>JARKNS010000003.1:74415000-79415000 GCA_029990575.1 Petunia axillaris subsp. axillaris | reverse complement strand
GTATGTTTATGTGCAGTCCAGACTCCTCACACGGGGCGACAAAACTAATCTCCGCGAGGCATGGAACAAAACTCGTAAGTCCCCGAGTATCTGTATTGAATATTCTTTGAATTATGTATCTGCACTTTCTAATTTCCATTCTTTGTTGGTTAGCTGACAAGATTCCCTATGATGGCCTGATTACTGAGGAGGAATTGTCTGCTTGGGTTGAACCAATTCTGACAGAGTTCACCCACGAGCAGACGCAATGGCCTCACTATGCTTCCTTGAAGCATTTGTCTAACCCCAGCACCCACGGTAAGATGTTTACTTGAATCTCTTGCTAACTTATGCAGAGCTTATTACGGTATTGATACGCTTCTATTTTCAGGTCTAGGTACTGGTGGTAGTTACTTTCCTGCTCCTCCTCCTGAGGAGGCGGTTGTCGACCCTGTGGCTGAGGTCAACGAGGAGGCGGCTGCTATTCTTCAGACTGCAGCAGCTATCAAAGCTAGGGAGGGTGGCGAGGAGGTTCTTGCGAGCCTGAAGAGAAAACAAGCCGACTCTGAAAAGAGTAAACCTAGAAAGAAGAAAAGGACAGCTCGTAAGACCCCTCAGTCTTCTGAGAAAACAGTTGAGGCTACTGTAGCTGCTGCTGAGACCCCTAAGTCTGGGCAGGAGAGTGTCAAAAGCTCGACGGCTGCCCCTGAATCAGCTGAGCCTGTGGTGGTTGTCCTGTCAGATTCTGAGGCTCCCGACGTGAGCTTGACTCAGAGGAGGAGGGCATATCTACGGAGTGATAAGAGGAGAGCCGTGGAGACTTCCTCTTATGCTTTTGAGGAGAGTCCCCGAGTTGGCGATGGGGAAAGAGAAGGAGCTAAGGAAATGGGGGAGGAAAGAATGCACGAAAGTTTTGCAATCTTTCCTGAGGCCTCAGAGCCAAACGAGCCTGAGCGGGCTGGAAGCCAACAAAGTGAGCCTGAGCAGGCCAGCCACAGGCACCCAGGCAAGGAGCCGATGAGAGAGGATGACGGGGAGAAGGGTGAGGAGAAGGGTGAGGAGGTTGACGATTGGAAGAAGGCTGGGGGGGAGGCTGAACCCCAGGTTTTCTATTATAAGGACATGATGAATTTGGCGGCCGACGGGGTGGCGCCAGTTTATTTGCAGGAATGCGACACCTTGGGCCTCGACGAGACAGGTGAGGTCGAGGTCTCTCGCACTAGGCTTACCAGGCGAGTATCTTTAGGAGGCACGATTGGGGCGTACTCCGTTAAAGGTATTCGCCACAAATTTGGCCCCAACTATCCTTCGGAACAGGCGAGAGAGCCCAGGCCGTGCATGAGGGAGTGTGATTTCATCATCCCCCCAGACACGGATTTTCTTACGAAGCCTGGCCACTTAGTAAAGGTGACGTCAACCTGATCGGGCCTCGTGAAGAGTAGAACATGCGCAGCATGAACGATGAGCAGTTGGCTTATGCGATTGCTGAGGACACTGCTCGGGTAATGTTTCCTTCTCTACTTTCTTTATTTTTGTCAAAAACCTTAGTTCTAATTATCTGTGTATTTCTTACTTGTTGCCAGGCGAGTATGATGGCTACCGAGCTCATGCTTCGCTCCAGGCTGAACAACCAGGATCAAGTCCTTGGCCTGAAGAAAGACCTCTTGGAGGTTCTCCGGGTAAATCAGCCTTAGAAGAGGAGAAACAGGTTCTGATTGGGGAGAAGCGGGTCCTGGAGGGGAGGCGCGACTTCTTTGAGGAAAAGATAGATAGGTTGGAGAAATCCAACGCTGAAGCTAACGATAAGATAAGCGCACTCCTCGAGGAGAGGGACCGTCTTCTTGATGAGAAGGACAGGTTTGTGTTGTCTTTTGAAGACCTGAAAGTGAAGATGGACGAGCAGGGCCGTCAGATCTCCCAACTTGCCCATGAGCTCAATATGAAGGAAATTACTCTGGCGAGTATCCGCGACGCTTCCGACCTGATGTTGAGGAATATGAACAAGGCTGAGGCTGAATCTCAAGCTGCTCGAGGAGAACTACAAGAGGCCAGAAATCGGGTTGCGAAATCTGCAAAGGTTCAAGAGCTACTGACGAAGGAGTTGGCAAATTTGCGGGATCGTTACACGATCGAATCCAAGTTAGAAGCTCTTGAGGCCAAAAAGAAATTGCTTATCCAAATGCAGCGCGGCCAGATCAATGTCGACTTAGTCCTTGATCAGACCATAGCAGCCATCATCAGCGTCAAGCAAGTCCTGGGCATGGAAGTGGGAGCTGATGATGATGAAGTCGAAGGGGACGATGAAGGCAGCGAGGACAATGAAGATGAAGAAGAAGAAGATTTGGGCGGGGATCCGACTGATGGAGCTAGTGCATCAGGTCGGGACCCTGGTCAACATGACGATTGATGCCTTGTCTAAACCTTCTTGTAAATTTGTTGGATGTTGTTAACTTCGAATATTTGTTAACTTTATGAATGTATGTTTTTGGCTGTTTTCCTCTTTTGTCTGACTGGTTGAGGCTTGACGACCATCTTTAGTCTTTCAAGTCTTATTCATATGAATGCTGATTGTTGCTTAGTGGAGTTTTCAGAGGTCAAGATTATGTTTCAAACCTTAGTGTCTGAGTTCCCTTTTTGGTTTAATCTGCGCAGATGTTTTGAAATGAAATCTGATCGTAACCAGGTTAAGTTACCCTTAGTTAGGATGACTGAAGTCAGGCCGTCTGGGCTGAACGAAATCAGGTCGTTCAGGCTGACCGAAATTTGGCCGTGTAAGACGGTTTTGCAATAAACTTTGCTTATCATATTTGACATTTGAAAGTTTTCGCAGAGAAACGGAAAAAATTTGGTTTGATTTGGTTAAGACTGCCCTGTTATTTCTATTGAAAAGGACAAGTAACCCAATGACCAGAACGTAGGATTGTTTGGTCGTAAATCAGAACACAAGATTGTCTGGTCGTAAAGTTGTGGGACTTGAGCGGATGCTGGCCGCAAAGATGTAGGAGATAATATAGCACAAGTAAAATAGTTCTATTGAACTTACTTGATTTTGCTTAGCCGAGCTTTTAACGAATGACCTTGCTCTGCTCGAAGATCACCTGTGTTAGCCGGGATTTTGGCCTACTGGGGCCCTCGCCACCCCCCTGTTTTTATGTCGAAATTTCGTAATTTCAGACATGAAAAGACAATGGGTAAAGCGCTGAATCTGAGAACATATATAACCAAAAGAGGAGTGTGTCCGTTGCGGGATTTGAACCCACAGCCGCGAAGCACGAGGACTTCGAGCTCTACCAGTTGAGCTAAACGGATCTGGCCTTTTGAAGACCGTTAGTACCATTTAGACAAAGATAAGAAAACAGAGCAACTTAAAAGAGAGCGAAGGCATGTAAGCAACGTAAAAATGGATAGAAACACTAACCCCTGTACCACTTAGAAGTAGTACCTCTTCAAGTGAGTCACGTTCCAACTGCTGGGTAGAAGCGATCCATCTGGTCGTGCCAATCGGTATGAACCTTTACCAGCTGATGCAACCACCTTGTATGGACCCTCCCAGTTTCGACCAAGTTTGCCGACGTTCGCCTCTTGCGTACTCTGGGAGACTCTACGCAATACAAAGTCCCCGACTTCGAAGTTACGTAGCCTCAGTCCCCGATTGTAATATTGCTCTACCCTTTCTTTTTGAGCCACTACTCGTATTAGTGCTAACTCCCTGCGTTCTTCCAGAAAATCCAATTCCTCGGAGAGGTTGACTGAATTAGATTCTACGGTTGCATGGGCGTATCGTAGACTTGGCTCGCCAATTTCGACTGGGATCAATGCATCGGAACCATATACTAAAGAGTAGGGCGTCTCCCCGGTGCTCACTTTCGTGGTTGTTCTATATGCCCAAAGAACCCCGGGGAGTTCTTCCACCCAACACCCTTTGGCCTGCTCGAGGCGCTTCTTGAGTGAATCCACTATTATTTTGTTGGTTGATTCCGCCTGCCCGTTTGCCACTGGGTGATATGGGGAGGAAGTAATCCTTTTAATATGCAGATCTTCAAGGAATTTTGTGACCCTCTGACCAACGAATTGGGGACCGTTATCCATGACAATTTCTTTGGGTGCTCCGAATCGACAAATGACATAACGCCACAGGAAATCAACTACTTCCGTTTGACGTATCTTCGAATACGCTGCAGCCTCAACCCACTTTGTAAAATAATCAGTAATCACTAACAAGAAACGCACCCCCCTGGGCGCAGTGGGTAGTGGCCCAACGATGTCCATTCCCCACTTCATAAACGGCCATGGGGAGATGATTGAATGCAAGGGCTCCGCCGGTTGATGGAGGAGATGCGCAAACCTTTGGCACTTATCGCATTTTTTGACAAACTCGTTAGTATCTTTCTCCATCTTGTCCCAATAATAGACTGCTCGTATGAGTTTTCGCGCAAGCGCCTTTCCTCCCAAATGATTTCCACAGCACCCCTCATGAACTTCCCTCATCACATACTCTGTTTGGCTGGGGCCTAGACATTTGGCGAGTCGACCTGCGAAAGTCTTTCGATAGAGGGTGCCATCTATAATTGTATATCTGGCAGCCTTTATCCTCAATTTTCGAGCAGCCTTAACGTCTGATGGCAGGGTTCCATGCAGTATGTAATTGATTATCTCATTCCTCCAATCCCAAGTTAGATTGGTCGTGTTGACCTCCATTGCGTCTTTATCGATTGTTGTGCACAGGAGATGAGCTACGGCCATTGAACCTGCTGCTCCAATTTCTGCGACTGAACCCAAATTGGCCAAGGCATCGGCTTCATGATTCTCCTCTCGCGGGATCTGTGTGGCTTCCCAATTGTTGAATTGTGCCAGCAAACCAGTAACTCGGGCAAGATACCTCTGCATACGAGACTCCCTTGCAACGAAACCTCCAGTTATCTGGTTGACGACCAGGGCGGAATCACTCTTGAGATGAATCCTATCTGCTCCATAATCTCGAGCCAGCTTCAATCCTGCAATTACGGCCTCATATTCGGCCTCATTATTAGTAATAAAGGGACATTTTATGGCCTGTCTAATGGTTTCACCCGAGGGAGTGGTGAGGACTAAGCCTAGCCCTGACCCTTTCACGCTCGAGGACCCATCGGTGTGCAAGGTCCAAGTCCCCGGCTCGCATCCGGCGAAAAGAACCGCCTCACGCTGAGCATCAGGGTACATGGTGGCGCTAAAATCTGCGATAAAATCTGCTAGAGCTTGAGACTTTATGGCTACCCGGGGTTGATAAGATATATCAAATTCACTTAATTCTACTGCCCATTTTACTAGTCTGCCCGAGAATTCAGGTTTGTGCAAGATACTACGTAAGGGAAAGGTAGTAATTACAGCTATTGAATGACTTTGAAAGTAAGGTCTTAATTTGCGGGCAGCGATTACCAATGCTAGTGCTAGTTTCTCCAAAGGTTGATAGCGTGTTTCAGCGTCTAATAGAGATTTACTAATGTAATAGATTGGTAGTTGCTTACCTTTGTCTTCTCGAACCAAAACTGCACTTACCGCTGACTCGGATACGGCCAGGTAGAGTAATAGTTGTTCACCTGGTTGTGGCGTTGAAAGTAAAGGCGGGCTTGACAAGTACCGCTTCAAGTCCTTAAGAGCTTGCTGACATTCAGGGGTCCATTCGAACTTCTTGTTTTGTTTCAGCACGTCGAAGAAGCTTTTGCACCGATCAGACGAGCGGGAGATGAATCTCCTCAGCGCCGCTACTCTTCCGGTTAGCCGCATTACATCTTTTCTGTTGTGAAGTACGTCGGGGATGGCTTCTATTGCTTTTATCTGGGCGGGGTTCACCTCGATCCCTCGCTGGGAGACAATGAAACCAAGGAACTTCCCTGAACCCACTCCAAATGCGCATTTCTCGGGTTGAGCTTCATGTTGTATTGATCAAGGATTCGAAAGGCTTCCTCCAAATGAGCCAAGTGGTCCTCTGCTCGCTTGGACTTGATCAGCATGTCGTCGATGTAAACCTCCATGGTTTTGCCAATGTGATCGTGAAACATCCGGTTGACTAACCGTTGGTAGGTTGCACCTGCATTTTTTAGTCCAAAAGGCATTACTTTGTAGCAATACGTACCTCGGCAAGTAATGAAAGAGGTCTTCTCCTGGTCGTCGGGATTCATCAAGATTTGGTTGTAGCCTGAATATGCATCAAGGAATGTAAGCACCTCGTGCCCGGCCGTTGCGTCGATTAGTTGGTCAATTTGAGGTAGTGGATAAGAATCTTTTGGGCAGGCTTTGTTCAGATCAGTGAAATCAATGCAGACCCTCCACTTGCCGTTTTTCTTCGCCACTACGACCACGTTGGCCAACCAATCTGGATATTTGACTTCTCGGACAGAGCCAATCTTGAGCAAGCGGTCAACTTCGTCGTTTATGATCTGGTTCCTGAATGCTCCCCGTCATGTCTTCATGTGACCACGCAAAGGTGGTGTGCCGCTCCTTGAGGAAGTGCAAGATGTCTTTCCGTAAGTCTTTGTTCAGCTCTGCTCCCAAATATACCTTCCTTTCAGGCATGTTGTCGAAAAGTTCTTCTGGTTCCAGAGCTTCAATGGTTGGCGCGTACTCTTCTCGTGCATCCAATTTTGATATGAATTCCGGGATTTGGTAGTTTGATGCTTCATTGCTTGATTCTGATCCCGGGTTCTTTAATTGCTATTTTGTTTCCTCGGGGAGCTTGACTGCGACTGAGTAGCAATCTCTAGCGCAACGCTGCTCTCCCCGAACTTCTCGTATTCCCCACTCTGAAGGGAATTTCATCACTTGGTGATAGGTTGACGGGACTGCCTGCATGTCGTGTATCCATGGCCTCCCAAGGATTATGTTGTAGGCCATGTCTCCATCAATGACATGAAACGTTGTCCGTCTCATGACGCCTTCGACTAGGGTCGTCAGTGTAATTTCTCCCAACGTTTTCTCGCTGGAATTGTTAAATCCTGAGAGAACGCGAGAAATTGGTACAATCCCATCGTATAGCTTCAACTGATGCACGACCCGAGATAATATGATGTTTGCTGAGCTGCCTGGATCAACGAGCACTCTCTTGACGTCGAACTCCTCCACTTGCAGCGTTATCACTAAAGCGTCCATGTGAGGAAACTGCAAGCCATCTGCATCTGCTTCTTCAAAAGTCATCGTATCCTCAAGTCGCGGTCGTTTGGTCTTCGTAATAGAGACTTTGGCATACTTCTTTGCTGTGTATGTGACCGCATCAACCTCAATCCCGCCAGAGATGACGTTGACCGTCATTTTTGGAGAAGATACTCGGGGAGGTCCTGATTTGTTTTGCTGGGCCTTCGCGTGAGTCTGCTTCCCTTTTTCTGTCAAGTACTCCTTGAGATAGCCCTGTTTCAACAAATTAGCAACTTCATACCTTAGAGCCTTGCAGTCATCCGTTGTGTGGCCGTGATCGCGATGGAATTCGCACCATAAGTTCTTGTTGCGTTTGCTGGGGTCACCCTTCATATCCTTGGGCCATTTGACCTTTTCGCTCATCTCCTCGAGCACTGCTACAAGTTCGACTGCTCCGATGTTGAAGACGGGCAGGGTTGGGATTCCACTAGAAGTTGAGGCAGAATCATTGCTCCTCGCCAGGCCTTTGTTGTTGCGACCGTGTCCGTTTGAGTTGTTGCGTGACCGGCTGGGGTATGGCTCATGCCGTGCATCTGGCCTATCCGTCTCGATCTTTCCCCCAGCGCCATTGGTGCGAGTTTGGCTCCGTCCTCGGGTACCTGTGCCAATTAATTTATCTTCGTCTATACGTACCTTGGAATTATAACGGTTGTAGACATCTGACCAGCTCGCCGCAGGATATTCTCGCAGGGATTCGTATAGTCGCCTGGTCGCCTCAGAACTCTTGACGTCCAGGCTATTGGTGAATGCAATAGCCGCCCATCGATCTGGAACCTTGGGTAGCAACATACGTTCACGCTGAAAGCGATCCACATACTTCCGGAGAGACTCCCCAGGCAGTTGCTTGATTTCAAAGATATCCTCAACTCTTGTTTCTGTTTTCTGAGCGCCTGTGTGTGCTTTGACAAATAACTCCGCCATCTCGGCAAAAGATCCTATTGAATTTGGTTGCAGCATGGAATACCACCGTAGAGCGCCGTCCGCTAAGGTTTCCACGAACTTCTTTAATTGCACTGACTCGATCTCCTCGTCGGTGAGATCGCTTGCTTTTATGAAATTGCTAAACATCATCAAGTGATCATTGGGGTCAGTTGTTCCCCGGTATCTTGGTATGTTTGGCATTTTGAATGTTTTGGGGATGGCCTTTGGTGCTGCTTCTTTCTTCCAAGGCCTTTGAGTGTACCGTTGAACGTCAACTTTCTTCAAAGTGGGTGGTGCGCCAGGGATCTGGTCGATCCTCTCATGAAGAGAGCGTTGCAGAGCCTCTTGACTTTCTTTGAACTGCTTGGTGAGGGCCTCCATGACTTCGCTCATCTCAGTTGGCACCGCTGATCCCGCATTCTGATTTTCAGCTCGCCTCGAGGCATGAGATGGTGAAGCATCCCTTGGACGTCCCATGGGTGGATTTCCCGTGTTTGGCAGGTTCTGTCCTCGCAGGCTGTCGATAGCTTCCCGTATTTGCCTGTTGATCTCAGCCTGTTGCCGTATGAATTCAAGGATAGCGTCTTGAGAGTTCCTCGAATTCCTAGGGCCATTGGGTCTTCTAGATCCTCCAGCCCCCTGGTCGACATTTCCTCGGCCAGGATTGCGGCTATTTCTGCTACCTTGCTGGCTGTGCTCGTTCTCCTGTTCCGCTGGGAGCACATTCTCGTCTTCTGCAATGGGGATCACGTCGTCGTCTGCAAGGGGAACATCTTGCTGCTCGTCCCCGGCCAGATTCTGGTTTATCTGCTCCGCAGCGTTGAGGTCTTGTTGCTCTTCAATAGGAACGTTGTTGTGCGAGTTGTTATCTGCCATTTCAACAAAAAGAAAACGGGGAGAACCAGCGATCGAAGGGAAAACGAATAGATAATAAAATACGACGAGCGATTTAACCTACGGAAGTTATTGACCGGCTCCCACTGTGGTCGCCAAATTGTTTAACCGTAATTTCGTTTTGTTAGGTTAATTTACAATTAAATATGTAGAGCGGAGTCACGGTCAATAATCGAGATTAAACGCTCTTAATGGAATAAATATAAATGACAGTAATAAATGCGAAAGAGTAAAGATGCAATTAATGCGATATAATAAATGAATGATCGAACGAAAAAGGAACCGTGCTCAGGCCGTTTAGACTTGATTAAATTCCCTTCCTCGTACTCTTTATGATATTCAGTCAACGGAACAATAAAGGAGATCTTTCGATCAGCAATAGTAATAAATATTCGCTGGAGATAAAGAATTGAATGCTAGTAAATAGTTTGAATACAAGTGTAGATTCAGAGAAGCATTAGATTTCATGCTTGTGACTTAAATTACAATATATAGGTAGCTATGTGCCCGTTCACAAGCTGTTGTAACTCCTTAGTCGAGCAGTTGTGTTGTTTGTGGATAAGATTCCTATTTTGAACTGCCTTGATTGATGGGCCGCGACTTTTCTGGCCGTGGCGACTGTTCATCCGTCCGTTGTAACTGTTTATCCTCGATCTTATCCATTGCCTTTATGTCCTTTCGCAGCCACGTGTCGTCCGTGCGCCGTCCTACGTGGATGCCGAGTCACCAACTTTGGTGACGATGGTTTTAACCCAATACAACAGCCAAAAAGAAGACAAAGATCTTACCTAATAAGGACGTTATTGAATAGGGAAGGAGAAGCCGAAGAAAGAAAAGCAGGGCGACACTGTCAATTTCCCCTTCCACTAGTAACGTACGTAACTGCACCTTAGCTTCCCGTGCGTGGTACGTTCTCTTTCTACATATTTCTAATTTCTAGTGGTACATGTGGAAAAGAGAAGAACATTTGTCACGGGGTTGTCTTGAAAAGTCCCTTATTTCACAGTCCTTGACAGGCAGACACATATTCTCCCTCATTATATAACCTAGGTCTCTTCACTAAAGTTTATACAAAAAAGAATCTTCTTCAAAACTTCCTATCTCCACCCCTATGGCCCTAGCACATCTAATAAGTTACACGATCCCCCTTAATTAGATCTCTCTTCATCTTAATATATTTTCTTGTCCTCATCTACCAGCTGCTAGTTTCTCTTAGAGGACTCACGGTCTTACTTGTTTCTTTCAATGGCTTTGATGGTAGACAACTGTGAAGGGTTATTATTATCTTTGGAGTCACACAAGTCAGTTCCAGCACCATTTCTAACCAAAACATACCAACTGGTTGATGACCCAGCTACAGATCATATTGTTTCTTGGGGTGAAGATGACACCACCTTTGTTGTTTGGCGTCCTCCTGAGTTCGCTCGTGACCTTCTCCCTAACTATTTCAAGCACAATAATTTCTCTAGCTTCGTCCGCCAACTCAACACCTATGTAAGTCTCTCTCCTTTTACTTTTCCTTTATCCAGTTCATTTAATAGGATTTGTAACGTTTGAATATGGCTAGACCTGTAAAAGATAAAACAATTCACTTATACTATTTTCATGTATTCATGATATATATAGTGATATATTTCATTTTTGCAATATAGGGTTTTAGGAAGATTGTACCTGACAGGTGGGAGTTTGCAAATGACTTCTTCAAGAGGGCAGAAAAACACTTGTTATGTGAGATCCACCGCAGGAAAACAGCTCATCCACAAGTCGCCATGAACCACCATGACCAGCATCACTATCCCCTTAATCAGTACCTAATGAATGCTCCAAATTTCATTCACTACCCAAACAGGCTCAGCATTTCACCACCTGACTCAGACGAACAGCAGTCCAATTGGTGCGATGACTCACCCGCCACTCGAGCTTCTTCCACTGGCTGCGATGCCATAAACGGTACTAAGTGACCATGTTATCTAAAAATTTAAACTGTTGGAGAACATACTTTTATCACTTAATTTCTTATATTACGTCACTTACAACAGGGAACTCTGGAAGCTACAACTACTGTGTGACAGCACTTTCTGAAGACAATGAACGGCTGCGGAGAAGTAACAACATACTCACGTCTGAACTTGCTCACATGAGGAAACTCTACAGTGACATTATTTACTTTGTTCAGAACCATGTGAAGCCAGTGGCACCCAGTAACACTTATTCTTCATCACTGGTTCAAAAACCTCTAAATCAGCTCAACAACTGTCAACAGACGAAGCTTAAACAGGGAAACAATGCTGTGGGCTTATTGAACGACTCTCAAAGCAAGACATCACAGAGCAGCTTAACAAAGCTCTTCGGTGTACCACTTCAATCCAAGAAAAGGGTGCACCCTGAATTTTCTTCACCTTCCATGGAGATCAATAAGGCTAGATTGGTTTTGGAAAAGGATAATTTAGGATTAAATCTCATGCCTCCTTCTCCATGTTAGACTTACTTTGTTCCCCTCATCATTTCACACTTATCAAGTTTTTTTAATCAATTTTTTGTCAAGTCCCTTTATACGAACCTTTTTACTAGCAGAAGTATGTTTTTAGCCCTACCTTTCTTAATTTTTTTTTCTGTCATAGTAGATGAGATGCTTAGTTTGTGGGGTTCTTTTTGGACTCTGTTACTTTTATATGTACATATAACTGTAGTGCATTACTTTTGTTCCATCCCGAGTCCGAACCATGAATGCAGGTAGGTTGCTGTTAAGCAGTGACAAAAATATGACTCGATCAAATGTTTGAATCATCAAAGATCACCTCTTTGTTAGTTTGTTTTCATCCTATTATTATTATATAATCCTTTTTAGTTTCTGTAAAGCATGCATTTAATATCTAATATTTTTTCCTTTCTATTCTTAGCCTCCCAAATATCATTTTCTGGTTTTGTGTTCTGATATTTTCGGTTGCATTAAATGCACACGGGAGAAAGATAGACGGGAGAAAAGGAGAGTAGAGGACCTGAAAGCTATTTTTTTCTTTTTTCTGTTAAATTATTTAAAAAGCTTTATGCCCAGTCAACTGCCAGACATTTTTCAACTGGACTTTCTCAGATATATCAATGCATTCATTGATGATACGTACAAATATGATCACATCTCAAGGAAATACGTGTGTTTGGTTTTTAGAAGCAAATAGAAAATTTGAGCTCAAGAAAAAACTGGAAAAATACGCGAATGCTTTATTTCATACTATTTTTGGAAAAAAAATCAAGTAGCATCCTTACGTACTAACTAAAAATTTTCGCCACCATTTACTATTAATAAAATATTTTCATGCACTTAAGTAACCGATAAAATAATGGAGCTCGCATGTTAATTAAACAGCATCTTGCAGATATAACTAAGTAAATTTATAAAATAAGTTATGTAATAGCTTAAATTTTTTAATAAAATAGCGGTGATCATTATTATAAGCAAGGAAGTGAATTAATGTTTTAGTAAAAGAAGGCATCATAATCATCATCATGTCCTGATTAGGTTTAGCTTCTCCATTTCTCGTTTACTGAGTTGCATAGTCAGTCACGCAAAAGTGAGGAAACAGACATAGAGATGAGAACAAAATCATGACAGAGAATAACCAATGAAATGAAAACAAAAACGAATCGTTGTCGTTGCTCCTCAAAATTTTCTCTCTCGGCGCACGTTAAGCTAACGTGCACCGTCGCGAATGGTAACGGGAAAACGACGAGGGCGAGGATGCGGTCGAGGTCGACCGCCGAAAATTACACTAACAAAATTAGGGAGCTCAATTGGAACCAGGTCTCATGAGCATGAAGAAGAACTTGAGAATATAGAGGTAACACCACCACAACATCTTAGCTACTCAGCTGAAGCAAGCTCATCGAAAGGGACTACTGGAGCTGCAAAGAAGCTGCAGCTAAGTGAGGTATTGCGGAAGGAAGAAGAAATCAATGAGAAAACTCAGTTGGAATCTAAGGAGGTGAAGCAATTATCTAGATCTGACAACTTAAGTCACCAGAGCAGCTAAGAAGTGTGCAAGGAGAAAACCTAAAAAAGCAAGAGTCATCAAGGACAAATTTATTCACAGGTAATAGGAGCTCCACCAATGGTTTGAACCTAAAATACATACCACCTGAAATAGTAGATGGGAAGATTAAAGTGCAGCTAGATGCTAATGAAGTCGAACAGGAGAATGCTAAATGGAAAACAGCCCTAATTGCATATGTAATTGGGGAAACCCCAGGGTACAACTATATGTAAAAATACATTGCGCAAAACTGGACAATGGTGTCTCCACCTAAAGATTTCCTACACACTGAAGGCTATTATGTGATCAGATTCAAATCAGAGCAAGATATGTATGACATCTTATATGCTGGCCCATACACTATCAGTAACAGACCAATAATAATGAAGCTGTGGACACCTGAATTTGAATTTAGTGCTGAGTACCCAGTCGATATACCTCTGTGGATCAATTTCCCAAAGCTGCCAATGAGCTATTGGAGCTGTGATTCCCCAAGCAGAATGGAAAGTGCAATTGGCACACCAATGTATGCTGATGAATGTACAGCCAAACAGAGTAGGATATCCTATGCTAGGATGCTGGTTGAGGTGAATGTGACTAAGCCTTTAGCTGAGGAGGTGGTAATTGTTGACCCTAAAGGCAAGGAGTATGTGCAACCTGTACAATATGAGTGGAGACCAGAATACTGTGGGAAGTGTATGAAAGTTAGGCATGTCTGTGAGCTGCAGCAACCACTACCAAAACCTCCACAACATGGTGAGGAGCAATTCTTACCACCAAGAAGAAGGAGGAGAGGCAAACCTGTACAGCAATGGCAATACAAAGGCCATGTGAAGATTAACAATGAGCAACAAAAAGGGCATGAAGTGAGTAGGGCAAAACCTCAACTCCAGCAGGAAGCAAATCAGAGAACAAATGAACAAAATGAGCAATCTATGAGTGCTGCCAAATAGCAAGATGCTGAGCAACAGCTGATGACACCAGGTCATGGCCAGGTGACCATTCTAAGCAGAACACCAAATGCCCAAAGTAAGAGCCAGAGTGGTAAAGGTAAAGAAGTATGCTGCACTCTTGAGTTCAACTTGATAGAATATCCAGTGTTGAGCAATGTGAAACTAAGGAACTGCTTTACAGCTTTGGGAGTTAATGAGTCTAAGAGTGAAAGAGGCCCCCCCCCCATGATAGGGGAGGAACTGTTTCACTTACCCAATGAACTGGCTGTTCTGGAACATCAGGGGCCTTAATAAAAGATATAAGCAAAAAAGAGCTGAAGAACTATATAAAGGCAAAGCACATCAAATTTGCAGGATTAGTAGAAACAAGGGTGAAAGAGCATAAAGCAACTGGAATCCTGAAAAAAGTGGCCCCTGGGTATCAATATGAGCATAATTATGGTAATGTTGTTAATGGAAGAATCTGGTGCATATGGGATGATAAGGCTTACAAAGTCCAAGAAGTGATCAAACAAGAGCAATTGATTCATTGTGTGCTGACTGATAAATGTGATAGGAATGAATTTGAAGTGACAATTGTGTATGGGTACAACACTGCAGAGCAAAGGAGAGTACTATGGAATCAGCTGCAGGATATGGGCAAAAGAATAACCAGACCATGGCTGATCTGTGGGGATTTCAATACTATGTTAACCCCACAGGATAGGCTGCATGGTAGCCCAGTAACAACTACAGAGATAAAAGAGTTTGGAGAATGTATCCAGCAGCTCTTTTTATGTGAGCTGACATGGAGAGGAGAATACTATACATGGACCAATAACCAGAGTGGGGAGGATAGAATTTATAAAAGGATAGATAGAGCTTTTGGTGATGCTGAATGGATGATGAAACGGGGGCATCTAACTTTAGAGTATGATGTCCCATATATATCTGATCATGCTCCCATGCTCCTGCAAATACAGAGATCCAACAGAAACATTAAGGTGCCATTCAGATTCTTTAACACATGGGCAGAACATGATTCTTTTCTACAACTAGTAGAGGAAGGGTGGAAGCGAAGGCTGAATCAAGATGCAATGGTAAATGTGTGGAACAAACTGAAAGACCTTAAAGGGAAATTTAAGAAGTTAAACAGGGAGGAATTTAAAGGCATAAATCAAAAAATAGTTAGAGCAAGAGAAGACTTGAAGGCAATACAAGGTGCACTGCAGCATCAATACTCTCTGCAGTTGCATGAGCAGGAGAAATCCACCTTGATGAATTTAGAAAAGTGGAGTCTAATGGAAGAAAGTGCATTACAACAAAAAGCAAGAAGCAAGTAGATAAAACTTGGTGATTCAAACACTAAGTATTTCACAGCACTTATTCAAGAAAGGAAGCACAAGAAGCAGATATATGTATTAATGGCTCTAGATGGAAGAAAGCTCATAGAACCTGATGACATCAAAGAAGAAATTGTGTTGTTCTATAAAAATCTAATGGGATCTGCTGCTACCAGTCTGCCAGCAGTTGACAGAGAAATCATGAAGCTAGGACCAACTTTGCATCATGAGCAACAACTTCAGCTGTGTGCTGAGGTGACTGAGAGTGAAATACAAGATGGGCTGGCTTTAATAGGAGATGACAAAGACCCTGGGATTGATGGATACAATGCAGTGTTCTTTAAAAGAGCCTGGCCTGTGATCAAAGAGGAGGTAATGCAAGCTGTGAAACAGTTCTTTGCAACAGGAAAGATGACAAAAGCTATAAATTGTACTTCTATAACCTTGATACCAAAAACTGAATGCCCAGAAACAGTCAAGGATTTTAGACCAATCTCCTGCTGCACCATGCTATACAAACTTATCTCTAAGGTGCTTGCAGCTAGGATTCAGAAAGTTATAGCTTCCATTATAAATTAAGCTCAAGCTGGATTTATTCCTGGGAGGAAAATAGGGGACAGTGTGATACTATCTCATGAACTAGTCAAGGCTTATACAAGAAAGCATATCTCACCAAGATGTATGATAAAGGTGGACATGCAGAAGGCCTATGACTCAGTGGAGTGGGTATACCTAGAACAGATCATGGAGGGGCTCAAATTCCCAACAAAGTTCATAGGGTGGGTGATACAATGCATCAAAACAGTAAGCTACACTATCTTAGTGAATGGAGAACATGTTGTACCAGTTGATGCTGCAAGAGGACTAAGACAAGGTGATCCTATCTCACCTTTCTTATTTTTAATGTCAATGGAGTATTTGAGTAGACTCCTGCACAAGTTGAGAACAGACAAACATTTTAAAAGCCACCCAAGATGTGCTAAACTAAGCATCACACACCTCAGTTTTGCAGATGATTTGTTGTTGTTTGCAAGAGGAGATACTGTAACTGTGGCCAGACTTCACCAAGCTTTCCTAAAGTTTTCAAGAGCCTCTGGACTACAAGCTAATCTGGGAAAGAGTGCTGTATATTTTGGGGGGTGCAAACTGATTAAAAGGAGAAGATTCTACAGCTTCTGGGATACATAGAGGGAGAGCTGCCTTTCAAATACTTAGGCATCCCTCTATCAACCAAGAAGCTCACTATGATTCAATGGCAGCCCCTTATCACTAAAATAGTGGCGAGAATTTCTTCATGGACAGCTAAAAAATTGTTCTATGCTGGCAGGATTCAGCTAGTCCAGACAGTAGTATTTGGGATTCAGGCTTACTGGGGACAACTATTTGTGTTGCCAATGAAAGTGCTCAAATGGATTGAGGCTCTCTGCAGGAGCTACATCTGGTTAGGTACTAGCACCATCACTAGGAAGAGTCTAGTGGCAGCTGGAGGACTAAATTTGACCAACTTGAAGCTATGGAATAGAGCTGCTATCATAAAACAGTTCTGGGATCTTAGTCAGAAGCAAGATAAACTCTGGATCAAATGGATCCACGAGTACTACATAAAGAACCAAACAATGGAAAATATCAAGGTGCCTGCTCAGGCATCTTGGATGGTGAGAAAGATCCTGGGAGCTAGGAAAGAGTTAGGTGTTGGACACAATGGCTTTAGAGGTCAGAAGAGCATCATTCGACAGATATATAAGCAACTCCTTGGGGACTGTGGGAAAGTAGACTGGAAGGGCCTTATGTTCAGGAACGCAACAAGACCAAAAGCTAAATTTCTCATGTGGCTAGTGTGCCATGGAAGGCTCCTTACAGCTGATAGATTAGCTAAATGGGGAATCAATGTGGAGCAACAGTGCAGCATGTGTGGCCTATCCACTGAAACAAGAGCTCATTTATATGCAGAATGCAGGTATGCAAGGGACTTGTGGAGAAGAATTTGCTCATGGTTGCAATGGCAAACCCCTAACTTTCAGACCTGGAGCAACAGCATCAATGGGTGATACAGAATTCAGCTGGAAAATCAACAAGAGCTCAAGTTCTCAAGATGATTTATGCAGAGATGATTTATGCAATCTGGACTGAAAGAAACCTGCGAGTGTTTGAGAAAACTGAGAAAGATGTGGGCAGTGTAATCAAAATGGTGGCAGTGATATGTTGTATGAGAACTACAGGAAAGGCAGCCCAGTTTCTTAGCCAGTTTAAATTCTAGTTAGTTGATGTCTAGGATAGCTAATTAGCACAGCATGTGGCCTTTGCAGTTCTGTTAGTGTGTTCCAGTGTCCTAAAGTGAGACAGCAAGCTTGAGTGTTTTAAGCTTGTTGTGGTCTTAAATGTACAAATTTGGTGATTTAATAATAAAGTTATAAATACCAAAAAAAAAAAAAAACGAATCGTTGGGTTATTTGTCGATAACAAAAGAGTAAGTTGAGAAATTGACTAAACATGTGTTTCCATAGGTTTCTATCAATGCTTCTATTTATTCTCGAACATCATAACAAAAACATTTGCCCTTTTCTACTTTAAGTGCCTGATCTAATGTCTTTGAACCACCTTTGGATCACTTACCTCTATCATCTAGTTTAATTTTGCCTCATCTTTTACCTTCTTATCTTTTTCTTTCTCAAAAATTACATTTGTATTTCTGTCTCGGGGAATGAAACAAAATAGGGAGACAAGAAACATATAGTACTCCCATTTAACTTAAGAATTGACTTAATAGATGAATTGAGTAATTTTTTAATTACGCAACAGGCAATATAATTGTATCTAAAATTATGTAAAAGCGGTGATTGAAAGAAAACATGCGCAGCGGAAGCAATTTCAGAATCAGAAACTTACATGTAATATAGAAAACCAAAACATGAAGATTTAAATCAAACATAAAGTCATTACTTATATCTTGAAGCGTGACTGCAATGGTGAGCCATCTACCACGAGCAAGATCATCACGAGCCAGTCCTCCAGTTCCATGATCTTTTGTTGTGTTCCCGAATAATTACCCAACTAACAATATTTCAGTGAAACAAATATTACAGAGATACTTTGAATTAAAACTCAACCAACCCTATGGAGGAAAAACCCATGTATTTATAGCCTAGTTTTAAGTTTAAAAAACCTATTCCAAAACTAGTTGGGTTTCTTTTCCACCAAATAAAGTTCTCCTAGTCTTAATTAATTCAGGCACAACAGGGACTATAGAATCAATTAATTAGGCTTCCTATTATGGATTTAATCCTGTAACTCTAGAATTAACCTTACCATAATAAATCACAAATTATTTCAACTAGAAATTTGTGATTGCACTCCTCAGTTGAATTTTGAATTCTTCCGTCAAAACCTTATTTAACTCCCCACGTTATGATTACAGAAATCAATCAGTAAACTTAAATTACTGACAATTTAATTTATTGACTAATAAATATCCTTTAGACTTCCTCTAAACTTATATCATGTGTCGGATACCAAAATCCACCGGCCGGATTTACACATGAAACTTATAAGCTTTCATAAAGGGGGTGTCATCAATCTCTATACCGAGACGTTGATTCTATCAACTAGCTATCACTTCGCAAGTGCATATTATCATTATCCAACTTATCATAAATTATTTGGCCCAAAATTCGTGGACTTCACCTATTGATAAATCAAGATAATGACTAATATACACCATTAATAATAATTTTATCAAGATTAAGTGTATAAGTACATTTGATAAGCTATATAATTTGTTTTATATAGTTAAGATAAAAATACTCATCTCTACTTTGTTTGTTCAATGCACATCAAGCACACTACCACAAGAAGTTGGAATTATACCGTTCCCATAATCAAGATAAATTACATATAATCTTGTACTACAATCATACCGATGGCTTTGTCCAATTTCCATCTTAGACTGTGAACCTTACTTTATTATTTATAAGAGCCAATGATTTAATCTTCCATGTATAAGCTTGGCTCTACACACTAAATCATCTACTATATATAAATAATAGGACACACATGACATAATTGATCTATATAAATAATAATTCATGATATATAATAAATAAATATCAATTGTTCAACAAGGAATAATCAAGCTAAAACCGAATGGTTATTAGTATGTCCCAACTATCTCCCACTTATACTCATAACTATACCATTGCTAATAAATATTTCTAAACGCATGCTTAATAGTATATATCCCAATAAACTCCCACGTAGACTTTAACCATGCATCTACAACTTTCACTAGCAATCATTTTAAATGAATACCAAAAAGGAACTAGCCAAGTTGTTTTCTGATGCAATCTTGGTCCAATAGTGCTTTGTTATTACAAATCGGTTTGATTTTAACCTCTAGAGGGATCCAGTCATGAAACTCTCCTAAGAGTATGCACCAAACCACTTTCATTATTTTCTCCCACTACGACAAAGTAAATCGACTAAGTCATACTACCATGTTCTTGTGGTCAAACCACATAACAATTAGAATCTTAAGTCTCAGTATTCTTTGCTTATCTTTCGGTATTAGAATATGAACAACTTATTCTTGTAGTATATAATAATGACTTATTCTTGTTGTGTTTTTCTGCTCAAATCACTCCCACTACTTTGGAGTAGTGGATTTCCAAGCATGTTTGTCTATTGACATTTCTCCCACTACTTACGCACAGTGGAACGTCAATTCCGACAAGTGTATTGGATTTCTTGAACTTTTGAATTTTCAGGTGATCCACTTGTTATTTCTTTGTCCAGTTCCAGTAAATAAAATTTACTTCTAGAAATATTATTGATTAAATAGTAAAATTCTAGAAATCTGGTATTTATGCTAACAAATACCTTCTTTTCATTATGACAAGAAAATAAACTTCTTTTCATCCTATTTGGATAGTCAATAAATATATATACATTCATCCTTGATTCCAACTAATAAGTTTTCCCTTTTTGAAAGGTACTAACATAAAAGAAATACCTTTAGAATATAATTTAAAGTATTAAGGCATATTCCCAAAACGAAAGAGAATAACAAATTTGAACAACTTCACATTGATCTAATCATCTCCATAAGAGTCATATATCTTCTTTTTACTACATCACTTAGTTATAGTGTCCAGGTGTAGATAATCTAGACATAATTTCTTATTCTGATAAGTAATTTATGAACTTTGCAGAGAGGTTCTCACCACCAAGATCAAATCGCAATCACTTAATATATTTTCCATGATGCACTCCCGTTTTCGTCTCAAATTCCTTAAACTTCTCAAAGCATTAAGACTTAGGACACAATAAATAAATATATTTGTATTTGAGTAATCATTTATGAACGTCACAAAATACTCAAAATCACCTCTTGCTACGTTCATTAGACTACACTAATCAAAATGAACTGATTCTAACTTATCACCAGCTCGATTTCCTTTTAAAGGGCAGTATCACTTAGTCATATTTCCTTTTAAACAAGATTTACAAGTTAGTAGTGCCTCCACTTTCAATGAACCTCAAGATCCATCCTTGACCAACTTTTAAAACCCTATTAATATGACCTTGACAGAAGAGAAATAAATAAGTGTTATTCAAATTCAAAAAATATTTTCTCTTCTGGGGCAGATCAACATCGTTAAGTTCGGAAGACATCAATAATAAAAGGTCATGCAACAATGTATCACAAAAGATAAACGTTTATTAATCTCAACAACATACAAGCTATTTATAAAACTGAATATCTATCTCTTAGTAAGCTAGAAGTCGAATGCAAATTCCTTCTAACATAACATACATATAATGCATCCTTTAAAATATTGTTTTATCATCACTAAAATAAACTCTTGATATTTAGTTTTTGTGAGAGAATAGCACTTAGGGAATTCAAGGCATACTTACTAAGAGATTGAACAATTAAATAGATCAAAAATAAGTCATGCAACATTGAATAATTAAATTCAAAACACATCACACATATATTTTCATGCATCTTGAATAGCCAAATTTGTTGGGAAAGTTACTATCCATGCACCATATTCATGCAATGTCAGATTTCAATCATTAAATTAAATAGATCCAAATCAGTTAGAGAGTCTACTATCATTTTAATTCAAGTGAATATCAATTATTTAATAGCCCTTGTCTCATTGACTCAACATGCAATTCTCATTTTGAGAGATATATATAAGTCATCAATAATTAGTGATTAAACCTAATATACCAAGAAAATATTTATCCGTTAGGGAGGAAGATGATCTATTGTCAACATGTAAACATATCATTTATAAAAGTATTTAATCATGGATACCATATGAACTTCAAAGCCAAGTATACTTAATTATAAATTTATCCGTTAGGGACGAAGAACTATGTCAACGCGTAAACTTATTGTTTATACTAGTATATGATCATCGAGACCATATATTATAATCCCTATCACCACTGGATGCCAACCATTAAATTTTCTTAGAAAAATAATTTTCAAAAAATAGAAAAACGTCCAAAACACTATCTTAACATGGTTCACTGTGAAACAATGAGTTTTTCTTATTGGGCCGTTTCCAATGAACCTACCAAATTTAAAATTAATCAAAGTCTGTCAAATTTTCTGATCTCCGAATATATGACCAAATTCGGGTAAACCTTATTTTTCACGTTTTTAGATTTTAAAATATCTATGTTTCTTGTTCAAATCATACATCAACTATAACTATTTGATATCCATGAATCAACAATATATTTTAAAAGCTTGTTTTTCATTAAAATAGTGCAATATTTACTTTTCTGTGAATTCAAAATATGAACTACATTCTTATCATATATCAACACATTTTAAATCACCACATCATAGATTTAACATAAATAAAAATTGATATAAAGAATGACTTTTCATATTTAATTCACGTTTTAATTAAACACACTGCCTAAAACCCAAACGATCACAAAACGTCAAAAAATAACATCACTCATTGCAAAACAATGAAAATTACTTACTAGATTGTTTCCAATGTATTTATCAAATTTTAGGTCAATTAGAGATCGTGAATTCATGATCACAAAACTATGACCAAATTCGAAAGATAACTATTTTAGGCGTTTTTATGAATTAAAGCAAACACGATTTCGATTTTCATAACTATCCCATGATGCACTGTGTTTCTAGTGTGACTAAGATACGCAATACCTCTTCCTACATTAAATTGTCTTCTCGATTAACACACATGAGAATTCAAGATATTAATTTCACCTATTGGGTGAAAAGCCTCAATATCTTTCCTCATAAATTAATCTAGTGTAACTAGTATCAAGAAATTAATTCCTCTTCGCAGTACATTAAATTCCACCACTAGCATATACTTCTTCAAAGACAATTTATTCATGGTACATTGAGAATATCCAATGACTCAAATAAATATATCACTCTAGCGAATCCTATTTATTAATCATAATTCTCAATCCATGAATTGACATAATCACACATATATAAAACAATCAAGAATTATCAATGATTTCAAATAATTACACTACCTTGGTAGTGACTATTATCGATTATAAATTCTCAATTGCTGGGTGATATCGTATAGTATATTAAGAATTTCTTTTAGTGGCTCTCAATAAATAAACTACGGTTATAGTAACAATTTATCAATCATGAATTCTAAATCCATATACGATTCCATCTCACATGTATAACGCTATTAAAAATTTTCAAAGATTCTAAATAAATAAACTACTTTGATTTCAACTATTTATTTATCACAAAATCTTAACACGTATAAAAGGTATTAAGAATTTTCAATGATCCCAAATAAATAATCAATTTGGTTGTAATTATTTATTTAATCATAATTCTTAATTAGACATTGTTATATTCAGAGAACTCCAATGGCCATACAATTTTTTAAAAAAAAGGGACGTAAAGAGAGAACGACTTTTCTGACTGCACTTTAAGTAATTTGTTCATCAATTGTTACTTAAAACTCTCTACTAGTACCCATACGTTGAATTGAATTTTTTAACTCAATTAACATGTATTGTATCAAAAGAGAACCACGGAAAGTTTCACTCAAAACTTTTCAACCAAATATTTTAGCACAAAACTAAATCATGGCCGAATGAGCAAAACCACCTCCGCTAGACCAAGAGATAATATTCTTGTCTCATTAAGCCAATTCAATTTTCTTTTAAATTTAACTCTGGGCTTAATTTCAGCGAAAAGAACTCCATTGTCTTTATCTTGCCACCGTCAATGAAGTCAAGAATTTATATAATATAATTTTCATTGAGAAGTTAATAATTAAAGTGCTCACATAATTTAGCTCCAAAATCATTTGGACCTATACTGCCGCCACAAAGCAGTTGAGCTAAGGTTTCATTTAGCCAAGGAACCTTTTGATTAGTAAAAGGATCCTACCCACTTGAAAAAATAACTCACTCCCGCCACCCTTTTCACGTGAGTCTAAGGTTTTAGACATACCTTTTTTCTTTTTCATTGTTATGAAAACAAACAAGAATTGAATTCACGTGACGAATACAATCTTCAGTTTGAGCAAAGTGATATACCATCAGGCAGCATGCACTATTATTTTCTTTTTCAAGTTGGATTATTGCTAACACAAGATCTAACTCATTACTATACTTTATGCCACCGCCCTAAAATTAAAACTTTTGAAACCAAACTAACACAGTACTAATTAAACCTGATCGTGTGTAAGGTTGAGGGAAGAAGATGAAGTGTAGAGAGAAGTTAGAGAGAAGTAGAATTGTTATTCAAGTTGTTGAATTGAAATGATATAATGTGTTCTCCTTAAGTAATGAGCTAAGACTCATTTTAACTAACTTTAGGAGTTAGTTATTTTCCTAACTAACTAACTGATCTTGTAACTGATTTCCGGAACTAGAACTAATTACTAAACTGCCCTTCATCAACTAACAACACTTAGCTCAGCTGATCCTATTCATTCTCAACACTCCCCCTCAAGCTAGGAGGGGCAAAGATATCAACCATTCCTAGCTTGGAGATTAGCATTAAGTGTTGAACCCTGTTCAGTCCTTTGGTCAGTACATCTGCTGGCTGATGTTTGGTGTTAATGTATTCTGTCTGGATCAGTCCCTTCTGGATTTTTTCCCTTATGAAATGACAGTCAATTTCTATATGCTTTGGCTGCTATTAGCAATGCTGATTTACTATCACTGAACACCTTCACAGGATTCTCAACTCTAATTCCAATTTCTGCTGTTAGGCTGGTCAACCAGGTTAGTTCTGCTGTTACTGATGCAAGACTTCTGTATTCAGCTTCAGCAGAGCTTCTAGAGATGGTTGTCTGCTTCTTTGACTTCCAAGATACCAGAGATTCTCCTATCTTAATCAGGAATCCAGTGACTGATTTTCTTGAAAAAGCACATGCAGCCCAGTCTGCATCACAATATGCAGTGATAGCTGCATCAGTTTGAGCTTTGCTGGACAGTAGGACTCCTTGCCCTGGATGATTTTTGATGTATCTGACTATTCTTAGAGCAGCTTCCATGTGAGAGTTCTTTGGCTGTTGCAAGAACTGGCTTAATGTCTGTACACTATAAGCTATGTCAGGCCTGGTGACTGTCAAATACAGTAGTTTCCCTATTAGTCTTTGATAAGGGCCAGCATTGGGTAAGAGTTTGTCATCGGGTGCTTTGCTTGCCATCTTCTTTTTTAGGAAGTCATCATATTCCTTAGTGGTCAGCTTAGTGTTAGGATCAATAGGTGTTGGAGCAGGTTTTGCACCACTTAGGCCAGCTTCAGAGATAAGTTCAAGAGCATACTTTCTCTGGTGCATAAGTATTCCTTCCTTTGATCTAGCAAACTCAATTCCAAGAAAGTACTTCAGTTCTCCCAAGTCTTTCATTTTGAAGGCTTCCTGTAGTGCTTCTTTTGTCTCTTTTATCAGACAGAGATTATCCCCAGTGAGTAGCATATCATCTACATACACCAGCACTACTACCAATCCAGTTTCAGTTCTTCTTGTGAATAGTGAGTAGTCAAGCTGACTTTGTTTAAAGCCTAGGCTTACCAGAGCTTCTGTCAGCTTTGTATTCCACTGTCTTGGGGCTTGTTTTAGCCCATACAGGGATTTAGTGAGCCTACACACCTTGTTCTCCCCCTGGCTCTTGAATCCCTGTGGTAACTGCATGTAAATTTCATCAAATAAGTCACCCTGCAGAAATGCATTGTATACATCCATCTGATGTATATGCCAGTTTTGTGCAGCTGCTATAGATAGGACAGTCCTCACAGTAACCATCTTTACCACTGGAGAGAATGTCTCTTGATAATCAATCCCTTCCTTCTGGCTATAACCCTTTGCAACCAATCTTGCTTTGAATCTTTCTATCTCTCCTGTGGATTTGTACTTGATTTTGTATATCCACTTGCAGCCTATGGGTTTCTTTCCTTTAGGGAGAGTAACTATCTCTCAGGTGTTGTTGTTCTCCAAGGCTTGTATTTCAGCTTGCATTGCTTCAACCCATTTGGGATCTGTAGAGGCTTCTAAGAATGACTTTGGTTCTGTATGCTCAGAAGAGGCTGCTATGTATGCTTGGTAGGTAGAGGATAGACCTTCATAAGACAAGTATTTGCTCAGTGCATAGGGTTGATCCTGATTGACACTGAGAGATACAAAATCTTTCATCCACACAGGAGGCACAGTATGTCTGCCTGATCTTCTTGTGTCCTGTGGTGCTGGATTATGCAGAGGTACCTGAGCTGCTGGTTCTGCATTGCCATTGTTTATAACCTCTTCATTGTCAATGACATCTTCATTGTTCACAACTTCCTCCTGTTCTAAGTGTTGTATTGCTTGCTCAGGTTCCACAAATTCATCCTGATACTGGTGATACATATCAATCTCCACTTCTTGTCCAGGTTGTTGTAGGTCATTATACAGATCAGTGTCCATTATGGACTGAAGATCATACTCCTCAGATATAGGATTGTGTGTGAACAGTTTGGTCAGTGGTTGACCTGTTCTCTTGAATGGAAACACATCTTCTCTGAAGGAAACATCCCTGTGAACAAAGAACTTGCCTGTACTCAGATCATATAGTATATAGCCTTTTTGGACCTGTGAATAGCCCATGTGAACAGTTTGCTTGCTCCTAGGCTGAAGTTTATCTGTCTCCTGAACTATCTTTGCATAGCATAGACACCCAAGCACTCTTAAATGGCTTAAAGATGGAGTTTTGTTGTACAGTTTCTCATAGGGAGATATATTCCCTAACACAGCAGTAGGTAGCCTATTTATCAAATATACTGTAGCCATGACACAATGTCCCCAGAATTTAATGGGAATGTATGCTTGAAATCTGATTGCCCTAGTAACTTCTAGGATATGTCTATGCTTCCTCTCTGCTACCCCATTTTGCTGAGGGGTATAAGCACAGGATCTCTGGTGGACAATACCTAGTTGTTGAAACATGGTATTGCAGACTGAGTTGACAAACTCTGCTCCATTGTCAGTTCTTATGACCTTAACTACTGTGTCAAACTGTGTTTTAACATGATTAAAGAATTGCTGTAAGGCAACACATACATCAGACTTGAGTTTTAGCAAGAAAATCCATGTCATTCTGCTCATGTCATCAACAATAGTAAGAAAGTACCTGTGACCATTAACAGTAGGAGTTTTGTAGGGTCCCCATACATCAACATGAATCAAATCAAAGGAATTTTTACTAGAAATGTTGCTGGAAGGAAAAGGAAGCCTGGTCTGCTTGGCACAAGGACATACAGTGCATTTATTTATCACACTTACTACATCATCAGACTTAACAGAGAACATATTTTTGATAACACCAGATGGTACATCACCTAGTCTTCTATGCCATAGACTAACATCTATATCACTTGCTTCAGTTACATTCAGGCCTACTTTCTCCTTAGTGTCTTCAGCTGATTTCTTCAACAGTAGGTATAAGCCATTCTTCTCCTTACCAATCTCCTTCACCTTCCCACTGTAAAGATCCTGAAACACACAAAAGTTGGGGTAAAAGGTCACTGAACATCCCAATTCCTTTGTAGCCTTAGAGACTGACAGTAAATTGTATTTGAACTGAGGAATGTGAAAGACATTGTCCACTATACTATTGTCAGATAATTTGCTGGATCCAGTGTGTGTCACATGAGACACATCTCCATTTGGTAGGTACACTCTCTTGGGACATAGACTTTTAACTACTGTATGTTGATCTAACATATCAATGTCTGAGACCATGTGATTAGTAGCACCTGTGTCAATAATCCAGTCTTGAATAGAATTAGAAACCAACAAAGCACTGCTTGTACCTGCAATATTAGCTGAAGAGGTGGAAACATGTTGACTGTTTCCTAGCATTTGCAGAATTTGTTCATACTGATCCTGTGAGAAGGTACATGTTCTCATCTGAGGCACAGCTTCCTCATCATGACATTGCTTTTGAGCCTTGTTCTGTCCAGAGTATGCTTCAGTCATCACATTATAAGCAGTTGACCCAGGATTGCCCTTTCTTCTCCTTTTTGGCTTGAAATCAGCAGGATACCCAATCACTTTCCAGCACCCTTCTCTGCTATGCCCTTTGATTTTGCAAATGTCACAGTATAGACTTGCATTTTTCTTGTATCTTGCAGGTCCTCCTGTTCTATTGTTAGAGTACATGGCCACAGAATCCAGGTTACTTATCACAGGTGCTGCACCTAATACTCCTGAAACAGTGGCTATCCCTTTCTGACTCTCATCACTAACTATCATACTATAGGCCTGATTCACAGTTGGTAGAGGACTCATTAGGAGGATCTGGCTTCTAGCTTGCAAGTATGAATCATTTAATCCCATCAAGAACTGATACAGCTTCTGCCTCTGTAGGTACACCATGAACTCTCTAGATTTCTCACATTCACAAGCAGGTGGGGGTACTAAGGCTTCAAATTCATCCCAGTAATCCTTCAATCTAGAATAGTAAGCAGACACAGAATTTGTCCCCTGGGTTAGAGTTACAATTTCTTTATGCAATTGAAATGTTCTTGAGTCATTTACTTTGTCAAATCTTTCCTGCAAATCTTCCCACACAGCTTGTGCACTAGTGGCATACACTATACCCCCAAGAAGACTGCTAGACACTGAATTCATCAACCAGGACAACACTATAGCATTGCACCTTTCCCATTGTCCCCACAGTGCTTCTTGAACACTAGTTTTCTTACAAGAACCATCAACTAGACTCAGTTTATTTCTCCCTAGCAAGGCTATACGCATGGATCTACTCCAAACAGCATAATTCTCTGATCTAGAGAGTTGTATAGAAATTAAGGAAATTCCACTTACATCAGAAGAGTGCAGATAGAGAGGGTGATTATGATCGATCACATTGCTTCCTCCATTCAGTGCTTCTCCATTAGCATTTGGTAGAACTCCAGCCATGAGTATTTATCAAGACTCGTGAAGACACTAAGATAACAGCAGTGATTGACAATACACACAGAATTAAACGCGGAAGAAGAATTTTCTGCAGAGAATCCTTATTGATTTTCTGCTTCAGTTTCAGTACCAGATTCAATCTTCTGGCCAATGCTCTGATACCATGATCGTGTGTAAGGTTGAGGGAAGAAGATGAAGTGTAGAGAGAAGTTAGAGAGAAGTAGAATTGTTATTCAAGTTGTTGAATTGAAATGATACAATGTGTTCTCCTTAAGTAATGAGCTAAGACTCATTTTAACTAACTTTAGGAGTTAGTTATTTTCCTAACTAACTAACTGATCTTGTAACTGATTTCCGGAACTAGAACTAATTACTAAACTACCCTTCATCAACTAACAACACTTAGCTCAGCTGATCCTATTCATTCTCAATAAAACCAAGAGCCTTGATTTCAGGATCATATAACACTCACCGAAAATTTATCAGCCTCTCCATATAAACTAGTGATCTCATCGTGTAAAGAAAATCAAATGAAAATATTAACCAAGACTACGACATCCAATTTTCGCATATGATTTTCTTCTCGATAAGATTGTAAGTCATATATATTCTCGTCTAGGTTATCTATTTAAATGCAAGCAGACTCTGATACTAATTGAAAGAAAACATGCACAACGGAAGCAATTTCAGGATGAGAAACTTATATGTAATATAGCCAACCAAAATATGAAGATTTTAATCAAATATAAAATCGTTACTTATCTCTTGAAGCGTGACTGCAGTAACGATCCATCTACCACGAGTAAGATCATCTACGAGCCAGTCCTCCAGTTCCATGATCTTTTGTTGTGTTCCCGAATAATTATAGAACTAACAATATTTGGGTGGAACAAATATTACAGAGAAACTTTGAGTTAAAACTCAACCAACCTAATGGAGGAAAAACCCATGTATTTATAGTCTAGTTTTAGGTTTAGAAAACCTACTCCAAAACTGCTTAGGTTTCTTTTCTACCAAGTAAAGTTCTCCTAGTTTTAATTAATTCAGGCACAAGAGGGACCATAAAATTAATTAATGAGGCTTCCTATTATGGAATTAATTGTGTAACTCTAGAATTAACCTTACCATAGTAAATCACAAATTATTTTCACTAGAAATTCGTGATTGCACTCCTCAGTTGAATTTCGAATTCTTCTGCCAAAACCTTATTTAACTCCTCATGTTAAGATTACAGACACCAATCACTATGCTTAAACTACTGAAAATTTAATTTATTGACTAATAAATATCCTTTAGACTTCTGCTTAGCTTATATCATGTGTCGGATACCAAAATCCATCGGCCGAATTTATACATGAAAACGTATAATGTTTCATAAAGAGGTGTCATCAATCTTTAAATCGAGATGTAGATTCTATCAACTAGCTATCACTTTGCAAGTGCATATTATCATTATCCAACTTAGGAATTATTTGATCCAAAAATCCTGGACCTCACCTATTGATAAATCAAGACAATGAATAATATACACCACTAATAATAACTTTATCAAGATTAAAAGTGTACGTATATTTGATGAGCTAGAGAATTTATTTTATTTAGTTAGTATAAAAATACTTATCTCTACTTGGTACGTCCAATGCACACAAAGCGCACTAGCACAAGAACTTGGAACTATACTGTTCCCATAATCAAGATAAATTACATATAATCTTGTACTACAATCATACCGTTGGCTTTGTCCAATTTCCATCTTAGACTGTGAACCTTACTTTATTATTTATATGAACCGATGATTTAATCTTCTGTGTATAAGCTTAAATCAACTACTATATATAAATAATAGGACACACATGACACAATTGATCTATATAAATAATAATTCATAATATATAATAAATGAATATCAATTGTTCAACAAGGAATAATCTAACTAAAACTGAATAGTTATTAGTATATCCCAACAATGAGATCGTAATAAAAGTAAACCACAGATATCAAAAAGAAGGAATGACTTATCGGTGTGTCCGAGAAACAAAGTCTCATGTAGAATAAATTTATAAATTAAATAGATCAAAATATATATTGAAAAGAGAGGAGGAGAGAGAGTATTGTATTGTTTTTTAGCACTACAGGTGATAGTAGTGACTTTCAGATGATTTACATGAGGAAATTGAGGGAGGGGGAAGGTGGTTATATAGATGAGTATCGGTATTTAATTGCTTTTAGCATTGCTGTTGGAGCCATAATTGTGTAAATAAATTGTGGCAACGGTTGTCTCATAATATTCTGCCTTTAATGATTGATGAGTAACCGTTTGGCCGTAATCTGAATAATTCTTGTCGAATGCTTGTCGAAATTCATCTCATATGTCCGAATTAAACTTGTCTTTACGAGTCACCGAATCTTCTGCACACATATTGAAACGACCTCGGTTAGTCGTTTCGGAAGTTAGGACTCCGATTGGCGTGCCGATAATTTTAAAATATTCGTGATATCCATTAGGACCTGATGTAAAATTTGAGCTAAATCAGACTTCGTTTGGTATGTATCGGAAGAAGATTTCAGTTTTTATTGTCGATAAATATTAAGAAGAGATTTTGGAGCTCGATTTTGGCGAACGAGCTCCGATTCGAAATTCGAAAGCGCCGTTAGGTTCGTATGATTATTTTGGAATTTTGTGATTTCTTGAAAGTGAATTTCAAGGTTGTTCGGCTAGTTTCCGCTAAAATGCCGAAAGTTAAATAATTTGACCTTTTTCCATTTAAATTCGCATCTTGAGTTCGGGAACCCAATTTGAGATCCGTCTTAGTGAGTATGCTACATATATTTTGTATAACTTGTATGTGAAATTTTTAATTATTTCGAGCATCGTAGGGTACCGTTTTAATTTTCGTTAAGAAACGAAAATATTATACAAAAAGGAAAAAAAAAAAGGAAAAGAAAGGATAAGGAGAAAGCATCAAAGAAGGGCGGTGGCCCTTGCTTTAAAAAGGCGAAGCAGAAATGGAATGGGAAACAGAAACAAGAATAGAAACGAGACAGTGACAGAGATAATGAAAAAAATGCTAGAAAATGAGAAAAGAGCCGGATGAAAGATAGAATTTTTACCCTGAAACATTCAGGTAATGATCTTAATACATTATTTTAGTTTATTACGTGTGTTTGAATATATTTTGACGGTAAAAATTGGGATATTAGACATCGTTTTAATAAGTTCAATTAATAGTTTAAAGGGTCAAATGGACCCCGATAATGGAATTGATTATATATTCGTACTCAGTGAGTTATGGGCAACATATAAATATAATTTTTTTAGGGTTTGGTTATGTGACCTTAAACCCCGTACATAGGCTTGGCCTGCGTATGCGAATAGAGTATCAGGTTCCTAACTGGATTGGCCTAAGACATAAGGAATGAAGCCTTTAGCCTTATGTGATATATTTTTCTGCTTATTGAACACAGTGGGATCGTTTGGCAATGAATCCAAAGGACAAAGCGGTTATTGAGTGACTGTGCTAACTTTGTAACAAGGTAAGTGTTTATATCCATTTTTTTGGGAGGCACCTGGCCTCGTGGATTTTCTACCACGTGTTCTTTACGTGTGTAGCTGCCGATAGGCGTACACATTACGCCTTAGCTTTGCATTTATATTGTATATTATATGTTATGTCCTGTTGTTGGTACTGCATTGAGGATTTGAGCATTGTACTCTGGCTGTGAGTTGGCATCTACTTCCCGGCTGTCGATGAGAGTCCCGCGCCGGTGAAGGTTTATTATTGCATCACATTGCATTCATATGCATTATATGTCATTCATATGCATTACATTGCATATCATTGGGTGCAGGAGTATTCCGCCCAGGAGCAGGAGGATTACGCTCTATTGTATCATATTGAGGGTAGGAGGATTCCGCCCCAAGAGCAGAAGTATTCCGCTCTTATGTCAGATATTGAGTGCAGGAGTATTCCGCCTCAGCTTTACATTATATCGCAGAAGTATTCCGTCCCAGGAGAGTGCAGAAGTATTCTGCCTCTGGTTTATATTATGTCGGGTGCAGGAGTATTCCGCCCCAGGAGCAGGAGTATTCCACTCCAGTTGGTTATGAGGTTGGATTCCCCTCAAATGCAGGAGTATTCCGCTTCGGGATGGGATGACGGGCACATGTGACCCTTTGCATCATATTTCATTTCATCTCATTTCATTTCATTTCATACCATTGTGTAGACTTGTGGTATATAACTACTGCTCTGTTGATACGTGCATTGCTTATTTGTTGATATATTTCTGGCTCGTATTCCTGGTTGAGTTTGTGGTTTCATACGTTTTTCCGGTTATTACATAGCTCTGCCTTTTTATAATTTAAATAAGAAGAATTTATTTTATTTGTTTCTTCTCCCTGGCTAGCTATCCTATTTTTTGAGGTGGCTAGTCTACCCCACTTATTTCATCCTTTTGACTCACCCTTATTTGTTGTTTGTTTCTTGTCTATCTATTTCGTTTCGGCAGGTTCGCTCTAGGATTGAGTTTGCCACGTTGTGAAGGAGCGAAGACGACTTCAGCTATCAGGGTGAGCCAACTTTTATTCCGAATGGCCACCAGTTTATTGGTTATTATTTCAACTTGCATTTTGCTCCCTTCAGGAGGTATTTTTCTTCTTTTGTACTCTTAGATGTCTAGTCTGGATAGCCCTAAATCTAGTATATTGGGTAGCCAGCTGTAATTTCTTTTGTACTGCTTAGAGGTATCAGTATCTCTATGTTCTTTTTAAGTCTTGTCCTTATTTAGGAATTATTATATTTATTTTCCTAATTTAATTGATAAGGGTTCGCCCGACGGGTCTAGGGGGGATGTCGGGTGCCCGCACGGCCTAACCGGATTCCGAGTCGTGTCAGTTTGTATCAGAGCCCGATTTAGAGTCCATCCAGACTAAGACAGTGTCTACTAGAGTCTCGCTGATGGGTACATAGACGTCCGTACTTATCTACGAGAGGCTATGATGGCATTTAGGAAGTTTCACTTCCTTCATTCCTGATCGTGCGTCGGTCTAGGATGCAAAAGTATTTTCGTTAATTCTTTTGTGGTAATCGTGAAACCTCGTGCGACAAATCAGCAAACAGTATGTTCAAGATGAAGCAGTCTAGCCTGGGGCTAGCACTGACGAAGCAGTCTAGCCTGGGGCTAGCACTGACAAAGCCCCGAGAGTTTTTTATCGTGCTGACGATCTAGTTGGGGAGGCCCCAGCTGTACGAGCTCGCGATGGGCAAGGGAGCAGGGCCTTGTGATTCCCTTAGCTCTCTACGATGCTTTTATGAGGATATTGGCGACGCAGATACCGCAAGAACCTATTATTCTCTAGGAATAGGTTGACGCAGATAGATATGTTTGGCCTCAGGGAGCTCCTGTTCCTATTCTTAATGTTGCCTCAGTAAATTTTGTTCCAGAAGCAGCATTTGTTGTGTGCCTCTAGTTATTCTGGCTGGTTAGATAGCCCGATTAATGGCTCGGTCCGAGTGTCAGAAGAGGCCGCATTATTTACTCAACTGAACCTTCTGATATTCTTGTGCCATGGATCAGATAATCCCTGTGTAAGTTTTTTTTTTAAATAAAATGATGTCAGCGTATCCTTCAGGCTCTTAGATGTCTAGTCTGGATAGTCCTAAACCTTGTATATTGGGTAGTCAGCTGTAATTTCTTTTGTACAGCTTAGATGTATCAGTATCTCTGTGTTTTTTTTAAGTCTTGTCCTTATTTATGAATTATTATATTTATTTTCCTAATTTAATTGGTAAGGGTTCGCCCGACGGGTCTAGGAGAGGATGTCGGGTGCCCGCACGGCCTAACCGGATTCCGGGTCATGTCACATATCATGTTGTGAGTCCGCGTATAAATTTAAACAAATTGTCTCCCTATTTGCCAGCTGCATCTTGGAAACTAGTTGGGAACTGGAGAAGTTTTCTGATAGGAAAGTTAATGCGAAAGCGACACTTTTGAATTAGAAAGTATCATGTGCTTTCACTTTCTGCTTTTTTCGAACGTGGATGAATCCAAGTCATCCACTTGCGAGGCGCTGATCGAGGTAATCATAACTTCGTTGCCTATGAGTATCATTTCCAAGTTCGATTCGTGGAATTTTTCCCTTTACAAACATCTTTGAGAATCCTTTATTTTTCTTTTTCACTCCCTAAATTTCCATTATTTTTCTTTGCTCCAATTTCTTGATTCAACGGCTTCCCAAAGCTCCTATTCTCAAAATATTTTACGCTCACCTTCTTACAATGATTTGGAGCCCTTTATTTCTAAATCGATCAACTCCAAGAAAATAGAGGTTGACTAAGAAAAGAAAGGGTAAGGATAAGACCCTTGTTGAACCAACAGAAAACCCCAAAGAGAAGAAGAAAATCGTACACCTCGAGGACTTTGAGAAGGGAGGAGTGGTTGCCCAATTTATTGCTAAGAAATAGTCATAGAAAAATGATTTTGGCCCCATATATTCATGGGTGAGGATATTACCAACATTGCTTTGATACGAGATTAGATATTGCTATATTTCTTATACTTTCGCCTTGTGTTATGCTTCTACTTGGGTTATCTTGTCGTACTTTGAATAGAATTTTTCTCATTTGGTGTGTTTTATGTTTATAGATTATATTAATGATATGAGGCGTTCATAGAGCATAATTGATTAAAAGTAAGGATTTTGAAGTCTGAGGAGAAGCTCGAGGGTCGTGCAAACGAAGGCCGGCCGAAAAAAGGACTTAACAGTAAATCAGTATACCACACCCCATGCTCCACTATGTTTAGCACGCCATGTGCCTACGTGATTGCACATACTGACACTATGCTTCTGTGCAGAAGATCAAAACAAGAAGGAACGTTGTGCTGCACGTCGTGCGCGATCAAAAATTCCCCAGTCCGAGTTTGAGATTAATTTTAAAAAAGTTTCTTTGGTCCTATATGCCTATTCCTATACCATAAATACATCTGAAAACCCTCTAGAACGAGATTTTTTGCTTAATTAACATCAAAAAGAGGCAAGGAAGAGAGAAGATATCAAGATTCAAAGCTCTACCTCATCAATCCATATATCTCTAGTGATTTTTACATGCTTATAGTGTATTCTTGGCATAGACTATGACTATGGGTGGCTGAATCACCAACTCTAGGGTAGATTGAACCATTCAACATGCTTGTGTGGTGATAATTTTTGTGTTGTCAATGAACCTTGTTAATTCTTCCTATCTATAATTTTTACGAGTTTCATGCTATTAATTGGTAGGATCCCCAATTAGTTGTCATATTTATTCTTGTGATTACTAGGAACAGATTCATGAGTTAGGGTTAAACATATTGCAGTATTTCAACCTAAAATATAGGCATTCCTTAGGTTGTCAAAAACATTGAATTATGACTGTTGATCCTTACTGTGACCCATAAATGTAGTCATGTCTATCTTCATTAGTTAATTAAAATAAATAATTAGTGATAGTTATAATTACTTAATGGAAGTGGGTAGTTGAAAACTGGAGCACTTGTTCAATAGGAAGACTCAAAGAGAATTAATACCACAATACTTTAGCACAAGTTAGGAGTCGGCAAAATCAATCCTAGGTTTTCCATCTCTTGAATCAAGTCTATCTCTCTATACTTGTTATTTACTTTCTTGTTTAGTAGTCTTATTATTTAAACCAAACCAAAGATATTCACTCAAAGTTGATTGGGTAGATAGCTTAGGTAGATTAATAGTTAGGAGTCGTATTCTCTGTGGGATTCGACCTCGGGACTTAAAATACAGCCTATATTTGCCGCGACCAGTTAATCCCTTTTATAGGGCGTAGTTGGGCGTGATCATGCTTCATCCATTAAAAAGGATCGGATGCCACGGGTTAAAGCTGACTATCAGTGAGATGTAAAACTAGCAGTTCGCCATTCTCCTAAAGAATCCACCGATGACAAAGTTACATGTTCCTTCATCTAAAGTTATCCTTTCACCCTTAGATTTTGCTTTGCTAGTGGAGCTGGTTATAGAGGACTTGTGTTGTACCTATAAGATTTGTGGAGGGTCATTTTTTGTTTGAAACACCTTGCTCGGGAGGCTAGTGTCCCCCTTACTTTAAAACATCTCATCCACCCATACTCTTCCAGATTCCTTCGGGGATGAGTTGTTACCCTCTAGAGTAGTGTTAACAATGCCTTGGTCAACGACATGGAGGATGTCAAGATCGGAAATAGCATGCACAATATGTTATCGTACCAACTGCCACTATCATCCTTGAACGTAAGGTTGCATCCCCGAAGGAATGGAACTTCAGTCGTAAGTACCTGTTATTATTATTTTTTTTTGAATTTTCACAACATACATAATATATATATATATATATATATATATATATATATATATATATATTTGTAACCAAATTGATATGATTTCCTCTCGTACTTTATATAGATATTTTTGTAACCAAATTGACATGATGTCCTCTCTTGAAGCCGCCTATATCTCTCGCTCGAATGTGGAGAGCTTTGATACCTGGATTCAAACGATCTTGGATACTTCTACTATAGCTGGCCGCAAGTTCAAAGTCATTTTCTCGAATTTGAATGTTAAAGCCATGGTAATGGCATAACAACTCTTCCTTCTTTGTTGTTATATCGACATTCCTTTGAATTTTCCTTTTTTTGCGTTGAGATATTCCAACTACGAGGCCAAAAATCTTGTATAAGTCGTGGTTCTGGTATTCCTAGTACTCGCGTACCTAAGGAACTTCCCATTCCTACTGAGGCACCAGCCAATCTCGAGAGGCTCGATATAAAAAGAAAAGAAGATAAAATTTTGGATGTTGATTCCCCTAAGAAGAAATGTAACTTGATAAGGGGTCCAAAGAGGTAAGTTGTTGACCATTTGAGTCTCCGAGTGAGTTCCCAAAAGATGATAGACAATCTCGGGGACGACAATAATGGTGAGAAAGGCATCAGTAAAGATATCATTTCAACTGAGGTCAGGAATGTTGATTTTCTTTATGAATACGAAATTCAAGGTGAAACCCTTTAAGATGCAAACTTTGCTAACTCATAAGTTCCCAGAACAACTCGTCCCACAGGGAAGGAGGTTATTTGTGAACATTCTTTTTCTCCTCGGGCAACTTTTAAAGATTCTTCCATGGTGGCACCAGCTCTTCCACCCATTTCATTAACTCCACATGAAGTTAGGCCTTCGCCCACCTCTAGAGACAAAGCGCGCCATGTAAATGTTACTATTCCGAGGGGGTGAATAAACTTTATAAAAAGCCCCTTCCGTGCTGCTTCCATGATCGACTCCTTCATTGGTCTATCTGAAGTTGGGTGGTTCAAGAGGTGTCAGACTGGCGAGCTTATGGACTTTCTTGCTGCCACTTCTTTCAAGGTGAGCAACTTGATTCTACGACTTTTAATTTTCTCGTCTACTTGTTTAATTTTTCTAACTTCATTCTTGTCATTTGGAAAAAAAACTTGGTCATTGCATAAGCTGATGAAAGAGAAAGAAAAGCTGATTAGACCATTTCGCATCTTGGGACGGCCAACTCTGAGTAAGCAAGTGAAATTACCCAGCTCAAGACAAATTTTGGTGCTGAAGTCGGAATACTCAAAAGATGTCTAACGATATTGATCAAGGCTGCCTTTTTCACTGAGAGGGTTAAATTTGAAGAAGAAGCTCAAACTCTCAAAGGTCTTGTTGCCCAGACTATTGATGCTAAAACTGCAGCCATTAAGAGTACTTTCGGTCGTAGACTAGAGTAGCCGAGCTTGAGGCACAGTTAAAAAAAATGCATATCTTGCCTTAGTTAATGAGACTAAAAGGTTGTTGTGGCAGGGGCGACCTGAAGCAGCCAAAAATAATTTGGACAAACTCTAGTCCCAAAGTGCGGTACACCTTAAATAGTCTATTGCATGACTACCTATGAAATCCTTATGAAGGTCAAGACTTAAGGATTTGATTGGAATCAAGAGCTTAAGAAGGAGCAAGAATTTCTTCTAGAGTACCAAGTGTTGGATTCTGGCATTCCTTAAGATTTTCTTGAGAAAGATGCCGAGTCTTTCAGTGACCTGGTCGAGGAGGAAAGCAAATTCCAAGAATATTTCCTTGCACCTCGCCCTTCGGATACCTTCTTTTCCCGTAGCTCTTGCTATATTTTATTCTTCTACTTTAAGTCTTGCTCCTTATCCAAATGCTCCTCATAGATGTGCAGTTGAATATAGCTCATATTTGTAACTTGTTCTTCTAAGTTTTAGGCAAACTTAGGATTGGCCTGTTGTTTTTGTAGTGCGGCGCATTTGAGTCCATATCATGAGTCATAAATGATTGAAGATAAGGCATGAGACGTTTGCTTGGTATAAATGCAAATAAAGAATGATGTCCCTTATTCAGGAAAGCACGAAGGAAAACTAAGTTTCCAAATAACAAAGTAATGTAAAACTATTTGAAGTCGAATTACTTGTAATAATAGCCTCTCTTGGGCGTAATACATGATAAGTTGTAGCAGAATGGAAACTATAACAAAGTATGTAAAATAGCCAAAAAAATTATTTTCGTATTATGAACCCGTTTATTGGGTTGTAGTAGTTACATGAAGCCGCTTATTATACTGTAGTAGTTACATGAAGTCGATATTGGACTGTAAGTAGAAGAGAATTGAGCCGGAGCTGCTTTAGTTTCTTCCTTCCCGAATCATATGTAGTGTAGTCCCCCTGATACTTGAGCTTGAGGCACGATAAGTCGGATATTGGAATCTGATGTCAGTCCTCGAGTTCTTGTTATGACGTTCTCTCCGAGATCCAACTTTTTACTTCTTGAAAAGGAAATAGAAAAAGTAAACATACGGGGTTCAGAGCTTTTTGATGAAACAACACGAAAAAAAGGTCAGACTTTTCGACAGAGGTTTAGAACAATTGTAGTTTTGTTAGATAGTTGTGGGTGAATTTTGTCATCATGTGTACTAGCTAGGCCTTCTATCAAAATTGTTAGTATACAGAAATATAAGGAAATAAATTAGACACATAGATAATGAGATATTGATAAACAAATAGTTTAGACTCTTTAACTGTTCTCCTACCCAATAAGCTAATGCCAAGCGTTGCCCATCCTTTTACACTTGATTATTTGATGAAGCGTTGAAGGAACAACTTTCATGGCATGGGTCCATCGCCTCCCTACAATAATGTTATAGGTCATGTCTTCTGCCAAGACTTAAAATAGTGTCTCTTCGATTACTCCCTTAGCATGGATCGACAACACTATCTCACTGAGGGTGTTTTCACTTGAGTTATTGAACCCGGAGAGCATTATGGATTTTGGCACAATATTACCAGACAATTGTATTTCCTAAACAACACTGACTCAAATTATGTTGACCGAGCTATTTGTATCCTTAAAACACGTTTGACATCGCTATCAAGGATTCATAGAGTGATTACCAGCACATCGTGGTGCAAGAATAACAGTCCATAAGCATTCAAGTCGCTGAAAGTGATGAAATCCCCAGATTCTTCTTCTTGGTTGCACTTCCTTTATTTCAACATAGGTCACTGAAGCATTGGCGAATCTTCTATATGTGATCCCGCTAACTTCTTCTCCTCCTATGATCACGTTTATCGTCTGCTTTGAAATTGAGGCATTCAGTGGTTGATTGGATCCATGTTGTGTGCCATTGCCTGTGAGTAGATCTTCTAATAGTCCTTCCTCGAGCCACCTCCCATTTCAACGCCTTGCAGTCTTCTGTCAAGTAAATATGGTCCCCGTGAAACTCACACCATAATTCTACTCTTCTCTTATGATAATTTTATTTTATATCTTGAGGCCCAGTAACTTTTTTTCCCCGTAGTTCACAGTGTGACAATCAATTTAAAAGTATTGACACTAAAACTTTGTTCAGTAAAACAAGGAATATCTCAACTTTTCTTTGCTTCAGAAGAACCTGCCTCACTTATTCGACCGAAGTTTCTATTTGACTAGCTTCTAGCTCATCTTCTTTCAGATCGCAAAGATCCAATTATGGCTCATAATGCGTCCCTTAATCTCTCCGATCACAACTAATCCTCCTTGAAGAACTTCCAATTATGTTCAAATTCCTTCGCTTCTTGAATAATTGCTCATTTGTGCCATATCTTTATGAATTCGAAGCTTTGAATAATAGCGGTAGTATGTCTTATCTAAAGTGTTAGTTGGGTGTTCTTGGAGACTTTCTTGTAACTTCTTAGTAGCTTCAGGAGATTTTTATATTAAGCCCTTTGGCGAATTCAATGACCCTAATTGTCGGTTATCTTAGGCAACAAAATCCGCTCATATTGAAACCTGTTAATGAACTCTCGGAGAAGCTCATTATCCCTTTGTTGGATCTTGAATATAATGTTCATCCGCATTTCTATCTTCTAAGCCCCCGAATGAGACTTTATGGAAGCATCTGCCATCTCTCCGAAAGAATCAATATAACTCTCGGGTAGATGGGAATACCATGTCAGTGCTCCATTCGTTAGAGTTTAACAAAAACTTCTTGACCAAACTGATTCTATATCTTCTTTGGTAAGATCATTTCCTTTCACTCCTGTCAAATACGTGGTCACATGGTAACGCAGATTTTTCGCTCCATTTATTTTGCCAAACTAGCAATTTTGAACTTCTTAGGGATTGGCAATGGTGCTGCACTTGGCTTCCAATGTCTTTTGGGAATAAATAGTTGAATCGATTGCCTTAATAACAAGTGGAGCCCCGGTTCGTCTGCTATTTTAGTTTCCCTCTAAGCTCCATGCAAAGGGACTAGAGCCCTCGAGATCACCAGCATTTGAGCCCCAAGTGTCGCCTCCAAGACTCATACTAATTTCCCCCGCTCCAATCTCCAAATTTGTTGGAACGCTTATTTTAGCGTCCGCTCTCACAAAAGTCAGAGTTCGTGAGTCCGATTTGCAGTCAACTATGCGGCCCATTCTTGTTGCAAAGCAATAAAAGCAGCAAATATCGACCCATGGCTGAGATAGTGATCAGCTGGACCGTGGGTCTTCCCTTTCGGCATGTTCAACCTACTGTGTGGTCGTGTTTTCGTCCACAAGAAGAGCTGAGTTAATCATTCAGGCATTGTCGAGTAGAGTTTGTTCATCAATTCCTTACATGTTGGCAAAGTTTTGACAAAGAATACATGAAGAATTAATGAGGTCTTGGTACAATTAACAATTATCTGGGCCCCACGGTGGGTACCATCCTATTTAATCTAAAAATTGACTTAATAGATTAACCAATTAAATTTGAAGATTTGGCCAAAAACAATATAATGGTGCCAAGATTATGTAGAAATGGTTATGAGATCGTAGTAAAAGCAAAACAATAGAAATTAAATAGAAGGAACGACTTATCTACGTGTTTGGAGAGGAAAGTCTCTGGTAGTAATAGAACAAAATATATCAAAAAGAGAGAAAAAGAGAGTATTTATACTGCTTTTTAGTTGTACAAGTGATAGCAGTCATTGCTAGATGATTTACATGAGGAATTGAGGGGTTTATATAGCAATTGTGAGCCTTAATGGCTTACATTTAATGGGAATTAGTATTTACTTCCTTTTAATCGTAACTGTTGGAGCCATGATTGTGCAAGTTATTTGTGGCAATCATAATATTATGCCTCTAATGATTGTTGAGTAACCGTTTGGTATCCGGATTGGTTGTGGCTGTAGTCTAAATCATTCTAGCCGATTGCCCGTGTGAATTTGTCTCCTATGTCCGAGTTAAAACTGTCTTTGCGAGTCACAAAATCTCCTACACCACGTGTCATGTTGCGAGTCCGTATAAGTTTTTACCTAATAGAACTCCCTCACTTTAGTTTTTATAGTTTAGATTTCAAGAGTCAAACTTCTTAAATTCGATTTTTAATTTGAACGCATAATCTTAAATTTTTTTGTAACAAAATTTCTAAAAATGGGAGGAGAAAGTGGAAAGGAAAAGAAAATGTGTGGGGAAAATATTAGGCATAGAGAAAAAGTTAAATAGGTAAAGATGCCTGTAAGAAATTGTTGTTACTTTTTTTTTATTGGTAACTAATAATGTATTCACCAATGAATGAATTACAAACCTAGGCTGATCATTCACCAATAATGTATTCACCACTATTGCTAAGATCATTTTCAACGTTTCCAATTTTAAAAGAATGCAATAGCGTTTTGATGGAACTGCTAGCTCTAACATTACGTAGTATACTATTTCCCTTGCCACTACGTCCCACTCTTTCTCTTCCTTCTAAGAAAAAAAAAAAAGCTTGTACGTTACCTTCCACGGGACAAGTACAAATTTAGTGTATGTCATCTTTACAATTTGAGCTGCTGTGATTTCCTTTCTATCATTCTCATTATATCTTCTTGATGTTACTGCCAGGTAAGCACTAGTATGTAAGTTCTTCTAAGCCATTGGAGTATTCTCTTCCATAATTCAAATCCACAGCTACATTCAAACTACAAGTAATCTCTAGTCGCTGGTGTTGCCTTATATATGAACATTCCGATTTCACATTCATACCCTTTTTAAGTTGTCATCCACAATAAACAGCTTGCCATAATATAGAATCAACAAAGCACAAATAGCTTTAGCCTTGCTTTGTTTTGGTACACGAAGCACTTTCAAGGAATTTTGGTTATTTCCTCTTGCATCTATGAGTATATATTCCAATTATGCTCCCATTTTTCATTACTGCTTCGTTTCCATATTCAAGATTGTCGCTTGTACTTAGTATTTTCGTTGACATCCAATTGAGTTATTGAGGTAAGCCTTCTCCCTTTTATATGGTACTCATGAATCCACTTTATATCCCCTATCTATTTACTTTACCAGCTAGATCCCAACATGTTTTAGTGATTCCTGTTTTATTCCATGCATATATCTTAATAAGCCATGTCCTCTAGCTGATTTAGGTAATCACATTTGATCACATACGACCAGTGCCCTCTTTGTTATTGCGTTAGTGCCTGACCAGATGTAGCTCTACAATAAGCTTCAATAAACTTCATCACAATGGCAAGGAGAATAAACAATTGTAGTAGGATTGGATCCCAAAGATTACCTTTTAAACTAGTTGGACTCTTCCTCTATATTTTCAATATCTTAGCAGTCCAGGATGAGATCTTTGGAATAATATTTTCCATTAACGGTTTCCATTGTATATTCTTCAGCTTTTAGCACATAGGGGAATCCCAAGGTATTTGAAGGGAAGTTCACCCTGCACGTATCCCAACTACTCCAATATATTTTTCTTCTCCTGCTCACTTATGCCACTAAAGTAAACAAATTTTTTGGTAAGATTAGCTTGAATTCCTGAAGAAATTGAGACTTTCCTGAAAGCTTCATACATTATTTCACAAATCAAAGTCTCCTCTTGCAAATATATGTAAGTCATTAGCAAAGCTCAAGCGAGTTATTGCTCAACTTAGCATACTTTGGATGATAATTGAACTCTAGCTCTTCCTTTAACTCTTTTAGCTTTCTGCTCAAACATCGCCACTCCCTTTCGCAGCATCCAATAATTCAAAACTTAATTTGAAATAATCAATTACTATTGTAAACAAAAATAAAAATATATGATCTCTCTGCCTAGGCCCTTAGCAGCATCAAAACATTATAGAATTCACTCTATTTACAATGATAATATCCACTATGTAAATTTTATTAGGAATGTCAGGCCCTCCATCACTTGCTCCATATTAAATAGTACCACTCCAGAGAGTCATAGACCTTTTAGTCCACTTTAATCATAACTCTTGGAGAGATTGTTTTCCTTGTGTATCCTCTGACGGGCTCATGTCCTAAGCAAATGTTATTTGTAGTGTTCCTACTAGGTATGAAGCTGAATTGCGCCTCATAATTGTAGTACGTATCACCTTTTACATTCTAGCAGCTACGATCTTAGAAATTATCTTGTAAAACACAATATAACATGCAATAGGTATAACATTAGTTGGCTTAGCATCTTAGGGACCAATGTAATTGTAGTGCAAGTGATTGTTTTGTACATCTTCTAATCTTTTTGTCGTCATCCATTTTTCTCCGAACCGATTAGAATTCGAAACTGGACTCGATTTATTGGGACTTATAGGTAAGAATTGGCATCGCCACCTAACATATTTTATAGCTAGGTGTATTAGGACACCTACTTTTGTTTCTACGAAATTTTTATAATTAACTCCGAAATATGGTTTTGCAAACTAGAAATTCTAGGTAAGGGTTCAACTTAACTCTAAAGGAAGGTTGAAATGACCTCGGTTAGTCGTTCCGAAAGTTAGGACTCCGGTTGGCGTGCTGATAATTTTAAAATATTTGTAATGTCCATTAGGACCTGTCTGTAAAATTTGAGCTAAATCAGACCTCGTTTGGTAGGCATCGGAAGAAGGTTTCAATTTTTATTGGCGATAAATATTAAAAAAAGAGATTTTCGAGCTCGGTTTTGCCGAATGAGCTCCGATTCGAAATCCGAAAGTGCCATTAGGTTCATATGATTATTTAAGACTTTTGTGAACTTTCGAAAGTGAATTTCGATGTTGTTCGGCTAGTTTCCGCTAAAATGCCGAAAGTTAAATAATTTGACCTTTTCCATTTAAATTCGCATCTTGAGTTTCGAGAGTCTGATTTGAGATTCGCCTTAGCAAATGTGTTACATAAATTTGGTATAACTTGTATGCGAAAGTTGGAATTATTTCGAATATCGTAGGTACCGTTTAAATTTTCGTAAAAAAAATTAAATAAAAAAAGAAAAGAAAAAGAGAAAATGACAAAATTGGAAATGATGAAAGGCGGTGCAAGCTATATTATCCTTTAGATTTGTACTCTTTCGAAGTAAAATAAAATGCCATGCTATTTACTTAAATCTACATCTCTCTTTTTCTTTCAGTTGTCTTAGTGTGGGCTAGCACTAGAACAAATTAAACATGGACTTATGTTCTACAAAGAACCGAAATAAGAATGTACACAGCTATGTTTTCAAAGGAGACAAGTTATTAAGCTTGGGAAGTCCAGGTTTTGTGTTTCGTTTATTCACTGTTTTTAACCATTCTTTTCAGCTTCTATATTCTTCATTTTTCTGGCATCTCAATCGTCAACTTCACTAGCAAACAATATACAACTCTTAACGACTCCTTACATGTTAATCAATCTCAACTTGGTAAGTTTAGAATAACTAGCTCATTCTTTTTTTTTTTTCAGTCCATTTTTCGTATCTTGAATTATTCTGCGTTTCTGCATAATGTTGGTCCCATATGAATTTAAAGTGTCGGTGAGTATTCATATACGTAGCCAGTTAGTCAAATGAGTCGTAGCTATTTGTCCGTTGCTCTATATCGCAACGATTCAATATAAATTTATTTGTTGTACACTGGCTATATATATCAATTATGATCTTAATATATTATTTGAGTTTATTACGTGTGTTTGAATATATTTTAACGGTAAAAATTGGAATATTAGACATTGTTTTAATAAGTTCAATTAATAGTTTAAAGGGTCAAATGGACCCCGATAATGAAATTGATTATATATTCGTACTCAGCGAGTTATGGGCAACATATAAATGTAATTTATTTAGGGTTTGGTCATGTGACCATAAACCCTGTACATATGCCTGGCCTGCGTATTGCGTATGCGAATAGGGTATCAGGCTCCTAACCGGATTGCCCTAAGATGTGAGGAATGAAGCTTTTATCCCTATTTGATATATTTTCTGCTCATTGAAAACAGTGGGATCGTTTGGCAATGAATCCAAGAGAATAAAGCAGTTGTTGGGTAGCAGTGTTAACTTTGGAACGAGGTAAGTGATTATATCCATTTCTTTGGAGGCACCCGGCCTCGTGGATTTTCTACCAGGTGTTCCTTACGTGTGTATCTGCCGATAGGCGTACTCATTACACCTTAACTTTGGATTTATATTCTATATTATATATTATGTCCTGTTATTGCATTGAGAATCTGAGTATTGTACTTTGGTTGTGAGTTGGTATATACTTTCCAGCTGTCGATGAGAGTCCCGCGCTGGTGATGGGTTATTATTGCATCATGTTGTATTCGTACGTACATTGCATCATATTGAGAGTAGGAGGATTCCGCCCTCGGAGCAGGAGGATTCCGCTCCATTGCATCATATTGAGGGTAGGAGGATCCCGCCCTCGGAGCAGGAGGATTCCGCTCCATTGCATCATATTGAGGGTAGGAGGATTCCGCCCTCGAAGCAGGAGGATTCCGCTCCATTGCATCATATTGAGGGTAGGAGGATTCCGCCCCCGGAGCAGGAGGATTCCGCTCCATCTATTTGGCACATGTGACACCATTGCATCATACTGCATTCATCCCATTTCATTGCACCGCGTGCTGACTATTGTGTGACTATCGTGTTGTGTTTTATATATGCGGTATGTATACCGTATCTCAGTTTGCCTATATATTTCTGGCTCGTATTCTGGGTTGCGGGGAACGGTCGCACGCCGCAACGGTATAAATATATGGATCGGGTTGCACTCTGCAACATGATGTATTTCTGATTGTTGATGAGTTTGTCATTCCATACGTGTTTCTAGTTATTATCTAGCTCTGCCTTTTTATAATTTAAATAAGAGGAATTTTATTTATCTAGTTTCTCCTCCCTGGCTAGCTATCCTATTCTTTGAGGTGGCTAGTCTGCACCACTTATTGAGTCCTTTTGACTCACCCTTGTTTGTTGTTTGTTTCTTGTCTATCTATTTGGTTTCGGCAGGTTCGCTCCAGGATTGAGTTCGCCACGTTGTGAAAGAGCGAAGACGACTTCAGCTGTCAGGGTGAGCCAGCTTTTATTCCGGATGGCCACCAGTTTATGGGTTGTTATTTCAGTTGCATTTTGCTCCCTTCAGGAGGTATCGGTCTTCTTTTGTACTCTTAGATGTCTAGTCTGGATAGCCCTAAACCTTGTATGTTGGGTAGTCAGCTGTAATTTTTTTTGTACAGCTTAGAGGTATCGGTATGTTTGTATTTTTTTTTTAGGTCTTGTCCTTATTTATGAACTATTATAATTATTTTTCTAATTTAATTGGTAAGGGTTCGCCCGACGGGTCTGGGGAAGGATGTCGGGTGCCCGCACGGCCTAACCGGATTTCGGGTCGTGTCAGTTGGTATCAGAGCCCGGTTTAGAGTCTATCCAGAATAAGATAGTGTCTAGTAGAGTCTCGGTGATGGGTACGTAGACGTCCGTACTTATCTACGAGAGGCTATGATGGCATTTAGGAAGTTTCACTTCCTTCATTTCTGATCGTGCGTCGGTTCTAGGATGCAAAAGTATTTTCTTTAATTCTTTTGTGGTAATTGTGAACCTTCGTGCGACAAATCGGCAAACCGTAGGAGTTCAAGGCGAAGCAGTTTAGCCTGGGGCTAGCACTGACGAAGCTCCGAGAGTTTTGATCGTGCTGACGAACTAGTTACGGAGGTCCCAGCTGTACGAGCTCGAGATGGGCAAGGGAGCAGGGCCTTGTGGTTCCCTTGGCTCTCTACGATGCTTTTACGAGAATCTTGGCGACGCAGATACCGTAAGAACCTATTATTCGCTGGGCAGCCTATCAGGTTGCCGCATGTGCAGACGTTCGATCTCAGGGAGCTCCTTTTCTGGTTCTTAATATTGTTGCGGTAAATTATATTTCGGAGGTAGTATGTGTTGTACCTCTAATTGTTCTGGCTGGTTAGCCAGCCGAGGTATCAGTTCGGTCCGAGTGCCTAAAGATGTTGCATTATTTTACACGGTTGAGCCTTCTGATATTCTTAAGCAATGCATCAGATAAACCTCGTGATTTTTTTAAAATAAAAGAATGACAGCGTATCCTTCAGGCTTTTGATTATATCAAGCGGTATGTTGTTGATTATTCTTCTTTCCAGTTTCAAGGTCCAGCCCTGGATTGGTGGACTGCTCTCTTATTAGCTAACTTGGTTCGATTTTTCTTCTAGATTCATGGAAAGTTCCTTTCGAGTAGCGAGCGAGATGAAACGTGTTGCCAGTTTGACTGGATTGGACGTGGTAGCCTTTCGGTTAGCCAATTGGTGTTTCGGAATATGAGATTGAATTCTATAGAATGGCTGGATATGCATTAGAACTAGTTCATGAGCCTTTCGAGAGATTTAAAGATTTATTGATGACCTTTCTTTTTTTCTTGAGATCCCAGATGGCTCGAGAGATTGAGGCCGAAATTTCAGTTGAAGTTGTTGTTAATATTTTCCGAAGGTTCGAGGCATACCATAAGTTAGAGCGGGAAGAGTTAGAGCGGGGAAGCAAGAGATCCCACGGCCCTAGTGGGCAACCATGGTACCTCATTTGGAGGTAAGAGTTCTGATTATTTTGGGAGGTCACCTTCCAGGTTATCTCAGCGTGTGTCACGTGATTCTTAGAGTGCGCCAGTAGCTCGTCAAGATCAGATTCAGTCTTTTCTTTACAGCTATCAACAATCTTTCCAGTTTCCATTTTTTGTCGAAAAGGTATTATCATTCAGCCGCAGAGGCAGTTTTATGAATTGCCAGCCTGGCAGGATGCTGAGGCATCCGATGTAGTAGACCCATGTGTTTCTTCTTCCCTTATATGTGAGTAAGATTTGATTCTTTCGATCGATCTGGAAATAGTGTGTCTTATCATGTTTTGATGGTTTCCTTGGATGTCGTTCTATTAAGAATCGGTTGCGGAAGAGGGGTGAGCTTCTGATATGATTTATTCCTGGCATTTATGATGACCCTACTAGTTTATCTGGTTTAAATGTGAGGGATTTGTGAGTGAGTATCGGTATTTTTCTGCTTGGCATCTTGTTACGCCACCTTATGTTATTATGTCAATTCAGTTTACCTCTCCTCGGAAATCAGTATTGGTAGGATGATGGGATTCTCATTCGTCACCATCAGGAAGTGTCGTTGTTTCCTCCGGTGTAAAGTGGCTAGTAAGTAATGCTCGATCTATGTGTCTCCTCTTGGTTCGAGATTCTAGTAGAGTAATGTTATTCTATGAGCTTGTTTTAGTTATAAAAGGGTATTCTGGTAAATTTTCAGAGTTTCCTTCTTATTGGGAGGTTAAATTGGTATGGATGTTTTTTCATAAAGCTTATTTAATGTCTATCTCTTCAATTGCGATTCTTTGGCTCGCCCGACTCGGAAATAGTCTAGCTCTGGTAGCCAAACAAATAAGAAGATGAGCTTCTTGAAGTTCTAATTATTTCTATCCTCGATCCATTTTCATTTCTTCTTCGTCCGGCACTAGTGAGCTTGGGCGATTGGTAGCCGCTTGTTACGTTCCCTGTGTTGATCCAGAGTATGTGTTATTGTAGCCGGGTAAGCATGTTATTGTTTTAGATACCAGTTTATCCGGGTATCCATTCCCATGTATAGTATAGTGCTGGTTCTGTTTTTGCGGATCATCCAGTTTCAGGGGAAACTCTGCCGAAATTTTTATATAGAAGTACCATCCATCAGGCGGTGGTTTTTACGACAAAGTTATGGAGTTGTGAACTCGAGAGTTGCAGCTGTTTGGCAACTCGAAAGGGTAGTTGGTAGCTTAGGTCTGCCTACGTTCAGCTTTTAGCTAAATCTTCTTTAGTCCAGCAAACTGTGCGAGGATGGTTATTCCTATTCAAATTAGTTGTATGAGTTTATGCTTTAAGTGGAGGAGTCTTCCTCCAATTGATACCGAATCATAATATTAAATCTCTAAGGCGTTGCTGAAGCGTAAGCTAATTCTTAGTTCCATCGACCTGTTCTATATCGAAAGGCATATCGAAGAGGTAATTATCGGCTGAATCATGTTAACCCATTCAAAGTTTCATGTATCTTTGTTTCGAAAATATAAAACTCCTCTCTCATGATTGAGAAAGGGTCGGCTTAGTCCGAATAAGTTGGGCAATGATGTTATCATATTATCCAAATATGTTTTATCCAAGAGTTTGATGTGCGTGTTATTACACTGATTATGTAATTATGAGATAATGACCTCGGTTAGTCGTTCCGAAAGTTAGGACTCCGGTTGGCGTGCTGATAATTTTAAAGTATTTGTAATGTCCATTAGGACCTGTCTGTAAAATTTGAGCTAAATCAGACCTCGTTTGGTAGGCATCGGAAGAAGGTTTCAATTTTTATTGGCGATAAATATTAAAAAAAGAGATTTTCGAGCTCGGTTTTGCCGAATGAGCTCCGATTCGAAATCCGAAAGCGCCATTAGGTTCATATGATTATTTATAACTTTTGTGAACTTTCGAAAGTGAATTTCGATGTTGTTCGGCTAGTTTCCGCTAAAATGCCGAAAGTTAAATAATTTGACCTTTTCCATTTAAATTCGCATCTTGAGTTTCGGGAGTCTGATTTGAGATTCGCCTTAGCAAATGTGTTACATAAATTTGGTATAACTTGTATGCAAAAGTTAGAATTATTTCGAATATCGTAGGTACCGTTTTAATTTTCGTAAAAAAAAATTAAATAAAAAAAGAAAAGAAAAAGAGAAAATGACAAAATTGGAAATGATGAAAGGCGGTGCAAGCTATATTATCCTTTAGATTTGTACTCTTTCGAAGTAAAATAAAATGTCATGCTATTTACTTAAATCTACATCTCTCTTTTTCTTTCAGTTGTCTTAGTGTGGGCTAGCACTAGAACAAATTAAACGTGGACTTATGTTCTACAAAGAACCAAAATAAGAATGTACACAGCTATGTTTTCAAAGGAGACAAGTTATTAAGCTTGGGAAGTCCAGGTTTTGTGTTTCGTTTATTCACTGTTTTTAACCATTCCTTTCAGCTTCTATATTCTTCATTTTTCTGGCATCTCAATCGTCAACTTCACTAGCAAACAATATACAACTCTTAACGACTCCTTACATGTTAATCAATCTCAACTTGGTAAGTTTAGAATAACTAGCTCATTCTTTTTTTTTCAGTCTAGAATAACTAGCTCATTCTTTTTTTTTCAGTCCATTTTCCGTATCTTGAATTATTCTGCATTTCTGCATAATGTTGGTCCCATATGAATTTAAAGTGTCGGTGAGTATTCATATACGTAGCCAGTTAGTAAAATAAGTCGTAGCTATTTGTACGTTGCTCTATATCGCAACGATTTAATATAAATTTATTTGTTGTACACTGGCTATATATATCAATTATGATCTTAATATATTATTTGAGTTTATTACGTGTGTTTGAATATATTTTAACGGTAAAAATTGGGATATTAGACATTGTTTTAATAAGTTCAATTAATAGTTTAAAGGGTCAAATGGACCCCGATAATGAAATTGATTATATATTCGTACTCAGCGAGTTATGGGCAACATATAAATGTAATTTATTTAGGGTTTGGTCATGTGACCATAAACCCTGTACATAGGCCTGGCCTGCGTATTGCGTATGCGAATAGGGTATCAGGCTCCTAACCGGATTGCCCAAAGATGTGAGGATTGAAGCTTTTATCCCTATTTGATATATTTTCTGCTCATTGAACACAGTGAGATCGTTTGGCAATGAATCCAAGAGAATAAAGCTGTTGTTGGGCAGCAGTGTTAACTTTGGAACGAGGTAAGTGATTATATCCATTTCTTTGGAGGCACCCGGCCTCGTGGATTTTCTACCAGGTGTTCCTTATGTGTGTATCTGCCGATAGGCGTACTCATTACTCCTTAGCTTTGGATTTATATTCTATATTATATATTATGTCCTGTTATTTCATTGAGAATCTGAGTATTGTACTTTGGTTGTGAGTTGGTATATACTTTCCAGCTGTCGATGAGAGTCCCGCGCTGGTGATGGGTTATTATTGCATCATGTTGTATTCGTATGCACATTGCATCATATTGAGAGTAGGAGGATTCCGCCCTCGAAGCAGGAGGATTCCGCTCCATTGCATCATATTGAGGGTAGGAGGATCCCGCCCTCGGAGCAGGAGGATTCCGCTCCATTGCATCATATTGAGGGTAGGAGGATTCCGCCCTCGGAGCAGGAGGATTCCGCTCCATTGCATCATATTGAGGGTAGGAGGATTCCGCCCCCGGAGCAGGAGGATTCCGCTCCATCTATTTGGCACATGTGACACCATTGCATCATACTGCATTCATCCCATTTCATTGCACCGCGTGCTGACTATTGTGTGACTATCGTGTTGTGTTTTATATATGCGGTATGTATACCGTATCTCAGTTTGCCTATATATTTCTGGCTCGTATTCTGGGTTGCGAGGATCGGGTCGCACGCCGCAACGGTATAAATATATGGATCGGGTTGCACTCCGCAACAGGATGTATTTCTGATTGTTGATGAGTTTGTCATTCCATACGTGTTTCTAGTTATTATCTGGCTCTGCCTTTTTATAATTTAAATAAGAGGAATTTTATTTATCTGTTTCTCCTCCCTGGCTAGCTATCCTATTCTTTGAGGTGACTAGTCTGCCCCACTTATTGAGTCCTTTTAACTCACCCTTGTTTGTTGTTTGTTTCTTGTCTATCTATTTCGTTTCGGCAGGTTCGCTCCAGGATTGAGTTCGCCACGTTGTGAAGGAGCGAAGATGACTTCAGTTGTCAGGGTGAGCCAGCTTTTATTCCGGATGGCCACCAGTTTATGGGTTGTTATTTCAGTTGCATTTTTCTCCCTTCAGGAGGTATCGGTCTTCTTTTGTACTCTTAGATGTCTAGTCTGGATAGCCTTAAACCTTGTATGTTGGGTAGTCAGCTGTAATTTCTTTTGTACAGCTTAGAGGCATCGGTATGTTTGTATTTTTTTAAGGTCTTGTCCTTATTTATGAACTATTATAATTATTTTCCTAATTTAATTGGTAAGGGTTCGCCCGACGGGTCTGGGGAAGGATGTCGGGTGCCCGCACGGCCTAACTGGATTCCGGGTCGTGTCAAAGGTGTTAGGCACCTCTCGGATTCCACCAAATGTGATTACCGGCCGGACTTATAATTAGGATTCAAAAGATATATTAAACTAAATCTAACAAAATAATTTTCACTATGATATATAAGTTAGCTACATATAATAGTAAAAATTAAACAAAAGGTTCAAATTGGCTAATTACTTCTTCCTTAGTAAACTTCAACCAAGTAGACATCGCAAAATAAAATCAATTAATTAGTATGCCAGAAAATTAATAACAAAAAATGCAAATGGAAAGAACACAATAGTAAATTATATCAGAAGAATTTTAGAGTGTCGTCTCGAAAATATCCATCCGAATATACCTCCAAAAAATAAGTTGATTAGTGTAATAATTAATAATTAATAATAATAATAATAAAGACAATAAAAAGAAAAAATAAATTTTGTAAGAGTTTAGGCTTAGATTGGTGTATTGCATCAAGTAGAGGTTAGGGATGTCGGTATAGCTGCAAACACGGAGCCCGGGCCGGCTTGCTATGCAAAGCACCACCAATCACACTACTCTAGTCCTGCTTACTTTGCAAAGTAATATGTATCGTCATCGGCTATTGTTTTGTTTTTCGGGATACGGAAAGGGACAGTATATCTTATGAAAGGACTTGTATTGGCCCCCAAGATGTCGTTGACCGTGTAGTATCCGTTCAAATCAGTGTATAGGCTCAGAATAAATATTTTTCATTGGCCACAACTATGTAGCCTCGTGTATAGAATCTATTCACATAAGCATAGTTGTTTTTGATCTATACAGGTGTTCCTGATCTTGGTGGTGTGTATGGAATGGTGTATGTTCTGCTGGCCTTTGGATTTGTATGGTGAATTGTGTGTGTATATGTTCTGATGATAGATATAATGGGGGAAGAAGATGAGGAGGTATGTGGGATGTTTGTGCGTATTTTTACTGAGGGTGTGTGCAGTAATGGAGTGTTTGTTTGTGTGTGTAGGTACAAAGGGTGAAGATGATAACCCCTTTTGATATGTTATTGTGTTGGTGTGTATAGAGAAGTGTATCTTTATTGGTCACTGTGTATGGGTATGTGCACTGTCATTGTTTGTGGTATGGTGTAAAGAAGAGGAAGATGAAGGTATTTGGATGTGAATTGTGCTTCAGAGGGAGAATGACCAGTGCCTTTATCCCCATTAGGTGTTGTTTATATAATCATTGCTGGAGCTTTATTTTGGAAAGAATTTGATTTTCAATTTGGAGTGATCATGGGGATTAGACCGTTGGGGAAGATTGAGGTGGAGGATTTTTAGGGAATTGATTAGGGAGGAGTGATTTGAGGTCTTCTGATTTTGAGGAATTGTGAGAGATTGTGGGATATTTGGGAGGATTTAAGGGTGATGTATCTAGTATCAAAAGATAGATAGATACGTTAGGCCTATATGATAATTATATGAGAGTGGATTAAGGAGTGATTGGAGAGATTCAGGGAGATAACGGGAGAGATTAGGGGGATTTGGACATAGGGATAATGTAAGTTGTTAAGGATTAGGGGAAGAGAAGAGATGGTTGAGATGAACCGAAATTCAGAAATTTTGATTGAGAACGATTTAGGAGAGATTGGGGGAGTGATTAGAGGATATTGGGGAAATTGAGTGATAGGGTTCTTGATTTGGGAAATTGGGATTGAGAGATTGATTTTTTGGAAATTTTTCTTTGGTGGTGATGTATGTAGTCATGAAAACGGGAGAGGAAAAGAGAGAGAGAGAGATGACGGGAGAGATTGAGGGAGTGATTAGGTGATTTGGGAGATTATAGAATTAATTGAAAATATTACACCAAATATGATTTTGAAATTCAAACAAAAGGATGTATTTGGCCAAATTCTCTATCCAAGTTCAAAAGTAATGCAATTTATCCTATTGAATCATAGAATGCGACATGTTGTTTTGACATAATCTCCTCTATATCTATTTGCCACTTAAAGATCCTCTACTTTGAAATTTTGAGGGAAACTCAAAATTTCTGCCCTAGTACGTAGCTTGTAATTTCTTTAAATTTTTGAGGTCCCTCAAAAATTCTGCCTCAGTTTGTTATGAAGCATTTTTCGAATTTCTTGAGGGAAACTCTAAAAATTCTGCCCCAGTATTCAATAAAATTCTCTTATGATGTGATAGTGTCTTGAGTAGGCTGCCTACGTATCCCCTCTTGGGAATCATGTCGCTACATAGTTCAAATTCATGGCTTTGATTCGTAGTATCTCTTGATTGTGTCTGAAGTTAGGGATTTTGGTTGTACTTCGCGATCCATCTTTGCCGAAATTAATGCTCCTCTTATCAGTATTGTGTGCATGACATAAGGATCATGCTTTGTCTCGGTTTGGAGAATTCTACTTTAGGATCAACTGTCTTGCTCTAACTTACTTGGTAAGTGCCTTTTTCATTCTATTGCTTGTTATGTTCATACTTTGCTATCCATGAATGTCAGTCACACGAGTATGTTTTTTATCCGTTTGGGATTTTCTAGTTCTGTTTCTTATATGTATTTCTATTGTTTCTCCTTGAATTGTAAGTCATCTTCCTCAATATGCTCTTGCCTTAGTTGTCTGCTATAAGATTTCTGCAATTAACCATGAAGTTCCTTAAACGTTTTTTGTCGATTTATCATAGCCTGGCCTGTACTCGTCTTTTCGAGATGCTCTCTCACATCACAGTCGCATATTCAATGGAATTGAAATGATTTCGCATAAAGTGAATAATGGATATTCAAAAGTGAATAGTAGTAAATGCTTTTGTTATTGGACTTGAAAATAGTGTTCGAAAGAAAACAATGATGCCATAAAGTTGAAATACAAAGGAAACAAAAGCTAACGACACGGAGTCGTGTTTTATTTAAGAAAACAACTAACGCTCTAGCTCCACTAAGGTTCTCGGCATGCTCGGAATGTGCTGCACGTTCAGTTGTTCGGCATAACTGGTCCTTTGGCTCTTGTCTGATATTGATGCTTTGCTAGAATGCACAAGTCAAGCTCAGGACCGGGAGTAAAACCAACACATGAAAATAATAAGTTATTGTCGAGGTAATCATTACCAAATACAAAACATATCACACTTTATGATCTAAGGGACCTCTTTTGTGAGAAGTATGTCCTTGATTTGAAGAAAACAGTGATGTTAGGTTGCAAGGCCGCAATTAGCCCAAAAGAAGAAAATCAGAAGTAGGCCTAACAAGATCAACACACATAATATGCATGATAGGCATCATTTAATGACGCTTTTGGACGAAGTTGGCTAATGAACTTTAACATGCCAGGCATGTTAAGCCTTCTTAAGTTTGAGTATGTTATTTAAAAATTGAACATGTATTATGTGTCATCTCAATTATTCTCATAACCCAAAATAAACAAAAAATAATTTTATAAAATAAATGATTTTGTTGTATTTTTAGAAATAACGATTTTATTTTATAGGTAAATAGAAATAAATAATTGATTTTATTACATAAAAGTAGAAAATAAATTACATAAATAATTTAAAGTCTATGTTTTCTTCGACCTTCACAGTCTTCATGGCTTGTGAAGACTTGCAACCAAAATAAACTATTAGACGACCCCCTTTTATATGAGAACAAATGGTCTACATTAGATACGTTCAGTATTAAATAAATGCACGTAACATATTCGAACGTCCCTTAGGGTCTACAACCAGTTCGGTCCATTCAAATATGGTGAACTAGTAGACTTAGACACAAGCCAAAGTCGAACTTTTCCTAAATATGACATGATGCATGATTTTTAAATAAAGTGTAACTAAGAGTTAAGTAATCTAGAAAAAGACCTGGTTCCCCAGGCGGACAACCAAGGGGTGGGAATATTTAGAATTGTTGGTTGTACCACGGACCAACTAGATTCCAAACAGTTCTCCCTAAAGGGTGTTTTGAGAGTGGAATGACCGTGAGATCCACTTCCAAGAGCAGAGGAAGTGGGAATGAATTAAACAATTATAACTAAGCAATTTTGGAAAAAATGGAGTGCCAAAACTAGAAAATCTAAAGATAAACCTCAATCCTGCAAAAAAGGAAAGGAAGAAAAGTTTGTCTCGAAAAATGGCAAGAAAGTAAAACAAGTAAAGAATCCCAACTCAAAGTCCATTATGATTAGAACCTTGACTATCCCCAGTGGAGTCGCCATTCTTTCGTCACCCATTTTTTCCTGAACCGGTTAGAGTTCGAAACTGAGCTTGACTTATTGGAACTCACGGGTAAGACTAGAAGTCGCCACCTAACATATTTTTTAACTAGACATATTAAGGCACCTACTTTTGTTTCTAGCCAATTTTTATAATTAACTCCGAAATATGGTTCTGCGAACTAAAAATTCTAGGTATGGGTTAAAGTTTACCCGAAAGGAAGATATTACGCACCTCTCAGGTTCCAAAAAATGTGATTACCGGCCGGATTTATAATTGGGATCCAAAAGATAAATTAAACAAAATCTAATAAAATAATTTCCACTATGATAAACAAGTTAGATACATATAATAATAAAAATTAAATAAAATGTTCAAATTGGCTAATTTCTTCTTCCTTAGTAAACTTCAACCAAGTAGACATCGCAAAATTAAACCATTTTGTTAGTATGCCAATAAATTAAGAACAGCAAAATGCAATTTGAAAGAACACAATAGTAAATTGTATTAGAAGTATTTTTGGAGTGTTGTCTTGAAAATATCCATCCGAATATACCTCGAAAAGAATAAGTTGATTAGTGTAATAATTAATAATTAATAATAATAATAATAATAATAAACACAATAAAAAGAAAAAATAAATTTTGTAAGAGTTTAGGGTTAGATTGGTGTACTGCATCAAGTAGAGGTTAGGGATATCGGTATGGTTGCAAACACGGAGCCCGGGCCAGTTTGCCATACCAAGCACCACCAATCCCACTTCTCCACTACCGCTTACTTTGCAAAGTAATATGTATCGTCATCGCCTATTATTTTGTTTTTGGGGATACGGAAAGGGACATTGTATCTTATGGAAGGGGACTTGTATTGGCCCCCAAGATGTCGTTGACCGCGTGGTATCCGTTCAAATTATTGTATAGGCCTCAGTATAAATATTTTTCATTAGCCACAACTGTGTAGCCTCGTGTATAGAATCTGTTCACATAAGCATAATTGTTTTCGATCTGTACAGGTGCTCCTGATTTTGGTGGTGTGTGTGGAATGGTGTATGTTTTGCTGGCTTTGGTTTTGTATGGTGAATTTTGTGTGTATATATTCTGATGATGGGGGTAACTTGTGAAGAAGGTTAGGAGGTATGTGGGATGTGTGTGCGTACTTGTACTGAAGGTGTGTACACTAATGGAGTGTTTGTGTGAGTGTGTAGGTGCAAAGGGTGAAGATGATAACATCTTTTGATATGTTATTGTGTTGGTGTGTATAGAGAAGTGTATCTTTATTGGTCACTGTGTATGGGTATGTGAACTGTTATTGTTGGTGGTATGGTGTAAAGAGGATGAAGATGAAGGTATTTGGATGTGTATTGTGTTTCCGAGGGAGAATGACCAGTGCCTTTATCCCCATTTGATATTGTTTATATAATCATTGCTGGAGCTTTATTTTGGAAAGGATTTGATTTTCACTTTGGAGTGATCATGGGGATTAGACCGTTGGGGAAGATTTAGAAGGAGGATTTTTAAGGGATTGATTAGGGAGGAGTGATTTGAGGTAGTCTGATTTTGAGGAATTGTGAGAGATTGTGGGATATTTGGAAGGATTTAAGGGTGATGTATCTAGTATCAAAAGAGGGATAGATACATTAGGCCTGTATGATAATTATATGAGAATGGATTAAGGGGTGATTGGAGAGATTAAGGGAGATAACGGGAGAGATTAGTGGGATTTGGACATAGGGATAATGTATATTGTTAAGGATTAGGGGAAGATGACAGACGTTGGAGATGACCCAAAATTCAGGAATTTTGATTGAGAACGATCTAGGAGAGATTGGGGGACTGATTAGAGGATATTGGGGAAATTGAGTGATAGGGGTCTTGATTTGGGAAATTGGGATTGAGAGATTGATTTTTTGGAAATTTTTCTTTGGCGGTGATGTATGTAGTCATGAAAATAGGAGAGGAAAAGAGAGAGAGATGATCGGAGATATTGAGAGAGTGATTAGATGATTTGGGAGATTATGGAGTTAATTGAAAATATTACAGCAAATCAGATTTTGAAATTCAAACAAAAGGATGTATTTGGCCAAATTCTCTATCCAGGTTCAAGAGTAATGCTAATTTATCCTATTGAATTATAGACTGCGACGTGTTGTTTGGTCATAATCTCCTCTATATCCATTTTCCACTTAAAGATCCTCTACTTTGAAATTTTGAGGGAAAATCAAAATTTTTGCCCCAGTGTGTTATGATGCATATTTTGAATTTCTTGAGGGAAACTCAAAAAAAATTTCCCCAGAATTCAATAATTCTCTTATGATGTGACAGTGTCTTTAGTAGGCTGCCTACGTATCCACTCTTGGGAATCATGTCGCTACATAGTTCAAATTCATGGCTTTGATTCGTAGTATCTCTTGATTGTGTCTGAGTAGAGGGATTTTGGTTGTACTTCGCGAACCATCTTTGCCGAAATTAATGCTCCTCTTATCAGTATTGTGTGCATGACATAAGGATCATGCTTTGTCTCGATTTGGAGAATTCTACTTTAGGATCAACTGTCTTGCTCTAACTTACTTGATAAGTGCCTTTGTCATTCTATTGCTTGTTGTGTTCATACTTTGTTATCCATGAATGTCAGTTGCACGAGTATGTTTTTGATTCGTTTGGGATTGTCTAGTTCTGCATCTTATATGTATTACTATTGTTTCGCCTTGAATTGTAAGTCATCTTCCTCAATATACTCTTGCCTCAGTTGTCTGCTATAAGATTTCTGCGATTAACCATGAAGTTCCTTAAACGTTTTTTGTCGATTTATCATAGCCTGGCCTGTACTCGTCTTTTCGGAATGCTCTCTCACATCATAGTCGCATATTCAATGGAATTGAAATGATATTGCAGAAAGTGAATGAGGGATATTCAAAAGTGAATAGTAGGAAATACTTTTATTATTGGACTTGAGAAATTGTCTTCGAAAGGAAACAATGATGCCATAAAGTTGAAATACGAAGAAAACAAAAGCTAACGACTCGGAGTCGTGTTTTATTTAAGAAAAAAACTAACGCTCTAGCTCCACTAAGGTTCTCGGCATGCTCGTAATGTGCTGCAGGTTCAGTTGTTCGGCATAACCGGTCTTTTGGCTCTTGTCCGATATTGATGCTTTGCCAGAATGCACAAGTCAAGCTCAGGAGGGGGAGTAAAACAACCACATGAAAACAATAAGTCAGTGTCGAGGTAATCATTACCAAATACAAAACGTATCACAATTTATGATGTAAGGGACCTCTTTTGTGTCGGAGGTAGACCTAACAGGATCAACACACATAATATGCATGATAGGCATAATTTGATGACGCTTTTGGATGAAGTTGACTAATGGACTTTAACATGCCAGGGATGTTAAGCCTTCTTAAGTTTGAGTATGTTATTTAAAAATGGAACGTGTATTATGTGTCATCCCAATTGTTCTCATAACCCAAAATGAACAAAAAATAATTCTATAAAATAATGGATTTTGTTGTATAAATTTAGAAATAATGATCTTTTTATAGGTAAATAGAAATAAATAATTGATTTTATTACATAAAAGTAGAAAAATTAATTTAAAGTCTGTGTTTTCTTCAACCTTCACAGTCTTCATGGCTTGTGACAACTTGCAACCAAAATAATCTATTAGACGACCCCCTTTTATATGAGAACAATTGGTCTACATTAGACATGTTCAGTTTTAAATAAATGCACGTAACATATTCCACGACCCTTAGGGTCAACAACCCGTTTGGTCCATTCAAATATGGTGAACTAGTATACTTAAACACGAGCCAAAGGTTAACTTTTCCTAAATATGACATGATGCATGATTTCTAAATAGAGTGTAACTAAGAGTTGGGTAATCTAGATGAGTACATGGTTCCCTTTGGAGGACAACCAAGGGGTGGGAATGTTTAGAATTGGTTGTTGTACCACGGACCAACTAGATTCCAAACAGTTCTCCCTAACGGGTGTTATGAGAGTGGAACGATCGTGAGATCCATGTAATCGGTTATGGTGTGTAAATGTGTCGATTTTCAGGAGCAGAGGATGTGTGAATGACACAAAAAATTATAACCGCGCAATTTTAGAAAAAATGGAGTGTCAAAACTTGAAAATCTAAAGATAAACATCAATCCTGCAAAAAAGAAAAGGAAGAAAAGTTCGAAAAATGGCAAGAAAATAAAACAAGTAAAGAATCCCAACTCAAAGTCTGTTATGGTTAGAACCTTGATTATCCTCAGTAGAGTCGCCATTCTATCGTCACCCATTTTATCCTGAACCGGTTAGAGTTCGAAATCACGTTCGACTTATTGGAACTCACGGGTAAGACTTGGTGTCGCCACCTATCATATTCTTAACTAGACGTATTAGGGCACCTACTTTTATTTCTATTCAATTTTTACAATTAACTCCGAAATATGGTTCTGCGAACTAAAAATTCTAGGTAAGGGTTCAAGTGAACCCGAAAGGAAAGTGTTACGCACCTCCCGGATTTCACAAAATGTGATTACCGGCCGGATTTATAATTTGGATTCAAAAAATAAATTAAACTAAATCAAATAAAATAATTTCCACTATAATATACAAGTTAGATACATATAATAATAAAAATTAAATCAAAAGTTCAAAATGGCTAATTGATTCTTCCTTAGTAAACTTCAACCAAGTAGACATCACAAAATAAAACCAATTAGTTAGTATGCCAATAGATTAATAACAACAAAATGCAAATTGAAAGAACACAATAGTAAATTGTATTAGAAGCATTTTTGGAGTGTCGTCTCAAAAATATCCATCCGAATATACCTCGAAAAAAATAAGTTGATTAGTGTAATAATTACTAATAATTAATAATAATAATAATAATAATAATAATAATAATAATAATAATAATAATAATAATAAAGACAATAAAAAAGAAAAAAATAAATTTTGTAAGAGTTTAGGCTCAGATTGGTGTATTGCATCAAATAGAGGTTAGGGATGTCGGTATGGCTGCAAACACGGAGCCCAGGCCGGTTTGCCATGCCAATCACCACCAATCCCACTACTCCACTACCGTTTACTTTGCAAAGTAATATGTATCATCATCGCCTATTGTTTTGTTTTTCGGGATACGGAAAGGGACATTGTATCTTATGGAAGGGGACTTGTATTGGCCCCCAAGATGTCGTTGACCGTGTAGTATCCGTTCAAATCAGTATATAGGCCTCAGTATAAATATTTTTCATTGGCCACAACTGTGTAGCCTCGTGTATAGAATCTGTTCACATAAGCATAGTCGTTTTCGATCTCTACAGGTGCTCCTAATCTTTGTGGTATATGTGGAATGGTGTATGTTCTGCTGGCCTTGGTTTTGTATGGTGAATTATATGTGTATATGTTCTGATGATGGATGTAAGGGGTGAACAAGATGAGGAGGTATGTAGGATGTGTGTGCATATTTGTATTAAGGGTGTGTGCACTAATGGAGTGTTTGTGTGTGTGTGTAGGTGCAAAGGGTGAAGATGATAACCCATTTTGATATGTTATTGTATTTGTATGTATAGAGAAGTGTATCTTTATTGGTCACCATGTATGGGTATGTGTACTGTCATTGTTGGTAGCATGGTGTAAAGAGGAGGAAGATGAAGGTATTTGGATGTGTATTGTGTTTCAGAGGGAGAATGATCAGTGCCATTATCCCCATTTGGTATTGTTTATATAATCATTGTTGGAGCTTTAATTTGGAAAGGATTTGATTTTCAATTTGGAGTGATCATGGGGATTAGAACGTTGAGGAAGATTGAGGAGGAGGATTTTCAGGGGATTGATAAGGGATGAGTGATTTGAGGGATTCTAATTTTGAGGAATTGTGATAGATTGAGGGAGATTTAGGAGGATTTAAGGGTGATGTATCTAGTATCCAAAAAGGGACAGATACATTGGACCTATATGATAATTATATGAGAGTGGATTAAGGAGTGATTGGAGAGATTGAGAGAGATAAAGGGAGAGATTAGGGGGGATTTAGACATGGGGATAACGTATGTTGTTAAGGATTAAGGGAAGATAAGAGACATTGGAGATGACCCGAAATTCAGGAATTTTGATTGAGAATGATTTAGGAGAGATTGGGGGAGTGATTAGAGGATATTGGGGAATTGAGTGATAAGGGTCTTGATTTGGGAAGTTGTGATTGAGAGATTGATTTTTTGGGGATTTTTCTTTGGTGGTGATGTATGTAGTCATGAAAATGTGAGAGGAAAAAGAGAGAGATTGCGGGAGATATTGAGGGAGTGATTAGATAATTTGGGAGATTATTGAATTGATTGAAAATATTACACCAAATCAGATTTTGAAAATCAAACAAAAGGATGTATTTGGCCAAATTCTCTGTCCAAGTTCAACATAGGATTTTACTAAAAAGAGAATGAAATATGCTAGATATTTTGAATTAAGTAGAGATTAACGAAATTATTCAAAATCAAAAGAATTTAAATTCCAAAAGGATACGACGCACGAGTTAAAAATAATGGACTGGATATAATTAATCAGACTAATATTTAACTAAAGATGCTAAGCAAGACAAAAGAAATATATATTGTATATAAAAGAAGAAAAATGCATTCAACTTAGGTCAAGTCAAATTAATTAAGCATAATTAGCCACACATATTTACTAAGCGCTATAAATGCACTAAATTGCACAAACAGCCATAATTTTGATAAATAGCCTAAATAATATAAAATTACGTAATATAGCCACAATTAAGTATGCAATATATAAGTAGAGGATAACATAAATGCATGCCTGCTAATGAAAATTCGTTCAAATAGTTAAATTATAGCCAATTATGTAAAAAGGATGGATAAAATTGGGTGTCAACACTTATTTGATCACTGGCCATGCTTTTTTAAAGAAAACAACATTAAAGACATCAACCCATGGGGCATTTCCATTGCCTATTGATTTCAAGCCTTTCCAAATTTCCTGCTTAGTAACCTCAACACACAATCTATTTGTTGTTGGTGACTCAGATTAATTTGGACCATTTTGCATTTCCATCGTATCAACTGGTGGCATGTATCGTAAGGTTGAGCCCCTTAGTGATTTGTGGAACATAGTTATTTCGGTATTCTTTTGAGACAAGCTGTATTGAATCAGTTCCAACTCTTTTCTTGCTTGATCCAATTTTGCATAAATATATTCCTCTTATTTATGTCCTCAAAAGTAGGCATTAAATGCTTTCAACTTTTCCACATATTCACCTTTCTCCACGTCTCTAGTTGTTTAGACAACCCTTGTTCCACAATAGTTAAGAACTTAGAGTGGCTTACCCAAATGTTAAAGAACATGAAGGGAACAACTATATTCTGCTTACATGATGCAACTTTAATCACCTCATATACTAGGTAGCTGGTATTCATAGACAAGGTGATCATACTGTCCCATCCACTCAATGTTACCGAAAGCTCTATAAATTCGACATCATGCTCTTACATCCTCTCTTTGCTTATTTATCTGTGTGGTAGTCTCCTTTCCATGGTAGTTCACTTAAGCACAATCGTTACATATAATCATAAAAATCTTTGAGTTCACCAAAACTGACAGGGTTCTCAAATTGCATGTCTTAGGCAGACAGTGTAGCATTAAAGTCCCCCCTCCCCCCCCCCCCCAAAATATCTGACTACTCTACTTCCGGTTGAGAGAATAATGAATTGTTTAAGTTGACCTCACACTATTTTAAAATCGTATATTCGGTCATCTCATGTTACCCAAATTCTTCTATATTTAGCTTGATCATAATTGCATTCCAGTCTCCACTCAGAAGCCAAATTATTTGCTATTATTTCTGCTTTTTGCTTCTTCACCCTTTTTTGTACCAGACTCATCATCTTAATCTATTCTTCTTTATGTGTAAGTTTATTTCTCTCTACTATATCTCTTATTTACGTCTCTTACATTCCAAATTAATCAATTCATTACATTTTTTACTAGAGTCGACCTTGGATATCTTATTGCTCATTGACTCCTCCAGCTACTTCTTTCACCTTCTGCTACTCAATAACCAATCTAGTTATTTCCTGCACCTCTTGTTGCTCAATTACCCTTCTAGCATGCCATTGTTGTACAATTTTCACATGTTCTTCATTCTATTGAGGTAATTGTCAGCTCTTTTTCTCCTCCTTGGTCTTCTAGCTTGCCTAATCACTTCCAATTTCCCACAATCACATCTAACAATTAAACAATCATCGTAGTACTCCAAATCCTAATCATAACATGACACTCTGCTGGAACTTTCTCCCTGAAGGCCCGAAAATTGAACTTCTCTTGCTGATGGTTTACAGATATCCACCTCAATTAGCGTTCTTACATATGAAATACAGGTTTGCTTAGTTGTGCATTTATCTGCATAGAGAGGTATTCAATAGCACTAGCCACTCTACCCAGTGAATTACATCTCGATAAACTCACATGTAGGTTAGGGAGTGTAACCTATGATGGTACTTATTGTCACGCCCCAACCTAGGACCATGACGGATGACCAACACTAAGTGTCGATCATCACTAATCCTGCTGATAATCCGCTAACCATGAAAATAACTGATAAACAGAATAAGCATAAACCTAACTGATAAGAATTATGCAATGCAATAACCTGACAAGGCTAACATTAGCTGACATACTGACTGCACCATACAGGGACATATCTACAGGCCTCTAAGAGTGCTGAACTGAATATACAAAGGACGGGACAAGGCCCGGCTATACCCAAACTGGCTGACTGTACACATACCAAAAGATAAGCAACTCCGGGAGTAAGCGGAATGACTCCAATAGCTGATAGATGGCCTACTAACGTGGTCCAAGCATTGATCTATCTGCACTTGCGCGGCATGAAATGCACCGCCCCAGAAAAGGGCGTGAGTATGATATGTACCAAGTATGTAAGGCATGAGCATATAATATATCATAGCTGAATGAAACTGTAAGGCTTGAATATAAATATGTAAATATGAGCTGGAGCATAGCAATATTGCTGGAAATATGAAGAATGTACTAAACATGATTTGAATATAAACTGAAGTCTAGCTGAATCTGAAACTGAAGAATGAGCTGAACTATACTGATAAGTAACTGTAATATGACTGATAACTGGTAACTAGAAACTGGAACTGATAGCTGTCAACTGATACTGACGCTAAGAACTGGTGGCTGATAACTGGTACTAAGCTAAAACTGAACTGTTATCTGAACTGCTACTGGTCTGGTGTTATGGGCTATATCCCCCCAAATCAGGTAACTGAACATCTGAACTACTACATGTCTGGTGTTATGGGTTGTATCTCCCTAAATCAGGTAACTGAAAACCTGAACTAGCCTCGTGTATAATCATGCAGCGTATACTGTGGCTATATACGCGTATATAAAAAACCTGGCGGGTGTTATAGGCTATATCCCCCCCCCCCCCAGCCAGTAATATCTAGTCTCTCTGGTCAGAGTGTGTGAATGACACCCGGTCACACTAGGTGTTTCAACTCCCGCTTGAACCAGAGGGGCTGTATCCCCCAGACGGGTAGTATCACATGCGACCGGGCTGTGTGTCCAATGTCCAGCCTCTACGGGGGACTCCAAATCACACATAACATGATCAGAATATAAGCATAAGCATGTATGAGGCATAACACATGTGGCAACAATAGATATGGACTCAAATGAATGATAAGAAAACTCTTGATAGAATTATAGACACAACCTAGAACTCAGAATTTGTCCAACTCTTTGAATTTCTATAAAAATTTCGGCAGAGTTTCCCCTGAAACTGGATGATCAGCAAAAACAGAACCAGCACTACACTATACACGGGAATGGATACCCAGATTAACTGATAACATAAACAAATTAAATGGATAACAAGATGTGATGACCAGACGGCGTAACAATTCCACGTATGTACAGAATTTCTGGACAGTACCACTGTCCTGTATTGCATCATAGTGAGGGTGTAGATCAAAGTTATAGACTTCATAGTCTTCATAAAGGTTGTAGATATCTGTCTTAGAATTCTGAGGATTCTTAAAGCATCTAAATATCAATTTTGTACAAGGAGTTATGATCAATATACTAACAGCTGTCCAAAGATCAAAATGATTTTCCAAATTTTGAAACATTTTGTCTTGCTGATTCAGACGTCTTTCACCTTGGATTTTAGTACCAAATTAAGTATATACAAGATTTTCTTGATACCATACAAGTTTCTCATAAGAAACACTAAGTTTAGAACTAAGAAAAGCTTCAAAAGCTAAAAGATACATGCCTTACCAAAAGAAAGGTTTAGTCTTAAATACCTTTGATGTTTCTTGCTTCTCAACCTTGTTTCCCTTGAATTCCACACCTTCTAAAGCTTAAACAAGCTATAATACAGCATTTAGATACTTTACTTAGCCATGAAGTAATTCTAAAACTCAAACTATAGACGAAATTGATGGTAGCATAACGTTACCTTAATCGCGTAGAGCGTTTTGACGCAATATGTCTTCAATTTCGAGTTATGATTGACGTCTTTCCTTCAAAATCATAAAAGTTGCTCAAAATATAATGAGAGCACTGTTTCTCTCTTTATAGTTCTGGAAATGATGAGATGGAGGAGGATTTTTCCTTTTATACTTGAAACATTTCAGTTTTGGTCTTCTTTTGCGCTTATGTCCCTTTTTCTGGCCGGACTTCTAATGCACATATCTTCTTATCCAAATATTGTATGAATAAACCGTCAAAAGTTTTTGAAACTATACTCCAAGACCTTCAATTTGGTATATGATATGTCCCCAAAATACCTCATATAATACATGGAATTAATTGATGAAAAAGCTTCGTTACAAGGCAATTCCTTAGTCGGTTTTTCCGCAACTTAAATCCGATTTTTTTCAAACTTTATATTCAATATATAAACATCATATATGGTCATATTATGACTTTAAACTCACTTAAATCATTCTTAACATGTCATTAGAATGATATACGTCACTTTAGACATACGGGGTGTAACAATCTTCCCCCGTTAGGAACATTCGTCCTCGAATGTTAAATAAAGTATGTAGAAGCATTAAGCAACGATCTGTTACATACTTGAAGTAATGAAGAGATGTGTATACTTGGCTCTCATGTCATTTTTAGCTTCCCAAGTTATTTCTTTTACATTATTGCTTGGCTATAGCATCTTAACTAAAGGAATGTCTTTCGTTCTTAGTCTACGAATCTGGCTATCTAAAATTGCAACTGGCACCTCTTCATATGTCAATTGCTATGTGATCTGTATACCATCTACTGGTACAACTCTAAAACAATCTTTGACATATTTTCTGAGCATAGAAACATGGAATACTGGATGTATCTCCTGAAGGTTTGCTGGAAGGTCTAACTCGCAGGCTACACGCCCAACTCGCCTGATAACCTGATATAGACCAATAAATATAGGGCTAAGCTTTCCCTTCTTTCCAAATCTCATAAAGCATTTCATAGTGATACTTTCAGGAATACTCAATCGCCAATCTGAAATTCTAAATCTCGACATCGGTTATCTGCATAGGACTTCTGTCTACTCTGTGCTGCTAATAATCTTTCCCTGATTAACTTGACTTTATCAACTGCTTGCTGGATTAAATCTGGACCTATCAATTGAGACTCGCCAACCTCGAACCATCCTATAGGAGACCTGCATTTGCGCCCATACAAAGCTTCATTTGGCGCCATCTGTATGCTAGAATGATAGCTATTATTATATGCAAACTCTATCGACGGTAGATGATCACTCCAGCTGCCTTCAAAATCTAACACGCAAGCTCTAAGCATATCTTCTAATGTCTGAATTGTCCACTCAGCCTGTCCGTCTGTCTGTGGATGAAACGCAGTACTCAGATTCACCTGTGTCCCTAAACCTGTCTGGAATGATCTCCAGAAATTTGCTGTAAACTGTGCGTCCCTGTCTGAAATGATAGATACTGGAATACCACGTAGGCGCACTATCTCTCTAATATAGAGTCTGGCATAATCCTCCGCTGTATATGTAGTTCTAACAGGCAAGAAATGAGCTGATTTAGTAAGCCTATCAACTATAACCCAAACAGAGTCATACCTGCTCCGCGTACGGGGCAAGCCTGTAATGAAGTCGATATTCACTGCTTCCCATTTCCATGATGGAATCTCGATTTCCTGTAACAAGCCACTAGGTTTCTGATGCTCGACTTTAACCTGCTGGCAGTTAGGACACTGAGCCATAAATACTGCTATGTCACGCTTCATTCCGTCCCAGCAGTAAAACTGCTTAAGGTCATGATATATCTTAGTCATACCTGGGTGAACAATGTACCTGGAATAATATGCCTCGGAGATAATTTATTCACGTAAATCAACAACGGCAGGAACACAAAGTCTATCTTTATACCTAAGAGCCCCGACACTGGTAACCCTGTATGGTAACTCTGGATTTCTTCTGGCTATTTGTCTGTATTCAACTAGAACTAGATCTTCATACTGACGGTGCTTTACTTCTGCCACTAGGCAAGTAGTGGTTGCGTTCTGAACTGTAACTCCTGCGTCATCTGAATCTATTAATCTGACTCCCATGCTGGCCAGCTAGTGGAGTGCATGAGCTAAATCTCTTTTCTGTGACTGTAATTAAGACATACTACCCATAGACTTACGACAAAGGGCATCAGCAACAACATTCGCTTTACCCGGATGACAAAGAATGTCCACGTCGTAGTCCTTCAGCAACTCTAGCCACCGCCTCTGTCGTAGGTCTAGCTCCTTTTGCTTAAATATGTACTGGAGGCTCTTTTGGTATGTATAAATATCAACATGAATACCGTACAAATAATTTCTCCAAATCTTCAATGCATGAATGACTGCCGCAAGATCCAGATCATGGGTAAGGTAGTTCTGATCGTGCTTTTTCAACTGCCTGGAAGCATAAGCAATTACTCTTTTGTGTTGCGTTAATACACAACCCACATCGATTCGAGAAGCAGCATAGTAAATGACAAAGCCCTCAGATCCCTCTGAAAGTGTAAGTACTGGAGCCGTTATCAACTTGTTCTTTAGTTCTTGGAAGTTGTGCTCGCAAGAGTCACATCACTGAAATTTGGCTATTTTTTGTGTCAATTTTGTCAGTAAAGCTGCAATGCAGGAAACCCCTTTACGAACCTTCTATAATAACCTGTCAAACCCAGAAAACTACGTACTTCAGTTGGTGTCATAGGTCTGGGCCAATTCTTCACAGCCTCGATCTTCTGGTCAACTACTTTAATTCCTTCTGCTGAAACTATATGGCCAAGAAATGCCACTGAATCTAACAAAATTCAAACTTTGAAACTTAGCATATAATTGCGGGTCTTGACTAGTACCCACTACTAGGTTTAGATGCTTTGCATGCTCTGATTCAGACTTTGAATAGATGAGAATATCATCAATAAATACAATCAGAAATAAATCCAAATAAGGCCTAAATACGCTGTTCATCAGATTCATAAATAATGCAGGGGCATTAGTGAATCCAAAAGACATCACTAAAAACTCATAATGGCCATACCTAGTCCTGAATGCAGTCTTAGGTATATCAGATTCTCTGACTCTAACCTGATGGTAGCCTGGTCGCAAATCTATCTTCGAGATGCAGTTGGCACCCTGGAGTTGGTCGAACAAGTCATTAATCCTGGGCAGAGAGTATGTATTCTTGATTGTGACTTTATTCAGCTGTCTGTAATCTATGCACATGCGTAGAGAGCCGACTTTCTTTTTCACAAATAATACTCGGGCTCCCCACGGAAAAATGTTGGGACTGATGAGGTCTTTATCCAACAAATCTTTCAGTTGCTCTTTAAGTTCTTTCTGTTATGCAGGTGCCATCCTGAAGAACATGCCCCTGATGGCGTGCTGGTGCTGAGCAAGCAACTGCTGATCTAGCTAGCTGGGCTGTACAACTACCACCCCTAGTCGGGCAACCTCTCATGAAATGGTCTGCCTTTGACAAATATAACGAGTATCAACTCCTAACTTACATGGTCTCAAGTGGCGTCTACCACAATCTGGATATTTGGGATATGTCTGACCGGCCTGTATAGAAGTACCACGATGCTTAAATCCTGAAGTCTGTGATGCATGACTAGATCTGGACTGAGGAGGTCTATCAAATCTCAGGCCACAGGACTATGGAGGTACATTAGCGGGTGGGTATCTAACACTCTGCTACCTACTCGCTCCGGATGCCTCTTCGAATGAACCAAACAATTTGTCCCTCTTATGTAACCCTCTATCCCTGTCGGGTCACTGTTTCTACTTCCTCTCCTTAAGTGATAAAGCAAATGCGTGAATACGTGATATGTTCATACCTGACTGCATAGCAACTGTCATACACTCGTTCACCAGTTGTGGACCTAGTCACACTACATACCTGTGAATTCTATCCTCCATACTGGTTACCACAGTAGGGTCAAACCTTGCTATGAAATTAAAGCAATAATTATACTCTTCTACACTCAAACTTCCCTATCTCAAGGTCAGGAACTGATCAGCACGTGCTCTCTGTGTCTCTATGGGCATATACTGATGAAGGAAGGCGTCTGAGAATTCCTTCCAAGTCGCCGGAGTAGCATATGACCCTCTAAATAGCTCCCATGTCTAATACCACTCTGCTGCTAGGTCATGCAATTTGAATGCAGCTACATCTACTGACTCTATGTCTGACACGTGCATGACTCTCAATACCCTGGTTATCCTCACTAGAAAATATTGAGGGTCCTCTCCTATACGAGATCCAGTAAAGACTGGAGGCTCTAGTCGGATAAAATCCCTGATCCTGGATCCAGTATCTCCCTGAGTATTTGCACTATGCTGTCTAGTATGAGAAACTACAACACTTGTCAATATTCTGATGGCATCCCTCACTTCCTGTCCCTGGCTATCAGGCTGAGGAGCTAGCGGTATGGTAGCTGCAGTACCTCTAATATCACCCTGAACTGATAGGATCTATGAGGCCTCAGGTGGAGCCTCAGGTCTGAACTCCTCACTCTCATCCACTCAAGTGGCACTATACTAGTACCCTGGCCGGCACTAGCCTTGCCTTTCTGGGCAATTGTTAGTTTCTTCGGCGGCATCGCTTTGCTGAAAACACTATTGTTAGAGGGCTGAATTCTATAATCATGGCTCTATCGCACGATCTAGAGAAGAAAGAAAGACAACTGTCCTGAAGTGCCTTGTAGCCTCCTGTTCAAAAGTATGGCGCGCAACATACTCCTAAACAAGACTCTACTAGACACGGCCTGTAGACACCCTAGGATTGAACTGCTCTGATACCACTTCTGTCACGCCCCAACCTAGGGCCGCTACGGATGACCATCACTAAGTGTCGATCATCACTAATCCTACTGATAATCCGCTAACCATGAAAATAACTGATAAACAGAATAAGCATAAACCTAACTGATAAGAATTATGCAATGCAATAAGCTGACAAGGCTAACATTAGCTGACATACTGACTGCACCACACAGGGACATATCTACAGGCCTCTAAGAGTGCTGAACTGAATATACAAAGGACGGGACAAGGCTCGGCCATACCCAAACTGGCTTACTGTACACATACCAAAAGATAAGAAACTCCGGGAGTAAGCGGAATGACTCCAATAGCTGATAGATGGCCTACTAACGTGGTCCAAGCATTGATCTATCTGCACTTGCGCGGCATGAAATGCACCGCCCCAGAAAAGGGCGTGAGTATGATATGTACCAAGTATGTAAGGCATGAGCATATAATATATCATAGCTGAATGAAACTGTAAGGCTGGAATATAAATATGTAAATATGAGCTGGAGCATAGCAATATAGCTGGAAATATGAAGAATGTACTAAACATGATCTGCATATAAACTGAAGTCTAGCTGAATCTGAAACTGAAACTGAAGAATGAACTGAACTATACTGATAAGTAACTGTAATATGACTGATAACTGGTAACTAGAAACTGGAACTGATAGTTGTCAACTGATACTGACGCTAAGAACTGGTGGCTGATAACTGAGAACTGATAACTGGTACTGAGCTAAAACTGAACTATTATCTGAACTGGTACCTGTCTGGTGTTATGGGCTATATCCCCCCATATCAGGTAACTGAACATCTGAACAAGTACCTGTCTGGTGTTGTGGGTTGTATCCCCCCAAATCAGGTAACTGAAAACCTGAACTGGCCTCGTGTATAATCATACAGTGCATACTGTGGATATATACGCGTATATAACAAACCTGGGGCGTTATGGGCTATATCCCCCCCAGCCAGTAATATCTAATCTCTCTGGTCAGAGTGTGTGAATGACACCCGGTCACACTAGGTGTTTCAACTCCCGCCTGAACCACAGGGGCTGTATCCTCCAGACGGTTAGTATCACACACGACCAGTCTGTTTGTCTAATGTCCAGCCTCTACGGGGGACTCCAAATCACACATAACATGATCACAATATAAGCATAAGCATGTATGAGGAATAACATATGTGGCAAAAATAGATATGGACTAAAAGAAATGATAAGAAAACTCTTGATAGGTTTATAGACACAACCTAGAACTCAGAATTTGTCCAACTCTTTGAATTTCTATAAAAATTTCGGCAGAGTTTCCATGAAACTGGATGATTTGCAAAACACAACCAGCACTATACTATACATGGGAATGGATACCCAGATAAACTGATAACATAAACAAATTGAATGGATAACAAGATGTGATGACCAGACGGCGTAACAATTCCACGGATGTACATAATTTCTGGACAGTACCACCGTCCTGTATTGCATTATAGTGAGGGTGTAGATCAAAGTTATAGACTTCATGGTCTTCATAAAAGTTGTAGATATATGTCTTAGAATTCTGAGGATTCTTAAAGCATCTAAATATCAATTTTGTACAAGGAGTTATGATCAATATACTAACAGCTGTCCAAAGATCAAAATGATTTTCCAAATTTTGAAACGTTTTGTCTTGCTGATTCGGATGTCTCACCTTGGATTTTAGTACCAAATTAAGTATATACAAGATTTTCTTGATACCATACAAGTTTCTCACAAGAAACACTAAGTTTAGAACTAAGAAAAGCTTCAAAAGCTAAAAGATACTTGCCTTGCCAAAAGAAAGGTTTAGCCTTACATACCTTTGATGTTTCTTGCTTCTCAACCTTGTTTCCTTTGAATTCAACACCTTTTAAAGCTTAAACAAGCTATAATACAGCATTTAGGTACTTTACTTAGCCATGAAGTAATTCTAAAACTCAAACTATAGACGAAATGGAAGGTAGCATAACGTTACCTTAATCGCGTAGAGCGTTTTGACGCAATCTGTCTTCAATTTCGAGTTACGATTGACGTCTTTCCTTCAAAATCATAAAAGTTGCTTAAAATATAATGAGAGCACTATTTCTATCTTTAGAGTTCTGGAAATGACGAGATGGAGGAGGATTTTTCCTTTTATACTTGAAACATTTCAGTTTTGGTCCTCTTTTGTGCTTATGTCCCTTTTTTCTAACCAAACTTCTTGTGCTCATATCTTCTTATCCAGATATTGTATGAACAAACCGTCAAAAGTGTTGGAAACTATACTTCAAGACCTTCAATTTGGTATATGATATGTCCCCAAAAGATCTCATATGACACATAGAATTAATTGATGAAAAAGCTTCGTTACAAGGCAATTCCTTAGTCGGTTTTTCCGCAGCTTAAATCCGATTTTTTCCAAACTTTATATTCAATATATAAACATCATATATGGTCATATTATGACTTTAAACTAACTTAAATCATTCTTAACATATCATTAGAATTATATACGTCACTTTAGATATACGGGGTGTAACACTTATGTAAGGAGATTTCTCTTGTAATCATAATTATAAGACCATTGCTTCACCTTCACAGTTAATGGTCAAATATTTCTAGGGTACAGGATTTCACTCATATCATCAATAGACAACAGCAACAACAACAACAACAACAACAATAACAACAACAACATACCCAATGTAATCCTACACGTGGGGCTATCATCCATAGACTAAAACCTTACAATATAATAGCTCTATTCGTGCAAGAATATTTCTGGAGATGCAATATCGGCCTATTAATGGCTACAAATCCCTTTATGATAGTGTATCTTGGGATCTAACCGGCCAGTAGCATATATAATCAAGGAACAAATCCATTTCTCTAATTCCTATTCAACTTCATTTTTCTCTAATAAATGTTATCATTTTTAAAAATAGGAGCTACACAAGCTAAAGGCATACCATTGCTAGCTTTTCTATTACCTACAGAGTGGTTTGCCTAAGTTAGTTCTGAACTAGTTACCTTCTTTAAAAGAGGTGTATTCAAAGTAGCGTCATTATCTTGATCGTCTTTCACATATTATTTCATTTTAGTTTCTATTGGCAGAGGGGTATTTAGTTGTAGCTGCTTCAAAGATCCTCCTCTAGATCTACTAGTCTATGCAATGGGCATGTCAGATATCTTAGCAGACATTTGTGATTTTTGAATTGTGATAGTAGATCTACTACTTTGCAGACTGTTCAATCTGATTTCATATTTTCTCGGTAGACTTAACAAATTCATTTGTCGTCGGAGTTTTTATTATTTAATATAGAAATTAATTCCAGGTTGTTCTCTACTAGTCTCGAGTTTACAAAGCTCTCCATGGCAGTAATCGGGATCCTCTTCCCTCGACCACATCTTGTTTCCGGCCATGGATTTTTCACTTGTCTGTGTATGTTAAGCTAACTTGCGCCGAGAGTATGTCAATGATACAAGTACTAACTATTGTTACGTATCTTAAGTACCAATTGTTGTTACGTATTTTACTGGTCGTATTTGACCACGCGCAGATGACTAGTTTTGAAAATGGTGAAAGCAAAAAGTATTCGCTCTATCCCCTCCTCATCTCCTTAAGGCAGCTCAAGGAACAAGTGTTGCAATTTGAATTCATGTTACGATTTCAAGTTTCAGCTCACTAATTGTTCAATTGAATTTGAGACGAGTCCTTATGGATAACAAATGTGTCAGGATATCCAACATCATTTAAGTTATATGCATTTGCGAGTGTAAAACTTTATTGTGTATTTTAAGATCATATTTACTTATAGTAGCAATAACCTGCCTTATTTTTAAGGATCCAAATCCCACTAGCTTTTTATGGAAGTTTATATACTTTAGGAGTCCAAATAGTGCAACAAATATTTAAACTGGCAATGTATTTAACATAAATTTCATTTAATAACTCTAAGATATTTGTGAGGAATCTGAATTCAATTGAAATATATATATTCAAACGCAAAGTAAACGGCTACAATAGATAGATCCTATTTTATTCTCTTATTTCACCTACCCTCACCCCCCCCCCCCCTCCAAAAAAAAATCCTACACAAGATGACGTGTCGAAGATATAATTAAATAAATAGGATGTGCTCTTTTTAACCATAAGAAGACATGATTCCTATATATTTTATATATCAAACCTCATAGTTCTTAGACAGCAGGACTATTGAACCCCAAAAATTACCTTGTTTAAGGTCAAGTTCCAGCTATAAGTTCAATAATATGGAGATTCCAAAGAATTTTCTTTGGAGTCGCCACCTAATTTAGGAAAATTAAGAATCAATGTTAATTAAAATGAGTGCAATTTATTTCCTTTTATAAGGAAAATATTTTTTCAGAGAATCTTTAAGTATGTGGTTCATTTAGATTCGAAAGAAGATCCTTATTATTGGAGCACTCTTAAAAATCCGCCAATATGCAGTTAATTCGACGGTTTTCACGAATTTTAATAAAAAATAAATAAGTTAGAAATATTTAGAAAAATATAAGATAAATAAATAAAGGGGTTAATAAATAATAAATAAATAAGTAGATAAATAATTAAATAAATAGGTAATAAGTAAATAATAAATAATTAATTGATTAAATGAATAATAAATAAATAAATAAATAATTGAATAATTAGATAATAAATAATGAAATGAGTAAATAGATAAATAACTACTTATTTTTAAAGAAATAATTATCAAAGAAATGGTACATTTTAATTGTACTTTTTTATGCACTCATTAATTAACAAAAGTTTCGCAATTCCTTAAATTAACTGGCAGGTCCCAAAGAAACGGGAACAAATGATTCAACAGAATAACTTTAAACATACACAAGAGATCCATGATACAAAATTCTTTCCTAAACTACTCCTAGTCCGGTTCTCAGGGATCCTAAACATGGATTCTAAGGGAAGGGAAAGAGGAAGTTTAGAAGATAGAACCAGGAACGCAAACTCATAAATGAGCCTTGAATTTTCTAAATTTTTTATTTCTTGAGAAACTTGAGCCCGAAATGCAATGTGGGCCCGAACAACTCCAACTGATCCCGATGTCGAGTTTTAACCAAACTCGATTACAGAAAGTGTTCCATGCCAAAGAAAGTAGAGATAAGGAATTAGCAAACAATTTCAAGTTTAGATAAAATTACTCACAGAACATTTGATTATTCAGATATCAAACAAATTATAAGTTAAGTAACACTTGGTAATTTTCATTCGAAATTTTTCCCTTAAAATGACTCTCATAGCATAAGGATTATTTGTTATTACTTTGCAGACAAGGAGATAATGAACTAGACAGGTTGGTCCCGAGAAAATATTTACACTAATACTGGACTGGACGACTGGGATTGAAGCATGCTAATACACAAAGAGACGGAAAAGGAAGCTTAATTGAAGCAGGTTACACTGAAACTTCTTCAAACCTAAAAAGGACACAGCAAGACCGAAACAAGAAAGAGAGAAGCTGAGACTAAAGAATGCAGCTAGGATCATCAGACTGCTCAGGACAAATCAAAGAGAAAAACATAGATAACTGACAGATACTGGGCTTTACCTTAATACAACAGCAGGGAACTGGAACAAAGACGGATCAAGATAAACAAAGGAAGTCTTAAAAGATCAAGAAACAGATATGCATCTCCTAACTCCTAAAAAAAAATTACGGGATCAGATACACATACGAACAGCCAGAACTAGGGACTACCCCACAAACACTTCACAAACTACCTGCAACCCACCATGAACATGAAGCAACTCCAATCTATCTGCAACATCAGAAATAGACCCTATCACCTGCTAAACTCTTTTTAAAACAACCTGCAAACAACTAAAACACCATCCCACACCCTCACTGACCAACCTGAACACCTATACAAAACAAACTAAAATCACCTGCACGCACCTCACACACCATACCTGCAGACATCAAGAAAGGCCCTTGATCACCTCTACAACATCTGAACTTCCTGAAACTCTACACCATCCTATTATCATCTGCAGACCCAAAAAATGGCCTCACTCTACTCTCCAGAATAGCCCCTTTTTCACACAAACACCTGCAGACACTCTAAACCTCCATATACACGTTAATCACCTACCCACACACCTACATAAAACCAACCAAGACTAACCTCCAAACACCCTGCATTAAACTAAACCAAAACAGCTCCTAGCATCTTCCAGAACACCCCTAGACATCAAGACTCTTCTCTCTCATTTCCAGAACTCAAACAACATCTTGAACAACCAGGAAATCCTAAGGCATACCCTGAAAATACATGAACTTCTCTACAACACCTGCAGCTTCTTCAAGAATAAACAATACCCTGAACAACACCCTCATACTACCTATACACTTTTCAAAAACCTGCAGATACCAAGAGAATAAATCAAATAACTATACACCATGAAAACTGCCTCCAAGCCACCTAAAAACGCCCTCTAAGCCAACCAGAAAATCCTACACTACTTCAAAACCAACTAGGACAACCTGGAATGCTTGGAACCAACTTCCATATAGTCAAACTACACCTACAAACTTCCAAACCTACCTGCAATACTCTCTCAATCTGCAACAACCAAGAACTGATCCCCTGACTTCCTCAGAGACAAAATAAGCGCCTCATACACTTTCCACCTCCAGGGACACCGTAGCAGACCCTTCAAGCCAACTCCTGAATCTGCCGCACCAATAACCAGCCTCAAACACTCCTTTCAAATTCCTAGAAAAGAGCTCCAAGTCACCGCAACCTCAAATAAACACCTACAAGCACCTGCAACCTCAAAGAAACTACAGCACCACATATTCTCCTAATCACCTGCTGAACATTACATACAACAACCTTCCAAACACACCTCCAAGGCTCTTCCACAGAAACAGGATACCAAGAACAAATAATGAGGAAACTGGAAGATACTTCATTAACCAGATGAAACCAAGGCAAACAAGGAACGGAAACTAGGAAACATAACCAGAAACTTAAGAAAATGACTAGAGCAAAAGAGGAAATAGGCTGAAAATGATACCTACTATACCTGAACAAATTTAACTCTTTCTTTGGATCTCACGGATCATAACTTCATAAAATGACTTCAACTGGTCTTTGCTATTTGGAACAGCCAGAAAACTCACACATAACTATAGAAATAGAGGCAATGACCCAAACTTTATCATTCAGTGTTTTAAATCTTCACACTTAAATCTATTTTATTTACTTCTATCTACAGAAAGTATAAGTTTTACTTAAAGATTCATAAACCAGACTTGAGCTACATTTACATACTGGCATTTAAGCATAAAATAGCAATAATAAATTTAATGGAAAGGTGTTAATGTTACTTGCTATTGTGCAGTAAACTAAGGCAAAGAACTGGAGAAAGTGACTAGAACAAAAGCGACGTGACGACTCAAACTTTGAAAACTATATCTAGAAACCAAAACAAATAATCAAAGCTATATGAACTTAACTCTTTTTTAAGTAAAATATAGGAAATAAACGAAGTGCTCTCAGTTTTTTACTAACCCTAAAATAATGAGAATAGCTGAATACCTGCCAACTTAGGGTTTTCGATTTCCCCCTCTTTTTTAAATTCTACCCAATTTGGACAATTTCCTTATACGATAAGGGTTAAAGTTGTCTAATCTCTAAAGATTGTACAACCTCAATCCTTATCCATAAAGAATTTCTCCGTTTGGAGAAAGAATCAATGGCTTCGGATTGATTCTCGTAAAAGGCTGTGCTTTGGACGCATAGGATTTGTCCAACATAGCATTGTACGGAAAAGACAACCAAAATTAATAAGGATTGTCGTTTGATTCAACTTTATCTGCGTTTTGATAAGGAAATGAATAAAGTGTTACGGGTCTAGGGTTCCATTTGCGGGTTGGGAATGGGAAAACGGGTTTTCTGATTTTAGGGGTGTGTTTTAACTAGTTTCGAAGGGTTTGCATGAGTGGGATAATTTAGGGCTATGTAATGCAATTTTGTACCCCTTTCTTAAAAAGTAATCAATTTGCCTTTGATTTTTTAAATTAGCCCTACTTAAAATAATTAGACATTAATTCAAATATTTCGGGATAAAATTTGGTGTCTACAGCTGTCACTCTTTACCCGAAAAGGATGAAAGAGTTTTCAGGTTAAAGAAGTTGACGCGAAAGCCAATTTTGTCATGATAGAGCCAAATACTTTTGATTCCAAGGACCAAAGAGCGAGGCTATAGACATGGCTGAACTCCGGTCTCCGAGTTGCCTACATATCTTTGGCTAAGCAAGAATCAGGCCATATGTAGTTCGACGCGATTCAGAAAATGAAAACGAGATAACAAGGACTATCTTGCCTTCCATCTCGAACCTCGGACTAGGTTTTGACTTAAATTAGGAATATTTGGTTGACACAAAATAGGTTGACACGAAAAGCTGACGCAAAGGTTGACACAAGACTGACCTCTAGGGTTGACAACTTGTTTAAGTGCGATTCATCAGATCTTCGTTGACGATACGAGTCTAGCTCATATCAACGATTGCCCCAGTTCACTTCTAAGAAAAAGTTCCACGTTTTCTCCATATGTTGTTGTGGTACTGCTAAAATATTGCAATAATCTCGACAAACGGTAAGCGAGCGACTGCTAATAAAGCCTGATAATTAAAGTAAGGAATGAAAGAATGTCGATAATACAAATTTGCAAGTGCGGATTGTGATATCATTGATAAGTTGTCTTCCAAGCAGCTGGCGAAGCAATCTGGCTTTATGAGTCGAGATAACTTCGGGAAAGTTTGGTAAAATTCATAATTGAACTATTCAATCGGCGAAGCGGTCGGGCACGAAGCAAGGTGGGCTTCGGGTATTGAGGGTAATGACGATCAACTGGCAAGCCTGTCTGACATGAACATCATTATATTAACCTGAAAAGTAAAACAAGACATAGTGCAAAGGAAGTGCAAAGGCATAATTTAAAACAAGTGCAAAGCAATTTGAACGATTTGACAAATCAGCTAGCGAGCCGGTCTGGCACGAAGCAAGGAGGGTCTCGGGGCTGACCTGTTAACCTGAAAAGTAAAAACAAGACATAGTATAAAGCAAGTGAAAAGGCATAACTTAAAGCAAGTGCAAAGCAAGGCAATGCGAAAAGGTAAATTAATGAAGGAGCCATTTGATAAATCAACTGGCGAGACAATCCGGCAAGGACGGCTTTTGGCAGATTGTCAACTAAAAATAAGGCAATGCCTATTTTCGGCATAATTTGAAAACATAACGCGAACCTCAGATTCCTTGCTTATTTGGGAATGAAGATCATAGAGGCAGAAATGCCGCCTGTTCGGTAATAACTCATGACAAAGCACAATGTTTTAAGTTATGAACAAGTAATGCGACGCAAACTGTAAGGCAACTTTGGATGTAATTTGTTCGTTCATAGTGTGAATGATCCTTCCACTGCAAGCTTTCCTGTTTCTGCTCTCAAAGAAAAATTTGTTAGTTTTGGGGAGGGGCATTTGATTTGTGCTGATTCAATCTTTAACTTGATGCTGCTGCTCCCTCGTTCTTCTAGACTTGGGCTTGCAAATCATACTCGGAGACTTGGCTTATGAACTCAATAGTATAAAATATTTTAAGATAGAGGCAAAGTAAATTAGTTTAGTAATAATAAAGATAGCAAAGCAAGTAAGGCAAATATACAAATATTCATGAAAGCTAGAATGCATTTAAAAATTTCTGTCCCAACTTAAATTTGTGACATATTTTAGAACAACTGAACATCTTTTATCTTCACAATTCTGTGTCATCCCCGAAAACAACTTTCAAAACTTCGCTAATTTGTCTTCTATCAAGCAATACCGCTTTTTTACAAAATTTGTCCCAGTTATGATCTTTACGCCTTCAAACCGCTTTGCAAAATTTGCCCCAGTTACTATCTTTCAAATCTTCAACTTGCCTTGTAAAAATTGCCCTAATTTCTATCTTTGAGGGGGACTGAAAAATTAAGTATTAAAGAGTCGAGCCCGATGAGAGCGCCTACGTATCCCACCGTGGGAATCAGACCATGCGTAGTTCTGCTTACATAAAATTTTTGGGAAATTATGGCAATCTAAGTACGAAACCGTATCCGAATTGGAATGACTACACATCTGCCCAGATGCATAGTTCAAAATTACATCATCAAAAGATAAATAAGCTTAAAGTATTACAATATTTTGACCGAATCCGAGGGGGATTGCCTACTTATCATGTTGTCATTCCAGGAATCAGGTCAGAAGTAGTTCAAAAGTACATAAAAGAGGAGATACGGGAATTTCTATACTAATGCAACTGAAGTCTACGTGAGTTACTACGTATCCTACCTTGGGATTCAGGTTACGCGTAGTTCGCATTACATCAAAGATTACATTCAGAACAATGCTAACTTGCGGTTGCTTCAAACATAGTATCTTTTAATGGCATCTGTGTTGATTACTTTTGGTCAAACTTGACTATCCATTTCTGCCGAGAGCAGTGCTCATCCGAATAAAACTCGATGAACCACATAAGGACCTTTCCAATTTGGTGCAAACTTGCCCCTTTCTTCTTGATTAGAAAAGATCTTCTTCAATACCATTTGCCCCGGTTTGAAGTCCCTCACTTTAATTTTCTTGCCAAATACTTTGATCATTCTATTTTGATAGAGTTGCCCGTGACAAATTGCATTCATTCTCTTCTCATCAATAAGCATCAATAGTTCATATCTAATGTTTACACACTCGGCATCTTTTAATTCAGCTTCTTGAATGATTCTTAAAGAAGGAATTTCCACTTCTGCGGGTAAGACTGCTTCTGTGCCATGCACCAAAAGATAAAGAGTTGCCCCCAGTTGAAGTTCTCGTGGTGCTGCATCCAAGAAGCGCAAAAGGAAACTTTTCATGCCAATCTCTATAATTATCAATCATCTTGCAAAGAATACTCTTGATATTCTTGTCTGCCGCTTTAACAGATCCATTAATTTGAGGCAAGTATACAGTAGAGTTGTGATGAGTAATCTTGAAGCTTTCACAAGTTGCTCTCATCAAATTACTATTCAAATTTGAACCATTATCAGTAATGATTGATTCAGGAACTCCGAATCTACAAATGATATTATTGCGCACAAAATATGACACCGCTTTCTTGGTTACGGACTTGTGTGAAGTTGCTTCCACCCACTTGGTGAAGTAATCAATAGTCACCAAAATAAAATGATGCTTATTTGATGCTGCCCATCCAATAGGACGTATAACATCCATTCCCCAAGCGACAAAAGGCCAAGGTGAACTCATTGTATGCAGCTCAGATGGAGGTCTTTTGATCATGTCTCCATGAATTTGGCATTGATGACATTTCCGCACAAATTGGATACAATCAGTTTCCTTAGTTATCCACAAATAACCTGCTCTCAAGATCTTCTTTTCTAAGACAAAGTCATTCATATGCGGTCCACAACTTCCTGCATGATGCACTTCTTCAAGTAATCTATTGGCTTCATTGGCATCAACACATCTTAAAAGTCCTAAGTTTGGAGTCCTCCTATACAGGATTTTACCATTTAGGAAGAATTGATTTGCTAACCTCTGGATACTTTTCTTTTGAATACTTGTTGCATTTTTGAGATAACCCCCAACTTGAGATAATTCTTGATATCGTAATACCAGGGATTTCCATCTTGCTCTTCATCAATTTGGAAGCAATAAGTGTTGACACTCAATTTTGTCCCTCCTTTTTTTTCATAATTGGTTGTATTTAGCTTAAAAATGCATATTAAAATTAGATTGCATGCATTTACGTGTGTAATCCCTTATTCTTAATCCTATATTTATTTAATTGTGAATATATTACATAATTACATCATTTAGGCCATTTTCAAAATGCTTGCACGATTTTGCAACTATTTGTACTATTAGTACACTTACGTACCTGTTTTGCAATTATTTATACCTAATTAATATTATCTAAGCTTATCTAAAATTATTTTGAAGTAATTATTATTTTTATATGTCACCGATATTATTCCTTATGTTTTACCAATTATTCTTTCATTTATTGATATTTTTAAGTCTATTATTAGCCAATTATACTTACAAATACACTATATAAATACATTCCCTACAAACAACATATACACAAGTGCCCTCACAATGCCAACACATTTGGCTCACGTGCCATGTGGCACGACCTGATCCGCCCGTTCCCCTCATCCAACGGCCAAGAAAGGCCTTTCCATTTTTAACTACAACGCCCCCAAATCAAAAAACCCTAACAGATACTCCCTCACTTTCCTCCCTAGAAACCCATCGCCCTTGCCTTCTCTCTCCCCTCTTGCACCATTTTCCATCCAGATTCACGCCACTAACCACCCCATCTCCGCTAGCCTCGCCGGCCAGACTCTCTCCTCTTTTTTTTCTATCCAATCTATGGCAAGGAAACCAACAAGTTCAAGCCAAAATCTTGGCAAATCGGGTTGAAGAAGGTAAGCACGAGCAAATCCCTAGCGGACCAACATACATTCACACACACGCAAGGTAAGGATGGAGAATTCAAATCTAAATCCCCACAAAACAAGCAAAAACGGGTCAAGACGTAGATGAATCGACCCAACTCGAGTACGGGTAATACCTTCCTTTTAAATATTTTCGACTAAAATCATGCTTGTTAATTAAAAAGATATGCGTCCATGCCCTTTCATTTATGCTTTTAATTTTATCCATGCTTATATGATTGTTTGCTCAGAATTAAAGTTGTAGGTTAAAAATAATTCTAATCATGTCGTTTCGTTAAAGTTTGATTTCTTGATGTAATAATCTGAAATCGAATATGACGGTATATGCACGCTTGGTTGTTTACATGGAAAAGAAGGCAGTTTTCTTAATCTTTCAACTGCGAGTCTTGAAGTATCTGCCTGTTTGTTGATTGTATTTGAATATGAGAACATGATATTACAACTTTGCACATATTGAAACTAGTCGTTGCATGGTTTGTACATATACAGTTAGTTCTCTTCTAATAAAAGGGAAGGCATTCATTTGAATTTGCAAATCCATTCTAGAAAAATACACTTGCACATGACTATATCCCTCTAATCAAGGCTGATTATCTACAACTCCCCTTTATTTTGAATACTTTCTTCTTTAAATTAGTTCCTAGACTTATTCTAGATAGCATATAATTATGCTCTATTAATATTTTAAGTTAATTCTTGACTAACTTAATATTAATAGAGCATAATTATATGCTATCTAGAATAAGTCTAGGAACTAATTGACAGGAAGAGAATCCTATTTCATGCAGGGAAGGCAATATTTGGGTTACTATCCATAACAGATAAATTCAAGTAGTTCATGGTGTACAGAGGGCACCTCTCTATCCATTCTTGAATCTTGTAGACCCTTATCTTGTTGTATTTGATAGGACTCCCCCGTTTGTACATAAGTTGTACAATACACGAAGTTAATGTGTAATAATATAGTGCATTAGGACAGGTACAAATGCACTATAATGTGCAGTGTTGAAAGTGCTGCAGTGAGCTGCCATACATGAGTTATACAGGGACCCTTTTACTGTCTTCCTTTTATTTTGTGGCTAAAATCATAATCTGAACTATTCACTGGATAATAGAAATTCGAAGTCATAGTAAAAAGGTGATTGTTAATGTAAATCTTGTATAACGGGGCTATTCCTATAATTTGGAAAATTGTATAAAACAGGTGTTAAATGTTTGAAACTTACAGGAACATAATCTGAATTTTTTCTACAACAGAGGCTATTTTCACAAAACTGCCTCAATCGAAGCTTATTTATGCAAAATATAAGTCCGGCCAGTTGTTGAAATCTGCAACAATTTTTTGTAAAAGAAACAAATTCTTTTGAAAAGCGAACACCCTCTTTTCACTAATTAATAGTGAATAAGGGGAGGTATAGGCTTTGGGGGTCGAGCCATGCGATAATTGCCTATAAAAGGTTATCTTTGAAAACATTTAGACAAGAAAACTCATTATCATTACTACTAAATTAATCATGAAATAACGTGATTATGTGTTTTCCTATTTTTGTGCATGTAACTTAGTAATAAAATGGAAAATTTTTACTTTATTTAAAATTTCTCTCAAATGTAGTTTATTTTTACTTTTATATATATATATATATATAAATACAATTTTTTTAACACGACCCCAAATCAAAAGCCACTCGGAATAAACGTTTGACAATTAATGCCAACACGCCTCTCTGAAGTGGCTATATTCTCTAAATGTTATAATCCCTATTTATTCCTACGTTTGGATTATGTGAGAAAATTAGCGTTTTATGTTTTCATTGTTTTAAAAATGATTTTCAGAAACTAATTCACGACAGATTTGCAGAAAGAATTCAATTTTGAGTCATTTTTGCGTTAGTGGCCTCTCTATAGTTAAATGTTAAATTGAGGGCTAAAATTGCAATCAAGTAGTGGGCCTAGACTATGAGTGAAAAATTCAAAAATGCTTGAAAACGCTGAAACTGTTTTGCATTTATACATTTGCATAGGATGTCCTTTATTTATTGTCATTATTTTTCTAGCCTGATATTGGTTTAGTCCTCTTTTAAGCTCGAAATTGCGCCTTTGTGCCTCGATTTAGTATGTCATTTCCCTTGGTGGCCTTAACATATGTATATTTTATTTGAATGCCTTAGTTTAGAATTTGCATATTAATTAGACATCCAAAAAAAAAAAAAAAAATATGAACTCGGTCAGGAACCACTTTTAATGGGACTCGAAAAATACCTAATACCTTCTTCCGGAGTCATAAGGGCTTTTTACCTTAGAATCTCTGCTATATATGACTCCCGGAGTTAATATTGACTGTAGACATTTTTAGGTGACCGGATACACCTTTAGAAGATATTAGGTGGCGACTCCAAAACTTATTCCAAACGAGTCACTAATTTGAACTCAATCCAAGCTCGAAAAGGGGTGCGATAATAAGCCGGTTGTTCATGCAATGTAATGTCAATAGGATCAATATAATTCTTGTCAGGATGTTGAACCATGGAAGACAGTTTCAAAAGCATCGGCAAACTTATTTTGAATTCTTGGAACATGCTTGAACTCAATCTTCGTAAACTTTTTGCACAATTTTTGAACACAATGCAAATAAGGAAGAATTTTTTATTCTTGGCATTCCATTTGTCTTATACTTGATGAATCAATAAGTCGGAATCTCCGATCAACAAAAGCTCTTAAATATTCATATCAACTTCCAATTAGAAACCCAAAATGCATGCTTCATATTCAGTCATATTGTTAGTACATGGAAATATGTGCTTAGCCGGGACAGGATAATGCTGACCCATTTTAGAAACTAAGACACCCCCAATACCAACACCTTTGAAATTAGCCGCTCCATCAAATAATAGATGCCAGCTATCATAATCAGAAATATGTCCTCACCAAGAAACAGGACTTCTTCATCAGGAAAATAAGTTCTTAACGGCTCATATTATCATCAACGGGATTTTCCGCCAAGTGATCTGCCAAAGATTGTGTCTTAATTGCCTTTTGAGACATAAACTATGTCAAACTCGCTCAACAAAATCTGCCATCTGGCTAACTTCTCGGTGGGCATCGGCTTTTGGAAAATATACTTCAAAGGATCTATCCTCGATATAAGATAAGTTGTATATGAAGAAATATAATGTCTCAACCTTTGTGCAGTCCAGGTCAAAGCGCAACAAGTCCGCTCCAAAAGAGTATACTTGGCTTCATAAGGGGTGAACTTCTTGCTCACATAATAAATGACTTGCTCTTTCTTACCGGTCTTCTCATGTTGCCCAAGACACATCTGATACAGATAAGTACAAAATCAACGGCCTTCCAGGTTCAGGAAGGACCAACACAGGCGAATTTGGTAGATACTCCTTAATCCTATAAAAAGCCTTTTGACAATCTTTTATCCATTCAGTGACAACATCCTTCTTCAACAACTTGATTGTCGGCTCACAAATAACTGTGGATTGTGCAATGAATCGGCTTATATAATTAAAGCGACCAAGAAATCTCATCACATCTTTTCGGCTTTTTGGAGAAGGCAAGTCTTAGATAGTCTTGATTTTAGACAGATCTAATTTTGTACCTAGTCTTGATTTTAGACAGATCCAATTTTGTACCTCTCCGGCTCACAGTAAAATCCAACATCTCGCCAGCGGGAATACCAAATGCATATTTTTGCAGGATTAAGCTTCAAATTATACCTTCGAAGGCATTTGAAGAACTTTCTCAAATCAATCAAACGATCTTTCTTCCCTTTGACTTGATAACAATATCGTCTACATAGACTTCAATCTCTTTGTGAATCATATCATGGAAAAGACTTGTCATTGCTCTCATATATGTTGCCCCGGAATTTTTTAAACTCAATGGCATAACTCTATGGCAAAAGACACCCCAAGCTGCGATGAAAGCGGTCTTTTCACCATCATCTTCATCCATTAGAATCTGGTGGTAACTGGCAAAATAATCGATAAAAGACTGAAGCTCATGTCTTCTACAGCTATCAATAAAGATATGAATATTTGGCAATGCAAAATCATCCTTCAGGCTTGCTTTGTTGAGATCATGATAATCAATATAAACTCTAACCTTTCTATCCTTCTTGGGTACCGGCACAATATTTGCTAACCAAGTGGGGTATTTAAGAGTTTGAATCACCTTGGCAGTCAATTGCTTTTGCACTTCTTCCAAAATCTTCTAACTCGTGGAAGTTTTGAAGTTTGTCTTCTTCTGCTTAACATGCAGGAATGATGGATCAGTAGGCAACTTGTGACTAACAATATCGGTACTCAAACTGCGCATATCATCATACAACCAGGCAAAGATGTCTCTGTACTTATTCGATAATTCAATATAAGCTCTTCTTTATCCGGAGGTCAAATGAATAATGATTCTTGCCTCTTTAACAGATTCTGAAGTCCCCAAGTTGATTAACTCGGTTTTTTCCAAGTTATGCTTTGGCTTGTTCTCAAACTGATCAACTTCTCTCGTTATTTCCTCAGAGGCGAAATCTTCGTCATACTCCCCAAAATTTAGTATATCTGTCACGACCCAACCTAGGGCCGCGACGGATGACCAACACTAAGTGTCGATCATCACTAATCCTGCTGATAATCTGCTAACCATGAATATAACTGATAAATGGAATAAGCATAAACCTAACTGATGAGAATTATGCAATGCAAAAAGCTGACAAGGCTAACATAAGCTGACATACATAACATACTGACTGAACCACACAGGGACATATCTACAGGCCTCTAACAGTGATGAACTGAATATACAAAGGACGAGATAAGGCCCCGCCATACCCAAGCTGGCTGACTGTACACATACCAAAAGATAGGTAACTCCGGGAGTAAGCGGAGTGACTCCAGTAGCTGATAGATGGCCTACTAACATGGTCCAAGCATTGATCTATCTGCACCTGCGCGGCATGAAACGCAGCGCCCCAGAAAAGGGAGTGAGTACGATATGTACCAAGTATGTAAGGCATGAGCATATAATATATCATAGCTGAATGAAACTGTAAGGCTGGAATATAAATATGTAAATATGAGCTGGAGCATAGCAATATAGCTGGAAATCTGAAGAACGTACTAAACATGATCTGAATATAAACTGAAGTCTAGCTGAATCTGGAACTGAAGACTGAGCTGAACTATACTGATAAATAATTGTAATATGACTGATAGCTGGTTACTAGAAACTGGAACTGATAACTGTCAACTGATACTAACGCTAAGAACTGGTGGCTGATAACTGAGAACTGATAACTGGTACTGAGCTAAAACTGAACTGTATCTGAACTGGTACCTGCATGGTGTTATGGGCTATATCCCCCCAAATCAGGTAACTGAACATCTGAACTAGTACCTGTCTGGCGTTATGGGCTGTATCCCCCCAAATCAGGTAACTGAAAAACTGAACTGGCCTCATGTATAATCATGCAATGCATAATGTGGCTATATACGCATATATAACAAACCTGGTGGGTGTTATGGGCTATATCCCCCCCCAGCCAGTAATATCTAGTCTCTCTGGTCAGAGTGTGTGAATGACACCCGGTCACACTAGGTGTTTCAACTCCCGCCTGAACCAGAGGGGTTGTATCCCCCAGATGGGTAGTATCACACGCGACCGGACTGTGTGTCCAATGTCCAGCCTCTATGGGGGACTCCAAATCACACATAACATGATCACAATATAAGCATAAGCATGTATGAGGCATAACACATGTGGCAACAATATATATGGACTCAAAGGAATGATAAAAAAACTCTGGATGGAATTGTAGACACAACCTGAAACTTAGAATTTGTCCAACTCTTTGATTTTTATAAAAATTTCGGCAGAGTTTCCACTGAAACTGGATGATATGCAAAAATAGAACCAGCACTATACTATACACGGGAATGGATACCCGGATAAGCTGATAACATAAACATGTTAAACGGATGACAAGATGAGACAACTGGATGACATAATAAATCCGCAGATAGAATATCTGGGCAGCACCACTATCCTGCCTTTCGACCTAATTTTCAGAGTGTAGATCAAAGATATAGACTTCATGGCCTTCATGAAAGTTTTAGATATATGTCTTAGAGTTCTGGGGATTCTTAAAGAATCTAAATATCAATTTTGTACAGGGAGTTATGATCAATATACTAACAACTGTCAAAAGATCAAAATAATTTTCCAGATTTTGAAACGTATTGTCTTGCTTATTTGGACATCTTTCACCTTGGATTTTAGTACCAAATTAAGTATATACAAGGTTTATTTGATGATATACAAGTACCCAAAAATAAACACCATGTTTAGAACTAAGAAAAGCTTCAAAAGCTAAAGGATACATGCCTTACCAAAACAAAGGTTTAGCCTTACATACCTTTGATGTTTCTTGCTTCTAAACCTTGTTTCCGTTGAATTCCACACCTTCTAAAGCTTAAACAAGCTATAAAATAGAATTTAGGTACTTTACATAGCCATGAAGTAATTCTAAAACTCAAACTATAGAAGAAATTGAAGGTAGCATAATGTTACCCTAATCGCGTAGAGCGTTTTGACGCAATCTGTCTTCAATTTCGAGTTACGATCGGCGTCCTTCCTTCAAAATCATGAAAGTGGCTTTAACCTTCATGAACACACTGTTTCTATCATGAATTTGCTGGAAATGACGAGACAATGATGAGTTTCCACTTTTATACTTCAAATATTTCAGTTTTAGTCCTCTTTTGCGCTTATGGCCCTTTTTCTGGCCTGACTTCTGAGGCTAATATCTTTTTATATATAAGTTGTATGAACAAACCGTCAAAAGTTTTGGAAACTAAACTCCGAGACCTTTAATTTAATATATGATATATCCCCAAAATACTTCATATAATACATGAAATTAATTGTTGAAAAAGCTTCATTACAAGGCAATTCCTTAGTCGGTTTTTCCGCAACTTAAATCTGATTTTTCCCAAACTTTATATTCAACATATAAACATCATATATGGTCATATTATGACTTTAAACTCACTTAAATCATTTTTAACATGATATTATAATGATATACGTCAATTTAGACGTACGGGGTGTAACAATATTCCCCCGTTAGGAACATTCGTCCTCGAATGTTAAATGAAGTATGTAGAAGCATTAAGCAACGATATGTTACATACTCGAAGTAACGAAGAGATGTGTATATTTGGCCCTCATGTCATTTTCAGCTTCCCAAGTTATTTCTTCTATATTATTGCTTTGATATAGCATCTTAACTAAAGGAATGTCTTTCGTCCTTACTCGACGAATCTGCCTCTTTAAATTGCAACTGGCACCTCCTTATTAGTTAATTGCTCCGTGATCTGTACATCATCTACTGGTACAACTCTAGAAGGATCTCCAACACATTTTCTGAGCATAGAAACATGGAATACTGGATGTACCTCCTGAAGGTCTGCTCGAAGGTCTAACTCGTAGGCTACACGCCCAACTCGCGTGATAACCTGATATGGACCAATAAATCTAGGGCTAAGCTTCCCTTTTTTTCTAAATCTCATAACGCCTTTCATAGGTGATACTTTCAAGAATACCCAATCGCCAATCTGAAATTCTAAATCTCGACGTCGATTATCTGCGTAGGACTTCTGTCTGCTCTGCGCTGCTAATAATATTTCCCTGATCAACTTGACTTTATCAACGGCTTGTTGGATTAAATCTGGACCTATCACTTGAGACTCGTCAACCTCGAACCATCCTATAGGAGACCTGCATTTGCACCCATACAGAGCTTCATATGGTGCCATCTGTATGCTGGAATGATAGCTATTATTATATGCAAACTCTATCAATGGTAGATGATCACACCAACTGCCTCCAAAATCTAACACGCAAGCTCTAAGCATATCTTCTAAGGTCTGAATGGTCCGCTCAGCCTGTCCATCTGTCTGTGGATTAAATGTTGTACTCAGATTCACCTGTGTCCCTAAACCTGTCTGGAATGATCACCAGAAATTTGCTATAAACTGTGCGCCCCTGTCTGAAATGATAGATACTAGAATACCATGTAGGCGCACTATCTCTCTGATATAAATTCTAACATAATCCTCCGCTGTATATGTAGTTTTAACAGGCAAGAAATGAGCTGATTTAGTAAGCCTGTCAAATATAACCCAAATAGAGTCATACCTGCTCCGCGTACGGGGCAAGCCTGTAATGATGTCACGACCCAATTTTCGGGGCCGTGATGGCACCTAAGTGTTACATCCTTAGGCGAACCACGAATAATTAAACTGACTCGTAATGATAATTTAGATAGACATATTTCAATAAAATATAGGTGTAAACATCCACCCGAAATACAGTGTCAATAGAGCATCTACGAAATCTGACAACCGATATATATATATATATTATATATATATATATATATATATATATATATATATATATATATATATATATATATAATACAAGATGTAGGAAGCGTCTAAGCACTAAGGTGGATCAGACGGTATGCCACCGCGAACCATGCGGTTGGCTCACCTCAAGCAAAAATAGTCACAGCCTCGAACGGATCAGATAAGTCCAGCTGTCTGACTAGTAAAAGGATCTGCACATTTAAAACAGTAAGTTATGAGCCAAAGCCCAGTAAGATCATCGACAGGCCCGCTAAATTACCCTTTCAGGACAAGTCTTTGATAATGCATAAGCAAAAACGGAAGTACAATCCACACCTTTACAGTAACCCATAAACATTACATACGATAATATAATTATACAACAACACAAGCAATAATACGCGAATACATAACATAGTCAATAATATAAAGATACATAATATAGGCAGCATATATAATATTATATTGATACTATGGCATAAGCAGTAATAAATTAACACACAGCATGGCGATGATATATCTCGCACACCACATAGGTAATGATATACCTAGCACATAGCATAAGCACACACCCTGTGCGGCTTTATTTATAGGTCATAACGCGCCACAGGCCTCTGTCCCTATAAACAACTTTACTTATAGGTCATAACGCACCACAAGCCTCTGTCCCTATAAGTCTCCACATCTAGGTCATAACGCACCACCGGCCTCTGTCCCTAGATGGAATTTCGCTTCTAGGTCATAACGCACCACCGGCCTCTGTCCCTAGAGCATATCAATAACACACCGGCACACAACATCGACTATACACGAGTCACGTTTGTGCTTCACCTTTTTGTATAAATATAACGAGTAGTACATAATACTATCTACTATACAATGCTAGTCAATTAAGTACTCGACATCTTACTTAGCAAGATCAAATCTTATCCGCAAGCAAAATAGAGGTCAAGTCTCACTTACCTAAAAATCGGCTCAAGTGGCTAAGGAACGACCTCCTTTCCCAAACGATGTGCCTCCGAAAGACTCCTCTCTAAGCCAAAGAAATAGTGTCGCACTCGTAAGCATGTGAGGAAAGGATTCTAAGCCCTTACGCAATTTAAGAGGCAATTTACCAAAATACCCCCGGGTCGGACGTACCCAAAACCCGTAAAATTTATGTTTCCGGACTCCCCATACTCCCACGAGTCCAAAAGTACCATTATTGTACATACCCGAGTCCAATTCGGTCATTTTTCTCATTTCACAAATCTAGGGTTCAAACCCTCTTTCCAAGGATCGTCACTTTGATCCTCGAATAAAGCGTTAAAAATGGGTAAGATTAGTTACCTTGTGTTTAGGAATGATTTTGGTACTTCAAATTCCCCTTAGAATCACTTTTAGAAGCTCAAAACATGAAAATAAAAATGAATGCCCGCCCTAGAATATATAGCAGCCCGCAGCTTTAAAGAGTTGTACCACATGCTGTCCAAATTGTACCTCACTGGACAGCTTTCGGTAAAATACAGATAACTTTTCGTAAAAATGTCAAAATGATACGAAATTGGTGGCATTACAACCACAACTCAAAGAGCTACAACTTTCATGTTTTGACTTTTTTCTAATTCCTTATGGATTGATCTGAAAAATTGATTTCTTTCCGGCTGAACAGTAAAAAAATAGATTTCAGCAGCTTTTTAGCTTCGCACCAGATCAGCCACTGTTTTTGGGTCCAAACGGGACCCTACGAAGCTCGGAATGACCCCAAATTTTGTACACAAATCACACAAGACTTGTGTGATATGCTCGTCAAGACGGAACTCAATTCGAATCTCTAGAACTCAAAAAGTGGGTCCCACGGGAAAGGGTCAAATTTTGACTTTCGCCAAAATAGAGAATTTTAATCAAACGACCCCGGAATCCAAATTCGAAAGTTGCTACAAGTCACAAATGACGATACGAACCTAACGGAACCCTCAGATCTCTCATCGGAGTTCATTTACTCAAATCGAGATCGAAAACCTCTTTTAACCTTTTTAAACTTCTGCAGCGGAGACTTTATCAAAAGTCCTTTCAAACGAGGTCCGTTTTCACTTCTGAAGGTTGCTACAGGTCATAAATTACCATACGAACCTAACGCAACTTTCAGATTTCACATCAGAACTCATTTGCTCAAATCGAGCTCCGGAACCTCTTTTAGCCTTAATGAATATCCGAAACGGATGTCTTTCTCCGATACCTATCTAACAAAGTTCGTTTTAGCTAAAAAATTTCAGGCATGTCATAATAGACCTTACGGAGCTTTTGGGATTGTCGATACGCAAATCGAGGTCCCGATTTTCGAAACGACTATTTGAGGTCGTTACAATCTCCCCCACTTAGACTCTCGTTCGTCCTCGGACGAGCCCGAGTCTAAGGTAAGATTCACATTTTCACGACAATAATTACACGGATTTCGAGGACTCTCGCTACTATCCGAAATCATAAACAATAACATAACTTTCAGGCTTTAGAGATTGAAATCAAACCTGAATTATCGAAAAGGCGAGGATACTTCTCCCGCATGTCGGACTTGAGTTCCCAAGTGGCCTCTTCGCTAGGACGATTCTTCCATAGCACTTTAACCAACGGGATCTCTTTCGACCTTAGCTTACGGATCTCTCTAGCTGCAATAGCAATCGGCTCCTCCAAATAAACCAAGTCCTCGTCAATCACATGGGATGGATCATGAACATACTTTCGGAGCATAGATACGTGGAATACCGGATGAACTGACAGAGATGGAGGCAAAGCAAGCCTATATGCAACAGCGCTAATGCGCTCCAAGACCTCAAAAGGACCAATACCTCGGACTAAGATTGCCCTTTTTTCCGAATCTCATAACACCCTTCATCGGCGATACTTTAAGAAACACCCGGTCACCTACCATAAACACCAAATCTCTCCTCCTTCGATCCGCATAAGATATCTGTCGACTCTGAGCTGTGCGGAGCCGATCCTGAATGATTCGGACCTTATCTAAGGTCTGCTGAACTAGATCCGGACCCAACACCTTCACCTCTCCAGGTTCAAACCAAACAACTGGAGAACGACATCGGCGACCATATAATGCCTCAAACGGAGCCATCTGGATAGAAGATTGATAACTGTTATTATAGGCAAATTCCGCCAAAGGCAAATAACTGTCCCAATGGCCTCCAAAGTCAATAGCAGAAGCCCTCAGCATATCCTCAAGAATCTGGATGGTCCTCTCGGACTGACCATCAGTCTGAGGATGAAATGCGGTGCTAAGATCCACTCGGGTACCCAGCTCCTTCTGAAATGATCTCCAGAACTGAGCTGTGAACTGAGTACCGCGATCTGATATAATAGAGACTGGAGCACCATGCAATCTCACAATCTGCTCGATAAAGATACGAGCCAAGCGCTCCGATGAATAAGTAGTCCTCACGGGGATGAAATGAGCTGACTTGGTGAGACGATCCACCACTACTCATACTGAATCATGCTTGCCCAAGGTCAAAGGCAATCCGACCACAAAGTCCATAGTAATATGCTCCCATTTCCATTCCGGAATCGGCATGGACTGAGTCACCCCGGCTGGTCTTCTATGCTCATACTTTACCTGCTGACAATTTAAGCACCGAGACACATGATCAGCAACATCTCTCTTCATTCCCTTCCACCAATATAACTCCCGAAGATCTTGATACATCTTCGTAATACCAAGATGAATAGAATACCGAGAACTGTGTGCCTCTGCCAATATCAGCTGCCTCAACTCCCCAACATTCGGAACACACAACCGACCGTTGAGCCGCAGTACACCATCATCTCCGATCATAAATGAGGTCACTCCCCCACTTAAAACTCTATCTCGAATATCACGCAAATATGAATCATCAAATTGCTTTTCCTTGATCTGGGAAGCTAGGGATGACTGAGTCCCTATATAAGCAAAAACTCGGTCTGGCACAGAATCATCAAATCGCACTCCACTAATGGACAAGGCCTGCAACTCTCGAGCTAGTGGTCTCATATCAACATCAAGATAGGCAAGGCTACCCATAGACTTCCTGCTCAGAGCATCAGCCACAACATTAGCTTTCCCGGGATGATACCGAATAGCGATGTCATAATCCTTAAGGAACTCCAACCATCGGCGCTGTCTCCCGTTCAAGTCCTTCTGGGTGAACAGATACTGGAGACTCTTATGATCAGTGAAAATCTCACAAGGCTCACCATATAAATAATGCCTCCACAACTTCAATGTAAATACCACCGCCAATAACTCTAGATCATGGACAAGGTAGTTCTTCTCATGCACTTTCAGTTGTCTCGAGGCATAAGATATCACCTTGCCATTCTGCATCAAAACACCACCTAAGCCAATACCAGAAGCATCACAATAGACTGTGAATCCCCCGGATCCACTAGGCAAGGCCAATACGGGTGCTGTAGTCAAGACAGTCTTGAGCCTCTGAAAGCTAGACTCACAAGCAGCAGACCATAGAAAAGGAACATTCTTCTGCGTCAATTTAGTCAGTGGTGCCGATATAGAAGAAAATCCCTCCACGAAACGTCGATAATAGCCTGCCAAGCCTAAGAAACTCTGAATCTCTGTAGGAGAAGTAGGCCTAGGCCAATTCTGAACGGCCTCCACCTTCTTGGGATCAACACTAATACCGTCCTTGGTCACCACGTGCCCCAGGAATGACACGGTATCCAGCCAGAACTCACATTTAGAGAATTTAGCATACAATTCATGGTCTCTCAAGGTCTGAAGGATAATCTTCAAGTGATGCTCATGCTCCCCTCGGCTCCTTGAATATATAAGGATGTCATCAATGAACACAATAAAAAAAGAATCAAGATATGGCTTGAACACACGGTTCATAAGATCCATAAAGGTGGCCGGAGCATTTGTAAGCCCAAATGACATGACAAGAAACTCATAGTGCCCATATCTCGTACGGAAAGCAGTCTTAGAAATATCCTCAGACCGAATCCGCAACTGATGATACCCCGATCTCAAGTCAATCTTGGAAAAATGAGTAGCACCCTGAAGCTGATCAAATAAATCATCTATACGCGGTAAAGGATATCTGTTTTTGATAGTCACTTTGTTCAATTGCCGATAATCAATACACATGCGCATAGAACCATCCTTCTTCTTTACAAAAAGAACCGGAGCACCCCAAGGAGATACACTGGGTCTAATAAAACCCTTATCAAGCAAATCTTGAATTTGCTCCTTCAATTCCCTCAACTCAGCAGGAGCCATACGATATGGAGGAATAGATATAGGCTGAGTACCTGGCAATATATCAATACAGAACTCAATCTCCCGCATAGGAGGCAAACCCGGCAAGTCATCCGGAAAGACCTCCGGATACTCGCATACTACCGGTACTCGATCAATAGATACCTCCTCCACTCGAATATCTCGAATAGAAGCAATATACCCTCCGCACCCGCGAGCTATCATCTTCTGAGCCTTCATGAATGATATGATCTTATTCCTCAGAGAAGACCTGGAACCCTTCCAAATAGCCTTAAGCTCACCTTCGGCACTTATAGTCACGGACTTGGCATGGCAATCCAACGTCGCGTAACAGGATGCCAACCAATCCATGCCCATGATCACATCAAATTCCACCATATCTAGCAACATCAAGTCTACTAGAGACTCAACACCACAAATAGAAATCACACACTCCCGATACCCTTTATCTACACATATAGGATCTCCGACAGGCATTGCCACCATAAATGGAGCATCAATAAAAACCAGATCCTTGCTCAAGCAAGGTGAAAATCCAGGAGACACATAAGAGAAAGTAGATCCCGGATCTATAAGGGCAAAGGCACTGCGGCCACAAACAGAAAGAGTACCTGTGATCACATCATTGGATGCCTCGGCATCCTGGCGTGTCATAGCAAAAACCTGAGCTGAACCTCCAGGACCAGGAGCTCTCTGAACCGGCTGCCTGGGAGGAACCTGAGTGACAGGCCTAGTTGCCTGAGGAGAAGACCGAACCATAGCAGCAGAACTCTGATGTCCCGCGGAGGTAGGTCCAGATGAAGTAACATAGGGGCAATCCCTAACAAAGTGCCTGGGATCCCCACACTGGTAACAAGCCTTACTACCGCCTCCTCCACGTCAACCTCCGGGCCTGCACCTCCCATAGTGCCTCTGACGGCATCTCCCACAAACAGGTGGAACAGACTGAGATGAATCCCCACGCCTCTGAGACGGCTGAGGCCTCTGAACACCCGACGAAGTACCCTGAGTTGGTAAAGCAGCGGCCTGGGGAAGCCTAGGCTGAGTATGACCACGAAAACTCTGACCACCATGTGAGGGGCTACCAGAAGTACTAGAATATCGCACCCTCTTGCTCGCCCTCTCTGCATCTGCTCTAGCATGAATGTCCTCCATACGCCTCGCAATATCAACCACATCATAATAAGACTTGTTGCCAATATGTGAGGCAACAGCCAGCTGAAGACGAGGGTGAAGACCCTCAACAAATCTAAGAACCTTGTCTCTCTCCAGCATAACCATAGCAGGCGCATACTGAGATAACTCTAAAAATCTGGTATCATAAGCAGTCACGGACATGCCTCCCTGTCTCAACAACTCAAACTCGCGTCTCTGGGCATCAAGATGACTCTGAGGCACAAATCTACTCATAAACATAGCAACGAACTCGGTCAAAGTCAAGGGAGGAAGATCACTCGACCTCTGTCTTATCATAGAAGACCACCAAGTCTCGGCATCACCGGACAAACAGAAAGAAGCACATCTCACCCCAAGGGTGTCCCTAGTACCCAATACAGAAAATATCTTCTCACATTTCTGAATATACCTCTGGGCAGTGCAAGTAACTGGGGTACCATCGAACTCGGGAGGCTTGAGCTTCATGAAGGACTCAATCCTCCGAGCTACCTCCTCGTCACTCATAGAAAGAGCAGGAATAGAATGACCCGACTGAGGAGCCAAAGTGGAAGGCTGAGCAATAGGACTAATAACTGGAGTAGACTGAGGAATCACCGGAGTAGCCTCAGGAGTCGGCGTACTCATAGCTGGAGTAACTGGCTGGGGTACCGCAGAAGGTACCGGCATATCGCCCATAGGCGAGGCCTGAGATCCAAGCATGCCCATCATCCGCAATAGAACATCTGCAGAAATAGATACCGTTGTACCCGGCACAAGAGGAGGCATAGTCGATGGGACATGTGTGACGGGTATCTCAGAACACACCGGTGGCACTGTACTAGTCTTTCTGGCAGCAGGAGGTCTGCCCACAGAAGCTCTGGTAGTAGCCGCTCTCGGCTGAGTAGGTGCCCGCGCACCAGTCCGTGTGCTACGCACAGCTCTCCCACGGACCGACTCTGTCAGTGCATCACCAGCTCCCGAAGCAGAGGACGATCGCGTTCTCACCATCTGTCATAATCACATTAAAGGATTAGCACATATGTAAGCATCATAGCACGAGAAGAGATGAAATGAAGGGAAACAACTCTTCCTAAAATGCCTTTGCAACCTCTCGCTTATAAGTATGGTCGACAACATACCCATAAACAAGACTCTGCTCGGACACTGCTCCATTGACTCCCTAAGACTCGACTTACAACCTAGGGCTCTGATACCAATTTGTCACGACCCAATTTTCGGGGCCGTGATGGCACCTAAGTGTTACATCCTTAGGCGAACCACGAATAATTAAACTGACTCATAATGATAATTTAGATAGACATATTTCAATAAAATGTAGGTGTAAACATCCACCCGAAATACAGTGTCAATAGAGCATCTACGAAATCTGACAACCGATATATATATATATATATATATATATATATATATATATATATATATATAATACAAGATGTAGGAAGAGTCTAAGCACTAAGGTGGATCAGACGGTATGCCACCGCGAACCATGCGGTTGGCTCACCTCAAGCAAAAATAGTCACAGCCTCGAACGGATCAGATAAGTCCAGCTGTCTGACTAGTAAAAGGATCTGCACATTTAAAACAGTAAGTTATGAGCCAAAGCCCAGTAAGATCATCGACAGGCCCGCTAAATTACCCTTTCGGGACAAGTCTTTGATAATGCATAAGCAGAAAACGGAAGTACAATCCACACCTTTACAGTAACCCATAAACATTACATACGATAATATAATTATACAACAACACAAGCAATAATACGCGAATACATAACATAGTCAATAATATAAAGATACATAATATAGGCAGCATATATAATATTATATTGATACTATGGCATAAGCAGTAATAAATTAACACACAGCATGGCGATGATATATCTCGCACACCACATAGGTAATGATGTACCTAGCACATAGCATAAGCACACACCCTGTGCGGCTTTATTTATAGGTCATAACGCGCCACAGGCCTCTGTCCCTATAAACAACTTTACTTATAGGTCATAACGCACCACAAGCCTCTGTCCCTATAAGTCTCCACATCTAGGTCATAACGCACCACCGGCCTCTGTCCCTAGATGGAATTTCGCTTCTAGGTCATAACGCACCACCGGCCTCTGTCCCTAGAGCATATTAATAACACACCGGCACACAATATCGACTATACACGAGTCACGTTTGTGCTTCACCATTTTGTATAAATATAACGAGTAGTACATAATACTATCTACTATACAATGCTAGTCAATTAAGTACTCGACATCTTACTTAGCAAGATCAAATCTTATCCGCAAGCAAAATAGAGGTCAAGTCTCACTTACCTCAAAATCGGCTCAAGTGGCTAAGGAACGACCTCCTTTCCCAAACGATGTGCCTCCGAAAGACTTCTCTCTAAGCCAAATAAATAGTGTCGCACTCGTAAGCATGTGAGGAAAGGATTCTAAGTCCTTACGCAATTTAAGAGGCAATTTACCAAAATACCCCCGGGTCGGACGTACCCAAAACCCGTAAAATTTATGTTTTCGGACTCCCCATACTCCCACGAGTCCAAAAGTACCATTATTGTACATACCCGAGTCCAACTCGGTCATTTTTCCCATTTCACAAATCTAGGGTTCAAACCCTCTTTCCAAGGATCGTCACTTTGATCCTCGGATTAAAGCGTTAAAAATGGGTAAGAATAGTTACCTTGTGTTTAGGAATGATTTTGGTACTTCAAATTCCCCTTGGAATCACTTTTAGAAGCTCTAAACATGAAAATAAAAATGAATGCCCGCCCTAGAATATATAGCAGCCCGCAGCTTTAAAGAGTTGTACCACATGCTGTCCAAATTGTACCTCACTGGACAGCTTTCGGTAAAATACAGATAACGTTTCGTAGAAATGTCCAAATGATACGAAATTGGTAGCATTACAACCACAACTCAAAGAGCTAAAACTTTCATATTTTGACTTTTTTCTAATTCCTTATGGATTGATCTGAAAAATTGATTTCTTTCCGGCTGAACAGTAAAAAAATAGATTTCAGCAGCTTTTTAGCTTCGCACCAGATCAGCCACTGTTTTTGGGTCCAAACGGGACCCTACGAAGCTCGGAATGACCCCAAATTTTTTACACAAGTCATACAAGATTTGTGTGATATGCTCGTCAAGACGGAACTCAATTCGGATCTCTAGAACTCAAAAAGTGGGTCCCACGGGAAAGGGTCAAATTTCGACTTTCGCCAAAATAGAGAATTTTAATCAAACGACCCCGGAATCCAAATTCGAAAGTTGCTACAAGTCACAAATGACGATACGAACCTAACGGAACCCTCAGATCTCTCATCGGAGTTCATTTATTCAAATCGAGCTCGAAAACCTCTTTTAACTTTTTTAAACTTCCGCAACGGAGACTTTATCAAAAGTCCTATCAAACGAGGTCCGTTTTCACTTCTGAAGGTTGCTACAGGTCATAAATTACCATACGAACCTAACGCAACTTTCAGATTTCACATCAGAGCTCATTTGCTCAAATCGAGCTCCGGAACCTCTTTTAGCCTTAATGAATATCCGAAACGGATGTCTTTCTCCGATACCTATCTAACAAAGTTCGTTTTAGCTAAAAAAATTCAGGCATGTCATAATGGACCTTACGGAGCTTTTGGAATTTTCGATACGCAAATCGAGGTCCCGATTTCCGAAACGACTATTTGAGGTCGTTACAAAGTTCATATTCACTGCTTCCCATTTTCATGATGGAATCTCGATTTCCTGTAACAAGCCACTAGGTTTTTGATGCTCGACCTTAACCTGTTGGCATTTAGGACACTGAGCCACAAATTCTGCTATGTCACGCTTCATTCCGTCCCACCAGCAAATCTGCTTAAGGTCATGATACATCTTAGTCGAACCTGGATAAACAGTGTACCTGGAATAGTGTGCCTCAGTCATAATCTGTCCACGTAAATCTGCAACATCAGGAACACAAAGTCTATCTTTATACATGAGAACCCCATCGCTAATAACCCTGTATAGTGACTCCGGTTTTCTTCTGGCTATTTGTCTATATTCAACTAGAACTGGATCCTTATACTGACGTTGGTTTACTTCTGTAACTAGGCAAGTAATGGGTGCTTTCTGAACTGTAACTCCTGCGTCCTCTGAATCTATTAATTTGACTCCCATGCTGGCCAACTGGTAGAGTGTATGAGCTAACTTTATTTTCTCTGGTTGTAAATAAGATAGACTACCCATAGGCTTGCGACTAAGGGAATCAACAACAACGTTCGCTTTACCCGGATGATAAAGAATGTCCATGTCATAGTCCTTCAGCAACTCTAGCCACCGCCTCTATCATAGGGTTAGCTCCTTTTGCTTAAATATATACTGGAGGCTCTTGTGATCCGTATAAATATCAACATGAACACCGTAAAAATAATGTCTCCAAATCTTCAATGCATGAATGACTGCTGAAAGCTCAAGATCATGGATGAGGTAGTTCTGATCGTGCTTTTTCAGCTGCCTAGAAGCATAAGCAATTACTCTTTCGTGCTGCATCAAACACAACGAAGACTAATTCGAAAAACATCACAGTAAATGACATAGCCCTCAGATCCCTCTGGAAGTGTAAGTACTAGAGCTGTTATCAACCTGTTCTTTAGTTCTTGGAAGCTGTGCTCGCAAGAATCAGACCACTCAAATTTAGCTGATTTCTTTGTCAATTTGTTCAGTGGAGCTGCAATGGAGGAAAAACCCTCTATAAACTTTCTGTAATAACCTGCCAAACCCAGAAAACTACGTACTTCAGTTGGCGTCGTAGGCATGGGCCAATTCTTCACAGCCTCGATCTTCTGGTCATCTACTTTAATTCTTTATGCTGAAACTATGTGGCCAAGAAATGCCACTGAATCTATCTAGAATTTACACTTTGAGAACTTAGCATATAATTGTTCATCCCGATGAGTACCCAATACTGTGCGTAGGTGCTCCGGATGCTCTGATTCAGACTTCGAATAGATAAGAATATCATCAATAAATATAATCACAAATAAATCTAGATAAGGCCTGAATACGCTGTTCATCAGATCCATAAATACTATTGAGGCGTTATTGAGTCCAAACGACATCACTAAAAACTCATAATGGCCATACCTAATCCTGAATGCAGTCTTAGGTGTATCATATTCTCTGACTCTAACCTGATAATAGCCTGATCGCAAATCTATCTTTGAGAAGCACTTGGCACCCTGGAGCTGGTCGAACAGGACATCAATCCTGGGCAGAGGGTATTTATTCTTGATTGTGACTTTATTCAGCTGTCTGTAATCTATGCACATGCGTAGAGAGCCGTCGTTCTTTTTCACAAACAATACTGGGGCTCCCCACGGGGAAATGCTAGGTCTGATGAGGCCTTTATCTAACAAATCCTTCAGTTGCTCCTTAAGTTCTTTCAGTTCTGCCGGTCCCCGAAGAACATTCCCCTGAGGACGTGCTGGTGCTGAGGAAGCTACTGCTGATCTAGCTGGTTGGGCTGCATCACTACCACCCCTAGTCGGGCAATCTCTAATGAAATTGCCTGCCTCGTGACAAATATAACGAGTATCAACTCCTAACTTACATGGTCTCAAGTGGCGTCTACCACAATTTGGACATCTGGGATATGTCTGACCGGCCTGTACAGAACTACCACGATTCTTAAATCCTGAAGTCTGTGATGCGTGACTAGATCTAGACTGAGGAGATCTATCAAATCTCAGGCCACGAGACTATGGAGGTATACTAGCTGATGGTTGTCTAACACTCTGCTATCTACTCGCTCCAGATGTCTCTCTAAATGAACAAGACAATCTGCCCCTCTTGTGTAACACTCTATCCCTGTCGGCTCTCTGTTTTTGCTTCCTCTCCTCAAGTGATAAAGCAAATGCCTGAATGCGTAATATAATATCTAGCTGCATAGCAACGATCATACACTCATTCACCAGGTGTGGACCTAGTCACCCTACATTCCTGTGAATTTTATCCTCCATATTGGCTATTAGTGTCAAACCTTGCTAAGAAATTAAAGCGATAATTATACTCTTCTACGCTCAAACTTCCCTGTCTCAAGTTCAGGAACTGATTAGCACGGTCTCCCTATGCCTCTATAGGCATATACTGATAAAGGAAGGCATCTGAGAATTCCTTCTAAGTCGTGGGAGTAGCATCGGGCCGTCTATATAGCTCCCATGTCTGATATCACCCTGCTGCTAAGTTATCCAATCTGAATGCAGCCAACTCTACTAACTCTGTGTCTGACACGTGCATAACCCTCAACATTCTGGCTATCCTCACTAGAAAATCCTGAGGGTCCTCTCCTGTACGGGATCCGGTAAAAACTGTAGGCTCTAGCCTGATAAAATTATTGATCCTGGATCCAACATCTCCCTGGGCATCTGGACTGTGTTGTCTAGTCTGAGCAACTACAATACTGGTCAATAATCTGATGGCATCCCTCATTTTCTGCCCCTAACTGTTGGGCAGAGGAGCTGGACGTACAGTAGCTGCGGTACCTCTAATATCGCCCTGACCTGAAGGGATCTGTGAGGCCTCAGATGGAGTCTTAGGTCTGGACTTCTCACTCTCATCCACCTCAGGTGGCACTCTACTAGTACCCTGGCCGGCAATAGCCTTGCCCATCTGGGCAGCTGTTAGTTTCTTCGGCAACATCGATTTGCTGAAAACACTATTGTTAGAGGGTTGAATTCTATAATCATGGCTCTATCGCACGATCTAGAGAAGAAAGGAATACAAATGTCCTAAAGTGCCTTGTAGCCTCCTGATCAAAAGTATGGCGCACAACATACTCCTAAACAAGACTCTACTAGACACGACCTGTAGATACCCTAGGACTGAACTGCTCTGATACCACTTTTGTCACGACCCAACCTAGGGCCGCGACGGATAACCAACACTAAGTGTCGGTCATCACTAATCCTGCTGATAATCTGCTAACCATGAATATAACTGATAAATGGAATAAGCATAAACCTAACTGATGAGAATTATGCAATGCAAAAAGCTGACAAGGCTAACATAAGTTGACATACATAACATACTGACTGAACCACACAGGGACATATCTACAGGCCTCTAACAGTGATGAACTGAATATACAAAGGACGAGATAAGGCCCCGCCATACCCAAGCTGGCTGACTGTACACATACCAAAAGATAGGTAACTCCGGGAGTAAGCGGAGTGACTCCAGTAGCTGATAGATGGCCTACTAACATGGTCCAAGCATTGATCTATCTGCACCTGCGCGGCATGAAACGCAGCGCCCCAGAAAAGGGCGTGAGTACGATATGTACCAAGTATGTAAGGCATGAGCATATAATATATCATAGCTGAATGAAACTGTAAGGCTGGAATATAAATATGTAAATATGAGCTGGAGCATAGCAATATAGCTGGAAATCTGAAGAACGTACTAAACATGATGTGAATATAAACTGAAGTCTAGCTGAATCTGGAACTGAAGACTGAGCTGAACTATACTGATAAATAACTGTAATATGACTGATAGCTGGTTACTAGAAACTGGAACTGATAACTGTCAACTGATACTGACGCTAAGAACTGGTGGCTGATAACTGAGAACTGATAACTGGTACTGAGCTAAAACTGAACTGTATCTGAACTGGTACCTGCCTGGTGTTATGGGCTATATCCCCCCAAATCAGGTAACTGAACATCTGAACTAGTACCTGTCTGGCGTTATGGGCTGTATCCCCCCAAATCAGGTAACTGAAAAACTGAACTGGCCTCATGTATAATCATGCAATGCATAATGTGGCTATATACGCATATATAACAAACCTGGTGGGTGTTATGGGCTATATTCCCCCCAGCCAGTAATATCTAGTCTCTCTGGTCAGAGTGTGTGAATGACACCCGGTCACACTAGGTGTTTCAACTCCCGCCTGAACCAGAGGGGCTGTATCCCCCAGATGGGTAGTATCACACGCGACCGGACTGTGTGTCCAATGTCCAGCCTCTATGGGGGACTCCAAATCACACATAACATGATCACAATATAAGCATAAGCATGTATGAGGCATAACACATGTGGCAACAATATATATGGACTCAAAGGAATGATAAGAAAACTCTGGATGGAATTGTAGACACAACCTGAAACTTAGAATTTGTCTAACTCTTTGATTTTTATAAAAATTTCGGCAGAGTTTCCACTGAAACTGGATGATACGCAAAAATAGAACCAGCACTATACTATACACGGGAATGGATACCCGGATAAGCTGATAACATAAACATGTTAAACGGATGACAAGATGAGACAACTGGATGACATAATAAATCCGCAGATAGAATATCTGGGCAGCACCACTATCCTGCCTTTCGACCTAATTTTCAGAGTGTAGATCAAAGATATAGACTTCATGGCCTTCATGAAAGTTTTAGATATATGTCTTAGAGTTCTGGGGATTCTTAAAGAATCTAAATATCAATTTTGTACAGGGAGTTATGATCAATATACTAACAACTGTCAAAAGATCAAAATAATTTTCCAGATTTTGAAACGTATTGTCTTGCTGATTTGGACATCTTTCACCTTGGATTTTAGTACCAAATTAAGTATATACAAGGTTTCTTTGATTATATACAAGTACCCAAAAAGAAACACCATGTTTAGAACTAAGAAAAGCTTCAAAAGCTAAAGGATACATGCCTTACCAAAACAAAGGTTTAGCCTTACATACCTTTGATGTTTCTTGCTTCTAAACCTTGTTTCCGTTGAATTCCACACCTTCTAAAGCTTAAACAATTTATAGAATAGAATTTAGGTACTTTACTTAGCCATGAAGTAATTCTAAAACTCAAACTATAGAAGAAATTGAAGGTAGCATAATGTTACCCTAATCGCGTAGAGCGTTTTGACGCAATCTGTCTTCAATTTCGAGTTACGATCGGCGTCCTTCCTTCAAAATCATGAAGGTGGATTTAACCTTCATGAACACACTGTTTCTATCATGAATTTTCTGGAAATGACGAGACAATGATGAGTTTCCACTTTTATACTTCAAATATTTCAGTTTTAGTCCTCTTTTGCGCTTATGGCCCTTTTTCTGGCCTGACTTCTGAGGCTAATATCTTTTTATATATAAGTTGTATGAACAAACCGTCAAAAGTTTTGGAAACTAAACTCCGAAACCTTTAATTTGATATATGATATGTCCCCAAAAGACTTCATATAATACATGAAATTAATTGTTGAAAAAGCTTCATTACAAGGCAATTCCTTAGTCGGTTTTTCCGCAACTTAAATATGATTTTTCCCAAACTTTATATTCAACATATAAACATCAGACGTACGGGGTGTAACAATATCGTTGTCTATTTGTTTAGTTATTTCATTATATGTCATAAGCAAAGTTTCGGCAGTTTTATTAAATGGAAAGTTGAAATAGAAACAAACATTAATCAAAAGCATAAAATAAAGTAAATAATTAGAGTAACGCAAAGTAATAATATAGGAATCCAGTGTATTTTATTTGTTTCAAAAATCTAGTTTTAGGGAGGCAATACATCGAAATTAAACATGCAAAATGTCAATGAGTTATTTGGAAAACACCTAAATGTAAAGCAAAGGCAAAGCACAGTTCAGGGCCTCAATCTGACTGTAATGCCAAAACAAAAGCTACTGAGTTCATTCATCAATTCTCTTTTAACTGGAACACAGGTCCAATTAGCCATCGAATCACTTGGTTCAGTATTCTGCATGGATGGCTCTTTCTCATAATCTTCAATAATTGCACTGCATTCCAGTTCATCATTCAGGAACATGTTGCCAACACCTTCAATCAGATCTTGCATGGCCATTTCCGGTGCTCAGACAAATGACTCGTCTAGTGATGGAAGAGATCGTGGTATGATAATAACCGAATTCTTCTTGGATTTAACCTTTTCAATCTCTTCTTCAGTTGTACAGTAACCCAAACAAAAAGAAGCTAGATTCTTTGGCAAGCAAATGGGCTCGGTGATACCATCCAAATTAGATCCCAACCCTAAGCCAGGCTTGAAACCATTTTTCAACATTTCTGAAGTGATCATCTCGGGGACCTTGGGTAATGCACCTCTCTTCTGATCATCATTGAATGCTCGGGTGGCATTCATTAATTCAACTGTGTGAAAGGTTGTTCTGTCAAGATCAGCGGCATTGTTAACCATGGGAACTGTATTGCTTCCCTCACCTTTAATCACAATTTCTTCATTGTCCCAGATAAACTTCACACTTAAATACAAAGTAGAAAGAAATGCCCCAGCCATGTGGATCCACGGCCTCCCAAGCAACATGTTATAAGTAGAGGAGATGTCGAACACTTGAAACTCGACAATGAAGTTCATAGGGTCGAGTTTCAACTCTAGATCAACTTCTCCAACCGTGCTTCTTTGTTCCCCATCAAAAGCCCTTGCCTTGACATTGCTTTGTCGGATTTTGCCCATGTCAATTCCCAGCTCTTAACAGTGATATGCAAAGCTTTGTTGTGCCCCAAACCTTCAGGTTGAAGTTCTTCCTTAAAGAAAGACACCTTGTGGGATTCCAGAATTTGACCAACCAAAACAGCTAAGCTCTCACTTGTGGTTTCAGCGAGAACTTGTGCTTCCTTCAATGCTTTCAATAATGCATTCCTATGCGTTTCAGAATTCATCAGCAAAGACATAATAGATATGCGAGGGGGCATGTTTCTCAAATACTCCAAGATAGAATAATCTTTTGATTGCATCTTTCTCCAGAATTCTTCTACTTCAGCATCTATTACCTTTCTCATATTGCTTTCTTTTGCCCTAGTTCCTCGGCTCGGATTTTCTGGGATATAACATCTATCCGTTCTAGTCATGCCCTGTGCACCGGCAACAACAACAACTACCTTACAGCAACTTTCACATTACTAAGGAATCCTTTTGCTATCATACTGACGATGGGAAACAACCCTGATGGTGATCATTGGTTTTGGAGTGCCGGCTCGTACTAGAATGGGAGTTCGGACTTGAACAGATATCTTTGCCATATCAGGAACTTTCACATTACTAACAGGGATTATGGTGCCTTCAAATCCAGCTCTTCATCAAGAGATATCACATTAACTACATTGTTGCTATGATTAGGAAGAGGATTATCATGCACATTCGATTGAGTGCCAGTAAGTTGAATGGTGCTTGCTTTGAGTAAAGCCTCGACCCTATATTTGAAAATAAGACATTTCTCAATATCATGACCGGCTGCCCTTGAGTAGTAAGCACAGTGCTTGTTCACATCATACCATCTTGGAAGAGGGTTTGGAGTGTTATCAGGTATAGACTGTATAACTCCCGTATTTCTCATTTTCTCAAAAAGCTGATTGTATGACTCGACTAGAGGAGTGTAAGTCCTAAGTTCTCGCCTTTTATAATTTTGGTTAGGTCCTTTCATACTCGGACGGATAGGAGTACGGGGTTGATAATTTTGGGGTGCTTGGAAATTTGGGGTTGGTTGGTAATTTTGCTGATGAGGATATTGTTGAGCTATGGATGCTCTTGGTGGGTAATAGTTTGGTTGTGCATTATAGATAGGGTAATGAATAGGTGGCATTGGTAGTAACTCGGGTAATTTTGGTAAAGTGTGCTTTGATTGGTAAGGGAGGCATATGGATTGTCAAAGTTCAGCTTTCTAGCTAGTCGACTGTCAATCTCTGCCATGACAGCTCCCACTTCCTCTTTCTTCTTCTTGTTAAAACCAATACCAGACCCAGACTGGATTGCTTTACTTGTAGCGATAGAATTTGTGATCCTACCAGATTTTAGACCAGACTCATACATTTCCCCAGTTTTTACTAGGTTGGAAAAAGTAGCGCTAGTCATGAGCGCCTTCCGTCATAGTAGAATTCGTCAAATGTCTCGATAAAGTATCCCACAAATTCTTCTTCATTTATGGGAGGTTTAGCTTTGGCAGCCTCAGTCCTCCAACGGACAGAATATTCTCTAAAAGTCTCGATCGACTTCTTTCTAAATCTTGCAATAGCCAACCGATCTAATGGTATTTTGGCATGGAAACCAAAATGCTCCATGAAATCGTGATCCATACATCTTCAGTTAATCCATTTTGAGGGATCTTGATCAAAGTACCAGTCTAAAGCCTCCTCTTCAAGACTATGAATGAACAATTTCATATGGAGATCTTCGTTCTTTCCGACTCCCAAGTTTTCACAGTACCTTCTTAAATGGGCCTGGGGTTTCCTTTGCCATCATACTTGAAAAAATTTGGCGCCTTGTACCCTTCTGGATACTCAATCCCATGATGAACACACAAATCTTTATATTCTAGACTTTCCTTGCTTATGCCTATTGATGCTTTGCTAAGAGCGCTCATTACCCAACTTTGTACCTCTTTCTCCCAATCCTCACCCACATCGATAGCTTTTTTTTGGCTCTCCTACATCATTTTTAAACTTCACCTGAAGAGGAGCGGTACAATCATCAACCTGCACCGTAGGAGCATCTTACCCACCAGATACCGCCACTTGAACTACCTGTGCAGGGGGGAGGGGGTTTAGTATAAATTTGCTGGATGGGTTCATTTTGGTAAGTGGTGGTTTTTTTTTTCTTTTGATAGGGAGTGTGCGTTTGATAATAAGTGTTGGTAGGATGTGGGGTATATGGTGGATATTGTTGGTGTGGTGGGTAGGTAGTGTTTGGCTGAATTAAGTGTTATTTTTGGGTAGAGCTTAGATGTTAAGTTGTTTTGATTGGCAAGTGGGTTTTAGAGCATTTTTGGTGTTCAAAGGTGTGTTTATAGTAATGGACCTATGATTCAGGTTAAGAAGTTGCCCAGATTGATCCAAAGAGTGGCATGCAACGGGCCCACGCAATAGCGTGTTTGGATGAGTTTGCCCTTTCATCATTGCTAGTTCCTCTTTCAAACTTAGTATTTGCTTAGTCTTATCAAGAATGAGACCATGTTGAGCGGTAATAACATTTCCTCTTGAAGACCCCGGAGTTTCAGAGTTTTTCTCAGTGATGTTAAGAGGTGGATCGTCTATACCAGTCATTGTCAATTGTGGAAATATATATGACCGTGCAGATATATCTTCTGTTGCTTGGACTTTTTCCCTTGTATAATACGGATGTTCAGCTAGTTTAATCAACACAAATCAACCTTTGTTTTGGAATAAACAGAACAAAAAAGAAAATTCAAAAGGCAACTATGTTAGTTTGTTATTATTTGCCAAGTTGCACTCAATCACATAGCGTGCATCACATAGCACTTTTGAAATTTGAATAAGTGATAAATTAGACATGCGGCAACCACAAAAAATTGAGCGTAAAAGAAAATACGAGCGCGTCCTACCCTATCTCTTTATGCTAGAGGTAAGCCTAATCGTCAAATAATTGATAACGAAAATAGTCAAAACCAGTTTTGGGCCATTCAAATTTAGAGTAAATAATCCAATAATTATAAGTAGATAACATTGATACAAAACAGTCTTCCATAAAACAACATCATACTTCTTTCTTTTCTTTTTCATTCTTTTTTTTTTTTCTTCTTTTTTTCTTTTCTATTTTTTTCTCTTTTTTTCAATACATCATCCTTATATAATAATTGAAAAATACAATAATATAAAGACATAATTAAATATACATCAAACTAGATAACATAAAGCAGTCGCTTATGATGAATACTGCATCATGTTGAGGTGGATGCATTGCCATGACTGGATCCTGCTCTTGCCTGCTTCATCTTCTTTGTCATGTTTGTGGCTTCATAACCAACTCTTCTTGGTTGACTGGGACCTCAGTGTTGCTCATCTCTAATCCATGCAAGATATTCTGGTGTACAGTTTTGCCGCTTCATTGGCACTTCTACCGGTTGTAGGTTTCTCCAATCAGTGAAATTTTCATTTTTTCTTGGGATTTCCTTGTATAAATCGAAAAGAGTTTCAGAATCTGATATGTCGGCACAAAGGGGAATGACGTGTTCCATCCCAAATTGACGGAGGAATCTCAAAGATGCATAAGGTAGAAGCCCAGTTAAACCAGCCAACTCGATGTAATAACACTTAGAGGTCCTAAGCAGGGTTTCATTATTAGGAACATAACTCAGCTTCCACATCACTTGCTGATCATTAAGATGAGCCAATAAATCAAACCACCCTTGAAAACTCTCTGGCTTTTTGAATTTGGGTGTTCTCCTTTGTTGGGTAATAATAGGATTCTTTTATTTTTTTCTCCCGTAAAATGATCTCCCAAAAGAACTGTATCATTTACGGGATCACGATGGCACACTTGCTCTATTTCCCATAGTTGGAGAAGAAGGTTCCAACCTTGAAAGTTGTTTGAACCCCTCATACATTCATTCAAAGCCCGATACATCTCTACTAAAATTATAGGAACAACAGTAGTAAACTTGTTCCCGTTAATCCCATCAAACATTACATGAACCACATAACCAATATAAGTTCTGATATGTCTCTCTTCTTCAGGGAAGACCAAAGTAGCTAGAAATGTAACGACAAAAGCTCTCACACGCCTCTCCTCCCAAACCTCTTTACTACAACTAAATTCCAGTTTAAACTCACTGTAACTCCACATACATCCAAACCTCGTATACATATAATCCAAATGAACCCAATTGTTATCGATGCAACCAAATCTATCATCTCTTCTTAGCCCTAGCCTCTGTTTGAATTTTTTTTCCCCTTGATAATTTGGGAAGATCATTTCTCTGCACTGGCACGACAAAACTGTTATCCCAACTATTTCCCCAAAAGTAGGTGAACTCAAAATTCTTGAACTTAAGCACAACTCGTGTTGGACACCAAAACAGAACAAGAGCTTGAACCAAATCACGATTTGGGCGGACAAAATAAAGCAAGTCCACCAATATTCCTAGTTTTTCCCGAACTGTTGTCCTCTCTCGTCCATTAAAGCTCTCCCACCATGATTTCAACTTCCCTGGGACTTATGTGACCATATAAATTTTGTGAAACTGTTCCATTTTCTAACCTATAAGACAAAGAAAAACAAAGTTCTAAATCTGATTATGCTCAAAACTTGGCTGGGACTGAAGATTCGTTATCACAGAACATATAATATGCAAGTCGTTGGGTTGCAAGAACCTGTTGACGTAAGAACGATTTTCCTAACTATGGAGGCGGTACCAAGGACCGAGTCCAGACTAAAGTGTAAATGCATGCATGCTCCTAAAAGCTCATTCTAAAGTGGGTTAATGATTAAGGCTAACTGGTGAGTGGTAAGCGGCCTCGCAGTCGAATTACTCCCATGACAACTGCTAGTGTACCAGCTCTTCAAAGGGTTCTTTAGTGGAAGAAAGTACGGGTGCGTATGAACGCAGCTCGAAGATATTTGACTGAGTATTCAAGAGGTTCCCAGGAGTATGGGAAATATGAAATGAATGCCAGTTTATATATCTGCACAAATAAGGGTGTAGTGAGATACTTTCGTGACACACAATTACAAATAATCAATTAGATTAACTAAGCATGCTTCCAAAAAAAATAATAATAAGGTCTTTGGAGCAGGGACACCCAGTACTCCAAAGATAAACATATAAACACAAGGTTTTGGGAGCAAGGATGCCCAGTACTCCCAAGGCAAACATCATAATCACAAAGCAAGGTCTTTGGAGCAGGGACGCCTAGTACTCCAAAGATAAACATAAACATAAGGTCTTGGGAGCAGGGATGCCCAGTACTCCCAATGCAAACATCATAATCACAAGGCAAGGTCTTTGGAGTAGGGATGCCCAGTACTGCAAAGATAAACATAAACATGAGGCCTTGGGAGAAGGGACGCCCAATACTCCCAAGGCAAACATTATAATCACAAGGTCTTTGGAACAGGGATGCCTCAGTACTCCAAAGACAAAAAATAATTAGACCTAGTTTGTGAAAACCTTATGGTTAGAACCATTAAACATCCCAACGGAGTCGCCACGCTGTTGAACCTCAAAAAATTACCTTGTTTAAGGGAAAGTTTCGGGTAAAAGTTCAACAATATGGAGATTCCAAAGGGTTTTTTTGGAGTTGCCATATAATTTAGGAAAATTAGGAACCAAGATTAATTAAAATGAGTGCAATTTATTCTCTTTAATAAGAAAAATATTTTTTAGAGAATCTTTAAGCGGTTCATCTAGATTCAAAAGGAGGTCCATATTGTTGGAGCACTTTCAAAAATCCGCCAAAAGGCGGTTAATCCGGAAATTTTCACGAATTTTCATAAAAATAAATAAGTTAGAAATTTTCAGAAAAATATAATATAAATAAATAAAAGGATAAATAAAAAATAAAGAAATAAGTAGTAAATATTTAAATAAATAGGTAATAAGCAAATAATAGGCAAATAAATAAATAAATAAATAATAAAAAACAAATAATTAACTAATATTAAGTAATTTATTAATAATTAATTAATTAATTAGATGAATAATAAATAAATAAATAATTGGATTAATTCGATCAATAATGAAATCAGTAAATAAATAACTGTTATTTTAAAATAAATAATTATAAAAGAAATGGTACATTTTAATTATTTTTATGGACTCATTAATTAACAAAAAGCTCGCAATTCCTTAAATTAGTTGGCAGGTGCCAAAGAAACGGGAACAAATGACTCAACAGAATAACTCTAAATAAACACAAGAAATCTATTCTATAAAATTCTATCCTAAACTACTCCTAGTCCGGTTTTCAGGCATCCTAAACTTGGATCCTACAAGACCGGGAATAAGGGAGTTTAGAAGATAGCACCCGAAATGCAAACTCATAAATGAGCCTTGAATTTTCTAAAATTTTCATTTCTTGAGAAACTTGAGCCCTAAATGCAATGTGGGCCCGAACAACTCCAACGCCAGTTAACCGATCCCGATGTCGAGTTTTAACCAAACTCGATTCCAAAAAGTGTTCCATGCCAAAGAAAGTAGAGATAAAAAATTAGCAAATAATTTCAAGTTTAGATAAAATTATTCACAGAACATTTGGTTATTGAGATATCAAACAAATTATAACTCAAGTAACACTTGGTAATTTTCATTAGAAATTTTGTCATTAAAAGCGACTCTCATAGCATAAGGATTATTTGTATCACTTACCAGAAGGAGATAATGAACTAGACAGGTTGGTCCCAAGAAAACATTTACACCAATACTAGACGACAGGGATTGAAGCATGCTAATACACAAAGAGATAGGGAAAATGAAGCTTAATTGAAGCAGGTTACACTGAAACTTCTTCAAACCAGGAAGCAATGGGACCAAGTAAATGGCAACAAAATTGAAAAATGGTCCATCTCTATGACACTGAGAAATACAGAAATAGTAGCAAGAATAAAAATGTAGCACAAAAAGAGTGAATCACACAAGTATGATTCTTGTCTATGTGCTTCTTCGCAAGAAGGACTTTTTTTTTCTTGATTCCAATTCAATACTAAACAAGTCCGAACTAATTGAATACTTGTGTCAGAAATTCCTCAAATCGGTTTGCCATTTCCATAAAGGATATAATTGACAGTTCGAAGTTTCACATTATCCCTTTCCTGCAATGGATCCGGTGGAAAAAGGGTTGCTAATTTTATACCATCCGTTATTTCATATATGACGACATGTCGAACTAAAGGACATAGCAAGACCAAGACAAGAAGGAGAAAAGCTGAGACTAAATAATGCAGCTAGGATCATCAGACTACTTAGGACAAATCAAAGAGAAAAACATAGACAATTGACTTGGACAGAAACAGAGCTTTACCTTAGCATAACAGTAGGGAACTGGAACGAAGAAAGACCAAGATAAACAAAGGAACTCTTAAAAGAGCAAGAAACAGATATGTATCTCCTAACTCCTAAAGAAAAACTCAAGGGATTAGATATACATACGAACAGCCAGAACCAGGGACTACCACACACATACTTCAAAAACTACATGCAACCCACCATGAACATGAAGCAACTCCAATCTATCTGCAACATCAGAAATAGACCCTATCACCTGCTAAACACTTTTTAAAACAACCTGCAAACAACTAAAACACCATCCCACACCCTCGTTGGCCAACCTGAACACCTACACAAAACAAACTGAAATCACCTGCCCACACCTCACACACCATACTCTGCAGACATCAAGAAAGGCCCCTGATCACCTCTACAACACATGAACTACTCTACACGATCCTATTATCGCATGCAGACCAAAAAAACAGCCTCACTCACTCTCTAGAATAGCCCCCTTTCACACAAATTCCTGCAGACACACTAAACCTCCATATACTCTTTAATCACCTACCCATACGCCTATCTAAAACAAACCAAAACTAACCTTCAAACACCCTGCATTAAACTGAACCTAAACAACTCCTAGCATCTTCCAATACACCCCCAGACATCAAGACTCTTGTCTCTCATTTCCAGAACTGAAACAACATCCTAAACAACTAGGAACAACTAAGGCATACCCTGAAACTATATGAACTACTCTACAACACCTGCAGCTTCTTCATCCTGGACAATTCCCTCATACTACCTATACACCTTTCACAGACCTGTAGATACTAAGAGAATAAATCAAACAACTATACACCATGAAAACTGCCTCCAAGCCACCTAAAACACCCTCTAAGCCAACAAAAAAATCCTACACTACTACAAAGCCAACCAGGACAACCTGCAATACTTGGAACCAACATCCATATAATCTAACCACACCTACAAACTTCCTGAACTACCTATAATACTCCTCAATCTGCAACAACCAAGAACTGATCCCCTTACTTCCTCAGAAACAAAACAAGCCCCTCATACACTTTCCACCTCCAGGGACACCATAGCAGACCCTTCAAGCCAACTCCTGAATCTGCAGCACCAATAACCAGCCACAAACATTCCGTTCAAATTCCTGGAAACAAACTTCAAGTCACCTGAACCTAAACTAAACACCTACAAGCACCTGAAACCTCAAAGAAACTACAACACCACATATTCTCTTAATCACCTGCTGAACACAACATACAAGAACCTTCCAAACACACCTCCAAGGCTCTTCCACAGAAACAGGATACCAAGAACAAATAATGAGGAAACTTGAAGATATTTCATTAACCAGATGAAACCAAGGCAAACGAGGAATGGAAACTAGGAAACATAACCAGAAACTTAAGAAAATGACTAGAGCAAAAGAGGAAATAGGCTGAAAATGATACCTACTACACCTGAACAAATTTAGCTCTTTATTTGGAACTCACGGATCACAACTTCATAAAATGACTTAAACTGCTCTTTGCTATTTAGAACAACCGGATAACTCACAGATAAATACAGAAACAGAGACAAAGACCCAAACTTTATTATCCAGTGTTTTAAATCTTGACACTCAAATCGATTTTATTTACTTCTGTCCACGCAGAGTATAAGTTTTACTTATAGATTCATAAACCAGACATTGAGCTACATTTACATACTAGACTTTAAGCATAAAATAGTAATAAGAAATTTAATCGAAAGGAGGAAAATGTCACCTGTTGTTGTGCAGTAAACTAAGGCAAAGAACTGAAGAAAGTGACTCGAACAAAAGCGACGTGACAACTCGAACTTTGAAAACTATATCCAGAAACCAAAACAAACAATCAAAGTTATATGAACTTAACTTTTTTTAAAGAAAAATCCAGGAAATAAAAGAAGTGCTCTCAGTTTTTTACTATTTCATTTCTCTCTTAATATTCTCCAACCCTAAAATAATGAGAATAGAAAGTTAAATACCTGCCAACTTAGGATTTTCGATTTCACCATCTTTTTTTGAACTCTGTCCAATTTGAAAATTTTCCTTATAGGATAAGGGTTAAAGTTTTCTAATCTCTAAAGATTGTACAACCTCAATCCTTATCTATAAAGAATCTTTCCGTTTGGAGAAGGAATCAATGTTTTCAGATTAATTCTAGTACAAGGCTGTACTTTGGACGCATAAGATTTGTCTAACACCGCATTGTACAGAGGAGACGACAAAAATTAATAAGGATTGTCGTTTGATTCAACTTTATCTGGGTTTTGATAAGGATTGGAAGAAAGGGCCGCAGGTCTAGGTTCTTTTTGCGGGTTGGGAATGGGAAAACGGGTAGGTTGGGTGTTTCAACTAGTTTATAAGGGTTTGCATGACTTTTCTTTTTCTTTTTCTTTTTTGAATTGGATTTGGGACTTTGTAATAAATAATTTTAAAAAATGTATACAAAAATTATTGGTAAAATAGCAAGACAAAAGCAATTTACTGAATATTTTTTGATAAGTTGCGAAATGCATAATCAAATTGAAAAACTAGAAAATTACATAAATCATAGATGTTGCCTTAAGTGGTTCGTCAACGACTAAAGGCATATATTTCCCCCCACCCGAGCAGTTCATCCTTGCATATGTTGTTTTTTTAACTGGTACTTAAGCTTCATAGTCCATCCACCACAGGTTCCAGTATAAATATTCTAAACTCTCTGACAAAGATTACACTTAGCACTCTGAGTTTCACTATTTTTCATAATAAATTTCCACACTTCAGGTCTATTTTGTTATTGGGCTCCAGCTCTTTCAAGTTCTTCATGTTGAGCTTGAGTAGATTGATTTCCAGACATTTTGATAGAAACTTAGAAAATAGCGTTTGATAGTAATTTTAGGGAGAAATATATAGAAAATATAAAATTATAATATAATTGATGAAATAATAGAGTATTTACATGAAAAAAATAGGTTGGGGCTGTTAGGGCACTAAAGGGGTTGGGGGAGGGTAAAATAGTTATTTTTGGCTATTGGCCAATGGCTATTGGGTCAAAGTTGCCATTGCTAATGGGTATATTCAAAAGCTAATTTATTTTTCTGATTTTCGGTTCGGTTCGGTTCGGCGTTTTTACTAACTTTCTTTATTTTTTTCCTTTCAAGTAGTTAATAATTTACAATTAAAGGTAAATAAATTCAGAAATTATATAAAATAAGTATAACTTAATAGCAAGGCGTAATACATTTTATTGACTAATTTTTAAATTTTTTGCAAAGTACATAGATAAATTAAATTGCAAAACTACATATTAATTAAAAAAATATAACAAAGGTAAATAATTGATAATTTGAAACTAAAGGTAAATAAATTCAGAAAATATAACACAGAATTATAAATTAATAGCAAGTCATAACGCATTTTATTGAATAATTTTTGAATTTTTTGCAAAGTACATAGATAAATTAAATTACAAAACTGCATATTAAGAAATAAAGTTCTCATTTTAGTAATAATTCTTTTGGAAACTCAGGAGGAACTGGTGGTAAAGAATTATCTTCTTCATAATAAGCTCCAGTATCCATACTCTCACTTGATAAATTTTCGTTTGCGTATGCTATGTCTGCGTCTTCATTTTCTTCTAGCAATCCAAAAAATTTTTCCTACGCTCTAATCCAATCTCTGAATAATACGGTTGTCTCCAATACTTCTTCCTTCAATGAGTGTCTATGATCTCCAATTTGTAATCTTTCTTGGCTAAATGCGCTTTCTGAAGCAACTGATGATGCTTGAATAGTTAAAATATCCCGTGCAATTTTTGATAGAACTAGATTGTGCTTGTTGATCATTCCAAAATTGCAGTAGTTGATCACTTTCAAAATTCTCAATCTCTTTTGGAGCATGAAGTAAATAATTATCAAGTTTGTTGAACGCCCCGCCACTCGATTGACTGCTAGAAAGGCTTTGATTAAGGCAGGCAAAAGTTTCCATCCCTGCAACTCTTTTATTCACTCGTGTTGAAATTGAACTGGTTGAAGGTGGATCACTTGGAACAACATTATCAGCTGCACTCCTATACCTTTCATAAATCCGTTGGTAATCTGGAAATACCTGTAGACAAGCTTCTTCTACACTTGGTGTTTCATAATAGTAATTTTCAAGTTTCGATTAGTTTCTTTAATAAGCATTTCGATATTAACCTATTTATAACATGAATGTAATACAACAACAATGTAATAAAGTGGCGGAATAGGAAAAAATATTTTTTTAATTTGTTAATCATTTGAGCAACTACATTTTCATAACCAGACACTACTTTATATTCGTTAAGTAATTTTGCTACTCCAGCTACAAAATACAATATGGTAGGAATTGTAGGATAATATTGACCGGAAAATTCTTTAGTAGCAAGCCAATTTTTTTCTAAAAATTTAATAAGATGGAGAACAAGGTTCCAATCCGATTCATTTAGGTGATACTCTACAACTATAGGACCATTAAACATGTTAGTTATAGGCATTCTGTACTTGTAAGCAATAGACAAAAACTCATATACAATGTCCCACCTAGTTGCAACTTCTTTAGGAACTTTTCTAGGATTCAAACCTTCTGTTATACACTCTTCCTTATATTCCCTCCATCTAAACTATTTTTTAGTTTTAAAAATATAATTAATTGCGTGTTTGACCTTCTTAATAATAGGACCAAACAACTTAAGGCCATCTTGCGCAATTAAATTATATATAATGCCATGCACATTTAACATGAAACAATTCTTCAAAAGAGGGGTTCAGCTTCGGGTTTAACTGACCAATAACATAATCATTGTTTGAAGCATTATCAACAGTTATACTTAAAAAATTATTATTAATCATTTATTTCCCGAGTAATAAATGTTTCCTTATGTGGTTCATCAACAACGCTATATGCTAAAATTCTTTTTTGCATTACTCAGTTAGGATCTATCCAATGACAAGTAAGTGTTAAATACTCATACCCATTAACACCATGACACATATCAGTCGTAATACAAACTCTAGTATCAAAGTGATAAAATATATATCGCAAAGATTGTCTATTTTTCATTTTTAAATTTTATAATATCACTTCTAACTATAGTTTTTGCAAAACCTTGAAAAGATGGATTATATACAGTTTGAATATAACTAACAAAACCAGTACAACAAGCAAATGTAAATGGTAAACACTCTACTGCAATAAATTTTGCCATTTGTTTCCTATCTTCTTATCATAGAAGAAGCCCCCGGTCACTAGGTTAATTTCCTTTTGAATTATACTACCTTGATCGAGAGCCATTCTATTCCCTACATGAATGCCACCCGACCTCATAGTCCATTATACCTTATGATACCCTTCTAAGTGCGTTCTCAACTTTCCTAACAAGGATTCAGGTGAGAGAATGAAACTTGAACCTAACAAGGATTCATACTCGGATGACATCCATTCGGTTCGAAGTAAAGGAGTCTGTGAACCCTCTGACTTTCACGAGATAGGCTCGGCCTAATCTATCTCTATTCTCAATCAAAAACTCATCATATATAATGATATAATTGGAGTTTTGATGATTGGAAACTATTCGGAAGCTGTTGCGAACATTCTGTCCCAAAACTGGAATTCTGGAAAAATGTTGTTCTTCGCTATCACATACAGATGGGGCATTCGCGCAGAGCAAATAATTCCCAAGATTAATTTTTCTCTTCGCTATCGCGATCGCGAAGGGTAAAATAATTCTTCAGTGCGACAGCGCCCTGGCTTGCGCGATCGCGCAACTCTGCTGCTGCTGAACCAGAATCTGATTTTGAACTTCAACTTTTCACTCGATTCAACTTGTTTTTGTAATCCAATGGTACCCAATTGTGTTTTCAACTACTACAATCAATCCCCAATGATTTATATCAACACCCAATCCATAACAAATCCAAATCAAGAAATTTCAATCAAGTTCAAGGGTTTTTCAAACTTTGGGAGTTTTTGATTTTTCAACTTTTGATTCTCAACACCAAATCACGTAACAAGGGTACCAAATCAACGGGTAAACATCATAGATCAATCTCCGATATCAAACAATCAACGGGTCATCAAATCCAATCTACAATATGATTTTTTTTGTATTTTTCAACTTTTTAAATTTTTTTTCCTTCTTTTCAACAATAACAAACAAGAAACTAAGATAGAAACCAACCTAGGCACGAAGAATCAAGGGTCGGAGGGGTTGTAGAAACAAAACCCGAGCCTTGCTCTGATACCAAATGATAAGAAAATTGAATGACACAAAATGAAAATAACAACAAATAAAGCAAGACCCAATTGATTAGAGAAAAATTAAGAAAATGGATTAGAGAAGATTAGCCTAATTACCCCCTTAATTACCTAAATAAAAGAATCACTACTAATTGATCCTCAATTAGTTTGAGCTAATTGTAAATCAAGGGAGTTTAAAGTGCTAAAGCAAACAAGCTTAGCCAAATTCTCACAATATCAATAATCATCAAAAACTTGGTATATTAATGACTATAAGAGTATTTATAGTATCGCACAAATGCCTTAATTAACCCTTAACAATGGGCCTTCAAAGTCATTAGCTACTGTTGGGCTTTCTGATCCTCGTCTTAGCGAGATCGAGCAGTAACGGTTGCTATCGCGCTGAGCAATAATTCATAGACTCGCGATCGTGGCTATGGCCCCGTGATCGCACAGGCAAAGGTCTTCAACCAGCCTCTTGCGCGATCGCGTCGCGCGATCGCGCAGCTCTTCATTTTCATCCTCCGCAATCGCGTCTGTGAACTCGCGATCGCGATGAGTAGTGCGAACATATCCTGTAGCTGTTGCAATTCTCGAACTTGGCTCCTTGTGAAGGGTTTGGATGAGCTTCGGGTTGCATCATTCTTCCCTTGGTAACCTCCCCCAAATCGACCACCTCGACCCCTAGCTCCCTCTTGTTGGGCTTCACCCGAATAGCGAAATGATTCATTATCATAGTTCTCATCCTCATGAAAAGCCTCAACATCAAGTGGCCTTGGAGTGTCACCCCTTGGTTGTTCATTTCTTGGGAGATCATGAGTGGGATCCTTTGCTTGTGGAGTGACATTCGGCAAATAGGTATCTTGAACCACCATTTGAGAGTAGTGGTCATTGGCCCGAGAGATTCGGCTAGATCCATCACCCCGCACCCCCACAGTTGGAGGTATGTCATCCACTTGTTTACCCATTTTCCGAAGCTTTTCCTTTCTAGTGAATCGTGATGAGGACTACTATGACCACGGGGGTTATGGACAACGTTCAAGATGCTACAAAGGTGAAGTATGTTATCTCCAAATTTGAAAACTATGCTTCTACTTGGTGGGAATCAAAGAGAAGACAAAGGAAAACACAAGGACTCATTGCCAATGGGGGTTGGGAGGCTTTGAAAGCCATGATGGAGGCTCAGTTTCTACCTCCAAACTATGAGGATGAATTGCTCAAAAAGTTCTACAATTTGAGGCAAGGAACAAGAGTGTGGTGGAGTATTTTGATGAATTTGAGAAGACTAGGAAAAGGGCCAATGTGCTAGATGGTGACCGGTCTCTCATACCAAAGTTTTGTGGAGGTTTGAATAGGGAGATCTCTTCCCCAATGAAATTGCACCGGTTCGATAGGTTGAATGATGCATTCCAAGCGGCTCTCAAAGTGGAAAAAGGGATCAAATTAGACAAGTCTTTCAAGGCCAAGAATGTCCCTTCCACTTGGAACAAAGGAAAGGATAATGTGAAGGCTTATACCCTATGGGATAAAGCTAAGGAGCCCAAGCATGACTTCAAGGGCAACTTTGAAAGAACCAAGCCCAAGGAGGAGCCCAAGGTGGTAGGTAATAAAGCTAAACTTGAAAACTTATCTAACATTCGATGTTATAAGTGTAATGGCCGTGGTCACATGATGAGAGATTGTCCCAATAGGAGGACTATTATTGCTTTGGGTGATGGGGGCAATGAAATGGGTGGTAGTGATGATGAGGAGATAGATAGGGGTATGCAATGTGATGATGATTTTGAGGAGCCGATGGATAGTGAGCAATTAGATGATGTGTATGCTACTCTTGTGGTGAGAAGAATAATGGGGGTGCAAGCGAAGGAGGAGTCGAGTCAAAGGGAGAATTTGTTCCATGCATATTGTACGATTCTAGGGACTATTTGCTCTCTAATTATTGATAGTGGTAGTTGTGTCAACGTGGTGAGTACCACCTTGATTGAGCAACTCAAACTACCCACTAGAAAGCGTCCACAATCTTACAAACTCCAATGGTTGAATGAGTGTGGTGAACTAAAGGTAACCAAGCAAGCCTTGATTAAATTCAAGATTGGGGACTACCATGATGAGCTTCTATTTGATGTGGTTCCTATGCAAACTTGTCATATCTTGCTTGGAAGGCCTTGGCGATATGACCGCTTAGCAAGGCATGATGGCAAGACTAATAGCTATGCCTTGGAAGTGGGGGGTCGAAAATTTATTCTCAACACATTGACCCCGACGCAAGTGAGTGAGGGTTATAGGAAGATGAGGGAGTTGAAGTTGAAAAGAGAGAAAGAAAAGAAAGAGGGAGTTGTAGAGGAAGAGAGAGTGAGAGTTGTTACTCAAAAGAGTGAGGAACCAAAAGAGGGAGCGAACTTGTTCTTGTCTAGGAAGGAATGTTTGAAAGATGTGGAGGAAGGAGCACACATGATTGTCCTCCTACACAAGGAACATGATTTACTTACTAATGAACTAACCCTTTCTTTGCCTAGTTCTATTTCTTCTCTTTTGCAAGGTTATGAAGACATCTTCCCCGAGGAGTTGCCTAGTGGATTGCCACCACTAAGAGGCATTGAGCATCAAATTGACCTTGTTCCGGGTTCCCAATTGCCCAACAAGGCCGCTTATAGAAGAAACCCGGAAGCTACCAAAGAACTCCAAAAGCAAGTGGAGGAGTTGCTTGGGAGAGGACTTGTGAAAGAAAGCTTGAGCCCATGTGCGGTCCCGGTCATCCTAGTGCCAAAGAAAGATGGGACTTGGTGCATCTGTGTGGATTGTAGAGCCATCAACAAGATCACGATAAAGTATCGTCATCCAATTCCTAGGTTAGATGATATGCTTGATGAGTTATGTGGATCTTGTGTGTTCTCTAAAATTGATTTGAGGAGTGGATACCACCAAATACGGATGAAACCGGGTGATGAGCGGAAGACGGCCTTTAAGACTAACTTTGGTCTTTATGAATGGCTTGTCATGCCTTTTGGCTTGTCTAATGCTCTGTCAACCTTTATGAGGTTGATGAATCATGTGCTCAAATCCTTCATTGGAAAGTTTGTTGTATTTTACTTTGATGACATCCTTATCTATAGCAAATTCATTGAAGAGCATTCTAATCATTTGAAACAAGTGTTTGATGTCTTGAGAAAGGAATAATTATTTGCTAATTTGAAAAAGTGCTCTTTTTATGTTGAGAAAGTTGTTTTCCTTGGTTTTGTGGTAAGTGCAAATGGTGTGGAAGTAGATGAGGCTAAGGTGGAGGCCATTAGAGATTGGCCCACTCATAAAAGCATTGGTGATGTGAGAAGTTTCCATGGGTTGGCTAGCTTTTGTTGGAGGTTTGTTAGGGGATTTAGCACTATAGTCGCACCATTGACCGAAGTGATAAGGAAGGATAAGGCGTTTGTGTGAGGGAAAGAGCAAGAAGACGCTTTTGCAAAATTGAAGGAAGTCCTTAGTTCCACACTCTTCTTCAATTGCCAAACTTTGAAAAGACCTTTGAGATTGAATGTGATGATAGTGGGGTAGGCATTGGAGCCGTGTTGATGCAAGAACAAAAGCCTATTGCCTATTTTAGTGAGAAACTCAAGGGAGCAACCACTAAATACTCCACTTACGACAAAGAGTTGTATGCCTTGGTGAGGGCATTGGCTCATTGGCAACATTACCTTTGGTCCAAAGAATTTGTTTTTAGAACCGACCACCAATCCTTAAAGCACCTCAAATCCCAAGAGAAATTGAATGTGATACATGCCAAATGGGTGGAGTTTCTTGAGACCTTTCCTTATGTCATCCATTACAAAAAGGGAAAAGAGAATGTGGTGGCGGATGCCTTGTCAATAAAGTTTGTGCTTCAATCAAGAAGGCACTCGTTGTTGAATACTTTGGGGTCCAAACTCATGGGCTTTGAGAGTATGAAGGAGATGTATGCAAATAATCCGGAGTTTGGAGAACTTTATGCTAATTGTGAAGTGGAGGAAAGGGGGTAGAAGAATCAATCGATTGTATGGTGAGGAGGAACTTAGTGGTGATGTAGAGAAAAAGAGGTTTCACAAGTTTGATGGCTTCTTGTTTAGGAATGGGAAGTTATGTGTGCCTAGTTCATCTTTGAGGGAATTGCTAGTGAGAGAGGCCCATAGTGGGGACTAATGGGGCATTTTGGTGTGGGCAAGACAATGGAGATTCTTAAGGAGCAATTATATTGGCCCAAAATGAGAGTGGATGTTGTGAGGGTGTGTAGCCAATGCTTGGAGTGTAGGCAAGCCAAGTCAAAGCTACTTCCACATGGTTTGTACTCACTCCTCCCTATTCCTTTAGGTCCTTGGCTTGACATTTCTATGGATTTTGTCATTGGGTTGCCTAGGACCAAAAGGCGAAAGGATAGCATTTTTGTGGTTGTTGATAGATTTTCTAAAATGGCTCATTTCATTCCATGCCACCAGGTTGACGATGCATCTCACATAGCTAATTTGTTGACAATGTGCTTAAATTGCATGGGGTCCCAAAAACTATTATTAGTGATAGGGATCCCAAGTTCCTTAGTCATTTTTGGAAGGAGCTTTGGGGGAGGCTTGGCACTAAGTTGTTATTCTCCACATCTTGCCACCCCCAAACCGGTCGCCAAACCGAGGTTGTTAATAGAACCTTGGGTGCCATGCTTAGAGCAATGGTTAAGGGGAAACTAGCTTCTTGGGAAGAACATCTACCTTTGATTGAATTTGCTTATAATAGGACCATGCACACATCTACTTGCATGAAACCTTTTGAAGTTGTGTATGGCTTTAATCCCCTTGCCTCCTTGGATCTTACGCCTTTGTCTAGTGATGTTGTCTTAAGCTCAGATGCCAAGGTGAGAGCTCAGGAGATGAAGCAACTTCATGAGCAAGTAAGGAAACAACTTGAGAAGAGAAACCAAGAAGTTGCCAAGAAGGCGAACAAAGGAAGGAAGAAGGTTATCTTTGAGCCCGATGATTGAGTGTGGGTTCACTTCCGGAAGGATAGGTTCCCAAACAAGAGGATGTGCAAATTAATGCCTATAGGCGATAGCCCTTTCCAAGTCCTTGAACGCCTCAATGACAACACGTACAAGGTGGACTTGCCAAGCGATTACCAAGTGCACAACACGTGTGTGACTTGTCTCCCTTCGAAATAAAAGATCAAGTGAAGCTGTAGACGGATTCTTCTTTAGACGAGGAGAATGATGCAACCAGACGCTCATCCAAACCCTTCACAAGGAGCCAAGCTCGGGAGTTGCAATAGCTACAGGCTATGTTCGCACAACTGGAGCTGATTGGGCAAGTGTTGGAGGTTCCAGGGCAGTTCTGCATGCTCACTGCCTCTGGAATTGAAAATACATATCGCGATCGCGAGTGCACAGACGCGATCGTGGAGGATGAAAGTGCAGAGCTGCGCGATCGCGCGTCCACAGGCGCGATCGTGCAAGAGGCTGGTTGAAGACCTTTGCCTGCACGATCGCGAGACCATAGCCGCGATCGCGAGGCTATAAATTATTGCTCAGCGCGACAGCGGCTGTTACTGCGCGATCGCGCTGAGACGAGAATCAGAAAGCCCAACAGTAGCTAATGACTTGAAGGCCCATTGTTAAGGGTTAATTAAGGCATTTGTGCCATACTATAAATACTCTTATAGTCTTTAGCATTCCTAGTTTTTTATGATTATTGATATTGTGAGGATTTGGCTAAGCTTGTTTGCTTTAGCACATTAAACTTCCTTGATTTGCAATTAGCTCAAACTAATTGAGGATCAATTAGTAGTGATTCTTTTGTTTAGGTAATTAAGGGGGTGATTAGGCTAATCTTTACTAATCCATTTCCTTAATTTTTCTCTAATCAATTGGGTCTTGCTTTATTTCTTGTTATTTTCATTTTGTGTCATTCAATTTTCATATCACCTTGGGTGCTACCAAAAGCTTGATAGTGTGCCTCTAACATATCATTATCTAGTGGTTGATTAAAGTCATCAATATCATGATAAAATTGCGGGTCATCTTCCTGAGTGAAATCATCTAGATGAGCAGGAGTACTAGAACTACCAATTGGTCTTTTACTCAGAGCATGACCACGTCTATCATTGTGTAGGAAAAAATATGCCACCTACTATTACTAGGATACAAGTCCAGCTGACGAGACTAAACTTATCTTATAAGTCACCGGACACAAAGGATACACGCATGTTCTACGAGTTACGACCGTTCAGGCAGTACATACATAGGACGAAGGGCATACATCCTGCCGCCTTAGGGTTACAGTCTCCTAGTTAGGGTTTTGTATATACCATCGCCTTGACTTATAGGCCCATGACCTTATTAGTCTTTGTTTGTATTGTAAAACAAAGTGATTCAACACATAATCTGGCTATTCTCAAGGAATAAGATTACTTTACTTTTCTTGCTCATTATTTCTTTCTTTTTACTTATTTACTTTTCCATCATATTTATTATATTGCTTGTGACCTCATTCTAAATTAATTATTTAACCTAGGCGACCGATTTTATGCATAAACAGTTTGGTGCCCACCGTGGGGCCCAGGCAATTGTAGTTATTCTACGAAGGAAAAGGCGCAATCATGTCTGATGATAGTACCAACGTTCTGAAGAACACTACAGATGCAGTAGATGAATCCATGAAGGATCCCAGTGATCCCAATGTGCAGCCTAAGGATCCCGTTGAACAATCGAAAAATCCTTCCCCAGGACCAACTCATGTTGCCAGTAATGGAGAAGATGATCGATCACTAGAAGGTAATCCCGAATTCAGAAGCTTCCTTGTTAATTTTCTCAAAACTATGTCATAACAACAGCAGCGGGATTCGAGCGATATGGTCGAAGAGATATCGCTGAAGTTAGGAGCGATGTTTTCTGGATCGCCTTAGAGGCCAGCATCCCCATAAGGACCAGTGCCCACGAACAATTTGCCAGCGTATGTTCCTAGCCGCTGGCTCAACATGGATGCCACTTCTACAGAGTCATCAACAGTTAAGACTTTAAGGGAGCGCCTGTCATCCAGGACCTCATAAAGAAGATGAAGGCCATCCACGACCGAATTGGTAATGTGCTGGGTGCTTCACCCCAAATTACCACGGTAGATGAGCAAAAGTTTTACAAGCACTCTTACAAAGCAAGTGCTGCACCGGTCCGCATACCAAAGCACTTTTGCCTACCGGATAGCTTGAAGTATGAATGAACAACTTATCCGGATGAGCATATTGCTGTGTACTACACAGCTATAAAAAGTAACGAGATCACTGAAGAAGAGATTCAGTATGCTCTGGTAAAGAGGTTTTGCTCAACTCTAACCAAAGGCGCCCTTACTTGGTACACACAGCATGGGCTCCATCAAATCATTCTCTCATATCCAGGACCTATTCAAGAAAGCGCATTCAGGTGCCCACAAGCGGGAGAAGCGCATGGAGGACATCTTCGAGATCCGTTAGCGTGACAACAAACTGCTGAAGGACTACCTTGACAGGTTTCAGCGGGAATGCATGAAGCTTCCTCCAGTCCCCGATAATATTGTTGTGGTAATATTTGGCAAAAGTCTGAACTTGAAAGGGTCGTTAGCCACAAGGGAATTATAGTGGAGTTTGACACAACATCCTATGAGAACATGGAATGCCTTACATCAGAGATATACCGAGAAGCTTCGCATGGGGCCAGGAGAATCATCTGTCCCCGATGAAGTTCACCCTATTGTCAAATACGCCATCCGTCAAGGATAGAAACAGAGATACATTAAGGAACCTCAAGGCGAAGATAAAGGCAAGTGAAGCAAGAGAGATACAAAGATGATTTCCCAAAGCGAGAAGATAGCGAGAAGTCCTCAGTACCATCAACTAAGGGATTACTCAGCGTAGATTGGGTGTGTAATAGGTTTGAAGAGTTGGGATTGCGCGTCAACGCCGTAAAGTTCGTAAAGGATCACATGAAGGACACCCAAGTATGCTGGGCTAGCAATTTGAGGGCTGAGACAGGCAGAAGGAACAAGAATCTTTATTGTGATTTCCATGGGGATCATGGACACGAGACTGCCGGATGCAAAGCACTAATCTTGGAAGTCATGGGTTTGTTGAATATTGGATATCTCAAGGACTTGCTCACCGATAGGGGAAAGTAGGCTTACGCCAAAAGCAAAAAGCAAGATAGACTAATAGAGTTACCAGATCCGAAGAGGTCCATCAATGTCATAATCGGCGGTCCGACATTGCTCAAAGAGTCAAACCACATCGGGGTAGCGCCCGACAAGGACCATGCCTGGGACGAGATGATCCTATTTAGTGACAAGGATAGCACCAGCTGCAATACTCCTCACCACGAATCTTTGGTCATAACACTCAGGATAGATGATATGGACGTCAAATGTGTCTTGGTCGACACCGGTAGTGTCGTCAACCTCATCAGGTGGGACACGCTGAAGGCTATGGGAGTCAAAGACAAAGTGACTCCAAATATTTATACACTGGCTAGCTTCAACAATTGTTGTGAAAAAGCTGTTGGAGAAATTAACCTTATTATTCACATCCCAGGAGCAGATTATGTTTCATCTTTTCCCGTAATCAAGGGAGGTGTCCCTTATAATGTGATCATAGGACGACCATGGATCCATCAAGTCAAAACAGTACCATCTACTTGGCATCAAAAGCTTAAATACCCTAATAAGTGGGGGTTAAAAAAAGTTAACGAGGACTAGGAGACAGCAAGAGAGTGCTACACAGCGGCCATCTTGGGAGCAGCTGTCCCTGAAGAGGTACCTGAAGTAAACATTTCTGAAGTCACCGAAGAACCCAAAACCTCAATCAACCAAGACTACGATTCTGATGGTATGGTTAATTGACGTATTTCGAGGGGAGAAAGAGTAAGGATATTTGGAAGTACTTTTTTTTAGAATTTACTCTATTTAATTGCTTAGTATTGTTCTTAAATTACAGCATTTTCATGCTCTCATGTCATGTTACGGGTTTTCACCCACAACATTCCAGGGTTTGCACCCTTATTAATAAACTACTATTCATATAGTCGGTTTTTCTACAAATTAAGATCCATGTACGATCCAAATATTCATAGCCCACGCCAATTACAAGTTAAAGTAATACACTCACTTTTCGTGACAAAAGTAGGGTACACTACTCTCTTAGAGTTAGACCACGTCTAGCTCATCCACCAAGCATTATTCGTATGTTGAACTCGTTAATTCAATAATTATACCTACATGCCGACGGGGACGCCTATTCGCATAGTGCCAGAAAGTGTTAAACACTCGATTAACTAAGCAGAAACATTCAAAGTCGGACGCAAAAGTACCTGTTATCACACGAGCTAAAGTCGTCCCATTGTAGGTGCAAAAAGCCATCTCCTACAGATGCAACCTAAGCCACCAACCGTTGGTGCACAATGGACGTAATTGCCCGAGCAGGCTCACTGATAAATGTTCTAAACATTAGAACACTCAGGACGACTAGAAGTCATCTAATCTTTAGGTGCATACGCCTAATAAGGTACAGCTTAATGTTACTTATTGTTTACTTTAGAAATTAAAAAGCATCACAAACAATAAAAAAAGTAATTCGAGTTAAAACGCCTCAAAATGGGCCAAAATTATATCATTACGCCCGAAAAGCATGGGCAGTTGTTCAAAACAAAGATGCAAAAAGAAAAAAATTTGTATTCATTAGGGGGGGCTTTCTATTCCTCTCTTGGGGGACTTCCTTCGGCGGCAACACTCCGCAAAGGTCATGCTTCACCAGCTGTAGGTTCCTTATCCAGTGTTTCATCTCCTCTTTCTCCAATATCCTCCTCAGAACCTTCCTCAATGTTGGATCCAAGCTGAGCACCTGCCTGAGCTACAAGCTTAGTGTATGAGGCAATCTTGGCAGTCAGATCCAAGTTAGGGTCGTCATGAACCCGGAGGAAAGTGACAAGAGCAGCTGCGATGTTAGCACAATCCACATCAGCCACGCGACGAGCGTTCAAGGCATTCACCTGTTCATCGCGGGTCCATTTCAGGGACGCAACTTTGCTCTTCAGCCTATCATTCTTATCTTGTAGGAAAGCAGAAAGGCCCTGGGCATCGGTGACACTTTTCTCGGCGACGTTCATTCTCTCCTCCAACCTGGACAACTTTATTTATAGTTCCTCCACAATCGTTTCCAGGAGGTTCACATTGCTTCGATGTAGTTGTTCTGAGACTTGGGCATCCGTGAGGGAAGATTTGAGAGTCTCCACAGTCTGCTTGTGCTTGTGAACCTCATTGGCCAGTGCTTTGTCCAGGTTCAAGCTCTTCAAAGACTCCATCTGATAGGCTTCACGAATAGTCTGGAGCTCTCCTTTCAGCTCTTCAAATTTCTCTACGAATGGTTGTAAGCTGGAGACTTGCCCACGTAAGGCTTCTATCTCCCCAAGAAGACTTCCTTCTGGGCCCCCTCAGCGGAGTATCTCATGGATATACCATCAAACCCTGGACGATTGACAGAATGAGCATTTAGCGAGAGAAGGCAAAGTTGTAGTTCATGAAACAAGGAAGGAAGGACTTACCCAAAGAGAGACCCCGCGGAAATATCAAGCAGCTCACGAGAATTATAACCAGAAAGGTGACCCTGTTCAGCAAGACCGATGAACTCGACGGTATGATATGTTCCGACCCTTGGAGTCCTGAACAGGTTAACTCTTGCAGCGATAGGGATAACAACCTCACGAGCTCCACTCACAGGTTTGGCCACATCATCCACGACCACTTAGGGCGGCGTTGGAAATAGTTGGTGATCTCCGGAGTAGGAGTCGACACAACGGTTTCTAAACATGAACGAGAAATGTCGATTTATGGAGTATATCGGAAAAGCATAATTGTACGACAAGAAGCGGAGTTCTAACCTAGCAGTTAAGGCTCAACGGAGGCAGGTGGCGTTACATCTTTCACGTCGGCCTCTTATTCAGCCATGGGGGTCTCTTCTGTCAAGTGGCTACGCTTTCGCGTAGACGGACCGAATTCCGTAGCAGCAATCGGAGTGGTCTCAACAGCTTCAGGCACGGGCACTTGGGGGACTTCACTGGTGCAATGCAAACCCGAAGGAGTTGCTTTGCACAACGCGGAAGACAAACAACAAAAGATAAAGATAGAAGCAAGACAAAACTTGCTTCTTTTGAAAGAACAGTGAGGAACCTGTCTCAAAGCTCGATCAAAAGGGACACAAGAATCACCTAAACTATGCAACAATCCTCAAGAGAACATTGCCTCTTGCAAACTGAATGATCAAAGAGGAATGTTCAATCGGATTAACCGAAAGCCACAAGTCCATAAAAGCCCTCACAGGGGGTTGCTCACGACGGAGACAAGAAATGTGCTCGGCACTTTCATTAATTCATCAATGTTCAAAGCTCGCTCCTTACAATGAAAGGAAACAAGGTTTATATAGGAAATACTAAGGGTAAACTAGTAAAAGGGTCACAGGCGACCAATAGAAATAAGCCACGCAGGGCTGAGTTAAATTGTGTTCGGCAGACTTTGACTTCGGTAAGCCTTGGCTTCGGTTCTCGATTGTCTGCTCGAACACACTTGTTGCCTTCGGACGCTCAATTGTCTTCGAGCTCATTGTCCTCGGTCACTTTGCCATCGGGCTCAAATCTGAAGATAATGCCTTCGGTTCTTGAGCTCGGCCACTCAGCTTTGGAGCAATTGTTTTCCTTCGGCCAGGCTAAGTGAACGTGCACATCGTGCAGTAGCTTGACTTGGCTTCTTGTCATCGGTCTCCTCGGTGGATCGAACACTTGATCAGCACGTGTTCGGGCTGCATCATCCTCCCCTTCTTGAGAAGATTTCGTCCTCGAAATCAAGCCCACCTCGTCCTCCGAAGTTGGACCTACAACACAAGGAATTAAGTCAGCAACATTAAAGGTGTTGGACATGTTATACTCACCAGGGAGGTCGATCACGTAGGCATTGTTGTTGATCTTGGTCAACACTTGAAATGGACCATCCCCTCGAGGAGCCAACTTTCCTTTCCTTTGGTTCGGGAAGCGTTTCTTTCGGAAGTGAACCCAAACCCAGTCTCCCTTCTTTAATTCCAACTTTTTACGCCCCTTGTTTTTCTTTAAGGCAACCTTTGCATAGGCCTCCTCGAGGTTCTTCTTCACCTTTGCATGCAATTCGATCAAGGCAGCTGCTCGTCGAGTACCTTCAAAATCAAGAACAGAATCTCGAGGCAATGGGGTTAAATCAAGTGGAATCAAAGGATTAAAGCCATACACACACTCAAACGGGGTCATGTTGATCATTTGATGCACCGTTCGATTGTATGCAAACTCCATCATGGGCAAACGATCAGCCCAGTTTCCAACCTTCCCTTTGGTCATTGCCCGAAGCAAAGATCCCAAGGTTCGGTTAACTACCTCGGTCTGTCCATCAGTCTGAGGATGGTGAGACGTAGAGAATAGTAGCTTAGTGCCGAGGGCACCCCACAAACACTTCCAAAAATGACTCAAGAACTTCGAGTCTCGGTCACTCACAATAGTACGAGGTACACCATGCAATTTTAACACGTTAGAAACAAACAATGTAGCTACATGCTGTGCATCATCACACTTTTTGCAAGGAATAAAGTGAGCCATTTTTGAAAAACGGTCAACCACAACGAAGATGCTATCATGTCCTCCCCCCGACCTCGGTAACCCTAAGACAAAGTCCATGGATATATCAACCCAAGGTCGATCAGGCACAGGCAACGGGGTGTACAAACCATGAGGGTTGGACTTCGATTTTGCTTTCTTGCAAACGAGACAAGCGTTGCAAAGCTTTTCCACATCTCGTCGCATTTTGGGCCAATGGAACTGCTCGGTCAAGATACCAAGAGTTTTGTCGACACCAAAGTGTCCCATCAGTCCACCAGAGTGAGCTTCTCGAACCAAGAGCTCTCTCCACGATGACACTGGCACACAAACCCTCCCATTCTTGAAGAGGTAGCCATCATGCCATTGATATTTTTCAACCCTTCGGCCACTCAAGATAGCGTCACGAACGCATTTTAGCTTGGGATCGTCCTCGTACATCGACTTGATGCTTTCGAATCCCATGAGCCTAGAGGCGAGAGTGGTCGCTAAGGCAAATTTCCTTGATAGCGCATCGGCCACAACATTATCTTTTCCCTTTTTGTAATGAATTACATAGGGAAAGCTTTCAATAAATTCAACCCACTTGGCATGTCTTCGATTCAATTTCTCCTGACCTCGGAGATGTTTCAAAGACTCATGATCACTCTTGATCACAAACTCTCGAGGCCACAAATAATGCTGCCAATGGGCGAGTGCTCGAACGAGGGCATACAACTCTTTGTCATACGTAGAGTAATTCAAAGTTGCACCCTTAAGCTTTTCGCTAAAGTAAGCGATCGGCTTCGATTCTTGCATCAGCACTCCTCCGATCCCAACTCCAGATGCATCACACTCGACTTCGAATGCTTTGCCGAAGTCAGGGAGTTGCAACAACGGGGCAGAACAAAGCCTCCGTTTCAACTCTTGGAAAGCCCTTTCTTGGGACTCTTCCCACACAAATGGATGATCTTTCTTCACCAGCTCGGTTAAAGGAGCTGCCACGGTGCTAAAGTCGCGAACAAACCTTCGGTAAAAGCTAGCTAAGCCATGGAAGCTACGAACTTGTGATACCGAGGTTGGAGTTGGCCAATCTTTGATGGCTTCGACTTTTGATTCGTCGACTTCGACACCATTAGCGCTGACAACAAATCCAAGAAAGACTACACGATCGACACCAAAGGCGCATTTCTTGAAATTGGCATACAACTTCTCTTCTCGAAGCTTTTCGAGCACTTCCTTAGGTGTTCGACATGTTCATCCACGGTTCTGCTATAAACAAGTATGTCATCGAAATAAACGACAACGAACTTGTTTATGAACGGTTTGAGCACATGGTTCATCAATCGCATGAATGTGCTCGGTGCATTGGATAAGCCAAAAGGCATCACCAACCATTCATATAGACCGAATTTGGTCTTGAATGCGGTTTTCCACTCGTCTCCGGGTTTCATTCGGATTTTGTGGTAACCGGACCTGAGGTCTATCTTCGAAAAGCATGAAGAACCACTTAACTCATCTAGCATGTCATCTAATCGAGGGATAGGATGACGATACTTTACCGTTATTTTGTTGACTGCTCGACAGTCAACACACATTCGCCATGTTCCATCCTTCTTCGGGACAAGGATAACAGGAACGGCGCAAGGACTCAAGCTCTCACGAACGAGGCCCTTGTTCAGCAATTCATCAACCTGCCGTTGGAGCTCTTTGGTGTCTTCGGGATTACACCGGTATGCAGGTTTGTTAGGGATTTGAGACCCTGGCACGAAATCAATTTGGTGATCGATTCCTCTCAACGGAGGTAATCCACCTGGCATTTCCTCGGGAAACATGTCCTCGAAGTCCTGCAAAACTTTACGAACAAACAAAGGCAAAGGGTTATCATTAGAAAATTCATCATTAGAGTTTAGAAAGATACCCTTGTGCACGAGGCAAATCATCATCTGACCGTGGGCGTTGCCTCGTAAGATCTCACCGGGTTGCATGATTGCACAAATTCCTTTCACTTCGGGCGGTGAGTTTGTCTCTTCGGGCCCCAATTTTGCTCCCATCGGAAGCTTAGCTTTGGCCGCTTCTTTCAATTCTTTCATTCGTTTATAGTCCTCGGTGACTTGTTTTGGAGACAAGGGTTTGAGTATGAAACTCTTCCCATCGAGCTTCACAGTGTAAGTGTTGGATCTACCATTGTGAACAGCTGTTCGGTCATACTGCCACGGTCGACCCAATAGCAAATGACAAGCTTGCATAGGAACCACATCGAATATCATTTCATCTTGATACTCTCCGATTTTGAACTTGATCCACACTTGTTTGACAACTCTCAATTCTCCACACTCGTTCAGCCATTGTAATTTGTAAGGGTAGGGATGCTTCATCGTAGGTAATCCCATTTGTGAAACCAAAGTTTGGCTCACTACATTGGCACAACTACCGGAATCAATGATCATCGAACACACCTTTCCCCTTACTCGACATCGGGCATGAAAGAGGTTTTCTCTTTGGTTGTCCTCTTCTTCAAGAGTCATGCAGCTCAAATTCCTTCGAACCACAAGAAACATTTCCGGATGATCAGCTTCGGCAGCCTCATGATCATCATCACCTTCAGCTCGGTCAGTCTCCTCGATAAATTCCTCCTCGGTGTCACTCGCTTGCTCATGGACGGTTCCATCTTCGAGCAGAAGCATAACCTTGCGAGTTGGACACTCTTTTGCCATGTGACCATAACCTTTGCATTTGTGACACTGAATATTTGAAGCACTAGGAGAGTTGAGTTGAACTTTACCTCCCACTTCTCTCGACTGGTTAACGGTCACACCTCTTTCGAAGGGTCTCTTCGAATCTCGAACAGTGTTATCACTTGTTTGGTTTGGACTCTTCCATTCTTTACCTCGGTTCAAAGGAGTAGAAGTAGTGACTCCTCGATACCGGTTTGCCTTGTCGTCCTTCACCAATTTTTCAGCTTCGGTGGCAGCATCGAACAGATCTTCCAACGTGTGATACACGTGGAGCCTCAACTGAGATGACACATCCCTAGCCAAGCCATTTTTGAATCTGATAATGGCTTGTTCTTCGTCTTCGACCAGATCAAGATTCAATCGAACCTTTTCGAACTCATCGTGGTACTCTTGGACAGACTTGGACCCTTGCTTTAACTCATAGAGTTTTTGCATTTGAGTCTGCCTGTACTTGGCACTCAAATACTTAGCATCCATTGCTCTTCTCAATTGCTGCCAGGTAGTGACTTCAGGATAGTCATTCCTTCGTCTATGTCTCTTGTCAGATTCCCACCACGTTGACGCATAAGCTTCGAACGAAGCAATGGCATGGGCAGCTTTCCTCTCATCGGCCATCTCATTGGTTTCAAAGATGCGCTCCATTTTAAGCTTCCATTCAAGATACTCATCGGGATCACTAGTTCCTTTAAAGGGAGGAATAGTGATCTTGACACTGTTCAAATTTGAGTCTCGAACAGCACGAGCCTGTTCGGGATACTCATCATCTCGATCATTAGCCTCACGCTCAATATTTCTTCCAACATTTGCGCCTCGGCCTCGACCTCAGAAATTTCCACGACCTCGGTGAGCTTGCCTTCGTTGAGCGAATGGCAGCTCACGCTCATATTCGTCCTCGGGAAATTCCTCTTCATCAACCTCCTCGGCAACGGCTCCAAGATCTCTTCGGGCCTTTGGAGGTGGTATTCTTTCTCCTCGGGGAATGCCCAAGTTTTGATAAGCAGCTTGGGGATTGCCCAAGTTAAGTTCTCTTCGAATTGCTTCACTTGTCAACTGATGTTGTCGTACAAGCTCAGCATACAGATCAGGTTTCATCGGAGTGGATTGGCTCGTTCCAGCGCCGGACCCATTCATGGCCACGGACGCGCTTCCCTGCTCGAGGAGAGTCACTCGAGCAGTCACTCCTCTTAATTCGGCACTGACGCCTTGTATCGCAGCCATGAGATCGGCTAATGACACTTCGGGCTTCTCAATACTTTTGCCATCATTTCCAGCCATAGTACCTGCACAAGTCAAAGATCAAACAAATGTTAGGGTTAGAAATCACCTCACACACTCCCTCACTTTTGATGGGTGGCACTCGGGTCCACTCAATTTATGGGTTCGGTTTTTGATCACTCAAGGACTTGTTAACAGTGGCTCGTCTGATTGATCGGTCCTCTAAGATCCTTCAAGTTCGACAATAGTCACTGTCTCTTCGGGAAGAGTGAAGTGATGTTCGACTCGTTGGAGCGGACGCTTTTTAACTGAGCTCGGGGAGTCAAAAGAATTTCTACGAAAGTTTGGACTTCGGTCACCCCTTCGCACGAATTCCTATCAGCTTAAAAGAGTTAGTACGACCTCGAGTAGGACAATTACTCAAAAGATCCACCAACTAGAATTTGACACGAAAGAAAGTGAGAACCTAGGAGAATCTACCCTTTGATTCCCCTTTGGAATCTTCCTCGGCCACACCAACTCTTGTCCGTACAAGAGTGGTCCCTCCTTGGTACGGATAGGGTTTTACCTTATCCACTTTCCTTTTCTCAGCCGACAAATTTTCACCTGGGGCTTTGATGTTTACACTTTACCCCTTCTTCTTCAATGGAACAGTGACCTTTGCTCCGGTGTACGGACAAATCTACTTCGGTTCATTGACCACGAATTTTAACAGATCTGGGTTGCTCTTTCGACTCCTGTCTTAAACGACATCGGAGGAAGTCAAAGTCCTCTGAGCTAAGAACCAGCTCGCCGTGTCGTACACTGTTACAGATTCGTAACTACTTTCCGGCGTACGGACAACGTTTTTCAAACTTAGAACTTCGATTTTCAAGCAACAAACAAATCCAAATCACTCAAGAACCACCAATCTTCATCGGTTTCAAGCAAACACGATGGGGTTCGAGTTCCAGCCACCATTAAAGCTTAAAACAGTCCAAAATTTCACCAAGAAACCCTAGTCACGAAATCAGTACGCCGGGTACTTGTTGGAATCAGGAAACAATGGTGAACAAGAATCAATAGTTGTTTTTCCCAAACAACCAACAATCAAACACAATTTTTGAATTTTCTCTTTAACACTTTTTTTTTTTTTTTTTTTGTAAAATAACAACACCAACAGTAACAAAACCAAATCAAGAACACGAAACGGAAAACAAAGACACAACGCACGAAAATAAAGATACTTGAACAGGATTTGCGGTTGTAGAAACAAGCCCAAACCGTGCTCTGATACCAAGATGGTGCAATGCAAACCCGAAGGAGTTGCTTTGCACAACGCGGAAGACAAACAACAAAAGATAAAGATAGAAGCAAGACAAAACTTGCTTCTTTTGAAAGAACAGTGAGGAACCTGTCTCAAAGCTCGATCAAAAGGGACACAAGAATCACCTAAACTATGCAACAATCCTCAAGAGAACATTGCCTCTTGCAAACTGAATGATCAAAGAGGAATGTTCAATCGGATTAACCGAAAGCCACAAGTCCATAAAAGCCCTCACAGGGGGTTGCTCACGACGGAGACAAGAAATGTGCTCGGCACTTTCATTAATTCATCAATGTTCAAAGCTCGCTCCTTACAATGAAAGGAAACAAGGTTTATATAGGAAATACTAAGGGTAAACTAGTAAAAGGGTCACAGGCGACCAATAGAAATAAGCCACGCAGGGCTGAGTTAAATTGTGTTCGGCAGACTTTGACTTCGGTAAGCCTTGGCTTCGGTTCTCGATTTTCTGCTCGAACACACTTGTTGCCTTCGGACGCTCAATTGTCTTCGAGCTCATTGTCCTCGGTCACTTTGCCATCGGGCTCAAATCTGAAGATAATGCCTTCGGTTCTTGAGCTCGGCCACTCAGCTTTGGAGCAATTGTTTTCCTTCGGCCAGGCTAAGTGAACGTGCACATCGTGCAGTAGCTTGACTTGGCTTCTTGTCATCGGTCTCCTCGGTGGATCGAACACTTGATCAGCACGTGTTCGGGCTGCATCATTCACCCTCACCGTCAGAAATCAATAGGGTTTCAGTGGCAGCCACCACGCTAGTAGACCTTGAAGTTCTTTTCCTCTTTGAAGAGCGGGAACTGCTCGCTCTCTATAAGATTCTCCTACCGAAAGCCTGCACGTCATGCAGAGGAGCAATATAAGGGGCAACAATCTTGATCTCTTTTAGTGGGGGCATTCCACGACAAGAAAATCCTGAGGTAAAGAGGGGAGTTGATGAAGACATTGGAAGATTCAAGGTGAAAGGAAAATTTGCTAAATTACCATGGTCGTTTCCCCGCCATCCGTTTGCACTAGCTAGGGCAGTGAAGGTTAAAGTATCAGGGTGGTTTCTTGCAAAGATTGCAGTGATCCACGTCGTCAACTCATCATGGCTCAACAAAATATAAGTTACGGGATTCACTAAGAGAAATGGAAATCAGTTCCAAGAAGTAGATAGCATCAAGGCATGAAGAAGGGTTCATAAGAACTTACAATTTTTGTTGAAGACCTCTGGGAAGAGAAGAGAGGACACTATGTTGGTCGTTTGTACAACAATATATCTATATACCCAGTCGCGGTCTTTGGAATCTTCGCTATTGGGAACTATACCTTTCTTCCCTCATTTTATAAACACCAACATACCAGCCTTCTGAAAATAGGGAGAACAGAAAGCCAGAAGATGTCCGAAAGTGAATGCAACTTGACCATAATTAGCCAGATGATCCAACACAACGACCAGACGCTAAGCAGAAGGGCTAATTTGGCCTAAACAGATGTTGTACCAGCAGCATATGTCCTCAACAATCGCGTGAACACGCCTATTGAGGTGTAGAGCGAAAGGGTATGTATGGACCATTGAATAGCCAGTCCGATGAGAAGAAATTCTTTCCTCAGCATTAGGGATATCAACAAATTCTGGCCATTTACACTCATACCTGATGCTTGTACCTGATGCGCATCATATCATTCCTCAAAACTGCAGAAGGATAATATTCTATGGAAAGATTGCTATTCTCGCCTTCTTGTTTAGGAGTCTGGCCCTGCATGCGGCCTTCATCTTTGAAACTAAGGGAGGAAGGGAGATAATCTTGGGCTCTGAAGTTTGCAGGGAGGAAATTTGGTCTTTGTGCCATGATAAAAATAAAGGAATATTTTTAAAGGAAGTTCTAAAAATTCTTTGAAAACTGATGAGGAAATCCATATGTTTACGATGTATATATACACGCATATGGGGATTATTTGAATGAGAAGTTGAATGATCACGGTCATGTGGGATCGTAATTATGATTACTGCAGTTAGCTTGATGTGTATCCCCATAATTACGGAATATGAACAGAGTAGCTGCAACAACATTGGAAAGATACGCGGAAAACCCTTCCAATCACAGAGGGACACGTCATTATACTAAGGTATTTGCATTTAATACAGCGAAAGCGAAGAGGCAAGGGACGATTACCAGTACAGTCATACCTTTACGTCTCCTATCACGCTTCTTTCACTTTCTGACTGCTTGCGTCAGCACTGAGCAAGTGGGGGAACTGACTATGTGGGCAAATATATAAAACCTACTATTACGGGATACAAGTCCAGCTGGCGAGACTAGACTTATTTTATAAGTCACCGGGCACAAAGGATACAAGCTGTTCTATGAGTTACGATCGTTCATGTGGTACGGGCGTAGGACAAAGAGCATACATCCTGCCGCTTTAGGGTTACAGTCTCCTAGTTAGGGTTTTGTATATACCACCTCTTTGAGTTATAGGCCTATGGCTTTATTAGTCTTTGTATTTTACCTTAATTACGACTAGGTATCCACTACTATAAATACCCATCCTTACATTATATTATACAACAGAGCGATTCACCACAGAATCCGGCTATTCTCAAGGAATAATATTACTTTACTTTTTTTACTCATTATTTTTTTCTTTTATTTGTTTACTTTTCCATCGTATTTACTGTATTGCTTATGACCTTATTCTAAATTAATTGTTTAACCTAGGCGACCGATTTTAGGCATAAACAATCATTCCCTCCTATGTTAGCACCATCCTCTGCTCAGTTACCACGTGATCAACTGCCGCTACCCGTACGCCCAGTAAGTACTCTCCACACTCCAGATATTATAAGTTAAACAAAATACTAATATATGGCTTATTCTACAAATAATATTGTAAAAATTAAAAAAGATAATAAGAAGTAAGAACGAGTTTACTTGATATCGCGTTAGAGATAAAAGTCGAAACTTGTCCGAAACCACATCGAACAATTTTTTCATTCCACTCCAAATAATTTTTGTAATCCTTTTTGCGATAGCAATTTAGAACAATTTAGCAAATAGCCTTTGTTGAATATAAGAGAGATTAAAAGAGAATTTGAGAGTAATTGTAAATAAATTGTTGAAATATTGTAGTATTTATAGAAAAAAATAGATTGGGGGTATGAGCGCGCTAGGGGGGTGAGGGATGCTCAAATAGTCGTTTTTGGCCGTTGGCCAATGGCTGTTGGTAAAAATAGTCGTTGCCAACAGCTATATGCCAAACAAATTTCTTTTTCTTTATTTTTCGGTCATGTCCGGTTCCGGTCCATTTTAATCCGGTTTGGCCGGGTCGGGGTCGGGCCAATAGCCATTTACGCGACAATGGCCCGGCTTGTGCCGGTTTCCGGTCCGGCCCAAACCAGACCGTTAGACAACCTTCGTTCAAACTCCCTTGCCAACTGCCTTCTTAGTTTGAGCCTATCCCAACATGCCCATATTCGCAACTCATAAGTAAAATAAATCTGGTAGTTTGATGTTAATACACTAGCAAAGAGTTCTTAGCTTTCTGCTTCATGACCTGCTTCTATCCTCTAATCACCGGAACTTCATCTATCAAGAGGAGACAATTCCATTGTCCAAACTACTTTTCAGCTCCCTCGAGGAATCAAGTCAAAGTGACATAGATTTGTTGGATGTTGCTCAATCGAATTCTTTACATACAGCTTCATCCAAGGATATGCTTACAGGAAATCTTACAGAGCAACGAGAATCAAAATGGAACTGAGTTGCATTGAATCTAGGCAACATTCAACCTCCACTGGAACCTTATGTCCCTCTTCCCAATTCTAGCTGTAAATCAACCGGTAGGAAAACAAAGTCTTGGGATAATTAAAACAGAGAGACATATATGATTTCCAGAATAAACATATTGACTAGAGGCGAGGTTCTGTGGGTTCAACTAAACCCGTTGCTCCTCCTCGAACTATACATGTATACATAAGCAAAAAAAAAAAAAAAAAAAAGTATAACTTTAATAAGATCACTTCCATTCTAAATCCAATGACTGTAAATCATGGATACGCCTCTAATCTTGACAGACTGCATTTCCAACCCACCAGATTACACTTCCATGAATTAGATGATCCGACTCACTGCCAAAATGCAGCAAAATACATCAAGAAGGAAACATCTAACATTCAGTACCATATTTGTGTTCTGCGGGATAATATGAATCCCAGAAAGACATTAAGATAAAAAAGCAGGAGGGTACCTGATATGGGAGCTCATTAACGAAGAGATCAAACATTTCCAGAATATCAAAAGGCAGGGCATGTAAAGCAGCCACTCAAAGAACCTAGTTGGCGAGTCCGATGGAAAGACAATGACTTATGAGAGGATTTTGGAACTTCATCTGCCTGGTTAGCTGACACTGAGCTTCTCATTTCTTGGGCTTTTCTCTGTGCTGATTTAAATTTGTTCATAATTTTATCCATGGACGATGATCTCTTTTTCTCCAGTTTCATCTGCATTGTATTTAAGAGTTAACAATATTTTAATTGCAAACAGAATTCCCTTTTCTTTATTGGTGCAACTGTTAGCCCTTTGTATCCTTCTCTCTTATATGCTATGCTAAAATTTATATACAACATCATTCACCCTTTTTTAATGTACTTAAGGACACAACCCTGCAGAACAGTTTAACATACACCGTCTTTTCCAGTGTACAAAGTTAATTTTAACCTTTCAGACATAACTGTTATAAATAACCATAGAATTGATGAATCATAAATAAAGGAACCAATATAAGAACTTCTCAAATTGAAAAATGCATTATGGAGGTATGCAATTAAGACTAACCTCTAGCTTCCTTATTGCTGCCTCTGCTTTTGCCTTTTGCAGGTTCTCCCATGCAGTAATTCTGGCTTCTTCCCTCCTGGTCCTGGATTACTTACAGCAGTGAGAATAAATAGCAGGAATACATACAGATAAAGGGAAAGAGATTAAAAACATGAATGTGTTTTGATATATGAGGAACAGCCAGCTTAGCGATATGTTTTACAAGGGCAACAAATTGAGACATCAGATAGACTGAGTATTACCATTGTATGCAAATATATAAACAAGTGAACCCATAAAGCAACACATACAAGGCATCTAATTGGCAGATTGAAGATAAACCTTCTAGTAAACTTTTAGAATCTCATACCGTTTAGTTTGAGAAAGAACTACACATTCAACCCTCCTAATTTTGAATAGCATTTTCTACATAAAAAATAGTATCAGCTTTGAACTTTATCTTTTAAGTTTACAAGAAAGTAGCATCACTTACTTCGAAAAACTAGTTGTGTCAGAACCTTCTAAATGTGAAGAACGGATTTCCCCAGCTTTCCTTTTCCAGGCTTCAATTTCCATGCTTCTTGCTGGAATCCAAGCTTCATGTCCTTTTGACCTGGTTGTCACAGTAACCTGTTGATCAACTGACACATCTCGCACTTCTGCTCTGGAGGAAGTGACACTCTCCGATTCTACAATTGGTAGCACAGATGGAGTCGAGGGTGTAAAGGATGATTGCCTCAATGGAGATGGAGGAAAACTTTCCTCGGGGCTCATCTGAGTGGCCATATCCCTCCTTGAGATAACTCTAGTAACGCCATTGGCTGAACCCTCAATGTCATCACCGCTCTCATCTGCACATCAAAATTTAGTGACAATAAACACAATAAGGAGGGATTACAAGACCATCACTTCTTTCATGACATATTATACAATTCACAATTCTCAAGATTCAACAAACAGATAGATACATGTATATACACCAGATGGAGGGAGAAAAACTGCAACTAAAGAATAGGAAATGCTAGTGGTATAACAAGTTCCCGCACTTCTAAACCAGAGTTTTTAATGTCATAGTAAACCTAATTATGTTAAAATAGAATACTAGCTCCAGAACAATTAGGTTATGCATCGTGGTTTACAATTTATAGGCAGATGGTGTGGGATTCATAGTCTGGATTATATAAATGCTTCACTGGCTAACCTATGTTCTACCACATTTCTTAGTAAATGCTTCTGAGATGCAAGTCTACACACAAAAGAAGTTAATTTTGAATTTGATTGAAGGTGCTAGAACATCTGGCATATTTTATTATCAAAGAGAAGATGCCCAACAACTTGATACTAAATACTCATTCTTTTGATAAGCTACTAGGACAAACTTTTTTTTTAGTTTAGCAATAGACTACAATTTCTTGATCATGGAATCTATTGGCAGCTAAGTTAAGTGATTTTTGGAGTATTTCTATCTCAGAGCCTCAATTTAGGATAGATATAAATTTCTAAACTATTGACCGAACCACACTTATTCATCCTTTTTTTTTCTGTAATTTCTGGTCACTGCATTTCTTTTCATTGTCATCGGCATACATTCAAGGAGATACCTTCCTTCAGCCAAAAGTTTTAGACCCTAAATCTCAAATATGACTATTGAAAACAAAGAGGTAGTGGAGTGTTCTTTTTAACCATCTCATTTAGAGCCTTCAAATGTAAGTTGCCTACCATCAGTGGAAATAAAGATCCAGTATACTCCACAAGAAAAACAATCTAGTATTACAACCAATAATAATAGTCAACTCTACTTGTTTCTCCTGCAACGTTTTTCCTTTCCCCTATTTCTTTAGGTATTAATACATCAAAACATTATGCTACACTGCCACAGATTTAGCCCGACAAGAATGATGCGAAAGCAAAAAAAAACTTTTAAATTACTAATGAAATTTGACAAGCACCAGACCAACCAAAAATGGTAAAATAATACCTTGAGGAATTGACAGTGTTGAAAAACTCATCAGTTCAGAACATCCGTGTACACTAGACGACCTTGCCATGCACGGGTCCATGCACGCAGGGAAGTTTCGACCACCCTTGCCTCCATGACGAAATGACAAACCATCAGCAGCCATCAATCCAGTTGAAAATGGAGAATTGGATAATATATTCCCACCATTTTCTCCCTTATAAACAGGCACTGCAGGAGAATATAATGAATAGTAAGCAAGACCAAGAGGACCACTTTTGGATTTGGGCCGCCTCTGAGGCTGCTGGAATGAACTTCTCACCGAACTAACTCCTGAAACTGGACTAAAAATCCATCTCTCTGCATCTTCCCATTTGGAAGGTAATGTCCTTCTGTTGTTATTCGGAAACAATGCAGTATTCAACTGCCTCCAATTAGCAGTTGAATGCAATGGAACACGCTCTGAACTCCAGCCTTTTTGAATGCCAACAATTGTATGGCGATAATTTGGCGTCCCAGGACTAGGAAATGTACCAGCTCCACACGTAGTAACAGTTGGTTTCTTCATGATTCCAATACGTGGAGAAGAAGAATGTGTTGTGTTAATCACAACATTGTTCACATCAAAGGAAGAAGGTTTTTGGCTATCTGATATCTTCAATAGAGTTCCAGACCTTGACCTCCTGTCTCGACATTCTATTCAAATGAATTGACAAATATATTTCTCAATCAAATTGTCTGATGACAAATAAAGAGACTATTAACATATAATTAAGTAAATAAAAGTGTGCTTAGTGCTTTCACCAACACTAAGGGGTTGTTTGGTTTGATGGGTTAGTGTACGGGGATCATAATACATGAATTGTTTGGACGGAGATTACTATTACATGGATTGTTAAGAGGAGAACAAATAATATGTGGATTGTTATACGGTAAATAAATAATACATGAATTGTTCATGCGGAGACTAATATTCCACGTGTTGCTAATATACATATTACTTATCCCACCTTTGTTGAAGTTTGTTCAATTGATGCAAAAAAATCTAAAATAATTAGTTGAGAAAATCTTGAATAATTAGTTACTTAGTTCAAATTTTGAATATTGTTAAGTTGTTGAGCTTTTAAAGCTTTTAAGTTGCTGAATTTTTTTTAAGTTTGACTATAAATAGCCATAAGTTGAATAAGAAAAGTAGAGACTATTTTCAATCCTAGTTTTAATCTTACTTTTGTTGCTCCATATTTTCAACAAAAACCAACAATTGGTATCAGAACCTCAACTGATCTTACGGGATCTGTGAGTCAAACAAATACTTTAAATGATTTTTAACCCATATCTATTTTTAACCTTATTTTCAAAATGGCAAGCAACAGTCTCTCTTTGAATGCCCCACAAATCTTCACTGGTGAAAACTATCAAATTTGATCAGTGAAAATGAAATCTTATCTTGAAACCTATGATTTATGGGAAGTTGGAATGGCAGATACACCATTACCACCACTCCCTGAAAATCCCACTCTTGCTCAAATTAAAGCCCATTCAGAAGAGAAAACCAAAAAATGCAAAGCCAAAACTATTATTCAAAATTCAGTTGCAGATTCAATTTTTTCTAAAATCATTGCATGTGAGACTGCAAAAGAAGTATGGAAAAAACTCAAAAAAGAATATCAAGGAAGTGATCGAGTCAGACAAATGCAGATTTTGAATTTGAAGAGAGATTTTGAATCTCTTAGGATGCAAGAAGATGAGACTATCACTAAGTATTCTGACAGAATCTCTGTGATTGTTAATAAAATCAGAATGCTTGGTGATGATTTCTCAGATAACAGAATTGTTGAAAAAATTCTTGTGACAATTCCAGAAAGATTTGAATCAAAAATTTCCTCTCTAGAAGAGTCAAAAGATCTTTCTACCATCTCTGTTGCAGAATTGATAAGTGCTCTTCAAGCACAAGAGCAAAGAAATAATTTTAGACATGACACAGTTATTGAAGGTGCTCTTTATGCACAAAATAAAAGAGAAAATGTTAATTATCCTCTTTGCAAATATTGCAAAAAGAAAACACACCTAGAAAAGTTTTGTTGGTGGAGACCTGATGCAATATGTGGAAATTGTAAACAAACAGGTCATGTCACAAAAGTGTGCAAGTTCAAAGACAATCAAAAAAATCTGCAAGCACAAATAACTGAGGCAGAAATTGAGGAGGAGCATCTGTTTTAGACTGCATCAACTGAACAAAGGAGGAGTGTTGAAGTTTGTTCAATTGATGCAAAAAAAATCTAGAATAATTAGTTGAGAAAATCTTGAATAATTAGTTACTTAGTTCAAATTTTGAATTTTGAATATTGTTAAGTTGTTGAGCTTTTAAAGCCTTTAAGTTGCTGAATTTTTTTTAATTTTGGCTATAAATAGCCATAAGTTGAATAAAAAAAGTAGAGACTATTTTCAATCCTAGTTTTAATCTTACTTTTGTTGCTCCATATTTTCAACAAAAACCAACAACCTTCTATCCAGTAGAAAATGATACGTAGATTCCCATTTAACTTATACTGTATTAGTTTCATAACAATTTGTTTACATATATAGATTTTAATAGTAGCAACAAAACGTTTTATAAAGCAATACTAATCTATATACGGTGATTATCTAGGCTTATCCCTCAAACCGAACGATGCCTAACAGCTTAAGCTTCGGATGAGACGGTCACACAATTTAATAGAGACTAAATACATACACAGTGATTTGCAATTTTTTCTTTCAAAAACCTTTATAGTTTTGCAGTACCTTTGAGAGCTTGTGAGAAGGAGTTCCTTGCTGAATCTAAAGTCAGATTTTCATCCTTCATCAGATTTTTGCTGTTGTCCACCTTTTGAACTGGAAAACAGGAAGGTGTGAGATCCTTCGCTGAAATGTTATTTGTCTAATTTCTTGTTGTTTCAAACTTTTGAAAGAATCTAAGCTGATAAACTGAGTAAAGCAGCAAAAGTACCTTTTCCTTTTTCTTTCCTGCGGAGTTGATTATTCTTGTGTACAATGACTTTGTTCAGATCTGGAGTTGGACCACCTAAACTTTCATGAAATTCATGCCCTGCCAAATGCTGCTACAAATCAAAAGATTTCAGATTCTTCCCATAGGTCAACCTTCATACGTTAGAGTAGTACTACATTTAAACACAATCACTATAAAAGAAACTAATATATCTTCACAAGCTTCGATTTTGTTGACTCCTCTATCGTATGTTCTTATTCAATGGTTTGTCCCCTCGGGACATCCGATAAAATTGTAACGACACCGAGAAGATTAGCACGCCCATGTGCAAGGAAGGCATACACAAATCAAGAAATGGTTGTTATTCAATGGTTTTAACTTATGTCAATCAACTGAATGTGAACTTCATAGTAGGCAAATAAAGAAACATCAAATGCAATAAAAACGAAAAAATGGTGAGGGAACAAAAAAAGTGGAATTACATGAGAATCTTGATGGTGAGTTTCAGACGTGAAGGAATGTCGATCAGCGGTGAAAAAGACAGAGTCGGGGCTAACATCACGATCTCCAAAAATTAAACTCAATCTCTGATCCTGAAACCTTAGCTCCGACATTGTGACTTGCATTAATCAGTTATGCATCATCATCATCATATGTAGTGTTAATGTCGTGTACTGTACTTTGCAGATGTAATAGCGTGTTTGTAAAGGTCGATGCCATGAGAGGAGACTATATTTAACGATGGAATCTACAAGGAAAGGACAAAGCTGTTTTCTGTAGTGGGAATGTGACTTCATCATCATGTTTTTTGCTCTGTTCCCACTATTAGAAAAACATTTGGGATTCACTTTTCTCCATGCAGGTCCTTTTTCCCCTTATTTTTGTGAGTAAATATTAGTTACTCCGTTTTACGAGAAAGAGGAGAGGCTTTCCTTTTACTACTCCATCTCTCTCTTAAATACTCCCAGAATAAATGATACTATTTTTTTATTAGTTCATTCTAAAAAGAATAATATAATTTTAAATTTAGAAATATTTTTGAGTTAAAACTACTACTTTATCCTTAATGAAATGTTTTATAGTCACATATTTATGTATGATTTATTTTACACCACAAGTTCCAAAAACTTTACCATATTTCTTAAATCCGCTCCAAGTCAAATTAAGACAACTATTTTGGAACAAAGGGAGTATTACTCTATTTCACTCTTTTGAATGATTAACTATTACCACTCATTCTGTCTCATTTTGTTTGTGATACTTTCCTTATTAGTCTGTCTAAAAAAGATTGTCATATATTTAAATTTGAAAATAATTCAATTCCAAACTTACTTTTTGACTCATTTATAGCCACACAAATATCTATGTCTAATTTTATACCATAAGTTTCAAAAGTCTTTTTTTTATTAAATTTTGTGCCACGTCAAATTGTGACAAACAAAATGGAACGGAGGGAGTATGAGTTGTAGTACATCCTATAAACGTTTGAATATGCAATATATTTTCAGTTCTAGAAAACACGAAGAGTCGATTTCATGGTCAAAATTAACTACTTTAATACTCGTACTCCGAATTATGAAATATAAAATAGACACAAAAATAATTCTATTCTTGACACTAATTTACGTATTAATTTTATAAAATAAGATGTTTCTACATTTTGAGACCGTACTTTAATTTCTCTTTTTTCTTTGACAAAACTACTTCTATAGTCTACAATATTATATATATGAAACCGCAAATTTCAAAGTTATTATTATTTGTGTAAACTATGTAAGATAAATGAAAACCGAAGAAGTAGTAAACAACTGTGACGGTATGGTTTGGAGTTCATTTATCCTTGACCAATGATCTTAAATAATGGAGGATTTCTCTATGTTCTGAGCATTTCCTATCTTTATGCTAATTAATTCACATTTTTATTATCATCTTGTTAGACAATTAATTAGTTTACTGGTGTAAAGATAACATTTTATATGTTTTTGTTCTGATTTTGGTTTATAGATTTGTGTAGAGTAGTAATCTAACCCAGCTAAGAAAAGTTCCATTTTAATGTAGGCAAATAAGGTTGGTAGAAATTATCACTTAGTTGAGCTCAAATTGCAATTTTCTCAAAAATAGATGAAGGTCGGAGCGCCAGCTAAATTTCAAACATAATTTCAATCAAGATAAAAAGTATTCGTAAAATTCCTTTGATTAAGGAGCTTTTCGTGCCAAAAGGAGCAATTATTAGACAGCTTTGACTTACCCCATGGAAATAGGAAATCAACTGTAAAACTATTTCCTAAATGTTTTTGTGGATATTAAAATAAATAAGAAAATTATCTTTCACTCAGGCCCGCAGAAGATTATCTTGTCGTTAATTGTAACCCGTTACAATGAATTTGGATGATTCCCTACCAGCCAAATGCCAAAATCAGCACCGAAATTTATGGTCAATTAACCGAACCCCTTTGATGGAAAAATGTAATATTATCTATGTAAGTTTTGTTTTCATGAATGATAAGATGGCTTACATATATTTAAGTTGAAGCACTTAACACTGGTGAAGACGTGTAATCTAGCGGTGAAGAATAAAGATGGTTCAAAACTTCAAATTAGTGCCTGAGGCAATGTGTTTGAGTGTTGTGAGCATGCTTAGTATACTTTTATTGAATGCCTCTCAAGTTGATAAGTTTTTAAAGAAGAAACTCAATTTTCTAGGTCCAATTGTTAAAAAATTAAGGAGTATCACATTAAAACGACTAATTGTTTTTAAATTGCTGCAAATACTATAATTTATGTCTGGTACCGTTTATACTATCTACTGTTATTGAAGTTTAGCTTCTCTTTGTAGCTCAATCAGTCGCTCAAGATTCTGTATCCTCCTCAGTCCTCAATTACATTTTTGCTTTTATTGTAAATCACATGTGACTAGTGCTGATATTAATGGTTTTGTTAAGGGTGTTCAAGATTTGTTTTTTTTTTCCTGCTGCAACAGCATTTTGTTTTCATAGAGCACTTTTATTTACTTAATAAATATACTTTCTGTGTCTCTTTCTTTTGGAAATATGCACATGCTGCTCCAATTTCTTTTGACATAGGGAAAAAAGTACTTAATAATAGTACTCCTACTAGACTAGACTCGCAGTTCTACTGATTGTTTCTCTTTTTATTTTTTTCTTTTCCCCAAATAGACTAAATTAGTTTTTGTACTTACTAAAAGATATAGCAATTTCTGTAAATTATAAACTAATATCTCGAAAGAACTTTTAGAGCTGATATTAGTGCTCATTTACGCATCTATTGCTCTTAGACGTTGAAAAAGCATTGGTCCCTAACTTGAGAATCTTATTAATGTTGCTTTTTGTAGTCTCGTCCTTGGGGTAAATGATGTACAAGGAGGTGAAACCTGAAAGGGGTTGTTCCGGTACAGAGATTAGACAGAATATATAAAAATTACAAATCTTTTGTTGAAAATAATTCCCTTTTAAAATATCTTCTTTGGTGGGTCAAAAAACAAAATTATTATTTATGCCTAAAAATAGCTCAATATCTTAAATAGATATAATATAGGGTCACAAGCAATACGATAAATACTAAGGCAAAGTAGATAAAAACAGAAAATAAAGATATCTTATTCTTTGAGAATAGCCGGATTCTGTGAATATCGCTTGATGTATAATAAATTGGGAAGGGTATTTATAGTTGTGATTTACCCAGGTCATGAGCCTGTTTACTCAAGGCGTAGATACAAATTAACCCTAACTAAGAGACTGTAAACCCTAAAGTGGCGAGATGTATGTCTTGCATCCCTTGGCCCGTGTCTGCTGAGTAGCCGTGTCTTGTGGAGCAGGCATGTATCCTAAGCATCCGGTGACTTGTAAGCCAAGTTTAGTCTTCATCAGCTAGACTCGTGCCTACACAATCAGTCCACTCACTTGCTGAGTGTTGATGTAAGCGGTCAGAAAGTGAAAAAGGCATGCAAAAGAGATGTGTGAAAGGATATCTCACTGACTCCTTGAAACTTGCAATCACTTGGACCGAAATAGACGCCCTATTCCTTTGGAGTTCCACGTATTTTCATTTGATTGGTTTTTGCCGATTTTTCGCATTTTTCTCGTAACAGCTTTTACTACGCCGAATCGTTTCGTATCCCTGTCCATTATTACTATTGATAGCTTCGTGCTCCGTTCTTGTCTTCTCCTGCCAATAAAAGGGGCTCCTTAGTAGATGTTGATCACAAGTTCTTTCTCAGAAACATATTGTCTCTCTCAGAAAACTTCTTTTTTAAGAAAATAATCATGTTTCTTCTTGAAAATGTTCGCCTTTGATCCTGGCTCCATATTCCCAAAACATTTCCTTTACCCAAAATGGATGTTTTTGAGAAAATTGAAAGTAAAGATCCTCTGGTCACTCTCTTTCTTCGTCCTTCTGGTCATACTAAGAAGGACGAAGTCCCCGAGTCGTGAAGTTTGATCGGGTTCCTAATGAATTCTTCGGAATGTCTTCATTGTGGCATGTGCATTTATTACGGTATGCTCATTTTCAAACACAGTGGTTGCTGTGATATTCCTCTTGTCATAAGGGGACAGGTCGTTTAGCCCTTCCAGCCATCATGAGGCTTCTTTCCAGGATACTTTCGGTGTTCTGGTGACTTCTTTGACGATGTTGGGTTGATGATCCACTGCTTGACTCTGCTTGACCAGATTATGAAGTCACCAAGCTCTATGCCCGGTAGTGGTTCGAGGGCATCCTCTCTATTGGTTGGCTCGGATGTACTGCTCTTGCAACGTCTCTTCGGTCGCTTGCCGTGGGCTGCCTTGGGAGGAAGTTTCTCCCTCGTGTAGGTTCCCAGTCTCAACCCCCTCCTCTTCAATGAGTTCCCAATTGATCTACTTCAACCTCTACTGGTTGACGAGCACTCGTGCCTCCAACTTTTCTTCGAGTTCCTTTATCACGGGCGGAGTTCGTCCGCACTCGGATGCTTCATAAATCCTTTCCCTTGGATGAAGTACCAATATTGGCTCACATACGAGCGTCAGAGGTTCAACAACCGCGTAATCTAAGAATACTCGGGCCGACATATCGCTTGGGTAGGAGTTTCAAGTCTTGATGAGGTATCTTGGCTATGCGAAATTTAAAAGAGATTTTTTAGTCACAGTCCCCCAGGAGTTTTAGTTTCTTAAGAACATCTATCATGAACAACGTTGTATTCAAGAGAACCTGATTGTATATTGTAGCCTACGGGCCTTCGATATTAATGAAAGCGGATGTTTATATATATATATTTTTTTTTGGGCATACTTGCGTATTTACTTGTAATGTAGTCAAGTAGCGTTTCGTGTGCCTTGCTAGGCATTTTCTTTTTAAGACATTTGTGCGCTTGTTGGATACTATTTTATTATGCATCAACGAGTGATGGCTTAGGTTGCATCTGTAATTGACGTCTTTTGATTAAGGCAAGGCCCGCGCCTACAAAGGAACGACTTTAGCCCGTTGGGTACAGGCATTTTTGCATTCAAGCTAGAATAGTTATGCTTGTCCACTCGAGTGCTTAAGTCTTTAATGGCACGATGCAGGCCGGCGTCCCAACCGACATACTTGATGCAACCCAAATTGCATCGAGGCCATTCACTCGAAGTCAAGCCAAGAATATACAAGACGCTCATTTACACTTGGTTTGGAAAGGCATGGATGATATGAACTCGGGGGATGACTTGAAGACAATGCATTGGAGCTCAATCAAAGTGGAAACAGCGTAGGAAACAGTGCAGGAAGCAGGGGAGCAAAACAGAGCAAAACAGGGGAGCACTTTCTGAGCTTACTGCCTGACAAAGAAGATTTGCTCTTCGCGATCGCGTGCACACCTTCGCGATCGCGAAGAGGATTCATTTTGCCTGCGCCCTCGCGTCACCTCTCGCGCGATCGCGAGCCTCAGCAACTAAGTGTGCTTCGCGATCGCATATACTCCTGCGCTATCGCGATGAACACTTGGGCAGCAGCGGACCAGAATCTAGGAAAACCTTGTAATGGGGTGCTATAAATACACCCCTTCTTCATTTATTGCATTTGACCTTACTTTGAACACAAAACATTAAATGAGCATTGCTCTTGAACCTTGTAACTCTTTTGGCTTGAAATCAATTGGATGAATCCAAGTTGCTCTTTAATCCTATTTGATCATTCTATTTGCTCGAGCCTCGTGTCTCTTGAGGATAGTTTCATAGCGTAGGTGATCCTTGCCATCGTTTGGGGTGTAACGAAACATTGTTCTTCGTTGCTACTCGAACAATTGTGTGAGTCTTCGTCTCGTTTCTTATCTTTTATCGCTTTCGTAGTTTCGATTGCATCAGTTGGTATCAGAGCAAGGCTAGGGTTACGTTCTTACGAACCCTCGTCCTACTCTTCGTACTTGTCATCTTTGTTTCTTGTTTATTTTCTTGTTCTTATTCTTGTTATTTGAAAAAGAAGAAAAAAATTCAAAAATTAGAAAATCACAAAAAAATTGCTAGAAATCGTTTGTTGTTGCGATTTTATTGTTGTCAACTATTGGGGTTTGTTTGAATACGTATTCTCTTTGATTGGGTACCAACAAAACACCATTTCAAGTTGAGAGTCAAAGTTTGGAAAATTTAAACCCTAGGTTGAAGATTTCACAAAATATGCTAGAACTTGATTGATGTTATGAATTCTTGGTTGTTTGGTATCGGGGTTTACTCCTTGTAGTTTTCCTGACGTTTTGATACCCCCATAACATCATTTGGAGTATTGGAATGAAAATCAAAATTTTGAATCTTGAAGGCTTTGAAATTTTTTGAAGAACTTGTCCAAAATCATTGAAAACAAGTTGTTTGTTTGGTTAAACCATTGGGAATTGTTTACTACAGTTGAAAACACCATTTGGCAGCTTGAAAACTGAAAAACAAGTTGAATTGAGGTTGTTTGTGTGCCAAAACTGAAGTTTACAGTCGGGGTTCTGGTTCTGAAGCACAAGCCTGCGCGATCGCGTATTGCTTCACGCGATCGCGACAACTTCTCATTTTAAGTCATCGCGATCGCGCCCATCTGCACGCGATCGCGAAGTGTACCAATTTCCAGAAAATCCTGAATTAGGACAGATTGTTCGCAAAGGCATCGTAACAATTTCCAACCACCCAAACTCCAATTGCATCATTAAATATGGTGAGTTTCTACATCACAAACCAAAATTCATCCAATTCCGAATCCGTTTAGTGACGATTCGATCTTTGAACATTTGATCGCGTCACTTCCGGTTAGTACTTTGAGGGTAACATTTCTACCTAATTAGTACTAATCCATTGTGCGAATAGGATACTCGTGCCTAGAAGGAGAGTAGATTTCAAAGAAGATTCGTAGTTAATTGATTGCTTCAAGTGCGCACCAAATAGCTTAGCGTTCATCGAGTCCCATTGAATCAACTCTTCCCGAAGAGCAATTGGTTCTTGTGACTTGGATTGATCATTGAGGAGGTTGCGCAACTACGAGGAGGCCATTGATCTCAAGTTTGTGTGAACCTAATCCCCAACTTGAGTGAACCCGAGCGACAAACAAAAGTGAGGGAGTGAGTGAGGACTTTTACTCTAATCTCTTTTCTTGTTTTTGATTGTTGTAGGTACATGGCGGAGGAGAAAGCAAAGAGTACCATTGAGGTTTCAACCGACGTCTTGGCTAGTTTGTTAGCTGAGGTGAAGGCCTTAAGCCTCAAGATGGAAGTTATTGAAAAGGAGAGGACCCCGAGTGTCCCAAAACATACCGGTGAAGGCACTAGTGATGATTCAATCATGAAACCGGATCAATATGTGGAGCTAGTTCGTCGACAACGGTTGAGGGATGAGGCTCTTGCTAGAGAGAGAATGTTGGGCAATCCCCAAGGAGATGTTCCATTCCTAAGGCCCCGGAGAAACATAACACCCCTTGAGCAAGTTGATGAAGCTCAAGAAGGGGAGGGCCTCGGACTTGATGATGATTACTTTAATGCTCCCTATCCAAATAGGGGGGCGATGAATGGAGGCCGAGGAGTAGATAGAGTTCGAGGGCGAGGTCGAGGACCTCCAAGAGCTTATGTGGGAAGGAACTTGGGAAGGGAATATGAGGATGTTGATGACAACTACGGGGTTCAACTGGAACCAAACCGTAGGGGTCGTGACACTAATCTCAATAGTGTAAAGATCACTATCCCGCCTTTCAAAGGGGCTAGTGATCTGGAAGCATTTCTAGAATGGAAGGTCCAATTGGAGCGGGTCTTTGACACAAATGATATGACCGAAGAGAAAAAGGCCACTTATGCTACTGCTTCATTTGAGTCCTATGCATCTACATGGTGGGAATCCATCACGCGATCAAGGAGACGAATTTGGTTGCGGATGAACATCACTTGGGAAGAGTTGAAAGAGGTAATGAACAACAAATATGTGACTCCTAAGTATCGACAAGAGCAACTCAAAAGGCTCTATGAATTGAAACAAGGCTACAAGTCCGTTGATGAATATTTCAACGACTTTGAGAAAAACCGGATGGCTCTTGATATGGAAACGGAGGATGAACAAGCTATCATCCGTTTCAAGAGTGGCTTGAGTCGGGAGATTGCCTCCCAATTGAGACTACACATCTTCCACTCTCTACAAGATGTTTGTGATGCTGCGGTTGAAGCCGAAAAGTGGCTCAAAGAAGAGAAGGCTCCTCGCTATAGGAGTACTACTACCACTACCACTCCATCAACTCGCACCAAAGAATGGAAAAGCCCATATGCAAGTGGAGCAAGTGGGAGTCGAGATGTGAAGAAGCCTTTTGAAAAGGCTATCCCGAGAAGCGACCACAAAGAGGTTGGAGGTGTTTCTAAAACTACTTTAAATACTCCTTCTTCTTCTTCTTTCCAATGCCACAAATGCAAGGGTTATGGCCACTTTGCCAAAGAGTGCCCTACCCGGAAAACAATGATTGTGATGAATGATGGGTTGGTCTATGAGGGGGAAAGTGAGTCCGAGGGTGAAGTTGAGGAGGAGAGTGAGGAAGTTGAGGGTGAAGAGAGGGCGACGGAGGGGGATGATCCTAATATGTTCCTTGTGGTGCGTCGCATTTTAGGAACCATGGTGAGTGAGGAGAGGGAAGATGAACAAAGGGAAAACTTGTTCCATGCCCGGTGTAGAGTGAAGGGACAAGTGCGTTCCATGATCATTGACTCGGGTAGTTGTGCAAATGTTGTGAGCCAATCTTTGGTCTCACAATTGAATTTGCCTACCATCAAACACCCAAGTCCTTACCGTTTGCAATGGTTAAGTGAGTGTGGGGAGTTGAGGCTAGTGAAACAAATCTTGATTAGGTTCAAGATTGGGAACTATCAAGATGAACACATGTTTGACGTGGTGCCAATGCAAGCTTGCCACCTCTTGTTCGGTAGGCCTTGGCAATATGACAAACAAGTGGTTCATGATGGCCGGCCCAACACTTACACGGTTAGGCATGAGGGGAAGAAGTTTGTGCTTACACCCTTGACCCCAAAGCAAGTAAGTGAAGACTATCGGCGCATGAAGGAGTTGAGGGAAGCGGCTAAGGCCAAGTCCCTGGTTGTGGCCAAACCTTTGGCCGGGACTCCACTATCTTCCACCGGTTGCATGTGTGCCATGATGCAACCGGGTGAGTATTTGAGAGGTAATGATGGCACCAAGATGCTCATATGCCTAGTGCACAAAGGTATGGTTTTAAATTACGAAAGTGATTATTTATCTAACCCTAACCCTTTGCCTAGTGCCATTGAAAATATTTTGAAGGTCTATGAGGACATGTTCCCGGATGAGATGCCGGATGGATTACCTCCCTTGAGGGGTATTGAACATCAAATTGACTTTGTCCTGGGATCTCAAATTCCAAACAAGCCGGCATATAGAAGTAATCCCGAGGACACAAGGGAGTTACAAAAGCAAATTGATGAATTGCTTACCAAAGGCTTGGTGAGGGAGAGCTTGAGCTCTTGTGCCGTGCCCGTGATCCTTGTTCCAAAGAAGGATGGCACTTGGAGGATGTGTGTGGATTGTCGAGCGGTCAACAAGATCACGGTAAAGTATCGACATCCCATACCTCGTTTGGATGATATGTTAGATGAGCTTAGTGGTTCTAGAATTTTCTCAAAAACAGACCTTAGGTCCGGTTACCATCAAATCCGGATGAAACCCGGGGATGAATGGAAAACCGCATTCAAGACCAAGTTTGGTCTATATGAATGGTTGGTGATGCCTTTTGGCCTCTCCAACGCACCTAGTACTTTCATGAGACTAATGAACCACGTGCTAAAACCATTCATCAACAAGTTTGTGGTCGTCTACTTTGATGACATATTGATTTATAGCAAGTCAATAGATGACCATGTTGGCCACTTGAGTCAAGTCCCTGAAGTGCTACGAGCCGAAAGCTCTATGCCAACTTTAAGAAGTGTGCCTTTTGTGTTGAAAAGTTTGTCTTTTTGGGCTTTGTTGTTAGTGTCAATGGTGTAGAAGTTGATGAGTCCAAAGTTGAAGCCATTAGAGATTGGCATACTCCTACCACCGTTTCTCATGTGAGGAATTTCCATGGCCTTGCTAGTTTCTATAGGCGCTTTGTTAGAGACTTTAGCACCATTGCCGCACCACTCACCGAGTTGGTAAAGAAAGATAAATCCTTTGTGTGGGGAGAGCCTCAAGAGAGAGCTTTCCAAGAATTGAAAAGTAGGTTGAGTACCATCCCCTTGTTACAATTGCCCGACTTTGGGAAGGCATTTGAGGTTGAATGTGATGCCTCGGGGGTGGGAATCGGGGGTGTTCTCATGCAAGAAGGGAAACCCGTTGCCTACTTTAGTGAGAAGTTGAAGGGCACAACCTTGAATTACTCCACGTATGACAAGGAGTTGTATGCCCTCGTGAGAGCTCTAGCCCATTGTCAACACTATCTATGGCCTCGGGAATTTGTGATCAAGAGTGACCATGAGTCACTTAAGCATCTAAGAGGCCAAGAGAAGTTGAAAAAGAGACATGCCAAGTGGGTGGAGTTCATTGAGTCTTTTCCTTATGTAATTCATTACAAAAAGGGTAAGGACAATGTTGTGGCCGATGCGCTTTCTAGAAAATTCGCTCTTGCTACCACTCTTGCTTCTAAGCTTATGGATTTTGAAAGTATAAAGTTGTTGTACGAACATGACCCAAAGCTCAAGAGCATTCATGATGCTCTAGTGAGTGGGGAGAGGGCGGAAAAATACCAATGGGCTGATGGCTACATTTTCAAGAATGGGAGAGTGTGTGTCCCCGAGTCCTCTTGGAGAGATGGGCTAGTTCAAGAAGCATATTGTGGGGGCTTGATGGGTCAATTTGGCGTGGACAAGACTATGGCCATACTTAAAGAACAATTCCATTGGCAAAAAATGAGGCCTCTTGTGGAACAGTTTTGCAATGCTTGCTTGGATTGCAAGAAGGCCAAGTCTAGATCCAACAACCATGGCTTATACACTCCTTTACCCATACCTACTAGTCCGTGGGTTGATATCTCTATGGATTTTGTTATGGCTTTTCCCCGGACTAGAGGAGGACACGATAGCATTTATGTTGTCGTTGACCGTTTCTCCAAAATGGCTCATTTTATCCCGTGCAAAAAGACTAATGATGCACAACATGTAGCTTCCTTGTTTATTGATAATGTCTTGAAGTTGCATGGGGTGCCTCGCACCATTGTTAGTGATAGGGACTCCAAGTTCCTTAGCCATTTTTGGAAGTGTTTGTGGGGTGCTCTTGGCACCAAGTTGCTATTCTCTACGTCCCACCACCCTCAAACCGATGGGCAAACCGAGGTGGTGAACCGGACTTTGGAGCTCTACTTAGGGCTATAACCAAAGGTAAGGCCGGGACTTGGATTGATAAGCTACCACTCATGGAGCTTGCATATAACCGCACTTTGCATCGTATGATTGGCATGACTCCATTTGAGTGTGTATATGGTTTTAACCCTTTGATTCCTCTGGATCTTACCCCTTTGCCGAGGGATGTGGTTGTTGATTTTGAAGGTAAAGCTCGGGCCAAGGCATTGCTTGAACTTCATGCCAAGGTGAAGAAAACTTTGGAGGAGGCCTACGAGAAGATAGCAACCAAGAAAAACAAAAGAAGAAAGAAGGTGGATTTCAAGAAGGGAGATTAGGTGTGGGTGCATTTCCGCAAGGAAAGGTTTCCCAACCAAAGGAAGGGGAAGTTCGCACCGAGGGGCGATGGCCCATTCCAAGTGTTATCCAAGATCAACAACAATGCATATGTGATAGATTTGCCCAGTGAGTATAATGTATCAACTACTTTCAATGTTAGTGACTTGACTTCTTTTGATGTAGGTGATGATACCTTGGAGGAGGACGCCTTAATTTTGAGGACGAAATCTTCTCAAGAAGGGGAGGATGATGCAACCCAAATTGCATTGAGGCCATTCACTCGAAGTCTAGCCAAGGATATACAAGACGCTCACTTACACTTGGTTTGGAAAGGCATGGATGATATGAGCTCGGGAGATGACTTGAAGACAATGCATTGGAGCTCAATCAAAGTGGAAACAGGGCAGGAAGCAGTGCAGGAAGCAGGGGAGCACTTTCTGAGCTTACTGCCTGACGAAGAAGATTTGCTCTTCGCAATCGCATGCACACCTTCGCGATCGCGAAGAGGATTCATTTTTCCTGCGCCCTCGCGTCACCTCTCGCGCGATCGCGAGCATAAGCAACTAAGTGTGCTTCGCGATCGCATATACTCCTGCGCGATCGTGATGAACACTTGGCAGCAGCGGACCAGAATCTAGGAAAACCTTGTAAAGGGGTGCTATAAATACACCCCTTCTTCATTTATTGCATTTGACCTTACTTTGAACACAAAACATTAAATGAGCATTGCTCTTGAACCTTGTAACTCTTTTGGCTTGAAATCAATTGGATGAATTCAAGTTGCTCTTCAATCCTATTTGATCATTCTATTTGCTCGAGCCTCGTGTCTCTTGAGGATAGTTGCGTAGCGTAGGTGATCCTTGCCATTGTTTGGGGTGTAACGAAACATTGTTCTTCGTTGCTACTCGAACAGTTGTGTGAGTCTGCGTCTCGTTTCTTATCTTTTATCGCTTTCGTAGTTTCGATTGCATCAATACTGGTACAACTGTTGAATTGACGATTTCAATGTACGATAATGTCTGATGGCTTAATTAAAAGTGGTCTAGCTTGAGTGAGTAATTTACTCTAGCTCATAATGAAGAGTGAGTGTATTACTTCAGCTCAAATATGGCCGAGGGCTATGAATAATTAGATTGTAGATGGATGTTATTATAAAACTGATTAAATAGAATATTGGTCTTATTGAATAAAATAAGGCGCACGGGCCAATAATAGTCTTAATAAACTTAAATAACAATGATGGGGGCTGGACACCCTTTTAAAAAATAAGAGGAGCAAGAAAGAAAATATGTGTCTTGAATATGTTGGTCTACTTGACCTTTCAAGCATAGTACTTCTTAAGCTAAGTGATGTTCTAATTATCTAGAATGGTTGTTCTTTCTATGTCTTAAGAGCATTTATTTCTCTCACAGCGATGCCCCGTATTATGCGCATGCTGGTTTTAGAGATGCTCTGAGATATTCTTGGGAGGTCCATCATTAGCTAGGCGCTTGGCCCCTGGGCCGCTAGCCACCTAATGATACAACTCTCCACTAATCAAGCAGTATTGAGATGCTCTCTTTCGCAATTGCCTGCTCTCTTCCTCATCTTCAGAAATATACCCTTGTCCAAGTATTTGCTTAACGCAGGACGCCAATCTATGACGGGTCTTATGGTGAGCTTCAAGGTCCAGTAGGTTTGAGTGAGTTTAGCTTTATCACCGTTTTTGGGCTGTCTATACTTGTATATTTTGCGGCAGCTAGGCTGGGTAGCGCGTCGACCTCCGTGCTCTTTTTTTTTTTTTTTTTTGAAGAAGCTTCCACTTGTGAAAATTTTTCAAACGTTTCTCTATTTCGGCTAAGTACTCCAACATGTAAGTGTCTTTGGCAGTGGAGACTCCGACACTTGACTGACCACCAGCTGGGAGTTGCTGTAGAGACTAATATCCCTGGCCCAAATATGTATGCTAATTCCAGAGTTTGGATTACAGCTTCATATTCTGCCTCGTTACTCGTTATTAACAGACAGTTGACAGCCTTCCAGAAGGTCTTCCCATCTGGTGACTTAATCATCATGTTGAGGTCGGCCCTCCGATGTTCGGCGTCACATTCGTATAGACCATCCATTCTCCGCGTTGATTCCTTCTATGGTATGTAGTAATCCTGTCTAACGGTCTGGTTCATATCGGACCGCACCGAATCCGGGCTGAAAATAGGGCTGGACCAGTTCGGATTGGTTGTACCGGATAGATCTGCCCTCACTCTACTCCTGCTACGGTTCCGAGAAGGCTTCCCCATTTTCGACCAGATCGACCAGAGTTTTTTGGACCGGACCCGGCCGGGATCGAACCGATTTGGATCAGACCGAATAATAATAATAATAATAATAATAATAATAATAATAATAATAATAATAATAATAATAATAATAATAATAATAATAATAATAATAATAATAATAATAATAATAATAATAATAATAATAATAAATTTTCATTTTTCTGCTGTTAACTAGCTATTAGACACAGCTCTTTTGATACCCTAGCTGTTGTGCAATGGCCTAAAACGGTCATTTTAACCCCCCCTCCCCCCACTAATCCTACCACCTCATAACCGCCTCCCTTCTCCAACTATTTTTGTCCTAATTCTTTCTACATTATCAAATTCTTTTTAATTCTCTCAAATTCTTTATAATATTGCTACTTTGCTATCAAATTTCAATTTGGCTATCGTTAAAATTTTAACTTGGCTACTTTATCAAATTTTAATTGGAGTTGCTATTAAATTCTTATTTGACTATTTGGTGAAGTTTTGAATTATGAAGTATTGGAAAAATTGGAGGTGCTTATTGCTATCAAGTATCAATTCATATATCAATTTGGCTATTTGTTGAAGTTTTCAATTATCAAGTATTCAACTAATTAATTGGAGTGAAGGATCAAGTTTCAATTTTCCCTCAATTATACCGTTATATTTGGTTGGTCGTTCCTACTTCCTACTCTTTTATAATTTTTTGTCATATATTTATTTTCTATTTTCTATATTATGTCTCAACAATATGTTAGAGATTCTATTGAAAGTAGTGGGGAGGGGGGAGGGGGGGAGGGCAGGCACGTGGTCATCGGGGAAATACAGGTAAAGAAATTATTGGTAGTTCTAGTCATCCTTATCGAGATGATTTCACCCAAATAGATTAATCTCAATATTATCATGATGTTAGTGCTAATAATCTACTTGATAATGATTTGTTAGAAGCACAATATGGCTATCAAACAAAATAAGGGGTTAAATTGAAAGAAACACCTCCTAATGAATTCTAAACTGGTCCACATAAAGTTCAGGCTGATTTGCCTCCTCTAGCTCCTACTAGAGAACCAACTAAACGAAAGGATAGATCTGAGTTGTGGGAATTTGCGGAAAAGAAAGTTGATATAAAGAGGGCCGTATGCAATATTTGTAAAAAATATTGGGTTTTTAAAAATGAGGGTAATGAAGGTGGGTTGGGTAAAATTAGGACGCACATGATAAATAAGCATCCTAAAGAATGAGCATCGAGGCAGGGGGATTTATTTAAGGACTGAACATCGGGGAGTAGCGATGGATAAGAGTTCGAGTGTCCAAAAACATCTTAACCCAGTAACAAGAGGGCTTCTTCGTTATGATAAGCAAAAGGATAGGGAAAATATTATAAAAATAGTTGCGGTGGAGGCTTTACCCTTTACTTTTCCTTCATGTACTGGTTTTGTTCGTTATATTCAAGATAGATATAATCCCTCTTTTAAAGGTTTTCCGAAAACCACTATTAGAAATGATATAATTAAATTTAAGAAGGAATATAAATAATATTTGCATTTTTTATTTCATAACTTTGACACTAGAGTATGTCTTACTACTGATATGGATCGTTCTGCTAATGATTGTGATTATATTATAATTACAGTTTATTGGATATATCCTGAATGGAATTTTCAAAAAGGTATTATTGCTTATAAAGAAGTTGTTGCACCACACACATGAAACTCAGACTGCGAAATATTTAATTTGTCAGAAAGAGGTGATACTTAATGGTGGAGGGACCGAGAAGTTAAGATACCACTTAGAACGACACCATAATAGAGAATGGGTTGCTCGGGTTGGAGACGTTTACCTGGGTTGAAGAACTATTTAAGTGAGTATCTATGTAATTTTCTATTTTCTAGTTTGTCTTTCGATTATGTATTTCTCAAATGTTCAATAAAGTTCTTTAGTCTTTCTATTTTAAATACAATGTTTGTTTACATTATCTTAAAATAGTGTTTTACAACTCTTCTATTTTAATTTTCTTTATATTTCTCTTAAAAAAATATTAAAATAATACAAAATCGAGCCGAATCGGACCGGGCCGGCCCGAAAAAATCAGTCTAAACAGTACCGGTTACGGTTCCAACCCGGCTCGCCTAAGGCTGAACCTGATTGACCGGACCGGTAGTACCGGTCGACCTATTTACGTTACTTCAATAGACCGGACCAGACCGTAACCAGTAAAAAACCGGCACCAGGCCACTGGACAGGCTTAGTCCTCAGCTCTTCTATACTTTTGGCATCATCTCAGTACTAAAACCAGTAATGAAATTTGCGAGAACCCTTCGACTTAATGGCCATGCGTAGCTGATAAATAATGTCATACTCCCCCAATTCAGCAGCTCATTCTGTCAACCTTCTTGAGAATCCAGGCTTATGCAGGGTGGCCGTAATGGAAAGGAAAAGACCATAATGACCGTGTGGTTTCAAAAATATGGATGTAACTTCTGAGTGCCTTACTAGCATATTTTACGGGAAGCTATACTCCACTTTATTCTCGTGTAAGGACCGCACTCGCAGCCACTATTGAAATCGTGACATACAGCAAGAGACACTTCCAACGAGCGGGCTTAATTAATGTCAAGGGTTTCAAAAGGTATTTCATCAATTCTCCCAGTGTTTGTCTGTAGAGTCTTGGCCATTCAGGATCTTGATGCTTCACCAGTACTTCAGAATGTTGATACCGCCATTCCACCAATCATGGGATTAAGTCACTTAACATGAAGATCTGGTCTCTAAGCTTACTTATTTCTACACTGACTCTGCGTTCGTCTAACGCATCCTTTGTTTCCTCGATTCTAATGGTATTTACTTCATCTTTGAGGCACGTGTTGGTGTCCGCATCAAACTTATAGCCTTCCTCGAGCAAAAACTGCTCACTTTGAACTTTATTTATTCCGACTGGGGTCGGGTATCTAAAGACTCAATGAAGCGATGAGGGTACTCCCTTACTCCATGTATCTAGGGTCTTCCCAAGATGACATTATACGAGAGGTCGCAGGTTATTACTTTGAAAGATGTTAGCTTCATCACGCATGGGATGAAAACTGGTAGGACTATTGATGCAACCCGGACCATGACTAGACCCTTTACGAGAAGCCAAGCTAGGGAGTTGCAAGAGCTATAGGGTATGTTCTTAAAATTGGAACTACTGGAGCTGATTTTAAGTGATGCAAGGCCAGTTTGCACACTCTCAGTTTCTGGAACTGAAATTGTTTAATGCGATTGAGGAGATACAGGCGCGATCGCAAAGAAGGCAGAGACTAAGACTTGCACGACCGCGCCTGGACAGCACGCGATGGTGCTGGAGACTGGTTGATAGATATCTTCTTCGCGAATGAGCAACCTAGACCGCGTTCGCGAAGCTTCTGTGATAAGGCAGCGGGTGTCTTCTGCTGGCGTGATAGCGCTGAGAAACATTCAGCCTTCTACTTTAGGTCTAATCACTTTATATTTTAGCCCACTTTAGGGATAATTAAGGTATTTCATGCCACATTAGGAAGACTACTATTTAAGCTTCCTTAAATTCATTTCCTAGGTTTAAACTTTTGATGATTTTTAACGATTTGTTAGAGCTTGGCTAAAGCTTGTTGCTTAAGCACTCTTAATTCCTTGATTTGCAATTGAATTTCATCTAATTGAGGGTTAATTAGTATAAGTACTATTGGTTGTTTTTGTATTAGGTGGTAATTAGGCCTTATCTCCTAATTGTTGCCTATAAAATCAGTTAATTTGTGTCTTGATCATTCTCTTTATCTTGTTTTTTTTAAATTATTTCAATTTCGTAGTGTTTAGGTTCATATCATTTGGTACCAGAGCTTGGATTAGTATTTGTTTTTACAAACATTAAAGATTTGATTTATCAATTAATCAAATCTGATTTTATGAAAAAAAATACACATTCAAAAATCTGAAAAATTGAGTCATAGATTTAGAGTTTCTTTGAATGAAATTGTTGTTAGAAATTGTTGATTGTTGAGGGTCAATTAGTATACTAGTCGCGAACTACACCCACGCGAACGCACCTACCCAACCAACAGAGAGCTGAAAACAGCCCCTAAACAGTTTCAAATCACTCGAAATCTATTCTCATCATAAAATACATTAAGTTTCTAGATCACACACAAAATTTCATCTAATTCCAACATCGTTTCGTGCCAATTCGATTCAAGCTTTTCTCTTTTCAACTTCGTTGTCTTTCCAAATTCCCATCTGTTAGCTTCAATTATCCGTTCTTTGGTACATCAACTCCACTCTACCCCAAATTGGATTGATTAGATTGTCGAAGATTAGATTGAGTGTGAAGAGCAACTTGAACTTTTCCAAGAGAGGTAAAAGGCAAGTGTGGTGAGAACATTAGAGCGAGCAAAAGCCAATCATTGAGTGTAAACACGAGGGGATTGTGTGTAATCAAACTAGTGTAAACACTTAGGGAGTGAATTGGTGAGGACGTTTTTCTACTAATATTGTTTGTTTTGATTGTTTGGAGGTACCATGTCATAAAAGGGAAGTGAAATGAACATGGAAGCGAAAACCATGGTTAAAGACATAATAGCTCGGATGGATGGATTGTATAATGAAGTCAATTGGCTGAAGGACACCGTTGAGGGCCTAACTCGTAAGTCTAGGCTCCAAAAGACGGGAAAGAAAGCGGTTGATACACCTCCAACCGTGGGGTTGTAGGGTGATGGTCCTAGTAGACTCTCTCATTCTAGTGGCCGTTACTCTCATTTGATTGCCCAAGATACTTACTCTCCGGATGATACTCCTAAAGCAAAGGATCATTCTTATGATCATCTAAAGGTGATAACAAAGATGTGACGCACCAATAATTAGGACGTTAACATGATGAATAGTCTTACCACTCACTTGGAGATGATAACCAATACTATTATCCATTGGGAGCACAACAAGGGGGACATAGGGGTTGTGGTGGTCGATTTGGGAGAAGAAATCAAGGAACCATTTCGTGAAGAGAATCACCATGACTATGGTGGTCAAGGTGGATATTAGTGGCAATATGATGAAGATAAGGGGTTGAATACCATCTAGATCAACCTTCCACTACAACAAACTTGGCCTATGACAACACTAATTTTGGAGCACCCTTGAAAAGTATTGTCAAAGGTATCTAGGAGAATGCTTTTTAAAGGGTGGCCCTATCTAAGAACTTTTGGATACGGAATTTAGACCACGCTTATAAAGCGTTTTCTTTATATATAAAGGCTACGCATTTAAAGGGTTGCCATTTCATAAAATATTTGGCAATTGTCTTTCACCTGTACTGCAACGCTTTTGAAGGGTGATACTTTTCATCCTAATAGCTAGGGGTGTTCATGGTACGGTACGGTACGGTTTTAAGCTTATCGGTAACGGTAAATCGGTTAACGGTATGTAATTATGTAAAACCAATACCGTACCGATAAGCTATCGGTTATCGGTTATCGGTAGTTAACGGTTCGGTAGTTAACGGTTCCGAAAGCGGTATACCGAAGCCACAAAAACCCAGATTTACGAAAGGAAGTAATCAAAGAAAGCTTGCTGGATTAATAAGAAATCTCACAAAAGCACATAAAAAGATTAGCTTTACTCTTAAATGTACAACTTATAAACTTTTGTTACAAGCAGCAGCACAACCTATAGAAAAGAAAATTAGCCAAAAGAAGGTAAATTTCATTCATATCTTTCATAAACAGACAGCTATTAATATTACTTATCAACATTAGCAACCTCAATCAAGGGATTATCATTTTACAGTAATGTTTCCTCCGCCAACATCTATGCACCTTCTGCAATGTTTTCTCCCCAACATTCTCCATCTTAGAATGTTGTAATGACAAATTCAAAATGGGTCAGGCCTCATATGTTTGTAACGACAAATAGCCACTAGTAGCAATAATATTTATACTTTAACATATAAATTAATATACTAATAATAAATCAAATACATAAAAATTATATTAAAAAATCCTTATCGGTTATCGGTACGGTAACGGTAATGATATATAGAAACCGTTACCATACCAATATCTTATCGGTATTAGAAATTTATACCATTACCGAACCAATAACCGTTATACCGATACCGTTATGCTTATCGGTAGCGGTAACGGTTCGGATATCGGTCCCGGTTCGGTTTTGCACACCCCTACTAATAGCAACTCTTCATAAGCGTACTTAAAAAATTTCAATTTATAATTTTCCCAAAAATATTTCCCTCCATTATTTCTCCAAATAAAATAGTTCCCCTCGTTTCAGAAAAGGCGAAAGAGATTAGAACCCTCAAAATATTTACTTTCCCCTAGTTCTCCTTCTCGAAATTCCTAATTCTATTCCCTGCTTTTACAATTGCTTCATCACCACCGCCGATGCTGCACCACCACCACCACTGCCATCAAACGGTCTAAATTTGTAACTTATATGATAATTGGGAAAAATCTTACCAACGGCTAGGTCTATTATTTATCCAAAACCCACCCCCCCCCCCCCCAATTTCATTGGCTAATCCGCGATGCACGACCAACATTCACGCCTATCTCACTATCCTTAAGAAAGAAGAAATTTGCGTATTGAGCAATTTTAGAGTTTCCATTCACTTCAAGTACTGCTAAGGTCCAGCAATTTGATAATGCGGTAAGGTACGCTTCTTTTGCTTTTGACTTTTACATATTTTGTAAGTTAACATAAAGTCCTAGATGTGTAATTGTTTTCTTTGTGTTTTTGATTCCCCAGTTTTCATATTCAGCTTAGGTCAGTACAGATATGTCAATAACAAATATTTGCATTGGGAATCTCTGGAACCCTTGCATTCTATTATCGTTGGAAGCCCTAAATTTTCACTATATAAGTTTTTAAGTTAAAAAAACAAGTGGACAATAGTGTTCAATTACTTAAATTTCTGTTATTGCTACTCTTCTTGATTTTAGATTTGAGTTGTTATAATAGAATTGCTATGGAAAAATATATAGTGGAAGGTAGAGATCTGGTGTGCCTAAGTTGTTCACCGCACACTTCTTTTTATTTGAGAGAACTATTTATGACCCTGTAAAAGAAAACTTGCAAAGAATTTCAACAGTTCTGGTGTCACGTTGATTTATGTATGTGTATGCATTCTTTTTTCTAGGAAATTATTTAACATTGTTATTGTTTCAGGGTGATTTATATGATCTTGAGTGCTTGTAAAAAATATTAAGCGAGTGGATGTTGTGCTATTATCAATGGGTCCTTACAAGTGGCAGAAGTTAAAGTATGGTTTATGATGTTCATTATTGAGTACTTGTCATCCATGAATATAATTATGAGGTTCTTATGTTAAAACATATTTCGTGGTTTGTTGATTCTAACTTATTACTACTAAAGTTGCGAATGTGACAAAGTGGACAGTTTGATCTATATGGTACATGAAGTACTAAGAAATATAAAAACTTCTTTGATTTAAAGCCTAATGTACGCCAGAGTAATGTCCAGACCTTGCAAGACGATTTCACCTTAAAATTTAAATATAGAACTCATTGTTCTTTTTGAATAGTTGGAATACGGCTAGAGTCTCATGATTAAGTAAATAAGCCAACCTTAACCAATTCAATTGGCACAAATGAGTTTATTTCTTTCTTTCTTTCTTTTGTCACTAACATGTTGCCAACACAAGAAAGAAAACCAATGAGTGGTTTGACAACTTAACTTTTTTATTTGGTAGATAATATCCTAAATACGCTAGTGTTGCTATGTTGAATTTTCATTTGAGTGTTCAAGTGCTTGTCTGCTGCCTCTATATTATTTAACCTAATGAACTCATTAAATGGTTCCTTAAAAAAAGGAACTGTCAGATGAAAAGAAAGATTATTAAACTGGAAAGTAGAAAGATCCTATGCGAATCTACATGGAAGAAATTACTTGGATTAAATAAAAATATTGCACATGTGAAAATTTGCCGTGAACGAAGACTGGATGCAAGAGAAACTTGGTATTACTTTTTATTTAGCTTTGTTTATTTTCGATAGAGTCTTGCTTATTGACTTAAAGAGACTTCGTTTCTTGTCCAATACACTTACGAATTACTCCCTCCGTCCCAAATTAGTTGTCACTTTAGCAATAATCATTTGTCCCAAATTAGTTGACACTTTAGGATTTCAAGACTAAAATTGTTAGTCTTTTCCAATTTTACCCTCAATAATTAAAAAAATTCTCAACAAAATATAGTAGTCAAACATTAAATAGGGGTAACATAGTAAACTACATACTCTATTTATTGGTTTTCTTAATGGACGTGAAAAAGCTAAAAGCAACAACTAATTTGGGACGGAGGGAGTACATTCCTTTCTATTTTAAATTCTTATATTCTTCTTGCTATCGCTCCATGAAAATTAAGTTTATGATCCCATTGCATATGGTTGTACATGTGAAGAACAATTAGAAAATGCCAAAGTAAGTAAGAGTTATATGTTAACCTTGCTCAAGAAAATTACTTATTGCCAATAACGTGAAAAAGTACAACTTGAGGCCTTCTTTTCTTTCATATACAACAATATTGGATCCTTTTGTTTTTTGTTCTTTACTTTTAAATCATAGTGCTCTCTCCTATTGGCCTCCTTAGTAAATATGGGAAAGAAGAAATTAAAAACACCAGCTAGATGACAATACTCTAAGAACATATTTTAATTTAATGAAAAAAGATGTTGTGCTTGGATGTCTAATTGGCCATTACTTGGTAGTCTGTGCTACCTGACCATCAAAGATGCCGACAGTTGCTCATCTATTGATTTGTACAAGGATTTTGGTCAATCATAATACTGGAGAGACTCCATGCATCAACTCATGTGCTGTTTTATTTGCATTACTGGTTTGAATCGAGAAGTCTCCTGCCTTTTGTTTCTAGTGGGATGAGCTCCAAAGTAAAAACTGCTTTTTTCTTCAAATATTTCTACTGTACTTTGCAAAAAGCATATCAGCTGAAGCATTCTTATCTATTTTTCTATCTGGATGGATATCTACACACTATGACACTACAGCAAAGCTTCAAGACTTTCAATGACAATTATTTTTAGTGAATAGTAAATGATTGGACTACTATGATTTCTTTCGCAATCGTGGCAAGAAGACATTTTAATCTTTGTGAAGTTCATGAAAGACAATTGGACTACCATGATGTCTTTTATTATTTATGATAAGATATGAATATATTAGGTTTTGTATAGTTCATAGCTAGTGCGCACCTTGAAGCAATCTGTTTTAATAGTTGATGTATTACATGAATTTTTTGAAGTTTATTGCAATGCATAAAATTTTGAAACACTTATGTTATTCTTGTTAATGAAGTGTTTGAAATCTTTAAATAAGGAGAAGTAAGGACAGGAAGCAAGTGCAAATTAATTAATTAATTTATCAATCAGGTGGCAGTGCCAACCATATATAATATCTAATGCAAAAATTTAAATATGTCGTATAGTAAAGTTACTCAGGTGGTAAAACCAACCATATGTATGAGATAGACAATATTAATTTTAAAGATAAATTATAATATAAGAAGATTATATTAAAAATAAAAATATTACAGAGTCAGAGAGAATGAACTCTAACCAATTCTTGAGAGAGAGAGAGAGAGAGAGAGAGAGAGAGAGAGAAGGAGCAATATTGTGAATGGAGTGATAGGAGTGGTGTCCTAATACAAGTGATAGGGGGTATTTATAGCAAAAATAGATAAAATATCTTGCTGAGGTCATGAATGTTGTCAGCTTTAGTTGATGTCACGAATGATGTCAGCTTGATGTCATGAATGGTGTCAGCTTGATGTCATGATTGTGTCCTTCAAAATGATGTCAGCTTGATGTCATGATTGTGTCATTTTGATTATTCTTCTGCTAAGTTATAATCAGGGTCTTCTTCTTCGTCATCTTCTTCTTCTGAAGATGGTTGAGACTTTTGGCTGGAGGATCCAGCTTTAAGTTGTTGGAGGATTAATTCCATTTGTTTAATAAGATCTCTTTTGTTGCTAGAGCTGGCTAACATGCAACTGCTATTGATTTTTGTTGAAAATAAGTATTGAGCAACATATCTTCAATAAAACATTTAAGAAAATGGCTTAGTTCTTTCTAAAACTAAATATAGTCTTTTTCAAATAAATATCCGATTTTTAGATCACATTATCCAACAAGGAATCCAAACTCTTGTATCTTGCCATGTAGTTCCTCGAGTTCACAAGTAAGGCTTGCAATAGCAGCTTCTGCTTGATGCACTTGAGGTGGAGGAGCTCTTGAAGAAGATGGTCGACTATCTTGTGATGTTGCCCCATGAGTAGGTGCAACATGTGTTGAGTGAAGCAGGTTGTTTTCATCTTCAATGGTGTATAAATTAAAACCCCTTCTCGAAAATGCATAGTCATCATTACCCAAAGTTTCACACCCTTGTCCCGTTAGGAAATCTGTTAAAGTATTGGAAAATAGGAATTATCCATCACCAGTTTTTGCAGCATCAAACATTGCCCTACACCATTTGAGCTCCCAAATTAATTGGTATCCTGCTCATTATGCAACCAATGATAATTGCCCTTCGGAGAATAACTATGTGGCTCCCTCTTAAGATTCTTGAGCTCACAATAGCGTTCCAACCCTTGGCTTTGAAGTTAAGATCTTGGGTTGTGATTGTTGCACCAACTCTACTCCATGCTGGCCTTCTCTCTCGCCCAATAATGGGAATCAACCACCTTCTTTGCAGTTTCTCTCTCATCTCCAGCTTGGCCATGTATTCTTCAGGAACAAAGTTTGGAATTTGGAGGTGTTGATTCAATGCTATTGCTGACACTTCCACTGTTGTGCCCCTGACTTCAATCACACATTCTGGTTCTTATTGTTCACTCACTGCAATGTGGAATTCCAGAACTAGCTCTACTACTGCTGCTCCCAGTCTTCTTGTGAAGATGTTACTCCATCCTATTTCACGGAAAGCTTTGTAAAATGCTGGGTTAAGCTCCCCCACTCTGTCAAGTACTACTCTCCTCTCACAGATGAGCACCTCATGCTCTCATCTGTACTGAAAGTTGCTTCACATGGTTCATCATTAGACAGATCATTGCTAGAAGGGTCACTCTTTAAGGAACTGCATGGTAGGGGAGTGTCCATCCTTGCTCATTTGTATGGTGCTTGGTGTGCCATTTTACTACCTGGACAAAATCAACTCCAAGAGCAATGTGAGTACTTAAATCAATACATTATCCTACCCCTAACTAAGCTATGATTAACCTAAACTAACATATGAAATTCATGAAATGAGATGGAACACTTGAAAAATTCAAACAATGCATAGGGTGCACAAGAAAAGGCGGGAAGCAGAACAAGAGGCGGGCTCGCAGATAAGAAGAGGCGACCCGCAGAAGCAAGTGCTGAGAAGCACCGGTGAGTCGCCACATGAAGTGCGAGGCTTTAGCTCAAGCCGCAGAAAATTTCAACTCTCTGTGAGAGTCGGCAACCCGCACTTGAAAGTGAAGGTCCGCCTACTCATTCCGCCCTTCTAGTTGCGAAGCGCACTTTGGCCTAGGCGACTCGCATAACTTTTGACAAAATGGATCGATGAGTCGCCCCTTGACCTATGATGGGCAAACCTCTCTCGCCTAACTTTTGAGCTCACTGATCACACCGGCTGCCTCGCACTTGCTTTTGCAGGCACACCAAGTGTCTTCCGCACTCGATTGTGCAGCAATCTACTTCATTGGCAGTTTGCCGAATTCTTGGTCCAATTTTTCTACAGTGTACAGATTCCAAGCTTTCCAATTATCACTTCCCTTAATAACCTCAAACACAATCCTAAGTGGTCTTTTCAACTTCTCACTTCTCTTAAACTTTCTCTCAATAATGAGACCACGATTTCAACCAAAATTCATGAAAGTCAACCAAGATTGATACAAAGTTCAAAGCTTTTTCAAAATCTCAAGCAAAATAAGGTATATTCATCGTGTCATTCAAGTTCAATTTTTTGGTCCTTTTTTACTTTCACTCTCTTCTTCTGCTCATTTCTTCACTTAAGAACAAAGTAAACCCACATTTTACATACTCTAGGGCTCCAATTCATGAAATGAAAGTTAAGAAAAAAATCCTAAAATCAACCTGATCATGGATAACAAGTTTAATCAATCAAACCCCACCCACAACATGAAGCTTTTAACAACCCCACATATAAAACATGAAAATTTTAAAGCAAGGAGTTGAGTTCTTACCGGATCTGTGATGAAATTCAAATCGGGTTGAGGGATTAATGGTAGGTTGGTGAGATCGAGTGTCTGTGTGTGATTTAGAGTGTTGGTTGGGATGGTGGTGCATCGGAACAGTGTTTTCCGATGGTGGTTATTTTGATTTTTACGTTTGGGGTGAAAAGTGTAGAAGAAAACTTACCTTGGGGCCTTATATAGTCAGGTAAAAACCCGTCAGGCCCATGAAAGTGGCGACCCGCATCTCATTTGGCGGGTTTCCGAATTGAAGGCTTGTAGGACATAAGTCCTCCCAGTTTGCACAAGTGGGTTGTCCCGCAGACTGGTCTGCGGAGTTGAGTGGGCGACTCGCCGAATGAACGGCTGAGGAATCCTCCACTTCGCAGAAAATATTTCCTCACTGCTTGCACCGGCGGCCCGCAATTCCTTTGGTTGGACCGTCCTTCTGCTTCCGCACTTTAGTCGCCGGTCCTTTCCCAGTTTTCAACTTCTTTCGCATTTCAATCCTTGTAATTTCCTGCGTTAACACATCTTCAACCAAGATCAAACGCATTTACCAGAGAACTTCTCATGAAATTTTTACAGTAAATACATTATTAAAACTAAAAATGCTAAAAGTAAATCTTGGGTTGCCTCTCAAGAAGCGCTTGATTTAACGTCGCGGCACGACGGTGTTACCTCAACCTTCAAGGATTCATGAAATAGATGCAAGCAACCTTCCTAAGCTCGGCTTCACTCCGAAAGTTGTAAAACTTTCTTTTTCTTGCAACTCGACCCATCCATAAGGTGATGTATCCACCACTTTGAATGGTCCACTCTACTTGGATTTCAATTTCCCGAGGAATAAATGCAATCTTGAATTGAAAAATAGCACCATGTCCCGCGCCTTGAATTCTCGATTCTATATCTTCTTGTCATAGATGATCTTCATCTTTTCCTTGTAGAGATTTGCATTTTCATAGGCAAGAAATCTCATTTCCTCAAGTTCATGTAGCTTCTCCACCCGGGACTTGGAAGCTTCTTCACAATTTATGTTGAGCTTTTTCAACGCCCAAAGAGCTTTATACTCCAACTCCACGGGGAGATGACAAGCTTTGCCAAAGACTAACCGGAACGGTGAGATCTCAATAGGAGTCTTGTATGCCGTGGCATATGCCCATAAGGCATCATCCAACTTTTTCGACCAATCCGTCCGATTCACATTAACCGACTTGGCTAGAATTTGCTTGATCTCTCGATTTGACACTTCCACTTAGCCACTTATTTAGGGATGATAAGGTATAGCAACCTTATGTCTTACCCCATATTTTTCCAACAAAGAGATAAAGACCCGATTGCAAAAGTGGGTACCCCCATCAATTATGATGGTGCGAGGGGTGCCAAATCTTGTGAAAATGCTTATCATGAGGAAGGCGGTGACACTTCTAGCTTCATTGTTCGGTAAGAAACTGCCTCAACCCATTTTGATACATAATCAACCACCACAAGAATGTACTTCATACCATAAAAACTTGGAAAAGGACCCATGAAGTCGATTCCCCATACATCAAAGAGATCAACTTCCACAATGAGGTTTTCGGGAATTTCATACCTTCTTGAGATTCCCCCCGTTCTTTGACATTGATCACAACTCTTTGTATATTCATAAGCATCCTTGTATAAAGTAGGCCATAATAAACCCCATTCAAGTACCTTTGTCGTTGTTCTAACACCTCCATGATGTCCTCCATAAGGAGTGGAGTGACATCCTTCAAGAATAGTTCCTTGCTCGGCTTCGACAATACACCTTCTTATCATTCCATCGATACATACTTTAAAAAGAAAGGGATCATCCCAAAAGTATTGTCGTGCATCTTTGATCAACTTCTTCTTTTGATTGAATGAGAAATCCTCCGGGATCTCTCCACAAGCAAGATAATTGGCTAAATCCGCATATCAAGGAGTTTCCTCCCAAGATACCGCCAATAACCTATCATCTGGGCAAGAATCATTGATCTCAAGAGTTTCTTTTAGGCGACCCTCCTCCTCCAAATGGTATAAGTGGTCCGCTACTTGATTCTTGGTTCCCTTTCTATCAGGTACCTCAAGTTCAAATTCTTATAACAAAAGTACCCATCTAATCAACCTTGCTTTTGAATCTTTCTTGGCCATCAAATATCGGATTGCGGAATGATCGATATGCACAATGACCTTAGATCCCATCAAGTAAGATCGAAACTTTTCAAAGCTAGAGACAATGGCTAGCAACTCCTTCTCCGTCATCGTATAATTTTGTTGAGCTTCATTCATGGTCTTGTTAGCATAATACATAGAGTGAAACATCTTGTCAACCCTTTGGCCAAGCATGGCTCCCAATGCAATATCGCTAGCATCACACATAAGCTCAAATGAAAGATCCCATTTTGGACTCACTATTATCGGTGTGGTTGTTAATCTCAATTTGACCTCTTCAAAGGCCTTCAAACATGCTTCATCGAATTCAAACTTAGCATCTTTTTCCAAAAACTTGCACAATGGGTTGACAGTCTTGGAGAAATCTTTGATGAAGCGGCGATAAAATCCCGCATGTCCCAAGAAGCTTCTCACTCCTTTGACGGTTGTAGAAGGTTGAAGCTTGGAGATTACTTCAATCTTTGCATGATCTACTTTAATTCCTTTCTTGAACACCTTGTGCCCTAGAAAAATTCCTTCTTGAACAAGAAAGTGGCATTTCTCCCAATTGAGCACAAGTTTAGTTTCTTCACACCTCTCTAAGACTTTCTTCAAATAAGACAAACAATCTTCAAAAGAATCACCCACTACGGAGAAATCATCCATGAACACTTCTAAGAAATTTTCCACCATTTCATAGAAGAGTGCAAGCATGCACATTTGAAAAATAGCCGGGTTATTACAGAGTCCAAAAGGCATTTTACGGAATGCAAAGGTACCATAAGGACATGTGAAGGTTGTCTTGTCTTGATCATTTGCTTCAATTGACATTTTATTTAACCCCGAATATCCATCTAGAAAATAATAGTAAGCTGGGCCCGCCAAACATCAAGCATTTGGTCAATAAAGGGTAGGGAAAATGATCTTTTCTTGTTGCATTGCTGAGCTTATGGTAGTCCATGCACACTCACCAACTGGTCACGGTTCGAGTTGATATAGCTTTACCTTTTTCATTTTGAACTACTGTCATCCCTCCCTTTTTGGGCACATATCGAACAGGTGAGACCCATTCACTATCGGAGAGTAGAACAATCACCCACGCATCTAACCATTTTATGATCTCCTTTTTGATAACTTCTTGCATTTAAGGACTCAACCTCCTTTGATGTTCCACCGTTGGTTTACATCCTTCTTAAAGGAGAATTTTGTGAGTGCATACTCCCGGGTCAATTCCTCTTATATCCACTAGAGTCTACCCAATTGCTTTAATTCTTCTTCTCACCACTCCAACTAATTGATCTTCTTGTTCTTTCGTTAAGTGGGAAGAGATGATTATGGGAAGAGTGGAGTTTTGGCCTAGGAAAGTATATCTTAAGTGGCCTGGGAGTACCTTGAGTTCAGGTTTCGGAGCTTCTTCAATTGAGGGCTTTGTGGGAAGAGTGGTTCGGTTTTCAAGATCAAGGGAAAGCTTTATGGGAACATAGGGTTTAGTGCTAAGTCCTTCCAATGCTTTCACACATTCGGCAATACTTTCTAAACTATCAATATCCATGTTCCAAATCACCGCGGCCAATTCATCCGCTTGACTCACTAGAACACTCTCTTTTTCCACAAGTGCATCCACAACCATATCCACATAAGAACAAGTGGCTTCCTCCTCCATAGGTTGTCTCAATATTTCGCATATATGAAACACAACCTTCTCACCGTTGAAACGAAATGTAAGTTCCCCCTTTTCCACATCACAAAGTGCTCTCGCATAGCTAAAAATGGACGCCCAAGAATAATGGGGACATCAAAGTCCACCAGACAATCAAGGATCACAAAGTCCGCCGGGAATACAAATTTCTCCACCTTCACTAGAACATTGGTGACCACTCCAGCTGGGTGCTTCATGGGGCGGTCGGCCATTTGCAAGTTCATATTTGTAGCCTTGGGGACTTCATTGATAGTAAAAGTCTTGTAGACCGCATACGACATCAAATTGATACTAGCTCCAAGATCACATAGAGCTTTAGGAAAATATGTCCCTCCAATTGTGCATGGGACCGTGAAGGCTCTGGAGTCCTCCATCTTCCTTGCCATATGCTTTGAGACAATCAAGCTACATTGATGAGTCACCTTACTTGGCTCATAATCCTCATAATTCTTCTTGGTCATAAGATCTTTCACAAGCTTTGCAACATTTGGCATTTGGCTCAGTGTATCAACCAAAGAGAGGTTGATGGATGTTGATGCTATTTTATCCCAAATTTTCTTAGCTTGAGATGCTTTTTTTTTCATACTCTTTTGTGGGAAAGGGAGTGGAATTTTAGGAATGGAGCTTGGACTAAGAAGGCTTTGTTTGGGAGGTAGAGTTTTCTTTGTTTTGGATTTTTGAGGGAAGTGACTTCTATGATTGGTTCTTGAGGGATTGCCTCATCATAAACTTTATGCCTTGAAATCTCTACTTCCACATCATTTGCTTTATCTTGGTGTAACCCCTCCTCCTCGTCTTGCTCTCCCTTTTGCTTTTACTTCATCCATATCTTCTTTTGATTTAGGATCTTCCCATATTTTTCCACTCCTTGTCATAATTGCCATCACATGATCTTTCCCATTCCTCTTAGGATTCACCACAATGTCACTTGGTAGTTCTTCTTGAGGTCTTTGGTTCACTTGGTGAGAAAGGGTGCTCATTTGAGATTCAAGAGCCTTTATGGAAGTACTATGAGTATTGACCGATTTCTTAATCTCCTTGATATCACCGGTATAACTTTCTTGATTCTTGAGGACTTCTCCCATCATTTCTTCCAATTTTGATTGACTTCTCCCTTCATTCTCACCTTGCTTGTAAGGAGTTCTTGGTGCATAGTTTTGAGAAACACCAACTCCCCTTCCACTTTGATTGTTGTTCCAATTTTGTCTTCCTTGAACTTGCCTCCATTGGCCTTGTTGATAAGGCCTTTGATAACTACCTTGTTGTTAAGCCACAAAGTTGGCTTCTTTTTCAATTTGGACATTGAAACATTGCTCCGGGAAATACTCCTCTTGCCTTCTTTGAAGAAGGGTTAGAGGTGGACCTCCGGGGTTGACATACCCAATTGGGGCCACTTGATGGCCCGTATTTGTAACTTGAAGATTTTCTACCTTGCTCGCCTTTTTCTCTTTTTTTTCTTTGGCACCTCTAAGAAGCTCAATGTTGTTGATGATTTGAGCCATTTGTTCCGCTTGATCTTCAAATCTTTTTATCATCATTTGTTTCATTCCTCCTTCACCATTTGGATTTTTACCTCTTGATTGCCAATCATGAGATTGTTTGGAAACTTTGTTGAGAATTTCCTTGACCTCTAGAAAAGTATGGTCCATGATGGCACCTCCGTATAAGTTGTTCACGGCCGCTTGGTTGTTTTGTGGAGCCCTTGGTAGAAATATTGTAAGAGCATGTCATCTTCAAAATCGTGAGTTGGGCAATGTAGCCAAACCTCTTGGAAAACTTCCCAATCCTCATATAATGAATCGGTAGGATCTTGCTTGAACATACACACCTTATCTCTCATTGATGCTTGCTTGCCTTTGGGCAAGAACTTTGCCAAGAATTGCTTTACAGGTTCATCCCAAGTGTAAATTGAATTCTTTGGTAGCTTGTTCAACTATGCCTTGGCCTTCCCCGATAGAGAATAGGGAAAGACTCTTAGGCGCAAAGACTCTTCCGTGCAATGTGCCGACTTGTAGAGATGACATGTTTGCACAAAATTCCTCAAATGTTTTGTTGGTTCATCATGCTTTCCTCCACTAAAAAGCCCATTTTGATCAAGTCCATGAAGAATCACTTGTGGGGTATTGAAAGTTACATTCCCACGCATTGGTGGTGGCACAATGGCACTTTCAAAAGTATCCAAATTTACTTCCTCCTCCGAATCTTCCAATTCTTGAACATGTTGATTATCATTTCGACCACCCCTTTCATTTCTTTGGTTCCAATTGTCATTGCGAATATTCACCCGATTGGCATTGGCTCTCCTATTAGCTTGAGCACCACGGCCTCCTCGTTTGCACCTCAGTCTCCTCTATTAGCATTGTTGCCTCTTCGGTTTGCGTTGCCCGCAACACCATCATTGTTACCAACACGAACTCTCTCATTGGCTTGAGCATTGCCATGAGGAATTCCATCATTTAGGGCTGCATTTTCACTTGAAGGTCTTCATTTTCTTCAAAGACACCATAAATTCCATAACTCTCCTCACTAAGAGAAGTGTCATCATAATCATCCTCGGACTCCTCATAATAATCATTTAGAGCAATTGGAGAATTTGGAAATGGAACTCCCTCATTAGCACGATTGTAGAGGGGGTTCCTCATAACTCTATCCGGATTCTTTCTCATACTTAAATTCACCTACACACGATAAAATAAAGCACAAGGTAAAATGTAGGAACAACTAACAAGACTAGAACACGAAATATTAAACCTAATAGATGTACTATAGCTCCCCGGCAACAACGCCAAAATTTGATCCACGCTCAATCCACTCACCTCTAAAGATGATGGGGCGGTCGTCAAAAGTAATAGTACCTAACAAAGATTCGGGGTCGATTCCACAGGGAGCTTAGCGAAGTAATCTATTAGACTTAGTTTGAATAATAATGGGTCTTAAGCATTATGTGTAAATTCCTAATAAATAAGAGTAAAAGTGTTTTAACTACAACTATAACTACAACTTACAATTAATGTAAAATAAGCTGATAATGACGATAGGTGTAATGATGAAAATGAGCTAGGGGTTTATCGATTTCAACAAGGTTCTCTTAACTAAATACTTGCATTAAACTTAAAAATCTCATGGGTAACACTAATGGTCGGACCTCTAATGTATTCCTCAACACCCTCTCGGGATAGGGAGGATTTACCTCATCAAGCCCTCTCGGGTCAATAATAAAGCGCGAGAAGCCCTAGTCCAAAGACCCGAGCGAGGATGACCTTTTTAGGTCTTCCCCTTTAGATGGGGTAGGTCGCAACCAATAAAACCCAAATTCTTGCTAGTCTCCATTAACCTACGTCTTCAATGCCTTTCGGGTGATAAAAGCAAAGTAGGGTTAGGTTTAAGTAAGACAGTGCCTTAAACCCTAGTTAAGAAAGTACGATACAGTGCTAGATTTATGTTAACCCATTAATTTTTATAAGATTAAGTACAAGATTTAAGCTAAGATAGCCATGTTTTGATGAATAAATCCCTAGTATGAGTTTAGCTACTCATATTAGGGTCTAACACAGACATAATGTAAGATGAAATGACAAGAATCATATAAGAATTTAGATTTAAGAATAAAATCCTTACAAAGATTCAAGTAAAAAACCTCCTCGTTCTCCAAGAATATTCAAAAAGCCCAAAGTAATATTCTAAGCTAAAAAAGGGTCTATTTTCTCGAAGGCATAACAGCCTATTTATAGGCATGGGTTTTAAAACTAGGCTATTATTTACAAAATTTCCATTTTCTTGTTTTTATGCCAGGCCGCTGCTTGTTCGGCGAGCCGCCCAATTAGTTGCTGACTCGCCGCTTTCATGTTTTGCTAAGCTTTCCTTTTCCTTTGGGGTGCAGGTTTGGCGGGGCGCCCTTGTAATTGCAGTCAACTCCTCAACTTCGCAGCTTTCAATATCTTTCTGTGAGCATCGACAGTTTCGCTGTTCATCCTGCGGGGCCGCCGGGTATGTTTAGCACTCTGATCGGCTGGCAACCTTTTGAGTTGCTGACTGCTGTGAACTTTCCATTCCTTTGGTGAATGGATGACCTCTTGAGCCACAATTTTGGCGAGGCGCCGATCCAATTGTTGTCTTGTCTTCATGTCCCTCATTTTGTAGCCAAAGTGCACTTGTATTTGCTCTTTGGCGCATTTTCTTCGGCTTTGTATATCAATTCTCTTAAAAACCTTAAACATCAAGAATAACATAAGATTCATTCAAAGAACATCACTAAAAAGGATAAAAGCTAGTCGGGATGAGTTGCAATTAAGCACAAAATACCAACATATCAGTTTGATACTGCATTTTTCCTCTTGTTCTCCATCCACCAAATGTTGTACCTAGAATAAGGCTATTCGGTCGCTTCTTTTGTGCGTCATCATCAGGCACTAGAGATGGTTTGGGCTCTAGAAAGAGCTTTACATTGTACCATTAATGTAGGGCATCCTGCGTTGTCACTTGATGTTGAGTTTGACAACAGTGCAGCTCTTGCATGGCCAGTGAACCTCGAGAGTTGAGACTCTTTCCCAAGGCTACCATAGTGATGCTATTGGAAGCTCTATGTGCTCTCTCTTGAATCTTTCTAGATAATCTTTCAATAGTTCCTCGTCATGTTGGCGGATCTCGAATCCTTCATATATTTTGCTCGCTTGCGGACACCTGCGTGCGCCTTTTTGAAGAGATTCTATATCAGGGCGAATAATTCGATTGATCCCAAAGGCAGCTGAGTGTACCATGTGAGGGCCCCCTTGGTTAGGGTTGAACCGAACTTTTTCACTAGAGCACACTGAGTTTCTTCTTCTATTATCTCATTGCTCTTGACAGCTGTATAGTATACAACGATGTGCTCGTCCGGATGAGTGGTTCAATCGTACTTAAGGTTATCCAGCAGGCAAAAGTGCTTAGGTACACGGACTGGTGCAAAGCTCGCTTTATCTGCAAGCTTGAAGAACTTCTGATCATCAACGGCCATAACCTAGGGTGGAGCATCCGGCACGTTATTGATCCGATCATGGATGACCTTTAACTCTTTAAGGATGTCCTGGATGATATGTTCCTTCAATGCCATGATTATTCGCCGCTGTGGAGCTTCCTGCGGCGGTCTCCGTGTTGATCCTTTGTCTAGGAACTGAAGCTGGTGAATTGTTCACGGGCTCAGGTCCTTATAGGGATGCTGGCCTCAGGAACGGACCAGCGAATATCACCTCAAGCTTCTTGGCCATGCTTTTGACCATATTGGTTGAGTTCTGTTCCACTTGCTCCTCTTGAGTTTTGAGTAAACTAGCAATAAAGTCTTCGAGTCTAGAGTTGCCTCCGCATGGTTGATGATCATCACTGTCGCTATCCACATAGATTAGGCCCTTGGCGGTGTCCTTCAATTGTTCATCGAGATCGCTGGGATCTTTTGATGAGTCGTCTACCGCATCAATGGTATTTTTGGGACATCATCATTGTCGTTTCACATGGTCGAACTTTTCCTTTGTAAATGCCTACAATTACCTGGCTCCATGTTGAGTGCCAAACTGTTTATGCCTAAAAAATTCTCAATAGGGTAAACAGATAGAATTTATATAGAGTCACAAGAAATACCATAAATACTAAGGTAAAGTAAATAAAAGCAGAAGATAAAGATATATTATTCATTGAGAGTAACAGGATTCTGTGAGAATCGGTTGATGTATAGTACAAAGGGAAGGGAGGTATTTATTTTGGGATTTACCCTAGTCCTAATTATGGTAAAAGACAAAGACTATAGGCCATGAGCCTGTTTACTCAAGGCGGTGATATAAATTAATCCTAACTAGGAGACTGTAAACCCTAAGGCGGCGGGATGTATGCCTTGTATCCCTTAGCCTGTTGCCTGCTGAGCAGCCGTGGCTTATGGAGCATGCGTGTATTCTCAGCGCCCGGTGGCTTGTATTCTAAGTCTAGTCTTTTCCAGTTGGATTCGTATTCCCGTAATCATAGGTGGCATATCTTTTACCCATACATCCATGTAGGTTTAATGCAACATTTGCTTCACATAATAAAAATGTAGAAACAAATACAAATATTGGTAATAGGAAGATAATAGGTACCCCTTCCATCCTAATTTAGGTGAAGGTGGTTGACTAGGCACTTTACGAAATAAGGAATACTTTTGAAACTTGATGTTTAAAACAAACCTTAGAAATTCGTATGGATGTGAATTGTCTCATTAAGTTAGATATTACCAAATATCAAAATGTGACGTTCTTTTTGGGACTGACCAAAAAGAAAAGCATGTCATATAAATTGGGACAGAGGGATTATCCAAAAACAAAATATCCATAAAATAGATAATCTCAATATTAGAATTTATATAATTATTATTTACAGTATTATATGGGTATAAATCACACCACCCTTTATTAACGGATTCGAAGGCCCGTTAGCCTACCTTGAATGGGTCCAGTGACTACGGACCCGGGATTATACGTCAGCATCACAAGCAATGACCCGGTACAGCCGCACAGCCGCAGGACAAACTGACACACGGGCGCTGCTGATTGTGCCATCTTTAGCGTCTATAATTCTCCCATCTCGGCTAGAGCTGGCTAAACCACCTTATGTAATGGGCCATGGGCCTTAGGACGACGACAACAACAATAACAACAACATACCCAGCGATATCCCACAAATGGGGGTCTAGGGAGGGTAAGATGTACGCAGACCTTACCTCCACTAAGGTGAAGAGGTTGTATCTGATGGACCCTCGGCTAAAGTAAATGAAAACATGCTTGAAAAGAAATGCACGATGAGAATAGCATTGCAAAGAAATATCTATAAAATTTAAAGATAAGTGAAGTAGACACAAAACATCACTAACAATAAAGGCGAAGAGTGAAATAAAGTAGCATCTATATGGATAATACTTATAATAGTATACCTAGAAATACTAATACTAATATATCTAGAAATCGCATTAGTAATATCTAACCTTCTACCCGAATCCTCGACCGCCTTGGGTCTTATGAGTATAGCTATGTTAGAACTGGGATTAGGGTAAAGTCTAGCATATAAATGCCCCCAATCACCCCATTGTAATACCTATTCAAGAAATAAAACTTTTACCAATTGTTGCTTCTTCGATATTTTATCATTGCTTGTGGACCTAATATAAATTTAATTGGCTTTCCTATTACGCAAGTTTTAGGCTAAATCATTTGGTGCTCACCGTGGGGCCTAAGAAATTCTTTGTTATTCTGAAGAAGCAAATTGATCATGTCACAAAACAACGCTGGAGTTCAGCACGACACAGCCCAAAGAGTAGAAGAGGTAGCCTGAGGTCTCAACAGGAAGGAGGCAGACCCCGTCAGACAAAAAGATATTGCATTGGATGACAATAATGAGGAAAAGGTAAAATGAGGAACTAATATATATATGCAGATGAGAAGGAAGATATGAGACGACAAGGGTAATGACAATGGATACGAAAAGTGATATGATCCTAACTATGAAAAGGAAAATAACAAGACAATAAAACAAAATAAAGTAATACTCACTTTGATTAGAGAAGGATTAAAAAAGTAAATTAGGAGGTGAAGCCTAATCACCCCCTTACTTATCAAATCAAAGTAAACCCTGACTATTTGATCCTCAATTTAATGGACATTCAATTGCAACTCAAGGAAAAGAGATGCTCAAGCAACAAGCTTAGCCAATATTTACACACATCAATAATCATGAAAAGTCTAACCCTAGCAAATGAGGCTAAAAGAGCTTAAATAAAAGTTTCTAAAAATGACATAACATTGCCTTAATTGCCCCTAAAGTGGGCTGAAGCAAAAGTCATTAACATAAAGTAGGCCTCTGGTTATCGTCTTGCCGCTCTCGCGATAGAAGGGACGCGATCGCATTGCCCAAGCCAGCAGTGCTTCGCGAACGCGCTAAAGGTCACATGTCCGCGAAGGTGATCTTCTTCAGCCTTTCTCATCTATTTGCGCGATCGCGACGTACCAAATGCGATCATGTTACTCAGTGAATTGCCCTTGCGTGATCGCTTCTGTGGACTCATGATCGTGTTGAGTTGATTCTATAGTTGAGGCAGTAAGCTTGTAAATAGGCCCTGCAGCCTCCAATAATTGCCCCAGCAGTTCCAGCTTTGAGAATGCAGCTTGTAACTCTTGCAACTCTCTTGCTTGGCTTCTTGTGAACGGTTTACTCGTGAGTCGAGTTGCATCATCTCCCCTTCTTGATAAGAATTCATCCACGAATCTGTTTGATCATTGACCATAAAAAGGGACACGTCGCACACATTAAAAGTGTTGTTCACTTGATAGTCACTCGGCAAATCAACCTTGTATGCATTGTCATTGAGGCGTTCTAGGATTTGAAACGGGCCATCACCTCTTGGCATCAACTTGCTTTTCTTCTTGTTGGGAAATCTCTCTTTCCGAAAGTAAACCTAAACCCAATCTCCCGGTTCAAAGATCATCTTCTTTCTCCCCTTGTTAGTTTTCTTGGTAACTTTATGATTCTTCTTCTCAAGTTGCTTCCTCACTTGTTCATGAAGATTCTTCATTTCTTGAGCTCTTGTCTTGGCATCTAAGCTTACAATCACATCTTGAGATAAAGGAGTGAGATCCAAGGGGGTTAGGGGGTTAAAACCATACACGACTTCAAAAGGAGTCATGCAAGTAGAAGTATGCATGGTTCTATTGTATGCAAATTCAATCAAAAGCAAATGATCTTCCCAATAAACAAGTTTTCCTTTAACCAAGGCCCTAAGCATGGTTCCCGAGGTCCTATTGACAACGTCGGTTTGGCCAAAGGTTTGGGGATGGCAAGAAGTATAGAACAACAACTTGGTGTCAAGCCTTTCCCACAATTTCTTCCAAAAGTGGCTAAGGAATTCGGAATCCCTATCACTAACAATAGTTTTAGGAATCCCATGCAATTTAAGTACATGCTCAACAAATAAGTCAGTAACATGAGATATATCATCACTTTTATGACAAGGAATGAAATATGTCATTTTGGAAAACCTATCAACTACCACAAAGATGCTATATTTTCCTCTTTTGGTCCTAGGCAAGCCAAGCACAAAATCCACAGAAATGTCAAGCCAAGGACCTAAAGGAACGGGAAGGGGTGAGTACAAACCATGTGAACGTAGCTTCGACTTAGCTTGCTTACACTCCAAACTTTGGCCACACACCCTCACAACATCCACCTTCATCCTAGGCTAATAAAATTGTTCCTTAAGGATCTCAATAGTCTTTCCCACTCCAAAATGTTTCATTAAACCTCCATTATGCGCCTCTCTCACAAACAACTCCCTCCAATAGAAGTTAGGCACACACAATTTTCCATTTCTAAACAAGAACCCCTAAAACTTGTGGAACCTCTTTTTCTCCACATCATCACTTGGTTCCTCCTCTCCACACAATCTAGTGACCCTTCTTCCACTTTCCTCCAACTTACAAGTAGCATAAAGCTCTCTAAAATCCGGATCATCGGAATACATCACCTTCATACTTTCAAAACCCATGAGCTTGGACCCAAAAGTATTCATCAACACTTGTCTTCTTGATTGAAGCACAAACTTCCTTGACAAGGCATCCGCCACCATATTTTTTTTCCCTTTTTGTAATGGATGACACAAGGAAAGGTTTCAAAAAATTCCACCCATTTGGCATGTCTCACATTCAACTTCTCTTGGGATTTAATATGTTTCAAAGATTGGTGGTCTGTTCTAATGACAAATTCTTATCACCAAAGATAATGTTGCCAATGAGCCAAAGCCCTCACTAAGGCATATAATTCTTTGTCATAAGTGGAGTATTTAAAGGTTTCCCCTTTAAGCTTCTCACTAAAATAGGCAATGGGTTTTTGATCTTGAATCAACACGGCTCCAATTCCTACTCCACTCGCATCACACTCAACTTCAAAAGTTTTATCAAAATTGGGTAATTGAAGAAGAGGTGTAAAGCTAAGCACTTTTTTCAATTTGGAAAAAGCCTCTTTTTTCTCTTTCCCCCATACAAATGCCTTATCCTTCCTTATCACTTCGGTCAACGGTGCGACTATGGTACTAAATTCCCTCACAAACCTCCTATAAAAGCTAGTCAACCCATGGAAACTTCTCACATCACCAATGCTTTTAGGAGTGGGTCAATCCCTAATGGCCTCCACTTTAGCCTCATCAACTTCCACACCGCTTGCACTCACCATAAAACCAAGAAACACAACTTTATCAACACAAAAGGAGCACTTTTTCAGTTAGCAAATAATTGCTCCTTTCTCAAGATATCAAACACTTTCTTCAAATGATTAACATGTTCATCAATGGATTTGCTATAGATAAGAATGTCATCAAAGTACACTATAATAAATTTCCCAATGAAAGTTTTAAGCACATGATTCATCAACCTCATGAAGGTTGAAGGAGCATTGGACAATCCACTCATAAAGACCAAAGTTGGTCTTAAAGGCCGTCTTACACTCATCACTCAGTTTCATCCAGATCTGGTGGTAGCCACTCCTCAAGTAAATTTTAGAAAACACACAAGAACCACACAACTCATCAAGCGTATCATCTAACCTAGGGATAGAATGACAATACTTTACCGTTATCTTGTTGATGACTCTACAATCCACATACATGCGCCAAGTCCTATCATTCTTTGGTACTAGGATGACCGGGACCGCAAATGGGCTCAAGCTTTCTTGCACAAGTCCTCTTTCAAGCAACTCCTCCACTTGCCTTTGGAGCTCTTTAGTGGCCTCCGGGTTGATTCTATATGCGGCCTTGTTGAGCAATTGTGAGCCCGGAACAAGGTCAATTTGGTGCTCAATGCCTCTTAGTGGTGGCAATCCATTAGGCAACTCCTTGGGGAAGATGTCTTCATAACCTTTCAAAACAGAAGAAATAGAACTAGGCAAAGAAGAGGTTAGTTCAGTAGTAAGCAAAACATGGTCTTTTTATAGGAGGAAGATCATTGGAATCCCCTCCTTCAAGTCATTCAAGCACTCCTTTTTTTGACAAGAACATACTGACTCTCTCTTTTGTTTCCTCACTCTTTTATGTGGTAACTCCCACTCTTTTCCCCCTTCAACTCCTTTTTTTTCTTTCTCTCTTTTCAACTTCAACTCCCTCATTTTCCTATATCCCTCACTTACTTGAGCCGGATTCAATGGATTTAGAATATACTTCCGACCTTCCAATTCTAAAGCATACTTGTGAGTCTTTCCATCATGCTTTGCTAAGCGATCATATTGCCAAGGTCTACCAAGAAAAATGTGGCAAGATTCCATTGGAACTATATCAAACAAGAGATCATCATGGTAGTTTCCCACCTTGAATTTGATCAAAGTTTCCCATCATGGGAAGCTTGAGTTGTTCAATCAAAGTGGTACTTGCTACATTGACACAACTCCCACTATCAATGATAAGAGAACAAATGGTTTCTTGGACCTTACAGTAAGCATGAAACAAGTTATCCTTTTGATCCGAGTCCTCCTTCACTTGTACCCCCATTATCCACCTTACAACAAGAGAAACGGTGTGGTCTTCCTCAAAATGCTCACCTTCTCCTCCTCTCCCATCAAAGTCAACATCACAAGGGACATCTCCATCTATCTCCTCTACATCACTATCACCCGTTTGATAACTACCATCGCCCAAAGCAATAATGGTTCTCTGATTTGGACAATCCCTTATGATATAGCCTCGGCCATTGCATTTATAATATTGAATGTTAGACAAACTTTCGGGTTTAGCTTTGTTGCCTCCAGCTTTTAGATCCTCCTTGGGTTTGGCTTTGTAAAATTGGCCCTTGAACACTCGCTTCGGCTCCTTTTCTTTGTCCCATGGGGAATAGGTCTTCACATTGTCCCTTCTTTTGTTCCAATTGGAGGAGGTGCCCTTGGACTTGTATGACTTTTCCAACTTGAGCCCTCTCTCCACCTTAAGCGCCGCTTGAAAAGCATCATACAAAGAATCAAATTGGTGAAATTCTATGGGAGAAGAGATATCTCTATTCAAACCTTCGCAAAACCTTAGAATGAGAAGTCGGTCCCCATCTTGAATTTTAGCCCTTATCCTTGTCTTCTCAAACTCATCAAAATATTTAGGAACCCCTTTGCTTCCTTGCCTCAAGTTGTAGAACTTCTTGAGCAACTCTTCATCATAGTTATTGGGTAAGAATCGATCTTCAATCATTGTTTTCATTTCTATTCATCCACCCTCCATAAGTATCCTATGAGTCTCCCTTTGCCTATGCTTGGATTCCCACCAAGTAGAAGCATAGCCTTCAAATTGAGTAATGGCATACTTGACTTTTGTTGCTTCTTGCACATTATTGGTTTGGAAGATTCTTTCCATTTTGATAACCCATTCTAGATACTTTTCGGGATCACTGCCTCCTTGGAAAATAGGAAGATTGATTTTGACGGTATTCAATCCTCGATCCTCATCATAATGCCTTCGATTTCCACTATGACCACCATAGTCATAGTAGTCCTCTTCATGGTCTGCTCTCCCTTGGTAACCTCTCCCAAATCGACCACTTCGACCCCTTTATCCTTCTTGTTGTGCTCCCACCAGGTAGAAGTATTGATCATCATCATGATCGTTAACATGATGAATAATCTTACCAATTTGTGGACGCACCAAACCTTCACGCCTTGGAGCTTCATATCTTGGAGGATCATGCTTTGGAGGATCATGAATAGGATCCTTTACTTGTGGAGTGTCATTTGGAGAGTAGGTGTCTTGGGCTATCATATGAGAATAACGGTCGTTAGCCCAAGAAAGCCTACTAGGACCATCACCACGCACCCCTACGGTTGGAGGTGTCTCCACCACTTGCTTTCCTGCTTCTTGGAGTCTAGACTTGCGGGATAGGTCATCAACGGTTTCCTTGATCCCCTTAAATTCCTCTTGGAATACATCCAAGTGGGCCATCATTGCATGAATCAAGGCATTGGTCTTCATGTTCACTTCAACTTCCTTTTGATCCATGGTACCTACAAGGAATCAAAACAAACAAGGTTAGTAGAAAAAGTCCTCACCAATTTACTCTCTAAGTGTTTACACTCGATTTGATTGCACACAATCCACTCGTGTTTACACTCAATAATTGGCTTTTACTCGCTCGAATATTCTCACCACACTAGCGTTTTACCTCTCTCTTGGCTAATTCAAGTTGTTTTTCGCACTCAAGTCCAATTTAACAATGAAACTCAATCCAATTCGGGATGGAATGGAGTTTATGTAGCAAAGAAAAGAAAATTAAAGCTAGCGGATGGGAAATAGAAAAAGTCAACAAGATGAAAAGAGAAAATCACGAATCGAATTGGCACGAAATGAATTTGGATGAAATTTTGTTTATGATCTACCAACTCATTGTATTTGAAGATGGGAATGGAGTTTGGGTGATTGGAAACTATTTAGGGGCTGTTTCAAGCAAACTATCTAAGAAAACTGCATTTCCAAAAATTGATATTCTATGCAATCGTGTGGGCTGGAACGCGATCGCGATGCAAGAGCTCTCAGTAATGCGCGATCGCGTGAGATTGGCCGCGACCGCAAAGAGCAAAACAGGTGCACTATCATGCTTGGTGGCATGCGATCGCATGGGTTTCTAGAGTTTATGCAAAACCCATTTTTCCAGCAATCTGCTTCACTTGAATCTTTACAAACCAGTTTGTTTTTGCTCCAAATTTGAGATTTATGCTTCTTGTTAGTCTGCTAACAAACCCAAATAATTGATTCTTCAAAAGTAACACTCAAAATGCAAAAGCCCCAAATCACTTGTTGATGAACTTGAAGAACACTAGATTTTGATTTTTCAAATTGATGCCCAAACGTTGTTTGTTGTTCAATTCCTTCAAGATACAACTTCTAGAATTAACAACCAACAATTGGTAACAAATATTTCATCCAAAGGAACCCTACATGACCATGATCATTCAGCTTCTCATTCAAGGATCCCCATAGGCATGTATATATACGCCATGAATTTTGAGACTTCTTCATCGATCTCTAAGGATCTTCCTTTAAAAAGATAAACAATCCTTCAACCCTAGCAATAATTTCCTCCTTTTAACTATGGCACAGGGACCAAGTTTTCTCCCTGTACACTTCAGATCCCTAGATTACCTTCCCGCCACTTTCAACTTGAAGGTAATGGCCGAATGCAGGGTCAAACACCTAAGCAAGAAGACGATAATAGCAATCATTCCATCGAATGTTATCCATCTGCGGTTGTGAAGGAGGATTTAACCCGTACATACTTGATGTAAATGGCCTGAAGTGATTGACATCATTGTTCCTTTCAGTTGAAAAGAGAATTTCTTCCCATCGTGCTGGTTACTCGATGGTCCATACATATTCCTTCACTTTGCGTCTCAACAAGAGCGCTCATTCAATTATTCAAGAAATCTACCGCCAATATAATATCTGCTTAGGCCATGTAGGCCCCTCTGTATGGTGATTAGTGGCTGTTTTACATCACTTGGCGAACCATGTCAGGGTAAAGTTTTCCTTCTGGCATCTTCTTGACTTATATTCTCCTCGTCTCCTCAAGGTGGGTATGCTGATGTTTATCAAACAAGGAAAGAAGGACGTGGTTCCCTACAGTGAAGATTCCAAAGACCGCGGTTAGGTCCACCGGTACACAGCGGTGAGAACGCCAGATATTTTTTCCCCTCTTCCTTTTCCAAAGGTTATAAATAGGAGATGTAAGTTCTCCTGTTCTTATTCCATGCATTTCACGTCTATTACTTTTTTGAACTAACTCTGTGTCTTCCTTAATGAATTCAGTGACTTGTATACCAATTAATGATGAGTTAACCATGTAGGTTACTGCCATCTTTGCGAGAAACTCCCCTGATCAATTGACCTTTACATCACTGGCCAATGCAAACGGTTAGCGCGCAAAGGACCATAGTAAGCCATTCTCTCCTGGATTCCTCCTTTAGTCTTTGGCCCCAATTGTCTTCATTATCTCTGCTTTTTCAGGGTTCTCCCGTTGTAATATTCCCCCGCTGAAGGAATAAAGATTTTCGCTCTGTATATTGCTCCCTTGCCCGATGTACGGGCATCTGGAGAGAGAATCATTGAGAGGGTGAGCCGTTCCTGTTCTACAAAAAGGAAAAAATCTTTCTAGCCTGATAATGTAGTGACTGCTAGTGAGCCCTTGTTGATTTCAGATGGCGAAGGTGAAGTCCCACGAGTGCCTGAGCCTGAGGCCGCTGAGACCCCTTCTTCTGTTGCTGCTGAATTTGGTCCTTCTGCGCGAAAGCGTAGGAATCTGATAGACGAATCTCTTAAGGTCCTTGATGAAGCCGTCGTGAAAGACGAAGTGTTGCTTGTTATTGTTCACCTTGAGCATCAATCAGGTTTGTTTTCTTTTCATGCTTGTCCAGCACAATTCCTCTTACTCCTCATAAGCTAATATTCCCTTTCGCATATGTAGAGCCTACTGTTCCGACTCCGACCCCCGAGCCGACTGATTCATTTCGACCTCGACCTGGTAAGGAGTTGGAAGTGGATGCAGATGCTGCGGCTGAACCCATAGATGGTGCCGGTGAGGTTGTTATTCCCATCACTGCGGGAATTAACCTATTCAAGACAGCGAGGGTTGCGACAGACCACACCACCGAGCTAGTTGGTCCCAATGAACAGAGATACCTTGCTGCTTATAGCCGTCAAAAACTGCTTGAGGTTGCCACTGGTTGCTATCTTCGGGTAGACTCCCTTTTCATTTTTTCTGAAACTTACGAGTCGAGTCCTTATTCTTCCTCTGCTAAATACCTATTTCGACGTTTGTCCAGGGGTTTATGGTTTATCATGATATACTCCATCGAGGCGGCTCAGATGAGAACCTTAGGGAGGAGAATAAGGCCCTACTGGGGAAGGTTCCTACCCTTCAGCCTTTTGTGGAAGAGGCTGAACGATTGAGAGGGGAGCTTTAGCACTATACATAGAGCTTATCAGCAGGAGTCCCTGAGAGACAAGAATCTTGATGAGCCCTTCAGCAATGAGATCCACAAGCACAAATAAACTGTGGAGACCTTCCAGTCTTCTCTTACGGAGGCCAAACTTACCAAACAGCTTCAGCTTAAAAATGTAACCCGCCTGGAAGCAGCTACGGAGGCCCTTCAACAGAAGCTTTTTAGGGTGGATGAGAGGATCGAAGCTGCTGAAAAGAGTGTCCATGATGCCAGGGGCCTTTCTGTTTTCCTTTAAGATGAGAACGATAGGCTGAAAATCAAAGTCATATCTCTGGAGAGGACCCGTGATAAGTTTTGCAATGATGCTCCTCTAAGGGACGAACAAATGAATGCCTTGAATGCTCGTCGCATAGCTGAAGTGGACCGTGCTAACATCGCAGCTGCCCTCGCCACCTTTCTCTGGGTTCGTGACGACCCTAGTATAGACCTTGAGACTGAGATTGCTTCGTTGACCAAGCTTGTGGCCCAAAAAGATGCTCAGATGGGGTCTGACCTTGAAGAAGGTTCTGAAGAGGCTAGTGGCGAGAGAGGAGATGAAGCACTTGCTGGGGAACCCGCAGCTAGTGAGGCAGGACCTTCGCGGAGTGTTGCCGCTGAAGGGAGTCCCTCGAGAGAGGAATTGAAATCCCCTCTTGATGCTTAAGATTTTTTTTATTGCGTCTTTGTTTTGAACAATTGCCCGTGTTTTACGGGCATAATGATATGATTTTGGGCCCGTTTTGAGTATTTTAACTTGAATTATTTGTTAATTTGTTTGTGACGATTATAATTTCTGTCGTATACAATAAAGTAATGTCCTTGTTAAATTAAGTCCTCATGAGCGTGTGTGCTTAAAGGTTAAGCGGATTTCGGATGTCCTATTTGTTTTGATGTCTAGAACGTTTGTCAGTGAGCCTGCTTAGGAAATTCCGTCTGTTGAGTGCACTTGTATTTGGTGGCTTACATTTCATTCGAGACAGACGGCTATTTTGCATCCACAATGGGACGAATTTAGCCCGTGTGGAAACAGGTACTTTTGCGTTCCAATACATAACGTCTTTGCTTGTTTACTCGAGTATTTTAAGACTTTCTGGCACTATGCAGGTGGGCGTCCCACCGGCATGTAGGTACAAAATTTGTTGAATTGACGAGTTTAACTTATGAATGATACCTAGTGGCTGAGTTAGACCACGTCTAACTCCAAGCGAGTAGTTTACCCTACTTTTGTAAGAAAAAGTGAGTGTATTACTTCAACTTGAGTTTGGCTGGGGCTATGAATAGTTGGATGGTAGATAGATTTGAATTGTAATGTAAAACTGGCTAAGTAAAAAAGATTGACAAATGAGGCGCCGTCCCTGAGTTGTTATGAGTGAAAATCCGTAACATGACTGATAAGTATGAAAATACTATGATCAAAATTTAAAAAGTACTAGGAGCTAAATAAAAGTAAGTGCTAAAAAGAAATATACTTCCAGATGACCTACTCCTTCCCCCCTCCCCCCACAAGGCACATCAAGCAACTGAATGATTGGAATCATAATCTTGATTGATTGAGGTTCCGGGATCTTCGTCAATTTCAGTGAAGTCAACCTTCGGTGCCTCTTCGGGGCCAAATGTTCCTAGGGCCCTGCAGTGTAGCATTTCTTTGCTGCCTCTTGATCACCATTGATTTCTCTTATCCCCCACTTGGTGGGGTATTTGAGTTTCTGATGCTAAGTAGAAGGTACTGCCTTGACATTGTGAATCTACGGCCGTCAACGCCTCCTTTTATAACCTGAAAAGAAGAAACATAGTCTGCCCTCGAAATGTGTGTAGCGAGGCTAATTTCCCCGACAGAATTTTCACATGAGTTGTTAAAGCCTGTCAGTGTGTAAACACTCTGATCCCTTTTGTCTTGAACTCCCATCGCCTGCACGGTGTCCCATTTAATGAGGTTCACAGCGCTGTAGGCATCGACGAGGACGCGCTTGACATCTGTATCCTATATCCGGAGCATTATAAACAAAGCGCCGTGGTGAGGAGTGTTACAGCTAGTGCTTTCCTCGTCACTAAATAAGATCATCTCTTCACTATCGTGGTCCCTCTTGTGTACTGCCTTATCGTCCTTTAGGTCACCAAGCAATGTTGGCTTGCCGACTATTACGTTGATGGACCTTTTAGGTTCTGGTAGGTCCAGGGGTCCATCTGAGACTACGCTCTTAGCATAGGTTTTTTTTCCTCTTTCAGTAAGTAGGTCCTTCAAATAACCTTTATCAAGTAGGTTCATCACTTCCAAGATCAAGGCCCTGCAAGTGGCGGTCTCATATTCATGATCCCTATGAAACTCACAATGCAGGCTTTTGTTTCTTCTTCAATGTTCGGCTCTCATATTGCTGGGCAACCGTACTTGGGTATCCTTCATATGATTCTGCACGAACTCCATGGTATTGATTCGTAATCCCAACTCCTCGAACCTATCTAGTACCCAATCTATGTTGAGCGATCCCTTGTGAGGTGGCGTCGGAGCTTTTCTAATATCCTCTCTCTTTTCGGCCAAATTTGGGAAGTCCTCCCTGTAATCTCTCTTGCTCCATTTTTCCTTGTCTCCGGCTCTTGATTTTTATGCATATCGCCGTTTATGACCTTGACGGGAAATGTCCTCGACGATTGGGCGAGTTTCTATAGCAGGGGCTGAGGAAGGCTCGGGCTCCAAGCAGAACTTCTCATTGTATCTTTGATGCAAAGCATTCCATGTTGTTACAGGGTGTTGTGTCAAACTCCATTATAACTCCCTAGAAGCCAGCAATCCTTTGGAATTCAGACTCTTGCTGAAGGCTACCACAGCAATATTTTCGGGGACTGGAGGGAGCTCTATGCAATCCCTCTAAAATATTTCAAGATAGTCTTTCAATAGCTCGTCGTCACGCTGTCGAATCTCAAAGATATCCTCCATGCGCTTCTTCTGTTTATGGGCGCCAGAGTGCGCTTTCTTGAAAAAATCTTGCATATGGGTGAAAGACTCGATGGAGCCCATCGCTAGCTGAGCGTACTAAGCGAGGGCACCTTTGGTCAAGGTTGAGTCGAACCATTTCACTAGGACACACTGGATTTATTCTTCTGAGATTTCGTTGCTCTTGACGGCTGTGATACGCAGCAATATGCTCATCCGGATCCGTTGTTCCGTCGTGCTTCAAGTTATCCGGCAGGCGGAAGTATTTTGGTACGTGGATCGGTGCAGCGCTTGCTTTGAATGTATGTTTATAAAACTTTTGCTCATCTACTGTGTTGCATCCGGCACGTTACCGATCCGATTGTGGATGGCCTTTATCTCCTTCAGGATGTCCTAAATGACAGGTGTTCTTTTGAGGTCTTGATTGTTGACTGTCATTGAACCTCCAGAAGTAGTGTCCATGTTAAGCTTGCGATTAGGAGCGGACGCTGGAGTATCGTTCATGGGCGCTGGTCCTCGCAGGGATGTTGGCCTCTGAGACGATTCAGCGAACATAGTTCTTAACTTCTGAGATATACCCTCGACCATGTCGACGGAGTTCTGTTTTGCCCGCGCTGACAGGGTTGTGAGGAGATTAGCAAGGAAACCTCTGAGATTAGAAGTTAAAGGTCAACCATATCAATCTTTACTTGTATCTTTCTAACTCCAAATCAATTAAGATTGGCAGTATCAATTAATCTGTTGCAGCAGTTATATAACCATAAGTGGGGAAAGTTTTTATTTTCTGCACGAAAACTAGTTCACTGGTTTTCTTATTAGGACACCTACTTCTCCGGTTCTCCCGAAGGATCTGTCGAAAACGTACCCTCATGGAAAAATTCCAATCCATCCACTAAATTCCACTAAGTGGCAAGACAAAGTGGGGAACAAGGAAATTTTGTGTTTAAACCGATTCTAGTAAAAGTCCAATATTATCATACCATATGTTGATTATATGATGTTTTGATGACAACAATAAAATGTGAGTATATGATATTTTGATGATGATAAACAAAACGCACTTGTTACATTAAATTAATTAAGATCTTATTTGTGGAACTAGTTTTTCTTGAATTATTGGTAATTTGGTGAATATAATTTAATTGCTAATTTTGGTGAAATTATTGTATGGCTGACTTATGGATTAAGCTAAGTATTCTTGATAAGATTCTTTAGCTATTTGATTATCTGCAGGATTTGGAGAATGAAGTAGAGTTGGAGTAGAACTCTATGAAATCAAAAATGATAAGGAAAAGGAATTAGAATTAAAGCTATATGATTAACCCTAATATACTTGGACTTTGTATTTACTTATCAGGTCTTTATCTATAAAAGAAGTCCACATACATATGGAGAGAGGCGTCCAAACACTTCAGCATTAAAGAGAAATTGAGCGTACAAGAGAGAAAAATTCTGAAGCAGTTGGAACGGGCGTTGGAATAGTCTGGACAAGTGTTTCATCAAGTCATTTAGAATTGTTTGAGTCCAGTTTTAGTTCATATATTAGGCACTTAAATTGTAATCTCGTTCAGCTTTTTAGAAACACTTTTTGAGGTTGTAATCTGGAGTTAAAATCCCATTGGGTAAAGAGCTTAGAGTTAAGTTCTTTGTGTTCCAAGCTAGGGTAGTTTGGAAGGGTAGCAACAGTCTAGGATTGTTGTGTAAGGGCTTAGAGTTAGGTCTTTGGGGTTACCTTTGTAATCCGAGTTTGGCTCGTTTGTTTAGTGGATTGGTTGAAATTCTCACAGGGGTGTGGGTCGTGGTTTTTTACACCTTTGAGCCAGGGTGTTTTCCACGTTAAAATCGCGTGTGCTTTGTCTATTTTTGCTCGTATTGCTTTGTTAAATTGCAGTTGGAACACCCATAGGAACTGTTCCAAGTGAGTTGTTCTAACTTAGTCTAAAACTTAAAAAGAGGCAAATATTGTTATCGACCCAATTCACCCCCCCCCCTTGTGTCGAGTGTACTCTAAACTAACAACTGGTATCAGAGTAGGTGTCTCATAACTAGGCTAACACCTTTGAGAGATCCTTGAAAATGAGTGCACAAATAGGACTACTAGAGGGTCAATCTATTGCTAGGCCTCCATTGTTTAATGGTCAACACTATAGCTTGTGGAAAATCGTATGGAGATCTATTTGAAAGCTGAAGATTATCAACTTTGGCAAATCACCATGAGAGGTCCATTGATTCCCATGAAAGCAAGCGCTAATGGTGCAAAGGTCCCGAAAATAGAAGATGAATTCACTCTTGAGGACTTCAAGATGATGGAGAAAAATGCTAAGGCGATCAAAATACTTTATTTTGGTCTCGGATCTGATGAATATAATAGAATCTCCGGATCCACATCCGCCAAAGAAATTTGGGACTCTCTGCAGCTAGCTCATGAAGGTACAAACCAGGTAAAACAGTCCAGAATTGAAATTTTAATGAGAAAATATGAATTATTTTTTATGGATGAACAAGAATCAATAAAGGACATGTTTACTAGGTTTCCTCATATTACTAATGAGCTTAAATCTCTTGGAAATTTTTTTTTTCTGAAGATTGTGTCAGGAAAATATTGAGGATATTGCCTTCCTCGTGGGAGCCCAAAGTTACGGCTATTCAAGAAGCCAAACAGATGGACAAGATGGCTATGGACGAGCTGATAGGCAATCTTCAAACATATGAACTCAGAAAAAATTCTCAGGCTAAGGAGGAACTAAAGAATGAGCGCAGCTTAGTTTTGAAAGCTACAAAAAAAGATGATTCATATTTGGATGAAGAAGACTTTACAAAGCTTGCTCGCACATTCAAAAATTTGCTCAAGAAGGGAAACAACCTGAAGAAAGAAAACTCCAGCAAGTCTAAGTCTACTGAAAAGGCTCATTTTGATGGTTGCTATAAGTGCGGAAAGCTTGATCATATGATCAAAGACTGCCCACAAAAGTAGTTGGAACAGAGGATGGAATGTTCCACTGACCGTTCCAAGAAGCAGCAGAAATCAGCTTCCAAAGCTATGAAAAAGGCCATGATTGCCGCTTGGGAAGACACCTCTGATGAGGAATCAGAATATGAGGATGAAAGAGATGATCTTGCTTTAATGGCCAAGAGTGATTCTGAATCAGATGATGAATTCTCAGAGGTAAGTCTCACTCAACTTAAAGAGCAAATTCATAATTTATCAAAAAGTAAAGTAGTTGATTTCTTGCTTTCTTTAATGGATGAATTTCAAAATGTGAGTGCCGAGAGAAATGAGTTACCTACTGTTGTGTCAAGTTTGAAGTCTGATTGCAAATGTTTGCAAAGAAATAAAGCTGAACTTGAAAAGGCTAATAAGGCACTCAAAGAAGAAATATGTAAATTGGATGGAACTGTTTCATCTATGAATGCTGAAATTTATGAACTTAAGAAATCTCTATCTTTGAGCAAGAGTCAAGTGAGCACTTGTCAAATAAGTTTTGAATCTGATATGAATATTTTGAAAGGGGAGTTGAGTCACGAAATTGAAAAGAATAAAGAGCTTCAAGAAAATTTAAAAATTGTGAGCAATGAACTTGCTATGATCAAAAAGTGGAACAAGTCCAATGAAGCTTTAAATTGGCTAACTGAACATCTAAGTAGGAGTCATAGTGGTCTGGGTTACAAAAGTGATCAGGTCAAATGTGATATCAATAGAAAAAATATTAATTTGTCTGATTATCGCTTATGTACTCATTGTGGACACACTGGTTACTACAGGTATGAATATTTAGCTAGAATCAAGGATCTTGAAAAAGTTGGAAATATTGTTAGATGGGTTAGAAAAGATATGATGTTTCCTGTTTCTCAAGGAAAGGGACCCAAAAGGTTTGGGTTCCTAAGTCTAACACTTAATCTAGTTTTGCAGGCTAAGGCGAGAGGGAGCAACCAATTATGCTACTTGGTTAGTGGTTGCTCGAAGCTAATTATTGGAGTAAAATAAAATTCTTCTCACTGACAGCCTTCAATGAAGGAAGTGTGGCATTTGGTGAAGGTAAGAAAGGTAAATCTTTGATATAAGCGAGAAAGGTAAGTCACTCTTCCATTCTTTATTGGTTGAAGTTTTAAAGATTAAATTGGCTGAAATATTTCACAATCTTGTGACCATGGGAACAAAGTTGATTTTCACAGTTATTGCAAAATTGTGAATGGTAATATTTTGAGAAGTTGTACAACTGATTTTCTTAATGCTTTAGCTTAAAAGAGTGTGTAGGATAATGCTTTCAGATTGGTCTTTGTCGAACTTTAAGTGAGGAGGATGCCATGAATGTCCAACACAAAGGAACATGTCTTGGAACAGGTTCTTCTGAACCTGGGCATATTCTGGAACAATCAGGGGGAAGAACAAATGGAACAACACTTGCTGAAACAGTTCCAACCCCTGTTCCAATGAAGGATCCTCATACATCAACTCACAACTAGACCTTGCAAGCATAGAACTCACATCCTCTGCACATCTGCTGGTATGACTTTGATTTTTTAGACATGTTGATGTTGTTTTTGTTTAGTTCTTGGCTGACAATATAGAACTAAAGGTATGTAATTTTTTCTTAGCTCTTGTTTAGTATTTTGGGTAAAAAGTTGCTAGCATTTTTACTAAAGCACTAAGTGATGGACATCTTGAGGTTAATAAATTGGATCTTGGCATGATTATATTTACTTGAGTGCATGGTGTATTGTTTTTTCCCCAATGATTGGCTAGGAGGTGTCATTCTTCGATCTCAATCAATTGCATAAATATTTTTTTTTAAAAATGTCTAACTCAATTCTTGTGCTGTAACATGCATGCTCTCATGTCATGAGTTCATTATTTTTCTCGTTGAGGTCTAATGATATTGCCCTTATTTTCTTTAATTGATTCACAATTTCAAAACATGAAATAGAGGATAAATGAGTTTTACACTGTTCTAAATCTGTACCGTCAAAATATGGCTTGTGCATATGGTTGTTCATCACCATTTCTCATAACCCAGCCCATATCCACTTTTGTTAAAAGTTATCATCACTCAAAAAAAAAATATGAGCATGTTCTTTCATCTTCCTTCATACCTCCGGACTACCTCGAATTTGGCCTAGAAGAATTTCCAAAGATAAAGTTGCAAATCTCAAAATAATAGGAGACAATCTCATTTGGATAAATGTGAAGCAGCCTAAGGTTGAGGGGGAACGAAAAAAAAATGTGTGTTTTGATGAGTATGGTAATTTCATTATGTGGAGGAGATGTTTGGTGCAAAATACTTTTGACGCAAATGAAATGTCATGTTGACACCCAATTTTATCCCAAATATTTTTAATTAGTGCTAATTATTTAAATAAAAGTTAATTTTAAATTTTAAAGCAAAATAATTTAAAATTCTGAAGAAAATAGGACAAAATCGCAATTCATAGCCCTAAATCTACCCACCCCGTGCAACCCCTCCATTTTTAATCTATTCTAAAAAAAGGGGCGCTAAGATCGCCTTACAAACCAATTTCCAGCTCACTTATGTAAAATGCATATATACATAATATACATACATTTCCCTTTTCACCTGAAGCCCACACCCCTTTTCCCCATTTCAGTCACCCATTCCAATCCCTAAACCCGGCCCAATTTCTCAATATTTCCCCCCAAAATCCATCACATACAGCCAAGAACAGCTCAGCTGGTCCCCTCCCCCCCCCCCCCCTGCGTTCCCTCCTTCACCTTTTTTGTACCAGAGTCGTAGGTTTGATCTCAGCAGTGTATTTGAGTTTTTGATCAATCCAAGCCATTCGGTTGCAATAATGGTCAAATCCTTACATGTAAGGATAAAATTTGTACGAATTCTGTGAATTTTGGACAAATTTAACCCTTACTTTATAAAGGAAATAGCGGATTTTTTAGAGAAGATTGAAATTTGGCAAAGGGTAAAAACCCTAGAAATCCAGGTATAAATTGATCATTTTCTGTTGATTTAAAGGGGGATAGTTTTTATAGAGGAGGAGGAGAAACGGCAGCATCCAAACTTTTAAAAAAATTTCTTCAGTTTTCTTTTAAGTTCAAGAAGTGTTGCTACTGTTTCTGCATTTGTCTTGTGTTATCGCTTCGTTATTCGTATCGTCGCTTCGCCTTTCGAATCGTCAACCCCGTCTTCGCATTTATTCGAGTCGCTTTTCTTCGAATCCGCACCCTGGCTCGCTGTGTCGCAGCAAGTAACACCTCGTTCCTTTTATATTTTAATTCTATCAGAAATGTATAAAATCTGTCCATGCTGTGATTTGTGAAATCTTAGTATGAAAACATATAATCTTGCATTCTTGTTGATTTAATCATCGACTTATTTACTCGAATCTTGTTCGAAATGGTTCAACATCATGTGCTGCGCCTAATCAATTTATGATTTGAAAATTAAACGCGAGGCAGTTCATTACAACCAAAGCTTGAATCTTTATTCATGTTCTTATAGTTAGTAATACAGGTTGCTCTTTCTTTTAAGAGTTACTTCACACTAGTTTAAAGGCTGCTCTTCAAATTAAAAGATGATCTATTTCATTCTTGTCTTTAAGTCTGTAATGAAAGCAAGGGTAAATGTTTTCAAAGTTTCAGGTATGCACTTTCATTCTTGCTAGTAATTTTAAGGTCTGTGTGTTGTTCTTGTAGTTGAGGAGGTTCAGGGATTGTATTTGTTGTGCTTCGGGTGAGAGGAGAGGTGATAGGGTCTGTGAGGTGTGAGAGGAGAATGAAGTTGAAGCTGCAGGTTTCTTGAGACCCCTGTGAGTTTGCAGGTGTTTTAGTTAGGTGTCTAGCTGTTTTCAAGAGTTGAGGAGGTGAAGTTGTTCTTGGTATAGTTGCAGGTAGTAGAGGAGCTTGTTCTTGGTTGCTTTGAATGTTCTAAGTGTGTGAGGGGCTGTTTTGTGTCAGCAGGTTGTTTGGGGATGGGTCTGGTCCCTTTTGCTTGTGAAAGAGGTAGCTGTTGAGCATGGCATAGATCTGGTGTGGTCTTGGAGTTGTCCCTAGGTCAAGGTTCTTAGGGTGTTTCCAGGTGGCTTAGGTGAGAGGTTCTGGTGAGATAGAGTAGCAGGAGGTGTATGCAGGTGCTTAGCCTAAGTTAGTTCTTGATTTCCAGGCAGGTTCAGGTGATCTAGTGTGGTTGTGAGGGTTTCAGTGAAGGAGTTTAGGGGTGGTTGATCAGTGAGGTGTTAGCAGGGAGTTATGGAGGCTGATTGTAGTAAGAGTCCAGGGGTTTGTCTATCTATGCCTGTTTCTCTATGTTTCTGATTAGATGAAGTTCAATGTAGGTGCAAGTGTGTGTTAGTGAGTTCAGGAGTGTATGCAGGTTGCTAGTTCTGTATATATATAGGCAGTGTGAGGAGTATGAAAAGGGGTAGTCTAGAGGTCTGCTTAGTTCAGTGTTGCTTCTATGTTCATGTATGTAAGTGCATGTTGTTTAAAAGGGATATCTAGTGGTTTGCAAGTGTCTTGGAGTTGTTGTTTGTTTCTGGTGGATCTGGTGTGAGAGTGTGTGAGTTGGTTGGTGTCAAGTGAGCAATGTGTGTGTGCGATGAAGGTCTGAATGCTGCAGCTGCCTAAAAGGGCCTGCAGATGCTTTGTGCAGGGAAATTAAGTGAAGTGTAGGGTCTGGTATATGTTGGTTCAATGTTAGAAGGCCTAGGAGGTTGTTCAGTAGTTTGGTTCATTCTTAAAGCATATGTTTATGTCTCTGGTGTAGGGAGATCATTTCAGGAGTTTTGCAGCTTAGCAAGTGGCCTTTAGATTGATTTTTGGTGTTGTAGTAATCAAGAGGGTGTAGTAAGGGTAATGAGAGGGATATATACATGTTAGCTTGTTTTGGGAAAAGTCAAGGAGTTTGGAGTTAGGCTCAGGGGTTTGCAGATGGCTTTAAAAAAAGGGTTCTTCTTTAGCTTACTGAATGTTGTTGAAGCGAATGAAACTAAAATATACTTTTGCTCACATTCTGTCCTAGACGGGAAAGATATATCATTATTTTGTGAAACCACTTTTGAGCAGCCTAGAAAATGAAAATGACATATCAATGTGACTGTAATAGTACAAAGTTGATTGATTTAGCATTTGAAATTATCGGTTAACATTAATGAATGGTGTTTTGATGAGCATTGCAGTGTAATATTTGGTCTGCTTTATAGTTTTAGTAAAGGGTCTTGATCCTGCAATAATTCAAAGTGTTATTAAAGGATGAAAAGCAAATGTTTTGGTCAAAGACTCTGAACCCTGCTTGTATCCGCTCTTTCGATCTTGTTACAGTTAATTAACAAACACGAATCGTGCTAAGTTATTACACATATATTTTGGGGTTTCAACTGCAAATGCTATCTATTAGGTGCAAAGTGTTTTGTGTCAGTTCCTTACTCCAGCCTATATGCGTTTCTCACTACCTTGTTCTACTCGTTCTCATTAGAAATCTCATAGTGTAAAAGATCACGTTCATCTTATCATGTTTTGAAGACATGTCGATCGTTAAATTGGTTAACTTTGGACTGAATTTGCATCTCTTCTGTAAACTACTTATGCCTGCTACCGTATGAATTATGTTGTTAGAAAAAGAAATAACTTAGGAACATTGACTCTCGTTTCCACCATCTAATGCGTATAGACGAATTTCGTTGCCTGATTGCTTATTCGATTGCTTTACCTTATTTTAACACATTGAGTACTCTTTCTAATTTCCTTCTCTCCTTATTTCTTTGGCATGGAACACTTGGGAACGAGTTGAATAAAAACTCGCAAAATGGGATGGCATGTATTTGGAGTTATTTGATCCGCTCCGCATTTTCGGAACTTGATATCCCCGAAAATGTAACAGAAAGAAAAATGAAAATCACAAAGTCCAAGGCTCAATGATTGAGTTAGCGCTTCCGGGTTCTATCTTCTAAACTCCATCCTTCTCCGCTCCCTTAGAAAATGCATGTTGTATAGGACTTCCCCATAGACCGGATTAGGAGCCCTGTAGAATAGAAATGATATCTGAATTGTGAATAATTATTGTAAATTACTTAAATTGTTTTTATATGAATGCTTTGTATCATTTCTTTGCGAATCGCCAATTAATTTATGGATGTTTAGAATCATTTGTTAATTAATGAGTGCAAATAAAATTCTATTAAAATCGTACCTTCGTCATAATTTGCATTTGAATTATTTATTTATTAATTATATTAATATTCAATTATTTATTTATCTAATCTAATTTATTTATTTAGTTAATCAATTAAATTTTAACCTTTTATTTATTTATTTATTTAATCTAATTTATTTAATTTTTATTAATCATTTATTTACCTATTAAATATTTATTTATTTAATTAATCAATTATTATTCATTTACTCCTTTACATAATTAAAATTGATAAGTATTCATTTATTTAATTAAGTTATTTATTTGCTTATTTATTTATCTATTTATTCAATCAATTAATTAATCCTTTATTAGTATCCAATTATTTATCTAGTTTGTTTTATTTATTTATCTAACTTCATTTAACCTTTACTTATTCTATTAATTAATCAGTTGATCATTATTTTATTATCCATTTAATTAATCTTAAATTGGGTCATTTATTTATCTAAGTATCGGCATAATTAAAATCTTATCTTATTTATATTATTCCTATTATCCTTATATAAAATTAGCTATATATACTTATTATCCTTAACAAATTCGTGAAAACCGCCGGATTAACCGCATTTAGCGGATTTTCGAAAGTGCTCCCGCTAGGGACCTTCTTTCGAATTTAATAGAACCACTTACCTAAGAATCTCTGATTTTAATAATTTCCTTTTAAATAAGGAATAAAATTGCACTCTTTAATTAGCTTAGGTTTCTAATAATCCTTAAATTAGGTGGCGACTCCAAAAAAAAACCCTTTGGAGTCCCATTTTGTTGAAGTCCAATCCCGATGCATACTTGTGTGCATTTTCTATGGGAGGGTTCAACATGTCACAGATCTATTGTCAAGATCATGAGCTGCAGAGAAGATGGAACAGGTGATAGGCCTGGTTCTACTAGTGATCCAATAGCCATCTCTAATGTGAATGTTCAAATTAATATTTTAGAGAATTTGTTGGCTATTCATTTGGAGGAGAATGAAACTTTGATATCCTATGTTTTCAGAATTGAGCAAAAGCTGAAAGTAAGAGGGAAACATAAGCCAAGCACCACTAGAAACCCTTAACTCTTTCCTTAGCCTCACACTAATATCAGCCCAGTTTTAAACCTGTTCAATGCCTTGTTCCATAACCTTATATTCTTGTTTTAAATCCTATGAACAAGGTTATGTATTAAGCATTTTATTTTGGGCTTGAAAGCGTAACTGGTACAGATTTGGCTTTGTCCTTTGTGGATTGTTTTGATGAATTGTGATTTCAAGCAGGATGGCCAATATCATTTAGTATCAATACTTGAGAAATTTATGCTTATGCTTACATGAGTTGCTGCCCCAGTGGCGATGGGTGTGACATACTTGATTATCCATATTTTTTGCGTTGTTGATTTTTGACAGTAGTTGATGCTTTTTGATGATGCCAAAAGGGGGAAGAGTAATATGTGCTTGTGCTTAGGTTATGTATATCACTGACAAATATTCCACTTTAGTTTTGTCTCATTGTCCCTTACTTGTATGTGCTTTTGGTAATATGAGTTTAGCAAAAAGGGAAGAAATATTGTGTCATGTTTAGATAAATAAATTCCTTGTTTTAGATCCTTAACTGACTTAAGTAAGGTTGTTGTTATTATCAAAGTGAAACAAGCACATTTTGTTTGTCATCATCAAAAAGGGGGAATTTGTTGAGTATATGATGTTTTGATGACAACAAATAAAATGTGAGTATATGATGATTTGATGATAATAAACAAAAAGCACTTGTTACATTAATTAATTAAGACCTTATTTGTGGAACTAGTTTTTCTTGAATTATTGGTAATTTGGTGAATATAATTTAATTGCTAATTTTGGTGAAATTATTGTATGGCTGACTTATGGATTAAGCTAAGTATTCTTGATAAGATTCTTTAGCTATTTGATTATCTGCAGGATTTGGAGAATGAAGTAGAGTTGGAGTAGAACTCTATGAAATCCAAAATGATAAGGAAAAGGAATTAGAATTAAAGCTATATGATTATCCCTAATATACTTGGACTTTGTTTTTACTTATCAGGTCTTTATCTATAAAAGAAGTCCACATACATATGGAGAGAGGCGTCTAAACACTTCAACACAAAAGAGAAATTGAGCGTACAAGAGAGAAAAATTTTGAAGCAGTTGGAATAGGCGTTGGAACAGTCTTGACAAGTGTTTCATCAAGTCATTCAGAATTGTTTGAGTCCAGTTCTTAGTTGATATATTAGGCACTTAAATTGCAATCTCGTTCAGCTTTTTAGAAGCACTTTTTGAGGTTGTAATCTGGAGTTAAAATCTCATTGGGTAAAGAGCTTAGAGTTAAGTTATTTGTGTTCCAAGCTAGGGTAGTTTGAAAGGGTAGCAACAGTCTAGGATTGTTGTGTAAGGGCTTAGAGTTAGGTCCTTGGGGTTACCTTTGTAATCCGAGTTTGGCTCGTTTGTTTAGTGGATTGGTTGAAATTCCCACAGGGGTGTGGGTCGTGGTTTTTTACACCTTTGAACCAAGGTGTTTTCCATGTTAAAATCGCGTGTGCCTTGTCTATTTTTGCTCGCCTATTGCTTTGTTAACTACAGTTAGAACACCCATAGGAACTGTTCCAAGTGAGTTGTTCTAACTTAGTCTAAAACTTAAAAAGAGGCAAATATTGTTATCGACCCAATTCACCCCTCCCCCTTCTTGTATCGAGTGTACTCTAAACTAACACCATCAAATGTTGCGGTGAGCGGTAAGTATAAAGTAACCCTCCAGTTTTAATAAAAGATCTCTAATTCGAGCTATGAAAATAAAATCATTTTTGGTATGGAAAGCTTTACCCAATAAAGTAGACTTCCCGGCCGAATGTGAATTGCCCCAAAATAGGAACCGGGAGGCGGGGAGGGTAGCCTCAAAAGAAGTAGTCCATAATTATCCACCTTATTAGCATCCAAAATTCTTTTACAACATTATCACAAAGAACTATTCCCCTTTTAAACAAGTGAAATCCTTTCAACACAAAAAATTATGGACTCTCAGCAAGTCAAAAAAGTATACATTTCTACATAAATGTTCTATTTTAGGTCTCTAGTATACATTTCTACATAATAGGTATATGTGCAATATAAATAAGTGTTTTACTTAAAAAAAAAAAAAAGTGTTTACTTTGTCTCTAGTTTTATTCATGACATTGGCGAAAAGGAAGAAAAACTTGGGAATACAGAAGTACAAGGCTACACTAGAAAGGTAACTCTTCTCTTCTGATTTACAGTGGAAATAAGTACCCTCTATGTACAGGGACATACTAAAACATACTAGTTACAGCTTTGCCACTAATTTCTGAACCCCATTTTTACCACGGACCTGTCTGTGTCCTTCTCAAGCATCGCCTTTTAGCTCCTCCTTGAAGGTTCATCATCTCATGAACCTGAAACATCAAATGTAAATACATCGGCTCAGTCAATTAAACTGATGGTAAAAATGCCAAAAATGCCTATGCAACTCGCTTCAAAATTTTATGAACTCGTAGAAGAAGCAAAGCAACGCTGAGGTTCAATACATAAAAATATAGGTGGGAGAATGGAGCTAATGTAATTAAACCTAGAATCTGCTTCACTCCTGCAGGATATGGAGGAAAACCTAGGTGAGTTTGCCAAGGTATATAATTTACATGGATGGCATTGATGTAGTAACAGAAATGGTCAGCTTTAGCAACGGCAAAGCATAAGAAAATAGATATAGTCAAGTGAGATTGGTTTTACTTTTGAGCAAGAAACAACAAAGAATTTTCAGACACACAAAAATGCTTAAATACTAGTCATACACAAGAAAAGCAAACAGTTTTCTAATGAATATAACACATTTTGCTCAGGTACCAATGTGATGGATCATTCAAGTTTCAACTACATCTGAGAATGCGTCATACAGATAAGAAAACATAATTCACTTAAAACTTGTCGATCATGTTTCCTTTCAACAAGATAAATAGAGCATGAAGGTTTGCCTTGGAAGTAGGAGGAATTACCTGATTCTTCTGTATTTCCATCATCTCTGCCTGCAGCACCACAGTCTAGTTAGTGATGCATCATCAAGAAGTGGCATGCATGCAATCTCTATACAAAAGTCACCTGTTTTTTCTGTAATTCTTCGTTTTCTTCTTTAAGTTTCACAATTTCTGCTTCTAGCTCCATGGTGTAAGCCTATAGTAAGTTAAACAGGTGGAGTCAGCAACAACAAAAGTATAGACCATATTTAATAAGCATTATGCAAGAAATTAGGGTAACTTGGAGTGGGTAGTTTTCAAGTTTCCTATATATAAGAAGAATACTGCACAAGGTTATCTATTAAAAATTTATCATAGATTTGTCACTCCCTAAACACACATCATATTACCTTGGTGTAAACAAACTCTCTAAAGCTTCTCATGAAGTGTAACCTGTCATATCTTGTCATAATATCGCATTACCGTTCTGCTGCATAAGATGTCCAATCTATTGTGGAGTTAATAGTGCACTATGTCCATGAACAATAAAAACAGAATGTTAACAATATATTTAATAATCCACGAACCTAATTAGGGTGTCGCCAAGTGGTCTATGAAGAGGGAGGAGAACTATGAGGTCTCAAGTTAAAACATACTAGGCGATTTCATTTGTCTTAGCCTTGCCTAGGTGGACAGAGTTACCTGCTACCTATGTTGGTAGGAGGTAGCAAGTACTCTGTGGAATTAGTTGAGGTGTGTGTAACATGACCCGAACACCACTGTTATTGAAAAAGAAGCTACCATAACATTAATCCATGAGGTGACAAGAAGATGGAGCTAAATCCTATATTTTCTTAATGTTCTGTTTGTCCTCCGGCAGTATCTATGTTTAAATACACATTTTTATTTCAAAATTTCTTTCTGTTTTTAGGGTTTTTTTTTTTTTTTAAAAAGGGGGTGGGGGTGAGGGGTGAATGTGGAGCATTAAGAGGCACTTTGGATGATCATTTCTCTACCCCTTCCAAACAACAGAATGGATAAAGGCAAAAAGGATACAGTTTTCTTTGACACATAGTGAAGTACACTGAAGTGCAAAAGTTAAAAGAAGAAAACAATCAGGGATGCCATAATTCACATGAATAAACTATTAGTCGTGGTTTTTTTGAATAATAAAATGTCCATCTCCTACATATAGTGATAAGGAGTATTTTCTTTGGAATGAAGGTTGAGTCCTACTCTCTCCTCTAATCAAATTTAAAAAAGAAAACTTGAAGTTACCAAACGACCCTTTCTCTCAGTAACTCGAATGGATAAGAGACATATGGTTTATGTTGAACTCTTTCTGCATACTGTCAGATATGGTTTATGTGTGGAACACTAGTCACTATAAGACGTTAAAAGGTACAAAATACAGGAGTCTTTGTGCTAGCCGTATGCGGTGTCTCGTCGCACGCGGTACAAGGGGAGTTCGCTGTCTATACGTGTAGTGTGGTGCTTAGGCCTACACACCCTATTTGTTCCATGCTCTATGGGTCTACTGGGAGGAAAGGGGTTCACTGGAGTTTGTCTAGTATCTGCACAAAACAAAAAGAAATAAGGAGTAACTGCGACATAGTTACATTGACCTTTACAAAAAAAGACCCTTGATCAACCCCCTGCCTACAATCAGAGTGTGAGAATTTCAGAAGAATATTATTGATTGATGAATAGAGATATACAAATAAGTCCTATTTATAATTACTATACAAAGCCTTTCCCAATATGGAACGGACTACTATGCTAACCTAGTTATATACAACTTAGGTTTCTAACACTCCCCCTCAAGCCGGTGCATACAAGTCATATGAACCGAGCTTGCTACAAATATAACTAATACGCGGACCAGTAAGTGACTTAGTAAAAACATCTGCTAGCTGATCACTTGACTTCACAAATCTTGTAACAATGTCTCCTGATAGTATCTTCTCTCTGACAAAGTGACAGTCAATCTCAATGTGCTTGGTCCTTTCATGAAACACTGGATTTGACGCAATATGAAGAGCAGCTTGATTATCACACACAAGTTCCATAAGACTGATAACTCCAAACCTCAATTCTCTCAGTAACTATTTGATCCAAATCAATTCGCAAGTAGCTACAGCCATGGCTCGATATTCTGCCTCTGCACTAGATCGGGCAACCACATTTTGCTTCTTGCTTTTCCAGGACACCAGATTACCCCCTACTAGAACACAATAACCAGATGTAGAACGCCTATCATATGGACATCCTGCCCAATCAGCATCTGTATACCCAACAATTCGTTCATGGCCTCTATTCTCGAAGAGCAATCCTTTGCCTGGATGACTTTATATATCGAAGAATGCGAATAACTGCATCCCAGTGACTCTCACACGGAGAGTTCATAAATTGACTTACAACACTCACAGGAAAAGAAATATCAGGCCGAGTCACAGTGAGATAATTCAACTTACCAACCAACCGTCTGTACCTTGCAGGATCACTAAGAGGCTCCCCCTGTCCTGGCATAAGCTTAACATTCGGATCCATAGGAGTATCAACTGGTCTACAGCCTTTCATTCCTGTCTCCTCAAGAATGTCTAGGGCATATTTCCGCTGGGAGATAACAATGCCTGACTTAGATTGAGCAACCTGGATGCCTAGAAAGTACTTCAATTTGCCTAGATCCTTAGTCTGGAAGTGCCGAAAAAGATGTTTCAATTTAATGATACCATCATGGTCATTCCCAGTGATAACAATATCATCAACATAGACCACCAAATAAATACACAAGTTTGAAGCAGAATGCCGGTAGAAAACGGAGTAATCAGCTTTACTGCGAGTCATGCCAAACTTCTGAACAACTGTGCTAAACTTACCGAACCAGGCGCGAGGAGACTGTTTCAAACCATAAAGTAACCGACGCAATCGACATACCATACCACTAGACTCCCCCTGAGCAACAAACCCAGGTGGTTGCTCCATATACACCTCCTCCTTAAGATCACCATGCAGAAAAGCATTCTTAATGTCCAGCTGATATAGAGGCCAATGATGAACAGCTGCCATGGATAGAAAAAGACGAACAGAGGCTATCTTAGCAACCGGAGAGAAAGTGTCACTGTAATCAAGCCCAAATATCTGAGAATAACCTTTTGCAACCAAGCGAGCCTTTAGTCGATCAATTTGGCCATTCGGACCAACTTTGACCGCATAAACCCATCGACAACCAACCGTAGATTTACCTGGAGGAAGCGAGACAAGCTCCCAAGTACCACTAGCACGTAGAGCAGACATCTCATCAATCATAGCCTGTCGCCATCCTGGATGGGAAAGTGCTTCACCTGTAGACTTAGGTTAGAAATAGAAGACAAGGACGACACAAAGGCTTGATGATGTGATGATAAGCGATGATAGCTCAAGCCAACATAATGAGGATTAGAATTGGCTGTGGAGCGCGTACCTTTTCGGAGTGCAATCGGTAGACTGAGAGGAGACAGGTCCACAGTAAGTGAAGAATCTGGTGCTGGACGTGAATCACCTGGTTCTATTGCTGGATGTGGACGACGATGATAAGTGATAAGTGGAGGCTCTGGGGCTGTAGTAACGATGTGAGGGGCAGGAGGAGTAACTGTAGGAGGAGCAACGGTAGTAGGAGTAAGGTAGGAGGAGCAACGACAGGAGGGACAACTACGGACTCCTCAAAAATCGGCAAAGGTAAGACCTCAAGGATATCAGAATGGTCAGAAGAAGACACAAAGTAAGGTTGACTCTCAAAGAACGTAACATCTGCGGACATAAGATAACGACGAAGATCAGGTGAGTAGCACCGATATCCTTTTTGAACACGAGAATAACCAAGGAATACACACTTGAGAGCACGGGGAGCTAATTTATCTTTCCCAGGGGCAAAGTTATGGACGAAACATGTGCTCCCAAAAACACGTGGGGGAAGAGAGTACAAAGGTGACTCAGGAAACAATATGGAGTGGGGAACCTGATTCCGGTTGGAAGAAGAGGGCATTCGATTAATTAAATAACAAGACGTGAGAACTGCATCGCCCCAAAAACGCAGCGGAACATGAGATTGAATAAGAAGAGTGCGAGCAGTCTCAATGAGATGCCTATTCTTCCTCTCAGCCACCCCATTTTGCTGAGGGATATATGAACAAGATGTCTGACGAATAATGCCCTGAGAAGCCATAAACTGCTTAAACTGAGAAGATAAGTATTCTAAAGCATTATCACTGCGAAAAGTGCGAATAGAAACACCAAATTGATTTTGTACTTCAGCACAAAAGTTTTGGAATATAGAAAACAACTCGGAACGATCTTTCATTAAAAATATCCAAGTACATCTTGAATAATCATCTATGAAACTAACAAAGTAACGAAAACCCAAGGTTGAACTGACTCTACTAGGACCCCAAATATCAGAATGAACTAAAGAAAAAATAGACTCTGCACGACCCTCACTACGACGCGTAAAAGTAGAGCGAGTATGTTTCCCAAGTTGACACGACTCACAATCTAATGTGGACAAACTAGATAGGCTAGGGACCATCTTCTGAAGCTTGAATAAACTAGGATGTCCCAAACGTCTGTGAAGTAATTCTGGAGAATCTGTGACTGGACATGCTGTAGAGGAGTTAGGAGAGGTAAGATAGTAAAGACCATGTGATTCACGCCCTGCGCCAATCATCCGTCCCGTACTGCGGTCCTGTATATCAACAGAATCATTAGAAAATGTTATGGAACAATTAAGGGTACGAGAGAGACGACTGACAGATATGAGATTAAAGGGACAACCAGGGACATAAAGTACAGATTTCAAAGGTAAAGAGGATAGAGGACTAGTTTGTCCAATTCCTATTGCTTTTGCTCGGGAACCATTCGCTAAGGTGATAGTAGGAAGGGACGGTGAATAAACAATGCTAGAGAAAAGAAATTTATTACCAGAAATATGATCAGAAGCACCTGAGTCAATGACCCACGGTCCAAGAGTACTAGACTATGAGACACAACCAACCTGATTACCAGTCTGAGCAACAGAAGCTACTTGAGATGGTGTCTGCTTATTTGCCTGATACTGAAGAAACTCATTATATTCTGCTTCAGATAACTTTACTCCCTGATTACCTGCAGTGTCAGAGTGAGCAACATTTGCATTTTGTTCACGTAAAATATCATCACGCAGAGTGTAACATGCTTCACGGGTGTGTCCGAGCCTGGAACAGTAACTACACTTGGGTCGAACTCTCCCAGAACGACCTCCACCTCGATTTCCAGTTGAACCTCCACCTCGACTTCGATTCCCCGTATTATAAGATGTCTGATTGCCCATTGTCTAAGGTGTTCGATTCTGTCGAGTTTGTGAAGCTAGAACAGAGGAGTCGGCCGGTGATGAAACCACTGTGTGACTGGGTGGTGCAGCAAGTCGAAGTAATCGAGAGAATAAATCATCTATGGTAGGGAGCGCAGGACTGGCCAAAATCTGATCGCGCACTGAATCAAGGTCTGTTGGAAGGCCAGCAAGTGTAAGAACTAGAAACATCTTCTGTCGCTGCTCTTGTTGTTTGTCCACACTAGCCGTGACTGGCATCAGCATCTCAAATTCTTCCATGACTGCCTGTACCTGTCCCAAATAAGTTGACATATCCAGTTCTTGTTTCTTCAAATTAGTCATCCGAGAAATCATATCATAGAAACGAGATATGTCATTAGTATATAGGGTGCGAGCCTTTTCCCAAACTGAATAACATGTCTGGAATGGACGGAACAGAAGCATTAATTTAGGATCAATGGATCGCCACAAAAGACTGCACAACTGAGCATCCGTCTTCTCCCAATTTGCCTTAGCTTTCTCATCAACCTCACTAACCTTCTTAGTCAAGTGATCTTGGACACCCTGACCCTTGCACCATAGCTCAACCGATGAAGCCCAGGCTAAGTAATTTGAACTTCCAAGCAAGGGTTCCGAAGTAATCATAAGATTTGAGTGTCCAACGCCGGAGTTCTTGGAACCAAAAGCATCAAATCCCAAAGACATGATTAATTAATTGCTAGAACAGTCCCAAAATATGCCAGAAAGTAGCAGAAAAAAAATTGGAACAGTAACAGTCCCGGAACAGTAACTTCAGTCGCCGGAAGTTGTCAAAATCTGATAAAAAGAACACTGGTATGCTCGGAATTTGCCGACTAACACAAACGAAAAAAGAAGTTAGGTCAAAAAACTGCCGGAACACCTCTCACGCGCTCGGCGCGTGGACTGACGCGCCGCCGGAGTCCTCACTGTTTCCGGCGCGTGTGGGCGCGTGGCTTGCCGGATTCCGGTGGGTCTGACTGGGGTAAGATCGGAATTTGCAAAGGGACCTTGTAGTGGTGTTGGATTTTGCACAATACTACCAGAAATCGAATCTAACTCGGACAGCCACCTAGGTCACCGGAAATTTGCACAGTGCCGGGGAATTTGCTGGTGTTTCGCGCAGCAATATTTTCTCACAACTGCTCTGATACCATGTGAGAATTTCAGAAGAATATTATTGATTGATGAATAGAGATATACAAATAAGTCCTATTTATAATTACTATACAAAGCCTTTCCCAATATGGAACGGACTACTACGCTAACCTAGTTATATACAACTTAGGTTTCTAACACAGAGAATGCACTCTATATACCAAGCCCCTACATACCGACCCACTCAACTAGTTCAGAGTAACTATATCCTTGCCAGCCTACTATTGCATCCCAACCAAGACCACCTAGTATCTGCACAAAACAAAAAGAAATAAGGAGTAACTGCGACATAGTTACATTGACCTTTACAAAAAAAGACCCTTGATCAACCCCCTGCCTACAATCAGAGAATGCACTCTATATACCAAGCCCCTACATACCGACCCACTCAACTAGTTCAGAGTAACTTACTCTATATCCTTGCCAGCCTACTATTGCATCCCAACCAAGACCACCTATATATAAAGGTACAACCCTGTAGTTCACCCCCTAACAAGATTATATGCTAGTCTAGGATCCCTCGCCAATCATCCAAGTAAAAATTGGACGTCTATCGGGAGAGCCCAACAGTCACAGAGAAACTAATCAACCACGGTCACAACCACAAGAAATCATTCGATGTTTTCAGAAAGCTAGCTAGGGAAAATATCAGGAGTTGCCTCAAGAGGCATTTTAAAGTCCTTCCTGTTTCTTACAACTGAAAAAGAAAAATAAAGGGCCTTACAGCTGATGAAAGAAATCCAAACTAGAATAAAATTTGTTGTTCCTGTTGCTCAAAGTCCTGGCAAAACATTGATAGTATTGCTCTGGATCATGAACCACTAGAAAGCTTAAGGAATTAATAGCCATCTAATAAAGCCCCATAACCCCAAAGCCGATATGCAAAACTTTACACCAAAGGAAAAGAGACATTCCTTGGTCAGGAAATTGCATTTTTCCCTTATGGATATTTTGACGATTACGAAGAAATAACACTCGACAGATGAATTTGTTTAGATGTCTGAAAGGTAAACTGACTTCACCAGGTTGATAAGCGAGTCATATCCATCAATGCACCATGTACAGATAAGTCCATACGGTTAGTAAAACAAGAAGGTTTATGGGCTTTTAGCACACACATATTGGAATTGATCACGTACAATCATTTTTCAAATAAGCTAGGCATGCATGGAGACATAAAAGGCTATGGGACTACTCGAAAGATTCAAGGGATTACCTGTTTCCTAGCCCGAGATCTTGCAGCAGACTCTCTATTTTTTATCATTCTCCTCTGCCTCCTTTCAACAACCTTCTCCACGGCACCACCTTTCCTGCCCCTTATGCCACCATTAAAGACATATGGAACTGGAGATATCGAAGCTGTATCACCGCTGCTCTTACCAAGTCCATCTGATGAAACTACTGGAGATCCTGTCGCACCGCCAGCTCCAAAACCGACCATACTCATTCCTCCACCCATCAATGCAGCACCTTGAACCAAATTACTACTAAGTGCTGGATCAGATATACCAACAATCCCACCCCTCATCCCTGGACTGCACAATTGACCACTAGTTGGGATGGCCGTAGGAGCACCATACGACAAACCAGGTTGCTTAGGGAAAAGGGGTTGCTGCTGATGTTGCACTGTTCCTAACTGTTGTTGCAAAGATCTGATTCCATTAACATTAAGTGGTAAATTACCAGGTTGAACACAAATTTCATTATTATTATCAATGTTCCTACTAGCCAACAAAGCTGTATTCTTATTGCTCTGTTGATATTCAAATCCCACTCCAAGATTATTTCCAGAATTTGACAAATGACCAAAGACCCTACTAGTGTCTGCAGCTGACTGTGCATCTTCTCTCACAACACCAGCTTTAACCAAGAAATCCTCAAGTGTCATCTCCCCTAAAGTAGGTTGCCTACAAGGCATGTCCGGTAACCCCACATCCTTTCCACCATCATACTCCTTTGATATATCCTTCCAAACTTGATCTACAGTCTTCTGACTCAGTGTTCTTGGTAAAGTTAATGACCCTTGCCTCTGCAAATTCCCACCTGAAACACTCAATTCTTGCCCACTAACCCCAGAACTTCCCATGCATTGACTCTCCTCTGCACTCCATATGTTCTTTAACAACTCATCCATGTTCATTGACCCAAAATCCTTTCCACTCCCTCTCAGAAACTCATCAAATGTCAAGGAATAGACAGACGACTGTCGTGCCAACAGACTGCCTGCCTCCCTTCCACCACTAACACCCTCCCCTGGTGGCTCATTTCCATACTTCTTTAACTGCAAATTACTCCCCATTTACCTAAAACACTTCAAAGTTCACTCCTTTATTCAGAATCAAGTACCAGGTCAGATCAATAAGTTACTACTAGTATTTGGCTACTTCCCCTCAAGCTTTTCTTGAAAATAGTTACACACTTGGAAATCATATAATAGAAATTAGACAGAAGCTAATCACTAACCCCAGATCAGAAAAATCATCTAATAGTGAAAAAAAATCCACTTGAAGTTCACTTCATTTCCACATAATTAACTGACTGCTCGAAATACACCACACTTTCGGGCGCGGCCCTTCCTCGAACCCTGCATGAACTGGGATGTTTTCTGCACTAGACTGCCCTTTTTAGTTGTAAATAAGAACTCATAGCAGCAGATACTTTCACATGTACATAAGTCTCTACTCCTTATTAACCCTCGAGTAAATCATCTAAGATGCAAAAACACAAAAATCTGAGCCAAAAAGAGTTCAACTTAATAGAAAGGACAATCTAGATAAAACAAGATATCTGAAGATTTTGCAGGAAAGGTACTCAGTCAATAAACAAAAGAAACTCTTTGACTAAATGCTGGTAGTATTTACAAATAGAGTTATATACTCAAAAAAAGCACCACATTAGTTGTAGCAGATAAATACAAGAAAATGGAGAGACATATATCAAAGCTTAAATGTTGAAAAATATTTTTTGATCTTATTTTTGCACTTCTTTTTTATTGGTTAAATTTCTGTTTTTATTTTTCTTTTGTACTTTGTATGCTGCAGGACATTTCCACTTTGACTGCGCCTGCGGGTGGTTATGGGATATGACACGTGTCTAACCTACGATAACAGTTTTACTTGCACTATTAGTCAATCCGGACTAGTTTTGTGAACCTATTTTCCTTTTTTTTATTTAGAAAAGAACGATTTTTTTTTAAAATTAAAAAATAAACTTCTACTTTTATCTTAATGAAATGTTTATAGCCACAAAAATATCTATGATTTATTTTAAACTATAAATTTCAAGAGTCTTTCTTACTTTCTTTATTAAATTCTATGTCAAGTAAAATAGATTCACATAAACTGAAACGAAGGGAATATAATTTGACTTGATAGAAATTTAACAAAGAAATAAAGACTTTTGAAACTTGTGAGGAAAAATAAGTCATAAATATTTTTTTCGTTGTAAATGAGTATAATGAGAAGGTCGATGTAATTATTTTTAAATTTAGAAATTGACATTTTAAGACGGATTAATATGAAAAGTAACAACAAAGTGAGACGAAGGGAGTACTAGTTTACATATTTAGCATAACAAGTTGGTGAAAATATACATTAGTTAATTATCGTCAACTAATTACTAACAATTTATATAGGACACATATCATCTATCAATTGAATTAGTGTAAACCTGTATAATTTTGTTCCTTAACGTAACGGATTAAAGATTTACTTTTTGTTGTCTAAAAGAAATAAATAATTCAGAGTAGAAATGTCTGATTGACTGGTCTTACTTCCCATTTGAATAAAAAAAAAAAAAAAAAAAAAAAAGACCTTCTCATTTGAATTCATAAATCATTTTAATCATTCAATATAATCATCTGCATATGTACAATAAATGAAAATATTTAGAGTTAAGATCTTTAAATGTATTATAATAAAATTTAAGATGTTTTCGGTCCTAAACGATATTCTATATCAACTAAATTTCACGATAATTTTATTAGAGTTAACTAAAAAGCAGAAGCAATCGTTCTGCTAGGAGTGTGATAATTTAGTACAATAAATGTGTTTTGTAAGAGAAAAATTGTGTGAGTAAAAACACATTATCAACAATTATGGGATACGAATTAAGCTGACAGAGACTAAAATTACTCTACAAATTATAGGGCACTGAGGATATATATGCTTGCTCTATAGCCACGACCGTTCATCAGGCACGAGCCTAGGACCGAAAGGCACATACACTTAAGAATAATGAATTTTTACACAAAAGTACAATTTTAAGAACTTAATTATTAAACATAGCAACATTTTTGCAAAATAATTCTATATAGAAGAAAACACAAGTTAATTACAAACATAGCAAAAACATAGCAATATTTTCTCATAACATACCAAACCCTTACATTCTTCCTCCTATTTCCCCCACTATCACTTTTGCTCCTCCCATTTTCCCCTATTTCACTTTTCCTCCCACCATTTCCTCCAATTTCACTTTTACTCCTCTCATTTCTCCCAATTTCACTTTTCCTCGTTCCATCCTCACTGTATCTCATTGTATCTCACCGTATCTCGATGTTTCTCAACTACCAACCACCTCGTATCTCGTTGTATCTTTTCGTATATGTACTGTTGTGCACTGTATCTAACTACTTATAGAAAGTATTTAGTTATTTCTAGACTGTTTTAGCATTTGTTTCATCCCGTTTGTGCATTGTTTTCTCACTGTTTCTAAACTATTTCACCTTTTTTGCATTATTTTATATTTTTTTTTACATTTTGTTTCGAACTTGTTCACTAGCTATTCTAGACTGTTTCAGCGTTGTATCTGCAGTATTTTTGCTCCATATCGAACTGCATAAAACTGTTTCTGCACCGTTTCAGGTTGTGTTTAGCACTTTATCAAACTGTTTCTACGCCGTTTCAGGTTGTGTTCAGCATTGTATCAAACTATTTCAACTCCGTTTCAGGCTATTTCAACTCCGTTTCAGACTGTACCAACTTCGTTTCAGACTGTATCATAGTGTTTCAATACCGTTTCAGACTGTTTCAACTCCGTATCTAACTGTTTCAGCGCCGTTTTTAAACTTTTTCACCGCTGAAACAAAAACAGAGACACAAAATCAATGAACTAACCAATCAAATTCAAGAACAACAAATTTGCCATAAATTGACGAAAACTGAACTTTCAGTTACTGTAAAAAAAAAAAAACACACACACTTTATACTAGTTGACAACAAATTTTGGATCAAAAAAACCATAGAAACCTTAAAAATCAAGCAAATCCAAACAAAATTCAACATTTGAATAAATAAATAAAAATACAAAAATTAAGGAACTAAAAAAAACAGAGTGCTGCTTTCAGTTGTTGACGACGGTCAGATCGACGACGGCATCGATGGACAGGGCCAGATCTGAGGTCGTCAGCTGCTGTTAACGGCTGATTCACCTCTGATGGGAACTTTTGTAGTTCTAACCGTCAAGAAGCTACTATCCAAAATGGAGGTTCAAGGTGCGTCGGCGCGTGTACTATCGTAAGCCACCAACCTCTCTACTCCGCTACTTAACTAAGACCTCGCCACCACAGCTCCACCCATGGATGATGATGGTCCTCCTCCATATCCAATTTTGACAACGACGAATATGAAATGAGGGAAATCCACTTGCTCTGGGGAACTTTTATCCACTTGCTCCGGCGAACGAGGAGCTGTGACGACGGTGGCTGTTTCAGCGCCGCCGCAGACGACTTGTGGCAAGGAGACAGTGGCTGGGACAGGTGAAAGTGGTGAGGTGTTGTTAAGAATCGGCCAGAATGTGAATAGAAATTGGAAATGGGGAATAGAAGTTGGAAATGGGAAATGTGCTAAAAAAAATATTGCTATGCCTTGTAATTTAAAAAATCATGCTATTTATTTATTTTTATTTTTTTTGGTAATTAAGGGTACAAATTTATATATTTTTGTAAAAAAACCCTAAGAATAATAATCTTCTAGTTAGGTTTAACATAGTATCACCGGCCCAAGACCTATAAACATAGTATTTTACCATAATTAGGATTGGGAAAAACCTAGAGTTATATATAACCATTTCCCTCATTGTATTCGACACAAGAGATTCTACTATGAATTCTCTCTATTCTCAAGGAATAATTGTTGACACTCAATTTTGTCCCTCCATTTTGCAGTTGGTTATATTTAATTAAAAGGTATAATATTGATTTTCAAAATATATTTGCACTAGATGGAATGCATTTACGTACATAACCCCCTAATGTTAATCCTCTATTTCACACTATATATACCTAAGTGAGACTATATTATGCAATTGCATCGTTTAGGTAATTTTTAAATGCATATCTTATTTGTGGCTATTCATATTTAATTAGTATTATTTGAGCTCATTTATATTAATACGTACTAAATTATATTTATTCATGATTAATTTTTACTTATTTAAAATTATGTTGTTATTGACATTTCAAATTAAATATTAGCCAAAGTAAACTATCTGTCACGACCCAAAAATCGAGTACACGATGGCACTTAAGAGATTCTACCCTTAAGCAAACCAATTCATAAAAATCTTCTCAGTTAAGTTTAATTTCAAGAAATCATTGTTTCAAAAGAAAACTGGACAAGAAAAAGGTAAGCGCAATAAAACAATTAATAATGTCAATTGAATAAAATAATAAAATAGTTTATACCAACCCAAAACCCAACAGCTAATCACGGAGCATCTTTGAGTGTAAGATATATAACAATGGGTTCAAACTCAACTAAAATATCATAAGGACTAGACACTACCACGAACTATGTGGCGGCATCCATATACAATGCTGGAAGATAATCACGATCGGGACCAAGAACTCCAGAAGTGCCTCAACTAATGAACCTGCACACAGAAACTATGAGGGAGTGAGTCACCCTGACCCTGTAAGATTCTCGACGAACCCTCCTGTCCTTACCGTTTTTGAAAGCTAGCCTAATAAATAATATATAGACAAATATGTGAATAGTCCTAAGATATGATATATCTTCTTCACTACAGTTATAAAGTCAATCGGAGATATAATGAGAAAGCTCAACCGAAATATCAACCAAGGGATCTCAACTCAACAATAATAACAAACCAACTCGGTAGCATAGGCCCTCACCATAAAAAGGTTAGACCAGTGGCTATATCAACTCAGTAGCATAGGCCCTCACCATAATAGGCTAGACCAGTGGCTATATCAACTCAGTAGCATAGGCCCTTACTATAATAGGCTAGACCAGTGGCTATATCAACTCAACGGCATAGGCCCTCACCATAATAGGTTAGACCAGTGGCTATATCAATTCAGTAGCATAGGCCCTCACCATAATAGGCTAGACAAGTGGCCCAACGATCTAGATAACAATAAGGCAATAATATCAACTAAGGGATAATTCTAACACAAAAGAAATATCGTCCAAAAAAAAAACTCCACATCAAATGAATAATAATATAACTCGGGCAATGCACGCCAAAATAGGCATATTATGATGCCATACACGATATTAATCAAAATATTGTAGACCATAATAAGATATCTTGACTAAATAAATTCTAAGCTTTGCAAAGTGATAACAGTACTTTTATAAAAGGATTATTGTTGCAATATGGTTAAACTCATAATATTCATAATATATTAAATATTATGCTCTCTTTACCAAATTAAATGCAAGCCAGTACGGGTTTGGAGGTACAATCTCTACTCCCCCACTGATTAACCTAGGGCCACCTTGATTTAGGAAACCCCATATCGTTCGTAAGAAGTACATGTAACTTTCATCAAACCAACAACCATAATTTCACATCAAGTCGAACACTCTCACTTTGAGTAAAGATTAAGGTCAATGTTCTCTTAGAATACTCATAAGCAACTCATCCATGTAATTGACTTAATCCTTCAATGATAAACACAGACATCAATAGATTTGCGATAAGATCAAAACTTACCATTCACAAACCCGATTAAGCCACTAAGGCATAAGAAAACTCAGCAACTACATCCAAGATTACATAGCAATTATAACCATCATATAGATCTAACTCGGACTTATCTGTCTTTCCATATTTCAAACGATGCCTTTTATTTGTATACATCAGTTCACACTCTGAAAAACTAGCACATACTCTATAGTTGATCCATGAATGTCGAATCCAACTAATAGGATTTATTAGGCATAAGTATAGAATCTTGTTTGCATCTTTTTATAGGAAAAACTGCACCTCGTAGGCAGAATAGTAGATCTTATAGAACTTAAATTAGGAAAAACTCCAAATTATCACATTGTTTCTTTCTTGCTCCATTGCAGGCCATCGCAATGGATGAGCACGTTATCTAAGTCCTTCGACAAAAATCATTCACGAAAACTCAACACTCCATATTAAGATGAACATATCAATTCATCATGAGTCGTATTTAGATGACCACATATATTAAACAGTATTAGGGCAACTTCCTGTACTAAAATATCTTAAGCGACGACACAGTAGAAATTTCAACTAACATTTGGAATCATTTTTTTTAACCCTTTCAAAGGACGAGGACATAAGAGTACCATTTAGAAATAGTTATCATTCACGACACCGGCTCAACATCCTTTAACTTTCCGCTAGCGTATCCACAGATTTAACCTCAACATAACCATCAAGCATTGCTAATATAACGTTGGACATGTATATCACCGAATTGACTCAACTTCACACGGTGATATAAGCTCTCTAATTATATCATTCAAGATAAACTTCACCACTTAGATCGTGCACAATGATTAACCACTAAAGAATTCAAACTTCTCACCTTTCTCAATATCCTTTAACACCCCAATCTCATAGAGTACCAAATGCTATTCATATTTCACTACAAATAAACATAATAGGAAACAATGAGTGACATCTCATGTCACAATACAATAAGCACATGCACTTTTCTCTGAGTCTCACCCATTACAAGGGAATAGCAAAAGATATACCTTCATAGCTTATGCATTCTTTGATCATACGCGAAAGCAAAGATTTACACGTATTTCTCAAATCTCTACAAAATCAACTACAACTTTTATATACACAGATATGGTACATATTCAAACAATCCAATCAAAATAAGGATTGCTCGCTATAAAAATATTATGATGAGGACACATCAAGTTGCGCCTAGCCCGCGGCTGACGTCTTATGCAATATCATCTCTCATGCTTTATCATTGTCTTAGACCGATCTTACACCATCTCACATTAGAATTGCATATATAATATAAACTACGCAATAAAATGCAACATTGTGTTGGGTCTCGATCTTAACATCTTACTCTCTCAGATAATACCATTAAGCTTTCTCTTAAATAGGAATATCTATCAAAGACCAGAAAATCAAAGAGATAATGATTTCTAGAAGTTAAATTAAATTCAAATCAATGATAATGTAGAATTCAATGAAAACTCGAATATGAAAATACGTCTTCTTTGACGTATGAGATGAAATGAAATATCATTCAATTCAAGCGCTGCGCATGAGTTTTTGGAATGAAAGAAAGGAAAACATCATGAATATATCAATAGCCTCATGTTTATAAGTATGGCACGCTACATACCCATAAACAAGACTCCACTAAGACACTACTCCACGACAACCTAAGACTCGTATTATAACCTAGTGCCTTGATACCAATTTGTCACGACCCAAAAATAGAGTACGTGATGGCACTTAAGAGCTTCTACCCTTAAGCGAACCAATTCATAAAAACCTTCTCAGTTAAGTTTAATTTCAAGAAATCATGGTTTCCAAAGAAAACTGGACAAGGAAAAGTTAAGCGCAATATTAAGTGAAACCATTAATAATGTCATATATCTAATAAATGAATAAAATAATAAAATAGTTTATACCAACCCAAAACCCAACAGCTAATCACGGAGCATCTTTGAGTGTAAGATATATAACAATGGGTTCAAACTCAACTAAAATATCATAAGGACTAGACACTACCACGAACTATGTGGCGACATCCATGTACAATGCTGGAAGATAATCACGATCGAGACCAAGAACTCCAAAAGTGCCTCAACTAATGAACCTGCACACAGAAACTATGAGGGAGTGAGTCACCCTGACCCAGTAAGATTCTCGACGAACCCTCCTGTCCTTACCGTTTTTGAAAGCTAGCCTAATAAATAATATATAGACAAATATGTGAATAGTCCTAAGATATGATATATCTTCTTCACTACAGTTATAAAGTCAATCAAAGATATAATGAGAACCTAGCTCAACCGAAATATCAACCAAGGGATCTCAACTCAACAATAATAACAAACCAACTCGGTAGCATAGGCCCTCACCATAAAAAGGTTAGGCCAGTGGCTATATCAACTCAATAGCATAGGCCCTCACCATAATAGGCTAGACCAGTGGCTATATCAACTTAGTAGCATAGGCCCTCACTATAATAGGCTAGACCAGTGGCTATATCAACTCAGTAGCATAGGCCCTTACTATAATAGGCTAGACCAGTGGCTATATCAACTCAACGGCATAGGCCCTCACCATAATAGGCTAGACCAGTGGCTATATCAATTCAGTAGCATAGGCCCTCACCATAATAGGCTAGACAAGTGGCCCAACGATCTAGATACCAATAAGGCAATAATATCAACTAAGGGATAATGCTAACATAAAAGAAATATCGTCTAAAATATAACACCACATCAAATGGATAATAATATAACTCGGGCAATGCACGCCAAAATAAATAGGCATATTATGATGCCATACATGATATTAATCAAAATATTGTAAATCATAATAAGATATCTTGACTAAATAAATTCTAAGCTTTGCAAAGTGATAACAGCACTTTCATAAAAGGATCATTGTCGCAATATGGTTAAACTCACAATATTCATAATATATTGAATATTATGCTCTCTTTATCAAATTAAATGCAAGTCATACTTTCGATATTCCAAGTATCTCAAATTAGACCTCCAGAATGTATCATAATTATTGCATAAATAATGCATCACAATACTCCAATGTTACTTCAACTATTGAGCCCATATTCAATAGCTTTTAACCTTTAGATATGATAAAAAAATGGTTTTAATGAGATACATATTATGCTTATACAGAAAACCAAGCAAGTAGAAGTTCAAGTCTTCCTTACCACGCATCCGGAGAAACATCAACGACCAATCCAAATCCAAAATCCATAAAACGGCCTCCAGTTGCTCCAAACTATTCAAAATATGAATCTAGGCGTCAAAATACGCTAGGGGTTCAAAGCCCATGGCTTTCGGACAAAATCAATGAAAGTCGATAAAGGCAACCAACGAGTCAACCCCTTAGATTCTGAATCCGAGTCAAAATTTCGATGACTCATTACTCAACGAGTTCATACATACAAAAATTGAGTCAATCGGACTCTGATAACATTCCCAGATCTCTAAATTAAGGTCACATACAACACCACCAATCAACACTATTCTTCTTCTTCTTTTTCCCAAGAACACTATTAAACCCATAACTAGGGTTTCGTAATTCACACTTCCAACCAAAACAACTTGAATGAAATACTATAAATCTTATCAAATATTCATAAGGAATAAGTTTGAGTTGATGAAATTACCTTCTTGAAACTTTTCCTAAAAAATTCAAAACTTGAGCTTTGTACTATTTGGAAGCTTCAACCAATAATCTTATAATTGGAAAGATGAATGATGTTATAATCCATGTTTAATGAATAAAATAAAGTCAAAACACCATATAGAACTCACCTTAGTTAGTAGACAAAGTCTCAAGCTTAATTTTGAACTCTAGAAGGAAACCCCAACTCAAAATTTCCTAATTAAGAGGCTGCCCATTTTTTCTATTTATAGCAGCCCGGCTGCATCAGCAAATTGTACCATAGGTTGTTCAGATTATACTTTGCTGGACAGCATTTTGTAAAATACTCATAACTTTTATACATAACTCTGATTGACAATTGGTTTGATTCTTTGAAAACTAGATTCACATGAATGCTATTTTCATTTGAAATCAGATTATGTGAGCGTTCACTAGAAACTTTAGTCGCTCGCAAAGCTTCCAACTTGTATCGGCTCTAAGGTTCCCCCGTGGACTATGAATCACTTCCGAAAGTTTCTACCAGCCACAAATAATCATGTAAAGCTAATGGATCATCAAATGGAGCTTTTTACTCAACATGATACAATAGTTTATTTTCTAGCCGACAACGAATCTTACCGAATATTCGGTTCAAACCCAACAAAACGACCTCTGAATGATCTCAAATTTCGCATACGAGTTATAATCACAATATCGAAGTAACTTGAAGTTTTGACACGTCAAGTATAGCTTTAAATCTTGAAGTTAGAGGGTCGGGTCATTACACTATCATTTCAAATTGTCCATTTCTTGTTTCCAAGTAATACCGCCAAATCACCTCTCATGTTTAGGGATGCAATTTTGCCAAGAATCAAGTTGTTTGCTCGTCAACTTTTCCTTTTTATTTGATCAATCAGTTATATTTTTTCCTTTGTTTTAGTGTTCTTCATTTAGTTTTATTTTTGTTTTCATCCTTTAGCTAGATAGAATCATCTTGCACACATTCAGTCTATCCTAAATTTCAGTCTTGGTTGCCTTCATTTTCTTGCATAATAATTCTTTCCTTTCTCTTGGTACTCATACTAGCCGTTAATATCTCCACCAACTTATTTCATGGGATTTTAGTTTTCTTAATTACCACACGTGGACTCTTTCCAAACAATATTTTTTTTTATCATGGTTAATACTCCTTCCATAAAACCTTCCCGTTCCAGTAAGGATCTCCATGAAGCAATATGCCAAGAATCAAGGAAGTTGGTTACTTTCTTAATTTCCTACTTATTTCGCGAAAAAATTGTTACTATTAATTATTTCTTTTTCTATTTTTACTTTAATCCATTCCCAGAATTTTCTCTAGCTCTTTTAATTTACTATTCGTTAATCTCCCTTTGTTATGGGATTCTATTTACCCTATTAAACCTTCCTCCCTTATAAACGTCAAATAAAGATCCCCATGATATCTCCTTCAAATATTGAATTCAAAAGTCTAACTCCAAGACATTAGCTATATATACTGGTGTATAAGTTTGCTTGAGGACATGAACTCACGGATTTCTTACCTTCTCTATACTTTCTCTACTCCTCCTTTATCAAAACAAACTATTTTATCGGTTATAAGCCAAAGTGATGAGTGCATTTTACTCGATCCTAAATATATAATTTTCATTGTAAAAATACAAAAAAGATTGTCTGGTTTCTTCTTTTCGTTAACCAAAACTACAGGAAAGAATATTAAAAAGTTGACGCGAGAAGAAAGGAAGATTTCACTTGGAAAAATGTAGAAGATTAGAAAATTGAACAAAGTGTTAATGGTGTGTATACAAGGTGTAGAAAAAGATGGAAAAAGATAATTCTTGGTCGTTATAGCAATGTGATATTTGGTCGTAACAAACCATAATAGATCCACGACCAACCGATGACGAGAACAAAAATCAGAACCATCTCATGACCATAACAAATTCGCAATAAACCATAACAGAACCGAGACCAACCATGACAATTCCACGACAAATGGTTATAAAAGGAGGAAGAAAGCCATAAGAGAAGGCATCCAAGTTTGCAGAATTTTCAATCCCTTTTAAAAGTTTGTTGTCGTCATTATCATTTACTTCTTTTGTTTCTAGTTGTTCTTTTAGCCAATACATTGGCTTTGTTTCCAGTTCCAAATAAATTTAGTATAGGAAACTATTCTATTTTCGGATTTTAATTAAATAGCGAGAATTATTCTTCGTGAATATTTCTTTCTATTTTCTTATTTTATGGACAAGAGTATTTCTATTGTCAGTACTAAATCCAGTATGGAATAACTTTTATTTTTGTTGGGAGAATGACGGACCTTGATAATTCTATATAACGTAACGTTCATTCTTCAGCTTCACTTGCTTCACCTGAACTTTAAATTTTTAAATCTTTATTAGCTTTTCTAGTTAGATGTTATTTATTTAAATCGCACCGATCTATTCCATATCAGAATTGACTTTTACTAATTTTGTAATCGAGAGAGGCAAAATAAGTACTAAATTTATTGTGATATTGATAGGAGTTGACAAGGATCTAAACACATTTAACTATTTCAAGGTATAATTATTTTACACTAATTTTGTAATCGAAAGAGGCAAATAGTGTAAAAGTTAATTGTACCAAGTAAGGTAACCGCGAGGAACTTACTTAAAAGACATGGATTAGTTCAAGCATATGTATATTTTTTGTTCTTAAAATTACTATTTTGACAATAAATTTGTATAACAGAGAGAAGTACAATTGATTGGTCAATTTATGTAGCAATATATAAATGTAATTGCGAGAGGCATTTATACATTTTTGAGAAATAAAGAGCTGAAGAATACTGCACTACGTCATATTAGAATATCAAGTGAAGCCAGGATTCCAACAATTCCCACCAATTTGAAAAAGAAAAATATTTTATTTTTTGTTGTCGCTTTTCTCTACTTTAGTAGATAAATTGCTCACAACTCCAATTTTAAATTTCCTCAAATAGTAATTAAAGCAAGAAAAATCTGTAGAATAGATAAATCAATCTCTGTGGGTTCGACATCTTTCTACACTATTATTTGACAGAGAACGAGTTGAAATTCTTTATACACCAGAAGCTCGTCACAAGGCAAGGTTGCGGTTCATTTGGTGTTCTCTCGACTGCTATTCTTGATTTATTGTTTGTAGCTTTTTTGTTTACTATCACTTGTGAGGTACTTCTAAAACTGAATGAATGTCCATTTATAATTCAGTGATAAGCTGCTTTGCTAGAGTTCTATGTTTTGCCTGCTTTGTGGGTCTAGTTAGACCTTTACTATCTTCTTCTTCTTCTTCTTCTTCTTCCTTCTTCTTCTTCTTCTTCTTTTTTTTTTTTTTTTTTTTTTTTTTTTGCAGTGGTAAATTTTGGTTGGATCGCTAAAAGGCTATACCAATGATTAAGGATTTTTTACCCTAGATGAACGTTCATAAAAAATATTTACTCTTATTAAACACCTTTTATTGTGGATTTCTTTTTATAGCCATTCGATTTTTTAAAATAATTATTATTAATATTATCAGATTTAATATTGTCTAATTTAATTAGCATGATTAATATTTCCCATTAATTAAGGGAATATGTCACGGTTATCAACGGTTGGTAATCCTATTTATTAAGGGAATGTGTAACGTTAGATACATTATGTTTGTTCCTATATTCTAGATAATCTGATAAGCCTAATTAAACTGATATGTCCGGTTTTCTAGGAGTTGTGATTGTGTAGTTAATTTGTTTACATTAAGCCACCTCTTCAATTTTCACTTCACATGCAAACTGTTTTTGTTTACCCAAACCTATCACCTTCTTCTACTGAAACCTTTCCATTTTGCCCTAGATAAAAGCTGCACGCTTCATCAGATTTTTTTAAATTTTTGTTATTCTAATATCAGATTTTTAGGTGTTACATTATCTTCCAAAAAACATCCCAAATGAGGAAGGTTCGTCGGTCTGGCGACAATGTTTTGCATGATAAGAACAGTACAGAAGATTATGTTTTCATTGACTCTTTACCTGTTACGCGACCATTTAATCAATCTTTGTCGCATGCATCTCTTATGCCTTCGCGAATTACTCGATCACAGGCTGCATGCAAACAAAAAAGGAAGGTTGCTGAAAGAGACCTCGAGATGTTCATAATGAGGTTGATGTCGAATGTGAACAAAATATTCCAAAAACAAAGGTTAGACGAAAGGGTAATGTTGCTAAACTGGAATTAGAAGTTGACACAAATCCTGGTCGTGCTTTGAAGGTAATTTCTTAAATTTTTAATTTGTATTTGTTGTTTTAAATGTGTTTAATTTCATTGATTTATTTACTTTATGTGTTTTATTAGCTTATTAATTTGTTTGTTACAATTCATATAGATTAATGTGTTTTTTTCTGTTTCATTTGACTTAATTATTTTTGCGTCAAATTAAAAACAGTTTTTACTTTATTTTTTGTTTTTATATGTTGTCTTTTTTTTCATTCTATACTTGGTGCATTTTAATCAACAGTTTTTGGCGTTAATATTGTTGATTTTTTTGATCATTATTGTAGTTTTATTATTTTGCAGTATTACATTATTATTAATATTTTTCGAATATTTTTTTTTATATATGTTGGGACCATTTATTTAGATATGATATGAATATTAGTATATATATTGTTGTTATTCATGGTTATTCTGTGTTTTGTTCAGACCTGGGACTTCTTTACACCAAAAGAAAAGCATAGTAACCGGCCAATAAATGTCCACTGCAACAAGGAGATCAGTTCTGAGTTAAAACAAAGGTTAGTTGGTGTTTTATATGAGAAGTTTAAGGCTACATGCTTTGGGCATTTCCTTGATATGGCTGCATTTCATGTTCAAAATCAGGTTCTTGTTGCTCTGTTGCTTAAAGAAATTGTAGGTCCTAGTTTTGATGCGTTATATTTTATAGTAAATAACAAAAGAGTTAAATTCGGCCTGAAAGAATTTGTTTTGGTTACCGGTTTGAAGTGTGTAGGTGATTTTCTGGAAGATTATAGTTCTAAGGGGAAAAATCGTCTTATTGTTAAGCAGTTTGGTGGTGTTGAAAAGGTTAGAAAATCTGCCTTGGAGGAGTGTTTCAAAAAAAAATATGGGATAATGATGATGATGCTATCAAAATTGCTGCTTTGTACCGTACCTTATCAATACATTTCTTTTTTCCACCAAAAATAGAGAAACCACTCCTCATTACATAGATTCTGAGCACTTTGATATTATTGAATCGGGTGAATGGGAAATATATCCGTGGGGTTGTAAGATTTTTCACGCAACGATTGAATCATTGCACAACAAGGTTTGTGTGTGGAAATCTTCTTACAGGTTTGCAGGGATGCCATATGCGTTGCTTGTTTGTTTTTTTGAATGCTGCCCCACTGTTGATGGCAAACTAGCAAATCTTGTTGGTAATAAGGTCGCTCGTATTCTTAATTGGGAAGTTACTAGGCATCTTGTATTCAATAAAGTGCAGAGGGGATTTTTTTCATTAACAGGGGACAAGGTAATTATTTACTGTGTTATTCTTATTTATCTGATATTTTATAAAGATGTGATTCCTTGTTTGTTTATATCGATGTTAAATTGATATCATTCTGGTAATTATTACTTTTATAATACGCAGATGGTTGTTGATAATATTTGTCCTACTGACATAGAGGTGGAATCATTGATTTTGCCTGAAGATGATGAAACAGATCTTCATGATGATACTGATTCTCAAAGTGAAGGTGATATCCCAGAAATCAATGCATCGGCCCAGACAAATCGTGATTATGATGTGTTTGTTAGGAAAAGTGATATTATGAAAGAAGTGAATTTTCTAAAACAAAACCAGATTGAGTTGAAGCAAGTAATTCAGTCTAATACGCTTGCGGTTGCTGGTCTCAAAGATTTTATAGTTTCTATGGCTGAGCATGTTTTCAACGAGCTTGAAGTGATTTCAAAGAAGATTGCTGTTAATGTTCCGGAGCAGGTATGAGTTCACTCTTATTTCTTGAATTACATGTTCATATTTTAATTAATATCATTGGTGTTGAATTTTCTTTGGTTGTTTTATTTATTCAGGATGCAGGTGGGAATCGTATGTTTAGCTTTGGTGGGTTTGGTTCTGACAATAATGTTGTTCGTGATGAAGAAAACAATGTTCGTGTGGAAAGTACGCCTATTGGTACACCCTGGGACACATCTGTCTTATGTTGGTTATTAACATTTAACATATACTGATTTCACATCAGAGCAATTTCATAAGAAATGTGTGATAAACCTTTTTTTTTAGCTATATGTAGAGTCAAATATTTGTAATCTTAATATTTGTTTGGATTTTAGCTGCTGCCACTTCAGTGGGTAATAGTGATCCATTATTGAGTTAGTCACCTATTGTGGATAGTGAAGCTATACGTGATAATGTACCGAGCAGTGAAACAAATACTATTGGTATGGTTTTTATATAACTGTCTTTATTCAGTATTAAATTATGTCAATATAAGGTAATTTTTTTTTTGTTTTAGATGTATTCAATTTTTGTTAGATTTGATGGATTTTATTCTGTGTTTTTTTTAGTACCTCGGAAACTTGATTTTGGTCAACTGGAAAGCCAGGAGGGGGATGGTGATGGATTTCCTCCAATGTCCTCTCAGAACTTAAGTATCATTGATTTGAGTGTTGAGAAAAAGCTTCAAGAATCTGCTAAATGTAAAGCGGCTATTGAAGTGTCTCCACTGGCTCAAGGTATGTAAAAATATGTTTATGGTTTTCATCAATATTGGCTTTACTTGTTTGGTTTGTTAGTTTTTATCTTTTTGTTGTAGTTACAGGCAATGCAGTTGTTAACATGGATACACAATAGAACCAGGGAAGTGTGAGCGAGGATTCAATGTCTACTCAGGACCTAAATATCATTGACATGAGTGTTGAAAAAAGGCTCCAGGAATCTGCCAAACGTAAAGCTGCAACTGATGTGTCTCCACTTTCTCAATGAATGTAATATTTTTATGGTTTTTCATCAATATTTGGATTTACTTGTCTGGGTTGTTAATTTTTATCTTTTTGTTGTAGTTGCAGGCACTGCAGTCTCTGACAGTGATACACAACAGATCTAGGGAACTGTGGGTGAAGTGTTGGAAGGAGCTTGCGAAAACGGGGCGTTGGTGTGAATAATATTATTGGTTAGACATTGTGTTAATATTTTTTTAATTGGTATCTGTTGTTTATGTTATTTCTGTTACTACTTTTTATTGCTGTTTAGTGATGTTTTTTTTGTTATTATTTCATAACACAGTCGAGGTTGTTAACTTGGATTGATCTTCATAAACCTGAGTTTGTCTTATATTATTCTTTGATATCTTCTAATGTTATATATATATATATATATATATATATATATATATATATATATATATATATATATATATATATATATATATATATATATATATATATATATATTTTTTAATTACTTGATGTTTCAGCAGAAACTATTACACCACATTCTGGTAAAATTGTGGATCAAAGTGTTGATGGAGGAGGTCTTGAATCAATAAGCTTACAAGATTTGAAATTAATTGATGAAATTATTGAGAGTAGAGTTAATGAATTAGCCATACATAATCCTTTTGCTGAAGCATCTCAAGGGGTGAAAAGTGAGTTATATATACTATGTTTTTTTGGATGCAGTGATTTGTTTCATATATTATGCTTGTTTATTTTTTGATTACTGTCTATGTGCTTCTTTTTTTTTTTTGTAAAGCACCTGTCCATGCTGTAAATGTGGATATTCGAGGCGGTTTTTCCAACTTTAGGATTTTTAACACTCAAGAGGAACAAGAAATATATGGAAAAAATGATCCTCCATCTGGAGAGGGTAGTAACAGTTTCATTGCAGGGGAAGTGCAGGATGGTGCACTTGTTGATAAGTGTAAGTATATTCTATCTTGATTAATATTATATATATTATATAATATATGTATCTTGTATGATTTTATGATACTGTTTTTCTAAATAGTCATTCAGTATCTGAGTTCTTATTGCCTTATTCATGTGGCAGCTTTGGCCATTTTGATAGAAAACGGCAAGGAATCTGGTAGCAGTAATAGTGTCAAGGCGATCCAGCCGGTTACTGTTGCAACCCAAGTTTCTGAAGGTGTTTCTGCAAGTAAGATTTATCATAAATATTATTATTACATAATCATATTCAATTAATATTTAAATCTTATTAATTAAATATTTTGTAGGATTGTATTTGATTCTTTTTGTACGACTGTAGTAGTTTATTTGTTCACAAAAATCAGAAGTCTATTTTAATATTATTAGTATAATTTGCTAATATCTCTACCTTTATCATATTTAATCTGATCTACTACATTGTTTATAACTTATGCAGTTCCCAATAGCGGACAAGTTGTGAATATTAGTAGTGATGGGGAGTTAACTAGGCTGCTTAATGATATTGATGAGTTTAGTGAAAAGGACTTTGAAATTGTGGATAACAACGTTCCAGAAGATGATAATTGCAAGCATCGAACACTTTCAAAACACAAACTTGTTCGTATTAGGAGGATGGTTAGGTTCCACAAATCACCTTTGGTATATAGTTATGGTCATTCTGTTAAAAGTTCCAATCCTGTACTTAATTCTGGATTTGCAAGGAAGCACCCATTCACCAGCAAACCATGGTGTCGATTTGATTCTAATCTGTTGGGAAGCTTTTCTCCCTGGATCAAGAATCGGTTGATGAAGAATAAGTATCATTCATTGATGGAATATATGTTTATTCTGGATTACATATTTATTAAGATCTTCTTCAACTAATCACAATATATCTTAAACAAATGCACAGGGAACCTTCATACCATTTTATTGCTAATATACTAAGGCCTAAATTTGATTTTAGTGTGTGCTTTGTTTCATCTAAAGACTGGTTCCATATTCTTTACTCTTCGGATAATCCTCTGCAGGAAACGGTATGTTTTCAGTAATTATTTATTTATAGTCCAATATTATTATTTTTATTTCTTAGTATGATGTATTTTAAGTTCTTAATTTTTTTTCTAGCACATTGATGTCATACTGTATTACCTGAGGAAAAAGGCGAAACATGATCCATGTGTTCAAGGTCGTTTCACTACAACTGACTGCCTGTTTGACTCAACCATAAGAGATATTTACAAGTGTTATTTGAAGAACAATAAATCTTTAACTCTTGCTGCTGATAACCATATCATAGCTGATTACATGAAGGGTTTATCGATTCGGTGCAATACGCCATGGCAGATGGTTGACGATTTTTTTTGCCCATAAAAGTGTTTGATGATTGGCACTGGATTCTTGGTAGGATGTCATTTAAGAAAAGGGTCTTGTATGTGTATGATCAAAAGTTAGATAATTTCTACTATGATGATGAAGTCATTCGAGTTGTGGAGCCGTATGCCATTCTGATCCCTCTATTCTTGTCTATGACGGGATTTTATGATATCAGAGACGACTTAAATCCTACAGAATATGTCTTTGGTGAAAAACCAAGTACTGAAAAGTGGGAGTTCTTGCATATATATGACATGACTGGTGTGCGTAAATCGTAAATGCTTTGTTTCATTATTTGACAGTTGCTATCATTATCATATTTATTGTGATGTTTAATATTATTTTTCTTTATGTTGGTTCAGGGACTATGGAGTTTTTGCTCTTACCTTTGTTGAGCATTTTATGCATGGACGCAATATGCCTCCTTATGGTTGCAATATTAGACGATATAGGAAGCGTTTTGGTGCGCTGCTGTGCGATTATGGAGTGAAGAAGCAGGAGGCAAATCAGCAAAGTGATCATGAAGACTAATTGTGCTGATTTAGTCTTTCTGTTACTTTTATGAATTTCATCTTGATGTATTTTGCTTTGAGCGCTTTTTATTTTTTGTCTTTTAGTGTTGGTATTACCTGAATGTTATGTTAATATTGGGTATTCTGGCATATGACATTGTTAGTTTATGTTTTGGCACTATGGTTTTCAAGATAAAGTTGTGACTGTTTTACCTAATATTCTTTCTTTCCATTATATTTCTTTAATATTATGTTTACTTTCTGTCTTAGGTTTGGTTACATGCTTTTTATCAATATACAGATATTTTTGCTGGAATATCTTAGTTTTTAAATATACATAATATGTTCATACAATCTTTTATTTGATATACTCTTATTACTCATTTATGTGTTAATATGAATGTAATAATAGAGTTTATTTGCACATATTTATCACTACTTTTCATTACAAATAACACAATTATTCTTGATTATTATTATTATTATCTTCCAATAGCTTAATGACACATTTCTAAATCATATTTTTGTATATTTGAAAGTGAACAACTATAACTTTGATGGAAATATGTACTTATTAGTTGTTCAGTTTGGCCAAATTTGTGAATTATCTGTTATATATAGAACAAATTCTTTATGTCTCTGTACTAATATTTCTGTTTGGTTTTATTTTCTTAAGTTTTACACAACCAATTTGGTACATTATTTTATTATTACTACTAAGTACCTACTTTTTATTGGGACAAAAATAAAAACTTGGTATAAACTTAAACATTGACTTTCCATTATATTTCTTTAATATTATATTTACTTTCTGTCTTAGGTTTGGTTACATGTTTTGATCAATATACAGATATTTTTGCTGTAATATCTTAGTTTTTAACATGTGCATAATATGTACAAACAATCTTTTATCTGATATTCTCTTATAACTCATTGTGTGCGTTAATATGAATGTAATACTAGAGTTTATCTGCACATATTTATCACTACTTTTCATTACAAATAACACAATGTCATATTTGGAATATCAATATTAACATAACATTCAGGTAATACCAACACTATAACAAAATAATTAAAAAGCGTTCAAAGAAAAATACATCAAGATGCAATTCATAAAAGTAGCAGAAAGACTAAATCAGCACAATTAGTCTTTATGATCACTTTGTTGGTTTGCTCCTGCTTCTTCACTCCATAATCACTTTGTAATGCAATAGAATAGTAATGATCCTGCTACTTTAAAACTCAAGATTTAAGAAACCATTGGAGGATTCCGACATGTCTTTCTGTTATGTCCTTGTTTGCCACAGCGACTACAGGCAAGTTTGCACTTAATCTACCATGGTGCTTTTATCCTTCGTTTCTTTGGTCTTCCAGCTTTTGTTCGCCCCTTTGGTGGCAGCACTTCTTCCTGTATTATTTCATCAGGAATTGTCCAAGCGCTCTGATCTTTCATTGGATTAACTGGTTCCTCATAAGTTTTCACAAGGTTTTCCTTTGTGCATAATTCTGAGCAGTAGGTATATGGATCTATGTTGTTGTATCTCACCATTGCATGTACGTGTGGGCAAGGCATTTCGTCCAATTGGAACCTCCTACACGTACATGTCTTATAACGAAGGCATACTACTTGCCTTTTTCCACCATCATGCACCTCATACATGTATTCATTTGATGGTATGACCTAGGTATTAGCAGATATAACAGAAAATCAGTTAAAAATTTATTTTTATAACAGAATATGTATGTTGTTGAATCTGAATCATTTATATCATACCGTCATCCGCCTTGAAGCTGCACTTCTTCCTGTATTATTTCATCAGGAATTGTCCAAGCGCTCTGATCTTTCATTGGATTAACTGGTTCCTCATAAGTTTTCACAAGGTTTTTCTTTGTGCATAATTCTGAGCAGTAGGTATATGGATCTATGTTGTTGTATCTCAGCACTGCATGTATGTCTGGGCAAGGCATTTCGTGCAATTGGAACCTCCTACACGTACAGGTCTTATAACAAAGGCATGCTACTTGCCTTTTTCCACCATCATGCACCTCATACATGTATTCATTTGATGGTATAACCTAGGCATTAGCAGATATAACAGAAAATCAGTTAAAAAATTATTTTTATAACAAAATATGTATGTTGTTGAATCTGAATCATTTATATCATACCGTCATCCGCCTCGAAGCTTCCATACTAAACTTGAATATACTCTGATTCTTGTTAGTCAGCACCTTAAAGTACCTATTGCTCTTTTTCTGTTTTCCCAATTCCATTTCCTCACCATATCTCTCATTGCGTCCAGCAGTTCCACGATAGGCAGAGAACGTGCGTATTTATTTCTTCCATTAATAGACTATGCTATGTTACTTGTCATCATTTCTGCTCTTATGTAGTGCTCAAACTCCTCAATGGTGTATGCCTTTGCTAAGGTGAAAAACATTTCACCTATTTCCTTGTGGCTAATCTTAAAGTTTCTTTTTACATTATTCCAAAGATGATATACACATATGCAGTGCGGTACCTCTGGATAGATTAATGAACAAGCGCGTGAAATGCTTGCACATCTGTCAGATACTATGCACATACCAATCCGGACTCCTTATGTGTGTCTGAATGAATCAAAAAACCACTCCCAAGATTTGTCGTTTTCTGAGTCGACGACTGCATAAGCTAGGGGAACAATACTTCCTGCAGTAATCCAAATGTTTGTTAATATTCTTTTGCTTATTTACAGTTATTTAAAACCAACAACACATATTTATCTACAACTACTATTAAAAAACATCAATAATGTTACCTTCTCCATCCTGTGTTGAAGCTGCAATTAAAGTGCCTCCATGAACATCTGATATAAAGCATTTCCAGCATTTTATAGATGCATTCAATGATATGTAAATGTATTTGAATCGATTGTCAGAGGTTTTTTGCAGCTTTGTGATTGAACCTGGATTTGTTATTCTAAGCATATACAGATAACTTGGCAACAGACTATATGATTTTAATGGATTTCCTCTTAATAGTTCAAGTGCACATTCCTTTGATCTCCAGGCTTTCATGTAATTAAGTTTCAGTCCATAATCATTCCTAATGTCTTGTATTATATTATTAGGTGTATAGACTCTTTTTGGATCTTTGAACTTTTCGTTTGTCTATCTGAAAGCAGTCTTTCTTCTTCAGGGCAAGTATGGCTGCTAGTAAATTCGCATATTTTAAATACGCCAGAACCACCTATACTTGATGATCGCATGGTCCATTCACACTGTTTACCAGCGCACAACAAAGCGTACCTGCATTATACAGTTGCAGTAACCTGTTAATTATTTTAAACTATAATTATTTTTACCTTGTAGTTGATGATCTTTCAACTCTGAATTTGAAATTCTGTTGTAGGGCCAGGTTCTTCATTATACTTACTAGTATTTTTTTGTCCTTATATAATTGCCCGGCAGTAATATCGTCGTTCATTGCGTCGCTTATGATACATATGTTATCCAAAGAGATCCCACCATAGTCATTGCCTTCAGTATCCATCATCACATCATCATATTGTTCCACATTCAGGGTAGATACATGCATATCATTGAATCTGTTTGTTACCTAGGTATTTTCAGTTGCAGTATTTGCACACATAATTGCACCAGATTGATCTTGCAATGTTACACACAAAGGATATTGTGTAACATCTGTTGTTGTTTTCCTAAGATCAATGTAGAACTTCAAGCTCATATCATTGTAGACAACCATTGGCTTTAACCCATCTTTCAACTTGTACTTGATATCTATTGAACCTATTATACCAAATCTTTCAAGCATGTTTTTGACTGAACAAACTACTGTTTTGTACGTGCAGTCTTGAGGAACAACAATACCATCCATATTGCAATCTTCGTAGTTGTATTCGCTGTTCCATATCCCATTGAATTGTATTAGAACATGTATGCTATCCATATCTGTAGGATTGTTTGTTTATTTTTTAATTTTTCGTGATAATTTCTACAGTTTGTGTTGATATGAGAATCTTCAACTTAATTCGTGCTCCGTATATATGGGATAGTGTGACAGTGTAGTTAGTGTGTTAGGAGTTTGATTAGTTGCTTTTAGTACGTGCTTACCCCATATCCCTTACTATACGAGACTGATATTATGATTTTTGGTGGATAATTATTATTTTTTAGGTATTTAATAATGATTAGTATTATTAATACTAATAATACAAATTCTATTTATTTGGTTATTAATATTGGCTACAAATAGTTGTGGCTATCAGGAAGTAAATATTTTTTATTTGGTGGTTGTTTGTGTAATCACCCCAATGATTCATTCTTTTCTACAAATAAATATAATATGAGTTGAGTTCTAGTAAACTCAAGTTTATCATGTCCGAATCTTAAAGGCATTGAGATGAAGTCTCTTTTCTTTTCCTTACCTTGCTTCACACTTTATAGTAGTTATTTATATGTCATGTGTTTATTTGGAATATACTTGATTTGTATAATACGCGCCATAAGATGTGTTTAGGACAGGTACAAGCAGCGGCAGTTAAGTTGCCAAAAGCAACATAAAATAACTATTACATAGGCCTTTCTTACCTTTCTCTTTGTTTTGCATGCTAAGGGCTAAAACTGAAACTAAATCTAAAAGTTAGATTATCTCTGCAATTTTATTTTTCGGGAACTATAGAAGATGACGATTGTTTTTCAAGAAGAGTAAAAGCTGAAGGTTTTACTTTAAACAGCGCTATTTGTGCAAAGTCTACAAAGACTGAATTTACTTGAAATATGGCTATTTTCTATAACTAGTCTTGGACACGCACATTGCGCGTGTATAATATGCTTAATTTTAAAAAATGAATGAATACTGAAAAATGTGTTTGAGTTATGCAAGAATAGCGCTTGTAGATTGGTCTATCTGTTCATCTCTTATATCACACTATTCTATTAGAGAATGGAAGATAAAACATTATTCTATAGATTGTTTCAATTAATTTCAATTAATATAATTTTTGCTAGAAGATTAACAAAGAAATACAATTGCATAATTGTACCAAAAGGTAGTGACGGAAAGGCCTTTACTCTATTATTACAATTAAACATTTGTGAGTCTAATATATAAAAAGAACAAAAGAACAAGAATATCCACATTTTATCAGTGATTATCCCATACAAAGTTTAATATAAAATGATGATGCTAACCTACCTACTTATAAGAAGAATGTAAGTAGACGACCCAAACTTTTGTAACAATGAGACTACTTAGTCCAGCAATACATGCATTAAGAAACTCAATTAACAAAGTCAACATTTAAACATGAATATATTGCCCCTCTAGGCAATACGTAGAGTTCAAAGATTATCCCACTTTCTAGTACTATCATAATTTTCCCAAAACAAAGATGAATGTTCAAGTTTTTGCTCTGAAAAAAAAAATTAATTAGTTCAACTCATAGTTGGACAAAGGGAAAAAGCATAAATATGCATAAACATTTCAACTATAGGTAAAATTGGACAATAATTATCATAAAGAAGAAAGACAAACCAATGTTCGAAGCTTTCAAGGGGATCTTTCTTTGCCGCAACTACAAAATTTTTAGAATTCAAGCCCTAAATCATTCTCTAAGAATTTCAAGAAGCACCAGAAATTTACAATACATATTTGTAACATAAATTTCAAAAGAACAAAAACCTGCATGGAGAAAAAAAAATTAGAACCACATATCACATTAGAGCTTTCACTAAATAAGAATTTCAATATTTTAATCTTTTAACCAGTACAAAGTGAAAAGAAAAAAATAGTTGAAAAAATAGTTGATTAACTTCAAAGTTCTGATGTCAATCTTAAAAGTAATCCTAGAACACTAAAGACTATTGAGTACATTTCTTGATAATGCATGGATAATTTAAAGGAACACATGAGACACTAATCTTATATATCTTTAGTAAAATCAATTAGTCCACATTTAATCAATAAACATTCACTCTTCAACTTCTACAGAAATGCAGTTGAAAATGTAAACTTAAGGGTCTATCGGATAAGTAAACATGTATGAGAACTGAGAAGTTTAATAAATTAACTTACATAAGCTAACACATACATTGTATGTCATTAAGTTCATTTTTTATTTAAAATTAAATGTATATAATTACACTCTTGTACAAAAATATTGTTATTGGAGTAGTGCTAACTTGAAGAGCAAAATAAGATGCATTCATTAACAATCTAACTGGTAATCTCTTTCTCGGTCACCAAATAACATTAATTTGCCTGACAATTTAATCGATAATAATTGCTATAATAATCAGTAGAATTTGAAAGGTCAGCTTATTGGGTGGAGAACAAAAGATTACTTAAGCATAGATACACCATACAGCTTCCCAAGAATAACAAACATACTTAATTAATGCCTACTACGCGTTCAGCCAAGTACTCAACTTTTTAGGAATAGTTAAAATCAATATAGTATGATTAATTTATGAGGAATAATTTATTATTTATTTTGAAAAGTATTATAATTATTCAACTTTTTAGGTGTATTTTAGTCTCAGACTTTTTACTTTAGGGAATGCTTTTATAATAACTAGTTTTTGTGCGCGTTAACCCATATTGATAGGGACAAAATTTATGAAAAAATTACAACATAAATCTTATGAGTTAAAAAATAAAAATTTAAAAGAAAAAGTGCAGGGTCATGATGAGAACAATGGATATTTATCCTATGATAATTCAATAAAGTAACTCTTACCATTTAGAGTCTTCAAATGCCTTGCTAAATTTAGATGTATAGGCTTGTGTTTGCTTTAGAAGTCGAGGTCAAAGTTGTAAAATGTTGGTTTATATTCATATAGTATCTCTCAAGAATATTCCATTCTTATATGACAGATACACTTTTAATTAGGTGATCATTTTTCAATGTCGTTTAATGTTGAAATTTAAACATGCTAATTGTCTAACTTCTTGAATTATCAAGACCGGGGATACTGGGGATAGAAAACTCTAAGTGAAATGAAAGTAAATGTTATTCCTTGGATTGAGTGAGAAAATATCACCATAAACATGCAGCTTAAGATAGCGATTTTAAAATAATAATAAATAATTAACCTGAGAGATTTAGACCACGAAAACAACATGGAAAATAAGAAGAAAATTAGAAAAAATATTTGCAGAGTAAAAAGCTGGTTAAGTACCGGGAACACATATTTCTTTTTAGGATATGTTGCTCCCAACGCACACGCAAGTATACGTGGTCGACAAGTAATAAAGTGATAAATCGAGTATCGTTCCCACGAGGACTAAGCAGACTAATACTTCACAAACAATTTCTAACAAACTACTCAGGGATCTTTTTCTTTGATGGTAAGAATTTTTATAACTAAAAAGCAGTAATTAAAATGCTAGAAGTGTAGTCAAGCAATGGTGCAATACTTTGGTTGTTAACAATATTAAGAGGACGGTCTAGGGTCAGAGTTACGAACAATCCAGTTGAGTTTTTCAATTGATTCCACTTCTTAAATCCCGGGTTACTAACTGACAGAGTAAATGTAACTGTGAAAACCTTTCAGTTCTTCACAGTCTATGCAAGCTACTTCAAACCCTATATGTTTATGGGTTAAATCACATGCACGCATTAATGAATCATGTAATGAGTTAAACTAGGCAAGCAAGTATATGTCTATCCTACTCGCAAATTGGTTCCCCGATGCCCGGGTTCACAAACTAGTTCTATTCTTTCTTATTACGTAATTAAATTCTCTCTTTCGAGTTCAATCCAAAAACCATAGATAATGCATAATTATCGAGCTCTAACAATTATACAAGTGAAATCAAGAAAGAATAAGTAAGCCGTTATGGGATTCAATTAATGGGAATCAATCTTCAAACAATCAACTTTCATGTAATACTCTAATCCTAGAACGTAAAGTTTAGCCACACATATTCATAGTCACAAGGTAAAGATCTGGTGTAATAATGAAGTAATTGATGTAATAGATGAAAGATTAGGAATAAACCCTTGTTCAATGAGTATGTTGCTCTCAATATTGCTCCAAAGTAAGAACTCCCTTCAAAAACTAAGTAAAATACTATTTATAATGTTTACAAACACCTAGTAATAAGTTAGACCCAATGCTAGACGGAATAGGAAGTAAAAATCCGCACAAGGGGCGCTATAACGGGCACCCCGCGCCTCGTAACGCGCCAAGACAAGCAGAACCCGTCGAAATCCGGGCGCCCCAAAAAGCGCCCCGCGCTGGGAAAAGCGCCAGAAGCCAAGCACCTTGGAAGGCGAGCTGCGCCACATACCGCGCCAGGCAATTTTGCTTGTTCATTGGTCCGAAATCTCGCTCGTGTCGTGCCCTCGTGTGCTCAATCCAATCCTTAATCAACTTCCAATCCATTCTTGCTCAATCAAGCTCCTAAAAGCTCCAAATGCACTGCGTAACAACCTACACACGCGCGACTTCAAATTAGTGTAAAACCACATTCACAAACTATAAAACGAGCGAATAACAAGCTCAAACATGCGGAAATATTAAGGAAACCTTGGCATAAAATGCCAAACATCAGGATACCTGAAGACATCACCACGATGTATTACTATGATTCTTCTTGTCATGACTTGTCTCCTAAAAAAGAATTAGAAAATCAAATGAGGGGACTACTCCAACCAAAAGGAAATGTGACTATCATTTTCTTTTTCCTTAAACAAAATAATGACATATCAGCCATAATTATTTTCAGATCTCCCTTAGGAAAAAAAAAACCCCACTACCAGATCCAATATAGGAGCACAAAAATATATTTGTGCTTGCCTTTAGTTATTTTACACATTCACCGAGCTGCATACATTAAAAAAATGGAATTAGAAAAAAGATATTATTATTAAGGTATATAACTTGATTATCATGCGTAATAAGACTCATAATTATTTTAGAAGTTTACAAATCTTTCATTGCCCTTAACGCCTTTCCTCCTCCATAATAATCATTTACTAAAAGTTAACTTAGAATAATGAGATGATATGCGGAGGCTGGAGACAACACTACACCCAAAGTTGTCTGATATTTACCTTGTTACGTACGACATAGCGAAGATTTTCTCAGTTACATTTAGACTTTGAAATTTGATCCCATTTTACTGACAATCAAATTATTTTGCACAAAATGTAAATGTGTAAATCATATCACTGTTCACGTTTATATGTTTAATGTAATATAAAATGTTAATGATAAAACATACTCTATTATATTATAATATAGGTACCTTTAAACATCCTTTGCCCATCACAATATGGATTTTGAAGAACTAATAGCTTCCCTGGTTTCCAAGGTCGAGAATTCTCCACGAACATATTGCTTACCCTTCTTTCAAACCAGGGGCTGATCTACATATAGGATAACGGGTACCAAGGCACCCGCTATCCTCGGTCGCGTCAGTGTATGTATATGTATGTATGTATGTATGTATGTATGTATGTATGTGTATGTATGTATGTATGTATCATTAAAGGTAATACGGATGGTGCGAGTCGAGGTAATCCGGGCTTGAGTTCGTTTGGGGTTTGCTTGAGAGACGAGTTGGGTGATTTGTTGTTTGCAAAGTCAAAATTAATAGGAGAAGGTACGAGTGTGCGTGCTGAGGCGTTTGCAATTCGAGAAGCAATGAAGTACTGCCTCGACAATGTTACGCAGCCCGTAATCATAGAAACTGACTCGTTGTTGCTTAGGAACATGATTGAAGGAGTGTGGGATATAGTTTGGAGCATAGCAAACTTGGTAGAGGACATAGTTGAGTTGAAAAATGGAGGCAACTTTAGCTTTGTTCATGTGTATCGAGAAGGAAATAGATTGACGGATCATTTGGCTAACTTGGCTTTCATAGTTGAGGATCAAGAACTTCATGGTTTTAATGATCTTGGTGTTGAAGGGAGGAGGATTTTAAACTGGGACAAAGCTACATTGCCTATTTATAGACCCAAGATTGTTTAGGAGGGGGATTGGTTTTTCACTAACCAAGTTTGCTCATTTTGCAGATTACACACGTTCAAGGAAGCATATTCTTGTTTCATTTTTGTCCAGGAAGTCGTCCTTTTTATGCGATGTGATGTACAGTGTTTGCGCTCTGGCAAGCGCGCCGCGAGGCCCACGCCGGACAAACAGATTGTTCGCTTTTCTTGCGCGCAAGGGTCACGCGTCGCGTGCCTCATCGCGCCCTGCTGGGAAAATTTTATGGTTCCTTTGTTTTATTTTGGTGCAGGCTGCTTTATTTTAGGGGTGGTGCACCACTGCTCGTTACTTCTTGGGAGCTTTTTGTTGGGCTTCGACTTTCTCTGGGGTGTTTCAAGGTTTTTTCTAGCTTTGTTTAGCATCAATGCCAGCTTATTTACACTTGGAGCAGCTGACACTTTATGCCTTAAGCAACTTTGTCACTTTCAACGACATGGGCCTATGCTTATCTTCTTATTGAGGCAGCCTGTCCCGTTTGCATTTCTTTATTCATGGAAGATGGCGTGGAGTTTTGTATGTTTGAGCTTCAATTTTCGTAGAGTCGTTGCGAGGGATTACAAATTACAAGATGCATACCTTTATTGTGCTTGTCTCAATTCTTGCCAGGAATTCTCAATTCTCCTACATTTTTATCGACATATCCAGGAGGTTTATTTCCAGATTTGGTCAGGGCTCATTTGTGTCCAAATGGTCGTGAAGTGTGCTGCTTCAGAGTGTTGTATCGTGGACGTGCTGGACGCTGTTTGGGAGGGGCTTTACTTCAGGCTTTGGGGCGTCGCGAAGCAGCTTCTGTCCTTCGATTTCTCTAAGTCAAATATGCTTGTGTAGTGGGCTTGGCTGATAGACCATTGTTCTTTAGAGGTGGAGCACCACTGCTCTTTGTTGCTACAAGTTGGTACAGGTTGCTTATCTTATGGACGAGCACACAAGTCCTTTGCCTATACACTGCATGAGCTAGCTACTATATCACTTGGAAACAATGTGCATTGTCTGTTATTTAATTACATAGGATTAGTCATTTACAATTTATTTTTAGCTAGTGCACTATGTGTTAAGTACTTTGCGTTTGAAAATTATGTCTTCATATTGGTGGTATTAGCATGTTATCATGCTCAACCCAATTGGGGAAATAGTTTTCAAGAGCTAATACATAGGAGTGCCTAGTTACTCAGTTTAGTTCGTACAAGTTGTTGGTTTTTGTTTTTATACTTTGTAAAGACTTATTTATGTTTTGGTTTATTAATAAAATTTGTCACTAGGCCCTGAGCTTAGTGATATTCGCTTAAAAAAAAAACTACAGCTAAATGCTCCATGGTGCTATTGGTTGAGGGTCAAGGATTTTGATGCTAGTGTCTTAGGTTAGAATCTTCCCAAGAGCACAAGCTTATATTCTATTGTTTTGCTGCAGCAACAATTCCAATGTTCAAGGAATCAGGGGTTCTTTTCTTTACTTTTAAAATTAGTTTCCTTGTTGTTTTTGTTCTTTTTATTAATATTTTTTTTCTTATAATTAGTAAAATGTAAATACATAGTTTGTTCATAGATATTATTTTAAATATTTAAATTTTTTATAACCATAATTTTAAATTTCAACTGCCCTTTTTAATTTTGATTCATTTTTTTTCAAAATTTCAATTAAAACATGTCTAATATGGTTAAAAAAATTCTCATGCTTCCGACCACCTCTCTGCCTTCTACTCTTCCAAGACTCAGAAGGTTCAAAAATTAGACTATGTAAATAGAGTAACAAAGTAAATATTTGTGGTATAGTTACAATTTTTAACCCCTTGGCATAAGGTAAAATTCTATTAAAGTGATAAAGATATTTCAAGAATTGCTTTAGAGGGTTAATTTAAATTCTATATATGACATTCTTAGTACTTCTTTGAGTTCCCTTGTATAACTTTTGGGCTCCGTTCCTAATGCGTAGGCACCATACGCTCTTATTAATTTTGGCACCCGGTACCTCTAAATTTTGGATCCGCCCCTGTTTCAAACCCCCATGTTTTGCTTAACACTCATGCTTAAAATGCAAATATTAAGAGTAAGATAATAACCAATTTAAGTTCTTAATAAAATTAAATTAAATTTGGAATACCAAAAGGTGCCGCTTAATAAATTCAATTTAGAATACCAAAAGGTACCAACAGCCGGAACCCAAAAGTTACAAAAAAAAAAAAAATAAATAATAGCATCATGATATTTTATGTCCTATAGGTTTATATGACACTTAATTGACTTTAAATGAGGAAAGGAAAACGAACAAATATAACTCATGTATAAGTGAAAGAGTAATTATCAAGAGAGACTGGATAAGAAGCATAAAAATGAAGATGAAAATAAAAATTTTACAAAAAAGACACGATGCCAGAATATTAGAGTTAATTTTATTAGGATGTCTATTAGTATTTATTAACGTGTATTTACATATTTGATTAATATCCTAATTTATGACCAATAGTTTATTATATTTATTTTGAAGAGTAATATACTGTAGTACTCAATTTTTAAAGGTATTTTTGTCTTTCACTTTTTACTTTAGGGATTCTCACTTTTAGTATAGTATGATATGATTCAAAAAGTTCTGAACGTTTTTCTTTCCAAATGAAATATTTACCCATTTTTTATAAATTTCTCCAAATTAACTAATAACTTGTGTGAGATTTGGACTTTGGAGGTCAAGTCCTTTAAAATTATTGTAAGTTAATCTTTCAAATCTAAATTTTTGTTTGTTACATCATTTGCTAACGTTCTTAAATAGCATACCTACTCCCTACTTGTATGTCAAATATTAATTATTTGTTTGTTACATCCAATATATGTGTTTACCATTATACATGTGCTTACTATATTATATCTTAGTACTATTTGAATATGTGATGTTTAACTCTCTCTCTCTCTCTATACACACACACACACACACACACACACACACCCCCCCTTACTTACTTTAAATTGAACTATTTTAAACCCGACCTCACACTGAAGTCGCCATCGAAGTTTAAGATATGTGACTAACAATGTCGCAATACTATTCTTTAGTGGCGCACATTTTTTTTATTACAAATTGTGTCCATGTTTTCTCACCTAACGGAAATTTTGTGTAACTTAACAGTATTTCTTATTTAAATAGTTATTAGTTATTTAAATTTATAATTTATTGCTATCTGTGCAATACGTCTCTTATTTAAGACTATTTCTAAAAATATACCACGGTAAATTCAAAATTTGCATGACTATTTCAAAATGTGAGGCCTTGTGATTTTGACCCTTTTGAGGATACACTGCTTGTAGGTTGAATTGCACGATTGAATTTGAACTAAGATATTACTATACAAGTTATCCCTCATTTAATTGCTTTAACTTGTTTGCACATGATTTATTTTTATATATTTTCTTTATATTTATGTCCACTTTAGTTAAAATTATATATTTAAACCCAATTACAGTAATCGGCCAGGAACTACATTTAGTGGAACTTAGGAAGTGCCTAACCCCTTCCTTCTAGGTTAATTCGAACACTTACATGAATCTCTGACTAGTAGATCAACCCGGAGTTATTCTTTTAAATTTAATTAGATATAATAGGTGACCTAATACGCCTAAATAAATTTATTAGGTGGCGACTCCAAAACTCAACTCCAAACGAGTTACTCAAGTCGAAAATTACTTTTCCAGACGCGCGGTCCGAATGAAGTAAAAAGTGGGGTGCGAATACTACTATTTTTATGCTTTTATATTATTTCCTCGTATTTACTTTATTGATTTTGACCTTCTTCTAAATTTATCTATTTAACATATTCAACAAGTTTTAGGCATAAACAGTTTAGCACCCGACAATTTTTTGTTTTTGTTAAGGCCTAAATTTGGTCGTTTAGGTAAAACATTTAAATTTGTTAGAGGGTCACAAGAAATATAGTAAATACGTAGGAAAAGTAAGTAAAACTGAGAGAAAAGCAATAGATAAGAAAGTAAAGAGTTTTATTCCTTGAGAATAGCCGTATTCTGTGTGAATCGCTAGGTGCAAAATACAATGTAAGGAGGAGTATTTATAGCTAAAATTTAAGCAGTCCTATTATGGTAAAATAAAAAAACTAATAAGGCCATAGGCCTGTAAACTCAGGCGGCAGTGTATACGAAACCCTTACTAGGAGACGGTAAAACCTAAGGCAGCGGCATGTATACCTTGCGTCCTATGCCCGTACCGGCTGAGCGGTCGTGGCTTATGTAGCCACTACAAGAAATCGGACTTATTGTGGCGACATTCAGTGGCGACAATTTTACTCGCCACTAAAGCTAGGGTTTTTGTGGCGATTTGAAGAAGTTGCCACAAATCGTAATAGTTTTAGTGGCGATCCTAATAGTTGCCACTAAAAGTGAATTTTAGAGGCGATTATTCCTAAGTCGCCACAAATATACAAAAAAACTTTTATTTTACACCTAAGGTGTAGTTTTTCCCGGAAGTATTAGTAGCCATTTATAAAAGGTCGCCACTAGTAGCGGATTCTTTCTGACCAGTTGCTAAAATGAGCCTTCTGTGGCGACATTGTCGCTGCTATTGTTTTTCTTTACAATTGAAATTTTATACATGTAATAGAAAATGGAACACCCCGCCCTTATGTTTATGTGTATCCCCTCCCTCAAAAATTGAAACCCTCACTATGAAATGTTAACTTTCGTCGGGTCTCTCTCTTGAGATCAAAAACCAAATCTATAGTTGATACCCAAATCTAGAGATGGCAAAAAAATATTGTGCCCCCTATAGCGCTCAAAAACGCAGATCTAGAGATGAGATGAAAGAAGAAACTAGGAAGCAAACCATTTGGGTTCAAAGTATCGAAGCAGCCTTATGCTATTTCCTTCCCTTTCCTGTGAGATTCGTAAGTTGCAGAATGTTCTTCTTATGTAAATGTTTTCAATTTCTATATTTTTTTCTCATTATTTTCCTTCTCTATTAGTTAATTCTTATTTCAAGTTATGTTCATAATTTGTTTGTACTCTTTCTTCAACTGTAAGTTTAATTTGTATTTCTATTGCTAAAAATTCATTGCTTGATTTCCCCTTTTAGTTTTCCTCCCAACTAGGGTTTCAATAAAATTCAAGCATTTTAATCGAGTTGTGGATTATCATTGGAGCTGGTTTCAACATGTCTAGAGTACCATTGGCAAGGTCAAAATTTGTTATGACATTGTGGATTGTGCATTTTTTTTTCCTTTTCTGCTCTATTCTTTTTCAGGTTATCTTGGGAATAAATGTTAATTTTTCTGAAAATACTTTTTAATGTTATGGGAAATAGTAAAGGTGGCCTTGTTTAGTTTTGGATCTAAGAAAATGCTACATGCTTAATGGAGATACTTAGAGAAAGTGCTACTATTTGATTGTTCTATGGCCATTAATGCTTGATGAGTTTTGGTGAAATATAGGTATTGTTGCTCAGGAAGAACGAAAGCAGTGAGGAATGCTCATAATCGACAATTGTCAACTCAACCATATATAAGGTATTAATGAACTCTAGTTCATGATTATTTTTTTGGGACATGGATGCTAAATGTATTTGGTTCATAATTCAATATCAGGTGTTCTTAAAAGGAGAATTAATTCAGTTTTATCATGAAGCAATAATCAATAGTGATCAAATCAAATAATCATATAATTTACATATGCTCGTTTCTCAAGTAAGTATTACCCCTTCCTATTTCTTACAACTATTAAGAATTGTTAGCTCTAATTGCTCCAGCAAAGTTGTATCAAAAGGCAGAGCACTATAAAGGCAAAATATGTGCCACTATGACAGTAGTATCATCATAAGTTCCACCACTATGATCTAATCCGGCATTAAAACACTCTATAGCAAAATGTGTGTAAAGTTGAGTGTCCTTAGAATTGTCCAATAGATATTGTGCTATTTTCATTGCCAACATCTCTGGTACATGTGATTCCCAGGAGTCCACCTCAACTTTCACAATCAATTCTAACATGAATTTAAGAATATTTTCGAACAAACCATCCCTTCCCAATCTATTCCTCTTGCACCAATAAATTGTGTGTCTTCTCCTACTGGCATTCTTTGTTAAATTTTGGAATGTAAAAAGAGCTAACAACCATCGCCGTACTACATGTGTGGACATGATGTTGGTTTTGTTTCATAAAATTAATAGTTATTATTGATTTTTATTATTAAGATTAGCTTTGGTTCTGCCTTTGTTAGTTATAGGGTGTTTGTCTTTAAGTATTTGATATAAATATAGGTTGCTTGATCATTTCTACAATTGTACTAATGCAAAGAGACTGCCTAAGACTTTAAAAGATATATTCTACTCATCAGGCAATTTGGTCATGGCTTTTCTCATGATTGTAAATACGGATAAGAGTGGATTCTTTACATGGTGAAAGTAATACTCTATAATTATGTATTATATTCTATTCGAATTCTATTTATATACTTATTTATTTCTATGTTAAAGCAGTTTGTGCTCATTACTGATGCTTCTTCATTTTGAGTTAGGACTAGCATAGAAACGACTATGGTCCTAGGGGATTGGGTTGTAGGTAGAGGATAGCTCATAAAAGTTTGAAGTTAATCGATTTTGTGATATTTAAATGGCTTTACAAGTATGATTTTATTGAATGGATTCTTTTGTTTCATGAATCCAATCACATTTATGAAATATTACTTTTTCGATATGTATGAATGTGCAAAGATGAACGATTTAATAGTCTTCAGATGTTCTTTTCCATGTTTGATAACGTCCATCTCGAAACATGGAAAAAGATAAGTATGACCAGCAGTTGCACGCAAGTACTTGGTATAAGAATACAGGCAATCCTCAACAAAGAAATCTATTAAGATTGTAGTTTATTCTGATGGAATTTATTCTTTTTGCGAGGAGATCAAGCACTTGTAATCAATAGATCTATTTTTGAAATATTAATGTATTATTAATTTAATAGTTTCTTCTGGATAGTGCATATTGGAGTGACCAGATTGATGCAGCTAATTGGTAGTGATATCAATTACGTTATTCACTTGCAGATTTTATGTTTTTTCTTCAGCTCTCTTTCTTCTTCTCCCTCTGTTAACCGTTTACTTCTCTTCTTCATAAAGTTTGGGATAAGTTTGCTTCCTAATTTCTTCCACAATTTCTCCCCCATCAAAGCTAATTGTCTACTATTTTTAGTACTTTTCTTGGCTATCACAGGTAATTCAAATGAGGTGTTTCATTCTACTTTCCCCTTTTTACTTTTTATTTTTGTCGTGCTTAAGTACTGAAAATCTTTTAACTAGAATACTGTCGTCTTCCTTCTCTCTATCTAGGCTTGTGTTGTTGAATTAAATCGATGTAACCTATGCCTTGTATATTTTTTAAGGATCTAACAAAGTTACTTGTTTACACCAGATCTTCTCTGTGGAGATTATTCTGGACAATGCAATTGGTTATATTGGAGTTTCTACCCTTACTTTCAAGGTATCCATTGTGTTTCTTCCATTCTAATTTTCTCAACTCTGGTTCCTGAAATCTGAAAAAGACTATCTTTATATTCTTTGTTTTCTGTAGTTAGAGGTATTGTAGTTGGACTAAATACACTTTCCTTATTGGACAAGTAGTATTTAATTAATGTCCCTGTATTACACATTATTTTTAATTCATCTTATGAATATTGTTGTGGTCATCTAATCGAGTGAGAATATTTTTTGTTCAATAATTTGCTCGATGTGCTATAAATAAAGAGTTGCTTACTGTTGTGGACTTATGGAAATGATCAATAGTATTTTTTTTTCCAAAAAATAGCAGTGACAAAGGTTCATCAACAATGGAAATGATGTTGGCCATGAAGAAGTCCGAAGACACTTTGATCTATTTTTTTTATGTGTATACATAATTACAATGTATTACTGAGTGTTGTATATTTTGTTGCATAAAATAGCTGATAGAAAAAGTCCCTATTCTTAGTGTTGTTTGTTACAATGTTAATGTAGTTTGACAATTAGCAGGGGTTTAAACAACTTATAAATTTATTTTTTTTAAAAAAAAGAGAGGCATTAGTGGCGACCTAGTTGCCACAAAAATACTCTTCAGTGGCGACAATACTTGCAACAGAAACTATAATAGTTTTAGTGGCGGCCACAGTTGCCACATTAACTCATTCTTCAGTGGCGACTTATCAAAGATTTAGATTGTGGAATTTTTTTTGCGGCGTTAGTATTTACTTTTAGTGGCGCGGCTAGTCGCCACAACTATGAACTTTTTGTGGCGACTAATAGAAGTCGCCACAATAAACATTTAGTTTCGGCTTGTAGTGCAGCAACCCCAAGGTCGCCACAATAAACATTTAGTGGCGACTTTTGGGGTTTCAGTGGCGACTTTAGTCGCCACAATATGTCAAGTTTCTTGTAGTGAGCAGGCTTGTATCTTCTGCACCTGGTGACTTGTAAGCTAAGTCTAGTCTCGTTAGCTGGGTCCGTATCCCCGTAATAATAGGTGGCGTATTTTTTGCCATACAGTTAGTCCCCCCACTTGCTGAGTGTTGCCGTAAGCGGTCAGGAAGTAAACGAGGTATGCAAAAAGGATGTGAAAAGATATTTCACAGACTCCTTGAAACTCGCAGTCTCTTTATGATGCAATCAAAAATACGAAAGCGATAAAGAGATAAAAGTGAGACGAGACTTACACTAAAGTCGAGTAGCAACGGAGAACTTGTTCCGTTACACCCCGAACGATTGGAAAGAATCACCTAGCACTATGCAACTATCCTCAAGAATCACGTGGCCCTTGCAAATAGAATGGTCGGGGAGGTTTGAAGGTTCAACTTGGAGTCGTCCAATTGAAATTCAAGCCAAGAATTAAAGGTTTCAATAGAGAGTATTTCTCTTGTGTTTTGCATTCAAGATAGGTTAAAATGAGTTCAAGACCTAATGAAGGCTTTTATAGCCTTCTACAAACTTGTAATGAAGTGCCTAAAATACCCCTAAGTGGGTTTAAACAATAGAAGCCACTTAGGGCCAAAGTTGGAATTATACACACAAAATAGTCAAAATTCGGATGGGTTCACAACAGGGGTAGGCGGTCCGCCCACCCCTAGTAGGCGCTCCGCCCTGCTCAAGCTTCCTGAGGCCACCAGTCAAGGAGGCGGTCCGCCTCTGTGAGGTAGGCGGTCCGCCTCTCCCAAAATCCAGAGAGTGCTCATCTTCTAGGCGGTCCGCCTCTTCAGGTAGGCGGTCCGCCTCTTCCTGAAGCCTCTTGGGGTGTCTCCGTTTGTGTCTCTTGAGCCTCTCCAAGTGTCCTAGGTGGTCCTCCTTCCATGGTGCTCCATTGCATGATCTTCAAAGTGGTTCCGGAGCTCTCAACATCCATGCCTTTCCAAACCAAGTGTAGGTGAGTGTCTTGTATTTCCTTAGCTTGACTTCGAGTGAATGGCCTTGATGCAATTTGGGTTGCATCATCCTCCCCTTCTTGAGAAGATTTCGTCCTCGAAATTAAGGCATCCTCCTCCAAGGTATCATTACCTACATCAAAAGAAGTCAAGTCACTAACATTGAAAGTGGCGGAAACATTATACTCACCGGGCAAATCTATCACATATGCATTGTTGTTGATCTTGGACAACACTTGGAAAGGGCCATCTCCTCTTGGTGCCAACTTCCCCTTCCTATGATTTGGAAATCTTTCCTTGCGGAAGTGCACCCATACCCAATCTCCCTTCTTGAAATCCACCTTCTTTCTTCCTTTGTTTTTCTTGGTTGCTATCTTCTCATAGGCCTCCTCCAAAGTCTTCCGCGCCTTGGCATGAAGTTCAAGCAATGCCTTGGCCCGAGCTTTACCTTCAAAATCAACAACCACATCCCTTGGCAAAGGGGTAAGATCAAGGGGAATCAAGGGGTTAAAACCATAAACACACTCAAAAGGAGTCATGCCAATCATACGATGCAAAGTTCGGTTATATGCAAACTCCATGAGTGGTAGCTTATCAATCCAAGTCCCGGCCTTTCCTTTGGTCATAGCTCTAAGTAGAGCTCCCAAAGTCCGGTTCACCACCTCGGTTTGCCCATCGGTTTGAGGGTGGTGGGACGTGGAGAAGAGCAACTTGGTGCCAAGAGCACCCCACAAACACTTCCAAAAATGGCTAAGGAACTTGGAGTCCCTATCACTAACAATGGTGCGAGGCACCCCATGCAATTTCAAGACATTATCAATAAACAAAGAAGCTACATGTTGTGCATCATTAGTCTTTTTGCACGGAATGAAGTGAGCCATCTTGGAGAACCTATCAACGACAACATAAATGCTATCGTGTCCTCCTCTAGTCCGGGGTAAAGCCATCACAAAATCCATAGAGATATCAACCCACGGACTAGTAGGTACGGGTAAAGGAGTGTACAAGCCATGGTTGTTGGACTTAGACTTGGCCTTCTTGCAATCCAAGCAAGCATTGCAAAAACGTTCCACAAGAGGCCTCATTTTCGGCCAATGGAATTGTTCTTTAAGTATGGCCATAGTCTTGTCCACCCCGAAGTGACCCATCAAGCCCCCGCAATGTGCTTCTTGCACTAGCACATCTCTCCAAGAGGACTCGGGGACACACACTCTCCCGTTCTTGAAGATGTAACCATCTACCCATTGATACTTTTCCACCCTCTCCCCACTCACTAGAGCATCATGAATGCTCTTGAGTTTTGGGTCATGCTCATACAAAGATTTTATACTTTCAAAACCCATGAGTCTAGAAGCTAGAGTGGTAGCAAGGGCGAATTTCCTAGAAAGCGCATCGGCTACAACATTGTCCTTACCCCGTTTGTAATGAATTACATAAGGGAAGGACTCAATAAACTCCACCCACTTGGCATGTCTTTTGTTCAACTTCTCTTGGCCTCTTAGATGTTTGAGTGACTCATGGTCACTCTTGATCACGAATTCCCGAGGCCAAAGATAGTGTTGCCAATGGGCCAAAGCTCTCACTAGGGCATACAACTCCTTGTCATACGTAGAGTAATTCAAGGTTGCGCCCTTTAACTTCTCACTAAAGTAGGCAACGGGTTTCCCTTCTTGCATGAGAACACCCCCAATACCCACCCCCGAGGCATCACATTCTACCTCAAAAGCCTTCCCGAAGTCGGGCAATTGCAACAATGGGGCGGTACTTAACCTACTTTTCAATTCTTGGAAAGCCTTCTCTTGCGGCTCTCCCCAAACAAAGGACTTGTCCTTTTTCACCAACTCGGTGAGTGGTGCGGCAATGGTGCTAAAGTCTCTAACAAAGCGCCGATAGAAACTAGCAAGGCCATGAAAACTCCGCACATGAGAAACGGTGGTGGGAGTAGGCCAATCTCTAATGGCTTCAACTTTGGACTCATCAACTTCTACACCATTGACACTAACAACTAAGCCCAAAAAGACAACCTTTTCAACACAGAAGGCGCACTTCTTAAAGTTGGCATAGAGCTTCTCGGCTCGTAGCACTTCAAGCACTTGACTCAAGTGGCCCACATGGTCGCCTATTGACTTGCTATAAATCAATATGTCATCAAAGTAGACGGCCACGAATTTGTTGATGAATGGCTTAAGCACGTGGTTCATTAATCTCATGAAGGTGCTAGGTGCGTTGGAGAGGCCGAAGGGCATCACCAACCATTCATATAGACCAAACTTGGTCTTGAATGCGGTTTTCCACTCATCCCCGGGTTTCATCCGGATTTGATGGTAGCCGGACCTAAGGTCTATTTTAGAAAAGACACTAGAACCACTAAGCTCATCCAACATATCATCCAAACGAGGTATGGGATGTCGATACTTTACCGTGATCTTGTTGACCGCTCGGCAATCCACACACATCCTCCAAGTGCCATCCTTCTTCGGAACAAGGATCACGGGCACGGCACAAGGGCTCAAGCTCTCCCTCACCAAGCCTTTGGTGAGCAACTCATCAATTTGCTTTTGTAGCTCCCTTGTGTCCTCAGGATTGCTCCTATATGCCGGCTTGTTGGGAATTTGAGATCCCGGGACAAAGTCAATTTGATGTTCAATGCCCCTCAAAGGAGGCAATCCATCCGGTATCTCATCCGGGAACATGTCCTCATAAACCTTCAAAACATTTTCAATGGCACTAGGCAAAGGGTTAGGGTTAGATAAATAATCACTTTCGGAATTTAAAACCATACCTTTGTGCACTAGGCATATGAGCATTTTGGTGCCATCATTACCTTTCAAAATCTCACCCGGTTGCATCATGGCACACATGCGACCGGTGGAAGTTGGTGGAGTCTCGGCCAAAGGTTTGGCCACAACCGGGGACTTGGCCTTAGCCGCTTCCCTCAACTCTTTCATGCGCCGATAGTCTTCACTTACTTGCTTCGGGGACAAGGGTGTGAGCACAAACTTCTTCCCCTCATGTCTAACCGTGTAAGTGTTGGCCCGGCCATCATGAACCACTTGTTTGTCGTATTGCCACGGCCTACCAAATAAAAGGTGGCATGCTTGCATTGGCACCACGTCAAACATGTGTTCATCTTGATAGTTCCCAATCTTGAACCTAATCAAGACTTGCTTCAAGACCCTCAATTCCCCACACTCACTCAACCATTGCAAACGGTAGGGATTAGGGTGCTTTTGGGTAGTCAATTTCAATTGTGAGACCAAGGATTGGCTCACCACATTTGCACAACTACCCGAGTCTATGATCATGGAACACACTTGCCCCTTCACTCTACACCGAGCATGGAACAAGTTTTCCCTTTGTTCATCTTCCCTCTCTTCACTCACCATGGTTCCCAGAATGCGGCGAACCACAAGGAACATATTAGGATCATCCCCCTCCGTCACTCTCTCTTCACCCTCACCCTCAACTTCCTCATTCTCCTCCTCAATCTCTCCCTCGGACTCACTTTCCCCCTCATAGACCAACCCATCATCCATCACAATCATTGTTTTCCGGGTAGGGCACTCTTTGGCAAAGTGGCCGTAACCCTTACATTTATGGCATTGGAAAGAAGAAGAAGAAGGAGTATTTAAAGTAGTTTTAGAATTACCTCCAACCTCTTTGTGGTCGCTTCTCGGGGTAGCCTTCTCAAAAGGCTTCTTCACATCTCGACTCCCACTTGCACCACTTGTGTATGGGGTCTTCCATTCCTTGGGGCGAGTTGTTGGAGTGGTAGCGGTGGTACTCCTATAGCGAGGAGCCTTCTCTTCTTTGAACCACTTCTCGGCCTCAACCGCGGCATCACACACATCTTGTAGAGAGTGGAAGGTGTGTAGCCTCAATTGGGAAGCAATCTCCCTACTCAAGCCACTTTTGAAACGGATGATAGCTTGTTCCTCATCCTCCGTCTCCATATCAAGAGCCATCCGATTCTTCTCAAAATCATTGAAATATTCATCAACGGATTTGGAGCCTTGCTTCAATTCATAGAGCCGTTTGAGTTGCTCTTGTCGGTACTTGGGAGTCACATACTTGTTGCTCATTATGTCTTTCAACTCTTCCCAAGTGATGTTCATCCGCAACCCAAGTCGTCTCCTTGATCGCTTCATGGATTCCCACCATGTAGAGGCATAAGATTCAAAGGAAGCAATGGCATATGTAGCCTTCTTCTCCTCGGACATATCATTCGTGTCAAAGACCCGCTCCAATTGAACCTTCCATTCTAAGAAAGCCTCCGGATCACTAGTTCCCTTGAAAGGCGGGATAGTGATCTTTACACTATTGAGGTTAGTGTCACGACCCCCACGATGTGGTCCCGGTTGACCCCCGTAGTAGTCTTCAACCTCATCATACTCCCTTCTCAAGTCCCTTCCCATGAAAGCCCTTGGAGGTCCTCGACCTCGCCCACGACCTCCATCCATCCCTCGGCCTCCGTTCATCGCTCTCCTAGGTGGATAATGAGCATCAAAATCATCATCTAAACCGAGGCCCTCCCCTTCTTGAGCTTCATCAACTTGCTCAAGAGGAATTACATTTCTTCGGGGCCTTAAGAGTGGGACATCTCCTTGGGGATTGCCCAAGGGTTGGGGAGTGCCCAACGATCTTTCTCTAGCAAGAGCCTCATCCCTCAACCGTTGTCGACGAACTAACTCCGCATATTGATCCGGCTTCATGATTGAATCATCACTTGTGCCTTCATTGGCATCCTTTTGGACACTCGGGGTCCTTTCCTTTTCAAAGACCTCCATTCTAAGGTTCAAGGTTTTCACCTCGGCCAATAGACTAGCCAAGACGTCAACGGGAACCTCAATGGTTGATTTGGCCTTCTCATCCGCCATTGTACCTACAACAATCAAAAACACGTAAAGAGATTAGAGTAAAAGCCCTCACTCACTCCCTTACCTTTGATTGTCCCTCGGGTTCACTCTTGTTTTTGGGGTAGGTTCACTCAAGCTCGAATTCAAAAGTCTTCCTCGGAGTTGAACAACTACCTCAACAACCAAACAATCCAACAAGTTCCAAATGCTCTCCGGGAAGAGTGGAGTTAATGGGACTCTATAGGCGTTCGGCTTTTAAGTGAGCACTTGAGCCAAAGAAATTCTACGAGTCTTCTTTGAAGTTATCAAACACCAACACGCACGAATATCCTAAGCGCTCAATGAATTAGTACTAGTTGAGTAGGAGAATTACTCGCAAAGTACTAACCGGAAGTAATGGAAGCAAACAAGTCACGAAAGCCTACGAAACAAACTACCCGAACACCCTTCAGGGAGTGGGCGCCCCGCCTCTGTAAGGTGGGTGGTCCGCCTACTCCGAGATCCAGAGAGTGGCAGAAATTCGGGCGGTCCGCCTAAGATAAGGGGCGGTCCGCCTAGCCTTTTCTCCTGCACAGTTTCAAGTCCGTTTCTTGGATTTTGGCACTCGATTTTCCAATGTTTTCAAGGAGTTTTTGATATGTAATGGTACCCAAAGTTGTTTTGGACTATAACAAGCAAACCCCAATGGTTTAATCCATCAAACAACCAACAAACAACTTGATTCGAAGATTTGGAGCAAATTCTTCAAAAACTTCAAGAACACCAAGATTTCAAAAATTCGATTTTCACTCCGCTACTCCAAATGATGTTATGGGGGTATCAAAATGATGGGGTAACTATAAGGAACAATCCCCGATACCAAGCAACCAATAAATCATAACATCAAACAAGTTCTAGCAAGTTTTGTGAATTTTCAACTTTGAGATTTGATTTTGAAGATTTTCGATTCACAACTTCAAATCATGTTTCACGGGTACCAAATCAACGGGAAAATGATATCAATCAATCCCCGATAACAAACAACAACAAAATCGTTACAACCAACGATTTGTAGCAATTTTTTTGTGTTTTCTAGTTTTTGACTTTTTTTCTTCTTTTTCAAGGAAACAAGAACAAGAACACGAAAATAAACACGGAACATAAAAGACAAGCACGAAGAGTAGGACGAGGGCTCGTAAGAACGCAACCCTAGCCTTGCTCTGATACCAACTGATGCAATCGAAAATACGAAAGCGATAAAGAGATAAAAGTGAGACGAGACTTACACTAAAGTCGAGTAGCAACGGAGAACTTGTTCCGTTACACCCCGAACGATTGGAAAGAATCACCTAGCACTATGCAACTATCCTCAAGAATCACGTGGTCCTTGCAAATAGAATGGTCGGGGAGGTTTGAAGGTTCAACTTGGAGTCGTCCAATTGAAATTCAAGCCAAGAATCAAAGGTTTCAATAGAGAGTATTTCTCTTGTGTTTTGCATTCAAGATAGGTTAAAATGAGTTCAAGACCTAATGAAGGCTTTTATAGCCTTCTACAAACTTGTAATGAAGTGCCTAAAATACCCCTAAGTGGGTTTAAACAATAGAAGCCACTTAGGGCCAAAGTTGGAATTATACACACAAAATAGTCAAAATTCGGATGGGTTCACAACAGGGGTAGGCGGTCCGCCCACCCCTAGTAGGCGCTCCGCCCTGCTCAAGCTTCCTGAGGCCACCAGTCAAGGAGGCGGTCCGCCTCTGTGAGGTAGGCGGTCCGCCTCTCCCAAAATCCAGAGAGTGCTCATCTTCTAGGCGGTCCGCCTCTTCAGGTAGGCGGTCCGCCTCTTCCTGAAGCCTCTTGGGGTGTCTCCGTTTGTGTCTCTTGAGCCTCTCCAAGTGTCCTAGGTGGTCCTCCTTCCATGGTGCTCCATTGCATGATCTTCAAAGTGGTTCCGGAGCTCTCAACATCCATGCCTTTCCAAACCAAGTGTAGGTGAGTGTCTTGTATCTCCTTAGCTTGACTTCGAGTGAATGGCCTTGATGCAATTTGGGTTGCATCACTTTAACCAAGACCGACTCTTGATTTCTTCGGGATGCTCATGTGTCTTCATCTGATCGGTCGATATCAATTCCATGCACCTTTCCCATAAACGCCTTTTACTAAGCCGAATCGTTTTACATCTCCAACCTATAATTACATTGACTGTTTCACGCTTCATCTTTATCTCATTCCGCCTACATGTTTACGATAGACGAAAAATCACAAACTCATCTGCAGAGAAATACATCATTTCTTCCAAATCTTTTTTATGAAAGAATAGCCTCTCTTCTTCAAAAAATTTTTCTTTTGATCGCCGTTTGATATTCCTAGAACAACTCCTTCATTTAGAATGGATGATGCATGAGAAAACTGCAGGCAAAAGACTATTCACAGTTTTCTTCCTCTGTTTCTCCATCCATGATTTGATGAACAGGGTCCCCCGAGTCATGAAGTTTGATCGGGATTCTAATGATGTACTTCAAAATGTCTTCATTGTGGCATGTTCACTGATTACGATGTGCTCATTTTCTAATACAATGAATGCTAAACAACAGGACCTCTGCATCTTCTCGTCTTTTGGTTGCATGGGACGTATAGTCTAGAAATAGCGGCATTTAAATGAGGAGTGAGTCCGCGATGGTATTCTCTCATTCTCTGATCGGTTGACGCTCGACAAAATTCTCCATACCTGCAGCATTTAGGGTGGCCGTATAGTTCTGCCCTATTCTGCGTTCGGGGGTTGCATCTTCTTCCAATCGTCTAGAGAAGAGGGGGAAAATGGTATTCCCGCAGCCACCGGGGGTTCCTCATTGGATTCTCTCCAAGTGATTTCAGATGAAACTTTCGGCCTGTATGCTGCTCCATCCTCCATTCTACCGAGGGAATCCTCAGTTAGACTGACTTTCCAACTCCCGTGGCGCAGCATCACAAAGGTGTTGCTGCTCCGGGTATTATGTTGGTAGTGTCTAGATAAGTCTCTAGTTTGTCTTATTAGTCTAGAGTGTCTAGTGTTATCTTAGTAGTCTAGAGTGTCTAGTGTTGTCTTAGTGAGTCTAGAAGAGTCTAGTGTCTGTTTGAATGCGGTAGTCCCAGCTACCGCACGTAAGGAACTACACCGACCTGATTCCTTAGTCCGGGGATATATAGGTAACTTTGTTCTCGGTTAGAACCGAAAATCAAGGTATGGTCACCATTTTGAAAAGCATGCTGTCGGCTAGAACAGACACCCTTAGGCATCAAAAAAAGGCTGTCGTTGCTGATTACTGGTCGCTTGCTGGTGGTCGTTGCTTTACAAGAAATGGAAATATAAGGAAAAGTGTAAAATTACAATCTCTAGCCTAAATCTTCATACTTCCTTGGAGGTAAATCTTGGCTTGAAAGACAACTCCATTGCTCGTCGTATGGGCAAGCACTATCTGAAACTTGAAATGGTTGCATATGTTTCAAACAGGTCTTGACTTGAAGTTGGGGATGGTTTCTATCTTTGAGCGCAAATGACTTGAAGTGGAAGTGAGTGCTATCTTCTAACAAAACTGACTTGAAAAGAACATGCTCGCTGTCTTTTAGCAGATCTTGTCATGTAAAGGATATGGCGCTATCTTTGAGCGAAAACTGATTCTAAGAGAAAATGATCGCTATCTTTTAGCAGTCTTAAAATGGAAAGGAAATGACGCTATCTTTGAGCGAAACTGACTCGAAAAGGAAATGATCGCTATCTTTTAGCAGATCTTGACATGGAAAGGAAATGACGCTATCTTTTAACGAAACTGACTGGAAAAGGAAATGATCGCTATCTATTAGCAAAACTGACTCGACAAGGAAATGATCGCTATCTTTAGCAGATCTTGACGTGGAAAAGAAATAACGTTATCTTTGAGCGAACTGACTCGGAGAGGAAATGATCGCTGTCTTTTAGCAGATCTTGACATGAAAAAGAAATGACGCTATCTTTGAGCGAAACTGACTCGAAAAGGAAATGATCGCTATCTTTTAGCAGATCTTGACATGGAAAGGAAATGTCGCTATCTTTGAGCAAAACTGACTCGAAAGGAAAATGATCGCTTTCTTTTAGAAGATCTTGACATGGAAAGGAAATGACGCTATCTTTGAGCGAAACTGACTTGGCAAGGAAATGATCGCTATCTTTTAGCAGATCTTGACGTGGAAAGAAAAGAAAAAAAAATGTCGCTATCTTTGAGCGAACTGACTCGGAGAGGAAATGATCGCTATCTTTTAGCAGATCTTGACATGGAAAGGAAATGATGTTATCTTTGAGCGAAATCGACTCGAAAAGGAAATGATCTCTATCTTTTAGCAGATCTTGACATGGAAAGAAAATAACGCTATCTTTGAGCGAAGCTGAGTCGAAAAAGGAAATGAAGTTCCATCTAACATCTAGCGCAACTATCCCAATTCAAGTGGTCCCAGCTCTTTCTTGGCAACATAGCAAATGTCACGCCAACTTTCTGCATCGTCGATACACCCTGTTTCTGATTTTGCAAATAAGCTCGGTGATTCTTGTTCTATTCTTCACAGTAATATGGGATGAACAAACGCTTAAAGCTTATCCCAAACATGTCCACTCTTCATGATACAATTTGGTATGTCGTCCTTCCGGCATGATGTGCGGTGCTCCATTATCAAGGTTGGTCATGACTTGCTGAAACTTTCCCATTGTCGAGGGTATGCCCTGCTTGCTGGAATTAAACCCGAATCCTGAAAAACAGAGTTTTGCAATTTTTTTTTGTTTCTCATGTGAGGTTAGCGCCAAAAAGGCGAGGAATTAATGGTGAGGCAAGATGTACAAAATGGAATAAAAACAAAGTTTAAGGGCGAAAGTCGTTTGGACAGGGAACGTCTTTCTGAAAAGGGAAACTTATCTGGCAAATATACTGGCGGCCTCGATGATCATGACATGTATCTTGGATGACCTCGTCCGACCAGTACCACTTGTTTATTGAGAGTTGCTCCACAGAAGATATCAAACCATAACCAAGTTGAGGTGACTCTCAAGTCGACTAGTAGCGGCCTTTCGGGTTTTCGCCAACTAGCCTCTCTCTTTAATCTTTTGCCTCACTGTTTGTCTTGCGGCGCCTTCTCAGGTTTTCACCGGCAAGACTTCTTTTTTTTTCTTTTTTCTTTTTTTCTTTTCTTTTCTTCCTTTTTTTTTTCAATTCCATTTACAACACAACATCTCTTGACTTACTGTTTAGAATAAACTGGGACGCTTTGTTTTCTTCCTTGACTTTCGAGACTGGTATGCTAAACATCTCATGGAACATGTGAATAGATGATACAAAAATGATAGAAGTTTATTTTTTATTTTATTTTATTTATGAAATAAAATAAAAATAAACTTCTGCCTTAGTTTAGTATAAATGGGGTGGGGTGGGGGGAGGGAGGGGGTCTAAATTTCTTTTGATGTTGGCCGCAAACTTGGAGGCAAGTTTTGCGTCAATATGAAACAGGAAAGAATGAACTTCTCACTGTTATGAACACAAAGAAAATGAGGAGGAATATTGAATTTCCTCCATTTTCTTTAAAAAGACAAAAACAACTTCTGCCCCAGTTTAGGATAAACTGGGGTCTTTAATTTTCTTGACTTATCCCGCAAGCCTGGAGGCAAACATTGCATGGATAAAAGAAGACAAGAAAAGAGGAATTTTCTCTTGTTGCGACCGCACCGAAATGGTTGCCTACGTATCCTTTTGAGAGGAATCGGGTCAGACATAACTCTAGGCAAATGCACAAGTTTCTTTTGATGCTTTTCAGTTTCATTTCATTTTGGTATAGCAAAAGAGAACAAAAGCCTTGCATTCATCCCGATTTAAAAGCCATCTTGGAGTCAGATGTAGTACCTCTTGACCACGTTTGTATTGATGCGTATTTCGGTTGTCCTGCCATCCGGATCTGTAAGGTACAAGGCGCCATTTGGCAATACTTTCTTTACCAGGTATGGCTCTTGCCAATTTGGAGCAAATTTCTCTTTAGCTTCTTCCTGATGAGGAAAGATTCTTTTCAAGACTAATTTCCCTTCTTTCAAGTCGCGGAGGCGCACTTTCTTGTTGTAGGCTCTGACCATTATTTTCTCTTACAATTGACCGTGATAAACTGCATTGAGCCTCTTTTCGTCAATGAATGACAACTGTTCAAATCAGGTTTTGACCCACTCTGTGTCCACAATTTCTACCTCCACAATGATCCTGAGAGATGGTATTTCAACTCCAGCAGGTATGACTGCTTCAGTTCCATATACCAATGAATATGGGGTCGCACCTACGGAAGTGCGCACAGTTGTGCGGTAACCAAGCAAAGCAAAACACAACTTCTCATGCCAATCACGAGATCCTTGTATCATTTTCCTAAGGATCTTCTTGATATTCTTATTGGCCGCTTCGACCGTGCCATTTTCTTTTGGTCGGTAAGGCGTGGAATTTCGATGCATGATCTTGAATCTTTCACACACGTCGTTCATTAAATGACTGTTCAGATTTGCCGCATTTTCGGTGATGATGGTGTTTGGGATACCAAAGCGACAAATAATGTTAGAATGAACAAAATCCACCACGGCTTTCTTGGTCACGGACTTGAGAGTGACGGCCTCAACCCATTTGGTGAAGTAATCTATTGCAACCAAAATGAATATGTGCCCATTTGATGCTTTTGGCTCAATAGGTTCGATAACATCCATCCCACATGTTGTAAAAGGCCAAGGGGCTGACATTGCGTGCAACTCTAAAGGGGTTGAATGTATCAAATCACCGTGTACTTGGCATTGATGACACTTTCGCACAAAAGTAATGCAGTCATGTTCCATGGCAAGCCAGAAGTATCTGGCTCTGAGCACTTTCTTAGCTAGCACGTGCCGCTCATGTGGGGTCCGCAGATCCCTGAATGCATATCATTGAGATTTTCGTGGCTTCAGTGGCATCCACGCATCTTAACAGTCCCAGATCAGGTGTCCTTTTGTACACCACCCCTCCACTAAAAAAGAAACAACTTGCCAGTCATCGAAGGGTTCTCTTTTGATTGTTTTCTGCCAATGGAGGATACGTCCCATCTTGAAAAATTCTTGACATCAAAGTACCACGGTTGACCGTCAATTTCTTTTTCAACTACATTGCAGTATGCATGTTGACTTTGGGCCTGAATCTCTAACGGATCAATATGAGCTTTATCAGGATGGACAAGCATTGAGGCTAATATAGCCAATGCGTCAGCCAGCTCATTATGTATTCTGAGAACATGTCTAAACTTTATAACATCGAACTTTTGACGAAGATCGTCCATACACTGCTTGTCATGATCAGCTTAAGGTCTCGAGTTTCCCATTTACCCTTCATTTGGCGTATCAAAAGATATGAATCTTCGATCACCAGCAATTCTTTGATGTCCATGTCTAGAGCCATACGCAAACCCATTATACATGCTTCATACTCAGATGTATTGTTAGTGCAACTGAAGCGAAGTTGGGCAGCTGCCGGATAATAATGTCCCCTGGGAGAGATGAGGACTGCTCCAATGCCATGACCCTTTGAGTTAGAAGCACCGTCAAAGTACATTTTCCACACGTGCTCTTCTTCATTAATCAACTCTACGAGCACATCTACCTCCTCGTCAGGGAAGTAAGTCTTCAATTGCTCATAATCATCATCCACCGGATTTTCAGCCAAATAATCAGCTAAAGCTTGAGCTTTCATTGCAGTTCTGGTGACATAAACTATGTCAAATTCTGTGAGCAGGATCTGCCATTTTGTAAGTTTGCCCGTTGGCATTGGCTTTTGAAATATGTACTTCAATGGATCCATCCGGGAAATCAGATAAGTGGTATAGGACAAAAGATAATGTTTCAACTTTTGTGCAACCCAATTTAGGGCACAACACGTCCTTCCCAACAAAGTGTATCTGGCCTCGCAATCTGTGAACTTCTTGCTCAGATAATAAATGGCCTGTTCTTTCTTTCCCGAGGCATCATGTTGCCCCAGTACACAATCAAAGGAGTTTTCATTGACTGACAAGTACAAAAACAATGGTCGGCTAGGCACAGGCGGAACCAAAACAGGAGGATTTGACAAGTATTGCTTGATCTTGTCAAAGGCTTCTTGGCACTCCTCGGTCCATGCAATTGATGCATTCCTTTTCAACAACTTGAGGATCGGCTCACAGATTATGGTAAGCTGAGCAACGAACCTACTGATGTAATTCAGCCTGCCTAGAAAGCTTTTAACATCCTTCTTGGTTCGAGGCGGAGGTAATTCTTGTATTGCTTTGATCTTTGCGGGATCCAATTCAATACCTCGCCTACTAACAATGAAACCTAATAATTTTCCAGCAGGCACACCAAATGCACACTTGGCTGGATTCAGGTTCAGATTGTACCTACGGAGCCTTTCAAAGAACTTTCTGAGATCTCTCACGTGTTCTTCAGCCGTTCTAGACTTCATAATCACATCATCCACGTACACTTCTATTTCTTTATGCATCATATCATGGAAAATGGAAGTCATAGCCCTTATGTAGGTTGCCCCCGCATTTTTCAAACCTAATGGCATCATTCTATAGCAATAGGTTCCCCAAGGAGTAGTGAATGCCGTTTTGTATGCATCATCTTCATCCATCTGGATTTGATGATATCCAGCATAACAGTCAACAAAGGATTGTATCTCATGTTTCGCACAATTGTCTACTAAAGTGTGAATATTAGGCAATGGGAAATTATCTTTGGGACTTTCCTTGTTCAAATCTCGATAGTCGACACATATCCTTGTTTTTCCATCTTTCTTAGGAACCGGAACAACATTTGCAACCTAAGTAGTGTACTGAACCGATTGAATTACTTTCACATCCAACTGTTTCATTATTTCATCATGGATTTTCTTGATCATATCAATTTTGAACTTCCGTTGCATTTGTCTCACTGGAGGGAAACCTAGTTGAATTGGCAATTCGTGGACTATTAATTCGGAGCTCAAACCCGGCATCTCATCATATGACCATGCAAAAACATCCCGATATTCAAAAAGCACTTTCCGAATATCATTCCTCACTTCAGGTCGGGCATACATGCTTATCTTGATTTCCCTCACATCATCAGGGCTCCCAAGATTAACATCCTCTGTATCAGCCAAATTGGGTTTAGGCTTGCCCTCATGGCGTTCAACTTCCAGGCCTATTTCAAAATCAGCCTGTTCTCCATCATATTCAATCTCGTTAACAGATTCCTCAATGTTTTCTTCATCACTTTCAACCTCAACTATGGTTATGGAGCCAAAATCAGATTGCGGTCCCTGGATGGACGATAGGTTCCTTGAACATGTCATGATATCAGGACCGGCAGATATATCACTACAGATAAACAAAAGTAGAATAAAATTAGGAATATGAACAGAGATTAAAGGAAAGCTTGGCTCTTAGGCCTTTCATTAATGAAAAAGGGTTTGAATTACAAAAGGAAAGATGAGCAAAATAATACACTTGGCATACAACCCTTAGAATATCCAAGTGTATTCAAAAGAAAAACTGTAAAACAACAGTCTACCAAGACCCCTTCCTGATGGGGAAGGGAGTTGTATTCCAGTTAGTCAGGTGCACGTCCGAGCCAATGTACTATATTGAAACATTACTGGAGCCTTCACCCGGCTATACCATGCAGATTTCCAAAATACCACCTAGATCAAATGGTGCATCCTGATTGTCTTCCACTGTGTTGAAATTTGTAGCGACAACCTTTGGTTTCATGACATAACCCACAAAAGACTGAGCGAGACACGGAATTGGCTTTGGGAAAGACCAAACTTCCGACTTCTTTTTCTTTGCTTGCTTGCGATCAGCTGCTTTTTGCTTGAACCCTAGTCCCCACGTGCCTTGCACGCCATTTGGATAAACTGGATTTACCATGCCTTGTAGTGATGCTCCCAAACCCTTTCCAAATTAGAAACCATGCTTTAACATTTCAGATGCCTTCATAATAGACGTCTCTGACACTCTTGGGATGGGTATAGGTTTCCCTTCTGTTACCTTTTCCATATACACCACATCGGAGGTTTGATACATGATGGTCTGGCGTGTGGTGACGACTTCAAGGGCTGGTACGTCCTGGCTATTGTTAAACTGTAAGTCATCCTCTCCATAAACTACGACAGCTTGATTATCCCAAGTAAACTTGACAACCTGATGAACTGTGGAGGGTACAGCAGAAGCCATGTGAATCCATGGTCGGCCCAGTAACAGACTGTACGATGCATCCGTCTCCATGACTTGAAACTCAATGCTGAAGGTAGCGGGACCAATGGTCAATTCAAGATTAATGATGCCCAAAGATTCTCGAACTCCACCATCAAAAGCACGAATAGCAGAAGAACTTGCCCTGATTTTGCTCATATCCACCTTTAGACTCTTCAATGTAGACAGAGGGCAAATATTCAATCCTGCGCCGCCATCTATTAGAACACGTGTGACATAGGAGTCTTCACACTTAACTGAGATGTGAAGCGCTCGATTAGTCTCAAATACTCTGCCAGCAAGTGCTTCTAGATTAGCCACAGTAGTTTGTTCAGGAATGTAGGCCTCATCCAGTATTTTCAACAGTGTGTTGCGATGTGCCTCAGAGTTCATAAGTAGAGACAAGAGTTATATCTGAGCTGGAGTCTTTCTTAATTGCTCGACGATAGAATAATCTGTTGATCTCACTTTCTTGAAAAATTCTTCAGCTTCTTTCTCGGACACCGCCTCTTTGATGGGTCCTTGGTCTTCTCGATCTGGCTTTGCTTTTCTCAATTCTTCCGGGGTAAAACATCTCCCGAACCGAGTTAGACCATTTACGTCTGCAGCAACCTTCATGATTTCTTTCCCGTTGTAAGACACAATTGTCTAGTAGTAGTTCCAAAGAACATCCTTTGTACTCTTGATAGGAAGTTGCGCTGCTTGAGTGATGACAACCGGTTCACACTTCTTTGCCTTAACCTCGAAGACCAGAGTTTTCTGGCATGATGACCATTGCACAATAAATGTTGGTGCACTGTCATGAACTTTTTCCTGCTTTGCAGCCGGAATTGTGAAACTTGGCTCAATAGCTGCATCTTGCTTTGTTTTGTTGACAACAAACGCACTTGACTTTCCCCCGATTACAACAATAAATGGCTCAGGGCCTTTGATGTCTGGGGAGGGACCAACTGCCACAATCTACTTGGCGTCTTTCCCTTTCATGTCCTCTTCTATGCATACCATCCCTACCATGTGTACGTTTTTTTGAATATCATGAGCTGGTAAAGGATTTTGATTCACATTCTGTGTTTCATCCCCCACGACTTTTATCTGATTGTTGTCTATCATTGCTTGGATTGCCCTTTTGAGTTCCCAGTAGGATTCTGTGTCATGTCCAGGTGCTCCAGAATGAAACGCACAATGGCGTGAATGATCAACTCTTCTATTGGGGTTCACTTTTCCCGGGATTGGCTTCAACAGATTGGCTTGTTGCAACTTTTCAAACAAATTAGTGTAAGTTTCCCCCAATGGAGTGAACTTTCTTTTCTCTTGTTGCATGTTTCTCTGTTGCATGTTTGAACGAAAGCCCGGCGGACCTCGTGGTCGATAAGGCATCTCCTGATGAGCCGGGAATTGAGCATGTGCTTGTTGATTGTTATATTAGACTGGAGCAGGGGGTGCACGCCATTGTGGACCAGATAGCGGCTGAGCATAAGATGCTGCATTTACAGGGAATGAGAACTGCGGCATGGTATATTGTTGGTCATGAGGTGGATAGAATTGTTGTGACGGGGGGCGTCTGAATGTACCCTTGACGGTCATTGTATCTTCGGTCATTTCTTCTAGGTCCAGGACCAACCATTGCCACTTCATCTTTCTTGTCTTTCTTCTTCGCAAACGCACCTGACCCTGATTGCAAAGCTTGGGTAGTGGCTCTCAAAGCTGTTTGGCTGATAATCTTGCCTGCCTTGATTCCCCTCTCAATCATCTCCCTAATTCTTACTGCTTCATTGAACTGCTTCCCAATGGCAGAGGCCATCGCTTGGTAGTATGTTTCATCGAGCACTTCGACGAACTCTTCAACCATCTTATCATCTAGAATCAAAGGGCTCACACGCGCCGCTTGTTCGCGCCACCTGTAGGCATACTCTCTGAAACTTTCACTTGGTTTCTTTGTGATCGTCTTCAAGGAAGAACGATCAGGAGCAGCCTCCATTTGGTAACCATAATTGTTTAGGAAAGCACTGGCCATGTCATCAAAGGTGACCCACTTCAAAACATCTTGTTGTACAAACCATTCTATTGTCGGTCCTCCCAAACTGTCAGCAAAGTATGCCATCAACAATTCATCCTTCTCAATCCCCCTCATTTTGTTAAGGTAGATCTTCACGTGGATCCTTGGATCACTTTGTCCAGTGTACAGATCAAATTTGGGCACAACACAACCTTCAGGGAATGGCACATGGGGGAACAAACACAGGTCTTTGTATGAAATATTGGTTTTACTCCCTTGCCCTTGTATGTTTTTCACAGTTTGCTCCAAGCTTTTCAATTTCCGAGCGAAATCATTCTCTTCTATTTTTCCCAACTTCTCGATATCAACATGCGACTCCGGGTGGTGTCCCTGATCATACGAATCGTTTTGGCGAAAGACATTACCCTGAGGTTGGTCAAATTGTTGATCATGGGCCCTTAACTGTGGGTCACTGTTCGATCTTTGCAAAGTGTGTCCTACAGGAAGGGTGAATGCTGCGGCAGAAACCTGGGGTTGGCCATGTTGTCCATGCTGCGGGAATTGTGCCCCAGGTTGTACATTAGAAGGTCCGGCTGCATTGTTAGTTGCCAGATGTGGACCAAATCCCGGAGGGTAACGGGGGTCTCCTACCACTGTGGATTGCCCTTGCCCTGGTGGCTGAGTATTTGCCATGAAACCAGCAGCAGCTGGCGGAACAGGAGGTTCCTGAACCGCTGCCAAGTTACGAACCAATTGCATCATCATTTCTTTCATAGCCATGAAGTCCTCGGCCATCTTAGCCTGTTACTCAGCCGAACGAAACAGCTCAGTGTTCTCAGTTTCCTCAGCCATCGTTGTTGGAGTGTTTTCCTGAAGAGGTGCTTCAACCACTTCTGGAACAGGAGGTGGTCCCTTGATTCTGGTGGAATAGGAATGCGGGGCCAGCACGACAGTTGCTCAAGTTCTAATCAAATCAAAATACGTTAGTGCAATAAGATAGCATGGAACATGAATTTGCTCGTCGGCCTAACCAATGCCTAAGGTCGTTATACGTCATACCGAATTGGTTTAGATTAGATCCCAAGTGTATTGTTTGATTTCTTTTTCTTCTTCTCTTTCTTTCTTTCTTTCTCTTTTTTTTTTCTTTTCGTATTTTTTTTTTCAAGTGAGGCTAGAGGGTGAAATGAATTGACACATAAAAATAAGCAGAAGACTTTCATTACTAAAGGAAATAGTACATACAGTGCTTCCAGAGCACGACCAAAAGAAATGTACAAATGACTGAAAAAAATGAAAATAAATTACAACATGCTAAATTCAAAAGCGACATAAAGTACAACATGCCAAGATGTAAAATAAATGACAAAAAGCAATACTCTGCATCATCTCGGCCTGATGTATCTACTAAGGTGACCGGGGCACAAAGTTAGATGGCTCCTCTGGGTCGAACTCAAATGGCTCCTCGAGATCTATTGGCGGGCCTTCTACTAAGGTGCGATGCAATCCATCCAAATCTGCTGCAACTCTAGTGACGAAGGGAAGCACATGTGGGAGTAGGTCCTCCGCGGGCAGCCTCATATAGTCACCGATGGACCGTGCAACATACATAGCAGATTCATAAACCTGCCGATAAGCTATACTAATGGTCTGTCCTGCAGTCTGTATATCCCGAAGTCGGTCCTGTGCTAGCCCTCTGAGCTGATCACCCTGCTCACCCTGCTCTAATGCCCTGTCAAGTTGAGCTCGAGCATCTATGGCATCCTGGCGATGATAATCCTCCCTTCTCCTACTTTCCACCAAAGCTGCCCTGTCGGCATCCTGCTCTGTCAATGCCTCTGAGTGCATAACACGGAGTCGTCTGACTGTGTCTAGGTGCTGATGCACGAAACCCTCACTCTCTGACTGAGCAGCTCTGGCGGCGTCCCTCTCTGCAATTAAGCTTTGTATGGTTGCACGGTATTCCTTCCCACTCTCGTGCCTAGCAAGCTGAACCTGTATATCCAACCTGGCCTCAGTGTCAACCATGCCTGCTCTCGACCTCGCGGGCATCTCTCTGGCTATGGGCTGGTGGTAATACCACAACTTGTACTCCCGAACGACCTCCCCCTTAAGTCCATCCTGAACCTGTGTATTTTCTGCGAGGCGCCTCCTAGTATCCCACAAGCGCAAGATATCACCTCTAAGAGTTGCTGGGTTGAGAGGATAGTTTGAGACATATGCACTCATATCCTCAACTATTGGGATCTCCTGCTTTCGACCCAACTGCCTAAGTACACGCAGAGGGGCATAAGGCTGGGATGCTGTCAAACCCATCAGAACGAGAAAAGGACGGTCCACACATCTGTGTACAAGCTCCCTCTTAGGAAACCAGCTACACTACCACAAAATCTCGTCCAGCGTGAGAGAGTTCAAGAAAGTCCTCCAATCTGGCTTATTTTCTGGGAATTTATACTTCTCGATGTGTTCGAGATGGTACTCAAGATAATCGATGTCACAGTACCTAAGAATATCACGAGGTGGGCAAGGGCGTACATGCTCCAAGAACCAGACCTATAATAGGAGGTTACAGCCCTCAAAGAAACCGCTTTCTCCCTTGTGGCATCGAGTCAAAGCATGAAATATACTACCCAGAATCGTCGGGATGATAGTGGCGTCCGGTGCTCCACAATATAAAGCTGTCATGATCCAACTGACCTTAATAGATATCGTTCTATCCGGTAGTGGGAAAACCAGCAACCCTAGCAAAGCGAACACAAAGACCTTAGGACAAAGTTGCACCCAATCTTCATATTTCAGCTTGTCATGGAACTCAAATCCATATTTTTTAAAACCATTATCGGCCCCAAAACGATCATAAAGGTAGTCAAATGAAATCCAGCCTTGACGAACACTAGCGATTGAGAGGTCTGTTCGTACCTTGATGTTACTAAAAATATCATACCCATTAACCTTCTTCGGAGCAATCATGTTCTTTTTCTCAAAATCCAGCTTAAGAAGCCCAGCTATCTCCTCGAGGGTCGACGTCATCTCAAACTCCTTAAAATAGAAAGTATTTTGGTTTGGGTTCCAAAACCCAACTAGTGCACTTATCAACTCTCGACGTGGGACAATAGGTTTAGTTACAAGGTTAGTCAGAAAACCAATCTTATCCTGTATTAAATCTTTCTGCATATTATTCATTGTGTCCCACCAAGACTTCAGAGATTTATCCAATTTGGGTGGGCCATTAGTCATCATGATAGAGGGTGGAATGGCATCAGCAGGGTATTTTCTCTTGACCGGCCTAGAAGATGATGCAGCCATTGTTCCTAATGAAAAAATGTGTCAAATGTTTGAAAGCCTGAAAAAAACTTAAAACAACTGACCGACAGAGCAAAACAGATGCCTAAACTGCTAATTCGAAACTCCAATTTTCAACAAAACTTTTGTCATTGTAATGACGTAAAGTTGACCCTAAGAGAATCAAAAAAATTTTCCATCATAACGGCATCAGGACTGACTCAAGAAAATTACCAACATTTGTATTTAGATGTAATTTATAAAAGAAAAAATTCGACGGTACAACGACGCCACATTGACATAAAAAAAAAATCCATTCCAGTAATGACACTACAGTATTTTTCGCAAAAATTCGCTAGCATAACGAAGTGAAAAAACTGGATCTCAAAAACTTCCAACATCGATATACGAGCCTTTTCTAAAAATTCGCCATTATAACGACGTGAAAACTGACATCAAAATTTTTTCCGACTTTCTAACTACTAAGTATATATTTTTTTGTAAAATTTTCGTCATTATAACGACACAAAACTGACATCTACAAAAGACGGCCAACACTGGCGCTTTTACAAAAATTGCCATTACGGCAGTATGACTCGATTTTATAAAAATACAAGACATTTTCATTTAAAACATAAAATTCACCATGCTTCCTCACTTTTCCTTTCATTCATCATTTTTTTTTCTTTTGAAATCTGTCTCTCTCCAATTTGGTCAGCATAACAACTTTTTCTAGGCGCATGCAACACATAAAATGCTTTTTAGACAAGTCTTTCCCAGAAAGTGGGTCCCGTTTGGACAAAAAGGTAGTCAGCCTAGACAAATGCAATACCGGTGTATCGAACCTCATTAAATCAAATATGATGCAAATAATTGGACCTAAAGGTTTAACTCTAGGTGACTCAACTGACTCAGTGTCTAGACTGGCTGAAAACCTGGTGGACAAACCGGGCAGAAAGTGCATCAGGGCCATCCGGAGACAGTGTGTCCGGCCTAAAACCCCGTCACGCCTTCCTCCTAAATCATGGGCAATTTAGTAAAGTCCCAGATGCCACAAGCAATCTGGTAAGTGCACGTGTGCGTGTGTTTCAGACACTCAAAGGGTTGCGGAGGAAGACAGTTTATATACAGTTCAATAATATCAAAGCGGTAACATTCAACCTTTCATGTGATAACGGAAATAAAATATAACAACCAAATAGTTAATAAATTAAAACATTCGACAATTTATCAAAGTCGGAGATTCTAGTTTTCACTAATATCCCCAGCGGAGTCGCCAAGCTGTCACGCCCTAAAAAAATTAATTAACTGCGAGTGTTTATTATTTAAAGGCTCGTGACTGGTGTTCAAAAAGGTACAAAATTATTTTAGAGAAAACTCGGAGTCGCCACTTGAAAAGTTTAAGGTGTGCCAAGTCACCAAAAGGTACCTTGGAACACCTCTGACTCGTCTAATAGTATGCGTTAGAGATTCAGGTAAGGTTCTAAGTTGACCCTCGGGAAGGTATTAGGCACCCTTGAGTCCTGTGCCAAGCACAGTTGCTTTATTGTTGCAATTTTAATTTATTAAATATGGTCGGATTATTTTGCCGTTGATTTGAATTTAAACTTTGATTCAGATAAATTTTAAAGTGTTATTCTTATCCAACCTCACAGAGGATCGAACGGATTTACACTTTAATTCATAATAGATAAAATATATTATGCATTTTCAACCTCACAAAGGACTGGTCTATTTAAAAGAATTTAATTGACTTCATCGAGACTATTAATAGAAGGTGAGTTGTAGATTGCCTTTATTTGTTTCCTTTGCTATGCTTTGATTTATTATTTTTATTTTTTATTATATTTTTTGTTTCAGTGACTCGGCCGAATATTATCGCGCAGGCACTTTACCCGTTGGACACCTCATCGACTTTAATTCGAGTCTCGAATTTTATTCTTTTGTTAAGCTCGAATTTTATGATTCAGCTTGATTTATGGAATTAAACAAATTATCTATCACTTCACTATTTATTCAATTTGCTTATTCAATATTTACGAAGTGTAATTTATTTAAACCGGATATGGTCGCGCATGCACTTCACCCGTTCGAGATCATCCGACTTAAATAAACTACCCTTGAGTCAATTATTTATTTAATTTCAGACACTTGATATCTTCTAGCTTATTTGTTTGTCTTGATGTATCATAACTTGAAAGAACTACTAATTTTACATTAAAACATTAGCGGAGGGGCCTTAAGCTTAAAGGACTGAAGTTAATTGACCCAAATCTGTAAAACTTTCGGCCCATTTAAGAGAACTTGCACGCCAGTTGTTTCTCTAAGGTGAATTGCACCAGATGGTTTTGTTTCTTATTTTATTACATATTTGATCTGTATTGCACGTATAAACAAATTTCACCTAGAACTCTTTCTTTGTGGCTCTTTTTATTTATGTGATAACTTGCTAAAATTATATTTTTGCTCTGTTAATGCATTTCACATATTACTCTGTTGCAGATGTTGGTTCTAAGTTTCAGGCAGATGTTTCGATTTTTGTCCACCATTTGTAACACATATCCAGTTTTTTAAGAGGGGGGAGCAGATTTGACTTACAAAGTGATAACAGGTCTTTTAAAAGTTTCCCTTCATATGCTTCAGCTTTAAACGTTCTTTAGCCACACTTTTGCACATTATGGTCTATAAAAGCACAGTGAATGATTATTAAACAGTGATTCATACATTTTGCACTTGTAACACATCAACAGGTTATATGCTAATATATGAGCAAAATTCATTTATAGGCTAAACATGTTGTATGCATTAGCATAAGTTGAGTACAAAAGGAAATTGTGTTTACCTTGTTTGCAATGAATTCCAAACAAATAGAAACCACATCAACAAGCCCAATAAGAGCCAAGCAAAACAGACAGCAATAAAATGAACCCAACAGCCCAAGCAGCAAGCAAAAATGTCGATTTTGTACTAAAAGAGACCAAGCTAAAACCAATACTTCTTTCTATTTTTATTTTTCTTGCTGTTCTTCTATATATTTTTTTTGTTTTCTAATATTTCTCTATTTGTTTTTCAGATCTAAAACTTTTTTGTTCAAGAGAGGTAGTTGAGAGTCAACGAAGTGTAGTAAATGAATGAGTTATATAGGGGAGAGGGATGAAAGTGAAAAAGGGGGGGGGGAGGGGGGGAACTAAAAGGTGAAAATGATGTAAAGGGGTGGGAAAAATATGGCTATTGGGTGCAAGACCCTAAGCCATAAATGCAAAGCTGAATTTTACCCTTCTTATGCTTAGTTTCCTTTCTTACTTACCTAAAGCAAAACTGAAACATGCTATTTTGGTGTTTCCCCTTATCCCAAAGTTTGACTTCTTCAATTCTAAACTTTCAATAAAATTTTCAGATTCTTCTAAATTCCAAATCTGAAATCCAAATCAACACTCAACTTATTTGACTATTTTAAACCTACCTAAAGAAAAAAATATGTGAATTAGAACTCAATGGCCCTTCCCAGAACTCATCTTTCTAACCAACTCTTGATGTAGCAAACTCGAACAACTTCATTATCAAATCTGAACTATAACCAAACAAGGACAAACATCTATGCTAATACAATCAACAATCACCTACCAATATAGGGTGAATAAGTAAACTAGAGAAGTTTTTCATACCAAATAAGTTCTGAATTAGCAAAGAACAAATCTTAATGCTTCAGAGGCTCCGTCGCCACACATTAAGTAACAAAACTTGAACATCTCTACAACATTACATGGACTGATCTTACATACTAGCCTTATGAATGTATACCACATGTTAACTCAAACTTTTCCACAAGACAACACTAGAACTTAACCCAAAAATAATTTCCTATTAACAGTAAGCATAACACGCGTAACCCCACATACACATACTAATAACATTAGTTAGACAAAAGGCATCAAGTGAATTCATGTTTGACCTCAAGTAATAGAACAACTTTACAGTAAGCAAACTAAACAAGAAACACATATACCAATTTTCAAGAAATTTCAAAGACAGACATATATATTAATAACAAGAACAACATATACAAGATGATACTTCTTTTTTTTTTAGAGTTTTTCATGCTAACGCTAATTTGAACAAATAAATTAAACTAACAAGAGAAGAAAGAAAAGAGATTCCATCTCCTAACCCGTGAACCAAATACTGTCACCACCACCATTGTAACATCGCTGCCAAGCTACCTGAGATCATAGCTCCAATGCTGCTTATCGCCATCGCTCCCTCATCCTCTAGCTGCTGCCCAAACATCATCGCAGCTTTGCTGCAGCTTCACCATAGCCATCATAGCCAAACCATCATCATCATCATCATACTAAGTCAGCACCTCCACAACAAATAGACCAAACAGTCCTAAAACATCCCCCACACCAACATCGCTACACCACTAATCATAACAGCCCCTAAAACTCGCACCACTGCCTGTGCCAAACGTCGTCTCACTGCCTCGCTCAAACTAAAACAGCCCCCTCACTCTAAGTCAATCACAAAACAGCCCCCTCAAATCATATTCATCACAGCCCTCCAAAAAAACAAGTAGCACCCAAACAAAACGAAAAAAGAAAAAAGAAGTGAGAAGAAGAAAAAACGAAAAAGCAAGAAACGGGTGAAGAAAACGGGCAAGGGAGAAAGGATTATTAAGAAAAGGGGTATGGGAAATCATAGAGAAAGGTGAGAGTAAGAAGAATAAATAAAAAACATACCGGAAAAAATTGGAAGTGGCCGGATTTCGGGTTTGGCCGAAGCTTTGACCGCCAATCTACGCGAATTGGCTATGAATTTGAAAAAGATAGTTGCGGAAATGGAATGGGGGGGGGGGGGGGGGTTGAGATCTTTCCAATGGTATATTTTTCATATTTTTCCGGCCACCGGTGATGGAGCGTTGGTTTTCCGGTAGGAGAGAAAATTTTGCCAGCATAGCATTAGTCACATGGGACTTGAGGGGAATGAGAGTGAAATGAGGGTTTTTTGAGTTTATATATTGTGGATTTGGGCTTGCGTTAGGGGAACTGGGCTAAGCTGGTCGCCTGAATGGGCCATCAATTCTTGCACAAATGGCAATTTTTAAATGCACTACCTTATTTAAAACACACTGAATTAATCAAAACAAACCCACATAATTATATTAACATCACAATTAAACATAGAATCACAATTATACGCGTAACAAGTAATTTTCCTATTTTCCTCCCGATTAAAGACAGATTTAGTTAAGAATAAACACTAGTAAGTCCAGAAAAATTTGACGAAACGTCCTAAGAATCTAATACGACTATTTTGAGCAATTTTATGAATTTCGGTTCCAAAATTAGGTGATTACACCCAGAGATGCAGGGAAAACCTCAGTGCTGAGTCTAGAAAAATTCGGAATACGAGGAAGCTGAGTCCATAAGAGGAGGCGTATGTGACACCCCAACTAAGAAGTATCCCGCATCAGCATAACACATGAGAGATGCTACGTATATAAGTATCCATATCTTAGACCCTAGTGACGCATTTTAAAGCCGTGAGGGCCAAGGCTTAAAGCAGACAATATCATTAGCGGGCTGGGCTGTTACAGAAAAATTTTCCCAGAAATCGACAAACTGTAAGAGTTTATCCTTCAATTTCACAACCTAGCTCCGATACCTTGTTAAAATCTCCATTGATGGAGCTAAGAAGCTTTTATGACAGTTGAGCTAAAAAGAAGAAGAAGAATAGAGAAAGTAGTTTTAGATTGAGAATTTTTCTTAGCTGAGAAAGATTACAATGAAATCTAACTAACTCCTACTTAAATTCATCTAACCAACTTATATACTAACTAACTAATAATTAAATTAGCACCTTATAGCTTTCCTATCTGTACAATTCAGTCCCTAAACTATTTACAGTATCATACTTCAATATCAGATTCAGTCTCCACTAGCGTATTTATGTTAAACTCCTTTCCGACCGTGAACTCTGTGGCAAACTTCATGTATTTTACTCTTTTTTTTCTTTTTCTTTCCAATTCTTAAATCCTATTTTTTTATTGATAATTTATTGTTGAATACTAAAATTGAGCTATATATGTATGCCGGTAGGCGAGATTGAGCGAAATGGTGGTAGATTGGAATTGGACCTAAACACGGTGCCCGAAGTGGAGACTTAACAGCGTTTAATGCAAATGGCGCAATTTAAGTCGATGATGTATCAAATATGTACCAGTATTTTTTAGGGTATCGATATTGTATCTCGACCGTATCAACAATGTATTTGTATTGTATCTACATTGTATATGTAGTGTATTTAGTATATCAAAGTCATATCTATTGTATTATTTCATTTTTTCTTCCTATTGTTGTGTATATATTGTTTCTAACGGTATCTAATAGTGTATTAGTTAATTTATTTTTATCATTCTTCTTATTTTTACTTCTGGTGTTTTTTACATATTTTTATTTTATTGTATCTTCACTGTTTTGCATCATATATAAATGTTTCTGGACTATTTCTGCATTTTTATACTGTTTCTGCATTGGACCAAATGCACACGCAAGTATGCGTGGCCGAAAAGTAATAAAGTGAGATCAAGTATCGTCCCACAGAGACTTGTGATTAACTATTAACTTAATCAAACAATTCCTAATTATCTAAACAAGAATATTTCAATAGTTTATCAAGAATTAATCTAACTAAAGTTAATTAATAAAACTAAAGAATTAACAAATAAAATTAAATGCAAGAGAGTGGATTCAACTAGATATAATAGTCTAGGGTTATGGGATATCTGTCAATCCTGTTGAATTCTTTAATTAATTCAACTCAATTAATTTATCGGGGTTACTAATCGACAGGGTTAATATTCCTCACACGACTCTTCCATTATCTTGCTCGTCTATTCGAGTTAATCCAACGCCTATATTCCTATGGAATCAGAAGTTAACAAGAAAGCATTAATAATTCCTGTAAAAGTGATTAAGCAAGGCAAATAGGTATATTCATATCCTTATCCGTGAATCTATTCCCCGATGCCCAGGTTCAAGAACAAGCTCTATTAAATCCTATTGCAATCAAGAATTTCTTTTCCCAAGTTCAATTCAAGATTCATAGATAGTATTCAATTGGTGATCAAACAATCAAATAATTAAGCCCAGGATTTAATAAAGAACCTAATATGATAAACTAATAGAATCAAATTAACATCCAAATATCAACATTCATGGAGATCCCACGATCCTAGAACTAATAAACTAAATAAAGAAAAGAGGAGGAAAACTCATGTCGAAGAACTCCAGCTGCTGCGTTGCCTTGTTGCTTTGCATCCACTGTTGTGTGAGTGCCCCCTAAAAGCTGATTTAAAGTAAGCTTATATAGAGGACAAATTATGTAGGAAAGCTATTCCTAATCTACTTGGAATGAGGAGACAAACTAAACTTTAAGGCTTCCAAATCCATATTGTTTTGGGCTTTGTTATACGCTACTATGTAGGAATCCTAGAATTTGTGTATTTCCTAACTTAAGTGTGCATTGACAGCATGCCTAACTCCAAATTAAACTTGGATTATGACTTTGAACCTTGAAATCTTGCTTTTCTCCTTGCTGCAACGAGCCATGACTTCAACATCCCAATTCCTCTACAATAATTTCCTCCGCTTGATGAATCTTCTTACAACTGATGTACCCAAATTCTCATGTCACCGTGCCCTTTTATTTTGCCAATTTAACTCGCAACGTATACAGCTTCAAACTAGTCCAAATTAATATCAGCTTTTGTACCCAATAAGTAAATTAATGCAGTAAGTGTAAAATCAAAAACTAAGCTAAATTGTGCATAATTTATCACAAAAATACTCGAGAGACGATAAAGTTAGGAGTAAATTAATGTCAAAAAATATATAAATATGGCCAACATCATATCTACACTGTATCTTTATATTTAGTGTTCCATTTAATTTATTTTTATCATTCTTCTTATTTATACTTCTGGTATTTTTTTCATATTTTTATTTTATTGTATCTCACTATATCTTCTCTATTTTACACCATATATAAATGTTTCTGGACTATTTCTACATTTTTGTACTATTTCTGCACTGTATCTAACTGTTTCTGCACCATTTCGGTGTTTCTGGACTGTTTCTGCTTTGTTTATGAATAACTTTTTTATATTTTTCTGTATTGTTTCTACTTGTATCTACACTGTTTCTGCATTGTAATCCTCACTGTATCTTCATTGTTTCAACACCGTTTAGAAATTCATGTATATGGCCTTTCCTAATTTAGAAATTCTTCAACAATGTAAACAGAAGTTTGGGCATGCGATAATTTGGGATTTTTTTTCATAATTACTTATATACAAGATTTAATTTAATTGAGTACTACTTACATTAAGTATCACTTATTAAATTACAAATATACTATAAACAAAATTCATGCGCAATATCCTAGTCCAAATAAATACGAAAGGTCCAAACGTCTTACTTATCTCCTATCTTAGGAGTGCTCCTTACATATTAAATTTTTACTTCTCCATTTTAATTTAAACTCTACTCTAATTAAAATTATTTTATAAAATTTTGATGAGTATATAAGTGTTATATATGTCGTATTTTGTATAGATCGTACTCTTAATATACTGCTCTTTTTCATTTTAATATATATAGTAGTATATTAAAATTATTCTCATTACACTTAATTGAATGTTAGCATAATACATTAAGTTCTTAAAAAACCATACTGATATACTATATATTGGTATATGATATATAGTATATCTTTGGAATATCCGTGTTTTATTGAGTAATCGTGGAACAATTTTAGGGGGAGTGGGGGAGATGGGGTGAAGGGATAGGAGACGATGGATAATAATTAGGGAGGGGATATATGATGGTTAATTAGAAGAGAGAGAGAGAGAGAGAGAGAGAGAGAGAGAGAGAGAGAGAGAGAGAGAGAGAGAGAGAGAGAGAGAGAGAGAGAGAGAGAGAGAGAGAGAGAGAGAGAGAGAGAGAGAGAGAGAGAGAGAGAGAGAGAGAGTAAATGGCTACTAGGTTTATCTGAAATAACTTCTGGTGGGATGAGAGAGAGAGAGAGTCTCAAGTGATTTGAAACTCTATAAGTAGCACATTGTTTAGAGGTAAAAGGATTTGGTATAACTATAAAATTTTAGGAGAGAGATATTTAGTATATCTAAAACTTAGATTTAAGAATTTCTCTAAAAGTGGTACTACTGAAGTTAAAATGCCTATATATGGTATAAATTCTTATATATGGTGTTTTAATTTTGTCTGGGGAGCGACTGGTACTAAAAGAAAGATTCATCTTCTCTCTTGGGACACTATTACTAAACCTAAGCAGTTTGGAGGCCTCTCTATGACTAAAGCTCATATTAAAAACAAAGCTCTCCTTATTGGTCTTTCTTGGAGATTCCTTACGAATCCTAAGACTCTTTGGACTCAAATCCTTAGTGCTAAATATATTCATAAATGACCCTCAAAATGCCAATCTTTTATACGGACAAATATTGCTAGAAGTTTACCTTTACGCTATGAGAATACTCATTGGGTTTTAGGGAATGGTGCTAATATCTTATTATGGGAAAATTCTTGGCTTCCTAATAGAAAATCAATTCGTAGTCTCATTAGTGGCCCTCTAACCCTAGATGGGACTAGAACTAAGGTCAGCGAGGTGTGTAACAATAATACGTGGGATTTTTCCAAACTCTCTTTCGACCTACCAACCCATATCAAAGACCTTTTTCTCTCAACCCCTACTCCTACTGGCTCCCTTGAGCATGATTACCCCATATGGGGTCTTAATGATAATGAGAGTTTCTCTCTAAAGTCAACCTATAAAATTCTTCTTTCCTACACTCCTATTGATAACGAATTTGAGTGGTTATGGGATATCGACACTCCACGCAAAATTCAATTCTTTTTTTGGCAGTGTCAGCATAATAGGCTTCCATCTAGGTCTTATCTTCATATGATAGGCATTAATATTGATCCTATTTGCCCTATGTGTAAGCTTGAGCCCAAATCTTTATTTCATATTTTTTAGAACTGCACCATAGCCGAAAAATTTTGGTCAAGCTGTAATATCACTATTAATATTATAGACACTTACAATTGGCTTAAGGCCCTAAGAGAAAGTTCCCCATCCCTGAATTCTAAATTTTATTCATGGCTCGAATTCTTATTTTTTGCTTTGTGGGGTTTGTGGCTTAATCGTAATCATAATAATATCCACAATCTTGATAACCCTCTAAGCTTTACCAAGATTTATAATAATATAACTGAATTCAAGTTACTCACCTCAATTGAACCTACTTTTGCTCGTACTAGAAATATTAATGTATGGCACCCCCTAACGTTAACTACTTTAAGCTGAATGTCGATGGTTCCTATCATCAGAACTCTAATAAAGCTAGCATGGATGGTGTCTTTAGAAATAGCAAGGGTAATTGGGTTCTTGGTTTTCACTCCTCTCTTCATGCATTAAATCTTACCCATGCTGAGCTTTCAGCACTATCTTATGGCCTATCCTTAGCCCTTGATCAAAATCTTATGCCATTGGAAGTTGAAACATACTCCACAGAAGTCCTAAACCTACTAGAAAATCCCACTCCCACTTATTTACCATTGATTGTACATTGCAAGTCACCGATAATGAAGCTGGGGATGCCGCAAATTAGGCATAACTTCCGTCAAGGAATCAAAGTTGCACATCTCTTGGCCAAAGGAGCTCCTGGACAGTCCAAAAATCACATCAAGAATCATTATGCAGTGCCACGAAATTTTGTTTGCCAAGCTTTGTTGGATGATAGTGTGGGCACTTATTCTATCTTAAAAACTTCGGAAAGCACTTGTAATGCTCTAGCTACTCTAGGAAATCTAAATGTAATAAATATTCCTCATCTACCTAGTAGGAATATATCTCTAATTAGTATAAACTTATGTAACCTAAGTCATGCAATGCTCCTAAGCAGCCGCATGAATTCTCTTTGTAATCCACCTTAATTATATTAATGCATATCATGTTATTATCATCAAAAAAAAAAAAAAAAAGAAGGTATTTTTCTCTAAACTTAAAGCTTCCTTTAGGTCTAGCCCAATGGTAAGGCAAGTGAGGCCTTTGCTTTAGGCCTCATAATTATGGGGTAATTTACATAAGTATACAGCTTAACACTCTTTTTTACACAAAAATGACAATATTATCCCATTTATAAAACATAGCAATATTTTTTTTTCAAAACATAGCAAAATACATATAAAAGGTGATAAAACCTTAGATACAGCTCCTACCACCCCCCATCGGCCGCCTGCCGTCGAATTTTTTTATTTTTTGTGGATATGTGTGTATTTTCACTTATGTACAATGTATGGACAATGATACATTGTGCATACAATGAAAATACAGTAGATACACACACATACAATTATTGTATGTTTGTATATTCTTTGTATGGTTACTGTATGCACAGTATATGCGTGTCCATTCATCGGACATACACACCACATACAAATCGATAATCCAATTGTACATGTTGTGTATTTACTGTATGAAAAGTGTATATTCATTATATATATAGCGCATACACCATGCATACAATGAGAATACACATTTCATACATTTCCACAACCAACAAACAAACATACTCCAGAAATCACCGTGGCTTTGTCGTGTCCCACGGAAAAATTCAAAAAACCAAAAAAAAGAAGAAGAGAGAAATACTTCAGCGCCGCCGGATATGCTCTATTGTAGCAGATCTGGGTACAGCAGACCGAAATAAGGCAGAAGCAACAAATTTAAATACAATCAGAAAGATAAGGAGAAACAACTACGACGGGGAGGAGGTGGGGGAGGGAGGAAGACGACGGCTTCGTCGACGTAGTGGAGCTCCGATGAAGCACTCGCCGGAGCTCCACCGTAGATAACGAAAAATAGCTAAACAAAATGCAAAAAAAATAAAAATGATAGAGGCTGTGGGGAACGGCGACGGGGGGACGGGAGGAGGGACAGCAACCACTGGCGAGGGCGTGGGTGGTGGAGATAACGGCAGGGGTGGTGGACGTCGCCGGAAAATCGGTGGGTTGGGGAGAGAAAGGAGAGAAAAGAGTGAGAAGAGAGAAAGAGATCTAGGATTTTTTGTGATATGTTTTGTAGTATTTTTAAAAATATTGTTATATTTGTTAAGTGACAAAATATTTCTATGTTTTTAAAAAAGTACCCTAAAATAAGACTGGGCGTAATTTTTCCATAGTTATGAGGGACCTTTTTTTCCAGTAGAATCTACTTATATTGGGCTAACCCATACCTCATAAGCATATTGTACGTGTAAACCCACTAACAATGTAACCTGAGAATGAAAAATCAAAACAAAAACAAAAATATATGCCTTGCTGATATCTTACTACTAATAATTATTAGAAAGCTTTGCATTTTGTATTTTAATTTCAAGCTTCAAGCGCAGTACTCTCCTTGAACTCGTCACTACTACAAGAATCCAAAGTGAGTTTGTTTTTTTCTTAACGAGTTTTGATTAATTTTCGCATATCAAGATGGATGATTAGCTTCAAATAATTCCAATATTATTATGTTGCAGGAGCTCTATTTTTAGAGTGAAAAATGATAGTATTTCTTATATTGTTTTGTCGCATGAATAACTGATATGTGTAAAAGTATAATTTTTTTTTAAAGATACAGATGATTTTTAAAGGTGTTATATATTTAACAGATAATCATTAAAGCGATAACGCTAAGGCCTCTCTTTAAATTAGGGTTTAGGCCACAAGTTTTTTTGACTGCTTCGGGCATCCTTCTTACTTATTATATTTTATCATTTTATTAGTATTTCACTTTTCGATACTATCTTAGAGTACGTTAGCTCTGAGGAAATAAAAAGAACTTTTTATTTTTTGAAAACTCCTTACTTTTTACATGTTTTTTAAGGGAGAGGTTTGTACTTCACTTATTAGTAAGGTAAAACTTGATCTTAGTTACTTACACTTTTCTTTCTGACGTTTTACAAGTGCACAAAAAATGTACCTGGGCAATTTATTTCAATGAAGGAAAAAAATTAATAAAATGACAGCCAGTTAGTTAACAAATCACAATTAGATCACAAATTGATGAGTTTTCTATTTGCCAGATAGGGTGAACCCCCGTGGGAGTATAATTGATCAGATTTGGGTCAAAGTGTACGAAGAGCCTATCTTAGGTGGGTCATTTAAAATGTAGTTAGATTGTAAAGTTACTCCCTCCGTTCCAATTTGAGTGTCTTAGTTTGACTTGTCACTGAGTTTAAAAAATATAGGATGACTTTTCTATTTTGTGGTTTTGAATTAAAGATGAGTGTAATGTACTAAAATGTCTTTTGAATTTGTGGTTGTAAACTTGCGATGTATGATGTTTAAATTGTCAACTTACTAAATATAGAAAGAGGCACTCATTCTAGGCTAAATAAAAAGGAAAGATAAACATTCATTTTGAGACAGAATTGCCGCTAGGTTCAACTTCAAATTTTGTGTCTTAACTTGGGACTTGTCTAGCCTAAATTCAGGTCTAAAGTTCAACAGGCATAGGTAGTTTCCAACTTCAAACTTTAAAGTTTATCTTAATGACTAAATACTAAATAATTTTTAAAAATTGGCAAAAGCCCAAATGGCTTGCCAAAAATAGCTCCCATGTGAATCTTTTACAAGATTTACGGGAACAAGAAACTCTGGGGACTGCACATATAGACCATATTTACAGTCCCTTTACAGTTCACCTTTTGTAGAGTTTAGATGCTTAGCTTCAAACTATTAATGTTGAAGTTCAAGCGAGACTAAGCTAACTTAAGGCCTTTTTGGTCTAAAATTCAAATCTACTATTCTTTTTATTTTATCTCGACTTCAAATCTTTGATTTAAATTAAGCACAACTCACACTTTTAGCTTGAATTTAACTTGTTTTCAAATCAAAAATTTATGTTTGAGTAAATTTTAAACCATGAGCTGAAGTTGAAACTTCAACCCCGATGGTTTGAGAGTGTGTGCTGGCTGTACCTGCACATACTTTTTAAAAAATGGCTAAAAACTCGATGGAGCTGGTAAAATCTGCCTAACGAAATTCTTACCACTCTAACGCCACTCTAACATTTTTAGCCCCTTCAGAAAACGCATTGATCTTTAGCCTCAATTACCTGACTTCAGAGCAAAATTACCTAGCGAATTCTGGCGATCGTCATAAATTTTTGACCTAAACTCTAACGCATATCTACCGTTCTTTAGAATTTAAGGAGTTTCTTATCAGGGTTATAAGTGTTAGGGAGACACTAAAAGTGTTGATTGAGCGAGAATTATTGATATTAATGAAACAGACGTTCATCAGTATTTTATGCGTACTTGCGTAGTTACTTGTAGTGTAGTCAAGCAACATGTTTTGGGTGATTTTCTAGGCTAGTGTCTTTTAAAGACCTGTAGTGCTTTTTTGTTTTTTTGTTTTTCTTTTTCCTTCTTTTTTTAGAATTCATATGGCTTTATGAGCTTTTATTTATTAGTAATACTCCAACTATAGCTTTATGTCCATGAGTGAATGTATGTATCAATTGGAATCATCTTTTTCCCGTCATACTTTTAAAAACTGGGAGGTGAAGACGCTTATCAGTGTTATCACTAATTAATTTAAAAGTGAAGACGCTAACCAACACCCTTTGTGCAATTTAAGTGAGTTTGTGACATAAACACAGTCGGAATCGTCAATTGTTGAAGTATATAAGGTGCATTTGGGCTATCTTAGGTAAATCGAACAAAATTAAGGGAGATTTTCAAAAATACGCACACATCTCATCTTATTTACATGCCTCTACCCATTACATTAATACACATAACTTATTTACATCACATACCCATAGTTAATTACTTTCTTATTTTGAGGTATAAAACAAGGAACTCAAGTCCCTCTCTTTCCCCATATCTTTTATTATTTTTTCTCTCCTTTTCTTTTGTCATTCTTTTATTATTCTTTTCTTCTTCTCTGTTTTCGCTCTTTTTCTTTTTCTTTTTTTTTCTTTTATCTTTCTCCTATTCTAGAACTATTTATGTCTCCCCAAATTTTTTTTTTTTTTTTGTTTTCTCTGTAATCTTATTATACTCAATTTTTTTCTTTTTTTTTACTCCATAAAGGTATACTTTGTTCAAAAACACAAAAACTAAAATATTTATTTGCTCGATAGTATTACACACGTTGGTCCAAACACAAAACGATCTACTAAAAGAGTATACAATATATCAATAAGATATACTTATTTAAAACCAAAAAAAATTAAATATATATGTATTCTAAAACATCTTGCATTTCGATATGAACACAACAAGGTATACAAAAAGAGTATACAGTATACCAAAATGGTATACTTTGTCTAAAACAACAAAACTTGAAATATTTATTTGCTCGATATAGCACACTTTGATCCAAACACAAAAAATTATACAAAAAAGAGTATATAATATACCAAAAGGAAACAACAAAAATTGAAATATTTATTTGCTCGATAGCATCACACAATTTGATCCAAACACAAAAATGTATACCAAAAGAGTATGCAGTATACCGAAAGGGTATACTTTATCCAAACTAACAAAAACTGAAATATTTATTTGCTCGATAGCATCACATACTTTGATCCAAACACAAAAAAATATACCAGAAGAGTATATAATATACCAAAAGGGTATACTTGGTCCAAATCAATAAAAAACTAAAATATTTATTTGCTCAATAACATCGCACTTTTGTCCAAATACAAAAGGATACACCAAAAGAGTATACAGTATACCAAAAGGGTATATTTTATTCAAAACAATCAAAACTAAAATATTTACTTCCTCGATAGCATCGCACACTTTGATCCAAACGCAAAAGGGTATACTAAAAGAGTATACAGTATACCAAAAAGCTATACTTTGTTCATAATAACAAAAACTAAAATATTTATTTGCCCAATAGCATCACACAAGTTGATCCAAAAACAAAGGGTATACCAAAAGAGTATACAGTATACCAAAAGGATATACTTTGTTCAAAACAACAAAACTAAAATATTTATTTCCTCGATAGCATCGCACACTTTGATCCAAATGCAAAAGGGTATACCAAAATAGTATACAGTATACTAAAAGGGTATACTTTGTTTGCCCGATAGCATTGCACACTTTGATCGAAAAATAAAAGGGTATACCAAAATAGTATACAGTATACCAAAAGGGTATACTTTTTTCAAAACAACCAAAAACTAAAATATTTATTTGCTCGATAGCATTGCACACTCTGATCCAAACACAAAAGAGTTACAGTATACCAAAAGGGTATACTTTGCTCAAAACAAAAAAAACCGAAATATATATTTCTTCGATAGCATCGCACACTATGATCAAAACGTAAAAGGGTATACCAAAAGAGTATACTGAAACGACCTCGGTTAGTCGTTTCGGAAGTTAGGACTTCGATTGGCATGCCAATAATTTTAAAAACTTCGTAATGTCCATTAGGACCTGTCTGTAAAATTTGAGCTAAATCAGACCTCGTTTGGTAGGCATCAGAAGAAGGTTTCCGTTTTTATTGTCGATAAATACTAAAAAGAGATTTTCGAGATCGGTTTTGGTGAACGAGCTCCGATTCAAAATCCGAAAGCGCCGTTAGGTTCGTATGATTATTTGTGACTTTTGTGCTTTTTCAAAAGTGAATTTCGAGGTTGTTCGGCTAGCTTCCGCTAAAATGCCAAAAGTTAAATAATTTGACCTTTCACATCTCTTCACTACTACAAGTATGTAACAGATCGTTGCTTAATGCTTCTACGTACTTCATTTAACATTCGAGGACGAATATTCCTAATGGGGGAAGATTGTTACATCCCGTATATCCAAAGTGAGGTATATACTTCTAATAAAATATTAAGAATGATTTAAGTGAGTTTAAAGTCATAATATGACCATATATAATGTTTATATTTTGAATATAAAGCTTGGGAAAAATCGGATTGAAGTTGCGGAAAAACCGACAAAGGAATTGCCTTGTAACGAAGCTTTTTCAGCAATTAATTTCGTGTATTATATGAGGCCTTTTGGGGACATATCATATACCAAATTGAAGGTCTTGGAGTGTAGTTTCCAACACTTCTTACGGTTTGTTCATACAATGTCTGGATAAAAAGATATGAGTATCAGAAGTCAGACCAGAAAAAGGGACATAAGCGCAAAAGAGGGCTAGAAATGAAATATTTTTATTATAAAAGAGAAATCATTCTCTCTCTCGACATTTTACAGTAAACCCACGACAGAGACAGCCCTTTCTTGAGTCTAAAGCCAATTTTGATGATTTTGAAGAAACAACATCAATCTTAACTCGAAATTGAAGACAAATTGCGTCAACATGCTCTACGTGATTAAGGTAACATTATGCTACCTTCAATTTCTTCTATAGTTTGAATTTTAGAATTACTTCATGGCTACGTAAAGTACCCAAATGCTGTATTATAGCTTATTTAAGCTTTAGAAGGTGTGGAATTCAAAGGAAACAAGGTTTAGAAGCAAGAACATCAAAGGTATGTAAGACTAAACCTTTCTTTTGGCAAGGCATGTATCTTTTAGCTTTTGAAGCTTTTCTTAGTTCTAAATTTAGTGTTTCTTGTGAGAAACTGGTATGGTATCAAGTAAACCTTGTATATACTTAATTTGGTACAAAAATCCAAGGTGAAAGACATCCGAATCAGCAAGACAAAACGTTTCAAAATCTGGAAAATCATTTTGATCTTTGGACAGTTGTTAGTATATTGATCATAACTATCTGTACAAAATTGATATTAAGATGCTTTAAGAATCCCCAGAATCCTAAGACATATATCTACAACTTTCATGAAGACCATGAAGTCTATAATTTTGATCTACACTCTGGATATTTGGTTGAAAATCAGGACAGTGGTGCTGCCCAGACATTCTACCTGCGGATTTGTTATGTCATCCAGTTGTCTCATCATGTTATCCGTTTAACATGTTTATGTTATCAGTTTATCCGAGTATCCATTCCCGTGTATAGTATAGTGCTGGTTCTGTTTTGCGGATCATCCAGTTTCAGGGGAAACTCTGTCGAAATTTTTATAGAAATTCAAAGAGAGTGACAAATTCTGAGTTCTAGGTTATGTCTATAATTCTATCCGGAGTTTTCCTCTCATTCCTTTGAGTCCATATCTACTGTTGCCACATGTTTTATGCCTCATACATGCTTATACTTATATTGTGATCATGTTATGTGTGATCTGGAGTCCCCCATAGAGGCTGGACATTGGACACACAGTCCGGTCGCGTGGGTATCAGGTTCCTAACCGGATTGCCCTAAGATGTGGGGAATGAAGCCTTTAGCCTAATTTGATATATTTTTCTGCTTACTGAATAGAGTGTGATCGTTTGGCAAAGAATCCAAAGGACAAAGCGGTTATTGAGTGGCTGTACTAACTTTGGGAGAGGTAAGTGTCTATATCCATTTCTTTGGAGGCACCTGGCCTCGTGGATTTTCTACCACGTGTTCCTTACGTGCATTGCTTATTTGTCTATATATTTCTGGCTCGTATTCTGGGCTGCGGGGATCGGGTTGCACGCCGCAAAAGTATAAATATATGGACCAGTTGCACGTCGAAGCGGTATAAATATATGGATTGGGTTGCACGTCACAGCGGTATGAATATATGGATCGGGTTGCACGCCGCAACAGGATGAATATACGGATCGGGTTGCACGCCGCAACAGGATGTATTTCTGATTGTTGATGTGTTCGGGATACCTATATGTTCTGGCTGTCTTACGTTCCTGATTGTTGAATAGTTTGCGATTCCATACGTGTTTCTAGTTATTATCTGGCTCTGCCTTTTCATAATTTAAATAAGAGGAATCTGGTTTATTTGTTTCTTTGCTCCCTGGCTAGCTATCCTATTCTTTGAGGTGGCTAGTCTGCCCCACTTATTGAGTCCTTTTGACTCACCCTTGTTTGTTGTTTGTTTCTTGTCTATCTATTTCGTTTCGGCAGGTTCGCTCCAGGATTGAGTTCGCCACGTTCTTCAGGAGCGAAGACGACTTCAGCTGTCAGGGTGAGCCAGCTTTTATTCCGGATGGCCACCAGTTTATTGGTTATTATTTCAGTTGCATTTTGCTCCCTTCAGGAGGTATCTGTCTTCTTTTGTACTCTTAGATGTCCAGTCTGGATAGCCCTGAACCTAGTATGTTGGGTAGTCAGCTGTAATTTCTTTTGTACAGCTTAGAGGTATCAGTAGGTCTGTGTTTTTTTTTAAAAAAGTCTTGTCCTTATTTATGAATTGTTATATTTATTTTCCTAATTTAATTGGTAAGGGTTCGCCCGACGGGTCTAGGGGAGAATGTCGGGTGTCCGCACGGCCTAACCGGGTCGTATCATATACAGTATACCAAAAGAGTATATAGTATACTAAAAAAGTATACTTTTTTCAAAACAAAAAAAACTGAAATATTTATTTGCTCGATAGCATCACACACTCTGAACCAAACGCAAAAGGGTATACCAAAAGAGTATAACGTATGTTCAAAATAACAAAAACTGAAGTATTTATTTGCTCGATAGCATCTCACACTTCGATCCAAAGGGTATATCAAAAGAGTATATAGTATACCAAAAGAGTATACTTTGTTCAAAACAACAAAAAACTGAAATATATATTTCCTCGATAGCATTATACACTTTGATCTAAACGCAAAAAGGTATACCAAAAGTGTATATAGAGGGTATACTTTATTCAAAATAACAAAACTAAAATATTTATTTGCTCAATAGGGTTCGACACTTTGATTCAAACTGTAAAGAGTATATTGTATACCAAAAGTGTATACTTTGTTCAAAACAACAAAACTAAAATATTTATTTACTCGGTAGTATCGCACACTTTGATCCAAACACAAAAAGGTATACAACATACCATAAAGATATACTTCTTTAAAAATAATAAAAATTAAAATATCTATGTGTTCTGAAACATCTCGCACTTCGATCCGAACATAACAAGGTATACCAAAAGATTATACGCTATACCAAAAAGATATACTTTGTTCAAAACAACAAAAGTTAAAATATTTATTGGCTCGATAGCATCGCCCACTTTGAACCAAATACAAAAGGGTATACCAAAAGAGTATACAATATAATAAAAAGGTATACTTCTTTAAAAATAATAAAAATTAAAATATCTATGTGTTCTGAAACATCTCGCACTTCGATCTGAACTTAACAAGTAATAAAGTGATAAGTAGAGTATCGTTCCCACGAGGACTATGCAGACTAATACTTAACAAACAATTTCTAAAAGCTATTCAGGGATCTTTTCTTTGATGGTAAGAGTTTTTGTAACTAAAAGGCAGTAATTAAAGTGCTAGAAGTGTAGTCAAGCAATGGTGCAATACTTTGGTTGTTAACAATATTAAGAGGACGGTCCAGGGTCAGAGTTACGAACAATCCAGTTGAGTTATCCAATTGATTCCACTTCTTAAATCCCGGGTTACTAACTGACAGAGTAAATGTAACTGTGAAAACCTTTCAGTTCTTCACAGTCTATGCAAGCTACTTCAATCCCTATATGTCTATGGGTTAAATCACATGCACGCATTAACGAATTCTGTAATGAGTTAAACTAGGCAACCAAGTATATGTCTATCCTACTCGCAAATTGGTTCCCCGATGCCCGGGTTCACAAACTAGTTCTATTCTTTCTTATTACGTAATTAAATTCCCTCTTTCGAGTTCAATCTAAAAACCATAGATAATGCATAATTATCGAGCTCTAATAATTACACAAGTGAAATCAAGAAAGAATAAGCAACCCGTTATGGGATTCAATTAATGGGAATCAATCTTCAAACAATCAACTTTCATGTAATACTCTAACCCTAGAACGTAATATTTAGCCACATATATTCATAATCACAAGGCAAAGATTTGATGAAATAATGATGTAAATGATGTAATAGATGAAAGATTAGGAATAAACCCTTGTTCAATGAAGTATGGTGCTCTCAAATTGCTCCAAAGTATGAACTCCTATCAAAAACTAAGTAAAAGAGTATTTATAAGGTTTACAAAGGCCTGGTAATAAGTTAGACCTAAGCCTAGACGAAATAGGAAGTAAAAATCCGCTCCAGGGGCGCTATAACGGGCGCCCCGCGCCCACGACCGCGCTGGGACAACCAGTGACGTCGAAAACTCAGCGCTTTTGGGCCGCCCCACGTGGGAAAACGCGCCAGGCACTGGGCGCTATAAGTGGCGCGCCACATGCCCCAAAGCGCCATGCCAAAATTCAGCTCTTCCTTGCTCCGCAACTCACCTCGTGTCGTGCCCTCGTGTGCTCAATCCAATCCTCAATCAATTTCCAATCATTCCTTGCTCAATCACGCTCCTAAAAGCTCCAAATGCGCTGCGTAACAACCTACACACGCACGACATTAAATTAGTGCAAAACCACATTCATACACTATAAAAGGAGCGAATAACAAGCTCAAACATGCGGAAATATTAAGGAAACATTGGCATAAAATGCCAAACATCAGTGTACCAAAAGATTATACAATACACCAAAAAGGTATACTTTGTTCAAAACAACAAAAATTAAAATATTTATTTGCGTGATAGCACCACACACTCTGGTCCAAACACAAAAGGGCACACAATATACCAAAAATGTATACTTCATCAAAAGAAAAATTCTAGGTGTTCTATAACATTTGGCACCTCGATCCGAACATAAAAATGTATACTAAAGAGTATACAGTATATCAAAAAGGTATACATTTTTCAAAATAACAAAAATTGAAATATATATTTGCTCAATGACATCACACACTTTGATCCAGACAGAAAAGGGTATATCGAAAGAGGATACAAAATAACAAAAAGGTATACTTCTTTAAAAATAATAAAAATTAAAATATTTATGTATTCTGAAACATCTCGAACTTCGATACGGCCATAACAAGGTATACCGAAAGACTATACATTATACCAAAAAGGTATATTTTGTTCAAAAAAAATTGAAATATTTATTTGCTCGATAGGTTGGATTATCAAAAATAGAGGGGGGCGCGCGCGCGCATATATATATATATATATATATATATATATATATATATATATATATATCAATTCTCAAAATACAACATATATATGTTGGCACGTGCGCACCTAGGGAAGCATTATCATCATCATTGGATTGTAGAAATGTCAAGTTATGGACCGATAATCTCATACAACTAACTCTTAATTCTTTGAAATTAAGAGGTACCAGTTAAAAAAAAATATCAAGCACAACTAAAAAAGTACCACAATATTGAATAGGAAATCTTGGATAGAAATGAGGTAAAGATGCAAATTATCTTCCGTCACTACTTTGAAAAGGTCATTCCTTGTGAAACACTTGTAATTTAAATCTTTTCCTCAACTACATCACAATAACTCATTTCTCTCATAAACCACTTCCACATTTTGTATTGTTAATAAAATCTATAACCCTTGTTAATTTAAATTATCAATTCTAAACTCCATCCAACCTTTATCTGCGTCTTTTTTATTCACATAAATGCAAAACGGTTACTGCAGCCACATGGAAAGCCATCCCCTTTCTTAGAAATATTAGCATTTGAATTAATTTACACAAACGAGAGATTTCCTTTATAAGCAACTAAATGCAGTCCGTCCGTATTTTCTTATAAGAAAATCACTAGTAGATAGAAACTACAAGGATATTCAGTCACCCGCCTTGAAAGACGTTGTGTCCATACTTAATTATACTCTCAGTTACATTTTCATGAATAAGAAAGTTATGAAAGGAGAGGTTGAGAAGAGTTGTCCATGTAAACTTCACCGAAAAAGTACAAGTGGCGTCGGATTGAGGTCTCATACAACTATTGGCTTAGATCTATGCTAAATTAACAAGCTTTCTTTTGGAGAAAACAACCTAGAAATAGAGATAAGAGGGTTAGGTGTTTTTTCATACTGTTCCGGCGGCGGGAGGCGATATTCCGGTGGCGGAGCTACCGCACTATGGGGGTGGAGGAAATTTTCGATGATGGGGGAAAATGGGGCAGAGTAACCCAACCTAGACAACTAGGGTTCGAAATGAAGGAAGTGAGCGGACTTTAGGACTTATAAAGATGGGCTAATGGGCTGGATAGATAAATAAAATGGGCTGGATGGGCATACAGTGTAAAAAAAGCAGGTTGAATGGGGGAATTTATGGAACTATGACACCATAGCTAATGGTTTGCCTAATTGACCTCACTAAGAATGGCTTTGCAAGAATGACCTCCCTAACTTAAGTTAATCTTTTTTGGACCAAAATACCCCTTCAAAGCATATAAAAGGACCGGCCCTATACATTCCCTTTGTATCTCCATTACTCTGATTTTCCATAGCAATTCACAAATTCAAACCCTAAAAATCTCAAATTTTCAAGAAATCAAAAATTCAAAGGCAAATCTCTTCACATTCATATTGATTATACGTATATTCTTTATTAAATTTCCTATAATTACGTTAAAAATTCATATTTTTTGTTTCAAGATCTTTGATATTGCATATTACCAATGAATTATGTTGATACGGATCTAAAACTACCTGTATGGGCCTAAATCAGTTTACGTGTACAAATCGAATTTGGATTCGAATATAAGCAATTCTTCGTATCAAAGTTGAAATAATACGCGAAAAAGATGTAAATGCGAGAAAATAACTGTATTGCAATATATGAATGTGATTACAAATTTGGGCAGCGTTTCAGTAAAAATTTCTGGATGCCTATAATACAAAATGATCTAGTATTTATAGGTATGAGGCTTTGCCCACGTCGTCCACTAGCACCTGATGCATCTTCCACGATCTAAGCATTAAATGGAGGAGTTAGTGGGGTAAAGTAGTGGGCTGCAAAGCCGCTTAAACCGAGGGGATCCACCGAGGTGCGAATGATTGACCTCGGTGGCCTGGCCCTACTGCTTGACCGAGGTGATTGCTACCGAAGCTCAGCTCACGGCTCGCCTTCGGTAGCGACCTTCGGTTTTATGGCCTCGACGACTTGTTCAATCGCTTCGGCGGTTGTCTTGCTGGGACATGTTCGGTCGTTCGGATTTGCATGACCGGGGCGAATCATCGCGGGTCGATTTTTACCCAATACAGATAGTCCCCCCACTCCTCGGTTGCCTACCGAGGTAACCGAGGAGTGGAGTGAAGTTTAGCGGGAAAGTGTCGTGGCTCGATCTTATCCAAGCGTTTCAAAACTTGTCAACGGTTCGCGCCCCATCAGGTCGCTTCCCTTGGACACGTGGCGTTCATCCACTGGTTACCCGAACGGTCACGCCGTAATTTTTGTTTCTCCCAACATTACAATGATGACCTTTACCACTTGCCTTACTTCCAAACCTATAAATACTTCCCCATTAGATTCTTCTTCACACTTTTAACTTCTTGTGAGCAACAGTGTTGAGAACAAAGTTTCCATATTCCCTTCAATCATCTTTCATCTTTGCGAGATTACAAAATCCAGATTCCAATCATGTCAACCACTCAGTCTAGACAAGATTCGAGCGATTCAGGCGAGAGAGCGAGAGTTTTGCATTTAGCTGCGGCCACTGCCAGTGGTGACGCTGCCGCCGCTACGCCGGCGGTGGAAGGTGGAGAGGTATCATCGGGCGCTGGTGGTGCAGTGTGTCGTAAGGCTAGAGCTATGCGCCAGTTGGCTGTGAAGGAGGAGGTCGATGCAGGAGAAGGTGACGCCATGCTGAGTAACTTTAGTGACGCTCTGAGGTAACGGAGGTGATGGTGAGGACGACGATATCGAGGGTGGCGATGCCGTGGGCGAGGTCGAGGGCGGTAATGTCGCCGAGGGGGGATCCTCGAGACCATCAATTCCCCTAGAGCAAGAGCTCGAACCTCATCAGATCATTCCCTCCCACTTCGACAACAGCAAGGACTTGAAACTGCAAGCTCAAACAGCCGACCAGGAGGAGAAAAATAGAAATATCCCCGTGAATACCACCCGACCCGCATAACTCAAGCTCATATTGAGCGGGTTCGGAAGGAGTGTCAATTCGCGCCCGAGGTGAAAGTGATCATACCTGATCCAACGAGCTGGGTATGCCACAACATTGAGGGGTTTTCCTTCGCTTACACCTATCCTTTCACCCTCGGCTTCTCCCTCCCAGTCCATAGAGTCATTGATGATTTTTGCCAGGCCTACAACTTGTGTTTGGCTCAACTTGGCCCCGGCGTCTGGAGGGTTGTCCAGTGCATGGATTGGTTAAGCACGAAGGCCGGGGTAGATTTCACCTTTCAACACCTCATCTAACTTTACTACCCCTACTTTCACAAGGCTGGGGTCGTGGCGCTGAATAATCGAGGCAAGTTTGCCCTTCTTCACAAGAGTGAGGATCATGGGGACCGAGGTTGGTGCGATCGGTACATCTTGTTGGAGACAAAATTTTTATCCGCCTAGCCTAATTTCCCCGAACGGTGGAATAACACGCGTAAGTATTCCCCCTTTCATATCTTACTCCCCGGTGGTTTGTCCATGCTAATTGATTTCGTTTCTTTGTTGTTTTTTCAGCCAACAAGGTAGACATCGTGCCCCCGGCAGGTTTGACTGCTTGGGTCAAAGCGATGACCGGGGCTCTTGAACGCCCCGAGAGGACATGGATGAACATGGCTGCCGAATTTGGTTGGCAATGCAAGAGGCACGGTAAGTTTTTGGTAATGCTTTGATAGGTGGGTCGTTTTGGGATTTTGACTTTGTTTTTCTGACTTTCCTTCCCTCGGTGCTAGGTTTTCCAAATCGTGCCATCAACACTAAGAAGAGTAAGAAGAAGAAGAAGAAGAAGGAGGAGAAAAAGAAGAAGAAAGATGGGGAGGACACCGAGTCGAATGACGATTTGGCTGCGGTGGCTGGAGAGTACAAGGGGTTGAAGGCTTCCAAGTCTTCAAAAGTTTCAAAGGGGGCCTCCGATCAAGGGACCTCTAAAGGTAACATTCGTCTTCGGTTGATATCATCAAATGTCGTTCCTTCTTTGTTTTCTTATTCTAACTTCTTCCCTTGTTGCAGGCGTGAAGAGGAAGAGGGCCACTTCGAAGAAATCTTCCCGTTCGGTGGCTCCTCGAACCGAGGCGGAGGTCCTTCCTTAACCCGAGACGGCGGCGGAAAGGCGCCGAAGATTGGTTGACGAGCCTGATGACGTAGCTGCCGAGGCTCTGGCTCGCAGAGATGTTGATGTTATTGATCTTGAGGATCAAGAACTTGAAGCCAAGGTTGCCACGGCAAAAGCTAAGGGCAAGGCTAAAGTTGCGGAGGTTGGCACTGCTGCGCTTGAAGAAGGGGCTGGCACCAGGGCGGTTAGGGCACATTCCGAACCCGCGAGGATTTCATCCTCGATGGGGTCTTATCGGAGACTCGAGGTGCCAGTTTCCTCAAATTTGCTGGCTTGTGGCCGAGAAGAGCTCTTAAGCCTCACGCCTTTGTTGGGGCCGACCGAGGACAAGGTTGTGCAGGAGTTTACTTCTGGCCAACTATATAGCACTATGGCTTCCAACGCCGTAAGGGTAAGTTTTACCATACTTAAATAAAAAACATTCATCTTTACCTTCGGTTCGTGGCTGACCTTGATTCTTTAATCTTTGCCCAGAGCTTCATCCTCTCATTGAAGGCTATCGAGGTCGAGTCCGCGAGGACTGCCGAAGTTCGGCGCGTGGCTCACTTATGGGATCAGCAAAAGGACAAGTTCAACGCCCAAATAGCTTCGTCGAAGGCTGACTTAGCCAAGTTCCAGTCCGATTTGCGTGAAGCCGAGGCAAATTCTGAGGCTAAAATCAAAATCCTCGGTGATGACTTCCAGGCTGAGCGCTCGAAGCTGGAGGATGAAGTTGCGAGGCTGGGTAGTGAGCTGTCTCGAACAAAGGCCGAGGCTGTAAATATGGCCAGAAAACATCATGAGCAGCTGAAGAGTCATCTGCTCCATATCAAGAAGCTAGAGAGTGAAAACTCCAAACTTTCAACTAAGGATGCTCAGATTGCAGCCCTTCAAGATGAGATTGCTGATCGAAAGAGTAGGGCTGCACTCAAGGTAAAAATGGCCGAGCTGGACAAGCGATGGGCCATTATCAAGTCTCGACTAAGGCTGCTCAAGCGATGCCACACCGGGGAGATTGACTTGGATGAGCAGATTGCGAAAGCCGAAGCGAAATCGGCGGAGGCCCAAGCAATCATTGATGAACTCCCATCAAGTGAAGCTTTGAGTGGCGATGAAGATGGAGAAGAGGATGAAGATGCCGAGGGGGGCTCCGAGGATGGAGGCGATTCTCCCGAGGCATAGACTTTTTGTAGTGTTGTTTTGTAAGCCTTCGGGCTTTTATGCTTATGCTTTGGGCCTTCGGGTCATTTTTTGAATGTAAATATTTCTCAGCCTTCGGGCTTTTATATGAAGGATTGTTCGTATCTTTGCTTCGTGTGTTGGTTTTTTACATATACCGAACACTTTGAAAATAAGTGATATGCTTGCAAGACTTGACTGAATTTAATCGATGCAAACTTAGGACGACGTCTCGCCCTCGAGTCGATGCATTGTGCAGCTTCGGAGTGCAAGGTTTACACAGATAAAATGAACGAAACCGAAGTCATTTTATTGATATTAACGAGCCAGAAGAAGGCTATTTACATAAAACCAAGTCGAAGCGGACCTTGGGTGAATAACAAATTTTCAGTAAAAGTTGAAATAATACGCCGCTATCGGGCTAATTTACAATGTACTAAATCTAATCCTCGGGCGTAAGTCCCCGGTTGTCGGATAGATAAGCTTTTGTTGGGAGGCTCGATGTCGACCTCGATATCAACCCTTCTCACTCCACCCCCCAGTGTTCGGTTTTGAATCTTGATGAAGATTCGAGCACTGAAGACGGTTCGGTTCGCTTCCTGAAAAGGTCAAGCAAAAAGATGGAACGAGGAGTAAGTTAGTACATTGTCTACCAATGCCATGGGAGCATTGTTCGGCTCGGGGCTGTTTAATTGAAAAAGAGTTGAAGAGTATTTACCTCGGCTAGAAGTAATATCGCTTCAGATTGGAGATGTTCCAATTCAGAGGTTCGGGTTCTCCTTGAAGAGACTCAATTTGATAAGAGCCTTTTCCAACGATTGCCTTGACTCTATAGGGTCCTTCCCAACTTGCAATAAGCTTCTCCCCGTTGTCTTCCTTTGTTGACTGGTTCACAGTTTTCAACACATAATCTCCAACCTTGAAGTCCCTAAATTTAGCTTTCCTATTGAGGTAAGCCTCGATCTATCTTTTTTGGCAACTAGCCGAACCAAAGCCAATTCCCTTTTCTCTTCGAGCAAATCTAGCTCTATACGCGTTGCCTTTTGGTTAGCGTCTTCGGCAGCATGAGCGTACCGAAGACTTGGTTCGCCCACTTCTACGGGGATGACGGAATCCATGCCATAGGCGAGTGAAAAAGGAGTTTCACCGGTGCTGTTCTTCTCCGTTGTTCGCATGGCCTACAGCACCCCGGGCAACTCCTCGGGCCAAGGACCTTTCTTCTCGTCGAGTCTTTTCTTCAAATTTTCAATTATGATCCTGTTTGAAGACTCAGCTTGGCCATTGGCACTTGGGTGATAAGGAGTCGAGGCAATTCTTTTGATCCCCTATTATTTGAAGAAATCAGTGATGGCTGCCCCCATGAATTGTTTACCGTTGTCACAAGCAATTTCTCTTGGGACGCCGAACCTGTAGATGATATTATTTTTGATGAAGTCGATTACTTGCTTTTGCTTTACCTCGGTGAGAGCCGCCGCTTCCACCCATTTTGTAAAGTAATCGGTCAATACTAAGATGAAACAAACACCACCTTTTCCTTTGGGTAATGGTCCCACGACATCCATTCCCCATTTCATGAAGGGTCATGGTGATACCACTGAATGTAGAGGCTCGGCCTGTTGGTGGATCATCCGCCCATGGCGTTGGCATTTATCACATTTCTGCACGAAGGCTTTCACATCGGCACTGATTGTGGGCCAATAATACCCAGCTCTTAATAACTTACGCACCAAGGACTTTCCCCCTGAGTGGTTGCCACATTCACCTTCATGCACTTCAGCCATCACGTATCTTGCCTCCTCGGGTCCCAAACACTTAGCCATCGGGCCGCAGTACAACCTTTTGTATAAGTTGCCCTCGATCAAATGATACGAGGCTGCTTGGGTCCTCAACTTCCTTGCTTCTTTTCTATCTTGGGGGATAGTCCCTGAGTCGAAGTAGGAGATGAACTTACTTTGCTAATTCCATCGGTTATCCACTGAATTAACTTGCAATTTCATCTCCCTCATTTGTGTGGATAGCAACCGAACCACTGAGTCAGTCCCCGAGTGGGTTTCGTCGATCGCCGAACCAAGATTCGCCAAGGCATCAGCCTCGGTATTTTCCTCCCGAGGCACTTGTTTAATTTTCCATTCTTGGAATTGTGCTAAGATCCTTTGCGCTCGATCCAAGTATAGCTGCATTCTGGGCTCCCGAGCCGTATAATCACCAAGGATCTGGTTCACTACCAACTGTGAATCGCATCTCAGTTCGATTCTTTCAACCCCCATTTCCTTAGCCAGCTCCAAACCTGCTAAAGCTGCCTCATATTCTGCTTCGTTATTGGTTACTTTTTTGAACTGAACCGAATGCCTGACCTTTTCCCCAGTGGGTGCTCTCATGACTATGCCTAACCCCAAACCTTTGGAGTTCGTTGCCCCATTGGTGTAAAGTATCCACAGTCCCGAAGAGGTTCCTTTTTCCATGGAGTTTTCCTTTTCCGCCTCGGGCAAAATTCCAATACTAAAATCAGCCACGAAGTCTGCCAAGACTTGTGACTTAATGGCAGACCGAGGTTGATAAGTAATGTCATACTCACTTAGCTCTACCGCCCATTTGGATAACCTCCCCGACAACTCCGGTTTGTGCAATATATTTCTCAAGGGGAAGGTGGAAACTACTGCTATTGGGTGACATTGAAAATAGGGCCGTAGTTTCCGAGCAGTGATAAGTAAAGCAAGTGCTAATTTCTCCAAGTGGGGGTACCTGGTTTCAGCATCGAGGAGTGTCTTGCTCACATAATAGATGGGTTGTTGTTTGGCATCTTCCTCCCGAACCAGCACAGTACTGACTGATACCTCGGACACCTCCAAATAGACCAGCAATGTCTCTCCTTCTTTTGGCTTGGCAAGCAACGGTGCATTAGCCAAATATTGTTTCAAATCTTTCAACGCTTGCTTACACTCCGGTGTCCACTCGAAGTGATTGTTTTTCCTCAAAATGGAGAAGAACTTGTGGCATCGCTCCGAGGACCTTGAAATGAAACGACTCAAGGCGGCGACTCGGCCAGTCAAGCGTTGAACTTCTTTTACCCCGGTCAGCTCCTCGGGGATCTCCTCGATAGCTCTGATCTTATCTGGGTTGGCCTCGATTCCTCGTTCAGAGACAATGAAACCCAAGAATTTGCCTGATCCTACGCCGAAGGCGCATTTCTCAGGGTTCAATTTCATACCGTATTGTCTCAACACAGCAAAGGCTTCCCTCAGATGGTTCAAATAATCCTCCATCTGGATCGATTTGATGAGCATGTCGTCTATGTAAACTTCCATAGACTTTCCAATGTATTCTTTAAACATGCGACACACCAATCTTTGGTATGTCGCCCCGGCATTCTTCAGACCGAAGGGCATCACTTTGAAACAGAAAGTACCTCGGTCAGTGATAAACGAGGTCTTCTCTTCGTCCTTCGGATCCATGAGAATTTGATTATAGCCCGAATATGCATCCAAGAAGGTCAATAGTTTATGTCCAGCCGTGGAGTCTATTAACCTGTCAATTTATGGTAATGGATATGAATCTTTGGGGCAAGCTTTATTTAGATCAGTGTAATCTACGCACATTCTCCACTTGCCATTCTTCTTCGGTACAACCACAACATTGGCCAGCCACTCAGGGTATTTCACTTCTCTGATGAAGCCGTTTTCTTGCAATTTGGCGGTCTCATCCTCGATCGCCTTCTTTTTGACCCCGGCGTGAGGTCTTTTCTTCTGCTTCACCGGGGTAAATTTTGGATCTACATTCAGTTTGTGGGTCATGATCTCCGGATCGATACCCGTCATGTTTGAATGTGACCAAGAAAAACAATCATGGTTGGACTTCAAAACTTCTATAATCGCCTTTTTCGACTCCGGGTCCAACTCCGAGCCGATAAACACTTTCCTGTCGGGGAAATCTTTCAATAGAGTGAAGGATTCCAGCTCTTCAATAGTTGAGTCCTCGGCCTTTTGTTTCCAAGGCTCTTGAATACAGGCTGGAACCTTTTCGATTTCTCCTCGGGCGTCCTCCCCGCTTGACCCCGATTCCTGTCGTTGCTATTGTTTTGGCCCGATCGGGGCGACTCCACTCTTTAGCGCAACCGAATAGCACTCCCTTGCTACTCGCTGTTCCCCTTTGATTGATCGAACTCCCCAAGGTGTAGGGAATTTAATCACTTGATGGAGAGTGGAGGGGACAGCCTCCATGGAGTGGATCCATGGCCTTCCGAGGATCACACTGTAGGCTAGATCCTCGGGCATGACTTGGAACAGTTTTTCTTTGGTAATCCCCTCGGCGAATGCTTTAAGTGTGATCTCACCCAATGTTTTCTCCGTGGAGTTGTTGAAGCCAGCTAACACTTTTGACTTGGGAACAACTTCCCCCTTCAACCACATCTTCTTAACAGCCCCGTAGCTGATTATGTTAACTGAGCTACCGGGGTCGATCAAGACTCTTTTGATGTCAGAGTCGTTGATTCTCAACATGATAACTAGAGCTTCGTGATGAGGGAACATCATCCCATCACAGTCATCGTCGTCGAACACAATATCTTTGCCCGAGCCTCCAACTCGGGTTCTTTTCTCCATGGTGATGGAGAGCTTGGCAAATTTTTTGGCTGCGGCGAAATTCACGTCGTTCACCTCTAACCCCCCGGTTATGACGTTCACTTCTCTCTCCGGGGGTGGAGCCCGAGGTGGTTGCCCATCACCTCGGTTCTTGGAAAAATTATCTTTCCCTTTGTCAGTGAGGAAGTCGGCCAAGACTCCCTTCTTTAGCAGGTGGGCTACCTCGAGGCGCAAAGCTTTGCAATCCTCGGTCCTGTGGCCATAATCGGCATGGAATTCACAATGCAGATTGTGGTCTCTTTTGTCTGTCGGGGTCCTCATATCCTTGGGAACCCTTACCCCGGCTGTCCCCTTGACAACATTGACCAGCTCCGAGGTCGATATATTGAAGTTATAATCTTGGATCCGAGGGGGATCCTTTTTTGGGACCGAAGCGGAGCTTGAGGGGTTTCTTTGGTTCACATTGGATTGAACCTTCCCTCCGAGCCTTTGGCTTATGTGAGAGGTTGGATATGAATTACCGAGGGTGGTCCCCAACCTCTGGCTAACGTGCTGCCTCGTCGAAGTGTAAGGTTCATACCTCCCCTTCGAGTTACTTCGTGGCGCCTCGGCGCGATTTGAAGATTCACCTGGGTTATGTTGATGGTAACCTCGGTTCTTGAACTCAGCTTCCTCCAATCTAATTTTGGAGTAAGTGTGTCTATGCAGATCCTCCCACGTCAGGACCTGATATTGTTGTAACTCTTTACGCAATTCAAGCGACTATTGATACCCTTTTCAAATGCCATGATGGCCAAGGTATCATCCATCCGAGGCAATTCCATGCGCTCAGCGTGGAATCGCTCAAGAAATTCTTTAAGTGGTTCACCAGGTTTTTGCTTCACCTCACATATATCCTCCTTCCTCTGGAGGTTCTTTTGCGCCCCAGTGTGTGTCTTGACAAAGGCGCTGGACATTTCCTTAAATGAGGAAATCGACCCCGCTGGCAAGCACAAATACCACTGAAGAGCCCCTTTCTCTAACGACTGATCAAACTTCTTTAAGAACATCGACTCGAGTTGTGTAGCCGTTAAGTCATTGCTCTTCACCATGGCCATATATTCCCTTATGTGCTCTTTGGGATCGGTTGTCCCATCATATTTCTTCAGGAATATAAGTTTGAAGCCCGGGGGAGTTGGGGCTGGAGCCGCTTCGGGCTTGTAGGGCTGCTCCCTGTATTGATCGATGTCGAGGTCGTCTTCCTCCTTCGTTATCCCTGGCACGCCTTCGAGGCGCTTTTCCACGCGCGCCTCGATGCGGGCCTCAATTTCCCTACTCATTCTTTCAACGTCAACCGAGGACGTTGTCTCCGCCACGGTGGGAGCCATTCCGAAATGTGGTGTGGCAGTTGGATTGTTCCCCGAGCCCCCAGACGTGGCCCCGTTGTGAAGTCCCCCTGTTATCGCGCCCAGAGGAACGAAGAGCGGGATGCCTCCACCAGGAGCCGAAGGCTGGGTGCCGTTTGGGGTAGCACTATTCCTCGTCTCTAACGAAGCGCGGAATTCGGCATTAATGCTCGCCTGCTCATCCTGTTTACTTTGGAGAGCTCTTAGTGTAGTGACAACATACATCTCGAATTCTTCAGTTGTCATCGGGGCGATGGGCTGTTGGTTCAACGGAACGTCAACCCGATCGTTATTGTTACCACTGTTACTGTTATCAGCCATAACGTTGAATCGCAAACTTTTGACAAAAAATGGATGTGGAACTTTGGAACAAAGCGTTACTGCTGATATCCCCACAGACGGCACCAATTTGTATGGGCCTAAATCAGTTTAGGTGTACAAATCGAATTTGGATTCGAATATAAGCAATTCTTCGTATCAAAGTTGAAATAATACGCGAAAAAGATGTAAATACGAGAAAATAACTGTATTGCAATATATGAATGTGATTACAAATTTGGGCAGCGTTTCAGTACAAATTTCTGGATGCCTATAATACAAAATGATCTAGTATTTATAGGTATGAGGCTTTGCCCACGTCATCCACTAGCACCTGATGCATCTCCCACAATCTAAGCATTAAATGGAGGAGTTAGTGGGGTAAAGTAGTGGGCTGCAAAGCCGCTTAAACCGAGGGGATCCACCGAGGAGCGAATGATTGACCTCGGTGGCCTGGCCCTACTGCTTGACCGAGGTGATTGCTACCGAAGCTCAGCTCACGGCTCGCCTTCGGTAGCGACCTTCGGTTTCATGGCCTCGGCGACTTGTTCAATCGCTTCGGCGGTTGTCTTGCTGGGACGTGTTCGGTCGTTAGGATTTGCATGACCGGGGCGAATCATCGTGGGTTGATTTTTACCCAATACACTACCGCAACATATCCAACAATTAATATTCTATTGATTATCATGTAGTGAAGAAAACTTTATACTATTTTTATCTGTATTGATTGTAGAATTTAGTGATAGATTAACAATATTCTTATCTGGTTGGAAAGGCAACAACTTTTCCTACATTGACTTGCCATAAGTTTTAGAGAATCTCTACAATTGTATGTAATGGGCAGCATATTTAAGTTATGGTGTAAGAACAAATGTTTGCCCTGCACTAACTTGCTTGTGGGTGACACTTGAAGGTGTGGTGAAACTAAGACTCGATGAGATACATCTGGTGCTTAATAGGCAGCACTTCTTATCTCAGGAAGTGGTGCCTTGTAAGTGTTGTCTTATGGGCAGCAGTTAAAGGTTTGGTGCAAAACACCTTGTACAGAAGTCTTAACGTGTGATGCCTAATAGGTAGCACTTTAGCTGTGGTGCGATCTCTACATACACTTGCCATAACTTGTAGTGATTTTTCTTACAAGTTGTCACTAAAGCCCATCACTTTAAGCATTGGTATAGAAAAGTCTTTACAACTTGTTATCACTTGACCCCCACCGCCTATGCGTACCACTTAACAAAGCAATATTAATGTTTGCTTATATCTAGTTAATTTATTCAACAAACATTAAACTCGTCTTTCTATTTCATTGTGTGCAGTATTTGGATGGAAAAATATTGCATCAATATTGGGCCAAAAAAGAGTTGAACGGCAGCATTGCTACTGCCTTTAGGCTGACAGTAAGTAGCAATTCTTCAACAAAAAGATACTTCGCTATTATCTATGTAACAAAGAATCCAATAACTTTTAGACTCTTGACTTTATTGTCTAGTTGATTTTTGCTTTTGCGCGCAGGTAAATCCTATCAATGACACAAGATTTTTTATCAAAGATGGACCTGATGAATTTCCAGTAGACTTAATAGAGAGGTCATGCGACTGCTTGAAGTTTTAAGCAAACGAGATACCATGCACCCATGCCATTGCAATAATGGATAGAAGAAATTTGAACAAGTCGACTTATTGTGCACAACGGTTCACAAGAAGCACTTGGATACAAACATATCAAGGAGAAATTCTCCTAGTAGGAAGTGCAAGCTCATGCGATGTTCCACAAAGTATAAAGGAATTTATCATACATCCACCGGATACAAAAATTCGGCTTTCGGAAGGAGACAAACAAAAAGATATGTTTCAAGAGAAGAATTTCTCAAGAGTAGGATCAAATGCTCGCAATGCAAAAGATTAGGATACAAAAGAACGAGTCGTCTTTATACTTCATTCCAACATCCACATGCAAGAAGATACAGAAACACAGTTGTGGCATGAATTTTCAATGAACTTGCATTGAATTTGTTAACAAATATTTATGTTTTTGTTGCAATTACAATTATTTGTCATTCTCATTGTTGTTACATGAATACATTCACTTTACAAATTATATGATCTTTGATTTGCATTGAACGTGTGGTAAATAAGCATCGGTTTCCTCCTCAACCCTTTCACCCCCACTGCACTTAAATGCCTTGAAATATGGGCAAATAGGCAACAATTTCTAACCCTGTTATAAACCTCTGCCCAGACTAATTGCCCCAAAGTGTTGCCCCGGGGGCAGCACTTTAGGTTCAACTCCTCAAAACATTCTTATAATTATTGCCATGAACTGCTGCCGGGCAACACTTTCCCCTGGTGTGCAAGTGACATTTCAAAAAAGAATTTAATTGCATAGATAGAACTTTTCTCGACCATGTCCCAATTTTTACTAGCTAATAGCACTAAAATGTTGACTCCCAAGTAGCACTTTCCACACCTTTTAACATATCCGAATAATCACAAAGTATTGCCTATGTAGTACTTACCCTCCATTATGTCACAAATTATTCAACACAATGGCTTGAAAATATTGCCGCACAAGCAACACTTTCCTACCCTTACCACATAACTAAACCACCAAGACAAATAGCTTTAAGGTGCAGCCTAGCAGACAGCATGTTGCCTTCACCATCCCACAAGCTATCTCACTCAATACCCTTGAAAAGGCAACACTTCCCAATCCTGGTAACATATCCAATCATCCTAGACAATAGATTTAAGAAGTGCAGCCCCCCAGGCAATAGTTGCTTCCACCATCCCACAATCTATCTCCATACAATATCTTAGAGTATTGTCTCCAAGGCAGCACTTCCCAATCCTGGTAACATAACCAAACCTACTAGACAATACATTTAAGAAGTGTAGCCTCCCAGTCAATAGTTTCTTCCACCATCCCACAACCTATATCACACAATATCCTAGTATTGCCTCCAAGGCAGCACTTCTCAATCCTGATAACATAACCAAACCTACTAGACAATAGATTTAAGAAGTGCAGCCTCCCAGGCAGCATGCTGCCTTACCCTCCCACAACCTATCTCACACAATAACCTTGGAGTATTACCTCCCAAGCATCACATAAATATCAACAACTAATAAAATTTCCTAACGCAAACACCCTTCAATAATTGCATGGACAACACTTCACCGAAACCCTTAGACAAATAACAAGTCCTCCTCCCTCACATCCAATAAGATTAAAAGTCTAGATAAAATAAAAAAAATGTGGAACACATGTAATATCGCTTAAATATATAATTAATAACATTAATATAGTGCAACAAAATACAAATTAAATTCAAATATAAAATAAAATAAGAACAAGGTCAAAAGTCTGTTATACTATTACAAAATTATATAGAATCTAAATAGTATTTTCTAAATCGTCTGCAGTACAAATGTCTCGATGAAACGACCTCGGTTAGTCGTTTTGGAAGTTAGGACTCCGATTGGCGTGCCGATAATTTTAAAATATTTGTAATATCTATTAGGACCTGTCTGTAAATTTTGAGCTAAATCAGACCTCGTTTGATAGGAATCGGAATAAGGTTTCAGTTTTTATTATCAATAAATATTAAAAAGAGATTTTCGAGCTCGATTTTGGCGAATGAGCTCCAATTCAAAATTCGAAAGTGCCGTTAGGTTCGTATGATTATTTGTGACTTTTATAAACTTTCGAAAGTGAATTTGGATGTTGTTCGGCTAGTTTCCGCTAAAATGCCAAAAGTTAAATAATTTGACTTTTTTCTATTTTAATTCGCATCTTGAGTTTCAGGAACCCGATTTGAGATCCGCCTTCGCGAGTATGTTACATATATTTTGTATAACTTGTATGCAAAAGTTGGAATTATTCCGAATATCTTAGGGTACCGTTTTAATTTTTTATCACGAAAAGAAAAGAAAAGAAAATAAAAAAAATGAAAAAGGAAAAGACAAAATGAAAGAAAATGGAAAAGATATATGGCGATTCTAAGGGATAACCCCTTAGCTTAATCTAAACGAGACAGAAATATAAGAACCAGAAACATGAACAAAACAGAAAATGAAGGAGAACATGGAGAAGGAAAAAAATGCCAGAAAATAAGAAAAGGGGCCGGAGAAAAGTAGAATTTTTACCCCAAAAACATTCAGAGTGGGATCGTTTGGCAAGGAAACCAAAGGATAAAGCGGTTGTTGATTAGCCGTACTAACTTTTGGAAGAGGTAAGTGATTATATCTATTTCTTTGGAGGCACCAGGCCTCGTGGATTTTCTACCATGTCTTCTTTACGTGTGTAGCTGCCGATAGGCGTACTCATTACTCTTTAGCTTTGAATTTACGTCGTATATTATATGTTATGTCTTGTTGCTGGTATTACATTGAGTATCTGAGCATTGCACTCTTGCGTTCATTACTGCATATACTTCCTGGTAATCGATGAGAGTCCCGAGCAGGTGAAGGGTCATTATTGCATATACTTCCGGTTGGCAATGAGAGTCCCGCACCGGTGAAGGGTAATTATTGCATATGCTTCCCGGTTGGCGATGAGAGTCCCGCACCGGTGAAGGGTCATCATTGCATATACTTTCCGGTTGGCGATGAGAGTCCTGTGCCGGTGAAGGGGCATTACTGCATATACTTCTCGGTAATCGATGAGAGTCCCGAGCCGGTGAAGGGTCATCATTGCATATACTTTCCGGTAATCGATAAGAGTCCTGAGCCGGTGAAGGGCCATTATTGCATATATCTCCTGGTAGACAATGAGAGTCCCGCGCTGGAGATAGGTATCAGGCATATGTGACTGCATTGCATCGTACCGCATTCATCACATCTCATTGCACCGTATACTGACTATTGTGTGTATTGTGTTGTGTATTGTGTTGTGTTTTATGTATGCGGTATGTATACTATGTCGTAGACATATCTCAGTTTGCCTATATATATTTGGCTTGTATTCTAGGTTGCGGGGATCGGGTTGCACGCCGCAACGGTATAAATATATGGATCGGGTTGCACGCCGCAACAGGATGTATTTCTGATTGTTGATGTGTTCGGGATACCTATATGTTTTGGTTATCTTGCGTTCTTGGTTGTTGATGAGTTTGTCATTCCATACGTGCTTCTAGTTATTATCTGGCTGTGCCTTTTATAATTTAAATAAGAGGAAGTTTGTTTATCTGTTTCTCCTCCCTGGCTAGCTATCCTATTCTTTGAGGCGGCCAGTCTGCCTCACTTATTGCGTCCTTTTGACTCACCCTTATTTGTTGTTTGTTCTTGTCTATTTATTTCGTTTCGGCAGGTTCGCTGCAAGATTGAGTCCGCCACGTTGTTAAAAAACGAAGACGACTTCAACTATCAGGGTGAGCCAGCTTTTATTCCGGATGGCCACCAGTATATTGTTTATTATTTCAGTTGCATTTTGCTCCCTTTAGGAGGTATATGTCTTCTTTTGTACTCTTAGATGTCTAGTCTGGATAGCCCTAAACCTAGTATGTTGGGTAGTCAGCTGTAATTTCCTTTGTACAACTTAGAGGTATTAGTATGTTTGCATTTTTTTTTTAAGTCTTGTCGTTATTTATTAATTATTATATTTATTTTCCTAATTTAATTGGTAAGGGTTAGCCCGACGGGTCTAGGGGAGGATGTCGGGTGCCCGCACGGCCTAACCGTATTCCAGGTCGTGTCAGTTGGTATCAGAGCCCGAGTTAGAGTCTATCTAGACTAAGACAGTGTCTAGTAGAGTCTCGCTGATGGGTACGTAGACATTCGTACTTATCTACGAGAGGCTATGATGGCATTTAGGAAGTTTCACTTCCTTCTTTTCTGATCGTGCGTCGGTCTAGGATGCGAAAGTATTTTCGTTAATTTGTTAATTCCTTCGTGGTAATTGTGAACCCTCGTGAGACGAATCAGCAAATGGTATGAGTTCAAGACGAAGCAGTCTAGCCTGGGCTAGCATTGACGAAGCCCTGAGAGTTTTTTATCGTGCTGACGATCTAGTTACTGAGGTCCCAGCTGTACGAGCTCGCGATGGGAAAGGGAGCAGGGCCTTAAGGTTCCCTTGGCTCTCTACGATGCTTTTACGAGAATCTTGGCGATGCAGATACCGCAAGAACCTATTATTCGCTAGGCAGCTTATCAGGTTGCCGCATGCAGACGTTCGGTCTCAGGGAGCTCCTATTCCAGTTCTTAATATTGCCGCGGTAAATTATTTTCTGGAAGCAGCATATGTTATGCCTCTAGTTATTCTGGCTGGTTAGCTAGCCTGAGTAATGACTCGGTTCGAATGTCTGAAGAGGTTGCATTATTTTACGCGGTTGAACCTTCCGATATTCTTAAGCAATGCATCAGATAAACCTCGTGATTTTTTTAAAAATAAAATGATGTCAGTGTATCCTTCAGACTCTTGATTATATCGAGCGGTATGGTGTTGATTATTCTTTTTCCAGTTTCAGGGGTCCAGCCTTGAATTGGTGAGCCGCTCTCTTATTAGCTGACTTGGTTCGGTTTTTTTCTAGATTAGTGGAAAAGTTCCTTTCGAGTAGCGAGCGAGATGAAAAGTGTTGCCAGTTTGAGTGGATTGGACAGGGTAGCCTGTCGGATAGCCTGTTGGTGTTTCAGAATATGAGATTGAATTCTATAAAATGGCTGAATATGCATTTGAACTAGTCCATGAGCCTTGCGATAGATTCAAAGATTTATTGATGACCTTTCTTTTTCCTTGAGATCCCAGATGGCTCGAGAGATTGAGATCGGAATTTCATTTTATATTGTTGTTGATATTGCCCGAAGGTATGAGGCATATCATAAGTTAGAGCGGGAAAGCAAGAGATCCCGCGGACCTAGTGGGTAACCATGGTACCTCATTTGGAGGTAAGAGTTCTGATTATTTTGGGAGGTCACCTTCCAGGTTATCTCAGCTTGTGTCACACGATTCTTAGAGTGCGCCAGTAGTTCGTCAATATCAGACCCAGTTTTTCTCTTTGTAGCTATCAACAACCTGTCCAGCTTCCATTTTCATTGAAAAGATGTTATCATTATCGTGAGCCTGTCATCTTTGGTTGAGTTTTCCTTACTCCGGCAAGTAGGCATTTGTTCTTTTTCTCACCATCAGACCAGCATCAGACACCTGCACAGTTGTAGGGAATTTCATTTAGATCTTAATCAGCCAGAGATATGCCCTCATTTGATAAAGGTCGAGAGTGTGGTGGTAGTGGTTTTTCTAGAAGTAATTATCAGGATAGTGGCTCAGCTCAGCTGCAGAGGTAGTTCTATGAACTACTAGTCGGGCAGGATGCTGAGGCATCTGATGTAGTAGACCCAAGTATTTCATTCAGTTCCATAAAGCGCATTTAATGTCTATTTCTTCAATTGTGACTTTCGGGTTACCCTGACTCGGAAGTAGTTTAGCTCTGGTAGCCAAGCAAATAAGAAGATGAGCTTCCTAAAGATCTAATTATTTCTATCCTCAGTTTATTTCCATCTCTTCATCTTCCGATACTAGTGAGCTTGGGCGGTTAGTAGCCGCTTGTGATGTTCCCTGTGTTGAGCCAGAGTGCGTGCCAAAGTAGCCGGTTAGACACATTGTTGTTTTTCAAGGCTACTAAGGGTAATGGGAGGCATCATTTGACCTTTGATTTGATCCATTAGGCGGTGGTGCTTATAGAAATATATGGAGTTGTAACTCGAGAGTTGCAGCTTTTTGGCAACTCGAAAGGGTAGTTGGTAGCTTAGGTCTGCCTACGTTAAGCTTTTAGCTAAATCTTCTTTAGTCCAGTAGACTGTGCAGGGATAATTATTCCTATTCAAATAGCTGCATGAGTTGTGCTTTAAGTGGTGGAGTCTTCCTCCAAATATTAAATGGTAATACTAAATCTCTAAGGCGTTGATACCCTTTTGTCACGACCCAACCTAGGGCCACGACAGAAACGTACAATGAGTGTCGATCATTGCTAAACCCACTAGTAATCTATTAATGATAGAGATAAGCTGGTAACCTGATCATATATACGTACCTATCTGCTGAAAATATAAAGTCTGGAAAGATGACACGACTTTAACTTATTGGCAATTAGAACATTGAGCCACAAATTCTGCTATGTCACACTTCATTCTGTCCCACCAATAAATCTGCTTAAGATCATGGTACATCTTATTCGAACCTGGATGAACAATGTATCTGGAATAATGTGCCTATATTATAATCTGTCCACGTAAAATGCAACATCAGGGACACAAAGTCTTTCTTTATACATGAGAACACCATCAGTAGTAACCCTTTATGGTGACTCCGGTTTTCTTCTGGCTATCTGTCTGTATTCAACTAGAACTGGATCCTCACATAGACGTTGTTTTACTACATGGAAATTTAGAGTTAAAGGTCTAGTACAACTTGTCGATAATCCATCATTGGTATGTATATCTCTTTCACACCTCAACTTTTTGAGAAGTTACTTTAGCGTTATAAGTGCACATGTAATCAACTTTGTTGCTGGTATTCTGCCTCAGCTCATGGTCCAACTACATGTCTCTTTTATTTTCACTTTTGCAAGACATAATATTTCCAATTCAAAGACAATACCCCGAAGTAGATGTTCAGTCTGGAGATCATTCCTGGTCTGCATCATACTATCCAGTAGTATTTTCATGATCCTTATCCTTATATGATAGACCTTGTTTAGATGAACCTTTGACATACATTAGGATGTGAGTAACTACATTCCCACAAGGAGCTTGCGGAACAACACTAACATCAACTGAGATGTTGCATAGTGCCTTCGTAAAAAAAATATAGCTTGCATCAAATCTTTTATAGTGTGTTAGTGACAAGGTACTTCAAAAGCTCCCCTTATTGTATCAAGCGTGAGCTAATTCTTAGTTTCATCGACACGTTCTATATCGAAAGGTATATCGAAGAGGTGATTATCGGTAAAATCATGTTAACCCATTCAAAGTTCCGTGTATGTTCACTTTAAAAAAAATAAAACTCTCCTCTCGTGATCGAGGAAGGGTCAGTTTAGTCAAAATAAGCTGGGCAATGGTGTTATCATATTATTAAGATATATTTTATTCAAAGAGTTCGGTGCACATGTTATAATTTTGATCCTGTAATCAGGAAATAAGACCCGTGGAGTAGCTTATGAAGGTCGTGCAGGTTTTCTTGTTATATGTGCCAATTTTTCTTTAGACTTAGGCTCGTTCGAGGACGAACGAGAGTTTAAGTGGAGGAGAATGAAACTGTCACGACCCAATTTCCAAGGGCTCGTGATGGCACCTAAACAACATTTGCCTAGGCGAACCAATGAAACAAGATGCGGAAAAGAACAATAATGTGAAAAGATCATAAATGGATATATAAATATAAAAGGGTGAAGTCCAAAAGAATATATCCACAAAAGAATTGGAGCATTCTAAGAATGACTCAATAAAGTATGAATATACATCAAAGAAATCTGAGTCCTATCTCTAAGTGACTCCGGCGGTATGCCACCACGGTCTGTGTGGTCGGCTCACCTCAATCAAAAGTCTCAGAAGCCTCGGGAACCGCTAACGTCCGGGCTGCTGACTGGATGAAGGACCTGCGCACGTAGCAGAGTAAGTTATGAGCCGAAGCCCAGTAAGATCACCGACAGGCCCGCTAAGGTACCCTTGCGGGACAAGTCGCTACATGCATCATAAGCAACAACATACTATAGTAATCATACAATAAAGTAGTGAAATCACAAATAGATGTAACACATTCCATACACACAAGTTGTAACCAGAAGTCTCAAGGATTATGCCCATCCAACGTAAGGCATAGGTCAACTCAGCGGCGGTTTGGAGGTCCAATCTCTACTCCCGTGCCGACTAACCTAGACCTACGATGGACTTGCAACACCACTACTAAGTATCAACCATATACCGTGACCCGAAGTCACTATCACAATCATGAATAAGTAGACCAACGACCCGTAGTCGTTGGCTCATCTCAAATCTGTCTACGATCGCACCACACTCCCTGTCAAGTGCGTCGTATCTCAATAAATCAAGTGACCACACCACACCCCCTGTCAAGTGTGTCACATCTCAAAGATCAAGTGTCCACACCACACCCCCTGTCAAGTGTGACACATCTCATAGTATAGGCGACACCACACCCCCTGTCAAGTGTCCCTCTAACAGTATTAATATCCACGACATTAATAACAATAACAGAAATAATAACAGAAATATTAATAACGATAATATTTCACAGTCACCGTAACCCAGGTTGGTTATGCTAGCTGAACGTAAGGCGAAGGTTAACCCGACCACAGTTTGGGGGTACAATCCCTACTCCCATGTCGTCCAACCCAAGGTTACGTATAGACAGCACTACCCAACCCGGCACGTGAACAAATCAAGTACCAATATCATACAAAAGCCGGCAAAATCCTCGGCAAGACATTTATCATGACATGCCGGCAACATCCTCGGCCATGTCCCAAGTTCTTGCTATCTAAGCATGGCGTAGCAAGCGTTACTACGATATAAATTTAAGCTACCTCGACGTAGCGTTTAGACCGGCACATACCTCGGTCGAGTCACAATCTCGCTATTTATAACAAACAATAATAGCAAGTAATTCACATCATTAATCCTAACCATTGTTAGGTATATATATGCGTACATGAAGCATACTAGCATGAAGGAAGAGTCCACAAGCACAATAGAGGTCAAGTCTCACTTACCTCGAAATTCGGGCTCAAATGCCGGGAAGAATCTCCTTTCCCGCTCGCCTTGTCCGCGAAGGACTCTCCACTAGGTCTATTAAGACAAGATATAGCACATATGAGTGCTCAATTATAGCTATTTAAGCCTATAGGCACCCTAGAGTAAAAATTACCAAAATGCCCCCGGGTAGGGCCGAGCCCTAAATTTACAAAATGTACTTTTCCGGACTCCCCACGCTCCCGTGAGTCCAAAAGTACACTTAGATTCCACATGCGAGCCTTGCTCGATGTCTTTCCCCAATTCTTAAGAATCTAGGGTTCTAACCCATTTCCAAGAATCAACCCTTTGATTCTTGTGTTAATCAACATAAAGATGGATTGAAAGGTCTTACCTTAAGTGTAAGTATGATTGGGTCTTAAAGAAATACCCAAAACTCGCCTCAAGAGCTCACCAAATGATTTTTATAAGTTATAAACCGAAATGACCTTTTTATAGCAGTTTTTGCCTCTGTGACAGCTTCTTTTGAAAAAATCATAACTTTTGATAGGAATGTCCAAATGACCTGAAACTGGTGCCATAAGAACTATAACTCAAAGGGCTACAACTTTCATGTTTTGAGTTTTTCCTAATTCCTTACAGATTGGCCGGAAAATCAGCTTTTATCCGGCTGTTTGCGCCAAAACAGAACAGAAAAGTCGCACCAGATTTTCTACTGTTTTAGGGGCAAAACGGGACCCTACGAAGCTCGGAACGATCCCAAATTTTGCACACAAGCCATAAAATACTTGGGTGACATGCTCGTCAAGACGGAACTCAATTCGGACCTCCAGAACTCAAAAAGTGGGTCCCACGGCAAAGGTTCAATTTTCGACTTTCGCCAAAATAGCAAAATTTAACCAAACGACCTCGGAATCCAATTCCGAAAGTTGCTACAAGTCACAAATGACTATACGAACCTAACGGAACTTTCGGATCTCTCATCGGAGCTCATTTTCTCAAATCGAGCTCGGAAACCTCTTTTAATTCTTTTAAACTTCCGAAACGGGGACTTTATCAAAAGTCCTATCAAACGAGGTCCGTTTTCAATTTTGAAGGTTGCTACATATCATAAATGACGATACGGACCTAACGGTGCGCTCGAATTTTCCATCGGGGTTCGTTTACTCAAAACGACCTATCGAAACCCCAAATTCCTTTCCGGAATTTCATAAACGGATCATTTTCTCGAAAACCTATCAAACGGACTCCGTTTCGACTCAAATTTCACAGACGGGTCATAAATGACCTAACGGAGCTTTTGGGACTGTCGACACGCAAATCGAGGTCCCAGATCCCGTAACGACTATTTGAGGGTCGTTACAGAAACGACCACGGTTAGTCGTTTCGGAAGTTAGGACTCCGATTGGCGTGCCGATAATTTTAAAATATTTGTAATATCCATTAAGACCTGTCTGTAAAATTTGAGCTAAATCAGATCTGGTTTGGTAGGTATCGGAATAAGGTTTCAGTTTTTATTATCAATAAATATTTAAAAAAAAATTTCGAGCTCGGTTTTGGCGAATGAGCTCCGATTCGAAATCCAAAAGTGTCGTTAGGTTCGTATGATTATTTGTGACTTTTGTGAACTTTCGAAAGTGAATTTCGATGTTGTTCGGCTAGTTTCCGCTAAAATGCCGAAAGTTAAATAATTTGACTTTTTCCTATTTAAATTCGCATCTTGAGTTTCAGGAATACGATTTGAGATCCGCCTTTGCAAGTATGTTACATATATTTTGTATAACATGTATGCAAAAATTAGAATTATTTCGAATATCGTAGGGTACCGTTTTAATTTTCATCGCGAAAAGAAAAGAAAAGAAAATAAAAAAATGAAAAAGGAAAAAGACAAAATGAAAGAAAATGGAAAAGATATATGGCGGTGCTAAGGGATAACCCCTTAGCTTAGTCTAAACGAGACAGAAACCTAAGAACCAGAAACATGAACAAAACAGAAAACGAAAGAGAACATGGAGAAGGAAAAAAATGCCAGAAAATAAGAAAAGGGGCCGGAGAAAAGTAGAAAGTTTACCCCAAAACATTCAGAGTGGGATCGTTTTGCAAGGAAACCAAAGGATAAAGCGGTTGTTGATTAGTCGTACTAACTTTTGGAAGAGGTAAGTGATTATATCCATTTCTTTGGAGGCACCTGGCCTCGTGGATTTTCTACCACGTGTTCTTTACGTGTGTAGCTGCCGATAGGCGTACTCATTATGCCTTAGCTTTGCATTTACGTCGTATATTATATGTTATGTCCTGTTGCTGGTATTGCATTGAGTATCTGAGCATTGCACTCTGGCTATCATTACTGCATATACTGCCCGGTAATCGATGAGAGTCCCGAGCCGGTGAAGGGTCATTATTGCATATACTTCTCGGTTGGCGATGAGAGTCCCGCACCGGTGAAGGGTAATTATTGCATATGCTTCCCAGTTGGCGATGAGAGTCCCGCACCGGTGAAGGGTCATTATTGCATATACTTCCCGGTTGGCGATAAGAGTCCCGCACCGGTGAAGGGTCATCATTGCATATACTTCCCGGTTAGCGATGAGAGTCCCGCACCAGTGAAGGGTCATTATTGCATATACTTCCCGGTAATCGATGAGAGTCCCGAGCCGGTGAAGGGTCATCATTGCATATACTTCCCGGTAATCGATGAGAGTCCCGAGCCGGTGATGGGTCATTATTGCATATATCTCCTGGTCGACGATGAGAGTCCCGCGCCGGAGATAGGTATCAGGCACATGTGACTGCATTGCATCGAACCGCATTCATCCCATCTGATTGCACCGCATACTGACTATTGTGTGTATTGTGTTGTGTTTTATGTATGCGGTATGTATACTATGTCGTAGACATATCTCAGTTTGCCTATATATTTTTGGCTTGTATTCTGGGTTGCAGGAATCGGGTTGCACACCGAAACGGTATAAATATATGGATCGGGTTGCACGCGCAATGGTATAAATATATAGATCGGGTTGCACGCCGCAATAGGATGAATATATGGATCGGGTTGCACGCCGCAACAGGATGTATTTCTGATTGTTGATGTCTTCGGGATACCTATATGTTTTGGTTATCTTACGTTCCTGGTTGTTGATGAGTTTGTCATTCCATACGTGCTTCTAGTTATTATCTGGCTCTGCCTTTTTATAATTTAAATAAGAGGAAGTTTGTTTATCTGTTTCTCCTCCCTTACTAGCTATCATATTCTTTGAGGCGGCTAGTCTGCCCCACTTATTGAGTCCTTTTGACTCACCCTTGTTTGTTGTTTGTTCTTGTCTATTTATTTCGTTTCGGCAGGTTTGCTCCAGGATTGAGTTCGCCACGTTGTTCAGAAGCGAAGACGACTTCAGCCGTCAGGGTGGGCCAACTTTTATTCTGGATGGCCACCAGCATATTGTTTATTATTTCAGCTGCATTTTTCTCCCTTCAGGAGGTATCTGTCTTCTTTTGTACTCTTAGATGTCTAGTCTGGATAGTCATAAACCTAGTATGTTGGGTAGTCAGCTGTAATTTCTTTTGTATAGCTTAGAGGTATTAGTATGTTTGTGTTTTTTTTAAAGTCTTGTCTTTATTTATGAATTATTATATTTATTTTCCTAATTTAATTGGTAAGGTTTCGCCCGAAGGGTCTAGGGGAGGATGTCGGGTGCCCGCACGGCCTAGCCAGATTTTGGGTCGTGTCACTCGATCTCCATATTACTAGATGGTGTAACAGACACATCATCTTCTGAGTTGTACAACAGACAGAATGATGACATATCATATTCATAATCAAATCTATATTTTTGCCGTTTACTAGCAACAACGTCCTCAGAAATAGTTGGTTGATTTATAAAGTCTTCTAACTCATCTATGGATTGCAATCCATAAGGCTGACTACCCATAACTTGAAAAAATGAAGCACAACATTGAAAACCACATGAAAAATAATAAGAAGAATAAATATCGAATGTAAACATCATATAAAGATACATACTCCTTTCCAATATGGTTCTTTTGGAGTCAAAATACTAATCTCCCCACTCTGCAATTTAACAATAATCTGTGAAGCAGTTTCACTAACAACTTCATTGCTTGGTCCTTGGGCACCGTCAACAGCTTCTATCTTTCCAAGCACAACATCAGGCGATTGCATTCCTCCAACTCCCATATTCAAATGAGAACATCCAACACCACCATCAACCTCTTATAACTTCACGACCTTCAGAAGATTTCCTCGACACCAAAACATGCTGCAATACCAAGTCAAGCTTGCTCTCCAAAGACTAAGATAAAAAATAAAATGTTGTTAAATTATCAGATTCAAAAGCCACAGGCAGGGTACAACGAAGCATGCGGGGTGACATACGGTTGTACTGCTCAACCTTGCGCCCTTACACAAACCATGATTAGATACTATTGCACAAATATATAAAATAATATAAACCGTCACACGCATAAAAAGAAAAATATCTACTACTAAGCAGTAAGGAAAATGCAGCTTGATAGACAGAACTTCCCATACAAAAACACAACTCATACTTGATGTTATGATGTCATCTGTTACCCTGTGGGCAACAGCTTCTAGAAAAAATGAAAATTATGCTTGAATCTTATGTCAATTATTGCCCTTTTGGGCAACACTTTCTACAGTAAAAGGAAAATAAACTACAATACCAACACTTAGCTAAAAATTAAATTAACTACATAATTAATATAATTTATGTCAACTGTTGCCATGTGGGAAACAATTTCTACAGTTAAAGGAAATTAAAGTGCAACGACAATACTTTACTAAAAATTACATTAACTACCTAATTAAAATAATTTAATATAATAAATTATATAAATATTATCGATTAATAACAAAATTAAACATTCACGGAACGAAAAATTGGATAAATAATGAACATCAACTAAGGGAAAAAATAAATTCGCAGTAAACTAAATAAGGAAAAAAAAAAGGAGAAGGAAACTAACCCTAATGCGCGGGGGGGGGGGGGGGAGGAGGGGGAGCGGGAGGAGGGAAGGAGTAGAAGAAGAAAAAAAGGGGCCGCTTGGACATAGGATTAGGACTTGTTTTAGTCAGGGGTAAAATAGTCTTTTGACACGTTTAAAAATGGGTAGGAGACCATTTTACAAAAATATTTTTTAATGGGGACAAAAGGACATAACCAGGGATAAGGGGTACATGGGTAAAATTTTGTGGGTTGAAGGGGTATTGGATGTAAACTAACTTTAAATGAGTATAAAAATATAATTTTTTTACTTCTGTGGGTAACACACGTAAAAATCCCCAAAATGAATACAATCGAATGTAGCAACTGATCAATATTACTAATAAATAAAAGCGTATAAAGCCACGGGAATCCTAAAAGAAATAAATTAGGTAAAGGGAAGATAACTCTTCCACACAAGAGCACCTTTTTGTATGGTGTTTACTACTTTTTTGCCATCATATTCAAACATAAATTCTTTGAAAGTTGTCATTTTTTGTCGTGTTATTGAGAACTATAAATGTTTGTGTAAGCACATATATAAGTTTGGTTATCGCATTCGTATTCACAAATCATAAAATTAGGTTAATGAATCAAATGTATCGGGTAAATCGGGTGGATATAAAGTGTTTATTCCTAAATGATAACTTTATATAATGTGAAAATACCTTTTAATTAAGTTCTAACAAAAACAATCTCCAATCACTTAGTTTTTTACCATGAGCATTAATGAAAGTCAGGCCTAATGCATTGGAGATTTTGTTATTTGGTACTTGCACTAACAACAATATTACAGTTGAAATTTTGTTAAAAATATGATACAATACAGTTAAACAGATCACATCATAATTTAATTTGATTAATAATATTTTTTGTGTATGTGTTGATCTAATTCTAGGCCTCAGTTTATGCTTGCACTTTTAAATATTAGGCTTCAATTTATGCTTATGCTTTAAAATGTTAGGCCTCGATTTATGTCTGTGCTTTCTCTTTTACTTTATTGGTTCAAGCTTTTTATCGATACTATACTTTTGAGTAGTTGTATTTGAAGATGCAATAGTGAAAAAGTATACATATGCTAATTTGATTTATAAAATATGATATGATTAGTTCCTTTTGATATTTTCGTGCATCGCACGGTACTATATTAGTAAGATTAAAATAGTAGAATTTGAAATAATTTACATAAGCCCCACAATTAAAAAGAGAAGATTAAATTAGTGAAGGAAGCAATAAATAAAATTGAAAAAACCTAGTTTAGGAGGGAGAGCCAAGTAAAGTCCCCGATTATCAAATGAATACAGTCTTCTAATTTATCACATCTCTTTATTTATTGAGGGAATATTGTCTCTCTCAAGTCGAATGAATATTTCAGAGTACTAGTTACACAACGAGTTAATCATCAATTTTCTTTTACTTTCAAATAAAACTAAGATGTGTTTAATTTATTTTTAAATAATTTGAATTTCTAAAGGTTCATATATTCTCCCAAACAATTAAAAAGATGTAAATATACCACACGACGTTCCACGTTAGTGCGAGCGTCATATTTATATATTTTTTTATTGTTCTAAGTACATTAAAGATATTAAACAATAATAAGACTTTTATAATTCGATATGTTAAGAAAGTGCATATATAAACAAATTTAAAACATTAAGGGTCATTTTGAATTTTTTTCCTTAAGGCCAGTTTGGAAAGCCGCCCTGTAATTGAATTTAGGTGTAATTGGCTGTAATTATACAGTTTGACATGTTTGGCAGACCAAGTAATTACTTGGTCAGCATGTAATTGGGCGTAATTAAGGCTTTGTAATTACATTCTTCAATTTTTAGGGGGAGCTGCGAAATTTTTATCATCTTTTTTTTTTTTTTTTAAGTTTATTTTCTTATTCTTTTTTTATTTTATATTAAATATATAATTTCTTTAACATCATTTCTCTTTTATTTTTTTCTACTTATTTCCTTATGTAACCTTTTCCATTTGTTATTTCTTTTTATTTTTATTTGAATTTATATTAATTTTTACTATATCATATATTTTTTTATTATTTTTCTTTCATACCTTTCCTTATCATTTCATGATATTTACTTCTTGCAATTTCTTTTCTTCCTTGGTAATAACAACGTTATTTTTTTTCTTTTTCTTTTTTAATTTTTTGTTTTAAGTATATTATTTATTTTACATATTTTTCTTTCATTTCTTTTTTTCCCCTCACTTTTTAAGTATCTTTACTTTTTGTGGTCTCATGTAACTTCTCAAATTTTATTTTTTTCTTATTTTTTTTAAATTTTATCTTCTTTATTTCACTTAAATGTGTTACTACTCTAATTTTTTTGAAACTTTGTTTCTTGATCTTAGAAAGAACGAGTATTAATAAAAAAGACTTACATTGGGCGATGTCAATAATTTTGAATTTCGTTGTTGGATGATGTTAGACTTATGTTTTTATTTTTTTTTTTTGGATCATTTCACATACATACTATTTATTTTTAGTCAAAAGTGATAGGTAAATTTTAAAAAAATATTTGAACAATGATTTGGTATAATAGTTTTATTTTTTAATTTTAAAAAGATCTAACTATGTAATTACACTTGTGCAACCAAACGGTACGCTTGTAATTACATGAAAGACAAACAAGACTTCGTAATTACTGTAATGTGTAATTACTATCCTAATAATTACACCAAATCCAATTACGAGGTGACTTAATAGTATCCTCCATTTTTGGATGATGGAGACGTGTAGTAGCTTAGCTTGTGCGGTAAGTTTAAAAAGAGGTCCCAAGCAAGTTATATAATACTCCCTCTGTCCCAATTTATGTGGAGGTGTTTGACTTGGCACGGAGTTTAAGAAATAGAAGTTGACTTTGTAAATGTTCAAATTTACCCTTGAAAAAGTAAGAGAGGGAAGATTGTAGTAATCAAAAAGTTGTTTGTGGCTTTTAAAGTAAGTAGGGCCCAATAGGGGTAAAATAGAGATAATGCATTAAATAATTGACAAATAAAGAAATGTGACATTCTTTTTGGGACAGACAAAAAAGGAAAGTGTGACACATAAATTGGGATAGAGGGAGAAGTGAAAAGGGCCTCAAGTTTTAGATAATAGGTATAGGGTCCTCCATTAGAATTAGTGCTAATTGGGTAAAAGATGTATAAAAACTTAACTCTCAAGTTTTTAAGTTTACACTTTGTACCCTCTAATAAACACTCATTTTACCTCCCCAAAATGGCAAAAAAATTTCCCCCAATAGCTCTCCACCCCCCCCCCCCCGTCCGCCACCACCCCCATCACTGCTCCGCCGATTCCGGCGAGTTTCCGACCCTTTTTTTAATTTTTTGGTTCACTAGCAGCTCCCCAAAGTAGATTCAACAACCATTTCCAAGTATATTGTGTTTTTGCAAAAGATTTGTTCTAAAAAATTTGGGAATTGTCAAATTTTGCTCAGCCATTTACAACACGAATCTCAGCTAATCGTCTTGGATTTTCAACCACATTTAGTCTCTGGTAAGTGTTCTTTAACTTTATAGTCGAGAAATTTGATTTGAAGCTAAAAGCTGCCGGATTGACAATTTTGAGGAACTGGGTTTGGTTTCTGGTCAAACATCTGTCGACGAGATGATTGATGTTTAAACATCTCGTTGATATTTTTGTGCACATCGTATCATATGTTTAAACATATGTGGCTGCTGAGCATATGTTTAAACCATCAAACATTTGGACTTATGTTTAAACATCATGCATGATGTTTGAATATCAATCAGGATTACTAAACATCATTGAGGATGTTTAAACATAAATGTAAATGTTTAAACATATGAGCGTATGTTTAAACATTCTCAATGATGTTTAGTAATCCTGAATGATATTCAAACATCACGCATGATATTTAAACATAAGTTATGTTTTAACATCCTCAATGATGTTTAGTAATCCTGAATGATATTCAAACATCATGCATGATGTTTAAACATCTTAAAAATGTTTAAACATACATAAATATATGTTTAAACATTTGTATCGATGTTTTGACAATCCTGAATGATATTTACACATCACTCAGGATGTTTAAACATTATTCCAAATGTTTAAATATTTGTATCGATGTGTAAACACTGTAAATTTTTTTACAGAATGTTTGAAGCAGTACCTTTCATTTTTTGTGAATATGGCTTCTATAAATAACTGTATTATGAAATTATGCTATAAGGATCTAATTTAGACCCTCTTTGTATCTTCAGAACAAATAATGGGGCCCGTATTATTGGTAGTTGATTTGGAGAAAGCTAAAAGTTTTGTTTGGGTTCCCGTTGTGAAAGAGAGTAGACCTATTCTTGTTAGTAAGCAGGTTATTTATAATGAGCTGGTTGAAAAAATCATTCAAAGTTGGGGAATTCTTGATGATCCGAGGGATCTTTCTATTACGTACTTGTTGAGCATTGCAAAGAAAAAGACTACACCCTTTCACATTAGGAATGACATTGATGTCTCTCTTTTTATGGCTGATGTGGATGCATCTGCTGCTAGGCCCACTCTACGTGTAAATGTGATTCCTCGGACTGAAAATTCTAATGAACAAAATCATGGGTTGGATGATATTGAGGAGGAGGCTTCATTAAATACGAATGTGCCTGAGAAGGAAAGAGATGAAGAAGTAAAAGAAATCCAAGAAGATAATGAGGTACAGTTTCCTGATTCCGTACAATCACAAGGCAGCCACACTCGGCCGGACGGCATTGGTTTCTACACAGGGCAAACATTCACGAACAAGCGCGAGTTGGTTGTGCTGTTGAAGCTTGCTGCAGTGAGAGTGCCTTTCTATTTTCAGTATGTGAAGGGTAAGAAGAATGTATTTTGTGCTAGATGTGTGGACAAGAATTGCCGCTGGTGGATTCGAGCCATGAAGTACAAGAGTTGCGACATGTTTTATATCACAGTCTACAACAGCCAGCACACTTGTGGTTCTGAGCATTCTAAAAACCATCATCCACACACCACGTGCAATGTTGTTGGAGAGTACATGAAGAACAGATTTAATGATGGAAAAGCACCATCCACCAAAGAAATCAAGGATGCAGTTCTAGCAAAGTTGGGTTGCAAAATAAGCTATTGGAAGTGCCTCAAGGGCAGCAACATTGCAAGTGTTTGGCAAGGGGGTCACCCGAACATGACTATGCCATTCTTGGTGCATATAGCTATATGATTCGGCAGTCAAATGAAGGAAGCAAGACAACATTACAGCTTGATGAACAAGGGAGGTCTGTATTTTTTTATTTCTTATGGTTTGTGGATCAGGGGGTTTAAGACTATTAGAAAAGTGCTGGCTGTTGATGGCACTTTTTTGAAGGGTCCATATGGTGGAGTGTTGTTGTCCGCTGTCGGTCAGGATGCTCAAAATCACATCTTTCCTCTTGCATTTTGTGTAGTTGACAAAGAGTGCGATGCCGCCGACGAATGCTTTTTTGAGCAATTGGTCAGAATAGTCCCTGACGATGATGAATTGTGCATTATCTCTGACAGGCACAAAAGCATTGAAAAAACTGTTTCTAAGGTTTTCTCATTTGCTAACTATGGTTATTGCATGAGGCACTCTGGTGAGAACCTCCGCACGATTTTTCACTGTGGAGATTTAATTGGTAAATACATTACTGCAGTAGAGACGTGTACGGTTGCTCAGTTTGATAAGCATTTGAAAGAAATTGAAGAAATTGACCTGAGGGTATCCAACTATCTGGTTGATCTTGGGGTTGAGAAGTGGAGCAGAGCCCACTTCTTTGGAAACAGGTACCTGAATTACACCAAACATATATTTAGATGTTTGAAACATTATATTGTTGATATTTGAAACATAGTGTTGGATGTTTAAACATATTAACGAATGTTTCAGTATGTGTGACTGCAGTTCTAAATATTTTAATAGATGTCTGAAATATATCAGTAATGTTTAATATGTGTTCACAACAATTTAGAAGATGTTTGAAACATTTTGGTTTATGTTTAAACATATATATTGATGTTTCTGTCTGTTCAGTGTATTGTTATTGCTTGTGACATAATTTACTGTTCAGGTTTCAGATTCAGGTTCATATCAACTTTATTGTTTGTTAATATTGTAGGTTCAATGTGATGACCACAAATATTGCCGAGTCGATTAACTCAATGTTCAGGAATCACAAAAAATATCCAATTGATGCGCTTTTCAATGCTATAAGCGAGAACTATACTGAAAAATTTCTTCAGAGGCGCATGGAATTTTTGTACAATTCGAACACTTGTGTCCCCTTAATTGAGGAGGTGATATCAGCCAACAATTCATTGGGCAGCAAGCTTTTGGTGCATCGAGTGAATACCAGTTTTTTCAAAGTCAAAGGAGGAGGTCCAACAAATATGACTTATGAGGTGGACCTACACAACAGGACATGTACTTGCAAGCGGTTTGATTTGGACAAGATACCTTGTCCACATGCTATGGCAGCTATGAGGTTAAAGTATCCAGATGAGTTTGGGAGGAAAATCTACAAATACAAGTCACTATATTATTATGTAGATTCCTACTTGCTTGCATATGCCGAAGCAATCTATCCAGTTTTGGATGAACAATCTTGGCATGACTGTCCTCATGAGCTGAAGGAATAGAAATTACCTTGCCCTTACTTGAAACTTGGCTATGGAAGAAGGAAGATGAAGAGAATTCCATCCATTGGGGGGCTATTCAAAAAGAGGAGAAACAAATGCGGGATTTGCAAAAAGCTTGGCCACAAAAAAACTACCTGCCCAACAGTTACAAGACCAAGTCAGAATGATCCCACAAGTGTTTAGAAGCTGCTTTGAACAATCCTTTTCTTTGGGTGTTTGTTGTTGAATTTCTGAACTTCTTTTTAGAAAATCCTTTAATATGTAATCTCTATTTAGACAATCCTTTATTTATGTTCGTATTAAGTTATTAAGTTGTGTCTTGTTTTCTCATACTTTGCCTGCTTCTTTGTTCCATATAAAATGTTTGATTGCACTTGAAACTGTTCCAAACATCTTGCACAATGTTTAAACATCTTGAACAATGTTCAAACATCAGTGGAGATGTATACACATTAGATAAATGTTTAAACATAAGTCATTATGTTTACACATTAACATCACATGTAATGTGTTAACATATTATGAAATTTTTCAGATTCCACCGAATATATTAAACATCCCAATCGATGTTTAAACATCACGACGGATGTTTCACAGTAACTGTAAAAAACTACACGTCTACACTGAAAAGACGGGTTCTCCTGAAAAGACACATTTCAAAACTGCACGACTGCACTGAAAAAGACATATTTATTCAACAAGGTGCCTCTTAAAGTATAAACGGTGACTTTTAAAAACCACATTGACAGCCTATAAATACCCAACACTATATGCACCAACAGTATATGCAAATTTTCCATCACCAACAACTTTAACAACATAAATATGTCTAAAGAAGGATCAAACGATCCCTTGCAAATTGGAAATAGTGATCAGGCATCCCATCAAAACCAACCAATACAGAATGCGCCACAAAGAGAACGACGAGACGAGATAAATTGGGAAGTTGCAATTCTAAAGGACGACATGGAATAGATGAATCGAGCCATGGAAACCGTACGAGCAGATTTATGGCGTTTAAGGTACAGGCACGCGAGGGATCACCGAAGGGTCAGGCAAATAATTACACAAATTTTGGATGAATTGGACCTGGAGATTGAAGGCGTATGAAGTTTATGATATATTTTAAGTTGTTATATATAATCTAGTTTCCGTATTTAACGTATTATTATGTTGTAAACTTTATATCATGTAATTTTGGTTATCGAATGTATTAACGTATTGCATTCAGTTTCTATATGTAACTAGTCGATTTGTCTCTTTTTTGTATGTGTTTCTTCTTATTTTAGTATAGTAATTGAAATGTTTAATAAGGTGGCGGGATCTTAAATATTTAACACGATGTTTAAACAAATATCGTTATGTTTAAGATCTCACTAATAAACTTAAACATAATACGTTATGTTTAAACATCTGTTATGATGTTTAAACATCTCGTGCGATGTTTAAACATATCATATTATGTTTAAACATCATTTATGATGTTTAAACATCGCACGAGATGTTTAAACATCATGACAAATGTTTAAGATCCTGCCAAATATTCTAAACATCAGCCGTTGATGTTTAAACATTTTGTAAGATGTTGCACATCATACGAAATTTTTCAAACATCTTATCATATGTTTAAACATCATAACAGATGTTTGAAACATATCACTATATGTTTGCACATTTCATGAAATATTTAAACATATCACTAAGTTTTCATCGAAAATCGAAGGGTTTAGGAGTCAAAACGGTAAAAAAAAAGCACTTTAAAGTAAGTATATATTGATAATTGAACTCATTCTTATTGAAAACTCAAGCTTAAGCTTAAACACCATACGAGATGTTTCAAACATCTTATCATATGTTTAAACATCATAACAGATGTTTGAAACATATCACTATATGTTTGCACATTTCATGAAATGTTTAAACATATTATGCTATGTTTGGATGTAGCAATCTATTTTTTTACAAGCATGCAACCATATGTTGAGTAATGAGATGTATAATTACACATTTTGAATGATAAACTTAATGATTAAGTATACAAAGTATAATTCCATTGATATTGAAGGTGTTTGAAATGATAACACTGATGATTGGTGTTTCTATCAATCAAGATGGAGGTGTTTGAGTGAAAGGTGTTAGTGTTATGAGTGACAACACCAACAACTAAGCGTTTACATGTATTTTATTGAAAGGTGAACATATTGGTAGTTTAAACTCCAATAATTAGTCGTTCCTATGTGCATGTGAATGATTTTGAACAAAATTGGAGTGAGAACTCGATTTTAACTTGTTCACTCATGTAGATGAACATTAATAAAAGATTTTGGAGTGACTTATCAAGTGATTAGAGTTAATCTAAGCTTTCATCGAAAATTAAAGGGTTTAGGAGTCAAAACGGTAAAAAAATACTTTAAAGTAAGTATATATTGATAATTGAACTCATTCTTATTGAAAACTCAAGCTTAAGCTTAAACATCATACGAGATGTTTCAAACATCTTATGATATGGTTAAACATCATAACAGATGGTTGAAACATATCACTATATGTTTGCACATTTCATGAAATGTTTAAACATAGTAATAATATGTTTAAACATCGATATTCATGTTTGCACATCGACGAAGATGTTTGAAACATACCTACACGATGTTTAACATTCTTTCGATATGTTTAAACATTTCTTGAGATGTTTAAACATGTGTAATGATGTTTTTATAAACCGCATTGATGCCAAAAACTATTATTTGGAGCGAATGTGTAGTATTTTTTGTGACAATGAGCAGTAGTATTTAATGTGAATGTGCAGTTATTCTAATGTGTAAAAGGGAAAAGATGAAGGGGGTGTGCATGGAGTTATGAAGGGGTGTGTGTGAATTTATGAAGAGGTGGATGTGAATAGGCATATACACAACTACATATGAATAGGCACCACCTGTAATTATCACATATGCAACCGAAAAGGCACCAAATTTAGCCTATATATATGTGGCATAATTACTTCCATCCAGCCCAAACTAAATCTGAAGAAAACAACACAAACCAACACTAAGCCAAGCATCTGAATCTGCAGCAAGCAACAACATTAACAACAAAGATGCCTCGCCGAGGAACGCACCCAAGAGCACCAGAACGTGATCGTAGAGTGCCAAGGACCACTGAAATCGAATATGTCTGTGAAGATATTGCAACCTTGAGCGCAGATGTGGATCAATTACCAGCATATATTGGAAATGTTGAGGATCAAGTGACGCAATTAACGACTAGGTTCGATGAATTCCTTGAGGATTATAAGATAAATATACATCTTATCAAGCGTATGCTCCGTGGTAGTCAAGTTGAACTCAAGATTGACCCGCAGAAATACTCTACACCACCACGTCCTCCAGCGGCACACATGTGAAGTGAAGATATAATGTAGTTTGAATTGTCTCTTTTTAAGTCTAATCATTTAATTTTCAGTTTGTTTACAATGTCGTGTTTTGTAGTCTTGTATTTTCATTTTCCGTTCCATTGTTTTGAAAAATTATTAAGTGGTATTAAGTTTTTCTATATGATTTGAATTAATTTATTATTACAAATTTCTTTGATCAAACACCATATGAAGTTAGAAACTTCATTCAACACCTTCATCCACCAATCATAGTGGATAGCAAGGGGTGTGTGGGTGTATTGTTAAAGGAAATGAATTAATGCCTTTTCATTAAAAGGTTCAAAATTGCAAAGGTAGAAAGCTTATCAAAAAGAAAAACAAAAAGGAAAGAAAGAAAGAAAGAAAAGAGAGTTTATAGCGCATTAAACTAACCTTTTAAACATAAATGTGATGTTTAAAACATATTTCGAGATGCTGGAACTTCTGTATAAATGTTTCAAATGTTTAAACATTTAGATAAGATGTTTACACATATATTGACATGTTTAAACATCTGGATGATGTTTCAGCATATTCCAATTAATATTTTAAACATCTGAATTATGTTTCAACATAGTCAAATATGTTTACACATATGATTAGATGTTTAAACATCCACACGATGTTTCTTAAATCAGTGAGATCTGTACAGTGCACACAACCAAAGTATTTACATAAAACATATAATTATCCTTACATGACGACCAACAAAACATAACATAACATAAAATTAAGAAAACAAGCCAAAACAAATACTTAATTATCTTTACAGGCCAACAAATACTTAATTGTCCAACCATAACTTATCAATCTATGGTACCATCTTCCCACCAAATATGTCCACAACCCATTTCACCCTAAAATCCACCATGGTGTTGTCACAGAACTTGTCCCAAGGAGTCTTTGTAAGAAGGTGCTCAATGAAGGCTAGGGCATAACCACCTGATGCAGTACGAGTGTTGTTTGTTGGGAGGTCTTTCAAACGCTCATATGGCCACAATTTATTGTTCAGGATATCCTCTGGCAAACTTTGGAACATCTCGCACTGTCTGATGAAAATGGGGAACAAGGAAGTGATGGGCTTGATCAGTGTGTCAAATTCATCATCAGTGTTGTCACTATACAGGGATTCGTATACCCTTATCTTACCTTCCCCCACAAGGAACTCCACAGTGACAAAATGAACATCTTTCAATTTCAACACACAGAAAATCCTCTTCACCCCAGCCCACTTCACATCCCCTGGGTTCGGTTGCTTACCTTGTGCATAGTCCAGCATATCATCCTTGAATTGAACAGTCTCAAGCTGTACTTCTAGGGGTGCAGCTGATGTTTGGCGTTTTATGCCAATGTTTCCTCAATATTTCCGCATGTTTGAGCTTTTTATACGCGCGTTTTCTAGTTAATGGATGTGATTTTGCACTAATTTTATGATGTGTGTATGTAGGTTGTTATGCAGTGCAATTGGAGCTTTAAAGAGCATGATCGAGAAAGAAAAGATTCGATTTTGATTGAGGATTGGATCGAGCACATGAAGGTACGACACGAAGCGAGCAAAGGAGCAAAGAAACAGGAATTTGGCTGGGCGCTACAGGCCATGCGCCGCGCCCCCCAAAGCGCCCAAGCTCCTGGCGCCATGGGTGGCGTGGGGCGCCCCAAAGGCGTGCAAGGTTCGACGTGAACTGCCTTGGGTCGCACGTTACGAGGCGCGAGGCGCCCGTTATAGCGCCCCTGGAGCGTTTTTGGAGTCCTATTTCGTCTAGGCTTGGGTCTAACTTATTACTAGGCCTTTGTAAACCCTATAAATACTCTTTTACTTAGTTTCTGATAGAAGTTCAGACTTTGGAGCAAGTTTTGGAGGAGAGGGGAGGAGCCCTAGATGTCTTCTACACAAGTTCTTTCTCTCTTTCTCTTATTCTTCTCTTTAATTCTATAGTTTGTTCGTTTTAGGATTAGAGTAAATACATGAAGATTGATGTTTGAAGGTTGATTTCTATATATTGATTTACCATTACGGATTGTTTATTCTTTCTTGATCATAATTGTTTGATTATTGAGGCCTGATAATTGAACACTATCCATGGTTTTTAGATTGAACTCGAAAGAGGGAATTTATTAACGCAATAAGAAAGAATAGGGCTAGATTGTGAACCTGGGCATCGGGGAACCAATTTGTGAGTAGGATAGACATATACTTGCTCGCCTAGCTTAACTAATCACAGAATTCGTTAATGCGTGCACGTGATTCAACCCATAGACATATATGGATTGGAGTAGCCTGCATAGACCGTGAAGATCTGAAAGGTTTTCATGGGTACATTTAACCTGTAGTTAGCAATCTAGGAAATCAAGAAGTAGAATCAACTGGAAAACTCAACTGGATTGTTCGTAACTCTGACCCGGGACCGTCATCTTTTATTGATAACAACTTAGAATTTGCTCTGTTACTTGATCTCAATTACTTGTTTTAATTACTGCATTTAGTTAGTAAAATCTCAACCATTGAAAAAAGATCCCTGAATAGTTCTTAGGAAATTGTTTGCTAGAATTCAGTCTGAATAGTCCTCGTGGGAACGATACTCTACTTATCACTTTATTACTTGTCGACCACGTATACTTGCGTGTGCGTTGGGAGCAACAGCAGCCAAAGCATCAGCGAGTATTCGATGCTTCTTGTAAAGCTCACACAATTTCTTAGAGAAATTCAAATCAAAAATGACATCGGATTTGAGATAGAATTGGGAGTAGGTTTCTTTTTAAGTCTCATCAGGCTCATGATTTCCTCAACATGCTGCAGAAAAGGAAAAAAAAACACATAAACACCAGGCAGAACATGTCAACATCAGTGGAAATGTTTAAACACCAGACATAATGTTTAAACATCTTGTGATATGTTGCAACATCGTAGAGATGTTTAACATTATATAAACATCAAGGCGTAATGTTTAAACTCTAACTAATATGTTTACACATTATGTATAATGTTTACACATATCATAAGTTATTCGTGATGTTTAAACACTGCTTGTTATGTTTGCACATCCCAATCCATGTTTAAATATCTGCTCTAATATATGCACTAAGAAAAAAGAATTAGGGTGAATTGCGTGTATCTTTTCCTCTAAATTGCTTTCCATTCTAATGACCTCTTCCAGATCCTTGTAATTGTACTCATGACCAAGAAAAATTGGACTTTTTTCCTCTTTCTTCTCTTCCAAGAAGGCATCCAATGCATCTTTGCTCTTCTTATCTACAGCCTTGTAAAGATTAATCTTCCCCCTCACTATCTTCTTCTTCCCCTTTCTTCCTGAAGCAGTAAATGGGGATTTCAGAACTCTACTAGGGAACACTGTTCTCAAACCTGTTCTCTTGGGCACCTGGGCTTTCATCATTTCCTTCAACTGTTCTAACATTGTCTCAATCCCACCAACCTTCAACATCAATTTATCATTGTCCTCCTTGCACTTTAAGCATTTGCAAGTACACTCTCCAGTCGACGTACCCACAACTGCTTTTTTTCTCCTCACAAATCCTCCTCTAGTACTGCCACCATCTTCTTTTCTTCTAGCAGGTCCTCTACCGCTGCCATCTTCTTCTTTTCCAATAACTCTTCCTCTACCCTCATCCTGCATTCTAGCATATCCAAAAAGATCCCCAGCAATTCCAGTGTACTCTCTTCTACTTACTCCAAAAAGATCAGCACCCTTGCCCCCACTGTATCCCGTCAATATTGAACCACGACTTAATACAACATGTTCTAGAGGGGTGTTAGGAACAACAACTTGTTTCCTCAACATTGTCACCCCATCCAACTATTGCATTAAGCCATCAATCACCACGTCTTCTACGTCCTCAAATGGCACAAAGTCATAAAGCACATCCCTCAACTCTTTGGGTGTGGGTACGAGGTAAGGGTGCACCTCCTGCAATAAAATGACAACAAATGTTAAAATTATGTATATATGTTAAATGTCTGTATATACATGTTTCTAAAACATTTAATGTGATGTTTAAACATTACACTAAATGTTTAAACATTTCATGTGATGTTGAAACATCACGACTAATGTTTAAACATTTAGTGTAATGTTTAAACATCACTACTAATGTTTAAGCATTTAGTGTAATGTTTAAACATCAGTACCAGTGTTTAAACATATAGTGTAATATTTAAACATTTAGTGTAATGTTTAAACATCACCACTAATGTTTAGACAAATAATGCAGTGTTGAATGTGAAAGATCTGGGGAGTAAAAGAAGTCCTTACCTAGGTGTCATATTTTCTACCTTCTCCCCCAACCAACGCTTCATCCGTGGTATTGTCTTCTCCTCAGGGTATGCCCTTAGCCTAAGTGCCGGAATAGCCTCTAACACCCATGCCATGAAAGCCCATGGAAATCCATATAGTGTATAGCTATTCTCAGGAGCCTTCCAGCTTGTAAAATCCTTCAGGATGTAAAACACAGTCAAGTCAAAGCTTTTTCTTCCCCATAGGTACTTGTAAAAGTCTTTAGGGGTGCTCGGTAGACAAACCACCCATTCCTCAATACCAGTGTTAGTGTCCTTTGAACACAACACTTGGTGCTCGAACCAACACAAACATAAACTGAACCTTATGTCATCATCCTTCACCAGGTCTTCACTCTCTATCAGTTCTAGAATATAATCACCACTTGCAGCCCTTCTTCCCCTTCCTTGAAACTAAATCCCACAAATCTTTCCCCTTGCTATGGGCTTCATCCATGAAATCATCAGGGGGAGGTAGGGCACAACTCAATTTTGTCATTAGGACAAACTCCTGCATCCCAAAACGAAGAGGCAGATCATGGAATTTAAACCACGCCTCAAACTTCTTCTGACAAATAACCCGACGAAGTAAAATATTATGAACCAGCTTTGGAGCAAACACACACTTGGGCAAATCGATTAACTGCCCGAAAAAGCTTTCCTTGAATCTTTCCATTAGCTTAAAATGGTTTAAAGCTTTACAAAATTTTTCCAACTTCGAGTGCATTAACGATCTAACCGTCACCTTCTTTGTTGCGAATGCATTATTATACTCCATCCACATCTTCATTTGACTCAAATCAGGCAGGTCAGTCTTTATGCATGGGGTAACCTCATCAGATAACTCCACCTGATTTTTTTTACAAGAAAAACAATCATTACACAGTCACATTGCTAATAAAGAAAACACTTTCTTGGTTTAAACATCGTTAAGATGTTTAAACATCACCCAACATGTTTCAAACATCTTATAATATGTTTGAAACATAATCTATAATGTTTAAAATAAATCAAAACGTCGTTTATTATGTTTGAAACATATTACAAAATGTTTGAAACATTCAGAGTGATGTTTGAACATATTCGTATATGTTTAAAACATCATACAAGATGTGTAAACATAAGCATCAATGTTACCTCCTGTTCTGTTGCCTCTACAAATTGATCCTCTGTTGTTGCTTGTGCTGTAGCTTGTGTTGTTGTTTTTGTTGTTACTTCAGTTGTTTCTTCTGTTGTTGCAGGCAAATCATGACCGACTTTTCTTCTTCCTTCCCTTGCCTCAATAACTTGAGGCATAGCACCACTTTCTCCTCTTTGTTCATTACTTGGCTCTGCTTGTGCATCCTCTGTACCTTCTTCACTGCTTCTTGATCTTTGTTGTTCCTCTTCCTCTTCGTGTTGATTTTTGCTAAGATCCCGACTAGCTTGACTAGCTTGACTAACACGACTAGCACGACTACCGCTTGGGCTCTCGAAAGGGACCTGTAAAAGCTCTGGTACTGCCCTGCTTCTTTGTCTTTTTGCACGAGGAGATTCACTTTCAGATTCCATGGAAATTTGTCTCTTTGTGGCATTGGTGTGGCCTTCTGGACATTCTTAGCAGCAGCAGCCGTAGCCTTTACCAGTTGCCTGGTTTTGGGGGGCATGTTGCCTACATACACAAATAAGTTTCTTTACACATATTTCCCATATTTATAAGAACAAAACATGGTGCAAAAAACATGAGGCCCTTTTCCTATTCAACATATACAACTATCATGATTGTGTACATTAGGCTTGTTATTACCACTCTTCACAAGTTTTAAGAATATTCTAAATGCCTTATCCATATGTGTTACTGAAAAATGTAGTTCAAATACTCGAAGTCAAACATAACTCATAATGTTTAAAACATCATACATACAGGGGACAAACATCACGAGTAATGTTTAAACATCACGAGTAATGTTTAAACATCACGCTGAATGTTTGTATTCTACAGGGGCTGATGTTTAAACATCTCTATTGATGTTTAAATATTCTCCAGCTAAACATCCGGTGATATGACCAAATACATCACAGATGTTTCAACTATTTTACGGGATGTTTGAAACAAACAGATTTTGTTTACCCATATTACCGGCAACTACACACAAATTTCGATCAAAACTTCATCATTTCCTCGTCCCAAACCAACCCAGACAGAATCATAAACAAACATAACTTTTAAAATAAAATTCTACTATTTTTTCTTAAAAACAAAAACAGATCAAAAATTTGGTAAAATAATGAAAACAAATGAAGAAAACTACAATGTTGGTGTCGTAGAAGACTTACAATAGAGATTCGGTGACAATCGATGAGTTTGGACTGTCTGATTTTGAGAAAACAAGCCGAGTCGAAAACGGGTCAAGTTTGATGAGAGAGATGTTTGAGATTCTTTGGAAAATGTTTGGGGATGTTTGGGTTTTTGATTTTTGAAAAATCAGTAGTTGGGGTAGTGAGGTAGGTAGTGGAGTAGTGGGTAAGTTTGTAAGTTTTTGGGTGTTATAATTGTGCCTCACTATTTTTAAAAAGTTATAATCACCCCCCAACTTAACCTTAAACACCCATTTAAGAGAAAAGAAAAGGAAAAAGAAATTTAAGGACCATTTTTTTCATTTCACACTTGAGAGGACCTTTTTGTGTCATTTTCTCTAGCTTGTGGTAAACGAACATTTGGTACACCTTTATTTCTTCACCGTCATTCTTGTTTACCCAATTCCAACGCAGCAGCGGTCATGGCTGATACCACCTCTGAGCTGAAGTCTGATGCCATCTTCGACCAATTGAAGCTTCATCTTTCTACTGATGCTGGCAAAGGACTCACCAAGAAAATTGGCCTTGTTTATCAAATCAACATAGCCCCCAAGGTCCTTTTCCCCTTTACTTTTATAGAAATTTAATTTGAATTTGGTTCATTTGATATTTTTTTTCTTCTTTCAATTGGCAGAAAATTGGGTTCAATGAGAAGTGTTATGTGGTTGATCTGAAAAAAGGAGAAGTTAAGGAAGGTTGGTTGTTCTTTTTCTTTTTCTTCTCCTTTATGTCCAGCTGGAAACAAATTTAAAAAAGATTTGAGATTTATAGCTTCTTTTTATTGTAATTTAGGGAAATATGAGGATGGAAAGCCTGATGCAACCTTTTCATTTACCGACAATGATTTTGTGAAGGTTGCCACTGGCAAAATGAACCCCCAAATTGCTTTTATGAGGTAATATATTCTATCTTTATTCGGTTTAACTTTATACAAGCACAGTGCATGTACCATAAGGACATTTAGAAACTAACTCCAGCAAAATTATCTATACTAACTGTGGATCAATAACACATACTGCTGGCATTTTTATCACCAGTATATATGGATTTGACATCTGGCTGATCTGCTTCTCCTATGCTTAAATCCGTGTACTCCTTATTGTAAGGCATAATTTGACTTGGATCGGAGTTTAAGAAACCAATGAAGATTTTTGAAACTTGTTGTATGAAATAAGCCATAGTTATTTATGTGGCCATATATCATCTCATTAAGGGTAAAGTGTGAAGTCTAAACTTAAATTGTTCATAGATTTAGAATTATGCCATTGTTTTTCGAGCAGACTAATAAGCGAATTGTGCCATTCTTTTTGGGAGAGCCAGTAGTATCTTTTTTGACAATCATGGTGTCCGCACCGATTTGCACGCACCTCGACTAATTTCTACTACTTTCTACCATCTACCGGTGCAGGTACTAGGTAGCTGTCCATCAAGGCTTTAATTGATGGGAAGAAATCACTTAGTATTTTTGTTTCCAGTGGGAGTGGGATTTGAACATGAGACCTCATGGTTCTGATTCCACTTCATTAACTACTGGCCTTTGCTTGCTTAAATCCATGTAGTGTCCTTTTCAGCTTCACTTACTTTTGGTCTTTAAAAGATTGAACTTTTGCAGTGTCATTTTTTGATTAAATTTTTCATGCAGGGGTGCGATGAAAATTAAGGGCAGCATTAGTGCAGCACAGAAATTCACACCTGATATTTTCCCAAAGCCCTCAAAGATGTGAGGACAACAACAGCAATGTTACTAATGATCGGTTTTAGGACTATATGTTTATCTCTAGGATAAATCATCACATACGAAAAGGAATTAGGGAGAAGTTCAGTACTATATTTTAAGGTCTTTGTGGAACTGTTCGTTCCCTTATGTTGTAACATGATTCTGCTTCATCTCCCATGAAAATCGAAATATAAATGGTGAAATTTCATTTGCGCTTGATGTTTTGTTGCTCATTTCTATTGACCTCAGCTTACAGGAAAATGGATTCTATTTCTACTAGATTTGACTGTATGAACATTGTGCAGTTTCATCTTCTTTATACGGTTGTAGATTTCCTTGAAAACTAAGAACTAAGTGTTGCCATTAGAGACACTCATCTAAGTAGTGCAAAGGATGAGATGAAGGTTTATATTAGACCCTGCTTTTTATGCAACGGGCTGATGAAGTCCTGCTCGTAGTTTGAAGCAAGTGGGGTTAAATTTTGACATTGAGATGAAGCAAGAATGGCTAGCAAAGTTGCTAGACATTGAATTAAGAATCTTGTTTTAAAAAGTTATATCTTGGAAGAATATTTTCTTGGCTTAAATTTGTCATACGAATGAAAAGGAGGTCTGATGCTGATGCTTGTTCTTATTCGGAAAGAAACTCTGGAGTTCGCTGGCATTGTTTTAGTAATTTCTCATGTTTTGCTTCTCTCTCTGCATTGTGCAAGATGGTATTGGGGGAGAGGAGCTTGAAGTTATATTTAGAGCAGTATAATCCGCATATATCTGCAGAAGCCTGTAAACTGTTACGTGTATAAGCTTCTGTCCTGTATCAAGTTCATGCTACTTCTATATTTTCTCCATGGTTTTCGAGGTGCTTTCACTTTTGTTGGGGTTATGTTGAATGGTGTGATTGAGTTGTGTATGCTGACGGAGGCAGGAAATTTACTAAAGGAAATAAGAAACAAGCAAAAAAAATGAAGCTAAAGTACCACACTGAAGAGTCGACCAAAAAATATAGCAATGTTGTATCACCTCTGGTAGTCCACCAAAAGCTCCCTATAAGCCGTATAATTGTTTGAGGAAAGGGATTTAATTAGACTCCCTTTTATTAATGTCATTCACTATTTGGTAAACTATAATCTCCACTCACAATATAAAAGTAGGGGTTGGAATTTCCTCTGATCAATTGTGCTGTATACAGGCTTTGTGTGATAGTTTTTGGCTACACCATAGTTATGAAAGAATCTTCAATATTCCACATCTTCGAAGCCATCTCTTGGAAAGTACAACTATCTTCCAATTAATCGCTGATTGAAGACTATGAGGCCATTTCCAAACACATTGAGCAAACTTATTCCAAGCACAAGTTTATTTCATTAAACTTGTGGCTGAGAAGAAAAAGGATAACTGGGTCCCCTTTCTATCTTTTTTGTAACGTTGCAAAGCCAACTTTTGGATATCATTTGTAGTATGGCCCTATGCTTATTCCCCCATGACCACTGCCTACTAATTGGGTTTGTTGTGAGAAGTTGATAGAATAAGAACATGGACATTGCATTGGGAAGAGGTTCCCAAATTCTGGTATTCTCTGGTTCCTCTTTTCATGGAAAGAGTATATGCAAGACTTCTCTTGCTGTGAAAGACATCAATTGGCCTGCTACAACAGGACATTCTCTAAGGCCATGCAGAACTGTGGTTCAAGCTCAGCAAAGGCCAACATGGCTTCCTGGTCTTGACCCTCCATCCTATCTTGATGGAACGTAAGCTCCTTGCCATTGGATAAATGTCAGAAATTGCCAATTTACCTAGCCTGCTAAATATGTCCACTCAAGCTTAAACTATGCTGTATATATGCTTGTCTAAAGTTGACACATGCATAAAAAGCAGAACTCGCTGACTCGAAATTTTGAATACGTCACATGCTATGAGATATGAACTTGCATTCTTGGTTATGTTATTTATTTTTGCAGTCTTGCTGGAGATTTTGGTTTCGACCCATTAGGACTTGGAGAGGATCCTGAAAGTTTGAGATGGTATGTACAAGCAGAACTTGTTCATGCCCGTTTTGCCATGGCAGGGGTTGCTGGGGTTCTTTTTACAGATGTAAGTCATTTAAAACTCCTGGATTATGTTAAAGTTTAATCTCTTTTTTTTTTTCCACTTAGTTTCTGCAATATGTGACATTGAGCTTAATATTTCTGATGATTTTTGCGATATCCTTTGTAGGTGCTTCGTGTGACAGGAACAAGTGACTTGCCAGTGTGGTATGAAGCAGGAGCTACAAAATTTGATTTTGCCAGCACAAAAACTCTGCTTATTATTCAACTATTATTGATGGGGTAAAAGGTTCAACACGTTAACACAATGTTGATTCTCGTAACACAATTGCTATATACTCCCTTTATTCCATTTTATATAACATTCTTTCCTTTTTATTTTGTTCCTGAAGAAGATGAAAACTTCTGTATCCAAAAACTCTTTTAATGTTGGGCTTTCCAATAAGAAGAAGGCTCTTTAAGCTATATAAATATCATGATACATTTAAGAGCACGAACTCTAATGTTGCTTTTAGCATGGGTGAAATGTCTTCTTTCTTAAATTTCATGCACAGTCAAAACACCGCTATATAAAATGATAAGAGTGTGTAGCTGGTGTTAACGTGTTCTTCTGTCTGATTTCTTTTTGTATAGGTTTGTTGAAACAAAAAGGTACATGGATTTTCTCAATCCTGGGTCTCAAGCAAAACCTGGATCCTTCTTTGGATTAGAAGCTGCACTAGAAGGTCTTGAACCAGGGTAAACTAAATTTTCTTTACCAAAGTTGTATGATTATGTCGCTACTAAATGGGCATCTCCCATGTACAAAGTGCTCCTTTGCAAGTTTTTGTGAGTAGGAAAAGAACAGGCTTATGCTGCTTTTAACTATGGTATATAAATCTTTGGTATTGAACAGGTATCCTGGTGGTCCTTTACTGAATCCTCTAGGAATTGCTCGAGATATAAAGAATGCTAATGACTGGAAGCTGAAAGAGATTAAAAACGGTTTGTTTAGCTGAATCATCCTTTTGCTGCTTTGTAATCTTGTCCCAGTTTCATACCTCCTCTTACGTTTTGTAGGACGACTAGCTATGGTGGCTATGCTTGGTATCTTTGTCCAGGCTTCTGTTACTCATGTTGGTCCTATTGACAATCTGATAGAGCATCTCTCCAATCCATGGCACAAAACCATCATCCAAACCATTACTGCATCTAGTTCTTAAAATCAGTGCAGTATGTTTAAAACATGACATGCTGAAATGTGACTGAAGCAAAGAAACCTTGTGTAAGAACTTATGTATATCAATCATGTCGTTTCTGACTGTTATTATAGTAGAGGTAAGAGCTTATATATTTTAATCTTTTTCTTCAATTCTGACTGTATTATAGTAGAACATGTAGTAGAGACTAGAGAGCAATGGTCAATGGGAGGAAATAAGACAATAGCATGTGGGACAGAAGATTGTTTGATATGGTTTTGCCACAGGAAAGACCAGAAATCTGAAGATGATATTCAGAACAAAACGATGAAAATACATAACCACACCGGGTGTTTACATAAAACCTGTGAATGCATTACCTATGTATTGCATACAAAAAATATTCAGTACATAGAACTTTTGTTGTTAACCATGATTTGTTTACTTTAAGTTGCGACTCTTAAGCTCAGTTTCATTGGTTTGGTGTAAGATGTGAATAGTATTCCTCCCCCTCCCCCCCTCCTCACCCAACAATGTGATAACTTTATAAGTGCTTCGAAGAACTGTATTGATAACTTTGACTCTGTTCATCACAAAATTAAATCAGTATAAGATGAAAAAGTGGAGGACATGGATCCAAGAAGACAGAATACTATGGCGATGGTAAACGAAAATTTTCTGACAGTGAGGTGTTTAACGTCGAATAGCACACCAAACGATACAGAAGACTACCCAACATCTGAATTGGACAAAACAAACTACCAGGTCACAGAAGGAACCAATATATTTCCATTAGGCCAAACTTGAGAAACAGTCTCAGATCTTTTTTGTTTCATCAGAACTAGCAGGATTAGGCAATTGAAGCAGCAGACAATTTACTTACAGAATCAATTATCAACCTTTGCACTCAAACATAACAATCTTGCTATGTTCTATAATCAGCTATCCAAAAAGTGAGTGAATAATTTTTGATATTGTACGATGAATAATACTTGGCATGTACACAGAAAAGCAGTGAGAATTTACACTCCGTCAACCAAGACAAACAACCAGAAAATATACGATCAGTTGTATACAATGAAAATATGTTTTAAAACCACAATGCACATCATGCTGTCTTGGCCTGTGCTTTCCTTCTGCCCAGAAACATGAAGAGCCTTGGGAAGAAGGACCTCTTCTTTTTCTTTGGGATCTTCACATCTGGAGATGTATCAGTTTCAGTATTACTTGCTTGCTCATATGCTCTAGGACTCGACCTGTGATGTAGTGACGAAGCCTCCGGAGCACGCTCATACGTTTTCGATTCTTTACTCTCCCCACTCCTTCTCGGGCTTCTTGTTGTGCTTATCAATGGAAGAGTTTCACCAGCTTTCCGTCGTTGCTCATGCTCTGACCTCCATTTCCTCAGCTCTTGCTCTACTGCCAACTTTCCTTCCTTGGCTTTCTCTGCCTTCTGCATTGCGGTTCTCAGAGCTTCCTTTCTTTCAGCCAGCTCACGATTAACCTCCTCCAGCCTGCTTAGACTTCCATGCTCTGATTCCTTGGCTACCTCTATTTGGGTGATAGCAGCAGTCACCCTCTTATTAGCTTGCTCCTCTGCCTCGTGGGCTAGCTTGCTGAGCTCAAAATACTCCTCCAGAGAGAGAGTGATTCCAGACGGGGAATTCTCATCATTGGTGCTTCTGGCCAATTCACTCTCTTGCAGAGCATTGATTGCTTCTAACGCCAACTTCTCAGAAACTTTCGCAGCCTCTATCTCCTTTCTAGCAGCAAGTAATCTACTTTCCATGGTACTTGCTCCTGCCTTCGCTTGTTCTTCTTCTTCCTTTGCCTTTCTCAGCTCTTCACGAGCCATTTGAGCAAGTGACTTTGCCCGATCAGCCTCTTGGGCGGCCTCTTGCAATTGCTTGGGAAGCTCGACCATCTTGTCTCTTGCTTCTTTCTCCTTCATCTGCACAAGGGCAATCTCTGACTTGGTTTTGTTCAACTCGGCTTCAAGAGATGCTACAGCAATTGATGCCATGCCTTCTCTTTGCTGGATGGCAGCTAGTTCTGATTTTTCTTTTTCCAGTTCTGCCTTCAATGAAGTTGCAGCCATCTTCAAGCAATTTACTTCATCTGTTGCTTTCTCAATATTAAGTTTCACTTCTTCAAGTTCCCGTTGAGCCAAGGCCACTGCTGCTTGTATCTCAATGTGAGTTCTTTTCTCTGGATCTGACAGTTCGCCTTTGAAGTTACCTTCTTCATCTGTCTCTTGTTTCAACTTTGATTCCATGTAAGCGGCAAACTCAGCTTTGAGATCCAGCAGCAAAGCAGAAGCAGTATCTAATTTTGCTTTGAGATCCTTTGCAGACAGAATTTGCTTGTTTAGCTTCTCAAGTTCCTCTTCTGCCTGCTTTAATTCTTTCTCCCAATTTAGAGTATCCTGTTCTCTTGCCATCACAGCTCCAATTCTGTGCTCCTCTGCCTCCAGATGTGCAGCTTGTGCAGCTTCCAGGGACTCCTTCGTTGAGATGAGCTCAATAGTCAAATCCTCCACTTCCTTCTCAACTTTCTTTGAGGAAGAAACCGCTTCCTCTGCTTTTTGCACAGCATCATATCTCTCAGAGACCAGTAAACCATACTGTTGATGAAGATCTTCTAACTCAGAATTCACAGTTTTTAGCTCCGAAATTGCAGCTGCATGCCTGGCTTTAGCAACTTCAAGCTGTGCCTTGGCTGCAATGCTGGACTCATCAGCAATCCCCTGCTCCATCTCTTCTACCCTGAGCTTGGCAAGTTCTGAGTCCTGTTTTGCTTGTTGCTCTTCTGTTTGTGCTCTCTCCAGGTTCAGCTTCAGCTCTTCTATCAGCCTCTTAGTGCTATCTAGTTCCTTCAATACCATCATTTTTGCTTCTTCTGCTGCCTGAGACCGTTTCTTATATAACGGGATCTCCTCCTGTACCTTCACTAGTTCTTGATCAACTACTTTCCTTCTCTGCAATAGCCAGAAGTGAAAGCCCAAAATGTGAAATTCATAGTGCTACTGATGTCCAAAGATGAATGTACAGGTACGAAGATATAAATGGATATAAACTATACAGTCACTTCTTATAGTGCACTATTCTGGGAACTTGCCAGATGCAGTATTGGATATAATAGAATCGTGTAAAGTGGCCTTCAAGACACCCATTTTTACTGACTGCTAAATAGAGTTCTGAGCCCAGATTCAAAGAGTACGCATCCAAAGTTTCAAGAGCTTACCTCCACAGTCTGTACTCGATGGGCTTTCCAGTCCACGATGCCTCCAAACTTGGAAACTGCCTGCTTCACAGATTCAATTGGTGCTGCTGTGTCGATCTTAACCCTGTTTATATCGACGTTCTCTGGATGCTTAGAATGTGCATTGGGTTCTGGAATTTTAACTGTGAGAGTGGAAGCCTTGGCTAGGGGCTGACCACTGCTATGTGGTGCCTCTAAATGAATACTATTTTCAGGTTTTTGCACTTCAGTGGATGAAGCAGGTGTATCACCAGAAACATGACTACTACTTGGAGAACTATCTTGTTTAAGGAGTGAGGCCTTATTTGTTTCTGCTTCTAAGGAATCAGATTGAATATGTTCAGAAGATCCTTTTGGGTTTTCCTCCTTTAGGGATGATGATGTGTCTGAATTAATGGTTAATGAAGGCGAAGAATCTTGCTCTGATGTTGCTCCATCAGCAGTATTATTTGGTAGATTCTGAAGGTTACCACTTGCTCCATCAGAAGCTGATTCAAGGATTCCTGTTTTCGAGACGTCATCTGCTCCATCAGACTTGATGGAAGAGTCTGAAACTGAAATTCCTGTTGAATGATTTTGATTATCTTCTGTCGGAAAACTTTCAGAAGCTTCTTTTAAATGCAGAGAAGCATCAACAGCTGCCTCCTGAACCCCAGAAGTTTCTGTTTCTTTCGTATGTTGCCTGGTTTGAGTTTCACTATGTGATTGATCCTCCTCTTTTGGAACAGAAACTTTAGGTTCAGGAGCAGATTCTTGAGGAATGTTTTCCTTCACGTCTTTTGCATCTTCCATTTCCAATTAAGAGCTGAGATGTACCACTTGGGAACCTAAAAATAATGGCCAATAAAAGTAAGGGGATATTATAACTTTTCTGGGTAAACAAGCACCTCCAAGCATATTACCTGGAGATGAACAATAAAACTGAAGATATCAAACACAATAATAAGGTTCTTAAACTGAAGCAACTGAAACCATCTTCTGTACAATATTAACATCATCTATTGCAAAGTTTCTACTCTATATCCTATACACAGTCATTTTTCCAAATGAGAATTGCTAGTGAGAAACAACAAAAACAAAAACTTTTTGCTTGAATTTTTCAGGTAACATGCCTTACTAAGAATATGAATGACTTCCTCCTTCCAAATAAGATATCATTCTCTTTTAGTAAATGGAATACTTATCCTAGATTCACTAGTTAATGGAATTCAATTTTTACTGTGACACCCCAGCTAAGGAAAGTATCCCACATCGGCGCATAACATAGGAGAGATGCTGGGTATATAAGTAAACAAACCTTAGACCCTAGTGACGCGTTTTAAAGTCGTGCGGGCCTAGACCCAAAGCAGATAATATCACTAGCGGGCTTGGGCCGTTACATTTACAGTGCTAGCAAAATAAACCAAAACTTACTATCCGACATTAGGACTCACTTCCCATCATGTGCTTTTTTCCCGGTTGGAATGCCCGCTCAATAGAGAATTATGAGATAAAGTTTTTATCTATAGAAGAAAGTAAAATCAAACTAGATATTCAATTTCAAACAAAGAAGCACTGGTGTCAGCAAGTGCATTTGTTACTCGAGCTTAACTTATCAAATAAAGATTTATGTATCACCTGATCGTGATATTTCCTAAAATTTTCATCAATGAATCGCCATTAAAGGGAGGAATCACACAAGAGAGGTATGGTCCCTACTGTTTATCTGGTTGCTTAAAATCCAGCAGTATTCTCCAACTCACTGCATATTCATGCCATGGATTTAGTAAAACATTCCAGCACTGGCATTCCTGCTCCCTCCCCCTCCCTCTAAACAAAAGAACTCAGGAAGAAAAATAAAGCAATACAAAACCAGCTATGGAAAACAGAAGTGAAAAAGTAGCCAATCAGCCTCACAAAAGATAAATATTAAGGAGATATCATACTAAGATTAATCCAAGTTTCAACTTGGCGCTGTATAACTTAAACCTCCAAGGCTTACTCCAGTTTTGTAATATAACCAAATCCCCCAATTGTATTAAGCTCCTAGAGGAGATGCAAGGAGCCTTTAGAAAAGAGAAGCTCTCTGAACCTTTTTTTTTCCCTCCCAACACTGTGGTCTCATCCTATGTTCTAAGGCTTATCATATTCTTCCATATAGCTAAATGTTTCAACTGGTGTTTGCTCCAGGCAGGATGTAACTTTTTAAAGAACTCTCTGAACTTCAGTTCCTGTTCCAATATCAGTATGTGGTATCATGCATAGCCTTCAAAACTAGACACTTCTCATGAGATGTTATTTCCATAATACAGCAAACTCAATAGGTTCAGAAGAACTATCGGATGAAATATCCAAAAATGTATGCTTTACCTAGTTGTTTAAATGCACATGCTGGAGGTATGATTGCTTCTCTTAGAAAAGAGTAGTCATTGCCTCGTTGCTTTAGAATATCAATTCAGCAGCAAACTGCTTCATGAATTTCTGATGAAAGCAGAAGTAGACGCACAGAACGTCACCTTTCAAAGTTTCCAATGCGATAAAATTCAAGTTTGTAGAGTAAATTTATTGAAATGAAATTCAAGTTTCCAATGCTCCAGCCTAGAGCACTTGAAAGTATGTGGTGAATAGTAGTTTACACACTCATTAGCATTTATGTAGAAAAGACTAGCAAGTTCTCTTTTCTGGCCACCAGTACAGGGAAATGGTTAACCAAATCAACTTTTGCGGGGGAGAATTAAATAATTAAATTTGGTTTTGCATCAATGCAGAGATTCTTCTTTGAGTAATGACCATAGAAGATGATGTAACAGCCAAAACTTCAGCAAACTTCATCAGCATATTAATGCATGACTAGCACAGCTGCAGCTTGGGGCACATTAACAGCAAGCATGTAAGATGAGCCTTAAAACCTATAACAAATGAAAACTGCTTGAATTTGGGTCTACTTTTTCCAAATCAAGTTAATTAGATATGCAAGAATCCTAAAATGACACGTGCAGAAATCATGTGGAAGCTTCATCTTCCATCTAAAGTAAAGATGTGCATAAATGGCAGCAGATATTCTTCCATTTGGCTATGAAATCTAGAAAGAGAGTACTGATTATCAAAAAGCTGTGAGTGATAGCGTACGTATAGCCTCATCTGATCAAGCTGACTGAGCTCCTTTTAACAAATAAGTACATATATGACAAGCTAATCAAAGAACGTAAAACATGCCAAAACTAGTAGATGTAAGAAGAATTAATACCATAAACAAGAAAACATATAATCTCAAAGAGGTCCACATCTCATAACCTCCACAATACAATCTCTTTTTCTTATATAAATCATTAACGTTATCACGAGATAAGTTACATGTTTCCTTTGACCACAAAGCACAACAAGGTCTCATCGAACATGGAAGTCAAACATGCTAACCACTTACTACCCACAATTCATCCAAAAAAATAATAAAATAGAAAAATCAACTAATGCTCACGAACATGAACATGAACACACATCTGGATTGACCAAAACAAATAGGAATTGAAAGTCAAAGATAATCAGCTAACAGCCCCTCCACGTACACACCAAGAATTACATGAGAGTTATCCTTAGCTCTGACTACATATTTACATATAATCTTTCTGCAAAGACTGCTCCTTATTTCCTGGTGTATGATTTAGCAGTCAAAGGAAGGAAACAATATAAGGAAAAACAATAATTTCAATCATCAAACAATAAATTCAATAACTAAACAGGAAACATATTCATGCTCCAATAACAGATTAATATATAGACGCCATAATTAAACATTTGCTGATCAAAACATTAAAAAAAAAAAAAAAGGAAACAAAGAACAAGAAGAAAGAAAAGCAGAGAAAGAAGAATTACCAGAACAGATGTATGTTTCTTGATAATCTCCACAAAAGATAATTAAAGAAAATGGTATTGGATTATTGTGTAATAAAAACTAGGAAAAAGAATGTGGTTTTGAAAGGAAGAAGAAGGAGAAGCAGAGGACCTGAAAAAGATCCTCTTCGACTACCTTCTTTTTCTTTTGTCTTTTTCCATAATGTCTGCCTTTTCAAAATAAGACATTACAATATCTAAAAGTCACCGCCAGTTAAGGAGAACTCTTCTTTTTGCTGTGTTTATGGCGCGTGATTTTAACCAACCATCCCGACATTATGTATGGGGTAGATTATTAGTGGGGTCTACAAAGTTTCATTAATTTAATTCGATAAAACTTTACAATAATCTAACAAGACGAGATGAGATGAGGTGAGCTGTGGGGGATTTAGACAAAAATTGAAAAACGAAAACATGATAAAATACAAAAAGAAAATTCCAAATAATGGACGGACTGGTGAAACAAGGCTATGAATGGGTAGGCCTAAGGATCTTTTAGTATGTTCTGCATTGATTGTATAATTTCTTATATATTTTCAACATTTGTTATCTCATGAACTGCTCACCAATATTTGATCTATCGTTTACTCTAAGTATGTATTTAAACCTTTAGAATTGATTCTCAAGTTACTTTCCTAATTATAAACATTATCTTCTTTTAATGAGGTGATAACAGTAAGGAAATTTTATACTAATATGCAAATAAGACCCTTTTATCCCAAAAAAAAAAAAAAGAAAGAAAAAGAAGCACTTTGAAATAATTATAAACATATAAGACATAGATACTTATTTACAAGACATAGCAAAAAACTTTAAGCAAGATAAATCTGAAATAAGACAAAAAAATCTTAGCTTCCTCCCTCTTTCATTTTCAGTCCCTCCCTCTCGCCCTCTCTCCTAACACACTGCCGCTACTGTTCTATTTCTTCTCCTCTCGTAGCCGAAGCTTCGGCTTCCTCCCTCACTTCCGCTGCTACTCTCCTCCTCCTTCCTCTACCACCGAAGCTGCGGTCTCCTCCCCGCCCACTAGCGCCACTGCTTTCCTCGTCTTCCTTTGCCCTCCAGTACTGTCGTTGCTTCTCTTTCCGCCACTACTCCTCACCTTTTCTACATGCCAACATGTTTTCACTCAACTGCTCCTGATATAAAGATTCGCGTTGACATGCTCCAGCTCTAAAGATTTCCATAGTGTATATAGTAATTTTTATTTTCAAAATTTATGTTCTCCTTTTATATATGTTATCTTTTGTGTAGATTTGATTATTTTGTACTTATATTTCTATGGCTGGTGCTTTAGTGTCACTGTTGTTGCTACTGCCTCTACTTGTTCTTCTTGTTCTCTCCCTCCTCTTACTCCTTCTTTTTCTGCTCCTGCTCCTCTTCCTTCTACTTCTCTCTCTCCTTATTCCTTCTCCTCCTCCGCCTCCTCCTCGTTCTTCTCGTCTTCTTCTCCTCCTTCTTCTCCTGCTCCTCCTTTTTCTCATTTTTCTCCTTCTCCTTCTCCTTCTCCTTCTCCTTCTCCTGCTCCTGCTTCTCTTTCTCCTTTTTCTTCTTCTCCAGCCTTCTCCTTCTCATCCTCCTCTTCTTCTTCCTCCTCCTACTACCCTTCATCATCCTCCTACTCCACTTTTTCCTTCTCTTTCTTCTTGTGCTCCTTCTCCTCCTCTTCCTTCAACTCCTCCTCCTACTCATCCTCCTTCTCTTCTTGCTCCTTTTCTTTTTGCTACTCCTCTTCATCCTCCCCCTCTTCTTCTTGTTGTATTCTTTTTGTGTCATTATTATTTTATTATTATATCTTTCGTGTCATTATGATATCTAGTATATCATTATTTTTGTATCACTGTTGTTTCTACGTCTGCCTCTTCTTTCTTTTCTTTTTGTATTATTGTCATATTATTATTATATCACTACTATATCTTTTGTGCTACCATTGTATCACTATTTATAGCACTATTTATATGTGCTAATTTGAATTTAGACAATAACAAGTGATTTTATATTGATCAAGAGTAAGGCATTGTATCAAGTTTACGTTGCTTAAGGTTGTTAAATTTAGAATATTAAGCTAACACCGTGTTTGTTTAATAACACGATAATGAACGATTAAATTTAGAATATTAAGCTAACACCGTGTTTGTTTAATAACACGATAATGAACGAAAATAACAAATGAGCTAAGTAAGACAATGAAATCTTATTGTAGATCCAAAAAGTCAAAACAATATTTGGTATTCCTTTGTCAAAAGCGCCGTTTACAAGGATATTCAATAAAGAGTATGGTATTAAACTGATGTTACAAAGCTGATTACTACAGATATTTATACTACTTTCTAACATTAGAGATTCCATATACATATCTGGCTAGGTGTCCCCTCTATGATACAGTTTTTTCATTTTAGGGATTGTGGACATTGGTGTTAGTGTACGACCAGATAATATTCCTCGTACAGGCGTACTACCACAACTTTCATCTTCTAGTGTGCAGGCTGAGAATCCAATGTTAACTTTAGCTTGTGTCAGATGAGTGCTTTATTATGAGTTGAACGAGCCAGGGGTCAGTCTTAGCCTTACTTGATTTCATTTGCCTTCAATGATATTCCATCCTTTGTGCTATGTCATCGTCAAGTGGCTTTTCCATTGCTGCTATGTGGTCGGTCATGCTGCTTACATGGCTAGAACAAATTTTACCCAATATAGATAGCCCTCCCACTCTCCGGGTATTATCAGTTATGCCCTGGGAGTTGAAATGTGTTTTAGGCAGGAAGAAGGCGTGGCCTTTCTTGTTCGTAGAAATCAAAATGGCGGTTGTCAGTTATTCCCATCAATACCACATATTTGCCTTCCATTAGCGTAAGCGTTTCTTCCTTCTATAAAGGTCATGATTTCCTGATGCCTTTTTAGTAAAGTCAAATTGCTTCAACTACTTCTTCTACTCTCATAAAAAAACTTTTGATCTGCCGATCCCTTTCTTAAATAGAGTTTTTCCCTTACTTTTTAGTTCATCTTTCCTTCTTGTCCTCTTGTCTTTGTTCATAGCAAGAAAAGTTCCTTATTCCTCCCTTATATCTTTGTATTGGGTGAAAAATTACACGCGCCTCGAGCTCAAGGCACGGGGCGAAATCCAGCCAAGGTCATCGAAATCGAACCTCGGGGTGATTGATTTACTTCACGAGGTCAGAAACCAAGGTCACGACTTTCTAGCAAGCCATGATGAAGATTAAGCCTCGGTGGATGAAGAACTCAATTCCCCGAGGCAAAGTATTTAATCCTCGGGGAGACATTACATCTTCAGCGGATTGGTTTTGTAATCGCCGTCTATTGTAAAAGGTGAGTCTCAATGAAAGCACCACTGAGTTGACTCCTCGAGGAGAGAGCTAAAGGCAAGATGCGTCGTCAAGCCTTGATGAAATCCATGTCTCGTGTGTTTGGAAGCTTAACTCCACGAGGCGATTGATATAACCCTCAGTGGAACTCCCCGAGGCGATTGATATAACCCTCGGTGGAGCAGTTATTCTTTGGTGAAATTGTAACTATCGCCCATTATGATTGCATTAAAGAGGAAGATCATGGGCTGGCCATGATCAACGTGGAATCAATGGTCTTAAAGTACATTTATTGCCTTGACATCTTTTGTAAACTATAAATAGCTATTTGTAATAGTTGAAAGGCATTCCAAAATTACTCAAGAAATACAGAAACTCACTCGTTGCTTTGTTACTCAATGTCTTCTGTATTTACTCTTTATTTGTTTATTCAATTGTTAACTTTGATATAATGATTTGCTTGTTAACTACTCTATAAATTTTATTTGAGTGACCAAACCAACTTTATGCCAACACAAATTGGCGCCGTCTATGGGGAACAGGCAATAGACGTTGTTCTAAAGTTCCTTGTCATTGTTTTTTACTTACATCATGGTAGATATTACAGGACATCACGACGCAGACCAACAATGCTCCGTTGAGCAACCGATGCTGGGACTTTTGTTCCACCCCTTCCACCAGGGGATGGAGGACAAGTTCCTCCACTATCTCCGCCCTCGAGAGATTCTTCTTCTTCTTCAGGATCAAACAATTCGTTCCAGACATATGTTATCAATTTTTTGCAGCAAAGTGAAAATCAGCTTGCTGAGAGGGCAAATATCAATAATGAATCTCGTAGCATGCTGCAAACGATGTCTGAAAATGCAAGAAATAATTCACACCCACCAATACTCCACCTGTAGCTCCCATTGGAAGCATCCCGAATTTTGTTCCTGCGAGCGCAATGACAGGGTGACTTCCACATGGGACTACATCAACGATGTCTAGAAGTTCGGGGACTGCTCATCTCGGTACCCCACCTTTTGGGATAGCCCCCATGGTGGCAGAAACTAGCGTTTTGTTAGACCTGGAAAAGTGAAAAAAAGATTTTAAAGCCCAATTTGAGAAGCGGCTTGGAAATGTCCTCAGAGTCAGGAAGCCCCAACGGGTGTTGGACATTGAGAAATGCAAGCATCAGCTTTTCAAGCCCGAAGCTGCTCCTGCCCGTATCCCCAAGCACTTCAAGTTGCAAATCTTGAAGAATATGATGGAATGACTGGTCCAATCGACCACATAATTGAGTACATGGCGATAGTCAAGAGTAATGACTTGACCCCGGTAGAGAGAGAATCCGTGTTCCTCAAGAAGCTCGGGGACACCCTCGAGAAATGGGAGCTGAGTTGGTAGAGCTAAGATATGATTCAAAGCTAGTGGTCAATCAAGTACACAGTGATTATTCGGTTCGTGAGCACAAGATGCAACAGTTTTTGGCTCGGATGCAACATCCACTAGCCAAATTCCAAGAGTGGAAAATTACCCAAATCTGTTGGGAAAACGCTGAGGCAGATGCCTTGGCTAACTTGGGTTCGGTTCAGCCATGAGGGAAGAGGACTCGGGGGCTAGTGCAAGCCAAATGGAGCTTAGCAGCCGGACACCAAACAACAACGGAATAACGATGGAAAATAAAGGATAAAATCAAGACACAACTTGACTTGCTCGAACAATATCAAAAATATGTGTCCTACAAATGAAATGGAAAGGGGTTTATATAGAAATCCCAAGGGTAAACTAGTAAATATAGACACAAACGTCCAATAGAAATAAAGCCACACAGGGCCAAGGTAAATATAAGTATTCAAGCGCTCTTATGCTTCAATGCTCCGTCACTCTTTGGCCTCAGATACTTTGAGATCAGACGCTCTTCTACCTTAGGCACATTGTAGCCCTTCGGCCGCTTCAATGCTCGGCGTCACTATTAACCAAAAGGTTCGGGCACTTCAGCCTCGGTTGCATGTTCAGCTGTCAGCCTCGGTTGCATGGTCAACTTTTAGCCTCGGTTGCACGTTCAGCTTTCAGCCTCGGTTGCATTTAAGCTTTCAGTATTGGTTTAATGTTCAACTTTCAGCCTCGGTTGAATATTCAGCTTTCAGCCTCGGTTGCTCGGCTCGGGCTCGAACTTGCATCTTTGAACTTCCTCTTTCAGTGCCTGACCTCATAGCACCTCTGAATCGGCTCGATCACTTGCCAGCTTGCTCGATGGATTCTCATTATTGTTGCTCAGCCATACTATGTGATCGTTAGCATCATGCAACTCCTCGGCTCCTCGTGGACAGTCTTGATTGCTGGGACAGATGACGGCCAAAGGATTTCATCAGGGACTGACTCAATGGTCTGATTATTGACATCTGCGGTAGGAAAGATGAGATTGGAGCAGATAAGAGGGAAGCTGGGAAGTTATTAACACAAGTAATTCCATACTCGATAATTCATGGGCAACTATATAAGAGGTTGTACAGCGGCCCGGTGGCCAAATGTCTTGGCCCTGGAGAAATTGAGTATGTGATGAGGGAAGCTCATGAAGGCGAGTGTGACAATCACTCGGGGGGTAAAGCTGAGCAAGCTATTACTGGCTAGATATGAGTGAAGACGCTAGGCTCTTGTGAAGAAGTGCGATAAGTGCCAAAGGTACACACCAATGATTCATCAGAAAGCTGATCCATTACACTATATTATGTCTCTATGGCCATTTATGAAATAAGGGATGTCTGTTGTTGGTCTACTTCCCAAAGCTAAATGTGGTGTACGGTTTATACTCGTATTAACCGACTACTTCACCAAATGGATTTACCCTTTGCTAAGGTGAGACAGAAAGAGGTTACCAGCTTTATTTGGAAGAATATAATCTACAGGTTTGGAGTCCCAAAGCACCTGCGACAATGGGCCACAGTTTGTGGGTGCCAAGGACACCACCTTTCTTGCAAAGTGGGGAATCAAAAGGGTAGCCTCGACTCCATATCATCCAAGTGCTAATGGGCAAGAGTTCTCTAACAGGCTGATCATTGAAAATATCAAGAAAAGACTCGATAAAGCAAAAAGTCCATGGCCCGATTAGCTGCCTGGCGTATTGTGAGCCATAGAGAAGAATAGCACAGGTGAAACCCCATTGTCCCTTGCTTATAAAGTTGATTTTTTGATTCCAGTAGAAGCTGGCGAGCCTAGTCTTCAATATGCCCATATGGATGAAAAGTCAAATCAACGAGCCTTGCACGTGGAGTTAGATTTGCTCGAGGGGCAAATGCAGTGTTTGGGTCCTCATTACTTAACACCCGAACACTGAGGGGTGTGATGGGGATGCTTAGTTAGTAGCGACTCGGGGACTCATTGCTCAAGCATTGGGGTTATACACCGAGTAAGTGATGTCTTTGCACTATTTTTGCCCGAAGCAATTTTCGCCCTGAAGCGATTTTTGGCCCGAAGCGGTTTTCGCTCCGAAGCGGTTTTCGCCCCGTAGCAGTTTTGTGCCCCGAAGTGGTTATTATTTTTATTTTCCTAAGTATAGCCTCGTCTAGATTTGCACTTGTAAAATGTCCGTCTTAGCTCGCTACGAAATGAAATAAACATTCGCTAAAAAATGAAATAAACTTGATTAAACCATCTATTTATTTCAATGTTCGGGTTTTTGAATTTAAAGTTGTTCTACCATTGCCACAGATCGAGAACGAGACATCATTCTAAGCTAGCATCGATGCAAAATAAATTTTACCTAAGTCTTGCTAGTAAAAATATTCTAAATGACATGTCGAATGCTTTCAAAACAAAGTAAAGACTAACACTTAAGAGAAATTCAAGTTTGATAAAGGCCTTGGGGCCAACAAAAGTTATTTATAAATATAGGCTTGGTAGCCACAATAGGAAAAAGCAAAATGAAAGCATAGCAACGGGCTATCACTCATCGGCCTCATCTCCACTTGAAGTTTCAACTTCAGTGCCATCATCCTCTTCATTGCCATCTTCATCGCTCGAGCTTTCACCGCTCGAGGATTGACTATAATTGCTCCATATATTTTGCAATGCATCTAGTCACTCATTCTGCTAAAATACAAAATTTGCATGTGAGCATGATTGCTTGAAGATAAAACCTGAATGCTAAATTAATTTCATGACTGGTAGAGTATAAATTTAGGATTGATTGGAATTATGTTAAGAAAGTCAAGGGATTTCGAATCCTAAATGGGGGGTAGGATGTTTCTTTGCACTAATCTTGAACCTGGACTCCATAATATTTTGCAATGCATCTAGTCACTCATTCTGCTAAAATACAAAATTTGCATGTGAGCATGATTGCTTGAAGATAAAACCTGAATGCTAAATTAATTTCATGACTGGTAGAGTATAAATTTAGGATTGATTGGAATTATGTTAAGAAAGTCAAGGGATTTCGAATCCTAAATGGGGGGTAGGATGTTTCTTTGCACTAATCTTGAACCTGGACTCCATAATATTTTGCAATGCATCTAGTCACTCATTCTGCTAAAATACAAAATTTGCATGTGAGCATGATTGCTTGAAGATAAAACCTGAATGCTAAATTAATTTCAAGACTGGTAGAGTATAAATTTAGGATTGATTGGAATTATGTTAAGAAAGTCAAGGGATTTCGAATCCTAAATGGGGGGTAGGATGTTTCTTTGCACTAATCTTGAACCTGGACTCCATTATTAGAAAAAAGTGGGAAATTTGTTTGCCCAGGATCTTGCTTAGGTGATTTACCTTAATTTTAGGGGTCCTAATTGAACTATAAATGCAAAAAATAGACAACGGGATCTTTCTCAATCCTAGAAGACAATATAATTTTTCCTTATATGTATTTGCCCATTTAAATTTGAGCTTCCACACCCCTAATTTGAAGGCAATTGACTCCTACTCTTATAACTATAAAGGGGAAGCCTTCCCATCCCTATTACACACAGCACACATGGCTGAAAACACTTTTCTCTTCTTCTCCTAATCACTCTAAAGAACTCTCACTGTTCTCTTTTAGTTTTACTACTGAAAGGAGAAGCCTTAATACAATCTATGAGGGCTCCTAGTTTGCTGCACTCTCACTACTGTTATTTTGTTTGCCTGTTCAAAGTAATTATCAAAGGTAGTCAATCTCTCTTTATGCTCTATCGACATATTAAAAATGATCCATGATCCTATGAATGTATGCTATCTGTCTGGGCCCTTCTCTTTGGCCATTAACCCTATTTGCAGGTTCTTTTTGGGACAGTCCTAGGGACTATACCATGATTTTTATTGCAGGGGTGCAAGGTTCTGTGGAAAAGGGCGTTAAATGCCTTGTGTTGCTAACAGGTTTTTTTTTTTTTTTTTTTTTGTGTAGGGGAAGGAATTTCAATGGCTTATCTGTTAGCCAAAGCATGGCATAGGCAGTGGGCTTATACAGTGCATTAGCATGTTCTGTTGTTGTTTCTATTACAACATAGACTCTCCCCTATTTGCTTATGTATTTGTTAGGATGACTGCTTGTATTTACATGTATTTGGCAGTTATACCTCGGCTACACAAGAGCCTTCCTCTGACCTTCAAACTTTGTGTGTGCATACATCATCTTCTCTTAAAATAGTAATCTTGCATGAAAAGTTAACTAAATGACACTTTAAAGTTCATGACAACATGTTTTAGAAGTATTCCAGTTTAGAATAATATCACAGTGAGAATTTTCGTATAAGCACTTGGAACTGACCATCCCCTCTCGGAGCCAACTTTCCTTTCCTTTGGTTTGGGAACCTCTCTTTTCTGAAGTGCACCCAAGCCCAAAATCCCATCTTTAAATCCAACTTCTTACGCCCCTTGTTCTTCTTTGAGGCCACTTTGACATAGGCTTCCTCAAGATTCTGCTACACTTTGGCATAGAGTTCGAGCAAAGCAGTAGCTCAGTGTGTACATTCAAAATCAACAACACCATCTTGAGGAAATGAGGTTAAATCAAGCGGAATTAAAGGGTTAAAACCATACACACACTCAAATAGAGTCATTCTAATAATTCGATGCACAATACGGTTATATGTAAATTCCATCATGGGCAAACGGTCTGCCCAGTTTCCGGCCTTACCTTTGGTCATCGCTAAAAGCAGAGCTCCCAAGGTTTGGTTGACTACTTTGGTCCGTCCATCAGTCTGAGGATGGTGAGACGTTGACAATAGTAATCATTTCCAAAAATGACCCAAGAACTTAGAGTCCAGGACACTCATAATAGTACGAGGCACACCATGCAATTTGAATACATTAAAGATAAACAAAGTTGCTATATGCTGTGCATCATCACATTTCTTGCATAGGATAAAGTGATCCATTTTGGAAAAAGCAGTTGACCACGACAAAGATACTATCATGCCCACCCCTCGACCTCGGTAACCCCATCACAAAATCCATAGATATATTAACCCAAGGGCAGTTAGGAATGAGCAACGACTTATAAAAACCATGAGGGTTGGACCTCGATTTAGATTTCTTGCAATCTAAGCAAGCATTGCAAAGCTTTTCCATATCTTTTTGCATCCTGGGCCAGTAAAACTGCTCGGTTAAGATACCAAGAATTTTATCGACTCCGAAGTGTCCCATTAAGCCCTCGGAGTGAGCTTCTCAAACCAAAAGCTCTCTCCAAGATTAGACGGGAACACAAACTCTCCCCTTCTTAAAGAGAGCCATCATGCCACTGATACTTCCCCAACCTTCGGCCACTCAATAAAGCGTCATGAACGAGCTTAAGCTTGGGGTCGTGTTGGTACATCAACTTGATGCTTTTGAATCCTATTAGTCTCAAAGCGAGAGTTGTCGCTACGGAAAACTTCCTTGACAGTGCATCGGCACAACATTGTCTTTACCCTTTTACTAAAGAATTATATAGGGAAAGCTCTCAATGAATTCTACCTACTTGGCATGCACCCGGTTCAACTTCTCTTAGCCTCGAAGATGTTTCAAAAGATTCATGATCACTCTTAATCACAAACTTTCTCGCCCAAATATAATTTTGCCAATGAGACAGTGCTCGAATGAGGGCATACAATTCCTTGTCATACGTAGAGCAACTCAAGGTTGCGCCCATAAGCTTTTTGCTGAAGTAAATAATCGGCTTCCCTTCTTGCATAAACACTCATCCGATCCCGACTCCGGACGTATCACATTCAACCTCGAACACTTTTACAAAGTTAGGGAGTTGCAACAATGGGGCAGAACTTAACCTCCATTTCAACCCTTGGAAGGCTCTCTCTTGGGATTTTCCCCACACGAACGATTGGTCCTTTTTGACCAGCTCGGTTAAAGGAGCTGCCATGGTACTAAAGTCATGGATAAACCTCCTATAAAAACTAGCTAACCGATGGAAACTTCGAACTTGAGACACCAAAGTAGGGGCCGGCCAATCCTTAATTGCCTCGACTTTTGAGTCATCGATTTCAACACCGTTAGCACTTATAACAAAACAAAGAAAGATAACATGTTCGACACAAAAGGCACACCTTTTGAAGTTAGCATATAACTTCTCAGCTCTCAAGGTATCAAGCACAAGCCTTAGGTGTTCGATATGTTCATCTACAGATTTACTATAAACAATTATGTCATCGAAATACACAACAACAAACTTATATATAAACAATTTTAACACATGGTTCATCAATCTCATCAAGGTGCTCGGGGTGTTAGAAAGGATAAATGATATCACTAACAATTCATACAGACCAAACTTGGTCTTAAATGCAGTTTTCCACTCATCACCCAGTTTCATTCGGATTTGGTGGTAACCGGACCTGAGGTTAATCTTTAAAGAGCAAGAAGAACCACTAAATTCATCTAGCATGTCATCTAATCGAGGAATATGATGGCGATACTTTATTGTAATTTTGTTCACTGCTCGGCAATCAACACACATTCTCTATGTTCTATCTTTCTTTGGGACAAGAATAACAGGAACGGCGCACGGACTCAAGCTCTCTCGAACCTTTCCTTTGTTCAGCAATTCATCCACCTGCGTTTGGAGTTCTTTGGTGTATTTGGGATTGCACCGGTAGGCTGGCTTGTTTGGGATTTGAGACTCCGGGATGAAGTCAATTTGGTCCTTGGTTCCCCTCAACGAAGGCAATCCACCGGGCATTTCTTCAGAAAATATGTGCTCGAAGTCCTGCAAAACACTTTGAATAGCACTAGGCAAAGGGTTATTGTCAATCAAATCATTATGAGAGTTCAGTAGGATGCCTTATGCACGAGGCTGACCATCAGCTTGCTCCGATTATTGCCTCAAAGGCACTCACCCGGTTTCATAATTGCACAAATATTACTTGCCACGGGTGGTGTCTCTTTGTCCTTGGCCACAATTTGTGTCTCCACGGAAGACTTGGCTTTGGCCGCTTTTTTTCAGCTCCTTCATTCGCTTATACTCCTCAATGACTTGTTTTGTAGACAAAGGTTTGACAATGAAGTTCTCTCCTCCAAGCTTAGCAGTGTAAGTGTTGGATCGTCCGTTATGGATAACCGACCTGTCATACTGCTAAGGTCGTCGGAGTAGCAAATTACAAGCTTAAATCAGAATCACATCGAACATCATCTCATCTTGATAAGTTTCCATTATGAATTTGATCCACACTTGCTTAACAACCTTCAGCTCTCCATATTCATTCAACCATTGCAAACGGTAGTGAAGAGGGTGTTTTGAAGTAGGCAATCCCAACTGTGGCACAAAGGTTTGGCTCACCACATAAGCACAACTACCCGAATCAATAATCATCAAACACACTTTTTCTTTCACTTGACACCTTGCATGAAAGAGATTTTCATAGTGCTGAAGTTCCTACGAACCACAAGAAACATTTCTAGATGGTCACCTTCAGTTTCGTCTCGACCATCTTTATTTTCAGCTTGGTCAGTCTCTTCTCCATTATCCTCCTCGGAGTCACTGGCTTGCTCATGGACGGTTCCATCTTCGACCAACATCATAACATTGTGAGTCGGACACTCTTTAGCCTTGTGACCATAATCCCTGCATTTATGACACTGAATATTTAAAGCACTAAGAGTATTGAGTTGAACTTTTTCTTCCATCTCCTTAGCGTTATTAACGATCACTCCTTTCTCGAAGGGTCTTTTCAGATCTCGGCCAGTGTTGGAATTGGTAGGGTTTAGACTCTTTCAATCCGTGCTCCGGTTCAAAGGAATAGTTGTAGTAACCCCTCGGCATCATTTTGCTCGATCGTCCTTCACCCACTTCTCAGCATCAAAGACTGCATGGAATGCTTCATCCAAAGTATAGAATACATGCAGTCTCAATTGATATGATATATCTTGATTCAGCCTATATTTTAACCGAATGATGGTTTGCTCGCCGTCTTCTTCCATATATAGACCCAAACGAATATTTTTAAACTCGTCAAAATACTCTTCAGTCGGTTTAGATCCTTGCTTCAAATCTTAGAGCTTCCGAAGTTTCTCTTGACGATGTTTAGCTATCACATACTTAGCATCCATCACTCTCTTTAATTGAACCCAAAGGTGCTCGTGCAAAGCATGCCTTCTTCTCATCCTCTTCTCAGATTCCACCCGGTAGAAGCATATGCCTCGAACGAAGCAATAGCATAGGCAGTTTTTCTTTCATCGGTCATCTTATTTTTTTCAAAGATTCTTTCCAATCGAACCTTCCAATCAAGATATTGGTCAGGATCACTAGTTCCTCTGAATGGTGGAATAGTGATCTCGACACTAGTCAAGCTTGTATCTCTACCAACTCGGGCTTGTTTTGGATAATCATCATAATAACAATCATCAGCCTCATGTTCAAGATGTTTATCTACATAAGCTCATCATCCTCCACCTTGAGGGTTTCCACGACCTCATTGAGCTTGACCTCGTGGATAGAATGGTTGCTCATACTCAGCTTCAACATACTCTTCATCTCGAACATCACCCTCGTTAGCAACGACTGAAAAAATTTCTTTATCTTGGGGAATGCCCAAGTTTTGTTGTTCAACTCAAGGAATGCCCAAGTTTTGCTCATTTCGAGCAGCTTCAGCTCTCACTTGTTAGTGTCGGGCTAACTCAGCAAATTGCATCGGTCGCATAGGGGTGGAATTGCTTGTTCCATCCCCGACCTTGGCAAGACCTCGGAGGCTCGGTCGTGTTTGAGATTGGCAACTCAAACATTCACTCCTCTCATCTCGATGCTGATGCCTTGTATCAAAGCCATAAGGTCGGCTAACGACACCTCAGGCGCATCCACACACTTGTCTCTATTTCCAGCCATTGTACCTGTACAAATCAAAGACAAAGAAGTGTTCGGCTAGAAATCACCTCATTCACTCCCTCAATTTGTTGGGTTGCGCTCGGGTCCACTAAATTTGTATGTTCGGTCACTCAAGAACTTGTTACTAATGGCTTCCTCGGTTTGATCAATTTCTCGAGGATCCTTTGAGTTCGATAAGATTTTTCATCTTCTTCGGGAAGAGTGAATTGATTTTCGACTCGATAGAACGGACGCTAGTTAACTGTGCACCGGTGTCAAGAATTGTCTATGAAATTTGCACTTTTGTTTCCCACGCACGAGTTCCTATAAGCTCAAATAAATTAGTAGTATCTCGGGTAGAAGAGTTTAGTTCAGAGATCTACTAACGAGAAATCATGAACACAAAGAAAGAAAGATAACCTAGGAGAATCTACCCTCTGTTTCCTATTTTGAAAACCTCAGACACATCACCTCTATACGGACAAAAGTGCTCCGTTCTTTAGTACGAACTAGGGTTTAGGCTTATCCACTTTCCTCTTTTCTGCCAACAATTTTCACATGGGGTTTTAGGCAACGAAGCCTTTCCCCTTTCTTCTCCAATGGAACAGTGAACTTTATTTTTCCAATTTATAGATTTGTGGGTAGAAATATGCCACTTACTATTACAGGGATACGAGTCAAGATAGCGAGACTAGGCTTGTCTTATAAGTCACCAGGCCTAGAGGATACACGCCCACTCCTTAGGCCAACGGCCGATTAGGTGGCACTGCTATAGGACGCAAGGCATACATCCCACCGCCTTAGGTTTACAGCTTCCTAGTTAGGGTTTAGTATATATCACCACCTTGAGTTATAGGCCCATAGCCTAATTAGTCTTTGTGTTTTAACTTTAGTAGAACTGGGTATCCAGTACTATAAATATCCCACCTGGTACGACAGAGCGATTCACCATAGAATCCGGCTATTCTCAAGGAATAAGACTACTTTGCTTTTCTTGCTTACTATTTCTCTCTTTTACTTACTTTTCCGTCGTATTTACTATATTGCTTGTGACTTCATTCTAAATTAATTGTTTAACCTAGGCGACCGATTTTAGGCATAAACAGTTTGGCGCCTACTGTGGGGCCCGGATAATTGTAGGTATTCAATGAAGGAAAACACACAATCATGTCAAGCGGCGGCAACCACGCCATACAAGATACTGGTAACAAGATCCAACAGATAAGTCATAACTCGGTAAATACGACTGAAACTGTGAATGACTATATAAGATCAAAATCTTGTTATCTGTTATCTTGGTCAAAACCTTACCAATGTATCGCACCTCACCATGGAGCGATGCTGGCGGTTCAAAAGTTTATCAATACAATCTTCGGGGGGCCAGGGGTCGGAAGTACTAGGACTAGAGCCATCATGGTCTACGAGACTCACCAAAAGATAGTCAGGAAACCACGTATCAATACTATCGAGTTTGACGACAAGGACTCACAACGAGTTCACAACCCTCATTATGATGCTTTGATAATCACCTTGCAGGTACACAATGCTCGAGTCAAGCGCGTGTTGGTAGATCCTGGCAAAGTGGTCAACATTATTCATTGGAAGGTTGTTTGCCATATGGAGGTGCAAGATCAAGTAATTCCCAGCCCGTACACCATAACCATCATTAACAGTTCTAATGAGAAGTCTGTGGGAGAGATACTCCTCCAGGTATACCTACCGGGAGCAACCCGGTTGGCGTCCTTCCAAGTAATGACATGCGACCTCTCGTATAACATTATTCTCGGGAGGCCTTGGATTCACGAAGTGCGCACAGTACCATTTATGCTTTACCAAATCCTTAAATACATGACTCCTTAGGGGTTGATAAATTCAGGGAGAGCATAAACGAACTCATAGCTGTTATGTAATTGCTGTGATAGATGCCGCCAAAAAGGAGATGAAAAACCAGAAAAAGAAGTTAGATAAGTTGTTTGGCTCCGATCTGGTCACCAGTGTACTTTCGAGATCGGAGTCCATGAAGCGGCCGGATCTCGAGAGCCAGTCATCACATCTTCTGACCTAGAGGAAGAAGACAAGCCTGCCAAAGCTACAGTTGATGACCTTGACCCGTTGAGCTTCGACGAGAAAGTTCCAGATAAGAAATTTTTATGTGGGGGCCAAGCTCTCAGCCGAAGCCAAGGAAGAATACACTAACTTCGTGCAAGCTCGGTCAGGTACCTTCGCATGGACACATACCGATATGCTAGGATTATGAACTAGTGTCATCACACATAATCTGAACGTCGATCCCGACTTCAAGCTACTCAAGTAGAAGAAACAACCGATCAGTCGCGAAAAGAGGCTGGTGGTCCATGAGGAGGTCGAAAAGCTACTACACAGTAGTTCCATTCGCGAGGATCAATATACCGATTGGCTATCCAATGTAGTAGTAGTCCCAAAGAAGAATGGGAAGTGGAAGATGTGCATCGACTTCACAGATCTGAACAAAGCATTCCCGTATGATTCCTTCCCATTGCCCAATATCGACCAACTCATTGATTCAACGACAGGCCATGAAGCTTTAAATATTTTAGGCGCTTACTTAGGATATAGTCAGATCCTCATGAACCGGGATGATCAACAAAAGACTTCTTTCATCACGGATAGGGGGGGACTTATTGTTATAGGGTAATGTCTTTCGAATTGAAAAATGCAGAAGCGACTTACTAGAGATTGGTAAGACCATGGAGGTTTACATAGACAATATGCTGATCAAATCAGAATTCACCAAGGATCACATCGGTCATCTAGAGACAACGTTCGACATCCTTGACAAATTTCGAATGAAACTCAACCCATAGAAGTGTGCCTTCAGTGTGTCCTCTGAGATGTTCCTTGGGTTCATTATTTCGAATAGAAGAACAGAAGAGAATCCCGTGAAGATCGAAGTAATTGAGCTATACCAGAGGTCCTGAAAAGTGAAGTTGAAGTTAAAAGGCTTAACAACCAAATTGCAGCGCTCAGCCGGTTCATCTTGATGTCGTGAGAGAAGTGTCACCAGTTTTTTAATGCCTTAAAGAAGAATAAAAGCTTTGAATGGATAGAGCAGTGCAGCAAGGCACTTCGAGAACTAAAGCAATATTTGTCAAGTCCCTCGTTGCTAACTAAGTCACGCGAGGGAGAACCATTGTTGTTGTACCTAGCAGCGTCCGAAGTCGCCGTTAGTGCTGTCCTGGTAACAGAAGAGAAGGGGGGGAGAAATCGCCAATGTATTATGTCATCAAGTCTCTTTTGGACGCAAAAACTAGGTGCCAACAGCTGGAGTAACTCGCACTTACCCTAGTCATGGCAGCGAGGAAGCTGTGGCCATATTTTCAAAGTCACACCATTATCGTGGTTTTCTCTTTTCCCTCGGGCAGACTGGCAAAGTGGGCCATCGAGCTCGGAGAATATGATATCATTTATCAGCCACGTAAGGCCATCAAGTCACAGGTGCTTGTGGACTTTGTTGCCAACTTCAGTCCCGATTTGATGCCGGGAGCTGAGATAGAACGCAAAATTGATAGAGGGAGTTACTCCTGGAGAATGGGTGATCCACAGCGACAGGGCCTCAAACATAAAAAAGGTTGGGCTTGGTTTAGTGATCAAATCCCCAATAAAGAATGTATTCAGAAAAGCCGTCAGCTGCTGCCAGATGACGAACAACGAGGAAGAATATGAAGCAATAATTCAAGCTCTAGAATTAGCTTACATATTAGGGGCCAGGGAGATCAGTGTCAGTTGTGACTCTCAGCGCGTGGCCAATCAGATAACCAAGGGTTACACTGCCAAAAACGCCCGCATGCAGGAATACTTGGCTGGAGTAGAAAAGTGCCCGAAGAATTCTAAAAAATGGAAGATCAATCAGATACCTAGAGAAGAAAATGCAGAGGCTGATTCCTGTAGCAAGCATAGCGCCTACTGTAGACATAAATGCAGACAACCTAGTTTCCACCGTTGAGTTAACATACATGGATGCGAAACGCCATAAGGTTAACGTAGTGGGATCATTATGGGACTTGCAGCACCCGATCATTGAGTACCTTGACAAGGGAGTACTCACAGTGGACAGAAAGAAGAGCAGAAGGTTGAGAGACCAAATGGCCCCCTGCTGTTTAATTAATGGCGAGCAGTATCGGCAAATGTTTGGTGGACCTTTGATTAAATATTTGGGACCCACTCAAGTGGATTATGCAATTAGAGAAATCAATGAGGGGCAATGTGGAAACCATTTCGGCGGGCGATCTCTAGCTCGTAAGATAATCAGGGTGGCTATTTTTTGGCTCCGAATGGAAGACGACGCAAGAAAGTTTGCCCGGGCGTGCGATAGCTGCCAGAGATTCTCCCATGTACTTCATCAGCTAGTAGAGTTATTACATTCAGTAATAGCCACTTGTCCTTTCATGAAATAGGGGATGGACATCATAGGGACCATGCCTAAAGCACCCAGCGGTGTGAAATTCCTGTTCATCATGACGAATTATTTCACCAAATGGGTTGAAACATCGTCCTATGCCCGAATCTGGGAGCAAGACGTGATAAAGTTTCTATGGAAGAACATTATGTGCCGATTCGGCATTCCAGCGGAAATCACTTGTGATAACGGGCCTCAGTTCATAGGCGATAAAATCACTGCATTTCTTAAGGAATGGGAGATAAAGAGAATAACTTTTATGCCCTATCATCCTTCAGCCAATTGTCAAGCCGATTCTTTGAACAAGACAATAGTGGAGAACTTGAAAAAGCGACTCAAGGAAGCTAAAGAAAAGTGGCTAGAAAAACTGCCAGGAGTCCTATGGGCCTACAGAACTGCATCCAAAGCCAGCACTGGAGAATATCCATCTTCACTGACGTATGGAACAGAAGCAATGATTCCTCTAAAAATCATAGAATCCAGTTTGAGGCGGTCGTTTCAGAGGAAGAATCCAACAACGAAGCTTTGAAAGCCTCCCTCGATACTTTGGATGAATTGCAAGAAACAGTAGCTATATGACTTGCAGCCCAGAAGTAACGAGTGGAGCAGTATTACAATGCAAGGGCTAATCCACGATCCTTCAACATAGGAGATCTCGTCCTTCGCAAAGTTACTCAGAATACCAAGCAGGCCGGCGCTGGCAAACTCGCCCCGAATTGGGAAGGGCCGTACAGAGTACAGGGCATAGCTGGAAAAAGTGCGTATGTTCTTGAAGATATGGAAGGAACAGCCATTCCAAACAACTAGAACATCACATGGCTAAAGAAGTACTACTTTTGAAAGGCTCAGCCAAGCCCATATACCTGAGATATTTATTTTCTCCTTTCTTATTTTCTTCTACTGTAATTATTTACAACGGGTACTCAGCCCCATTCTTTATGTTTACAAGGCTCCGAGCCCTATTCATCAATAAAATCTACTATTCTATTTAGTCAATTTTACTTATTTATTCAGATCCATCTATGATCCAACTATTCATAGCCCCACCCAGACCTAAGTTGAGGTAATACAGTCACATTTACCTCACATAGTAATACCTTATTATCGGCTCCAAGTAATATATCATCTACATATTAACTTAAAAAATAAAATTTTACTGACACGACCCGAAATCCGGTTAGGCCGTGCGGGCACCTGACATCCTTCCCCTGACCCGTCGGACGAACCCTTATCAATTAAATTAGAAAAATAAATATAATTCAATTTATAAATAAAAGCAACTCTTAGAAAAAGTACAAACATAATGATACCTCTAAGCTGTAAAAAAAAAAGAAATTACAGCTGACTACCCACATACTAGGTCTAGGGCTATCCAGACTAGACATCTAATAGTACAAAAGAAGACAGATACCTCCTGAAGGGAGCAAAATGCAGCTGAAATAACGACCAATAAACTAGTGGCCATCCAGAATAAAAGCTGGCTCACCCTGACAGCTGAAGTCGTTTTCGCTCCTTCACAACGTGGTGAACTCAATCGTGGAGCGAACCTGCCGAAACGAAATAGATAGACAAGAAACAAACAACAAACAAGGGTGAGTCAAAAGGACTCAATAAGTGGGGCAGACAAGCCACCTCAAAGAATAGGATAGCTAGCCAGGGAGAAGACACAGATAGACCAAATTCCTCTTATTTAAATTATAAAAAGGCGGAGCCAGATAATAACCGGAAACATGTATGAAACTATCAACTTAGCCAGGAATACGAGCCAGAAACATATCAACTAATAATCAATGCACGTATAAGCAGAACAGTAGTTCTGTACCACAAGTCTACACATTGGTATGAAAAGAAATGAAATGAAATGAGATGAAATGAAATGAAATGAAATCTGATGCAAAGGGTCACATGTGCCCGTCATCCCATCTCGAAGCGGAATACTCCTGCATTCGAGGGGAATCCAATCTGATAACCAACTGGAGCGGAGTACTCCTGCTCCTGGGGCGGAATACTCCTGCAACTGATATAATATAAACCAGAGGCGGAATACTCCTGCACTCTCTTGGGGCGGAATACTCCTGCACCCGATATAATGTAAAGCTGAGGTGGAATACTCCTGCACTCTCTTGGGGTGGAATCCTCCTACCCTCAATATGATACAATGGAGCGGAATACTCCTGCTCCTGGGGTGGAATACTCCTACCCTCAATATGATACATTGGAGCGGAATACTCCTGCTCCTGGGGTGGAATACTCATGCACCCAATATGATATGCAATGTAATGCATATGAATGACATATAATGCATATGAATGCAAGGTAATGCAATAATAACCCTTCACCGGCGCGGGACGCTCATTGACAGCCGGGAAGTAGATGCCAACTCACAGGCAGAGTACAATGCTCAGATCCTCAATGCAATACCAACAACAGGACATAACATTTAATATAAAATGTAAATCCAAAGCTAAGGCATAAGGAATACAACTATCGGCAGCTACACACGTAAGGAACACGTGGTAGAAAAATCCACGGGGCCAGATGCCTCCAAAGAAATGGATATAAACACTTACCTTTCCCAAAAATTAGCATTGCTAATCAACAACCGGTTTATCCTTTGGTTTCATTGCCAAACGATCCCACTCTATTCAATAAGCAGAAAAATATATCAAATTAGGCTAAAGGCTTCATTCCTCACATCTTAGAGCAATCTGGTTAGGAACCTGATACCCTATTCGCATACGCAACATGCAGGCCAGGCGTATGCACAGGGTTTAAGGTCACATAACCAAATCCCAAATAAATTATATTTATATGTTGGCCATAACTCACTGAGTAAGGATATATAATCACTTCCGTTATCGGGGTCCAATTGGCCCTTGAAACTATCAATTGAAGTTATTAAAACGATGGCTAATATCCCAATTTTTACCGTAAAAATATATTCAAACACACGTAATAAACTCAAATAATATATTAGGATCATTACCTAAATGTTTCAGGGTAAAAATACTATTTTTCTCCAGCTCTTTTCTCATTTTTTGGCATTTTTTCCGCCTCTGCGTCATTTTTGCTTCTTCGCTTCTCCTTTCTTTTTCTTTCTGTATCTATCACTTATAAGCCTTGCCCATCGCCTGCCTTTATTTTACTTTCTGTCCTTTTCTATTCTTTTCTTTTCTTTTGTCTTTTCTGTTCCTTTTTTATCTTTTCCTTTTTATTTTATTTTATTTTATTTTCGTGATGAAAATTAAAACGGAACCCTATGATATTTGAAATAATTCCAACTTTTGCATACAAGTTATACAAAATATATGTAACATATTCGCGAAGGTGGATCTCAAATCGGATTCTCAAAACTCAATATTCAAATTAAATGGAAAAAGATCAAATTATTTAACTTTTGGCATTTTAGCGGAAACTAGTCGAACCATATCGAAATTCACTGTCGAAAAATCAAAAAAGTCACAAATAATCATACGAACTTAACGGCGCTTTTGGATTTCGAATCGCAGCTCATTCGCAAAAACCGAGCTCAAAAATCTCTTTTTAATATTTTTCGACAATAAAAACTGAAACCTTCTTCCGAATCCTACCAAACGAGGTCCGATTTAACTCAAATTTTACAGACAGGTCCTAATGGACCTTACGAATATTTTAAAATTATTTGCACGCTAATCGGAGTCCTAACTTTTGAAACGACTAATCGAGGTCGTTTCATTCTCCTCCACTTAAACTCTCGTTCGTCCCCGAACGAGCCTAAGTCTAAAGAAAAGTTCGCACAGATAACAAGAGAAATTGCACGACCTTCATAAGCTGCTCCACGGGCATTATCTCCTGATTACATGATAAGAATTATAACACGAACACTGAACTCTTGGAATAAAACATATCTGGATAATATGATAACACCATTGCCCAGATTATTCTGACTAACATGATCCTTCCTCGCTCACGAGAGGAGAGTTCTACATTTTTGAAACAAAGATACACGGAATTTTGAATTGGTTAACATGATTCTGCAGATGAATCACCTCGTCGATATTCTTTTTTGATATAGAACAGGTTGATGGAACTAAGTATTAGCTCACGCTTGATGCAATAGGGGAAGCTTTTGAAGTACTTTGTCACTACACACTATAAAAGATTTAATGCAGGCTATATTATTTTTACGAACGTACCATGCAACATCTCAGTTGATATTAATGTTGTTCCGCAAGCTCCTTGTGGGAATATAGTTACTCATATCCTAATGTATGTCAAAGGTTCATCTGAACAGGGTCTATTATATAAATATAAGGATCATGCAAATACTACTGGATAGTATGATGCAGACCAGGAATGATCTTCAGACTGAACATCTACTTCAGGGTATTTTCTTTGAATTGGAAATATTATGACTTGAAAAAGTAAAAATAAAGGAGACATGTAGTTGGACCATGAGCTGTGGCAGAATACTAGCAACATAGTTGATTATATGCGCACTTATAACGCTAAAGTAACTTCTCAAAGAGTTGAGGTGTGAAGGAGATATGCCAATGATGGATGAACGATAAGCTGCACTAGAACTTTTACTCTAAATTTTCGTGCAATAAAACAACATCAATATAAGGATCCAGTTCCAGTTGAATATAGACAGATAGCCAGAGGAAAATCGGAGTCACCATACAGGGTTACTACTGGCGGTGTTCTCATATATAAAGATAGACTTTGTGTCCCTGATGTTACAAATTTACGTGGACAGATTATGATAGAGGCACATTATTCCAAATACATTGTTCATCCAGGTTCGACTAAGATGTACCATGATGTTAAGCAGATTTATTGGTGGGACGGAATGAAGTGTGACATAGCAGAACTTGCGGCTTAGTGTTCTAATTGCCAGCAAGTTAAAGTCGTGTCATCTTTCCAGACTTTATGCTTTCAGCAGATAGGTACATATATACGATCAGGTCGCCAGCTTATCTCTAGCATTAATAGATTATTAGTGGGTTTAGCAATGATCGACACTCATTGTAGGTTTCTGTCGTGGCCTTAGGTTGGGTCTTGACAAAAGTGGTATCAACGCCTTAGAGATTTAGTATTACCATTCAATATTAGGAGGAAGACTCCTCCACTTAAAGCACAAACTCATGCAGCTATTTGAATAGGAATAACTATCCTCGCACAGTCTGCTGGACTAAAGAAGATTTAGCTAAAAGCTGAACGTAGGCAGACCTAAGCTACGAAGTACTCTTTCGAGTTGCCAAACAGCTGCAACTCTCGAGTCACAACTCAATACATTTTCTATAAGCACCACCGCCTGATGGATCAAAGGTCAAATGACTCCTCTCATTACCCTTAGTAGCCTTGAAAAATGACAATGTGCTTACTCAGCTACCTTGGCACGCACTCTGGCTCAACGCAGGGAACATCACAATAGGTTAATGACCGCCTAATCTCACCAGTGCCGAATAAAGAAGAGATGACAACGGACTGCGGATAGAAATAATTAGAGTTTTAGGAAGCTTTTTTTTTTTCCCTTGTTTGCTTGGCTACCAAAGCTAGACTACTTACGAGTCAAAGAAGCCCAAGAATCGGAATTGAAGAAACAGATATTAAATAAGCTCTTATGGAACTACATCCATGCCAATTTAACCTCCCAATAAGAAGAAAAAACTCTGACAATTTACCAGAAAATACTTTTATAACCCAGATAAGCTCATAGGATAACATGACTTTACTAGCGTTTTGAACCAAGATGAGACAGGTAGATTGAATATTACTTATCACTTTACACCAGAAGAAACCATGACACTCCCTTATGGTGATGAACTAGAATCCCATAATCCAGCCAACACGAAATTCTGAGAAGAGAGGTAAACTAATTTGATATAATAATAGAAGGTGGCACGACAAGATGCCAGGCAGAAAATAGCGACACTCACTGTCAAATTTCTCATATTTAGACAAAAAAAAATTAGTAGGGTCTCACAAATGCCAGAAATATATCATACCAGAAGCTTGCTCCTCTACCGCAACCGATTCTTAATAGAAACAATTTCCAAGGAAACCATCGAAGCATGATAAGGCACACCATTTCCAAATCGATCGAAAGAATCAAATCTTACTCACATTTAAGAGAAGAAGCAATCTTAAGGTCTACTATACCGAATACCTTAGCATCCTGCCAGACTGGCAGTTCATAAAACTGCCTCTGCGGCTGAACTAAGCCGCTACACTGATAACTACCTTCTGAAGAATAACTGCCACCACGCTCTCAACCTTTACTAGATCGTGGCATTTATCCTAATGCTTGATTGAGATCTAAATGAAATCCCTGCGAATGGGCAGGTGCCTGAGGGCAAGAAGAATGACGACTGTCTACTTGCTGGAGTAAGGGAAAACTCCCCAAAGGATAATCAAGCTCACGACAATGATAACACCTTTTCGCTGAAAATGGAAGAAGGACAGATTGTTGATAGCTACAAAGAGAAAACTGACTCTGATCTTGACGAACTACCTGCGCACTTTGAGAATTACGCACTACAAGCTGAGATAACCTGGCAGGTGACCTCCCAAAATAATCAGAACTCTTACCTCCAAATGAGGCACCATGGTTGCCCAATATGGCCACGGGATCTTTTGCTCTCCCGCTCTAACTCTTCCCTCTCTAACTTATGGTATGCACAATACCTCTAAGCAATATCCACAACGACATCAAATGAAATTCCAACCTCAATTTCTCGAGCCATCTGGGATCTCAAGGAAAAGAAAGATCATCAATAAATCCTTGAATCTCCCGAAAGGCTCATGGACAAGTTCTAATGCATATCCAGTCATCCTAAAGAACAAAATCTCATATTATGAACCATATAGGCTACCGCATCCAATCCACCCAAGGCTAGCGACACTTTTCATCTTGCTTGATGCACGAAAGGAACATTTTCATGAATCGACAAGAAAAATCACACCAAGTCAGCTTAGGCAAGCCTTGCCTAGCTGATAAAATAGCGGTCCACCAATCCAAGGCTGGACCCTGAAACTGGAAACAAGAATAATCAACACCATACCGCTCGATATAATTAAGAGCCTGAAGGATACGCTGATATCCTTTTATTTTAAAAAAATCACGAGGTTTATCTGATGTATTGCTTAAGAATATCGGAAGGTTCAAACGCGTAAAATAATGCAACCTCTTCGGACACTCGGACCAAGCCATTACTCAGGCTAACTAACCATCCACAATAACTAGAGGCACAACACATGCTGTCTCCGGAACATAACTTACTGCAGCAATATTAAGAACTACAATAGGAGCTCCCTGAGATCGAGCGTCTGCACTTGCGGCAACCTGATAGGCTGTCCAGCGAATAATAGGTTTTTGCGGTATCTGCATCACAGAGATTCTCGTGAAAGCATCGTAGAGAGCCAAGGGAACCACAAGACCCTACTCTCTTGCCCATCGCGAGCTCGTACAGCTGGGACCTCCGTAACTAGATCGTCAGTGCGATAAAAAACTCTCGGGGCATCGTCAGTGCTAGCCCTTGCCTAGACTGCTTCGTCTTGAACTCATACCATTTGCTGATTCATCACACGGGGGTTCACAATTACCACGAAGGAATTGAAAAAAATACATTTGCATCCTAGACCGACGCACGATCAGAAAAGAAGGGAGTGAAACTTCCTAAATGCTATCATAGCCTCTCGTAGATAAGTACGGACGTCTACGTACCCATCAGCGAGACTCTACTAGACACTGTCTTAGTCTGGATATACTCTAAATTAGGCTCTGATACCAACTGACACGACCCGGAATCCGGTTAGGCCGTGCGGGCACCCAACATCCTTCCCTAGACCCGTCGGGCGAACCCTTATCAATTAAATTAGGAAAATAAATATAATTCAATTTATAAATAGAAGCAAGACTTAGAAAAGGTACAAACATAACGATACCTCTAAGTTGTAAAAAAAAAAAATTACAGCTGACTACCCTCATACTAGGTCTAGGGCTATCCAGACTAGACATCTAAGAGTACAAAAGAAGATAGATACCTCCTGAAGGGAGCAAAATCCAGCTGAAATAATAACCAATAAACTGGTGGCCATCCGGAATAAAATCTTGCTCACCCTGACAGCTGAAGTCGTCTTCGCTCCTTCACAACGTGGCGAACTCAATCCTGGAGCGAACCTGCCGAAACGAAATAGATAGACAAGAAACAAACAACAAACAACAAACAACGGTGAGTCAAAAGGACTCAATAAGTGGGGCAGACTAGCCACCTCAAAGAATAGGGTAGCTAGCTAGGGAGAAGAAACAGATAAACCAAATTCCTCTTATTTAAATTATAAAAAGGCGGAGCCAGATAATAACTGGAAACACGTATGAAACCATAAACTCAGCAAGGAATACGAGCCAGAAACATATAAACAAATAATCAATGCACGTATAAGCAGAACAGTAGTTATGTACCACAAGTCAACAAAATGGTATGAAAAGAAATGAAATGAAATGAGATGAAATGAAATGAAATCTGATGCAAAGGGTCACATGTGCCCGTCATCCCATCTCGAAGCGAAATACTCCTGCATTCGAGGGAAATCCAATCTGATAACAAACTGGAGCGGAATACTCCTGCTCCTGGGGCGGAATACTCCTGCACCCGATATAATATAAACCAGAGGCGGAATACTCCTGCACTCTCTTGGGCGGAATACTCCTGCACCTGGTATAATGTAAAGCTGACGCGAAATACTTCTGCACTCTACTGGGGCAGAATCCTCCTACCCTCAATATGATACAATGGAGCGGAATACTCCTGCTCCTGGGGCGGAATACTCCTACCCTCAATATGATACAATGGAACAGAATACTCCATCTCCTAGGGCAGAATACTCCTACCCTCAATATGATACAATGGAGCAGAATACTCCTTCTCCTGGGGCAGAAAACTCATGCACCCAATATGATATGCAATGTAATGCATATGAATGACATATAATGCATATGAATGCAAGGTGATGCAATAATAACCCTTCACCGGCGCGGGACTCTCATCGACAGCCGGGAAGTAGATGCCAACTCACAGCCAGAGTACAATGCTCAGATCCTCAATGCAATACCAACAATAGGACATAACACATAATATACAATGTAAATCCAAAGCTAAGCTAAGGCGTAAGGAGTACGCCTATCGGCAGCTACACACGTAAGGAACACGTGGTAGAAAAATCCACGAGGCCAGGTGCCCCAAAGAAATGGATATAAACACTTACCTTTCCCAAAAGTTAGCATTGCTAATCAACAACCGCTTTATCCTATGGTTCATTGCCAAACGATCCCACTCTATTCAATAAGGAGAAAAATATATCAAATTAGGCTAAAGGCTTCATTCCTCACATCTTAGGGCAATCCGGTGAGGAACTCGATATCCTATTCCCATACGCAACACACAGGTCAAGCCTATGTACAGGGTTTAAGGTCACATAACCAAACTCCAAATAAATTACATTTATATGTTGCCCATAACTCACTGAGTACAAATATATAATCACTTCCGTTATCGGGGTCCAATTGGCCTTTGAAACTATCAATTGAACTTATTAAAACGATGGCTAATATCCCAATTTTTACCGTAAAAATATATTCAAACACACGTAATAAACTCAAATAATATATTAGGATCATTACCTGAGTTTTTCAGGGTGAAAATACTATTTTTCTCCGGCTCTTTTCACATTTTCTGGCATTTTTTCCGCCTCTGCGTCATTTTTGCTTCTTCGCTTCTCGTTTCTTTCTGTTTCTGTATCTATCACTTATAAGCCTTTCCCACCGCCGGCCTTTCTTTTGCTTTGTTTCCTTTTCTATTCTTTTGTCTTTTCTTTTCCTTTTTTGTCTTTTCTTTTTTACTTTATTTATTTTCGCGATGAAAATTAAAACGGAACCCTACGATATTTAAAATAATTTCAACTTTTGCATACATGTTATACAAAATATATGTAACATACTCGCGAAGACGGATCTCAAATCGGACTCCCAAAACTCAATATTCAAATTATATAGAAAAAGATCAAATTATTTAACTTTGGCATTTTTGCGGAAACTAGCCGAACCACATTGAAATTTACTTTCGAAAAATCACAAAAGTCAAAAATAATCATACGAACCTAACGGCGCTTTCGGATTTCGAATCGGAGCTCATTCGCCAAAACCGAGCTCAAAAATCTCTTTTTAATATTTATCGACAATAAAAACTGAAATCTTCATCCGATGCCTACCAAACGAGGGCTGATTTAACCCAAATTTTACAGACAGGTCCTAATGGATCTTACGAATATTTTAAAATTATCGGCACGCCAATCAGAGTCCTAACTTCTAAAACGACTAGCCGAGGTCGTTTCATTTACTCCCACTAACCTTGTGGCATATACATTGATCCATAATATTTTCAACAAAATCAAACAAAGAGATAACATCACGAAATTTTAAATACCACTGAGGGGAGGCTTGTCGTAATCCATATATAAGTTTCTTTAGTTTTGCATACCAAGTGCTTTCCATTACTATAGCAGAATCATTCAGATTTTTTCATATAAACATGTTCCTCTAGATCACAATTGAGAAATATGGTTTTCACGTCCATTTGTTCCAATTCTAAGTCAAAATAGGTTACTAATGCCGACATGACATACAAAGAATCTTTTGTAGACATAGGATAAAAAGTCTCTGTGCCGTCGATTCCTTTTCTTTGACTGAATCTTTAGTCGAGTCTTGGCTTTTATATTTCTATGTTTCCCAATGAGTCTCTTTTAGTTTTAAAAACAAATTTACAACCAATGGTTTTTACACCATCAGGTCACTCGAAAGCATCCTAGACATCGTTACTTTTCATGTAGTTCATCTTGTCTTTCATTGAATTGTACCATAATTCAGACTCTTTGCAAATGGCTTGTGAAAAAGACTCATGATCAGTTTTGGCTTAAATATCAGATTCTTGTAGATACACAACATAGTCATTATATATTGTTGATTTCCTTTCTCTAGTAGATTTCCTTAATGTTGTAAAAACATTTTCCTTAGGATCATGTTGTTTGACTGGTTATTTAATAGCTACTGGAATTTGTTGAACAACTTGATCTAATGGAATATTTTCTACAGCTTGTGGAATTTTACTTGAAGTAGAAGGTTGATTTCACAAAGATATTGTGTTTTGAAATTGATCGCTCCCTCTAATCAAGTCATTCTCAAGAAATTTTGCATTTTCTTGATTCCACAATACTAGTGCTATGAGATGGACAATAAAATATATCTCCTTTAGATGTTTCAACATAACCAATGAAGTACTTACTGATGGTGCTTGTATCCAGCTTCTTTTCTAGTGGGTTGTGGACTTTAACATCAGATTGGCATCGCCATATGCATATATATATATATATATATATATATATATATATATATATATATATATATATATATATATATATACACACACACACACACACACCATCAGATGGGCATCACCATATGAGACAACTTTAGTTGAAGCCCAATTTAATATATACGCTGTCGTTTTAAGAGCTTCAATCCACAAGAACTTAGGTAGCTTAGAGCTATTTTCAATCCACAAGAACTTAGGTAGCTTAGAGCTATTTACAATACTACGCACGATGTTCAATAATGTTCGATTTCTTCTTTCTACTATACCATTTTGGTCTGGAGAACTAGGCATAGTGTATTTAGAACCTATCTCATTTTCTTGAAGAAATATTGTAACTGGACCTTGTACTTGTTCATCCTCGGTATATCTACCATAGTATTCACCACCTCTATCCGTTCTCACAATCTTAACTTACTTTCCGCATTTATTTCTATATTTTAACCTCAAAAACCTTAAAGGCTTCTACTGCTTCGCTCTTATTATAAAGCATGTAGAGATACATGTATCGTAAGTAATCTTCTATGAAGGTGATTAAGTATTTTTGACCATATCCATCCATATCTGGACAACATATATTTAAATGTATGATTTATAATATGGATGAACTCCTCTTGGCACATTTCTTTGGCTTGTTGAACTGCTTGCCTTTAATTTAGTCCATACAAGTAATGAATTCAGTAAAATCTAAAACTAAAATGACCTTGGTAAGTCGTTTCAGGAGTTAGGACTCTGATTAGTGTGCCAATAGTCTTAAAAACTTCATAAGGTCCACTAGGACCTATTTGCAAAATTTGAGCTGATTCAGATCTCATCTAGTTAGTTGTCTGAGAAGGTTTTCGTTTCGATTGCCGGTAAAGCCTAAAAGTGGTTTCCGAGCTCGATTTGAGTAAATGAGCTTCGATTCAAAATCCAAAGGTGATTTAGGTTTATATGGTCATTTGTGACAGTGGGAACTTTTAGAAGTGAAATCCTAGGTCTTTCGGATAGTTTTCATTAATGATCCAAAAGTAAAGAAATAGACCTCTTCCCAAGGGACCCACATCTTGAGTTACGGAGATCTGGTTCGTGATCCATTTTTGCAAGCATTTCACACAAATATTATATTCTGAGGTCATTCGGAGTCTTGTAGGGTCACGTTCAGACCCGAACCGTAACACCAGCATGTGCTGGTGCTGGTTTCTACACCTACCATATAGGCCTGCGCAATCGCGCGCATGGGGGTGTGTGCGCACTTTATTTTGAAGCCTCAAAGAGTGATCGCAACATCTGAAATCCAAAGGCGATGAAGTGGTGATGCGTTGGCGCCCCGAGTGGCCCAAATACTCTGTTTCTAGGATATAAAATGACCTATGTCGGCTGTTTTTTATTTTATCTCAGTTTGACATTTTGCAATCCATTCAAAGCCAAATTTAAGGTAACAAATCAGCCTGTATTGTTGGGTAATGATTCTAATCTATTTTATTATATTAATTCATTAATTTAGATCATGAGTTGTGGGATTTAGGTAGGGAAATCAAGTGGATTAGAACTCTAGACTTATGGAATTAGGAAATATGGTTGAATTAAACCTTTGGACTCGTGAGAATATAAGGAGTCCAGAAATATAAAATTTGTGGGTGTTCGGCTAAGCCTGACCTAGGGGCATTTTTATAATATCCTTCCATCTCGGGATAATAGCTAAATTTTCAGTTTGTGTGCGCTCATATATGTAATATATCATTTTTGACTTAGAGAAAAGTGATTCCAAGAGGCGTCGAGAAGGGAAGGAGTCTATTCAATAGTTGATTCGGCCCAAGATTAAAAGGTAAGTGGTTTAATCCTTTCTTTGACAGCCTTCAGCCTTTATGGATGTTCTACACACATATTCTTCACGTGTGTAGCTGCCGAAGAAGCGTACTTACTATGCTAGTGCTTCGTGAATAACTGTTTATTATGTTGTTAAGTGTTGTTGTGTGTCTACGGTGTACTTGGAGTATGATACTCCGACCGTGAGAGTGACGTGTCTTGGTTGCCTGGTATGTGTGTTAGGATGTACTATAGTTATTGTCGAGTTAAGGATAAGAGAGTTATGTTCATCATGAATTCTAATTGAGGAGCTATAGGCTTAAGATTATAAATAGAACACAAAGGTTAGATTAGACTATGATTGTTGATTGAATAATTGTTTATTCTTTTGTGATATGTAGCCTTATGAAAGAGGTATTATATTGGGCTCGGTGTTGACCCTACAATAAAGTATCTTGTTTGTAATAAGAAATTCAATTGTTAGGCTATGACGTGTGAATGCTATCTGAGGATGGAAGCTCTGTTATAGGTAAGAATACCTATTGGTTGTACTATAAGCTTGATATAGAATTTAGAATAGAAGTACGGGTATGATTGTAAATATGAATTAGGAGATAGAGTATCCTGCTAGGCTGGGAGTCCTTATAAAGTTGCAATGCTTACTTATTATATGATGGTTGAATTGTTTGGCATTGCATATCACATCTTCATGGCTGAGCGTATGCATGGGAGCAGGAGTATTTTTGCTCGGACTATATATTATAGCGTCGGACTAGATGAGTGTCCCAAGTCAAGGTAGGATAATATTGATTTATGTACTTCTCAATAGTCGACGAGGGTTCCGCACTGGTGTAGGGTTATTATTGCATATATCTTCTGGTAGACGATGAGGATCCCGCACCGAAGATAAGTGCCGGGCACATGTGACCCATTACATCATACTGCATCCATCAAATTTAATTACACTGGCTGCTAACTATTTTGTGACTGCTATGTTATGTTTTGTGTATGCGATATGTATATCTGGTTGTTGATATGTTTTGGATTATCTCTACGTTCCAAGCTATCTTTCATCCCTAGTTGTTTATATGCTTCTAGTTGCTTATACGTTTTTAGTTCATATTTGCTTATCTCTTCTCCCTGGCTAGCTTACCTATGCTTTGAGGTGGTTAGCCAGACCCCACTTATTGAGTCTTTCTAACTCACCCTTGTTTGTTTCGTGAGGTGTTTATTTATTTCGGCACGTTTTGCTCCAGGACTGAGTAGCTCGAGTAATTGAGAGGCGGAGGCGATTTCAGCTGTCAGGGTGAGCCAACTCTTGTCCATAATGGCCACTAGTGCTAGTTTTGTTAAGATAGTCTAGTTTTGCTCCCTTTGGGAGGTGTATGTATTCTTTTGTATTTTTAGATATCTAGTCTGGATAGCCCTAAACTCAGTACATTGGGTAGTCAGCTGTAACTTCTTTTGTACAACTTATGTATAATTATTTTCGTGTCTCTTTAAGTCTTATTTCTTATATATAAGTTGATTTTATGTTTACTTTGTGAATTCAATTCAAAGGGTTCGCCCGACAGGTTAAGGGGACGATGTTGGGTGCCCGCACGACCTAGCCTGAAATCTTGGTCGTATCAGTTGGTATCACAGCCCAGTTTAGAGTGTATCTAGACTAAGACACTGTCTAGTAGAGTCCCTCTGATGGGTATGATGACATCAATACTTATATGTGGGAGGCTATAGGGAAATTTAGGAAGTTTCCCTTCTTTTTTCTTTCCTGATCGCGTGTCAGTTTTCTTATATAAGGCTCGATCTATTTCTATAACTCACCCGCATATGGTGAGAATTTGTTTATCATCTCAGGAAGAAGCGAAAGAGTCAGAGGCAACAAGTGTGATGTTAGTTACTCCATGGGGTGAAGATATGGGTGTTGGCCGAGGTGATCATGAAGCTCAGCTTTAGGCTGTATCTCCGCTTAGGGCTGGAGATGTTTAGATAGAACAATGTGTGAATCGCGACTGTAATTTCGAGAATGGGGACCAGTGAGAGGTGGTAATAGCAGGTTTTTTGTTCCATTTAGGAACGTAAAGAGGTTTTGTCACATGACCAGATGCAATTCATTCATCGCCAGAATTGTTTGGGATGTTATTTCTGCTATGATCTAGGCCATCATAAGAAATATTGTCCCAAAAATCAGCAGAAAGATCGTCAGAGGCCCCGTGGCTTTATGTGTGATGCAATCCAAATTGGCCGTTAACCGTTCGAGCCATCGAGACTGTCCACGAGGAGCCGAAACGAGGAGTTGCATGATGCCAAAAAGAAAGTCGAACATTCAACTGAGGCTGAAAGCAGCACATTCAACTGAGTCTGAAAATCGAAGATGCAATCGAGGCTGAAAGCTGAACATTTTACCGACGCTGAAAATCGAACATGCAAGGCTGAAAGTTGAACATTCAACCGAGGCTGAAAACCGAACAGGCAACCGAGGCTGAAGTGCCTGAATCCTTGGTGAATATTTAGGTCGAGCATTGAAGCGACGAAGGGTTACTATATGCCCGAGGCAGAAGAGCGTCCGATCTCAAAGTGTCCGAGGCCAAAGAGCGACCGAGCATTGAAGCACAAAAGCACTTGAACACTTATATTTACTTTGGCCTTACGTGGCTTGGTATTATAGGTCGAATGTGACCACCTTCCTTGTTTACCCTCGGGGCTATCTATATAAATCCCTTAGTATAGTTCATTTAATCTAGTTTTTGGTAGGAATGTTGAATTTAGCTGAATGCTAATTGTGTCTCCGTTAAGAGCCGACCCCGTTGTGGGAATTTAAAGAACTTGTATCATTCGGTGTCATCATTTGAACATTTTCTTCTTGGTCATTCAATTTGCAAGAAGCATAGTTCTTCTTGAGATTGTTGCATAGTATAGGTGCATCTCCTTGTTTCTCCGTTGTTTGAATCGAGACTAGTTCATCGAATTCCTTCCAACGAAGCAAGAGATTTGTCTTGATTTTATCATTATTTTTCCGCTGAATTGTCTTCGGTTGCTAAGCTTAATCTTCACCGATTTAGCTTGCACCATCTTGATATCAGAGCACGGTTTGGGCTTGTTCTTACAACCCCCATCCTGTTCGTCTTATCTCGTGCGTCTGTGTCTTTCAGTTCCAGCTTCATCTTCGTTAGTTGTTGTTGTTACTGCTTCGTTTTTACTACAAAACAAAAAAAGTAGAAAAGAAAAATTCGAAAATTTTTGTTTGATCGTTGATTGGTTGGATCAAACAACCATTGATTCTTGTTCATCACTGTCCGAGGGTTCGAACGAGCACCTGTCGTAAACTGTTTGTCGACTAGGGTTTCTCGTCGATTTCGGACTGTTTTATCGCGGTGTTGGTGAATGAAAACCCCAGTCTGAATTTTGGTGTTTGGCGTTGAAGACTGGTGGTTGTATTTGATTTAAGTTGAAGTTTGGTTTTAAATTTTCAAAGTTCCGTCGAATAGACACCGTCCGTACACCAGAAAATTGTTACATTCTAACAGTGTACGGACAAGTGAAGCTGTGTTCTTAGCTCGACTGGAAACTTGAGTCTTCTCCAACATTGAAAGTTTTACCGGAGACGACCTGAATCTTGTTGCTTCGTGGACTGTGAACAAAAGTTGAAAAGTTGTCCGTACATCGGAGTAAAAATTCATTGTTTCATCAAAAAAAAGAAAAAAAAGGGTGAAGTGTCAAAATCAAAACCCCAGGTGAAAATTTTGCCGGCTAGATAAGGGAAGTGGATAAGGTTAAACCCTAATCCGTACCAAAGGGGGACCACTTTTGTCCGTACAAGAGCTGACGCGACCGGGGATTCCAAAAGAGGAATCGAAGGGTAGATTCTCCTAGGTTTTCACTTTTTCTTGTGTTCGACAAAATCTCGTTAGTGGATCTTTGGAGTAATTTTTTCTACTCGAGGTCATACTAATTTGATTGAGCTTATTGGAACTCGTGCGTGGGTGACCAAAGTCCAAATTTCATAGAAAATTATTAGACTTCCCGTGCGCAGTTAAATAGCGTCCGTTCCATCGAGTCAATATAATTCACTCTTCCCGAAGGAGACAGTGTAACTTGTAAAATTCAAAGGAATTGAGAGAAGTTGATCAACCGAGGAAGCCATTGGCTACAAGTTCTAGTGTGACCAAAACTGAACCCACAAATTGAGTGGACTCCCAATAAAAGTGAGGGAGTGCATCAGGTGATTTCTAACCAAACACTTCTTGTCTTTGATTTGTGCAGGTTAATGGCTTAAAACGGACATCGGATGGAAAACAAGCCCAAGGTCTCTGTGGCCGATCTTATGGCCGAACTGAGAGGGCTCGGAGCTACAATTTGAGGTGTGGGAGCCGAAATTGCTAACCTTGAGCAAGGAAGGGTTCCGAAGACTCAAAGAGAGCTCAGCAACGAAATTAGCAATTTTGCTAGCATGGCCCTGAAGCAAAACAATTGTTTGGCTCATCAACAACGGTTGAAAAATGAGGTCAATCGAAGAGAGGTGTGGGAAATCCCCCGACGAACAGCAAAGTTTGGGCAATCCTTGAGGTGAATCAAACTTAGGCATTCCCCAAGCGAAACAACAAAACTTAGGCATTCCCCGAGTTGGAAAAAAAAACACTTGGGCAATCCCCAAGCTGGAATACAACACTTGGGCAATCCGCAAGTTTCAAGACCTAATCTGAAGGATGGAACCAGCCGAAGAAAACAAGTTTTGGGCAATCCCCAAGTTGCAGTGCCAAACTCGAGCTTCCACAAATTAAAGGTGAATGTTTGTGGCAACGAGGCCTTCAAACTAGAGCTTGATGATTTGTGTGAGACTGTGTTTATTTATCCCATAGTGGTTGATCTTTTACACTTGACATCTATAAGAAGGAAATGTCCATATCTCTATGATAGGTATAAGGTTGAGAAGAGAGTCAAAGTGTTGGTGACCCTAAGGAGAGTATATTGAAATGGTCTGGGGTGATGTGTATCAACTTCGAACATGTGACTTGCGCTTCGGACAGTCACGGTTTGTAAATCACAATGTTTTGAACCAACGTGATTGGTTGAGATATATAGTGGATGAAGAGGGACAGCCTCTAATGTCATCTTCACTTACGGAGAGAGATCCAAACGGAGTGCTACAAACAAAACAAGAGAATGTTGTTGAAAGAAAGGAGGAAGAGTATCACTCTAACGTTTTCAATTCTTCTTTCGATTCTGTTTGTTCGAAATCTCTTGCAGGTACTTTGGACAACAAGATTGAGAGAGAGCACCACTTAACGGAAGCTCCCGAAGACGTCGATTTGGAGGCTGTCCTCAGTGAGGGACGACCTCTAATGTCCTCGGTATTGAAAAAAAGCTTTAGGCTATCCCCAAGTTCCATGATGCGAAAAAGAAAATGGAACATTCAACCGAGGCTGAAAACCGAACATGCAACCGAGACAGAAAGCTTAACATTCAACCAAGACTGAAAACCGAACATGCAACTGAGGCTGAAGTGCCTGAATCCTTGGTGAATAGTGACGTCGAGAATTGAAGCGACTGAAGGGTTATAATATGCCCTAGGCAGAAAAGCGTCCGATCTCAAAGTGTCCGAGGCGAAAGAGCGACCGAGCATTGAAGCAGAAAAGCGCTCGAACACTTATATTTACTTTGGCCCTACGTGGCTTGGTATTATAGGTCGACTGTGACCACTTTCCTAGTTTACCCTTGTGGCGATCTTTATAAACCCCTTAGTATAGTTCATTTAATCTAGTTTTTGGTAGGAATGTTGAATTTAGCTGAATGCTAATTATGTCTCTGATGAGAGCCGACCCCATCATGGGAATTTAAAGAACTTGTGCCATTCAGTGTCATCGTTTGAACATTTTCTTCTTGGTCATTCAATTTGCAAGAAGCATAATTCTTCTTGAGGATTGTAGCATAGTATAGGTACATCTCTTTGTTTCTCCGTTGTTTGAACCGAGAGTAGTTCCTCGGATTCATTCCAACGATGCAAGAGATTTGTCTTGCTTTTATCTTTATTTTTCTGTTGATTTGTCTTCGGTTGCTAAGCTTAGTCTTCACCGATTTAGCTTGCACCATCTTGGTATTAGAGCACGGCTTTTTACAACCCCAATCCTATTAGTCTTTATCTCGTGCGTTTGTGTCTTTCAGTTTCAGCTTCATCTCCGTTAGTTGTTGTTGTTACTGTTGTGTTTTTAATACCAAAAGAAAGTGGAAAAGAAAAATTCAAAAATTTTGGTTTGATTGTTGGTTGGTTGGATCAAACAGCCATTGATTCTTGTTCATCACTGTTCGAGGGTTCGAATCGAGCACCTGTCGTACACTGTTTGTCGACTAGGGTTTCTCGTCGATTTTGGACTGTTCTATGGTGGTGTTGGAAAATGAAAACCCCAGTTTGAATTTTGGTGTTTGTCGTTGAAGACTGGTGGTTGTTGTTGATTTGGGTCGAAGTTTGGTTTTAAATTTTCAAAGTTCCGTCAAATAGCCACCTTCCGTACACCGAAAAATTGTTACATTGTAACAGTATACGGACAAGTGAAGCTGTGTTCTTGGCTCGACTGGAAACTTGAGTCTTCTCCGACGTTGAAAGTTTATCGGAGATGACTTAAATCTTGTTGCTTCATGGACTGTGAACAAAAGTTGAAAAGTTGTCCGTACATCGGAGTAAAAATTCACTGTTCGATCGAAAAAAAAGGGGGTAAAGTGTCAACATCAAAAACCCAGGTGAAAATTTTGTCGGCTAGAAAAGGGAAAGTTGATAAGGTTAAACCCTAATCCGTACCAAAGGGGGACCACTTTTGTCCGTACAAGAGGTGACGCGACCGGGGATTCCAAAAAAGGAATCGAAGGGTACATTTTCCTAGGTTTTCACTTTTTCTTGTGTCTGAGAAATCTCGTTTGTGGATATCTAGAGTAAATCTTTCTACTCGAGGTCGTACTAATTTGATTGAGCTTATAAGAACTCGTGCGTTGGGTGACCGAAGTCCAAATTTCGTAGAAAATTCTTTGACTTCCTGTGCGTAGTGAAATAGTGTCCATTCCATCGAGTCAATATCAATTCACTCTTCCCAAAGGAGACAGTGTAACTTGTCAAATTCGAAGGAACTGAGAGAAGTTGACGAACCGAGGATGTCGTTGGCTACAAGTTCTAGAGTGACCAAAACCGAACCCACAAATTGAGTGGACTCGAGCGCCACCCAATAAAAGTGAGGGAGTGCGTAAGGTGATTTCTAACCAAACACTTCTTGTCTTTGATTTGTGCAGGGTAATGGCTTAAAACGGACATCAGATGGAAAACGAGCCTGAGATCACAGTAGCCGATCTTATGGCCAAACTAAGAGGGCTCGGAGTTGAAATTCGAGGTGTGGGAGCCCAAATTTCTAACCTTGAGCAAGGAAGGGTTTCGAAGACTCAAAGAGAGCTCAGAAACGAAATTAGTAATTTTGCTAGCGTGACCCCTAAGTAAAACAATTCTTTGGTTCGTCAACAATGGTTGAAAATTGAGGCCAATCGAAGAGAGGCCGTGGGCAATCCCCCGACCGAACAACAAATCTTGGGGAATCCCTGAGGTGAGTCAAACTTGGGCATTCCTTGAGATGAAAAACAACACTTGGGCAATCCCCAAGCTGGAATACAACACTTGGGTAATCCCCAAGATGCAATACCTAATCTGAAGGATGGAACCAGCCGAAGAAAACAAGTTTTGGGAAATCCCCAAGTTGAGTGCCAAACTCAAGGTTCCATAAGTTAAAGGTGAATGTTTGTGGCTACGAGGGCTTCGAACTAGAGCTTGATGATTTGTGTGAGACCCTGTTTATTTCTCCCATAGTGGTTGATCTTTTACACTTGACATCGGTTAGAAGGAAATGTCCTTATCTCTATGATGGGTATAAGGATGAGAAGAGAGTCAAAGTATTGGTGACCCGAGGAGAGTACATTGAAACGGCCTGGTGTGATGTGTATCCACTTCGAACATGTGACTTGCGATTTGGACAGTCATGGTTGGTAAGTCAAAATATTTCGAACCAACGTGATTGGTTGAGATATATAGTGGATGACGAGGGACGACCTCAAATTTTATTGCCAATTACGGAGAGAGGTCCAAACGTAGTGCTACAGATGAAACAAGAGAATGTTGTTGAAAGAAAGGAGGTAGAGTATCACTCTAACGTTTGTAATTCTTCTTTCGATTATGTTTGTTCGAAATCTCTTACAGGTACCATGGAAAACAAGCTTGCGATAGAGCACCACTTAACGGAAGCTCCCGAAGACGTCGATTCGGAGGCTGTTGACACGACCCGGAATCCGGTTAGGCTGTGCCGGCACCCGACATCCTCCCCTAGACCCGTCGGGCGAACTCTTACCAATTAAACTAGGAAAATAAATATAACAATTCATAAATAAAGACAGGACTAAAAAAAGCACACAGACATATTGACACCTCTAAGCTGTACGAAAGAAAATTACAGCTGACTACCCAACATACTAGGTTTAGGGCTATCCAGACTAGACATCTAAGAGTACAAAACAAGACATATACCTCCTGAAGGGAGCAAAATGCAACTGAAATAATAACCAATAAACTGGTGGCCATCCGGAATAAAAGCTGGCTCACCCTGACAGCTGAAGTCGTCTTCGCTCCTTCACAACATGGCGAACTCAATCCTGGAGCGAACCTGCAAAAACGAAATAGATAGACAAGAAACAAACAACAAACAAGGGTGAGTCAAAAGGACTCAATAAGTGGGGCAGACTAGCCATCTAAAAGAATAGGATAGCTAGCCAGGGAGAAGAAACAGATAAACAAAATTCCTCTTATTTAAATTATAAAAAGGGAGAGCCAGATAATAACCAGAAACACGTAAGAAACTATAAACTCAACCAGGGATGCGAGCCAGAAACATATCCACAAATAAGCAATGCACATATAAGCACAACAGTAGTCATGTACCGCAAGTCTACACAATGGTATGAATTGAGATAAAAGGAAATGAAATGAAATGAAATATGATGCAAAGGGTCACATGTGCCAAATGAATGGAGCGGAATCCTCCTGCTCTGAGGGCGGAATCCTCCTACCCTCAATATGATGCAATGGAGCGGAATCCTCCTGCTCCGAGGGCGGAATCCTCCTACCCTCAATATGATGCAATGGAGCGGAATCCTCCTACTCCGATGGCGGAATCCTCGTACCATCAATATGATGCAATAGAGTGGAATCCTCTTGCTCCGAGGGCGTAATCCTCCTACCCTCAATATGATGCAATGGAGTGGAATCCACCTGCTCCGAGGGTGGAATCCTCGTACCCTCAATATGATGCAATAGAGCGGAATACTCCTGCTCCGAGGGCGGAATCCTCCTACCCACAATATGATGCAATGGAGCGGAATCCTCCTGCTCCGAGGGCGGAATCCTCCTACCCTCAATATGATACAATTGAGCGGAATCCTCCTGCTCCAAGGGCGGAATCCTCCTACCCTCAATATGATGCAATGGAGCGAAATTCTCCTGCTCGAAGGCGGAACCCTCCTACCCTCAATATGATGCAATGGAGCGGAATTCTCCTGCTCCGAGGGCGGAATCATCCTACCCTCAATATGATGCAATGGAGCGGAATCCTCCTGCTCTGAGGGCGGAATCCTTCTACCCTCAATATGATGCAATGATAACCCTTCACCGGCGCGGGACTCTCATCGAGTGTCGGGAAGCATATGTCAACTCACAGCCAAAGTACAATGCTCAGATCCTCAATACAATACCAATAACAGGACATAACTTATAATATACAATGTAAATCCAAAGCTAAGGCGTAATGAGTACGCCTGTCGGCAGCTACACAGGTAAGGAACACGTGGTAGAAAATCCACGAGGCCAGGTGCCTCCAATGAAATGGATATAAACACTTACCTCTTCCAAAAGCTAGTACGACTAATCAAAACCGCTTTATCCTTTGGTTTTCTTGCCAAACGATCCCACTCTATTCAATAAGCAAAAAAATATATCAATTTAGGCTAAAGGCTTCATTCCTCACACCTTAGGGCAATCCAGTTAGGAACCTGACACCCTATTCGCATACGCAGTACGCAGGCCAGGCCTATGTACAGGGTTTAAGGTCACATGACCAAACCCTATAGGTTGCTCATAAATCACTGAGTACGAATATATAATCAATTCTATTATCGGGGTCCATTTGGCCGTTTAAACTATTAATTGAACTTATTAAAATGATGTCTAATATTTCAAGTTTTACCGTTAAAACATATTCAAACACACGTAATAAACTCAAATAATACATTAAGATCATTACCTGAATATTTCGGGGTAACAAATCTACTATTTTCCCGGCTCTTTTCTCATTTTCTAGCATTTTTCTCGTTGTGTTATCTCTGTTTCTCGTGTTTTTCTGTTTCTGTTCATTTTCTCCGTTTCTATAAAGTTTGAGCTTATAATTGAGCTTTATATAAGCTCATCCAACCACCATCAACTTTTGTCTTCTTTTCCTTTTTTTTTCTTTTCTCTTTTTTTTTTTCTTTTTCCTTTAAAATTTGCTGCTACGGTAAAAACTAAAACGTTACCCTACGATATTCAAAATAATTCCAAATTTTCAGACCAGTTATACAAAACATATATTGCATACTTGCTAAGATGGATCTCAAATCGGACACCCGAAACTCAATGTTGAAATTAAATGAAAAAAGATCAAATTATTTAACTTTCGGCATTTTAGAGGAAACTAGCCGAACAACATCGAAATTCACTTTCGAAAAGTTACAAAAGTCACAAATAATTGTACGAACCTAACAGAGCTTTCGGATTTCGAATCGGAGCTCATTCGCCAAAACCGAGCTCGAAAATCTCTTTTTAATATTTATCGACAATAGAAACTGAAACCTTCTTCCAATGCCTACCAAACGAGGTCTGATTTAGCTCAAATTTTACAGACAGGTCCTAATGGATATTATGAATATTTAAAATTATCGGCACGCCAATCGGAGTCCTAACTTCCAAAACGGCTGACCGAGGTCGTTTCATTCTCCCCCACTTATACTCTCGTTCGTCCTCGAACGAGCCTAAATCTACAGAAAAATTCACACAGATAACAAGAGACATGTAGTTGGACCATGAGCTGAGGCAGAATACCAGCAACAAAGTTGATTACATAAGCACTTACAATGCTAAAGTAACTTCTCAAAGAGTTGAGGTGTGAAGGAGATATGCCAACGATGGATGGACGATAAGCTGCACTGGACTTTTAACTCTAAATTTTCATGAAGTAAAACAACGTCATTATGAGGATCCAGTTCCAGTTAAATACAAACAGATAGCCAGAAGAGAACCGAAGTCACCATAAAGGGTTATTACTGACGGCTCGTGTATAAGGAAATACTTTGTGTCCCTGATGTTGCAGATTTACGCGGACAGATTATGATAGAGGCACATTATTCCAAATACACTGTTCATCCAGGTTCGACTAAGATGTACCGTGATCTTAAGCAGATTTATTAGTGGGACGGAATGAAGTGTGACATAGCAGAATTTGTGGCTCAGTGTTCTAATTGCCAGCAAGTTAAAGTCGTGTCATCTTTCCAGACTTTATACTTTCAGCCGATAGGTACGTATATATGATCAGATTGCCAGCTTATCTCTAGCATTAATAGATTATTAGTGGGTTTAGCAATGATCGACACTCATTGTAGGTTTCTGTCGTGGCCCTAAGTTGGGTCGTGACAAAAGTTGTATCAACGCCTTAGAGATTTAGTATTACCATTCAGTATTTGGAGGAAGACTCTTTCAGTTAAAGCACAAACTCATGCAGCTATTTGAATAGGAATAACCATCCTCGCACAGTCTGCTGGATTAAAGAAGATTTAACTAAAAGCTGAACGTAGGCAGACCTAAGCTACCAACTACCTTTTCGAGTTGCCAAATAGCTGCAACTCTCGAGTCACAACTCCATACATTTTCTATAAGCACCACTTCCCGATGGATCAAATCAAAGGTCAAATGACGCCTCTCATTACCCTTAGTAGCCTTTAAAAACGACAACGTGCTTACCCGGCTACCTTGGCACGCACTGTCTCAACACAGGGAACATCACAAGCAGCTACTAACCGCCTAAGCTCACTAGTGCCGGAAGAAGAATAGATGGAAATGAACTGACGATAGGAATAATTAGAGCTTTAGGAAGCTCATCTTCTTATTGCTTGGCTACCAGAGCTAGACTACTTCCGAGTCAGGCTAGCCAAAGAATCGCAATTAAAGAGATAGACATTAAATAAGCTTTATGGAAAAACATCCATACCAATTTAACCTCCCAATAAGAAGGAAACTCTGACAATTTACGAGAAAACCCTTTTATAACTAAGACAAGCTCATAGAATAACATGACTTTACTAGCATCTCGAACCAAGAGGAGACACATAGATCGAGCATTACTTACTAACCACTTTACACCGGAAGAAACAATGACACTTCATGATGATGACGAATAAGAATCCCATCATCCTACCAACACCGATTTCCGAGGAGAGAGGTAAAATGACTTGACATAATAACACAAGGTGGCATAATAGGATGCCAAGCAGACAATAGCGACACTCACTGTCAAATCTCTCATATTTAGATCAGATAAACTACTAGGGTCTCATAAATGCCAGGAATAAATTGTATCAGAAACTCACCCCTGTACCGTAGCCGATTCTTAATAGAAACGACATCCAAGGAAACTATTGAAACATGATAAGACACACCATTTCTAGATCGATCGAAAGAATCAAATTTACTCATATTTAAGAGAAGAAGAAATACATGGGTGTACTACCTCAGATACCACAACATCTTGGACGATCGATAGTTCTTAGAACTGCCTCTGCGGCTGAGCCGAGCCGCTACCCTGATAATTACTTCTAAAAGAATCACTACCACCACGCTCTTGACCTCTATTGCATGAGGGCATATCTCTGGTTGGTTAAGATCTAAAGTAAATCCTCTGCGACTGTGCAAGTACCTGATGACAGGAGAAAGGACGACTGCCTACTTGCCGGAGTAAGGGAAAACTCCCCAAAGGATAATCAAGCTCACGAAAATGATAACACCTTTTCGCTGAAAATGGAAGAAGGACAGATTGTTGATAGATATAAAGAGAAAACCTGGGTCTATCTTAATGAACTACTAGTGCACTTTAAGAATTATGCTCTACCAGCTGTGATAACCTGGTAGGTGACCTCCAAAAATAATCAGAACTCTTATCTCTAAATGAGGTACCATGGTTGCCCACTAGGGCCACGGGATCTCTTGCTCTCCCGCTCTAACTCTTCCCGCTCTAACTTATGGTATGCCTCGTACTTTCGGATAATTTCAACAACAACATCAAATGAAATCCCGACCTCAATCTCTCGAGCCATCTGGGATCTCAAGGAAAAAGAAAGGTCATTAATAAATCTTTGAATCTCTCGAAAGGCTCATGGACTAGTTTTAACGCATCATATTCTAAAGCACCAACAGGCTAACCTACAGGCTACCCTGTCCAATCCACTCAAACTGGCAACACTTTTCATTTCGCTCGCTACTCGAAAGAAACTTTTCCACGAATCTAGAAGAAAAACCAAACCAAGTTAGCTAATAAGAGAGTAGTCCACCAATCTAGGGCTGGACCTTGAAACTGGAAAGAAGAATAATCAACACTATACCGCTCGATATAATCAAGAGCCTGAAGGATATGCTGACATTATTGTATTTTAAAAATTTACGCAGGGATTATCTGATGCATGGTTTAAGAATATCGGAAGGTTCAATTGGGTAAAATAATGCAGTCTTTTCAGATACTCGAACCGAGCCATTACTCGGGCTAGCTAACCAACCAGAATAACTAGAGGCACAACACATGCTGCCTCCGGAATATACTTTACTGCGGCAATATTAAGAACTGGAATAGAAGCTCCCTGAGACTGAACATCTGCATCTGCGACAACCTCATAAGCTTCCTAGCAAATAATAGGTTTTTGCGGTATCTGCATCACCAAGGTTCTCATGAAAGCATCGTAGAGAGCCAAGGGAACCACAAGGCCCTGCTCCCTTTTCCATCGCGAGCTCGTACTACTGGGACCTCCGTAACTAGATAGTCAGCACGATCAAACTCTCGGGGCTTCGTAAGTGCTAACCCCAGGCTAGACTGCTTCGTCTCGAACTCATACCATTTGCTGATTCGTCGCACGAGGGTTCACAATAACCACGAAGGAATTAATGAATTAACGATATTACTTTTGAATCCTAGACCGACGCACGATCAGAACTGAAGAAAGTGAAACTTCCTAAATGCCATCATAGCCTCTCGTAGATAAGTACAGACGTCTACGTACCCATCAACGAAACTCTAGTAGACACTGTCTTAGTCTGGATAGACTCTAAACCGGGCTCTGATACCAACTGACACGACCTAAAATCCGGTTAGGCTGTGCCGGCACCCGACATCCTCCCCTAGACCCGTCGGGCAAACCCTTACCAATTAAACTAGGAAAATAAATATAACAATTCATAAATAAAGACAGGACTAAAAATAACACACAGACATATTGACACCTCTAAGCTGTACGAAAGAAAATTACAGCTGACTACCCAACATACTAGGTTTAGGGCTATCCAGACTAGACATCTAAGTGTACAAAAGAAGACATATACCTCCTGAAGGGAGCAAAATGCAACTGAAATAATAACCAATAAACTGGTGGCCATCCGAAATAAAAACTGGCTCACCCTGACAGCTGAAGTCGTCTTCGCTCCTTCACAACATGGCGAACTCAATCCTGGAGCGAACCTGCAAAAACGAAATAGATAGACAAGAAACAAAAAACAAACAAGGGTGAGTCAAAAGGACTCAATAAGTGGGGCAGACTAGCCATCTCAAAGAATAGGAAAGCTAGCCAGGGAGAAGAAACAGATAAACAAAATTCCTCTTATTTAAATTATAAAAGGCAGAGCCAGATAATAACCAGAAACACGTAAGAAACTATAAACTCAACCAGGGATGCGAGCCAGAAACATATCAACAAATAAGCAATGCACATATAAGCACAACAGTAGTCATGTACCGCAAGTCTACACAATGGTATGAATTGAGATAAAATGAAATGAAATGAAATGTGATGCAAAGGGCACATGTGCCAAATGAATGGAGCGGAATCCTTCTGCTTCGAGGGCGGAATCCTCTTACCCTCAATATGATGCAACGGAGCGGAATCCTCTTACTCCGAGGGCGGAATCCTCCTACCTCAATATGATGCAATGGAGCGGAATCCTCCTGCTCTTAGGGCGGAATCCTCCTTCTCCGAGGGCGGAATCCTCCTACCCTTAATACGATGCAATGGATCAGAATCCTCCTGCTCTGAGGGTGGAATCCTCCTACCCTCAATATGATGCAATGATAATTCTTCACCGGCGCGGGACCCTCATCGAGTGTCGGGAAGCATATGTCAACTCACAGCCAAAGTACAATGCTCAGATCCTCAATGCAATACCAATAACAGGACATAACATATAATATACAATGTAAATCCAAAGCTAAGGCTTAATGAGTACGCCTATCGGCAGCTACACACATAAGGAACACGTGGTAGAAAATCCACGAGGCCAGGTGCCTCCAAATAAGTGGATATAAATACTTACTTGTTCCAAAAATTAGTATGGCTAATCAACTACCGCTTTATCCATTGTTTTCCTTGCCAAATGATCCCCCTCTATTCAATAAACAGAAAAATATATCAATTTAGGCTAAAGGCTTCATTCCTCAAATCTTAGGGCAATCCGGTTAGGAACCTGACACCCTATTCACATACACAATACGCAGGCCAGGCTTACGTACAGGGTTTAAGGTCACATGACCAAACCCTAAATAAATTACATTTATAGGTTGCCCATAACTCACTGAGTACGAGTATATAATCAATTCCATTATCGGGGTCCATTTGACCCTTTAACTATTAATTGAACTTATTAAAACGATGCTAATATTTCAAGTTTTATTGTTAAAACATATTCAAACACACGTAATAAACTCAAATAATGCATTAAGATCATTACCTTAATATTTCGGGGTAAAAAATCTACTATTTTCCCGGCTCTTTTCTCATTTTCTGGCATTTTTCTCCCTGTGTCATCTCTGTTTCTCGTGTTTCTATATTTCTGTTCATTTTCTCTATTTCTATAAAGTTTGAGCTTATAATTGAGCTTTATATAAGCTCATCCAACCGCCATCAACTTTTGTCTTCTTCTTTTTTGTCTTTTCTCCTTTTTTTTTCTTTTTTTTTAAAATTTGCTGCTACGGTAAAAATTAAAACGGTACCCTGCGATATTCAAAATAATTCCAAATTTTTCACACCAGTTATACAAAATATATATTGCATACTTGCTAAGACGGATCTCAAATCGGACTCCCGAAACTCAATATGCAAGTTAAATGAAAAAAGATCAAATTATTTAACTTTCGGCATTTTAGCGGAAACTAGCCGAACAACATCGAAATTCACTTTCGAAAAGTCAAAAAAGTCACAAATAATCATAAGAACCTAATGGCGCTTTCGGATTTCGAATCGGAGCTCATTCGCCAAAACCGAGCTCGAAAATCTCTTTTTAATATTTATCGACAATAAAAACTGAAACCTTCTTCCAATGCCTACCAAACGAGGTCTGATTTAGCTCAAATTTTACAGACATGTCCTAATGGATATTATGAATATTTTAAAATTATTGGCACGCCAAACGGAAGCCTAACTTACAGAACGACTGACCGAGGTCGTTTCAGCTTTCCTTCGTGATGAAGAGACCGGCAATGCCTATTCTATGCTTGAAGATGAAATAGGTGAAAGTAAATCTTGTGACCTTCCAGGTAAGTCTACTACACTCACAACTCTAGGAGTTAGTGAAGAAAAGTTCATGATAAGTATATTAGTAGTAAGACTTTTGATGTTACGCTAGTTGTTATTGATTGTGAGCCTAAAATTGAAAATGCTTGTGAGTTTGATGAAATGAAAACTAGTGTTAATACTTGTGATGAGGATCTAAGTCTCAAACATCATTTACTTGATCCGAGAATTAAAAGTGATTATCCTTGTTTAAATCCAGTTTCATCCTCGTGTTGTCTAAATATCCAATGATTTTTATCGTGTTCACGAGGCTGAAATAAAACTTTTAGATATTAACCCCGTTGATGAAGTCACCCTAAGCAGTACTTTTCTCTACTATTTGTTTGTCTATGATGAAGCATCCGTGCATGTTGTATCCGATGCACTATCGATGAAGTTCGCCTTATTGATCACTCTCAATTCGAGACTGGTGGGGTTCAAAGGCGTCGAGTTGATGCCTGAACATGATCCCAAGCTTAAGAGCGTTCGAGACGTTATCTTGAGTGGTTGATGGGTGGGAAAATATCAATGACACGATAGCTACCTTTTCCAACAGGGAAAGGTTTATGTGCCCGTGTCAATTCGGAAAGTGCTTTTTGTTCGAGAGGCTCACTCTGAGGGCTTAATAGGACACTTTAGTGTCATACTTGATGTGTTTACCTCATTGAGAATTGACCTCAAAATTGATCTTAACTATAATTTACTTGACTTGATGCTTTTGAGGTTGAATGGTATGAAATTTGTGAGGTTGTGTTCGAATAATCCTACTTGTGTTGTGCTGAACTATGGAAAGCATTCCAAATGCTTGAAATGGCACAAGTGAAGAGCTGCTGGAATGACACCTTGTGGAGATTCTTGTGGTATGTGATCGAAACTTGTAAACTCCACGAGGACGGTATGTTTTCTTGGCTCATGCTTATCTTTTGCTTGCTAGAGCCCCGACAAATAATGATATCGCCCGCAGAGGGTTTCGAAGCGCTCGTGCACCCAATCATGGAAAGGAGCTTGTGGGAAAACTCTGTTGTTGTCTCATTAAGGCATGGAGATTACCTCTACTCATTCTTGTCCATGTTTTGCAGGATCTAAAATCGAGGACGAATGATGTTGATGAAGAGGCTGTGCTGATAATGATCTGTTGCTGTGAACCGTAGGCAGATGATGGCGCGATTTCGAGGACGAAATCCTTTCAAGAAGGGGAGGATGATGCAATCCAAAATGGCTCTTAATTGTTCGAGCCATCGAGACTGTCCACGAGGAGCCGAATCAAAGAGTTGTATGATGCCAAAAAGAAAGTCGAACATTTAACCGAGGCTGGAAGCTGAACATTCAACCGAGGCTGAAAATCGAACATGCAACTGAGGCTGAAAGCTGAACGTTCAATCGAGGCTAAAAACCAAACATGCAACTGAGGCTGAAGTGCCTGAATTTTTGTTGAATAGTGACGTCGAGCATTGAAGCGACTGAAGGGTTACAATATGCCCGAGGCAGAAGAGCGTCCGATCTCAAAGTGTCTGAGACCAAAGAGCGACTGAGCATTGAAGCACAAAAGCGCTCGAACACTTATATTTACTTTGGCCATATGTGGCTTGGTATTATAGGTCGACTGTGACCACTTTCCTAGTTTACCCTTGGGGCTATCTATATAAACCCCTTAGTATAGTTCATTTAATCCAGGTTTTGTTAGGAATGAGGAATTTAGCTGAATGCTAATTGTGTCTCCGTTATAAGCTGACCCCGCCATGGGAATTACAAGAACTTGTGTCATTCAGTGTCATCATTTAAACATTTTCTTCTTGGTCATTCAATTTGCAAGAAGCATAGTTCTTCTTGAGGATTGTTGCATATTATAGGTGCATCTCCTTGTTTCTCCGTTGTTTGAACCGAGACTAGTTCCTCGGATTCATTACAACGAAGCAAGAGATTTGTCTTACTTTTATCTTTATTTTTCCGCTGCTTTGTCTTCGGTTGCTAAGCTTAATCTTCACCGATTTAGCTTTCACCAATGGGTCATTCTAGTACCTCATCGAGGAGGGAGGGCTTTCATTTTCAGGGTAGGCCACCTGTCATGTCAATTTAGCGCTCGGTGCTTATTATGCGCCTGCGCCTTGACAGAGTCAACCTCAATTTCTTTTTCATCGCCATCAGCAGTTTGTTCAGCATTATTATAGATTAAGGTGTTTCTGTTGTCGCGATCTAGGTCATCACAAAAAAAAATTGTCGCCTTCTGCAGCAGTGGTACATTCACCCTTACCCTCGACCCCAAGTATCAATCCAACTGAAAAGGCAATTCTATGAATTTCCAATCAGGCAGGATGGTACAATATCCAATAAAATAGACCCCGGTAATTCCCTATTCCCTTATTTGTAAATATGATCTTTAGATCACTTCTTGAATTGATTTAAGGTTCACATACTCTAATTTGCTTCTGTGATTCTTCTGGAATGTTGTTCCAGTTAAGGACTAGTCATGGTAGAGGGGTAGATAATGTGTTGAGGGTCATTGTCGCACCCCACATTTTCTACCTCCTCCGGACCGCGCGCCCGAAAAAGAAAAGTGGTTTTAGACTTGGGGTAACTCGTTTGAGTTAGAGTTTTGGAGTCGCCACCTAATAAATTTCCTAGGCGTATTAGGTCACCTAAAAGCATTTCTAATTCAATTTAAAGAATAACTCCGGGTTGGTCTACTAATCAGAGATTCGAGTAAGTGTTCGAAATAACCTAGAAGGAAGGGATTAGGCACCTCCTAAGTTCCACTAAATGTAGTTCCCGGACGATTTCAATAATTGGATTTAAGTATGTAATTTTAACCATAAAAGGACAACAGTTAAATAAAATATAAAAGGATTATGATATTCCAATAACTAGAATTGAGTAAAATAGGGATAGTTTTGAAATAAAATTCAAAGGTAGGTTATATGAGGTAAAATATGCAATAGGCAGTTTAAATAGTTTTGCAAAAATAAGCTTATATATGAATAGTATTGTACATATAACAACAAATTACAAAATTTAGACTAAAATAGCTAATTAACCAATTTAAATAGCCAACCCTAGGATTATTTAACCTATTCAGATCAGAACCCAGCTTTTACCGGCGAAGATAGTTTCAGAATCCACTGTCGTATATAGCTTGGGTAATTTCCATCATATCCGTGGGGGCTTAATTTACCCTTAACCCCCATAGTCTTTTTAAGTATTTAACTAGAGCGCTTTCTAATATTTTAAAACGGCTTAAAAGGTTTTTCTAACGTCCCCAACTTAAAGTTTTGGAGACTTGCGAGACACTACTAAATTAAAAATATCTAGATACCCTAAATATGTTTGGTGCCTCATAGCTAGACTCCAACTAGGCGTAAAAATAATATACGGTCATGCAGAGCAAATAAAATTATAACAAGTAAAACAATTTTCAAAAGGTTTTAAAAGAGCAAGCCTCCAAATTAATAAAAAGTGATAGAAGTTAACAACTTTCAAGCTACGGTTACGTTTTAAGACTTCAGATTTGCAGATTTATGCTGGCTTTAAAATTAAGCTGCACTTGAAGCCTTTTAGAAAATCATTCGCAGCTTTTCAGATATAACTACTCTACAAAAACTGTCAACTTTGTAACAAACCTTCAAATTTTTGACTTGCAAATATAGTCCAGTTTCATAACTGTTTTACAAGGATCTATTATCTTAAAAGAGAGAGTCATATGATGCCATCAAAAAATGTTAAATCAAAATGGAGTAGCACTTATTCCGTAAGCATGACCACTTTTCTTTGGCACAATAACTTAAGATACTTATCAAGATATATATTTCAGAAGTATAAAACTTAGCTTACCCAAGATAATATGTAAGTGATATAGTCTCCACAGCAACATGATTATGTATTCAAGGAATATTCAAATAGTAAGTCGACTGTCAAACAAAATTAAAAATACTATAATAATATTGAGTCATAATTCAAGACTAGATGAGAATCATACCTTTCAAGATTCAAAGAAAAGCAGTGATACTTTGTCACTTACCAATAGCAAAGTCCGGTTTGATGTTACAATAATTTTTGGAATTTGCAGAGTTGTCTTCGGACAAATTTAAATTATACAAAATGCTTTGATATGACAAGAGGTGTTAAGCTATGAGAATTGAGTTCTGAGGGATGAGAGATGGGAAAGGTATGATAGACGACAGGAATAGAGAAAAATTTGTGTAGAGAAGGGATATAGAGATGTCTTGATAAGGGAGAACAAGCGATAAATTATGTCCTCCATGGTGAGAATTGAGTTGAACTTATAGTAGAGGAATAGGGTACTAAGAATGGTAGGAAAATATTGATTGCATGATTTTTGGGGATCTTTGATTTTGAATGATTTTGGGGAGAGAGATTGGGGGCAGAGATTTGAGGGAAGATATTGAATGATTTGAGGACTATGTATCTAGTATCAAAAGAAAGACAAATACGTTGGGCCTTTGTCCAAATTCGAAGGAGATTTTAGGAGGTGATTATGGAGAGATTCGGGGGATAGTGAGGGGATTGAGGATTTGGAAAAGAAATTGAGGGGATTAAGGAAATATTGGAGAAGATTCTTAATTTTTGAATTCTTTTCCAAAAATGGGGAGGTAAGAGAGTAATTAGAGGAATTGGAGGGATGTTGGGGATATGATGGAGTAATTTAGAGATAGAAGCGAAGATTGGAGAGATGAGACATAGTTTGAGATACAGATGGACTTGCAAAAATGTATTTGGATTTCTGCTTGTCTAGGTTCAGAAAGGTGAGGGCTAAATATTGAAAATATTGTGGGATTTATAAAAGATTTGGAAGGATTTGAATTCAAATTAATTTAAATTCAAAAGAATGTGGCAAATGATAAATTAAATAAAATGGAAGGAGTATTTCTTTATTGGACCTATATTTTAAAAGGTGCAAAATAATAATAGAACAAATATAAATGCATATAGAGACCGTACACAAAATATGCAAAAATACAAACAACGACCAAATAAAGCTATATAAGTACAAAATAGGTACAAACAGTTATTAATATATCATAAATGCAGCAACTTACACAAATGACCATAATTTAATACGTATTTAATAAATAGCCTAAAATTGCATGATACAACAACTGTTATGTATATATTGTATACTTAGGGTAGAACACACGTAAATACATGTTTTTTCTAATGCAAATTTGTCAAACAGTCAATATTGCACCTTTAGGTTAATTTATGAAAAAAAAAGAGACAAAATTTGGTGTCAACAGCTGCCCCACTTTGCCTGGTGATGATGAAAAGAGTCTTCGGACAATGATAGTTGATGGAGTAACCAATTTTGTCACCACTGGCAAGCAAAAATGGTAGAAAGGGAAAATGAGAGTTTTGGGGTGTTTCGGTCAAACCTCGGTCACTGAGTTGCCTACATATCTCGGGTTTCACGAGAATCAGGCCGTGTGTCGTTCTAGAATGACATGTTGCCTGTGTGAGATGTTTATGACGCACAATTTAGGTGTCAAGAGTAAACTCGCCAGAGTATGCAAAGTTTACGTTTGAATGTACTTTGAAATTTGCTGAGATATATGATTGCTGGATACAACAGAGGCATTGTCGAAGACGAGGTAACATCGACAGATAAAGCATGGAAAAAGAAGCTTGTAATCATCCTAGTTATGAAGATGTGGTGAACGACAAACCCATAAAGAGGAGTTTACATGGACAAAATTTCCACTACTACTCGATAAATAAGTCATCTTGCCTTCACCATTGTCTCGACCAAACTGGGGAATATTGGGAAGTAAAGCTCGATAAATGTGCACGATTCAAACAGATGGGAATGATTAAGCACGAGAACACGCACGATTGACATAGATATGCCTGAATAGGAAGGAATACAAAACTGGCATCCAATCGGCAAGGAAAGATTAGGTAGATTATTGGTGCGAGTATGGAAATGTAGGTTTTAGCGCTTTGGAACTCGGCTAAATAAATATGGGTATAGCAAAGACATTGTCGAAAAGACCAGGCTTCTTGAATGGTGATCCAGAATGGTGCATAGTATGTACTTAAGGTTTTACGGTTGCACATTTCGGGTGTGGTAGTATTTTTGGGGAGCAAGAGTGAGAGTATGGGAAATGACGCAGGGGTTTGTCGAGAGATCGGACATTTCCATACAGTAAAATCAAGATAAGAGCAAATAGCGATAAATATAAAGATAAAGTAAACTTTCCTGTTAAGCGGAGTAGTTGTTTTGTCTGTATAATATGGACAGTAGGCTTTCATTATCATCTTGTCCACAAACGCAGACCCTACACGACTTCCATAGATGCGAATCATATGCTTCTTCAATACTACACCCACAAACGCGGACCTTATGCTGCTTTGAATTGCCGAACTATGTCCAAAAATGCGAACCCTACTTTGCTTCGAATTGCCAAACTATGCCCACAAACGCGGACCCTACCATGTTGTCATGTCCACAAACGCGGACCCTACCATGTTGTCATGTACACAAACGCGAACCCTATATATCCACCGATGCAAACCCTATGCTTTGATATTCATGTCATGTCTACAAACGCGGACCCTATATATCCACTGACGCAGATTCTATGTTCTCATAATCTGATAAATTTTGCTTTGCAAGAGTTGTTAGGTATACTCGGTACCTGTGTAAAAATGCAATCAAAGAAAATTTGTGAGTCTTTTTGGGGGATGTTGACTTGCGCATTCGCTGTAATTTGCTTTGTTGCCGCATCTTGCATGATTATCTTCTTTGTAATGCTTCCCTTTTCGAGCTCTGAGCAAAAGGGATAAGGAAATGAGATATGCATGTGTTTTGAGAAAAATAATATTTAAAGAGTAATGTAAATTTATTCCATTAAATCATAGACTGCGATATGTTTTTTGGAGATAATCTCCTTTAAATCCATTTGCTGCTCAAAGATCATCCATTTTGAAATTTTGAGTGAAGCTCAAAAATCCTGCCCTAGTGTGCTGCTTGTATTTTCCTTGAATTTTTAAGGTCTGCCCCAGTGCATTGTGATGCATTCTTTGAATTTTTTAAGGGAAACTCAAAATATTCTGCCCTAGTGTCCAATAAAATTTTCTTATGATGTGACCGTGCCTTGAGTAGGCTGCCTACATATCCCCTCTTTGGAATCGGGTCGCTACATAGTTCAAACTCCATAAAGATGAATGTTGCTGATGTCAATTTTGGATTTGTGGTAACTCTTGATTGTGTCTATGTAAAGGGACTTTAGTTGTACTTCGCAATCTGTCTTTGCTGATATTAATGCTTCTCTTATCAATATTGTGTGCATGGCATAAGGATATTGCTTTGTCTCGATTTGGACTATTTTATTTTAGGATCAACTGTCTTGCTCTAACTTCCTTGGTAAGTGCCTTTTGTCATTCTATTGTTCATTGTGTTCACACTTCGCTATCCATGAGCGTCACTTGCTCGATTATGCTTTTGGTTTGTTAGGATTGTCTAATTCTGCTTCTTATGTGTATTTCTACTATTTCACCTTGAATTGTAAATCGTCTTCCTCAGTATACTCTTGCCTCAGTTGTCTGCTATAAGATTTTTGCGATTAACCATGAAGTTCCTTAAATATCCTTTGTCGAATCATCATAGCATGACATGTACTCGTCGTTTTGGACTACTCTCTCGCATCACAAGCGCAGATTCAAGGGAATTAAGATGATTTTGCAGAAAGTGAATGATGCATACTGAAAATGAAAAATAGGAAATACTTTTATTATCGGACATGAGAAATAGTCTTCGAAATGAGACAATGATGCAACAAAGTAGAAAAAATAAAGGAAACAAAAGCCAACGACTCAGAGTCGTGTTTTATTTAAGAAAAGAACTAATGCCCCAGCTCCACTAAGGTTCTCGGCATGCTCAGAATGTGCTGCAGGTTCAGTTGTTTGGCATAATTTTAGATTCAGATTTCTGGATGTTCAGGGACTTAGTATGCTTTGCGGGAACTGCATCATATTCTCCTATGAATAGCTCCTTCAGACCGGCCAGCTTATCCTCTACATCATGAGCACCTTTGGCAAGTCCTTCTCCCTCGAGAGTTTTCATGTTGCTTGAAAATATGGATGCCTGTTTCAGAGTTGGAATAAACTGCTCTAGTGAATAATAACTTTTTCCTTTGCATACCAAGATGTACCCCCTGCCAAACTTGTATTCATCAAACACTGTTTTTGCTTTTATGATTGTACCTTCCAGATTGCATCCTTTGCCGAAGTCAATCATATTCACCTTCTCATCTCCATGATTGGGTAGTAGGTTACTGTGCATATTTGGCGTCTTCAAATGAATGACCTTTTCATCTATTAGGTCTTGAATCTTATCTCTCAATGCAAAACATTTCTCTATCTCATGCCCCGGTCCACTTGAGTGGTATGCACACCTTTTGCCATAATCAAAATGTGGTGAACGATTGTCTGGCATCTTTTGAGGTATCAGGACAATAAGCCCGACAGCTTTCAATCTCTCAAAAAATTGGGTGCGAGATTCAACTAATGGAGTGTAGTTTCTTTTGGGTCTTTGGTTTGAATCGGGGCGAGGCCTAGGAGGGTATGGTGGTGCATTTCGGTAGTTGGGTTGAGAGTTTTGCTGGTATGGTGGACGACTTGGTGCTGAGGTGTGGAAAATAGGTCGAGTGGGTTGAATGTTGTAAACGGAATTTTCAGGCGGTATGTGAGGGTAGGGATAGAATGGTGGCGGTATTTGATAATAGTAGTTGAAAGCAGCATCTTGAATGGTTGCAGCAAAAGAGACTTCATCTTTTTTTCTTTTTGGAGAGACTCACATTTCCAGCCTGGATAGCCTTATTAGCTGCTTGTAGTGCAGCTAAGCTAATAATCTTTCCACTTTTTAACCCTTCTTCTACGTCATCTCCCATCAACACTACATCTGCAAACTTTTGGTTCTTCATATGCAACAATTTGTCATAGTAGACATCTTCTTGTATGTGAATGCATGTGTTAGCTATTTCTTTCTCATTCATAGTGGGTTGCACCTTGGCAGCTTCTGCTCTCCACCTAGTAGCATATTCTCGAACTTCTCCATGGGTTTCTTTTTCAATTTTTTTAAATAGAACCGATCTGGTACCATTTCGGTATTGTAGCCAAATATTTCTACAAAGTCCGCTGTTGTATCTTCCCAACTGAGCCATGTGCCTGGTTTATGTTTAGAAAACCAACTTAAAGCCTCTCCAGTCAAGCTTCGACTGAACAACATTACTCGTATTTTCTCATCTTCCCCTGCTCCAATCAACTTGTCACAGTATGTTTTCAGATGAGCCATAGGATCGCTAGTGCCATTAAATAAGTCGAACTTTGGTATCTTGTATCTGTCAGGCAATTTTTAATTTGGATAGATGTACAAGTCCTCGTAGGCTAAACCTTTAATGGTTTTGCCCAACTCAAACTTCTTAAAAGCTGCCTTCAGCTTGCAGACTTTCTCTTTTGTCCCATCATCATTGGCTTCATCCTTCGCCCATTCATAGTTTTCATGGTCTTTGACAGGTGAAGTGAGTTTTTGGTTTTCAAGAATGAACATGGGATTGTAAGGTCGCGAATTAGTGATATTAGTGTGGGTAAGTTTATGTTAGGGTAGGTAGGGTATGCAAGGAGTGGTGCATGATAAATAGCTGGTGGTTCTTGATAGGGAGGCGGTGCTTTGTGTGTGGCAGTTGGTGCGATTTGGTAACCAGTGGGTGGTGCTATTTGGTAAGTAGCAGGTGGTATTGTTTGATAAGCAGCAGGTGGTGTTGTTTAGTAAATAACGTGTGGATCTGCTGGGTGTATAGGGTCCTTTCCATGAGGGCGGGCTGACCCATTTAGATCAACTGGTTCCCCCGAATAGGTGGAGTTAACAATAGGTAAACTAGTCATTATAAGTTTCTCTTCAATTTCCTTAATTCTTTGCTCTAAGGTAGCAACATGTTCATAATACCCAACCCGGGCAAGTTTGCGGGGTGTCCCACTAATCGCAATGCTATCTTCACTAAGAACAACGTTATTCAACTTATTCATAATGTTCCATCTTCCTCTCCTTCTAGTTTGTGTCAGGGGAGGAGTTGTAACTAGGCCTTTTGCTCTCGTCCGGTACTGATGCTCGGCTAGAATGCACAAGTCAACCTCAGGAATGGGAGTAAAACTAACACATGAAAGTAATAAGTTGATATCAAGTTAATAATTATCATATGCAAAATATATCATACCTTACAATGCAAGAGACCTCTTTTTGCCGGAGGTAGGACTAACGAGAGAAACATATATAATATGCATAATAGGAGTCATTTGATTTGGACAAGGTTGGCTAATGGACTTTAACATACCAAGGATGTTAAGCCTTCCTAATTTTGATTATGTTATTTAAAATTGAACGTGTATTTTGCGTCATCCCATTTGTTTTCATAACCCAAAAAATGAATGGAAAATAATTTTATTAAATAATTGGTTTTGTTGTATATATGTAGAAATAATACTTTTTTTTATAGGTAATTAGAAATAAATAATTGATTTGGTTACATAAAAGTAGAAAAAAACTTAATTTAATGTCTTAAGTCTTCGTGACCTGTGACAACCTGCAACTAAAATAAACTATTAGACGACCCCCCCCTTTTATGAGAACAAATGGTCTACATTAGACACGTTCAATTTTAAATAGATGCACACGTAACACATTTAAACGTTCCTTAGGGTTGAAAATCCTGTTTGGTTCGTTCAAACATGGTGAACTAATGGACTTAGGTATGAACCGAAGTCAAGATGGTCCTACACATGACATGATGAATGATTCCTAAACAGAGTCTTCACTAAGAGTTGGCTTGATTAGACAAGGTTCTTCCAAACGGACAATTTGGAAGTGGAAAGTGCAGAAACCGTCAACAGCTTTGCTAGTTGACTAATTTTGCACTTCTTTCTTAAAAGGTGTTTTAGTATTGAAACGTCTGTGAGTTTCTTGTAATCGGTCTTTGTGTGTGAATTTCCAGGAATGGAGGAAAATATGAACGGAATGACAGTTATAAAATAAATATAATTAAATAAAAATATAAATAACAATTAAAGGATTAGCCAAAACAAAATAATCATCAAAGAAACAAAACAAAGAAAAAATATTAGTCCGATAACAAAAATAGTAAAAGCAATAAATTAAACTCAATCATAAAGATCATAATGGCTAGAACATAAAATCCCAAGCAGAATCGTCAATCGGTCGCACCCCACTTTTTCTACCTCCTCCGGACCGTGCGCCCGAAAAAGAAAAGTGGTTTTCGACTTGGGGTAACTCATTTGAGTTAGAGTTTTCGAGTCGTCCCTAATAAATTTCCTAGGCGTATTAGGTCATCTAAAAGTATTTCTAATTCAATTTAAAGAATAAATCCGGGCTGGTCTACTAATCAGATATTCGAGTAAGTCTTCGAAATAACCTAGAAGGAAGGAGCTAGGCACCTCCTAAGTTCTATTAAATATGGTTCTCAGTCGATTTCTATAATTGGTTTTACGTATGTAGTTTTAACCATAAAAGGACAAAAGTTAAATAAAATATAATAAGGATTATGATATGCCAATAAGTAGAATTGAGTAAAATGAGACAGTTTTGAAATAAAATTCCAAGGTAGGTTATATGAGGTAAAATATGCAATAGGCAGTTTAAATAGTTTTGCAAAAATAAGCTTATATATGAATGGTATTGTACATATAACAATAAATTAATAAATTTAGACTAAAATTGCTAATTAACCAATTTAAATAGCCAACCCTAGGTTTATTTAACCTATTCGGATCAGAACCCAGCTTTTACCGGAGAAGATAATTTCAGAATCCTCTATCGTATATAACTTGGGTAGTTTCCATCATATCCGTGAGACTTAATTTACCCTTAACCCTATACTCTTTTTAAGTATTTAACTAGAGCCCTTTCTAATATTTTAAAACGTCTTAAAAGGTTTTGCTAACATCCCCAACTTAATGTCCCGGAGGCTTGTGGGACACTACTAAATTAAAAATATCTAGACACCCTAAATATGTTTGGTGCCCCATAGCTAGACTCCAACTAGGCATCAAAACGATATACGGTCATGCAGAGCAAACAAAATTGTAACAAGTAAAACAAATTTCAAAAGGTTTTAAAGGAGTAAGCCTCCAAATTAATAAAAAGTGATAGAAGTTAACAACTTTCAAGCAACTGTTACGTTTCAAGACTTCAGATTTGCAGAATTATGTTAGCTTTAAAATGAAACTGCACTTGAAGTCTTTCAGAAAATCATTCGCAGCTTCCAGATATAATTACTTTACAAAAGATGTCAACTTTGTAACAAACCTTCAAATTTTGACTTGCAAATGTAGTCCAGTTTCAGAACTATTTTACAAGAAGCTATTATCTTAAAAGAGAGTGTCATACAATGCCATCTAAAAATGTTAAAGTTAAATGGAGTAGTACTTAATAAATTCTGTAAGCATGGCTACTTTTCTTTAGCACAATAATTTAAGATACTTATCAAGATATATATGTCAGAAGCATAAAACTTAGCTAACCCAAGATAATATGTAAGTGATATAGTCTCCACAACAACATGATTATGTATTCAAGGAATATTAAAATAGTAGGCCGACTGTAAAAAAAAATTAAAAAAACTACAATAAAATTGAGTCATAATTCAAGACTAGATGAGAAACATACATTTCAAGATTCAAAGAAAAGCAGTGATACTTTGTCACTTACCAATCACGAAGTCCGGTTTGATGTTACAATAAGGGATATAGAGATGTCTTGATAAGGGAGAAGTAGAGAGAAATTGTGTTCTCCATGGTGAGAATTTAATTGAATTTATAGTAGAGGAATAGGGTACTAAAAATGGTATGAAAATATTGATTGCATGATTTATATGGATCTTTGGTTTTGAGTGATTTTGGGGAGAGAGATTGGGGGAAGAGATTTGAGGAAAGATATTGAATGATTTGAGGACTATGTATCTAGTATCAAAAGAAAGACAAATACATTGGGCCTTTGTCCAAATTCGAAGGAGATTTCAGGAGGTGATTATGGAGAGATTCGGGGGACAGTGAGGGGATTGAGGATTTGGGTGAGAGATTGAGGGGATTGAGGAAATATTGGAGAAGATTCTTAATTTTTGAATTCTTTTTCCAAAAAAGGGGAGATAAGAGAGTAATTAGAGGAATTGGAGTGATGTTGGGGATATGATGGAGTAATTTAGAGATAGAAGAGAAGATAGGAGAGATGGGACATAGTATGAGATATGGATGGACTTAACAAAAATGTATTTGGACTTCCGCTTGTCTAGGTTCAGAAAGGTGAGGAGCTAAACATTGAAAAAATTGTGGGATTTATGAAAGATTTGGAAGGATTTGAATTTAAATTAATTGAAATTCAAAAGAATGTGGCAAATGATAAATCAAATAAAAAGAAAGGAGTATTTCTTTATTAGACCTATATTTTAAAAGGTGCAAAATAATAATAGAACAAATATAAATACATATAGAGACCGTACACAAAAATATGCACAAATACAAACAACGACCAAATAAAGTAATATAATAAATGCAGCAACTTGCACAAATAACCATAATTTAACACGTATTTAACAAATAGCCTAAAATTGCATGATACAACCACGATTATGTATATAATGTATAATTAGGGTATAACACACGTAAATGCATATTTTTCTAATGCAAATTTGTCAAACAATCAATATTTCATATTTAGGTTAAATATAGCTAATTTATAAAAAAGAGAGAGACAAAATTGGGTGTCTACAGTCATGAGACCCTAATTATCACTTACGTCCGGAAGGAGGAATTTTGAAATGGGTGCGAATTTATTAAGCTAGCATTATGGTACGCCACCCTCAGCTGCTGTGCCTAGTTGATTTGTCATTCTTCCCCTTTGGTGTTGTGCGTATGGTAAGTTTTTCATTTGCTGCCTGCGAAGTATATTATTTTTTTATGAGTGAAAAGCAGTCAATAAGTAAAATATAATTCGTGTATTCCGCCTTAATTCAAGATGCCAGTATGACCATTTCATCATGTGAGTAAGATTTGATTCTTTCGGTCGATCTGGAATTGACATGTCTTATTATGTTTCCATGCTTTCTAGGGATGTTACGTTGTTTCTATTAAAATCTGTTGTGGTAGAGGGGTGAGTTGTTGGCCTGTTTTATTCTATAGATTGTGCAACCTCGGTTGTTTATCTGGGTAGGATGTGAGGGATTTGGAAGCAAATATCAATATTATCGGCTTGGCATCGTGATGTACCACCTGTAATTGATGTGTCAAAAGTCAGTTTGTCTCTCTTGTTGAATTTCGTGTTATTCGCCACCATCAGAGTGTGTAATTGTTCCTTCAGGTGTAACGCAATTGACAAGTAAAGATTGATTTATGCAAGCCAATATTGAAGAAGCTTAGCAAGCGAACAAGAACAACGAAAAAGTAAAACATTAAAGATAAAGATAGAAGATAGACAAATCTAGGCTTCAATCTAAACGAACCCAAGGAACAAGTCTTGGGGCACTCAGCTTGAAAGACGAAGAATCACCTAAAACTAAGCAACAATCCTCAATAATTCAACAAGCTTCTGGCAAATTGAATGATCACAGAAGAAAATGTTCAAATGGAATTAGCATACGGTCACTTCCATTATCGGGCTTGAGCTTGCAGATGTAACTTTCATATCTCGAGCTTTTCCTTTTAGCTTTCGATCGATTGCTTTCTCCCGGCCATGCCAGCTGGATGTGAACATCATGCAAAAACTTGGCTTGACTTTATGTCACTGGCCTCGATTAGTAGAACACTTGATCAGCACATAAACGAGCTGCATCATCCTCCCCTTCTTGAGAAGATTTCATCCTCGAAATCGAGCCCTCTTCAGTCTCCGATGCTTTGACTACAACACAAGGAGTTAAGTTAGCAATATTCAAGGTGTTGGACACGTTATACTCACTTAGGAGGTCGATCACATATGCATTGTTGTTGATCTTGTTCAGCACTTGAAACTGACCATCCCCTCTCAGAGCCAACTTCCCTTTTCTTTGGTTTAGAAACCTCTCTTTTCTAAGGTGAACCCAAACCCAATCTTCTTTCTCCCCTTCTTTTTCTTCGAGGCCACTTTGCCATAAGCTTCTTCAAGATTCTTCTTCACTTTAGAATGCAGCTCGGTGAGTACCTTCAAAATCAATAACAACATCTCAAGGAAACATGCTTAAATCAAGAGGAATCAAAGGATTAAAACCATACACACAGTCAAATGGAGTCATTCCAATCATTTGATGCACAATACGGTTGTAGGAAAATTCCATCACGGGCAAACGATCAGCCCAGTTTCCGGCCTTACCTTTGGTCATTGCTCGAAGTAGAGCTCCTAAGGTTAGGTTGATTACCTCGGTCTGACCATCACACTAAGAATGGTGAGACGTCGAGAATAGTAGTTTAGTGCCAAGGGCACTCCACAACCAATTCCAAAAAAGACTCAAGCATTTAGAGTCTCAATCACTCGCAATAGTACGAGGCACACCGTGCAATTTCAACATGTTAGAAATAAACAAAGTAGCTACATGTTGTGCATTGTTGAACCCTCCCAAAAATGCACAACAAGTATGCATCGGGATTTGATTTCAACAAAATAGGACTCCAAAGGGTTTCTTTGGAGTCGTCACCTAATTTAAGGATTATTAGGAACCTAAGTTAACTAAAGAGTGCAATTTATTCCTTTAAAGGAAAATAATTCAGAGATTCTTAGGTAAGTGGCTCTATTAAATTCGAAAGAAGGTCCCTAACGGGAGCACTTTCGAAAATCCGCTAAAAGCGGTTAATCCGGCGATTTTCACGAATTTTACTTAGAGATAATTTAGGATAAATTTTAAATAAAATAAATAAATAATGAATAATACAGATAGATAAAATTGATTATGACAATACTTGAACAAAACTTAAGATTAATTAAATAAAAAATGAGATAATGGTTGATTGATTAATTAGATAAATAAGGGCTAAATAAAACTAAGTAAATAAATAAATAACTAAATGATTAGATAAAGAATAGTAATTTATTTGTTAATTAATTAGATAAATAAATAAATAGATAAATGACTTAATTGGATAAATAAATATTTATATGCTTTCAATTAGATAAGGGATGAACAACAATAATTGACTAATTGAATGAATAAACAAATAATTATAATTGATTAAATAAATAGATAATTAATTAAAATTAATTAAATGAATAAATAAATAAATAAATAAATACCACTTAATTAATTTAATAAATAAATAAATAATTATAATTGATTAGGCAGATAAATGATTAATTAAAATTAAAAAAATAAATTAATAATGAATACTACTTAATCAATTTAATTAATGAATAAATAAATAAATTAATAAATGGATAAATAATTATTTTAAATATAAATAATGATTAAATAGGTATAATTTAATTTTATTTCTTTTACACTCGATAATTAACTAAAGATTCCTACTATCTTAAATTAATTGGTGAGTCCCAAAGAGACGGGATATGCAATTTATAATCAATCCTAGACATGCAATGAGATAACAATTTTAAATAAAGCGGCTAACCTACCAGACTTCTAATCATGCAAAGTCCTAATCCAGTTTACGAGATCCTAAAACATGCTTTCTAAAGGGGACAGGAGAGAAGGAGTTTAGAAGGTAGAACCCAGGATAGTGAACTCAATTCGAGCCCTGTATTTCACAAGGTTTTTCATTTTTTCTTTTTCTTTTACATTTTCGGGGATATCAAGTTCCGAAAATGCGGAGCGGGTCAAATAACTTCCAATGCATGTAGCCATCCCATTTATGAGTTTTATTTCAACTCGTCCCCGAAGGTATCACATGTCGAAGAAAACAAAAGATAAAGAATTAGTACTGATTTGATAACAATATACATAAATTATTTACAAAGATAGCATACTTTCGACTTAAATGTGAACAAACCATATCTAACTTATCATTTACAACTGATTTTTTTTTTTTTTTGTAGAATTTACTTATTAAACAAAGACAGCGAGATCTATGCATTTATAAGCCTAAGCGATCAGGAAGAAGAAAGAAAAATCTGGAAACTGGAAACCAAGAAGCCAGACTAAACTGATTCCTTTTCAAACAAACTGGAGTGAAGCTGAGATGCAGCTCAGAGCATACCATGACAGAAAAAAAAAGGAAAAAGATAGAAAATTGGAGGTGAATCAGACATGGATTGAAACAAAGAAAAGGGAACTTAAGAGGGAAACTTAAGAAACTACAGAACATTTAAACTAATTACGCCAAGGGATTTAGAAATAAGCAGATAGAGTTAAGAGATGCCTAATCAAGAGGGATTTACTACCTGCTTTAAGCACAGCAACACAATGATCTTACCAGGACTTAAAGACAACCATACAGATCCCACACTTGAAGATACTCTACCTATAGCAGCTTGAAAGGGAAACTTAAAGACACCAGGAAGGAAAAGGCTAATTTGGGATAAACAGGAAACTATTTCTATCACACATAGAACCTAGAAACAAACTAGAAGCAGGAACTAAAACTTGGCATGCTGCATTCAACTAGGAAGAACAAAAAAAAGATCCTAGGCTAGAATAAACAAGACCAAACTAAGCCTACACTAACAGCCTCCAAATTTCCCCTAAGTTCACATAACACAAGAACCTGAACCTCACTTGACCTTCTCTTCCTTCAAGCAGGCCTGAGCCATAATTCTGAACCAATTACTAGCCTCAATACTCCTGATCCACACTCACAGGGAATCAGACAGCTGAACTCCTGATAGCCTGCATACTCCTGAACCACCTAAAACACACAGCTCACCTCCACCCTCTCCTGAAACAACCAAACATACACCTGCCTGCCCTTCTAAACAAACAAAATCTTGGACAAGCCCTCATCACCCCACACACATACCAGAACCAAGCTATATTCTTTAAAACACCCTGCATCCCTGAAACATCATCACATAACACCCTTTGCATGCCCCCTCCAAATTGAAGCAACACAGACCCTCTACAACACCTCTTAAAACTCCTGAACAAGCTTGAAACTCCAGCAGATAACAGAATCAGCCCAGCAGAACCTGTATACAACTCCAAACACCCCTGCACATCCTCACACACCATAGAACAACCCCTCAGACAACCCCATACAACAGAAGCAACAAGTACACTAAACTGGACACTAAATGATGAAGTAGACAGAAAGGAAAACAGAAAACTACTTCAGAATCTACTACTGGAGACCCTTTCATTTTCATTTAACAAAAAAACAGGACCTTTAACATGAAAACTACTACCTTTACTTAAGGTTCATTATTAAAATACCATTGTCAAAATAAAATGAACTAAACAGAGGGCCTTGATCATTCACAGAAAAAATATCTATTTCCTAGTTAAAAAGATCTGATCTTTAGCATGGTTTTAACTGCTTAGCAAAATCAGATTTTTGGGTTACTCTTTGGATTCAAACTTAAAACAAGTAAACAACGTAATATAAATCTTGAAGTTTACATATCTATCATTCAGACCAAAATAGAACTAAGAAAATTGGATAAAAAGAGGTAAACATTACCTGTTGCTGCGCAGTAAACTAAGGCAAAGAACTGAAGAAAGCGACTTGAACACAAACGACGACGACGACTAGTGATGCGACTAATTGAACTTTGAAACTTGCCTTAATTTCCGAATGAAAAATGGACTATATCTATTTTCTTTAAAAAAAAATAGAGAGTATATTTTTTTTGGTGAGCAAATGCTGCCGTTTTTGTTATATTCCCATTCTTTTCCACCCTTAAAAATGAGGAAGACTTACCAACATATAGTAGTAGGCTAGGGTTTCGGATTTTCGGCTCCAAAATTTTAATCCATGCCCAAATTCGTATATTCCTTGTAGAACAAGGGTGAATTTGGTCAAATCCCTTAAGGATTGTACCGAATTCATCCTTGTCATCAAGGATATTTCCGTTAGAGCAATCTACGGCTCAGATTAGATCAAACTTTCGAAACAACGGATAGGATGATGTGTTCGTCGTACTGGGGAGAGAAAATGGAATCAAATTGTACAAGTTTTGGACTGTTTTGGAGAGAATTCGAGGGGAAAAAGCAAGCGGGTCACGCGGGTTTAGGGATTTGGTAAACGGGTCGCGGGCTTTTCTAAAAAGGGGGAGAAATGAAGCGTGTATGTGTGTGTGTATAATGTATATGCTTGCATAAGTGATCCGAAATTAAAGAAAAGAACGATTTTGGCCCCCCAGTTAGGATTAAATGAGTAATTGAGGGTGTTGTGCGGGTAGGACAGAAATTAGGATATGCCTGGTAATTTTAGCCTTCTTTTGAAATTAATTAATTTACTTAAATTTAATTAATTAATTTTAATTCAAATAATTTTAATTATCTAATTCTAATTTAATATTTTTTTAATAATTGATTCTCCTTTAAATAATTTAGCCGTTAATTATATCTCGGGACGAAATTGGGTGTCAACAGCTGCCCTCTTTACCCGGAAAAGGATGAAAGAGTTTTTAGAGTAAAGAAGTTGACGAGAAACCAATTTTGTCCTGATAAAACCAAGACTTTTGATTCCACGGACCAAAAATGCGAGGCTTATGGGCATGGCCGAACTCCAGTTTCTGAGTTGCCTACATATATCGGGCTGAAAGAGAATCAGGCCATATGTAGTTCGACGATGCTTAGATACAGAGACTCGCAGGATCGACAAAAGAAAGGACGCACGAATAGGAAAAAATTCAAACTGACACCTAATCTGGAATGAAAGATTAGGTAAGACTTGCTTGTTCGAGTGCAATTCTTCAGATCCTCGTTGACGAGTCTAGCTCATATCAACGATTTCCCCAGTTCACTGCTAAGAAAGAGTTCTATGTTATGTTCCAAATGCTGCTGCGGCGTATCTAAAATCCTGTGATAAACGGTAAGCGAGCAACTGCCGATAAACTATAATAATTGGAATGAGAAAAAAAAAAGAATGATAACATAAAATTGTAAGTGCAGGTTGTGATATCATCCATAAGTTCTTCTTTCGACCAACTGACGAGATGCTTCGCCCGGAGAACCTCTAAGCTGATCATTATTCTGAAATAATAAAATAAGACAATAAGTAAATTGAGAACGAATTTGTCAAATGCAAGGCTTTCATAAGATAAGTTTGACTGACAAGACATAACGTCTCAAGTCGAATCATGTACTTCAAATACAATATGCCAATATTGCAAGACAACCGACATTGCAAAACACTCCGAAAGTGGCGCTCCAACCGACTTGTCTTAGATTATCAATCTACTTTAAACATATCATGCCAATATTGCAAGACAACCGACATCGCGAAACACTCCAAAAGCGGTGCTTCAGCCGACTTGTCTTAAACTATCAATAAATGCCAATATTGCAAGACAACCGACACCGCGAAACACTCCGAAAGCGGTGGTCCAGCCGACTTGTCTTAAACTATCAATAAAATTTAAACATAACATGCCAATATTGCAAGACAACCGACATCGCGAAATACTCCGAAAGCGGTGCTTTAGCTGACTTGTCTTAAACTATCAATAAATGCCAATATTGCAAGACAACCGACATCGCGAAACACTCCGAAAGCGGTGTTCCAGCCGACTTGTCTTAAACTATCAATAAATGCCAATATTGCAAGACAACCGACATCGCGAAACACTCCGAAAGCGGTGTTCCAGCCGACTTGTCTTAAATTATCAATCTACTTTAAATATAAAATGCCAATACTGCAAGACAACCATCATCGCGAAACACTCCGAAAGTGGTGTTCCAGCCGACTTGTCTTAAACTATCAATAAATGCCAATATTGCAAGAGAACCGACATCGCGAAACACTCCGAAAGCGGTGTTTCAGCCGACTTGTCTATCAATATCGCGAGGTAAATTCTATAGCAATGTTAATATTTTGAGAAAAGAAAAGCGCCGCCTTTTCGGCAATAATCAAATGTAATGCTTAGATGCCGCAAGAGTAAATTTGAATGATATGTCAAGCCAAATCATATGCATCGTCAACTTGATTGGTGTTGCTTGTATTGATAGTGGTGCAAAGTTTTGAATGCTCTCTTCAGTTCATATTGATTCTGATGTTCAATTCCTGCAAATTTAAAGTAAATGTGTTGGAAAACGAGTGAATAATAAAGTAAAGGCTATAATAAAAAAGAAAGAAATAGATTTGCGCTGCATATCGATAAGGCGAATAATCTCCGAGAAAACTGATGGTTGACCTGAAAAAGTAAAGTGAAGCATTAATTTAAAGCAAATATAAAATGTAATCAGTGCAATAGTCATTTGATAAATTGAGACAACCAGACAATGATGGTCTTGAGCAGATTGTCAATTAAAATAAGGCAATGCTTATTTGGGAATGAAAATCATAGAGGTAGAAATGCCGCCTGTTCGGCAATAACTCATGGTGAAGCATAACGCTTTAAGTCATGGAAATGCAATGCAACGCAATTTGCAAGGCAACTTTGAATGTGCGTTCAATAAATTGTTCACCCATAGTGCGAATGATCCTTTCATTGCAAGCTTTCATGTTCCTGCTCTCAAAGAAAAATTTGTTAGTTTTGGGGAGGGGTGTTTAATTTGTGCTGATTCATCTTGAATTTGCTGCTATCGCTTCCTCTTCTTCGTGAGACTTGGGCTTTGAAAACCATCCTCGAAAACTTGGTTTATGAACTCAATATTATAACTCATCTTAAGATAGAGGCAAAATAAAGTAATTTGATAAAATAGTAAGTAAGTAATCATTGATATGCAAGTGAAAAGTTTATATAATGCATTTAAAATTTCTGCTTCAACTGAAATTCATGACATATTTTGAAACAAACTGAACGTCCTTTGTATTTGCAGCTTGCACCAATCTTGAAAATCTTGGAACTCTGCCATCCTAGCCTTTGATAAGCGATACCAAGTTTGTGAAATCTGCCCCAGTTATAATCTTTATGCCTTCGAACTACTTTTTGCAAAATTTGCCCCAGTTTCTATCTTCCATATATTCAAATTATCTTGCAAAATTGCCCCAGTTGTTATCTTTCAAACCTTCAAAATATATTGCAAAATTGCCCCAGTTGCTTGCCTTAGGGGAGACTGAAAATTTTAATATTATAGAGTCGAGCCCGTTAAGAGAGCCTATGTATCCCTCCACGGGAATCAGACTGTGCGTAGTTCTGCTTACATAAAGATTTTTGGGAAAAATATGGCAATTTAAGTATGAAGCCGTATCCGAATTGGAAAATCCACACATCTGCCCAGATGCATAGTTCGGCATTACATCATAAAGATAAACAAGCCTAAAGTGTTACAATATTTTGACCGAGTCCGACGGAGATTGCCTACTTATCCTGTTGCCATTCCAGGAATCAGGTCAGAAGTAGTTCAAGCTTACATAAAAGATGAAATAGGGGAAATTCTTATATCAATGCAACCAAACTCTATGCGATTTACTACATATCCCGCCTTGGGATTCAGGTTACGCGTAGTTCAGCTTACACCAAAGATTACATTCAAAACCATGCTAACTTGTGATTGCTTCATACATAGTATCTTTTGACGGCATCTGCTTTGATTACTTTTGGCCAGACTTGACCATCCATTTCTGCCAGAATAAGTGCTCCTCCGGATAAAACCCGATGAACCACATATGGACCTTGCCAATTCGGTGCAAATTTGCCCCTTGCTTCTTCTTGATTAGGAAAGATCTTCTTCAACACCAATTGCCCCGGTTTGAAGTCTCTCACTCTCACTTTCTTGCCAAAAGACTTGATCATGCGATTTTGGTAAAGTTGCCCATGAAAAATTGCATTCATTCTTTTCTCATCAATAAGCATCAACTGTTCACATCTGATCTTCACCCATTCAGCATTTTCTAACTCAGCTTCTTGAATGAATCTTAAAGAAGGAATTTCTACTTCCACGGGCAAGACTGCTTCTGTGCCATACACCAAAAGATAGGGAGTTGCCCCAGTTGATGTTCTAGTGGTTGTGCGGTACCCAAGAAGTGGAAAAGGCAACTTTTCATGCCAATCTCTTTAATTATCAATCATCTTGCGAATAATACGCTTGATGTTCTTATTTGTCGCTTCAACAACTCCATTCATTTGGGGCCGGTATGCAGTAGAGTTGCGATGAGTAATCTTGAAGCTTTCACAAGTTGCTCTCATTAAATCACTATTCAAGTTTGCACCATTATCATTAATGATTGATTCAGGAACTTCGAATCTACAAATGATATTGTTGCGCACAAAATTTGACACCACTTTCTTGGTTACGGACTTGTGAGAAGTTGCTTCCACTCACTTGGTGAAGTAATCAATAGCCACCAAAAGAAAGCGATGTTCGTTTGAAGCGGCCGACTCAATAGGACCAATAACATCCATTCTCCAAGCAACAAAAGGCCAGGGAGAACTCATTGCATGAAGTTCAGAAGGAGGTCTTTTGATCATATCTCCGTGAATTTGACATTGATGGCATTTCCGCACAAACGGAACACAATCAGTTTCCATAGTTAGCCAAAAATAACCGGCTCTCAAGATCTTCTTTGCCAAGACAAAACCATTCATGTGCGGCCCATAAACTCCCGCATGCACTTCCGTAAGCAATTTATTGGCTTCAACGGCATCAACACACCTTAAGAATCCTATGTCTGGGGTCCTCCTATATAGGATTTCACCGCTTAGAAAGAATTGATTTGCTAACCTTCGAATGCTCTTCTTTTGGACACTTGTTGCATTTTTCAGGATAACTCCCAACCTTGAGATAATTCTTGATATCAAAATACCAAGGATGGCTATCTCGCTCTTCCTCAACTTGAAAACAATAAGCTGGCCTATCATGCAATTCAATTTCGATAGGATCAATATAATTCTTCTCAGGATGTTGGATCATGGAAGATAAAGTTGCCAAAGCATCGGAAAACTCATTTTAAAGTCTTGGAACATGCTTGAACTCAATCTTTGCGAACCTTTTGCACAATTCCTTGACACAACGCAAATAAGGAGGAATCTTTGCATTCTTGGTGTTCCACTCGCCTTGTACTTGGTGAATCAGCAAGTCAGAATCCCCGAACACTAAAAGTTCTTGAATATTCATATCGACTGCCAATCGAAGACCCAAAATGCATGATTCATATTCAGCCATATTGTTGGTGCATGGAAATCTGAGCTTGGCCGAAACAGGATAATGCTGACCCGTTTCAGAAATTAAGACAGCTCCAATACCAACACCTCTGAAATTTGCTGCTCCGTCAAAGAAAAGACGCCAACCATCATATTCAGAAGAGATGTCTTCACCCAAAAACAAGACCTCTTCATCGGGAAAGTAAGTTCTCAATGGTTCATAGTTGTCATCAACAGGATTTTCAGCCAAATGATCCGCCAATGCTTTTGCTTTTACCGCCTTTTGGGTGACATAGACTATGTCAAATTCACTTAACAGAATCTGCCATTTTGCTAATTTTCCCGTGGGCATCGGCTTTTGGAAGATGTATTTCAAAGGATCATTCTCGAGATAAGATAAGTTGTATATGATGAAAGATAGTGCCTTTACCTTTGTGCGGTCCAAGTCAAGGCACAACAAGTTCGCTCCAAGAGAGTATACCTGGCTTCATAAGGGGTGAACTTCTTGCCTAGATAATAAATAGCTTGTTCTTTCTTCCCGGTCTTGTCATGTTGCCCCAAGACACATCCAAATGCATTTTCCGAGATGGACAAATATAAGATCAATGGTCTTCCAGGTTCAGGAGGAACTAACACAGGCGGATTACATAGATACTCCTTGATCCTATCAAAAGCCTTTTGACAATCTTCCGTCCACTCAATAACAACATCTTTCTTCAACAACTTGATTATTTGTTCGCAAATAACCGTGGATTGTGCAATGAAGCGGCTTATGTAGTTCAAGCGGCCAAGAAAGCTCATCACGTCCTTCCGGCTCTTTGGAGGAGGCAAGTCTTGGATAGTCTTGATTTTGGACGGATCCAATTCTATACCCCTCCGGCTTACAATGAAACCCAACATCTTACCGGCGGGAACACCAAATGCATATTTTGCAGGATTAAGCTTCAAGTTATACCGCCGAAGGCGGTTGAAGAACTTTCTCAAATCAGTCAAATGCTCTTCTTTCTTCTTTGACTTGATAACAACATCATCTACATAGATTTCAATCTCTTTGTGAATCATATCATGGAAAAGAGTTGTCATCGCTCTCATATATGTTGCCCCGACGTTCTTCAAGCCGAAAGGCATAACTCTATAACAAAACACACCCCAAGGCGTGATGAAAGCGGTCTTTTCAGCATCATCTTCATCCATTAGAATCTGGTTATAGCCAGCAAAGCAATCTACAAAAGACTGAAGCTCATGTTTTGCACAGTTATCAATAAGGATATGAATATTTGGCAATGGAAAATCATCCTTTGGACTGGCTTTGTTGAGATCACGATAATCAACACAAACTCTAACTTTGCCGTCTTTCTTGGGCACCGGCACAATATTCGCTAACCAAGTGGGGTATTTGAGAGATCGAATCACCTTAGCGATCAATTGCTTTTGCACTTCTTCCAATATTTGTTTGCTTGTGGAAGTTTTGAAGTTTCTCTTCTTTTGCTTAACAGGCGGAAATGAAGGATTAGTTGGCAACTTGTGAGTGACAAGATCGGTACTCAAACCGGGCATATCATCATCAGACCAAGCAAAGATGTCTCAATACTCGTTCAATAGTTCAATATAAGCTCTTCTTTCTTCCGAGGTCAAATGAACACTGATTCTGGTTTCTCTAACATCTTCTGAAGTTCCCAAGTTGGTTGACTCGGTTTCATCCAAGTTAGGCTTTGGTTTGTTCTCAAATTGATCCACTTCTCTTGTTATTTCATCAGGAACAAAATCTTCATCAAATTCCCCAATATCCAGTGCATCGGTACCAGTTTGTTCAGTTGTTTCATTATATGTCACAAGCAAAGTTTCGGCAGTTTTGTTAAGTGGAAAGCTGAAACAGAAACAAACATTAATCAAAAGCGTAAAATAAAGTAAATAATTAAAGCATAGCAAAATAATAGTAGGGGGAATGCAGTGCATTTTATTTGTTTCAAAAGTCTAGTTTAGGGAGGCAATACATTAAAGTAAAACATGCAGAATATAAACAGGTTTTTTTGAAAAGACATAAACATAAACCAAAGGCGAAACACAGTTCAGGGCCTCAATCTGATTGTGACGCCAAAATAAACTAGTGAGTTCATTCACCAACTCTCGTCCACTAGGATACAGGTCCAATTGGCCATCGGATCCTTCACCTCAACATTCTGCACAGGTGACTGCTCAGCATAGTCTTCAATAACAACACTGCATTCCCAATCATCACTCAAAAACAAATTACCAACTCCTTCAACCAGATCTGGTGTAACCATTTTTGGTGCTTGGACAAATGACTGGTATAAGGAAGGAAGAGGTTCTGGCATAACAATGGCTGGTTTCCTTTTGGCCTTTTCAATCTCTTTTTTGGTAGGACAGTAACCTAAGCCAAAGGTACCCAGATTCCTGGGCAAGCGGATGGGTTTAGTAATGCCGTTCAGATTTTCTCCCAATCCCGAACCAGGTTTGAAGCCGTTTTTTAACATTTCCACAGCAATCATCTTGGGGACTCTGGGTAGGGTACCTCTCTCCGAATCATCATTAGATGCTCGGGCCACATTCATTAACTCAACAGTGTGAAAAGTAGTCCCATCTAGCTCAGTGGCATTGTCTACCATAGGAATTGTGGTGCTAGCATGCATGGGGCTGTTTCCCTTGCCCTTAACCACTACTTCTTCATTATCCCATATGAATTTCACGCTTTGATGCAAAGTGGAAGGGACGGCTCCGGCCATGTGGATCCAAGGTCTTCCCAGTAACATATTATAGGTAGACGGGATGTCGAACACCTGAAACTCCACAGAGAAGTTCACTGGACCTATTTGCAGATCAAGATTAACCTCTCCTAAGGTGCACCTTTGAGCCCCATCAAAAGCCCTTGCTTTGACATTACTTTGTCTAATTTTGCCAGTGTCAATTCCGAGTTCCTTCAGAGTTGCTAACGGACATATATTGAGCCCAGAACCACCATCGATCAACACCCGTCCGACAAATTTATCCCTACATTTGACAACAATATGCAAGGCTTTGTTGTGTCCAAGACCCTCGGGTAGAAGCTCTTCTTTGAAGAAAGACACCTTGTGAGATCCTAAGATTTGGCCTAGACAGCCAAGCTCTCACTCGTGGTCTCAGCAGGCACCTCTGCTTCCTTGAGCACTTTCAGCAATGCATTTCTATGTGTTTCAGAGCTCATCAGCAAAGCCATGATGGATATCCGGGAAGGAGTATTCTTTAAATGCTCCAGAATAGAGTAGTCTTTTGACTGCATTTTCCTCCAGAAGTCCTCAGCCTCAGTGTCAGACACTTTTCTTACAATGCCCTCCTTTTCCCCAAGGCCTTGACCCAACTTCTCAGGCGTATAGCATCTACCAGATCTGGTAATGCCTTGTGCAGCAGCAACAGCAACAGTTACCTTTCCACTTCCGATAGGCACTTCAGAATAGTTCCAAGGAACCCTCTTGCTATTATATTGAAGGGGGGAGGCAAGCATAACAGTGACAGTTGGCCTTGGGATACCAGCTTGCACTAGAATGGGAGCTCTAACTTGCACAGATATTTTGGTCTCGTTGGCAACCCTCACATTGCTAACGGGAACAATGGTTCCTTTTAAATCGAACCCCTCATCAAGGGAAATGACATTGACAGCATTGTTTCCATAGGCGGGAAGAGGATTATCTTGCACATTTGGCTGAGTTCCAGTAAGCTGGATAGTGCCTGATTTGATCAAAGCTTCGACTTTATCCTTGAAGGCATAACAGCTTTCAATATCATGGCCCGCAGCCCCAGAATGATAAACACAATGCTTATTAGCATCATGCCACCTTGGAGGAAGATTTGGAGTGTTGTGACGAACAGGCTGCACAACTCCGGCGCTTCTCAGTCTTTCAAACAATTGACCGTAAGATTCAGCTATAGGAGTATAGGTTTTGGGTGCTCTCCTTTGATAGCTTTGGTTAGGTCCTTGCACATTTAGACGGATAGGAGCACGGGGTTGGTAATTTTGTTGGCGATGAGGGTATTGTTGTGGTGCTGGTGCTTGTGGTGGATAATAACTGGGTTGTGCTTGGTAGACCGGATATGGGGCGGGAGGAATTTAATAGTGACTAGGGTAATTTGGGAGTGGCACACTTGGGTAAGGAGGAGGAATATTTGGGTAAGGAGGGGGTGCATTTGGGTAATGAGGAGGGGCATGTTGGTAAGTAGGGTAGGTGGGTGGATTATCAAAGTTCAACTTTCTAGCTGGGCGGCGGTCAATGTCTGCAACAACAGTTGTGACTTCTTCCTTCTTCTCTCTCCTTCTAGAGTTGTTTGGGCTGGCTTGGGTATTCTGGGCACGTGACTTCATTTCAGCAAAACTCACAATCCGACCGGATTTGATGCCTTCTTCCACCATCTCCCCCATTGTAAGAAGTTCAGCATAAGGTGCACCCATCATAGGAAGCATATGCATGTAATAAGAGTCATCTTGAGCACGAATAAAGTACTTCACCATATCCTTCTCGGTCATCGGAGGTTGTACCCGTGTAGCTTGTTCACGCCACCTCAGGGCGTACTCTCTAAAAGTTTCTGTCGGTTTCTTCTTCAAATTGGCTAGGGTTATGAGGTCAGGGACCATCGCAACATTGTATTCAAACTGCTTTGTGAAATCATCAGCTATATCATCGAACTCATGCCACTTGCTTATGTGTTGTCTGGCAAACCATTCAGCAGCAATACCTTCCAGACTATGACTGAAGTAAGCCATCAGAAGTTCCTCTTTGCCTCCCGCAACCCTCATTCTGTTGAGATACTTGGTCAAATGAGCAAATGGGTCACCATGACCATCATACATGTCAAATTTTGGCACTTTAAACCCGGGAGGAGGAGTAATGTCAGGGTAAAGATTAAGGCTGCGGTAGGAGGCGCCTTGACGTTTCTTAGTCACCTGCAGATCCTTGATAGATTGCTGCATGATTTTCATTGCTTGGACTATCTCCTCTTGTTCACTTGTCTTCCCCTGTTTTCCACAGTTATGGGCACTTCATTCTGTGGCGGATAGTCTGTAAAGTCCACATTCTTGCCATTAGGGTCAAGCTCATAATACAACGCCTCGGGGTATCCCTGTCTTGGATCATTGGTGTTTGGAGGAGCAACGGCTACAACAATGGGTGCTTGAGATTGTGGAGGACGGGGAGTGTCTTTGGCAGGCAAATATTAGTAGTGAGGAGGAGTGGGGTCATTAGGATATGGATAGTATGAAGGATAACCAGCAGGTTGGGTATTTTGCTGAGCGGGCGGGGTATTTTGGCTAACTTGTGGGCGGTTTAGTGATGGTGGTGTTTGATTAAGTGGGTTGTTTTGGTATGTGGGTACATTGTGAACAGGATTGGCATTTGAAGGTACGTTTTGAGGGGCTTGCCCTTTAATTGTTGCTAGCTCATCACTCAGCATCTGTATCTGTTTAGTCAGATTTAAAATAAGGTCATCTTGGGCAAGGAGGATGTTTCCCTTTGAAGATCCGACAGTTTCAAGAGTCTTGTCATTGAGAGTGGGAGGCTGATCCTCGATACCAGACATTGCCGAATTCTGTGATGTATATCAATGTGCAGAGAAGTCTTTGGATCAGCTTAATCAGCACAAACCAAACTTCTGCTTGGGAATAAATAAAACAAAAGAAAAATTCAAAAAGTAATTATGTTAGTTTGCATGTTGTTTGTAAAATTTGCATATAATCACATAACGCGCATCACGTAGCGCTTTTGCATTTTAAACGAGCGATAAATTAAGGCATGTGGCAATCACAAGTAATGTGTGAAAATAAAATGCGGACGCGTCCTACCCTGTAGGGTGCCTCTTTGTGCTAGAGGTAAGCCTAATCGCGCAAATTGCATACACATGTGAATATTATAATGATACAAACCGTTTGCCAATACAATATTTAGGAAGTGAGTAAATACTCATAACTATTAGGAATAAACCGAGTCTCAAAACATAAAGTCATGATAATAACAAAATAAGTACTATGGGGAAAAGCTTCAAGCTTTTACATTGGGATAAAAGGGGTCATAAAACATAAAAGATAAATTCTGCAACTTCTTCAGGAATCAGCAATAATCATCAGCATTCAGCAACATCCTTAGGCAGATGGCCTTTCACGATACAACCGGTTTGTGGCATGAAGATACCCTGAATATCCTGGGTAATGGCTAACTTGGTCAAACATCAGATCATCCAATGTGGTTATGGGCAGGAAGGCGAGAATGCCTTTCAGCTTCTTTGTCAACAAAACCAGTCTGCTCCCAAGGACTTGCTTCTATCTCCCTAATGCCATAGATGTGTCTTGCCCATGCATAATACTCAGGAGAACATGGTGGGTTTTGATCTCGACGAATCAATTATCTTTCTAAGCGAGCCCAGTCATTACAGATGTTCATTGCTTCAGGAACTGTGTAATCAGGTGCTTCATATTCGACTTCAGACTCCCGTATACCGGCAATGAGTGGGATGCACTGTAATAACTCGATGCTCCTGAACCCAATCAACTTGATATAATACTGGTCGGGACTCCTTAAGCGAACTTCCCGATTGCCAATCCATGAATAATTCAGTGAATGTCCGCGCCACTTAAACCATTTAGATCATCATACCAATCTTGAGCAGTGTGATGACGTTTGAAACCTTCCAGTCTTGCATAGTGTGTGGCGATTCGGTTTCCATTTTGAGGAATCAAATCATCCCATTGCCCTCGAACGTGCAGATGCTCCACAACCCACGGAAATACCAAAGTACCGAGTAGTGCTAAGACAAAAACCTTAGGTCTAAGCTTCTCCCACTTTGCCTTATTGCAATCAAATTCTTTTGTGTGTGCTCTAAAAGAGCTCGCTCTTCCAAAGCGCTTAAACAAATATTCTAGAGAGATCGTGCCATGACTCTTCACTACCAATGATGGAAAATATTTCAATTCGAACATACTGCAAAATATCTTCGGGGATTTGGCTTTAGGCACAATGATCTCACGATCTTCCATGGTCAAACCTGTAAAGCCCATGATCTCTTCCAAAGTCGGGCACAACTCAAAGTCAGGGAAGCGGAAAACACCCGCTTCAGCATCCCATAATTCCACTAAGGCTCTAATAAGGCCCTTGTCACCCTGGATATGCATCAATGAAACCAGATTTCCAGTTTTCCTTATAATCTGAGCACCGTACTCCCCTTTGATGTTATTCCACCAATCTTTTAGAATTTTTGGCGAAGTGGTGATCATTTGGATGTCTCGATGCTTAGGAAAGATGTGGGCTGAATCCATATCTACAAAACAATAAAAAGACAACATGAGGATTCCCAAATTTGACATGGCAAAGGGCTTGGAATTCATTATAATATCCACACGATCACATAATATGCAGTGTCGTTGGGTTTCAATAACCCATCAACAAAAGGGCAGTTTCTTAATTCCTGAAAACGGTACCAAGGACCGGGTCCAAACTAAGGTGTATATGCATGCGTGACCTAATCTCCTTCTAAGAGTGGGTTGACGATTGAGGCTGACTCGACCTATGCGGGATAAACCTGGCCCCATAAACCAGTAAAACCGGCCATGACAAAACCAGGCAAACCATACCCCAACTAACTTTGGTGACACGAAAGAAATTCAGAGACTTAGGAAGGACAATGCCCTTCCTGTATTATTGCCCGTCATGCGGGCCCCCCGTGATGAAATCGAGGAGATGAAAGAGAATTGACAGGCTCCATGAGGGAGGAAGTATGAACGGAATGCAGACTATGCACAAATAAAACATGCTTCAATACATTCATTCACAACAATAAATTCTACAAATACTAGTTTAGGCATGCAAACAATAAAAGAGTTAAACTACGCATACATACAATCAACACGCATATAAATAAAGTATATTCGTGAAAATCTTTTGGTTAGAACCATTTGCGTATTCCCAGCGGAGTCGCCACAACAAGTATGCACCGGGATTTGATTTCAACAAAATGGGACTCCAAAGGGTTTCTTTGGAGTCGCCACCTTTAAAAGAAAATAATTCAGAGATTCTCAGGTAAGTGGCTCTATTAAATTCGAAAGAAGGTCCCTAACGGGAGCACTTTCGAAAATCCGCTAAAAGCGGTTAATCCGGCGATTTTCACGAATTTTACTTAGAGATAATTTAGGATAAATTTTAAATAAAATAAATAAATAATGAATAATAAAGATAGATAAAATTGATTATGACAATACTTGAACAAAACTTAAGATTAATTAAATGAATAATGAGATAATGGTAGATTGATTAATTAGATAAATAAGGGCTAAATAAAACTAATTAAATAAATAAATTAATAAATGATTAGATAAAGAATAGTAATTTATTTGTTAATTAATTAGATAAATAAATAAATAGATAAATGACTTAATTGGATAAATAAATATTTATATGCTTTCAATTAGATAAGGGATGAACAACAATAATTGACTAATTGAATGAATAAACAAATAATTATAATTGATTAAATAAATAGATAAGTAATTAAAATTAATTAAATGAATAAATAAATAAATAAATAAATAAATACCACTTAATTAATTTAATAAATAAATAAATTATTATAATTGATTAGGCAGATAAATGATTAATTAAAGTTAAAAAAATAAATTAATAATGAATACTACTTAATCAATTTAATTAATGAATAAATTAATAAATAGATAAATAATTATCTTAAATATAAATAATGATTAAATAGGTATAATTTAATTTTATTTCTTTTACACTCGATAATTAACTAAAGATTCCTACTATCTTAAATTAATTGGCGAGTACCAAAGAGACGGGATATGCAATTTATAATCAATCCTAGACATGCAATGAGATAACAATTTTAAATAAAGCGGCTAACCTACCAGGCTTCTAATCATGCAAAGTCCTAATCCAGTTTACGAGATCCTAAAACATGCTTTCTAAAGGGGACAGGAGAGAAGGAGTTTAGAAGGTAGAACCCGGGATAGTGAACTCAATTCGAGCCCTGTATTTCACAAGGTTTTTCATTTTTTCTTTTTCTTTTACATTTTCGGGGATATCAAGTTCCGAAAATGCGGAGCGGGTCAAATAACTTCCAATGCATGTAGCCATCCCATTTATGAGTTTTATTTCAACTCGTCCCCGAAGGTATCACATGTCGAAGAAAACAAAAGATAAAGAATTAGTACTGATTTGATAACAATATACATAAATTATTTACAAAGATAGCATACTTTCGACTTGAATGTGAACAAACCATATCTAACTTATCATTTACAACTGATTTTTTTTTTTTTTTTTTTTTTGTAGAATTTACTTATTAAACAAAGACAGCGAGATCTATGCATTTATAAGCCTAAGCGATCAGGAAGAAGAAAGAAAAATCTGGAAACTGGAAACCAAGAAGCCAGACTAAACTGATTCCTTTTCAAACAAATTGGAGTGAAGCTGAGATGCAGCTCAGAGCATACCATGACAGAAAAAAAAAGGAAAAAGATAGAAAATTGGAGGTGAATCAGACATGGATTGAAACAAAGAAAAGGGAACTTAAGAAACTACAGAACATTTAAACTAATTACGCCAAGGGATTTAGAAATAAGCTGATAGAGTTAAGAGATGCCTAATCAAGAGGGATTTACTACCTGCTTTAAACACAGCAACACAATGATCTTACCAGGACTTAAAGACAACCTTACAGATCCCACACTTGAAGATACTCTGCCTATAGCAGCTTGAAAGGGAAACTTAAAGACACCAGGAAGGAAAAGGCTAATTTGGGATAAACAGGAAACTATTTCTATCACACATAGAACCTAGAAACAAACTAGAAGCAGGAACTAAAACTTGGCATGCTGCATTCAACTAGGAAGAATAAAAAAAAGATCCTAGGCTAGAATAAACAAGACCAAACTAAGCCTACACTAACAGCCTCCAAATTTCCCCTAAGTTCACATAACACAAGAACCTGAACCTCACTTGACCTTCTCTTCCTTCAAGCAGGCCTGAGCCATAATTCTGAACCAATTACTAGCCTCAATACTCCTGATCCACACTCACAGGGAATCAGACAGCTGAACTCCTGATAGCCTGCATACTCCTGAACCACCTAAAACACACAGCTCACCTCCACCCTCTCCTGAAACAACCAAACATACACCTGCCTGCCCTTCTAAACAAACAAAATCTTAGACAAGCCCTCATCACCCCACACACATACCAGAACCAAGCTATATTCTTTAAAACACCCTGCATCCCTGAAACATCATCACATAACACCCTTTGCATGCCCCCTCCAAATTGAAGCAACACAGACCCTCTACAACACCTCCTAAAACTCCTGAACAAGCTTGAAACTCCAGCAGATAACAGAATCAGCCCAGCAGAACCTGTATACAACTCCAAACACCCCTGCACATCCTCACACACCATAGAACAACCCCTCAGACAACCCCATACAACAGAAGCAACAAGTACACTAAACTGGACACTAAATGATGAACTAGACAGAAAGGAAAACAGAAAACTACTTCAGAATCTACTACTGGAGACCCTTTAATTTTCATTTAACAAAAAAACAGGACCTTTAACATGAAAACTGCTACCTTTACTTAAGGTTCATTATTAAAATACCATTGTCAAAATAAAATGAACTAAACAGAGGGCCTTGATCATTCACAGAAAAAATAGCTATTTCCTAGTTAAAAAGATCTGATCTTTAGCATGGTTTTAACTGCTTAGCAAAATCAGATTTTTGTGTTACTCTTTGGATTCAAACTTAAAACAAGTAAACAACGTAATATAAATCTTGAAGTTTACATATCTAACATTCAGACCAAAATAGAACTAAACATTACCTGTTGCTGCGCAGTAAACTAAGACAAAGAACTGAAGAAAGCGACTCGAACACAAACGACGACGACGACTAGTGATGCGACTAATCGAACTTTGAAACTTGCCTTAATTTCGGAATGAAAAATGGACTATATCTATTTTCTTAAAAAAAAAATAGAGAGTATATTTTTTTTGGTGAGCAAATGCTGCCGTTTTTGTTATATTCCCATTCTTTTCCACCCTTAAAAATGAGGAAGACTTACCAACATATAGCAGTAGGCTAGGGTTTCAGATTTTTGGCTTCAAAATTTTAATCCATGCCCAAATTCGTATATTCCTTGTAGAACAAAGGTGAATTTGGTCAAATCCCTTAAGGATTGTACCGAATTCATCCTTGTCATCAAGGATATTTCCGTTAGAGCAATCTACGGCTCATATTAGATCAAACTTTCGAAACAACGGATAGGATGATGTGTTCGTTGTACTGGGGAGAGAAAATGGAATCAAATTGTACAAGTTTTGGACTGTTTTGGAGAGAATCCGAGGGGAAAAAGCAAGCGGGTCACGCGGGTTTAGGGATTTGGCAAACGGGTCGCGGGCTTTTCTGAAAAGGGGGAGAAATGAAGCGTGTATGTGTGTGTGTATAATGTATATGCTTGCATAAGTGATCCAAAATTAAAGGAAAGAACGATTTTGGCCCCCCAGTTAGGATTAAATGAGTAATTGAGGGTGTTGTGCGGGTAGGACAGAAATTAGGATATGCCTGGTAATTTTAGCCTTCTTTTGAAATTAATTAATTTACTTAAATTTAATTAATTAATTTTAATTCAAATAATTTTAATTATCTAATTCTAATTTTAATTTTATTTTAATAATTGATTCTCCTTTAAATAATTTAGCCGTTAATTATATCTCGGGACGAAATTGGGTGTCAACATGCATTATCACATTTCTTTCAAGGAATAAAGTAAGCCATTTGGAAAAACGTTCGACCACGACAAAGATGCTATCATGTCCAGCCCCAGACCTCAATAACCCCATAACAAAATCCATGGATATATCAACCTACGGTCGATCGGGAATGGGTAATGGAGTGTACAAACCATGAGGGTTGGACCTTGATTTAGCTTTCTTGCAATCTAAACAGGAATTGCAAAGCTTTTCCACATCTCGTCGCATTTTGGGCCAGTGAAACTGCTCGGTTAAGATACCAAGAGTTTTATCAACACCGAAGTGTCCCATTAAGCCCACAAAGTGAGCTTCTTGAACCAAAAGCTCTCTCGATGATGACACGTGCACAAACTCTCCCATTCTTAAAGAGACAACTAATGTGCCACTAATACTTTTCTACCCTCTGAAAACTCAAGATAGTGTTACGGACACTCTTAAGGTTGGGATCATGTTCATACATCAGCTTGATGCTTTCAAATCCCATTAATCTCGAAGCGAGAGCAGTCGCTAAGGCGAACTTTCTCGATAGCGCATTGGCTACAACATTGTCTTTACCCTTTTTGTAATGAATTACATAGGGAAAGATCCCAATGAATTCAACCTATTTGGCATGCCGCCGGTTCAACATCTCTTAGCCTCGAAGATGTTTCAAAGATTCATGATCACTTTTAATTACAAACTCAAGGGGCCATAGATACTGTTGGCAGTGAGCGAGTGCTCGAACGAGGGCATACAATTCCTTGTCATACGTAGTGTAGTTCAATGTTGCACCCTTAAGCTTTTCGCTGAAGTAAGCAATCGACTTCGATTCTTGCATAAGCACTCCTCTGATCCCAACTCCGGATGCATCACATTCAACCTCAAACGCTTTTTCGAAGTCAGGGAGTTGAAGTAACGGGTCAGAGTGTAGCCTCCATTTCAACTCTTGGAGTGCCCTCTCTTGGGACTCACCCCACACAAACAAATGGTCTTTCTTTACCAGCTCGGTTAAGGGAGCTTCCACGGTGCTCAAGTCACTGACAAACCTTCGATAAAAGCTAGCTAACCCATGAAAACTACAGACCTAAGTCACAGAAGCAGGGGTCGGCCAATCTTCAAGCGCTTCAACTTTGGACTCATCGACTTCAACACCGCTAGCACTTACAACAAATCCAAGACAGACTATATGCTCGACACAAAAGGCACACTTCTTGAAGATAGCATACAATTTCTTACTTCTAAGTGTATTAAGCACAGGCCTTAAGTGTTCAACATGTTCATCCACAGATTTACTATAAACAAGTATGTCATTAAAATACACAACAACAAACTTATTTATAAATGGTTTAAGCACATGTTTCATCAATCGCATGAAAGTGCTCGGGGTGTTAGAGAGGCCAAATGGCATCACTAACCATTCATAGAGACCGAATTTGGTCTTGAATGCAGTTTTCCACTCATCATTCGGTTTCATTTGGATTTGGTGGTAACCGGACCTGAGGTCTATCTTTGAAAAACAAGAAGAACCACTCGATTCATCAAGCATGTAATCTAATCGAGGGATATGATGATGATAATTTACCGTAATTTTGTTGACTACTCGGCAATCAACACACATTCGCCATGTTCCATCTCTCTTTGGGACAAGTGTAATTGGAACGGCGCATGAACTCAAGCTCTCTCGAACCAGTCCTTCTTTCATCAATTCATCCACCTGTCGTTGGAGCTCTTTGGTGTTTTCAGGATTACACCAACATGCTGGTTTGTTGGGGATTTGAGACACCAGGATAAAGTCAATTTGGTGCTCGATTCCTCTCAACGGAGGCAATCTACCTGGCATTTCTTCAGGAAACATGTCCCCGAATTCCTGCAAAACACTTTGAATAGCACTAGGCAAAAGATTATCGTTAGTAAAATCATCATTAGAGTTTATGAGGATACCCTTATGCACGAGGCAAATCATCCGCTTGCCATTATTGCACAAATATTACCCACAATGGGCGGTGTCGCTTTCTCTTTGGCCACAATTTGTGTCCCCACGGGAGACTTATCTATGGCCGCTTCTTTGATCTCATTCATCTGTTTATAATCCTCGCAGACTTGTTTTAGAGACAAAGGTATGAGAATGAAATTCTCTCCACCGAGCTTAGCAGTGTAAGTGTTGGATCGCTCGTTATGAATAATCAACCTATCATACTGCCACGGTCACCCTAACAGTAGTTGACAAGCTTGCATTGGAATCACATCGAACATCATCTGATCTTGATAAGTTCCCACTTTGAACTTTATCCATACCTGCTTGAAAACTTTCAGTTCTCCACATTCGTTTAGCCATTGCATATGATATGGATGAGGGTGTTTCAAGGTAGGTAGACCCAATTGCGAAACCAAAGTTTGGTTCACCATATTTTCACCACTACTCGAATCAATAATCATCAAACACACCTTTCCTCTACCCGACACCTCGAATGGAAGAGATTCTCTCTTTGGTTGTCCTCTTCTTCTAGGTTCATATTGCTCAAATTTCTACGAACTACAAGAAACATTTCCTGATGGTCAGTCTCGGTAGTATCTCGACCATCGTTGATTTTAGCTCAGTCAGTCTCCTCTCCGTTTTCTTCCTCAGAGTCACTCGCTTGCTTATGGACGGTTCCATCTTCGAGCAAAAGTATAACTTTGCGAGTCAGACACTTTTTCCATGTGACAATAAATCCTGCATTTATGACACTAAATATTTGAAGCACTAGATTATTAAGTTGAGCTTTACCTCCCATCTCCTTAGATTTATTATCAGTCGCTCCCCTTTCGAAGGGTTTCTTTAGATCTTGTTCAATGTTGGAACTTGTAGGATTAAAACTCTTCCAATATTTACTTTGGTTCAAAGGAGTCGAAGTAGTAACCCGTCGGTACCAATTTTCTTTATCGTCCTTCACCCACTTTTTAGCATCAACGGCTACAATCTGATAACCAACTGGAGCGGAATACTCCTGCTCCTGGGGCGGAACACTCCTGCACCCGATATAGTATAAACCAGAGGCAGAATACTCCTGCACTCTCTTGGGGCGGAATACTCCTACACCTGATATAATGTAAAGTTGAGGCGGAATACTCCCGCACTCTCCTGGGGCAGAATCCTCCTACCCTTAATATGATACAATGGAGCGGAATACTCCTGCTCCTGGTGCGGAATACTCCTACCCTCAATATGATACAATGGAGTGGAACAAATGCGGTCGCAATTGAGATGACACATCTTGTTATGCGGGGCATATGACCTCAAGGCCGTTCACTAGGAGTCAAGCAAAGTTGATTCAAGACACCCATCTTATCTTGACTTGGAGGGTCGTGGAAGGAGGCTCCGAGAGTAGCTCGAGGATCATGCTTTTGAGCACCATGGATGGAGGAACACTTGGGCTCCAAGGGAATCCGCCCCAAGCTCATTTTGAGCCCCTTGCACAAGTTCCAGAAGGAGGCGGAGCACCTCAAAGCTGAGGCGGAGCGCCTACCAAAAAGTAGAGAGCTGAACAGAAGAAGGCGGAACGCCTCATCAGCTGGAGGCGGAGCGCCTCCCCCTGTTTCAGCATGCGGGATATTTTACTACTTTTTGCATGAACTTCCAACTATAGCCCTGCGTGGCCTTATTTGTTTTAACCCACTTTGGGGGTACTTTAGACCTTTTAGTATGACTAAGTGAAGCCTATAAATACTTCACTTAGCTTCCTCAAACATTAGCTTACCTTTGAATCTTATGAATGATGAATAGAGTTTATCTCTTTATTGAAGAAACCCTTTCTTTGGTTGCTTGAATTCACTAGTGGAACCTAGTTGAGTCTTGAACCGAAAACCCGATCATTCTACTTGCGAGTCCCGGGTGCAACTCGAGGGTGGTTGCATAGTGTAGGTCCTTCTTGACACCGATACAATGGTATCTCGGGACAAGTTCCCCGGGGTTACTTCGTAGGGAGTTCGAGTAGTGTCTCGCTCTCTATCTTTATTTTTCCGCGTTTAGTTTGATCCTTATCGTCTTGGTATCAGAGCAAGGCTCGGGTTTGGTTTCTACAAACTCCCGACCCTTGATTCATCGTGCCTATGTTAGTTTCTACGTTAGGTTCTTATTTGTTGTTGAAGAAAAAGAAGAAAACACCAAAAAAAAATAGAAAAAAAAAGTTGAAAAAAAAAAACACAAAAAAATTTTGATCATAGATTCTTGGTTTGTTGGACCCGTTGTGTGATTGTTATTGGGGTTTGTTCCTTATTGGAAACCCGTTCTTTTGGTACCCTAAATACAAGATTTGGAGTTGAAACGAAAGATTTGAAAATTTGAAATCCTTTAAAAATTTGAAAATTTTGAAACCCTAGTTTTGAAGATGATGAACATGGTGGATTGCTTGTTTTTTATTGGAGTTTGATAAAAGTTGTTGGGGTTTGTTCTTTGTGGTTGAAACAACATTGGGGTACCTTTGAATTGCTAAAACAACGTGAGAATTGTCGGATTTTTGGGTGCAAAACCAAGAAAACCCGAAGTGAAACTGTGTTGAAGGTTGCAGGAGGCGGAGCGCCTAGATTCTGAGGCGGAGCGCCTAAAGTCTGTGACCTCTCTGGAATTTGCTGAGTCGGAGCGCCTCCTCCAAAGAGGCGGAGCGCCTCCAACAGAGGCGGAGCGCCTACTCTGCTGAGGCAGGGCGCCTACTTCTGGAAGTTATTGCTTTGGGTAGTTTTTCGTAGGATCTCTTGTTTCTTTGATTGCATTGCATCTAGCTAGTACTTCTTTGAGTAATCTTACCTACTTGAATTGTGCTAGCGCTTCTAAGCTATTAGGAAACTCAAGCCTAGACCGGAGACTAGAATTCAAAGAAGACTCGTAGTCTCTTTTGACTCAAGTCCGCACTTAAAGAGCTTATCGTTCCAATAGAGTCATATCAACTCCACTCACCCCGGAGTGCATTTGGCTTTTGAGTTGAGTGATTAAGTTTAGGTTTGCTATTCAACTTAGTGAAGCTTTGGATTCAAGCAAGAGTGAAATAGCCACCACCACTAAACGAGTGAACCGAATGAAACACTTGTGAGGGAGTGAGTGAGGTTGTTTTGCTAACGTTTGTTTCTTGTGTAGGTACAATGTCTACCGAAGGAGAAGACATTACTAAGATGCCCTTGCTACTATCCTTGCCAAGTTTGATAGTATGCACTTGAGGATTGAAAGCCTTGAGAGGGTGACATCAAGTGCCCTAGTTGAGCAAGGGACCTCCAATGTCCATTCGGAGAAAGGGACCCCGAGTGTCCAAGTTGAGAAAGGGGCCCCGAGTGCCCAAGTTGATGTTGGAGAAGGCACAAGTAGTCCGACCTTTACCCCGGAACAAGTTGCGGAGTTGCTTCACCACCAACAACGGGTAAGGGAGGATCGTGATCGAATTGACCTATTGTTGGGCAATACCCAACGGGTGACTATTCCAAACCTTATGGGCAATCCCCAAAGGAATGCTCCACTTCCCGGACCAATCCGAAATGTTCAACCTCTTGAGCAAGTTGCACAAGCTCAAGAAGGGGAGGAGGATAATTATGGTGATGATGGGTATGATGCTCATTATCAATTTAGGTGTCGGAATGTGGATAGGGGTCGAGGCCGAGGTCGAGGGCCACCCCATGGGCACTTTGGAGGGAATGCTAGGAGGGATCTTGGTGGATATGGGGATCACTTTGAGGGCCAACCGGAGCCTTTCCAAGGGGGTCGTGACAACAACAAATATCTTAATAGTGTGAAGCTCACTATTCCTTCTTTCAAAGGAAGTAGTGACCCGGCGGAGTACCTTGATTGGAAGTTGTCCATGGAACGTATATTTGACACCAATGATATGCCCGAAGTGAAGAAGACCAAGTATGCTATCTCTTCCTTTGAATCCTTTGCTTCTACTTGGTGGGAGTCGGTGAAGAGGAATAGAAGGAGGACGGGAATGGTTATTAATCTTACTTGGGAAGAGTTGATCCGTGTGATTGATGAAAAGTACTTGACTAACCAATACCGAGTGGAACAACAAAAGTGCCTTTATGAATTGAAACAAGGTTCCAAGACGGTTGGGGAGTACTTCAATGAGTTTGAACAAGTCCGAATGATTCTAGACTTGGATGAGGAAGACAATGAGACGGCCATGATCCGTTTCAAAGGGGGCTTAAACCGAGACATTGCTTCACTCTTGAAGTTTCACAAGTACAATGACCACTACAAGCTATATGAAGATGCGGTTGAAGCCGAGAAGTGGCTCAAAGAGGAGAAATCCCTTCGTTACAAGAGTAGTGCTACTACTCCATTGAACAAACCAAAGGATTGGAAAGCTCCTACAACGAATGCCAAATTCCCAAGTGCAAGTGGTGCAAGTGCTAGCAAGGATGTGAAGAAGCCTTTTGAAAGGTCTACACAACCCGTGGGAGGTAACTCTAGAACTCACTTGAGTAATCCAATCTCTTCTTCTACTCAATGCTTTAAGTGTAAGGGTTATGGTCATCTATCCAAAGATTGCCCTACCCGGAAAACTATGGTTCTTATGGGCGACTTGGTCTATGAGCAAGATAGTGAACCCGAGGAAGAAGAGGGAGTAGAGGGTGATGAGGAGGGAGATGATGGGGAGATTGCCATGGAGGAAGATGATGATGCCCATGCCTTCCTTGTTGTGAGGAGGAGTCTAGGAGCCATGTGTGTGGAGGATGTTGAGACCTTACAAAGAGAGAACCTTTTTCATTCCAAATGCCGAGTCATGGGTCTCCTTTGCTCGATGATCATTGACTCGGGGAGTTGTGCTAATGTTATTAGGCAAACACTAGTTGCCCAATTGAAAATACCCACCCTAAAACACCCAAATCCTTACCGGCTACAATGGCTTAGTGAGTGTGGTGAGTTGAAGGTGGTTAAACAATGTTTGATCAAGTTCAAGATTGGGAACTATGTGGATGAGCACATGTTCGATGTTGTGCCTATGCAAGCATGCCACCTTCTCTTTGGGAGGCCATGGCAATTTGATCGACGTGTGGTTCATAATGGCCATGCAAACACCTATACGGTGACGCATGAGAGAAAAAAGTTCGTGCTCCAACCCTTAACTCCCAAACAAGTGAGCGATGACTACAAACGGATGCGGGAGTTGAGAGAAGCGGCAAAGGCTAAGTCGGTTGTTGAGACTAGCCCTTTGTCCACAAGTTTGGTGGCAATCCCACCAACTTCTACCGGTGGCATGTGTGCCATGATGCAACCGGGCGAGGTCCTAAGAGGAAATGATGGCAACAAGCTTCTCATATGCCTAGTGCACAAAGGTATGGTTCTAACCTCCGATCTCAATTTTTCTACTAACCCTTTGCTTAGTGTGTTTGAGAATATTTTGAAGGATTTTGGTGACATGTTCCCGGATGAGATGCCGGATGGATTACCTCCTTTGAGGGGTATCGAGCACCAAATCGACTTTGTCCCGGGATCCCAAATCCCAAACAAACCGGCCTATAGGAGCAATCCGGAAGACACAAGAGAATTGCAAAAGCAAGTTGATGACTTGCTCACTAAAAGCTTGGTAAGGGAAAGCTTGAGTCCTTGTGCCGTACCCGTGATCCTTGTTCCCAAAAAGGATGGCACTTGGAGGATGTGTGTTGATTGTCGGGTCGTGAACAAAATAACGGTAAAGTACCGTCATCCTATTCCCGACTTGATGATATGTTAGATGAATTAAGTGGTTCATGTGTGTTTAGCAGAATTGACCTTAGGTCCGGCTACCATCAAATCCGGATGAAACCCGGTGATGAATGGAAAACCGCATTCAAGACCAAGTTTGGTCTCTATGAATGGTTGGTGATGCCCTTTGGGCTCTCCAATGCACCTAGCACTTTCATGAGGCTAATGAACCATGTTCTAAAGCCATTCATCAACAAGTTTGTGGTCGTTTACTTTGACGATATATTGATCTATAGTAAATCAATAGACGACCATGCTGATCACCTTAGGCAAGTGCTTGAAGTGTTGAGAGCCAAAAAGCTCTATGCTAATTTTAAAAAGTGTGCCTTTGGTGTTGAGAAGGTAGTCTTTCTTGGGTTTGTTGTGAGTGCCCAAGGAGTGGAAGTGGATGAGTCTAAGGTAGAGGCCATACGTGATTGGCCTACTCCTACTACCGTGACTCAAGTGAGGAGCTTTCATGGTCTTGCTAGTTTTTATAGACGATTTGTGAAAGACTTTAGCTCCATTGCCGCTCCACTCACCGAATTGGTGAAGAAGGACAAACCTTTTGTTTGGGGCCTTCCAAGAATTGAAAAGTAGGTTTAGTACCGCCCCCTTATTGCAATTGCCCGACTTCGGAAAGGCATTTGAGGTTGAATGTGATGCCTCGGGGGTGGGAATTGGTGGTGTTTTAATGCAAGATGGCAAACCCATAGCCTACTTTAGTGAAAAATTGAAGGGTGCATCTTTGAACTACTCTATGTATGACAAAGAGATGTACGCCTTGGTGAGAGCTCTTGCTCATTGGCAACACTACCTTTGGCCTAGAGAATTCGTGATCAAGAGTGACCATGAGTCACTCAAGCATCTTAGAGGCCAAAAGAAATTGAACAAGCGTCATGCCAAGTGGGTAGAGTTCATTGAGTCTTTTCCCTATGTTATCCAATACAAGAAAGGGAAAGACAATGTTGTGGCGGACGCACTCTCCCGGAAGTTTGCTCTAGCCACCACCCTAGCCTCCAAGCTCATGGGTTTTGAGAGCATTAAATTGATGTATGCTCATGACCCTAAGCTAAAGAGCATCCACGAAGCTCTTGAAAAGGGGGAAAGGGTTGAAAAATACCAATGGTTTAATGGATATATCTTTAAAAACGGTAAAGTGTGTGTTCCTGAGTCCTCTTGGAGGGAATTGTTGATTCGTGAAGCTCATTGTGGGGGCTTGATGGGACACTTTGGGAGAAACAAGACCTTGGCCATTCTCATAGAGCAATTCCATTGGCCAAAGATGGGGGTTCAAGTTGAAAAGCTTTGCAAAAATTGCCTTGAGTGCAAGCATGCGAAATCTAAAGCTAACCCCCATGGTTTGTATACTCCTCTCCCCGTGCCTACTAGTCCGTGGATTGATATATCAATGGATTTTGTGATGGGCTTGCCACGGTCTAGGGGGGGCCATGATAGCATTTATGTTGTCGTGGATAGGTTCTCCAAAATGGCTCACTTCATTCCTTGTAAGAAGTTTGATGATGCACAACATGTTGCCTTTTTGTTCATTGACAATGTCTTGAAATTGCATGGTGTGCCTCAAACCATTGTAAGTGATAGGGACACTAAGTTCCTAAGCCACTTTTGGAGAAGTTTGTGGGGTGCCCTTGGCACCAAGCTCTTGTTTTCTACGTCCCACTACCCACAAACGGATGGGCAAACCGAGGTGGTACACTGGACTTTGGGTGACCTTCTAAGGGCCATGACCCGAGGTAAGGCCGGGACGTGGGTTGATAAACTTCCTCTCATGGAGTTTGCCTACAATCGTACTTTGCATAGCTTGATTGGCATGACTCCGTTTGAATGTGTGTATGGTTTTAATCCCTTGATTCCCCTTGATCTAACCTCTTTGCCAAGGGAAATGGTTGTTAATTTTGAAGGGAAAAGCCGAGCAAAGGCTATGATTGAGCTCCATGCTAAAGCCAAGAAGAACTTGGAGGAAGCCTATGCCAAGGTTGCCTCCAAGAAGAGCAAGGGAAGGAAGAAGCTTGAGCTCAAAAAGGGAGATTGGGTGTGGGTGCACTTCCGCAAAGAAAGGTTTCCAAACCTTAGGAAAGGGAAGTTGGCACCCCGTGGAGATGGACCTTTTCAAGTGCTTTCCAAGATCAACAACAATGCCTATGTGATTGATCTACCCGGTAAGTACAATGTGTCTAATACTTTTAATGTGACTGGCTTGACCCCTTGTGATGTAGGAGATGGTGATGCCGGAGAGGAGGAAGCCATGGTTTCGAGGACGAAACCTTCCCAAGAAGGGGAGGATGATGCGGGGCATATGACCTCAAGGCCGTTCACTAGGAGTCAAGCAATGTTGATTCAAGACACCCATCTTCACTTGACTTGGAGGGACGTGGAATGAGGCTCCGAGAGTAGCTCGAGGATCATGCTTTTGAGCACCATGGATGGAGGAACACTTGGGCTCCAAGGGGATCCACCCCAAGCTCATTTTGAGCCCCTTGCACAAGTTCCAGAAGGAGGCGGAGCGCCTACCAAAAAGCAGAGAGCTGAACAGAAGAAGGCGGAGCGCCTCATCAGCTGGAGGGGGAGCCCCTCATCCTGAGGCGGAGCGCCTCCCCCTGTTTCAGCATGCGGGATATTTTACTACTTTTTGCATGAACTTCCAACTATAGCCCTGCGTGGCCTTATTTGTTTTAACCCACTTTTGGGGTACTTTAGACCTTTTAGTATGACTAAGTGAAGCCTATAAATACTTCACTTAGCCTCCTCAAACATTAGCTTACCTTTGAATCTTATAATTGATGAATAGAGTTTATCTCTTTATTGAAGAAACCCTTTCTTTGGTTGCTTGAATTCACTAGTGGAACCTAGTTGAGTCTTGAATCGAAAACCCGATCATTCTACTTGCGAGTCCCGGGTGCGACTCGAGGGTGGTTGCATAGTGTAGGTCCTTCTTGACACCGATACGAAGGTATCTCGGGACAAGTTCCCTGGGGTTACTTCGTAGGGAGTTCGAGTAGTGTCTCGCTCTCTATCTTTATTTTTCCGTGTTTAGTTTGATCCTTATCATCTTGGGTCAGTCCATTTTTTAATCGAATGATGGCTTGCTCATGTTCTTCCATATCAAGAGCCAATCGAATCTTTTCAAATTCATCAAAGTATTCTTCTACCAATTTAGACCCTTGTTTCAACTCATAGAGCTTCCAAAGTTGCTTCTGCCAATATTAAGCAGTCATATACTTAGCATCCATCACTCGTTTTAACTGCACCCATGTAAGAACCTTGGGGTAAGCATTCCTTCTTCTCATTCTCCTGTCAGCTTCCCAGCATATTAATGCATATGCCTCGAATGAAGCAATAGCGTGTGCAGCTTTCCTTTCTTCGGTCATCTAATTTTTTTCAAAGATTCATTCCCCACGAACCTTCCAATCAAGATATTGGTCCGGATCACTAGTTCCTCTGAAGGGTGGAATACTGATCTTGACATTGTTCAAGTTTGAATCTTGAGCACCTCGGATCAGTTCTGGATACTCATCGTAATAGTCATCAGCCTCACGATCATAATTTCTATCAACATACGCCTCCGCCTCGATCTCGACCTCGAATGTTCCCACAACCTCGTTGAACCTGCCTTCGTTGTACAAATGGTGGCTCATACTCAGCTTCAGCTTCCAGGAACTCTCCATCATCAACCTCTTCATCAACGACCTCGACTTATCTTAGGGGCCTTGGAAGTGGTAGTCTATCACCTCGGGGATTGCCCAAGTTTTGCTGCTCAGCTTGGCGATTGCCCAAGTTCGGTTGGTCCACTCGGGGAATGCCCAAGTGTTATTCAGCTCGGGATTGCGCACAGCTTCACTCAAATGGCCTCATTCCTCAACCATTGTTGATGAACCAGTTCAGCAAATTGCTTCAGTTTGATAGGAGTTGAATTGCTAGTATCAGCACCGGACCCAGGTAAGGCCACACACGCTTTCTCTTTTTTGAGGTTAGCTAGTTAAACACTTACTCCTTTTACCTCGACACTGATGCCTTGTATCGTAGCCAAGAGATCAACTAACGATACCTCGGGTACTTCAACTCCTTTCTCTGCATTTCCAGCCATTGAACCTACACAAATCAACGACAAGAAAATGTGAAAGTTAGAAATCTTCTCACACACTCCCTCACTTTTTTTGGGTGGTGCTCGGGTCCACTCAATTTTGTAGGTACGGTTACTCAAGAACTTGGAACCAATGGCTTTCTCGTTTTGATCGATTTCTCTAAGACCATCCGAATTTAAGAAGAATTGTTGTCTCATTCGAGAAGAGTGAATTGATTCGACTCGATGGAATGGATGCTATTTAACTGTGCACGGGAGGTCATGAATTAACTATGAAATTTGCACTTCGGTCACCCCACGCACGAGTTCCTATAAGCTCCAACAAATTAGCAAGACCTCGAGTAGAAGAATTTACTCCAGAGATCCACAAACGAGATTGCATGGGCACAAAGAAGAAAGAAATCCTAGGAGAATCTACCCTATGCTTCCTCTTTGGAAACCTTGGACACGTCACCCTTGTAAGGACAAAAGTGGTCCCTTCTTTGGTACGGATTAGGGTTTAACCTTATCTACTATTTCCTATTTCTTGCCAACAACTTTTCACCTGGGGATTTAGGCAACGACACCTTTGGAACAGTGAACCTTAACTTCGGTGTACGGACATCTTTAAACTTTTGTTCACAACCCAGAATTCAAGCAAGATTTAAGGTCGCCTCTTCGTTAAAATTTAATAACGAACGGAGGAATTTTCAGTTCCAAGCCAAGCTAAGAACAGCTTCAACTTCGTCCTTACCATTACAATGTAACAATTTTTTGGCGTATGGTCGATGGCTAAATGGTGGAACTTCGAATTTTAAGCACAAAACTCGACCTAAGTCAAACACCAACCACCAGTTTCGACGTCAAAACAATCAAAACTCAACTGGGGTTTTGCAACAGTACCACCTCGTCGATCGTACAAATTCTTCAAGAAACCCTAGTCCTCAAACATCGTACGACGGGTACCTTCCAGAATCACAAATCAACGGTGAATAAGAATAAACAACCAACCATCAACAAAATTTTTTGAATTTTCTTTTTACTTTTTTTTTGTAATAAAAACACGAACAACACAGTAACAACAAAAACAAAAATACGAAATGGAAATAAAGACACAAATGCACGAAACGTTAAGGTAACGTAGAACAGGATTGGGGTGTAAGAAAAAGCTCAAACTGTGCTCTAATACCAAGATGGTGCAAGCTAATATTGAAGAAGCTTCGCAACCGAACATGAACAGTGGAAAAGTAAAATTATAAAGATAAAGATAGAAGCTAGACAAATCTAAGCTTCAATCCAAATGAACCCAAGGAACAAGTCTTGGGGCCACTCGGCTTGAAAGACGAAGAATCAACTAAAACTAGGCAACACTCCTCAATAAGTCAACAAGCTTCTTGCTAATTGAATGATCAAAGAAGAAAATGTTCAACGGAATCCACCGATTGACCCAAGTTCTTTAACAATTCCCATAATGGGGTTCAGCACACGACGGAGACACAAAAGCACTCGGCTTATCATTCAATGTTCAAAATTAACTACTGAACTAGGAAATGAATAGGGGTTTATATAGATAGCCCCAAGGGTAAACTAGTAAATAGTCACAGTCGAACAAGGCCACAAAAGGCCACACAAGGCCGAAGTAAAGTGCTTAGGTGCTCTTGACTTGTGTTCTGTCGCTCAGCTATGGCATAATGAAAACAAACGCTCTCTTTCCTCGGGCACAATTATAGCCCTTTGGACGCTTATTGATCGGCGTCAATGATCAGCATTCGGTCACTTCCATTATCGGGCTCGAGCTTGCATATGTAACTTTCATGTCTCGAGCTCGGCCACTCTGCTTCCGATCGATTGCTTTCTCAAGGCCTAGTCAGCTGGATGTGAACATCATACAAAAACATGGCTTGACTTCGTGTCACTGGCCTCGATGGGTAGAACACTTGATCAACATGGACATGGGCTGCATCACTCGGCTTGGCATGAGACACTAACAATGATATCTTTTGCTATGATTTTATCCCTATTGTAGAGCACATTCTCCAGTGTGTCTTCTGGCGACTTATTGGGACTTCCTTTTGATTAAAACCCTGGGTTTGGCATGAATTTTGTGCCGTAACTCCACTCAATATCTTTTTTTTTTCCATTGTAGTTTCCTTGCTAGCTTGACTTTGAAGGTAGTCTAGCTCTGATAGCCACGTATGTAAAAGATGAGCTTCTAAAGGCTCCAATCGTTGCTATCCTAAGTTTAGTGTTATCTCTCTTATGCTTAGCACTAATAGGTTGGGTGTCGCTGTTGATATTCTCTATGTTAGGCCAGAATGAATGTCAATACAACCAGCTAGCGTGTTTCTTGTGTCCCAGGGCCGCTAAGGGTAATGTAGAACGTCTATCCGCCTTGTGAGTTTAAGTCATTAAGCAGTAATGTTTGTCGTGAAGGCTTAGAAATCGTGAACTCGAGAGTATTAGTTCCTTGGCAACTCGAGAGTGGAATCTTGTAGCTCAGGTCCGAGCTGCGTTCCGCTTATATTATGGCTAAGTCTTCCTTAGTCGAGGAGACTCAGGAAGGGAAATCTGGAAATCCTTATTTCTAATTAGTTATGTGGTCGTGATTTAAGTGGAGGAGTTTCTCTCTAATTTTAGATTCCATGGGTAAATCTTTCAAGCATCATCAAAGTGTAAGTCGAGTTTTAGGTTTATTAGCCCTTTTTTGGTATCGAAAAGTGTATTGATAGGATAGCTCATCAGCTTAAATTGCCGGCCTCTATGCCCATTCATCTGGTCTTTCCTAAGTCGATCTTCGAAAGTGCGTCTGAGATCCTGCAGGGGTTATTGTAATATATTTAGTTCCGATAGGGACAAATCTAGCTTGTAGAAGTTCCTGACTGTTGTTAACAGTGATATTAATTCAGTTTTGATTCTAAAAAGAAATTTTGAAGATTTCTATTCTGAGCCGGTGCATGGGTATATGCATAGTAGGGGAGTATTCGTACAGCTTTGAAAGCTTCACTAACACATAAGTTAGGTTCCAAGTTTGTTGATCTTTTAATATTGTGAAGTATTCCAGAGTAAAATGGTTTGCCGGTTTTTCCGGTAGGGACCAATGCCAGCTCATTTGTACATCTTTGTTCCGAGAATGAAAAGTTTTCCTATTAGAAATCGATAATTTAAGGTTAATCTTGACTCTTAAGCTAAGAGTCGTTCCGTATCAAATATTGCCTTTTGAGCTTGGTGTCAGTGCTATCATATTGTCCGATTGGAGATTGGGGGTTCGTTTCAAGTGTCCTCTATGCTCAGTGGAGGAGAATGAAATGATCTCGGTAAGTCGATTCAGGAATTAAAACTCCGATTTCTATGTCGATAGACTTAAAAGCTCTGTATGGTCAATTAGGACATGTCTCCACAATTTGAGCTGATTCGAAGCTCTGTATGGTCAGTTTTCTGAGAAGGTTCCGTTTAGTTTGTCGGTAAAGCCTAAAATAGGTTTCCAAGCTCGATTTGAGTAAATGAATTGCGATCCAAAATCTGAAAGTTTCTATAGCTTTGTATGGTCATTTGTGACTTGCGGAAACTTTCAGAAGTGAAATTAGAGGTCGTTCGGATAGTTTCCATTAAAGATCTGGATGTTAAGAAATTGACCTCTTCTTGTAGGACGCACATCTTGAGTTATAGAGATCCGTTTCGAGATCTGTCTTCGTGAGCATGTCACACAAGTGTTATATAACTTGTGCTTAAAATTTTAGGTCATTCCGAGTCTCGTAGTGTCATGTTCGGCCCTGAATTGCAGAACAAGCAGGTGATGGTGCAGAATTCTGCACATTCCAGATAGGCCCGTGCGATCACGGCCTACAGAATATGAAGGCAATGAAATAGTGGCGTGTCGGCGCTCTTGGTGGCACGAACATGCAGTTTCCGGGGTATAAAAAGACCCATGTCGGCTGTTTTTTATTTAATCTCAATTCCCTATATTGTCGTCGATTCCAAGCCAAATTTAAGGTACCAAATCAGCCTATAAATGATTCTAATCCCTTCTATTATGTTAATTCATTAATTTAGATCATGAATTGTGGGATTTAGCTTGGGAAATCAAGTGGATTAGAACTCTAGACTTATGGAATTGGGAAAAATGGTTGAATTAATCCCAAAAATGAAATCCACTAGCATATTTGGACTCGTGAGAGCATGAAGAGTCTAAAAAATATAAAAATTTGTGGGTGTTCGGCAAAGCCAAACCCAAAGGCATTTTTATAATTATTTTTCATCTCTGGATAATAGCTAAATGTTCAGTTTGTGCGCGCTGATATATGTAATTTATCTTCGTTAACTTAACGAAAATTGATTCCAAGAGGCATCGGGAAGGGACAGAGTCTATTCAATAGTCGATTCAGCCCACGATTAAAAGGTAGTGGATTAATTCTTTCTTTGACAGCCTTCGGCCTTTGTAGATGTTCTACGCATGTATTCTTCACGTGTGTAGCTTCCAAAGAAGCGTACTTACTACGCCAGAGCTTCATGAATAACCGTTTATTATGTTGTTAAGTTTTGTCGTGTGTCTGATGTGTTCTTAGGAGTATGATACTCTGATTGTGAGCGTGATGTGTCTTGGTTGTCTGGTATATGTGTTAAGATGTACTGTAGTTATTGTCCAGTTAAGGATAAGAGAGTTATCTTCGTTATGAATGCTAATTGACGAGCTATAGGCTTAAGATTATGAATAGAACACAAAGGTCTGAATTTTTGTTTATTGTTTTGTGATATACATCCATATGAAAGGTTTATCGTTTGGGCTCGGTGTGGAGCCTAGAATAGAGGTATCTTCTTTGTAATATGAACTTTAATTGTTAGGCTAATGACATGTGAATGCTATTTGAGGATAGAAGGCCTGTTATAGTAAAGAATACATATTAATTGAACTATAAGCTTGATATAGAATTTAGACTGGAAGTTCAGGTATGATTATAAATATAAATTGGGAGGTAGAGTATCCTGCTAGGTTGGGAATCCTTATAAAGTCGCAAGGCTTACTTATTGTTTGATGGTAAGAATTGTGTGGCATTACACATCACATTTTCACGGCTTAGCATTTGGATTGGAGCTGGAGTATTTCGCTCGGACTGTATATCATACCATCAGACTAGATGAGTGCCCTAAGCCGGGGCAAGTTAACATTGATTTATGTACTTCGCGATAGTCGACGAGGGTCCCACACTGGTGAAGTGTTATTATTACGTATTTGTTCTGACTATTTTGTAACTATTACATTATGTTTTGTGTATGCGATATGTATATCTGGTTTTGGATATGTTTCGGATTATCTCTACGTTCCTAGCTATCTTGCATCCCTAGTTGTTTATACGCTTTTAGTTTCTTATACATTTCTTATTCGTATTTGCTTATCTCTTCTCCCTAGCTAGCTTACCTTTGCTTCGAGGTGGCTAGCCTGCCCCCACTTATTGAGTCCTTTAGACTCACCCTTGCTTGTTTTGTGTGGTGTCTATTTATTTTGGTAGGTTTTTCTCCAGGACCGAGTAGCTCGCACAATTGAGAGGCGGAGGCGTTATCAGCTGTCAGAGTGAGCCAACTCTTGTCTAGAACGACCACCAGTGCTAGTTTTGTTTAGATAGTCTAGTGTTGCTCCTTTCGGGAGGTGTATGTATTCTTTTGTAATGTTAGATGTCTAGTCTGGATAGCCTTAAACCTAGTACATTAGGTAGTTAGCTGTAACTTCTTTGGTACAGCTTATTGTATAATTATGTTCGTATCTCTTTAAGTCTTATTTCTTATCTATAAGTTGTTTTTAGGTTTATTTTGTGAATTCAATTCAAAGGGTTCACTCGACGGGTCTAGGGGAGGATGTTGGGCGCCCACATACCCTAGCTGAAAATCCACGTCGTGTCAGTTGGTAAAAGAGCCCGGTTTAGACTCTATCTAGACTAAGACACTCTTTAGTAGAGTCCTATTGATGAGTACGATGACGTTCGTACTTATCTATGGTGGCATTTAGGAAGTTTTCCTTCTTTTCGCTTGCCCGATCGTGCGTCTGTTTTCTCATCAAAGGATAAATCTATTTCTCAGAGAATTTTTATATCATCTCAGCAAGAAGTGAGAGAGTCGGAGACAACAATTGAGATTTTAGTTACTCCGTAGGGTGAAGATAAGGGTTTTGGCGTGGTGATCATGAAGCTCAGCTTCAGGATGTGGCCTAACTTAGGGCTGGAGATATTCAGATAGAATAATATGTGAATCACGGCAGTAATTTTAGGAATGAGGACCAATAAGAGATGGTAATAGCAGGTGTTTTGCTTCTGGCTTCCAGCCAAGTCAGGTAGAGGTTCCGTTTAGGAACCTAAAGAGGTTTTTTCCCCGTGACTAGATGCAATTCATTCACCGCCAAAATTTTTTGGGATGTTATCTCTGCTATGATCTAGGCTATCATAAGAAAGATTGTCTCAGGCGTTTGCAGAAAGATAGTCAGAGGCCCCGTGGTTTTAAGGTCTAGTACCTCACCAAGGGGTGAGGGATTTCTTTATTAGGGGAGGTCACTTGTGGATTCAGTTCAACGTTCAGTGCTTGGCACTTGTAATGCGCCAGTGCCTCGACAAAATCAGCTTTGGTTTCCTTTCCATCGCCATTCAACGTTATAATGGTTCGAGGTGTTTCCATTGTCGCAATCCAGATCATCACAAAAAGGAATGTCCTCTTCTGCAGAAAGGGATCATTCACCCTTTCCCTCGACCCCAGGTATCGATCCAGCTGCAAAGGCAATTCTATATATACCCCAGGTATCGATTTAGCTGCGGGTCGTACCCCAGACTCTAGGCCTAGATGAAGGATCGACTAGGAGACGGCCTAAGAAGTTCCACTGTGACCAATAATCCAGCACCCAAAGAATCACCGGTCATGCAAGGCATGCTCTAGGAATTGAAAGTGATTCAAGATTGGATAGGCAACGTGCGAAGCCCACCACCTCAAGTGATCGACTTTGACGTGCAGAAGTTCTTCAAGAACGTATACAAGGCGAGCACTACACCGGTTCCAATACCTTAGAACCTTAAGTATGATGGAACCATTGACCCCAAAGAGCATATAGCCGTATGTTTCATGGCCGTAAAGAAGAATGAGATAAAAAAAGAAGAGATCCAGTCTGCTCTGGTGAAGAGATTTGGTTCAACCCTGATCAAAGGGCCCTAACATGGTACACCTATCTACATGTAGGGTGAATTGATTCTTTCACCCAGTTGCAAGATCTGTTTAAGAAGGCGCACTCTGGTGCCCGGAAACGAGAGAGAAGAATTGAGTACATATTTGAAATCCATCAACAAGAATGTGAGTTGCTAAAGGATTATTTGTAAAGGTTCCAGATAGAACCCCTGACGCTTACCCCAGTGCCCAAGAACATTGCTACAATGGCCTTCAGCAAAAGCTTGAATCCCTGAGGTTCGATGCCTACGCAAAAGCTACAGTGGAGTTTGCAAGAGCACCTAGTGATGACTTGAGACCCATTGTACCAGCGATATAATGATAAGCTTCGATATGAGCAAGAAGGGACCCAAGCATCCGATAATAATGGCCGAAGGACTCCAAGGCACAGTATCTCTTAGGAGGAAGAAATAGACAACTGAAGGACTAAGGGCAGAACGCAATATCAGAAAGGTCCTACTAGACTTTGATAAGAAGAGTGACGCCCGAGGAGCGAATTCCCATGAGAAAAGCTCCAACCCTCAGGACATCAAAAATTTTAGGCTACGAGTAAATGCGGTTGAGCTAGTCACAAACCACTTCGGGAGATTAGGCCAGCAAGTACACTCGCCTCCAGTCATCAAAAACAATTTTGGAAAGAACTCATCATCCTATTGTGAATTTCACCGGGGGAACGGTCACGACACTGCAAGTTGCAAAGCGCTCATGCTAGAGGTAGCTCATCTACTGAACAAAGGGCACCTTAATGACTTACACACTGACAAAGAAAGACGGTCCTCGATGTAAGAGCAGGAGCACAAATACAGCATCAATATGATATTGGGGGGCCATGAGTAAAGTTTGAGAAGCCCAAGGCAGGTTTATGAAGCTCAGGAAGAAGGGAAAAAGAGACCCCATATTAACACAATTAAGTTCAATAGGAACGACAGGAAAGAACTCATTTTCCATAGCACAATCACTTAATCATCTCTCTTAGGGTACTCGACATTCATGTGAAGCGGGTACTAGTATGCCTGGGAAGCTCCGTGAACATATTTGATGGGAGTTTATTTGTAGCATGGAGTTACTAGGGCATTTAGTCTGAAGCCCATATAAAATAATCAGTTCCAACAACTCAAGAAAAAAGTTTGTTGGAGAGATAGTTCTCCCAGTCCTTATACCAGGAGGGTCAAAGTTGACACCCTTCCAGGTGATGACATGCGATCTCTCGAATAACATCATACTGGGGTGACCTTGCATGCATGAAGTAAGGGCAGTACCCTAAACACTTCATCAAGTCCTCAAATACCCAACTCGGTGGGGGAAGGGGGGGTAAGAGAGATCCAAGGAGAGCAGACATTGTCCAAGTGTTGTTACGTGATGGCTGTTACATGTGCAGTGAAAAGAGAAACTAGGAACCAGTGGAAAATATTGGAAAAGTTGCTCGAGCCTGGCCTAGTGACTGACATTACACTCGAATCAAAGGAACTAAATGGTTGAGCTCCCCAAGAACTCACCTGCTATTGCCCGTGATTTGGGCGGAGAAGAAGAAGCCTCCATAGGTACGGTAGATGATTTGGATCCGTTGATCATTAATGAGAAGGTGCCAGAGAAGAAGTTCGACATTGGAGCAGAGCTCTGAGGCTAGGAAAGAGTTTACTATTCCGCTGCGCGCCCGTGCAACCACTTTATCCTTGACACATACAGACATGCAAGGGATATCATCTTGAGTGCTAACCAACAAGGTGAATGTTGACGCAGCCTTCAAGGCCGTCAAGCAGAACAGACGGTCGATCAACCGCGAAAAAAGACAAGCAGTCTATCAAGAAGTAAAAAAGTTGCTCAATATCGGATTCATTAGAGAAGTTTTCTAGCTAGATTGGCTTTCAAATGCGGTAGTTGTCACGAAGAAGAACGACAATTAGAGGAAGCACTATTCTTAACAAGTCATGTCCAAAGGACTCGCTCCCGCAGCCCATCATTGATCAGCTCATCGATTCCACGGCAGGGCATGAAACGGTCAGCTTTTTGGACGCATATTTGGGGTATGACCCATTATTCATGAATCTTGATGATCAAGAGAAAACCTCTTTCATCACGGATCGGGGGACTTATAGCTGCCGAGTGATGCCCTTCGGGTTAAAGAATGCTGGAGCCACATTTCAGCGACCGGTGAACCTAATTTTTAAAGACCAGATCGAGAACACTATGGAAGTATACATTGATGATATGCTTGTCAAGTCAGAGTTTCAAAGGACTACATCAAATACTTGGAGATAGCATTCGATATATTGGATATGTTCGGCATGAAGCTGAATCCCGAAAAATGTTCGTTTGGAGTATCATCAGGCATATTCCTTGGTACATCATCTCAAACTGAGGAATAAAAGAAAACCCTGTTGATCAAACCTATTAAGGTCATACCAGAGGTGTTGAGGAGTGAGGTAGAGGTGAAGAATCTCAACAGTCATATAGTCACGTGAAGCCGATTCATCTCTCGATCCTATGAGCGATGCCACCAGTTCTTTAACGTGTTGAAGAAGAATAAGAGATTTGAGTGGACGGATAAATGTCGCCAAGCACTTTGAACTTGAAGGAATATCTTTCCAATCCCCCATTGCTGACTAAACCTCATGAAGGAGAATAGCTCTTGTTGTATTTCGTAGTCTCAGAAGTAGTTGTGAGTGTCGTCCTCGTAAGGGAAGAGAAAGAAGTACAATCTCTCATATACTATGTTAGTAAATCTCTTATGGATGCAGAAACACGGTACCATCACTTGGAGAAACTGGCACTAGTACTAATGATAGCTGCTCTTAAGTTACGACATTACTTTTAGAGCCACACAAATTTTGTTCTCTTCTTTCCCACTGAGAACCATTTTTTTACAAAATCGAAATCTCAAAAAAGCTCGCAAAATGGGTCGTATATTTAAGAGAGTATGATATCATCTACCTGCCGCGTACGACCATAAAATCACAGGTTCTAGTAGGCTTCATTGCCAACTTCAGCACTGATATGTGGCCAAAAGCCAAAGATGAGTGAAGACAATAGAAGGAATAACTTCCGGAGAAGGGACGGTCTATAAGGACGGGGCGTCGAGTCGGGCTTGGCTTGGTTATTAAAACCTGACCCGGGAAGGTATTCGGTAAGGCTATCAGCTACCTATTGATCACAAATAATGAAGCAGAATATGAAGCTGTAATTGACACGACCCAAAGTCCAGCTAGGCCGTGCGGGCACCCGACATCCTCCCCTAGACCCCTCGGGCGAACCCTTACCAATTAATTCAGGAAAATAAATATAATTTAATTCCTAAATAAGAACAAGACTTCAGAAACACTGACATACTGATACCTCTAAGCTGTACAAAAGAAATTACAGCTGACTACCCAACATATTAGGTTTAGGGCTATCCAGACTAGACATCTAAGAATACAGAAGAAGACAAATACCTCCGGAAGGGAGCAAAATGCAACTGAAATAATAAACACAAAACTGGTGGCCATCCGGAATAAAAGCTGGCTCACCCTGACAGCTGAAGTCGTCTTCGCTCCTTCACAACAAGGCGAACTCAATCCTGTAGCGAACCTGCCGAAATGAAATAGATAGACGAAAACAAACAACAAACAAGGGTGAGTCAAAAGGACTCAATAAGTGGGCAGACTAGCCACCTCAAAGGATAGGATAGCTAGCCAGGGAGAAAAGAAACAGATGAACCAAATTCCTCTTATTTAAATTATATATAAAAAAAAAAAACAGAGCCAGATAATAACTAGAAACGCGTATGGAATGACAAACTCATCAACAATCGTAAGATAGCCAAAACATATAGGTATCCCGAACACATCAACAATCAGAAATACATACTGTTGCGGCGTGCAACCCGATCCATATCTTCATCCTGTTGCGGCGTGCAACCCGACCCATATATTTATACCGCTGCGGCGTGCAACTCGATCCATATATTTATACCGTCGCGGCGTGCAACCCGATCCCCGCAACCCAGAATACGAGCCAGAAATATAGGCAAGCTGAGATATGTCCACGAGATAGTATACATACCGGATACATAAACCACAACACAAGACACACGATAGTAAGTATGCGGTGCAACGAGATGGGATGAATGCGGTACGATGGAATGCAGTCGCATATGCCTGATACCTATCTCCGGCGCGGGACTCTCATCGTCTACCAGGAGGTATATGCAATAATGATCCTTCACCGGCTCGGGACTCTCATCGATTACCGAGAAGTATATGCAATGATGACCCTTCACCGGCTCGGGACTCTCATCGATTACCGGGAAGTATATACAGTGATGAACCTTCACCGGCGCGGGACTCTCATCGCACACTGGGAAGTATATGCAATAATGACCCCTCACCGGTACGGGACTCTCATCATCAACCGGGAAGTATATGTAATGCTTAAAACCAGAGTGAAATGCTCATATTCTTAATGCAATACCAACAACAGGGCATAACATATAATATAGAATGTAAATTCAAAGCTAAGGCGTAATGATTACGCCTATCGGCAGCTACACACGTAAGGAACACATGGTAGAATATCGACGAGGCCAAGGGCCTCCAAAGAAATGGATACAAACACTTACCTTGTTACAAAGGTAGCACAGCCACTCAATAACCACTTTGTCCTTTGGTTTCATTGCCAAACGATCTCACTGTATTCAATAAGCAGAAAAATATATCAAATTAGGGTAAAGGCTTCATTCCTACATCTTAGGGCAATTCGGTTAGGAACCTGATACCCTATTCGCATACGCAATACGCAGGCCAGACCTATGTACAGGGTTTAAAGTCATATAACCAAACCCCAAATAAATTAAATTTATATGTTGCTCATAACTCACTGAGTACGAATATATAATCAATTCCATTATCGGGGTCCAATTGACTCTTTACACTATCAGTTGAACTTATTAAAACGATGTATAATATCCCAATTTTTACCGTCAAAATATATTCAAACATACGTAATAAACTCAAAAAATATATTAAGATCCTTACCTGAATGTTTCGGTGTGAAAATTCTATCTTTTCTCCAGTTCTTTTCTCATTTTCTGGCATTTTTTCACTGCGTGTTTTCCATTTTGGTTTCTCAGTTTCTCGTTCCCATTCTCTCTCTGTTTATGTTCATTAAGCATTCATTTGGCTTATGTTTCTATATTCTACTAACACCTAACACCGCCTAACTTTTCATCATTTTCTTTCTTTTTATTTTTTGTCCTTTTCTCTTTTTCTTTTATTTTTTTTAATTTCTTTTCTTTTCATTTTGGCGACGAAAATTAAAACAGTATCCTACGATATTCGAAATAATTCCAACTTTTGCATACAAGTTACACAAAATATATGTAACACACTTGCAAAGGCGGATCTCAAATCGAACTCCCGAAACTCAATATGCGAATTTAAATGGAAAAAGGTCAAATTATTTAACTTTCGGCATTTTAGCGGAAACTAGCCGAACAACATCGAAATTCACATTCGAAAGTTTACAAAAGTGAAAAATAATCATACGAACTTAACGGCGCTTTCGGATTTCGAATCGGAGCTCGTTCGCCAAAACCGAGCTCGAAAATCTATTTTTAATATTTATCGACAATAAAAACTGAAACCTTCTTCCGATGCCTACCAAACGAGGTCTGATTTAGCTCAAATTTTACAGACTGGTGCTAATAGATATTACGAATATTTTAAAATTATCGGTACACCAATCGGAGTCCTAACTTCCAAAATGACTAGCCGAGGTCTTTTCATTCTCCTCCACTTAAACTCTCGTTCGTCCTTGAACGAGCCTAAGTCTAAAGCCAGATTCACGCTGATAACAAAAGAGCTTGCATGACCTTCATAAGCTACTCCACGGGCCTTACCTCCTGATTACAGGATCAGAATTATATTGCGCACATCGTACTTTTGGAATAAAATATATCTGGATAATATGATAATACCATTACACAGCTTATTCTGACCAAGCTGATCCTTCCTCGATCACGAGAAGAGAGTTTTACATTTTTGAAACAAAGATAGTACGAAACTTTAAATGGGCTTACATGATTCACCCGATAATCACCTCTTCGATATACCTTTCAATATAGAACAGGTCGATGGAACTAAGAATTAGCTCACACTTGATACAATAGGGGAAGCTTTTGAAGTACCTTGTCACTACTCACTATAGAAGATCTGATGCACGCTATATATATTTTTTTTTTTACGAATGCACTATGCAACACCTCAGTTGATGTTAGTGTTATTCTGCAAGCTCCTTGTAAGAATGTAGTTACTCATATCCTAATATATGTCAAAGGTTCATCTGAACAGGGTCTGTAATATAAGGATAAAGATCATCCAAATACTACTGGATAGTATGATGCAGACCAGGAATGATCTTCAGACTAAACATCTACTTCAGGGTATTGTCTTTGAATTGGAAATATTATGACTTGAAAAAGTGAAAATAAAAGAGACATGTAGTTGGACCATGAGCTGAGGCAGAATACCAGCAACAAAGTTGGTTACATGTGCACTTATAATGCTAAAGTAACTTCTCCTAGAGTTGAGGTGTGAAAGAGATATGCCAATGATGGATGGACGACAAGCTGCACTAGACCTTTAACTCTAAATTTTTATGAAGTAAAATAGCGTCAGTATGAGGATCCAGCTCTAGTTGAATACAGACAGATTGCCAGAAGAAAATCGGAATCACCATACAGGGTTACTACTGACGGTGTTCTCATGTATAAGGATAGACTTTGTGTTCCTGATGTTTCAGATTTACATGGACAGATTATGATAGAGTTACATTATTCCAAATACACTGTTCATCCAGGTTCGACTAGGATGTACCATGAAATTAAGCAGATTTATTGGTGGGACGGAATGAAGTGTGACATAGTAGAATTTGTGGCTCAGTATTCTAATTGCCAACAAGTTAAAGTCGTGTCATCTTTCCAGACTTTATACTTTCAGCGGATAGGTACGTATATATATGATCGGGTTGCTAGCTTACCTCTATCATTAAGAGATTATTAGTAGATTTAGCAATGCTCGACACTCATTATAGGTTTCTATCGTGGCCCTAGGTTGGATCGTGACAAAAGTGGTATCAACGCCTTAGAGATTTAGTATTACCATTCAGTATTTGGACGAAGACTCCTCCACTTAAAGCACAAACTCAGGCAGCTATTGGAATAGGAATACCCATCCCCGCGCAGTCTGCTGGACTAAAAAGATTTAGCTAAAAGCTTAACATAGGCAGACCTAAGCTACCAACTACCCTTTCGAGTTGCCAAACAACTGCAACTCTCGAGTCACAACTCCATACCTTTGCCGTAAACACCACCGCCTAATGGATGGTACTTCTATTACCCTTAGAAGCCTTAAAAACAATAATATGCTTACCCGGCTACAATAACACGTACTCTGGCTCAACACAGGGAACATCACAAGCGGCGACAAACCGCCCAAGCTCACTAGTGCCAAACGAAGAAGAAATGGAAATGGACCGAGGATAGAAATAATTAGGGCTTCAGGAAGCACATCTTCTTATTTGCTTGGCTACCAAAGCTAGACTACTTACGTGTCAAAGTAGCCCAAGAATCGCAATTGAAGAAACAGATATTATATAAGCTTTATGGTACAACATCCATGCGAATTTGACATCCCAATAAGAAGGAAACTCTGACAATTTACCAGAAACCCTTTTATAACCCAGACAAGCTCATGGGATAACATGACTTTACTAGCGTCTCGAACCAAGAAGAGACACATAAATCGATTATTACTTACTGATCACTTTACGCCGGAAGAAACAATGACACTTTCTGATGGTGATAAATAAGAATCCCATCATCCTACCAACACTGAGTTCCAAAGAGAGGTAGACTGACTTGACATTATAACAGAAGGTGGAATAACAAGATGCCAGGCAGACAATACCGACACTTACTGCCAAATCTCTCACATTTAAACCAGATCAATTAGGAGGATCTCAGAAATGGCAGGAATAAATCATACAAGAAGTTCACCACTCTACCGCAACCGATTCTTAATAAAAACAACATCCAAGGTAACCATCGAAACATGATGATACACACCATTTCCAGATCGATCGAAAAAATCAAATCTTACTCACATTTAAGAGAAGAAGAAATACAAGGGTGTACTACATCAGACACCTCAACATCCTGTTAGACTGGTAGTTCTTAGAACTGCCTCTGCAGTTGAGCCGAGCCGCTACCCTGATAATTATTTCTAGAAGAACCACAACTACCACGCTCTCGATCTATATCGAATGAGGGTATATCTCTGGTTGATTAAGATCTAAATGAATTCCCTGCGACTGTGCATGTGCCTGATGACGAGAGAAAGGACGACTGCCTACTTTCCGGAGCAAGGGAAAACTCCCCAAAGGATAACCAGGCTCACAACAATTATAACAGGAAAATTCATCAAAGGATAATCAGAATGATAACACCTTTTCGCTGAATATGGGAGCTGGACAGATTTGTTGAAAGCTACAAAGAGAAAGCCGAGTCTAATCTTGATAAACTACCCGCGTACTCTGAGAATTATGCTCTACAGGCAGAGACAACCTAGCAGGTGACCTCCCAAAAATAATCAGAACCCTTACCTCCAAATGAGGTACCATGGTGCCCACCAGGGCCGTAGGATCTCTTGCTCTCCGGTTCTAACTCTTCCCACTCTAACTTATGGTATGTCTAATACCTCTGAGTAATATCAATAACGACATCAAAAGAAGTCCCAACCTAAATTTTTCGAGCCATCTGGGATTTCAAGGAAGGAGAAAGGTCATCAATAAATCTTTGAATCTCTCGAAAGGCTCATGGATTAGTTTTAATTCATATTCAACCATTTTATAGAATTCAATCTCATATTATGAAACACCAACAGGCTAACCGACAGGCTACCCTGTCTAATCCACTCAAACTGTCAACACTTTTCATCTCGCTCGCTACTCGAAAGGAACTTTTCCACGAAAATAGAAGAAAAATCAAACCAAGTTAGCTAATAAGAGAGCGGTCCACCAATTTAAGCTGGACCCCTGCAACTGGAAAGCAGAATAATCAACACTATACCGCTTGATATAATTAAGAGCCTGAAGGATATGCTGACATCATTGTATTTTAAAAATTTACGCAGGGATTATCTGATGTATGGCTTAAGAATATCAGAAGGTTCAAACGCGTAAAATAATGCAACCTCTTCGGACACTCGGACCGAGCCATTACTGAGGCTAACTAACCAGCCAGAATAACTAGAGGCACAACACATGCTGTCTCCGGAACATAATTCACTGCAGCAATATTAAGAACCGGAAAAGGAGCTCCCTGATATCGAACGTCTGCACTTACGGAAACCTGATAGGCTGTCCAGCGAATAATAGGTTTTTTGCGGTATCTGCGTCACCAAGATTCTCGTGAAAGCATCATAGAGAGCCAAGGGAACCACAAGGCCCTGCTTCCTTACCTATTGCGAGCTCGTACATCGGTAACTAGATCGTCAGCACGATAAAAAACTCTTGGGGCTTCGTCAGTGCTAGCCTGAGGCTAGACTGCTTCGTCTTGAACTCATACCGTTTTCTGATTTGTCGCACGAGGGTTCACAATTCCCATGAAGGAATTAATGAATTAACGAAAATACTTTTGTGTCCTAGACCGACGCACGATCAGAAAAGAAGAAAGTGAAACTTTCTAAATGCCATCATAGCCTCTCGTAGATAAGTACGGACGTATACGTACCCATCAGCGAGACTTTACTAGATACTGTCTTAGTCTGGATAGACTCCAACCGGGCTCTGATAACAACTGACACGACCCGAAATCCGGCTAGGCCGTGCGGGCACCCGACATCCTCCCCTAGACCCGTCGGGCGAACCCTTACCAATTAAATCAAATAATTATAATTTAATACATAAATAAGAACAAGACATAAGAAAACACTAACATACTAATACCTCTAAGCTGTACAAAAGAAATTACAGCTGACTACCCAACATACTAGGTTTAGGACTAGCCGGACTAGACATCTAAGAGTACAAAAGAAGAAAAATACCTTCTGAAGGGAGCAAAATGCAACTGAAATAATAAACATAAAACTGGTGGCCATACGAAATAAAAGTTGGCTCACCCTGAAAGCTAAAGTCGTCTTCGCTCCTTCACAACAAGGCGAACTCAATCATGGAGCGAACTTGCCAAAACGAAATAGATAGACAAAAACAAACAACAAACAAGGGTGAGTCAAAAGGACTCAATAAGTGGGACAGACTAGCCACCTCAAAGGATAGGATAGCTAGCCAGGGAGAAAGAAAAAACAGATGGACAAATTCCTCTTATTTAAATTATAAAAAAAACAGAGCCAGATAATAACTAGAAACGCGTATGGAATGACAAACTCATCAACAATCAGGAACGTAAGATAGCCAAAACATATAGGTATCCCGAACACATCAACAATCAGAAATACATACTGTTACGGTGTACCACCTGATCCATATATTCATCATGTTGCGGCGTGCAACCCCATCCATATATTTATACTGTCGCGGCGTGCAACCCGATCCATATATTTATACCGTCGTGGCGTGCAACCCGATCCCCGCAACCCAGAATACAAGCCAGAAATATATAGGTAAGCTGAGATATGTCCACGACATAGTATACATACCGGATACATAAACCACAACACAATACACACGATAGTAAGTATGCGGTGCAACGAGATGGGATGAATGCGGTACGATGGAACGCAGTCGCATATGCCTGATACCTATCTCCGGCGCGGGACTCTCATCGTCTACTAGGAGATATATGCAATAATGATCCTTCACCGGCTCGGGACTCTCATCGATTACCGGGAAGTATATGCAATGATGACCCTTCACCGGCTCGGGACTCTCATCGATTACTGGGAAGTATATGCAATGATGACCCTTCACCGACGCGGGACTCTCATCGCACACCGGAAAGTATATGCAACAAAGACCCTTCACCGGTGCGGGACTCTCATCGCCAACTGGGAAGTATATGCAATAATGACCCCTCACCGGTGCGGGACTCTCATCGCCAACCGGGAAGTATATGCAATTCTTAAAACCAGAGTGAAATGCTCATATGCTCAATGCAATACCAACAACAGGGCATAACATATAATATAGAATGTAAATTCAAAGCTAAGGCGTAATGATTACGCCTATCGGCAGCTACACACGTAAGGAACACGTGGTAGAATATCCACAAGCCCAAGGGCCTCCAAAGAAATGGATACAAACACTTACCTTGTTACAAAGTTAGCACAAGCACTCAATAACCGCTTTGTCCTTGTGTTTCATTGCCAAACGATCCCACTCTATTCAATAAGCAGAAAAATATATCAAATTAGGCTAAAGGCTTCATTCCTCACATCTTAGGGCAATCCGATTAGGAACCTGATACCCTATTCGCATACGCAATACGCAGGACAGGCCTATGTACAGGGTTTAAAGCCATATAACCAAACCCCAAATAAGTTACATTTATATGTTGCTCATAACTCACTGAGTACGAATATATAATCAATTCCATTATCGGGGTCCAATTGACTCTTTAAACTATCAGTTGAAATTATTAAAACGATGTCTAATATCTCAATTTTTACCGTCAAAATATATTCAAACATACGTAATAAACTCAAATAATATATTAAGATCATTACCTGAATGTTTCGGGGTGAAAATTCTATTTTTTCTCCGGCTCTTTTCTCATTTTCTGGCATTTTTCCATTGCGTGTTTTCCATGTTTTGTTGATGTGTTTCTCGTTCCCATTCTCTCTCTGTTTCTGTTCATTAAGCATTCATTTTGCTTATGTTTCTATATACTACTAACACCTAACACCGCCTAACTTTTCATGATTTTCTTTCTTTTTATTTTTTGTCCTTTTCTCTTTTTCTTTTATTTTTTTAATTTTTTTTCTTTTCATTTTTGCGACGAAAATTAAAACGGTACCCTACGATATTCGAAATAATTCCAACTTTTGCATACAAGTTAAAAAATATATGTAACACACTTGCTAAGGCAAATCTCAAATCGGACTCCCAAAACTCAATATGCGAATTTAAATGGAAAAAGGTCAAATTATTTAACTTTCGGCATTTTAGCGGAAACTAGCCGAACAATATCGAAATTCTTATTCTAAAGTTTATAAAAGTCACGAATAATCATACGAACCTAACGGCGCTTTCGGATTTCGAATCGGAGCTCGATCGCTAAAACTGAGCTCGAAAATCTCTTTTTAATATTTATCGACAATAAAAACTGAAACCTTCTTCTGATGCCTACCAAACGAGGTCTGATTTAGCTCAAATTTTACAGACAGGTCCTAAAGGATATTACGAATATTTTTAAATTATCGACACGCCAATCGGAATCCTAATTTTCGAAACGACTAACTGTGGTCGTTTCAGTAATTCAAGGCCTCGAATAAGCTTACATATTGGGGGCCAGCGAGGTCAGCCTCCACAGTGATTCACATCTAGTGGTCAATCAAGCAATTAGAGTATTCACAGTCAAAGACACTCATATGCAGGAATATCTAGCTAGAGTAAAGGCCCTTCTGAAAAAAATTCATAAGTGGCAATTTGCTCAGGTATCGAGAGAGGAAAACACAAAAGGTAATGTACTGCCAAGTCTAGCAAGTTGACAGCTCGGAGGCAGTGATAGAATTGACTTACTTAAACCTGAAGCGTCTTGAAGTCAATACAAACGGACTCATCCGGGAACTGGCGCTATGAGCTAATTGAATACTTGGATAAGGGAACACTGTCACAACCCAACTTAGGGTCGCAACGGATGACCAACACTATGTGTCGATCATCACTAATCCTGCTGATAATTTGCTAACCATGAATATAACCGATAAAATGAATAAGCATAAACCTAGCTGATAAGAATTATGCAATGCAAAAAGCTGACAAGGCTAACATAAGCTGACATACATGACATACTGACAGAACCACACATTGACATATCTACAGGCCTCTAAGAGTGATGAACTGAATATTTAAAGGACAGGACAAGGCTCCGCCATACCTAACCTGGCCGACTGCACACATACCAAAAGATAAGTTACTCCGGGAGTAAGCGGTGTGACTCTAATAGCTGATAGATGACCTACTAACGTGGTCCAAGCATTGATCTATCTGCACCTTCACGGCATGAAATGCAGCGCCCTAGAAAAGGGCGTGAGGACGATATGTACCAAGTATGTAAGGCATGAGCATATAATATATCATAGCTGAATGAAACTGCAAGGCTGGAATATAGATATGTAAATATGAGCTGGAGTATAACAATATTACTGGAAATCTGAAGAACGTACTAAACATGATCTGAATATAAACTGAGCTCTAACTGAATCTGAAACTGAACACTGAGCTGAAACATACTGATAAATAATTGTAATATGACTGATAACTGGTTACTAGAAACTGGAACTGATAACTATCAACAGATCCAGACGCTAAGAACTGGTGGCTGATAACTAAGAACTGATAACTGGTACTGAGCTAAAACTGCACTGTTATCTATACTAGTACCTGTCTGGTGTTATGGGCTATATCCCCCCAAATCAGGTAGCTAAACATCTAAGCTAGTACCTGTCTGGTGTTATGGGTTGTATCCCCCCAAATTAGGTAACTGAAAACGTTAACTAGCCTCATGTATAATCATGCAGTGCATGCTGTGGCTAAACACGCGTATATAACAAAAATGGCGGGTGTTATGGGCTATATCCCCCCAGCCAGTAATATTTAGTCTCTCTGGTTAGAGTGTGTGAATGACACCCGGTCACACTAGGTGTTTCAACTCCCGCCTGAACCAGAGGGGCTGTATCCCCTAGACGGGTAGTATCACACACGACCGGACTGTGTGTCTAATGTCCAGCCTCTATGGGGGACTCCAAATCACAGATAACATGATCAGAATATAAGCATAAGCATGTCTGAGGCATAACACATGTGGCAACAATATATATGGACTAAAAGGAATGATAAGAAAACTCTGGATGGAATTATAGACACAACCTGAAATATAGAATTTGTCTAAACTTTGACTTTTATAATAATTTCGGCAGAGTTTCCTCTGAAACTGGATGATCCGCAAAAACAGAACCAGCACTATACAATACACGGGAATGGATACCCGGATAAACTAATAACATAAACATGTTAAACGGATAAAAAGATGAGACAACTGGATGACATAATAAATCCGTAGATAGAATATCTGAACAGCACCACTGTCCTGACTTTCAACCTAATTATCAGAGTGTAGATCAAAGTTATAGACTTCATGGTCTTCATGAAAGTTGTAGATATATGTCTTAGGATTCTGATGATTCTTAAAGCATCTTAATATCAATTTGGTATAAGGATTTATGATCAATATACTAATAGATGTCCTAAGATCAAAATGTTTTTCCAGATTTTGAAACGTTTTGTCTTGCTGATTCAGACGTCATTCACCTTGTATTTTAGCACTAAATTAAGTATATACAAGGTTTCCTTGATACGATACAAGTTCCTCACAAGAGACACTAAGTTTAGAATTAAGAAAAGCTTCGAAAGCTAAAAGATACATGCCTTGCCAAAAGAAAGGTTTAGCCTTACATACCTCCTTTGATGTTTCTTGCTTCTAAACTTTGTTTCCCTTGAATTCAACACCTTCTAATGCTTAAACAAGCGATAATACAACATTTAGGCACTTTACTTAGCCATGAAGTAATTCTAGAACTCCAACTATAAACGAAATTGATGGTAGCATAACGTTACCTTAATCGCATAGAGCATTTTGATGCAATCTGTCTTCAATTTCGAGTTAAGATTGACATCCATCCTTCAAAATCATAAAATTTGCTTAAAACATAATGAGAGCACTGTTTCGCTCTTTAGATTTCTGGAAATGAGGAGATATGAAACGAATTTTCCTTTTTTACTTGAAACATTTCAGTTTTAGTCCTCTTTTGCGCTTATGTCCCTTTTTCTGGTCTGACTTCTGATACTCATGTCTTTTTATCTATAAGTTGTATAAACAAAACGTTAAAAGTGTTGGAACCTACACTCCAAGACCTTCAATTTGGTATATGATATGTCCCTAAAAGACCTCATATATTACACAGAATCAATTGATGAAAAAGCTTTGTTACGAGGCGGTTCCTTAGTTGGTTTTTCCGCAAATTAAATCCGATTTTTCCCAAACTTTATATTCAATATATAAACATCATATATGGTCTTATTATTACTTTAAACTCACTTAAATAATTCTTAACATGACAGTATAATGATATACGTTACTTTGTACGTTCGGGGTGTAACAATCTTCCCCTGTTAGGAACATTCGTCCTCGAATGTCAAATGATGTATGTAGAATCCTTAAGCAACGATTTGTACATACTTGAAGTAGTGAAGAGATATGGATATTTGGCTCTCATTTCATTTTCAGCTTCTCAAGTTATTTCTTCTACGTTATTTCTTCGCTATAAAATCTTAACTAAAGGAATATCTTTCGCCCTTAGTCGACGAATCTATCTATCTAAAATTGCAACTGGCTCCTCTTCATAAGTCAACTGGTTTGTGATCTGAACATCATCTACTGGTACAACTCTAGAAGGATCTGCGACATATTTTTCTGAGCATGGAAACATGAAATATTGGATGGATCTCCTGAAGGTCTGCTGGAAGGTCTAATTCGTAGGCAACACGCCCAACTCGCCTGATAACCTGATATGGACTAATGAATCTAGGGCTAAGCGTGCCCTTATTTCTGAATCTCATAACTCCTTTCATTGGTGATACTTTAAGGGATACCTAATCGCCAATCTGAAATTCTAAATTTCGACATCGGTTATCTACCTAGGACTTCTGCCTACTCTGTGCTGCTAATAATCTTTCTCTGATTAACTTGACTTTATCAACTGCCTGTTGGATTAAATCTGGACCTATTAATTTAGACTCGCAAACCTCAAACCATCCTATAGGAGACCTGCATTTGCGCCCATACAAAGCTTCATATGGCGCCATCTGTATGCTAGAATGATAGCTATTATTATATGCAAACTCTGTCAATAGTAGATGATCACTCCGGCTGCCTCCAAAATCTAACACGTAAGCTCTAAGCATATCTTCTAATGTCTGAATGGTTTGATCAGCCTGTCCATCCTTCTGGGGATGAAATTTTGTGCTCGGATTCACCTGTGTGCCTAAACCTGTCTGGAACGATTGCTAGAAATTAGCTGTAAACTGGTGCGCCCCTGTCGTAAATAATAGATACTGGAATACCATGTAGGCGCACTATCTCTCTGATATAAAGTCTGGCATAATCCTCTGTTGTATATGTAGTTCTAACAGGCAAGAAATGAGCTGATCTAGTAAGCCTGTCTACTATAACCCAAATACAGTCATACTTGCTCCATGTACGGGGCAAGTCTGTAATGAAGTCCATATTCACTGCTTCCCATTTCCATAATGGAATCTCGATTTCTTATAACAAGCAACTGGGTTTTTGCAGTTAGGATACTGAGCCACAAACTCTGCTATGTCACGCTTTATTCCGTCCCAACAATAAATCTGCTTAAGAACATGGTACATCTTAGTCGAACCTGGATGAACAGTGTATCTGTAATAATATGCCTCAGACATAATCTATCCACGTAAATCTATAACATCAGGAACACAAAGTCTATCTTTATACCTAAAAACCCCGTCACTAGTAACCTATATGGTAATTTCAGTTTTCTTCTGGCTATCTGTTTGTATTCAACTAGAACAGGATCCTCATACTGGTCTTGTTTTACTTCTGTTACTAGGCAAGTAGTGGTTGTGTTATTAACTATAACTTCTGCATCATCTGAATCTATTAATCTGATTCCCAAGCTACCTAACTGGTGGAGTGCATGAGCTAACTCTCTTTTCTGTGGCTGTAAATAAGATAGACTACCCATAGACTTACGACTAAGGGCATCAGCAACAACATTCGTTTTACCCGGATGATAAAGAATGTCCACATCGCAATCCTTCAGCAACTCTAGCTCTTGTGGTCTGTATATGAACCCCGTACAAACAATGTCTCCAAATCTTTAATGCATGAATGATTGCTGCAAGCTCTAGATCATGGGTATGGTAGTTCTACTCGTACTTTTTCAGCTGCCTGGAAGCATAAGCAATTACTCTTCTGTGCTGCATCAAAATACAACCAAGACCGATTCAAGAAGCGTCACAGTAAATGACATAGCCCTCAGATCCCTCTAAAGTGTAAGTACTGGAGCTGTTATCAACCTGTTCTTTAGTTCATGGAAGTTGTGCTCACAAGAATCAGTCCACTCAAATTTAGTTGTTTTCTGTGTCAATTTGGTCGGTGGAGTTGCAATGGAGGAAAAACCCTCTACGAACCTTCTGTAATAACCTGCCAAACCTATAAAACTACGTACTTCAGTTGGTGTCATAGGTCAGGGCCAATTCTTCACAGCCTCGATCTTCTGGCCATCTACTTTAATTCATTCTGCTGAAACTATATGGCCAAGAAATGCCACTGAATCTAACCAGAATTCACACTTTGAAAACTTAGTATTTAGTTTTTGGTCCCGAAGAGTACCCAATACTAGGAGTAGATACTCTGCATGCTCTAATTCAGACTTTGAATAGACGAGAATATCATCAATAAATACAATCACAAATAAATCCAAGTAATCCCTGAGTACGCTGTTCATCAGATCCATAGATACTGCAGGGGTGTTAGTGGGTTCAACGACATCACTAAAAACTCATAATGGCCATACCTAGTCCTAAATGCAGTCTTAGATATATCAGATTCTCTAACTCTAACCTGATGGTAGCCTGATCTCAAATCTATCTTCGAGAAGTACTTGGCACCTTGGAGCTGGTCAAACAAGTCATCAATCTTGGGCAAAGGATATTTATTCTCTATCGTGACTTTATTTAGCTGTCTATAATCTATGCACATGCGTAGAGAGCCATCTTTCTTTTTCACAAATAATACTGAGGCTCCCCACGGGGAAATGCTGGGTCTGATTGGGCCTTTATCTAACAAATCCTTCAGTTGCTCTTTAAGTTCTTTCTGTTATGCAGGTGCCATCCTGAAGAACATGCCCCTGATGGTGTGCTGGTGCTGAGCAAGCAACTGCTGATCTAGCTGGCTGGGCTGTACAACTACCACCCCTAGTCGGGCAACCTCTCATGAAATGGTCTGCTTTTTGACGAATATAACGAGTATCAACTCCTAACTTACATGGTCTCAAGTGGCGTCTACCACGATCTGGATATGTGGGACATGCCTGACTGGCCTGTACAGAAGTACCACGACGCTTAAATCTTAAAGTATGTAATGCACTCTACTAGTACCCTGGCCGACAATGGCCTTGCCCTTCTGGGTAGCTGTTAGTTTCTTCGGCGGCATCGCTTTGCTGAAAACACTATTGTTAGAGGGTTGAATTCTATAATCATGGATCTACTGCACGATCTAGAGAAGTGAGAAAGACAACTGTCCTGAAGTGCCTTGTAGTCTCCTGTTCAAAAGTATAGCGCGCAATATACTCCTGAAGAAGACTCTACTAGACACGGCCTGTAGACACCCTAGGATTGAACTACTCTGATACCATTTTTTTCGCGACCCAACTTAGGGTCACGATGGATGACCAACACTAAGTGACGATCATCACTAATCCTGCTGATAATTTGCTAACCATGAATATAACCGATAAACATAATAAGAATAAACCTAGTTGATAAGAATTATGCAATGCAAAAAGTTGGCAAGCCTAACATAAGCTGACATTCATGACATACTGACAGAACCACACATGGACATATCTACAGGCCTCTAAGAGTGCTGAACTGAATATTCAAAGGACGGGACAAGGCCCCGCTATACCCAAACTACCCGACTGTACACATACCAAAAGATAAGTAACTCCGGGAGTAAGCGGAGTGACTCCAATAACTGATAGATGGCCTACTAATGTGGTCCACGCATTGGTCTATCTGCAGCTGCGTGGCATGAAACGCAGCGCCCCAAAAAAGGGCGTGAGTACGATATGTACCAAGTATGTAAGGCATGAGCATATAATATATCATAGCTGAATGAAACTGTAAGGCTGGAATATAGATATGTAAATATGAGCTGGAGCATAGCAATATAGCTGGAAATCTGAAGAACATACGAAACATGATCTGAATATAAACTGATCTCTAGCTGAATCTGAAACTGAAGACTGAGCTGAACTATACTGATAAATAACTGTAATAATGACTGATAACTGGTAACTAGAAACAGGAACTGATAACTATTAACTGATCCTGACGCTAAGAACTGGTGGCTGATAATTGAGAACTGATAACTGGTACAGAGCTAAAACTAAACTGTTATCTATACTAGTACCTCTATGGTGTTATGGGCTATATCCCCCTAAATCAGGTAGCTGAACATCTGAACTAGTACCTGTTTGGTGTTATGGGCGGTATCCCCTCAAATCAGGTAACTAAAAACCTGAACTAGCCTCATGTATAATCATGCAATGCATACTGTGGCTATATACGTGTTTCTAACAAACCTGGCGGGTGTTATGGGCTATATCCCCCTCAGCCAGTAATAGCTAGTCTCTCTGGTTAGAGTGTGTGAATGACACCCGGTCACACTGGGTGTTTCAACTCCCGCCTGAACCAGAGGGGCTGTATCCCCCAGAAGGGTAGTATCACACACGACCGGACTGTGTGTCCAATGTCCAGCCTCTATGGGGGACTCCAAATCACAGATAACATGATCACAATATAAGCATAAATATGTATGAGGTATAAGACATGTGGCATCAATATATATGGACTCAAAGGAATGATAAGAAAACTCTGGATGGAATTACAGACACAACCTGAAACATAAAATTTGTGTAACTCTTTGACTTTTATAAAAATTCCGGCAAAATTTCCTTAGAAATTGGATGATCCGCAAAAAAAGAACCAGCACTATACTATACATGGGAATGGATACCTGGATAAACTGATAACATAAAAATGTTAAATGGATAAAAAGATGAGACAACAGGATGACATAACAAATCCGCAGATAGAATGTCGGGACAGCACCACTGTCCTGACTTTCAACCTAATTGTCAGAGTGTAGATTAAAGTTATTGACTTCATGGTCTTCATTAAAGTTGTAGATATATGTCTTAGAATTCTGGTGATTCTTAAAGCATCTTAATATCAATTTGGTACAAGGATTTATGATCAATATACTAACAGCTGTCCAAAGATCGAAATGAGTTTTTCAGATTTTGAAATGTTTTGTCTTGCTGATTCGGACGTCTTTAACCTTGGATTTTAGTACTAAATTAAGTATATAAAAGGTTTTCTTGATAGCATACAAGTTTCTCACAAGAGACACTAAGTTTAGAACTCAGAAAGGCTTCAAAAGCTTAAAGATACATGCCTTGCCAAAAGAAAGGTTTAGCCTTACATACCTTTGATGTTTCTTGCTTCTAAACCTTGTTTCCCTTGAATTCAACACCATCTAAAGCTTAAACAAGCAATAATACAACATTTAGGTACTTTACTTAGCCATGAAAAAAATTCTAAAACTCAAGCTATAGATGAAGTTGAAGGTAGCATAACGTTACCTTAATCGCGTAGAGCATTTTGATGCAATCTGTCTTCGATTTCGAGTTAAGATTGACGTCCATCCTTCAAAATCATAAAATTTGCTTAAAACATAATGAGAGCACTGTTTCACTCTTTAGATTTCTGGAAATGACGAGATATGAAACGAATTTTCCTTTTATACTTGAAACATTTCAGTTTTAGTCCTCTTTTGCGCTATGTCCCTTTTTCTGGTCTGACTTCTGATACTCATATATTTTTATCTATAAGTTGTATAAACAAAACGTTAAAAGTGTTGGAACCTACACTCCAAGACCTTCAATTTTGTATATGATATGTCCCTAAAAGACCTCATATATTACACAGAATCAATTGATGAAAAAGCTTTGTTACGAGGCGGTTCCTTAGTTGGTTTTTCCGCAACTTAAATCCGATTTTTCCCAAACATTATATTCAATATATATACATCATATATGGTCATATATGACTTTAAACTCACTTAAATAATTCTTAACATGACAGTATAATGATATACGTTACTTTGTACGTACGGGGTGTCACAAACACCCCCTGACGATAAGAAAAAGAGAGAGCAAGTAAAAATGCAAGTGGCTCGCTATTACCCAATTCAAAGAGAGATTTACCGTCGGATGTTCAACAGCCCATTCGCTAAATGCCCAGGCTTGACAGAAGCTGATTTTGTGATAATAGAGATCCATGAAAGGCACTAAAGGAGTCATTTCGAAGGAAGGGCCCTGGCTCAGAAGGTAATCATAGTAGGCTACTACTGGCGTTGAAGATGTATGTAAACTCGCTAAAGCATTCAAAACTTGTCATCGTTTCTCCCATGCACTTAATCACCCAACTGAGTTTTTTTACTTAGTAATCGCGCCTTTTCCTTTTATGCTCATGATTCGTGCTCAAGATGACCGACTACTTTCCTAAGTAGGCCGAAGTTGCAGCTTACACCTAAATCTGACAAGAGGTGATTCAGTTCATTTGGAAGAATGTCATGTGTTGTTTCAGAGTTCGTGTCGAGATCACCTGTGATAGTAGACCTTAGTTCGTAGACCTTAGTTCGTAGGAGCCAAGGTCACAGAGTTCCTAAAGGAGTGGAAAATCAAAAGTATAACCTTGACACTTTACCACCCTATAATGAACAACCAGGCTGAATCGCCAAATATGGTCATTATTGATTGCTTTAATAAACGACTCGAAGAAAGCAGAGGCATATAGCCGGAGATACGAAGAGTCGGTGGGCGCATCGTACTAAGCAAGTACAAGTGATTCTTCATACACTCACGTATGCAGCGGAAGCCATCATCCCTATCGAGATAGGAGAGTCCAGCCTGTAAAGGTCATTTGTTAAAGAAGGGTGTAACATCGAGGCCTTAACAGTTGCACTCGACTTGCTGGACAAGCACCGGGAACTAGTAGGGGTTTACCTATCAGCCCAAAAACAACTAGTGGAGAAAAATAACAACCCAAATACTAACCTGTATTCTTTCAACATAAGAGTGTTGTGTCTTAGAGCACAAAGGAAGCCAACGTAGGCAAGCTAGCCCCAAATTGGGAAGGGTCATACTAAATTCGATGGACCTCTGGAAAAAGGAGCGTACGTACTCGAAAACATGGAAGGAACAGTCATCCAAAACAAATGGAATGTCCCATGGCTAAAGAAGTATTATTCTTGATAGGCCAGGTGGCCTTTATATTCAAGATCCTTGCTTTCTTTCTTTTTTGTTTTATTTTAAAGGGTACCTAGCCCTGTGCAATGTTATCAAAGTTTATCAAACTTTGTTTTGGTCCCGAACCCTTGTAATTTAAAACTACTATTTGGATGTTAGTCACTTTAATTTTCGATCATCTAGATCCACATCTCTTAGCCCTCGGCCATATTTTTGAGTCAAAGTTTGACACTCACTCAAACTAGATCAACTCTAGCTAAGCCTTCAGGCAGTTATGCACATTGAAATCGTCAATTCAATATTTTCACCTAAGTAGGGTGGGGACGCGCACCTGCATGGTGTCGTGAAAGACTTAAGCACGCCAGTGGACAAGCACAATCATCTTCTATGGATGCAAAAATGCTCTGTTACATTCAATGGACTAAAATCGTCCCCTTATGGATGGGTGCCATGCCCTACACAAAGACATCTACTACAGATGTTTTTGCATAAAAATGGCTTAGTAGGATAAACAGATAAAATTTGTAGAAGGGTCACTAGCAATATTGTAAATACTACGGAAAAGTAAATAAGCAGAAAAATATGAGATTGTATTCCCTGAGTAAAGTCGGATTCTTGGAGAATCGCTTGATATTGAAGAAAAAGAAGAACTCTTATAGTCTATCTTGAATATTAAAGAGAGATGACTTTGATTCTTGTAGGATTCCAAGATGGGAATTACAATGGGGAGAATGGGGTATTTATAGGCTAAACTTTACCCAAATCCAAACCCTTAATTGAATTCTATTTGTGAGGCCTTTGGCCCAATACATAGGTAGGTTAGGAAACCTACCCTACAAAAGAGAAGGATTAAAGGGGGTGGATTTTTTGCCCATAAGTTGTTCGGCACTTATAGAGCTATAAGCTGAGAGTCTTCATTCTCAAGAGTCGAACGGTCTCCCGGGGCATTTGCACTATGCTGTCAAGTCTGAGGAACTACAACACTGGTCAATAATCTGATGGCATCCTCACTTCCTGTCCCTGACTATCAGGCTGAGGAGCTGGAGGTGTGGCAGCTGCAGTACCTCTAATATTGCCCTGAATTGAGGGGATCTGTGAGGCCTCAGATGGAGCCTCTGGTCTGGACTCCTCACTCTCATCCACCTCAGGTGGAACTCTACTAGTACCCTGGCCGACAATGGCCTTGCCCTTCTGGGTAGCTGTTAGTTTCTTCGGCGGCATCGCTTTATTGAAAACACTATTGTTAGAGGGTTGAATTCTATAAACATGGCTCTACTGCATATACTATTTCATAGCTGAATGAAATTGTAAGGCTGGAATATAGATATGTAAATATGTGCTGGAGCATAGCAATATAGTTGGAAATCTGAAAAACGTACTAAACATGATCTGAATATAAACTGAGCTCTAGCTGAATCTGAAACTGAAGACTGAGCTGAACTATACGGATAAATAACTGTAATATGACTGATAACTGGTAACTAGGAACTGGAACTGATAACTATCAACTAATCCTGACGCTAAGAACTGGTGGCTGATAATTGAGAACTGATAATTGGTACTGAGGTAAAGCTGAACTGTTATCTGTACTAGTACCTGCCTGGTGTTATGGGCTATATCCTCCTAAATCAGGTAGCTGAACATCTGAACTAGTACCTGTCTAGTGTTATGGGTTGTATCCCCCCAAATCAGGTAACTGAAAACCTGAACTGTGGCTATATACACGTATATAACAAACCTGGCGGGTTTTATGGGCTATATCCCCTCCAGCAAGTAATATCTAGTCTCTGTGGTCAGAGTGTGTGAATGACACTCGGTCACACTAGGTGTTTCAACTCCCGCTTGAACTAGAGGGGCTGTATCCCCCAGACGGGTAGAATCACACACGACCGGACTGTGTGTCCAATGTCCAGCCTCTATGGAGTACTCCAAATCACGTATAACATGATCACAATATAAGCATAAGAATGTATGAGGCATAACACATGTGGCGACAATATATATGGACTCAAAGGAATGATAAGAAAACTCTGGATAGAATTATAGACACAACCTGAAACATAGAATTTGTCTAACTCTTTGACTTTTATAAAAATTCCGGCAGAATTTCCTCTGAAATTGGATGATCCGCAAAAATAGAACCAGCACTATACTATACGTGGGAATGGATACCCGGATAAAATGATAACATAAACATGTTAAACGGATAACAAGATGCGACAACTGGATGACATAACAAATCCGCAGATAGAATGTCTGGACAGCACCACTGTCCTGAATTTCAACCTAATTGTCAGAGTGTAGATCATAGTTAGACTTCATGGTCTTCATGAAAGTTGTAGATATATGTCTTAGGATTCTGGTGATTCTTAAAGCATCTTAATATCAATTTGGTACAAGGATTTATGATCAATGTACTAATAGCTGTCCAAATATCAAAAATGATTTTCCTGATTTTGAAACGTTTTGTCTTGCTGATTCAGACGTCTTTCACTTTTGATTTTTGTACTAAATTAAGTATATACAAGGTTTCATCGATACCATACAAGTTTCTCACAAGAGACACTAAGTTTAGAACTAAGAAAATCTTCAAAAGCTAAATGATACATGCCTTGCCAAAAGAAAGGTTTTGCCTTACATACCTTTGATGTTTCTTGCTTCTAAACCTTGTTTCCCATGAATTCAACACCTTCTAAAGCTTAAACAAGCTATAATAAAACATTTAGGTAATTTACTTAGCCATGAAGTAATTCTAAAACTCAAACTATAGACGAAGTTGAAGGTAGCATTACGTTACCTTAATCGCGTAGAGCATTTTGACGCAATCTGTCTTCAATTTCGAGTTAAGATTGACGTCCATCCTTCAAAATCATAAAATTTGCTTAAAACATAATGAGAGCACTGTTTCACTCTTTATATTTCTAGAAATGACGAGATATGAAACGAATTTCCCTTTTATACTTGAAACATTTTAGTTTTAGTCCTCTTTTGCGCTTATGTCCATTTTTTTGATCTGACTTCTAATACTCATATTTTTTATCTATATGTTGAAATAACAAACCGTTAAAATTGTTGGAAACTAAAATCCAAAACCTTTAATTTGGTATATGATATGTCCCAAAAACACTTCATATAACACACGGAATCAATTGATGAAAAAGCTTCGTTACAAGGCAATTCCTTGCTCGGTTTGTCCGCAACTTAAATCTGATTTTTCCCAAGCTTTATATTCAATATAGAAACATCATATATGGTTATATTATTACTTTAAACTAACTTAAATCATTCTTAACATGACATTATAATGATATACGTCACTTTAGACGTACGGGGTGTAACAAACACCCCCTGATGACAAGAAAAAGAGAGAACAAGTGAAGATACAAGCGGCTCGCTATTACTGGATTCAAAGAGAGATTTACCGTCGGATGTTCAACAGCCCATTCGCTAAATGCCCAGTCCTGACAGAAGCTGATTTTGTGATAACAAGATCCATGAGAGGCACTGAAGGAATCATTTCGAAGGAAGGGCCCTGGCTCATAAGGTAATCAGAGTAGGCTACTACTGGCGTTGAAGATGTATGTAAACTCGCCAGAGCATGCAAAACTTGTCATCGTTTTTCCCATGCACTTAATCAACTAATTGAGTTTTTATACTTAGTAATCGCGCCTTTTCCTTTTATGCTCATGATTCGTGCTCAAGATGACCGACTACTTTCCTAGGTAGGTCGAAGTTGCAGCTTACACCTAAATCTGACAAGAGTTGATTCAGTTCATTTGGAAGAATTTCATCTGTTGTTTCAGAGTTCCTGTCGAGATCACCTGTGATAATAGACCTTAGTTCATAGGAGCAAAGGTCACAGAGTTCCTAAAGGAGTGGAAAATCCAAGTATAACCTCGACACTTTACCACCCTATAATGAACAACCAGGTTGAATCGCCAAATATGGTCATTACGGACTGCTTCAAGAAACGACTCGAAGAAAGCAAAGGCAAATGGCCGGGGGAGTTACCAAGAGTCAATGGGCGCATCGTACTAAGCAAGTACAAGTGATTCTTCATACACTCACGTTTGGAGCGGAAGCCATGATCCCTATTGAGATAGGAGAGTCCAGCCTGTACAGGCCATTTATTAAAAAAGGGCCTAACACAAGGCCTTAACAGTTGCACTCGACTTACTGGACAAGCACTGCAACTAGTAGGGGTTTACCAAGCAGCCCAAAAGCAACTAGTGGAGAAAAATTAAAACCCAAAGACTAACCTATATTCATTCAACATAAGAGAGTTGTGTCTTAGAGCACAAAGGAAGCCAACGTAGGCAAGCTAGCCCCAAATTGGGAAGGGCCATACAAATTCCGATGGATCTCTAGAAAAAAGGAGCGTACATACTCGAAAACATGGAAGGAACAATCATCCAAAACAAATGGAATGTCACATGGCTAAAGAAGTATTATTCTTGATAGGCCAGGTGGCCTTTATAATCAGGATACTTGTTTTCTTTCTTTTTTGTTTTATTTTAAAGGGTACCTAGCCCTGTGCAATGTTATCAAAGTTTATCAAACTTTGTTTCTGTCCCGAGCCCTTGTAATTTAAAACTACTATTTTGATGTTAGTCACTTTAATTTTCGATCATCTAGATCCATATCTCTTAGCCCTCGGCCATATTTTTGAGTCAAAGTTGGACACTCACTCAAACTAGATTAACTCAAGCTAAGCCTCCAGGCAGTTATGCACATTGAAATCGTCAATTCAATATTTTCACCTAAGTGGGGTGGGGACGCGCACCTGCATAGTGTCATGAAAGACTTAAGCACTCTAGTGGACAAGCACAATCATCTTCTATGGATGCAAAAATGCTCTGTTACTTACAATGGAATAAAATCGTCCCCTTGTGGATGGGGGCCATGCCCTACACAAAGACATCTACTACGGATGTTTATGCATAAAAATAGCTTAGTAGGATAAACAGATAAAATTTATAGAAGGGTCACTAGCAATATTGTAAATACTACGGAAAAGTAAATAAGCAGAAAAATATGAGATTGTATTCCTTGAGTAAAGTCGGATTCTTGGAGAATCGCTTGATATTGAAGAAAAAGAAAAACTCCTGTAGCCTATCTTGAATATTGAAGAGAAATGAGTTGGATTCTTGTAGAATTCCAAGATGGGAATTATAATGGGGAGAATGGGGTATTTATAGGCTAACCTTTACCAAAATCCTAACCCTTAATTGAATTCTATTTGTGAGGCCTTTGGCCCAATACATAAGTAGGTTAGGAAACCTACCCTACAAAAGAGAAGGATTAAAGGAGGTGGATTTTTCGCCCATAAGTTGTTCGGCACTTCTAGAGATATAAGCTGAGAGTCTTCATCCTCAAGAGTCGAAGGGTCTCCGTGAGCTGAATTTCATTCTGTAGGCTATCGTTAGTAGTTTGCATCGTTGGCTGCGTAGGCGTGAGTGGCCCGGGAGGAGATGATGTGGAGACCATAGACGTGCGGGCCTATGTGGACCGAGCACAAGAGCAACTAGGCCTTGATTTTGCTACTGATTTGGTCAAAATGGGTCATTGAACAAGATGACCTTGTCTAGGGACGCAATGATAATGGAGATCCTCTGGAAGATCTTGTCGAGGAGGAGAATGGTACACCCGACGGTGCTGTCAGGGAAAGAAGCCCTATTTTGTTGATAAGAGTAAGGACTTATTTGCCGGTGACGGGCATATGTGCTTACTTCCCAGAGTCGGACTTAGTCCCCCAGCTCCAGCTGATAATGATATATGTGTGTGTTGGTAAGCACTGACAAAAAATAGATGTAGTGACTTGAGCCTTAGTTTCGCAGGTGAATGAGTGACTAGGGTTTCCTCTTCACCATCGATTGGAATAGCGGGCAGACATCGACCCTTTGACCTTGGGTTCAGTCCCCTTGGTCTGACTTTGACTATTTCCTCTGGCTTCAGACAGTCGTTGTAATGATCGCTGCACCTGATTAATCCTTTTTCAATTTGTAGCCTTCAGACTTATAGTGTGATGAGATGAACAATTTTTGTCGATGTATCGGAGTTCCTTTATGCTATTGACTTAGCAATTTTTGTATTATCCTTAAGTTGTATGCCAAATGTTATTGGAATAACTGTTTGCTCGTTGAGAGTGTCTTTACACTCATGGAGAGCGTTGTGCTTGCGGAGAGCATTCTTTCGCTCGCGGAGAGCGTCTTTTTTTTCTTAATTTCATCTAATAAAGATGTGCTTTGTACCTGTTGAAGGCGTCTTTGTTCGTCTGACAAAGATATGGTTTGCTCCAGTAGAAAGGTGGCTTTGAAGTTGCGCCAATTAATGGCAGCTTAATTGCATCAGCTGGTGACGGCTTAGTTAAGTTAGCATGCGACTTGATCGCATCAGTAGAGAACGGCTTAATTGTGTCAGCAGTAGACATCTTATGCTATATCCTAATATTTAGTATCTTAGCATCTTTTTGGTGCCTTAGCTGGCATATGTGTCTACTTATGACTGGTTGCACTTGTAGAAAGCGGATTTTTGAATTTGGCCACAGCAGGTGGCGGCTTAAGTGCGCCTATATTAGACGTCTTTGAATAGTGCATGGCCCGTGCCCACAAGAGGACGTCTTAGTCCGTTAGAAAAGGGCATTTTGCATTCATGGAAAACAGATATGCTTACCCACTCGAGTGCTTGTCTTTAACGGCACTATGCATGCAGGCGTCCCCGTAAACATGTTGATACAAGCGTTGATTTGAAATTTCAACTTACTATAATGTCTTGTGGCTTAACCAAATGTGATCTAGCTTGAGCGAGTAGCTTACTCTAACTCGTAATGAAGAGTGAATGTATTACTTCAACTCAAATATGGCCGAGGGATATGAATAATTGGATCGTAGATGGATCTTAAGAACTGTCTATGATTGAAATACTCTCTTTGTCCCACTTTGTTTGTCGTAGTTCGAATTTCGAGGGTCAAACGAGTTTATCTTTGACCGTAATCTATATATATATCTTTTATATATTTAGAGTTTTAATTTATTTTCCCTTATAGTACTTTTCATGTAGTTTTCAAATATGTAAATTTTATTTTATAAAAGTTAAAGCTTTGATATCTTAATCTACGGTCAAATTTAAGAAGTTTGACTGTCGAAACAGTAACTATAACAAACAAAATAGGATAGAAGGAGTAGCAGTTCTTACTGAGTTGATGATTTTAGTGCGATTTCACCTAGAGGCTAGTTGAATTAACGAGTTTAACATACAGTCTTAGGATACTGGGTCCGATAATTGAGACATTCTGTCCTACACTATGCTGAGGGACGAGATGCCATATATTGTGCTAATATCTGACTTATCGGGCATATCTGGCCAATTTAGTTTATTTAGGCCTATCGGGCTTGTTTGGCATGTTAGACCTATCTAGCCTCTTCTTTAGACAATTTATCATCATTTTGTTACCCGCCCTGCCCATTTTCCACTGGGTGGTTGGGCATTGAGGTAGTCTTTTGATCTTCTGTTCATTCAGGAATTCCATGACTTTTTCTTCTCTTTGTGCCCCAAGGTTGAGGGTGTTAGCTGGATCATAGTGTCGGGGCTATTTCGGTCTATATCTATCGTAGCTAAGCTAGCTAGGATATATGGTTCTGTATTCTCCTCTCGAGGACCTATAACATCGAAGCTGTAGGTTGGGGCTTTGACTTCAAAGAGGAGATGGTGCGTCTTCACGAGCAGAATGGCATTCTGCGAATTACTGTTGATAGCTTATGTCCGTTGGCACAGAGATGATGAAGGCTAAGCGAGCCGAGCTTGAGGCCCAATGAAAGTATGAACGTGATGAGGGTTGAGCGATCCATGATCTTGATATATCCCTGTAGGAGAGTTATGTTGCTGAAGCAATGGCTAGGGTTCCTAGCATCTACATGGTGGTACGGATGGACAGAGGTGAGAGAGTCGCTCGTATTGAGGAGGATATGAATGAATTTAGGTGAAGGGTAGCTGAGTTTCGGCCAGCTAATCGACCGGTGAAGGGATGAACAACCAACTTAGGGCTGAGCATGATCCCGTGTAGGCCGAGCAGTCAGCTCTGCATTGCTCGCCTTAGACTTTGGGAGGCACATCGGTGCTGAAGTCCATTATGAAATCTAACAATACCTAAGACTTTATGGCCGTGTGCAGCTGGTAAACAATGTGTGCATCCGTGATTATGACTGACGCCAGCTTTCCAATTGCTTGAATCGAGTTTCAGCTTCCTACAAAGATTTGCCAACATGGGAGACTGGTCTCCTTTCTCCTCTAGTGCGAGTACTGCACTTACTGCTTCCTCCGAGATTGCTAAACGGATGGGTGGGTTCGAACGATCGTTATGCAAACCTTCTTATTGCGATGATACGACCGTTGAGCCTCTTGACTTTGGACTTGCTCTTGATCTCTTCTGGGCATCATTGTGCCTGTATTTAGGCGCCTCTTATTGCTGTGGGAATCTGAGTTTTGGGCATTATTGTGCCTTTCTCGTGAGACTTCACCAAATCAGCTTCAAAGATGAACTTATAACTTTACTAGTGGTAAACCTAATTCTACTTTAGCTAAGCTTTCCTAAGATGAACGCTGGTTCTGAAAGAAAAAAGTGGACACTCTGTCATAAGTAACTATAAAAAAAATTCTCAAAAAGTGTTTACCCAAGGACATCTTGTCTGCAATTGTTAGTTATCCGATCTCTTCCCCCCAACATCTGGGTCAGTTGCAGAATAACTCTGATGCTTTCGGCCATGAGGCTCAGGGTCGTTGACTATCATTGCAAAGGTTTCCCTTAGATCGTGGTTGTAGATGACACCCATTATCACATTGATGGCGTGACTTTTATCAGCTTGGGCGTATTGATCAGTTGTACGATCTCGCCAATTGTCCGCTTACTAAAATTGTTGAAGTAGACAATGTATATGAATTTGGGACTATATGGTCCATAATCTTCATAGCTTGCAGTACTTCCCACATTTGTAAGCCTTCTTCTGGTCGTGCTTGCTAGCATCGGGAGACAGTGGATCTTGAGGCATCTAGATAATGCTCTTTTCTGCTCTTTCTTCTTCTGTTTTCTGCTTCTTCTTCATGTGAAGGGTTGTGCCTTCGGCCTCAATTATTCTTTATGATCGTAAAATAACCAGCTATACATTCTTTTGGGTCCGTGGTTCCATCATACTTATGGTTTTTCGACGGACGGAACCGCTTAGGTATTGGAACCGGTGTCGCACTTGCCTTGCATGCGTGCTTGAAGAACTTTTGTTCGCCACAACAGTCACAAGAGGTAGTGCACCTGGTAAGTTTCCTATCCATTCGTTAACTGCCTTCAGCTCCTTGAATATGGCTTGGATGATAGGAGACTCAGCGAGCAGTTGGTTATTGGCCGCTGTTGAGCTTCTAGGGGCTGCCTCCAAATTGATCCTTCGTACGGGCCTTGAATCTGAGGTATGACCCTCTGGCTTCAATCCGCGTGGGGATCCTGGCCTTGGCATTGAACCACAAAGACTGCCTCCAGGTGCTTGGCTAGAGTTTCAACCATGTTTACCAAGGTATGAACCGCCTGCTATTCATGCACCTTGAGAAAGCTGGTGAAAGCTTCCTGTTGGCCCTAACAGGACTTCATGGGTGGATCATCGTCATTATAGTTTTCAATAGGGAGTGGCCCCTTGGACATGTCCTTCGGTTGCCCATCGAGATCACTGGGATACTTAAAAGGTGACATCGATCGCGTTAGTGGTGTTCTTCGGGAGAATGTCGTTGTCGTTTGACATGGTCGTCTATTTTTTATGTAAAAATCGAAAATTGTTTGGGCCCTACGGTGGGCGTCAAGCTGCTTATGCCTAAAAGTTACTTAGTAGGTTAAACAGATAAAATTTATTGAAGGATCACAAGTAATACAGTAAATACTAAGAAAAAGTAAATAAGCAGAGAAATAACAGATTGTATTTCTCGAGTAAAGTCGGATTCTTGGAGAATCGACTGATATTGAAGAACAAAGAAAAAATCTTAGTCTTTCTTGAATATTGAAGAGAGAAGAGTTGGATTCTTGTAGAATTTCAGAGTGGGAATTACAATGGGGAGAATGGGGGTATTTATAAGCTAAACTTTACCCAAATCCTAACTCTAACGGAATTCTATTTGTGAGACCTTTGGCCCAAACGCATAAGTAGGTTAGGATTCCTACCCTACAATGGAGAAGGATTAAAGGTGGTGTAATTTTTTCCCACACAACTGTTTATACCTAAAATCGGTCACCTAGGTTAAACAAATAGCTTAAAATGAGATCATAAGTAATACAGTAAATACAATGTAATGAGGGGTATTAATAGTAGTGGATACCTAGTCCTAATTAGTGTATAATACAAATACTAATAAGGCTCTGGACCTATAACTCAAGGCGGTGGTATATAGTAAACAGTAAACACTAATTAGGAGACTGTAAACCTAAGGCAGTGGGATGTATGCCTTGCTTTCTATGGTCGTGCCACCTGAACGGTCCTTGGCCCAAAGAGCGGACGTGTATCCTCTATGCTCGGTGATTTATATGATAAGCCTAGTATCGCTAGCTGAACTCGTATCCCCGTAGTAGTAGGTGGCGTACTTTTTTCCACACAGTCAGTCCTTTCAAATGTTGAGAGCTAACGCAAGCAATTAGGAAGTGAATGCGGCGTACAAGATGGATGTAAAAAGATATCTCACTGACCCCTTTAGAAACATACTCTCTTTGAACAAGAATGATACTGATTTCTACGAGAACTCCGTGTGCATACATCTGATCAGTTGATACCGATTCCATGCACCTTTCCAAGAATTGCTATTAACTGCTCCAAATCATTTCATATCTCCAGTAATAATGACCCTTGACCGTTTCGTGCTCTATTCTTATCTCTTTTCTGCGTATAAATAGAGATTTTGTGACAGTAAAGAAATCAAAAATTCCTCTTCAAAAAATACTTCTCTTTTTTCAAAAATCTTTTCCTTAGATCCTGGTTTTATATTCTCAGCTATTTTTCTTCGTTCCGAAATCCATGAGGGAACCATAGGAGGAAACTCTTTTGCAGTCACCTTCTCTTCTTTCTTCATCCGTGAAAGAGCGAATGAAGTCCCTCGAGTTATGAAGTTTTGTCGGGATTCTAAGGACGTCCTTTGGGATGTCTTCATCATATCATGTGCACTGATTACAGTGCGCTCATCTTCTAACATGGCAGTTGCTGTGATATTCTTCTTGTCATGCGAGGTCAGGAGGCTTAACCCTTTCTGCTGTCATGAGGCTTCTCTTCTATGACATTCCTGGTAACCGAATAGCTCCTTTAACAGCGTAGGATTGAAGTTCTTGCGCCCGACTTCGTTACATGGCAGGAAAGAGGATGCACCTTCATGTTGTTAGGTGATTAAGATGTCACTGAGCTTTGAATCCCCCCGTGATTCATGGCTTTCGCCTTGGTTATCTACTTCAGCTGAACTGCGACTGCAATGCTTAATCGACCCTTGGCTTTGGGATACCTAAGGGAAGAGGCTCCCTTGTGGTAGGTTCCAGCTCAAGCCTCTTCATCGCTGAAGAGCTTCTGTTTGTGCTTGAAGATCTGTGGGGCTATACACTCTGGCTTGACCAATTGAGGTTAAGTCGAATGGTCAAGTTTTCTTTCTTAAATCTGCAGTGAGTTTTCAAGTTTCTCTTCGAGTTTAGCTGGCAAGATTGAGGTTGTTAGGATTATATTCATGCGCTTCCGAGGTTCCTTGCTTTGATCAAGCATACTAGCTTTTGTTGCACCAACGACCGCGTACCTTGAGGAAATGCTCGGGCTGACATATCTCAGGCTGCCAGAAGAATAGAAGAACTTCAGACTATTTTATGGCTTGTTGCTACAATTCAGATGAAGGATCTTCAACCATGTTAATCTTGAGAAGCTCTCTGTTTTTAGTCTTCCCGTTCCATTCTTTTTTAACAATTTTTATGAACAAATTTTGTATTTAGGAAGAACTAATTGTATATTTAGCATACGAACTGTTTGTCATTAATGAAATAGGCGTTAATCAATAGTTTTATACATACTTGCGCAATTACATGTGTAAAGCAATATGTTTTGTATGCCTTTTTAGGCTAGTGTCTTCAAGAGACGGGTGTGCACACTGAAGGGCGCTTCATTTGCGTAAATAGGTAGCAACTTAAGTTGCCCCCGTAATGGGACGACTTTACCCTGTGTGGAAACGGGCACTTTTACGTCTGACTTCGAATGTCTCTGCTTAGTTACTCGAGTATTTAAGACTTTCTGGCATTATGCGAACAAGTGTCCTCATCGGCATATACGTGCAGTTGTTGAATTAACGAGTTCAACATACGAGTAATGCATGGTCGCTGAGCTAGAAGTGGTCTAGCTCTAAGAAAGTAGTGTACCCTACTTTTTGTAGCAAAAAGTGAGTGTATTACTTCAACTTAGGTCTGGCCGGGGCTATGAATAGTTGGATCATAGATGGATCTGAATAAATAAGTAAAATTGACTAAATAGAATAGTAGTTTTTATTGATAAAAGGGTACTAGGCCTAAGATGTTGTGGGTGAAAACCCATAATATGAAATCAAAGTTAAACTGGAACTTTAACATTAAAAAAATCTATAAAAAAGTGAAAGATACTTTATGCTCGATCCTCGGAAGGTTCGGGGGCATGTACTTGGGCCTCCCTGCTCGAGGGTGCTGATTCTAGAGATGTTACCTCCGGGCAGCTGAAGAACCGATGGTATAACTCTGTATCAATCAAACAATAAAGAACTACTTGCCTTTGCAGTTCTCTGCATTCTGATTTGTCTTCGGGGAGGATTCCTTTGCTTAGGTTGTTGATCAGCGCATGATGCTACCTTGTGACGGGTTCTGTGTCTGGAACATCAAGGTTAATCAGGTCCACGAAGGTTAGATCAACCACTGTCTGCTCATCGTGTGAATCCTCGGACGCTTCGCTATCGCTTGAGTTTTTCTTCCCGATAGACAAACTCCCATGTCTGGAAACTTTTCAAGAGCGCTTTTACTTTCTTCTGTCGATTTAGCGTAAAGATGCCTTCTGTGGTAAAAACTTCTTTGACTTGATCCACCACCAGCTGGGAACTGCTGAAGAGGCTGACCTCCCTAGCCCCCAGTATGTAGGCTAAGTCAAGAGCTTGAATCATGGTTTCATACTCTGCTTCGGCGCTCTGAGCTCTCGCAGCCTGGCAGAAGACCATCCCAGTAGGTGTCTTAACCCATAGATCGAGGTCGGCTTCTTACCCTTTGAGATCTACATCAATGTTGCTCTCCCAACGCTGGGGCTAGATTGTTGGGACTTGACCGGTAATAGCAATAACTTTACCCGAAGCAGTTACCTATGTTTAAACTGCGTAGATGAATTTCATGCAATATCATAAGATTCGGACACCAACTCAGGACACTTAAACAATACAATTCAAGTCTGTTTCCCTAGAAAGGCCTGGACCAACAAAGACGACCTTCAAACCCTCCTAGACAAACTTCTAACATACACTCCAGGCACTTAACCAAGCACCAGGAAAGACCCCACACTCCCAAGACAAGCTCTAAGAATTAACAAGATAACCAGGACAAGAAAGACACACGTCAGACCCTCTTTTCCTCTTCTAACACTCACAAATAAAACCTGCGTACAACAACATCAGGAACAACCTCTCTATAAATAACAACATACACCTTTTCAAACTCCAGGACACGATCCACTTACCACTGCCTTCACACTTCCTATAGACTAGCTCCATCCTGAAACAACACTCACAGGACAACTACACACCACCTAGAAACTACTTGCACACCATACCACCTTAATGCTCCCTTAAATTCACTAATACACCTTCTAGAAACAATAGATAACAGGCCCTAGGAGACTACAATTATAAACTAGAAAATGTTGAGAAGCACCAATGATCACCTCTACAGCACTTAAACTCTCTACAGACCCACCTGCAAGACCTCATACCTATAACACCCCTGCAAAACTACTGAAACAACCTTGACTAATCCCCTGTACCTTCTCTACTTCTCTCTGAATCACTACAACGCCATACCAGCTACCTGCAGCCCCCTTTTCTCAAACTTCTAAACCTGCAAACACTACACTACACTTCCTTTCTGCTTCCAAACACCATACTACGAACCTACAACTACTCTTACACCCTAAACTGCCCCTTCACACACCTGCAACCCAAACTAGATCTATAACCACAACCTACGCATTTCCCTGAACTCCCTCAACTCAACACTATAATCTGCACCTCCCTCTCACACCTGAACAACTTCTTTGACCCCTGCTGCACCCTCCTCCCAAACTCAGATCTCCAGAACCACATCAGAACAACAAAACTCAAACATAATGATAGAGTATGGCTTATAATTTTATGGGATACAGGAAAAATAACAAAATTAGGTACCTAGCAAACTGGCTGATATACCACGAAAATTGGGCTGTAACTAATGGCAGACCTCAAAGAAGGGACAATAAATACACAGATTAGCTCCTAGAAATGGCTTAAACAGCCTCCTACTTTAGGAAAAGAATAAAATCTCCAAGTCTTCAACACTTTGAGCAAAAGACAAGAGCTTTTAGATTTGACACTGATTTAGACAAGACTTAACTACAAAGATCTAAACTTTAACTTTAGTCATTTTTTCCATTACAAGGCAAGATTCTTTAATAATTATCCGAGCATCATTGTTATGGCTTAAAGAACATGACCTTAACTTATTTGCAAACTACACAAGTTTATGCATAGACACAAATCATCCCTTTTGACCTAGACAAATTTAAAGATATTACCATCATCCATTTTTCATATTAAAGAAACTTCATAACAGTTGTTAAACAATTTGAACATCATATAGAGATTGTAACAGGTTCAGGACTGACCTAATTGTATGTAGTGAACCAAGACTATGACCTGAAGAATATTCACTCGATCAAAGAGACAAATAAAACGACGATGCAAGCAAACAAACAAACAACAACATACCCAGTATAACCCCACAAGTGGGGTCTTGGGAGGATAAGATGTATGTAGACTTTACCCCCAGTAAGATGGAGAGGCTGTTTTCGAGAGACCCTTAGCTAGTGAAATTTTTTAGAATACACGTTTGAAAACAAGGGGAAATATCATCACGCTAACGAGAGTAGTAAAAAGAAAGTATAGCCAAAATAAATAGATAACAATAATAGAGATAAATACAAGACTAATCTTTATAGCATATAATATAATAATGTCTAATAAGAGATAAAATACTAGAATACTACCTAACCTTCTACACTAATCTTTGGCCTCCACGCTCTCCTTTCTAGGGTCATGTATTCAGTGATCTGGATCTGGGCTATGTCCTGTCTAATCATCTCGGCCCAATTATTTTTTAGTCTACCTCTACCTCTCCGTAGACCCAACACTTCCAACCTCTCACACCTCCTCACCGGGGATCTCCACTTCTCCTCTTCATATGAACGAACCATCGCAACCTTGCTTCCCTCATCTTCTCAGTCACTGGAGCCATGCCCACCTTGTCACGAATGACTTCATTGTTAATTCTATCCATCTTAGTGTGCCCACACATCTTTCTCAAACGATGATGCAGTAAGACAAAAATCCAGCAAAGCCAATTATCAAAAAGCAATACCATCTTAAAACTACATCTATTACCTAAAAATGAAAAGACTACACTAACCTTAACGGACCTTAATAGATAAGGTCGGATTTGAATTTGTTTGGGGCTTTTTGACAAAAAAATCATTAGAGAAAAGTTAAAAAAACTCGGGTAAAAGTAGCCCAAAAATACTTTTCCTATTGATTTTAACTCAAAAATCTCAATTTATTCTAAATCTTCTCTTGTTGGCATAATTTGACCCCATCATAATGACAAGAATAGCGAATGAGTGGATGTGATTAAAACTTCGTATTGTACTAGCGGAGAGAGAGTGGGGTAACGGGGGAGGGGAGGTGAAGGGATCACTGAGTACAAATTTTGGACTATTTTGATTTAGGGTTTATGCTTTTTCCAGAATTAGGGAAAGGGGAAAATATGGATCGGGTATTAAATGGGCCGAGTCTGATGTGTGTATATGTATACTATATAGGGGTTGCATGAATAGGCCGGTTTATGTGACCAGGAACAAATTTAGCCTCATTAGGTAAATTAATAAGATAAAAGTGTTGCATGGGTGGGTTAAAATTAACGGCATGAATTGCAATTTTAGCCTCTTTTCTTAGGAATTAACAAAATTGATTAATTAAATTTCACAATTAGACCTCTTAAAAAATCTTTTAATTAAGTACGCTTTTGCAGATTAATATTATCTCACAATTTTGGGACAAAATTGGATATCAACAGCTGCCCCTCTTTACCCAAAAAGGATGAAAGAGTTTAAGGTAAAGAAAGTTGACGGAAAAACCAATTTGTCACGATAAAGCCAAGAGCTTTGGTTTCGAGGACCAAAAGCAAAGCTTATAGACATGGTCGAACTCCGGTCTCCGAATTGCCTACATATCTTTTGCTCAACAAGAATTAGGCCATATGTAGCTCGAAGATATTCAGACATGAAGGTATGCACGATTTGACAAACGCACGCACAATTCATAGAAAAAGACGCATAAATAAAAGGAATCCCAACTGATATCCTAATCTAGAACGAAGGATTTGGTAAGACTTTCTTGTTCTAGTATGATTCTTCAGATCTTCGTTGACGAGTCTAGCTCATATAAAAAATTACCCTAGTTCACGTCTAAGAAAGAGTTCCACGTTATGCTCTAGATGCTCCTGCGGCGGCGCTGCTATAGTTCTTTAAAATCTCGACAAACGGCAAGCGATCAACTGCTAAGAAAACTTGATAATCGGAAAAAGGAGTAAAACAAGTACCAATAACATAAGTTTGTAGGTGCAGGTTCCGATATCGTTGATAGGCACTTCCTTCAATCAACTGACGAGGTACTCCAACTGGGAAACTCTAGGCTGATTGTTATTCTGAAACAACAAAGTCAAAAATAAGTATAGAAATGCGATTTTGTAGAATGTAAAGCTGCTGCAAGACAAGCCAACTTTTAAGACATAATTTCTCAAGCTGACTGTCAAATCACAATTTAAAGCATGTTACATGACACTCAACTAGCGAGATACTCTGTGTGCGGTATCTCAAAGTTGACTTTTCTAATTCGTAGTAAGAAGGTGTAAAACAGAAAGTTGCTGCAGGACAATCGATTGACGAGACACTCCAAATGTGGTGTCTCAAAGTTGACTTGTCATCTATAATCTGCGCAGTTGCAAGACATAAAGCTAATGAAGGACACAAACTGGGGAGACACTCTGAATGCGGTGTCTCATATTTAACTTATAATCTACGCAGTTGCAAGACATAAAGCTATTGCAAGACAACCAACTGGCGAGACACTCAGGATGTGATTTCTTAAACTTGACTTGTCTATCTTATAATCTACGCAGTTGCAAGACATAAAACTATTGTAGGAAAACCAAATGGTGAGACACTTGGAATGCTATGTCTTAAAGTTGACTTGTCTATCTTATAATCTACGCAGTTGCAAGATATAAAGCTATTACAGGACAACCCGACTAGTGAGACACTGCTGATGCACCGTCTCAAAGTTGATTTGTCCATTCTATAATCTATGTAGTTGCGATACATAAAGCTATTGCAGGTTAACCAACTGGTAAGACACTCCGAATACGGTGTCTTAAAGTTGACATTTCTATTTTATAATCTAGACAAATGGAAGAAATAAAGCTATTGCAGGACAACCAACTGACGAGACACTCTGAATACGGTGTCTCAAAGTTGACTTGTCTATCTTATAAACTACGCAGTTGTAGGACATAAAGCTATTGCAGGACAACCAACTGGCGAGATACTCCAAGTGCGGCATCTCAAAGTTGACTTGTCTAGTCTATCATGTACGCAGTTGAGAAAAATAAAGATATTGCAGGACAACTAACTGCTGAGACACTCCGAATGCGGTGTCTCAAAGTTTACTTGTCTATTTTATAATCTACCCAGTTGCAAGACATAAAGCTATTGCAGGAGAACCAACTGGCGAGACACTCCGAATGTAGTGTCTCATTATTGACTTGTCAAATTCCTGAGTCAAAGTAGACTCCAGCATAACGCTTATTTTGAAATAAAAATCATAAAGGTAGAAATGCCGCATGTTCGGCCATAACTCAGGGTAAATTATAATGTTCCTATGCCTTGTAAAAGTAAAGTCTCATAATCTACAAGGTAATTTTGACGGGTTTCAAACTTGTCTAATGTTTCTCATTCAGAATGTAAATGCTTTTTCCTTTATAAACCTTTATATTTCTGCTCTCAAAGAAAAATTTGTTACTTTTGGAGTTCCTACATATCTGCCTAGATGCATAGTTCGGAATTACATCATTAAAAGATAAACAAACTTTAAATATTACAATATTTTGCCCGAATCCGATGGGGATTGCCTACTTATCCTGTTGCCATCCCAGGAATTAGGTCGGAAGTAGTTCGAAATTACAGTAAAAAGGAAATGAGGAATTTCTATGCTAATGCAACCGTACTCGATGTGAGTTACTACATATCCCGCCTTGGGATTTAGGTTACGCGTAGTTCGAATTACATCAAAGATTAAATTAGAACAATGCTAACTTGCGGTTTCTTCAGACATAGTATCTCTTGAAGGCATTTGCGTTGACTGCTTTTGGCAAAACTTGACCATCAAGTACTGCCAGAATCAGTGCTTTTCCGGATAAGACCCGATGAACTACATAAGGACCTTGCCAATTCGGTGCAAATTTCTCCTTGCTTCTTCTTGACTAGGAAATATCTTCTTCAATACCAATCGCCCCAGTTTGAAGTCCCTCACCTTAACTTATTTTCCAAATGCCTTAATCATTATATTATGGTAGAGTTTACCATGAATTGCATTCGTACTCTTTTAATCAATAAACATCAATTGTTCATATCTAATCTTCACCCATTCAACATCTTCTAAGTCAACTTCTTCAATGATTCTTAAAGACGAAATTTCTGCTTCTGCTGGTAAGACTACTATGCCATACACCAAAAGATAAGGAGTTGCCCAAGTTGAAGTTCTAGTGGTAGTGTGATACCCAAGAAGTTCAAAAGGAAACATTTCATGCCAATCTCTATAATTGTCAATCATCTTGCGCATATTACGCTTGATGTTCATGTTTGCCGCTTCAACAGCTCCATTCACTTGAGGCCGGTATGCAGTAAAGTTGTGATGAGTAATCTTGAAGCTTTCACAAGTTGCTCTCACCAAATAACTATTCAAATTGGCACCATTATCAGCAATGATTGATTTGGTGATGCGGGGCAAACCACCACAAGACCCTTTACTAGAAGCCAAGCCAAAGCAATCCATAATGTTCACCTTCACTTGGTATGGAAAGGCTTGGACGTGGGAGATGGGAGCTCCAAAAGCACCTTGAAGATCATGAATTAGAGCACCATTGAATGAGGACCATCTAGGCCACAAGGAGGAGCTCAAGAGACACATTTTGAGGAATTTCAAGAAGGCATCAGAGGGGGCGGACCGCCTGGTTTTTCAGGCGGAGCGCCTAGTTCATTTCCACCTCTCTGTAGTTGAGAGTGGGCGGACCGCCTCTATTAATGGGCTGACCGCGTACTCCTGTAAGGTGGGGCGCCTGTTTCCTCTACTCAGCATCAGGCGGGGCACCTCTTTTACTAGGTGGGGCGCCTCTTTCTGGATTGTTTCAAGACTGCATTTGCTATGTAATTCCTAATTTAGCCCTAAATGACTCTATTGTATTAACTAGGCTTAGGGGATTTTAGTCATTTCACTATTATATAAGGGAGCACTATATAAACCCCCCTTAGCCATTTTTATCATTTACATTACTTTGAATACACAAAACATATGAGATACTCTCTCTTGAAACCTTGTAACTTTGGCTTGAATTCAATTGGAAGATTCCAAGTTGAATATCAATCCTCTCCGATCATTCTATTTGCAAGGACCTCATGATTCTTGAGGATAGTTGCATAGTATAGGTGATTCTTGACCTTCGTTTAGGGTGTAATGACACATTGTCCTTCGTTGCTACTTGAACAATCGTGTGAGTCTCGTCTTGTTTTTATCTTGTTTATCGCCTCCATGTTTTCTCCGTATCAGTTGGCATCAGAGCAAAGCTCGGGTGCTGTTCATACAAACCCTCATTCCTTGTTCATCGTGCTTTTATCTTTGTTCTTGTTCTTGTTGTTGTTTATATTCTTGTTCTTGTTTTATTGAAAAAAAAAGGAAAAAAAATTCAAAAATTTAAAAATCACAAAAAAATTATTAGATGTTCTTGGTTATGATGATTTCTTTAATGTTTTTTATCGGGGGTTGTTTGTTGTTGTATTCCCGTTGATTTGGTACCCTCAAAACACGATTTAGAGTTGTGAATCAAAATCTTGAAAATCAAATATCTAAAGTTTGAAAAAACCCTAGAATTGCTTGAATTTCTTGCTTGATCCTTGTTGGTGATTGGGTGTGAGTAGTTGAAAACACATTGGGGTACCTTTGGATTTGGAAAACACCTTGAAAACGTTGGAAAAATTGGGTGCAAAAGATCAGGAACATGTCTTGGACTGTGCTGAAGAACAAAGTAGGCAGACCGCCCACTCCAAGAGGGGCCGCCCACACTTTTTCAATTCTCTGGATCTCTGGTAGGCGGACCGCCCCTGTTAACAGGTGGGGTTCCTACTCCTGTAAGGTGTACGGGTATTTGTTTTTCGTGTGTTTTCGTATGTTGTTGGCTTGTATCACTTCCAGCTAGTACTTTTCAAGTAACACTCCTACTTTACTAGTACTAGTTCATTGAGCGCTTAGGAAACTCGTGCGTGTTGGTGGTTGAAAACTCCAAGAAGACTTGAAGAACTTCTTTGGCTCAAGTGCTCACTTATAAAGCCGAACGTCCGTAGAGCCATTAACTCCACTTTTCCTGAAGAGCATTTGGAACTTGTGGAATTGTTTGGTTGTTGAGGAGGTTGTTCAACTCCGAAGAAGCCTTTTGAATCAAGCACGAGTGAACCTACCCCAACTTGATTGTACCCGAGTGACATTCAAACGTGAGGGAGTGCGTGAGGACTTATACTCTAATCTCTTTTATTGGTTTTGATTGCTTGTAGGTGCATGGCGGAAGAACAAGGAAAAGATACCGTTGAGGTCCCAACAAGCATCTTGGCTACTCTCTTAGCCGAGGTGAAGTATATAAGCCTAAAGATGGAAACCCTTGAAAGAGAAAGGACCCTGAGTGTCTACAAAGATGCCGGTGAAGGCACAAGTGATGGCTCAATCGTGAGGCCGGATTAATTTGCCGAGCTAGCTCGTCAACAACGGTTGAGAGAAGAAGCTCTTACTCGTGAAAGAATATTGGGCAATACCAAACCCTTGGGCAATCCCTAAGGTGAAGTTCAACTCATGAGACCCCGTAAAAATGTAGCACCCCTTGAGAAAGTTGTTGAGGCTCTTGGTGATAATTATGATGACTTTGATGCTCTCTATCCAAATAGGAGGGCAATGAATTGATGCCGGGGAATGGACAGAGGTCGTGGACCTCCAAGGTGTTATGTGGGGATGAACTTGAGGCGTGAGTATGATGACGTTGATTACTACTATGGGGGTCAACCAGAACCAAACCGTGGCGGTCGTGAGAACAACCTAAATAGTGTGAAGATCACTATCCCACCTTTCAAAAAGACTAGTGATCTGGAGAAGTTCATAGAGTGGAAGGTTCAATTGGAGTGGGTGTTTGATACAAATGAAATGTCAGAGGAGAGGAAAGCCACTTATGCCATCATTTCATTTGATTCATATGCTTCTACTTGGTGGGAATCCGTCAAGAGGTCGAGAAGAAGAGTTGGGTTGCCTGTGAACATTACTTGGGAAGAATTAAAAGAGGTGATGAGCACCAAATATGTGACACCCAAGTACCGACAAGAACAACTCAAGAGGTTTTATGAGTTGAAACAAGGCTTCAAGCTGGTTGATGAGTACTTTAACGAGTTTGAAAAGAACTGAATGGCCCTTGACATGGAAACGAAAGATGAGGAGCAAGCTATCATTCGATTGAAGAATGGCTTAGGCCGAGAGATTGCTTCTCAATTGAGGTTACACATCTTTCATTCTCTTCAAAATGTTTGTAATGCCGCGATTGAGGCCCAAAAGTTGCTCAAGGAAGAGAAGGTCCCTCGTTGTAGGAGTACTGCTTCTAGTCCCATGACTCGACCCAAAGAATGGAAGAGCCAAAACACAAGTGGTGCAAGTGGAAGTCGAGATGTGAAGAAGCGTTTTGAGAAGGCTACTCCAAGAAGTGACTTCAAAGAAATGGGAGGTAACTCTAAAACTCAATTAAATACTCCTTCTCCTTCTTCTTTCTAATGCTACAAGTGCAAGGGTTATGGGCACTTTGCCGAATATTGCCCCACCCGAAAAACAATGATAATCATGGATGATGGGTTGGTGCATGAGGAAGAAAGTGAGCACGAGGGTGAGGTTGTTGATGAGACTGAGGTAGTCGAGGGAGAAGAGGATGCGGCGGAGAGTGATGACCCTAACATTTTCTTGGTGTTACATCGTAGTTTGAGTTCCATGATGAGTGAGGAGGAGGTGGATGTGCAAAGGGGAAACTTGTTCCATGCTAGGTGTAGGGTGAAGGGACAAGTGTGATCCATGATTATTGATTCGGGTAGTTGTGCTAATGTGGTGAGCCAATCTTTGGCTTCACAATTGAAATTGCCTACCCTTAAACACCCAAGCCCCTACCGATTACAATTGTTGAGTGAATGTGGGGAGTTGAAGGTGGTGAAACAAGTCTTGATAAAGTTCAAGATTGGGAATTATCAAGACGAGCTAATGTTTGATGTGGATCTAATGCAAGCTTGCCACCTCTTGTTTTGTAGGTCTTTGCAATATGATAGGAGTATGGTATATAATGGCCGAGCCAACAGTTACACGGCTAAACATGAGGGCAAGAAGTATGTGCTCAAGCCCTTGACGCCAAAACAAGTGAGTGATGATTATAGGCGTATGAGGGAGTTGAAAGAAGCGGCTAAAGCTAAGTCCCCTGTGGTGACTAAGCCTTTGGCCGAGAGCCCTACCACTCCACCATCTATCACCGGTAACATTTGTGCAATGATGCAACCGGGTGAGTACTTGAGAGGGAATGATGGCACCAAAATGCTCATTTTCCTACTGCACAAAGGTACGGTTTTAAATTGCGATTGTGATTATTCTTCTAACCCTAACCCTTTGCCTGGTGCTATTGAGAATGTTTTGAAGGTATTTGAGGACATGTTCCCGGAAGATATGTTGAGTGGTCTTCCTCCATTGAGAGGGATTGAACATCAAATAGACTTTGTCCTGGGGTCCCAAATTCCAAACAAGCCGCCTATAGGAGAAACCCCGAGGATACCAAGGAGTTGCAAAACCAAGTGGATGAATTGCTCAACAAGGGCTTGGTTCGTGAAAACTTGAGTCCACGTGCCGTACCGATCATTCTGGTTCCAAAGAAAGACGGTACATGGTGGATGTGTGTGGATTGTCGTGTGGTCAACAAAATCACGGTAAAGTATCGACATCCCATACCTCGTCTTGATGATATGTTAGATGAATTGAGTGGGTCAAGCATCTTCTCAAAGACAGACCTTAGGTCCTGTTAGGACCAAATCCGGATAAAACCGGGTGATGAGTGGAAAATCGCATTCAAGACCAAGTTTGGTCTCTATGAATGGTTGGTTATGCCCTTTGGCCTATCCAATGCACCTAGTACTTTCATGAGGTTGATGAACCATGCCAGAAGTCGTTCATCAACAAGTTTGTAGTTGTCTATTTTGATGATATTTTGATATACAGCAAAGATCATGTTGGCCACTTGAGTCAAGTTCTTGAAATGCTAAGAGCTGAAAAGCTCCATGCCAATTTTAAGAAGTGTGCCTTTTATGTTGAAAATGTTGTCTTTTTTTATTTTGTTGTTAGTGCCAATAGTGTAGAAGTAGATGAGTCCAAGGTTGAAGTCATTAGATATTGGCTAACTCCTACTACCGTTTCTCATGTTAGGAGTATTTATGGCCTTGCTAGTTTCTATAGATGATTTGCTAGGTACTTTAGCACCATTGCCGCACCACTCACCGAGTTGGTGAAGAAGGACAAACCCTTTGTTTGAGAAGACCCTTAAGAGAAGGCTTTCCAAGAATTGAAAAGTAGGCTGAGTACCGCCCCGTTGTTGCAATTTTCCGACTTCGGGAAGGCTTTTGAGGTTGAATGTGATGCCTCGGGGGTGGGAATAGGGGTGTTCTCATGCAAGAAGAGAAAACCCATTGCCTACTTTAGTGAGAAGTTGAAGGGTGCAACCTTGAATTACTCTACGTATGACAAGGAGTTATATGCCCTCTAGCTCATTGGCAACACTATCTATGGCCTAGGGAAGTTGTGATTAAGAGTGATCAGGAGTCACTCAAACATCTTAGAGGCCAAAAGAAGTTGAACAAAAGACATGCCAAGTGGGTGGAGTTCATTGAGTCTTTTCCCTATGTGATTCATTACAATAAAGGGAAAGACAATGTTGTGGCCGATGCACTTTCTAGGAAGTTTGCTCTAGCCACCACTCTTGCTTCCAAGATCATGGGTTTTGAGAGTATTAAGTTGATGTATGTTCAAGACCCTAAGCTATAGAGTATTCATGAAGCTCTTGAAAAAAGGAAAGAGTTGAGAAGTACCAATGAGTTGATGGCTATATCCTTATGAATGGTAGAGTTTGTGAGCCCGAGTCCTCATGGAGGGAGTTTCTTGTTCGTGAAGCACATTGTGCGGGCTTGATGGGTCACTTTGGGAGAAACAAAAACCTTGGCCATTCTCATGGAGCAATTCCATTAGCCAAAGATGGGGTTGCAAGTTGAGCGACTATGCAATGCTTGTTTGGATTGCAAGCATACTAAGTCCAAGTCGAACCCTCATGATTTGTGCACTCCCCTCCCTATTTGATAAGGATCAAAACTAAACGCGGAAAATAAAGATAGAGAGCGAGACACTACTCGAACTCCCTACGAAGTAACCCCGGGGAACTTGTCCCGAGATACCCTCGTATCGGTGTCAAGAAGGACCTACACTATGCAACCACCCTCGAGTCGCACCCGGGACTCGCAAGTAGAATGATCGGGTTTTCAGTTCAAGACTCAACTAGGTTCCACTAGTGAATTCAAGCAACCAAGACAAAGGGTTCTCCAAACAAGAGATAGATTCTTTTCATCATTCATAAAATTCAAGGTAAGCTAAGGTTTGAAGAGGTTTGTGAAGTATTTATAGACTTCACCTACATATAATGAAAGCTCAAAAATACCCCTAAAGTGGGTTAAAACAATAAAGGCCTCGTAGGGCTATAGTTGTCCAAAACATAGCATAAAACTAGGAATTCCGCACCCTTCAGCACACTAGGCGCCCAAGTAGGCGCCCAGCCTTCTTGGAGTAGGCGGTCAGCCTACTTGGACTAGGCGGCCAGCCTCTTTGGAGCAGGAGGTCCGCCCGTTTTACAGAGGCGGTCCGCCTGGTGCAAAGTCCAGAGAGTGATCAAAAAGTAGGCGGCCCGCCTAGTTGAGTAGGCGGTCCGCCCGTTCCTATAGCTTCTTGTTTTGCTTCTAAACGTGCCCCAGATGCCTCTTCAAGTGGTCTAAGTGATCCACCATCCATGGCACTCAAAAGCCTGATCTTCCGGCTACTCTCGGAACCTTCATCCACGTCCCTCCAAGTCAAGTGAAGATGGGTGTCTTGAATCAACTTTGCTTGACTCCTAGTGAACGGCCTTGAGGTATGCCCCGCATCATCCTACCCTTCATGGGAAGGTTTCGTCCTCGAAACCATGGCTTCCTCCTCTCCGTCATCATCATTCCCTACATCAAAAGGGGTCAAGTCAGTCACATTGAAAGTATTTGACACATTGTACTTACCGGGTAGATCAATCACATAGGCATTGTTGTTGATCTTCGTAAGCACTTGAAAAGGTCCATCTCCACGGGGCGCCAACATCCCTTTCCTAAGGTTCGGGAACCTCTCTTTACGAAAGTGCACCACACCCAATCTCCCTTTTTGAGCTCAAGCTTCTTCCTTCCCTTGTTCTTCTTGGAAGCAACCTTTGCATAGGCTTCCTCCAAGTTCTTATTGGCTTTAGCATGAAGTTCAATCATAGCCTTTGCTCGGCTTTTCCCTTCAAAATTAGCAACCATTTCCCTTGGCAAAGGGGTTAGATCAAGAGGAATCAAGGGATTAAAACCACACAAACATTCAAATGGAGTCATGCCAATCAAGTTATGCAATGTACGATTGTAGGAAAACTCCATGAGAGGAAGTTTATCAACCCACGTCCCGGCCTTACCTCAAGTCATGGCCCTTAGAAGAGCACCCAAAGTCCGGTTTACCACCTCGGTTTGCCCATCCGTTTGTGGGTGGTGGGACGTAGAGAACAAGAGCTTGGTGCCAAAGGCACCCCACAAACTTCTCCAAAAATGGCTTAGGAACTTGGTGTCCCTATCACTTACAATAGTTTGAGGCACGCCATGCAATTTCAAGACATTGTCAATGAACAAAGAGGCAACATGTTGTGCATCATCACACTTCTTGCAAGGAACGAAGTGAGCCATTTTGGAGAACCTATCCACGACAACATAAATGCTATCATGGCCCCCCTAGACCGTGGTAATCCCATCACAAAATCCATTGATATATCAACCCACGGGCTAGTAGGCACGGGGAGAGGAGTATACAAACCATGGGGGTTAGCTTTAGATTTCGCGTGCTTGCACTCAAGGCAATTTTGCAAAGCTTTTCAACTTGAACCCCCATCTATGGCCAATGGAATTGCTCCATGAGAATGGCCAAGGTCTTGTTTCTCCCAAACTGTCCCATCAAGCCCCCACAATGAGCTTCACGAATCAACAATTCCCTCGAAGAGGACTCGGGAACACACACTCTACCATTTTTGAAAATATATCCATCAACCCATTGGTACTTTTCAACCCTTTCCCCCTTTTCAAGAGCTTCGTGAATGCTCTTTAGCTTAGGGTCATGAGCATACATCAATTTAATGCTCTCAAAACCTATGAGCTTGGAGGCTAAGGTGGTGGCTAAAGCAAACTTCCGGGAAAGTGCATCCGCCACAACATTGTCTTTCCCTTTCTTGTATTGGATAACATAGGGAAAAGACTCAATGAATTCAACCCACTTGGCATGTCTCTTATTGAGCTTCTCTTGGCCTCTTAGATGCTTGAGTGACTCATGGTCACTCTTGATTACAAATTCTCGAGGCCAAAGATAGTGTTGCCAATGGGCAAGGGCTCTCACCAAGGCGTACATCTCTTTGTGATACGTAGAGTAGTTCAAAGATGCACCCTTCAACTTCTCTCTAAAGTAGGCTATGGGTTTGCCATCTTGCATTAAAACACCACCAATTCCCACCCCCAAGGCATCACATTCAACCTCAAATGCCTTTTCGAAGTCGGGCAATTGCAATAGAGGGGCGGTACTTAACCTACTTTTCAATTCTTGGAAGGCCTTCTCTTGAGGCTCTCCCCAAACAAAAGGTTTATCCTTCTTCACCAATTCGGTGAGTGGAGCGGCAAGGGAGCTAAAGTCTTTCACAAATCGCCTATAAAAGCTAGCAAGACCATGAAAGCTCCTCACTTGAGTCACGGTAGTAGGAGTAGGCCAATCACGTATGGCCTCTACCTTAGACTCATCCACCTCCACTCCTTGGGCACTCACAACAAACCCAAGAAAGACTACCTTCTCAACACCAAAGGCACACTTTTTAAAGTTAGCATAGAGCTTTTCGGCTCTCAACACTTCAAGCACTTGCCCAAGGTGATCAACATGGTCGTCTATTGATTTACTATAGATCAATATATCGTCAAAGTAGACGACCACAAACTTGTTGATGAATGGCTTTAGAACATGGTTCATTAGCCTCATGAAAGTACTAGGTGCATTGGAGAGCCCAAAGGGCATCACCAACCATTCATAGAGACCAAATTTGGTCTTGAATGCGGTTTTCCACTCATCTCCGGGTTTCATCCGGATTTTATGGTAGCCGGACCTAAGGTCTATTTTGCTAAAAACACATGAACCACTTAGTTCATCTAACATATCATCAAGTCGGGGAATAGGATGACGATACTTTACCGTTATTTTGTTCACGGCCCGACAATCGACACACATCCTCCAAGTGCCATCCTTTTTGGGAACAAGGATCACGGGTACGGCACAAGGACTCAAGCTTTCCCTCACCAAGCCTTTAGTGAGCAAGTCATCAACTTGCTTTTGCAATTCTTTTGTGTCTTCCGGATTGCTCCTATAGGCCGGTTTGTTTGGGATTTGGGATCCCGGGACAAAGTCGATTTGATGCTCAATACCCCTCAAAGGAGGTAATCCATCCGGCATCTCATCCGGGAACATGTCACCAAAATCCTTCAAAACATTCTCAAACACACTAGGCAAAGGGTTAGTAGAAAAATCAAGATCGGAGGTTAGAACCATACCTTTGTGCACTAGGCATATGAGAAGCTTGTTGCCATCACTTCCTTTTAGGACCTCGCCCGGTTGCATCATGGCACATATGCCACCGGTAGAAGTTGGTGGGATTGCCACCAAGCTTTTGGACAAAGGGTTAGTCTCAACCACCGACTTAGCCTTTGCCGCTTCTCTCAACTCCCTCATCTGTTTGTAATCATCGCTCACTTGTTTGGGAGTCAAGGGTTGGAGCACAAACTTTTTTCCCTCATGCATCACCGTATAGGTGTTGGCATGGCCATTATGAACCACACGTCGATCAAATTGCCACGGCCTCCCAAAGAGAACGTGGCATGCTTGCATAGGCACAACATCGAACATGTGCTCATCCACATAGTTCCCAATCTTGAATTTGATCAAACATTGTTTAACCACCTTCAACTCACCACACTCACTAAGCCATTGTAGCCGATAAGGATTTGGGTGTTTTAGGGTGGGTAATTTCAATTGGGCAACTAATGTTTGGCTAATAACATTAGCACAACTCCCCGAGTCAATGATCATAGAGCAAAGGAGACCCATGACTCGGCATTTGGAATGAAAAAGGTTCTCTCTTTGTAAGGTCTCAACATCCTCAACACACATGGCTCCTAGACTCCTCCACACAACAAGGAAGGCATGGGCATCATCATCTTCCTCCATGGCAACCTCCCCATCATCTCCCTCCTCATCACCCTCTACTCCCTCTTCTTCCTCGGGTTCACTATCTTGCTCATAGACCAAGTCACCCACAAGAACAATAGTTTTCCGCGTAGGGCAATCTTTAGAGAGATGACCATAACCCTTACACTTAAAGCATTGAGTAGAAGAAGAGATTGGATTACTCAAGTGAGTTCTAGAATTACCTCCCACGTGTTGTGTCGACCTTTCCAAAGGCTTCTTCACCTCCTTGCTAGCACTTGCACCACTTGCACTTGGGAATTTGGCATTAGTTGTAGGAGATTTCCAATCCTTTGGCTTGTTCAATAGAGTAGTAGCACTACTCTTGTAACGAAGGGATTTCTCCTCTTTGAGCCACTTCTCGGCTTCAACCGCATCTTCATATAGCTTGTAGTGGTCATTGTACTTGTGAAACTTCAAGAGTGAAGCTATGTCTCGGTTTACGCCCCCTTTGAAACGGATCATGGCCGTCTCATTGTCTTCCTCATCCAAGTCTAGAATCATTCGGACTTGTTCAAACTCATTGAAGTACTCCCCAACCGTCTTGGAACCTTGTTTCAATTCATAAAGGCGCTTTTATTGTTCCACTCGGTATTGGTTAGTCAAGAACTTTTCATCCATCACACGGATCAACTCATCCCAAGTAAGATTAATAACCATCCCCATCCTCCTTCTATTCCTCTTCACCGACTGCCACCATGTAGAAGCAAAGGACTCAAAGGTAGAGATAGCATACTTGGTCTTCTTCACTTCGGGCATATGATTGGTGTCAAATATATTCTCCATGGACAACTTCCAATCAAGGTATTCCACCGGATCACTACTTCCTTTGAAAGGAGGAATAGTGATCTTCACACTATTAAGATTGTTGTTGTTGTTGTCACGACCCCCTTGCAAAGGCTCTGGTTGGCCTCCAAAGTGGTCCCCATATCCACCAAGATCCCTCCTAGCATTCCCTCCATAGTGCCCATGGGGTGGCCCTCGACCTCGGCCTTGACCCCTATCCACATTCCGTCCCCTTAATTGATAATGAGCATCATACCCATCATCACCATAATTATCCTCCTCCCCTTCTTGAGCTTGTGCAACTTGCTCAAGAGGTTGAACATTTCGGATTGGTCCGGGAAGTGGAGCATTCCTTTGGGGATTGCCCATATAGTTTGGAATAGTCACCCGTTGGGTATTTCCCAACAATAGGTCAATTCGGTCACGATCCTCCCTTACCCGTTGTTGGCGATTAAGCAACTCCGCCACTTGTTCCGGGGTAAAGGTCGGACTACTTATGCCTTCTCCAACATCAACTTGGGCACTCGGGGCCCCTTTCTCAACTTGGACACTCGGTGTCCCTTTCTCCGAATGGATATTGGAGGTCCCTTGCTCAACTAGGGCACTTGACGTCACCCTCTCAAGGCTTTCAATCCTCAAGTGCATACTATCCAACTTGGCAAGGATAGTAGCAAGGGCATTCTTAGTGAAGTCCTCTCCTTCGGCAGACATTGTACCTACACAAGAAACAAACGTTAGCAAACAACCTCACTCACTCCCTCACAAGTATTTCACTCGGTTCACTCGTTTAGTGGTGGTGGCTATTTCACTCTTGCTTGAATCCAAAGCTTCACTAAGTTGAATAGTAAACCTCAACTTAATCACTCGACTCAAAAGCCAAATGCACTCCGGGGTGAGTGGAGTTGATATGACTCTATTGGAACGATAAGCTCTTTAGGTGCGGACTTGAGTCAAAAGAGACTACGAGTCTTCTTTGAATTCTAGTCTCCGGTCTAGGCTTGAGTTTCCTAATAGCTTAGAAGGGCTAGCACAATTCAAGTAGGTAAGATTACTCAAAGAAGTACTAGCTAGAAGCAATGCAATCAAAGAAACAAGAGAACCTACGAAAAACTACCCGAAACCACGCCCTTCAGAAGTAGGCGCCCCACCTGTTTTGAGTAGGTGGTCCGCCTGGTTCTCTGCAGAGGAGAGTAGGCGATCAGCCTACTCTAGTAGGCGCCCCGCCTCTGTAAAATACAGAGAGCTCAACAAAAAGAGGCGGTCCGCCCCTTTCACTAGGCTCCCCGCCCACTGCAAGCTTCAGCACAGTTTCAAACACGATTTTCTTGGTTTTGCACCCCAAAATTCAACAATTCTCACGTTGTTTTAGCAATTCAAAGGTACCCCAGTGTCGTTTCAATCACAAAGAACCAACCCCAACAATTTTTATCAAACCCCAATCAAAAACAAGTAATCTACCATGTTCATTAATTTCAAGCATAGGGTTTCAAATTTTCAATTCTTGTTTTTCAACTTCAAATTGGGTGCTTAAGGTACCAAAAGAACGGGTTTCCAATAAGGAACAAGCCCCAATAACAATCACACAATGGGTCTATCAAACCAAGAATCCATGATCATATTTTTTTGTGTTTTCTTCTTTTCTTCAATAACAAACAAGAACCTAATATCGAAACTAACCTAGGCACGAAGAATCAAGGGTCGGTGGTTTGTAGAAACAAAACCCGAGCCTTGATCTGATACCAATATGATAAGGATCAAAACTAAACGCGGAAAATAAAGATAGAGAGCGAGACACTACTCGAACTCCCTACGAAGTAACCCCGGGGAACTTGTCCCGAGATACCCTCGTATCGGTGTCAAGAAGGACCTACACTATGCAACCACCGTCGAGTCGCACCCGGGACTCGCAAGTAGAATGATCAAGTTTTTGGTTCAAGACTCAACTAGGTTCCACTAGTGAATTCAAGCAACCAAGACAAAGGGTTCTCCAAACAAGAGATAGATTCTTTTCATCATTCATAAAATTCAAGGTAAGCTAAGGTTTGAAGAGGTTTGTGAAGTATTTATAGACTTCACTTACATATAATGAAAGCTCAAAAATACCCCTGAAGTGGGTTAAAACAATAAAGGCCTCGTAGGGCTATAGTTGTCCAAAACATAGCATAAAACTAGGAATTCCGCACCCTTCAGCACACTAGGCGCCCAAGTAGGCGCCCAGCCTTCTTGGAGTAGGCGGTCAGCCTACTTGGACTAGGCGGCCAGCCTCTTTGGAGTAGGCGGTCCGCCCGTTTTTACAGAGGCGGTCCGCCTGGTGCAAAGTCCAGAGAGTGATCAAAAAGTAGGCGGCCCGCCTAGTTGAGTAGGCGGTCCGCCCGTTCCTGTAGCTTCTTATTTTGCTTCCAAACGTGCCCCGGATGCCTCTTCAAGTGGTCTAAGTGATCCACCATCCATGGCACTCAAAAGCCTGATCTTCCGGCTACTCTCAGAACCTTCATCCACGTCCCTCCAAGTCAAGTGAAGATGGGTGTCTTGAATCAACTTTGCTTGACTCCTAAAGAACGGCCTTGAGGTATGCCCCGCATCACTATTCCTACTAGCTCATGGATGGATATTTCTATGGATTTTGTTATGGGATTGCCACGGTCTAAGGGGGGACATGATAGAATTTATGTTGTCGTGGATAGGTTCTCCAAAATTGATCACTTAATTCGTTGTAAAAAGAGTCATGATGCACAACGTGTAGCTTCTTTGTTCATTGATAATGTGTTAAAGTTGCATGGTGTGCCTCAAACCATTGTGAGTGATAGGGACTCTAAGTTCCTTAGTCATTTTTGGAGGTGTCTTTGGGGTGCTCTTGGCACCAAGTTGTTGTCCTCTACGTCCCACCACCCTCAAACGGATGGTCGAACCAACGTCGTGAACTGAAATTTGGGTGCTCCACTTAGAGCTATGTCCTGAGGTAAGGCCGGGACTTGGGTTGACAAGTTGCGTCTTATGGAGTTTGCTTATAACCGTACATTGGATAGAATGATTGGCATGACTCCATTTGAGTGTGTTTATGGTTTTAATCCTTTGATTCATCTTGATCTAACCCCTTTACCCAAAGATATGATTGTTAGTTTTGAAGGTAAAAGTCAAGTTAAGGTAATGCTTGAGATTCATGCCAAGGCAAGGAAAATTTTGGAAGAAGCCTATGCTAAGTTGGACTTCAAAAAGTACAAGGGAAGGTAGAAGTTGGAACTCAAGAAAGGAGATTCGGTGTCGGTACACTTCCGCAAAGAGAGGTTTCCAAACCTTAGGAAAGGGAAGTTGGAACCCCGAGGAGATGGTCCACTCCAAGTGCTATCGAAGATCAACAACAATGCCTATGTGGTTGATTTACCCGGTGAGTACAATGTTTCAAATACTTTCAATATTAGTGACTTGGCTACTTTTTATGTAGGTGATGATGCCGTAGAGGATGACTCCTTAATTTCGAGGACAAAATCTTCTCAAGAAGGGGAGGATGATGCGGGGCAAACCACCACAAGACCCTTTACTAGAAGCCAAGCCAAAGCAATCCATGAAGCACATCTTCACTTGGTATGGAAAGGCTTGGACGTGGGAGATGGGAGCTCCGGAAGCACCTTGAAGGTCATGCATTGGAGCACCATTGAAGGATGACCATCTAGGCCACAAGAAGGAGCTCAAGAGAACTTTTTGAGGCATTTCAAGAAGGCACATGAGGGGGCGGACCGCCTCTATTAATGGCCAGACCGCCTACTCCTGTAAGGTGGGGCACCTATTTCCTTTGCTCAGCATCAGGCGGGGCGCCTCTTTTACTAGGCGGAGCACCTCTTTTTGAAATGTTTTAAGACTTGCATTTGCTGTGTAATTCCTAATTTAGCCCTAAGTTACTCTATTGTATTAACTAGGCTTAGGGGCTTTTGAAAACTCATCACATGTTTTCGGCTCTTCGGAGGAGCCAAGTCTTGTATAGTCTTGATTTTAGACAGATCATATTGTATATCCCTCGGATTCACAATAAAACCCAACATTTTGCCAGCTGGAACACCAAAAGCACATTTTGTGGGAATAAGCTTCAAATCATACCTTCAAATGCGGTCCAAGAACTTTCTTAAATCAGTTAAATGATCTTCCTTCTTTTTTGACTTGATAACAACATCATCTACATAAACTTCAATCTCTTTATGAATCATATCATGTAAAAGAGTTGTCATTGCTCTCATATATATTGCCAACATTCTTCAGGCCGAATGTCATAATTCTAGTAAAACACACCCCAAGGTGTGATGAAACCGGTCTTTTCAGCATCATCTTCATCCATCAGAATCTGGTGATAATAGGCAAAACAATCTACAAAAGATTGAAGCTCGTGTTTTGAACAGCTATCAATAAGGATATAAGGATTTGGCAATGGAAAATCATCATTCGGGCTTGCTTTGTTTATATCACAATAATCAACACAGACTTTAACCTATCCATCTTTCTTGGGTACCGGCATAATATTTGCTAACCAAGTGGGGTATTTAAGAGTTTGAACCACCTTGGCGGTCAATTGCTTTTGCACTTCATCCAAAATCTGCTTATTTGTAGAAGTTTTGAAGTTTCTCTTAACAGGCGGGAATGATGGATCAATAGGCAACTTGTGAGTAACAATATGACACGACCCGGAATCCGGCTAGGCCGTACGGGCACCCGACATCCTCCCCTAGACCCATCAGGAGAACCCTTATAAATTAAATTAGGAAAATAAATATAATTCAATTCATAAATAATAACAAGACTTAAAAAAATACTGACATACTGATACCTCAAAGTTGTACAAAAGAAATTACAGCTGACTACCCAACATACTAGGTTTAGGGCTATCCAGACTAGACATCTAAGAGTACAAAAGAAGACGGATACCTCCTGAAGGGAGCAAAATACAACTGAAATAATACCCAATAAACTGGTGGCCAACCGGAATAAAAGCTGGCTCACCCTGACAGCTGAAGTCGTCTTCGCTCCTTCACAATGTGGCCAACTCAATCCTGGAGCGAACCTGCCGAAACGAAATAGATAGACAAGAAATAAACAACAAACAAGGGTGAGTCAAAAGGACTCAATAAATGGGGCAGACTAGCCACCTCAAAGAATAGGATAGCTAGCCAGGGAGAAGAAACAGATAAACCAAATTCCTCTTATTTAAATTATAAAAAGGCAGAGCCAGATAATAACCGAAAACACGTACGAAACCATAAACTCAACCAAGAATACGAGCCAGAAACATGTGAACAAATAAGCAATGCACATAGAAGCAGAAAAGTGGTTATGTACCATAAGTCTACACAGTGGTATGAAATGAGATGAAATGAAATGAAATAATGCAAAGGGTCACATGTTCCCGCCCATCTCGAAGCGGAATACTCCTGCATTCGAGGGGAATCCAATCTGATAACCAACTGGAGCGGAATACTCCTGCTCCTGGGGCGGAATACTCCTGCACCCGATATAATATAAACCAGAGGCGGAATACTCCTGCACTCTCCTGAGGCGGAATACTCCTACACCCGATATAATGTAAAACTTAGGAAAAATACTCCTGCACTCAGTATCTGACATAAGAGCGGAATAATCCTGCTCCTGGGGCGGAATACTCTTGCACCCAATATGATATAAACCAGAGACGGAATACTCCTGCACTCTTCTGGGGCGGAATACTCCTGCACCCGATAAAATGTAAACCAGAGGCGGAATACTCCTGTACTATCCTGGGGCAGAATACTCCTGCTCCCAATATGATATACAATGTAATGCATATGAATGACATATAATACATATGAATGCAATATGATGCAATAATAACCCTTCACCGACGCGGGACTCTCATCGACAGCCGGGAAGTAGATGCCAACTAACAGCCATAGTACAATGCTCAGATCCTCAATGCAATATCAACAACAGGACATAACATATAATATACAATGTAAATTCAAAGCTATGGCGTAATGAGTACGCCTATCGGCAGCTACACACGTAAGGAACACGTGGTAGAAAATCCACGAGGCCAGGTACCTCCAAAGAAATGGATATAAACATTTACCTTGTTACAAAGTTAGCACAAGTACTCAACAACCGCTTTCTCCTTTGAATTCATTATCAAACGATTCCACTCTATTCAATAAGCAGAAAAATATATCAAATTAGGCTAAAGGCTTCATTCCTTACGTCTTAGGGTAATCCGGTTAGGAACCTGATACCCTATTCGCATACGCAATACACAGGCCATACCAAACCCTAAATAAATTACATTTATATGTTGTCCATAACTTACTGAGTACAAATATATAATCAATTTCACTATCGGGGTCCAATTAACCCTTTAAACTATTAATTGAACTTATTAAAACGATGTCTAATATCCCAATTTTTACCGTAAAAATATATTCAAACACACGTAATAAGCTAAGATAATGAGTTAACATCATTACCTGGATGTTTCGGGGTGAAAATCCTATTTTTTCTCCGGCTCTTTTCTCATTTTCTCGCATTTTTCTGTTTCTTTTCGTCATTTTCTGTCTGTTCATATTGTTCATCTCTCTGTTTCTCTATATGCTATAGCTCCCACCGCCTATCTTTATATCTTTCATTTTTGTCTTTTGTCTTTTGCTTTTTTTTTTCTTTTATTAGATTTTCTTTTCTTTTCGTTTTCGTGGCGACAATTAAAACGGAACCCTACAAAATTAGAAATAATCCCAAATTTCGCATACAAGTTATACAAAATATATTTAATATACCCACTACGACGGATCTCAAACCGGATTCGCGAAACTCAAGATGCAAATTAAATGGAAAAAATCAAATTATTTAACTTTCGGTATTTTAGCGGAAACTAGCCGAACAACATCGAAATTCACTTTCGAAAGATCACAAAAGTCACAAATAATCATACGAACCTAACAACGCTTTTGGATTTTGAATCAGAGCTCATTCTCCTAAACCGAGCTCGAAAATCTCTTTTTAATATTTATTGATAGTAAAAACTGAAACCTTCTTCTGATGCCTACCAAACGAGGTCTGATTTAGATCAAATTTTACAGACAGGTCTAATGGACATTACGAATATTTTAAAATTATCGGCATGCAAATCAGAGTCCTAAATTCCGAAACGATTGACAGAGGTGGTTTCATTCTCCTCCACTTATACTCTCGTTCATTCTCGAACGAGCCTAAGTCTAAAGCATGATTCACGCAGATAACAAGAGAACTTGCACGACCTTCATGAGCTAATCCACGGGCATTATTTCCTGATTACATGATCAGAATTATAACACGCATATCGAACTCTTGGATAAAAATATAGCTGGATAATATCATAACGCCATTGCCCAGCTTATTCTGACTATACTGATCCTTCCTCGATCACGAGAGGAGAGTTCTACATTTTCGAAACAAAGATACACGAAACTTTGAATGGGTTAACATGATTCAGCCGATAATTACCTCTTCGATATACCTTTCGATATAGAACAGGTCGATGGAACTAAGAATTAGCTCATGCTTGATACAATAGGGGAAGCTTTTGAAGTACCTTGTCACTACTCGCTATAGAAGATTTGATGCAAGCTATATTATTTTTACGAATGCACTATGGAACATCTCAGTTGATTTTACCGTTGTTCCGCAAGCTCCTTGTGGGAATGTAGCTACTCATATCCTAATGTATGTCAAAGGTTCATCTGAACAGGGTCTATCATATAAGGATAAGGAACATGTAAATACTACTGGATAGTATGATATAGACCATGAATGATCTTCTGACTGAACATCTACTTCAGGGTATTGTCTTTGAATTGGAAATATTATGATTTGAAAAAGTGAAAATAAAAGAGACATGTAGTTGGACCATGAGCTGAGGCATAGTATCAGTAACAAAGTTGATTACATGTGCATTTATAACGCTAAAGTAACTTCTCAAAGACTTGAGGTGTGAAGGAGATATGCCAATGATGGATGGACAACAAGCTGCACGAGACATTTAACTCTAAATTTTTTGAAGTAAAACAGCGTCAGTATGAGGATCCAGTTCTAGTTGAATACAGACAGATAGCAAGAAGAAAACCGGAATCACCATACAGGGTTACTACTGACGGTGTTCTCATGTATAAAAGATAGACTTTGTGTTTCTGATGTTGCAGATTTACGTGGACAGATTATGATAAAGGCACATTATTCCAAATACACTGTTCATCTAGGTTCGACTAAGATGTACTATGATGTTAAGCAGATTTATTGGTGGCACGGAATGAAGTGTGACATAGCAGAATTTGTGGCTCAGTGTTCTAATTGCCAGCAAGTTAAAGTCGTGTCATCTTTCCAGACTTTATGCTTTCAGCAGATAGGTACGAATATACGATCAGGTCGCCATCTTATCTCTAGCATTAATAGATTATTAGCGGGTTTAGCAATGAACGACACTGATTGTAGGTTTCTGTCGTGGCCCTAGGTTAGGTCGTGACAAAAGTGGTATCAACGCCTTAGAGATTTTGTATTACTATTCAGTATTTGGAGGAAGACTCCTCCAGTTAAAGCACAAACCCATGCAGCTATTTGAATAGGAAACCATCCCCGGACAGTCTGTTGGACTAAAGAAAATTTAGCTAAAGGCTGAACGTAGGCAGACCTAAGCTACCAACTACCCTTTCGAGTTTCCAAACAGCTGCAACTCTTGAGTTCACTACTCTCAAACCTTTACCACAAGCACCACCGCTCGATAATTCAATTCACGGGTCGGACTACACTCTCCATTACATTTAGTAGCCTTAAAACACAACTATGTGCTTACCCAGCTACCTTAATGCATACTCTGGCTCAACACAGGAAACATCACAAGCGGCTACTAATTCCCAAGCTCACTATTTTCGGACGAGGAAGAAATGGTAATAGACTGAGGATAGAAATAATTAGAACCTCAGGAAGCTCATCTTCTTATTGCTTGGCTACCAGAGCTAGACTACTTCCGAGTTAGGCTAGCAAAAGAATCACAATTAAAGAAATAGACATTAAATAAGCTTTATGGAATGACATCTATGCCAATTTAACCTCCCAATAAGAAGGAAACCCTCATAATTTACCAGAAAAACCTTTTATAACCCAGATAAGCTCATGAGATAACATGACTTTACTAGCATTTCGAACCAAGAGGAGACAGGTAGATTGAATAATGCTTAGCACTTTACACCGGAAGAAACCATGACACTCCCTTATGGTGATGAACTAGAATCCCATACTCCAACCAACACGGAATTCTGAGAGTAGAGGTAAACTAATTTGATATAATAATAGAAGGTGGCACAACAAGATGCCAAGCAGACAATACCGACACTCACTCCCAAATCTCTCACATCTAGACCAAATAAATTAGTAGGATCATCATAAATGCCAGGAATAAATCATATCAGAAGCTCATTCCTCTACCGCAACCGATTCTTGCCATGGTAAGATAAACGAAGTCCAGATAGATCGGAAGAATCAAATCTTACTCACATTTAAGAGAAGAAGAAATACATGGGTGTACTAGATCAGATACACCGACATCCTGCCAGATTGGTAGTTCATCAAACTGCCTCTACAGCTGAGCTGAGCCACTACCCTGGTAATCACCTTCTGAAGAACCACTGCCACCACGCTCTCAACCTCTACTGGATGGTGGTATTTATCTGGCTGATTGAGATCTAAATGAAATCCCCTACGACTGCGCAGATGCCTGATAACGAGAGAAAAGACGACTGCCTACTTGCCAGACTCAGGGAAAACTCCTCAAAGGATTACCAGACTCACCACAATGATAACAACTTTTTGCTGTAAATGGAAGCCAGAAAGATTGTTGATAGCTGTAAAGAAAAGTCTGAATCTGATCTTGACGAGCTACTGGTGTGCTCTAAGAATCTCCCGACACAAGCTGAGATAACCTAGCAGGTGACCTCCTAAAATAATCCGAACTCTTACCTCCAAATAAGGTACCATGGTGCCCACCAGGGCAGTGAGATCTCTTGCTCTCCCGTTCTAACTCTTCCCCCTCTAACTTATGGTATGCCTAATACCTTTGAAACATATCAAAAACGACATCAAATGAAGTCCCAACCTCAATTTTTTGAGCCATCTGGGATCTCAAGGAAGGAGAAAGGTCATCAATAAATCTTTGAATCTCTCGAAAGGCTCATGAACTAGTTCTAATGCATATTCAGCCATTCTATAGAATTCAATCTCATATTCTGAAACACCAACAGGCTAACCGACAGGCTACCTTGTCCAATCCACTCAAACTGACAACACTTTTCATCTCGCTCGCTACTCGAAAGGAACTTTTCCACGAATCTAGAAGAAAAATCGAACCAAGTTAGCTAATAAGAGAGCGGCCCACCAATACAAGGCTGGACCCCTAAAACTGAAAAGAAGAATAATCAACACCATACCGCTCGATATAATCAAAAGCCTGAAGGATACGCTGACATCATTTTATTTTTAAAAACATACACAAGGATTATCTAATGCATTGCTTAAGAATATCAGAAGGTTCAACCGCGTAAAATAATGCAACCTCTTCGGACACTCGGACCGAGCCATTACTCAGGCTAACTAACCAGCCAGGATAACTTGAGGCACAACACATGCTGTCTCCGGAACATAATTCACTGCAGCAATATTAAGAATTGGAATAGGAGCTCCCTGAGGCCGAACATCTGCATCTGTGGCAACCGGATAAGCTGCCTAGCGAATAATAGGTTCTCGCGGTATCTGCGTCGCCAAGATTCTCGTAAAAGCATCGTAGAGAGCCAAGGGAACCACAAGGCCCTGCTCCCTTGCCCATCGCGAGCTGGCACAGCTGGGACCTCCGTAACTAGATCGTTAGCACGATCAAACACTCTCAGGGCTTGAGTACCTCTAGCCCCATGCTAGACTACTTCGTCTAAGCTCATACCGTTAGCTGATTTGTCGCACTAGGGTTCACAATTACCACGAAGAAATTAACGAATTAACGAAAATACTTTTGAATCCTAGACCGACGCACGATCAGAAATGAAGGAAATGAAACTTCATAAATGCCATCATAGCCTCTCATAGATAAGTACGGACGTCTACGTACCCATCAACGAGACTCTACTAGACACTGTCTTAGTCTGGATAGACTCTAAACCGGGCTCTGATACCAGCTGACACCACCCGAAATCTGGCTAGGCCGTACGGGCACCCGACTTCCTCCCGTAGACCCGTCGGGCGAACCCTTACCAATTAAATTAGGAAAATAAATATAATTCAATTCATAAATAAGAACAAGACTTAAAAAAAACACTGACATACTGATACCTCTAAGCTCTACAAAAGAAATTACAGCTGACTACGCAATATACTAGGTTTAGGACTATCCAGACTAGACATCCAAGAGTACAAAAGAAGACAGATACTTCTTGAAGGGAGCAAAATACAACTGAAATAATAACCAATAAACTGGTGGCCATCCAGAATAAAAGCTGGCTCACCCTGACAACTGAAGTCGTCTTCGCTCCTTCACAACGTGACCAACTCAATCCTGGAGCGAACCTGCTGAAACGAAATAGATAGACAAGAAACAAACAACAAACAAGGGTGAGTCAAACGGACTCAATAAGTGGGGCAGATAGCCACCTCAAAGAATAGGATAGCTAGCCAGGGGAAGAAACAGATAAAAAAAATTCCTCTTATTTAAATTATAAAAAGGTAGAGCTAGATAATAACCGGAAAACGTATGAAATCATAAACTCAACCAGGAATATGAGCCAGAAACATGTCAACAAATAAGCAATGCACATAGAAGCAGAACAGTGGTTATGTACTACAAGTCTACACAGTGGTATGAAATGAAATGAAAAGATATGAGATGAAATGAAATGAAATAATGCAAAGGGTCACATGTGCCCATAATCCCATCTCGAAGCGGAATACTCCTGCATTCGAGGGGAATCCAATCTGATAACCAAATGGAGCGGAATACTCCTGCTCCTGGGGCGGAATACTCCTGCACCCGATATAATATAAACCAGAGGTGGAATACTCTTGCACTCGCCTAGGGCGGAATAATCCTGCACCCGATATAATGTAAAACTGAGGCGGAATACTCCTGCACTCAGTATCTGACATAAAAGCGGAATACTCCTGCTCCTGGGGCGGAATATTCCTGCCCAAAAATGATATAAACCAGAGGCTTAATACTCCTGCACTCTTTTGGGGCGGAATACTCCTGCACTCGATAAAAATTGCATTGTAATGCATATGAATGCAATGTTATGCAAAAATAACCCTTCACTGATGCGGGACTCTCATCGACAGCCGGGAAGTAGATGCCAACTCACAGCCATAGTACAATGCTCAGATCCTCAATGCAATATCAACAACAGGACATAACATATAATATACAATGTAAATTCAAAGCTATGGCGTAATGAGTACGCCTATCGGCAGCTACACACGTAAGGAACACGTGGTAGAAAATCCACGAGGCCAAGTGCCTCCAAAGAAATGGATATAAGCATTTACCTTGTTACAAAGTTAGCACAATTACTCAACAACCGCTTTCTCCTTTGAATTAATTATCAAACGATTCCACTCTATTCAATAAGCAGAAAAATATATCAAATTAGGCTAAAGGCTTCATTCCTTACGTCTTAGGGTAATCCGGTTAGGAACCTGATACCCTATTCGCATACGCAATACACAGGCCAGGCATTTGTACAGGGTTTAAGGTCACATAATCAAACCCTAAATAAATTACATTTATATGTTGCCCATAACTTACTGAGTACAAATATATAATCAATTTCACTATCGGGGTCCAATTAACCCATTTTACTATTAATTGAACTTATTAAAACGATTTCTAATATCCCAATTTTTACCGTAAAAATATATTCAAACACATGTAATAAGCTATGATAATGTGTTAAAATCAGTACCTGGATATTTCGGGGTGAAAATCAAATTTTTTTCTCCAACTCTTTTCTCATTTTCTGGCATTTTTCTGTTTCATTTCGTCATTCTCATTTTCTGTCTGTTCATATTGTTCGTCTCTCTGTTTCTCTATATGCTATAGTTCCCACCGCCTATCTTTATATATTTCATTTATGTCTTTTGTCTTTTCCTTTTTTTTCTTTTATTAGATTTTCTTTTCTTTTCGTTTTCGCTGCGACAATTAATAGGGAATCCTACAAAATTCGAAATAATCCCAAACTTTGCATACAATTTATATAAAATATATTTAACACTCCCGCTATGACGGATCTCAAATTGGATTCCCGAAACTCAAGATGCGAATTAAATGGAAAAAATCAAATAATTTAACTTTCGGCATTTTAGCGGAAACTAGCTGAACAACATCGAAATTCACTTTCGAAAGTTCACAAAAGACACAAATAATCATATGAACCTAACAGCGCTTTGGGATTTCGAATCAGAGCTCATTCGCCAAAACCGAGCTCGAAAATCTTTTTTTAATATTTATTGATAATAAAAACTGAAACCTTCTTCCGATGCCTACCAAACGAGGTCTGATTTAGCTCAAATTTTACAGACAGGTCCTAATGGACATTACAAATATTTTAATATTATCGGCATGCCAATCGGAGTCCTAACTTTCGAAACGACTAACCCGAGGTCTTTTCATAATATCGGTACTCAAACCGGGCATATCATCATAAGACTAGGCGAAGATGTCTCTATAACATTCAACATTTCAAAATAAGCTCTTCTTTTCTTGGAGGTCAAATTAACCCTGATTCTTGTCTCTTTAACAGATTCTGAAGTCCCTAAGTTGATTAACTTGTTTTCTTCCATGTTAGGCTTTTTTCAAACTAATCAACTTCTCTTGCTATTTCCTCAAGTATGAAATCTCCATCACATTCTTCAAAATTTAGTGCATCATTGTCAATTTGTTCAGTTGTTTCATTACATGTCACAAGTAGAGTTTTGGCAGTTTTGTTAAATGGAAAGCTAAAACAGAAACAAACAGTAATCACAAGCGTAAAATAAAGTAAATAGTTAAAGAATAGAAAAATAATAATATGGAAATGCAATGCATTTTATTTACTTAAAAAATCTAGTTTAGGGAGGCGATACATCAAAATTAAACATGCAGAATATAGAGTTATTTGGAAAAGACATAAATATAAACCAAAGGCAAAATACAGTTTAGGGCATCCATCTGACTGTGATGGCGAAATAGACTAATGAGTTCAATCACCAAGTTTCTTCAATTGGAACGCAACTCAAATTGGCCATCAAATCTCTAGGTTCAACATTGTGCATGGACGGCTCCTCATCATAATCTTCGATGATTGCACTCTACTCCCATTCATCATTCATGAACAAATTTCCCACACGTTCGATAAGATCCTGCATAATCATCTCTGGTGCTTTGATAAATGACTCGTCTGGAGATGGCAGAGGCTTTGGAATGACAATGGCTGGTTTCTTCTTGGATTTGGCCTTAGCAATTTCTTCCGTTGTTGGACAATAATCCAAGCCAAAGGTCCCTAAGTTCCTTGGCATACAAATGGGTTTAGTAATTCCATTGAAGTTGGCTCCTAACCCAAGACCGGGTTTGATAACATTTTTCAGCATCTCAGAAGTGATCATTTTGGGAACCCTGGGCAACACTTTTCTTTGATTATCATCAGAATCTCGAGTGCTATTCACCAACTCAACAATATGAAAGGTTGTTCCATCTAGCTCAGCGGCCTTGTCAACCATAGGAATCGTGTTAGTGGGCCCGATTTGTAACTCGAGATCAACTTCCTTGATTGTGCTTCTTTGTGCTCCATCGAAAGCTCTTGCTTTGACACTACTCTGCCTAATCTTGCCCACATCAATCCCGAGTTCCTTCAAAGTTGTCAGTGGACAAATGTTAAGCCCCGATCCACCATCAATCAGAACCCGACCAGCAAACTTGTCTCTACATTGACAATGATATAAAGAGTTGTGTTGTCCCCCAAGACTTCGGGCATCAGTTCTTCCTTGAAGAAGGAAACTTTGTGAGATTCAAGAATTTTCCCAACAAAGTAGCTAGGCTTTCACCCGTAGTTTCAGCTGGCACTTGTGCTTTTTTCAACGGTGCATTTTTATGTGTTTCAGAGCTCATCAACAAAGACATGATGGATATACGGGCAGGTGTACTTCTTAAATATTCCAGAATGGAATAATCTTGGGATTGCATTTTCCTCCAAAACTCTTAGGCCTCATCATCACTCACTTTCCGTGCGTTGTTTCTTTTACCTCGACTCCTTGCCCCAGATTTTCAAGAACATAACATCTTCCTGATTGAGTCATACTTTGTGCGGCACCAACATCAACAATTACCTTTCCACTCCCAGCAGGTACCTCTGAATAGTTTTAAGGAACTCTTTTTCTATCATATTGAGATAGGGAGCCGATCATGACATTGATCATTGGCTTTGGAGTTTCCATCTGCATTAGAGTAGGAGTTCGGACTTGAACAAAAAATTTCACTAGGTCAGCAGCTTTAACAATGCTAACAGGAACTATAGTGTCTTTCAAATTGGCTTTCTCATCAATAGAGATCACATTACTTGCATTGTTACCATGAACAGGGAGAGGATTATCATGCACATTTCGTTGAGTGCTAGTAAGCTGAAAAGTGCATGTTTTGATCAAAGCCTCAACTTTATCTTTAAAAGTGAAACACCTTACAATATCATGGTCAGGGGCTCCAGAATGATAGGCACACTGTTTATCGCATCATACCACCTAGGAAGAGGATTTAGAGTATTTTTAGTGACAGGTTGCACAACTCTTGTGTTCTTCAACCTTTCAAAGAGCTGACCATACGACTCGGCTAAAGGAGTGTAGGTTTTGTTAGTTTCCTTTCATAGTTTTGGTTAAAGCCATGCACATTGGGACGAACATAAGGTCGAGGCTAGTAAGTATGTGGTGCTTTGAAGTTTTGTGTTGGTTGATATTGTGGATGGCGGATATATGTTTTGGGGGCCGGTGCTCTTGGTTGATAGGAATTTGGTTGTGCCTAGTAAACGGGATATGGAGTGGGTGTAATTTGATAGTGACTTAGGTTATTTGGAGGGGTGCATTTGGGTAAGGAGTAGGTATATTTTGGTAGGTGTTTGGGCTATCAAAGTTTAATCTTCTATCCGGCCTGCAGTCAGCATCAGCTACCGCAGCAGTGACTTCCTCTTTCTTCTTGTTAAAACCACTACCAGATCCAGACTGGATCGACTTACTTGTAACAACCAAATTGGTGATCCTGCCATATTTCAGGCCTAACTGTAAAGTATCCCTAGTTTTCACGAGGTTAGCAAAAGTAGAGTTAGTCATGGATACCATTCGGTCATAGTAAAATTCATCCAATGTCTCCATAAAATGCTCAGCTATTTCTTATTCATTCATGGGGGTTTAACCTTGGTAGCCTCACCCCTCCAACGGATGGCATATTCTCTGAAAGTCTTGGTTGACTTCTTTCTAATTTTTGAGATAGCCTTCTAATCCAATGGTATTTCAGCATAGGATATGAAACTATCCATGAAATCAGTAGTAATACTGCCCTAGTTAGTCCATTTTGAAGGATCTTGCTCAATGTACCAGTCTAGAGCCTCCCCTTCAAGACTATGAATAAACAGTTTCATATGAAGCTCTTCATTCTTTCCAATGCCAAGCATTTTACAATACCTTCTTAAATAAGCTCGGGGGTTACCTTTGACCTCGAACTTCACGAACTTTGATGCTTTTTACCCTTCCAGATATTCAATCACGGGATGAACACACGTCTTCATACTCTAGGCTTTCCTTGCCTATGGATGCTTTGCAAAGAGCACTCATCGCCCCAATTCACTACCTTATTTTCTAAATATTCACCCACATTGATTGCCTTATCGGCTCCTCTAGCATCATTTTGCTACTTTAACTAGTGAGGAGCAGTGTAATAATCAACTTGCACCATGAGAGTATCCTGGTCACCAGAAACCGCTACTTGAACCACTTGTGCGGGTGGATTTTTGGTAAAAACTTTTGGACGAGCTTGTTTTGGTGAGTGGTGGTTTGGTACGGATATGGACTGTGTGCTTGATAATAAGTATTAGCAGGGTGTGGGATGTATGGTGGGTTGTAGATGTGGTGGGTAGGTAGGTAGTCGTTTGTTTTGGTTAACGGGTGTGGTTGTTTGGCTAGATTGAAAGTGATTCGGGGTTGGATTTTGATTGAGTGGTGGGTTACTTTGGTTGGTCGATGCATTCGGAGCGGCCTTGTATTTCAAAGGTGCATTCACAATGATAGGCCCATCATTCGGGTTCAAAAACTTTACAGATTTATCCAAGGACTGAGATGCACAAGACCCACGCAGTTGCGTGTTTTTAGGAGTATACCCTTTTATCCCTGTTATTTCCTCTTTTAAGCTCGTTGTTTGATTAGACATTTGGAGAATGATATCATCTTGAGCAATAATAACCTTTCAACTCGAACACTTGGGAGTTTTAGAATTTATCTGAGTGATGTTAGGAGGTTGATCGATTATACCAGACATTTTCATTGTGGAAATATATACCGCCACACTCATATATCCTATGTTGCTTGGACCTTTGCCCTTTATAGTACTGGTGTTCGTCTAGTTCAACTAGCACAGATCAAACTTATGTTTTGGAGTAAACAAAATAAAAAGAAAAATAAAAAGGTAACTATGTTAGTTTGCATATTAGTTGCAAAGTCGCACTCAATCACGTAGCGCGTGTCACATCGCATTTTTGCAATTTGAATAAGTGATAAATTAGACATGTAGCAACCACAAATAATTGAGCGTAAAAAAATGTGAGCACGTCCAACACTTTAAGGTGCCTCGTTGTGCTAGATATAAGCCTAATCGTCAAATAAATGATAATGAAAATAGTCAAATACAGCTTTGCGACATTCAAATTTAGAGTAAATATTCCAATAAAAATAAGTAGATAACATTGATACAAATCAGTCTTTCATAAAACAACAACATACTTCTGTTTACGACTTAAATCGGTTGCCTAGGTTAAACAATTAATTTAGAATGAAGTGACAAGCAATATAATAAATACGATGGAAAAGAAAATAAGTAAAAGAGAGAAATAATGAGCAATAAAAATAAAGTAGTCTTATTCCTAGAGAATAGCCGGATTCTATTTTGAATCGCTCTTTTGTACAATACAATGTAAGGAGGGGTATTTATAGTACTGGATAGCCAGTCCTAATTACGGTAAAATACAAAGACTAATAAGGCTATGGGCCTATAACTCAAAGCGGTGGTTTATACTAAACTCTAACTAGGAGACTGTAAACCTAAGACGGTGGGATGTATCCCTCGCGTCATATGGCCGTGCTGCCTGAATAGTCGTTGACCCAAGGAGCGAGCGTGTATCCTCTGTGCCCAGTGGCTTGTAGGATAAGCCTAGTCTCGCCAGCTGGATTCATATTCCCATAATAGTAGGTTGCATATTTTGGCCCACATAGTCAGTCCCTCTACCTGCTAAGTGTTGACGCAAGCAGTCAGGAAGTGAAAGCAGCGTACAAAATAGATATGAAAAGATAACTCGCTGACACCTTGATACTCGCAGTCTCTTTGACCAAGAATGATTTTGATCTCTTCAAAAACTCCGCATGCTTTGATCTAATTGGTTGATACAGATTCCATGCACCTTTTCAAGAGCAGCTATTAACTGCTCAGAATCATATCATGTGTCATCCTTATCTCTTTTCTACGTATAAATATAGACTTCGTGACAGTAGAGAAATCAGATTCACCTCTTCAGCAAAATACTTCACTTCTTCAACGATTTCTTATGACAGTGAGAAACTTTTCTTTCCTCAAAAAAATATTTGCCTTCGACCTGGTTTGATATTCCAAGAATATCTTCTTTGCTCAAAATAAATGATGCATGAGGGAACTGTAGGAGAAAACTTTTCTGCAGTTACCTTCTTTTCTCCCTTCATCCGTGAAAGAACGAGTGAAGTCCCTCGAGTCATGAAGTTTGAACGGGACTCTAATGATGTCCTTTGGGATGCCTTCATTGTGTCATGTAAACTGATTATGGTGCGGTTCATCTTCTAACACGGCGGTTGCTATGAAATTCCTCTTTTCATGCGAGGTCAAGAGGCTTAACCCTGTCAACTGCCATGGGGCTTCTCCGCCAGGAGACTTTGTATGCTCGGGTCGCTCTTTTAATGGTACCGGGCTGATGATCTACTGCTTGGCTCCATTTCATGGTGGACAATAGGATTTAAGTTCAAACCATCAGCTGGCTAAGTTGTTACCAAGCTTTGGATCCTGTTGTGGTTCATGGCTTTCACCTTGGTTATCTGCTTCAGCTGAACTGCTATTACAACATCTCTCCGGTTGTTGGCTGCAGAATATCCATGGAAAAAGGCTCCCGTATAGTCGGTTCTAGGTTAGCCCTCTCTGTCCCTGGTGATCTCCTGTTTGTGCTTGAAGATTTGCGGGGCTGTACACTATGGTTTGACAAGTTGAGGTTGACTTGGATGGCCAAGTTTTCTTACTAGGCTCTGCAGCGAGTCTTCAAGTTTCTCTTCCGAGGTTAGGCCATGCTTAGCTTCTGGAGAAGGTTAGGCCTTTACTCAAACGCTTCCGAGATCCCTTGCTTTGATTAAGCAGACAGGCTTTGGTTGTACCAACAGCCATGTACCTTGAAGGAATGGTCAGGCTGACACATCTTGGGCTACCAGAAGAAAAAAACAACTCTGGACTGTTTTACGACTTGTAGCTACAATCCAGATGAAGGATCTTTAACCATGTTAATCCTGAGGATTTTTTTTTGTTTTAGTCTTCCCTTTCCATTTTTTTACTATTATTATGAACAAATGTTGTATTCAGGAAGAACTAATTGTATATTCTGAGCCTACGGGTTGTTTGTTATTAATGAGACGGTCGTTCGTCAATAGTTTTATACGTATTTATGTAGTTACATGTGGTGTAATGTGTAGTCAAGCAGTATGTTTTGTGTGCCTTTTTGGGCTAGTGTCTTCAATAGACGGGTGTGCGCACAGAAAGGAACTTCATTTGCATCAATAGGTGATGGCTTAAGTTGCGCCTACAATGGGACTACTTTAGCCCGTGTTGCAATGGGAACTTTTGCGCCCGACTTCGAATGTGTCTGCTTAGTGACTCGAGTATTTAAGACTTTCTTGCACTATGCGAACAGGCGTCCTCATCGGCATGTAGGTGCAGTTCTTGAATTAACATGTTCAACGTCCGAATAATGCCTGATGGCTGAGCTAGACGTGATCGAGCTCTAAGCGAGTAGTGTACCCTACTTTTTGTAGCGAGAAATGAGTGTATTACTTCAACTTATGTATGGTCGGGGCTATGAATAGTTGGATCGTAGATGGATCTGAATAAATAAGTAAAACTGACTAAGTAAAAGTAGTAGTTTTATTGATAAAGAGGCGCTAGGCCTGAGATGTTGTTGGTGAAAGTCTGTAACATGATTGATGAGTGTGATAATACTGCGATCAAAGTTAAAAAGAAACTCAACATAAAAATAAATACTTTTAAAAGTGAAAGATACTTTATGTTCGATCCTTGGAAGGCTAGGGGGCATGTACTTGGCCTTCCCTGCTCGAGGGAGCTGAGCCTGGAGATGTTATCTCTGGACCACTAGCAACCCAATTGTATAAAAAATAAAAAAATAATGAACTACTTGCTTTCGCAACTGTCTGCTTTTTGATTTGTCTTCAAGGAGGATTCCTTTTCTTAGGTGGTTGACCAGCACGTGATGCTTCATTATGACGGATCCTGTGTCTGGAACTTCAAGGTTCATTAGGTACACGCATGTTATCAACCACTATCGGCTAGTCATATGAATCCTCGGACGCTTCGCCATCACTTGAGCTTTCTTCCCAATAGAAAAACTCCCATGTCTAAAAAGTTTCCAAAAACACTTTCATTCTCTCCTGCTGATCCGGTGTACAAATGCCTTCAGCGGTTAAAACTTCTATTACTCAATTGACCACTAGCTGGGAGTTGCTGAAGAGGCTGACCTTCCTGGCCCCAAGTATGTAGGCTATGTTAAGAGCTTTAATTATGGCTTCATACTCTGCTCTGTCACTCTAAGCTCTTGCGGTCTTGCGGAAGACCATCCCAGTAGGTCCGCCTTGGTTGTCTTGAGGGTTGTCGCTTAATATAGGTCCTCCTTGGCTTCATCAAGAAAGTAAGTAGACTAGTACCTACCTATAGTCTTGGTAGATCAAAAAGTGTCTTGCTTCCATCTTTTAATCTTGAATCTTGTTTTTCCTTAGATCATATTCCATCAGTTGGTATCAGAGCTTGGAAAGGGTTTGTTTCTACAACTCAATCCCTTTCTTCGTGCCTTAGTTTTAGGTTTCCTTTGAATTTCGTTTTTATCCAAAAAAAAAAAGTGAAAAGAAGAAAAATTGCCGTGTTTTTGTTGTGGATGATCATAAACACTTAGGGTTACAAGAAAACTTGACCAAAGAAGTGAGTTGTTTGAATCTTGAAGTTTAGACAATTCTTGAGGTGTTTCTTGAAGTTCTTGATGTGTTTCTTGATTTTCAAATTGTTCTTGCCTGAGTTCTTGATTGTTCTTAAAAGAGAACACTTGAAAACTTGTTTGAACAATAGGGCAGCGTAGTAGTTGAAGGAAAACGTGTGGGAGGACTGATTTTGGCGTGGAACTGAAGCTTTTTGTGATGTTCTTGGACAACAATTTGTTGTTCTTGGATAGAAAAAGAAGTAGCCTAATTTGTTCTTGAAATTTCACAGGTTGAATTGTTTCTCTAGTTGCTGGAATATTTTTTTTTTTTTTTTTTTTTTTTTTTTTTTTTTTTTTTTTGTGTTTAAGGAGCTTAGAGGCACTGCACTTGTAAGGGAAAGTGAAGAAAACCTACGCCTAGTCAAAGTGGAAAACAACTCCCATTCAAAAAAGGAGAAGTTTACCCACTTTTCATAAAAGGAAATTAGTTTTCCTTAGGCTTTAGGAGAGGGCGTTCACACCTTTTTCTAAGGGAAAAGTCAGCAAGTTAGGCATGTAAAAGGAGGTGGAAAAGTTGTGAAAGTTGTCCAAATTTGAGTTGGAAAGCAAGGGAACATAGGTAAAGCTTAGCCTACTCAAATAAGGCTTGTCTTGGGAGCCTATATAAGGGTAGAAATTCAGAATTCCTTAGGACGTTATTTCTTTGTGAATATCACTTCTAATTAGTAATTCATAGGTAATTCTTCTACTTAAGTTAATTACTAGTTTTTGAGCTTGTAGGAATTCGTGCTAAATCTCATAATTTCCAACTTTTATAGTTAATTCTTTGGCTTCTCGTGCTTACTTTAAAAGCTGTCTGCCTATAGAGTCTCATAAATTCACTCACCTCAAAGACAACTAGTGAAGTTGGAAGGTCGTTGAGGAACTTGACTAATTCGATGAAGCCATTTTGGACAAGTTTGAGTGATCCTACCTAAAATTTGAGTGATCCCGAGTGTCATTCAAAGGTGAGCGAGCGAGTGAGGTATTTTGCTAACCTCAACGCTATTTTTTAGTCTTGTTTGTGTGCAGGTACATGGCTGGAGTAGGAGATAAATGTGAGGGTGTTCCCAAACTTGACTTGACTGATCTTCTAGCCGAAATGAGGGCAATGAGGATTGATTTGGGATGCTCCATTGATGCCATAAGAGCACGAGTTGAAAACCTAGAAAATTCAGCTAGTGTTCAAAAGAATATTGAGGAAGGGACTAGTGATGGTTCCACCATGAAACCGGACAAGTTTGTGGAGGTTGTTAATCAACGACAAGGACGACTATTGGGCAATCCCCAAGTGCATATACAACCATTAATACAAGCCCGGAGACATGTAGTACCCACGGAGGAAAGAGGAGCAGCCCGTGATGTTGAACAACCTGAGGTTGAGGAGTATGATGATGATGATTTGGGGCAGCAAAATCTCAGGGTAAGACAAGCTTATGGATGCTATAGTAATATGAGGCGTCGTGGGTTTGGCCGTGGCCCTGAGAGGGCTTTGGGGGCTTTGGTGGGAGGAATTTGGAGCATAAATTTGATGAATATGCTGATTATCATGAGGGGTATCCCGAGCAAGCCCGTGGTGGTCGTGAGAGTGGCTTAAATAGTGTCAAGGTTACCATTTCCACATTCAAGGGAACTAGTGATCCTGACAAGTTCCCAGAGTAGAGGCGTCAAGTTGAGAGGATTTTTAAGATTAATGACATGATCGAGGAGAAGAAAGCTACATATGCCATTTTTGCCTTTGAGTTCTATGCTTCTACTTGGTGGGAGGCCGAGAAAAGATTTAGAGCAAGACATAATCAGGCCGCACGCATAACTTGGAGAGAATTTGAAACAAGTAATGACCCGGAAGTATGTCAATCAAAAGCATAAACAAGAGACACTTTGGAGATTATATGACTTGAAACAAGGGCATAAAACATTTGAAGAGTATCATGATAAGTTTGATAAATTTGGCTATCACTTGACATGGAAGAAGAAGAGGAGGACAAGGCTATTATACGGTTCAAGGTTGGATTGAATCATGACATCTCCAATCAGTTGAGGCTACACACTTTCTTGACACTTTATGATGCATTGCTAGCTGCTATTGAAGCCGAGAAGATGATTAAAACAGAGAAGGCAGCTTGCTATTGAGGTAGTTCTACTTCTATTCCTATGAGCCGAAACAAGGAGTGGAAGAAACCAACGACCAGGGGAGCAAGTGTGGGCCGAGATGTGAAGAAACCAGCGGATAAAGTGATGCCTAGGGGTGACCCTAAGGGGTCGGGAGGTACTTCTAAAACTCAAACTTAATTCTCCTAGTGCATCTTCCTTTCAATGTCGTAAATATAAAGGTTATGGTCACTTTGCAAAGGACTGCCCTACGCAATAAACCATGCTTATTCTAGATGATGGTACTGTTTGTGAGGCTGAGAGTGATGAAGAGATTGAGGGAGATGAGGGGCCTGATTTGGTTGAGTGTGAGGAAGAGGTAGCGGAGGATGAAGGAGTGAATATGTGCTTAGTGGTGTGTAGGAACTTGAGTGCCATAAGCGTAGAAGAGGAGGGAGATGTGCAGCGTGAGAACTTGTTTCACGCTAGATGTAGTGTGAAGGGAAAGGTGTGCTCTATGATAATTGATTCGGGTAGTTGCACTAATGTAGTGAGTCGGACGTTGGTGATTTAACTTAAGCTGCCCACATTAAAACATCCCCATCCCTATTGATTGCAGTGGTTGAGTGGGTGTGGTGAGTTGAAGGTGGTGAAGCAAGCGGTTATCAAGTTTAAAGTGGGAGCTTACAAAGATGAGCTCATGTGTGATGTGGTGCCTATGCAGGCTTGGCACTTATTATTGGGCAGGCCTTGGTAATTTGATAGGGGTGTCATTCATGATGGCAAGGCCAACACTTATACAGCCAAGTTAGAGGGCAAGAGTTATACACTCAAGCCCTTGACACCTAAACAAGTTCGTGACGATTACAAGCGCATGCAAGAGCTGAAAGAGGCGGCTAAAGCCAAGACTCCTATGGGGGGTTAAACCCGAGGCCGTAGATACTACTATTACACCAGCCCTGCCAGGTAATGTTTGTGCTGGGATGCAATCAGGTGATTATTTACGAGGTAATGATAAGTCTAAACTGTTAATTTGCCTAGTTCATGAGGGTGTTTACTTTAGTTCTAATGATGAGGTTTCTACTAATATTCACCCCTTGCCTAGTGTTGTTAATGATATTTTGCAGGAATATGTGGACATGTTTCCTGATGAGATGCCGAGTGAGCTGCCTCCATTGAGAGGGATAGAACACCAAATTGACTTCGTCCCGAGGTCACAAATTCCTAACAAACCAGCCTACCGGAGCAACCCGGAAAATACCAAGGAGTTGCAGCGTCAAGTTGACGAGCTTTTAACTAAGGGGCTGGTTCGTGAGAGTTTGAGCCCTTGTACAGTGCTAGTCATCACTGTTCGAAAGAAATAAGGCACTTGGAGAATGTGCGTTGATTGTCTGGAAATCAACAAAATTATGGTAAAGTATCGTCATCCCATCCCTAGATTAGATGACATGCTAGATGAGTTAAGTGGTTCAAGTGTGTTCTTTAAAATTAATCTTAGGTCTGGTAACTACCAAATCCGTATGAAACAGGGTGATGACTGGAAAACTGCGTTCAAGACGAAGTTTGGTCTATATGAATGGTTGGTGATGTTCTTTGGCATCTGCAATGGACCTAGTATGTTTATGAGACTAATGAACCATGTACTTAAGCTGTTCATTAATAAGTCTGTGGTCATTTACTTTGATGACATTCTGATTTATAGCAAATGTGTAGATGACCAGGTTGATCACTTAAGGCAAGTACTTGATTTGTTGAGGGCTGAAAAGCTCTATGCTAATTATAAGAAGTGTTCCTTTTATGTAGAGAGGGTTTTTTTTCTAGGATTTGTAGTTAGTGCTAATGGCGTTGAGGTAGATGAGTCTAAAGTTGAGGCTATTAGAGATTGGGCTACTCCTACTACTATTTCGCATGTTAGGAGTTTCTATAGCTTAGCTAGTTTCTATAGACATTTTGTGAAAGATTTTAGCACCATAGCAGCACCACTCACTGAGTTAGGAAAGAAAAATCAACCAGTTGTGCGGGAGGAGACTCAAGAGAAGGTTTTCCAAGAGTTGAAACATAGGCTTAGTTCTGCCCCATTGTTGCAATTGCCTAACTTTAGCAAGGCATTTGAGATTGAGTGTGATGCCTCGGTGGTTGGGATAGGTGGCGTGCTAATGCAAGATGGTAAGCCTATTGCTTATTTTAGTGAGAAGTGGAAGGGGCTGCCTTGAATTACTCCACGTATGACAAGGAGTTGTATGCCCTCATGAGAATTCTAGCTCATTGGCAACATTATTTATGGCCTTGGGAGTTTAGGAGTGATCATGAGTCGCTCAAACATCTTAGGGGCCAAGAGAAGCTGAACAAAAGGCATGCCAAATGGGTTGAGTTCATTGAGAGTTTCCCTTATGTAAGTCATTACAAAAAGGGAAAAGAGATTGTAGTCGCTGATGCGCTTTTTAGGAAGTTTGCTTTTGCTATCGCTTTAGCATCTAGGCTGATGGGTTTTGAGAATATTAAGTCTATGTACATGCATGACCCTAAGCTTAAGAGCATGTGTAATGCCATAGCTAGTGGGCAGCGAATAGAGAAGCATCAATGGCATGATGGGTAACTTTTTAAGAAGGGGAGAGTTTGTATACCCTAGTCTTCTTGGCGTGAGTTGCTAGTGCGTAAAGCACATTGTGGGGATTTAATGGGCCACTTTGGGGTAGATAAGACCTTGGCTATACTAGGATAGCAGTTTCATTGGCCTATGATGAGGCGTGATGTTGAGCGTATTTGTAATTCTTGTTTTGACTGCAAACGGGCTGAGTTTAGGTGTAGTAATCATAGTTCGTATACTCCCTTACCCGTCCCTACTAGTCCTTGGGTAGATGTCTCCATTGATTTTGTGATGGGGCTGCCTCGTTCTAGGGGTGGTCATGATAGTATCTATGTGGTTGTTGATAGGTTCTCTAAGATGGCTCATTTAATTCCTTGTAAAAAATGTGATGATGCACAACATGTTGCTTCCTTGTTTATTTCTAATGTGTTAAAGCTGCATGGTGTGCCTCGTACTATTGTTAGTGATAGGGATGCTAAATTTTTGAGTCACTTTTGGAAGTGTTTGTGGGGTGCTTTTGGCACCAAATTGTTGTTTTCTAAGTCTCATCATACACAGACTGACGGTCGGACTGAGGTTGTCAACCGAACCTTGGTCTTAGAGCTATGAGCAAAGGTAAGGCGGGGACGTGGGCTGATAGGTTGCCTATTATGGATTTCTCTTACAATAGACCTGTTCATAGGATGACTAGCATAACTCCATTTGAATGTGTTTATGGCTTTAACCCCTTAATTCCACTTGATCTTACACCTTTGCCTAGAGATGCAGCTATTAGTGTTGATGGTGAAAATCGGGCAGCCACGTTGCTTGAGTTACATGCTAAGGTAAGGAAGAACTTGGAGGAAGCTTATGAGAAGGTGGCGAGCAAGAAGAATATGTGGAGGAAATACTGGATTTGAAGAAAGGTGATTAGGTTTGGGTGCATTTCCGAAAGGGGAGGTTCCTGAGCCGAAGGAAGGGGAAGCTAGCCCCAAGAGGAGATGGTCCATTCCAACTGCTACAAAAGATCAATAACAATACCTATGTTATTGACATGCCTGGTGAGTATAGTGTTTCTTAGACTTTCAATGTTTCTGACTTGACTCCTTATGTTGCATGTAGTGCCGCTTTGAGAGAAGATGATGGCTTGATTTCGAGGAAAAAATCTTTTCAAGAAGGAGAGAATGATGCAGTCTAGCCTGATCAAGCTACGCTCGTGCTTTCAAGACCATTCACGAGGAGCCAAACTAAGGAGCTTCATGATGTTCACTTGATGGTGATGAAGAGCCATGATCGTGCAAGTATTAAGTAAGCGGTCCGTATGTTAGAAGAGCCGAGGTGTTCGTTGATTAAGATTGGAGAAGGGGCGTTCTAGAAGAATGCTTGGTGTGTGGTACTCGTGTGGCACGCGGATTCAACTTCTTAGACAATTCAGCCGCGTGGTGTGCTCGTTTATTGGCCTAAATGCGTTGTAATTTTCATGGTTTTGCATAGCTAAAATTATTTATATTGATGCTACTTATTTAGCCCTGAGTGGCTATTGATATTTAGCCCAATTGGTGGCTATTCCTTCACTTTTAGGCGTGTGAGGCTCACCTATAAAAGCCTAACACTTAGTTTATTTTCAGGACTTCACTTTTGAGAAACAAAAGTGCAGCTTTTCCTAATCCTAGTTCATGATGGAATTATTGTTCTTTTTGTGTGAAATCGAATTGAACAATTTTCCTCTTTTTGATCATTCAACTTACAAGTCCTTGGTTATCTTGAGGGTTGTTGCCTAGTATAGGTCCTCCTTGGCTTCATGAAGAAGGTAAGTAGACTAGCTCCTACTTATAGTCTTGGTAGATCAAAGAGGGTCTTGCTTTTATGTTTTTATCTTGTTTCTTTATTTTCCTTAGATCATATTGCATCAGTAGTGACATGCTTTCGTAGCACACAATTACAAATAATCAATTGATATTAATTAAACATGCTGCTTTTGCAAATAAACAATAACATCAAGCTACCTTGTTAATCTTCTCAAAACTATGTCAGAACAACAACATCGAAATTCGAGCAATATGGTCAAAGGATATCACTAAAGTTAGGAGCGATGTTTTTTTTTGTCTCAGAGGCCAGCATCCCCGAGAGGACCAGTGCCCACGAACAATTCGCCAGCATCTATTCCTAGTCGTAGGCTCAACATGGATGCAGGGGCGGATTTACACCTAACATACCGGTGTTATCCGACACCACTGAATCGAAAATATTTGCTAAATATGTAAATAATTATAATAAACAAAAATAGAAAATCTGGTTATATGAAAAAGGATGAAGCCAACGTAATAAAAAAATAAGCAGGCGAGCTGGTGAACCCCTTCTAATCTGAGTCTGAGGTCCAGAGGTCAAACCCCAAAAGCGATATTTTTAATTTCATTTTTTTAGCTTAATTGGCTATGTTTACTATAATATTCCTACATAAGGACTACCAACTAAACCTAAACCTAAAACTTATTAAGCCACAATCAAAACTAATTGAAAACTTGAATTCATTTATAGTGGTTTATTCTTTTGTTCGCTTCTTTAAATTCGACACCACTAATCAAAACTTCTGCGTACGCCACTGCATGGATGCTGCTCTCGGAGGGTGATCAACAATCAACAATCAAGACCTTAAGGGAGCACCTGTCATCCAGGACCTCATAAAGGCGATAAAGGCCATCCACGACCGGATTGGTAATGTGTCGGGTGCTCCACTCCAAGTTACTAGGGTAGATGAGCAAAAGTTTTACAAGCATTCTTACAAAGCAAGCTGCACTAGTCTGTATACCAAAGCACTTTGGCCTGCCGGATAACTTGAAGTATGACGGAATAACTGATCCGGATGAGCATATTGTTGCGTATACACGGCTGTAAAAAGTAACGAGATCACGGAAGAAGAGATTCAATCTGCTCTAGTGAAGAGGTGTGGCTCAACTCTGACCAAAGGCTCCCTTGCTTGGTAAACCCATCTAGCAATGGGCTCCATCGAATCATTCACCAAAATGCAGGACCTATTTAAGAAAGCGCATCCAGGCATCCGCAAGCGGGAGAAGCGCATGGAGGACATCTTCGAGATTCATTAGTGTGACTTTCAGGGGGAACATATGAAGCTTCCTCTAGTCCTTGATAATATTGTCGTGGTAGCCTTTGGCAAAAGTCTGAACTCAAAGGGGTCGTTGTAGTGGAGTTTGACTCAACATCTTATGACAACATTGAATGCCTTACAGCAGAGGTATACCCAGAAGCTTCGCCTGGAGCTAGGAGAATAATCCACCCCCAAGGAACTTTGCCCTATTGCCCATGATGCCATTCACAAGGACTATAATAGGGATACATGGAGGAACCTTGGGCCGGAGACACAGGGAAGCAAAGTAAGAGAGATTACAGAGATGATTTCCCAAAGTGAGAAAATAGTGGGAATTCCTCAGCACCGCCAACAAAATGGGTCACTTAGCATAGATTAGGTGCCTAACAGGTTTGAAGAGTTTGGATTGCGCCTCAACGTCGTAGAGTTCGTAAGGGATCACATGTAGGACACCCAAATACACTGGCCTAGCAATTTTAGGGCCGAGACGGGAAGAAGGAACAAGAATCTTTAATGTGATTTCCGTAGGGATCATGGACACGAGACGGCTGGATGCAGAGCACTAATCCTAGAAGTCATGGGTTTGCCAAATAAGGGTTATCTCAAGGATTTTCCCACCGACAGGGGAAAGAAGACTTACGCCAAAAGCGGAAATCCAAATGGAAAAGCAGAGCAACCAGATCCGAAGAGGTCCATCAATGTCATAATCAGCGCTCCAAAATTGCTTTAAGAGTCAAACAACATCAGCATAGAACCCGAAGAGGGCCAAGCCCGAGACAAGATGATCCTATTTAGTGACCAGGATAGCACTAGCTGCAAAACTTCTGACCACGGTGCTTTGGTCTTAATGCTTAGGATAGAGGATACTGACGTCAAATATCTCTTGGTAGTGCCGCCAATATCATCGGGTGGGACACGCTGAAGGCGAGGGGAATCGAAGACAATATGGCCCCAAGTGTCTATACACTAGCTGGCTTCAACAATTGTTGTAAAAAGGCTGTTGGAGAAATTAACGTTACTGCTCACATCCCAGGAGCAGATTATGGTTCATCTTTTCAGGTAATCAAGGGAGGTGTCTCTTACAATGTGATCGTAGGACGATCATAGATCCATCAAGTCAAAGCAGTACCATATACTTGGCATCAAAAGCTTAAATACCCTACCAAGTGGGGGATAAAAGAAGACAACGGGGACTAGGAGGCAGCAAGAGAGTGGTACATAGCGTCCATCTTGGGAGAAACTGTCCCCGAAGAGGTACCTAAAATAAATATTCCTTATGTCACCGAAGACCCCGAAACCTCAATCAACCAAGATTATGACTCTGATGGTATGGTTGATTGACTTTTTTCGGGGGGTGGGGTGGGGGGAAGGAGTAGGGATAGTTGGAAGTCCTTTTTTTAGAATTTACTTTTTTTAGTTCCTTAGTTTTACTCTTAAATTACAATATTTTCATGCTCTTTTGTCATGTTACGGGTTTTCACCCACAACATTCCAGGCTTCACGCCATTATTAATAAACTACTATACATATAGTTAGTATTTCTACAAATTAAGATCCATATACGGTCCAAATATTCATAGCACAAGACAATTACAAGTTGAAGTAATACACCTACTTTTCGTGACAAAAGTAGGGTACACTACTCGCTTAGAGCTAGATCACGTCTAGCTCAGCCACCATTGAGAGGAATTGAGCACCAAATTTACTTCGTACCGGGGTCTCAAATTCCCAACAAACCTGCATACCGGTGTAATCCCAAAGACACCAAAGAGCTCCAAAGGCAGGTTAATGAGTTGCTGAACAAGGGCCTTGTTCGATAGAGCTTGAGTCCTTGCGCCGTTCCTGTTATCCTTGTCCCGAAGAAAGATGGAATATGGCAAATGTGTGTTGATTGCCGAGCAGTCAACAAAATCACGGTAAAGTATCGTTATCCTATCCCTCGATTAGATGACATGCTAGGTGAGTTAAGTGGTTCTTCATGCTTTTTGAAGATAGACCTCAGGTCCGGTTACCACCAAATCCGAATGAAACCTGAAGACGAGTGAAAATGACATGACCCGAAATCCAGCTAGGGCGTGCGGAAACCCGACATCCTCCCCTAGACCCGTCGGGCGAACCCTTACCAATTAAATTAGGAAAATAAATATAATTCAATTCATAAATAAGAACAAGACTTTAAAACAAAATCACAGACATGCTGATACATTTAAGTTGTACAAAAGAAATTACAGCTGACTACCCAACATTCTAGGTTTAGGGCTATCCAGACTAGACATCTAAGAGTACAAAGAAGTCAGATACCTCCTGAAGGGAGCAAAATGCAACTGAAATAATAACCAATAAACTGGTGGCCACCCCGAATAAAAGTTGGCTCACCCTGACAGCTGAAGTCGTCTTCACTCCTGAACAACGTGGCAAACTCAATCCTGGAGCGAACCTGCCGAAACGAAATAGAGATTCAAAAAACAAACAAAAACAAGGGTGAGTCAAAAGGACTCAATAAGTGGGGCATAATAGCCACCTCATAGAATAGGATAGCTAGCCAGGGAGAAAAGAAACGGATTGACCAAATTCTTTTTATTTAAATTATTAAAAGGCAGAGCCAGATAACAACCGGAAACACGTAAGAAACTAATAAACTCAACCAAGGATGCGTACCAGAAACATATCAACAGATAAGCAATGCACATATAAGCAGAACAGTAGTCATGTGCAGCAAGTCTACAAAATGGTATGAATTGAGATGAAATGAAATGAAGTGAGATGAAATGAAATGAAATGAAATATAATGCAAAGGGTCACATGTGCCAAATGAATGGAGCGGATCCTCCTGCTCTGGGAGCGGAATCCTCCTACGCTCAATATAATGCAATGGAGCGGAATCCTCCTGCTCCGAGCGCGGAATCCTCCTACCCTCAATATAATACAATGGAGCGGAATCCTCCTGCTCCGAGGGCGGAATCCTCCTACCCTCAATATAATGCAATGGAGCGGAATCCTCCTGCTCCGAGGGCGGAATCCTCCTACCCTCAATATGATGCAATGGAGTGGAATACTCCTGCTCCGAGGGCGGAATACTCCTGCACCCAATATGATATGCAATGTAATGCATATGAATGACATATAATGCATATGAATGCAATGTGATGCAATAATAACCCTTCACCGGCGCGGGACTCTCATTGAAAGCCGGGAAGTAGATGCCAACTTACAGCTAGAGTACAATGCTCAGATCCTCAATGCAATACCGACAACAGGATATAACATATAATATACAACGTAAATCCAAAGCTAAGGCGTAATGAGTACGCCTATCTGCAGCTACACACTTAAGGATCACGTGGTAGAAAATCCACGAGGCCAGGTGCCTCCAAAGAAATGGATATAAACACTTACCTCTTCCAAAAGTTAGCACTTGCTAATCAACAACCATTTTATCCTTTGGTTTCATTGCCGAACGATCCCACTCTGAATGTTTCAAGGTGAAAATTCTATCTTTTCTCCGGCTCTTTTCTTATTTTCTGGCAATTTTTCCCTGTATTATATCTTTTTTTTTCCTTCTGCATTTTTCGTTTTTCATGTTCCTATACGTATGTTTTGTTTAGTTATATAAAGGGTAAGGACAAAAGTCAACCGCCTAACTTTTGTTTCTTTTCCCCCCTTTTTTTTGTTTTAATAATTTCTTATAAATTCGCTGCTACGATAAAAATTAAAATGGTACTCTACGATATTCGAAACTCAAGATGCGAATTTAAACAGAAAATGTCAAATAATTTAAATTTCGGCATTTTAGCGGAAACTAGCCGAACAATATCGAAATTCACTTTCGAGAGTGCATAAAAGTCATAAATAACCATACGAACCTAACGGCGCTTTTGGATTTCGAATCGGAGCTCATTCACCAAAACCGAGCTCGAAAATCTCTTTTTAATATTTATCGACAATAAAAACTGAAACCTTCTTCTGATGCTTACCAAACAAGATCTGATTTGCTCAAATTTTACAGACATGTCCTATTGGACATTACGAATATTTTAAAATTATCAGCACGCCAATCAGACTCCTAACTTCCGAAACGATTAACCGGGGTCGTTTCATTCTCCTCCACTTAAACTCTCGTTCGAGGACGAAGTCTAAGTCTAAAGCAAGATTCACGCTGATAACGAAAGAACTTGCACGACCTTCATAAACTATCCCACGGAATTTTTTTCATGATTATAGAATCAAAATTATAACACAAACACCGAACACTTGGAATAAAACATATCTTGATAATATGATAATAACATTGCCCAGCTTATTCTGACTAAGTTGATCTTTCCTCGATCACAAGAGGAGAGCTCTACTTTTTCGAAACAAAGATATACGAAACTCTGGATGGATTAACATGATTCAGCCGATAATCACCTCTTCGATATACCTTTCGATATAGAACAGGTCGATGGAACAAAGAATTAACTCACGCTTGATGCAACAGAGGGAACTTTTGAAGTACCTTGTCACTACTCACTATAGAAGATTTGATGCAAGCTATATTATGTTTACGAATGTACTATGCAACATCTCCGTTGATTTTAGTGTTGTTCCGCAAGCTCCTTGTGGGAATGTAGTTACTTATATCCTAATGTATGTCAAAGGTTAATCCTAACAGGATCATGCAAATACTTTTGGATAGTATGATGCAGGCCAGGAATGATTTCCAGACGGAACATCTACTTCAGGGTATTGTCTTTGAAATAGAAATATTATGACTTGAAAAAGTGAAAATAAAAAAGACATGTAGTTGGACCATGAACTGAGGTAGAATACCAGCAACAAGGTTGATTACATGTGCACTTATAACGCTAAAGTAACATCTCCAAGAGTTGAGGTGTGAAGGAGATATGCCAATGATGGATGGACGATAAGCTGCACTAGAACTTTAACTCTAAATTTTCATGAAGTAAAACAGCATCAGTATGAGGATCCAGTTCTAGTTGAATACAGACAGATAGCCAAAAGAAAACCGGAGTCACAATACAGGGTTACTACTGACGGTGTTCTCATGTATAAAGATAGACTTTGCATTCCTAATGTTGCAGATTTATGTGGACAGATTATGATAGAGGCACATTATTCCAAATACACTATTCATCTAGGTACGACTAAGATGTACCATGATCTTAAGCAGATTTATTGGTGGGACGGAATGAAGTATGACATAGCAGAATTTGTGGCTCAGTGTTCTAATTGCCAGCAAGTTAAAGTTGTGTCATCGTTCCAGACTTTATGCTTTCAACAGACAGGTACGTATATATGATCAGGTTGCCAACTTATCTCTATCATTAATAGATTGTTAGTGGGTTTAGCAATGATCGACACTCATTGTAGGTTTCTGTCGTGGCCCTAGGTTGGGTCATGGCAAAAGTGGTATAAACGCCTTAGAGATTTAGCATTACTATTCAGTGTTTGGAGGAAGACTCCTCCACTTAAAGCACAAACTCATGCAGCTATTTGAATAGGAATAACCACCCTCGCACAGTCTGCTGGACTAAAGAAAATTTAGCTAAAAGCTTAACGTAGGCAGACCTTAGCTACCAACTACCCTTTCGAGTTGCCAAACAGCTGCAACTCTCGAGTTCACAACTCCATACATTTTCCATAAGCATCACCGCTCGATAGCTCAATTCAGGGGGTCAAATGACACCTCTCATTGCACTTTGTAGCTTTAAAACACAACAACGTGCTTACCCGGCTACCTTGACACGCACTCTGGCTCAACACAGGGAATATCACAAGCGGCTACTAACCGCCCAAACTCACTGTTTCCGGACGAGAAAGAAATGGTAATAGACCGAGGATAGAAATAATTAGAACTTCAGGAAGCTCATCTTCTTATTGCTTGGCTACCAGAGCTAGAATACTTCCGAGTCAGGCTAACCCAAAAATCACAATTGAAGAAATAGACATTAAATGAGCTTTATGGAACATCTATGCCAATTTAATCTCCCAATAATAAGAAAACTCAAATAATTTACCAGAAAACCCTTTTATAATCCAGACAAGCTCATACGATAACATGACTTTACTAGCGTTTTGAACCAAGAGGAGATACGTAGATCGAATATTACTTACTAACCACTTTACACCGAAAGGAATAATGACCCTTTCTGATGATGACGAATAAGGATCTCATCATCCTACAAACACTGAATTCCAAAGAGAGAGGTATACTAATTTGATATAATAATAGAAGGTGGCACAATAAGATGCCAGGCAGACGATACCGGCACTCACTCCCAAATCTCTCACATTTAGACCAAATAAATTAGTAGGGTCATCATAAATACCAGGAATAAATCATATCAGAAGCTCACCCCTTTACCGCAACTGATTCTTAATGGAAACGACATCCAACGAAACCATTGAAACATGATAAGACACACCATTTCCAGATCGATCAAATGTATCAAATCTTACTCACATTTAAGAGAAGAAGAAATACATGGGTGTACTACATCGGATACCTCAACATCCTGCCAGACTGTAGTTCTTAGAACTGCCTCTGCGGCTGAGCCGAGCCGCTACCCTGATAATTACTTCTAGAAGAACCACTACAACCACGCTCTCGACCTCTATCGAATGAGGGCATATCTCTGGTTGATTAAGATCTATATGAAATTCCCTATGACTGCGCAGATGCCTAATAACGAGAGAAAAGACAACTGCCTACTTATCGGAGTAAGGAAAAATCCTCAAAGAATAGCCAGATTTACGACAATGATACTACCTTTTCGCTAAAAATGGAAGCTGGAAAGATTGTTGATAGCTACAAAGAGAAAACTGACTCTAATCTTGACGAACTACCTGGGCACTTTGAGAATTGCGCTCTACAAGCTGAGATAACATGGCAGGTGACCTCCCAAAATAATCAGAACTCTTACCTCAAAAAGGGGGTGCCATGCTTACCCACTAGGGCCACGGGATCTCTTGCTCTCCCGCTCTAACTCTTCCCTCTCTAACTTATGGTATGCGCAATACCTCTGAGCAATATCAACAACGACATTAAATGAACTCCCAACCTCAATTTCTCGAGCCATTTGGAATCTCAAGGAAGGAGGAAGGTCACCATAAATCTTTGAACATTATCGTAAGGTTCATGGACTAGTTCTAGTGCATACCTAACAATTCTAGAGAATTCAATCTCATATTCTGAAACCAACAGGCTACCCTGTCCAATCCACTCAAACTGGCAACACTTTTCATCTCGCTCGCTACCCGAAAGGAACTTTTCCACGAATCTATAAGAAAATCGAACCAAGTTAGCTAATATGAGAGCGACCCAGCAATTCAAGGTTGGACGCCTGAAGCTGGAAAGAAGAATAATCAACACTATACTGCTCGATATAATCAAGAGCCTGAAGGACACGCTGACATCATTTTATTTTAAAAATTTACACATGGATTATCTGATGCATGGCTTAAGAATATCGGAAGGTTCAATTGGGTAAAATATTGCAACCTTTTCAGATTCTGGGACCGAGCTATTACTCAGGCTAGCTAACCAGCCAGAATAACTAGAGGCACATCACACGCTGCCTCCGGAACATAATTTACTGCGGCAATATCAAGAACTGGAATAGAAGCTCCCTGAGATTGAACATCTGTATCGACATCTGCATCTGCGACAACCTGATAAGCTGCCTAGCGAATAATAGGTTTTTTTTTTGCGGTATCTGTGTCACCAAGATTCTCGTGAAAGCACCGTAGAGAGCCAAGGGAACCACAAGGCCCTGCTCCCTTACCCATCGCGAGATCGTACGGCTGGGACCTCCGTAACTAGTTCGTCAGCACGATCAAAACTCTCAGAGCTTCGTCAGTGCTAGCCCCAGGCTAGACTGCTTCGTCCTGAACTCATACCGTTTGCTGATTTGTCGCACGAGGGTTTGCAATTACCACGAAGGAATCAATGAAAATACTTTTGCATCCTAGATCAACACACGATTAGAAAAGATGGAAGTGAAACTTCCTAAATGCCATCATAGCCCCTCGTAGATAAGTACGGACGTCTACGTACCCATCAGCAAGACTCTACTAGACACTGTCTTAGTCTGGATAGAATCTAAACCGGGCTCTGACACCAACTGACACGACCCGAAATCCGGCTAGGCCGTGCGGGCACCCGACATCCTCCCCTAGACACGTCGGGCGAACCCATACCAATTAAATTAGGAAAATTAATATAATTCAATTCATAAATAAGAACAAGACTTTTAAAAAAAAAAAAACACAGCCATGTTGATACCTTTATGCTGTACAAAAGAAATTACAGCTGACTACCCAACATTCTAGGTTTAGGGCTATCTAGACTAGACATCTAAGAGTACAAAAAAGTCAGATACCTCTTGAAGGGAGCAAAATGCAACTGAAATAATAACCAATAAACTGGTGGTCATCCGGAATAAAAGTTGGCTCACCGTGACAGCTGAAGTTGTCTTTGCTCCTGAACAATGTGGCGAAATAAATCCTGGAGCGAACCTGCCGAAACAAAATGGATAGACAAAAAACAAACAACAAATAAGGGTGAGTCAAAAGGACTCAATAAGTGGGGCAGACTAGCCACCTCAAAGAATAGGATAGCTAGCCAGGGAGAAAAGAAACGGATAGACCAAATTCCTTTTATTTAAATTATAAAAAGGTAGAGCCAGATAACAACCGGAAACACGTAAGAAATTTATAAACTCAACCAAGGATGCGTGCCAGAAACATATCAACAAATAAGCAATGCACATTTAAGCAGAACGGTAGTCATGTACCGCAAGTCTACACAATGGTATGAATTGAGATTAAATGAAATGAAGTGAGATGCAATGAAATGAAATGAAACATAATGCAAAGGGTCACATGTGCCAAATGAATGGAGCGGATCCTCCTGCTCCGAGGGTGGAATCCTCCTACCCTCAATATAATGCAATGGAGCAGAATCCTCCTGCTCCGAGGGCAGAATCCTCCTACCCTCAATATAATGCAATGGAGCGGAATCCTCCTGCTCCGAGGGCGGAATCCTCCTACCCTCAATATAATGCAATGGAGCGGAATCCTCCTGCTCCGAGGGCAGAATCCTCCTACCCTCAATATGATGCAATGGAGCGGAATCCTCCCGCTCCGAGGGCGGAATCCTCCTACCCTCAATATAATGCAATGGAGCGGAATCCTCCTGCTCCGAGGGCGGAATCCTCCTACCCTCAATATAATGCAATGGAGCGGAATACTCCTGCTCCGAGGGCGGAATACTCCTGCACCCAATATGATATGCAATGTAATGCATATGAATGACATATAATACATATGAATGCAATGTGATGCAATAATAACCCTTCACCGGCGCGGGACTCTCATTGACAGCCGGGAAGTAGATGCCAAATCACAGCCAGAGTACAATGCTCAGATCCTCAGTGCAATACCAACAACAGGACATAACATATAATATACAACGTAAATCCAAAGCTAAGGCGTAAAGAGTACGCCTATCGGCAGCTACACACGTAAGGATCACGTGGTAGAAAATCCACGAGGCCAGGTGCCTGGATATAAACACTTACCTCTTCCAAAAGTTAGCACTTGCTAATCAATAACTACTTTATCCTTTGGTTTCATTGCCAAACGATCCCGCTCTGAATATTTCAGGGTGAAAATTCTATCTTTTCTCCGGCTCTTTTCTCATTTTCTGGCAATTTTTCCGTGTATTATATCTTGCTTTTTCCTTCTGCACTTTTTGTTTTTCATGTTCCTATACGTATGTTTTGTTCAATTATATAAAGGGTAAGGACAAAAGTCAAATGCCTAACTTTTGTTTCTTTTTCCCCCTTTTTTTTAAATAATTTCTTATAAAATTCGCTGCTACGATAAAAATTAAAACGGTACTCTACGATATTTGAAATAATCCCAACTTTTGCATACAAGTTATAAAAAATATATGTAACATACTCGCAAAGGCGGATCTCAAATTGGGCTCCCGAAATTCAAGATGCGAATTTAAATAGAAAAAGTCAAATTATTTAACTTTCGGCATTTTAGCGGAAACTAGCCGAACAGCATCGAAATTCACTTTCGAAAGTTCATAAAAGTCATTAATAATCATACGAACCTAACGGCTCTTTCGGATTTCGAATCGGAGCTCATTCGCTAAAACCGAGCTCGAAAATCTCTTTTTAATTTTTATCGACAATAAAAATTGAAACCTTCTTCCGATGCCTACCAAACAAGATCTGATTTGGCTCAAATTTTACAAACCTGTCCTAATGGACATTACGAATATTTTAAAATTATCAGCACGCCAATCAGACTCCTAACTTCCGAAACGACTAACCGGGGTCGTTTCAGAAAAACCGCATTCATGACCAAATTCGGTCTCTATGAATGGCTGGTGATGTCTTTTGGCCTATCCAACGATCTGAGCACATTCATGCGGCTGATGAATGATGTGCTCAAGCCGTTCATAAATAAGTTTGTTGTCGTTTACTTCGATGTCATCCTTATTTATAGTAAATCTGTGGATGAACATGTCGAACACCTAAGGCTAGTGCTTGATAAGCTTAGAGAGGAGAAGTTATATGCTAACTTCAACAAATGTGCCGTTTGTGTCGAGCGTGTATTCTTTCTAGGATTCGTTGTGAGTTCTGATGGTGTTGAAGTCGATGAGTCAAAAGGCGAAGCCATCAAAGATTGGCTAACCTCGGTTTCTGAAGTTCGTAGCTTCCATGGGTTAGCTAACTTTTACCGAAGGTTTGTTCGTGACTTTAACACCGTGGCAGCTCTTTTGACCGAGCTGGTAAAGAAAGACCATCCATTTATGTGGGGAAAGTCCCAAGAGAGGACTTTCCAGGAGTTGAAATGGAGGCTATGCTCTGCCCCATTGTTGCAACTCCCTGACTTCGGCAAAGCATTCGAAGTCGAGTGTGATGCGTCTGGAGTTAGGATTGGAGGAGTGCTTATGCAAGAATTGAAGCTGATCGCTTACTTTAGCGAAAAGCTTAAGGGTGCAACCTTGAATTACTCTACGTATGACAAGGAGTTGTATGCCCTCGTTCGAGCACTCGCCCATTGGAAGCATTATTTATGGCCTCGAGAGTTTGTGATTAAAAGTGATCATGAATCTTTGAAACGTCACTGAGGTCAGGAAAAATTGAACCGAAGGCATGCCAAATGGGTTGAATTCATTGAAAGCGTTCCCTATGTAATTCATTACAAAAAGAGAAAAGACAATGTTGTGGCTGATGCGCTATCAAGAAAATTTGCTTTACCGACCACTCTCGCCTCAAGTCTCATGAGATTCGAAAGCATCAAGTCGATGTACGAAGATGATCCAAAACTAAAATGCGTTCGTGATGCAATGTTGAGTGGCCGAAGGGTTGAGAAATATCAGTGGCACGATGGCTACCTCATCATGAATGGAAGGTTTGTGTGCCTGTATCATCGTGGAGAGAGCTTTTGGTTCGAGAAGCTCACTCTGGAGGCTTGATGGGACACTTCGGTGTCGACAAAACTGTTGGTATCTTAACCGAACAGTTCCATTGGAAAAAAATGCGACGAGATGTGGAAAAGCTGTGCAACGCTTGTCTCGTTTGCAAGAAAGCTAAATCGAAGTCCAACCCTCATGGTTTGTATACCCCATTGCCTGTGCCTGATCGACCTTGGGTTGATATATCTATGGACTTTGTGTTGGGGTTACTGAGGTCGGAGGGGGGACATGATAGCATTTTCGTTGTCGTGGACCGATTTTCCAAAATGGCTCACTTTATTCATTGCAAGAAATGCGATTGTGCACAACATGTTGCTTCCTTGTTTATTGATCATGTGTTAAAATTGCATGGTGTGCCACGTACAATTGTGAGTGATAGAGACTTGAAGTTCTTGAGTCATTTTTGGAAATGTTTGTGGGGTGCCCTCGGCACCAAACTACTATTCTCAACATCTCACCATCCTCAGACTGATGGACAGACCAAGGTAGTTAACCGAACCTTGGGATCTTTGCTTCGAGCAATGACCAAAGATAATGTCGGAAACTGGGCTGATCGTTTGCCCATGATGGAGTTTGCATACAATCGAACGGTGCATCGAATGATAAATATGACCCCGTTCGAGTGTGTGTGCGGTTTTAATCCTTTAATTCCACTTGATCTAAACCCATTGCCTCGAGATATTGTTATTGATTTTGAAGGTACTCACCGAGCCAAAGCTTTGCTCGAGTTGCACGCCATATGAAGAAGAATCTCGAGGAAGCTTATGCCAAAGTGGCATTGAAAAAGAACAAGGGGCGAAAGAAGTTGGAGTTGAAGAAGGGAGATTGGATTTGGGTTCACTTACGAAAAGAACGATTCCTGAACCAAAGGAAAGAAAAGTGGGCACCTCGAGGGGATGGTCCATTTCAAGTGCTGAGCAAGAATAACAACAATGCTTATGTGATCGAGCTCCCAGGTGAGTATAATGCGTCCAACACTTTCAATATTGCTGACTTAACTCCTTGTGTTGTAGGCTAAGTACCGGGGATAGAAGCTGAAGCGATTTCGAGGGCGAAGTCTTCTCAAGAAGCGGAGGATGATGCAGCCCAAAGTGCTGATTGCTCGACAATCCACCGAAGTCAATGAATGATCCACCGAGGCCAATGACACGAAGCCAAGCCAAATTTCTACATGACATGCACCGTCAGTTGGCTTGGTCTGGAGGAAGCATGTTTTCAGAGGAAGAACGACAAAGTGCTAGAGCCGATGAAAAATGTGTTCGAGCAAGCAACCGAGCATTGAATTCAAGGCTGCCGAACACTCACTAAGTATGATCGAGCAAGCAACCGAGCACCGAAGTCAAGGCTGTCGAATAAATATTATTTCAGCCCTGCATGGCTTGTTGTTATTGGTCACCTGTGACCATTTACTGTTTTATCCCTAGCATAGTCTATATATACTCCTTTACAATTCATTGTGAGTAGTTAGTTGATGATGAATATTTGATATAGCAGGTTCTATAGAGAGTCTCCGATGGAGTCGAACCCCGTTGTGGGATTTTAAAGAACTTGTGTTAATCGGTGTGAGTCGTTTGAACATTTTCTTCTTGGTCATTCAATTTGCAAGAAGCTTGTTCTTCTTGAGGATTGTTGCTTAGCATAGGTGCATCTTGAACTCTGGTTCGATCGAGCTTGAAACAAGTTCCTCAATGTTCTTTTGAATCGAAGCAAGATTTGTCTTGCTTCTATCTTTTCATTATTGTTTTTCCGCGTTTTCTCCGTGTTAAGCTTAGCCTCAGTTTTGCTTGCACCAAGTTGCTGATGGAATTTTGACATGCCAAGGATGTCAAGTCTTTATATAATGCTTAAAGGATAAATGTGCGTTATGTGTCATCCCATCTATTAAGCGGTCTTTTCTTCTTCAAATTGGGCTTTTAATGCCTCTTCGGTTACTATTTAGACCTTTGAATAGAATTGAATACAGAATGATTCAAATCCTTTGGGAATAAACAATCGTTTCTGATTCAATTTGGGCTTTCAATGCCTCTTAGGTTACCTTTGTGCCTTTGAATGGCATGAATACAGAATAATACCGACTCTTTATGAATAAGCAATTATTTTTTATTCAATTTGGGTTCTTGACTCCTCTTAGGTTACCTTCATGCCTTTGAATGGCATTGAGTATAGAATAATTTCGACTGCTTATGAATAAACAACCATTTCTGATACAATTTGAGCTTTTGACGCCTATTAAGTAACCTTTGTGCCTTTAAATGGCATTGAATACAGAATAATTCCGACTGTTTATAAACAATCATTTCTGATTCAATTTGGGCTTCTGAAGCCTATTAGGTAACCTTTGTACCTTTGAATGGTACTGAATGCAGAACAATGCCAACAAATGGTCCATATTTGCACATTCGATCCCCTAAGTATATGCAAAGAGATCATGTCCAACGCTATTTAGGGGTTAAAAACCCGTTTAGATTCTTTGAATGTGTTGGCCTATTGGACTTGAGAACAAGTCGACTAATGTATGTCATGATGCATGATTCCTAGCGTTGCTATTAAGGAATGGATTTAGCTAGACCAGATTTTATTATCCTCTCAAGCGGACGACTCGGGAGCGGAAACGTCTTAGACGAAATAGATTCAAAGTCATCCCCCCTAAAGAAATTTTTATGTGAGGGAAGAGGTGGTTGTGACCACCATATTTTCAACACACAATTAAGAGTTGCCAGGAGTGGCGGGAGGTAAGAGTTATATTTACAAGTTTAAAATGTACAAGTTTTGAAAGAAATGCATATGTTTTCTAAAAATGCATAAGTATTGTAAAAGGATGCACATATTTAATTATTTCAAAAAAATAAATTTTGAAAAGTATGGGTTAAAAAAAAAAAAAACAAGTTAGTTTCAAAAAATAGAAACTAGACAATAAAGAAAATGCTAAAAGAATTATGAAGTGAAATTGCGTTAAAGATAAAGATTTAGCAAATTTATGGAAGATTTGAAAATTGTTGAACTGTGGGACGTGTTGTACTGTCCTAAAAGAACCTTCAAAGAGTTGTGTAATCTAGACAAGGATGGTTCCTCCAGGGCGGACAATCAAGGGGTAGGAATGTTTGGGATTGTTGACAATACCACGGACCAACTATACCCCAAACCGTTCCCTCTAAAGAGTTTTTTAGGAGTGAAACGGCCGTGAAATCCACGTAACCGTTTATAGTGTGTGCAAGTATAGAACTTCTCAAGAGTGGAGGAAGCGTGACCGACATAAACAATTATAAAGTGAGTATAACCGAGCAATTAAAGAAAAGCACCAAAATTTAAAAATTCAAAAATAAACCTCAATCCTCCTAAAAAGGAGAGGAAGAAAAGTTAGTATCAAAATAAATGGCAAGAAAATAAAGCAAGTAAAAATTCCAATTTAAAGTCCGTTATGGTTTTCACCTTGATATCCCCAGCGGAGTCGCCATTCTATCACATCCTATTTTTTTCTGAACCGGTTAAAGTTCGAAATAAGGCCCGACTTATTGGAACTCACGAGTAAAGAGTTGGAGTCGCCACCTAACATATTTTTTAACTAGGCGTATTAGGGCACCTACTTTGTTTCTAGCTAATTTTATAATTAACTCCGAAACTTAGTCAGTGAACCTGAAATTCTAGGTAAGGGTTCAAGTTAATCCGAGAGGGAGGGGTTAGGCACCTCTCAGGCTCCACCAAATGTGGTTACCGGCCGGATTAAATAATTGGGATTCTAAGCAATTAAAAGCGAATAAAATAACTGACTAAAAATAGACGAATAATTAAATGATTGCATGTAATAATTAAGTTTAAATAAAAAGATTCCAATTTGCTAATTTGCTTCTTCATCGGAGAATTACACCTTGCAATAATAAAACACATTAGTTAGTATATTAAAATAAAATAATAGTGATAAAATGAAAATTTAAATTAAATAAAAGTAAAGTGATTTTAAAAGGTGTTTTCGGGAGCGTTGTCTTCAAGATTGTTCATCCAAATGTACCTCGCAAAATATAAAGAAAAATGAGTTAGTATTGTAATTAATTATAATATTAGTAATAGTAATAATAGTAAGAATAATAGCAATATTAATAATATTAAATAATAGTAATAATAATAATAATAATAAAGTAATATAAAAGGAAAAATGGATTTTATAAAAGTGTACGCTCATGTTTGTATGAATCGGGTAGAGGATAGGGACATCGGTACGGCTGTGAACATATGGGCCCTCTGGCTGCCATGCCAAGTACCGTTCCCACCACTCCATCGCCGGCTTGTTTTGCAATAGAGCTCATACATGTCATCATCGCCTATTGTTTTTTGGGATATGGGGCGGGACTGTTTTAGGCCTCTAAACGTCATTGGCCGTTATGGTGTAGTATCTGTCCGAATCAGTGCATAGGCCTCAAATTAATTATTTAATTATTTTCCTTGGCCAGTAACAAGTGTAGTATTGTGATGAATCAGGATCCATAACCATCAGCAGAGTGCACAATTAGCCCAAATCCATTGGGACCCTACCATGGATCAACTGCGTGAACAAGAAAAAAGCCAAACAGAGTGTAAAATCAGCCAAACACATTGGGACCCTACCATGGATCAACTGCGTGAACAAGAAAAAAGCCAAATCAAAAAAGTCAAAATTCAGGACTCAAGACCAAATGCTTAAAACAACAAGAGGTAAGCTTTTTAGAGATTAAAAATCCGAGTATGAATTAATCTGAACGAATATGAAGGGTTAGTGTAGACGAATTTCTCAATAAACAGATTAAAGGAAACGAAAGCAGCCTCGCCGGAGCACAGCCTCCAGCAAGACACATCGGCAATAGCAGCAAAGAGGACAAGGGGGAGAAAATGAATTCTCCGGTGGGAAACAGAGGTGACAATGGCGGGTCACCACAACTGAATGGAGGAGTGACAGCCAACCCTCTCAACGGCGAGTCACCACAAATTGCATCCTTAAGTTAAATTGTAGCCGATTTCAGAAAAAAAGGGACAAAATTGGGTGTGTTGACACCCCGTTTTGTCCCTCCTTTTTCTAAAATTGGCTATAGTTCAACATAAGGGTACAATGTGACTATTTGTGCAAAATATGCATTAGAAATCATGCATTTACGTGCGTTATTCTCTACTTATATATTATATTCTTAAGTGTGGCTATATTACGTAAATTTGCATCATTTAGGCTATTTGTCAATGTTGCTCCCAACGCACACGCAAGTATACGTGGTCGACAAATAATAAAGTGATAAGTAGAGTATCGTTCACACGAGGACTATTCAGACTGGACTCCTATCAAACAATTTCCAACTACTCAGCGAACTTTTCCAATAGTGGGAGTTTTTATTAACTAAAGAACAGTAATTTAAATGGTGGAAATTCAAGTAAACAATGGTGCAAACTTTGGGTGTAAACAATATTAACGAAACGGTCCTGGGTCAGAATTACGAACAATTCAGTTGAGTTTTCTAATTGATTCCACTTCTCAAATCCCGGATTACTAACTAACAGATTAAATGTACCCGTGAAAACCTTTCGATTCTTCACGGTCTATGCGGGCTACTCCAATCCCTATATGTCTATGGGTTGAATCACGTGCACGCATTAACGAATCCTGTAATTAGTTAAGCTATGCGAGCAAGTATATGTCTATCCTACTCACAAATTGGTTCCCCGATGCCCAGGTTCACAATCTAGCCCTACTCTTTCTTATTGCGTTCATAAATTCCCTCTTTCAAGTTCAATCAAACAACCATAGATAATGCATAATTATCGAGCTCTAATAATTAAACAAGTGCAATCAAGAAAGAATAAGTAACCCGTTATGGGATTCAATACATGGAATTCAATCCTCAAACATCAACTTTCATGAAACACTCTCACCCTAGAACGAAAGATTTAGCCACACATACTCATAATCACAAGACAATGATTTAATGAAATAATGATGAAATGATTAATAGATGAAAGAATAGGAGTAAAACCCTTGTTCAATGAAGTATGGTGCCCTCAAGTTGCTCCAAAGTCGGAACTCCCTTTAAAAACTAAGTAAAAGAGTATTTATAGTGTTTACAAAAGCCTAGAAATAAGTTACGCCTAAGCCTAGACGAAACAGGACTTAAAAGCCTGCTCAAGGGGCGCTATAGCTGGCGCCCCACGCCTCGGAACGCGCTCAACTAGGCAGAACCCTTCGAATCTCGCACGCAATAGCCATACTCCGCGCTCAATATCGCGCCAGAAAGCTTGGCGCCATAGGGGCGCGCAGCGCCTAGCGACGCGCCAGGCCATTTTTCGTGCTTCGTCGTTCGCAGCTTGCGTCGCGTCGTGCCTTCGTGTGCTCGATCCAATCCTCAATCAAATTCCAACCTTTTTTTGCTCGATCATGCTCTTTAAAGCTCCAATTGCACTTCATAACAACCTACACGCATACGGTAGAAATTCAGTGCAAAATCACATTCATCAACTAGAAAACGGGCGAATAAAGTACTCAAACGTACGGAAATATTAAGGAAATATAGGCATAACATTCCAAACATCACCACCCCAGACATGAACCTTTGCTCGCCCTCGAACAATCACAAATAACTTCCTAACCTAGGTAGAACAGGTCTGCCTATGACTATGGTTGATACCGACCATTGAACAAATGCATACAAGACTACTATGGGTCCAACGAACATGCCAATAATTTATCAAACATCAAAACATGAGAACAACCACCCCAAGAAAACTCAAATGCACAAACTCAACTCATTGCAACCATGCTCCCACAAAGTCACACCTATCTACTCAACTAAGAAGCCACGACTTCACCTATCTCATGTAAACCGTGTGCCCTCACCAAAATGAAGCAAGAGATTGTCCCCCAAATATCACACACAAAAATGAATATCAAGAATAGAACGGGGACATTAGCATAGAAAGAATTCACTCACTCTCATGAAAAGCTCACATGTCACACACGATGTACCATAGGCTTGCCCGTAGTGTAGGACTCCACTAATGTAAGCTCACTCAAATCAGGATTAACTAGGACTTTAAAAGGTTGTAATGTAGGCTAAGGGGCTGGTAGGATACATATGGGTAATAGTGACTACCTCCCTAAGCACTTTAATACATCACAATACAAATTAAGCACAGGTCTCATCAAAGCCACCCATTTCACCCAACCAACAATTTTCACACACACCTTTTTTCAACAAGTAGCAATGTTTATCTTTTACGTACAACACTAGCAAGGATGGATATTCATTTCTTTTCTTTTTTTTTCTTTTTTCAATTTTTTCAGCTTTTTTTTTTCTTTTCATTTGTTTTTTCTCTATTCACTTCTTTCCAACCCTTGCCAATGCTCCTTCAACTACTTCACAATTTTATCAAATATTCCCCTCATTGGTTCCACTCAAAAACCTCCCAATATTTCAACCACAAACTCCACAATAATATAAATTCATCAATTAAAGTTCTTAAGGAGTAAAGGGCCAAAAGAAAGCAATTTAGAACAAGTGGGTAGGCTTGTGGTGTGGGTGCCAACAAAAAGGTCAAAGAGATCACAACAATCAAGTCTAAGGTGTATATATAAGGGTAGGCAAATCAAGAGAAGGCCTGTATCATTTCCCGACTAGAGTAAACCTAGTTTTTCGCTTTGCACACATACGAGGCAAATTCTAGACACCAATATGCAAACATGGAGTAAAATGAGAATATGCCTCACAACACACATTGCGCACAATCCATACAAAATGGCTCCATCACAACTCTCAATCAAGCAAACAGGTGCAACTTGTGGAAATTTAAGCACTAATGCACAAAGGTTCACAACAAAGTCAAGTGAGTGGACTCAAGCATCTCAAGGGGGTCGTTCCATTTTTTTTTCTAGGCATGCATCACAATTTAAAACCAGAGGACACCACTAATAGCACATGCAATAAGTTCAAATCCACCGGTATCAAACAAATCAAAGGCACCTAGCATTCTACAGATTTCTTTCGTCTAGGGCGACTTATAACTAACTAGTTCTAATCCTAATAAAAATAAAAACTACCCGGTTCAAAGGCCACCTCGTGGAAAAGAACCGAGGTCATAAGCAAAACCACGGGGTGGATGACATGTACCATTAACAAAGACTAAAAAGAAAATCTTTTTGAAATTTTTTTCATTGGTTTTCTAATTTTTTTTCATTTTTTCATATATTAAAGCAAGAAACAAATAAAAATAAAGTCAAGTGACAAAAAAAAATCCTAACGGTACATGCATCCCTAACCTTAAAAATAAAGGGGAGTTCCCCCGCCCCACACTTAAAACAAGCAGTGTCCTCAGTGCTAAAAATAAAAAGTGCAAAGGTAAAGAAACATCCCTGAGGGCCAGTCGGCCTATAATGGACGGTGCGCTGGAGTGCAGTCCTAATCCTCCTCCTCCACATCAGTGGCACCTCTCTCTGCATCTGTCTCAACACCTTCACTGTCCAGATCACGGTCTACGATGTCCGAATCAGTGTTCTCATCCTCCTCCGGTGGTAGCATCACCGCCTGAGTCATACCCAACAGGCGTCTCGAAGACTCCAATAAAGGAACTGTGCGATCAAGCGCAGCCATATCCATGCCAGCCTGCCGGGCCATATGCTCAATCATCAAGTACTGACGTGCAAACAAGTTGGCGTCTGTGTCCCACCACTCGTCTTCTGTCAATCGCACTGGTGCAGTGGTGGTCACACTCTTCACTGTTGCGATATCAAACGCCTTCTCAATGTCGGGGACAATGCGATCCCCGACCTCATCAACTGGGACACCCTCATTCTCGAGGTGCCGGGTAAGGATGTTCCCAAAGTAAAATCGGCTACATGTCTTTGAGTACCTTTGCTCTTTCATTATTTTCAGCATGTAGTAGCCAATGTTAACCGGCCTCCCGGTCATGAAAAAGTAAATCATGCACGCCCAAGTCTTGGTGACCTCAGAATAATGAGACACAGGCAGGATGCGTGCATTGATCAACCTCATCCACACTCGAGCTGTCTTCAAAAATTGCGAAAAAAACATGTGTTTGTGTCTACCTGTCTCAGATCGCTCCCACCTATGAGTGGAGCTCTCCCCACACAATGTCTCTCGCATGGCCTTATAGTCAGGCCCCTTTATAAACTCCCGCAGCTCGTCATAATCGGAGTCCTCTACCCCCAAGAAAGTGTTCAATGCAGTGTGGTCCAGTTTTACCTTCTCACCTGAATAGAGACCATGTCATCATCTTTCCATGCTTCATCTGGGTCCCAATTGGCATAGAGTTCCTGCACTAGGTCGAGGTTAGCATGGCCCGGAATCTCAAAGACCGAGTCCCAATGTAAGGTGTGATGGCATCTCCCACACCCCGACACTTTTGCATCAACTTCCTCTTATCAATGGCTTGCTCGGGAATATATCCCGTAAGCCTCACATTCTTGTACCAAGTTTGGCTTTCGCCCTACTTCACAAAGGAGAGGCCGAACCTCGTCTTACCATCGGGCCTTGGGATAGGCACCACATGCTTAGGAACTCTAGCCTTGGCCTTGGGCTTGGGCTTGGCCGGTGCCTTGCCCTTTACTTTGCTCGATGAGGCCTCGGCTTGGAGTGATCTTTTAGGAGCCAAGGCGGAGGAAGAACTCATTTTGTGGGATTTTATAACCATGGTGCCTACATCAAACAAAAATACCAATGTGAAATTTCAATTCAAGCACACAGTTAATCGGGTGGGTCACCACCCCACACTTAACAATTCAACTCATAACCACGAGCGACCCCACGTTTAGCGAAAACTAGCATTAAACAAATTGCCACGGGTGTGGACTTCATGATCAAGCTAGTGGGGGTTACAAACTAGCCAATTCTATGCCTGTGTGACACCCAATGTTCAACTTAAGCCTAAGGATACCATTGCTACTCAAGAATTCACAAGGATAAGCATTTTTCATAGTTGAGGCATTTTATCAAACAGTTGGTGTGCATAATTTTCAACTTGCAAGTTCAATGGCTAAAGCAGTGTATCAACCCTCCCAAATTGTTGGGAGATCCCTTTTTACAAGTACACAAGCTAAACATGCAGCACAATTATGAAAACAAGCCATTTAAGATCAAATTCTAATCAACATGTGTGCACACTAGTTAGGGAATTTAACATGGAAAGAGATTGTTAACTTACTATGTAATAAAAAGAGAAGGAAGAGAATTACTTACTTGAAGAGTTTAGAATGAGTGGAGAAGAACTTGTGATCAATTTCAAGAAGTAGGAGTGATTTGGAGAGTTTTGGAGGTGTTTTGAGAGAAAATTATGAAGAAAAGGGAAGGACGATCGGGTAAAGAGGGGAAAAGGGAATCCGGGTCGCGGTTCAAAACCCGTTTTGACCCGGATTTTTGAAAATTTTCACCTGCCGCGGTAGGGGCCGCAGCGCGCCACTAAGGCGCTCAAAGATCTGGACATTTTGCTCGCCCTCGCGCGATGGGAGGCACGGGGCATGCCTATTGCGCCCAACTTTTTGCTTTTACTGATCATCCAGGCGCGATGGGAGGTGCGGGGTGCCCCCAAACGCGCCTGAGCCAATTTTTTCGTACCAATTTTTGATTCCACGTGCGAACCCAAGCACGGGGCATGCCTCAAAGCATCCCAAACCCCACAATACATCAACTGCATCTCGTTTAGCACTTCCGACACCTACAAAAATGACACAACAAAACAAAAAAAAACTACGTGACACTATAAAGCACAAAACAACTAAACTATTACAAGTACAAACTTGGGTTGCCTCCCAAGAAGCGCCTTATTTAACGTTGTGGCACGATGAGTATCAATCATGGATCCCTCAAGGTAATGGAGGTACGATGATTCACCGAACCTCCCCAATAATGTTTCACCCTTTGGCCATTCACCAAGAACGTCTTCTCCAAATCAGAGGCCCTCAACTCAACCGCTCCATGTGCGGTAACACGAACTACTTCAAACGGCCCCGACCATCTAGACTTCAACTTGCCCGGAAATAGCTTCAACCTCGAATTAAACAACAACACCAGCTGCCCAGGCTCAAACTGACGACGCTTAATGTGCTTGTCATGCCACTTCTTTGTCTGTTCGTTATACAATTTTTCATTTTTATAAGCATGGAAACCGAATTCTTCAAGCTCATGCAATTGAAGCATTCTCTTCTCACCCGCCAATGCCATATCAAGATTGAGCTTTTGAATCGCCCAATATGCTTTATGCTCTAGCTCAACGGGCAAGTGACAGGCCTTACCATAAACAGGCCTATATGGAGAAGTTCCAATAGGCGTTTTAAATGCAGTCCGACAGGCCCAGAAAGCATCATCTAACTTCATAGCCCAATCCTTCCTCGAGGCATTCACAGTCTTCTCAAGGATTTGTTTGATCTCTCTATTGGACACTTCCACTTGGCCACTACTTTGGGGATGATAAGCAGTTGCCACCTTGTGGTGCACCCCATACTTGACCAACAGTTTATTGAACAACCGATTACAAAAATGAGTACCTTCATCACTGATTATAGCCCGCGGTGTCCAAAAACGAGTGAAAATATTTTTCTTTAAGAATTTTACCACCACACCCGCATCATTTGTTGGAAGTGCCACAACCTCCACCCATTTAGACACATAATCAACCGCCACAAGAATGTGGCCCATGAAAGGTGGGAATGGTCCCATAAAGTCAATCCCCCAGCAATCAAACAGCTAAATCTCCAGAATATTGTTCAAAGGCATCTCAAGACGCCAAGAAATAGTACCCGTTCTTTGGCAACGATCACACTGCTTAACAAAAGCATGGGCATCTCTAAACAAAGTAGGCCAAAAGAAACCAGACTGAAGTACCTTTGCAGCTGTTCGATCTCCACCAAGATGGCCACCATAAGGGGAAGAATGGCAACTCTGTAGAATCGGCTCAACTTCTTCCCTTGGAATGAATCTCCTAGCTAATTGGTCAGGGCCTATCTTGTACAAATAAGGCTCATCCCACACATAAAATCTGCTCTCATGAAGGAGCTTGCGCCTTTGCTCAGCTGTAGCCCAGGAGGATACACATTACTCACAAGTAAGTTCACCATATCAGCATACCATGGCACCTCGGCTGCCGCTAAAGCAAAAAGCTGCTCATCAGGCAATACTTCTTTAATCTCAGGCCCTTCATCTACATGATCTCTATTCTCCAGCCTTGACAAATAATCAGCTTGTTGATTCTCGGTCCCCTTGCGATCTCGAATATCAACATCAAACTCGTGCAATAGGAGAACCCATCGAATTAGCCTAGGCTTGGAATCCTTCTTTTCAAACAAATACCGGATTGCGGCATGATCAGTGTAGACAACAACATGAGTGCCAACCAAATAAGATCTGAATTTATCAAAAGCATATATAATGGCTAAAAACTCCTTCTTAGTGGTGGTATAATTGGATTGGGCTGCATCAAGAGTATTGCTTGCATAATAGATGGAGTGAAAGATTCTTCCAATTATTTGGCCGAGAACAGCCCCAATAGCATTATCACTCGCATCACACATCAATTCAAATGGCAAAGACCAGTCAGGAGCAATGATGATTGGTGCAGTCACTAACCTTTTCTTCAATTCTTCAAATGCCTTGAGACAAGCATCATTAAACTCAAATTTCACATCCTTCTCCAACAACTTGCACATAGGATTAGAAATTTTGGAGAAGTCCTTTATGAAACGCCTATAGAAACCTGCATGTCCCAAGAAACTACGCACCCCCTTAACAGAGATAGGTGGTGGTAATTCTCAATAGCCTCAATCTTTGCTTTATCTACCTCGATGCCTTGCTTTGACACCTTGTGCCCAAGTACTATGCCTTCTTGAACCATAAAGTGACATTTTTCCCAGCTCAGCACTAAATTTGTTTCTTCACAACGGCTCAGCACAGCGTCTAAATTCTTCAAGCAGTCATCAAAGAAATCACTAACTACCGAGAAATCATCCATGAACACCTCAACAAATTTTTCCACCATGTCGGTGAAAATAGCCATTATAAATCGCTGAAAAGTCCCAGGAGCATTACATAGTCCAAACGGCATCCTCCTAAATGCATAGGTGCCATATGGACAAGTAAATGTAGTCTTCTCTTGATCTTCAGGATCTATCACAATCTGATTGTAGCCCGAATACCCATCCAAGAAGCAATAATACGCGTGCCCAGCAAGTCTATCCAGCATTTGATCAATAAAGGGGAGTGGGAAGTGGTCTTTCCTGGTGGCCTTGTTCAGCTTTCTATAATCAATGCAAATTTGCCACCCTATGACGGTTCTAGTAGGAATCAATTCATAATGCTCATTCTTCACCACTGTCATGCCCCCCTTCTTAAGAACACATTGCACTGGACTCACCCACTTGCTGTCAGAGATAGGAAAAATAATACCAGCATCGAGCCACTTGATAATTTCTTTCTTCACCACCTCCTTCATGATTGGATTTAATCTCCTCTGCTGCTCTATAGATGGCTTATGGCCTTCCTCCAAAAGAATTTTGTGCATGCAGAAAGAAGGACTAATCCCTCTAATATCAGCAATGGTCCAGCCAATAGCTCTCTTGCGCTCTCGCAGCACTCTCAACACCTTTTCAACCTGCACATCAGACAACAAACAAGAAAGGATCACGGGCAAGGTATTACCCTCACCCAAATAAGCATAACACAAATAAGCAGGTAAAGGTTTGAGTTCAAGAGTAGGAGCCTTCTCAATAGATGGTTTAGCAGGAGTTAAGGTCAACGGTCTATCAAGCTCCTCAAATTTCTTCCATCCTGGGACGAATTTACTCTGCATATTAAGAATCTCCACATATTCTTCAATTGCATCATCCTTCAGGATATCATCATCATCACACAAGAGTGCCCTCTCCAGAGAATCAGCATTAGAGGCTAAGAATGACCTCTCATAAGCCGTCAACTCTTCATCTACCACTCTCACCATGGACAACTCTTCATAATGGGAAGGAAGCTAGGTAGCTCTGAACACATTGAACACAGCTTCTTCACCATTTACCTTCATAATCATCTTTCCAGCTGTAACTCTAATGACAGCATCAGCAGTAGCCAAAAATCCTCTTCCCAAGATGAGAGGAACCTCAGGATAAGCTTCATAGTCAAGAATAATGAAGTCAACAGGCAATATAAACTGACCCACTTGTACAAGCACATCCTCAATAATCCCCTCGGGGCATGTCAAAGATCTATCAGCCAGTTGCAGAGTCACAATAGTTGGTCATGGTTCACCCAGGCCTAGCTTTCTGAAAACTGATGAAGGCATTAGATTCACACTAGCACCCAAGTCACACAAAGCTCGTCCAACCTCATGCTCCCCAATTTTTAGGGGAATAGTAAAACTGCCAGGAACCTTTAATTTCTCAGGAAGCCTTCTTCTAACTCTAGAACTGCACTCCTCAGTGAGTGCAACTGTCTCGAACACAGTCAGTCTTCTCTTGTTAGCAACAATATCCTTGATGTATTTAGCATATTTGGGAACATCCCGCAAAAGCTCCACCAAAGAAATATTTACCTGAATCTAACTCAAGATCTCCAAAAATTTCTTGCATGCTGCATCAACTTTCTGCTTCTGAAGTCTTTGAGGGAAAGGTGGTGGTGGTCTCACAATAGCAGGCTCGGGCTGATTTTCTATCACTTTCTCAGCTTCTTTCTCCACCACTCTATCAGCATTAGGCTCTAACTCACCAACAGGCTTCCTTGGCATTGGGGGAACTTCTTCTAGAGCCCTTCCATTCCTCAAAGTAACTGCTTGCACAAATTCTTTAGGATTTTTCTCTGTATCACTTGGCAAAGTGCCCCGATGTCTGTTATTCTGTGCTCTAGCTAGCTGCCCCATTTGTCTCTCAAGATCTTTTTGAGCATTGGTCAAATCTTTTATTGTTTGTGCCTGAGCTGTTGAATCATCCATGAGTTTTTGCTGCCCTGCAAAAAAATTTCTAAGCATATCTTCAACTGAACTAGGCTATTGTGGCTGAGTCTGCGACTGTGACCCTTGATGTGGTGCATTTTGAAGATTATTTTGGGATCTGTCATTGCCTTATAGCTGCTCACGGTTATTTGGGTGACTACGCCAATTGGTGCTGTAGCTATTACCATATTGATTTCGATTCTGACCCTGTGGCCTGTTCTGATTACCCACATAATACACTGACTCTGGATTAGATGGACAGATATCAGTGGCATGATCATCTCCACAAACCTCACAAAAGACTTGAAGTTGTTGCACTGGAGCTGCTTGTTGTTGAGTCTGCGGCAGAGCTAGCTTGCTGATTTGATTGGAGATAGCATCCATCTTCGCCCTCAGCTCTGAAACTGTATCGAACTGAAGTACCCCAACAGATTTCTGTGTAGTAGCTCTGCCACCTCCCTGCCAATCAGGATTGCTCTGCGAAAACTTGTCTAGTAAATCATAGATCTGGTCAAAGTTTAAAGCCAGTACTTGGCCTCCAGCAGCAGCATCTACCACGATCTTAGTATGCGCAGTCAACTCCTCAACAAAAGTATGTGCCAGAACCTCATTTGATTGGTTGTGGTGTGGACAATCTCTCAGTAAAGCTTTAAACCGCTCCCAGGCTGAATACAAAGACTCTCCTTCTATCTGTCGCCGGGCTGTCTTGGCAGATGGATAAAACTTAGCCAAGAACTTCTTAGCCAAATCATCCCAAGTAGTGATAGACCCAAGCTTTTCAGCTTTTAACCACTTCCTTGCTTTCCCAATCAGTGAAAACGGGAACAATGTCAAGCGAACATAATCAGTAAGAACTCCCGCTGGTGTATAAGTATCACCGATCTCCAAGAAATTCTGAATGTGTTGCTGCGGATCTTCATGAAGTAATCTACCATATCGCCCAGTCACATGCAGCAACTGAATCATGCTAGGCATAATCTCAAAGTGCCCGGTGATAGGGGCTTCACAATGTTAGACGCCACTCCCCCCAGGCTGGGAAGAGCAACATCTCGCACCGCTACTGCTCGTTCTTCTGCCATTTCAGTGGGTAAGGAAGCAGGTACAATTGCTAGTGCTTCTCGGTCTCTCGCTTCTCTTCTTACCCTTCTCAAGGTCTTTCAAGCTCGGGATCAAAAGGTACGAGTGGTTCGTTCCTTCTATTCCTTTGCATGTAAAACCTGTTACCTGAAACAACACAAGAAACTCAACAAAAAATTAAAATTGAATAAATAATAAGTAATCGTTCAAAAAGAAATCAGTCAATTATTAGTCCCCGGTAAGGCGCCAAAAATTTGTTGCTCCCAACGCACACGCAAGTATACGTGGTCGACAAGTAATAAAGTGATAAGTAGAGTATCGTTCCCACGAGGACTATTCACACTGGACTCTTAACAAACAATTTCTTAACAACTACTCAGGGATATTTTCCAGTAGTGAGAGTTTTATTAACTAAAGAACAATAATTTAAATGGTGGAAATTCAAGTAAACAATGGTGCAAACTTTGGTTGTAAACAAGATTAACGAAACGGTCCAGGGTCAGAGTTACGAACAATCCAGTTGTGTTTTCCAATTGATGCCACTTCTCAAATCCCGAATTACTAACTAACAGATTAAATGTACCCGTGAAAACCTTTCGAATCTTCACGGTCTATGCAGGCTACTCCAATTCCTATATGTCTATGGGTTGAATCACGTGCACGCATTAACGAATTCTGTAATTAATTAAGCTAGGCGAGCAAGTATATGTCTATCCTACTCACAAATTGGTTCCCCGATGCCTAGGTTCACAATCTAGCCCTACTCTTTCTTATTGCATTCATAAATTCCCTCTTTCGAGTTCAATCAAAGAACCATAGATAATGCATACTTATCGAGCCCTAATAATTAAAAAAGTGAAATCAAGAAAGAATAAGTAACCCGTTATGGGATTCAATACATGGAATTCAATCCTCAAACATCAACTTTCATGAAACACTCTAACTCTAGAACGAAAGATTTAGCCACGCATACTCGTAATCACAAGACAATGATTTAATGAAATGATTAATAGATGAAAGAATAGGAGTAAAACCCTTGTAAAATGAAGTATGGTGCTCTCAAGTTGCTCCAAAGTCTGAACTCCCTTCAAAAACTAAGTAAAAGAGTATTTATAGTGTTTACAAAAGCCTAGAAATAAGTTACGCCTAAGCCTAGACGAAATAGGACTTAAAAACCCACTCAAGGGGCGCTATAGCTGGCGCCCTGCCCCTCGGAACGCGCTCAACTAGGAAGAACCCGTCGAATCTCGCACGCAATAGCAGTGCTCCACGCTCAAAAATGCGCCATAGGGGCGCGCCGCGCCTAGCAACGCGCCAGGCCATTTTTCCTGCTGCGTCGTTCGCAGCTTGCGTCGCGTCGTGCCTTCGTGTGCTCGATCCAATCCTCAATCAAATTCCAACCTTTTCTTGCTCGATCATGCTCTTTAAAGCTTCAATTGCACTTCATAACAACCTACACGCATACGACATAAAATCAGTGCAAAATCACATTCATCAACTAGAAAACGGGCGAATAAATTACTCAAACGTAAGGAAATATTAAGAAAATATAGGCATAAAATGCCAAACATCAGTCAAAATGTGAATATTTGCACAATTAGTACATTTATAATATTCGTGGCTATATTATACAATTGCATTACTTAGGATACATGTCAAAAATATTTCAATTTGTGATTATTTGCACAAATTAGTAATTATCTGTGATTACCTATATTTAAATAATTTTATTTGAGTTTATTTAATAATTATTTATACATTTTATAAAATACGTATATCTATATTTTTATTTACACCTTTAAGTTGAATATTGGCCAATTTAAAAGAAAATGTCCACTTCTTATTTTTCTTTTTATTTACTTTTTTTCCTTCTCCTTTTGTTAAATCTTTCCTACGAACCTGCACAATTGTCTGTCTAGGTACGTCAATTCTGTTGGAAATCAATTGCTATTTTCTTCCAGTTATTTAGTTCGAATTCTCCTGAATATTCTTGTAATTATTTTCGTATTCCAGAATATTTCTTTTAAATTTATTTTAAAACCCTCCTTCATTTTGAATTTAGACAAGTATTCATCTAGATTCATTCATTTTGCACCTTCTACATTTTTCTTATACAAAATATATTTTTAACTTTATTTCAATTCCTTAAAATTTCGTTTGAACCTTGACATAAAACTTAACCAAATATATTTTCCTACATTAAATCATTTTCTTCCTAATTTCAAGATTGCTGTTCCTACTTGAATCTAGACAAAATGGGGTCTAAATTCATTTTCTTTTAAATATTTTCCAAATCCTCAGTCAATATTCTTTCCTAAACTAGTCCCTCCCTATTTTTGGAAGAAATCAAATTCTCCAATCTTCCAAAATTAATCCCAAAATTTCTCCAATCCCCCTTATCTCTCCCAACGGCTAAGAAATCCCTTGATCTTGGCTCAATCACAACAACTCAAATGAATTTCTAATTCCTTCATATACACAACAACATCATCAACAAAAGATCACACACCATCAGCATACACGAAAAGGGGAAGGACAAAATAATACACAGTACCCCCATTTTCCTCACCTTCACAGTACCTCGCTCATCCACAAAAACATTCAGTACATACACGCCATACCCTTTCTTCCTCCTATCTTCTTCCCCTCTCCCACACCAAAACGAACACCCCCATCGAAAAACTCCCAAAGTCTAAACACTCACTACTGACCCATCTCTTTTCTCTCCTCAATTTACACTCAGATATACAACATCACCATTGGAATACACTTCTTTAACACCCCCTACACCAAAAACAGAATATCACACGCCCTCTTTTGCCTTTTTCTTCCTTTACACAGACACCATCCATACATATGCACACAGTACATCTCCAAACACCCACGCACAAACATACCTGAGAACAACTTTCTCATTGCCTCTCCCCTGTCAATTTTCTTATACTCCATACAAACATCACACATACACCCACAAATTGAAACCAAGGGAAGATCGGGGCTGAGGTCAAAGCAATACAAAACGAGGCTGTATCTGAATCGAAACGCCGTGGAACCTTGATAATTATTTTATTATTATTATTTTATTATTATTATTATCACACATACGCCGTTGAACCTTGATTCTTTCGTTACTGAATCTGAATCGAAACGGGGTCGAGTGACGTCGTTGGTCGTTTGATGGCTCTCACTCCTCCGTTTCTGCTGCCGTCATTGCCGTTTTTGACGGAAAAGTCGACGACGTTGGTTTCGATCGATGTGGCTCTGGGTTAATCTTTTCTCGCTGACAACGTCGCATCTTTATCTCCCTTGTTTCCTGAATTTTCTTTGGGGCGTTTTCATGTTACTGTTGTGTTTGTTCTGTTGCAGGGCTCGTTTGAGACTATTGTAGCTGTTAGTTTGATGAAAGTTGTCTTCATCCAATCTCTATTGTCACTGTCCTTATCGTGAATTGGCTAAGCTGTTGGTTTGACCAACAAATGGTTATTTGCTTGACTGGCCTTGGTGCTGATCCTTGACTATAACTTGTTATTTGGTTTCTGCAATACATTTATTCTCTAACTCTTTGGATTGACAAGTTTTTGAAGTGCAGATGATGGAACAGACATTACATTGTGAATTTTGAACAAATATTGCGCTATTGGCCTATGAAAATATATATTTATTTGAGGCCTATACAAGGAATTGACGGACACACAACGAATTGATAGACCAATTACGGCCAAGAAAAATAATTATTTATTTGAGGGCTATTGATTTGTACGTATAAACAGTCCCATTCCCCGAGTCCCTAAAGAAACAAAAAGGCTATGATTACGTGTATAAGCCATGATTACAAACGAGCCGGTGATGGAGTGATGAGACCGGTACTTGGCATGGCAACACGACCGGCCGGCGTGTTCGCAGCCGTATCGACGTCCGTAACCTCCACTCGATTCATACACACCTGAGCCGACACTTTTAAAAAATCCCTTTTCCCTTTTTATTTTATCTTATTATTATTATTATATTTTTACTTTGTTATTATTATTATTATTTATTATCATTATTATTTTCATTAATACTAATCTTATTTTTTCTATATTTTGTGTGAGGTAAAATTGGATGCGAGACGAGGGAAAAAGACCGCTAGAAGAAAAATCCTTTTACTTAAATTACTTCCTTTATTATTACAATTATTATTATTATTATTTTATTATTATCATTATTATTATTATTATTATTATTATTATTATCTACTAATCTTATTATTATCACTATTATCATTTTATTACTTTCACTATTATTAATATTATTATTCACTAACTCCTTTTCATTTTTATTGCGAGGTACCTTTGGAAAAAGCTGATTAGTGAATTTAAACACTTTTCATCATTATATGCACATAAATGATTATTTAATTATTCTTCTATTTGTAGTTAGTTATTTATTCTTTTATAATTCTTAGAATCCCAATTATTTAGTCCGGCCGGTAACCACATTTGTAGGGCTCGAGAGGTGCCTAACCCCTTCCTCTCGAGTTAACTTGAACCTCTTACCTGAATTTCTGACTCGTAGACCAACCCGGAGTTAATTAAATGGAATTAGAAATTAAAAGGTGACCTAATATGTCTAGGAAATTTATTAGACGGCAACTCCAAAACCTTAACTCAAACAAGTTACCCAGTCAAATCCGAAACCGACTTGCCTCGAGTTGAGTCCAAAATTGGGTATGACAGAATGGCGACTCCGCTGGGGAGATCAAGGTTCAAATCATAACGGGCTTTAAATTGGGATTATTTATTTTCTTGCCAGTTATTCCGATACTAACTTTTCTTCTTTTCCTTTTTTATAGGACTAAGGTTTATTTTTGAATTTTTGAATTTTGGCGCTCAATTATTTAATTGCTTAATTGTATTTTCTTTGTTATTTTCCACTGTCACTTCCTCCACTCCTGGAAAGGTTTTTACACTTTCACACACCATAAATGGTTACGTGGATCTCACGGCCGTTTCACTGTCAAAAAATCCTTAAGGAGGAACGGTTAGAATCTAGTTGGTCGGTGGTACAACCAACAATTCTAAACGTTTCCACCACTTGGTTGTCCTCTTGGGGAACCATATCCTTTTCTTGATTACCCCACTCTTAGTATAGAAATCATGAATCATCTCATAATTAGGAAAATTTTGACTTCGGCTCACGTCTAAGTCTATTAGTTCACCATATTTGAACGAACCAAACGGGTCTCCGACACTAAGGGGACGTTTGAATATATTATGTGTGCATTTATTTAAAGTTGAACATGTCTAATGTAGACCATTTGTTCACCTAAAAGTGGGTTCGCATAACAAAATATTATTTATTCAAACGAACCCAATTATTTTATAAATTTTTGGGTTATGAACGAAATTAATTTTTTCGACTTTCATGAATACAAAATCGTAGATTTTAAATTAATTTCTTCTACCTTTAATGTAGCAAGATCAATTATTATTTCTATTTACCTAAAGCAAAATGTTATTTCTACATTTATGCAATAAAATTAATTATTTTATAAAATTATTTTCTGTTAATTTAGGGTTATTAGAACAATTGGGATGATATAAAATACACGTTCAATTTTAAATACCATAATCAAATTTGGAAGGCTTAACATCCTTGGTATGTTAAAGTCCATTAGCCAACCTCATCCAAAAGCATCATCATATGACGCCTATCGTGCATATTATGTGTATGGATTTGATTTGCATATGAAATTATTATTGTTTCATGTGTTAATTTTACTCCCACTCCCGAGGTTGACTTGTGCATTTGTTTCAATACTTTTATATTTCTAAACTCGTGCATATCATGCATACCTTCCGCCACTCCTAGAAACTTTCTATTTCGTGCATTGAAAATACAGTGGTCACAACCACCTCTTCCCTCACATAAAATCTCCTTTAGGGGGAACGACTTGGAATCTATTCGATCCAAAACGTTCCCGCTCCCGAGCCGCCCGCTTGGGAGGATAATAAAACCCGGTCTAGCTAATTCCATTCCTTAGTAGCGGCGTTAGGAATCATGCATCATGACATGTCATTAGTCGACTTGTTCTCAAGTCTGATAGGCCAACTTGTTCAAACAATCTGAACGGTTTTTTAACCCCCAAAGAACGGAGAGTACTTGCTTTTGTTACTATCTTTCTAGGGGGACGAGTTGATGTTTGCATGGTCACGATTGCTGATGTCTTACCCAAAGATACTAACCAAAACTACGCTTTGGTACCGATGATTGTTGCAGAGATGTACCGAGCTTTAGAAAGATGCAAGAAGGGCGCCGGTTTCTTTGAAGGTTGCAATTTGCTTTTACAAATTTGGCTGATGGAGCATTTACAAAGGACGGCTAGCACAGACCAAGTTTTCCATCCCATACCAAGAGATAACTACCTCTTCCCATACCAAGAGATAACTACCTCTTGACTCATACCGCCCGCATGGACAACGCTTTTGGGAAATGGGACCAACCAACAACCGCCAACGGTTGGCACCACATGTTCTGTCAATTGACACCTGAGTACATTCAATGGATGTTTGATTACTTTCCCAGCACAACGGTAATCACACAGTCCGAAAATGACTCATTTCTCATCTTAGTGGGCTTTAAAGTAGTTTATCCACGCACTCTTTTAAGGACACTTAGACAAGCAGGGAGAAAGCAGACTGTACCTCAAATTGCAGACATCGGAAATTTCAAAGCAAATATTCTCGGAGGAGTGATACCGTTCAAAGACAAGATAATAGAACTTTGGAACGAAAGGCAACGAATGGGAATCGACACTATTGGACGAGACAGGTTTGACGCCGGCTATGATGAAGACTATCCAGACTGGCTTAGGAAGGACATAGCAAGGGCAATTCAACCAAGTTCAACAACAAAAAGGAAAAGGAATGCTGATGAGTTAGAATCTGATTACAAAAGGTTACGCAAACAACTAACAAGGGCACAAGGGAAAATAGCAAAGAAGCAAAGCTTGGTCGAAGCAAAGAACGAAGAAAAAGGCAAATGGTGCAGTAAGGCAGAGCTTCTGAAACAACGCATAGGGTCTATTGGAGTATGGGCTGGCGAGGGGATGAACTCTGTGGCAAACAAAGGAATAGAGGATAAAGGAAGCAAGGCTTGGGAAATGTTGAAGAACTTCACATTTGACATATCCCGGCTCTTAATTGATGCAGATAATATCATCTTCCAAGGATACTCATCAGAGGCAAGCTTGTCCAAGGAAGACTCGACCTAGAAAGAAGAAGAAGATTCTTCTTTGGAAGGATCAACATAAAGATGTTCACCTGGCCATGATCTAACCCTCTAGTAAAGTTTTCTTTCTCTTACACTGTTTCAATATCAGCCAATGTAACAAAAGTTCAATAAATGCAATATTGTCTTTATGCTCCACATTTTGTTAGCAAGTGAAATGATGCATGTGGCACAAAGCATAATCCAAAATCATCGTCCGTAAAATGGCCCTTCATATTGGGATGCATTTCTTATTTGATATGTGTGCATTGCATGAATTCGTCTGTTGTTCTGAGTCTCTTTCTACCTAAGAAATTCTTTCTCCAAATTCAATCGCCTACTGAGGCACCTCCTCTCTCCGCTCTATGTTCAAATCTTTCGCATGCCCAAACTGTCTCTAAATTCACCTATCAAACTCAAAGTCTATTACCAAAAGGTTGGCTCGAGTTGAATACCAAGGCCAAGGACATGGTTAAGCGAGTGCACTTGCCAGGGATTTTCCGAACTAAAGAGTTCTTCACAGCAACTCCCACTAGCCCTCATTACCTCCACTGCACTACAAACTACCAATAAGGCTAGCCAGCCCGAAAATAGGAGCCTTTTCAAAAAGAGAAAGATGAAGTCTCTTTTGTTGCGACCATTGAAGTCTCTACGTTCAACCACTATTATCAAACAGCGCCACCATTTTATCCCTACCCTTATATACCACCTAAATATCCCGCTCAGTCCACTCGACATATACTCCACATCCCAGCACCAAATCATCCGCAATACCAGCAAACACTCGAGCCAACTACTGAAAATACACCACCATACCCTCCTAAGGCCTCGCCCTGATGCAAACCAAATACCGAAAAGAAACTACACTCCGCTAGCCAAAACCCACACTCAACTTTTCAAGAAATGAGAAACTGTCGGGCTTACTGCCCCAAGTACCTCAATTGTTCCATCGAGAAATATGAAAATTGACAAGGCAAGGAAAATGTTGGGCAAACTCAAAGGAACCTTAAGAGCTTTTAACACCAGCATCCAAGGATCATTTTGTTGCACCTCTCCACACAGTCGCACCACCTACAATGCATGACTGTGACCCAAAACACTTTCCAACTTATTCCCATCATGATCAAAATAGCAGTCAAAGGGCCAGTGAAATACAATATCGAAAAACAGAGATATAACAAATAATTGTGCACAACAACCAAAACAAGCAAGTCGATTCAACTTGCAAAGGGGAGACAAAACACAATGACAAAGCAATCGTTATATGAAAAACCTGAAGACTTCCTGGAGCAATTTTTGGTCGAAGGCTTTTATTGGTCTACAAAAGGATGCAGCAACCTAAGAATATACATAATATAGGCAAACTACTTCGAGTTCAACGACTCGGCAATAAGATATTATCCAACAAAGAAGGTCGCTGCAAGGACTATATTGTAACAGTTGGTCAACGAGTAGGAAAGACGTTGAGAACCTCTTTGAAATATACATAGCCGTTATGATAGACAAATTTGGAAAGAAAGGATGACAAATGAACTCAAGGTCCTAGTATTCGACAAAAGCCAACATCATTTTCTGTCACACAACACAATCTATTCCTTACACAATGTCTTTATCACTTCTCAGTGAAATTCAACTCCTCATCTCCCACTTAAACAGACATCGGTCGTATGACCAAAATTCTTGCCTTGATTGCTACATAAAGCACTTGGGCAGTCTCTTGTGATATCTATATGATCTATCACGACCTCCAAATTTAAGCGCTAATCTGTCATCTACGGTCTAGGCTTTTTCCTAAGCTTGCATGTCATTTTTGCTTTAAGTCTTTGCTAACATGCCAACAATATTTTGTGCATTTCACCACTTTGTTAAGGTTGTCTTGCGCTTGAAAGCTGAAATCGGTCAAGAATCTGCATTCGAAAAAGCCGAAATGGCAAGCCAAGTAGCAAACACTTTCCTCCGCGACAATGTCCTTCGAACCACCAGCATATAACACCAAGCGCGTTCAGACAATCCCAGTATAGTACAACCTACATTATACTCACACAAGAACAACAACAAAGAAATCTGATCACTATACGACCAAGCTCACAACCTTACACTGCACCCAAGTTACACAATACACAACCTCCTCTTTGTAAAGACTTCCAACTACAACCCTATCAGGCTCAACACAATCAAGGACATACAAAAAGACAAAACCTCACGCCTTCATTCCTTAAGCTCAATCAAATGACATTGCAACCAACAGACAAACTACTCCGTGGATACCCGTTCCTAAATTTGATCCAACAAGATCTACACTAAAACATTCCATACCATGACACCGCAAGACATCCAGCACCGAAACACAAAGTTGACAGCCTGATTAACCCAAAGTAAAACGGTTGTACAACAAAAAATAGACATAGGGAAACTGCAACTCCCGAACTACAAACACACTTTCCACAAAGGCCTGTCCATCAAGCAAAAAAAAACAATTTTTGACAACCTTCAAAATCCGGTAAAATCCAAAATATCAAACCGCAGTTTGAGTATGCAAAATATCCACATACTCATAATCATCAATACATCCGACTGACACACTAATAGGCGAATGCAGATTTTATCCAATATATTGGTGTTCAGTACAATGCAACCACCTTCTCTCGGTGATTTGTCATAAATAATAAACTGGGGCAGAATTTTTTGAAGATCACCTCAAAAATTCCAAAAGACGCAAACTTGACACTGCGGCAGAAATTTTTGAGGGGACGTTAAAATTTCAAGAAAAGTCCTTACAACAGCAACATGATAGTCTCCTTAGCACATCGCATGATATAACAATAGTATTCTACTTGTTGCGCTACTCTTGATGCATCGACTAAAGGTATAAAGCCCAATGTCAAATTTCACATTTTCATTAGCTGAGGGCACACAACCTGAACCGTCGATTGAGGGTACACAACCCGATATCGATTTGTCATTTAAATTAGCTGAGGGCATACAACTCGATGCGTCGGTTGAGGGTACACAGTCCGATATCGATTTCATTTTAAATTAGCTGAGGGTACACAGCCCGAGACGTCGGTTGAGGGTACACAGCCCGATATCGATTTACATTTTAAATTAACTGAGGGTACACAGCCCGATATCGATTTGTCATTTACATTAGCTGGGGCTACACAGCCCAAGGTGTCGATTGAGGGTACACAGCCCGATATCGATTTGTCATTTACATTAGCTGAGGGCATACAACCAGAAGCGTCTATTGAGGGTACACAGCCCGATATCGATTTGCATTTTAAATTAGCTGAGGGCACATAACCCGAAGCATCGATTGAGGGTACACAACCTAATATCGATTTGTCATTTACATTAGTTGAGGGTACACAGGCCGAGGCATCGATTGAGGGTACACAGCCCGATATCGATTTTTCATTTACATTAGCTGAGGGTATATAGCCCGAAGCATCGGTTGAGGGTACACAGCCCGATATCGATTTGCATTTAAATTAGCTAAGGGTATATAGCCCGAAGCGTCGGTTGAGGGTGCACAGCCCGATATCGATTTGCTTTTTTATTTTTGCAGAGGGTACACAGCCCGATTCATGGACGAAGGGTACACAACCCGATGACGAAACTGACACCGTGGAGGGTACACAGCCCAATGCAAATTTTGACATTGTAACAGGAAGACAGCTTGGAGGGTACACAACCCGTTGATAGGACAACATGACAAAGGGTGTGCAGCCAAAATGAAAGAATGATAGGCAACCCTGCATGGAAAGATACACAGCTCAATACAAAAGGAGTATACAGTCCGACGTGACAAGCACACTTTTAAAGGACGAAAAACAATGGACATACAATCCGGCGTCACACTGGCGAGATGATCCAACAACAGTTCAGCACGACAAGGAAACTACCTCCTGACGAGAAGCACTTAGCAAATGGATATCCCCCTGAGGAAAGGCATACATTCCCTAGCACTGAGCACCTGAAAGCAGACCAGACAACCAGAGCTCAACTCAACAGGGAAGTCTACTTTATCTCTATTTTTTATCTCAAATTGCATTTATCATAATCTTACTGTAAGGACTCCCCGATCTCCCGACAAGACCCTGCGCCCTACTCTCACACTTGCTCCCAAAATCACTACCAATTGTGCAACCACAAAACCTCAAATACATACCAAAGCATCATCTCAAAACCCAATTCAAAAGTCCTAATCCTACAGACAATGCTTTTTCTACACCCGCAAGTTTCCTAGTTTGCCGAGTTCATAAGCACTCAACGCTACAGTTTCGTACACGCACCACTAGTCTACCAAACCTCTCCTTGCCAATTGGGTACCAGCTCCGTATTCCTTCCTATTTGCGCCTGCCTATTTTAATCGTGCGCATTTCTTGTGCCTTACTCCTCAAAATTCCCCAAGACAATGTTGAAGCCAAGATGATTCGTTTATCGAGTTGTGGTGGAAACTATGCCCATGTAAACTCCTTTTTATGGGTGTGTCGTGCACCACATCTTTATAACTAGGACGTTTACAAGCCTATTTCACCACGCTCGATCTATCGATAATATCTTGACTTCGACAATGCCTTTGTCCTACCTACAAAAAATACCTATTCTGTCGAATTCTGACATGCCTAAAAGCCGATCATTTCATGCCCTCTCAAGTAATGTGCCTAATCCTTCATTGCAAATTAGGATGTTATTCCGCATTTCCAATTCGGCCCATTCAAGCTTATCTGCATTAATCGTGCGTGTTTTCATGCCTAGTCGTGCCCATCTATTTGAGTCGTGCGCATTTATAAAACTCGCTCCTTAAATCCTTCCCAGCTCAGTCAAGGTAATATTGAGGGAAATATTACTCATTTATCGAGATGAAGTGGAAACTATGTACCTATAAACTCCTCTTTATGGGTGTGTAGCGCGCCACATATTCATAACTAGGACAGTATAAGACTCTTATCTCACGCTCGATCTGTTGAGGTTATCTCATCTTCGCCAGTGCCTTTACTTCATCCTTCGTTTATCCCGCCGAAAAGGCAAAACATACACGAATCTAAATTTTACATACCTAGATAAGTTTAGTCCTTACTTGTAAAATCGTGCGTCATAAATCTCTCACACAGGCAAAACGCCATTCTAGAACTACACAGAGCCTGATTCTCGTGAAACCCGAGATATGTAGGCAACTCAGAGACCGGGGTTCGGCCAAAAACACCCCAAAACTCCCATTTGCCCTTTTCAATCTTTTTTTCCTTCCAGTCGTGACAAAATTGGCTACTCCGTCAACTATCTTTGCCCGAAGACTCTTTCATCATCCCGGGCAAGAGGGGCATCTGTTGACACCCAATTTTGTCCCTCCTTTTTCTAAAATTAGCTATAATTCAACTAAAGGGTACAATGTGACTATTTGTGCAAAATGTGCATTAGAAATCATGTATTTACGTGCATTTTCCTCTACAATTAGTGTGACTATATTACTTAAATTTGCATCATTTAGGCTATTTGTCAAAATGTGAATATTTGCACAATTAGTACATTTATAATATTCGTGGCTATATTATACAATTGCATTACTTAGGCTATATGTCAAATTTATTTCAATTTATGATTATTTGTGAAAATTAGTAATTATCTGTGATTACCTATATTTAAATAATTTTATTTGAGTTTATTTAGTAATTATTTGTGCATTTTTATAAAATACGTATATCTATATTTTTATTTACACCTTTAAGTTGAATATTGGCCAATTTAAAAGAAAATATCCACTTCTTATTTTTATTTTTATTTACTTATTTTCCTTCTCTTTTTGTTAAATCTTTCCTACGAACCTGGACAATTATCTGTTTAGGTACGTCCATTTTGTTGGAAATCAATTGCTATTTTCTTCCAATTATTTAGTTCGAATTCTCCTGAATATTCTTGTAATTATTTTCGTATTCCAGAATATTTCTTTTAAATTTATTTTAAAACCCTCCTTCGTTTTGAATCTAGACAAGTATTTGTCTAGATTCATTCGTTTTGTACCGTACATTTTTCTACATTTTTCTTATACAAAATATATTTTTCACTTTATTTCAATTCATTCAAATTTCGTTTGAACCTAGACATAATACTTAACCAAATACATTATCCTACATTAAATGATTTTCTTCCTAATTTCAAGATTTCTATTCCTACTTGAATCTAGACAAAATGGGGTCTAAATTTATTTTCTTTTAAATATTTTTCAAATCCTCAGTCAATATTCTTTCCTAAACTAGTCGCTCCCCATTTTTGGAAGAAATTCAAATTCCCCAATCTTCAAAACAAAATCCCAAAATTTCTCCAATCCCCCTTATCTCTCCCAACGACTAAGAAATCCCTTGATCTTGGCTCAATCACAACAGCTCAAATGGATTTCTAATTCCTTCATATACACAACAACATCATCAGCAAAAGATCACACACCATCAGCATACACGAAAAGGGGAAGGACACAATAATACACAGTACCCCCATTTTCCTCAGCTTCACATTACCTCACTCATCGACAAAAACATTTAGTACATACACGCCATACCTTTTCTTCCTCCTATCTTCTTCCCCTCTCCCACACTAAAACAAACACCCCTATCGGAAAACTCACAAAGTCCAAACACTAACTACTGGCCCATCTCCTTTCTCTCCTCAATTTACACTCAGATATACAACATCACCATCGGCATACACTTCTCCAACACACCCTACACAAAAAACAGAATATCACACACCCTCTTTTGCCTTTTTCTTCTTTAACACAGACACCGTCCATACATATGCACACAGTATATCTCCAAACACCCACGCATGAAAAAAACTGAGAACAACTTTCTCATTGCCTCTCCCTTGTCAATTTTCTTATACAAAATATAAAATCATCCATACAAACATCACACATACACCAACAAATTGAAACTAAGGGGAGATCGGGGCTGAGGTCAAAGCAATACAAAACAAGGCCATGATGGACACCATCGCCGTCGGAAATTGATCAAAAGAATACCACCACCGTTGAAAAACTCAACGCCGTTGAACCTTGATTCTTTCGTTACTGAATCTGAATCGAAACGGGGTCGCAGTGACGCCGTTGGTCGTTTGATGGCTCTCACTCCTCCGTTTCTGCTGCCGTCATTGCCGTTTTTGACGGAAAAGTCGACGACGTTGGTTTCGATCGATGTGGCTCTGGGTTAATCTTTTCTCGCTGACAACGCCGCATCTTTATCTCCCTTGTTTCCTGAATTTTTTTTGGGGCATTTGCATGTTACTGTTGTGTTTGTTCTATTGCAGGGCTCGTTTGAGACTATTGTAGCTGTTAGTTTGATGAAAGTTGTCTTCATCCAATCTCTATTGTCACTGTCCTCATCGTGACTTGGCTAAGCTGTTAGTTTGACCAACAAATGGTTATTTGCTTGACTGGCCTTGGTGCTGATCCCTGACTATAACTTGTTATTTGGTTTCTACAATACATTTATTCTCTAACTCTTTGGATTGACCAGTTTTTGAAGTGCAGATGATGGAATAGACATTACATTGTGAATTTTGAACAAATATTGCGCTATTGGCCTATGAAAATATATATTTATTTTAGTCCTATACAAGGAATTGACAGACACACAACGAATTGATAGACCAATTACGGCCAAGGAATATAATTATTTATTTGAGGCCAATTGATTTGAACGGATAAACAGTCCCATTCCTCGAGTCCCTAAAAAAATAAAAAGGCTATGATGACGTGTATAAGCTATGATTACAGACGAGCCGGTGACGGAGTGATGAGACCGGTAATTGGCATGGCAACACGACCGGCCGGCGTGTGCGCAGCTGTATTGACGTCCGTAACCTCCACTCGATTCATACACACCTGAGCCGACACTTTTACAAAATCCCTTTCCCTTTTTATTTTATCTTATTATTATTATTATTATTATTATTATTATATTTTTACCTTGTTATTATTATTATTATTTATTATCATTATTATTTTCATTAATACTAATCTTATTTTCTCTATATTTTGTGTGAGGTAAAATTGGATGCGAGACGAGGGAAAAAGACCGCTAGAAGAAAAATCCTTTTATTTAAATTACTTTCGTTATTATTACAATTATTATTATTATTTATTATTACTATTATTATCTACTAATCTTATTATTATCACTATTATCATTTTATTACTTTCATTATTATTAATATTATTATTCACTAACTCCTTTTCATTTTTATTGCGAGGTACCTTTGAAAAAAGCCGATTAGTGAATTTAAACACTTTGCATCACTATATGTACATAAATTATTATTTAATTATTCTCCTATTTGTAGTTCGTTATTTATTCTTTTATAATTTTTAGAATTCTAATTATTTAGTCCGGCCGGTAACCATATTTGCGGGGCTCGAGAGGTGCCTAACTCCTTTCTCTCGAGTTAACTTGAACCTCTTACCTGAATCTCTGACTCGTAGACCAACCCGGAGTTAATTAAATGGATTTAGAAATAAATAGGTGACCTAATACGCCTAGGAAATTTATTAGGTGGCGACTCCAAAACCATAACTCAAACGAGTTACCCAGTCAAATCGAGTTGAGTCCAAAATCGGGTATGACAGGGTATCAACGCCTAAATGTTCGTTGGCTCATCGAGTAGGCGTATATCTTCAATGCTCGGTGACTTGTAGGATAAATCTAGTCTCACAAGCTGGACTCGTATCTCTGTAACAAAAGATAGCGTATTTTTGCACGCTAAGTCTATCCCCCCACTTGCTGAGTGCTGACACAAGCAGTCATGAAGTTAAAGTAGTGTGATGTGAAAAGATATTTCACTGACTCCTTGAAGCTCGCAGTCTCTTTGACCAAGTATGATACTGATCTCTTAAAAAACTTCGCGTGCTTTCTTCTGATTGGTTGATGCTGATCTCACTCACCTTTTGAGGAACTGCCATTAACTACTCTGAATCGTTTCACGTCTCTAGTAACAATAACGCTTGACCATTTCGTGCTCCATCCTTATCCCCCTTTTGTCTATAAATAGTGACTTCATGACAGTGGGAAATCATAAATTCTTCTTCAGAAAGTAATTCACTTCTTCAGCAATTTCTCATGATAGCGAGAAGCTTTTCTTCCCTTAATAATGTTCGCCTTTGATCCAGGTTTGATATTCCTAGAAAACCTTCTCCTTTCCAAATGGATGCTACATGAAGGAGAACACTCGCCTGCAATTACCTCTTTTTCTTTTTTCATCCATGAAAGAATGAATGAAGTCCCCCGAATCACGAAGTTTTTATCAGGGTTCTAGTGATGTCCTTCGGGATGTCTTCATTGTTTCACGAGCACTGATTACAGTGTGCTCATCTTCTAACACAGTGGTTCTTGTGATATTCTTCTTGTAATGCAGGGTCAGGATGCTTAGCCCTTTCAGCTGTCATGAGGCTTCTACGCCAGGATTTCTCTAGTGCTTGGGTTGCCTCTTTGATGGAGTAGGGTTGAAATTGGCTTGTCGGACTCCGCTTCATGGTAGGTAAGAAGATGGATATCTGGATCATGAGCGGACTAACAAATCACCAAGCCCTAACTCCGCCTACAGTCCTAAGCTGTCTCTTGGTTCTACTGGTACAGTCTTGTCAGCGTTGCAATGCCTCGTTGGCTGTTGACTGTGGGATACTCGAGGGAAGAGGCTTCCTTGTGATGGGTTCCTAGCTCAAGCCTTTCTCTTCTCGTCTAACTTCTATTTTCGCTTGAAGATCTGCAGGGCTGTGCATTCTGATTTGGCCAGTTGAGGTTGAAGCGGATGGTCAAGCTTTACTGCTAGTCTCCTAGTTTCTCTTCAAGTTCAACGGACGAGATGGGGGAAGGTCAGGCCTGTACTCAAACGCTTCTAGGATCCCTTGCTTTGATCAAGCAAATGGGCTTTGGCTGCTTCAGCGGCCGTATGCTGCGAAGGAATGCTCGGGTCGACATATCTTAAGCTGCAAAAATGAAATGAAGAACTCCGGACTGTTTACAGCTGGTAGCTACAATCCAGTTGAACGATCTTCAGCCATGTGAATCCTGGAGAGCTCTTTGTTATTAGTCTTCTCTTTCCTTTTTTTTTTCTACAATTGTTATAAATAAATATTGTATTCAGGAAGAACTAAATGTATAGTATGAGCCTACGGGCTGTTCGTTATTAATGAAACGAATGTTTATCAATATTTCATATGTACTTGTGTTATTACGCATTTCGTAATGTATGACCAAGAAATATGTTTGTGCACCTATTTATTAGATGGCTTTCGGTCATCCTAACTATTCTGGTTGTTTAAGAACATGTGTCAGTGTGTCTGCCTTGAGCAATTACGTCTGTTGTGCACCGATAGGCCGCGACTAGTTTGCATACGCAGTAGATGGCTGTTTGCACCCACAATGGGACGACTTTAGCCCGTGTGGAAACAGTCCTTTTGCATTCTAAGACAAAATGTCTTAGCTTAGTTACTCGATTATTTAATAATTTCTAGCACTACACGGACAGGTGTCCCCATCGGCGTATAGGTGCAATTGTTGATTTAACGAGATCAACGCTCGATTAATGCCTGGTGGCGTGGTCTAGCTCTAAGCGAGTAGTATACTCTGCTTTTTGTAGTGAAAAGTGAATGTGTTACTTTAATTGAGGTCTGGCCAGGGCTATGAATAGTTGGATCATAGATGAATCTATATAAATGAATAAAACTTACTAAGTAAGATGGTAGTTTTATTGATAAAGAAGGCGCGGAGCCTGAGATGCTGTGGGTAAAAACCCGTAACATATATGATAAATACCTTAACTAAAAGGAAATAACATAAGCAAAGTAAATGCTTTCTCAAGCAGAAGTACTTCATGTTTGATCCTTGAAAGATTCAGGGGTATTTGGTGTTGGGCTTCCCTGTTTAATGGTGCGGAGCCTTGAAAGTTATCCCCCGGGTCGTTAACGACTCGGCGTCTCTCGTTGATCAAGAAATAGTGAACTGCCTGTTTCCGCAAGTGAATGCTTTCTGACTTGTCTTCAGAAGATCTCCTTTGCTCAGATAGTTGACCAGCACATCACGTTGCTCTACGAAAGATCCTGTGTCTGGAAATTCAACGTTCATCAGGGTTCCAGAGGTTAGCTCAACTATCGTCTGCCAATCATCCAGGTCTTCGGATGCTCTCCTGAGATCTCTTATTAGTGGGTGAATTCCCACGCATGAAATTTTTTAGGATTACCCTGATTTTCTTCTTTCGATCTGGCTCGCAGATGTCCTCAGCTACGAAGATCTCCCTTAGTTGATTAACCATCAGCCGACATTTATTGTACAACCTGCTCTCTCTGGCCCCCAATGTGTAGGCTAAGTCAAGAGCTTGAATTATGGCTTCACACTCTGCTTCAATTTCATGAGTCATTGTGGCCTGATGGTAGACCATTCCAGATGGTGTTCTGATTTACAGAGCAACCTGCTCCCCGTTGGGATTCATCCCCGTGCGAATCTCCCAACTGCCATACTCGATCACTGCTTCATTCCTGAGTGACTCTGCAACCTTCCGTTCCAGTTTTTCTGCAAAATCTGAGGTAAAACCTTCCAACGCCTGCGACTTGACATATGTACGGGGATGATAGATGACGTCGCACTCTCCCAACTCTTCAGCCCACTTAGCCATATCTTACTACAGACCAGGTTTAGAAAAAATGGCTTGTACCGGTGTCGAAGAGACTAAACTGACCGAGTATTCCTGAAAGTATGAGTGCAACTCTCGTATGGCCATTACCAAAATTGCTATGAACTGGAGCCGCAAGGGCAAGAACTTACCTATGTGTTGCGGCATCCTGCTGGTGTATTCACGGGAAATTGCTACCCCTTCTTTTCTCCTACAAGTATCACATTCTAGGCTATCTCAGATAGTGAAACGTATAATAGTAGGTACTCACCTGTCTCTGGTTTGGTTATCACTGGAATCTGTAGGATTCGAATGTTTGTCTGAGCCATTATTAAAGAACATTGCATCTGCCACAGAGGTCCTCCTCGCTTCCGCAGCACCTCAAAGAGACGATATACCAATTCAGTCGCGCTAGGGACTAGTTGATCCATTTCCGCCAGTTGATCCCACAGTTTGCTGAATTCCTCTCCTAACCTCTCGCTCTATGGCTTCAATAGCTTTCAACTCGGCAGATGTAATCCCGTCTGAAGTAAGGCGACATTCCTCAAGGAGAGGCCACTCACCTTGTAGGTCGGCGATCCCGTCCAGGGTCGGGTACTTGAAGACCTGATGAAGTGTTGACGGTACTTCCTTGACGTCGTGTATCCATCGCCGTCCTAGTATTACATCGATGGGAGGTTGTAATTCATCACCTAGAAAATGGTTGTGCTCGTCAAGCTCGGTATGTTTTGAATTCCGTTGAAACCCATTATGTTCCGAGTACTTGAGAATATTTGAAGACAATGGCTGAATTGGTGTAGCACCTCCCCCTGGATAATATTAGCACTACTCCCCGGATCGATAAGAGCCCGCTGGATATGTATGCTGGATACTTCCATAGGCACAACAAGGTAACCTTGTTGGTCTGCTGGCTCCTCAGGTCGAACTGGATGGATCCAAATGTTATCCTGGTCTTTGTAGTCCCCTGGGCTGTGTCGAGCCGTTCGTCCACGAAGATTGTGTTGATGGTCTTCAGGTTCTCAGACTCCAAATCTCTAAAACGGCAGGGCCCTTCTTCCAGCATCCCTTTGAGAAGTCCTTCCTTTAGTAAATGCTCAATCTCGATCATCAAGGCTTTGCAATCGACCGTTGCGTAGCCCCCGCTGCGATGAAAATTGCAATAGATCATTGTGTTTCTTCCTTTAGATCCTTTCGCGTTCGATGGCCATTGGATCATGGGGCCCAGTTTACCAAAATGATTGGCGAAAATGTCCATAGCATTGACTCGAAGACCAATGTCCCTAAAGTTTTGGGGTTGAGTCCGCTTCTTCTAGGATCTGGATGCTCGAGAATTATTCTGCCACCCGGTGCCCGCTTGATTCTGAACCTATGGCTTCACTCTTCTACCATCCCTCACCTTCTAGAGACGGGCTTCTCAATCTCTTCCATCGCTCGTCCTTGGGGTTGTGAAGATAATCTGGTTCCAAACAAAGTTTCTCAGTATACCTCTGATGTAACGCACTCCATTTGGACACTTGGTGTTGAGTCAAACTCCACTGAAACTCTCGGGTAGCTAAAGATACCTTTGAATTCAAACTTTTGCCGAAGACTACCATAATGATGTTACTAGGGACTGGAGGAGCTCCATGTGTTCCTTCTGAAATCTATCGAGGTAATCCTTCAGCAACTTGTTGTCACGTTATCGTATCTCAAAGATGTCTTCCATGAGCTTCTCCCGCTTGCGGGCACCACAATGCGCTTTCTTGAATAAATCTTGCATCTGACTTAATGATTCGATCGAACCCATTGGTAGCTGAGTGTACCAAGCAAGGGCTCTCTTGGTCAGAGTTGAGCCAAACCTTTTCACTAGAGCAAACTGGATTTATTCCTCAGTAATCTCGTTACTCTTCACAGTTGTACAGTAAGCAGCAATGTGATCATCTCTATCAGTCGTTCCGTCATACTTCAAGTTATCTGGCAGGCAAAAGTGCTTTTGGTATGTGGAGCGGCGGTGCGCTTGCTTTGTACGCTTGTTTTTAGAACTTATGCTCGTCCACCGCGGTAACTTGCGGTGGAGCACCCAGCACGGTACCGATTCGGTCATAGATGGCCTTAATCTTCTTTATGAGATCCTAAATGATAGGGGCTCCCTTAAGATCTTGATTGTTGATCGATGCTGAACCTCTAAGGGCGGCATCCAGGTTGAGCCTATGATGCAATATAAATTGGGCCTAAAGGACAACCATCAAGAGCCGAGCTTGCAGGATGCAAAGGAAGGGAGATCAAGAGCCTCGGAGGAGAATTCAGAAGCCAATTGAAGAACACCTTTCAGGAGGGGGATCTAGTCCACAAGGAGGAGCTCAAAAGACTCAATTTGAGGCGCCTCAACATGTTACAGGAAGAGGCGGACTGCCCCTTTGTTCAGGCGGACCACCTAGTGTGTTTCCTAGGCGCTGAAGTTGAAAAGAGGCGGAGCGCCACTGTGGGGAGGTGGAGAGCCTACCTTGCTGCCCACTCTCAGAACCTTCAATAGAGGCGGGATGCCTACTAGAGTAGGCGGGTCGCCTACTTTGCTGAGCAACCATCCGAAAATTCTACTATTTCGTTGTGTAGTTCTATCTTTGACCCTAAGTGGCTTCTATTGTTTTAACCCACTTTAGGGGTATTTAGGACCTTTTCATATTATGTTCCGTAGGCTTTCATTTTCATTTACATCATCTTGAATATTGAGGAAACTTGAGCTGTGCTCTCTTTATACCCTTGTTGGGAACTTGAATTCAACTGGTGGATTCCAATGTAAACTTCATCCGTCTTTGATCATTCTATTTGCAAGAGTCGGGTATCTTTTGAGCATAGTTGCATAGCGTAGGTGATTCCTTGACATTCACTTGAGGTGTAGCGAGACAAGTTCCTCGTTGCTACTTAGGTAATCGTTCGAGTCTCGTCTCGATCTTATCTTTATCTTTATCGCTTCCACATTTTCATATCATTTTTAGCTTCCGCGTATTTTTGATTGCAACTGTTAGTATCAAAGCAAGGCTCGAGTTATGTTCTTTTAAACCCTCGTTCCTTGTTCAACGTGTTAGTATTGTTATTGTGTTGTTCTTGAGAAAAAAATTAGTAGATCGGGTTGGATTCGAATCCCCAAGTGTTAAAAAGTATTGGAGTTTGTTCCTTATTGTATTCCCGTCGTTTTGATACCCATATATTGTGATTTGGTGTTACAATTCAAAATTTTGAAAATCAAAACCCTAAAATTTGAAAATTTCTTGAAAATGCTTCAATCTTGAATTAAAGCTTGTTGTTGTTTGTTGGAGGTTGAAATCCATTGGGGATTGGTTATTATAGTTGTATACACCTTTGGGTATCATTGGATTTGAGTAACGGGTTGAAATCGTTGGAAATTTTGGGTGCAAAAGAGCCAAAAACCCGTAGTTGAAAAGCTGCAAATTCAGCTTTAGGCGGACCGCCTCAGCAAATGTCCCTCTCTAGACATTTTTTAGGCGGAGTGCATCCCCCTCTGGGCGGGGCGCCTCCCCCTGTTACTTGTTTCCGGGTAGCTTTTGCCTAGGCTTTCACTTATTGTTTGCCTCCGGGCTTCTTCGTTAGTGTTTCTAGGGTAATTGGCCTACTCGAAAGACACTAATACGCTCATTCGTGCCTAGAGGAGAGTAGAACTCAAAGAAGCCTCGTAGAATATTTTTGCTTCAAGTGCTCACTCATTTAGCCGTTCATCCATAGAGTCACATCAAGTCCACTCACCCTGGAGAGTATTTGGTTTGTGTGACTTGAGTGGTTATTCAGGTGGTTGTTCAACTACGATGAAGCCTTTGAAATCAAGCTTGAGTGATCCTACCCACCACTAAATTGAGTGTACCCGAGTAACATCCCAAAGGTGAGGGAGCGAGTGAGGGTTGTTACTCTATCCTCTTTCTCTTGTCTTTAATTTTTGTAGGTACATGGCCGGAGACGTATACGATACCATTAAGGTCCCGGTAAGCACTTTGACCTACCTCTTGGCTGAGGTGAGATCCATAAGCTCGAAGCTTGATAGCCACAAGGAGGTATGGACCCCGAGTGTCCAAAAAGATGCCGGAGAAGGCATTAGTAAAAGAAAGTTGGGCATTCCTCAACCGTTGGGCATTCCCCAACAAGTGAGCATTCCCCACAACTTGGGCATTCCCCAAGATGATGTAGTTACTCACTCTAGGAGTATGTATATTACTCCTATGAGCCAAACAATGGTAAATGAGGGAGTTTGGGGAGGTGAGCGAGGTGATGACATTCTTAGACCTCATCCCGATGCACTTGCACATGAGAGCGAATTAAAAAAAAATAAGAGAGGAAAAACAAATTGAGAGTGAGACAAGAGGTTGGAGATCATCATTGTGAGCTTCATGATAGAGGGATTGAATGCGACACTACAAGCTGTGTGAGTGCTCACGGGAGCGACTCAAATGTAAGTGTTACTTCCCCTTTTAGTGAACATGTTAATCCCTTGTCTTGTAAAGACTCAATGCTAGTTGGTACTTGTGATGCATTTAATGAAATTGCAACTAACGTAGAGTCGATTAGTCAACTTGTGTGTGCATGTAAACCACTAGTTTAGAGGATTGATAAGCCACATCGTGATGTGAGCTTGATATTCAATGAACCTCTCTTTAGTGAGGAAATGGTACTTGACTATACTTGTGAGCCTTGTTATGACACACCACTAATTTTTGATAAAGGGAAAGATGAGTTATGTGACTCTACCCTTGTTGATATAAGTTATTTTGGTGGATTTGTGTGTCGCAGTAAAGATGATAGTGACCTTGAGGAGTCCAAATTGCATGAATTGGACAAGGTTGTCTATGATGACTCCTCAAGTGAGAGTGAAGAACCTAGTCTTGATACTATGCTTTTGTTTGACCATGAAATTGAGGTGCATGACCTTTATATTTCCATTGTGTGAAGAAAATTTCATTGGTGGCAGTGAATCGTATCCGACTAGGGATGAGAATGAGCTAGAACCTCCGTGGTGTGAGGGATTTGATTCTAGAGACAACTCTTCATTTGAAGCTTCGAGTGAGGTAGATGATTCTTCTAGTGACCCTACTCTTATTGGTTTGGGTTGTGATGATGAAGAGGCCATTATTAACGCCTTCCTTGAGAGTTTACCTTGTGAAGGGGGTTGTCTCAAGAATGCAATTGGAGGTGAGGAGGTATCTCTTAGTATGAGTATGAGAGATTTTAAGAAGGGGAGTGGGGTAATTGATGTTAATTGTGAACTGACTTACTTTGTCTGTCGCATCCCAAATGTTAACCATACTTTGAGAATTGAGCATGCCAAAACCATTCTGCCACATTGTGAAAGTATTGCATTGAAGGTTTGGTATGTTGATCATGAGCTTAGGGGTCATAGGGTTTCCTTTGGAGACATAAGCTTTTTGATTAGTATTGATACTTGGCTCTATCACAACAGTGAATTTTCCTCATCAGTTGCACTCATTCTCATTGGACTTGCCTACTCGTGTAGTGGAAAGTCTTGGTGTGCTAATCTTGAACTTAGGGGTCGTAGGGATTTTTATTGCTTGATCTTGCATATACCATGCACTATTGATCTCTTTGTTTGTTCTTGTGTTGGGTGCACTTCTTTGTTGAACCAAGTAATTGCTATTTCCCTTGGGAACATTAAATTCTTTATTACTATTGATACTTGGTTATACCATAAGAGTGTGTTTTCCCACACTTTTGGCACTAACCTACTCTTATAATAGGAACTTTTTGTTTTTTTTTTCTTTGGATGTAGGCTTTGATGGTTTGATTTCGAGGACGAAATCCTTTCAAGAAGGAGAGGATGATGCAATATAAATTGGGCCTAAACGACAACCATCAAGAGCCGAGCTTGGAGGATGCAAAGGAGGGGAGATCAAGAGCCTCAGAGGAGAATTCAGAAGCCAATTGAAGAACACCTTTGAGGAGGGGGATCTAGTCCACAAGGAGGAGCTTAAAAGACTCAAATTGAGGCGCCTCAACATGTTACAGGAAGAGGTGGACCGCCCCTTTGTTATGGCGGACCGCCTAGTGTGTTTCCTAGGCTCTAAAGTTGAAAAGAGGCGGAGCGCCACTATGGGGAGCCGGAGTGCCTACCATGCTGCCCACTCTCAGAACCTTTAATAGAGGCGAGACGCCTACTAGAGTATTTAGGACCTTTCATATTATGTAAAGGAGGACTATAAAATTCTTCCTTAGGCTTTCATAATCATTTTCATCACCTTGAATATTGAAGAAACTTGAGCTATGCTCTCTTTAAACCCTTGTTGGGAACTTGAATTCAATTGGTGGATTCCAATTTGAACTTAATCCATCTTTGATCATTTTATTTGCAAGAGTCGGGTATCTCTTGAGGATAGTTTCATAGCGTAGGTGATTCCTTGACATTCACTTGAGGTGTAGCGAGACAAGTTCTTCGTTGCTAGATAATCGTTTGAGTCTCGTCTTGTTCTTATCTTTATCTTTATCACTTCCGCATTTTCATATCGTTTTTAGCTTCCGCGTATTTTCGATTGCATTAGCCTATGATTGGGAACTAATGCTGGCGAGTTGTTCATTGGCGTCGGTCCTCACGAGGATAATGGCCTCTGAGATGAACCTGCGAACTTTGCTCCCAATCTGTGGGATATCCCTTCAACTATGCTGTTCGAGTTCTGCTCGGACGCAATTTTAAGGATGTCTAAGAGGAAGCCTCTGAACTCTGAATTACCTCCTGACGATTGATCGCTTTTACTATCGCTAGCAATAGGGATTGGTTCATGAAAATAATCCTTTGACTGCTCAATAGGATCCTTTTGTTGGACGCTGGGATCGCTGAGATCCTTTGGAGACTCGTCTGCTGCATCTATGGTGTTCTTTGGAACGTTTCTACCGTCGTCTGACATGATTGCGCCTATTCCTTTGTAGGATACCTACAATTTCCTGGGCTCCACGGTGGGCGCCAAACTTTTTATGCCTAAATTTGTACGTCTAGGTTAAACAATGAATTATGAATGAGGTCACAAGTAATATGGTAAATTATGATGGAAAAGTAAGTAAATACGATGAAAATAAAGACAAGTAATTAAGCAAAAAATAATAGAGAAAGCAAAGTAATTCTTATTTCTTGAGAATAGCCGATTTCGATGGCGAGTTGTGTCTTGTCTACAACACAATGTAAGGAGGGGTATTTATAGTAGTGATGCCTAGTCCTAAATAAGATAAAATACAAATAGAAATAGGGTCATGGGCCTACAACTCAAGACGGCGGTATACTAAACCTTAACTAGGAAACTGTAAACCCTAGGCGATAGGATGTGTGCCCTGCGCCCTATGACAAAAACTGCCTAAATGGTCGTTGGCTTATGGAGTGGGCATATATCCTCAGTTCCTGGTGACTTCTAGCATAAGTCAAGTCTAGTCTCGCCAGCTGGACTCGTATCGGAACCCCGTTACAATAGGTGGAGTATTTTTCCCCACACAGTATCAGGGTGGTTTCTTGCAAAGATAGCAGTGATCTACGTCGTCAACTCATCATGGCTCAATGAAATAGCAGTCACATGATTCACTAAGAAAAATGGAAATCAATTCCAAGAAGTAGATAGCATCAAGGCATAAGGAAGGGTTTGCAAGAACTTACACTTTCTGTTGAAGACCTTTAAGAAGGGAAGAGAGAAAACTATGTTGACTGTTCGTGCATCAACATATCTATAGACCCAGCTGCAGTCTTTGGAATCTTTGATGTTGGAAACTATACCTTTCTTCCCCGGTTTTATAAACAACAGCATGTCAGCCTTCTAAAAATGGGGAGAATGGAAAGCCAGAAGATGTCCGAAGGTGAATGCGACTTGATCATAATTAGCCAGATGATCTAGCACGACCACCAGACGCCAAGAAGAAGGTCTAATTTGGCCTAAACAGATGTTGTACCGGTGGCATATGTCCTCAACAATCGCGTGAACACGCCTATTGAGGTGCATGATGAAAGGGTATGTATGGACCATCGAATAACCAGTTCGATGAGAAAAAATTCTTTCCTTAGCATCAGGGACAATGATATCAACAAATTCTGGCCACTTACACTCGTGCCTGATACCCATCAGATCATTCCTCAAAATTACAGAAGGGTAATATTCTATGAAAAGATTGCTATTCTCGCCTTCTTGTTTAGGAGTCTGGCCCTGTATGCGACCATCACCTTTGAAACTAAGGAAAGAAGGGAGATAATCTTAGGCTCTGAAGTGTGCAGGCAGGAATTTTGGTCCTTGTGCCATGGTAAAGATAAAGGAATGTTTGTCTTTCTAAAGGATGTTCTTAAAATTCTTTGGAGGCCGATGAATAAATCCCTATGTTTATGAGTATATATACACGCCTGTGGGGATTACTTGAATGTGAAGTTGAATGGTCACGGTCACGTGGGATCGTAAATATGATTACTGCAGTTAAGATGATGTATATCCCCATAATTACGAGATATGAATAAAGCAGTAGCAGCATTGGGAGAATACGCAGAAAACCCCTCCAATTGCAGGGGGACACGTCATTATAAGGGATGAGTACCAGTACAGTCGCACCTTTACATCTCCTATCACGCTTCTTTCACTTCCAGACTGCTTGCCTTAGTACTCAGCAAGTGGGGGGACTAACTGTGTGGGAAAACAAATGCCGCGTACTATTATGGGGATACGAGTCCAGATGGCGAGACTAGGCTTATCTTACAAGTCACCGAGCACAAAGGATATACGCCTGTTCTACGAGTTATGATCGTTTCGGCGGTACGGGTGTAGGACGAAGGGCAAACATCCTGCCGCCTTTGGGTTATAGTCTCATAGTTAGGGTTTCGTATATACCACCGCCTTGAGTTATAGGCCTAAAGCCTTATTAGTCTTTGTATTTTACCTTAATTAGGACTGGGTATCCACTACTATAAATACCCTTCCTTACATTATATTGTACAACAGAGCGATTCACCACAGAATCCGGCTATTCGCGAGGAATAAGATTACTTTACTTTTCTTGCTCATTATTTCTCTCTTTTATTTACTTACTTTCCATTGTATTTACAGCATTGTTTGTGACCTCATTCTAAATTAAATCTTTAACGTAGGCGACCGATCTTAGGCATAAACAATATTCTTTAAAAGAACATTGGAAATGAGTCATCCGAAGCCACACTGGGACAGATCCTTCATGAGTCTCGTATTCTGAAATCTCGACCTACCTTGAAGACTTGAGAGGAAACTCAAAGGACATTGACCGACACTTTGACGAGATACAAAGGCAGATAGACGCTGGGGCAGATTTCGGCAAAGGGTCGATCTTAAAATGCACGCGGACCTTTGAAGCAGTAGCGAGACGTGCATCAAGTGGAAGAAAAATAGATAGGACTTTTGTACTCTTCATTTTTCATTTCATTTTAATGTAAGGTAGTTTCGCTGACCAAAAACGGTACCTCACTTGACTCTCTCCATTTTCTTCTACTCTCATTCACTTCTGCTTCCATTAGAATAAGTCAGGTCAACAATATGTTACGTTGATTACTTCTTTTCCCAAAAATTCTTCTAGTTTTCGAGCATAGAGGGGCCGCTGTAATCACCTAAGTTTTTACCATTCTTCTCACTATTTTCACAATTCTATGATCCAAAGTAGTATTAATAGGTTTTCTTCTTAAGTTTTAGCTTCCGTTAGTTTAGTAGTTTTTAACAAATAAATTGAAAAAGGACATCTTTATAAGTACATTCACGTGGAAAGGACATTTATGCAAATTAATATTTCATTGATTCACGCCAAAAAATTTCACGCGGTGCCCTCCATAAGCACTGGTCTTACCAATTTGCCCCCCACTTTCAAATATTTTTAGTAAATGCCCTCCACATCATCCCTCACTATGAGAAAGGACTATGTTGCCCTGCCTAAACCCAATTTACATGAAACAGTCTCCTTCTCTATTTCCTCCTTCCTTTCCTTCTCTCCTTCCTCCTTCATCTCCTTCCTCCTTTTTTGTGTCATAGAGAGATTTAAGAAATTTGTAAAAGTTTTATTTATTTTATTATTTTTCTTTAATTTATGTTTTAATTTAATTTTTATTTTGCCTAATCCTTTATTTGCATTTTTATTTTTTCTATATTTTTTTTGGTTATTATTATCTATACACTTATCTGTAAGTTTTTTTTCATTTTGATTGAAAATCATTGAATTAAATTTGATGTTCCTGTGAATTATTTTTACTTCTTATGCTTGATTAAGATGATTTTAAAGTTCTTATTGACAATAGCAATTAGATATTGTTGTTGCTCATTGCACAGAGTTTAAAGTCTTGGCTATTGCCATTAATGCAGAGACTTTATCTGCAAGTAGCCTCTATTGCACAGAGATTAAAATCTTGGCTATTGCCAAGACTTGAAGAGACTTTCTCTGCAAGTTTCTTATTGCATAGATCTTAAAGTCTTGGCTATTGCCAATACTTGTAGAGACTTTGTCTGCCCCTCTATGAATAATAAGACTAGATTATATAGGTAAGGGTGAGATGATCAGTTCAAACGAGCAAAGAGTAAATAAGGTAAACGAATAGTTTTCCAGAACCACAAAGGATTCAATTAAGTACTCCTTCCAAATATAGATCAATTAGAATCCCCAAATTAAGGTAAATCAAATCCCTAATCACTAAGGTTCCCATCCATATACGGAATGAGGTCTAGGTTCAAAATTAGTCATTCAAACATTCCTTAGGCTCGAAAATATCTTGATCATCTCCATAAGATTCAAACAGATCAAATCGATACTCTATCAATTACTATAACAATTTTCCAATCAAATATCAATCAAGGAGTTCCAATTAAGTTAATCATGTAAGTCAAATTATCATTTCAATTTTAAGCATATAATCATGGAAATCATGTATCTTCAAAGAACAAGGCGCAAATACACTGTAAACATGGATGATTATGACCAATTCACAAACTGTCCTTGCTTCTACATTTAGAAGCTAACAGAGATGACTTAAGGCACAAACTATAAATATATCACACTCATGCAAGCGAGAATTCAAGGCAACGTTTAACTTAAATCAGTGAACCAAGCAAGAATTACTAATCGCATGAATTTTAACTAATTAATTGTCAAGTAGCACACAAACATGCTAGTGCACAGAAAATTAGGCAAGTTTTAGGCATAGTATCACATAGGTTCTGAAACATCAACAAGGACAAGGGTTACCCATTTTAAGAGTCGGAATCGGGTCAAACTCGACCCGACTCTATGCATAGTCACCTTTCTCTTCCACCATGATAAGAGCTTTTATAGTTTAGCAAAGACATCGTAAGAGTTTCACTTCCGGCGACAGAGATGAAAGACGGGGATGGGGGTCGGACTTTGACCTGGCCATTTTGGAAAATTAACAGGTGGGTTATGCTGTGTAGAGAGTGAGAAACACGAGGGTACAATTTGTTTCTAGTTTCACCGGCGGGAATGGCCGAAAAATGGCCATGACAGTGGTGGTTAAGTTTTCGAGTGAGAGAGAGAGTGGAGGAGAGGGTGGCTGAGTGTTGCGGGGAAATGAGGGTGCTCTAGGGTTTGGGGATTGAGATGTGTAATTAAAAATTGAAATTACACTCTCCACCGTTGGGTCAAACGACTGGACGACTGGGATTTTGCCACGTATGCCCACGTGGATCTGACGTGGGTGTACGTGGCATGGTGACGTGCATAAGTGTAAAGGTGTGAAGTGTATAAGTAGAGATGTATATTTGTGTATATAAAGGGTATAAAAATGTATAAAGAGGTATAAAATAGGTATAAAATTATAGAAAATTTATAAAATTAATTCTAAAATGCCGGAATGACTAAAGAAATGTAAAAAAAACTAATACAATTTTGAGGTTTAAAATAATTTGAGTAATTTTGTCAGAAAATAGGGATAATTGCAAAAAGGGCAGTTGGTCACGCATATTTTGTAAAATAGCCATAATTTATGATGGTGCTTTCAAAAATGGCTTAATTGGCGTACTTGTATGAAATAAAAATTTTGAATGAGATTTAAAAATGAGAATAAAGCATGACTTGTCAGTGCAATTTGTCTGAAAATGATTTTTTGAAACAGAAAGGACAAAATTGGGTGTCAATAGCTGCTGTATAAATTCAGCTTATTGAGGTCCATTTCTTACCTAACTTATGGATCATAATATTACTTTTTATTGCCTTGGTTTTGAATGCGTATATAAATGTTGTCTGATTCACTTTTTGTTTATTAAATTTGATTAAGAAATCTCATAAAAAACATGATGAATGGATTATACCGAAAGAACGAGTAATTGGTTTTGAGATAAAATTAAAATAGTTTCTTGCGATAAAATTATTGTGATTAGACTGATGATGTTAAAAAAATGCATTGAACCTTTACGAGTCTTGTCTGCTTTTATTAAAATTTGCATTGTTTATATTTATCTGGGTGGGATGTCCCTGTTTATAAAGAATGTAAAAAGATGGCCGTTCTTGAGAAGACCTTGGATGTTGGGTTCGCTTTAGTTTAGGCTAGTATAGTTTCATTTTATTTTAATTTTTTTCTTTTAGGACTGTAATAAGCTATACTTAATTTTTATCTGTGTGTGCTTGTGTGTTCATGTTCAATTAAGCGATTTTAAAAAGCCAACAAAGATCAAACGAGCAGCTTTGCTCAGCACAGGGTTGGGGAGTGCCTAACACCTTCTCCTTGATCAACAGAACCTCCGTACATGTATCTCCATTTTTGCAAGATCAGCCATTGGAGTCGATTAATAAAAATAGATTTTTCACTTAATTATTTCAAATTCTCAAAAAGTGGCTAAGCGATCCAACACGTTTAGTTAACACTTTTATGTTGAGTGGCGACTCCGAAAACCATTTTCAAAATCTATTTTGAGTCGCTACCTATGTTGTCAGGTCAAAAATGGTTGTGACACCTAGAAAGTGTGATTTATCCAACTATAGTAATATTGTAAGACAAGAATAAACTATAAGCATGTAAATCTACACAAAAATGATGGGTGGATGAGAAAAAACCTTGAATCTCGATCTTCTCTCTTCCTTTCCTAATTTGAGTGTAAAATTAGCCAAAAAACCCGTCCAATCGGGTTCCAAGATGTATTTATAGTATAGGACTTGATATAGGATGAATATGCCCCTGAAATAACAATTAAAAGCTCGGACTAAGCAGAATTTTGAGGCTGCATTTTGTGCAGCAAGGCGTACAGCCCACCATCTGACCCTTTTGTGCCAAACAAACTTCCAGGAGTGTGCACCATGAGGTGCATGACGTCCCTGCACGGTGTGCAGCAAGCCGTCCAGCATGTTGTGCAAGCTATTCTTGTCATCTGTTTTGCTCCTTCTTTGTCTGTCCTCTGTTTGCACGACCCTCGGGCTTCTATTCAGACTTCAAAACCCTTGACTTCACTAAACTTTGCTCCGCGAACGCCTCATATCATCAACATAATTCTTACAACATAAAACACACCAAGTGAGAGCAATTCAGTTAAAAAACTAATAAATATCACAAGTAGACGCATGAATACAAGGTAAAAGTAGAAGAAATATAGTAATATATGGCCTCGTATCAACACCCCCACAATTAAACCTTTGGTCGTCCTTGCGCAACTTATACCTTGAATTCAAGAAGCACCAAAACAACTCACACAATGATTTGGGAGACATTTAACAAGTTGCATATGTACTAATAATGCTTTATTCACACAAAATCCACGTCAAGAATATTTAAAACGGACCAAGTACATCAAGTCAACCTACAATTCCAAATCAAATTCAAACTCACCCATAAGTCATGCAAGTACTCACTCTATTCAAGAGACTAATAAAGGAACCTGCTTCTCGTAAATCATGTGCCTTCACAATCAATTCAAAATTTAACGAAGGAATTCAGATCAGAGAATGAACATGAACAAAAAGTTCACATGTAGATGAAACAATAACTCTCAGAAAAGAACTCACATGCAACACAAGACGTACCATAGGCATGCCCTTAGTGTTGGACTCGACTAATGTCCATATACTCGGCTAAGATCAATTAGAACTTCTTATGGTTGTAATGTAAGTAATGGGACGGGTAGGATACATATAGGTAAAAGTAGCAAACCACCCCAAGTAATTTAATACACCATAATTTATTCAATCAGTTTTTCTCCCAACCAATCATTCTTTTACCAGCACATAGTCAACTTTTACCACCCTTTTCTAATGACAACCATAATTTTTCAAACACTTTTTTTTTTACCAGCACAAAGACAAGAGCTAATGATAGAGACTACTCTATATTTTCTTCGATCTTTCAAACACTTTTTTTTTATTTTATATTTCAATTATTACTCAATATTCTAAGCTTTCAATTTCTTTTTCGTACTAAATCCCTCCAAATAGCATCCTCATAAAGTACCTTTTGTCGTCCTCTAACAACCATAATTTTCTCACTTCATTAACTAGCCCTTTTAGGCTCATAACACCACAAGTAAAGCTCACAGATATTTAGCACAAGAAAGTGGATTCTCAATGGCTATCAAAGAAAAGGCTGAAGGCTCAAAACGGTTAGCTAAGGTCAAATTTCACTTGTAAACATCTAACTTTGAGGTTTCAAACAAATTGGATATGAAAGGAATGCCAATATCACTTCCTAATCGAGCAAATTTCTCATTTCCCTTTGCAGACACACCAGAAAAGTTCTAGACATCAAGATTAGATATGGAGAAAACAAAATCCTCGCTCACACATGGCACATAACGTACTCGAAATGGCTTAATTCGTGTCCTTAAACAAAGCAAACACAACCAAACTCTCAAGAAAATCTAGAGCTAACATCATGATCATAGGCTTCAAATAATGCATTCAACATTTCTCAAGGAAAATTACATCTTGACAGAGTATAAGCATAAAGTTCACATACCCCAAATTAAGTATCTATATAAAACTAGTAAAAGTGGAGCTAAGATACTATACATCCACAACTTTTGTACCCGGTTCAAACTACTACCCTTGGAAAAGAACCAATGCACAAAGAAAAACATAGGTGAAAAATCTACCTAAAGAATGGTATATACAATGGATGTGTAAATAGGACGCTAAAGGGCTACCTACATAATGCTAAGTAAATCAGAAGAATAGCAAAATACTCATGCAGTTCATTGGTTTTACTTATTTTTGTATTTTTCTTTTTTTATTTTATAACTAAGGACATTAATACTAAAACCAGCAATACTTAATATTAAAAATAAAACACACAAAAACTTACAACCCATTATACTAAATTAATGAGTTTTAGTACAACCAAATCCTTAAATACAGAAACAAATCAAAACAACGCCAACTGGAAAAATAGCAAAATATAGCAAAACAAATCAGCAAAGTACATATAAAGCAGATAGAGAAACTGGGAGCACCTGACACTTAAAAACAAGCACAGTCCTTAGTTCACTAGATAAAGCATGAGTGTCAAAAGTACTCCCTGATAGAACTGCTACACCTCTTAAGCAATGTCCTCCTCACTCTCTGGCACGAAGTTGACGTCATCATTAGCAGCGGCTGCTCTGAATGTAGCTGAAGCCATTTGTCTATCTCATCCGTGTATGTTGCTACCTGTCATCATAAATCTTAGGAGAGAGAGACCCCATCAAATTATTGTGTTGTTGAATCTACACATGACGTATGTGGGTCTTAACCTGAGCTGCAGACAACCCATGATCCTCAATAGAAAAATATACCTCCACAGCAGATGTTGACACGTAATTTAGTCCCTCCTGCTCAATAGCCATTTTTTTAGATAAAATTGAACTGATAACCATATAATTACCCTCCCTCACCCCTATTAAAAATCTTTATTATTGCACAAACACATCAACTAGGCTATTTTTAAAAGACACCAGCACAAAACCACGACTATTTACACAATTTGCATATTTGTTTCGAATTTCACAATTACCTATATTTTCAACAAAATTGCTTTAAAATTATTTTAAACTTCATAATGATATTTTATATATTTTTAAGTCATTTTAGCATTTTAAAAATAAATTTTGCAATTTTCCGCAATTTTTAACACATTATATATATATATATATATATATATATATCATATTATACGCAATATATACACATTGGCATACTTATACACCTCACATGCCACATACATCTATATCAGCTCTATGTCACGCCTACGTGGCCACATCCTGGCCACCCACGAGTGTAATCCAATGGCCAGGAGTATAATTTCCTATTTTAATTACACAAAGCACCCCAAACCCTAACACCCCACTTCATCCCCCCTCCCCCAAAGCCTCAGCACGCCCTTTCTCTCTATTCTCTTTCAACAAAAACCCTAACGACATCCTGTCATGGCCATTTTTCGGCCATTACTGCCGGAGAAACAAGAAAAAATTACACCATCGAGTTCCTTTCCCTCTCCGCCATAAAACCCTATGATGATTTCCCCCAATGACGAAGTCAAAGACCCGACCTTTCGTCGATGTTTTCGTTGTCACCGGAGAAGGAAAATTAGGCGAGGGTTTTGCAAAACCTAAGTTCTACGACCTGGTGGAGGAGAAACCCTCATGCATGCAGAGTGGGAAGATGGATCGAATTCGACCCGGTCTAATTCTCAAATGAGTATTCCTTTTCCCTTTTATTTTTACGGTTTTCGAAGTTGTTATGTGACATCCATGCTTAACTTGGTCTTTTTAACTGATTAATTAGATATTCATATGCTTAGTTAGTTAGTTAGTTGTTACACCTAAATTAATTAGGATACGGACCGTGTAACTACGCTTGTTCTCCTTCTAATTCACAATGATACACTATCAAAACGAGCGTTGTTTTTCTCTTCAATCTCTGTCGTGACCCTTAGGCCTTAAATGTCTGAATTTTAACATGTATGCAGCTTGTGTTTTTTATTATACCGTTAGGCTTTACTCATTGGATCTGTGACAATTTTGGAAAGTGATTATGATTACCCTCTATGCCCGGCATTGTATTTAGTCAACTGAATGCAATCTCTATGTGAGCTTGACTTTCCTAAAATAAAAAACTGAATAGTAATCTAATTTAGCATAATTATGGGAATTTTGAATTCATTCAATTGGAATTTTTGATTGAAAAGAAAGAAGCTGGTTCTTGTAATTGACATGGTATCAATTAAAGCTTAATTGAAATCTGTTAGGCTAATATATTGATTTTCAAGCCTAAATTAGTTTGAGACATTTTTGTATAACTAATTCTTGAACCTGAATGTGTTACTGTCAAAAGGAGGGATTCCTACTTGTTTTAGGATCTTGTTTACCCTAAAACTTAGGTCTGATTGAGCAATTTTTTTTGGAAAAGACACTTAATAGTACCCTCTTTATTGTAGGAAACAACATTCCTTTGCCTTCTTTAGCTTTTACCCGTTAAAACTAGGGCTCCCCATCACGCTTATTTAAACCAATTCCCTTCTCATTCACAGACACAGTTTTCATACATTAAACACATATACACACGATTGAAACCATCCTCTTCTTCTCTGAACCACTCTAAAAATTCACATTATTTCCCTCTTGTTTCCGTTACTAAGAGAAGTATTAAAACAAAGCTTGTGAGGGCTTTTAGTGTGCTGGATTATTACTGTTTCTCTCTGGTTTGTGTGTTCATTGAATCATCAAAGGTAAACTGTCTTTTTCCCCACTCTATAGACATGTATCTGTGACTGCGTGATCGTTGCCTGGGTCTTCTTTTGGCCATTAACACTGCATGCAGATGCTTCTTCAGATAGTTCTAGGAACTATACCCAGATTTCTACCACAGGGGTCCCAGGATCTGACAAAACAGGCATGAGAAGCCCCATATTGCTAACCTATTTTATGCAGGGAAGAAAGCTCAATAGCCTTATGTATTAAGCCAACATAGTAGTATAACTTGATACTCTCAAACACTGCTTTAGTTTAGTTCTATGATTCTGCTATGATATAGATTCCCCCTATTTGCTTATGTATTTGTTAGAACCCTCCCTGCCTGTACTTATTTTAAAACAGGGTATACAGTTATCGAATGTGTACATGGCTACCCAGGGGCCCTTTCTAAACTCTTGCCTTCCTATGTGCCTGTATCATTCATCCTAAAACTATGATCCCAGATGTTTAAAAGTTGCATGACCATTTCAGGATAAAAGACAAAAACCATACCTTGATTTGAAAGTTTAGATTCTGAATCTACTTGTTTAAATCGGAACCTAGACAATGTAATTGACATATAAAAGTTCTAAAACTCAAAAAATACAATGTTTGAAGAATGCTATTTCGTGAAAATTTGAATTTTCAACTACAGGGGCTAAATGTGTAATCCTGTCTATTCCGTGACTGCTTTCCATAAATTAAACTACCCCATTTTACTTAAGTGATATGGGCCCAATACTTGTTTTAAAAATCTGGCCCTTTATGTGTTTAAACCAATTTTTACAAACTTCAAACTTCTATACACTAATGGAATAGTGTATAGGGGTGTATAAGTTAAAGGGGTCAACTATACGAGTACTTATACATATTTTCTAAAGCTTAACACAAGTATTATCATGTATTTTCTTTCCTATATGTATATTTTATGTGCGGCATCCCCTTTTATGTGCATTTTATGTGTTTCGTGACTCATCTTCTAAAACAGCCTCCTTTATATACATATATTTTTAAAACTAGCCCCAAAAACAAAATAACCATTAAAATTAGGGTTCGACAATTAATATCAAGTCACACCAACCCTAAATGGCTAAAATTTTATTTCAAAAATAATCCCAACTCGGTTTGAAACCAAATCTGAACTGTTTTCGTCAAAATTGGCCATTTCATAAAACTGGTCATTTCTGCAAAGCTGTAGTGGACACTGAAACTGCATAGTAGCCCACTGAATGTATGTTTTGCAAATATGAGGCCAAATGTGCGATTAGGCATAGGCTTAGGCCATTCTTGCAAATTTAGAAGCTCAACACCATGTACTTGATGCTCATATATACTTTTTGCATAAATAGATTTAATTTCGTGACTAATTGTAATTTTAACTCTCAAGTTAATAATATATTTTGTAAACATGATTAATATTTATCTATAACTTGTTAGACATCCCAAAATTAATTGCTTAGACGGGAACTACTTTTCGTGGGACTTGGGGAAGTGCCTTGTACCTTCTTCCCCGAGTCATTGGACTTCTTACCCTCGAATCTCTGGAATTGAATGTGTTGAACAAAGACCCGGCCTTAGAAACATATATTAGGTGGCAACTCCAATTCAAACTCAAATGAGTTACCCAGTCAAAATCGAGTATTGACTCGCTCCGAGTTAAGTAAAATGTGGGGTATGACAGAATGGTGACTCCGCTAGGGATATTGAAAGTCCTAACCATAACGAGTTTTAATTTTTGGGATTTTACTATCTTTATTATTGTCTATTTATTTTGTATTATTTATTATTATTGCATACTAACTTGTTTTCTTTTTTGTTTTTCCTTTTCGTTTATTTCTGCAATTTATCAATATTTTATTTTTTATTAAATATTATAAATTATTTGATATTATTGTTCATAACGTCCGCCACTCCTAGTACCTTCTTAAATCTTAGACCAGCGCTTCTACTCCTCCACCAAGGAGCCGTTCTTGCGAGAAGCAAGGGATGTCGTGAACGATTCAATTACAGTTGTTCTTGCTAAAGCCCGATGGGACGGTTGCGTGAAACCCTCGGCTGCCCCTTTTCTCACTCAAAATAAAAACTTAAGAGACAGTCTTGCAAAATTATCCATATAGCGAAGCTTTTGGTAGTTTGTAAGCGTTCAACTTTCAAGTTGTCAACTTTCAAGTTATCCATATAGCGAAGCTTCTGGAGACGTTACTAAGATCATGCATCATATCATTTTAGAAAATTATGACTTCGGCCAGGCCTAAGTCTTTAGTTCGCTATATCTAAACCAACCCAAACGAGTTATTAACTCCAAAGGGCATTTAGATATGACTATGTGTGCATATTTTTTAAATTAAAAATGCCAAGTGCACGCCATTTATTCTCAAATGGGAAAGGGGTCGAGTCTAACAGTTTTTTTTTGTAGGCTACCATGAGTCACAAAGATTACCATCGGTTCAGCATGATCATCGACATTCCAAGGGAGATAAATGCATGGTATAGAAATTTGGGAGAAGCTGGTCAATTTGAATTGAGTAAAACATTGGGTCACTTGCCTTCACTAATGGATGTTGTACCCAATAAATTCATTATTGAAGCCGCCACTTGCTTTTGGGATGATGATAGAAATATTTTTAGATTTGGGAAGTTCGAAATGACACCATTTTTGGAGGAAATAAGAGGTTTAATTGAAGACCCGGGTTTGAGGCGAAAGGGGCATAGATGGCAAGACGCTAGAGTTATCATACCACGTCAACCTACTGAAGAGGAGTTTTGCGAACCATTTGGTTTTCGAAAAAATGATGTGTCCGAATTTTTACAAAGGTCAAAGTTCAGTTGCATGTACTTGTATAATAAATTTGGTCACAAAAGGAGTTATGAAAATTGCAGAGCGAAGTTTGTTTCATATTATGACTGGAAGTGAAAAAGGATTTTTGCATTTGTAGTATTGTTCTTTAGTGTTGTTGTGTTCCCACAAGGAATGCACTATGCGAGCAACACAAAGATAGTTCATTTCACACATATCTTATTTCATGGTACCATGAAGAAGACATGCACTATGGTCCCCACAATATTGGCTGACATCCTTAGAACCTTGGGAATGTGTAAGAATGGGGCTCGATACTTCGAGGGTTGTAACTTGTTATTGCAAGTGTGGCTGACTGAACACCTTCAAAGAAAACCAAACGCAGGCCAAGAGTTCTATGACATGTGCCATTGGAACCAATATTGGCACAACATTGTGGCATCAAAAGGTTCAAAGCACCCTACACTACTCATGAGTGCTATCTGTTATTGAAGAATTTGAAAAATGAAGACATACAGTGGATGTATCCCTGGTTTACTTTCCCATAGGTTTTGCTCCGGTCAAACATGAAATCATTTGTAGTTCTTATGGGCATACTTTGTCTCCAGCCTTATATACCTATTAGAGCTTTAAGGCAAACATGCAGAAGACAAGATATCCAGTTGGTAGGAGACACAGTCCGATTCCAAGTAGATTATGAAGAAGACAAAGTTCCATTCGTACCAGAAATTCACGAAATATGGAATGAAAAGAGGTTTGCTGAAGAAAATTCAATCGAACTAGACAGATACCATGCAGGCTGTGGAAGTGGTTATTTGGAATGGTTGCGTAATGACATGAAGGATGCTCTCGTACCTAAAACCGACGTACCTGGGGCAGTCAAAGATAAAGAAGCTGAAAACCAATGTAAGATTAAATGGTTGATGGAAAAAGTGAAGATGTCCAAGAAGTTAAGAAATGAAGAGCGAAAGAGGCATAGACATGAGGTAGAAGATTTAGATCGAGAACTGGAAGGTCTGAAGAAGCGATTTGAGGAAAAGTAAAATGAGAGTTATAATCAAAGAGATTGAGGTTGAGGATTACTAGCTATGGCTTACTTGATCGTTGCTCAGTTAGACACTGGAAAAATGCAAAAGAAGTTGAAGAAGTCCGATGCCGAATCAAAAATGCCCGAGGATCCAAAATTTTTAATTTTCTTTTCTGTCTTTGTCTATTGTAATAAAACTTTGTTTATAAAAGTAAAATGTTTTGGTGATCAATTGAGAATAAATTGTTGGCACTTGCATGTTAAATTTTAAAAAATTATTCAAGCTTAGGAAGACTATACGTCCTTGGCATGTTCCAGTCCATTAGTAAACCTCGTCCAAACTTCAAAGAGGGTTTTCAACCCAAAAAAGACAAAAATTGCATCCTCGCATAGATTCAAAGTGATTGCGTAAAATACTGATCGTTTGCTTGGGTGTGATCAAAACTATAGAATTATTTTGATCTTATCTTTCTCTGTCTTGTTTTCAGATTATGGCCGCAAGAGGTACACTTCACTTTGAGACTGTCTTCCAAGCTCCTCACTTGATCAGGTTTTGGTGGGAAGATTTGGTTGCAATCAGTAAGTTTCATGCTCAAAAGGTGTTGGGAGAACTGGTGGCCCTTAAGGCTTACACTGATGTGCCTAGTTTGGTCGAAGCTGCTACACATTTCTGGGATTACAAAAGGCAGTGTTTCATTTTAATGGTTTTGAGTTGGCACAAATTTTAGAAGAGATTGGAGGTCTGGCAGGGTTAGAACCTGGGCCCGAGACCATGATTTACCCCCGAAACGTGGAGCCTAAGGAGTTCATTGAGATGTTGGAAGCTCCTTATGATCCATATATCAAAGGAGTGCATGAGGGAAAAGTTACCTTAGAGTATCTATATTCTAGATTTGGAGATCCAACTCTTAGGCATGTTTAGGAATGGACTGAGTGTACTGCTTTCATCATTGCTTTTCTGGGAAGTGTGGTCTTCCTAGTAAAAAGAAGGAAAGATCGACATAAGGTTGGGAAGGGTAGTTGAAGGATTGCGCAAAGGTGCTCACAAGCGCCAAGTGAGTTTGGTTCCAATAATCGTGGGAGAAATCTACTGGGCTCTAACTAAGTGTAGAAAATGAGGGGATTTCTTTGAAGGGTGCAACCTCTTGCTATTAATGTTATTGCTAGAACACTTACACAAAGTCACAATTAGTCCAATAGCACCAAGGGCGTCAAGGGTTGGTGGCATCCTCTCGCATAGCACTCGCATGGCTGGCATGACAGTATGTGAAGACCCTGCAAACCTGCGGGGATGATACGCCAAGTTTGAAGAATTAAAAGAAATATAATGGGTGGTTGAAAACTGTGCTGGCTTTACCGTTTATGTGCAAGGTCAAGACACTACCTTCTTGAATTGATTGGATTCCGAGGAACTCATCACTATGTTCCCTAAGAATCCTCCGCCAAGTAGGAATGTCATAACAAACTCCTCAGCTGTCAAAAGGAAGAAGTTAAAATGTTGACATAAAAGACATTGAACATCGGATAGTTGGTATTATATTGACAATGTTGGAAGGAAGGATTACTATGCAGTTTTGCCGTGGCCGAGATAGCAGGGTGAACCTCGGTGCTACTTTGACCTACCCTCAATGGCTCAATGGAGATAGAGAGAAGTTCAGATCAAAGACCACATCGAAAAGGAATGCCAAAGCTCCAAGTGTTGCTGAGAAGTAAAAGAAAATACGACACAAGTTCGATCAAGAGAAGAAAGATTTAAGGATAACACAAGAAAGGGAGATGAGAAGACAATACAAAGAAAAAATCAAGGGAGATGAACTTAAGTACTGTATAGATATGACCGTGGCAGCCAGACAAGCTGCTGGGAATCTGCAAAACCTACTCAAAGGATGGGGAGACTACTTCAAATCAGTACCATTGACAGAAAAGAAAACAATGAGAGTGGAAACCTATGAGTTCTTTGTAAAAGCCTTGGGTGATGCAAGCTTGGAAAGACCTTATGAAGAAGTTTGCTGCCCCTCAACCGGCAAACTAGGCAAATGGACTTAAAAAAGAGACTGAGGAAAAGAGGAGGAAGAAGATGTTGGAGCTGATGCTTGATCAAAAAACCTCATTGCTTGGCATATAGTCTAGTCGTCTTTAATCGAGTCGTTTTTCTTTTCAAGTTGTCTTTTCCATTCAATCAAGTCGTTGTTTCAAAACTATAGATTGTAATAAAGCCAAGAAAATCAAATCAAATTTCGTTATTTATGGTTTCTAGATTTGTGTTGATTACGCTCAAGCAAACGAAACGATGTATTTTGTGCAAATATTACTTTGAATCATTGATGGGCCTACCTCTGGCACAAAAGAGGCCCCTGCATAATAAGACGCAATATTATTAATGATAACATTTACTCACGTTGTTTTCTTTGTTTTGGTTATTTAGTCCCAAATCCCTGAAGTTTGGTTTGCATTCTGAACGCGCCGCAGTACCGGTTGAGATCCAGAGATTCAATTCCAACACCTCCCCCTTTACCAACAAGGACAAGGACGAGACGCAATATCATGGCTGAGTTTGAAAAAGTTGTAAACGTTGGAGGAACCCCTGAAAAGCAAGGTGTGGTCGCATACAAGGAATATGCTAAAGTGGAGCAAAGGTTGTTTGAGTTGGAGAATAGGATTCCTCTTGTCCATGCTGATGGAACCACCGAACCAAACAAAACAGTCCGCCCTCTCGGCAAAGATCCACTGTTCCAGGAGAAAGACATTCCATACTCCACTTACATTGCACCACCAAAAGCACCACAAAATAACCTCTCTCCCTTCACTATTGAAACCAAAACTATTTCATCACCCACCAAAGATCACGACATATATGCATGGATAGGGGAAGACTCAGACAACACCAAAGAGCAAGTCAAGTAGCTGGTGGAGAAATTCAAGCACTTCCAAGGCACCAAGGAAACTAGAGGAATAGCTTATGAAAACCTCTGCATGTACCCTAACTTAAAATTGCCCGACGGTTATAAAACACTCAAGTTCAACATGTTTGATGGCAGCGGTGATCCGATGGCTCACGTAAGGTCCTACTGTGACAAGCTGGTTGGAATTGGACATGATGAGAAGATTCGCATGCAGTTGTTCAACTGTACTTACCCGTGATGCACTGGTATGGTACTTAAAGCAGCAAACAAAGAAGTGGTCAAGCTGGGAAGGATTGGCTGGAGACTTTGTTGACAGTTTCGCGCACAACACTAACACTGTGCCCAATCGATTCTATCTGGAGAAGTTGAAGAAGAAGCCCACTAAGACCTTTAAGGATTTTGCAACTAGGTGGAGAGCTGAAGCCGCAAAAGTCCAACCTCCTATGGGAGACACATAGATAATGGCGATTTTCAACCACATATAACAGGATGTCTACATTAACATGATACTGAATATACAAGACAAGAAGTTTGGAGATTTGATCATGATCGGAGACATGGTTGAAGATGGGTTGAAAACTGGTAGGATTGTTAGCCAGGCTGCACTACAGCTCACTAACAAGGCACTACAAACTTGTAGCATAGGGGCATCTGACACGACCTGAAATCCGACTAGGCCGTGCGGGCACCCAATATCCTCCCCTAGACCCGTCGGGCGAACCTTACCAATTTAATTAGGAAAATGAATATAAATCCAACTCATAACTAAGAACACGACTAAAAAAAGCACAGACATACTGATACCTCTAAGCTGTACAAAAGAAATTACAGCTGACTACCCAACATACTAGGTTTAGGGCTATCCAGACTAGACATCTAAGAGTACAAAAGAAGACAGATACCTCCTGAAGGGAGCAAAATACAACTGAAATAATAAACAATAAACTGGTGGCCATCCGGAAAAAAAGCTGGCTCACCTTGATAGCTGAAGTCGTCTTCGCTCCTTCACAACGTGGCGAACTCAATCCTGGAGTTAACCTACCGAAACGAAATAGATAGACAAAAACAAACAACAAACAAGGGTGAGTCAAAATGACTCAATAAGTGGGGCAGACTAGCCACCTCAAATAATAGGATAGGTAGCCAGGGAGAAGAAACAGATAAACCAAATTCTTCTTATTTAAATTACAAAAAGGTAGAGACAGATAATAACCGAAAACACGTATGAAGCCATAAACTCAACTAGGAATACGAGGCAGAAACATATCAACAAATAAGCAATGCAAGTATAAGCAGAACAGTAGTTATGTACCACAAGTCTACACAATGGTATGGAACGAAATAAAATGAAATGACATATAATGCAAAGGGTCACATGTGCCAAATGAATGGAATAATGCATATGAATGCAATGTGATGCAATAATAACCCTTCACCGGCGCGGGACTCTCATCAACAGGCGAGAAGTAGATGCCAACTCACAGCCAGAGTACGATGCTCAGATCCTCAATGCAATACTAACAACAACATATAACATATAATATACAATGTAAATCCAAAGCTAAGGCGTAATGAGTACGCCTATCGGCAGCTACACACGTAAGGAACACGTGGTAGAAAATCCACGAGGCCAGGTGCCTCCAAAGAAATGGATATAAACACTTACCTTGCTACAAAGTTAGTACAACCACTCAATAACCGCTTTTTCCTTTGGATTCATTGCAAAACGATCCCGCTGTGTTCAATAACAAGAAAAATATATCTCATAAGGCTAAAGCCTTCATTCCCCACATCTTAGAGTAATCCGGTTAGGAACCTGATACGCTATTCGCATACGCAATACGCACTCCAGGCCTATGTACAGGGTTTACTGTCACATAACCAGACCCTAAATAAATTACATTTATATGTTGCCCATAACTCACTGAGTACGAATATATAATCAATTCCATTATCGGGGCCCAATTGACCCTTGAAACTATTAATTGAACTTATTAAAGCGATGTCTAATATCCCAATTTTTACCATCAAAATATATTCAAACACACGTAATAAACTCAAATAATGCATTAAGATCATTACCTGAATATTTTGGGGTGAAAATTATATCTTTTTCCGACTCTTTTCTCATTTCTGGTATTTTTTTCATTTCTGCGCGTTTTCTCTTTCGTCTCTCTATTTCTCCTTCTGTTGTAGTAAGAAGGCTAAAGAATATATATATCCCTTAGCACCCACCGCCCATGGTCAGCTTTCATTTTCTTTATTTTTTTGTCTTTTTGTCTTTTTCTTTTCTTTTATTTTCTTTTGGCGATGAAAATTAAAACGGTATCCTGCGATATTGGAAATAATTCTAACTATTGCATGCAAGTTATACAAAATATATGTAATACACTTGCTAAGACGGATCTCAAATCGGACTCCCGAAACTCAATATGCAAATTTATTGGAAAGAAGTCAAATTATTTAACTTTCGGCATTTTAGCGGAAACTAGCCGAACAACCTCGAAATCCACTTTCGAAAAATCACAAAAGTCACAACTAATAATACGAACCTAGTGACGCTTTCAGATTTTGAATCGGAGCTCATTCGCTAAAACCGAGCTCGAAAATCTCTTTTTAACATTTATCGATAATAAAAACTGAAATCTTCTTCCGATGTCTACCAAATGAGGTCTGATTTAGCTCAAATTTTACATATAAGTATCAATGAACCTTACGAATATTTTAAAATTATCGGCACGCCAATCGGAGTCCTAACTTTTGAAACGACTAACTGAGGTCGTTTCATTCTCCTCCACTTAAACTCTCGTTCGTCCTCGAACGAGCCTAAGTCTAAAGAAAAATTGGCACAGATAACAAAAGAACTTGCACAACCTTTATAAGCTACTCCATGAACATTATCTCATGATTGCAAAATCAGAATTATAATACGAACACCGAACTGTTGGAATAAAACATATCTGGATAATAAGATAACACCATTGCCCGAATTATTCTGACTATGATGATCCTTCCTCGATCACAAGAGGAGAGTTCTACATTTTCGAAACAAAGATACACGGAACTTTGGATGGATTAATTGCCCGAATTATTCTGACTATGATGATCCTTCCTCGATCACAAGAGGAGAGTTCTACATTTTCGAAACAAAGATACATGGAACTTTGGATGGATTAACATGATTCAGCCAATAATCACCTCTTCGATATACCTTTCGATATAGAACAGGTCGATGGAACTAAGAATTAGCTCACGCTTGATGCAATAGGGGGAGCTTTTGAAGTACCTGGTCACTACACACTATAGAAGATTTGATGTAAGCTATATTATTTTTACGAACGCACTATGCAACATCTCAGTTGATGTTAGTGTTGTTCCACAAACTTCTTGTGGGAATCTAGTTATTCATATCCTAATGTATGTCAAAGGTTCATTTGAACAGGTCTATCATATAAGGATAATGATCATGCAAATACTACTGGATAGTATGATGCAGACCAGGAATGATCTTCAGACTGAACATCTACTTCTGGGTATTGACTTTGAATTGGAAATATTATGACTTGAAAAAGTGAAAATAAAATAGACATGTAGTTAGACCATGAGCTGAGGTAGAATACCAGCAACAAACTTGATTACATATGCACTTATAACGCTAAAGTAACTTCTCAAAGAGTTGAGGTGTGAAGAAGATATGCCAATGATGGATGGACGACAAGCTGCACTAGACCTTTAACTCTAAATTTTCATGAAGTAAAACAACGTCAATCTGAGGATCCAGTTCTACTTGAATACAGACAGATAGCCAGAAGAAAATTGGAGTCACCATACAGGGTTACTACTAACGGTGTTCTCATGTATAAAGATAGACTTTGTGTCCCTGATGTTGCAGATTTACGTGGACAGATAATGATAAAGGCATATTATTCCAAATACACTGTTCATCTAGGTTCGACTAAGATGTACCATGATCTTAAGCAGATTTATTGGTGGGACGGAATGAAGTGTGACGTAGCAGAATTTGTGGCTCAATGTTCTAATTGCCAGCAAGTTAAAGTCGTGTCATCTTTCAAGGCTTTATGCTTTCAGCAGATAGGTACGTATATATATGATCCAGTTGCCAGCTTATCTCTATCATTAATAGATTTAGTGGGTTTAGCAATGATCAACACTCATTGTAGGTTTCTGTCGTGGCCCTAGGTTGGGTCGTGACAAAAGTGGTATCAACACCTTAGAGATTTAGTATTACCATTCAGTATTAGGAGGAAGACTCCTCCACTTAAAGCACAAACTCATGCAGCTATTTGAATAGGCATAATCATCCCCGCACAGTCTGCTGGACTGAAGAGGATTTAGCTAAAAGCTAAATGTAGGCAGACCTAAGCTACCAACTACCCTTTCGAGTTGCCAAACAGTTGCAACTCTCGAGTCACAACTCCATACATTTTCTATAAGCATCACCGCTTGATGGATCAAATCAAAGGTCAAACGATGCCTCTCATTACTCTTAGTAACATTGAAAAACAACAATGTGCTTATCCGGCTACCTTGACACGCATCTGGTTCAATACAAGGAACATCACCATAGGTTACTGACCGCCTAAGTTCAACAGTGCCAAATAAAGAAGAGATGGCAACGGACTGAGGATAGAAATAATTAGAGCTTTAGGAAGCTCTTCTTCTTATTTATTTGGCTACCAGAGCTAGACTACTTACGAGTCAGGCTAACCGAAGAATCACAATTGAAGAAATAGACATTAAATGAGCTTTATGGAATAAAATCTATGTCAATTTAACCTCCCAATAAGAAGTAAACTCTAACAATTTACCAGAAATCCTTTTATAACCGAGACAAGCTCATAGAATAACATGACTCTACTAGCGCCTCGAACCATGAGGAGATACGTAAATCGAGTATTACTTACTAATCACTTAACACCAGAAGAAACTATGATGCATTCTGATGGTGACGAGTAAGAATCCCATCATCCTCCCAACACAGAATTCCAAAAAGAGAGGTAGATTGACTTAGCATAATAAGAGAAGGTGGCACAATAATATGCCAAGCAGAAAATACCGGCACTCACTCCAAATCTCTCATATTTACACCAGAAAAACTAGTAGGGTCTTATAAATTCTCTGAATAAATCATACAAGAAGCTCATCCCTCTACCACAACCGTCCAAAGAAAATATGGAAACATGATAAGACAAACCATTTCCAGATCGATCGGAAGAGTCAAATCTTACTCACATATAAGGGAAGAAGATACACATGAGTCTACTACATCGGATGCCTCAGTATTTTGCGAGACTGGCAGTTCATAGAACTGCCTTTGCGGCTGAATTAAGCCGCTACACTGATAATTACCTTCTGAAGAACCACTGCCACCACGCTCTCGACCTTTACTGGATGGTGGCATTTCTCTGGCTGATTTAGATCTAAATAATATCCCCTGCGACTGTGCAAGTGCCGGATGTCGAGAGAAAGGACGACTGCCTACTTTCTGGAGTAAGGGAAAACTCCTCAAAAGATAGCCAGACTCACGACAATGATACCACCTTTTCGCTAAAAAAATGGAAGCTGGAAAGATTGTTGATAGCTTTAAAGAAAAGACTGAATCTGATCTTGACGAGCTACTGGCGCACTCTAAGAATCACGTGACACAAGCTGTGATAACCTGAAAGAAGACCTCCCAAAATAATCAGAACTTTTACCTCCAAATGAGGTACCATGGTTGCCCACCAGGGCCACAAAATTTCTTGCTCTCCCGCTCTAACTCTTTCCCCTCTAACTTATAGTATGCCTAATACCTTTGAGCAATATCAACAACGACATCAAATAAAGTCAGAACCTCAATTTTTCGAGCCATCTGGGATCTCAAGGAAGGAGAAAGGTCATTAATAAATCTTTTAATCTCTCGAAAGGCTAATGGACTAGTTCTAATGCATATTCAGCCATTCTATAGAATTCAATCTCATATTCTGAAACACCAACAGGCTAACCGACAGGCTACCCTGTCCAATCCACTCAAACAGGCAATACTTTTCATCTCGCTCGCTACTCGAAAGGAACTTTTCCATGAATCTAGAAGAAAAATCAAACCAAGTTAGCTAATAAAAGAGCGGCCCACCAGTTCAAGGCTGGACCCTAAAACTGGAAAGAAGAATAATCAACACCATACCGCTGGATATAATCAAGAGCTTGAGGGATACGCTGACATCATTTTATTTTAAAAAGAATCACGAGGTTTATCTGATGCATTGCTTAAGAATATCGGAAGGTTCAACCGCGTAAAATAATGCAACCTCTTTGGGCACTCGGACCGAACTATTACCTCAGGCTAGCTAACCAGCCAGAAAAACTAGAGGCACAATACATGCTGCTTCTGGAACATAATTTATTGGGGCAATATTAAGAACTAGAATAGGAGGTCCTTGAGACCAAACGTCTGTATCTGCGGCAACCTGATAGGCTGCCCAACGAATAATAAGTTCTTGTAGTATCTGCATCGCCAAGATTCTCGTAAAACATCATAGAGAGCCAAGGGAACCACAAGGCCCTGCTCCCTTGCCTATCGCGAGCTGGCACAGCTGGGACCTCCGTAACTAGATAGTCAGCATGATCAAATACTCTCGGGGCTTGAGTATCTCTAGCCCCATGCTGGACTACTTTGTCCTGAACTCCTACCATTTGTTGATTTATTGCACGAGGGTTCACGATTACCACGAAGGAATTAACGAAAATACTTTTGCATCCTAGATCGATGCACGATCTGGAAAAAAATGAAGTGAAACTTCCTAAATGCCATCATAGCCTCTCGTAGATAAGTACGGATGTCTATATACCCACCAACGAGACTCTACTAGACACTGTCTTAGTCTGGATAGACTCTAAACTGGTTTCTGATACCAACTGACACGACCCAGAATCTGGCTTAGCCGTGCGGGCACCCGCTATCCTCCCCTAGACCCGTCGGGCAAACCCTTACCAATTTAATTAGGAAAATGAATATAAATATAAATCCAAATCATAAATAAGAACAAGACTAAAAAAAACACAGACATATTGATACCTCTAAGCTGTACAACAAAAATTACAGCTGACTACCGAACATACTAGGTTTAGGGCTATCCAGGCTAGCCATCTAAGAGTACAAAAGAAGACAGATACCTCCTGAAGGGAACAAAATGCAGCTGAAATAATAAACAATAAACGGGTGGCCATCCGAAATAAAAGCTTGCAGCTGAAGTCGTCTTCGCTCCTTCACAACGTGGAGAACTCAATCCTGGAGCGAACCTGCAGAAATGAAATAGATAGACAAGAAACAAACAACAAACAAGGGTGAGTCAAAAGGACTCAATAAGTGGGGCAGACTAGCCACCTCAAAGAATAGGATAGCTAGCCAGGGAGAAGAAACAAATAAACCAAATTCCTCTTATTTAAATTACAAAAAGGTAGAGACAGATAATAACCGAAAACACGTATGAAGCCATAAACTCAACCAGGAATACGAGCCAGAAACATATCAACAAATAAGCAATGCACGTATAAGTAGAACAGTAGTTATGTACCACAAGTCTACCCAATGGTATGGAACGAAATGAAATGAAATATGATGCAAAGGGTCACATGTGCCAAATGAATGGAGCGGAATCCTCCTACCCTCAATACGATGCAATGGAGCGGAATCCTCCTGCTCCGAGGGCGGAATCCTCCTACCCTCAATATGATGCAATGGAGCGCAATCCTCCTACCCTCAATATGAGGCAATGGAGCGGAATCCTCCTGCTCCGAGGGCGGAATACTCCTGCACCCAATATGATATGCAATATAATGCATATGAATGACATGTAATGCATATGAATGCAATGTGATGCAATAATAACCCTTTACAGGTGCGGAACTCTCATCGGCAACCGAGAAGTAGATGCCAACTCACAGCCAGAGTACAATGCTCAGATCCTCAATGCAATACCAACAACAGGACATAACATATAATATGTAATGTAAATCCAAAGCTTAGGCGTAATGAGTACGCCTATCGGCATCTACACACGTAAGGAACACGTGGTAGAAAATCCACGAGGCCAGGTGCCTCCAAAGAAATGAATATAAACACTTACCTTTTTACAAAGCTAGTACAACCACTCAATAACCGCTTTGTCCTTTGGATTCATTGTCAAACGATCCCACTGTGTTCAATAACAAGAAAAATATATCAAATAAGGCTAAAGGCTTCATTCGTCACGTCTTAGGGTAATCCGGTTAGGAACCTGATATGCTTTTCGCATACACAATACACAGGACAGGTCTATGTACAGGATTTAAGGTCACATAACCAAACCCTAAATAAATTATATTTATATATTGCTCATAACTCACTGAGTACGAATATATAATCAATTCCATTGTAGTAATTGAACTTATTAATTGAACTTATTAAAGCGATGTCTAATATCCCAATTTTTACCGTCAAAATATATTCAAACACATGTAATAAACTCAAATAATGCATTAAGATACCTGAATGTTATGGGGTTAAAATTCTATCTTTTTCCGGCTCTTTTCTCATTTTCTGGTATTTTTTTCATTTCTGTGTGTTTTCTCTTTCGTCTCTCTGTTTCTCCTTCTGTTGTAGTATATATCCCTTAGCACCCACTACCCATGGTCATCTTTCATTTTCTTTCTTTTTTTGTCTTTTTGTCTTTTTTTTTTCTTTTGTTTCTTTTCGCGATGAAAATTAAAACGGTGCCCTGAAATATTCGAAATAATTCCAACTTTTGCATACAAGTTATAAAAAATATATGTAACACACTTGCTAAGACGGATCTCAAATCGGACTCCCGAAACTCAATATGCAAATTAAATGAAAAAGATCAAATTATTTAACTTTCGGTATTTTTGCGGAAACTAGCCGAACAACCTCGAAATCTACTTTCGAAATGTCAAAAAAGTCACAAATAATCATAAGAACCTAACGGTGCTTTCGGATTTCGAATCGGAGCTCATTCGCCAAAACCGAGCTTGAAAATCTCTTTTTAATATTTATCAACAATAAAAATTGAAACCTTCTTCCGATGCCTACCAAACGAGGTCTGATTTAGCTCAAATTATACAGATAAGTATCAATGAACCTTACGAATATTTTAAAATTATCGGCGCGCCAATCAGAATCCTAACTTCCGAAACGACTAACTGAGGTCGTTTCAGCATCGAAGAAAAAGAAGGGACATTTCCTTCGTTACTGCATCGCTTGACCACTCGCCCACCCATAACCATTGCATCCAAACACCACCTCTATCATACACATATATTCAACCCTCATCCACCTATCCAGTCTACAACACCTACCCCATGTTCCAAAACCCACCTCCATAAAGACCACCATACCCACAAAGCCCTAACCACAGAAATACCAATACTTATCTGCCAAGACCTCACACGAACAACAACCCAAGACCCAAAAAAAACTATACCCTATTAGCCGAATCCCTTGCTCAGCTGTTTGAAAGACTCAAAGCAGCAAGCAACATACAACCCATCACATTCAAAATGCATGATAGAATGTCACTTTTCTTTGACCGAACCAAAGCCTGTGCCTACTACTCTAGGGGACTTAGTCACAATACTGAAAAGTGTTACGCCCTGAGAGATAAAATAAATGATCTGATCGATCAAAAGGTGATCCACTTGAAAACATCAAATGTGCACAATAACTCTTTACCTAACAGAGATAATAGGGTGAACCTGATTGAGTTGGATGAAAAATGCAACCTAGAAGGGACCATTCTCAAAGCAAAAGAGGCTACACCAGCATCTGCTTCTGTTACCCAAGCAGCTAAAGCACTAAAGCATATTGAAGTAGAGGTGGCTCCAAAATTTTACGTTGACGTAGTCCCTCCCTACAATGACAAAGCAGTGCCATGGGATTATGAAGCAGAGAAGAAGGACAAGTCGACAGTTGAGGCCGTCGCTGCACAAGGAATGACTAGGAGTAGTAGGATCTACACTCTTGAGCATCTTGTTAAAGGTAGACGAGGAACCAACGAGGAAGAATCTGAAGAACTTTGGAAGAAAGTCCAAGCAAAGGAATACTTCGTGGTTGAACATTTGGGTAAAACTCCTGCACAAATCTCTGTTCTGTCTTTACTCCTCAAATCAGAGAGCCACCGAAATGCCTTGATAAAAGTATTGGATGAAGCAAATGTCCCGGTGCACACCACGGTTGAGAATCTGGCTAGCATGGTTAGGCAAGTCATGGAATCTAATCGAATCGCTTTCCACGAAGATGAACTGCTGCCAGAGTGTTTTGAGTCACTACAAGGACCTACATGTCACCATCAAATTCAAAGACTGGTTCGTGGGAAGAGTTCTGATCAACGGAGGGTCCGGCTTGAACATATGTCCATTCATGTCTCTGAAGAGAATGGGGGTTGACCAAAGCAAGATAAGAGAAAGCGACATAAAAGTAAAGGCGTTCGATGGTTCACAAAGAAGCACCATTAGGGAAATCGACTTAACTATCATGGTCGGTCCCGTGGAGTTCACTACTGAATTTCATGTCATGGACATCTCCGCTTCATACAACCTACTGCTAGGAAGACCTTGGATTCACATGGCTGGGGCTGTGCCTTCTACCTTGCACCAGACAGTGAAGTTCGAGTGGGATAATGAAGAGGTGGTGGTGTTTGGCGAAGGAAGAAACTCCATCTACAATGAACAAACCATACCAGCAATTGAAGGGAATACTCTTGATGGACAAACCTTTTATACTGTGGAGCTTGTGGGAGCAGTGCAAGGTAGCCGAGAAGGATACTGCAAAAACTACAACAACAGTTAGAATCCTATTGATGCATTCCATGGGGGATATACTACACACTTCACTCCTAAACTCATCAACACACCACCAGGGACTGAGGAGAAAAGGAGAAGTTTCGACAGTGTTTATTGGAATGGACGAGGCAAAGGCTATAAAGGGAGTAACTTGGTTTGGGAACCTGTAATATCTGATTGGGGGTGCGCCCTCACGTGAATTTCGTGAGACCATACCTGCCAAAACAGAGAAGCATATGATGTATTCACCTAATGCTCATCCTAATTGGAAGCGCATTTCAGAAGAATCAAGGGGAACGCAAGTATGGCTACCTAAAACACCCGAACCTATACCTATGGAGGTAGTGATTGAAGAGACATACATACTCCCACAGCCTACGAAGTTGCCTGGAAACTGGGCTGTAGGCATTATGATAAGGCAAGGCTATGAATTTGGGAAAGGTTTGGGCAAAAACTTAGATGGCATGGTTGAACCAATTCAAATTTTGATGAGGCCCGACAACGAGAAAGCCAGCATAGGGTACATTGTGACTTACGAATAAAGCATGGAGGAAGCTTCGCTGGACTTCAATTACTACAAAAAAAGCACCAAAATTCTCCTGCATATTTTGTCTCATCTGGCTACTTGGATAATTCTAAGGGGGAGGTATCTGCAGCACAAGAGGTTGAGCCGAAGATTGCTGATGCTGAAGAGGATTTGCTAGCAGGCATGCAAAAATTGTTCTTATCTGACGAAGACTGTTGTGTGATATTAGAAGAGCATGTTGAGCCTCCTAGACTGGCAAAAGCTGATTCTGGAGCTGTACTGAACAACTGGACCAGCAACCTGGCCCGAGCTTACCGGGAAACTTGGTAAAGATGGGGAATAAAGTTTATTTTATGCTTTCTAAAATAAAGCCCGACCTCGAGTCGTGAAACTTGTATTTTCCCTTTTTTTTTTCCTTTTTGATATGTCTCCTTACAAACATTATTTTTCAAGCATTCATAAATAAAATATTGCACTATTTTCTTTTATTTTATTTTAATCGTTTAATTACGCAACATTTTATTTTTCAGCATTCAAACTAATAACTCCATTGAGTCTGCAACGTGTAATGAAACTGCAGATCTTGAGGAACCTGATTTGGACTATGATGAGTTTGATGAAGCAACACAAGAGGAGATTGAAAGATTTGAAAAAAAGCCCAAACCGAATCTAGAAGAAACTAAGGTGATAAATCTGGGAGATGGTGAAACAGTAAAAGAAACAAGAATCAGTGTACATCTCACTGCAGAAGATACAAAACAGTATAATGAATTTCTTAAAGAATATAAAGATGTGTTCGCATGGTCGTACGATGACATGACTGGCATAAGCGCGGATGTGGTAGCTCACAAATTGCCCGTCAATCCAGGCTTTCTGCCAGTCAAACAAAAAGCCTGAACTTTCAAGTCGTTTACCTTGCTAAAGATTGGAGAAGAGGTAACCAAACAACTCAATGCAGAGATTTTGAAAATAGTCAAATACCCAATGAGCTTAGCCTACATTGTACTACTGCCAAACAAAGATGGGAAACTCAGAGTTTGTGTAGACTACAGAGATCTGAACAGAACTAGCCCGAAAGACGATTTTCGTTTGCCAAACATACACATCTTGATTGACAATTGTGCGAAGCATGAACTACAATCTTTCGTGGATTGTTTCGCCGGCTATTATCAAATACTTATAGATGAAGAGGCAAGCAGACAACTTTCACTATATCTTAGGGAACCTACTGCTACAAGGTTATGCCATTTAGGCTGAAGAATATTGGGGCAACCTACATGAGGGCAATGAAAACCATGTTCCATGACTTGATGCACAAAGAAATTGAAGTATATATGGATGACGTGATCATCAAATCAAAGAAGAGCTCAGAGCATCTTGATAATCTGTGCAAGTTTTTCAATCGCTTGCATAGATACAACTTGAAGCTGAATCCAGCAAAATGTGCTTTCGATGTTCCAACCGGGAAGCTTCTAGGTTACATTGTCAGCAGAAGAGGCATGAAGTTAGATCCATCCAAGATCAAAGCCATCAAAGAATTGCCACCATCGAAGAGTAAGAAAGAGGTCATGAGCTTCTTTGGACTACTCAACTACATCAGTCGATTCATAGCTCAATCCACAGTCATCTGTGAACCAATCATCAAGTTATTGAAGAAAAATGCAGCAATCAAATGGACAGAGGGCTGCCAAAAAGCATTTGACCGAATAAAGGAGTATCTGTCTTGTCCACCTATGCTGGTTTCACCCGAACCTGGACGGCCTTTGATCTGATACCTGTCTGTGGTAGATTCGACGTTCGAATGTGTACTGGGACACCATGAATCAACTAAAAGGAAGGAGCAAGCAATGTACTATCTAAGTAAGAAGTTCACTCCCTATGAAGCTAAGTACACACAGCTAGAGCGTACTTGTTGTGCACTAACTTGGGTAGCACAAAAGTTGAGACATTACTTGACATCATACGCAACTTTACTTATATCAAGGTGGATCCTCTCAAGTACATCTTCCAAAAGCCAATGCCTACTGGAAAGTTGGCCAAATGGAAAATGCTACTCAGTGAATTCGACATCAGTTTTGTCACTTAAAAGGCGGAAGATCAAGCCTTGGTAGATCATATGGCCGGAAATCCTGTGGATGATGATTACGAACCGCTGCACACTTATTTCCCTGACGAAGAAGTCATCTTTGTAGGAGAAGACATCCCAAAGGAATACGACGGTTGGATATTTTTCTTTGATGGAGCGTTGAATTTCAAAGGAGTCGGCATTAGAGCAGTATTGGTTTATGAGACTGGGCAACATTACCCTATCACATCTAAACTAAGGTTTCCCTGCACCAACAACATGGCGGAGTATGGATGTTCATTTTTCATTGAACATTATGCGATCACCTTGGCCCTTCGCTGCCTGGGGAATAGATGTCATAGGACCAATCGAACCTGCCGCTTCGAACATACACTGTTTCATATTTGTGGCTATTGACTACTTTACCAAAATGGGTAGAAGCTACATCATACAAGTCAGTGACAAAGATAGTAGTAGCAAATTTCGTTCGTGACAAGATGATTTGTAGATTTGGCATCCCTGAATCAATCATCACTGACATTGGGTCTAACCTCAATAGTGACTTAATGAAAGAAACTTGTGAAGATTTCAAGATCAAACACCGTAATTCCACTGCATAGAGACCTCAAATGAATTGAGCAGTTAAGGCAGCCAACAAGAACATCAAGAAGATACTGCGCAAAATGACAGACAATTCAAAACAATGGCACGAGAACTTACCCTATGCATTATTAGGTTACTGCACCACAGTGAGAACATCAACAAGAGCCACTCCTTACCTGTTAGTGTATGGCATCGAAGCAGCGATACCAGCAGAGGTCGAGATACCATCTCTAAGGATCATTCAAGAGGCACAATTAAAAGACGCTGAATGGGTCAGAGAAAGGATGGAGCAGTTAGCACTCATCGATGGAAAGAGGATGAATGCATTATGTCATGGGCAATTATATAAGAATAAGATGACTAAAGCATTTAACAAGAAAGTTCGAGGAAGGTCTTTCGAACCTGGACAATTAGTGCAGAAAAAGATACTCCCTAATCAAAAAGAGGAAAGAGGCAAGTGTCCACAAAAATGGCAAGGGCCATACATGGTCCATCGAGTTCTAATTGGAGGAGCATTAATATTGGTAGAAATGGATGGAGAAGTTTGTCAAAACCAATCAACGCAGACGCTGTCAAAAGTTACTATGTCTAAGAGTTTGCATTAGTTAAAAGGTCTTACTATTCTGCAATATATCATGTAATCTGGAATTACATTGCGACATGATTCCCCAAGTGGGATTTGCAGGCAACCTTCCCAAAGTTCAGTCGCATAATTACAAAAATTTTATTTTCCCATGAAACAGACACTGGGGTAGAATTTTTGAAGAACTCTCAAAAATTCCGAGAGGACAGATAAGAATTGACATTGGGGCAGAAATTTTTGAGACCCTCTCAAAAGGGTCTCAAAAATTTCAGAACAAAGAAACTGTGGCTGAACTTTGAGGTCGCCCTCAAAATTTATTTAATGCAGAAACTTGGAACAACCTGAGGAACAATGACCACGGTCTTACACAATGCGGTTTGCGATTAAATGAAATAAAATACTTTCTTCCTACAAAAGCTTTTTTCAAAATATTTGCATTATTTATTTATTTCTTTATATATATCCCTAGTAGATCGACCAAGGTCCCGGAACACAAAAGAAGCAGGTGCTTAGAAAGCCAAGAATGCACAAACTAGACCATCCCCGCACAACTCGCAAATCTTTATTTGAATGCAGGCACAAGGATACATAGCCCGACACGATAGGCGATGATGCAAGAAAAATACGGAAGTGAAAATAAAAGGATAGGAGCAAGACGAGTGTTGAACTCCCTTCAAGGTAGCTACGAGGAAAGGGTCTCGTAACACCCTCAAATCGGGTCAAGAATTGCCTATACTATACGAACAGTCCTCAAGAGGCACTCGGCTCTTACAAATAGTCTGGTTGCGTTTTGAATGAAATTCAACTAGTTCAAGTAATTGATTCAAGCCGAAAGAAGGTTCATTCAGTCAAAGAGAATTCATCTCTCAAGTTTTGTTTCAATGTCCAAAAGCTAGCTAAGTGAAATAAAACAGGCTATTGAGGTATTTACAAGGTTTTCCTCAAGCCTAGGTAATGTCTAAAACACCTCAAAAGTTAGGTAAAATAGATAAGCCACGCAGGGCTATTTTAGGAAATGTCAAGGCAAAATCCCAGAATGCAAGCAAGGGAGGCGGAGCGCCTAAGGTTTGGGTGGTGCGCCTGAGAAGTTGGGCAGTGGCTCAGTTAGGTGGAGTGCCTGGTTCCTTTGTGTCTTGGGCGGAGCGCCTGGCCCTAGGTCCTCTTGATACTTCTTCAAATCGCTCCTAAAGCCCTTGACTTCTCGTCCTTTGCATTCTTCAAGCTTGGCACATGCTACAAAGTGTCTGTGCTCGATTTTCCCCACATAGGCATCTTCCAAGTTCTCCCTTGCCTTAGCATGGAGCTTAGGACCTACAAGCAACGACAAGCAAACAAAAAACCTCCTACTGCGAAAGTAGGTTACTGCAAATAGTATGGAAAACACACTCTTATGGTATAACCAAGCATCAATAATAATAACAAAGATCAAGTCTCCAAGGAGAACAATAAGTACTTGGTTTAATGAAGACATGCACTCAACACACGAAAGAGAAAATAGGTAATGGGAACATGGAAAATGCAAGATTAGGCAATTAAAATCCTCATAAACCTTAAACTCACGATCAACACACCCAATCATCCTCAAAGTGTGATCAACATTTGGAATGCAGTAAGTCAAATAGCCAAACCTACAATTAGCATTATTTACTCCACTCCCCTTCTGTAGAGCATACCTACTCACACCAAGAGTTTCCATTTTGCCTCCAAGTTCATCACCTAAGCAATCCTTCTCATAAGACAAACTCTCAAGGAAGGTATTGATAATAGCATCTTCTTCATCATAACCCCAACAACCAAAAGTAGGGTCACTCGAAGAGTCATTCACCTTACTTAAGGTCTCAAATAATGAATTGCCTAAGGAGTCAAATCCTTCACACCATGGAAGTTCTATGTTACTACTAACCCTAGTCCGATACAATTCACTACCACAAATGAAGATACCTTCAAACAATGGATTAGTAAAAGCATGTATCTCGATTTCATGATCAAACTACGGCAAGGTATCAAGACTAGGTTCATCACCCACACTTGAGGAGTCATCATAGACAACCTTGTCCAACTCATGCAATTTGTACTGAGGTCATTACGATCCTTACCATAACACATTGGTCCACCGAAGAGAATCATATCAATAAGGGTATGATCAACTATTTCATCTTCCCCTTTGTCAAAAATTGGTGGTGCGTCATAGCAAAGGTCACAATCAAGGTTAGCTATCACTTCTACACTAGAGAGAGGTTCATTGAAAAATGAGCTCACATCATGATGTGGCTTAGCATATCTCTCAACTAGTGATACATAAGCACACACAACTTGACTACTAGACTCTTCACTAGTGGCATATTCACTAGATGCATCACAAACACCAACTAATATTGAGTTATCACAAGGCAAGTAATTAGTAGGCTCATGAAAGGTGAAGAAACACTTACACTTGAGTTGCTTCCTTGAGCACTCACATCACTTGAAATGTCATGTTCAACCCTTCCTTCATGAAAGTCACGTTGAAGGTCTTCATCATCATGTTTCCCATCCAAAGAGCATGGTTGCAGCTCCATTAGCTTGCCTCCAAAAGTACCTACCCCAAAGCTAAAACAAGAAGTAAAAGAAGGTAAAGAATGGTTAGAACAATGGGTGCTCTCACTCTTAATTTTACTTTCCTCGCCTCTCCTTTCTTCTATTTTTCTCTCAAGGTCAAGTGTAGTTTGTGGTGATAATTCACTCACATCACTACTCACATCCTTTCTTTTTTCCTCTCTTGGATTGTCACCGTTCACTCCCTCACTCCTCTCTTTATTTTGTCTCTAATGTTCAAGTACAATGGAATGAGATTCACGATTGTTTTCATTTGGAGTATAGTGAGTCTCGCTTTCAACTTGTAATTGCATGACAATAAGCCTGTTGGCTTCGGACTCAAGTACCATAGGTGACTTGGCTTTTGCCGCTTCTTTCAACTCCCTCATACATTTATAGTCCTCTCTTACTTGCCTTGGAGTCAAAGGCCTAAGCACATACTTTATTCCTTCATGCTTGATGGTATAGGAGTTGGTTCGGCCATCATGAACAACACATCTATCATATTGCCATGGTCTTCCAAATAAGAGATGACAAGCTTGCATCGGCACCACATCAAATATGATTTTATCTCTATAGTTTCCAATGCAACTCAATCAAAACTTGCTTCACCACTTTCAACTCTCCACACTCGTTCAACCATTGTAAACGGTATGGACTTGGAAGCTTTAGAGTTGGCAATTTCAATTGGGAAATCAATATTTGACTCACTATGTTAGCGCAACTTCCCGAATCAATAACCATCGAGCACACTTGCCCCATCATACAACATCTAGCATGGAAAAGATTCTCTCTTTGCATATTTTCTTTCTCCTCCTCAAAGAATACAGTACTCAAACTCCTTCTAACAACAAGGAACACGTTAGGATCATCTCCTTCTTCTATAGCCTCTTCATAAGAAATTACCTCATTCTCCTCATTCTCGGCCTCACTATCTTGTTCACAAACCAACCCATCTTCCCTCACAATCATGACTTTATGGGGGGACAATCTATAGCAAAGTGGCCATACCCTTTACACTTATAGAATTGAGTAGAACAAGAAGTAGGAGTATTAAATGGAGTTTTAGAGTTACCTCCCACATTTGGTGTTGGCTTCTCATAAGTCTTCTTTACATCTGGACTTGCACTTGCACCACTTGTGTTTGGAGTCTTCCATTCCTTTTGTCTACTCACGGGAATAGAAGTAGTACTCTTATAGCGGTTGGACTTCTCTTCTTTGAGCCACTTCTCGGCATCAACCGCGGCTTCGAATAGTTCATGAGGAGAATCATACTTGTGGAACCTCAATTGAGAAACTAATTCTCGGTTCAAGCCATTCTTGAATCGGATGACGGCTTGTTCATCCTCCTCCGCATCCATGTCTAAGGCCATTTTGCTCAAACTTATTGTAGTTCTCTTCAACCGTTTTGTAGCTTGCTTCAACTCATAAAGTCGTCTGAGTTGATCTTGACGATACATAGGAGTCAAATATTTTTCATCCATCACATGTTTCAATTCGCCCCAAGTGAGGTTCACGGGCAAAGCATTTCTTCTTCTCGATCTCTTGACCGATTCCCTCCAAGTGGAAGCAAAGGATTCAAATGAAAATATAGCATATTTGGCTTTCTTCTCTTCGGCCATGTCATTCGTATCAAATACTCTTTCTATTGACACCTTCCACTCATGATACCCAACAGGATCACTACTCCCTTTGAAACTTGGGATAGTAATCTTCACACTATTGAGATTGTTATTATCAAGACCCCCTTGGTATGGCTCCGGTTAGCCTCAAAAGTAGTCACCATCACAATCATATCCCCTTCTCCAATTCCTCCAATCATAACCCCCTTGAGGTCCTCGACCTCGACCTCTACCTCTATTCATTTACGGCCTCCATTCATAGCTCTCCTATTTGGATAGGGAGCTTCAAATTCATCATCATCAAGTCCGGGTTCCTCCCTTTCTTGAGCATCATCAACTTGCTCAAGAGGTGCAATATTCCTATGGGGTCTAGGGAGTGGAACATCTCCTTGGGGATTGCCCAAGTTGTGGGAAATTCCCACTTGTTGTGTAATTCCCAAAACACGCTCCCTACGGGCAAGATCGTCCTTTAGCTTTTGTTGTTTAGCCAATTCGGCAAATTTTTCCGGGGTAATGGTCGAGCTACTTGTACCCTCACCGGCTACAAGTTGGACACTCGGGGTCCCTCTTTCAAGAATTTCAAGCCTTAGGCTCATGCCTTCCAACTTGGCTATTATAGTAGCCAAGGCATTCTTAGCGCTATCATCCCCTTCACCGGCCATGGTACCTACAAAATGAGAAACGGTTAGTGAAATAACCTCACACACACACCTTACGTAAATGTCATTCGGGTACGCTCGTTTAGTGGTGGGGAGTTTATCACTCAAGCTTGAACCAAAGGTATCACGTAGTTGAACCACGTTCCTAATCAACAACCCAATAATCCACAAGGCAAGCACTCTTCGGGACGAGTGGAATTAATGGGACTCGATGGACGCTAGGCTCTTTAAGTGCGGACTTGAAACAAATGTTTCTACGAGCCTTCTTTGAGTTCTACTCTCCAGTAAGCATCATTATCCTAAAGGCTCAAATAACTAGTACTAATCAAGTAGGATTGTTACTCTATTAGTACTAGCCGGAAGCAATGCAATCAAAAGAAACACAAAATCCTGGAAGAAATCCAAAACCAAGCAACGGGGTCAAGGGGAGTGCCGCTCAGGCGGAGCAGCTTGGGCGGAGCGCCTGAAAATTTGATCAGTAGCTAACTTAGGCGGAGTGCCCAAGCCTGTTCTTCAGCTTTTCCCAACTTCGTGTTTTAGCAATTTTCACCGTAAATTTTCGATGATTTCACCTTGTTTTCTCAAAATCAAAGGTACCCAAAGTCGTATTGCACTAATCCCAACAAACCCCAATGATTTTTGACATCAAACACCCAATAACAAGATCACAATCAAGATCAAAAGCCCTTCAAGATAGGGTTTCGAAAGTTGGGATTCAAATCTTCAAATTTTGTTTCACAACTCCAAAAAATGTAAAAAAAAAAAGTACAAATAAAGGGTATTAATCAAGGAACAATCACCAATACATATCATCGACTGGGTCATCATAATCACGAAGTTCTAGAAAAAATTTTATGTTTTTTTGAACTTTTACTTTTTTTTTTGTATTTTCTTCTTTTTCAAACACCACCAACAAGAATCTAAACTAGAAACTAACGTAGGCACGATGAACAAGGATCGAGGATTTGTAGAGACAAATCCCGAGCCTTGATTTAATACCAAAACTGATGCAGGAAAAACACGGAAGCGAAAATAAAAGGATAGGAGCAAGACGAGTCTTGAACTCCCTTCAAGGTAGCTACGAGGAACGGTTCTCGTAACACCCTCGAATCGGGTCAAGAATTGCTTATACTATACGAACAGTCCTCAAGAGGCACTCGGCTCTTCCAAATAGTCCGGTCAGGTTTGGAATGAGATTCAACTAGTTCAACTAATTGATTCAAGCCAAAAGAAGGTTCATTCATTCAAAGAGAAATCATCTATCAAGTTTTTGTTTTCAATGGTCAAAGTTAGCTAAGTGAAATAAAAGAGGCCATTGCGGTATTTATAAGGGTTTCCTCAAGTCTAAGTAATGACTAAAACACCCCCACAAGTTGGGTAAAATAGATAAGCCACGCAGAGCTATTTTAGGAAATGTCTAGGCAAAATTCGGGAATGCAAGCAAGGGAGGCGGAGCACCTAAGGCTTGGGCAGTGCGCCTGAGAAGTTGGGCAGTAGCTTAGTTAGACAGAGCGCCTACTAAGCTAGGCGGAGTGCCTGGTTCCTTTGTGTCTTGGGCAGAGCGCCTGGTCCCACTGGGTCCTCTTGATGCTTCTTCAAATTGCTCTTAAAGCCCTTGACTTCTCGTCTTTTGCATTCTTCAAGCTTGACACATATTGGAAAGTGTCTTGGCTCGATTAGCCTCACATTAGGCGAACATCTCCTAACAAAGGTATTTAGTTTCCTTTCACTATGCTTTTATAATGCAGGGTAGACAGCCTTGGAGATAGACAGCTTAGAGGGTAGACAGCCCGGTAAAAAGTTTGGCATGATAGAGGGTCGACAACCCGATGTTGAGTTTTGCTTGGCAAAGGGTAGACAGCCCTGAGGGTAGACAGCCCTGTGAGATGTTTGGCATGATAGAAGGTAGACAGCCCGATGTTGAGTTTGGCATAACAAAGGGTAGAAATCCTTGAGGGTAGACACCATTGTGAGAAGTTTTGCATTGACAGAGGGTAGACAGCCTTATGTTGAGTTTGGCATGGCAAATGGTAAACGGCCCTGAGGGTAGACAGCCCTATGAGAAGTTTGGCATGATAGAGGGCAGACAGCTCGATGTTGAGTTTTGCTTGGCAAAGGGTAGACATCCCTGAGAGTAGACAGCCTTGTGAGAAGTTTGGCATTGACAGAGGGTAGACAGCCTGATGTTGAGTTTGGCATCGCAAAGGGTAGACAACCTTGAGGGTACACAACCCTGTGAGAAGTTTTGTATTGACAGAGGATACACAACGCGATGTTGAGTTTGGCATGGCAAAGGGTAGACAGCCGTGTGAGAAGTTTGGCATGACAGACGGTAGACAACCCGATGTTGAGTTTGGCACAGCAAAGGGTAGACAGCCTAGACAGCCCTGTGAGAAGTTGGGTATGACAAAGGGTAGACAGCCCGATGTTGAGTTTGGCATAGCAGAGGATAGACAATCCTAAGGGTAGACAGCCCTGTGAGAAGTTTAACATGACAGAGGATGGACAGCCCGATGTTGAGTTTGGCATAGCAAAGGGTAGTGTCACGACCCAACCTAGGGCCGCGACGGATGACCAACACTAAGTGTCGATCATCACTAATCCTGCTGATAATCTGCTAACCATGAATATAACTGATAAACGGAATAAGCATAAACCTAACTCATGAGAATTATGCAATGCAAAAAGCTGACAAGGCTAACATAAGCTGACATACATAAATACTGACTGAACCACACAGGGACATATCTACAGGCCTCTAAGAGTGATGAACTGAGTATACAAAGGACGGGACAAGGCCCCGACATACCCAAGCTGGCTAACTGTACACATACCAAAAGAAAGTAACTCCGGGAGTAAGCGGAGTGACTCCAATTGCTGATAGATGGCCTATTAACATGGTCCAAGCGTTGATCCATCTGCACCTGCGCGGCATGAAACGCAACGCCCCAGAAAAGGGCGTGAGTACGATATGTACCAAGTATGTAAGGCATGAACATATAATATATCATAGCTTAATGAAACTGTAAGGCTGGAATATAGATATGTAAATATGAGCTGGAGCATAGCAATATAGCTGGAAATCTGAAGAACGTACTAAACATGATCTGAATATAAACTGAGCTCTAGCTGAATCTGAAACTGAAGACTGAGCTGAACTATACTGATAAATAACTGTAATATGACTGATAACTGGTAACTAGAAACTGGAACTGATAGCTGTCAACTGATACTGACACTGAGAACTGGTGGATGATAACGGAGAACTGATAACTGGTACTGATCTAAAACTGAACTGTTATCTGAACTGGTACCTAAACAATTAGATTGATTCAAAAGGGAGAAGAGACTTGAACCATTAAACGGGATTCACACTAGCGGTGATCCACCATGGATTCAACGTAAGAGATACATGAAGTCAACGCTTCAACAAGAATGGTCAAGCCTATTCTATCTTCTCAATTCTATCTTCCAAACTACCTTCTTAATGAAATAAGCTATCTAGCTATTTATAGGGGCTTCTAGGCACTAAGTAAAATGACTAAATAGCCCACACATTAGGCTTTAGGATAAAAGACCACGTGGGGTCAAAATAGTCTTAACACACTTAATAATCCTGCAACTCAGCATATCGGGCGGAGCGCCCAAGCTTAGGCGGAGCGCCTCACAAAATGTGCAGTGGGGAGGCCTAGGCGGGGCGCCTGGATAGTGGGCGGAGCGCCCCACTTTGCAGTGCTTTGGGCGGAGCGCCCCAAGGCTGGGAGGGGCGCCTGACAGCTAGCTTTCCAGGGCGGAGCGCCTCAGCCTGGATCTTCCTGGAACGGTTTCAATCCACCTCCAACACTCTTGACCTCTAGTCCTTAGCATCCTCCAATCCCGGCTCTTGATGGTAAGTACTCTAAGCTCGATTTGAGGCTTATCATCCTCCCCTTCTTGAAGGGATTTCATCCTCGAAATCAAACCATCAAGACCTACAATCAAAGACAAGAACAAGCCAAATATCCTACTACAAGAGTAGGTTAGTGCAAGTAGTGTGGAAAACACACTCTTATGGTATAACCAAGTATCAATACCAATAATAAAGCGCATGTTTCCAAAGAAAACAACAAGTACTTGGCTTCCCCAATGGGTGCACTCAATACATGATTCATCAAAGAGATCAATAGGGTAGAGAATATGTAAGATCAAGCCATCAAAATTCCTATGATCCCCAAGCTTATGGTCAACACGCCAAGCCTTCAATCCATTACTATCACAATGTGACTCATTGGCTTTGGCATGCCCAACACCCAAGGTATAATCAACATGTGGGGTGGAGTAAACAAAATAGTTCAATTGGCAACTAACATCAAATACTCCACTCCCCTTCTTGGAAGCACTCTTACACGCACCAAGAGTGGCTTCCTCACCTCCAAATCCATCTCTAAGACAATCTCCCTCACTAGGCAAACTCCAAATGAAGGTCTCCAAAATTGGCCCTTCATCATTATAGTCAACACAATGAAGGCTAGGACTACTAGAAGATGGTTCAACACAACCAATATCAAGACCATTCATCCTACTTGGAGTTCCAAACAATGGATCATCCTTAGAGTCTATCTTTACATACCATGGAGGTTCTACTTTACTATCAATCCTAGTCCGATACAATTCGCTACCACAAATGAGATTATCTTCACATAAAAGAAATGTAAAAGCATGCACCTCAAATTCATGGTCACATAAAAGCATGGTATCAAGACAAGGTTCTTTACCCACACCCGAGGAGTCATCGAAAACAAATCGATCCATCTCACACTCTAGAGACCCCTCAAGGTCACAACCATCCTCACTACAACACATAGGCCCACCATTATCAAGCAATTCATCAAGGGAAAGGATGGGATATTCATGCAACTCATCTTCCTCTTTATCAAATATAGGTGGTGTGTCATAACAAGGGTCACAAATGAGGTCAACTACACAATCTTCACTAGAGAGAGGTTCAATGAAAATCGAGCTCACATCATGGTGTGGCTTATCATCCCTCTCAACTAGTGGTTCACATTCACACACAAGTTGACCATTCGACTCTTCACTAGTTGCAAACACATTGTAATCATACACATCATCAACTAGTGTTGAGTTTTCACAAACACTATCATGAGACAAAGAAGTAACATGTTCAAGAGAAGAACTTTCACATACCTTTGAGTGGCCATCTTGCTCACTCAATGCACTTGAAGTGTCATGAATTGTCTCTTCACCTTGAAGCTCACATTGAAGATTTTCTTCACCTTGTCCATCAATCTTGGAACATGATTGAGGCTCCATTGATTGGCCTCCAAGAGTACCTACACAAGAGTTAACACAAGTAGAAGAAAAAGACAAAGGGTTAAGGTTAGAATAAGGGGTGTCCTCACTCTCAATTCTTTTTCCCTCTTTCTTTTCCCTCATTTTCTTTTCAAGGTCGGGTGTAGATTAGGGGGGTGACATCCCACTCACATCACTCATCACATCCTCTCATTTTTCCACTTGAGGAATGTCACCGGTCACTCCCTTACTCCTCTCAATCTTTTGTCTCTCAAATTCGGGTGAGTTGGGACGAGGCCCAAGAATACCCATAGCCGGAGTAGGTGGACTTTTAAGATCAACCCGGAATCTAGGACTTGGAGACTCATCACTTGAGACCTCCTCATTCTTTGTTGGTGAACCACTTGGCTTTGAAGCTTGCAGTTTCGGGTTCACCTTGTTGACATTCGTCAACCCTTTTCTTGCACTAGTCCCACCATTGCTTATGATTGTAGGACTTCTTGATTGCTCAATTTCAATCATGGTTTGAAGTTCTCCCTCCCTCCTCATTTGCACAACCCAAGCATGTAATCGAGGGGACATCTTGCCCCTCTTGCCGTAAGGTGCAAACTCATAAATCCCTTGAGCCGTGGCCACTAGATACATATCCCGCTTAGCATCATAGTGAACCTCCTTGTTGTGCAACCATGGGTCACCTATCCAAGCAGCCACATTCGGTACGGGATACACATCACACCAAACATACTCATTGTAAACCTTTATGAGATATGAGTACCCGTGCCTCCTTGAAAACCCGAACTCCTTTGTACTCATAGGGGTACTTTAGATCATGGCATGGTATGTTTAACATTTGAACTACACTTGGGTTAATGCAATTGGCATCGGTTCCACCAATTTGGAGCAAGTGTCCATCAACCCTATTTACCCCAATAACAAACCTACTTTCACCCAAGTCTCATATAGGCACATCCAAAGAAGAGCTTGAATGTCCAAGACTTGCATCACCATCAACTCGGGTTTTCCTTATCCCTCCACTAGTGGCAACACCACTAGAATAACCTCCACTTCCCGTCACTCTTCCAACATTAGAAGTGTTGTTGAAAGTCGGGGAAGGAATACAACTATGGAACCCATAATTGCCTCTCGCCTTGGGTCCATAGCCCATAGCACCACTCCTACCACCACTACTAGAGCAATGCACCCCCGTAACGGTAAGAGCAATACCATTTCTCCTTCCACCCTTCACATGGGAACTAGAAGATGCAAACCTCCCATTTCCCACGGAACAACCACCACCTCCTCCCATACTAATGGAAGGACCTCTACTACTCCCTTGCACACCACAAGCAACATCAAGAGAAGTTGAAAATGCACAATTCTCATACTCAACCTCATCATCAATTCTCTCTACATCACTATCATCATGTTCAAATTCATCACAAGAAGAGTAAGTAGGATCATCATACCTTGAAGCGTTACCATCTTCAAATTCTTGACTTGGAGCATAAGATTCCTCACATTCGTCTTCGCAAGCCCCATAGTCTTCTTCATCTTCATAATCAACATAGTGACCCGCTTCATCCTCATATGAGCCTTGGTTCCCCGAATCATCATAGCAATACCCATCATCACCATCAAAGGAACCATAGTCTCCATCATCTCCGCATGAGTCATACCCTCCACAATCGTCATCCGATGCCATAGTTGTAACAAAAGAGTAAAGGACCTCACAAATTCACTCCCTCACGTGTATCACTCAAAAGATGTCACTCAATTTTCTTTCCACTCGTGTATACACTCAAGGTCGTTGGCTTTTGTGACCACACTCTATTATTCTCACCACTCAAGCCTTTTTCCACTCAAGACCTTCTTGTCTCTTAGTAATCACAATGGCAAGATCAACCAACTAAAGCACCCACGTAATGGTTCGGAATGGAGTTATGTGACTCGATGCACGAAAGCTATTTTAATGCGCACTTGAAGCAAGCAAGTTCTACGACTTTAAGTAAAGACTCCAAGACACACAACACGCTAAAGGATCAAAGATTAGTGTCAATAAAGTAGGACTAATACCTTAGAAACACTAACCAAGAGGTTCGGAATTGAAACAAACACAAAAAACCATGAAACGGAGCAAAACCAAGTACCCAGCTCACTGGGCGGTCCGCCTGGGGTGGGTGGGCGGTCCGCCTGTGGTGGGTGGGCGGTCCGCCTGCCTTAGAGACAGTGAGGGAGGGTTGGCAGGGCGCCTAGGGGGTGGGCGGTCCGCCTGGGGGTCGGGTTCAACACTTCCCAAGTCCGTTTTTCTTCAATTTCAAGCCAAAAATTGGTCCGATTTCGACGTTTTTTGCACAATTCCAAGGTACCCAAAGTTAAATATTGATATAACCTTCAAACACCAATAGATTTCACACCCAAACAACCAACAAACAAGGCACAATCATGATTCAAAGTTTCAAGTTGGGGGTTTTTCAACAAGGGTTTCAAAGGTTCAAGGTGGGTTTCGATTCTTCAAAATTTGGGGTTTCAAATTTTCAAATCAATCCAATCCAAACAATTTTGGTACCCAAACGTCGGGTTTTCAACAAGGATCAAGAATCTATAACACCCATAACACGAATCGATCACACCACAAAGTTACACCAATTTTTGTATTTTTTTTCACTTTTCTATTTTTTTGTGTTTTTTCTTCAACAAGAAGAAACTAAAGTAAAGATAAGATGAACAAGGAACGTAGATTCGTAAGAACAAAAACCGAGCCTTGCTCTGATACCAACTGATAAGACTCAAATTAGGCTGAAGCAATAATCTAAGGTGCGGAAGCAATAATCATAAGATAACAAGAAATGGGGAAGGGGAAGAACAGAAAGTAAAAGAAAAGAACGAATCAAACCAAACAATTAGATTGATTCAAAAGGGAGGAGACTTGAACCATTAAACGGGATTCACACTAACGGTGATCCACCATGGATTCAACGTAAGAGATACATGAAGTCAACGCTTCAACAAGAATGGTCAAGCCTATTCTATCTTCTCAATTCTATCTTCCAAACTACCTTCTTAATGAAATAAGCTATCTAGCTATTTATAGGGGTTTTTAGGCACTAAGTAAAATGACTAAATAGCCCACACATTAGGCTTTAGGATAAAAGACCACGTAGGGTCAAAATAGTCTTAACACACTTAATAATCCCGCAACTCAGCATATCGGGCGGAGCGCCCAAGCTTAGGCGGAGCGCCTCACAAAATGTGCAGTGGGGAGGCCTAGGCGGGGCGCCTGGATAGTGGGCGGAGCGCCCCAAGGCTGGGAGGGGCGCCTGACAGCTAGCTTTCCAGGGCGGAGCGCCTGGTTGGTCTGGGCAGGGCGCCTCAGCCTGGATCTTCCCGGAACGGCTTCAATCCACCTCCAACACTCTTGACCTCTAGTCCTTAGCATCCTCCAATCCCAGCTCTTGATGGTAAGTACTCTAAGCTCGATTTGAGGCTTATCAGAACTTCTGAACTAGTACCTGTCTGGTGTTATGGGCTGTATCCCCCCAAATCAGGTAACTGAAAACCCGAACTAGTACTTGTCTGGTGTTATGGGCTGTATCCCCCCAAATCAGGTAACTGAAAACCGGAAGTAGCCTCATGTATAATCATGTAGTGCATACTATGGCTATATACGCGTATATAACAAACCTGGTGGGTGTTATGGGCTATATCCCCCCCCCCAACCAGTAATATCTAGTCTCTCTGGTCAGAGTGTGTGAATTACACCCGGTCACACTAGGTGTTTCAACTACCGCCTGAACCAGAGGGGCTGTATCCCCCAAACGGGTAGTATCACACGCGACCGGACTCTGTATCCAATGTCCAACCTCTATGGGGGGCTACAAATCACACATAATATGATCACAATATAAGCATAAGCATGTATGAGGCATAACACATGTGGCAACAATAGATATGGACTCAAAAGGAATGATAAGATAACTCTGGATGGAATTATAGATACAACCTAAAACTTAGAATTTGTCTAACTCTTTGACTTTTATAAAAATTTTGGCAGAGTTTCCTCTGAAACTGGATGATCCGCAAAAATAGAACCAGCACTATACTATACACGGGAATGGATACCCGGATAAACTGATAACATAAACATGTTAAACGGATAAAAAGATGAGACAACTGGATGACATAACAAATCCGCAGATAGAATGTTTGGACAGCACCACTGTCCTGACTTTCAACCTAATTTTCAGAGTGTAGATAAAAGTTATAGACTTCATAGTCTTCATGAAAGTTTTAGATATATGTCATAGGGTTCTGGGGATTCTTAAAGAATCTAAATATCAATTTTTTACAAGGAGTTATGATCAATATACTAACAACTGTCCAAAGATTAAAATGATTTTCCAGATTTTGAAACGTTTTGTCTTGCTGATTTGGACGTCTTTCACCTTGGATTTTAGTATCAAATTAAGTATATACAAGGTTTCCTTGGTACCATACAAGTTTGTCATAACAAATACTAAGTTTAGAACTAAGAAAAGCTTCAAAAGCTAAAAGATACATGCCTTGCAAAAAGAAAGGTTTAGCCATACATACCTTTGATGTTTCCAGCTTCTAAACTTTGTTTCCTTTCAATTCCACACCTTCTAAAGCTTAAACAAGCTATAACATAGAATTTAGGTACTTTACTTAGCCATGAAGTAATTCTAAAACTCAAACTATAGACGAAATTGAAGGTAGCATAATGTTACCCTAATCGCGTAGAGCGTTTTGACCCAATCTGTCTTCAATTTCGAGCTAAGATCAATGTTCTTTCTTCAAAACCATCAAAATACGTTTAACAAAAAAGAGAACACTGTTTCTATCATGAATTTTCTGGAATTGACGAGAAAAATGATTAGTCTCCTCTTTTATACTTCAAACATTTCAGTTTTAGTCCTCTTTTGCGCTTATGACCCTTTTTCTGGCCTGACTTCTGATGCTCATATCTTTTTATCCTGAAATTGTATGAAAAAACCGTCAAAAGTGTTGGAAACTACACTCCATGACCTTAAATTTGGTATATGATATGTCCCCAAAAGACTTCATATAACACACGAAATTAAAGTTTGAAAAAGCTTCATTACAAGGCAGTTCCTTAGTCGGTTTTTCCGCAACTTAAATCCGATTTTTCCCAATCTTTATATTCAACATTTAAACATCATATATGGTCATTTTATGACTTTAAACTCACTTAAATCATTCTTAACATGTCATTAGAATGATATACGTCACTATAGACATACGGGCTGTAACAATCTTCCCCCGTTAGGAACATTCGTCCTCGAATGTTAAATGAAGTATGTAGAAGCATTAAGCAATGATCTGTTACATACTTGAAGTAATGAAGAGATGTGCATATTTGGCTATCATATCATTTTCAGCTTCCCAAGTTATTTCTTCTACATTATTGCTTTGCTATAGCATCTTAACTAAAGGAATGTCTTTCGTCCTTAGTCGACGAATCTGTCTATCTAAAATTTCAACTGGCACCTCTTCATAAGTCAACTGCTTTGTGATCTGAACATCATCTACTGGTACAACTATAGAAGGATCTCCGACATATTTTTCTGAGCATGGAAATATGAAATACTGGATGGACCTCCTGAAGGTCTGCTGGAAGGTCTAATTTGTAGGCAACACGCCCAACTCGCCTGATAACTTGATATGGATCAATGAATCTAGGGCTAAGCTTTCCCTTCTTCCCAAATCTCATAACGCCTTTCATAGGTATACTTTCAGGAATACCCAATCGCCAATCTGAAATTCTAAATATCGACGTCGATTATCTGCATAGGACTTCTATCTGCTCTAAGCTGCTAATAATCCTTCCCTGATCAACTTGACTTTATCAACTGCTTGTAGGATTAAATCTGGACCTATCAATTGAGACTTGCCAATCTTGAACCATCCTATGGGAGACCTGCATTTGCGCCCATACAAAGCTTCATATGGCGCCATCTGTATGCTAGAATGATAGCTATTATTATATGCAAAGTCTATCAACGGTAGATGTTTACTCTAGCTGCCTTCAAAATCTAACACACAAGCTCTAAGAATATCTTCTAACGTCTGAATGGTCTGCTCAGACTGCCCATCTGTCTGGGGATGAAACGTGGTACTCAGATTCACCTGTGTCCCTAAACCTGTCTGGAACGATCGCTAGAAATTTGCTGGAAACTGGTGCGCCCCTATCTGAAATAATAGATAGTGGAATACCATGTAGGCGCACTATATCTCTAATATAAAGTCTAGCATAATCCTCCGCTGTATATATAGTTCTAACAGGAAAGAAATGAGCTCATTTAGTAAGCTTGTTAACTATAGCCTAAATAGAGTCATACCTGCTCCGCATACGGGGCAAGCCTGTAATAAAGTCCATATTCACTGCTTCCCATTTCTATGATGGAATCTCGATTTTCGGTAACAAGCCACTAGGTTTTTGATGCTCGACCTTAACCGGCTGGCAGTCAGGAAACTGAGCCACAAACTCAACTATGTCTCGCTTTATTCCGTCCTAACAATAAATCTGCTTAAGATCATGGTAAATCTTAGTCGAACTAGGATGAACAGTGTATCTGGAATAATGTGCATCTGTCATAATCTGTCCACATAAATCTGCAACATCAGGAACACAAAGTCTATCTTTATATATAAGAACCCCGTCATTAGTAACCTATATAGAAATTTTGGTTTTGTTCTGGCTATCTGCCTGTATTGAACTAGAACTGGATCCTCATATTGGCGCTGCTTTACTTATGTCACTCGGCAAGTAGTGGTTGCATTCTGAACTGTAACTCCTGCGTCCTCTGAATCTGTTAATCTGACACCCATGTTGGCTAACTGGTGGAGTGCATGATCTAACTCTATCTTTTGTTGCTGTAAGTAAGATAAACTACACATGGACTTATGACTAAGAGCATCAACTACAGCATTCGCTTTACCTAAATGATAAAGAATTTCTATGTCATAGTCCTTTAGCAACTCTAGCCATCGCCTTTGTCGCAGGTTTAGCTCATTCTGATTAAATATGTACTAGAGGCTCTTGTGATCTGTATATATATCAACATGAACACGGTACAAATAACGTCTCCAAATCTTCAATGCATGAATGACTGCTGTAAGCTCAAAATCATGGGTAGGGTAGTTCTTCTCGTGCTTTTTCAGCTGTCTGGAAGCATAGGCAATTACTCTTCCGTGCTGCATCAAACACAACCAAGACCAATTCGAGAAGCGTCACAGTAAATGACATAGCCCTCAGATCCTTCTGGAAGTGTAAGGACTGGAGCTGTTATCAACTTGTTCTTTAGTTCTTGGAAGCTAGTCTCGCAAGAATAAGACCACTCAAATTTAGCAATTTTCTGTATCAATTTGGTCAGTGGAGCTGCAATGGAGGAAAAACACCTCTACGAACTTTCTGTAATAACCTACCAAAACAAGAATACTACGTACTTCAATTGGCGTCGTAGGTCTGGGCCAATTCTTCACAGCCTCGATCTTCTGGTCATCTACTTTAATTCATTCTGCTGAAACTATATGGCCAAGAAATGCCACTGAATCTAACCAGAATTCATACCTTGAGAACTTAGCATATAATTGATGGTCCCGAAGAGTGCCCAATACTATGCGTAGGTGCTCCGAATGCTCTGATTCAGACTTTGAATAGATGAGAATATCATCAATAAATATAATCACAAATAAATCTAGATAAGGCCTGAATACGCTGTTCATCAGATCCATAAATACTGCAGGGGCATTAGTGAGTCCAAACGACGCCACTAAAAACTCATAATAGCCATATCTAGTCCTGAATGCAGTCTTAGGTATATCAGATTCTCTGACTCTAACCTGATGGTAGCTTGATCGCAAATCTATCTTCGAAAAACACTTGGCACCCTGAAGCTGGTCGAACAAGTCATCAATCTTGGGCAGAGGGTATTTATTCCATATTATGACTTTACTTAGCTATCTATAATCTATGCACATGCGTAGAGAGCCATCTTTCTTTTTCACAAATAATACTAAGTCTCCCCACGGGGAAATGCTGAATCTGATGAGGCCATTGTCTAACAAATCCTCAGTTTCTCTTTAAGTTCTTTATGTTATGCAGGTGCCATCCTCAAGATCATGCCCCTGATGACGTGCTGGTGCTGAGCAAGCAACTGCTGATCTAGCCGGCTGGGCTGTACAACTACCAACCCTAGTCGGGCAACCTCTCATAAAATGGCCTGCCTTTTGACAAATACAACGAGTATCAACTCCTAACTTACATGGTCTCACGTGGCGTCTACCCTAATCTGGACATCTGGGATATGTCTGACTGGCCTGTACAGAAGTACCACGATGCTTAAATCCTGAAGTTTGTGATGTGTGACTAAATTTGGACTGAGGAAGTCTATCAGATCTCAGGCCACGGGACTCTTGAGGTATACTAGCTGGTGGCTGTCTAACACTCTGCTGCCTACTCACTCCAGATGCCTCTTTAAATGAACAAGACAATCTTCCCATCTTATGTAACCCTCTATCCCTATCGCATCTCTGTTTCTGCTTATTCTCCTCAAGTGATAAAGAAAACGCCTGAATGCGTAATATAATAACTGGCTGTATAGCAACGATCATACACTCATTCATCAGGCGTGGACCTAGTCACACTACATACCTGTGAATTCTATACTCCATACTGGATACCACAGTAGGGTAAAAGCTTGCTAAGAAATTAAAGCAATAATTATACTCTTCTGCACTCAAACTTCCCTGTCTCAAGGTCAGGAACTGATTTGCACGGGCTCCCTATGTCTCTATAGGCATATACTGATGAAGGAAGGCATCTGAGAATTCCTTCCAAGTCGCGGGAGTAACATCTGGCCCTCTAGATAGCTCCCATGTTTGATATCACCCTGCTGCTAGGTCATGCAATCTTAATGCAGCCAACTCTACTGACTCTGTGTCTTACACATGCATAACCCTCAACACTCTGGCTATCCTCACTAGAAAATCCTGAGGGAACTCTCCTGTACGGGATTCGGTAAAAACTGTAGGCTCTAGCCTGATAAAATCATTGATCCTGGATCCAACATCTCCCTGGGCATCTGCACTGTGTTGTCTAGTCTGAGCAACTGCAACACTGGTCAATAATCTGATGGCATCCCTCATTTTCTGAGGAGGTAGAGGTGATGGATGTTTTGAGTGTGGGTCTCCAGAGCACTATGTCAGGAGTTGCCCTTATGTTTCATCAGGTCGCCAGGGATCCGCAGCTATGGTACCATCTGGTCCTCAGGCCGCCAGGCCCGTTTCTCAGATTCCTCCTAGACAGCAATCTCAGAGAGCTCCGGGTTCAGGAGGCTCGGCGCAGGTCTATGCTATGACTCGTCAGGATGCTGAGGCATCCAATGATGTCATCACAGGTATTATTTCTGTCTGTGGCCGCGATGCTTATGCTCTTATTGATCCGGGGTCTACCTATTCGTATGTGTCGCCGGGATTTGCCCCTTGCTTGGGCAGGGATCTGGTCTTCTTAGATGATCCCTTTATGGTTGCCACCCCTGTCGGGTCTTCTATATGTGTAGATAGGGGTTATCGGCAGTGTATGATCTCCATCTGTGGTGTAGAGTCCTTAGTGGACCTGATGCTGCTCGATATGTCTGATTTCGATGTCATTATGGGCATGGATTGGCTGGCTTCCTGTCATGCGACTTTGGATTGCCATGCCAAGTCCGTGACGATCGGGGCAGAGGGTGAGTCTCGGGTTGTATGGAGAGGTTCCAGGCCTTCTCCGAAGAGTAGGATCATTTCTTTCTTGGAGGCGCAGAGGATGATATCTAGTGGGTGCGAGGGATATATTGCTTCAGTTCGGGATGTCCGGGCAGAGGAGTTATCCCTTGATAGAGTTCCGGTTGTTTGTGAGTATCCGGATGTGTTTCCTGATGATTTGTCGGGTTTGCCGCCTATGCGGGAGATAGAGTTTTGCATTGATCTATTGCCAGGCACTCAGCCTAAATCTATTCCCCCGTATCGTATGGCTCCTGTTGAGTTGAGGGAGCTGAAGGAGCAGATTCAGGATTTGCTCGATAAGGGCTTCATTAGGCCCAGTGTGTCTCCATGGGGTGCCCCGGTATTATTTGTGAAGAAGAAGGATGGCTCTATGCGGATGTGTATTGATTACCGGCAGCTGAATAAGGTTACTATCAAGAATAGGTATCCTTTGCCACGTATTGATGATTTGTTTGATCAGCTTCAGGGTGCTACCTTCTTCTCGAAGATTGATTTGAGGTCGGGGTATCATCAGTTGAGGATTCGGTCCGAGGACGTTTCCAAGACTGCTTTTCGTACCCGATATGGCCACTATGAGTTTCTGGTGATGTCTTTCGGGCTTACGAATGCCCCAGCTGCTTTCATGGATCTGATGAACCGAGTGTTCAAGGCCTACCTTGACTCCTTCGTCATTGTGTTTATCGATGATATCTTGGTTTATTCGAGGAGCAGGGAGGAGCATGAGCAGCATTTGAGAGTTGTTCTTCGGACTCTGAGGGATCAGCAGTTGTATGCCAAATTCTCCAAGTGTGAATTTTGGTTCAGTTCTGTATCTTTCCTAGGTCACGTGGTGACCAAGGATGGGGTGTGTGTTGATCCGAAGAAGATAGAGGCCGTTCAGAGTTGGCCTAGGCCTACTTCTCCTACAGAGATTCGGAGTTTCTTAGGCTTGGCAGGTTATTATCGGCGGTTCGTCGAGGGGTTTTCTTCTATTTCAGCACCTCTGACGAAGTTGACCCAGAAGAATGTTCCTTTCCTGTGGTCCGATGCCTGTGAGTCTAGCTTTCAGAAGCTTAAGACTCTATTGACTTCAGCGCCAGTGTTGGCCTTGCCGAGTGGATCCGGGGGATTCACCGTATATTGTGATGCTTCGGGTGTTGGCCTGGGTAGCGTTCTGATGCAGGAGGGTAAGGTGATAGCTTATGCCTCGAGACAGCTGAAGGTCCATCAGAAGAATTATCATGTCCATGATTTGGAGCTGTTAGCTGTCGTGTTTGCACTGAAGTTGTGGAGGCACTATCTTTATGGCAAGCCATGTGAGATATTCACCGATCATAAGAGTCTCCAGTACTTGTTCACTCAGAAGGACTTGAACGGGAGACAGCGTCGCTGGTTAGAGCTGCTGAAGGATTATGATCTTTCTATCCGGTATCATCCCGGAAAGGCTAATGTTGTAGCCGATGCCTTGAGTAGGAAGTCCATGGGTAGCCTCGCCTATCTTGATGCTGATATGAGGCCGTTGGCCCGTGAGTTGCAGGCTTTGTCCATTAGTGGGGTTCGGTTCGATGATTCTGTTCCAGGCCGGGTGCTTGCATATGTGGGGTCTCAGTCGTCTTTAGCTTCCCAGATTCGGGAAAGGCAGTTCGAGGATCCTTATCTGAGAGATCTCCAGGACAGGGTCCTGAGTGGGGGAGTGTCCTCGTTCGTGATTGGTGATGATGGTGCTTTGCGGCTTAACGGCCGGGTATGTGTTCCAGCCATTATGGAGCTGAGGCAGATGATTTTGGCAGAGGCTCACAGTTCGAGATATTCCATTCATCTGGGTACTGCGAAGATGTATCATGATCTTCGAGAGCTGTATTGGTGGAAAGGGATGAAGAGGGATGTTGCTGATTATGTATCTCGGTGTTTGAATTGCCAGCAGGTGAAGTATGAGCACCGGAGGCCAGCCGGGGTGACCCAGTCTATGCCCTTTCCCGAGTGGAAGTGGGAGCAGATCACTATGGATTTCGTAGTTGGTTTGCCGCTGACCGTGGGTAAGCATGATTCGGTGTGGGTAGTAGTTGATCGACTGACGAAGTCGGCTCACTTCATTTCAGTGAGGGAGATCTTTTCAGAGAGAGCTGGGTACTCGGGTCGATCTCAGCACTGCATTTCACCCGCAGACTGATGGCCAGTCTGAGCGGACCATTCAGATCCTCGAGGATATGTTGAGGGCGTGTGCTATTGATTTTGGAGGCCATTGGGATAGCCATTTGCCGCTAGCAGAGTTTGCGTATAATAATAGCTATCAGGCTTCTATCCAGATGGCTCCATTTGAGGCATTGTATGGTCGGAGATGTCGCTCGCCTATCGGTTGGTTCGAGTCTGGTGAGGTCCAGGTGTTGGGGCCCGATTTGGTGAGTAGACCTTGGATAAGGTCCGGGTTATTCAGGATCGACTCCGCACGGCTCAGAGCTGGCAGATATCGTATGCAGATCGGAGGTGGAGAGATCTTGAGTTCATGGTTGGGGACCGGGTATTCCTCAGAGTGTCGCCCATGAAGGGTGTTATGAGATTTGGGAAGAAAGACAAGCTCAGTCCTAGGTTCATTGGGCCTTTTGAGATATTGGAGCGCGTTGGCGCCGTTGCTTATAGACTGGCTTTGCCTCCCTCTCTGTCTGTTCATCCGGTGTTCCATGTGTCCATGCTCCGGAAGTATGTTCACGATCTGTCTCATGTGATCGATATGGCTTCCGTGGAGGTAGATGGCGACTTAGCTTATTCGGAGGAGCCTATTGCTATTGTGGCTAGAGAGGTCCGTAAGATGAGATCGAAGGTGATCCCGCTTGTGAGAGTTCAGTGGGGGCATCACTCCATTGCCGAGGCCACTTGGGAGCTTGAGTCCGAGATGCGTGAGAGGCATCCGCGCTTGTTCGATGATTCAGGTATGAAATCCTTGTATTTTCTAAGCCTGAATTTGCATTTTTAAGTTTTATTGATTTCGGGTGGTACCGAGGGGTCCTCGAAATCCGTGCCAGCTCCGTGGCTAGTGTGTGGATCCTACCTTAGACTTAGGCTCGTCCGAGGACGGCCGAGAGTCTAAGTGGGGGAGAATGTAACGACCCTCAAATAGTCGTTACGGGATCCGGGACCTCGATTTGCGTGTCAAAAGTCCCAAAAGCTCAGTTAGGTCATTTATGATCCGTCTGTGAAATCTGAGTCGAAACGGAGTCCGTTTGATAGGTTTTCGAGAAAAGGATCCGTTTATGAAATTCCGGAAAGGAATTTGGGGTTTCGATAGGTCGTTTTGAGTAAACGAACCCCGATGGAAAATCCGAGCGCACCGTTAGGTCCGTCTCGTCATTTCCATATGTAGCAACCTTAAAAATTGAAAACGGACCTCGTTTGATAGGACTTTTGATAAAGTCCCCGTTTCGGAAGTTTAAAAGAGTTAAAAGAGGTTTCCGAGCTCGATTTGAGCAAATGAGCTCCGATGAGAGATCCGAAAGTACCATTAGGTTCGTATAGTCATTTGTGACTTGTAGCAACTTTCGGAATTAGATTCCGAGGTCGTTTGGTTAAATTCCGCTATTTTGGCGAAAGTCGAAAATTGAACCTTTGCCGTGGGACCCACTTTTTGAGTTCTGGAGGTCCGAATTGGGTTCCGTCTTGACGAGCATGTCACCCAAGTATTTTATGGCTTGTGTGAAAAATTTGGGATCATTCCGAGCTTTGTAGTGTCCCGTTTTACCCCTAAAACAGTAGAAAATCTGGTGCGACTTTTCTGTTCTGTTTTGGCGCAAACAGCCGGATAAAAGCTGATTTTCCGGCCAATCCGTAAGGAATTAGGAAAAACTCAAAACATGAAAATTGTAGCCCTTTGAGTTGTGGTTCTAATGGCACAGGTTTCAGGTCATTTGGACATTCCTATCAAAAGTTATGATTTTTTCAAAAGAAGCTGTCACAGAGGCAAAAACTGCTATAAAAAGGCCATTTTGGGCCATTTCGGTTCATAACTTATAAAAATCATTTGGTGAGCTCTTGAGGCGATTTTTGGGTATTTCTTGAAGACCCAATCATACTTACACTTAAGGTAAGCCCTTTCAATCCATCTTTATGTTGATTAACACAAGAATCAAAGGGTTGATTCTTGGAAATGGGTTAGAACCCTAGATTCTTAAGAATTGGGGAAAGACATCGAGCAAGGCTCGCATGTGGAATCTAAGTGTACTTTTGGACTCACGGGAGCGTGGGGAGTCCGGAAAAGTACATTTTGTAAATTTAGGGCTCGGCCCTACCCGGGGGCATTTTGGTAATTTTTACCCTAGGATGCCTATAGGCTTAAATAGCTATAATTGAGCACTCATATGTGCTATATCTTGTCTTAATAGACCTAGTGGAGAGTCCTTCGCGGACAAGGCGAGCGGGAAAGGAGATTCTTCCCGGCATTTGAGCCCGAATTTCGAGGTAAGTGAGACTTGACCTCTATTGTGCTTGTGGACTCTTCCTTCATGCTAGTATGCTTCATGTACGCATATATATACCTAACAATGGTTAGGATTAATGATGTGAATTACTTGCTATTATTGTTTGTTATAAATAGCGAGATTGTGACTCGACCGAGATATGTGCTGGTCTAAACGCTACGTCGAGGTAGCTTAAATTTATATCGTAGTAACGCTTGCTACGCCATGCTTAGATAGCAAGAACTTGGGACATGGCCGAGGATGTTGCCGGCATGTCATGATAAATGTCTTGCCGAGGATTTTGCCGGCTTTTGTATGATATTGGTACTTGATTTGTTCACGTGCCGGGTTGGGTAGTGCTGTCTATACGTAACCTTGGGTTGGACGACATGGGAGTAGGGATTGTACCCCCAAACTGTGGTCGGGTTAACCTTCGCCTTACGTTCAGCTAGCATAACCAACCTGGGTTACGGTGACTGTGAAATATTATCGTTATTAATATTTCTGTTATTGTTATTAGTGTCGTGGATATTAATACTGTTAGAGGGACACTTGACAGGGGGTGTGGTGTCGCCTATACTATGAGATGTGTCACACTTGACAGGGGGTGTGGTGTGGACACTTGATCTTTGAGATGTGACACACTTGACAGGGGGTGTGGTGTGGTCACTTGATTTATTGAGATACGACGCACTTGACAGGGGGTGTGGTGTGATCGTAGACAGATTTGAGATGAGCCAACGACTACGGGTCGTTGGTCTACTTATTCATGATTGTGATAGTGACTTGGGGTCACGGTATATGGTTGATACTTAGTAGTGGTGTTGCTAGTCCATCGTAGGTCTAGGTTAGTCGGCACGGGAGTAGAGAATGGACCTCCAAACCGCCGCTGAGTTGACCTATGCCTTACGTTGGATGGGCATAATCCTTGAGACTTCTGGTTACTATTTGTGTGTATGGAATGTGTTACATCTATTTGTGATTTCACTACTTTATTGTATGATTACTATAGTATGTTGTTGCTTATGATGCTTGTAGCGACTTGTCCCGCAAGGGTACCTTAGCGGGCCTGTCGGTGATCTTACTGGGCTTCGGCTCATAACTTACTATGCTACGTGCGCAGGTCCTTCATCCAGTCAGCAGCCCGGACGTTAGCGGTTCCCGAGGCTTCTGAGACTTTTGATTGAGGTGAGCCGACCACACAGACCGTGGTGGCATACCGCCGGAGTCACTTAGAGATATGACTCAGATTTCTTTGATGTATATTCATACTTTATTGAGTCACTCTTAGAATGCTCCAATTCTTTTGTGGATATATTCTTTTGGACTTCACCCTTTTATATTTATATATCCATTTATGATCTTTTCACATTACTAGTTTTTGACACGCGCTTTGCGCGTGTAATCCATATCAATGAGAACAAATTTTTTTATAACATAAATTATAGTAAAAAATTATTTGATGCGTATTCTATGATAATATGCACAAATAGTTTAAAGTGACATAAATTATATTATTAATTATATGTGCGATGAATTATATGAAAGTTGAAGAAAAATGCAAGCTCAAATAGATTAAATTTGAGCTTATTTACTGATATTTATTGTCCATATAAAGGACTTTTCCTTTAAATTACCTCAGTTCAAGATTCAGTTTAAAAAGGCGGAAGTTTTTTTTTTAAACTGAATTTTTGGAAAAGAATAAAGAAACGTTGAAAGGACTTGGCCTATGATCGAGCAAGATGACATTTACCCAACATATAACCCCATTAATTATTTAATTTCAGTCCGTTCACATTTTGGATATTTCTATTTAGTATTAAGTACGATGACATAATTCACATACTGTGTATTTGCTTTCTTAAACCTTTAATTGCATAATTTATGCAACTTATAAGTCTTTTCATTGCTCTCACATTAAGATCACATGGTTTTACAACTTTAATGCTTTAAAGAATACAATATTCATAGTAAGGGAAGACACGTAAAAGACATGAGTTTTTCGGCCAATAAGCATTTAGTGAATCATATTTGTAATTTGGATATTTTATTGGTTAGCTTTTCTAGAAATTAATATCTTCTCATTTTTGGAAAATTACTTTCTTATGATTTTTGATGCATGTATATGGATCTGACTTCTAATATATATATATTGAGTACGTTGCAACTGATTAAATTCTTTAAGTTTGCCAGAGTAATAAATTTCTTTTTAATTTCGCATTTTTCTGATTTTTCATCTTCTATAAAATGTATTTTACGGCTTTGTACAGAATTTTTATTGGATTACTGCTTGACTAAAGGCGATAAATTCATTTTCAAACACGTGCGTCGCACGTGTATCTCTACTAATAAATAAAAATAAATTGACATGATATAATAACAAAACAAAAAAGAGTTGAACAAAAGACATGAACATGTTTGAATCTATAAAAAGAAAAATAATTATTCAAGAAAGAAGGGATCGGAACATACCTCAGTTTGCCAAATACGCGCGTTATTAATCGGCTAACATCCCGTTTATTGTATTTTTCTATCATTCATTGATAACAAAGTGGTAGAGAAAAATTTGCTTGTCACTAAATAAAATTTAAAGATGCGAAGAATTCCAAGTATTGTGATCCACAAAAGAACTCATAGCAAGCCAACAACTTAAATATGAAAAGTTTAGCATTATAAATAATAAATAATGGAGTAATTAAGATAGAATGTATCATGGGGGACGAATTCCTGGAAGGTGAGAACCAAGAAGGCATAAATTGATTGCTTTAGGAAAGCCTGAGTCCTTATTAAAGGATGACATCATTAAAAGGTAAATTAATTTTTAGTACAAAATTATAGATAATAGTATTTGGTTGAAGGGCAAAAAGGTCGTTTACTTTTTGCTATAGGATTGACTCTTTTAGAATAGTATATGATGATATGATACTTCTATTTACTATATTTATTGGTGATGAAGTGTGCGTGTATCTTTCTCATTTTTGTGTAATGGGTAATAACTTTTTGTGTAATGTGTAATGTGTAATGTAATGTAATCTTTTACTAACTTCTATTTACTATTTTTACTTTTATTGCTACAGGGGTAAAATGGTCTTTTACATTTTTCTTTTGGGTTTGGCTCTTTTATATTAGTATGATTGTTCTTTTCCGCATCTTGTTTCATTGGTTCGGCTAGGCAAATGTTGTTTAGGTGCCATCACGAGCCCTTGGAAATTGGGTCGTGACATTTTCTTACTGTGGTATCATTTAGAGGGTGGGTTTCAACCAAATGGAAAAAATAGTCATTCATATGAAAACTCGAGATTCGCTACTTTGATATATCAAATTTGCTACGATTACTTTTCGCTGATATCAACCGCATATCGCGCAGGTACTATACTAGTTTCTTGTAATTCCAATGTATGTTTCTTCCATGCCTCGATCTCTTCTTTATTTTCTTTATCTATTTTTATGGCTTTCAACATGAACTCACGGTATTGGATTTGAGCTTTCGCTTCTCGGTCCCTTATGTTATTCCCTCGGCACGGCCTGACCACCACAATTCCTTTTATACTAGAGCGCAACCAACTGATGTAGTTTGGTTCGCAACCAGCATTATATCTGTCCGGTGCTATTGACTTCTCCCCCATGACTTGTCTACCTTCCCAGGATTTTCTTATGCTTTTGACCCTAGGGACAATATATTCAATATAGTCAAATTGATACGCCTTTGTATTTGGTACAAGCGGCACGATCTGCTTTCTCCCTGCTTGCCTCATTACCCTTAATGGTAGATAGGGTTGGAGGCCTTTCAATCCCATACGTATTAAAATGACGCCTTTTTGGAACTGATGATCATATATGGTGAAGGAAATCAAGTGAACATCCACTGAATTGTGTCTTCCGCTATGTTTTCAAACAATTCCACCCATTTTTATGTACTGCTTGATTGCTTAGGTTATGGACCTCCATAGCGATCTCCTACTAAATAGTTTAAACCGACTGGCTTGGATATTTCTTTCGAACCTCTAACTTTCCTCAAATGTTCCTTAAACCATGCTTGCAGTAAAAGATTACACCCTTGAAAATATTTAGCTCTTCTCTTACAACAACCCAAGGCCTGGTAAATATCTGCTACGATCATAGGGACAATAGTGTATCGATGACCACCAATCCCGTTGAATACTGCAACAGTAACCATGACAAGACTCGAATATATGTTGTGATTCGAGTTCTCAGGAAATATCATAATTCCTAAGAAACTGACAGCGAATGCAAATGGTCTAGCTCTCCTCCAATCACCATGGGATTTGAACTCTTTTCTATGATCATCAAAAACACTTAAATACCAAAACCTGTTGTAGAGATAGGAAAAGGATATCTTCTTTTGTTGTAAAAACCCTACATCAATATTTACCACCATCCCAAGTTTGTCACAGAATTCTCCAAGTGTAGGGACGTCGAGAGCTAAAATGTCACTCCTTTGCCACCGATGCTTCTCTAAACTGGAATTTGATATGAATCTCCCTATTTCGTCCAACAAAGGTGCTAACTCTATTTTCCCAAATCTAAAAATGTTTAGTTTATCGTCCCAAAATGACACCGATGCTTCGATCATTTCCCGACAAGGGTCCATTTCTAACAAAGATACCAAATGCCCCAAGTGTTTATGCACTTCCGTCTGTTCAAGTAATGAAAAGCTACTCCACCAATGTGTAAACATAGGAGGTGCGCCCAAAGTCATCCCAAACTGGTGAATTTCTGACTCATGACAACCTATAAAAGAAAAAAGAAATAAATGAACAAAAGTTCCCAACCCCTTTGAGAACAATTGGACAATCAAAATATTTACTCATTTTCACCTCTCTTTTCTTTTCTTTTTTTTTTTCCCTCTCGAATGCACATAGACATGTTCAAACGTCCTTTTGGGGTTAAAAACCAGTCGAGTTGTTTCAACAAGTTGAAAACTAGCCGGCTTACGGGAAGCCCTTCCTACGGCATGATGAATGCATATTACATTTCAAGAGTTGGGTGAATTTAGACACGGTTCCTCCAGGCGGACAACCAAGGGGTGGGAATGTTTAGAATTGTTGGCTGTACTACGGACCAATTATATTCCAACCGTCACCCCTAAAGCGTTTTATTTAGGGTGAAACGACCGTGAGATCTAAGTAATCGCTTATGTGTGTGCAAGTATTGGTTTTCCAGGAGTGGAGGAGTATGAGTGAAAAATGACACAATATTACAAAATATTTTATACAAAATATATGATGATAATAATTTTAAAAAAATTAAAAAGGGGACAAGTTAGTCTATTAATAATAATAATAATAATAATAATAATAATAATAATAATAATAATTAAAACAAACAGAAATCAGCCAATAAATAAATTTTAAAATTAAAACCCGTTGTAGTTAGGACTTTGAATATCCCCGGCGGAGTCGTCATTCTGTCGCACCCCCTTTTTCCCTAACTCGGAGTTAAAGGCTGGGTTTGATTAGGTAACTTGATTGAGTTGGTTTTGGAGTTGCCACCTAATAAGTTGTCTAAGGTGTATTAAATCACCTAAAATGTCTAAGGGTTACAATTTACTCTGGGAGTCGTGCTTTTAAGGGTAAGAAATCCTAATGACTCTGGAAGTGGGTGTTAGGCACTTCTCAAGTCCCACGAAAACTGGTTCCCTGCCCGAGTATTAATTTTGGGATATTGAATTAAAAGGGTAACAAAGCTAAAAGGGACTAATTTAAAATATAAAGGTGCAATTCCAATTCTAAGGTCACCTTCCTATATTAGATGCTAAAAGTCGAAGTCAAGAAGGAAAAAGCGACATTTACGCAAAGATTAAATGGACACTATTATACAGATATGAGCCACTCAGGATTTTGCAACTACAACCTAAGCCCACTGCCTAATCGCACATTTGGCCACAAGTTCAACATTTGATTTCAACAGAGCTAATATTGCAAGGGACACCCAAAAATAGTTTAAATGCGCAAGTTTTCAAATTGGATCAATTACAAAAATGGGCAGGTTTTGAAAATAGTTTTCCAAATAATACAAAACCAACTTGTGGTTATTATGTCAAGGAAATGTTAGCCATTGTGGGTCGAGGTGTTTTGACATCAATTGTCAAATACTAGCCCTAATGGCTCTTTTATTTTTGGGGTCGAGTTTCAAAATATGTATATGGTTTGGTTGTTTTGTTTTGAAATTGGGGCGCAAAGCATACTAATACAAGCAGGGGTTGTCCCCCCCCCCCCCCCCCCCCCCCCGCCACACACACACATATATATATAATAATCATGTTAGGCAATAAAAGATAAGTTTTTAGAAAATATATATATAAGTATAAGTATAATCAACCTCATAAGCTTATACACCTCATACACTATTAGATTAGTGCATAGAAGATGAAAACTTTGAGAAAAGCAGTTTTAACACATAGACATGCAAGTTATTAAAAGTAAGAGTTGGCCATGGATAAAACACGAAAAGGGGCAGTTCAGTATTTGCAAAAAGAGGTTCAGTTCAATCAGTTATCGCACATATGGCCCCGGTTACCTAAATTTCCAGATTTCAAACGAAAATTCTAACACTGTGATATTATTCTAAACTGGAATACTTTTAAAACATGTTGTCACGAACTTTAAACTATCATTCAGTTAACTTTTCATGCAAAATTACTATTTTAAGAGAAGATGATGTATGCACACACAAAGTTTGAAGGCTAGAGGAAGGCTCATGTATACCGAAGTATAACTGCCAAACATATATAAATACTGACAGAGATCCTAACAAATACATAAGCAAACAGGGGAGAGTCTATACTGTAACAAAAACAACAACAGAACATGCTAATGCACTGTATAGGTCCACTGGCCTATGCCCTGCTTTGGCTAACACATAAGACATTGAAATTCCTTCCCCCGCACAAAACCTATTAGCAACACAAAGCATTTAATGCCCATTTCCACAGAACCTTGTACCCCTGCAATAGAAATTAGGGTATAGTCCCTAGTACTATCCCGAAAAGAACCTCCAATAGGGTTAATGACCAAAGAGAGGGGCCAAGACAGATAGCATACGTTCATAGGATCATGGATCATTCGTCACATGTCTATAAAGCATAAAGTGAAATTAACTACCTTTAATAATTACTTTGAACCGGCAAACAGAATAACAGTAGTGAGAGTGCAGCAAACTATGAGTCCTCACAGATTGTATCAAGGCGTCCTTTTTCAGTAGTAAAACTAAAAGAGAACAGTGAGAGTTTTTTAAAGTGACTAGGAGAAGAGGAGAAAAGTGTTTTCAGCCGTGTGTATTATGTGTAATAGGGATGGGAAGGCTGCCCCTTTATAGTTATAGGAGTAGGATTCAATTGCCTTAAAATTAGGGGTGTGGAAGCTCAAATTCAAATGGGCAAATACATATAAGGTAAAAATATATTGTATTCCAGGATTGAGAAAGATCCCATTGTTTATTTTCCATGTATAGTTCAATTAGGACACTTAAAATTAAGGTAAATCACCTAAGCAAGATCCTGGGCGAACAAATTTTCCACTCTTTGCTAATAATGGAGTCCAAGTTAAAGATTAGTGCAAAGAAACATCCTTACTCCCATTTAAGATTCGAAATCCCTTGACTTTCCTAACAGAATTCCAATCAATCCTAAACTTATACTCTACCAGTCATGAAATCAATTTAGCATTCATATTTCATCTTCAAGCAATCATGTTCATATGTAAATTTTTTATTTTAACCGAATGAGTGACTAGATACATTGCAAAATATATAGAGCAATTATAGTCTATCCTCTAACTGTCATTGATACTGGGGATTAAAACTAACAAAGATGATCTAGGCACAAGCCCATGTTTGTATAAAATTCAGCCATCCAAAAGGTTCGAAACAATGTTCAATTTGACAGTGGGTTAAAACAAGAACCAATGATCACATAGACTTTTCCCTAATTAACTAACATGTTACAATTGCTTAACTAAGCATGAGAATGTGTAATTAACTAGTAAAATTAATCAAATCAGTCATAAGTGTCACATAGTATTTCAAGAGTAATAAAAAGGAAAGGATTACCCGTTTCGTCATTAGGTCGAGCCTCATTCAACATGTTTCGACCAAGGATTTCCATTTTCGAGCTTAGTTTTTTCATCTAAAAAGTGTGAGAGTCTCCGTCTTAATGCATATGAACCAGTGCCTTGGTTTTTCCGGTGACAGTGATAGGGTCGACGAAAGGTTCGGGTTTTTGACCTTCATTGTTTGGGAAAATCATCATAGGTGTTTTGTTTACGGAGGGAGTGAGGAGTAAGAAAATATAAGCCGTATGGTGTTCGGAGGCCGGAGGTGGATGAAAATGGCCATGGACAGTGGCGTGCTAGGTTTTAGTCGAGACAGAAAGAGAGCGTGAGGGCGGTGTGAGCCTTGGGGGGGGGGGGGGAATAAGAGGGTCTTAGGGTTTCTGTGGGGTTGAGTATGATTAAAAATGAAAAATAAGTTTCTGGCCATTGGATCGATAGTTTAGGCGGCTAGGATGATGCCACTTTTAGGCGGCTGTGAGGTGTACAAGTGTATATAATATGTATAAAATGGTATAAAATATACATAAATATTTGTAAAATGCGTATAAAATGAAAAATTAATTTAAAAATGCTCAAAATAAATCAGTAGGTTGTAGGAAAATATTATTAATTATTTAAAATATAATAAGTAATGCTTTTTAAAATTATTTTACTAAATTAGAAAATACGGGATAATTGCAAAATCCATGCAAATTTTGTAAATAGCTGTAGCTTGTGCTTGTGTCTTTCAAAATGGCCTAATTGGCGCGGTTGTGTGAAATAAAGATTTTGAACGGAAGATGATACGAGTAAGCGATAAAGACGATATAGAAAATTGCATGGTTATCAATGCAATTTTGTCTGAAACATTGCTATTGAAACAGGAGGGATAAAATTGGGTGTCAACAATGAGTAGTTGTTTGGACGACATGGTGCCTCAACAAGACAAATAAAAGCTTATCAAATGGCAACTCACGAAAGTGGGCAGACCCCACACTTAGTATCTAAGCATATTTACAAGAAAACCACACATTAAAACAACCAACTATCATACTAAGGTACACCTCAACGAACCACATCATAAAGTGTACTTCAAACAAAAATATTAAAATCTATATACAGTAGCAACTAGTACTAATAGTCAAGAATATATGCTAGACCCCAATTATATCCTTCAAGAGCAAAATATTAAAAAGTACTCAAGAATTCCACTAAAATGACTAGAAAGTTCATAAGGGCATTTTATCAAGCACAGAGTGGGCGTGAAAAAAATTAGCAAATAACTACACTAATTAAATCATTACATAACTTTCCAACTCTTGGATAAACAATATCCCACTCTAATCATTACAACATCATTAAACAACTACTATATTAAAATAAAAAATCGAGCACACAAACCAATTCATCATAAAAGATTCATTTTTATTTTTTTTTGTATTTGTAATCTAACTAGGTAGGATTTAAACTAAACTAATTAATGTAACTAAGTAATACTACCGAAAAGGAACTAATCTACTACTAAAGCAGCATATTTAACAAGAATCTATACTAAAAATTAACAATGGGGTAATGAGTTAGTGTGTAGGAAAAATTCAGAATAAATAGAAAAATTAATTAAAAGAACTACTACGAATAAAAATTAATGAGGGATAAAGAAAACGTACCTTAATGAAGAAGAATGGAAGAACTAGATGAATATAATGGAAAATTTTGTAATTAGGGTTTAAGTTGTTAGTGTTTTTAGAGAGAAAGAACAAGAAAGAGAATTAAGAAATTGCGGGAAAGAGGGGGGAGGGGGGGGGGGGGGGGGGAAGGAGTGTGCTATTAAGGGTCGGGGAGATTTAACAGGGTTGGGGGGGAGGGGGTTGCATTTATTTAAAAACAGATTCTAAATTAATATTTTTATTTTTAATTTGTGACGTGCACATAGTGCAGCACAATGTGCACTGGTATTTTTGTTGGGACTAAATATACGTACTCTCAGTAGTTCAGACTACAAGCCCTACGCTGTCTGGACCAAAGGGTGCACGGCGTGCAGCCTATTGTGCAGCATGCAGTGCGCCCCTCTGAATTTTCCTACTCCCCGATTTAATTCCAAAGTCCGCTCTTTCGGCTCCCGTGATGCTATTGCTCCAACTTTTGATGCTTTATAACATACTTCTAGCCTGCAAACATCATTAAAACACTAGACAAAAGGAGTTAGTGTAGTACCTACTAAAAAAATTAAAATTTTTTGTTGCCTCCCAACAAGAGCCATATTTAAGGTCGTGGCACGATATATTTTTGTTTTTCTATTTTTCTTCGTTTTGTATACAATTACAAACACTGGTTGCCTCTCGAGAAGCGCCTCAGTTATAGTCATGGCACAATGTTATGTAAGCTCTATTCACGCATAAAAATATAAGACAGAGAGATCATCTTGACACCTTCTTCCATTCCATAATAGCTTTTCAACCTTTGCTCCTTTACCTTAAATCTTCTCGAGCCATCCTCAGTCTCAACTTCCACAACTCCATGAGGTGCTAGTTGCACACTTTTGAATGGTCCAAACCATCTCAACTTAAGCTTACCAGGAAACAAATGAACTTTAGAATTATAGAGCAATAAATGTCGATCGACTCAAAGCTTCTATCAATTATCCTATTTTCATGCATGTTTTTTATCTTTTCCTTGTACAATCTCACACTCTCATAAGTTTGAAAGCGTCTCTCCTCAAGTTCATGCAATTCATTGATTCTGTCAGATGCTGCATACTCATAACCCAGACTTACTCTTAACAGCCCACATGGCCCTATGGTCTAGCTCTAAAGGCAAGTGACGTACCTTCCAAAACACCATCTTGTTCGGGGTCATGCCTATGGGTGTCTTGTAAGCATTCTATAAGCCTATAAACCGTCATCCAGCTTCCTCGCCCTATTATTTCTGGTATCATTAACAGTCCTTTGTAGCACACTTTTAATCTCTCTATTTGAGACCTCAACTTGCCCACTGGCCTGTGGGTGGTAAGATGTGACAACTTTGTGATGAACTCCATACTTTAACAGTAACCGCTTGAGCACTTAGTTTATAAATTGACTCCCCCATCACTAATGATAGCCCGAGGGGTATCAAATCTTGAGAAGATGTTCCTTTTAAGGAAATGAGAAACTCTCTTGGCATCATTAGTGGGAAGAACAACAGCCTCGACCTACTATGAGACATAATCCACTACTATGAGTATGTACATGTTCACATAGGAGCTAAAAAATTGACCCATGAAATCTAGCCCCCATACGTCAAATACCTCAACATCCAAGATTGGTTTCATAGGCATCTCATGACGACGACAGATATTGTTGGTTCTCTGGCACTCATCACAAGCTCGGACTCAAGTGTTAGCATCCATGGAAATTTAGGCCTAAAGAAGCCCGCTTCCAATACTTAACAATTGACCAAGTTTCTCCGAAGTGTCCTCCGTAAGGCAAGGAATGACATGCCTACAAAATGGGAGATTGCTCTATCTCGGGGGACACACCTTTGGATTATGTTATCAAAAAAAATCTTAAACAAATAAGGTTCATCCCAAAAGTAAGATCTAGATTTATACAAGAACCTTTTCTTTCGCGGAGTCAAAATCATGAAGAATTATGTTACTTACCAGATAGTTTGCAATATCGGCATACCATGGTATTTCTTCTTATGTAGCAGCCAATAATTGCTCATTCGGAAAAGTTTCCCAAATCTCACTTTCCGTAACTTGCTCCTCAGTTTCTTCAAGTCTAGATAAATGGGCTGCAACTTGGTTCTCGGTACCTTTACAATAAGAAAATTCCAAATCAAACTCTTTTAATAGCGACATCCACCGTATCAAATGGGGCTTGAAGTCCTTTTCCTCAACTAAATACCGGATTGCACCACGGTCTATATATACCACCACCTTTGAACCAAGTAGGTAAAAACAAAATTTATCAAAGACGAATATCACAGCTAGCATCTCTTTCTCATTTTTGGTGTAATTCAATTGTGTTCCCTTCAACGTGCGACTGCATAATAGATTAGGTGCATTATTTTATCCTTACATTGCCCAAGCAGTGCACCCATAACATAGTCATTTGCATCACACATCAACTCAAAGGGCTTTTCCCAATTAGGTGATACAATGATTGGTGCTGACACCAACCTCTCCTTTAGCTCCTTGAAAGCTAACCTGCACTTATCAGAAAAAATAAAAGGGCGATCTTTTTCAAGCAATTTACATAAGGGATGCGAAATCTTAAAGAAGTCTTTAGTGAACCTCCTATAGAAGCCAGTGTGACCTAAAAATCTACGAATTGCCCTCATTGAAGTGGGTTTAGACAACTCCTTAATTGCCTTAACTTTTGCTTTATCAACCTCAATTCCCCTACTTGACACTTGGTGTCCTAAGACTATCCTCTCTTGTGTCATAAAATGGAACTTCTCCAAATTAAGTACAAGGCTAGTTTCAATGCACCTTTTGAAACGACCTCGGTCAGTCGTTTCGGAAGTTAGGACTCCGATTGGCATGCCGATAATTTTAAAATATTCGTAATGTCCATTAGGACCTGTCTGTAAAATTTGAGCTAAATCAGACCTCGTTTGGTAGGCATCGGAAGAAGGTTTCAGTTTTTATTGGCGACAAATATTAAAAAGAGATTTTCGAGCTCGGTTTTGCCGAATGAGCTCCGATTCAAAATCCGAAAGCGCCGTTAGGTTCGTATGATTATTTGTGATTTTTGTAAACTTTCGAAAGTGAATTTCGATGTTGTTCGGCTAGTTTCCGCCAAAATGCCGAAAGTTAAATAATTTGACTTCTTTTCATTTAAATTCGCATCTTGAGTTTCGGGAGTCTGATTTGAGATCCGCCTTCGCGAGTATGTTACATATATTTTGTATAACTTGTATGCAAAAGTTGAAATTATTTCGTATATCGTAGAGCACCATTTTAATTTTTGTTAAGAAAATAAAATAAAATAAAATAAAAGAAAAAAAAAGAAAAAAAAAAGAAAAAGGAAAAGGACAAAAAGTTAGGCGGTCAAAGTGAGCTTATAAGCTCAACGAGATATAGGGAAGCCAGAAACAGAGAAATTAAAAATGAAAAACACGCAGTGGAAAAATGCCAGAAAATGAGAAAAGGGGCTGGAAAAAAAGTAGAATTTTCACCCTGAAACATTCAGGTAATGATCCTAATATATTATTTGAGTTTATTACGTGTGTTTGAATATATTTTAACAGTAAAACTTGGATTATTATACATCGTTTTAATAAGTTCAATTAATAGTTTAAAGGGTCAAATGGATCCCGATAATAAAATTGATTATATATCCCTACTCAGTGAGTTATGGGCAACATATAAATGTAAATTATTTGGGGTTTGGCTATGTGACCATAAACCCTGTATATAGGCCTGGCCTGCGTATTGCGTATGCAAATAAGGTATCAGGTTCCTAACCGGATTGCCCTAAGATGTGAGGAATGAAGCCTTTAGCCTAATTTGATATATTTTTCTGCTTATTGAATAGAGTGGGATGATTTGGCAATGAAACTAAAGGACAAAGCGGTTATTGAGTGGCTGTGCTAACTTTGTAACAAGGTAAGTGATTATATCCATTTCTTTGGAGGCACCTGGCCTCGTGGATTTTCTACCACGTGTTCCTTACGTGTGTAGCTGCCGATAGGCGTACTCATTACGCCTTAGCTTTGGATTTACATTGTATATTATATGTTATGTCCTATTGTTGGCATTGCAATGAGGATCTGAGCATTGTACCCTGGCTGTAAGTTGGCATATACTTCCCGGCTGTCGATGAGAGTCTCGCGCCGGTGAAGGGTTATTATTGCATCACATTGCATTCATATGCAGTATATGTCATTCATATGCATTACATTGCATATCATATTGGGTGCAGGAGTATTCCGCCCCAAGAGCAGGAGGATTCCGCTCCATTGTATCATATTGAGGGTAGGAGGATTCCGCCCTAAGAGCAGGAGTATTCCGCTCTTATGTCAGATATTGAGTGCAAGAGTATTCCGCCTTAGCTTTACATTATATCGGGTGCAAGAGTATTCCGCCCCAGGAGAGTGCATGAGTATTCCGCCTCTGGTTTATATTATATCGGGTGCAGGAGTATTCCGCCCCAGGAGCAGGCAGATTGGATTCCCCTCGAATGCAGGAGTATTCCGCTTCGAGATGGGATTACGGGTACATGTGACCCTTCGCATCATATTTCATTTCATTTCATCTCACTTCATTTCATTTCATCTCAATTCATACCATTGCGTAGACTTGCGGTACATGACTACTATTCTGCTTATATGTGCATTGCTTATTTGTTGATATGTTTCTGGCACGCATCCTTGGTTGAGTTTATAAGTTTCTTACGTGTTTTCGATTGTTATCTGGCTCTGCCTTTTTACAATTTAAATAAAATGAATTTTGTCTATCTATTTCTTTTCTTCCTGGCTAGCTATCCTATTCTTTGAGGTGGCTAGTCTGCCCCACTTATTGAGTCCTTTTGACTCACCCTTGTTTGTTGTTTGTTTCTTGTCTATCTATTTCGTTTCGGCAGGTTCGCTCCAGGATTGAGTTCACCACGTTGTGAAGGAGCGAAGACGACTTCAGCTGTCAGGGTGAGCCAGCTTTTATTCCGGATGGCCACCAGTTTATTGGTTATTATTTCAGTTGCATTTTGCTCCCTTCAGGAGGTATCTGTCTTCTTTTGTACTTTTAGATGTCTAGTCTGGATAGCCCTAAACCTAGTATGTTGGATAGTCAGCTGTAATTTCTTTTGTACAGCTTAGAGGTATCAGTATGTCTGTGTTTTTTTTTTTTTTTTAAATCTTTCCCTTATTCGTGAATTGTTATATTTATTTTCCTGATTCTATTTGTAAGGGTTTGCCCGACAGGTCTAGGGGAGGATGTCGGGTGCCCGCACGGCCTAACCGGATTTCGGGTCGTGTCAGTTGGTATCAGAGCCTGATTTAGAGTCTATCCAGACTAAGACAGTGTCTAGTAGAGTCTCGCTGATGAGTACGTAGACGTCCGTACTTATCTACGAGAGGCTATGATAGCATTTAAGATGTTTCACTTCCTTCATTTCTGCTCATGCGTCGGTCTAGGATACAAAAGTATTTTCGTTAATTCCTTCGTGGTCATTGTGAACCCTCGTGCAACAAATCAGCAAACGGTATGAGTTCAAGACGAAGCAGTCTGGCCTGGGGTCAGCACTGACGAAGCCTCGAGAGTATTTTTTTATCGTGCCGACGATCTAGTTACGGAGGTCCCAGCTGTACGAGCTCCCGATGGGCAAGGGAACAGGGCCTTGCAGTTTCCCTTGGCTCTCTACAATGCTTTACGAGAATCTTGGCGATGCAGATACCGTAAGAACCTATTATTCGCTGGGCAGCCTATCAGGTTGCTGCATGTGCAGACGTTCGATCTCAGGGAGCTCCTTTTCTGGTTCTTAATATTGCTGCAGTAAATTATATTCTGGAGGTAGTATGTGTTGTACCTCTAATTGTTCTGGCTGGTTAGCCAGCCAAGGTATAAGTTGGGTCCGAGTGCTCAAAGATGTTTCATTATTTTACACGGTTTAACCTTCCGATATTCTTAAGAAATGCATCAGATAAACTTTGTAATTCTTTTTAAAATAAAATGATGTCAACGTATCCTTCAAGCTTTTGATTATATCAAGCGGTATGGTGTTAATTATTCTTCTTTCCAGTTTCAAGGTCCAGCCCTGGATTGGTGGACTGCTCTCTTATTAACTAACTTGGTTCGGTTTTCTTCTAGATTCGTGGAAAAGTTCCTTTCGAGGAGCAAGCGAGATGAAAAGTGTTGCCAGTTTGAGTGGATGGGACAGGGTAACCTATCGGTTAGCCTGTTGGTGTTTCAGAATATGAGATTGAATTCTATAAAATAGCTGAATATGCATTAGAACTAGTCCATGAGCCTTTTGAGGTATTCAAAGATTTATTGATGGCCTTTCTCGTTCTTTGAGATCCCAGATGGCTCAAAAAAATTGAGGTTGGGACTTCATTTGATGTCGTTGTTGATATTGCTCAAAAGTATTAGGCATACCGTAAGTTAGAGGGGAAGAGTTAGAGCGGGAGAGCAAGAGATCTCGTGGCCCTAGTGGGCAACCATGGTACTAAATTTGGAGGTAAGAGTTCTGAGTATTTTTGGAGGTCACCTTCTAGGTTATCTCAGCGTGTGTCACGTGATTCTTAGAGTGCGTCAGTAGTTCGTCAAGATCAGACCCAGTTTTTCTCTTTATAGCTATCAACATTCTGTCCAGCTTCCATTTTCAGTGAAAAAGTGTTACCATTGTTGTGAGTCTGGTTATCCTTTGAGTAGTTTTTCCTTACTCCGGTAAGTAGGCAGTCATCCTTTCTCTTGTCATCAGGCACCTGAACAGTCGCAGGGATTTCATTTAGATCTCAATCAGCCAGAGAAATGCAACGATCCAGTAAAGGTTCAAGGCGTAGTGGCAGTTTCTTTTTCACAAGGTGATTATCAGGGTAGTGGCTCAGCTCAGCTGCAGAGGCAGTTCTATGAACTGCTAGTCTGGCAGGATGCTGAGGTATTCGATGTAGTAGACCCTGAGATTTCTTCTTCTCTTAAATATGTGTAAGCTTTGATTTTTCCGATCGATTTGGAAATGATTGTCTTATCCTATTTCCATAGTTTCCTGGGATGGCGTTTCTATTAAGAATCTGTTGCGGTAGAGGGGTGAGTTTCTGATACGATTTATTCCTGGCATTTATGAGACCCTACTAGTTTATCTGATCTAAATATGAGAGATTTGACGGTGAGTATTGCTATTGCCTGCTTGGCATCCTGTTATGCCACCTTGTGTCATTATGTCAAGTCATTTTACCTCTCTCATCAGAAATCAGTGTTGGTAGGATGATGGGATTCTTATTCGTCACCATCAGGAAGTGTCGTTGTTTCTTTCGGTCTAAAGTGGCTGGTAAGTAATGCTCTATCTATGTGTCTCCTCTTGGTTCGAGATTCTAATAGAGTCATGTTATTCTATGAGCTTGTCTTATATATAAAAGGGTATTCTGGTAAATTATCAGAGTTTTATTCTTACTGGGAGGTTAAATTGGTATGGATGTTTTTCCATAAAGCTTATATAATGTCTATCTCTTCAATTGCGATTCTTTGGCTCGCTTGACTGGAAGTAGTCTAGCTTTGGTAGCCAAGCAAATAAGAAGATGAACTTCCTATAGCTCCAATTATTTCTATCCTCGGTATGTTTCCATCTCTTCTTCGTCCGGCACTAGTGAGCTTGGGCGATTGGTAGCCTCTTGTGACGTTCCCTGTGTTGAGCCAGAGTACGTGTTATTGTAGCCAGGTAAGCATATTATTGTTTTGATATCAGTTTATCTGGGTATCTATTCCCATGTATAGTATAGTGCTGGTTCTGTTTTGCGGATCATCCAGTTTCAGGGGAAACTCTGCGGAAATTTTTATATAGAAGTACCATCCATCAGGCGGTGGTGTTTATGGCAAAGGTATGGACTTGTGAACTTGAGAGTTGCAGCTATTTGGCAACTCGAAAGGGTAGTTGGTAGCTTAGGTCTGCCTACGTTCAGCTTTTAGCTAAATCTTCTTTAGTCCAGCAGACTGTGCGAGGATGGTTATTCCTATTCAAATGGCTGCATGAGTTTGTGCTTTAAGTGGAGGAGTCTTCCTCCAAATACTGAATGGTAATACTAGATCTCTAAGGCGTTGGTACCACTTTTGTCACGACTCAACCTAGGGCCACGACACTAAACCCACTAATAATCTACTAATGATAGAGATAAGATGGCGACCTGATCATATATACGTACCGATCTGCAGAAAATATAAAGTCTTGGAAGATGACACGACTTTCACTTATTGACAATTAGAATACTGAGCCACAAATTCTACTATGTCACACTTCATTCCGTCCCACCAATAAATCTGCTTAAGATTATGGTACATCTTAGTCGAACCTGGATGAACAGTGTATTTGGAATAATGTGCCTTTATCATAAACTGAATCTGCAACATCAGGAACACAAAGTCTATCTTTATACATGAAAACACTGTTAGTAGTGACCCTGTATGGTGACTTCGGTTTTCTTTTGGCTATCTGTCTGTATTCAACGAGAACTGGATCCTCATACTGACGCTGTTTTACTTCATGGAAATTTAGAGTTAAAGGTCTAGTACAGCTTGTCGACAATCCATCATTGGTGTGTATATCTCTTTCACACCTCAACTCTTTAAGAAGTTACTTTAGCATTATAAGTGAACATGTAATCAACCTTGTTGCTGGTATTCTGCCTCAGCTGAAGGTCCAACTACAGATCTCTTTTATATTTACTTTTTCAAGTCATAATAATTCCAATTCAAAGACAATACCCTGAGGTAGATGTTCAGTCTGAAGATCATTCTTGGTCTACATTATACTATCCAGTAGTAGTTATATGATCCTTATCCTTATACGATAGACCCTGTTCAGATGAACCTTTGACATACATTAGGATATGAGTAACTACATTCCCACAAGGAGCTTGCGGAACAACACTAACATCAACTGAGATGTTGCATAGTGCGTTCGTAAAAATAATATAGCTTGCATCAAATCTTCTATAGTGAGTAGTAACAAGGTACTTCAAAAGCTTCCCCCTATTGTATCAAGCGTGAGCTAATTCTTAGTTCCATCGACCTGTTCTATACTGAAAAGTATATCGAAGAGGTAATTATCGACTGAATCATGTTAACCCATTCAAAGTTCCGTGTATCTTTGCTTCAAAAATGTAGAACTCTCTTCTCGTGATCGAGGAAGGATCAGCTTAGTCAGAATAAGCTGTGCAATGGTATTATCATATTATCCAGATATATTTTATTCCAAAACTACGATGTGCGTAATATAATTCTGATCTTGTAATCAAGAGATAAGGTCCGTGGAGTAGCTTATGAAGGTTGTGCAAGTTCTTTTGTTATCTGTGTGAATTTTTCTTTAGACTTAGGCTCGTTCGAGGACGAACGAGAGTTTAAGTGGAGGAGAATGAAACGACCTCGGTCAGTCATTTCGGAAGTTAGGACTCCGATTGGCGTGCCGATAATTTTAAAATATTCGTAATGTCCATTAGGACCTGTATGTAAAATTTGAGCTAAATCAGACCTCGTTTGGTAGGCATCGGAAGAAGGTTTCAGTTTTTATTGGCGACAAATATTAAAAAGAGATTTTCGAGCTCGGTTTTGCCGAATGAGCTCCGATTCGAAATCTGAAAGCGCCGTTAGGTTCGTATGATTATTTGTGATTTTTGTAAACTTTCGAAAGTGAATTTCGATGTTGTTCGGCTAGTTTCCGCCAAAATGCCGAAAGTTAAATAATTTGACTTCTTTTCATTTAAATTCGCATCTTGAGTTTCGGGAGTCTGATTTGAGATCCGCTTTCGCGAGTATGTTACATATATTTTGTATAACTTGTATGCAAAAGTTGGAATTATTTCGTATATCGTAGGGCACCGTTTTAATTTTTGTTAAGAAAAAAAAAGAAAAAAAAAAGGAAAAGGACAAAAAGTTAGGCGGTCAAAGTGAGCTTATAAGCTCAATGAGATACAGGGAAGCCAGAAACAGAGAAATTAAAAATGGAAAACACGCAGTGGATAAATGCCAGAAAATGAGAAAAGGGGCTGGAAAAAAAGTAGAATTTTGACCCTGAAACAATCAGGTAATGATCCTAATATATTATTTGAGTTTATTACGTGTGTTTGAATATGTTTTAACGGTAAAACTTGGATTATTATACATCGTTTTAATAAGTTCAATTAATAGTTTAAAGGGTCAAATGGATCCCGATAATAAAATTGATTATATATCCCTACTCAGTGAGTTATGGGCAACATATAAATGTAAATTATTTGGGGTTTGGCTATGTAACCATAAACCCTGTATATAGGCCTTGCCTGCGTATTGCGTATGCAAATAAGGTATCAGGTTCCTAACCGGATTGCCCTAAGATGTGAGGAATGAAGCCTTTAGCCTAATTTGATATATTTTTCTGCTTATTGAATAGAGTGGGATGATTTGGCAATGAAACTAAAGGACAAAGCGGTTATTGAGTGGCTGTACTAACTTTGTAACAAGGTAAGTGATTATATCCATTTCTTTGGAGGCACCTGGCCTCGTGGATTTTCTACCACGTGTTCCTTACGTGTGTAGCTGCCGATAGGCGTACTCATTACGCCTTAGCTTTGGATTTACATTGTATATTATATGTTATGTCCTATTGTTGGCATTGCAATGAGGATCTGAGCATTGTACCCTGGCTGTAAGTTGGCATCTACTTCCCGGCTGTCGATGAGAGTCTCGCGCCGGTGAAGGGTTATTATTGCATCACATTACATTCATATGCAGTATATGTCATTCATATGCATTACATTGCATATCATATTGGGTGCAGGAGTATTCCGCCCCAGGAGCAGGAGGATTCCGCTCCATTGTATCATATTGAGGGTAGGAGGATTCCGCCCTAAGAGCAGGAGTATTCCGCTCTTATGTCAGATATTGAGTGCAAGGGTATTCCGCCTCAGCTTTACATTATATCGGGTGCAGAAGTATTCCGCCCCAGGAGAGTGCAGGAGTATTCCGCCTCTGGTTTATATTATATCGGGTGCAGGAGTATTCCGCCCCAGGAGCAGGCAGATTGGATTCCCCTCGAATGCAGGAGTATTCCGCTTCGAGATGGGATTACGGGCACATGTGACCCTTCGCATCATATTTCATTTCATTTCATCTCACTTCATTTCATTTCATCTCAATTCATACCATTGCGTAGACTTGCGGTACATGACTACTATTCTGCTTATATGTGCATTGCTTATTTGTTGATATGTTTCTGGCACGCATCCTTGGTTGAGTTTATAAGTTTCTTACGTGTTTTCGATTGTTATCTGGCTCTGCCTTTTTACAATTTAAATAAAATGAATTTTGTCTATCTATTTCTTTTCTCCCTGGCTAGCTATCCTATTCTTTGAGGTGGCTAGTCTGCCCCACTTATTGAGTCCTTTTGACTCACCCTTGTTTGTTGTTTGTTTCTTGTCTATCTATTTCGTTTTGGCAGGTTCGCTCCAGGATTGAGTTCACCACGTTGTGAAGGAGCGAAGACGACTTCAGCTGTCAGGGTGAGCCAGCTTTTATTCCGGATGGCCACCAGTTTATTGGTTATTATTTCAGTTGCATTTTGCTCCCTTCAGGAGGTATCTGTCTTCTTTTGTACTTTTAGATGTCTAGTCTGGATAGCCCTAAACCTAGTATGTTGGATAGTCAGCTGTAATTTCTTTTGTACAGCTTAGAGGTATCAGTATGTCTGTATTTTTTTTTTTAAATCTTTCCCTTATTCGTGAATTGTTATATTTATTTTCCTGATTCTATTTGTAAGGGTTTGCCCGACAGGTCTAGGGGAGGATGTCGGGTGCCCGCACGGCCTAACCGGATTTCGGGTCGTGTCACCTTTTTAACACTCTCTCTAATTAATCAAACACTCACCAAAAGTACCTACCACAGAAAAGTCATCAATTAATACTTCCATAATATCCTCCACCATATCCGTAAAAATAGCCATCATACCCCTTTGAAAGATTATTGGCGCATTACATAACCAAAAAGAAATACTTTGAAAAGAAAAGGTGCCATAGGGACTTGTGAAGGTCATTTTTTCTTGGTCCTCAAGAGCAATGTGAATCTAGTTATACCCCAAATAACCATCTAAGTTGCGAAAATGGGACCTCCATGCTAATCTATCAAGCATCTGATCAGTAAAGGGAATGGGAAAGTGATCTTTCGTAGCGCCCTTATTTAACTTCCTGAAGTCCATACATATTCACCAGCTAGTTACAGTTCTAGTGGGGATTAGGTAATTATTTTCATTTTTAACCTCAGCCATCCCACCTTTATTTGGAACATACTGGACTGGACTTACCTATTGACTATATGAAAATGTAAAGATGATACCTGCATCCAGCCACTTTATTATATTTTTCTTGGCTACCTCTTTTATGTTCAGGGCTAGCCTCCTTTGATGCTCTATTGAAGGTTTGGCACCCTCATCCAACGAAATATTATGCATGACAAAAATGTGGGTTGATTCCCTTGATGTCAACAATAGTCCATCCAATCGCTTGTTTGCATTCCTTCAAAACTTGCATTAACCTTTCTGCTTGAACGTCTGACGAACTAGATTAAATAATAACAGGCAAAGTAGGTCACAAGAAAATATATTTGAGGTGCTCAGGCAATGGTTAGAGCTCCAACTAAGGGGACTCTTCAATAGATGGTTCTGTGGGTGGCATTGCCCTATTAACCAAATCAAGTGGCTCAAATCATGATTCCCTATGGAAAAACCCGTGCCGTTCTAGGGCCACAGTCTCCTCCCATTCCTCACCATCAAGGATGTCCATATTCATCAGACAAGCCTATAATGGGTCATTGGGATAGTAGGAATCATCCTCCTCAAAGTCATCCACCTCTAAGACATTAGCCATGGAACAATTTGCAAACTTACTAGGTCTCTTCATGGAATTTTGGACATTAAAGGTCACCTCCTCATCATTCAACCTCATCTTCATCTTGCCAGCCTCACAGTCTATAATAGCCTTCCCCGTAGCAAGGAATGGCTGTAACGACCCTCAAATAGTCGTTATGGGATTCGGGACCTCGATTTGCGTGTCGACAGTCCCAAAAGCTCCGTTAGGTTATTTATCACCCGTCTGTGAAATCTGAGTCGAAATGGAGTCCGTTTGATAGGTTTTCGAGAAAAGGATCCTTTTATGAAATTCCGGAAAGGAATTTGGGGTTTCGATAGGTCATTTTGAGTAAACGAACCCCTATGGAAAATCCGAGCACACCGTTAGGTCCGTCTCGTCATTTTCCATATGTAGCAACCTTCAAAATTGAAAACGGACCTCGTTTGATAGGACTTTTGATAAAGTTCCCGTTTCGGAAGTTTAAAAGAGTTAAAAGAGGTTTCCGAGCTCGATTTGAGCAAATGAGCTCCGATGAGAGATCCGAAAGTTCCGTTAGGTTCGTATAGTCATTTGTGACTTGTAGCAACTTTCGGAATTGGATTCCGAGGTCGTTTGGTTAAATTTCGCTATTTTGGCGAAAGCCGAAAATTGAACCTTTGCCATGGGACCCACTTTTTGAGTTCTGGAGGTTCGAATTGAATTCCGTCTTGACGAGCATGTCACCCAAGTATTTTATGGCTTGTGTGCAAAATTTGGGATCATTCCGAGCTTCGTAGGGTCCCGTTTTACCCCTAAAACAGTAGATAATCTGGTGCGACTTTTCTGTTCTGTTTTGGCGCAAACAGCCGGATAAAAGCTGATTTTCCGGCTAATCCGTAAGGAATTAGGAAAAACTCAAAATATGAAAGTTGTAGCCCTTTGAGTTGTGATTCTAATGGCACCGGTTTCAGGTCATTTGGACATTCCTATCAAAAGTTATGATTTTTTCAAAAGAAGCTGTCACAGAGGCAAAAACTGCTATAAAAAGGCCATTTCGGGCCATTTCGGTTCATAACTTATAAAAATCATTTGGTGAGCTCTTGAGGCGATTTTTGGGTATTTCTTGAAGACCCAATCATACTTACACTTAAGGTAAGCCCTTTCAATCCATCTTTATGTTGATTAACACAAGAATCAAAGGGTTGATTCTTGGAAATGGGTTAGAACCCTAGATTCTTAAGAATTGGGGAAAGACATCGAGCAAGGCTCGCATGTGGAATCTAAGTGTACTTTTGGACTCACGGGAGCGTGGGGAGTCCGGAAAAGTACATTTTGTAAATTTAGGGCTCGGCCCTACCCGGGGGCATTTTGGTAATTTTTACCCTAGGATGCCTATAGGCTTAAATAGCTATAATTGAGCACTCATATGTGCTATATCTTGTCTTAATAGACCTAGTGGAGAGTCCTTCGCGGACAAGGCGAGCGGGAAAGGAGATTCTTCCCGGCATTTGAGCCCGAATTTCGAGGTAAGTGAGACTTGACCTCTATTGTGCTTGTGGACTCTTCCTTCATGCTAGTATGCTTCATGTACGCATATATATACCTAACAATGGTTAGGATTAATGATGTGAATTACTTGCTATTATTGTTTGTTATAAATAGCGAGATTGTGACTCGACCGAGGTATGTGCCGGTCTAAACGCTACGTCGAGGTAGCTTAAATTTATATCGTAGTAACGCTTGCTACGCCATGCTTAGATAGCAAGAACTTGGGACATGGCCGAGGATGTTGCCGGCATGTCATGATAAATGTCTTGCCGAGGATTTTGCCGGCTTTTGTATGATATTGGTACTTGATTTGTTCACGTGCCGGGTTGGGTAGTGCTGTCTATACGTAACCTTGGGTTGGACGACATGGGAGTAGGGATTATACCCCCAAACTGTGGTCGGGTTAACCTTCGCCTTACGTTCAGCTAGCATAACCAACCTGGGTTACGGTGACTGTGAAATATTATCGTTATTAATATTTCTGTTATTATTTCTGTTATTGTTATTAATGTGGTGGATATTAATAATGTTAGAGGGACACTTGACAGGGGGTGTGGTGTCGCCTATACTATGAGATGTGTCACACTTGTTAGGGGGTGTGGTGTGGACACTTGATCTTTGAGATGTGACACACTTGACAGGGGGTGTGGTGTGGTCACTTGATTTATTGAGACACGACGCACTTGTGTGGTGCGATCGTAGACAGATTTGAGATGAGCCAACGACTACGGGTCGTTGGTCTACTTATTCATGATTGTGATAGTGACTTCGGGTCACGGTATATGGTTGATACTTAGTAGTGGTGTTGCTAGTCCATCGTAGGTCTAGGTTAGTCGGCACGGGAGTAGAGATTGGACCTGCAAACCGCCGCTGAGTTGACCTATGCCTTACGTTGGATGGGCATAATCCTTGAGACTTCTGGTTACTACTTGTGTGTATGGAATGTGTTACATCTATTTGTGATTTCACTACTTTATTGTATGATTACTATAGTATGTTGTTGCTTATGATGCATGTAGCGACTTGTCCCACAAGGGTACCTTAGCGGGCCTGTCGGTGATCTTACTGGGCTTCGGCTCATAACTTACTCTGCTACGTGCGCAGGTCCTTCATCCAGTCAGCAGCCCGGACGTTAGCGGTTCCCGAAGCTTCTGAGACTTTTGATTGAGGTGAGCCAACCACACAGACCGTGGTGGCATACCGCCGGAGTCACTTAGAGATAGGACTCAGATTTCTTTGATGTATATTCATACTTTATTGAGTCACTCTTAGAATGCTCTAATTCTTTTGTGGATATATTCTATTGGACTTCACCCTTTTATATTTATATATCCATTTATGATCTTTCCACATTATTGTTCTTTTCCGCATCTTGTTTCATTGGTTCGCCTAGGAAAATGTTGTTTAGGTGCCATCACGAGCCCTTGGAAATTGGGTCGTGACAGTTTGGTATCAGAGCCCTAGGTTCTAATTCGAGTCCTAGGAGTCTTGGAGCAGTGTCTGAGTAGAGTCTTGCTTATGGGTATGTTTCGACAATACTTGTGAGCGAGAGGCTACAAGGGCATGTTAGGAAATGTTTTCCCTTCGTTTCATCTCTATTCGTGCTGAGTAGCTTATATAGGTGTTGACCCTTTTTCGTGTATTGTATCAGATGGCGAGGACGCGAGCATCCTCAGCCAGGAGGGCTGCATCTTCTACACCGCGTCTGCGGGAGAGCCATCAGCACCTACGCAGCCGCCAGCTGCTAAGAAGACTCGGGCAGGTCGCCCGTCAGCCACTAGGCAGGACACAGCTATCCTTGCGGTGTCCGCAGCGACTCTGTCAGCATCTATTCCCCCTGTGCCTGCTGTTGTGCCAGACACCGTTGTGATCTCTTCAGAGGAGTATATGAGACTGATGGCCTTTTCTAGCCATCAGGTCCCTGTCAGAGATGATGTTGCAGCTCCTGTTTCGGCTCCTCAGCCGACCACACCTGTTATGAGCACGCCTACTTCTGAGGCTGCTCCTGTTCATATTGCCCAGCCTTCTGTTTCTGCTCCTTAGGCAGGTCCTGTTATTTCTACTCCTCCTATGGGCACTGAGGAGGTTGCCAAGAGGATAGAGTCATTCATGAAGCTTCAGCCTCCAGAGTTCGACGGTACCTCAGCTACATGTACTGCCCAGAGGTACATTCAGAAGTGTGAGAAGATTTTGACAGTTCTTGGTACTAGAGACACCTTAGGGGTGCAGTGTGCTTCTTTCAGATTATCGGGAGATGCGGAGACATGGTGGGTCTCCATGATGCGGCAGAGGTCTAGTGACCTCCCTCATTTGTCTTGGGCTGAGTTCGTGTCTATGTTCATGAGCAGGTTCGTGCCCCAGAGTCAGCACGATGCTCAGAGGCGCGAGTTTGAGGGGTTGAGGCAGGGAAACCTGTCTATTTCAGAGTATGACACCAGGTTCTTGTGGTTGTCTCAGTTTGCACCGGCTATGGTGGCTCAGGAGAGGGACAAGGTCCTCCGGTTTGTTGAGGGTCTTCATCCCCGCTTGCAGGTAGCTGTTGCCCCTGATATGGGCAACAAGTCATATTTTGAGATAGTTGATGTGGCGCGGCGGATGGAGGATATCTTCGCCAGGGCTGACGCGGAGAGGGCGGCCAAGAGATCGCGTCAGTCTGGTGGGTATAGTGGATCCGCTCAGAGGGGTCAGGGTCATCAGGGCCGTTCTCAGTCTAGGCCCCAGGCTGCTGCTTTGCCTGCCCAGGATTTTTCTTCAGAGACCCCGAGGCCTCAGTCATCCCAGAGGCGGGGTGGCTCTTCGCAGTCTGGTCCGCCGCAGTGCGGGAGGTGCCATCAGAGGCATCATGGGAGGTGTTCGTCTGGAGGTGGTCATGGCAGAGGTGGTAGAGGCGGTAGAGGAGATAGAGGTGATGGATGTTTTGAGTGTGGGTCTCCAGAGCACTATGTCAGGAGTTGCCCTTATGTTTCATCAGGTCGCTAGGGATCCGCAGCTATGGTACCATCTGGTCCTCAGGCCGCCAGGCCCGTTTCTCAGATTCCTCCTAGACAGCAGTCTCAGAGAGCTCTGGGTTCAGGAGGCTCGGCGCAGGTCTATGCTATGTATCGTCAGGATGCTGAGGCATCCAATGATGTCATCACAGGTATTATTTCTGTCTGTGGCCACGATGCTTATGCTCTTATTGATCCGGGGTCTACCTATTCGTATGTGTCGCCGGGATTTGCCCCTTGCTTGGGCAGGGATCTGGTCTTCTTAGATGATCCCTTTATGGTTGCCACCCCTGTCGGGTCTTCTATATGTGTAGATAGGGGTTATCGGCAGTGTATGATCTCCATCTGTGGTGTAGAGTCCTTAGTGGACCTGATGCTGCTCGATATGTCTGATTTCGATGTCATTATGGGCATGGATTGGCTGGCTTCCTGTCATGCGACTTTGGATTGCCATGCCAAGTCCATGACGATTGGGGCAGAGGGTGAGTCTCGGGTTGTATGGAGAGGTTCCAGGCCTTCTCCGAAGAGTAGGATCATTTCTTTCTTAGAGGCGCAGAGGATGATATCTAGTGGGTGCGAGGGATATATTGCTTCAGTTCGGGATGTCCGGGCAGAGGAGTTATCCCTTGATAGAGTTCCGGTTGTTTGTGAGTATCGGGATGTGTTTCCTGATGATTTGCCGGGTTTGCCGCCTATGCGGGAGATAGAGTTTTGCATTGATCTATTGCCAGGCACTCAGCCTAAATCTATTCCCTCGTATCGTATTGCTCCTGTTGAGTTGAGGGAGCTGAAGGAGCAGATTCAGGATTTGCTCGATAAGGGCTTCATTAGGCCCAGTGTGTCTCTATGGGGTGCCCCGGTATTATTTGTGAAGAAGAAGGATGGCTCTATGCGGATGTGTATTGATTACCGGCAGCTGAATAGGGTTACTATCAAGAATAGGTATCCTTTGCCGCGTATTGATGATTTTTTTGATCAGCTTCAGGGTGCTACCTTCTTCTCGAAGATTGATTTGAGGTCAGGGTATCATCAGTTGAGGATTCGGTCCGAGGACGTTTCCAAGACTGCTTTTCGTACCCGATATGGCCACTATGAGTTTCTGGTGATGTCTTTCGGGCTTACGAATGCCCCAGCTGCTTTCATGGATCTGATGAACCGAGTGTTCAAGGTCTACCTTGACTCCTTCGTCATTGTGTTTATCGATGATATCTTGGTTTATTCGAGGAGTAGGGAGGAGCATGAGCAGCATTTGAGAGTTGTTCTTCGGACTCTGAGGGATCGGCAGTTGTATGCCAAATTCTCCAAGTGTGAATTTTGGCTCAGTTCTGTATCTTTCCTAGGTCACATGGTGACCAAGGATGGGGTGTGTGTTGATCCGAAGAAGATAGAGGCCGTTCAGAGTTGGCCTAGGCCTACTTCTCCTACAGAGATTCGGAGTTTCTTAGGCTTGGCAGGTTATTATCGGCGGTTCGTCGAGGGGTTTTCTTCTATTTCAGCACCTCTGACGAAGTTGACCCAGAAGAATGTTCCTTTCCTGTGGTCCGATGCCTGTGAGTCTAGCTTTCAGAAGCTTAAGACTCTGTTGACTTCAGCGCCAGTATTGGCCTTGCCTAGTGGATCCGGGGGATTCACCGTATATTGTGATGCTTCGGGTGTTGGCCTGGGTAGCGTTCTGATGCAGGAGGGTAAGGTGATAGCTTATGCCTCGAGACAGCTGAAGGTCCATGAGAAGAATTATCCTGTCCATGATTTGGAGCTGTTAGCTGTCGTGTTTGCACTGAAGTTGTGGAGGCACTATCTTTATGGCGAGCCATGTGAGATATTCACCGATCATAAGAGTCTCCAGTACTTGTTCACTCAGAAGGACTTGAACGGGAGACAGCGCCGCTGGTTAGAGCTGCTGAAGGATTATGATCTTTCTATCCGGTATCATCCCGGAAAGGCTAATGTTGTAGCCGATGCCTTGAGTAGGAAGTCCATGGGTAGCTTCGCCTATCTTGATGCTGATATGAGGCCGTTGGCCCGTGAGTTGCAGGCTTTGTCCATTAGTGGGGTTCGGTTCGATGATTCTGTTCCAGGCCGGGTGCTTGCATATGTGGGGTCTCAGTCGTCTTTAGCTTCCCAGATTCGGGAAAGGCAGTTCGAGGATCCTTATCTGAGAGATCTCCGGGACAGGGTCCTGAGTGGGGGAGTGTCCTCGTTCGTGATTGGTGATGATGGTGCTTTGCGGCTTAACGGCCGGGTATGTGTTCCAGCCATTGTGGAGCTGAGGCAGATGATTTTGGCAGAGGCTCACAGTTCGAGATATTCCATTCATCCGGGTACTGCGAAGATGTATCATGATCTTCGAGAGCTGTATTGGTGGAAAGGGATGAAGAGGGATGTTGCTGATTATGTATCTCTGTGTTTGAATTGTCAGCAGGTGAAGTATGAGCACCGGAGGCCAGCCGGGGTGACCCAGTCTATGCCCATTCCCGAGTGGAAGTGGGAGCAGATCACTATGGATTTCGTAGTTGGTTTGCCGCTGACCGTGGGTAAGCATGATTCGGTGTGGGTAGTAGTTGATCGACTGACGAAGTCGGCTCACTTCATTCCAGTGAGGACTACTTATACCTCGGAGCGTCTGGCTCGTATCTTCATTGAGCAGATTGTGAGATTGCATGGTGCTCCTATTTCTATCATTTCTGACCGAGGTGCTCAGTTCACAGCTCAGTTTTGGAGATCTTTTCAGAGAGAGCTGGGTACTCGGGTCGATCTCAGCACTGCATTTCACCCGCAGACTGATGGCCAGTCTGAGCGGACCATTCAGATCCTCGAGGATATGTTGAGGGCGTGTGCTATTGATTTTGGAGGCCATTGAGATAGCCATTTGCCGCTAGCAGAGTTTGCGTATAATAATAGCTATCAGGCTTCTATCCAGATGGCTCCGTTTGAGGCATTGTATGGTCGGAGATGTCGCTCGCCTATCGGTTGGTTCGAGTCTGGTGAGGTCCAGGTGTTGGGGCCCGATTTGGTGCAGCAGACCTTAGATAAGGTCCGGGTTATTCAGGATCGACTCCGCACTGCTCAGAGCCGGCAGATATCGTATGCAGATCGGAGGCGGAGAGATCTTGAGTTCATGGTTGGGGACCGGGTATTCCTCAGAGTGTCGCCCATGAAGGGTGTTATGAGATTTGGGAAGAAAGGCAAGCTCAGTCCTAGGTTCATTGGGCCTTTTGAGATATTGGAGCGCGTTGGCGCCGTTGCTTATAGACTGGCTTTGCCTCCCTCTCTTTCTGTTCATCCGGTGTTCCATGTGTCCATGCTCCGGAAGTATGTTCACGATCTGCCTCATGTGATCGATATGGCTTCCGTGGAGGTAGATGGCGACTTAGCTTATTCGGAGGAGCCTATTGCTATTGTGGCTAGAGAGGTCCGTAAGATGAGATCGAAGGTGATCCCGCTTGTGAGAGTTCAGTGGGGGCATCACTCCATTGCCGAGGCCACTTGGGAGCTTGAGTCCGAGATGCGTGAGAGGCATCCGCACTTGTTCGATGATTCAGGTATGAAATCCTTGTATTTTCTAAGCCTAAATTTGCATTTTTAAGTTTTATTGATTTCGGGTGGTACCGAGGGGTCCTCGAAATCCGTGCCAGCTCCGTGGCTAGTGTGTGGATCCTACCTTAGACTTAGGCTCGTCCGAGGACGGCCGAGAGTCTAAGTGGGGGAGAATGTAACGACCCTCAAATAGTCGTTATGTGATCCGGGACCTCGATTTGCGTGTCGACAGTCCCAAAAGCTCCGTTAGGTCATTTATGACCCGTCTGTGAAATCTGAGTCGAAACAGAGTCCGTTTGATAGGTTTTTGAGAAAAGGATCCGTTTATGAAATTTCGGAAAGGAATTTGGGGTTTCGATAGGTCGTTTTGAGTAAACGAACCCCGATGGAAAATCCGAGCACACCGTTAGGTCCGTCTCGTCATTTATGATATGTAGCAACCTTCAAAACTGAAAACGGACCTCGTTTGATTGGACTTTTGATAAAGTCCCCGTTTCGAAAGTTTAAAAGACTTAAAAGAGGTTTCCGAGCTCGATTTGAGAAAATGAGCTCCGATGAGAGATCACAAAGTTCCGTTAGGTTCGTATAGTCATTTGTGACTTGTAGCAACTTTCGGAATTGGATTCCGAAGTCGTTTGGTTAAATTTCACTATTTTGGCGAAAGTCGAAAATCGAACCTTTGCCGTGGGACCCACTTTTTGAGTTCTGGAGGTCCGAATTGAGTTCCGTCTTGACGAGCATGTCACCCAAGTATTTTATGGCTTGTGTGCAAAATTTGGGATCATTCCGAGCTTCGTAGGGTCCCGTTTTGCCCCTAAAACAGTAGAAAATCTGGTGCGACTTTTCTGTTCTGTTTTGGCGCAAACAGCCGGATAAAAGCTGATATTCCGGCCAATCCGTAAGGAAATAGGAAAAACTCAAAAGTTATGATTTGGTTCTAATGGCACCGGTTTCAGGTCATTTGGACATTCCTATCAAAAGTTATGATTTTTTCAAAAGAAGCTGTCACAGAGGCAAAAACTGCTATAAAAAGGCCATTTCGGGCCATTTCGGTTCATAACTTATAAAAATCATTTGGTGAGCTCTTGAGGCGATTTTTGGGTATTTCTTGAAGACCCAATCATACTTACACTTAAGGTAAGCCCTTTCAATCCATCTTTATGTTGATTAACACAAGAATCAAAGGGTTGATTCTTGGAAATGGGTTAGAACCCTAGATTCTTAAGAATTGGGGAAAGACATCGAGCAAGGCTCGCATGTGGAATCTAAGTGTACTTTTGGACTCACGGGAGCGTGGGGAGTCCGGAAAAGTACATTTTTTAAATTTAGGGCTCGGCCCTACCCGGGAGCATTTTGGTAATTTTTACCCTAGGATGCCTATAGGCTTAAATAGCTATAATTGAGCACTTATATGTGCTATATCTTGTCTTAATAGACCTAGTGGAGAGTCCTTCGCGGACAAGGCGAGCGGGAAAGGAGATTCTTCCCGGCATTTGAGCCCGAATTTCGAGGTAAGCGAGACTTGACTTCTATTGTGCTTGTGGACTCTTCCTTCATGCTAGTATGCTTCATGTATGCATATATATACCTAACAATGGTTAGGATTAATGATGTGAATTACTTGCTATTATTTTTTGTTATAAATAGCGAGATTGTGACTCGACCGAGGTATGTGCCGGTCTAAACGCTACGTCGAGGTAGCTTAAATTTATATCGTAGTAACGCTTGCTACGCCATGCTTAGATAGCAAGAACTTGGGACATGGCCGAGGATGTTGCCGGCATGTCATGATAAATGTCTTGTCGAGGATTTCGCCGGCTTTTGTATGATATTGGTACTTGATTTGTTCACGTGCCGGGTTGGGTAGTGCTGTCTATACGTAATCTTGGGTTGGACGACATGGGAGTAGGGATTGTACCCCCAAACTGTGGTCGGGTTAACCTTCGCCTTACGTTCAGCTAGCATAACCAACCTGGGTTACGGTGACTGTGAAATATTATCGTTATTAATATTTCTGTTATTATTTCTGTTATTATTTCTGTTATTGTTATTAATGTCGTGGATATGAATACTGTTAGAGGGACACTTGACAGGGGGTGTGGTGTCGCCTATACTATGAGATGTGTCACACTTGACAGGGGGTGTGGTGTGGACACTTGATCTTTGAGATGTGACACACTTGACAGGGGGTGTGGTGTGGTCATTTGATTTATTGAGACACGACGCACTTGACAGGGGGTGTGCTGCGATCGTAGACAGATTTGAGATGAGCCAACGACTACGGGTCGTTAGTCTACTTATTCATGATTGTGATAGTGACTTCGGGTCACGGTATATGGTTGATACTTAGTAGTGGTGTTGCTAGTCCATCGTAGGTCTAGGTTAGTCGGCACGGGAGTAGAGATTGGACCTCCAAACCGCCGCTGAGTTGACCTATGCCTTACGTTGGATGGGCATAATCCTTGAGACTTCTGGTTACTACTTGTGTGTATGGAATGTGTTACATCTATTTGTGATTTCACTACTTTATTGTATGATTACTATAATATGTTGTTGCTTATGATGCATGTAGCGACTTGTCCCGCAAGGGTACCTTAGCGGGCCTGTCGGTGATCTTACTGGGCTTCGGCTCATAACTTACTCTGCTACGTGCGCAGGTCCTTCATCCAGTCAGCAGCCCGGACGTTAGCGGTTCCCGAGGCTTCTGAGACTTTTGATTGAGGTGAGCCGACCACACAGACCGTGGTGACATACCGCCGGAGTCACTTAGAGATAGGACTCATATTTCTTTGATGTATATTCATACTTTATTGAGTCACTCTTAGAATGCTCCAATTCTTTTGTGGATATATTCTTTTGGACTTCACCCTTTTATATTTATATATCCATTTATGATCTTTTCACATTATTGTTCTTTTCCGCATCTTGTTTCATTGGTTCGCCTAGGCAAATGTTGTTTAGGTGCCATCACGAGCCCTTGGAAATTGGGTCGTGACAATGGCCTCGCTAAAATAATAGAGGTCTCCTCATCAACTGCACAATCAAGAATTACAAAGTCTGCAGGGAACAAAAATTTATCTACTTGCACTATCACATCGTCTAAAATCCATACAGGTATAGTAGCACTCCTATCAGCTAGATGTATCAAGCTTTTTATAGATAGACAGTGGCATCAAATTTATACTAGCTCCTAAATCAAGTAAGGCTCTAGCAAAAGTGTACTTACCAATTGTACAAGGTATAGTCAAGCTACTTGGGTCTGCCAGCTTTGGAGTAACAGGCTTAGTCGCAACATCACTGTAAGTGTAAGTCAGAGTGATCGTAGCTAGATCCTGAAAATCAAACTTTCTAGACAAGAAATCTTTCATCATTTTAGCATAACCAGCCACATCTCTAATAGCTTCAAGTAAAAGAATGTTAACATGTACTCCCTCTGTTTCAATTTATGTGAACCTTTGCGGAGTACGAAAGTCAAATAGACTAATTTTTTGTGTGAATTTAATAATATAATTTAAAACTTTTATGAAATAAAACTTACATATTTAATAACTACATATAAAGTAATAATAGTCACAATAGTTAAGAATTTAAAATGTTCAAAAAATATTTGTAAGAAACGTGGTCAAAGAAAATCGTGTTTGACTCCTCAAAAAGTAATAGGTTCACATAAATTGAAACAGATGTAGTAATTACTTAAGCATATTAATGAATTTCTTGCACTGGCTTTCTTTTTGTTGTTTTACGAGCCTTTGGGGATAATGTGGTGGTGTCTTACGCTTTACATTTACCTCGTCACTTATCTTTTCAGCCGGCTGCATCACAAAGTTAAGTATAGTCTTCTTTTAAGCTTCATCTTTGTGAGCAACTTTAGTTGGAACATCCACAGGATCAGCTATTGGCACACTAGGTGCCGCACCCTTAGCCAAATTTTCTCTTTACCAAGATCTCTACCAATCTCCAAAGTAACTGCCAACAATTGCTTAGGATTTCCATCCTTTTGATTTACCACTATATCTCCTGGCAAGGCACCCTTAGGTCTATTGTTCAAAGCAATAGTCAATTGTCTCAATTTAGTCTCTATTCCCTTAATAACAGTATCATGGACTGTCACTAGATCTTGCATCTACTTATGCACTCCCTTCATAGATTTTACCATATTTTTAATCTCAGCTATGTCGTTAGCTTGCTGCAGAAGCAACCGCAACAACTGCTAGTTATTGTAAGTTGCTTGTCTCTAGTAAGGAACTGACTGACCATGTGGTATGGCAGTGTTGTATTGTATTGGATGCTGAGCCTGCCTGACCGGACCTTGCTCATTATATTGCTACATCTGCCCACTATTAAGAAAATTCACATCTTCATTATAGCCTAATAAATCAGAGTTAAAAAAATTACTAGGATTAGGATTCTGAGTTAAAACACATGTATTCGCTTAATTAACAGGTTTCAGGATGTTCTCATTGAACTTTTTTACCACCACATCAAATGTAGTTTGCAGCTTTGACATTTATTCTTCCACACCATGGTCGATACCAGCAAGTGAAGCCCTTGAACATGAGCCAGTAAATGCATCTCTAGTCATCCAACCTGAATATTTATCCATTTCATCAAGTAGATCCTTCGCTTCAGCAAATATTTTACTCAAGAACACTTCTTCAGCCGCTGCATCCAAAGTTCCCTTGTTTTGATGGCCCATGCCTATGTAAATTTTTTGTCCCAGAATTTGATCAGGTTTTCCATGATGGGGATACCTTCTCAAGTAACCCTCGAACCTCTCTCAAGTTTTTGGTAAAATCTCGAGTGGGTTCTACTTTAACATGAGTATCTCATCAACTAGGTTGACAGTCTTATTTGGTGGAAAAAACTTCTTCATGAATTTTATCACCAAGTCGTCCCAGTTAGTAATGGAATTGACTATCAATGAGTCCAACTAATCATTAGTGTCTTCCGTTGGTGAGAACAGAAATAACATCAATTTCACAACCTCTACGGGCACTCGAGCCTGCTTTAGAGTTTAAAAAATCCTTAAGAATTTTCATAGGTGCTTTTGTGGATCATCCGTAGATTTCCCCACGAACAACCCCACATTAGACAACAAAGTTACCATTGTATGAGTGCTGTGAAAACTCTCAGCTTCAAATTTTTGAAGCTGAATAGCAGAGGCCAAGTTTCCAGCCACAGGTTGTGCAAAAACATTAATTGCTAAGTCTTGAGCCATCTCAATGTATTTGGTTTCTGATTCTTCAAGTGTATTGTCAACAGTATTTTCCCTTTTCAAGGCATGGAATGTTCTCTCGATGTTAGGGTCAAATGGTTTCAACTCTGAAGACTGAGGTCTCGTCTTTGGCATACACCTAAAGTACACAAATTCAGAGAGTTAGTTCAAGATGATAAAAGTGAAATCAGTTGAGAAATAAAACTAGCTCTCTTAAAAACTAAAATAACACTGTGTTCCTGGCAACGATGCCAAACTATGATCACGTCCAACTACGTCATCTAAAAGGGACTAAGCGGTCAAATATAGCTCGATACTTAAAGTTCTGAGGTTGAATCCCACAGAGAACACTCGAAATATAGTTGTTATTCTAACTAATCTACTTATCGATTAACTTCTCGAGGGTTTTATCTTAAATTGGTTGTGTAAAAAATAACTAATTATTAAGAAATTAACAATTAAGTAAATAGCAAAGTAGTAGAGAAAAGGTTTAACTTAAGTGATGTAAAACCTATGATTGATCTACCCAACTCCTACTTATGTGCTAGAATAATGCTTTAATGAATTCAACTTGGTTCTTCCTATTTAACACTTGCTCCAAGTTCACAACTATACACTTCCGCATAATAATTGCAATGTTCACCAATCAAGTTTCTAGTTAATTAATGAAGATGAGTAGGACTACAAGTATAGTTCAAAATAGGGATTAATGGCCAAAAAACTTTTTTAGCAACCTAAGTAATGCCTTTGTTTTACGTTGAAATATTACTAAGATTTTAACCCTAATTTATGAATCTATCCCTAGACACACAAGAATAAAGAGAAAAATTAATTGGGGGCCCTTCCAATCATTAACAAATAAAATAAAAACACTTAGATAGGAATAATTAATAGGTTTCATTCATTAAATAAATAATTTGTAAGACATAAGTATTGGAGTGGTTCAATCAACCTTGGAATGGGTGATTTAGCCACTCATAGTTATATTCTAAGACAAAAACAAACTATAAGTAAATCTACACAAAAGATGGTGGGTGGATGAGAAAAAGGCTTTAATCTTATTCTTCTCTCTTCCTTGCCTCCTCTGGGTGTAAAATTAGCGAAAAGTTCTGTCCAATTGGGTTCTAAGATGTATTTATAGTATAGGACATGATATAGGACAAATATACCCTTGAAATAACCATAAAAAAATCAGACTAAGCAGGATTTCGGGGCTACACGCCACGCATCAAGGCGTACAGCCCACCTTCTGATCCTTTTGCACCAAATAAACTTGTAAGAGTGTGCACCATGAGGCACACAACATGAAACAAGTCATGCAACATGTTGTGCATGTTGTTCTTCTCGTCCGTCCTCCGTTCACACGATCCTTGGGCTTCTATTCAGACTTCAAAATCGTTGATTTCACTAAACTTTGCTCCAAGAATGCCTTATATCATCAACATAATTCGTACGACATAAACCACACCGAATGAGAGAAATTCAGTTAAAAAAACTAAAAAATATCACAAGTAGACGCATGAATACGAGGTGAAAGTGCATTAAATATAGTAATATCTAGCCTCGTATCAATACTCGGGATGCAACCAGATCCTCATGAATCCACATGATCAAGAAAAGACCTTGTTCATTACATATTGGGGGACTTACTGTTACCGGGTGATGCCGCTTGGATTGAAGAATGCTGGAGCCACTTACCAATAGCTGGTATTTTGAAGAACTTGGAAGGCCGAGATCAAAGATAACCATTTATAAAAAGGAAGAAAGGGAATGAATCTGCCGAAATGAAGAGTTTATTTCATCAGAACATGATATTCAAGATGGAGAAGTAATGATGAAAAGGCTAGCCAAAGGAGCCTTTGTACAGGAGGAAAATAATCAGGATAGATGTGAAACGGTCAAGGGATAGCTGTGACAGCAGATACGAAAGAATTTGGCGCAGGTAGAATAATAGTCATCGGGAAGATGCGGAAGATGAAGAGGACTGATCAAGTGAAAGAACGTGGAATATTGGGAAGAACGAAGAATCAGACTTGGTAAGTTGCAGCAAGGAATCGGTGCAACATCTTTTCATGCTTCCTTTCACTTCCAGACTGCTTAGGCAACACTGAACAAGTGGGGGACTGCCTGTATAGGCAAAAATACGTGATGCAAGAATAACAACGAAAAACGAAAATAAAGGATAAAAAGCAAGACACTCAATGATCTACCAAGAATTGCAAGAAGGAACTAGTCTACTTACCTTCTTGATGAAGCCAAGGAGGACCTATACTAAGCAACAACCCTCAAGACAACTAGGAATTAAAAGTTGAATGATCAAGAAGAAGGAAGTTGTTCAATTCGATTCCATACAAAAAGAACAAGAAATCCCACATGAACTAGGTTTTAGCAAAAGCTGCGATTCTTTTTAATAATGAAGCAAGGTGCTGAAAATAAACTAAGTGTTAGGCTTATATGGGTGAGCCTCACACGCCTAAAAGGTAAAGGAATAGGCCCCAAGTGGGCTAAATGTCAATAGCCACGCAGGGCTAATAAAGCACCATAAAATAAATAAGTCTAGCTACGCAAAAGCATGAAAAAGTGCTAAAAATACAGCGCATTCAGGCCAATAAACGAGCCCTCCACGCGGATGAATTGTCTAGAAAATATAGGCCGCGTGCCACACGAGTACCACGCGCCAAGCATTCTTCTAGAATGCCCCTTCTCCAATGCTAACCAATGATTCCTAAGGCTCTTTTAACATACGCCTCCCTTCCTCAACACTTGCACAATCATGGCTCATCTTCACCATCAAGTGAGCATGATGAAGCTCCTTAGCTTGGCTCCTTGTGAATGGTCTTGAAGGCACAAATGTAGCTTGATCAGGCTGGACTGCATCATTCTCCCCTTCTTGAGAAGATTTCATCCTCGAAATTGTGCCATCATCATCTCTCAAAGTGGCATTACCTGCAACACAAGTAGTTAAGTCAGAAACATTGAATGTTTTAGAGACATTATACTCACCAGGCAGATCTATAACATAGGCGTTATTATTGATCTTTTGAAGCACTTGGAATGGACCATCGCCTCTCAGGGCTAGCTTCCCCTTTCTTTGGCTCGGGAACCTTTTCTGTCGGAAATGTACCCAAACCCAATCACCCTTCTTTTAAGTCCAGCTTTTTTCGCCCCCTATTCTTCTTGGTCGCCACTTTCTCATAAGCTTCTTCCAAGTTCTTCCTTACCTTAGCATGCAACTCGAGCAACGCGGCTGCCCGGTTTTCACCATCAACATTAATAACTGCATCTCTAGGCAAAGGAGTAAGATCAAGTGGAATCAAGGGGTTAAAGCCATAAACACATTCAAATGGAGTTATGCTAATCATCCTATGCACAGTTCTATTATAAGCAAACTCCATAATAGGCAACCTATCGGCCCACGTCCCCGCCTTACCTTTTGTCATAGCCCTAAGAAGAGCTCCCAAGGTTCGATTAACAACCTCAGTCTGACCGTCAGTCTGCGGATGATGAGACGTGGAAAACAACAATTTGGTACCAAGAGCACCCCACAAACACTTCCAAAAGTGACCCAAATATTTCGAATCCCTATCACTAACAATAGTACGAATCACCCCATGCAGCTTTAACACATTAGCAATAAACAAGGAAGCAACATGTTGTGCATCATCACATTTTTTACAAGGAATGAAATGAGCCATCTTAGAGAACCTATCAATAACCACATAGATACTATCATGACCACCCCTAGAACGAGGCAGCCCCATCAGAAAATCCATGGAGACATCTACCCAAGGACTAGTAGGGACGGGTAACGGAGTGTATAAACCATGATTATTAGACCTAGACTTAGCCCGTTTGCAGTCTAAACAAGCACCACAAACACGCACAACATCACGCTTCATCTTAGGCCAATAAAACTGCTCCCCAAGTATAGCCAAGGTCTTATCTACCCCAAAGTGACCCATCAAGCCCCCATAATGTGCCTCACGCACCAGCAACTCACGCCATGAAGACACGGGTATACAAACTCTCCCCTTCTTAGAAAGGTGCCTATCATGCCATTGATACTTCTCTATTCGCTGTCCACTAGCTATAGCATCACACACACTCTTAAGCTTAGGATCATGGATGTACATAGACTTAATACTCCCAAAACCCATCAGCCTAGATGCTAAAGTGGTAGCCAAAGCAAACTTCCTAGAAAGTGCATCAGCCACTATGTTCTCCTTTTCCTTTTTGTAATGAATTACGTAAGAGAAACTCTCAATGAACTCAACCCATTTGGCATGCCTCTTATTCAGCTTCTCTTGACCCCTAAGATGCTTGAGCGACTCATGATCACTCCTAATGACAAACTCCATAGGCAATAGATAATGCTGCCAATGGGCTAAAGCTCTCACGAGGGCATACAACTCCTTGTCATACGTAGAGTAATTCAGGGCAGCCCCCTTCAACTTCTCACTAAAATAAACAATAGGTTTCCCATCTTGCATTATGATGCCACCTATCCCAACCCCCGAGGCATCACACTCAATCTCAAATGCCTTGCTAAAGTCGGGCAATTGCAACAATGGGGCAGAACTAAGCCTATGCTTCAACTCTTGGAAAGCCTTCTCTTGAGACTCTCCCCACACAAAGGGTTGATCTTTCTTTACTAACTCAGTGAGTGGTGCAGCTATAGTACTAAAATCCCTTACAAAATGTTTATAGAAACTAGCTAGACCATGGAAAATCTTAACTTGTGTCACACTAGTTGAAGCAGGCCAATCTCTAATAGCTTCAACCTTAGACTCATCCACCTCAACACCATTAGCACAAACTACAAAGCCAAGAAAGACAACTCTCTCTACACAAAAGGCACACTTTTTAAAATTAGCATAGAGCTTTTCAGCCCTCAACACGTAAAGTACTTGCCTTAGGTGATCAACATGGTCATCTACACTTCTGCTATAAATCAGAATATCGTCAAAGTAAACGACCACAAACTTATTAATGAACGGCTTAAGTACATGATTCATTAGTCTCATAAACGTACTAGGTGCATTTGAAAGGCCAAAGGGCATCACCAACCATTCATATAGACCAAACTTGGTCTTGAACGCAGTTTTCCACTCATCACCCGGTTTCATACGGATTTGGTGGTAACCGGACCTAAGACCAATTTTAGAGAATACACTTGAACCACTTAACTCATCTAGCATGTCATCTAATCTAGGAATGGGATGACGATACTTTACCGTTATTTTGTTGACTGCCTGGCAATCAACACACATCCTCTCAGTACCGTCTTTCTTAGGAACAAGGATCACGGGCACGACACAAGGACTTAGACTCTCACGGACCAGCCCCTTAGTTAGCAACTCATCCACTTGACGCTTCAGCTCCTTGGTATCGTCTGGGTTGCTCCTATAGGCTGGATTGTTAGGTATTTGTGAGCCCGGTATGAAATCTATTTGATGCTCAATTTCCCTCAAATGAGGCAGCCCACTCGGCATCTCCTCGGGAAATATATCCTCATATTCCTGCAAAACATCATTAACAACACTAGGAAAAGGGTGAACATTAGTAGTAACATCATCATTAGAGCTCAAATAAACACCCTTATGTACAAGGAAAATTACCAATTTAGAATCATCATTACCTTGCAAATACTCACCTGGCTGCAACATTGCACAAAGATTACTAGGCAGGGATAGTGTAGTAGCATTAGTTTCGGCCTCTAGCTTAGCCTCCTTACGAGACTTACCTTTAGCCGCCTCTTTCGGCTTTCGCATACGCCTATAATCATCACTAACCTGTTTGGGTGTCAAGGGTTTGAGTGTATAACTCTTTCCCTCTATCTTGACCGTGTAAGTGTTGGCCTTACCATCGTGAGTGACACCCCTATGAAATTGCCAAGGCCTGCCCAACAACAAATGGCAAGCCTGCATCGGCACTACATCACACATGAACTCATCTTGATAAGCTCCCACCTTAAACTTAATAAGCGTTTGCTTCACCACCTTCAAAATATTCCTTTCTTTTTTTAAATTATGTATCGTTTCAAACTATGATACATAAAAGTTAAATAGGGTGAGTATAACACTCGTTCCTAACCATTAATTCCACAATAATGTTCGAGAAAGCTATAGACAATTAATTACCTTAGAAAGAAGAGAAATAAGGATTTATCTTCAACTAAATTCACTCCATCATATATTCCCCCGAGTCAAATTATTTATCCTATTTATTTTTACACGCCCCCTAAGAAAGCATTAATGAGGGGAGATTATTGACTATTTTACCCTCATTTAATCTTCATTGGTATTTAAATAATTATAATATATTAACTAATAAGTGAGATCTTTGTGGTCTTCTAGACATTTACTACTATGGGTAAAATGGGTAAAATAAGAAATTTTACTTTGAAATCCTAACTGAACAAATATTTTAAGACGACTAATTTTAGAAAGAAGGACAAATAATTTAAGACGGAGGGGTATTACTTATGGCTTTATTGGCAACAGTGTCTTTGACTATTTCTTTTCGGGTTACTCCCTAAACGTTGAGGTGGCTACAAGTCCAATTTGGTGAAAAGTAGATTTTGGTGATCCCCGTTAAAAGGTCCGATATCGAGCGCAACATCAATATATTGAAGTTGCCCACTTATTTATCATTTTACCGTAAAAGAGTTGTAGCTTATTAAATGGTTGATAAATAAATGTTGAAGCAAAGCCCTCTTATTTATCATCTTACCATAAGTATGAGGGCTATGCTTGCCAAAATATCGATGTTGCCCTGTTACTTATCATGTTACCATAAAGTTTATTAAAAGGGTTGACATGCAACATCAATATTTTGGTTGCTTGAGATTCGGCAATCATATCCTTTTGCTTTAGAGTGATTATGCTACCTAAAGTCTAACGAAAATAATTGATATCATTAGATTTATAAAAGAAAATGTAGTAACGAATACTTCAGTTGTGTCTAGAATATCAAGGTATTGGTGTGCATGGTAACAGCAAAAAGCCACATTTTTTATGCTCATGGGACATTGACAGAGCAACCGTAAAGTTGGTGGCAAGGACCTGTCTCTTCCTTTCCTTAGCTAATATCAGCTCATCCAAATATATTCCCATTGTGGATTTCTTAAACTTTATGGTAAGATGATTAATACCATTAAGGAAAAAGAAAATGAAAAATCGTTACTTATGGGGAAAAATAATTTCCTCTAACGATGACTAATAAGTGTTCCTCTTAATACATATGGAAAACATTTAAGCTCCCTCATTTGGTCCGACCCTCCTTTCTCAAAGAAATTAAAGGAAAACTCGCAACAAGGAAACTACACTTGGAGATTTCGTAGTGCTTTCGAATTACTTTTCTCATAATCTATGTTTGTCTATTTTCTAAAATAAGCTCCTCTCTGTCTCTACCAACTGATACCACAACCCTTTTAATATAATGTAGACCAGCATATTTAACTTGTATTCGTACTTGCTACTACAATTATAATCCAGACGAAGTCAGAGTATACATTTTATATAACACTAGAATAACTAGACTAGTAAAGGCGTTTTCTAAACTTTGGTTCTTGAAAACAATGATGATGAAAGCCCCTCCATCAAAGGCATTGATCATCAAAATCAACCTTGTTTTCTTGGCTTGTTTCTTTGTAGCCTATGCTGGTATTCTTCTCCGTCGTCCTTCATCTTATTCCGTTTATCACCATAACACAATATCCTTTGTTAAATGCTCATTCCATGAATGCCATTATAAGGTACGATGAGCTTTCCATGTTTCATTCAAGAAAGGAAGAAATAAGATTCATGTACTCCCATTACATAATGGTAGATACTTTATTTTAAACTTCTCAGTTACCCTTAAAAGCAAACCTTTATAGACACATATATGTCATGCATGTATAAGAGCACAAGTGTCGAAAATCTTTTTTTCTTTTTAGTTATGTCGATTCAAACTATGCCATATAAATAATATGGAGGGAGTACATTTATGAATAGTTAAATATATTTATGTGATCTAGAGCTCGTTTGGGTAGGCTTATAATCTCACTAATGGGTGTTTGGTAACTCAAAGAGTCATAGACTTATAAGCACTTATGTGCTTAAAAAATAAGCCAATAAATTAAAAAATCCAAACTTCTCAGAAATTACTTATAAACTTATGGCTTATAAGCTACTTAAAATAAGGTCACCCAAAAGTGCTCCTAATACTATTTTACTGTATGAACTGTTCATATGTATGAAAGTTAGACTCATTATTTTCTTTTTTTCAATAGGTGGAAGGTGGGATAAAGATGAAAGCAGTGTTGGAAAAATCGGTAAGAAATAACACAAAGGCAGAAAAGAAACTGGTGAAGCGTGAAAAGCCTAATTTCTTGGATGAAATGGGAAGAGAAATGAAGATAGGGATGGTGAATATGGAAAACGAGGATATTACAGAATGGAAAATGTATGGCCAAATAACACAAGTAGATTTTGAGAAAGTTTCGAATTTGTTGGAATGGAAAAACTTATTTCCAGAATGGATAGACGAAGAAGAAGTAGATGGACCGCCGACATGTCCAGAGATACCAATGCCAGTGTTCAAAAACTATGGTTACATGGACGTGATAGTGGTAAAATTGCCATGCAACAATTCAGAAGGATGGGGTAGGGATGTTTTCAGGCTACAATTGCACCTAGTGGCTGCAAACTTGGCAGTGAAGAACCATGAGGAGATACGTAGATCGAGTATTACTTACTAATCACTTAACACCAGAAGAAACTATGATGCATTCTGATGGTGACGAGTAAGAATCCCATTATCCTCCCAACACAGAATTCCAAAAAGAGAGGTAGATTGACTTAGCATAATAAGAGAAGGTGGCACAATAATATGCCAAGCAGAAAATACCGGCACTCACTCCAAATCTCTCATATTTACACCAGAAAAACTAGTAGGGTCTTATAAATTCTCTGAATAAATCATACAAGAAGCTCATCCCTCTACCACAACCGTCCAAAGAAAATATGGAAACATGAGAAGACAAACCATTTCCAGATCGATCGGAAGAGTCAAATCTTACTCACATATAAGGGAAGAAGATACACATGAGTCTACTACATCGGATGCCTCAGTATTTTGCGAGACTGGCAGTTCATAGAACTGCCTTTGCGGCTGAATTAAGCCGCTACACTGATAATTACCTTCTGAAGAACCACTGCCACCACGCTCTCGACCTTTACTGGATGGTGGCATTTCTCTGGCTGATTTAGATCTAAATAATATCCCCTGCGACTGTGCAAGTGCCTGATGTCGAGAGAAAGGACGACTGCCTACTTTCTGGAGTAAGGGAAAACTCCTCAAAAGATAGCCAGACTCACGACAATGATACCACCTTTTCGCTAAAAAAATGGAAGCTGGAAAGATTGTTGATAGCTTTAAAGAAAAGACTGAATCTGATCTTGACGAGCTACTGGCGCACTCTAAGAATCACGTGACACAAGCTGTGATAACCTGGAAGAAGACCTCCCAAAATAATCAGAACTTTTACCTCCAAATGAGGTACCATGGTTGCCCACCAGGGCCACAAAATTTCTCGCTCTCCCGCTCTAACTCTTTCCCCTCTAACTTATAGTATGCCTAATACCTTTGAGCAATATCAACAACGACATCAAATAAAGTCAGAACCTCAATTTTTCGAGCCATCTGGGATCTCAAGGAAGGAGAAAGGTCATTAATAAATCTTTTAATCTCTCGAAAGGCTAATGGACTAGTTCTAATGCATATTCAGCCATTCTATAGAATTCAATCTCATATTCTGAAACACCAACAGGCTAACCGACAGGTTACCCTGTCCAATCCACTCAAACGGGCAATACTTTTCATCTCGCTCGCTACTCGAAAGGAACTTTTCCATGAATCTAGAAGAAAAATCAAACCAAGTTAGCTAATAAAAGAGCGGCCCACCAGTTCAAGGCTGGACCCTAAAACTGGAAAGAAGAATAATCAACACCATACCGCTGGATATAATCAAGAGCTTGAGGGATACGCTGACATCATTTTATTTTAAAAAGAATCACGAGGTTTATTTGATGCATTGCTTAAGAATATCGGAAGGTTCAACCGCGTAAAATAATGCAACCTCTTTGGGCACTCGGACCGAACTATTACCTCAGGCTAGCTAACCAGCCAGAATAACTAGAGGCACAATACATGCTGCTTCTGGAACATAATTTATTGGGGCAATATTAAGAACTGGAATAGGAGCTCCTTGAGACCAAACGTCTGTATCTGCGGCAACCTGATAGGCTGCCCAATGAATAATAAGTTCTTGCAGTATCTGCATCGCCAAGATTCTCGTAAAACATCATAGAGAGCCAAGGGAACCACAAGGCCCTGCTCCCTTGCCTATCGCGAGCTGGCACAGCTGGGACCTCCGTAACTAGATAGTCAGCATGATCAAATACTCTCGGGGCTTGATTATCTCTAGCCCCATGCTGGACTACTTTGTCCTGAACTCCTACCATTTGTTGATTTATTGCACGAGGGTTCACGATTACCACGAAGGAATTAACGAAAATACTTTTGCATCCTAGATCGATGCACGATCTGGAAAAAAATGAAGTGAAACTTCCTAAATGCCATCATAGCCTCTCGTAGATAAGTACGGATGTCTATATACCCACCAACGAGACTCTACTAGACACTGTCTTAGTCTGGATAGACTCTAAACTGATTTCTGATACCAACTGACACGACCCAGAATCTGGCTTAGCCGTGCGGGCACCCGCTATCCTCCCCTAGACCCGTCGGGCAAACCCTTACCAATTTAATTAGGAAAATGAATATAAATATAAATCCAAATCATAAATAAGAACAAGACTAAAAAAAACACAGACATATTGATACCTCTAAGCTGTACAACAAAAATTACAGCTGACTACCGAACATACTAGGTTTAGGGCTATCCAGGCTAGCCATCTAAGAGTACAAAAGAAGACAGATACCTCCTGAAGGGAACAAAATGCAGCTGAAATAATAAACAATAAACGGGTGGCCATCCGAAATAAAAGCTTGCAGCTGAAGTCGTCTTCGCTCCTTCACAACGTGGCGAACTCAATCCTGGAGCGAACCTGCAGAAATGAAATAGATAGACAAGAAACAAACAACAAACAAGGGTGAGTCAAAAGGACTCAATAAGTGGGGCAGACTAGCCACCTCAAAGAATAGGATAGCTAGCCAGGGAGAAGAAACAAATAAACCAAATTCCTCTTATTTAAATTACAAAAAGGTAGAGACAGATAATAACCGAAAACACGTATGAAGCCATAAATTCAACCAGGAATACGAGCCAGAAACATATCAACAAATAAGCAATGCACGTATAAGTAGAACAGTAGTTATGTACCACAAGTCTACACAATGGTATGGAACGAAATGAAATGAAATATGATGCAAAGGGTCACATGTGCCAAATGAATGGAGCGGAATCCTCCTACCCTCAATACGATGCAATGGAGCGGAATCCTCCTGCTCCGAGGGCGGAATCCTCCTACCCTCAATATGATGCAATGGAGCGCAATCCTCCTACCCTCAATATGAGGCAATGGAGCGGAATCCTCCTGCTCCGAGGGCGGAATACTCCTGCACCCAATATGATATGCAATATAATGCATATGAATGACATGTAATGCATATGAATGCAATGTGATGCAATAATAACCCTTTACAGGTGCGGAACTCTCATCGGCAACCGAGAAGTAGATGCCAACTCACAGCCAGAGTACAATGCTCAGATCCTCAATGCAATACCAACAACAGGACATAACATATAATATGTAATGTAAATCCAAAGCTTAGGCGTAATGAGTACGCCTATCGGCATCTACACACGTAAGGAACACGTGGTAGAAAATCCACGAGGCCAGGTGCCTCCAAAGAAATGAATATAAACACTTACCTTTTTACAAAGCTAGTACAACCACTCAATAACCGCTTTGTCCTTTGGATTCATTGTCAAACGATCCCACTGTGTTCAATAACAAGAAAAATATATCAAATAAGGCTAAAGGCTTCATTCGTCATGTCTTAGGGTAATCCGGTTAGGAACCTGATACGCTTTTCGCATACACAATACACAGGACAGGTCTATGTACAGGATTTAAGGTCACATAACCAAACCCTAAATAAATTATATTTATATATTGCTCATAACTCACTGAGTACGAATATATAATCAATTCCATTGTAGTAATTGAACTTATTAATTGAACTTATTAAAGCGATGTCTAATATCCCAATTTTTACCGTCAAAATATATTCAAACACATGTAATAAACTCAAATAATGCATTAAGATACCTGAATGTGATGGGGTTAAAATTCTATCTTTTTCCGGCTCTTTTCTCATTTTCTGGTATTTTTTTCATTTCTGTGTGTTTTCTCTTTCGTCTCTCTGTTTCTCCTTCTGTTGTAGTATATATCCCTTAGCACCCACCACCCATGGTCATCTTTCATTTTCTTTCTTTTTTTGTCTTTTTGTCTTTTTCTTTTCTTTTGTTTCTTTTCGCGATGAAAATTAAAACGGTGCCCTGAAATATTCGAAATAATTCCAACTTTTGCATACAAGTTATAAAAAATATATGTAACACACTTGCTAAGACGGATCTCAAATCGGACTCCCGAAACTCAATATGCAAATTAAATGAAAAAGATCAAATTATTTAACTTTCGGTATTTTTGCGGAAACTAGCCGAACAACCTCGAAATCCACTTTCGAAATGTCAAAAAAGTCACAAATAATCATAAGAACCTAACGGTGCTTTCGGATTTCGAATCGGAGCTCATTCGCCAAAACCGAGCTTGAAAATCTCTTTTTAATATTTATCAACAATAAAAATTGAAACCTTCTTCCGATGCCTACCAAACGAGGTCTGATTTAGCTCAAATTATACAGATAAGTATCAATGAACCTTACGAATATTTTAAAATTATCGGCGCGCCAATCAGAATCCTAACTTCCGAAACGACTAACTGAGGTCGTTTCAGTATCGAAGAAAAAGAAGGGACATTTCCTTCGTTACTGCATCGCTTGACCACTCGCCCACCCATAACCATTGCATCCAAACACCACCTCTATCATACACATATATTCAACCCTCATCCACCTATCCAGTCTACAACACCTGCCCCATGTTCCAAAACCCACCTCCATAAAGACCACCATACCCACAAAGCCCTAACCACAGAAATACCAATACTTATCTGCCAAGACCTCACACGAACAACAACCCAAGACCCAAAAAAAACTATACCCTATTAGCCGAATCCCTTGCTCAGCTGTTTGAAAGACTCAAAGCAGCAAGCAACATACAACCCATCACATTCAAAATGCATGATAGAATGTCACTTTTCTTTGACCGAACCAAAGCCTGTGCCTACTACTCTAGGGGACTTAGTCACAATACTGAAAAGTGTTACGCCCTGAGAGATAAAATAAATGATCTGATCGATCAAAAGGTGATCCACTTGAAAACATCAAATGTGCACAATAACTCTTTACCTAACAGAGATAATAGGGTGAACCTGATTGAGTTGGATGAAGAATGCAACCTAGAAGGGACCATGCTCAAAGCAAAAAGAGGCTACACCAGCATCTGCTTCTGTTACCCAAGCAGCTAAAGCACTAAAGCATATTGAAGTAGAGGTGGCTCCAAAATTTTACGTTGACGTAGTCCCTCCCTACAATGACAAAGCAGTGCCATGGGATTATGAAGTAGAGAAGAAGGACAAGTCGACAGTTGAGGCCGTCGCTGCACAAGGAATGACTAGGCGTAGTAGGATCTACACTCTTGAGCATCTTGTTAAAGGTAGACGAGGAACCAACGAGGAAGAATTTGAAGAACTTTGGAAGAAAGTCCAAGCAAAGGAATACTTCGTGGTTGAACATTTGGGCAAAACTCCTGCACAAATCTCTGTTCTGTCTTTACTCCTCAAATCAGAGAGCCACCGAAATGCCTTGATAAAAGTATTGGATGAAGCAAATGTCCCGGTGCACACCACGGTTGAGAATCTGGCTAGCATGGTTGGGCAAGTCATGGAATCTAATCGAATCGCTTTCCACGAAGATGAACTGCTGCCAGAGTGTTTTGAGTCACTACAAGGACCTACATGTCACCATCAAATTCAAAGACTGGTTCGTGGGAAGAGTTCTGATCAACGGAGGGTCCGGCTTGAACATATGTCCATTCATGTCTCTGAAGAGAATGGGGGTTGACTAAAGCAACATAAGAGAAAGCGACATAAAAGTAAAGGCGTTCGATGGTTCACAAAGAAGCACCATTAGGGAAATCGACTTAACTATCATGGTCGGTCCCGTGGAGTTCACTACTGAATTTCATGTCATGGACATCTCCGCTTCATACAACCTACTGCTAGGAAGACCTTGGATTCACATGGCTGGGGCTGTGCCTTCTACCTTGCACCAGACAGTGAAGTTCGAGTGGGATAATGAAGAGGTGGTGGTGTTTCGCGAAGGAAGAAACTCCATCTACAATGAACAAACCATACCAGCAATTGAAGGGAATACTCTTGATGGACAAACCTTTTATACTGTGGAGCTTGTGGGAGCAGTGCAAGGTAGCCGAGAAGGATACTGCAAAAACTACAACAACAGTTAGAATCCTATTGATGCATTCCATGGGGGATATACTACACACTTCACTCCTAAACTCATCAACACACCACTAGGGACTGAGGAGAAAAGGAGAAGTTTCGACAGTGTTTATTGGAATGGACGAGGCAAAGGCTATAAAGGGAGTAACTTGGTTTGGGAACCTGTAATATCTGATTGGGGGTGTGCCCTCACGTGAATTTCGTGAGACCATACCTGCCAAAACAGAGAAGCATATGATGTATTCACCTAATGCTCATCCTAATTGGAAGCGCATTTCAGAAGAATCAAGGGGAACGCAAGTATGGCTACCTAAAACACCCGAACCTATACCTATGGAGGTAGTGATTGAAGAGACGTACATACTCCCACAGCCTGCGAAGTTGCCTGGAAACTGGGCTGTAGGCATTATGATAAGGCAAGGCTATGAATTTGGGAAAGGTTTGGGCAAAAACTTAGATGGCATGGTTGAACCAATTCAAATTTTGATGAGGCCCGACAACGAGAAAGCCAGCATAGGGTACATTGTGACTTACGAGTAAAGCATGGAGGAAGCTTCGCTGGACTTCAATTACTACAAAAAAAGCACCAAAATTCTCCTGCATATTTTGTCTCATCTGGCTGCTTGGATAATTCTATGGGGGAGGTATCTGCAGCACAAGAGGTTGAGCCGAAGATTGCTGATGCTGAAGAGGATTTGCTAGCAGGCATGCAAAAATTGTTCTTATCTGACGAAGACTGTTGTGTGATATTAGAAGAGCATGTTGAGCCTCCTAGACTGGCAAAAGCTGATTCTGGAGCTGTACTGAACAACTGGACCAGCAACCTGGCCCGAGCTTACCGGGAACCTTGGTAAAGATGGGGAATAAAGTTTATTTTATGCTTTCTAAAATAAAGCCCGACCTCGAGTCGTGAAACTTGTATTTTCCCTTTTTTTTTCCTTTTTGATATGTCTCCTTACAAACATTATTTTTCAAGCATTCATAAATAAAATATTGCACTATTTTCTTTTATTTTATTTTAATCGTTTAATTACGCAACATTTTATTTTTCAGCATTCAAACTAATAACTCCATTGAGTCTGCAACGTGTAATGAAACTGCAGATCTTGAGGAACCTGATTTGGACTATGACGAGTTTGATGAAGCAACACAAGAGGAGATTGAAAGATTTGAAAAAAAGCCCAAACCGAATCTAGAAGAAGCTGAGGTGATAAATCTGGGAGATGGTGAAACAGTAAAAGAAACAAGAATCAGTGTACATCTCGCTGCAGAAGATACAAAACTGTATAATGAATTTCTTAAAGAATATAAAGATGTGTTCGCATGGTCGTACGATGACATGACTGGCATAAGCGCGGATGTGGTAGCTCACAAATTGCCCGTCAATCCAGGCTTTCTGCCAGTCAAACAAAAAGCCTGAACTTTCAAGTTGTTTACCTTGCTAAAGATTGGAGAAGAGGTAACCAAACAACTCAATGCAGAGATTTTGAAAATAGTCAAATACCCAATGAGCTTAGCCTACATTGTACTACTGCCAAACAAAGATGGGAAACTCAAAGTTTGTGTAGACTACAGAGATCTGAACAGAACTAGCCCGAAAGACGATTTTCGTTTGCCAAACATACACATCTTGATTGACAATTGTGCGAAGCATGAACTACAATCTTTCGTGGATTGTTTCGCCGGCTATTATCAAATACTTATAGATGAAGAGGCAAGCAGACAACTTTCACTATATCTTAGGGAACCTACTGCTACAAGGTTATGCCATTTAGGCTGAAGAATATTGGGGCAACCTACATGAGGGCAATGAAAACCATGTTCCATGACTTGATGCACAAAGAAATTGAAGTATATATGGATGACGTGATCATCAAATCAAAGAAGAGCTCAGAGCATCTTGATAATCTGTGCAAGTTTTTCAATCGCTTGCATAGATACAACTTGAAGCTGAATCCAGCAAAATGTGCTTTCGATGTTCCAACCGGGAAGCTTCTAGGTTACATTTTCAGCAGAAGAGGCATGAAGTTAGATCCATCCAAGATCAAAGCCATCAAAGAATTGCCACCACCGAAGAGTAAGAAAGAGGTCATGAGCTTCTTTGGACTACTCAACTACATCAGTCGATTCATAGCTCAATCCACAGTCATCTGTGAACCAATCGTCAAGTTATTGAAGAAAAATGCAGCAATCAAATGGACAGAGGACTGCCAAAAAGCATTTGACCGAATAAAGGAGTATTTGTCTTGTCCACCTATGCTGGTTTCACCCGAACCTGGACGGCCTTTGATCTGATACCTGTCTGTGGTAGATTCGACGTTCGAATGTGTACTGGGACACCATGAATCAACTAAAAGGAAGGAGCAAGCAATGTACTATCTAAGTAAGAAGTTCACTCCCTATGAAGCTAAGTACACACAGCTAGAGCGTACTTGTTGTGCACTAACTTGGGTAGCACAAAAGTTGAGACATTACTTGACATCATACGCAACTTTACTTATATCAAGGTGGATCCTCTCAAGTACATCTTCCAAAAGCCAATGCCTACTGGAAAGTTGGCCAAATGGAAAATGCTACTCAGTGAATTCGACATCAGTTTTGTCACTTAAAAGGCGGAAGATCAAGCCTTGGTAGATCATATGGCCGGAAATCCTGTGGATGATGATTACGAACCGCTGCACACTTATTTCCCTGACGAAGAAGTCATCTTTGTAGGAGAAGACATCCCAAAGGAATACGACGGTTGGATATTTTTCTTTGATGGAGCGTTGAATTTCAAAGGAGTCGGCATTAGAGCAGTATTAGTTTATGAGACTGGGCAACATTACCCTATCACATCTAAACTAAGGTTTCCCTGCACCAACAACATGGCGGAGTATGGATGTTCATTTTTCATTGAACATTATGCGATCACCTTGGCCCTTCGCTGCCTGGGGAATAGATGTCATAGGACCAATCGAACCTGCCGCTTCGAACATACACTGTTTCATATTTGTGGCTATTGACTACTTCACCAAAATGGGTAGAAGCTACATCATACAAGTCAGTGACAAAGATAGTAGTAGCAAATTTCGTTCGTGACAAGATGATTTGTAGATTTGGCATCCCTGAATCAATCATCACTGACATTGGGTCTAACCTCAATAGTGACTTAATGAAAGAAACTTGTGAAGATTTCAAGATCAAACACCGTAATTCCACTGCATAGAGACCTCAAATGAATTGAGCAGTTAAGGCAGCCAACAAGAACATCAAGAAGATACTGCGCAAAATGACAGACAATTCAAAACAATGGCACGAGAACTTATCCTATGCATTATTAGGTTACCGCACCACAGTGAGAACATCAACAAGAGCCACTCCTTACCTGTTAGTGTATGGCATCGAAGCAGCGATACCAGCAGAGGTCGAGATACCATCTCTAAGGATCATTCAAGAGGCACAATTAAAAGACGCTGAATGGGTCAGAGAAAGGATGGAGCAGTTAGCACTCATCGATGGAAAGAGGATGAATGCATTATGTCATGGGCAATTATATAAGAATAAGATGACTAAAGCATTTAACAAGAAAGTTCGAGGAAGGTCTTTCGAACCTGGACAATTAGTGCAGAAAAAGATACTCCCTAATCAAAAAGAGGAAAGAGGCAAGTGTCCACAAAAATGGCAAGGGCCATACATGGTCCATCGAGTTCTAATTGGAGGAGCATTAATATTGGTAGAAATGGATGGAGAAGTTTGTCAAAACCAATCAACGCAGACGCTGTCAAAAGTTACTATGTCTAAGAGTTTGCATTAGTTAAAAGGTCTTACTATTCTGCAATATATCATGTAATCTGGAACTACGTTGCGACATGATTCCCCAAGTGGGATTTGCAGGCAACCTTCCCAAAGTTCAGTCGCATAATTACAAAAATTTTATTTTCCCATGAAACAGACACTGGGGTAGAATTTTTGAAGAACTCTCAAAAATTCCGAGAGGACAGATAAGAATTGACATTGGGGCAGAAATTTTTGAGACCCTCTCAAAAGGGTCTCAAAAATTTCAGAACAAAGAAACTGTGGCTGAACTTTGAGGTCGCCCTCAAAATTTATTTAATGCAGAAACTTGGAACAACCTGAGGAACAATGACCACGGTCTTACACAATGCGGTTTACGATTAAATGAAATAAAATACTTTCTTCCTACAAAAGCTTTTTTCAAAATATTTGCATTATTTATTTATTTCTTTATATATATCCCTAGTAGATCGACCAAGGTCCCGGAACACAAAAGAAGCAGGTGCGAAGAAAGCCAAGAATGCACAAACTAGACCATCCCCGCACAACTCGCAAATCTTTATTTGAATGCAGGCACAAGGATACATAGCCCGACACGATAGGCGATGATGCAAGAAAAATACGGAAGTGAAAATAAAAGGATAGGAGCAAGACGAGTGTTGAACTCCCTTCAAGGTAGCTACGAGGAAAGGGTCTCGTAACACCCTCAAATCGGGTCAAGAATTGCCTATACTATACGAACAGTCCTCAAGAGGCACTCGGCTCTTACAAATAGTCTGGTTGCGTTTTGAATGAAATTCAACTAGTTCAAGTAATTGATTCAAGCCGAAAGAAGGTTCATTCAGTCAAAGAGAATTCATCTCTCAAGTTTTGTTTCAATGTCCAAAAGCTAGCTAAGTGAAATAAAACAGGCTATTGAGGTATTTACAAGGTTTTCCTCAAGCCTAGGTAATGTCTAAAACACCTCAAAAGTTAGGTAAAATAGATAAGCCACGCAGGGCTATTTTAGGAAATGTCAAGGCAAAATCCCAGAATGCAAGCAAGGGAGGCGGAGCGCCTACGGTTTGGGTGGTGCGCCTGAGAAGTTGGGCAGTGGCTCAGTTAGGTGGAGTGCCTGGTTCCTTTGTGTCTTGGGCGGAGCGCCTGGCCCTAGGTCCTCTTGATACTTCTTCAAATCGCTCCTAAAGCCCTTGACTTCTCGTCCTTTGCATTCTTCAAGCTTGGCACATGCTGCAAAGTGTCCGTGCTCGATTTTCCCCACATAGGCATCTTCCAAGTTCTCCCTTGCCTTAGCATGGAGCTTAGGACCTACAAGCAACGACAAGCAAACAAAAAACCTCCTACTGCGAAAGTAGGTTACTGCAAATAGTATGGAAAACACACTCTTATGGTATAACCAAGCATCAATAATAATAACAAAGATCAAGTCTCCAAGGAGAACAATAAGTACTTGGTTTAACGAAGACATGCACTCAACACACGAAAGAGAAAATAGGTAATGGGAACATGGAAAATGCAAGATTAGGCAATTAAAATCCTCATAAACCTTAAACTCACGATCAACACACCCAATCATCCTCAAAGTGTGATCAACATGTGGAATGCAGTAAGTCAAATAGCCAAACCTACAATTAGCATTATTTACTCCACTCCCCTTCTGTAGAGCATACCTACTCACACCAAGAGTTTCCATTTTGCCTCCAAGTTCATCACCTAAGCAATCCTTCTCATAAGACAAACTCTCAAGGAAGGTATTGATAATAGCATCTTCTTCATCATAACCCCAACAACCAAAAGTAGGGTCACTCGAAGAGTCATTCACCTTACTTAAGGTCTCAAATAATGAATTGCCTAAGGAGTCAAATCCTTCACACCATGGAAGTTCTACGTTACTACAAACCCTAGTCCGATACAATTCACTACCACAAATGAAGATACCTTCCAACAATGGATTAGTAAAAGCATGTATCTCGATTTCATGATCAAACTACGGCAAGGTATCAAGACTAGGTTCATCACCCACACTTGAGGAGTCATCATAGACAACCTTGTCCAACTCATGCAATTTGTACTGAGGTCATTACGATCCTTACCATAACACATTGGTCCACCGAAGAAAATCATATCAATAAGGGTATGATCAACTATTTCATCTTCCCCTTTGTCAAAAATTGGTGGTGCGTCATAGCAAAGGTCATAATCAAGGTTAGCTATCACTTCTACACTAGAGAGAGGTTCATTGAAAAATGAGCTCACATCATGATGTGGCTTAGCATATCTCTCAACTAGTGATACATAAGCACACACAACTTGACTACTAGACTCTTCACTAGTGGCATATTCACTAGATGCATCACAAACACCAACTAATATTGAGTTATCACAAGGCAAGTAATTAGTAGGCTCATGAAAGGTGAAGAAACACTTACACTTGAGTTGCTTCCTTGAGCACTCACATCACTTGAAATGTCATGTTCAACCCTTCCTTCATGAAAGTCACGTTGAAGGTCTTCATCATCATGTCTCCCATCCAAAGAGCATGGTTGCAGCTCCATTAGCTTGCCTCCAAAAGTACCTACCCCAAAGCTAAAACAAGAAGTAAAAGAAGGTAAAGAATGGTTAGAACAATGGGTGCTCTCACTCTTAATTTTACTTTCCTCGCCTCTCCTTTCTTCTATTTTTCTCTCAAGGTCAAGTGTAGTTTGTGGTGATAATTCACTCACATCACTACTCACATCCTTTCTTTTTTCCTCTCTTGGATTGTCACCGGTCACTCCCTCACTCCTCTCTTTCTTTTGTCTCTAATGTTCAAGTACAATGGAATGAGATTCACGATTGTTTTCATTTGGAGTATAGTGAGTCTCGCTTTCAACTTGTAATTGCATGACAATAAGCCTGTTGGCTTCGGACTCAAGTACCATAGGTGACTTGGCTTTTGCCGCTTCTTTCAACTCCCTCATACATTTATAGTCCTCTCTTACTTGCCTTGGAGTCAAAGGCCTAAGCACATACTTTATTCCTTCATGCTTGATGGTATAGGAGTTGGTTCGGCCATCATGAACAACACATCTATCATATTGCCATGGTCTTCCAAATAAGAGATGACAAGCTTGCATCGGCACCACATCAAATATGATTTTATCTCTATAGTTTCCAATGCAACTCAATCAAAACTTGCTTCACCACTTTCAACTCTCCACACTCGTTCAACCATTGTAAACGGTATGGACTTGGAAGCTTTAGAGTTGGCAATTTCAATTGGGAAATCAATATTTGACTCACTATGTTAGCGCAACTTCCCGAATCAATAACCATCGAGCACACTTGCCCCATCATACAACATCTAGCATGGAAAAGATTCTCTCTTTGCATATTTTCTTTCTCCTCCTCAAAGAATACAGTACTCAAACTCCTTCTAACAACAAGGAACACGTTAGGATCATCTCCTTCTTCTATAGCCTCTTCATAAGCAATTACCTCATTCTCCTCATTCTCGGCCTCACTATCTTGTTCACAAACCAACCCATCTTCCCTCACAATCATGACTTTACGGGGGGACAATCTATAGCAAAGTGGCCATACCCTTTACACTTATAGAATTGAGTAGAACAAGAAGTAGGAGTATTAAATGGAGTTTTAGAGTTACCTCCCACATTTGGTGTTGGCTTCTCATAAGTCTTCTTCACATCTCGACTTGCACTTGCACCACTTGTGTTTGGAGTATTCCATTCCTTTTGTCTACTCACGGGAATAGAAGTAGTACTCTTATAGCGGTTGGACTTCTCTTCTTTGAGCCACTTCTCGGCATCAACCGCGGCTTCGAATAGTTCATGAGGAGAATCATACTTGTGGAACCTCAATTGAGAAACTAATTCTCGGTTCAAGCCATTCTTGAATCGGATGACGGCTTGTTCATCCTCCTCCGCATCCATGTCTAAGGCCATTTTGCTCAAACTTATTGTAGTTCTCTTCAACCGTTTTGTAGCTTGCTTCAACTCATAAAGTCGTCTGAGTTGATCTTGACGATACATAGGAGTCAAATATTTTTCATCCATCACATGTTTCAATTCGCCCCAAGTTAGGTTCACGGGCAAAGCATTTCTTCTTCTCGATCTCTTGACCGATTCCCTCCAAGTGGAAGCAAAGGATTCAAATGAAAATATAGCATATTTGGCTTTCTTCTCTTCGGCCATGTCATTCGTATCAAATAATCTTTCTATTGACACCTTCCACTCATGATACCCAACAGGATCACTACTCCCTTTGAAACTTGGGATAGTAATCTTCACACTATTAAGATTGTTATTATCAAGACCCCCTTGGTATGGCTCCGGTTAGCCTCAAAAGTAGTCAACATCACAATCATATCCCCTTCTCCAATTCCTCCAATCATAACCCCCTTGAGGTCCTCGACCTCGACCTCTACCTCTATTCATTTACGGCCTCCATTCATAGCTCTCCTATTTGGATAGGGAGCTTCAAATTCATCATCATCAAGTCTGGGTTCCTCCCTTTCTTGAGCATCATCAACTTGCTCAAGAGGTGCAATATTCCTATGGGGTCTAGGGAGTGGAACATCTCCTTGGGGATTGCCCAAGTTGTGGGAAATTCCCACTTGTTGTGTAATTCCCAAAACACGCTCCCTACGGGCAAGATCGTCCTTTAGCTTTTGTTGTTTAGCCAATTCGGCAAATTTTTCCGGGGTAATGGTCGAGGTACTTGTACCCTCACCGGCTACAAGTTGGACACTCGGGGTCCCTCTTTCAAGAATTTCAAGCCTTAGGCTCATGCCTTCCAACTTGGCTATTATAGTAGCCAAGGCATTCTTAGCGCTATCATCCCCTTCACCGGCCATGGTACCTACAAAACGAGAAACGGTTAGTGAAATAACCTCACACACACACCTTACGTAAATGTCATTCGGGTACGCTCGTTTAGTGGTGGGGAGTTTATCACTCAAGCTTGAACCAAAGGTATCACGTAGTTGAACCACGTTCCTAATCAACAACCCAATAATCCACAAGGCAAGCACTCTTCGGGACGAGTGGAATTAATGGGACTCGATGGACGCTAGGCTCTTTAAGTGCGGACTTGAAACAAATGTTTCTACGAGCCTTCTTTGAGTTCTACTTTCCAGTAAGCATCATTATCCTAAAGGCTCAAATAACTAGTACTAATCAAGTAGGATTGTTACTCTATTAGTACTAGCCGGAAGCAATGCAATCAAAAGAAACACGAAATCCTGGAAGAAATCCAAAACCAAGCAACAGGGTCAAGGGGAGTGCCGCTCAGGTGGAGCAGCTTGGGCGGAGCGCCTAAAAATTTGATCAGTAGCTAACTTAGGCGGAGTGCCCAAGCCTGTTCTTCAGCTTTTCCCAACTTCGTGTTTTAGCAATTTTCACCGTAAATTTTCGATGATTTCACCTTGTTTTCTCAAAATCAAAGGTACCCAAAGTCGTATTGCACTAATCCCAACAAACCCCAATGATTTTTGACATCAAACACCCAATAACAAGATCACAATCAAGATTAAAAGCCCTTCAAGATAGGGTTTCGAAAGTTGGGATTCAAATCTTCAAATTTTGTTTCACAACTCCAAAAAATGTAAAAAAAAAAGTACAAATAAAGGGTATTAATCAAGGAACAATCACCAATACATATCATCGACTGGGTCATCATAATCACGAAGTTCTAGAAAAATTTTTATGTTTTTTTGAACTTTTACTTTTTTTTTTTGTATTTTCTTCTTTTTCAAACACCACCAACAAGAATCTAAACTAGAAACTAACGTAGGCACGATGAACAAGGATCGAGGATTTGTAGAGACAAATCTCGAGCCTTGATTTAATACCAAAACTGATGCAGGAAAAACACGGAAGCGAAAATAAAAGGATAGGAGCAAGACGAGTCTTGAACTCCCTTCAAGGTAGCTACGAGGAACGGTTCTCGTAACACCCTCGAATCAGGTCAAGAATTGCTTATACTATACGAACAGTCCTCAAGAGGCACTCGGCTCTTCCAAATAGTCCGGTCAGGTTTGGAATGAGATTCAACTAGTTCAACTAATTGATTCAAGCCAAAAGAAGGTTCATTCATTCAAAGAGAAATCATCTATCAAGTTTTTGTTTTCAATGGTCAAAGTTAGCTAAGTGAAATAAAAGAGGCCATTGCGGTATTTATAAGGGTTTCCTCAAGTCTAAGTAATGACTAAAACACCCCCACAAGTTGGGTAAAATAGATAAGCCACGCAGAGCTATTTTAGGAAATGTCTAGGCAAAATTCGGGAATGCAAGCAAGGGAGGCGGAGCACCTAAGGCTTGGGCAGTGCGCCTGAGAAGTTGGGCAGTAGCTTAGTTAGACAGAGCGCCTACTGAGCTAGGCGGAGTGCCTGGTTCCTTTGTGTCTTGGGCAGAGCGCCTGGTCCCACTGGGTCCTCTTGATGCTTCTTCAAATTGCTCTTAAAGCCCTTGACTTCTCGTCTTTTGCATTCTTCAAGCTTGACACATATTGGAAAGTGTCTTGGCTCGATTAGCCTCACATTAGGCGAACATCTCCTAACAAAGGTATTTAGTTTCCTTTCACTATGCTTTTGTAATGCAGGGTAGACAGCCTTGGAGATAGACAGCTTAGAGGGTAGACAGCCCGGTAAAAAGTTTGGCATGATAGAGGGTCGACAACCCGATGTTGAGTTTTGCTTGGCAAAGGGTAGACAGCCCTGAGGGTAGACAGCCCTATGAGATGTTTGGCATGATAGAAGGTAGACAGCCCGATGTTGAGTTTGGCATAACAAAGGGTAGAAATCCTTGAGGGTAGACACCATTGTGAGAAGTTTTGCATTGACAGAGGGTAGACAGCCTTATGTTGAGTTTGGCATGGCAAATGGTAAACGGCCCTGAGGGTAGACAGCCCTATGAGAAGTTTGGCATGATAGAGGGCAGACAGCCCGATGTTGAGTTTTGCTTGGCAAAGGGTAGACATCCCTGAGAGTAGACAGCCTTGTGAGAAGTTTGGCATTGACAGAGGGTAGACAGCCTGATGTTGAGTTTGGCATCGCAAAGGGTAGACAACCTTGAGGGTACACAACCCTGTGAGAAGTTTGGTATTGACAGAGGGTACACAACGCGATGTTGAGTTTGGCATGGCAAAGGGTAGACAACCGTGTGAGAAGTTTGGCATGACAGACGGTAGACAACCCGATGTTGAGTTTGGCACAGCAAAGGGTAGACAGCCTAGACAGCCCTGTGAGAAGTTGGGTATGACAAAGGGTAGACAGCCCGATGTTGAGTTTGGCATAGCAGAGGATAGACAATCCTAAGGGTAGACAGCCCTGTGAGAAGTTTAACATGACAGAGGATGGACAGCCCGATGTTGAGTTTGGCATAGCAAAGGGTAGTGTCACGACCCAACCTAGGGCCGCGACGGATGACCAACACTAAGTGTCGATCATCACTAATCCTGCTGATAATCTGCTAACCATGAATATAACTGATAAACGGAATAAGCATAAACCTAACTCATGAGAATTATGCAATGCAAAAAGCTGACAAGGCTAACATAAGCTGACATACATAAATACTGACTGAACCACACAGGGACATATCTACAGGCCTCTAAGAGTGATGAACTGAGTATACAAAGGACGGGACAAGGCCCCGACATACCCAAGCTGGCTAACTGTACACATACCAAAAGAAAGTAACTCCGGAAGTAAGCGGAGTGACTCCAATTGCTGATAGATGGCCTATTAACATGGTCCAAGCGTTGATCCATCTGCACCTGCGCGGCATGAAACGCAACGCCCCAGAAAAGGGCGTGAGTACGATATGTACCAAGTATGTAAGGCATGAACATATAATATATCATAGCTTAATGAAACTATAAGGCTGGAATATAGATATGTAAATATGAGCTGGAGCATAGCAATATAGCTGGAAATCTGAAGAACGTACTAAACATGATCTGAATATAAACTGAGCTCTAGCTGAATCTGAAACTGAAGACTGAGCTGAACTATACTGATAAATAAGTGTAATATGACTGATAACTGGTAACTAGAAACTGGAACTGATAGCTGTCAACTGATACTGACACTGAGAACTGGTGGATGATAACGGAGAACTGATAACTGGTACTGATCTAAAACTGAACTGTTATCTAAACTGGTACCTAAACAATTAGATTGATTCAAAAGGGAGAAGAGACTTGAACCATTAAACGGGATTCACACTAGCGGTGATCCACCATGGATTCAACGTAAGAGATACATGAAGTCAACGCTTCAACAAGAATGGTCAAGCCTATTCTATCTTCTCAATTCTATCTTCCAAACTACCTTCTTAATGAAATAAGCTATCTAGCTATTTATAGGGGCTTCTAGGCACTAAGTAAAATGACTAAATAGCCCACACATTAGGCTTTAGGATAAAAGACCACGTGGGGTCAAAATAGTCTTAACATACTTAATAATCCTGCAACTCAGCATATCGGGCGGAGCGCCCAAGCTTAGGCGGAGCGCCTCACAAAATGTGCAGTGGGGAGGCCTAGGCGGGGCGCCTGGATAGTGGGCGGAGCGCCCCAAGGCTGGGAGGGGCGCCTGACAGCTAGCTTTCCAGGGCGGAGCGCCTCAGCCTGGATCTTCCTGGAACGGCTTCAATCCACCTCCAACACTCTTGACCTCTAGTCCTTAGCATCCTCCAATCCCGGCTCTTGATGGTAAGTACTCTAAGCTCGATTTGAGGCTTATCATCCTCCCCTTCTTGAAGGGATTTCATCCTCGAAATCAAACCATCAAGACCTACAATCAAAGACAAGAACAAGCCAAATATCCTACTACAAGAGTAGGTTAGTGCAAGTAGTGTGGAAAACACACTCTTATGGTATAACCAAGTATCAATACCAATAATAAAGCGCATGTTTCCAAAGAAAACAACAAGTACTTGGCTTCCCCAATGGGTGCACTCAATACATGATTCATCAAAGAGATCAATAGGGTAGAGAATATGTAAGATCAAGCCATCAAAATTCCTATGATCCCCAAGCTTATGGTCAACACGCCAAGCCTTCAATCCATTACTATCACAATGTGACTCGTTGGCTTTGGCATGCCCAACACCCAAGGTGTAATCAACATGTGGGGTGGAGTAAACAAAATAGTTCAATTGGCAACTAACATCAAATACTCCACTCCCCTTCTTGGAAGCACTCTTACACGCACCAAGAGTGGCTTCCTCACCTCCAAATCCATCTCTAAGACAATCTCCCTCACTAGGCAAACTCCAAAGGAAGGTCTCCAAAATTGGCCCTTCATCATTATAGTCAACACAATGAAGGCTAGGACTACTAGAAGATGGTTCAACACAACCAATATCAAGACCATTCATCCTACTTGGAGTTCCAAACAATGGATCATCCTTAGAGTCTATCTTTACATACCATGGAGGTTCTACTTTACTATCAATCCTAGTCCGATACAATTCGCTACCACAAATGAGATTATCTTCACATAAAAGAAATGTAAAAGCATGCACCTCAAATTCATGGTCACATAAAAGCATGGTATCAAGACAAGGTTCTTTACCCACACCCGAGGAGTCATCGAAAACAAATCGATCCATCTCACACTCTAGAGACCCCTCAAGGTCACAACCATCCTCACTACAACACATAGGCCCACCATTATCAAGCAATTCATCAAGGGAAAGGATGGGATATTCATGCAACTCATCTTCCTCTCTATCAAATATAGGTGGTGTGTCATAACAAGGGTCACAAATGAGGTCAACTACACAATCTTCACTAGAGAGAGGTTCAATGAAAATCGAGCTCACATCATGGTGTGGCTTATCATCCCTCTCAACTAGTGGTTCACATTCACACACAAGTTGACCATTCGACTCTTCACTAGTTGCAAACACATTGTAATCATACACATCATCAACTAGTGTTGAGTTTTCACAAACACTATCATGAGACAAAGAAGTAACATGTTCAAGAGAAGAACTTTCACATACCTTTGAGTGGCCATCTTGCTCACTCAATGCACTTGAAGTGTCATGAATTGTCTCTTCACCTTGAAGCTCACATTGAAGATTTTCTTCACCTTGTCCATCAATCTTGGAACATGATTGAGGCTCCATTGATTGGCCTCCAAGAGTACCTACACAAGAGTTAACACAAGTAGAAGAAAAAGACAAAGGGTTAAGGTTAGAATAAGGGGTGTCCTCACTCTCAATTCTTTTTCCCTCTTTCTTTTCCCTCATTTTCTTTTCAAGGTCGGGTGTAGATTAGGGGGGTGACATCCCACTCACATCACTCATCACATCCTCTCCTTTTTCCACTTGAGGAATGTCACCGGTCACTCCCTTACTCCTCTCAATCTTTTGTCTCTCAAATTCGGGTGAGTTGGGACGAGGCCCAAGAATACCCATAGCCGGAGTAGGTGGACTTTTAAGATCAACCTGGAATCTAGGACTTGGAGACTCATCACTTGAGACCTCCTCATTCTTTGTTGGTGAACCACTTGGCTTTGAAGCTTGCAGTTTCGGGTTCACCTTGTTGACATTCGTCAACCCTTTTCTTGCACTAGTCCCACCATTGCTTATGATTGTAGGACTTCTTGATTGCTCAATTTCAATCATGGTTTGAAGTTCTCGCTCCCTCCTCATTTGCACAACCCAAGCATGTAATCGAGGGGACATCTTGCCCCTCTTGCCGTAAGGTGCAAACTCATAAATCCCTTGAGCCGTGGCCACTAGATACATATCCCGCTTAGCATCATAGTGAACCTCCTTGTTGTGCAACCATGGGTCACCTATCCAAGCAGCCACATTCGGTACGGGATACACATCACACCAAACATACTCATTGTAACCTTTATGAGATATGAGTACCCGTGCCTCCTTGAAAACCCGAACTCCTTTGTACTCATAGGGGTACTTTAGATCATGGCATGGTATGTTTAACATTTGAACTACACTTGGGTTAATGCAATTGGCATCGGTTCCACCAATTTGGAGCAAGTGTCCATCAACCCTATTTACCCCAATAACAAACCTACTTTCACCCAAGTCTCATATAGGCACATCCAAAGAAGAGCTTGAATGTCCAAGACTTGCATCATCATCAACTCGGGTTTTCCTTATCCCTCCACTAGTGGCAACACCACTAGAATAACCTCCACTTCCCGTCACTCTTCCAACATTAGAAGTGTTGTTGAAAGTCGGGGAAGGAATACAACTATGGAACCCATAATTGCCTCTCGCCTTGGGTCCATAGCCCATAGCACCACTCCTACCACCACTACTAGAGCAATGCACCCCCGTAACGGTAAGAGCAATACCATTTCTCCTTCCACCCTTCACATGGGAACTAGAAGATGCAAACCTCTCATTTCCCACGGAACAACCACCACCTCCTCCCATACTAATGGAAGGACCTCTACTACTCCCTTGCACACCACAAGCAACATCAAGAGAAGATGAAAATGCACAATTCTCATACTCAACCTCATCATCAATTCTCTCTACATCACTATCATCATGTTCAAATTCATCACAAGAAGAGTAAGTAGGATCATCATACCTTGAAGCGTTACCATCTTCAAATTCTTGACTTGGAGCATAAGATTCCTCACATTCGTCTTCGCAAGCCCCATAGTCTTCTTCATCTTCATAATCAACATAGTGACCCGCTTCATCCTCATATGAGCCTTGGTTCCCCGAATCGTCATAGCAATACCCATCATCACCATCAAAGGAACCATAGTCTCCATCATCTCCGCATGAGTCATACCCTCCACAATCGTCATCCGATGCCATAGTTGTAACAAAAGAGTAAAGGACCTCACAAATTCACTCCCTCACGTGTATCACTCAAAAGATGTCACTCAATTTTCTTTCCACTCGTGTATACACTCAAGGTCGTTGGCTTTTGTGACCACACTCTATTATTCTCACCACTCAAGCCTTTTTCCACTCAAGACCTTCTTGTCTCTTAGTAATCACAATGGCAAGATCAACCAACTAAAGCACCCAAGTAATGGTTCGGAATGGAGTTATGTGACTCGATGCACGAAAGCTATTTTAATGCGCACTTGAAGCAAGCAAGTTCTACGACTTTAAGTAAAGACTCCAAGACACACAACACGCTAAAGGATCAAAGATTAGTGTCAATAAAGTAGGACTAATACCTTAGAAACACTAACAAAGAGGTTCGGAATCGAAACAAACACAAAAAACCATGAAACGGAGCAAAACCAAGTACCCAGCTCACTGGGCGGTCCGCCTGGGGTGGGTGGGCGGTCCGCCTGTGGTGGGTGGGCGGTCCGCCTGCCTTGGAGACAGTGAGGGAGGGTTGGCGGGGCGCCTAGGGGGTGGGCGGTCCGCCTGGGGGTCGGGTTCAGCACTTCCCAAGTCCGTTTTTCTTCAATTTCAAGCCAAAAATTGGTCCGATTTCGACGTTTTTTGCACAATTCCAAGGTACCCAAAGTTAAATATTGATATAACCTTCAAACACCAATAGATTTCACACCCAAACAACCAACAAACAAGGCACAATCATGATTCAAAGTTTCAAGTTGGGGGTTTTTCAACAAGGGTTTCAAAGGTTCAAGGTGGGTTTCGATTATTCAAAATCGATGTTACCGAACTCCAAATCACACGATTCTTTTTGAAATTTGTTCGTTTTGCAATGAAGAACAAACCCCGGTAATCAATTCCACAATCCCATAATCAAACAACCCAAGAATCAACCAAATTCATCAAGAACAAAGGGTTTTTTGTGGGTTTAACAATTTGGGGTTTCAAATTTTCAAATCAATCCAATCCAAACAATTTTGGTACCCAAACGTCGGGTTTTCAACAAGGATCAAGAATCTATAACACCCATAACGCGAATCGATCACACCACAAAGTTACACCAATTTTTGTATTTTTTTTCACTTTTCTATTTTTTTGTGTTTTTTCTTCAACAAGAAGAAACTAAAGTAAAGATAAGATGAACAAGGAACGTAGATTCGCAAGAACGAAAACCGAGCCTTGCTCTGATACCAATTGATAAGACTCAAATTAGGCTGAAGCAATAATCTAAGGTGCGGAAGCAATAATCATAAGATAACAAGAAATAGGGAAGGGGAAGAACAGAAAGTAGAAGAAAAGAACGAATCAAACTAAACTATTAGATTGATTCAAAAGGGAGGAGACTTGAACCATTAAACGGGATTCACACTAGCGGTGATCCACCATGGATTCAACGTAAGAGATACATGAAGTCAACGCTTCAACAAGAATGGTCAAGCCTATTCTATCTTCTCAATTCTATCTTCCAAACTACCTTCTTAATGAAATAAGCTATCTAGCTATTTATAGGGGTTTTTAGGCACTAAGTAAAATGACTAAATAGCCCACACATTAGGCTTTAGGATAAAAGACCACGTAGGGTCAAAATAGTCTTAACACACTTAATAATCCCACAACTCAGCATATCGGGCGGAGCACCCAAGCTTAGGCGGAGCGCCTCACAAAATGTGCAGTGGGGAGGCCTAGGCGGGGCGCCTGGATAGTGGGCGGAGCGCCCCACTTTGCAGCGCTTTGGGCGGAGCGCCCCAAGGCTGGGAGGGGCGCCTGACAGCTAGCTTTCCAGGGCGGAGCGCCTGGTTGGTCTGGGCGGGGCGCCTCAGCCTGGATCTTCCCGGAACGGCTTCAATCCACCTCCAACACTCTTGACCTCTAGTCCTTAACATCCTCCAATCCCAGCTCTTGATGGTAAGTACTCTAAGCTCGATTTGAGGCTTATCAGAACTTCTGAACTAGTACCTGTCTGGTGTTATGGGCTGTATCCCCCCAAATCAGGTAACTGAAAACCCGAACTAGTACTTGTCTGGTGTTATGGGCTGTATCCCCCCAAATCAGGTAACTGAAAACCGGAAGTAGCCTCATGTATAATCATGTAGTGCATACTATGGCTATATACGCGTATATAACAAACCTGGTGGGTGTTATGGGCTATATCCCCCCCCCAACCAGTAATATCTAGTCTCTCTGGTCAGAGTGTATGAATTACACCCGGTCACACTAGGTGTTTCAACTACCGCCTGAACCAGAGGGGCTGTATCCCCCAAACGGGTAGTATCACACGCGACCGGACTCTGTATCCAATGTCCAACCTCTATGGGGGGCTACAAATCACACATAATATGATCACAATATAAGCATAAGCATGTATGAGGCATAACACATGTGGCAACAATAGATATGGACTCAAAAGGAATGATAAGATAACTCTGGATGGAATTATTGATACAACCTAAAACTTAGAATTTGTCTAACTCTTTGACTTTTATAAAAATTTTGGCAGAGTTTCCCCTGAAACTGGATGATCCGCAAAAATAGAACCAGCACTATACTATACACGGGAATGGATACCCGGATAAACTGATAACATAAACATGTTAAACGGATAACAAGATGAGACAACTGGATGACATAACAAATCCGCAGTTAGAATGTTTGGACAGCACCACTGTCCTGACTTTCAACCTAATTTTCAGAGTGTAGATCAAAGTTATAGACTTCATAGTCTTCATGAAAGCTTTAGATATATGTCATAGGGTTCTGGGGATTCTTAAAGAATCTAAATGTCAATTTTTTACAAGGAGTTATGATCAATATACTAACAACTGTCCAAAGATTAAAATGATTTTCCAGATTTTGAAACGTTTTGTCTTGCTGATTTGGACGTCTTTCACCTTGGATTTTAGTATCAAATTAAGTATATACAAGGTTTCCTTGGTACCATACAAGTTTGTCATAAGAAATACTAAGTTTAGAACTAAGAAAAGCTTCAAAAGCTAAAAGATACATGCCTTGCAAAAAGAAAGGTTTAGCCATACATACCTTTGATGTTTCCAGCTTCTAAACTTTGTTTCCTTTCAATTCCACACCTTCTAAAGCTTAAACAAGCTATAACATAGAATTTAGGTACTTTACTTATCCATGAAGTAATTCTAAAACTCAAACTATAGACGAAATTGAAGGTAGCATAATGTTACCCTAATCGCGTAGAGCGTTTTGACCCAATCTGTCTTCAATTTCGAGCTAAGATCAATGTTCTTTCTTCAAAACCATCAAAATACGTTTAACAAAAAAGAGAACACTGTTTCTATCATGAATTTGCTGGAATTGACGAGAAAAATGATAAGTCTCCTCTTTTATACTTCAAACATTTCAGTTTTAGTCCTCTTTTGCGCTTTTGACCCTTTTTCTGGCCTGACTTCTGATGTTCATATCTTTTTATCCTGAAATTGTATGAAAAAACCGTCAAAAGTGTTGGAAACTACACTCCATGAACTTCAATTTGGTATATGATATGTCCCCAAAAGACTTCATATAACACACGAAATTAAAGTTTGAAAAAGCTTCATTACAAGGCAGTTCCTTAGTCGGTTTTTCCGCAACTTAAATCCGATTTTTTCCAATCTTTATATTCAACATTTAAACATCATATATGGTCATTTTATGACTTTAAACTCACTTAAATCATTCTTAACATGTCATTAGAATGATATACGTCACTATAGACATACGGGCTGTAACAATCTTCCCCCGTTAGGAACATTCGTCCTCGAATGTTAAATGAAGTATGTAGAAGCATTAAACAATGATCTGTTACATACTTGAAGTAATGAAGAGATGTGCATATTTGGCTATCATGTCATTTTCAGCTTCCCAAGTTATTTCTTCTACATTATTGCTTTGCTATAGCATCTTAACTAAAGGAATGTCTTTCGTCCTTAGTCGACGAATCTGTCTATCTAAAATTGCAACTGGCACCTCTTCATAAGTCAACTGCTTTGTGATCTGAACATCATCTACTGGTACAACTATAGAAGGATCTCCGACATATTTTTCTGAGCATGGAAATATGAAATACTGGATGGACCTCCTGAAGGTCTGCTGGAAGGTCTAATTTGTAGGCAACACGCCCAACTCGCCTGATAACTTGATATGGATCAATGAATCCAGGGCTAAGCTTTCCCTTCTTCCCAAATCTCATAACGCCTTTCATAGGTATACTTTCAGGAATACCCAATCGCCAATCTGAAATTCTAAATCTCGACGTCGATTATCTGCATAGGACTTCTATCTGCTCTAAGCTGCTAATAATCCTTCCCTGATCAACTTGACTTTATCAACTGCTTGTAGGATTAAATCTGGACCTATCAATTGAGACTTGCCAATCTTGAACCATCCTATGGGAGACCTGCATTTGCGCCCATACAAAGCTTCATATGGCGCCACCTGTATGCTAGAATGATAGCTATTATTATATGCAAAGTCTATCAACGGTAGATGTTTACTCTAGCTGCCTTCAAAATCTAACACACAAGCTCTAAGAATATCTTCTAACGTCTGAATGGTCTGCTCAGACTGCCCATCTGTCTGGGGATGAAACGTGGTACTCAGATTCACCTGTGTCCCTAAACCTGTCTGGAACGATCGCTAGAAATTTGCTGGAAACTGGTGCGCCCCTATCTGAAATAATAGATAGTGGAATACCATGTAGGCGCACTATATCTCTAATATAAAGTCTAGCATAATCCTCCGCTGTATATATAGTTCTAACAGGAAAGAAATGAGCTCATTTAGTAAGCTTGTTAACTATAGCCCAAATAGAGTCATACCTGCTCCGCATACGGGGCAAGCCTATAATAAAGTCCATATTCACTGCTTCCCATTTCTATGATGGAATCTCGATTTTCGGTAACAAGCCACTAGGTTTTTGATGCTCGACCTTAACCGGCTGGCAGTCAGGAAACTGAGCCACAAACTCAACTATGTCTCGCTTTATTCCGTCCTAACAATAAATCTGCTTAAGATCATGGTAAATCTTAGTCGAACTAGGATGAACAGTGTATCTAGAATAATGTGCATCTGTCATAATCTGTCCACATAAATCTGCAACATCAGGAACACAAAGTCTATCTTTATATATAAGAACCCCGTCATTAGTAACCTATATAGAAATTTTGGTTTTCTTCTGGCTATCTGCCTGTATTGAACTAGAACTGGATCCTCATATTGGCGCTGCTTTACTTATGTCACTCGGCAAGTGGTGGTTGCATTCTGAACTGTAACTCCTGCGTCCTCTGAATCTGTTAATCTGACACCCATGTTGGCTAACTGGTGGAGTGCATGATCTAACTCTATCTTTTGTTGCTGTAAGTAAGATAAACTACACATGGACTTATGACTAAGAGCATCAACTACAACATTCGCTTTACCTAAATGATAAAGAATTTCTATGTCATAGTCCTTTAGCAACTCTAGCCATCGCCTTTGTCGCAGGTTTAGCTCATTCTGATTAAATATGTACTAGAGGCTCTTGTGATCTGTATATATATCAACATGAACACGGTACAAATAACGTCTCCAAATCTTCAATGCATGAATGACTGCTGTAAGCTCAAAATCATGGGTAGGGTAGTTCTTCTCGTGCTTTTTCAGCTGTCTGGAAGCATAGGCAATTACTCTTCCGTGCTGCATCAAACACAACCAAGACCAATTCGAGAAGCGTCACAGTAAATGACATAGCCCTCAGATCCTTCTGGAAGTGTAAGGACTGGAGCTGTTATCAACTTGTTCTTTAGTTCTTGGAAGCTATGCTCGCAAGAATAAGACCACTCAAATTTAGCAATTTTCTGTATCAATTTGGTCAGTGGAGCTGCAATGGAGGAAAAACACCTCTACGAACTTTCTGTAATAACCTACCAAAACAAGAATACTACGTACTTCAATTGGCGTCGTAGGTCTGGGCCAATTCTTCACAGCCTCGATCTTCTGGTCATCTACTTTAATTCATTCTGCTGAAACTATATGGCCAAGAAATGCCACTGAATCTAACCAGAATTCATACCTTGAGAACTTAGCATATAATTGATGGTCCCGAAGAGTGCCCAATACTATGCGTAGGTGCTCCGAATGCTCTGATTCAGACTTTGAATAGATGAGAATATCATCAATAAATATAATCACAAATAAATCTAGATAAGGCCTGAATACGCTGCTCATCAGATCCATAAATACTGCAGGGGCATTAGTGAGTCCAAACGACGCCACTAAAAACTCATAATAGCCATATCTAGTCCTGAATGCAGTCTTAGGTATATCAGATTCTCTGACTCTAACCTGATGGTAGCTTGATCGCAAATCTATCTTCGAAAAACACTTGGCACCCTGAAGCTGGTCGAACAAGTCATCAATCTTGGGCAGAGGGTATTTATTCCATATTATGACTTTACTTAGCTATCTATAATCTATGCACATGCGTAGAGAGCCATCTTTCTTTTTCACAAATAATACTAAGTCTCCCACGGGGAAATGCTGAATCTGATGAGGCCATTATCTAACAAATCCTCAGTTTCTCTTTAAGTTCTTTATGTTATGCAGGTGCCATCCTCAAGAACATGCCCCTGATGACGTGCTGGTGCTGAGCAAGCAACTGCTGATCTAGCCGGCTGGGCTGTACAACTACCAACCCTAGTCGGGCAACCTCTCATAAAATGGCCTGCCTTTTGACAAATACAACGAGTATCAACTCCTAACTTACATGGTCTCACGTGGCGTCTACCCTAATCTGGACATCTGGGATATGTCTGACTGGCCTGTACAGAAGTACCACGATGCTTAAATCCTGAAGTTTGTGATGTGTGACTAAATTTGGACTGAGGAAGTCTATCAGATCTCAGGCCACGGGACTCTTGAGGTATACTAGCTGGTGGCTGTCTAACACTCTGCTGCCTACTCACTCCAGATGCCTCTTTAAATGAACAAGACAATCTTCCCATCTTATGTAACCCTCTATCCCTATCGGATCTCTGTTTCTGCTTATTCTCCTCAAGTGATAAAGAAAACGCCTGAATGCGTAATATAATAACTGGCTGTATAGCAACGATCATACACTCATTCATCAGGCGTGGACCTAGTCACACTACATACCTGTGAATTCTATACTCCATACTGGATACCACAGTAGGGTAAAAGCTTGCTAAGAAATTAAAGCAATAATTATACTCTTCTGCACTCAAACTTCCCTGTCTCAAGGTCAGGAACTGATTTGCACGGGCTCCCTATGTCTCTATAGGCATATACTGATGAAGGAAGGCATCTGAGAATTCCTTCCAAGTCGCGGGAGTAACATCTGGCCCTCTAGATAGCTCCCATGTTTGATATCACCCTGCTGCTAGGTCATGCAATCTTAATGCAGCCAACTCTACTGACTCTGTGTCTTACACATGCATAACCCTCAACACTCTGGCTATCCTCACTAGAAAATCCTGAGGGAACTCTCCTGTACGGGATTCGGTAAAAACTGTAGGCTCTAGCCTGATAAAATCATTGATCCTGGATCCAACATCTCCCTGGGCATCTGCACTGTGTTGTCTAGTCTGAGCAACTGCAACACTGGTCAATAATCTGATGGCATCCCTCATTTTCTGCCCCTAACTGTTGGGTAGAGGAGCTGGACGTACAGTAGCTGCGGTACCTCTAATATCGCCCTGAACTGAAGGGATCTGTGAGGCCTCAGATGGAGCCTCAGGTCTGGACTCCTCACTCTCATCCACCTCAGGTGGCACTCTACCAGTACCCTGGCCGGCAATAGCCTTGCCCTTCTGGGCAGCTGTTATTTTTTTCGGCGACATCGATTTGCTGAAAACACTATTGTTAGAGGGCTAAATTCTATAATCATGGCTCTATCGCACGATCTAGAGAAGAAAGAAATACAAATGTCCTGAAGTGCCTTGTAGCCTCCTGTTCAAAAGTATGGCGCGCAACATACTCCCGAACAAGACTCTACTAGACACGGCCTGTAGACACCCTAGGATTGAACTGCTCTGATACCACTTTTGTCACGACCCAACCTAGGGCCGCGACGGATGACCAACACTAAGTATCGATCATCAATAATCCTGCTGATAATCTGCTAACCAAGAATATAACTGATAAACGGAATAAGCATAAACCTAACTCATGAGAATTATGCAATGCAAAAAGCTGACAAGGCTAACATAAGCTGACATACATAACATACTGACTGAACCATACAGGGACATATCTACAGGCCTCTAAGAGTGATGAACTGAATATACAAAGGACGGGACAAGGCCCAAACATACCCAAGCTGGCTTACTGTACACATACCAAAAGAAAGTAACTACGGGAGTAAGCGGAGTGACTCCAATAGCTGATAGATGGCCTACTAACATGGTCCAAGCGTTGATCTATCTGCACCTGCGCGGCATGAAATGCAGCGCCCCAGAAAAGGGCGTGAGTACGATATGTACCAAGTATGTAAGGCATGAACATATAATATATCATAGCTTCATGAAACTGTAAGGCTGGAATATAGATATGTAAATATGAGCTGGAGCATAGCAATATAGCTGGAAATCTGAAGAACGTACTAAACATGATCTGAATATAAACTGAGCTCTAGCTGAATCTGAAACTGAAGACTGAGCTGAACTATACTGATAAATAACTGTAATATGACTGACAACTGGTAACTAGAAACTGGAACTGATAGCTGTCAATTGATACTGACACTAAGAACTGGTGGATGATAACTGAGAACAGATAACTGGTACTGAGCTAAAACTGAACTGTTATCTAAACTGGTACCTGTCTGGTGTTATGGGCTATATCCCCCCAAATCAGGTAACTGAACTTCTGAACTAGTACCTGTCTGGTGTTATGGGCTGTATCCCCCCAAATCAGGTAACTGAAAACCCGAACTAGTACCTGTCTGGTGTTATGGGCTGTATCCCCCCAAATCAGGTAACTGAAAACCGGAAGTAGCCTCATGTATAATCATGCAGTGCATACTGTGGCTATATACGCGCATATAACAAACCTGGTGGGTGTTATGGGCTATATCCCCCCCCCCAGCCAGTAATATCTAGTCTCTCTGGTCAGAGTATGTGAATGACACCCGGTCACACTAGGTGTTTCAACTCCCGCCTGAACCAGAGGGGCTGTATCCCCCAAACGGGTAGTATCACACACGACCGGACTCTGTATCCAATGTCCAACCTCTATGGGGGACTACAAATCACACATAATATAATCACAATATAAGCATAAACATGTATGAGGCATAACACATGTGGCAACAATAGATATGGACTCAAAAGGAATGATAAGATAACTCTGGATGGAATTATAGACACAACCTGAAACTTAGAATTTGTCTAACTCTTTGACTTTTATAAAAATTTCGGCAGAGTTTCCCCTTAAACTGGATGATCCGCAAAAAACAGAACCAGCACTATACTATACACGGGAATGGATACCCGGATAAACTGATAACATAAACATGTTAAACGGATAACAAGATGAGACAACTGGATGACATAACAAATCCGCAGATAGAATGTTTGGACAGCACCACTGTCCTGACTTTCAACATAATTTTCAGAGTGTAGATCAAAGTTATAGACTTCATAGTCCTCATGAAAGTTTTAGATATATGTCATAGGGTTCTGGAGATTCTTAAAGAATCTAAATATCAATTTTTTACAAGGAGTTATGATCAATATACTAACAACTGTCCAAAGATTAAAATGATTTTCCAGATTTTGAAACGTTTTGTCTTGCTGATTTGGACGTCTTTCACCTTGGATTTTAGTACCAAATTAAGTATATACAAGGTTTCCTTGTTACCATACAAGTTTTTCAGAAGAAATACTAAGTTTAGAACTAAGAAAACCTTCAAAAGCTAAAAGATACATGCCTTGCAAAAAGAAAGGTTTAGCCATACATACCTTTGATGTTTCTAGCTTCTAAACTTTGTTTCCTTTGAATTTACACACCTTCTAAAGCTTAAACAAACTATAACATAGAATATAGGTACTTTACTTAGCCATGAAGTAATTCTAAAACTCAAACTATAGACGAAATTGAAGGTAGCATAATGTTACCCTAATCGCGTAGAGCGTTTTGACCCAATCTGTCTTCAATTTCGAGCTAAGATCAATGTTCTTTCTTCAAAACCATCAAAATACCTTTAACAAAAAAGAGCACACTGTTTCTATCATGAATTTTCTGGAATTGACGAGAAAAATGATTAGTTTCCTCTTTTATACTTCAAACATTTCAGTTTTAGTCCTCTTTTGCGCTTATGACCCTTTTTCTGGCCTGACTTCTGATGCTCATATCTTTTTATCCCAAAATTGTATGAACAAACCGTCAAAAGTGCTGGAAACTACACTCCAAGACCTTCAATTTGGTATATGATATATCCCCAAAAGACTTCATATAACACACGAAATTAAAGTTTGAAAAAGCTTCATTACAAGGCAGTTCCTTAGTCGGTTTTTCCGCAACTTAAATCCGATTTTTCCCAATCTTTATATTCAACATTTAAACATCATATATGGTCATTTTATGAATTTAAACTCACTTAAATCATTCTTAACATGTCATTCGAATGATATACATCACTATAGACATACGGGCTGTAACAGGTAGACCGGCCGACGCGAAGTTTGTAATAAAAAGAGGAAGACATCGTGGAGGGTAGACAGCCCGGTGAAAGGATTAACATGACAAAGGGTAGAAAATCCCATGAAAAGAACGGCGCAATGTGTGGTGGATAATTTGGCATAATAGAGAGGTATACACCCCAACATGACAAATGCACATGCATATGATGAGAAACCCTGGCAAGACGATCCAGCAAACTGGAAAGATTTTACATTCACATATACTCTATTTTTGTAAAACTCACTCTTACTGCAGGATATACAATCCGACGATGCCAGAACATTACAATCTGGCACCTCGTAAACTCTTATAATATCTAAACGCACTTCTCAAGAGTCGTGACAAAATCAGTCGTTCTGTCAACGTCTTTGTCCGAAGACTCTTTCATCATCCTCGGCCAAAAAGGGGCAGCTGTTGATACCTAATTTTGTCCGTCCTGTTCATTAGCCATTTTTTAGACAAAATTGCACTGATAACCATACAATTACCCTCCCTCATCCCTATTCAAAATCTTTATATTTGCACAAACACATCAACTAGTCTTTTTTTAAAAGACACCAGCACAAAACCACGATCATTTACACTATTTGCATATTTGTTACGAATTTCACAATTACCTATATTTTCAAAAAAATTGCTTAAAAAATATTTTAAACTTCATAATGATATTTTCTACATTTTTAAGTCATTTTAGCATTTTCACACTAATTTTGTAATTTTCTGCAATTTTATACGCATTATATATATATATATATATATATATATATATATATATATATATATATATATATATATATATATATATATATATTATATCATTTTATACGCAATATATATACATTGGCACACTTATACACCTCATGTGCCACATACATCTATATCAACTCTGTGTCACGCCAAACGTGGCCACATCCTGACCGTCCACGAGTGTAATCTAACGGCCAAGAGTATACTTTCCTATTTTAATTACACAAACCACCCCAAACCCTAACACCCCACTTCATCCCCCCCCCCCCCCAAAAGCCTCAGCCGCCCTTTCTCTCTATTCTCTCTCAACTAAAACCCTAACGATGTCCTATCATGGCCATTTTTCGGCCATTATCGCCGGCGAAAAAAGAAACAAATTACACCATCGATTTCCTTTCACTCTCCGCTATAAACCCCTATGATGATTTCCCCAAATGACGAAGCCAAAGACCCAACCTTTCGTCGATGTCGTCACTGTCACCGGAGAAGGAAAATCAGGCGAGGGTTTTGCAAAACCTAAGTTCTACGACCTGGTGGAGGGGAAACCCTCATGCATGCACAGTGGGAAGATGGAATGAAATCAACCCGGTCCAATTCTCAAATGAGTATTCTTTTTCCCTTTTATTTTTACGCTTTTCGAAGTTGTTATGTGACATCCATGCTTAACTTGGTCTTTTTAACTGATTAATTAGATATTCGTATGCTTAGTTAGTTAGTTGTTACACCTAAATTAATAAGGGTAAGGACCGTGTAACTACGCTTGTTCTCATTTTAATTCACAATGATACACTATCAAAACGAGCATTGTTTTTCTCTTCGATCTCTGTCGTGACCCTTAGGCCTTGAATGTCGTAATTTTAACATGTATGCAGCTTGTGTTCTTTAATATTCTGTTAGACTTTACTATTGGAATCTGTGACAAATTTTGAAATTGATTATGATTACCATCCGTGCCCGGCATTGTATTTAGTCGACTGAATGCAATCTCTATGTGAGCTTGACTTTCCTAAAATAAAAAACTGAATAGTAATCTAATTTAGCATATTTAGGGGACTTTTGAATTGATTCAATTGGATTTTTTGATTGAAAACTGGAAAGAAAGTTGGTTCTTGTAATTGACATGGTATCATTTAAAGCTTAATTGAAATTTGTTAGGCTAATATATTGATTTTCAAGCCTAAATTAGTTTGAGATATTTTTGCATAACTAATTCTTGAACCTGGATCTGTTATTGTCAAAAGGAGGGATTCCTACTTGTTTTAGGATCTTGTTTACCCTAAAACTTAGGTCTGATTGAGCTATTTTTTAAAAAGACACTTAATAGTACCCTCCTTATTGTGGGAAACAATATTCCTTTGCCTTCGTTAGCTTTTACCCGTTATAACTACAGCTCCCCATCACACTTATTTAAACCAATGCCTTTCTCATTCACAGACACAGTTTTCATATATTAAACACCTATACACACGATTGAAACCATCATCTTCTTCTCTGAACCACTCTGAAAATTCACATTATTTCCCTCTTGTTTCTTCTACTAAGAGAAGTATTAAAACAAAGCTTGTGAGGGCTTTTAGTGCGCTGGATTACTACTGTTTCTCTCTGGCTTGTTTGTTCATTGAATCATCAAAGGTAAAGTCTTTTTCCCCACTCTATAGACATGTATCTGTGATTGTGTGATTGTTGCATGGGTCTTCTTTTGGCCATTAACACTGCATGCAGATGCTTCTTGGGATAGTTCTAGGAACTATACCCAGATTTCTACCAGAGGGGTACCAGGCTCTGACAAAGAAGGCATGAGAAGCCCCATATTGCTAACCTATTCTATGCAGGGGAGAAAGCTCAATAGGCTTATGTATTAAGCAAACATAGTAGTATAACCTGATACTCTGAAACACTGCCTTGGTTTAGTTCTATGATTCTGTTATGATATTGATTCCCCCCTGCTTGCTTATGTATTCGTTAGAACCTTCCCTACCTGTACTTATTTTAAAATAGGATATACAGTGAAAGACTGTGTACATGGCTACCCAGGGGCCCTTTCTAAACTCATCTTCCTATGTGCCTGCATCATTCATCCTAAAACTATGATCCCAGATGTTTAAAATTTGCATGACCGTTTCAGGATAAAAGACAAAACCATACCTTGATTTGAAAGTTTAGATTCTAAATCTACCTGTTTAAACCAAAAACTGGACAATGTAATTGACATACAAAAAGTTGTAAAACTCAAAAAATACGATGTTTGAAGTATGCTATTTCGTGAAAATTTGAATTTTCAACTACAGGGGCTAAATGTGTGATCCTGTCTATTCCGTAAACTACCCCCATTTTACTTAAGTGATATGGGCCCAATACTTGTTTTAAAAATCTGACCCTTTATGTTTTAAAACCAATTTTTACAGTCTTTAAACTTGTATACACTAAAAAAATAGTGTATAGGGGTGAATAAGATAAAGGGGTCAACTATACGAGTACTTATACATATTTTCTAAAGCTTAACACAAGTATTATCATGTATTTGCTTTCCTATATGTATATTTTATGTGTTGCATCCCCTTTTATGTGCATTTTATGTGTTCCATGACTCATCTTCTAAAACAGCCTCCTTTACATACATATAATTTTAAAACTAGTCCCAAAAATAAAATAGCCATTAAGATTAGGGCTCGACAATTAATGTCAAGTCACACCAACCCTAAATGGCTAATATTTTATTACAAAAATAATCCCAACTCGGTTTGAAACCAAATCTGAACTGCTTTCATCAAAACTGGCCATCTTTATAAAACTGGTTGTATTTGCAAAGTTGTAGTGGACAATAAGACTGCATAACTAAACTATATTGAACCAGCCCTGGTGATAGTAGCCCATTGAATATATGTTTTACAAATATGAGGCCAAATGTCCGATTAGGCATAGGCTTAGGTCGTTCTTGCAAATTTAGTAGCTCAACACCATGTAAAAATTTCGTGTAGGGGCCTGTTTGGCGCGCGTTAATTGATTTGTAGCCGTCAAAAATAAATTCACTGAGAAATAGCCACCTCCGGACAAATTCCCCCAGTATTTATACTGGGAAGCTTCAGTAAACTAACCCTAGTATAAAATACTGGGGCTTTGAACAAGCTTTGTTCAAGGCCCCAGCATTTTGTTATGGGACTTTGTATAAAGCTTCAGTCCCATAACAAAATGCTGGGGCTGTGAACAAAACTTGTTCAAAGCCCCAGCATTTTGTTATGGGACTAAAGCTTTATATATAAAGTCCCATAACCCATAACAATATGTTGGGTCTGTGAACAAGTTTTGTTCACAGAGCCAACCTTTTGTTATGGGACTGAAGCTTTATATATAAAGTCCCATAACAAAATACTTGGGCTGTGAACAAGTTTGTTCACAGCCCCAGTATTTTGTTATGGGACTAGTATGGGGTGTTTTTCCAATGCTAATGGAGCTTAAGTGTCCGCGCGAATTTTTTGCTATTCTTCAATGAATTTGGAAACGGTAGATAGTCCCCAATGATCGCGTCCAAAAATGGCTAGTGATCAAAATTTCTCCAACACCATGTACTTGCTGCCCATATATACTGTTTTGCATAAATAGATTTAATTTCGTGACTAATTGTGATTTTAACTCTCAAGTTAATAATGTGTTTTATAAACATGATTAATATTTGTCTATAACTTGTTAGACATTCCAAAATTAATTGCTTAGGCGAGAACCACTTTTCGTGGGACTTGGGGAAGTGCCTTACACCTTCTTCCCCGAGTCATTGGACTTCTTACCCTCGAATCTCTTGAATTGAACGTGTTGAACAAAGACCCGACCTTAGATATTTGGGTGACCTAATACACCTTAGAAACTTATATTAGGTGGCGACTCCAACTCAAACGAATTACCCAGTAAAACCCGAGTATTGACTCGCTCTGAGTTAAGTAAAATGTGGGGTAAGACAGAATGGCGACTCCACTGGGAAATTTAAAGTCCTAACCATAAGAGCTTTAATTTTTGGGATTTTACTATCTTTATTATTGTCTATTTATTTTGTATTATTTATTATTATTGCGTACTAACTTGTTTTCTTTTTTGTTTTTCCTTTTCGTTTATTTCTGAAATTTAACAATATATTCTTTTTAAAAAAAATATTGTAAATTATTTGGTATTATCGTTCATAACGTCCGCCACTTCTAGCACCCACTTAAATCGTAGAGCCCATAGGAAGGGACGGTTACGTGGAACCCACGACCGCCTCTTTTCTCACTCAAAATAAATATTTAAGAGAAGGTCTTGCAAAATTAGCCAAATAGCAAAGCTTTTAGTAGTTTGTAAGCCTTCAACTTTCAAGTTGTCCGCTTCAAAGAACCAGTCTAGTAGTACCCAAATCTTAGCGGAGACGTTACTAAGATCATGCATCATATCATTTTAGAAAATTATGACTCCGGCCAGGCATAAGTTTTTAGCTCACTATATCTAAACCAAACTCAAACGAGTTATTAACTCCAAAGGGCATTTAGACATGACTATGTGTGAATATTTTTTAAAATTAAAAATGCAAAGTGTACGCCTTTTATTCTCAAATGCGAAAGGGGGTCGAGTCTAACGGTTTTTTTTGTAGGCTACCATGAGTCACAGAGATTACCGTCGGTTCGACATGATCATCGACATTCCAAGGGAGATAAAAGCATGGTATAAAAATTTGGGAGAAGCTGGTCAATTTGAATTGAATAAAATATTGGGTCACTTGCCTTCACTAAAGGACGTTGAACCCAATAAATTCATTATTGAAGCCGCCACTTGCTTTTGGGATGAGGATATAAATGTTTTTAGATTTGGGAAGTTCGAAATGACACCACTTTCGGAGGAAATATGAGGTTTTATTGAAGACCCAGTTTTGAGGCGAAAGGGGGCATAGATGGAAAGATGCTACATTTATCATACCACGTCAACCTACTGAAGAGGAGTTTTGCGAAGCATTTGGTTTTCGGACAAATGATGTGTCCGAATTTTTACAAAGGTCAAAGTTCAGTTGCATGTACTTGTATGATAAATTTGGTCACGAAAAGAGTTATGAAAATCAGAAAGCAGAGTTTGTTTTATATTATGACTGGAAGTGCAAAAGGATTTTTGCATTTGCGGTAGTGTTCTTTGGTGTTGTTGTGTTCCCACAAGGAATGCACTATGAGATCAACACAAAGATCGTCCATTTCACACATGCCTTATTTCATGGTACCAAGAATAAGACATGCACTATGGTCCCCAAAATATTAGCTGACGTCCTCAGAGCCTTGGGAAGGTGTAAGAATGGGGCTCGATACTTCGAGGGTTGTAACTTGTTATTGCAAGTGTAGCTGACTGAACACCTTCAAAGAAAACCAAACGCAAGCCAAGATTTCTATGATATATGTCGTTGGAACTACATATTGGCACAACATTATGGCATCAAGAGGTTTAAAGCACCCTACACTACTTATGAGTGCTATCTGTTATTGAAGAATTTGAAAGATGAAGACATACAATGTATGTATCCTTGGTTTACTTCCCCATAGGTTTTGCTCCGGTCAAAGATGAAATCATTTGTAGTTCTTATGGGCGTACGTGGTTTCCATCCTTATATACCTATTAGGGCTTTAAGGCAAGCAAGGAGAAGACAAGATATTCGGTTGGTAGGAGACACGGTCTGATTCCAACTAGATTATGAAGAAGACAAAGTTCCATTCGTTCCATAAATTCGTGAAATATGGAATGAAAAGAGGTTTGCTGAAGAAAATTCAATTTAACTAGAGAGATACCATGAAGGCTGTGGAGTTGGTTATTTGGAATGGTTGTGTAATGACATGAAGGATGCTCCCATCCCTAAAACCGACATACCTAGGGCAGTCAAAGACAAAGAAACTGAAAATCAATATAAGATTAAATGGTTGACGGAAAAAGTGAAGATGTCTGAGAAGTTAAGAAAAGAAGAGCGAAAGAAGCATAGACATGAGGTAGAAGATTTAGATCGAAAAATGCAAGGTCTGAAGAAAGGATTTGAGGAAAAGTACAATGAGAGTTACAATCAAAGAGATTGAGGTGGAGGATTACTAGCTATAGCTTACTTGATCGTTACTCAGTTAGACATTGGGAAGATGCAAAAGAAGTTGAAGAAGTCCGATGCCGTATCAAAAATACCCGAGGATCCAAATTTTTAATTTTCTTTTATGTCTTTGTCCATTGGAATCAAACTTGGTTTATAAAGGTAAAACTCGGAAAAGAGGGTTTTCAAAGAATCGTCCCTACGTCAAAGAGGGTTTTCAACCCGGAAAAGACAAAAACCGCATCCTCGCATAGATTCAAAGAGATGTTTTCGCAAAATACTGATCGTTTGCTTGGGTGTGATCAAGACTATAGGATTATTTTGATCATTTCTTTTTCTGTCTTGTTTTCAGACTATGGCTGCAAGAGGTACACTTCACTTTGAGACGTCTTTCAAGCTCCTCACTTGATCAGGCTTTGGTGGGAAGAATTGGCTGCAATCAGTAAGTTTCATGTTCAAAAGGTGTTGGGAGAACTCGTGGCCCTTAATTCTTACATTGTTGTGTCTGGTTTGGCCGAAACTGCTACACATTTCTGGGATTACAAAACGGCGGTGTTTCATTCAATGGTTTGGAGTTGGCACCAATTTTAGAGGAGATTGGAGGTCTGGCAGGGTTAGAACCTGGGCCCGAGACCATGATTTACCCTCGAGATGTGGAGACTAAGGAGTTCATTGAGCTGTTGCAAGCTCCTTATGATCCATATGTCGAAGGAGTGCATGAGGGAAAGGTTACCTTGGAGTATCTATATTCTAGATATGGAGATCCAAATCTTAGGCATGATTGGACAGGGGCGTGGGAAATTCAAGATTGGGAATGGACTGAGTCTACTACTTTCATCGTTGCTTTTTTGGGAAGTGTGGTCTTCCCCGAAAAAGAAGGATAGATCGACATAAGGTTGGGAAGGATAGTTGAAGGATTGCGCAAAGTTGCTCACAAGCGCCAAGTGAGTTTCGTTCCAATGATCGAGGGAGAAATTTATAGGGCTCTAACTAAGTGTAGAAAATGAGGGGATTTCTTTGAAGGGTGCAATATCTTGCTACAAATATGGTTGATAGAACACTTACACAAAGTCATAATCAGTCCAATAGCTCCAAGGGCATCAAGGGTTGGTGGCATCCTCTTGCATAGCACTCGCATGGCTGGCACGACAGTATGGGAAGACCCTGCAAACCTGCAGGGATGATACGCCATGTTTGAAGAATTAAAAGAAACACAATGGTTAATTGAAAACCGTGCTGGCTTCACCATTTCTGTGCAAGGTCAAGACACTACCTTCTTGACATTGATTGTACTCCGAGGAACTCATCACTATGTTCCCCTAAGAATCCTCCGCCAAGTAGGAATGACATAACAAACTCCTCAGATGTCAAAAGGAATAAGTTTCAACATTGACATAAGAGACATTGAACATCGGATAGTTGGTATAATATTGACAATGTAGGAAGGAATGATTACTATGCAGTTTTGCCGTGGCTGAGATAGCAGAGTGAACCTCGGTGCTACTTTGACCTACCCTCATTGGTTCAATAGAGATAGAGAGAAGTTCCGATCAAAGACCACATTGAAAAGGAAAGCCAAAGCTCAAAGTGTTGCTGAGAAGTACAAGAAAATACGGCACAAGTTCGATCAAGAGAAGAAAGAGTTAAGGATAACACAAGAAAGGGAGATGAGAAGACAATACAAAGAAAAAATCAAGGGAGATTAACTTAAGTACTGTATAGGTATAACCGTGGCAGCCAGACAAGTGCTGGGAATCTGCAAAACCTACTCAAAGGATGGAGAGACTACTTCAAATCAGTACCATTGACAGAAAAGGAAACAATGAGAGTGGAAATCTGTGAGTCCTTTGTAAAAGCCTTGGGTAATATGCAAGCTGGGAAAGACCCTATGGAGATGTTTGCTGCCCCTTAATTGGCAAACTTGGAAATGGACTTAAAAAAGAGACCGAGGAAAATGAGAAGGAAGAAGATGTTGGTGCTGATACTTGATCCAAGAACCTCATTGCTTGGCACATAGTCTAATCATCTTCAATCGAGTCGTTTTTCTTTTCAAGTTGTCTTTTCCATTCAGTTAAGTCGTTTCAAAACTAGAGATTGAAACAAAGCCAAGCAAATCAAATCAAATTTAATTTCGTTATTTGTGGTTTCTAGATTTGTGTTGATTACGCTCAAGCAAACGAAACGATGTATTCGGTGCAAACATTACTTTCAATCATCGATAGGCCTACCTGTGGCGCAAAAGAGGCCCTTGCATAATAGGACGCGATATTATTAATGATAACATTTACTCACATTGTTTTCTATGTTTTTGTTATTTTAGTCCCAAATTCCTAAAGTTTGGTTTGTGCATTCTAGACGCACCGCAGCACCGGTTGAGATCCAGAGATTCAATTCCAACACCTCCCCCTTTACCAACAAGGACAAAGACGAAACGCAATATCATGGCTGAGTAATGACTAAAACACCCCACAAGTTGGGTAAAATAGATAAGCCACGCAGGGCTATTTTAGGAAATGTCTAGGCAAAATCCCGGAATGTAAGCAAGGGAGGCAGAACGCCTAAGGTTTGGGCGGTGTGCCTGAGAAGTTGGGCAGTGGCTCAGCTAGGCGGAGCACCTGCTGAGCTAGGCGGAGCGCCTTGTTCCATTGTGTCTTGGGCGGAGCGCCTAGGGTCTTGGGCGGAGCGCCTGGCCCTGGGTCCTCTTGATGCTTCTTCAAATCGCTCCTAAAGCCCTTGACTTCTCGTCCTTTGCATTCTTCAAGCTTGGGACATGTTGGAAAGTGTCTTGGCTCAATTTTCCCTGCATCATCCTCCCCTTCTTGAGAAGATTTCGTCCTCGAAATCAAAGCGTTCTTCTCCATGGTAGTATCATCTCCTCGGGGTGCCAAATGTTTTCCTCCTTTGTCCTTGAATGTCACTTTGACATAGGCTTCTTCCAAGTTCTCCCTTTCCTTAGGATGGAGCTTAGGACTTACAAGCAACGACAAGCAAACACAAAAACTCCTACTACAAAAGTAGGTTAGTGCAAATAGTATGGAAAACACACTCTTATGGTATAACCAAGTATCAATAACAATAACAAAGATCAAGTCTCCAAGGAGAACAGCAAGAGGTTGGTTTATTGAAGACATGCACTCAACACACGAATGAGCAAATAGGTTATGGGAAAATGGAAAATGCAAGATTAGGCAATTTTCTCCACTCCCCTTCTTTAGAGCATACCTACTCACACCAAGAGTTCCCTTTTTACCTCCAAGTGCATCACCTAAGCAATCCTTCTCATAAGAAAAATTCTCAAGAAAGGTACTGATAATGGCTTCTTCTTCATCATAACCCCAACAACCAAAAGTAGGGTCACTCGAAGAGCCATTCACCTCACTCAAGGTTTCAAACAATGAATTGCCTAAGGAGTCAAATCCTTCACACCATGGAGGTTCTACCTTACTACTAACCCTAGTCCGATACAATTCACTACCACAAACAAAGATACCTTCAAACAATGGATTAGTAAAAGCATGCATCTCGATTTCATTATCAAACAACGGCAAGGTATCAAGACTAGGTTCATCACCCATACTTGAGGAGTCATCATAGACAACCTTGTCCAACTCATGCAATTTAGACTCCTCAAGGTCATTACAGTCCTTACCATAACACATTGGTCCACCAAAGAGAATCATATCAATAAGGGTATGATAAACTATTTCATATTCCCTTTTGTCAAAAATTGGTGGTGCATCATAGCAAAGGTCACAATCAAGGTTAACTATCACATCTACACTAGAGAGAGGTTCATTGAAAAATGAGCTCACATCATGATGTGGCTTAGCATCTCTCTCAACTAGTGATACACAAACACACACAACTTGACTACTAGACTCTTCAGTAGTGGCATATTCACTAGATGCATCACAAACACTAACTAGTATTGAGTCATCACAAGGCAAGTAACTAGTAGGCTCATGAGAAGGTGAAGAAATACTTATACTTGAGTTGCTTCCTTGAGCACTCACATCACTTGAAATGTCATGTTCAACCCCTCCTTCATGAAACTCATATTGAAGGTCTTCATCATCTTGTCTCCTTCCCAAAGAGCATGGTTGAGGCTCCATTGGCTTGCCTCCAAAAGTACCTACACCAAAGCTAAAACAAGAAATATAAGAAGGTAAAGAATGGTTAGAACAATGGGTGCTCTCACTCTCAATTTTCCTTTCCCCACCTCTTCTTTCTTCTATTTTTATCTCAAGGTCAAGTGTAGTTTGTAGTGACAATTCACTCACATCACTACTCACATCCTTTCCTTTTTCCTCTCTTGGATTTTCACCGGTCACTCCCTCATTCCTCTCTTTCTTTTGTCTCTAATGTTCAAGTACAATGGAATGAGATTCACGATTGTATTCATTTGGAGTATAGTGACTCTCGCTTTCAACTTGTAATTGCATGGCAATAAGCCTGTTGGCTTCGGACTCAAGTACCATAGGTGACTTGGCTTTTGCCACTTCTTTCAACTACCTCATACGTTTATAGTCCTCTCTTACTTGCCTTGGAGTCAAACGCCTAAGCACATACTTTCTTCCTTCATGCTTGACGGTATAGGAGATGGTTCGACCATCATGAACAACACATCTACCATATTGCCATGGTCTTCCAAATAAGAGATGACAAGCTTGCATTGGCACCATGTCAAACATGATTTTATCTCTATAGTTTCTAATGCTAAACTCGATCAAAACTTGCTTCACCACTTTCAACTCTCCACACTCGCTCAACCATTGTAAATGGTATGGACTTGGATGCTTTAGAGTTGGCAATTTCAATTGGGAAATCAATGTTTGACTCACTATGTTAGCACAACTTCCCGAATCAATAACCATATGCATCGGGGTGTATTTCAACAAAATAGGGACTCCAAAGGTTATCTTTGGAGTCGCCACCTAATTTAAGGATTATTAGGAATCAAATGTTAATTAAAGAGTGCACTTTTATTCCTTATTTAAAGAAAAATTAAATTCAGAGATTCTTAGGTAAGTGGTTCTTTTATTTTCAAAAGAAAGACTTGTTTTTATTAAAAGAGCACTTTCGAAAATCCGCTAAAAGCGGTAATCCGGCGATTTTCACAAATTTTAATCAAGATAAAATAATTTAGAATTTTAAGAAAAATATAGCATAAATAAATAAAGAAATAAATAATAAGTAAATAAATAAATAAGTAAATAGATAATAAATAATTGAATAAATAAATAACAGAATATTTAATAAATTAAGTAAATTGATAAATAAATAATTAAAATATAAATAATGATAAAATAAAGATACAAATTTAATTGAATTTTAATTTGCACTCATTAATTGACAAACGGTTCTTAATGCCATAAACTAATTGGCGCGTCCCAAAGAAACGGGATAAGCAATTATACATACAATTCTAAACATGCGATAAGATAACAATTTAATAAAGCGGCTATCCTACCAAGCTTCTATCATGCAAAGTCCTAGTCCGGTTTTTAGGGATCCTATAACATGGATTCTAAAGGGGACGGGAGAGAGGGAGTTTAGAAGGTAGAATCCGGATAGCAAACTCAATAATTGAGCCTTGAATTTTATAAAGTTTTCATTCATTTATTTCTTAGCGCTAAACTTGAAATTGAAATGCAGTACGGGACCCGGACAACTCCAATGCCAATTACCATCTCAGTCTTGCGAGTTTAACTAACTCATCCCAAGTTACATTATGCAAAGAAAGAGAGAAATAAAGATTAGTATACATTCTGAGAAGGACACTAAGCTAAAGGCTGGACACACTTACCAATCCAAAAGAAAGTAACTAACATTTAGTTATGCAAATAAGTGACTTAGTTGACCTAAACAAAGGTGCAGAGTTATTAAGGAAGGAAACAGAAGACATATTAACTTAGGATTCTAGTTTTAACTTTTTGTCTCAAGATAAAAATGAAGCGTCTTATGGATATATGGATCTATACTTTTAACAAGAAACCGACTAACGTTAACGACAACAAATCAATCTAATGGAGGTACATCAGGAAGTTTTGAAAGATCAATTGGAAGAAAGGTCTATTTCCAAGCAGGGAGCCTAAAGAAACTCATGCATACAAATTAACAGTTTACTAACAGATCAAGTAACGAACGAATCCCAGGAATGAACCAGCAAGACCAATTAACTAGTCACTTAAGAACAAATAACACTAAACATAAAAGATTAAAACTCTTTTCTTAACAGGGAACCAAGCAATACTTCAAGAGAAAGATACTTGAATTTTGACTAGACTTCATCAATTTAACTTCTAAGTTAAAAGATATAGGCATAGCATTCAGGTAAGCCAACTTTGTTCAAGACATGATCACAGGTTCATCCTTACACTATAAAAGCCGATTTGAAATTTTATATAAAGCAAGCATTAAAAATCCATATAAAGAACTGGGCAGAACGTCAAACAGGCTACAAAACCATAACAGGCCTTTCACTAACCATTCTTTGATACACCGTCACATTACATCCCTCACAGACCCTTCTATACTATCCCTAAACCCATAAATTAACCAAGATAATACTCACACCACCTTCAGCCACCAGAAACAAATCTACAAACCACCAGGATCTCCTCCAAACAATATGTTGTACCTCACCTCCATAACTGCACATATCCTTTTTTAACTCACCAAAACAAGAACCAAACCTGAACTCCCACTACTCCCTCACTGCCTGCATAACTAAACAAAGAACATGAAACAACCTAATCTAAACAAACACACACATGCCCTTTACTGTACATACAAAAGAAATCCCAGATCCCCTGAATCAACACCAAGACTTTTCAACTCACATACCTCCTTGAAAGACAACTCAAAACAACTAGGACTAATCCCTCATCTATCTGCATGCTATCACAAACACCAGATTTTGCACACTCCCAAAGATAGCTACAACCACCCTCTAATCAAGCTACAAACTACTAAAACAACATCCCACATTGCCTACTATCTCCTCACAGCATGACAGACTTGCATACTAACCTATAAACAAAAACTAATAGCCTGCGACAACTATAATCCATCAATAACTCCTACTGCATTCAAACAGCACCTGAGATGAACTCAGCATCTTCCATGCCACCTCCACACCTGACTAGCCACCAGGAACAACTCCAACTTTTCAAAGATTCTTCTAGTGATCCAAAGATCAGGGAAGACACCCCTGAACTTCTGCAGCCTACCAGATCAAAAACTAACTTTCAAGCTTCTTTTTTAAAACTCCCTGAACTGCAGAAACACTACAACAGATCCTCAATACCACCAAACGCCTTTACACACACACCTAAAACCACCTAAACACCCTCACCATACCTGCAGCACCTCCACTTTACAACTGCATCTACACCAAGACTTCCAAACATCCTGCAACACCCTCATACTCTCACCTTTTACAAGCAGAACCAGGACCAACTTTGAAATTCAACTCTATTACGACATGTTAAACAATAAAGTTTCAACCATTAATCAACATTCAAATACCACATAAACTTCAAATTTTAACATACTATATCATACAGAACTCAACACATACCATTGTAACTGATATAAAAACAAGGGGAAAAAAAATAAGAAAAAAGTCTAGATCTTACCTTTTGCGGCGCACTGAACGGGGTGTTGAATCTATGAATTCGATTAGAAATAAAGTGACTTAAACGAGGTCGACAACTCGGAGAACAATGAAGCGACTAGACTAGCGAAGAATAACTATTCTATTAGAACAAGATCGAAACAGGCACGATAATATTTTGCTAAAAAATTCAAGAAAAACTGAAGGGATATGTTAAATGTTTTTGCTCATATTCTAGCCATTTTCTTGTAATGTATCTTCTAAAAAAAATATCCACTGAACCTCTGCCTTAAAAAAACGAGAATAAAGATGATTATATACATGTCAATGTTAGGGTTTCAGATCCTTTGTGAATTTCCCAAAATCAGCCCTAATTTCGACCTTTTCCCACTAAGGGTGTATTTGTGCAAATCCTTCACGGATCGTACCATATATATCTTTATCTCATAGGAAATGAGCCGTTTGAATCGATCAAAGGTCTGGAATCAACTTGTTTCAAAATGAACGGATGAGATATGAAAATCGTACTAGAGAGAGAGGTTAAAGCAGGGGGGAGGGGACCACGGTACAAATTCTTGGACTATTTCGGCTAATTTTTTAGGGGAAATCAAATGGGATTAGGGGGAACTAGGGGAAATTGAATTGGGTTTAGGGCTCCAGACGGGTTTGAGAAACGGGATTCTGATTGGGGATGGGTAATTAGGCGTGTATTTGTGTGTATGTATAATGCTATATAGGATTTGCAAAGATAGGATAAAATTTAGGCTATGCCTCGCACTTTTAGCCCTTTTTCATTAAAATTAATAAATTCCCTTCTAATTTCAAAAATTAACCTTATTTAAACATCGGACAATCATTTCGGGACAAAATTAGGTGTCAACAGGGTACACAGCCCTATGAGACATTTGTCATTGACAGAGGGTAGGCAGCCCGATGTTGAATTTGGTATGTCAAAGGATAGACAACCCTGAGGGTAGACAGCCCTATGAGATGTTTGGCATGACAGAGGGTAGACAGCCCGATGTTGAGTTTTGCACAGCAAAGGCTAGACAGCCCTGTGAGAAGTTTGGCATGACAAAAGGTAGACAGCCCGATGTTTGAGTTTGTCATGGCAAAGGGCAGACAGCCCTGTGAGAAGTTTGACATGACAGAGGGTAGACAGCCTGATGTTGAGTTTTGCATAGCAAAGGGTAGACAGCCCGATGCGAAGTTTGGCATAATAAGAGGAAAACAGCGTGTATGATAGACAGCTCGGTGAAAGGATTAATATGACAAAGGGTAGACAACCCCATGAAAAGAACTGCACAGTGTGTGGTGGATAATTTGGCATAATAGAGAGGTATACAACCTAACATGACAAACACACATGCATATGATGAGAAACCCTGGCAAGACGATCCAGCAAATAGGAAAGTACATTTTACATTCGCATATACACTGTTTTTGTAAAACTCACTCTTACTGCAGGATATACAATCTGACGATGCAAGAACATTACAATCTGGCACCTCGTAAACTCTCATAATCTCTAAACACACTTCTCAAGAGTCGTGACAAAATCAGACTTTCTTTCAACGTCTTTGTCCGAAGACTCTTTCATCATCCTCGGGCAAAGAGGGGGAGCTGTTGACACCGAATTGTTCAATAGCCATTTTTAGACAAAATTGCACAGATAACCATACAATTACCCTCCCTCACCCCTATTCAAAATATCTGTTTTTTCACAGACACATTTTTAAAAGACGCCATCACAAAAACCACGACCATTTAAATAATTTGCATATTTTTACGAATTTCACAATTACCTATATTTTCAATAAAATTGCTTAAAAATTATATTAAACTTCATAAAGATATTTTCTACATTTTTAAGTCATTTTAGCATTTTCAAAATTAATTTTATAATTTTATACGCATTTTATATATATATTTATACACATTTTATACTCCCTCTGTCCCAATTTATGTGGCACCATTTGATCGGGTGCGGAGTTTAAGAAAAGAGAGGTTGACCTTGTTAAGTATCAATTTACCCTTGAAAAAGTAAGAGAGAGAAGATTTGAGTAATAAAAAAGTTGTTGGTAGGTTTAAAAGTATGTAGGACCCAACAAGGGTAAAATAGAGATAATGCATTAAATAGTTGTCAAATAAGGAAAGGTGCCACTTATTTTGGGACAAACAAAAAAGGAAATGGTGTCACATTTGAACATTGCTGCTTTTTTTGTTAAGTTTAGAAGACGGAATAAATGTGAACAGTTAGATAAGGGTATGATCAAAATTCCTTTATTATTCTGTAATAGCAACCTCACTGTAAATTTTGATTGTATAGTAAGGAAATGATGTTTTTAATTGTACTGAATTATATTGTTGTAGAAACAAACTGAGTAAGGAAAAAGATTTGGGATTTCAGTAATCGAATTTTTGCCTACGGATGGCCTGTTTTGGTGATCCTTTTTTTAAAAATGTGAATTTTTCATTATTTTAAATACATTTATCCTTAATTTGTGCACTTTCCTTTCTCTAAAATTTCTAGCAATTAGTTATTGGCTTGGTTTTCAGGATACTAGAATTTTCTTTCTTGGCGCTCGAATGTATAATGGAGAGTTCTTCTAGATCTGAAGACTTCGGAGAGCATGCTATGATCTTCAGTTTCATGCACCTTTATGTTCAACGCATGCAAAACTTTGATATAAAGGGGAAAAACTAAATGGCAACTGGAAAGTACTTGACACTTTTTAAACTTATTCTTTACTTATGTTTTAAGATATACCATCTGATCAAATTGCATATTCTTTTTTATTGATTATTTATTATAAATAAACTTTAGTTTTTTAATCTGGCAAAGGTATGGTTGTTCAGTGCCTTTTGAAGTTTACGGTACGGTATGCTCAAATTTTTTAGTTATGTTATACGTTAATGGAATATGATCCACTCATAGTTTTAATATGTTATTGTATCTGCCGTCTATTTTTTAAATGTCCATACATTTTCAAACTTCCAAGTTGCAAGAATTCTACGTACTTATATGGTATCAAAGTAGAAAATATGACAGAGTACTTCTTTTAACAATCAGACATAGAAATTGTATGATGTCCTTACCATTATGCATCGATAACATACCTTTTTTATTGTATCTCTTCATAAATATGATTTTTTTCTAATGATTGATATCAATAAATGAGGAATGCAAGAGTGCGATGAGCTTAAATTTTATCAACTAGCACAATGGATAGGAGGATTTCTTATGGTGTATTCAATATTACAATTTGCTTGAATGATGGATGATAATGAACTAATTATTTTTTATAATGAAAATGGATTATCCAAGGTGTGTCAAATATAACCACAACTACCTATAACAATCTCAATTATTTGTATATATGTTTGTTTTGCAGGTGAAAAATTATAAATAAAATATTTCTACTTTGGTTGATCATCTACAGCATGAAAAGTTATTTTATTATACAAATGAACTTTATGTAAAAAAAAAAAAATATTGATTGTGAACCATTGAAGATAACAATCAATCTTTTGTTGAGGCATCTGCAGAGGGTGGTATATTGTTAATGAGTGTGACATGAATGATAGCGAATGTTATTATAGACGACTGTAAATTTTTTTTCCTTTCAGACTTACAAGATATATAGCAGGGTTAGGATTTCATTTCTTTATATGTAATGGTCCAAAAGCAGGCGGTGACTCTTATATTATTGATGTTTTAGTACTTTTGTTATTCCTAATTATCACGTAATTAAATAAATGTATAGTTTTAATCCAACCATTCATAATTGAAACTATTTTTCATTTAAATTTATGTATTATTATATTTTGAAATTAGTAATTCATAAGGTTTGTATCAAAAACTATTTCGCCATAACAAACTATATGATTATGTAGTGTTTTCAAATTTTCCGTCTTTTAAATAGATGCATGCTTCCATATTTTCTGTAACGACCCTCAAATAGTCGTTACGGGATCCGGAACTTCGATTTGCGTGTCGACAGTCCCAAAAGCTCCGTTAGGTCATTTATCACCCGTCTGTGAAATCTGAGTCGAAACGGAGTCCGTTTGATAGGTTTTCGAGAAAAGGATCCGTTTATGAAATTCCGGAAAGGAATTTGGGGTTTCGATAGGTCGTTTTGAGTAAACGAACCCCGATGGAAAATCCGAGCGCACCGTTAGGTCCGTCTCGTCATTTTCCATATGTAGCAACCTTCAAAATTGAAAACGGATCTCGTTTGATAGGACTTTTGATAAAGTCCCCGTTTCGGAAGTTTAAAAGAGTTAAAAGAGGTTTCCGAGCTCGATTTGAGCAAATGAGCTCCGATGAGAGATCCGAAAGTTCCGTTAGGTTCGTATAGTCATTTGTGACTTGTAGCAACTTTCGGAATTGGATTCCGAGGTCGTTTGGTTAAATTTCGCTATTTTGGCGAAAGTCGAAAATTGAACCTTTGCCGTGGGACCCATTTTTTGAGTTCTGGATGTCCGAATTGAGTTCCGTCTTGACGAGCATGTCACCCAAGTATTTTATGGCTTGTGTGCAAAATTTGGGATCATTCCGAGCTTCGTAGGGTCCCGTTTTGCCCCTAAAACAGTAGAAAATCTGGTGCGACTTTTCTGTTCTGTTTTGGCGCAAACAGCCGGATAAAAGCTGATTTTCCGGCCAATCCGTAAGGAATTAGGAAAAACTCAAAATATGAAAGTTGTAGCCCTTTCAGTTGTGATTCTAATAGCACCGGTTTCAGGTCATTTTGATATTCCTATCAAAAGTTATGATTTTTTCAAAAGAAGCTGTCACAGAGGCAAAAACTGTTATAAAAAGGCCATTTCGGGCCATTTCGGTTCATAACTTATAAAAATCATTTGGTGAGCTCTTGAGGCGATTTTTGGGTATTTCTTGAAGACCCAATCATACTTACACTTAAGGTAAGCCCTTTCAATCCATCTTTATGTTGATTAACACAAGAATCAAAGGGTTGATTCTTGGAAATGGGTTAGAACCCTAGATTCTTAAGAATTGGGGAAAGACATCGAGCAAGGCTCGCATGTGGAATCTAAGTGTACTTTTGGACTCACGGGAGCGTGGGGAGTCCGGAAAAGTACATTTTGTAAATTTAGGGCTCGGCCCTATCCGGGGGCATTTTGGTAATTTTTACCCTAGGATGCCTATAGGATTAAATAGCTATAATTGAGCACTCATATGTGCTATATCTTGTCTTAATAGACCTAGTGGAGAGTCCTTCGCGGACAAGGCGAGCGGGAAAGGAGATTCTTCCCGGCATTTGAGCCCGAATTTCGAGGTAAGTGAGACTTGACCTCTATTGTGCTTGTGGACTCTTCCTTCATGCTAGTATGCTTCATGTACGCATATATATACCTAACAATGGTTAGGATTAATGATGTGAATTACTTGCTATTATTGTTTGTTATAAATAGCGAGATTGTGACTCGACCGAGGTATGTGCCGGTCTAAACGCTACGTCGAGGTAGCTTAAATTTATATCGTAGTAACGCTTGCTACGCCATGCTTAGATAGCAAGAACTTGGGACATGGCCGAGGATGTTGCCGGCATGTCATGATAAATGTCTTGCCGAGGATTTTGCCGGCTTTTGTATGATATTGGTACTTGATTTGTTCACGTGCCGGGTTGGGTAGTGCTGTCTATACGTAACCTTGGGTTGGACGACATGGGAGTAGGGATTGTACCCCCAAACTGTGGTCGGGTTAACCTTCGCCTTACGTTCAGCTAGCATAACCAACCTGGGTTACGGTGACTGTGAAATATTATCGTTATTAATATTTCTGTTATTGTTATTAGTGTCGTGGATATTAATACTGTTAGAGGGACACTTGACAGGGGGTGTGGTGTCGCCTATACTATGAGATGTGTCACACTTGACAGGGGGTGTGGTGTGGACACTTGATCTTTGAGATGTGACACACTTGACAGGGGGTGTGGTGTGGTCACTTGATTTATTGAGATACGACGCACTTGACAGGGGGTGTGGTGTGATCGTAGACAGATTTGAGATGAGCCAACGACTACGGGTCGTTGGTCTACTTATTCATGATTGTGATAGTGACTTGGGGTCACGGTATATGGTTGATACTTAGTAGTGGTGTTGCTAGTCCATCGTAGGTCTAGGTTAGTCGGCACGGGAGTAGAGAATGGACCTCCAAACCGCCGCTGAGTTGACCTATGCCTTACGTTGGATGGGCATAATCCTTGAGACTTCTGGTTACTACTTGTGTGTATGGAATGTGTTACATCTATTTGTGATTTCACTACTTTATTGTATGATTACTATAGTATGTTGTTGCTTATGATGCTTGTAGCGACTTGTCCCGCAAGGGTACCTTAGCGGGCCTGTCGGTGATCTTACTGGGCTTCGGCTCATAACTTACTCTGCTACGTGCGCAGGTCCTTCATCCAGTCAGCAGCCCGGACGTTAGCGGTTCCCGAGGCTTCTGAGACTTTTGATTGAGGTGAGCCGACCACACAGACCGTGGTGGCATACCGCCGGAGTCACTTAGAGATAGGACTCAGATTTCTTTGATGTATATTCATACTTTATTGAGTCACTCTTAGAATGCTCCAATTCTTTTGTGGATATATTCTTTTGGACTTCACCCTTTTATATTTATATATCCAGTTATGATCTTTTCACATTATTGTTCTTTTCCGCATCTTGTTTCATTGGTTCGGCTAGGCAAATGTTGTTTAGGTGCCATCACGAGCCCTTGGAAATTGGGTCGTGACATTTTCTTACTGTGGTATCATTTAGAGGGTGGGTTTCAACCAAATGGAAAAAATAGTCATTCATATGAAAACTCGAGATTCGCTACTTTGATATATCAAATTTGCTACGATTACTTTTCGCTGATATCAACCGCATATCGCGCGGGTACTATACTAGTTTCTTGTAATTCCAATGTATGTTTCTTCCATGCCTCGATCTCTTCTTTATTTTCTTTATCTATTTTTATGGCTTTCAACATGAACTCACGGTATTGGATTTGAGCTTTCGCTTCTCGGTCCCTTATGTTATTCCCTCGGCACGGCCTGACCACCACAATTCCTTTTATACTAGAGCGCAACCAACTGATGTAGTTTGGTTCGCAACCAGCATTATATCTGTCCGGTGCTATTGACTTCTCCCCCATGACTTGTCTACCTTCCCAGGATTTTCTTATGCTTTTGACCCTAGGGACAATATATTCAATATAGTCAAATTGATACGCCTTTGTATTTGGTACAAGCGGCACGATCTGCTTTCTCCCTGCTTGCCTCATTACCCTTAATGGTAGATAGGGTTGGAGGCCTTTCAATCCCATACGTATTAAAATGACGCCTTTTTGGAACTGATGATCATATATGGTGAAGGAAATCAAGTGAACATCCACTGAATTGTGTCTTCCGCTATGTTTTCAAACAATTCCACCCATTTTTATGTACTGCTTGATTGCTTAGGTTATGGACCTCCATAGCGATCTCCTACTAAATAGTTTAAACCGACTGGCTTGGATATTTCTTTCGAACCTCTAACTTTCCTCAAATGTTCCTTAAACCATGCTTGCAGTAAAAGATTACACCCTTGAAAATATTTAGCTCTTCTCTTACAACAACCCAAGGCCCGGTAAATATCTGCTACGATCATAGGGACAATAGTGTATCGATGACCACCAATCCCGTTGAATACTGCAACAGTAACCATGACAAGACTCGAATATATGTTGTGATTCGAGTTCTCAGGAAATATCATAATTCCTAAGAAACTGACAGCGAATGCAAATGGTCTAGCTCTCCTCCAATCACCATGGGATTTGAACCCTTTTCTATGATCATCAAAAACACTTAAATACCAAAACCTGTTGTAGAGATAGGAAAAGGATATCTTCTTTTGTTGTAAAAACCCTACATCAATATTTACCACCATCCCAAGTTTGTCACAGAATTCTCCAAGTGTAGGGACGTCGAGAGCTAAAATGTCACTCCTTTGCCACCGATGCTTCTCTAAACTGGAATTTGATATGAATCTCCCTATTTCGTCCAACAAAGGTGCTAACTCTATTTTCCCAAATCTAAAAATGTTTAGTTTATCGTCCCAAAATGACACCGATGCTTCGATCATTTCCCGACAAGGGTCCATTTCTAACAAAGATACCAAATGCCCCAAGTGTTTATGCACTTCCGTCTGTTCAAGTAATGAAAAGCTACTCCACCAATGTGTAAACATAGGAGGTGCGCCCAAAGTCATCCCAAACTGGTGAATTTCTGACTCATGACAACCTATAAAAGAAAAAAGAAATAAATGAATAAAAGTTCCCAACCCCTTTGAGAACAATTGGACAATCAAAATATTTACTCATTTTCACCTCTCTTTTCTTTTCTTTTTTTTTTCCCTCTCGAATGCACATAGACATGTTCAAACGTCCTTTTGGGGTTAAAAACCAGTCGAGTTGTTTCAACAAGTTGAAAACTAGCCGGCTTACGGGAAGCCCTTCCTACGGCATGATGAATGCATATTACATTTCAAGAGTTGGGTGAATTTAGACACGGTTCCTCCAGGCGGACAACCAAGGGGTGGGAATGTTTAGAATTGTTGGCTGTACTACGGACCAATTATATTCCAACCGTCACCCCTAAAGCGTTTTTTTTAGGGTGAAACGACCGTGAGATCTAAGTAATCGCTTATGTGTGTGCAAGTATTGGTTTTCCAGGAGTGGAGGAGTATGAGTGAAAAATGACACAATATTACAAAATATTTTATACAAAATATATGATGATAATAATTTTAAAAAAATTAAAAAGGGGACAAGTTAGTCTATTAATAATAATAATAATAATAATAATAATAATAATAATAATAATAATAATAATAATAATAATAATAATAATTAAAACAAACAGAAATCAGCCAATAAATAAATTTTAAAATTAAAACCCGTTGTAGTTAGGACTTTGAATATCCCCGGCGGAGTCGTCATTCTGTCGCACCCCCTTTTTCCCTAACTCGGAGTTAAAGGTTGGGTTTGATTAGGTAACTTGATTGAGTTGGTTTTGGAGTTGCCACCTAATAAGTTGTCTAAGGTGTATTAAATCACCTAAAATGTCTAAGGGTTACAATTTACTCTAGGAGTCGTGCTTTTAAGGGTAAGAAATCCTAATGACTCTGGAAGTGGGTGTTAGGCACTTCTCAAGTCCCACGAAAACTGGTTCCCTGCCCGAGTATTAATTTTGGGATATTGAATTAAAAGGGTAACAAAGCTAAAAGGGACTAATTTAAAATATAAAGGTGCAATTCCAATTCTAAGGTCACCTTCCTATATTAGATGCTAAAAGTCGAAGTCAAGAAGGAAAAAGGGACATTTACGCAAAGATTAAATGGACACTGTTATACAGATATGAGCCACTCAGGATTTTGCAACTACAACCTAAACCCACTGCCTAATCGCACATTTGGCCACAAGTTCAACATTTGATTTCAACAGAGCTAATATTGCAAGGGACACCCAAAAATAGTTTAAATGCGCAAGTTTTCAAATTGGATCAATTACAAAAATGGGCAGGTTTTGAAAATAGTTTTCCAAATAATACAAAACCAACTTGTGGTTATTATGTCAAGGAAATGTTAGCCATTGTGGGTCGAGGTGTTTTGACATCAATTGTCAAATACTAGCCCTAATGGCTCTTTTATTTTTGGGGTCGAGTTTCAAAATATGTATATGGTTTGGTTGTTTTGTTTTGAAATTGGGGCGCAAAGCATACTAATACAAGCAGGGGTTGTCCCCCCCCCCCCCCCCCCCCGCCCCCCCCACACACACACACATATATATAATAATCATGTTAGGCAATAAAAGATAAGTTTTTAGAAAATATATATATAAGTATAAGTATAATCAACCTCATTAGCTTATACACCTCATACACTATTAGATTAGTGCATAGAAGATGAAAACTTTGAGAAAATCAGTTTTAACACATAGACATGCCAGTTATTAAAAGTAAGAGTTGGCCATGGATAAAACACGAAAAGGGGCAGTTCAGTATTTGCAAAAAGAGGTTCAGTTCAATCAGTTATCGCACATATGGCCCCGGTTACCTAAATTTCCAGATTTCAAACGAAAATTCTAACATTGTGATATTTATTCTAAACTGGAATACTTTTAAAACATGTTGTCACGAACTTTAAACTATCATTCAGTTAACTTTTCATGCAAGATTACTATTTTAAGAGAAGATGATGTATGCACACACAAAGTTTGAAGGTTAGAGGAAGGCTCATGTATACCGAGGTATAACTGCCAAACATATATAAATACTGACAGAGATCCTAACAAATACATAAGCAAACAGGGGAGAGTCTATACTGTAACAAAAACAACAACAGAACATGCTAATGCACTGTATAGGTCCACTGGCCTATACCCTGCTTTGGCTAACACATAAGACATTGAAATTCCTTCCCCCGCACAAAACCTATTAGCAACACAAAGCATTTAATGCCCATTTCCACAGAACCTTGTACCCCTGCAATAGAAATTAGGGTATAGTCCCTAGTACTATCCCGAAAAGAACCTCCAATAGGGTTAATGACCAAAGAGAGGGGCCAAGACAGATATCATACGTTCATAGGATCATGGATCATTCGTCACATGTCTATAAAGCATAAAGAGAAATTAACTACCTTTAATAATTACTTTGAACCGGCAAACAGAATAACAGTAGTGAGAGTGCAGCAAACTATGAGTCCTCACAGATTGTATCAAGGCGTCCTTTTTCAGTAGTAAAACTAAAAGAGAACAGTGAGAGTTTTTTAAAGTGACTAGGAGAAGAAGAGAAAAGTGTTTTCAGCCGTGTGTATTATGTGTAATAGGGATGGGAAGGCTGCCCCTTTATAGTTATAGGAGTAGGATTCAATTGCCTTAAAATTAGGGGTGTGGAAGCTCAAATTCAAATGGGCAAATATATATAAGGTAAAAATATATTGTATTCCAGGATTGAGAAAGATCCCATTGTTTATTTTCCATGTATAGTTCAATTAGGACACTTAAAATTAAGGTAAATCACCTAAGCAAGATCCTGGGCGAACAAATTTTCCACTCTTTGCTAATAATGGAGTCCAAGTTAAAGATTAGTGCAAAGAAACATCCTTACTCCCATTTAAGATTCGAAATCCCTTGACTTTCCTAACAGAATTCCAATCAATCCTAAACTTATACTCTACCAGTCATGAAATCAATTTAGCATTCATATTTCATCTTCAAGCAATCATGTTCATATGTAAATTTTTTATTTTAACCGAATGAGTGACTAGATACATTGCAAAATATATAGAGCAATTATAGTCTATCCTCTAACTGTCATTGATACTGGGGATTAAAACTAACAAAGATGATCTAGGCACAAGCCCATGTTTGTATAAAATTCAGGCATCCAAAAGGTTCGAAACAATGTTCAATTTGACAGTGGGTTAAAACAAGAACCAATGATCACATAGACTTTTCCCTAATTAACTAACATGTTACAATTGCTTAACTAAGCATGAGAATGTGTAATTAACTAGTAAAATTAATCAAATCAGTCATAAGTGTCACATAGTATTTCAAGAGTAATAAAAAGGAAAGGATTACCCGTTTCGTCATTAGGTCGAGCCTCATTCAACATGTTTCGACCAAGGATTTCCATTTTCGAGCTTAGTTTTTTCATCTAAAAAGTGTGAGAGTCTCCGTCTTAATGTATATGAACCAGTGCCTTGGTTTTTCCGGTGACAGTGATAGGGTCGACGAAAGGTTCGGGTTTTTGACCTTCATTGTTTGGGAAAATCATCATAGGTGTTTTGTTTGCGGAGGGAGTGGGGAGTAAGAAAATATAAGCCGTATGGTGTTCGGAGGCCGGAGGTGGATGAAAATGGCCATGGACAGTGGCGTGCTAGGTTTTAGTCGAGAGAGAAAGAGAGCGTGAGGGCGGTGTGAGCCTTGGGGGGGGAGGGGGGGGGGGGAATAAGAGGGTCTTAGGGTTTCTGTGGGGTTGAGTATGAATAAAAATGAAAAATAAGTTTCTGGCCATTGGATCGATAGTTTAGGCGGCTAGGATGATGCCACTTTTAGGCGGCTGTGAGGTGTACACGTGTATATAATATGTATAAAATGGTATAAAATATACATAAATATTTGTAAAATGCGTATAAAATGAAAAATTAATTTAAAAATGCTCAAAATAAATCAGTAGGTTGTAGGAAAATATTATTAATTATTTAAAATATAATAAATAATGCTTTTTAAAATTATTTTACTAAATTAGAAAATACGGGATAATTGCAAAATCCATGCAAATTTTGTAAATAGCTGTAGCTTGTGCTTGTGTCTTTCAAAATGGCCTAATTGGCGCGGTTGTGTGAAATAAAGATTTTGAACGGAAGATGATACGAGTAAGCGATAAAGACGATATAGAAAATTGCATGGTTATCAATGCAATTTTGTCTGAAACATTGCTATTGAAACAGGAGGGATAAAATTGGGTGTCAACAATGAGTAGTTGTTTGGACGACATGGTGCCTCAACAAGACAAATAAAAGCTTATCAAATGGCAACTCACGAAAGTGGGCAGACCCCACACTTAGTATCTAAGCATATTTACAAGAAAACCACACATTAAAACAACCAAGTATCATACTAACTAAGTTACACCTCAACGAACCACATCATAAAGTGTACTTCAAACAAAAATATTAAAATCTATATACAGTAGCAACTAGTACTAATAGTCAAGAATATATGCTAGACCCCAATTATATCCTTCAAGAGCATAATATTAAAAAGTACTCAAGAATTCCTCTAAAATGACTAGAAAGTTCATAAGGGCATTTTATCAAGCACAGAGTGGGCGTGAAAAAAATTACTCCCTCCGTTTCAAAAAGGATGAACCTATTACTATTTGAAGGGTCAAACAAGATTATGTTTGACCACATGTCTTACAAATATTTTCTAACTATTTTAAATTGTTAACTGTTGTGACTTATAGTATTTTTCATGTAGTTTCTAAATATGTAAATTTTATTTCAAAAATATTAAAAATTCGATGTGCAAATTCCCGGTCAAAATTAGTCAATTTGACCCTCGTACTCCGCAAAGATTCATCCTTTTTGAAATGGAGGGAGTAGCAAATAACTACACTAATTAAATCATTACATAACTTTCCAACTCTTGGATAAACAATATCCCACTCTAATCATGACAACATCATTAAACAACTACTATATTAAAATAAAAAATCGAGCACACAAACCAATTCATCATAAAAGATTCATTTTTATTTTTTTTTGTATTTGTAAACTAACTAGGTAGGATTTAAACTAAACTAATTAATGTAACTAAGTAATACTACCGAAAAGGAACTAATCTACTACTAAAGCAGCATATTTAACAAGAATCTATACTAAAAATTAACAATGGGGTAATGAGTTAGTGTGTAGGAAAAATTCAGAATAAATAGAAAAATTAATTAAAAGAACTACTACGAATAAAAATTAATGAGGGATAAAGAAAACGTACCTTAATGAAGAAGAATGGAAGAACTAGATGAATATAATGGAAAATTTTGTAATTAGGGTTTAAGTTGTTAGTGTTTTTAGAGAGAAAGAACAAGAAAGAGAATTAAGAAATTGCGGGAAAGAGGGGGGGGGGGGGGGGGGGAAGGAGTGTGCTATTAAGGGTCGGGGAGATTTAACAGGGTTGGGGGGGAGGGGGTTGCATTTATTTAAAAACAGATTCTAAATTAATATTTTTATTTTTAATTTGTGACGTGCACATAGTGCAGCACAATGTGCACTGGTATTTTTGTTGGGACTAAATATACGTACTCTCAGTAGTTCAGACTACAAGCCCTACGCTGTCTGGACCAAAGGGTGCACGGCGTGCAGCCTATTGTGCAGCATGCAGTGCGCCCCTCTGAATTTTCCTACTCCCCGATTTAATTCCAAAGTCCGCTCTTTCGGCTCCCGTGATGCTATTGCTCCAACTTTTGATGCTTTATAACATACTTCTGGCCTGCAAACATCATTAAAACACTAGACAAAAGGAGTTAGTGTAGTACCTACTAAAAAAATTAAAATTTTTTGTTGCCTCCCAACAAGAGCCATATTTAAGGTCGTGGCACGATATATTTTTGTTTTTCTATTTTTCTTCGTTTTGTATACAATTACAAACACTGGTTGCCTCTCGAGAAGCGCCTCAGTTATAGTCATGGCACAATGTTATGTAAGCTCTATTCACGCATAAAAATATAAGACAGAGAGATCATCTTGACACCTTCTTCCATTCCATAATAGCTTTTCAACCTTTGCTCCTTTACCTTAAATCTTCTCGAGCCATCCTCAGTCTCAACTTCCACAACTCCATGAGGTGCTAGTTGCACACTTTTGAATGGTCCAAACCATCTCAACTTAAGCTTACCAGGAAACAAATGAACTTTAGAATTATAGAGCAATAAATGTCGATCGACTCAAAGCTTCTATCAATTATCCTATTTTCATGCATGTTTTTTATCTTTTCCTTGTACAATCTCACACTCTCATAAGCTTGAAAGCGTCTCTCCTCAAGTTCATGCAATTCATTCATTCTGCCAGATGCTGCACACTCATAACCCAGACTTACTCTTAACAGCCCACATGGCCCTATGGTCTAGCTCTAAAGGCAAGTGACGTACCTTCCAAAACACCATCTTGTTCGGGGTCATGCCTATGGGTGTCTTGTAAGCATTCTATAAGCCTATAAACCGTCATCCAGCTTCCTCGCCCTATTATTTCTGGTATCATTAACAGTCCTTTGTAGCACACTTTTAATCTCTCTATTTGAGACCTCAACTTGCCCACTGGCCTGTGGGTGGTAAGATGTGACAACTTTGTGATGAACTCCATACTTTAACAGTAACCGCTTGAGCACTTAGTTTATAAATTGACTCCCCCATCACTAATGATAGCCTGAGGGGTATCAAATCTTGAGAAGATGTTCCTTTTAAGGAAATGAGAAACTCTCTTGGCATCATTAGTGGGAAGAACAATAGCCTCGACCTACTATGAGACATAATCCACTACTATGAGTATGTACATGTTCACATAGGAGCTAAAAAATTGACCCATGAAATCTAGCCCCCATACGTCAAATACTTCAACATCCAAGATTGGTTTCATAGGCATCTCATGACGACGACAGATATTGTTGGTTCTCTGGCACTCATCACAAGCTCGGACTCAAGTGTTAGCATCCATGGAAATTTAGGCCTAAAGAAGCCCGCTTCCAATACTTAACAATTGACCAAGTTTCTCCGAAGTGTCCTCCGTAAGGCAAGGAATGACATGCCTACAAAATGGGAGATTGCTCTATCTCGGGGGACACACCTTTGGATTATGTTATCAAAAAAAATCTTAAACAAATAAGGTTCATCCCAAAAGTAAGATCTAGATTTATACAAGAACCTTTTCTTTCGCGGAGTCAAAATCATGAAGAATTATGTTACTTACCAGAAAGTTTGCAATATCGGCATACCATGGTATTTCTTCTTATGTAGCAGCCAATAATTGCTCATTCGGAAAACTTTCCCAAATCTCACTTTCCGTAACTTGCTCCTCAGTTTCTTCAAGTCTAGATAAATGGGCTGCAACTTGGTTCTCGGTACCTTTACAATAAGAAAATTCCAAATCAAACTCTTTTAATAGCGACATCCACCGTATCAAATGGGGCTTGAAGTCCTTTTCCTCAACTAAATACCGGATTGCACCACGGTCTATATATACCACCACCTTTGAACCAAGTAGGTAAGAACAAAATTTATCAAAGACGAATATCACAGCTAGCATCTCTTTCTCATTTTTGGTGTAATTCAATTGTGTTCCCTTCAACGTGCGACTGCATAATAGATTAGGTGCATTATTTTATCCTTACATTGCCCAAGCAGTGCACCCATAACATAGTCATTTGCATCACACATCAACTCAAAGGGCTTTTCCCAATTAGGTGATACAATGATTGGTGCTGACACCAACCTCTCCTTTAGCTCCTTGAAAGCTAACCTGCACTTATCAGAAAAAATAAAAGGGCGATCTTTTTCAAGCAATTTACATAAGGGATGCGAAATCTTAAAGAAGTCTTTAGTGAACCTCCTATAGAAGCCAGTCTGACCTAAAAATCTACGAATTGCCCTCATTGAAGTGGGTTTAGACAACTCCTTAATTGCCTTAACTTTTGCTTTATCAACCTCAATTCCCCTACTTGACACTTGGTGTCCTAAGACTATCCTCTCTTGTGTCATAAAATGGAACTTCTCCAAATTAAATACAAGGTTAGTTTCAATGCACCTTTTGAAACGACCTCGGTCAGTCGTTTCGGAAGTTAGGACTCCGATTGGCGTGCCGATAATTTTAAAATATTCGTAATGTCCATTAGGACCTGTCTGTAAAATTTGAGCTAAATCAGACCTCGTTTGGTAGTCATCGGAAGAAGGTTTCAGTTTTTATTGGCGACAAATATTAAAAAGAGATTTTCGAGCTCGGTTTTGCCGAATGAGCTCCGATTCGAAATCCGAAAGCGCCGTTAGGTTCGTATGATTATTTGTGATTTTTGTAAACTTTCGAAAGTGAATTTCGATGTTGTTCGGCTAGTTTCCGCCAAAATGCCGAAAGTTAAATAATTTGACTTCTTTTCATTTAAATTCGCATCTTGAGTTTCGGGAGTCTGATTTGAGATCCGCCTTCGCGAGTATGTTACATATATTTTGTATAACTTGTATGCAAAAGTTGGAATTATTTCGTATATCGTAGGGCACCATTTTAATTTTTGTTAAGAAAAGAAAATAAAATAAAAGAAAAAAAAAGAAAAAAAAAAGAAAAAAAAAAGAAAAAAAAAAAGAAAAAGGAAAAGGACAAAAAGTTAGGCGGTCAAAGTGAGCTTATAAGCTCAACGAGATATAGGGAAGCCAGAAACAGAGAAATTAAAAATGAAAAACACGCAGTGGAAAAATGCCAGAAAATGAGAAAAGGGGCTGGAAAAAAAGTAGAATTTTCACCCTGAAACATTCAGGTAATGATCCTAATATATTATTTGAGTTTATTACGTGTGTTTGAATATATTTTAACGGTAAAACTTGGATTATTATACATCGTTTTAATAAGTTCAATTAATAGTTTAAAGGGTCAAATGGATCCCGATAATAAAATTGATTATATATCCCTACTCAGTGAGTTATGGGCAACATATAAATGTAAATTATTTGGGGTTTGGCTATGTGACCATAAACCCTGTATATAGGCCTGGCCTGCGTATTGCGTATGCAAATAAGGTATCAGGTTCCTAACCGGATTGCCCTAAGATTTGAGGAATGAAGCCTTTAGCCTAATTTGATATATTTTTCTGCTTATTGAATAGAGTGGGATGATTTGGCAATGAAACTAAAGGACAAAGCGGTTATTGAGTGGCTGTGCTAACTTTGTAACAAGGTAAGTGATTATATCCATTTCTTTGGAGGCACCTGGCCTCGTGGATTTTCTACCACGTGTTCCTTACGTGTGTAGCTGCCGATAGGCGTACTCATTACGCCTTAGCTTTGGATTTACATTGTATATTATATGTTATGTCCTATTGTTGGCATTGCAATGAGGATCTGAGCATTGTACCCTGGCTGTAAGTTGGCATCTACTTCCCGGCTGTCGATGAGAGTCTCGCGCCGGTGAAGGGTTATTATTGCATCACATTGCATTCATATGCAGTATATGTCATTCATATTCATTACATTGCATATCATATTGGGTGCAGAAGTATTCCGCCCCAGGAGCAGGAGGATTCCGCTGCATTGTATCATATTGAGGGTAGGAGGATTCCGCCCTAAGAGCAGGAGTATTCCGCTCTTATGTCAGATATTGAGTGCAAGAGTATTCCGCCTTAGCTTTACATTATATCGGGTGCAAGAGTATTCCGCCCCAGGAGAGTGCAGGAGTATTCCGCCTCTGGTTTATATTTTTATCGGGTGCAGGAGTATTCCGCCCCAGGAGCAGGCAGATTGGATTCCCCTCGAATGCAGGAGTATTCCGCTTCGAGATGGGATTACGGGTACATGTGACCCTTCACATCATATTTCATTTCATTTCATCTCACTTCATTTCATTTCATCTCAATTCATACCATTGCGTAGACTTGCGGTACATGACTACTATTCTGCTTATATGTGCATTGCTTATTTGTTGATATGTTTCTGGCACGCATCCTTGGTTGAGTTTATAAGTTTCTTACGTGTTTTCGATTGTTATCTGGCTCTGCCTTTTTACAATTTAAATAAAATGAATTTTGTCTATCTATTTCTTTTCTCCCTGGCTAGCTATCCTATTCTTTGAGGTGGCTAGTCTGCCCCACTTATTGAGTCCTTTTGACTCAGCCTTGTTTGTTGTTTGTTTCTTGTCTATCTATTTCGTTTCAGCAGGTTCGCTCCAGGATTGAGTTCGCCACGTTGTGAAGGAGCGAAGACGACTTCAGCTGTCAGGGTGAGCCAGCTTTTATTCCGGATGGCCACCAGTTTATTGGTTGTTATTTCAGTTGCATTTTGCTCCCTTCAGGAGGTATCTGTCTTCTTTTGTACTTTTAGATGTCTAGTCTGGATAGCCCTAAACCTAGTATGTTGGATAGTTAGCTGTAATTTCTTTTGTACAGCTTAGAGGTATCAGTATGTCTGTGTTTTTTTTTTTAAATCTTTCCCTTATTCGTGAATTGTCATATTTATTTTCCTGATTCTATTTGTAAGGGTTTGCCCGACAGGTCTAGGGGAGGATGTCGGGTGTCCGCACGGCCTAACCGGATTTCGGGTCGTGTCAGTTGGTATCAGAGCCTGATTTAGAGTCTATCCAGACTAAGACAGTGTCTAGTAGAGTCTCGCTGATGAGTACGTACACGTCCGTACTTATCTACGAGAGGCTATGATGGCATTTAAGATGTTTCACTTCCTTCATTTCTGCTCATGCGTCGGTCTAGGATACAAAAGTATTTTCGTTAATTCCTTCGTGGTCATTGTGAACCCTCGTGCAACAAATCAGCAAACGGTATGAGTTCAAGACGAAGCAGTCTGGCCTAGGGTCAGCACTGACGAAGCCTCGAGAGTTTTTTTTTATCGTGCCGACGATCTAGTTACGGAGGTCCCAGCAGTACGAGCTCCCGATGGGCAAGGGAACAGGGCCTTGCAGTTTCCCTTGGCTCTCTACAATGCTTTACGAGAATCTTGGCGACGCAGATACCGTAAGAACCTATTATTCGCTGGGCAGCCTATCAAGTTGCTGCATGTGCAGACGTTCGATCTCAGGGAGCTCCTTTTCTGGTTCTTAATATTGCTGCAGTAAATTATATTCTGGAGGTAGTATGTGTTGTACCTCTAATTGTTCTGGCTGGTTAGCCAGCCAAGGTATAAGTTGGGTCCGAGTGCTCAAAGATGTTTCATTATTTTACGCGGTTTAACCTTCCGATATTCTTAAGAAATGCATCAGATAAACTTTGTAATTCTTTTTAAAATAAAATGATGTCAACGTATCCTTCAAGCTTTTGATTATATCAAGCGGTATGGTGTTAATTATTCTTCTTTCCAGTTTCAAGGTCCAGCCCTGGATTGGTGGACTGCTCTCTTATTAACTAACTTGGTTCGGTTTTCTTCTAGATTCGTGGAAAAGTTCCTTTCGAGGAGCAAGCGAGATGAAAAGTGTTGCCAGTTTGAGTGGATGGGACAGGGTAACCTATCGGTTAGCCTGTTGGTGTTTCAGAATATGAGATTGAATTCTATAAAATAGCTGAATATGCATTAGAACTAGTCCATGAGCCTTTTGAGGTATTCAAAGATTTATTGATGACCTTTCTCGTTCTTTGAGATCCCAGATGGCTCAAAAAAATTGAGGTTGGGACTTCATTTGATGTCGTTGTTGATATTGCTCAAAAGTATTAGGCATACCGTAAGTTAGAGGGGAAGAGTTAGAGCGGGAGAGCAAGAGATCTCGTGGCCCTAGTGGGCAACCATGGTACTTCATTTGGAGGTAAGAGTTCTGAGTATTTTTGGAGGTCACCTTCTAGGTTATCTCAGCGTGTGTCACGTGATTCTTAGAGTGCGTCAGTAGTTCGTCAAGATCAGACCCAGTTTTTCTCTTTATAGCTATCAACATTCTGTCCAGCTTCCATTTTCAGTGAAAAAGTGTTACCATTGTTGTGAGTCTGGTTATCCTTTGAGTAGTTTTTCCTTACTCCGGTAAGTAGGCAGTCATCCTTTCTCTTGTCATCAGGCACCTGAACAGTCGCAGGGATTTCATTTAGATCTCAATCAGCCAGAGAAATGCAACGATCCAGTAAAGGTTCAAGGCGTAGTGGCAGTTTTTTTTTTCACAAGGTGATTATCAGGGTAGTGGCTCAGCTCAGCTGCAGAGGCAGTTCTATGAACTGCTAGTCTGGCAGGATGCTGAGGTATTCGATGTAGTAGACCCTGAGATTTCTTCTTCTCTTAAATATGTGTAAGCTTTGATTTTTCCGATCGATTTGGAAATGATTGTCTTATCCTATTTCCATAGTTTCCTGGGATGGCGTTTCTATTAAGAATCTGTTGCGGTAGAGGGGTGAGTTTCTGATACGATTTATTCCTGGCATTTATGAGACCTTACTAGTTTATCTGATCTAAATATGAGAGATTTGACGGTGAGTATTGCTATTGCCTGCTTGGCATCCTGTTATGCCACCTTGTGTCATTATGTCAAGTCATTTTACCTCTCTCATCAGAAATCAGTGTTGGTAGGATGATCGGATTCTTATTCGTCACCATCAGGAAGTGTCGTTGTTTCTTTCGGTCTAAAGTGGCTGGTAAGTAATGCTCTATCTATGTGTCTCCTCTTGGTTCGAGATTCTAATAGAGTCATGTTATTCTATGAGCTTGTCTTATATATAAAAGGGTATTCTGGTAAATTATCAGAGTTTTATTCTTACTGGGAGGTTAAATTGGTATGGATGTTTTTCCATAAAGCTTATATAATGTCTATCTCTTCAATTGCGATTCTTTGGCTCGCTTGAGTGGAAGTAGTCTAGCTTTGGTAGCCAAGCAAATAAGAAGATGAACTTCCTATAGCTCCAATTATTTCTATCCTCGGTATGTTTCCATCTCTTCTTCGTCCGGCACTAGTGAGCTTGGGCGATTGGTAGCCTCTTGTAACGTTCCCTGTGTTGAGCCAGAGTACGTGTTATTGTAGCCAGGTAAGCATATTATTGTTTTGATATCAGTTTATCCGGGTATCTATTCCCATGTATAGTATAGTGCTGGTTCTGTTTTGCGGATCATCCAGTTTCAGGGGAAACTCTGCGGAAATTTTTATATAGAAGTACCATCCATCAGGCGGTGGTGTTTATGGCAAAGGTATGGAGTTGTGAACTTGAGAGTTGCAGCTATTTGGCAACTCGAAAGGGTAGTTGGTAGCTTAGGTCTGCCTACGTTCAGCTTTTAGCTAAATCTTCTTTAGTCCAGCAGACTGTGCGAGGATGGTTATTCCTATTCAAATGGCTGCATGAGTTTGTGCTTTAAGTGGAGGAGTCTTCCTCCAAATACTGAATGGTAATACTAGATCTCTAAAGCGTTGGTACCACTTTTGTCACGACTCAACCTAGGGCCACGACACTAAACCCACTAATAATCTACTAATGATAGAGATAAGATGGAGACCTGATCATATATACGTACCGATCTGCAGAAAATATAAAGTCTTGGAAGATGACACGACTTTCACTTATTGACAATTAGAATACTGAGCCACAAATTCTACTATGTCACACTTCATTCCGTCCCACCAATAAATCTGCTTAAGATTATGGTACATCTTAGTCGAACCTGGATGAACAGTGTATTTAGAATAATGTGCCTTTATCATAAACTGAATCTGCAACATCAGGAACACAAAGTCTATCTTTATACATGAAAACACTGTTAGTAGTGACCCTGTATGGTGACTTCAGTTTTCTTTTGGCTATCTGTCTGTATTCAACGAGAACTGGATCCTCATACTGACGCTGTTTTACTTCATGGAAATTTAGAGTTAAAGGTCTAGTACAGCTTGTCGACAATCCATCATTGGTGTGTATATCTCTTTCACACCTCAACTCTTTAAGAAGTTACTTTAGCATTATAAGTGAACATGTAATCAACCTTGTTGCTGGTATTCTGCCTCAGCTGAAGGTCCAACTACAGATCTCTTTTATATTTACTTTTTCAAGTCATAATAATTCCAATTCAAAGACAATACCCTGAGGTAGATGTTCAGTCTGAAGATCATTCTTGGTCTACATTATACTATCCAGTAGTAGTTATATGATCCTTATCCTTATACGATAGACCCTGTTCAGATGAACCTTTGACATACATTAGGATATGAGTAACTACATTCCCACAAGGAGCTTGCGGAACAACACTAACATCAACTGAGATGTTGCATAGTGCGTTCGTAAAAATAATATAGCTTGCATCAAATCTTCTATAGTGAGTAGTAACAAGGTACTTCAAAAGCTTCCCCCTATTGTATCAAGCGTGAGCTAATTCTTAGTTCCATCGACCTGTTCTATACTGAAAGGTATATCGAAGAGGTAATTATCGACTGAATCATGTTAACCCATTCAAAGTTCCGTGTATCTTTGCTTCAAAAATGTAGAACTCTCTTCTCGTGATCGAGGAAGGATCAGCTTAGTCAGAATAAGCTGTGCAATGGTATTATCATATTATCCAGATATATTTTATTCCAAAACTACGATGTGCGTAATATAATTCTGATCTTGTAATCAAGAGATAAGGTCCGTGGAGTAGCTTATGAAGGTTGTGCAAGTTCTTTTGTTATCTGTGCGAATTTTTCTTTAGACTTAGGCTCGTTCGAGGACGAACGAGAGTTTAAGTGGAGGAGAATGAAACGACCTCGGTCAGTCGTTTCGGAAGTTAGGACTCCGATTGGCGTGCCGATAATTTTAAAATATTCGTAATGTCCATTAGGACCTGTATGTAAAATTTGAGCTCAGACCTCGTTTGGTAGGCATCGGAAGAAGGTTTCAGTTTTTATTGGCGACAAATATTAAAAAGAGATTTTCGAGCTCGGTTTTGCCGAATGAGCTCCGATTCGAAATCCGAAAGAGCCGTTAGGTTCGTATGATTATTTGTGATTTTTGTAAACTTTCGAAAGTGAATTTCGATGTTGTTCGGCTAGTTTCCGCCAAAATGCCGAAAGTTAAATAATTTGACTTCTTTTCATTTAAATTCGCATCATGAGTTTCGGGAGTTTGATTTGAGATCCGCCTTCGCGAGTATGTTACATATATTTTGTATAACTTGTATGCAAAAGTTGGAATTATTTCGTATATCGTAGGGCACCGTTTTAATTTTTGTTAAGAAAAAAAAAAAGAAAAAAAAAAGGAAAAGGACAAAAAGTTAGGCGGTCAAAGTGAGCTTATAAGCTCAACGAGATACAGGGAAGCCAGAAACAGAGAAATTAAAAATGGAAAACACGCGGTGGATAAATGCCAGAAAATGAGAAAAGGGGCTGGAAAAAAAGTAGAATTTTCACCCTGAAACAATCAGGTAATGATCCTAATATATTATTTGAGTTTATTACGTGTGTTTGAATATGTTTTAACGGTAAAACTTGAATTATTATACATCGTTTTAATAAGTTCAATTAATAGTTTAAAGGGTCAAATGGATCCCGATAATAAAATTGATTATATATCCCTACTCAGTGAGTTATGGGCAACATATAAATGTAAATTATTTGGGGTTTGGCTATGTGACCATAAACCCTGTATATAGGCCTGGCCTGCGTATTGCGTATGCAAATAAGGTATCAGGTTCCTAACCGTATTGCCCTAAGATGTGAGGAATGAAGCCTTTAGCCTAATTTGATATATTTTTCTGCTTATTGAATAGAGTGGGATGATTTGGCAATGAAACTAAAGGACAAAGAGGTTATTGAGTGGCTGTGCTAACTTTGTAACAAGGTAAGTGATTATATCCATTTCTTTGGAGGCACCTGGCCTCGTGGATTTTCTACCACGTGTTCCTTACGCGTGTAGCTGCTGATAGGCGTACTCATTACGCCTTAGCTTTGGATTTACATTGTATATTATATGTTATGTCCTATTGTTGGCATTGCAATGAGGATCTGAGCATTGTACCCTGGCTGTAAGTTGGCATCTACTTCCCGGCTGTCGATGAGAGTCTCGCGCCGGTGAAGGGTTATTATTGCATCACATTACATTCATATGCAGTATATGTCATTCATATGCATTACATTGCATATCATATTGGGTGCAGGAGTATTCCGCCCCAGGGGCAGGAGGATTCCGCTCCATTGTATCATATTGAGGGTAGGAGGATTCCGCCCTAAGAGCAGGAGTATTCCGCTCTTATGTCAGATATTGAGTGCAAGGGTATTCCGCCTCAGCTTTACATTATATCGGGTGCAGAAGTATTCCGCCCCAGGAGAGTGCAGGAGTATTCCGCCTCTGGTTTATATTATATCGGGTGCAGGAGTATTCCGCCCCAGGAGCAGGCAGATTGGATTCCCCTCGAATGCAGGAGTATTCCGCTTCGAGATGGGATTACGGGCACATGTGACCCTTCGCATCATATTTCATTTCATTTCATCTCACTTCATTTCATTTCATCTCAATTCATACCATTGCGTAGACTTGCGGTACATGACTACTATTCTGCTTATATGTGCATTGCTTATTTGTTGATATGTTTCTGGCACGCATCCTTGGTTGAGTTTATAAGTTTCTTACGTGTTTTCGATTGTTATCTGGCTCTGCCTTTTTACAATTTAAATAAAATGAATTTTGTCTATCTATTTCTTTTCTCCCTGGCTAGCTATCCTATTCTTTGAGGTGGCTAGTCTGCCCCACTTATTGAGTCCTTTTGACTCACCCTTGTTTGTTGTTTGTTTCTTGTCTATCTATTTCGTTTCGGCAGGTTCGCTCCAGGATTGAGTTCGCCACGTTGTGAAGGAGCGAAGACGACTTCAGCTGTCAGGGTGAGCCAGCTTTTATTCCGGATGGCCAGCAGTTTATTGGTTATTATTTCAGTTGCATTTTGCTCCCTTCAGGAGGTATTTGTCTTCTTTTGTACTTTTAGATGTCTAGTCTGGATAGCCCTAAACCTAGTATGTTGGATAGTCAGCTGTAATTTCTTTTGTACAGCTTAGAGGTATCAGTATGTCTGTGTTTTTTTTTTAAATCTTTCCCTTATTCGTGAATTGTTATATTTATTTTCCTGATTCTATTTGTAAGGGTTTGCCCGACAGGTCTAGGGGAGGATGTCGGGTGCCCGCACGGCCTAACCGGATTTCGGGTCGTGTCACCTTTTTAACACTCTCTCTAATTAATCAAACACTCACCAAAAGTACCTACCACAGAAAAGTCATCAATTAATACTTCCATAATATCCTCCACCATATCCGTAAAAATAGCCATCATACCCCTTTGAAAGATTATTGGCGCATTACATAACCAAAAAGAAATACTTTGAAAAGAAAAGGTGCCATAGGGACTTGTGAAGGTCATTTTTTCTTGGTCCTCAAGAGCAATGTGAATCTAGTTATACCCCAAATAACCATCTAAGTAGCGAAAATGGGACCTCCATGCTAATCTATCAAGCATCTGATCAGTAAAGGGAATGGGGAAGTGATCTTTCGTAGCGCCCTTATTTAACTTTCTGAAGTCCATACATATTCACCAGCCAGTTACAGTTCTAGTGGGGATTAGGTAATTATTTTCATTTTTAACCTCAGCCATCCCACCTTTATTTGGAACATACTGGACTGGACTTACCTATTGACTATATGAAATTGTAAAGATAATACCTGCATCCAGCCACTTTATTATATTTTTCTTGGCTACCTCTTTTATGTTCAGGGCTAGCCTCCTTTGATGCTCTATTGAAGGTTTGGCACCCTCATCCAACGAAATATTATGCATGACAAAAATGTGGGTTGATTCCCTTGATGTCAACAATAGTCCATCCAATCGCTTGTTTGCATTCCTTCAAAACTTGCATTAACCTTTCTGCATGAACGTCTGACGAACTAGATTAAATAATAACAGGCAAAGTAGGTCACAAGAAAATATATTTGAGGTGCTCAGGCAATGGTTAGAGCTCCAACTAAGGGGACTCTTCAATAGATGGTTCTGTGGGTGGCATTGCCCTGTTAACCAAATCAAGTGGCTCAAATCATGATTCCCTATGGAAAAACCCGTGCCGTTCTAGGGCCACAGTCTCCTCCCATTCCTCACCATCAAGGATGTCGATATTCATCAGAGAAGCCTATAATGGGTCATTGGGATAGTAGGAATCATCCTCCTCAAAGTCATCCACCTCTAAGACATTAGCCATGGAACAATTTGCAAACTTACTAGGTCTCTTCATGGAATTTTGGACATTAAAGGTCACCTCCTCATCATTCAACCTCATCTTCATCTTGCCAGCCTCACAGTCTATAATAGCCTTCCCCGTAGCAAGGAATGGCTGTAACGACCCTCAAATAGTCGTTACGGGATTCGGGACCTCGATTTGCATGTCGACAGTCCCAAAAGCTCCATTAGGTCATTTATGACCCGTCTGTGAAATCTGAGTCGAAACGGAGTCCGTTTGATAGGTTTTCGAGAAAAGGATCCGTTTATGAAATTCCAGAAAGGAATTTGGGGTTTCGATAGGTCGTTTTGAGTAAACGAACCCCGATGGAAAATCCGAGCGCACCGTTAGGTCCGTCTCGTCATTTATGATATGTAGCAACCTTCAAAATTGAAAACGGACCTCGTTTGATAGGACTTTTGATAAAGTCCCCGTTTCGGAAGTTTAAAAGAGTTAAAAGAGGTTTCCGAGCTCGATTTGAGCAAATGAGCTCCGATGAGAGATCCAAAAGTTCCGTTACGTTCGTATAGTCATTTGTGACTTGTAGCAACTTTCGGAATTAGATTCCGAGGTCATTTGGTTAAATTTCGCTATTTTGGCGAAAGTCGAAAATCGAACCTTTGCCGTGGGACCCACTTTTTGAGTTCTGGAGGTCCGAATTGAGTTCCGTCTTGACGAGCATGTCACCCAAGTATTTTATGGCTTGTGTGAAAAATTTTGGATCATTCCGAGCTTCGTAGGGTCCCGTTTTGCCCCTAAAACAGTAGAAAATCTGGTGCGACTTTTCTGTTCTGTTTTGGCGCAAACAGCCGGATAAAAGCTGATATTTCGGCCAATCCGTAAGGAAATAGGAAAAACTCAAAACATGAAAGTTGTAGCCCTTTTAGTTTTGGTTCTAATGGCACCGGTGTCAGGTCATTTGGACATTCCTATCAAAAGTTATGATTTTTTCAAAAGAAGCTGTCACAGAGGCAAAAACTGCTATAAAAAGGCCATTTCGGGCCATTTCGGTTCATAACTTATAAAAATCATTTGGTGAGCTCTTGAGGTGATTTTTGGGTATTTCTTGAAGACCCAATCTACTTACACTTAAGGTAAGCCCTTTCAATCCATCTTTATGTTGATTAACACAAGAATCAAAAGGGTTGATTCTTGGAAATGGGTTAGAACCCTAGATTCTTAAGAATTGGGGAAAGACATCGAGCAAGGCTCGCATGTGGAATCTAAGTGTACTTTTGGACTCACGGAAGCGTGGGGAGTCCGGAAAAGTACATTTTGTAAATTTAGGGCTCGGCCCTATCCGGGGGGCATTTTGGTAATTTTTACCCTAGGATGCCTATAGGCTTAAATAGCTATAATTGAGCACTCATATGTGCTATATCTTGTCTTAATAGACCTAGTGGAGAGTCCTTCGTGGACAAGGCGAGCGGGAAAGGAGATTCTTCCCGGCATTTGAGCCCGAATTTCGAGGTAAGTAAGACTTGACCTCTATTGTGCTTGTGGACTCTTCCTTCATGCTAGTATGCTTCATGTACGCATATATATACCTAACAATGGTTAGGATTAATGATGTGAATTACTTGCTATTATTGTTTGTTATAAATAGCGAGATTGTGACTCGACCGAGGTATGTGCCGGTCTAAACGCTACGTCGAGGTAGCTTAAATTTATATCGTAGTAACGCTTACTACGCCATGCTTAGATAGCAAGAACTTGGGACATGGCCGAGGATGTTGCCGGCATGTCATGATAAATGTCTTGCCGAGGATTTTGCCGGCTTTTGTATGATATTGGTACTTGATTTGTTCACGTGCCGGATTGGGTAGTGCTGTCTATACGTAACCTTGGGTTGGACGACATGGGAGTAGGGATTGTACCCCCAAACTGTGGTCGGGTTAACCTTCGCCTTACGTTCAGCTAGCATAACCAACCTGGGTTACGGTGACTGTGAAATATTATCGTTATTAATATTTCTGTTATTATTTCTGTTATTGTTATTAATGTGGTGGATATTAATAATGTTAGAGGGACACTTGACAGGGGGTGTGGTGTCGCCTATACTATGAGATGTGTCACACTTGACAGGGGGTGTGGTGTGGACACTTGATCTTTGAGATGTGACACACTTGACAGGGGGTGTGGTGTGGTCATTTGATTTATTGAGACACGACGCACTTGACAGGGGGTGTGGTGCGATCGTTGACAGATTTGAGATGAGCCAACGACTACGGGTCGTTGGTCTACTTATTCATGATTGTGATAGTGACTTCGGGTCACGGTATATGGTTGATACTTAGTAGTGGTGTTGCTAGTCCATCGTAGGTCTAGGTTAGTCGGCACGGGAGTAGAGATTGGACCTCCAAACCGTCGCTGAGTTGACCTATGCCTTACGTTGGATGGGCATAATCCTTGAGACTTCTGGTTACTACTTGTGTGTATGGAATGTGTTACATCTATTTGTGATTTCACTACTTTATTGTATGATTACTATAGTATGTTGTTGCTTATGATGCATGTAGCGACTTGTCCCGCAAGGGTACCTTAGCGGGCCTGTCGGTGATCTTACTGGGCTTCGGCTCATAACTTACTCTGCTACGTGCGCAGGTCCTTCATCCAGTCAGCAGCCCGGACGTTAGCGGTTCCCGAGGCTTCTGAGACTTTTGATTGAGGTGAGCCAACCACACAGGCCGTGGTGGCATACCGCCGGAGTCACTTAGAGATAGGACTCAGATTTCTTTGATGTATATTCATACTTTATTGAGTCACTCTTAGAATGCTCCAATTCTTTTGTGGATATATTCTTTTGGACTTCACCCTTTTATATTTCCGCATCTTGTTTCATTGGTTCGCCTAGGAAAATGTTGTTTAGGTGCCATCACGAGCCCTTGGAAATTGGGTCGTGACAGTTTGGTATCAGAGCCCTAGGTTCTAATTCGAGTCCAAGGAGTCTTGGAGCAGTGTCTGAGTAGAGTGTTGCTTATGGGTATGTTTCGACAATACTTGTGAGCGGGAGGCTACAAGGGCATATTAGGAAATGTTTTCCCTTCGTTTCATCTCTATTCGTGCTGAGTAGCTTATATAGGTGCTGACCCTTTTTCGTGTATTGTATCAGATGGCGAGGACGCGAGCATCCTCAGCCAGGAGGGCTGCATCTTCTACACCCGCGTCTGCAGGAGAGCCATCAGCACCTACGCAGCCGCCAGCTGCTAAGAAGACTCGGGCAGGTCGCCCGTCAGCCACTAGGCAGGACACAGCTATCCCTGCGGTGTCCGCAGCGACTCTGTCAGCATCTATTCCCCCTGTGCCTGCTGTTGTGCCAGACACCGTTGTGATCTCTTCAGAGGAGTATATAAGACTGATGGCCTTTTCTAGCCATCAGGTCCCTGTCAGAGATGATGTTGCAGCTCCTGTTTCGGCTCCTCAGCCGACCACACCTGTTATGAGCACGCCTACTTCTGAGGCTGCTCCTGTTCATATTGCCCAGCCTTCTGTTTCTGCTCCTCAGGCAGGTCCTGTTATTTCTACTCCTCCTATGGGCACTGAGGAGGTTGCCAAGAGGATAGAGTCATTCATGAAGCTTCAGCCTCCAGAGTTCGACGGTACCTCAGCTACATGTACTGCCCAGAGGTACATTCAGAAGTGTGAGAATATTTTGACAGTTCTTGGTACTAGAGACACCTTAGGGGTGCAGTGTGCTTCTTTCAGATTATCGGGAGATGCGGAGACATGGTGGGTCTCCATGATGCGGCAGAGGTCTAGTGACCTCCCTCCTTTGTCTTGGGCTGAGTTCGAGTCTATGTTCATGAGCAGGTTCGTGCCCCAGAGTCAGCACGATGCTCAGAGGCGCGAGTTTGAGGGGTTGAGGCAGGGAAACCTGTCTATTTCAGAGTATGACACCAGGTTCTTGTGGTTGTCTCAGTTTGCGCCGGCTATGGTGGCTCAGGAGAGGGACAAGGTCCTCCGGTTTGTTGAGGGTCTTCATCCCCGCTTGCAGGTAGCTGTTGCCCCTGATATGGGCAACAAGTCATATTTTGAGATAGTTGATGTGGCGCGGCGGATGGAGGATATCTTCGCCAGGGCTGACGCGGAGAGGGCGGCCAAGAGATCGCGTCAGTCTGGTGGGTATAGTGGATCCGCTCAGAGGGGTCAGGGTCATCAGGGCCGTTCTCAGTCTAGGCCCCAGGCTGCTGCTTTGCCTGCCCAGGATTTTTCTTCAGAGACCCCGAGGCCTCAGTCATCCCAGAGGCGGGGTGGCTCTTCGCAATCTGGTCCGCCGCAGTGCGGGAGGTGCCATCAGAGGCATCATGGGAGGTGTTCGTCTGGAGGTGGTCATAGCAGAGGTGGTAGAGGCGGTAGAGGAGATAGAGGTGATGGATGTTTTGAGTGTGGGTCTCCAGAGCACTATGTCAGGAGTTGCCCTTATGTTTCATCAGGTCGCCAGGGATCCGCAGCTATGGTACCATCTGGTCCTCAGGCCGCCAGGCCCGTTTCTCAGATTCCTCCTAGACAGCAGTCTCAGAGAGCTCTGGGTTCAGGAGGCTCGGCGCAGGTCTATGCTATGTATCGTCAGGATGCTGAGGCATCCAATGATATCATCACAGGTATTATTTCTGTCTGTGGCCGCGATGCTTATGCTCTTATTGATCCGGGGTCTACCTATTCGTATGTGTCGCCGAGATTTGCCCCTTGCTTGGGCAGGGATCTGGTCTTCTTAGATGATCCCTTTATGGTTGCCACCCCTGTCGGGTCTTCTATATGTGTAGATAGAGGTTATCGGCAGTGTATGATCTCCATCTGTGGTGTAGAGTCCTTAGTGGACCTGATGCTGCTCGATATGTCTGATTTCGATGTCATTATGGGCATGGATTGGCTGGCTTCCTGTCATGCGACTTTGGATTGCCATGCCAAGTCCGTGACGATTGGGGCAGAGGGTGAGTCTCGGGTTGTATGGAGAGGTTCCAGGCCTTCTCCAAAGAGTAGGATCATTTCTTTCTTGGAGGCGCAGAGGATGATATCTAGTGGGTGCGAGGGATATATTGCTTCAGTTCGGGATGTCCGGGCAGAGGAGTTATCCCTTGATAGAGTTCCGATTGTTTGTGAGTATCGGGATGTGTTTCCTGATGATTTGCCGGGTTTGCCGCCTATGCGGGAGATAGAGTTTTGCATTGATCTATTGCCAGGCACTCAGCCTAAATCTATTCCCTCGTATCGTATGGCTCCTGTTGAGTTGAGGGAGCTGAAGGAGCAGATTCAGGATTTGCTCGATAAGGGCTTCATTAGGCCCAGTGTGTCTCTATGGGGTGCCCCGGTATTATTTGTGAAGAAGAAAGATGGCTCTATGCGGATGTGTATTGATTACCGGCAGCTGAATAGGGTTACTATCAAGAATAGGTATCCTTTGCCGCGTATTGATGATTTGTTTGATCAGCTTCAGGGTGCTACCTTCTTCTCGAAGATTGATTTGAGGTCGGGGTATCATCAGTTGAGGATTCGGTCCGAGGACGTTTCCAAGACTGCTTTTCGTACCCGATATGGCCACTATGAGTTTCTGGTGATGTCTTTCGGGCTTACGAATGCCCTAGCTGCTTCATGGATCTGATGAACCGAGTGTTCAAGGCCTACCTTGAATCCTTCGTCATTATGTTTATCGATGATATCTTGGTTTATTCGAGCAGCAGGGAGGAGCATGAGCAGCATTTGAGAGTTGTTCTTCGGACTCTGTGGGATCGGCAGTTGTATGCCAAATTCTCCAAGTGTGAATTTTGGCTCAGTTCTGTATCTTTCCTAGGTCACATGGTGACCAAGGATGGGGTGTGTGTTGATCCGAAGAAGATAGAGGCCGTTCAGAGTTGGCCTAGGCCTACTTCTCCTACAGAGATTCGGAGTTTCTTAGGCTTGGCAGGTTATTATCGGCGGTTCGTCGAGGGGTTTTCTTCTATTTCAGCACCTCTGACGAAGTTGACCCAGAAGAATGTTCCTTTCCTGTGGTCCGATGCCTGTGAGTCTAGCTTTCAGAAGCTTAAGACTCTGTTGACTTCAGCGCCAGTGTTGGCCTTGCCTAGTGGATCCGGGGGATTCACCATATATTGTGATGCTTCGGGTGTTGGCCTGGGTAGCGTTCTGATGCAGGAGGGTAAGGTGATAGCTTATGCCTCGAGACAGCTGAAGGTCCATGAGAAGAATTATCCTGTCCATGATTTGGAGCTGTTAGCTGTCGTGTTTGCACTGAAGTTGTGGAGGCACTATCTTTATGGCGAGCCATGTGAGATATTCACCGATCATAAGAGTCTCCAGTACTTGTTCACTCAGAAGGACTTGAACGGGAGACAGCGCCGCTGGTTAGAGCTGCTGAAGGATTATGATCTTTCTATTCGGTATCATCCCGGAAAGGCTAATGTTGTAGCCGATGCCTTGAGTAGGAAGTCCATGGGTAGCCTCGCCTATCTTGATGCTGATATGAGGCCGTTGGCCCGTGAGTTGCAGGCTTTGTCCATTAGTGGGGTTCGGTTTGATGATTCTGTTCCAGGCCGGGTGCTTGCATATGTGGGGTCTCAGTCGTCTTTAGCTTCCCAGATTCGGGAAAGGCAGTTCGAGGATCCTTATCTGAGAGATCTCCGGGACAGGGTCCTGAGTGGGGGAGTGTCCTCGTTCGTGATTGGTGATGATGGTGCTTTGCGGCTTAAAGGCCGGGTATGTGTTCCAGCCATTGTGGAGCTGAGGCAGATGATTTTGGCAGAGGCTCACAGTTCGAGATATTCCATTCATCCGGGTACTGCGAAGATGTATCATGATCTTCGAGAGCTGTATTGGTGGAAATGGATGAAGAGGGATGTTGCTGATTATGTATCTCGGTGTTTGAATTGCCAGTAGGTGAAGTATGAGCACCGGAGGCCAGCCGGGGTGACCCAGTCTATGCCCATTCCCGAGTGGAAGTGGGAGCAGATCACTATGGATTTCGTAGTTGGTTTGCCGCTGACCGTGGGTAAGCATGATTCGGTGTGGGTAGTAGTTGATCGACTGACGAAGTCGGCTCACTTCATTCCAATGAGGACTACTTATACCTCGGAGCGTCTGGCTCGTATCTTCATTGAGCAGATTGTGAGATTGCATGGTGCTCCTATTTCTATCATTTCTGACCGAGGTGCTCAGTTCACAGCTCAGTTTTGGAGATCTTTTCAGAGAGAGCTGGGTACTCGGGGCGATCTCAGCACTGCATTTCACCCGCAGACTGATGGCCAGTCTGAGCGGACCATTCAGATCCTCGAGGATATGTTGAGGGCGTGTGCTATTGATTTTGGAGGCCATTGGGATAGCCATTTGCCGCTAGCAGAGTTTGCGTATAATAATAGCTATCAGGCTTCTATCCAGATGGCTCCGTTTGAGGCATTGTATGGTCGGAGATGTCGCTCGCCTATCGGTTGGTTCGAGTCTGGTGAGGTCCAGGTGTTGGGGCCCGATTTGGTGCAGCAGACCTTAGATAAGGTCCGGGTTATTCAGGATCGACTCCGCACGGCTCAGAGCCGGCAGATATCGTATGCAGATCGGAGGCGGAGAGATCTTGAGTTCATGGTTGGGGACCGGGTATTCCTCAGAGTGTCGCCCATGAAGGGTGTTATGAGATTTGGGAAGAAAGGCAAGCTCAGTCCTAGGTTCATTGGGCCTTTTGAGATATTGGAGCGCGTTGGCGCCGTTGCTTATAGACTGGCTTTGCCTCCCTCTCTATCTGTTCATCCGGTGTTCCATATGTCCATGCTCCGGAAGTATGTTCACGATCTGTCTCATGTGATCGATATGGCTTCCGTGGAGGTAGATGGCGACTTAGCTTATTCGGAGGAGCCTATTGCTATTGTGGCTAGAGAGGTCCGTAAGATGAGATCGAAGGTGATCCCGCTTGTGAGAGTTCAGTGGGAGCATCACTCCATTGCCGAGGCCACTTGGGAGCTTGAGTCCGAGATGCGTGAGAGGCATCCGCGCTTTTTCGATGATTCAGGTGTGAAATCCTTGTATTTTCTAAGCCTGAATTTGCATTTTTAAGTTTTATTGATTTCGGGTGGTACCGAGGGGTCCTCGAAATCCGTGCCAGCTCCGTGGCTAGTGTGTGGATCCTACCTTAGACTTAGGCTCGTCCGAGGACGGCCGAGAGTCTAAGTGGGGGAGAATGTAACGACCCTCAAATAGTCGTTACGTGATCTGGGACCTCGATTTGTGTGTCGACAGTCCCAAAAGCTCCGTTAGGTCATTTATGACCCGTCTGTGAAATCTGAGTCGAAACGGAGTCCGTTTGATAGGTTTTTGAGAAAAGGATCCGTTTATGAAATTCCGGAAAGGAATTTGGGGTTTCGATAGGTCGTTTTGAGTAAACGAACCCCGATGGAAAATCCGAGCACACCGTTAGGTCCGTCTCATCATTTATGATATGCAGCAACCTTCAAAATTGAAAATGGACCTCGTTTGATAGAACTTTTGATAAAGTCCCCGTTTCGAAAGTTTAAAAGAGTTAAAAGAGGTTTCCGAGCTCGATTTGAGAAAATGAGCTCCGATGAGAGATCAGAAAGTTCCGTTAGGTTCGTATAGTCATTTGTGACTTGTAGCAACTTTCGGAATTGGATTTCGAGGTCGTTTGGTTAAATTTCGCTATTTTGGCGAAAGTCAAAAATCGAACCTTTGCCGTGGGACCCACTTTTTGAGTTCTGGAGGTCCGAATTGAGTTCCGTCTTGACGAGCATGTCACCCAAGTATTTTATGGCTTGTGTGAAAAATTTGGGATCATTCCGAGCTTCGTAGGGTCCCGTTTTGCCCCTAAAACAGTAGAAAATCTGGTGCGACTTTTCTGTTCTGTTTTGGCGCAAACAGCCGGATAAAAGCTGATATTTCGGCCAATCCGTAAGGAAATAGGAAAAACTCAAAACATGAAAGTTGTAGCCCTTTTAGTTTTGGTTCTAATGACACCGGTTTCAGGTCATTTGGACATTCCTATCAAAAGTTATGATTTTTTCAAAAGAAGCTGTCACAGAGGCAAAAACTGCTATAAAAAGGCCATTTCGGGCCATTTCGGTTCATAACTTATAAAAATCATTTGGTGAGCTCTTGAGGCGATTTTTGGGTATTTCTTGAAGACCCAATCTACTTACACTTAAGGTAAGCCCTTTCAATCCATCTTTATGTTGATTAACACAAGAATCAAAAGGGTTGATTCTTGGAAATGGGTTAGAACCCTAGATTCTTAAGAATTGGGGAAAGACATCGAGCAAGGCTCGCATGTGGAATCTAAGTGTACTTTTGGACTCACGGAAGCGTGGGGAGTCCGGAAAAGTACATTTTGTAAATTTAGGGCTCGGCCCTATCCGGGGGGCATTTTGGTAATTTTTACCCTAGGATGCCTATAGGCTTAAATAGCTATAATTGAGCACTCATATGTGCTATATCTTGTCTTAATAGACCTAGTGGAGAGTCCTTCGTGGACAAGGCGAGCGGGAAAGGAGATTCTTCCCGGCATTTGAGCCCGAATTTCGAGGTAAGTAAGACTTGACCTCTATTGTGCTTGCGGACTCTTCCTTCATGCTAGTATGCTTCATGTACGCATATATATACCTAACAATGGTTAGGATTAATGATGTGAATTACTTGCTATTATTGTTTGTTATAAATAGCGAGATTGTGACTCGACCGAGGTATGTGTCGGTCTAAACGCTACGTCGAGGTAGCTTAAATTTATATCGTAGTAACGCTTACTACGCCATGCTTAGATAGCAAGAACTTGGGACATGGCCGAGGATGTTGCCGGCATGTCATGATAAATGTCTTGCCGAGGATTTTGCCGGCTTTTGTATGATATTGGTACTTGATTTGTTCACGTGCCGGATTGGGTAGTGCTGTCTATACGTAACCTTGGGTTGGACGACATGGGAGTAGGGATTGTACCCCCAAACTGTGGTCGGGTTAACCTTCGCCTTACGTTCAGCTAGCATAACCAACCTGGGTTACGGTGACTGTGAAATATTATCGTTATTAATATTTCTGTTATTATTTCTGTTATTGTTATTAATGTGGTGGATATTAATAATGTTAGAGGGACACTTGACAGGGGGTGTGGTGTCGCCTATACTATGAGATGTGTCACACTTGACAGGGGGTGTGGTGTGGACACTTGATCTTTGAGATGTGACACACTTGACAGGGGGTGTGGTGTGGTCATTTGATTTATTGAGACACGACGCACTTGACAGGGGGTGTGGTGCGATCGTTGACAGATTTGAGATGAGCCAACGACTACGGGTCGTTGGTCTACTTATTCATGATTGTGATAGTGACTTCGGGTCACGGTATATGGTTGATACTTAGTAGTGGTGTTGCTAGTCCATCGTAGGTCTAGGTTAGTCGGCACGGGAGTAGAGATTGGACCTCCAAACCGTCGCTGAGTTGACCTATGCCTTACGTTGGATGGGCATAATCCTTGAGACTTCTGGTTACTACTTGTGTGTATGGAATGTGTTACATCTATTTGTGATTTCACTACTTTATTGTATGATTACTATAGTATGTTGTTGCTTATGATGCATGTAGCGACTTGTCCCGCAAGGGTACCTTAGCGGGCCTGTCGGTGATCTTACTGGGCTTCGGCTCATAACTTACTCTGCTACGTGCGCAGGTCCTTCATCCAGTCAGCAGCCCGGACGTTAGCGGTTCCCGAGGCTTCTGAGACTTTTGATTGAGGTGAGCCAACCACACAGACCGTGGTGGCATACCGCCGGAGTCACTTAGAGATAGGACTCAGATTTCTTTGATGTATATTCATACTTTATTGAGTCACTCTTAGAATGCTCCAATTCTTTTGTGGATATATTCTTTTGGACTTCACCCTTTTATATTTCCGCATCTTGTTTCATTGGTTCGCCTAGGAAAATGTTGTTTAGGTGCCATCACGAGCCCTTGGAAATTGGGTCGTGACAGTTTGGTATCAGAGCCCTAGGTTCTAATTCGAGTCCAAGGAGTCTTGGAGCAGTGTCTGAGTAGAGTGTTGCTTATGGGTATGTTTCGACAATACTTGTGAGCGGGAGGCTACAAGGGCATATTAGGAAATGTTTTCCCTTCGTTTCATCTCTATTCGTGCTGAGTAGCTTATATAGGTGCTGACCCTTTTTCGTGTATTGTATCAGATGGCGAGGACGCGAGCATCCTCAGCCAGGAGGGCTGCATCTTCTACACCCGCGTCTGCGGGAGAGCCATCAGCACCTACGCAGCCGCCAGCTGCTAAGAAGACTCGGGCAGGTCGCCCGTCAGCCACTAGGCAGGACACAGCTATCCCTGCGGTGTCCGCAGCGACTCTGTCAGCATCTATTCCCCCTGTGCCTGCTGTTGTGCCAGACACCGTTGTGATCTCTTCAGAGGAGTATATGAGACTGATGGCCTTTTCTAGCCATCAGGTCCCTGTCAGAGATGATGTTGCAGCTCCTGTTTCGGCTCCTCAGCCGACCACACCTGTTATGAGCACGCCTACTTCTGAGGCTGCTCCTGTTCATATTGCCCAGCCTTCTGTTTCTGCTCCTCAGGCAGGTCCTGTTGTTTCTACTCCTCCTATGGGCACTGAGGAGGTTGCCAAGAGGATAGAGTCATTCATGAAGCTTCAGCCTCCAGAGTTCGACGGTACCTCAGCTACATGTACTGCCCAGAGGTACATTCAGAAGTGTGAGAAGATTTTGACAGTTCTTGGTACTAGAGACACCTTAGGGGTGCAGTGTGCTTCTTTCAGATTATCGGGAGATGCGGAGACATGGTGGGTCTCCATGATGCGGCAGAGGTCTAGTGACCTCCCTCCTTTGTCTTGGGCTGAGTTCGTGTCTATGTTCATGAGCAGGTTCGTGCCCCAGAGTCAGCACGATGCTCAGAGGCGCGAGTTTGAGGGGTTGAGGCAGGGAAACCTGTCTATTTCAGAGTATGACACCAGGTTCTTGTGGTTGTCTCAGTTTGCGCCGGCTATGGTGGCTCAGGAGAGGGACAAGGTCCTCCGGTTTGTTGAGGGTCTTCATCCCCGCTTGCAGGTAGCTGTTGCCCCTGATATGGGCAACAAGTCATATTTTGAGATAGTTGATGTGGCGCGGCGGATGGAGGATATCTTCGCCAGGGCTGACGCGGAGAGGGCGGCCAAGAGATCGCGTCAGTCTGGTGGGTATAGTGGATCCGCTCAGAGGGGTCAGGGTCATCAGGGCCGTTCTCAGTCTAGGCCCCAGGCTGCTGCTTTGCCTGCCCAGGATTTTTCTTCAGAGACCCCGAGGCCTCAGTCATCCCAGAGGCGGGGTGGCTCTTCGCAGTCTGGTCCGCCGCAGTGCGGGAGGTGCCATCAGAGGCATCATGGGAGGTGTTCGTCTGGAGGTGGTCATAGCAGAGGTGGTAGAGGCGGTAGAGGAGATAGAGGTGATGGATGTTTTGAGTGTGGGTCTCCAGAGCACTATGTCAGGAGTTGCCCTTATGTTTCATCAGGTCGCCAGGGATCCGCAGCTATGGTACCATCTGGTCCTCAGGCCGCCAGGCCCGTTTCTCAGATTCCTCCTAGACAGCAGTCTCAGAGAGCTCTGGGTTCAGGAGGCTCGGCGCAGGTCTATGCTATGTATCGTCAGGATGCTGAGGCATCCAATGATATCATCACAGGTATTATTTCTGTCTGTGGCCGCGATGCTTATGCTCTTATTGATCCGGGGTCTACCTATTCGTATGTGTCGCCGAGATTTGCCCCTTGCTTGGGCAGGGATCTGGTCTTCTTAGATGATCCCTTTATGGTTGCCACCCCTGTTGGGTCTTCTATATGTGTAGATAGGGGTTATCGGCAGTGTATGATCTCCATCTGTGGTGTAGAGTCCTTAGTGGACCTGATGCTGCTCGATATGTCTGATTTCGATGTCATTATGGGCATGGATTGGCTGGCTTCCTGTCATGCGACTTTGGATTGCCATGCCAAGTCCGTGACGATTGGGGCAGAGGGTGAGTCTCGGGTTGTATGGAGAGGTTCCAGGCCTTCTCCAAAGAGTAGGATCATTTCTTTCTTGGAGGCGCAGAGGATGATATCTAGTGGGTGCGAGGGATATATTGCTTCAGTTCGGGATGTCCGGGCAGAGGAGTTATCCCTTGATAGAGTTCCGATTGTTTGTGAGTATCGGGATGTGTTTCCTGATGATTTGCCGGGTTTGCCGCCTATGCGGGAGATAGAGTTTTGCATTGATCTATTGCCAGGCACTCAGCCTAAATCTATTCCCTCGTATCGTATGGCTCCTGTTGAGTTGAGGGAGCTGAAGGAGCAGATTCAGGATTTGCTCGATAAGGGCTTCATTAGGCCCAGTGTGTCTCTATGGGGTGCCCCGGTATTATTTGTGAAGAAGAAAGATGGCTCTATGCGGATGTGTATTGATTACCGGCAGCTGAATAGGGTTACTATCAAGAATAGGTATCCTTTGCCGCGTATTGATGATTTGTTTGATCAGCTTCAGGGTGCTACCTTCTTCTCGAAGATTGATTTGAGGTCGGGGTATCATCAGTTGAGGATTCGGTCCGAGGACGTTTCCAAGACTGCTTTTCGTACCCGATATGGCCACTATGAGTTTCTGGTGATGTCTTTCGGGCTTACGAATGCCCTAGCTGCTTTCATGGATCTGATGAACCGAGTGTTCAAGGCCTACCTTGAATCCTTCGTCATTATGTTTATCGATGATATCTTGGTTTATTCGAGCAGCAGGGAGGAGCATGAGCAGCATTTGAGAGTTGTTCTTCGGACTCTGTGGGATCGGCAGTTGTATGCCAAATTCTCCAAGTGTGAATTTTGGCTCAGTTCTGTATCTTTCCTAGGTCACATGGTGACCAAGGATGGGGTGTGTGTTGATCCGAAGAAGATAGAGGCCGTTCAGAGTTGGCCTAGGCCTACTTCTCCTACAGAGATTCGGAGTTTCTTAGGCTTGGCAGGTTATTATCGGCGGTTCGTCGAGGGGTTTTCTTCTATTTCAGCACCTCTGACGAAGTTGACCCAGAAGAATGTTCCTTTCCTGTGGTCCGATGCCTGTGAGTCTAGCTTTCAGAAGCTTAAGACTCTGTTGACTTCAGCGCCAGTGTTGGCCTTGCCTAGTGGATCCGGGGGATTCACCATATATTGTGATGCTTCGGGTGTTGGCCTGGGTAGCGTTCTGATGCAGGAGGGTAAGGTGATAGCTTATGCCTCGAGACAGCTGAAGGTCCATGAGAAGAATTATCCTGTCCATGATTTGGAGCTGTTAGCTGTCGTGTTTGCACTGAAGTTGTGGAGGCACTATCTTTATGGCGAGCCATGTGAGATATTCACCGATCATAAGAGTCTCCAGTACTTGTTCACTCAGAAGGACTTGAACGGGAGACAGCGCCGCTGGTTAGAGCTGCTGAAGGATTATGATCTTTCTATTCGGTATCATCCCGGAAAGGCTAATGTTGTAGCCGATGCCTTGAGTAGGAAGTCCATGGGTAGCCTCGCCTATCTTGATGCTGATATGAGGCCGTTGGCCCGTGAGTTGCAGGCTTTGTCCATTAGTGGGGTTCGGTTTGATGATTCTGTTCCAGGCCGGGTGCTTGCATATGTGGGGTCTCAGTCGTCTTTAGCTTCCCAGATTCGGGAAAGGCAGTTCGAGGATCCTTATCTGAGAGATCTCCGGGACAGGGTCCTGAGTGGGGGAGTGTCCTCGTTCGTGATTGGTGATGATGGTGCTTTGCGGCTTAAAGGCCGGGTATGTGTTCCAGCCATTGTGGAGCTGAGGCAGATGATTTTGGCAGAGGCTCACAGTTCGAGATATTCCATTCATCCGGGTACTGCGAAGATGTATCATGATCTTCGAGAGCTGTATTGGTGGAAATGGATGAAGAGGGATGTTGCTGATTATGTATCTCGGTGTTTGAATTGCCAGTAGGTGAAGTATGAGCACCGGAGGCCAGCCGGGGTGACCCAGTCTATGCCCATTCCCGAGTGGAAGTGGGAGCAGATCACTATGGATTTCGTAGTTGGTTTGCCGCTGACCGTGGGTAAGCATGATTCGGTGTGGGTAGTAGTTGATCGACTGACGAAGTCGGCTCACTTCATTCCAGTGAGGACTACTTATACCTCGGAGCGTCTGGCTCGTATCTTCATTGAGCAGATTGTGAGATTGCATGGTGCTCCTATTTCTATCATTTCTGACCGAGGTGCTCAGTTCACAGCTCAGTTTTGGAGATCTTTTCAGAGAGAGCTGGGTACTCGGGGCGATCTCAGCACTGCATTTCACCCGCAGACTGATGGCCAGTCTGAGCGGACCATTCAGATCCTCGAGGATATGTTGAGGGCGTGTGCTATTGATTTTGGAGGCCATTGGGATAGCCATTTGCCGCTAGCAGAGTTTGCGTATAATAATAGCTATCAGGCTTCTATCCAGATGGCTCCGTTTGAGGCATTGTATGGTCGGAGATGTCGCTCGCCTATCGGTTGGTTCGAGTCTGGTGAGGTCCAGGTGTTGGGGCCCGATTTGGTGCAGCAGACCTTAGATAAGGTCCGGGTTATTCAGGATCGACTCCGCACGGCTCAGAGCCGGCAGATATCGTATGCAGATCGGAGGCGGAGAGATCTTGAGTTCATGGTTGGGGACCGGGTATTCCTCAGAGTGTCGCCCATGAAGGGTGTTATGAGATTTGGGAAGAAAGGCAAGCTCAGTCCTAGGTTCATTGGGCCTTTTGAGATATTGGAGCGCGTTGGCGCCGTTGCTTATAGACTGGCTTTGCCTCCCTCTCTATCTGTTCATCCGGTGTTCCATATGTCCATGCTCCGGAAGTATGTTCACGATCTGTCTCATGTGATCGATATGGCTTCCGTGGAGGTAGATGGCGACTTAGCTTATTCGGAGGAGCCTATTGCTATTGTGGCTAGAGAGGTCCGTAAGATGAGATCGAAGGTGATCCCGCTTGTGAGAGTTCAGTGGGAGCATCACTCCATTGCCGAGGCCACTTGGGAGCTTGAGTCCGAGATGCGTGAGAGGCATCCGCGCTTTTTCGATGATTCAGGTATGAAATCCTTGTATTTTCTAAGCCTGAATTTGCATTTTTAAGTTTTATTGATTTCGGGTGGTACCGAGGGGTCCTCGAAATCCGTGCCAGCTCCGTGGCTAGTGTGTGGATCCTACCTTAGACTTAGGCTCATCCGAGGACGGCCGAGAGTCTAAGTGGGGGAGAATGTAACGACCCTCAAATAGTCGTTACGTGATCCGGGACCTCGATTTGTGTGTCGACAGTCCCAAAAGCTCCGTTAGGTCATTTATGACCCGTCTGTGAAATCTGAGTCGAAACGGAGTCCGTTTGATAGGTTTTTGAGAAAAGGATCCGTTTATGAAATTCCGGAAAGGAATTTGGGGTTTCGATAGGTCGTTTTGAGTAAACGAACCCCGATGGAAAATCCGAGCACACCGTTAGGTCCGTCTCATCATTTATGATATGCAGCAACCTTCAAAATTGAAAACGGACCTCGTTTGATAGGACTTTTGATAAAGTCCCCGTTTCGAAAGTTTAAAAGAGTTAAAAGAGGTTTCCGAGCTCGATTTGAGAAAATGAGCTCCGATGAGAGATCAGAAAGTTCCGTTAGGTTCGTATAGTCATTTGTGACTTGTAGCAACTTTCGGAATTGGATTTCGAGGTCGTTTGGTTAAATTTCGCTATTTTGGCGAAAGTCAAAAATCGAACCTTTGCCGTGGGACCCACTTTTTGAGTTCTGGAGGTCCGAATTGAGTTCCGTCTTGACGAGCATGTCACCCAAGTATTTTATGGCTTGTGTGAAAAATTTGGGATCATTCCGAGCTTCGTAGGGTCCCGTTTTGCCCCTAAAACAGTAGAAAATCTGGTGCGACTTTTCTGTTCTGTTTTGGCGCAAACAGCCGGATAAAAGCTGATATTTCGGCTAATCCGTAAGGAAATAGGAAAAACTCAAAACATGAAAGTTGTAGCCCTTTTAGTTTTGGTTCTAATGGCACCGGTTTCAGGTCATTTGGACATTCCTATCAAAAGTTATGATTTTTTCAAAAGAAGCTGTCACAGAGGCAAAAACTGCTATAAAAAGGCCATTTCGGGCCATTTCGGTTCATAACTTATAAAAATCATTTGGTGAGCTCTTGAGGCGATTTTTGGGTATTTCTTGAAGACCCAATCATACTTACACTTAAGGTAAGCCCTTTCAATCCATCTTTATGTTGATTAACACAAGAATCAAAGGGTTGATTCTTGGAAATGGGTTAGAACCCTAGGTTCTTAAGAATTGGGGAAAGACATCGAGCAAGGCTCGCATGTGGAATCTAAGTGTACTTTTGGACTCACGGGAGCATGGGGAGTCCGGAAAAGTACATTTTTTAAATTTAGGGCTCGGCCCTACCCGGGAGCATTTTGGTAATTTTTACCCTAGGATGCCTATAGGCTTAAATAGCTATAATTGAGCACTCATATGTGTTATATCTTGTCTTAATAGACCTAGTGGAGAGTCCTTCGCGGACAAGGCGAGCGGGAAAGGAGATTCTTCCCGGTATTTGAGCCCGAATTTCGAGGTAAGTGAGACTTGACCTCTATTGTGCTTGTGGACTCTTCCTTCATGCTAGTATGCTTCATGTACGCATATATATACCTAACAATGGTTAGGATTAATGATGTGAATTACTTGCTATTATTGTTTGTTATAAATAGCGAGATTGTGACTCGACCGAGGTATGTGCCGGTCTAAACGCTACGTTGAGGTAGCTTAAATTTATATCGTAGTAACGCTTGCTACGCCATGCCTAGATAGCAAGAACTTGGGACATGGCCGAGGATGTTGCCGGCATGTCATGATAAATGTCTTGCCGAGGATTTTGCCGGCTTTTGTATGATATTGGTACTTGATTTGTTCACGTGCCGGGTTGGGTAGTGCTGTCTATACGTAACCTTGGGTTGGACGACATGGGAGTAGGGATTGTACCCCCAAACTGTGGTCGGGTTAACCTTCGCCTTACTTTCAGCTAGCATAACCAACCTGGGTTACGGTGACTGTGAAATATTATCGTTATTAATATTTCTGTTATTATTTCTGTTATGATTATTAATGTCGTGGATATTAATACTGTTAGAGGGACACTTGACAGGGGGTGTGGTGTCGCCTATACTATGAGATGTGTCACACTTGACAGGGGGTGTGGTGTGGACACTTGATCTTTGAGATGTGACACACTTGACAGGGGGTGTGGTGTGGTCACTTGATTTATTGAGACACGACGCACTTGACAGGGGGTGTGCTGCGATCGTAGACAGATTTGAGATGAGCCAACGACTACGGGTCGTTAGTCTACTTATTCATGATTGTGATAGTGACTTCGGGTCACGGTATATGGTTGATACTTAGTAGTGGTGTTGCTAGTCCATCGTAGGTCTAGGTTAGTCGACACGGGAGTAGAGATTGGACATCCAAACCGCCGCTGAGTTGACCTATGCCTTACGTTGGATGGGCATAATCCTTGAGACTTCTGGTTACTACTTGTGTGTATGGAATGTGTTACATCTATTTGTGATTTCACTACTTTATTGTATGATTACTATAGTATGTTGTTGCTTATGATGCATGTAGCGACTTGTCCCGCAAGGGTACCTTAGCGGGCCTGTCGGTGATCTTACTGGGCTTCGGCTCATAACTTACTCTGCTACGTGCGCATGTCCTTCATCCAGTCAGCAGCCCGGACGTTAGCGGTTCCCGAGGCTTCTGAGACTTTTGATTGAGGTGAGCCGACCACACAGACCGTGGTGACATACCGCCGGAGTCACTTAGAGATAGGACTCAGATTTCTTTGATGTATATTCATACTTTATTGAGTCACTCTTAGAATGCTCCAATTCTTTTGTGGATATATTCTTTTGGACTTCACCCTTTTATATTTATATATCCATTTATGATCTTTTCACATTATTGTTCTTTTCCGCATCTTGTTTCATTGGTTCGCCTAGGCAAATGTTGTTTAGGTGCCATCACGAGCCCTTGGAAATTGGGTCGTGACAATGGCCTCCCTAAAATAATAGAGGTCTCCTCATCAACTGCACAATCAAGAATTACAAAGTCTGCAGGGAACAAAAATTTATCTACTTGCACTATCACATCGTCTAAAATCCATACAGGTATAGTAGCACTCCTATCAGCTAGATGTATCAAGCTTTTTATAGATAGACAGTGGCATCAAATTTATACTAGCTCCTAAATCAAGTAAGGCTCTAGCAAAAGTGTACTTACCAATTGTACAAGGTATAGTCAAGCTACTTGGGTCTGCCAGCTTTGGAGTAACAGGCTTAGTCGCAACATCACTGTAAGTGTAAGTCAGAGTGATCATAGCTAGATCCTGAAAATCAAACTTTCTAGACAAGAAATCTTTCATCATTTTAGCATAACCAGCCACATCTCTAATAGCTTCAAGTAAAAGAATGTTAACATGTACTCCCTCTGTTTCAATTTATGTGAACCTTTGTGGAGTACGAAAGTCAAATAGACTAATTTTTTGTGTGAATTTAATAATATAATTTAAAACTTTTATGAAATAAAACTTACATATTTAATAACTACATATAAAGTAATAATAGTCACAATAGTTAAGAATTTAAAATGTTCAAAAAATATTTGTAAGAAACGTGGTCAAAGAAAATCGTGTTTGACTCCTCAAAAAGTAATAGGTTCACATAAATTGAAACAGATGTAGTAATTACTTAAGCATATTAATGAATTTCTTGCACTGGCTTTCTTTTTGTTGTTTTACGAGCCTTTGGGGATAAGGTGGTGGTGTCTTACGCTTTACATTTACCTCGTCACTTATCTTTTCAGCCGGCTGCATCACAAAGTTAAGTATAGTCTTCTTTTAAGCTTCATCTTTGTGAGCAACTTTAGTTGGAACATCCACAGGATCAGCTATTGGCACACTAGGTGCCGCACCCTTAGCCAAATTTTCTCTTTACCAAGATCTCTACCAATCTCCAAAGTAACTGCCAACAATTGCTTAGGATTTCCATCCTTTTGATTTACCACTATATCTCCTGGCAAGGCACCCTTAGGTCTATTGTTCAAAGCAATAGTCAATTGTCTCAATTTAGTCTCTATTCCCTTAATAACAGTATCATGGACTGTCACTAGATCTTGCATCTACTTATGCACTCCCTTCATAGATTTTACCATATTTTTAATCTCAGCTATGTCGTTAGCTTGCTGCAGAAGCAACCGCAACAACTGCTAGTTATTGTAAGTTGCTTGTCTCTAGTAAGGAACTGACTGACCATGTGGTATGGCAGTGTTGTATTGTATTGGCTGCTGAGCCTGCCTGACCGGACCTTGCTCATTATATTGCTACATCTGCCCACTATTAAGAAAATTCACATCTTCATTATAGCCTAATAAATCAGAGTTAAAAAAATTACTAGGATTAGGATTCTGAGTTAAAACACATGTATTCGCTTAATTAACAGGTTTCAGGATGTTCTCATTGAACTGTTTTACCACCACATCAAATGTAGTTTGCAGCTTTGACATTTATTCTTCCACACCATGGTCGATACCAGCAAGTGAAGCCCTTGAACATGAGCCAGTAAATGCATCTCTAGTCATCCAACCTGAATATTTATCCATTTCATCAAGTAGATCCTTCGCTTCAGCAAATATTTTACTCAAGAACACTTCTTCAGCTGCTGCATCCAAAGTTCCCTTGTTTTGATGGCCCATGCCTATGTAAATTTTTTGTCCCAGAATTTGATCAGGAATTCCATGATGGGGATACCTTCTCAAGTAACCCTCGAACCTCTCTCAAGTTTTTGGTAAAATCTCGAGTGGGTTCTACTTTAACATGAGTATCTCATCAACTAGCTTGACAGTCTTATTTGGTGGAAAAAACTTCTTCATGAATTTTATCACCAAGTCGTCCCAGTTAGTAATGGAATTGACTATCAATGAGTCCAACCAATCATTAGTGTCTTCCGTTGGTGAGAACAGGAATAACATCAATTTCACAACCTCTAAGGGCACTCGAGCCTGCTTTAGAGTTTAAAAAATCCTTAAGAATTTTCATAGGTGCTTTTGTGGATCATCCGTAGATTTCCCCACGAACAACCCCGCATTAGACAACAAAGTTACCATTGTATGAGTGCTGTGAAAACTCTCAGCTTCAAATTTTTGAAGCTGAATAGCAGAGGCCAAGTTTCCAGCCACAGGTTGTGCAAAAACATTAATTGCTAAGTCTTGAGCCATCTCAATGTATTTGGTTTCTGATTCTTCAAGTGTATTGTCAACAGTATTTTCCCTTTTCAAGGCATGGAATGTTCTCTCGATGTTAGGGTCAAATGGTTTCAACTCTGAAGACTGAGGTCTCGTCTTTGGCATACACCTAAAGTACACAAATTCAGAGAGTTAGTTCAAGATGATAAAAGTGAAGTCAGTTGAGAAATAAAACTAGCTCTCTTAAAAACTAAAATAACACTGTGTTCCTGGCAACGATGCCAAACTATGATCACGTCCAACTACGTCATCTAAAAGGGACTAAGCGGTCAAATATAGCTCGATACTTAAAGTTCTGAGGTTGAATCCCACAGAGAACACTCGAGATATAGTTGTTATTCTAACTAATCTACTTATCGATTAACTTCTCGAGGGTTTTATCTTAAATTGGTTGTGTAAAAAATAACTAATTATTAAGAAATTAACAATTAAGTAAATAGCAAAGTAGTAGAGAAAAGGTTTAACTTAAGTGATGTAAAACCTATGATTGATCTACCCAACTCCTACTTATGTGCTAGAATAATGCTTTAATGAATTCAACTTGGTTCTTCCTATTTAACACTTGCTCCAAGTTCACAACTATACACTTCCGCATAATAATTGCAATGTTCACCAATCAAGTTTCTAGTTAATTAATGAAGATGAGTAGGACTACAAGTATAGTTCAAAATAGGGATTAATGGCCAAAAAACGTTTTTAGCAACCTAAGTAATGCCTTTGTTTTACGTTGAAATATTACTAAGATTTTAACCCTAATTTATGAATCTATCCCTAGACACACAAGAATAAAGAGAAAAATTAATTGGGGGCCCTTCCAATCATTAACAAATAAAATAAAAACACTTAGATAGGAATAATTAATAGGTTTCATTCATTAAATAAATAATTTGTAAGACATAAGTATTGGAGTGGTTCAATCAACCTTGGAATGGGTGATTTAGCCACTCATAGTTATATTCTAAGACAAAAACAAACTATAAGTAAATCTACACAAAAGATGGTGGGTGGATGAGAAAAAGGCTTTAATCTTATTCTTCTCTCTTCCTTGCCTCCTCTGGGTGTAAAATTAGCGAAAAGTTCTGTCCAATTGGGTTCTAAGATGTATTTATAGTATAGGACATGATATAGGACAAATATACCCTTGAAATAACCATAAAAAATTCAGACTAAGCAGGATTTCGGGGCTACACGCCACGCATCAAGGCGTACAGCCCACCTTCTGATCCTTTTGCACCAAATAAACTTGTAAGAGTGTGCACCATGAGGCACACAACATGAAACAAGTCATGCAACATGTTGTGCATGTTGTTCTTCTCGTCCGTCCTCCGTTCACACGATCCTTGGGCTTCTATTCAGACTTCAAAATCGTTGATTTCACTAAACTTTGCTCCAAGAATGCCTTATATCATCAACATAATTCGTACGACATAAACCACACCGAATGAGAGAAATTCAGTTAAAAAAACTAAAAAATATCACAAGTAGACGCATGAATACGAGGTGAAAGTGCATTAAATATAGTAATATCTAGCCTCGTATCAATACTCGGGATGCAACCAGATCCTCATGAATCCACATGATCAAGAAAAGACCTTGTTCATTACATATTGGGGGACTTACTGTTACCGGGTGATGCCGCTTGGATTGAAGAATGCTGGAGCCACTTACCAATAGCTGGTATTTTGAAGAACTTGGAAGGCCGAGATCAAAGATAACCATTTATAAAAAGGAAGAAAGGGAATGAATCTGCCGAAATGAAGAGTTTATTTCATCAGAACATGATATTCAAGATGGAGAAGTAATGATGAAAAGGCTAGCCAAAGGAGCCTTTGTACAGGAGGAAAATAATCAGGATAGATGTGAAACGGTCAAGGGATAGCTGTGACAGCAGATACGAAAGAATTTGGCGCAGGTAGAATAATAGTCATCGGGAAGATGCGGAAGATGAAGAGGACTGATCAAGTGAAAGAACGTGGAATATTGGGAAGAACGAAGAATCAGACTTGGTAAGTTGCAGCAAGGAATCGGTGCAACATCTTTTCATGCTTCCTTTCACTTCCAGACTGCTTAGGCAACACTGAACAAGTGGGGGACTGCCTGTATAGGCAAAAATACGTGATGCAAGAATAACAACGAAAAACGAAAATAAAGGATAAAAAGCAAGACACTCAATGATCTACCAAGAATTGCAAGAAGGAACTAGTCTACTTACCTTCTTGATGAAGCCAAGGAGGACCTATACTAAGCAACAACCCTCAAGACAACTAGGAATTAAAAGTTGAATGATCAAGAAGAAGGAAGTTGTTCAATTCGATTCCATACAAAAAGAACAAGAAATCCCACATGAACTAGGTTTTAGCAAAAGCTGCGATTCTTTTTAATAATGAAGCAAGGTGCTGAAAATAAACTAAGTGTTAGGCTTATATGGGTGAGCCTCACACGCCTAAAACGTAAAGGAATAGGCCCCAAGTGGGCTAAATGTCAATAGCCACGCAGGGCTAATAAAGCACCATAAAATAAATAAGTCTAGCTACGCAAAAGCATGAAAAAGTGCTAAAAATACAGCGCATTCAGGCCAATAAACGAGCCCTCCACGCGGATGAATTGTCTAGAAAATATAGGCCGCGTGCCACACGAGTACCACGCGCCAAGCATTCTTCTAGAATGCCCCTTCTCCAATGCTAACCAATGATTCCTAAGCCTCTTTTAACATACGCCTCCCTTCCTCAACACTTGCACAATCATGGCTCATCTTCACCATCAAGTGAGCATGATGAAGCTCCTTAGCTTGGCTCCTTGTGAATGGTCTTGAAGGCACAAATGTAGCTTGATCAGGCTGGACTGAATCATTCTCCCCTTCTTGAGAAGATTTCATCCTCAAAATTGTGCCATCATCATCTCTCAAAGTGGCATTACCTGCAACACAAGTAGTTAAGTCAGAAACATTGAAAGTTTTAGAGACATTATACTCACCAGGCAGATCTATAACATAGGCGTTATTATTAATCTTTTGAAGCACTTGGAATGGACCATCGCCTCTCAGGGCTAGCTTCCCCTTTCTTTGGCTCGGGAACCTTTTCTGTCGGAAGTGTACCCAAACCCAATCACCCTTCTTTTAAGTCCAGCTTTTTTCGCCCCCTATTCTTCTTGGTCGCCACTTTCTCATAAGCTTCTTCCAAGTTCTTCCTTACCTTAGCATGCAACTCGAGCAACGCGGCTGCCCGGTTTTCACCATCAACATTAATAACTGCATCTCTAGGCAAAGGAGTAAGATCAAGTGGAATCAAGGGGTTAAAGCCATAAACACATTCAAATGGAGTTATGCTAGTCATCCTATGCACAGTTCTATTATAAGCAAACTCCATAATAGGCAACCTATCGGCCCACGTCCCCGCCTTACCTTTTGTCATAGCCCTAAGAAGAGCTCCCAAGGTTCGATTAACAACCTCAGTCTGACCGTCAGTCTGCGGATGATGAGACGTGGAAAACAACAATTTGGTACCAAGAGCACCCCACAAACACTTCCAAAAGTGACTCAAAAATTTCGAATCCCTATCACTAACAATAGTACGAATCACCCCATGCAGCTTTAACACATTAGCAATAAACAAGGAAGCAACATGTTGTGCATCATCACATTTTTTACAAGGAATGAAATGAGCCATCTTAGAGAACCTATCAATAACCACATAGATACTATCATGACCACCCCTAGAACGAGGCAGCCCCATCAGAAAATCCACGGAGACGTCTACCCAAGGACTAGTAGGGACGGGTAACGGAGTGTATAAACCATGATTATTAGACCTAGACTTAGCCCGTTTGCAGTCTAAACAAGCACTACAAACACGCACAACATCACGCTTCATCTTAGGCCAATAAAACTGCTCCCCAAGTATAGCCAAGGTCTTATCTACCCCAAAGTGACCCATCAAGCCCCCATAATGTGCCTCACGCACCAGCAACTCACGCCATGAAGACACGGGTATACAAACTCTCCCCTTCTTAGAAAGGTGCCTATCATGCCATTGATACTTCTCTATTCGCTGTCCACTAGCTATAGCATCACACACACTCTTAAGCTTAGGATCATGGATGTACATAGACTTAATACTCCCAAAACCCATCAGCCTAGATGCTAAAGTGGTAGCCAAAGCAAACTTCCTAGAAAGTGCATCAGCCACTATGTTCTCCTTTTCCTTTTTGTAATGAATTACGTAAGAGAAACTCTCAATGAACTCAACCCATTTGGCATGCCTCTTATTCAGCTTCTCTTGACCCCTAAGATGCTTGAGCGACTCATGATCACTCCTAATGACAAACTCCATAGGCAATAGATAATGCTGCCAATGGGCTAAAGCTCTCACGAGGGCATACAACTCCTTGTCATACGTAGAGTAATTCAGGGCAGCCCCCTTCAACTTCTCACTAAAATAAGCAATAGGTTTCCCATCTTGCATTAGGACGCCACCTATCCCAACCCCCGAGGCATCACACTCAATCTCAAATGCCTTGCTAAAGTCGGGCAATTGCAACAATGGGGCAGAACTAAGCCTATGCTTCAACTCTTGGAAAGCCTTCTCTTGAGACTCTCCCCACACAAAGGGTTGATCTTTCTTTACTAACTCAGTGAGTGGTGCAGCTATAGTACTAAAATCCCTTACAAAATGTTTATAGAAACTAGCTAGACCATGGAAAATCCTAACTTGTGTCACACTAGTTGAAGCAGGCCAATCTCTAATAGCTTCAACCTTAGACTCATCCACCTCAACACCATTAGCACAAACTACAAAGCCAAGAAAGACAACTCTATCTACACAAAAGGCACACTTTTTAAAATTAGCATAGAGCTTTTCAGCCCTCAACACGTAAAGTACTTGCCTTAGGTGATCAACATGGTCATCTACACTTCTGCTATAAATCAGAATATCGTCAAAGTAAACGACCACAAACTTATTAATGAACGGCTTAAGTACATGATTCATTAGTCTCATAAACGTACTAGGTGCATTTGAAAGGCCAAAGGGCATCACCAACCATTCATATAGACCAAACTTGGTCTTGAACGCAGTTTTCCACTCATCACCCGGTTTCATATGGATTTGGTGGTAACCGGACCTAAGACCAATTTTAGAGAATACACTTGAACCACTTAACTCATCTAGCATGTCATCTAATCTAGGAATGGGATGACGATACTTTACCGTTATTTTGTTGACTGCCTGGCAATCAACACACATCCTCTCAGTACCGTCTTTCTTAGGAACAAGGATCACGGGCACGACACAAGGACTTAGACTCTCACGGACCAGCCCCTTAGTTAGCAACTCATCCACTTGACGCTTCAGCTCCTTGGTATCGTCTGGGTTGCTCCTATAGGCTGGTTTGTTAGGTATTTGTGAGCCCGGTATGAAATCTATTTGATGCTCAATTTCCCTTAAATGAGGCAGCCCACTCGGCATCTCCTCGGGAAATATATCCTCATATTCCTGCAAAACATCATTAACAACACTAGGCAAAGGGTGAACATTAGTAGTAACATCATCATTAGAGCTCAAATAAACACCCTTATGTACAAGGAAAATTACCAATTTAGAATCATCATTACCTTGCAAATACTCACCTGGCTGCAACATTGCACAAAGATTACTAGGCAGGGATAGTGTAGTAGCATTAGTTTCGGCCTCTAGCTTAGCCTCCTTAAGAGACTTACCTTTAGCCGCCTCTTTCGGCTTTCGCATGCGCCTATAATCATCACTAACCTGTTTGGGTGTCAAGGGTTTGAGTGTATAATTCTTTCCCTCTATCTTGACCGTGTAAGTGTTGGCCTTACTGAGTGACACCCCTATGAAATTGCCAAGGCCTGCCCAACAACAAATGGCAAGCCTGCATCGGCACTACATCACACATGAACTCATCTTGATAAGCTCTCACCTTAAACTTAATAAGCGTTTGCTTCACCACCTTCAAAATATTCCTTTCTTTTTTTAAATTATGTATCGTTTCAAACTATGATACATAAAAGTTAAATAGGGTGAGTATAACACTCGTTCCTAACCATTAATTCCACAATAATGTTCGAGAAAGCTATAGACAATTAATTACCTTAGAAAGAAGAGAAATAAGGATTTATCTTCAACTAAATTCACTCCATCATATATTCCCCCGAGTCAAATTATTTATCCTATTTATTTTTACACGCCCCCTAAGAAAGCATTAATGAGGGGAGATTATTGACTATTTTACCCTCATTTAATCTTCATTGGTATTTAAATAATTATAATATATTAACCAATAAGTGAGATCTTTGTGGTCTTCTAGACATTTACTACTATGGATAAAATGGGTAAAATAAGAAATTTTACTTTGAAATCCTAACTGAACAAATATTTAAGACGACTAATTTTAGAAAGAAGGACAAATAATTTAAGACGGAGGGGTATTACTTATGGCTTTATTGGCAACAGTGTCTTTGACTATTTCTTTTCGGGTTACTCCCTAAACGTTGAGGTGGCTACAAGGCCAATTTGGTGAAAAGTAGATTTTGGTGATCCCCGTTAAAAGGTCCGATATCGAGCGCAACATCAATATATTGAAGTTGCCCACTTATTTATCATTTTACCGTAAAAGAGTTGTAGCTTATTAAATGGTTGATAAATAAATGTTGAAGCAAAGCCCTCTTATTTCTCATCTTACCATAAGTATGAGGGCTATGCTTGCCAAAATATCGATGTTGCCCTGTTACTTATCATGTTACCATAAAGTTTATTAAAAGGGTTGACATGCAACATCAATATTTTGGTTGCTTGAGATTCGGCAATCATATCCTTTTGCTTTAGAGTGATTATGCTACCTAAAGTCTAACGAAAATAATTGATATCATTAGATTTATAAAACAAAATGTAGTAACGAATACTTCAGTTGTGTCTAGAATATCAAGGTATTGGTGTGCATGGTAACAGCAAAAAGCCACATTTTTTATGCTCATGGGACATTGACAGAGCAACCGTAAAGTTGGTGGCAAGGACCTGTCTCTTCCTTTCCTTAGCTAATATCAGCTCATCCAAATATATTCCCATTGTGGATTTCTTAAACTTTATGGTAAGATGATTAATACCATTAAGGAAAAAGAAAATGAAAAATCGTTACTTATGGGGAAAAATAATTTCCTCTAACGATGACTAATAAGTGTTCCTCTTAATACATATGGAAAACATTTAAGCTCCCTCATTTGGTCCGACCCTCCTTTCTCAAAGAAATTAAAGGAAAACTCGCAACAAGGAAACTACACTTGGAGATTTCGTAGTGCTTTCGAATTACTTTTCTCATAATCTATGTTTGTCTATTTTCTAAAATAAGCTCCTCTCTGTCTCTACCAACTGATACCACAACCCTTTTAATATAATGTAGACCAGCATATTTAACTTGTATTCGTACTTGCTACTACAATTATAATCCAGACGAAGTCAGAGTATACATTATATATAACACTAGAATAACTAGACTAGTAAAGGCGTTTTCTAAACTTTGGTTATTGAAAACAATGATGATGAAAGCCCCTCCATCAAAGGCATTGATCATCAAAATCAACCTTGTTTTCTTGGCTTGTTTCTTTGTAGCCTATGCTGCTATTCTTCTCCGTCGTCCTTCATCTTATTCCGTTTATCACCATAACACAATATCCTTTGTTAAATGCTCATTCCATGAATGCCATTATAAGGTACGATGAGCTTTCCATGTTTCATTCAAGAAAGGAAGAAATAAGATTCATGTACTCCCATTACATAATGGTAGATACTTTATTTTAAACTTCTCAGTTACCCTTAAAAGCAAACCTTTATAGACACATATATGTCATGCATGTATAAGAGCACAAGTGTCGAAAATCCCTTTTTCTTTTTAGTTATGTCGAATCAAACTATGCCATATAAATAATATGGAGGGAGTACATTTATGAATAGTTAAATATATTTATGTGATCTAGAGCTCGTTTGGGTAGGCTTATAATCCCACTAATGGGTGTTTGGTAACTCAAAGAGTCATAGACTTATAAGCACTTATGTGCTTAAAAAATAAGCCAATAAGTTAAAAAATCCAAACTTCTCAGAAATTACTTATAAACTTATGGCTTATAAGCTACTTAAAATAAGGTCACCCAAAAAGTGCTCCTAATACTATTTTACTGTATGAACTGTTCATATGTATGAAAGTTAGACTCATTATTTTCTTTTTTTCAATAGGTGGAAGGTGGGATAAAGATGAAAGCAGTGTTGGAAAAATCGGTAAGAAATAACACAAAGGCAGAAAAGAAACTGGTGAAGCGTGAAAAGCCTAATTTCTTGGATGAAATGGGAAGAGAAATGAAGATAGGGATGGTGAATATGGAAAACGAGGATATTACAGAATGGAAAATGTATGGCCAAATAACACAAGTAGATTTTGAGAAAGTTTCGAATTTGTTGGAATGGAAAAACTTATTTCCAGAATGGATAGACGAAGAAGAAGTAGATGGACCGCCGACATGTCCAGAGATACCAATGCCAGTGTTCAAAAACTATGGTTACATGGACGTGATAGTGGTAAAATTGCCATGCAACAATTCAGAAGGATGGGGTAGGGATGTTTTCAGGCTACAATTGCACCTAGTGGCTGCAAACTTGGCAGTGAAGAGGGGAGTAAGGGGCTGGAATAAGAACATGAAGGTATTATTTTTGAGCAAGTGTAGACCAATGGTTGAGTTGTTTAGGTGTGATGACTTGAAGAAACATGAAGGGGATTGGTGGTATTATGAACCTGACATGATCAAGTTAGAACAGAAGGTTTCATTGCCAATTGGTTCATGCAATTTGGCTTTGCCCCTTTGGGGAAAAGGTAACAGTTTTTCAACTGCTAGTTCCAGTTCTTGCATTTCTTGATCTCCTTTTCTGTTTTGACTTTAAATATTTTGGGATATCGTCAAGAAAAAGGGTAAAGTTGGAAAAATAACTGCGCCAGGTAGGGGTCGAACCTACGACTTTATGCTTAGGAAACAGACTTTATGCTTAGCATTCAATACATTTTTTTACCCGTTTGCCCCAAACAGCGAGAGGTAGGTTGGCTGAGAATTAATTAATAAAAGATAATAGATGGACTCATAAGTTTGAAGGAGTGTATACAAAATATCAATATCATTGTGACTGAGAACTTATATTATTTTCACTATTCATCACTGTGACTAGTCAGTAAACAAAGGAGTACTCCTAATAATTATGGGAAACTTGGTTTCAATGATTTAGTACCAACGGGAGGTTGGAAGGCATTTTCTTTTGGGTTGGTAAATCGTTGGTAGACTTGTAGAAAATAAAAACATTTTCCCGCATGCGAGTAAGAAGGCTGCGTGTAGTAAAATCACACAAAACACAGTAGTACATTGCATTTGTCCTTCACAAAAGATAGTGAAGGAAAGGGATATCCCAACTACTACTCCATACACCTTCAATTCATTAGCTTGTATGGCATCATCATAAGCGATGAACAACACAATTACGAAAGGAAAAATACAAAAGAAAAATTTACTGAACAAAATCGCTATTACTTTAATTTCACGTAGTACTAATTTGAATAGTAAGGAGTACTATTCAAGCAGATAGTTGTAGCAAATATTTAGCCTTTATGGAGTCATAAGTTTAATTCATTCCCACTTCTTATTTATTACTCTAAAATAATATTGACATAAATATGTGATTGCAGAAATCAATAAAGTTTACGATATTTCCAAACTTGAAAGCAGCACAAAGGCCACAAAACGAGAAGCTTATGCCACTGTTCTCCACTCTACAGAAGCCTATGTTTGTGGTGCAATTAGTCTAGCTCAAAGTCTTCTTCAAACAGGAACCAAACGTGATCTTATTCTCCTCTTAGATAAAAGCATCTCTAAGCCTAAACGAGAAGCCTTAACCAAAGCAGGTTGGAAGCTAAGGTTCATCCAAAGAATTCGAAATCCAAGAGCCGAGAAAAACACATACAATGAATACAACTACAGCAAGTTCAGACTATGGCAGCTCACTGACTATGACAAGATTATCTTCATTGATTCAGACATCATTATTCTTCGTAACATTGACATTCTTTTTTACTTTCCTCAAATGTCAGCTACTGGTAATGATGGCTCAATCTTTAATTCTGGTGTTATGGTCATTGAGCCATCAAATTGCACGTTTGGCATGTTCATGCAACGTAGGAAAGAAGTTTTTTCCTATAACGGAGGTGACCAAGGCTTCCTTAACGAAGTCTTTGTATGGTGGCATAGGTTGCCTAGGAGAGTGAATTTTTTGAAGAACTTTTGGTCCAATAGTTCAAATGAAATTAGTGTTAAAAACCAATTATTTGGAGCTGATCCTCCAAAGCTCTATGCTATACATTATCTAGGATTAAAGCCATGGTTGTGTTATAGGGACTATGATTGTAATTGGGATATTGATGATCAACGTGTTTATGCTAGTGATGTCGCACATCGGACATGGTGGAAACTTCATGACGTCATGGATAAGAACTTGCAGAAATTTTGTGGGTTGACAAAGCGGAGGAAAATTGAGCTGGAATGGGATAGGAAGAAAGCTGGAAAAATTGGATTCAAAGATGGACATTGGAGGATTAATGTTACTGATTCCAGACGATTTTCTTGACTGGGCTTCTTCAAACAGTTTTTTCCACTTTCTTTCTTTCTTTCTTTCTTTTTTAATATATTTATGCAAATAGAGAAATATTGCATATTCTCCATTTTTGGAGGAGAATAGCATATATAGCTTCTAATTTCTAAATCTCTCCCTTCTTTATATCTCTCTCAATAAGCTTTATTGGCTATTTGTTTCTTAATTAAGTAATAAGTAATAATTATTTTAAGTGACCGTTCATGTGTTGTCAATTGAAAGTTTTTCCGATTTGTGAGAAGGTCAACCTAAATAAATCATTTCCAGAATGGGAAAAAAAAGAAGAAGTAAAGTGAAATATATGTGTTGAAATTTTGTATGCAAGAGCAGGAACTTTGTATTATATTTTGTACTAAAACCTGTTGAATGATAACCATTACAACATCCAGATAATAGTGCTAAAACACGACTCAATTTTTAGAACGTACATGTCCAGGTAGGAATGGCCGGCACCTACAAATCTTATTTTAATATACTATCCATTAAATAATTATTTTGAATCCAAGAAGTAAGCAAATGTTTAGACACATGTACTTCATTGAGTTGTATGGTCTCGCTCTATCGATTATTACTGGCTTAATAAATGCATATTTCCTCACAGTATATAATAGAGTTTGTAAGGTTCAGTGAGATGAATTGAACAATTCGACTTGTAATTAAGTTGCAACTTCTTTAACACTGGCTCAGACCGTACCTTGATTTCTTTCTTTGTTATTTGTGATAGTGATAATATAAGGGACACTAACAAATTTAGCAGCTCATATTAATTAACACCTAAACAAAAAATGAACCTCATCATTTCTTTTTACTATCTCTAGCTGACAACCCTTAAATGCCTCTAACTCTCTATAAAAACCGAACACACCACACGTGAGGAATAAGAATTGAGAGAAAACTCTTGCTCTTATTGATGAAGGGAGTCCCCTATTTATACAAGAGAAACCTAGAGAAAACCTAAACCTAACCTAAATCTAACTTAGGGACCAAGTAAACATAACGGGTCTGGCCCAATAAACAATTTACATAATTAACCTATTTACATATCTAATCTATTTACAATATAACCTTCATTACCCCCCCTCAAGTTGGAGCGTGAGGGTTCCTTATGCCCAACTTGTTAAGGAAGTACTCGAACTGAGCGCGTCTCAGCGCCTTCGTAAAAATATCAGCAAGTTGCGTGGTCGTAGGCACATAGCTGGGACGAATGATTCCTCCAATGATTTCATTCCAAACAAAGTGACAGTCGACTTCGATGTGTTTAGTGTGTTCGTGAAAGACAGGATTCCGAGCAATATGTAACGCAGCTTGACTGTCACACTTCAAATTCATCGGAGAATTGTGATCGATTCCAAGGTTCCATAAAATCCCTTTCAACCACTTCAATTCACACACAGTCATCGCCATCGATCTATATTCCGCCTCGGCGGAGGACCTCGACATGATCTGTTGCTTCTTCATTCTCCAAGATATTGGTGAGTCCCCTAACGACACATACCAACCTGTTAACGATCGACGTGTCAACGGACAGCCTGCCCAATCAGAGTCACACCACCCGTGCAATCTCAGATCACACTGAGAATTAAATATGATGCCTTGACCCGGACAGCCTTTCAAATATCGAACAACCCTAAGTGTCGCTTCCATATGCTCAATACGGGGACTCTGCATGAATTGCGACAGCACATGCACACTATAGGACAAATCCGATCGTGTAAAACACAAGTAAATCAATCTTCCAACCAGTCGCCGATAGCGTTCAGGATCTTTGATAAAACGACCAGTCGCAAGTGCCAAGCGATGGTTTTGTTCTATCGGTGTACCAACCGGTTTTGCCCCCAACAAGCCTGCTTCCGATATGATATCCAATGCATACTTCCTCTGACACAAGAAGATTCCTTTCGGAGCCCTTGCCACTTCAACTCCCAAGAAGTATTTCAAGGCACCTAAATCCTTCATATGGAAACATTTCGAGAGATATAACTTAAAAATTCGAATTGCCTTCGAATCATTACCAGATATAATTAGATCATCCACATAAACAAGCACATTTAAATGTACATTTCCGTTCTTCATCGTAAATAATGAGTAATCTGAATATGATTGTCGAAACCCATATTGCTTCAGTGCAGCAGACAACTTCGCAAACCAACATCGGGGAGCCTGTTTTAATCTATACAATGATTTTCGAAGACGACACACAGTTCCTCTCCCAGTCACGTGATGTCCCGGAGGCAATTTCATATATACTTCTTCGTGTAGATCACCATGCAGAAAAGCATTGTGCACATCCATCTGATGCAATTCCCAATTTTTGGCAGCTGCTACGGCCAGAAAAAATCGGACAGTCACCATCTTTGCAACAGGTGCAAATGTCTTCGTGTAATCAACTCCTTCGATTTGATGATTCCCAAAAATCACCAGTCTTGCTTTGTACCTTTCAATAGTTCCATCCGAGCTGTACTTTATCTTATATACCCATCGGCATCCGAGGGCCTTCTTCCCGGTAGGTAAGCGAACAAGCTCCCAAGTTTTGTTCGCCTCCAATGCCTTCAATTCTTTCCCCATGGCTGTTCTCCATTTTTCATTTTTCACCGCCTCCGAATAAGAGGTAGGCTCATGTCCTTGCGTTATAGCTGCAAGAAAACTCACATATTTCGAAGAGAAATTATCACAATTGACATAGTGTGCTAGAGGATAGGGCTTACCAGAGGGTTGTTGAGGAGCGAATGAACAATCAGACTTTCGAACACAGGACGATACCCGGTGACTCATCTTTTGTACCGTATTAGTAACAAAGTCTCTCAGCAAGATATTCTCTTTCTTAGTTCGTTTTCCACGACCCATCTCTTCGGGTGCAATGTCGGGAACAACTTCAGGTTCAGCTTCCGGAGTCATCACTTCGGGTTCAATATCCGGAGTCATGACTTCGGGTTCAACACCCCCCCTTCGTCGCACACTCTCTTCTTCCTCCTCCAATGCTACGGTGACAGGAACCGTATCTTGTCTCCATTTTTCGTCCTCAGTCTCCTTGGATGCGAACGGAATTTCCTTTTCGTAAAACACCACATCCCTTGTGAACACAAACTCCTTTGCCTCCAAATCATACACTTTCCACGCTTTCTTCCCATTTGGATAACCCAAAAACACGCATCGACGACTCCTACTTTCAAACTTGTCACTTGTTCGTCCTTGATTGTGAGCATAACATAAGCAACCGAACATCCTTAAATGATCATAATTCGGTGTCACACCCATCAAAATATCGTAAGGTGTCTTCCCGTTCAACAACTTAGTGGGTGTCTGGTTAATCAAATAACATGCCGTCATCACACAATCTCCCCAGAAGTCAATTGGTAAATTGGCTTGAAATCGTAGCGCCCGTGCCACGTTTAAGATATGTCTATGTTTCCGTTCAACTCTACCATTTTGCTGGGGTGTCCTTACACAAGACGTTTGGAACAAGACCCCTTGTTCGAGAAAATAGCCTCTCAGACTTACAAATTCGGTACCATTATCACTTTGAACGCACTTAACCCGTTTATTGAATTGTCTTTCTACCATTGCAAAGAAACCTTTCAATTTTTGTCCGACTTCTCTCTTATCAACTAACAAAAACACACATACTCCTCGTGAACAATCATCAACAACAGTAAAAAATATGATGCACCACACGAAGACTCAGTTCTATAAGGACCCCACAAGTCACAATGAACTAAATCAAAAGGTTCAGCAGCTTTATTATTACTCGAAGGAAATACATTTTTAGTTTGCTTTGCCCTAAGGCATACATCACATGCCTTTTCTTTTAAGCTACCTTTCCCATTATCTTCTAAAACTGAAAGAGATTTTGTTACTTGCATCGAAGGATGTCCCAACCTTTGATGCCACAAATCTACCACATCGACCTTCACAGCTTTCACCACGGGTATCGTCCGAAAGTAGTAGAGTCTGTTCTTTTGTTCACCCGCTCCAATCAACTTCCCCGTAGCCCGGTCCTGCATAACACACAAATCATTAGTGAAATTTACATTGCAACCAACTTGATTAATTAATTGAGATACAGAAATCAAATTCCAAGTCATTTCGGGCACATATAACACTCCGTGAAGAACCATGTCTTCATTAAATCTGATGGATCCTTCCTGAGTCGCCATCGTACTGCTTCCGTTCGGTAAACCTACCGGACACTTTGGTATTGTTCGTAAATTCTCCAAAGTACTTATCTGACCGGTCATGTGATTTGACGCCCCCGTGTCAATAATCCATGAAATATGAGTTTTCTTACCGATCGAAGGTTCACTTGTGCTTGCCTTCTCCTTTTTCAGCAAATCGAACAGCATCTGCAACTGATCACCTGTTATTTCGGACAAGTTAGTTTGTCCGGGCACATTCATGTGTCAGTTTTCTCCATTCTCGAGCTCAGCTTGAGCAGCATTTGCTCGATTATTGTCACGTCCTCGACCAGCATTCGAACCAAACTGTTGACGTCCACGTCCTCTTCAACCTCTGTTACCTTCAGCTCTTCCTCTGCCACGTCCTCCATTCGAAGGACTTTGCTTCGGATAATGCACCCACCCCTCCAGATAACCAATAACTTCATAACAACGTTCCGGAGGGTGTCCTCCTCGATCACACAAGTGACACTCCTTATAGCCTGTCTTCGGTGGCTGTGATCGTTGTGCAGCAAACGCTGTCACCTCCCCCCGTTAATCCTGAGTTCGTGCCATCCCTTTAACCCGTTCATCTTGGATCACCTTTTGGTAGAATTGATTCATCGATGGCAACGGATCCTGAGCCAAGAGATTGGAACGGACAGTTCCATAAAGACTTTCATCCAAACCCATAAGGAATAAGTGAACCCTATCATCTTCCTTTTTCTTCTCCAGTGCAACCGTTAGATTGCAAGTGAAGTTTCCACACGAACAAGTTGGAAACTTATCACAATTTTCTAGTTCTTCCCACAACATAGCCAGTTTTTCATAGTAAGCAGCAATAGTTAATCCCTTTTTCTTACAACCGGCCAAGGCCGCTTCAGTTCCTGAATCCGAGGTCCGTTTCCCACGGAGAAACGTTCTAGAATACTCTCCCATAGATCTTTCGCCACCTCCATGTGTGATATGGTGGTCCGAAGAGTAGGCTCGATCGAATTTCTAATCCACGACACCAGAAGAGAATTGATAGTTCACCAGTCCTCATAACCGATCGACTTTTCATCGGACATCTTGATCGATCCGTCAACAAAACCAAACTTCTTCCTTGCACGCAGCGCCGTTCTAACCGACCGCGCCCATTCCTCATAGTTTTCACTGGTCAACTGGACCTGTGTGATAATCAGACCAGGATTATCATTCAAGGTGATATCAAACGGAGAGTTTGTCTTCCGTACGACTGCAGCATAACCTTTTGGAGCCTCCATTATTTTCTATTTGAAGAGTTTCACGGTAGCTCTGATACCATGTAAAAACCGAACACACCACACATGAGGAATGGGAATTGAGAGAAAACTCTTGCTCTTATTGATGAAGGGAGTCCCCTATTTATACAAGAGAAACCTAGAGAAAACCTAAACCTAAACCTAAACCTAACTTAGGGACCAAGTAAACATAACGGGCTTGGCCTTATAAACAATTTACATAATTAACCTATTTACATATCTAATCTATTTACAAAATAACCTTCATTACTCTCCTTCTCCTCTCAAAAAATTATGCAGCGCTCTCCCTCTTCTCCATCCCACCGCACTTGTTCAATCTTCTCATCGTCCATTGTTTTATTCCTTTCGGATGGGTAGAAATAGTTACATTATTGTAGTCATAATCGAATTTATTTGAACCACAAATGGGAGGCTTGGGGAATTATAAGTTTCTAGCATTCAATTATGGTTCCAAGATGCACCTATAACGTGATAATAGCTTCTTTAAAAATGTGTCAACTAATGCAAGTTTTTGGTTTTTAAGGACTCAGTACGGTAAAGGGTAAAACATTAGGTGAAACATCGAAGTTCATGACTACTAAATTGGAGTTTTGAAAGTTTAGAAAGTAGTCTATATTATATGAGCTGTTTTGAGAATCTGTCATAACAATATTTAAGGTCTAGATTCACCTTCTTCCCCATATTACCCAATTTATTGACGTGTTAGGATTAAATTGTGTTAAAATGGTGTTAAAATAGAGTTTTAATGGTGGTTAGAAAAGTTGCACTGTAAATATGCATAAACAATGTATTGATATTACTATTTAACAGTGTATAACAAAAGTATACAATCAATGCAAAGTTATTGCATACTCAGTACACACTAAAGATACAATTAAGAAAAATAAAATACTACACACTTTGTATAAGCAGTTATGGTGGAGGAGCGACCGATTTTATTTACTTTTTATGTGAGTTATAATGAGTGTATAGCGTATACAACTTGTATAATCAGTGCATTATGTATACTGTGTGTTTCCAGCAAGTTTTGGGTTAGAATTTGCTAGTGCAATAAAAGTCAATCGGCAACCATTTATGAAAACTTCCAAATAATATATCGGACGGAGTCCAAAAGGTAGTTGTCTAATTATGGAGTTTCAATGACTGAAGAAGTCAAACATAGTCCAGATCCTTGTCGTTGGGTAGAAGTATAGGCAAATTATTATTGGACATGCGATTGGGTGAAGGCCAAGAATCGGCAACGATAATGTAAGCATATATCAGTAAACAAAGAAAATTAGCTGAGCAAATAAATTTTAGGTGCACCAAACTGCGCCAAATATTTCTTGCTGGAATATATACTTTATAATAATCCATCATCCGCCAAATATTAAGATTCTTAGTAAAAATTGGTATAGATTTTAAGAACTTACGAGAGTGTAAATTGGAGATGTAGTCTGCTATCGCAGTCGACACCTCATATTTGCTTCAATATCCTTATTGATTTATTGATATATGAATTTCTAAATACTGTGAATCCAGTCAAAATAGAACTGATACTTACAAAAACTTCCTCATGATGACTCATCCGTGCTGTTAGTTTAAATACTATATATTTCTAATTTTGTAATAATTTGATTTAACATATGTAAATAGTTTTTATGTACTTGCTTTGCACGCAGATGTTATGTCAATTATTTATATGAAGGAACAATAAACTGTTTATTAAATTATTGCCTAGCAGATATATTTTTTGTTATATGTTTTCTTGTGAAGTTTTGACTGCTACATTATGATCATAACTTTTAATTTGTTGTCGACACTGATATCCTCTTAATAATTCAACATAGTTTCACATTTTGAGAAAACATGTTGTGGCTAAACAATCTAATAATTGAGATTGTCTGGTCATGTGCAATTTATTATCATGGTTATACGCAGTGTACCAACTTTAATTCTAGACAAATTTAAAGGATAATATTCATTTTTTGGATGGAAAAGTTGAATTCTGATGACAAATATTGTACTTAATTATATATCGGAAAAGGGTCAAATTTGTCCTTAAACTAATCGAAATTCAACAGATTTACTCTCCGTTACGAGTTTAGTTTGGTCATGCCCTTAACGTTATTAAAACTGGGGCAAAAATACCCTTCGTTAGACGGAACATAGTGATGGGGCATTAAACCAGCTGATTTGGCAAAAGCGTGGCCACGTGTGCGCCAACGTGGCCACTCAGAACCCCATATTAATTTTTAACCCGATTTTTTTGACCAAAACCCAAATTAATCCTCTTATTACCCGACCCACTAAGCTCTTCTCTTATACAAAGAAGAGAAAACCTTTGCTCTTCAATGGAGATTTGAGAATAAAAATTAGGGTATTAATTTATGCTTGATTCCTTTTCCATAATCTTTCTCTTTCCCATAGATTTAGTTCAATATGTCAAGTTGTTCAAGTTTATATTGTGATTCATCGAGGAGGTGTCGCTGTGGCTTAGTTGCTCGTCATTACACTGCTTTTACCACTGGGAATGCTGGTAGGCGCTTCGTCAAGTGCCCAAAATTTAAGGTTGGTACCCTAAAGATTGGAAAGTTTAGATTTTTAGATTGTACGACTTTTTGTTTAAGTTGTCGCTTTGATTATAAACGCAATTTTTCATCTTAACAGAATGAAGGATGTGGTTTTTGGGAATGGGAAGATGACCAGTTACCTTCTAGAGTTGCTGATTTGATACTCGGATTGAAAAAAAATTTGGATGGTGTTAAGGAGGAAATGGATAATTTGAAGAATAAGGTGGCTTATTTGGAAGGTATTTGCAGCAATGGACCAATTGATGATGATGGAACTGTTCGGAAGTTGAAATCAAAGCTTGTTTTCCAGAAGATCATCATGTTTATGATGTTAGGTTGCATTGTTGGTTTGATTATTTCAATGGTGATGATCTGAAGATGACCAGTGTTTATCGATGCGTATCAACTGTTTAGGTGATATCAACCAGTGTTAGCCAAATTATTTTAGTGTTTAGGTGATGAACTGTTTAATTTCTGTCTAATGGCGTTTAATTTTAGTGTTTAGATGTAGTCTTAATTTGAAGTAATGAAGTTGAATATCTATGTTAAAACTGATCTTAATTTGCTGTTCTTAATTTGATGCAATGAAATGGTGTTTGCAATCTATGTTGATTTATGCAGAAACAAGCCAAAAACAAACTTCATCTTCATAACAACTGCATTAGTTCATAGACATAGCAAAATAATCCTTAATTAGATTTAGTCAGATGCTACATAGTCATAGACAACATCTGATTTTACAAACTAATATAAACCAAAACTTTAAAATTAGCAGCCTAAAAATACTTAGAAATTGTTTGAAACATAATAAAATATCTAAACATAGATTCATAAGTAAAATAGCACTTCACATGTCCGGCGGAGAACCCGGTGGAGTAGAGAAAATAATGGGGTCAATATTCGCCTCAGCAAGTAATCCACGGAGCATACGCTTCATCCGTCGTATGTCCCTCCTATAGTCCTCAACAAATTGGACAAACCTGTTCTCTAGTCCAATAACTTGATTTTGCACATTGTTGATATACATAGGCAGTTGATCCATATCTGCACCTAGTGCTGCAATATCTTGACGAACATACTCTATCTCTGTTGTTCTTGGCTCTCTACGATCAGTTGGAGGCGCCCTAGGAAGTCTTCCTCTTCGAGGCATATTGTGGGTTGTTGTTGCTTGCTGCTTTGGTTACTGTTTTTTGGTGTATATGGAAGACAAGCATTCACTTATATATAGGCTAGGGATTGTGCCTCTTCACTTGCACTAAGTGCCTATTCACACTATGTGCCTATTCAGTTCAAAGGTTGCAATTGAAGAGGTGCATTCACAATTCACACCCCTTCAATTTTCGGCACATTCATACCATAACTGCTGCACTTTCACACACACCAATTTAATGACAGAAACAACAATTTAATGGCATAAAACAAATGTAGTAATAAACATTAATGGCAGTTACATTAATCCCATAAGCTAAAGCCAATAACCATCATATGCTAACTGCCAAAGCTGTTCAACAGCTAAGCAAACAAACCAAAAAAAAGCTGGCTATACATGCCAAGCTTAAACAGTGTTTCAGTCTGCTGCCAACTTAAAGACCTAATTAATGAGAAAGTGTATCCAAAATACATGCCAAGTATGACACAAATATCCAAACACAAACTGAAATAAGCATCCCAAATTACATGCCAAGTTAAGCAAAAACTAATAAGACACATGCCAATATTTCAAGCCATAGAAAAGTCTTCATCTTGAAGTGCAGGTCCCCTCCTTGACCTCAATTTCTGTCTCTTCCTCAAAGCTTAAAGTATCATTTGATTAGATGTAACAGCTGCCTTACCCCTCCAAGTTACAATATCTGGCTGAAATGGTAAATTGCTTGGTACTGCCACTCCTGTGTTTGGATCTCCAGAAAATTGTATCCTCCTCCTTCCAGTTGGTTCCCTGAACATCATCTTCCTTTCTGCAATTCTAGTTTGGGTCTCAGAAAGAACCATTGGTCTCAGGTCTGGGTCTAAAGAAGAACCCACATCAGGACCATAACTAGAATACTGTGTAGCAGCTTCATAACCTTCATCCACACTCTGCATTTCCACATCCATATCTGATCTAGCAGCTGAGCTTTGTGTCACAGTTTGCCTTGAATTTAAAGCTTCAGGATTCACATTTTGCCTTGAACTTGAAGCCTCTCCAACAGGCTACACATGTATAAAATTCAAGTCAGTCCAATGTAATAACAACTAGTAATAATTGAAAGTTTAAAACATTACCTTGTGACAACCCTTCCTATTGTGGTTTGGTTCACCACAGTTACTGCAGAACATGATAGTACCCTTACTTGATGCAACCCATGGTCCTTTTCTCAATCTTGCCTCATCTGGTTCCCTTGCTCTCTTAGTCTTTGGCCTGCCCACAGTCCTTGACACTTCTGGAGGTTCCATAGCTTGAGAAGGATCAACTCTCCAGAACTTTTTCGCTCTAACAGGCTGCATTTTGTGCTTGTATGTCAGTGCATATGCCTCCCTACTAAGACACCAATGCATTTGTGCCACAGGGTCTTGCTTCTTGTGTAGAAAAGATTTTATAGCATGGGGACAGGGTATACCAGACAGATCCCACACCCTACATGTGCATTTTTTCATTTCAAGGCATACAGTATGCCTGTCATCACCTTCTGTCACTTCATAACCATTATCACCATTGAATTCAACTTTGCAATGGTGAGCAATTGCCCTATAGTCATTGTACAACCTCATACAGTAGGGACTGAACTCACCATCCCATGTCCTCATCTTATCTTCATTAGTTGCCAGTAGCTTCATAACCTTTACCCTTATCTCTTCCAGCATGTTGATGATAGGCATATACCTTGCATCCAGAATCCAGGCATTAAATGACTCAGTGAAATTGTTGTCAACCATCATATTTTTGCATGTTGTATCAAAATATGCCCTGCACCAAGCTTGGACAGGCCACTTTTGTAAGTCAGCTGCAGCTTTAGCATTCAGTTCACCCAGCTTTTCTAGTTGGTCTTTATAATCCTCTTCATATGTACTCCAAGAACACCACCACATGTACTTCATTTCACCACTCCTCCATCTTTTACTCTAATTGGCTTCAATGTGCCTCATATAGAATCTGTGATGAGCTTCAGGAAGCACCACTCTCACAGCCTCCAACAGTCCCTATGAGATAGAACAACATCAAAATAAGTTAATAAAAAGTTGAACAATTAAAAGGATTATAAGGAATGTAAAAATAAAAGCAGAAACAACACCTTTTGCATGTCTGATATGAATGTCACTCCCTTTACACTACTCAGCTCCAATGACAGCCTCAAATGTTCAATAAACCAGGTCCAGGTCCTTGTTGTTTCCCTGTCTACTACTGCCCATGCAAGAGGGTAAAACTGTTGCATAGAATCTTGTCCCACTGCTACCAACAAACAACCTCTATATCTACTCCTCAGAAAAGTACCATCTAAACCAATCAGTGGTCTCAACCCTGCCTTCCAACCCTGCTTCAGTGCCTGGAAGCAAATGTACATTCTCAGGAACTTCTTTTTACCTTCCTCAAGAGCATCCTTTGAAATATTAATGTACACATCACTTCCACGATTGGTCTGCTTTAGTTCTTGGCCACAAGCATGCAATTTCCTGTAGTCATCAAGATAACTGCCTTCCAGCTTCTGTAAAGCTAAGTTCTTAGCTCTTTTCAGCTTTGAACCATCCACATTTAGATTGAGAGTAGACTCCAGATGGTTTTTCATCTCCTTTATCCTGTACTTGGGCTCTTTTTGCACCTTACCCTTAAAGTAGTAGGCTAAAGTAGTGGAATCTGCCCTGGGGTTCTTATAGCAAGGAAAACATTTGTGCTCTGGTTCCAGTGTTTTAATTGCAAAACCAGAATCTCTCCCATCCTTAGAGATTAAACACACAAATGGACAACCATCTTCACATTTGTACCTAACCCTAGTTCTATCACTTTTCAAGACCTTGAGACCATAGCCATTAGCCACAGCATATAGATTCACAACCTTTCTAGCTTCATGAATATCCTTAAAGGTCATACCCTTTTCCAATTCTTTAAACCCATCTAATTTGTCATTTATAACCCTTTTCTTCTGTTCTTCAGGATCATACTTATTGTCATCAGAGTTCTCATCATCACCTTCCCATTCACCAAGACCAAGTTCACATTCAGAAGCTACATCAACATCTACAGAGAATGACTCTGTATGATGTGTAATGTTTTGGGCAAAAACCCTCAAGTCAGTTCAGTCTACAGCAAAGAAATTTATTACATTGAACTTTTTAGTGAATAAACATCCAAGACTCCTCATACCATCATCTCCTTCTGTTATGTAATACCTACCCGAAGGTCCAGTCACCAGTAGCTGTTTAACTTGGCTAAACCCTAGATGTTCTGTGAACTCCTCACAAATATCATCATAATAAATTAAGCAGCTATCAAACCCCTCCAGCTTATGCACATACTTCCTAGTATAAACTAATTCAGGTGAAATGACCCATTCACCCCCGTAGTGGAAAACCAATTCGACTTTGTCAGTCATCTTTATCAGTTGTCACATGCAAGGAAACATATAAAATTGCAGATAAGGGACCACTGCAACAAAGTAACAAATTAAAGATTCGGAAAAAGGTCAGCGACAATAAAAAATAGGCAGGACCACAACCAAACCCCACAAACAAACCCCACCAACCCTACAAAGTCGCAATTTTTATCTATTTACTATATTTAAGTTTGTTTTTTAGTCATTAAAGATCAAGAAAAATGGCACAATTCACAAATACAAACCCTAAAACCTTACATACACATTTCAAGATTAAAACTAGTAAAATAATTACATACCTTCACTATATAACACGAAAATACTTCAAATTTCACAATGCCTTAAGCTCGATTTCACTTCATTAGCCTAGCCGCCGGTGATATTACACGAGGGAAAATGTGAGGTCGGGTAAATTTAGTAGGTTTAACGAGGGGAAGTAAAATATAAAGTGGGGTAATTTTTAGGGTGGGTCTGGTTTTGGTCAAAAAAATTGGGTTAAAAATTAATGTGGGGTTCTGAGTGGCCACGTTGGCGCACACGTGGCCACGCTTTTGCCAAATCAGCTGGTTTAATGCCCCATCACTATGTTCCGTGTAACGAAGGGTATTTTTGCCCCAGTTTTAATAACGTTAAGGGCATGGCCAAACTAAACTCGTAACGGAGGGTAAATCTGTTGAATTTCGATTAGTTTAAGGGCAAATTTGACCCTTTTCCGATTATATATTTCGATCATGATTTCTGTATGTATGGCTTTATCATAAGATAGTAGTTTTACTAATTGATTGTAGTATCATAAAATGGATAAACATAAAGATAGGAGGGAGATGAGAGGAATGCAAAGGCTTCTCAATACAATAATTCTACCTATTCTACATAATACATATCATCTCGCCTATTTAACTTTCTCCTCCACACGATGCTCAGTATTTCAAATTCCTGGGCTCACTCTTAATCGGCTTACACCCGTGAGGGTGTTTTTTACACGCGCTTCTCCTCAGGGTCTTGCTAGTCATTCTATCCATTATATCATTAGTCACATACATGTACTCCCTTGTGGCATTCTGTTTCCGAACCATTATGTCCTCATCAGCGGTTATGTCAGAACAGATTGATAGAAGAGAAGCAATTGTCTGAAACCAGAGGATTACACAAATATTGAACAAAGTTCTTATTTCAAAGTTCATATGATATGACAAAAGTGAAGCCGACCTTAAAAACTTTACTTTGAGATTTCCGCTATATCTCTCTATTCCTTTCAAAATTTGAACAATAATATAATGAGTTGCTTGTTAAAATATAATAATTCATCGCCAACTTTATTTGTAAATCTTTTCTAGAAGATTATAGAGTAGTCAAGATTCTAAAGTAGTCAAGATAACATAGAAGATTCTAGAATAGCCAAGATAATGTAGTATAGGAATAAATCTAAATAATTCTAGAGAAGTCAAGGAACAACACTAGAATGAGAATTCTAGAATAGTCCTAGAATGTGTAGGTCTAGAATTATGTAGTAGGGGAGTATTCTAGAAATGGAAAGCTCTTAACTAGATTCTTCCATCACCACCTATAAATTGAGGTGGTTCACTTAAGTTGTAACTAAGCAAGCAAGCAAGCAAAGCAAAAACAAGAGAGAAAGAGTGAGAGCAAAAGTGAGAGTTCAAGAGAGAAAATAAAGAGAGGTGCTAGAGTGTGAGTGAAACATTGTAAAATATTTGTAAGATCAAAGTTGCTTCTTAGATTACAATAATAAAATTCAAATTGTTAGCAACCATTTGTGTTCAACAGGTGGTATCAGAGTGTCACGACTCGTTTCCTGAACGTCACCAAGCGAACCTTCTAAACTTGTCTGTGAAATTCTATTTCTGTCATGCTATGCAGATGATGTAATACTTTAAACCAAATTTCAATAAAAATTCATTCTGAAATTGTATTTAGAAAATAAATAATTTTATAATGTAATGCAAAACTATGTAAAATGGACAACCACACCCAACTTCTAGACTGTCTATGAAACCTCTAAGAATTAATATCTGACAATACTACTAATAATATGAAAGGATGAATAATAAAGAATCTCCACGAACAAATGCAGAGCTCTTTGATCGACTGGTTAGTGGGAGAGTATCCTAGCTATTAGCTTGCTTGCTTGCAAAACTTGCACCTACATTGACATAAGTCAATGTAGGTTCTCATGAAGAGAATGTCAGTAGACCACGGCGGTATTCAGTGAGTCTCAACGACCGCTTTAGTACCTCCTACAAAAGCGGGAACGAGACATTTAAAGGAAACTTGAAATACACATAATTCATTAAAACCATGGGAACATAAAATATTTTAAAAAAAAACTGAAATATCGTTTCTTTACTTTTTGGTAGTACCAATTAACTCTGACATAATATGATTTCGTAAAGTAATCGTGTGATCGGCACAGGTTCGATCCCCGCCTGATTGAATAGGCCTCTTCACTGTGGTGCCACACAGTTCCAGGTGATAGCATGCTGCACGTTTTCTGCCTTAGACATGTCAGACAAATTTTATAATAAACTCCTAGTCCGGCACGAGTTGTTTCGGGGTCAACATTAACCACTAAAGGTCATGAGACCTTTGTCAGAATCTAAAGGTAACTCCCAAAATATTTTTATAAAACTTTATTTGACCACTTTAATCTCCAATAAATTCCTTGAACATAATTCATGAACATAAACCATAATAGACTTGAAAAAATGTGACATGAATATATGAAAGGAGTATTCAATATATTTTTAAATATTCATTAATCCATGAAAAGTTGATATATAATATCACGTAATAAATATAACAAAATATGAACATAAATGCATATAACTCAATGATAAATTCTTGAATGTTAACTGGAATAAGGTTTCGGTAATATGCCCCCTCTCGCTCCAATTAAGCGCATATTAACTCATTATATTTTATCAAACACCTTATAGACGGGCTTTTGTGAGTAAAATCTCTTTAGTAAAGGGTTATATCAACTCACCTCGATTACTCCTTGAGTTTAAATATAGCTCCAATTGATGCATCTCACGTCACCAACCAACTACAACACCAAATTCAAATTCTAGTTTTTTAGATGTTGAGTAAATTCTTATCCTCTTTAAATAATTTATATTTTTTTACCACGCTGATAACATAAATTGCCAACGATAATTCATAAGAAGGTAAGGAATTTACCTTGCAAAATCAAAATACTAACTTGTCTCTGATGGTGTTCTTGAATTAAACTTGTAGAAGAGAAATTCCTTTGCTAATGTCACCGCTAGAAGCAAAACAGGATTCCCGAATCACACCCCACTGAATTTGTAGCCAAGGAGTTGGATAAGCAAAAGCTTTGCTTGCTATGTTTGCTATATGTGTCGTTTTCTTTTCCCTTGTGTTTGTTTTGTATTTGAAACAAAAGTACCCTTCTCAGGTCACGTTAATGCGGGAAATTTTGATGCGTAGCCATTTTTGGATGCGCTCAATGAGTTTTATCCAATGTTTCAAAATTAATTGAGAAATAGCTAAAAATTCACGCGCACACTTATACTCCATTAGCGTTGGAAAATACCCCAGAATACTCTCGGTATTTTATACTGGGACTTTGAACTATCATGTTTAAAGGTCTCATATTTTATACTGGACTGAAGCTTTATATATAAAGTCCCATAACAAAATAATGGGACTTTGAACTATCATGTTCAAATGTCCCATTATTTTATACTGGGGTTAGTTTACTGAAGCTTTATATAAAGTCCTATAATAAAATACTATGTTTAAGATCCCAGTATAAAATACTGGAACTTATCTGGAGGTGGCTATTTCTCAGAGAATTTATTTTTGATGGATACGGATCAATTAGCGCGTGCCATACAGGCTACTACGCGAACTTTTTACCGTTAATGCCCTTCCTGATGGGCTAGACTTTTAATTTAAATGTCCTCATAATTTTACTTGGAATTCAAAGTGGTCACTTAATTGCATACTTGTACCCCATATAACAAACTTTTATTTTTGACACTACTTATAATTTCTCCTTCACTTTCAACATAATGAAATATTTATATCCCATCTATGACAAACACTTTAATATATTTCCACCATATACTTCACACTCGGACATAGCCATTACATAAAAATAATGACTTTACTTATATTATTTCCCTCATCGACATAGTCCCGAAACATAGAAAATTTTGAGGAACGGTACATTCTTCTCCCGTTAAAAACATTTGTCCTCGAATGTTAGTTAGACCTTATCCTTCACCCCTTTTCGCCTTCTTTGTCATACTTGATAGATATTTTTTTTTCAAGGTCGCTACATTCTTCCCTACTTAAAAACATTCGTCCTCGAATGTTGACCTCATCGTTATTTTTAAGCCTAAAAAGGATCTCAAATCTCATTGCCCCTTTCTCATCTCACTACTGACCTTAAAATTTGATTGACTCTGTATTTTCTTTAAAAAAAAATTTTTGGCATAGTCTCCATTAAAAATTGGGCTATCCAAAAATTTCAACCTGTCTAAATACACATTATCAATATGCAAATACAGCTATCCAACCCAAACAATGTCATAACAGCTTTATTTATGAGCACTTCAACAATTGCTAGTTCTTCAACCCGTGAGATCATAGTAATCTTGAAGCTCTAAAACAAGCAAATGACCTTAGTCCTTGGACATAAAGGGAAAAACAGCAAAAGAAGAAAAACTACACCTTCATCGAAATAATTTATGAGTAATATTTTACTCAACCCAACTGGCAATAGTTTCCTTTGGAGAGGTACTAATTGTTACAAGTCTTATTGACACGACCCGAAATTCGGTTAGGCCGTGCGGGTACCCGACTTCCTCCCCTAAATCCGGCGGGCGAACTGATGCAAGCAAACCCGTGCGTTGAAGCTTTGCAATCGGAGTCAACAAACAAGACGCGTAAAAGATGAAGGTAAGAGGCGGAAGCAACAAAAGTAACACGGATAACAAGAGATCGGGGAAGGGGGAGAACAGAAATAGAAGAAAGAATGGATAATCAGGATCAAAACATTGATTGATTATCCCAGGGAGAAAATGAAATTTGAACCTAACAAGGATTCATACTAGGTATGAAATCCATTTCGGTTTCAAGCCAAGGAAGGCATACAAGAAGCCTCGGGCTTCAACAAGAATGGCTCGGCCAATTCTATCTCTATTCTCTTAATTCAATATCAACTAACTACTAATGAGCTATGCTAGAAGTTTATATAGACAACATTAAAAGGGCAAAATAGCAAATGGTCACAGGTGACCAATGAGATAAAGACACGCAGGGCTGGAGACATTTTGTGTGTTCGGCAGCTCAGCTCGAACACATTGTCTTCGGATGCTTGTTTGCCTCGGTCACGTTTTGAATCGAACGCTCTTGCCTCGGGCACTCTTGTAGCCCTTTGATAGATTCTCTGTTCGGTGTCGCTCTTCCTTGGTTCGGTTGCTTTCAGCTTCGGGCTCAAACTTGATCGTTAGTTGTGCTCGATCTCACAGCTCCCAAAGTCAGTGTCAACAACGGTCACTTGTTGTCTGCTCGGTGGGTTTCCAAAGTTGTTGCTCGTCGAGGCAGTCTTTGATATCCTCCATTCCGGCCACACTTCGATCGTGGGCGCCATGTGACTCCTCGGTGGACTTGCTTGATGAATCGAACAAGGTGAGCCTGGTTCGTATTGCATCATCCTCCCCTTCTTGAAAGGGTTTTGTCCTCGAAATCAAACCGACAAGACCTGGAACAAGGCAAAGACAAACAAGGCTTCCTACTTCGAAAGTAGGTTAGTGTTAAGAGTGTGGAAAACACACTCTTATGATAGAGCCAAGCATCAATACAAATCAAACAGCCTATGTCTCCGAAGGAAACAACAAGTTCTTGGCTCAAAAAGGAATTGTAACGAACACAAGAGTACACGAAGAGATCAATAGGACACTTTATATGCAAGATGTAACGATCAAAGGCCCTATCATCTCTAAACTCGTAGTCATCATACCGAGCCCTCAATTTACTTTTATCACCATGGGGCTTATGGACTTCGGTACGCACTATACTCGAGGTGTGATCAACATGTGGGATGGAGTAAGTAAAATGATTGACTCGACAAATAACATCGAACACTCCACTCCCCTTCTTAAAAGCAATCTTATTCACACCAAGAGATGGCTTTTCTCTTCCAAAATCACCTTCAAAACAATCCCTCTCATTAGACAAGCTTCCGAAGAAGGTCTCAAATAATGGATTATCTACGGGGTTAAGCCTTTTAAACCGAGGTGGTTCATATTCTCCTTGAGTCGGATGCTCATCACAATTGCCTTCGAACAAAGGGTTGGTGAAAACAAGTTCACTACCCATCAAAGGTGCATCCGGACCAAGACCATTATCCACACTTGAGGAGTCATCGAATATAATCCGATCCAACTCATCCACTAAGGACTCCTCAAGGGCATCATCATCCTTACTACAACACATAGATCCACCATAGCCAATGATATCAACAAGGGTATGATCAAACAACTCATTATTCCCTTTATCAAAGATTGGTGGTGTGTCATAACAAGGGTCACAAGCGAGGTCAACTACAATTTCATCACTAAAGAGAGGTTCGGTGAAGATCGAGCTCAAACTATGATGGGGCTTATCAATCCTCTCAACTAGTGGTTCACATTCACTCAAAAGTCGACCATTCGACTCTACACTAGTTGCAAACACATTATAATCATAAAATCATCAACTAGCATAGAGTTTTCACACGCAATTTCACAAGACAAGGAAGTATCATGCTCACGGGAAGGAAATCGAACACTTACCTCAGAGTGACCTTCGGTCTCTCTCACTGTCCTCGAGGTCTCACAAGTAGTTTCTTCTCCGTGGAGTTTATATGAAAGATTTTCTTCACCTTGTCTTCCTACTTCGACACAGAGTTGAGGCTCCTTCGGTTTGCCTCCCAGAGTTCCTGCACAAGATTTCGAACAAGTAGAAGAAAAAGATAAAGGGTTAAGGTTAGAGTAAGGGGTGTCCTCACTCTCAATGATTCTTTTTCCCCCTTTCTTTTCCCTCATTTTCTTTTCAAGGTCAGGTGTGGGTTTGGGTGGTGACAACTCACTCACATCACTCGACACATCCTCTCCTTTTTCCACTCGAGAGTTGTCACCGGTCACTTCCTTACTCCTCTCGATCTTTTGTCTCTCATATTCGGGTGAGTTGGGTCGAGGCCCAAGAATACCCATAGCTGGAGTAGGTGGACTTTTAACATCGACCCGAAGTCTAGGACTCAAAGACTCATCAACCGACGTCACATTCTTCGTTGGTGAACATGGATCCGAAGCTGGTGTCCTCGGGAACCTTGCTGGATCAAGGTTAGTAAGTCTGGCATCCATACTTTGAAGTTCGGCTCCGATCCCTATTAGTTCGGTCATGAGATCGGCCACAGTGATAACCTTGTTAACTTCGGTCGTCTCTTTTCTTGCAATTGTCCCACCACTTCGTGCGTTCGTAGGACTCTTCGTTGGCACTCTTTCAAGTATAGAATCTCCTCCATGACCATTTACCTCAACAACGAACCTACTTCTACCCAAATTTCGTATAGGGAGATCCAAGTAAGAACTTGAGTGTCCCAACCCATTAAGACCAAGAACTTAGGTCCTCCTTATTCCTCCATTAGTGGCAACACCACTAGGATATCTTCCACTTCCTTTCACTCTCCCAACATTAGAAGTATTGTTGAAAGTCGAGGAAGGAGATTTAGCATGGAACCCGTAAGAACTTCTCCTCGAAGAAGGTGTTCGGTAGAAGCCTCCTCTACCCTCCTCGGGTCCATAACCACCAGTGCTCCTCGAGCCACCCTTCCCATAGGAATTGGAAGCATTGAATCGTGCGTCACGACTCAAAGTTGCAAATCTTCCTCCTCCCATGGAACAACCTCCACCACCTCCTCCCATCCCGATGGAAGAGGTTCTACTACTCCCTCGTGCTCCATACGAGACACCGAAGGAAGATGACATCGAATAGTTCACTCGATCTTCTTCATCGTCGACTTCCCCGATGTCACATTCATCGTATTCAAGATCATCACAATTAGAGTAAGTAGGATCATCATACCTCGAAGCGTCACTTCCTTCGTATTCTTGACCCGAAGCATAAGATTCTTCTCGTTCATCTTCACAGGCTTCTTCGTCTTCTTCGTCTTCGTATTCACCATAGTGACCCGCTTCGTCCTGGTAAGAGCCATAGTCTCCGGTGTCGTTATAACAATCATCACCATCGTAGGAATCATAGTCTCCAACATCTTCACATGAATCATACCCTCCGTAGTCATCACCATCCGAAGACATAGCTGCAACAAATAAAGTAAAGGACCTCACAAGTTCACTCCCTCACGTGTATCACTTTAGTAATGTTCACTCAATTTTCTTTCCACTCGTGTATACACTCAAGGTCGTTGGCTTTTGTGACCTTACTCTATTGTTCTCACCACTCTAGCCTTTTTTTCACTCAAGATGGCCTTGCCCTCTTGTTAGGAAACCGAAGTGATAAGTCACAACTAGTACTTTCCAAGTCTAGGTTCGGAAGGAGTTTATATGACTCGATGGAACGGTAGCTATTTAACTGCACACGGGGAGTCAAAGAATTTTCTACGAAGTTGGACTTCGGTCACCCCACGCACGAGTTCCTATTAAGCTCAGATTCGATAGTACGACCTCGAGTAGAAAGAATTACTCCAGAGATCCACTATCGGGAATTTTCGGACACAAAAAAAGTGAATCCTAAGAGATTCTACCTCCTCCTCGGTTCCGCTTCAGAATTTTTCGAACACGTGACCTCGGTACAAGTGTTTCCTCCTCGGTATAGATAGGGTTTAACCTTTTCCGCTTTCCCTTTTCTAGCCAACAACTTTTCACCTAGGGTTTTTAGATTTTTACAATTTACCCCTTTCTTCTTCAATGGAACAGTGAACCTTTACTCCGGTGTACGGAAAATGTCAAGATTCGTTCACAGTCCACTAACAACAGATTAAGCTCAAGATTTGGGTCGTCTCCGGTAAACTTGCCAACGGAGAAATTGTTCAGTTCCAAGCCGAGCTAAGATTAGCTATGACGTCGTCCGTACACTGTTATCATTTTAACAATGTTCCGATGTACGGACGGTGGCAAAACACTGGAACTCCGATTTTCAAGCACTAAAATCGACCCAAATATCTCAACAACCACCAGTTTTCATCAATAAACACCAAAACACAACTGGGGTTCGATTTCAACTACACCACGTCAAGAACACAGTCCAAAAACGAAGGAAAAACCCTAGTTACAAATTATGTACGTCGGGTACTCAATCGATTCCTTAGACAGTGGTGAATCCAAATATGTGATTGGTTAATTCAAACAATCAACAACAAACAAATTTTGATAATTTTCAAATTTTCAATTTTTTTTTTGTTAATTTTTTTTTTTGTATTTTCTTCTCCTTCAAGTAACACAAGAACAACAACAGAAAATTAAAGATAGGACGAACAAGGAACGTGCATTCGTAGGAACAAAATCCAAGCCTTGCTCTGATACCAAACTGATGCAAGCAAACCCGTGGGTTGAAGCTTTGCAATCGGAGTAAACAAACAAGACGCGGAAACGATGAAGGTAAGAGGCGGAAGCAACAAAAGTAACACGGATAACAAGAGATCGGGGAAGGGGGAGAACAGAAATAGAAGAAAGAATGGATAATCAGGATCAAAACAAATGATTATCCCAGGGAGAAAATGAAACTTGAACCTAACAAGGATTCATACAAGGGATGAAATCCATTTCGGTTCCAAGCCAAAGAAGGCATACAAAAAGCCTCGGGCTTCAACAAGAATGGCTCGGCCAATTCTATCTCTATTCTCTTAATTCAATATCAACTAACTACTAATGAGCTATGCTAGAAGTTTATATAGACAACATTAAAAGGGCAAAATAGCAAATGGTCACAGGTGACCAATGAGATAAAGCCACGCAGGGCTGGAGTCGTTTTGTGTGTTCGGCAGCTCAGCTCGAACACATTGTCTTCGGATGCTTGTTTGCCTCGGTCACGTTTGGAATCGAACGCTCTTACCTCGGGCACACTTGTAGCCCTTTGATAGATTCTCTGTTCGGCATTGCTCTTCCTTGGTTTGGTTGCTTTCAGCTTCGGGCTCAAACTTGATCGTTAGTTGTGCTCGATCTCACAGCTCCCGAAGTCAGTGTCAGCAATGGTCACTTGTTGTCTGCTCGGTGGATTTCCAAAGTTGTTGCTCGTCGAGGCAGTCTTCGATATCCTCCATTCCGGCCACACTTCGATCGTGGGCGCCATGTGACTCCTCGGTGGACTTTCTTGATGAATCGAACAAGGTGAGCCTGGTTCGTATTGCATCGCGAACCCTTACCAATTAAATTAGGAAAATAAATATAAAAATTCATAAATAAGGACAAGACTTGAAAAAAAAAACACAGACATACTGATACCTCTCGCTGTACAAAAAAATTACAGCTGACTACCCAACATACTAGGTTTAGGGCTACCCAGACTAGACATCTAAGAGTACAATAAAGACAGATACCTCCTGAAGGGAGCAAAATGCAACTGAAATAATAACCAATAAACTGGTGGCCATCCAGAATAGAAGCTGGCTCACCCTGACAGCTGAAGTCGTCTTCACTCCTTCACAACGTGGCGAACTCAATCCTGGAGCGAACCTGCTAAAATGAAATAGATAGACAAGAAACAAACAACAAACAAGGGTGAGTCAAAAGGACTCAATAAGTGGGGCAGACTAGCCACCTCAAAGAATAGGATAGATAGCCAGGGAGAAGAAACAGATCAACCAACTTTTTTTTATTTAAATTATAAAAATGTGGAGTCAAATAATAACCGGAAACATGTATGAAACCATGAACTCAACCAAAAATACGAGCTAGAAACATATCAACAAATAAGCAATGCACGTATAAGCGGAACAATAGTTATGTACCATAAGTCTACACAATAGTATGAAATGAAATGAGATGAAATGAAATGAAATGAAATCTGATACAAAGGGTCACATGTGTCAAATGAAAGGAGCGGAATCCTCATACTCCTGGGGCGGACTCCTCCTGCCCTCAGCATAATGCAATGGAGCTGAATCCTCCTGCTCCTAGGGCGGAATCCTCCTACCCTCAATATGATTGAATGGAGGATTCCTCCTGCTCCGAGGGCGGAATCCTCCTACCCTCAATATGATGCAATAGAGTGGAATCTTCCTGCTCTGAGGGTGGAATCCTCCTACCCTCAATACGATGCAATGGAGCGGAATCCTCCTGCTCCGAGGGCGGAATCCTCCTACCCACAATATGATGCATATGAATGCAATATGATACAATAGAAATCCTTCACCGGTGCGGGACTCTCATCGACATCCGGGAAGTAGATGCCAACTCACAGCCAGAGTACAATGCTCAGATCCTCAATGTAATACCAACAACAGGACATAACATATAATATACAATGAGTACGCCTATCGGCAGCTACACACGTAAGGGACACGTAGTAGAAAATCCACGAGGCCAGGTGCCTCCAAAGAAATGGATATAAACACTTACCTTGTTACAAAGTTAGTACATCCACTCAATAACCGCTTTGTCCTTTTGTTTCATTACCAAACGATCCCACTCTATTCAATAAGCAGAAAAATATATCAAATTAGGCTAAAAGCTTCATTCCTTACGTCTTAGGGCAATCCGGTTAGGAACTTGATACCCTATTCGCATATGCAATATGCAGGCCAGGCCTATGTACAGGGTTTAAGGTCATATAACCTAACCCTATATAAATTACATTAACATGTTGCCCATAACTCACTGAGTACGAATATATAATCATTTCCATTATCGGGTCCAATTGATCCTTTAAACTATCAGTTGAACTTATTAAAACGATGTCTAATATCCCAATTTTACCGTCAAAATATATTTAAACACACGTAATAAGCTAAGATATTGAGTTAACATCATTACCTGGATGTTTTGGCGTAAAAATTCTATTTTTTTCCTGCTCATTTTTCCTTCCTTTCTCCTTTTTCTGGTATTTTCCGCGTGCTCCATTTCATTTTCCATTCCTGTTCGTTTACTGTCAGCTAAGGGATAAAATCCCTTAGCCTTAGCCTTCACCGACTTTTACTTTCCTTTTTTGTCTTTTTCTTTTATTTTGTTTTCTTTTCGTGATAAAAATTAAAACAGTACCCTATGATATTTGAAATAATTCTAATATTTGCATACAGGTTATATAAAATATATGTAGCATATTCGCGAAGTCGGATCTCAAATCGGACTCCCGAAACTGAATAAGCAAATTAAATGAAAAAGATCAAATTATTTAACTTTCGGTATTTTAGCGGAAACTAGCTAAACAACATCTAAATTCACTTTCGAAAAATTACAAAAGTCATAAATAATCATACGAACCCAACGGCACTTTCGGATTTCGAATCGGAGTTCATTCGCCATAATTGAGCTCGAAAACCTCTTTTTAATATTTATCGACTATAAAAACTGAAATCTTCTTCCGATACGTACCAAACGAGGTCTGATTTAACTAAATTTTACAGACAGGTCCTAATGGACCTTACGAATATCTTAAAATTATTGACACGTCAATCGGAGTCCTAACTTCCGAAATGACTGACCGAGGTCGTTTTATTCTCCTCCACTTATACTCTCGTTCGTCTTCGAACAAGCCTAAATCTAAAGAAACATTCGTACAGATAACAAGAGAACTTGCACAACCTTCATAAATTACTCCACGGGTCGTATCTCCTAATTACATGATCAGAATTATAATACGCATATCAAACTTTTGGAATAAAATATATTTGGATAATATGATTATACCATTGCACAGCTTATTCTGACTAAACTGATCCTTTCTCGATCACGAGAAGAGAGTTCTACATTTTCAAAGCAAAGATACACGGAACTTTGAATGGGTTAACATGATTCAGCCGATAATCACCTCTTCGATATACCTTTTGATATAAAATAGGTCAATGGAACTAAGAATTAGCTCACGCTTGATGCAATAGGGGGGACTTTTGAAGTACCTTGTCACTACACACTATAGAAGATTTGATACAAGCTATATTATTTTTACGAATGCAGTATACAACATCTCAGTTGATGTTAGTGTTGTTCCGCAAGCTCCTTGTGGGAATGTAGTTACTCATATCCTAATGTATGCCAGAGGTTTATCTGAACAGGATCTATCATATAAGGATAAGGATCATGCAAATACTTCTGGATAGTATGATGCAGACCAGGAGTGATCTCCAGACTGAACATCTACTTCAGGGTATTGTCTTTGAATTAGAAATATTATGACTTGAAAAAGTGAAAATAAAAGAGACATGTAGTGGGACCATGAGCTGAGGCAGACTACCAGCAATAAAATTAATTATAGGTGCACTTATAACACTAAGTAACTTCTCAAAGAGTTGAGGTGTGAAGGAGATACGCCAATGATGGATGGACGACAAGTTGCACTAGACCTTTAACTCTAAATTTTCATGAAGTAAAACTGCGTCAGTATGAGGATCCAGTTCTAGTTGAATACAGACAGATAGCTAGAAGAAAACTGGAGTCACAATACAGGGTTACTACTGACGGTGTTCTTATGTATAAAAATAGACTTTGTGTCCTTGATGTTGCAGATTTACATGGACAGATTATGATAGAGGCACATTATTCAAAATACACTATTCATCCAGGTTCGACTAAGATGTACCATGATCTTAAGGAGATTAATTGGTGGGACGGAATGAAGTGTGACATAGTAGAATTTGTGGCCTAGTGTTCTAATTGCCAGCAAGTTAAAGTCATGTCATCTTTTCAGACTTTATGCTTTCAGTAGATAGGTACGTATATATGATTAGGTGTCCAGCTTATCTCTAGAATTAATAGATTATTAGTGGGTTTAACAATGATCAACACTCATTATAGGTTTCTGTTGTGGCCCTAGGTTGGGTCGTGAAAAAAGTGGTATCAACGCCTTAGAGATTTAGTATTACCATTCAGTATTTGGTGGAAGACTCCTCTACTTAAAGCACAAGCTCATGCAGCTATTTGAATAGGAATAACCATCCCCGTACAATCTGCTGGACTAAAAAAGATTTAGCTAAAAGCTGAACGTAGGCAGACCTAAGCTACCAACCACTCTTTCGAGTTTCCAAACAGCTCCAACTCTCGAGTCACAACTCCATACATTTTCTATAAGCACCACCGTCTGATGGATCAAATCAAAGGTCAAATGATGCCTCTCATCACACTTAGTAGCCTTGAAAAACAAAAATGTGCTTACCCGGCTACCTTGACACACACTCTGGCTCAACATAGGGGACATCACGAGTGGATACTAACCGCCAAAGCTCACTAGTGTCGGATAAAGAAGAGATTGCAACAGATTGAGGATAGAAATAATTAGAGCTTCAGGAAGGTCATCATTTTATTTGCTTGGCTCCCAAAGCTACACTACTTCTGAGTCAGGCTAACAAAAGAATCGCAATTGAAGAGATAGACACTAAATAGGCTTTATGGAACAACATCTATGTCAATTTAACCTCCCAATAAGAAGGAAACTCTGGCAATTTACCAGAAAACCCTTTTATACCGAGACAAACTTGTAGAATAACATGACTCTACTGGCGTCTCGAACTAAGAGGAGACACATAGATCGAGTATCACTTACTAACCACTTTAAATCGGAAGAAACAATGACACTTTCTGATAATGATGAATTAGAATCCCATCATCCTACCGACACTGAGTTCCAAAGACCGGTAGACTAACTAGACATTATAACAGAATGAGGCACAACAAGATGCCAAGCAAACAGTACCGATACTCACTCACAAATCTCTAACATTTAAACCAGATAAACTAGTAGGGTCATCATAAATGCCTGGAATAAATCATATCAGAAGCTCACTCCTCTACCGCAACCAATTCTTAATAGAAACGACATCAAAAGAAACCATGGAAATATGATAAGACAAACCATTTCCAGATCGATTGGAAGAATCAGATCTTACTCACATATAAGAGAATATGAAATACATGGGTCTACTACATCGGATGCCTCAGTATCCTGCCAGAATGGCAGTTCATAGAACTGCCTTTGCAGCTAAGCTGAGCCACTACCCTGATAATCACCCTCTAAAGAACCACTGCCACTATGCTCTCGACCTCTACTGGATGGTGGCATTTCTCTGGCTGATTGAGATCTAAATGAAATCCCCTGCGACTATGCAGATGCCTGATGACAAGAGAAAAGACAACTGCCTGCTTGTCGGAGTAAGGGGAAACTCCTCAAAGGATAGCCAGACTCACGACAATGATAACACCTTTTCGACTAAAAATGGAAGCTGGAAAGATTGTTGATAGCTGTAAAGAAAAGACTGAGTCTGATCTTAACGAGCTACTGGCACACTCTCAGAATCACGTGACATAAGCTGAGATAACCTGGAAAGTAACCTCCCAAAATAATCAGAACTCTTACCTCCAAATAAGGTACCATAGTTGCCCACCAGGACTACGGGATTTCTTGCTCTCTCGCTCTGACTCGTCACAACATCAAATGAAGTCCCAACCTCACTTTCTCGAGCCATATAGGATCTCAAGAAAGGAGAAAGGTCATCAATAAATCTTTGAATTCCTCGAAAGGCTCATGGACAAGTTCTAATGCATATCCAGCCATTCTATAGAATTCAATCTCATATTCTGAAACCAACAGGCTAACCGACAGGCTACCCTGTCTAATCCACTCAAACTGGCGACCCTCTTCATCTCGCTCGCTACTCGAAAGGAATTTTCCACGAATCTAGAAGAAAAATCGAATCAAGTTAGTTAATAAGAGAGTGGCCCACCAATTCAAGGCTGGACCCTGAAACTGGAAAGAAGAATAATCAACACCATACCGCTCGATATAATCAAGAGCCTGAAGGATGCAAATACCCTGACATTATTTTTTTAAAAAAAACTCACGGGGTTTATCTGATGTATTGCTTAAGAATATCGGAAAGTTCAACAAGCGTAAAATAATGCAACCTCTTCGGACACTCGGACCGAACCATTACTCAGGCTACCTAACCAGCCAGAATAACTAGAGGCACAACAGATGCTGTCTTCGTAACATAATTCACTGCAACAATATTAAAAACCGGAAAACGAGCTCCCTGAGATGGAACGCCTGCACATGTGGCAACCTGATAGGCTGCCCAACGAATAATAGGTTCTTACGATATCTGCATCGCCAAGATTCTCGTAAAAGCTTCATAGAGAGCCAAGGGAACCATAAGGCCTGCTCCCTTGCCCATCGTGAGCTCGTACAGCTGGGACCTCCGTAACAAGATCGTCAGCACGATCAAAATTCTTGGGGCTTCGTCAGTGCTAGCCCCAGACTAGACTGCTTCGTCTTGAACTCATACCGTCTGCTGATTTGTCGCACGATGGTTCACAATTACCACGAAGAAATTAACGAATTAATGAAAATACTTTTGAATCCTAGACCGACGCACGACTAGAAATGAAGGAAGTGAAACTTCCTAAATGCCATCATAGCCTCTCGTAGATAAGTACAGACGTCTACGTACCCATCAGTGAGACTCGACTAGGCACTGTCTTAGTCTGGATAGACTTTAAATTAGGCTCTGATACCAACTGACACGACCTGAAATCCGGTTAGGCCATGCGGGTACCCGACTTCCTCCCCCAGACCCGTCGGGCGAACCCTTACCAATTAACTTAGGAAAATAAATATAACAATTCATAAATAAGGAAAAGACTTAAAAAAAAAACATACTGATACCTCTCGCTGTACAAAAAAATTACAGCTGACTACCCAACATACTAGGTTTAGGGCTACCCAAACTAGACATCTAAGAGTACAATGAAGACAGATACCTCATGAAGGGAGCAAAATGCAACTGAAATAATAACCAATAAACTGGTGGCCATCCGAAATAGAAGTTGGCTCACCCTGACAGCTGAAGTCGTCTTCACTCCTTCACAACGTGGCGAACTCAATCCTGGAGCGAACCTGCCAAAACGAAATAGATAGACAAGAAACAAACAACAAACAAGGGTGAGTCAAAAGGACTCAATAAGTGGCGCAGACTAGCCACCTTAAAGAATAGGATAGCTAGCCAGGGAGAAGAAACAGATAAACTAAATTCCTTTTATTTAAATTATAAAAAGGCGGAGCCAGATAATAACCGGAAACACGTTTGAAACCATGAACTCAACCAGGAATACGAGCCAGAAACATATCAACAAATAAGCAATGCACGTATAAGCGCAACAGTAGTTATGTATCATAAGTCTACACAATGGTAAGAAATGAAATGAAATCTGATGTAAAGGGTCACATGTGTCAAATGAATGGAGAGGAATCCTCCTACTCCTAGGGCAGAATGCTCTTACCCTCAGTATAATGCAATGGAGCGGAATCTTCCTGCTCCTAGGGCTGAATCCTCCTACCCTCAATATGATGCAATGGAGCGGAATCCTCCTGCTCCTAGGGCGGAATCCTCCTACCTTCAATGTGATGCAATGGAGCGGAATCCTCCTGCTACGAGAGCGGAATCCTCCTACCCTCAATATGATGCAATGGAGCGGAATCCTCCTGCTCCGAGGGTCGAATCCTCCTACCCTCAATATAATGCAATGGATCGGAATCCTCCTGCTCCGAGGTCGGAATCCTCCCACCCTCAATATGATGCATATGAATGCAATATGATACAATAATAACCCTTCACCGGTGCAGGACTCTCATCGACAGCCTGGAAGTAGATGCCAACTCACAGCCAGAGTACAATGCTCAGATCCTCAATGCAATACCAACAACAGAACATAACATATAATATACAATATAAATCCAAAGCTAAGGCATAATGAGTACGCCTATCGGCAGCTACACACGCAAGGGACACGTGGTAGAAAATCCACGAGGCCTGGTGCCTCCAAAGAAATGGATATAAACACTTACCTTGTTACAAAGTTAGTACATCCACTCAATAACCGCTTTGTCCTTTGGTTTCATTTCCAAACGATCCCACTCAATTCAATTAATAGAAAAATATATCAAATTAGGCTGATGGCTTCATTCCTTACGTCTTAGAGCAATCCGGTTAGGAACCTGATACCCTATTCGCATACGCAATACGCAAGCCAGACCTATGTACAGGGTTTAAGGTCACATAACCAAGCCCTAAATAAATTACATTTATATGTTGTCCATAACTCACTGAGTACGAATATATAATCATTTCCATTATCGGGGTCCAAGTAACCCTTCAAACTATCAGTTGAACTTATTATAACGATGTCTAATATCCCAGTTTTTACCCTCAAAATATATTTAAACACACCTAATAAGGTAAGATAATGAGTTAACATCATTACCTGGATGTTTTGGGGTGAAAATTCTATTTTTTACCTGCTCCTTTTTCCTTTCCTTTCTCTTTTTTCTGGTATTTTCCGCGTGCTCCATTTCATTTTCCATTCCTGTTCATTTAATGCAAAATCCCTTAGCCTTAGCCTTCACCGACTTTTACTTTCCTTTTTTGTCTTTTCCTTTTATTTTGTTTTCTTTTTGTGACAAAAATTAAAATGGTACCCTACGATATTCAAAATAATTTCAACTTTTGCATACAAGTTATACAAAATATATGTAACATACTTGCGAAGGCGGATCTCAAATCGGACTCCTGAAACTCATTATGCAAATTAAATGGAAAAAGATCAAATTATTTAACTTTCGGCATTTTAGCGGAAACTAACCGAACAACATCGAATTCACTTTTGAAAAATCACAAAAGTCATAAATAACCATACGAACCCAACGGCGCTTTCGGATTTTGAATTGGAGTTCATTTGCCAAAGTTGAGATCGAAAACCTCTTTTTAATATTTATCGACAATAAAAACTGAAATCTTCTTACGATACGTACCAAACGAGGTCTGATTTAACTCAAATTTTACAGAAAGGTCCCAATGGACCTTACAAATATTTTAAAATTATCGGCACGCCAATCGGAGTCCTAACTTCCAAAAGGACTGACCGAGGTCGTTTCACTTATGGACATGAGCTGACTAATAACCAAGCGTTTTTTTTAAGGAATGAGCTTACAATTTTATTTAGGGCATGGGAAAATAAGGGGTATATTTGAGATCTAAGTTGTAATGTCCTTCCATAAAAAGACTTCTTTTATTATGTGCACTCTTATTGTACGCACTCTGGTTCTAGAGCTTATTATCTGCAGACATATACACCAACTAGCATATTAGAAGTATCAAGTTTGTAGAAGTTGCCAATCAATAGTGTCCAAATGAGTCTTCATGTAGCAAAATATTATTTATATAAGTGTATTCAAGGAATGATTAAAGTAAAACTTTCTGTGAAATTTACCTTCCCTGCAACTTATCAAAAACTTTACCTACCTTGAAACGTCATACATCATTCTTAGTATCAATCATCCTCTCTCTTTACGTGGATAGCAAAACTATACATAAATAAACATAATTTGACTTAATTACTTGAATCTTCTTTTTCACAGTTGTAAGTCTTCATACTCGTAGCCTTCCATGCTTGGATTCGTACCAGGAACTTTTTGTGGACTATCTCAAATATGGATTCTTATTGTTCCTCACGGTAAGCTTCGTGTAACTTGATATACAGCTCCTTGAACCAATTGAAAATAATCTTGGGACTTAACTCACTCTTTAGTTGTTTTATTCTCTTCTTGTAGCGCTCACAAGGCCCAATGGTTATAAGGGCTTGTTTTACTTCAGTCGTGCAACTTTCATGAACCTTATTCACTCAAGACATTTTACCATATCTGATGCGGGGAAAATTGTAGCCAAAGCGCCAACCATCAAGAGTCAAGCGTGAGAGCACAAAGAAACCAAGACAAGGGCACCGGAGGAGGGTTCGAGAGTGATTTGGAGTCATGGACTTGAGCGCCATCAAGGAAGGACCGGCTACGGACCAAGGAGGAACACTTAGAGTCCATTTTGAGTCGTTTCCAAGCTTCCCAGGAAGGGGGCGGACCGCCCATTGGACGAGGCGGACCACCTAGTGACTTGCACACTCTCTGGTCTTTGGACTGCCCATAAAAGGGGCGGACCGCCTACTTTTTGGATGGACCTCCTACTTTTAAGGGTGGGGCGCCTACTCGGCAGGGTGGGGCGCCTACTTTGCTATTTGGGGCGCCTGTTTTGCCTAGTTTTTGACAGGATTTTGACATGTAATCCCTATTTTGACCCTACGAGGCTTGTAATGTTTTTATATCATTTGAGGGATTTTTAGACATTACATTAGGAGTGTGGTGAACCTATAAATACCACACTCTGTCATTTTATTTCATTAGTTAGTTTTGAAGATAGAATTGAGAAGATAGAATAGGCTTGGCCATTCTTGTTGAAGCTTGGGTTTCATGTATCTCTTACTTTGAATCCATGGTGGATCACCGCTAGTGTGACCCCATTAGTGGTTCAAGTCTCTTTCTTCCTTTGAATCAATCTATTTGTTTAGTTTGATTCTTTTCTTTCTTCTATTTCTTTTCTTCCCCATCCCTTATTTCTTTGATCTTGTGTTTATCATTTGCTTCCGTTACTTGTTATTTGCTTCCATGGGTTTGACCTGTATCATCTTGGTATCAGAGCACGGATCAGGTGTTGTTCCTACAAACCCTCGATCCTTGTTCATCCTATCTTTAGTTTATTTTATTGTTATTATCGTTCTTGTTCTTGAAGAAAAGAAGAAAAAAAAATTGAAAAAGTTAAAAATACAAAAAAATTCATGTTGTGGATTGGATTCGACTACCCATTGATTTTTTGATATCGGGTATCGATCTATGATGTTTACCCGTTGATTTGGTACCCTTGTTTCATGATTTGGTGATGAGAATCAAAAGTTGAAAAAAAATCAAAAAATCCCAAAATTGAAAAACCCTTGAACTGGATTAAAATTTCTTGATTTGGACTTGTTGATGATTGGGTGGTGTTGATATAAATCATTCGGGATTGGTTGTAGTAGTTGAAAACACCATTGGGTACCTTTGGATTGGGAAAACACCTTGAAAACATTGGAAATTTGGGGTGCAAAAAACCAAAAAATACGTTTTCGGACTGTGCTGAAAACACCAGTAGGCGGTCCGCCCACTTTTTGCTTGCTCTCTGTATTCTGAGTAGGCGGACCCTTAGGAGGCAGACCGCCCACTCCTAGAGGGTCTCCATTTGGCTTCGTTTTGTGTCTTTTTGTGTTCTGTTTGCTTTCATACCTCTTGGTTAGTGTTTCTAGGGTATTAGTCCTACTTTATTAACACTAATCTTTGATCCTTTAGGGTGTTGTGTGTCTTGAAGTCTTTACTTAAAGTCGTAGAACTTTCTTGCTTCAAGTGCGCATTAAAATAGTTTCCGCACATCGAGTCACTTAAACTCCATTCCGAACCATTATTTGGGTGCATTAGTTGATTGACCTTGCCATTGTAATTACTAAGAGACAAGAAGGTCTTGAGTGGAAAAAGGCTTGAGTGGTGAGAACAATAGAGTGTGGTCATAAAAGGTAACGACCTTGAGTCTATACATGAGTGGAAAGAAAATTGAGTGACATATTTTGAATGATACACGTGTGGGAGTGAACTTGTGAGGTCCTTAACTCTTTGATTACAAGTATGGCTTCGGATGATGAAGATTGTGGAGGGTATGACTCATGCGGAGATGATGGAGACTATGGTTCCTATGATGGTGATAATGGGTATTGCTATGACGATTCGGGGAACCAAGGCTCATATGATGTTGAAGTGGGTCACTATGTTGATTATGAAGATGAAGAAGACTATGGGGCTTGCGTAGATGAAAGTGAAGAATCTTACGCTCCAAGTCAATAATTTGAAGATGGTGACGCCTCAAGGTATGATGATCCTACTTACTCTTCTTGTAATGAATTCGAACATGATGATAGTGACGCAGAGAGAATTGATGATGAGGTTGCTTATACAAATTGTGCATATGCATCTTCTCTTGGTGTTGCTTATGGTGTGCAAGGGAGTAGTAGAGGTCCTTCCATTAGTATGGGAGGAGGTGGTGGTTGTTTCATGGGAGAAGGGAGACGTGTATCTTCTAGTTGTGCTAAACGACTTAATGCTCTTTATTCCCATGTGAAGGGTGATGTGAGAAATGGTGTTGCCCTTGCTACAAAAGGCTTGAATTGTGCTATCAATGCCATGAGGGGTATGGGTAGTAGTAGGAGTGGTGCTATGGGTTATGGAACCGAGAAGATGAGAGAGAGTTTCTACCACACTCCTACCTCTTCAAGGAGTTCTCATGGGTTCTATGATAAGACTCCTTCCTCAACATTCAACTACACTTCTAGTGTTGGAAGAGTGACAGAAAGCGGAAGGTATCCTAGTGGTGTTTTTAGGAGAGGAGGGATAAGGGAGACTCGAGTTGATGGTGATACTATTCCTGGACTTTCAAGTTATCTCGTGGATGAACCTATACGAAACTTGGGTCTAAGAAGGTTTGATGTTGAGGTACAGGGAAATGGAGGATACTTGCTCAAGATTGGTGACACCGATGCCAATTGCATTAGCACTTCGTTGTTTAGTAAGCTAAGGCTACCATGCTATGCTCTAGATTATCCATATGAGTACAATGGAGTATGGGTTACCAAGAAAGCTTGGGTGTACACATCCCACACTTTTGGCACTAACCTACTCTTGTAGTGGGAAGCTTTGTTTGTGCTTGCTTTAAATGTAGGCTTGATGGTTTGATTTCGAGGACGAAATCCTTTCAAGAAGGGGAGGATGATGCGGGGAAAATTGGAGCCAAAGCGCCAACCATCAAGAGCCAAGCATGAGAGCACAAACAAACCAAGACAAGGGCACCGGAGGAGGGTTCGAGAGTGATTTGGGGCCATGAACTTGAGCGCCATCGAGGGAGGACCAGCTACGGACCAAGGAGGAACACTTATAGTCCATTTTGAGGCGTTCCCAAGCCTCCCAAGAAGGGGGCGGACCGCTGATTGGACTAGGCGGACCGTCTAGTGACTTGCACACTCTCTGGACTTTGGACCGCCCATAAAAGGGGCGGACCGCCTACTTTCAAGGGTGGGGCGTCTACTCTGCAGGGTGGGGCGCCTACTCTGCTATTTGGGGCGCCTGTTTTGCCTAGTTTTGGACGGGATTTTGACATGTAATCCCTATTTTGATCCTACGAGGCTTGTAATATTTTTCTATCATTTGAGGAATTTTTAGACATTACATTAGGAGTGTGGTGAACCTGTAAATACCACACTTAGTCATTTTATTTCATTAGCTAGTTTTGAAGATAGAATTGAGAACATATAATAGGTTTGGCCACTCTTGTTGAAGCTTGGGCTTCATGTATCTCTTACTTGGAATCCATGGTGGATCACCGCTAGTGTGACCTCGTTAGTGATTCAAGTCTCTTTCTCCTTTTGAATCAATCTATTTGTTTAGTTTGATGCTTTTTTTTCTTCTATTTCTGTTCTTTCCCATTCCTTATTTCTTTGATCTTGTGTTTATCATTTGCTTCCATTACTTGTTATTTGCATTCGTGGGTTGGAGCCGTATCAATATCAGCTTTCACAATTCACTTGATGGTGCTTTGTTTTTAAAAAAAAAATACATAGTGCACTTGGAAACTTTTATTCTTCTTGAATCTTTCTAGAATGTCCTTAATTTTTTTCCTTTAAAGTCTGGGCTTGATACTTGTCTTATCTAATTCAAATCATTGATAGGGAAACCAAGTTACCATATTTTAGCTAGAATAGACGTAATTTTGAAGTTTAGCTGAAGAGTTGTCTTGGTAGGCGTACTTGGATCTATGGCAAGTGTCCATTCTTATTTTTTAAAAATGCTTGTTTGAATACCCTCAATCATTTGAGTAAACTTCATTTATTCATTTACATCATTATCTCGATCAAATTAAACTCTAAGAATTGCTTTCCCTTTATGATCAGACATATTCACTTTCATACTTGTTACTAATTAAACTCATGGTCGTTCACATATGAACTTTTCGTGTCATTATAACAATCTCATGCTGTCCATCACTTCTTGCGTTCAATTCCGGTCATACATGTGTCTTTAAGCTTTGTCAACAAATTTGAACTGTTGTTGTCAATGATAAATGGTTTATACTTCTAAAGCTTACAATAGCGAAGCTATTCAATTTCCTATCATGGACTTGTGGCTCGATACCACTTTATTTGAGATAAATGCATTATTTTCTTATTAAAATGTTGCCAATAACCATCCTTCCTGTTTCTCCAAAAACAAATCTTTTCCTTTTGAACCAATAACTTAAACCGACCTTGCTTATAACGATCATCTTCAACAAGAAATCGCTTGTGTTCTTATCATTTATCCGTGCCTCATGCAATATTTTTAAGTGCAGTTGCTTCAACGTTGAGGAAATAATTTACTTCAAGTATTCCTCGTTCGAGTGCATAGTTCACTCCATTTACTTAGACACTTATTTTGCATACACCGTGCTCAAGATATGGACCAATGGGCCGAGATGCACTCTTAAGTTGAAAATATGTTCATAAATGTGTCTCATACACTCGCTTAATCTTTTCATGATATTCTAGACTTCTGTGAGTCAATAACTCTTAAATAGATATCCTTCTAGTCCACCATAAAGTTACCTTGTTACAACTGATTTGTCATTATCTCAAATAGTGATCACTTCTTTTTCCTTTTTCTCTCTAGCTATGCTATGTCTTCTGGTCCATCGCCAAAGAGCTCATTCCATACTTAACGTAACAACTATGCAGAGTTGTTCATTTTTTTTTCTCTTGGGTTTCTATACTGCTAATCTGAACATTGTTTATCAGTATACTAATCATGCTAGGTTTCTTACCATACAATCAAGCTTTATCAGTACTTCTATAGGAAGTCTCTTAGTTGAGAAATCCATATATTACTTGGGTACTAACTATCACAATTTACTTTGCTTGAATACGAATATCGATGGGCATTAAACTAAGAGAATATTCTATATGTATTTGCAACTTTTCTTATCTTATGTAGTCGAGCATTTTTTTTTCTTTCCATATATTGTACCTTTGGTCTTTATTTATACATGACATATACTTGACATCCCAGTTACCTTCATCATGTATCTGTGAATATTTCATAATTCTTCTAGTTTCAAAATGTATCATTATTGTTCTGAGAACGTTGGGCCTTCAACAATTAGATTACATTCTAGCTTGTTGAAAGCCTGAGATTTGCTTTATCCGTAGTATATAGCATTCAAATTTTTATAACACGAGTACAAAGCTATCCTAAGTTCTTAATTGACTCTCATAGGATCAAGTTTCTTTTGTTTTCTTCACATGCTTCATCTTCTAATCATTCCTCCAAACTAACACTCCCACAACTAGGCATACCCAACTTGGTAAAGCTCTATGTTGCCACCAAATCAGTTTGCTCCTTGGCCAATTTATCTTATCGTGCAACAATGAGGTTGTACCTTTCTTACTTGACTTTTGGCTACTCTTTTTTTCTTTTTCACCTCATGAGCCTTTAGGCTTCAAGCAAAAATCTTGATGCAACTCCAGAAAATGTATTGTGAACAGCCTGTTAATTCTAGCTCCTTTTAAGTGTCATTACAACCGTGTCAATATTTGGTGATACCACCACCTCACCTTTTCTAGTACCAAGTCTAGACAACTTTATTATATAATAAAGATTAAAGATACAAAAGGAATAGCACAAATAACTCCCTCTAGAATCCACTTATGTAAGGCAATTAAGTATTAGAGTATGTACTGTATATAAAAGAGTACTTTAGCTTTAATAAATCCATAGGTTGGTTCTGTTGTACGGTCGTTGAACTTGAACCAAAATTATAATATTCTCTGCTACCAAATCTAATATTTGTATCCTAAATACTATTAGTAGTACTCTTCAAGAATTCAATTCGCTTTATGTTCTCGATCCTTTTTTTTTTTTCAGGTAATTCTTGAAAACATGCATAATTCCTTTTAAGATAAATAGCTGAATCTTGAATCCAATGAGGTGGACTTTTGATCTGTTTTAATCTTCTTCTCTCTTTTTTTTTCGACTTTTCCCTCCACGCTCAAATTTTCTCTTTTGATCCAGAGAAGCTAGACAACTTGTCGGTCCTTTCACTTCAACCTAATATAAATCTTTGATATCTTTCTACTAGCCATATATTTTTCACCCATACATTAGGCTGCCTCTGATTTATCTAATCAATCATTAGACACGATTATCTTAATTCATCCCTCACTTTCGCCATAATTTCCATTTCGAGGGCAACAAATAACATACACAACATATCTCTGGTAGTTGTGATGTTCTACTAGCATTAACTCTTTTATTCTTTGCTCGTGTAACGTATATCAATAATTTTGTTGATCGATGGAAATAGGAGTTGATTCTCATTTTAGGCTTTAACGCACAATTTATAATGATAAAAAATGTGAAACTTTTCCTAAATGTCTGTAGTTCCTCGTTTATAGATATAGAGCCCTCACACCGATAAATGAGAACCTACTGATACGGCTTCATAGACCCTTAGGACATTGAACCTGCTGCTCTGATACCAAGTTTGTAACAATCCATTTTCTAAACGAGCTGCGTCTGGCACTCGGTACCTGAACGTGACCGAGCGAACCTTCTAAACTTGTCTGTGAAATTCTATTTCTGTCATGCTATGCAGATGATGTAATACTTAAAGTCATTCTGAAATTATATTTATAAAATAAATAATTTTATTATGTAGTGCAAAACTATGCAAAATGGACAACCACACCCAACTGCTAGACTGTCTATGAAGCCTCTAAGAATTAATACCTGACACTAATACTAATAATATGAAAGGATGAACAATAAAGAATCTCCACGAACAAATGCAGAGCTCTTCGATCGACTGGTTCGTGGGAGAGTATCCTAGCTCTTAGCCTGCTTGCCTGCAAAACATGCATTTACATTGACATAAGTCAATGTAGGTTCCCATGAAGAGAATGTCAGTACACCACGGCGGTACTCAGTGAATCTCAACGACCCCCCACTAAAGCGGGAACGAGACATTTGAAGGAAACTTGAAATACACATAATTCATTAAAACCATGGGAACATAAAATATTTAAAAAAACTAAAATATCGTTTCTTTACTTTTTGGGAAATACCAGTTAACTCTGACATAACATGATATCGTAAAGTCACCGTGTGATCGGCTCAGGTTCGATCCCCACCTGATTGAATAGGCCCCTTCACTGTAGCGCCACACACTTGCAGGTGATAGCATGTTGCGCGTTTTGTGCCTTGGCCGTGTCAGGCAAATGTTATAATAAACTCCTAGTCTGGCACGAGTAGTTTCGGGGTCAACATTAACTACTAAATATTGCGAGACCCTTCTCAGAATCTAAAGGTAACTCCTAAAATATTTTTATAAAACTTCACTTGACCACTTTAAGCTCCAATAAATTCTTTGAACATAATCCATGAACATAAACCATAATAGACTTGAGAAAAACATGATATGAATATATGAAGGGATTATTCAATATACTTTTAAATATTCATTAATCCATGAAAACTTGATATATAATATCACGTAATAAACATAACAAAATATGAACATAAATACGTATAACTCAATGATAAATTCTTGAACGTTAATTAGAATAAGGTTTCGCTAATATGCCCCCCTCTCGCTCCAATTAAGCGCATATTAACTTGTTAAATCATTTTATCAAACACTTTATAGGCGGGCTTTTGTGAGTAAAACCTCTTTAGTAAACGGTTATATAAACTCACCTTGATTACTCCTTGAGTTTAAACATAGCTCATATCGATGCACCTCACGTCACCAACCAACTAAAACACCAAATTTAAGAACTCTAGGTTCAAATTCTAGCTTTTTAGTTCTTATCCTTTTTAAATAATTTATATTTTTTTGCCACGCTGATAACATAAATTGCCAATAATAATTCATAAGAAGGTAAGAAATTTACCATGCAAAATCAAAATACTAACTTGTCTCTGATGGTGTTATTGAATTAAACTTGTACAAGAAAAATTCCTTCGCTAATTTCACCGCTAGAAGCAAAAAAGGATTCCCGAATCACACCCTACTGAATTCGTAGCCAAGGAATTGGATGAGCAGTAGCTTTGCTTGCTATGTTTGCTATATGTGTCGTTTTCTTTTCCCTTCTGTTTGTTTTGTATTTGAAACAAAAGTACCCTTCTTAGGTCACGTTAATGCGGAAAATTTTGATGTGTAGCCATTTTTGAAAGTACCCTTCTCAGGTCACGTTAATTCCCTTCCGAATGGGCTAGATTTTTAACTTAAATATCCTCATAATTTTACTTTGAATTAAAAGTGGTCACATAATTACATACTTTCACCCCATATAACAAACTTTTATTTTTGACAGTACTTATAATTTCTCCTTCAGTTTCACCATAATGAAATATTTATATCCCATCTATGAAAAAAACTTTAATATACTTCCACCATATACTTCACACTTGGACATAGCCGTTACATAAAAAAAATGACTTTACTTATATTTTTTCCCTCAACGACATAGATCCGAAACTTAGAAAATATTGAGGAACGTTACATTCTTCTCCCGTTAAAAACATTCATCTCGAATGTTAGTTAGACCTTATCCTTCACCCCTTGTAGCCTTCTTTGTCATATTTGATGGATATTTTTTTTTATTAAGGTCGCTACACAGAGCCTGATGTATCAAGAGCGGTAGCCACCCAAGAGATGTTCAACAAGCTATTCCTTATACATTGCCTTTCCTGCTTTGGCCTTCTACTTTTTTTGCTGCTTCAGCAGTTGTTGGTGATGTAGTTTCAGGAAAGGCCATGTGTGCTCTCACGGTAACAGTTGAAGATGAGTTCTTGTAGAGGATCAAGAATGCCAAGACGCCAAAAGAAGCTTGGGACACGTTGGCAACAATATTTACCAAGAAAAATGATGCGAGATTACAAAGGCTTGAAAATGAGCTTTTGTCGATCTCGCAACGGAACATGACAATCAGTCAATATTTCTCAAAGGTTAAGTCTCTGCGTAATGAAATATCAAAAGTGGATCCAGAGAATGCTATCACTGAGACAAGGATGAAGAGAATTATCATTCATGGTTTGAGGCTGGAGTATAAAGGCATAGTCACTGCGACACGCGGGTGGGCCACAGAACCAACTTTATCAGAGTTGGAGAATCTATTGGCAAATGAAGAAGACTTAGAGAAAAAACTTTCAGGCATTTCTACAAAAGATGAAGAAAATGTACTCTTTAATAAAGGGAAAAGCTACAACTCTCAAGGTAGAAGAAGTAGTAGATCAAGCAACAAGCAAGGATACCAAATAATGGGTGAAGCGAGAAGCTGGCAACCAGGGGTAGATCAACATGATCGGCGTCAAGGAAGTCATCGACCCAACAAGCAGGCGGACCAAGGAGCCAAAAATCGACAACGAGACAAGTAGTACAATTGCGGGAAGAAGGGACACTATGCCAGAGATTGCTGGTACAAGAAAGTTAAAGGTAATATCACCAGAATAAGCAAGACGAGGAAGAATATTGGGATTTCGAAACTTCCTATGCAGTTGATGAAAGCAACAATGAGGAAGATCCCATTACCTTGCAATGTGCTGAGTTAGAATAAGAACTCGCGCTTGCAGCTGTAAGTGAAAAATTAGTAGATTATTACCATGATTGAATCGTTGATTTCGGGATGCTCGAATCACATGACTAGTGATGAAAAGAAGCTGATCAATATGAGTGAATACAAGGGTGGTCGAGTAGTGGTGACTGCAAATAACTCAAGAATACCAATATCTCACATTGGCAAAACAGTGTTCGTTCGTCGTCACAGCTCGAGACAAGTGCAACTTCAGAGTGTCTACCACGTGTTAGGTATGAAGAAGAACTTGTTGTTTGTATCGCAACTAACAACTTCAGGAAACTATGTCTCGTTTGGATCGAATGACGTAAAAGTGTATGTCGTGTTTGGATCGAATGACATAAAAGTGTATCGAGACTTGAAAGTTACAAGCTCGCCAATCATGGAGGGAAGAAGATTAGAATAAATCTATGTCATGTCAGTAGAGACAACTTATGTGGAGAAGACTCGGAGTAATTAAACAGCTGGCCTATGGCATGCAAGCCTTGGGCACGTGAGTTACAGCAAGTTGAAAGTCATGATGCAACAGTCAAAGTTAAAAGGGCTCCCCCAACTTGAGATTAGAGGAGACACTATTTTTCCCGGATGTCAGTATAGGAAAGCGCATCAACTTCCCTATCAAGAATCAAAGTATCAAGCTAAAGAGCCACTGGAGCTGGTGCACTCAGACATGTTTGGACTAGTCAAACAACCTTCCATCAGTGGTTATCGATACATGGTGACATTCATCGACGACTTCTCAAGGTATGTGTGGATTTACTTCTTAAAGGAGAAGTCTGAAGTATTTGAGAAGTTTAAAGAGTTCCAACACACGGTGGAGAATGATATTTGAAGGAATATCAAGTGTCTCCGCACCGATAATGGGGGAGAATACACATCACGAGAGTTCAATAGCTACCTCACAGAGCAGGTGATAAGGCGACAATTTTTATGCCCAAATACCCCGCAACAAAATAGAGTAGCAGAGAGGAAAAATAGACATCTCCCAGAGATATGTAGGAGTATTTTGCACTGCATGAATGTACTAGCAAGGTTCTGGGCAGAATGTATGAAGACTATTGCTCACATCACAAATAGGCTACCACAGGCAAGACTAGGATTCATCTCACCATTCGAGAAGCTCCGGAAGAGGATACCCACTTTAAGCTACTTTCGAGTATTCGGATGTGTGCGCTATGTGTTCATGCCAGATCTCATAGCAAGTTTGACAAGAAAGCAGTTCGATGTATTTTTGTCGGCTAAGATGAGCAAAGAAAAGTATGAAGTTGTTGTGACCCAACCACTAATCAAACATATATTTCAAGAAATATGGTGTTTGACGAGGCATCATCATGGTGGTCCCAAGAAGCCACACTACCACATTCAAGAGAATTGGAACAAAAGCTACAACATAAGCTCGAAGATGACAGACAAGAAAGCAATGAAGAATCCAAACAAGAGGAGCATAAATAACATGAACCAACAACAGAAGAGATATTCCCAAGAGGAGAACAGAGGAGTCCATGGTAAATTGGAGTCTATGAAACCCTCGAGGAGTTTCAAGAAGAAGCCGAAGAAGTACATCAACCTCAACTAAGAAGGTCTACCCAAATAAAGTTTCCAAATCTAAAGTATACAAACACAACATTAGCCAAGGTAGACAAGGTCAAGGAGTCAAATATCGTTGAAGAAGCTCCAAAGAAGAGTGAGTCAAGAAAGTCAACAAAAGAAGAGAATTTCAAAGAATCTGGACGACATAAGGTTCATAAGATTTTGCAAAGCACTTGAAATGATTGCAAGACCAAATAAAGTTGGTGCTGAGGGGGAGTGTTAAAATATAATAATTCATCACCAACTTTATTTGTGAATAGCCAAGATAATGTAGTATAGGAATAAATCTAGAATAATTCTAGAGAAGTCAAGGAACAACTCTACAATGAGAATTCTAGAATAGTTCTAGAATGTGTAGGTCTAGAATAATGTAGTAGGAGAATATTCTAGAGAAGGGTGGTAGAAAGTCCTTAACTAGATCCTTTCATCACCACCTATAAATTGAGGTGGTTCACTTAAGTTGTAACAAAACAAACAAGCAAGCAAACCAAAAACAAGAGAGAAAGAGTGAGAGCAAAAGTGAGAGTTCAAGAAAGAAAATAAAGATAGGTGTTAGAGTGTGAGTGAACCATTCTAAAATATTTGTAAGATGAAAGTTGCTTCTTAGTTTCCAATAATAAAATTCAAGTTGTTAGCAACCATTTGTATTTAACATTTCTTGCTAAAAACCTAAAAAAACAAATATCTTTGCTTCGTTTTACTACATAAAAATGTATAACATTATTTTTATTAAAGATATCTAATTATAGATATTACTCCTAGTTCATTGATACCACAATTCACTAATTGTGCATGAGTGAAAAGTTATTAAGTATGTGCTTCCATATGCTATGCTCTAGATATCATGGTCATAATGACTTGTATATATAATAGTATAACATTTTAAGAAACTAATGTAAGAAAACTTGCTCAACCTAAGTATGAATGTAGTTATAACTTACACTCATATTTTACTATCAGTAATGTACTCCAAAAGATTATAAATAAAAAGGGTTAGTAATATACTCCAAAAGATTATAAATAAAAAGGTACATAAAGTGGCTAAATTTACAAAAGTCGATAGTTATTGATACTGGCATCACAAACAAATATGGAAGATATCATCAGTATCATAAGCAAAACTGAACTATCCCACCGAGGAGGTAAGACCAGGTTACTGTCGCATCATATCGATCACTTGATGTTTGGCTAAGAAGGCATTATTGTTGTGATTTTTACTTCGCATCTTAGTGATTTTTATTTGTTTAGATGGATTATGATGTGCATTTAGCTTAGAAATGGTGTTTGAATGTGTATGTGTTGATTTTGATGAAAGGAGCAAGAGAATGGATGATTTGGAGCATCACATGAATGAATTTTGATGTTGGAGTTAAGTCGTGCCAAAGCTATGCTAACACAACTTGAGCATAGGAAACTAACTCTCAAGACCTTTTGCTAAAGTCATGCCAACACAACTCCAGCCCGCGAAAATCACCTTCAGCACCTTGTTCTAGCTTCATGCCAGCATATACCCAGCACGCAAAGAAATGCCTTGCACCCACCTTATGCCAGCGCAAAGCCAGCATACGGCCAAGACTCAAGGAAAGTAGCGATCAACTTAAGGAGTCCTAAAGTGAGTGGGAAAGACGATTTTTACCTATGTTTTTCAAAACACTATAAAAGCAATGTAAACTTATTTTTAAAGGGGGGATTGACTTTGGGAGAAGAGGGGAACCACATGGAGAAAAGCTTGGAGATGTCTTCAACCAAGTAATGCTATTCTTTTTCAACCCTATAGTTTATTTATTCTAGAGTTGTGGATTCTTGATGCGGGTCAAAATAAAAGACAAGAAAATGATAGGAGCGAGACTCATTTCGGACTCACTACAAGGTATCCACGGAGAACTTGTTCCGTGAAACCCTCGTATCGTGCCAAGATTTACCTACACTAAGCAAGTACCCTCGAGTCATACGAGGAACTCGCAAGTAGAATGATCGCGGGGGGCGGGGGGAGGGGGGAGGGGGGGGGAGGGGTTGGGGATAAACTAGCTCATCTAGAAGACCTAAACCAACAAAGGGTTCTTTCATTCATTCAAAGAGTCTCTACTCTTGAAAAATTATTCAATCATTCATCAAAGCTAACTAATGGAAATGAAAGACTAATGATAGGCTTCATCTAGACATAATGAAAGCCCTAAAGTACCCCCAAAGTGGGTTTAAAATCATAGGCCACGCAGGGCTAGATTAGGAATTACATAGCACTTAAATGAGAATTCGTGTCAAACCAAAAGGGGACTGGGTGGTCCCCCCATTGGACCAGGCGGTCCGCCCCTTCTGAGCCTCAATTCACCACCCTGTGAAGTGGGCGGTCTGCCTAGTAACAGGGGCGGTCCACCCCTTTTTGTAGGCAGTCCGCCTCATCCTGGGAGGTCTCAAGACGGCTCAAAATGGTCTTGAAATGCTCTTCCTTGGCCTTGGATGGTTGCTCAATTTGCCCCGCATCATCCTCCCCTTCTTGAGAAGATTTCGTCCTCGACATCAAGGTGTGCTCTCTCTTGGCATCATCAACCTCTCGGGGTGGCCAATGTTCTCCTCCTTTGACTTTCTTGAACGTCACTTTGACATAGGTTTCTTCCAAGGACTCCTTTGCCTTAGCATGGAGCTTAGGACCTACAAGCAACGACAACCAAACTTTCTACTTCTAAAGTAGGTTAGTGCAAGAATTGTGGAAAACACACTCTTGTGATATAACGAAGCATCAATAATAAGCACAAATATCAAATCTCCAAAGAGATCATCAAGTACTTGGTTCAATGAAAACATGCGATCAACACAATAATGAGCAAATAAGTCATGGGGACATGGAAAATGCAAGACAAACTATCAAAATCCCCTTGAACCTTAAGCTCAAGATCAACACACCAATCTATCCTCAAGGTGTGATCAACATGTGGAGTGGAGTGACTCAAATTACCCAACCTACAAGAAGCATCAAGCACTCCACTCCCTTTCTTTAGAGAACACTTACTCACACCCAGGGGTTCCTCTTCACCCCCAATTTCTTCACCTAAGCAACCCTTCTCAAAAGACAAGCTATTCAGAAAGGTATTTATAATGGCATCTTCTTCATCATAACCCAAACAAGAAATAGTAGGGTCACTCAAAGAGTCATTTACCTCATTCACTCAAAGCATCAAGCACTCCAATAAGATTGTTTGCTTCGGGCTCAAGTACATTAGTTGACTTTTCTTTGGCCGCTTCCCTCAACTCCTTCATACGCTTGAAGTCCTCCCTTACTTGCCTTGAGTCAAAGGTTTAAGCACATACTTCCTCCCATCTTGCTTGAATGTATAGGAGTTGGTCCGGCCATCTTGTACTACACACCTATCATATTAGTTGACTTTTCTTTGGCCGCTTCCCTCAACTCCTTCATACGCTTGAAGTCCTCCCTTACTTGCCTTGAGTCAAAGGTTTAAGCACATACTTCCTCCCATCTTGCTTGAATGTATAGGAGTTGGTCCGGCCATCTTGTACTACACACCTATCATATTGCCATGGACTCCCAAACAAAGATGGCAAGCTTGCATTGGGACCACATCAAACATGATTTTATCTTTATAGTTTCCAATGCTAAACTCTATCAACACTTGTTTTACCACCTTTATTTCACCACATTCACTAAGAAATTAGAAATGATATGATTTTGGATGCTTTAGAGTGAGTAATTTCAATTGAGAAATCAAAGTTTGGCTCACTATGTTAGCACAACTTCCCGAATCAACAACCATGGAGCACACTTGCCCCATCACACGACACCTAGCATGAAAGAGGTTTTCTCTTTGATCATTTTCCACCTCCTCTTCCATTAATATAGTGCTCAACCTTCTCCTAACCACCAAGAACAATTGAGGATCTTCTCCCTCTTCAGTAGCCTCCTCAAAAGCAACTTCTTCATCCCTCCCCCCTACTCCCTCATTTTCGGGCTCACTATCTTGCTCATACACCAAATTACCAACCACGACCATGGTCCTTTTTGTAGGACAATCCCTAGATAAATTTCCATAGCCTTTGCACTTATATCATTGAGTAGAAGTAGAAGTAGGATTGCTCAAACGAGTTTTAGAAATACCTTTCACATGTGGTGCAGACTTCTCATATGGCTTCTTCACTTCTTTTCTAGTACTTGCACCACTTGCACTTTGAAAATTTACATTTGGAGTCTTCCACTCCTTTGGCTTGCTTGTGGAAGTAGGAGTGTTGCTCTTGTAGTGGGTGGACTTCTCTCCCTTAAGCCAATTCTCGGCGTCTATTGCGGCTTCAAAGATATCTTGAAGTGAGAGATAATGATGCAACCTCAATTGAGAAGCTATACCATAGCTCAAGCCATTCTTGAAACGGATCACAACTTGTTCTTTACCTTCGGTATCCATATCTAATGCCATCTGGGTCTTCTCAAATTCATCATAGTACTCATAAACCGTCTTGGCACCTTGCTTTAGATCATAAAACTTTTTAAGTTGCTCCTGACGATACCTTGGAGTCACATACTTTCTATCCATAAGAACTTTCAATTCATCCCAAGTCACATTCACATGCACATGCATACCCGCTCTCCTTCTTGACCTCTTTATCGACTCTCACCAAGTAGAAGCATAGGCCTCAAAGATAGAAATAACATAGGCGCCCTTTTTCTCCTCGGTCATCTCATTAGTGTCAAAGACTCTCTCCATGAGTAGTACTTATTCCATGTATTCTTCCGGATCACAAGTTCACTTGAAGGTTGGAAGATTGATCTTAACACTATTGAGGTTGTTGTTGTCACGTACCCCACCGTTAGGCTCCAGTTGGCCTCCACAGTGGTCATCATAAGCAACATATTCTCTCCTAGCATTCCCTCCAACATACCCCATGGGTGGCCCTTGACCTCGGCCTCTACCCCTATCCACATTACGACCCCAATTCATACGTCGTCTCGGTTGATAATGATCATCATACCCATAGGCCTCATCACCATACTCGGCTTCCTCCCCTTCTTGAGCCTCAATAATTTGCTCAAGTGGTGGAACATTTCGAACGGGTCTTGGAAGTGGAGCATTTACTTAAGGATTGCCCAAGTTGTGGGGAATTCCCGCTTGTTGGGGATTGCCCAACACACGCTCTTGTGGAGGAACATCATTCCTTAGCTCATATTTCTTGGCTATCTCCACAAAGTGTCTGGGAGTCATAGGAGATCTATGACTTGTGCTTTCTCCGGATTCAAGAGGGATGCTTGGGGTCCTTCTTTCAACGGTCTCAAGCCTCAAGGTTATGTCCTCCAACGTAGCCATGATGGTGGCCAAGGCATTCTTAACGGAATAATCTCCATCATTTGCCATTGCACCTACAAAATGAACAAACGTTAGTGAAAATACCTCACACACACCCTCACGTGTATAGCACTCAGTTCACTCATTTAGTGGTGGTGGATATTTCATTCAAGCTTGAATCTAGAATCTTCACGTAGTTGATCAGCAAACCTCAACTCAATCAAACTAACCACAAGTCAAGTGTACTCCCGAGTGAGTGGAGTTTATATGACTCTATTGGACGATAAGCACTTTAAAGTGAGGACTTGAGTCAAATGATACTACGAGTCTTCTTGGAATTCTACTCTCCTATCTAGGATCGAGTTACCTAAAAGCTTCAAAGACTAGTACCAACTAATTAGGAAAGTTACTTAGGGAAGTACTAGTTAGATGGTATGCAAACAACGAAACAAGAGAACCTAGGATAAACTACCCGAACCACACTTCCAGAAAGTAGGCGCCCCACCCCTTTACAAGTGGGCGGTCCGCCCCTTTTGCTGCAGTGGCAGGTGGGCGGTCCGCCTCTTCTACTAGGCACCCCGCCTCCCAAAAGTCCAGAGAGCTATCACCAAGTGGGCGGTCCGCCTCTGTGTTTAGGCGCCCCACGTACTGCAATTTTTCAGCACACTTCAACTTCGTGTTTCTTGGTTTTAGCACCCAAAAATCCAAAAAATCTCACTGTGTTTTAGCAATCCGAAGGCACCCAAATGTGTTTTCAATCACAGTAATCAAACCCCAATGATTTTTATCAAACCCTAAGCAAAAACAATCAAATCACCATGTTCATCAAGCTTTTATCAAGGGTTTCAAGAATAAGGGTTTCAAATTTTCAAATTTGTTTTACAACTCCAAATCGAGAGTTGTTGGTACCAAATCGATAGGGTTTCCAAGAAGGAACAAACCCTGATAACAATCAAACAACGGGTCCATTAATCCAAGAACACATGATCAAATTTTTGGTATTTTTTAATTTTTCAATTTTTTTTTGTGTTTTCTTCTTTTCAACAATAACAAACAAGAAACTAAGATAGAAACCGACCTAGGCACGAAGAATAAAGGGTCGGGGGTTTGTAAAAATAAAACCCGAGCCTGATCTGATACCAAGATGATGCGGGTCAAAATAAAAGACAAGAAAATGATAGGAGCGAGACTTGTCTCGGACTCCCTACAAGGTATCCACAGAGAACTTGTTCCGTGAAACTCTCGTATCGTGCCAAGATTTACCTGCTCTAAGCAACTACCCTCGAGTCACATGAGTAACTCGCAAGTAGAATGATTGGGGGGGGGGGGTTTGGGGATCAACTAGCTCACCTTGAAGACTCAAACCAAAAAAGGGTTCTTTCATTCATTCAAAGAGTCTCTACTGTTGAAAGTTTGTTCAATCATTCATCAAAGCTAACTAATGGAAATGAAAGACTAATGAAGTATTTATAGGCTTCATCTAGACATAATGAAAGTCTTAAAGTACCCCCAAAGTGGGTTTAAAAGTCATAGGCCACGCTGGGCTAGATTAGGAATTACATAGCACTTAAATGAGAATTCCCGTCAAAGCAAAGGGGGACTGGGCGGTCCACCCATTGGACCAGATGGTCCGCCCCTTCTAAGCATCAATTAACCATCCTGTGAATTGGACGGTCCGCTTAGTAACCGGGGCGGTCTGCCCTTTCCAAATCCAGAGAGCTCCCACTTTTATACTTAGCCAAATTTCGGCTATTTTCAAGTTGGCGGTCCACCCCTTTTTGTAGGCAGTCTGCCTCATCCTGGAAGGTCTCGAGACGGCTCAAAATGGTCTTGAAATTCTCTTCCTTGGCCTTGGATGGTTGCTAAATGATGCGGGGCAAAATGGCCTAAACGACAACCATCAAAAGCCAAGCTCGAGAGCACAACGGATACAAGTCAAGGCCTCCAGGAACATCTTGGAAGATCATGCATTGGAGCGCCAACGGATGGAGGAAACAGGGCAGGAAAACAGGCAGCCCAAAACAGGGCAAAACAGGGGAGCAATCTGGGAGCTCACTGCCTGAGGAAGAACAAGTGTTCTTCGCGATCGCGCCACTATTCACGCGATCGCGAAGAGGGGTCCATTACCCTGCGCGACAGCGTGTGATCTTGAGCGATCGCGTGGAGTTGAAGTCCAGCCAAATCGATCTCTGCGCGACAGCGACCAAGCAAGCGCGATCGCGGTGCTTTGAAGAATGCCCAGCGCGATCGCGAGCCTTCCTAGCGCGATCGCGAAGAGGAAGTATTGAGCAGCGAGGCAGAATCAGCTGCAGGGCCATTTTTGTCCAAAAATCTATGTAAATGTATATATAGCACATTTTGTTCTTCATTTCATAGTTTTAGTTTTGGTATTGAATAGAGAGAAGAGAGAATTAGAGAAGGCCGAGCCTTTCTAGTCTGAAGCCCGAGGCTTCATGTATCTCGTTAACTTGGAACCTATGGCGATCGACACCTAGTTGAGTCCATTGTAAGGTTCGAGTTTCACTTTCTCCCTTTTGGATTATTAATTCATGTCTTGAATTCATTAATCCGTTCTTTCTTCTCGTTTCTTGACTCCCCAATCCTTGTTTCCCCGATATCTTTGATATCACCTATCTTGTTATTTATCGCTTCCGCATAGTTTATATCGTTGTTAAGTTTTCCGCGTGTTTTGCCCCTTATCAGTTGGTATCAGAGCACGGCTAGGCTTCGTTCTTACGAATCCTCGGTCTTGTTCTTGTCGTTGTTGTGATTCTGTTGTTGGTTCTTGAAAAGTGAAGAAAAACAAAAAAAAAAAAATTTGAAAAAACTAGAAAAGTTGAAAAAAACTGGTGGAGCGGGTTGGATACGAATCCCCGAGTGTTAAAAAGTATTGGGGTTTGTTCCTTGTTGTAATCCCGTCGTTTTGATACCCATATCTCGTGTTTTGGTGTTACGATTCAAAAAATTTCGAAAATCAAAATCCAAAAGTTTGAAAATTCTTGAAAACGCTTCAATCTCGAATCGAAGCTTGTTGTTGTTGTTTGGGGTTGAAAAACTATTGGGGATTGATGATATTAGTTGTATACACCTTTGGGTATCGTTGGTTTTGTGTTTCGGGTTGATATCGAGCCAAAGTTTTTTTCCAAAATCGCCAAAAAAACCCGTTTTTGAGCTGCTGTGAAATCGCAGAAATTAACCCTTCGCGATCGCGAAGAGCAATTTCGCGATAGCGAAGAACAAAATTATTTTTTGAAAAATTAACCCTTCGCGATCGCGCGCGTCTGGTCGCGATAGCGAAGAACAAAAAAAATTTCAGAATTCCAGTTTTGGGACAGAACGTTCGCAACGGCTTCCGAACAGTTCCCAAACATCATGACTCCAATTGGACCATTAAATAAGATGAGTTTGTAGATCACAAACAAAATTTCATCCGATTCCAAATCCGTTTGGTGCCGATTCGAGTCGAATCTTTTGTGTCCCGTTTCCTACCGTACCTCTTGGTTAGTGTTTTGAAGGTAATTGGCCTACTTGAAAGACACTAATCCTTTAGCGTATTAGGTATTCGTGCGTAGAGGAGATTAGAATTCAAAGAAGAGTCGTAGAACTCCTTTTGGCCTCAAGTGCGCACTTTAGATAGCCGTCCGTACATCGAGTCTCATTAATTCCACTCCGAACTTTAACTTGGACATGCTAGTTGTGATTACCTTGGTTCCCAAGTTGATAAGGCCTCGCTCTTGAGTGTACATATATTGAGTGATACACGTGAGGGAGTGACTTTTGGGAGGTTTGATCTTTTGGTGTTGCAACTATGTCGGATAATGAATGTGGAGATTGTGGCTCATGTGGCGATGATGCGAGTTGCTATGACTCGTATGGTGATGATGGAGACTATGGTTCCTATGAGGGTGATGAAGGCCATTACAATGATGACGGAAACCATGGCTCCTATGATGATGAAGCGGCTCACTATGATGATCGTGAGATTGATGATGACTATGAAGCCCATGAAGATGAATTTGATGAATCTAATGCTTCTAGTCAAGAACCCGAGAATGGTGACGCTTCAAGGTATGATGATCCTACTTACTCTTCTTGTGAAGAATTTGATATTGATGGTAGTGACATAGATAGAGTTGATGATGATGTTGAACATATGGGTTATTCTTATGCATCTTCTCTTAGTGTTGCTAACGGTGTACAAGGGAGTAGTAGAGGACCTTCCATTAGTATGGGAGGTGGTGGTGGTTGTTCCATGGGGAAGAAGAAGCTTGCATCTTCTAGGTACGCTAAGCGGCCTAATGCTTCTAATTCCCATGTGGAGGTTGGTTTGAGAGATGGTGTTGCTTTTGCTACAACGGGGTTATATGCCGTGAAGGGCGTGGGTGGTTGTAGTAGGAGTAGTACTATGGGCTATGGAACCAAGGCGAGAGGCACTTATGGGTTCCATGGCGAGGTTCCTTCCTTGACTTCCAACAACATTGCTAATGTTGGGAGAGTGACGGGAAGTGGAGATTGTCCTAGTGGTGTTACCACTAGTGGAGGGATAAGGAAGACCCAAGTTGTTGGTGTTGACACTCGTGGGCATTCAAGTTCTTTCTTGGATGCATCTCTAGGAAACTTGGGTAGAAGAAGGTTTGTTGTTGGGGTAAATGGAATTGGTGGTTACTTGCTCAAAATTGATGATACCGATGCTAATTGCATTAGCACCTCTTTGGTTGAAAAATTGAGGATACCATGCCGTAAGCTAGAGAGTCCTTATGAGTATGAGGGAGTGTGGGTTTCCAAGGAGGCTCGGGTACTTCTATCTCATAGGAATTATAGTAGTTATGTGTGGTGTGATGTGTATCCAATGCAACATGTTGATGTTTGGCTAGGTGAGCCATGGTTGCAAGACAAGAGTGTGCGACATAGTGCTATGAAGGATGCGTATCTTGTGAGCATAGGGCAAAGGGTTTATGACTTTGTGCCTTATCGGGCAAGAGGCCAAGTGCCTACTATTGCACCTTCTTTGGCAATGCAAAGGAGCAAGGAGCGAGATCTTCATTCCATGGGTCAAATTGTGCAAACGAGAAGTCCTACAAACACAAGCAATGGTGGGACATGTGCTAGAAAAGGGTTGATAGACATCAACAAGGTGAACCCGAAACCACAAGTTTCAATTCCAAGTGGTTCACCAACGAAGAAGAAGGAGACGTCGAGTGATGAGTCTCCTAGTCCTAGATTCCGGGTTGACGTTAAAAGTCCACCTACTCCGGCTATGGGTATTCTTGGGCCTCGTCCCAATTCGCCCGAATTTGAGAGACAAAAGATAGAGAGGAGTAAGGGAGCGACCGGTGACAACTCTCGAGTGGAAAAAGGAGAGGATGTGTTGAGAGATGTGAGTGAGTTGTTGCCACCCGAATCTACACCCGACCTTGGAAAAAAAATGAGGGAAAAGAAAGAGGGAAAAAGAAAAATTGAGAGTGAGGGCACCCCTTATTCTAACCTTAACCCTTTATCCTTTTCTTCTATGTGTTTGAATTCTTGTGTAGGGATTCTTGGAGGCAAACCGATGGAGCCTCAACCATGTTCCGGGATTGAAAGACAAGGTGAAGGAGATGCCGAATGTGAGCTACAAGGTGAAGACGTTCTTGACACTTCAAAGGTATGTGTTAGTTCTTCCTCCCTTGAGCATGCTACTTCCTTGTCTTGTTATGTTGTTAGTGAGAACTCTAGACTAGTTGATGATTTGCATGACTATAATGTGTTTGCAACTAGTGTAGAGCCTTGGGGTCAACTTGTGTGTGAAAATGAACCACTAGTTGAGAGGGTTGAAAAGCCACATCATGATGTGAGCTCGGTTTTCATTGAACCTCTCTTTAGTGAAGATGTTGAAGTTGACCTTGTTTGTGAACCTTGTTATGACACCCCACCCATATTTGATAAAGGTGAAGATGAATTGCATGATAATCTTATTCTTCCCTTTGAATGCTTAATTGATAATGGTGGCATCTTGTGTCGTAGTGAGGAGAGTTGTAACCTTGAGGGGTCTCTTGAGAATGAGATCGATCAACTTGTGTTCGGTGACTCCTCAAGTGTCGATGTTGCCTCTAGTTTGAGAACTTCACCTTTGCTTGCTAATGAACTTGAGAAGTGTGCCTATACTAATCCTTTGTATGAGCGCAACTTCAATGAAAATGGTGAATTGTATCAAGCTAGAGTAGAGTGTGAGTTTGGACCTCCATGGATTGGAATGCCTAACTCTATGGATAATCCGTTGTTTGAGACCTCCCTTGGGAGTTTGTCTAGTGACGAGGGTTATCTTGGGGGAGTATTTGGGGGTGAGGAGGTACCTCTTGGTGTGTGTAGGATTGCTTCTAAGAAGGGGAGCGGGGTAGTCGATGTTAGTTGTGCATTGAACTATTTTACTTACTCCGTCCCATATGTTGAGCACACCTTGAGTGTCGAGCATGCCAAAGCCGATGTGTCACATTGTGATAAACTTGATTTGGAGGCTTGGTGTGTTGATGGTAAGCTTAGGGGTCATAGGACATTGAATTGCTACATATTGCATGACTTTAATCTCTTTGCTTGTTTTGAAAATGAGTGCTTGTTCTTGTCGAGCCAAGACTATGTTGTCTCCTTTGGGGACGTAAGCTTTTTAATTGGTATTGATGCTTGGCTCTATCACAAGAGTGTGTTTTCCACACCACTTGCACTTTTCTTGCTAAGCTAACCTACTTGCGAAGTAGGAAATTTTGGTTGTGTTTTGTTTGATTGTAGGTTTTGATGGTTCGATTTCGAGGACGAAATCCTTTCAAGAAGGGGAGGATGATGCGGGGCAAAATGGCCTAAACGACAACCATCAAAAGCCAAGCTCGAGAGCACAACGGATACAAGTCAAGGCCTCCAGGAACATCTTGGAAGATCATGCATTGGAGCGCCAACGGATGGAGGAAACAGGGCAGGAAAACAGGCAGCCCAAAACAGGGCAAAACAGGGGAGCAATCTGGGAGCTCACTGCCTGAGGAAGAACAAGTGTTCTTCGCGATCGCGCCACTATTCACGCGATCGCGAAGAGGGGTCCATTACCCTGCGCGACAGCGTGTGATCTTGAGCGATCGCGTGGAGTTGAAGTCCAGCCAAATCGATCTCTGCGCGACAGCGACCAAGCAAGCGCGATCGCGGTGCTTTGAAGAATGCCCAGCGCGATCGCGAGCCTTCCTAGCGCGATCGCGAAGAGGAAGTATTGAGCAGCGAGGCAGAATCAGCTGCAGGGCCATTTTTGTCCAAAAATCTATGTAAATGTATATATAGCACATTTTGTTCTTCATTTCATAGTTTTAGTTTTGGTATTGAATAGAGAGAAGAGAGAATTAGAGAAGGCCGAGCCTTTCTAGTCTGAAGCCCGAGGCTTCATGTATCTCGTTAACTTGGAACCTATGGCGATCGACACCTAGTTGAGTCCATTGTAAGGTTCGAGTTTCACTTTCTCCCTTTTGGATTATTAATTCATGTCTTGAATTCATTAATCCGTTCTTTCTTCTCGTTTCTTGACTCCCCAATCCTTGTTTCCCCGATATCTTTGATATCACCTATCTTGTTATTTATCGCTTCCGCATAGTCATTGTTTTAGAAGATAGAATTGAGAGAGAACATTGAAGAGGCCGAGCCCTTCTTGTTTGAGCCCGAGGCTCGTGTATGTCTCGACTTGGAACCTATGGAGATCGACACCTAGTTTGATTCCATTGTAAGGTTCGAGTTTCCCTTCTCCCTTTTGAATTCAATTAACGTTAGTAAATTGAATTCGATTCTTTCTTCTAATTTCTTGCCTTCCTAGTCTCGATTTCTTGTTATCTTTATTATTTGCTTCCGTGTGTCGTGTAGTTTAGCTTTCCGCTATTTTGCCCCTTATCAGTTGGTATCATGATGCGGGGCAAAATGGCCTAAACGACAACCATCAAAAGCCAAGCTCGAGAGCACAACGGATACAAGTCAAGGCCTCCAGGAACATCTTGGAAGATCATGCATTGGAGCGCCAACGGATGGAGGAAACAGGGCAGGAAAACAGGCAGCCCAAAACAGGGCAAAACAGGGGAGCAATCTGGGAGCTCACTGCCTGAGGAAGAACAAGTGTTCTTCGCGATCGCGCCACTATTCACGCGATCGCGAAGAGGGGTCCATTACCCTGCGCGACAGCGTGTGATCTTGAGCGATCGCGTGGAGTTGAAGTCCAGCCAAATCGATCTCTGCGCGACAGCGACCAAGCAAGCGCGATCGCGGTGCTTTGAAGAATGCCCAGCGCGATCGCGAGCCTTCCTAGCGCGATCGCGAAGAGGAAGTATTGAGCAGCGAGGCAGAATCAGCTGCAGGGCCATTTTTGTCCAAAAATCTATGTAAATGTATATATAGCACATTTTGTTCTTCATTTCATAGTTTTAGTTTTGGTATTGAATAGAGAGAAGAGAGAATTAGAGAAGGCCGAGCCTTTCTAGTCTGAAGCCCGAGGCTTCATGTATCTCGTTAACTTGGAACCTATGGCGATCGACACCTAGTTGAGTCCATTGTAAGGTTCGAGTTTCACTTTCTCCCTTTTGGATTATTAATTCATGTCTTGAATTCATTAATCCGTTCTTTCTTCTCGTTTCTTGACTCCCCAATCCTTGTTTCCCCGATATCTTTGATATCACCTATCTTGTTATTTATCGCTTCCGCATAGTTTATATCGTTGTTAAGTTTTCCGCGTGTTTTGCCCCTTATCACTAAATTTGCCCCGCATCAGTTCTCCATGAATGTTGAATTTCAGATATTAGTTTGATTCTATTAATTTATCTTACTGGATTATTTGTTTTTTCTGTCATTTAATTGTTTGATTATCTTGCCAATAGTTGAACTCTATCTATGGCTCATGATTTGAATCCAACAGAAGGGTTCCACGAGTGCAAAAAGAAGGAATAGAGCATGATCTTGAATGTGGGCATCGAGAAATGGATTTGTGAATAGGAATAGACATATACCTATTCACCTATCTTAATCACTATACAAGAAATATAAATGCGTTCTTATAAGAACTAATTCCATAGATATATAGGGATTAGGTTAGCTTGAATAGAAGAACAGGTCCTCGACAGAGTCCTGTGAGAAATATTAACCCTGTGATTAGTAATCTAAATAAATTAATTGAGTCGAATTAGCTGAAGAATCTAACAGGATTGAAAGATTTCCCATAACCCTAAAATATCTTCTCTCATTGAATCAAACCTCTTGCATTTAATCTCATTAGTTAACTGCTTTAGTTTAATTGATTAAGTTTAGTTTAGATTAAATTCATACTTATCAAAACCTTCTTGGTTAGATAATTAGAAATTATTTGATTTAGTCAAGAGTTAATCATAAGTCTCTATGGGACGACACTCGATCTCGATCTCTTTATTACTTGCTGACCATGTATACTTGCATGTTCATTTTAGAGCAACAAGTTTTTGGCGCAGTTGCCGGGGACTTATAAATTAACTTTTTTTCTAGATTAAACTTTTACTTTTTTATCTTTTCAATCTCTTTTAGTTTAATTTAGTAATATATACTTATTTTAACATGGCATCTTATAATGAAAATTGGTTGAACTACAGGTATTCTTATTTTGATGATCCTTTTCTACTTTGTAGAGGACCGCACTTGTGGAAAAATTGTCCAAGTCTCCCAATCATACGGAGCGGGTTGTGTGACCCTTCTAAATCCTATGATTGGAATTTTTTAAATTTTATGGTGGTCACTGGAGTAATTATCCTAACTATTGTTATCCATCCCCATGCTGTTACTATAATGATGCTAAAGCTTATTTTGAGTTTAATATGAGCAATGAAGCAGATGATGCAACACGTGATGCTTGTATTATGGATATGACGAGGCAATTTTTGGAGCAAAATATTGAACACCAAAAAGCAATGTAGGAAATTGCAAGTAAATATGAGGTTGAAGCTCCAATGGAAGACTGCCTTGTTAATTATGTTGAGAAGAGATGTGAAGTTTAAAATTATGATCAATTTGACGAGATGGATAAAGAACGAGAAGAAGAAAACTCGTTTGACTGCACGAAGAAGATTGAGGAAATAATAAGAGACACCATGGAGCAAAGTGAAACTTATGGTTCAAGAGTGGTGGGGGAAGATATCAACAAGAGGATGAAGTAGATGTCTCAACGGCATGCCTTCTTCAAGCTTTAATTGATCAACAAGCTAAAATGTAGTTGACATACAAGAAGAGCCTCCAAAGGAAGAAGTCCAACTTGAGGAGCAAAATGTAGAATTTTAACTATTCGACCATGTAGCATGTGATGATGCTTATGTTAAAAAATTACATTAAAGTCAAGTGAGGAAAATGAAAATATCATATCTGAGGACTCTAGTGTTTGTGAGCACATAAGACCATATTCTAGTAACTTATCTACATTGTGTTTGGACGGTGACATAAAATTCAAGCCATCCGAGCCTGTTAAGAAGGGTAGGAATGAGGAACAAGGTGCTTATATTTTGAAATTTTCTATACTAAGAAGACAAAACGACATTTCTAACTTAAAAGCCAAAACGTGTAAAATGCGACATTGTTTAATTAATTCTTTGGTATTTTTGCCACCACCCCAATACAATAGTCATAAGCTTGAGGAAAAATTAAGGATTCAGTTCATAAGTTCGAGGTGGAGGCAAATGTGGTGATGTTTTCTTCATCGTTCCGTGACGATAAATCAAGCACTTATTTGGAGGCAACCCAATTTATATGGTTGTATGTTACTTTTGGGTGATTCTTTGGATTTCAGGTTGGTGTCCTTAACCCTGCCTAATATTGATGACCTATTGGGGAAGTCTGAGTAAGTCGTACTATATGGAAGCTTGGAGGATGCTAGCGCCAATGGCTAGGCCATTTGGCTTTCAGGAAGTTTTCTTCCCCACTTGTTAATTCATTTACTTGTTCGTAGTGAGGACATTGCATAGTTTTCAGTGTGGGGTGCGCGAACTTCATTCTTTCTGAGGTCATGGATGACTTTACTTCAGAGTTTATGTTAGCATGTTTATATTTTTGTCACTTGACACTTTTTATTTATTTCTTGCTTTGATATTCAAAATTTTTTTAAAATATGAAAATTTTGAAAAATACAAAAATATTTTCTTGTATTTTAAGGTAGTGGTATAAGTCATCCGCTCTATGATTTTTCTTATAGCCTTGGCTCTTTTCTATTGGTAGACCTTTGAACCGGGTGATTTTCTCTTTTTTAGGATTAGATGGCGTATAGTTAGTAGAATAGTTTAGATGAAGAAAATGAAAGTAGTAGAACGCTAGGTGTCTTTAGCTTGTTTGATACCTGTGGATTTAGACTTGAGCATGTGTTACTTGTGATTCTTTGGTGCTTAAAGTTGATGCATGCCTGAGAATTGAAATGACCTTCTTGAGATGTTTAAGTTCAATTACTTGATCCTTATATGAACTATTGTGCTTTAATGTTTGATTTTAAAAGTTGCACCTTGTTTGCTTAAATCGAGAGTTGGAACGGGACCATATTGGGTAAACTATGTGCCATATGTAATGTGAGGCATTAGTTGTGTTCTGTGCATGTCATATTGATGTCTAGAACTTGCCCCGAGTGTGTTCAAAGTGAAATCCTAGGTTTGTAATAAGTTGGTAAAATATCAACTTAGAGAATACTTTAGACTTTCGTTTTTAGAATCCAAAGCAAGGTTTTGAGTTATTAATGTTCTGATTTGCTTAGTTTTAGGATGCAACGAGTTACATGAGTTGATGCATGAATATTGAGTCTAAAGAGCAACGAAATAGAGCCAAAATGTGAAGATCATAGTTGATGAAGAATGAGGCGCCTCGCCCTGATAAGTAGGCAGGCCGCCTGATGAGAAACTGAGAGTTACCCAGCTGAAGCTAGAAATGGGCGATTCGCCCTGAGAACCAGACGAACCGCTTGATGTGATCCTGAGCTGAAATCAACATGGGCGCCCCGCCCTGGTGAGTAGGCAAACTGCCCATTGAGATCCAGAGAGCATGCAAGTCTTGAGAAACAAAGGGCGGACCGCCTCAAGAATTAGGCGGACCACCCAAGCCTGCAAGAAAGAAGTTAAAATCAGCTGAGTCAAAGAAGGGCGGACCGCCCCTTGTTCTTGGGCGGGTCGCCCATGCCCTGAGTGGAATTTTTGTAGTTTAATTCTCAACATAGTATAAATAGAAAAATGCTTAGGGTTTCCAGATATTCTATTCTATATTTCAAACACTACTCTTGGAGGCAAGGTTTAAGAGACAAGATTCAAGGTTTCCATTGATTTGTAAGCTTTATATCTTATACTTTTGGATCTTTAATCTTATATCAATACATATTTCGTGTTTGAGTCCATCCATCTTTTCATTACATGATCTTGTGTTTTATCCAAACCCCTAATATGAGTGGCTAAACTTATAACTAAGAGTATAAACATGCTATAAGTGGTAAAAAATCAATAAGTGTTGCTTAGATTCACCAAATGTAACATGAGTAATGATTATCTAACTCCAATCACATTAACGTCAAAATCTTAGTACTCATGACATTAGGGTTTCATTTCTACTTTGCTAGCTAAAGACACGCGAGAGATTATATAGTGTAGATTAGCAGAGTTAGCAAGGAATTGGGTTTTGTTGGATAACTTTTAGCCTAACCCATCTAAAAGAGATTACAATTGAAAGAAGTCCTCTTTCATTGGTTTCATGAATTAGATCTTTATGTGCGTAGCTATGGCTCTGCCGAGCATAGTGAGGTAGACCTCTCTTAAGCCTGGCAGATTCTAGGGGTTACCCACTACAAAAAAACATGCAAATTACAGCGGTTTTAACCTCAGTTAAAAGCATCACATGGCGGTTCTGGAACTGCTGGGATCAGCGGCGCCGCGAGGTCATTCCACCGCGGTTTCCACAACCGCTGTAGATTGTCTGAAATATTTGGGGGGCGGTTTTTGGTTGTTTGAAGGCGGTTTCTTTGCTGATTGATATCACTACAATAATAAATAAATAACGATCATTAAAAATATAATATAATGAAGGACAATCCTGCCCTCCCTAAAATCAAGGGGCTACCAAAGACATGCACTCTAGATTCATTTATATCACACGTTCAGTCAAGTTTTGAATCGGCCTCCAGGAAGCGAACACGTGATGAAGTGATCGCACGGGTAAACCGTTGAGCGCATGTGCTATTTGCTTGTTTGATCTAGACGCGTCTCAGTCGATCCATACTTATAAAGTGAAAAAGCTTGATGTTTGCTATTGGTGTGGGACAGTTCTTCTTTATTGTCCTCATTTTTTTATTAGTTTAGTTTTGAAAAAATGGCTAAAGTCCCCCCTGAAGTATAACTTTTTTTCCAGCATGACACCTTAACTTTGCGGGGGTCCTAGTACCCCTTAAACAACCTCAAAACGATATAAATACCACCCTTTTGGACACTTTGCATAGAAAGTGTATTGCACTTCCCAGCCCACGTGTGAAGACCATAGGAATAAGTCAAAAATGATTTTTTTTTCCATTTCTTATATTAATATATTTATGTAATTAATATTCTATTTTCTTTCCTTTCTTTTACTTTTTTTGTTGTTATTCTTCTTCCAGCTATCAGTGAAAGCTCCTTCCATACCTCAATTTCCTATATCACCACCACTCTCACCACACCTCCATTTCCTCCATTACCGCCACTCCTCCACCACCAACACCACCATTATTTCCTTCCTCCATTTTATTAAATCAAACCTAAATCGATCAAGGAATAAAAGCACCTTAACGAATAAAAAAAAATTACAGGAATGAACAAGACTTATTAGACCACTCTGCATCTCTTCCTCTCTCACCATGTTTCTGCATTTTCTGGCGAAGCTACCTTCTTCTTCAATTCAAGACCACTGAACCACATTTGCAATAGAGACAATAGAATTGTACTCTTTTTCTTTTTAGTTTAGTCAAAATGTTCTTTCCCTAATAATAGAAACTGGTCGGGTTGATGTTAAAAGGAATCAGAGAAGGTGATTGTGACTTGGTGGTGATTTCAATTCCAGATTTTGTTTGATGTGATTTTGCTTATTGGTGCTTTTTTATTTTTAATTGGTTTGGTGGGTTACGGGGAAGTTGGTGGTTATGGCAGCGGTAGTGACTAGGCTACCGCCGATGCCAATGAACTTTTAGATATCGAAATCGAACTTCAGACCTTAGGGTATAGGAGCTTCATGAGCTTTTCTAATTTATTGGTTTAAGGTTTGTGTCAAATTGCTAATGGAGCAATTTAATTTCTCTATATAGCTAGATGGGTTTCATGCTCCAGCAGCTATGGTGTCTGATTTGGTGAGGGAATTAGGGGAAGGGAAGAAGGAGAGGGTTCAGGAGTGGAAAACCTTTCTTTTTTTAGTTTTTTTTTTTTAAAATAGCTTTTATTCTTTTTTACTTTAATTTTAAACACTTTGACACATGTCAATTACTGATTGATGCGTGAAACTCACTTTCTTTGTCAAAACTAGCTTAGACCCAGAAATGAGGTAATAATATCAGTTCAAGGTTGTTCAAGGGGATACTAGGACTCCCGCAAAGTTAAGGTGTCGTGTTGGAAAAAAAATTATACTTCAGGGGGGACTTTAGCCATTTTGCCTTTACTATTCATTTTTTCCTTTTGCTGATACTTAGCAAACCATTTCAGGGACCTTCTTTTTTCCCTTTTTTTCTCTATTTATTATATTCTCTTTAACTGCGTTAGGTTCACAAGATCGAGAAGATTTTGTTCCAATTGTTTCGTGATAAATTCATTAAACACTACCCTGTAGTGAAGGCCTAAAAGGAACAAAATTAGCGAAACTTTAGTTCTGCGTGAAACAAATGCTACTTTAATTAGTATTTTTTTATTTGCTTTTTGATATAAAACAACTCATTGCACTTTTTTAGCCACATCTAATAATCTCCTCTTATCATTTCTTTTCTTTTAATTTCTTTAAATGTAAAGTATATCCTTAATAGTCATAAATACATTTTTGTATCATCCAAGTTATGTAATTCTTCTATATTTTTTCTCGATGGTCAGGCTTAGATAGAATACATAAGGAAATTGCTTTTTTCAAATTGTATAACATATTTATTTTTTATTCCTCAGCTAATTCAATTTAAGTTATTATTATTAGTATGTGATATTGGATGATGAATTTATGAATATACCCAAAAATTAAGTAAATATTAGTTAGGTCCCTTTAAAAAAATCTTAAACTATCCTAATGATATTAATAAAAGTCATAGTTTTTTTCCAAAAACAATAAAATAAAATTATTTTATTAAAACAACCGCCGTATAACATCAAATAACCGCTGCAAAACTCTAAATATGCTAAAACCGCGGTTAAATGTGCTGAACCGCCATAAAAATCCTTTGTATCTGAAGCACTTGCCGAAACCGCCGGTAGATGAACAAACATCGCCTTAATTTCTTCCCTTAGTGACAATTTTCGTAACCGCTACGGTAACTTCCGTGAAACTAATATTAGTTTCTTTAAACCGCCGCGAATAAACCGCTGCCATTTGACCATTTTCTTATAGTGACCATATAATGATTCGGCCATGTTCATACCCATGTTAGGTAGGTAAAAATACTCTACCATTGATTAGACACTACTATTAACCGTTTACACCCCTAGCTTCCATTTAGAATCAATTACTTGTTTTTATTTACTTGCTTTGTAGTTTATGTTAACTTTAAAACCAACACTCCTACTATCTAGGACTCATAAGTAACACAATTTGATTGTCTATTTGCGACTCTCTCACTTGAAATGCTAGTTCCCTTGAAAATTTGATGCAATGTAAATATGGAAGCGATAAAAGTAACGATAAAAAGAATACGTGACTTAAACAACTTACGAGGTAGCACCAAGGAACGATGTCTTGATACACTCTCGTTCGAGTCAAGTACAACCTACACTATGCAACTATCCTCAAGAGACACCTGGCCCATGCAAATAGAATGATCAAGGAGGATTGAAGGTCAACTTGGATTCTTCCAATTGATTTCAAGCCAAAAAGGTTACAAGTGTTCTTGAGAGCAAATCTCATGTAATGTGTATTCAAAGTGTATTGAATGGCATAAATGATGAAGATGTGTATTTATAGCACCCTTTTACATGCTATGAAAAGTCTAAATAGCCCTCAAAGTAGTTTAGACTACTTTAGAATACCTAGGGCTAAACTTGAAAGTTCACACAAAAAGTTGTAGAATTCAGCACGCCGGGCGCTCCGCCTAAAGTCAGGCGCTCCGCCTGGTGGAGTGGCTGACCAAAGCAGTGGTCTGCTTGGGCGCTCCGCCTGGTTTGCCTTGCATCTGGGCGCTCCTTGATAATAGGTAGGAGCATAAACTGAAACGTTCTGGGGCTACAATGATAGTTATTAAATCGTTAGCACCGCATAAAAACATTCCCCCTAGAGTAGCCCGAGGAGGGGCTCGCGTCTGATTAGCTAGTTGGTGAGGCAATAGCTTACCAAGGCGGTAGTCTTTACTTTTTCCCTTTCACTCGTTGTGTGGGGAAGAAGTGGACTCTAGAGGTCCTACAAATTGAGTTAAGGAAGCAAACTGTATCAATATCAATTGCTTTCTAGATCGTTCTGCAACACGTTTTGAACAAACTAAAAATATCTTCATTTTACTGGGTGCTCCACCCTGGCACCTCACTGATCAGGAGCTAGGCGCTCCTCCCGAGTCCAGGCGCTCCGCCTAGCCCTGAAGTATGGGGTTTCCTCCTTCGATTGAACTCCAATGCAAGGTCTTCAAATCGTCTCCAGAGCTCGTATCATCAAGGTCCTTTCAAACCAAGTGTAAGTGAGCATCTTGAATATCCTTGGCTTGAATTCGAGTGAATGGTCTCGATGTAATTTCGGTTGCATCAAAATTTACCCCGCCTCATATCGGGTATATTTCTTTGACGACCGTCCCTTACCATTAATGGTGTAGTATTAAGTGTGGATCAAATTTTGGCTCCGTTGCTCCCCGGTTTCAATATTGAGTTGCATTAGTTAATCAAAGTTTATTAGTTCGTATGTCCTAGCATTTTACTTTTATTTTTGTTTTACCTTTCATAGGTGAAACATGGCATATAGAAGGAATCCCAATCGAGTATTGAGAAATCCTAATTACAACCACAATTATAATTATCAATAAGTTGATGGTGGAGATCCGAGAGACTATGAAGAAGAGTATGATGAGGGATTTGATAATGTGGAACTCAATGAGGAGGTTAATCATTTTTATGTTGAACAAGTCAATGAAAATCCTAGAGAGAATGTACTTGATCCGCAAGATGACAATGTGGCTCCAAATGTCGACAACCCTTTTACGGGTGTTTAAGCAAATGCAGGATTACAAGCAAATGTTGAAGCAGATGTTGGTGCGAATTTTGGCATTCCGGGCAATGCTAATCGAGGTGGGAATAATGCTAACTGTAAATCAAGATGCTCAGGGTGCAAACCATGGAGGTCGTGGTAATGTCAATCGAATAGGCAATGTCAATAAAGTGAATATTCGCAATTGTTAGCTTGGATAAGCTTGAAGTTTTGACTGATGACTAAGAAACAGTTCCAAAGACATGTTCTTTTAAATCACTGCAACTCAATAAATAAATCATGCAAAATCCTTTAAGTTTTGACTGATGACTAATGTTTATCTTGATAATTATGCAGGACTACACAAGATATGAAAGACTGCGTAAGAGTGGATAAGGGCTAAAGGATTTCGGGTAACCTAGGGAAGAGTTCAATTAGGAATCAAACTCTAGGAAGCTTTGGAGTTCTAATTGCTCAAGACTTCTTGGATTCTGAAGCTATAAAAACAGGAGCATTTAAACTGTTGAAGGCCACACAAATACAGAGAGAATCGAGCCATAGCATTGAAAGAGTCTTTATCTTATTTGTGTAATCAGTAAGCTACAGAGAACTAAGTAAGAACCTGTTCCTTAGATTGAGTCTTGTCAAAGTTCAGTATTAGTTCAACTGTAGTAGGTATTATCGAGTTGTATCATCTTAATTCAAGTCGTGGACTTGAAGAAACATCACTGATCGTGAAAGAGATCACTAGAGGATTAGAGTTAGTCCTAGGTTAGTAAGAAGGTAACCTTGTAACCAAGTGAATCTTTTACATAGTGAAGTTGATCCTACCTGAAAGAGTAGGTCGTGATTTTTTTGATCCCTAGTTAATGGGGGTTTTTCCATGCTAACATCGAGTGTTCATTTACTTACAGTTTTAATTCCGCATATATTAAAGTAAAGGAACACATTGAAGAAACTAGTCCTTAAAACAGTAAGTGGTGTGTCTTGGGAAATATCAATTGGTATCAGAGCGGGTTATCCTTGTAAAGGTTAACATCTAGGATTAGAATGAGTACATCATAGGAGAATGGTGAGGACCAGTCAACTGTTAGGGCACCTTTGTTTAATGGAAAATACTACTCATGATGGAAGGAAAGGATGAGAGGTCATCTTCAAGCTGAGGACTATGAGTTATGAGACATAGTTACTGAAGGCCCCATAATTCCAATGAAAAAGGATGCTGTGGGAAATGATGTTTCCAAAATCAGAAGGGAATTCAATGCTGAAGATTTAAGGCAGTGAGAAAAGAATGACAAAGCAAGGAAGTGGCTTGTCTGTGGACTCAGTCCTGATGAGTGCACTAGAATTAGAGGGTGTACCACTGCAAAGGAAATTTGGGATGCTCTACAGGTTGCTCATGAAGGAACAAGTCAGTTCAAAAGATCTAGAGGTACACTTCTTTTTGCTGAATCAAGGAAATGCAAGAGGTGGTTGAAGCTATAATCAATCCGTGCAAGACCTAGATGATGATGAGTATGATGAGGAGGCCGACATGGATAGTTTTGCAAGTGCTATAGTTCCTCCACTCATTCATGAAAATGCTTATTTCAACACTAAAAAATGTTATTCTACATGAGCTTGAACAGAATGACTTCTTCAGTGAAGGCAAACATGAAGATGTCAATGAACATTTGAGGAATTTTGTCCAAATTTGCACCTCTACAAGTCGGCACATGTTACAGATGAGTCCTTACGCCTCAGAGTCTTTCCTTACTCTTTAGTCGGGAAAGCAAAGCCACGGTTTAACAAGTTGCAAAAGAATTCAATCTCTACTTGGGATGAACTAGTGAAACAATTCTTGACAATGTTTTTGCCAAATATAAAGCAAGCTTCAATGAGAGACAATGTTTACATGTTCAAGAAAAATGCATTTGATTCATTGTCCGAGGCTTGGTAGGCTTTCCAGATATTTTGCTTCATCGTCCTACTCATGGCTTCTGTGAAGATATGTTGTTTCAATGCTTCTATCAAGGGCTAAACAAGATGAACCAATCCGTCGTAGATGCTCTTTGTGATGATGTTATTATGGACAAGTCATATGGAGAGGTCAAGGAGATTCTCAACAAGGTTGACAAAACAATCTCAAGATTGGCAATCAAGAGCTCAAAATTCAAAGAATGTTAATTGAGTCTTATGATGATGAAGCGGTTGGAACCTTACGATGAGAAGATGGCAAGAATCCTAATCTCTATTGAACTCATTAGTCACAATTCCAAGGTGGAGAAAGAAACCTATGAAGAGAAAGTCAACAAGGTAGAAAATCTTCAAGAGACAAATGCCAGGAATCAAGTGGCTCCAATGGGTTGTGGAACCCCAGGGGGTATTCCTTTATCTCTTTTCCAACATGAGCAAGAGGGAAACTACCTGGAACAATGTTATAGCATCCAAGATGGAGAGGAACCAAATTATGTAGCCAATTTCTAAGGCCAAAGAGGGTATGATCAAGGTGGTTATCAAATACCTTATCAACAAGGGTAATGGAGACCGAATAAAGGGAGAAGCAATTGGAATAGCAATCAAGAAGGGATAGTAGTCGGTTCCTCTCCACAATATGTGCCAAGAGCTCTATTTAATCAAAATTATCATGAAGAAAACGGTCCTTCAAAGTTATAGGAGATGATAGATCATGCACAAGAATCAACAAGGGTATTCCGGAGATATGAAAGACATGAGAAAAACCATGAAATCTCATTCTACTTTAATCAAGGATCTTGACTATAAAATGAGTCAACTCGCACATCAAGTAAATCAAAAGCCACAACGGGCACTACCAAGTGATATGGTAGTAAACCCCAAAAGAAGCGGTAAAGACCAAGTGATGACGATTACAACACCAAGTGACAAAACATGGATGACCCCAAGGCCAAGGGCGTTGATGATGATGTTGAGTTAAAAATTCATGATGGTCGTGTTGGTGGCGAGTTGGATGAAAATGAAGTTATTGAGGAAGATGTGGTGCAAGAAGAAGTGGAGAGGCAAGATGATGTTGTTGTGCAAGAAAATGAGGCTAATGTTGAAGAGATATCTAAAAAGCATACCCCCCAAACCACCACTGCCTAAATGGCAAAACTAAAGAAAAATCCACCACCCAAAGAAAGCCTTCCCAAACCAAGCTCCATACCAAAAGTTCCACTTTCTTTACCACAAAGAAGTAACAAACAAAGAGAAGTGTCTCATGCCTAGAAGATTTAGGAAAGAACAGTAACAACTTGCATCAACCACGCTTTGATTTATGCGTTGGGACAAATGCCGAATATTGCTAAGTTCATGAAGGATCTAGTGACCAACGGGACTTTGAGACATCAAGGTCACTCATCAATGTAGTGCAATTATGTCCAAGCATATGGTACAAAAGTTGGATGATCCCGGTGCTTTCACCATTCCATGTACTATTGGTGGGAGACATTTCAAGAAGCATTATGTCCCCTTGGAGCGAGCATCAATTTGATGCCATATGCGGTATACAAACCCTTGGCTACCAACGAGACACCGAGATCAACAACAATAAATTTGCAAATGGTCGATCGTTCGATGAAAAGTCCAATTGGGGTTATTGATGATGTGTTGGTTGTGTGTGCAAAAATATGCTGGGGATACGAGTCCACCTGGCGAAACTAGACTTATCCTATGAGTCACCGGGCACTAAGGATATACGCCCGCTTCTAGAGCCAACAATCGTTTAGGCAGCTTGGTCACAGGGTGCAGGGCACACATCCCACCGCCTAGAGCTTATAGTCTACTAGTTAGGGTTTAATATACCATCACCTTGAGTTGTAGGCCCATTACCTTATTAGTGTTTGTATTTTACCTTACTTAAGACTGGTATCACTACTATAAATACCCCTCCTTACATTGTATTGTAGACAAGATAGGGTTTGCCACCGAAATCGACTATTCTCAAGGAATAAGAATTGCTTTGATTTCTCTATTATTTCTTATTTAATTACTTGTCTTTACTATCATCGTATTTACTTGCTTTTTCCACCATAATTTACCGGATTTCTTGTGAGCTCATTCATAACTAAAATTTTAATCTAGACGTACAAATTTAGGCATAAACAGTTTGGCCCACCGTGGGGCCCAGACAATTGCAGGTATACTACGAAGGAAAAGGCGCAATCATGTTTGACGATGATAGTAGCGTTACAAAGAACACTGCAGATGGAGTGGACGTGTCTGCAAACGATCTTGACGATCCCATCGTCCAACAAAAGGATTCCGCCGAGCAGCCAAAAGACTCTTCTCAAGAACCGACCCCTGTCACCAGTAATGAAGGGATGAGCCGCCCATTGGAAGGTAATCCTGAGTTCAGAACTTTTATCACTGATCTCCTCCAAACTATGATGGGACAGGCGGAACAAAACTCCAACAATATGATCGAAGGGGTATCTTACAAATTAGGCACGCTATTTACAGGATCGTTTCAGAGGCCAAGGTTTCCACGAGGACCAGCGCCTATGAACGATTCACCAGCATCTGTGCCTAGCCAAAGGCTTAACAAGGATGCTGCTCTAGGAGGCTCATCAACAATCAACAACCAAGATCTTAAGGGAGCCCCTATCATTCAAGATCTCACAAAGGAGATGAAGGCCATCCATGACCTGATTGGTAACGTGCCGGGAGCTCCACCCTAAGTTACCATGGTAGATGAACAGAAGTTTTACAAGCATGATTACAAGGCAAGTGCTGCACCGGTCTGCATACCAAAGCATTTCCGCTTGACGGATAACCTGAAGTATGACGGAACGACTGATTCGGATGAGAAATTGCTGCGTATTATACGGCCGTGAAGAGTAACGAGATTACTGAGGATGAAATCCAGTTTGCTCTAGTGAAGAGGTTTGGTTCAACTCTGACAAAATAAGCCTTTGCTTGTACTCTCAACTATCGATGGTTTAGATCCAATCATTCACTCAGATGCAGGATTTATTCAAGAAAGCGCATTCTGATGCTCACAAGCGAGAAAAACACATGGAGTATATCTCTGAGATACGTCAGCGAGACAATAAGCTGCTCAAAGATTACCTCGACAGGTTCCAGAGGGAACGCATGGAGCTCTCTCAAGTTCCCGAAAATATTGTTGTGGCAGCCTTTGGCAAGAGGGTTAATTCAAAGCATTCCCTAAACACCAGAGAATTGCATTAGATTCTGACTAAGCACCCTGTTCAACATGGAACGCCATGCACCGGAGGTACATCGAGAAGCTTCACCTAGAGCCTGGGGAGTCTTCTGCACCTGAAGAAGTCCGACCGGCTATCCAAGATGTCTTCTGCCAAGGACAGAAATGGGGATACATAGAGGAACCTCAAATGGGGGACAAAGGCAAGAAAAACATGATAGATAGCAGGGACAATATTCCAAAGCGGCAAGATGGTCAGGGAACGTCAGGGTCAAGGGATCGCACAACGTGAAATGGATTCTTAACCGATTCGAAGAATTGGGTCTGCGAGTCAAAGTCATGGAATTCGTAAGAGATCATATGAAGAACGAAAAAATTTGTTGCCCAAGTAACTTGAGAGAAGAACCTGACAGGAGAAACAAGGACCTTTACTACCACTTTAATAGGGTCCACGGGCATGACACGGCCGGGTGTAGAGCATTGATTTTAGAGGTCATGAGTTTGTTGAACAAAGGTTACCTCAAGGATGCTCACCGAAAAGGAAAGCAGACCTTCACCAGAAGCAAGAACCATGACCCATTGCCAAGTCTGCCCGATCCTAAGAAGTCCATCAATGTGATAATCAGGGGACCAACATTGTTTAGGGGGTTAGAGGATATCTCAGCGGCGCCTAACCAGGGTCTCGCTTGAGATAAGACGATCCTATTCAGCGAGAAGGACAACATCATCTGCAACACTCCGCATCATGACGCCCTGGTCATAACACTTAAGATGGAAGACGCAGACGTGAAACGTTTATTGATCAATACCAGTAGTTTCGTATACCTCATCAGATGAGATGCACTGAAGGCGATGGGTATTGAGGATCGAATTGCCAAGTGTTTACACACTCGTAGGCTTCAACAATTCTTGTGAGAAAGCTAAAGGTGAAATTAACCTGACCACCCGCTTGTGGAGGATAGATTATGTTTCATCTTTTCAGGTAATCAAGGGAGGCGTTCCTTACAATGCGATCGTCATGAAACCATGGGTTCATCAAGTCAAAGCAGCCCACCTGGCATCAGGAACTGAAGTATCCTACTCAATGGGGGATAAAAGAAGTGAATGGTGATTAGGAGGCAGTAAGGGAATGCTATACGACCGCATCTACACACCGATGGGGAGGCCTATCCGAGTAATGCCAGAAAGTCTTAAATGCTCGAGTAACTAAGCGAAGGCGTTCTGACTCAGAACGCAAAAGGACCGTTGCTACACGGGCTAAATTAATCCCATTGTGGGCGCAAACAACCATTTTTCATGGATGTACCTTAGCCGCCGTTTATCGGTGCACAACAGACGTAATTGCTCAAGGCAAGCACACTGACACACGTTCATAAATAACTAGAACAGTCAGGACGACAGGAAGCCATCAAATTCTTAGGTTCAAATGCCCACAGAGGCACAACTTACCATTACTTATTGTTTTTGGTGAAAATTAAAAAATGTCACAAACAAAGGCACAAGTAATTTAAGTCAATACGCCACAAAATGGGCCCAAAATTTATATTAAACATCCACATACGCAGATAATGTCTAATCACCAGATGCAGAAAAAAAGTATCAAACCGGGGGGATTTTCATTCTTCTCTTGGGGGACATCCTTCATCGGAAACACTCTGTGAAGGTCCTGCTTCACCAGCTACAGGTTCCCCACTTGGCGCCTCCTCTCTTTCTCCACTCATCTCTTTAGAGCCTTCCTCGAGGTCAAGACCAAGTTTGCATCTACCTTGGCAACAAGGCCAGTATACGAGGTAATCTCAGCGGACACGAAAAAGTTAGGGTCGTGACTGTTATAGCCAGAGAGGTGTTCTTGTTCTACAGGGCCGATCAGTTCAGTGGTATGGTCTGTTACAACTCGTGGATTCTTCATTAGGTTAACCCCTGCAACAATAGGGATTACAACCTCTCGCGCTCCACATACGGGTTCATACACGGCCTCTAGACCCACTTTTTTTATAGGGTGCCGCTGAAAGGAGTCTGAGCCCTCAGGAATAGGAGCAGCGGTAATAGGTTCTAAGCATAAACGAATGATGTCAGCGCTTGAATTCAACAAAGAAATAATGTTATTTCAGAAAAAAATGAAGCCCAAACCTAGAAATTGTGGATCACACGGTATGTCAGGAAGCAAGACATCATCCTCCACACTAGCTTCTTCCTCGGCTATGGGAGTCTCTTCGATATAATGTCTATGCTTTCATGAAGAAGGACCAGCTTCAAAACCAGCAGACGGGGATGTTTCAACAGCCTCAGACGTGGGCACTTGGGGGACTTGTCTCTTACCATCAGAAATCACAAGGGTTTCACCAGCAATAGACACGTTAGTCGGCCTAGAGGGCTTCCTTCTCTTTGAGGAACGGGATCTGCTTACCGTCTCCAAAATTCTTCCACCATATGCCTGCACATCGAGTAAGGGAGCAATATAAGGGGCAACAATCTGAATCTCCACCAGCTGGGGGTATATCACGATGAGAGAACCCTAGAAGCAGCGGTGAATCAAAATATTGGAGAAATTTTGGGCAGAAAGAAAAACTCAATAATTACTTACCGTGGTCTTTCATCTGCTAGCCATTCACATTCGCCAGGACCGAGAAAGTCAGGGATTCAGGAGGATTCCTCGAAATTATGGCGGTGACCCACATCATCAGTTCATTGTGGCTCAAATAAATTATGGTTACGATGTTCACTGCACAGAGGAAAGAAATCAGTTCAAAGCCACCACAGTTGAAAGAAAGAAGATAAGTTTCTTTTGGACATACACTTTCTGGTGAAGACCTTTGGAAAGGGAAGGGAGGATACTAAATCGGTCGTTCGCATAGCCACGTACCTGTGCACCTAACTGCGGTCTTTGGAATCTTCACTATTGGGGACTATACCTTTCTTCCCCTACTTGATGAACATCAACATCCCAGATTTATGAAGACGATGGGAGTAGAAGGCTAGAAGATGATGAAAGGAAAATGCAACCTGGGCGTAGTTAGCCAAGTGATCAAGCACAGCCATTAGTCGCCACACGGAAGGGCTGATCTAGCCAAAACAAACATAGTAATAGCGACATATGTCCTCTATGATCGAGTGGACGTGCTTGTTGAGATGAAGAGTGAAAGGATACGTGTGACATTCAAGAGCCAGCCCGATGGGGAAAAAAGATTCTGTCCTCATCGCCAGAAGCAAGAGCGACAACGAAATCAGGTCATTTGCATTCATGCATGATGCGCATAATATCATTCGCCCGTGACTTCGGAAGGATAAAATTCAATGGAGAGATTAATGTTTTCAGCCTCCTTTTTAGGGGTTTGGCTCAGCATGCGGCCATTGTTTTCAAAATTGAAAGAATTGGTGAGGTAATCCTGCGCTTTGAAGTTTGCTGGGAGAAAGCTTGGACTTTCTGCCATGATGATAATATTAACGGGATTGGAAAAGAGATTATCTTTTGAAGAGGAGTTCTTGAAAATATTTGGAAGGTTGTGAATAAACTTTCTCACGTACGACGTAAATACACATCTGGGCTTGAAACGTAAAGAGGAAGTGGAATGATCTCAATCACGTGGGAACGTAATTATATTTACTATAGTTTAAGTGATATGTATCCCCATAATTACGGGATGTGAACAGAGTAGCAGCAGTATTGGGTAGATATGCAGAAAACCCCTCCAATCATTAGGGGACACGTCACTGTACTAAGGGATTTTCATTTAATTCGACGCACGCGAAGAGGCAAGGAGGTGAGCATCAGCACCATCACACCTTTACGTCTGATATCACACTTCTTTCACTTTCTAACTGCTTGCATCAAGACTCAACAAGTGGAGGGACTGACTGTGTGGGCAAAAATATGCCACCTATTATTACGGAAATACGAATCCAGCTAGCGAGACTAGACTTATCGTACGAGTAATTGGGCACTGAGGATATACGCCCGCTCCTAGAGCAAACACCATTTATGCGGCTTGGTCACAGGGCGCAAGGCACACATCCCGCCTTGAGTTGTAGGCCCATGACTTTATTAGTATTTGTATTTTACCTTATTTAGGACTGTGTATCACTACTATAAATACCTCTCCTTACATTGTATTGTAGACAAGACATGATTTGCCACCGAAGTCGGCTACTCTAAAGGAATAAGAATTACTTTGCTTTCTTTATTATTTTTTATTTAATTACATGTCTTTACTTTCATCTTATTTACTTACTTTTTCCATCATAATTTACTATAGTGCTTGTGACCTCATTCATAATTAATTACTTAACCTAGACATACAAATTTAGTCATAAACATTGGTGAAGGTTGACAAATTCATTATTCCAGTGGATGTTGACATTCTTGATTGTCCGGTAGACTTTAAAGTCCCAATCATCCTTGGGCGTCCATTCTTGGAAACCGGAAGAGCAATATGTGATGTAGGTGAGCTCACCTTTAGATTTAATGGGGAGAAAGCGGTCTTTCATATTTGCAAGTCTTTAAGGTAACTGATGGAGAAGGAGGCCACTTACTCCTATGTTGACATGGTGGTAGATGCACTTGTGGAATAACAAAGCGTCCTTGTTAGTCAAGAAGATTATTTTGCTGTGGTGATTAGGAATATGGATGTGAGGAAAGGCGCTAGAGGGATTGGGATCCAAACCATATGTACCTAAAATGCTATCCCTAAACCTCAAAAACTGTGAAACTCCACCTACCAAACCAACCAGAAGAACCACCTAAACTTGAGTTGAAAGTCCTTCCAAGCCACTTGAGATATATCTTCCTTGTTCCAAACTCCACTTTACCCATAATCATTTCTTCCCCCTTAACCAAAACCCAAAAAGTAAAACTTGTTGAGGGGGTGAAGCGGAGGATAAAAGAAATTGGGTGGACCTTAGCGGATATAAAGGGAATTGATCCGGGGGTGTGTGCTCACAAGATTCTACTTTAAAAAGGGTGTAAACTAATGGTGGAACACCAAAGGAGGTTGAATCATCCTATGCAAGATGTGGTGAAAAAGGAGATAATCAAATGGCTAGATGCGGGTGTCATTGTTCCATTGTCCGATAGCAAGTGGGCGTCACGGGTACAATATGTGCCAAAGAAAGGAGGGATGACGGTGATTCACAATGAAAAAGGGGAGTCCATAGCTACTAGACCCATGAACAAGTAGAGGGTGCGTATGGACTACAGAAAACTCAACACCGCAACAAAAAAAGATCATTTCTCTTTGCCTTTCTTTGATCAAATGCTTGATCGATTTGCGGATCGTGCCTTTTATTTCTTTCTTGATGGATACTCCGGATACCATCAAATATCCTTAGAAGCGGAGAATAAAGACAAGACTACTTTCACTTGTCGTTATGACACTTTTTCATTCCGCAAAATTACATTTTGTTTATACAACACACCTGCCACATTTCAAAGATGTATGTTAGCACTTTTCCATGATATGGCAGAGAATTTCCTTGAAATCTTCATGGATGATTTCTCGGTAGTTGAGGACTTATTTGATGACTATTATCAAACTTGGAGAAAGTGCTAGAAAGATGTGAAGAAATAAGACTTGTACTCTGATCCACTCCCAACCTACAACTCAATGGATGAGGGGCGATCGTCAAAGATACAGTACCCGGTAGAGAGTCAGAGTCGATTTACTCGAGGAGCTAGCACACGTTCTATGTATTGAATGAATAAAGTCGAGTTCTGTGTAGTATTTGAGTAAAACTAAGTAAAGATTGGAAATTTTTTACGATTAAAACTAACACTAACAATGAAACTACAAACATGTAACAATTGCACAGTTGAGATATTGGTAAAACGAGAAAAAGCTAGGGTTTTTCATTCAAACAAGCTTCTATTTACCTAACACTAACTGTTAGGTATAGAGAGGTTCTACTGAGTTAAGCCCGTTGAGGTTAATAAAAAGGCACATAAAATCCTAGTCCAAAGACCCGAGCGGGAATGTCATTTTTAAGTCTTTCCCTTTAGATAGGTAGGCTCATAAGCCAATATAACCCAAATTCTTACTACTTTCTATAAACCCACACCTTCAACCCCATTAGGGTGATGAAGTCAAAGTGGGGTATTTTCAAATTGAGTATGATGTGTTGGTATTTTAGGCAAAGTGCTGTTAAAACCCTTGCTTGCTTTCCAAGAATATTCAAAAGTGAAAAATATGATGTTCTAAAGATATCCTAGATACTTTGCCTTGGAGGCATAATGGACTATTCATAGGCATCGCTTTGAAAGCCAAAATTATAATTACAAAAATGTTATTTTGGACTCTTTTCTTAATTCGGTCGATAATTCAGCAATCCGCCGATTACATTTGGTTGTCGCCTGATAGTGAGTTTCTGATTTCCTTCTTGTCTTCCACCTTTCAGGTTCGGCGGGTCAGCCATCAAGGCGCGGAATTGTGCAGCTTTCATTGCTTATCTCCTGAGCTCACTATGAGCACTGCGGGCAGCCGATGACTCTTTGGACCCACCGATCATTTTCAGCCGATCGTTTGGCGGGTCACCATTTTACTTCGGTGGCCAGTCTTCAGCTTTTAAACTCCCATCTTTGGCGGCTGTGGTCTTCTCACTTTAGCCTCTGATTTTCCAGGGGCCGCTCTTGTACTGCGGTAGCATTTATCTAGTCTCTTAACTTGTAGCCATTTTCTTTTATTTTGTTAAGCTTTTCATTCCAATTGGCTTTATAATTTTGAATATCGAGCAAGACCTGAAACATGGAAAATTACATAAGATGTTCACATATAATAAGAGAAAGACATAAAAGCTAGTCTAGAAAGAGTCTAATATTAGCATAAAATACCAACACATCATACTCAATTTGAAAAAGTGCCAATTCCTAGATTAAGAACGAATTGTGTTGGGACATAATGTGTCAAAACATGGCATCGAGGTGGACCAAGCAAAATATGACGTGATCTCAAAGCTTCCACCTCTAAAAATTGTGAAAGGAGTAAGGAGTTTCTTAGGGCATGCAGGATTCTACCGCTTGTTCATCAAAGACTTCTCAAAAATTGTGAACCCCTTGTGCAAGCTCTTTGAAAAAGATGCCAAATTCATGTTCGACAAAGCTTGTTTATGTGCTTTCGAAGAAGTGAAGAAGAGGTTGACTACCACATCGGTTATTGTGAGCCCAGAGTGGGAGCTCCCGTTTGAGTTGATGTGTGATGCTACAGACATTGCCTTGGGGTCGTGCTAGGTCAAAGGATGGAGAAGATGTTTTGTCAAGATCCAATCTAGGGCCGCAATGGATAACATATATTCGAAGTGCCGATCATCATTAAACCTGCAGATAATCTGTTAACCATAAGTATAACTAATAAGCTAAACAAGCATAAGCCTTTCTCATAAGAACTGTAAAACCCGAAAAGCCGACAAGGCAAACACAATCTAAAATATAAAGGCATACTAACTGCATAGGTTCAAATCTACAGGCCTCTAAGAGTGTTGGCTAAATAAGTACTGGACGGGATAGGGCCCCATCATGCCCAAACTAGCTGACTGTACACATAAAGCTAAATGACTCCGAAAGTAAGCAGAGTGACTCCAAAAGCTGGTGGATGGCCTACTGATGTAGTCCAAGACTGATCTATCTGTACCTGCAGCATGAAACGCATCACCCAAAAAAGAGCGTGAGTACGATATGTACAAAGTATGTAAGGCATGAACAAATATTATATCATAGATGAATGAAACTGTAAGCCTGGAATAAAAATATGTAAATCTTTGTTGAAGTATTAAAATGTAGCTGGATATCTGAAACATGAACTAAACATGATCTGAATATAAGCTGAAGTTTAACTGAATCTGAAATTGAAGACTGAGTTGAGCTATACTGATAACTGACTATTATATCACTGATAACGGGTAACTAGAAACTGGGATGATGGTTGTCAATTGATACTGATACTAAGAATGGGTGGCTGATAACTGAGGAACTGATAACTGGTACTAAGCTAAAATTGAACTATTAACTGAACTGGTACATGTCTAGTGTTATGGGTTTTATCCCTAAATATCATGTAACAGAACATCTGAACTAGCCTCATGTATAGTCATGCAGTGTATATTGTGCTATATACGCGTATATAATAAAAATGGCGGGTGTTATAAGCTATATCCCCCACCTAGTAATAAGTAGTCTCTCTGGTCAGAGTGTGTCAATAACACCCAATCACACTAGGTGTTTCAACTCCCGCCTGAACCAGAGGGGCTGTGTCCCCAAGACAGTTAGTATCACACGTAATCGGACTATGTGTTCAATGTCCAGCCTCTATTGGGGGACTCCAAATAACACAATATGATATCAATATAAGCATAAACATGTATGAGGCATAACGCACATGGCTACAACAGATATGAACACAAATGAATGACAAGAAAATCCTAGATAGAATTATAGACATAACCTGGAACTCCAGATTTGTCAAACTCTTTGAATTTCTATAAAAATTTCGGCAGAGTTTCCCCTAAACCTGGATGATACAAAAAATTAAAAAAAAAAGAACTACAATATACACGAGAATGGATACCTAACCAGAATGATAACATCGAGCAAAAGGAACTTCAGCAATCCACAAAACAAGCGACAAAATAGAATTTTGAACATAATGTTCGCCAATCATTTTATAAAGCTTCTACTGTTGATTTAGCATAAAAATGAGCACCTAAACATGCTATATCAGCTTACAAATTCATAAGGGATTCTATAGGATATGCATATGTTAATATATTACATAAATATTGAATGGACAACAAAACAAGATGATTAGACGGCGAAATAATTCCACGGATGCATAGAATTTCTGGACAGTACTACTGTCATGTATTGAATCATAGTTTTTAAGGCTTAAATTAAAAATATAGACTTTAAATGTGAATGAAAGTTGTAGATATATCTCTTGTGGTTCCAGGGAATCCTAAATCACCCCAATATCAGTTTTGTACAAAACGTTATGCTCAAACTACTATCAACCGTCTGGAGTGAAAAAAAGGTTTCTAGTTTTGAGCCATTTTTCATGCAGTTCTTTGGGGACTGATTTCAGACACTTATACCTGAATTTTTGTCACTAAAATCTACTTATACAAGGTTACAATAATTATATACTAGATCACTATGAAATATTTCTTTTAAAGGCAAAACAAGCTGGGAAAGTTACTATAGACCTGCCTAAGTTGAAAGAAGAAGATAGACCATACATACTTCACTAGTTTAGCTTTCGAACCTTGTTTTCATTACTTGCCAAGCTTCCCCAAGATTAATTGAACAAAATTCAAACAAATTAAGCTGTTAATTAGTCATGAAGCATCCTCAAACTTCAAGCTATAGACAAAATTGAATGTAGCATAACGTTACCTTTATCGCGTGAAGCATTTTGATGCAATCTGTCTTCAATTTAGAGTTAAGATTGGCGTTCCTCCTTCAAAACCCTAAGGATAGATTCAACCTTCATGAAGGGACCAGTTCGCTCGTGAATATTCTGGAAATGAGGAGAAAAGAGATAAGCTTCTCTTTTATATTCGAAAATTTTCACTTCTAGCCCTTTTTTGCGCTTATATCCCTTCTTTTGGTCTGGCTTCTGATGTTCATATCTCTTTATCCGAATGTCTTAAAAGAACATGGTAAAGAGTTTTGGAAACTTAACTCCAAGATCTTCAATTTGGTATATGATATGTCTCCAAAAGACCTCAAATAACACACGGAATTAATCGGTCAAAAAGCTTCATTACAAGGCAAATCCTTAGTCTGTTTTTCCGCAACTTAAATCTGATTTTTCTTAAACTTTATATTCAACATATAAATGTCATATATAGTCATATTATGACTTTAAATTTAATTAAATCATTCTTAACATATCATTAGTGCAATATGCATGACTTCATACACACGGAGTGTAACAATCTCACCCCATAGGAACATTAGTCCTTGAATGTTAATTGTGGTATACATAAGCATTAAGAAAAGATCCATTATATACATGAAGAAGTGAAGAGAAGTGGCCCTCATATCATTTTCATCTTCCCAAGTTATCTCTTCAATATTATTGCTCCACAATAACACTTTCACTGAAAAAATATCTTTTGTTCTCAATCGAAAAAACTACTAGTCTAAAATAGCAACAAGTACCTCCTCATATTTCAAATGCTTTGTGATCTGTACATCATCAACTGATATGACTGAGGAAGGATCTCCAACACTTTTCTGAAGCATGGAGACATGAAAGACTGATATACCTCTCGAAGGTCTGCTAGAAGGTCCAACTCATAGTCTACTCGCCCAACTCGTCTGATAATATGATATAGACCTATGAATCTAGGGCTAACTGTGACCTTCTTGACGAATCTCATAACGCCTTTCATAGGCGATACTTTCAGAAATACCCAATCGCCAATATGAAAATCTTAATCTCAACATCGATTATTGGCATAGGACTTATGTATGCTTTGGGCTGCTATTAATCTTTCCCTAATCAACTTAACTTTATCAACCGCTTGCTGGATTAAGTCTGGACCTATTAAGTGAGATTCACCAACCTTGAGCCATCATAGTAAGGCGCCATGTAGATGCTGGAATGATAGCTATTATTGTACGCAAATTCTATCATGAAAGATGTTTATCCCAGGTGCCTCCAAAATCTAAGACACATGTCCTTAACATGTCCTCGAGTGTCTGTATGATTTTGTCGGCCTGTCCATCTGTCTGGGAATGAAAAGTTGTACTTAAATTTACTTGTGTCCCCACACCTTTTTGGAATGATCGCTATAAGTTAGTTGTAAACTGTGTGCCTCTGTCTGAAATAATAGATACTGGAACACCATGGAGGCATATAATCTCCCTGATATACAATCTGGCGTACTCTTTTGTTGCATAGATAATTCTAACAGGTAAGAATCGTTGATTTAGTGAGCCTGTCGACTATAACCCAAATAGAATCATGCATGCTCTGCGTACAAGGTAGGCCTCTGATAAAGTCCATATTCGATGCTTCTCTTTTCTGACTCATCTACTTTGATTCTTTCAGATGATACTATATGTCTAAGAAATGCTAGCGAACTCAACTAAAATTCGCTTTTCGAGAAATAGTGATGCAGTCCATTCCATAATGATCAAGCAATCGAGCCAGAACCAGTGTTCGAGCCATTGAGCCGGTCACACGATGCCAAGACAAGATCATGCACGATGTGCACATTCACTTAGCATGGTCGAGAGGAAGCAATCGTTCAGTGAGTGAGTGGCCGAGCTCAAGACTTGAAAGCTATATTTACAAGCTCAAGCCCGAGGCTGGAAGTGCCTGAACACTAATCCATGACGCCGAGCACTAAAGTGATCGAAGGGCTACTAATGTGCCCGAGGCAGGAGAACGTATGTTATCACTGGTGCTGAGGTTGAGCAATCGAGTATCAAAGCCCAGATCTCTCAAGCACATTGTTTACTTTGGCCCTGCGTGGCTTTGTTTTATTGGTTGTCTGTGACCATTTTCTTAGTTTACCCTTGAGGCTATCTATATAAACCCCTAAGTTTTGTTCATTTGAATTAGTTGATTATTGATATTGTTGAATGATAAGCTGAGTGCTTTGGAACTCCGTCGTGAGTTAACCCTAGTCATGGGATTGTTAAAGAACTTGTATCAATCGGTGGATTCCATTGAATAACTTCTTCTTTGATCATTCAATTTGCAAGAATCATGGTTTGACTTCTTGAGGATTTTCGCATAGTTTAGGTGTTTCTTTGATTTTCGAACCGAGTGGCCCCAAGACTAGTTCCTTGTGTTCGTTTGGATTGAAACTTGGAACTGTCTAGCTTCTATCTCTATTTTCTGTCTTGATTTCTGCTGTCCTTGTGTTTGGTTGGTAAGCTCATATTTAGCTTGCACCATCTTAGTATAAGAGCACGGTTTGGACTTGTTCTTACAATCCCAATCCTGTTCTATGTTTTCTTTAAATTTTTGTGCATTTGTTTGTGTTTTCTGTTCCAGTTTCGTGTTCTTGTCTTGTTACTGTGTTTTTTTGTTCTTATTACCAAAAAAAAAAAAGTGAAAAAAATAAAATTCCACAATTTGTTGTTGGTTGGTTGTTTGGATTAAACAACCACAGATTTGGATTCACCACTATTTAGAGCTTCAAAAAAACACTAGTCGTACAACGTTTGACGACTAGGGTTTCTCGAGGTTTTGCATTGTCCTAACATTTGTGCTACTGTTTGAAAACCCTAGCTGAAGTTGGGTTGTTTGGGGTTGAATTTTTGTTGATTTAGGTCCTGTTTTGCTTGGAAAAGCTTTGAAGCTCTGTCGATAGTCATCGTCCGTACACCAGAAACTTATTAAATTCATAATAGTGTATGGTCGTGAAGCTGCATTCCCAGCTTTTCTTGGAGCTTAAGTTTCCTCCTTTTGTCGCTAAAATTTAAACGAAGAATCAACCTTAAATCTTTCATTGTTTCTGGGATGTGAACAAAGTGTAAAAGGTGTTCGTATATCGGAGTTGAGAGTTCACTGTTCCATTATGAGGAAAGGGAAAGGCGTCGTTTCCTAAAACTCCAGGTGAAAATTTATCTGCACAAAAGAGGAAAGTGGTAAGATTAAACCCTAATATGTAGCAAAGGAGGGATCACTTTTTTCGTAGATAGGTGACATGTTTGAGGTTTCCAAAAGAGGAAACAGAGGGTAGATTCTCCTAGGAATCTCCTTAGTAAATCTCTGTAGTAATTTTTTCTACTCGAGGTACGACTAACTTGTTAAAGCTTATAGGAACTCCTGTGCGGAGTGACTGAAGTCCAAACTTCGTAGTAAATTCTTGACATCCCGTGCGCAGTTAAATAACGTCCGTTCCATCGTGTCGAATCAATTCACTCTTCAGGAAGAAGACAATGTGACTTGTCAAATTCAGAGGATCTTAGAGAGATTGATCAAAACGAGGAAGCCATTGGTTACAAGTTCTTGAGTGACCGAACCTACAAATTGAGTTGACCCGAGCACAACTTAACAAACTGAGGAAGTGTGTGAGGTGATTTCTAACCTTAACATTTTTTTGTCTTTGATTTGTGCAGATTCAATAGCTGGAAAAAGAGAGAAAGGCGTTGAAGCACCTGAGGTGTCGTTAACCGATCTCTTGGCTGTGATAGAAGGCATCAGTTCTGAGGTGAAAGGAGTAAGTGCTCGAGTAGCTAACCTCGAGCGGAAGGAAGTGTCTGTGGCCTTACCTAGGTCCGGCGCGGGCACTAGCAATTCAACTCCTATGAAATCGGAGCAATTTGCTGAACTTGCTCGTCAACAACTGTCGAGAAACGAGGCCGTTCGAAGTGCAGCTATGGGCAATCCTCGATTTGAACAAAACTTGGGCAATCCCGAGGTGATAGAATACCACTTCCGAGGCCCCGAAGACAAGTCATGGTCGTTGATGAAGATGGTTGATGATGGAGAGTTTCCCGATGCTGAAGCTGAGTATGAGCGACCGTTCGTTCAACGAAGGAAAATTCAACGAGACCGAGGGAACTTTCCAGATCGAGGTCAAGGCGCATATGTTGATAGACATTATGAGTATGTGGCTGATGACTATTATTATGACTATCTGAGACCGACCCAAGGTGCTCGAGATTCAAACTTGAATAGTGTCAAGATCACTATTCCACTCTTCAGAGGAACTAGTGATCCGAATCAATATCTTGATTGGAAGGTTCGATTGGAACGAATCTTTGAGAAAAATGAGATGACCAAAGAAAGAAAAGCTACACATGTTATTGCTTCGTTTGAGGCATATGCTTCTACATGGTGGGAATCTGATAAGAGAATGAGAAGAAGAAACACTTTCCCTATGATTCTTACTTGGGTGCAGTTGAAGAGAGTGATGGATGCTAAGTATGTGATCGCCAAATATCAGCAGGAACAGCTTCGAAAGCTCTATGTTTGAAACAAGGGTCCAAATCGGTTGAAGAATACTATGATGAGTTTGAAAAGATTTGATTGGCTCTTGATATGGATGAAGATGATGAGCAAGCCATCATTCGGTTCAAGAATTGACTGACTCGAGATGTGTTAGCTCAACTAAGACTACATGTGTACCAAAAGTTGGATGATGTTTTCCATGCATCCGTTGATGATAGGTGAAGGACGACAAAGCAAATCGTTAACGAGGGGTTACTACTTCGACCTGTTTGAACCGAGGTAAAGATTGGAAGAGTTCGAATCCTACAAATGCCAATACTGGCCGAGATTTGAAGAAACCCTTAGAAAGAGGAGGGGCCGTTAATAACTCCAAGGAGGTGGGGGTAAAGTTAAGCTCAATGCTCCTAGTGCTTCAAACATTCAGTGTCACAAATTCAGGGGTTATGGTCATATGGCAAAAGAGTTTCCAACTCGCAAAGTTATGCGGTTGCTCGAAGATGGAATCGTCCATGAGCAAGCGAGTGACTTCGAGGAGGAAAATAGAGAGGAGATTGACCGAGCTGAGAATGAAGGTGGTTGAGAAGAAACCAAAGCTGACCATCCATAGATGTTTCTTATGGTTCATAGAAACTTGAGCACTATGAACATGGAAGAGGAGGATAACAATCTGAGAGAAAAAATCCTCCATATGAGGTATCGAGTGAGGGGGAGAGTGTGTTTGATGATTATTGATTCGGGTAGTTGTGCTAATGTAGCAAGCCAAAGTTTGGTTTCTCAATTGGGACTGCCTGCTATGAAACACCCTCAACACTACCGTTTGCAATGGTTGAATGAATGGGGAGAGCTGAAGGTTGCTAAGCAAGTATTGATTAAATTCAAAGTGAGAGCCTCTCAAGATGAGTTAGTGTTGATGTGGTTTCGATGCAAGCTTGTCATTTGCTACTTGGGCGACCATGGCAGCATGATAGGTCTGTTGTTCATAACGGTTGAACCAACACTGACATGACCCGGAATCCGGATAGGCCGTGCGGGCACCCGATATCCTCCCCTAGACCCGTCGGGCGAACCCTTACCAATTAAATTAGAAAAATAAATATAATTCAATTCATAAATAGGAAGAAGACTTAGAAAAAAATATAGACATACTGATACCCTTAAGCTGACTTCATAACATACTAGGTTTAGGGCTATCTAGACTAGACATCTAAGAGTACAAAGAAAGACATATACCTCCTGAAGAGAGCAAAATACACCTGAAATAATAAACATAAATCTGGTGGCCATCTAGACTAAAAGCTGGCTCACCCGGACAGCTGAATTCGTCTTCGATCCTTCACAACGTAGCGAACTCAATCCTGGAGCGAACCTGCCAAAACAAAATATATAGACAAGAAACAAACAACAAACAAGGGTAAGTCAAAAGAACTCAATAAGTGGGGCAGACTAGCCACCTCAAAAAAACTAGGATAGCTAGCCGGGATGAAAAAAACAGGCGAACCAAATCCATCTTATATAAACTATAAAAAGGCAGAGCCAGATAATAACTGGAAACACGTATGGAACCATAAACAACAAGGACATAAGGTTAGACAGAACATATAGGTTTCCCGAACATATGAACAATCAGAAATACATCTTATTATATGCAGATGTTGTTGCAGCGTGCTACCCGATCCATTTGTTAGTAATGTTGCGGCATCCAACCCCGAATACGAGCTAAAAATATATAGGCAAACTAAAATATGTCCACAATATGGTAAACATACTGCTTACACAAAACACAGCACAATACAACCACAATAGTCAGCATGCGGTGCAATGAAATGGGATGAATGCAGTATGAAGCAATGGGGTCACATGTGCAAAATGGATGGAGCGGAATCCTCCTGCTCGTAGGGCGGAATCCTCCTACCCTCCATATGATGCAATGGAGCGCAATCTTCCTACTCCTAATGCGGAATCCTCCTACTCCTCAATATGTTTAATGGAGCAGAATTCTCCTGCTCCTAAGGCGGAATCCTCCTATCCTCAATATGATACAAAGAAGCGTAATCCTTCTGCTCTTGGGGCGGAATCCTCCTACCCCTCAATATGTGCAATGGAGCGGAATCCTCCTGCTCCTAGGGCGGAATCCTCCTACTTTCAATATGATACAATGGAGCGGAATCCTCCTGCTCCTGGGACGGAATCCTCCTGCACCCAATATGAATGCAATGGAATTCACATAAATGCAACATAATGCATATGAATGCAACATGATGCAATAGTAACCCATCACTAGCACGGGACTCTCGTCGGCAGCCAGAAAATATATGCCAACTCACAGCTCGAGTACAATGCTCAGATCCTCAATGCAATACCAACAACAGGGCATAACATATAATATACTATGTAAATCCAAAGCTAAGGCGTAATGAGTACGCCTATAGGAAGCTACACACGTAAGGAACACGTGGTAGATTGTCCATGAGGCCAAGAGCCTCCAAAGAAATGGATACAAACACTTACCTTATTTTAAAGTGCTACTCAACAACCGCTTTATTCTTTGGGTTCACTGCCAAACGATCCTGCTTATTCAATAAGCAGAAAATATATCAAATTAGGTTCAAGGCTTCATTACTCACATCTTAGGGCAATCCGGTTAGGAACCTGATACCCTATTCGCATACCAATATGCAGGCCAGGCCTATGTACAGGGTTCAAAGTCACATAACCAAACCCTAAATAAATTACATTTATATGTTGCCCATAACTCACTGAGTACGAATTTATAATCATTTCCATCATCGGGGCCTAATTGACTCTTTAAAATATCAATTTAAGTCATTAGGGCGATGTCTAATATCCCTATTTTTACCGTCAAAATATATTAAAACACACATAATAAACTAAAATAATGCATTAAAATCATTACCTGAATGTTTCTGGGTAAAAATTCTACTTTTCTCCGGCTCTTTTCTCATTTTCTGGCTTTTTTCCTCTGCGTTTCATTTCCATTTTTGTTTCTGTTTCTCGTTCTAGCTACTGTAAGCCAAGGGATTTTATCCCGTTGTCTTCCCGCCGCCTCACATTTTTACATTTTGCTTTCTTTTATTTTATTTTCTTTTACTTTTATATTTTTTTCTTAACGAAAAATAAAATGGTACCCTACGATACTCGAAATAATCCAAAATATATGTAATACACTTGCTAAGGCGGATCTCAAATCGGATTCCAGAAACTCAATATGTAAATTAAATAGAAAAATGTCAAATTCTTTTAACTTTCGGCATTTTAGCGGAAACTAACCGAACGATCTCGAAATTCACTTTCAAAAGTTCACAAAAGTCATAAATAATCATACGAACCTTACGGTGCTTTCGGATTTTGAATCGGAGTTCATTCGCCAAAATTGAGCTCGAAAATCTCTTTCTAATATTTATCGACAATAAAAACTGAAATCTTCTTCCAATACATATCAAACGAGGTCCGATTTAGCTCAATTTTACTGATAGGTCCTAATGGACCTTACGAATATTTTAAAATTATCGGCACCCCAATCGGAGTTCTAACTGCTGAAACAACTGACTGAGGTCATTTTATTCTCCTCCACTTAGATTCTCGTTCGTCTTCGAACGAGCCCAAGTTTAAAGAAAAATTTACACATATATCAAAAGAACTTGAAAGACCTTCATAACATATTCCACGGACATTATTTCATGATTACATGATCAGAATTATAACACGTGCAACGAACACTTTGAATAAAACATATCTTGATAATATGATAACACCAGAGGAGAGTTTTACTCTTTCAAAACAAAGAAATAGGAAACTCTGGATGGATTAACATGATTCAGCCGATAATCACCTCTTCGATATACCTTTTGATATAGAACAGGTCGATGGAACTAAGAATTAGCTCACGCTTGATGCAATAGGGGGAGCTATTGAGGTACCTTGTCACTACACACTATAGAAGATTTGACGCAAGCTATATTCTTTTTACGAACACACTATGCAACATCTCAGTTGATGTTAGTGTTGTTCCGCAAGCTCCTTGTGGGAATGTAGTTACTCATATCCTAATGTATGTCAAAGGTTCATCTGAACAGGATCTATCATATAAGGATAAGGATCATACACATACTACTGGATAGTATGATGCAGACCAGGAGTGATCTTCAGACTGAACATCTACTTCAGGGTATTGTCTTTGAATTGGAAATATTATGACTTGAAAAAGTAAAAATAAAAGAGACATGTAGTTGGACCATGAGCTAAGGCAGAATACCAGCAACAAAGTTGATTACATGTGCACTTATAACGCTAAAGTAACTTCTCAACGAGTTGAAGCGTGAAGGAGATATGCCAATGATGGATGTACGATAAGCTGCACTAGACCTTTAACTCTAAATTTTCATGAAGTAAAACAACGTCAGTATGAGGATCCAGTTCTAGTTGAATACAGACAGAAAACCAGAAGAAAATCGGAGTCACCATACAGGGTTATTACTGACGGTGTTCTCATGTATAAAGATAGACTTTGTGTCCCTGATGTTGCAAATTTACGTTGACAGATTATGATAGAGGTACATTATTCCAAATACACTGTTCATCCAGGTTCGACTAAGATGTAGCATGATCGTAAGCAGATTTATTGTGGGACGGAATGAAGTGTGACATAGCAGAATTTGTGGCTCCGTATTCTAATTGCTAGCAAGTTAAAGTCGTGTAATCTTTCCATACTTTATGCTTTCAGCAGATAGGTATGTGTAAATGATTAGGTTGCCAGCTTATCTCTATCACTAATAATCTTCATTATTAAATTAATAGTGGAGTTAGCAGTGATCGACACTCATTATAGGTTTCTGTCGTGGACCTAGGCTGGGTCGTGACAAAAGTAGTATCAACGCCGTAGAGATTTAGTATTACCATTCGGTATTTGGAGGAAGACTCCTCCACTTAAAGCACAAACTCATGCAGCTATTTGAAAAGGAATAATCATCCCCGCACAGTCTGCTGGAGTAAAGAAGATTTAGCTAAAAGCTGAACGTAGGCGGACCTAAGCTACCAACTACCTTTTTGAGTTGCCAAACAGCTGCAACTCTCGAGTCACAACTTCATACATTTTCTATAAGCACCACCGCCTGATGGATCAAATCAAAGGTCAGAGACGCCTCTCATTACCCTTAGAAGCCTTGAAAAACGACAATGTGCTTACCCGGCTACCTTGGCACGCACTTTGGCTCAACGCAGGGAACATTACAATAGGTTACTGACCGCCTAAGCTCACCAGTGCCGAATAAAGAAGAGATGGCAACGGACTGAGGATAGAAATAATTGGAGCTTTAGGAAGCTCTTCTTCTTATTTATTTGGCTACCAGAGCTTGTTACGAGTCAGGCTAACCGAAGAATCGAAATTGAAGAAATAGACGTTAAATGAGCTTTATGGAACAACATCTATGTCAATTTTTAACCTTCCTATGAAAAGGAAACTCCGGCTATTTACCAAAAAATCCTTTTATAATCGAGACAAACTCATAGAATAGCATGACTCTACTAGCGTCCCAAACCAAGAGGAGACACGTAGATCGACTATTACTTACTAATCACTTTATACCAGAAGAAACAACGACACTTTCTGATGGTGATGAATAAGAATCCCAATATCCTACCAACATTAAATTCAAAAGAGAGATGTAAACAGACTTGACATAACAACAGAAGGTAGCACAACAAGATGCCAAACAGACAATTCCGACACTCACTCCAGAATCTCTCACATTTAAACCAGATAAACTAGTAGGGGTCTCACAGACGCCAGGAATAAATCATACCAAATGCCCACCCCTCTACCGCAACAGATGCTTAATAGAACGACATTTAAGGAAACTATGAAAATATGATAAGATAAACCATTTCTTGATCGATCGGAAAAATAAATCTTACTCACATATAAGAGAAGAATAAATATATGGGTCTACTACATCGGATGCCTCAGCATCCTGCCAAACAAGCAGTTCATAGAACTGCCTCTGCGGTTGAGCCGAGCCGCTACCCTGATAATTACTTCTAGAAGAATCATAACCACCATGCTCTCGACCTTAGCTAGATGGTGGCATCTCTCTGGCTGATTAAAATTTAAATGAAATCTCCTGTGACCATGCAGGTGCCTGATGACGAGAGAAAGGACGACTGCTTACTTGCCGGAGTAAGGGAAAACTCCTCAAAGGATAACCAGACTCACGACAATGATAACACATTTTCGCTGAAAATGGAAGCTGGACAGATTGTTGAAAGCTACAGAGAGAAAGCCGAGTCTAATCTTGATGAACTACTCGCACACTTTGAGAATCACGCTCTACAAGCTGAGATAACCTGGAAAGCAATTTCCCAAAATAATCAAAACTCTTACTTCCAAAGGAGGTACCATGATTGCCCACTAGGGCCACAGGATCTCTTGCTCTCCCGCTCTTACTCTTTCTGCTCTAACTTATTGTATGCCTAATACCTTTGAGCAATATCAATAACGACGTCAAATGAAGTCCCAACCTAAATTTTTCGAGCCATCTGGGATTTCATGGAAGGAGAAAGGTCATCAATAAATCTTTGAATCCCTCGAAAGGCTCATGGACTAGTTCTAATGCATATTCAGCCATTCTATAGAATTCAATCTCATATCCTGAAACACCAATAGACTAACCGACAGGCTACCCTGTCCAATCCACTCAAACTGGCAACACTGTTCATCTCGTTCGCTACTCGAAAGGAACTTTTCCACGAATCTAGAAGAAAAATCGAACCAAGTTAGCTAATAAGAGAGCGGCCTACCAATTCAATGTTAGACCCTAAAAATGGAAAGCAGAACAATCAACACCATACCACTCGATATAATCAAGAGCCTGAAGGATACGCTGACATCCTTTTATTTTAAAAAAAAAACTTGCACAGGGATTATTTGATGCATGGCCTAAGAACATCAGAAGGTTCAATTGGGTAGAATAATGCAGCCTCTTCAGACACTCGGATCGAGCCATTACTCATGTTAGCTAACCAGCCAGAATAACTAGAGGCAGAAAACATGCTGCCTCTGGAACATAATTCACTGCAGCAATATTAAGAACTGGAATAGGAACTCTCTAAGTCCGAACATCTGCATATACGGCGACCTGATAAGCTGCCTAGTGAATAATAGATTCTTACGGTATCTGGATCGCCAAGATTCTCATAAAAGCATTATAGAGAGCCAAGGGTAACCACAAGGCCCTGCTGCCTTGCCCATCGCGAGCTGGCATAGCTGGGACCTCCGTAACTAGATCGTCAGCACGATCAAACACTCTCGGGGCTTGAGTAGCTCTAGCCCCATGCTAGACTACTTCGTCGTGAACTCATAACATTTGCTGATTTTTCGCTCGAGGGTTCACAATTACCACGAAGGAATTAACGAATTAACGAAAATACTTTTGAATCCTAGACCGACGCACGATCAGAAATGAAGGAAGTGAAACTTCCTAAATGCTATCATAGCCTCTCATAGATAAGTACGGACGTCTACGTACCCATCAGCGGTACTCTACTAGACACTATCTTAGTCTAGATAGACACTAAACTGGGCTCAGATACCAACTGACAGGATCCAGAATCCAAATAGGCCGTGCGGGCACCCGATATCGTCCCCTAGACCCGTCGGGCGAGCCCTTACCAATTAACTTAGAAAAATAAATATTATTCAATTCATAAATAGGAACAAGACATAGAAAAAAGTACCGACATACTGATACCCTTAAGATGTACAAAAGAAATTACAGCTGCCTACCCAACATACTAGGTTTAGGGCTAATCCAGAATAGACATCTAAGAGTACAAAGAAAGACATATACCTCCTGAATGGAGAAAAATACAACTGAAATAATAAACATAAATCTGGTGGCCATCCGAAATAAAAGCTGGCTCACCCTGACAGCTGAAGTCGTCTTCACTCCTTCATAACTTGGCGAACTCAATCCTGGAGGGAACCTGCTGAAACGAAATAGATAGACAAGAAACAAACAAAAAACAAGGGTGAGTTAAAAGGACTCGATAAGTGGGGCAGACTACCCACTTCAAAAAAAATAGCACAGCTAGCCAGGGAGAAAAAACAGGCGAACCAAATCCATCTTATATAAACTATAAAAAGGCATAGCTAGATAACAACTAGAAACACGTATGGAACCATAAATAACCAGGGACATAAGGTAGAAAGAACATATATGTGTCTCAAACATATGAACAATCAGAAATACATCTTATTACAAGCAGATGTTGTTGCGGCGTGCGACCCGATCTATATGTTTATAATGTTGCGGCGTCCAACCACGAATACGAGCAAGAAATATATAGGCAAACTGAAATATGTCCACAACATGGTATACATACCGCATACACAAAACACAACACAATGCAATGGGGTTACATGTGCCAAATGGATGGAGCGGAATCCTCCTTCTCGTAGGGCGGAATCCTCCTACCCTCAATATGATGCAATGGAGCGCAATCTTCCTACTCCTAATGCGGAATCCTCCTACTCCTCAATATGTTTAATGGAGCAGAATGCTCCTGCTCCTAAGGCGGAATCCTCCTACCCTCAATATGATAAAATGGAGTGGAATCCTCCTGCTCCTGGGGCGGAATCCTCATTCCCCTCAATATCTGCAATGGAGCGGAATCCTCCTACTCCTAGGGCGGAATCCTCCTACCCTCAATATGATAAAATGGAGCGGAATCCTCCTGCTCCTGAGGCAGAATCCTCCTGCACCCAATATTAATGCAACATAATGCATATGAATGAATCATGATGCAATAATAACCCATACCAGCGCGGGACTCTCATCGGCAGCCGGAAAGTATATACCAACTCACAGCAGAGTACAATGCTCAGATCCTCAATGCAATACTAACAACAGGACATAACATATAATATACTACGTAAATCCAAAGCTAAGGCGTAATAAGTATTCCTATCGGCAGCTACACACGTAAGGAACATGTGGTAGATTATCCACGAGGCCAAGGGCCTCCAAAGAAATGGATACAAAAACTTACCTTGTTTCAAAGTGCTACTCAAAAACCGCTTTATTCTTTGGGTTCACCACCAAACGATCCTGCTTATTCAATAAGCGTAAAATATATCAAATTAGGTTCAAGACTTCATTCCTCACATCTTAGGGCGATCCGGTTAGGAACCTGATACTCAATTCGCATACGCAATACGCAGGCCAGGCCTATGTGTAGGGTTCAAAGTCACTTAACCAAACCATAAATAAATTACATTTATATGTTGCCCATAACTCACTGAGTACGGATATATAATCATTTCCATCATCGGGGTCCAATTGACCCTTTAAACTATCAATTTAAGTCATTAGGATGATGTCTAATATCCCTATTTTTACCGTCAAAATATATTCAACCACACATAATAAATTAAAATAATGCATAAGATCATTACCTGAACGTTTCTGGGTAAAAATTCTACTTTTCTCCGGCTCTTTTCTCATTTTTTTGGTTTTTTTCCTCTGCGTTTCATTTCCATTTTTTGTTTCTGTTTCTCGTTCTAGCTACTGTAAGCCAAGGGATTTTATCCCTTGGCCTTGCCACCGCCTCACATTTTTGTATTTTGTTTTCTTTTATTTTATTTTCTTTTACTTTTATATTTTCTTTTCTTAATGAAAATAAAAACGGTACCCTATGATACTCGAAATAATCCAAAATTTCTCAAGTGAGTTATACAAAATATAAGTAACACACTTGCTAAGGCGGATCTCAAATCGGATTTCAAAAACTCAATATGCAAATTAAATGGAAAAAGGTCAAATTATTTTAACTTTCGGCATTTTAGCGGAAACTAGTCGAACAACCTCGAATTCACTTTCGAAGGTTTAAAAAAGTCGCAAATAATCATATGAACCTAACGGCGCTTTCGGATATTGAATCAGAGTTCATTCGCCAAAATCGAGCTCGAAAATCTCTTTTTAATATTTATCGGTAATAAAAACTGAAATCTTCTTCCGATACGTATTAAACGAGGTCTGATTTAGCTCAAATTTTACACACAGATCCTTATGGACCTTACGAATATTTTAAAATTATCGGCACGCCAATCAATGTCCTAACTTCCGAAACGACTGACCGAGGTCGTTTCAAACACTTACACTGCTAAGCTCGGAGGGGAGAACTTCATTCTCAAACCTTTATCACCAAAACAAGTCAGTGAGGACTATAAACGAATGAAGGAGCTTAAAGAAGCCGCCAAAGCAAAGTCTTGCATTGGGACATAAATTATGGCCAAGGACAGAGAGACACCGCCCGAGGCAGGTACTATTTGTGCAATTATGCAACCGAGTGAGTGCCTTCAAGGAAACGATCAAAGCAAACTAATGATTTGCCTCGTGCATAAGGGTATCCTCTTGAACTCGAATGATGATTTCGCTAACGGTAACCCTTTATCTAGTGCTATACAAAGTGTTTTGCAGGACTTCGAGGACATGTTCCCTAAAGAAATGCCCGGTGGATTTCCTCCGTTAAGAGGAATCGAGCACCAAATTGACTTCATCCCAAGGTCTCAAATCCCGAAAAATCCAACCTATCAGTGCAATCCCAAAGACACCAAAAAGCTCCAACGATAGGTGGATGAATTGCTGAACAAAGGACTGGTTCGAGAGAGCTTGAGTCCGTGCATCGTTCCTGTTATCCTTATCCCAAAGAAAGATGGAACATGGAGAATATGTGTTGATTGCCGAGCAGTCAACAAAATTATGGTAAAGTATCATCATCCTATTCCTTGATTAGATGACACGCTTGATGAATTGAGTAATTTTTCTTATTTCTCAAAGTTAGCCCTCAGGTCCGGTCACCACCAAATCCGAAAGAAACCGGGTGATGAGTGGAAAACTACATTCAAGACCAAATTCAGTCTCTATGAATAGTTAGTGATGCCATTTAGCCTCTCTAACATTTCGAGCACTTTCATGAGATTAATGAACCATGTGCTTAAACCGTTTATAAATAAGTTTGCTGTGTATTTCGATGACATACCTTTTTATGGTAAATCTGTGGATGAACATGTTGAACACTTAAGGGTTGTGCTTGACACTTAAAAGCGAGAAATTGTATGCTAACTTCAAGAAGTGTGCCTTTTTGTGTCAAGCGTGTAGTCTTTCTTTGATTTGCTGTGAGTGCTAGTGGTGTAGAAGTCGAAGCAATTAAAGATTGGCCAACCCCTACTTCGGTGTCTCAAGTCTGTTGTTTCCATAGGTTAGCTAGTTTTCATAGAAGGTTAGTCTGTGACTTTAGCATCGGGGCAGCTCCCTTAACCGAGCTGGTAAAGAAAGACCATCTGTTTGTGGAGAGTCCCAAGAAAGGGCCTTCACACAGTTGAAACGAAGGCTAAGTTCAGCCCCGTTATTACAACTCCATGACTTCGGCAAATCATTTGAGGTTGAATGTGATGCATCTGGAGTTAGGATCGGAGGAGTGCCTATGCAAGATTCAAAGCCAATCGCTTACTTCACTGAAAATCTTAAGGGTGCAACCTTGAATTACTCAATGTATGACAACGAATTGTATGTTCTCGTTCGAGCACTCGCTCATTGGCAACACTATCTATGGCCCCGAGAGTTTGTGATTAAAGTGATCATGAATCTTTGAAACATCTAAAAGTTGAACCGAGAGTTTGTGATTAAAACTGATCATTAATCTTTGAAACATCTCCGAGGCTAAGAGAAGTTGAACCAGCGGCATGCCAAGTGGGTAGAATTCATTAAGAGCTTTCCCTATGTAATTCATTACAATAAGGGTAAAGACAATGTTGTGGTCGATGCGTTGTGGATGAAATTTGCCTTTGTGACTACTCTCGCTTCCAGATTAATGAGGTTCGAGAGCATCAAGCTGATGTATGAAGACGACCCCATGCTTAAGAGTGTCTGTGATGCTATCTTGAGTGGCCAGAGGGTAGAGAAGTATCAATGGCATGATGGCTATGTCTTTAAGAATGGGAGAGTTTGTGTGCCCGTTTCATCTTCGAGAGAGCTTTTGGTTCGAGAAGCTCACTCATGGGGCTTAATAGGACGCTTCGGTATCGATAAAACACTTGGTATCTTAACCGAGAAGTTTCACTGGCCCAAGATGTGAAGAGATGTGGAAAAGCTTTGCAATGCTCATCTAGATTGCAAGAAAGCTAAATCGAGGTTCAACCCTTATGGTTTGTACACTCCGTTGCCCGTACCTAATTACCCTCTGGTTGATATATCCATAGATTTTATGATGGGATTACCAAGGTTGAGGGGTTTTCATGATAGGATCTTTGTCGTGGTCGACCGTTTTTTCTAAAATGGTTCACTTTATTCCGTGCAAGAAATATGATGATGCACAACATAGAGCTACTTTATTTATTTCTCGTGTGTTGAAATTGCATGGTGTGCTTCGTACTATTGTGAGTGACCGAGACTCTAAATTCTCAAGTCATTTTTGGAAATGTCTATGGGGTACCTTTGGCACAAAACTACTATTCTCGATGTCTCACCATCCTCAAATTGATGGACACAATGAGGAATTAAACCGAACCTTGGGATCTCTACTTTGAGCAATGACCAAAGGTAAGGCCAAAAACTATGCTGATCGTTTGCCCCTGATGAAATTTGCATACAACCGTATTATGCATCGAATAATTGGAATGACTACGTTTGAGTGTGTGTATGGTTTTAACCCTTTCGTTCTACTTAATTTAACCCTGTTGCCTGGAGATGTTGTCATTGATTTTGAAGGGACATTCCAAGCCACTCCTTTGCTAGAGCTACATGCCAAACTGAAGAAGAATCTTGAGGAAGCCTATGCCAAAGTGGCCTCGAAGAAGAACAAGGGGCTAAAGAGATTGGAATTAAAGAAGGGAGATTAGGTTTGGGTTCACTTCAGAAAAGAGAGGTTCCCAAACCAAAGGAAAGTTGGGTCCGAGAAGGGATGGTCCGTTCCAAGTGCTGAGCAAGATAAACAACAATACTTATGTGATCGACCTCCCAGGTGAGTATAATGTATCCAACACCTTCAATGTTGCTGCCTTAACTCCTTGTGATGCAGGCCGAACAAAGGAGACCGAAGAGGCTGCGATTTCAAGGACAATATCTTCTCAAGAAGGGGAGGATGATGCAGCCGTGTCCATACTGGTCAAGCAACCGAGCCAGAACCAGTGTTTGAGCCATCGATGCCGGTCACACGATGCTAAGCCAAGATCATGCACGACATGCACATTCACTTAGCATGGCCAGGAGGAAGCAACTGTTATGTGAGTGAGTGACCAAGCTTAAGACTTGAAAACTACATTTACAAGCTCAAAGCCCAAGGCTGAAAGTGCCTGAACACTAATCCATAACGCCGATCACTAAAGTACCCGAGGTAGGAGAGCGTCTATTATCAACTGTGCCAAGGCTGAGCAACCGAGCATGGAAACCCAGATTGCCCGAGCGCATTGTTTACTTTGGCCCGGCATGGCTTTATTTTATTGGTCGTCTTTGACCATTTTCCTAGTTTACCCTTGGGGCTATCTATATAAACCCCTTAGCTTTTTTCCTTTGAGTTAGTTGATTATTGATATTGTTGAATGATAAGCCGAGTGCTTTGTAACTCCGTCGAGAGTGAACCCCATCGTGGGATTGTTAAAGAAATTGTGTCAATCGGTGGATTCCATTTGAACAACTTCTTCTTTGTTCATTCAATTTGCAAGAAGCATGGTTTGACTTCTTGAGGATTGTTGCATAGTTTAGGTATTTCTTTGATTTTCGAACCGAGTAGCCCCAAGACTAGTTGCTTGGGTTCATTTGGGTTGAAGCTTAGAACTATTTAGCTTCTATCTCTATTTTCTGTCTTATTTTTCGCTTTCCTTTGTATACGGTTGCTAAGCTCCCATTTAGCTTGCATCAATTATCCATACAACTTTCGATACCGAAGGATACCCAACATTTTGCATAGATGATCTGCATGTTCTGATTCAGACTTGGAATATTTTCAATTATCATTAATAAATACTATCACAAACAGGTCCACATAAGGCCTAAACACGTTGTTCGTAAGATCCATAAATATCGTTGGTGCATTAGTTATCTCGAACGACATCCCTAGAAACTCACAATGGCAATACCTGGTTTGTAATGTTATTTTAGGTGAGTCACACTCTCCAACTCTAACTTAATCGTATCCTGATCTCAAGTCTATCTTTGAGAAGCACATGGCACCTTGACGCTTGTCGAGCAAGTCATCAATTCTGGGAAGGGGTATTTGTTCTTAATCATAACCTTGTTCAACTGTCTGTAATCTATGCACATATGTAGGGAACAACGCCTCTCTCTTCTTTTTTTTTTTTTTTTTTTTTAACAAATAACACTGGTGTTTCCCAAGGAGAAGTGTTTGGTTTAATGGAACCCTCATCCAACAGATATTTCAACTGCTCCTTAAGTTCCTTTAATTTAGCTGGTGCCATACCGTAAGGAGAAATAGATATTGGTTGCGTACCCGGCACTATACGATGGCAAAGTCAATTTCCCACTCTAGAGTAAGACCTCGAAGCTGACTGGAATACTTCAGGGAACCCATTCACTACTGGAACTTATTCAAGAGTCGGCGTTCCCTTCCCTATGTCTCAAAAATGAACTATATGATATAAGCATCCCTTGGCGATCATCTTCCTCGCTGTAATATATTAAATAAATCTACCTTTTGGAGATACAGAAACACTTTTACATTCTATAGCTGACCCTTCGGGAAAATTGAACTGATTCATGGTCGCACTACAATCAGCATTAGCATAGAAAGAACACAACCAATCCATACCAAGTATAACATCAAATTCAACCATTTCTAACTCAATCAAGTCAACTATAGTACTACGGTCGCCAATCATCACAGTGCAGCCTCTATAAACACGCCTAGCTACTACTGAATCACAAACTGGGGTGACTACCTCGAAAGGTTTAATGGCTTCTGCTTCTATCCCAAACTTGGTAGCGACAAGGGAGTAACATATAATAGTGTAGAACCAAGATCTATCAACATATACACGTTGAGAAAATTTACTGTCAGAGTAACTGTGACTACATTGGTGAAGCCTCTTGGTCCTGTCGACCAACAAGAAAATAAGTCCAGTTCTTAGGACCGCTTGTTGTAAGAGCTCCACTTCGGCCTCTACCATGACCAACTGGCACCTGAGGAACTTGCCTCTGAGGGCTTGTGCTGAAGAAGCTGCAACTATTCTCACTAGCTGAGCTGCACCACCACCACCCCTAGACATGAACTATCTCATAAAATGGCATAACTCACCACAAATATAACATGCATCTATAACCAAATAGCATATGCCCATATGGAATTTACCACAATTATAACACCTAGGGTAATGTGAACCACCCTGACCAAAAACACTTCGATGCTGGGATCCTGAAGCCTGTGATGCATGACTAGCTCTAGACTGTGGGGGTCGATCAGATCTCGGCCTCTTAAATTATAAAGGAGTACTAGTTGTTGGCTGCCTGACACTCTATTTTCTACTAGCACTAGACGTCTCACTGAATGAACCTAAAAATCCGCCTCTCTTGCTTGAGCTCCTATCTTTGTCAGCCCTCTACTTCTATTTCCTTTCCTCAAGTTCTAAGGTGAATGCCTAAATCGTGTAATTACCACACTCGACTACATAAATACATCCATACACTCACTTACTAAGTGAGGACCATGTCCCGCTACATACCTGTGTACCTTTTCCTCCATGTGTGATACAACAATAGGAGCAAACCTTGCTACAGAATTAAATCGGAGGTTGTATTCGGACACACTCATACACCCATGTCTCAATTTTAGGAACTGATCCAACAGTTCTCTACCTGTCTCTGTAGGTAAGTAACATAGGAGAAATGTTTTTGAGAATTCCTGCCATGTAGCTGGAGCAATATTTACTGCCCTAGGCATCTATCAAGTGGTATACTAACCTACTACTAGATCCTGCAATCTATATGCTGCCCATTCAACTAACTCTATATCTGTGGAATACATAACTCTAAGGGCTCTGGCTACTCTGTCCAAAAAATCCTGGGATCATTTGCTGTACTAGATCCTGTGAAAATTGAAGGCTCTAATTTGAGGAAATCACGAATCCTAGAACCCGTATCGTCACACTGAGGCCTGTGTGCTGCTGTCTGGCTTTAGTAGCTATAAAGCTAGTCAGCAATCTGACGGTCTCCCCCATGTCGTCATGCTGAGGAGCTAGAGGTGCGGTGGCTTGAGCACCCCTAACCTTTCCCTGAGCAGACTGAGTCTGTTCCAAATGGAAACTCATATCTATACTCCTCATACTCATATAACTCGCGCGGTACTCTGCTAGTACCCTAACCAACAACAACTTTGCTTTTGGGCAGCTGTGAGTATTTTTGGAGACATCGCTGCATATAAACATTTCGTTAGAAGGCTGAATTCTTATTACATAGCTCTATCGCACGATCTGAAGAAGAAGGAAAAATAATCATCCTAAATATCCTATAGCCTTATATCCATAAGTATGGTGCACAACACACCCATAAACAAGACTCTACCAAATACGGTCTTTAGACACTCTAGGACTGAACCAACCTCTGATTCCACTCTTTTTACGACCCAACCTAGGGCCCACAATGGGTAATCAACACTAAGTGTTGATCATCACTAAACATGCTAATAATCTACTAACCATGAGTATAACTAATAAATTGAACAACCATAAGCCTAGCTCATAAGAATTGTACAATTCGAAAAGCCGGCAAGGCAAACATAAGCTGACAGATAAAGATATGCTAACTGCACAGGTGTATATCGACAGGCCTCTAAGAGTGCTAGGCTAAATAACTAATGGACGGGACAGAGCCCCATCATACCCAAACTAGCTGACTGAAGACATAAATATAAGTGACTCCGGAAGTAAGCGGAGTGACTCCAAAATCTAGTAGATAGCCTACTGATGTAGCCCAAGACTGATCTATCTGTACCTACGCGACATGAAACGATGTGCCCCAGAAAAGGGCATGAGTACGATATATACAAAGTATGTAAGGCATGAGCAAATAATATATCATAGCTTAATGAAACTATAATGCTGGAGTATAAATATGTAAACCTTTGCTAAATTATAGCAATGTAGCTAGAAATCTGAAACATGAACTAAACATGATATGAATATAAACTGAAGTCTTAACTGAATCTGAAACTGAACACTGAGCTGAGCTATACTGATAACTGACTGTGATATGACTGATAACTGGTAACTAAAAACTGGAACTGATAGCTGTCAACTGATGCTGACACTAAAACTGGTGGTCAATAACTGAGAATTGATATTGGTAGCGAGCTAAAACTGAATTGTTCACTGAACTTCTCCTCATGTCAGGTAACTGAACATCTGAACTAGCCTCATGTATAGTTATGTAGTGCATACTGTGGCTATATAAGTGTATATAATAAAACGGGCACGTGTTATGGGCTATGTCCCTCCAACCAGTAATATGTAGTCTCTCTATCAAAGTGTGTTAATGACACCCGGTCACACTAGGTGTATCAAGTCTCGCATGAACCAGAAGGGTTGTGTCCCCTAGAAGGTTAGTATCACACGTGATCGGACTATGTTTCCAATGTCCAGTCTCTTTTGAGGACTCCAAATCACACAATATGATCACAATATAAGCATAAATATGTATGAGGCATAACACATGTGGCAACAATAGATATGAACTCAAAGGAATGAAAACAAAATCCTAGATGGAATTATAGACAGAACCTGGAACTCTGAATTTATCCAACTCTTTGAATTTCTATAAATAATTTGGCAGAGTTTCCCCTAAAACTGGATGATACGCAAAACTAAGAACCAGCACTACAACATAAATGGGAATGACTGCTCGGCCAGAATGATAACATTGAGCAAACGAATGTTCAGCTATCCACAAAACAAGCGACAAAACAGAATTATGAACGTAATATTGGCCAATCATTTTATAAAGCTTCTACTGTTGATTTAGGATAAAACTGAGCACCTAAACATGCTATATTACCTTACACATTCATAGGGGATGCTATAAGATATGCATAGGTTAATAGATTACATAAAATATTGAATAGCCAACAAAACAAAATCATCGGATGGTGAAACAATTCCACAACTGCACAGAATATATGAACAGTACCATAGTCCTCTATTGCATCATTGTTTTCAGGGCCTAAATGAAACATATAGACTTTAGAATCTGAATGAAAGTTGTAAATATATCTCTTGGGGATCTAGGAATCCTAAATAACCCGAATATCAGCTTTGCACAAAAAGTTTTGCTCAAACTACTATCAGTTGTCTGGAGTGAAAAACAAATTTTCCAATTTTGAGCAATCTTTCGTGTTGCTCTTTAGGGACCGATTTGAGACCCTTATACCTGGGTTTTTGTCATCAAAATATACTTATACAATATTACCATGATTCTATACAAGGTCACCATGAAATATTTCAATTTTGAAGGCAAAATAAGCTTGAAAAGTTACTATAGACACGACTTAGTCGAAAGAAGAAGCTACACCTTACATACCTCACTAGTTTAGCCTTCAAACCTTGTTTCCTTTACTTGCCAAGCTTTCCCAAAATTAATTGAGCTAAATTCCAACAAACTCAGCATTTACTTACTCATGAAGCATCCTCAAACTACAAGCTATAGATGAAATTGAAGGTAGCATAACGTTACCTTAATCGCGTAGAGCATTTTGATGCAATTCGTCTTCAATTTCAAGTTAAGATTGACGTTCCTCCTTCAAAACCCTAAGAATAGCTTCCACCCTCATGAAAGGACCATTTTGCTCATGAATTTTCTGGAAATGAGGATAAAGGAGATAAGTTTTACTTTTATATTCGAAATATTTCACTTCTAGCCCTCTTTTGCGCTTATATCCCTTCTTCTGGTCTGACTTCTAATGCTCATATCTCTTTATCCGGATGTCGTATAAGTAAATCGGTAAATATTGTTGGAAACTACACTCTAAGACCATTAATTTGGCATATTATATGTCCCCAATAAATCTCATATAACACACGTGATTAACTGCTCCAAAAGCTTCGTTGCAAGGAAAATTGATACAATCCGAATTGGTATCCAAAGTCGTGAGAAGCTTACGCTCAACATGCGGCACGTGGGAGCTCAGGAATATCGTCTTTTTATAATTAGGCAATGGTTTTGTTATGGTGTTTGATTTATTGTTAAGCGCACATTAAATTATTCTCTATGTCAAGTGTAAGTGCTATATAAAAGAAAAGACACGAGGTCGTTCTAGCATGAAAGAGAGTCTAACTGGAGGAGAATGAAACAACCTTGAGTAGTTGTTACGGGATTTCAAACTCCGATTTGAAAACTGATAGTCTTGAAACTCTGAAAGGTTAAGTAGGACCTGTCTATAAAGTTTGAGCTGAATCAGACCTCGTTTGATAGGTCTTGGAAGACATTTTCTTTTCTGGTGTTGATAAAGCTACATTGTGGTTTTTGAGCTCATTTCAAGTAAATGATCTCTGTTTCGAAATTTAGAAGTGTCATTAAGTCCATATGGTCATTTTTTACCTATATGAACTTTTGGAAATGAAATCTGAAATCGTTAAGTCAGATTTAGCTTATTTTTGATAGGAGAATGACACGACCCGAAATCCGGTCAGGCCGTGCGGGCACCCGACATCCTCCCCTAGACCCGTCATGCGAACCCTTACCAATTAAATTAGGAAAATAAATATAATAATTTATAAATAAGGACAACACTTTAAAAAATTTACAGACATACTGATACCTCTAAGCTGTACAACAGAAATTACAGCTGACTACCCAACATGCTAGGTTTAGGGCTATCAAGACCAGACATCTAAGAGTACAAAAGAAGACAAATACCTCCTGAAGGGAGCAAACTGCAACTGAAATGATAACCAATAAACTGGTGGCCATCCGAATAAAAGCTGGCTCACCCTGACAGCTGAAGTCGTCTACGCTCCTTCACAACGTGGCGAACTCAATCTTGGAGCGAACCTGCCGAAACGAAATAGATAGACAAGAAACAGACAACAAACAAGGGTGAGTCAAAAGGACTCAATAAGTGGGGCAGACTAGCCACCTCAAAGAATAGGATAGCTAGCCAGGGAGAAAAGAAACAAATAAACCAGATTTCTCTTATTTAAATTATGAAAAGGCAGAGCCAGATAATAATTAGAAACACGTATGGAATCGCAAAATATTCAATAACCAGGAACGTAATACAGCCAGAACATATAGGTATCCCGAACACATCAACAATCAGAAATACATCCTGTTGCGACGTGCAACCTGATCCATATATTCATCCCGTTGCGGCGTGCAACCTGATCCATATATTCATACCGCTGCGACGTGCAACCCGATCCATATATTTATACCGTTTCAGCGTGCAACCCGATCCCCGCAACTTAGAATACGAGCCAGAAATATATAGGCAAACTGAGATATGTCCACAACATGGTGTACATACCGCATACATAAAACACAACGCAATAAACACAATAGTCAGTATGCGGTGCAATGAGACGGGATGAATGCGATATGATGCAATGCAGTCACATATGCCTGATACCTATCTCCTGCGCGGGACTCTCATCGTCTATCAGGAGATATATGCAATAATGACCCTTCACCGGCTCGGGACTCTCATCGATTACCGGGAAGTATATGCAATAATGACCCTTCGCCGGTGCGGGACTCTCATCGCCAACCGGGAAGTATATGCAATAATGACCCTTCGCCGGTGCGGGACTCTCATCGCCAACCGGGAAGTATTTGCAATGCTCAAAACCAGATTGCAATGCTCATATGTTCAATGCAATACCAACAACAGGGCATAACATATAATATACAATGTAAACTCAAAGCAAAGGCGTAATGAGTACGCCTATCGGCAGCTACACACGTAAGGAAACACGTGGTAGAAAATCCACGAGGCCAGGTGCCTCCAAAGAAATAGATATGAACACTTACCTCTCTCAAAAGTTAGCATTGCGACCAACAACCGCGTTATTCTTTGAATTCATTGCCAAACGATCCCAGTCTATTCAATAAGGAAAAAAATATATCAAATTAGGCTAAAGGCTTTATTCCTTATATTTTACAACAATCCAGGTAGGAGCCTGACACCCTATTCGCATACGCAATACGTAGGTCAGGCCTATATACAGGGTTTATGGCCACATAACCAAACCCCAAATAAATTATATTTATAAGTTGCCCATAACTCACTGAGTACGAATATATAATCAATTTCATTATCGGGGTCCATTTGACCCTTTAAACTATCAATTTACGTCATTAGGGTGATGTCTAAGATCCCTATTTTTACCGTAAAAATATATTCAAACATACGTAATAAACTCAAATAATATATTAGGATCATTACCTGAATGTTTCAGGGTAAAAATTCTACTTTTCTCCGGTCCCTTTTCCCATTTTCTGGCATTTTTCCCAGCCTCTGCGTCATTTTCTTAATTCCCTGTCAATGTTTGCGTTTTCTATTGTTTCTGTAAAAGTGAGCTTAGATGAGCATATAAGCTCACCTTTAAACCGCCATACATTTCTTTTTTTTTTTTTTTTTTTTTTGTCTTTTGTCTTTTTCTCTTTTTTTTTTTTCTTTTCGCGACGAAAATTAAAACGGTACCCTATGATATTCGAAATAATTTCAACTTTTGCATACGAGTTATAAAAAATATATGTAACATACTCGCGAAGGCGGATCTCAAATTGGACTCCCGAAACTCAAGAAGCGAATTTTAAATAGAAAAACTCAAATTATTTAACTTTCGGCATTTTAGCGGAAACTAGCCGAACAACATCGAAATTCACTTTCGAAAGTTTACAAAAATCACAAATAATCATACGAACCTAACGGCGCTTTTGGATTTCGAATCGGAGCTCATTCGGCATAACCGAGCTCGAAAATCTCTTTTTAATATTTATCGCCAATAAAAACTGAAACCTTCTTCCGATGCCTACCAAACGATGTCTGATTTAGCTCAAATTTTACAGACAGGTTCTAATGGACATTACGAATATTTTAAAATTATCAGCACGCCAATCGAAGTCCTAACTTTCGAAACGACTGACCGAGGTCGTTTCATTCTCCTCCACTTAAACTCTCGTTCGTCCTCGAACGAGCCTAAGTCTAAAGCAAGATTCACGTAGACAACAAGAGAACTTTGCACAACTTTCATAAACTATTCCACGGATATTATCTCATGATTATAGAATCAGAATTATGACACGCACATCAAACCCTTGGATAAAAGCATAGCTGGATAATATCATAACGTCATTGCCCAGCTTATTCTGACTAAACCGATCCTTCCTCGATCACGAGAGGAGAGTTCTACATTTTTAAAGCAAAGATATACGAAACTCTGGATGGACTAACATGATTCAGCTGATAATCATCTCTTCGATATACCTTTCGATATAAAACAAGTCGACGGAACTAAGAATTAGCTCACGATTGATGCAATAGCGGGAAGCTTTTGAAGTACCTTGTCACCACTCACTATAGAAGATTTGATGCAAGCTATATTATTTTTATGAATGCACTATACAACATCTCAATGATTTAGTATTACCATTCAGTATTTGGAGGAAGACTCCTCCACTTAAAGCACAAACTCATACAACCATTTGAATAGGAATAACCATCCTCGCATAGTCTGCTGGACTAAAGAAGATTTAGCTAAAAGCTGAACGTAGGCAGACCTAAGCTACCAACTACCCTTTCGAGTTGCCAAACAGCTGCAACTCTCGAGTTCACAACTCCATACCTTTGCCGTAAACACCACCGCCTGATGGATGGTACTTCTATATAAAAATTTCGGCAGAGTTTCCCCTGAAACTGGATAATCCGCAAAAACAGAACCAACGCTATACTATACATAGGAATGGATACCCGGATCAACTGATATCCAAAATAATAATATGCTTACCCGGCTACAATAACACGTACTCTGGCTCAACACAGGAAACGTCACAAGCGGCTACCAATCGCCCAAGCTCACTAGTGCCAGACGAAGAGGAAATGGAAATGGGTCGAGGATAGAAATAATTAGAGCTTCAGGAAGTTCATCTTCTTATTTGCTTGACTACCAAAGCTAGACTACTTCCGCGTTAGGCGATCCAAAGGATCGCAATTAAAGAGATAGACATTAAATAAGCTTTATGGAAAAACATCCATACCAATTTAACCTCCCAATAAGAAGGAAACTTTGATAATTTACCAGAAAACCCTTTTATAACTAATATAAACTCATAGAATAACATGGCTCTACTAGAATCTCGAACCAAGAGAAGACACATAGATCGAGAATTACTTACCAGCCACTTTACACCGGAAGAAACAATGACACTTCCTGATGGTGACGAATTGGGATCTCATTATCCTACCAACACGGAATTCCAAAAAGAGAGGTATACTAATTTGATATAATAATAAAATGTGGCACAACAAGATGCCAGGCAGACGATACCGACACTCACTCCCAAATCTCTCACATTTAGACAAAATAAATTAGTAGGGTCATCATAAATGCCAGGAATAAATCATATCAAAAAGTCACCCCTCTACCGCAACCAATTCATAATAGAAACGACATCCAAGGAAACCATTGAAACATGATAAGACACACCATTTCCAGATCGATCAAAAGAATCAAATCTTACTCACATTTAAGAGAAGAAGAAATACATGGGTGTACTATATCAGATATCTCAACATCCTGCCAGACTAGCAGTTCATAGAACTGCCTCTGCAGCTGAGTCGAGCCACTACCCTGATAATTACTTCTAGAAGAACCACTACCACCACGCTCTCGACCTCTACTGGATGGTGGCATTTCTCTGATTGATTAACATTTAAATGAAATTCCTGCGACTGTGCAGGTGTCTGAGGGCAAGAAGAAGGGCGATTGTCTACTTGCTGGAGTAAGGAAAAACTCCTCAAAGGATAACCAGACTCGTGACAGTGATAACAGGAAAACTCCTCAAAGGATAATCAGACTCGCGACAATGATAACACCTTTTTGCTAAAAGTGGAAACTGGACAGATTATTGAAAGCCACAAAGAGAAAAATTGGGTCTGATATTGACGAACTACTGGCGCACTCTAAGAATCACGTGACACACGCTGAGATAACCTGGAAGGTGACCTTCCCAAAATAATCAGGGTTTTTACCTCCAAAGGAGGTACCATGGTGCCCACCAGGGCCGTGTGATCTCTTACTTTCCCGCTCTAACTCTTCCCGCTTTAACTTATGGTATGCCTCGAACCTTCGGCAATATTAACAACAACATCAAATAAAATCCAGACCTCAATTTCTCGAGCCATCTGGGATTTCAAGGAAAAATAAAGGTCATCAATAAATCTCTGAATCTCTCAAAAGGCTGATGGACTAGTTCTAATGCATGTTCAGCCATTTTATAGAATTCAATCTTATATCCTGAAACCAACAGGCTAACCGACAAGCTACCATGTCCAATCCACTCGAACTGGTAACACTTTTCATCTCGCTCGCTACTCGAAAGGAACTTTTTTATGAATCTTAAAGAAAAATCGAACCAAGATAGCTAATGAGAGAGCGGCCCACCAATCCAAGGCTGGACCCTGAAACTGGAAAACAGAATAATCCACACCATACCGCTCGATATAATCAAGAGCATGAAGGATACGGTGGCATCATTTTATTTTTAAATAAAACTTACACAGGGATTATTTGATGCATGGCCTGGGAATATCGGGATGTTCAACCGCATAAAATAATATACCCTCTTTGGGCACTCGGACCGAACTGTTACCTCGGCTAGCTAACCAGCCAGAACAATTGGTGGCGCAACACATGCTGCATTTGAAACATATTTTACTGCGGCAATTTTAAGAACTAGAATAGGAGCTCCCTGAGATCGAACGTCTGCACATGCGGCAACCTGATATGCTGCCCAGCGAATAATAGACTCTTGCGGTATCTGCGTCGCCAAGATTCTCGTAAAAGCATCGTAGAGAGCCAAGGGAACTACAAGGCCCTGCTCCCTTGCCCATCGGGAGCTCATACAGCTGGCACCTCCTTAACTTGATCGTCAGAACAATCAAAACTCTCGGGGATTTGTCAGTGCTAGCCCCAGGCTAGACCGTTTCATCCTGAACTCCTTCCGTTTGCTAATTTGTCGTACGAGGGTTTACAATTGCCACGAAGGAATTAACAAAAATACTTTTGCATCCTAGACCGACGCACGATCAGAAATGAAGGAAGTGAAACTTCCTAAATGCCATCATAGCCTCTCGTAGATAAGTACGGACGTCTACGTACCCATCAGCGAGACTCTACTAGACACTGTCTTAGTCTGGATAAACTCTAAACTGGGCTCTGATACCAACTGACATGACCCGGAATCCGGTCAGGCCGTGCGGGCACCCGACATCCTCCCCTAGACCCGTCGGGCGAACCCTTACCAATTAAATTAGGAAAATAAATATAATAATTCATAAATAAGGACAAGACTTTAAAAAATTTACAGACATATTGATACCTCTAAGCTGTACAACAGAAATTACAGCTGACTACTCAACATGCTAGGTTTAGGGCTATCCAGACCAGACATCTAAGAGTACAAAAGAAGACAAATACCTCCTGAAGGGAGCAAACTGCAACTGAAATGATAACCAATAAACTGGTGGCCATCCGAATAAAAGCTGGCTCACCCTGACAGCTGAAGTCGTCTACGCTCCTTCACAACGTGGCGAACTCAATCCTGGAGCGAACCTGCCGAAACGAAATAGATAGACAAGAAACAGACAACAAACAAGGGTGAGTCAAAAGGACTCAATAAGTGGGGCAGACTAGCCACCTCAAAGAATAGGATAGCTAGCCAGGGAGAAAAGAAACAAATAAACCAGATTTCTCTTATTTAAATTATGAAATGGCAGAGCCAGATAATAATTAGAAACACGTATGGAATCGCAAAATATTCAATAACAAGGAACGTAATACAGCCAGAACATATAGGTATCCCGAACACATCAACAATCAGAAATACATCCTGTTGCGGCGTGCAACCTGAGCCATATATTCATCCCGTTGCGGCGTGAAACCCGATCCATATATTCATACCGCTGCGACGTGCAACCCGATCCATATATTTATACCGTTTCAGCGTGCAACCCGATCCCCGCAACTTAGAATACGAGCCAGAAATATATAGGCAAACTGAGATATGTCCACAACATGGTGTACATACCGCATACATAAAACACAACGCAATAAACACAATAGTCAGTATGCGGTGCAATGAGACGGGATGAATGCGATATGATGAAATGCAATCACATATGCCTGATACCTATCTCCTGCGCGGGACTCTCATCGTCTATCAGGAGATATATGCAATAATGACCCTTCACCGGCTCGGGACTCTCATCGATTACCGGGTAGTATATGCAATAATGACCCTTCGCCGGTGTGGGACTCTCATCGCCAACCGGGAAGTATATGCAATAATGACCCTTCGCCGGTGCGGGACTCTCATCGCCAACCGGGAAGTATATGCAATAATGACCCTTCGCCGGTGCGGGACTCTCATCGCCAACCGGGAAGTATTTGCAATGCTCAAAACCAGATTGCAATGCTCATATGTTCAATGCAATACCAACAACAGGGCATAACATATAATATACAATGTAAATTCAAAGCAAAGGCGTAATGAGTACGCCTATCGGCAGCTACACACGTAAGGAAACACGTGGTAGAAAATCCACGAGGTCAGGTGCCTCCAAAGAAATAGATATGAACACTTACCTCTCTCAAAAGTTAGCATTGCGACCAACAACCGCGTTATTCTTTGAATTCATTGCCAAACGATCCCAGTCTATTCAATAAGCAGAAAAATATATCAAATTAGGCTAAAGGCTTTATTCCTTATATTTTAGAACAATCCAGGTAGGAACCTGACACCCTATTCGCATACGCAATACGTAGGCCAGGCCTATATACAGGGTTTATGGCCACATAACCAAACCCCAAATAAATTACATTTATAAGTTGCCCATAACTCACTGAGTACGAATATATAATCAATTTCATTATCGGGGTCCATTTGACCCTTTAAACTATCAATTTACGTCATTAGGGCGATGTCTAAGATCCCTATTTTTACCGTAAAAATATATTCAAACATACGTAATAAACTCAAATAATATATTAGGATCATTACCTGAATGTTTCAGGGTAAAAATTCTACTTTTCTCCGGTCCCTTTTCCCATTTTCTGGCATTTTTCCCAGCCTCTGCGTCATTTTCTTAATTCCCTGTCAATGTTTGCGTTTTCTATTGTTTCTGTAAAAGTGAGCTTAGATGAGCATATAAGCTCACCTTTAAACCGCCATACATTTCTTCTTTTTTTTTTTTTTTGTCTTTTGTCTTTTTCTCTTTTTTTTTTCTTTTCACGACGAAAATTAAAACGGTACCCTATGATATTCGAAATAATTCCAACTTTTGCATACGAGTTATAAAAAATATATGTAACATACTCGCGAAGGCGGAACTCAAATTGGACTCCCGAAACTCAAGATGCGAATTTAAATAGAAAAAGTCAAATTATTTAACTTTCGGCATTTTAGCGGAAACTAGCCGAACAACATCGAAATTCACTTTTAAAAGTTTACAAAAATCACAAATAATCATACGAACCTAACGGTGCTTTCGGATTTCGAATCGGAGCTCATTCGGCAAAACCGAGCTCGAAAATCTCTTTTTAATATTTATCGCCAATAAAAACTGAAACCTTCTTCCGATGCCTACCAAACGATGTCTGATTTAGCTCAAATTTTACAGACAGGTTCTAATGGACATTACGAATATTTTAAAATTATCGGCACGCCAATCGAAGTCCTAACTTTCGAAACGACTGACCGAGGTCGTTTCAGAGAAGTTTTCCCACCTTCTGCTTAACCCTCATATTGCGTAACTAAGGTTCGTTCCAATAACTGAGTTTTAGAGAAAGTCATCATTGTGTTTTAGAAGTTGTGTGCAAAGTTTGGGGTGATTCTGAGTAGCGTATGGTCGCGCTCGGACCCAAAATATTGCACCAGCTTGTGTTCTCATGGTGCTGGTGCCAACACTGCATGATAACGCTATTTTTGCCATGACAACACTTAACAAATGGCTTGTTCTGCGTGAAAGCACACGTCTTAGTGAAATCGCACTGAGCAACTTTGTAATAGCGCTAAGTCGGGGAATAAGAAGGACCCAGCAGTTGGCAGAACGCAGATTTTGAGCAATTTAACGATGGGGTCAATTCTAAAGCAAGTTCAAGATACCAAATCAACACTCAGAGCAAGGAAATTCTGAGAGGATTCAAAAGGAAAAGGAGATAATTTGCTCAGGACATGTGTAGTTGTCGATATGGCGCACTTACTACGTCATAGATTCAGATTGTATTTGCATACTATGTTTTTATGCCTTGAGTTTGATATCACATTGAGAGTTGAAGTATTCTGCTATATATGAGCCTATATGCTAAATAGTGGAACCGAGGGGTAGCAATCAAAGAATAATTTTTATTGTTTAATACTCCCTCTGTTCCAAAATGATTGTCACAGTTCGGATTTCGAGAGTCAAACGAGTTCATTTTGACCGTGAATTTAAATATATAATCTTTAAGTTTTTTGTAACGATGTTTATATATTTAGAAACTACATAAAAAGTACTATAAGTCACAATAATTAATAATTCAAAATATTTAAAAGACATATAAAAATATTACGGTCAAAGCTAAACTCGTTTGACTCTCGAAATCCGAACTGTGACAATCATTTTGGAACGGAGGGAGTACAAAACACAAGTAATAAATTAATTGACATAAGCTTAACAAAAAAGTACATGTTCGTCTGTCCGCGTGGCGACACAACCAACTACATTACATGCAGTGCATAGAAAACTGGAACTTTGGACATAGCATAATGCCTAGTAGTTGCCTTTATTTACTCAGTGATACAATAATGCACAATGTTCCCAGCAATTAAAAATCTTGAGAAATCTTAAACTCCTCAGAAACTCATAATTTTCATCCACAAGCTCTGCTCTTTGTAACCAATTTAATTCCTTGAAGAATATTAAAATTCATTTGAAGAGAAACAAAACACAATTCACCAGTACTTTTAGAAAAAAGGATTATGGTAAAAAAAGGCGATTTGGGCATCATCTAAATCCAATGTCATTCTTTGGCTTATTTAACTTTCCATCTCTTCCGCAAAACTTCGTGAACTGATTACCTCCTAGTAAATGCATGATTAATGAACCCAAATTTCAAAGTTCGAAGTACTTTAGAATCTTTTTTTCCTTTTTTCTGTTTTCCTGTATTTCATAAATTGTGATTAAGAATGAATGAAGGTGCAGTAGGAATAAAGTTGAATTTCTTTACATAATGTTTAGTTCCTTTTTGGTAATATTTGGTGAAGCTGGCGATGCAACAGCGAAGCAGTGGAAGCGGGGATTTTCAGAAAAGGTTGAGGCTACAGTGGAAAAGCATTGGAAAAGTATCGTGAAATACCAATGGTACCGCTGAATTAATAAAAAACACGGAGGGTAATATGGGTATATATGCATGTATATCCATTTAAATTAAAAAGGTACCACGTTCAATTCATCATGTACCGTACAGCTACAGCAGCTTACATCTGAAATTACTGATTTACCCTCTTATTCAAGCAGGCAACACTTATATTAGTAGGATGTAGAATTATTCGATAGTAATACCAAAAGCATCCTCATGGTCGGCAAGCATGTTGACCATGAGGTGCTTATCCTCTTTTATAATATACTCCCTCCGTTCCAATTTATGTGGCAGCATTTCCTTATTCTTCTGTTCCAAAAAGAATGGCAGTATTCTAAATTTGGTAATAATTTGCTCAGGACAGTTTTACCATTACTGAAATGATTTTACAACCACACAAACATCTTTGGCTTATTTTACACCACATGTTTCAAAAGTCTTCCTTTATTTCTTAAACTTTGTGCCGAGTCAAACTATGACACATAAAATGGAACGGAGAGAGTAGTATATAGTATATATAGTAGAGTTCTCTATAGTAAGATTGGGCCCGGGCTTACAACCACTAGTGTTTGCTAGAAAGTATGAAATAGTTGGATTACTCCCTGACAAGTTGTTGGGTATTTCATCTTAATTTGCACCGCATAAATAAATTCACAACATATAAACACTCATATCTCTTCTCTGTAAAGGATATACTATTATGTGTTTTGAATATTCATGCACATTTTGCAATTTCTTCATCTGATGGGGTGCAAGCCAACGAGGCTAAATACGAACACACCCACGGAAGATTAAACAAACGGAAAAGTAAAGATAGAAGTAAGATGGATCATAACTTCAACCATATAAATCCAAGGAACTGGTCTTGAAGCCACACGATTTGAAATGAAAGACACACCTGTACTATACAACAATCCTCAAGAAGACTAACATGCTTCTTGCAAATTGAATGATCAAAGAAGAAGTTGTTGAAATGAAATCCACTGATTGAAACGCGTTCCTTTAATAAGGCCCACGACGAGGTTCGGCTTACAACAGAGACTCAATAGCATTCAACTAATATTTAATATCAATAACTAGGTCCTAACAAATGAAATACTAAGGGGTTTATATAGATAGCCCCAGGGATAAAATAGTAAAATGGTCAGGCAACCAATGAAACAAGGCCACGTAGGGCCGAAGTAAACAATGTGCTCGGGCGCTTTTGGGCTTCAATGCTTGGTCGCTCAGCCTCGGCACAATTGAGAAAAGATGCTCTTCTGCCTCGGACACAGTTGTAGCCCTTTGGTCGCTTTAGTGCTTTGCATCATGGATCAGTGTTTAGACACATCCAGCCTTGAGCTCGAGCTTGCAAATATGGCCTCAAAGTCTTGAGCTCGGCCACTCATCCTCCAAACAGTTGTGTTACACCCCGTATGTCTAAAGTGACGTATATCATTCTAATGACATGTTAAGAATGATTTAAGTGAGTTTAAAGTCATAATGTTACCATATAAGATATTTATATATTGAATATAAAGTTTAAGAAAAGTCGGATTTAAGTTGCGGAAAAACCGACTAAGAAATTGTCTTGTAACGGAGCTTTTTCAGCAATTAATTTTTTGTATTATATGAGAACTTTTAGGGACATATCATACCAAATTGATGATCTTGGAGTGTATTTTTCAACATTTTTGAAGGTTTGGTCATACAATGTCTGGATAAAAAGATATGAGCATTAGAAATCAGGCCAGAAAAATGGACATAAGCGCAAAAGAGGACTAAAACTGAAATGTTTCAAGTATAAAAGGGAAAAGTCATCCTCATCTCGTCATTTTCAGAAATTTGAAGAGAGAAACAGTTACTCCATGAGTCTTCAAGCATGTTTTATGATTTTGAAGGAAGGACGCAATTGTAACTCGAAATTGAAGACAGATTGCGTCAGAACGCTCTACGCGATTAAGGTAACGTTATGCTACCTTCAATTTCGTGTATAGCTTGAGTTTTAGAATTACTTCATGGCTAAGTAAAGTATCTAATGCTATATTATAGCTTGTTTAAGCTTTAGAAGGTGTGGAATTCAAGGGAAATAAGATTTAGAAGCAAAAAACATCAAAGGTATGTAAGACTAAACCTTTCTTTTGGCAAAGCATGTATCTTTTAGCTTTGAAGCTTTTCTTAGTTCTAAACTTAGTATTTCTTCTAAGAAATTTGTATGGTACCAAGGAAACCTTGTATATACTTAATTTGGTACTAAAATCCAAGGTGAAAGATGTCCAAATCAACAAGTCAAAACGTTTCAAAATCTGGAAAATTGTTTTGATCTTTGGACAATTGTTAGTATATTGATCATAACTCCTTGTACAAAATTGATATTTAGATTATTTAAGAATCTCCAGAACCCTAAGACATATATCTAAAACTTACATGAAGACTATGAAGTCTATAACTTTGATCTACACTCTGAAAATTAAGTTGAAAGTCAGGACAGTGGTGCTGTCCAGACATTCTATCTGCGGATTTGTTATGTTATCCAGTTATCTCATCTTGTTATCCGTTTAACATGTTTATAATATTAGTTTATCCGGGTATCCATTCCCGTGTATAGTATTGTGCTGGTTCTGTTTTGCGGATCATCCAGTTTCAGGGGAAACTCTGCCGAAATTTTAAGAAAGAGTTAAAGAGTGAGACAAATTCTGAGTTCGAGGTTGTATCTATAATTCTATCCAGAGTTTTCTTCTCATTCCTTTGAGTCCATATCTATTGTTGCCACATGTGTTATGCCTCATTCATGCTTATGCTTATATTGTGATCATATAATGTGTGATTTGGAGTCCCCCATAGAGGCTGGACATTGGACTCACAGTCCGGTCGCGTGTGATACCATCCGTCTGGGGTATACAGCCCCTCTGGTTCAGGCGGGAGTTGAAACACCTAGTGTCATTAACACCTAGATATTACTAGCTGGGGGGACATAGCCCATAATACCCGCCAGATTTGTTATATACGCGTATATAGCCACAGTATGTACTGCATGATTTTACATGAGGCTAGTCCAGGTTTTCAGTTACCTGATTTGGGGGGATACAACCCATAACACCAGATGGGTACTAGTTCAGATGTTCAGTTACCTGATTTGGGGGGATATAGCCCATAACACCAGACAGGTACCAGTTCAGATAATAGTTCAGTTTTAGCTCAGTACTAGTTATCAGCTCTCAGCTATCAGCCACCAGTTCTTAGCATCAGGGGCAGTTGACAATTACCAGTTCCAGTTTCTAGTTACCAGTTATTAGTCATATTATAGTTATTTATCAGTATAGTTCAGCTCAGTCTTCAGTTTCAGATTCAGCTAGATTTCAGTTTATATTCAGATCATGTTTAGCACGTTCTTTAGAATTCCAGCTATATTGCTATGCTCCAGCTCATATTTATATGTTTATATTCCAGCCTTACAGTTTCATTCAGCTATGATATATTATATGCTTATGCCTTACATACTTGGTACATATCGTACTCACGCCCTTTTCTGGGGCGCTGCGTTTCATGCCACGTAGGTGCAGATAGATCAACGCTTGGACCACGGTAGTAGGCCATCTATCAGCTATTGGAGTCTCTCCGCTTACTCCCAGAGTTACTTATCTTTTGGTATGTGTACAGTCGGCCAGTTTGGGTATGGCTGGGCCTTGTCTCGTCCTTTGTATATTCAGTTCAGCACTCTTAGAGGCCTGTAGATATGTCCATGTGTGATGCAGTCAGTATGTTATGTATGTCAGCTTATGTTAGCCTTGTCAGCTTTTTGCATTGCATAATTCTTATCAGTTAGGTTTATGCTTATTCTGTTTATCAGTTATATTCATGGTTAGCAGATTATCAGCAGGATTACTGATGATCGACACTTTAGTCATCCGTCAGGACCCTAGATTGGGTTGTGACAAAAGTGGTATCAGAGCAGTTCAGTCCTAGGGTGTCCACAGGCCGTGTCTAGTAGAGTCTTGTTTAGGAGTATGTTGCACGCCATACTTTTGAACATGAGGCTACAAGGCACTTCAGGACAGTTGTCTTTCTTTCTTCTCTAGATCGTGCGATAGAGCCATGATTATAGAATTCAGCCCTCTAACAATAGTGTTTTCAGCTAAGCGATGCCGCCGAAAAAAACTAACAGCTGCCAGAAGGGCAAGGCTATTGCCGGCCAGGGTACTAGTAGAGTGCCACCTTGAGGTAGATGAGAGTGAGGAGATCAGACCTGAGGCTGCATCTGAGGCCTCACAGAACCCTTCAGTTCAGATATTAGAGGGACTGTAGCTGCCATACCTCCAGCTCCTCAGCCTGATAGTCAAGGGCACGAAGTGAGGGATGCCATCATATTATTGACCAGTGTTGTAGTTGCTCAGACTAGACAGCATAGTTTAGATGCCCAGGGAGATACTGCATCCAGGATCAGGGATATTATCCGACTAGAGCCTTCAGTCTTTACTGGATCCCGTACAGGAGAGGACCCTCAAGATTTCCTTATGAGGGTCATGCACGTATCAGACAAAGAGTCAGTAGAGTTAGTTGTATGTAGATTGCATGACCTAGCAGCAGGGTGATATCAAACGTGCGAGCTACCAAAGGGCCAGATTTTACTCTGGCAACTTGGTAGGAGTTCTTGGATACCTTATTTCATTCGTATATGCCTATAGAGAAGTAGAGAGAACGTGTCAATCGGTTCCTGACCTTGAGACATGGAAGTTTGAGCGTAGAAACGTATAGTTATTGCTTTAATTTCTTAGTAAGGTTTAACCCTACTGTGGTAGCCAGTATGGAGGATAGAATTCACAGATATGTAGTGTGACTAGGTCCACGCATAGTGAACGAGTGTATGACGGTTGTTATGCAGCCATGTATTATAACACGCATTCAAGCATTTGCTTTATCACTTGAGGAGATGAAGTAGAAACAGAGAGCTGACAGGGATAGAGTGTTACACAAGAGGGGCAGATTTTCTTATTCATTGGAGAGACTTCTGGAGCGAGTAGACAGCAGAGTGCTAGACGGCCACCAGCTAGTATACCTCCAAAGTCTCGTGGCCTGAGATCTGATACCTCAGTCTAGATCTAGTCACGCATCACATACTTCAGGATTTAAGCGTTGTGGTACTTCTATACCGGCCAGTCAGACATATCCCAGATATCCAGATTGTGGTAGACGCCACTTGGAACCATGTAAGTTAGGATTTGATACTCGTTGTAGTTGTCAAAAGGCAGGCCATTTCAGGAGAGGTTGCTCGACTGGGGGTTGTTGTGGTGCAGCCCAGCCAGCTAGATCAGCAGTTGCCTCCTTAGTACCAGCACGCAATCAGGGGCATGTTCTTCAAGATGGTACCTGCATAACAGAAAGAACTTAAGGAGCAACTGAAGGATTTGTTAGATAAAGGCCTCATCAGACCCAACATTTCCTCGTGGAGAGCCTCGGTATTATTTGTGAAAAAGAAAGATGGCTCTCTACGTATGTGCATAGATTATAGACAGTTAAATAAAGTCATAATATAATATGGAATAAATACCCTCTGCCTAAGATTGATGACTTGTTCGACCAGCTTTAGGGTGCCAAGTGCTTCTCGAAGATAGATTTGCGATCAGGCTACCATCAGGTTAGAGTTAGAGAATCTGATATACCTAAGACTGCATTCAGGACTAGGTATGGCCATTATGAGTTTTTAGTGATGTTGTTTGGACTCACTAATGCCCCTGCAGTATTTATGGATCTGATGAACAGCGTATTCAGGCCTTATCTAGATTTATTTGTGATTATATTTATTGATGATATTCTCATCTATTCAAAGTCTGAAATCAGAGCATGCTGAGCACCTACGCCTAGTATTAGACTATTGGATACTCTTCGAGACCAGCAATTATATGCTAAGTTTTCAAAGTGTGAATTATGGCTTGATTAAGTGGCATTTCTTGGCTATATAGTTTCAGCAGAAGGAATTAAAGTAGATGGCCAAAAGATCGAGACGTTGAAGAATTGGCCCAGACCTACGACGCCAACTGAAGTATGTAGTTTTTTGGGTTTGGCAGGTTATTATAGAAGGTTCGTAAAGGGTTTTCTTCCATTGCAGTTTCACTGACCAAATTGACACAGAAAGCAGCCAAATTTCAGTGGTCAGACTCTTGTGAGCACAGCTTCCAAGAACTATAGAATAGCTCGATAAAAACTCCAGTACTTACACTTCCAAAATGATCTGAGGGCTATTTCATTTACTGTGACGCTTCTTGAATCGGTCTTGGTTATGTATTGATGCAGCACAGAAGAGTAATTGCTTATGCTTCCAGGCAGCTGAAAAAGCACGAGCAGAACTACCCTACTCATGATTTGGAGCTTGCGGCAGTCATTCATGCATTGAAGATTTGGAGAAATTATTTGTACGGTGTTCATGTTGATATTTATATATACCAAAAGAGCCTCTAGTACATATTTAAGCAAAAGGAGCTAAACCTACGACATAGGCGGTGGCTAGAGTTGCTAAAGGACTACAACGTGGACATTTTTATCATCCGAGTAAAGCGAATGTTGTTGCTGATGCCCTTATCGTAAGTCTATGGGTAGTCTATCTTATTTACAGCCACAGAAGAGAAACTTAGCTCATGCACTCCACCAGTTAGGCAGCTTGGGAATCAGATTAATAGATTCAGATGATGCAGAAGTTACAGTTAATAGCACAACCACTACTTACCTAGTGACAGAAGTAAAACAGCGCCAGTATGAGTATCCAGTTCTAGTTGAATAAAGACAGATTGCTAGGAGAATACTGAAATCATCATACAGGGTTACTAGTGACGGGGTTCTCATGTATAAATATAGACTTTGTGTTCATAATGTGGCAGATTTACGTGGAAAGATTATAATAGAGGCACATCATTCTAGGTACACTGTTTATCTAGGTTCGACTAAGATGTACCATGATCTTAGGCAGATTTACTGGTGTGTCGAAATGAAGCGTGACATAGCAGAATTTGTCGCTCAGTGTCCTAACTGCCAGTAGGTTAAATTCGAGCATCAAAAACCTAGTGGCTTGTTACAGAAAATCGAGATTCCATCATAGAACTGGGAAGCAGTGAATATGGACTTCATTACAGGCTTGCCCCGTATGTGGAGCAGATATGACTCTATTTGGGTTATAGTTGACAAGCTTACTAAATGAGCTCATTTCTTTCCTGTTAGAACTACATATACAGCGGAGGATTATGCTAGAATTTATATCAGAGAGATAGTACGCCTACATGGTATTCCAGTATCTATTATTTCAGACAGGGGCGCACCAGTTTACAGCTAATTTCTAGCGATCGTTCCAGACAGGTTTAGGGACACAGGTGAATCTGAGTACAATATTTCATCCCCAGACAGATGGACAGGCTGAGCAGACCATTTAGACGTTAGAACATATGCTTAGAGCCTGTGTAATAGATTTTGGAGGCAGCTGGAGTGATCATCTACTGTTGATAGAGTTTGCATATAATAATAGCTATCATTCAAGCATAAAGATGGCGTCATATGAAGCTTTGTATGGGCGCAAATGCAGGTCTCCCATAGGATGGTTCAAGGTTGGCAAGTCTCAATTGATAGGTCTAGATTTAATCCTACAAGCAGTTGATAAAGTCAAGCTGATTAGGGAAGGATTATTAGCAGCGCAGAGCAGACAGAAGTCCTATACAGATAACCGACGTTGAGATTTAGAATTTCAGATTGACGATTGGGTATTCCTGAAAGTATCACCTATGAAAGGCGTTATGAGATTTAGAAAAAAGGGCAAGCTTAGCCCTAGATTCATTAATCCATATCAGGCGAGTTGGGCGTGTTTCCTACAAATTAGACCTTCCAGCAGACCTTCAGGAGGTCCATCCAGTATTTCATGTTTCCATGCTCAGAAAAATATGTCGGAGATCCTTCTAAAGTTGTATCAATAGATGATGTTCAGATCACAAATCAGTTGACTTATGAAGAGATGCCAGTTTCAATTTTAAATAGATAGATTCGTCGACTAAGGACGAAAGACATTCCTTTAGTTAAGATACTATAGCAAAGCAATAATGTAGATGAAATAACTTGGGAAGCTGAAAATGACATGAGAGCCAAATATGCACATCTCTTCATTACTTCAGTATGTAACAGATCATTGTTTAATGCTTCTACATACTTCATTTAACATTCGAGGACGAATGTTCCTAACGGGAGAAGATTGTTACACCCCGTATGTCTAAACTAACGTATATCATTCTATTGATATGTTAAGAATGATTTAATTGAGTTTAAAGTCATAATGTTACCATATAAGATGTTTATATATTGAATATAAAGTTTGAGAAAAGTCGGATTTAAGTTGCGGAAAAACCGACTAAGGAATTGCCTTGTAACGGAGCTTTTTCAGCAATTAATTTTGTGTATTATATGAGATATTTTGGGAAAAAATAATATACCAAATTAAAGGACTTGGAGTGTAGTTTCCAACACTTTTGACGGTTTGTTCATACAATATCTGGATAAAACGATATGAGCATTAGAAATCAGGCCAGAAAAAGGGACAGAAGAGCAAAAGAGGACTAAAACTGAAATGTTTCAAGTATAAAAGGGAAAAGCCATCCTCATCTCGTTATTTCCAGAAATATCAAGATACAAATAGTTCCTCCATGAGTCTTGAAGCATGTTTTATGATTTTGAAGGAAGGACGCCAATCGTAACTCAAAATTGAAGACAGATTGCGTCAAAACGCTCTATGCGATTAAGGTAACGTTATGCTACCTTCAATTTCGGGTATAGCTTGAGTTTTAGAATTACTTCATGGCTAAGTAAAGTACCTAATACTGTATTATAGATTTTTTAAGCTTTAGAAGGTGTGGAATTCAAGGGAAACAAGGTTTAGAAGCAAGAAACATCAAAGGTATGTAAGACTATACCTTTCTTTTGGCAAGGCATGTATCTTTTAGCTTTTGAAGCTTTTCTTAGTTCTAAACATAGTATTTCTTCTGAGAAACTTTTATGGTACCAAGGAAACCTTGTGTATACTTAATTTGGTACTAAAATCCAAGGTGAAAGACATCCAAATCTGCAAGACAAAATGTTTCAAAATCTCAAAAATTGTTTTGATCTTTGGACAGTTGTTAGTATACTAATCATAACTCCTTGTACAAAATTGATATTTAGATTATTTAAGAATCTCCAGAATCCTAAGACATATATCTAAAACTTTCATGAAGACTATGAAGTCTATAACTTTGATCTACACTCTGAAAATTAGGTTGAAAGTCAGGACAGTGGTGCTGTCCAGACATTCTATCTGTGGATTTGTTATGTCATCCAGTTGTCTCATCTTGTTATCCGTTTAACATGTTTATATTATCAGTTTATCCGGGTATCCATTCCCGTATATAGTATAGTGCTGGTTCTGTTTTGCGGATCATCCAGTTTCAGGAGAAACTCTGCCGAAATTTTTAGAAAGAGCCAAAGAGTTGAGACAAATTCTGAGTTCTAGGTTGTGTCTATAATTCTATCCAGAGTTTTCTTCTTATTCCTTTGAGTCCATATCTATTGTTGCCACATGTATTATGCCTCATACATGCTTATGCTTATATTGTGATCATATTATGTGTGATTTGGAGTCCCCCATAGAGGCTGGACATTGGACACACAGTCCGGTCGCGTGTGATACTACCCGTCTGGGAGATACAGCCCCTCTAGTTCAGGCGGGAGTTGAAACACCTAGTGTGACCGGGTGTCATTCACATACTCTAACCAGAGAGACTAGATATTACTGGCTGGGGGGGACATAGCCCATAACACCCACCAGATTTGTTATATACGCGTATATAGCCACAGTATGTACTGCATGATTATACATGAGGCTAGTCTAGGTTTTCAGTTACCTGATTTGGGGGGATACAGCCCATAACACCAGACATGAACTTGTTCAGATGTTCATTTACCTGATTTGGGGGGATATAGCCCATAACACCAGACAGGTACCAGTTCAGATAACAGTTCAGTTTTAGCTCAGTACCAGTTATCAGCTCTCAGCTATCAGCCACCAGTTCTTAGCGTCAGGGGCAGTTGACAGTTACCAATTCGAGTTTCTAGTTACCAGTTATCAGTCATATTATAGTTATTTATCAGTATAGTTCAGCTCAGTCTTCAGTTTCAGATTCAGCTAGACTTCAGTTTATATTCAGATCAAGTTTAGTACGTTCTATAGATTTCCACCTATATTGCTATGCTCCAGCTCATATTTATATATTTATATTCCATCCTTACAGTTTCATTCAGCTATGATATATTATATGCTCATGCCTTACATACTTGGTACATATCGTACTCACGCCCTTTTCTGGGGCGCTGCGTTTCATGCCGCGCAGGTGCAGATAGATCAACGCTTGGACCACGGTAGTAGGCCATCTATCAGCTATTGGAGTCACTCCGCTTACTCCCAGAGTTGCTTATCTTTTGGTATGTGTACAGTCGGCCAGTTTGGGTATGGCGAGGCCTTGTCTCGTCCTTTGTATATTCAGTTCAGCACTCTTAGAGGCCTATAGATATGCCCATGTGTGATGCAGTCAGTATGTTATGTATGTCAGCTTATGTTAACCTTGTCAGCTTTTTGCATTGCATAATTCTTATCAGTTAGGTTTATGCTTATTCTGTTTATCAGTTATATTCATGGTTAGCAGATTCAGAAGGATTACTGATGATCGACACTTACTGTTGGTCATCTGTCGCGACCCTAGATTGGGTCGTGACAAGTTGCTTCCTCCCAGCCATATTAGTTGAATGTGCACGTCGTGCAGAGTCTTGGCTTGACTTCGTGTGACCGGTCTTGATGGCTCAAAGTTGCATCCTCTTCAGTCTCCTCTGCTCGGCCTGCAACACAAGGAGTTAAGTCAGCAACGTTGAATGAGGAAGACACATTACACTCACCTGAGAGGTCTATCACATAAGCATTAGTATTGATCTTGCTCAGCACTTGGAATGGACCATCCCCTCTCAAAGCCAGTTTTCCTTTCCTTTGGTTCGGGAACCTCTCTTTTTTCAAGTGAACCCAAACCCAATCTCCCTCTTCCAACTTCTTACGCCCCTTGTTCTTCTTCGAGGCCATTTTGGCATAGGCTTCATCAAGATTCCTCCTCACTCTAGCATGTAGCTTGAGCAAAGCAGAAGCTCGACGTGTACCTTCAAAATCAATAACAACATCTCGAAGCAACGACATTAAATCAAGTGAAATCAAAGGGTTAAATCCATACACAGACTCAAATGGATTCATTTCAATCATTTGATGCACAGTACGGTTGTATGCAAATTCCATCACGGGTAAACGATCAGCCTAATTTTTGGCCTTACCTTTGGTCAACGCTTTAAGCAGAGCTCCCAAGGTTAGGTTGACTGCCTCGGTCTTTCCATTAGTCTGAAGATGGTGAGGCATCGAGAATAGCAATTCGGTACCAAGGGCACCCCATAGACATTTCCAAAAATGACTCAAGAACTTAGAGTCTCGGTCACTCACAATAGTACGACGCACTGTGTGGCCAAAAATATGCCACCTACTATTACAGGGATACGTGTCCAGCTGGTGAGACTATTCTTATCCTACAAGTCACCAGGCGCAAAGGATATACGACTGTTCTACAAGTTATGACCTTTCAGGCGGTACGGGCGTAGGACAAGGGCATACATCGTGCCGCCTTACGGTTACAGTCTCCTAGTTAGGGGTTTTAGTACAGACCACCGCCTTACGTTATAGGTCCATTGCCTTATTAGTATTTATATTTTACCTTAATTAGGACAGGTAATCCACTACTATAAATATCCCTTCTTACACTGTATTGTTTAAGAAGGTGATTCACCACAGAATCCCTTCTTACTTATTTACTTTTTTATCGTATTTACTGTATTGCTTGTGACCTCATTCTTAATTAATGTCTTAACCTAGGCGACAGATTTTAGGCATAAACAGTTTGGCACCCACCGTTGGGCCCAGGCAATTGTAGGTATTCTACGAAGGAAAAGGCACAATTATATCAAACAGTGGCAACCACACCTTACGAGATACTGATAACGAGATCCAACAGATAATTTATAACTCGATCAATATGACTGAAACCGTGAACGACTATCTAAGGTCAAAACACTGTTATCATTCAATGTGGTTAAAGGCATACCGCTGTACCACACCTCATCATACCTTTCATGGAGCCAAGCCGATGGATCAAAATTTTATCAATACCATTTTCAGGGGGGGAGGAGGAGGGGTCGGAAGTACCAGGACTAGAGCCATCATTGTCTGCGAGGATCACTAGGAGATAGCCAAGAAGCCTCGTGTCAACAAGATCGAGTTTGATGACAAGGATTTGCGATGAGTTCATCACCCTCATTATGATGCTTGGGTAGTCACCTTGCAGGTGCACGATGCTCGAGCCAAGCGTGTGTTGGTAGATCCTGGTAGCGTGGTCAATATTATTCATTGGCAGGTTGTTTGCCAGATGTATGTGCAAGATTAGGTAATTCACAGTCTGTAAACCATAACCAGCTTTAACAGCTCCAGTGAGAAGTCTGTAGGAGAGATAATCCTTCAAGTACACCTGCCAGGGGCAACTCGGTTGGCGTCGTTCCAAGTAATGACATGCGACCTCTCGTATAACATTATTCTCGGGAGGCCCTGGACTCACAAAGTACGCGCAATACCGTCTATGCTTCGCCAAATCCTTAAATACCCGACTCATTGGGGGTGAAAGATATTTAGAGGGGAACAGAAGCTGTCCTGAAGTTGTTATGTAACTGCTGTGATAGCTGCCGCCAAAAAGGAGCTGAAAAATTAGAAGAAAAAACTATCACAGCTCCGGGAAAACTTCATGATAGCATCTATCACAACAGTTACATAATAGCTGGCATGACTAGACTTATCCTACAAGTCTAGAGGCGCAAAGGATACATGCCCATTCTATGAGTTAGACCATTCAGGCGGTATGGGCGTAGGACAAAGGGCATATATCCTGCTGCCTTTGAGTTACAGTCTCCTTGTTAGGGTTTAGTATACACCACCGCCTTGAGTTATAGGCCTATAGCCTTATTAGTCTTTGTATTTTACCTTAATTAGGACATGGTATCCACTACTATAAATACCCCTTCTTACATTGTATTTTTCAAGAAGGCGATTCACCAGAATCTGGCTATTCTTAAGGAATACGACTACTTTACTTTTCTTGTTCATTACTTTCTCTCTTTTACTTATTTACTTTTCCATCGTATTTACTATATTGCTTGTGACCTCATTCTTAATTTATTGTTTAACCTAGGCGACCGATTTTAGGCATAAATTTGCACACCATATATCTTCAACACATTAAAAATAAATGAAGTAGCAACATGTTGTGCATCATCACATTTCTTGCACGGGATAAGGTGAGCCATTTTGAAAAAAAGGTCGACCACGACAAAGATGCTATCATGCCCACCTGTTGACCTTGGTAACCCCATCATAAAATCCATAGATATATCAACCCAAGGGGAAATTAGAAATGGGCAACAAAGTATATAAACCATGAGGGTTGGACCTCGATTTAGCTTTCTTGCAATCTAAACAGACATTGCAAAGCTTCTCCACATCTCTTCGCATCTTGGGCCAGTGAAACTTCTCTATTAAGATACCAAGAGTTTTATCGGCACCGAAATGTCTCATTAAGCCCTCAAAGTGAGCTTCTCAAACCAAAAGCCCTCTCCAAGATGACACGGGCATACAAACTCTCCTATTCTTAAAGAGATAGCCATCGTGCTACTGATACTTCTCTACCCTTGGACTACTTAATATAGCGTCACAAATGATTTTAAGCTTAGGGCCATGTTCATACAGTAGTTTGATTCTCTCGAACCCTATTAGTCTCTAAGTAATAGTGGTCGTAGAGGAAAACTTCCTCGATAGTGCATCGACCACTACATTGTCTTTGCCCTTCTTATAATGAATTACATAGGGAAACTTCTCAATGAATTCCACCCACTTGGCATGCCGCTGGTTCAACTTCCTTGTCCTTGGAGATGTTTCAAAGATTCATGATCACTTCTAATCACAAACTCTCTCGGCCCAAAATAATGTTGCAAATGAGCGAGTGATCGAACGAGGGCATACAACTCCTTGTCAAACGTAGAGTAATTCAAGGTCGCACCCTTAAGCTTTCGCTAAAGTAAGTGATCGGCTTCAATTCAAGCATAAGTACTCCTCTGATGCCAACTCCAGATGCGTCATATTCAACCTCGAACGCTTTGCCAAAGTCAGGGAGTTGCAACAACATGGAACTTAGCCTATGTTTCATCTCTATGAAGGCCCTCTCTTGGGACTCTCCCCACACGAATGGTTGGTCTTTTTTTACTAGATCGGTTAAAGGATCTGCCATGGTGCTAAAGTCATGGACAAACCTCCTATAAAAGCTACCTAACCCATGGAAACTTCGAACTTGAGACACCGAAGTGAGGGTTGGCCAATCTTTAATAGCCTCGACTTTTTGTCATCAACTTCAACAGAATTAGCACTGACAACTAACCCAAGGAAGATAACACGTTTAATAGAAAAGGAACACTTTTTAAAGTTAGCATATAACTTCTCATCTCTCAAACTATCAAGCACAAGCCTTAGGTGTTCGATATGTTCATCTATGGATTTACTATAAAAAAGTATGTCATCGAAATACAAAATAAGAAACTTATACATAAACGGTTAAAGCACATGGTTCATCAATCTCATGAAAGTGCTCTGGGCGTTAGATAGGCTAAACAGCATCACTAACCATTCATACAGACCGAACTTGGCCTTGAACGCAGTTTTCCACTCATCACTCGATTTTGTTCAGATTTGGTGGTAACCGCACTTGAGGTCAATCTTTGAAAAGCACAAAGAACCACTCAATTCATCAAGCATGTCATCTAATCGAGGAACAGGATGATGATACTTTACCGTAGTTTTGTTGACTGCGCGGCAATCAACACTCATTCGCCACGTTCCATATTTCTTTGGGACAAGGATAACAGGAACGGCGCACGGACTCAAGCTCTCAAGAACCAGTCCTTTATTTAGCAATTCATCCACTGCTATTGGAGCTTTTTTGTGTCTTCAGAATTATACCTGCAGGCTGGCTTGTTCAGGATTTGAGACCCCGGAATGAAGTCAATTTAGTGCTCGATTCCTCGTAACGAAGGCAATCCACCAGGAATTTCTTCAGGGAACATATCCTTGAAGTCCTACAAAACACTTTGTATACAACTAGGAAAAGGGTTATCGTTAGTGAAATCATCATTAGAGTTCAGAAGGATACCCTAATGCATGAGGCAAATCATTAGCTTGCTTCGATCATTGCCTCAAAGGCACTCACTCGATTGCATAATTGCACAAATGTTACATGTCACGGGAGGTGTCTCTTTATTCTCAGCCACAATTTGTGTCCCCATGGGAGACTTAGCTTTGGCTGCTTCTTTCAGCTCATTTATTCGTTTATAATCTTCACTGACTTAATTTGGAGACAAAGGTTTGAGAATGAAGCTCTCTCCTCCGAGCTGAGCAGTGTAATTATTGGATCGCCCGTTATGGATAACCGACCTATCATACTGCCACAGTCGCCTTAGTAGCAAATGACAAGCTTGCATCAAAATCACATCCAACATCATCTCATCTTGATAAGATCCCAATTTGAATTTGATCCACACTTGCTTAACAACTTTCAGCTCTCTACATTCATTCAACCATTGCAAATGGTAGGGATGAGGGTGTTTTGAAGTAGGAAGTCCTAATTGTGAAAAGAAGGTTTGGCTTACCATATTAGCATAACTACCCAAATCAATAATCATCGAAGACACCTTTCCTCTCACTCGACACCTTATATGAAAAAGATTCTCTCTGGTTTTCCTCTTCTTCTAGGCTCATAGGGCTCAAGTTCTTATGAACCATAAGAAACATTTCCAGACAGTCCGCTTCAGTTGCTTCATGCCCATCTTTATTTTCAGCTCGGTCAGTCTCCTCTCCGCTTTCCTCTTCGGAGTCACTCGCTTGCTCATGGATGATTCCATCTTCGAGCAAAAGCATAACTTTATGAGTCGGACACTCTTTTCCTATGTGACTATAACCCCTACATTTATCACACTGAATGTTTGAAGCACTAGGAGTATTGAGTTGAACTTTACCGCCAATCTCCTTGGAGTTATTAATGGTCACTCCCTTCTCAAATGGTTTCTTCAGATCACGGTCGGTGTTGGCATTGGTAGGGTTCTAACTCTTCCAATCATTACCCCGGTTCAAAGGAGTAGTTGTAGTAGCCCCTCGGTACCGACTTGCTCGATCGTCCTTCACCCACTTCTCAGTATCAACGGCTGCATGGAAAGCATCATCCGAAGTATGGAATGATATATCTCATTCAGCCTATTTTTTAACCGATTGATGACTTGCTCGTCGTCTTCTTCCATATCAAGAGCCAAACGAATCTTTTCAAACTCATCAAAGTACTCTTAGATCGGTTTAGACCCTTGTTTCAAACCATAGAGCTTTCGAGCTTGCTCTTGACGATGTTTAGCTGTCACATACTTAGCATCCATCACTATCTTCAATTGTACCCAAGTAAGGTGCTTGGGTAAAGCATGCCTTCTTCTCATTCTCTTCTCAAATTTCCACCAAGTAGAAGCATATGCCTCAAACAAAGAAATAATATAGGCAGCTTTTCTTTCATCAGTCATCCCATTTGTTTCAAAGTTTCGTTCCAATCGAACCTTCGAATCAAAATATTGGTCCGGATCACTAATTTCTCTGAATGGTGGAATAGTGATCTTGACACTGTTCAAGATTGTATCTCTACCACCTCGGGCTTGTTCCGGATAATCTTCATAATAATAATCATCAATTTCACATTCAAGATATCTATTAACATAAGGTCCTCATCCTCAACCTCGAGGGTTTCCACGGTCTCGGTGAGCCTGACCTCGTAGATTGAACAGTTGCTCATACTCAGCTTCAACAAACTCTTCATCTCGAACATCACCGTCAACGACTGCTAAATTCCTTTGGGGTGTTTGAGGTGGTGATAAGTCCGCTTGGAAAATGCCCAAGTTTTGTTGTTCTGCTCGGGGAATGCCTAGGTATTGCTCATTTTGAGCAGCTTTACCACTCACTTGTTGGTGTCGGGTCAACTCAGCAAATTATGTCGGTCGCGTAGGAGTGAAGTTGTTTATTCTAGCCCCGGACCCTGGCAAGGTCTCAAAGGCTTGGTCATGTTCGAGATTTGCAACTCGAACATTCACTCTTCTTAGCTCGGCACTACTGCCTTGTATCGCAGCCATGATATTGGTTAATGACACCTCGGATACATCCACACCCTTGTCTCCGTTTTAAGCCATTGTACCTACACAAATCAAAGACAAAAAAATGTTTGGGTTGAATTTACCTCACTCACTCCCTCACTTTTGGGCGGTGCTCTGATCTACTTAACTTGCAGGTGCGGTCACTCAAGAACTTGTTATAAATAGCTTCATCGTTTTGATCACTTTCTTGAGGATCCTCTAAGTTCGACAAGATTCAATGTCTTCTTCGGGAAGAGTGAATTGATGTTCGACTCGATGGAACAGACGCTATTTAGCTGCAAACAGGAAGTCAAACAATTAACTACGAAGTTTGGACTTCGGTCACCCCACACACAAGTTCCTATACTCTCAAGCAATTAGTAGTACCTCGAATAGAAGAATTTACTCTAGAGATCTACTAACGAGAATTCATGGACACAAAGTAAAAAAGATAACCTAGGAGAATCTACCCGCCGTTTTCTCTTTTGGAAACCTTGGACACATCGCCCTTGTACGGACAAAAGTGGTCCCTCCTTTTGCTACCGATTTGATTTTAACTTTATCTAATTTCCTCTTTTCTGCCAATAATTTTCACTTGGGGTTTTAGGCAACAACGCCTATCCCCTTTCTTCTTCAATGGAATAGTGAACTTTCCCTTTCCGACGCGCGGAAACTTTAAACTTTGTTCACAGTCCAAAATCAAGGTAAGACTCTAGTCATTCTTCCGTTATCTCAATAATGAACTTAGAAATCTAAAGCTCCCGGTGAAGCTAAGAATAGCTTCTGTGTCGTCTCTACACTATTACAACATAATAATTTTCCGGCGTATGGACGGTTTCTTAATGATCTTCAAATTTTAGCACAAAAACTCGACCCAAATCAACTAATAACCATTAGTTTCAAACCAAAACAACCAAATTTCAACTGGGGTTTAAAAACAGTGAAGCCAATGTCTGACAATCCAAAATCAAGAAAAATCCTAGTCGACAAATGATGTACGACTGGTGATTTTCAGATGCACTAAACACTGGTAAGAATGAATCTGTGGTTGTTTACTCCAATCAACCAACAATCAAACTAATTTTTTGAATTTTCTTCTATTTACCTTTTTTTTATTGTAAATAAGAACAACAACAACATAACAAGAACACAAAATTGAAGTAGAAACACAAAGGCACGAAACAAAGGATAAAGAACAGGATTGGAATTTGTAAGCACAAATTCAAATCATGCTCTAATACCAAGATGGTGCAAACCAACGAGGCTACACATGAACACACACACAGAAGATTAAACAAATTGAAAAGTAAAGATAAAAGTAAGACGATTATTAACTTCAACTGTATGAATCCAAGGAACTGGTTTTGGAGCCACACGATTTGAAAGTGAAAGACACACCTATACTAGGCAACAATCCTCAAGAAGACTAACATGCTTCTTGCAAATGGAATGATCAAAGAAGAAGTTTTTCAAATGAAATCTACTAATTGACACAAGTTCCTATAATAAGGCCCACGACGGGGTTCGGCCCACGACGGGTTTTGGCTCACAACGGAGACTCAATAGCATTTAGCTAATATTCGATATCAAAAACTAGGTCCTAACAAACGAAATGCTAAGGGATTTATATAGATAGACCCAAGGATAAAATAGTACAATGGTCACAAGCAAATAATGAAACAAAGCCACGTAGGGCAGAAGTAAACAATGTGCTTGGGCGCTCTTGGGCTTCAATGCTCAATCGGTCGGCGTCGCACAATTGACAACAGACGCTCTTCCGCCTCGGGCATAGTTGTAGCCCTTTGGCCGCTTTAGTGCTCGACGTCATGGATCAGTGTTTGGACACTTCCAGTCTTGGGCTCGAGCTTGTAAATGTAGCTTCCAAGTCTTGAGCTCGGCGACTCATCCTCCGAACTGTTGCTTCCTCCCAGCCAGATTAGATGAATCTGCACATCGTGCAGACTCTTGGCTTGGCTTGGCTTCGTGTGACCGGACTTGACTGCTTAAAATTGCGTCCTCTTCAGTCTCCGGTGTTTGGCTGCAACACAAGAAGTTAAGTCAACAACTTTGAAATTGTTAGACACATTATACTCACCTGGGAGGTCTATCACATAAGCATTGTTGTTGATCTTGCTCAGTACTTGGAATGGACCATCCCCTCTCGGAGCCAGGTTTCCGTTTCTTTGGTTCGGGAACCTCTCTTTTTTGAAGTGAAACCAAACCCAAGCTCCCTTCTTCAACTCCAACTTCTTACGCCCCTTGTTCTTCTTCGATGCCACTTTAGCATAGGCTTCCTCAAGATTCTTCCTCACTTTGGAATGTAGCTCGAGCAAAGCAAAAGCTCGGCGTGTACCATCAAAACCAATAACAACATCTTGAGGAAACGGGGTTTAATCATGTGGAATCAAAACCAATAACAACATCTTGAGGAAACGGGGTTTAATCATGTGGAATCAAAGGGTTAAAATCATACACACACTCAAATGGAGTCATTTCAATCATTTGATGCACTGTACGGTTGTATGCAAATTCCATCACGGGTAAACGATCAGCCCAATTTCCGGCCTTACCTTTGGTCATCGCTCGAAGCAGAGCTCCCAAAATTAGGTTGATTACCTCGGTCTGTCCATTAGTCTGAGGATGGTGAGACATCGAGAATAGCAATTTGGTGCCAAGGGTCCCCCCATAGACATTTCCAAAAATGAGTCAAGAACTTAGAGTCTCGGTCACTCACAATAGTACGAGCCACTGTGTGGCCAAAAATACGCCACCTACTATTACAGGGATATGAGTCCAGCTGGCAAGACTATACTTACCCTACAAGTCACCAGGCACAAAGGATATACGCCCGTTCTACAAGTTACGACCGTTCATGCGGTATAGGCGTAGGACAAAGGACACACATCCTGCCGCCTTACGGTTACAGTCTCCTAGTTAAGGTTTTTAGTATACACCACCGCCTTGAGTTATATGCCCTTAGCCTTATTAAGACTATTTTACTTTTCTTGTTCATTACTTTCTATCTTTTACTTATTACTTTTCCATCGTATTTATTGTATTGCTTGTGACCTCATTCTTAATTTAATGTTAAACCTAGGCAACCGATTTTAGATATAAACTTGCATCCCATGTAAATTCAACACATTAAAAATAAAAAAAGTAGCAACATGTTGCATCATCACATTTCTTGTACGGAATAAAGTGAGTCATTTTGAAAAAATGGCCGACCACGACAAAGATGCTATCATGCCCACCCCTTGACCTTGGTAACCCCATCATAAAATTTATGGATATATCAACCCAAGGGCAATTAAGAACGGGCAACAGAGTATACAAACCATGAGATTTCATCTTTGTTGCCCTTGATTCAATTAATGGTCCGCTAATCTCGTTATACTGGCGAAATCAAAATATGAAAGTGGTTAATGCTGAATTAATGACAATATGTATTTGTGAAATAATACCTAGTTGATAAATCCACATTTCATTATAGAGATTGATGACACCCTCTATGAAACTTATAAAATTTCATATGTAAATTTGGCCGGAAATTAAATTTCATTATTTAGTAAATTAAATTATCGGTAATAATTTCATTATGTGTTCTTTGTAATCTTAATATGAGGAGTTAAATGGAATTTTAATGGAAGAATTCGAAATTTAATTGTTGAGTGCAATCATGAGTGCAATCACGAATCTCTAGTGAAGAATAATTCGTGACTTATGATGGTAATATTAATTAAGAAGAAATAAAATTAATTACATAATAAGAGGCATCATTAAATAATTATGCGGTCCTTGTTTTGCACTAATTAAATTAGGAGGTGATACTTTTTTTGATAGAAAAAAAAAATCATCTAGTCTGGAATATGTTTTCTAATCCTAAAAGGTGACTTTAAATACATGAGTGTTTTCTCCGTATGGATAAACAAATTTTACTTGAAGTTTATTTGAAATATTTGTTCCACCCAAATTTATTCCGCGTAAAATTATTTGGAAACACAACAAAATACCGTAGAACTGGAGAAAAAGATCTGCAAGGTGGACAACAAGACTTTTGGAAGTACTTTGTTGTAGCTTGAAGATGCATTGTGTTTTATGTTTATGTAATATTGAACTGTATGTTTGTTGTGTCAATTACATATGAGTTTCTAGCTTTGAAATATCTTTCCCTGCATATAATATTCCTTCACATATCCCCTCCGTTACAATTTGTATGACATAAATACTATTTGAGAAATCTACTATAAGATTCTTTAGCCAATTTTTTTTTTTTTCTGTTGTACATATTTTAAAAATATTTTGGAATATAAATTTTATGACTTGTATTATTTTTATGTAATTTTCAAATATATAAGTTTTATTTTTAAAAACACGAAAACATCTACATCTAACCAATCAAAATTAAAATTGTGAAATTTTATGACTTGTATTATTTTTATGTAATTTTCAAATATATAAGTTTTATTTTTAAAAACACGAAAACATCTACATCTAACCAATCAAAATTAAAATTGTGACCCTGTACACTAAATAGTGTCATATAAAATTGGAAAGGAATAATCTATTCAATCAGATAGCTACGATCCGTGATTTACCACTTAATGTTTAGGTAGCCAGTATAGATTTCATTACCTTAGTAAATCAATATTACCTAGGATTCGTAGTTGATATACTTTCTTATATAAGTTTACTTACAAAAGATTTGATCTAATCTCAAAGAGGTAGTAGTCATAAACAATAAAATAGATTTAATCTGATCCAAAATAGGTAGTTGTCCAATCAGTAGGATCAAGACAAAATATGCACCTTAATTTCTTAAACGTTTGAAAAACTACGTTACAATTGAATTTGGATGTAATTGGGGGTAATTCCTTCGTCCCAAATTAGTTGACACTTTAGCAATAATTATTTGTCTCAAATTAATTGATATTTTATAATTTCAAGACCTCTTTACCAATTCATTCCAACTATACCCTTAATAATTAAAAGAATTCTAAAAAAAGTTAATAGTCAAGCATTAAATAAGGATAACATAGTAAAATATACACCCTATTTAATAATTTTCTTAATGAGCGTGGAAAAGCTTAAGGTGTCAACTAAAATGGATAGAAGAATGACATAATTTGCTTTGTTTGTCTGACCAAATAATTAATTGGTCAATATTGAATTGGATGTAATTAAAGTGGGCAATTACACTCTCCAATTCTCAAGTGGAAGGTGAGTTGGATGTAAACATGGTATAGTTACAAGGTTACTTTTCCAAACTCTTTTTTTTTTTTTCTTTTTTAGTTATATTTTTGTTTTCATCCTTTTTGTTTCATTTCTTCAATATGAAAATTCTTTTATTTTGGTACTGCTAATTTTTTTTGAACTTATTTTATTTCATCTCTTTAATATGCAATTCGTTATTCATTGTTATATCTTCATATGTTTTTAGTTTATGAATTGTATATTTACCATTTTTGTTCTTTGTAATTTTTTGCCGACGTTCTCTTATTTTTAACCTACGTTGGCGATTGTTTTTCTTAGTTAATTTAAGGTTTTTATTAGTTGACTGCATCTTGTTTTCATATCTAATGTTTATTACATCATATTTTTATTACATATTAAAATGCATTTACATGTGTATCTAAATATTGTTTAATTTAATTTTCGATAATTAAACCTTTACTAAAAATAAAATATATCTACGTAATTACACTTGTTAACCAAACATGACACATGTAATTACATTGTACTCCCTCCGTCCCAAATTAGTTGACTCTTTAACAATAACCATTTGTCCCAAATTAGTTGACACTTTATAATTTTAAGACCTCTTTTATCAATTCTTTCCAATTATACCTTTAATAATTAAAAAAAATTTAAGAAAAAGTTAATAGTCAAGCATTAAATAAGGATAACATAGTAAAGTAGACACCCTATTTAACGATTTTTTTAATGATCGTGAAAAAGCTGAAGGTGTCAACTAAAATGGGACGCAGGGAGTAATTAGCTTATGTCAAACAAACAAATCTTTGTAATTACTAGACAGAGTAATTATTGTCCTTCTAATTGCACTACCTAGTAATTACAATGTGGTTTCCAAACCGCTAGTGATATTTAACTTTTTTTTTTTAATTTGTTAATCTTGAGAGTATTAAATACTAAGCAGAGATTAAAGTACTTTCTCTTGAAGTCTTTCCCAAAACTAATTGAAAAAAGAATATTAGGTCTTTTAATAAGCAGCACCTAACTTGAGTGGGATTTATCTTTTTTATTTTTAATCGAATATCACTATTCTTTTAGCTTAGTGACAAATTTTATTAATAATGAAAATCCAAAAAAAAAAAAAAACAAACAAAGTCTTTACAAACTACAAGCAAATAAACAAACAATTTGTGGAAACTAAATAAAGCAACTAATGCACTCCTATGTACTTGCCCTTGAAAACTATATCTCCAATTGGGTTGAGCATGATAACATGCTAATACCACCAATATGAGGACACAATTACCAAAAACAAAGTACTTAACACATAGTGCACTAGATGCTAAAAATGAATTGTAAATAACTAATATTATGTAGCTCAATAAATGACAATCCATGCACACCATATCGAATTGATATAGCCTCTCGTGTGTGTATCCAAAATTCATGCCTCTAAGTGATTATCCTTGTGCAAATGAAGGTCATTATTCTCCAATGTTGGTGTAAGATTAATTGACGATGAACAGCACATCAAACCATATGACAAGCAATTGTATTCCACCATACAAGAAGCAAAAGCATCCAGTGGAAAGCAACCTGCATCAAAGTGAAGCAAAGGAAACAAAGCACTGCTGGGCGCGATGGGGCACGCGACGCGTGCCAATTGTGCGCAAGAGAACTGAGCATTTTGTTTGTCCGGTGTGATAGACAATGCAACGCGCTGGCCATGGTGCGAGTAGAACCTGCATTGTACAATCACGACTGCTTGGAAAAAAATGAACCAAGAACAACGATAACACGCTTTCTTCAATTTGTAATCCCTGCAAAATGAACAAACATTGTTAGTTAAAAACCAAATCTCCTCCTCAACATGATCCGCTTGCGCCATTTTTCATTAATTTTGCACGATACGTGGGTAGTTGCGCCTTGTCCCAATTCAAAATCCTCCTCCCATGGGCACTCAAATCTGTGAAGCTAAAGAGCTCTACATCATCCACCTCATACGCCAAATTCGCCAAGTAATCTGCCAGCCTATTCCCCTCAAGAAACACATGAGAAAAACTGAAGTTGCTCTACTTCTCATATCCGCAATTTCGTCAATCTCCTCAGCTATGCTCCAAGGAACATCCCACAAACCTTCAATAATGTTTTTGAGGAGCAGTGAATCTCTCTCAATAATGATAGGCGAAGCAACATGTTGTAGACAATACTTCATGGCCTCACGAATAGCAAAAGCCTCCGCCCTCACATTCGAACCTTCTCCAAACAGTTTAGCCTTAGCGTACACCAAATTTTCTTCATCATTTCGCAAACAAAACCCAAATGAACTCAGCCCAAGAATACCTCTACTTGCACCATCCGTGTTACACTTCATGAAACCCACGCCTGGACACCTCCAACACACTTTAACATACTTAAAACATGGCATATAATCTTCAAGAAACTTCACAAGCACTGGCCAATCATGTGGAGCAGATTGCATATCTAGAAAACGCACCAAAAGAAACTTGTGCAAATTCCAATTAATCTCATGAATTATACGCTGAAAAGACACACGACCCCCATGAGCAACAGTGTTTCTTCTTTTCCACAATTCCCACATAACAAATGCGGGTAAAGCTTGACAAAGGAGCCTCAACCATGATCTTTTTCTATACTTCCACCACTTTGTAATCAATTGACGAAATCTCCAATCATGGATCACAAATCCCATTGCATTCGCATAATACATCCATACATTTTTTGCAATAGAGCTCGGAACAAAATAATGTTCACGTGTTTCCTCCCTAGGATGCTCACAACACAAACAACGTGAAGGAATATTAAACCCAATTCTTTTCAACTCCTCATCAATAGGCAGTTTTGATTTCCATGCACGCCAAAGCAAAAAGGAAACTTTGAAAGGAACTCCTTTCAACCACACAAGTTTATACTCCTCTTTCACTTTGCCTTTTCCTCTAACATAATTATAAGCACTACTCACAGTGAATTGGCCATTCGAAGTAAGCTCCCATGATGCAAAGTCTCGCACTTGTGCAATGTTCCCCGGCTGGACATCTTCAACAACATGTTGCGCTAGATCATTTGGCAAAGCTTCAAATAGAAGGTGCTGATTCCATTCAGTGTCAGTGTAGAAATCCTTCACAACATTCAGCTCTTCCCTTACATAGGACCTGCGAGGAATCACAAAATACAAATGCCCAATACGCAACCAATTGTCATACCAAAAATGAGACAACCCTTGCCTAACATGCGAAATAATATCATGATCAACCATCTCCCTAACAAGCAACATCTTTTGCCAAATAGGTGATCCATCAGTGTATGGCACAATAGAGTAATGCATTTTTTTACAATATTTATCGGCCATAAAAATACCCCAAAGAGAAGTTTTTGTTCTAAAATTCCACCATAATTTTGCAAATAAGGCATTAGCGACATCATATAAGGATTTAAATCCCACACCTCCCTCAGCAGGTGGCTTACACAAAGTGTCCCAAGAAGCCCAGTGCGTTCTTGAATGCTCCTCAGAATTGTTCCAAAAGAAATTGGCAAAAATTCTATGAAGTTGATCTATAACACTATCCTGAGGATTGACTGCAGACAAAAGATGAATAGGCATACTTTGAAGGACATGCATAATCAAAATAGCCCTACCTCCATAAGACAACATTTTTGCCTTCCAGGATTGCAACTTCTTCCTTATCTTTGATACAAGATCATCAAACTGAGCTTTATTTCTTCTTCTGTGTGTAACTGGACACCCTAAGTAAGGAAAAGGAAAAGTACCTCTTTGAATTTGAGAAATTTGCTCCACCCTATCAACAATCTCCTTGATAAGAATCAAGCGCGGAAAAGTAAAAGGATAAGAACGAGACGTAACTCGATCTCTAATCCCAAGTAGCAATGGAGAACTTGTTCAGTTACACCCCGAGAGAAGCACAAGAACACCTACGCTAAGAAACTACCCTCGAGCTAACGTGAGCACGCAAGTAGAATGGTCGGGAGGGAAAGGAAGTCATGTAGATCCGCTAGAAGAACAACAAGTCCCATCAAAAGGTTTCATTCGATACCAAAGAGCTATGCTCAAGTTCAATATTCATCCATCATAAACTAAGTTCATAATAGGCTAAGCATGGCTATTTATAGTGTTTCCCAACCTTGCACAATGACTAAAATACCCTTACTAATAAAGTTCACAAAATAGGCCACGTAGGGCAAAACGGTAAAAGAAACATAGTCTTCACAGCTGGGAGGGGCGCCTGGGGGCTGGGAGGGGCGCCTGGAATGGCCTGCAGCTGGGTGCCCAAAGCTGGGAGGGGCGCCTGGGTCAGGCGGGGCGCTTGGCTGGGCAGCCCGCTTGTGCATTTTGCACCTCCTATGCAGCGTGTTGGCCAGGCGGGGCGCCCGGGCTCGGCGGGGCGCCTGGCTCTGCTGTGCCTCCTTCTTCCTTAGGCGTGAGGCCTAGTGAGATCACCCGGAATGGCTTCCACTCGCTTCCTTCTTCTAGGCCTCTCTTCACGAAGTGTAAATGGACTCCTTGGATCTCCTTAGCTTGGCTCTGTGTGAAGGGTCTTGTGGGGGTTTGGTTCTTATCATCCTCCCCTTCTTGAGAAGATTTCGTCCTCGAAATCGAGACATCATCATCCACGACCTCGTCATCACCTACATCCAAAGGAACCAAGTCACAAACATTGAAAGTATTAGAAACTTGATACTCACTTGGCAAGTCGACCACATAGGCATTGTTGTTTATCTTCGAGAGCACTTGGAATGGGCCATCTCCACGGGGTGCCAACTTCCCTTTCCTAAGGTTTGGAAACCTTTCTTTCCGGAAGTGCACCCACACATAGTCACCCTTCTTGAGTTCCACCTTCTTGCGTCCTTTGTTTTTCTTTGAGGCAACCTTTGCATAGGCCTCCTCCAAATTCTTCTTTGCCTTTGCATGGAGTTCAACCAAAGCCTTGGCTCTAGCTTTACCTTCAAAATTAACAACCATTTCCCTTGGCAAAGGGGTTAGATCAAGGGGAATCAAGGGGTTAAAACCATAGACGCACTCAAAGGGAGTCATGCCAATCATGCTATGCAATGTACGATTATAGGAAAACTCCATAAGAGGCAAACGATCAATCCAAGTCCCGGCCTTACCTCGGGTCATGGCTCTAAGAAGAGCACCCAAAGTTCGGTTTACCACCTCGGTTTGCCCATCCGTTTGTGGGTGGTGGGACGTGGAGAACAAGAGCTTGGTGCCTACAGCACCCCATAAAATCCTCCAAAAATGGCTTAGGAACTTAGTGTCCCTATCACTCACTATGGTTTGAGGCACACCATGCAACTTCAAAACATTATCAATAAACAAGGTAGCAACATGTCGTGCATCATCACATTTTTTGCATTGAATTAAGTGAGCCATTTTGGAGAACCTATCCACAACAACATAAATGCTATCGTGGCCCCCCCTAGTCCTTGGTAATCCCATTACAAAGTCCATTGATATATCCAACCACGGACTAGTAGGTATGGGGAGAGGGGTATACAACCCATGGGGGTGGGCTTTGGATTTAGCACGCTTGCACTCAAGGCAATTGTTGCAAAACTTTTCCACCTGCACCCCCCTCTTTGGCCAATGAAATTGTTCTTTAAGAATAGCCAAAGTCTTTCTTGTGCCAAAGTGACCCATGAGTCCCCCGCAATGTGCCTCGTGCACAAGAAATTCCCTCCATGAGGACTCGGGTATGCACACTCTACCATTTTTGAAGATATATCCATTAACCCATTAGTATTTCTCAACTCTCTCCCCTTTCTCTAGAGCGTCATGGACACTCTTTAGCTTTGGGTCATGAGCATACATCAATTTAATGCTCTCAAAACCCATGAGCTTAGAGGTGAGAGTGGTGGCTAGAGCGAACTTCCTAGAAAGTGCATCCGCCACAACATTGTCTTTCCCTTTCTTGTATTGCATAACATAGGGAAAAGACTCAATGAATTCAACCCACTTGGCATGCCTCTTGTTTAGCTTCTCTTGGCCTATTAAATGCTTGAGTGACTCATGGTCACTCTTGATTACAAATTCTCGAGGCCAAAGGTAGTGTTGCCAATGGGCAAGGGCTCTCACAAGGGAATACTACTCCTTGTCATACGTAGAGTAATTCAAGGAGGCCCCTTTTAATTTCTCACTAAAGTAGGCGATGGGTTTGCTATCTTGCATTAAAACACCACCAATTCCCACCCCCGAGGCATCACATTCAATCTCAAATGCCAAGATGGTGCAAACCAACGAGGCTACACATGAACACACACACGGAAGGTTAAACAAATTGAAAAGTAAAGATAAAAGTAAGACGATTATTAACTTCAACTGTATGAATCCAAGGAACTGGTCTTGGAGCCACACGATTTGAAAGTAAAAGACACACCTATACTAGGCAACAATCCTCAAGAAGACTAACATGCTTCTTGCAAATCGAATGATCAAAGAAGAAGTTTTTCAAATGAAATCCACTAATTGACACAAGTTCCTATAATAAGGCCCACGACGGGGTTCGGCCCATGACGGGGTTTGGCTCACAACGGAGACTCAATAGCATTTAGCTAATATTCGATATCAAAAACTAGGTCCTAACAGACGAAATGCTAAGGGATTTATTTAGATAGACCCAAGGATAAAATAGTACAATGGTCACAAGCAAATAATGAAACAAAGCCACGTAGGGCAGAAGTAAACAATGTGCTTGGGCGCTCTTGGGCTTCAATGCTCAATCGGTCGGCGTCGCACAATTGACAACAGACGCTCTTCCGCCTCGGGCATAGTTGTAGCCCTTTGGTCACTTTAGTGCTCGACGTCATGGATCAGTGTTTGGACACTTCCAGCCTTGGGCTCGAGCTTGCAAGTGTAGCTTCCAAGTCTTGAGCTCGGCCACTCATCCTCCGAACTGTTGCTTCCTCCCAGCCAGATTAGATAAATCTGCACATCGTGCAGACTCTTGGCTTGGCTTGGCTTGGCTTGGCTTCGTGTGACCGGACTTGACTGCTTAAAATTGCGTCCTCTTCAGTCTCCGGTGTTTGGCTGCAACACAAGAAGTTAAGTCAGCAACTTTGAAATTGTTAGACACATTATACTCACCTGGGAGGTCTATCAGATAAGCATTGTTGTTGATCTTGCTCAGTACTTGGAATGGACCATCCCCTCTCGGAGCCAGGTTTCCGTTTCTTTGGTTCGGGAACCTCTCTTTTTTGAAGTGAAACCAAACCCAAGCTCCCTTCTTCAACTCCAACTTCTTACGCCCCTTGTTCTTCTTCGAGGCCACTTTAGCATAGGCTTCCTCAAGATTCTTCCTCACTTTGGAATGTAGCTCGAGCAAAGCAAAAGCTCGGCGTGTACCATCAAAATCAATAACAACATCTTGAGGCAACAGGGTTTAATCATGTGGAATCAAAGGGTTAAAATCATACACACACTCAAATGGAGTCATCTCAATCATTTGATGCACTGTACGGTTGTATGCAAATTCCATCACGGGTAAACGATCAGCCCAATTTCCGGCCTTACCTTTGGTCATCGCTCAAAGCAGATCTCCCAAAATTAGGTTGATTACCTCGGTCTGTCCATTAGTCTGAGGATGGTGAGACATCGAGAATAGCAATTTGGTGCCAAGGGTGCCCCATAGACATTTCCAAAAATGAGTCAAGAACTTAGAGTCTCGGTCACTCACAATAGTACGAGCCACTGTGTGGCCAAAAATACGCCACCTACTATTACAGGGATATGAGTCCAGCTGGCAAGACTATACTTACCCTACAAGTCACCAGGCACAAAGGATATACGCCCGTTCTACAAGTTACGACCGTTCATGCGGAATAGGCGTAGGACAAAGGACACACATCCTGCCGCCTTACGGTTATAGTCTCCTAGTTAAGGTTTTTAGTATACACCACCGCCTTGAGTTATATGCCCTTAGCCTTATTAGTCTTTATATTTTACCTTAATTAGGACAGAGTATCTACTGCTATAAATACCACTCCTTACATTGTATTGTTCAAGCAGGCGATTCACCACAGAATCCAGCTATTCTCAAGAAATAAGACTATTTTACTTTTCTTGTTCATTACTTTCTATCTTTTACTTATTTACTTTTCCATCGTATTTATTGTATTGCTTGTGACCTCATTCTTAATTTAATGTTAAACCTAGGCAACCTATTTTAGATATAAACTTGCATCCCATGTAAATTCAACACATTAAAAATAAAAAAAGTAGCAACATGTTGCATCATCACATTTCTTGTACGGAATAAAGTGAGTCATTTTGAAAAAATGGCCGACCACGACAAAGATGCTATCATGCCCACACCTTGACCTTGGTAACCCCATCATAAAATTTATGGATATATCAACCCAAGGGCAATTAAGAACGGGCAACAGAGTATACAAACCATGAGATTTCATCTTTGTTGCCCTTGATTCAATTAATGGTCCGCTAATCTCGTTATACTGGCGAAATCAAAATATGAAAGTGGTTAATGCTGAATTAATGACAATATGTATTTGTGAATTAATACCTAGTTGATAAATCCACATTTCATTATAGAGATTGATGACACCCTCTATGAAACTTATAAAATTTCATATGTAAATTTGGCCGGAAATATAATTTCATTATTTAGTAAATTAAATTATCGGTAATAATTTCATTATGTGTTCTTTGTAATCTTAATATGAGGAGTTAAATGGAATTTTAATGGAAGAATTCGAAATTTAATTGTTGAGTGCAATCATGAGTGCAATCACGAATCTCTAGTGAAGAATAATTCGTGACTTATGATGGTAATATTAATTAAGAAGAAATAAAATTAATTACATAATAAGAGGCATCATTAAATAATTATGCGGTCCTTGTTTTGCACTAATTAAATTAGGAGGTAATACTTTTTTTGATAGAAAAAAAATTCATCTAGTCTGGAATATGTTTTCTAATCCTAAAAGGTGACTTTAAATACATGAGTGTTTTCTCCGTATGGATAAACAAATTTTACCTGAAGTTTATTTGAAATATTTGTTCCACCCAAATTTATTCCGCGTAAAATTATTTGGAAACACAACAAAATACCGTAGAACTGGAGAAAAAGATCTGCAAGGTGGACAACAAGACTTTTGGAAGAACTTTGTTGTAGCTTGAAGATGCATTGTGTTTTATGTTTATGTAATATTGAACTGTATGTTTGTTGTGTCAATTACATATGAGTTTCTAGCTTTGAAATATCTTTCCCTGCATATAATATTCCTTCACATATCCCCTCCGTTACAATTTGTATGACATAAATACTATTTGAGAAATCTACTATAAGATTCTTTAGCCAATTTTTTTTTTTTCTGTTGTACATATTTTAAAAATATTTTGGAATATAAATTTAATGACTTCTATTATTTTTATGTAATTTTTAAATATATAAGTTTTATTTTTAAAAACACGAAAACATCTACATCTAACCAATCAAAATTAAAATTGTGACCCTGTACACTAAATAGTGTCATATAAAATTGGAAAGGAATAATCTATTCAATCAGATAGCTAAGATACGTGTTTTACCACTTAATGTTTAGGTAGCCACTATAGATTTCATTACCTTAGTAAATCAATATTACCTAGGATTCGTAGTTGATATACTTTCTAATATAAGTTTACTTACAAATGATTTGATCTAATCTCAAAGAGGTAGTAGTCATAAACAATAAAACAGATTTAATATGATCCAAAATAGGTAGTTATCCAATCAGTAGGATTAAGACAAAATATGCGCCTTAATTTCTTAAACGTTTGAAAAACTACGTTACAATTGAATTTGGATGTAATTGGGGTAATTCCTTCGTCCCAAATTAGTTGACACTTTAGCAATAATTATTTGTCTCAAATTAATAGATATTTTATAATTTCAAGACCTCTTTACCAATTCATTCCAACTATACCCTTAATAATTAAAAGAATTCTAAAAAAAATTAATAGTCAAGCATTAAATAAGGATAACATAGTAAAATATACACCCTATTTAATAATTTTCATAATGAGCGTGGAAAAGCTTAAGGTGTCAACTAAAATGGATAGAAGAATGACATAATTTGCTTTGTTTGTCTGACCAAATAATTAATTGGTCAATATAGAATTGGATGTAATTAAAGTGGGCAATTACACTCTCCAATTCTCAAGTGGAAGGTGAGTTGGATGTAAACATGGTATCGTTACAAGGTTACTTTTCCAAACTCTTTTCTTTATCTTTTTTAGTTATATTTTTGTTTTCATCCTTTTTGTTTCATTTCTTCAATAGGAAAATTCTTTTATTTTGGTACTGCTACTTTTTTGTGAACTTATTTTATTTCATCTCTTTAATATGCAATTCGTTATTCATTGTTATATCTTTATATGTTTTTAGTTTATGAATTGTATATTTACCATTTTTGTTCTTTGTAATTTTTTGCCGACGTTCTCTTATTTTTAACCTACGTTGGTGATTGTTTTTCTTAGTTAATTTAAGGTTTTTATTAGTTGACTGCATCTTGTTTTCATATCTAATGTTTATTACATCATATTTTTATTACATATTAAAATGCATTTACATGTGTATCTTAATATAGTTTAATTTAATTTTCGATAATTAAACCTTTACTAAAAATAAAATATATCTACGTAATTACACTTGTTAACCAAACATGACACATGTAATTACATTGTACTCCCTCCGTCCCAAATTAGTTGACACTTTAACAGTAACCATTTGTCCCAAATTAGTTGACACTTTATAATTTTAAGACCTCTTTTATCAATTCTTTCCAACTATACCCTTAATAATTAAAAAGTTTTTAAGAAAAAGTTAATAGTCAAGCATTAAATAAGGATAACATAGTAAAGTAGACACCCTATTTAACGATTTTTTTAATGATCGTGAAAAAATTGAAGGTGTCAACTAAAATGGGACGCGGGGAGTAATTAGCTTATGTCAAAGAAACAAATCTTTGTAATTACTAAGTTCTGTAATTACTAGACAGAGTAATTATTGTCCTTCTAATTGCACTACCTAGTAATTACAATGTGGTTTCCAAACCGATAGTGATATTTAACTTTTTTTTTTTTAATTGTTAATCTTGAGAGTATTAAATACTAAGCAGAGATTAAAGTACTTTCTCTTGAAGTCTTTCCCAAAACTAATTGAACAAAGAATATTAGGTCTTTTGATAAGCAGCACCTAACTTGAGTGGGATTTATCATTTTTATTTTTAATCGAATATCACTATTCTTTTAGCTTAGTGACAAATTTTATTAATAATGAAAATTCAAAAAAAAAAAAAAAAAACAAACAAAGTCTTTACAAACTACAAGCAAATAAACAAACAATTTGTGGAAACTAAATAAAGCAACTAATGCACTCCTATGTACTTGCCCTTGAAAACTATATCTCCAATTGGGTTGAGCATGATAACATGCTAATACCACCAATATGAGGACACAATTACCAAAAACAAAGTACTTAACACATAGTGCACTAGATGCTAAAAATGAATTGTAAATAACTAATATTATGTAGCTCAATAAATGACAATCCATGCACACCATATCCAATTGATATAGCCTCTCGTGTGTGTATCCAAAATCCATGCCTCTAAGTGATTATCCTTGTGCAAATGAAGGCCATTATTCTCCAATGTTGGTGTAAGATTAATTGACGATGAACAGCACATCAAACCATATGACAAGCAATTGTATTCCACCATACAAGAAGCAAAAGCATCCAGTGGAAAGCAACCTGCATCAAAGTGAAGCAAAGGAAACAAAGCACTGCTGGGCGAGATGGGGCATGCGACGCGTGCCAATCGTGCGCAAGAGAACTGAGCATTTTGTTTGTCCGGTGTGATAGACAATGCGACGCGCTGGCCATGGTGCGAGTAGAACCTGCCTTGTACAATCACGACTACTTGGAAAAAAATGAACCAAGAACAACGATAACACTCTTTCTTCAATTTGTAATCCCTGCAAAATGAACAAATATTGTTAGTTAAAAACTAAAGCTCCTCCTCAACATGATCCGCTTGCGCCATTTTTCATTAATTTTGCACGATACGTGGGTAGTTGCGCCTTGTCCCAATTCAAAATCCTCCTCCCATGGACACTCAAATCTGTGAAGCTAAAGAGCTCTACATCATCCACCTCATACGCCAAATTCGCCAAGTAATCTGCCAGCCTATTCCCCTCAAGAAACACATGAGAAAAACTGAAGTTGCTCTACTTGTCATATCCGCAATTTCGTCAATCTCCTCAGCTATGCTCCCAGGAACATCCCATAAACCTTCAATAATGTTTTTGAGGAGCAGTGAATCTGTCTCAATAATGATAGGCGAAGCAACATATTGTAGACAATACTTCATGGCCTCACGAATTGCAAAAGCCTCCGCCCTCACATTCGAACCTTCTCCAAACAGTTTAGCCTTAGTGTACACCAAATTTTCTTCATCATTTCGCAAACAAAACACAAATGAACTCAGCCCAAGAATACCTCTACTTGCACCATCCGTGTTACACTTCATGAAACCCACGCCTGGACACCTCCAACACACTTTAACATACTTAAAACGTGGCATATAAACTTCAAGAAACTTCACAAGCAGTTGCCAATCATGTGGAGCAAATTGCATATCTAGAAAACGCACCAAAAGAAACTTGTGCAAATTCCAATTAATCTCATGAATTATACACTGAAAAGACACACGACCCCCATGAGCAACAGTGTTTCTTCTTTTCCACAATTCCCACATAACAAATGCGGGTAAAGCTTGACAAAGGAGCCTCAACCATGATCTTTTTCTATACTTCCACCACTTAGTAATCAATTGACGAAATCTCCAATCATGGATCACAAATCCCATTGCATTCGCATAATACATCCATACATTTTTTGCAATAGAGCTCGGAACAAAATAATGTTCACGTGTTTCCTCCCTAGGATGCTCACAACACCAACACCGTGAAGGAATATTAAACCCAATTCTTTTCAACTCCTCATCAATAGGCAGTTTTGATTTCCACGCACGCCAAAGCAAAAAGGAAACTTTGAAAGGAACTCCTTTCAACCACACAAGTTTATACTCCTCTTTCACTTTGCCTTTTCCTCTAACATAATTATAAGCACTACTCACAGTGAATTGGCCATTTGAAATAAGCTCCCATGATGCAAAGTCTCGCACTTGTGCAATGTTCCCCGGCTGGACATCTTCAACAACATGTTGCGCTAGATCATTTGGCAAAGCTTCAAATAGAAGGTGCTGATTCCATTCAGTATCAGTGTAGAAATCCTTCACAACATTTAGCTCTTCCCTTACATAGGACCTGCGAGGAATCACAAAATACAAAGGCCCAATACGCAACCAATTGTCATACCAAAAATGAGACAACCCTTGCCTAACATGCGAAATAATCACATGATCAACCATCTCCCTAACAAGCCACATCTTTTGCCAAATAGGTGATCCATCAGTGTATGGCACAATAGAGTAATGCATTTTTTTACAATATTTATCGGCCATAAAAGTACCCCAAAGAGAAGTTTTTGTTCTAATATTCCACCATAATTTTGAAAATAAGGCATTAGCAACATCATATAAGGATTTAAATCCCACACCTCTCTCAGCAGGTGGCTTACACAAAGTGTCCCAAGAAGCCCAGTGCGTCCTTGAATACTCTTCAGAATTGTTTCAAAAGAAATTGGCAAAAATTCTATGAAGTTGATCTATAACACTATCCGGAGGATTGACTGCAGACAAAAGATGAATAGGCATACTTTGAAGGACATGCATAATCAAAATAGCCCTACCTCCATAAGACAACATTTTTGCCTTCCAGGATTGCAACTTCTTCCTTATCTTTGATACAAGATCATCAAACTGAGCTTTATTTCTTCTTTTGTGTGTAACTGGACACCCTAAGTAAGGAAAAGGAAAAGTACCTCTTTGAATTTGAGAAATTTGCTCCACCCTATCAACAATCTCCTTGATAAGAATCAAGTGCAGAAAAGTAAAAGGATAAGAACGAGACGTAACTCAATTTCTAATCCCAAGTAGCAACGGAGAACTTGTTCAGTTACACCCCGAGAGAAGCACAAGAACACCTACGCTAAGCAACTACCCTCGAGCTAACGTGAGCATGCAAGTAGAATGGTCGGGAGGGAAAGGAAGTCATGTAGATCCGCTAGAAGAACAACAAGTCCCATCAAAAGGTTTCATTCGATACCAAAGAGCTATGCTCAAGTTCAATATTCATCCATCATAAACCAAGTTCAAAATAGGCTAAGCATGGCTATTTATAGTGTTTCCCAACCTTGCACAATGACTAAAATACCCTTACTAATAAGGTTCACAAAATAGGCCACGTAGGGCAAAACGGTAAAAGAAACATAGTCTTCACAGCTGGGAGGGGCGCCTGGGGGCTGGGAGGGGCGCCTGGAATAGTCTGCATCTGGGCGCCCAAAGCTGGGAGGGGCGCCTGGGTCAGGCGGGGCGCTTGGCTGGGCAGCCCGCTTGTGCATTTTGCACCTCCTATGCAGCGTGTTGGCCAGGCGGGACGCCCGGGCTCGGCGGGGCGCCTGGCTCTGCTGTGCCTCCTTCTTCCTTAGGCGTGAGGCCTAGTGAGATCACCCGGAATGCCTTCCACTCGCTTCCTTCTTCTAGGCCTCTCTTCACGAAGTGTAAATGGACTCCTTGGATCTCCTTAGCTTGGCTCTGTGTGAAGGGTCTTGTGGGGGTTTGGTTCTTATCATCCTCCCCTTCTTGAGAAGATTTCGTCCTCGAAATCGAGACATCATCATCCACGACCTCGTCATCACCTACATCCAAAGGAACCAAGTCACAAACATTGAAAGTATTAGAAACTTGATACTCACTTGGCAAGTCGACCACATAGGCATTGTTGTTTATCTTCGAGAGCACTTGGAATGGGCCATCTCCACGGGGTGCCAACTTCCCTTTCCTAAGGTTTGGAAACCTTTCTTTCCGGAAGTGCACCCACACATAGTCACCCTTCTTGAGTTCCACCTTCTTGCGTCCTTTGTTTTTCTTTGAGGCAACCTTTGCATAGGCCTCCTCCAAATTCTTCTTTGCCTTTGCATGGAGTTCAACCAAAGCCTTGGCTCTAGCTTTACCTTCAAAATTAACAACCATTTCCCTTGGCAAAGGGGTTAGATCAAGGGGAATCAAGGGGTTAAAACCATAGACGCACTCAAAGGGAGTCATGCCAATCATGCTATGCAATGTACGATTATAGGAAAACTCCACAAGAGGCAAACGATCAATCCAAGTCCCGGCCTTACCTCGGGTCATGGCTCTAAGAAGAGCACCCAAAGTTCGGTTTACCACCTCGGTTTGCCCATCCGTTTGTGGGTGGTGGGACGTGGAGAACAAGAGCTTGGGGCCTACAGCACCCCATAAAATCCTCCAAAAATGGCTTAGGAACTTAGTGTCCCTATCACTCACTATGGTTTGAGGCACACCATGCAACTTCTAAACATTATCAATAAACAAGGTAGCAACATGTCGTGCATCATCACATTTTTTGCATGGAATTAAGTGAGCCATTTTGGAGAACCTATCCACAACAACCTAAATGCTATCGTGGCCCCCCCTAGTCCTTGGTAATCCCATAACAAAGTCCATTGATATATCCAACCACGGACTAGTAGGTATGGGGAGAGGGGTATACAACCCATGGGGGTGGGCTTTGGATTTAGCACGCTTGCACTCAAGGCAATTGTTGCAAAACTTTTCCACCTGCACCCCCATCTTTGGCCAATGAAATTGTTCTTTAAGAATAGCCAAAGTCTTTCTTGTGCCAAAGTGACCCATGAGTCCCCCGCAATGTGCCTCGTGCACAAGAAATTCCCTCCATGAGGACTCGGGTATGCACACTCCACCATTTTTGAAGATATATCCATTAACCCATTAGTATTTCTCAACTCTCTCCCCTTTCTCTAGAGCTTCATGGACACTCTTTAGCTTTGGGTCATGAGCATACATCAATTTAATGCTCTCAAAACCCATGAGCTTAGAGGTGAGAGTGGTGGCTAGAGCGAACTTCCTAGAAAGTGCATCCGCCACAACATTGTCTTTCCCTTTCTTGTATTGGATAACATAGGGAAAAGACTCAATGAATTCAACTCACTTGGCATGCCTCTTGTTTAGTTTCTCTTGGCTTATTAAATGCTTGAGTGACTCATGGTCACTCTTGATTACAAATTCTCGAGGCCAAAGGTAGTGTTGCCAATGGGCAAGGGCTCTCACAAGGGAATCCAACTCCTTGTCATACGTAGAGTAATTCAAGGAGGCCCCTTTCAATTTCTCACTAAAGTAGGTGATGGGTTTGCTATCTTGCATTAAAACACCACCAATTCCCACCCCCGAGGCATCACATTCAATCTCAAATGCCTTTCCGAAGTCGGGCAATTGCAGTTGAGGGGCGGTACTCAACCTACTTTTCAATCCTTGGAAGGCCTTCTCTTGAGGCTCTCCCCAAACAAAAGGTTGGTCCTTCTTCACCAATTCGGTGAGTGGAGCGGCAATGGAGCTAAAGTCTTTCACAAATCGCCGATAAAAGCTAGCAAGACCATGAAAGCTCCTCACTTGAGTCACGGTAGTAGGAGTAGGCCAATCACGTATGGCCTCTACCTTAGACTCATCCACCTCCACTCCTTGGGCACTCACAACAAATCCAAGGAAGACTACCTTCTCAACACCAAAGGCACACTTTTTAAAATTAGCATAGAGCTTTTCGGCTCTCAACATCTCAAGCACTTGCCTAAGGTGATCAACATGGTCGTCTATTGATTTGCTATAGATCAATATATCGTCAAAGTAGACGACCACAAACTTGTTGATGAATGGCTTTAGAACATGGTTCATTAGCCTCATGAAAGTACTAGGTGCATTGGAGAGCCCAAAGGGCATCACCAACCATTCATAGAGACCAAACTTGGTCTTGAATGCGGTTTTCCATTCATCACCGGGTTTCATCCGGATTTGATGGTAGCCGGACCTAAGGTCAATTTTGCTAAACACACATGAACCACTTAATTCATCTAACATATCATCAAGTCGGGGAATGAGATGGCGGTACTTTACCGTTATTTTGTTCACGGCCCGACAATCAACACACATCCTCCAAGTGCCGTCCTTTTTTGGAACAAGGATCACAGGTACAGCACAAGGACTCAAGCTCTCCCTCACCAAGCCTTTAGTGAGCAATTCATCAACTTGCTTTTGCAATTCTCTTGTATCCTCCGGATTGCTCCTATAAGCCAGCTTGTTGGGATTTGGGATCCCAGGACAAAGTCGATTTGGTGTTCAATACCCCTCAAAGGAGGTAATCCATCCGGCATCTCATCCGGGAACATGTCCCCAAAATCCTTCAAGACATTTTCAAACACACTAGGCAAAGGGTTAGTCGAAAAATCACAATTAGAGTTAAGGATCATACCTTTGTGCACTAGGCATAGGAGAAACTTGGTGCCATCATTTCCTCTTAGGATCTCACCCAGTTGCATCATGGCACATATGCCACCGGTAGAAAAAGAAGGTGGGATTGCCACCATGTTTTTGGACAAAGGGCTAGTCTCAATGATGGACTTGGCCTTTGCCGCCTCCCTCAACTCCCTCATCCGATTGTAGTCATCACTCACTTGTTTGGGAGTTGGGGGCTTCAACACAAATTTCCTTCCTTCATGTTGGAGCGTGTAAGTGTTGACACGCCCATCATGAACCGCTTGTCGATCAAATTGCCAAGGCCTTCCAAAGAGAAGGTGGCAAGCTTGCATGGGCACCACATCGAACAAGTGTTCATCCACATAACTACCCATTTTAAACTTGATCATTGCTTGCTTCACTACCTTTAGCTCCCCACATTCACTAAGCCATTGCAATCGATATGGTTTGGGGTGTTTCACGGTAGACAATTTCAACTGGGCTATAAGAGATTGACTCACAACATTAGCACAACTTCCCGAGTCAATGATCATAGAGCATACAACACCCTTGACACGACACCTAGCATGGAAAAGTTTTTCTCTTTGCAAGGTTTTGCTATCCTCCACAATCATAGCTCCTAAGCTCCTCCTCACAACTAGAAAAGTGTGAGGTTCCTCATCCTCCACCGTGTCATCTGGACCATCCTCCTCTACTCCCTCATCTCCCTCTACTCCCTCATCTTCCTCCGGTTCACTCTCTTGTTCATAAGCATTTTCACCAACAACAACCATGGTCCTTTTCGTAGGACACTCCTTAGCAAAGTGTCCATACCCCTTGCATTTGTGACATTGAATTGAAGAAGAAGTAGGAGTATTCAATTGGGTTTTAGAATTACCTCCAACATTGGGCGTGTACTTCTCAAACGGCTTCTTCACATCTTTGCTAGCACTTGCTCCACTAGGGCCATTTGCATTTGTGAATCTTGCATTGGGAGTAGGATTTTTCCAATCTTTGGCTTGTTCATGGAAGTAGAAGTGTTGCTCTTGTAACGGTTGGACTTTTCTTTATCAAGCCATTGCTCGGTTTGAATAGCGGCATCAAGGACTTCTTGAAGTGAAAGATAAGCATGCAATCTCAATTGTGAAGCTATACCATAGCTCAAACCATTCATGAAATGGATCACGGCTTGCTCCTCATCTTCGGTGTCCATATCCAAGGCCATTCGAGTTCTTTCAAACTCATCATAATATTCATGCACCGTCTTGACACCTTGCTTCAACTCATAAAGTTTCTTGAGTTGCTCTTTACGATATCTAGGAGTGATGTACTTGATACTCATGATACCCTTCAAGCCATTCCAACCCACATTCACGGGGATTTCCGCTCTTCTCCTTGATCTCTTGATGGATTCCCACCAAGTAGATGCATAGGATTCAAAGGATGAAATAGCATAAGTGCCTTTCTTCTCATCGGTCATCTCATTTCTATCAAACAATCTTTCCATGAGTAGCACCCATTCAATGTAAGCCTCCGGATCACAATTCCCTTTAAAGGTTGGGAGGTTAAGCTTCACATTATTGAGGTTGGTGTTGTCACGACCTCCACGGAAAGGCTCCGATTGGCCCCCATAGGGATCTTCATTCACACCATACTCCCTTCTAGCATTCCCACCAACATACCCCATAGGTGGCCCTTGACCTCGGCCCCTACCTCTATCCATATTTCGACCCCAATTCATACCTCGCCTCGGTTGAAAGTGATCATCAAACCCATACATATCATCACCATAATCGGCTTCCTCCCCTTCTTGAGCTTCATCGACTTGCTCAAGAGGTTTCACATTTCGGATGGTCTTGGTAGTGGAATGTTTCTTGGGGGGTTATCTAAGATACGGGGAATGCCCGTTCGTTAGGTATTGCCCAACACTTGATCAATTCTCTCTCGATCCTCCTTTACTCGTTATTGATTGAGCAATTCAATGACATGGCTAACTTGCTCCGGGGTAAAGTTAGGACTACTTGAGACTTCAACTTGGACACTCGGGGTCCCTTTCTCAACTTGGACACTCGGGGTCCCTTTCTCCGATTGGACATTGGAAGTCCCTTGCTCAACTAGAGCACTTGATTTCACCCTCTCAAGGCTTTCAATCCTCAAGTTCATACTATCCAATTTGGCAAGGATAGTAGCAAGGGCACTCTTAGCAAAATCTTCTCCTTCGGTAGACATTGTACCTACACAAGTAACAAACATTAGCAAAACAACCTCACACACTCCCTCACTTGTGTTCACTCGGATCACTCGTTTAGTGGTGGTGGATATTTCACTCGACTTGTAGTCCAAAAGCTTCACGTAGATGAATATCAATCCCTCAACTCAACCAAACTATTCACGAGTCAAGCAGACTCCGGGGTGAGTGGAGTTAATGGGATTCAATGAACGCTATGCACTTTGAAGTGAGGACTTGAGTTAAAAGATTCTACGTTTCTTCTTAGAATTCTACTCTCCTATCTAGGCACGAATCACCTAAAAGCAATTAAAGGGCTAGTACTAATCAAGTAGAACGGTTACTCAAAGTAGTACTAACTAGATGTTATGCAATCAAACAAATGGGAAAACTTACGAAAATCTACCCAAAACAACACCTTCAGCACTCAGGTGGGGCGCCTGGATCTCAGGAGGGGCGCCCAAGGTTGCAGTCAAACAGGCGGGGCGCCTGGGTCCAATGCAGAGAGTTGGCTAGGCGGGGCGCCTGGCTTAGGCGGGTTGCCTGGCCTGAGGCTCTTACCAACTCGTTCCAAACTTGTTCCAAGTCGATTTTCTATCCATAAATCCGATGTTTTCAACTTGTTTTCACAATCCAATGATACCCAAAGTTGTTTTTGATCTTCTTTAACAAAACACAATCAAGTTTATATCCAAACAATCAATCAAATAAAGATTCAAGTCAAGAAACTCAAGAACACAAGGGTTTATCAAAAGAGTTTCAACAAGGATTGTGATTCATCAAAGTTTGTGTTAAACATGTTCAAATCCCACAAAATTGGTACCAAATCGTTTGTTTTTCAGTGAAGATCAATCCCCAATATCAAGCTATCAATCAAACATCCATTCGACCCAAGAATCAAGCCAAAAATCATCAAGAACAAGGTTTAGCAAGGGTTTAAGGAATTTTGGGGCTTCAATTTTTCAATCTTCACCAATCCAAGTAATTTTGGTACCCAAGCAACGGGAATTCAATCACGATCAAGAATCCATAACACCCATATCATGAATCCAATAAACCAACAAATTACACCAAATTTTTAAATTTTCAATTTTTTTGTGTTTTTCTTCTTTCAATAACAACAACAAGAAAACTAAAGTAGAAACTAACCTAGGCACGAAGAATCAAGGTTCGGGGGTTCGTAGAAACGATACCCGAACCTTGCTCTGATACCAAACTGATAAGAATCAAACGCGGAAAAGTAAAAGGATAAGAACGAGACGTAACTCGATCTCTAATCCCAAGTAGCAACGGAGAACTTGTTCCGTTACATCCCGAGAGAAGGACAAGAACACATACGCTAAGCAACTACCCTCGAGCTAACGTGAGCATGCAAGTAGAATGGTCGGGGGGGAAAAGAAGTCATCTAGATCCGCTAGAAGAACAACAAGTCCCATCAAAAGGTTTCATTCGATACCAAAGAGCTATGCTCAAGTTCAATATTCATCAATCATAAACTAAGTTCAAAATAGGCTAAGCATGGCTATTTATAGTGTTTCCCAAGCTTGCACAATGACTAAAATACCCTTACTAATAAGGTTCACAAAATAGGCCACGTAGGGCAAAACGGTAAAAGAAACATAGTCTTCACAGCTGGGAGGGGCGCCTGGAATGGCCTGCAGCTGGGCGCCCAAAGCTAGGAGGGGCGCCTGGCTAGGCGGGCACCTGGGTGGGGTGCCTGGCTGGGCGGCCCGCCCATGCATTTTGCACCTCCTATGCAGCGTGTTGGCCAGGCGGGGAGCCCGGGCTAGGCGGGGCGCCTGGCTCTGCTGTGCCTCCTTCTTCCTTAGGCGTGAGGCCTAGTGAGATCACCCGGAATGCCTTCCACTCGCTTCCTTCTTCTAGGCCTCTCTTCACCAAGTGTAAATGGACTCCTTGGATCTCCTTAGCTTGGCTCCGTGTGAAGGGTCTTGTGGGGGTTTGGTTCTTATCACTCCTGCTCCATCTGGTGATACAAATAAACAACACTCTTCTCTTTGTTGATCTTCTGGCCACTAGCACCCTCATAAGCATCCAACACCCCCATAATCAGCCTCAGGGAGGTAGTATGTAATGAAGAAAATAAAATAGTATCATATGCATATGCTAAGTGATTGATAGGAGGACTCCACTTAGGCATAGCAATTCCTTTGAACATAGCATTCTCATGTAAAGCATTTAGGGCCCTGGACAACACCTCAGTTGAAAGAATGAATAAAGTAGGAGACAAAGGGTCCCCTTGCTTCAAACCCCTGGAAGAATTAAAGAAACTATGTGGCTTCCCATTAAAAAGAACTGAATATCAATTATTTGATAAGAGCCTCCAAACCATATCAATGCATCTCTCACCAAATCCCATCTTCCTAAGAACTTTGGACAAGAATAACCGGGACACACGATCATAGGCATTCATCATGTCAAGTTTGATGATAATATTAGCATCTTTGGCTCTTTTTCGAATATCATCAATAATCTCATGAGCCAGCAACACATTCTCAACAATGCTTCTTCCCCTAACAAAACCAGCCTGCGTAGGAGATATCAAATCAGGTAACAAATCAACTAACCTATCATGCAAGACCCTGGAAATCACTTTGTTTGAGAAATTACTCAAACTAATAGGCCGAAGATCAGAAAAAGTGGAAACATTAGGCTTCTTAGGGAGGAGCACTAAATTTGTATGAGATACAAATCTAGCAATATCATGGCCCACAAAGAAAGCCTGCACCATACTAGTAAGATCAGCAGCTATAACATCCCAACACACTTGATAAAACCTCCCTGTAAAGCCATCAGGGCCTGAAGCACTGTCACCATTCAAGCCAAATACTGCATTCTTCACCTCTTCCATGGAAGGAATTTCTTCAATAGCAAGATTCTGATCAGCACTAACCATCTCAGGGACATGTAGTAGCAAATCAAAGTTCAATTATTGGCCATCACTTGCAAATTGTTGTTGAAAAAACTCCACAGCTTCAGCAGCCATATCTTCTTCATCATTAAGCCAATTACCAAGGCCATCCTGGATTCTATGAATTTTGAGCTTCTTCCTCCTGCCTTGTACCTGAGCATGAAAAAACTTAGTGTTTCTGTCACCATCTTTAAACCACTGAAAGCCTTCTTTTTGCTTCCAAAATTTCTCCTCAAAATGCAACACCCTTTTCAGTTCAACTTCAGCTTTCTTCAATTGCTCCCTATGATATGCATCAGGTGATTCTTCAAGCTTAAGTTCATGGGCTTTAATAATGTCTTCCAAAGAGGCAATTTTCTGAAAAATATTGCCAAAAGTAGCTTTGCTCCACCTTGATAAGGCCTGCTTCACTTTCTTTAATTTCCTGTGAAAAATAATAAAAGGATCCCCTACGCAATCACATACCCAATTATCCTTCACAACTTGCAAAAAGGATTCATTTTCAGTCCAGAAATTCAAAAATTTAAAGGATTTAATAATAGCAGAAGATTTAGTCGAACACTTTATCAATAAAGGAGAGTGATCGGATCCAATCCTGGCAAGGTGTTCAATGTCAATCTTAGAAAAGAAATCCATGAACTCCTGATTAGCAAAACATCTATAAATCCTCTTCAAGATAAACTGATTTTCAATTCTCTCATTCCACCAAGTGTAAATAGTTATAGTGTACCCTAAGTCAATGACACCACAAGCAGCTATAGTAGCAGCAAAATCATCCACTTCTTGTGACAATACTGGAAGACCCCTATACTTTTCTTCTTCAGAAAGAATAACAATAAAATCACCTCCAATGATCCACGGCTAAACCGTAGTAGATGCTAAAAATTGCAAAGAATCCCACAGCTCCATTCTTTCAATTCTATCACACTTAGCATAAAGCAAGGTAAGAAAAAAATCCTAAACCTGTACAATATGATGCAATTTCAAAGTAAGTTGTTGCTCCTGATCATCCACTACTGTCACTGCATAATCCTCCCCAATGAAAGCTCAAATTTTACCATTGACATTAGTAAAGGACCAATGCATACCCAGTCTCATACCATAATATTGGACTCTACAGGGCTCCTGAAAAGGTTCAAGTAACCCTATAAAATCAAAATGATGATGCATGTGCTAAGTATTCAACCTTATAAACTCCTCCTGCGTATTAACTGATCGTATATTCCAAATCAAAGCTTTATTCATCATTAAACTTTTAATTTAGAACTCCGAACTGGCTGTATCCTGGGAATTGGCCCAGCTTCTTTTTTAGTACGTCTGACACCTTTCTTTGGTACATCTCTAGGTGACAAGTCACCTTCCCTGGCCATTTGTAGGAAATTGTGGGCTGTTGATTCCTCATCCTCATCATCAATATCTGCTGCATCTCCCATATCATCTTGTACAACAAGCTGCTTACTAGGAGAATGTCGTTCTTGCCTTTGCAAAATACCTTTACTATCACTGAATTGTAAAGAATTTAACAAAGCTTTTTCATCCTCAGTAAAATCCTTCTTTTATATCCCCTTAGACAAGCTCTCATCGTGTTGCAAATTCGAGGCAGTATGCACAACATTCAGTTGAGATGGTATTGATTGGTCAGAGGTGTTAAGCTGGACATGATCTTCAATAGGATTGGTGTTTGAAATAATCACATTCTCTCTGGTATTAATTTCTTGATTGACCTGAGCCGTCATCAATTTTAAATCAGCCAAGGGGATTAAATCCTCTTAGTCATAGGAAATAAACCTCCAACTCTATTTAATAAAGCCTGCACATCTTCATTAATGACTTGATAACCCTTAGCTCCCTTTAACAAAGCCTCTTCATTACCTGAATTAACTCCAGCATTGAACACCTGTAAAGATCGATTTAAAGAACCCCCAGCTTTAGACAACGAATCCCGCGCATCAGCATTTCATACGCGCAAACCTTTAGCTCCACAAATTGCTTTCCCACTGGAATTTGGAGTTCCTCCAGCTTTAATAGCCCGATCATTAAATAGTGTTAATCTCTCAACTTTATTACATGTATTTAATGCAGTCCCAGGTGAAATAGGAGTCAACAATAACTCCTTTCCCAACATTAAATCAGTTTCCTTAGGTGGCACGCGTGTGGAAATATGCAGGCCCTCAGCTTTAATGCCCGTTGGGTTTCCTGAAGCTTCAATGCCTACAACTTTTGGTGTTGGACTCCCAGCTTTAAACCCAGCTTTAATGCTCTTCCCATCATCTAACACATTCACAACACCCTTCAGCTTTAAGGCCGTTACATCTTTCTCATTAAATTCAACGCCTCGATTTTCCACGATATCTTTGTCCTGGGACAACTCTCCCCCAGCTTTAATATGTTCAACATTAATTGCACTCCCAGCTATTGTATCATTCAGCTTTGTGCTAGGGTTCCCAACTAACTTAACAGTTTTATCATTGTTTGCATTCACCTCTGTAGGAATAAATTCCTCCTCATTTTGTAACACATCAAAAGCATTAAAATTACGCGCAACCTCCTTATAACCCAGTTGTTCTTGAGTGTTAACCCCACCATTGGCTTTCTTCCTTGTAACAACCTGCCAAGCATTTGGATCTCGGTAAGGATTTTGTCGTCGTACACCATTGCCAACCTTCCTGCCTTGATTGTCATTGTGATCATCAGTACGCTTAACATTATTGACACCACTTGGCCCAGGATCCCCTACTACTTTGCCACTTTTCAACACTTTAACTCCTTGTTGAGCTGCACCTTGGCCTTCATTATCTTCCCCTCGAGCAGTAGCATCCTCATACAAATTTGGATGTAGAACTCGACATTCTTTATTAACATGTCCTTGCAAACAATATTGGGAGCAATACTTTGGAAGATAATCGTATATAATTTTAATACATTTAGACTTCTTCATCAATTTCTACAATATCAATTTCATGTGGCAAGTCTCCTAACAAATCAATTTCTGCCTTTACCCTAGCACAACTAGGCCGTGTGTGGTTCAATGTAGCTGCGTCCAAGAATAGGCCAACTACAAGAGCTAAGGAAAAAATACATTCCTTCACAAAAAAAATTAGGAGGCAAGTTTGGGAAGGAGATCCAACCTATAGCAATTGATGTCTCTTTTCTAGGATCACACCAAGGATCACACTTTAAAGTTCTCATTAAAAACGACTCACGACCAACTTTAATCCAATGTCCTTTCGAAAGCAAGTTGACATAGTCTTCAAAAAGTTAGCAATGGATTAAAATACTCCTATAGTCTAGGGGGCCAATAACACAGTGTCCTTTGACCTTGCATTGAGTACGAATAACATTGTGAAGATCATTCAGCTCTGGTGATCCATACGCAAATTTTCCAATGATCCCATAAATCAATTTCGTAGAAGCTATGGACTATTGAACCTCTTTTTTATTCCACATCATTGTAGGACGTCCATTAAGTTTTTGTGGATGTCGAATGGGCAGTGGTTGAACAGCTTGGGACTCGATCGTTTGTGAGGGTGGAACCACCACTGCAGCGTAAGAGGCAGTAGCAGGGGTTGGTGTGGGTTGGGATGTTATGGGAGGTGGTGTAATGGACTGAGCAACCCCAGTGGGGGTCTGCCCAGTGGCCTGGTTGGCCATGGGAGAAGACAAGACGAAGCAGCACCTAAATCTCCAATAAGTCGCCTGTTAATCGCCTTCCTGGGGATTTATCTTTAGTTTTTGTTTTTAAGGTTCTGTATCTATTAACTACTACTAGATATTTTAAAAAGAATAACTTAAGGCATAAAGCACAACTATTTCACAGGGGCTGTAGGTGAAATATCAAAATAATGTCACAATCTTTACTCCTATAGAGAATGAGAATTTCGGTCTGAAAAGTTTGTATATACTCTCAAGCTTGATTGGGTATTTATATCCATTACAAATAGTACAAAATATGGCAAGTCTATATACAGTATTAAATCAAATTAAATCATAATCAATGCTAAATCAAATCCCGAATAATGCTAAATCAAATTCTAATACTCCCCTTTAATTTGGAGCGTACATAGGATAAGCTCCAAGCTTGTTACAAATGAACTTAATCTTAGGTCACCTGGGGATTGTTGAGTTTGGAAAGAAGGTAAACTGTTGTGAATGGAAAATAAAGGGAATATTTATTAAAGATTAATAGTTATATTAATATTTATTTATTAAATATTGATATTTATATTAATATTTGATTTGGGGCCGTTTTCGTAACGGAATTAAGGAGTGGAATGCTTATGCAAATATTCCAAAGTTCCCAAAGGCTCATTTGCCAAAATATGACACGAGAAGCAAATGTTTGCCTTTTTGCTCGTGCTAAGAGAAAGTTTGCAAAAATTCCCACGTTAAGATTTAATTAAAAAAATTCGGGGCCAAGACTTCCCGTTATATTTTTCCGCTTTTCAACACTTATCCCTTCAAGTATTGGCAATAGGCAATACTTGCCGCACTAGGCCGTAAGTCTTCGCAATTGCCAAGACTTGCCATCGAACCCTGCTCGATTTTCCAACACTTGCACAACAAGTATTGACAATAGGCAACACTTGCTGCACTGCGTCGTAAGTCTTGGAAATTTTCAAGACTTGCCCCTTCTAGTTTTCCCTGCATTCTCGCCGTATAACTTGAAGTATTGGCAAAACATCACTTGCCCTTGAAGTATAGCCAATTGCCAAGACTTACAAATTTTTTGCCTTGAAGTCTTGGCTTGCGGACTAAATAAGGGCATTTTGCTAACACATTCCTTAGCGCAGGTAATTTTGTAAAACCACTCCTTATGGAGGGCATACGGTGAAATTTTTTTGTTCCTAAAGCTGATGTAACGTTATTTTCAAAAAATTTCACCCAGTGCCCCCAATAAGACATAGTCTTATATAATTGCCCCCACTAACAAATGTTTTAAGTAAATGCCCTCCACATCATACCCTCCTTATGAAAGGACTATTTTTCCCCCAGCTTGTTTAATTCATGCTGAAAGGTTTCCTTCTCTCTTTCCCCATTCCTGGCCTCCTTCTTTCTTCTTTGTGTGCTGGAAATTTGGGATTTTTTTCTTGTGTTTGCTTGATTCCAGTGATTTGAAGGTTTTTATTGCCTATGGCTATTAGATATTCATGTTTTGCATAGAGCTTAAAATCTTGACTATAGCCAAGAGTTGCATAGACTTTCTCTGCAAGTTGCTTATTGCATTAGAGTATAAAGTCTTGGCTACTGCCAATACTTACAGAGATGTTCCGTGTAAGTTGTCGCTTCCACCAGAACTTAGAGTCTTGGCTATTGCCAAGAGTTGCAGAGACTTTGTCTCCAACTTGTTCACTTTAGTAGAGGTAGAAGTCTTGGCAATTGCCAATACTCTTAGAGATTTTTAGTGTAAGGTTCCCCTTGCCAGAACTTAAAGTCTTGGTTATTGCCAAGAGTTGCAGAGACTTTCTCTGCAAGTTTTGCACTGCAATATAGATAAAAGTCTTGGCAATTTCCAATACTTGCAGAGACTATTTGTACAAGTTGCTCCTTCCACTAGAATTTAAAGTCCTGGCAATTATCAATACTTGCAGAGACTATTTGTACAAGTTGCCCCTTCTGCTGGAATTTAAAGTGTTGGCTATTGGCAATAGTTGTAGAGACTTTTTCTGTAGTTGTAGAGACCATGGCAACAGGGCTTAAAGTCTTGGTAATAGGCAAGAACTCTCTACAAGCCTCCCATTGCAGTAGAGTTTAAAGTCTTGGCTATTGTCAATACTTTAGATATTTTTTAGTGTAAGTTTCCCTTTGCACCAGAACTTAAACTTTTGGCAATAGTTGCAGAGAACTTTACCCTTGCAACTTGAAGAAATCTTACGTTGAATCTTCTCTTGAACAGAGCAATCTGTAACAGAAATGGAGTTCTATGGTTTTCTTGATCGCGTGAAGGGAGAAAAGGAAGCAGAGGGGCTGGGCGCGTCTTTTTATTGGTTTGTAGGGGTATTTTGGTCCGAAAAAAGTTTCATTAAACTAATGAGGGCATTTTTGCTAAATATCTGTTAGTGAGGGAATTTTGGCAAACCATTTCTTCCGGTAGCATATTTTTGCAAATCAACCCGTTATTTCAATGAAAATGTACTTTTTCATTGAACAGTCACTTCACAAAAAATGAAAAGACACCTTCATGCCTTTTCACTCCAAATCTTGTGACTATAAATAGAGAGGCATTTTGCCTCATTTTGTTCATCCAAAAATTTCATACTCTCTCTCTCTCTCATTACTTTTTGTATTTGTTTTCAAAACAAAGTAAGTTCTGAATCAATGTGATTTGCTACCATTATTTGAGTTCTCTGTTCACTGTGATTTGAATTACCGCTATCACAGTGAGGATAATTCAATTCTATCATGGGAGAAATTAATCCAAAAACCTTCGGTAACTGTGAGGGGATTAGATTTCTTAAGGACAGGCAGTGTATACTGTTGGCTTGGAATTTTTCTACTTCATCTATTTCTGTTTTTGGTCATTATCGAAAGTGCAGACATCTAACAATCTTAAGAAATCTAATTTGTTTCTCTAGTCTGCTACTCGATGATAGACTGTTTGTGGAGACTAAAATCTGAAAGGTTTTCTATTCCAAACTGTTGTGGAGACTAAAAATCTGAAAAGATTTTCTACTCCAAATTTAATATTTCATTTTGAAGATTTAAATACTTCAACGGATTATTAAAATTATTGTATGTTTAATCCGTTCAGAAGATTAAAAACTTCCGGATTACTAAAATATTAGTATTGTTACTTGGTTTGAAGAATAAAAACTTCGCCGTTGAATTAAATTGGCTTTGAAGATTAAAAACTTCACCGGTGTATTAACTCGGTTTTGAAGATTAAAAACTTCGCCGTGATACAAAATTGGCTTTGAAGATTAAAAACTTCGTCGATTTAGTAGGATATGGTTGTGTCCTTCTCCTAAGACGTGGGAGAAATGTAGGTTTGTTTGTGTTTTAAAATTAAGAATAATAAGATCAGACATGATATGTTGGATCAATTCTTAAACAAAAATAAAATGGAAAAAAAATGTTTAAGTGGCTATATGAAGTCAATGCGCAAAGGAAAATTTCATGGATGATGCTATGTGCCGCTTCTAAAAAGTTGTATTTTTAGCAATGTCCATGTCGTGATATGGAACTAATGTTTAACTCCTTAAACTGGTGTTGAACTGGAGGTTCCAGTGATATAGTCTTTGTGACTAAAGAAATTAGATAGCATTAAATAAAGTATTTTGTCATTATGTGCCAACAAGGATATATATATATATATAGTGATCAAACATTATTGTTGCACTGGACAATTTTTATTTAAATCGACATTGACAAAAAGGTGTGTTGGATCGACATCTATGGAATTAGACTAAGCACTTCAACATATTTCATGGTTGAAACCTTTTTTTTATTTTCCACCAAATGGTTTAGAGGACAAGCATGGTTCTGCCATAATATGGGCATCCTCTGAGAATATCTTCCAACAAAGTTGGTTATCTTATGAGACCATGTCTGCTTTCAAGTTTTGGAATGATTATTTATTGAAGTGTTCAATAAACTTAACTACTATTAGAGTGCTTGAAAGTCTCAATCTCATGTTGAGATATTAAGAAAATAATATTTTATTTGGTTGCATTAATGGTTGAAGACGTTTTATATGATGTCTTATTTTATGAGAAATGTATTATGACATTTCAATGCTCTATTTTGTCAACAAAAATAGAAGAGTCAGATGAAATATTATGAAATGTGGGGGTTTGCGACTATACATAATAAAAGTCAATAATAGACTTAATGTCTATATTATATGACTTTGGACCCCATGAATTCTTGGTGGATATTAACGTGCTAATTAATGATTCACGATTATTCGATATTTGTGATGACTAGTTGATAAGATTACCAATTCGGTGGTTGGTTACACACTTTTATAGAAATCTAGTTGTGTTTTTAGTGAAATGGTGCTACTTAAAATGTTAGTATGTTCTTTCATGGAAAGGTGTCACTTGAAAGGTTGTGATTTTTCATGAAAAGATGTATCGATGGAAAGATTGCCTTTTTGTATAGACCTGAATGTTTATGAACAGATGTATTCAAATATTGGTCTATTAAAGGGTAAATCAACTATTATTATTAATGATAAAATCCATATCAAGTTGGATTTAAACTGTGAATCAACCAAGTATAATTATGAAATCGGAAATCCATATTGAGTTGGATTTGAAGCGATGAACCAACCAATGATAATTATAAAATCCGTATTGATTTGGATTTGTATAATGATTGAAGGTTCTATAATTAAGGCATCAAGTAAACAGCAACACGGAAATAGTTGAGAAATATATTAAATATTAAAAGGTTGTGGCCACAACTGATGCAACCATTCCAAGCTATTGATGGTGATGCTATATTAAATAATGAAGAAGCTGAATGGCTCCGAAACTTCTTGGAAGACATTCCATTTTGGCCTAGACCGTTGACACCTGTATGTATACATTGCGATAGTCAATCGGCAATATCGAGGGCTAGGAGCCTTATGTATAATGGTAAAAATCGTCATATACGATGAAGACAAAAAATCATTAGACAACTTATCTCATGAGGAATTATAACAATTGACTATGTTAAGTCAAAGGATAATGTATCGGATCCACTTACAAAATGTTTAACTAGAGATGATGTTGAGAGATCATCAAGAGGAATGGGACTATGGCCGAGGATAATTCGTCATGGCGGTAACTCTACCTAGAAGACTGGAGATCCCAAAATCTAGGTTCAAAGAGCTCAAACAAAGTTTTGTACGATCGCTCCAACATTGTCAAACAACTCAACCCATCCTCTTTATAAGACAATGTTTAGTACCAAGGATAAAACGTTAAAGATGTTTTTTAATGATTATGTAAGTTTGATACGGGGTTTGTCAAACAGTGTAGATCTATGGGATTACACATTTAGAAAATCACCTATGTGAGTGTAAAGTGGAAGCCGCTTCAAGGAGAATTCTGTAAGGCCAATTCTCTACGCATTCATGAACCAGGCGGTGTTCATAGTTGAAACGAACACAACAATGAGAACCAAAAATTGTCAAAGATTAATTGTGTGGCATGTATTGCCTAGGTATACACCTAGGTATACACCAAAGTTCGACAGTTCAAAGATATCAAATCTACAAATTGACCGAGTATATCCGATATATGTTCACTACAGAAAGTTCAAAGAGAAACCCACTTATCCATATGCAATTAATTCTTACTTGCAAATCACACAGTTTTCTGCATGTTTTCTTCATATAGCCATTCCCCATTCATGTGGGGGGTTGTTGGGTTTGGAAAGAAGGTAAAGTGGTGTGAATGGAAAATAAAGGGAATGTTTATTAAAGATTAATACTTATATTAATATTTATTTATCAAATTTAATATTTTATATTAATAATTGATTTGGGGTCGTTTTCGTAATGGAATTAAAGAGTGGAATACTTATGCAAATATTCCAAAGTTCCCAAAGCTGCTGTAAATTATTTCAATGAAAAGGTACTTTTTTATTGAACAGCCACCTTGAAGGCTGTCTTTCAGGAACAGCCACTTCACCAAAAATGAAATGACACCTTCATGCCTTTTCACTCCAAATCTTGTGGCTATAAATAGAGAGGCATTTTGCCTAATTTTGTTCATCCAAAAATTTCATACTCTCTCTCTCTCTCTCTCTCTCTCTCTCTCTCTCTCTCTCTCTCTCTCATTACTTTTTGCATTTGTTTTCAAAACAAAGTAAGTTCTGAGTCAGTGTGATTTGCTACCATTATTTGAGTTCGCTGTTCACTGTGATTTGAATTACCGCTATCACAGTGAGGATAATTCCATTCCATCCTGAGAGAAATTAATCCACAAACCTTGGGTAACTGCGAGGGGATTAGATTTCTTAAGGAGAAGCAGTGTATACAACAGGCTTGGAATTTTTCTACTTCATCTATTTCTAATTTTGGTCATTATCGAAAGTGCAGACATCTAACAGGGATTTGTTAAGAAGATCTGTCAACTGATTGTTCGAGCCAACAAATCTGATAGCTATGCATTCAGACTCAATTTTCTCTCAAACAAATTGACAGTCCACCTTTACATGTTTTATCGTCTCATGAAAGATGGGATTCGAGGCGATATGAAGAGCAACTTTATTGTCACATATCAGCTTCATCTGTTTGACTTCTACAAAATTCAATTCTTGGAGAAGGTGTTTCAACCAGATAAGCTCACGTGAGACAAGGCTCGTAGCTCGATACTCTGTTTCTGCATTAGATCTAGTAACAAAATCTTGCTTTTTCCTTTTTTCAAGTGATTAAGTTGCCTTCATTCATGACAAAATATCCAGAAGTGGAACGCTTATTTGATGGAGAACCGGCCCAATCAATTTTAGAGTATCCAGTAATGTCTAAGTGACTTTTGTCTTCATATAACAATCCTCGTTATGGGGCTCCTTTGATGCATGGTAAGATACAGATCACTGCATCCCAATGATCTTTACGCAGAGCATGGAGAAATTAACTAACGACACTTACATAAAATGAAATATCCGATCTTGTAATTATGAGGTAATTAAATTTTCCAACAAGTTTTCGATATATGCCAGGGTCTTCTAAAAGCTCCTCCTATTTACGAACAAGTTTGATATTTGGATCTATCAAAGTATCAACAGATGTGCAGTTTCTCATGCCTATCTGTTCTAATATATCCAAAGCATATTTCATTTGAGAGATTGTAATGCTTTTCTTTGATTGTGCTACCGCAACCCCCAAAACATACTTTAACATTCCCAAATCCTTGGTCTAAATAATTGGACAATTGTTTCTATAATGGAGAAATGCCTTCATATTCATTACCTATTATGACTATATCTTCAACATATACTACCGTGTACATGAATTTAATCGAACTATTATGTCGATAAAAAATTGAATGATCTATTGCATATTGCCTCATCTGAAACCGCCGAACCGCTGACCTAAATCTTCCAGCCCATGCTCTTGGTGAATGTTTTAAACCATATAGTGATTGCTTTAGGTGGAAAACCAAGTCAGACTCCTTTTGAGCCACAAAACCGGTGGTTTCGCTATATACTTCCTCGGTTAACTCTCCTTAAAAAAACATTCTTATTATCCAATTGAAGAAGTCGAACATATGCAATATTTGAAACTAGAGAGAACGTCTCATAATAATCAAGACCATAAATTTGAGTATATTCTTTAGCAACAAAGGGGGAGTTTTAGTTGATTAATCTTGCCATCAGGACCACATTCATTGTATAGACCCAAAGGCATCCAACAACAGATTCGCCCTTGGTGATGGAACTAACTCCCAAGTGTTAATTGACCTGTAGAGCATTCATTTCTTCAATTATGGCATCTCTCCACCCTGGATATTCCATGCTTCACTAACGGTCTTAGGTATAGGAACAAAAGAAAAAAATAGTCACAAAGGAAATATATGATCGGGATAATCTATCGTAACACAAAAGTTATAGATTGGATGTTGATTTCGAGTAGTACGAATACCTTTTCGAGCGCCAATGGGTGGACTCGTATCTGATGAAGGCATAACTGGAGTTAGTTGCGAAGGACCAAGATAAGTTAGTAGGGGCTAAGTATGCTCTTGTATCATGAGAAGAATTATCAGTTACGTTGGTAGGTAAATGAAGACGTGAGTATAACAACAACAGCAGCAACAACAACAATATACCTAGTGATATCCCACATTTGATTTTGGGAAGGGAAAGATGTACGCAGACTTTACCCCCACCAAGATTGAGAGACTATAAATTCATGAAGAAGTGGTATCTCTTTAGGATCTACTCCAGCGTTTATAGAACCTCCGCTAAAAGAAAATACAATTAAAAAAAACATGTAAGAAAAGAAAATCACTACGAGAATACCATTGCAAAGAAAATATCGCCACAAAAACTTAGAAATAACTAAAGTAAACACAAAATGCCAATTACAAGGACGTTGGGTATATTCCTAAAAATAACGACTAGGCTTAGTCTAGGGGGTTGGCTTGAGAGTTGTCTTGTGGTAGAGGAAGTGCCAGGAATGGAAAACCTTAATAAATTAGAATTCTGTTTGTGGTATTTGGAGAAAAATAGGGAGGTGTTGCAAACCAAAAGTCACATTTACTGAGATAAAGATTTAATTTGAGTTGGATTGTAGAATTTTTAACCTTTTTGGAGTCGAGAGTATCCTTGGAAGACACGTTTAACTGATTTGGCCTAAAGTTCGTCGATAGAATTGTGATCATGAACAAAGCAATATAACCAAACACTCGCAATGGAAGAAGATGTGAGTAATGTTTTGGAAAGAGAATGGAATGAGAACATTGATGTTGTAGTAGGTGTAATGCCCTTCATCATATGGGAAGTAAAACAAGCTATGTGAACCAATTACCCTTAATTATTTAAGTATTCAGGTATGTGAACCTTTCCAACGGTAGAAATATTTTGATGTATTAAAAGTTGAACTGTTGGTGATTTAAGTCTCCCTTTTTGGTGTGATAGATGGGTAAGTTCGTCATTCCAGGATGAATGTCATATAAGGGAAAAGAATGTGTCATCCTTCTAATTTTTCTACGTCTTGCTTCAATTTCTAGCTTTAAGTCACGAGGTGATTCCTACTGAATAGTTATGGTTAGGATCCAACTGAATTCGTATGGTTGAAGTTCATCATATTTGTTGATGACTAAATAGACTTTGAGTCATCTGGAGATATACAGAACCAGATAAAATTGTGAAAAGTTGGGAAGAAATCTAAGATAACAAATAAGCACTTTCAGGTTCAATGATGAATGTTTTCAGTATGGCAAGTGTAAAGCCCCAAAAGACATCTAAACTTGATTTAGGCTATTATGAATTTCGTAAAGCATCGGGTGAGGTCCCAGGGCTTCCGCATGAAATAATTTCAGAGCAGGATAGTGATCATGGGCCCCAAAACGTCTTCATCCAATTTGGTAGCCTAAGGTGACAATTAAGGAGCTTCGTCACATCTCCATTGCATCTGACACTTAGAAAATTTTAAGTCATGTTCCAAAAAGGTAGTGAGCTTAGACTCTACGAGATTTTAAAAAGTTTAAGAGTTTCAAGTAATGTGATGCATATGATTGCATTGAAACGCGTCAAGCATCCGGTTTTTAATAAAATCCAGTTACAGGAATAGAGAGCAACACACTATAACAAAAAGCACATTTAGCAGCAATTGATGTGGCCTTTAGTGGCATTAACAATTGCCACTAATAGTTTTACCAGCAATAACATATTAGCTGGCAATGTTGATGTCGCTAAAAACTAGCAATTTCAGTGCGACTATTAAGAGAGTGGCTACCAACAATTTTCCAACTAACAATCCAAATGCAAGAAGGTACCTGGTGACTAATCTCAACCCATTGCTGAACAATCTCATCAAGATCTTGTTAATTGCTGACCAATCTCAACCAACTACATTTTACAATGTGGTTTGCTTTCTCATAGCAAAGTTTACTTGCTTATTATCAGATTTTTTCTCCATCAATTTGCTTGCTCAAGACAAAAGGTGTCTGCAATAGAACTCACTCATGACATAGATCATATTCATGTAGACTTGTTGTCCTTACAAAACTATAAAGAGTCTATTCCTATATCCAATTCCAAGTTAACAAATATCTTACAATGTGATTATTGCTTACCTCGTCTCCTGAACGTATATGATGATGGTACTACTAAGAAACAATAGGGGCTTTTAAAGATCTGTACATATGCTGGTTGGTTAAAAGACAAAGAGAGTAGGACCACCACATATTCATATTTTTGAAGGGTAAGCTTAACAGCATAGGTGTGGAATGGTTACCTGTCATAGCAAAACCAACTACAAACTTTGTCATAATAGATGACTATGTGACTATGACAGGTATAGTAGGGTCATGCGCTCAGTACAAGTAATTGTTATAGTAGGGTCATGCGCTCAGTACAAGTAATTGTAAGTTAAAATATATTAAGAAACTTGTGAAATAGAATTACCTGCCTAGTAGCTTCTATTGAAATTTTGAGGCATAAATAATTCTGGTGGAGCAGATCTGCCAATAACTTGTCTCACCCAGGATAATTTGACAGTAACTGAGCTTGGCTTTGTTTCATCATATCCATATCTTCATCTTGATTTTTCTTTAACTCATTCACCTCTTATTGTAACCTTTGTACAATTTCATTAGACAAACCATCTCCATCAGTATTTCTTTATGAAGATGTACTACCCCATAACAGACAAGGGGTTGGACCAAGCCCTAAGTCATGGACATAACTACTTCTTTCATTTTCCATGACTTGAGAATACACATCTCCTTTCCAAGAAACACTTCCAGGAGCTTGTTCATTAAATATCTCTTTACCGTTTCTAAAATTTTCATTCATTATGTCCTGAACATAATTGATATAACAAATTATATAATAGCATAAGAGACACATTAAACTTGATAGAATTGCATAAGAATTACGATTACATTTGCAGACTCCTCATCGATTAGTCTACCATCCTTGCGTGGAGCATGAGTTAATATGAAGGCTTCGGCACGTGTAGGATCTTTCCGATCTACAGTCAAATAGAACTAATCGACGTCAAACAATTCTATAGCTCCCTCACAACTATAGTCTGATAAAGCCATGATTATAAACAAGATCTGCAGTACCCTGCCCTATTTAACATAACAGAAAAAAATGCTTATAATTCTAGTTAAAACAAGATCTGCACTACCCTGACCAATCTTTTACCAATTCTAGTTCTCATACTTTGTTCTCCAAAATGAAATTCTTCTCTAGCTGCAAGAACTCATAAAATTCAAGATATAGAAAAATAAAATTTGATCTAATTCGCTAAGTCAAAAGTTCATCACTGTCTTTGTTATTGGAAAGCTACCAACAATAAAGAGGGAGAGAGGAAAGGATAGGAAGGGAAGAAACTAACTCCAAAAAATACAGCTACCAGAACATAAAAAACTAGAAAGCATCCTGTTTCGTAAAAGAGTGAAGGTATAACAACGTAAACTGGCCATGTAGAACTAATATCAATGTAAAGTACCTGCCAACAAGCAAGAAACTTGAGAGACAAGAAAGGCTCTTTCATTTGCACCAAGATTAAAAAGATATAAGATCTTAATTTTCTTTTCCAAGTTCCCTAAAAGAAAGTCCATGGAGTCTGCTTCAATATTGAATAACAGTACCATAAAGTACTCATAAAATACAAAGATAATCTATTTATTAGTAGTTCTGGTTTGCAACAATATATATTAACTTACTTAAATTCAGGAAAGCAATTAACAAGCCGAGAGACCTGTTGTGCATAGGAATGGTAACAGTGATAACTTTTAACAATCTTAATATATGCCAAACCAAATTTAGGTCGCCCCCGAATCTTTTAGATTTTCGTTCATTTTGTGTTTTCTTCTTAAACTATATTACTTCAAAAGTAGAGTACCTGTACGAGCTACCACAGAATACTAACTCCACAACGAGAGACTGTAGATTGGACAGTTCATGGGACATCCAGTTTCAAAAGACACATGAATGATTAGGAAATGGAGAAAATCTCCTCAGTATTCAGCTATTTGGAGGCTTTCCAAGGTCTTTCAAACAGGGAAGAGAGGTTAATATGGAGAGGACACAGCAATTGAAGCTAACAGCTAAATTTTACTATAAAGTTCTAGATGCGCAACCAACTGAACAAATTTACGTACTTGGAAACAAATATGAATGACAAAAGTTCGACACAAGGTTGCTTGATTCTCTTAGATGGTGGATAATGAAGAATATCTCACACACAACAAGCTTGATCTAATTCTATGAATTATCCGAGATCTATACCTAAAGATTAGAATCAGCCTGACTTAAATAAACAAATGAAAATCAGAACGAGGACAACAAGATGTAGTAAAATGCAACATTCAGGCCATAATAAAAGTCAAAGGTTATCTGATTCTGCACAAATGCCTTGTAATTGAAGAAAGGACAGCCAAAATATTCCCAACGGATCACTTACTTTGATTAGAGCATAGATTAATATGAGATCTCAGCAAGCCTAATAATTGAATGGGAAAATATATACACACACAGACATATATATACTAGGGGATGAGAGAGAGCCAACAAGAACTACAACTTGCACTTGATTTTTTCAAACTTCACCTAATTACAGAAGCAGCAGCACCCTACCCCTGCCCTTCACCTCAAGAACCCAGACAACAGATACACAACAATAAACTTCAAAGCTAAGTGAAGCAAAGATAAAATAAAATTATGCAAAGCCTTACAGCAAATCTAAAGAGGAGATATGATTTGCCAACTCCAGAATCTCCAAAAAGCAAAAGCTTGAAAAGACAGTCGCTGCAATGAAGATTAGAACATCAATCAAATAAGCTATATAAGCTCAAGACGAATCAAGATAAACTAGGGGAAAAAGCTAGTCGTCTGTACATTATTTACAGGTGCTAAACTCAATACGCAATGGAGATAATTGTCACTCCTCAGTCATTCAACGTAAAGTGAGTAGAGTTCGAACAAACAATTTGAATTTATGTTCACCTTTGCTGTGAAACTAATGGCGATAGTCCTAGATCTTTAAATTCATATTCACATCAATTACAATTGAAACTTTGTTCAACTATTTACGTCATTTAGAACAAAAAGTCACTTCCTACAATCAGTAAGAGAAATTATGCAGTAGTATCGACAGATGGATTAATACAATATGTAGAATTAGAATTCATTCTAAACATTATATTTTCACTTCAAACACTATATGCATGATACAAACAGATCAACAATCATCAAAGCAAACTTACTAATTCGCGCGTAAATAGTTTTAAAAACACAAATAAACAGCTCAATAATCATCAAACTAAAGTTATCAAATCACGCCTAAACTGATTTAATGTAACAAAACAATCAGATATATCAACAAGCAAATTCATAAAATAGGAGATTTCATACTAGAAATGAGATAAGAACAATGAAATACTTACAGTGGTCTGTTGCAATACAACGAGCTAACAAATCTGCGATTTATATTGAAAACATGTAAGAAATAAAGAATAATAGGGGAAAAAGCAAAATTGTAAATTAAATGAAAACCGGGGAGGCAATCACCTGGCAGCAAAGGCTGAACAAAGTTGATCGGAGCTAGAACAGAACTGATCGGAGTTAGAGAAAATCTGATCGGAGTTAAGAGGAAAATTGATCGATGTTAGAGCGAAGTTGATCGGAGGTAGATCGGAAATTAATTGGCGGTTGATCGGAGTTGATATAGGCGGAGAAAAGTTAAGCGAGCCTAGGGAGACATTTCAAAATTGGGTTAGATCTGATTTAGAGAGGGAAAAGAAAAGGAGGAAAAAGAGGGAATTGGGGAAAATATTTAGAGGGAAATATATAATACTTAATAAAATTGAATTTTTTGGTGGCCATTCATATTTATTGCCGCTAAAAATATGCTTTTTGTGGCAATTGTTCATGAGCCACTAATAACTTAATTTAAAGAGTGATTTAATGGCAATTAGCTTGTTGCCGCTAATCAAATGTCGCTAAATATACATTTTGTTGTAGTGAAATTGTTATTTCACAAGTCTTTAGACTCTTTGGAATTGGTGTTCTACCTAGGTCAGTGCCACACTACCATGATTTATTACATATAACGGTTAAGTATAGAATCTAATATCAAAATCATAAATTTTGGTAGAATTCAAAGAAATTCATCAAGAATTCTAAAGGACTAGGGTTCGAGGAATCACTTCTAAAAGTATTTTCCCATTCTTTAACTTATTAACTTATTATAGTTAGAGCATAAAGAGAGTATTGAACGCAAATTTTAATATATTTATTGGTGAATTTGTGAAAGGCCATCAATGGCTAGTTGAAGCTTCGTGAAAAGAGATGGGTTGATTGAAATCAATAAAGCTAATAATGAAAAAAAGTTTTATGGAATGATTATGTATTGTAATGATCTTGAAATTACAAACAGTAAGAAATGAATCCATCAAATTTGGGGACCCGAGTAATTAAGACCCCAGACTTCGTTCAATCAAGGACAATTGAGCAAGATGATCATGTCTTAATAAAGTTAATGATGTAAATGTAGATTGTGAATTGTTAAATACTTGGAGATGTTCAAAAGTCAAGGTTGAGCTACATTGTGGCAAGTTGAGGCAAACTCTCCTAATTGATTTTTTCTCTAAAGCATGCTTAATAGGTGTCTAACTAATAGTCCTAAAATGTTATTTAAGGTTAAGTATTTGTGGGTGCTAGTGAGCTCTTAAGTCTCCATGTTTTCTAACAACTAGACAAAATCTAAGATGAGATTAAAGAGTAAAAAGGTTATACATTCATATCCATATAGTTCAGATTTCAGAAAAGTAGTTAAATTGTATGACTTATTCGATTACTTGCTATGTGCAATTGCTTGTGTTAATTCTTAATATAGTACATTCAGCTTGGGAGAAGTAGCCAACCTCTTCAACACTACTAAAAATCAGGGGTTTCTCAATCGCCAAAACGGTCGGATATCGACCAAACAACCGACCGATGATCGACCAAAATAGGTGGTCGGAGAAGTCTGTTCGACCGCTTCTCGTTCGATCGACATTCGGTCGGAGAGCGGTCGAACAGATGATCAGTCGAACAGATGAATTTTTGGAAAATTTTTTATTCATCTGTTCGACCGAGTCGGTCGAACGGACGATTTTCTGGGAAAAAAATTTCTATGTTTCGACCGAATCGGTCGAAATTCTGTGTAAAACCTGCAACATAAAAGCTGTAATTAGAGCTACACTACCTGTAAACACAGAAAATACCAGCACCATATAGACAATAGGCTTCACCAAGCCTTAAATCAACTACAAGGCTTACAATCATCAAAGAAGCTTAACAAAAATATCCTCCGCCGCCCGGAATTATTTCTATTATACATCCAACTACGGATTCCATATTCCATATCTACACAAACATTGCAAGTTTAAGAAACATATTCAATTGAAAAGATTAAAAGAAAATTACTTTGATACTCTACCAATTTTCATAAGATTAAGTAATTGTATAATTTTCTAAGTCAATTACTTTTATATTACTAACTAACAATGAATATTTAAAAATAATTTATTTCATTTAAATGAATTTTACGAAAATAATTAAGAAATTTTAAATTGTGTAACTACTATATTACTTAAAGCTAATATCTCTTAAGTTATTGTTACGTGTGATAGTAGTTCATTTACTTACAATTTATGCTACGAGAAAGTTCTATATTTGTCCCTTTGTAAAATAAATATTTCATTCTAAACAAATGGTTAAAAATATTGCATCAATTTTTTGCTATTCTCTTCTTCTTTACTTTTATATTATTAACTAATTTATTCTATAGGATTATTGTTTAGTAATTAATAGCACTTCTCATTTGCAACTTATATCTATTTTTTTGAAATAAAATAGAATCAAATATTAAAAAATGGATATTTAAAAATAGTTTATTTCATATAAATCAATTTATAAAATAAGATATTTTAAGTTGTTTAGCTATTGTATTATTTATAGCTAATGTCTATTAAATTATTGTTAAGTGTGATACTAGTTCATTTGCTATCTTTAGGATATGAAAGTTTCACATTTTCACCATCTGTAAAACAAGTATCCTATTACTTGTAAATGGTTAACAAGATTCAAACTTTAGCAATTTAGGAGATAAAAAGAACCTACTTGTCCACTACAAGATTTCACTTTATTACAAGTCTCTAAACATGCTCATACAACCCCAAACTACTAATCTCAATTCATGATATCAATTCCGAGCAACTAGCTATAGCAAGTTCAAGAGCAAGGTCACAAGGTTCAAGTTCAAGCACCAATTTGTATTTCTATAGCAAGGTCACAAGGTTCAAGGTTCAAGTTCAAGCACCAACTAGCTATAACACAAATTTGCAAGTTCAAGGTTCAAGGTCACAATTATACAAGGTTACAACTTCAAGCCTAACCCAACTTCAAGTGCACATTACAATTTTCATGAATTTTTACTTTCCCCAACTAATGCTTTCAAAACTTCACAAGTCATTCAACACATTCCAAACCACAATTTCAAAGCCAACATCTCCCAAACCAATACCAAAACAACAAACCAAAACAATGTTCAATAACAACACCAAAACAATTTTTCAACATCTTCAAAACCAATGCCAAATCAATAACAACACCAAACCAACTTTAATTCTAACAACCACCCCAAAATCAATACCAAATCAACACATTCCAAACCATAATTTCCCCCAACTAATGGTTTCAAAGCTTCACAAGTAATTCAACACATTCCAAACCACAATTTAAAAGTCACCCGTAGTTCTTTTCATGAATTCTTTTGTATACCCATAGTTTTTAGGGACTTTAACACTTGAAAATAAACAAACATATGATTAAAAAAAATAAAGAGTAACGTACCGCGTGAACTGCTCGCCAGAGTGGTTCGCCGGAGTGGCTCGCCGGATCTGAGGGAAAAAAAAGAGTTAGGGTTTCTATTGTGAGATGTAAAAATTGAGAAATATGTTAGATTAGATATAAATATACATTTAAAGTGAGATGGGATGAAAGATTTTATTGATGATTGATTTGTTATGCGAAAGATTTAAGGTTTTTACTGTTATGGGTCGAGTTATTATTTGTGAGAAGAGAGAAGAGAGAAGAGGAAAGTAGAAAGAAATGAGAGAGAGGGTGTTTTCATGACCCATATAAATATAATTTATTTGGGTTTTGGTTATGTGGCCTTAAACCCTGTACATAGGTCTGGCCTGCATATTGCGTATGTAAATAGGGTATCAGGTATCTAACCGGATTGCCCTAAGATGTGAGGAATGAAGCCTTTAGCCTAATTTGATATATTTCTGCTTTTTGAATAGAGTGGGATTGCTTGGCAATGAAACCAAAAGATAAAGCGGTAATTGATTAGCAGAGTTAACTTTTAGAAGAGGTAAGTGTTTATATCTATTTCTTTGGAGGCACTTGGCCTCGTGGATATTCTACCACATGTTCCTTACGTGTGTAGCTGCCGATAGGCATACTCATTACGCCTTAGCTTTGGATTTACATTGTATATTATATGTTATTCCTGTTGTTGGTATTGCATTGAGGATCTGAGCATAGTACTCTGGCTGTAAGTTGGCATCTACTTCCCGGCTGTCGAAGAGAGTCCCGCGCCGGTGGAGGGTCATTATTGCATCACATTGCGTTCATATGCATTATGTGTCATTCATATGCATTACATTGCATCATATTGAGGGTAGGAGGATTCCGCCCTCAGAGCAGGAGGATTCCGCCCTCGGAGCAGGAGGATTCCCCTTCATTGTATCATATTGAGGGTAGGAGGATTCCGCCCTCGGAGCAGTAGGATCCACTCCATTGCATCATATTGAGGGTAGGAGGATTCCGCATTCGGAGCGGGAGGACCCCGCTCCATTCATTTGGCACATGTGACCCTTTGCATCATATTTCATTTCATCTCATTTTATTTCATTTCATTTCATTTCATACCATTGTGTAGACTTGTGGTACATAACTACTGTTCTGCTTCTACGTGCATTGCTTATTTGCCTATATATTTCTGGCTCGTATTCTGGGTTGCGGGGATCGGGTTGCACGCCGCAACGTTATAAATATATATATGGATCGGGTTGCACGCCGCAACGGTATAAATATAAGGATCGGGTTGGACGCCGCAACATGATGAATATATGGATCGGGTTGCACGCCGCAAAAGGATGTGTTTCTGATTGTTGATATGTTCGGGATACCTATATGTTTTGGTTATCTTACATTCCTGGTTGTTGATGAGTTTGTCATCCCATACGTGTTTCTAGTTATTACCTGGCTCTGCCTTTTTTATAATTTAAATAAGAGGAATTTAGTTTATCTGTTTCTTCTCCCTGGCTAGCTATCCTATTTTTGAGGTGGCTAGTCTGCCCCACTTATTGAGTCCTTTTGACTCACCCTTGTTTGTTGTTTGTTTCTTGTCTATCTATTTCGTTTCGGCAGGTACGCTCCAGGATTGAGTTCGCCACGTTGTGAAGTAGCGAAGACGACTTCAGCTGTCAGGGTGAGCCAACTTTTATTTCGGATGGCCACCAGTATTGTGTTTATCATTTCAGTTGCATTTTGCTCCCTTCAGAAGGTATCTGTCTTCTTTTGTACTCTTAGATGTCTAGTCTGGATAGACCTAAACCTAGTATGTTGGGTAGTAAGCAGTAAATTCTTTTCTACAACTTAGAGGTATTAGTATGTTTGTGTTTTCTTAAGTCTTACTCTTATTTATGAATTGAATTATATTTATTTTCCTAATTTAATTGGTAAGGGTTCGCCCGACGGGTCTAGGGGAGGATGTCGGGTGCCCGCACGGCCTAGCCGGATTCCGGATCGTGTCAGTTGGTATTAGAGCCCGATTTAGAGTCTATCCAGACTTTAACAGTGTCTACTAGAGTCTCGATGATGGGTACGTAGACGTCTGTACTTATCTACGAGAGGCTATGATGGAATTTAGAAAGTTTTACTTTCTTCTTTTCTGATCGTGCGTCGGTCTAGGATGCAAAAGTATTTTCATTAATTTCTTTGTGGTAATTGTGAACCGTCGTGCGATAAATTAGCAAACAGTATGAGTTCAAGACGAAGCAGTCTAGCCTGGGGCTAGCACTAACGAAGCCCCAAGAGTTTTTTATCGTGCTGACGATGTACTTACGGAGGTCCCAGTTGTACGAGCTCACGATGGGCAAGGGAGCAGGGCCTTGTGGTTCCCTTGGCTCTCTACGATGCTTTTACGAGAATCGTGGCGACGCAGATACCACAAGAAACTATTATTCGCTAGGCAGCTCATCAGGTTGCCGCATATGCAGACATTCGGTCTCAGGGAGCTCCTATTCCGGTTCTTAGTATTACTGCAGTAAATTATGTTCCGGAGATAGCATATGTTGTGTCTCTAGTTATTCTGGCTGGTTAGTTAGTCGGTCCGAGTGTCCGAAGAGGTTGCATTATTTTACGCGGTTGAACCTTCCGATATTCTTAAGCAATGCATCAGATAAACCTTGTGATTCTTTTTAAAACTAAAATGATGTCAACATATCCTTTAGGCTTTTGATTATATCGAGCGGTATGGTGTTGATTATTCTGCTTTCTAGTTTTAAGGTCCAGCCCCAGATTGGTGGACCGCTCACTCATTAGCTGACTTGGTTTGATTTTTCTTCTAGATTCGTGGAAAAGTTCCTTTCGAGTAGTGAGCGAGATGAAGAGTGTCGCCAGTTTGAGTGGATTAGATAGGATAGCCTGTCGGTTAGCCTGCTGGTTTCGGAATATGAGATTGAGTTCTATAGAATGGCGGGATATGCATTAGAACTAGTCTATGAGCCTTTCGAGAGATTCAAAGATTTATTGATGACCTTTCTTTTTCCTTGAGATCCCAGATAGCTCAAGAGATTGAGGTTGGAACTTTATTTGATGTTGTTGTTGATATTGCTCAAAGGTATTAGGCATACCATAAGTTAGAGAGGGTAGAGTTAGAGCGGGAGAGCAAGTAGTGGATAACCATGGTACCTCATTTGGAGGTAAGAGTTCTGATTAATTTGGGAGGTCACCTTCCAGGTTATCTCAGCTTGTAGAGCGTAATTCTCAGAGTGCACGGGTAGTTCATCAAGATTAGACTCAGCTTTCTCTTTATAGATTTCAACAATCTGTCCAGCTCCTATATTCAGAGAAAAGGTGTTATCATTGTCGTGGGTCTGATTATCCCTTGATGAGTTTTTTTGTTATCATTTTCTTGAGTCTGGCTATCCTTTGAGGAGTTTTCCCTTACTCCAGCAAGTAGGCAACCATCTTTTCTGTCGTCATCAGGCACCTGCACAGTCGTAGGGGATTTCATTTAGATCTCAATCAGCCAGAGAAATGCCACCATCCAGTAGAGGTTGAGAGCGTGGTGGCAGTGGTTCTTCAGAAGGTAATTATCAGAGTAGCGACTCGGCTCAGCCGCAGAGGCAGTTCTAAGAACTACAGTCTGGTAGGATGTTGAGGTATCTGATGTAGTACATCCATGTATTTCTTCTTTCATTATATGTGAGTAAGATTTGATTATTCCGATCGGTCTGGACTTCGTTTATCTTACCATGGTTTCATTAGAAATTGTTTCTACTAAGAATCGGTTGCGGTAGAGGGGCGAGCTTCTGATATGATTTATTCTTGGCATTTATGAGACCTTACTAATTTTTCTAGTCTAAATATGAGAGATTTGGCAGTAAGTGTCGGTATTGTCTGTCTGGCATCTTCTTGTTCCACCTTCTGTTATTATGTGAAATCAGTTTACCTCTCTTCTTGGAATTTCGTGTTGGTAGGATAATGGGATCCTAATTCTTCACCATCAGCAAGTGTATCGTTTCTTCCGGTGTAAAGTGATTAGTAAGCAATATTCGATCTACGTATCTCCTCTTGGTTCAAGACGCTAGTACAGTCATGTTATCCCATGAGCTTATCTGGGTTATAAAAGGGTTTTCTGGTAAATTATCAAAGTTTCCTTCTTATTGGGAGATTAAATTGGCATAGATGTTGTTCCATAAAGCTCATTTAATGTCTATTTGTTCAATTGCAATTTTTGGGTTGGCCTGACTCGGAAGTACTCTAGCTCTGGTAGCCAAGCAAATAAGAAGGTGAGCTTCCTAAAGATCTAATTGTTTTTATCCTCAGTTTATTGCCATCTCTTCTTCTTCTGATACTAGTGAGTTTGGGCAGTTAGTAGCCACTCGTGATGTTCCCTTTGTTGAGCCAGAGTGCGTGTCAAGGTAGCTGGATAAGCACATTATTGTGTTTCAAGGCTACTAAGGGTAATGAGAGGCGTCATTTGACCTTTGATTTGATCCATCAGGCGGTGGTACTTATAGAAAATGTATGGAGTTGTGACTCGAGAGTTGCAGCTGTTTGGCAACTCGAAATAGTAGTTGGTAGCTTAGGTCTGCCTACGTTCAGCTTTTAGCTAAATCTTTTTAGTCCAACAGACTGTGCGGGGATGGGTATTCCTATTCAAATTGCTACCTGAGGTTGTGCTTAAGTGGAGGAGTCTTCCTCCAAATACTGAATGGTAATACTAAATGTCTAAGGCGTTGATACCACTTTTGTCACGACCCAACCTAAGGCCACGACAGAAACCTACAATGAGTGTCGATCATTGCTAAACCCACTAATAATCTATTAATATTAGAGATAAGCTGGCAACTTGATCATATATACGTACCTATCAGCTGAAAGTATAAAGTCTGGAAAGATGACACGACTTTAACTTGATGGCAATTAGAACACTGAGCCACAAATTCTGCTATGTCACACTTCATTCCGTTCCGCCAATAAATCTCCTTAAGATCATAGTACATCTTAGTCGAACCTGGATGAACAGTGTAATTGGAATAATGTGCCTCCATGTAAATCTGCAACATCAGGGACACAAAGTCTATCTTTGTACATGAGAATACCGTCAGTAGTAACCATGTAAGGTGACTCTGGCTTTCTTCTTGCTATCTGTCTGTATTCAACTACAACTGGATCCTCATACTGACGTTGTTTTACTTCATGAAAATTTAGAGTTAAAGGTCTAGTGCAGCTTGTTGTTTATCAATCATTGGCATATCTCCTTCATACCTTAACTCTTTGAGAAGTTACTTTAGCATTTTAAGTGCGCATGTAATCAACTTTTTTGTTGGTATTCTGGCTCAGCTGAAGGTCCAACTACATGTCTCTTTTATATTTACTTTTTCAAGTCATAATAATTCTAATTCAAAGATAATACCCTGAAATAAATGTTCAGTCTGAAGATCATTCCTGGTCGCATCATTCTATCCAGTAGTATTTACATGATCCTTATCCTTATATGATAGATCCTGTTCAGATGAACCTTTGACATACATTAGGATATGAGTAACTACATTCCCACAAGGAGCTTGCGGAACAACACTAACATCAACTGAGATTTTGCATAGTGCGTTCGTAAAAATGATATGGCTTGCATCAAATCTTCTATAGTGTGTAATGACAAGGTACTTCAAAAGCTTCCCCTATTGCATCAAGCGTGAGCTAATTCTTAGTTCCATCGACCTGTTCTATATCAAAAGGTATATCGAAGAGGTGATTATCGGCTAAATCATGTTAACCTATTCAAAGTCCCGTGTATCCTTCCTTCGAAAATATAGAACTCTCCTCTCGTGATCGAGGAAGGATCATCTTAGTCAGAATATTTCGGGTAATGGTATTATCATATTATCCATATTTTTTTATTCCAAAAGGTACGATATGCGTGTTATGATTTTGATCCTATAATAAGAAGATAATGCCCGCGAAGCAGTTTATGAAGGTTGTGCAAGTTTTCTTGTTATCAGCGTGAATCTTGCTTTAGACTTAGGCCCGTTCGACTTCGAGGACGAACGAGAGTTTAAGTGGAGGAGAATGAAACGATCTCGGTTAGTCGTTTCGGAAGTTAGGAATCCAATTGACGTGTAGATAATTTTAAAATATTCGTAAGGTCCATTTAGATTTATTTGTAAAATGTGAGCTAAATCAAACCTCGTTTGGTAAGCATCGGAAGAAGGTTTCAGCTTTTATAGTTGATAAATATTAAAAAGAGATTTTCGAGCTCGATTTTGGCGAATGAGCTCCGATTCGAAATCTGAAAGCGTCGTTAGGTTCATATGATTATTTGTGACTTTTGCAAACTTTCGGAAGTGAATTTCGATGTTGTTCGGCTAGTTTCCGCTAAAATGCCGAAAGTTAAATAATTTGACATTTTCCATTTAAATTCGTATCTTGAGTTCCGGGAGTCCGATTTGAGATCCGCTTTAGTGAGTATGTTACATATATTTTGTATAACTTGCATGCAAAAGTTGGAATTATTTCGAATATCGTAGAGTACAGTTTTAATTTTTATCGTAGCAGCGAATTTTAAAAGAAAAAAAAGGGGGAAAAGACAAAATAGATTAAATGGACTTCGGTGGGGGTCCTTAGCTTTAAAGCTAAAGACGAAAGGAGAAGATGCTACGATTTACAAACAGAAACATCAAAACAAAGAAAATGAAATGACGCAGTGGCAAAAAATGCCAGAAAATGAGAAAAGAGCCGGGAAAATAGTAAAATATGTACCCCGAAATATTCAGGTAATGATCTTAATGCATTATTTGAGTTTATTACGTGTGTTTGAATATATTTTAACGGTAAAACTTGGAATATTAGACATCGTTTTAATAAGTTCAATTAATAGTTTAAAGGGTCAAATGGACCCCAATAATGGAATTGATTATATATTCGTACTCAGTGAGTTATGGGCAACATATAAATATAATTTATTTGGGGTTTGGTTATGTGGCCTTAAACCCTGTACATAGGCTGGCCTGTGTATTGCGTATGCAAATAGGGTATCAGGTTCCTAACCGGATAGCCCTATGATGTGAGGAATGAAGCCTTTAGCCTAATTTGATATATTTTTCTTCTTATTAAATAGAGTGGGATCATTTGGCAATGAAACAAAAAGATAAAGTGGTTGTTGATTAGCAGAGCTAACTTTTGGAAGAGGTAAGTTTTTATATCCATTTCTTTGGAGGCACCTGGCCTCGTGGATTTTCTACCACGTGTTCCTTACGTGTGTAGCGCCGATAGGTGTACTCATTACGCCTTAGCTTTGGATTTACATTTTATATTATATGTTATGTCCTGTTGTTGGTATTGGATTGAGGATCTGAGCATTGTACTCTGGCTGTAAGTTGGCATCTACTTACCGGCTGTCGATGAGAGTCCCGCGCCGGTGAAGGGTCATTATTGCATCACATTGTGTTCATATGCATTATGTGTCATTCATATGCATTACATTGCATCATATTGAGGGTAGGAGGATTCTGCCCTCGGAGCAGGAGGATTCAGTTCCATTGCATCATACTGATGGTTGGAGGATTCCGCCCTCGGAGTAGGAGGATTCCGCTCCATTGCATCATATTGAGGGTAGGAGGATTCCGCCCTCGGAGCAGGAGGATTCCGCTCCATTGCATCATATTGAGGGTAGGAGGATTCCGCCCTCGGAGCAAGAGATTCTGCTCAATTCATTTGGCACATGTGACCCTTGCATCATATTTCATTTCATCTCATTTTACTTCATTTCATTTCATTTCTTACCATTGTGTAGACTTGTGGTACATAAATATTGTTCTGCTTCTACGTGCATTACTTATTTGCCTATATATTTCTAGCTCGTATTCTGGGTTGCGGGGATCGGGTTGCATGCCGCAACGTTATAAATATATGGATCGGGTTGCACGCCGCAATAGTATAAATATATGGATCGGGTTGCATGCCGCAACAGGATGAATATATGGATCGAGTTGCACGCCGCAGCAGGATGTGTTTCTAATTGTTTATGTGTTCGGGATATCTATATGTTTTGGTTATCTTACGTTCCTGGTTGTTGATGAGTTTGTCATCCCATACGTGTTTCTAGTTATTATCTGGCTCTGCCTTTTTATAATTTAAATAATAGAAATTTAGTTTATCTGTTTCTTCTCCCTGGCTAGCTATCCTAGTTTTGAGGTGGCTAGTCTGCCCCACTTATTGAGTCCTTTTAACTCACTCTTGTTTGTTGTTTGTTTCTTATCTATCTATTTCATTTCGGCAGGTACGCTCCAGGATTAAGTTCGCCACGTTGTGAAGGAGCGAAGACGACTTCAGCTGTCAGGGTTAGCCAGTTTTTATTTCGGATGGCCACCAGTTGTTTATCATTTCAGTTGCAGTTTGCTCCTTTCAAGAGGTATCTATCTTCTTTTGTACTCTTAGATGTCTAGTCTGGATAGACCTAAACCTAGTATGTTGGGTAGTCAGCTGTAATTTCTTTTGTACAGCTTAGAGGTATTAGTATGTTTGTGTTTTTTTTTTTAAGTCTTGTTCTTATTTATGAATTGAATTATATTTATTTTCCTAATTTAATTGGTAAGGGTGCGCTCGACTGGTCTAGGGGAGGATGTCGGGTGCCCGCACGGCCTAGTCGGATTCCGGATCGTGTCAAAACCCCGGATTTTTAGTACTGCAAGTGTGAGTGTCATTAGGACCATGGATAATTACCCCCAAACTTGCAGGTGCTATTGCTTGTTGTGAAGAGAAGTTGACACTCTCTCGTGCGTCTTGCAAGATCGAACATATGGAGGGCCACAATGTAAAATTTATTTCTTTCTACAAAAGTTATTGTTTTCAGAACTCGACTTCAGTTCAGCTTTAGTTTTTAGCTGACGACCCAACTTTCACTTTAGTATTAGTTTTCAGGCTTTAAATGATGTACATGTTTATTTGTGAAATATATTTTCTTGCTTATTAGGTTATACCCCATAAAGTTTTGTTCCACTTATTTTAGGAGGTAGTTTATGAGGCTTATTGGGTATTTTGGAGGTTCTAGGCTGTTTGGGCCTTTCCACTTTATATGGCAGGTATTTGAAGATATAAAAGATGAGATGCAGAACTAGAGTTAGACTCCTTTATTATTCTAGATGGTTAGCTCCATTTTTTTTAAGAAAATAGCAAGGACTCAGGCATCAAACATTTCTTTTGTGGTTTAGAGACATTTATGTCTTTCATTATTTATACCAAAGGATGCTCCGATGTTTTTTTATGTATACAAATTATAATATTGGAGGCTCGTGACTGTGTAGTTGGTTTTCCAGTGTTTATGTGGGATACGTAAATCGTATGTTTAATAGATATTTATAGTCATAATAAGTATATTGGTTTCTCTAATTTTATTTAGTTATCTTAAACTCAGTATTTTAGAAGCTCATAGTAGATCATTCAGGGTTCGCTGGACGGATTGTTAGTTCGGGTTACAATCACGTCCTACCTCAGTTGCCTTAGTTTAGGGGCACGACAAGTTGATAGCAGAGCCTAGGTTTAGTTGTCCTATGGAGTAATGAGGCATGTTCGGTGGAGTCCTACTTATGAGTGTGTAGTGTGCCACATTTATAATTAGGAGGCTATGGGATATAGTAGGACAAATACCCCCCTCTTTGCTTCTTATTTCATGTGTTAGAGCGTAAGTTAAGAAACTAGCAATTACTCCTGTCAATCTTGTGAATGAATGACATTCTTGACCAGCTCAGAGGGTGCCAAAACCAATATGTGAATAGTATCACCATGGCTGGAAACACGGTTTAGAATGGTTCAGTTACACGTCATAATTAGAACTAGATGACATAGATACAATCAGCCATAATTTTTAGTTCAAATCCAAAGAGCTAGTAGTGAAGAAAAAGAATTTGACAATACCACTAGGTAATACAGGAGTTGTATCAAGGAAGAATTGATACTAGTGAAATGAAGGGGAGACATCAAGAAGTGCAGCATAAGCTCAAAAAAAAGTAATAAGCATTAGATGTAGTCATATTTAAAAATGCTTTAAAGGCTAGTCAATATTTAGCATGAAAAAGATCGACTGAGATAGAGACCAGCGAATGTAGAGATAAGAAATAAATGAAAAAGTTAAGCCCTTTAGGCAAGATATCAAAAGTTCGAGCTCTTGCCCAGTTATGAAAGGTATGATTTTTACAGGCCAATATGCATAAGTTATGTGTCACATATGATTGTCGGGCTATTATACTGTGTCTGCAAAATGGTCACAAAATATGAACTACCAAACTCATGAACATAGTGTAGATCATGAAGGCTTACAAGTGAAAGATATGATTTCAGGATGAACAATTAAGTCTATCTAATATAAACGTTTGTGTTTGATAGTAGAAGGAAGATACACGGTTCAACACATTTGTGCAATTTTGGTGAAAACAACAATAATGTGTGCAAGGGGTCAGTATGTTTAAAAAAATATGCATGACCCTCAGGGAAGCCCTACAGGCTCAATTTTATTAAAGTGTGGGTAATAACATAACTAGAAAGAATTTCTGTAAAGATAACATATGAGAATTAACTCAATATTAGCTAGTAGCGGATTGAGTTATAAGGGATGACAAGAAAATACAACAACGTGGCTAGTGGTTGTGAAGCTTTGGTATGTTTGGCATTTTATGCCAATGTTTCCTTAATATTTCCACATGTTTGAACTTGTTATTCGCTCGTTTTATAGTTTGTGAATGTGGTTTTACACTAATTTGATGTCGTGTGTGTGTAGGTTGTTATGCAGTAAAGTTGGAGCTTTTAAGAGCATGATTGAGAAAGAAAAGATTAGATTTTGATTGAGGATTGGATCGAGCACACGAAGGCACAACACGAGACGAGAAAAGGAGAAACGAAACAGAAAAATTGGCTGGCGCCACAGGTGGCGCGCCGCGCCGGGCAAAGCGCCCAGCCTGTGGCGCGATTTCTCACGTGGAGCGGGCCAAAAGTGCCCAAAGTTTGGCGGATTCTGCTTGTCCCAGCGCGTTACGAGGCGCGGGGCGCCCGTTATAGCGCCCTTTGTGTGGATTTTTACTTCCTACTTCGTCTAGGCTTGGGTCTAACTTATTACTAGGTGTTTGTAAACCTTATAAATACTCTTTTACTTAGTTTTAGAGAGGAGTTCGGACAGTGGAGCAAATTGGAGAGCTCATAACATCTTGAACAAGGGTTTTTCTTCCTTCCATTCATCTATTACATCATTATTTCATTATTTCATCAAATCCTTGTGTTGTTATTATGAGTATGCGTAGCTAAATATATCGTTCTAGAGTTAGAGTATTTCATGAAGGTTGATGTTTGAAGATTGATTCCTATTAATTGAATCCCATAACGGATTGCTTATTCTTTCTTGATTTCACTTGTGTAATTGTCAGGGCCCGATTATTACGCATTATCTATGGTTTTTAGATTGAACTCGAAAGAGGGAATTTAATTACGTAATAAGAAAGAATATGACTAGTTTGTGAACCCGGGCATCGGGGAACCAAATTGTGACTAGGATAGACATATACTTGCTCGCCTAGTTTAACTAATTACATAATTCGTTAATGCGTGCACGTGATTCAACCCATAGACATATAGGGATTGGAGTAGCCTGCATAGACCGTGAAGAATCGAAAGGTTTTCACGGGTATATTTACTCTGTTAGTTAGTAATCCAGGATTTGAGAAGTGGAATCAATTGGAAAACTCAACTGGATTGTTCGTAACTCTGACCCTGGACCGTCTCCTTATTACTGATAACAACCAAGTTTTGCTCCATTGCTTGAATTCACTTCTACCATTTAATTACTGTTTTTTAGTTAATAAACTCATCACTATTCGAAAAGATCCCTGAATAGTTTATATAAATTGTTTGCTAGAATTCAGTCTGAATAGTCCTCGTGGGAACGATACTCGATTTATCACTTTATTACTTATCGACCACGTATACTTGCGTGTGCGTTTGGGAGCAACACTTTGTAATGTTTAGAGATAATTATGACCAGGGGATCATTTATTGAGCATGATCACTCATCTTAAGTTTTACGAACAGAAAGCACCTTTAGTTAGTAGCAAACCAGAAGTTGTTAGCTAGCAGAAGGAGGATCAAGGAATGTGTTAGCTTGGATAAGCTTGAAGTTTTGACTGATGACTAAGGAACAGATCCAAAGGACATGTTCCTTTGAATCATTGCAGCTGAATGGATAATTCATGCAAAATCATTTAAGCTGAAATATTATCAATTATCCTAAGTCTAGTATTTATCTTGATAATTATGCAGGTCTAAACGTGATATGAAAAGATTGCATAAACAGTGGATAAGGGCTAAAAGATCTCGGGTAATCAAGCGAAGAGTTTAAGTAGGACTCTGACTCTTGGAAGCTTTGGAGTTCTAATTGCCCAAGACCTCTTGGTTGCTGAAGCTATAAAACCAGGAGCATTTCAGCTATTGAGGTGTGCACAAATATAGAGAGAATCGTGTCTTAACATTGAAAGAATTTTAATCGTATTTGTGTAGTCATTAAGCTACAAGGAACTAAGTAAGAACCTGTTCCTTAGATTGAGTCTTGCAAAAGTTCTGTCTTAATTCAACTGTAGTAGGTACTATCGAGTTGTATCATTTCATTTCAAGTCATGTACTTGAGAAACTTCACTGATCGTGAAAGGGGTCACTAGAGGATTAGAGTTAGTCCTAGGTTAGTAAGAAGGTAGTCTTGTAACCAAGTGAGTCTTTTACATAGTAAAGTTGAAATCCTACTTGGAAGAGTAGGTCGTGGTTTTTTTATCCTTAGTCAAGGGGTTTTTTCACGCTAATATTGGGTGTTCATTTACTTACAGTTTTAATTCCGCATATAATACAGTAAAGGAACACATTTAAGGAACTGGTCCTTAAAACAGTAAAGTGGTGTATCTTGGGAAATATAAATTGGTATCAGAGCGAGTTATCCTTAAAAAGGCTAACACCTAGGATTAGAATGAGTACATCACAGGAAAATGGTGAGGGTCAGTCAACTGTTAGGACACCTTTATTCAATGGAAAGTATTACTCATGGTGGAAGGAAAGGATGAGAGATCATCTTCAGGCTGAAGACTATGAGTTATGATACATAGTGACTGAAGGTCCCATGATTCTAATGAAAAAGGATGCTGAAGGAAAAGATGTTCCCAAAACTAGAAGGGAATGCAATGCTGAAGACTTAAGGCAGTGGGAAAAGAATGCCAAATCTTGGAAATGGCTTGTCTGTAGACTCAGTCCTGATGAGTGCACTAGAATTAGAGGGTATACCACTGCAAAGGAAATTTGGGATGCTCTACAGGTTGTACATGAAGGAACAAGTCAGGTAAAAAGATCTAGAGGTACACTCCTTTTTGCTGAATATAAAAGCTTTAAAATCAAAGAAGGAGAATCAATTTCTGAAATGTACACTTGATCTAATGCTATTTTATCTGAACTTATTTCTTTGGGAAGGGTTTTAACTGTTGAAGATAGAGTAGAAAAATCCTAACTAGGGTTCTTCCAGATTCTTGGGAGATTAAAGCTTGTGCTATCATTGAAAGCAAGGATTTGACCACCTTATCCTTAGATGAGCTTATAGGTAATTTGAGAACTTATGAACTAAGAAAAAATGTTAAAAACATAGGTGAACCAGTTAAAACTGAACCTAACCTAGCCTTAACTGCTGCTGATAAGCCTATTGATGATAAGGAACTAGTCCTTATCACTAAAAGTGTTCAAAGATATTTGAATAAGAAAAAGGGGGCTAGTGTACAGGGTAGGTCTTCTAACATGAAACAGGCTGGAGAATTCTTCAAATGTGGAAGCATGGAGCACTATATCAGCAAGTGTCCAGTTATGGAAGAAGAATGGAGGAAGAGATACGTGGAAGAAAGGAAAAAGGCTAGGGAACAGGTCCGGAAGAAAACTGAAAATCCCAAAGCAATGGTTGCTGGATGGCAAGACAGTGAGGATGAACAATCTGATGATGATCTGGATGAGGATCTTGCTCTAATGGCTCTTGAAGACTCAGATAATGAAGAAGATGCTGAAGTATTTGTTTCTAAACTTAGACAAGATGTGAAAAGCATACCTAGGGAGAAATTAGCTAAAGTATTTCATACTGTGCTAAATGAGTTTAAATCTCTAAGGGATGGCAAAAATCAACTGCATGATGAAATTGAAAGTCTAGGAACAGAATATAAAAAGGCAGTAATTAAAAATGACTCTCTGAAAAGAAAAATTAGCATGCTTGAGGAACAGGTCCTCACACTTGAATCAACTGTTCAGGAACTAGAAAATGTTAAAACAGTTGAAAATGGTAAAGGCATTGCTAATTCTCATCAGATCATTGTTGAAGAGAAACTGAAAGTCACAGTTGATGAACTGTGCAGGAAAGATGAAAAGATAAGATCTTTGGAAGAGGACTTAGTTAAAACAAAAATGGAGTTAGGAAAACTGTAAAATGGAACAAGTCTTCTGAAGCACTAGAATGGTTACAGGAAAATCATAGTAGTAACAGGAAGGGTATTGGATTCATGAAATCACAGTCTTCACCCAAATGGGATCCAAAGAGTAAGTACCTATCACTTCCTCAAAATTGGCTATGCACTCATTGTGGGAACACTGGTCACTTAAAAGAAAATTGTCAATCTCTAAAAATGGCTGCACAGAGGAACAGGTCCTGTAAACCAGTTCAAAATTATGTGAGCAAGAAAACTGTTCACACAAAGAAACCATTACCATTCTTGGCTAGGAGAGATCTGATTCATCCTTTTTCTCAAGGAAAGGAACCCAAACTAGTTTGGGTTCTTAAAATTAACCCCTAGTTTTCTTTTGCAGGCTAAAGTGAAGGAGAGAAACCACAAATGGTACATGGACAGTGGTTGCTCAAGGCACATGACAGGACATAAGGAACTGTTCCTTTCAATCTCAGCCTTTCAAGGAGGAAGTGTTTCCTTCGGTAATGGTAAGAAAGGGAAAATTATTGGTATTGGAAAGGTATAGGTCTGATTCACATAGTATAGACAATATGTTTCTAGTAGATGGACTGAAGCATTGCTTATTGAGTATATCTCAATTGTGTGACAAAGGTGATAATGTTAATTTCTCATCTACTGGGTGCACTGTGACTAACCAAACATCTGGAGAGATTATTTTGCAGGGAAATAGACATGGAAACATCTACATGGTAGATCTGTTGACACTATCTGATGGGAGCTTGAGTTGCTTAAGTGTTGTGCAAAATGATCCCCTCCTATAGCTCAAAAGACTTGGTCATGCTAGTCTTTCACAACTGAACAAACTTGTGTCCAAGGATTTGGTGATAGGTCCTCCTAACATCAAGTTTAAGGATGATAAGTTATGTAAAGCTTGTGCCAATGGGAAGCAAGTAAAACCCTCCTTCAAACCAAAGAAACAGGTGAGTACTACTAGACCTTTGGAACTGGTCCATATGGACTTGTGTGGACCAATGAGAACAATGAGTCGTGGAGGTAAGAAGTATGTTATGGTGTTGGTTGATGATTACTCTAGATTTACATGGACTATATTTCTTGTATCTAAAGAAGAAGCTTTTAATGCATTTTCAATTTTTGCTAAGAAAGCTCAAAGGACTCTAGATAGTCATATTGTTGCCATTAGGTCTGATCATAGAACTAAATTTGAAAATCACATATTTTTCAATTTTTGTAATGAAAATGGCATTAGTCACAATTTTTCTTCACCTGGAACTCCACAACACAATGGTGTAGTGGAAAGGAAAAATAGGACTCTAGAGGAAATGGCAAAGACTATGCTAATATCTGAAAATCTTCCACAAAACTTTTGGGCTGAGGCCATCAATACTGCATGCTACATAATAAATAGATGTATGACAAGGCTATTAATAGAAACGACTCCATATGAGTTGCTTAAGGGAAGAAAATCAAATATCTCTCATCGTAGGGCTTTTGGTTGCAAATATTTTATACACAACAATAGGAAAGATGCCTAAGGAAAATTTGATCCTAAAAGTGATGAGGAAATCTTTGTTGGTTATTCTTCAAACAATAAATCTTATAGTGTTTTTAACAAGAAAACACTGAAAATTGAAGAAAGCATGCATGTTAAATTTGATGAAACTGACAGTCTCACTCAAGAACAGATACAGGAGGATGAAGAGATTGGAATGCTGAAACATGGTGAAATTGATCCACAAATGCAGACATTGGATGGGGATACTGGGAGAAGTGAACTGCAAGGAACTGCTCCTCATGACAGAACTTAGAAGAGTAGCACAGAAACAGGGGGAACAAATGTTGGTTCCACCTCACAAATTGGTAGTACTACTCCCTCAGGAACTGTTCCTCAGCAAGGGACTTCTGACGATAGTTTGATACTCAAGCCTTACAAGTATCAAGGTTCACATCCTGTGGATCAAATAATCTCAGATAAGACTGCTGGAATACAAACTAGATCAGCAGTTAAAAATCATAATTTGTGTGCTTTTAGTGCTTTCCTATCTCTTGTTGGACCCAAAAATGTGAAAGAAGCACAGAAGGATGCAGATTGGATCAATGCTATGCAGGAGAAATTTAATCAATTCTAAAGAAGTCAAGTTTGGCATATGGAACCCAAGCCAAGGAACAGGTCTATAATAGGAACAAAATGGGTTTTCAGAAACAAACTTGATGAGGATGGCATGGTAACCAGAAATAAGGCCAGGTTAGTTGTTCAGGGATATAGTCAAGATGAGGGCATTGACTATGATGAGACTTTTGCTCCAGTTGCAAGATTGGAAGTAATAAGACTCCTTATAGCCTTTGCTACATACATGGAATTTACTCTACATCAAATGGATGTTAAGAGTGCATTTCTGAATGGCTACTTAAAAGAAGAAGTGTATGTTAAGCAACCTCCAGGTTTTGAGAATGAACAGTTCCCTGAACATGTATACAAGTTAGACAAGGCCTTGTATGGACTCAAGCAGGCACCAAGAACATGGTATGAACGGTTATCAAAATTTCTACTTCAGCATGGATACAAATGAGGTAAAATTGATAACACATTATTTTTGAAGGAAAAAGATAAGCATCTCTTAATTGTTCAAATCTATGTAGATGATATAATCTTTGGTGCTACTTGTGAAAATTTAAGTGAGGAATTTGCAAATCTGATGGGGAGTGAGTTTGAGATGAGCATGATGGGTGAACTCAATATCTTTTTGGGTTAACAAATTAAGCAAACCACAAATGGAACTCAAGTATGGCTCATTTTCTTGGTGAGTGTTTGATTTCTTGGGGAACCAAGAAACAAAATTCAGTGGCTCTTTCCACTGCTGAGGCTGAATATGTGGCAGCTGCCTCATGTTGTTCACAGTTGCGATGGATTAAACAACAATTACAAGATTTTGGTGTTGATGTAGGAACTGTTCCTATCTTTTGTGATAACACTAGTGCTATTAACATGACAAAGTATCCAGTGCATCACAAAAGAACCAAACACATTGATATAAGACACCATTTCTTGAGAGATAACTATGAAAAGGGTTTGATCACCATAGCATTTTGTCCTACTGAAAAGCAAATTGCTGACATTTTTACAAAAGCTTTAGGAAGAGATCATTTTGAAAGAAATAGGTGGGAATTAGGGATGATTAAATCCACCTAAATTCATCAAAATTTTACCTTAAAAAATGAATTTTATTTAAGTCAATTTGAAATTTTTAGTCCAGTTTAATACTTCTTTATATACTCTTATGCCATGATTTCTTTTTAGAGTTGCTAAAATTGAATGATGTTACCCTTATGCTATTATAATTTCAGATTGAACAAAGGTGATTAAATTTGGAAGGACACTGACTTTCGTGTTAAAATCAAGTATGTACACCTTATTATTCATGTATCTTAGAAGGTTAAGACAGTAGGTAACTTGTAATTAGGATAAATCCTGTTACGAATCCTAATCATATCCAAACTGCATAAGAGTCCCATCCGAAGAACCAGTTCCCAATCAAATCAGGTATGAAGCCTAACGGCTCTTTTTCGGGAGACTCCCAAGAGTCCTTTAACGGCTGATTTCCATTCAATGAGGTAATAGTGATCGATTTAAACTCAAACTCCACTACCTATTTCACTTTATAAATACACTTCTATCTCTTCATTCAATGAGGTAATAGTGATTGACTCGTATTGCTCAAATGTCTCTCTCTCCTGAAAATTCATCATCCCTTCCCACCTCTGATCAACCATAAATTCCTAACCCTCCTTCACCCTTTGACACCACAAACCCAAACCCTAAAGTTCCTGAAAATAACCCTGAAGTGCTTGAACCAGAAATTCAGGGGGAATGATCAGTTCCCACTGCTGAGTCGATTGTTGAACAGGTTAAGGACTTATCAAGGGCGATTATCATTTACCAGTATCAGGTAAACTATGCCTCTCCCTTAAATGTAGTTGATGATGAAGGGGAAAAGGAAGAGGTGTCTGGAACTGTTCCTGAGGGGCAAGGGGAGATTGTTAAACGTTTGGAAGCACCTATACATGGGTCATCTGGGTCTCCAGAGGTTTCTTTTAGAGCACCCATGGAAGATGTAATAAATGTTGAGGATGCAATGAGTGATAGTGATAGGCCTATTATTGATTTGATCAATATTAGGAGTTTAAAAAGAAACTTGTTAGGAAGTGACCCATTGATGACCAAATATCTGCTGAGATTGCTGCAAAATTAAAGAAAATTAGTGATAATTATAAGCCAGGAATTAAGAAGAAAGGTGAAAGCTCCTCTAAGGCAAAAAGACTTGTTCCTTCTATCTCTACTCCTGCTAGTGGGGTTAGGAGGACAAGGAGTGCTGTCAAGGCTGCTGATGAGAACTTAGCCGCTGCTATGGAAAGAAGCAGAAAAGGAAAGGGAAAACAGGTAGCTGATCCTGTTGAGGAAGAAAAAATTGAGTTTGTAGAAAAAGAGAGGGATGTAGTGGATGATGAAGATGATGAGATGGAAGATGTTGAGGTAGTTGTGCTTCAGTCTAAGAAAAGAAAAGTTGTACAGGGGTGTGTGACAAGAAGCTCTGTGAAAGCTGCTGCGGTGAAATCTTCTAAGAGGACCAGGTCCTCTAAAAGAACCTTGGTTGATGAAAGTTCTGATTCAAGTTCTGATGAATCATTTGCTGGTGAGGACAGTGAGAGTGAGGATGAGGGAGATGACGTTCAACACTGTGTTCATGATGACATTATGACTAGGAATGTTCTAAAAGGTAGGGTACTCTCTGATGTGGAGGAAGAAGGTATGATCTGGTTGTTGCAAAAATTGCAGGTTCAAGGCTGGAGGGACATGGTCCTTCAGATTAAGGGACAGTGTGCAAAGAAGATGGTTCAGGAGTTTTACAAGAACTGCTCTATTAAAAGAGGCAGGATTACCACCTCTGTCCATGACTATGAGAATACATTTGACACTAAGGAGCTGGGTGAACTGCTGGGGATTCCATTTGTGGGATATGAAAGCTACATCAAGAATGTATGGCCTGATTTGACCAATTTGCCTACTGGGCTGGAAATTACTAGGAAATTTGCTGAGAATGCTGATGAGGAAAAACCAAGGGCTGTGTAGAAGAGTGAAATGCACCCTCAGCATCAAGTGTTGTTTGAGTTTGTGAACAAAATTGTGATGCCAAGACGGAAGAAAAGAGGGATTGCCAGCTTTATGGACCTGGTCCTTATGGAACTGCTTGATACTGATAAGCAGATAAATTGGCCCAGATTTATGATCCACTTGATCAAAAAGATTGTTACTGGGAAGAAAAAGCACTCTTTGCCCTTTGGCTTCATCCTGACTGATGTGTTTGCCAAATTGAAAATTCCTTTGGAGGGGGTAGTTAAGGCCACAAAGATAGAGAAGTTTGGATGTGCTACCCTGATCAGCTGTGACTTGCCTGTTCAAGCTGATCCTCAACTGGCTGGTGTTGGTAGACAGCCTTTGAATTACAAGGTGAGGGCATTGAGGCAACATGTTGCCATACAAGCTGCTGAAATAGCAAGGTTGGAGGAGGGGAAGAATTACTGGAAGACAGAGGCTACAAAGGCAAAGGAGACTAATGAGGGTATGCTCGAACAGATGTTTGAGTTTTTGAACAAGTCTCAGGGACCTGGTCCTTCAACATCCTGATCACCTTAGCTATAAGCCATCTTTTGTCCAGTGGAATTTAGACTAGTTCTAGTGCCTTCGTCTTTTCCTTTTCTAGTTTTTGAATAATTTTGTAGTACTTGCTTGTATCCCTTGGTTTAACCTTTTGTTAATGATGACATGTCTTCGATAGCTAATATCATTGTTTTGTAGTTGCTTTAGTCTGAATTGTGTGTGCATTTTGAGTTGCCTCAATGGCCATGTGCTGATTTTTTCTAACACTTGAATTCTTTTTTTTATGCAACCTTTTCAATGATGCCAAAAGGGGGAAGAGTAAGTTGATTTTGCGTGAACTTTATACCTATTTGAAAAACTGCTCCTTAATGCTAAAATAAGTCTCTACTGATTGCTTTTGAGTTTCAAGTTGTACTTAAGAACATTAAGGACATGCAGCTACGCTTATGAGTTTGTCATCATCAAAAAGGGGGAAAATGTTAGCTTGGATAAGCTTGAAGTTTTGACTAATGACTAAGGAATAGATCCAAAGGACATGTTCTTAAGGACATGTTCTTTTGAATCAATGCAGCTGAATGGATAATTCGTGCAAAATCATTTAAGCTGAAATATTATCAATTATCCTAAGTCTAATATTTATCTTGATAATTATGCAGGTCTAAACGTCATATGAAATGATTGCATAAACAGTGGATAAAGGCTAAAAGATCTTGGGTAATCAAGTGAAGAGTTCAAGTAGGACTCAAACTCTTGGAAGCTTTGGTGTTCTAATTGCCCAAGACCTCTTGGTTGCTGAAGCTATAAAACCAGGAGCATTTCAGCTATTGAGGTGTGCACAAATATAGAGAGAATCGTGTCTTAACATTGAAAGAATTTTAATCGTATTTGTGTAATCATTAAGCTACAGGGAACTAAGTAAGAACCTGTTACTTAGATTGAGTCTTGCAAAAGTTCAGTCTTAGTTCAACTGTAGTAGGTACTATCGAGTTGTATCATTTCATTTCAAGTCGTGTACTTGAGAAACTTCACTGATCGTGAAAGGGGTCGCTAGAGGATTAGAGTTAGTCCTGGGTTAGTAAGAAGGTAGTCTTGTAACCAAGTGAGTCTTTTACATAGTGAAGTTGAAATCCTACTTGGAATAGTAGGTCGTGGTTTTTTTATCCCGAGTTCAAGGTGTTTTTCCACGCTAATATTGGGTGTTCATTTACTTACAGTTTTAATTTCGCATATAATATAGTAAAGGAACACATTTAAGGAACTGGTCGTTAAAACAGTAAAATGGTGTATCTTGGGAAATATCAGAACTAGTTGTAGATTGACATCATTTCCATCGTAAATTGATGTAAGGCATATGCAACCATTAGTGAAAGAATCTGTACCACTAGAGTTATAACTCGGTATAGTAAAATCTCTACCATGAAGAAGCATAGAGAATTTTGATAACAAGATTCACTTCGACTAGATGGACAGTTTAGTTAACTCGAATGACCTTAAGGTGACGGTTCAGGAATGTAAATCACATTTACTAGAGCAGAAAGACGAAAAGTAATCAATCTTTAGATGCACAGATGAAAGAGAATAGATGAAGTTGGTTTTTTTTTTAATTTGTATGGAGCCCAGCCTTGACTTGAATAAAGTCCGAAGGTCACTTCTACCGGAAATATAGATCGAAAAGTCTGTCATTGATTAGTTACAATTGATGGTGATAATATAAAAATGAATTAGAATTCTTTTGCAGAAAAAGGGATGAGATTATATTATCCTAAATAGGTAGAACTTTGTGATCTTTATGGAAAAGTCCGAAGGTCACTTCCACCGGAAGTATAGATGGAAAAGTCTGTCATTGACTAGTAGGTAGAACTTTTTGATATATTATGGACATGAGATGATATGCTATCTATTAAAAAGAGTAAAAACAATTTTTTCTCTTAGACCTAAAAGTAATAGGTAAGACAAGAATCGTGAAAATAGTTCAAACGACAAGAAAGACACCTGGAATGTATAAAATAACAGTCCAAAAAGAAAAATACGTGACTGATCTTTTATATGAGGAATAACCCCACATTGGAGGTGAAAACAAAATAGTAGAACTACACCAGGGACGTATGTGAGTTCACAAAAGGAGTATGCAAAGTGTTGCAGCATATACCCATGAGTTCTTACAATTCACTACTAAAAAAATAGGGATTTTCGACCGCCAAATCGGTCGAACAACGGTCGACATTTCGACCAATTGACGACCCAAATTAGGTCGAAAATAGCCTTTCGACCGAAATTCGGTCGAACATCGACCGAGTTTCGACCGACTTTCGGTCAAAGAACATCGACCATATATTTTAAAGTGACATGTTCTTCGACCGAATTTCGGTCGAATAGTGGTCGACGTTTGACCGAATTTCGGTCGAAGGGCTATCGACCGAAATGCGGTCGAAGGGCCTTTCGACCGAAATTCGGTTGGAAACCTGTAAAAACCTGCAACATAAAATCTGAAATTAGCCCTACACTACCTGTAAATTCAGCAACACGCAGAAAATCCAGACAAAACACATTCATAAACGACATTCAACAAGGCTAACAAAGCCAAACAATAGAAAGAAGTCTTTCAACATTAGTTCTAGTGTTACAATTATCAAACAAACTTAACAAACAGTTTAAGGTTCAAACTTAACAAACAGTTTAAGGTCCTTCAAGCTACTGGCTAGAACCCGAACTAGACTCAGACGACGAACGGTGTCGACGTCTGCTCTTCTGCTTTCCCGAAGTATCACGCTTTCCTTTGCCTTTTTTTTGGTTAATGAGGATTTCTTGCATCATTTCACGCATTTCTCTTTCATGAGCCTCATGTGCTAAGCGCATAGCTTCATTTTGTCTTTTCAGCTCTTCGATCTCCTCTTGCATCCGAGTCATTTTTTCAGGAGTAGCAGAGCTTGAAGGAGCAGTAGAACACGAGCCCAAATAGTTCGATTTATGCTTGCCAGATGAATACAGAGTTGCAAGGCCATACGCGGACCCCTTCTTCACCCCTCCGGCCACTTCCAACCATAAATTGGTTTCTTGCTCGAGCGTTAACGGTGCTGGGGTACTGCTTCCGCATTCAGATTGTTGAGTCGCGGTCCAGTCTTCAACGGCCTTTGTAGCTCTTTCCTGAAAAACAGAAATATATCAACGGTACAAATGTGAAGTATAAAAGTTGAAGGATAGGCGCGAAAAAAGTTTGAATTTAATTACTTACCCATGTCTCTTTTGTGCGGGGCTCGACCCAGACTTCTCCGCCCTTTTTATCACTCTTGATATGTCGGATCTTGTGCATTTCAGAGATTGGAATTGTCCGATTTTTTTTCTTTTCCTACAAATTGAAGAAGAGAACAAGTTAGATAAAAAATAAACGATTATAGTAATTCATATAAATTAAATTACTTTACCAAGCGCGTCTTCTGCGTCGCAGCGCTAACTGAGCCACTGGTATGGAGCGATCCACCCTTACTTGATGCTCGCGCTTTCTTCCCTTATTCGCTCTTCTTATGAAATTCGGGAGTCTCCCAATATTGCTGCAGCTCTCTCCATTGATGATCATAGAGGAAGCCGGGCATTTTTTCTTTTTTGCGCTCATTATACATTGCGTTCTTGAATAACTCCCCGCATTTCTTGGGGAAGTTAGAACGGACTTTATAGTCCAGAGCCGGATGCCACTTACACTCAACCTGGAAATATTCATCAAAATATTTTATTTAAACATAATCATTGGAAAAACCTGCAATTAGTGATAAACCGTGTGCATATTTATCACCTCAAAAGCCTGCATTATCCGCTGCTTTACTTGAGGGGGCACAACGCCCCAGGATGGCCACGATTCTTTCCATTGAGATCTCATGCATCTCGTCAGTAAAGGTGTAGCATTAGTGTTGGGGCAAAAGCTACATAAAAAACAGAAGCGTTAATAGAAATACTAACAATTAAAAACTAATTACTAAATAGATAAGAACTTCAAAAATAAGATACTTACCTGTTATCCCCTTCGGGATAAATAATCAACCGCCCTTCTTCCCATGTGCCAGGCTCACCGATGTAATAGGGTGATCTCGAATCATAGTAAGAAATCTCCTGTTGTACCGAAGGGCCGGTAGAGCTAGATGGGTCGGAAGGCGGCTGAGTCGACCCAGACGGAGTAGTGGATTGTGTGGGATCGCCCAGTACGGGAACGCCCTGGGATGGACCGGCCTAGGTCTCAGTCATGTCATAGCTACTGAAGTCATGCCGCCAACCAGGACGCACCTGAGACATGCCAGGTGGCCAGAAAAAATCTGGACTGTATCCTGCAGGTGCTCCTGTAGGAAGCGAATGCGGCACCTGAGAGGTGGGAGTGTCCTGTGCCGGCTCACCTGATGTCTCACCTACCTTTTTAGTCCCCTTCCTTCTTGTAAACACTTTCTTCATACCTATTGAAACATTCACATTACTTTAGGAAGGATCAAGTAAATATGTAACATACTAGCACATTCCTTGCACAAAAATTAGTCGGGTTAAATAATCGTCTGTGTTGCGGGCTATATCAAGAAATTCCATAACACCCGCTACGAACGAAGGCCTCAACCCCTACCGCTCGGGAAAATTTCTATTATCCATCCATAAACGACGTCGATTAATGTCCATATCTACACAAACATTGCAAGATTGAGAAACAATATGTATGATTTTTTATATTAGCTTGCCACTTTTTTGTAATTACTATTATCAAACCAACTCAAACCAACAAAAATTTATTCGTTTTAGGCATAACATGTTCATCTTCTCAACAATACTAACGCAACAACACATTCCAAACAATTCCAACAATTCCCAACAACTACAACAATCCCAAACAACACAAAGCTAACTTTATAATAGCTAACAACATCAAACAAGTTCTTCAACATCAACAATAACTACAATAAACAAATTAACTACCTATGCAACATTATAGGCCGAAATTAAAAAATAATTAAATTCGAATTTAATAAAAAAATAAAACAAAAAACTTACCTCGAGGTTGATTTGTGCTCCAATAGCACCTTCTAATGATTCCCACTAGTTATATGCTTAAGAACTACAAAAAAATTGAGTTAAAAAGTTAGGGTTTAAGTTTTAGAAAGTAATTAAAATAACCCTAAAATTAAGAATTTACCTTGAATTTCTTGTTATATGTAGTGTTTAGGAGTGTAGAATGTGTTTGATTTTTGATTTTGGGGGTGGGTTATGGTGGTTTTCGGGTATAGAGGTTTGGGGGGTGTTTAGAGAGAAATGGGGAAAGAAAGATTTTGCTGATTCTTAAAACGGGTTGGTTTTCGGTCGAAAGGTACAAAAAAAATTTTTGTTCGACCAAAAATCGGTCGAACACCTATTTCGACCGATTTTCGATCGAACAGTTTTGACTATGTTAACTGTTCGACCGAAAATCGGTCGAAATAGGTGTTCGACCGATTTTCGGTCGAACAATGGTAGTCGAAAAAACCTGTATTTTTAGTACTGATTACACCTGCAAGCATGGAGCAAAATAGAAAGTAAGCTGCACAATGGGTCATTCTGAAGTTGCTCCAACAATACTCTTAGAAAATAAATATGTTGTTGTAGACTTTAGTGAAACTTTAAGGAAGTACTAGAAAATGTTACTCCTCAGACAGTACTTTGCAGTTCACAACTCAGTTACCAATTATTCAATTTTTAGTTAGTTGTTCTCACGTATTTACTTATAACATTGATCAATTATTCAGTTACCTGCCTCACAATTCTCAATTACTCAGCCCAGTGTATAGCTAAAGGATTAACTAGTAAATAATTGCTTGAAAACTCAGCCACGTATTCATGTAGAACGATAAGTAGTTCAAGTAAGAGAGTGAAAGCGTAATAATACCAAAGTCTATACTCAGATAGGTCTAAGATACAACACGAGATGTCATCACCTGTCGAGTTAAGGCGTGATATTGATAGAACCCATGGCTCAACTTTCACATGTATCCAAACCCACTGAAAAACCTATTAATAGGGAAGCACAAAAGATACTTAGTTATATATGAGGGTAAGTGCCTAAACTTCCCAATAGGGAAGCACAAAAGATAGTTATATATGAGGGTAAGTGCCTAAACTTCCCAATAGAGTAAATCCAAATACCATTATACAGATTCCATGGCTAGTTTACCACATGCATTGAGAAAGTATGACTCCAGTAGGGTAATCATGGACCAGATCTATTTTTTCCAGTTTAGGCAAGTTATGCAGCATTTCAATGTGCTCAATATATGTGAAAGGGGAAAATTAATTGCATGGGTAGCCGATATCCATTGTTTCTATTAGAGGTGTACGATTCACATCACAATATAGCCACAAGCTTAAGAAAGACTTAGATTAGAATCTATTTGAGTAAGCTTTCAATAAGCTTTCAACCCTCTGGCTGAAGTGTAGTGGGGGAGGAACCTTCAGAACTTAGCAGAGGTGTTAAAGGTTTGCGTTGTTGACTTCAAAGGTAGTTTGCGCGATCAATTTCGTTGATAAAATCTATAAATTATACTAGCTATCTGGTCAAACTTCAGATGAATCCATATAAAGCCTTATCTTGCAGGTATTTTTGTTCAAACGTTGTTTCTTTTGAGGTTAGTGAACAAAGCTTATTTGGCCAGCATTAGTCTAAGATGCCATGAAAAGGGAAAAATTGATTTAGTTGTGGCCCAAAACAATCAAACCAACCAGAATGTCATATTTAGGCAAAGAACAGAAACTCGAGTTTAAAGAAGGTGACAAAGTATTACAAAAGTCGCACCATGAAAGTTGCTATACGATTTAACAAGAAAGGTGAACTGAGCCCAGTTGATAATGGTCCTATGAAGAGAGAATGTTTCTATTTTATTGATGGGTTTTGCTAGAATTGACCATGGTGCAACCATTTTTCATATCTCCATGTTAATAAAGTACCTTCAAAACCCAAATTTAAGAGAGGTTGATAATACGCTACCTTAAATTGCGATGACCATTTTAGACGAACAAGCCAGGATATCAGAACAAAGATGCAGTATCAATAAAAGTATTTTTTTTAAAACATAGATCTAAGAACAAGTCGCGTAGGAAGTTGAAGAAGATATGGACAGTAGATATCCTCAAATTATTGGTGATTGAAATTATTAGGCTTTGATTGGGTTAAATTTTCCGTTAACTCAACTAAATGTCAACATAAGAAGTTTTGATGTTCATATATATGATTTATATGACCTTGTACGGCCACAGTTCTTTCTTTTTGGCCAAAGAGTCAACTAGGCATTTAGTGACCAATTTTATAAATAGTAAGAAAAGTAAAATGCCTCGAAGAGGACAATACAGAATAAGGAGGGTCAAATCATACCTTACATCATCCTATTGAGGGGAAGAACATCGCACCGAGCACGAATGCAAAAAATAAACTCGCCAGCACCAAATATAACGAAAATATATAAAAGCTAGAAAGTAATGGAATTATGATATCGGTACTACCTTTTGTAAGTGTTCCAACTAAATATTTAAAAAGGTCCTAAAATCTAAATTGATAAAATGATACTTGTGGCTCTCTATTTTGATCATAAACACTTGCAATCATATTTATGACCCCTTCGATTTTGAGTACCGTACAGGTTGTACTCTAGTAGGTTCAAGCGGAACTCTCCACCTCTTCACTCGCTTTAAAGTTTTTTTCTTAATCTTCCTAGGTAAAAAATCACCTTCACGAGCTACTTCAAAAAAATTATGAGTCGTAGAGTCTTCATCCTCTTCTTCATAATACAGATCCTGCTCGTCTTCAGAGAAATTATTTAGAATACCTACATTGCCTTCAAGAGCCAAGGGAATATAATTAGGCGAAGAGCTTTGTCGCTCAAGAAGACCCTTTGTATCATGCAAATCCATTTGATCTATCAGCTCCTTGTCAAAGAGTAGCTTATTTGAATGAGAAAAAACTTGCATTAACGACTTGGCACAAATATAGGAGCATCTATATTCAATAATTTATTGCCAATACAGTTTGGAGTTTGAAGCCCTTTAAAACTAAGAGAATTACCTTTACACAACAATTCAAATTGAGTCGTTGGTATGAGGCCATTCTCCGAATATTCAAACAAAGCAAAATTTCCAGCTTCAAAGTCCAAACTATCAATTTGTGAACGAACGCTTTGAGCCTGCTTGTTCTCCTCACAAGTTCCCTTACCAGCTTCAATAACACGTGCTAAGGCTGCTACATTAGAATCTGCTATTTTTCTACACCAAAATTTGTTAGGGCCAGCTCCCTTACTTCACTAGGAACAATTGCAGTTTCACCACTTAGAGCAGTGCTATCACCTCTTTCATTCTTTTCTACGTGTTGACCCTGAAATGTTAGAATAGTGCTTGGAGCAGTTCTATCCCGTCTCCTAAGTTCAACAACATTCTCAAGTTTCCCTGTCGAAGTTGGAGTAGAAACATCTAAATTTTGCCTTTTCCTAGTGTTTGTAGAAGCTGCAACATCCAATTGTTTTCCACCTAGTACCACGTTATTAATTCTCCCAGCTGAAGCAGAAAGCATAGCATCAACGTCTGGCTATTTCATCTCAGGTTTCTCAGTAGGATCAGCCCTTCTCCCAATAACAATAGGATTAGAAGTTGCACCAGTAGGTGTCTTAATTTCAGCATTTAAGTCAGTTGCAGCTTTGTAACATTTCCTAGGTGAATCAGGAACCAACATGCCTTTTTTCCCAGCTGCACAAGGATTGAAATTAACATATTTTTTTGGACAATGTCATTCCTATCGACCTTTTGTTGTTGATTGAGATGCTTATCATTAGACACTGGAAACAAAGCACGATCCATAGCCAGGACCATCATTATTTTCTTTCATGTCGCCATCACCACACTCAATCTCCTGATTCTCCAAAACTGCAAAAGTATTAGCAGTCGCAACATAACTTCTTCCTCCCTGCACATCAGCATCTTTGGTGACATTAGAAGCATTACCATCATCTTCTTTCTTAGCCTGATTTGAATCCCCTACTTGAGCAGCTTGTCATCTATTTTTTCCAATCTCTTGCCATGCATTGGGGTCATTATTTGGGTGTAATTTTCTCCTTCTATTACTATACCTGAACTATTACTATACCTAAACTACTCAATCTACAAATTGCATACAATCTTACCTCTTTAGAACCCAAACTTCATCACCCTTTTTAGGCGTTGTATCATTAGAGTTAGGTGCGGCATCATCCTTTTGATCGGTGTCTTCAACCTTTGATTCAAGATGAAGCACCCTACACTCCTCCTCATGATGACCTTGCAAACAACAGTGAGTACAATAGGATGACATATAGTCATATTGGATTTTCACCCACTTTGATTTAACATCTCCAGATTCCTCGATAACGCAATTAATTTGAACAGGCTTTGGAAACTCACCCAATAAGTCAATTGTAGAAATATTTTGATGTGTTAAAAATTGCATTGTTGGTGGCTTAAGTCTTCCTTTTCACATTGATAGATGGTTAAGTTCGACATTGGAGAATAAATGTCATATAAGGGGAGAAAATGTAACGCCCACCTAATTTTTCTAAGTCTTGCTTCGATTTCTAGGTTTAAGACACAATTAGTGTGGTGATTAAAACTTAATAGTAGTGAATGCAATTAAGTTTGTTAGCTTGAAGTTCATCATATAATGTTGAGGACTAAATATACTTTAAGTAGTTTGGAGATATACGGAGTAGGATACAAGGGTGATAAGTGGAAAGAAACCTAAGACAAGAAATAAGCGCTTTGAGGTTCAGAGATGAATGTTCTTAAGTGTGGAAAGTGCAAAGCACCGAAAAGACTTGCAAAGTCAATATTTTTCTATTACAAATTTTATGAAGCATCGGGTGAGGTCCTCGGGTTCCCACATAGAATACTTTGAAAAATAACTTTTGCATAGGGTAGTGAACTTGGACCTAAGGCATCTCAATCGCATTTGGTACTGCAGGGTGAAAGTTGGGGCGATGCATTGCATCTCCATCACGTTTATACATAGAAATTTTCAGTCAAGTTCTAAAAAAGGTAGTGAGGTTATATTCTAAGGCATCTGCAAAGTATTAAAATTTTAGGTAATACGATGCAGATAACTGATAACTAGTACTGAGGTAAAACTGAACTGTTATTTGAACTGGTACTTGTCTGGTGTTATGGGCTCTATCCTCCTAAATCAAGTAACTGAGCATCTGAACTAGCCTCATGTATAGTCATACAGTGCATACTGTGGCTATATACGCGTATATAACAAACCTGGGGGTATTATGGGCTATGTTCCCCCCAACTAGTAATATCTAGTCTCTCTGGTCAGAGAGTGTGAATGATACCCGATCACACTAGGTGTTTCAACTTCCGCCTGAACCAGAGGGGCTGTGCCCCCCAGACGGGTAGTATCACACGTGATCGGACTGTGTGTCTAATGTCCGGCTCTTTGGGGGACTCCAAATCACACATAATATGATTACAATATAGGCATAAGCATGTATGAGGCGTAACACATGTAGAAACAATATATATGAACTCAAAAGAATGATAAGAATACCCTAGATGGAATCATAGACACAACCTAGAACTCAGAATTTGTCTAACTTTTTGAATTTCTATAAAAATTTCGGCAGAGTTTCTCCTAAAAATGGATGATCCACAAAAACAAACCAGCACTATAATATATACGAGAATGGATAACCGAATAAAATGATAAGATAAACAGATTAAATGGATAATAAGATGAGACGACTGGACGGCATAATAAATCCGTAGACATAATCTATGGGCAGCACCAGTATCCTATCTTACAACCTAATTTTCAGGGTCTAAATCAATGTTATAGACTTTATGTTCTTCATAAAAGTTGTAGGTATATGTCTTAGAGTCCCAAGAAATCTTAAATCATCTCAATATCAATTTTGTACAAAGAGTCATGGTCAAACTACTAACAACTGTTCGAAGAAAAAAGATAATTTTTTTCCAGATTTTAAAACATTTCGTAATGATGTTTTGGGCATATTTCACCTAGGTTTTTAGTACCAAATTAAGCATATACAAGGTTCCTTTGATATCATATAATTGTTCCACAAGAAATACCAAGTTTTGGAACTAAGTCAGGCTTCAAAAGCTAGAAGATAGACGCCTTGTCGAAAGAAGGGTTTAGCCTTACATACCTTTGATGTTTTTGCTTCTAAAACTTGTTTCCCTTGTATTCCAAGCATTTAAAAGCTTAAAAAACTATAAAACAACATTTAGGCACTTTGTTTAGCCATGAAGTAATTCTAAAACTCAAGCTATAGACGAAATTGAAGGAAGCATAATGTTACCTTAGCCGCGTAGACCATTTTGACACAATCCCTCTTCAATTTCGAGTTATGATTGATGTTCTTTCTTCAAAACTCTAAGAAGATATTCCACCATCAATAAGCACTGTTTCCCTTGTGTATTTTCTGTAAATGATGAGATAAGAGATGATTTTCTCTTTTATACTAAGAATATTCACTTCTAGTCCTCTTTTGCACTTATGTCTCTTATTCTAGTCTGACTTATGCTTATATCTTTTTATCCAGACATTGTATGAACAAACGGTCAAAAGTGATGGAAACCAAACTCCATAACTCCAAGACCTTCAATTTGGTATATGATATGTCCCGAAAAGACCTCATATAATACACAGAATTAATTGCTCAAAAAGCATCGTTACAAGGCAAATCCTTAGTCGGTTTTTCCGCAACTTAAATCCGATTTTTCCCAAACATTATATTCAACATATAAAAGCCATATATATTCATATTATGATTTTAAAGATACTTAAATCATTCTTAACATGTCATTAATACAATATACGGTACTTTAGACATACGGGCGCAATATAGAATTTGTGTTGGGAAGTTAAACGGGTGGATGGGATGTGAAAAGTTGCATGCCTTTTATTACTTATAGAAGCATATTCAAACTCATTCAAAGAATTTGAATTTTAAAAGTTGACAAATAATCTGGTGCCTAATAAGGATAATTAATAACAAACTAGGCAAAGAAGAACAAACACACTTTTTCTGAATACTTAAGGGAGAAAAAGAGGGTATAAAGTCTGTGTTAGGAAGTGAAACGGGTTGATGGGATGTGAAAAAGTTGCATGCCCTTTATTATTTATAGAAGCAAACGCCATCTCGTTCAAAGAATTTGAATTTTATAAGTTAACAAATAATCAGGTGCCTAATTAGGATAATTGGTAACAAACTAGGCCACATAAGACAAATAAATCTTAAGTATATGTAAATGGATGTGTACCTGAAGGTATATTTACATGGTTTATCTAACTTATTCCTCTACTAACTGTTTCTTTGCCAGCATCTATTTTATGAAAATAGGTTCCAACTAGGTTAGCTGCCAACTTTAACGTTATAAAGTTAGAGTCAAGCAAATTTAAGTTAAACAAGTGAACATCAAAACTTTTTTAGCCAATCATTGAGAGAACCAGGTATTGCATCGATCGGTGTATCTTGGTCATCCCTAGCTCTAGGTTGTTCCTTTCAAATTGTATCATGTTCAAAGCTTTAGTGAAGATGTGAGTAATTTGGTTCTCATTCATGAAAAAATTCATAGTATACAGGCTTATCTCCACATTGTCCGTTAAAAAGTAATGCCTGATATCAATATATTTTGTTCTCTTGTGCTGACCCGGGTTCTTTGCAATATTAACTGCACTGGTGTTGTCACAATAGATTGGAACTGGAACACACTTAATTCCAAAATTCTCCAACTACTGCTTGTTCCATAATTGTTGAGTATAACATGAAGCAGCTGCGACATACTCAGGCTCAGCTGTAGATAATGCTACTGGTTCTGTTTCTTTATAGTCCATGAAACAAGATAAAGACCTAGGAACTGCGCCATCCCAGATGTATTTTTCTTATCAACCTAGTGACTAGCATAGTCAGCATCAACAAAATCAATCAGATCAAAATTTCCACCTCTTCAATACCATAGGCATAGATCTTAAGTTCCTTTCAAGTATCTCAAGTTTCTCTTCTCCTCAATTAAGTGTGACTCTTCTCGCTTTAAGTAAAACATTGCGCATAAACTAACACTATACACAATGTTCGGAAGAGTTGCAGTTAGATACAATAAAGAAGCAATTATTCCTCTGTATCTAGTTTCATCAATCAAAGCACCAGTTTCGTCTAGATCCAGTTTAGTTCTGGGTGCATTAGGTGTGTAAATATCCTTAGCAGTTTCCATCTCAAATTTCTCCCATTGTTCCTTAATGTACTTTTTTTTATGAATGATTCACTACTAAAAATAAGGCATTTTCAGACCGAAATTTCGGACCGAAATTCGGTTGGAGCACGTTGTCCGACCGACGCGGTGGGATAATTCATCGAATTATAATTTTTTTTTTTTTTACTGTTAGCCGACCGCCGCGGTCGGACAATAATTAAAATTTTTTGTCCGACCGCAGCGGTCCGAGTGCGGTCGGTGGACAGAAACTATACCAACACGGGCATAGCAGCCCGTTTTTCATTTCACACCATACCCATTTCTCTCTCTTTCGCCCCTTTCTTTCTTTCTCCATTCAACTCGATTCCAAAGCCAAATCCAACCCAAATCTATTAAAAAACTACTCTTAATCTCTTAATTCCATTCCTCTACAACTTGGTAAGTTTAATTTTCATAGTTTTCTTCAATTTTTCCCCAAATCCGAAACCCTAACTTTTTTATCTATTTTTTTTTGTAGTTCTTCCATCTATCAAAGTTGGGGATTGTACATTAGTGGTGGTGGAGTACAAAACCATCCCTTGAGGTGAGTTTTATGATGAAACACCAATTTTTTTTTTTTAAATTTAATTTTAGCTCGTTTTTTTTCATTTTTTCCTATGTTTGAATTTTAGCTCATGAAATTAATCCATGACATAGTAGTTGTTATTTGGTTGTGAACTAGGTTACATTGTGTTGTTGTTTGGTTTGGGAATTGTTGAAGCTAGTTTGACATTTTTGTTGGTATTGTTAAAATTAGGTTGATTGAAAAATTGGGTGTTGTTAAAAAAATGATTGGGTTATTGAATGCACATTTAGAAGATTCTATGGTTGGAAAGTAACACTTTGAATGAGTTGTTTTAGTGAAAAAGTTGGTGTTCCATTGAGAATAGTACACTTTGAATAGGTTGTTGTTGATGGGTTCCTTTAGTAGTGTTGTTGTTGTTGAATGTTGTTAATGGTGTTGTTGTTGTTGTTGTTGTTGTTGTTGTATTGCTTTGAGATAGAATTGTTGGTGTATAGTGTAGTTTGGTAGTTAGATTCTTTGAGGCATTTCATCAAATAAGTGGTGAGCAACAACTAAGTTGAATAGTTTGCAAATAGTTTTAGATTACTCCAACTAAGTATAGATAAGTAAATAGTTTTATCATTTTGAATTATAAATAGATATAAGTTGCAAACGAGAAGTGTTATTAATTACTAAATGATAATCTTAGAGAACAAATTAGTTAGTAATATAAAAGTAATGTTTGTGTATCAAAGAAATGTTTGTTTAAATATTTGCAATTTAATATGCATCTGAAACGTGTAATTTTTGTGTAGATATGGTTAATGAAAGTCGTAGTTGGATGTATAATAGAAATAATCCCGGCCGGCGGGGGATGAGGGCAGAATTTGCAGTAGGTGTTGAAAATTTTATTGAAAAAGCGAAAACACTTGATGATTTTATACGGTGGGGCCAGATTAAGTGTCCTTGTGTAGACTGCCAGTGCATAAAAGGAAAAAATCTGGAAGATGTTGAAATGCATCTTTATAGGAAGGGTTTTATGCCAGATTATTTTGTTTGGGTTTATCATGGAGAGTCTAGGGATGTGGGGGGTGATGTTCATTTTCAAGATGCTTATGTCGGTGGGAGTGGTCCGTTTGTGGAGAATGATCTTGATAATTATCGAATGAACGATATGGTTAATGATGCTTTTGGGATGTACCCAGAGGAGCCATCCCAACCGAGTACATCGCAACCAAATGTTGAGCACATTCCTAATGATGAGGCAAAGCTCTTCTATAAACGGTTGGAGGAAGCTAGTCGTCCATTGTACGAAGGCTCAGTGCATTCCAAGTTGTCAGTTGCTGTTAGATTGTTAAGTATTAAATCTGATTTTAGTATATGTCAAGCAGCCATGGATTCCATCATTGACCTTATGAATGATCTCAATCCGACTAACATGGCATTACCAACTAATTATTACCACACTAAGAAGTTGGTTTCCACGTTAGGTCTTTCTGCTCAGAGAATTCATTGTTGTGTCAACGGTTGCATGCTGTTTTATAAGGATGATGCAGAATTAGATAAATGTAAATTTTGTGCGGAGCCTCGTTACAAGCCGGTTTTAAACCCTAAAAAGAAGCCGGTACCCGTTAAGTCGATGCATTACTTATCCCTTATACCTAGGTTAAAGAGGTTGTATGCGTCGATGAGTTCTGCTCCTCATATGAGATGGCACCATGATCGTACGAAACAGCCAGGCATTCTAAGCCATCCGTCAGATGGTCAGGCATGGAAACATTTTGATCAGGTGTATCCGGCATTTGCTAGTGAACCAAGAAACATAAGGTTGGGTCTATGTTCAGAAGAAAAAACACTTCTAATTTTGGAGAAGGAACATCTAGGGCTAACGAGGAGGATGAATATATGGATGACGTTGAAACAAGTGAGGAAGAATTTGTTGACAGCCATGGCCATCCTGGGGTAGGGTACCCTCCAGGGTAAAGATGGGCATGTTTGACGATTTTCAGGTAATAACTATATTTTATTTTTTAATAATTTTGTTAAGTGTCACTTTTTTAAAAATCTAATATTTTTAATTATTTCAGGCAAAGTGTAAATGGCATCCTGCATTTAATAGCATTGCCGAAAGCAATTTCCTTGGAAAATGTGCAGATAGAGTGAAAGGTAACCTTTATGATTGTCGGGCCAAAGGAAAGAAGCCCGAGTGGATATACGATCACGTTTGGGCAAAATATCTAGAATATTGGGATAGTGATGAATTTAAGAAGAGGAGCGCCCAAGGAAAAGCCGCACGAGCCTCCGAAAAGGGTGGATCGCTGCACACCGGGGGTTCGGTTAGCTCAGCGACTCAGCGGATGATATTGGTAACTTATTAATTAATTGTATGTATTATTTTATGTAACTCACATTAATTTTCTATCTAACTTGTTATCTTTTTAATTTTGTAGGAAAGGCAAGAAGGGCGGCCAGTTCGTGTGCCTGAAATGTTTAAGAAGAGGCATATATACAGAAACAAAAAAGGAGAAGAAGTGTGGGTCGAAGAACGCGCTAAAGAGCTATATGTAAGTTATTAAATTCAATTTTTTAAACTTATTAAATCCGTCAATATTTGTAAATCTAATTCTTGTTATTAAATTTTTTTTCAGGAAAAGGCTATGGCGGTCTATGAAGAAAGGATTGCGACTCAGGCATCCGGGTGTGGTAGCAGTGCCCCAGCTGAAATGACACTAGAGGAGGAAACCGCACTATGGTTGGAGGTGAATGGCGGAGTAAAGAAGGGAAGTGCTTACGGCCTTGGATCGCAGTATGCCTCAGAACGTCTAAATCCAGGTTTTGGCTCTTACACTCCTCCTGCTAGTTTAATTGATCCCTCGGTGGAAGCCTCTTTGCGCAATGAAATCGAAGAGCTTAGGAGAAAGAGTGAAGAAGACCGTTTGCGCAATGAAGAAAATTTGAGAGTCATGCGGGAAATGATGCAGAACATTATGTGTGGTGGTGCGGACAAGGGAACGAAGGGCAAGGGCAAGGGCAAGGGCAAGGGCAAGAGCAAGAGCAAGAGCAAGAGCAAGAGCAAGAGCCGGGGGAAAGGCAAGAGCAAACGTCAATACAGCTCTGAGTCGGGTTCTGAGTCGGGTGCTGAGTCTAGTTCTGAGGCAACGGAGTAGTGATAATGGACTGTTGATGTATTAGACTTGTTTTAGACATGTTTTAACTTGTTTGGATCGCTATTCGGATTGGATATGTTATGCAAAAATGTTAAACTTTCTAATTTAAAGGCAATAAGCCTTGTTTAGACTATTATTAAGGCTTGAGAAGCCTTATCTTCTTCTGGGTGCTGTTTTTTCTGTTTTTTACAGGTGGTGTAGCTCTAATTGCAGGTTTTTTATTGCAGGTATTACACTGCCTACCGATCGCAGCGGTCCGAAAGCGGTTCGAAATTTGGCAATTACCCAGCCCAGAAATAAGCAATTTCCCACCGCAGCGGTCGCCTGGCCCACCGCTGCGGTCGCCTGGCCCACCGCTGCGGTCGCCCACTTTTCCAGTTTTTGAGCAATCTCCCACCGCTGCGGTCACCCAGTTCAACATTATTTTTCCCACCTTATAAACTAGGCGACCGCCGTCCGACCGTGGTGCGGTCCGACGTCCGACCGCGGCGGTCGGAAGGCTGTGAGCGACCACTACTTAGCCGACCGCCTTTTTAGGTCGGACGACGGTCGCCTAGCCGACCGTTGTCCGACCGTATGGGCGGTCGGAAAAGCCCTGATTTTTAGTAGTGATTATGCCGTCCTGAGTTTTCTTGATTTGTAAACCTCAGAAAAAATTCAGATCACCCATCATGCTCATCTCAAACTCACTACCCATCAGGTCGGCAAATTCCTTACATAGGTTCTCATTAGTAGCTCCTAAAATGATGTCATCTACATACACTTGAACAATGTGTAGGTCAGTAGCTTCTTCCTTAGAAATATAGTATTGTCTATTCTTTCTCTAGTGAATCCATTCTTTAATTAGAACGAAGACAATCTTTCATACCACACCTTAGGAGCCTGTTTCAACCCATATAGTGCCTTGTCAATTTTGTAGACATGATCAGGAAATTCAGTGCTTTCAAATCCTAGAAGTGGAACCACATACACGTTTTTCATTCAAATAGCCAATTCCCAATGCACTCTTTACGTCCATGAAACGACCTCGGTTAATCGTTTCAGAAGTTAGGACTCCGATTAGTATGCTGATAATTTTACAATATTCGTAAGGTCCATTAGGACTTGTCTGTAAAATTTGAGCTAAATCAGACCTCGTTTGGTACGTATCGGAAGAAGATTTCAATTTTTATTGTCAATAAATATTAAAAAGAGATTTTTGAACTCGGTTTTGGCAAACGAGTTCCGATTCGAAATCCGAAAGCGCCGCTAGGTTCGTATGATTATTTGTAACTTTTATGAACTTTCGAAAGTGAATGGTAATACTAAATCTCCGAGGTGTTGATACCACTTTTCTCACGACCCAACCTAGGGCACGACAGAAACCTACAATGAGTGTCGATCACTGCTAAACCCACTAATAATCTATTAATGATAGAGATAAGCTGGCGACCTGATCGTATATACGTACCTATCTGCTGAAAGCATAAAGTTTGGAAAGATGACACGACTTTAACTTGTTGGCAATTAGAACACTGAGCCACAAATTCTGCTATGTCACACTTCATTCCGTCCCACCAAGAAATCTACTTAAGATCATGGTACATCTTAATCGAACCTGGATGAACAGTGTATTTGGGATAATGTGCCTTTATTATAATCTGAAGTCTACCTTTATATATGAGAATACCGTCAGTAGTAACCCTGTATGGTCACTCCAGTTTTCTTCTGGCTATTTTTCTGTATTCAACTAGAACTGGATCCTCATACTGACATTGTTTTACTTCATGAAAATTTAGAATTAAAGGTCTAGTGCAGCTTATCGTCCATCCATTATTGGCATATTTCCTTCACACCTCAACTCTTTGAGAAGTTACTTTAGCGTTATAAGTGCACATGTAATCAACTTTGTTGCTGGTATTCTGCCTCAGCTCATGGTCCAACTACATGTCTCTTTTATTTTCACTTTTTCAAGTCATAATATTTCCAATCTAAAGACAATGCCCTGAAGTCACTACAAGAAACTTGACATATTGTGGCGACTAAAGTCGCCACTGAAACCCCAAAAGTCGCCACTAAATATTTATTGTGGCGACCTCGGGGGTTGCTGCACTACAAGCCGAAACTAAATGTTTATTGTGGCGACTTCTATTAGTCGCCACAAAAGGTTCATAGTTGTGGCGACTAGCCGCGCCACTAAAAGTAAATACTAACGCCGCAAAAAAAATTCCACAATCTAAATCTTTGATAAGTCGCCACTGAAGAATGAGTTAATGTGGCGACTGTGGCCGCCACTAAAACTATTACAGTTTCTGTTGCAAGTATTGTCGCCACTGAAGAGTATTTTTGTGGCAACTAGGTCGCCACTAATGCCTCTTTTTTAAAAAAAAAATAAATTTATAAGTTGTTTAAACCCTTGCTAATTGTCAAACTACATTAACATTGTAACAAACAACACTAAAAATAGGGACTTTTTCTATCAACTATTTTATGCAACAAAATATACAACACTCATTAATACATTGTAATTATGTATACACATAAAAAAAATAGATCAAAGTGTCTTCGGACTTCTTCTTGGCCAACATCATTTCCCTTGTTGATGAACCTTTGTCACTGCTATTTTTTGGAAAAAAAAATACTACTGATCATTTCCATAAGTCCACAACAGTAAGCAACTCTTTATTTATAGAACATCGAGCAAATTATTGAACAAAAAATATTCTCACTCGATTAGATGACCACAACAATATTCATAAGATGAATTAAAAATAATGTGTAATACAGGGACATTAATTAAATACTACTTGTCCAATAAGGAAAGTGTATTTAGTCCAACTACAATACCTCTAACTACAGAAAACAAAGAATATAAAGATAGTCTTTTTTAGCTTTCAGGAACCAGAGTTGAGAAAATTAGAATGGAAGAAACACAATGGATACCTTGAAAGTGTGGGTAAAAACTCCAATATAACAAATTGCATTGTCCAGAATAATCTCCACACAGAAGATCTGGTGTAAACAAGTAACTCTGTTAGATCCTTAAAAAATATACAAGGCATAAGTTACATCGATTTAATTCAACAACACATGCCTAGATAGAGTGAAGGAAGACGACATTATTCTAGTTAAAAGATTTTCAGTACTTAAGCACGACAAAAATAAAAAGTAAAAAAGGGGAAAGTAGAATGAAACACTTCATTTGAATGACCTGTGATAGCCAAGAAAAGTACTAAAAATAGTAGACAATTAGCTTTGATGGGGGAGAAATTGTGGAAGAAATTAGGAAGCAAACTTATCCCAAACTTTATGAAGAAGAGAAGTAAACGGTTAACAGAGGGAGAAGAAGAAAGAGAGCTGAAGAAAAAACATAAAATCTGTAAGTGAATAGCGTAATTGATATCACTACCAATTAGCTGCATCAATCTGGTCACTCCAATATGCACTATCCAGAAGAAACTATTAAATTAATAATACATTAATATTTCAAAAATAGATCTATTGATTACAAGTGCTTGATCTCCTCGCAAAAGAATAAATTCCATCAGAATAAACTACAATCTTAATAGATTGCTTTGCTGAGGATTGCCTGTATTCTTATACCGAGTACTTGCGTGCAACTGCTGGTTATACTTATCTTTTTCTATGTTTCGAGATGGACGTTATCAAACATGGAAAAGAACATCTGAAGACTATTAAATCTCTCATCTTTGCACATTCATACATATCGAAAAAGTAATATTTCATAAATGTGATTGGATTCATGAAACAAAAGAATCTATTCAATAAAATCATACTTGCAAAGCCATTTAAATATCACAAAATCGATTAACTTCAAACTTTTATGAGCTATCCTCTACCTACAACCCAATCCCCTAGGACCATAGTCGTTTCTATGCTAGTCCTAACTCAAAATGAAGAAGCATCAGTAATGAGCACAAACTGCTTTAACATAGAAATAAATAAGTATATAAATAGAATTCGAATAGAAATACATAATTATAGAGTATTACTTTCACTCTGTAAAGAATCCACTCTTATCCGTATTTACAATCATGAGAAAAGCCATGACCAAATTGCCTGATGAGTAGAATATATCTTTTAAAGTCTTAGGCAGTTTCTTTGCATTAGTACAATTGTAGAAATGATCAAGCAACCTATATTTATATCAAATACTTAAAGACAAACACCCTACAACTAACAAAGGCAGAACCAAAGCTGATCTTATAATAATAAAAATCAATAATAACTATTAATTTTATGAAACAAAACCAACATCATGTCCACACATGTAGTACGGCGATGGTTGTTAGCTCTTTTTACATTCCAATATTTAACAAAGAATGCCAGTAGGAGAAGACACACAATTTATTGGTGCAAGAGGAATAGATTGGGAAGGGATGGTTTGTTCGAAAATATTCTTAAATTCATGTTAGAATTGATTGTGAAAGTTGAGGTGGACTCCTGGGAATCACATGTACCAGAGATGTTGGCAATGAAAATAGCACAATATCTATTGGACAATTCTAAGGACACTCAACTTTACACACATTTTGCTATAGAGTGTTTTAATGCCGGATTAGATCATAGTGGTGGAACTTATGATGATATTACTGTCATAGTGGCACATATTTTGCCTTTATAGTGCTCTGCCTTTTGATACAACTTTGCTGGAGCAATTAGAACTAACAATTCTTAATAGTTGTAAGAAATAGGAAGGGGTAATACTTACTTGAGAAACGAGCATATGTAAATTATATGATTATTTCATTTGATCACTATTGATTATTGCTTCATGATAAAACTAAATTAATTCTCCTTTTAAGAACACCCGATATTGAATTATGAACCAAATACATTTAGCATCCATGTCCCAAAAAAAAATAATCATGAACTAGAGTTTATTAATACTTTATATATGGTTGAGTTGACAATTGTCAATTATGAGCATTCCTCACTGCTTTCGTTCTTCCTAAGCAATAATACCTATATTTCACCAAAACTCATCAAGCATTAATGGCCATAGAACAATCAAATAGTAGCACTTTCTCTAAGTATCTCCATTAAGCATGTAGCATTTTCTTAGATCCAAAACTAAACAAGGCCACCTTTACTATTTCCCATAACATTAAAAAGTATTTTCAGAAAAATTAACATTTATTCCCAAGATAACCTGAAAAAGAATAGAGCAGAAAAGGAAAAAAAAAATGCACAATCCACAATGTCATAACAAATTTTGACCTAGCCAATAGTACTCTAGACATGTTGAAACCAGCTCCAATGATAATCCACAACTCGATTAAAATGCTTGAATTTTATTGAAACCCTAGTTGGGAGGAAAACTAAAAGGGGGAAATCAAGCAATGAATTTAGCAATAGAAATACAAATTAAACTTAACAGTTGAAGAAAGTGTACAAACAAATTATGAACATAACTTGAAATAAGAATTAACTAATAGAGAAGGAAAATAATGAGAAAAAAATATAGAAATTGAAAACATTTACATAAGAAGAACGTTCTGCAACTTACGAATCTCACAGGAAAGGGAAGGAAACAGCATAAGGCTGCTTCGATACTTTGAACCCAAATGGTTTGCTTCCTAATTTCTTCTTTCATCTCATCTCTAGATCTGCGTTTTTGAGCGCTATAGGGGGGCACAATATTTTTTTGCCATCTCTAGATTTGGGTATCAACTATAGATTTGATTTTTGATCTCAAGAGAGAGACCCGATGAAAGTTAACATTTCATAGTGAGGGTTTCAATTTTTGAGGGAGGGGATACACATAAACATAAGGGCGGGGTGTTCCATTTTCTATTACATGTATAAAATTTCAATTGTAAAGAAAAACAATAGCAGCGACAATGTCGCCACAGAAGGCTCATTTTAGCAACTGGTCAGAAAGAATCCGCTATTAGTGGCGACCTTTTATAAATGGCTACTAATACTTCCGGGAAAAACTACACCTTAGGTGTAAAATAAAAGTTTTTTGTATATTTGTGGCGACTTAGGAATAATGGCCTCTAAAACTTCACTTTTAGTGGCAACTATTAGGATCGCCACTAAAACTATTACGATTTGTGGCAACTTCTTCAAATCGCCACAAAAACCCTAGCTTTAGTGGCGAGTAAAATTGTCGCCACTGAATGTCGCCACAATAAGTCCGATTTCTTGTAGTGAGTGGATGTTTAGTCTGAAGATCATTTCTGATCTGCATCATATTATCCAGTAGTTGCGGGATCCTTATCCTTATATGATAGACCATGTTCAGATGAACCTTAACATACATTAGGATTTGAGCAACTACATTCCCATAAGGAGCTTGCGGAACAACACTAACATCTACTGAGATGTTGTATAGTGCGTTCGTAAAAATAATATAGCTTGCATCAAATCTTCTATAGTGTGTAGTGACAAGGTACTTCAAAAGCTCCTCCTATTGCATCAAGCGTGAGCTAATTCTTAGTTCTAGCGACCTATTCTATATCGAAAGGTATATCGAAAAGGTGATTCTCGGCTGAATCGTGTTAATCCATCCAGAGTTTAGTATATCTTTCTTCCGAAAAAGATTTCTCGTGATCGAGGAAGGATCAGCTTAGTCAGAATAAGCTGTGCAATGGTATTATCATATTATCCATATATTTTTATTCCAAAAGTACGATATGCGTGTTATGATTTTGATCCTGTAATAAGAAGATAATGCCCGTGGAATAGTTTATGAAGATCGTGCAAGTTCTCTTGTTATCTGCGTGAATCTTGCTTTAGACTTAGGCTCGTTCGAGGACGAACAAGAGTTTAAGTGGAGGAGAATGAAACGACCTCGGTTAGTCATTTCAGAAGTTAGGACTCCGATTGGCGTGCTGATAATTTTAAAATATTCGTAAGGTCCATTAGGACTTGTCTGTAAAATTTGAGCTAAATCAGACCTCGTTTGGTACGTATCGGAAGAAGATTTCAGTTTTTATTGTCAATAAATATTAAAAAGAGATTTTTGAACTCGGTTTTGGCGAACGAGCTCCGATTCGAAATCCGAAAGCGCCGGTAGGTTCGTATGATTATTTGTAACTTTTATGAACTTTCGAAAGTGAATTTCGATTTTGTTCGGCTAGTTCCCGCTAAAATGCCGAAAGTTAAATAATTTGACCTTTTTTCATTTAAATTCGCATCTTGAGTTTCAGGAGTCCGATTTGAGATCCACCTTCGCGAGTATGTTACATATATTTTGTATAACTTGTATGCAAAAGTTGGAATTATTTCGAATATCGTAAGGTGTCGTTTTAATTTTCATCGCGAAAAGAAAAGAAAAGAAAATAAAAAAATGAAAAAGGAAAAAGACAAAAAGGAAAGAAACAAAGAAAGTAGGCGGTGCTTTGGTGGGGATATTAATCCCTTAGGTCAGCTCATTGCTCAACATGAAATGAGCATAAACAAGAAATGAGCGAAACAGAGAGAATGAAAGGAACGAAAAATGCCAGAAAATGAGAAAAAAGCCGGAGAAAAGATAGAATTTTCACCCCGAAACATTCAGGTAATGATCCTAATATATTATTTGAGTTTATTATGTGTGTTTGAATATGTTTTAATGGTAAAACTTGAAATATTAGACATCGTTTTAATAAGTTCAATTAATAGTTTAAAGGGTCAAATGGACCCCGATAATGAAATTGATCATATATTCGTACTCAATGAGTTATGGGCAACATATAAATGTAATTTATTTAGGGTTTGATTATGTGACCATAAACCCTGTACATAGGCCTGACCTGCGTATTGCGTATGCGAATAGGGTATCAGGCTCCTAACCGGACAGCCCTAAACCTAGTATGTTGGGTAGTCAGCTGTAATTTCTTTTATACAGCTTAGATGTATCAGTATGTCTGTGTTTTTGTTTTAAGTCTTGTCATTACTTATGAATTATTATATTTATTTTCCAAATTAAATTAGTAAGGGTTCGCCCGACAGGTCTAGGGGAGGATATCGGGTGCCCGCATGGCCTAACCGGATTCTGGGTCGTGTCAGTCCATTTGGTACAAAGTAAATTTTATGTAAGTATAAAAAGCAATCAACATTCTTATGGCTTCCATTCTCGCAACAGGTGCAAAAATCTCATCATAGACGATTCGTTCTTCTTGACTATACCCTTGAACCATTCGTCTTGCGTTGTTTCTTATTACTGTATCATGCTCATCCAACTTGTTTCTGAACACCTAGTTAGTTCCTATGCTGGACCTTTCCTTAGGTCGAGGAACCTGACGCCAAACCTTACTTCTTTCAAACTAAAGTAGTTCGTCATGCATTGTAATCACCCAATCTGGATCCTTAAGTGCTTCTTGTATATTCTTAGGTTCTATAGAAGATAGAAATGCATAGAATGTATGGAAGTTTTTTAAAGCTCCATGTGTAACAATTCCATTTATATCAGACATGAGGTTCTCCCTTCAATGTGACTTTTGATGATTCTAAGATTCAAACATGAGGTTCTCCAGGGTCATCTAGATTCTCATCTTCTTAATCTTATGTTTACCATATCTTGTTGTCCCCTAGTTCCCCCCTGAGTTTGACCATTGTCTTTAGTTTGATTATCTTCATGCTCATTCATGTTTCTCACAATCACCAGCAGGTTCATCATGTGCAAGTCTAATCACCTGATCATTATCTATATCTTTGTTTGTTTCCAATCCAAATTCATCACACACTACATGTACACTTTCTTCTGCAGTCGAGGTCCTCTTGTTGAACACCTTATATGCCTGACTCTATGAAGAATATCCCATGAAGATAGCCTCATTACTCTATGCATCAAACTTTCCCAAAGGTTCTCTCCCATTGTTGTGCACGAAACATTTGCACTCAAGGCTTTTAGATGTGCAATATTAATTTTCCGTCCTCTAAGCAACTCATAGGAAGTCTTTTCTAGAAATGGACAACTAGAACATTAATTCAACAAGTAACAAGTGGTTTTTACTGCGTCAGCCCAAACATTCTTTGCTAAACCACTTGATAATAACATTTTTCCAGCCATATCTTCTAAGGACATATTCTTCCTTTCAACTACTCCATATGTTTAAGAGGTCCTTGGAGCAGAGAAGTTGTGGTCCATACCATGTTCATTATAATACTCTCCAACCTTACCATATCAAACTCAGTTCCATGGTCAGACCTAATGCTCACAAGCTGAAATCCCAGTTTCTTCTGTTCGGTTCTTTTCCCAATCCTTGAACATATCAAATGGTTCATCTTTAGATGCAAGAAACAGGGTCCATGTATACCTATAGTAGTCATCAACAATCACCATCACAAACTTCTTGCCTCCTCTACTCCTTTCCCTCATTGGTCCACACGTCCATGAGAACCAGCTCAAATGGTCTTGAAGTGCTAACCACTTTCTTTGACTTGAATGGGGATCTTACATGTTTTCCCCTTACACAAGCATCACAAATTTTGATGTCTCCTAATCTTTTACTTGGCATTCCACAAATGTGGCCCTCCAACACCAACTTATTAAGCTCTGTTAAGCTTGAATAACCTAGCCTTTTGTGCCATAACTATTTATCTTTCTCGAGCACAGTTAGAAAAGCCAAATTTTTCTGAGGAAAAGAACCTAGTGAAGCCTAGTATACATTTTTCTCATGATTCCCTTCCATCACCACTTCACCCGTCTGCAAGTTCTTCATAATGCACCCTATAGAGGTAAAGCTAACTTGATTTCCTCTGTCACATATTTTGGAGATACTCAGCAGGTTATGTCTCAATCCATCTACTCAATACACAGTTTCGGTGGCATGATTGAGGGACCTCCCAACCTTTTTAATACCAATAATTTAACCACTTTTTCCTCCTCAAAAAGCCACACTACCCTCTTGAAATACTACGAGTGAGAGAAAGTTTCTTCTAACTCCAGTCATGTGCCTATATCAACCATTATCAAGAGTGTAGCTTGGGTTGTTCCTTCCCGCCCCAGCCTGCAAATGAGAATTAGGGGTTGGTTTTAGGGATTCAGATGACCTTGGGTTCCTTCTTATGATAGAATGGATGAATCAAATCTCTTCTAGCCCAGTAAGATAAAAAAGACTTCTTACTTATTCTTCATTAGTGCCTTTTAAGCAACAATGCCTGTATCTTTTTGATGTCCAGTTTCACCACAAATAAAGCAAAGCATGTTATATGGATGTCCAACATATTTACTTTTAGGATTCCAGGAAGGCAATGGTTTTCTATAACCTAAGCCACTTTACCCTTGTTCTGATTATCAAGAACCCAATTCATAGCTTCAGAAGACTTGTTCCATTTAGTGAGTCTGGAAAGTTCATAGTTAGGTTTATCAATATTTTCTTGAAGAACCCGGTTCTTTTCAGTTTCCTAATATAGCGCCTCAATTTTCTTTTTAAGCTTAGCTTCAAAATTGATTTAAGCTTCACTAACTACTTGCCTACCACTAACTTCTTTTAGTTTAAGATTTTCTACCTCAAGTACTGAAACTTTCTTTTACTCAGCAAGAACCTATTCCTTTAATTTTACATTCTCAAGTTTAAGGGCTGAGCTTTTTTTTTTCTCTTCAAGAACATGTGCATTACAAGATGCTATTTCTTCTTCAAGTTTGATTTTCGCTGCTTCTAAGTCCTTCTCTCAATTTTAAACCAGACACAACTGAAAGAAGTTGATCCTTCTCAGCCATTAAACTTTCAAACCCTTCAATTAAAGAAATTGCCAACAAAAAAAAGTTTTCTTTGAGAGAATGTGTGAAGGTTATCTTTTAAGTCAGCAAAACTGACCTCAGATGGATCATTTTTGAATTCCTCTTCCCCAAGAGCCATCAAAGTGAGTGGAGAGTCAGCTTCGAATTCCTTTTCAAGTTCAGTGCAACTTTGAGATGGTCCCCATGTAGCGATGAATAGTTCCTTCTTCTTCTTTCTTATGGATCTGAAAAGTGGTGGATGCTTGGTTTTCTTTGGTTAGTTCTTCTTTATAGCTTTGTTCTTTTTCCACTCAATTTCCCACATAGGACAGTCTTTCATAGCATGATCTTTCTTCTTACACATGAAGCAAGCAGCGCAGTCTGGATTATTAACGATGTTCTTTTTGGCAGGAGTTGTGTTGGTTGCTCTTTTAGTATCATTTTTTTTTTCAAGATGCACTATATTTCTAAACTCACTAAGTAAGGCCAACCCTTGCTCAGACCACTCAAACATCGAGCTTCCAGTAGCTTCTAATGCCAGGTTCTTTACCTTCTTAGGTTCTACCTTGATCCTTGACTCTTCAAGAGTTCATGAGTCTTCAAATACCAACGAGTTCATCTAGTTAAATCTTGTCTAGTTCCTTTGACTCGATAATATCTATAAACTTTCCTATCAAGAATCACATAGAATCCTAATGATATTTTCCACAAAGTCTTCATTCGTGAAAGTCATACCTAATGACTTCATCTCATTGGTGATGATAGTGAACCCGTTCATCATGTCTTGGATGGACTCTATCTCTCCCATATCAAATAACTCAAACATTCTTTTCAACGACTGGATCCTTGACTTTTTGGCCAGACTAGTTCTTTTATGTTCAACTTAAAGCGCATCCCATCCTTTGGCAGTTTTGTATGAAGAAACTTAGTTATTTTCACTAGGACAAAGTCCACATATGAGAAGCCTCTTATTCTTTGTATTTTTGTCAACCATCCTGAAGTCATCATCAGTTTATTCAAATCTTTCCTTAGGAACTGATTTACGAGTAGCTCATTTACCAACGTTCTTGGAGGAGACCAAATGTCCTTTAGAAGTACTGATCTAGAGTTGATAGTCTTCAGCTTGAATGTAGTAATCTATTCATCTTTTCCACCATCCATAGTACTGGCCATTGAACTACGATGCCATGTTAATGGATTGTCCTGTGGTTATAATCGGTGGTGCACTCATGATTTAGATCCTTCTCAAGATGTAAATATTAGTAGAGAGAACCTGCTCTAATACCACTTGTTGCACTTGGTGCAGCTTGTAAGACACTAGATGGGGGGTGAATAGTATCCTTACCAAATTTTTTCATTACCTAAAACTTACTTCTTGCTTAGGTGAATTACTCATTGAAGAACAAGGTTCTAAATGAGTTCCACCAAACTCTATTACTTAAACTTATGCAGAATGTAAATAACACAGAGATTTTTACATGGAAAAATCCTTGCACGACCCAAACTCTAAGATTTTAAACTCTTCCACTATGGAAAATGGGCATGTTTTAGGTTAGAACTCTATAACAAAGGAACTAAAATTCTTAGTACCTAGACCTCAGAAGTTAAACTCTAGCTTACAAGATTGAACCTTCCTTACAAAAGTATTCTACTTCAATGCTTCTGAAATAAATTGATAGAACTACAACTCTAATCCTATTATAAAAAACTAGACAAACAAACAAAGTATGAAACTTGATATCTTCTAGGTTTGGCCGCGCCGCTTCTGTCTTGCAGTCAATTGTTCTCACGAATAATTGCTCTCTATTTGTTGTTAAGGACTTCTTGAATGCATAAACAATCTTTGCCAAACAACTTGTATTTATAGAGCTCATAAAAACCTTTTCCACTTTAGTTTTGAACTACTTTTCCAATTTGAAATACTTCACGTTTTAGGTTATAAAACTTTCGTTATTTGAACCTAAGTTGTTTTGTCTAAGTCTTCAATCCTTAGCTGCCTAGAAAACCTCTTTCCAGTGTCGCCTCACTGCTTCTCCAACTTCAAATAGGATTGAGACTTGTTGATGTCAGCTGTTGACTTTTCCTTCTAGAACTCAAAAAACTCAAACTTAGACTCGATAGGCTTCAATTTGTCTTCAACTCTAACTCTAACTATGAACCTTTTTATCTTCGTATCAGCACCAGATTCTTTTGTAAATCATAAAAATCTACACTTCAACATGAGTCAACAAAGTTACTCACCATAAACAATTTTATGGAATGATTATGTATTGTAACTGTTAGCTTGGATAAACTTGGAGTTTTGACTGATGACTGAGGAACGGATTCAAAGGACCTGTTCCTTTGAATCACTGCAGCAGAATAGATAATTCATGCAAAATCGTTTAAGTTGATATTATTATTTATCCTAAAACTGACGTATATCTTGATAATTATGCAGGTCTAAACGGATACGAAAAGATTGCATAACTAAGGGATAAAGGATAGAAGATTCGGATTCTAGAAAGAAGAATCCAATCAGGACTCAAAGTCATGGAAGCTTTGGAGTTCTAATTGCTCAAGACTTCTTGGCTGCTGGAGCTATAAAACGTGGAGCATATCAGCCATAGAAGCGTGCACAAATACAGAGAGCATCGAGCAAAAGCTGAGAAGAGTTATTAGCTTATTTGTGTAATTAGTTAGCTACAGTAGAACTAAGTTAGAACCTGTTCCTTAGATTGAAACTTGTAAAAGTTCAAGTCTTTGTTAAGTTGTAGTAAGCAAAAATCGAGTTGTAAACTTTTTGGTTCAAGTCGTGGACTTGACACAACTTCACCGATCGTGAGAAAGATCACTAAAGGCTTAGAGTTAGTCCTAGGTTAGTTAGTAAGAGTGAGTCTTGTAACCAAGTGGGTCTTTTTACATAGTGAAGTTGAAATCATACTTGTGAAGTAGGTCGTGGTTTTTTGATCCCGAGTCAAGGGGTTTTTCCACGCTAATATCTAGTGTTCAATTACTTAAAGTTTTAATTCCGCATATCGTATAGTAAAGGAACACATTTTAAGGAATTGGTCCTTAAAACAGTAAAGTGGTGTAATCGTGGGAGATAGCAATTGGTATCAGAGCGAGTTATCCTTGAAAAGGCTAACACCTAGGATTAGATGAGTACATCACGAGAAAACAGTGAGGGTCAGTCAATGGTTAGAGCACCTTATTTCAATGGGAAATACTATTCATGGTAGAAAGAGAGGATGCGTGATCACCTTCAAGCAGAGGACTATGAATTGTGGGATATAGTAACTGAAGGTCCCATGATCCCAATGAAGAAGGATGCTGAGGGAAACGATGTTCCCAAAACCAGGAAGGAATGCAATGCTGAAGACATAAAGCAATGGGAAAAGAATGCAAAGGCAAGGAAGTGGCTGGTTGGTGGACTTAGTCCTGACGAATGCACTAGAATCAGAGGGTATGCCACTGCAAAGGAGATTTGGGATGCTCTACAAGTTGCACACGAAGGAATAAGTCAGGTAAAAAGGTCCAGAGGTACACTTCTTTATGCTGAATATGAAAGCTTTAAAATGAAAGAAGAAGAGTCAATCTCTGAAATGTATACTAGATTTAATGCCATTGCTTCTGAACTTATCTCTTTGGGAAGGGTTTTAACTGTGGAAGATAGAGTAGAAAAGATTTTAACTAGGGTTCTTCCAGATTCTTGGGAGATCAAAGCTTGTGCTATCATAGAAAGCAAAGATTTAACCACTTTATCCTTAGATGAGCTTATAGGTAATTTAAAGACTTATGAACTGAGGAAAAAGGTTAAAAACATAGGAGCACCAGTTAAAACTGAACCTAACCTAGCCTTGACTGCTGGTGATAAAATCATTGATGATAAGGAACTGGTCCTTATCGCTAAAAGTGTTCAGAAATATTTGATTAAGAAAAGGGCAATTAGTGGACAGGGTAGGTCTACTAACATGAAACAGGCTGGAGAATGCCACAAATGTGGAAGTTCGGAGCACTACATCAGCAAATGTCCAATTATGGAAGGAGAATGGAGGAAGAGATTCATTGATGAAAGGAAGAAGGCTAGGGAACAGGTCCATAAGAAAAGTGGAAATCCCAAAGCAATGGTTGCAGGATGGCAAGACAGTGAAGACGAAATAACTGATGATGATCTGGATGAGGATCTTTCTCTAATGGCACTTGGAAATTCAGAAAATGAAGAAGATGCTGAGGTATTTGTGTCTAAACTCAAAGATGATGTAAAAAGCATGCCTAGAGAAAAATTGGTTAAAGTATTCCATATTGTGCTAAATGAATTTAAATCTCTAAGGGATAGCAATCATCAAATGCATGATAAAATTGATTGTTTAGAAACAGAATGCAAAGAAGAAATAGTTAAAAATGATTTTCTGGAAAGGAAGATTAGCATGCTTGAGGAACAGGTCCTCACACTTGAATCAACTGCTCAGGAATTAGAAAATGTTAAAACAGTTGAAAAAGGTAAAGGTATTGCTAATTATCATCAGATCATTACTGAAGAGAAACTGAAAGTCACAGTTGATGAACTGTGTAAAAAAGATGAGAAGATAAGATTTTTAGAAGAAGACTTGGTTAAAACAAAAATGGAACTAAGAAAAACTGTAGAATGGAACAAGTCTTCTGAAGCACTAGAATGGTTACAGGAAAATCATAGTAGTAACAGGAAAGGTATTGGATTCATGAAAGCACAAAGTTCATCCAAATGGGATCCAAAGAGTAAGTACTTATCACTTCCTGAAACTGGCTATGCACTCAGTGTGGGAATACTGGCCACCGGAAAGAAAATTGTCAATCTTTAAAAAGGGCTTCCTAGAGGAACAGGTCCTATAAACCTGTTCAAAATCCTGTGAAACAGAACAATAGGTCCTATAAACCCGTTCAACATTCTGTAGAAACTGTTCACACAAAGAAACCATTACCATTTTGGGCTATGAGAGATCTGATTCATCCTTTTTCTAAAGGAAAGGAACCCAAACTAGTTTGGGTTCTTAAAATTAACCCCTAGTTTTCTTTTGCAGGCTAGAGTGAAGGAGATAAACCACAAATGGTACATGGACAGTGGTTGCTCAAGGCACATGACAGGGCATAAGGAACTGTTCCTTTCACTCTCAGCCTTCCAAGGAGGAAATGTTTCCTTCGGTAATGGTAAGAAAGGGGAAATCATTGGAATTGGAAAGGTAGGTAGGTCTGATTCACACTATATAGATAATGTATTTCTAGTAGATGGGCTGAAGCATTGCTTATTGAGCATATCTCAATTGTGTGACAAAGGTAATAATGTTAATTTCTCATCTACTGGATGCACTCTGACTAACCAAACTTCTGGAGAGATTATTTTACAGGGAAACAGGCATGGAAACATCTACAAAGTAGACTTGCTGACATTATCTGATGGAAGCCTGAGTTGCTTAAGTGCGGTGCAAAATGATCCCCTCCTATGGCACAAAAGACTAGGACATGCTAGTCTTTCACAATTGAACAAACTTGTGTCGAAGGACTTGGTGATAGGTCTTCCTAACATCAAGTTTAATGATGAAAAAGTATGTGAAGCATGTGCCAGGGGGAAGCAGGTAAAATCCTCCTTCAAATCGAAGAAGCAGGTAAGTACCCTAAACCTTTGGAACTGGTCCATATGGATTTATGTGGTCCAATGAGAACAATGAGTCATGGAGGTAAGAAGTATGTTATGGTATTGGTGGATGATTACTCCAGATTTACATGGACTATATTTCTTGCATCTAAAGAAGAAGCATTTAATGCATTTTCAATTTTTGCTAAGAAAGCTCAAAGAACTCTAGATAATCATATTGTTGCCATTAGGTCAGATCATGGAACTGAATTTGAAAATCATATGTTTTTCAATTTTTGTAATGAAAATGGCATTAATCATAATTTTTCTTCACCTAGAACTCCACAACAAAATGGTGTAGTGGAAAGGAAAAATAGGACTCTAGAAGAAATGACAAGGACTATGTTAATATCTGGAAATCTTTCACAGAACTTTTGGGCTGAGGCTATTAAAACTGCATGCTACATAATAAATAGATGTATGACAAGTTTAATAGAAAAGATCCCATATGAATTGCTTAAAGGAAGAAAACCAAATATTTCGCATCTTAGGGCTTTTGGTTGCAAATGTTTTATACATATCAATGGGAAAGATGCCTTAGGAAATTTGATCCTAGAAGTGATGAAGGAATATTTGTTGGTTATTCTTTAAATAGTAAATCTTATAGGGTGTTTTACAAGAAAACATTGAAAATTGAAGAAAGCATGCATGTTAAATTTGATGAAACTGACAGTCTCACTCAAGAACAGGTACAGGAGGATGAAGATATTGGAATGCTGAAAGAGTTTGAACTTAATTCACAAATGCAGATTCTGGATATGAGAAGTGAACTACAAGGAATTGTTCCTCAGGACAGAACTAAGAAGAGTAGCACTGAAACAGGGGGAACAAATGTTGGTTCCACCTCACAAACTGGTAATGCTACTCTTCCTCAGCAGAGGACTTCTGACAATGGATTGACACCTAAGCCTTACAAGTATCAAGGGTCACATCCTGTGGATCAAATAATCTCAGATAAGACTGCTGGGGTTCAAACTAGATCAGCAGTCAAGAATCACAATCTGTGTGCCTTTAGTGCTTTCTTATCTCTTGTTGAACCTAAAAATGTGAAATAAGCACTGAAGGATGCAGATTGGATTAATGCTATGCAGGAGGAATTAAATCAATTCCAAAGGAGTCAATTTTGGCATCTGGAACCCAAGCCAAGGAACAGGTCCATAATTGGAATAAAATGGGTTTTCAGAAACAAACTTGATGAGGATGGCATGGTAACAAGAAACAAGGCCAGGCTAGTCGTTCAGGGATATAGTCAAGAGGAGGGCATCGACTATGATGAGACTTTTGCTCCAGTTGCAAGACTGGAAGCAATAAGACTTCTTATAGCCTTTGCTACATACATGGAATTTACTCTACATCAAATGGATGTCAAGAGTGCATTTCTGAATGGTTACTTGAAAAAAGAAGTGTATGTCAAGCAACCTCCAGGTTTTGAAAGTGAACAGTTCCCTGAACATGTGTACAAGTTGGACAAGGCCTTGTATGGGCTCAAGCAGGCACCAAGATCATGGTATGAAAGACTATCAAAATTTCTACTCCAGCATGGATACAAGAGAGGCAAAATTGATAGTACATTGTTCTTAAAAGAAAAAGGTAAGCATCTCTTAATTGTTCAAATCTATGTAGATGATATAATCTTTGGTGCTACTTGTGAAAATTTAAGTAAGGAATTTGCAAACTTGATGGGGAGTGAATTTGAGATGAGCATGATGGGTGAACTCAACATCTTTTTAGGTTTACAAATTAAGCAAACCTCAAATGGAACAATGATCCATCAACAAAAGTATGTTTAGGAATTACTTAAAAGATTTGATATGGATAATGCTAAGGAAATTGACACACCTATTGCCGCTGCCACAAAATTGGATCTTGATGAACATGGAATATCAGTTGATCAAAAATTGTATAGGGGTATGATAGGTTCTCTACTTTATCTAACTGCTAGTAGACCTGATATTGTGTTCAGTGTTGGTTTGTGTGCTAGGTTCCAATCAGATCCTAAGGAATCTCATTTGAAAGCTGTTAAAAGAATATTGAGGTATCTGAAAGGAACAGGTCCCTTGGGACTTTTGTATCCCAAAGGTGGTAGTTTTAATCTTGTTGGATATACTGATGTTGACTATGCAGGTTTCCTTGTTGATAGAAAAAGTACCTCAGGTATGGCACATTTTCTTGGTGAGTGTTTGGTTTCTTGGGGAACCAAGAAACAAAATTCAGTGGCACTTTCGACTGCTGAGGCTGAATATGTGGCAGCTGCTTCATGTTGTTCACAGTTGTTATGGATCAAACAACAATTACAGGATTTTGGTGTTGATGTAGGAACTGTTCCTATTTATTGTGATAACACTAGTGCTATTAATATGACAAAGAATCCAGTGCATCACAAAAGGACTAAATACATTGACATAAGACATCATTTCCTAAGAGACAATTATGAAAAAGGTTTGATCACCATAGCATTTTGTCCCTCTGAAAAGCAAATTGCTGACATTTTTACAAAAGCTCTAGGTAGAGATGATTTTGAAAGAAATAGATTGGAATTAGGGATGATTAAATTCACATAAAATCATCAATGCTTTACTTCATAATTGGCTAGAAAATTGCTCTTAAAATGAATTTTATTCAAGTCATTATGAATAATTCAGTCCAGTTTAATACTTAAATGTATACTTTTATGCCATATATCTTATTTAGAGTTGCTAAAATTGAATGATGCTACCCTTATGCTCTTAGAATTTCAGAAGATCAAAATGTTGCAAATTGGAAGGACACTGAATTTTTGTGTTAAACTCAAGTATGTACTCGTTATTATTCAGTTAATTTAGAAGTATAAAGGCTATAGGTAACTTGTGATTAGGATAAATCCCACTAAGTTTCCTACCCATATCCAAATTGCAAAAGAGTCCCATCGGAGGAACAGTTCCCACTCGGAAAAGGTAACCTGGCAGCCTAATGGCTCTTTTTCTCCGGGAGACTCCCAAGAGTCCATAACCGTTGCATGTTGTGATGAGGTAAGTTGATCGATTTCTACTCTAACTCCACTACCTGATTCACTCTATAAATACACTTCTTCTCCCACATTAATCTTTTACCTTGTTCATCAACTAAAATTCTCAAAATTTCAAAAAGAATTGTCAATTATCTGCTAATTCGAATTGCAAAAATGTCTCTTTCTTCTGATAATTCTTCAACTGCACCTATTGCTGAGCAACCACAAAATCTCAATCCTTCCTCACCCATGGAAACCACTGACCTAAACCCTGAAATTCTTGAACCAATCCCAGAAATACCTGAACCTGAAATTCAGGGGGAAGGACCAGTTCCCACGGCTGAATCAATTGCTGAGCAGGTTGAGGATTTATCACGTGCTATGGTGTTGTATCAGTATCAGGTAAACTTCACCTACCCTTTGAATGTTGTAATAGACGAGGAAGAAAAGGGAGAGGGGTCTGAGGCTGCTCTTGAGGGGGAAACTATTAAGAGGTTGGAAGCACCCATGCATGGGTCATCGGGGTCTCCAGAGGCTACTTTTACAGCACCCATGGAGGATGTGATAGATGTTGATAAGGCTATAAGTGATAGTGATAGGCCCTTGGTGGATTTGATCAACATTAGGAGTCTGAAAAGAAAACTGGCTAGAAAGGGACCCATTGATGACCATGTGACTGCTGAAATTGCTGCTAAGTTGAAGAAAATAAGTGATAGTTATAAGCCCGGAAATAAGAAGAAAGTTGGAAGTTCCTCCAAGGCAAAAGGACCTGTTCCTTCTGCCTCAACCCCTGCTTCTGGGGTTAGGAGGACAAGAAGTGCTGCAAAAGCTGCTGATGAACAATTAGCTGCTGCCTTAGAAAGGAGCAGAAAAGGGAAAGGAAAATAGGTTGTTGAAGAGGAAGAAGTGGAGGATATTGACCTTGCTGATTTTTCTGAGGATGATGAGATGGCAGATGCTAAGGAGGTTGTGCCTCAGTCCAAGAAAAGAAAAGTTGCTGAAAGAAGGGTAACAAGAAGCTTGGCTAAAGCTGCAGAGAAGTCTGCTAGGAGGACCAGGTCCTCCAAGAGAGTTGTTGTTTCTGAAGGTTCTGCTAGTGACAGTGATGAGTCCTTTGCTGGAGAAGAGGGTGATAGTGAAGCTGAAGGTGATGAGTCTGTGCACTGTGTTCATGATGACATGTTGACCAGAAAGGTGTTGAAAGGTCGGGTAATGTCTGATGTGCAAGAAGAAGGAATGTTATGTCTGTTGCAAAAATTGCATGCACAGGGTTTGTGGGACATGGTCCTTAAGATCTCTGGTAGGTGTGCAAAGGGGATGGTGCAAGAGTTCTACAAGAACTTCTCCATCAAAGAAGATAGGATTACTACCTCTGTCAATGATAATGTGATCATGTTTGATACAAGGGAACTTGGTGAGTTGTTGGGGATTCCTTTTACTGGGTATGACAATTATGTCAAGAAGGTTTGGCCTGACTTGACAAACTTGCCTACTGATCTGGAGATCACTAGGAAGTTTGCTGAGAATGAAGGGGAAGAGAAACCCAGGGCTGTGCAGAAGAGTGAGATTCACCCACAGCACCAAGTGTTATTTGAGTTTGTGAACAAAATTGTGATTCCAAGGCAGGAGAAAAGAGGAGTTGCCAGTTTCATGGACCTGGTCCTTATGGAACTTTTGGACACTGAAAAGCAGATCAACTGGCCCAGCTTTATGATCCACCTGATAAAAAGGGTGATTGCTGGGAAGAGAAAGCACTCCTTGCCGTTTAGTTTCATTCTGACCGATGTGTTTGCAAAGTTGAAGATTCCCTTGGAAGGGGTGGTGAAGGCTACAAAGAAGGAAAAATTTGGTTGTGCCACATTGATAAGCTGTGATTTGCCAGTTCAGGCTGATCCTCCACAGGCTGGTGTTGGGAGGCAGCCATTGAACAACAAAGTGAGGGCACTTAGGCAACAGGTTGCTATTCAGGCTGCTGAGATAGCAAGGTTGGAAGAGGAGAAGAATTACTGGAAGGCAGAGGCCTCAAAGGCAAAGGAGACCAATGAGGGAATGCTCAAGCAGATGTTTGAGTTGCTTAACAAGTCTCAGGGACCTGGTCCTTCCACATCCTGACCACCTTAGCCTTAGCCTTTAGCCATCTTTTGTCTAGTGGGATCTAGCCTAGACTAGTGCCTTAGCCTTTTTCTTCTTTAGTCGTTGGATAATTATGTAGTACTTGCTTGTATCCCCTGATTTCAATGGTTGATTTAATGAATTGTCTTTGATGGCTAATATCATTGTTTTGCAGTTGCTTTAATTTGATTTATGTTTGCATTTTGAGTTGCCTCAATGGCCATGTGCTGATTAATTCTAACACTTGAGTTATATTTTTTATGCAACCTTTTCAATGATGCCAAAAGGGGGAACAGTAAGTCTGATTTTGCATGAAGTTATACCTAATTGAAAATCTGTTCCTTAATGATAAATTAATTCTCCATTGATTGATTGTCTTTTTGAGCTTAAGTTGTACTTCAGGACATTAAGGATATGCAGCTATGCTTATGAATTTGTCATCATCAAAAAGGGGGGAAATTGTTAGCTTGGATAAGCTTGGAGTTTTGACTGATGACTGAGGAACGGATTCAAAGGACCTGTTCCTTTGAATCACTGCAGCAGAATAGATAATTCATGCAAAATCGTTTAAGTTGATATTATTATTTATCCTAAAACTGACGTATATCTTGATAATTATGCAGGTCTAAACGGATACGAAAAGATTGCATAACTAAGGGATAAAGGATAGAAGATTCGGATTCTAGAAAGAAGAATCCAATTAGGACTCAAAGTCATGGAAGCTTTGGAGTTCTAATTGCTCAAGACTTCTTGGCTGCTGGAGCTATAAAACGTGGAGCATATCAGTCATAGAAGCGTGCACAAATACAGAGAGCATCGAGCAAAAGCTGAGAAGAGTTATTAGCTTATTTGTGTAATCAGTTAGCTACAGTAGAATTAAGTTAGAACCTGTTCCTTAGATTGAATCTTGTAAAAGTTCAAGTCTTAGTTCAATTATAGTAAGCGAAAATCGAGTTGTAAACTTTCTGGTTCAAGTCGTGGACTTGACACAACTTGACTGATCGTGAGAAAGATCACTAAAGGATTAGAGTTAGTCCTAGGTTAGTAAGAGTAAGTCTTGTAACCAAGTGGGTCTTTTTACATAGTGAAGTTGAAATCCTACTTGTGAAGTAGGTCGTGGTTTTTTGATCCCGAGTCAAGGGGTTTTTCCACGCTAATATCTGGTGTTCAATTACTTAAAGTTTTAATTCCGCATATCGTATAGTAAAGGAACACATTTTAAGGAACTGGTCCTTAAAACAGTAAAGTAGTGTAATCGTGGGAGATAACAGTAACAATCCTGAAAATCCAAACACCAACAGATGAATCCTTCAGATTTTGGGACTCAAGTAACTAGGACCCTAAACTTAGTTAAATTAATGAATATTTAATGTTGATGTAGTTAATGTTGTAAATGTTTTGATATTGTTAATGTTGATAAATTTTGAGACTCAGATGATAATTTTAATGTTGTAAATATAGATTGTGGATTATTGAATACTCAGGGAAGTAGAAAAGTCTAGGTTGAGCTACATTGAGGTAAGTTGAGGAAAGCTCCCCTAATTGACATTTTGTCTAAAGCATACTTAATAAGTGTCCAACTAATAGTGTAGAAAGGTTATTTGAGGTTTCGTATTCGTGGGTGCAAGTGAGCACTTAACTCTCCATGTTTATGAGCTACTAGAGAATTCAAAGATAAAGCTAAAAAAATAATAAGGTTATGCATGCATTTTTATTTAATTTAGATTCAGAAAAGTTATTAAACCACACTTGTTTGAGTACTTACTGCGTAAAATTGCTTGTGTCGCTTCTCCATTATGACTTAGAAGTAATGTGATACATTCAATTTGAGATAAGTAGCCAACCTCCTTAAGTGTGAGTACCGCCAAGGCAAGGGATAACTGTCCCACAATTGCAAGTGCTATTGTTTGTAGGAGAATGAGGCTGACACTCACATGTATGTGTTGCCAAATCTTACGTACGCAGGCCATTTCTTTATTTCTTTTTTTCGAAGAAAGGTTGACATCCTCTCCGCCTTGTGTGTATTACCAGATCTCACGTACACAAAGTCATATCGTGAATTTTAATTCTATCGTGAAAAGTTATTGCTTTCAAATAACTTAGTTTTGGTACAACTTCATGTTTTAGTTTGACAACTCATCTTTTAGTTTAGTATTAGTTTTCAGACCTTAAATGATTCACATGTTTATGTGTAAAATGTATTTACTTGCTTAGTATGTTATACCCAAGAAAATCTTATTCTACCTTTTTTAGGAAGTAGTTTATGAGACTTACTATGTATTCTAGAGGTAGTTAGCCCGTTTGGGTCCGCCTACTTTCATGTAGCAGGTGTTGCAGTTTTAGAAGATGAGATATAAAGCTAGAGTTAGACTCCCTTGGTATTCTAGATGGTGTGCTCCACTTCTATCCAGAGAGTAGCAAGACCTCATATATCAGACTTCTTTTGGGGTTTAGAGACATTTATGTCTTCAAAATTTATACCGGCGCATGCCCCAATAATTTTTTGTATTCAAATACAATATTAGAGGCTGGTAAAAGTCTAGTGGGTTTATCAGTGTTTATGTGGGATGCGTAAATCGTATGTTAAATAGGTATTTATAATAATAATAATAATAATAATAATAATAATAATAATAATAATAATAATTACATCAATTCCTATAATTTTAATTACTTATTATTTGAACAGAGTATTTTATAAGCGCCAAAACACATTGACAACCCCTTAAAGTTGTCCACGTTTTTCACTTAAACACTCTATTTTAAGTCTATTCTATTTGAACACTCCAACAATATCTTAAGTGTGTCATTTATGCACAAAATTAATAGACAGCCAAATACAAGAGATGCGTGTAATTCACATGCCAGAGTGACGAATAAGATAAAGACACGTGTATTTAAATTAAAAAATTAAATAAAATCGAAAAAAAATTAATAGCAAGATCTGGTTAAGTTCCTTCCGCCAAAGTCCCTGTGACTTTTCATTTCTTGGGCCTTGAGAGAGATGGTTTTTAGAAATGGCAAGAAAATGAATAGGAACTTCTTAGATAAATGGAATATGTGGTACATTGTCTTCAGCACTATGATCTGCATCACACTCCAACAATATCTTTACTCTTGAATTGTAATCGGCTCGTAGTGAGTGCCAAACAACAAGGTGCAATGGAGTCATCCAATTCTGCAGAAGCCACACTGAAATGAAAATTAAAGCCAATTAAAAAGCTATGTTCAATTCTAATCAAAATTGAAGCAGTAAATACACATACATTGACAGTCCTCTTCTTTCCCCTGCTACCAACAAATGTTCTTTTTAATCTTGACTTGATATTAAAGTTCCTTCCATTAGGATAATTGTACCAAAAATTCACGACTTGAAGACTTTCCTTAGTGTTTTTCATGAAGAGAATAGAGTGGAATTGTTCCAACTATGGGTAGGTACTGGATTTTGAAACAATGGTGTGGGTGAAGCCGAGAAAATAGCGAAGAGTTTTATTGAATACAAATTTTTTCGCCTTTCTCTTACTGGAAAATAGTGAGATTTACCTTTTGATTTTGTCTTCTTTTGTTGAGCCAAATATCAAGAAGGAAGAAGCACCATTGTTGTTGATGGTGGTGGGAAGGTGAGGAAAAGTGAGGAAGGCGATGACCTGGGATGATGTGAGAAAGAATAGGATGACAAAAAATGAGAAAAAATAAAAGTTTTTCCCTCACACTCTATAAAATGGTGTAAATCACGCACTATGCCACATCATCAAGTTGTGTTTAAATGATGGAACAGACTTAAGATGGAGTGTTTAAGTGAAAAACGTCGACACCTTTAAGAGGTTGTCGAGGTGTTTTGCCTTTAGAAGCTCATACTAAATAATTCATAGTTCGCTCGATGGATAGTTAGGTCGGGTGCCAATCACATCATACCTTAAATACCTCAGTTTAGAGGTTTTTCAGTAGGGAAGAGGGCATAAAGTTAATTAGGTAACAAGCTGTGAGCATTGTTTATGCCAAAATATGTACATTTAGGTTAAACTATTAGTTATGAATGAGGTCACAAGCAATACGGTAAATAACGATAGAAAAGTAAATAAATGTGATGAAAGTAAAGACAAGTAATTAAGCAAGAAATAATAGAGAAAAAAAAGTAATTCTTATTCCTTGAGAGTAGCCGACTTCGGAGGCAAATTGTCTGTTGTATATAATACAATACAAAGAGGGGTATTTATAATAGTGATACTCAGTCCTAAATAAGGTAAGATACAAATACTATTAACGCCATAGGCCTAGAACTTAAGGCGGTGGTATACTAAACCCTAACTAGAAGACTGTAAACTCTAGGTGGCGGGTGTGACCAAACGGCCTAAACGGTCATTAGTTCGAGGAGCCGGCGTATATCCTTAGTCCCCAGTGACTTGTATGATAAGACTAATCTCGCCAACTGGACTCGTATCCCCATAACAATAGGTGGCATATTTTTGCATACACAGTCAGACCCCCCACTTGCTGAATGCTGATGCAAGCAGTCATGAAGTGAAAGCGGCGTGATGTGAAAAGATATCTCACCGACTCCTTCAGACTCGCAGTCTTTTTGACTAAGGATGATGTTGATTTGTTCGAGAACTTCGTGTGCTTCTTTTTGATTGGTTGATACTGATTTTAGGATATGTCATTATCTGCTCCAACTCGTTTTCATATCTTCAGCCATAATGACACTAGACCATTTCGTGCTGCATCCTCATCCCTTTCTGCCTATAAATAGTGATGTCATGATAGTGGAAAAATTATAAACTCCTCTGATGTAGGGAAAACCTACGAAAGCGATAAAAGATAAAAGTGAGACGAGACTTACGCTAAAGTCGAGTAGCAACGGAGAACTTGTTCCGTTACACCCCGAACGATTGGAAAGAATCACCTAACACTATGCAACTATCCTCAAGAATCACGTGGTCCTTGCAAATAGAATGGTCGGGGAGGTTTGAGGTTCAACTTGGAGTCGTCCAATTGAAATTCAAGCCAAGAATCAAGGTTTCAATAGAGAGCATTTCTCTTGTGTTTTGCATTCAAGATAGGTTAAAAATGAGTTCAAGACCTAATGAAGGCTTTTATAGCCTTCTACAACATGTAATGAAATGTCTAAAATACCCCTAAGTGGGTTTAAACAGTAGAAGCCACTTAGGGCCAAAGTTGGAATTACACACACAAAATAACCAAAATTCGGATGGGTTCACAACAGGGGTAGGCGGTCCGCCCACCCCTAGTAGGCGCTCCGCCCTGTTCAATCATCCTGAGGCCACCAGTCAAGGAGGCGGTCCGCCTCTGTGAGGTAGGCGGTCCGCCCCTCCTAAATCCAGAGAGTGTGCAATTTGTAGGCGGTCCGCCTCTTCAGGTAGGCGGTCCGCCTCTTCCTGAAGCTTCTTGGGGTGCCTCCTTTTGTGTCTCTTGAGCCTCTCCAAGTGTCCTAGATGGTTCCCCGTCCATGGTGCTCCAATGCATGATCTTCAAGGTTGTTCCGGAGCTTCCATCTTCCTCGTTCAAGCCTCTCCATACCAAGTGAAGGTGAGCATCATGGATAGCTTTGGCTTGGCTTCTCGTGAAGGGTCTCGAGCTAGATTGCCCGGCATCATCCTCCCCTTCTTGAGAAGATTTCGTCCTCGAAATTAAGGCGTCATCCTCCACGGCATCACCTACATCACAAGGAGCCAAGTCACTAACATTGAAAGTATTTGACACATTGTACTCACCGGGTAGATCAATCACATAGGCATTGTTGTTGATCTTGGATATCACTTGGAACGGGCCATCTCCTCGGGGTGCCAACTTCCCTTTTCTAATGCTTGGGAATCTTTCTTTTCGGAAGTGCACCAACACCCAATCTCCTTTCTTGAATTCCACTTTCTTCCTCCCCTTGTTCTTCTTGGTGGCTAACTTTTCATAAGCTTCCTCCAAGTTCTTCTTTGCTTTGGCATGGAGGTCCATCAAGGCCTTAGCTCGGCTTGTACCTGCAACATTAACAACTATTTCCCTTGGCAAAGGGGTGAGATCAAGTGGAATCAAAGGATTTAAACCATAAACGCACTCAAATGGAGTCATGCCAATCATTCTATGCAAAGTGCGGTTATATGCAAACTCCATGAGTGGTAACTTCTCCACCCAAGTCCCGGCCTTACCGCGGGTCATAGCTCTAAGAAGAGACCCCAAGGTTCGGTTCACCACCTCGGTTTGACCATCCGTTTGAGGGTGGTGGGACGTAGAGAACAACAATTTGGTGCCAAGGGCACCCCACAAACATCTCCAAAAATGGCTTAGACTTTTGACTCGTCGACTTCAACACTATTAGCACTGACAACGAATCCTAGAAAGACTACACGCTCGACACAAAAGGCACACTTCTTGAAGTTAGTATATAAACTTCTCCTCTCGAAGCTTATCCAGCACTAGCCTTAGGTGTGTAACATGTTCATCCACAGATTTACTATAAACAAGTATGTCATCGAAGTACACGACAACAAACTTATTTATGAACGGTTTGAGCACATGGTTCATCAGTCGCATGAATGTGCTCGGTGCATTGGATAAGACAAAAGGCATTACCAACCATTCATAGAGACCGAATTTGGTCTTGAATGCAGTTTTCCACTCGTCTCTAGGTTTCATTCGGATCTGGTGGTAACTGGATCTGAGGTCAATCTTTGTAAAGCAAGAAGAACCATTCAATTCATCTAGCATGTCATCTAGTCGAGGAATAGGATGACGATACTTTACCGTTATTTTGTTGACTGCTCGGCAATCAACACACATTCGCCATGTTCCATCTTTCTTCGGGACAAGTATAACAGGAACGGCGCAAGGACTCAAGCTCTTTCGAACAAGGCCCTTGTTCAGCAACTCATCGACCTGCCTTTGGAGCTCTTTGGTGTCTTCGGGATTACACCGGTATGCAGGCTTGTTGGGGATTTGAGACCCCGGTACGAAGTCAATTTGGTGCTCGATTCCTCTCAACGGAGGTAATCCACCTGGCATTTCCTCGGGAAACATGTCTTCAAAGTCCTGCAAAACACTTTGTACAGCACTAGGCAAAGGGTTATCATTAGAAAAATCGTTATTAGAGTTTAGAAAGATACCCTTGTGCACGAGGCAAATCATCATTTGATCGTTGTCGTTGCCTCGTAGAAACTCACCCGGTTGCATGATCGCACAGATTCCTTTTACTTCGGGTAGTGAGTTGGTGTCTTCGGCCCCCAATTTTGCTCCCATCGGAAGCTTAGCTTTGGCCGCTTCTTTCAATTCTTTAATCCTTTTATAGTCCTCGGTGACTTGCTTTGGAGACAAGGGTTTGAGTATGAAACTCTTCCCCTCGAGCTTTACAATGTAAGTGATGGATCTTCCATTGTGAACAACTGACCGGTCATACTGCCATGGTCTTCCCAATAGCAAATGACAAGCTTGCATCGGCACCACATCGAATATCATTTCATCTTGATACTCGCCAATTCTAAACTTGATCCACACTTGTTTGACAACCCTCAATTCTCCACACTCATTCAGCCATTGTAATTTGTAAGGGTGGGGATGCTTCATTGTAGATAGTCCCATTTGTGAAACCAAGGTTTGGCTCACCACATTTGCACAACTACTAGAGTCAATGATCATCGAACACACCTTTCCCCTCACTCGACATAGGGCATGGAAGAGATTTTCTCTTTGGTTGTCTTATTCTTCAAGAGTCATGCAACTCAAATTCCTTCGAACCACAAGAAACATTTCCGGATGATCAGCTTCGGCAGCCTCATGATCATCATCACCTTCAGCTCGGTCAGCCTCCTCTATAAATTCCTCCTCGGTGTCACTCGGTTGCTCATGGACGGTTCCATCTTCGAGCAGAAGCATAACTTTGCGAGTTGGACACTCTTTTGCCATGTGACCATAACTTTGCATTTGTGACACTGAATATTTGAAGCACTAGGAGAGTTTAGTTGAACTTTACCTCCCATTTCTCTTGATTGGTTAATGGTCACACCCCTTTCGAAGGGTCTCTTCGAATCTCGAACAGTGTTGGCACTTGTTTGGTTTGGACTCTTCCATTCTTTACCTCGGTTCAAGGGAGTAGAAGTAGTGACTCCTCGATACCGGTTTTCCTTATCGTCCTTCACCAATTTTTCAGCTTCGGTGGCAGCATCGAACAAATCTTCCAACGTGTGGTACACGTGTAGCCTCAATTTAGATGACACATCCCGAGCCAAGCCATTTTTGAATCGGATAATGGCTTGTTCTTTGTCTTCGGCCAGATCAAGATTCAATCGAACCTTTTCGAACTCATCATGATACTCTTGGATTGACTTGGACCCTTGCTTTAGCTCATAGAGCTTTTTCATTTGAGTTTGCCTGTACTTGGCACTCAAATACTTAGCAGCCATTGCTCTCTTCAACTGTGGCCAAGTAATGACTTCGGGATAGGCATTCCTTCGTCTATGCCTTTTGTCAGCTTCCCACCATGTAGATGCACACGCTTCGAACGAAGCAATGGCATGGGCAGCTTTTCTCTCATCGGTCATCTCATTGATTTCAAAGATGCGCTCCATTTTAAGCTTCCATTCAAGATATTCAATTGGATCACTAGTTCCTTTAAAGGGTGGAATAGTGATCTTGACACTGCTCAAGTTTGAGTCTCGAACACCACGAACCGGTTCGGGATACTCATCATGTCGTTCAACATTTGCGCCTAAGCCTCGACCTCAAAAATTTGCACGACCTCGGTGAGCTTGCCTTCGTTGAGTGAATGGCGGCTCATTCTCATATTTGTCCTCGGGAAATTCCTCTGCATCAACGTCTTCGACAACGGCTCCAAGATCTCTTCGGGCCTTCAGAAGTGGTATCCTCTCTCCTCAGGGAATGCCCAAGTTTTGATAGTTAGCTTGGGGATTGCCCAAGTTTGGTTGTGCTTGGGGATTGCCCAAGTTGAGTTCTCTTCGAATTGCTTCACTCGTAAACTGATGTTGTCGAACAAGCTCAGCATACAGCTCAGGTTTCATTGGAGTGGAGTGGCTAGTTCCAGCGCTGGACCCATTCATGGCCACGGACGCGCTCCCTTGCTCGAGTTGAGCTACTCGAACACTCACTCCTCTTACTTCGCCACTGACGCCTTGTATCGCCGCCATGAGATCGGCTAACGACACTTCGAGCTTCTCAATGCCTTTGCCATCGCCTCCATTCCTAGCCATGGTACCTGCACGAATCAAAGACCAAACAAATGTTAGGGTTAGAAATCACCTCGCACACTCCCTCACCTTTGATGGGTGGCACTCGGGTCCACTCAATTTATGGGTTCAGTTTTTGGTCACTCAAGAACTTGTAGCCAATGGCTTCCTCGGTTGATCAACTTCTCTCAATTCTTCGAATTTGAGAAGTTACGATGTCTTACTTCGGGAAGAGTGAGTTGATTTGACTCGATCGGAACGGACAGCTATTTACTCTTGCGCTTGGGAAGTCAAAAGAATTTTCTACGAAGTTGGACTTCGGTCACCCACGCACGAGTTCCTATTAGCTCAAATGAGTTAGTACGACCTCGAGTAGGAAGATTACTCAAAAGATCCACTAACAAGAATTTCGGACAGAAGAAAGTGAAAACCTAGGAGAATCTACCCTTCGATTCCCTTTTGGAATGTTTTTCGAATACACCAACTCTTGTCCGTACAAGAGTGGTCCCTCCTTGGTACGGATAGGGTTTTACTTTATCCACTTTCCCTTTTTCAGCCGACAAATTTTTACCTGGGGTTTTGATGTTTACACTTTACCCCTTTTTCAATGGAATAGTGAAGCTTTGCTCCGGCGTACGGACAAATTACTTCGGTTCACTGACCATGAATTTCAATAGACCTGGGTTGCTTCTTCGACTCCGGTTCCAACAACGACGGAGGAAATCAATTCAAGTTCTTCGAGCTAAGAACCAGCTCGTTCGTGTCGTACACTGTTATGATTTTGTAACAATTTTCCGGCGTACGGACAACGAATTCAACACAGAACCTTGAAAATTTAAGCACAAAACAAACCCAAATCACTCAAGAACCACCAATCTTCATCGGTTTCAACCAAACACGATGGGGTTCGAGTTCCAGTCACCATTAAAGCTCAAAACAGTCCAAAATTTTCACCAAGAAACCCTAGTCACGAAATTTGTACGTCGGGTACTCGTTGGAATCAGGAATCGATGGTGAACAAGAATCAACGGTTGTTTAATCCAAACAACCAATAATCAAACACAATTTTTTTGAATTTTTGTTTTTCTACTTTTTTTTATTTTTTTATTTTTTATAAACGCTCAGCAACAATAATCAAACACACGGAAGAAAGCTGAAACTGAAGAGAAAAGCACGATTTAAGTGAACAAGATTTGAGGTTGTAAGAACAATCTCAAACCTTGCTCTGATACCAAGATGGTGCAAGCAAACCCGAAGGAAATGCTAAACACGATACGCGGAAGAAAACATCAAGAAAAGTAAAGATAGAAGCAAGATAAATCTTGCTTTGATTCAAAAGAACAGTGAGGAACCTATCTCAAAGCTCGATTGAAGGGAAATCAAGACGCACCTATACTATGCAACAATCCTCAAGAAAGACCCGCTTCTTGCAAATTGAATGATCAAGAAGAATTTGTTAAAACGAATAACACCGATTGACACAAGTTCTTTAAAAGCCCACGTCGGGGTTCGGCTCCATCGGAGACTCACAATAGCACTTGCTATGTTTTTTTCATATAACTAAAACTTCTGTCCCTACAATGAAATGGAAATGGACTATTTATAGGCTATACTAAGGATAAAGTAGTAAATAGTCACAAGTGACTAATAAAAACAAGCCATGCAGGGCTGAGCTAATGTGTGTGTTCGGTAGCCTTGACTTCGGTGCGTGGTTGCTTGCTCGACTCGTTGTCCTCGGACGCTCACTTGTCATTGTCCTCGGTCACTTTGTCTGTCCTCGGACGCTCACTTGTCTCCGAGCTCATTGTCCTCGGTCACTTTGTCTTCGGGCTCAAATCTGAAGATAATGCCTTCGGTTCTTGAGCCCGGCCACTCAGCTTCGGAGCAATTGCTTTCCTTCGGCCAAGCTAAGTGAATGTGCACATCGTGCAGCAGCTTGGCTTGGCTTCGTGTCATTGGCCTCCTTGGTGGGATGAACACTTGATCAGCACGTGTTCGGGCTGCATCACTTCTTCTCCCTTTCAAGATACAAATCAGGACCATTCTTTCCTTGAAATGACGACATCTTCATCTTGATGCTATTAATGTTACAATCAACATTATTATTAAGTTGCCTCGCTGCCCAATTTCCTTTCCTTTTTCTTCCACCTCTAAATTCTCCTCGGTTGCCTTGTTGTCCATATTCAATGAAATTATCATCATCTTCCTCCTCAAGATCTGCAAATGGGTTGTTGTCTTCCAATGGTAGTGCAACATGCTGCCTCCCTCTTCTTACTCCAAGTTGTGAGCATTCTGGGGTGGTAGAGGGGCTTGTTGATGTCCATCCATGTCATCTGTTCTTACATCTTGTCTTTCCATCCTTTCTATCATTGTCTCAAACATCTTGAACATCCGTGCAAATTCTTGTTGCATAGCTTGGAGGGTTAGAGCATCCCTAGCTTGTTGGTGACCTTCACCACTTGAGTTTCCACTATTACCTTAATTTGATATCTCAACAAAATAGAAAGTTAGAAGTAAAAGTCCTCACTCACTCCCTCACGTGTTTACACTCAATATATGTCACTCAACTCTCGTGTTTATCACTCCAAATTGGCTTTTTCTCCATATATTAATCTCACTACTCTTGCCTTTTCACTTTTCACACATGGGTTCTCCTTTATAGTTCTTCAATCAACAATCTCCAATCACCATAAGACTTATCTTTCCTTTGTAGTAATTTGGAAAAGATGGAAACAACAAGAATATGAGAGACTAAGGTGACAAGAAATCTGATTTGTAAATACTAGAAAATTAAAATATGGATGAATATATTTTACTTCCCTAGCAAGACTCAAGAACTAGTGTGAACTGTCCTTTAGAATTTCAAGACTCAATAAATGTTTAGCACACTTTGTTTGACCTTTTATGTTAGATCATTAATGAAGTTGTTGGTATTCTTGATGAACAATTCATGAATGCAACTTTAAGATCCTAACGTATTTCAACAAACACAACTAGATCAGATTGCTCAAATATTTGAGTTCACAAGATCAAGAGTTCAGGCCAAAACATATCAAGAACAAGTGGAGAACACTAGAAGTTACTGTTCACATCACTATTCATTGAGAAGATTTTTATTTTTTTTATTCAACAAAAGAAGATGAAGTTATTATAACCCAACCAATGCTTTGATACCAAATGAGGTGGAAACTAATACACTTTGAACCCCAAGTTAGATTTTAATGAGAAATGAAAGAAAGAGTAGCAATAGATAAGATTGATGTAACACAAGGAAAAGTAAGAGAACAAGAACAAATTAAAAGATGAAATAGTAGCGTACAACAAAGACTTAGAACCAACTAGAAATCAAGTTTATATCAGACCAAGACCACAAGTTGAGCACAAGCCAAGAAGACAAGCTATCGAGAATGATAGGTTTGATTACTACAATGGAAAGTCACTTTGTAGCAATTAAGAGTTATTCACAAAAGAACATAGGGATCTGTCCCAAAACCTTTCTCAAAGAGTCTTCAAATATGATGATAGGGTTTACAATGACAAAATGAACTATTTATAGCTACGGAAACAACTAAGTTCAGATGACCTTGGCCCATTAGCTAAATAAGCACAAAATGAACTAAGTCAAGGCTGCTGAATTCCCTTCTCTTTTAGAGCGACCCAAGGCCCAAAATGTGGTGTATCTTTCTCCTTTATCACGTTCCAAGGCCCAAAATAGTCCTATCCATCTTGGTTTTCACTTGGTAGTATTTGTATCATGTTGATCATCTTTAATTCTTCTCCCGAATCTGATTTGTGTACTTCTTCTATTCCTTGTCCCACGAGCTTATTGGTGAAGCTTTGTATTTCTTCTTGAATCCTCCTTCCATGAGCTCGAGTTATTGGACCACTTGGTACTTGTAGATTATTGGAGGTGACTTGGTTAGCCTTGCTCACATCATTTCCCCCTGCTACCTTGGGTTAACGGGTTTGAACAGCAAAAGGGGATAACTGTACTTAGACACACTAGCAATTCGGCTTAATGCAATACACTTAGCACCGAAAGGGTTAGCATGTGTTAGGCTCGTTGGTCACTGAAAAGCGCAAGTTTTAAGTTAGCTCGAGTGTCATAATGCACACCTAAGGATTAATTAATTGGGGGTACTTTACGCACAATTAACTAACATTGGGGTAACTTGCATTCCCTATGCTCTACTACCTTACACTTCATTGATCATATTCACTTAGTTTCCTAGTGCAGTTTTTACCCTTGTTTGGCTTAGTTCAATAGATTTAGTTCCTCAACTACCTTAATCGCATCATTTTATTTCTCGTAGCTTCGACCTCGACTCCTAGTTGGGTATTATATTGGTGACGATCATTTCACTACTCTTCGGAGAGGTGTTTTGAGCATTTTCAGCTTGGACAAATAGTATATTCATTTCGACTCATATCTTGTTTCAATGTTCTTCCCCGTACTCTAGTCATGTACAACAGAAGAGTTAGCCATAAAAGTAGCAGTGCAATATAGGTGTTTGGTTAGTTTGCTAATAAATAGAAAATTGAGTGGGCATGTCAGAGCAAATAATATTATTTGGTTCTATTTGTCCTAAGTAACTCGTCATATCTAGATTATTTTGTTGTAGTTGGAAAAAATCTAAAACGACTTTCTATACCCACTGAACATCATTTGTATACAAATATTTGGCTTTGGTCTAAACCTTCCAACTAGTACTACAAGACTAAAATAAGTTGATTACTTAGGATCTGAAGAATTCGATAACTTACTACATAATTATTCATCAATTCTTTTCCAATTACATTTTTCTGTAGAAGAAATCTCAGCAGCATCTTTAACCAAATAATCATCATAATCTTGCCACAGAACAAATAATTCAATTGAACTAGACTGCTACATATAATTACCACTTCCTTCCAATTTTATTGTAGTGATAGTAGGAGTGCTTAAAATGTAGGAAAAGAAAGGCCTGATATTAGAAACGACCTTAGCTAATCGTTTCAGGAGTAAGAACTCATGCTTGGCATACCGGCAGTCCTAAAAGCTCTGTAAGGTCCATTAGAACATGCTTGTAAAAATTGAGCTGATTCAAACCTCATTTGGTAGGTCTTAGAAGGAGTTTTCAGTTTCAGTTGTCAGTAAAGCTTAAAAGATTTTGAGCTGGATTTGTGTAAATGAGTTCCGATTTGAAATTCAAAAGTTTTGTTAGGTTCATATGGTCATCTAGATCCATCCTTGCGAGCATGTCACACGAGTGTTGTATATGTTGTGAATAAAATTTTAGGTCATTCTGAGCCTCATAGGGTCTCGTTTGGACCTGAATCGCAGCTCCAGCAGGTGCTAGTGCAAAATTCAGCACATCCAAGAGTAAGCCTTCTTGATCGCCCGTGGGCTGGTGCGACACAGCTTTTGCTGGTTGAATACGAAGACACAACATCAGTGGTATAAATATGTGTAAATCAACCTATTTCATTACTTACTCAAAACTATTACTCTAAATCAGTTGCAACATGAAAATTCAAGTACCAAAGCATGAGAATTAATCAGGTAAAGTTCCTTGATCGAATTTCTCTAATTAGACTTGGGGAAAGGGGGTTTTAGAACCCTAACTTGCAAATTAAGGAATTTAACTCAATTGAATTTAATTTTAAAAAATAATAATATATTTGGACTTGTGAAGCCGTGGGGACTCTGGAAATGTATAATTTATGGGATTTCAGCTAAGTTTGGCCCAGGAGTATTTGGTAATTTCCCTTTTTCTCTGTCGAAATGTTAAATAATTATCCTATATGGGACCTTATATGTGCGCTTGAACTGGTTTGGCTCTAAGAGGGATCATTCTAAGGGACGTCGGGCAGGAAATGAAGTTGTGCAGTAGCTTTATTAGCCCAGGACTTGAGGTAGGTGATACTATCCATGTCTTTGATGGTCTTTGGCCTTATGGATATCCTATTCATGCATTTTTTTTTACGTGAATAGTTGCCAATAGGACGTACTTACTAAGCCACAACCTTGTTATATATTTTCTTGTTATATTTTTTTTTATTCTGGGTTGTTATGTCATCTAGGGGCAGAAAGATTTTTCCCTAGCAGCAGGAGGATTCCGCTCTTTGCATATGTATTGAGGGTAAGAGGATTTTGCCCCAGAGTAGGAGGATTTCGCTCCATTCATTTGGCACATGTGACCCCATTACATCATGTTTCATTCATTGCATACCTGATATGTATTTTCTATTTGTATGTGACTGTTACTTGCTTATATGTACATTATCTATCTGTTTTTTGCAGTTACTTTCATTTTTCCTTGCTAGTTTACTATTTCTCGAGTTAAATAGCTATTTCTTACTTACTAAGTTTTTATGATTCACTCCCTATCTATTACTTGTGTTGTATTTTCATTTTGGAAAATTTCGCTCCCGAACTTAGTCAGCCGCATCGTGATTAAGGAGAATGATATTTCTAGTTGTCCGTGGTGAGAGAGTTTGTCCGTTAAGGCCACCAGCTGTAGATATTATAATTCTATCTTATTTTGCTCTCTTTGAGAACTGTATTTATCTTTTGGACTTCTTAGATGTTTGATCAGGAAACCTCTAGACATGTATTTGGGGTGGTTGGTTGTTATTGTGTTAGTTTATATATGATACGTGTTTCCTACGCGTTTTTATACGATTCGTGTCGTTTTATGTTATGTAAGCAGATTTAAGTTTATAGGGTTTCTCCAATGTTTATATCCTTTAGGTTTTTTTCATATCATTCGTCTTGAGTTAAGCTTATATAGGTTTTTCCGACGGGTCTTAGGTAGGTAGTTAGGTGCCCGCACGGCCTAGTCGAAATTTCGGGTCATGTCAGTTGGTATTAGAGCCTTATATAGAGTCTTTCCAGATCATAACAATGTCTAGTAGAGTTTCGTTGATAGGGCAGAGATGTTCGTACCTATCTACGAGAGGCTATGGTTTTATTTAAGGAGTTTCCAATATTTTTTACCCTGTCGTGCGTTAGTCCGTTTATGTGAAGTTAAATTTTCTTCTTAACTCTTCCAGTAAATGGTGAGAATGCGTGCAACTGTTCAGGAGGAGGTAGAGGAGCGGGAGGATGCTCCTACGCCTGCTGCTCCACGAGGACGTGGTGTCGGCCTCGATAGGGGTCGTGGTCGCGACAAAGGTAGAGCTTTCCACGCTGTGAGGATGGTAGATTATGTTGATCCAATTTTTGAGGCCCTAGCAGTGCCAACTCCTTGCGGGCAGGGGGATAATATGTTGATTTATTTGCGTGTATGATTATTTTTCAGTTGATTTTGTGTGTTTCTTTGTTTGAAATGGTGTGGTATAATTAACCATGAAATCTTGCCTATAGCTAATACTTGTAGAGATTTTTTGAGTTGGTGCAGCAAGAGCGCTTAAAGTGATGGTTTATTGAATATATGGTGTTTGGTTTAGTTAGGCTTGAAAGTCTTCCCTATAGGCAATAGTTGTAGAGGTTTGTTGACTTGGCCTTGCACCAGACTTTCAAGTATTAATTTATTTTTAGTTGAATCTCATGTGTTATTGATTTAGGGTGAAGTCTTGCCTACAGACAAGATTTGTGGAGATTTTTTAGTTATGCCTTACATCACGCTATTAAAGTATTGTTTTATGTGGGTTTAATTCATTATTTAAGTGATTTTTGTATGTTTTTTTTAAATAGATATTTAGCAATACGATTTTTGCATGATTTTGAAGGTTGATTCATGTGTATCTTATTTATGGCTTATTAGTTCTCCTGTCACTCTGTGATGCTTTTTCAGAGATTCTTGGCGGCATATGCCCAAGAAACCTCATATTCCTTAGGCAGCTCATGAGGGTGCTATAGTTGTTAGTGCTACGGCTCAGGGAGCCCCTATTCTAGTTCCTTATGTAGCTCCAACAGTTCATGCTCCAGGTGGTGATATTCAGAGGCAGCGGGTGTTGTTCCTCCAGTTGTTTAGGATGGTCAGCAGCATAGGTAACAGTCCAGGCCACGAATCTGAAGAGGTTGCATTATTTTATCAAACTTAAACCTTCAACATTCTAAGGCCATGCATCAAATAACCCTCACGAATTTCTAGATTGAAACCAACGTATTATTTAGGAACTTTGCAATTTTAACAGTATGGAGTTTATAATACTGCCTTTGAGTTTCAGGGTCCATCTTTAGCTTGATGGACTGCACACTCGATCAGCAAGGTAGGGCTTGCCTAAGCTGACTTGGAGTGAGTTTTTCTGCCGATTCATGGAGAAGTTCCTTCCTCGCAGTGAGCTCGATGAAAAGAGGAGGCAAATCGAGAGGATTGGGCAGGGTAACCTGCCAGTCACAAAGTATGAGATCCTATTTTCTGAGATGTTTGGGTATGCTCCTGATTTTGTTCAAGAGACCACTGATAAAGTCAGGTATTTTATTGATTGGCTCTCTCCTTATTTGTGGTCCAATATGGCTCATCAGATTGAAGCTGAGACTCCATTTGATGCTGTTGTTGATATTGCCATTCTAGTACCTCATCTAGAGGAAGGAGTTATCAGCAGCAAAGTAGGCCTCCAATGAGGCCAGTCCAGCCCTCGGTGCTTGTTTTTTAGAGCGCACCAGTTCCTCCTTAGGGTCGGTTTCTTTCTTAGTCTCGTCCTCGTGATCAGTTATAGTTTAAGCAGCATAAGTCTTCTTCTAGGTGTTTTATCTATCGGCATGTAGGGCGTCATAAGAAGGATTGTCCTTATCTTCATCAGCAGAGTGGTAACCGTCATTTCCCTCACTCTCCAGCACTTATGAATCCCCAGGGTATTCCATCATTATGTCAGCTAGCTAGAGGTGCACCACCACTCGGCAGAGGTGGCCGACATGGTTTTGGTAGTCCCTCTAGAGGTGGTTCCTAGTTTGGCGGCTCAGCCTAGCCGCTGATATAGCTATATGCATTTCTAGCCAGGTAGGATGCAAAGGCATCTCAAGCTGTTGTTACAGGTACTTTGTCAGTTTGCGGTCGAGATGCATACTGTTTAGTTGATCGAGCATCTACCTATTCATATCTCTCCCTATTTTTCTTCGATATTTCATGTTGATTATATGCATCTTCGTGATCCATTCCATGTTTTCTGTCCTGTCGGAGGCACTATTGTGGTAGATCGAGTTTATCCCACATGTACTATATCTTTTTGGGGTTGTGAGACCCTGGTAGATCTTCTAATCTTGCATATGGTTGATTTTTTTATGTTATTATCGACATAGGATCCGTTGGTGTCGTGTTATGCCACCTTAGATTGTCATGCCAAGTCTATTCGGTTGTCTCTTCCTTGTTCAGTGCTGATAGTGTTGTAGGATTCTCAATTACCACCTACTGGGTGTATTATCTATTTCTCGCGGGTGAGGCAAATTCTAAAAAAGTGTTGTTCACCGTTTCTTGCCATGGTTCCAGATACTACTGTGGAGATTCTATCCCTCGACTCAGTTCCTATTGTGGGGGAGTTCTCTGATATATGATCTTCCAAGACTTCTTCCTGATCAGCAGATTGAGTTTGGCATTGATGTGGTGCCAGGGACTTATCCTATTTCTATCCCTCCTTATCGCATAGCTCCGTCTAAGTTAGAGGAGCTAAAGGAACGGTTGTAGGCCTTGCTTTATAAAGGATACATTAGGTCGAGTGTTTCTCTGTGGGGTGTTTCTATTATGTTTGTGAAGAAAGATGAGACTTTACGGATGTGTTTTGATTATCGACAGCTGAATAAAGTCAACATCAAGAACAAGTATCCTTTGCTTCGTATTGATGATTTATTTGATCACCTGCAGGGTGCTAGATTCTTTTATAAGATTGATTTGCGGTCTGGTAAACATCAGTTGAACATTCAGAAGTTAGATATCCCAAAAACTGCTTTTAGGACTCGTTACAGCCACTATGAGTTCCTAGTTGTCTCTTTCAGGATGACTAATGCCCCTGCAGCCTTTATGGATCGCATGAACCAAATATTTATGTCATTCCTCAATTCCTTTATCATTACTCCATCGATGACATTTTTATCTATTCTCGCAGTAGCGAGGAGCACGATGATTATTTAACGGTAGTTCTATTTATGCCTAAAATCGGTCGCCTAGGTTAAATAATTAATTAAGAATGAGGTCCCAAGAAATATAGTAAGTAAATAAAGAGAGAAATAATGAGCAAGAAAAGTAAAGTAGTCTAATTCCTTGAGAATAACCGAATACTATGGTGGATCGCTTGATTGTACAATACAATGTAAGGAGGGGTATTTATAGTAGTGGATACCCAGTCCTAATTAAGGTAAAATACAAAGACTAATAAGGCTCATGGGCCTATAAACTCAAGGCTGTGGTATTAACGAAACCCTAACTAAGAAACTATAACACTAAGGCGGCAAGATGTATGCCTTGCGTTGTACGCCTGTATCGCCTGAACGGTTGTAACTCATAGAACATACATGTATCCAGTGTGTTGAGTGACTTATAAGATAAGTCTAGTCTCACTAGCTGGACTCGTAGGTGGCGTATTTTTTCCCACATAGTCAATACCCCAACTTTCTAAGTGCTAACGCGAGTAGTTAGGAGGTGAAAGAAGTGTGATAGGAGACGTAAAGGTGCGACTGTACTGATTTTTGTCCCCTGCCTCTTTGCATGCGTTGTATTAAATGCAAATCCCTTAGTACAATAACGTGTCCCTCTGCAACTCGAGAGGTTTTCCGCTTATATTCCCAATGCTGCCGCTGCTCTATTCATATTCCATAATTATGGGGATACACATAACGCACACCACAGTAATCATAATTACGACCCCACATGGCCGTGATCATTCATCTTCTCATTCAAGTAAACCCCACAGACGTGTATATATACGTCGTATGCGTAGGGATTTACTCATCGATCTTTAAAGAATTTCCAAAACTTCTTTCCATAAGATAAACATTCCTTCATTCTTTACCATGGCACAAGGACCAAATTTCCTCCCTGCACACTTCTGATCCCAAGATTACCTCCCTACCTCCCTTAGTTTCGAAGGTGATGGACGCATGCAGGGCCACGCTAAATAAGAAGGCGAGAATGGCAATCTTTCCATAGAATAATACACTTTTGCAGTTATGAGGGGCGATCTGCTGTGTATAAGGCACAAGTGTAAGTGGCCAGCATTTGTTGATATCATCATTCCTCATGCTGAAGAAAGAATTTCTTCTCATCGGGCTGGTTATTCGATGGTCCATACATATATTTTCACTCTACAACTCAATAAGCGTGTCCATGCGATTATTGAGGACATATGTCGTCGGTAAAACATCTGTTTAGGCAAAATCAGGCCTTCTGCTTGGCGTCTGGTGGCCATGCTGGATCATTTGGCTAATTTTGCTCAAGTTGTATTCTCCTTTGGATATCTTTTGGCTTTTTGCTCTCCCCGCTTTCAGAAGGCTGGCATGCTGATGTTTATAAAATGAGGGAAGAATGGTGAGATTCCCAATATTGAAGATTCCAAAGACCGAGGCTGGGTCTATTGATATGTTGCTGTACGAATGGCCGACATAGTTTCCTCTCTTCCCTTCCCAGAGGTCTTCAACAAAAACTTAAGTTTTTGTGACCCCTTCCTTATGCCTTGATACTAGCTACTTCTTGGAACTGATTTCCATTTTCCTTAGTGAATTTTGTGACTGCTATTTTGTTGAGCCACGGTGAGTTGACGACGCGGATCACTGCGATCTTTGCAAGAAACTCCCCTGATTCTTTGACCTTCACAGCCCTAGCTAATGCAAACGGCTGACAGACAAAAGACCATGGTAATTTTAGTGCTACCAAATTTTTCCTTTCACCTTGAATATTCAAATGTCTTCACCAGCTCCTCCATTTGCCTCAGGATTTTTCTATCGTGAAATGCCCCCGCTGAAAGTGATCAAGATTGCTGCCCCATAAATTGCTCCTCTGCCTGACGTGCAGGCTTCCTGTGGGAGAATCTTGGAGAGAGCGAGCAGTTCCCTCTCTTCAAAGAGGAAAAGACCTTCTAGGTCTACTAGTGTAGTGGCTTCCAGTGAAACTCTGGTGATTTCTGATGGTGAGGGTGAAGTCCCCCGAGTGCCCATGCCTGAAGCTGTTGAGACTACTCCAGTTGTTGCTGCTGAATATGGTCCGTAGGAACTTGATAGAAGAGACCCCCATAGCTGAAGAGAAGGCCGGCGTGGAAGATGAAGTGGTAATGCCATCTGCCTCCTTTGAGCCTCAGTTTCCAGGTTTGAACTCTGCTTCTTGTTGTACTGATGTGCTCTTCCCATGTACTCTATAAGTTAACATTTCTCGTTTAGAACATGTTTTGTTGACTTTGGCTCCTGAGACTACTGACTCTTTCCAATGCCGTCCTAGCAAATAGGTGGCCGTGGATGCTATTGCTGAACCTGTGAGCGGAGCCCGTGAGGTTGTTATCCCTATTGCCATGGAAGTTAATCTGTTCTGGACTCCAAGGGTTGTGATAGAACACACAACTAAGTTTATCGGTCACCTTTCTGGTTATAATTGTCATAAGCTGCTTGAGGTTATCGCGGGATGCTCTCTCCAGGTTAGCGTTCCTTCCTCGTTCCATGAATTGAAACTTTGTCTTCCCTCGCTGAATGCTTGTTCTGCTAATTGTCCAGGGGTTGATGGTATATCATGAGATACTCTGCCGAGGGGGACCAGATGGAAGTCTTTCTTAGGAGATCCAGACCTTATGTGGGCAAGTCGCCAGCTTATAACCATTCGTAGAGAAAGTTGAAGAGGTCAAGGGAGAGCTCCAGACTGCTCATGAAGCATACCGGATGGAGGCTTTGAAGAGCAGGAACTTGCACAAAGCACTGGCCGGTGAGGTTTGCAAGCACAAACAGATTGTGGAGACTCTCAAATATTTCTTTACGGATGCCCAAGTCTTAGAGAAACTACATGAAAACAATGTGAACCGCCTAGAAGCGATTGTGGAGGACCTACAACGAAAGCTGCCTGGTGTGGAGGAGAGAATGAACGTTGTTGAGAAAAGTGCATCTGATGTCCAGGGCCTCTCTGCCTTCCTTCAAGATGAAAATGATAGGTTGTAGAGCAGTGTGGCTTCTCTCGAGTGAGTTAGTGACAAATTATGCAATGATGCTCATCTGAAGGACCAGCAAATAAATTCTCCGAATGCTCTCCGCATAACTTAGGTGAATAAAGCTAACATCAGAGCTGCTCTTACCACCTTCCTTTGGGTTCATGACGACCCTAACTTGGACCTGTCTGCCGAAATTGCCTCGTACACCAAGCTTGTAGCTCAGGCAGATGCTCAGCTTGGGTCCGACCTTGAGGAAGGTTCTGAGAAGGACAGTGGAGAAAGAGGAGATGAAACACTAGATGGGAACCTGCAGCTGGTGAAGCAGGATCTTCGCAGAGTGTTATCGCCGAAGAAAGTCCCCCGAGAGAGGAATAGAAATCCCCCCCGTCCCGATGCTTAAAATTATTTTTCCTTTGCATCTTTGAGCCCATGTTTTCGGGCGTAATCGTATAATTTTTGGCCCATTTTAATCATTTTAACTTGAATTACTTGTTTGCTTGTTTGTGATGCTTTTTAATTTACGCCGTAAACAATAAGTAACATTAAGTTGAACCTTTATGGACGTGTGCACCTAAAGATTAGATGGCTTCCAGATATTCTGAATGTTCTGATGTTTCGGATATTTATTAGTGAGCCTGCTCTGGCAATTACGTCTGTTCTGCGCCAATGGTTGGTGGCTTAGGTTGCATCTGTAGTAAATGGCTGTTTGCGCCCAAAATGGGACGACTTTAGCCCGTATAGTAACAGACACTTTTGCGTCCGACTTCGAACGTCTCTGCTTAGTTACTCAAGTATTTAAGACTCTTTGGCGCAATGTGGACAGGCATCTCCGTCGGCATGTAGGTGCAGTTGTTGAATTAATGAGTTTAACTTACGAATGATGACAGGTGGTTGAGCTAGATGTGACCTGGCTCTAAGCGAGTAGTGTACCCTACTTTTGTACGGAAAAGTGGGTGTATTACTTGAATTTGTAATTGGCCTAGGCTTCGAATATTCTGATCGTAGATAGATCTTAATTTGTAGAAAACTGACTATATAATAGTAGTATATTAATAGGGGCGTGAAGCGTGGAATGTTGTGGGTGAAAATCCACAACATCTCATAAGAGCATGAAAAATGCTGTAATTAAAGAAAGTATTGAAAAAGAAAAGTACTTCAAAGTTTCGCTACTTCTTCTCCCCCAGAAAAACTTTAATCAACCATACAATCGGAATCGTAGTCTTGGTTGATTGAGGTTCCGGGGTCTTCGGGTGACTTCAAAGATGTTTACTATAGGTACTACTTCGGCGATAGCTGCTCCTAAGATGGCCGCTGTGTAGCATTCTCTTACTGCCTTCTGGTCCCCGTTGACTTCCCTTATTCACCACTTGGTAGGATATTTCAGCTTTTGATGCCCGGTGGGTGGTACTGCTTTTACCTGATGGATCCATGGTCGTTCTACGATCACATTGTAGGGGAAACCTCCCTTGATTACCTAAAACTATGAAATATAATCTGCTCCTGGAATGTGAACAACAAGGTTAATTTCCCCAACGGCCTTTTCACAAAATTGTTAAAATCAACCATTGTATAGACACTTGGAGCCATCTTGTCATCGACTCCCATCGCCATCAGTGTGTTCCATCTGATGAGGTTGACGGCTCTACCGGCGTCGACCAATTTAGGCTTGACGTCTATATCCTCTATTTTGAGTGTTATAACCAAGGCATCGCGATGAGGAGTACTGCAACTGGTGCTATCCTTGTTACTAAATAGGATCATCTCATCCCGGGCGTGATCCCCGCAAGGCGCTACCCAAATATGGTTTGATTCTTCGAGTTGCGTCGAACCGCTGATTATCAAATCGATGGACCTCTTGGGATCTGGTAGATCTGGTGGTCCATCTGGATTTCCTCTTTTGCATAAATCTGCTTTCTCCTGTCGGTGAGCAAATCCTTGAGATAACCCTTATTTCGCAAACCCATGAATTCCAGGATTAGAGCTCTGCATCCGGCCATCTCGTGTATGTGATCCTTATGAAAATCATAATAAAGATTCTTGTTCCTTCTGCTCGGCTCGGCCCTCAAATTGCTAGCCAGTGTACTTGGGCGTCCTTCATGTCATCCCTCACGAACTCTACAGCGTTAACGCGTAATCCCAACTCTTCGAACCTATTAGGTACTCAATCCATGATTAGTGATCCCTTTGTTGATGGTTCTAAGGGCTTCACACTAATTTCTCGCCTTAGGAAATCATCTTTGTAATTCCTGTTGCTTCACTTCCCTTTATCTCCGGCCTGAGGTTTCTCCACGTATCCCCGATTCTATCCTTGCCGGATGACGTCTTGACAATAAGGCGAACTTCTTCGGGGATGGATGATTCATCTGGCTCTAGGCGAAGCTTCTGGGTATATATCTAATACAAAGTGTTCCATATTGTCACTAGATGTTGAGTCAAACTCCACTGCAACTCCCTGGTGCCCAACGATCTCTTCGAGTTCATACTTTTGTCGAATGCTACAACAACAATATTATCAGGCACTGGAGGAAGCTCCATGCGTTGCCACTCAAACTTGTCAAGGTAGTCCTTTACCAGTTCGTCGTCACGCTGAAGGATCTCGATGATGTACTTCATGCGCTTATCCCGCTTGTGGCACCGGAATGCGATTTCTTGAATAGTTCTTGCAAATGAGTAAATGATTCGATAGAGCCCATTGGTAGCTGGGTGCACCAAGCAAGGGCGCCTTTCGTCGGAGTTGAGCCAAACCTCTTCACCAGACCAGACTGAATTTCATCCTCGGTGATCTCCTTACTTTTTATAGCTATGTAATACGCAGTAATATGCTCGTCCAGATTAGTTGTTCCATCATACTTCAAGTTAATTAACATGCTGAAGTGTTTTGGCATACGGACCGGTAGAGTGCTTGCTTTGTAAGCATGCTTGTAAAACTTCTTCTCATCTACTTTGGTAACTTGGGATGGAGCACCCAGTACGGGTAAAGAGTTGGAGCCGCCACCTAACATATTTTTTAACTAGGCATATTAGGACACCTATTTTATTTCTAGCCAGTTTTGCAGATTAATTCTGAAACCTAGTCTACGAACCAGAAATCTAGGTAGGGGTTCAAGTTAACCGAGAGGAAGGGATTAGGCACCTCTCAGGCTCCACAAAATGTTGTTTACCGGCCGAACTAAACAATTGGGATTCTAAGTAAATAAGCAAATAAAATAGCTAACAAAAATAGACAAGTAATTAAATGGATACGATCATATGCATATAATCAATTAAGGTTAAATGAAAAAGGTTTTAAATCCGCGAATTGACTTCTTCCAAAGGTACCTTGCAAAAATAAAAATAAGTTAGTACGATAATTTAATAATAATAATAATAAAGAATAATAAATACTAGTAATATTAATAAATAAAATATTTTCTTCTAGTTTTTCTTCTTCAAAAATAGGCCGTCTTTCATCCATTTTTTACCTCGCACAAAATATAGAGAAAATAAGTTAGTATTAATAATATAAAATATCAATAATAATAATAAAAATAAAATAAAGGGGGAAAAGGATTTTATGAAAGTGTAGGCTCAGATTTGTATGAATCGGCTAGAGGTTTGTGAAGCCAGTACGGCTGCGAACACGCTGGCCGATCGTGTTGCCATGCCAAGTGTCGTTCCAACCACTTCATCGCCGGCTCGTTTTGCTATAACAGCTCATACATGTCATCATCACCTTTTTTATTTTAGGGACACGGGGATGGGACTGTTCAAGTATACTATCGCATTCAAATTAGTCCTGAGGCATCAATATATGTAAATATATTTTTCATTGGTCATAATTGGTATAGCATCCGTCAATTTATTGTTTTTCCGTCAAATCCTTATGTAGGCATCAAATTAAAATATTTTCATAGGCCGCGCTCAGAATCCATCAAGCGCAATTCAAGTATCTGAAAAATTAAGCAGCAAAGCAACAGATCAAGTGCAAATCAATATAGTCAAAATATGTATAGCAATTCTTGCTTTGACCGAAATCAGTTAACCAAAATGGAGCCCAGTTATATCAACAACCAAGCCAATTCCAGTAACACCATCGGTCAAAAAGACAAAACAAGTTCTCAGCTGCAAATTAACATGATAAATCAACAAATAAAACCAGCAGTAACATGATAAGAAAAATAAACAAAAGCGACTGGCGAAAAAGGTTTCCCGGTAAGTCAAAGGCGATAACGGAACAGATAAAACGGAATTGGGGAAAAAGGAGGAGCAACACCAGTCCGCTTGGCGGCTTTGCTTCCATTCTAATTCCCTTTTTATGGTTTTTTTGTTTCTGAACCAATAACTGGTGGTACGAGGCGAAGGTAAGGAAAAACAGAACCAACGCCATGATTGGCGCTTCGAATTTCCGGCAAGTTTTCGACTATTTCCGGTGGTGACGGTGGTATTTTTGAATTACTCCTTTTTTCCCGATTACCCCCATTGGCTTTGATGGTGTGTGCGTGTATCTGTTCTTGTTTTGAAAGTAAACCGTGTGTGGGTGTGTGTCGTGATGTCGATGGTGTAATGGGTGTGTTTGTATCACGTATGGTGGAGATGGGTATAAGAAGATGAGATCAGTTGTATAATGTACTTGTTTGTGTATATGTTATAGTGTAAATAAGGAGGAGGGGCTGAAGCCGTGTATGTATGCGTGTGTATGTGTAATGAGGAGGAGGGGCTGAAGCCGTGTATGTATGCGTGTGTATGTGTCTATTCTCTGTATTGATCGTGTGTGTGTTTCTTTAGGGAAAGAGATGAAGGGGGATTGAGTATGCCCTTTGTTTGTCAGTGTGTATTGTGTATATAGAGAGCTGTTTGGGACTTCTTTGTGCAAGGAAAAAGATGATTAGGGAGAGGATCAAGGGATCAAGAGATATTTTTGGGTAATGACTTAGGAGTAAAAATGGGAAATTGGAATCTTGGCTAAAATGTGAAATTGAATAATTTTGGGGATATTGATGAAAGAATTAGGAAAAATTATAGGAAGATCAAGGAGAGATTTTGGGAGTGGTCTAATTAGGGAGTCTTGATTTGGGGATTTATAATAGAATATAAAAAAATGTGAAGATATGTATGGCAATTGAATTTTGAAATGCAAGAAATGTATTTGGTTAGAAAACTTGCCCGGGTTCAAAGGAAAAAAATATAATTCGATAGTAAATTAAAATAAATATACATAAATAAAGAATTTTGGTGGGGATTTTGAAATATGAATGAATTAATAAAAGGAATTTGGAAATTTTCTTCTTAATTGGTCAATATTTAACTTAAAGGTGCAAAAAATAAAATATACATATACATATGTATAAAATGCACAAGTAATCATTAAATAAACTCAAATAAAATTACCTAAATATAGATAATCATAGATAATTGCTAATTTGCACAAATGATCATAAATCGATATAAATTTGACATGTAACCTTAATAATGTAATTATATGATATTATAAATGTACTAAATTGTGCAAATAACCACAATTTGACAAATAACCTAAATGATGCAAAATTACATAATGTAGCCACATTTAGGTATGTAATATATAAATAGAGGATAACGCATGTAAATGCATGATTTCTAATGCATATTTTGCACAAATAGTCAAATTACACTCTTAAGTTGAATTATAGCCAATTTTAGAAAAAAGTGGGACAAAATTGTATGCCAACACATATTACCAATCCGGACGTGGATGGCCTTTATTTCCTTTATGAGGTCTTGGATGAGAGGCGCTCCCTTAAGGTCTTGATTGTTGATTGTTGATGGTCCTACGGGAGCGGCATCCATATTGAGCCTACGACTAGGAACATATGCTGGCGAATTTTACGTGGGGGCTGGTCCTCGCAGGGATGGTGGCCTCTGAGACGATCCAGCAAATATCACTTCTAACTTCTGGGATATCCCTTCGACCATATTGCTCGAATTACGCTGATGTTGTTCTGACATAGTTTTGAGAGATTAACGAGGAAACTGTTGAATTTGGGATTACCATCTAGTGATCGATCACTTTCCCCATCGCTAGCAACATAGATTGGTTCCTGGGAAGGGTCTTTCTGCTGTTCAACGGATCCTTAGGCTGCACGCTAGGATTAAAGGGATACTTCACATATTCATCTACTGTGTCTATAGTGTTCTTCGGAACATTGCTACTATCATCAGGCATGATTGTGCATTTTTCTTCGTAGAATACCTACAATGGCCTGGACCCCATGGTGGGAACCAAACTGTTTATGCCTAAAATCGGTTGCCTAGGTTAAACAATTAATTAAGAATGAGGTCACGAGAAATACAGTAAATACGATAGAAAAGTAAGTAAATAAAGAGAGAAATAATGAGCAAGAAAAGTGAAGTAGTCTTCTTCCTTGAGAATAGACAGCTTCTGAGGTGAATCACTTGATTGTACAATACAATGTAAGGAGGGATATATATAGTAGTGGATACCCATTCCTAATTAAGATAAAATACAAAGACTAATTAGGTTTATGGGCCTATAAACTCAAGGTGGTGGTATATACGAAACCCTAACTAGGAGACTATAATCCTAAGCCGGCAGGATGTATGCCTTGTGTTATATGCCCGTACCGCCTAAACGGTTATAACTCGTAGAACAGGCATGTATCTGGTGTGCCTGGTGACTTGTAAGATAAATCTAGTCTGACTAGCTGGACTCATATTCCCGTAATAGTAGGTGGCGTATTTTTGCCCATACAAGTTCTTCGGACCCTCTGTGATTGTAAGTAGTATGCCAAGTTCTCCAAATACGAGTTTTGGCATGATTTCTCTACATTCTTGGGTCATGTGATATACAGTGAGGGTATTAAAGTGGACCCGAAGAAGATTGGGGGAGTGTAGAATTGGCCTCGTCCTACCATTCTGGCGGAGATGTGTAGTTTCTTTAAATTGGCAGGTTATTATCGGAGGTTTGTAAAGAAGATTTACACTATTGCAGCTCCCCGAACATGCCTGACTCAGAAGGCGGTTCGATTTTGATGGTTCGATGAGTGCGAGGCAAGCTTCCAGAAGCTCAAGGCGTTATTTACTTCAGTTGCAGTGCGATCTCTTACTTCTGGCATAGGTGAAATTGTAGTCTATTATGACGCATCTCGTGTGGGCCTTGAATCTGTTCTAATGCGGCACATGAAGTTGATTGCTTATGCTTCTAGGCTGCTAGAGCAGGTTGTCCAACTCATCATCTTGAATTGGCAGCTTTTGTCTTTGGTCTGAAGATATGGAGGCACTATCTTTTTGGCGAGTCTTGTAAGGTGTATACCAATCATAAGAGCTTGCAGTATCTCTTATCTTAGAAGGATATTAATGGCCGGCGGAGTAGGTGGCTTAATTTGATTAAATATTATGATACCACAATCCACTATCATCCCAGGAAGTGGAATGTGGCAGATGCTCTCAGTAGAAAGTTCATAGGCAACATGGATTTTCTTTATGCCAGCATAAGACCTTTGGCCCCAAAAGTTATCGTCCCTTGGCGACTCTGGTATGAGATTTCTTCACCCAGACTCCAGTCGAGTCTTGGCATATATTGTAGCTCAGTCTGACGTCCCGCCACATCATGAGTCAAATAATGTACATACGGCAATGGAAGTTTCCAGAGAGGCCAAGAGTGGTCTAGAGTGTGGAAGGCTCTAGAACCTTGAAGACCCTTGACTTGGGGCTTCCTTGGAACTTGTAGAAGTATCTATATCATGAGAAAACTTTTGTTGGAGTTGGAAAGGGCCAATAGCTCATGGAACACTCTAGAAGAGCCAAGAGAGAGCATGTGAACTTCCACCTAATTAATGTAGTCTACAACCTTCCCTAGAGTAGTATAAATAGGAGTAGGCATTTCATTTTCACTTGTCCAGCATCCAAGTCTTCTAAATAGTGTCTAGCATTGTAACTTAGCATCCAACCAAGTCTTCTAAATAGTGTCTAGCATTGTAAATTAGCATCCAACCAAGTTCCTTAGCATTCTTTTCATTATACAAAATATTTGATCTTAATACAAGTCTCTTTCTCGACAACTTGTGCCTTAACCATGTGCACATACTTGAAAGCTTTGCTTGCTTAACTTACACTACTAAAAATCAGGGCTTTTCCGACCGTCGATACGGTGGGACAACGGTCGGCCAGGCGACCGTTGTCCGACCTAACAAGGCGGTCGGCTAGGTCGGACGTCAGACCGAAATACGGTCGGACATCGGTCGCCTAGTTTATACGTGGAAAAAATAATGTTGAACTCTCCCACCGACGCGGTGGGAGATTTCAAAAAAACTGGGAAAACTGGGCGACCGCAGGGGTGGGCTAGGCGACCGCATCGGTCGGCCAGGCGACCGCGTCGGTCGGCCAGGCGACCGCTGCGGTCGGTAGGCAGTGTATTTCTGGGCTAAGTAATTGGTAATTTTCGGACCGATTTCGGACCGCTGCGGTCGGTAGGCAGTGTAGTACCTGCAATAAAAAACCTGCAATTAGAGCTACACCACCTGTAAAAAGCAGAAAAAACAGCACCCAGAAGAAGATTAGGCTTCTCAAGCCTTAATAATAGTCTAAACAAGGCTTATTGCCTTTAAATAGAAAGTTTAACATTTTACATAACATATCCAATCCGAATTGTGATCCAAACAAGTTAAAACATGTCTAAAATAAGTCTAATACATCAACAATCCATTATCACTACTCCGTTGCCTCAGAACTAGACCCAGAACCCGACTCAGAGCTGTATTGACGCTTGCTCTTGCCTTTTCCCCGGCTTTTGCTCTTGCTCTTGCTCTTGGTCTTGCTCTTGCCCTTGCCCTTCTTTCCCTTGTCCGCACCACCACACATAATGTTCTCCATCATTTCCCGCATGGTTCTCATATTTTCTTCATTGCGCAAAAGTTCTTCTTCACTCTTTTTCTTAAGCTCTTCGATTTCATTGCGCAAAGCGGCTTCCACCGAGGGATTAATTGAACTAGCAGGAGGAGTGTAAGTGCCAAACAAACCTGGATTTAGACGTTCTGAGGCATACTGCGATCCAAGGCCGTAAGCACTTCCCTTCTTTACTCCGCCATTCACCTCCAACCATATTGCGGTTTCCTCTTCTAGTGTCATTTGAGCTAGGGCACTGCTACCACACTCGGATGCCTGAGTCGACATCCTTTCTTCATAGACCGCCGTAGCCTCTTCCTGAAATAAAATTTAATAACAAGAATTAGATTGACAAAATATTGACAGATTTAATAACTTTAAAAGATTGAATTTAATAACTTACATATAGCTCTCTAGCGCGGTCTTCGACCCACACTTCCTCTCCTTTTTTGTTTCTGTATATATGCCTCTTCTTAAAGATTTCAGGCACACGAACTGGCCGCCCTTCTTGCCTTTCCTACAAAATTAAAAAGATGACAAGTTAGATGGAAAATTAATGTGAGTTACATAAAATAATACATACAATTAATTAATAAATTACCAATATCATCCGTTGAGTCACTGCGCTAACCGAACCCCCGGTGTGCAGCGATCCACCCCTTTCGGAGGCTCGTGCGGCTTTTCCTTGGGCGCTCTTCTTCTTAAATTCTTCAGTATCCCAATATTGTAGAAGTTGTGCCCAAACGTGATCGTATATCCACTCGGGCTTCTTTCCTTTGTTTCGACAATCATACATGCTACCTTTTACTCTATCTTGGCATTTTCCAAGGAAATTGCTTTTGGCAATGCTATTAAATGCAGGATGCCATATACACTTTTTCTGAAATAATTATTGAATATTAGATTTCTAAAAAAGTGACACTTAACTAAATTATTAAAAAATAAAATATAGTTATTACCTGAAAATCGTCAAACATGCTCATCTTTACCGGGAATGGTACCTGACCCCAGGATGGCCATGGCTCAGTCCATCTAGATTTCATGCATCTTGTGATTATGGGAGTAGCCACCATCGAGGGAGTAAAACTAGATAAAAATTTATAGTTAAAATAAACATACTAAAAAATTAAACTTCATAGTAGAATTAAATACTTAAAAAATAACCAAAAAAAAAATACTTACCCACGGCTACCCTCAGGATAAATCCTCACCCTCCCGTCATCATCATATGATCCTGCAGAACCAATGTAATAAGGCGAGCTCGGCGAATAAAATCGTATAGTAGGTGGTACCAAAGCGTCCACCGGTACCGAGCTCGGATCATCAGAAGGTGTAGATCCAGAAGGAGTAGATGCTGAAGGGGATGGTGACGGACTGGAAGATGGATGAGGCATGGATGATGATGAACCGATGCCATAAGGACGAACGACATAACCAGGCGATGCAGGAAAGGGCATGCCAGGGGAAAGGCAGGAGGAGGAGTGAAAAAACCTGGAGCATATGCAGACGGAGGATGTGTAGGAAGCATATGAGGTACATGTCCAGGAGGAGTAGTATAATCAGCTGAAGCAGGCGAGGTACTCTGAACCTTTCTTTTTCCCCTAGCCTTCTCCGAAGATGACATATCTGTAAAATAAGCACAATAAATTAGCACGATATAATCAAATAATTATATTGTAGTAAAGTAAAAACAACAAACTACGAACATGTTAGTCATCATCATTCGCGTTAAGGTCATCGGCTATTTCCTCTTCCTCGCTCGTCTCATCGATGTCAACAAATTCTTCCTCACTTGTTTCAACGTCATCCATATATTCATCCTCCTCGTTTGCCCTAGATGTTCCTTCTCCAAAATTAGTCGTGTTTTTTCTACGTCTAACCACCGATTCATCAAACTTTTCATAGATGCCTTCACTATGTTGCAACTGGTCGGCTAATTCAATATCCGCAATCAAGGGAACGGTAGATACCTCATTTTGATATGCAACATCTAATACATCATCTACTTCCACTCTTCCCACCGGCTTGCCTTTTAGAACAGCCCACCAATTGGCCTTGGTTTTGGATTTGGCTTTGGCTTTGTTCGTTGTCGGTGGATAAGGAACGTACCACACTTGCTTCACGTTCTGGGCAATGATGAAAGGATCATAATGTCCATATGACCTTTTGTGATTAACTTCAACTATTTTAGAACATGGGTCTACCCTCGTACCCTTTGGACTCGGATCAAACCACTTGCAACGAAAAAGCACCAATCTTTTACGAGGCCAACCTACTGTAAACTCTATTTCTAAAATCTCCTCAATCACACCATAGTAATCAAAGTCTACATCCTGGTCACCAGTACCACCTTTCACACACACACCGCTGTTGTTTGTTTTCTTACCCAAGGACCATTCTCTAGTATGGAACTTGTACCCATTAACAAAGTACTTAGACATCCTCTTGTATTTATAATAAGGCCCGTGAGATATATCATGCAACAAGAATAAGGTGTAGACGAGACATCAAAAGGAGTGAACCCATCTGAACATAGACCCAACCTTATGTTTCTTGGTTCACTAGCAAATGCCGGATACACCTGATCAAAATGTTTCCATGCCTGACCATCTGGCGGATGGCTTAGAATGCCTGGCTGTTTCGTACGATCATGGTGCCATCTCATATGAGGAGCAGAGCTCATCGACGCATACAACCTCTTTAACCTAGGTATAAGGGGTAAGTAATGCATCGACTTAACAGGTATCGGCTTCTTTTTAGGGTTTAAAACTGGCTTGTAACGAGGCTCCTCACAAAATTTACATTTATCTAATTCTGCATCATCCTTATAAAACAACATGCAACCGTTGACACAACAATGAATTCTCTGGGCAGAAAGACCTAACGTGGAAACCAACTTCTTAGTGTGGTAATAATTAGTTGGTAATGCCATGTTAGTCGGATTGAGATCATTCATAAGGTTAATGATGGAATCCATGGCTGCTTGACATATACTAAAATCAGATTTAATACTTAACAATCTAACAGCAACTGACAACTTGGAATGCACTGAGCCTTCGTACAATGGACGACTAGCTTCCTCCAACCGTTTATAGAAGAGTTTTGCCTCATCATTAGGAATGTGCTCAACATTGGGTTGCGATGTACCCGGTTGGGATGGCTCCTCTGGGTACATTCCAAAAGCATCATTAACCATATCGTTCATTCGATAATTATCAAGATCATCCTCGTTTGAGATCGGACCACTCCCACCGACATAAGCATTTTGAAAATGAATATCACCCCCCACATCCCTAGACTCTCCATGATAAACCCAAACAAAATAATCTGGCATAAAACCCTTCCTATAAAGATGCATTTCAACATCTTCCAAATTTTTTCCTTTTATGCACTTGCAGTCCACACAAGGACAGTTAATCTGGCTCCACCGTATAAAATCATCAAGTGTTTTCGCCTTTTCAATAAAATCTTCAACACCTACTGCAAATTCTGCCCTCATCCCCCGCCGGCCGGGATTATTTCTATTATACATCCAACTACGACTTTCATTAACCATATCTACACAAAAATTACACGTTTGAGATGCATATTAAATTGCAAATATTTAAACAAACATTTCTTTGATACACTACCAATTTTCATAAGATTAAGTAATTGTATAATTTTCTAAGTCAATTATTTTTATATTACTAACTAATTTGTTCTCTAAGATTATCATTTAGTAGTTAATAACACTTCTCATTTGCAACTTATATCTATTTATTCAAAATGATAAAACTATTTACTTATCTATACTTAGTTGGAGTAATCTAAAACTATTTGCAAACTATTCAACTTAGTTGTTGCTCACCACTTATTTGATGAAATGCCTCAATGAATCTAACTACCAAACTACACTATACACCAACAATTCTATCTCAAAGCAATACAACAACAACAACAACAACACTAGTACACACCATTAACAACATTCAACAACAACAACACTACTAAAGGAACCCATCAACAACAACCCATTCAAAGTCTACTCTTCTCAATGGAACACCAACTTTTTCACTAAAACAACCCATTCAAAGTGTTACTTTCCAATTTATCATCTTCTAAATGTGCATTCAATAACCCAATCATTTTTTTAACAACACCCACTTTTTCAATCAACCTAATTTTAACAATACCAACAAAAATGTCAAACTAGCTTCAACAATTCCCAAACCAAACAACAACACAATGTAACCTAGTTCACAACCAAATAGCAACTACTATGTCATGGATTAATTTCATGAGCTAAAATTCAAACATAGGAAAAAATGACAAAAACGAGCTAAAATTAAATTTTAAAAAAAAATTGGTGTTTCATCATAAAACTCACCTCAAGGGATGGTTTTGTACTCCACCACCACTAATGTACAATCCCCAACTTTGATAGATGGAAGAACTACAAAAAAAATAGATAAAAAAGTTAGGGTTTCGGATTTGGGGAAAAATTGAAGAAAACTATGAAAATTAAACTTACCAAGTTGTAGAGGAATGGAATTGATGTTAAACCTTGTTGATTAGAGATTAAGAGTGTTTTTTTTAATAGATTTGGGTTTAGGGTCGGGTAAGAATGGGAGAAAGAAAGAAATGAGAGAGAGAGAGAAGTGGATGGGGAAATAAAAAATGGGCTGCTCCGTCTGGTATAGTTTCTGTCTGGCGACCGACTGCCGACCGCGTCGGTCGGCTAGAAAAATTTAATTCGTGTCCAACCGCGGCGGTCGGCTATGTTAAAAAAAAAATTTAATAAAAATACATTGAATTATCCCATCGCGTCGGTCGGACGAAGGCCTCCAACCGAATTTCGGTCTGAAAATGCTGTATTTTTAGTAGTGTTAGGGATCATCTCTGGATCATAACTTAACACTTTAGGTGTACTATAGAGGTTCAAAGGTTGAACTTGGGCGTTGTTTTTGGGTAGTAATTGTCTAAGTGCCGACACGCCCCCTAGAGCAAGTCTAGGGTCATAACATCATTCTTTCTTAGACACTCAGATTAAGGGAAGACAGCTCGAGGATCCTCATTTGTAGGAGTTTCATGGTCGTATCTAGGAGTTCATTCATTCGAGCTTGACTCAGATGGTATTCTTCGATTCAACGGCCAACTCTGTGTCCCTGATGTTGGAGATCTAAGGCAGTCATTGCTCCACGAGGCTCATAGCTCGCGTTATTCTATTCATCTTGGCATTATTAAGATGTACCAGGGCCTCCAGGAGCTATATTGGTGGAAGGGAATGAGTAGAGATGTGTTCGATTATATGTCTTGTGCTTGAATGTCAGCAGACTAAGTTCTAGTACTGGAGACAGGTAGGGTTAGCTCAGTCATTGCCCTTTCCCAAATGGAAGTTGGTGCAGATCGTGATGGATTATGTAGTTGGTCTGCCAAAGAGCCTGTGGTGCCATTATTTAGTCTGGTTATTATTGATAGACTGACTAAATCAGCTCACTTTATCCCTAATAAGGCTACTGATTCACCTCAGAGGCGGGCTCAGATTTTCGTTCAACGGGTGGTTAGGCTGCTGGAAATCCTATATCTATTATTTCTGCTTTGGGTTTCCCAGTTTACTTTCTAGTTTTTGAAATCTTTTCAGAGATGGATTGGGACTCAGGTGCATCTTAGTGAAGTATTCCATCCTCAGACTAATGGTCAATCTGAGCGGGCTATTTTGGTTCTGGAGGACATGCTGAGAGCTTGTGCATTGGACTTCGAGGGCCGTTGGGATTATCATTTGGCCTTAGAAAAATTTTCTTATAATAATAGCTATCAGTCCTCCATTTAGATGGCTCATTTGAGGTCTTGTATAGCCGTAGTTGTCGTTCTCTTTTCGGTTGGTTCGAGTCTCAAGATATAGAGGCGATGAGTTTTGAGATCGTTCGACAAACTGTGGATATTGTTCATTTTATTTAGCATAGTCTGCGGACCGCTAAGAGCGGGAAGATTTCATACTCTAACTGGAGGAGCCTAGAGTTAGAGTTCGAGGTCAGCGACATATTAATGAAAGTGTCGTCGATGCGGGGTATAAAGTCATTTGGATGGAAAGGAAAGCTCAGTCTAATATTCATTGGTCTTTTCTTGCGCAATTGTAAGGTGGCTTATCGGCATGAGGTTCCAACTTCTACGCCAGTTCATCCGGTGTTTCATGTATCGATGCTCCAGAAGTGTATCCGCAATCCTTCCAAAATGATTGAGTTAGATCCTGCTCAGCTAGATGTGTATCTAGCTTATGAGGAGTTCCCAGTCACTACGGTTGTCAGAGATGTTTGGAAACTTCGTTCGAGGCACATTCCAATAGTTCGAGAGCGATGGTATAATTACCCTCACGAAAAGGACACATGGGAGCTTCAGTCCAACATGCGTGAGAGATATCCTCATCTCTTCGGTGACTCAGGTTTGATCTTGATTCATAGAACTTAAGAGTTCTTATTAGTGTTTATGTTATGGTTCTGTGAGAGTATGATTATGTCTATTGAATATTTGTTGAAGTTTGGTGTAAGAATTTCCAGTAGTCATGTGAAATCTGTTCTTGACTGTGGCTCGTTCGATGACGAACGAGAGTCTAAGTGGAAGAGAATGAAATGACCTTAGCTAGTCGTTTCGGGATTAAGGACGCCGATTGGCATGTTGATAATCCTAAAAGCTCTGTATGGTCCATTAGGACATATCTGTAAAAGTTGAGTTGATTCAGACCTCGTTTGGTAGGTCTTGAAAGAAAGTTTCTGTTTTGGTTGTCTACAAAGCTTAAAAGTGGTTTTAGAGCTTGATTTGAGTAACTAAGCTCCGATTCAAAAAACAAAAGGTTCATTAGGTTTGTATGGAAATTTATGACTAGTGGGAACTTTCGAAAATTAAATCCGAGGTCGTTCGGATAGTTTTCACTAATATTCCAAAAATCAAGAAATTGACCTCTTTCCCTAACACCCCTATCTTGGGTTCCGGAGTTCCAGCTCAGGATCCATTTTCGTAAGCATGTCAAACAAGTGTTTTATGACTTGTGTGAAAATTTTGGGGTCAATATCAGCCTTGTAGGGTCTCATTTGGTATCAAATCGTAGCAGGTACTGGTGAAAATTTCTGCACTTCCTGGAGTAAGCCTGCGAGGTCGTGCGTAGGCTGGCGTGACAGCGCTATTTCTGGATTGTTGTGAAGAACAACCACATGCCAAGGGGCACGACAACACTGCCCCGAGGCGCAACAACGCTCGTGGTGGGGCGAAGGTGCTGCTTTAGTGGTATAAATATGTCAAAATCGACCCATTGCATTATTTACTCAATTCTATCACTCTAAATCGCCTCTAAGGTAAACATTCAAGTACCCAATCATGTGAATTAGTTAGGTACATTCCTTGATCTTTCAGTTATGTTAATTCATAGTCCCGAAGCTTGAATTTCTTGAGTTAGACTTGATTTAAGGGGGTTTTGAACCCTAACTTGCAAATTAGGGAATTTAACTCACTGAATGTAATTTTGAAAACTAATAGTATATTTGGACTCGCGATATTGTGAGGAGTCCGGAAATGTATGATATATGGGCATTCGGCTAAGTCCGGCCCGAAGGTATTTTGATAATTTTCCCTCTTTCTCCATCAAAATGTTAAATAGTTGTCCTATGGACGCTTATATGTACGATTCAACTTGTTTTTCTTAGAGAAGGATTGTTTTTTGAGATGTCGAGCAAGAAAAGAAGTTTTGCAGTAGCTGCATCGGCCCAGAACTTAAGGTAGGTGATACTATCCGCTTCATTGACGTCCTTTGGCCTTATATATATATATTATATTCATGCATTATCTACGTGAATAGCTGCCGGCAAGGCATACTTACTATGCCACAACCTTCTTATATATTTTCTAGTTATATTTCTTTGATTCTGAGTTATTATGTCATCCGAGGGTAGAAGGATTCCACCATAGGATCAGGAGTATTCCGCTCCTTGAATACGTATTGAGGATAAGAGGATTCTGCCCCGGTGTAGGAGGATTCTGCTCCATTCATTAGGCACATTTGACCATATTTTATATCATGTTTCATTCATCTCTTACCCTTATATGTGTTTGCTATATTTATATGACTGTTACTTGCTTATCTGTGCATTACCTGTCTATTGTTTGTCGTTACTTTTTGTTTTCCTAGCTAGTTTGACTATTTCTCGAGTTAACTAACTATTCCTCACTTACTTTATGGCTCACTCTCTATCTGTTTCTCATGTTATATTTTCGTTTCTGCAGATTCCGCTTCCGGATCTAATAAGTCGTAGTGTGATTGAGGAGTAGGATATTTCTAGCTATCTACGGTGAGCCAGCTTGTTCGTTGAAGACATCCAGCTATAGATATTTTAATTCTATCTTATTTTTCTCCCTTCGAGAGAGGAATATTTATTTTTTGAACTTCTTAGATGTCTAATCCAAAAACCTATAGACTTGTATTTTGGGTAGTTAGCTTGCTCATCCAGAAAGTTTATATTTATGTTAGTTTATATATGATATGTGTTTCATAAATGTCTTTATACGATCATGTCATTTTATGTTATTTAAGCGGATTTCAAACTATTTTCAAGTAACGTTTATATCATTAGTAGTTTTTATATCATTCGTCTTGACTTATGCTTATAGGGTTTGCCCGACGACTCTACGGGAGGTAGTCGGGTGCCCGCACGGCCTAGTCAGAATGCCGGGTAATGTCAATATTACACTAGAGTCATTTTTTTCTAAAGTATGTTGTTACCAGTGGCGGAGCCACCTTGTGTGAAAGGGAACTCCTGCATTGAAAATTTACACGGTAAATAGGGTAAAAACCAATACTTTTGATATATATATATATATATAAAAACTATTGAACCCCTTGAAATTGTGAAAATGTATAATAAAGTGGTAATAGGAGTTCAAAAATAGTTTTAGGTCACATATTCAAATCATAGGTGTAATATTTTGAACCACCAAGTATAAAATACTTGCTGCGCCCTGGTTGTTACCACCGGCAGGTGAAAAGGATGCCGAATGAAAGGAAAAAAAAAAGGAAAATTTGACTTCTGCTAATGAAAGAAAAAATGAGATCCGGAGAAAAAATATTCAACGAAAAAGGTCAGCGGAAAAAATGTCACATGACTCTAGCAATGACTGGTTTTCTCGGCCAACGTGTTCCCTCTTTTGGGCAACTCTTTAGAAAATCTCTGAGAGCAGATATTTTCTCCCCGGCACTGAGAATTTATGTGAGAAAACTTGATTACACTCTAAGCTTGATTGGGTACTTATGTCCATCACAGGTAGTATAAAATATGGTAAATCTATATTTACAGTATCAATCAAACCCTAATCAATGCTAAATCAAATCTCTAATAATGCTAAATGGAATCCTAGCACTTCCCTTTTCTGCTTTGTGAAGCGCCAAGTTATGTTTGTGATCATTAGGCAATTGGCACCCGAATATGCAAATTAAAGGCGACCAAAGCTGCAACAACTTACTCCCTTGTTGTATCATATGTAGGATGAAAAGCTATCATATAATGAATACACACATACTGATAAGAATCCAAGAAATTTCTTTCAATAAACACTTTAAGAAAGAGAGTTTTGTACACTAAGATTTCGAAAGCTGGAGCAGTATTTCAACTTTTCTCTTCCTTCTCTCTAGAAGTCATTCCAAATCTTCCAACTAAAAAATTTTCTGGAAAAATCTTGCTCATCATGGACATTGACATTAACGAAACATCATCAGGTTCTAAAACTTACATACCGCCAAAACCATCAGATGGAATTGCCCCTTCCAATCACAAATCAACTTACATGCATAAACTTACATCCATAGTTCCAATGCAACTACAATCATCTTCATCACCCTTCTTAGACTCCTACACACTAGATGAAAAAACTTCTTTGGACAACCAAGAAAAAGATAACCTTATCCTATTGACTAAATCAGACATGGAGAGATTTTATTGACCATGGAAATTCTCTCTGATTATTAAACTATTTGGTAAACATATCAACCATCAATACTTACATTCTAAACTAACACAATTATGGGAACCCTCAGAAAATTTAACTTTAATTTACTTGGGATCCGATTATTATATAGTCAAATTTCTCAAAGAGGAGACTTTAATTAAAGCCCTCCAAAATGGACCTTGGTTTATAAATGGCTTTTTTTTGTCAACTAAGCGTTGGGAACAAAACTTCATACCCTCCACTGCAAAAATTACATACTCAACAATTTTATGATTTGGAGATTCTTTCTAAGATCGGTAGCAAAATTGGAAGATTACTAAAAGTCGATACTTGCACATTCTCAACTCTTAGGGGTCGATATGCTCGTATTTGTGTGGAATTACCACTCGAAATACCTGTTAGTATATACATCCAGATTGGACAGCATAGACAAAAGATCATTATGAGGGTGAAGACTTTCTTTGTCAAAAATGTGGGAGGTTGGGACACCGGCATTCAATATGCCCGCATGATACACTAAAAGGTACTTCTTGTCCTAGTATCATTAATGCAATGACCAGTACATCAATTCCTACTACAATGCATGAGTTAGAAGAAGACAAAGGTTGGGAAACTATAAAGTTCCCAAGAAAGAAGAAAACTGATCCAGCAGGTAAGTTCTCTAACTCTACCTCCATAAATGCAGCGCCGTCTACACAAATAAATGTCCGAATTTTTGATGCTAAAAGTGGCAAATACCTTGATACCCAATCTTATGCTTACAAAGATAAATGTGCTACTAATTCAAATTTGCAAACTTCCCAACCTAAGGATCTAAGTTACAAAAATAAATTTGATGAATTAACTGATAAAACTACGAAATTATACATTAAAAAAAATTAAAGAAGTTAAGGACGATAATAATAATTTTAAAAATCCTACTAAATACTCCTATGACCATTCTCCACGTGGGGGAAACCCACAACCTTACTCAAAAAATTCCCAATCATTACACAACCCTAATGATAATATTGCCACTTCTCATGACATGCAAGATCCAATCCAAACAACTCTAGACAACATATCTGCCTCGCCCAACCCCCCAAATCACATAAACTCTAATCATTCTAATTATTTTCCCAACTCATCTCAACCAATAGACTTGCATGCAATTACTCCCCTTCCCCCATGACTTCACAACCTAATCATATGGATATACAGTTGCATTCTCCAATTCTATGCACTCCTTTACTGCACAATCAAGTCACCTTCAATAAACCCTACCAAAGCATGCCGAGATTATTCCCCAACCATAATCGACTGAGAGTGAAATTACTCAACACCACTCAAAGACTGATCTTCTGTCTGCCTCACTCCACAAGAATGAATCAAAACAACATTCCACAACCTCCTCAAGGTGCTCAGCCAAACAATCGACCACCCCCTCCACTCATCTTCACAATGCCATCATCGAACAACCCCTACCAGAATCTTGGATTGAGGAGACACTAATGGGTCAAGCATTTATGTATCACTTCAACTTGAACAACCAATAAATCATTATAGTAATCCAGAACAGCCAATACATAGCACATGCAATATCGGAGGCAATGAGAAGGACAACACAAAATTATCTAAACTTTCACATGAACCAGAATATACTAAACCTTATTGCCCAGAACAATTTTCAAGACCCAAATACCCATCATCTTATGAACTTGCCATTTTACCATCCGATGGAAAACAATCCCCCAATGCCAATCTTCTACCAATGGCCCACACCATTGAACATGGACCAAGTTCCAGTCCATATAAACCAAGCTCCTCCACCAGTGCATGCAAATCAAGAGGAAATGAATGTACACTAGGATCAAACGGACAATCAACCACCTTCAAACATGCAGCCACCACAAAATGTGCCACCTCCAAACCAAATGAATCCAATGCTCAAGAACCCGAGGATCAAATGCAACACCAAGACATAGAGGAAGAGAATGTGTTGGAGGACTTGCAACCAATATATTCAAGCCTACGAGATATCACAATAATGTTATTCAAGGAAACACTAGAAAAAAAATACATTCTCTTTGTTCCAAACGCTCTTTACAAATGTTCAAGTGATAGCCAAATACGCCATGATCATGAACTCATCTTTGAGAGAAAATGTGAATCCTCATCAGGACATTCCAGTGAACCAGCCCAATAACCTAAATGCACAAATGAATAGAGCTATGTATTTCATGATATGGAATGTACGTGGGGCTAATAATTATAATTTAGATGCAATTTTAGGGCTGCTCTTAACTATCATCATCCATGTCTAGTTGTTTTTCTTGAGACTCACATGCATGACAACACTAGGATTAGGGATGATTTTGGTTTTAATAGCATGATTGAAACTCCTATGAATGCTCGTACTGGTGGTATAGTGATTCTTTGGAACAGTGCCCTAGTTTCTGTGGCAGACGTTCACATGAGTGAACATGAAATTCACGCCATGGTGAAGGTAATTTCCAATCCTACTATTTTTTGTTTATAGCTATTTATGCTAACAATAGTTATTCTTAGCGTTTGGCCTTGTGGGAAAGTTTAATCAGGATAAAAAATTTATACAACATGCCTTGGTTAGTTGGAGGGGACTTCAATGAATTCCTTACTACGTATGACAAATGGGGAGGTCGTCCCTTAAACTTAACTCGTACTACCTCTTTCAAAAATTTCTTAGATGCTTGTAATCTCCTATATTATGTTATAAATGTGCTAAATATACTTGGAAAAATAAGCAAAAAGGAAATTTAATCCTAGAGCGTCATGATCGATGTTTTGCAAATGATACTTGGATCAAAAATTTTCCAGATGCTTTGGTTTTGCATCTTCCTAGAACTCACTCGGATCATGCCCATCTTTTAGTTCAATTAAATAGACCTAGTACTTACAAGATAAATAAATCCTTTAGGTTCAAAAAAATGTGGTGTAACCACCCTGGTCTTACTAATGTTATTTCATCCGCCTGGCCTGCTAATTCTAATTTTCATGATGGAGTAAAAAATTTTCAAATAAATGTGAGAAAATGGAATATAGATTATTTTGGTAATATTTTCAAAAAAAAGAAAAACCTTCTTGCTAGACATAAAGGTATTCAAGCATCCCCAGACTACCCTACGAGCGTTTTCCTTCAGAATTTGGAAATCTTGCTTCAAAATGAATTTAATGGCATCCTCAAAGATGAAGAGGATTTTTGAAAAATGAAATCGCGCATAAATTGGCTAGCAGAGGGTGATGGTAACACTCAATTTTTTCATATAAGTGCCCTTAATAGACAACGTTGAAATCGAATTGCTTTTATTAAGAATAGCAAGGGGGTGCTGCTGTTTGATCCACATGACATTGAAGGTCATGTTACAAATTATTTTCATAATCTATTCACCACTGACCATCTCTTTTCTTACAAAATCCATGGAGCTTCAAATGACTACTCCTTAGATGCTCAAGACATTATTAATCTTGGGGCTAATTTAACTGATAAAGAAATTTACTATGCCCTCAAATCCTTTAAGCCTTATAAGGCCCCAGGCCTTGATGGCTTGCATCCTTTTTCCATCAAAAAATATTCGTACATTGTCGGTAACTCGTTCCTAAAGCAATGTCATGAAATTTTCTCTTCTTTCTATATGCCTAGTACCCTAAATGAAACTTACCTTTGCTTGATCCCAAAATTTGACAATGCAAATGAGAGAAATTTTTTTCGTCCTATAGGCTTATGCAACACAATTTATAAAACTATTACCAAAGTCATAGCCAATAGAATTAAGCCATATCTCAACACCATGATTGGTCTTTACCAGAGTAGTTTTTTTAAAAATAGAAGAACCTCGGACAGTGCCATTATCATTCAAGAAGTCATAAAATCCTTCAAGATTAAAAATGGCTCTATTGCTCACATGCTAGTTAAAATCGACCTTGAAAAATCTTTTGATCGACTTGAATGGTCCTTCATTCATAGAATCCTCTCTTACTTCAAATTTTCGCCTCTTCTATATCCATCCTGATTAATGGTAATAAAACTCCCTTCTTTAGTCCTATTAGAGGTATTCGTCAAGGTGACCCATTATCTCCATATCTCTTTATTCTTTGTCTAGAAATGCTATCTAGAAATATCCTAAGTGAAGTCTCTGCTGGTAATTGGGAGCCTATCAAGATCTCTAGAAATGGTCCTAACTTATCCCACTTACTCTTTGTCGATGATATTACTCTTTTTTGTAAAGCTAATAGTAAGAGTTGTACAAGTACTAATTACATCTTGTCCTCCTTCAGTAAACAATCTGGACAAAAAATAAATACCATTAAATCAAAAATTGTATTCTCAAACAATTGTGACTCCATAGTAAAAGACATCTTGTCAAAACAACTCAATCTCAAGCATAGTGAAACCTTTAGAAAATACCTTGGTTTTCCTAGATAAAAACCCTAGAACAAAAGATTTTTATTCCATTGTGGACAACATGAAAAGAAAATTAGTAACCTGAAAATCAAATCATCTCAATAATGCTGGCAGAACCACATTAGCAAAGTCCACTCTCAATGCCATCCCAAATTATGTGATGCAATACCACAAAATTTCCAAAATAATATGCAACTTAATCGACCAAACTCAAAGAAATTTTATTTGGGGATGTACTCTTGAAAAAAAGAAACTTCATCTTCTTAATTGGGAGATAGTCAAAAAATTAAAACATGAAGGAGGTCTAGGTGTTATTAAAGATGAAACTAAATTTAGCCCTTCTCACAAATCTTGCGTGGAGAATTATTGAAAATCCTTCCACCATATGGGCACAAACCCTCATTTCAAAATATACTCAAATCAATCAAGATAACAATACCATTCATACCAAAAAATTCTACTATGGTGCATGGAAATTTTTTTTGTTTGGCTTGAAATACTATCGAGAAGGCTCCCTTTGGAGAATAGGTGATGGCAAGACTATCAACTTTTGGACAGACGAGTGGATTCCTAATCTTGTTCTCAGAAATTCCATCCATGGCTCTCTCCAAGAAAATGAAGACATTCTAAACTTAGCCAGCCTAAATAATAAAGGCACCTAGGCTCTTAATAAATTGTCCATACTTTTCCCCCAATGTATCCATGACAAGTTTATTTCCACCCATCTCCCTTTACACCCTACCACTAAGGACCAATATCGATGGAAACTTACTCAAAATGGTAATTTCTCATCTGAATCTGCTAGAAACTTAATTGATAACATCCCTATTTATCTTGGCAGAGACTTCACTTGGATTTGGAAATTAAACAGTCTTAGCAAAATCAAATTTTTTCTTTGGCTTTGCTACCACGATCGTCTTCCCATTAGAGCCTACCTCTATCACATAGGCATTAATATTAGTCCTGATTGTTGTTCTTGTCCTAATGCTGAAGAAACTATTCACCATATTTTCTTACAATATACACATGTAGAAAAGCTTTGGAAAAATATTGGGATTGATAATACGACTCTCTCTAACACTAATCATCACTGGTTGGACCAGCTTCGAAACTTAGCGTGCCCTAAGCCTCACACTTATTACGATTGGATTGACATGTTCCTTTTGATCCTTTGGTACATCTGGACTAACCGTAATAACAACCACCATAACAACTTCAAAAATAATGTCTCTCTACCTCTAATTCACAAATGCACTCAAGAATACCTCCTCCTTAAAAAAAATTCTCTTCAGCCAACAAAATGATCACTCTTCATCTAAAGTGGCACCCCCCAAAACTAAACTTCTACAAACTCAATGTTGATGGATTAGTAAAGCAGGATAAGGGAGACACTGGAGGTGTTATTAGAAATGAAAAAGGAGAATGGATTCTAGGGTTCTAATCTCATGTTCCTTTCCCAGATCAAGTAGATATAGAGCTCTTAGCTTTATGGCAAGGTCGTACTATTATAAAAGAAAATAACCTCCTCCCGGTAGAAATTGAGTTGAATTCAAGTCAAACTATTGCTCAAGTATTAAGTCCTGATACTCACTCTTCTGCATTACTAAATGATTGCAGAAAATTGATGATGTAGCTGGAGCAGCTGGAGATGGGGAAGCTGGAGCTTAGACATTGCTTTAGGGAGCAGAATAGAGTGACAGATCTACTAGCCAAGAAGGGCAAAGCTTGCAGAAATAGCCCTAAAAAATCTATCTCAGCTATTCCACCTACTAGTGATATTTTAACTACTCTTTTGTTAGATGCTAATGGGCATTCTTGCCCAAGAAATATTTCTATGGAATGCTGCAATATTGTTGCCTGCTATAGCAACATTGATGCGCAACAGGTCTCGCAATCTGTTGTAGACGTTTTTTTATATTTATAATATTTCTTATGTTAACCCAAATAAAAATAAGATTCCGAAAGCTGAATGTGATTAGTATATCAATATTTGGTACTGACACTTGATTTAGACTAAAATTTTAGTGGTATTTCATCTCGTATACACCGAATCATGTCACATAAACTGTGAATGATGGAATAATAAAATATTGTCTAGAGAAACAAATTAATGAATTCTTAGTTATGCTAACTAACATTCAATGAAATAAAAACGTTGTCTCCAAGAATAGTATAATTTATATTCGATCATTGCATGAAACGTCTCTTCCGAATCTTGCAGACAAACGCACTTCCAGATATTTACTTTATCTTAAAGCATATGTTTTAGCCTCTCAACAAAATTAATCACTAAGGTCTCAGGGTAAGGTTAAACATCCACTACTTCCAAATTCATATATTTCATTTTTAATCAACATCAGCCTAAAGTAGTAGAGTTCAAAGATACTTTAAAGCATCCATAAAGAACATAATTTGAAATTTTAATGACCCCACGTCTCCATAGTCCATACCCATCAATGCTAAAAAAGGATAAGGAATTCCATACCCTCCAATTGATTGAAATAGGCACAAATTCTAAAATCTTAATCACCATGCACATGTAAAGATGCAACTGGCCCTTGATCACAGCGTAGTGCACTATAACCTTGCCATTATATATAGGAAGTTGCTCCTGTTAAAACATGCTCATCAGTGGAGTACTTAATACTACTACTAGAGGGAGACAAAGGGTATATATCCAACATAATGCCTTGGTTCACTTCTAAAGAGGCGAGCGTTACACTTACTGACGAACAACTGGAGAAAATTCTTAAGAAATATGACAAGAATGGAGATGGAAAGCTCAGTAAGGAAGAGCTTCAATTAGCATTTCAAGAGATGGGTTTACACTTTTCTAGATGGAGAGCTGCCAGAGACTTCCGTCATGGAGACATCAATAAAGATGGATACATAAGTGAGGAAGAAATGAGAGAGCTCGTTAAATTTGCTTCCAGATGGGGTATTAGGTCCTATTAAATTAGTACTATCGGTTTGTTTAACATCTACTGTAATAATTTTTATGTTCGTCTTATGTTTCTCTTCTTCTTTTTTTCCGGGTTTTCCTCTGGCTTCTTGGTTTATGATAAGGAAACCAAAAACCCTTGTAATTTTATAAAGAAAGGGTTTTGACTGTATGATACGTACTATGTCAGTGTAAAACGGTAAATACTACATATGTCTGTTATTTTATCTTTGTTAGTGTTGTCAGAGTGATCATGCTACATGCTACGTTCCATATTTCATTTACAAGCTTTATGCTTTTATTTCTGGCTGGTAACTTTCTTAGGTTAGCTAATCCGATGTTGTTATGTGTTTACCTTCCTAACCAACGTTGCAACGAAGTTTCTGCTGGAACGGCCAAAGGTTGTGTCACTATATATATGTGGTAAAGAGCAAAGTTAACTAAAGACGCATGTTGTCCTTCAGTTGGAAGTTAGACCTAGAAGTTGGCTATTAATATGGTTAACCTGATATATTGCACCTAATCCATGAAGCTTATCTTAATGTTCAAGACTTGGCAATATGTTATCAGTAATTATTATTGTACTATAGTATATATAAAGGATAAGGTTTTCAATTTACAAATATCAGGTAGGTTCATCACATAATTGTTGGTATATTAATAACCATGCGATTTTAGTTGGATTATTCCTAATTGAACAATTGATTATTCATTTATTAAATATAATGAGTTATTATTTACTCCCTCCGTTTCAAAATGATTGTCATAGTTCGGATTTCGAGAGTCAAACGAGTTTAACTTTGACCGTAATATTTTCATGTCTTTTAAATATTTTGAATTATTAATTATTGTGACTTATAGTACTTTTTATATAGTTTCTAAATATATAAACATCGTTACAAAAACTTAAAGATTATATGTTTAAATTCACGGTCAAAATGAACTCGTTTGACTCTCGAAATTCGAACTATGACAACCATTTTGGAACGGAGGGAGTATTTATTGTGTCATGTGTGTCCTATTATTTATATAGTAGTTGATTTAGTGTGTAGAGCCAAGCTTATACACGGAAGAGTAAATCATCGGTTCTTATAAATAATAAAGTAAGGTTCAAAATCTAAGATGGAAATAGGATAAAGCCATAGGTATGAATGTAGTAAAAAGATTATATATAATTTATCTTGATTATGGGAATGGTATAGTTCCAACTTCTTGTGCTAGTGCACTTTGTGTGCATTGAACGGACCAAGTAGAGATAAGTATTTTTATTCTGAATATTATAAAACAAACTCTCTAGCTCATCAAATGTACTTATACTCTTAATCTTGATATAGCTATTATAAGTGGTGTATATTATACATTGTCTTGATTTATCAATAAATGAGGTCCAGGATATTTTGGTCAAATAATTCCTGATAAGTTGGATAATAATAATATGCATTTGCAAAGTGATAGCTAGTTGATAGAATTCATATCTCGGTATAGAGATTGATGACACCCTTTTATGAAAGCTTATAAGTATGTGTAAATCTGGCCAGTAGATCTTGCATCTATCACATGGAATACGTGAAGAGAAAGACTAAAGGATATTCATTTAGTCAATATATTGAATTGTCAGTAATTTAATAATATTGATTGGTGTCTGTAATCTTAACGTTAGGAGTTAAATAAGATTTGATGGAAGAATTCGAAATTCAACTAAGGAGTGTAATTATGAACTTTTAGTGGAAATAATTTATAATTTATTGTGGAAAGGTTAATTCTAGAAAAAAAAATTAATTTCATAATTGGAAGCCTTGTTTATTGATTTTATAGTCCATGTTGTGACCGAATCCAATTAGGACTAGGAGACAAGTTTTGTTTGTGGAAAAGAATCCTAAAATATTTTGGAAAAAGGTTTTACCCTTAAAACTATATATAGGGGATTTTTTTTTTTTTGTTAATACTAGTAGCCATTCATTAAACTAACGAAAAGTCTGAAATATTACAAGCTGGGAGGAGGCCTACATGCATGGCATGTGAAGTTTTTGGCCGTTCCCTTTCCAAAATGTCAATACATGAATTTAAACATAACGAAAAACAAGCTAAAACATTGGATTGTTGTAGAGAAGCTCCCCATTTGGCAATTGTATCGGCCAGTTCATTTGCATTCCTTGGTATGTGGCTAACCTCGTCCGCTCCAAGTCCCTGATCAACAACCTTCATTCCATAAAAATATGTGAATATAAATTGCTTGGGTTTTTTAATGTTTGGATCAATACCTGGGTGTCTGATTCAATATGTAATGGAGTGAGGTTATGCTATGTGGCCACTTTAAGTCCCAGGAGCAATCCTTTTAATTCACTGAAAAGGGCGCTTGGACTGTCGATTTTTTCACAAATTCCTAAAATCCAGTCCCCATTGTGGTTTCTTAATACATCACCCGCACGTCCTATATTTGTTTGGGGATCATAGGTTCCATCTATATTTAGTTTAAAGGTGCCTATGTCTGGGGGTGACCATATTGGTTTAATGTATTTTGAAGTGATTCTTTGGCTTGGATTTACGGGGGAGGGGGGGCTAATGTAGCAAACTTCGTTGCTAGATTAAGGACAGTCTTACCATTGCTAATATTTGGGTTTTGGCTAAAAAGGTTCGAGTTCCTATTTTTCCAAATCATCCAAGCAATGAAAGAAATTATGATACTAGGTGGTATTGTAATGTTGTGGTGAACAAGTGTGTTAACATCGTTAGCAATTTTAGATTTTAACCATAGGATGATGTTGCTCATGTGTTTTGATATTGTCGGAAAGAAATTCCAAATGATGTCTGTTTTAGGGCATTAACAAAAAATATAGTCAATTATCTCAACGTGCATTGGGCAATTTTTGTAGAGGTTGGATTGTATAATGTGCCTACTATATAAGTGGGCTGCAGTTGGAAGCCTTTTGGAGACTACTAACCATAAAAATGGTCTGATTTTGGGTAGCGTCAGGGTTTTCCAAATCCATGCATGATTGAATCTTTGGGCTTCCATGGGTTCTATAGGGACTATCCATGTTCTTGGGATAGAGTTAGTGGAAAAGAAACCCGAGCTAGTAAGGCTCTAGTGGAAGGTGTCGTTACTGTCATGATTAGTTGCCATGTATGTGTTCCTAATAAGATCCTTGACATTACTTTGAAGTTCAAAGGGTAAGGTACTAGTGGTCTAAGAGTTCGATTGCCTTAGATCACTGACTTTTAATTCAGTTAATTCTATAGGAATAGGTCCATAGATGAGGGTTCTAATGCCAAACTCATGATTTATCCAATTATACTCCCATATGTTAATATTGGAGCCGTTTCATACCGTCCAAGAGATGCTTTTTGCACAAATTTTATTTCCATATAGCAAACTCTTCCAGATGAAGGAGTCTGTAGCTTTAAGACAACTGCCCGGGTTGTATTTCTTTATTGGTTGCACAATTTTATTTCTTTTTGGAATAGTAAGACAATTACTGCCCGGGTTGTATTTGGCGCTAAGAATTTCAATCCAAAGTGGTTTGGGGTCCGATCTAAAGCGCCAGGCTAAACTTCTGAAGAGCTTTGAGATTTTACCTAGCTTTGGATATACCTAGACCACCTTCTTTTTTTGGAAAAGTTACAGTATGCTAATTAACCAGGTGTCTTTTCCTTTTATCAGTTGTCGTACGCCATATGAAGTTTCTAACAATTTTATCCATGTTATTGGTAGTGCTAATAGGGAGGAGAGCACTTTGTATGGTATGGGTGGGGATAGCAGAGAGAGTAGCTCTAGCAAGAATTGTGCAACCATCCACCGAGAGCATATGAGTTTTCCAACCTTTAAGTCTTGTATGCATTCTATCTATTAAATACTGGTAGTCTTTAATTTTGGGTGTACCATTTGTGATGGGATAGCCTAAGTATTTACTAAAGGAGTTTGATTCTCTGATATTAAGAATGTCACTCATCAAATGTCGAATGGTATCTTTGCAGTTTGATGAAAAGACTATTATGGACTTAGTATTATTAATTTTTTGGCCAGATGCTTTCCCAAAGTCAGTAAGTGTATTTAACACTGCTTCTGTCGTAGTTTTGTTAGCTTCCCCAAATAAGACTAAGTCATCAGCAAACATAAGGTAGGAGAATTTTGGCCCAGACCTAGAAAGTTTAATAGGTTTCCAGGTACCATTAGTTACTACCTCATTGATTTTCCTAGTTAGGGCTTCCATGCAGATGATGAAAAGGTAAAGGGAAAGGGGTCCCCTTGTCTTAAACCTCTGGATGGAAGGATGACTTCAGTGAGTATTCCATTTACAAGAATTTGGGTTATGGGGGTTAAAGTACAGGACATTAAGAGTTTGATAATATCAGGAGAGAAGTTTAGGTTTCCAAAGAGTTCTTAACGAAAGACCATTCGATACGATCAAAGGCCTTTTCTAAGTCTATTTTAACTATCACTTTTCCTTTTCTACCTTTAGTTTTTGGCCAAGAATAAAATTGCTTCTTGGACTATGATAGCATTATCAGAAGCCCTTCGTCCTGACAGAAAACTACATTGAGTGGGACTGATGATCTTGGGGAGGAAAGGCCCTATTCTATTAACTAGAATTTTAAAGAAGATATTATAAATTGTATTGCAGAGGCTAATAGGCCTATATTTTGTAATACGTTTAGGACTTTTGACTTTAGGAATGAGAACTACATATGTTTTGTTCAGTTCCTTGGGAATTGTAGTGAAAGCTTGGGTGCAAATTTCAATAGTAGCATGTTTGGTGTCAGCTCAGTATTTTTGGAAAAACATGGGGTGGAGCCATCTGGGCCATGAGCTTTGAAATGTTGGAAAGAATTTACAGCTTTTGTAATTTATTTTATGTCAATCATCTTGTTAACGTGGTTATTGTCTTCTATTGACAGGTGGATAATTGTTCAACCTATACCTTTGAATATTTCTAGATCTGCAGTATAAATGTTTTGGTAGTATGCTAAAATATTGTATGGAATTTCTTTCAGATCAAAAGTCCATTCTCCTACTTCATTGTTAAGGCCAAGAATATGATTTCTTCTATGCCTCTGAATAGCAGACATATGAAATTTTTTTGTATTACGGTCTCCATCATTCAACCATTGTATTCTAGAATCATCTTCTTGCTTTAGAGTGTTATTATATTCTACTATGAGTTTCTCTTCTAGGTCTAAATGATAATCTTTTTTAGTTATAAGATTCATCCTTTGCCGTCCTTAACGAGCTAACAATAACTTTTTTCTTTTAAAAATATTGCCAAAACATTTCTTGTTCCAATCAGTAGCTAGAACTGTAAACTTCTCAACAGAGTTAGAATAGTCCTGGCAATGATCTGAGTGTGTACGAGGTAAATATCGGACAGAAGAGTTAGGAAACATTTGTATCCACTCATTTGTTCCGACAAATATGTCCAAACGCTCATAAATTAAAGTATTATTTTTATGTTTATTACTCCAAGAAAACCTTGACCCAATAAAGCCAAGGTCAACCAGACCAATAGAGTCCAAACATTCATTAAAGGCATTTATGCGTTTTTTATTTACGGGGTTGCCTCCAAATTTTTCGTCAGCCCTAGCTACCTCATTAAAGTCTCCACAAATAAGCCAAGGCATATGGTAAGTTTTTCAAGTTGTCCCATAGTTCTAGTCTTTTAGCAAAAACAGTACTAGCATAAATAACTGAGAGACGAAAGGCTTTTAGAGAACCTACCTCCACAGTGGCATGTATTTCCTGGGTTGTTGCATGTGTAGATCTTTTCACTTTGACCAGGCTGCTTTTCCACATAAGTACCATCCCTGCTGAGTATCCAATAAAGCACACCTCAATCATGTCATCGTACTCCAGTTCAGTCATCTAAGCCAAGTGAGTCATCCTTCTAGTTTCACTGAGTGCGAGCACAGAAGGTTTAGTCCATGCAAGAATGTCTTTTAAAGCATTAATAAACACCAAACTATTAGCTCCCCTGCAGTTCCAAAAGAGAATTGACATATTAACACGGGGGTTATTGGTCAGCACCCTCGCTGCCAATGATGATGATACATGGGTTTCCACATGATTGAGGTAAACAATCCTTGCTTCCTCCCTCGTAGATATTGGCAATAGAACCCCTGTGTATTTCCCCTGGTAAGGAAAATAATGAACAACTACTATCAGACGTTGCACATCCCAAGGACATTGAACTAACTTTCTTATGGCGAATTCTTCTTCTAAAGGTATCGTTTCCGGCGCCTGCAAGAAAATAATGTCCATCATCGTTGGGTCGCTTCTTACTGCTTCTATTGGAATTTGAGCTTTCCTCATTTGTCTCCTGGCTAATCTCGCATTATCCTCGTCCATATGTGCAGGAACTTGGTTCCATTGTGGAACTAGTTGTTCATTCCCTGAATCCCCCACTTCATGAACTCTTTGGGATGCTGAGTACTTTGATGAGTTGGGGCGTTGGCGTGTAATCCATTGGTGCAGTGATGGCACTATCACTGGCGGGTGCTGGTCCAGCTGCACTTGGAGCTCCAATTTCTTCATTTCCTCCAAAGTCAGATTGTGGATATGCATAAAAAATAATTCTTGGCCAAAGGAAAACACATGAAAAATCTATTGGTTTTCTCTCTCTAAAATATTTGTTCCACCCAAATATTATTATTTGGGTAATTGTTCGAGCACACAACAGAAGATCATAGAACTGGAGGACGATCTCGTGGATGATCTTGTTCGTGATTGAAGATTCGTTTTGCGGTTGAAGTCACGCTTCAAGAGGTATTCTATTTTATGTTTTATGTAAAACTGAATTGTTTGCTAGTTGTCTAGATTACATGTGAGTTCATGATCCTCGAATTGCTTCCACTGTGTTTATATTCCTTCAATAATTACCACTGCTTCCAATCCGTTTAATCGGTCACTTTACTTAAAAAGAAAAATTGTTCCAAAACATTGCTCCTTCTAAAAAAACAAGAAGTCATTAACTTTTTTTTTTTAATCTTCCCCTTACTACCCTAACATAGATATTAATACTTTTTTGGTATATAAATAGTTATCCTTTCAACCAAAAAAATGATACGCTTTTGTTAAAAAGCATCAATAAATGGATTAACGTTATTTGCCTTGACGGTAAAACCTATTCACACACAATTTATATAATTTGACTTGTTAAAACAGGTTATTTACCATTTATTTTAGGCTACATATCATTAATTTATTAGATAATATTTTAATTGTGTAAATATTTCTTATCAATGCAAACGAAATGTAAACTCCTAATAAATTTGATTCTTCAAGAGTTTGCTTCCGAGCGTAGCAGCAAATGCTCCCTGCGTTATACCATGCATGCCACAAAAGTTTGTCATCTTTGCACCATCAGATTTTATCCTCTTACCCTCCTCCCTCCCCCCACTGAACCCCCTGTTCACACCCCCTCCTCACCTCCCAGGGCCAGCATCTTTCTAGGTTCAAATACTAGAGGTACATATTTGTGGATAACATTAAGTGAAAGAGAATCACTAAAGAAAGAAATGATAACAACATTAGAGACAGTCAAATGCCGAAACAGTTATATGCAGCTTTGCCTATTTCTTTCGACTAATAGTATTTCCATGCATGCTAGAATCGGGCAATTCAGATACCCTCCATCTAACTCTGTGTAAAGATAAAATCGAGCTACTATAGAATACTATATCAATCAAATTCTGATATATCTTCTAGCAACAAGTGTATAAATGGATAGAAAAGCACAAGTAAAGTTCTGATATATCTACAAACAACTACTGTAGAAATGGATAGAAAGGCATAAATATTCCTCTATTTTACCCTTCCTAACCCCTTGGAGCTTGTTTCTCTAGCCTCATCCCAAAGGACAGGATATCTCTCTCCGCAAATCAATATATTACAGTAACAGAATTTCTTGATGTACAATTGAGGCAACACCACTACAGTCTACAAAGGCAGCCCCAATAAAGCGCGACGCAATGCCAAGATTACGGGGGTGCGTATGGCTATAGTTGGACAGACTAAAATGATTTGGATCAATAATTGGGTTAAAAAATAACCCGACTGTTGTCATAGATATTTATATGTATTTTAATATTAATTTACTCAAAATTTTATCGTACTTTGAGTACTATCATTGTTAAATAGGCTCAACTATTCTAGGTTCATAATTTTATATTTATATAATTGGGCGTTTATATGATTTGTAGGAATTATTAAAGTTAGTTTTTGAAGCAACTTGGTGAAGATGGAAATTGAGCAAACTAGCTTCGTACAGCGAAAAGAAGGAGATTTAAATGATTGTAAAGAGTTGGGTTAGCACTAGCCAAGTGATAAGGATTATTTATACTATATCTAGACAATATTAGAAGCTATAAAAATAATAATAAATAAATAAAATAAAAGGTACTACTTCATCATTTTCAAAACATAGCAATATTATTAAAAAACCCTAGACAATCACCCTCCGACTTCCCTAGCGAACTATGCATATATTTCCTTAATATTTCCTTACATTTGTAGTACTTATTATAGAATGTTGTCTCTCAAGCGACGCCTTCAGCCCAACCTTCACCATCAAAGGCCGTATGGTAGGCGACGTCTTCAGAACAACAAATTTTTCCAACTTAGCCTAGGAGTTGATTTAACTTAGCTTAGTATTTTGTAAACACTATAAATACTTTATATGTTTTAGAGAAAAGTCATATTTTGGAGCAAATATTGGGTTCCTAACACTTGAACTGAGGGTTTTGATTCTTACTTTCACCTATTACAATATTTCATCCTTCTTTACATGAATTCTTGTTTTGTAATCATGAATATGTGTAGCTAAACATATCGTTCTAGAATTAGGGAAATTACATTAAGGTTGATGTTTGAAAGTTGACTTCTACTTATTGATTTACCATTATGGATTGTTTATTCTTTCTTGAATCTAATTATTTGGTTATTAGGGCCCGATAATTGAACACTATCTACGGTTTATAAGTTGAACTCGATAGAGGGAATTTATGAACGCACTAAAGAAAGAATATGGCTTGATTGTGAACCTGAGCATTAAGGAATCGATTTGCGGATACAGATAGACATATACCTTCTCGCCTTTCTTAGCTGAATACAAGATTTTTAAATGCATGCTTCTGATCTAATTTCACAAAAATATAGGCTTTAGAGTAGCTTGCATAGGGTCGTGAAGAATGGACAGGTTTTTACGAATATATTAACCTTATTAGTAAGCAATCTAGGAAATCAAGAAGTAGAATCAACTGAAAAGCTCGACTGGATTGTTTGTCTCTCTGACTCTGGACCATTTCTCTCTTATTGATAACAACTTATAATTTACTCTTGAATACTTGACTTCATTACTTACTTTTTAATTAATGTTTCCTTTGATTAGTAAAAATCACAATCACTATTGAAAAAGATCCATGAATAGTTATGGAATTGTTTGGTATGATATAGTCATTAACACTAGTCCTCATGGGAACGATACTGAATCTTATCACTTTACTACTTTTCGATCGTGCACACGTTTGGGAGAAATAAGTTTTTGGCACCGTTGTCGAAGACTAAACTATTGAATGATTTCTTTCAAAACATTTACTTATTTTCTATTCAGGTTTAATTTTTATTTTGAGTTTCTTGTGATGTTTCAAGTAGTAGGCCTTGGAAGTAAAAGAAGAGAAAGCAAGAAATCTTGAACCTTTTGATTCCGAACCTGAAAGGACCTTACAGAGGTTGAGGAGAGAATCAAGAAACAATAAAGCACTTGCAATAGTACTTGCTTCCTTACCTATAGGAATGACAGAATAACGAGCTTTGGCCGTGCGAGATGTCGCTCTCCCCAGTTTGGAGGGAGCAGCCTCGAACATTGTTAAGCCTGAAATTACAAGGCAATTTGAAACTATGTCCGACATGATATAATTGATGCATGCGACGGGGCAATATGCTAGGTTACTACACAAGGATCCACAACAACATATCCAGAATTTTTTGGATATTAGTGACACCTACACATCAATAGGCATCTCAACTGACTATGTTCGATTGATGCTCTTTCCATTTTCATTTATCAGGGCAGCAAGGAAGTGGTTAAAGGCTGAAAAGCATGGGTCTATCACAACTTCAGATGATTTAGCTATGAAATTTTTTGCTAAATTCTATCCATCTACCAAAACAGCTAGAATAAGGAGTAAGATTATGTCTTTCAGACAAAGAGATGGAGAGTCATTGTATTTAGCCTTGGCGAGTTTGAATTCACTGTTGAGAGATTGGCCTCACCAAAACCAGTCAAATGAGGTTTTAGCCCATACTTTTATGGAAGGTCTGAATGCTCATACCATGATCGTGGTGGATACTGCTGCCGGAGGCCAAGTCGTATCCTTGAATTTTAATGAAATATATGAATTGTTGGATAAATTTTCTCAGAGCAATCCTAACTAGTAGGGTTATGGTTGAGCTCAAACTTAAAAAGCTGTCACAGTACTTCAATTGGATGCTCTGTTGGCATTAAATGTGAAGGTGGATGCAATAACTAACATAATCAGCAAGGTAGCATAGCAACCAACTCAAAAAAAAGTTCAACCAGTTCAAGAAGTGCAGCAGTTCCAAGTTTTTTATGAGGTACATGGAGAGGATCATGCTACTGAACTTTTCCCCACCAATCCAGAGTCAGTTTATTACGTGGGGAACCAAAAGAGGTCTCAGGGACAGAATCAAAATCAGTTTGGTAACAAGTACAATCCCAATTGGCGCAGTCATCAAAATTTCTCGTTGAGTGGTAACCAATACTCAAGGCAATATGAGATCTCTGAAGAATTATCAAAGTTCATAACCTTAGGCTCAATTACAGCAGCCGACCAATTCAGTCAAAGATTTGATAAAGCAGATGTTAGCGGGCCAACAAAAATTATTACTTACAATGTGGCTCAGGCACAGGCCATTAAAGACCGTGCTGATGCTCAAAAAGACCTAGAACTCCAAATGAGTCAGCTGGCTGGAGCATAAAATACTAGACTGCATGGAGCCTTGCCAAGCGACACAGAGAAAAATCTAAAAGAATTTGTGCAAGCACTTACTCTTAGAAATGGGCTAGCTTTAGAGGAAGTGCCTTCAAAGCCAAGGAAGCATGTTGGTGAACTGGAGCCGAAAACTGAAAAAGAAGCTGAAAAGCAAGATGAAAAAGTTGTTGAGAAGAAGCCTCCTTGATATTATTAGACAACCACCGCCTTTCCCTCAAAGGCTTCAAAAGCATAAAGTTGATGCAGCTTGCAAGAAGTTTTTGGAGATATTGAGTCAGATACAAGTCAATATATTTTTAGTGTAGTGTTTGCGAGATGTTCCAAAATACACTAAGTACATCAAGGATAGTGTGGGGAATAAAAGAAAACTGACCGAGTTCGAGACAGTTGCAGTTACTAAAGAGTGGAGTTCTAGAGTGAGAAGCAAACTTCCCCCAAAAATTGACAGATCCTGAAATCTTTATCATTCCTATAAAAATTGGGAAGCATGGGGTTGGTCGAGCTTTATGTGACTTAGGCGCTAGCATAAATTTAATGCCATTATCGGTGTTTCAAAAGCTAGGACTGGCTGAACCAAGACCAACCACCGTGACTCTGTAGTTAGCAGACAAATCTTTGACATGTCCCAAGGGAGTTATTGAAGATGTTCTTTTATAAGTATGCCAATTTATCCTTCCTGCTGATTTTAGTATTTTGGATTATGAGGATGACAAAGAAGTTGCCCTCATCTTGGGAAGAGGATTTTTTGCTACTGCTAATGTTGTGGTTCGAATTAGAGCGGGAAAAATGGTCATGAGGGTGAAGGGAATAGAAGTTGTCTTTAACTGTTTCGGCCTACGCAGCTTCCATCACATTATGAAGAGTTATATATGGTGAAAGTGGTGGATAGGGAGTTAATTGCATTTGAAAAATCATGTTTGGCTTCTAATGATGATCCTCTTGAAAGAGCATTAATGTATCAAGATCACTACAAGAAACTTGACATATTGTGGCGACTAAAGTCGCCACTGAAACCCCAAAAGTCGACACTAAATGTTTATTGTGGCGACCTTGGGGTTGCTGCACTACAAGCCGAAACTAAATGTTTATTGTGGCGACTTCTATTAGTCGCTACAAAAAGTTCATAGTTGTGGCGACTAGCCGCGCCACTAAAAGTAAATACTAACGCCGCAAAAAAAATTCCACAATCTAAATCTTTGATAAGTCGCCACTGAAGAATGAGTTAATGTGGCGACTGTGGCAGCCACTAAAACTATTACAGTTTCTGTTGCAAGTATTGTCGCCACTGAAGAGTATTTTTGTGGCAACTAGGTCGCCACTAATGCCTCTTTTTTTTTAAAAAAAATAAATTTATAAGTTGTTTAAACCCCTGCTAATTGTCAAACTACATTAACATTATAACAAACAACACTAAGAATAGGGACTTTTTCTATCAACTATTTTATGCAACAAAATATACAACACTCAGTTATACATTGTAATTATGTATACACATAAAAAAAATAGATCAAAGTGTCTTCAGACTTCTTCTTGGCCAACATCATTTCCATTGTTGATGAACCTTTGTCACTGCTATTTTTTGGAAAAAAAAATACTACTGATCATTTCCATAAGTCTACAACAGTAAGCAACTCTTTATTTATAGCACATCCAGCAAATTATTGAACAAAAAATATTATCACTCGATTAGATGAATTAAAAATAATGTGTAATACAGGGACATTAATTAAATACTACTTGTCCAATAAGGAAAGTGTATTTAGTCCAACTACAATACCTCTAACTACAGAAAACAAAGAATATAAAGATAGTCTTTTTTAGCTTTCAGGAACCAGAGTTGAGAAAATTAGAATGGAAGAAATACAATGGATACCTTGAAAGTGTGGGTAGAAACTCCATTATAACCAATTGCATTGTCCAGAATAATCTCCACATAGAAGATCTGGTGTAAACAAGTAACTCTGTTAGATCCTTAAAAATATACAAGGCATAGGTTACATCGATTTAATTCAACAACACATGCCTAGATAGAGAGAAGGAAGACGACAGTATTCTAGTTAAAAGATTTTCAGTACTTAAGCACGACAAAAATAAAAAGTAAAAAAGGGAAAGTAGAATGAAACACCTCATTTGAATGACCTGTGATAGCAAAGAAAAGTACTAAAAATAGTAGACAATTAGCTTTGATGGGGGAGAAATTGTGGAAGAAATTAGGAAGCAAACTTATCCTTAACTTTATGAAGAAGAGAATTAAACGGTTAACAGAGGGAGAAGAAGAAAGAGAGCTAAAGAAAAAACATAAAATCTGCAAGTGAATAACGTAATTGATATCACTACCAATTAGCTGCATCAATCTGGTCACTCCAATATGCACTATCCAGAAGAAACTATTAAATTAATAATACATTAATATTTCAAAAATAGATCTATTGATTACAAGTGCTTGATCTCCTCGCAAAAAGAATAAATTCCATCAGAATAAACTACAATCTTAATAGTTTGCTTTGCTGAGGATTGCCTGTATTCTTATACCGAGTACTTGCGTGCAACAGCTGGTCATACTTATCTTTTTTCCATGTTTCGAGATGGACGTTATCAAACATGGAAAAGAACATCTGAAGACTATTAAATCGCTCATCTTTGCACATTCATACATATCGAAAAAGTAATATTTCATAAATGTGATTGGATTCATGAAACAAAAGAATCCATTCTATAAAATCATACTTGTAAAGCCATTTAAATATCACAAAATCGATTAACTTCAAATTTTTATGAGCTATCCTCTACCTACAACCCAATCCCCTAGGACCATAGTCGTTTCTATGCTAGTCCTAACTCAAAATGAAGAAGCATCAGTAATGAGCACAAACTGCTTTAACATAGAAATAAATAAGTATATAAATAGAATTCGAATAGAATATAATACATAATTATAGAGTATTACTTTCACCATGTAAAGAATCCACTCTTATCCGTATTTACAATCATGAGAAAAGCCATGACCAAATTGCCTGATGAGTAGAATATATCTTTTAAAGTCTTAGGCAGTCTCTTTGCATTAGTACAATTGTAGAAATGATCAAGCAACCTATATTTATATCAAATACTTAAAGACAAACACCCTATAACTAACAAAGGCAGAACCAAAGCTGATCTTATAATAATAAAAATCAATAATAACTATTAATTTTATGAAACAAAACCAACATCATGTCCACACATGTAGTACGGCGATGGTTGTTAGCTCTTTTTACATTCCAAAATTTAACAAAGAATACCAGTAGGAGAAGACACACAATTTATTGGTGCAAGAGGAATAGATTGGGAAGGGATGGTTTGTTCGAAAATATTCTTAAATTCATGTTAGAATTGATTGTGAAAGTTGAGGTGGACTCCTGGGAATCACATGTACCAGAGATGTTGGCAATGAAAATAGCACAATATCTATTGGACAATTCTAAGGACACTCAACTTTACACACATTTTGTTATAGAGTGTTTTAATGCCGGATTAGATCATAGTGGTGGAACTTATGATGATATTACTGTCATAGTGGCACATATTTTGCCTTTATAGTGCTCTGCCTTTTGATACAACTTTGCTGGAGCAATTAGAGCTAACAATTCTTAATAGTTGTAAGAAATAGGAAGGGGTAATACTTACTTGAGAAACGAGCATATGTAAATTATATGATTATTTCATTTGATCACTATTGATTATTGCTTCATGATAAAACTGAATTAATTCTCCTTTTAAGAACACCCGATATTGAATTATGAACCAAATACATTTAGCATCCATGTCCCAAAAAAATAATCATGAACTAGAGTTCATTAATACCTTATATATGGTTGAGTTGACAATTGTCGATTATGAGCATTCCTCACTGGTTTCGTTTTTCCTGAGCAACAATACCTATATTTCACCAAAACTCATCAAGCATTAATGGCCATAGAACAATCAAATAGTAGCACTTTCTCTAAGTATCTCCATTAAGCATGTAGCATTTTCTTAGATCCAAAACTAAACAAGGCCACCTTTACTATCTCCCATAACATTAAAAAGTATTTTCAGAAAAATTAACATTTATTCCCAAGATAACCTGAAAAAGAATAGAGCAGAAAAGGAAAAAAAAATGCACAATCGACAATGTCATAACAAATTTTGACCTTGCCAATGGTACTCTAGACATGTTGAAACCAGCTCCAATGATAATCCACAACTCGATTAAAATGCTTGAATTTATTGAAACCCTAGTTGGGAGGAAAACTAAAAGGGGGAAATCAAGCAATGAATTTAGCAATAGAAATACAAATTAAACTTACAGTTGAAGAAAGAGTACAAACAAATTATGAACATAACTTGAAATAAGAATTAACTAATAGAGAAGGAAAATAATGAGAAAAAAATATAGAAATTGAAAACATTTACATAAGAAGAACGTTCTGCAACGTACGAATCTCACAGGAAAGGGAAAAACAGCATAAGGCTGCTTCGATACTTTGAACCCAAATGGTTTGCTTCCTAATTTCTTCTTTCATCTCATCTCTAGATCTGCGTTTTTGAGCGCTATAGGGGGGCACAATATTTTTTTTCCATCTCTAGATTTGGGTATCAACTATAGATTTGGTTTTTGATCTCAAGAGAGATACCCGACGAAAGTTAACATTTCATAGTGAGGGTTTCAATTTTTGAGGGAGGGGATACACATAAACATAAGGGCGGGGTGTTCCATTTTCTATTACATGTATAAAATTTCAATTGTAAAGAAAAACAATAGCCGCGACAATGTCGCCACAGAAGGCTCATTTTAGCAACTGGTCAGAAAGAATCCGCTATTAGTGGCGACCTTTTATAAATGGCTACTAATACTTCCGGGAAAAACTACACCTTAGGTGTAAAATAAAAGTTTTTTGTATATTTGTGGCGACTTACGAATAATCGCCTCTAAAACTTCACTTTTAGTGGCAACTATTAGGATCGCCACTAAAACTATTACGATTTGTGGCAACTTCTTCAAATCGCCACAAAAACCCTAGCTTTAGTGGCGAGTAAAATTGTCGCCACTGAATGTCGCCACAATAAGTCCGATTTCTTGTAGTGGATGATGTGCTTAGTGATGAGGAAACTGAGGAATACTTGGAGATTCTCAACATGGAGTGCCAATAGATCCCAAGGTGGAAGAAGTTTGAGGAGCTTGATAGACCATTGGCATTAGCTCCTCCTAAACCATCTATTGAGGAGGCTCCTGATCTTGAAATTAAACCTTTACCTGCTCATTTATTTTATGCTTACTTGGGTGAGGGTAACACCTTGCCCGTGATCCTTTCTTGTTTGTTGTCTGATGTGCAGGTTGAAAAGGTTTTAAGGGTGTTGCGAGAGCACAAGAGGAAAATGGGATGGACCATTTTGGATATTAAATGGATTAGTCATTCTTTTTGTATGCACAAAATCATATTGGAGAAAGGCCACGAGCCAAGTGTAGAGTAGCAAAGAAGGCTAAAATCCATTCACAAATGAGGTTGTAAAGAAGGAAATTATTAATTGGCTTGATGCTGGAATTATTTTTCCAATATCTGACATCAATTGTGTGAGTGTCCAATCCAATATGTTCCAAAGAAGGGAGGCATGACGGTCGTGACAAACGAGTAGAATGAGTTGATTCCGACAAGAACAGTCATGGGGTGGCGAATTTGCATTGATTATAGAAAATTAAATAAAGCCACCATAAAAGATCACTTTCTACTCCCTTTCATTGATCAGATGTTGGAAGGCTAGGAGGGCATGAATATTATTGTTTCTTGGATGGATACTCGGGTTACAACCAGATTATGATTGCGCCAGAAGATCTGGAAAAGATAAAGTTTACATGTCCTTATGGCACCTATACCTTTAGAAGGATGCCATTTGGACTATGTAATGCACTTGGGACAATTCAGAGATGCATGATAGTGATTTTCACCGACATGGTGGAAAATTTTGTTGAGGTATTCATAGATGATTTTTCAATTTTTGGTGATTCTTTTGATGTCTGCTTGAGGAACTTAGATGTCATGCTTAACCACTGTCATGCCCGATTTTGGACTCAACTCGAGGCGAGTCGTGTTTCGGATTTGACTGGGTGAACTCGTTTGAGTTTAGATGTTGGAGTCGCCACCTAACATATTTTTTAACTAGGCGTATTAGGTCACCTATTAATTTCTAATTCGATTTAAAGAATTAACTCCGGGTTGCTCTACGAGTCAGAGATTCGGGCTAGAGGTTCAAGTTAACTCGAGAGGAAGGGGTTAGGCACCTCTCGATCTCCACCAAATATGGTTACCGGCCGGACTTATAATTGAGATTCTAAGAATTATGAAATAACTAACTAAAAAATAAAATATTTAAGCCATGATATACAGATTTAAAGACAAGTAAATAAATATTCGTCTCATGCCTTGCAAAACAAATAAATATGTTAGTAAAAATTGTTAGCCAAAATTAATAAAATAAAATAAAATTAAGTAAATGAGTTTGGATATTTATATCCCTTTTCGAAAAAGGGTTGTCTTTAGTAATTTCACCACGATGTACCTCGCAAAATATAAAGAAAATAAGTTAGTGAATAGTAATATTAATAATAATGAAAGTAATAAAAATGCAATGACAATAATATTAGTAGATAATAATAATAATAATGAGAATAGTGAAAATAATAAAAAAAAGATTTCTCTTCTCTCGTTGTTCTCTTTCAAAAAACAGGACGTCGTCTCTTGTATAATTTTCCCTCGTAAAATATAAAGGAAATAAGTTAGTGTAAATAGTGAAAATAATAGTATTAATAATAAAAATAATAATAATAATTTAAAATAATAATAATAATGATAATAATAATAATAATAATAATAATAACAACAATAATTATTTTATAATAAAGGGAAAGGGGATTTTTAAAAGTGTCGCCTCAGGTGTGTATGAATTGGGTGGAGGTTAGGGACGTCGATACGGCTGAATACGCCGGCCGGTCGTGTTATCATGCCAAGTCGGGTCTCCTCACTCCATCACCGGCTCGTTTGTAATCACGGCTTATACACGTCATCATAGCCTTTTTGTTTTAGGGATGTGGGAATGGGGTTGTTTATCCGTTCAAATCAGTAGGCCTCTAATAAAAAATTATTTCCCTTGGCCGTGATTGATATAACATTCGTCAATTCATTATGTGTCCATCAATTCCTTGTGTAGGCCTCAAATAAATATATATTTTCATAGGCCAAACACGTGTTGTAGTATCTGTTCTAAATCAGTCTCGACCTCCTGCGTTGAGATAAAATTATCCAAAATATGTGAATAGTTTCCTGTACTCAAATAAATTAGTCAGTGTCTTTTAATAAGTCAGACATAACATAAGCAACTAGAACATCGACACAGTCAACGGAACCAAGAGAATCAAAATTCCCAGTCAACATTTGAGACAAAACTCATGAGATACTTGACACCAGCGCCGTCCACAATTCTGGTGGCAGAGCCATGGTGACATCAACACTGCAACAGCCCAAACCAAATAATGACCCAAAACATCATCCTTTGTTCCAATAACCAAACTCGACAGAGCTTGCAACGGGTCAAGCAAAATCTGCAGAAAAACAATAACGACAGTGATGCCGATCGGAAATGGAGGAGCGACAACCATCAAATAACGGCGTCACTGCACCCCGTTTCGATCTTGCGACTTCTCCTCCCCTTCATTTTCAACTGTTCGACACCGATGACATCGGCGTGGCTCCCAAATCGCGAAGTTGGTATATCACAGAGCTGCACAAATAATTGAAAGCATCACTGATCAAGAAAACATTAGCAACATTATAGTGGGATAAATGAGTGGAACAACAAAAATCGAGGAAGGAAGGAACGACCGCCGGTGAGACGCTCTGATGGCATCTCACGACGTTGCTGCCACTGCCTTCATCTTGTATCTCTCCCCCATTTTATTTATCCCCGATCTAAATGGTGTGTGGGTCTGTTGGTTTTGGGGGAAGAGGGAGTATGCAGATCTTTACGTGTCTGTGTGTGCTGCATTATGTGTTGATGATGGTTTGTGCATCGTTGGCCTTTAACAGTGTGTGTGTGTGTGTTATGAAAATAAAGAAAGGGTATAGTGGTGGAGGAGACGACCCAAAAGAAAGTGGGGTCTGCTGAAAAATTGTGTAGTTGTATATGGTGAAGTGGTATTAATGGTGTGTGGGGGTAGGCCTGCGTGTATGGTGTGTGTAAGCATTATGTGAGTTTGTTTTGGGGAAGAAAGTGAAAAGGGGAAAGTAGGGTCTGTCCTTGGAAATCGTGTGTTCTATGTGAATTGATTGGTTTGGGGAAGAAAATAGGTATTTGTATCTATTTTTTTTGTCTAGGCGTGTGCTGAATTCCAAAGGAGGGAAAGTACTGATATTGTATATAGGATTAGGGGGAGAGATAGTTGTTGAGAGATTAAGGGGGTTTCTGAAAATAGGAGAGGGGATTATGGATAATTGGGATTGGATTTTGGGATTTTAGGAGATTGAGCGATTTTTGAATTGTTTCCAAAATGGGGAAGGTTAGGGAGTGATTTGGGAGAAGATAAGATATGGGGGGATGAACTTGGACGAATGTAAAAACATGGAAGATATTTAAAATATCCAAAACATGAATTTCGTTAGAAATGTAGTCTAGGTGCAAAATGAAATTTGAAGGAATAAAGTAAAATATATTTTGTATAACAAATATGTAGAAAAATGTACGGTACAAATGAATGAATCTAGACGAATACATGTCTAGGTTAAAAAAAAAAGATAATTTTAAAATAATAAAAAAGAAATATTTCGGAATAAAATAATTATATGAATATTCAAGAGATTTTGAACTAAATGATTGGAAGTACATCGCAATTGATTTCTAACAGAATGGATGTACCTAGACGGACTCTTGTCCAGGTTCGTAGGAAATTTTAACAAAAGGAGAAGGAAAATAGGTAAATAGAAAAATGGGCATTTTTTTCTTTTAAATTTGCTAATATTCAACTTAAAGGTGTAAATGAAAATATAGATATACATATTTTATAAAATACACAAATAATTATTAAATAAATTCAAATAAAATTATTTAAATATAGGTAATCACAGATAATTACTAATTTGCGCAAACAATCGCAAATTGAAACAAAATTGACATGTAACCTAAGTGATGCAATTATGTAATATATTATGAATGTATTAAATTGCACAAATATTCACGGTTTGAAAAATAGCCTAAATGATGCAAAATTACGTAATATAGCTACACTTAAGTATATAATATATAAATAGAGGATAACGCACGTAAATGAATGATTTCTAATGCATATTTTGTACAAATAGTCACATTGCACCCTTAAGTTGAATTATAGCCAATTTTAGAAAAAGGAGGGACAAAATTGAGTGTCTACAGCTGCCCCTCTTTGCCCGGGGATGATGAAAGAGTCTTCGGGAAAAGATAGTTGACGGAGTAGCCAATTTTGTCACAACTGGTGGGCAAAATTAATGAAAGGAGAGAATGGGAGTTTTGGGCTGTTTTTGGCCGAACCCCGGTCTCTGAGTTGCCTACATATCTCGGGTTTCACGAGAATCGGGTCGTGTGTAGTTCTGGAATGGCATTTTGCTGTGTGAGATGTTTATGACGCACGATTTTGGATGTAAGACTAAACTTATCCAAGTATGTAAAGTTTAGATTCGTGTATGCTTTGCCTTTTGGTGAGGTAAATAATGAGTGGGGCTAAGGTATTGTCGAAGATGATATAACATCGATTAATCGAGCGTGGAAAAAGAGGATTATAATCATCCTAGTTATGACCACACCCATAAGGAGGAGTTTATATGTACATAGTTTCCACCTCATCTCGATAAGTGATTAATCTCGATAGTTTTCAATATTGCCTTGACTGAAATGGGAAACATTCGAGGAGCGAGTTCTATAAATACGCACGACTCAAACAGATGGGCACGATTAAACACGAAGACACGCATGATTGACGCAGATAGGTCTGAATAGACAGATTAGGCATTAGTTGGAAGGAAATGCAAAGTGGCATCCTAATCGCATTGAAGGATTAGGTAGATTACTTGTAGAGTATGAGATGATTGGCTTTTGGGCATGTCAGAATTCGACAAAATAGGTATTTTCCAGGTAGGACAAAGGCATTGTCGAAGTCGAGATAACATCGATAGATCAAGTGTGGTGAAATAGGCTTGTAAACGTCCTAGTTATGAAGATGTGGTGCACGACACACCCATAAAGAGGGGTTTACATGAGTACATTTTCCACTATAACTCGATAGGGGAGTCATCTTGGCCTCAGCATTGTCTTGAATGAACTGAGGAATATTGAGGAGTAAAGCACGATGAATATGCACTATTCAAACAGATAGTCATGAATAGGAAGGAATGCGGAGCTGGTACCCAATTGGCAAGGAAAGGTTGGGTAAATCGCTAGTGCGAGTATAAGATTGTAGCTTTGAGCGTTTTTGAACTCGACAAAATAGGTAGCTTGTGGGTGTAGCAAAACATTGTCTGCATGATTAGGCTTTTTGAATTGCGTCTTGGGATGATGCTTTGGTATGTATTTGAGGTTTCGTGGTTATTCAATTGGTAGTGATTTTGGGAGCGGGTGTGAGATTAGGGCGCAGGGGTTTGTTGAGAGATCGGAGAGTCCCTATAGCAAAATCAAGACAAATGCAAATTGAGATAAAAGTAAAGATAAAGTAAACTTCCCTGTTAAATTGAGCTCTTCCTTGTCTGGTCCGCTTTCAGGTGATCAATGCTAGGGAATGTGTGCCTCTCCTCTGGGGGATATCCATTGGCTAAGTGCTTCCCGTCAGGAGGCAATTGCTTTGTCGTGCTGAACTATTGTTGGATCATCTTGCCAGTGCGACGCCAGATTGTGTGTCCATTGCTCTTTGTCCTTTAAATGTCACGTTGAGCTGGATACTCCTTTTGTATTGAGCTGTGTATTTCTTCATGTAGGGTTGCCTATCATTCTTTTATCTTGGTTGCGCACCCTTTGTTATGTTATCCTTTCGCCGTGCTATCTAACTTCCAGGCTGCCTTCCTGTTAGAATGTCAAAATTTGCATCCGACTGTGTACTCTCCGCGGTGTCAGTTTCAACATCGGGCTATGTTGATGCAATGGAAAATACGCGGAAGCTAAACACGATATAAACTATGCGGAAGCGATGAAAGATAACAAGAAATCGAGACTAGGAAGGCAAGAAATTAGAAAAAAGAATCGAATTCAATTCACTCACGTTAATTGAATTCAAAAGGGAGAAGAGAAACTTGAACCTTACAATGGAATCAAACTAGGTGTCGATCTCCATAGGTTCCGACGTCGGGCTCCAACAAGAAGGGCTCGGCCTCTTCAATGTTTCTTTCTTCACAATTCTATGTTCAAAGCTAACTTCTGAATGAAATGGCTAAGGGAAGCTTATATTGTTTTTCCATACATAAATGTGAAATTACTAAAATGCCCCCAAAGTGGGTTTAAACAATACAAGCCTCGCAGGGCCAAAATAGGAATTACACATCAATTCCTGTCCAAAAGCTCATCAACTAGGAGCCCCGCCCAGTGGGAGTAGGCGGTCCGCCTCCTTCTCCATGGTGCAGAGTGGGCGGTCCAAGCCTCAGAGTGGGCGGTCCGCCCATTTTGTAGGCGGCCCAAAGTCCTGAGGCCTCAACTTCACTAGGCGGTCCGCCCCATTGACTGGGCAGTCCGCCCCTTCCTGTAGGGTCTTGAAGCTCTTCAATTTGTGTCCCCCGAGCCTCTCCTTTGGTCCCTGCGTGCTCCTCCTTCCTTGGCGCTCCAATGCATGATCTTGAAGACGTTTCCGGAGCCCGTTACTTGCATTCCTTGTGCTCTCACGCTTGGCCCTTGATGGTTGGGAACTAAGCCAATTTGGACTGCATCATCCTCCCCTTCTTGAAAGGATTTCGTCCTCGAAATCAAACCATCACGCCTACATTCAAAACAAGCACAACCAAAATTTTCCTACTTCACAAGTAGGTTAGCTTAACAAGAATAAGTGTAAGTAGTGTGGAAACACACTCTTGTGATAGAGCCAAGCATCAATACCAATGAAAAAACTTATGTCCCCAAAGGAGACAACAAACTCTTGGCTCAACAAGAACAAGCACTCATATCCAAAACAAGCAAAGAGATCAAAGTCATGCAAGATGTAGCAATCAAATGTCCTATGACCCCTAAGCTTACTAGAAACACACCAAGCCTTCAAATCAATTTTATCACAATGTGACTCATTGGCTTTGGAATGTCCAACACTCAAGGTGTGCTCAACATATGGGATAGAGTAAGTAAAATAGTTCAACTCACAACTAACATCGATTACTCCACTCCCCTTCTTACGAGCATTCTTATACACACCGAGAGGTACCTCCTCACCTCCCAAATCAACCCCAAGACAATCCTCCTTATTGGGCAAGCTCCAAAGGAAGGTCTCTAAAATAGGTCCTTCATCATTATAGTCCACACAACGAAGGCTAGGACTACTAGAAGATAGGTCAACATGACCAATACCAAGACCACTCTCCTCACTCGGAGTTCCAAATATTGGATCATCCATAGAGCCTAACTTGACAAACCATGGAGGTTCGACTCTACTACCGACCCTAGTCCGATACAATTCACCACCACAAATGAGATTGCCTTCAAACATTAGAAATGTAAAAACATGCACCTCAAATTCATGGTCACACAAGAGCATAGTATCAAGACTAGGTCCTTCACTCTCACTCGAGGAGTCATCGAAAATGAATCGATCCATCTCACACTCTACAGACTCCTCAAGGGTAAATCCACCCTCACTACGACACAAGAGACCACCACTATCAATTAAGCAATCAAAGGGAAGAATAAGATTATCATGCAATTCATCTTCTCCTTTATCAAATATAGGTGGGGTGTCATAACAAGGTTCACAAACAAGGTCTACTTCATCATTCTTACTAAAGAGAGGTTCAATGAAAACCGAGCTCACATCATGATGTGGCTTTTCAATCCCCTCAACTAGTGGTTCATTTTCACACACCAGTTGACTGAAAGTTTTTACACTAGTTGCAAACACATTGTATTCATGCAAATCATCAACTAGCATAGAGTTTTCACATACAAGCCCACAAGACAAGGAATTTTCATGCTTAAGGGAAGAAGAACTATCACATACCTTTGAGTCGCACTCGGGCTCACTCAATGTACTTGAAGCATCATGGGTAGTTCCTTCACCTCGTAGCTCACATTTGGCTTCTCCTTCACCTTGTCTTTCCATCTCGGAACATGGTTGAGGCTCCATCGGGTTGCCTCCAAGAATACCTACACAAGAACTCAAACAAGTAGAAGAAAAAGATAAAGGGTTAAGGTTAGAATAAGGGGTGTCCTCACTCTCAATTTTTCTTTTTCCCTCTTTCTTTTCCCTCATTTTCTTTTCAAGGTCGGGTGTAGATTCGGGTGGCGACAACTCACTCACATCACTCAACACAATCTCTCCTTTTTCCACTCGAGAGTTGTCACCGGTCGCTCCCTTATTCCTCTCAATCTTTTGCATCTCAAATTCGGGTGAATTGGGACGAGGTCCAAGAATACCCATAGCCGGAGTAGGTGGACTCTTTACATCAACCCGGAATCTAGGACTAGGAGACTCATCACTTGATGTCTCTTTTTTCTTTGTTGGTGAACCACTTGGTTTTGGAAGTGGCTTCAGGCTCACCTTGTTGACATTTGCCAGCTCTTTTGTAGCACTAGTCCCACCATTGCTTGTGTTTGTAGGACTTCTTGTTCGCACATTGTCAACCATGGAATGAAGTTCTTGCTCCTTGCTCCTTTGCATAGCCAAAGAAGGTCTACTAGTAGGCACTTGGCTCCTCGCCCGGTAAGGCACAAAGTCATAAACTCTTTGCCCTATGCCCACAAGATGCGCATCCTTCACCATACTATATTGCACCCTCTTCCCCTCCAACCACGGCTCACCTATCCACACATCCACATGACGCATGGGATACACATCACACCACACATAGCATTTATAATTCCTATGAGATATGAGTACCCGAGCCTCCTTAGAAACCCACACTCCATCAAACTCATAAGGATGCTCTAACTTATGGCATGGTATCCTAAGCCTATCAACCAAAGAGGTGCTAATACAATTGGCATCGGTATCACCAATCTTGAGCAAGTACCCTCCAATACCATCTACCTCAACAACGAACCTATGTCCACCCAATTTTTGTAGGTTGGTATCCAAGTGAGAACTTGAATGCCTACAAGTGTCAACTCCGACAACTTGGGTCTTCCTTATTCCTCCACTACTAGCAAGATTGCTAGTGTATCTTCCACTTCCCGTCACTCTCCCAACATTAGAGATGATGTTGGAAGTCGAGAAAGGAACCTTGCCATGGAACCCATAAATGCCTCTCGCCTTGGTTCCATAGCCCATAGCACTACTCTTACTACAACCATCCACTCCTCTCACGGCATACAACCCCCTTGTAGCAAAGGCAACACCATCTATCATACCAACCTCCACATGGGAATTAGAAGCATTTGGTCGCTTAGCGTACCTACAAGATGCAAGCTTCTTCTTTCCCACGGAACAACCACCACCGCCTCCCATAATAATGGAAGGTCCACTACTACTCCCTTGCACACCGTTAGCAACACTAAGAGAAGATGCATAAGAATAACCCACATGCTCAACATCATCATCAACTCTATCTATGTCACTATCAACAATATCAAATTCTTCACAAGAAGAGTAAGTAGGATCAATGTACCTTGAAGCGTCACCATCTTCATTTTCTTGACTAGAAGCATAAGGATCAACACATTCACCTTCATGAGCCTCATAGTCTTCATCAATCTCACAATCATCATAGTGAGCCGCTTCATCCTCATAGGAGCCATGGTTTCCATCATCATAGTAATGGCCATCATCCTCACCATAGGAACCATAGTCTCCATCATCTCCATATGAGTCATAGCAACTCGCATCATCCCCACATGAGCCATAGCCTCCACAACCAACATCCGACATTGTTGCAACACCAAAGCACAAAACCTCCCGAAAGTCACTCCCTCACGTGTATCACTCAATTTATGAACACTCAAGAGCGAGGCCTTTACAACTTGGGAACCAAGGTGATCACAACTAGTATGTCCAAATAAAAGTTCGGAATGGAGTTAATGAGACTCAATGGACGGACAGTTATTTTAAGTGCGCACTTGAGGCCAAAGAAAGTTCTACGAATCTTCTTTGATTTCTAATCTCCTCTACGCACGAGTGTCCTAATACGCTAGGTAGTTAGTGTTAATAAAGTAGGACAATTACCTTAGAAACACTAACCAAGAAGCCCGTGGGCGATTAACAATGGAAACCTAGGCAAGAAACTACCCGAAAAACCCTTCAGCGAAGAGGCGCTCTGCCTCAGGAAAGAGGCGCTCTGCCTGGCAAAGTCCAGAGGGCAGCCCAGAGGGAGGCGGTCCGCCTCGAAATGGAGGCGGTCCGCCTAGTGGGTTTTCCTGCAACTTTGCAAAACATGTTTTTGGCTCGTTTTGCACTCAAAATCCAATATTTTCGACTTGTTTTCGATTCTAATGATACCCAAAGATGTATTTGCTGATTCTAAACAATCCCCAATAGGTTTAAACCCCAAACAAACATCAATCAATCGATTTTGATTCTTGAGCAAAATTCTAGGGTTCTTGAAAAATTTTGGAGATTTGAATTCTTCAATTTTTGAAATACACCACCAAATCTTGTAATTTTGGTACCAAAAGAACGGGAATACAATAAGGAACAACCCCAATGATTTTTAATATATGGGTGTTCCAATCCAACAAGTTCCACCAAATTTTGTGAAATTTTTAAGTTTTTCTATTTTTTTGTTTTTCTTCAAATTTTCAAGAACAAACACAACAACAATAAAGATAAGGATACTACGAACAAGGAACGAGAGTTTGTAAGAACAACACCCGATCCATGCTCTGATACCAACTGATGCAATGGAAAATACGCGGAAGCTAAACACAATATAAACTATGCGGAAGCGATGAAAGATAACAAGAAATCGAGACTAGGAAGGCAAGAAATTAGAAGAAAGAATCGAATTCAATTCACTCATGTTAATTGAATTCAAAAGGTAGAAGAGAAACTTAAACCTTACAATGGAATCAAACTAGGTGTCGATCTCCAAAGGTTCCAAGTCGAGTCATACACGAGCCTCGGGCTCCAACAAGAAGGGCTCGGCCTCTTCAATGTTTCTTTCTTCACAATTCTATGTTCAAAGATAACTTCTGAATGAAATGGCTAAGGGAAGCTTATATAGTTTTCCCATACATAAATGTAAAATGACTAAAATGCCCCCAAAGTGGGTTTAAACAATACAAGCCTCGCAGGGCCAAAATAAGAATTACACATCAATTTCCGTCCAAAAGCTCATCAACTAGGTGCCCCGCCCAGTGGGAGTAGGCGGCCCGCCTCCTTCTCCATGGTGCAGAGTGGGCGGTCCGCCCATTTTGTAGGCGGCCCAAAGTGCTGAGGCCTCAACTTCACTAGGCGGTCCGCCCCTTCCTGTAGGGTCTTGAAGCTCTTCAATTTGTGTCTCCCGAGCCTCTCCTTTGGTCCCTACGTACTCCTCCTTCCTTGGCGCTCCAATGCATGATCTTCAAGACGTTTCCGGAGCCCGTTACTTGCATTCCTTGTGCTCTCACGCTTGGCCCTTGATGGTTGGGAACTAAGCCAATTTGGACTGCATCATATGTACCCTCCGTCGATGCATCGGGCTGTGTACCTTCTGCAAAATCAAAATACTAATAGATATCTGGCTGTGTACCCTCAATCGATGCTTCAGGCTGTGTAGCCTCATCTAATTTAAATGCAAATCGATATGGGGCTGTGTACCCTCAACCGACGCTTCGGGCTGTGCACCCTCAGCTAATTTAAAATGCAAATCGATATCGGGCTGTGTACCCTCAACCAACGCCTTGGACTGTGTACCCTCAGCTAATGTAAATGAAAAATCTATATCGGGCTGTGCACCCTCAATGGACGCCTCGGGCTGTGTACCCTCAGCTAATTAAAATGAAAAATCAATATCGGGTTGTGTACCCTCAATCGACGCTGCGGGCTGTGTACCCTCAGCTAATTAAAATGACAAATCGATATCGGGCTATGTACCCTCAATCAACGCTTGGGGCTGTGTACCCTCAGCCAATTAAAATGATAAATCGACCCTCAATCGACGCTTGGGGCTGTGTACCCTCAGTTAATGTAAATAACAAATCGATATCGGGCTGTGTACCCTCAACCGACGCCTCTGGCTGTGTACCCTCAGCTAATTTAAATTACAAATCGACATCGGGCTGTGTACCCACATTCGACGCTTCGGGCTGTGTACCCTCAGCTATTTTAAAATGTGAATCGATATCGGGCTGTGTACCCTCAACCGATGCCTCGGGCTGTGTACCCTCAGCTAATGAAAGTGTAAAATTCGACGTCGGGCTGTGCACCATCCGTCGATGCATCAAGAGTAAAGTGCAACAAGTAGAATGCTATTGTTATGTCATGCAATGTGCTAAGTAGGCTATCCCGTTGCTCTTGTAAGGACTTTTTCTTGAAATTTTTTAGGGGACCTCAAAAATTTCTGCCCCAGTGTCATATTTGCGTCTTTTGGAAATATTTAAGGGTATCCTCAAAAAATTTGCCCCAGTTTATTGTCTATGATAGATCACCGAGAGAGAGTGGTTGCATTGCACTGAACACCAAGGTATTGGCTAGAGTCTGCATTCATCTTTTAGTGTGATGAACGAATGTATTGATGATAATGAGGATGCGATATTTTGCATTCTCAGACTAGGGTTTAATATTTGGATTTTGCTGAGTTTGGAGATTGCCAAAAATTTTATCTGTCTTAGGCTGTGCTTTCGAGAGTAATGTAGCTAACTTTTATGGATATGCCTTTGTGGATAGTGTGTTTGTTGTTTGGGAGTTGCGGTTTCCCTTTGTCGGTTTTTGTTGTACCACCATTTTGCTTTGGGTTAATCAGGCTCTGAACTTTGTGTTTCGGTGCTGGATGTCTTGCGGTGTCATGGTATGGAATGTTTGAGTGTAGATCTTGATGGATCGAATTTAGGAATGGGTATCCATGGAGTAGTTTGTTTGTTGGTTGCAATGTCATTCGATTGAGCTAAAGGAACAAAGGTGTGAGGTTTTGTCTTTTGGTATGTCCATGATTGGGTTGAGCCTGATAGGGTTGTAGTTGAAAGTCTTGACAAATAGGAGGTTGTTTATTGTGTAAGTTGGGTGCAATGTCTTTTGACTGAGCCAAAGGAATAAAGATGCGAGGTTTGTGAGCCCGATCGTATATAGTGATTTGGACTTCTTTGTTGTAGTAGGAGAAAGCGTTTTCAGCTTGGTTCACCGTTTTGGCTTTTCTAAATGCAGATTCTTGACCAATTTCGGTGTCCTAACGTGAAGCAATCGTAACAAAGTGGTGAAATGCACAAAATAATGTGGGCATGTTAGCAAAGACTTGAAGCAAAAATGACACATGAGCTTAAGAAAATGCCTAGACTGAGGATGACGGATTAGCGCTTGAATTTGGAGGTTGTGATAGATCATATAGATATTATAAGAGATTGCCTAAGTGCCTTATGTAGCAGTCAAGACAAAGATCTTGGCCAGACGACCGATGCTTATTTAAGCGGGAGGTGAGGAGTTGAATGTCAATGAAAAGTAGTAAAGATGTTGTGTGAGGATGTTGGTTTTTTTCGAATACCAGGACCTTGAGTGCATTTGTCTTTCTTTCCAAATTTGTCTATCATGACGGCTATGTGTCTTTCAAAGAGGTTCTCAATGTCTTTCATTCTCGTTGACCAACTGCTGCAATATAGTCCTTTGCACCAACTTTCCTTGTTGGATAATATCTTATTTCCGAGCCGTTGAACTCGATGTAGGATACCTATATCATGACGGCTATGTGTCTTTTAAAGAGGTTCTCAATGTCTTTCATGCTCGTTGACCAACTGCTGCAATATAGTCCTTTGCACCAACTTTCCTTGTTGGATAATATCTTATTTCTGAGCCGTTGAACTCGATGTAGGTTACCTATATCATGTATATTCTTAGATTGCTGCGTCCTTTTGTAGTTGGCGTGATGAGAAATCATATCACCCCAATAAAAGCCTTCGACCACAAATTGCTCCAGGAAGTCTTCAGGTTTGTCATATAATGATGGCTCTGTCATTGTGTTTTGTCTCCACTTTGCAAGTTGAATCGACTTTCTTGTTTTGGTTGTTGTGCCCAAGTATCTGCTACACCTCTTTTTTTTAATATTGTATTTCACTGGCCCTTTGAATGCTTGGACAAGTTGGAAAGTGTTTTGGGTCGCAGTCATGCATTGTAATTGGTGTGACCATGTAGACAGGTGCAACAAAATGATCCTTGGATATTGGCGTCAAATGGTCTTGAGGTGAGTCATGTATTCCTTTGAGTTTCACCAATATTTCCTTGCTTTGCCAATTTTTTCATGTGCATAGTACTTGCCGGAGCAATTGAGGTACTTGGGTAATAAGCCCGGCAGTTTCCAATTCCTCGAACAATTGAGTGTGGGCTTCGACTAGTGGGGTGTAGTTTCTTTTTTGGTCTTTGGTTGGCATCAGGGAGAGGCCTAGGCGGGTATGGTAGTGTATTTTAGCAGTTGGATTGAGTGTTGTGCTGGTATGGTGGATGGTTTAGTGCTGGGAGGTGGAATATAGGTCGAGTGAGTTGATTGTTGTAAATGGGATATTTAAGTGGTATATGAGGGTAGCGATAAAATGGTAGCGATGTTTGATAGTAGTGGTTGAAGGTAGGGTCTTAAATGGTTTCGACGAAAGAGACTTCTTCTTTCCTCTTTTGAAAAGGCTCGTATTTTCAGGCTGGCTAGCCTTATTGGTAGTTTGTAGTGCAGTGGAGGTAATGTAGAGATATGAGGGGGCTAGTGGGAGCTGTTGCGAAAACTTCCTTATTTCGGGAAATCCCTGACAAGTGCACTCGTTTAACCATGTCCTTTGCCTTGGTATTCAACTCGAGCCAACCTTTTGGGTAATAGACTTTTGAGTTTGGTAGTGAGTTAAGGACAGTTTGGGCATGCGAAAGATTTTAGATATCAGGATTTGGGTATAGAGTAGGGAGAGGAAGTGCCTCGATAGGCGATTTGAGTTTGGAGAAAGAATTCCTTTAGAGACCTAGAGCAACAGACACATTCAAGCAATGCACATATATCAAATAAGAAATGCATCCTATAATGCTAAGGACCGTTTGAAATAAGCAAATATTATATTTGAAAAGCACATATATCAAATAAGAAATGCATCCTATAATGCTAAGGACCGTTTGAAATAAGCAAATATTATATTTGAAAAGCACATATATCAAATAAGCAATGCACGATGGTTTGAAAAGCGCTTTGTGCTGCATGTATCATTTCACTTGCTAACCAAATGCAAAGTCTAAAGATAATATTATATTTATTGGACTTTTGTTACATCGGCTGATATTGAAATAGTACAAAACGTGGGAAACATTATCAGAAGGTTAGATCATGGCCAGGCGAACATCTTTCATGCTAATCCTTCCCCAGAAGATTCTTTTTCTTCTTCCTCGGACAAGTCTTCCACGGACAGGCTTGCCTCTGATGAGTATCCTTGGAAGATGATATTGCTTGAATCAGTCAAGAGCCGGGATATGTCAAATGTGAAGTTCTTCAATATTTCCTAGGCCTTTCTTCCTTTATTTGGCACAGAGTTCATCCCTTCGCTAGCCCATACACCGATAGACTCTATACATTTTGTCAGGAGTTCTGCCTTATTGCGAAATTTGCCTTTTTCTTTGTTCTTTTCTTCGACCAAACTTTGCTTCTTTGCTATTTTCCCTTGTTCCCTTGCCAGTTGTTTGTGTAACCTTTTGTACTCAGATTCTAACTCATCAACATTTCTTTTTCTTTTTGTTGTTGCACTTGGTTGAATTGCCCTTGCTACGTCTATCCTAAGCCAGTCTGGATAATCTTCATAATAGCCAGCATCAAACCTATCTCGTCCAATAATCTCGATTCCCATTCGTTTTCTTTCTTTCCAAAGTTCTATTATCTTGTCTTTAAAAGGTATCACTCCTCCGAGAATATTCGCTTTGAAACTTCTGATGTCTGCAATTTAGGGTACTGTCTGTTTTCTCCCTGCTTATCTAAGTGTCTTTAAAAGAGTATGGATAAACTCCTCTAAAGCCCACTAAGATGAGAAATGAGTCCTTTTCGGACTGTGTGATTACTGTTGTACTGGAAAAGTAATCAAACATCCATTGAATGTTTTTAGGTGTGAGTTGACAAAATATCTGGTGCCAACTGTTGGTAGTTGTTGGTTGGTCCCATTTCCCAAAAGCATTGTCCATGCGGGCGGTATGAGTCAAGATGTAGTTTTCTTTCGGTATGGAATGGAAACTTTGGTCTGTGTTATCCATCCTTTGCAAATGCTCCCTTAGCAAAATTTGTAACAGCAAATTGCAACCTTCAAAGAAACTAACACCCTTCTTGCATCTTTCTAAAGCTCATTACATCTCTGCAACAATCATCGGTACCAAAGTATAGTTTTTATTAGTGTCTTTGAGTAAGGTATCAGCAATTATGACTATGCAAACATCAACTCGTCCTTTGTGTTGTGGAAAGACGACAGTCCCTAGAAGGCTGGTGACAAAAGCAAGTACCCTCCGCTCTTGCCAATCTGCCTGGTTATTGCTGAAATAGTCTTCGGATTCTTGAAATGCCTCTTCATACCCAATTTCGATGTAGAGGGAAGTTAGGGAAATTCCCGATTGCCGTATACTGGCTGTGCACAATTCAGGCTTAAACCTACCATTTTGAAGAACTCCTCGGCTGTAGTGTTCTTAGGCATCAAGACTTCTTTACTTTCAAATGGCAATTGAGTTCACCTGCCTATTTCCTCCAGTAGTGGTGTCAACTCTACACTCCCAAATTGGAAAACTGCTCGGTCTACATTCCAGTAATGTATTGCTGTTTCTATCATCCCTTCTACTGCAGTGTGTTTCATTAATGAAATCATATTTCCCAACACCATTTTGGCTTGGTCCTGTCTATCTATGCTTAGGTTTCCCTACCAATCTCTAAGCAACTGAAGGGTTTCAATAACCATGTCAAATGTTCTAGTGGCCATGATTTTTTGGACAAAGTGAAGGATGATAGGAAAAAGGAGAAGAAAAATGCCTAAGATTTGCTTTATTGTGAGCGAAATGATCAACCCGTGGCACAAGTGCAATCCTTTAGGATTAAACAGTCGTTTCTGATTCAATTTGGACTTTAATGTCTCTTAAGATACCTTCGTTCCTTTTAATAGCATTGAGCACAGAATAATTTTGACTGTTTATGAATAAAAAATCATTTCTAATTCAATTTGGGCTTTTGACGCCTCTTAGGTTACCTTCATGCCTTTGAATGTCATTGAATACAGAATAATTCTGACTGTTTATGAATAAACAATCATTTCTGATTCAATTTGGGCTTTTGACGCCTTTTAGGTTGCCTACGTGCCTTTAAATGGCATTGAATACAGAATAATGCCAACTGTTTATGGATAAACAATCATTTCTGATTCAATTTGGGCTTTTATCGCCCATTTGGTGGCCTTTGTGGCTTCGAATAGCACTCAATGCAGAACAATGCCAATAAACGGTCCATATTTTACATGTTCAACCCTTTAAGCAAATGCAAATAAATCGTGTTTAACGCTCGTTGGGGGTTAAGAACCCGTTTGGATTGTTTGAACAAGTTGGCCTATCGGACTTGAGAACAAGTCGACTAATGTCATAATGTATGATTCCTAGCGCCGTTACTAAGGAAAGGAATTAGCTAGACCGGGTTTTATCGTCCGCTTTAGGAACGTCTCAGACCAAATAGATTCCAAGTCGTTCCCCCTAAAAGAGTTTTTATGTGAGGGAAGAGGTGGTTGTAACCACCGTATTTTCAACGCAGGATTTAGAAAGTTGCCAGCAATGGGGAAGGTATGCATGATATGCACAAGTTTTGAAATAAACGCGCAAGTCAACCTCGGGAGTGGGAGTAAAACTAACACATGAAACAACAAGTTTGAAATAATAATTTCATATGCAAAGCAGATCAATATACATAATATGCATGATAGGCGTCATATGATGACGCTTTTGGACAAGGTTAGCTAATGGACTTTAACATACCAAGGATGTTAAGCCTTCCTAATTTGATTATGGTATTTAAAATAGAACGTGTATTTTTTATCATCCCAATTGTTCTCATAACCCAAAATTAACAGAAAATAATTTTACAAAATAATTAATTTCATAAATGTTGAAATAACATTTTTGTTTTAGATAAATAGGAATAATAATTGATCTTGCTACATTAAAAGTAGAAGAAATTAATTTTAAATCTATGATTTTGTTTTCATAAAAGTAGAAAAAATTAATTTCATTCATAACCAAAACATAATTTTATAAAATAATTGGGTTTGTTTGAATAAATATAGAAATAACGATTTTCGAAATAAATAATTGATTTTGTTATGAGAACCCACTTTTATATGAACAAATGGTCTACATTAGACACGTTCAACTTTAAATAAATGCACACATAATATATTTAAATATCCCTTAGGATCGAAAACTCTTTTGGTTCATTCAAATATGGTGAACTAATAAACTTAGACATGGGCCGAAGTCAAAATTTTCCTAATCATGACATGATGCATGGTTCCTAGAAAAGAGTCTCCACTAAGAGTTGGGTAATTCTTGACACGGTTCCCCAAGGAGGACGGCCAAGGAGTGGGACCATGTGAAATCGTTGGTTGTACCACGGACCAACTATATTCCAAAAATATCCCTCTTAAAAGATTTTTTGTGGTGAAGCGACCGTGGGATCCACATAATCGCCCGTGTGTGTGTAAAGTGTCGTTTCCCAGGAGTGGGGGAAGTGTGAGTGACATGAACAAATAATAAAGAAAATATAACTAAACAACTAAAGAACAAAACACCAGAACTCAAAAATAAACTTTAATCCTGCAAAAAGGGAAAGAAGAAAAGTCAGTATCCAAATAAATGACAAGAAAAATAAAACAATTAGAAAATTCCAATTTAAAGTCTGTTACGGTTTGAACCTTGATATCCCCAGCGGAGTCTCCATTCTGTCATACCCGATTTTGGACTCAACTCGAGGCGAGTCGAGTTTCGGATTTGACTGGGTGAACTCGTTTGAGTTTAGATGTTGGAATCGCCACCTAACATATTTTTTAACTAGGCGTATTAGGTCACCTATTAATTTCTAATTTTATTTAAAGAATTAACTCCGGGTTGGTCTACGAGTTAAAGATTCGGGTTAGAGGTTCAAGTTAACTCGAGAGGAAGGGGTTAGGCACCTCTCGAGCTCCACCAAATGTGGTTACCGACCAGAATTATAATTGGGATTCTAACAATTATGAAATAACTAACTAAAAAATAAAACACTTAAGCCATGATATACAGATTTAAAGACAAGTAAATAAATATTCGTCTCGTGCCTTGCAAAACAAATAAATAAGTTAGTAAAAATTGTTAGACAAAATTAACAAAATAAAATTAAATAAAGTAAATGAGTTTTGATATTTTTATCCCTTTTCAAAAAAGGGTTGTCTTTAGTAATTTCACCGCGATGTACCTCGCAAAATATAAAGAAAATAAGTTATTGCAAAATAATATTAATAATAATGAAAGTAATAAAAATTCAATGACAATAATATTAGAAGATAATAATAATGAGACTAATGATAATAATAAAAAAAAATGATTTATCTTCTCTCGTTTTTCTCTTTCAAAAAATAGGACGTCATCTCTTGTTCAATTTTCCCTTGTAAAATATAAAGGAAATAATTAGTGAAAATAGTGACAATAATAGTAGGAGTAATACTAATAATAATAATAATTTAAAATAATAATAATAATGTTAATAATAATAATAACAATAATAGTTTTAAAATAAAGGGGAAGGGGATTTTTAAGAGTGTCGGCTCAGCTGTGTATGAATTGGGTGTAGGTTAGGGACGTCGATACGGCTGCGAACACGCCGGCCGGTCGTGTTGCCATGCCAAGTACCGGTTTCATCACTCCATCATCGGCTCGTTTGTAATCACGTGTAACACGCCGGCCGGTCGTATTGTCATGCCAAGTACCGGTCTCATCACTCCATCACTGGCTCGTTTGTAATCACGAGTTATACACGTCATCATAGCCATTTTGTTTTAGGGATGTGGGAATAGGATTGTTTATCCGTTCAAATCAGTAGGCCTCTAATAAACAATTATTTCCCTTGGCCGTGATTGATATAACATTCGTCAATTCATTGTGTGTCCGTTGATTGCTTATGTCCGCCTCAAATAAATATATATTTTTATAGGCCAAACACGTGTTGTAGTATCCGTTCTAAATCAATCTCGACCTCCTGTGTTGAGATAAAAATTATCAAAAATATGTGAATAGTTTCCTGTACTCAAATAAATTAGTCAGTGTCTTTTAATAAAGTCAGACATAACATAAGCAATTAGAACATCGACACAGTCAGCGGAACCAAGAGAATCAATATCCCCAGTCAACATTTGAGACAAAACTCATGAGATACTTGACACCATCGCCAGCCACAATTCTTCTGGCAGCGCCATGGTGACATCAACACTGCAACAACCCAAAGAAAATAATGACCCAAAACATCATCCTTGGTTCCGATAACCAAACCCGACAGAGCTTGCAACGGGTCAAGCGAAATCTGCAGAAAAAAATAGCGGCAGTGATGCCGATCGGAAACGGAGAAGCGACAGCCATCAAATAACGGCGTCACTGCACCCTGTTTCGATCTTGCGACTTCTCCTCCCCTTCATTTTCAACTGTTCGACACCGGTGATGGTGGCGTGGCTCCCAAATCGCGAAGTTGATATATCACAGAGCTGCACAAATAATTGAAAGCATCACTGATCAAGAAAACATTAGCAACATTGTAGTGAGATAAATGAGTGGAACAACAAAAATCGAGGAAGGAAGGAACGATCGCCGGTGAGACGCTCTGATGGCATCTCGCGACGTTGCTGCCACTTCCTTCATCCTGTATCTTTCGCCCATTTTGTTTATCCCCGATGGAGATGGTGGCTTCGCCACCCCGTTTTTGCCTTTTCCCTCTCAGATCTCCTTATTTTCCATTATTTGTGTGGCCATTGCCGTTAGTAGTGTTTTTGGTTTGGATATCGTGTGTGCGTGGTGGTGTGTGTGTCTAGTTTCGATCTGTTTTGGTGAGGAGATGATGGCGAGCATCTAAATGGTGTGTGGGTCTGTTGGTTTTGGAGGAAGAGGGATTATGCTGATCTTGACGTGTCTATGTGTACTGCATTGTGTGTTGATGATAGTTTGTGTATCGTTGGCCTTTAACAGAGTGTGTCTGTGTTATGAAGATAAAGGAAGTGTATAGTGGTGGAGGAGAAGACCCAAAAGAAAGTGAGGTCTGCTGAAAAATGGTGTAGTTGTATATGGTGAAGTGGTGTTAATGGTGTGTGTGGGGTAGGCCTACGTGTATGGTGTGTGTAAGCATTATGGGAGTATGTTTTGGGGAAGAAAGTGAAAAGGGGAAAGTAGGGTCTGCCCTTGGAAATTGTGTGTTCTATGTGAATTGATTGGTTTGGGGAATAAGATAGGTGTTTGGATCTATTTTTTTTTGTCTAGGCGTTTGCTGAATTCCAAAGGAGGGGAAGTACTGATATTGTATATAGGATTAGGGGGAGAGATAGTTGTTGAGAGATTAAGGGGGTTTCTAAAAATAGGAGAGGGGATTATGAATAATTCGGATTGGATTTTGGGATTTTAGGAGATTGAGGAATTTTTGAATTGTTTCCAAATGGGGAAGGTTAGGGAGTGATTTGGGGGAAGATAAGATATGGGGGGATGAACTTGGACGGATGTAAAAATATGGAAGTTATTTAAAATATCCAAAACATGAATTTCGTTAGAAATGTAGTCTAGGTGCAAAATGAAATTTTGAAGGAATAAAGTAAAATATATTTTGTATAGCAAATATACAGAAAAATGTACAGGGCAAATGAGTGATTCTAGACGAACACATGTCTAGGTTCAAAGGAAAAGATGATTTTAAAATAATGAAAAAGAAATATTTCGGAATAAAATAATTATATGAATATTCAAGAGAATTTGAACTAAATGATTGGAAGTAAATCGCAACTGATTTCTAACAGAATGGATGTACCTAGACTGATTCTTGTCCAGGTTCGTAGGAAATTTTAACAAAAGGAGAAGGAAAAAATAAGTAAATAGAAAAATTGATATTTTCTTTTAAAATTTTCCAATATTCAACTTAAAGGTGTAAATAAAAATATAGATATACATATTTTTTAAAATACAAAAATAATTATTAAATAAACTCAAATAAAATTATTTAAATATAGGTAATCATAGATAATTACTAATTTGCACAAATAATCACAAATTAAAATAAATTTGACATGTAACCTAGGTGATGCAATTATGTAATATATTATGAATGTATGACAAATAGCCAAATGATGCAAAATTACGTAATATATACACACTTAAATATATAATATATAAATAGAGGATAACGCACGTAAATGCATGATTTCTAATGCATATTTTGCACAAATAGTCACATTGCACCCTTAAGTTGAATTATAGCCAATTTTAGAAAATGGAGGGACAAAATTGGGTGTCAACAACCACTGCGAAGCAACAAACCTGGTACTTAATTTGGAAAAATGCCAATTTATGGTCCAAGAAGGCATTGTCCTTTGGCATAAAGTGTCAAAGCAAGGGAACGAGGTTGATAAAGCTAAGGTTGAAGCAGTTGAGAAATTACCATCGCCTATCTCTGTCAAGGGCATGCATAGTTTCTTGGGACATGCAGGGTTCTATAAGTGATTCATTAAGGATTTTTCAAAGATAGACAATCCCATGTGCATATTGCTAGAGAATGATGCAAAGTTTGACTTTGGTAGTGCTTGTTTGAAGGCATTTGGAGTGCTGGAAAAGAGGTTGGTGACTGCACCAATTATTATTGCTCCTGATTAGTCTCTACCACTCGATTGTGCAATAACCTTGATGATGTTCAATCCAACTACACTACCAGCGAGAAGGAATTGTTGGCTATTGTTTATACTTTTGATAAGTTCAGATCTTACTTGGTTGGTACTCGGGTTATCGTCAAAACAGATCATTTGGCAATCCGCTATTTGTTTGAGAAAAAGGATTCCAAGCTGAAACTGATTCATTGGGCTCTTCTATTCTAAAAAATTGATGTGGAGATCCAAGATCAAAAGGGAATGAGAATCAAGTGGCCAATCACATGTCGAGGGTTGAGGATAGTAAACATGTAAATGAAGGGCCTGAATTAAATGAAGTTTTTTCAGATGAGCAACTCTTTGCTTTAGAAATAGCCCAAGTACCATGGTTTACCAATATTATGAATTTGATGGTGGGTAATGTTTATCAACCTGATGCTACAGCTGGATAAAGAAGGAAACTCCTCCATGAGAGCAGATTTTATGTCTTCGATTAGCCTTGTAAAAATTTGGCTCGGATCAATTGCCAAGGAGATGTATTCCGAAAGAGGAACTTGAGTTTGTGTTGCCAAGCTGCCATTACTTTCCTTATGATAGCTACATGTCAAAATGGGTGGAGGTTGTTGCACTACCTACCAATGATGCGAGTGTGGTGGCAAAGTTCTTGAAGAAAAATATTTTTACTCATTTTGGGACAACACCAGCTATTATCAGTGATGAAGGTACATAGTTTTGCAGTCGCTTGTTCAATAAACTGTTGGCTAAGTATGGGGTGCATCACAAGGTTGCTACAGCTTATCACCCCCAAATGAGTAGCCAAGTGGAGGTATCAAATAGAGAGATAAAGCAGATCTTGAGAAAACTTTTAGCACTTCAAGGAAAGATTGGTCTATGAAGCTTGACTATGCTCCTTTGGCCTATAGAATGGAATTCAAAATGCCTATTTGAACCTCTCCATATAGTCTTGTTTATGGTAAAGCGTGTCACTTGCTCGTTGAGTTAGAACACAAATCATATTGGGCAATTAAAAAGCTTAATTTGGATATGGAGTTAGCGGGTGAGAAGATGATGCTTCAACTGCATGAGCTAGATAAGTTTCGCTTCCATGTGCATGATAATTCAAAACTATAAAAGGAACGGACGAAAATATGGCATAATAAGCACATTGAGCATCGAGAATTTGAGCCGGGCCAGTTGGTGTTTTTTTCAATTCCAGATTGAAGTTATTTCCTACAAAGTTGAATTCTTGATGGTCGGTTCCCTTTGATGTGGTTTTTATTACTGCGCATGGGGTGGTTGAGTTGAGAGCCTTGGATTCTGAGAAGACATTCTTGGTGAACGGGAAAAAAGTTAAGCGCTAATGGGGACGTTTGATGGATCGTCATACCTCCATCATATTATGAGAGCCGTGAATTGTAATCGTCGTGGCACAACGTTAACTAAGGCGCTTCTCGGGAGGAAACTCGAGACTTATATGTGAAAGAGAAAAAAAGTTTGACAAGTAATAAAGTGATAAGATCAAGTATCGTTCCCACGAGAACTATTGTTAACGACTTTATTCTATCAAACTATTTACTACAAAATATTTAGGGATCTACTTTTCAGTAGTGGTTGTGATTCAGTGAAGAAAATAGAACGAATTGATGTCAGTGGTAGAAGATGTGTTATGTGTTTTTCCTTAGGTATGTTTAATGTTTTGTGCGTGTTTATATCCAGAGGAAGAGCGAAAAGTGAACTTGTTTTTATGTTTTATTTTCACAGGTCAACGGGTCGAAATTGGGTCGACCTGTAAAATTTTTAAACTTACCTAGAAGCCGTGAGCCAAGTGATGCCTGCGAAAAGCCTTCCAACCTTTCGATCATTCTTTTTTGTAAAGGCTGTACTACGGGCGACGCCCGTGATACAGCTTACGCTCAATTTTGTGCCTGAAAAAATCTAAGTGTTTAAAATTTGGAAGCTATGCTCTGGGTGACACCTGAGAGATCGCCTTAGACAGAACAAAAGCTTTGAGCTGATGCTGCCAACTTTCGTTAACAGAATTTCATTCCAAATGTTAGCAAGCATCAAAGGCCATAGAGGGTGCAAAGCCTCCATAGGTCTGAAGCTTCTCTTTCACGTACATGTGTCGCCTTCCAAACATTTGGACCGCTACAAAAACAACAACAAAAACTATGTAATACTACATAAACAAAAACTACTGAAACAATAAAAATTGGGTTGCTTCCCAACCAGCGCTTGATTTAAGATCGCGGCACGACTCTTTTTGTATTTTTGTATTTTTCTATTTTTATTCTCTTTTGCATAAAAAGCTCGGGTTGCCTCCCAAGAAGCGCCTTAGCTAACGTTCTGGTACGGCGATTACAATTCACAGCTCTCGCAATGTGATGGAGGTACGATGATCCACCAAACCTCCCAATAGCGCTTAGCTTTTTTCTTATCCAGGAATGTTTTCTCCGAATCCAAGGCTCTCAAATCAATCGCCCATGCGCAATAACATGAACCACCTCAAATGGACCCGACCATTTAAACTTCAACTTTCCAGGAAATAGCTTCAATCTAGAACTGAACAACAACACCAACTGGCCCGACTAAAATTCTTGATGCTCAAAAAATTCTTGATGCTCAATATACTTATCGTGCCATTTTTTCGTTCGTTCTTTATATAATTTTGCATTCCCATACCCATGGAAGCGAAATCATCTAGCTCGTGCAGTTGAAGGATCATCTTCTAACCCGCTAACTCCATATCCAAATTAAGCTTTTTAATTGCCCAATATGCTTTGTGTTCTAATTCGACGGGAAAGTGACACGCCTTACCATAAACAAGCCTATATGGAGAGGTTTCAATAGGCGTTTTGAATGCCGTTCTATAGATCCAAAGAGCGTCCTCAAGATTCATAGACCAATCTTTCCTTGAAGCGCTAACAATTTTCTGAAGAATCTAATTTATCTCTCTATTCGACACCTCCACTTGGCTACTCGTTTGGGGGTGATAAGTTGTATCGACCTTGCGATGTACCCCATACTTAGCCAACATTTTATTGAACAAGCGATTGCAAAAGCGCATACCTTCATCACTGATAATATCTCGTGGTGTCCCAAAATGAGTAAAAATATTTTTCTTCGAGAACTTAGCCACCACACTCGCATCATTGGTAGGAAGCGAAATAGCCTCCACCCATTTTGACAGGTAATCGACTGCTACAAGGATATATTTATTGCCATTGGAAGGTTGAAATGGACCCATAAAATTCATTCCCTAACAATCAAACATCTCGATCTCTGTGATGTTACTCAAAGGCATCTCATGAAGCCTTAAGATATGACAAGTTCTTTGGCAGCGATCATACTCTCTGACAAAAGCATGAGCATCTTTGAATAGAGTGTGGCGAAAAGAACCCTGACTGAAGCACCTCCACAGTCTTTCTATCACCATTATGATTGAAATCATAAGGAGAGGAATGGCAGCTTGGCAATAGAGAATCAACTTCCTCTTTCATAATACATCTCTTCGCCAATTGATCTAGGTGATGTGTGGGCAAAATGCCACACATTACCTTCTATTTACTTGAGCTTTTATTGTGTATTATTGATTAAATACGTGCACTTATCATGTTTTAGTTACATATTGCAGGATATTGGAGCTGCTGTGATGAATAGATGGAAACAAGTCAAAACAAGGCAATCTGAGAAGTTTCTGTTCTAGACTGGAAAACTGTTCAACGTGGTCGCGCTAAAACACACACGATCGCGCATAAGGAAGAGTCAACCCAGCACGAAAGCGCCAGTGAAACGCGATTATGAAGCATCTCAAGTTTATTCAGCGCGATAGCGCTATAAATCACACGATCGCGCATACCAGAAAAAGGAAGTAGCGCGATAGTGCCCTGTGTTGCGCGATCGCGTAAGAGCGCGTCTGGACTGCACTAGACAATTTCAGAATTTCACACCAGCTGAATTGGGAACATATAAGTAGCCCTTTACACGACGTAGGGAAAATCTTTTGGCCAATTTTTCAATCTTGGGAGCCAAGATCCATCAATCAAACACGTAGAAAGTGAAGATTTAGAGCAACTCATTGAGAATTTCTTGATCCTTTGTACTCCTTTTTTATTTCCTTGCTTTGTATTGCATATATTTGGTGTTGTTGCTGTTGTTGAAGACTTGATTTTGTGAATATATTTCATGACTATTCGTATCATTAAATGGTATGATTTTGGACATGAATATATGAATAAAGCATGACTAGGAATTTATATTTATGGGTTTTAATTATCTAGCTTCTTTTGTTGTGGTTGCTTGACTTTTGTGCTCATGATGCTTAAGTCACAAGCCTACTTTGCTAATTAAAGACTCGGGAGAGATTAGTTAGCGTAGAATAATGAAGCTAGTGAGGATTAGGTTGATAGGCTATTTCATAGACTAACTCATCTAAAAGAAGTTACGCTCGGAAGAGGTCTTTTTTCCTCAGGTAGTGAGTAGTGCTTTATAAGCTCAACCATGGCTTTGACGAGCGCCGTTGAGGCAAATCCCTACTAGGCCGGAAAGATTCTAGGGATTACATTTGAACGACTCGGCCATAATATATAAACCCCGTGCTATAATTGCATCCTAGGCTCAAAACTTGTCTTCTTTGGTTGTGAGAAGGCCATTGATCATCTTTACTTGCTTTCCTAGTATATTTTGTAGTTTTTAATATCATTCCATCACTTCGTTATCCTAGTTTGGCTTTTTCAAATAGGTTTAGTTCCTCCACTACTTTGATCGCATCACTTTATTCCTTGTGGATTCGACCCCGACTCCTAGTTGGGTAAATTGTATTGCGATAACAGTTCATACCTCAAGCTGAGGTATGTGTTGAGCGTTATCAAAATTGGCGCTGTTGCCAGGAAACAATTGGTGTATTAGAGTAGTTTGAGGAGTTGAGCTAGTTGTCTTAGTTCCAAACTTTGTGAACCGTTGTCGTGTAAATTGTGAATAGTAGTAATGTTCTTTGTAAATTGTAAATATTTGTTTGTGTATAGTGTTTACTTGCATTAGTTTGTTAGTTTAGCTTAGTGGTAATTATCTTGAAATGGCATCATGGAACCAAAACTGGTCAAATGTTGAAAATCCATACATGAGTGATCCTTGTCCTTATTGTGGTGGACCTCACTATTGGCAAGATTGTCAAATTGTTTCCGGGGGCGAGTTCTATGCACCTTCTCAACCCTTTGAGTGGGACAAATGTCATGAGTGTGGGGGTCAAAATGGCAATTGGGACGGTTGTCCTAATATTCTTTCTTCTTCTCCTAATGATTTTTATAATGATGCTGTTATACTTTAAGCACCTCCTAAGGACACTAGAAGGGGGGGGGGGGTTGAATAGTGTCCTCCGATTTTTGTTGTAAGAACCTGGTTCTTCCGTAGTAGAACAAGGTTCCTCAGTTCTCTTTTATGCAACTGCACTTAAGAACACACTTCAAAACATTCACCAAGAACACAAGGATTTTACGTGGAAAACTCCTTGCTCAAGGGAGAAAAACCACGACCCACACTCTGGGATTTTGAATCTCAATCCACTAACACAAGAGCAACGTTTCAGATTACAGACTCTGTAACCAAGGGGCTACACTCTAGACCCTAATCACTAACCAAAGCTAAACTCTAGCTTTTTCTAGTAATCACAAAGTAGTTTGCCTAATACATATGCTTCTGAAATAAGCTAATAGACAAAAGAGACAACATACAACTCGATGAACCTAGACAAGAGATCTAGACTCAAATACTCTGCATGCAAACCAGTTGTCTTCTTCAGTTTTCCGACGTAGACAGTTCTTCAGATCACCTCTATATGCTCTCGACTCTCTATGTGAAAAACTGATTTCGGCTGTCTCTTCTACTTGCTTTTATACAGGTCTTACAACCCTAGTTGAGTCCTGCTGGGAATTCTCTTAATTATGGCAATATCAGATTCGCAGTAACTCTTTTCCATATTAAAGTCTAACTCTTGTCCACACTTCAAAGATACAGCCTGGACACCGCCTCTTTTAGTCTGACTAGGATACGTCAACAACCACGCGCCACTACTCCTAGTTCCACAGGGATTTGCAACCCGTAATCTTTTCGATCAAGCGTGTCCTTCATCTCAAGGACAAGGTTCTTCTCCTGAACCTCAGTGTCCTTCTCGTTTGTCATACTTCAAAACCAGCTCTCAACAAATTCCCCCTTTTTGATGATGACAAACAAACGTTGCCCAAGAACCTACATAACATATACCAAAAACAAGAACAAAAAATAACAGAACAATAAAAACAGATGAGTTAGGTCACAAACACCCCAACATTCCTTCTTCCCCCTTTTGGCATCATCGAAAAGATTCAAAGACCTGCAGGAACCTGTCAGATTAATCTAGTCTAGAGCACAAGGCAACTCATCAGTGTCAAGAACATAGGTATATCAAAATAAGGGCCCAACAAGGAACCAGGCACTGAAACAAGAAACAGTCGCAAACATAAGAAATTTAAAATCAACATCCAGAGGGTGACAGCAGCACCACTCTATTTAGTTACACAACAAAAATTGAAATTGTCTTAATTATCCAAATCATGCAATCAAGGGAGAATAGGGAGGAGTAAAGATCAGGTGGGGTAGGAAGAGAGAAAGATAGGAGGACAGGACTGGAAGAATCACAGCTGAAGGTTGAAGTGCTTAACGAGTGCCTCAAGTTGTTTCGTATTTTTGGCCCTCTCCATCACCAGCTCGGCCTCATACTTGTGGCAATCAATCTTCAAGCGATCAATCTCTTGATCCTTCACCTTTAACTGCCTGTGCAGTTCAGCATTTTCTTCATTAACTTCAAGAACCATTTTTTCCAGTTCCTGCACAGCACCGATGGCCTCATCAGGTCCAAACTCTTCACTGTCCTCTGACTCCTCTTGCTTGACCTGCATTGGCCTTTTGGAAGCCCTGCTTTCTTGAAAGAAGTCACAGCTCTTCAGCACATTAACCCCAAACCTCTGATGGATAGTTGGCTTCTTCCCTGCACCTAAAGGCACTCCAAAATGCTCAAGAATCTGATGGATGATGTAAGAATGCACAAGAGAGTGTGGCTTCTGATCAGTATCACAGATTCTCTTTATGTGCCTAATAATGAGCCCAGGCAAATTTATTTTTACCCCTCTGTCCATCAGATCCATATAGGTCAGATCAAGAGCACTGGCCTCACAATTTCTTTCCCCCCTAGGCAGAAGAAACCTATGCACAAACTCAAACAAAAGCTGATGTGCAGGCTCCATCTCCTTTTTCTCAACCTTCCTCTCCTTCCTCAATCTGGGTTTCCCTGAAAACTTTCTCACAACATCTAAAGGAGTAACTCTATCTGTTCTCTTTGGCCATTTTAGCTTAACATACCTGCAATACCCTTCAGCAGGTACATCCAGAATTACCCCCAGTTCAGGTCTCCCAAATTCAATCTCCACTTCTTTCACAGTGGTAAACACCCTCCTGGCTACTACCCTGCAATTTGTATAAAACTCCCTGACTTCATCCACAAACAGCTTCCTGTCATTGTTTCCAAACAAGCTCAACCAACCCTGATCTCCTATCATTCTCAACATGGATTTCATATGAAACTCCTTTTCATCATACAGTATACTCCCTGGCAGCACCTGATGTCTAGAAAAGAAGGCTTCCCTATCCACTTCTTTTCTTTTCTTCTTACTCTCCACCTCACTGTCAGTATCAGAATCACTGGGTTCCACATAACTCCCAGCTTCACTTTCCTCCTCTTCCTCACCAGCTCTCTTCTCCTCTTCTTCTTTCTTCTTCTCTTCTTCCCTCATCTTCACATTTTTTACTGTCTTTCCTAGCTTTTCAATCCTCTCCATCTGCATTTTGAAAGCCGACCTAGTACCAACTCTCCTAACCACAGGCTCACTAGCCTCTTGGTCACCTCCTTCACTGTCTTCATCTACCAGTCTAGATTTCAACACTGGTTTCCCATCTCTCACCAACCTTCTTCTCTTTTCAGGCTCTACTTTATTTTCTTTTACAAACACCACCTCATCCTCCTCTTCCTCACCTGTTACCTTCTCATCCTCTGCCCCAAATTTTCTTTTCCTTTTTAAGTTTTTCTTTTCCTTGTCACTCTCTTGTTTTTCAACAACAACTTCCTTGTTTCCATCTTCATCAGATTCTGTCCAGCTAAAATCTGCATCATCAGCTCCAGTAGGGTTTAGACAAGTAACAGGTTCTTGTCCCTCTCCCCCTGGAACTTCAGCAGTAGCAGTTCCATCACCATCAGGGCCTTTAGGCACAGAATCCTCTAAACACACCCCTGTTCCACTCACATCTTTACTTGACTCACCAACATCTTTTCCCAGAGATTCATCATTATCCAGTTCCCTCAACTGTTCTTCTATTTTTTCGGCTATATTTAACTCGCCTCTAGACACACCGTCTACAACATCCTGCACATCTTCTCTAGGTTCATTCTCTTTAGTTTCTTGTTCCTCCTCACGTGGGTTCCCCCTATCTATATTGTCCCTTTGCTCAACATCTACTATTTTATCTAATTCAGCAACTAGGGTTTCAGTTTCTACAATGCCAGGACTGGCTATATCAACTGAACCAACAGGTGTAGATGGAGTAGGATCAGAAATTACCTCAGGTAACGGTTGAGATGAACTTTGAGTAGTGGGTGTTGAAGGAACGGCTCTTGATTTTAACTTCTTGACCAGTTTCTTGTCCCCCTTTTTGAGAAATTTTAGGCGAGCCCTAGCAATTCTTTCAGCAAGAGTGGATGGAGGTGGTCTTTCAGACATCTTGAAGAATTTTGTAAAGATTCCTGAGTTTGTTGACGGTTTATCTATTTTAGGGCTTGAGAGAATTTTGATGTTCAATTGGAGGAGGTGGATGAGATCATGAGAGATTGAAGAAGTGTTGTAGAAAGAGAGAGGGTTTTGGTGAAGTGACAATGTCTAGGGAAGGCAAAACAAAATAATGAGTATAAAGAAGGGCAGCTTTTTGAACTTTTTGAGAACCGGGAGAAGTTAAGAGATTTGACGGTTATGAACTTAATTTAAATATACCCTTTTCAAGAAGTGGGGTCCAAGCAATTTAAAAGGAGTTCTATCCTAAAAAGGAATGTGTTCCTATAATTTTGGACAGTTATGAGACTATGGAGAATCTCCCATGATGCACGTACAATAAACAATTTTAATTTCAGTTGTGACAACTAACAAATAGAGTAGGTTTACTGTACCTAGACACGATTCCTCACGTTAACACTGGTTCCTCCTCAGTACACAGTAGGTTCTTCATGGGATCACATTATTTGTACCTAATGCTCAAAACACTAAAAACGAGTGTACTTACTCAAGTACAAATTTAGTCCAGATAGTAATGACAAATTCCTAACAGATACTTTTACTACTAACCTAGCCAATCACCAGGGGATTACCTGCTGGGTCATCCGTGTATTTTGGTCATCCCTAACTCCAACCTGTTCCTCTCGAACTGCACCTTGTTCAAAGCTTTGGTAAATATATCAGCAATTTGGTCTTCAGTCCTGCATGAGTTCATAGTGATTAGACCCTTTTCTACATTGTCTCTCAGAAAATGATGTCTAATATCAATGTGTTTGGTCCTTTTGTGTTGGACTGGGTTCTTGGCAATGTTCACAGCACTAGTGTTGTCACAAAAGATTGGCACTGCCCCACACTTGATTCCAAAATCCTCCAGTTGCTGCTTGATCCATAGCAATTGTGAGCAGCATGAAGCAGCTGCCACATACTCAGCTTCAGCAGTTGACAAGGCAACAGAGTTTTGTTTCTTTGTAGCCCATGACACCAAGCAAGGACCTAAGAAGTGTGCCATCCCCGAAGTGCTTTTTCTATCAACCAAATGACCTGCATAATCTGCATCAGCAAAACCAATTAGTTCAAAAGTTCCTCCTCTGGGATACCAAAGACATAGATCCTGAGTCCCTTTCAAGTATCTCAGAATTCTCTTCACAGCTGTCAAGTGTGATTCCTTAGGTTTTGACTGAAATCTGGCACACAGTCCTACGCTGTAGACTATGTCAGGTCGACTTGCTGTGAGATAAAGAAGTGAGCCAATGATTCCTCTATACTTGGTCTCATTTGTCGAAGGACCAAGTTCATCCATATCGAGCTTTGTTCCAGGAGCAATAGGAGTAGTCATCTCCTTAGCTCCTTCCATGTTAAACTTCTTCAACAATTCCTTGACATATTTTTGCTGGTGTATCATAGTTCCTTCCGGCGTCTGCTTTATCTGCAACCCAAGGAAGAAATTCAATTCACCCATCATGCTCATTTCAAACTCACTTCCCATCAGGTCAGCGAAACCTTTGCTCAGCTCCTCATCAGTGGCTCCAAAGATGATATCATCGACATACACTTGAACTACCAGCAGATCCTTTCCTTGCTTCTTGAGAAATAGTGTGTTGTCAATTTTACCTCTTGAAAAGCCATTTTTCATCAAGAACCCTGAGAGTCTTTCATACCAGGCTCTAGGAGCTTGCTTCAAACCATACAGAGCCTTGTCCAGTTTGTACACATGATCAGGGAATTCATTGTTCACAAAACCTGGAGGCTGTACTACATAGACTTCTTCATTTAGGTACCCATTCAAGAAGGCACTCTTCACATCCATCTGATACAGTGTGAATTCCATGTATGTAGCAAAAGCAATTAGCATTCTAATGGCTTCCATTCGTGCCACTGGTACAAAGGTTTCATCATAATCTATTCCTTCTTCTTGACTGTAGCCCTGAACAACCAACCTTGCCTTGTTTCTTGTAACTATGCCATGTTCATCCAGCTTATTTCTGAACACCCATTTAGTTCCAATTGTGGATCTGTCCTTTGGTTTAGGAACTAGGTGCCACACTTTGCTTCTTTCAAATTGATGAAGTTCCTCCTGCATAGCTATAATCCAATCTGGATCTTCTAGAGCTTCTTTGACATTTTTTGGTTCCAAGGCTGAGAGGAAAGCAAAGAATGCACAGAAGTTCTTTAATGCTGACCTAGTCATAATTCCTGTATCCAGTTCAGATAGAACATTCTCCAAAGGGTGAGAACTTTGATGTTTCCATGGCTTGATCTGGATCTGATTAGAAGAACCTGCAGCATCGTCTTGAGTAAATTCTTCTTGACTTTCTTGATTTTCAGCTTCATCAGAAGTTCCCCCTGTCAAGTTGACTCCTTCATCTGACATGACTTTACTCTCCTTTTCATCCGAGTCCTCCAGTTCATCTATGCTTTCTTCTCTTCTTAAGCCAATCACCTGATCATCTGCATCATCTTCTCCTATTTCCTTATCTGATTCATCGAACACAACATGCATACTTTCTTCTACTACTTGTGTTCTTCTGTTGAGTACCTTGTATGCCTTACTTTGAGTGGAGTATCCCAGGAATATTGCCTCATCACTCCTAGCATCAAACTTTCCCAAGGGTTCCTTGCCATTGTTGTGAACAAAGCTTTTGCACCCAAAAGGCCTTAGGTGGGCAATGCTTGGCTTTCTACCTCTGAGTAACTCATATGGAGTTTTGTCAAGAATGGCTCTGATGGAACATCTATTTAGCAAGTAACATGCAGTGTTTACAGCTTCAGCCCAGAAGTTTCTTGCTAGTCCACTTGACAGCAGCATGGTTCTAGCCATATCCTCCAACGACCTGTTCTTCCTCTCAACCACCCCGTTTTGTTGGGGAGTTCTTGGTGCAGAAAAGTTGTGATCTATGTTGTTCCCTGCACAGTACTCAGAAAATTTTGAGTTTTCAAACTCAGTTCCATGATCTGATCGAATACTGATGAGTTCAAGACTTAGCCTTTTCTGAACCACACCAGCCCAGTCTTTAAAGTTCTCAAAAGCTTCATCCTTAGAGGCCAAGAACAAGGTCCATGTATACCTTGAGTAGTCGTCAAAAATCACGAACACAAACCTCTTTCCTCCTCTGCTTTTTACTCTCATAGGTCCACACAAATCCATATGTACCAGCTCCAGTGGCTTAGATGTGCTGACCACTTTCTTTGACTTGAATGACGTTCTTACATGCTTTCCCTTTACACAGGCATCACACACTTTTATGTTTTCAAACTTCTTGTTTGGCAATCCACGAACCAGTTCCTTCGAGGCTAGCTTATTTAATTGAGTGAGACTTGCATGACCCAGTCTTTTGTGCCACAGCTGAGAGTCGCTTTCTTGTACATTCAAGCATGTCAGGTTGTTTTCAGGTAAGGACCTCAGTGACGCCTTGTACACATTGTTCACTCTTTTTCCTTCCATTACCACTTCTCCACTCTGTAGGTTCTTCACGATGCACCCTACAGATGAGAAGCTCACTTCGTTTCCTCTGTCACATAGTTGAGAGATGCTCAGTAAATTGTGTCTAAGACCATCCACACAATACACATTTTCAATTGCATGCTCAAGAGATCTCCCAATCTTCCCAATGCCTACTATCTGACCACTTTTTCCTCCTCCGAAGGCCACACTGCCTCCTTGAAATGCTGCGAGTGAGAGAAAGTTTCTTCTATCTCCTGTCATGTGCCTAGAACAACCGCTATCAAGAATCCAGCTTGAGTTGTTCTCCCTCACTCCAGCCTGCAAAACAATTAGAGGTTAGCCTTAGGAACCCAGACAAGCTTGGGTCCCTTCTTATGAGAAAATGGATAAATCAGATCTTGTTTGGCCCATTTGGGTAAAACACAATTTTTATTCTTGGCCCTTGCCTTGGTAATGTTGACACACCTTTGTTTAGTATGACCGGTTTGACCACAGAAAGTGCATAACATGTTGCAAGGTAATCCCACATATTTGCTTTTAGGATTATATGGAGGCAAGGGCTTCTTGAATCCTAAACCTTGTTTTCCTTTATTTTGATTTTCAAGAACCCAATGCATTGCTTCTGAAGACTTATTCCATTTTGTAAGTCTGGTAAGTTCAAGTTTTGAGTTTTCAACCTTCTGATTTAACATCTTATTTTTTTCAATTTCTTGGTATAAAATCTCATTTGTCCTTTTCAATTCATCTTCCAGAAAGGTTTGAACTTCACTCATAACTTGCTTACCATTCTTACTCTCTCTCAACTGACTACATTCTAATTCAAGCTCAGTGATCTTAGAGTTTGACACAAGAGTCTGTCCTTTCATGATGGCATTTGTTTCTTCAAGCTCAATGTTCTGTTCTAGGAGACTCTTGTGCTTAGTTCTAAGATCACCCAATTCTTCAATTAATTTATCTTTTTCAAGCTTTTCTTTTTCATATCCTTCAATCAATGTGGCTGTGATTAGGATTAGATTTTCAGAAGAGTATGTATGTAAAGTTTCCTTAAGATCAGATAAACATACCTCTGCTGAACCGTCAGCTTCCTTTCCTTCAGTTGCCATGAGGGCAGAGTCCTTCTTGGTGTTATCAACTATGTACAACTCCTTCAGTTTCTTCCATATCTCCTTGGCTGATTTACATTCCAGTATCTGTCCGAGCACATCATCTGTAAGTCCTCTTCTTAGATAGCCCTCAGCCTTGGAGTTTGCTTGTAGCCAGTCCAGATCTTGTGGATCTAGTTCTTCTACTTTCTTGGGTACCAAGACTCCATTTGCTGCTCTCTTCACTGGAACATGAGGTCCTCTTTTCACAATTAGCCACAGACTATAATCAGTCGTCTGCAAGAAATTCTTCATTTGTTTCTTCCAGTAATTGTAGTGAGTCCCATTGAACACTGGTGGCTTTGATAGATCTCTTCCCCATTTTACTTCAAGAGGATGTTCTTCGTCAGAACTAACATCCGTCATCCCTGCTAATGCTAGCGGTGAGTCATCGTCAGCTTCCTTCTCGTGATCAGACTCACTGTCAGTTGGTCCCCATGTGGCATAGAAAGCTTCCTTCCTTTTCCTTCGTTCTGCTCTGAAGTTTGGGGGCCGTCTTGACTTCTTTCTATCTGCATCGTTTTCCTTTGTGGTTTCCTTTTCCTTTTCCTTAGCAGCTCTGTTCTTCATCCACTCTATTTCCCACATTGGGCAATCCATGACAGCATGATCCTTCTTGAAGCATTTGAAGCATCCAGAGTAGTCAGGACTGTCAACTATGTTCTTCCTGCTAGAGCTCTCCTTGTTCCCTCGTTTAAATCCTTTAAACCTTCCCAGATTGAGTTTTTGTCTTAGAGCACTTACCATTGCAGCTTCCACTGATTGAAGATCAACATATTCATCAGCTTCTTCTGTTGCTTCCAGTGCAAGGGTCTTTTCCTTCTTTGCTGCAGGTTTAGCCTTTGAGTCCTTCATCATCTCGTGCGTCTTCAGACTTCCAACCAGTTCTTCAAGCTTGATGGATTTCAAGGGTTTGGATTCAATAATGGCCGTCATTTTTGGTTCCCATGCTTCAGGTAACACATTCAGGATTTTGTCGACCATCTCCACCTCAGGCAGTTCCATCTCCAGAGATCTCATTTCATTTGTAATCATGGTCAACCTGGTCATCATATCCTGAATCGATTCCTTCTCGCCCATAGTAAATAACTCAAATTGTCTCTTCAACATTCTTCTTTTTGAGTCCTTTACTTCAGTGGTTCCTTCGTGTGCAACTTGTAAAGCATCCCATATTTCCTTAGCCGTCTTATACGATGATACTCGATTGAACTCTTCTGGACCCAGACCACATATAACCAACCGCTTGGCTTTGTGGTTCTTTTCGATCATCTTATAGTCAGACTCATCAAACTCTTCTTTCAGCTTAGGTTCTTTTGTGGCAGTGGTTCCTTCACCGACTATTTTGGTGGGAATCAGGTTTCCTTCAGAGACTATCAGCCAGAGTTGATAATCTTCAGCACATATGTAATTCTCCATCCTATTTTTCCACCATGCGTAGTATTGCCCATTAAACTGTGGAGGCCTCAGAACCGACTGTCCTTCAGTAATAGTAGGCGGTGCACTCATTTTGATCCTTCTCAAGGTGTTAGCCTTACAAGAGAAGACCCGCTCTGATACCACTTGTTATACTTTAAGCACCTCCTAAGGACACTAGAAGGGGGGGGTTGAATAGTGTCCTCCGATTTTTGTTGTAAGAACCTGGTTCTTCCGTAGTAGAACAAGGTTCCTCAGTTCTCTTTTATGCAACTGCACTTAAGAACACACTTCAAAACATTCACCAAGAACACAAGGATTTTACGTGGAAAACTCCTTGCTCAAGGGAGAAAAACCACGACCCACACTCTGGGATTTTGAATCTCAATCCACTAACACAAGAGCAACGTTTCAGATTACAGACTCTGTAACCAAGGGGCTACACTCTAGACCCTAATCACTAACCAAAGCTAAACTCTAGCTTTTTCTAGTAATCACAAAGTAGTTTGCCTAATACATATGCTTCTGAAATAAGCTAATAGACAAAACAATGAACACTTGTAACAGAGACAACATACAACTCGATGAACCTAGACAAGAGATCTAGACTCAAATACTCTGCATGCAAACCAGTTGTCTTCTTCAGTTTTCCGACGTAGACAGTTCTTCAGATCACCTCTATATGCTCTCGACTCTCTATGTGAAAAACTGATTTCGGCTGTCTCTTCTACTTGCTTTTATACAGGTCTTACAACCCTAGTTGAGTCCTGCTGGGAATTCTCTTAATTATGGCAATATCAGATTCGCAGTAACTCTTTTCCATATTAAAGTCTAACTCTTGTCCACACTTCAAAGATACAGCCTGGACACCGCCTCTTTTAGTCTGATTAGGATACGTCAACAACCACGCGCCACTACTCCTAGTTCCACAGGGATTTGCAACCCGTAATCTTTTCGATCAAGCGTGTCCTTCATCTCAAGGACAAGGTTCTTCTCCTGAACCTCAGTGTCCTTCTCGTTTGTCATACTTCAAAACCAGCTCTCAACAGATGCTAATGATTCTTATGAGTTTGATAGGTTTAATGCAAATATGAATATGGAACTTGAACCCGAATGGCAAGGAATCCAACAGATGGACCTATCCACTTCACAAGATGAATGCAATGAAAATAAAAAATTGGAATATTTGATGGAGCGGATACTTAAAAAACCATTGTGAGAATGTCGAAGCCTTCAATGAGATAAAAGATACGATCCATCAAAATGGCTTAGCAATTCATAACTTGGAGGCTAAAGTGAGCCAATTGGTTGACACTTTCAATGATCAACAAGCTAAGGATATTGTCAAATCCCAACAAAGACTTTATATGGAAGATGAGCTTGAGTTCCAAGAAGAACCCTCCATGGAAGATGTGCTTGAATATCAAGAAAGAATTATTGAAGAAAAGCACAACTGGGACGAAGAAGAAATTGTGACCCGAGCTTGGCTCAGATATCAAGCTCGAAAAATGAAAGTCCATGAAGCATGCCTTCATGACTTAAATTTAGATGTTTGGGATCTCGAACATGAAAAAGAAGAACTAGGACAAAGAGTGAACCAATTTAATCTTGAAGCTCGTGTCTTGAAAATTCTAGTGCATGAAATGGTTGAAGCTTCCAAGGCTCAACATGAAGAAATAGTGAATGATATGCTAGAAATGAGTGAATTTGTGGAAGAGAGCACAAGTCAAATCATGGGAACTCATGGAAGTGATCAAATCTTCAAGATATTTGGTAATGATGCCGTGAGCAAGAAATTTGTGTTGAAGTCTCGAGCAGAAATGAAGAGCTTTTGTGATGAAGACTCTAGCATATTAAAAGAGGAGTAGGTCATGCTTGGTGCTCCATTGGTGTTAAAACAATCGGGACCTCATTCACATCATTTTTCAAATCTATGTGTGGATGAGGCAATGAAAGTGGAAGAACAAGCACCTTTGGACGATTTTGGCATTGATGAGAAAAGTGGGTACAATGTTGAATTTGCCACTTCAAGGAGACAAAACGACATCCCTCACTTGAAGGTAAAAAAGTGCAAGATAAAGAATCTGGCTTTGCAAGCTCAAAAATATGTACCCCCGCCTAAAGAGCATGACAAAGAACATGAAGCCATGTTGGGGAGAAAATTCACCTTCACCAAGTGGAGAGAAAAGCATCATGGGTACCGTCTAGCCAAGACGTTAAATAAAGCGCTTGTCGGGAGGCAACCCAAATCTCTTTAAAATTTTAGTTGCTTATTGATTGCATGTTAGGTTAGATTAGTTTTTGTTGTTGTTTTTTATCATCTCACATGAATCCCACATTTGTTAGTTGTTAGGATGCATGGTCTAAGGCATAAACATAGAAAAAATGGATTGCACAAAGGTGTAGGGCAGACCGCCCAATGAGATGAGGCGGACAGCCTCACTGAAATTCTACTCACTGGATGTTGGTCTAAAAAGCATTCAGCGCCTTCACGTCAAAGGCTGCGCGATCGCGCTTCACTACGAGCTAAACCTGTGCGATCGCGTTAAACCTTGTTGGTCTAAGTGCGGTTTGATGCAACCATAATCAATGAAGTGTTTTGCTCTTTCTCACTCTCGTTGCTACTGCAACAGTGTTACAGTCCCCTTGCCTTCCCCCATTAGGTTAGAAGTCGACTTATGCTTGGTGTTTGAACCTTGTCGAGATTGTATGCATAAACCTTGAACCCTTGTTCGGTTGTGTTGGTATCTACAAAGTGGTCTCGCATAAAAAATTGGGATGGTCGTTTCCGTACGATAGTTAACCTTGTCAAAGAAATACCACATAAAATAGGCTTAAACCCATAACAATAAAGTAAACCTAACAATTGCCCATATATTTTCAATCACCAAAGTGTAGTTATATCCTAAGTTATGAGTTTAGCTACTCGTAGTATGGTTTGAAATTAAAGGTATATAGTGGAAATTTAAACAAGACATGATTTGATAAAGAAAATTAGAAAGAAAAGTGTTTAAAAATGGGTAAAACTCTTGTTTTTTGCCTCCCAAGCTTTCTAAAGTAGAATGGGATAAAGGATAATGTTGTAACCTAGCTTCTAGCTTTTTATAATAATTACAATTCAAAATGATGAAATACTCCTTTTCCATTAGGGTGCCCACCTAATTGCATAGGGTAGTTGCTCTCTTCGATTGGACTGATTTCTATTTTCTGTCTTCACATATGAGGTGGAGTTCCTTTTCCAAGAGGTGGTTGCATGTTCTTGATTTTCCACGTTTGGGCGGCCGCCCTTTATGTTGGGCAGCTGCTTGTTTATAGATCTTCATGCACATGCGACCATTCTTTGCGAGGGTAGAAGCATGTTCATACATTGGGGCCCCGCCCTAGGGACGTGGGCTACCCTTTTTGCCACCATTCTTATTCATCTTCTGCTTCCGTTCCCTCCTTGAGTGGCCGATTATGTTATGCCATTTCTATTTGTGCTCACTTTGACTCGTATTCAGCTCTTTTGGCTTCCTTCTCTTCATAAAAGCTGTTAAATCTGAAACGAAGTCAAATCTATCAGTTTAGCTCATAAAATCACACTTTAAGACCCAAAAGCAAATGAAAATTATAATCTAAAGTTGGCAATAGGTCAACTTATCAACTCCCTCAAGCAAATTAGAATACTAAACAATACCAAGTGTTACTTTCTGCTATAGCTCGAGATGCAGTCAAGTCTCGATTTTGGCAAAAATAGTTTAGTGTTAATGAATCAGTTGATATCAACTAGCCACTATCACTCATATGCACACTTGACAAGGCATTTACACATTAAATTCAATTATGGTCAAAGAATACAAATGAACCTCAAGGATGGCCTCAATTCATTAACCAACTCCACGCATTCATGCAACCTCTTGTAAGTCTAAATTCAAGCAAAACAAAAACTAACTTTCAAATCTTATACAAAAGAATAAAGTCTTTTTCCTCATAAAAACATTTTCACATTTCAAAGCATGGATTCATAACAACTAAGAACTTACTCTTACAAAGAATGCTCAAGAGTGAAATTGAACAACCATAGGCTTTCCCTTATTGGTCTCTCCAGTAATGTACGATTGTCAAGCATTGGATATTAAAAGCCTTGTTCCAACTTGTAATGTACGCTTACGGACGGGTAGGATAAAGATTTGGATATATGTGACTGCTCTCCATGAGCACCACACATTTAATCACTTTGAGCTCACTTCTTCCTCGATTCTTCAAACTTCTTCTTATTTCCCATTTTTATCCATCTCACTCTTCTATTTGTATTTGAATTTTCTCAACTTCCTCTTCTTTTGATACGAATGTCAACTAAGGATTTATTAAATAACTACCGAATGGTTTATATAATGAATAGATAAAGATAGGTTATGCCCAATTTGGGTTGCCTACGTATCTTAGGTGAACCAAATCTAGTATATAGTGCGTCTCATGTGTAGTTCAAGTGAGCATTCTTTTTCTCATTTTTTTGTGTTTCATTTTCTTCTTTCTCTTTCTCTCTCTTTTTATTTTTCTTTCTTTTTTTTCCAATGGCTCCTACGTAAAAACCCAACCATAACTCCACCATACTTTGGCTTTTAACCTATAATTTCTTTCAAATGCTTGAGAAAGTCTAGTTTTTATCAGTGTGGGATTCAAACACACGGAATGAGAATGACTTGTAACATGGCTACCAAGAAAAGGCTTAAGGTTCTAAATGGGACAACTAATTGGTGGCTTGAAGATGCTTGAAATAGAGTTCCAAGTAAAGCCTAAGAACATTTCCAAACTAGACAAAACCTAAGATTTTGGCTTGAGGAGCTATATGATCCAGTCACCACACAATCAACTGAAATATTGGGAAGAAAATTCAAACACATAATAAAGCATACTCACTTGTAAAGTCTTAGTGGTCCAAGATAAATCGCGCCAATGACCCAAAAACCAAAGATTAAGCTTTACAATCATCAACTAAGACCACGTCTAGCAAAACATACTTACACATTTGTCTCATGCCATAAAACAAAGTAACTATATGGGTACCACACGAATCACCAATACTTGTTTCAAACACAATTTCATCAAAACACTACTATTCATACACTTTGTCAAAATATACTTCCAGAAAGAACCTTGCAAAGAAACTAAAATTTTATTGAAAGAAACAACATGGAACATTAACTAATATAATGAAACTAACAAGAAAGCAATCAACATGTATAAACATCAAAATGCATTGAATTCATAAATGGATAATCAGTTTTATCGAACAATTCACAATTTCATTGATGAAAAATGATATGGATCTGAATCCCTCCCCAATCAAAGATTCTAGCATTGCTTTCGCATGATAAGAAGATTAAAATAAGTACTCATGGATGTAGAAGGGACTCTCTAACTCAACCCGTAAAGAAGTACTTTACCTTTTTTCTCCGTTCACCATTGAGAGTACATCAGGGTTTTTCTTATCCTTCTTCGATTGGATGGCCTCCTCAATAGATGCTTGAGTAGAAAACTCAATATGAACCCACTTCGAAAGCTCTAGGACATGCTCACTAGCTCCCATGGCAAATGGAACACTAGGATGTGCTGAGGCTGGCTCTGGATCATCAAATTCAAAAGCTCGGAGATCATCGTCATCTTTACATGTCCTGATGTTCTTCTTCTACTTCCTTTAACTATGCCTTAGTCAAACTGAAGATTTCACTATCGATATCAAAGGAGCATCTTTCACTTTTAAAACAAGAGGGACATTCTTTAATTTTAAGGCTGGAGAAGCCACCTTAGGTTTCAAAACTAGAAGAACTTACAACTTGGGACCAATTGGGACAAGTGGACCCTTTGCACCTTAAATACCTTAGCTTGCACTTCCTATTGTTTAGTTTCTTCCCTTTCTCCAGAACATTTCTCAACTTGTCATAGATTTTTCCCTGTTTGAAGGCTAGAGTTATGTAACAACCCGATATTTTAACTAGTTTTATTTAAACTTGAGATGTAGAAGAAGTGAGCACTTCATATTTTAGTTAGGCTTTGAAATATCTCCTCTAATGTTATATAAAGAGTGAAGTAATGGGCTAAGCCCATGTCCATTTTACTAGCCATACTATTAGGTCATATATAAGGGAAATTTTGATCACTAGCCATTTTTGGACGCGCTCAATGGAGACTATCCACCGTTTCAAAATTCATTGAAGAATAGCCAAAAATTCGCGCGCACACTTAAGCTCCATTAGCGTTGGAAAAACACCCCAGACTAGCCCCATAACAAAAAACTGGGGCTTTGAACAAAACTTGTTCAAAGCCCAAGTATTTTGTTATGGGACTTTATATATAAAGCTGAGTCCCATAACAAAATGATGGGGCTTTGAACAAGTTTTGTTCACAGCCCCAGCATTTTGTTATGGGTTATGAGACTTTATATATAAAGCTTCAGTCCCATAATAATGTTGGGGCTTTGAACACGTTTTGTTCACAGCCCCAACATTTTGTTATGGGACTGAAACTTTATACATAGTCTCATAACAAAATGCTGGGGCCTTGAACAAAACTTGTTCAAAGTCCCAGTATTTATACTGGGGTTAGTTTACTGAAGCTTCCCCAGTACAAATATTGGGGCCTTGAACAAGTTTTGTTCAAAGTCCCAGTATTTATACTGGGATTTGTCCGGAGGTGGCTATTTCTCAGCGAATTTGTTTTTGACGGCTACAAATCAATTAACGCGCGCCAAACAGGCCCCTACACTAAATTTTTACCATATATAACAGAGTTTCTCTTTTTTTAAGAAGTTGCTAAGGAACTTTGGGATAAGGAGCGGCGGGAGCTCACCTGGGAATACCAAACTACGTTTGCCCTAAAGATTTTTTCAAAAGATCATATACAGGTTTGTACATTATTTCTATATTGGTCATTATTATTCAATTGTTAAAATGATTAGAAAATGTTATCTTTAGTTTATAATAGAATTAATTATTTACTTAGGATGGAAATGAATGATTGGTTAAGGTGTAGTGGAGACATAATTATATTCTAATGCTAAGGTATAGTGGGAGACATAATAATTTCCTAATGATGATATCTATGGATATAAATTTTAGTCTTAGTGAGCTTTGCTGCTTGTTCGATTATCCAGCAGTGGTGCGTTTCTTGGTTCCGTTGAATTTTTGTAGCTATACTATTTTCTTTTCTACTTTCTAGGGAATTTATTCAGAATTATGATATCAGTACTGAATTTGTATTCGAATATAGAGTGTAGATGTGGTATTAGGATGAGTTTCAACTTTCAAATTCATAAGCTTAAACCACAAGAAATTAGACTTTTAGACCTAAACCTAGAAATTGGTACTTTATGAAATTAAATGGGAATATGGCATCAAAATATGAAACCAGTTATATATTTAGACTCATTAGTTTATGGGTAACCCGATAATGTCATTGATTTCGTGATTTGATCAAGTAGGGTTGGAGTTAACTTTTAAATTGCTCTCTTAACCCTTTTAGCTTAAGGTTTGGGATCTTTAACCACTAGTCTTGGTATTGATTGTATTCAGTTCCTTTAAATAGAGCGTAAAGGTTTGGAGAAGATTCAAAAAGGGAAGACCATTATTGAGTAGCTAGTGAGCTTCAGACCGAGGTAAGTGTATTTCGCTTTCTTGGTGGACTTGCTCCACACCCTATATATGATATATGCTTTTATACAAATGATTGTGGCATGATGTAGTTCCGTGCATATTATTGTGGTACGATGTAGTTCCGTACATAGTACCAAGCGCGATGTAGTTCCGTGCATTTTATTGCGGGTATGATGTAGTTCCGTACATATTATCATCGCACGATGTAGTTCTGTGCATATTACTGTAGTGTGACGTGGTTATGTATTTATCCGCAAGTTACGTTGAAGGTGTTGTGGTACTTTGATAACGGAGTAGGAATTTTACTTGACAGTTAATTAAATGGTTTCTCTATATTTCCCACTACCTTTGAGTTATTTTGCTTTGCAAATATGAGCAACTTGCTATTTTATTTGGAGCTCCGTCCCTGCTTATTGAGTCACTCGACTCACCCCTTTCCTTTTCATTGTTGGTTTTTTTATGTCTTACAGATTCGACACCATCTACTAGTGAGGATCGTGGTTGTCCGAGGTGGAGCATCCCTCTATTAGCGATGAGCCAACCTTTCGTCCGTGGTGGCCGCCTATATAGTTTATATTTCCCTATGATGTATTCCCTAAATTTTTTGAGTTGTATAAATAATTCGACACTCTTAGATGTTCATGATTCGGGAAGTACTTAAACCTTTTATTGTCGAGATATTTCAACTTCTTTATTACTTTTATGGGATATTATTGAAATATTTATACATTTCGTAGTAGAGTTTATTCTAATTATTCACAAATCAAGTGGGTTCGCCCAACTTGGTTAGTTGGGTGCCCTCACGACCTATTCGAATTTTTGGGTCGTGACAAGTTACCATGGAAAATTTCTCCCTCCAATAGTCCCGGAAACATGTTTGTGAACTAAACTTCTTCCAATCAACTTGTAAGGGAGGATACAACCTTTCCTCAAGGAAGAAATCTTCAACAGTTTTCTCATGTGGTTGTTTTTCCTGAGTCTCATCTATCTTCTCTTCAGAAAGTTGTGCTTGTGAGGTTGAGGTATTTATTCTTGTTGTTGGGCAGTGGCTATCTCCCTTGATTCTATCTCTTTTTCACGGTCAGAGATTGTGTCCCTCAACTTGTGAGCAACATCTACTCGAGCTTGGGCATTAACATCTTTCCCCTTTTTCTACATCAACTCCTTCCTTGGATTCTTAGCCAACTACTATAATGTTTCATCATCCCCTAGTTCACATTCTACGTCAGAAGGTGGGTGTGGAAGGTTGTGCTTGGCCACCTCACGCTTTCTTATTCCCCCCACTCTAGTTTGAATAGGAGTTGGTTGTCCTCCTTTCCCTCGGCCCATATTAGGGTTTTCACTGGATCCCCATTTTGTTTTTAGGCACTTGGATTTGCAAAACAACCTAAAAATCATGTCAGAACTATTCAAAGAGATGGAATTGAAGGATATATATAGTAGAAAATTTGAGTTTGAAACACAACAGAGGCGGTTGACTTTTTAAAGGGGTGCCACATATCCTTGCATTAGGCGACCACCCATTGACGGGGCTGTTTCCATTTTCTTGAGACAATACTGGTGAAATTTAGGAACCAAAAAGGCAGTCACCCTTTAGACTGGCAGGCTCGCCTTTGTGATTAGGCGTCTTCCCAAAGACATGACCGCTTCTTTTCACGGAAAGGTAGGTTCCCTACTTAGAAAAAAATAGGGCAAGAAAAGAGGCAGCCACCTCTCTTTGACAAGAGCGGGCTCCTTCTCTCCAAAATAGAATTCATGCAATCTAACGCTCTGAAAAGGCTAGGATTCCTCAAATTAGGTGACAACCTTTCAGGCTGGGTGGTCAGCCTGGTAGGATTATGCGGTTGCCAAAAGACAACCTTTCTACCAATGCAAAGGAGGCATCATCTAACACTCAAAAAAATTTCAACCAATTGCAAGAATGAGTGGCCGCCTTACAAATGGGCGGGCACCTGATTTTTGAGTTTAAACTCTTAGCTGCAGCTCATGAAGAACGACCGGTCGCCCAATTGAATAGGTGACCGCCCTTCATTACATCATAAGGGTCCCACAAAGTACAATTTTTCACTTTTTACTTTTGACTCTTTACTCTTTTAACCCATATGGCTTCATTTCTCAAAACGATCAGATTTTTAATGTCAAGAACTCATCTTTTCTCTCAATTCACAGAAAAAGAACAACCAATATTTAAGATTCAACATGGGATTCAAATCGGCTCAAGTATTTCAAGCACACAAGGTAATTCACTTAATCTATTCTTTCCCCCAACCAAGCATCATTCCCTATCTATGATTTTTAGCAACTGAGAGCAATGTATGAAAGATTCATACTCTAATTCTACAAAACTAATAAAAATAAAAGAAAACTAAAGCGAAGTACAAGCAAAGTTCCAGATTTGAGGTAAGGAAGATGAAGTGGAAGCTTGAGAATATGGTGTGTGAGATTTGATGTTGTTGTTATGAAATCTGCTTGTCGGAGTTGTTGGATTAAAGTTTCTAATGGAGTGAGATGATGTAGGTTTGGGAAAAGAGGGGAGAATCAGGGAAATTTTCTATTATATTTGCAACTTGGTTTGGGTCGACCTCACCAGGGCAGTTGCCTTTTATGATGGGTGGCCGCTCTTTAATTCATTACAAAAAAAATTAAAAGGCATACCTGAGGGTGACCCACATACCTCGTGATGTTAGGCCAAAAATGCATATATTTTAGTATTAGTTACCTCATGTTTTGATGCTTTTGTGGATGTTTTTAGCATGAATATTTTAGTATTTTGTGCTTATATTAGGTGTTTGAATGTGTAGGAATCAAGTAGTATGAAAAAGTATTAAAGTTTGATGATTTGGAGCAAAATAAAGTGAATTTACAGCGGTGTATGGTGCCAAGACCGTGGATTAGCCATGAAAGGAATGTGAAGATGAAAGGTCATGGCTCATCCATCGTAAGGCCATGATTCAGTCATGAAGTCGAAAGCAGAATTTTCAAAGCTCACGGCCCAGCCACCGTAAGGCCATGATTCATCCATGAAGGCAAAATTTCTGGCGAAAAGTGGCAAGGGGCAAACTTGTCTATGAGTTTCACATGAAATATATAGTTTTCTAACCTATTTTCAGCCCCTATCTTGACCTGGGAAGGCTAGAACACCATTATTGAAGTATTTTGGAGCTTGGAAACGCATCAAATCCATTGGAACTGAAGAATCAAAGAGTTTTTGTTAACTTTTCTTATTCTCTTTTCCTATGGGTGCTGTTTTGACTCTGAATTCATTGTTGTTTAACACAATTATGAGTAGCTAAATTTCTACTTTAGGATTTTGATGAACTCGTTATTGGGGTAGTTTTGAGTAACTCCAAATTTAATTGATACAATATTGTATTTATTTGGCTGTGTTTATATTGAATTCAATTGTTAGGCCTGAAATTATTTGTGCCCTTTTTGCTTGAATGATCTTGAGAAAAACGTTTGGGTCAGGGTCAACCAAATAACAGTACTTCAAGTTATGATAAGGGATTATATTAGCTTCTTATTTAGAGTCATTATAAGGATATCGTGATTCGACTGTGGCCTGAAATTGGACAGTTCTTAATGGTGTTGATTATTTTGGAAAAAATAGTTCAAGAATAGTGTTGTTAGGAGTTGGGAAACTCTAGTGAACAAGTTTAAGTTCAAGGCCAATAGAATAGTATCACGTGCGAGTTTTGAGTGAACTCAGGACTAAACCCGTAACTGAGGAATTCATTATTCTAGGCTTTTTAACATCTAAAAGTTCTATTTTTATTATTCTTAGTTGATCTTCGTTAATTATTAATTAAATTAATACGGAGTAGTTCATTACTTGAAACATTATTGTTGAACTTTGAATCTTTGGCTATTAAAGTTACTAGAACTTGATGTTGCTCCCTGTGAGATTTGACCTCGGACTTGTTAAACCAGGTTATATTTGCAGCAACCGCTTATCCATTTTAGGACGAGTTTTGGGCGTGATCAAATTTTGGCGCCGTGGTTGGGGAGTTTAGCGTATAGTTTTAACTGAGTGTATTGCTAACTGTTTAACTTTTAAAATTCTTTAATTTTTGTATATATTTGTGTTGGTTATGAAACATGGCACCTTAGACTGAAATCTTTTGCATGATGGTTATTCTTTTCGTTTTGGTAATACTTGGCGCATATTGTGGAGGACTTCTTCCTTGGAAAAATTGTCAAAATGCTCATTTGTGTGGTTGTTCTTATATGTCTAACCCTTCCCCCAGCCCCTATTATGATGATTTATCTTTTGCTGGTGACAGTGAGTTTAAGAACATGATGAGGTGTTTACTTGAAGAAGGAAGTGAGAATCAACAAGTCATGGAGGAATTTTGGGACAATAGCTTAAAATATGACTTGACTATTGAGAGGGTAGATGAACAAAAAGGAGAATTTCAACCACTCAATCTTATGGTAGTGAATGATGTTGATATTGAGGAAAAAATACTAGAGTCAAGTGACGAAGTACAAAATGTCATATTGGAGAACTCTAGTGTGTGCGAAAGTGAGGATATAAAAAGTGTGGTGGTTTTGAAGTTTAACTACATTAGGCCTCATTCGAAACACCTTTCGACGTTGTGTTTGGATGGTGATGTTGATGTTCATCAATCCGAGCCCTTAAAGGAGCCTAAGAAGGCGGATTAGTGCGCCTTCTTACTTGAATTTGTGATGCCAAAACGAAAAAATGACATGCCTCGATTAAAGGCCAAGATATGGATAATGAATATTTGGGGACTTGGTTCACTTGAATTTGCACCACCCCGAGAGCATGATTATAAGCTTAAATCCAAATTGGGGAGGCAATTCATCTTTTCAAAATGGAGAGAAAAGTTATGATACTGGGATGCATCGTTCCACGATATTAAATAAGTCGCTTGTTGCAAGGTGACCCAACTATTATTACTTTTTTTAGTTTAGTTATTTTTTTATAGTATATTACTCTGTGTGTTTTCTTATGTTGCAGGCTCATGTAGTTTTGAGTCTAACTGTACAATGCTTGCAACCCCTTGTACTTGTCTGGGAAAGGTCTGAGTCTCCCGTGCTCTATGGAGGTTGAGCCTGCAAGTGATGATGATGGCGAGTAGGAGTCTCACAAAGCTGTGGATCTGATGGCGCCACACACAGTGCCAGTTCTCTGGCTTATAGCACTAGGGAGTATTTCTTCACCCTTGGTTTATATGTTATTGCATTGAGGACAGTGTAACTTGTTAAGTGTGGGGTGGGAGTACTTTGTGTTCATTCAATGTTTCTTTTATAATAATAATTTCTTTGGGTTTTCTTAGCCTTGGTTCTTTTCCATTGAGTTATTTCAGCTGAACCAGGTATTTTGTAGGCTAGATATAAAAAAATTTAAAAAACAAGAGAGAAGAAAGAATTGAGAAAAATGAAAAATGGAAATAAGGCAGAAAGAGAAAGAAGTGAGGACTTTGAAAGACACCCTTTAGCTAGAACTACCTACATATTTTTGAACTTCCTTTTTGAGTTTATAATTAGGTATTTCAAGGTGAAACTGAAATGATCCTTGAGTTCTATGTACAGTGTGTGGTGAGCTTATTTGTCTACTTCTCATTGTTTCATATTAACTCTAGAACTTTCCCTGGATGTTGTTTGAGGCGAAATCCTAGTTAGTCTTGATCTTTAGGATGAAAGTAGGCCTTCTTTGGCCTTCCAGTGACTAAATTAGCGCACCTAATGAACAAATTCCTTAGCAACCCAAATGTGAGCCTATTGGCCTTTTCTTTGGCAACCTGAGTTACAAGCCTTATCCCTTTTGATATTTACCGCTCTTGTTACCCATCTTCTCCTTAACTGCTTTAGGTTGTGTGATTGGTAAGATGGTGGGTCTTAATGAGTTGTACACTTGGGAAGAAAGTTGCAAAGGAATGAAGGTAAAAATACCTGATATTCTCCTCAAATGGAAGAAAATTGTGAAAAGTGATAAAGAGAAAGAAAATAAAAGAGAATAATAAATTGTTTAATAAATGAGGAAAAAATAAAAGAAAGGACCCTTGGTTTAAAAAGATAAATATGAACAAGAATGTTGGGAAGTGATATGGCTACATGAATAGGTGAGAAAAATTATAGTGAGTGATGTTTAAAGTATTTAGGGGAAGAACTAGTCAGTATATACCCAAAAGTATACCACACCTTACCCCAAGCCAATGTTACAAGCTATGAAAAATCCTACTTGACTTTTGATCGGGACTCCTACATTAGTGAAGAGCAACAAAATGGGCAAGTCTATGACGCTTTTCTATGAGAGATGAAATATTTCTTTGTGAGTATGAGAGTGTTAGATATTTAATATACCATAATTTCTCTTGAAATAATATGTTGTGTGTTTGGTGGCATTTTCTTATTATGAGGTACATTTGAACTTGAGTGGTCTTTAGGTTTCTATTTTCAATACTTGATTATGACCAAAAGAAAGGGTGTTTGGATTTCATAGATGAGTTCGGTTAGGTTGTTTTTCATGAGTTCTTATCTAATCTTGATGTCTTGCCTGCTTTCTATGTGTTCTTTTTCTTTGCTCGAGGACGAGCAAAATTTTAAGTGTGGAGTGGTGATGTTAGACCAAAAATACATGTATTTTAGTATTAGTTACCTCATGTTTGGTGCTTTTGTGGATTATTTTAATATGAAAAATAGTATTTTATGCTTATATTGGGTGTTTGAATGTATAGGAACAAACAGGTATGAAAATGTGTTAAAATTTGATGATTTGGAGCAAAATAAAGTGAATTTACAGCGTTGTAAGGTGCCAAAGCCATGGATTAGCCATGAAAGGAATTTGAAGGCGAAAGGTCACGGCCCAGCCATCGTAAGGCCATGATTCAGCTATGAAGTCGAAAGCAGAAATTTCAAAGCTCATGGCCCAGCCATCGTAAGGCCATGATTCAGCCATGAAAGCAAAATTTCTAGAAAAAAGTGACGAGGGAAAAACTTTTCCACGAGTATCACATGAAATATATAAGGTTTTCTAACCTTTTTTCAGCCACATCTTGACTAGGAAGAGCAAGAAACACCATTATTGGAGCCTTTTGGTGCTTGGAAGAGGCCAGAGTCATCCTGACTGAAGATTTGCAGAGTTTCTCTAGAACTTCTCTTATTTTCTAGTATTATGGATATTGCTTTAATATTAGCTTTTCTGTTCATAAAAAAATGAGTAGCTAAATTCCTTTTCTAGGATACTGATGGAACCAATTATTGTGTGAACTTATTGATAGTATTTTCTATAATTGAACCGTGTTATTCCTATTTGTTCAAATATGTGTTTCAAGTGATTAGTTGAATGGCCATCAATTAATTGTGCCATGTCGCCTTGTGTTGCTTGAAAAAGAATACGAGGTTAGGTAATTGTTGAACAACAACACGTCTGAGCAAGAGGTCGGAAGATAATTGCAAAGATTTAAAAGTGGGGTTAGGAATAACGAAGCTTTGTTGTGATCTTACTGAGTGAGCTAAATAAGCACTTACATTTGTTCTGAAGAATAACTTAAGAAATTACTGCTCTTGATCGGGAGATATTTATAGTAACTAAAATGCTCACGATCAATAGGAAGAAAATGGTGATATTATAGGAAACCTGCCAGTAGTTCATCTCAATATTTAGAGAAATCTGTGTCCTAGGTTCTTTCTTCTTGAATCTTACCAAGTTAATTTATTTACATTCTTTATTTATTATAATAGTTAGTTCTTTAGTTCAATCTTCAATGAATATTATTACCAGTGAGAATTGTTGAAGTTATTGGCTTAGTGATACAAAAGTAGTTAAGCTAGATGTTTTCTCCTTGTGGGTTCGACTCCAGACTTAAACCGGATTATATTTGCAGTGATCGCTTATCCTTTTTAGGACGAGTTTTGGGCATGATCAAATTTTGTATTACTCTGTATGTTTTCTTATTTTGCAGGCTCATGTAGTTTTAAGTCTAACTGTGCGCGGCTTGCAACTCCATGTGCTTGTCTGGGAGAAGTCTGAGTATCCCGTGCTCTATGGAGGTTGAGCATGTGATGTAACCTAAATTATGAAAGCAAGATATAATAATAAAAGTAAGACGCGGATTGAAATTCAACAAAGGATTTAGTAGGAACTAGTCTACTCACCCCTTTATTAGGATTCAAAGAGCACCTAGACTACACGAACTATCCTCAAGACGAACCTGTGACTTGATAACAATTCGATCAAAGAGAAAAGCATTCAAATTTGATTTCACTCAAGAAGGAACAATTTTCCAAGTGTTTGTAGGAAAAAGCTTCAAAGCTGTGTTTTACGTAATGTCTAGAAACTGATGAAATAAGACTAAGTGTTAGGCTTTTGTAGTGAAGCCTTACACGCCTAAAAAGTGAAGGAATAGCCACCAATTAGGCTAAATGTCAATAGCCACGCCGGGCTACATAAGTAGCATCAAAATAAATAAGTCTAGCTATGAAAAAGCATGAAAAAGTCATAAAAAATACTGCAAATTAAGGCCAATAAACGAGCCCACCACGCGGCTAAATTGTCTAGGAAACATAGTCTGCGTGCCACGCGAGTACCACACAGCAAGCATTCTTCTAGAACACCCTTTCTCCAATGCTAATCAACGAATCTGAAGGCTCTTCTAACATATGCCCCTCTTCCTCAATACTTGCACAATCATGGCTTTTCATCACCATCAAGTGAACATCATGAAGCTCCTTAGCTTGGCTCCTCGTGAATGGTCTTGAAGGCACGAATGTAGCTTGATCCGGCTGTACTACATCATTTTCCCTTCTTGAGAAGATTTCATTCTCGAAATCGAGCTCTCATCATCTCTCAAAACGGCACCACCTACGACACAAGGAGTCAAGTCAGAAACATTGAAAGTCTTAGAAACTTTATACTCACCAGGCAGGTCTATAAAATAGGCATTGTTATTGATCTTTTGTAGCACTTGGAATGGACCATCTCCTCTCGGGGCTAGCTTCCCTTTCCTTTGGCTTGGGAACCTCTCCTTTCGTAAGTGCACCCAAACCCAATCACCTTTCTTTAAATCCAGCTTTTTCCGCCCCTTATTCTTCTTGTTCGCCACCTTCTCATAAGTTTCCTCCAAGTTCTTCCTTACCTTGGCATGCAACTCAAGCAACGCGGCTGCCCGGTTTTTACCATCAATACTAATAGCTACATCTGTAGGCAAAAGTGTAAGATCAAGTGGAATTAAGGGGTTAAAGCCATAAACATATTCAAATGGAGTTATGCTAGTCATCCTATGCACAGTTCTATTGTAAGCAAACTCCATAATAGGTGTTAGCTTGGATAAGCTTGGAGTTTTGACTGATGATTGAGGAACGGATTCAAAGGACCTGTTCCTTTGAATCACTGAAGCAGAATAGATAATTCATGCAAAATCATTTAAGTTGATATTATTAGTTATCCTAGAACTGACGTGTATCTTGGTAATTATGCAGGCCTAATCGGATACGAAAAGATTGCATAACTAAGGGATAAAGGATTCGGATTCTAGAAGGTAGAATCCAATTAGGATTCAAAGTCAAGGGAGCTTTGGAATTCTAATTCATCAAGACTTCTTGGCTGTTGGAAGCTATAAATTATGGAGACTATCAGCCATAGAAACATACACAAATATAGAGAGCATCAAGCAAAAGCTGAGAAGAATTATTAGCTTATTTGTGTAATCAGTTAGCTACAGTAGAACTAAGTGAGAACCTGTTCCTTAGATTGAATCTTGTAAAAGTTCGAGTCTTAGTTCAATTGTAGTAAGCAAAAATCGAGTTGTAAACTATTTGGTTCAAGTCGTGGACTTGATACAACTTCACTGATTGTGAGAAAGATCACTAAAGGATTAGAGTTAGTCCTAGGTTAGTAAGAGTGAGTCTTGTAACCAAGTGGGTCTTTTTACATAGTGAAGTTGAAATCCTACTTGAGAAGTAGGTCGTGGTTTTTTGATCCCGTGTCTAGGGGTTTTTCCACGCTAATATCTGGTGTTCAATTACTTACATTTTTAATTCCGCACATCGTAGAGTAAAGGAACACATTTTAAGGAACTTGTCCTTAAAATAGTAAAGTGGTGTAATCGTGGGAAATAACAATAGGCAATCTATCAGCGCACATCCCTGCCTTACCTTTGGTCGTAGCTCTAAGAAGAGCTCCCAAGGTTCGGTTAACAACCTCAGTCTGGCCGTCAGTTTGTGGATGATGAGACGTAGAAAACAACAATTTTGTGCTAAGAGCACCCCACAAACACTTCCAAAAGTGACTAAAAAATTTAGCATCCTTATCACTAACAATAGTACGAGGCACACCATGAAGCTTTAATACATTAGCAATAAACAAAGAGGCAACATGTTGTGCATCATCACATTTTTTATAAGGAATGAAATGAGCCATCTTAGAGAACCTTTCAACAACCACATAGATACTATCATGACCACCTCTAGAACGAGGCAGCGCCATCAAAAAATCCATGGAGATGTCTACCCAAGGACTAGTAGGGACGGGTAAGGGAGTACACAAACCATGATTACTAGACCTAGACTTAGCTCGTTTGCAGTCAAAACAAGCATTACAAATATGCTCAACATCACGCCTCATCCTAGGCCACTGAAACTGCTCCCCAAGTATAGCCAAGGTCTTATCTACCCCAAAGTGACCCATCAAACCCCCACAATGTGCTTCACGCACTAACAACTCATGCCAAGAAGACTCGGGTATACAAACTCTCCCCTTCTTAAAAAGGTACCCATCATGCATCACACACACTCTTAAGCTTAGGGTCATGCATGTACATAGACTTAATACTTTCAAAACCCATCATCCTAGATGCTAAAGTGGTAGCCAAAGCAAACTTCCTAGAAAGTGCATCAGCCACTACATTCTCCTTTCCCTTTTTGTAATGAAATACGTAAGGGTAACTCTCAATGAACTCAACCCATTTGGCATGCCTCTTATTCAGCTTCTCTTGACCCCTAAGATGTTTGAGCGACTCATGATCACTCCTAATGACAAACTCCCTAGGCCATAAATAGTACTGCCAGTGAGCTAGAGCTCTCACTAGGGCATACAACTCCTTGTCATACGTGGAGTAATTCAAGGCAGCCCCCTTAAACTTCTCACTAAAATAAGCAATAGACTTCTCATCTTGCATTAGGACCCACCTATCCCAACCCCCGAGGCATCACACTCAATCTCAAATGCCTTGCTAAAGTTAGGCAATTGCAACAATGGGGCAGAACTAAGCCTATGTTTTAACTCTTGGAAAGCCTTCTCTTGAGGCTCCAACCACACAAATGGTTGATATTTCTTTACTAACTCAGTGAGTGGTGCTTCTATGGTGCTAAAATCTCTCACAAAATGTCTATAGAAACTAGCTAAGCCATGGAAACTCCTAACATGAGAAACATGTGATGTTTTGCAATATTAGTCTATTTTACCTTAATATTTCCTCACATTTTGATGCGTTATTCGCCCATTGCACGAAATAATTGTGATTGTTGAACTCACTTATTGTGTTTGTGAATGATTTGGATGAATACGAATGCAAACGGAGTGAAGATGGATAAAATCAAGCAAGAATTGATGAACTTAGCTAATTGTAGGATATGGCATTAGAAGGAAAGCTATGGATCTGTCATAGCTTCATACTTCCAAAAGCCATAAGCCATGCGACGCATGGGCAGTAGCGTACGACTTCCAAAAGCCATGAGACACGCGAGGCTTACCCTGTGGCTTTTAGTTCAGCGACCCCAATTTTTCCAAGTTAGTTTAGGCTTTAGATTAACTTATGGGAAGACCTTGTAAACACTATAAATAGTTACTAATTTCGTTTTAGTTGGGGGACTGAATTTTTGAGCAAATTTTGGAGTTCCTAACACATTGAACCAAGAGTTTAATTCCTTTATTTCATCTATTAAAATATTTCATCTTTCTTCCATGAATTATTGTTTTGTTATTATGAATATGTGTAGCTAAACATATCGTTCTAGCGTTAGAGAAAATACATGAAGGTTGATGTTTGAATGTTGATTTCTACCTATTAATTTACCATTACAGATTGTTTATTCTTTCTTGAGCCTAATTTTTTGATTATTGAGGCCTGATAATTGAACACTATCTACGGTTTACGAGTTGAACTCGGCAGAGGGAACTTGTGAACGCAAATAAGAAAGAATAAGGCTTGATTGTGAACCTGGGCATCAGGGAATCGATTACGGGTAGGATAGACATATACCTATTCGCCTTGCTTAGCTAAATACTAAGTTCGTTAATGCATGCATGTGATTTAATTCCATAGAAACATATGTGTTAGAGTAGCTTGCATAGACTCGTGAAGAATCGACAGGTTTTCGCAAATATAATTAACCTGTTAGTTAGCAATCTAGGAAATCAAGAAGTAGAATCAGCTGGAAAACTCAACTGGATTGTTTGTATCTCTGACCCTGGACCGTTTCTCTGTTATTGATAACAACCCAGAAATTGCTCTCTATTACTTGACTTCAATTACTTTTTTTTAATTATTGTTTTAGTTAGTAAAAATCACAATCACTATTGAAAAAGATCCCTGAATAGTTTTTAGGAAATTATTTTCTAGAATATAGTCATTAACACTAGTCCTCGTGGGAACGATACTCAATCTTGTCACTTTATTACTTGTCGACCATGTATACTTGCGTGTGCGTTTGGGAGCAACAACAGTAGTAGGAGTAGGCCAATCTCTAATAGCCTCAACTTTAGACTCATCTACTTCAACACCATTAGCACTAATTGCAAATCCCAGAAAAACAACCCTCTCCACACAAAAGGCACACTTCTTATAATTAGCATAGAGCTTTTCAGCCCTCTAACACATTAAGTACTTGCCTTAAGTAATCAACATGGTCATCTACACTTTTGCTATAAATCAAAATATCATCAAAGTAAACGACCACAAACTTATTAATGAATGACTTAAGTACATGGTTCACTAGTCTCATAAACGTATTAGGTGCATTGGAGAGGCCAAAGGTAATCACCAACTATTCATATAGACCAAACTTGGTCTTCAATGCACCTTTCTACTCATCACCCAGTTTCATACGGATTTGGTGGTAACCGGACCTAAGATCAATTTTAGAGAATACACTTGAACAACTTTACTCATCTAGCATGTCATCTAATCTAGGGATGGGATGACGATACTTTACCGTTATTTTGTTGACTGCCCGACAATCAACGCACATCCTCCAAGTGTCGTCTTTCTTTGGAACAAGGATCACAGGCACGGCAAAAGGGCTCAAACTCTCACGAACCAACCCCTTAGTTAGCAGCTCATCCACTTGACGCTGCAGCTCCTTGATATCTTCCAGGTTACTCCGGTAGACTGGTTTGTAAGGAATATGTGACTCCGGGACGAAGTCGATTTGGTGTTCTATCACCCTTAATGGTGGCAGCCCACTCAGCATCTCTTCGAAAAACATGTCCTCATATTCCTACAAAACATCATCAACAACACTACGTAAGGGGTGAATATTAGTAGAAACATCATCATTAGAACTCAAATAAACACCCTTATGTACAAGGCAAATTAACAATTTAGAACTATCATTACCTCGTAAATACTCACTTGGCTGCATCATAGCACAAATAGTACCTGTTAGGGTTGGTGAATTAGCATGGTCTACAGCCTCGGGCTTAGTTCCTATGGGTTGCTTTGCCTTATCCGCTTCTTTGAGCTCCTTCATCCTCCTATAATCCTCACTAACCTGTTTGGGTGACAAAGGCTTGAGTGTAAAGCTCTTGCCCTCCAACTTGACCGTATAGGCATTGGCCTTGCCATCATGCATCACCCCCCGTCATATTGCCAAGGCCTGCCCAAAAACAAATGGCAAACCTGCATAGGCAACACATCAAATATGAGCTCATCATTATAAGCAGCCACCTTAAACTTAATGAGAACTTACTTCACTACCTTCAACTCACCACACTAATTCAACCAATGCAGCCTATAGGTATGGGGATGTTTCAAGCGGGCAGTTCTAGTTGTGACACCAACGATTGGCTCACTACATTGGCACAACTACCCAACAATTAAAGAGCACACTTTTCCCAGCACTCTACATCTAGCGTGAAATAAATTCTCTCGCTCCATATTCTCCTCCTCCTCCTCAATGGTCATAACACTCAAATTCCTACGCACCACTAGAAACATGTTCACATCTTCATCATCCGCTACCTCATCCTCACACTCAACTAAATAAACCCACTCATCTCCCTCAATCTCCTCGTCACTCTCTATCTCTCAAAAAGTCCCATCATCAAGAATAAGCATGGTCTTTCGCGTAGGAAAGTCCTTAGCAAAGTGACCATAGCCTTTGCATTTATGGCATTCAAAGGAAGATGCACTAGGAGAATTAAGCTGAGTTTAGAAATACCTCTCGACCCCTTAGGATCACTGTAAGGCGTCATCTTCTCTATTGGTTTTTTTCACTTAATGGCTCACACTTGCTCCCCCGATGCTTGGTGTTCTCCACTCCTTATTTCGGCTCGTGGGAGTAGAATTAGAGCTCCCTCTATAGCAGGCTACCTTGTCTTCTTTAATCATCTTTTCAGCTTCAATGGCAGCTAGGAGTACATCATGGAGTGCTAAGAATGTGTGTAGCCTCAACTGATTGGAGGTGTAACGTTTCAACCCATACTTAAACCGTATGATAGAATCATCCTCTTTCTTCTTCTTCTTTTTCTTCCATATCAAGTGATAGCCAAGTCTTCTCAAATTCATCATGATATCCTTCAACAGTTTTCAGCCCTTGTTTCAAGTCATATAACCTCCGAAGTTGCTCTTGTTTATGCTTTGGATTAACGTACTTCCTGGTCATTACTTGCTTCAATTCTCTCCAAGTTATGCGTGCTAGCTGATCATGTCTTGTTCTAGATCTTTTCTCGGCCTCCCACCAAGTAGAAGCATAGGACTCAAATGCTGCAATGGCATAGGTAGCTTTCTTCTCCTCAGTCATGTCATTAATCTCAAAAATCCTCTCAAATTTACGCCTCCACTTTAAATACTTATCAGGATCACTAGTTCCCTTGAATGGGCAAATGGTAACCTTGACATTATTTAGACCACTCTCACGAGCACCACGGGTTGGTTCGGGATACCACTCATAATAATCAGCATATTCATCAAAGTCAGGCTCCAAATTCCTTCTACCTAAGGACCCCAAGCCCCCTTTAGGGCCTCGGCCAAAGCCACGAAATCTCACATTACCACGATCCCCATATGCTTGTCTTAGCCTTGGTTCTAGCTACCCAAAATCATCATCACCAAACTCCCCAAACTCGGGTTGATCATCATCATGGGCTGCTCTTATTTCTCCCGCAGGTAGTACGTTTCTCCGGGCTGGCATCAATGGTAGTATATTGCCCTGGGGAATGCCCAAGGTTCTCACATTACGAGCATCTCTTTCTCTCAGCTCTTGTTGTCGAGCTATTTCAGCAAGTTGTTCAGGCTTCACAGTCGAACCATCACTAGTTCCTTCCCCGGTATTTTTCTGAGCACTAGTCATTATAGGGATATCGTGATTCGATTGTGGCCTGAAATTGGACAGTTCTTAATGGTCTTTATTATTATGGGAAAAATAGTTCAAGAATAGTGTTGTTAGGAGTTACGAAACTCTAGTGAACAAGTTTAAGTTCAAGGCCAATAGAATAGTATCACGTGCGAGTTTGGAGTGAACTCAGGACTAAACCAGTAACTGAGAAATTCATTATCCTAGGCTTTTTAACATCTGAAAGTTCAATTTTTATTATTCTTAGTTGATCTTAGTTAATTGTTAGTTAAATTAATAGTTCATTACTTGAAATGTTATTATTGAACTTTGAATCTTTGGCTATTAAAGTTACTAGAACTTGACGTTGCTCCCTTTGGGATTCGACCCCGAACTTGTTAAACCGGGTTATATTTGCAGCGACCGCTTATCCTTTTTAGGATGAGTTTTGGGGGTGATCACCTTGTAAGATGGTGGCCCTCCTCTCTACACTTAGAAAAAAATTGAGTTCTCAACTTTCAGGACTTTCTATTTCAGAACTTAGGAGACCACCTTTGTTCATGGGGGTCCACCTTTTTTGAGGGGTTGTCTGCCCCTTTTCAACCTTCCAAATGTTGCACTTTTCTTCACTCCTTCACTTTCAAGCATGGTACATACACAAGACATAAATTAGTTAGACAAACCACTTGGGTTTTCTCCCAAGAAGCACTTTATTTATCGTTGCGGCACCACAGTGTTTTTGTAATTCTTCAAGGATCTGTGAGGTGGATGAATGACACCTCACCAAGCTCAGTATTACATCCCAAAGAGTGCTTCACCCTTTACCCATTCACCAGAAGTTTATGTCACCATACTTAAACCGTATGATAGAATCATCCTCTTTCTTCTTCTTCTTTTTCTTCCATGTCAAGTGATAGCCAAGTCTTCTCAAATTCATCATGATATCCTTCAACAGTTTTCAGCCCTTGTTTCAAGTCATATAACCTCCGAAGTTGCTCTTGTTTATGCTTTGGATTAACGTACTTCCTGGTCATTACTTGCTTCAATTCTCTCCAAGTTATGCGTGCTAGCTGATCATGTCTTGTTCTAGATCTTTTCTCGGCCTCCCACCAAGTAGAAGCATAGGACTCAAATGCTGCAATGGCATAGGTAGCTTTCTTCTCCTCAGTCATGTCATTAATCTAAAAAATCCTCTCAAATTTACGCCTCCACTTTAAGAACTTATCAGGATCACTAGTTCCCTTGAATGGGCAAATGGTAACCTTGACATTATTTAGACCACTCTCACGAGCACCACGGGTTGGTTCGGGATACCCCTCATAATAATCAGCATATTCATCAAAGTCAGGCTCCAAATTCCTTCTACCTAAGGACCCCAAGCCCCATTTAGGGCCTCGGCCAAAGCCACGACATCTCACATTACCACGATCCCCATATGCTTGTCTTCGCCTTGGTTCTCGCTGCCCAAAATCATCATCACCAAACTCCCCAAACTCGAGTTGATCATCATCATGGGCTGCTCTTATTTCCCCCGTAGGTAGTACGTTTCTCCGGGCTGGCATCAATGGTAGTATATTGCCCTGGGGAATGCCCAAGGTTCTCACATTACGAGCATCTCTTTCTCTCAGCTCTTGTTGTCGAGCTATTTCAGCAAGTTGTTCAGGCTTCACAGTCGAACCATCACTAGTTCCTTCCCCGGTATTTTTCTGAGCACTAGTTGATTTTTTAAGGTTTTCAGCTCGTGTTCCAATGGCATCAATGGAGCGTATCAAGTCAGTCCTCATTGCTTTCATTTCGGCGAGAAGATTAGTCATGTCAGCCTCGGGAACACCCTCACGTTTATCCCCTACTCCAACCATGTACCTGCACAAAATCAAAGACTACAGAACATGTTAAGGGTTAGTAAAATACTTCACCCGCTCCCTCACTTTTGAATGACACATGGATTCACTCAAATTTTAAGGTGGGATCTCACAACTCGTTCCAAATGGTTTCCTCAGAATTGATCAAGTTTCTCAACGACCTTTAGTTAACAAGTTCTCTTTGGGAAGAGCGAATTAATGTGACTCTATAGGCGGACAACTTTTAAAGTGAGTACGGGAAGCCAAAGAATTAACTACAAAAGTTGGAAATTCTGAGTTTTAGCATGAAGTCCTACAAGCTCAAAGATTAGTAATTAACTTAAGTAGAAGAATTACCTAAGAATTACTAATTAGAAGTGATGTTCATAAAGAAATAAGGAAATCCAACGAAAAATATGATTTTCTACCCTTAAATAGGCGCCTAGAACAAGCCCTTTTTGAGTAGGATAAGTTTTTCCTCTTTTCCCTTGCTTTCTAATTCTAATTTGGAGACTTTTACCCCTTTTTCTACACTTGTGTGCCGAAATTACTACTCCTTTTCCCCTAGGATTAGCCGCCCAAATCCTCTCCTAAATCCAGAGGAAAACTAATTCCCTTACTTGAAAATTGGGTAAACTGCTTCCCTTTGAATTGAGATTTGTTTCTCTCTTGAATTAGGCTTAGATTTTCCTCCTTCTTTCGCCTATGTGCAGCGGTTCTAAGCTTCTTAAACAATAAAAAATTTCAGCAAGCAATCTCACAAATCCAACGTGCAAAGGCTAAGAATTTGAAGATCATATCAAGTTATTTTTCTTCCTATTCAAGAACAACAAGTTGTTGATCAAGAACTACTAACTCTTAGCCAAGAATCACGTTTCAAAGCTCAAGAATGATCAAGAAAAATGCTGCACCTCTATTCTTTCCAGACTCTGACGTTTCTCCTTCAAAAACTCAACTACGCTTCAAGAATTTTATCAAGATTGCTTCAAGAATCTTACTACATGTTCTCTTTCACTTGTTTTCAAACGTGTTCTAGTACTTTTGTTAAGAACTATCAAGAATTCAATCAAGAATCTTCCTAAATTGTTCAAGAACAATTCAAGAACTCAAGAAGACTAGTTGAACAAGTCCAAGAACGCAACACCTATTCAAGATTCCAAGAAACAAGGCTAAATTCTTAAAGAAATAAGGCTAAATTCTTCAAGAAACAAACCAAGATTCAACTAAAGCTTCAAGATTTCAAACCCTAAGCATGCAATATCATCAACCAACAACTACACACGGCTGTTTTTGTTCTTTTTATTTTTCTTCTTTTTTTTAGTAAAACCAAAATTTAATGGAAACATAAACTAAGAACCAAAAACTAGGGCACGAAGAACAGGATTGAGGTTGTAGAGACAAATCCTTTCCAAGCACTGAATACCAACTGATGTAATGTAAATTATAAAAGCAAGAAATAATTGATAAAATCAAGACGCGGATTGAAATTCAACAAAGGATTTAATAGGAACTAGTCTACTCTCCCCTTTATTAGGATTCAAAGAGCACCTAGACTACACGAACTATCCTCGAGATGGACCTGTTACTTGATAACAATTCAATCAAAGAGAAAAGCGTTCAAATCAGATTCCACTCAAGAAGGAACGATTTTCCAAGTGTTTGTAGGGAAAAGCTTGAAAGTTGTGTTTCTACATAATGTCTAGGAACTGATGAAATAAGACTAAGTCTTAGGCTTTTGTAGTGAAGCCTTACACGCCTAAAAAGTGAAGGAATAGACACCAATTGGGCTAATGTCAATAGCCTCGTAGGCCTAAATAAGTAACATCAAAATAAATAAGTCTAGCTATGAAAAAGCATGAAAAAGTAATAAAAATACAGCGCATTAAGGCCAATAAACGAGCCACCACGCAGCTGAATTTTCTAGGAAACATAGTCTGCGTGCCACGCGAGTAACATGCGCCAAGCATTCTACTACAACGCCCCTTCTCCAATGCTAATCAACGAATCCCAACCCTCTTCTAACATACGCCCCCTTCCTCAATACTTGCATAATCATGGCTCTTCATCACCATCAAGTGAATATCATGAAGCTCCTTAGCTTGGCTCCTCGTGAATGGTCTTGAAGGCATGAACGTAGCTTGATCAGGCTTGACTGCATCAGCCTGCAAGTGATGATGATGGCGAGTAGGAGTCTCGCAAAGCTGTGGATCTGATGGCGCAACACATAGTGCTAGTTCTTCGGGCTTACAGCCCTAGGGAGTATTTCTTCACCCTTTGTTTATATGTTGCGGCATTGAGGACAGTTCAACTTGTTAAGTGTGGGGTGGGGAGCACTTTGTGTTTATTCAATGTTTCTTTTATAATAATAATCTCTTTGAGCTTTCTTAGCCTTGGTTCTTTCCCATTGAGTTATTTCAGCTGAACCAGGCATTGTGTAGGTTAGATATAAAATTTTAAAAAATAAAAAAATAAAAAAGAGAAAAGAAAGATTTCAGAATGATGAAAAATGGGATGGAGGCAGAAAAGAGAGAAGGAAGAAGTTTTAAAGACAACCTTTAGCTAGAACTATCTACATATTTTTGAACTTCCTTTTTGAGTTCAGAATTAGGTATTGCGAGGTGAAACTGAAATGATTCTTGAGTTCCATATACAGCCTGTGGTGAGCTTATCCTTTTCTACTTCTCATTGTTTCATGTTAAGTCTAAAACTTGTCCTGCTTGTTGTTTGAGGTGAAATACTAGGTAGTCTTGATCTTTAGAATGAAAGTAGGCATTCTTTGGCCCACCAGTGAATAAATAAGCTTACCTAATGAATGAATTCCTCAGTTTCCCAATTTGAGCCTATTGACCTTTTCTTTGGCAACCGGAGTTACAAGCACTATCCTTTTTTTCTATTTACCTCGCTTGTTACCCATCTTTTCCTTAACTGCTTTAAGTTGTCTGATTTGTAAGATAGTGGGTTATTCTTGAGAGTTGTGTACATGAGAAAAAAGTTACAAAAAATGAAGGTAGGAATACTTGATATTCTCCTCATATACAAAAATGTGAAAAGTGAAAAAGAGAAAAAAAAAAGAAAAGAAAAAAATCAAAAAGCAAAAGAAAAAAAAAAGAGATGAGTAAATTGATGAATAAATGAGGAGAAAGATTGGTATAAAAGAAGGGACTCTTGAGCTTAGAAAGTGGATATGGATAAGAATCTTGGAAAGTACTAAAATTATATGAATAGGTGAGAAAATTAGTTGTGAGTGATGCTTAAAATGTTCAGGGAAAGAATTAGTCACTATATACCCAAAAGTGTACGACACCTTACCCCAAGCCAATATTACAAGCTATGAAAAGCCATACTTGACTTTTGATCAGGACTCCAATATTAGTGGAGAGCAATAAAATGGGCAAGCCTATGGTACTTTTCTGTGAGACATGAGATATTTCTTTGTGAGTGTGAGAGTGTTCGATATTCAATATGCCACAATTTCTCTTGAGATCATATGTTGTGCATTTGGTGGCATTTCTTGTTGTGAGGTACATTGGAACTTGAGTGGTCTATAGGTTTTTATTTTCAATACTTGATTATGACCAAAAGAAAGGGTGTTTGAATTTCGTAGATGAGTTCGGTTAGGTTGTTTGTCATGAGTTCGTATCTAATCTTGATGTCTTGCCTGCTTTATATGTGTTCTTTTTCTTTGCTCGAGGACGAGCAAAATCTGAAGTGTGGGGTTGGTGATGTTAGGCCAAAAATGCATATATTTTAGTATTAATTACCTCATGTTTTGGTGCTTTTGCGAATGGTTTTAGCATGAGTAATAGTATTCTGTGTTTATATTGGGTGTTTGAATGTGTAGGAATCAAGTGGTATGAAAAAGTGTTAAAGTTTGATGATTTGGAGCAAAGTAAAGTGAATTTACAGCTGTCTAAGGTGCCAAGGCCGTGGATTAGCCATGAAAGGAATTTGAAGATGAAAGGTCATGGCCCAGCCATCGTAAGGCCATGATTCAGCCATGAAGTCGAAAGCAGAATTTTCAAAGCTCACGACCCAGCCATCGTAAGGCCATGATCCAGCCTTGAAGGCAAAATTTCTGGCGAAAAGTGGCGAGATACAAACTTGTCCGTGAGTTTCAAACAAAATATATAAGGTTTTCTAACCTATTTTCAGCCCCAATTTTGACCTGGGAAGGCTAGACCACCATTGTTGAAGCACTTTGGAGCTTGGAAACGCATCAAATCCATTGACATGAAGAATCAAAGAGATTTTCTTAACTTTTCTTATTCTCTTTTCCTATGGGTGTTGTTTTGACTTTGAATTCATTGTTGTTTAACATAATTATGAGTAGCTAAATTTCTACTCTCGGATTTTGATGAACCTATTAGTGGTAGTTTTGAGTAACTCCAAATTTAATTGATACAATATTTTATTTATTTGGCTATGTTTATATTGAATTCAATTGTTAGGCCTAAAATTGTTTGAGCCCTTTTTGCTTGAATGATCTTGGGAACGACGTTTGGGTCATGGTCAGTCAAATAACAGTACTTCTAGTTATGATAAGGGATTATATAAGCTGATTTATAGTCATTATAGGGATATCGTGATTCGATTGTGGCCTGAAATTGGACAGTTCTTAATGGTCTTTATTATTATGGGAAAAATAGTTCAAGAATAGTGTTGTTAGGAGTTACAAAACTCTAGCGAACAAGTTTAAGTTCAAGGCCAATAGAATAGTATCACGTGCGAGTTTGGAGTGAACTCAGCACTAAACCAGTAACTGAGAAATTCATTATCCTAGGCTTTTTAACATCTGAAAGTTCAATTTTTATTATTCTTAGTTGATCTTAGTTAATTTTTAGTTAAATTAATAGTTCATTACTTGAAATGTTATTATTGAACTTTGAATCTTTGGCTATTAAAGTTACTAGAACTTGACGTTGCTCCCTTTGGGATTCGACCCCGAACTTGTTAAACCGGGTTATATTTGCAGCGACCGCTTATCCTTTTTAGGATGAGTTTTGGGGGTGATCACCTTGTAAGATGGTGGCCCTCCTCTCTACACTTAGAAAAAATTTGAGTCCTCAACTTTCAGGACTTTCTATTTCAGAACTTAGGAGACCACCTTCGTTCAGGGGGTCCACCTTTTTTGAGGGGTTGTCTGCCCCTTTTCAACCTTCCAAATGTTGCACTTTTCTTCACTCCTTCACTTTCAAGCATGGTACATACACAAGACATAAATTAGTTAGACAAACCACTTGGGTTTTCTCCCAAGAAGCACTTTATTTATCGTTGCGGCACCACAGTTTTTTTGTAATTCTTCAAGGATCTGTGAGGTGGATGAATGACACCTCACCAAGCTCAGTATTACATCCCAAAGAGTGCTTCACCCTTTACCCATTCACCAGAAGTTTATGTCACCATCTTTACTCTCCAAATAAAATAAGGCGTAATACCAGCCACCTTGTAAGGTCCTGTCCATCTTGACTTACGCTTCTCAGAGAACAACTACAACCTTGAATTGAATAGTAAGTCCATGTTCCCCAATTTGAATGTCCGATCAAAATTTAAGAGTCATATATTAACATTATCTTTTCTTTGTAGATGAGAGAATTTTCATAAGTAAAGTACCGGGTCTCATCAATAGCATTAAGATTAAAAAAAAAACTCTTGAGCTCGCGACACTTTTCCAATCAAAAATCAATTTCTTCAAAGCCTAAGCGGTCTTATATTCCAACTCCACCAAAAATGACACTCCTTCCCCAATACAACTTGAATGGTGACATCCCAATAAGAGTTTTATATACCATCTGATAAGCCCACAAAGCTTCATCCAGCTTCCTTGCCCAATCAGTTTTATTAGCATTCACCGATTTAGCTTCCTTGCCCAATCTTGATCTCCCAATTTGAGACTTCAACTTGACCACTCATTTGCGGATGGAAGGAAGTTGCAAATTTGTGTTTAACTCCATATTTTTAAAATAGATTGCCAAAAACCTAGCTGAAAAATAAAACCCTCCATCTTTTATGATTATTGGGTAGTTCCATGTCGCAGAAGATACACTTTCTCAAGAAGCCAATTGCATTGTTGGGGAGAGCTATCACTTCGACCCATTCTGACACATTGTCCACCACCACCAAGATGTTTATCAACTCAAAAACGGCCCTCAAAGTCAATGCCACGTACATCAAACAATTCAAATTTCATAATGGGATTGAGAGGCATCTATGCTTTCTCGATATATTCCCCGCTCTTTGCCACTCATTTCAACTTTTGACAAATGAATTAGCATTCTTGTAGATCGTTGGCCAAAAGAAGCCACACTCTAACATCTTGAATCTAGTTCGAACTCCGCGATGATGTCCACTATATGGTGAAGAATTACATGCTTGCAACATGGCTTGTCGTTCAATCTCGGAAATACACCTTGGAATAATTCCACAATCACACACCTAAAGAGATAGGGATCATCCCAGTAATAATTTTTTGAGTTCATCATGAGTAATGGGTGGGCTGAGTTGGGTTGGGTTGGGTTGGGTTTGGGTGGGTTAAATATTGGTTGAGCAACTGTTGGTTAAACCCAACTCACCCTTTTTCAATATGGGTTAAAAATCAGTTGAGTAACAGGTTATATAGGCAACCCATATTTTACTTGACTAGATGAAATCTTCCATTAAGCGCTGAAGACACTCACCAAATAATGCCCTAAAGAAAACTTTCAACCTTTCCGCTTCATATGTAAAAATTTGCTAATTAAATAAATATCTTATTTCTGACAATGTACCGAGAATATTTTCTAGATTTCTCTCTAGAGTAACTAATAAATAAAGCATACCATGTTGTAAATATTTCACAACTCAAATATAAAACTATACATGTCTACTGAATTAGATAAATCTTATATAATGTTTACTGTACGAAAGCAAGAAACATGGTATTTCTTATACGATATTGTTGAAAATCTTCTTCCTATACTACTAACTACACTATGGAAGCAGGACGTAAAATAATAGGTGTTGAGCAAATATTTTTGAAGAATGACAAATGAGAAGGACCCACGTATTCTGGAGGAGAACCTGGTCCTTGTATAAAAGGGCACGACTGATCGAAAAGATTGAAGGTTGCAAATCCTTACGGAAATAGGAGTAGTGGTGTGTGAACGAATATGCATCCTAGTCAGACTAAAAGAGGCGGTGCTCAGGCTGTGTCTTCGAAGTACTAATACGAGTTGGACTTAAAAAAGGGAAGAGTCACAGGGAATCTTTTCTTGCCATATTTATAAGGTTTCCTTGTAGAACTCAACTAGGGTTTTCAAAGCCCATATAAATACAAGTAGTTGATGCAGCCGTAATTCACTTATTCAAAAACAGAGAGTTGAGAGCATACACATGCGATTCAGCAACTTTAAATGTGAGATAACTGAAGAAGACAAATGGTGGAGCTGAAGTAGAAAGAGTCTAGATATTTTGTCTAGGTTCTTGGTTTGTAAGTTGTCTTGTTTTATGCTATCACTGTTATTACCTATCTGCTTATCATAGAAGCAAATTGTGCTAGGTGAACACCTGAGAGATAACTTTGAAAAGTTAGAGGTTAGCTTTGTTGAGTGATTAGGGTCTAGAGTGTAGCCCCTTGGTTACAGAGTTTTGTAATCAGAAACTTGCTCGTTATGTTAGTGGATTGTGGTTTTCCTCCCTTGAGCAAGGAGTTTTCCACGTAAAAACATCGTGTTCCTTGTGTCTTTTGATTGTGTGCGTTGTGGTGTCAAAGAGCAAACTGCTAAGTCAAGAACAGGGTTCTTGACTCAGAAGAGTCAGGTTCTCGTCAAGAAAAATCGATAGACACTATTTAACTCCCCCTTCTACTGTCCCTAGGAACTGCTTAGATTATAACAAGTGGTATTAGAGCAGGTCTTCTCGTGCTGGGTTAACACCTTGAGAAGGATCAGAATCATGAGTGCACCACCTACTATCACTGAAGGACAGTTAGTTCAAAGGCCCCCACAGTTCAATGGGCAGTACTATGCCTGGTGGAAGAACAGAATGGAGAACTACATTTGTGCTGAGGATTACCAACTCTGGCTTATAGTATCTGAAGGGAATTTAATCCTTACCAAATAGTTGGAGAAGGAGTTGCTGCCCGACATGAGCCTAAATCTAAAGAGGAGTTCAATAAGGCGGACTATAAGATGATTGAAAAGAACTAAAAAGCTAAACATCTGGTAATTTGTGTTCTTGGCCCTGAGGAGTTTAATAGAGTATCATCTTATAAGATTGCTAAGGAAATCAGGGACGCCCTGTAAGTTGCACATGAAGGAACCACTGAAGTGAAGGACTCCAAGAGAAGAATGCTGAAAAGACAATTTGAGTTGTTCTCTATGGGAGAGAAGGAATCAATCCAGGATATGATGACCAGGTTGACCATTATCACTAATGAGATGAGATCCCTGGATATGGAGTTGCCTGAAGTGGAGATGGTGGATAAGGTTCTGAATGTGTTACCTGAGGCTTGGGAACCCAATATCACTGCTATCATTGAGTCCAAACCTCTCAGATCCATCAAACTTGAAGAGCTGGTTGGAAGTTTGAAAATACATGAGATGATGAAAGATTAAAAAACTAAACCATCTCTCAAGAAGGACAAGACCCTTGCACTCGAAACAACTGATGAAACTAAGGATTATGCTGATTTGCAATCAGTTGAAGCAGCAATGGTAAGTGCTTTGAGACAGAAGCTTAACTTGGGAAAGTTCAAAGGGTTCAAAAGAAATAACAAGTAGAGTTCTGGAAGAAAGAACATAGTTGACAGTCCTGATTATTCAGGATGCTTCAAGTGCTTCAAGAAGGACCATGTTGTCGTGGATTGTCCAATGTGGGAAGTAGAATGAATGAAAAATAGAGCAACAAAAGAGAAGGAAAAGGAGGCGTCAAAGGATAATGAAAAAGATAAGAAGAAGGTGAGATGACCTCCAAACTTCATAGCAGAAAGAAGAAAGAGAAAGGAAGCTTTCTATGCTACATGGGGACCTACTGATAGTGAATCTGATCATGAAAAGGAATTTGGAGATGAATCTCTACTAGCACTGATAGGGTTGTCGAATGTGAGTTCAGACGAGGAGGATCCTCGGGAGTTCTGAGGAGGAAGAGATTCCTCAAAGCCACCTGTGTTTAACGGGACAAACTACAAGTGTTGGAAGAAACAGATGAAAAACTTCCTTCAAGCAATTGACTACAGTCTTTGGTTGATTGTGAAAAGAGGACCTTATGTTCCTGTAAAGAGAGCAGCAAACGGGGTTCTAGTTCCAAAGCTTGTAGAAGAGTTAGATCCTCAAGACCTAGACTGGTTGCAGGCAAATTCCAAAACTGAATTTTACTTGAGGAAAGGGCTGACTAAGGATGTGCTAGCAAGGATACTTGAATACAAGTCTGCCAAAGAAGTGTGGGAAAAGCTGAAAGAAATGTACACAGAAGATGACCAAAAGAAGGACTCAACTCTTATGGCAACTAATGGAGAAGAAGCTGCTCATTCAGCAGAGGTATGTCTTTCTAAGCTTAAAGAAAATCTGCACACATACTCTTCTGAAAATCTGATCTTAATCACTGCCACTTTGATTGAGGGTTATGAAAAAGAAAAAATTGAGAAAGATAAATTAACTGAAGATATAAGCGATCTCAGAACTAAACACAAAAGTCTTCAAGAACAAAACATTGAACTGGAAGAAATCAATGCCATTTTGAAAGGGCAGACTCTTGTGTCAAACTGTAAGATCACAGAACTGGAACTGGAATTAAATCAGTTAAAGGAGAGTGTCAATGGTAAGCAAGTAATAAGTGAAGTTCAAACCTTTCTTAAAATTAACATAAAAGAACAAATGAGATCCTGTACCAGGAAACTGAAAAAAACAGGATTTTGAATCAAAAGGTTGAAAAATCTGACTATGAGCTTACAAGATTAACAAAATGGAATAAATCTTCTGAGGCAATGAACTGGGTCCTTGAAAATCAGAACAAAGGAAAACTAGGGGTAGGATTTAAAAAACCATTGCCTCCATATAATCTGAAAAAGCAAATATGTTGGTTGCCTTGCAACATGTTGTGTGCCTTTTGTGGTGAAATAGGACATTACAGACAAAGGTGCATGAATGCAATCAAAGCAAAGACCAAAAATAAAAGAAGTGTTTTAGCTCAATGGGCTAAAAAGGATTTGATTTATCTATTTTCTCATAAGAAAGGACCCAAGCTTGTCTGGGTTCCTAAAGCTAACCCTTAATTTGTTTTGCAGGCTGGTGTAAGGGAGAGCAACCCAAGCTAGATTCTTGATAGCGGTTGTTCAAGGACCATGACTGGAGATAGAAGAAACTTTCTCTCATTCGCAGCATTTTAAGGAGGCAGTGTAGCCTTCGGAGGAGGAAAAAGTGGTCAGATTGTAGGATATGGAAAAGTTGGGAGAACTCTGGATCATGCAATTGAAAACGTATGCTGTGTTGATGGCCTCAGGCACAACTTGCTGAGTATCTCTCAACTGTATGATAGAGGGAATGAAGTGAGTTTCTATTCTGTAGGGATTGTGAATAACCTACAGAGTGGAGAAATTTTTATGGAAGGAAAAAGGGTGAACAATGTATACAAAGCATCACTGAAATCACTGCCTGAAGACAACTTAACATGCCTGAATGTGCAAGAAAGTGATTCTCAGTTGTGTCACAAAAGAATGGGACATGCTAGTCTCTCACAGCTCAACAAGCTGGTATCAAAGGAGCTGGTACGTGGACTACCTAGCAAGAAATTTGAAAATATAAAAATATGTGCTTGTGTTAGAGGGAAGCATGTGAGATCATCCTTTAAATCAAAGAAGGTGGTGAGCATATCAAAACCATTGGAATTGATACATATGGATCTATGTGGACCTATGAGAGTCAGGAGCAGAGGTTCGTGTTCGTAATCGTTGATGACTACTCTAGGTATACATGGACCCTATTCTTGGCACAAAGATGAAGCCTTTTATAGCTTCAAAGATTGGGCTGGTGTTGTGAAGAAAAGGTTGAGCCTGGAACTTGTCAGCATTAGATCTGATCATGGAACAAAGTTTGAAAACTCAAAATTTTCTGATTATTGTGCAAAATACAGCATTGATCAAAATTTCTCTGTACCAAGAACTCCATAGCAGAATCGAGTAGTTGAAAGGAAGAACAGGTCTCTGGAGGATATGGCAAGGACTATGCTACTGTCAAGTGGTCTTGCAAGAAACTTCTAGGCTGAAGCAATAAACACTGCATGCTATTTGCCGAACAGATGCTCCATAAGAGCTATCCTTGACAAGACCCAATATGAGTTGCTTAGGGGAACGAAACCAAATATTGCAAAACTGAGACCCTTTGGTTGTAAATGTTTCGTCCACAACAACGGGAAGGAACCATTGGGAAAATTTGATGCTAGAAGTGATGAGGCAATTTTCTTGGTTATTCTACTCAAAGCAAAGCATTCAAAGTGCTGAATAAAAGAACACAAACAGTGGATGAAAGTATGCATGTGGTATTTGATTAATCCGATAAGGCAGTTGATGAAAATGAACTAGATGATCAAGCCATTGGCCTTACTCGAGAAGATGGTGCAGCTAACTCTGAAGATCCAGAAGAGAAGGAGGAATCATGTGAGGAGTCAACTTCACGAGACCAAGGAGTCAATATGATAGGGGGAACATCATATGAAGTTGATGATTCAGCAAGTCAGGAAGAACCTACCCATAGTGATGCTGAAGGTCCTTCTCGTCATATCTAACCCAGGTCATGGAAGCACCAAAGTTCTCATTCCCTGGAGAATGTATTATCTAAATTGAATACTGGAATAATGACCAGATCGGCCTTGAAGAACTTTTGTGCATTCTTTGCTTTCCTATCAGCTTTGGAACCAAAGAATATAAAAGAAGCCTTAGAAGATCCAGATTGGGTTCTAGCCATGCATGATGAATTACATTAGTTTGAAAAAAGCAAAGTGAGGCACCTAGTTCCTAAGCCAAAGGACAGATCAATAATTGGAACAAAGTGGGTGTTCAGAAACAAGCTGGATGAGCATGGTATAGCAACAAGAAACAAGGCTAGATTAGTAGTCCAAGGATATAGTCAGGAAGAAGGAATTGACTATGATGAGACTTTTGCACCAGTAACAAGGATGGAAGCCATTAGAATGTTGATTGCCTTTAATACATACATGGAGTTTATACTGTATCAGATGGACGTGAAGAGTGCCTTCTTTAATGGTTATCTAAATGAAGAAGTTTAGGTAATACACCACCAGATTTCGTGAACAGTGAATTTCCTGATCACGTTTACAAATTTGATATGGCACTCTATGGATTGAAGCAAGCTCCAAGAGCCTGGTATGAAAGACTATCAGGGTTCTTACTGAAGAATGGTTTTATAAGAGGGAAGATTGATAACACACTATTCTTAAAGAAGAAAGGAAAGGATCTACTGATAGTTCAGGTATATGTTGAAGATATCATTTTTGGAGCCACTGATGAGGAGCTATGTAAAGGTTTTGCTGAATTGATAGGCAGTGAATTTGAAATGAGCATGATGGGAAAACTTAATTTCTTCTTAGGATTGCAGATAAAACAAACGCCTGAAGGAACCATGATTCATCAGCAAAAATATGTCAAGGAACTTCTGAAGAAATTTGACATGGAAGGAGCAAAAGAAATTACTACTCCTATTTCTCCTGGAACTAAGCTGGATATGGATGAACTAGGTCCTTCTTCAAATGAGACAAAATATGGAGGAATTATAGATTCACTCCTCTATCTCACAGTCAGTCGACCTGATATTGCATATAGTGTGGGACTGTGTGCTAGATTTCAGTCCAAGCCTAAGGAATCACACTTGACAGCTGTGAAGAGGTTCTTGAGATACTTGAAAGGAACTCATGATCTATGTCTATGGTGCCCAAGAGGAGGTACTTTTTAACTAATTGGTTTTGCTGATGCAGATTATGCAGGTCACTTGGTGGACAGGAAGAGCACTTCAGGAATGACACATTTTCTTGGTCCCTGCTTAGTTTCTTGGGCAACAAAGAAGTAGAACTCAGTTGCATTATCTACTGCTGAAGCTGAGTATGTAGCAGCTGCATCTTGCTGCTCAAAATTGCTATGGATCAAACAGCACTTGGAGGACTTTGGAATTAAATATGGAGCTCTGCCCATTTTTTGTGATAACACAAGTGCAGTGATCATTGCCAGGAACCCAGTCCAACACAAAAGAACAAAGCACATTGATATTAGGCACCATTTTCTTAGAGATAACGTAGAAAAGGATTTGATTACTATGAATTCGTGCAGGACTGAAGATCAGATTGCTGATATCTTTACCAAAGCACTGAACATGGTTCAGTTTGAGAGGAACAAGTTGGACTTAGGGATGACCAAAATACACGGATGACTCAGAATTTGTTCCCCAATGATTGGTTAGTTAAGTGTTTAGCTACCTGTCTGTGATTATTGTTGTTATTTTCCAGTCTAAATTTTGTACATTATTTAGTATACTGATTCAACTGAGTAGCACAAGGTTGGGCTAATGTGTTCCCATGAAAGAACCTACAGGGTACGTGGAAGGAACCAAGGCAAACATGAGGAACGTTGTCTAGGTAAACCTACAAAGCTATTTTATGTTAAGTGTCATAACTGAAATTGATTGTCAATTATACGTGTGTCAAGGAAGGCTTCCCATGCTATTTTAACCGTCCTTGATTATAGGAATAATCCCTTTTGTTTTTAGACTTCTACTAGACTTTACCGGACCCCACTCATTTAAAAAGACCTTATTTGGGTAAGTCTATGTAACCGTCAAATCTGTACCTTTTCTCGGTTTTCAAAATTTCAAAAAGCTGCTTTTTGCCTCTTAGTCATTATTAGCACCTTTTCCCCATAGAAAACTCCTGACCCCATTACTTCTTCCCATTACACAAATTGCAAATCCTTCCTACACCGTTCTCTTTTCTCTTTCTAAAATAAAAAATTGCCTTCATTCTCTCCCAGAAACCCTAACCAAAAATTCGCCATGTCTCAAGCACAATCCTCTTCTGCTTCTCCTACTACAACCTCAGATTACCAAACGTCCAAGAAATCTACACCAAAACCCCCCTCCCTCTACTCTCACAGAGAGAATTGTCAAAGCTAGGGTAAAATTTCTCAAAAGGGCAGGAAAGAAAGGGGTCAAGAAGACGGTTGTAAGATCCTCATCTCCTACACCGGCAGAACTAGTCTCCTCTAAAAACCTGGTTGAGGTAAAACATGACTCTACTCTATCTGATTCTACTACTTTAAAGTCTTGTAAAAAGTTCTGAAAAATTGAGTACTGAAACATTGGTTAAAGGACTAGATGAAATCGTAGAAAAGATAGAGCCTAGTGGAATGACAGATAAGGAGAATGTAGTTGAGGAGAACTTGAAGGTTGTTTAGGAGGAGCCTATGCCTAAGTTTAGTTTTCATGTGCCCTTAGTACTGAGGAAACGGTGGAGGTTAATGTAGTTGAAAACTTGGTGGAAATATTGAGAGAAGAGGATTCTGCTGAATCCCATAAGGAAGATGTCAACGAATCTAGTTTGAAGACTGTTCCTCTTGAAAAAGGTCACGGGTTGTCTGTGTTAGAAGGTCCTGTAGTTGGAGGACCTAGTTCTGTTGAGGCTGCAAAGGATTTGAGTAAAGAACCTGGGTCTCGCTCAGATCTTATTGTGGCTGATGATGCAGAACTAAATTGGACTGATTCTGATGAGGAAAAGGATGAGGAAATTCAAGAGGGAAATGGTGAAAGTGAGAAAGTTATAGAGAAAGTTGAGGAAACGAACAGTAAGAGTGTAAAAAGAAAATTTGGAGAGGAAGATGAGAAGTTGTTGTCAGAGGGTGAAGAAGAGGAAGTGGTGTTTGTAAGTGAGACAAAAGTTGAAGATGATAAGAGAAGGAGATTGTTGAAAGGGGGAAAGTCTGTGCCCAAAAGCAGACTTGTGGATGAAAGTAGTGAGAACTCTCAGGAGGAGAGGACTGAGAGTGATGAAAAAATTGCTGCTCAGCCAGCACCAAGAAGGGTGGCAACCAGGTCTGCCCTAAAGCAGCAGTTAGATAAGGTGGAGAAACTAGAAAAGACAGTCAAGAATGTGAAGGCTGGACAGGAGGAAAAGAAGAACAAGAAAAAGGTTGTTGAGGCCAAAGAAGAAAGTGATGAAGCTGGAAGCTTTGAGTGTCCAACTCGCAAAGTTATGCTTCTACTCGAAGATGGAACCGTCCATGAGCAAGAAAGTTACACCGAGGAGGAAAATATCGAGGAGATTGATCGAGCTGAAAGTGATGATGGTCGTGAAGCTGCCGAAGCTGATTATCAAGAAATGTTTCTTGTGGTTCGAAGAAATTTGAGCTGCATGACCCTCAAAGAAGAGGACAACCAAAGAGAGAATCTTTTCCATGCAAGATGTCGAGTAAGGGGAAAAGTTTGTTCGATGATTATTGATTCGGGTAGTTGTGTGACTGTGGTAAGCCAAACCTTGGTTTCATAATTGGGATTACCTACCTCAAAGCATCCTCATCCTTACCAATTGCAGGGGTTAAATGAATGTGGTGAATTGAAGGTTGTCAAACAAGTGTGGATCAAGTTCAAAGTGGGAGAATATCAAGATGATGATGTTCGATGTGATACCAATGCAAGCTTGTCATTTGCTATTAGATCGACCATGGTAGTAAGATCGGTCGCTTAGTCATAACGAATGATCCAACACTTACCCTGCTAAGCTCGGAGGTGAGAATTTCATACTCAAACGATTGTCTCCGAAACAAGTCAGCGAGGACTATAAAAAAATGAAAGAATTGAAAGAAGCAGCTAAAGCTAAGTTTCCGATGGGGACAAAAATTGTGGCCGAAGACAACCACTCACTGCCCGAGGTAAGAAATATTTGTGCAATCATGCAACCGGGTGAGTATCTACGAGGCAACGACAATGGTCAACTGATGATTTGCCTCGTGCACAAGGGTATCTTTCTAAACTATAATGATGATTTTTCTAACGATAACCCTTTGCCTAGTGCTATACAAAATGTTTTGCAGGACTTCGGAACATGTTTCCCAAAAAAATTCCAGGTGGATTACCTCCATTGAGAGGGATCGAGCACTAAATTGACTTCATTCCGGGGTCTCAAATCCCCAACAAGCCTGCATACCAGTGTAATCCCGAAGACACCAAAGAGATCCAAAGGCAGGTGGATGAATTGCTGAACAAGGGCCTTGTTCGAGAGAGCTTGAGTCCTTGCGTCGTTCCTGTTATCCTTGTCCCGAAGAAAGATGGAACGTGGCGAATGTATGTTGATTGTCGAGCAGTCAACAAAATTACGGTAAAGTATTGTCATCCTATCTGTCGATTAGATGACATGCTAGATGAGTTAAGTGGTTCTTCATGCTTTTCAAAGATAGACCTCAGGTCCGGTTACCACAAAATCTGAATGAAACTCGAAGACGAGTGGAAAACTGCATGACGAAATTCGGTCTCTATGAATGGTTAGTGATGCCTTTTGGCATCTCTAATGCCCCAAGCACGTTCATGCGACTGATGAACCATGTGCTCAAGCCGTTCATAAATAAGTTTTTTATCATTTACTTCGATGACATACTTGTTTATAGTAAATCTGTGGATGAACATGTCAAACACTTAAGGCTAGTGCTTGAAACCCTTAGAGGAGAAGTTATATGCTAACTTCAAGAAGTATGCCTTCTGTGTTGAGCGTGTAGTCTTTCTAGGATTTTTTGTGCGTGCTAATGGTGTTGAAGTCGATGAGTCAAAAGTCGAGGCCATTAAAGATTGGCCGACTCCAACCTCGATTTCTCAAGTTCGTAGCTTCCATGGCTTAGCTAGCTTTTACCTAAGGTTTGTTCGTGACTTTAGCACCATGGCAACTCCTTTAATCGAGCAGGTAAAGAAAGACCATCCATTTGTGTGGGGAGAGTCCCAAGAGAAGGCTTTCCAAGAGTTGAAACAGAGGCTTAGTTCTGCCCCGTTGTTACAACTCCCTGACTTCGGCAAAACATTCGAGATTGAATGTGATGCGCCCGAAGTTGTGATCAGAGGAGTGGTTATGTAAGAATAAAAGCCGATCGCTTACTTTAGCGAAAGTTTAAGGGTGCAACCTTGAATTACTCTACATATGACAAAGAGTTGTATGCCCTCGTTCGAGCACTCTCCCATTGGCAGCATTATTTGTGGCTGAGACAGTTTGTGATTAGAAGGGATCATGAGTCTTTGAAACATCTGCGAGGTCAAGAAAAATTAAATCGAAGACATGACAAGTGGATGGAATTCATTGAAGTTTCCTTATGTAATTCATTACAAAAAGGGAAAAGACAATGTGTCGCCGATGGGCTATCAAGGAAATTTTCCTTAGCGACCACTCTCGCCTCGAGGTTCATGGGATTCAAAAGCATCAAGTCGATGTATGAAGATGATCCCAAGCTGAAAAGCATTCGTGATGCAATCTTGAGTGGCCGAAGGGTTGAGAAATATTAGTGGCACGATGACTACCACTTCAAGAATGAGAGGGTTTGTGTGCCTGTTTCATCGTGGAGAGAGCTTTTGGTTCGAGATGTTCACTTCGGAGGCTTGATGGGACACTTCGATGTAGATAAAACTCTTGGTATCTTGACCGAGCAGTTCCACTGGCCTAAAATGCGAAGAGATGTGGAAAAGCTTTGCAATGCTTGTATAGATTGCAAGAAAGCTAAATCGAGGTCCAACCCTCATGGTTTGTACATTCTGTTACATGTTTCTAATCGACCGTGGGTTGACATATCTATGGATTTTGTTATGGGGTTACCGAGGTCGAGGTGGACATGATAGCATCTTCGTCGTAGTCGACCATTTTTCCAAAATGGCTCACTTTATTCCTTGCAAGAAATGTGATGATGCACAACATGTAATGTTGAGGTAAATATTTTGAAGAATGACAAACGAGAAGGACCCAGTGGTTCTGAAGGAGGACCTGGTCCATGTACAGAAGGGCACGACTAATCGAAAAGATTGAGGGTTGTAAATCCCTGCAGAACTAGGAAGAATGGCGCGTGAACAAGTATACATCCTAGTCAGCTAAAAGAGGTTGTGTCGTGGATGTGTCTTCGAAGTACGAATAAGAGTTGGAACTAAACAAGGAAAGAGTCACAGGAAATCTTGTCTTACTATAATTACAAGGTTTCCTTGTGAAACTCTATTAGGGTTTTGAAGCCCATATAAAAGTCAGTAGTTGATGCAGCCGAAACTCAGTTATTCACAAACAGAGAGTTGAGAGCATACACACGTGAAGACAACTGTCGAAGGACATTTAATTAAATCTAGATATACTGTCTAGGTTCTATTTTGTAAGTTGTCTGCATTGGTACTATCATTCTTTTACCTATATGCTTACGTTAGAAGCAATTGTATTAGGTGAACCTTTGTGAGATTACTTTATAAAGCTAGAGTTTAGCTTTGTTGAGTGATTAGGGTCTAGAGTGTAGCCCCTTGGTTACAGAGTTTCGTAATCTAAAACTTGCTCTTTGTGTTAGTGGAATTGTTTGAAAATCCCAGAGTGTGGGCCGTGGTTTTTCTCCCTTGAGCAAGGAGTTTTCCATATAAAAACACCGTGTTCCTTGAGTTTTTTATTTGTGTGTGTTGTGGTGCTTGCAGAAGGAAACTGTTGATTCAACCTTCTTGGCGGTAAGATTCTTGTTCTCGAAAAAATTGGTAGACACTATTCAACCCCCTCTTCTAGTGTCAATAGGAGGTGCTTAGATTATAACAAGTGGTATCAGAGCAGGTCTTCTTTTGCTAAGTTAACACCTTGAGAGGGGTCAAAATCATGAGTGCGCCACCTACTATCACTGAAGGACAGTCAGCTCTGAGGCCTCCACAGTTTAATGGGCAGTACTATGCTTGGTGGAAGAACAGAATGGAAAACTACATTTGTGCTGAGGATTACCAACTCTAGCTTATAGTATCTAAAGGAAACTTAATTCCTACCAAAGTAGTTGGAGAGGGAGCTGTTGCTCGAGAAGAACCTAAGTCAAAAGAGGAGTTCAATGAGGCTGACTATAAGATGATTGAAAAGTATCACAAAGCCAAACGTTTGGTAATTTGTGGTCTTTGTCCTATGGGATGCCCTAGAAGTCGCACATGAAGGAACCACTGAAGTGAAGGACTCCAAGAGAAGAATGCTAAAAAGACAATTTGAGTTGTTCACTATGGGAGAGAAGGAACTAATAGAAGATATGATGACAAGGTTGACCGTCATCACAAAAAAAATGAGATCTCTGGATATGGAGCTGCCAGAAGTAGAGATGGTGGACAAGGTTCTGAATGTACTGCCTGATGCTTTGGAACCCAAGATGACTGCTATCATTGAGTCCAAACCTCTCAGGTCCATCAAACTTGAGGAACTGATTGTAAGTTTGAAAACACATGAGATGATGAAGGATTCAAAAAGTAAACCAGTACCCAAGAAGGACAAGACTCTTGCACTCGAAGCAACTGATAAAGCTGAGGAATATGTGGATTTACAATCAGTTGAAGCTGCAATGGTCAGTGCTCTGAGACAGAAGTTCAATCTGGGAAAGTTCAAAAGATTCAAACGAAACAACAAGGAAAGCTCTGGAAGAAAGAACATTGTTGACAATCCAGATTACCCAGGATGCTTTAAGTGTTTCAAGAAGGACCATGCAGTGGTGGATTGTCCAATGTGGGAAGTCGAGTGGATGAAAAATAGAGCTACAAAGGAGAAGGAGAATGAGGCATTAAAAGAGAATGACAAAGACAAGAAGAAAATCAGACGACCTCCAAACTTCAGAGCAGAAAGAAGAAAGAGGAAGGAAGCCTTTTATGCGACATGAGGACCTACTGACTGTGAATCTGACCAAGAAAAGGAATCTGAGGATGAGTCCCCACTAGCACTGATGGGATTGTCAAGTTCAGACGATGAGGATCCTCGGGAGTTCAGAGGAGGAAGAGACCTATCAAAGCCACCTGTGTTTGATGGGACAAGCTACAAGTGGTGGAAGAAGCAAATGAAAATATTTTTTCAAGCGATGGATTATAGTCTGTGGTTGATTGTAAAATGAGGACGCCATGTTCATGTCAAGAGAGCAGCAAACGGACTTCTGGTTCCAAAGTTGGTAGAAGAACTTGATCCTCAAGACTTAAACTAGTTGCAAGCAAATGCCAAAGCTGTGTTTTACTTGAGAAAAGGGCTGACAACTGATGTGCTAGCAAAGGTACTTGAATACAAGTCTGCCAAAGAAATTTGGGAGAAGCTAAAAGAGACGTACACAGAAAATGACCAAAGGAAGGACTCAGCCCTTATGGCGACTGATGGAGAAGAAGCCGCTTATTCAACAGAGGTATGTCTTTCTAATCTAAAAGAAAAATTGCACACATACTCTACTGAAAACTTGATTCTAATAACTGCCACTTTAATTAAGGGTTATGAAAAGGTTAATATTGAGAAAGATAAATTGATTGAAGACATAAGTGATCTTAGAACAAAACACAGGAGTCTTTAAGAACAAAACATTGAGCTGGAAGAAATCAATGCTATTTTGAAAGGGCAGACTCTTGTGTCAAACTCTAAGTGAAGTTCAAACTTTTCTTGAAAATGAGCTCAAACGAACAAATGAGATCCTGTACCAGGAAACTGAGAAAAACAGGATTCTAAAGCAAAAGGTTGAACAATCTGAATATGAGCTTACCAGATTAACAAAATGGAACAAATCCTCTGAGACAATGAATTGGGTTCTTGAAAACCAGAACAAAGGAAAACAAGGTCTAGGATTCAAGAAACCACTGCCCCCATACAATCCCAAAAGCAAATATGTGGGTTTGCCTTATAGCATGTTGTGTACCTTCTGTGGTGAAACTGGGCACTACAGACAAAGGTGCATGAATACAAGAAAGGCAAAGACCAAAAATAAAAGGAGTGTTCTACCTGAATGGGCTAAGAAAGATTTCATTTATGCATTTTCTCATAAGAAGGGACCCAAGCTTGTCTGGGTTCCTAAAGCTAACCCTTGATTTGTTTTGCAGGCTGGAGTGAGAGTGAACAACCCGAGCTGGATTCTTGACAGTGGTTGTTCAAAACATATGACAGGAGACAGAAGAAACCCTCTCTCACTCGCAGCATTTCAAGGAGGTAGTGTAGCCTTCAGAGGAGGAAAATGTGGTCAGATTGTAGGAAATGGAAAAATTAGGAGAACTCTGGATCATGCCATTGAAAATGTATATTGTGTTGATGGTCTCAGACACAACTTTCTGAGTATCTCTCAACTGTGTGATAGAGAAAATGAAGTGAGTTTCTGCTCTGTAGGGTGTATTGTAAAGAACCTACAGAGTGGAGAAATTGTCATGGAAGGAAAAAGGGTGAATAATTTACACAAAGCATCACTGAAATCACTGCCTGGAAACAACTTAACATGCCTGAATATTCAAGAAAGTGATTCTCAACTGTGGCACAAAAGAATGGGACATGCTATTCTGTCACAACTCAACAAGCTAGTATCGAAGGAGCTGGTTCGTGGATTGCCAAATAAGAAATTTGAAAACATAAAAATGTGTGATGCCTGTGTTAAAGGAAAACATGTGAGATCATCCTTTAAATCCAAAAAGGTGGTGAGCACTAAAGCTATTGGAATTGATACATATGGATCTTTGTGGACCAATGAGAGTCAGGAGCAGAGGAGGAAAGAAGTTCGTGTTTGTAGTCGTTGATGATTATTCAAGGTATACATGGACCCTGTTCTTGGCTTCCAAGGATGAAGCCTTTGATAGCTTCAAAGATTGGGCTAGAGTTGTGCAGAAAAGGTTGAGCCTGGAACTGGTCAGTATCAGATATGACCATGGCACAGAGTTCAAAAACTTAAAATTCTCTGAGTATTGTGCAAAACATAACATTGATCGTAACTTTTCTGCACCAAGAACTCCACAACAAAATGGTGTAGTTGAAAGGAAGAACAGGTCTCTGGAGGATATGGCAAGAACCATGCTGCTATCAAGTGGTGAATAGGTGCTCCATAAGAGCTATTCTTGACAAGACTCCATATGAACTTCTCACAGGAAGGAAACCGAATATTGCACACCTGAGGCCCTTTGGGTGTAAATGTCTTATTCACAATAACGGCAAGGAACCATTGGGGAAATTTTATGCAAAAAGTGATGAAGCAATATTCCATTGGTATTCTACTCAAAGCAAGGCATACAAAGTGTTCAACAAGAGAATATAAATAGAAGAGGAAAGCATGTATGCGGTATTTGATGAATCAGATAAGAAAATCGATGAAAATGAAGTAGAAGATCAAGTCATTGGTCTTGTTCGGAATGATGGTACAGCGGACTCCGAAAATCCATAAGAAAAGGAGGAATCATGTGAGGAAAGTGAAGATTCAGCTCCAAGAGAACAAGGAGTCAACATGTCAGGGGGAACAGCAGATGAAGTTGATGATTTAACTAATCAGGAAGAACCCACTCAAGATGCTGTTGAAGGTTCTTCTCATCATATACAACCCAGACCATGGAAATATCAAAGTTCCCATCCTCTGGAGAATGTGCTATCTTAACTGGATAGTGGAATTATGACCAGATCTGCCTTGAAGAACTTTTGTGCATTCTTTGCCTTCCTATCATCCATGGAACCAAAGAACATAAAAGAAGCCTTGGAAGATCCAGATTGGGTTCTAGCCATTCAGGATGAACTACATCAGTTTGAAAGAAGCAAAGTCTGGCATCTGGTTCCTAAGCCAAAAGGCAGGTCAATCATAGGAACAAAGTGGGTGTTCAGAAACAAATTGGATGAGCATGGTATAGTGACAAGAAACAAAGCTAGATTGGTAGTTCAACGATACAGTCAAGAGGAAGGAATTGACTATGATGAGACCTTTGCACCAGTAGCTAGGATGGAAGCCATAAGAATGTTGATTGCCTTTGCTACATACATATAATTTACACTGTATCAGATGGATGTGAAGAGTGCCTTCTTGAGTGGTTACCTTAATGAAGAAGTTTATGTAATACAGCCACCAGGTTTTATGAACAGTGAATTTCATGATCACGTTTACAAACTTGATAAGGCACTCTATGGTTTGAAGCAAGCTCCTAGAGCCTGGCATAAAAGATTGTCAGGATTCTTGCTGAAGAATGGCTTCTCAAGAGGAAGGATCGATAACACATTGTTCTTGAAGAAGAAAGGAAAGGATCTATTGGTGGTTCAAGTATATGTTGATGACATCATTTTTAGTGCCACTAATGAGGTATGCAAGGGATTTGCTTAACTAATGGGTAGTGAATTCGAAATGAGCATGATGGGAGAACTCAATTTCTTCCTAGGATTGCAGATCAAGAAGTCCCCTGAAGGAACTATGAATAATCAACAGAAGTATGTCAAGGAGCTCTTAAAGATGTTCGACATGGAAGGAGCAAAAGACATGGCTACACCTATTGCTCCAGGAACCAAGCTGGACATGGACGAACTAGGTTCTTCTAAAAATTAGAGAAAATATAGAGGAATCATAAGTTCACTCCTCTATCTCATAGCCAGTCGACCTGATATAGTAGTGTGGGACTGTGTGCTAGATTTCAGTCCAAGCCTAAGGAATCACATTTGACAGCTGTGAAGAGAATCTTGTGATATTTGAAGGGAACTCAGGATCTATGCCTATGGTACCCAAGTGGAGGTACTTTTGAACTGATTGGTTTTGCTGATGCTGACTATGCAGGTCATCTGGTGGACATGAAGAGCATTTCAGGGATGGCACACTTTCTTGGTCCTTGCTTAGTCTCTTGGGCTACAAAGAAGTAGAACTCAGTAGCTTTATCTACTGCAGAAGCAGAATATGTAGCAGCTGCATCATGCTGCTCATAATTGCTATGGATCAAACAGCAGTTGGAGGTCTTTGGAATTAAATGTGGTGTTGTGCCCATCTTCTGTGATAACACAAGTGCAGTGAATATTGCCAAGAACCCAGTCCAACATAAAAGGACAAAGCACATTGATATTAGACATCATTTTCTTAGAGATAATGTGGAGAAGGGTCTGAATACTGTAAATTCTTGCAGGACTGAGGACCAAATTGCTGACATCTTTACCAAAGCACTGTACAAAGTTCAATTTGAGAGGAACATGTTGGAGTTATGGATGACCAAAATATACGGATGACTCAGCATTTGTTCCCCAAGGATTGGTTAGATAAGTGTTCATTATTTTTCTTGTAACTATAGTTGCCATTGCCCAGTCTAATTTTGTACTTTATTTAAGTACACCTGTTCAACTGAGTACCATTGGAGTATGCTAATGTGTTCCCAAGAAAGAACTTACAGGGTACATAGAAGGAACCAAGACAAGCATGAGCAACCATGTCCAGGTACATCTACATAGCTATTTATGTTAAGTGTCATAACTGAAATTGATTGTTTGATAAACGTGCATCAAGGAACACTTCCATGTTTTATAACTGCCCATAATTATAGGAACAATTCCTTTTGTGGTTATACTTCTATAAGACTCAAACAGACCCCACTTATTCTAGAAGTCCTATTTGGGTAAGTGTTAATAACTGTCAAATCCTACACTTTCTCGGTTTCCCAGAACTTTAAAAAACTGCTTCTGTTTTCATTGCCATCATTACTACCTATTCCCTAGATAAACCCCAACTCACCATTACTTCTTCTCAAAATCAAAAGGAAAAGAAAGAAATACACTTGCAAAACCTCTCTCTATTCTGTTCTCTCTCTCTCTCTCTAAAATACAAAACAAGAAATTCGCTTTCAGAAACCCTAACCAAAATCACCATGTCTCAAGCACAATCATCATCCGCTTCTCCGGCAAAGACCTCAGAGACCTAGGCTTCTAAAGAATCAACTCCCAAACCTCCTGCCACTACTCACGCCAAAAGAATCGTCAAAGCTAGGGCGAAATTCCTCAAAAGAGCAGGAAAGAAGGGTTTCAAGAAGATAGTTGCCAGACCCTCGCTTTCGATGTCGGAGTCTCCAGTTGTCGTTGAAAAATCAATTAAGGTAGAAGATCACTCAACCCTAACTAGTTCTACTACTTTAGAGTCTGTTAAAAGCCCTGGGAAGTTGAATTCAGAAATTTTATTTAAAGGGTTAGATGAAATTATAAAATTAGTAGAACCTAGTGGTATAGCTGATAGGGGGAATGTTAGTGGTGAAAATTTGCCGATTGTGCAGGAGGACTTAGTTCCTGAGATTGGGTTTCTTGTTTCTATAGTGACTGACAAAGTAGAGGAAGCCAATCTAGTAAAAAGGTGTTCGAAAAATTGAGATAGGAGGATTCTGCTGAGTCTCAAAAGGGTCCAGTCAACGAACCTAGTTCGGAGGCTGTTCCTGTTAAGAAGGTTCATGTGATGGGTGTGTTGGGAGGTTCAGTTGGTGTTAGACCAAGTTCTGTTGAAGCCACTAAGGAATTGAGCCAAGAATTTGGCTCTTGCTCAGTTTCTGCAGTGGCTGAGGATGCAGAACTTGACTGGACTGACTCTGAGGGAGAGAAATATGAAAAAAATTGAGGATGCTGATGGTGAAAGTGAGAAAGCTGTAGAGAGAGAAAAGAAAAGGGTTAAAAGAAAGTTTAGGGAAGAGGATGAGAATTTGATGGGAGAGAGGTAGAAGAGGAGGTAGTTTTCTAACTGAAACAAAGCCAGAAACAGATAAAAGAAGAAGGCTATTGAAACAGGGAAAAGTTGTGTCAAAAAGCTGGTTAGTGGATGAGAGTGATGAGAATTCTCATGATGAAAAATGGGAATTGATGATAAGCCTACTTCTCAGAGAGCTCCTAGAAGGGTGGCTACCAGGTCTGCTTTGAAGCAACAGGTAGAGAGGATAGCGAAGCTTGAGAAGAAGAGTTGTAAGAAGGTGGTTGATGAGAAGCAGGAGAAGAATGTTGTTGAAGCAAAGGAGGAGAGTGATGAGGAAGGGATCTATATTGAGCCTAGTGATTCTGATACAGACAGTGAGATAGAAAACAAGAAGAAGAAGAAAGACACTGATGAGGAGGTTGACAGAGCAGCCTTCTTTACTAGGCACCAAGTATTGGCTGGGAGCATCTTGAGTGACCTAAATAAGCACATCACGAAACCTCTACTAAGAAAGGTAGAGGATCAAGGCTGGTTGAATCTCTTTGCTAAGGAGAATAGATTTCTGTATGCTGAGGAGATTAGGGAGTTCTACACAAATTGCAGAGTTGCTGCAAGAAGAGTGTTTTCAGTTGTCAAAGGAGTAGAGATAGAGTTTGGAAGGACAGAGTTGGGAATAATTCTTGAGGTTCCTGTTGAAGGTTATTGCAGGTATATCAAGCTGAAATGGCCAAAGAGGACTGATGAGGTAACAACTCTAAGAGTGGTGAAGAAATTCTCAGGAAAGACCAAACTTAGAAAAGAAAGAAAGGTTGAGAAGAAAGGAATGGAGCCAACTCATCAGTTACTTTTTGAGTTTGTTCATAGGTTTCTGTTGCCTAGGGGGGAAAGGAACAGTGAGGCCTGTGCTCTAGACTTGACTTATATGGATCTGCTGGATAGACGAACAAGGATCAATTTACCTAGTCTGATCATCAGACACATAAAGAGGATTGCTGACACTGATCAAAAGCCACATTCTTTGGTGCATTCCTACATCCTACAGCAGATCTTTGAGCACTTTGGGGTACCCTTGGAAGAAGGCATGAAGCCAACCATACATCAGATGTTTGGCTAAAATGTGTTGAAAAACTGTGACTTCTTCAAGGAGAAGAGAGCTTCCAAGAGGCCAGTAGAAGTCAAGCAAGAGCAGCCTGAGGAAAGTGAGGACTTTGGACCAGATGAGTCAACTGCAGCTGTGAAGGAATTGGAGCAGCATGTTCTGGAAGTGAATGAAGAGAATGCTGAATTGCATAGGAAGCTGAACGTGAAGGATCAAGAAATTGATTGCTTGAAGATCGAGTGCTACAAGTATGACGCCGAGTTGGTGATGGAAAGGGCCAAGAATTCCAAGAATATTGAGGCACTTGTAAAGCACTTCAACCTGGAGACCTGAGTCGTACTCACTTTCTTTCCTGTCCTTGTCCAAATCCGTCCTTTATTTCCCCATGTGTCACTCCTTGATGTGTGTTCTTAAGACAATCTTTTACAGTTGTGTACTTAATTGGGCTGTGTGGTTGACATGTCCTGGATAATTGGTTTTAAATTTCTTTAATCTACATTGGGTCCTTTCTATTATATATCTGGTTCTGATTGGGCCCTTAGCCTTTTTTCCTGTGTGTTCAGTTGACTTGATTGCCTTGTGTTCTAGACTGGACGGTACTAACTTGTTCTTGAAGGATTTTGAATTTTTTCGATGATTCCAAGGGAGGGAAGAGAAGAATGTTTTTCATCATCTGTTTTAAAATTTTCAAATGTATTTTAGTTTTTATGTTTTTGGTATTTTTGTCTATCCAGGTTCTTTGGCAACATTTGTTTGTCATCATCAAAAAGGGGGAATTTGTTGAGGTAAAATTTTTGAAGAATGACAAATGAGAAGGACCCAGTGGTTCTGAAGGAGGACCTGGTCCTTATAAAGAAGGGCACGTCTGATCGAAAAGATTGAGGGTTATAAATCCATGCAGAACTAGGAAGAATGGCGCGTAAACAAGTATGCATCCTAGTCAGCTTAAAGAGGTTGTGACGTAGCTGTGTCTTCGAAGTACAATAAGAGTTGGAACTAAACAAGGAAAGAGTCACAGGAAATCTTGTCTTACTATAATTACAAGGTTTCCTTGTGAAACTCTATTAGGGTTTTAAAGCCCATATAATAGTCAGTAGTTGATGCAGCCGAAACTCAGTTATTTACAAACAGAGAGTTCAGAGCATACACAGGCGATCCAACAACTTTCAAAGTGACTTAACTGGAAAAGACAACTGTCGAAGGCTATTTAGTTAAATCTAGATATACTGTCTAGGTTCTTGTTTTGTAAGTTGTCTGAATTGGTACTATCATTGTTATACATATATGCTTACGTTAGAAGCAATTGTATTAGGTGCTTAGATTATAACATGTAACTACTTTGTTTATTTCTAATGTGTTGAAATTGCATGGTGTGCCTCGTACTATTATGAGTGATCGAGAGTCAAAATTTTTGAGTCATTTTTTGAAATGTCTATGGGGCACCAAATTACTATTCTCAACGTCTCACCATCCTCAGACTGATCAACAGACCGAGGTAGTTAATCGAACCTTGGGAGCTGCTTCGAGCTATGACCAAAGGTAAGGTCAGAAACTGGGCTGATTGTTTTTCCGTGATGGAATTTGCATACAATCGAACAGTGCATCGAATAATTGGAATGACTCCGCTCGAATGTGTGTATGGTTTTAACCCTTTAATTCCACTTGATCTAACCCCATTGCCTCGAGATTCTATTATAGATTTTGAAGGTACTCGATGAGCCTCTGCTTTGATCGAGTTGAAGGCCAAGATGAAGAAGAACCTAGAGGAAGCTTATGCCAAGGTGGACCGAAGAAAAAAAAGGGGCGCAAGATGTTGGAGTTAAAGAACAGAGATTGGATGTGAGTTCACTTCCGAAAGAAACAATTTTCGAAACAAAAGAAAGGAAAGTTGCCTCCTCGAGGGGATGGCCCGTTTCAAGTGCTGAGCAAGATCTACAACAATACATATGTGATCGACCTGCTTGGTGAGTATAACGTGTCCAACACCTTTAATTTTGCTGACTTACCTCCTTGTATTGTAGGCCAAGCATCGGAGGCAGAAGAGGGCTTGATTTCAAGGACAAAATCTTTTCAAGAAAGGGAGGATAATGCAGCCCGAACCTGTGCTGATCAAGTGTTCAATCCATCGAGGTTGATGACACGAAGCCAAGCCAAGTTGTTGTACAGTGTTTACATTCAATTGGCGTGGTTGGGAGAAAGCAACCTTTCCGAAGGTAATTGGCCGAGCTCAAGATTCGAGTGCTTCATCTACAAGCTTGAGCTCAAAGAAGGGAGTGACCGAACACGCATCATCGACGCTGAAGAGTAAAGCAAACAACCAAACGAAGGGAGAGAGTCTGATGTCAGATGTGTCGAGCTGAACAACCAAGCACTGAAGTCAAGAGCTCGAGCTCAAGTGTTCGAATTCGAGTGTTCGACTGAAGGAGTGTCCGAACACTTAACTTATTCAGCCCTGCGTGGCTTGTTCCTATTGGTCGTCTGTGACCATTTTACTATTTTGCCCTTAGTATTGTCTATATAAACCTCCTTTCATTTTCTTTGTAGACACCTAGTTTTTGTATGAATGTTGAATTTAGGGAAATGCTAATTGTGTCTCCATTGGAGCCGAACCCCGTCGTGGGAATTTAAAAGAACTTGTGTCATTCAGTGTCATTGTTTGAATATTTTCTTTTTGGTCATTCAGTTCGCAAGAAGCATAGTTCTTCTTGAGGATTGTTGCATAGTATAGGTGCATCTCTTTGTTTCTCTGTTGTTTGAACCGAGACCAGTTCCTCAGATTCATTCCAATGAAAGCAAGAGATTTGTCTTGCTTCTATCTTTATTTTCCGTTGATTTTATCTTCGGTTGTTAAGCTTAATCTTCATCGATTTAGCTTGCACCACCCCCTCTCCTCCCCTCTAATACACGCTCTAATATATACCTCAATAGATATACACGCCACTACCAATTGAAATACATACACATAAAAACAATAGAGAACATACACTCATACCACTGGTACAAACACACACCATTTTTTACACAGACCATATACACACAATCCACAAAAGGGGTTGAGGGATACAAATCAGGGGAGGGTCAGTAGAAGCATCAAAACAAGCCACCACCACCAGCAGTAATAATATCGTCATTGACGGTGGAAAATCCATGTCGCCTTTGTTCCTTCGCTGACTTTATCTTTTGGGTTGATTACTGAAATGGAAAGGAGGGCCGGGGTGGTAGCGACGGCACCAAGAAGTTGCTCCTCTGCCTCCTCCTACACACCATATCTCGTTTTGTTTTGGGTGACTCGTTTGATCGTTGTTGATAAAGAGTTGGAAATTGCTTTCCACGAATGGTCCTGGGTTTCTACAATTGTTTTGACGCGTTTACTTACTTAGGTTGATTATCCTGTTATGTTACTTTGCCTCGTTTATTTTTTGTTGGATTACTTTGCTTTTGCAGCATTGGCCCATTTACTCTTCTGGATCATTTTGCTGAAGCTTGGCCCATATACCATGATTGGAATTGTTAGACTATAAAAATTATTTATTTGAGGCTTTACACTGGTTTGAATGGATACTACACCGTTTGGTCAATGACATTTTGGTGGCCTAATGCAAGTCTTGTCCCATTACGATACAATGTCCCTCCAAAAACAAAAAATAGGCGATGACGATGCCATTTATATACAATGTTGCAAAAAAAAAAAAAAAAGGGATAGTCAACGGGACCCGCACTTGGCATGGCAACATGACCGACCGGCGTGTTTGCAGCCGTGATGATATCCTTAACCCTCTATCACCTAATCTGAGCCTAAAACTTTCAAATATTCCTTTTCCCCTTTTATTTTCCCTTTTGTTGTTAGTCTGTTATTATTGTTGTTGTTGTTGTTATTATTATTATTATTATTATTATTATTATTATTATTATTATTATTATTATTATTATTATTACTATTGTTTTACTTTTATAATATTAAGTCATTTTCATATTTTTTGTAAGGTACATTCGGTCGAAATTTGTTAACGACGACCCAATCGGAGAGGACAAAACATTTCAAAACTATTACATTTTTGCTCTATTTTATTTTATTTTTTTACGATCTTTACTAATTCATTTTTTATTTTGCAAGGTATCTTTGGTTGAAGATCGCTAAGGAAGAAGAAATAATCAAATATGATCATTTTGTTAGTTTTGATTATTATCTAACTTGTATATAATAGTAGATAGTGTTTAGTTAGATTTAGTTTAAATTATACTTTCTAGAATCCCAATTATTTTGTCCGGCCGGTAACCATATTTGGTGGAATCCGAGAGGTGCCTAACACCTTCCTTTCGAGTTAACTTGAACCCTTACCTAGAATCTTTAGTTTGCAAGACCATGTTTTCATAGTTAACTATAAAAATTGGCTAGAAATAAAGTAGGTTCCCTAATACGTCTAGTTAAAAAATATGTTAGGTAGCGACTCCAAGTTTTACCCCTGAGTTCTAATAAGTCGAGCCCTATTTCGAACCCTAACCAGTTCGAGAAAAAAAAGGCGTGCGATAGAATGGCGAGTCCCCTGGGGCCATCAAGGTTCAAACCATAACGGACTTTATATTTGGATTTTCTATATCATTGACATTTTTGAGACTAACTTTTTTCTTTTCCTTTTATGCAGGAACGGAACTTAGTCTCCTTGGCACTTCTTTTATTATTTTAATTTTGTTGGGTTTTCTTTGAACCTCCTCCACTCCTAAAAATTATACTTGCAAATACTATGAGCAATTACGTGGATCTCACGGTCATTCCACTCTCAAATCACCCTTTAGGATGAACAGTTTGGAATCTAATTGGTCCGTGGTACAACCAACAACTCTAAAAGTTCCCACTCCTTGGTTGTAAACTTGGGGGAACCATAACTTGTCTAGAAACCCACTGTTGGAAGTTTTTTTTAGGAGAAGGCATCACATTCCATGCTTCAACAGTTTTCAAATCTTCCACAAGTTTGCTAAGTCTTTTTTTCTTTTAAACAGTTTCACTTCATGATTTTTTTCCATTTTTAATATTGTCTACTTTCTATTATCCATTTTTTTTATACTAACTCGTTTGTTTTGTTTTTCATTATACTCCATTTAAAAATAAAAAAAAAATATTTTGTGAATTACTTCAACATGTGCATCATTTTTCAAATTTTACACAATTTTAGAAAACATGTGTATTTTCTTTCATAATTTATATATTTTTAAACTTATGCATAACGCTCATACTTCTCGCCACTCCTGGTAGTTTCAAATTGTGCATTGAAAAAACACGGTGGTTACGACCACCTCTCCCTCACAAGAATTCCATTAGGGGGAATGACTTGAAATCTATTTGGTCCCTGATGTTCCCGCTTCCGAGTCGTCCGCTTGGAATGATAGTAAAACTCGGTCTAAGCCAACCAAGCTCTTAGTGGTAACTCTAGGGCCATGCATCATGACATATTATTAGTCGACTTGTTCTCATGTTCGATAGGCCAACTTGTTCAAAGACCGAACGGGTTTTTGACCCCCCAAAGAGCGTTGAACATGATTTATTTTCATTTACTTGAAGGATTAAATGTTCAAATGTGGACCGTTTATTAGAATTGTTCTGAATTCAGTGCTATTCGAAAGCACAAGGGTAACTGAACAAGCATCAAAAGCACAAATTGAATCAGTAACTGATAAGTGGTTGGAATAATTTTGCATTCAATGAAATTCAAAGGCACGAAAGGTAACCTAAGAGGCATCAAAAGCCCAAGTTGAATCAGAAACGATCATTTATTCCTAAACGGTTTGAATCATTCTGTATTCAGTGTTATTCAAAGGCACAAAAGGTAACCTAAGAGGCATTAAAAGCCCAAATTGAATCATAAACGACCATTTATTCCTAAACAGGTTGGATCATGACACGACCCGGAATCCGGTTAGGTCGTGCGGGCACCCGACATCCTCCCCTAGACCCGTCGGGCGAACCCTTACCAATTAAATCAGGAATATAAATATAACAATTAATAAATAAAGACAGGACTAAAAAAAACTTACAGATATATTGACACCTCTAAGCTGTACGAAATAAAATTGCAGCTGACTACCCAGCATACTAGGTTTAGGGTTACCCAGACTAGACATCTAAGAGTACAAAGAAAACAGATACCTCTTGAAGGGAGCAAAATGCAACTGAAATAATAAATAATAAACTGGTGGCCATCCGGAATAACGCTGGCTCACCCTTACAGCTGAAGTCGCCTTCGCTCCTGAACAACGCGGCGAACTCAATCCTGGAGCGAACCTGCCGAAACAAAATAGATAGACAAGAAACAAACAACAAACAAGGGTGAGTCAAAAGGACTCAATAAGTGGGGCAGACTAGCCACCTCAGAGAATAGGATAGCTAGCCAGGGAGAAAAGAAACAAATAGACCAAATTCCTCTTATTTAAATTATAAAAAGGCAGGGCCAGATAATAACCGGAAACACGTATGAAACCCCAAACTCAACAAGGAATACGAGCCAGAAACATGTTAACAAATAAGCAATGCACATATTAGCAGAACAGTAGTCATGTACCGCAAGTCTGCACAATGGTATGAATTGAGATGCAATAAAATGAAGTGAGATGAAATGAAATATGATGCAAAGGGTCAAATGTGCCCGCCATCCCATCTCGAAGCGGAATACTCCTGCATTCGAGGGGAATCCAATCTGATAACCAACTGGAGCGGAATACTCCTGCTCCTGGGGCGGAATACTCCTGCACCTTACATAATATAAACCAGAGGCGGAATACTCATGTACTCTCTTGGGGCGGAATACTCATGCACCCGATATAATGTAAAGCTAAGGTAGAATACTCCTGCACTCTCCTGGGGCGGAATCCTCCTACCCTCAATATGATACAATGGAGCAGAATACTCCTGCTCCTGGGGCGGAATACTCCTACCCTCAATATGATACAACGGAGCGGAATACTCTTGCTCCTGGGGCGGAATACTCCTGCACCGAATATGATATGCAATGTATTGCATATGAATGACATATAATGCATATGAATGCAATGTGATACAATAATAACCCTTCACCGGCGCGGGACTCTCATCGACAGCCGGGAAGTAGATGCCAACTCACAGCCAGAGTACAATGCTCAGGTCCTCAATGCAATACCAACAACAGGACATAATATATAATATACAAGATAAATCCAAAGCTAAGGCATAAGGAGTACGCCTATCGGAAGCTACACACATAAGGAACACGTGGTAGAAAATTCATGAGGCCAGGTGCCTCGAAAGTAATGGATATAAACACTTACCTCTTCCAAAAGTTAGCATAGCCACTCTATAACCGCTTTGTCCTTTGGTTTCATTGCCAAACGATCCCACTCTATTCAATAAGCAGAAAAATAAATCAAATTAGGCTAAAGGCTTCATTCGTCATATCTTAAGGCAATCCGGTTAGGAACCTGATACCCTATTTGCATGCGCAATACGCAGGCCATGCCTATATACAGGGTTTAAGGTCAAATAACCAAACCCCAAATAATTTACATTTATATGTTGCCCATAACACACTGAGTACGAATATATAATCAATTTCATTATCGGGGTCCATTTGACCCTTAAACTATTAATTGAACTTATTAAAATGATGTATAATATTCCAAGTGTTACCGTTAAAACATATTCAAACACACGTAATAAACTCAAATAATATATTAGGATCATTACCTGAATGTTTCAGGGTGAAAACTCAACTTTTTTCCAGCCCCTTTTTTCATTTTCTGGCATTTTTTTCCACTGCATCATTTCATTTTTCTCTGTTTTGATTCTGTTTAATGTTTTAGTAAGAACTAAGGGATATCCCTTAGTATCCACCGCCAAGCTCAACCCTCACTTTCTTTCCGTTTTTGTCTTTTTCCTCTTTTTTTTTTTTTGTTTTCTTTTATTTTATTTTATTTTCTTAACGAAAATTAAAACGGTGCCCTACGATATTCGAAATAATTCTAAATTTTGCTTACGAGTTATATAAAATATATGTAACATATTCGCTAAGGCGGATCTCAAATCGGGTTCCCGAAATTCCATATGCGAATTTAAATGGAAAAAGGTCAAATTATTTAACTTTCGGCATTTTAGCGGAAACTAGCCGAAAAACATCGAAATTCACTTTCAAAAGTTCACAAAAGTCACAAATAATCATACGAACCTAACGGCACTTTCAGATTTCGAATCGGAGCTCATTCGCCAAAATCGAGCTCGAAAATCTCTTTTTAATATTTATCGATAATAAAAACTGAAACCTTCTTCCGATGCCTACCAAACGAGGTCTGATTTAGCTCAAATTTTACAGTGTTGACACCCAATTTTGTCCCGAATTTTAATTTAATGTATAATTATTTTAAAATTAAGTTAAATTCTGAAAATTGCAAGTAAATAGCTAATTTTAAAGGAAAATGACCAAAATTGCAAGTCATCCTTTCATTTGCAGTATACTATATAATTATTTGTTTAATTTAATTAAAGAGCTAAATTTGTTCATGAATTTCAATTTAGGATCGTTTCTGAAAAGCCCATTTATACACACACAAATGCACAAAATCGTTTATATTTTTTCCCAATCAAAACAACCTCAAAACCCGGCCCACTTACCCCTCATTTTCTTATTCATCTTCATCTCCTTACAAAAAACCCTACACCCACACCCATTACATTAGACATCAGCCGCGACACTCACCAAAAACACCCACTTCATCTTCCCTTCATCACCATTCTCCCTTACACAAAAAAGGATCAAACTTCTTCTCAATTTGGCAAGCACACAAAAACCCTAACCATTAACCCACCTGAAAAAAACCCCTTTACAATTCCCTCTCCATTACTCAAAATCCCACACACACACGGTATAAAAACCACTATACACGGTCCCCACCAACTCATCTCCCTCCACATACAACTCCAGCCTACCCATGTTCTCATTTTCTTTCTTTGCGATTAAGAAAAGAGTTTTCCCTATTATCTCCGTTTTTAGATTTGCTTATTGATCTTGGATTATTTCTATACTGAAAACTTTGTGGGTCTGCTTATTTTGCCCTGTTATTGAGCTCCTGAGTTGAATTTAATGAAGTGAACTTGTTCCCCTTTTGTTTCTTTAACTCATGGTTGAAAAGTGATGAGGGTGTTGTGGAGTTGAAGTGACGCCGCTACAGGCTGGTGTCGCTCCTCCTTCACCATGTTTCTGCTGTTTTGTTCACCGGAAAATTGACATTACCGGCGAGCTATCGCTGTCGCCGTTTGTTTCCATTAGATTGGTTTTCTGTGATTCCACTTATTTATTTTTTAATTGGAATCGTTAAATGTTTCTGGGTTCTCACTGTTTCTGATTCGTGATTGGAATTGAAGAGCACGGTGGAGTTGTAGCGACGCCGCTACCTAGCTGGTGTCGCTCCTCCTCCCACTCGACTCCAATGTTTGCTCTGCTCGTCGTTGTCTCTGAATCGCTGGATCCATTTATTCTTGCCCTTTCCGTTGACTGCGATTTCGATCGTTGGTGTGCTCACCGGAAATTTGTCTGCGAGCCCGTTCGTTCATTGTCACTGTCTTAATTGATTGTTGGGAAATATAGTTCGTTATTGTTCTGGTTTTTGGCCCTGCAGATTTGTTATCAAAATTGGAACGGGCTCTCTGATGTGCGTCACTTGTATTTGGAGTTATCGATATTGCCATGGTTTTTATCCGCACTTTATTGTGAAATTAGATTGGGCTGGATAAGAAATGGTTTAACTATGATTATTCCATTGTTGACTACACTGACTTGTTGAACCTCGGATTATTCAGTTTGTCTTACTGAATTGGAAGTTGCATTACACTAATTAGGGCCAATGAAAATACATACATGTATTGAGGCCTACACAAGGAATTGACGGACAATAAATTGACGGATTTTGAACTTGATACTACACTTGAACTGTCCCGTTCCCGTGTCCCTAAAGCAAAAGGCGATGATGAAAGTATGAACTTAATGCAAAGCAAGTCGAATAGAGTAGTGGGTTTGGTGCTTTGGCATGGCAACACGGCCCGGGCTCCGTGTTTGCAACCATACCAAATCCCGAGCCTCTACATGACGCGCCATACAAATCTGAGCCTAAATTTTGCAAAACAAACCCCGTTACTATTATTATTATTATTATTATTATTATTATTATATTTTTATTATTACTTTATTACTTTATTATTGTTATTTTATTTCATTAATTATTATACCTTATTATCGTACTAATTCTATTTTATTTGTTTGTTTTTGCGAGGTATATATTGGCACGAATAATTTATGGGCGAGTTTGGCTAACTCACGAACGGGAATAACCCATTGCACTACAGGCATTTGCGGATTGAATTCGGACCCGAGCATTCAGAAATAAGACTTAGGAATTTTAGAAAATTCAAGGCTCCCACGAGTTGATCATTTCCCGGGTTTTATCTTTAAACTTCGCATTACTTTCTTTGGATATTTATGCAAATAAATGTGTAGAATATTTATTTATCAATAATATTTGATTGTTTGTATATTGTTTTACTTTATGTTCGTTCCCCTTTTATTTTTGAAGTCGTGATTCAATTTATTGCAAACTGAGGCCAATTAGCAAAATGCGCGCAAATTAAAATATTTTTCATAAACAAGTTTTATTTCAATTAATTATTTTAGATAAAATTTTTTAAAAAAGTATATTTTGCAAATATTTTGGAAACCTGTCGGATTAACCGTATTTTACGGAATTTCGGAAGTGCCTTAAAAACCTTCTTCCGAAATTAATAAAACCTCTTACCTTTAGAATCTCTGAAAAGACCGTCTTTTTTCTAAAACGGAGTTTTTGCACGCATTTGTTAATTTGGTTCCCTGTTTTCCTTAAATTGGGTGGCGACTCCAAAAACTCCAAAAGAGTTAGCCCATCCTGTCGATATTCCGGAATTTATCCTTTTCGGGGTAATTTTTGGGGTTCAACAGCATGGCGACTTCACTGGGGAGCAATAAAGGTTTTGACCATAAAGGTTTCTAATTGTTTGCAACTAGCATGCCTAATTTATTTGCTTTATTATATCTGTTTATTTGGTTTGCCTTATAAAGTATGTATCGTATTAATTTGTGCATAATCTGCATTCCGTTCAAATTTCCTCCCTCATGGAGCCTGTCAATTCTCTTTCACCTCCTCGATTTCATCACGGGGTACCCGCTTGACGAGTAGTTATGCAGGAAGGGCATTGCCCTTACCTCACTCTTTGAAACTTCTTTCGTGTCACCAAAGTTAGTTCGGGATATAGAGATTGCCTGGTTTTGTCATGGCCAGTTCTACTGCGTTGTGAGGCCAGGTCTATCCCGTATAGGTCGATTCAGCCTCAACCGTTAGCCCACTCTTAGAAGGAGATTAGGTCATGCATGCATATTCACCTTAGTTTGGGGAAGGTTCGGCAGATTTGGTTGGTTTGTGTTTTGGAGATGGCTGGGTGTAGTGAGATCTAAGAGGCGAAGCCCCTGGTGTCTTTAAAAGGATCAGTGGGGTCCCTCTCATGAATGGCTTTGCGTGTGTGCAGGCCTATGTTGATTATCCAGCTGCAACTTTGTAAAAATTGAAGTATGCGAGCGAAGCCCCTGTGTCTTTGAATGACAAGTGGGGTCCCTCTTTGAAGACCAGTGCGGTCTTAACTGCCTAGGAAACTGAGAGGCTTGATTAAAGCCGAGGACCAGTGAGGAGCCATATGAACAAGGTCTGTGAGCCTTGCAAAACTTAGGAAGCTGAGAGGCTTGTCCAAAGTCGAGGACCAATGAGGTTTTGTTTTGAAAGGCCAATTGGCGCCTTTCGTGATTTGCAGTCTGGTATTGTGGAGGCAATTGGAAATTTCTCCCTGGATGTTGTAAAACAATTGGGAGTTGTGATTGGAGGAGTGTGGATGTTTGCAAAAAGCTTTGGAGGATTGTTTCGGGTTTTAGGCATTTAGGTTTAGAATTTTGTGCAGATTCTCTGGAGAGCATGAGCTGTGTTAAATACTTGTAATTGTCACATGTTAATTGCTTGCCTTGCTTTATTTGCCCAACAAGCGTTAAATACTAGGTGTTGCTTGCTTGTATGCAATTCTATGAATGACGTGCAAACTATCTTAGTTACCCTTTGTGAGGTTTCTTTTGTTTTGTTTACTTCTCTATCAAATGTTGGATTTGTGAAGTGGCAGACCATCCACCATGCAAAGGTTTCGAGATATGATTGATGGTAGTGACACGACCCGAAATTCGGCTAGGCCGTGCGGGCACCTGACATTCTCCCCTAGACCCGTCGGGCGAACCCTTACCAATTAAATTAGGAAAATAAATATAATTCAATTCATAAATAAGAACAAGACTTTAAAAAAAAATTACAGACATACTGATACCTCTAAGCTGTACAAAAGAAATTACAGCTGACTACCCAACATGCTAGGTTTAGGGCTATCCAGACTAGACATCTAAGAGTTCAAAAGAAGACAGATACCTCCTGAAGGGAGCAAAATGCAAGTGAAATAATAAACATAAAACTGGTGGCCATCCGGAATAAAAGCTGGCTCACCCTGACAGCTGAAGTCGTCTTCGCTCCATCACAACGTGACGAATTCAATCCTGGAGCGAACCTGCCGAAACGAAATAAATAGACAAAAACAAACAAGGGTGAGTCAAAAGGACTCAATAAGTGGGGCAGACTAGCCACCTCAAAGAATAGGATAGCTAGCCAGGGAGGAGAAACAGATAAACAAAATTCCTCTTATTTAAATTATAAAAACGCAGAGCCAGATAATAACTAGAAACACGTATGGGATGACAAACTCATTAACAACCAGGAACGTAAGATAACCAAAACATATAGGTATCCCGAACACATCAACAATCAGAAATATATCCTGTTGCGGCGTGCAACCCGATCCATATATTCATCCTGTTGCGGCGTGCAACCCGATCGATATATTTATACCATTACGGCGTGCAGCTCGATTCCCGCAACCCGGGATACGAGCCAGAAATATATAGGCAAACTAGTATACATACCGCATACATAAAACACAACACAATATACACAATAGTCAGTATGCGGTGCAATGAGATGGGATGAGTGCGGTATGATGCAATGCAGTCACATATGTCTGAGATTGCCCTAAGATGTGAGGAATGAAGCCTTTAGCCTTATTTGATATATTTTTCTGCTTATTGAATAGAGTGGGATCGTTTGGCAATGAAATCAAAGGACAAAGCGGTTGTTGGTCGCAATGCTAATTTTTTAGAGAGGTAAGTGTTTATATCTATTTCTTTGGAGGCCCTTGGCCTCGTGGATTTTCTACCACGTGTTTCCTTACGTGTGTAGCTGCCGATAGGCGTACTCATTACGCCTTAGCTTTGAATTTACATTGTATATTATATGTTATGCCCTGTAGTTGGTATTGTATTGAATATATGAGCATTGCACTCTGGTTTTGAGCATTGCATATACTTTCCGGTTGGCGATGAGAGTCCCGCACCGGCGAAGGGTCATTATTGCATATACTTCCCGGTTGGCGATGAGAGTCCCGCACCGGTGAAGGGTCATTATTGCATATGTCATTATTGCATATACTTTCCGGTTGGCGATGAGAGTCCCGCACCGGCGAAGGGTCATTATTGCATATACTTCCCGGTTGGCGATGAGAGTCCCGCACCGGCGAAGGGTCATTATTGCATATGTCATTATTGCATATACTTCCCGGTTGGCGATGAGAGTCCCGCACCGGCGAAGGGTCATTATTGCATATACTTCCCGGTTGGCGATGAGAGTCCCGCACCGGCGAAGGGTCATTATTGCATATACTTCCCGGTTGGCGATGAGAGTCCCGCACCGGTGAAGGGTCATCATTACATATACTTCCCGGTAATCGATGAGAGTCCCGAGCCGGTGAAGGGTCATTATTGCATATATCTCCTGGTAGACGATGAGAGTCCCGCGCCGGAGATAGGTATCAGACATATGTGACTGCATTGCATCATACCGCACTCATCCCATCTCATTGCACCGCATACTGACTATTGTGTGTATTGTGTTGTGTTTTATGTATGCGGTATGTATACTAGTTTGCCTATATATTTCTGGCTCGTATCCCGGGTTGCGGGAATCGAGCTGCACGCCGTAATGGTATAAATATATGGATCGGGTTGCACGCCGCAACAGGATGAATATATGGATCGGGTTGCACGCCGCAACAGGATATATTTCTGATTGTTGATGTGTTCGGGATACCTATATGTTTTGGTTATCTTACGTTCCTGGTTGTTAATGAGTTTGTCATCCCATACGTGTTTCTAGTTATTATCTGGCTCTGCGTTTTTATAATTTAAATAAGAGGAATTTTGTTTATCTGTTTCTCCTCCCTGGCTAGCTATCCTATTCTTTGAGGTGGCTAGTCTGCCCCACTTATTGAGTCCTTTTGACTCACCCTTGTTTGTTTTTGTCTATTTATTTCGTTTTGGCAGGTTCGCTCCAGGATTGAATTCGTCACGTTGTGATGGAGCGAAGACGACTTCAGCTGTCAGGGTGAGCCAGCTTTTATTCCGGATGGCCACCAGTTTTATGTTTATTATTTCACTTGCATTTTGCTCCCTTCAGGAGGTATCTGTCTTCTTTTGTACTCTTAGATGTCTAGTCTGGATAGCCCTAAACCTAGCATATTGGGTAGTCAGCTGTAATTTCTTTTGTACAGCTTAGAGGTATCAGTATGTCTGTAATTTTTTTTTAAAGTCTTGTTCTTATTTATGAATTGAATTATATTTATTTTCCTAATTTAATTGGTAAGGGTTCGCCCGACGGGTCTAGGGGAGAATGTCGGGTGCCCGCACGGCCTAGCCGGATTTCGGGTCGTGTCAGGTAGACGCTTTAACTCGTGAACGGTGCAGTACCAGAAGCTAATGGCATTGCTTGAAAGAACTTGGCGATTGAACTTAGTAGCATTGTTTTCAATTTTAATTCAGATTGAGGCCCTGAATTGCATTGTACTTTAAAGCTTATCAACCCCAAGACCCTCTTTGCTGTGTGCCCGACCGGCTTGCCAGTTGATTTGTCAAGATTGTCCAAATTGATTTGCACTCGCTTTAAATTACGCCTTTGCATTTTCTTTGTATTACGTCTTGTTTTACTTTTTAGGTTAACAGGTCAGTCCCGAGACCCTCCTTGCTTCGTGCCGGACCGGTTCGCCAGCTGATTTGTTCGACAATCAACCCCAAGACCCTCCTTGCTTCATGCCGGACCGGCTTGCCAGTTGATTTGTCAAGATTGTTGAAAATGCTTTGCATTATGCCTTCGCACTTGCTTTATTGCTTCGCCAGTGGATGGGAAGACAATTTATCAAAGATATTGCAGCTTGCATTTACAAATTACGTCATGCCTACCGTAAGCAATCGGGGGCCTTATTATGTGTCTATCGTGAGCAAGCGAAGACTTCATTAGCATTGAAGCCTACCATAAGCAATTGGAGGCCTTATTCTGAAGCCTATCATAAGCAATTGAAGGCTCTTTTATTATTGATCCTACCGTAAGCAATCGGGGGGGGTCTTATTATCAAGTCTATCGTGAGCAAGCGAAGACTTCATTAGCATTGAAGCCTACCATAAGCAATTGGAGGCCTTATTCTGAAGCCTATCATTAGCAATTGAAGGCTCTTTTATTATTATCCTACCGTAAGTAATCGGGGGGTCTTATAATCAAGTCTATCGTGAGCAAGCGAAGACTTCATTGGCATTGAAGCCTACCATAAGCAATTGGAGGCCTTATTTTGAAGCCTATCATAAGCAATTGAAGGCTCTTTTGTTATTGATCCTACCGTAAGCAATCGGAGGGTCTTATCATCAAGTCTATCGTGAGCAAGCGAAGACTTCATTAGCATTGAAGCCTACCATAAGCAATTGGAGGCCTTGTTCTGAAGCCTATCATAAGCAATTGAAGGCTCTTTTATTATTGATCCTACCGTAAGCAATCGGGGGGTCTTATTATCAAGTCTATCGTGAGCAAGCGAAGACTTCATTAGCATTGAAGCCTACCATAAGCAATTGGAGGCCTTATTCTGAAGCCTATCATTAGCAATTGAAGGCTCTTTTATTATTATCCTACCGTAAGCAATCGGGGGGTCTTATTATCAAGTCTATCGTGAGCAAGCGAAGACTTCATTAGCATTGAAGCCTACCATAAGCAATTGGAGGCCTTATTTTGAAGCCTATCATAAGCAATTGAAGACTCTTTTATTATTGATCCTACCGTAAGCAATCGGGGCTCTTATTATCAAGTCTATTGTGAGCAAGCGAAGACATCGTTATCATTTGAAGCCTACCATAAGCAATTGGAGGCATTATTCTGAAGCCTATCATAGGCAATTGAAGGCTCTTTTGTTATTGATCCTACCGTAAGCAATCGGAGGTCTTATTATCAAGTCTATTGTGAGCAAGCGAAGACATCGTTTTCATTTGAAGCCTACCATAAGCAATTGGAGGCATTATTCTGAAGCCTATCATAGGCAATTGAAGGCTCTTTTGTTATTGTTCCTACGGACGACTATCAGTTTCTCAAAGTCATTCGCCTTGTCGCATATGCAGCACAAATCTATTTCTTCCTTTTTTCATTATAGCTTTTGTTTCATTATTCACTCGTTTTCTAACGCATTTACTTTAAATTTGCAGAAATTGAACATCAGATTCGATAAGAACTGAAGGCATTCAACGCTTTGCAGCACCATTAATTCAAGCAACACGACCCAGTTTTGCTTTGCATTATCCTGCCTTAATTAATCCAATTTGCAATTCTGTTTTGCAGGCTGCTATCAAATTTAGGCTCGTTCACCTATATTGAACGTTTTGGGCCCGTTCGCCTTAAAAATGAACAATCAGGGTTCTTCCACCCACAAATAGGATATCTGGGTCCTTCCACCCACAAATAGGATATCTGGGTCCTTCCACCTACAAATAGGATATCTGGGTTCTTCCACCCACAAATAGGATATCTGGGGTTCTTCCACCCACAAATAGGATATGCAGATTTCTTTCAAGTAGATGATAGTCTAAGACAAGTCGGCTGAAGCACCATTTTCGGAGTGTTTTGCGATGTCGGTTGTTTTGCAATATTGGCATATTATATTTAAAGTAGATTGATAGTCTAAGACAAGTCGGCTGAAGCACCGCTTTCGGGGTGTTTCGCGATGTCGGTTGTCTTGCAATATTGGCATGTTATAATTGAAGTAGATGATAAAGATAGGCGGTTCGACTTGAGACACCATATCTTAATAAGGATCAGCTTAGAGGTTCTCCGGGCGGAGTATCTTGTCAGTTGATCGAAGGAAGAACTTTTGATGATATCACCACCCGCATTTACAATTTTTGTTATCACTTTATTTATTTCCTATTCTAATTATTACAGTTTATTTGCAGTTGCACGCTTACCGCTTGTTGAGATTATTACAGGATTTTTAACAGCACCGCAGCAGCATTTGGAGCATGGAGCTTTTCTTAGCAATGAACCGGGGCAATCGTTGATATGAGCTAGACTCGTCAACGAAGACCTGAAGTATCGCACCCGCACAAGTCATCCACCCTAGAGGTAAGTCTCTTGTTAACCCTAAGTCTGAGGTTTGAGATTGAAGACAAGATGGCTCGGTTATCGAGGTGTAGTGGAAACTATGTCCGTGTAAACCCCTCTTTATGGGTGTGTCGTCGACCACATTTTCATAACTTGGGTGATTACAAGCCTCTTTTCCCGCGCTTGAGTAGTCGTTACTATCTCGCCTTTGATCTTCAAATCGCGTCGAACTACATATGGCCTCATTCTCTTTCAACCCGAGATATGTAGGCAACTCGGAAACCGAAGTTCGGCCATGTTTATAAGCCTCGCGCTTTGGTCCTTGTAATCAAAGTACTTGGCTTTGTCGTGACAAAATTGGTTTCTCGTCAACTTCTTTACCCTGAAAACTCTTTCATCCTTTTCCGGGTAAAGAGGGGCAGCTGTTGACACCCAATTTTGTCCCAGATTTTAATTAAATGTATAATTATTTTAAAATTAAGTTAAATTTTGAAAATTGCAAGTAAATAGCTAATTTTAAAGGAAAATGACCAACATTGCAAGTCATCCATTCATTTGCAGTATACTATATAGTTATTTGTTTAATTTAATTAAAGAGCTAAATTTGTTCATGAATTTCAATTTAGGATCGTTTCTGAAAAGCCCATTTATACACACGCAAATGCACAAAATCGTTTATATTTTTTCCCAATCAAAACAACCTCAAAACCCGGCCCACTTACCCCTCATTTTCTTATTCATCTTCATCTCCTTACAAAAAACCCTACACCCACACCCATTACATTAGACATCAGCCGCGGCACTCACCAAAAACACCCACTTCATCTTCCCTTCATCACCATTCTCCCTTACACAAAAAAGGATCAAACTTCTTCTCAATTTGGCAAGCACACAAAAACCCTCACCATTAACCCACCTGAAAAAAACCCCTTTACAATTCCGTCTCCATTACTCAAAATCCCACACACACACGGTATAAAAACCACTATACACGGTCCCCACCAACTCATCTCCCTCCACATACAACTCCAGCCTACCCATGTTCTCATTTTCTTTCTTTGCGATTAAGAAAAGAGTTTTTACTATTATCGTCGTTTTTAGATCTGCTTATTGATCTTGGATTATTTCTATACTGAAAACTTTGTGGGTCTGCTTATTTTGCCCTGTTATTGAGCTCCTGAGTTGAATTTAATGAAGTGAACTTGTTCCACTTTTGTTTCTTTAACTCATGGTTGAAAAGTGATGAGGGTGTTGTGGAGTTGAAGTGACGCCGCTACAGGCTGGTGTCGCTCCTCCTTCACCATGTTTCTGCTGTTTTGTTCACCGAAAAATTGACATTACCGGCGAGCTATCGCTGTCGCCGTTTGTTTCCATTAGATTGGTTTTCTGTGATTCCACTTATTTATTTTTTAATAGGAATCGTTAAATGTTTCTGGGTTCTCACTGTTTCTGATTCGTGATTGGAATTGAAGAGCACGGTGGAGTTGTAGCGACGCCGCTACCTAGCTGGTGTCGCTCCTCCTCCCACTCGACTCCAATGTTTGCTCTGCTCGTCGTTGTCTCTGAATCGCTGGATCCATTTATTCTTGCCCTTTCCGTTGACTGCGATTTCGATCGTTGGTGTGCTCACCGGAAATTTGTCTGCGAGCCCGTTCGTTCATTGTCACTGTCTTAATTGATTGTTGGGAAATATAGTTCGTTATTGTTCTGGTTTTTGGCCCTGCAGATTTGTTATCAAAATTGGAACGGGCTCTCTGATGTGCGTCACTTGTATTTGGAGTTATCGATATTGCCATGGTTTTTATCCGCACTTTATTGTGAAATTAGATTGGGCTGGATAAGAAATGGTTTAACTATGATTATTCCATTGTTGACTACACTGACTTGTTGAACCTCGGATTATTCAGTTTGTCTTACTGAATTGGAAGTTGCATTACACTAATTAGGGCCAATGAAAATACATACATGTATTGAGGCCTACACAAGGAATTGACGGACAATAAATTGACGGATTTTGAACTTGATACTACACTTGAACTGTCCCGTTCCCGTGTCCCTAAAGCAAAAGGCGATGATGAAAGTATGAACTTAATGCAAAGCAAGTCGAATAGAGTAGTGGGTTTGGTGCTTTGGCATGGCAACACGGCCCGGGCTCCGTGTTTGCAACCATACCAAATCCCGAGCCTCTACATGACGCGCCATACAAATATGAGCCTAAATTTTGCAAAACAAACCCCGTTACTATTATTATTATTATTATTATTATATTTTTATTATTACTTTATTACTTTATTATTGTTATTTTATTTCATTAATTATTATACCTTATTATCGTACTAATTCTATTTTATTTGTTTGTTTTTGCGAGGTATATATTGGCACGAATAATTTATGGGCGAGTTTGGCTAACTCACGAACGGGAATAACCCATTGCACTAAAGGCATTTGCGGATTGAATTCGGACCCGAGCATTCAAAAATAAGACTTAGGAATTTTAGAAAATCCAAGGCTCCCGCGAGTTGATCATTTCCCGGGTTTTATCTTTAAACTTCGCATTACTTTCTTTGGATATTTATGCAAATAAATATGTAGAATATTTATGCAAATAAATATGTAGAATATTTATTTATTAATAATATTTGATTGTTTGTATATTATTTTACTTTATGTTCGTTCCCCTTCTATTTTTGAAGTCGTGATTCAACTTATTGCAAACTGAGGCCAATTAGCAAAATGCGCGCAAATTAAAATATTTTTCATAAACAAGTTTTATTTCAATTAATTATTTTAGATAAAATTTTTTAAAAAAGTATATTTTGCAAATATTTTGGAAACCTGTCGGATTAACCGTATTTTTCGGAATTTCGGAAGTGGCTTAAAAACCTTCTTCCGAAATTAATAAAACCTCTTACCTTTAGAATCTCTGAAAAGACCGTCTTTTTTCTAAAACGGAGTTTTTGCACGCATTTGTTAATTTGGTTCCCTGTTTTCCTTAAATTGGGTGGCGACTCCAAAAACTTCAAAAGAGTTAGCCCATCCTGTCGATATTCCGGAATTTATCCTTTTCGGGGTAATTTTTGGGGTTCAACATACAGATAGATCCTAATGGACATTACGAATATTTTAAAATTATCGGCATGCTAGTCGGAGTCCTAACTTCCGAAACGACTAACCGAGGTCGTTTCATTCTCCTCCACTTAAACTCTCGTTCGTCCTCGAACGAGCCCAAGTCTTAAAATAAATTTGCACAGATAACAAATGAACTTGCACGACCTTCATAAACTATTCCACGGGCATATTTCCTGATTACAGGGTCAGAATTATAACACGCATATCGAACTTTTGGAACAAAATATATCTAGATAATATGATAACACCATTGCCCAACTTATTTTGACTAAAATGACCCTTCCTCGATCACGAGAGGAGAGTTTTACTTTTTCGAATTAAAGATACACAATACATTGAATGGGTTAACATGATTCAGCCGATAATCACCTCTTCGATATACCTTTTGATATAGAACAGGTCGATGGAACTAAAAATTAGCTCACGCTTGATGCAATAGGGGAAGCTTTTGAAGTACCTTGTTACTACACACTATAGAAGATTTGATGCAAGCTATATTATTTTTACGAGTGCACTATGCAACATCTCAGTTGATATTAGTGTTGTTCCGCAAACTCCTTGTGGGAATGTAGTTACTCATATCCTAATGTATGTCAAAGGTTCATCTGAACAAGGTCTATCGTATAAGGATAAGGATCATATAACTACTACTGGATAGTATGATGTAGACCAAGAATGATCTTCAGACTGAACATCTACCTCAGGTATTATCTTTGAATTGGAATTATTATGACTTGAAAAAAGTAAATATAAAAGAGACATGTAGTTGGGCCATAAGTTGCGGCAGAATACTAGCACAAAGTTGATTAAATATGCACTTATAGCGCTAAACTAACTTCTCAAAGAGTTGAGGTGTGAAGGAGATAAACATACCAATGATGGATTGTCGACAAGCTGCACTAGACCTTTAACACTAAATTTTCATGAAATAAAACAGCATCAATATAAGGATCCAGTTCTAGTTGAATATAGACAGATAGCCAGAGGAAAATCGGAGTCACCATACAGGGTTACGACTGACGGTGTTCTCATGTATAAAGATAGACTTTGTATCCCTGATGTTACAGATTTACGTGGACAGATTATGATAGAAGCACATTATTCCAAATACACTGTTTATCCAGGTTCGATAAGATGTACCATGATCTTAAGCAGAGTGTTATTTGTGGGACAGAATGAAGTGTGACATAGCAGAATTTGTGGCTCAATATTCTAATTGCCAGCAAGTTAAAGTCGTGTCATCTTTTCAGACTTTATGCTTTCAGCAGATAGGTACGTATATATGACCACGTTGCCAACTTATCTCTATCATTAGTAGATTATTAGTGGGTTTAGCAGTGATCGACACTCATTATAGGTTTCTGTCGTGCCCTAGGTTGGGTCGTGACAAAAGTGGTATAAACACCTTAGAAATTTAGTATTACCATTCAGTATTTGGAGGAAGACTCCCCCACTTAAAAAACAAACTCATGCAGCTATTTGAATAGGAATATTCATCCTCACACAACCTGCTAAATTAAGAAAGGCTTAGCTAAAAAAGAATGCGGCTTCGACCTGAGCTACTAAATTACCCTTTCGAGTTGCCAAACTGCTGCAACTCTCGAGTTCATAACTCCATACCTTTGTCGTAAACACCACCGCCTGATGGATGGTACTTCTATTACCCTTAGAAGCCTTGAAACACAATAATATGCTTACCCGGGTACAATTACACGTACTCTGGCTCAACACAGGGAGCATCACAAGCGGCTACCACCCGCCTAAACTCACTAGTGTCGGACGAAGAAGAAATGGAAATGGACGGAGGATTGAAATAATTAGAGCTTCAGGAAGCTCATCTTCTTATTTGTTTGGCTACTAAAGCTAGACTACTTACGAGTCAGGCTAACCAAAGAATCACAATTGCAGAAATAGACATTAAATGAGCTCTATGGAGCAACACCCATATCAATTTAACCTTCCAATAAGAAGGAAACTCTGACAATTTACCGGAAACCCTATTATAATCCAGATAAGCTCATGGGATAAAATGATTTCACTGATATCTCAAACCAAGAGGAGACACGTAGAAGAATATTACTTACTAAGAACTTTACACCGGAAGAAACAATGACACTCTCTGATGGTGATGAAATAGAATCCCATCATCCAACCAACACGAAATTCTGAGAAGAGAGGTAAACTGATTTGATATAATAAGAGAAGATGGCACAACAGGATACCAAACAGGCAATAGCGACACTCACTGTCAAATATCTCATATTTAGACCAGATAAATTAGTAAGGTCTTATAAACGTCGGGAATAAATCATACCAGAAGCTCACCACTCTTATTGCAATCGATTCTTAATAAAAACGACATCCAAGAAAACCATGGAAACATGATAAGACAACCATTTCCAAATTGATCAGAAGAATCAAACCTTAAACATATGTAAGTAAGGAAGAAATACTTGGGTCTACTACATCGGATGCCTCAGCATCCTGCTAGACTAGCAGTTCATAGAACTACCTCTGCAGCTGAGCTGAGCCACTACCCTGATAATCACCTTCTGAAGAACCACTACCACCACGTTCTCAACCTCTACTGGATGGTGGCATTTCTCTAGCTGATTGAAATCTAAATGAAATCGCCTGTGACTGTGCAAGTGCCTGATGACAAGAGAAAGGACAATTGCCTACTTGTCGGACTAAGGGAAAACTCCTCAATATGATACAATGGAGCGGAATACTCCTGCTCCTGGGGCGGAATACTCCTACCCTCAATATGATACAATGGAGCGGAATACTCCTGGGGCGGAATACTCCTGCACCCAATATGATATGCAATGTAATGCATATGAATGACATATAATGCATATGAATGCAATGTGATGCAATAATAACCCTTCACAGCAAGAGTACAATGCTCAGATCCTCAATGCAATACCAACAACAGGACATAATATAATATATAAAAGGTAAATCCAAAGCTAAGGCGTAAGGAGTACGCCTATCGGCAGCTACACACGTAAGGAACACGTGGTAGAAAATCCACGAGGCCAGGTGCCTCCAAAGAAATGGATATAAACACTTACCTCTTCCAAAAGTTAGCACAGCCACTCTATAACCGCTTTGTCCTTTGGTTTCATTGCCAAACGATCCCACTCTATTCAATAAGCAGAAAAATATATCAAATTAGGCTAAAGGCTTCATTCCTCATATCTTAGGGCAATCCGGTTAGGAACCTGATACCCTATTTGCATACGCAATACGCAGGCCAGCCCTATATACAGGGTTTAAGGTCAAATAATCAAACCCCAAATAATTTACATTTATATGTTGCCCATAACTTACTGAGTACGAATATATAATCAATTTCATTATCGGGGTCCATTTGACCCTTTAAACTATTAATTGAACTTATTAAAATGATGTATAATATTCCAATTTTTACCGTTAAAACATATTCAAACACACGTAATAAACTCAAATAATATATTATGATCATTACCTGAATATTTCAGGGTGAAAATTCTACTTTTTTCTGGCCCCTTTTCTCATTTTCTGGTATTTTTTTTCCACTGCGTCATTTCATTTTCTCTGTTTCGATTCTGTTTAATGCTGTAGTTAGAAGTAAGGGATATATATATCCCTTAGTATCCACCGCCAAGCTCAACCCTCACTTTCTTTCCGTTTTTGTCTTTTTCCTCTTTTTTTTTTGTTTTCTTATATTTTATTTTCTTTTCTTAACGAAAATTAAAACGGTACTCTACGATATTCGAAATAATTCCAACTTTTGCTTACGAGTTATACAAAATATATGTAACATACTCGCGAAGGCGGATCTCAAATCGGGTTCCCGAAACTCCAGATGCGAATCTAAATGGAAGAAGGTCAAATTATTTAACGTTCGGCATTTTAGCGGAAACTAGCCGAACAACATCGAAATTCACTTTCGAAAGTTCACAAAAGTCACAAATAAACATACAAATCTAACGGCGCTTTCGGATTTCGAATCGGAGCTCATTCGCCAAAACCGAGCTCGAAAATCTCTTTTTAATATTTATCGATAGTAAAAATTGAAACCTTCTTCCGATGCCTACCAAAACGAGGTCTGATTTAGCTCAAATTTTACAGACAGATCCTAATGGACATTACGAATATTTTAAAATTATCAGCACGCCAATCAGAGTTCTAACTTCTGAAACGACTAACCGAGGTCATTTCAGATCATTCTTTATTCAGTGCTATTCAAAGGCATAAAGATAACCTAAGAGGCATCCAACGCCCAAATTGAATCAGAAACGATCATTTATTCCTAAGTGGTTGGAATCATTCTGTATTCAATGCTATTCAAACGCACAAAAGGTAACCAAAAAGGCATTAAAATCCCGACTTCAAGCAGAAACAATCGCTTGATAGATGGGATGACACATAATGCGCTTTTATCCTTTAGGCATTATATAAAGACTTGACATCCCTGGTATTGGCAACCTTCTTCTAAAAATGTCCAAAGAGTTCTCAATCCGAGACAACACTTCTTTTCATATTCCATACTGCATTGTTTTCAAAAAAACCCGTGCCACATATTAATCGTTTGCTTACAAGCGGAACTTAGGCATCTTCCTTTTCTTTTTTCTCCTTCCTTCATCTTTTCCAAAGAACATGGCCACTAGAACATTCGACATGTTACTGCAGTCCCTCAGTTACTCAGAGATGGATGGGGAAACCTAAGCATAAATCAACAAGACCGAGTTAAAATAGTGCTGGGGAATATGATTTCACTAATCAAACACACTTCACTGAAAGGGATAGTAGATACATCGGTACACTATTGGGATGCAGACCGAGCCGTTTTTCATTTTGGAAGTGTAGAGTTGACACCATTGCTAAAGGAGATAGGCGGACTGACTCAACTTCCATTTGAAAGTGATGAGATATTGACGTCTAAGAACATTACACCCGAGGAATACTTTGAAATAGTAGGTTTCAAGCCTGAATTATGCACAGAGAACATAAGACAGTCAGGAATTTCTTTAACTTCCCTCTATGTTAAGGTCGTGTACGGAGAAGTATTTCAAGAATTCTAAGATAATTTCAGCATTAACTAGGTAGATTCGCAAGAGTGAAGGGTACTTGCTTTTGTCACCGGCTTTTTAGGGACTGTCGTGTTTCCAGAACACAATGGACGAGTTGATATTTGCATGGTATCAATTCCTGATGCCCTACTCAAGGACTTTGACAAGAAATACAATTTGGTACCTATGATTATTGCAGAAGTATACCGAGCTTTAGAAAGATGCAAGAAGGGCGCTGACTTTTTCGAAGGTTGTAATTTGCTTCTACAAATTTGGATGATGGAATATTTGCAAAAGATGAACAGCACAGACCAAGCCTTCCATTGTATACCAAGAGAAAACTACATCCTGACTCATACCGCCTAAATAGACAACGCTCTCGAAATGAGGGACCGACCAATAACTGCCAAAGGCTGGCACCACATGCTTTCTCAGTTGACATCCGAAAATATACCATGGATGTTGGACTACTTTCCCAGTATAACAGTAATCACACGATCTGAAGGAGCTTCATTTCTCATCTTGGTTTGGTTTAGAAGAGTATACCCCAACACTCCTTTAAGGGCACTCCGACAAGCAGGGAGAAAGCATATTGTACCCAAAATTGTAGACATTAGAAATTCAAAGCATATATTCTCTTAGGAATGATACCATTCAAAGGAAAGATATTAGAACTTTAGAGAGCAAGGCATCGAATGGAATTCGAGACTATTGGACGAGACAAGTTTGATGCAGGCTATGATGTAGATTACTCGGACTGACTCAGGAAAGATATAGCAAGGGCAGTTTAACCAAGAGCAACAACAAAAAGAAAAAGAAATGCTGATGAGTTAGAAACCGATTACAAGAGGCTACGCAAACAACTGGCAAGTGCACGAGAGAAAATAGCAAAAAAGCAAAGTTTGGTCAAAGCAAAGGACAAAGAAAAAGACAAATGGCGCAATAAGGCCTAACTATTGACAAAATGCATAGAGTCTATTAGTGTATAGGCTAGCGAAGGAATGGACTCTATGGCTAACAAAGGAATAGAGGAGAAAGGAAAGAAGACTTGGGAAATATTGAAAAACCTCATATTTGACATATCACAGCTCTTAACTGATGCAGACGATGTCATTTTTCAAGGAGACTCATCAGAGGCAAGCTTGTCAGAGGAAGACTCATCCAAAGAAGGAGAAGAAGATTCCTCTGGGGATGGATCAACATAAAAAATGTTTGCTTGGCCATAACCTAATTTCCTAGCAATGTTTAGTCTTTTCCTTGTCTTACATTTTTTCAATATGAGCCAATGTAATAAAGACCAGTAAATGCAATATTATCTTTCAGGCTCCGCATTTTGTTAGAAAATGAAATAATGCATGTGGCAGAAAACACTTTTCAAATCATCGTGCGTGAAGCGGTCCTTCGCATCATAAGATGCATTTTTATTTACTATGTGTGCATTTGTTTGTTGCTCTAGTCTCTTTCTACCTAAATGGGTCTTTTCCCGAATCTGATCTCTAACCAAAGCACCTCACCTCCCTACTCTATGCCCAAATCCTGATATCGTAAACCTTTCGCATATCCTGATGATTCCTTACCCTTTTACCAACTCAAAAACTTATTATCCAAAAGGTTTGCTTAAGTTGAACACCAAAGCAGAAGATATGGTTAAGCAATGTGTACTTGTTAGTGATTTGTCAAAATAAGAAGAGTTAGTTACAGCAAGAACTATACATATGGAGCGAAAAATTGACAGGGCAAGAGATTTGAAGCACATGTGACTCACCTCAATACCTTTTGACACAACACCCGAAGATTACGTTTTTGCTCCTATCTACACAGTCACACCAGTTGCAGTACATGAGTGTGATCCAAAGCATCTTCCAAACTTGCTCGTATCATGGTAGAAGTGGCAGTCAAAAGAATAATGGAAGACAATAAGAAATTGGAAAGCAAGGAATGTAGCAAAGACTTGTGCACAATAACAAAAATCTGGTCGGCTGATTCAACTTAAAATGGAAGGCAAAGAGACAATGACAAAGCTTTCATTATATGACAAACTTGGAAACCCCTTGAGCCTTTGGAAGCATATGTCTACCCATTTGCAAGCATAAGGCAAGATGATGGATGAAATTATATGTTAAGATACTGATTTGGTACATAGAACAAGACACGAACAACTAGACTTCTGGGACAAAGATTTTATCAAGCAATTTGGAATCTCATGACGACGACCAAAGATACAGTAGCCTGCTGAAAAGGAAAGATGCAATATGACCAACCTCTAAAATGGTCTTGACTAAAGCGGCAATCTAAGAATATACATGATACGTGAGCGACCTACAAAAAAATACTATCAAACAAAGAAAAGTGGGTGCAAAAATTGAATCACAGCAGTTGATCGACAAGTATGAAAGACGTTGAGTATCTCTTTGAAAGACACATAGGGATCATGGCAGACAAATTTGGAAAGAAAGATGACAAATGCACTTAGAGTCTTGGTGTTTGCTAAAAGCCAACCCCTCTTTCCGTCGCACAACACAACCTATTCCTTACATGATGTCTTTATCACTTTTAATTGACATTCAACTTTACAAGCATTAGTCATTTAAACAAAATCCTTGTCTTGACGGCTACATAAAGCACTCAAGCAATATTTCGAAATCTCTATACAATTTGCCATAATCTCCAAAATCAAATGCTGATCTAACATCCGCGGTCTAAGCATTCTTTTAAGCTATATGTGTTGTTTTTGAATCAAATCTTTTCTAAATGTCCTAACACAATTTTTCTCATTTTATCACTCTATTATGGTTGCTTTGCATTTGAACACTGAAATTAGTCAAGAATCTGCATTCAAGAAAAGCCGAAATGGCAAGCCGAGCTAAAAGCATTTTCTCATGCAACACAGTCCTTTGAACCACCACCATGGGACACCAAGACAATTTAGACCATCCCAATTCCACTTCTGTACAACTTATAGTATGGAAACAAAATCAGCTGGCATTATACCCACGCAAGAGCCGCAAGAAAAAAATCCAATCACTATACAATACTCATAACCTCACACAGCACCCAACTTACACAATAAACAGCCTCCCCTCTGTCAAGACTTTCAACAACAACCTTATTAGCCTCAACACAATCAAGGACAGACAAAAGAGAAAACCCCACACCTTTACTCCGTTAACTCAATCAAAAGATATTGCACCAAACAAACGAACTACTCCCTAGATACCCATTACAAAATTCGATCCAACAAAAATCTACACTTATCACCCAAACATTCAATACCATGACAACGCAAAATACCTAGCACTGAAACATAAATTTCAGAGTCTGATTGACCAAGGCAAGACAATGGTACAATAAGAACCAACAAATGGAAACCACAACTCCTAAACCACAAATACATTTTCTATACACAGCAATCCATCAAAATTAGATCCATGACTTTTTGAAAAGAAAAGCACGAAATATGAAGACACCTCAATACAACCCATGACAAACACAATTTTGGACAACCTCGAAATCCTGCAAAATCCAAACACAAAACCTCAGATTATGCAAGTATCCACATAATCAGAGTCATCAAAATACCCAATCATCACACTAAAGGATAAATGCAGATTCAAGCCAATACTTTGATGTTTAATGTGATGCAACCACTTTGCTTCAACTAACGAATCATTCTTTGAGAGCAGATCTTTCAACACAAACACAAGTTTCGCAAGCTCTACCATAATAAGCAATAAACTGGGGCAGAATATTTGAAGATCCCCCCAAAAATTCCAAAAGACGCAAGCCGATAGTGGGGCAGAATTTTGAGGCAGAATTTACCAAAGGCCCAAGATGCAATAAAAATGACAATCAGAGTGACAGTGCTCCAGGCAACTCTGTACGCACGGTAACATCATTCTATATTTTTAGCACTTCACTTTACTTTTGTTCGCAGGGTACACAGCCCGACGCGACAGGAAAACATCTCACAACAAGAGGCAATAGCAGTAGGTTCTCTTTACGAGGAGGAAAATATCATGACGAGAGGCAGTAGCAGTACTGACGAGTAGTAGGTTCTCTTTAGGAGGAGGCAAACATCTCATAACGAGAGGCAGTAGAACTAGGTTCTCTTTACGAGAAGGCAGTAGCAGTGATAACGAGCACATAGGTCTCTTTATGAGAGGCACTGGCAAGGCGATCCATGGCAGGAAAGTTTATTTTATATTTACAAATATTATTTGCAAAAGCTCACCCTTATTGCAGGAAATAGCAAGATAGTGTTCCAGAGTATATAGCCCAGTGCGACAAGCAATTATCTCATAATAAGAGGCACTTAGCATCTCCGGACGAGTAAATGAATATCCCCAGAGGAGAGGCACATATTCCGTAGAACTGAACGCACTCGTTGACAGACAAAACAAGTTCTCAGCTCAACAGGAAAGTTTACTTTATCTTTATCTTTACCTCTATTTGCATTTATCTTGATTTTGATACAGGGCACACCCTGATCTCTCGACAAACCCCTGCACCATTTCCCATACTCTCACACTTGCTCCCCAAAAATCACTAACCCACACAAAATTGTACAACCACAAAACCTCAAATACATACAAGGCATCATCCCAAAACCCAATTCAAGAAGCTTAATCCTAATGGTAATGCTCCTGCTACACCCGCAAGCTAACTATTTTGCCGACTTCCAAAGCGCTCAAAGCTAAATTTCCTACTCGCACAAGTGATTTTCCTAACCTTTCATTCATGATTGGATGCCAGTCTGGGTTCCTTCCAATTCAAACCTATATGTGTCAATCGTGCGTGTTTTCGTGCTTAATCGTTCCCATCTATATGAATCGTGCGCATTTATCGTGCTTTACTTCTCAATATTCTCCAGTTTGGTCGAGACAATATTGGAGGCCGGATGATTCATTTATCGAGTTGTAGTGGAAACTATGTCCATGTAAACTCCTCTTTATGGGAGTGTCGTGCACCAGATCTTCGTAACTAGGATGAGTAGAAGCCTATTTTCGCATGCTCGATCTATCGATGTTATCTCGTCTTCGCCAATGCCTATGCCATATTCAGCTGTCATTTATCTCACCAAATGGCAAAACACATTCAAATGTAAATTTTGCATACTCTGATAAATTTACTCATGACATAAAATCGTGCGTCATAACCATCTCACACAGGAAACATGCCATTCTAGAACTACATGCGACCTGATTCTCGTAAAACCCGAGATATATAGGCAGCTCAGAGACGGGGATTCGGCCAAAACACCCCCAAGGCTCTCATTTACACTTCCAACATTCTACCCGCCGTCGTGATAAAATTGGCTAACTATCTTTGCCTGAAGATTCTTTTCATCATCCCCTGGCAAAGAGCGCCAGATGTCGACACACAATTGTGTCCCTCATTTTTCATAATTGGCTATAATTTAATTTAAAGGTGCAATTTAACTATTTAAAAAAATAATAATTAGAAGGCATGCATTTACATGCGTTATCCCCTATTTATACACTATATATTTAATTGTGATTGTATTACATAATAACATCACTTAGGCTATGTGTTTTAAATATGTGCCAAATTGTGGTCATTTGCGCAAATTGCTACATTTTACATTTATAAATTGTGTGTGACTATTTGTACTTAAATATTTTAATTTGACCCCAATTATTTTATATGTGCATTTTCTCACTTTTATATATGATATATATTATTTATATTTTTTATTTTTTTGTGCATCTTTAAGTTAATTTTTAGTATTATTAAAATATCTCAGTCCAATTTTTAATTTTATTGAATTCAAATTCTTTTAAATTTAAGCTGTTGTAAATTCTTCTTTTTACTCCATGTTGAACCTAGACATAAAATATTTCATATGCATTTTATGTTTGAATTTAACTCGAAATAGGCAAGACATCCTTTTCACTTGAATTTCAAAATATGGATTGTCTTGACTAATTCCTAATTGGTAAAATCATTCTTTTCCTCTTTTACATCCAATGTTTTCATTATTCTAAAGGGATTATGAGGAGATTTTTCTAATCTCATATCTCACTCCTATCTAATTTTCCATCAGCTCCCAAAATCACTCATTCCCCAATCTTATTCAACATTTCAATTCCCAAAAGATTACTCCTTAATCAAAATCTCTAATCCCTTAATCTCCTCCAATCTCCAAATGGCTTCCTCTCTCTATTGCTATAAGATTGCTGCTCTTTGCTCTAGAAAAGGGACCCCATCGGCGAGATACAAAAACACTCTTAGCCAATCTCTCGTCTTCCACTCTCTGAAATTACATACACCCGAAGGATTACATACACATCAACATTTACACGCACAATACATACACCATCTTTGATACACCCCTCATCCCCTTTCCCGATTTGGGCACAGACTATTTCAAGAACATATTCATACAATCAGAAACACACGCATAAACACACTCCATAGCCCCCTCTCCTCCCATCCAATACAAACTCCAATATATACCTCAATATACACACACACCACTACCAATTGAAATACATACACACAAAAACTAGTGAGAACATACACTCATGTTGCTGGTACAAACACACACCATTTTTTTGCACAAACCATATACACACAATCCATAAAAGGGGTTGGGGAGACAGATCTGGCGAAAGTCAGTAGCAGCGGCGAAACAATCCACCACCACCGGCAGTAAAAATATCGCTGGTAACGGTGGAAAATCCTGGTCGCCTTTTGTTGTAATTATCTGTTAAGAGTCCACCCATAAGGGGTGCTCTTAAAGCTTATCTTGGTAAATAAATAATTACCAAGTAGAGTCCTATAAGAGGACAACTACTTCATATAAGCTATAAATAAAACAGTAATACACAATGAAAGGCACGCACTTTTCTATACAGCTCTTCCTCTTTCTCTCTACCAAATAACTAGGTGTTTAGACTGTGGATAAAGGATTTGATCCATCAAGCACGTGACAACTACCGACGGCCAGTAATTCCAGCCACGGTTCAAGATCCTACTACTTCTGCTTACGAGAACAACAAGTAAGTTCTCGGTTTATGTTTAAACAATCTATTTAGTATAGATTTGTTGATATATGCATGTATCCCTACATTGGTATCAGCTATCATTAGGCTGGTTTTCTGGTCCGTAAAATCACATATCATAGTTCTATTTGGTTATAATTGAACTGCGTGTATGATTTTTTTTTAAATTATAAATTGTGCAATTTGGATTGTAAACTCTGTGATATTGGATAAATCAAATTCAAGGTATAATCCAAGTCACTGTAATCCAGTCTTGTTCTTAATTATTTTTCAAGAGAACAAAAGAAAAATTTGTTAAATTTTTTAATCTCACAACTGTTTTTTTTTTTAGAACAAATCTCAGCCGCCGTGAAAAACTATGATACCACCGGAAAAAGTTCCGGCAAGGTACAAAAATCTACCATCGAAAATAAAAAGAATAGAAACGGTTCTATATAAAAAATTAAAAAAAAAAATGGTGGAGCTTTGTGTTCCAAGGCCATGGCAGATTTGAGGGGGAGAAGAAGAAAAAAGTTTTTGTCTTCTTCCACAATAGAAAATGGCGGCTGTAGCACAGAAATTAGGAGATAAGAAATTAGGGTGTTTTTATTTTTTTCGCATTCTGAAAACTAAAAGGAAAAATCAGACCTTGTTAGAAAAAGAAAACGTGAAAGGAAGATGGAGCTTGGAGCTCCATGACTGACGACGGATGCAGGTCAAAACTCAAAAGGAGTATAAAGTTTTGTTGTCAAAAAGTGATTTGCAGATCTAAACAAATATTCTAAAGGATTGCATACTTGGACCTCTATATTCTTAAAAATATTAGCTACACTTCTTTCTTTATAGTTGGCATATTGCAAAGTTGCAGTTTTTTTCAAATGAGCTAAAAGCCCACTTTAGGGCTTGTATAATATTGGCAGAGTTCGGAATTGGGCAAATGTCCTAGTTTCAAATTCTTTTTTGGGCTCATGGCCAGATTGTAAAACATTTAACGTAGATTCTGTTTTTTTTATAACTTCAGAATACTATGTTTTATATATATATATATATATATATATATATATATATATATATATATATATATATATATGGTATTTATATTTGATAAAAGCATGAAGCTTATTTATCCCAATTGCGTACAATGTTAACTAGTTTAATATTAAATAAATATTGTTAATTAGTTTAACATGCCTAAAATGTTAATTGGTTTAACATTAATTTATTATAGTTAATTTGTTTAACATTAATTTACTATTTTGTTTAACATGTTAGAAATATTAATTAGTTTAATATTTAATATCTTTGTTAATTAGTTTAATGAATGCATAAATGTTAATTATTTGAACATTTAACTTATTTTATTTAATATGTTAAATAAAATTTAAACAAGTTAATTTGTTAACTTAGATCCATACGGGATTATAAGATCATGAAAACAAAATGTTGTTTTTTAAACATGATTAGACATTAAGCTAAGTAGTTGACTAGGTTAATTTGCATGTGTTTAATTTTTGGACGATGACTGGGAACATAGTGAACTTTCGACTCCATTATTAATATACGTGTTTATTAACTTAATCAACTTAGTGCTTATTGTCAGAATATGTATGTTGAACATAGTACTTGCGTTTAGAAAATCCTTCTTTAGATCCTCACTATATTTTTTTTATTTTGTTAAAAGAATGTCTACTGCTGCTAAGAATATTGTTGCTGAGCTCAACAAAGGGTTGAAACTCAATGGTGACAACTATGAGACCTGGAGCTTAAAAGTCCAATATGTGCTTGAAAAGCAAGAGGCTCTGGAGGCAATTAACATCGTCATGGATGAGCCTGAGGAAGGCACCACGGCTCAGCATAGGCGTGACCATGCGTCTTATGACGCTTGGAAAAAGAAAGACTTCTTGGCTCGCATTACGTTGCTGAGCACCTTAGATTATGATATCTTAAGGGAATTTAAGGATCACCAAAGAGCTATGGGTCTTTGGGTTGCTTGGAAGAATAGGTTCGGTACCTGTTCTATTGAAAGGCTACGATCCTTAACAATCAAGTTTGACTCATACAAGAAGCGCCCAGAACATTTAGTGAGAACTCATCTGAGGTTTATGACAAACATGATTGGGGAGTTAAAAGATGCTGGTCATGTGTTGACCGATGAGCAACAAGTTCAAGCTGTCATACGGTCCTTACCTAATTCTTGGGATCATATGAAGATGCTTTGACCCACAATCAGCTAATCAAGACTCTGGAAGATGTCCGGAGATCTCTTGAGCTTGAAGAGGATCGGCTTGAGGCTACTAAGCCAACATCTGAGTTGCATATGGCAACATCCTCTAAGGCCAAAGGTGGCTTTAAGAAAAAGAATTAGGTTAAGAAAAGAGGATCAACTCAGTCTCAGCCTGCTAAAAGAGCAAGGGCAGAACAACAAGGCATTAACAAACGTCCCAAACGTGTAAATGTTGCAAAGGTGAAATGCTTTAACTGTGACAAAAAGGGTCACTATGCTAAGGATTGCTCTGAGCCTCCTAGAAAGGTATTTCACAAAACTCAAACTAGTGAACTTTGTGTTTCTAGTTCAGTGTTTTTGACTGAATCTAATCCTTTGTGGATTGTAGACTCGGGAGCAACGGACCACATAACGAGGGAACACAATTCTTTTGTGGAGTTTCTGCGTATTTCACGTGGAACAAAGTGGATTTATGTGGGCAACAAAAATAAGGTTGCTGTTGAAGGGATCGGCACATGCAAGTTAGTCTTGCGTGGTGGTCGACACCTACTACTACATGATGTCCTCTATGCTCCAGGAATTCGCCGGAATATTATTTCTGTTATTGTTTTGCTTAGACTTGGCTTTAGCTTGCTTTTCCATGACAATTCTGTCAAATTAACTTTAGGTTCAACTTTATTTGGTTTTGGTCAGGTGACCGGAGGTTTTATTATTATGGATTTGGATTATGATTCATTTAATAATAATGCTAGTTTTTCTATGTTTGCTTCCTCACATAAATATGATAGTGATGTAAACATATGGCATGCTAGACTTGGTCATATTGGCCAGCAAAGAATGCAAAGGTTAGCAAAACAAGGTTTGCTTACTGGCATTGAACATGTGGAATTGTCCACTTGTGAAAGTTATCTAGCCGGAAAATCTGCAAGAAAACCCTTCGGTAAAGCGACTAGAGCTGAATATCCCTTGCAATTAGTCCATTCAGACATCTGTGGGCCTATGAATGTCAGGGCTAGGCACGGAGCGTACTATTTCATCACATTTATAGATGACTACACTCGTTTCAGTTACGTCTATTTAATTTCCCACAAATCAGAAGCAATAAGTTGTTTCCAACGCTATATGAGCTTAGTGGAAAATCAATTAGACAAGAAGATAAAAGTTTTTCGAACTGACCGAGGTCGAGAGTACTTGTTAACCCAATTTAATGAATTATGTGATGAAAAGGGAATTGTTCATCAGTTGACTATCCCAAATACTCCGCAACAAAATGGTGTTGTAGAGAGAAGAAACATGACGCTTCTAGAAATGGTTAGGTCAATGATGGCTCAAGCTAACCTCCCAATAAGTTATTGGGGTGATGCATTGCTTACTGCTACCTATGTACTTAACCGAGTGCCTATAAAATCAGTTGCAACCACTCCATATGAGTTGTGGACTGGAAGAGCACCCAACCTAAGTGTATTAAGACCTTGGGGTTGCGCTACCTATACACATGATTCTTCTCACAAATATGGTAAATTAGGCCCGAGATGAAAGAAAAGTATCTTTATAAGATACTCAGAAACCTCTAAGGGTTATGTGTTTATAGGTCAGCAAGACATTAGGAGCGTAACTGAGTTTGAGTCACGAGATGTCACATTCTTAAAGGATGAGTTTCCTAAAAATGGAGAGGTAGGTCAAGACCTAACCTTGTTTGAGATAGAGGATCAAGATCAACAAAGATCACTTCATTTGAGTGGGAGAAATTTAACTGATGATGAATTAGTTTCCCATCAACAACCTCCTTCATCATCGGATGCGAATGTAAGTAATCATTTGACATCAAACAATGACCAAATGGATCTTGTTCCAAGTGGGAGTGAGATGGTCACTGATCTTGTTCCAAGTGGGAGCAGGATAGGTGTTCTTGATCCAAGTGGGAGCAACGTTGATCCAAATGGGAACAACGAAGAAGAATCACAAAAAGGACGTGGTTTACGCAAAACGATTCCTCGTCGACGATTTGATGTCGAAGGTGCTGAACTTTTTATGTTGTTCTTACAAGTAGAAAACGATCCTAAAAATGCAAAAGAGGCTCTCTCATGCCCTTCCAAGGAAAAATGGATTAAAGCAATGGAAGATGAAATGGAGTCAATGAGAATCAACAAAGTCTGGGAACTAGTTGATCTCCCAAAAGAACACAGATCTATTGGGAGCAAATGGGTTCTCAAGATTAAGCTCAAGGCTGATGGCACAGTTGAGAGATATAAGGCTCGACTGGTGGCGAAAGGTTATACACAACAGGAAGGAATAGACTACGAAGAGACTTTCTCACCTGTTGTGCGATTTAACTCAATTCGCCTGATTCTAGCTATAGTAGCAAGTTTAGATCTTGAATTACATCAGATGGATGTAAAAACTGCCTTTCTCAATGGAGAATTAGATGAAGAAATTTATATGGAACAACCCGAATGTTTCATTGAAAAAGGCCACGAACAAAAGGTTTGTAGACTTATGAAGTCTATTTATGGCCTCAAACAATCTTCAAGGCAGTGGTATATACACTTTCAAAATGTGATCATATCCAATGGTTTTACTATGGTTGATGAAGACCATTGTGTTTATACCAAGAGACCAAGAAATAAGCTTGTAATTCTGACATTGTATGTCGATGATATACTTATAGCTGGAAATGATAAGGAGTTATTAAACAAGGTAAAGGCCTGGTTGTCGTCTCAATTTGAGATGAAAGATATGGGTGAAGCTGCATATATTCTTGGAATCAAGATTTCAAGAGATCGTCCTAAGAAACTATTGTATGTCTCTCAGGAGAATTACATTAAGAAAATTCTTGAACGATTTAATATGCAGAATAGCTACCCAATTGACACTCCTATCAGCAAAGGCCATAACTTGGGAAATCATTTGTGTCCTCAGACTCCTGAAGAGACAGAAAAGATGAAGTGAGTGCCTTATAGAAGCGCAGTTGGATGTCTAATGTATGCTATGGTGTGTACTAGACCTGATATTTGTCAAGCAGTGGGCTTGGTAAGTAGATATTAATCTGATCCAGGTCCAGCACATTGGCAAGCAGTAAAGAGGATCATGAGATATCTGAGAGGAACAGCTGACTGCGCACTTTGTTATCAAGGCAACAAAGATTTGCGATTAGTTGGATACACTGATGCTGATCATGGAGGAGATTTAGACGAGAGGAAGTCTACCTCAGGATATGTCTTCTTACTTAGTAATGGTGCCATATCATGGAAGAGTAAGAAGCAATCATGTGTAGCACTATCCACGATGGAAGCCGAATATGTGGCTCTGTCAAAAGCAACAAGAGAAGCTGTTTGGTTGAATAGGCTCTTCAAAAGCTTGTTGGGTAACACTGATGATGAACCAGTGTTGGTCTACTGTGATAGTAAGGCTGCAGTTGATGCAACCAAGAATCCTAAGCATCATTGTGATACTAAGCACATAGATATCAAGTATAACTATGCAAGGGACATGTATAAACGCAAGAGGTTGAACCTGGTGAAAATATCTACAGAAGATATGGTAGCAGACCCATTGACCAAGCCTTTAGCTAGAGATGCATTTGTGAGACACACTAGGTCTCAAGGCTTGCGTAGACTATGAGTGATTTTGTATTATTCTTTGTTTTCCCAGTTGTTCACAAAAACTATGTTCTTTGATAATCAAAGAAAGTTGATTTACTTACATAAATGTTCATAATTTATTGAGTGTTTAGTACATTCTTCAATTATATTTTAGTATGTTGGGTAGATAAGAGGTTGGCCTTCTCACATAGGCAACCGCCTCCTTATCTTAGTGATAAGTGGAGATGAGACTTGATTTTAAGAAAAATTATCAAATGGATAATTTGAGAGCGATATGCTTAAAATCAATACAGTCGTTTAAATAATAACATAAGGTTATTAAGGTGAAAGGATGTTCACCTAGTCTACTTAGTGAGCTAGATGTGAGTTTAAGAAACTCGAATTTAGATACATATGGTGTCTGAATTTCATCTATACAACATTATTTATTAAGACATACGCTCCTTAAAGAAAGGAGAAAAATGTTGTAGCACGTGTTTCATACCATGTGTGCTAATGTCGACCTTGGGTTAACATAAGTTTGATCTCAACTTACTGTTGTGTGAGATCCAGAGCCTTTATGCTGGCTCAAATTATGTACCCTCAGCGACTCCGATCAGATACTTGAGACTTAATCTAATGTTAGCTATCTCAGTATGTTTCCAAAAGACCATGAAAATGGATGCAGTTTGGCGGGACATATCTAGAAAAGCAGTTGCGCTAATGTTAAAAGAATCGTGAGAAGAGGAAGATCATTAATAGAATCTCATTAATTTTGTATTCACAGGTGCACCAGTTATAACTTATGAGTTATAATTGTGAATACATAAAAATGATATTTGAGATTTTGAGAGGATATCAAAATGTGATTCATATGATCTAGGGTATTGCATACTTTATAATCTACTTCCAGGATTGCTCTCGACGAGAGGCTATATGCTCCTAACAGATGTATACACGTAGCTCTCACAGTATGCTGGTCGCACGGTCTATTTCACTGTATGAATATTTCTAGAGATGAGGTGAGAATATGTTTCTCGTATTATAAGAGCACTCCCATTATGTGTGAGTGGGAGATGTTGGAATTATCTGTTAAGAGTCCACCCATAAGGGGTGCTCTTAAAGCTTATCCTGGTAAATAAATAATTACCTAGTAGAGTCCTATAAGAGGACAACTACTTCATATAAGCTATAAATAAAACAGTAATACACAATGAAAGGCACGCACTTTTCTATACAACTCTTCCTCTTTATCTCTACCAAATAACTAGGTGTTTAGACTGTGGATAAAGGATTTGATCCATCAAGCACGTGACAACTACCGACGGCCAGTAATTCCAGCCACGATTCAAGATCCTACTACTTCTGCTTACGAGAACAACAAGTAAGTTCTCGGTTTATGTTTAAACAATCTATTTAGTATAGATTTGTTGATATATGCATGTATCCCTACACCTTTGTTCCCTTCGCTGCCTCTGTCTTTTGGGTTGATTACAAATAGAAAGGGGGTCGGGGTTGTAGCAATGCCACCAGGCAGTCGCTCCTCCGCCTCCTCCTCTGTTAGCTTGTTCGCTCCACCTGTTTGTTTCACCGGAAAATGCCATATCTCCGACATATTTGTTTCTTGGTTCTCATTCTGTTTTGGGTACCTCGTTTGATCTTTGTTGATAAATCATTGGAAATATCTTTTCCACGAATGATCTTGGGTTTCTGTAATTGTTTTAACCTGTTTACTTACTTGGTTGGATTATGCTATTATGTTACTTTGCCTCGTTTGCTTTTTGTTGGATTACTTTGCTTTTGCAGCATTGGCCTGTTTACTCTATTGGATCATTTTGCTAAAGCTTGGCTGATATACCAGTTTCGAATTGTTAGCATATGAAAATAATTTATTTGAATCTTTACAATGATTTGAACTGATACTACACCGTTTTGGCCAATAACATTTTAGAGGCCTAATGCAAGTCCCGTCCAATTACGTATACAATGTTCCTTACGTGTCCCTTCGAAAACAAAAATAGGCGATGGCGATAAAATTTATATACAATGTTGCAAAAACAAGTGATATAGGCAACGGGACCCGCACTTGGAATGGCAATACGACCGGCCGGCGTGTTTGTAGCCGTAACGGTATTCTTAACCCCCTATCACCTAATCTGAGCCTAAAACTTTCAAAAATTCCTTTTCCCCTTTTATTTTCCCTTTTAGTATTATTTCTATTATTATTATATTTATTATTGTTTTTGTTATTACTATTATTATTATTTTACTTTTATAATATTAATTCATTTTCATATTTTTTGCGAGGTACATTCGGGCGAAATTTGTTAATGACGACCCAATCGAAGAGGACAAAATATCTCAAAAGTATTACATTTTTACTCTATTTTATATTATTTAGTTTACGATCCATACTAATTCGTTTTCTATTTTGCAAGGTATCTTTGGTTGAAGATCGCTAAGCAAGAAGCAATAAACGAATATGATCCTTTTATTAATTTTGATTATGTATCTAACTTGTATATAATAGTAGACATTGTTTAGTTAGATTTAGTTTAAATTATTCTTTCTAGAATCCCAATTATTTAGTCCGGCCGGTAACCACATTTGGTGGAACCCAAGAGGTGCCTAACACCTTCATTTCGGGTTAACTTGAACCCTTACCTAGAATTTTTAGTTTACAAGATCATGATTTTGGAGTTAACTATAAAAATTGGCTAGAAACAAAGTAGGTGCCCTAATACGCGTAGTTAAAAAATATGTTGGGTGGCGACTCCAAGTCCTACCCATGAGTTCCAATAAGTCGAGCCCTATTTCGAACCCTCATCGGTTCAGAAAAAAAGGGTGCAACACATACAAAACTCATAACTAGAGTATAATACTCTTATGCCAATACAATAGAATAACAAGTCAAACATGTAGAATATGATGCAAACTTAAAGCTTAGGCGTAGAAAGTACGCCTGTCGACAACTACACACATAAGAAGCACGCCGTAGAATATCCACCAGGCCAAATGCCATCAAAGAAATTGGTACTATCACTTACCTCAAGTCCTGAATTAGAATAGCTACTGAACGTTCTCCTTTCCTTTTCGATGCCTCTCAGAATAATACTTTTCTGAGCCAAAGAAACATATGTGCACTTATAAGTTCCCGAAGAAAGAATATCTAACCTTTATACAAAAAAAAAAAAAAAAAAGAAGGAAAATTACCCCAAAAAAAAAAAAAAAACCCCTAGGTTGGGCTTAGCTGGAGGCCTATAAATTATAAATTTCTCGATCCCTTATAATCCCACGAGTCTAATTATATCATTAGTTTCATATTTAGATTCAATTTAATCACATTCCCCAATTCCATAAACTAAGGGTTAAAGTCCTAATTCCCCAATTCAATTTCTATAGAATTAAACTCCCATATCATTGAATTGAAGAAATTAGATGATTTATAATCATTACCTTGGTATCAATAAAACACCTTAGAACCGATTAAAATTAGTAAGAAACAAACTGGGAACAAAATAGGCTGACATAAGTCTTTTATACCCAGAAATCTATGCGTTTGCACTACCCTGAGCGCCCACGCGCCACCCCTTCTTCGCGGTCGTGCTCCCATGAGAGCGATCATGATTTAAGGCAGCAGAAACAAGCACGCACGCGTCCCAATGCATGCGATCACGTATTTCTGCCCGGAAGGGGCATAATTCTGCACGATGCGGATCCGAAAGTGACTCTACAAGATTCAGAATGACCTCAAATTTTGTACACCAGTCATACAATACTTGGGTGACATGTTCGCGAAGTCGGATACCGAGTCAGATCTCTAGAACTGAAGATATAGGTCCCACGAGAAGAAGTCAATTTCTTAACTTTCAGAGCTTTAGTGAAAACTATCCGAACGACCTCAGATGTCACTTCTGCAAGTTTCCACAGGTCACAAATGACCATACGAACCTAACACAATCTTTGGATTTCAAATCGAAGTTCATTTACTCAAATCGAGTTCGGAAACCTCTTCTAGACTTTACCAACAACAAAAATGGAAACCTTCTAAAAAACTACCAAACGAGGTCCAAATCTGCTCAAATTTTACAGATATATCCTAATAGACCTTACGGAGCATTTAAGACTGTCGGCACGCCAAACATAGTCTTAACTCCGAAAATGACTAACTAAGGTCTTTTCATTCTCCTTCTCTTAGACTCTCATTTGTCCTCGAGTGAGCCAGAGTCTAGAGCAAATTTCATATGACTAATGAGCATTCCTACACCAACTTTTGAAAACCATTCAACAGAAAATTTTTTACTAGGACAGAACCAGAAACACAAACACTGATAAGGACTTTTAAGTTCTGGGAAACAAATCCTTACCTGAGTCATCGAAGAGATGAGGATATCTCTCAAGCATGCTGGACTCAAGCTCTTAAGTATCCTCCTCATGAGGACGATTGTTCCATCGCACTCGAACCATTGGAATATGCTTCGAATGAAGCATCCAGACATCTCTAGAAACTATACTAGTTGGGAACTCCTTATAAGCTAGATTCATATCTAGCTGAGCAGGATATAATTCAATCGCTTCAGAAGGATCCCAGATACACTTTCGAAGAATATATACATGAAACACTTGATGAAATAGCATTGAAGTTGGCAAAATCAAGTCGATAAGTCTCTTTACCAATATGATTATCGATACGAAAGTGACCAATGAACCTAGGATTGAGCTTTCATTTCCTCCCAAATCTCTTTACACCTCACATCAGTGAAACTTTTAGAAACAACATGTCACAAACCTCGAACTCTAATTCTCGGCTCCTCTAGTTCGAGTATGTAATCTGCCTGCTCTGAGCGGTTCCAAGACGAACTTGAATAACGCAAACAAAATCAAGAGTCTGATGAACTATCTCTGAACTCATCACCTCAAATCTCAAAACTCGAACCAACCAATCGGAGAACGACATCTACAGCCATACAAACCCTCAAATGGAGCCATCTGAATGGACGATTGATCTATGTTATAATAAGAAAACTCAACTAAGATAAATGATCATCCCATTGGCCTCCGAAGTCAAATGCACAAGCTCTCAAAATATCCTCTAGAACTTGAATAACACGCTCGGACTGACCATTAGTTTGAGTATGAAATGTCGTGCTAAGCTACCCCACGGTCCCTAACTCCATCTCGAAAGACTGCCAAAACTAGGAAGTAAATAAGGAACCCCAATCTGAAATAATAAATATATGAGTGCCGTGCAGCTTAACCAACTGATCAATGAAAATCCGAGCCAAACTCTAAGCTAAATCAATAGTCTTTACAGAGATGAAGTGAGCTAATTTAGTCAGCCTGTAAACAATGACCTAGACAAAATCATGGCGTTGCAGGGTCTTTGGCAGACTAACCACATAATCCATAGTGATCTGCTCCTACTCCACTCGGGAATGGGCAATGCCTGAGCTAACCCTATTGGTCTCTAGTGCATGGACTCAACTTACTGACAGTTCAAGCTGTGAGACATATTCAAATACATCCCTCTTCATTCCCTTCCACAAAGATAGCTCTCGGAGATCCTGATACATCTTAGTAATACCAGGATGAATAGAATATCGCGAACTATTATACTCGCGGAGTACTAATTACCTCAGATCACCAATATCAGGGACATAGAGTCGACCATTAAATCAAAGATCACCATCAGAATCAAACTCGAACGAAGGAACTCCTCCACGTAGGACACGACCACGCAACTCCTGTAGATGTGGATCCTCGAACTGTCTTCCCTTAATCTGACTGACTAAGAAAGACTGAGTTGCAATACATGCGAGGAATGGGCTGGAGTCTGGGGGAAGAAATCTCACACCGGAGTCACCAAGGGACTACAACTTTTGGGCCAACGGTCTCATGTCAGCATAAAAAAAAAGCCATGTTGCCCATAGACTTCCTGCTCAAGGCATCTTCTACAATATTCACCTTTCTAGGATGATAGCGGATGGTTAGATCAAATCTTTAATCAACTCAAGCCACCTCCGCTCCCGGCCATTAAGATCCTTTTGAGACAAAAGATACTGCAAGCTCTTGTGATCGGTATACACCTCACAAGGCTCGCCATAAAGATAGTGCCTCCAAATCTTCAGAGTGAGACCACAACTACAAACTCTAGATCATAAGTCAGATAATTCTTCTCATTTGGTTTTAGCTGTCTGGAAGCATAAGTACTCACCCTCTCGTGCTGCATAAAAACACAACTAATGTCGACACGGGACACATCACAATAGACTACAAATCCGCCAGTGCCAGAAGGAAGGGATAACACTGGAGTTGGAGTCAATAAGGCCTTAAGCTTCTGGAAACTCGCCTAGCAATTATCAAACCATCGGAACTGGACCGCCTTCTGAGTCAGGCAAATCAACGGAGCTGCAGTGATGGAAAACTTCTCCACGAACCTCGGATAATAACCTGCCAAACCAAGAAAGTTGCGAATCTCAATCTGCAAGGTTGGACGAGGCCAATTCAGCACCGCCTTAATATTCTTTGGGTCAACCTTGATACCCTCACTGGATACCATGTGACCCATGAATGCAACGGAATAAAGCCAGAACTCGCATTTTCAGAAGTTAGCATACAAATTACGATCATGGAGGGTCTGAAGAACAACCCTTAAATTATAATCATATTCCTCATGAATACGAGAATAGATAAGAATGTCATCGATAAAGACAATGACGAAGGAATCAAGGATTATCTTGAATATTTGATTCATATGATCCATAAAGGCTGCAGGGCTATTAGTCAGCCCAAAAGACATTACGAGGAACTTGTAATGGCCGTCACGAGTCGTAAAAGCAGTTTTTGAGATATTTGACTCTCAAATCTTCAGCTGATGATAACTAGATCACAAATAAATCTTAGAAAAGAATGTGGCACCCTGCAACTGATCAAACAAATCATCAATACGAGGAGCGGTACTTGTTCTTGATGGTGACCTTATTCAACTGACATAATCAATACACATCCGCATAGTACTATCTTTCTTCTTTTTGAACGGAACAGGAGCATCGCATGGGGAAATACTCGGCCTAATGAATCCCTTATCCAACAAAGCCTGCAACTGCTTTTTCAGCATTTAACGGAGGGTACACAGCCCGATGCGTCGATTGAGGGAACACAACCCGATGTCGATTATGTCATTTTAATTTAGCAGAGGGTACACAGTCCGATGCGTCGACTGAGGGAACACAACCCGATGTCGATCTTGTTATTTTAATTCTTGCGGAGGGTACAAAGCCCGATGCGTCGACTGAAGGTACACAGCCCGATGCGTCGACTGAAGGTACACAGCCTGATGTCGAATTTAACACTTGGTACAACAAAGGATACACAGTCAGACATAACAGACACACCTGCACGTGGTCAAGAATCCTGGAAAGACAGTCCAGCCCAACGGAAAAGTACATTTTACATTTGTTTATACACACACTATTTTGCAAAGCTCACCTTTATTGCAGGATATACGATATGGAAACGGGAACGTTGCGATCTAATGCCTCGTCAATTCCCGCAGTCGTAAGCATTTCTCCAAAGTCGCGACAAAATTAGTTGTTCTGTTAACATCTTTGCCCGAAGACTCTTGCATCATCCCCGGGCAAAGAGGGGCAGCTGTTGATACCTAATTTTGTCCCTCGTATTTCGATAACCATTATTCAGACAAAATTTCACTGATAAACACGATTACCCCACACTCACCCCTATTCAAAGTCATAACTTCACACACGCACATCAATTAGGCCATTTTGCAAAACACCAGCAAAACCTATGGCTATTTATAGGATTCGCACGTTTAATTACAATTTTTCCTATTTTTAAAAATTACATAAATTATTTTGAAATTCAAAATAATAGTCTTCCCTAGCCATTTTGCACTCAAAGTTAATTTTCTAATTTTTCTATAATTTTATGAGCATTTTTATATTTTTTCCTACATATTTTATAGACATTTATACATATTTATACACAATATATACGGTTTTATACATGTATATATATACACCTCAATATCTACACATATCACACCTTCCACTTATACACGTCAGCACCATGTCAAGCCTACGTGGCTCCATCTGGACCTTCCATTTGTCAAATCCAACGACCAGGATTAAAGTTTCAATTTTTATTACATTTCACACCCAAAAACCCCATTTCCCTTTTCATTCCCCCTCCTCATCTCAGCCGCCATGACCTCTCTTCTCTCTCACGAAACCTCCGCTTTTCACGCCCTTTTCCGGCCAAATCCACCGGCAAAATGCAAAATAAATTATGTCACTGTGGTCCTCTCACTCACCGCTACAAAACCCGTGTACCGGTTTGCTCGTTTGACAAAGGTTGAGTACAACCCTAATCGTGATCGCCATCACCAGAGGAAAATGCTCTGGCGACCCTCTTTTTAAAGACACGAACTTTACTACCAACAAAGGAAGGAGGGAAGTCCCTCGTACAGTCATTATTGAGTCGGGACAAAGTTAACTCGACTCGAACCCCAAACGGGTAACCCTAACCCCCTTTCTTCCTTGTTCTTTCTTCCTTTCTGATTTGCCTTGGATCCTATGAGATTGATAAGCCTAAATTTGCCTAATTTCCTTTTATGCATTAACATGCTCGTCCGCAATGTGACTAGTTAAAATTTATAAGGCCCTTAATGGCTAATTAATCAATAATTTGGTTAGGCGTTTGTTTGTTAATTGGTTTTTCCAGAATCTTGCACGAGCATAAGTTAAGTTTCAGGCCATTTTCTTTATCATTTTGAAAACTTAAAACTCATGCTTAGTTTTAAGACTGACTAAGTGAATTGAACTTAGTTTAGCATTGGTGCTTCCATGCGTATGTCTTTTGAATGATGTGTGAGATTTGGCTCAGTTAACCAAAGGATTCTGATTAGTTTAATTGAAGTTCTTGATTGAAAACTGGGAAGGAAAACTGATTTATTAATTACTAGGGTATCAATTAGACCTGCTTGAATTTGGTAAATATTTTCGAGCCTAAAACTGGTTTAAAACCTGTGTACATACTGGTTTTGAACCTAGACTTCACTAGGTATAGAAGGGAAAGATTATATCTGTTAAAGGGTTTCATTCCCTTGAATTTTGGGATTCTAATTGAGCTATATTTGGAAATACACCTATCTGTATCCTCCCAATTGCTAGAAAACTGTTTTGCCCTGCCATATTTGGCCTTGGCCGTTTGAACTTGGATTGTCTCACCCCACAACTATATAAACTTGTCTTCTTTTCACTGACACACACTTCAATAAAAGCATACATTCTCTTCATAAAAAGAAAACTGAAAGAAAAGGCTAAAGGAATACAATTTCACTCTCGGGATTTCTTCTCATCCTTTTCTTGAAACCTTTCTGGAGAAGAAGGCATGACTTCACCTACATCACTATTCTCTACTTGTTTCTGACTTTCTAGTAAGGTAATACATGGCATACTTTCTCACTCACTTACCTGCTTAAGCCATTTATATCTGAAACTCTTGGTGTGGTTCCTGCCTCTATGTATCTACTATTTAGGGGGTTCTATTTTGGCCCCTGCAAACCTATTTCTGCAGTGTGTGTAGATGGTCCTAAGGCCATACCAGAATTCTGTTCACGGGGCCTCTCGTTGGTTTAAGAACCTGGTAAAAAGCGTTCCTCCTCTATAGGAAAAGGCCAGCCTAAGCAGGCCGTTTACCAATGTACACAGGGCACTATCCAGTCTCTCTTCTTCTCTTATCTTTCCCCTTAGAAACTTTCCCTATTTGTGTATATTCATTAGGACCCTGCCTGTATTTGTTTAAAACAGAGAACACAGTTACTAGACTGGGTAAAATGGCCACTCAGGGGCCCTTCCTAAACTCCCTCTCCTCTGTGTGTGCATCATTACCATGCTAGAACAAAGATTCACGCATTTAAATTGAAGTCTATACAGGATTTTGCTCTTTCGTTTTAGTAACAGTTTGAACGATAATGTGATCATAGTATATTTTGACTCAAATCGTGCGTCAGAATGTTTAATTATTGGAAGTCTGGAAAATTCATACAACAGGGCTTATTTGTGTAATGCGTGACAAAATCTGAAACTTTTCCTGTAAAATTCGAACTGCCCTATTTTTTTGCATAAGTAATACATGCCCAAATGTTTTAAAACATGGCCTCTTATGTGTGTAAACTGATTTTGACCTACTTTAACCTCTTATACACTAATCTAATAGTGTATAGAGGGGTATAAGTATTGGGGTCACTTATACAAGCTATTATACGTATTTTTTCAAAGTATATTACCACTTGTTCATGTATTTGCATGCTTATACACTTATATTTACGTGCGACAGCCCTCTACTTGCATTTGTGTGCTTCCGTGTACCTTCTTCTCAAAAACTGCCCATATACATAACTTTCAAAACTGACTCCAAAAGAAAATAGCTATTAAGGTTAAGGGTCGATAATTAATGACGAGTCACACCGACCCTAAATGGCTAAAATTTGATTTCAAAAATTGATGCGGGTCAAAATAAAAGAAGAAAATGATAGGAGCGAGACTCGTCTCGGACTCCCTACAAGGTATCCACGGAGAACTTGTTCCGTGAAACCCTCGTATCATGCCAAGATTTACCTACGTTAAGCAACTAACCTCGATTCACACGAGGAACTCACAAGTAGAATGATCGGGGGGTTTGGGGATCAACTAGCTCACCTAGAAGACTCAAACTGACAAAGGGTTCTTTCATTCATTCAAAGAGTCTCTACTCTTGAAAGTTTGTTCAATCATTCATCAAAATCTAACTAATGGAAAATAAAGACCAATGGCCCTTGTATAGGTGCCTTACATATGTAATAAAATGTCTAAAAGACCCCTAAAGTGGTCTTAAAAAATATATGCCACGTAGGACTATAATAGCCAAAACATAACAACTAAGTGAGGTGTCCCATCTAGAAGTATCAGGGGTGGGCGGTCCACCCATAGGGGGAGGCGCTCCGCCTCTGTAGTGTTGTGCTCGGTTTCATAGGGCACTGGGCGGTCCGCCTGGTTGAGATCTAGAGAGTTGATTTCAAGTGGGCGGTCTGCCTAGTGAAGTGGGCGTTCCGCCCCTTCCTGGGAGCTCTTGAAACGCCTCGAAGTGTGTCTCGGATGCTCTTCCTTCCATGGCGTTCTAATGCATGACCTTGAAGTGCTCTTCCTTGGCCTTGGATGGTTCTTTTGGATGGTTGCACGATTTGCATTGCATCATCCTCCCCTTCTTGAGAAGATTTCGTCCTCGAAATCAAGACGTGGTCTCTCATGGCATCATCAACTTCTCGGGGTGGCCAATACTCTCCTTCTTTGTCCTTCTTGAACGTCACTTTGACATAGGCTTCTTCCAAGATCTCCCATGCCTTAGCATGGAGCTTAGGACCTACAAGCAACGACAAGCAAACACAAGCAAACTTCCTACTTCGAAAGTAGGTTAGTGCAAGAAGTGTGGAAAACACACTCTTGTGGTATAACCAAGCATCAATAATAAGCACAAATATCAAGTCCCCAATGAGAACAACAAGTACTTGGTTCAATGACAACATGCACTCAACACAATAATGCGCAAATAGGTCATGGGGACATGAAAAATGCAAGATGAAGCTATCGAAATCCCCTTGAACCTTAAGCTCAAGATCAACACACCAATCAATCCTCAAGGTGTGATCAACGTGTGGAGTGGAGTGGATCAAATAACCCATCCTACAAGTAGCATCAAGCACTCCACTCCCCTTCTTATCCAATTTCATCACCTAAGCAACCCTTCCCACAAGACAAACTATCAAGAAAGGTATTGATAATGGCCTCTTCTTCATCATAACCCAAACAAGCAATAGTAGGGACACTCAAAGACTCATTTACCTCATTGAAGCTCTCACACAATGGGTTGCCTAAGGAGTCAAACCCTTCACACCACGGGGGTTCCATTTGACTACCCACCCTAGTCTGATACAAGTCATTACCACTAATGAGGATGCCTTCAAACAATGGATAAGTAAAATCATGCATCTCAATATCATGATCAAGCATAGAGAAGTTATCAAGACTGGGTTCATTACTCTCACTTGAGAAGTCATCATAGACAACCTTGTCTAATTCATGCAATTTGGACTCCTCAAGGTCACTTTCATCCTTACCACAACACATTGGTCCACCAAATAGAAGCATATCAATAAGGGTATGATCTACTATTTCACCTTCCCCTTTGTCAAAGGTTGGTTGTGTGTCATAGAAAAGGACAAAATCAAAGTCAACTTTCACATCTACTCTAGAGAAAGATTCAAAAAACAATGAGCTCACATCATGATGTGGCTTAGCATTTCTCTCAACTAGTGATTCACAAGAACTCTCAAGTTGACTACTAGACTCTTCACTAGTGGCATATTCACTAGATGCATCAAACGCAACAACTAGTGTTGAGTCATCACAAGATAAGTAGCTGGTAGGCTCATGAAAATATGAAGCAACACTTACATTTGTAGTACTTCCTTGATCACTCTCAAGGCTTGAACTGTCATATGCATCTCCTCCTTCATGAAGCTTGCATTGAAGATGTTCCTCCTCTTGTCTTTCCTTCCAAGCACATGGTTGAGGCTCCAATGGCTTGTCTTCGAATGTACCTACACATGAGCTAACACAAAAAAAGGTAGAAGATGGAGAATAGTTAGAACAATGGGTGCTCTAACTTTCAATTTTTCTTTCCTCACCTCTCTTTTCTTTCATTTTCCCCTCAAGGTCAAGTGTAGTTTTTGGTGACAATCCACTCACATCACTCCTCAAATCCTCTCCTTTTTCCTCTCTAGGATTGTCACTGGTCACTCCCTCACTTCTCTCTTTCTTTTCTCTCTCATTTGAAGTGGAGTGACTCTCACTTTCATCATGCAATGGCAAGACAATAAGATAGTTTGCCTCGGGTTCAAGTACAATGGGTGACTTTGCTTTAGCCGCCCCCCCTCAACTCTTTCATTCGCTTGTAGTCTTCCCTTACCTGCCTTGGAGTCAAAGGTTTAAGCACATACTTCCTCCCATCTTGCTTGACCGTGTAAGAGTTGGTCCGACCATCATGTACCACACACCTATCATATTTCCATGGTCTCCCAAACAAAAGATGGCAAGCTTGCATTTGGACCACATCAAACATGATTTTATCTTTATAGTTCCTAATGCTAAACTCTATCAACACTTGATTCACCACCTTTAATTCACCACACTCACTAAGCCATTGTAAGCGATATTGTTTTGGATGCTTTAGAGTGGGTAATTTCAATTGGGAAATCAAAGTTTCTCTCACTATGTTGGCACAGCTTCCCAAGTCAACAACCATTGAACACACTTGCCCCATCACACGACACCTAACATGAAAGAAGTTTTCTATTTGATCATTTTCCACCTCCTCTTCCATGAATATGGTTCTCAAAATCCTCCTAACAACCAAGAACAATTGAGGATCTTCCCCTTCTTCGATAGCCTCTTCACAAGCAACTTCCTAATCTCCCTCTACTCCCTCATTCTCGGGCTCACTATTTTTCTAATACACCAAATTACCAACCACTACCATGGTCTTGCGAGTAGGACAATCTCTAGCATAATGACCATAGCCCTTGCACTTATAGCATTGAGTAGAAGTAGAAGTAGGATTGCTCAAGCGAGTTTTAGAAGTACCTTCCAAGTGTGCTGTAGACTTCTCATATGGCTTCTTTACTTCTTTGCTAGCACTTGCACTTGGAAAGTTGCATTTGGAGTCTTCCACTCCTTTGGCTTGCTTGTGGAAGTAGGAGTATTTCTCTTGTAGTTTGTGGACTTCTCTCCCTTAAGCCAATTCTCGGTGTCAATTGCAGCTTCAAAGATATCTTGAAGTGAGAGGTAATGATGCAACCTCAATTGAGAAGCTATACCATAGCTCAAGCAATTCTTGAAATGGATCACGGCTTGTTCTTCACCTTCGGTATCCATATTTAATGCCATCCGGGTCTTCTCAAATTCATCATAGTACTCATGAACCGTCTTGACACCTTGCTTTAGATCATAAAGCTTCTTGAGTTGCTCTTGACGATACCTTGGAGTCACATGCTTTCTATTCATAAGAACTTTCAATTCATCCCAAGTCATATTCACATACACACCCGCTCTCCTTCTTGAACTCTTTATGGACTCCCACCAAGTAGAAGCGTAGGCCTCAAAGGTAGAAAAAGTATACGTGCCTTTCTTCTCATCGGTCATCTCATTGGTGTCAAACACTCTCTCCATGAGTAGTACGCATTCCATGTACGCTTCCGGATCACAAGTTCCCTTAAATGTTGGAAGATTGAGCTTAACACTATTGAGGTTATTGTTGTCACGTACCCCACGGTTAGGCTCCGGTTGGCCTTCATAGTGGTCATCATAAGCAACATATTCCCTCCTAGCATTCCCTCCATCAAATCTCATGGGTGGCCCTCGACCTCGGCCTCTACCCCTATCCACATTTCGACCCTAATTCATATCTTGCCTCGGTTGATAATGAGCATCATAACCATAGGCCTCATCACCATACTCGGCTTCCTCCCATTCTTGAGTCTCAACAATTTTCTTAAGTGGTGGGATATTTTGAACGGGTCTTCAAAGTGGAGCATTTACTTGGGGATTGCCCAAGTTGTGGGGAATGCCCCAAGACACGCTCTTGTGGAGCAACATAATTCCTTAGCTCATATTTCTTGGCTATCTCCACAAAGTGTCCGGGGGTCATAGTAGAACCTCGGCTTGTCCCTTCTCCGGATTCAATTTGGATGCTCGGGGTCCTCCTTTCAATATTCTCAAGCCTCAAGGTTATGTCCTCCAACTTAGCCATGATGGTGGCCAAGGCATTCTTAATGGAATCATCTCCATCATTTTCCATTGTACCTACAAAATCAAAAAACATTAGTGAAATCACCTCACTCACACCCTCACGTGTATGGCACTCGGTTCACTCGTTTAGTGGTGGTTGATATTTCACTCAAGTTTGAATCTAGAAGCTTCACGTAGTTGATCAACAAACTGCAACTCAATCACTCAATCCACAAGTCAAGTGTACTCTGGGGTGAGTGGAGTTAATGTGACTCTATTGGACGATAAGCACTTTAAAGTGAGGACTTGAGTCAAAAGATACTACGAGTCTTCTTCGAATTCTAATCTCATAACTAGGCACGAGTTGCCTAAAATCTCAAAGACTAGTACCAACTAAGTAGGAAAGTTACGTAGGGAAGTACTAGTTAGAAGGTATGCAAGCAATGAAACAAGAGATCCTAGGATAAATTACCCGAACAACACTTCCAGAAAGTAGGCGCCCCACCCCTTTACAAGTGGCGGGTCCGCCCGTTTCTCTGCAGTGGTGAGTGGGTGGTCCGCCCCTTTTACTGGGCACCTCGCCAAGCCAAAATCCAGAGAGCTATCACCAAGTTTGTGTTTTTCAGCACAGTCCAACTTCGTGTTTCTTGACTTTAACACCCAAAAATCCAACAATTTTCACGATGTTTGATCAATCCGAAGGTACCCAATCCTGTGTTCAATTACAATAATCAAACCCCATTGATTTTTATCAAACCCCAGTAAAAAACAATCAATTCACCATGGTCATCAAGTTCATAGCTAGGGTTTCAAATTTTCAAATCTTCAAAGGGTTTCAAATTTTCAAATCTTGCAATTCAACTTCAAATCACGTGTTTTAGATACCAAAATAATGGGTTTTCAACAAGGATCAATTCACCATAACACCCATAACAAGAATCGATCACACCAACAAGATATGTCAAATTTTTGGATTTTCAAATTTTTCAATTTTTTGTGTTTTTTCTTCTTTTCAACAATAACAAACAAGAAACTAAGATAGAAACCGACCTAGGCATGAAGAATCAAGGGTCGGGGGTTTGTATAAATAAAACCTGAGCCTTGCTCTGATACCAAGATGATGCAAGTCAAAATAAAAGACAAGAAAATGATAGCAGCGAGAACATGTTACTTGAAACCCTCGTATCGTGCCAAGATTTACCTACGCTAAGAAACTACCCTCGATTCACACGAGGAACTCGCAAGTAGAATGATCGGGGGGGGGGGGGGGGAGGGGTTTTCGGATCAACTAGCTCACCTAGAACACTCAAACCAACAAAGGGTTCTTTCATTCATTCAAAGAGTCTCTACTCTTGAAAGTTTGTTCAATCATTCATCAAAACCTAACTAATGGAGATGAAAGACCAATGACCCTTTTGTAGGTGCCTTACACATGTAATAAAATGTCTAAAAGACCCTTAAAATGGGCTTAAACAACATATGCCACGTAGGGCTGTAATAGCCAAAACATATCAACTAAGTGAGGTGTCCCGTCTAGAAGTATCAGGGGTGGGCGGTCCGCCCCTAGGGGGAGGCGCTCTGCCTTTGCAGTGTTGTGCTCAGCTTCACATGGAACTGGGCGGTACGCCTAGTGAAAGAGGCGATCCGCCTGGTTGAGATCAAGGGAGTTGATTTCAAGTGGGCGGTCCGCCCCTTCCTGGGAGCTCTTGAAACGCCTCGAAATGTGTCTCGGATGCTCCTCCTTCCATGGCGTTTCAATGCATGATCTTGAAGTGCTCTTCCTTGGCCTTGGATGGTGGTTTTGGATGGTTGCTCGATTTGCATTGCATAAAAAACGACCCCTATTTGGTTTTTTGACAAATACTGAAATTATTTTGCTAAAACTGCCTATTTGTGTAAATATGATTTAGACACTGAAATTGCACAAATAAGCTGCCTGTTGACACTCTTTGCAGATTTGGCCATTTTCTAAATAGGCATTTATACTAGAGGCCATAAACGAGAATAGGCGTGGAATATAGGCCGTATATGTAAACTGTGAAGCCCAAGTATATGCTTGCTATCTAGACTTATCTAATTAGACTTAGTTTTATAAATATATTGTGAATTTGGCCACATAAGTTAGTAATACATAACACATACTTTGTATAGACATCCCAAATTATAGGCTCGGAGGGGAACCACCTTTCGTGGGACTTGGGGAAGCTCCTAGCACCTTCTTTCCGAAGTCACTTTGACTTATTACTTATTGAATCTCTGAAATTAGACCGGTTTGACCAAAGACTTGACCTTAGACGCTTAGGTGACCTAATACACCTTCGAAATCTATATTAGGTGGCGACTCAAACTATTAACTCAAACGAGTTACCCAGTCAAACCTGAAACCTGACTCGTTCCAAGTTGAGTTTAAAAACGGGTATGACACCTAACATGTTACTTATTGTTAGGAGGAGTTTGAGTGCTATGCTTATAAAGGAGAGTGAAAATGTGCAAAGAGAGAATCTATTTCATGCTAGATGTCGTGTGATGGGGCAGTTGTGCTCAAAGATCATATATTCGGGTAGTTGTGCTTTTGTGGTGAGCCAATCATTGGTTTCACAATTGAGTGAGTGTGCGAAGTTGAAGGTGATAAAGCAAGTCTTGATCAAGTTCAAGATTGGGAACTACCAAGATGAGCACATGTTTGATGTCGTGCCTATGCAAGCTTGCCATCTCTTGTTTGGTAGGCCATGGAAATATTATCGAAATATGGAACATGATGGCCGGGTTAACACCTATACGGTCAAACATAAGGGGAGAAAGTATGTGATCAAGCCCTTGATGCCCAAGAAAGTTAGTGATGATTATCGGCATATGAGGGAATTGAAAGAAGCGACAAAGGCAAAGTCACCCATGGAGAGTAGACCTTTGGCCAAGAGCTTAGTTGTGGTTCCACCATCTTCTACCTGTAGAATTTGTGCTATGATGCAACCGGGTAAGATTTTGAGAGGAAATGATGGCACCAAATTGCTAATTTGCCCAGTGCACAAAGGTATGGTTTTATCTTCCGAATGTGATTATTCTTCTAAACCTAACCCTTTGCCTAGTGCTATTGAGAATGTTTTGAAGGTTTTTGAGGATATGTTCCCGGATGAGATGCCTAGTGGTCTAACTCCATTGAGGGGGATTGAGCACCAAATTGGCTTTGTCCCGGGGTACCAAATTCCAAACAAGCCGGCCTATAAGAGCAATCTCGAAGATAAGGCAAGTAGATGAATTGCTCAATAAGGGCTTGGTTCATGAGAGCTTAAGTCCGTGTGCCGTACCCGTAATACTTTTCCCAAAGAAGAATGGCACATGGAGGATGTGTGTGGATTGCCGAGCGGTCAACAAGATCACAATAAAGTATCGACATCCCATACCTCGTTTAGATGATATGCTTGATGAGCTAAGTGGTTCTAGCATCTGTTAAAAAATAGACCTTAGGTGCGGTTACCATCAAATCCGTATGAAACCGGGTGATGAGTGGAAGACCGCAATCAAGACCAAGTTTGGTCTATATGAATGGTTGGTGATGCCATTTGGCCTCTCCAACGCACCTAGTACGTTTATGAGGCTAATGAACCATGTGTTGAAACCATTCATCAACAAATTTGTGGTCATCTACTTTGATGATATTTTGATATATAGCAAGTCAATGGACGACCATGTAATCAATCTAAGGCAAGTGCTTGAAGTGTTGAGAGCCGAAAAGCTCTACTAATATTAAGAAATGTGCCTTTGGTGTTAAAAAGGTAGTCTTTCTAGGCTTTGTTGTGAGTGCCCAAGGAGTGGAGGTCAATGAGTCCAAGGTATAAGCCATTAGAGATTGGCCTACTCCCGCTATCATGTCTCAAGTGAGGAACTTTCATGGCCTTGCTTCCTTCTATAGGAGATTTTTGAAGGACTTTAGCTCCATTTCCGCACCACTCACCGAGTTGGTGAAGAAAGACAAGCCTTTTGTGTGAGAGGAGCCTCAGGAGAAGGCCTTCAAAGAATTGAAAAGTAGGTTGAGTACCGCCCCTATATTGCAATTGCCCGACTTTGGAAAGGCCTTTGAGGTTGAATGTGATGCCTCGGGGATAGGAATTGGAGGTGTTCTCATGCAAGATGGGAAACCCATAGCCTACTTCAGTAAAAAATTGAAGGGTGCAACCTTGAATTACTCTACGTATGACAAGGAGTTGTATGCCCTAGTAAGAGCTCTTGCTCATTGGCAACATTATCTTTGGCCTAGGAAATTTGTGATTAAGAGTCATTATGAGTCACTCAAACATCTCAGGGGCCAAGAGAAGTTGAACAAAAGGCATGCCAAATGGGTAAAGTTCATTGAGAGTTTCCCTTATGTGATTCAATACAAGAGGGGGACCAAAAATGTTGTGGCCGATGCGCTTTCTAGAAAGTTTTCTCTAGCCACCACTCTCGCCTCCAAGCTTATGGGTTTTGAGAGCATTAAATTGATGTATGCTCATGACCCTAAGCTAAAGAGCATTCATGAAGCTCTTGTGAAGGGAGAAAGAGTTGAGAAGTACCAATGGGTAGATGGATATATCTTCAAGAATGGTAGAATTTATGTACCCGAGACCTCATGGAGAGAGTTGCTTGTTCAAGAAGCACATAGTGGGGGCTTGATGGGTCACTTTGGGAGGGATAAGACCTTGGCCATTCTTATGGAGCAATTCCATTGGCCTAAGATGGGAATGCAAGTTAAGAGACTTTGCAATACTTGCCTTGATTGCAACCATGCTAAGACCAAATCGAACACCCATGGATTGTATTCTCCCCTTCCTATACCTACTAGCCCGTAGATGGACATTTATATGGATTTTGTTATGGGATTACCACAGTCTAGGGGGATAGGATAGCATTTATGTTGTCGTGGATAGGTTTTACAAGATGGCTCATTTCATTCCATGTAAGAAAAGTAATGATGCACAACATTTTGCTTCTTTGTTCATTGATCATGTGTTAAAGTTGCATGGTGTGCCTCAAACCATTGTGAGTGATAGGGACTCTAACTTCCTTAGCAATTTTTGGAAGAGATTGCGGGGTGCTCTTGGCACCAAATTATTGTTCTCTACGTCCCACCACCCTTAAACGGATGGGAAAACCGAGGTGGTAAACCGAACTTTGGGTGCTCTTCTTAGAGCTATGATCTGAGGTAAGGCAGGGACTTGGGTTGAAAAGTTACCTCTTATGGAGTTTGCATATAACCGTACTTTACATAGAATGATTGGCTTGACTCCATCTGAGTGTGTTTATGGCTTTAATCATTTGATTCCACTTGACCTAACCCTTTTGCCCAAGGATGTGCTTGTTAGTTTTGAAGGTAAGAGCCGAGCTAAGGCTATGGTTGAGATCCATGCCAAAGCAAGGAAGAACTTGGAGGAAGCCTATTCAAAGGTGACATCCAAGAAGAACAAGGGAAGGAAGAAGTTGGAGCTCAAGAAAGGAGATTAGGTATAGGTGTACTTCCACAAAGAGAGGTTTCCAAACCTTAAGAAAGGGAAGTTGGCACCCCGAGAAGATTGACCATTCCAAGTGTTATCCAAGATCAACAACATTGCCTACGTGATTTATTTGCTCGGTGAGTACAATATCTCAAATACTTTCAACGTTTCTGACTTGACTCCTTTTGACGTAGGTGATGAAGTTACTGTGGATGATGATGCCTTGATTTCGAGGACGAAATCCTCTCAAGAAGAGGAGGATGATGTAGGGCAAAATACCACGAGACCGTTCACCCAGAGTCAAACCAAAGAGGTCCAAGACACTCACCTATACTTGGTTTGGAAGAGCCTTGAAGATGGGAGCCTTGGAAGCAACTTGAAGAAGTATCACATGCTATCAGCTCCAGGCGGTCCGCCCAAGGAGGAGGAGGTCCGCCAAAATCCGCCCAAATCACGCCCTGATTGAAGATCCAGGTGCACCGCCTGGTCATTAGGCGCTCCGCCCAAGATGCAAGGAAGCCAAGCGCTCCGCCTAGTTGAGACACTGCCTAAGGAGCCAGGCACTCCGCCCAGCTGTGCCCAATTCCGAAATTTTGCCTAGACATTTCCGAAATTTTGCCCTGCGTGGCTTATCTATTTAACCCAACTTATGGGGTGTTTTAGTCATTACTTAGGCTTGAGGAGAACCCTATAAATACCTCAATAGTATCTTTTATTTCAATTACCTAGCTTTGAATATTGAAAGAACAAATTGGGAGATGAATCTCTTTGAATTAATGAAACCCTCTTTTGTCTTGAATCAATTGGTTGACTAATTGAACCTAATTCCAAACCCGAGCGAACCCTTTGCAAGAGCAAACAGTCTCTTGAAGATCGTTCGTATAACATAGGTGGTTCTTGATATCGATTCGAGGGTGTATCGAGACTAGTTTCTCAATACTACCTTGAAGGATAGTTCAAGCCTCCTCTTGTTTCTATCTTTTTATTATCGCTTCCATTTTTGCCTATATCAGGTGATTCCAAAAATCATGCTCACATATTAAATCGTGGAGCAAAAGTTGAGTTGTAGCCCAAAATGGTGGTCTAAATCGTGTCCATGAATTTAAATGTGGAGTGAGGCAGAAGGTGGAAGAAAATTTACTCATGATTCCTAGCCTCAAATCACGGAGATGAAATTTATCATGACCACAAAAATTTTCGTGAAGCAAAATTTATGGGGACGGAAAATTTTGTGGACCAAGTCGTGGCCTGCCTGATAATTTTTCAAAAACGTACTTGAAGCTTTTTTTGGGTCCAAATTTGGGAATTTTCATCTGTTTCACCTTCTTTTGAATTTCTTAGCTAGTTAACACTTAATATTTAATTTCTACTTGTGTTTAACTAGTTTTTGAGCTTTTGCCAATTTTTTCGTGCTAATTTCTTTAGAGATTTTCCTTTGTAGGTTCGTTCTATTTTTATTTGACTCAAGTTCGTGTTTTACTTTTAGATGTCCTTTCTTGTTGGAACATCAACTCCATTGTACTGTAAATTAGTTTGTTCAATTTTTTTAAGGATCGGAGTAAGTGTGAAGAGAAGTTTGTGCTACACGAAGAAAGGTAAACCGCAAGTGTGCTGAGAATTCAATAGTAGTTAAAAGCCTAGTTTGAGTGTAAACACAAGTGTATTGAGTGACATAAATTGAGTGACATAAACACTTAGGTAGTGATTGGTAAGGACTTTTTACAGCTAAATTGTTTGCTTATTTTTGTCTTTTTCAGGGAATATGTCAGATCCGAAAGGTAACATGAATTTGGAGATGAAAACTATACTCCAAGCCTGAGCAAAGATGTTAAGGAAAGCAAAAAATATTTGGTGGACTTAGATAGTAGGGTGAGAAGTCAAGAAACAAGAAAGGAAGCGATCAATACTCCTCAACCCGTAGGAGTGCGGGTGATGGAACTAGCCGAACTATCCATGCTACTTCGCATACCTCAGAAATGGTTGCACGAGATAGTTATACTTCCAAAGTCACTCCTCAAGGTGCACCTCGCCATCCTTTGGGACGTCAACAAGGAGAAGAATCCTACTATTCTTTGGGTGATAAAGAATAACATGAAAACCCGGTAGGATTGCAACAAAAAGTGTATGATCAAGGTGGTTTTAGATTCCATTAAAGACAATGATGGATGATAGGTTATTACCAAAAGAAGAGTTGCTCAAAGGAAGACAAGGATAATAGTTTGAGAAGACACGAATATGAGCCAATATTGATGATGAAGATCGACATCTCATTCCAAGATTATGTGGAGGCCTTAACCATGACATTTCTTCTCGCATGAAGTTGCACACTTATAAAAATTTGTACGATGCTTTTCAAGATGCACTCAAGGTGGAAAGAGAACATAAGGAGGAAAAATATTACTAGTCCAAAGGAGTCACTTCTACTTGGAGATAAATAAATGACTTTGTAAAATCATCAAATTGGGACAAGACAAGGGAAACTAGTCAAGACTTCAATAATCAAGTTGCCAATGGAAAACCTAACGATGAACCTAATGTTGGAGGTAACAAAACTAAACTTGAAAGTCTTTCTTCAATTTAATATTTCAAATGTCATGGGCGTGGTCATATGATGAAGGATTGTCTCAATAGGAGATCTATGCTTTCTTTGGCTAATAGTGACTATCAAACAGATGAAACTGAAAAAGGAAGAGAAGGATGAAGATATGCCTCGTGATGATGATTTTGAGTGAGGAGGAGAGAATGGGAAAGATGGGAAGAAAAAAGGAGTATTTTGGTCATGCAGTAAGTAAAATTATGGAAGCTCAAGTGAAAAAAGACTTGGATCAAAGAGAGAATTTTATCATACCACTTGTAGGTTACAAGGGGCTATTAGTTCTCTTATCATTGATAGTGGGAGTTGTATTAATGTTGCTAGTGTTTCATTGGTGGAACAACTCAACTTTCTCACTAGAAAGAATCAACAACTCTATCGGCTACAATGTTTGAATGAATGTGGGGAGTCGAAGGTGAGCAAACAAGCCTTGATAAAATTCAAGATTGGGAACTACCAAGATGAGATTTTGTTTGATATGGTGCCAATGCAAGCTTGTCCCATCTTTCTTGGTCAACCATGGCAATATAATAGAATGGAAAGGAATAATGGCAAAATAAACAAATACTTTGGTGTTGGGAGGGCAAAAGTTCATACTTAAGTACATGACATCAATGCAAGTGAGTAAGGAATATGAAAGAATCAGAGAATTGAAAGAAAAAAGAGAGAGACACAAAAGAAAAAGGAAGTTGAGGTAGGAAAGAAAAATAGAGACACAAAATAGAAAGCCAAAAAAATAGACCACACAAAAGAATAGAGCGCCAAAAGAAAAACTAATTGTACTTTTTTCAACAAAAGAGGCAAGAGTTAGTTAGAGGCACGAGTTTCTTTGATCTTTCTCATGCATAAGGAACACATTTTGATTACTTAAAAAGTAAGCCCTTCTTTTCCTAGCTCTATTTCTTCTATTTTGCAAGGTTATGAAGACATTTTATCCGAGGAGTTGCCTAGTGGGTTGTCCCACTTAAGGGCCATCAACAAGATTACAGTAAAGTAACGTTACCCTATCCCAAGGCTAAATGATATGCTTGATGAACTATGTGGATCTTATGTGTTTTTCAAAATTGATTTTAAGGAGTGGATATCACAAATTAAAATGAAGCTGGGAGATGAATAGAAGATGGCCTTCAAGGCTAACTTTGGTCTATGAATGGCTTGTCATGCCATTTGGCTTTAAAAATGCTCCTTCTATTTTCATGAGATTAATGAATCATGTTCTAAAACCTTTCATTAGTATATTTGTTGTAGTGTACTTTGATGATATTCTTATCTATAGCAAATTTTTGTATGAACATGTTGATCATTTTAAACAAGTGTTTGATGTTTTGCATAATGATTTTTATTATTATTAATTATTTTTGGAAAATTTGGAAAAAATGCTATTTTGTGTTGATAAAGTTGTATTCCTTAGCTTTGTGGCAGGTGCAAATGTTGTGGAAGTTGATGAGACTAAAGTGGAGGCTACAAGGAATTGGCCAATCCAAAAAAGAATTGGTGATGTGAGGAGTTTCTATGGATTAGCTAGTTTCCATATGAGGTTTGTGAAGGGAGTTAGTATCATTGCCACACCTTTGACTTAAGTCATAAGGAAGGATAATAAATTTATGTGGGGAAATGAGCAAGAAAAAGTTTTAGGAAATTGAAAGATGTGCTGAGTTCTACACCCCTTCTTTAATTAGCCAGTTTGGACAAAACTTTTGAAGTGGAGTGTGATGCAAGTGGGGTGGAAATTGAAACCATGTTAATGCAAGATGAAAAACCCATAGCCTAATTTAGTGAGATGGCTAAGGGAGAAACCAACAATTATTGTACCTATGATAGGGAGTTGTATGCTTTGGTGAGGGCATTGGCTAATTTACATCATTATCTTTGGCATAAGGTAGTCATTATCAAAAATTTCCATTAATCATTGAAACACCTTAGGAGCCAAGAGAAGTTGAATAGAAGACATGCCAAAAGGGTGGAATTTCTTGAAATTTTCCGTAGGAGATTCATTACAAGAAAGAAAAGGAAAATATGGTGGCAGATGCTTTGTCAAGGAAGTATATGATGTATTCAAAGAGACATCTTTTGTTGAACTCCTTGCGATCCAAGCTCATGAGATTTAACAACTTTAAAGGAATATATGCTAGTGACTCAGACTTTGGAGAGATTTTTTATACTTATGAAGTGGAAGAAAGGGCTAAGGGTCACTAGGATGATTAGAAAGGAAGAGAATGAGATATACGAGGAGAAAAAAGAGGTTCCAAAAGTTTGATGGGTTCTTGTTTAGAAGTGGTAAGTTGTGTGATCCTCAATCTACTTGGAGGGAGTTTTTTGTGAGGGAGGCCCATGCTGGTGGCTTGATGGGGCATTTTGATGTTGGAAAGACCTATGGTATCCTTAAGGAACATTTCTACTAACCACGAATGAAGGATGATGTGAAGAGAGTATGTGGTCAATATTTGAAGTGCAAACAAGCTAAATCTAAACTACTTCCACATGGTTTGTGCTCAACCCTTTCCGTTCCTTTAGGGTCTTTGTTACACCCCGTATGTCTAAATTGACGTATATCATTATAATATCATGTTAAGAATGATTTAAGTGAGTTTAAAATAATAATATGACCATATATGAAGTTTATATGTTGAATATAAAGTTTGGGAAAAATCAGATTTAAGTTGCGGAAAAACCGATTAAGGAATTGCCTTGTAACGGAGCTTTTTCAGCAATTAATTTCATGTGTTATATGAAGTCTTTTGGGGACATATCATATACTAAATTGAAGGTCTTGGAGTGTAGTTTCCAACACTTTTAACGGTTTGCTCATATAACTTATAGATAAAAAGATATGAGCGTCAGAAGTCAGACCAGAAAAAGGGACATAAGCGCAAAAGAGGGCTAGAAATGAAATGTTTTTATTATAAAAGAGAAATTTCTCTCTCTCTCTCGACATTTCCAGTAAACCCACGATATAAACAGTGGTTTCCTCAGTTTGAATCCATTTTTTTTTATTTTGAAGAAAGAACATCAATTTTGACACGAAACGGAAGACGGATTGCGTCAAAACGCTCTACGCGATTAGGGTAACATTATGCTACCTACAATTTCGTCTATAGTTTGAGTTTTAGAATTACTTCATAGCTAAGTAAAGTATCTAAATTCTATATTATAGCTTGTTTAAGCTTTAGAAGGTGTGGAATTCAAAGGAACGAAGTTTAGAAGCTAGAAACATCAAAGGTATGTAAGGCTAAACCTTTCTTTTGGCAAGGCATGTATCTTTTAGATTTTGAAGCTTTTATTAGTTTCAAACTTAGTATTTCTTCTGAGAAACTTGTATTGTACCAAGGAAACCTTGTGTATACTTAATTTGGTACTAAAATCCAAGGTGAAAGACGTCCAAATCAGAAAGGCAAAACGTTTCAAAATCTGGAAAATTGTTTTGAACTTTGGACAGTTGTTAGTATATTGATCATAACTCCTTATACAAAATTGATATTAAGATGATTTAAGAATCTACTGAATCCTAATACATATATCTACAACTTTCATGAAGACCATGAGGTCTATAACTTTTATCTGCACCCTCAAAACTATGATGCAATACAGGACGCTGGTACTGTCTAGAAATTCTGTACATCCGTGGAATTGTTACGCCACTCTCATCTTGTTATCTAGTTAATTTGTTTATGTTATCAGTTTATCCGGGTATCCATTCCCGTGTATAGTATAGTGCTGGTTCTGTTTTGCGGATCATCCAGTTTCAGTGGAAACTCTGCCGAAATTTTTATAAAAATCAAAGAGTTAGACAAATTCTAAGTTTCAGGTTGTGTCTACAATTCCATCCAGAGTTTTCTTATCATTCCTTTGAGTCCATATATATTGTTGCCACATGTGTTATGCCTCATACATGCTTATGCTTATATTGTGATCATGTTATATGTGATTTGGAGTCCCCCATAGAGGCTGGACATTGGACACACAGTCCGGTCGCGTGTGATACTACCCGTCTGGGGGATACAGCCCCTCTGGTTCAGGCGGGAGTTGAAACACCTAGTGTGACCGGGTGTCATTCACACACTCTGACCAGAGAGACTAGATATTACTGGCTGGGGGGGATATAGCCCATAACACCCACCAGGTTTGTTATATACGCGTATATAGCCACATTATGCACTGCATGATTATACATGAGGCTAGTTCCAGTTTTCAGTTACCTGATTTGGGGGGATACAGCCCATAACGCCGGACAGGTACTAGTTCAGATGTTCAGTTACCTGATTTGGGGGGATATAGCCCATAACACCAGACAGGTACCAGTTCAGATAACAGTTCAGCTTTAGCTCAGTACCAGTTGACAGTTATCAGTTCTCAGTTATCAGCCACCAGTTCTTAGCGTCAGTATCAGTTGACAGTTATCAGTTCTCAGTTATCAGCCACCAGTTCTTAGCGTCAGTATCAGTTGACAGTTATCAGTTCTCAATTATCAGCCACCAGTTCTTAGCGTCAGTATTAGTTGACAGTTATCAGTTCCAGTTTCTAGTAACCAGCTATCAGTCATATTACAGTTATTTATCAGTATAGTTCAGCTCAGTCTTCAGGTTCAGATTCAGCTAGACTTCAGCTTATATTCATATCATGTTTAGTACGTCCTTCAGATTTCCAGCTATATTGCTATGCTCCAGCTCATGTTTACATATTTATATTCCAGCCTACAGTTTCATTCAGCTATGACATATTATATGCTCATGCCTTACATACTTGGTACATATCGTACTCACGCCCTTTTTTGGGGCGCTGCGTTTCATGCCGCGCAGGTGCAGATAGATCAATGCTTGGACCACGTTAGTAGGCCATCGATCAGCTATTGGAGTCACTCCGCTTACTCCCGGAGTTACTTATCTTTTGGTATGTATACAGTCAGCCAGTTTGGGTATGGCGGGGTCTTGTCCCGTCCTTTGTATATTCAGTTCAGCACTCTTAGAGGCCTGTAGATATGTCCCTGTGTGGTGCAGTCAGTATGTTATGTATGTCAGCTTATGTTAGCCTTGTCAGCTATTTGCATTGCATACTCCTTATCAGCTAGGTTTATGCTTATTCTGTTTATCAGTTATAATGGTTAGCATATTATCAGTAGGATTAGTGATGATCGACACTTAGTGTTGGTCATCCGTCGCGGCCCTAAGTTGGGTCGTGACAAAAGTGGTATCAGAGCAGTTCAGTCCTAGGGTGTCTACAGGCCGTGTCTAGTAGAGTCTTGCTTAGGAGTATGTTGCGCGCCATACTTTTGAACAGGAGGCTACAAGGCACTTCAGGACAGTTGTCTTTCCTTCTTCTCTAGATCGTGCGATAGAGCCATGATTATAGAATTCAGCCCTCTAACAATAGTAATTTCAGCAAAGCGATGCCGCCAAAGAAACTAACAGCTGCCCAGAAGGGCAAGGTTATTGCCGGCCAGGGTATTAGTAGAGTGCCACCTAAGGTGGATGAGAGTGAGGAGTCCAGACCTGAGGCTCCATCCGAGGCCTCACAGATCCTATCAGTTCAGGGTGATATTAGAGGTACTCCAGCTACTATACCTCCACCTTCTCAGCCTGATAGTCAGGGGCAGGAAATGAGGGATGCCATCAGATTATCGACTAGTGTTGTAGTTGCTCAGACTAGACAACATAGTGCAGATGCCCAGGGAGATGTTGGACCCAGGATCAATGATTTTATCAGGCTAGAGCCTACAGTCTTTACCAGATCCCGTACAGGAGAAGACCCTCAGGATTTTCTAATGAGGATAGCCAGAGTGTTGAGGGTTATGCACGTGTCAGACACAGAGTTAGTAGAGTTGGCTGCATTCAGATTGCATAACCTAGCAGCAGGGTGATATCAGACATGGGAGCTATCTAGACGGCCTGATGCTACTCCCACGACTTGGAAGGAATTCTCAGATGCCTTCCTTTATCAGTATATGCCTATAGAGACATAGGGAGCCCGTGCTAATCAGTTCCTGACCTTGAGACAGGGAATTTTGAGTGTAGAAGAGTATAATAATTGCTTTAATTCTTTAGCATGGTTTGCCCCTACGGTGGTAGTGAGTATAAAGGATAGAATTCACAGGTATATAGTGGGACTAGCTCCGCACCTAGTGAACGAGCGTATGACAGTTGCTATGCAGTCATGTATGAACATAACATTCAGGCATTTACTTTGTTACTTGAGGAGAGGAAGCAGAAATAGAGAGCCGATAGGGATAAAGTGCTAGACAAGAGGGGCAGATTTTCTGGTTCGTTTGGAGAGATGTCTGGAGCGAGTAGATAGCAGAGTGTTAGACAACCACCAGCTAGTATACCTACATAGTCTCGTGGCTTTAGATCTGATAGACCTCCTCAGTCCAGATCTAGTCACACATCACTGACTTCAAGATTAAAGTGTCGTGGTACTTCTATATCGGCCAGTCAGACATATCCCAGATGTTCAGATTGTGGTAAACGCCACTTGGGTCCATGTCAGTTAGGAGTTGATACTTGTTATATTTGTCGCGAGGCAGGCCATTTCATGAGAGATTGCCCGACTAGGGGTGGTAGTTGTACAGCCCAGCCAGCTAGATCAGCAGTTGCTTGCTCAGCACCAGCACGCCATCAGGGGCATGTTCTTCAGGATGGCACCTGTATAACAGAAAGAATTTAAGGGGCAATTGAAGGATTTGTTAGATAAAGGCCTCATCAGACCCAGCATTTCCCCGTGGGGAGCCTCGATGCTATTTGTAAAAAAAAAAAGAAAAGAAAGATGACTCTCTACGCATGTGCATAGATTACAGACAGCTGAATAAAGTCATTATTAAGAATAAATACTCTCTGCCCAGGATTGATGTCTAGTTTGAAAAGCTCCAGGGTGCCAAGTGCTTCTCGAATATAGATTTGCGATCAGGCTACCATCAGGTTAGAGTTAGAAAATCTGATATACCTAAGACTGCATTCAGGACTAGGAATGGCCATTATGAGTTTTTAGTGATGTTGTTTGGACTCACTAATGCCTTTGCAGTATTTATGGATCTAATGGACAGCGTATTCAGGCCTTATTTAGATTTATTTGTGATTATATTTATTGATGATATTCTCATCTATTCAAAGTCTGAATCAGAGCATGCAGAGCACCTACGCACAGTATTGGGTACTCATCGGGACCAACAATTATATGCTAAGTTCTCAAAGTGTAAATTCTAGATAGATTCAGTGGCATTTCTTGGCCACATAGTTTCAGCAGAAAGAATTAAAATAGATGACCAGAAGATCTAGGCTGTGAAGAATTGGCCCATGCCTACGACGCCAACTGAAGTACATAGTTTTCTGGGTTTGGCAGGTTATTACAGAAAGTTTATAGAGGGTTTTTCCTCCATTGCAGCTCCACTGACCAAATTGACAAAGAAATCAGCTAAATTTGAGTGGTCTGATTCTTGCGAGCACAGCTTCCAAGAACTAAAGAACAGGTTGATAACAGCTCCAGTACTTACACTTCCAGAGGGATCTGAGGGCTATGTCATTTACTGTGATGCTTCTCGAATTGGTCTTCGTTGTGTTTGATGCAGCATGGAAGAGTAATTGCTTATGCTTCTAGGCAGCTGAAAAAGCACGATCAGAACTACCTCATCCATGATCTTGAGTTTTCAGCAGTCATTCATGCATTGAAGATTTGAAGACATTATTTTTACGGTGTTCATGTTGATATTTATACGGATCACAAGAGCCTCCAGTACATATTTAAGCAAAAGGAGCTAACCCTATGATAGAGGCGGTGGCTAGAGTTGCTGAAGGACTATGACATGGATATTCTTTATCATCCGGGTAAAGCGAACGTTGTTGCTGATTCCCTTAGTCGCTAGCCTATGGGTAGTCTATCTTATTTACAACCAGAGAAAATAAAGTTAGCTCATACACTCTACCAGTTGGCCAGCATGGATGTCAGATTAATAGATTCAGAGGACGCAAGAGTTACAGTTCAGAACGCAACCACTACTTGCCTAGTGACATAAGTAAAGCAGCGCCAGTATGAGGATCCAGTTCTAGTTCAATACAGGCAAATAGCCACAAGAAAACCAAAATTATTATATAGGTTACTAGTGACGGGGTTCTTATATATAAAGATAGACTTTGTGTTCCTGATGTTGCAGATTTATGTGGACAGATTATGACAGATGCACATTATTCCAGATACACTGTTCATCCTAATTCGACTAAGATTTACCATGATCTTAAGCAGATTTATTGTTGAGACGGAATGAAGCGTGACATAGCAGAATTTGTGGCTCAATGTCCTAACTGCCAACAGGTTAAGGTCGAGCATCAAAAACCTAGTGGCTTGTTACAGGAAGTCGAGATTCCATCATAGAAATGGGAAGCAGTGAATATGGACTTCATTACAGGCTTTCCCCGTATGCGGAGCAGATATGATTCTATTTGGGTTATAGTTGACAGGCTTACTAAATGAGCTCATTTCTTTCCTGTTAGAACTACATATACAGCAGAGGATTATGCCAGACTTTATATCAGAGAGATAGTGCGCCTACATGGTATTCCAGTATTTATTATTTCAGACGGGGGCGCACCAGTTTACAGCTAATTTCTATAGATCGTTCCAGACAGGTTTAGGGACACAGGTGTATCTGAGTACAGTATTTCATCCATAGACAGACAGACAGGCTGAGCGGACCATTCAGAAATTAGAAAATATGCTTAGAGCTTACGTGTTAGATTTTAGAGGCGCTGGAATGGTCACCTACTGTTGATAGAGTTTGCATATAATAATAGCTATCATTCTAGCATACAGATGGTGTCATATGAAGCTTTGTATGGGCACAAATGCAGGTTTTCTATATGATGGTTCAAGGTTGGCGAGTCTCAATTGATAGGTCCAGATTTAATCCAACAAGTAATTGATAAAGTCAAGTTGATCAGGGAAATATTATTAGCAGTGCAGAGCAGACAGAAGTCCTATGCAGATAATCGACATTGAGATTTAGAATTTCATATTGGCGATTAGGTATTCTTGAAAGTATCACCTATGAGAGGCGTTATGAGATTTGGAAAGAAGGGAAAACTTAGCCCTAGATTTATTAGTCCATATCAGATTATCAGGCGAGTTGGGCGTGTAGCCTACGAGTTAGACCTTCAAGCAGACCTTCAGGGGGTACATCCAGTATTCCATGTTTCCATGCTTAAAAAAAATGTGTCAGAGATCCTTCTAGAGTTGTACCAGTAGAGGATGTACAGATTACAGAACAGTTGACTAATAAAAAGGTGCCAGTTGCAATTTAAAGAGACAGATTCATCGACTAAGGACGAAAGACATTCCTTTAGTTAAGATGCTATATCAAAGCAATAATATAGAAGAAATAACTTGGGAAGCTGAAAATGACATGAGGGCCAAATATACACATCTCTTCATTACTTCGAGTATGTAACAGATCGTTGCTTAATGCTTCTACATACTTCATTTAACATTCGAGGACGAATGTTCCTAACGGGGGAATATTGTTACACCCCGTACGTCTAAATTGACGTATATCATTATAATATCATGTTAAGAATGATTTAAGTGAGTTTAAAATAATAATATGACCATATATGAAGTTTATATGTTGAATATAAAGTTTGGGAAAAATCAGATTTAAGTTGCGGAAAAACCGATTAAGGAATTGCCTTGTAACGGAGCTTTTTCAGCAATTAATTTCATGTGTTATATGAAGTATTTTGGGGACATATCATATACTAAATTGAAGGTCTTGGAGTGTAGTTTCCAACACTTTTAACGGTTTGCTCATATAACTTATAGATAAAAAGATATGAGCGTCAGAAGTCAGACCAGAAAAAGGGACATAAGCGCAAAAGAGGGCTAGAAATGAAATGTTTTTATTATAAAAGAGAAATTTCTCTCTCTCTCTCGACATTTCCAGTAAACCCACGATATAAACAGTGGTTTCCTCAGTTTGAATCCATTTTTTTTGATTTTGAAGAAAGAACATCAATTTTGACACGAAACGGAAGACGGATTGCGTCAAAACGCTCTACGCGATTAGGGTAACATTATGCTACCTTCAATTTCGTCTATAGTTTGAGTTTTAGAATTACTTCATAGCTAAGTAAAGTATCTAAATTCTATATTATAGCTTGTTTAAGCTTTAGAAGGTGTGGAATTCAAAGGAACGAAGTTTAGAAGCTAGAAACATCAAAGGTATGTAAGGCTAAACCTTTCTTTTGGCAAGGCATGTATCTTTTAGATTTTGAAGCTTTTATTAGTTTCAAACTTAGTATTTCTTCTGAGAAACTTGTATGGTACCAAGGAAACCTTGTATATACTTAATTTGGTACTAAAATCCAAGGTGAAAGACGTCCAAATCAGAAAGGCAAAACGTTTCAAAATCTGGAAAATTGTTTTGAACTTTGGACAGTTGTTAGTATATTGATCATAACTCCTTATACAAAATTGATATTAAGATGATTTAAGAATCTACTGAATCCTAATACATATATCTACAACTTTCATGAAGACCATGAGGTCTATAACTTTTATCTGCACCCTCAAAACTATGATGCAATACAGGACGCTGGTACTGTCTAGAAATTCTGTACATCCGTGGAATTGTTACGCCACTCTCATCTTGTTATCCAGTTAATTTGTTTATGTTATCAGTTTATCCGGGTATCCATTCCCGTGTATAGTATAGTGCTGGTTCTGTTTTGCGGATCATCCAGTTTCAGTGGAAACTCTGCCGAAATTTTTATAAAAATCAAAGAGTTAGACAAATTCTAAGTTTCAGGTTGTGTCTACAATTCCATCCAGAGTTTTCTTATCATTCCTTTGAGTCCATATATATTGTTGCCACATGTGTTATGCCTCATACATGCTTATGCTTATATTGTGATCATGTTATGTGTGATTTGGAGTCCCCCATAGAGGCTGGACATTGGACACACAGTCCGGTCGCGTGTGATACTACCCGTCTGGGGGATACAGCCCCTCTGGTTCAGGCGGGAGTTGAAACACCTAGTGTGACCGGGTGTCATTCACACACTCTGACCAGAGAGACTAGATATTACTGGCTGGGGGGGATATAGCCCATAACACCCACCAGGTTTGTTATATACGCGTATATAGCCACATTATGCACTGCATGATTATACATGAGGCTAGTTCAAGTTTTCAGTTACCTGATTTGGGGGGATACAGCCCATAACGCCAGACAGGTACTAGTTCAGATGTTCAGTTACCTGATTTGGGGGGATATAGCCCATAACACCAGACAGGTACCAGTTCAGATAACAGTTCAGCTTTAGCTCAGTACCAGTTGACAGTTATCAGTTCTCAGTTATCAGCCACCAGTTCTTAGCGTCAGTATCAGTTGACAGTTATCAGTTCTCAGTTATCAGCCACCAGTTCTTAGCGTCAGTATCAGTTGACAGTTATCAGTTCTCAATTATCAGCCACCAGTTCTTAGCGTCAGTATTAGTTGACAGTTATCAGTTCCAGTTTCTAGTAACCAGCTATCAGTCATATTACAGTTATTTATCAGTATAGTTCAGCTCAGTCTTCAGGTTCAGATTCAGCTAGACTTCAGCTTATATTCATATCATGTTTAGTACGTCCTTCAGATTTCCAGCTATATTGCTATGCTCCAGCTCATGTTTACATATTTATATTCCAGCCTACAGTTTCATTCAGCTATGACATATTATATGCTCATGCCTTACATACTTGGTACATATCGTACTCACGCCCTTTTTTGGGGCGCTGCGTTTCATGCCGCGCAGGTGCAGATAGATCAATGCTTGGACCACGTTAGTAGGCCATCGATCAGCTATTGGAGTCACTCCGCTTACTCCCGGAGTTACTTATCTTTTGGTATGTATACAGTCAGCCAGTTTGGGTATGGCGGGGTCTTGTCCCGTCCTTTGTATATTCAGTTCAGCACTCTTAGAGGCCTGTAGATATGTCCCTGTGTGGTGCAGTCAGTATGTTATGTATGTCAGCTTATGTTAGCCTTGTCAGCTATTTGCATTGCATACTCCTTATCAGCTAGGTTTATGCTTATTCTGTTTATCAGTTATAATGGTTAGCATATTATCAGTAGGATTAGTGATGATCGACACTTAGTGTTGGTCATCCGTCGCGGCCCTAAGTTGGGTCGTGACAGTCTTGGCTTGATATTTCTATAAATTGGGTACTTAGATTACCTCAGGCTAAAAAAGGAAAAAATATTATCTTTTTTGTAGTTGATAGATTCTAAAAAATGGCACACTTTATTCGATGACATAAAAGTGATGATGCATCTCATGTTGCCTCTTCGATTGTTGATCAAGTGCTCAAATTGTATGGGATCATAAAAACTATTGTTAGTGATAGGTATTTCAAATTTCTTAGCCACTTTTGGAAGGATTTGTGGGTTAGACACGGAACTAAATTGTTAGTCCCTACTTCTTGTGACCCCCAAATAGATGGCCAAAGGGCATTTGTTGATAGAACTTTGGGTACTATGCTTAGGACCTTGGTTAAGGGTATGTTTGCTTCTTGGGAAGATCATTTGCCATTGATTTAATTTGCATATAATAGAAACATTCATACTTCTACTTGCATAATAACTTTTAAAGTTGTATATGATTTTACCCACTAACCCCTTTACCTCAAGATTTGGTTGTGAGTTTAGATGCTAAAACAAGGGCCAAAGAGATGAAAAAGCTTTAGGAACAAGTAAAGAAGAAACTTGAGAAGAAGAACCAAGAAGTTTCCAATAAAGCTAACAAAATAACGAAGAAAATGATCTTTGAACCGGGTGATTGGATTTGAGTTCACTTTCGAAAAGAGATATTCCCAAACAAAAGGAAGAACAAGTTGATGTCAATAGGCGACGGTCCTCTTAATTACCAGGTTCATAATGCTTTCTATGTTTGTGACTTCACTCCTTTTGATGTAAGTGAACAATCAAATTTAAGGACGAATTCTTCACTAGAAGGGGAGAATGATGCGAATCGAGTTGCACCAAGGCCTTTTACAAGCAGCCAAGCCAAGGAGCTAAAAGAGTTGCAAGGTCTATTCATGGTTATGGAAGTGATGGAGCTCTTTGTCGGTTTAGTTTAAGTCCATTGGCTTTTGTTTAAGTTCGATAAAGTTGTAGCCCACCTTAGGGACAATGAAGGTATTTCATGCCATTTTAGTAAATTTTATAAATACTCTAATAGTTATTCGCTAGGGTTAGACTTGGTTGAATGTTTCATTGATGAAGCTTTGTTGCTTGAACACTTGGATTCAATCCAGTTGAGAGTCATTTAGTTTAGGTACTTTGTTCGTTAATGAAAATATGGGGTGATTAGCACTCATCTCCTAATTGTTGCCTAATATTCCCCAATTTAGTGCCTAGCTTTTACTTATCTTGTTTTAGTTTTTTCTTTTATTTTCTTTCAATTCCTAGTTTAGGTAGTCATATTAGAAGAAGGGGCCAAACCCGTGGTTCAGCATCAAGAAGTCTTAACCCCTCTATACAAGAGCTTGTTAAGAAGACGATTATCAAGTGGTTAGATGCTGGCGTAGTGGTTCCCCTTTCTAATAGTGAATGGGTGAGTTTGGTGCAATGCCTACCAAAAAAGTTTTAATACTATTTTTATTATTTTTTATGAGTGTATCCAATTTACCATGAAAGATAAAAAAGATAAAGGAGTGAAAGGAGTGAGGAGTTTATTGGGGAAAGCTAGGTTTTATCGGAGGTTTATCAAAGATTTCTCTAAAATTGTGAATGCTTTGTGCGAATTTATCGAGGAGGATACCAAGTTCGACTTTAATGAAGAGTGCTTGAAAGAATTTAAAGTACTTAAACTTAAGCTAACCACATCTTTTATCTTTGTGGCTCAAATTCGGAGCCTTCACTTCACGTTAAATTGTGATTCAAGTGACGTGGCAATTGAGGTTGTTTTGCGGCAATGTACAGGAAGGCTATTGTATCCCATTTACTAGGAAACTATTTCCCTAAATAGTGCCTAAGTCAATTACATGCTCACACATAAGGAGCTCTTGGGTATTGTGTTTGAATTCAAGAAACTTCGACCGTATCTTATGGGCTCTAAAGTGGTAGTGTTCATCGATTGTGCTGCCATTCGATATTTGATGGCCAAGAAAGATTCAAAGTCGAGGTTCATTAGGTTGGTTGATGCAATTGAAACTATGAAAGCGATAAAGAGATAAGAAATGAGACGAGACTCATACGAAGGTCCAAGTAGCAACGAAGAACGATGTTTCGTTACACCCCGAATGATTGGCAAGAATCACCTACACTATGCAACTATCCTCAAGAATCATGTAGTTCTTGCAAATAGAATGATCGGAGAGGTTTGAAGTTCAACTTGGATCCGCCAATTGAAATCAAGCCAAAATCAAAGGTTTCAAAAGAGAGAATTCTCATATGTTTTGTGTATTCGAAGTAAGGTAAAATGAATTCAAGATACAATGAAGACTCTTATAGTCTTCTACAACATCAAATGAAATGTCTAAATTACCCCTAAAGTGGATTAAAATAATAGAAGTAAGTTAGGGCTAAGGTTGGAATTACACAACAAAAAGTGGAAAAATCCGGATGGCTTGCAACAGAGAGGGGCGCTCCACCCTCCCCCTCAAGGCGCCCGCCCTTAGCCTTGGGGCGCCCGCCCCTGTGTCAGGGCGCTCCGCACTTCCAAAATCAAGAGAGCAAGCATTCCATACTTAGGCATTTTCGACCCCCTTTTCATGTAGGCGCTCCACTCTCTTCAAGGGGCGCTCTGCCTCCTCCTAGGATGCGTTGGGGTCTTTCAAAATGAGCTTGGAGTGGCTGCCCTTGGAGCCTAAGTGGTCTTCCTTCCATGGTGCTCCAATGCATGATCTTCAATGTGGTTCCGGAGTTCTCATATTCCACATCCAAGCTTTTCCCTACCAAGTGAATGTGAGCATCATGGATTGCTCCGGAACCACATTGAAGATCATGCATTGGAGCACCATAGAAGGAGGACCACTTAGGCTCCAAGGGGAGACATTCCAAGCTCATTTTGAAGCACCCCAACACATCCCAGGAGGAGGCGGAGTGCCTACATGAAAAGGGGGTCGAAAACGGCTAAGTATGGAATGCTTGCTCTCTGGATTTTGGAAGGGCTGAGCACCCTAACACAGGGGCGGGCGCCCCAAGGCTAAGGGCGAGCGCCCTAGGGGGAGGGTGGAGTACCCCCTCTATTGCAAGCCATCCGGATTTTCCCACTTTTTATTGTGTAATTCCAACCTTAGCCCTAACTTACTTCTATTGTTTGAACCCACTTTAGGGGTAATTTAGACATTTCATTTCATGTTGTAGAAGCCTATAAGAGTCTTCATTGTATCTTGAATTCATTTTTACCTTACTTTGAATACACAAAACATATGAGAATTCTCTCTATTGAAACCTTTGATGTTGGCTTGATTTCAATTGACGGATCCAAGTTGAAATTCAAACCTCTCCGATCATTTTATTTGCAAGAACCACGTGATTCTTGAGGATAGCTGCATACCGTAGGTGATTCTTGCCAATCGTTCGGGGTGTAACGAAATATCATTCTTCGTTGCTACTTGGACCTTCGTGTGAGTCTCGTCTCGTTTCTTATCTCTTTATCGCTTTCGTAGTTTCGATTGCATTAGTTGGTATCAGAGCAAGGATAGGGTTACGTTCTTACGAACCCTCGTCCTACTCTTCGTGCTTTGTATCTTTGTTTCTTTTTTTTTTTCATGTTCTTGTTCTTAGTTTGAAGAAAAAACAAAAAATTACAAAAATTCAAAAATTGCAAAAAAATTACTAGATCTTACTTGTTGTAGTGATTTCTTGGTTGTTTGTTATCGGGGAATGTTCTATGATGTTAACCCGTTGTTTTGATACCCCCATTACAACGATTGGAGTTGTAAATTTAAAATCAAAATTTTTGAAACTCAAAATTTCTTGAAACCCTTGAAAAAGTTGCTCAAAATCTTGAATCAAGTTTGTTGTTGGTTGTTTATTGATATAAATCATTGGGGTTTCTTTTTAGTTGTTGATAATACATTCGGGTATCATTGGATTGGAAAAAAAACCTTGAAAACATTGGAAAATCGGGTGTCAAGAACCAAGAACACGTTCTTGACGTTTGGAGAAAATCACAGTAGGGCGGAGCACCCTCCATTTTGGCGACCTCCCCAATACTTCCTCCACTCTCTGAAGTTTGAGGGCGGACCAACCTGACACAGGGGTAGGCGCCCTTACCTGAAAGGGGTACCAGATAGTTGTTTTTCGTAGGTTTTTGTATTTTGTTTGCTTCCATTACTTCCGGTTAGTGCTTTGACAGTAATTCTCCTACTCAATTAGTACTAATTCATTGAGCGTTTAGGATATTCGTGTGTTGGTGGTTGATAAATTTCAAGAAGACTCGTAGAATTTCTTTGGCTCAAGTACTCACTTAAAAGCCGAACGTCCATAGAGTCCTATTAACTCCACTCTTCCCGAAGAGCATTTGGAACTTGTTGAATTGTTTGGTTGTTGAGGTAGTTGTTCAATTCCAAGGAAGACTTTTGGAATCAAGCAAGAGTGAACCTACCCCAAATTTGAGTGAACCTGAGTGACCATCAAGTGAGGGAGTGCGTGAGGACTTTTACTCTAACCTCTTTTGTTTGTTTTCATTGTTGTAGGTACAATTCCCAATGAAGGAGATGATACTAAAAAGAATGCCTTGGCTACTATCCTTTCCAAATTGGATAGTATGAGCCTAAGGATTTAGAACCTTGAGAAGAGGACTTCAAGTGTCCAAACCGAGAAAGGGACCCCGAGTGTCCAAGTTGAGAAAGGGAGCCTGAGTGTCCAAGTAAAGCCGGTGAAGGCACAAGTAGCTCAACCTTTACCCCAGAACAAGTTGTCGAATTACTTAGGCAACAAAGGGCAAAGGAAGATTGTGATAGACATGAACAAATGTTGGGCAATCCCAAACGAGTGGGCATTCCCCCACCTTTTGGGCAATCCCCAAAGAAATACTCCACTTCCAAGACCCATTCAGAATGTTCTACCTCTTGATCATGTTGAGCAAGCTCAAGAAGGGGAGGAAGATGAGTATGAGGATGGGGATGATGGGACTCCCTATCCGATTAGGAGAGCCATGGATGGAGGTCGGGGTTCGAATAGGGGTAGAGACCGAGATCGAGGTCAACCCATGGGGAATGTTGGAAGGAATGCAAGGAGGGATTATGATGGTTATGGGGCCAACTTTGGAGGCCGACTGGAGCCTTACCAAGGGGGTCGTAACAAAAATAATCTCAATAGTGTGAAGCTTACTACCCCTACCTTCAAAGGGAGTAGTGACCCGGTTGAGTACATTGATTGGAAGTTAACCATGGAGAGGGTGTTTAACACCAAGGACATGACCGAGGAGAAGAAAGCCAAATATGCTATATCTTCCTTTGAATCCTTTGCTTCTGCGTGGTGGGAGTCGGCCAAGAAGAATAGAAGGAGAAATGCTATGGCTTTCAATGTTACTTGGGGTGAGTTGATCCGTGTGATGGATGAGAAGTATTTGACTCAACAATATCGTCAAGACCAATACAAACGTCATTATGAGTTGAAGCAAGGTTACAAGACGGTCAGGGAGTACTTCAATGAGTTTGAACAAATCTTGATGACCCTAGACATAGAAGGGGAGGAGAATGAACCGGCCATGATTCTATTTAGAAGTGGTTTGAACCGAGATATAGCTTCTCAATTGAAGTTTCACAAGTATGACAACCACTATGATCTCTATGATGATGCGGTTGAAGCCGAGAAAAGGCTCAAAGATGAGAAATCCACTCACTACAAGAGTAGCACTCCTACTTCCATGAGCAAGCCAAAGGAATGAAAGACTCCAAATGCAAGGTTCCCAAATGCAAGTGGTGCAAGTGGTGCAAGTGCTAGTAGAGATGTGAAGAAGCCGTATGAGAAGTCCAAACCAAATGTGGGAGGTAATTCGAAAACTCAATTAAACATTCCTACTCCTTCTTCTATTCATTGCCACAAATGCAAGGGGTATGGTCATTTTGCTAGAGAGTGTCATACAAAAAAGATAATGATTGTGATTGGTGAGAATGCTTATGAACAAGATAGTGAACCGGAGGATGAGGGAGTAGAGGGAAATGAGATGGTTGACGTAGAGGAGGATACGGTCAAGGAAGATTATCCTCAGGCCTTCCTTGTTCTGAGGAGGATTTTAGATGCTATGCTTGTGGAGGATAGTGAGAATTTGCAAAGGGAAAACCTTTTCCATGCTAGGTGCCGAGTCATGGGTGTAGTTTGTTCCATGATTATTGACTTGGGAAGTTGTGCTAATGTTGTTAGTCAAACACTAGTTTCCCAATTAAAATTGACAACTTTGAAACATCTCAATCCTTATCGTTTTACAATGGCTTAGTGAATGTGGTGGTGAATTTAAAGTGGTGAAACAAGTGATGATTAAATTCAAGATGGGGAACTATGTGGATGAACATATGTTTGATGTGGTTCTTATGCAAGCTTGCCACCTTCTATTTGGAAGGCCGTGGCAATTTGATCGAAGTGTAGTGCATGATCGCCGGGTCAACACCTATACGGTCAAGCACGAAGGAAAGAAGTTTGTGCTCAAACCCTTGACGCCCAAGCAAGTAAGTGATGATTATAGGCGCATGAAGGAGTTGAGAGAAGCGGAAAAGGCTAAGTCGGTTGTTGAGACTAGACCTTTGGCCGAGAGCTTAGTGGTGACTCCACCATCTTCTACCGATAGCATTTGTGCCATGATGCAATCGGGTGAGCTTTTGAAACGGAATGATGGCAACAAACTACTCATTTGCCTGGTGCACGAAGGTATGGTTCTTACTTCCAAATTTGATTATTCTTCTAACCCTTTGCCTAGTGCTATTGAGAATGTTTTAGAGGTATTTGAGGACATGTTCCTGGAAGAGATGTCGAGTGGTCTTCCTCCATTGAGGGGGATTGAGCACCAAATTGATTTTGTCCCAGGGTCCCAAATTCCAAACAAGCCGGCTTATAGGAGCAATCCGGAAGATACAAAGGAATTGCAAAGGCAAGTGGATGAGTTACTCACCAAGGGCTTGGTGCGTGAAAGCTTGAGTCCGTGTGCCATACCGGTCATACTTGTGCCAAATAAGGACGGGACATGGAGGATGTGTGTTGATTGCCGTGCGGTCAACAAGATACGATAAAGTATCGTCATCCCATTCCTAGACTTGATGACATTCTTGATGAATTGAGTGGTTCAAGTATCTTTACCAAGATAGATCTTAGGTCCGACTACCACCAAATCCGGATGAAACCGGGTGATGAGTAGAAAACCGCATTCAAGACCAAGTTTGGTCTTTATGAATGGTTGGTGATGCCTTTTGGTCTCTCCAACGCACCTAGGACTTTCATGCGGTTAATGAACCATGTCTTAAAACCGTTTATCAACAAGTTTGTGGTCGTCTATTTTGATTGATATCTTGATATATAGCAAATCAATAGATGACCATATGGGCTACTTGAGTCATGTTCTTGAAGTGCTAAGAGCCGAAAAGCTCTATGCCAATTTTAAAAAGTGTGCCTTTTGTGTTGGAAAGGTTGTCTTTCTTGGGTTTGTTGTTAGTGCCAATGGTGTAGAAGTTGATGAGTCCGAAGTTGAAGCCATTAGAAATTGGCTACTCCTACTACTGTTTCTCATGTTAGGAGTTTCCATGGCCTTGCTAGTTTCTATAGGCGCTTTGTTAGAGACTTTAGCACCATCGCCGCACCACTGATCGAGTTGGTGAATAAAGACAAGGCCTTTGTGTGGGGAGAGCCTCAAGAGAAGGCTTTCCAAGAGTTGAAAAGTAGGTTGAGTACCGCCCCATTGTTGCAATTGCCCGACTTTAGGAAGGCTTTTGAGGTTGAATGTGATGCCTCGGGGGTGGGTATTGGGGGTGTTATCATGCAAGAAGGGAAACCCATTGCCTACTTTAGTAAAAAGGTGAAGGGTGCAACCTTGAATTACTCCACGTATGACAGGGAGTTATATGCCTTTGTAAGAGCTCTTGCTCATTGGCAACACTATCTTTTGCCTAGGGAATTTGTGATCAAGAGTGACCATGAGTCACTCAAGCATCTTAGAGGCCAAGAGAAGTTGAACAAAAGACGTTCCAAATGGGTAGAGTTCATTGAGTCTTTTCCCTATGTAATTCATTACAAAAAGGGAAAGGACAATGTTGTAGCCGATGCACTTTCTAGAATGTTCGCCCTTGCTACCACTCTAGCTTCTAGGCTTATGGGTTTTGAAAGTATAAAGTTGATGTATGAACATGAACCAAAGCTCAAGAGCATTCATGATGCTCTAGTGAGTGGGGAGAGTGTGGAGAAATACCAATGGGTGGATGGCTATATTTTCAAGAATGGGAGAGTGTGTTTCCCCGAGTCGTCTTGGAGAGATGTGCTAGTGCAAGAAGCACATTGTGGGGGCTTGATGGGTCACTTTGGGGTGGATAAGATTATGGCCATAATTAAAGAGCAATTCTATTGGCAGAAAATGAGGCATCTTGTGGAACCTTTTTTCAATGCTTGTTTAGATTGCAAGAGGGCCAAGTCTAGATCCAACACCCATGGATTGTATACTCCTTTGCCCGTACCTACTAGTCCGTGGGTTGATATCTCTATGGATTTTGTTTATGTCTTTGCCCTGGACTAGAGGAGGACACGATAGCATTTATGTTGTCGTTGATAGGTTCTCCAAAATGGCTCACTTCATCGCATGCAAAAAGACTCATGATGCACAACATGTAGCTTCTTTTTTTACAGTTGCATCGGGTGGTTCGCACCATTGTTAGTGATAGGGACTCCAAGTTCCTTAGCCATTTTTAGAAGTGTTTGTGCGGTGCTCTTGGCACCAAATTGCAATTCTCTACGTCCCACCACCCTCAAACCGATGGGCAAACCGAGGCGGTGAATCGAACCTTGGGAGCTCTACTTAGAGCCATGACCAAAGTTAAGGCAGGGACTTGTATTGATAAGCTACCACTCATGGAGTTTGCATATAACCGCACTTTGCATCATATGATTGGCATGACTCCATTTGAGTGTGTTTATGGTTTTAACCCTTTAATTCCTCTTGATCTTACCCCTTTGCCAAGGGTTATGGTTGTTGATTTTGAAGGTAAAGCTCAGGCCAAGGCATTTCTTGAACTTCATGCCAAGGTGAAAAAGATCTTGGAGGAGGCCTATGAGAAGATAGCAACCAAAAAAAACAAAGGAAGAAAGAAGGTGGATTTCAAGAAGGGAAATTGGGTGTGGGAGCACTTCCGCAAGGAAAGATTTCAAAACCATAGGAAAGAGAAGTTGGCATCAAGAGGAGATAGACTATTCCAAGTGTTGTCAAAGATCAACAACAATGCATATGTGATATACTTACCGGGTGAGTATAATGTGTTGACTACTTTCAATGTTAGTGACTTTGACTTCTTTTGATGTAGGTGATGATGCCTTGGAGGATGATGCCTTAATTTCGAGAACGAGATCTTCTCAAGAAGGGGAGGATGATGCAATGCAAACCAAGCCAAGACCCTTTACTAGAAGTCATGCCAAAGTAATCCATGATGCTCACATTCACTTGGTGGGGAAAAGCTTGGACGTGGAAGACGAGAGCTCCGGAACCACATTGAAGATCATGCATTGGAGCACCATGGAAGGAGGACTTCTTAGGCTCCAAGGGGAGCAACTCCAAGTTCATTTTGAAGCACCCCAACACATCCCAGGAGGAGGCGGAGTGCCCCTTGAAGAGGGCGGAGCTCCTACATGAAAAGGGGGTCGAAAACGGCTAAGTATGGAATGCTTGCTCTCTGGATTTTGGAAGGGCAGAGCACCCTGACACAGGGGGCGGGCGCCCCAAGGCTAAGGGCAGGTGCCCTGAGGGGGAGGGTGGAGCGCCCCCCTCTGTTGCAAGCCATCTGGATTTTTCCACTTTTTGTTGTTTAATTCCAACCTTAGCCCTAACTTACTTCTATTGTTTCAACACACTTTAGGGGTAATTTAGAAATTTCATTTCATGTTGTAGAAGACTATATGAGTCTTCATTGTATCTTGAATTCATTTTACATTACTTTGAATACAGTAAACATATGAGAATTCTCTCTATTGAAACCTTTGATTTTGGCTTGATTTCAATTAGCGGATCCAAGTTGAACTTCAAACCTCTTCGATCATTCTATTTTCAAGAACCACGTGATTCTTGAAGATAGTTCAATAGCATAGGTGATTCTTCCCAATCGTTTGGGGTGTAATGAAACATCGTTCTTCATTGCTACTTGGACCTTCATGCTCGTCTCGTCTCGTCTCGTTTCTTAACTCTTTATCGCTTTCGTAGTTTCAATTGCATCACCTAAGGCGAGGTTGAGATCAATGATTCATTTCCGGATGAGCAAGTGTTGGATAGTTCATGGGATGAGTTGCCATTGTATGTGGATGTTGCCAAATTTTTTTGTTAGTGGGATAGTCGTTTATGAATTTTCTTTTCATTAAAAGAAGAAGCTCATGAAATTGATGGCATGAAAGCATGTTTTTGTTCTCACTTGTCCAACCCGCCTAATAATACATGAGTCGGGTTCTGATATTTTTGATTGGGTAAAATATAGGCTAAATCCCACTTAACCCACATTAAAAATGGGTTCTCTATGAGATCAAATTGGGTTCATAACATAAGGAATGAAATGCAAAGTTACATACCTTTATGTGTGTCTCTCCATTCTACTCGTAGAAGTATTTCTCTCTATCTCTCTTTTCTCTATAACTTTTGTATGGGCAAAAATACACCACCCATTATTGTGAGGATGCGAGTCAAGCTAGCAAGTATAGACTTTTCCTACAAGTCACCGGGTACAAATGATACACGCATGTTCTACGAGTTGCGACCGTTCAGGCGGTACAGGCAGAGGACACAAGGAATATATTCTACCGCCTTAGGGTTACAGTCTCCTAGTTAGGGTTTAGTATGTACCGCCTCCTTGAGTTTATAGGCTTGTGAGCCTCATTAGTCTTTGTATTTTACCATAATTAGGGCTGGGTAATCTCTACTATAAATACCCTCCATACATTTAATTGTACATCAGGCGATTCACCACTGAATCCGGATATTCTAAAGGAGTAAAACTCTTTACTTTATTGTCTGTTATTTTCTTCTCTATTTACTTACTTTTCCGTAGTATATTATTGTATTGCTTATGACCCATACATAAATTTAAGTTTTTAACCTAGACGTACCATTTTAGGCATAAACAGTTCAGCGCCCACCGTGGGGCCCAAGAAATTGTAGATATTTTATGAGGAAAAGAAACAGTCATGTTAGACGACAACGACAACACTCCAAAGAACACTGTCGACGCAGTAGCCGAGTCTGTATAGGAACTTGGCGATCACAGCGTGCAACTAAAGGATCCCGCCAAGGAGCCAGTCCATGTGCCCAGCGACGGAGAAGGAGATCAATCACGCGAAGATAATTATGATCTCATAGGTTTTCTTGTTAATCTCCTCACAACCCTATCAACGCGGGCATAGCAAAACTTGGTAAAGATGGTCGAGGGAATATATCAAAATTTAGGAACAGTGTTCGCTTGATCGTCTTAGAGGCCAGCATCCCTGCGAGGACCAGCGCCCTTGAACGATACTCCACTGTCCGCTCCTAATCATAGAGTCAACATGGACGCTCCTTCTGCAGGTTCAACGATAGTCAATAATAAAGACCTCAAAGGAACATGTCATTCAGGACATCCTAAAGGAGATGAAGGCCATCCATGATCAAATATGTAACGTACCGGGTGCACCACCTCAGGTTACCACCGTAGATGAGCAAAAGTTTTATAAACATGCGTACAAAGCAAGTGCTGCACTGATCTGCGTACAAAAGTATTTCTGCCTGCCGGATAACTTGAAGCACGAGAGAACAATGGATCTGAATGAGCACATTACTACTTACTACACAATCGTCAAGAGCAATAAAATCTCAGAGGAAGAAATCTAATCTGCTCTATTTAAAATATTTAGCTCAACTTTGACCAAAGGTGCCCTTGCTTTGTACACTCAGCTACCAATGGGTTCTATCAAGTCAATCACCCAGAAGCAGGATTTGTTCAAAAAGAAAACTCTGGCACCTTAAAATGGGAGAAGCGCATGTAGGACATCTTTGAGATCTGACAACACGACGACGAGCTGTTGAAAGACTATCTTGAACTGTTTTAGAGGGAACGCATGGAGCTTCCTCTAGTCCCCAAAAATATTGGCCTAGTAGCCTTTGGCAAGAGCTTTAATTCAAAATGATCGCTGACTAGCAGGGAGTTGCAGTGGAGTTTGACCCAGCACCCAGTAACAACGTGGAATGCTTTGCATCAAAGATAAAATGAGAAGTTGCGCTTGGAGCTCGAACATTCCTTAGCCCATGTCGTGGAAGCTCGCCCAATTGTCGAAGAAATCACCCATCAAGGACATAAGTGGGGGTACTGTTGACACCCAATTTTATTTCGGAATTTTAAATTAGCGTCTAATTATTTTTAAAATAAGGCTAATTTTTAGGATAAATTAAGTTCATAATTTTAATGAAAAAAGGGTCATAATTATTTTCTGCTTTAAGTCCCGGCCACTTTTACGCAATGAACATTTACAATTTTAGTAGCCCAATCCTAAAAAGCCCTAACCCTCTCCCTATAAATTCTAAAACCCTAGCCTCCTGACACACGACCATTACTATTCATCATCTTCCTCAATCCTCATAATTTCCCTCTCCTCTCTCAACACATATACACACACACACACGGCAGTAACAAGAAAAAAACACACACACATACAATACCCATCATCAGATCCACACACATTCATATACATACACATGCACCAAGAACAAATACGCACACATCCCGATCGCAAACACAAGCAGATAGGAAACGGAGGGAGATCGGGAAAGGGTCAGTGCAAAACGATGGTGGAGAAGTGGGAAAGAGTGGTTAGCATGGTGAAACAGAGGGACCGGTAGTAGCGACGCCGCCGGAGTTCCTTGCCGGAGCTCAGGGCGGCAGTCGTTCCCTTTCCTCTCATTTCTACCGGAAATTGCTTACCAGCGCTGTGAATCTACTCCTATGGTCATGGCGACGATTTTTAACCTCTTTTGAGAATTGGGTTTTGAGTTACCCATTTACGTTGAGGTTTCTGTTCGTTTGAACTATTTGCTTGGATTGTTGTTGTTACCGGATTTTTTGTTTTCTCACCGGAGAACGGCCATTACCGGCGACGTTGCACAGGATATTGCATGAATATACTTGTTCTTGCATGGTTTTGGATTAACTCTCTGTTGATTTTCATTAATCCTCTGTTTGTTCTGTTTGGTCGTTTGTTGTTGTCAAAACTGAATGTAAAAAAAAAAGGGGGAAGACAGGTTCAGGGTAGCAGCGATAACCAGCAAGAGTCACCGGAATTTTGCCGAGACCGCTGGTCGTCGTTCCTCTGTTTCTTGTTATTGTTGTTACGTTTTGTTTTTGAGATTGCAGGTGGCCTATTGTTGTTTCTGATTGACCCGTTTTGCCTATTGCATTGCCCTGGTTATTTTGGTGAAATTGTGGAAAGTTGCTATTACTTTGATTGATCAATTTATGTTGTTGAACTGACTTATGCATTGACTGGATTTTCTGAGTGCAGGGATTCATTTTGGAAAATTTTTATCCATTATGGAATATTGAACTGATTTGAACAAATACTACGCTAATGGGCGATGAAAAAAATACATATACACGTATTGAGGCCTCAGAATTGATTTGAATATGATACTACACTTAAACAGTCCCGTCCCCGTGTCCCTAAAACGAATAGGCGATGATGAATGTATGCACTTTAATGCAAAGCAAGTTGAATAGAGTAAAGGAATTGGTACTTGGCATGGCAACACGACCGGCCGGCGTGTTTGCAACCGTATCAACATCCCGAGCCTCTACATGACACACCATACAAACATGAGCCTAAATTTTGCAAAAACAAAACCCCCTTATTATTATTATTATTATTATTATTATTATTATTATTATTATTATTATTATTATTATTATTATTATTATTATTTTTACTGTTATAATTATTATTATTATTACTATATATTTTTATTATTATTATTATTATTATTATTACTTTATTGTTATTATTTTATTTTCATTAGTTACTACACTTTATAATCATACTAATCCAATTTCATTTTCATATTTTTTGCGAGTTACATTTTGGTACGAACAATTCGTGGACTAAATTGGCTAACTTACAAATGGGAATATGCATTGATGTGGAGTCATTTGAGATCGAGTTCGGGCTCGAGCATTCAAGAAATAAGACTTAGGAATTTTAGAAAATTCAAGGCTCCCGCGAGTTGATCTATATCTCGGGTTCTATCTATAACTTTGCATTTCTTTCCTTAGAGATATTTATGTAAAAAAAGGCGTAAAATATTTATTAATCAATAATATTTGATTTTTTGTATATTGCTTTACTTTATGTTCATTGCCTTTTATTTTGAAGTCGTTATTTAATTTATTGCAAACTGTGGCCCTTTAGCAAAATGCGTGCAAAATAAATATTTTTCATAAACAAGTTTTATTTCAATTAATTATTTTTAGATAAATTTTCTAGAAAAGCATATTTTGCAAATGTTTTAGAAACCTGTCGGATTAACCGTTTTTAACAGAATTTTGGAAGTGCCTTAAAAACCTTCTTCCGAAATTAATAAAACCTCTTACTTAGAATCTCTAGAAAGACTGCCTTTTTATAAAAACGGAGTTTTGCACGCATTTGTTAATTTGGTTCCTTATTTTCCTTAAATTGGGTGGCGACTCCAAAAACTCCAAAAGAGTTAGTCCATTCAGTTGATATTCCGGAATTTATCCTTTTCGGGGTAATTTTTGGGGTTCAACTGCATGGCGACTCCGCTGGGGAGCAATAAAGGTTTAGACCATAAAGGTTTCCAATTGTTTGCAACTAGCATGTCTAATTTATTTGCTTTATTATATCTGTTTGTTTGGTTTGCCTTATAAAGCATGTATTATATTTATGTGTGCATAGTCAGCATTCCGTTCATATTTCCTCCCTCATGGAACCTGCCAATTCTCTTTCATCTCCTCGATTTCATCACGGGGGCCCGCTTGACAGGCAATTATACAGGAAGGGCATTGTTCGTCCTAACTCTTTGAATTTATTTCGTGTCACCAAAGTTAGTTGGGGTATGGTTTGCCTGGTTTTGTCATGGCTGGTTTTACTGGGTTATGAGGCCAGGTTTATCCCGCATAGGTCGAATCAGCCTTAACCGTTAGCCCACTCTTAGAAGGAGATTAGGTCATGCATGCATATACACCTTAGTTTGGATCTGGTCCTTGGTACCATTTCCAGGAATTAAGAAACCGCCATTTTGTTGACGAGTTATTGAATCCGAATGACACTGCATATTATGTGATCGTGTAGATACTATAACGAATCTCAAACCATTTGCCATGTCAAATTTGAGAAGTTGAAAATTATGTCGGTTTATTTATATCTCAGATGTTGCATTGACAAACGGCTTGCGTCGTTATAATAACCACATGTGCGTGCAACTTGGCGATTAGGCCTACCTCTGGCACAAAAAGGCACTTTACAGGGTAGGAATCGTTTGCACACGAATTTACGTTCAACTACTTGTGATTGTCAAATGTTAATTGCCTGCCTTGCTTTATTTGCTCAAAATGCGTTAAATACTAGGTGTTTCTTGCTTGTATGCAATCCTATGAATGACATGCAAACTATCTTAGTTACCCTTTGAGAGGTTTCTTTTGTTTTGTTTATTTCTCTAGCAAATGTTGGATTTGTGAAGTGGCTGACCATTCACCACGCAAGGGATTCGAAATTTGATGGATGTTAGATGCTCTAGCTCGTGAATGATGCAGCACAAGAAGCTAATGGTATTGTTTGAAAGAACTTGGCGATTGAACTTAGTAGCATTATTTTCAATTTTTAATTCGGATTGAGGTCCTGAATTGCATTGTAATTTAAAGCTTATGTTAATCTGAATCAACTCATTTTGAATTTATGAAAGTTGAAATAAAATACATCTCATTCTTACTATATTATTTACGCTTGCATTTGTTTCCAATTCAAAATTAAAATTGATAAACTGCCAAAGCTTTGCTTGTAACGTATGGCAAAACAAATGAACAATTTAAAGTGATGCACTGAAAGTTATTGTCTGCGCTCTTTGGATATCGCACTACTGTTAGAACTTCAACTGGAGCAGCTTTTATTTGTTGGTATATGGTGTTGAAGCAGTGATGCAGAACTACGCACGGTCCGATTCCCAAGGAGGGATACGTAGGCTCCCCCATCGGGCTCGACCCCTTAGCAATTAAATTATTATTTTCCCTCAAGTAGGACAACTGGGGCAATTTTTTCAAAACGAGTTGGAGATGCGAAAGACAATAACTGGGGCAAATTTTGCAAGAAGCAGCGTTGATTATTAAAGATGAATTGACAAGAACTCTGTAATTAGTTAAGCAAACAATGCAAAGTTTAAGCCAAATGATGTTCAGTTTGTTTTAAAATATGTTGCAAGTTTAAGTCGAGGCAGAATTTTGAAAATGCATCTTTGACTTTATTTGAACGCTTATTTCACTCGCTATATTACATTAAAATATTTTATGTTGCCTCTATTTTTCAAAGTCTATGCTATTTGAGTTCACGAGCCAAGTTTCTGAAAGCAATTTGCAAATCCAAGTCCAATGAAGACGAGGAAGCAGCAGAAGCAGCAAGATCAGGATGAAGTCTGCACAAATCAAACGCTTCCCCTTTCCTCCTCAAAGCTAATAATTTTTCTTTGAGAGCAGGAGCATGAAATCTTGCAATGAAAGGATCATTCACATTATGGATGAACAATTTATTGAACTTGCATTCAAAGTTGCCTTGCAGATTGCGTCGCATTGCCTTTTCATGACTTAAAGCATTATGCTTTGTCATGAGTTATTGCCGAACAGGCGGCATTTCTACCCCTATGACTTTCATTCCTAATAGGCGACAAAGCCGAGGCTTGTTTTGTGTTTTCAAAACTAAGCCAAATAGGGCATCGCTTTACTTCAGGTTATAGTCCGCACAAGGCCATCCTTGCCGGATTGTCTCGCCAATTGATTTATCAATGGCTATCGCACTGACTACATTTCCGCACTACTTTGCTTTGCACTTGCTTTGAATTATGTCTTCGCACTTGCTTTAAAATTAACGCCTTGGTTTACTCTTTCAGGTTGACCATCGGCTACGAGGATTCCCTTTGTTGAACTAACTCGCCTATTGATTCACTAAATGGCTCTTGCATTGCTTTACATTCCAGCACTGCTTTTCTTTGCACTTGTTTTAAATAATGTCATCGCACTTGCTTTAAAATTGATGCCTTGCTTTACGTTTTACAGGTTGACCACCAGGCAGGGTTTCTCTCTTGTTGGACTTTCACGCCTGTTGATTCGCTAAATCGCTTTTGCGTTGCTTTACATTTCACGCTAAATTGCTTTGCACTTGCTTTCAATTATGCCTTTGCACTTGCTTTATATTATGACTTGCTTTACTTTCAGGCTAACAGGTCAGCCCTGAGACCCTCCTTGCTTTGTGCCGGATCGGATCATCAGCTGATTTTTAGACAATCAATTCCAAGACCCTCCTTGCTTCGTGTCCGACCGGGTTGCCAGTTGATTTGTCAAGATGTTAAAATTGCCTTGCACTTGCTTTCAATTATGACTTTGCACTTGCTTTATATTATGAACCGCTTTACTTTTAGCTTAACAGGTTAACAGGTCAGCCCCGAGACCCTCCTTGCGTTGTGCCGGACCGGATTACCAGCTGATTTGTCGACAATCAACCCCAAGACCCTCCTTGCTGCGTGCCCGACCGGCTTGCCAGTTGATTTGTCAAGATGTTCAAATTGCCTTGCACTAGCTTTCAATGATGACTTTGCACTCGCTTTATATTATGACTTGCTTTACTTTTAGTTTAACAGGTTAACAGGTCAGCCCTGAGACCCTCCTTGCTTTGTGCTGGATCAGATCACCAGCTGATTTGTAGACAATCAATTCCAAGACCCTCCTTGCTGCGTGCCCGACCGGCTTGCCAGTTGATTTGTCAAGATTGTTCAAATTTCTTTACACTTACTTTAAATTATGCCTTCGCATTTTTTTTGTATTACGTCTTGTTTTACTTTTCAGGTTAATAGGTTAGCCCGAAGGCCCTCCAGGCGGAGTGTCTTACCAGTTGATTTGACAAGTTTCTCCCGCATTGCTTTGCATTCCGCTGCAAAATCGCATAGCACCTACTTTACTTTATATCTTTGCACCCGTTTTAATTATTATCCTGCTTTATTTTTTCAGTTTGACAATCATCCTTGAGGTCATCCGGGCGGAGCATCTCGCGAGTTGATTTGTCCTGCACTGCTTTATATTCCACAGAAAAATCGCATCGCATTTGCTTTACTTTATGTCTTTGCGTCTACTTTACTCTGTCTTGTTCTACTTTTCAGTTTGACAATCAGCACCGAGGCCCTCCGGGTGGAGTGTCTCACCAGTTGATTTGACAAGTTGCTCCCGCATTCCTTTACATTCCACAGCAAAATAGCATCGCACTCGCTTTACTTTGCGTATTATGAAGTATACCAACAACCCTGAAGTTATCTCAACTCACAAAACCAGATTGCTTCTCCAGTTGATTGAAAGAAAACTTATCAATGATATCGCAACCAGCATTAACAAATGATTTTAGCAGCACCGCAGCAGCGTTTGAAGCATAACATGGAACTTTTTCTTAGCAGCAAACTGGGGCAATCGTTGATATGAGCTAGACTCGTCAACGAAGACCTAAAGAATTGCACCCGCATAAGTCATCAACCCTAGAGGTAAGTCTCTTGTCAACCCTAGAGTCTGAGGTTTGAGATTGAAGACAAGATGGCTTGGTTATCGAGGTGCAGTGGAAGCTATGTCCGTGTAAGCCCCTATTTATGGGTGTGTCGTCGACCACATTTTCATAACTTGGGTGATTACAAGCCTCTTTTCCCGCGGTTGAGTAGTCGTTACTATCTCGTCTTTGATTTTCAAATCGCGTCAAACTACAAATGGCCTGATTCTTTTTCAGCAGAGATATGTAGGCAACTCGAAAACCGGAGCTCGGCCATGTCCATAAACCTCGCATTTTGATCCTAGGAATTAGAGTCTAGGCTTTACCGTGACAAAATTGGCTTTCACGTCAACTCTCTTTACCCTGAAAACTCTTTCATCCTTTTCGGATAAAGAGGGGCAGCTGTCGACACCCAATTTTGTCCCGAAATTTTCAATTAGCGTCTAATTATTTTTAAAATAAGGCTAATTTTTAGGATAAATTAAGTTCATAATTTTAACGAAAAAAGGGTCCTAATTATTTTTTGCTTTAAGTCCCGGCCTCTTTTACGCAATGCGCATTTACCATTTTTGTAGCCCAATCCTAAAAAGCCCTAACCCTCTCCCTATAAATTCTAAAATCCTAGCCTCCTAACACACGACCATTACTATTCATCATCTTCCTCAATCCTCACAATTTCCCTCTCCTCTCTCAACACATATACACACAAACACGGCAGTAACAAGAAAAAACACACACACATACAATACCCATCATCAGATCCACATACATTCATATACATACACATACACCAAGAACAAATACGCACACATCCCGATCGCAAACACAAGCAGATCGGAAACGGAGGGAAATCGGGAAAGGGTCAGTGCAAAACGATGGTGGAGAAGTGGGAAAGAGTGGTTAGCATGGTGAACCGATGGACCGGTAGTAGCGACGCCACCGGAGTTCCTCGCCGGAGCTCAGGCCAACAGTTGTACCCTATCCTCTCATTTCCACCGGAAATTACTTATCAGTGCTGTGAATCTACTCCTATGGTTATGGCGACGATTTTTAACCTCTTTTCAGAATTAGGTTTTGAGTTACCCATTTACGTTGAGGTTTCTGTTCGTTTGAACCATTTACTTGGATTGTTGTTGTTACCCGTTTTTTTGTTTTCTCACCGGAGAACAGCCATTACCGGCGACGTTGCACAGGATATTGCATGAATATACTTTTTCTTGCGTGGTTTTGGATTAATAATCTGTTGATTTTCATTAATCCTCTGTTGGTTCTGTTTGATTCTTTGTTGTTGTCGAAACTCAATGTAAAAAAAAAAAGGGGAAGACAGGTTCAGGGTAGCAGCGATAACCAGCAATAGTCACCGGAATTTTGCCCAGACCGTAGGTCGTCGTTCCTCTGTTTCTTGTTATTGTTATTACGTTTTGTTTTTGAGATTGCGGGTGGTCTATTGTTGTTTCTGATTGACCAGTTTCGCCTATTGCGTTGCCCTGGTTATTTTGGTGAAATTGCGGAAAGTTGCTATTACTTTGATTGATCAATTTATGTTATTGAACTGACTTATGCATTGACTGGATTTTCTGAGTGCAAGGATCCATTTTGGATAAATTTTATCCATTATGGAATATTGAACCGATTTGAACAAATACTACGCTAATGGCCGATGATAAAATACATATACACGCATTGAGGCCTCGGGATTGATTTGAATATGATACTACACTTGAACAGTCCCGTCCCCGTGTCCCTAAAACAAATAGGCGATGATGAATGTATGCACTTTAATGCAAAGCAAGTTGAATAGAGTAACGGAATTCGTACTTGGCATGGCAACACGACCGGCTGGCATGTTTGCAACCGTACCAATATCCCGAGCCTCTACATGACACGCCATACAAACCTGAGCCTAAATTTTGTAAAAACAAAACCCCCTTATTATTATTATTATTATTATTATTATTATTATTATTATTATTATTATTATTATTATTATTTTTACTGTTATTATTATTATTATTATTATTATATATTTTATTATTATTATTATTACTTTATTACTTTATTGTTATTATTTTATTTTCATTAGTTACTACACTTTATTATCGTACTAATCCAATTTCATTTTCATATCTTTTGCGAGGTACATTTTGGTATGAACAATTCGTGGACTAATTTGGCTAACTTACAAATGGGAATATGCATTGACGTGGAGTCATTTGAGATCGAGCTCGGGCTTGAACATTCAAGAAATAAGACTTAGGAGTTTTAGAAAATTCAAGGCTCCCGCGAGTTGATCAATATCTCGGGTTCTATCTTTAACTTTGTATTTCTTTCCTTAGAGATATTTATGTAAAAAATGCGTAAATATTTATTTATCAATAATATTTGATTGTTTGTATATTGCTTTACTTTATGCTCATTGCCTTTTATTTTGAAGTCGTTATTTAATTTATTGCAAACTGTGGCCATTTAGCAAAATGCGTGCAAAATAAATATTTTTCATAAACAAGTTTTATTTCAATTAATTATTTTTAGATAAATTTTTTAGAAAAGCATATTTTGTAAATGTTTTGGAAACCTGTCGGATTAACCGTTTTTGACAGAATTTCGGAAGTGCCTTAAAAACCTTCTTCCTAAATTAATAAAACCTCTTACTTAGAATCTCTAGAAAGATTGCCTTTTTATAAAAACGGAGTTTTGCACGCATTTGTTTGTTTTCCTTAAATTGGGTGGCGACTCCAAAAACACCAAAAGAATTTGTCCATTCAGTTGATATTCCGGAATTTATCCTTTTCGGGGTAATTTTTGGGGTTCAACTGGTACGGAGAAGAATCAAGAATTTGAGACAAGGGAAAACGGAGTAGGAGAGATTATAGGGACGACTTCCCAAAACCAGTTGAAAAGTTAGAGGACAACAGAATAGCTTCGACGCCACCTCAAACGGGATCCCTCAGCATAGATTGGGTACCTGATAGATTCAAAGAGTTGGCAATGCGCTTCAACACTATTTAGTTTGTGTGGGGACACATGATGGATGCTGAAGTATGGTGGCCTAGCAAAATGAGGGCCAAACCCTGTATAAGAAACATAAACCTATATTGTGAGTTTCACATGGACCCTTTGAGAGGTTTCTTATGACCTGATTTCTGACGCTCATATCTTTTTTACCACACGTTGTATGAATTCTGTCAAAAGTGCTGGAGGATACACTACAAAACCTTCAATTTGGTATATATTATGTCTCCAAAATACCTCATAAAACACATAGAATTAGTTGCTCAAAAAGCTTCCTTACAGGGGAAATTCTTAGTAGGTTTTTCCGCAACTTAAATCTGATTTTTCCCAAAGTTTATATTCAATATATAAACGTCATATATAGTTATATTATGACTTTAAACTTAATTAAATCATTCTTAACATGTCATTAGTATAATATATGTTACTTTAGACATACAGGGCGCAGCAATCTCTTCCCTTTAGGAACATTCATCCTCGAATGTCAAATGAAGTATGTAGAAGCATTAACCAACGTATTTTACATACCAGAAGTAGTGAAGAGATGAGGATATTTTGCTCTCATATCCTTTTCAGCTTTCCAAATCATTTCTTCTACATTATTGCTTCGCCATAGCACCTTAACTAAAGGAATGTCTTTCGTCCTTAGCCAATGAATCTGCCTATCTAAAATTGCAACTGGCACCTCTTCATAAATCAACTTCTCTGTGATCTGAACATTAACAACTGGTATAACTCTAGAAGGATCTCCGACATATTTTCTGGGCATGGAATGCTAGATGTACCTACTGAAGGTCTGCTGGAAGGTCTAACTCGTTGGCTACATGCCCAACTCGTCTGATAACCTAGTATGGACCAATAAATCTAGGGCTAAGCTTGCCCTTCTTGCCAAATCTCATAACGCCATTCATAGGCGATGCCTTCAGGAATACCCAGTCACCAATATGAAATTCCAAATTTCGATGTCGTTATCTGCATAGAACTTCTGTCTGCTCTGCGCTGCTAATTATCTTTCCCTAATCAACTTAACTTTATCAACTGCTTGCTGGATTAAGTCTGGACCTATTAATTAATACTCACCAATCTTGAACCATCCTATAGGAGACCTGTATTTTTGCCCATAGAAAGCTTCATATGCCTCCATCTGTATGCTAGAATAATAACTATTGTTGTACGCAAACTCTATCAACGGTAGATGTTCATGCCAGCTTCCTCCAAAATCTAACACACAAGCTCTAAGCATATCTTCTAACGTCTAAATGGTCCGCTCAGCCTGTCTGTCTGTCTGGGGGTGAAATGTCGTACACAGATTCACCTGTGTCCCTAAATCTGTCTGGAATGATTGCAAGAAATTAGCTGTAAACTGTGCGCGCCTGTTTGAAATGATATATACTGGAATACCATGCAGGTGCACTATCTCTCGGATATGAAGTCTGGCATAATCATTCGTTGTGTAAGTACTTCTAATAGGCAAGAATTGAGCTGATTTAGTAAGCCTGTCAACTATAGCCCAGATAGAGTCATACCTACTCCGCATATGGGGCTAGGCTGTGTAGAAGTCCATATTCACTGCTTCTCATTTCTATGATGGAATATCTATCTCCTGCAACAAGCCACTAGGTTTTTGATGCTCGATTTTAACCTGCTAGTAGTTAGGACACTGAGCCGCAAGTTGTCAGGCTTTGTTCTGCTCCACCTGTAAATCTGCTTAAGATCATGGTACATCTTAGTCGAACCTAGATGAATAGTGTACCTAGTATAATGTGCCTCTTCCATAGTTTGTCTACCTAAATCTGCCACATCATTAACACAAAGTCTATCTATACATGAGAACCCCGCGAATAGTAACCTTGTATGATGATTTCAATTTTCTTGTGACTATCTGTCTGTATTCAACTAGAATTGGATTTTCATAAAAGCATTGTTTTACTTTTGTCACTAGGAAAGTAGTGGATGTGTTCTCAACTGTAACTCCTATGTCCTCTATATTTATTAATCTGACTCCAACGCTGGCTAACTGGTGGAGTGCATGGGCTAACTTTCTCTTCTATGGCTGTGAATAAGATAAACTACCCATGGATTTATGATTAAGGGCATCAGCTACAACATTCGCTTTACCTGGATGATAAAGAATGTCCACATCGTAGTTCTTCAGCAACTCTAGCATGTCCACATCTTAGTTCTTCAGCAACTCTAGCCACCGCCTATATCATAGGTTTAGCTCCTTCTGCTTAAATATGTACTAGAGACTCTTCTGGTCTGTGTAAATATCAACATGAACACCTTACAAATAATGTCTCCAAATCTTCATGCATGAATGACTGCTACAAGCTCCAAATCGTGAGTAGGGTAGTTTTGCTCATGCTTTTTCAGCTGTATGGAAGCATAAGCAATCACTTTTCCGTGCTGCATCAATAAACAAACAAGACCAATTTAAGAAGCGTCACAGTAAATGACACAGACCTCAGATCCATCAAGAAGTGTAACTATTGGAGCTGTTATCAACCTATTCTTTAGTTCTTGGAAGTTGTGCTCACAAGAGTCTGACCACTGAAGTTTGACTGCTTTCTGCCAAACCCAGAAAACTACGTGCCTCTATTGGCGTCGTAGGTTTAGGCCAATTCTTCACAGCCTCGGTCATCTGGCCATCTACATTAATTCCTTCTGCTGAAACTATATGGCCAAGAGATGCCACTGAACCTAACAGGAATTCACACTTCGAGAACTTAGCATATAATTACTGGTCCCGAAGAGTACCCAATTCTGTGCATGTTCTGATTCAAACTTTGAATAGACGAGAATATCGTCAATAAATACAATCAAAAATAACTTCAGGTAAGGCCTGAATACGCTGTTCATCAGATCTATAAATACTGCAGGGGCATTAGTTAGTCCAAACGACATTACTAAAAACTCGTAATGGCCATACCTTGTCCTGAATGCAGTTTTAGGTATATCACGTTCTCTGACTCTAACAAGATGGTAGCCTGGTCGCAAATCTAGCTTCGAGAAGCACTTGGCACGCTGGAGCTGGTCGAACAAGTCATCAATCCTAGGCAGAGGGTATTTATTCTTGATTGTGACTTTATTCAGCTATCTGTATTCTATGCACATGCGTAGAGAGCCATCTTTCTTTTTCATAAATAATACCGGGTCTCCCCATGGGCAAATGTTGGGTCTGATAATGCCTTTATCTAAGAAATTCTTCAGTTGCTCCTTAAGTTCTTTCAGTTCTTCTGGAGCCATCATGTAGGGAAGAATGGATATGGCTGTGTGCATGGTACTACATCAAAAGGAAAGACAATCTCCCGCTCTGGAGGAAGACTAGGTAACTCATTTGGAAATACGTCAAGGAACTCATTCATAACCAAAACTGATTCAAGAGTCGACGTCCCTTTATTCATGTCTTGAAAATGAAAAATATGATATAAACAACCTTTTGCGATTAGCTTCCTTTCCTTAAGGTAAGAAATAAACATACCCCTTGGCGATGCAAAAACACCTTGCCATTCTATAGCTTATTCTTATGGAAAGTGAAACTAGGCTGTCTTGGCTCTACAGTCAACATCAGAATAACAAGAAGACAACCAATCCACACCGAGAATAACATTGAAATCAACTATTTCTAGCTCAATTAAGTCAGCTGTAGTGCTACAATCACCAATCATCACAGTGCAACCTCTATAAACACGCCTAGTTACTTGTTAAGAATGATTTAAGTGGTGTATATTACACTAATGACATGTTAAGAATGATTTAAGTATGTTAAAGTTATAATATGACTATATATGATGTTTATATGTTGAATATGAAGTTTGGGAAAAATCGGATTTAAGTTGAAGAAAAACCGACTAAGAATTTGCCTTGTAACGAAGCTTTTTGAAAAATTAATTCCGTGTGTTATATGAGGTCTTTTGAAGCGACCTCGGTCAGTCATTTCGGGAGATAGAACTCCGATTTACGTGTCAATAATTTTAAAATCTTCGTAAGGTCCATTGGGACTTATCTGTAAAATTTGAGTTAAATCAGATCTTGTTTGGTAGGCATCGGAAGACGGTTATAGTTTTTATTGTCGATAAAAATTAAAAAGAGATTTTCATGCTCAGTTTTGGCGAATGAGCTCCGATTCGGAATCCGAAAGTGCCGCTAGGTTTGTATGATTATTTGTGACTTTTGTGAACTTTCGAAAGTGAATTTTAAGGTTTACCGGCTAGTTTCCGCTAAAATGCCGAAAGTTAAATAATTTGACCTTTTTTCATTTAATTTGCATATTGAGTTTCAGGAGTCCGATTTGAGAGCCGCCTTAGCGAGTATGTTATATATATTTTGTATAACTTACTTGAAAATGTTGGGATCATTTCAAATTTCGTAGAGTTCCATTTTAATTTTTGTCGGGAAAAGAAAATATAAAAGTAATTAAAAAAAAGGAAGACATAAAAAAATCAAAAGTAAGGTGGTGGCTTCTAGCTACCCCTTAGCTTAAAATGTGCAGATCAAAACGAGAAAAGCAGAGAGCGAGAAAAATAAAGACAGAAAGAAAATAGAGAAAAGATAGGAAAAAGAGCCGGAGAAAAATAGTATTTTCACCCCAAAATATCCAGGTAATGATGTTAACTCATTATCTTAGCTTATTACGTATGTTTGAATATATTTTTACGGTAAAAATTAGGTTATTAGACATCATTTTAATAAGTTCAATTAATAGTTTCAAGGGTCAATTGGACCCCGATAATAGAAATGATTATATATTCGTACTCAGGAAGTTATGGGCAACCCGTAAATATAATTTATTTAGGTTTTCGTTATGTGACTTTGAACCCTGTACAGACGCCTGGCCTGCGTATTGCGTATGCGAATAGGGCATCAGGTTCCTAACTGGATTGCCCTAAGACGTAAGGAACGAAGCCTTTAGCCTTATGCAATATATTTTTCTGCTTACTGAACACAGTAGGATCGTTTGACAATGAATCCAAAGGGCAAAGCAGTTGTTGAGTAGCTGTGCTAACTTTATAACAAGGTAAGTGTTTGTATCCATTTCTTTGGAGGCCCTAGGCCTTGTGGATATTCTACCACGTGTTCCTTACATGTGTAGCTGCCGCTAGGCGTACTCATTACGCCTTAGCTTTGAATTTACATTATATATTAGATGTTATGCCCTGTTGTTGGTATTGCATTGAGTATATGAGCATTGCACTCTGGTTCTGAGCATTGCATATACTTTCCGGTTGGCGATGAGAGTCCCGAACCGGTCAAGGGTCATCATTACATATACTTCCCGGTAATCGATGAGAGTCCCGAGCCGGTGAAGGGTCATCATTGCATATATCTCCTGGTAGACGATGAGAGTCCCGCGCCGGAGATAGGTATCAGGCATATGTGTCTGCATTGCATCGTACGACATTCATCATATCTCATTGCACCGTATACTGACTATTATGTGTATTGTGTTCTGTTTTTTTTGTATGCGGCATGTATACCATGTCGTGGAAATATCTCAATTTTCCTATATATTTCTGACTCATATTCTGGGTTGCGGAGATCAGGTTGTACGCTGCAACGGTATAAATATATTGATCGGGTTGCATGCCGCAGCTCTATAAATATATGGATCAGGTTGCACGTCGCAACGACATAAATATATGGATCGGGTTGCACGCCGCAGCGGTGTAAATATATGGATCGGGTTGCGCACCGTAACGGTATAAATATATGGATCGGGTTGAACACCGCGACAGTATGATGTATTCCTGATTGTTGATATGTTCAGGATATCTATATGTTCTGGCTATCTTATGTTCCTAATTGTTAATGAATTTATGATTCCCTACGTGTTTCCAGTTATTATCTGGCTCTGCCTTTTTCATAATTTAAATAAGAGGAATTTGGTTTATTTGTTTCTTTTCTCCCTGGCTAGCTATCCTATTCTTTGAGGTGGCTAGTCTGCCCCAATTATTGAGTCCTTTTGACTCACCCTTATTTGTTGTTTGTTTCTTGTCTATCTATTTTGTTTCCGCAGGTTCGCTCCAGGATTGAGTTCGCCACGTTGTGAAGGAGTGAAGATGGCTTCAGCTGTCAAGGTGAGCCAGCCTTTATTCCGGATGGCCTCCAGTTTATTGTTTATCATTTCAGTGGCATTTTGCTTCCTTTAGGAGGTATCTGTCTTCTTTTGTACTCTTAGATGTCTAGTCCGGATAGTCCTAAACCTAGTATGTTGGGTAGTCAGCTGTAATTTCTTTCGTACAGCTTAGAGGTATCAGTATGTCTGTGTTTTTTTGAGTCTTGTCCTTATTTATGAATTATTATATTTATTTTCCTAATTTAATATGTAAGGGTTCGCCCGATGGGTCTAGGGGAGGATGTCGGATGCCCACACGGCCTAACCAGATTCTGGGTCGTGTCAGTTGGTATCAAAGCATGTTTTAGAGTCTAGCCAGACTAAGACAGTGTCTAGTAGAGTCTCGCTGATGGGTACGTAGATGTCCGTACTTATCTACGAGAGGCTATGATGGCATTTAGGAAGTTTCACTTCCTTCTTTTCTGATCATGCGTCGGTCTAGGATTCAAAAGTATTTTCGTTAATTTGTTAATTCCTTCGTGGTAATTGTGAACCCTCGTGCGACGAATCAGCAAATTCTATAAGTACAAGACAAAGCAGTCTAACCTGGGGCTAGCACTGACGAAGCCCCAAGCGTTTTGATCGTGGTGACGATCTAGTTACAGAGGTCCCAGCCGTACGAGCTCGCGATGGGCAATGGAGCAGGGCCTTGTGGTTCGTTTGACTCTCTATGATGCTTTTACGAGAATCTTGGCGATGCAGATACCGCAAGAACCTATTATGCGTTAGACAGCTTGTCAGGGTTGCTGCAGATTGAGACGTTCGGTCTCAGGGAGCTTCTATTTTAGGTCTTAATTGCCGCAATAAACTATGTTCCGAAGGCAGCATGTGTTGTGCCTCTAGTTATTCTGGCTAGTTAGCTAGCCCGGGTAATAGCTCGGTCCGAGTGTCCGAAAGGGCTGCATTATTTTACTCAATTTAACCTCATGATGTTCTTAGGCCATGCATCAAATTATCCCTACGTAAGTTTATTGTTTTAAAAAAATGATGTCAGTATATCTTTCAGGCTCTTGGTTATCTCGAGCAGTATGGTGTCGATTATTCTGCTTTCCAGTTTCAGGGTCCAGCCTTGAATTGGTGGGCCGCTCTCTTATTAGCTAACTTGGTTCGGTTTTTCTTCTAGATTCGTGGATAAGTTTCTTTCGAGTAGCGAGCGAGATGAAAACTGTTGCCAGTTTGAGTGGATTGGACAGGGTAGTGTGTCGGTTAGCCTGTTGGTGTTTTAGAATATGAGATTGAATTCTATAGAATGGCTGAATATGCATTAGAACTAGTCCATGAGCCTTTCGAGAGATTCAAAGATTTATTGATGACCTTTCTCCTTCCTTGAGATCCTAGATGTCTCGAGAAATTGAGGCCGGGATTTCATTTGATGTTGTCGTTGATATTACCCGAAAGTACGAGGCATACTATAAGTTAGAGCGAGAGAGCAAGACATGTCACAAACCTAGTGGGCACCATGGTACCTAATTTAGAGGTAAGAGTTCTGATTATTTCGGGAAGTCACCTGCCAGGTTATCTCAGCTTGTAGAGCGTAATTCTTAAAGTGCGCTAATAGTTCCTCAAGATAGACTCAGTTTTCTCTTTGTAGCTATCAATAATCTGTCCCTTTTCCATTTTCAGCGAAAAGGTGTTATCATTGTCGTGAGTCTGGTTATCCTTTGAGGAGTTTTTCATTACTCTGAAAAGTAGGCAGTCGTCCTTTCTCTCATCATCTGGCACCTGCAATGTCGCAGTGATTTTATTTAGATCTCAATCAGCCAGAAAAATGCCACCATCTAGTAGAGGTCGAGAGTGTGGTGGCAGTGGTTCTTCAAAAGGTGATTATCAGGGTAGTGGCTCAGCTCAGCTACAGAGGCAGTTCTATCAACCGCCAGTCTGGCAGGATGCTGAGGTATCCGATATAGTAGACCCATGTATTTCTTCTTCTCTTAAATGTGAGTAAGATTTGATTCTTCCGATCGATCTGGAGATGGGTGTCTTATCATGTTTCCATGGTTTCTTTTGATGTTGTTTCTATTAAGAATCGGTTGCGGTAGAGGGGTGAACTTCTAGTATGATTTATTTCTGGTGTTTGTAAGACCTACTAGGTTTAAATGTGAGAGATTGGGAGTGAGTGGCGGTATTTTTTGCTTGGCATATTATTGTGCCACATTTTGTTATTATGTAAAGTCAGTTTACCTCTCTCGTCGGAATTCAATGTTGGTAGGATAATGGGATCCTAATTCGTCACCATCAGAAAGTGTTATCGTTTCTTCCGGTGCAAAGTGATAAGTAAGTAATATGCAATTTATGTATCTTCCTTTTATTCAAGACGCTAGTATAGTGATGTTATCCCATGAGCTTATCTGGGTTATAAAAGGGTTTTCTGGTAAATTGTTAGAGTTTCTTCTTATTGAGAGGTTAAATCGGCATAGATGTCATTCCATAAAGCTAATTTAATATATATTTCTTCAATTGTGATTCTTTGGTTAGCCTGAATTGTAAGTAGTCTAGCTCTGGTAGCCAAACAAATAAGAAGATGAGCTTCCTAAAGCACTAATTATTTCTATCCTCAGTCTGTTGACATCTCGTCTTTGTTCGGCTCTGTTGAGCTTTGGTGGTCAGTAGCCTCTTATGATGTTCCCTGTGTTCAGCCAGAGTGCGTGTCAAAGTGGCCGAGTAAGCACATTGTTGTTTTTCAAGGCTACTAAGGGTAATGAGAGGCATCATTTGACCTCTGATTTGATCCATCAGGCGGTGGTGCTTATGGCAAAGGTATGGAGTTGTGAACTCGAGGGTTGCAGCTGTTTGGCAACTCGAGAGAGTAATTTGGTAGCTCAAGTCTGAGCCACGTTCTCTATTTAGCTAAGTCTTCCTTAATCCAGCAGGTTGTGTGAGGATGACTATTTCTATTCAAATTAGTTGTATGAGTTTATGCTCTAAGTTGAGGAGTCTTCCTCCAATTAATACCGAATCATAATATTAAATCTCTAAGGAGTTGCTGAAGCGTAAGCTAATTCTTAGTTTCCTCGACCTGTCTATATCTCAAAGTATGTCGTCAAGGTGATTCGTCGGCAAAATCATGTTAATCCATCAAGAGTTCCGTGTATCTTTATTCTGAAAATGTAAAGCTCTCTTCTCGTGATCGAGGAAGGATCAGCTTAGTCAGAATAAGCTGGGCAATAGCGTCATGATATTATCCAGATATGTTTATTTTCAAGAGTTTGGTGTACGTGTTATAATTCTGATTGATAATGTCTGTGGCGTAGTTTATGAAGGTTGTGCAAGTTCTCTTGTTATCGGCGTGAATCTTTCTTTAGACTTAGGCTCGTTCAAGGACGAACGAGAGTCTAAGTGGAAGAGAATGAAACGACCTCGGCCAGTCATTTCGGGAGATAGGACGTCAATTTGCGTGCCAATAATTTTAAAATCTTCGTAAGGTCCATTGGGACTTATCTGTAAAATTTGAGGTGAATCAGATCTTGTTTGGTAGGCATCGGAAGAAGGTTTCAATTTTTATTGTCAATAAATATTAAAAAGAGATTTTCAAGCTCGGTTTTGGCGAATGAGCTCCGATTCGAAATCCAAAAGTTTCGTTAGGTTCGTATGATTATTTGTGACTTTTGTGAACTTTCGAAAGTGAATTTCGAGGTTGTTTGGCTAGTTTCCGCTAAAATGCTGAAAGTTAAATAATTTGACCTTTTTCCATTTAATTTTCATATTGAGTTTCGGGAGTCCGATTTGAGATCCGCCTTAGCGAGTATGTTACATATATTTTGTATAACTTACTTGAAAATTTTGGGATTATTTCGAGTTTTGTAGAGTTCCATTTTAATTTTTGCCGCGAAAAGAAATTATAAAAGTAATTAAAAAACAAAAAAAGGAAAACCTAAAAAAATCAAAAGTAAGGCGGTGGCTTCTAGCTACCCCCTTAGCTTAAAATGTGCAGATCAAAACGAGAAAAGCAGAGAGCGAGAAAAATAACGAGAGAAAGAAAGATAGGAAAAACAGCTGGAGAAACATAGTATTTTCACACCGAAATATCCAGGTAATAATGTTAACTCATTATCTTAGCTTATTACGTGTGTTTGAATATATTTTTACGGTAAAAATTGGGATATTAGACATCATTTTAATAAGTTCATTTGATAGTTTCAAGGGACAATTGGACACCGATAATAGAATTGATTATATATTTGTACTTAGGAAGTTATGGGCAACATGCAAATATAATTTATTTAGGGTTTGGTTATGTGACTTTGAACCCTGTACATAGGCCTGACCTGCGTATTGTATATGCGAATAGGGCATCAGGTTCCCAACTGGATTGCCCTAAGACGTAAGGAATGAAGCCTTTAGCCTTATGTAATATATTTTTCTGCTTATTGAACACAATGGGATCGTTTGACAATGAATCCAAAGGGCAAAGCGGTTGTTGAGTAGCTGTGCTAACTTTGTTACAAGGTAAGTGTTTGTATCCATTTCTTTGGAGGCCCTTGCCCTTGTGAATATTCTACCACGTGTTCCTTACGTGTGTAGCCGCCGATAGGCATACTCATTACGCCTTAGCTTTGAATTTACATTATTTATTATATCTTATGCCCTGTTGTTTGTATTGCATTGAGCATATGAGCATTGCACTCTTGTTTTGAGCATTGCATATACTTCCCGGTTGGCGATGAGAGTCCCGCACCGGTGAAGGGTCATCATTGCATATACTTCCCGGTAATCGATGAGAGTCCCGAGCTGGTGAAGGGTCATTATTGCATAGACTTCCCGGTAATCGATGAGAGTCCCGAGCCGGTGAAGGGTCATCATTGCATATATCTCCTGGTAGACGATGAGAGTTCCACGCCGGAGATAGTTATCAGGCATATGTGACTGCTTTGCATCGTACCGCATTCATCATATCTCATTGCACCGCATACTGACTATTATGTGTATTGTATTGTGTTTTTTTTGTATGCAGTATATATACCATGTCGTGGACATATCTTAGTTTGTCTATATATTTCTGACTCGTATTTTGGGTTGCGGGGATCGGGTTGCATCCCGCAACGGTATAAATATATGGATCGGGTTGCATGCCGCAGCGGTATAAATTTATGGATCGGGTTTCACCTCACAACGACATAAATATATGGATCGGGTTGCACGCCACAACAGTGTAACTATATGGATTGGGTTGCATGCCGCCACGGTATAATTATATGGATCAGGTTGAACACCGCGACAGTATGATGTATTCCTGATTATTGCTATGTTCGGGATATCTATATGTTCTGGCTATCTTATGTTCCTGGTTGTTATTGAATTTATGATTCCATACGTGTTTTCAGTTATTATCTGGCTCTGCCTTTTCATAATTTAAATAAGAGAAATTTGGTTTATTTGTTTCTTTTCTCCCTGGCAAGCTATCCTATTCTTTGAGGTGGCTAGTCTGGCCCACTTATTGAGTCCTTTTGACTCACCCTTGTTTGTTGTTTGTTTCTTGTCTATCTATTTCGTTTCCGCAGGTTCGCTCCAGGATTGAGTTCGCCACGTTATGAAGGAGCGAAGACGACTTCAGCTGTTAGGGTGAGCCAGCTTTTATTCCGAATTGCCACCAGTTTATTGTTTATTATTTCAGTGGCATTTTTCTCCCTTCAAGAGGTATCTGTCTTTTTTGGTACTCTTAGATGTCTAGTCTGGATAGCCCTAAACCTAGTATGTTGGGTAGTCACCTGTAATTTCTTTCGTACAGCTTAGAGGTATCAGTATGTCTGTGTTTTTTTTAAGTCTTGTCCTTATTTATGAATTATTATATTTATTTTCCTAATTTAATTAGTAATGGTTCGACCGACGGGTGTAGGGGAGGATGTCGGGTGCCCGCACGGCCTAACTGGATTCCGGTCATGTCATCTTTTGGGGACATACCATATACCAAATTGAAGGTCTTGGAGTTTAGTTTTTAACACATTTGACCGTTTTTGCATACAACGTCTGGATAAAAAGATATGAGCATCAGAAGTCAGGCTAGAAGAAGAGACATAAGCGCAAAACAGGTCTAGAAGTGAAATATTCTCAGTATAAAAGAGAAATTCATCTATTTTCTTGTCATTTCCCGAAAAAACAGAAGGGAAACAATGTTTTTTTGAGGTTTGAAGCCATTTTTATAGTTATGAAGAAATAACGTCAATCTTAACCCGAAATTGAAAACGGATTGCATCAAAACACTCTATGTGGTTAAGGTAACGTTATGCTACCTTCAATTTCGTCTATAGCTTGAGTTTTAGAAATACTTCATGGCTAAGAAAAGTATCTAAATTCTGTGTTATAGCATGTTTAAGCTTTGGAAGGCTTGGAATATAAGGGAAACAAGGTTTAGAAGCAAAAGCATCAAAGGTATGTAAGGCTAAACCTTTCTTTCAACAAGGCATCTATCTTGTAGCTCTTGAAGCTTGTCTTAGTTTCAAACATGATGTTTCTTATGGAAAGCATGTATGGTATCAAGACAACCATGTATATGCTTAATGTTTTACTAAAAACCAATGTGAAAAATGTCCAAATAGCAGGACAAAATGTTGGCTCAAAATCTAGAAAATCATTTTTGTCTTCGAATAGTTGTTAGTAGTTTGAGCATAAATCTTTATACAAAATTGATATGGAGATGATTTATGATTTTCTGGACCCATAAGACTTATATCTACAACTTTCATGAGACCATAAAGTCTATAACTATGATTTAGACCCTGAAAATTAGGTTGCATTATAGAGGAGTGGTGTTGTCTAGAGATTCTGTCCGCAAATTTGTTATGCCATTCGATCGTCTCATCTTGTTATCTATTTAGTCTGTTTATGTCATCAATTTAGCCGAGTATCCAATCTCGTGTGTATTATAGTACTGGTTTTGGTTTTGCGGATTATCTAGTTTTGGGGGAAACTCTGCCGAAAGTTTTTTAGAAATTCAAAGAGTTGGACAAATTTTGAGTTCTAGGTTGTCTCTATAATTCTAACTAGGGTTTTCTTATCATTCGTTTGAGTTCATATCTATTTTTTCCACATGTTTTGTGCCTCATACATGCTTATGCTTATATTGTAATAATATTATGTGTGATTTGGAGTCCTCCAAAGTGGGTGGACATTTAGACACACAGTCCGGTCACATGTGATAATACGTGTCTGGGGGACACAACCCCTCTGGTTTAGGCGGGATTTGAAACACCTAGTGTGGCTGACTGCCATTCACACACTCTTACCAGAGAGACTACTGGCTGGGGGACACAGCCATAACACCCGCCAACTTTTTTATATACGCGTGTATAGCCACAATATGCATGCTCAGTTACCAACACTATGCAGGTACCTGTTCAAATAACAGTTCAGTTTTGGCTAAGTACCAGTTATCAGTTCTCAGTTATCAGCCATCAGTTTTTAGTGTCAGTATCAGTTGACAGCTATCAGTTCCAGTTTCTAGTTACCAGTTATATTTCAATAAGTTATTCAATATAGTTTAACTCAGTCTTTAGTTCTAGATTCTGCTAGACTTCAGTTTATATTCGGATCATGTTTAGTTCGTGTTTCAGATTCTAGCAAGATTTCTATGCTCCAGCTCATATTTAAACATTTATATTCCAGCCTTACAGTTTTATTTAGCTATGATATATAATATACCGCACATGTGCAGAGAGATCAGTCCTTGAGCCATGTCAGTAGGCTATCTGCCAGCTGTTAGACTCACTCCTCCTCTTCTCGGAGTTTACTACTTTTGGTATGTTGTATAGATATTTAAAGGGTATGGAAGGGCCTTGTCCCGTCCTTTGTATTTTCAGTTCAGCACTCTTAGAGGCCTGTAGATATGTCCCTCTGTGGTTCAGTCAGTATGTTATGTATGTCAGCGCGTGATAGCCTTTTCATCTTTTCAGACTTTATGTTTTCAGTAAATATGTATGTATTTATAACCAAGTTGGCAGCTCATCTCTATTAGTCATAGATTATTAGTAGGTTTAGCGATGATCAACACTCGGTGTCGGTTATCCGCCGCGACCCTAGGTTGGGTCGTGATAAAAGTTGTATCAGAGTAGTTCAGTCCTAGGGTCTCTACAGACCGTGTCTAGTAGAGTCTTATTCAGGAGTATGTTGTGTGTCATACTTATGAACATGAGGCTGCAAGACACTTCAGGACGGTTTTCTTTCTATCTTCTCTAGATCGTGCGATAGGACCATGATTATAGAATTAAACCCTCTAACCATAACGTTTTTAATGCAGCGATGCCGCCGAAGAAACTAACAGCTGCCCAGAAGGGCAAGGCCATTGCCGGCGAAGGTACTATTAGAGTGCCACCTGAGGTAGATGAGAATGAGGAGTACGGATCTGAGGCTCCATCTGAGGGCTCACAGATCCCCTCAGTTCAGGGCGATAGTAGAGATACTGCAACTACCGTACCTCAAGCTCCTCAAACTGATAGCCAGGGGCAGGAAGTGAGGGATGCCCTTAGATTATTGACCAGTCTTTTAGTTGCTCAGACTAGACGGCACAGTGCAGATGCCCAGGGAGATGTTGGATCCAGGATCAGGGATTTTATGAGACTAGAGCTTGGAGTCTTTACTGGATCCCGTACATGAGAGGACCCTAAGGATTTTCTAGTGAGGATAGCTAGGGTGTTGAGGGTCATGCACGTGTCAGACACAGAGTCATTAGAGTTAGCTACATTCAGATTGTATGACCTATCAGCAGGGTAGTATCAGATGTGGGAGCTATCTAGAGGGCCAAAGGCTGCTCCGGTGACTTGGCAAGAATTCTCGGATGCTTTCCTTCATCAGTATATGCCCATAGAGACACAGAGAGCACGTGTTGATCATGTCCTGACCTTGAGACATGGAAGTTTGAGTGTAGAAGAGTGTAACTATCGCTTTAATTCTTAAGCAAGATTTGCCCATACGGTGGTAGCGAGTACGGAGGATAGAAGTCACAGAAGTGTAGTAGGACTAGGTCTAGATCTAGTGAATGAGTATATGACTGTTGCTATGCAGCCAGGTGTTGAAGGATGAGTTTTGAAGATGACAAAGGACCTGATGCTAAGTGGACCACGAAAAAGTTCACAGTCGAAGTGAGAAGACCAGCTGTTCAAATGAGATACTCAAGTCAGATCTGAAGAAGGAAAGAAAAGAACAGTTGGGTCAAAGTTCCAATCCTACCGGAAACAGAAGAAGCAAGAAGCGGTGCTAAGAAGGACGCGGTTCCTAAGCGTAAATGGATTGGGAACTAAGGCATAATAGCTTAGGTTCTAAAGAAGGAAATATGGGTAACCTTGTTTAAAACTGATTTCAAAGAGGAAAAGGATTCCTAAACTTAGTTGGATCCGGCTAAGTCTAGTGCCTATATATACAAGTTAATTTGGCAAAATTCAATACGCACAAAAGACATCTCAACAGAGCATATCAAGTACAATCAGATCGTGAGAAGCTGTCTGTGCAAGAACCAAGGCTGAGCAACAGAACCTTACGAAGGAGCAGTTTCATAGATAAGTCTATTGTTTAAGGTTCTTTGTTATAGGCTATTGAGTTGTAATCTATCAGCTTGTTTAGAAGCATTAAGTAGAGATTAATTTTTGAGGTGAAGTAGAGGTAACCTTACCAGCTAACGTGTGGTTGTGAAGGTTCTAGGTACTAGGGGGTTCTAGTTCTTTGATTACACTACGTTGTAGTCTAAAACTTGCTCGGGTGTTCCTTTAGTGAAAGAGTTGAAATCCCAAGAGTTCGTGTCGTGATTTTTTATCCCTTGAGCAAGGATTTTTCCACATAAAAATCTCTTTGTTCTTTACGTTTCCGCAATTTATTTAGTTTCAGAGATAGGTGAAACTTGCAAGGAACCTGGTTCTTTGTGAGTTAGGTGCAGAATGTTTAAAGGCAAGTTTTAGGATTTGAAAATCGGGTAAGAACACTATTCACCCCCCCCCCTCTAGTGTCTTACGAAGGTGCACCAAGTGCAACAAGTGGTATTAGAGCAGGTTCTCTCGAAGAAAGATTAACATCTTGAGAAGGATCTGAAAAATGAGTGGACCATCGATAATCACCGAAGGACAATCTGTCAACAAGCCTCCTCAATTCAATGGCCAATACTATGGATGGTGGAAATGTAGAATGGAAGACTTTATTCAAGCTGAAGACTTCCAGCTATGGATCATTATCAAGGATGAACCTCTTATTCCAAGAAAAACTGTTGGACAGCCACCCAATCAGCAACTGTTCCCAAAGAGATATCTGAATATACTGATGCTGATTTCAAGATGGTGGAGAAGAATGCAAAAGCTAAGAGGCTCATCATATGTGGACTTGGTCCTGATGAGTACAGCAGGGTTTCTTCATACAAGACTGCCAAAGAGATTTGGGATGCTCTATAAATTGCTCATGAAGGAACTTCATGTGTAAAGAAGTCAAGGATCCAAATGCTGAAAAGAAAGTTCGAGTTGTTTGCTATGGGTGAATCTGAGTCTATCCAGGATATGATAACCAGGTTCACGATCATAACAAACGAGATGAAGTCAATAGGTATGGTTCTAACTAATGAAGATTTGGTTGAAAAGTGATCAGGATTCTACCTGATTCATGGGAATCAAAGGATAGAGCTATCATTGAGTCCAAGGAACTGGATAAGATTGAACTAGACGAACTCGTTGGTAGTCCGAAAACTCATGAGCTTATGAAACAATCAAGAATCAAGGTGGAACCTAAGAAAGAGAAGAACCTAGCTTTAGAGGCTATTGGAGGTTCTAAGTATGAAGTATCTGAGCGTGAGATGGCTTTAGTCAATGCAGTACGAAAATCCTTAGGCTTCGAAAGAAGAAGAACCAAAGCAGCTCCTGCCAAGAACAACATAATTGAAAATCCTGACTACTCAGGATGTTTTAACTGTAACAAGAAGGATCATGCTATAAAGGACTGCCTATTGTGGGATATTGAGTGGAAAAGGTCTGGAGCCTCAAAGGAGAATGAACCTAAGAAGACCAAACGTCCTCCCAACTTCAGAGCATTAAGGAGAAAGAAGAAAGAGGCTTTCTATGCAACATGGGGACCTTCTGAAAGCGAAGTGATGAAGAAGAAGAAGAACCAGAAGACGACTCTCCTTTGGCACTGATGGCTGATAATGAACCTTCGATTGATGATACACCTGAGGTAAGTCTCAATGAACTGAAAACTAGGCTTCATACTTGTTCTTCCAGGGAATTAAATTTGCTTGCCCTGACTTTAATTGAAGAAATTGAACATTTGAGGTCTGAGAAGGAACAAGAACTTTCTGAGAAGGACCAACTAATGTCACTTGTGTCTGATTTTTCAATAAAAAATAAAAACTTGAAAAAAGCTAAATCTGATCTTAAAAAGGAATTAACTGCTAGTGAAAATAAAGTTTTTGAACTAAAACAGAAAGTCTCAGCCCTTGAATTAGAAAGTCTTCAATTAAAGGAACAGGTGCTTTGTGAGAAGAAGCTAGGTTCTGCACTCGAACTTGAGAATCAAAAATTGAAAGAAGTGTCTGGTAAGCAAGGAGTTAGTGAGGCTCAAATCAACCTTGAAGCTGAGCTTGAAAAGAAAAACCAGGCTCTGCATCAGGAAACTGAGAAGAACCGGGTTCTTCAGGAGAAGGTTGAAAAAGCTAACTCTGAGCTCACCAGACTCAATAAATGGAACAAGTCTTCTGAAGCTTTGAATTGGTTGCATGAAAATCATAATAGAGGTAAGACTGGATTAGGACATAGGAAAACTTTACCTGCGTGGAACCCTAATAGTAAATATGTAGGACTTCCTTGGAACAAACTCTACTTCTTGTGTGGTAAGACTGGAGATATCAAGAATGAATGCAGTGTTGCAAAAGGAGCAGTAATAAAGAATAAAAAATCAATTTTACCTTATTGGGCTAGAAAAGATTTGATTAATCCATTCGATAACAAAAAGGGACCCAAGCTTGTCTGGGTTCTTGTTACTAACCCTTGATTTTCTTTTGCAGGCTGGAGTGAGATGGAACAACCCAAGCTGGATTCTTGATAGTGGCTGTTCTAAGCACATGACAGGAGATAGAAGAAACTTTCTCTCACTCGCAGCAGCTCAAGGGGGTAGTGTGGCTTTTGGAGGAGGCAAAAGCGGTGAAATTGTTGGAATTGGAAAAGTTAAGAGATCCCTCAATCATGCTATTGATAATGTACTCTATCTGGATGGATTGAGACACAATCTTCTATGTATCTCCCAACTATGTGATAGAGGAAACTCAGTGAGTTTCACTTCTGTAGGTTGCACTATAAAGAACCTGCAGGCTGGTGAAATGATAATGGAAGGGAAACGAGCTAATAATGTGTACAAGGCTACAATAGGTTCTCTTCCTGAGAATAATTAAACTTGTCTGAATGTGCTGGAGAATGATAGTCAGTTGTGGCACAAGACACTAGGACATGCAAGCCTGACTCAATTGAATAAGTTGGTGTCAAAGGACCTGGTTCGTGGAATGCCAAGCAAGAGGTTCAATGACATCAAGATCTGTGATGCTTGTGTGAGGGGGAAACATGTAAGATCTTCATTCAAGTCAAAGAAAGTGGTTAGTACTTCTAAACAACTTGAGTTGGTTCACATGGACTTGTGTGGACCAATGAGGGTAAGGAGCAGAGGAGGTAAGAGCTTCGTAATGGTAACAGTTGATGACTACGCCAGATACGCATGGACCTTGTTCCTCAGATCTAAAGATGAAGCATATGATATGTTCGAGGACTGGGTCAGAGTCAATCAGAAGAAACTGGGGGTTCAACTAGTAAGTATAAGGTCCGACCATGGTACAGAATTTGAGAATGCTAAGTTTGCAGAATATTGTAATAAACATGGTTTGCATCACAAAATCTCTGCACCAAGGACCCCTCAGCAGAATGGTGTAGTGGAGAGGAAGAACAGGTTCTTGGAGGACATGGCTAGAACTATGTTACTATCAAGCAATCTATCAAAGAATTTTCAGGCTAAAGCAGTCAACACCGCTTGCTACTTGCTAAATCGATGTTCTATCCGTCCTTTGTTAGAGAAAACTCCCTATGAGCTAATTAAAGGCAGGAAACTTAATATTGCACATCTCAGAGCTTTTGGGTGCAAGTGTTTCGTGCATAACAACGGGAGAACCTCATGTCTGATCTAAACACATGAGTGGTTACTAGAAGAGCTTTGAAGAACTTATGCGCATTCTGTGCGTTTCTGTCCTCAATAGAGCCAAAGAATGTACGTGAAGCACTTGAGAATCCAGACTGGGTGATTGCTATGCAAGAGGAACTTCATCAGTTTGAACGCAGTGAGGAATAGTACATGGTCCCTCGACCAACGGACAGGTCCATCATTGGTACTGAATGGTTCTTTAGAAACAAGCTGGATGAACATGGCATAGTAACAAGGAACAAGGCAAGACTGGTGGTTCAAGGTTACAGCCAAGAAGAAGGAATCGATTATGATGAAACCTTTGCACCTGTTGCAAGAATGGAGGCCATTAGGATGCTTATTGCTTTTGCAGCTTACATGGAGTTTAAGATGTACCAGATGGACGTGAAGAGTGCATTTCTTAATGGTTATTTGAATGAAGAGGTGTATGTTGTTCAACCACCTGGCTTTGAAAGTACAGAGTTTCCTGATCATGTCTACAAACTTAACAAGGCACAGTATGGGTTAAAACAGGCTCCTAGGGCTTGGTATGAAAGATTGTCTGGGTTCTTATTGAAGAATGGGTTTACTATTGGTAAAATAGACAATACTTTGCTTTTAAGGAAGAAAGCCAAGAACCTGCTGATTGTTCAAGTGTATGTAGACGACATCATCTTTGGTGCTACTAATGAGAACCTTTGCAAGGAGTTTGTCGACCTGATGGGAAGTGAATTTGAGATGAGTATGATGGGTGAGCTAAATTTCTTCTTAGGCTTACAAATCAAGCAATCTTAGGAAGGTACAATGATCCACCAGCAGAAGTACATCAAAGAGCTACTAAGGAAGTTTGATATAAAGTCTGCTAAGGATATGAACACACCCATTGCTCCTGGAACGAAGATAGATCTGGAGGAGACTGGTGCTTCCATTGATGAAACTAAGTACAGAAGGAATGATTGGTTCCTTGCTGTATTTAACTGAGAGTCGTCCAGATATTGTTTATAGAGTGGGGTTGTGTGCAAGGTTCCAGTCAAAACTAAAGGAATCACACCTAACTACAGTCAAGAGAATCTCAAGATATTTGAAAAGAACTCAAGATCTTGGTTTATGGTACCCAAAAGGTGGAAGTTTTGATCTTATTGGGTATGCTGATGCTGACTATGCTGGTCACTTAGTTGATAGGAAAAGCACATCTGGGATGGCACACACCCTAAGTCCTTGTTTAGTTTCATGGGCTACAATAAACAAAATTCAGTGGCATTATCCACAGCTGAAGCTGAATATGTAGCAGCTGCTTTATGTTGTTAACAGTTATTATGGATCAAGCAGCAATTGGAGGACTTTGGAATCAAGTGTGGACCAGTTCCAATCTTTTGTGACAATACCAGTACAGTCAATATTACCAAGAACCCAGTCCAGCACAAGAGAACGAAGCACATTGATATTAGGCATCACTTTTTAAGGGATAATGTTGAGAAAGGCGTAATTACTATGAACTTTTGCAGGACTGAGGATCAAATTGCTGATATCTTCACTAAGTCATTGAACAGGGTACAATTTGAAAAGAACAGGCTTGAGCTAGGGATGACCAAGATACAATGAACGAAGCAGCACCTGGTTCTCCCAATGATTGGCTAGTGAAGTTTCCTGGTTTTACTTAGCTTAACTTTTCTTAGTTGATTCTACTATGAAAACTTAATTGTTTTGCTTGCTAACCTGTTTGGAACCTATTTTCATGACTTAGATACTGGCAAATGTTTGATTTAAAGGATATAATTGAAGAAACTGGTGCAAGGACATTCAAGTACACATTCTATATCACTTACTGAGTATAACTGTTGTCTTACGTGGTCTAATTTGTTACCAATCACCCTCACTTGGTGCCGGATTAGTGTAAAACTTTTAAAATTCAAATACTTTGAACCGTGATGGCGTCCGCTCCTATGCGTCATAAGTAGTAGCAGCTTTTTCCAATCCCATCAACCTGTTCCCCTTCCCGATACACCTGAACCCTTATCTATCCATCATTTGATCAAAGAAACATTGTTTCTATCGGCTAAATCATTAAAACTCTCTCAAAATATTTTCTCTCTCTAAACCATAATTCTCTGTAAAGAAAAAAAAATGTCGACCGGATCCAAATTCGATTCTCAATTCTCTTCTCCCAAACTCAAAATATCTAAACTAGATCAAAAGTCAAAGCAACTTGCAGTGAATCGTTCTGTGGCTATGGCGAGAAAGATTGCGAAACTAGATAGAAAACGTTGACGGAAGAAGCAATTAGTAAGGGGGAAAGTGTTCCAGAAACTAGTACGGAGGAAGGAATGATTGAAACGACTCAAGAAATCGTTCAAGAAACTGAAAAGGTAAACCCTAGTTCTCTTACTGGTACTATAGCCGTCGATACTAGTTTACCTTCTGTGTCTGTAGATTTAGTAGAGCCTGTTATGTCTGTAGTTGGAAAGAAGGAGCAGGTAGTTGTAGAAAATATTGAAAAGTTCGTTTAAACAGAGGTTGATGTTGTTGTTACTAAAGAAACTGAGAAAAGTGTTGAGGAACCTGTTCATGAGACAGTTCCTATAGTGGAAAAGACTATTAGTGACAAAGGAGAGGAAAAATCTGCTGAACCTGCTAAAGAACCTGAGAAAGAACCTAGTTCGTTCTCCGGTTCTATGGCAGATGATGATGCAGATCTGAGATATATTGATGATTATGTGGAAGAGAACGTAGAAGGTGTAGGTTTTACTGAACTTTTATATGCTGTGTTGCGTGAGCCCAATCCCACTCCTCAAGCTAGTGAAGGTTCCTATAGTGAGACAGATGTTGTGGTGGTGGAGGAACAGAGGAGATTGGGAAAGAGGCTTGTGGTTCAGGAACAAAAACAAACTATGAAGAAAAGAAGGCTGGTAAAGGGAGGAGAATTTGTAGGTAGTTCCAAGATTGGAAGTTCTGGAGATGCAGAGGGTATGGGAGAAAGCAGCAGGAAGACAATGAGTCATGCTAGGAGACCTGCTACTCGAGGTTCTGTGAGAAAGCAGCAGGAGAGGATTGTGGAGGAACCTGAGGTTCGTAGGAGAGGTTCCAAATCAAAGCTGGTGATTGGAGATGACAAGGAAGACAAGAAAAAGAGTGTGGCCTATTTTAGAGGTCTACCAATGGTGAAGGGTAAAATTCCCACTGACCTGGAGCTTGAGGAAATGACTCAGCGCGGTGCTAAGTTGAGGGATCATGGTTGGTTGAACCTGTTCAGTGATCGTGCTAGACAGCTGAGGGAGAAAGAGGTTCGAAAGTTTTATTCCAATTGCACAGTGAATGAAGGTATTGTGACAACCATAGTCAAGGGGCTGGTGATCCAGTTTGATAGTGTGGAACTGGATGAGATTTTGGGTGTTCCCTCTCAGGGCTACAACGAGTATATGAGGAACTCGTTGCCGGCTAGAGGAGATGGTGTGTCCGCTTTGGAGGTGACCCAGAAATCTGCAGGGAGACCAAGAATGGCAAGGGCTACACAAGTTAAGAAGAAGGCAATGCAACCCTTCTACCAGTTGCTCTTTGAATATGTGCTGAAGAACCTACTGCAGTGGTCGAAAAGAAGGTGTGAGGCCTGCTTTCTGGATATGAACCTATATGGGCCTGCTAGATCGCGAGGTTCGTATTTATCTGCCTGAATTGATGATTAAGCACATTTGTAGGGTAGCTGACATGGGGTAAGGCGAACATGCGCTGGTCTATGGGTTTCTTCTGAGGAAGGTATTTGATTTCTTTGGGGTGCCTGTTGGTAAGTGGACTGAGCCGGACCACAATGACTTGTTTGGGAGGAATATTCTTAAATCCTGTGACTATGTGTTGGATGATGAACCTGCTTGATGAACCAGAGCATATGGAATAGGATGCAGATGAAAGGAGGAACAATAGAATGGACAGAAGGATTGAGGGGTTCAGGAGGCAACTTGAAAGGCAAAATGATGAGCTGGCCTGGATGAATGCTGAAAACACAAGGCTGGAAGCAGAGCTGGATCGTGAAAGAGAAGGAAACTCGCGTCGCCTCGCCTTGTTGCTTGCTCACTTTAACATCCCTGATATTCCCCAATTCTGAACCTGTCCCTTACCCTAGTCCCTTCCTGGTTCTTTACGGCCTGTTTTTAAGACAATCTTACATCTCGGTTTGTAATATTTGAATGATGTTTGGATGTTTTATGTCGGGTTGGCACTTTTTGTTGTTATAAATATCCTATCTTGCTAGTATTTATTGTCTGAAACAGGTTCCTGACGTTTCTAGGTTGGCTTGCTGCCTTTGGCACTAGAGTCAACTAGACTTAAGTTGAGCAGGTTCTTACAACTGTAAAACTTTTCGATGATGCCAAAAGGGGGAAGTTAGAAGTTGATTAGTTCATTATATGTTTGTGACCTATTTTGCTTGACTATTATTACCCTGGTTCGTGGTTAGTGGTTGATTTTTACAGGTTCTTAAGAGTATAAACCCTCGGTAAGACAACATGGTTTGTCATCATCAAAAAGGGGAAATTTGTTAAAGGATGAGTTTTGAAGATGAGAAAGGACCTGGTGCTAAGTGGGCCACAAAAAGATTCACAGTCGAAGTGAGAAGATTAGCTGTTCAAATGAGATATTCAAGTCATAGCTGAAGAAGGAAAGAAAAGAACAGTTGGGTCAAAGTTCCAATCCTACCGGAAACAGAAGAAGCAAGAAGCGGTGCTGAGAAGGACGCGGTTCCTAAACGTAAATGGATTGGGAACTAAGGCAAATTAACTTAGGTTTTAAATAAGGAAATATGGGTAACCTTGTTTAAAACTGATTTCAAAGAGGAAAAGGATACCTAAACTTAGTTGGATCCGGCAAAGTCTAGTGCCTATATATACAAGTTAGTTTGGCTAAATTCTATACGCACAAAAGACATCTCAACAGAGCATATCAAGTAGAATCAGATCGTGAGAAGCTTTGTGTGCAAGAACAAAGGCTGAGCAGCAGAACCTTATGAAGGAGCAGTTTCATAGATAAGTCTGTTGTTTTGGGTTCTTTGTTATAGGCTATTGAGTTGTAATCTATCAGCTTGTTTAGAAGCATTAAGTAGAGATTGCTTTTTGAGGTTAAGTAAAGGTAACCTTACCAGCTAACGTGTGGCTGTGAAGGTTCTAGGTACTTTGGGGTTCTAGTTCCTTGATTACATTACGTTGTAGTCTAAAACATGCTCGGGTTTTCCTTTAGTGGAAGAGTTGAAATCTCAAGAGTTTGGGTCGTGGTTTTTTATCCCTTGAGCAAGGATTTTTCCACGTAAAAATCTCTGTGTTCTTTACGTTTCTGCAATTTGTTTAGTTTCAGAGATAGGTGAAACTTGCAAGGAACCTGGTTTTTTGTGAGTTAGGCGTAGAAAGTTTAAAGGCAAGTTTTAGGATTTGAAAATCGGGTAAGAATACTATTCACCCCCCCTCTAGTGTCTTACAAAGGTGCACCAAGTGCAACACCAGGTATGAGCATATCATGCATTCAGGCATTTGCTTTATCACTTGAGGAAAAGAAGCAGAAACAGAGAGTCGACGGGGATAGAAGGTCACATAAAAGGGGTAGATTTTCTGGTTTGTTTATAGAGACATCTGGAGCGAGTAGGAAGTAAAGTGTTAGACTGCCACCAGCTAGTATACCTCCTTAGTTACGTGGTTCGAGATCTAATAAACCTCCTCAGTCTAGCTCTAGTCAGGCATCATGGACTTCGGGATTTCAGCATCGTGGTACTTCTGTACCGGCCAGTCAGATATATCCTAGATGCCCAGATTGTGGTAGTCACTACTTAGGCCCATGTCTGTTAGGAGTTGACACTTGTTATATTTGTCGCGAAGCAGGCCATTTCATGAGAGATTGCCTGACTAGGGGTGGTAGTGGTGCAGCCCAGCTAGCTAGATCAGCAGCAGCTTCTTCAGCACCAGCATGTCTTCAAAGGCAAGTTCCTCAGGCACCAGCAGGTCAGGGTAGAGGCCGAAGTGGAGCTCCTACAGCAGGCGGTCCTCAGAACTGCACCTATTCTCTTATTGGTCTACAGGACCAAGAGGCTTCACCAGATATAGTCACAGGTATTCTGTCAGTAAATTCTCTCGATGTATATGTTTTGATAGATCCTGGTTCTACACTATCGTATGTTACTCTTTTTGTTGCTATTAAATTCAAAATGGAACAAGAGGCTATTAGACCTTTCAAGGTAGCCACTCCTGTTGGTGATTCAGTAGTAACTAGCATGTTATAGAGGTTGCACAATGATGATTGGTGACTATAGCACTACAACTGACTTCATTGAGATAGAAATAGTTTATTTCGATTTTATTCTTAGTATGGATTGGTTGTCTTCTTGTTATACTAATGTTGACAGTAGAGCGAAGACAGTCCAGTTTCACGTTCTAGGATAATTAGCTATAGAGTGGCAGGGTGTTTCTGAATCGCTAAAGGGTCTGTTTATTTCTTACCTTAAGGTAAGGAAGCTAATCACAAAAGCTACTTATATAATATTGCTCATGTTCGAGACCTAGATAAGGCGACGTCGACTCTTGAGTCAGTTTCGATAGTGAATGAGTTCCCTGACATGTTTCCAGATAAGTTACATGGTCTTCCTCCACAGCGGGAGATTGATTTTCCTATTGATGTAGTACCAGGTACGCATCCCATATCCATTCCTCCCTACAGGATGGCACTAGCAGAACTAAAAGAACTTAAGGAGCAACTCAAGGATTTGTTAGATAAAGGCCTTATCAGACCTAGCATTTCCCCGTAGGGAGCCCCGGTATTATTTGTGAAAAAAGAAAGATGGATCTCTACGCATATGCATAGATTACAGACAGTCGAATAAAGTCACAATTAAGAATAAATACCCTTTGCCCAGGATTGATGATCTGTTCGACAAGCTCTAGGATGCCAGTTGCTTCTCGAAGATAGATTTGCGATCAAGCTACCATCAGATTAGAGTCGGAGAATGTGATATATCTAAGAATGCATTCAGGACCAGTTATGGCCATTATGAGTTTTTAGTGATGTCGTTTGGACTAACTGATTCCCCTGCAGTATTTAAGGATCTGATGAACAACATATTCAGGCCTTATCTGTATTTATTTGTGATTGTATTTTTTGACGGTATTCGCATTTATTCAAAGTCTAACTCAAAACATGTAGGGACTCTACGCACAGTAATGGGTACTCTTCGGGACCAGCAATTATATGCTAGGTTCTCGAAGTGTGAATTCTGGTTAGATTCAGTGGCATCTCTTGGCCACATAGTTTCAGCAGAAGGAATTAATGTAGATGGCCAGAAGATCGAGGCTGTGAAGAATTGGCCTAAACCTATGACGCCAACAGAGGCACATAGTTTTCTGGGTTTGGCAGGTTATTACAGAAGGTTCGTGGAGGGGTTTTCCTCCCTTGCAGCTCCCATGACACAATTGACACAGAAAGCAGTCAAACTTCAGTGGTCAGACTCTTGTGAGCACAGCTTCCAAGAACTAAAGAATAGGTTGATAACAGCTCCAATACTTACACTTCTAGATGGATCTGAGGGCTATGTCATTTACTGTGACGCTTCTTGAATTGGTCTTGTTTGTTTATTGATGCAGCACGGAAAAGTGATTGCTTGTGCTTCCAGACAGCTGAAAAAGCACGAGCAAAATTACCCTACTCATGATTTGGAGCTTGTAGCAGTCATTCATGCATTGAAGATTTGGAGACATTAAGTGTACGGTGTTCATGTTGATATTTATATAGACTAGAAGAGCCTCCAATACATATTTAAGTAGAAGGAGCTAAACCTATGATAGAGGCGGTGGCTAGAGTTCTTGAAGGACTATGATGTGGACATTCTTTATTATTCGGGTAAAGCAAATGTTGATGTCCTTAGTCGTAAGTCCAGGGGTAGTTTAACTTATTTACAGCCACATAAGAGAATGTTAGCTCATGCACTCCACTAGTTAACCAGCTTGGGAGTCAGATTAATAGATTCAGATGATGCAGGAGTTGTAGTTGAGAACATAGCCACTACTTGCCTAGTGACAGAAGTAAAACAGTGCCAGTATGAGGATCAGTTCTAGTTGAATATAGACAGATAGCCAGAAGAAAACTGAAATCACCATACAGGGTTACCAGTGATGGGATTCTCATGTATAAAGATAGACTTTGTGTTCCAGATTTACGTGGGCATATGACAGAGTCACATTATTCCAGATACACTGTTCATCTAGGTTCGACTAAGATGTACCATGATCTTAAGCAGATTTACTGGTGGGACAGAATGTAGCGTGATATAGCAGAACTTGTGGCTCAGTGTCCTAACTGCCAGCAGGTTAAAATCGAGCATCAAAAACTTAGTGGCTTGTTGTAGGAAATAGAGATTCCATCATGGAAATGGGAAACAGTGAATATGGACTTCATTACAGGCTTACCCCATACGTAGAGAAGGTATGACTCTATCTGGGTTATAGCTGACAGGCTTATTAAATCAGCTCATTTTTTCTTGTAAGAACTACATATATAGTGGAGGATTATGCCAATGCCTACACGGTATTCCAGTATCTATCATTTCAGACAGGGGCGCACAGTTTACAGCTAATTTCTGGCGATCATTCCAGACAGGTTTAGGGACACATGTGAATCTGAGTACAACATTTCATCTCCAAATAGACGGACAGGCAGAGCGGACCATTCAGATGTTAGAAGATATGTTTAGAGCTTGTGTGTTAGATTTTGGAGGCAGCTTGAGTGAACATCTACCGTTGATAGAGTTTGCATATAATAATATCTATCATTCTAGCAGGTCTCTTATAGGATGGTTCGAGGTTAGCGAGTCTCAATTGATTGGTCCAGATTTAATCCAGCAAGCTATTGATAAAGTCAAGTTGATCAGGGAAAGAATATTAGCAGCGCAGAACAGACAGAAGTCCTATACAGATAACCAACGTCGAAATTTAAAATTTCAGATCGGCGATTAAGTATTCCTGAAAGTATCGCCTATGAAAGGCGTTATGAGATTCGGAAAGAAGGGCAAGCTTAGTCCTAGATTTATTGGTCCATATCAGGTTATCAGGCGAGTTGGGTATGTAGCCTATGAATTAGACCTTCCAACAGACCTTCATGAGGTAAATCCAGTATTCCATGTCTCCATGGTCAGAAAATTTATCGGAGATCCTTCTAGAGTTGTACCAGTAGATGATGTGATGATTACAGAGCAGTTGACTTATGAAGAGGTGCCAGTTGCAATTTTAGATGGGCAGATTCGTCGACTAAGGATGAAAGACATTCCTTATGTTAAGGTGCTATGACGAAGCAATAATATAGAAAAAATGACTTGGGAAGCTGAAAATGATATGAGAGCCAAATATCCACATCTCTTCACTACTTCAGGTATGTAACAGATCGTTGCTTAATGCTTCTACATACTTTATTTAACATTCAAGGGCGAATGTTCTTAAGGAGGGGAGATTGTTGTGCCCCGTATGTCTAAAGTGGCATATATTATACTAATGACATGTTAAGAATGATTTAAGTATTTTTAAAGTCATAATATGAATATATATGACGTTTATATATTGAATATAAAGATTGGAAAAAATCGGATTTAAGTTGCAGAAAAACAGACTAAGGATTTGCCTTGTAACGAAGAGTTTTGAGAAATTAATTCCATATGCTATATGAGGTCTTTTGGGGACATATTATATACCAAATTGAAGGTCTTGGAGTTTAATTTCCAACACTTTTCACCATTTTTTCATACAACATCTGGATAAAAAGATATGGGCATTAGAAGTCAGGCCAAAAGAAGGGACATAAGCGCAAAAGAGGGCTAGAAGAAAAATATTCTTCGCAAAAAAGAGATATTCATCTATTTTCTCGTCATTTCCAGAAAAAACACAAGGGAAGCAATGCTTTCTTGTGGTTTGAAGCCATTTTTATTGTTTTGTAGAAAGAACGTCAATCTTAACTTGAAATTGAAGACGGATTGTATCAAAACACTCTACGCGGTTAAGGTAACGTTATGCTACCTTCAATTTCGTCTATAGCTTGAGTTTTAGAATTACTTTATGGCTAAGAAAAGTTCCTCAATGCAGTGTTATAACTTGTTTAAGCTTTGGAAGTCTTGGAATACAAGGGAAACAAGATTTAGAAGCAAACACATCAAAGTTATGTAAGGTTGAACCTTTCTTTCGAGAAGGCATCAATCTTGTAGCTTTTGAAGCATGTCTTAGTTCCAAACTTTGTGTTCCTTGTGGGAAATTTGTATGGCATCAAGAGAACTTTGTATATTCTTAATTTGGTACCAAAACCCAAGGTGAAAGATGTCTAATACAGCAGCACGAAATATTTCAAAATCTGAAAAAATTATTTTTATCTTCGAATAGTTGTTAGTATTTTGAGCAAAACTCTTTTTACAAAATTGATATTGAGATGATTTAAAATTTCCTGGAACCCTAGGACTTATATCTAGAAATTTCATGAGACTATAAAGTCTATAACTTTCATTTAGACTCTGAAAATTAGGTCGCAAGACAGGGCAGTGGTGTTGTCCAGAGATTCTGTCTACAGATTTGTTATGCCATCCGGTCGTCTCATCTTATTATCCATTTTGTTTGTTTATGTCATCAGCTTAGCCAGGTATCCATTCCCGTGTATATTATAGTACTGGTTTTATTTTTTCGGATCATCCAGTTTTAGGGAAAACTCTGCCAAAGTTTTTATAGAAACTGAATGAGTTTGACAAATTCTGAGTTTTAGGTTGTATCTATAATTCCATCCAATCAGGTTTTATTATCATTCTTTCGAGTTCATATTTATTTTTGCCACATGTGTTATGCCTCATACATGCTTATACTTATGTTGTTATCATATTATGTGTGATTTGGAGTCCCCTAAAGAGACTGGATATTGGACACACAGTCCGATCACGTGTGATACTACCCGTTTGGGGGACACATCTCTTCTGGTTCAGGCGAGAGTTGAAACACCTAGTGTGGCTGGGTGTCATTCACACACTCTGATCAGAGAGACTACTGGTTGGGGGGACATAATCCATAACATCCGCCAGGTTTGTTATATACGCGTATATAGCCACAGTATGCACCACATGACTATACATGAGGCTAGTTCAGATGCTCAGTTACCTGATTTCGGGGGATAACACCCATAACATACCAGATAGATACCAGTTCAGATTACAGATCATTTTTGGTTCAGTTCTTAGTTATCAGCCATCGGTTCTTAGTGTCAGTACAGTTGACAGCTATCAGTTCCAGTTTTTAGTTACTAGTTACCAGTCATATCAAAATCAGTAATCAGTATAGTTTAGCTCAGCCTTTAGGTCCAGATTCAGCTAGACATTACTTTATATTCGGATCATGTTTAGTTTGTGTTTTAGATTTCCAGCTACATTGTTATGCTCCAGCTCATATTTACACATTTGTATTCCAGCCTTACCGTTTCATTTAGCTATGATATATCATATGCTCATGCCTTACATACTTTTTACATTTCGTACTCACGTCCTCTCTTGGGCGCTGTGTTTCATGCCGCACAGGTACAGAGAGATCAGACCTTAAGCCATGTTAGTAGGCTATCTGCTAGCTGTTGGAGTCACTCCGCCTCCTTCCAGAGTTTACTACTTTTTGTATGTTGTATAGAAATCTAGTGGGTATAACGGGGCCTTGTCCCGTCCTTTGTATATTCAGTTCAACACTCTTAGAGGCCTGTATATATGTCCCTGTGTGGTTCAGTCAGTATGTTATGTATGTCAGCGTGTGATAGCCTTGTCATCTTTTCGGACTGTGTGTATTTATAACCAGGTTACTAGCTCATCTCTATTATTCATAGATTATTAATAGGTTTAACGATGATCGACACTCAGTTTCGGTTATTTCACGGCCCTAGTTTGGGTCGTGACACTACTACTGAATCACCAATGAGAGTGGCTACCTCAAAAGGTCTAATAGTATTTGGTACTATTTTGAATTTAATAGCAACAAAGGGAGTAACAGACGATAGTGTAGAACCGGGATCTATCAACACATATACATCTAGAGAATTTACTAACAGAGTTCCTGTGACTGCATCTGGTGAAGCCTCTTGGTCCTGTCGACCAATTAGAGAGTAGGTGAGATTCTGAGGACATCCTGCTGTAGGAGCTCCACTTCGGCCTCTAACATGACATGCTGGTGCCTGAGGAAATTTCCCCAGAGGGCGTGTTGGAGCTGAGGAAGCTACTGGTAATCTAGCTTGCTGGGCTACACCACTACCACCCCTAGTCGGGCAATCTATCATGAAATGGCCTGCCTCGCGACAAATATAACAAGTATCAACTCCTAACTGACATAGGCCCAAGTGGCGTCTACCACAATCTAGGCATCTGGGATATGTCTGACGGGCCTGTCCAAAAGTACCCTTATGCTAAAATCCTGAAGTCTGTTATGCCTTACTAGCTCTAGACTAAGGAGGTCTATCCGATCTCGGGCCATGGGACTGTGGAGGTATACTAGCAGGTGGCTGTCTAATACTCTGTTGCCTACTGGCTCCAGATGTCTCCAAATGAACCTGAAAATTTGCCCTTTATGTATGGGACCCAGTAAAGACTAGAGGCTCTAGTCTGATAAAATCCCTGATCCTGGATCCAACATCTCCTTGGGCATCTACACTGTGCCACCTAGTCTAAGCAGCTGCAAGACTAGTCAATAATCTGATGGCATCTCTCATTTCCTGCCCCTGACTATCGGGCGGAGGAGCTGGAGGTACAGTAGATGCGGTAGCTGGGGTACCTCTAATATCGCCCTGAACTGAGGGGATCTGCGACACCTCAGATAGAGTCTAAGGTCTTGACTCCTCACTCTCATGTATTAGGTGGCAATCTACTGGTACCATGGCTGGCAATGGCCTTGCGCTTCTGGAAATTGTTGCTTTCTTCAGCGGCATCGCTGCGTTCAACCCATTATAGTTTAAGGGTTGAATTTTGTAATCATAGCCCGATCGCACGATCTAGAGAAGAAAGAATGACAACCATCTTGAAATGCCTTGTAGCCTCCTGTTCATAAGTATAGCACACAACATACTCCCGATCAAGACCCTACTAGACACGACCTATAGACACTCAATGATTGAACTACTCTGATACCACTTTTGTCACGACCCAACCTAGGGCTGCGACGGATAACCGACACTGAGTGCTGATCATCGCTAAACCTATTAATATGATATTAATAATATAGGTAAGCAGGAAACCTGGTCATATATACATACATATTTTTTGAAAGCATAAAGTCTGGAAAGACGACAAGGTTATCATATGCTAACATTCATAACATACTGACTGAACCATAAAGGAACATATCTACAGGCCTCTAAGAGTGCTGAACTGAATATACAAAGGACGGGACAAGGCCCCGCCATGCCCAAACTAGCTGACTGCACACATACTAAAAGATAAGTAACTCTTGGAGGAAGCAGAGTGACTCCAATAGCTGGTAGATGGCCTACTAACGTGGACCAAGTGTTGATCTATCTGTATCTCCATGGCATGAAATGCAGCATCGCAGAAAAGGGCGTGAGTACAATATGTACAAAGTATGTAAGGCATGAGCATATAATATATCATAGTTGAATGAAATAGTAAGGCTAGAATAAAAATATGTAAATCTGTGCAGAAGCATAGCAATGCAGCTGAAAATATGAAACACGAACTAAACATGATCTGAATATAAACAGAAGTCTAGCTTAATCTGAAACTGACTGTGATATGAATGATAACTGATAACTGGTAACTAGAAACAAGAAATCATTAGCTGTCAACTGATACTGACATTAAGAACTGATGGATGATAATTGAGAATTGATAACTGGTACTGAGCTAAAATTGAACTGTTATCTGACCTGGTACATGTTTGGTCTTATGGGTTGTATCCCCCAAAATCAGGTTACCGAACATCTGAACTAGCCTCATGTATAGTCATATGGCGCATACTGTGGATGTATACACATATATAACAAACATGGCGGGTGGTATGGGCTATGTCCCCCCCCCAGCTAGTAGCCTCTCTTGTCAGAGTGTGTGAATGACATCCGGTCACACTAGGTTTTTCAACTCCCGCCTGAACCAAAAGGGCTGTGTCCCCTAGACGGGTAGTATCACACGTGACCGGACTGTGTGTCTAATGTCCAGCCTCTTTTGGAGACTCCAAATCACACATAACATGGTCACTATATAAGCATAAGCATTTATGAGGCATAACATATGACAACAAAAGGTATGAACTCGATGGGATGATAACAAAACCTTAGATGGAATAATAGACACAACCAAGAACTCAGAATTTTTTCAACTCTTTGAATTTCTATAAAAATTTTGGCAGAGTTTCCCCTAAAACTGGATGATACGAGAAAACAAAGCCAGCACTATAGTATACACCGGGATGGATACCTGGCTAAACTGATAACATAAATAGATTAAATGGATAACAAGATGAGACGACCGAACGACATAACAAATCCGCGGACATAATCTCTGGACAGTAACACTGCCCTGTCTTGCGACCTAATTTTCAGAGTGTAAATCATAGTTATAGACTTTATAGTCTGCATGAAAGTTGTAGATACAAGTCTTAGGGTTCCACTAAATCTTAAATTTGTGCAATATCAATTCGCACATTGAGTTATGCTCAAACTACTAACAACTGTTTGAAGATAAAAATAATTTTCTAGATTTTGAGCCAACACTTCGTGCTGCTGTTTGGACATCTTTCACCTTGGTTTTAAGTACCAAATTAAGAATTTATGTGGTTCTCTTTATGCCACACAAGTTTTCCACTAGAAACATCAAGTTTGAAACTAAGACAAGGTTTAAAAGCTACAAGATAGATGCCTTGTCGAAAAAAAGATTTAGCCTTACATACCTTCGATGTTTTTACTTCTAAACCTTGTTTCTCTTGAATTTCACACCTTTCAAAGCTTAAACAAGCAATAACACAGAATTTAGGCAATTTTCTTAGCCATGGAGTAATTCTAAAACTCAAGCTATAGACAAAATTGAAGGTAGTATAACGTTACCTTAACCGCGTAGAGCGTTTTGATGCAATACGTATTCAATTTCGAGTTAAGATTGACGTTCTTTCTTCAAAATAATGAGAATGGCTTCAACCCTCAAGAAGGAACTGTTTCCCTTGGTGTTTTCTAGAAATGACGGGAAAAGAGATAAGTTTTTCTTTTATAATAAAAACATTTCATTTCTAGTTCTCTTTTGCACTTATGTCCTTTCTTATGGCTTAACTTATGATGCTCATAAATTTTTATCCATACGTTGTATGAATAAACGGTCAAAAGTGTTGGAAACTACTCTCCAAGACCTTCAATTTGGTATATGATATATCCCCAAAATATTTCATATAACACACGGAACTAATTTCTCAAAAAGCTTCCTTACAAGGCAATCCTTAGTCGGATTTTCCATAACATAAATCCAATTTTTTCCAAACTTTATATTCAACATATAAACATTATATATAGTCATATTATAACTTTAAACTTACATAAATCATTCTTAACATGTCATTAGTGTAGTATACATCACTTTAGATATATGGGGCGCAATAAAAGTAACAGAAAATTTGGAAATTACTTAGATGATCAATTTTATTTTTTGATGAATATATTGTTTCCTCCATTGTGGTTTGATAACTCCATGTTATTTGTTGCTTCTTTTATTCTCTGAAATAGTATTTTCATGAACTATAAATTGCCTCGTAGCGCTAATGGAAGGTTAAGATCGCAATGCAAGAATTGTAGAATTTTTTTTAGTAGACTCTAAGGTTGGAATATCAACTATGAAGCATCATCGTATGGAAAAACATATTTTGAATAACATTAAAGAGCATCACTCTGAACCAATTGATCAAGATATGTACCATGATAAACTTCTGAAGCCATAGTTATGCCTAATTACCCTTTTAGTATTGTAGAGCATCAAGGAAATCAGGAATCCATCTGTAAAGACCATATCAAGAAATGCAGTTCAATCAAATATGTTGAAGATGTATGAAAGAAAAAAAAAAGTGCCTAAAAATGATATTGCAGCAATCTCGAGTAGAGTTTTCTTGACATTGGACATGTGGACTTCATTGGCATATAAATATTATATGTGTTTGACACTAAATTTATGTTGATTTAAATTGAAATCTTCAAAAGAGAGTCTTAATTTTCCGTCATGTGACCCCTCCACATGGGGGTGATGTTTTGGGTCGTTTGTTGATTGAATTTCTTAAAGAATGAGGGACTGAAAAGAAAATTTTTACACTTACTTTAGATAATACTTCCTGTAACAATGGCGTGGTAACTACTTTGAAGGAGCATTTTTCTTTGATGCGGTCACTAGTTTGTGACGACAGTCTTTTTCATGTTCGTTGCGAAAATCTCATTTTGAATTTGATTGCTAAAGAGGGCTAAGTTGAAGCTGATATGGCTAATGCAAAGATCAGAGAGAGTGGTAAACATATTAAGCATTGGGAAGGTAGAATATTAACATTTGTCGAATGCATTAAGAATTTTGGGCTACCATCTTCAAAGAAGCTACGCCAAGATATGACTATCCGGTTGGATTCCCACCTATCAAATGCTTGAAAGTGCTATTCTGTACAAATAAGCATATATTCAGTATAATTTGACCGATCTAGAGTTCAAGGATAGTCTTTTGGAAGAGGAATATGAAAGGGTTGAGAAGATAACAAAGTTTCTGAAGCCATTTTATGACATCACACTGTTGTTTTCTGAAAGCAAGCACTAGAAGAAAATAGGTGATTTGCAGCAGTTCAAAATACATTTAGCGGTGGTTTTAACCGCTGTAGTATGCTTCACATGGCGGTTTTGAAACTTCTGGAAAGCGGCATCGCGAGGTCATTCCACAGCGGTTTTGGCAAACCACTGGAACAACCAATACGAATATATGAAGCTGTTTGGCGACGACTTTTGTTTGAAACAAAATGAAGTAGAGTGGACCCTGTTGTTTTCCGGAAGCAAGCACTACAGGAAAATAGGTGATTTGAAGCGGTTCAAAATATATTTTGCGGCGGTTTAAACAACTGTAGTATGCTTCACACGACGGTTTTTAAACTGTTGGAATCAGCGGCGCCGTGAGGTCATTCCACAGCGGTTTTGGCAATCGGTGGAACAACCGCCACGAATATTTGAAGCTGTTTGGCAGCGGCTTTTGTCTTAGATGTCAGCGGTTTTTGCTTGGTATTATATTATTGACAATAACTAATATATTATTGAAAATAATTAATAAAAAAATGAAGTAGTGTGGACCCTCTACTACCACTCCCCCTGCAAATATGGTCACCTTCCCCTTTATTGCCATTTAAATCTTTCTGGTTAATCTCAAAGGCCACAGAGCGCGTATCGTAAACTCCACCAGGACCGCGTGACCTTATGAGCTACAGTTCGTAGCACTTGTCTCAAGTAGTATGTGTGTTTTGACAACGAACCTTGCTTATAAAGTGAAAAAGTTTGATGTTTGCTACCGACGTGGGACAAGAAATACATAGAGGAATAGTTTTAGTACTATTTAAAGAGGTTTTCATATTCTCGGGGAATACGTACAATGTGTATGAAAACAGTAGATTTTCTTTTTCCCGCATCACCACCTTTCTGAATACCTGACCTCTTGACTCAAAGTCTTGAGCCACGTAAATCAACCCCAAAGCTAAAAGAGTCCTTTTAGGATGAGGTTGATGCTTTTATAAGCCTTGATCGGAGCCCTTGAACCTAAAACGACTTTTATGAGCTGTCTCAGTAATGACCGACTTGGAGATCTTGATCTAGATCCGGTGCTTCGCAGAATTCGGGACCTAACGATGTTCGGTTCGTCACATGGATGAAAACAATAGTTGAATGGATGGTTATTGTGCCTTAAAGATTATTTTAAATTAACATGAGTGTATTTTCAACAGAAGTAGATTTTGTTTTAAATTATTTTCTCTATGGAAGATAATTTAATCTGCTGAATGTAAATTGGATAATGCATCGGAAACAAAGTTTTACAAGCGAACAGAAGATCATCAAATCTTGAAGGAATTGTTCAAGGAGTTCTGGTTTCATCTTTTGATGAGTATTTGCTATTGCTAAGCAGTGATTTCAACTTCTGTAATTCTTCACCCATTCAAACCGTAGTTTTCATTTTTTTTTGTTGACAGACGAAATATATTAATAGAGAATTACGGACGATTACAAAAGATACTCAAGCAGATTCCATGGGAGTCCATCGCATGATTAGTTGAGTTCATATAAAACATAGACAAAGCTTCAATAGCACATAAATTTCCTAGTTTAGAAAGCATAGAGCAAGTACTATCTGATATATTAATAACAAAATGAGTGCCAATCCGATCATCTTTCAGGACTTTGTGAACAAAAAATATGAGGCACTGCATATTGGGTTGTGGACATTGATTTGGACTGTGAGGGAGCTCCTTGTGCAAGCAGATGGGCAACTTTGTTTCCTTGACGAAAATTATGCTTGATTAATGGCATCTTCAATTGGATCATCAATAACCTGCAATGTTGGATAAGTGAAAAATAAGTAGGAGTTGGATTTTCCAATAGGGTAATTACCTCAGTTGAATCCGTCTCGATTGCAAGAGGGCAATAATCTTGATCAATAGCTATAAGCAGACCTTGATAAAAACCTAGCAACTCAGCATGAGTATGGGCATGAGCAAAGAATTCTTTTCGATATCCAGATATCCATTCACCCTTAAAGTTTCTAAATACTCCACAAATGCTAGCTGAATTTTTTCTAGGCTTGAAAGAACCATCAAAATTAAGCTTCATCACATTATAAGATGGGGGAGTCCAATGCACTTTTATATCTTTAGTAATAGAGTTTCTTACGATGGGAGCTGTGAGAAGCTTGAATTCTAATACTCTATCACGAACATAGGCATACCTTATATGCGAACTTAGATTATTAATATTATTATTATTCCTATTCAGCCATACGTTCCAAAGAGCAAAGCACATAAACTCATTCCAAGTATAGTATATATCATTAGTCACATTAGTCATATCCTTCAGAATATGCAGCCAATTTTCATCTTTATTAATGTGACGATGCAACGTGTTCCCCCAAAAACTTCTGGCTACAGTGCAATCTAAAAAAATATGGTACGAGTCTTCCACCTTATTCTTGCAAATGGAGCATAAAGGGTCACTATTCATGCCAATTTCATTAAAATAATGCCTAGTGGGCAGTTTATTGTGTTGACATTACCAAATAAAATGTTTCACATCCACTTTCCATAACCACGTGAAGTCACCATTATTACTGGATGGGATATCTATTTGGTGATAGATTGACTTCATAATTAAGATACCATTGCTAGTAAGAGCCCAGATACGATAGTCTATCCTAGAATAATCTATGGTGCGCATGCATTACTGGACTAGGTCTTTAATGTGCGTAGGGAGTTCAAAGCCTACATTCACAGAGTCTCACTGATTATTATTAGCAATATCACTCACCTTTTTTCCATATCCTCACGAGATAGGGGGCCATGAATTAAGCTTCTAAGAGTCTCCTCATTAGGCAACCATTTATGCTCCCAAAGAGATACATTCCTACCATCTCCTAGTATCCATTTTGTGTTGTCATAGCAAATAGGTAGGTGACACGACCCGGAATCAGGTTAGGCCGTGCGGGCACCCGACATCCTCCCCTAGACCCGTCGGGCGAACCCTTACCAATTAAATTAGGAAAATAAATATAACAATTCATAAATAAGGACAAGATTTTAAAAAAAAAAAAAAAAGCACAGACATACTGATACCTCTAAGCTGTACAAAAGAAATTACAGCTGACTACCCAACATACTAGGTTTAGGGCTATCCAGACTAGACATCTAAGAGTACAAAAGAAGACAGCTACCTCCTGAAGGGAGCAAAATGCAACTGAAATAATAAACAATGAACTGGTGGCCATCCGGAATAAAAGTTGGCTCACTCTGACAGCTGAAGCCGTCTTCGCTCCTTCACAATGTAGCGAACTCAATCCTATAGCGAACCTACCGAAACGAAATAGATAGACAAGAAACAAACAACAAACAAGGGTGAGTCAAAAGGACTCAATAAGTGGGGCAGACTAGCCACCTCAAAGAATAGCATAGCTAGCCAGGGAGTAGAAATAGATGAACCAAATTCCTCTTATTTCAATTATAAAAAGGTAGAGCCAGATAATAACTGGAAACACGTATCAAACCAGAACATACGAACCAGAAACATATCAACAAATAAGCAATGCACGTATAAGCAGAACAGTAGTTATGTACCACAAGTCTACGCAATGGTATGTAATGAAATGAAATGAAGTATCATGCAAAGGATCACATATGCCAAATGAATGGAGCGGAATCCTCCTGCTCCTAGGGTGCAATCCTCTTACCCTCAGTATGATGCAATGGAGCAGAATCCTCCTGCTCCTAGGGCGGAATCCTCCTACCCTCAATACGATGTAATGGAGCGGAATCCTCCTGCTCCTAGAGTGGAATTTTCCTACCCTCAATATGATGCAATGGAGCGGAATCCTCCTGCTCCTAGGGCGGAATCCTCCTACCCTCGATATGATGGAATGGAGCGGAGGTTGGAATCCTCCTACCCCCAATATGATGCAACATAATGCATATGAATACACCACGATGCAATAATAACCCATCACCGGCGCGGGACACTCATCGCCAACCGGAAAGTATAAGCCAACTCACAGCTAGAGTACAATAATCAGATCCTCAATGCAATACTAACAACAGGATATAACATATGATATGCAATGTAAATCCAAAGCTAAGGCGTAATGAGTACGCATATCGGCAGCTACCCACGTAACGAACACGTGGAAGAAAATCAATGAGGCCAGGTGCCTCCAAAGAAATGGATATAAACACTAACCATGTTACAAAGTTAGCACAACAACTCAATAACCGCTTTGTCCTTTGGATTCATTACCAAACGATCCAACTGTGTTCAATAAGCAGAAAAATATATCACATAAGGCTAACGGCTTCATTCCGTACGTCTTAGGGCAATCCAGTTAGGAACCCGATACCCTATTCGCATATGCAATACGTAGGCCAGACCTATATACAGGGTTTAAGGTCACATAACCGAACCCTTAATAAATTAAATTTATATGTTACCTATAACTCACTGAGTACGAATATATAATAAATTCTATTATCGGGGTCCAGGACCCTTTAAACTATTAATTTAGCTTATTAAAACGATGTCTAATATCCCAATTTTTACCGTCAAAATATATTCAAACACACGTAATAAACTCAAGTAATATATTAAGATCATTACTCGAATGGTTCAGGGTAAAAATTCTACTTTTTCTCCGGCTGTTTTTTCATTTTCTGGCATTTTTCTCTTCCTCTCCGTCATTTCATTTCTTTCTGTTTCGAATTGGTCATGTTTCTGTTTCTATATATATGTTATTTCGTCCATAGCGGAAGCTAAGGGCTGCATTAGTTTCTTTCTTTTTCCTTCCTTTTTCCTTTTTCATTTTATTTTCTTTTCTCTTACTTTATTTTATTTTCTTTTCTTTACGAAAATTAAAATGGTACTCTACAATATTCAAAATAATTCCAAATTTTGCATACAAGTTATACCAAATTTATGTGACGTACTCGCTAAGACGGATCTCAAATCGTATTCCAGAAACTCAAAATGCAAATTAAATGGAAAAAAGTCAAATTATTTAACTTTCGGCATTTTAGAGGAAACTAGCCAAACAACCTCGAAATTCACTTTTGAAAAATTATAAAAGTCATCAATAATCATACGAACCTAATAGCGGTTTTGGATTCCGAATCGGAGCTAATTTACCAAAATCGAGCTCGAAAATCTCTTTTTAATATTTATCGACAATAAAAACTGAAACCTTCTTCCGATGCCTACCAAACGAGGTCTGATTTAGCTCAAATTTTACAGATAAGTCTCAATGGACCTTACGAATATTTTAAAATTATCGGCGCGCCAATTGGAATCTTAACTTCCGAAATGACAAACCGAGGTCGTTTCATTCTCCTCCACTTAAACTCTCGTTCGTCCTCGAACGAGCCTAAGTCTAAAGAAAAATTCGCACAGATAACAAAAGAACTTGCACAACCTTCATAAGCTACTCAACGGACATTATCTCATGATTGTAGGATCAGAATTATAACACGAATACTGAACTCTTGGAATAAAACATTTGGATAATATGATAACACCATTGCCTGGATTATTCTGACTAAGATGATCTTTCCTCGATCACGAGATGAGAGTTTTACATTTTTGAAACAAAGATACACGGAACTTTGAATGGGTTAACATGATTCAGCCGATAATCATCTCTTCAATGTACCTTTCGATATAGAACATGTCGATGGAACTAAGAATTAGCTCACGCTTAATGCAATAGGGGGAGCTTTTGAAGTACCTTGTCACTACACATTATAGAAGATTTGATGAAAGCTTTATTATTTTTACGAACGCACTATGCAACATCTCAGTTGATGTTAGTGTTGTTCCGCAAGCTCCTTGTTGGAATGTAGTTACTCATATCCTAATGTACGTCAAAGGTTCATCTGAACAGGGTCTATCATATAAGGATAAGGATCATGCAAATACTACTGGATAGTATGATGCTGAACAGGAATGATCTTCGGACTGAACATCTAATTCAGGGTATTGTCTTTGAATTGGAAATATTATAACTTGATAAAGTGAAAATAAAAGAGACATGTAGTTGGACCATGAGCTGAGGCAGAATACCGGCAACAAAGTTGATTACATGTGCACTTATAACGCTAGAGTAACTTCTCAAAGAGTTGAGGTGTAAAGGAGATATGCCAATGATGGATGGATGACAAGCTGCACTAGACCTTTAACTCTAGTTGATTACAGACAGATAGCCCGAAGAAAACGGAGTAACCATATAGGGTTACTACTGACGGTGTTCTCATATATAAAGATAGACTTTGTGTCCCTGATGTCGCAGATTTACGTAGACAGATTATGATAGAGGCACATTATTCCAAATACACCGTTCATCCAGGTTCGACTAAGATGTACCGTGGTCTTAAGCAGATTTATTGGTGGGACGGAATGAAGTGTGACATAGTAGAATTTGTGGCTCAGTGTTCTAATTGCCAGCAAGTTAAAGTCGTGTCATCTTTCCAGACTTTATACTTTCAGCAGATAGGTACTTATATATAATCAGATTGCCAACTTATCTTTAGCATTAATAGATTATTAGTGGGTTTAGTAATGATTGACACTCATTATAGGTTTGTGTCGTGGCCCTAGGTTGGGTCATGACAGAAGTGGTATCAACGCCTTAGAGATTTACTATTACCATTCAGTATTTGGAGGAAGATTCATCCACTTAAAGCACAAACTCATGCAGCTATTTGAATAGGAATAACCATCTGCGCACAGTCTGATGGACTAAAGAAGATTTAGCTAAAATCTAAACGTAGGCAGACCTAAGCTACCAACTACCCTTTCGAGTTTCCAACAGCTTCTATAAGCACCACCGCCTGATAGATCAAATCAAAGGTCAAATGACGCCTCTCATTACCCTTAGTAGCCTTAAAAAATGACAATGTGCTTACCCGGCTACCTTGGCTCGCACTCTGGCTCAACGCAGGGAACATCACAATAGGTTACTGACCGCCTAAGCTCACCAGTGCAGAATAAAGAGGAGATGGCAACAGACTGAGGATAGAAATAATTAGAGCTTTAGGAAGCTCTTCTTCCTATTTATTTGGCTACCAGAGCTAGACTACTTACGAGTCAGGCTAACCGAAGAATCTCAATGGAAGAAATAGACATTAAATGAGCTTTATGGAATGACATCTACGCTAATTTAACCTCCCAATAAGAAGGAAACTCTGACAATTTACCAGAAAACCCTTTTATACCGAGACAAACTTGTAGAATAACATGACTCCACTAGCGTCTCGAACCAAGAGGAGACACATAGATCAAAATAATGGCACTTTTTGATGGTGACGAATAAGAATCCCATCATCCTACCGACACTGAGTTCCAAAGAGAGGTAAACTGACTTAACATTATAACAGAATGAGGCACAACAAGATGCCAAGCAAGCAATACCGATACTCAATCATAAATCTCTCACATTTAAGGGAAGAAGAAATACTTGGGTCTATTGCATCAGATGCCTCAACATCCTGCCAGACTAGCAGTTCATAGAACTGCCTCTACAGCTGAGCTGAGCCACTACCTTGATAATCACCTTCTGAAAAACCACTGCCACCACGCTCTCAACCTCTACTGGATGGTGGCATTTCTCCGGCGGATTGAGATCTAAATAAAATCGCCTGCGACTGTGCAAGTGCCTGATGACAAGAGAAAGGACGATTGCCTACTTGCCGGAGTAAGAAAGAACTCCACCAAAGATGACATGCTCGCGACAGTGATAATACCTTTTCAAGTGAAAATGGAAGCTGGACAGATTGTCGATAGCTACAAAGAGAAAAATTGGGTCTGATATTGACGAACTACTGGCGCACTCTAATAATCGCGTGACACAAGCTGAGATAACCTGGAAGGTGACCTCCCAAGATAATCAGAATTCTTACCTCCAAATGAGGTACCATGGTTGCCCACTAGGGCCACGAGATCTCTTGATCTCCCGCTCTAACTTATGGTATGCCCCGTACCTTCGGGCAATATCAACAACAACATCAAATGGAATCTCGACCTCGATCTCTCGAGCCATCTAGGATCTCAAGGAAAAAGAAAGGTCATCAATAAATCATTGAATCTCTCGAAAGGCTCATGGACTAGTTCTAATGCATATTCAGCCATTCTATAGAATTCAATTTTATATTTTGAAATCAACAGGCTAACTGACAGGCTACCTTGTCAAATCCACTCAAACTGGCAACACTCTTCATCCCGCTCGCTACTCGAAACGAACTTTTCCACGAATCTAGAAGAAAAATCGAACCAAGTTAGCTAATAAGAGAGCGGCCCACCAATTCAAGACTCGACCCTGAAACTGGAAAGAAGAATAATAAACACCATACCAACCGATATAATCAAGAGCCTGAAGGATACGTTGACATCATTTTATTTTTAAAAAAACTTACACGGGGATTATCTGATGCATGGCTTGAGAATATCGGGAGGTTCAACCAGATAAATAATGCAGCATCTTCGGACACTCGGACCGAGCTATTACTTGGGTTAGCTAACCAACCAGAATAATTAGTGGCGCAACACATGCTGCCTCTGGAACATAATTTACTGGGGCAACATCAGGAACTGGAACAAGAGCCCTCTAAGTCCGAACATCTGCATCTGTAGAAAGCTGATAAGTTGCCTAGCGAATAATAGGTTATTGTGGTATCTGTGTTGCCAATATTCTCATAAAATCATCGTAGAGAGCCAAGGGAACCACAAGGCCCTGCTCTCTTTCCCATCGTGAGCTCGTACAGCTAGGACCTCCGTAATTAGATCGTCAGCACGATCAAAAACTCTCGGGGCTTCGTCAGTGGTAGCCCTAGGCTAGACTGCTTCGTCTTGAACTCATACTGTTTGCTGATTTATCGCACGAGGGTTCACAATTACCACGAAGGAAACAAAAATACTTTTTCATCCCAGACCGATGCACGATCAGGAAAGAAGGAAGTGAAACTTCCTAAATACCATCATAGCCTCTCGTAGATAAGTACGGACATCTACGTACCCATCAGCGAGACTCTAATAGACACAGTCTTAGTCTGGATAGACTTTAAACTGGGCTCTGATACCAACTGACACGACCCGAAATCCGGTTAGGCCGTGCGAGAACCCGACATCCTCCTTTAGACCCATCGGGCGAACCCTTATCAATTAAATTAGGAAAATAAATATAACAATTCATAAATAAGACGAGACTTAAAAAAAAAAAAAGCACAGACATACTGATACCTCAAAGCTTACAAAAGAAATTACAGCTGACTACGCAACATACTAGGTTTAAGGCTATCCAGACTAGACATCTAAGAGTACAAAAGAAGACGGATACCTCCTGAAGGGAGCAAAATGCAACTGAAATAATAAACAATGAACTGGTGGCCATCCGGAATAAAAGTTGGCTCAGCTTGACAGCTGAAGTCGTCTTCGCTCCTTCACAACGTAGCGAACTCAATCCTGGAGCGAACCTGCCGAAACGAAATAGATAGACTAGAAACAAACAGCAAACAAGGGTGAGCCAAAAGGACTCAATAAGCGGGGCAGACTAGCCACCTCAAAGAATAGAATAGCTAGCCAGGGAGAAGAAACAGATAAATTAAATTCCTCTTATTTAAATTATAAAAAGGCAGAGCCAGATAATAACTGGAAACACGTATGAAACCATAAACTCAACCAGGAATACGAGTCAGAAACACATCAACAAATAAGCAATGCACGTATAAGCAGAACAGTAGTTATGTACCATAAGTCTACAAAATGGTATGAAATGAAATGAGATAAAATGAAATATGATGCAAACAATCACATGTGCCAAATGAATGGAGCGGAATCCTTCTGCTCCTAGGGCGGAATCCTCCTGCCCTAATGATACGACCCGAATTCTCGGTTAGGCCGTGCGGGCACCCGACCCCCTCCCCTAAATCTGTCGGGCGAACCCTATTGACTGAATCGATATAAATTGTGAAGAATTACCTTGAAATAAAAATGAACCAAACTTTAACAACATAAGATAACTCTCAAGGATAGACAAACATACAAGCTGTCTGAATAATACAACTAACTACCCAGAATACACAATTTTAAAGGTTTCCAGATCAGACATCTAAGAAGGCCAAAAGATATACACATCTCTCGAAGGGAGCAAAAGTAAGTAAAACTGTATTATCTGAAGTTGGTGGCCGCAATGAACAGGATGGCTCACCGTAGACAGCTGAGAACGTACTACTCCTCAATCACGGCGCAACTGGCTGGGTCTTGGTGCAGAATCTGCCGAACGAAAAGAAAACACAAGGACAAATAGGGGGTGAGTCATGAGCACTCAAGAAGGGTGAACAAACTAGCAACCTCAAAAAAATTGATACGCTAGTAAGGGAAACGGAACCAGACAACAATCAACAAATAAGCATTGCACATATAAGCAGAATAGTATTCATGTACAAAAAAAATCTACTCAAAAGTATGAAATGAAATGGAATGGGATGAAATGAAATAAAATGAAATGAGATGAAATGACATGAGATGCAAAGGGTCACATGTGCCCATAATCCCAGCCCGAAGCGGAATACTCCTGCATTCGAGGGGAATCCAATCTGCTAACCAACTGGAGCGGAATACTCCTGCTCCTGGGGCGGAATACTCCTACACCCGATATAATATAAACCAGAACCAGAGGCGGAATACTCCTGCACTCTCCTAGGGCGGAATACTCCTGCACCCGATAAAATGTAAAGCTGAGGCGGAATACTCATGCACTCAGTATGATATGCAATGTAATGCATATGAATGCAATGTGATGCAATAATAACCCTTCACCGGCACAGGACTCTCATCGACAGTCGGGAAGCAGATGCCAACTCCAAGCCAAAGTACAATACTCAGATTTCCAATGCAATAGCAATAAAAGGACATAATATATAATATAGAATGTAAATCCAAAGATAAGGCGTAATGAGTACGCCTATCGGCAGCTACACACGTAAAGAACACGTGGTAGAAAATCCACGAGGCCAAGTGCCTCCAAAGAAATGGATATAAACACTTACCGTATTCCAAAGCTAGCCCTGTTACTCAACCACTGCTTTTTCCTTTGGATTAACCGCCAAACGATCCCGCTCTATTCAATAAGCAGAAAAATTATATCAAATAAAGCTAAAGGCTTCATTCCTTATGTTTTAAGGCAATCCAGTTAGGAACCTAATACCCTATTCGCATACGCAATACGCAGGCCAGGCCTATATACAGGGTTCAAAGTCCCATAACCAAACCCTAAATAAATTATATTTATATATTGCTCATAACTCACTGAGTACGAATATATAATCATTTCCATCATCGGGGTCCAATTAACCCTTTAAACTATCAATTTACGTCATTAGGGCGATGTCTAATATCCCTATTTTTACCATAAAAATATATTCAAACACCCATAATAAACTAAGATAATGAGTTAACATCATTACCTGAAGATTTGGGGTAGAAATTCCACTTTTCCACTCCTTTTTCCCTTTTTCCCTCTCTCTTTTATAATTTTTCCTTTTCTCTGTTTTAGTTGTATGTTTCTGATGCATATCGAATTCATTTTGCTAGGGGATTAAATCCCCTAAGCCACCGACTTTTAATTTCACTTTTCTCTTCTTTTTTTTTAATAATAAATTCGCTACGACGATAAAAATTGAAATGGAACCCTAGAGAAGTCGAAATGATCCCAAAATTTTCAAGTAAGCTATACAAAATATATGTAACATACTCGCGAAGACGGATCTCAAATCGGACTCCAGAAACTCAAGATGCAAATTTAAAGGAAAAAAGTCAAATTATTTAACTTTCGGCATTTTTGCGGAAACTAGCCGAACAACATCGAAATTCACTTTCGAAAAATCACAAAAGTCACAAATAATCATACAAACCTAACGGCGCTTTCGGATTTCGAATCGGAGCTCATTCGCCCAAACCGAGCTCAAAAATCTCTTTTAATATTTGTTGACAATAAAAACTGAAACCTTCTTCCGATGCCTACCAAACGAGGTCTGATTTAGCTCAAATTTTACAGACAGGTCCTAATGGACCTTACGAATATTTTAAAATTATCGGCATGCCAATCGGAGTCCTATCTTCCGAAACGACCGACCGAGATCGTTTCATTCTCCTCCACTTAAACTCTCGTTCGTCCTCGAATGAGCAACAGTCTAAAATAGATTTCACACCTCTGATGAGAATGGAATACCAATTTTCAATGACATTTACTACGAAACCAAAATCATATACAATGATAAAAACTTTTAGGGTTTAAAGATCAAGATCGAACCTGAATCGTCGAAGAGGTAAGGATACCTCTCACGCATACTGGACTCAAGCTCCCAAGTGTCCTCCTCACGTGGACGATTATTCCATCGTACTCGAACCATCAGAATCTGCTTCGAACGAAGTTTTCAGACATCACGCGCAACTATAGCAACTGGGAACTCCTCATAAGCCAGATTCACATCTAGCTGAGCAGGGTCTAATTCGATCACTTCGGAAGGATCTCGGATACACTTTCGAAGCATCGATACATGGAAAACTGGGAGAACTGGCATAGAAGCTGGCAAGTCGAGCCGATAAGCTACTTTACCAATACGCTTCTCGATACGGAAAGGGCCAATGAACCTCGGACTAAGCTTTCCTTTCCTGCCAAATCTCTTTACACCTCGCATCGGTGACACTTTCAGAAATACCATGTCCCCGACCTCGAACTCTAACTCTCGGCTCCTCCGGTTCGAATATGAAATCTGCCTACTCTGGGCAGTCCGTAAACGATCCTGAATAACACGAACAACCTCAAGAGTCTGACGAACCATATCTGAACTCATCACCTCGACATCTCGAGACTCAAACCAGCCAATAGGAGAACGACATCAACGACCGTATAAGGCCTCAAATGGAGTCATCTGAATGGAAGACTGATAGCTATTATTATAAGAGAATTCTGCTAACGCAAAATGATCATCCCAGTAACCCCCGAAGTCAAGTGCACAAGCTCTCAACATGTCCTCCAGAATTTGAATAACCCGCTCGAACTGACCGTCAGTCTGAGGATGGAATGCTGTGCTAAGCTGCACCTGGGTCCCCAACTCTCTCTGAAAAGACTGCCAGAACTGAGAAGTAAACTGGGAACCACGATCTGAGATAATGGATACAGGAGTACCATGCAATCTAACCACCTGCTCAATGAAAATCCGAGCCAGTCTCTGAGCTGAATCAGTAGTCTTTACAGAGATAAAATGAGCTGATTTAGTCAGTCGGTCGACAATGACCCAGACTGAATCATGGTGCCGCAGGGTCTTTGGCAGACCAACTATAAAATCCATCGTGATGTGCTCACACTTCCACTCGGGAATGGGCAATGCCTGAGCTAACCCTGCTGGTCTCCGGTGCTCCAACTTAACCTGCTGACAATTCAAGCAACGAGATACATAATCAAACACATCTTTCTTCATCCCCTTCCACCAGTATAGCTCTCGGAGGTCCTGAGACATTTTTGTAATACCAGGATGAATAGAATAACGCGAGCTATGAGCTTCACCGAGCAGTGACTGCCTCAAATCCCCAACATCAGGAACATAGAGTCGACCATTAAACCGAAGAATTCCCTCTGAATCAAGCTCGAAGGAGGGAACTCCTCCACTAAGGACACGACCACGCAACTCCTGCAGATGAGGATCCTCGCACTCTCTTCCCTTAATCTGACTGACTAAGGAAGACTGAGCTGCAATACACGCTAAGACTCAACTGGAGTCTGGGAGAAGAAATCTCATGCCAAAGTCGCCAAGGGACTGCAATTCTCGAGCCAATGGTCTCATATCAGCATAAAGAAAACCAATGCTGCCCATGGACTTCCTACTCAAAGCATCTGCTACCACGTTCGACTTCCCAGGATGATAATGGATAGTGAGATCATAATCTTTAATCAATTCAAGCCATCTCCGCTGTCAGCCGTTAAGATCTTTCTGAGAGAGAAGATACTGCAGACTCTTATGATCTGTATACACCTCACAAGGCTCACCATAAAGGTAATGCCTCCATATCTTCAAAGCAAAGACCACAGCTGCCAATACTAAATCGTGAGTCGGATAATTCTTCTCATTCGGCTTTAACTGTCTGGAAGCATAAGCAATTACCTTCCCGTGCTGCATAAGAACACAACCAAGGCCCACACGAGATGCATCACAATAAACTACGAATCCACCGGTGCCCGAAGGAAGGGATAACACTGGAGCTAAAGTCAATAAGGCCTTAAGCTTCTGGAAGCTGGCCTCACACTCATCGGACCATCAAAACTGAACCGCCTTCTGCGTCAGGTGAGTCAGGGTAGCTGCAATAGTAGAGAACTTCTCCACAAACCTCCGATAATAACCTGCCAATCCAAGGAAGCTGCGAATCTCCGTCGGAGTGGTAGGACGAGGCCATTTCTGCACTGCTTCAATCTTGTTCGGATCAACCTTGATACCTTCACTAGATACCAAGTGACCCAAAAATGCCACATAATCAAGCCAAAACTCACATTTCGAGAACTTGGCATACAACTTACGATCACGGAGGGTCTGAAGAACCACCCTCAGATGATAATCATGCTCCTCGCGGCTACGAGAATAAATAAGAATATCATCAATGAAGATAATGACAAAGGAATCAAGGAATGGCTTAAACACCCGGTTCATGAGATCCATAAAGGCTACAGGGGCATTAGTCAGCCCAAAAGACATAACTAGGAACTCATAATGGCCGTAACGAGTCCTAAAAGCAGACTTCGAGATATCTGACTCACGAATCTTTAGCTGATGATAACCAGATCGATCTCGCAGATCGATCTTCGAAAAGAACTTGGCATCCTGCAACTGATCAAACAAATCATCAATGCGAGGCAAGGGATACTTATTCTTGATTGTGACCTTATTCAGCTGACGATAATCAATACACATTCACATAGTCCCATCTTTCTTTTTCACGAATAGAACAAGAGCACCCCACGGAGAAATACTCGGCCTAATGAACCCTTTGTCAAGCAAATCTTGCAACTGCTCCTTCAGCTCCTTTAACTCTGATGGAGCCATGCGATAAGGAGGGATAGAAATAGGCTGAGTCCCTGGCACTATATCAATGCCAAACTCGATCTCTCGATCAGGAGGAAGTCCGGGCAAATCATCTGGAAACACATCAGGGAACTCCCTAACGACAGGAATAGAATCAAGAGATGGAATCTCCACAGTGGTATCTCGAACCATGGTAAGATACGCTAAACACCCTTTATCCATCATCCGTTTTGCCTTCAGGAAAGAAATAACATGTCCCCTAGGTGGCAAATAAGAACCCTGCCACACTACCGGTGCTGAACAAGGAAGAGACAACTGAAGAGACTTGGCATGACAATCTAACGTGGCATGACACGACGCCAACCAATCCATGCCAATAATGACATCAAAATCAACCATATCTATGATTAGAAGATCTACCAGTGTCTCACAACCCCCAAAAGATATGGTACAAGCTGGATAAACTCGATCCACGATGATAATGTCTCCAATAAGAGTAGAAACACAGAATGGATCACGAAGACACATATAATCAACATGAAAACCCGAAGAAAAATAAAGAGATACATATGAATATGTAGATCCTGGATCCACCAAAGAATATGCCTCTCGACCACAAATAGATAAAATACCTGTCACAACAGCTGGTGATGCCTCGGCATCCTGCCTGGCCGGTAGTGCATATAGCTGTCTCTGCGGCTGAGCTGAGCCGCTACCCTGACAACCACCACTAGAGGGACCACTAGGACCACATCCACGACCTCTACCGGGTGGTGGTGCACCTTAGCTGGCTGAGACCCTAGAGGGGCACCCTGAGGCTGCTGCTGCATAGGAGCTGGAAGGCGAGGGAAAGGGCGGCTACTACCCTGCTGAAGGAGATAAGGGCAATCCTTCTTATGATGCCCCGGATCCTGACAGATAAAGCACCCTGGAGCAAATCTACGCTGATCAAACTAAGACTGATCTCACGGGCGAAACAAAAACTGACCCTGAGAAGAAGTAGGCGCGTTCTGAGAACCACGCGCTGGAAACTGAGCTGGTCTGACAGGAGACCTACTCTGCTTCTAATAACTCCTACCTCCATACGAGGTACTAGAATACCCCTGACCACGAGATCTCTTACTCTCCCGCTCTAAATCCTCTATCTCCAATCTTTGATAGGCCTCATACCTCCTGGCAATATCAACAGCGACATCAAATAGAGTACCAGCCTCAATCTCAACAGCCATCTGGGACCGCAAATGAGGAGAAAGCCCATCAATAAAACGTCTGACCCTCTCAGAGGGCTCCTGCACAAGATCTGGAGCATAACTGGACATCTCTTAAAATAAAAGCTCGTACTCCGTGACTGACAGGTTACCCTGTCCAATCCTCTCAAACTGTCTCCTCTACTCATCCTGCTGACTGCGAGGGAAAAACTTCTCCATGAATCGATGGGAGAACTCACTCCAGGTCAGCTTAGGTAAGCCCTGCCTAGCTGATCGGAGTGCGGTCCACCAAGCTAAAGCAGGACCCTCAAGCTGGAAGGCAGTATAATCAGCTCCATATTGCTCAAGATATCCAAGGGCCTCTAAGATACGCTGACATTGATCAAGAAACTCACGAGGCTTAAGTTTATCAGATTTCTGACCAGAGAACTTCGGAGGACTAAGTCGGGTAAAATAATGCAACCTTGCCGGATCATCAACCTGACCTGCTACCTGGACTGGCTGACCCGCCTGAGCAACCGGAGGTACAGCACCCGCTACCTCTGGAACATAACCACCTGGAACATGAACTGCTGGGGCTACATGTGGAGCTAGAATGGGGGCTCCCTGAACCTGAGAACCAATATCTACTGCAGCCTGCAGAGCTGCCTGAGGGATAAGAGCATCTACAATAGCCTGAGGAATAGGAGCATCCACAGCAACCTGAGGAATATGAGCATCTACGGCAGTCTGAGGAATAGGAGGTCCCTGGGGCATCTGCGTCGCTAAGAATCACATAAAAGCGTCATGAAGTGCGGGGGGAACGAATAATCCCTACTCCCCCTGCCTAGAAAAAGCTGGCACTACCGGAACCTCTGCAGCAGATCAACACGATCCACCATCCTCGCGGCCTGGGCAACTCTACCTCTGCCTCGACCACGACTTCTACCGCGGCCAACACCGCGACCTCACGGAGCAGCAGGCATAGGGGCGACCGCTGGCTCCTCCGCCTCTTGCCGAACATTCGCGCGCGTTCTCACCATTTACTGCGGAAAATTAGAAATATTTAACTTCAGATAAGAAGACTCACGCACGACAGGGAAAAAAAAAAGGAAACTGCCTAAATACCATCATAGCCTCTCGTAGATAGGTTCGGACGTCTCCGCCCGATTAGCGAGACTCTATTAGACACTATCATGATCTGGAAAGACTCTAAACCTCGCTCTGATAACAACTGACACGACCCGAATTGTCGGTTAGGCCGTGCGGGCACCCGACCTCCTCCCCTAAATCTGTCGGGCGAACCCTATTGACTGAATCGATATAAATTGTGAAGAATTACCTTGAAATAAAAATGAACCAAACTTTAACAACATAAGCTAACTCTCAAGGATAGACAAACATACAAGCTGTCTGAATAATACAACTAACTACCCAGAATACACAATTTTAAAGGTTTCCAGATCAGACATCTAAGAAGCCAAAAGATATACACATCTCTCAAAGGGAGCAAAAATAAGGAAAACTGTAATATCTGAAGTTGGTGGCCGCAATGAACAGGATGGCTCACCGTAGACAGCTGAGAACGTACTACTCCTCAATCACGGCGCGACTGGCTGGGTCCTGGTGCAGAATCTGCCGAACGAAAAGAAAACACAAGGACAAATAGGGGGTGTGTCATGAGGACTCAATAAGTGTGAACAAACTAGCAACCTCAAAAAAATAGATACGCTAGTAAGGGAAACGGAACCAGACAACAATCAACAAATAAGCATTGCACATATTAGCAGAACAGTATTCATGTACAAAAAAAATCTACTCAAAAGTATGAAATGAAATGGAATGGGATGAAATGAAATAAAATGAAATGAGATGAAATGACATGAGATGCAAAGGGTCACATGTGCCCATAATCCCAGCCCGAAGCGGAATACTCCTGCATTCGAGGGGAATCCAATCTGCTAACCAACTGGAGCGGAACACTCTTGCTCCTGGGGCGGAATACTCCTGCACCCGATATAATATAAACCAGAACCAGAGGCGGAATACTCCTGCGCTCTCCTAGGGCGGAATACTCCTGCACCCGATAAAATGTAAAGCTGAGGCGGAATACTCCTGCACTCAGTATGATATGCAATGTAACGCATATGAATGCAATGTGATGCAATAATAACCCTTCACCGGCACAGGACTCTCATCGACAGCCGGGAAGCAGATGCCAACTCCAAGCCAAAGTACAATACTCAGATTTCCAATGCAATAGCAATAACAGGACATAATATATAATATAGAATGTAAATCTAAAGCTAAGGCGTAATGAGTACGCCTATCGGCAGCTACACACGTAAAGAACACGTGGTAGAAAATCCACGAGGCCAAGTGCCTCCAAAGAAATGGATATAAACACTTACCGTATTCCAAAGCTAGCCCTGTTACTAAACCACTGCTTTTTCCTTTGGATTAATCGCCAAACGATCCCGCTCTATTCAATAAGCAGAAAAATTATATCAAATAAAGCTAAAGGCTTCAGTCCTTATGTTTTAAGGCAATCCAGTTAGGAACCTGATACCCTATTCGCCTACGCAATACGCAGGTCAGGCCTATATACAGGGTTCAAAGTCCCATAATCAAACCCTAAATAAATTATATTTATATGTTGCCCATAACTCACTTAGTACGGATATATAATCATTTCCACCATCGGGGTCCAATTAACCCTTTAAACTATCAATTTACGTCATTAGGGCGATGTCTAATATCCCTATTTTTACCGTAAAAATATATTCAAACACCCATAATAAACTAAGATAATGAGTTAACATCATTACCTGAAGATTTGGGGTAGAAATTCCACTATTTTTCCACTCCTTTTTCCCTCTCTCTTTTCTAATTTTTCCTTTTCTCTGTTTTAGTTGTATGTTTCTGATGCATATCGAATTCATTCTGCTAGGGGATTAAATCCCCTAAGCCACCGACTTTTAATTTCACTTTCCTCTTTTTTTTCTAATAATAAATTCGCTACGACGATAAAAATTGAAATGGAACCCTAGAGAAGTCGAAATGATCCCAAAATTTTCAAGTAAGCTATACAAAATATATGTAACATACTCGCGAAGACGGATCACAAATCGGACTCCCGAAACTCAAGATGCAAATTTAAAGGAAAAAGGTCAAATTATTTAACTTTCGGCATTTTTGCGGAAACTAGCCGAACAACATCGAAATTCACTTTCGAAAAATCACAAAAGTCACAAATAATCAGACGAACCTAACGGCGCTTTTGGATTTCGAATCGGAGCTCATTCGCCCAAACCGAGCTCAAAAATCTCTTTTTAATATTTATTGACAATAAAACTGAAACCTTCTTCCGATGCCTACCAAACGAGGTCTGATTTAGCTCAATTTTATAGATAGGTCCTAATGGACCTTATGAATATTTTAAAATTATCAGCACGCCAATCGGAGTCCTAACTTCCGAAACGACTGACCGAGATCGTTTCACCTAAGTGGGATGCAATGGAGCGGAATCCTCCTGCTCCTAGGGCGGAATCCTCCTACCCTCAATATGATGCAATGGAGCGGAATCCTTTTGCTCCTAGGGCATAATCCTCCTACCCTCAAGATAATGCAATGGAGCGGAATCCTCTTGCTCCTTGGGCAGAATCCTCCGACCCTCAATAAGATGCAATGGAGCAGAATATTCCTGCTACTGGGGCGGTATCCTCCTACCCCCAATATGATCCAACATAATGCACATGAATTCAAAATAATGCATATGAATGCAACACGATGCAATAATAACCCATCACCAGCGCGGGACTCTCATCGACAACTGGAAAGTATATGCCAACTCACAACCAAAGTACAATACTCAGATCCTCAATGCAATACTAACAACAGGATATAACATATGACATGCAATGTAAATCCAAATCTAAAGCATAATGAGTACGCCTATCGGCTGCTACACACGTAAGGAACACGTGGTAGAAAATCCATGAGGCCAAGTGCCTCCAAAGAAATGGATATAAACACTTACCTCTTCCAAAAGTTAGCTCTGCTAATCAACAACCGCTTTATCCTTTGGTTTCATTGCCAAACAATCCCACTCAATTCAATAAGTAGAAAAACATATCAAATTAGGCTAAAGGCTTCATTCCTCACATCTTAGGGCAATCCGGTTAGGAACCTGATACCCTATTCGCATATGCAATACGCAGGTCAGGCCTATATATAGGGTTTATGGTCACATAACCAAACCCTAAATAAATTACATTTATATGTTGTCCATAACTCACTGAGTACGAATATATAATCAATTCCATTATCGGGGTCCAATTGACCCTTTAAACTATTAATTGAGCTTATTAAAATGATGTCTAATATCCCACTTTTTACTGTCAAAATATATTCAAACACACATAATAAACTCAAATAATATATTAAGATCATTACTCGAATGTTTCAGGGTAAAAATTCTACTTTTTCTTCAGCTCTTTTCTCATTTTCTAGCATTTTTCTCTTCCTCTCTGTCATTTCATTTGTTTCTGTTTCAAATTGGTCATGTTTCTATTTCTATATATATTCTAGTTTATCCTTAGCTTCAGCTAAGGACCAGCGCCTTAGTTTCTTTCTTTTTCCTTCCTTTTGCCTTTTCCATTTTATTTCTTTTCTCTTACTTTATTTTATTTTCTTTTCTTTACGAAAATTAAAACGGTACCCTACGATATTCAAAATAATTCCAACTTTTGTATACAAGTTATACCAAATTTATGTGACGTACTTGCTAAGGCGGATCACAAATCGGATTCCAGAAACTCAAAATGCAAATTAAATGAAAAAAAAAGTCAAATTATTTAACTTTCGGTATTTTAGCGGAAACTAGCCAAATAACCTTGAAATTCAATTTCGAAAAATCACAAAAGTCCCAAATAGTCATACGAACCTAACGGTGCTTTCGAATTTCAAATCGGAGCTCATTCGCCAAAACCGAGCTCGAAAATCTCTTTTTAATATTTATCGACAATAAAAACTGAAACCTTCTTCCGATGCCTACCAAACGAGGTCTGATTTAGCTCAAATTTTATAGATAATTCTCAATGGACCTTACGAATATTTTAAAATTATCGGCACGCTAATCGGAGTCCTAACTTCCAAAATGACTAACCGAGGTCGTTTCAGTAGGTTCCTACTAATACCATTCCAAATAAAACAAGCTGTATTAGTAGTAGGTTTAGAAATAATTTATTACTAATACTCTGAACCCATAAGGTATTGGGGTTAGTCAACAAACGCCATAGAGATATAACCATAGCTTTGTTCTTAGTTCTAGCATGAGTAATGGATAGCCCTCCTAAATTCTTGGGCTTGGTACCTACCTGCCATGATAAAAGATGCAGTTTCCTCTTAACATCAGTTGTACCCCATAAAAAATTTCTTTAAATTCTATCTATATAATTTATGATTTTGTTGGGGAGAGAATGAAATTGCATTATATGAGTAGGAATAGTATTAAGAGTGGATTTAATAAGGGTAGCTCTACCAGCTAGATTTATAAAGTTAATTTTCCAACTGGAAAATTTCTTGCACAAGTTATCAAGGATGAATTGTGACCTTGATAATCACAGTGTCTAGGTTTATGCTTTAAAATGGGAAAACCTAAGTATTTGCCAAACTGATTACTTCTTTGAAGATCAAGAATATTCACCAAAAGAGTAGCCAGAGTAGGAGCAATATTTCTAGAAAAAATTATCTTAGATTTTGTAATATTGACCTTCTCCCCGGACATTTCACAAATTAGTTTTAAAGTATTATTAATGTTAAGGGCATATTTTTCATTTGCTTTAGCAAAAAAAGAAATATCATCTGCGAAAAAAAATGAGAAATTTTAGGTCCTCTAGGTGATAGTATTATAGGATCCCATAAATTTTCCTCAAATTGTTGATGATGTAAATTGAAAGGAGTTGTAGGCATAGTTCAAAAATATAAGGGGACATTGGATCGCCTTGTCTAATTCCTCTCGATGGTGAAAAAAATTGAGTACTACTCCCATTCATAAGTATAGAAATAGTAGAAGTAGTGATACATGAAAGGATTAGTTTTACTATATTAGGGGGAAATTTGAAGAAAACTAACATAGTACGAATAAAGGACCATCCTATCATGTCAAAAGCTTTTTCTAAATCTATTTTGACGATCATTTCACTTTTGACACCTTTCATGTGACTGAATTTATTGACAATTTCTTGAATAATAATAGCATTGTCAGAGGCTCTCTATTCATAATGAAACTACCCTGGCAAGGGCTAATAAGACAATCCAAGTGAGGTTTAATACGATTAGCTATAATCATGGTGATAATTTTATAGATAGTATTATACAGTCCAATAGGCCTAAAATTTTTAAGATTGACAACATTTTTCATTTTAGGTATAAGGCAAACATAGGTAGAATTTAAATCTTTAGGCATGACTCCACTTTGAAAAATATGATGGCAAATGATTCTAACAGAATAACCAACTATGCTCCAATGCCTTTGAAAGAAAATGGGATGGAGACCATCTTTTGTGCTTTATAAGGTTTAAATGAAAATAACGCATTAGTAATTTCACAATCAAGTAAAGGTTTATCTAATAAGTTTAAATCAACTTTATTAAATCATAAAGCATTATCATGCATTGTCTTACGCTGACTTATCGTAAGATTTGTCGCGTAAAGATCCCTAAAAGAATGAAGTCACATGTATAGTAATATGTTCAGACTCAAAAATTATATTTCCATAGTCATCTTGAAAGTGAGTGATATTATTTTTCCTCCTAAGATTCAAGGTTGTAACATGGAAAAATTTAGAATTCGTGTCACCATAGTTCAACCAATCAATTCTAGATTTAAGTTTCCAAAACTCTTCCTTTTGCCTTAGTATGTGTTATATTCGTTGATCAGATCTTTTTCTAAGTTTTAGAGAAATTGACTAGTAGCATAGGATGGCAAAAATTGAATACCATTTAATCGAGCTAGAGTATTAGATTTTTTCTTAAATATATTACCAAAAGTTTCCTTATTTCAAGTCATGACATTTTCCTGAAATACTTTAATAGCTTCATCTAATGGTTTATTATGCCATGCATCATATACTATATTTTTAAAGCTAGGATGCGAAAGCCACATTGTTTCAAGTCTAAAGGGCTTAGAACAATTTTGAATAGGCTTTTTATCCAAACTAATGAGCATAGGATTATGGTCAGTATAAGTCTTAGACAAATGAATGACATTGGCATCCTTAAATAGAGTAATCCAGTCATGGCTAGCTAGACATCTATCTAGACGTTCCAAAATTAGCCCCTTTTTATATCAATGATTACACCACGTAAATTTAGGTCCTTTAAACCCTAGGTCAGTGAGGTGACAATAATTTAAGCATGCACGAAAGTTTGAAGCATTTTTATAGCTAACAGACCTACCACCCCACTTATCATCTTGGTTTAAAACTTGATTAAAATCACCACTAATAAGCCAAGGACCCTTATAATTATCATAAATTTGCATAAGATCTTTCCATAACAATTTTCTATTTATATACAAAGTACTAGCATAAATTATAGAAAAAAGCCAAGAACAATTAAAAGAAGGATGAAGCACCTTAATCATTGCATGGATTTCATTCCCTTTGATATGAATGTCAGTGACACTCGCACTGTCATTTTTCCAAAGGAGAACAATGCCTCCAGATCGACCCTCACAGGGTATTTCAACATAATCAGTTACCCAAAAATCATAATGATCATCCATTCTAGTTTCTAATAAGGCTACAACAACAGGTTTGTATACCTCAAGAATGGCACCAAAGTTTCTAAGAAAGTCAGGGTTATGAGCACCGCGAGCATTCCTAACAATTATATTATGTTGTTTATTCATGTTATGATTAATATTGTTGTTGTTATCATTAGCCATATCCAAGTTTGGATCAGTCCTCATTATGGGATTTAGAAACACAACATATTTCCCTACCGCCCTGTTGGCTAGGGCTCGAACATCCAAAGAGCATTTGTAAAGATTCTGATGACAAGTTAAATTTTTTTTTCTGCCTAGTCTTTCTTTGAAGAGCAGTATTATTATTTTGTTTAGGTTTGCAAACTCTGAGTGACTCTCTCTCCCTCTTATCATAATTTCTTGTTTCTCTCTCCTATTTTCGCCTGGTTCTTGTAGATTGGGATGGTTTCGTGGAGATAGTGGGAGGGCTGGTGGGTGTGGTGCATCCATTTCTATCAGCGATGGGGCTTGTGGTGGCACAAATGGTTGGCTAGGTGAGGGTACATTCCATTCAAGTTGATTGGTGCATCCATTTTCATTCGCTGACACTTTAGAAATTCATTTCAGCGAGTTCTTTAACCAATTGTTCTTTGAAGGCCTAAAGGAATAAAATTTAGCCAAATTTTACGTAAATCAAACACTACTTTTATTATATATCTTATTAGGATTTTTTTGATAAAATAGATACACCAAAAATTAAGTGAATATTTGTTAGTTCCCTTTCAAAAAAAAAAAAATCTTACACTTTCCTGTGATATTTTAAAATTTACAAGTTTTTCTAAAAAAAATTAATTTATTGAAAAATATTTTCAAAAAAACCGCTGTAAAATATCAAATAACCGCTGCAAGACTCTAAACATGCTAAAACTGCTGGTAAATTCAGCTAAACCGCCCACAAATCAAAAGAACTTGCCCTAACCACCGTTAGATGAACACAAAACCGCCGTCAAAGTATTTTCTAAGTTGCAGTTTTTGTAACCGCCCCTAAAACCGCCGGAAAATTAGTTTTAGCGGCAGTTGCTCAAAACCGTTGCGAATAAACCGCCACGATTAAACTATTTTCTTGTAGTGAAGTATCTGATATATATAATGTATGGAGGATTGAGAAGATGTTAAGGGAAGAGAAAGTTGGTGTAGATATAGTCTTGAGCAACACAGCTACTTCAATGCTAAGAAAGTTAATAAAATATGGAGGTCGTATAGTATCATTTTGTCTCTAGCTATTATTCTTGACCCTCGATATAGTTGAAGTTTGTGAAGTTTTTCTATTCAAAATTTAATCTTAGGACTGCTGAAGCAAAGGTAAATATTATTGAAGAGAATATACAACTTTTGTTTAGAGAGTACTTTGTACCTTCAATCACAATTGTCTTACCAGGTGAATATTCTTGTGATAATAGTAGAAACATGATGAGAGATGAACTTGATGTTTCTGAGAGTCAAATGGAGTCATGTACTGGTAAAACATAACTTGACTTGTACTTGCCAAACTTCCATTGATGTCACAAGATGTTTTGAGTATATTTATCTCCACACTTGCATCGGAATCATCCATTAGCATGGGAGATTGTGTCATTGGAAAATTTGGAAGATTTACTCTACCTGCCAATGTTGAAGCTAAACTGTGTATGAGATTGGTTAAAATGGACAAGAAAGTAAATTAATCTTCCTCAGATACTTCTATATTCTATTGCTTCACTTTATTCCAATACAACTAAATTTGGCTTTTTTCACTCTTTTAAGCTTGTGATGAATTTGTCTTCGTGAGACGACCTTAGTTAGTCATTTCAAGAGTTAGGACTCCATTTTGTATGCCGAAAGTCGTAAAATCTTCTAAATGTATGTTAGGACTTGTCTGTAAAATTTTAGCGGATTCAGAATACATTTGGTTTTTTTTTTTTTGAGAAGGTTTTCGTTTCGATTGTCGGTAAAGTCTGAAAGAGGTTTTCGAACTCAATTTGATTAAATGAGCTCCGATTCAATATACGAAGGTTGCGTTAGATTTGTATGGTCAATTTGACCTGTGACAACTTTCAGAAGTGAAATCCGAGGTTGTTCGGATAGTTTTCATTAAAGCTCCGAAACTCAAGAAATCGACCTCTTCCCGTAGGACCCACATCTTGAGTTCCAGATATTCCACTCGAGATCTGTCTTTGCAAGAATGTCACCCACGTATTGTATGAGTGATATACAAAATCAAGTCTCGTAGGGTCACTTTCGGACCCAAATCGCAGCACTAGCAGGTGCTGCTGCAGAATTCTGCACCTTCCGGGCAGACCTGCGTGATTGCGTGCGTGGGGGAAGTTCATGCTAGTTTCTGCTACCTTTAAGCGCGATCTCTCTCTTGGGAGCATGACTGCCAAGAAGGGGCGGCGCGTGGGGGCTCAGAGTGGGGCGAATGGGTATAAAAAGACCCATGTCGGCCTTTTTTGTTCCCAATTCGTTTATAACAAATTTTAATCAATTCTAAGGTGATTTATTAAACCAATCTTTGAGATAACAATAGGTAATGATTCTGAATCATCTAATTGCTTCAATTCAATGATGTGGGAGTTGAATTTCTATAGAAATTAAATTGAGGAATTAGGACTAGAACCCTTAGTTTATGGAATTGGGGAATGTGATGAAATTGAATCCGAATTTGAAAACTAATGATATTATTGGACTCATAGAATTGTAAAGGATCAGGAAATATACAATTTATAGGCCTCCAGCTAAACCCGACCAGAGGTATTTTGGTAATTTCCCTTTTATTTTCGTATAAAGGTTAGATATTCATTCTTTGGGCACTTATAAGTGAAAATATGCTTCTTTGGATCAGAAAATGATTATTCTGACAGGCATCGTAAAAGAAAGGAGATCATTCAGTAGCTATTTTGACTCAGGACTTGAGGTAAGTGATAATAGTCATTTCTTTGATAGCCTTTGGCCTTGTGGATATTATGTTTATGCCTAAAATTGGACGTCTATGTTAAACAATTAAATTTATGAGAGGGTCACAAGAAATACAGTACAAACAATGGAAAAAGTAAGTAAACAGAGAGAAAAGTAATGAACAACAAAGTAAGCAGTATTATTTGTTGAAAATAGTCGGATTTGGTGTGAATCACTTGATGTACAATACAATGTAAGAAGCAGTACTTATAGTAGAGAATATCCAGTCCTAATTATGGTAAAATCAAATGACTAATGAGGCCATGAGTCATTAAACTCAAGGCGGTGGTATATACGAAATCATAACTAGGAGACTATAAACCCTTGTGCGGCGTGATCTATGCCTTGCATCCTACGCCTGTACCTCTTAAATGGTCATAACTCGTGGAGGAGGCTTGTATCCTCTATCTCCGGTGACTTGTAGGATAAGTCTAGTCTCGCCAGCTGGATTCGTATCCCTGTAATAGTAGGTGGCGTATTTTTGCCCACACAGTCAGTCTCCCACTTGCTGAATGCTAACGTAAGCAGTCAGGAAGTGAAACTGGTGTAGAAGATGGATGTCAAAAGATATCTCACCGACTCCTTGAAACTCACAATCTCTTTGACCAAAAATGATGCTGATTTCTTCGAGAACTCCATATGCCTTCATATGTTTGGTTGATATTGACTGCATGTGCCTTTCCAAGAATGCTTTTTGCTGCGCCAAATTATTTCATATCTGAAGTCATAATTACGCTTAACCGTTTCATGCTCCATCCTTATCTCTTACATAATATAATAGGGGTATCGTGATAGTTGTTGAATCACAAATCTTTTTTTCAGAAAATTAATCCATCCCTTCCATAGCATCCATATGAAAGAATGATCATTCTATCTTCAAAACTATTTGCCTTTGATCCCGATTTGATATTCCTAGAAATATTCCTTTGCTCAGTGTGGATGCTGCATGAGAAAACATCAGGCAAAAGACCATCTGCAATTTTCTTCCTCATTTCCTCAATTTATGAGTGGATGAACGGAGTCCCTCGAATCATAAAGTTTGATCGGGATTCTAACGATATTCTTCAGAATGTCTTTATTGTGGAATGTGCACGTGTTACAGTGTGCTATTCTTCTAACAAGGCAGTTGCTATGATATTTCTCTTATCATATGGGGTTTTTCAGCAGAGGAATGCAAACAAGCAGGGCTTCTGTATCTGCTCGTCATTTGGTTTCTTTGGACCATAGTCTAGGAAGCAACTCACTTGAACTTGGAGTGAGTCCTTGGGATATACTCTCCTTCTTCGGGCGGTTAATACCCGAGAACATTCTCCATACCCATAGCATTTATGTGGCTGTATAGCTCGGTCCGTTTCAGTGGTATCGAGGATTGCATATGCTTCCAATCGTCTGGGGTAGATCGAGAACATGGCAGCGGCTACCGGGGATTCCTCATCGGAGAATCTCCAAGTGAGTCCAAGTGAAGTTCTCAGAACGCGTTCTGCTTCCTCCGTCGTTCTACTGAGGGATTCATCAGTTAGACTGACTTTCCAACTCTCGTGGCACAACATTACAAAGATGTTTCTGCTTGGGGTATCAAGTTGGAAGTTTCACCTTCCAAGTTCCCAGAGAGACTTCGATGCAGGAGCTACCATCCAGACGAAGAATCTCTGACCATACAAATATGGAGGAACTTGCAGATTTTAACCTTCCCTTCCTTTCCATTTTTTTTACAAATGTCATAAACAATATTGTATTCAGGAAGAACTAAATGTTTATTATTAGCTTATGGGTTGTTTGTTATTAATGAAACAGATGTTCATTGATATTTTTATGTGTACTGGTGTAGTTAAGCATCATATTGTGTGTGCCTTTTAGGGCTAGTGTTTTTAAAATACAAGCGTGCGCACTGAGGGGCGATTCATTTGAGTCTATAAGAGATGACTTGTATTGCACCAGTGATAGACGACTGTTTTGCACCCATAATGGGACGACTTTGGCCTGTGATATGTAATGGGGAATTTTTGCGTTCCAACTAGAACATCTGCACTTGTATACTCAAGTATTTTAAGACTTTCTGGCACTATGCGGGCAGGCGTTCCCACCAGCATTTAGATGCAATTTGTTGAAGAATGGGAGATAAAGAGAATAACCTCAACAGCTTACCACCTTTCGACCAATGGTCAAGTTGAATCTTCAAACAAAACAATCATTGAAAGCCTGTTGAAGCGACTCATGGAAGCCAAGGGAAAGTGGCCAGAAGAATTGCCAGGAGTTTTATGGACTTACCACACTACATCCAAAACCAGCACGGGGGAAACTCTATTTTAACTAACATATGGTATAGAAGCAATGATTCCCTTAGAGATCGGAGATTCCAGCTTGCGACAATCATTTTCCAAGGAAGAATCCACCAATGAGGCTTTGAAAGCTTCACTTGACGCCTTGGACGAATGACAGGAGATAGCGGCTATATGCCTCACGAATTAGAAGCAACGAGTGGAGTAGTACTACAATGCATGGGCTAACTTACGCTCCTTCAACGTGGGTGATAGTCCTTTTTACTCAAAGCACCAAAGAGGCCAGCATAGGCAAGTTAGCCGCAAATTAGGAAAGGACCTTACATAGTCCAACGCATAGCTGGAAAAGATGCATACGTTCTAGAAGACATGAAAGGATCAGCCATTCCAAATAATTGGAACATCTCTTGGCTTAAAAAGAACTACTCTTGAAAGGCCAATTGAGCTTCCATACTCGAGACATGTATTTTTCTCCTTTCTTTCTGTAATCATTATTTCATAACAGGCTCTTAGCCCTGTTCTTTATGTTTCATAAGACTCAATGCCCTATTTATCAATAAAACTACTATTTTACTTAGTTAGTTTTACAATTTTGATCCATCTAGGATCCAAATATTCAAAGCCTCGGCCATACCTAAGTAGAAATAATACACCAATTTTTCGCTACAAAAACTAGGGTAAACTACTCGCTTAGAGCTAGATCACGTCAAGCTCAGCCATCATGCATTATTCATAAGTTAAACTCGTTACACTCTTTCTTTATTTCTTGATGTGTCTTTTTATTTCGGCAGATTCTGCTCTATGACCTAGCCATCCACGTCGTGATTGTGGATCTGTATGCTCTCAGCTGTGCACGGTGAGCCAGCTTGTTCATTGAGGCTGCCAATTGTAGATATCATAGTTTATCTTATTTTGCTCCCTCTACGAGATGTGTATATCTTTTGAACTTCTTAGATGTCAGATCTGGAACTTCTAGACCTATGTATTTTGGACAGTTAGCTGTATTATTCAGACAGCTTATAAATATGCCTATCATATATATGTCCGTCTTTGTAAGTTATCTTGTGTTGGTAAGGTTAGATTCATTTTTTTCAAAATAATTCTACGCCATATATATCAATTCAGTCTATAGGGTTCGTTCAACAGGTCTAGAGAAGGTAGTCGGGTGGCCGCACAGCCTAGCTGAAAATTCGGGTCGTGTTAGTTGGTGTCAGAGCCCGGTTTAGAGTCTTTATAGATCATGATAGTGTCCAATAGAGTCTCTCTTATCGAGTGGAGTCGTACATACCTATCTACGAGAGGCTATGGTGGAATTTAGGTAGTTTGTTTTCTTTCTTTCCCCATCGTGTGTGAGTCATCTAATGTTAAATATCTTTGTTAATTCATTCACAGTGACTGGTGAGAATGCGCGCGACTGCTCAGCGAGAGGCGAAGGAGCCAGAGGCAACCCCCATGTCTGCTGCTCTAGAGGGGAAGGTGTTAGCCGTGGTAGAGGTTCTGGTCGAGGCAGAGGTAGAGTTGCTCGGGCCGCAAGGAGGGTGGATCATGTGATCCAGCTGTAGAGGTTCCGCCAGTGCTAGCTTCTGGTGGGCAGGGGGAATAAGGCTTATTCATCCCCCGGCACTTCATGATTCTTTTATGAGATTCTTGGCGACGCAAATGCCTCAGGGACCTCCCATTCCTCAGGTAGCTGTAGATGCTCCTATTCCTCAGAAAGCTCTTCAGGTTGCGGCAGATATTGGTGCTGAGGCTCAGGGAGCCCCTATTCCAGCTCCACATGTAGCTCCAAGTGGTCGTGTTCTAGAGCCAGCGGGTATTGTGCCTCCAATTATTCAGGTAGGTCAGCCAGCCCAGGCTCTATAATTTTACCAAACTTAGCCTCTAAAGTTCTTCAATCATACATAAGATAAGCCACGTGAGTTTCTTGATCGATACCATCGTATTCTTGATGTCCTTGGGTATCTTGAGCAGTATGGAGTTGAGTATACTGTCTTCCAGTTTGAGAGTCCAGCTTTAGCTTGGTGGACCGCACTTCGATCAGCTAGGTAAGGCTTGCCTAAGCTGACCTAGAGTGAGTTCTCCCACCAATTTATGGAGAAGTTTCTTTCTCGCAGTCAGAAGGATGAGTAGAAGATATAGTTTGAGAGGATTAGACAGGGTAATCTGTCAGTCTCAGAGTATGACTTTTTGTTCTCTGGGATGTCTACATATGCTCCTGATGTTGTGTAGGAGCCCTTCGAGAGGATCATACATTTTATTGATGGGCTTTCTCCATATATACGGTCTCAGATGGCTAGTGAGATTGAAGCCAGAACTGCATTTGATGTCACCATTGATATTGCTAGGAGGCATGAGGAATATCATAAATTAGAGATGGAAAAGTTACAGCGGGAGAGTAAGAGGTCCTATGGTCCAGGGCATTCTAGTACCTCATCTGGAGATAGGAGTAATCAGTAGCAGAGTAGGCTTCCTATTAGGCCAGCTCAGTTTCCAGCGTATGGTTTTCAGGATGCGCGAGGTCCTAGACATGATCAGCCCCAGTTTCCTCCTAGTACTCATCAACAGTTTGTGCAGAGCTAGTACGGCTCAGGGTGTTTCCTTCGTCATGATCCAGGGCATCATAAGAGGGATTTCGTTTATCTTCATCAGCAGGGTAGTTGTCGTCCTTTCTCTTACTCACCGGGGCCTTTGCAGCAGCATCCTTTGGTTGCCCTTCAGTGTCTAAAGCCAGCTCAAGGAGCACCACCGCCTAGTAGAGGTCATGGGCTTAGTTCCGGTGGTCCCTCTAGAGGTGGTTCTCAGAGTGGCGGCTCAGCTCAGTTGCAGAGACAGTTATATGCATTGCCTACCAGGCAGGATGTCGAGGCATCTCCAGTTGTTATTACAGGTATTCTATCTGTTTGTGGTCGAGATGCATATTCTTTCGTGGATCCAGGATCTACATATTCATATGTCTCTCCTTATTTTGCTTCAGGTTTTTGTGTTGATTATATGCGTCTCCATGATCCATTCTATGTTTCCACTCCTATCGGAGTATTTATTATTGTGGATTGAGTTTATCCAGCTTGTATCGTGTCCTTTGGGGGTTTTGATATCCAGGTGAACCTTCTAGAGTTAGATATGGTTGATTTTGATGTCATGGATATGTTAGCGTCATGTCATGCCAAGTCTCTTTAGTTGGCTCTTCCTGGTTCAGCACCAGTGGTGTGGCAGGGCTCTTATTTTTCCACCCATATGGCATATTTTTTATTTCTTGAAGGTGAAGCGAATGATAGATAAAGGGTGTTCAGCGAATCATACCATGGTTCGAGATACCACTATGGAGATTCCATCCCTTGATTTCATTCCTGTTGTGAAGGAATTCTCTTATGTCTTTCCAGATGATCTCCCAAGACATCCTCCTAATTGGGAGGTCGAATTTGGCATTGATGATATACTAGGGACTCAGTCTATTTCTGTTCGTCCTTATCGCATGGCTCTATCGAGGCCAAGGCAATCCCATGACATTTAATTCATTAGGAGGCACTCGAATCATATCTTCTTTGCAAGCACGAAACCATTCATATGTGGGCCGCACGTCCCAGAGTGTATTTCTTCCAACGGCCTAGCAGCTTCTTTGGCGTCTACACATCTCAGCAATCCTAGATCAGGTGTCCTTTTGTATAGGACTTCTCCGTTTAAAAAGAAACCATTTGTTAACCTCCTCAACGTCTTTTTTTAGAGACTTGTTGCATCCTTTGGGTAAATTCCGTCTTTGAGAAACCCTTTGATGTCGTAGAACCAAGTTTTTCCATCTAATTCTTCTTCCACATGATAAAAATATGATGGCTGCTTTCTCACCGCCATGGGTATTGAGTCAATGTAATTCTTGTTGGGATGTTTGATCGTGGAAGATATGGTGGCCAAAGCATCCGCGAACTCGTTTTACAGCCTGGGTACATGCCGGAACTCTATCTTGGTGAATCTTTTCTTCAGCTCTTTTATGCACTCGAGGTATCGAAATATTTTGGAATTCTTTGCTGTCCATTCTCCCCAGACTTGGTGAATCAACAAGTCGGAGTCTCCAATCGCCAGCAGCTCTTGTATGTTCATGTCCACCGCCATTCTAAGACTCAGGATGTAAGCTTCATACTCCACTATGTTGTTAGTGCAAAGAAACCTCAGTTTGGCTGTGACAGGATAGTGTTAACCAGTCACCGAAACTAACACTGCTCCAATGCCGACTCCTTTGAATTCACTACTCTATCGAAGAATAGTCTCCAACCATCATACTCCTCTGTGATATCCTCTCCTACGAACATGACCTCTTCGTCGGGGAAATAGGTGTGCAGAAGTTCATAATCATCTCCCACTGGATTTTCAGCCATATGATCAGCTAGGGCCAGAGCTTTTAGCGCCTTTTGAGTGGCAAAAGTAATGTCGAATTCACTGAGCAGTATTTTCCATTTAGCCAATTTTCCAGTAGGCATTGGCTTTTGGAAAATATACTTCAGAGGGTCCACCCTTGATATCAACAACGTTGAGTAGGACGTCAAGTAGTGCCTCAGCTTTAGTGCTATCCAAGAAAGGGAGCAGCACTTACGTGAATTTCTTACTTAGGTAGTACATCGCTTGCTCCTTTCTTTCAGTTGAGTCATGTTGACCGAAAACGCAATCAAATGCTGAATCTACCATAGACAAGTACAAGATCAAAGGTCGCCCTGGTTTGGGTGGAACCAGCACGGGTGGACAAGACAAGTACTCCTTTATCCGATCAAAGGCTTTTTGGCGATCCTCTGTGCATTCGATCACTGTGTCTTTCTTCAGCAGCTTGATGATTGGTTCGCAGATGACCATGGATTGGGCTATGAATCGGCTGATGTAATTGACCCTTCCCAGGAAACTCATGACCTATTTCTTGCTCTTTGGCAGCGGCAACTCTTTGATGGCTTTGATCTTGGATAGATCCAGCTCGATGCCTCTTCTACTGACGATGAAACCCAAGAGCTTCCCTGCTGGAACATCAAAAGCACACTTCGCTTGATTTAGCTTCAAATTATATATGCGCAAGCGATTGAAAAACTTGCGCAAATTGTCAAGGTGCTCTGAGCTCTTCTTCGACTTGATGATCACATCATCTATGTAGACTTCAATTTCTTTGTGCATCAAGTCATGCAATATAGTTGTCATTGCCCTCATTTAAGTTGCTCCAATATTCTTCAACCCAAATGGCATAACCTTGTAGCAATAAGTTCCACAAGATGTAGTGAAAGCTGTCTTCTCAGCGTCTTCCTCATCCATGAGCACTTGATGATAGCCGGTGAAACAATCTATGAAAGACTATAGTTCATGTTTCGCACAATTATCAATCAGGATGTGCATATTTTGCAATGGAAAATCATCTTTTGGGCTTGCTCTGAGTTTCCCATCTTTCTTCGGCACTGGGACAATGTTAGCTAACCAAATTTGGTATTTGACTGTTTTCAGGATTCCTGCATTGAACTGTTTGTTACCTCTTCCCCAATCTTCAACAAAACAGATGACATGAAAGTTCGGGCTTTTTGTTTGACTGACGGAAAGCCCAGATTGATAGGTAATTTATGAGCTACCACATCCGTGCTTATTCCGGTCATGTCATCATACGACCAGGCGAATGCATCCTTGTATTCCCTAAGAAACTCAGTATACTTCTTTTTATCTTCGGCAGTGAGATGCACACTAGAACTTGTCTCTTTTACAGTTTCTCCATCTCCCAGATTTATCACCTCAGTTTCCTCTAGATTTGGTTTAGGCTTATTTTCAAATCTTTCAATTTCCTCTTGTGTGGTCTCATCAAATCATCATAGTCAAGCTCAGTTTCCTCAAGCTCCATTGTTTCATTACACGTTGCGGTTGCGGAATCAATGGGATTATTAGTTTGAATTGCAAAATTAAAAGATTAAAACAAAAGTTAAAGAAAATAGTGCGATATTTTATTTATGAATCCTTGCAAAACAAAGTTTGTAAGGAAACATGTTAGAAAGAAAAGAAATGCAAGTCCCACGACTCAAAGTCGGGTATTATTTTAGGAAGCATGAAATAAATTTTATCCCCCAGCTCTACCAAGGTCCACGGTAAGCTCGAGCCCGGTCGCTGATCCAGTGGTTCAATGCAGCTCCTGGTTCAACTTTTGTTAACCCAGGAGGTTCAACATGCTCTTCCAGGATCACACGGCAGTCTTCATCAGATATGAACAGATTTTGCACTCCTGCCAGCAGGTTCTCTGCAGCATCAACGATCTTCGGTTCAACTCCCTGCGCTTCAGATACCTCCCCCTTTCGACCATTCAAGAATCCAGACGAGACAAAAATATGTAGGAGAGTCTTGGTGCTTTTCTTGTAGAATTGGAAGTCTAGTGATGCTTCTTCCATGCTCTTCTCATAAGTCACAATATACCCTATGCCAGTTTTCTCATTGTTGGGCCTCATCACAATTTGAATTGGCTCGATCATGCCATCCAGGTTCTTCCCCAATCCTTTCCCAGGTTCATAGCCTTGCTTTATCATGATGCCTACAACCCAATCTCCAGGCCATTTTGTGGGTTGTGGGAGTACATATGGCTCTTCAATCACCACCTCCATAGGTTCGGGTGTTTTAGGTAGCCACACTTGCTTTCCCTTTGTTTCTTCAGAGATGTGCTTCCAGTTAGGACGAGCATTAGGTGAGTATATCGGTCGCTTCTCTATCTTAGCAGGTAAGGTCTCACGGAATTCGCATGAGAGCACACCCCAATCAGATATGACTGGTTCCCAGACCAAGTTCCTTCCTTCATAACCTTTGCCTCGACCATCCCAATAAGTGCTATAAAAGCTTTTCCTCCTTTCTTCAAGCCCAGGCAGTGTGTTGACCAATTTAGGAGCGAAGTGCGTAGTATAACCTCCTTGGACTGCGTATGTGAAGTTCCAACACTTGTTGTAGTTTTTGCTACGTCCTCCTCGAGTACCTTGCACCGCTCCCACAAGCTTGACAGTATAGAAAGTTTGCCCATCGGGAACATTTCCTTCAATTGCCGGTATAGTTTGTTCATTGTAAATGGAGTTGTTCCCTTCACCGAATACCACCACCTCTTTCTGGTCCCACTCGAACTTCAATGTCTGGTGTAGTGTAGACGGCACCTCTCCAACCATATGAATCTAAGGTCTCCCCAGTAACAGGTTGTAAGAAGCGGAGATGTCCATGACATGAAACTCAGCATTGAACTCCACGTGGCCGACCATGATGGTTAAGTTGATTTCCCACATGGTACTTCTTTGCTATCCATCAAACGCCTTTACCTTCATGTCGGTCTCTCTTATCTTGCTTTGATCAATTCACATTTTCTTCAGGGTGATGAACGGGCATATGTTCAAACCAGAACCTCCGTCGATCAAAACTCTCCCTACAAACCAGTCTTTGCATTTGATAGTGATGTACAAACCTTTGTTGTGACTAAACCCTTTAGGTGGCAGCTCGTATTCATTAAAAGTGATTCGGTTGGACTCCATGACTTGCTCGACCATGCTGGCCATATTCTCAATTGAGGTTTCTACCGGGACATGTGCTTCATCTAACACTTTCATCAAGGCATTTCGGTGGCTCTCCGACTTTAGGAGTAAAGCTAAGAAGGAGATTTTTGCGGGAGTATTGCCCAAATATTCAACCACAGAGTATTCTTTTGCTTGCACTTTCTTCCACAGTTCTTCGGACCCCTCCTCACTGATGCCTCGTCTACCTTGAACAAGATGCTCGGGTGTATAAATCCTCCCACTCCTAGTAATCCTTTGTGCAGCAACAGTCTCAACTGTTTTTTTGTCCTTCTTCTCTGTTTCGTGATCCCATGGTACCGTCATGTCATTGTACGGGGAAACTACATCAACGTAGAATTTTGGGGCTATTTCTACATCAATTGGCTCTGGTGCTTTAGCAGCTTGGGCAACAGAAGTAGGCGCTGGTATGGCTCCCTTTGCTTTGACAATGGTTCCCTCCAAGTTACAATCTGTGTCTAACTCGATCAAATTCACCCTATTGTCTCCGTGGTTAGGCAAGGGGTTGCTGTGCACTTTAGGATTTTTCAGGTGGATCACCTTTTGATCGATCAAGTCTTTTTTTTTATCGCTCAGGGCATAGCACTTCTCGGTATCATGACCAGGTCCTCCAGAATGATAGGCACAGGTTTTGGTTTGGTCAAAGTAAGGTGTAATTCTATCAGGCATTTTAAACGGTACGGGTTGATGTGGCCAGCTGCTTTGAGTCTCTCGAACAACTGAGTGCGGGATTTGGCCAATGGGATATAGTTTCTTTTTGTTCTTGGGTTATTTTTGGCGTGAGGCCTTGGTGGATTGGTGTTGGTGTTTCGGTAGTTAGGGCTTTGTGGGTTTGGTGGTCTTTGTGGCGGTGGGTTTTGGAACACGGACTGGGTAGGTGTATGCGGGTGGAATATATGGGTATGATGGAGAAGGTGTTTGGTACTAGTGGTTGTGGGTAGGAGAATGATCGAGTGATGCAGCCACGAAGGAGACATCGTCCTTCTTCTTCCTTGATGTAGTGGTGTTACCTGTTTGTAGGGCTTCTTTAGTGGCTTGTAGTGCAGCCAAACTAACGATCCAACCAGTCTTCAAACCATCTTCAACCATATCTCCAATCTAGATCCAGTCGCCAAACTTCTTGTCTTGCATGTTCAACATCTTGTCAAAGTAGACGTCCTCTTGTATGTGGATGAAGGTTGCTACTATCTCTCCATCCTCCATAGGAGGTTAGATTTTAGCGGCTTCAGCTCTCCACCTAGTTGCAAATTCTCTAAAGGTCTCGGTGGGCTTCTTCTTCAGCTTCTCCAAATAGTCTCCAGCCATCGCCTCCCAGCACGTCCACTTCTTTGTTTGTTGCTTTGACTACCATACCAGCGCATCTCCTGTCAGGCTGCAGTTGAACAATTTCATGCAAATCTTTTCATCATGTCCAACCCCAACTAACTTGTCACAATAAGATCTCAATTAAGCCATTGGATCACCACTGCCGTCGGACATATTGAATTTGGGTGTCTTATAACCCTCGGGCAGCTTCAAGTCAGGGTACATGGAGTGGTCCTCATAAGCTAACCCTCTGGTTCATTTGGTGCCTTGGAATTACTTGAATTTGTCCACCAGCCACTGGACTTACTCTTTGGTGTTGTCTGAGTCTTCCTTTATCCATGCATACATGTCATGATCTTTGATGGATGATGCACTTGTTTTTGTTTCAACAGTGAAGGGAGGTAGGTTATTTTGTGGTGCTTTCGGTGGTGCAATGTAGGTAGGGTAGGGAATATTTTTCTTAGGGAATAGTGGATCTTTGCCGTGAGGGCGGGCGGTTTTGTTTGGTTCAATCATCTCATCAGCACGGATGAGAGGAACCTTATTTTCCAACTCAAACTACCTCTGTTCTAACTTAGCAGAATCTTCATAGGCGACCACACCTTTCTTTTTGGGACTTCCATTTCCAGCCTTGTCAAACTCAGCCATGATATTGCGTCGCGTCCTTGTCCTTATAGGTAAAGAGGGAGGTGTTGGTATTGATCCTCCGGATCTCAACCGATATTGTGGCGCGGCCAGAGTGCACAAACCAAACCTTCAGGGACTTGGGACTAACACAGCAAAAACAAAGAAAAGAATGTGAGTATACGTTAGTATTGATAAAGTCGCGACGTATTATGCAAGGGACCTCTTTTGTGCCAGAGGTAGGCCTTTCGAAGATTCGAAGTAATGTTTGCACCAAACACGTCATTTCATTTGCATAAGCATTATCAACACTGATTTTATTTGATTTGTTTGGCTTTATTACAATCACTGATTTTGGACAATGACTTGACTAAAACGGAAAAAGGCAAAAGGAAAGGCGACTCGACTTAAGACGACCAGACGATGTGCCAAGCAAAGAGGTTTTGAATCAAGCATCAACTCCAGCATCTTCTTTCTCCTTCTTCCCTCCGGCTTCTTCCTTAGGTTTGTGAACTAGGCTTATCAGTGGAGGGGCGACGAACATCTCCATCAGATCCTTCCCAGCTCGCATGTCACCCAGAGCCTTTGTGAAGAATTCAAAGATTTCTACTCCCATTGTTTCCTTTTCATCTAATAGTACTGACTTATAATAATCTCCCCATCCTTTGAGCAAATCTTGTAGATTCCCAGCAGCTTGCCTCGCTGCCATGACTTTGCCTTTCCAATACTTGAGTTCATCCCTTTTGATCCTATCCTTGTATTGCCTCCTCATCTCCCTCTCTTGTGCTACCCTTAATTCTTTCTTGCTTTGGTCGAACTCGTGTCGCAGCTTCTTGTATTTTTCAGTGACACTTAAAGCTTTGGCTTTTCTTTTCAGCATAGTCTTTGATCGGAACCTCTCCCTATCTTCACTGAGCCATTGATGATAAGCTAGAGTAGCAACGGGGTTCACTCTACTGTCTCGGCCACGACAAAACTGCATAGTAAGCCTTCCTTCCCATATTGTCAATATAGTACCAACCATCGGATGCTCAATGCCCTTTATGTCTACGTTGAAGCTTCTCCATTTCGTCAATTGTGGATTTGGTTGTGTTGTTCCTACTTGCCGGAGGATTCTTAGAGGAACATAGTGGTGAGTTCCTCGGAATCCAATCAATGTCAAGAAAGTGGTGTCTTGACCTTGTATGGAAACGATGAAACCACCACAGTTTTCAATTACCCATTGCACCTCTTGCAACTCTTCAAGCTTGGTGTACCACCCTTGCATGTATGCAGGGTCCTCCCACACTGTTGTTCTAGCCATGCGGGTGCTATGTGAACGAATGCCTTATTCCCTTGATGGCCTTGGTGTTGTTGGGCTGATAGGGACACTGTGCAAATGTTTTATCAACCATATTTGCAGCAAAAGATTGCACCCTTCGAAAAAATCTCCTCCTTTTCTACATTTTGTTAGAGCCCTATAAACTTTCCCCAAAATCATTGGAACCAAAATCACTTGACGCATTTGAGAGCCTTTGCACGATCCCTCGACCACTCTTCCCAGCCTTATGTCGATCTTTCCTTCTTTCTCGGGAAAAATCATACTCACTAGAAAAGGAACGATGAAAGTATTTGACTCAGTCCACTCCCAATCTTGAATTTTCCACGCTCCAGTCCAGTCATGTCTAAGGGTTGGATCTCCAAATCTAGAATACAGGTACTCCAAAGTGACTTTTCCATCATGCACTCCCTCGACATATGGATCATAAGGGGCGTTCAACAGTTTAATAAATTCCTTAGGGTCCATGTCTCAGGGGTAAATAATATTCTTGAGTCCAGGCTCTAACCCTGCTAGTCCTCCAAATTCTTCCAGTATCGGTGCCAACTCCAAGCCATTGAAATGAAATACCGCCCTTTTATAGTCCCAGAAATGTGTGGTGGCCTCGATTCAAGCAAGAACGGCAGTGTAAGCTTTGAGAGCCACCAGCTCTCCCAACACCTTTTGAGCATGAACCTTACTAACAACAACCAAATTTTCCCACCAGAGTCTGATCAAGTGAGGAGCTCTGGAAACAACCTCGAATTGAAGTGTACCTATCGCAGCCATAGTCTGAAGAAAAAACTAAGAAAAATAAAGACCAAAATATTCTTATGGTCTTGGTCATACTTAGACAAACGATCAATATTTTTTGCAAACATTTCTTCGAATCCATGCAAAGATGCAATTTTGTCATTTTTTAGGTTAAGAACCCTTTTGATGTTTAGACAAGGTTTGCTAATAGACCTTAACGTGCCATGGACGTAAGGCCTTTCTATGTTTAAATGATGTGAGGAAAAAAAACATGCATTGCCAATTATTCTCAAAATCTCCCTAAAACATTATTATATAACTTTGAAGTTTAATACATAAAAGATCTTTTGGAAAAAATAAAACGAAACTAAACATCGAGCTCCTCCTCTAGTCTGGCTTTCTTTGCTTCTCTCACTATCTCTTGAGCTTCTTCCAAAGCCTCCATCAAATGACCTTTTGCTGCGAACAAATGAAATGTCCACGGCACTGCACTCGGCATTACATTGCCCGAGTTTTTCCATCAATCCCTCTACTTTTCCTTCTAAGTCAAGTGCACGTTTCTTCCATGTCTCTGTCCTGTTTTAGGTGCTCCATTTTTTAATTTGATACCCTACGAATTAGCTAGTTGTATTTGATTTGTGCTTCCACTTCTTTATCTTTGATAGTGTCGCTCCTATTCGGCCCCGGTGTAATCATCCCTCTCAATTCCGCTTGCAACCAGTCTGCATAGTGTGTTTCAACACCTGCTTTATCCCGATTTCATTCTATAGATTTTGGACCCATTATGCAATGATTATTCCAACTATCAATGATTTCTCCAGCCAAAGAAATCTTCTCCTCAGTATAACCAAGTTGATATCGTCCCGTGAAAGCTATTTATATCATGCATTGTTTCCTGCCAGCTTGCCTCATGACCCTTTCAGGGATGTATGATTGAAGGCCTCGCAACCCCATTAAAGTCAAAAAGGGAGTGGCATTAGCTCGAATTGTTAACTCATTCGTTGGGAACCAAGTAAACATCCATTGCACTGTGTCATCTGTTATGCCATTGAGGAGTTTCAACCAGCCTTCAACGCTACTTAATTGTTTCAGGGTTCTAAATCTATAGCGTGGTGTGGTTATGCGATTGATGCCTGATGGTTTGAGTATTTTTGCGCATCCTCTCACTATTTCCAAATTCCCCTTGAACCAAGCTTGTAGTAATAAGTTACATCCCTCGAAATACCTAGCCCCTTTCTTACAAAGTGAATTCTCGTTTGTCAGCCCCATTCATCATAGCTTCCACTACCTTGATCAACCGTACCCCAATGTAATGTTTTGAACTTTCAAGAAACACCATAATACCCAAAAAAAACTAACGACGAAGGCGAAAATCTTTCCTTTATGCCAATCATCATAGGAAATGAAATCATCACGTTTTTGGTCAAAAGCACCATCATGGCAAAATTTCTTATTCGGAAAAGACAAAGGTATACCACCCTTTTGTATGAATTCCACTGCATCATTTTCGGCAAGGCCAAGCAATTTCCGAAAGTCGCTCAAAATAGGAAACTTTGGGATGATGATTGTCGTTTCTTGCCATGTACGCTTTTCTCTAATCATAGCCAAATTTTCTATAAAATAAATTATTTCTTCTTACAAAGGTGTCAACTCTACACCATTGAACCTAAAGACATTTCTTTGCTCATTCCAAAATGTCACCGCCGCCTCGATATTTCCACGACATGGTTCTACTTCCATCAGCAAAGATAGATGCCCCAAGTATTTATGAACCCATAGATGACCATGCTCTCCCAAATTGCTCCACCATCGTGCTAGAGAAGGAGGAACACCCATGACCATTCCAAACCTTGTATATTTTTGAGCCATGAAGACCTACAAATAAATAAGAAAGTTTTAAAAAAAAAAACCCCCTATCCCCATTTTGAGAACAATATGGCCAACACATGTTTATTTTTCAAAAATGCAAATAATCATGTCCAAACGCTCTTTGGGGTTAAAAATCTATTCGGATCGTTGAATAAGTTGACCTATTTTCCAGCAATTAGGAGGATACACATAAGTGTATTTCCAAATATAGCTCCATTAGAATCCCAAAATTCAAGGTAATCAAACCCTTTAACAAATATAATCTTTCCCTTCTATACCTAGTGAAGTCTAGGTTTAAAATCAGTATGTTAACAGGTTTTAAAACAGTTCTAGGTTCGAAAATCCTTACCAAATTCAAGCAGGTCCTAATTGATACCCTATTAATTAATAAATTAGTTTTTCTTCCCAGTTTTCAATCAAGAACTTCAATTAAACTAATCAGAATCCTTTGGTTAACTGAGCCAAATCTCCACACATCATTCAAAAGACATACGCATGGAAGCACCAATGATTAACTAAATTCAATTCGCTTAGTCAATCTTAAAAATAAGCATGAGTTTTAGGTTTTCAAACTGATAAAGAAAATGGCATGAAACTAAATTCAATTCTCTTAGTCAAGATTCTGGCAAAACCAATTAACAAACAAACGCCTAACCAAATAATTGATTAAGTAGCTATTAAAGGCCTCATAAATTTCAACTAGTCACATTGCGCACGAGCATGTTAATGCATAAAAGTAAATTAGGGAAATTTAGGCTTATCAATCTCATAGGATCCAAGGCAAATTAGAAAGGAAGAAAGAATAAGGAAGAAAGGGCTTAAGGTTACCAGTTTGGGGTTCGAGTTGGGTTAACTTTGACCCGGCTCAATAATGACTATACGAGGGACTTCCATCCTTCCTTTGTTGGTAATAAAGGTCGTGTCTCTAAAAAAAGGGTCGCCGGATCATTTTCCTCTAGTGACGGAGATCACAATTAGGGTTGGATTCAACCTTTGTCAAACGAGCAAACCGGTACACGGGTTTTGTAGCAGAGAGTAAGGGGACCACAGTGACATAATTTATTTTGCATTTTGCCGGTGGATTTGGCTGAAAAACGGTGTGAACAATGGATGTTTCGTGAGAGAGAAGAGAGATCACAGCGGCTGAGACGAGAAGGGGGAATGAAAAGGGAAATAGTGTTTTTGGGTGTGAAATGTAATAAAAATTGAAACATTAATCCTGGTCGTTGGATTAGACAAATGGAAGGTCGAGATGGAGCCACATAGGCTTGACATGGTGCTGAGGTGTATAAGTGGAAGGTGTGATGTGTGTAGATGCTGAGGTGTATATATATACATGTATAAAACCGTATATATTATGCATAAATGTGTATAAATGTCTATAAAATGTGTAGGAAAATTGTATAAAAATACTCACAAAGTTATAAAAAAATCAGAAAATTAAATTTAAGCACCAAATGGCTAGGGAAGACTATTATTTTGAATTTTAGAATAATTTGTAAAATTTTCTAAAATAGGAGTAATTATAAAAATTGTAATTAAACATGCAAATCCAGTAAATAGCCGTAGTTTGTGCCGGTAGTTTGCAAAAATTGATGTGCGTGTGTGAAGTAATGACTTTGAATAGGAGTGAGTGTGGGGTAATCATGTGGTTATCAGTGCAATTTTGTCTGAATAATGGTTATCAAAATAGTAGGGACAAAATTAGGTGTCAACATTAGGGTCATCTCCTTCCGCTTCCTCATCTCTATCAACTAACTCACTCTCCTCCACTCCCTCATCTTCGGGTGCACTCTCTTGTTCATATACCAACCCATCATCCATAACAACCATGGTCTTTCGAGTAGGATAATCTCTAGAAAAATGGCCATACCCCTTACACTTGTGGCATTAAATAGAAGAAGAAGTAGGAGTGCTCAATTGAGTTTTAGAATTACCTCCCACATTTGGTTTTGGCTTCTCATAAGTCTTATTCACATCTCGACTTGCATTTGCACCACTTGTGTTTGGACTCTTTCATTTCTATTGTCTACTCACGGGAGTGGAAGTAGTACTCCTATTGAAGTAGTACTCAATTGAGAGGCTATCTCTCGGCTCAAGCCGTTCTTGAATCGAATGGCGGCTTGATTATCTTCCTCCGCATCCATGTCTAAGGACATACAGATTTGCTCAAACTCATTGTAGTACTCTTCAACCGTTTTGTAGCCTTGATTCAACTCATAAAGCCATTTGAGTTGATCTTGACGATTCTTGGGAGTCACATAGTTTTCATCCATCACACGTTTCAATTCATCCCAAGATGGTTCACGGGAAATTACTTCTTCTTGAGCTCTTGACCGATTCCCACCAAGTGGAAGCAAAGGATTAAAAGGAAGAGATAGCATATGTGGCTTTCTTCTCATCGATCATATCATTTGTATCAAAGACTCTTTTCATCAACACCTTCCACTCAAGATACTTGACCGGATCACTACACCCCTTCAAGGTAGGGATAGTGATCTTCACACTATTGAGATTATTATTGTCACGGCCCCCTCAGTAAGGCTCCGGTTGGCCCATAAAGTAGTCACCATAAGCATCATAATACCTTCTCACATTTCCCCCAACAAACCCCATGGGTGGCCCTCGACCTCGGACTCTACCCCTATTCACTTCCCGGCCTCCATTCATTGCTCTCCTATTCAGGTAGGGAACATCATAATCATTATCATCATCTCCAAGTCCGGGTTCCTCCCCTTCTTGAGCTACATCATTATGCTCAAGAGGTGCAACATTCCTTCAGGGTCTAGGGAGTGGAACATCTCCTTGGGGATTGCCCAAGTTATGGGGAATGCCTACTTGTTGAGCAATGCACAACACACGCTCTGTACAAGCAAGATCATCCTTTAGCCTTTGTTGCTTGGCTAATTCCGCAAATTGTTCTGGGGTAATGGTTGAGCCATCACTTGTACCCTCTCAGGCTTCAAGTTGGACACTCGGGGTCCTTTGTTCAAGACTTTCAAGTCTGAAGCTCATGCCTTTCAACTCGGCCATTATAGTAGCCAAGGCATTCTTAATGGTTTCATCACCTTCACTGGCCATGGTACCTATAAAACAAGCGAACGGTTTGTGAAATAACCTCACACACACTCTTACATTGAATGTCACTTGGGTACACTCGTTTAATGGTGGTGGTTTTTGTTCACTCAAGCTTGAACCAAAGGTATCACGTAGTTGACCAACGTTCCTAATGAACAGCCAAACAATCCACAAGACAAGCACTCTTCGGGACTAGTGGAATTAATGGGACTTGATGGATGCTAGGCTCTTTAAGTGCGGACTTGAAACAAATGGTTCTACGACTCTTCTTTGAGTTCTACTCTCCACTAAGCACAATTATCCTAAAGGCTCAAATAACTAGTAATAATCAAGTAGGAATATTACTCTAATAGTACAAGCCGGAAGCAATACAACCAAAAGAAACACGAAAACCTAGAAGAAAACTACCCGAACCCACTTCACAGGGTCAGGCAGAGCACATAATGACCCAGGCGGAGCGCCTGAAATCTTAGGCAAAAGCTCAGTCAGGCGGAGCGCCTGGAGCTGTTCTTTAGCTTTTCCAACTTCGTGTTCTTGGTCAATTTCAATCCAAAAATCCAAAGACATCAATTTGTTTTTGCAATCAAAAGGTACCCAAAGTTGTGTTTGATGTTTTCCAACAATCCCCAGTGATTTTTAGATTCAAACAATCAACAACCAACAAGATTCAATGTTCATGAAGTTCATAGAAAGGGTTTCAGAAAGTTGGGATTCAAATCTTCAATTTTCGTTTCACAACTCCAAATCACATAAAAATGGTACCAAATCAATGGGTTTTCTTCATAGAACAAACCCCAATAACAATCAATCAATCGGTAATCTAATCCACGAAGTTCTAGCAATTTTTGACGATTTTTCAACTTTTTCATTTTTTTTTTTGTATTTTCTTCTTTTTCAAACAACAACAACAAGAATCTAAACTAGAAACTAACATAGGCACAATGAAAAGGATCGAGGGTTTTTAAGGACAGATCCCAAGCCTTGCTCTGATACCAAACTGATATAGGGAAAAATAGAAGCGATAATAAAAAGATAGAAACAAGACGAGGCTTGAACTACCCTTCAAGGTAGTATCGAGGAACTAGTCTCGATACACCCTCGAATTTGATGTCAAGAATCATCTATGTTATACGAACGGTCCTCAAGAGGCACTTGGCTCTTGCAAAGGGTTCGGTCAGGTTTGGAATGAGGTTCAATTAGTTCTACCAATTGATTCAAGCCAAAAGAGGGTTTCATTCATTCAAAGAGATTCATCTCTCAATTTGTTCTTTTAATATTCAAAGCTAGGTAATTGAAATAAAAGAGGCTATTGAGATATTTATAGGGTTCTCCTCAAGCCTATGTAATGACTAAAACACCCCACAGGTTGGGTAAAATAAATAAGTCACACATGGCAATTTTAGGAAATGTCTAGGCAAAATCCCGGAATTGGGCACAGCTGGGTGAAGTGCCTGGAGCCTAGGCGGAGTGCCTGGCTCCTTAGGCGGTGTCTCAGCTAGGCGGAGCGCCTGCTGAGGGAGGCGGAGCGCCTGGCTCCCTAGCATCTTTGGCGGAGCGCCTAATGACCAGGCGGTGCGCCTGGATCCTCAATCAGTGAGTGATTTGGGCGGACCTCCTCCTCCTTGAACGGAGCGCCTGGAGCTGATAGCATGTAATACTTCTTCGAGTTTCTTCCATGGCTCCCATCTTCAAAGCCCTTCCAAACAAGGTATAGATGAGCATCTTGGACCGCTTTGGCTTGACTCCGGGTGAACAGTCTCGTGGTAGTTTGCCCTACATCATCACTACTTCTTCTTCATAATCGTCTTCAATCTTAAATCTGATCCAAACTTGCTCAATAAGGTCCTTACTTTCTGAAACTTTATATTCAAATATATTTTGATATTTTTAACCTTACTCTTACACCCACTCAAATTTGAACAAGTTTTGACCTCAATTTAAGGACTCATTTGAAACTTAAGAACACTTTAATGATGTTATTCCAAATCTTCAATCCCACTTTGTATATAAATAAACAATAGCAACAAACTGCAAAACCAAATCTGAATGGTCTCAATAACACCACAGGAATATCCAACAACTAAAAATCAAATCAAACTAGAAAAAAAGAATTTTTTTAAAACATCAACAGTACACACTAACTTTTTTTATATTTTCTGATAGATCGATAATGCAAATCAAATAAGGATTTGTGAGAATTGAATTTAAACTAGGAATTGAAAGAACATAAAAAACTAAAACAAGATAAGTAAAAGCTAGTCACTAAATTGGGAAAAGTTAGGCATTAATTAAGAGGTGAGTCCTAATCGCCTCATATTTTCATTAACCAACAGACCACCTAAACTAAATGGTCGTCTATTGGACTAAATCCAAAATGGAAGTCATGGACAATTACTCAAGCAACAAAGATTCACTAATGCTTACAAGCATCAAACATTATTCAACTAAGTCTAGACTTACCTAATGACTATTAAAGTATTTCTATAATTTACTACAATGTCATGAAATGCCTTAGTTGCCCCAAGGTGGGTTATAACTTAATTGGACAACTTAATTGGACTTAAACTAAAGTAAGTGAACTTAAACTACCAAAAGCTCCAACACTTCCATTTTGATGAGACCTTGCAACTCTTTTAGCTCCTTGGATTTGAAACTTGTAAAAGGCCTTGGTGCAACTCGGTTCGCATCAACTTTTAACTCAATCATGTGCATACAAATGGAAGGATAAATGCCTTTGATATCAGCGAATGTTAAACCAATAGCCAACTTCTTCTACCTCAAGACATGTAAAAGCATATCAACATGCACACGAGACAAACTTGATAAGATAATAATGGGTAAGGAAATAGCGGTCAGCAAGAGTCTAAAGGAGTGGAATATACTTGACACTTTGCCTTTATAAAAAGAATAGGGAGATACGCCTCAAAGTTTGTTGTTGTTGTGCGTTATTCTACAACAAGGAACAAAATAGAGATATCTCGCAATGACTTAGAGCAGTAGTGATTAAGCTGTCCCTCAACGCTTTTCAAATTGAAAGGTGGTAATAAGTTCAGTAAATTATTAAGAACGCCAAAGAAGAAGAAAGCCAGGTTTTGAAATTGAGAGAAATAGTTTTGTTGGTGTTTTAATGACGCAGGCAACATAGTTTGACTTGATAGAAAAATTCGAGGTGAGTTTTAGCATGTTCTTATAAAGGTTATTTTTCTATAGAGTTCATGTCTTTAAGGTGTTTGACAAAAGTGTTTTGTATGTAATTTGAGTTTAATTAGACCGGGTAAGCTCACATTATCCATGAATCAATTCATATGATTTCACACTCAAGTTTTATAGTATTAGTGCCTCCACCAGAATTTTTTAAAATTCATGTCATGTCTTTATCTGCATATATTCATCATTGTTAGAACATAAGCTTTAGTTTTCAAGAACAAGAGTGTTTACACTTATAGTATGATTTGAGGAACAGTATGACCTGTGACAAAGAACAGAACTTTTCATCCAAGAGATCACATAAAACTTTTAGAAAGAGAGTTGGACCTGAGGGGTCAGAGAAATTGTTTTGGACTTTAAAATGGTCACAGAGATTTTCTAGGAAAAAAATATTTTTTTGAGAGTCACCATAGATTCTGGGATGGGTAAACTTGTTCATAGTCATAGTCGTATGCGATGCGTGACCATAGTTGGGTTGTGTTTTACCCCGAACTCTTCATGCCAGAGTATGTTTGTGCCATAGTAGGGCACTTTGATATATTTGTCATAGTCAGGCAATTAAATTCTCTAGCATGCTTGACTTTGAACTGTGGGACACCGTAAGAAAAGGAAAGAAAGAAAGTTCCAGATGTCAAAGTTGATTGGTACTCCCTAAAAAAGAAATATAGAAAGAAAGGAATATGTAGAACTACTTTTTTTGAAAATATAGTTTAAATGATTTTAACTTTATTTTTTTTTTTAAATTTTACTATACATAGCATGTTTTCCAACTCTCGTTTCGGTTTAAGTGGGAGGATAGTTGAGACTCACTGAGTACCACTGTGGTGCACTAACATTCTCTTCATGGGAACCTACATTGACCTATGTCAATATAGGCACGGGCTTTGCAAGCAAGCAGACTATGAGCTATAATGTTCTCCCCCTACCAGTTGATTGGTGAGCTCCACATTTATTCGTGGAGATTCTTTGTTTGCCAGTATTTCTTATTGGTAGTAGTTGCATCAGGTAGCTTCATAAACAATCGAGCAGTTGAGTGTCGTTGTCCATCACAAGAATTTGCATAGAACAGAATAAAGATATTTATCATATGGATACAATGGCATAATAAGTTTTGTTAGAAACTTAAATTATCAAAAGTCTGTTTCAAAGATCATCATTTGTATATCATGATCGAAATAGAATATCACAGACATGTTTAGAAGGTCCACTCAGTCAAGTTCAAGTACTACGTGCCGGTCACAACTCATTTAAAAAACAAGTCGTAACAAAATGATATGTTATTTATTTTGTGTTAACTATTGGTAGAAAACCTAGGGATGTAAAAAACTATTGGTAGTTTCCAACCAATGGGTATTAATGTTTCACTAACTTATAAACAAATATGTTTATGGTCGAACTAACATGATTTATGCCCTAGAAAAATCAAGTTTAGAGGGTATCTACCTTATTAATCTTTCCATAGATAGTAACAAGGCAATGGGATAGATTTTACTACCAAGAAAGCACAAACTAGGTTGCTATAATCCTAAATTAACCTTGTCAAAGAGATAACTTGTAAAATAGGCTAAAACCCTAGTGTTGCAATCACCAAAGTTATAAATTAATATATTAGCAACTACATAATATTTCTAAAATTCTGACTAGGTCGTGCCGGAACCCGACTTCCTCCCCTAGACCCATCACGAACCCTATAAACTTAACCCAAGAAAAATAATATAGAAACAATAACTTAAAATTTACTTGAAAATATTAAAAGATCAACTTAAATAACATAACAATGACTTGAACATAAAGGTGCGTATGAAATGCATATCATATATATATAAACTAAATATACATACTCTACCTTGGTGGGGGAAAGGTTTGCATATATCTCACCCTTTCCAGGCCCCATTTGTGGGATTACACTGGTATGTTGTTGTTGTTGTTGCTGTAAACTGATATACATATAAGCTGTCTGAATAAACACAACTACTACCCAACATATATAAGTCTAGAGGTTTTCAGATATGATATCTAAGAAGTCCAAAAGTTAAGTACATCACTCGAAGGGATCAAAATAAGATAAAGCTAGAATATCTACAATTAGTAGCCTCAATGAACAAGTTGGCTCATCAATGACAGCTAGAACTTCCTGCTCCTCAATCACGCTGCGGTTGACTGAGTTTAGGAGTAGATTCTTCTGAAACAAAAATACAACAGAAGAAACAGGTAAGGAGTGAGTAATAAAGACTCAATAAGCGAGGAATAGCTATTTCACTCAAGAAATAGTCAAACTACCCAAGGAAACAGGTAATAACAACACTTAACAGGTATGCAATGTACAGATAAGCAAGCAGCAGTCATCTAAAGATAGCAAACACATACAAGGATATGAAATGAATGCAATCATGATGCAATAGGGTCACATGTGCCGAAAGAATGGAGTGGAATCCTCCTTCTCCAGGTGAAATCCTCCTACCCTCAATAAGATGCAATGAGAAAAATCCTCCTGCTCCTAGGGTAAAATCCTTCTACCCTCAGATGACATAACATCCCAAAAATCAAGAAACATAACTAGAAAATAAATAACAAGGTTGTGGCATAGAAAGGCCAAAGACCATCAAAGAAACGGATAGAATCACCTACCTCAGGTCCTATGCCAAATAAGTTACTGTGCAACCTCCTTATCGGCCCGACGTTCCTAAAAAATATCTTCTCTGAGACAAACAAGTTCAAATGCACATATAAGTGCCCGATGGATGGATATTTAATAATTAGATGGAGAAAGAGAGAAAATTACCAAAATATCCATGGGCAGGACATAGCCGAAAACTCATGAAATATATATTTTCAAACTCCCCACGACTTCACGAGCAAAAATATAATATTATTTTTCAGAGCTAAGTTCAATAGAGTTATATTCCCAAATTGGCAAGTTAGGGTTCTAAAACTCATTTCTCCCAAGCACAATTCCAATAAATTCAAAGCTAAAATTCAAGGATTAGTAGAATTGGAGGATTAAGGAACACTACCTAATAGATTTTATAATTTGGTATCTCAATATTCATCTTGGAACTGTTAGAATTGATTAAAATTGGAACAAAAACTAACCGACCAAAGGTTTTATACTTCTCTAATCCACCGGAAAAGTGCCCAGGTAGGCGTCATCGTGAGCCAAGGTTGCATTGTCCTATGCCTGATGGTGCAGTTATGCAGGCTTGGTTGCTCCACCAGCGCTACGGCGCCATCTCAGGTGCAATCGTACAATGGATTGCCCAGAAAAATGCTGAAAATTGCACAAGCAACTGCTGATACTGTAATTCGGGTCCAAACAATACCCTAAGAGGCTCGGATTGACCACAAATTTTACACTCAAGTCATACGACACTCGTGCAACATGTTCGCAAAGACAGATCTTGAATCGGATCTCCGGAACCCTAGATAGGGGTCCCACGGAAAGAGGTGGATTTCTTCACTTTCGCAACTTTAGAAAAAACTATCTGAACGACCTCAGATTTTACTTCCGAAAATTCCCACTTGTCACAAAGGACCATATGAACCTAACACAACTTTTGAATTTTCAATCGAAGCTCATTTACTCAAATCAAGCTCCAAAACCACTTTTAAGCTTTACTAACAATCGAAACAGAAACCTTCTTCAAAAACTACCAAACGAGGTCCGAATCAGCTCAAATTATAAGGACATGTCCTAATGGACCTTACGGATCTTTTAAGACTATCGGCGTACTAATCAGAGTCCTAAATTCTGAAATAACTAGCTAAGGACGTTCACAGTAAACCACATAATAATATAAGTAAAACTAACAATTACACATAGATTTTCAACCACCAAAATATATTTATACCCCTAGTTATGAGTTTAGCTACTCATACTATGGTTTGAAATTTAAGCTATATAATGAAAATTCAAACTAGACATGATTTGATTAATAAAACTAGGAAGAAAAGTGCTTACTAATGGGTAAAACCCATGTTTCTTGCCAAAGTATAATAGAATAAAATATGATGTTTTAACCTAGCTTCTAGCTATTTATACTAACTACAATTCAAAATGATGAAACTTCCCTTCTAAGTTGGGGCGCCCGACTAATTACATGGGGTGGTCGCCCTTCTTGGATTGGACTGACTTATCTTTTTTTTCCTTCGAAGGTGAGGTGGGGTGCCTTCTCCAAGAGGTTGGCGCATGTTCTTTAATTTTCAAATTTGGGCAGCCTCCCTTTAAATTGGGCGGTTGCTTGTTTAGGAATCTTCATGCACATGCAGCAATGCTTTGCATAGGGCGACCGCTGGTTCATACATTGGACGGCCGCACTATTACGGACATTGCCATTTTGGTCACTATTCAAATTCAGCTTCTACTTCCCTCCTTGGCGGCTGCCCATGCACTTGGGCAGCAGCCTTTTTCTGCCTTTTCCATTTATTATACATATTTGACTTATTTTCAGCTCTTTTGGCTTCCTTCCCATCATAAACTCTATTAAATAGGAAACCAAGCAAAATCTAATAGTTTAGCATCTAAAATCACACTTTAAGACTCAAAAACAAAAGTGACTGATAGTCCAAAAGTTTGTGAAATGCCAACTTATCATTCACCTACATGGGAAAGTTTCAGATTGGAGATCTCAGCTAAGAGATAGAGATAGAGTGGGGGAAAGAGGGAAGGAGAAAGAGAGAAGGATATATGAAACAACCTTCACATATCATTCGAGAGTTTGGACTCTGATTTGCGAACTTATAGTCATAAAGCTTTGTAAGGTCTATTAGAATATGTTTGTAAAGTTTGAGCTGAATCAGGCCTCATTTGGTAAGTCTTGGAAGACGTTATCATTTTCTACTATTTGTAAAGCTGTTTTATGATTTTCGAGCTCGTTTCGCGTAAATGAGCTCCGTTATGAAATTTGAAAGTGTCGTTAGGTTTGTATGGTCATTTGTGACCTGTATGAACTTTCAAAAGCTAAATGATACATAGTTTGGATGGTTTTGGCTTATATTCCGGAAGTATATGTTTTTCCTCATTCTATTTAACCCCTCGTTTTATGTATCGAAGGTTAGTTTTGGGATACGAGTTTGTGAGTAAGTCTTAAATGTATTTTACGACTTACGCGCAAACCTCAGTGTGATTCCAAGCAGCGTAGGTCTAGTTCTAACACAAAATACAGCACCATCCTATGGTGTCTGGTTTGCTGCTGCACTAGCCAGTGCGATCGCGTGGCCACGGGCATGACAGCATTGTAGGAACCAAGTCCCCTACACGATCGCGAGCATGGTGTCGCAATAGCATTGAGTCCAGTCGCAATGGAGACTTTGAGATCGTGCAGTGTCGGGGGATAAAATAGGTTCAGTGGGCCGGCAGACTCTGTTTTTGTAAAAAAAAAACAGCATTGGCGATCAATTCTTAAGCGATTTCTTGAGACCAAATCATCATAATCAATCAGGTAACGTCTCCTAACCTTCATATAAAGAAATCCATGATTTAGTGGGTTTTTATTGGGGATATTGATGAGGTTGGAACCCTAATTCATATCAATTAGGGAATTCAGGTCATATGGACCTGAAAGAGCAATTAAATAGCATAATTAGTACCATGGGGCTATGAGAAGTTCGGAAATGTATTTTTTTTTTTAAATTTATGCGAAGTGGACCTAGGGGCAATTTGGGAATTTCTTAATGAAAGTTGCAATATCGCTATCGATCCTTCAATTTGGCACTTATATGTGCGATTCTGCTTCCATGGCTCAGAGCGAGGTCAATTTGAGGAGATTTGGAAGGGGAATGAGATTAATCAGTAACTGGATTAGCTTAGGACATGAGGTAAGTGACATCATCCAGTTCTTTAATAGCCTTAGGTCTTATGGATGTCCTATACACGTGGTCTTTAGCTTGCGAGGAAATCAAGGAATATGAGCTACTGGAAAGTAAAAACTTCCATTCAGTTCTCTTTAGAAAAACTTGTTGGTCGCGACCAAGCAAAATTCTTATTCTTTTAGGTTTAAGCTAAGCCTTTGTAATTCGGAATTTTTTTCGATCTTGCGCAGATGGAAGGCAATGATCAAAGTAAGACTTGGGCTTTTTGTTCAACCCCCCCTATTTTTCAATAGATGAGCACCACACCGATCATTCAAATGGAGCAAGACACTACGAGGTTGGTAGTTTATCTGAGGCAGATGATGAGTAACAGAGGTGTGCGAAGGTAGGAAGCCTACCTGACTGTGATATCAGCTGGTCTAACATAATGGGAAGCTTTTTCTAAGTAGGTCAGTTCATGTAAGACAACGGGTCATATGATAGGTGAAAGATCTTTCTAAAATGATTATTTTCAGAAATTCGATGTAGAAGAAATTTGCCTTGCCTCCCTTTATTAAGTATTGGGCTAAGGATGGACCTCATTTCTATCTGGGTCCTAATTCCCACTACGTGCTATTTAGAAAGATCATAAAAAAATGGCATCGACTCAGCTCTTAGAGATTAAAGTGAGCTCCTAACTCGAGGGTGAGAATCCGCAGATATAATAGTTTATAATTCCCCCGTAATTGACCCCTAAGCTCTGGGGAATCGGTAAATCCACTAGTAGATTTTCATGTGTTAAGAATAAGGCCGAAGCCAATCTCGAAACAAAATGTTGTCTGACGTGAACGACCGCTTTCGTGGAACTAATTCATATGCACTTTTCATACACCAACCGAGTCAAAAGAAAAAGATAAGTCTCATAGGGGGACGTATCGAATAGAAATAAGATCTCAAATTGACATCATGATACACTAACTTTACCAAAATAATAAATATAGTCAATGGTGACTCCATCCTGGGAAAAGACCATCCTTTAATTGAGTGAGTCAGAGCCCTTCAGTGGTACAGGGATATAAACTCCCAATGGGAGGGTAGCTAGTGATAGGGCGTACTTACTATGTCGCAGCTTCGGATTGCATTTGCATATTATATTTTCATGTTTCAGGCTTGATGTTATATTAGGAGCATGAGTATTTCGCTCCAGTTTATGATTTTAGTATGTACCGTCCGTTAGTCGATGAGAATCCCACGCCGGTGAGGGTTTATTATTTTATGCACCTCTTGGTAGTCGTTGAGAGGCTCGCTTCAGTGAGGGGTTTTGGGAACATGTGGCCCGATTGAATCATATTGCATCATATCTCATTCCATTCCATTACATGTGATGGTACGTGGTTATATACATTGTGTTGTTTATACATTAACTATTTGTTGTTGGTTGTTGTTTTGATTATATGATTCTCTAGCTAGCCTACCTGTCGCTATTGGTAGCTAGCTAGCCCCTACTTACTGAGTTCTTTTGACTCACTCCCTATCTGTTTTTTGTTTGTCTATTCGTTTTAGTAGATTTTTCTCCAAGATTGAGTTAGATGCAAGACTGAGGAGCGAACACAACTCAACTGTCTATGGTAAGCCAACCTTTGTTCGTCATGGCCGCTAGTCTTTCGCTTTCTTTTGTCAATTCTATTTCGTCCCTTGTGGGAGTTGTATATATTGTTAATAGTCATAGATGTCTGATATGGATAGAATTTAAGCCTTGTATTGGGTAGTTAGCTGTATTTCAGCTTGTATATATCTCATTTTATGCAATTTTCATTCCTTCATGTTAGCTAAGTTCGTTAGGGTTCACCCGACGGGTCTAGTGGAGGATGTAGGGAGCCCCTACGACCTATCCGAGGTGTTGGTTGGTATCAGAGCCCGATTTGGAGTCTTTCCAGATCATAACAGTGACTAATAGAATCTTGTTGATTAGACGGGAGTCGTCCGTACCCATCTATGAGAGGCTATGGTGGCAGTTAGGAAGTCTCCTTTTTGTCCTTCCTGATCGTGCGTGGATCTTCTTGTCTAAACGCTAATCTTCTCTGTTAACTCACCCATAGAAATGGTGAGAACTCGTGCGATAGCTCAGCAAGAGGCGGAGGAGACTGGGGCAGCACCCGATATGCCAGCTGCTCCATGTAGTAGAGGTGTCTCCCATGGTAGAGGTCGTGGTTGAGGCAAACGTGGAGTTCAGCCTCAGGCAGCAGTCCTGCCTAGGGATAGAGGTTCCCGGGCCACGAAAGTTGGGGAGAATTACACAACTATGACACCTTAGGCAATAGTTTGCCTAACTGACATCGCTTAAAATTGTTTGCAAGAATAGCCTCCACTAATTTTAAGTAGGTGCTACCACAGAGGCAACACTTCAAGTTATAAAATTGACAAGTGCTACCTCAGGGGCATCACTTCAAGTATAATTTGACAAGTGTTTCCCCGTGGTAGCACTTGACCATTTATCTCTGTCTACATTCTCCCTAGATAGCAATTTATACTTGAAGTGTTTCCCTCGAAGTAGCACTTGTCAATTTATAACGTGAACTGTTGCCTCCCGGGGACATTTTGCTAAACCACTCTTAAGTGGGGACAAAAAATCATAACTAAGGATAATGGGTACATGTAGTGAAATTTTTTGCGAGAGTTGTGGATTGTGATGATGATCTATTGCCTTCCATTCAGATCCTTCTGAGAAAGCAAATACTAAAAGCTCTTGTGATCGGTATAGATCTCACAAGGCTCACAATACAAATAATGCCTTCAAATTTTAAAAGCAAACACCACAGCCGCTAACTATAAATCATCAGTTGGATAGTTCTTCCCATTTACCTTCAGTTAGGTGGAATCATAAGCAATTCCATACCAACAGGAGAACCATCACAATAAACCACGAACCGACCAGTTTTCGAAGGAAGAGATAGCATTAGTGCCGAAGTCAATAATGATTTGAGCTTCTAAAACCTCTCTTAACGTTCATCTGATCACCGAAACTGGACTGCTTTTAGGGTCAAAGGGGCTATAACAGATGAACACTTCTACACAAAACACCGGTAATAGTCGGCCAAACCAAGGAAACTACAAATTTCTGCCAGAGTAGTAGGGCCCTGCCAATTCTGAACGGACTCAATCTTCTTAGGATCAACTTTGATACCTTCACTTGACACAACATTTCCCAAGAAAGCCACAGGCTCCAGCTAGAATTCAAACTTACAGAATTTAGCATAAAGCTCCCGATCTTGAAATGTCTGAAGGATCACCCTCAAATGACATTCATGTTCCTCGCGGATACGAGAATATATCAAGATGTCATCGATAAACACAATGACAAATGAATCCAGACAAGGCTTGAACACCCAATTCATAACATCTGTGAAAGCTGCTTGGGTGTTGGTAAGCCCGAAAGACATCACAAAGAACTCGTTATGACCATAACGGGTCCTGAAGGTAGTCTTCAGGATATCCAACACCCGAATCATCAACTGATGATACCCATACCTCAAATTGATCTTGGAAAATAATGTTGCTCCACCGATTGATCAAATAAATCATCTATGCGAGGCAGCGGATACTTATTTTTATAGTGACTTTATTCAATTGTCTATAGTCAATACACACATCCATATAGAACAATCCTTCTTCTTAACGAACAACACTAGAGCTCCCCAAGGAGATATGCTTGGCCTGATAAACCCCTTATCCAAAAAAACCTACAGCTGCTCTTTCAAATCTTTTAATTCTAATGGAGCCATGTGATAACGAGGAAAACATATCGGTTGAGCCCCTGGCACAACATCAATGCCAAATCCGATCTCCCGATCTGGAGGAAGTCCCAGCAAATCATCAGGAAACACATTGGGAAATTCCCTTATAACAAGAATAGCATCAAGAGATGGAATCTCCATATTAGTGTCCCAAATAAATGCAAGATAAGCTATGCATTCTTTACTCATCATTTGCCTTGCCCTCATGAAAGAAATGACACACCTCGTGGGTAGAAAATAAGAAGTCTGACACACCACCGGACCGAGCCACAAAGATCTTAACAAGACATCGGCGCATGATAAGATGGTATTTTACCATCTTAAAGACAACTTTAAGCTTTTGTTTTTGAATCCAAAAGAAACATTTGGTGTAATTAACGTCATGACTTGCTTAGTTTCAGGTTATAATGATATCGCATTAATACTGGTTGAAGATTGAAGCTAAAGCGCGGGAAGTGAAGCCAAAGTGTGAAGTTCGAGAAGTTACAAGAGAGGCACCTTGCTTCGAGACTAGGCAGCACACCTAAGGGCATAACAGAGAGTCAAAAAGAGGGAAAAGAGCAAGAGGCGCCCGCCCCTATGACAGGATGTAGCGCCTATAAGAGAATTGCATGTTGGGCGCTCGCCCCATGACAGGGTGGAGCGCCCCAAAACTTCAGAGAGTTTGGAATGTTTGGGGCGGACCGCCTCCATGTTTGGGCGGACTGCCTCGACCTCCGTGACTGCAAATTTTGCCTTGTATAGATATCACAAGCTAGGGTTTTTAAGCACACATTCCATATTACGTTTTGTACTCAATTTGAGGCAATTTTGGGAGCTAAGTAGAGGTCTTAACATCATTTTGTAAGCTTCTAAACTGGTATCCTCGAATATTAATCTATATCCAATATCTATGTTTGAACGCATTTAATCATTTTGTTATATTTTGATGGCCTTGATTCAAACCCTAGTTATGAATCGCTTTCTTCCTGTGGTTACTATTAGAACACAAGCCAAAATTCATAACTAGGGGTATAAATATGCTATAATGATAAAAAATTAATGGGTGTTGCTCCATTTTACTAACTATAACATAAGTATCAATTATCCAACTCCCCATTACAATAGCATAAAAATTATAAGATCATTGATATTTGGTATTTCTTGTCTACTTTGCTAGTTAAAGACTCGGAAGAGATTAACTAGTGTAGAATAGCAGAGTTGGTGAGAATTTGGGTTGATAGGCTATTTATATAAACTAACCCATCTAAAAGGAGTTATGCTCAGAAGAGGTCTCCTTTCCTTGGGTCTTTGAGTAGTGTTTCGAGCATTCAACTAAGGCTTTGACGAGCGAGTTGTGAAAGATCTCTTCTAGGCCGGAAGGATTCTAGAGGTCACAATAGGAAGACTCGGCCATAATTGTACTCTTGTTAGGAAAGTGAAGTAAAAATACACGTTGGTTGGAAATCATTATTAGTTGTTTACATCCCTAGTCTTGTAATACCAAATCAATTTACTTGCTTCAATTTGTATGCCTTGTAGTCAATTATAGTGTTAATCACATCAAACCCCACTTCTAGGACTCAATATTAAACTTTATTTGAATTTCTACTTGCGACTCTCTTACTTGACAAGCTAGTTCCTTTGGGAAATCGACCCCGACTCTCATCAGGCCGCCTGTCACCATTAAAGGTGTAAGATTGAGCGTGGATCAAATTTTGGTGCCGTTTCTGGGGAACTACGGTTTCAATATTGAGTTGCATTAGTTAATGAAAGTTGTTTAGTTCGTAAGTCCTAGCATTTTACTTTTGGTTTTGGTTTTACCTTGTGTAGGTAAAACATGGCTTATAGGAGAAATCCTAACCGGAATTTGTGGAACCCCAACTACAACCACTACTATAATCAACAACATGGGGATCCGCAAGGGTATTATCATACCTAATTTTGGACTCAACTTGAAGCGAGTCGGGTTTCAGATTTGACTGGGTAACTCGTTTGAGTTTTAAAGTGTTGGAGTCGCCACCTAGTATAGTTTTCTAAGGTGTATTAGGCCACCTAAGCATCTAAGGTCAAGTTTAATAGTCACACTAGTCTATTTTATAGATTCGAAAGGGTAAGAAGTCCAAATGACTATGGGGAGAAGGTGTTAGGCACTCTCCCGAGTGCTATGAAAGGTGGTTCCCGTCCGAGTTTATATTTTGGGATGAAAGTAGCGAATATTATCATACAATACTAACTTGGAAAGTCATTTTAGCACTTGATTCAAGAAAGCGATATATCTAGGCAATTCAACTCACGCATATGCAAACAAGTTTATATGCGACCTACATTTAAAGCCTAATTGTACTTTATGGACTCTAATACAAACGCCTAATCTTAAGTGTGATCAAACATGCAAAAGGTGTTCAATTTCAGCCTATTTGTGTAATTCTAGTATTTAAAATAATTTTGCATAAATAGGCAGTTTTGCAAAATAATTTCGGATTTGTACCAAAAACCAAATGGGTGTTAGTTTTAAAACGAAATGTTAGCCATTTAGGGTCGGTGTGACTCGTCATTATTTGTCGAGCCCTAACCTTAATGGCCTTTCAGTTTAGGGGTCAATTTTTGAAGTATATAGGCGAAAGGGGCTGTTTTCAAAAATGGATTTCACATAAATCAAAGGCTGTCACACGTAACATACATATGTATAGGTATAAGCATGAAAATATATGGCTAAATGATACTTATAAATTTAGAAAAAATACATGTAAAGTGTATAAATGACCCCAATTACTTTATACACCCCTATACACTAATAGGAGCGTTAGAGTGGTTAGAAATCAGTTTTATGCATGTAAAGACCCCTTTTGAAAATAATTTTGGGCCCAGGCTGTTTATGCAAAAGGAGCGAACTTAATTTTTAGAAAATAGTCCAATTTGGACAACTATAACACAAATAGCCCCGTTCAATTGAAATTTCAGATTTAAACACTCAGAAAGTATGTTCTCATAGTATTTTAATTCTAAAACCTACGTGGAGTGATTAAAACAGTGTTATCATTCATAGATTCTACCCAGAACATGCAGCTTTTAGAAAAATAGCATTGAACTTTCAATTTTTAAACAAAGAATGCTAAATATCAGGATTTTCTTGATAATGCAACATATAGGAGTGAAAGGTTGAGAGAAGAGCCCCTGGATGGCTATATGCACAGTATAATAACTGTGTATCCCTATTTTAAAGCATACAGACAGGAAGCCTAACAAATATACAAGGTAGGCGACAGTTTCTAAAGGGGAAAGAAAAAGTAAAGGTTAAGTGGCAGCCTATCTAGCCTCAGTTTTCTTCAGGGAAGAAGGAGCCTTTTCCCCAATTCTCCAAATACCCTAAAAGTACTGCAAATGAAACTTGGTATAGCCCCTAAGGCTATCCTTACACATGCTACAAGAAGGGATTAGCAGGGCCATAAACAGAGCCCAAACAGAGGTAACAAACAGGTAGAAATTATCCCAAAGATATTAGACCCTAACAGCCTGAATAACAGAGCAAACAATGAGGAAACCCATAACTTTATACTGCACCTTTTAAATAACACTGACATGATCCTTGTGGATCATCCTAATAAGTGTGCAGAGATTACCCTAAGCTTAACAGACCGTCCACAACCAAAGCAGAACAGAGCACACAAGCAGTTTAATGAAACAAAGGTAGGATAGGGGTGTAACAGGCAACTACACAGACATAGATAGATAAATAAATGCAGTAAACAATCAGAGGTGAAGAAGTACCTTCAAACACTGTGAAACAATAGGGTGCAGGGAGAAGAGAGGGAAACAGGATCAACACACAAGCAGAGCAGGAGCTCTTTAGAAGAGAAAGTAAGCAGAGGAGGTGAGGTAGAGGCCTGGGAAGTGCTATGTAACTTTCTGCATGTATCAGTGTGTGTTCCTAAGCCCTTTCAGTGTAGAAGTGTGTCTGAACTTGTGTTAATGTGTAGAACTGTGTCCGTTTGTGAATGAAAGACCAAGTTTATACAGTTTTAGGGCCGAGTCCTTCAAATTCAAACAGGTGAACTCATAAGGCAAAGAAATATACCTTTCCAGAAATAAAACCAAGTCACTTAACTGTCTTTTCCTTGTATAACTCAATCAAAATCCCCTAACAATAAGGTAAATCTATTCCTAGCTTATTTAGAATTCTTCCCTTAAGCACAATAAGGTCCAAGTTTAGAAAATCAGTTTTCAAATTAGAAAATCACTTAAATATTCAACAGATTCCAAGCAATCAATCACCAAAACAATATTCCACTCAGATATCAATCACAAATTAGATTAATCACAGTCAAGATTTCTTAAATCATGTTCAAATCAAGCCATTTCAGTCTTAGACCATGTGATCATAAATTTAAACAAAATAAAGATCAAAATACACTGTCAAAGATGCATCCATTGTCGTGGGTGTTAAGCTCCATTTTCAGTGATGGTGACAAAGAACAATAGGCCCCGAGAGTGTCAATTTCAGTGCATACAAGCAAATTAAGAGCAAGGTTCCACCTAGTGAATTACAAGCAAGATAATTAACCACACAGTCCTTCACTCTAATTAATTAACTAATGACATTTAAACAACGTTACACACAGATGAAACTAAGCAGAAACGAGCATAAGCACCATTGTTGAAACAGTGAAACCAAACCAAAATCGACAATTTTATGCTAATTAATCGACAAACAATCGTGTTAACATACCAAAGAATAGGAAATTTTAGGCACATGCATAGAACATAGGAAAAAGTAAAATTAGGGATTAGGGTTACCCATTTCGAACTGGGTCGGGTCCAATCGACCCGTCTCAAATTGGGGTTGCACGGAGAAATTCTTACCCATTTCTCAATGATAATACCGTTCAAACACAACCTGAACCCCGCCAGAAGCGTTTCCCGGCGGTGGTGACTCAGTTAAAAAGGGTCAAGATTAGCCCCCGTCCAAGTGTCATCAAAAGTATATAGGTTTTGTAGCGGATGACAATGGGAGTGCAATGGTACTATTTTCCCCAAATTTCACCGGCCAAATTGACCGAAAAAAGTCGTGACAGTGGTGGCGATTCATTTCGCCAGAAGGGGAGAGAGAGAGTGATTATCGGGGAGGTGAGGAGGGAATGAGGGTAGGGGGAAGGTTTAGGGGTCGTTTAGGGGAATGAGTGGAGGATTTGATCTCAGCCGTCGGATGTCACACGTGGACGGATGAGATTAATCCACCTAAGCTCTGAGTGTAGAAATATGGGTGATGTGTAATATGTATATATGTATTTATGTATATAAGTAGTGTATAATTAGTATAATTTAAGGTAAAATAGGCATAGAAATGGTATAAAATAAGTATAAAACCATAGGAAAATTAGGGAATAATTTTAAAGCAATAAAATGACTAGGAAAGCGTATAACAAATGCATTTTAGGATTTAAAATGAATTGGGTAATTTTATCCAAATAAAAGTAATTGCGAAGATTTAAAAATGGAAGCTTACGTCTTGTAAGACTGGCTAAGCTTTGAGATGATGCTTTTGAAAATGGCCTTGATTGTCAGGCTATTATGAGAAGATAATTTGAAAGAATGGACGGAGCAAGGATAAGTGCATAATTGCGTGTAAAATTTGAAAACTATTGCTTTAAAACCGGAGGGACAAAATTGGGTGTCAACAGCTGCCCCTCTTTGCCCGGGGATGATGAAAGAGTCTTCGGGCAAAGACGTTGACAGTATGGCAATTTTGTCATGACTCTAGAGACGTGCCTATGACTTAAGAGAATGTGGGGGTCGTCAGGTTGAAATGCTTGCTTTGCTTGAACTATATATCCTGCAATGAAGATGTGCCTGTGACATAATGTGTATGTGAAATGTACCTTCCCACCGGGCTGGATTATCTTTCCAGGATTCTTGCCGTATATAGTTGTGTCTGTTATGCCATGATCGTGTGTCCTTTGTTGTAAAGTGTTAGATTCGATGTTGGGCTGTGTACCCTCAGTCGATGCATCAGTCGGAGTACCCTCCGCAAAGAATTAATGTTTTAAATTATAATAATAATAAATTTTATTGTTTATTCTCTTTTATAGTAACAAATTTTTATTTTTAATTGTTCGAAAGTTAAGGCCTTATGGTTTATTTGTATCTCATAAAAACTGTAACATTATTCAATTTCTTACAATTGTTAAAAAAGTTAGATCTTTTGTTTTTATAATTTTTTTCTTGTTTTTAATTTTCTTAATTTTTTTTTGTACTTTTGATTTTTTTGACTCATTATGCAATTTTATTAATTTAAAATTAATTAAAAAATAAGATCCATGGGACTTACGCCCCATGTCTCGGGGCTTACGCCTCGCCTCATTGTAAGTGAAACGCTTCGTCTTGCGCCCCCGCCTTTTAAAACATTGGTGTATCCTAAACTGACGCTTCAGACTGTGTACCCTCAGCTAATGTAAATGACAAATCGATATCGGGCTACGTACCCTCAACTGACGCTTCGGGCTGTGTACCCTCAGCTAATTTAAATGACAAATCGATATCGGGCTGTGTACCCTCAACCGACGCTTCGGGCTGTGTACCCTCAGCTAATGTAAATGCAAATCAATGTCGGGTAAATGTGAATCGATATCGGGCTGTGTACCCTCAACCGATGCTTCGGGCTGTGTACCCTCAGCTCATGTAAATAACAAATCGATATCGGATTGTACACCCTCAACCGACGGTTCGGGCTGTGTACTCTCAGCTAATTTAAATGACAAATCGATATCGGGATGTGTACCCTCAACCGACGCTTCGAGCTGTGTATCCTCAGCTAATGTAAATGACAAATAGATATCGGGCTGTGTACCCTCAACCGACGCTTCGGGCTGTGTACCCTCAGCTAATTTAAATGAAAAATCGATATCGGGTTGTGTATCCTTAACCGACTCTTCGGGCTATGTATCCTCAGCTAATTTAAATGATTAACCTTTGTTGAAACGCATCTATCGTGTGCTACTTAGCTACGTGTCTTTTGTGCCTACATCCAAAGAAATATTGGTGAGTTGTGCAGGGTGGTTTGGTTTGTGCATTCTTGCCTTGCATCACGCTCGCTGTCCATGAGTGCCTTGGCCGAACTGACAGGGATATGCATGAAACAGTAAATAATGCAAACTTTTTGAAAAACTTTTATAAGAAAGGAATGAAATGAAATAAAATATCCCATTAGGCCACGAGTCACGTAGTGTAACGCCGTAGTTGTCGCTTTTCATGCTGTTCTGAATTCCATCAATTTGAGGTTCCCTCAAAATTCTGCCCCAGTTTGTGCTTGAAATTCTTGAGAGATCCTCAAAAATTTCTGCCCAAGTGTCAGCTATTTCTGTCCTCTAGGAATTTTTTAGAGTTCCTCAAAAATTCTGCCCCAGTGTTTGCTTTGTGGGAAAATGAAATTTTTGTGTTTATTCGATCGAACCTTGAGTAGTTTTCCTACGTATTCCACTTGAGGAATCAGGTCGTGACGTAGTTCAGATTATATAATATATTGCAGAATGGGGAAACCACTAATTAGTACAAGCTCTTAAACATAGTATCTTTTGACAGCGTCTGATTTAATTGGTTTTGGCCAAACTTCTCCGTCCATCTCTGCAAATATCAATGCTCTTCCATTCAGAACTCGATGAACCATGTACCACCCTTGCCAATTTGGTGCAAACTTGCCTTTTGCCTCTTCTTGGTTTGGAAATATCTTCTTCAGTACCAATTGCCCAGGTTCGAAGAAGCTTTCTCGAACTTTCTTGCTAAATGCCTTAGCCATTCTCCTCTAATATAATTGCCCATGATATATTGCATTCAGTCTCTTGCCATCAATGAGAGCCAATTGCTCTATTCTTCTTTTGATCCATTCGGCGTCTTTCAACTGTGTTTCTTGGATGATTCTCAAAGATGGTATCTCGACCTCCGCGGGTATTACTGCCTCGGTGCCATACACAAACAAGTAAGGAGTAGCCCCTGTTGATGTTCTCATTGTGGTGCGGTACCCTAACAGAGCATAGGGTAGGTTCTCGTGCCATTGCTTTGAATTGTCTGTCATCTTGCGCAATATCCTCTTGACATTCTTATTAGCCGCCTCGATCGCACCATTCATTTGAGGTCTGTATGCAGTGAAATTGTGATGCTTGATCTTGAAAACCTCAAAGGTTGCTTTCATCAAGTCACTATTGAGATTAGACCCATTTTCGGTGATTATGGACTCAGGAATGCCAAACCGACAGATCATCTTATCACAGACAAAGTCAGACACCACCTTCTTTGTTACTGACTTGTCCGATGCAACTTCCACCCACTTGGTAAAATAGTCAATGGCTACCAGTATGAAACGATGTCCATTAGAAGTGGCTGGCTCGATAAGTCCTATGACATCTATTCCCCAGGCGGCAAAAGGCCAAGGCGATCCTATAATGTTTAATTCATTGGGAGGCACTGGAATCATATCTCCGTGGACTTGACACTGGTAACATTTCATCGCGTGCTTTATGCAATCGTGCTCCATTGTCATCCAGAAATAGCCGGCCCTCAAAATCTTCTTTGAAAGTACGAAACCGTTCATCTGTGGGCCGCACGTCCTATAGTGTATTTCTTCCAACAATTTGGCAGCTTCTTTAGCGTCCACACATCTCAGCAAACCTAATCATCTCTCCTTTTGTACAAAACTTCTCCATTTAGAAAGAAACCATTGGCTAGCCTCCTCAGTGTCTTCTTTTGGAGACTTGTTGCATTCTTTGGGTAAGTGCCATCTTTGAGAAGCCCTTTGATGTTGTAGAACCAAGGTTGTCCGTCCAGTTCTTCTTCTGCATGATAACAATATGATGGCTGCTTTCTCACTATCACGGGTATTGAGCCAATGTAGCTCTTGTCCGGATGTTTGATCATGGAAGATATGGTAGCCAAAGCGTCCGCGAACTCATTTTGCAGTCTAGGGATATGCTGGAACTCTATCTTGGTGAATCTTTGCTTCAGTTCCTTTACACACTCCAGGTACGGCAGTATCATGGAGTTCATTGTTGTCCACTCTTCTCGGACTTGGTGAATCAGTATGTTAGAATCCTCGATTGCTAACAGCTCTTGTATGTTCATGTCCACCGCCAATCGAAGACCCAAGATGCAAGCTTCATATTCCGTCCTGTTGTTGGTGCAAAGAAACCTTAGTTTGGCCGTTACAGGATAGTGTTGTCCAGTCTCGGAAATTAATACCGCTCCAATACCTACTCCCTTGAAATTTACCGCTCCATCGAAGAATAGCCTCCAGTTATCATATTCTTCGGTGATATCTTCCCCTACGAACATGACTTCTTCGGCCGCGAAATAGGTTTGCAATGGTTCATAGTCATCTCCTACTAGAATCCGGCCATATGATCACCCAAGGCTTGAGCTTTTACCGCCTTTTGGGTGACAAAAGTGATGTCAAATTCGCTGAGCAGCATTTTCCATTTAGCCATCTTTCCAGTAAGCATGGGTTTTTGAAAGATGTATTTGAGAGGGTCAATCCTTGATATCACCAATGTTGAGTAAGTTGTCAAGTAATGTCTCAACTTCTGTGCTATCCACGTCAATGCGCAGCACATGCGCTCTAGCAACATGTAGTTGGCCTCGAAGGGTAAACATCTTGCTTAGATAGTATATTGCCTGCTCCTTCCTTCCAGTTGAATCATGTTGTCCCAATACCCAACCGAAGGCCGAACCTACTACTGACAGGTACAGGATCAAAGGTCACCCGGGCTCAGGTGGAGCCAGCACAGGCGGGCAAGACAAGTATTCCTTTATCCGATGTAATTGAGCCTTCCAGGAAGCTCATAACCTCTTTCTTGCTTTTGGGCGGTGGCAATTCTACGATGGCTTTGATCTTGGATGGATCTAACTCGATACCTCTTCTATGATGATGAAACCCAGAAGCTTCCCCGCTTGAACACCAAAAGCGCACTTTGCTGGATTTAGATTCAGATTCTACTTTCGCAAGCGATTGAAAAACTTACGCAAGTAGTCAAGATGCTATGAACTCTTCTTTGATTTGATGATCACATCATCCACATAGACCTCAATCTCTTTGTGCATCAAGTCATGAAACATAGTTGTCATTGCCCTCATGTAAGTCGCCCCAGCATTGTTCAATCCAAACGGCATAACTTTGTATCAATAGGTCCCCCAAGATGTGGTGAAAGCTGTCTTCTCGGCATCTTCCTCATCCATGAGCACTTGATGATAACCGACAAAATAGTCTACGAAGGATTGCAGTTCATGTTTCGCATAATTGTCAATCAGGATGTGTATATTTGGCAAAGGAAAATCATCCTCCGGGGTTGCTCTACTCAGATCCCTATAATCCATACAAACTCGGAGTTTCCCATCTTTCTTCAGCACTGGGACAATGTTAGCCAACCAAGTTAGATACTCAACTGTTTTGAAGATCCCTGCATTGAGCTGCTTGGCTACCTCCTCACCAATCTTCAACAAAACCGATGACTTGAAAGTTCGGGCCTTTTGCTTGACCGGCGGAAAGCCCGGATTGATAAGTAATTTATGAGCTACCACGTCCGTGCGTATGCAAGTCATGTCATCATACGACCAGGCGAATACATCCTCATATTCTTTAAGAAACTCAGTATATCGCTTTTTATCTTCGGCGATGAGATGCACACTGATCTTTGTCTCCTTCACAATTTCCTCATCTCCTAAATTTATCACCTCAGTTTCCTCTAGGTTTGGCTTAGGCTTGTTTTCAAGTCTTTCAATTTCTTGTTGCGTGGTTTCATCGAAATCATCATAATCAACTCCAGTTTCCTCAAGCTCCATTGTTTCATTACATGTTGCGATTGTGGACCCAATGGGATTATTGTTTTGAATGCTGAAAAAATAAAATATTGCAAAATTAAAAGATTAAAGCAAAAGTTAAGCGGGAGACATGTGCAACAAAAACGAAAAAATGCAAATTCCACGACTCAAAGTCGGGTTTTATTTTAGAAAGCATAAAAATAAATTTTATCGCCTCAGCTCTACCAAGGTCCATGGTAAGCTCGAGCCCGGTTGCTGACCCAGTTGTTCAATGCCGCTCCAGATCCAGCCTTTGTCAGTCCAGGTGGTTCAACATGTTCTTCCAGGATCACACAGCAGTCTTCATCAGATATGAATAGACTTTGCCCTACTGCCAGCAGATCCTTTTTCAGTTGTCTTCGGCTCCACCCCTTTTGCTGCGGACACCTCCCCTTTTTGGCCATCTAAGTATCCAGATGAAACAAAGATTTGCAAGAGAGTCTTGGTGCTTTTCTTATAAAACTTGAAGTCTAGTGATGCTTCTTCCATGCTCTTTTCGTAGGTCACAATGTACCCTATGCCATCATTGTCGGGCCTCATCACAATTCTGATCGGCTCAACCATGCCATCCAAGTTCTTGCCTAGACCTTTACCAGGTTCATAGCCTTGCTTAATCACGATGCCTACGACCTAGTCTCCGGACCAATTTGCAGGTTGTGGGAGTATATATAGCTCTTCGATCACTACCTCCATAGGTTCGGGTGCCTTGAGTATCCACACTTGCTTTCCCTTTGTTTCTTCAAAGATGCGCTTCCAATTGGGACGGGCATTAGGTGAGTATATCGGTCGCTTCTCAATCTTAGCCGATAGAGTCTCACGAAATTCGCGTGAGGGTACCCCCTCAATCAGACATGACTGGCTGCTCAAATCAAATTCTTCCTTCATAACCTTTGCCTCGGCCATTCCAATAGGCGCTGTAAAAGCTTCTCTTCCTCTCTTCAACCCCAGGTGGTGTATTGACCAACTTGGGAGTGAAATGTGCAGTATAGCCTTCTTGGACTGTGTCTGGGGGATTCCAACTTGAGTTGTAATTCTTGCGGCATCCCCCTCGAGTATCTTGCACTGCTCCCACGAGTTCTACATCATAGAATGTCTGCCCATCAGAAGCGTTCCCTTCGATTGCTGGTATTGTTTGCTCATTGTAGATTGAATTGTTCCCTTCATCGAACATTACCACCTCTTTGTGGTCCCACTCGAACTTCACAGTTTGGTGCAATGTAGAAGGCACTGCTCCAGCCATATGGATCCAGGGCCTCCCCAGTAACAGATTATAGGAAGCAGAGATGTCCATGACATAAAATTCAGCAGTGAACTCCAAAGGACCGACCATGATAGTTAGGTCAATTTCCCCAATGGTGCTTCTTTGCGATCCAGCGAATGCCTTCACCTTCATGTCTCTCTCCCTTATTCTTCTTTGGTTAATTCCCATTCTTTTCAAAGTGATTAACAGGCATATGTTCATATCAGAACATCCGTCGATCAAGACTCTTCCTACGAACCAATATTTGCATTTGACAGTGACGTGCAAAGCTTTGCTGTGACTCAATCCTTCAGGTGGTAGCTCATCTTCATGAAAAGCAATTCCGTTGGCCTCCATGACTTGTCCAACCATGTTGGCCAGGTTTTCAACTGAGGTGTCCACCGGAAAATATGCTTCATCCAACACCTTCATCAAAGTATTTCGGTGGCTCTCCGACTTGAGGAGTAAGGCTAAAACAGAGATTTGTGCTGGAGTCTTGCCCAGGTGCTCAACCACGGAGTACTACTTTGCTTGTACCTTCTTCCACAACCCTTCGGACTCCTCTTCGCTGATGCCTCGTCTATCTTGAACAAGATGCTCGGGAGTATAAATCCTTACACTCCTAGTCATCCCCTATGCAGCAACAGTCTCAACTGTGGACTTGTTCTTCTTCTCTATTTCGTAATCCCATGGCACCGCCTTGTCACTGTATGGGGGAACCACATCGACATAAAATCTTGGAGCCACTTCTACCTCAACGGGCTCCGGTGCTGGAGCAGCTTGAGCAACTGAAGCAGTTACGGGTACGTCTTCCTTTGCCTTGACAATGGTCCCTTCCAAGTTGCATTCCTCATCCAACTCGATTAGACTCACCCTATTCTCTCTATGATTAGGCAGGGGATTGTTGTGCACGTTCGAGTCTTCAAGTGTATCATCTTTTGATCGATCAAATCTTATATTTTGTCCCTTAAGGCGTAGTACTTTTCAGTATCGTGACCAGGTTCTCCAGAGTGGTAGGCACATGTTTAGGTTTGATCAAAACAGGGTGTTATCCTATCAGGCATCTTGAATGGCACGGGTTGTATATGGCCAGCTACTTTGAGTCTCTCGAAAAACTGAGTGCGAGATTCAGCTAGTAGGGTGTAGTTTCTTTTGGCTCTTGGGTTGTTATTGGCGTGAGGCCTTGGTGAATAGGTGTTGGTGTTTCGGTAATTGGGACTTTGTGGGTATGTTGGTCTTTGTGGTAGTGGGTTTTGGTACATGGGCTGAGTGTTGTAGACTGGGTAGGTGGATGTGGGTAGTATGTATGGGTAGGATGGATGAGGTGTTCAGTAGTAGTGGTTATGGTAGGAGAGTGGTCAAGTGATGCGGCCACGAAGGAGACATCGTCCTTCTTCTTTCTTGATATGGTAGTGCTGCCAGCTTGTAGGGTTTTGTTAGCGGCTTCTAGAGTAGCCAAGCTAACAATTCTTCCAGTCTTCAGTCCATCTTCGACCATATCCCCAATCTTGATCAAATCTCCAAACTTCTTATCTTGCAGATTCAGCATCTTGTAAAAGTAGACGTCTTCTTGTATGCGGATGAAGGTTGCCACTATCTCGGCGTCTTCCATGGAGGGTTGGACTTTAGCGGTTTCAGCTCTCCATCTAGTTGGAAATTCTCTAAAGGTCTCAGTAGGCTTCTTCTTCAGCTTCTCTAAGTAGAACCGATCGGGCACAGCATCAGTGTTATGCCCAAAACTGTCAACAAAGTCTCCAGCCATTGCTTCTCAGCTCGTCCACTTCTTTGTTTGTTGCTTTGAGTACCATACCAGCACATCTCCAGTCAAGCTGCGGTTCAACAGCTACATGCGTATCTTTTCGTCATGTCCAACTCTAACCAACTTGTCACAGTAAGACCTTAAATGAGTCATTGGGTCAGTAAGACCTTAAATAAGTCATCGGGTCTCCACTATCGTCGAACATGTTAAACTTGGGTGTATTATAACCTTCAGGCAGCTTCAAGTCAGGGTACAAGCAGAGGTCCTCATAAGCCAGCCCTCGGGTTCCTTTAGTGTCTTGGAGTTGCTTGAACTTCTCTACCAGCCATTGGACTTGCTCTCTGGTGTTGTCTGGGTCTTCCTTGGTCCATGCATACATTTCATGATCTTTGGTGGGTGATGCGATGGTTTTTGTTTCCACGGTGAAAGAAGGTAAGTTGTTTTGCAGTGCTTATTGTGGCAGAGTGTAGGTAGGATAAGGAATGTCTTTTTCAGGGTAGAGTGGGTCTTTGCCGTGAGGGCGGGTAGTTTTGTTTGGTCAATGATCTCATCAGTACGGGCGAGAGGGATCCTATTCTCCAACTCGAATATCCTCTGTTCCAAGTTAGCATAGTTTTCATAGGCGACCATACCTTGCTTCTCAGGAGTTCCATTTCCGACTTTGTCAAACTCAGCCATGATATTTCGTCCCGTCCTTGTCCTTGTAGGTAAAGGGGGAGGTGTTGGAATTGATCCTCTGGATCTCAACCAGTATTGCGGCGCAGCCAGAATGCACAAACCAAACTATCAGGGACTTGGGGACCTTCATATCAAAACAAAGAAGAAAGATGAGTATATGTTAGTTTAAAATGAAATCGTGTTCTATCATGAAAGGGGCCTCTTTTGTACCAGAGGTAGGCCCATCGTGAATTCGAAGCAATGTTTGCACAGGATACATAATTTTGTTTGCATAAACATAATCAACACAAGCCTAAAACCAAAAATGATGAAATTTTATTTAATTTTCTTGGCTTTATTACAAACACTGACTTAAAACAAAGACTCGACTAAACGAAAGACAACGTCAAAAAGAAAAGACGACTCGATTTTAGGACGACTAGACTAATGTGCCAAGCAAAGAGGTTTTGAATCAAACATCGATTCCAACATCTTCTTTCTCTTCTTTGGTTTCTTCCTTAGGCTTGTGAACCAGGATCATTGGTGGAGGGTCGGCGAACATCTCCATCAGATCTTTCCCTGCTTCCATGTCGCCCAGAGATTTCGTTAAGAATTCGGTGATTTCTATTCCCTTTGCTTCCTTTTCTTCTAGTGGTACTGACTTAAAATACTCTCCCCATCCCTTGAGCAGATCTTGCTAATTCCCAACAGCTTGCCTTGCAGCCATGACCTTGCCGATCCAGTACTTGAGTTCATCCCCTTTGATCTTATCCTTGTATTGTCTCCTCATTTCCCTCTCTTATGTCACCCTTAGCTCTTTCTTCCCTTGATCAAACTCGTGTCGCAGCTTCTTGTATTTTTCGGCGACACTCGGAGCTTTGGTTTTTCTTTTTGGTGTAGTCTTTGATCGGAACCTTGCCTTATCCTCGCTGAGCCATTGAGGATAGGCCAGAGTAGCCGCGGGGTTTACCCTATTGTCTCGACCACGACAAAATTGCATAGTAAGCCTCTTTTCCCACATTGTCAAAATAGTTCCCACCATTGGATGTTCGATGTCTTTCATATCAACATTGAAGCTTCTTCCTTCAGTCAACTGTGGGGTCTATTGTGTCATCCCTACTTGTCGGATAATTCTTAGAGGAACGTAGTGGTGAGTCCCTGGGAATCCAATCAATGTCAACACAGTGATGTCTTGACCTTATATGGAAACAGTGAAGCCAGTACAATTTACAATCACCTATTGCACCTCTTACAACTCCTCGAGCTTGGTGTACCATCCCTCCATGTTTGCAGGGTATTCCCATGCTGCTGTTCCAGCCATACGGGTGCTATGTGAGCGGATTCCTCCTCTCTATGACGGTTTTGGTACTATTGGACTGATAGGGACACTGTGCAAATACACTATCAACAAGATTTGCAGCAACAGATTGCAACCTTCGAAAAAGTCTCCTCCTCTCCTTCATTTGGTTAGAGCCCTATAAACTTCTCCCAGAATCATTGGAACCAAACTTACTTGACTTTTGTGAGCTACCTTTTCGCAATCCCTCTACTACTCTTCCCAGCCTTATGTCGATCTTTCCTTCCTTCTCGGGGAAAACCATGCTCCCCAGAAAAGCAATAATGAAACCATTGGATTCAGTCCACTCCCAGTCTTGAATTTCCCATGCCCCAGTCCAATCCTGCCAAAGTGTTCGATCTCCAAATCTAGAATCCAGGTATTCCAGTGTTACTTTCCTATCATGCACCCCTTCACCGTATGGATGATAAGGAGCACCCAATAATTCAATGAACTCCTTAGGATCCGCTTCTCGGGGATAAATCATCGTCTCGGGCCCGAGCTCTAACCCTTCTAGTCCTCCAAATTCTTCTAGAATTGGTGCCAACTCCAAACCATTGAAATGAAACACAGCTCTCTTATAGTCCCAAAAGTGTGTAGCGGCCTCGACCAAACCAGGCATGGCAGTGTGGGCCTTGAGAGCCACCAACTCCCCCAACACTTTTTGAACATGAGCCTTACTAATGATGTCCAGATCTTCCCACCAGAGCCTAATCAAATGAAGAGGTCGGGAACAAATCTCGAACTGAAGTGCACCTCTTGCAGCCGTTGTCTACAACATAAAAGAAAAGGTAAAGACAAAAACATTCTAATAGTCTTTATCATGTTTGAGCAGACAATCAATATTTTGTGCAAACATTTCTTCTAATCCATGCAGGGATGCAATTTGTCATTTCTCGGGTTAAGAACCCTTTTGACGTTTGGACAAGGCTTCCTAATAGACCTTAACGTGCCATGGACTTAAGGATTTTCTATGTTTAAATGATATAAAGAAAAAATAAACATGCGTCGCCAATTGTTCTCAAAATTCCCCCAAAACTTCATTATATAACTTGAAGTTTAATACATAAAAACTTTTGTAAATAAAAAGATAAGACACAACTAGACAGTGGGTTCCTCCTCTAGCCTGCCTTCTTTGCTTCTCACACTATCTCTTGATCTTCCTCTAAAGCCTCCACTAAATAACCTTTGGCCGCGAACATGTAAAGTATGTCTACGGCGCTGCATTCGGCATTCCAATGCCCCAGCTTTTCCATCAATCCCTCTATCTTTCCTTCAAAATTAAGTGCACGTTTCTTCCATGTCTCTGTCTTTCTTTGGTGCTCCGTTTCCGATTCTGATAACCTCCGCATTAGCCATTTATATTTAATTTACGCCTCTACTTTTTTGTCTTTGATAGTGTCGCTCCTATTTGGTCCTGATGTAATTGTCCCTCCTAACTCTGCTTGCAACCAGTTTGCATAGTGTGGTTCACAACCTGCTTTATACCGATCTCGTTCTATAGATTTTGGACCCATTGTACGACGATTTTTCCAATTATCGATGATTTTCCCAGCCAAAGTAATCTTTTCTTCAATGTAATCAAGTTGATATCATCCGGTGAAAGCCATTTGTATTATGCATTATTTCCTACCGGCTTGCCTCATGACTCTTCCAGGGATGTATTGTTGAAGGCCTCGCAGCCCCATTAGAGTAAAAAAAGGAGTGGCATTGGCTCGAATTGTGAATTCATTTGTCGGGAACCAAGTGAACATCCATTGTACCGTGTCGTCTGTTATGCTGTTAAAGAGTTTCAACCAACCTTCAGCGCTACTTGCTTGTTTCAAGTTTCTAACTCCATAACGTTGTGTGGTTATGCGATTAATGCCTGATGGTTTGAGTATTTCCGTGCTTCCTCTCACTATTTCTAAATGCTCTTTAAACCAGAGTTGTAGTTATAAATTGCACCCTTCAAAATATTTAGCCCCCTTCTTACAAAGCCCCAAAGCTCTATAAATGTCGGCCAAAATCATAGGTACCAAAGTGCACTCTTGTTTGTCAGCCCCCTTCATCACAGCTTCTACTACCTTGATCAATCGTACCCCAATGTAATGCTTTGAATTTTCAGGAAACATCATAATGCCCAGAAAACTAACTAAGAAGGCGAAAATCTTTCCTTTATGCCAATCATCGTAGGAAGTGAAATCTTCACGCCTTTGGTCGAAAGCACTATCATGACCAAAATTCTCATACAGAAAGGACAAAGGTATATCACCCTTTTCTATGAATGTCACTGTGTCGTTTCCAGCAAGGCCAAGCAACTTGCGAAAGTCACTCAAAATGGGAAACTTTGGGATGATGATCGTCGTCTCTTGCCATGTACGCTTTTCTCTGATCATACCTGAATCTTCTATAAAACCCCCTATCTCTTCTAATAACGGTGTCAACTCTACGTCATTGAACCTAAAGACATTCCATTGCTCATCCCAAAACGTAACCGTCGCCTCGATAGCCCCACGATATGGTTCCACTTCAATTAGTAAAGGTAGAAGCCTCCAGTACTTATGAACCCGCAAACGGCCATAACTCCCTAAATTACTCCACCATCATGCCAGTAGAGGAGGAACACCCATAACCATGCTAAACTTTGGACATTTTTGAGCCATAAAGACCTACAAATAAAAAGAGAAATTAAAAATAAACACCCCACCCTTATTTTGAGAACAATATAACCGTTACATTTTATTTTCCATAAATGCAAATAATCATGTCCAAACGCTCTTTGGGGTTGAAAACCCGTTTAGAACGTTGGACAAGTTGGCCTATTCGAGACTTGGAAACAGGTCAACTAACAGGATATCATGATGCATGAGTTCCTATCGTCTCCACTAAGATTTGGTTTAGACATAGTTCCCCCAAACGGACAATTTGGAGGTGGAAAAGTTATGGGACCGTCGGCTGTACCACGGACTCGACCTATCCTAAAATTTTTCGAAGGGTATTTTGTAGGAGTGAGAACGGCCGTCAAACCAATGCAGCCGTTTTGTTTTTCCAAGTATATCGTACGAGTGAATGTTGATGGGGAGGTATGTGTTACAGCTCGTATGTCCAAAGTGAGGTATATCGTTCTAATGACATGTTAAGAATGATTTAAGTAATCTTAAAGTCATAATTGGACCATATATGACTTTTATATGTTGAATATAAAGGTTGGGAAAAATCAGATTTAAGTTGCGGAAAAACCGACTAAGGATTTGCCTTTTAACGGAGCTTTTTCAGCAACTAATTCCGTGTGTTATATGAGGTCTTTTAGAGACATATGATAAACCAAATTGAAGTTCTTGGAGTTTAGTTTCCAAGACTTTTGACTGTTTGTTCATACAATGTCTGGATAAAAAGATATGAGTATTAGAAGTCAGACCAGAAAAGGGACATAAGCGCAAAAGAGGGCTAGAAATGAAATGTTTTTGTTATAAAAGAGAAATCCTTCATTTTCTCGAAATTTTCAAGAAACCCCACGATATAAATAGACGTCTCTGGAGTTTGAATCCATTTTTTTTATTTTGAAGAAACAACATCAATTTTGACTCGAAACGGAATATGGATTGCGTCAAAACGCTCTACGCAATTAGGGTAACATTATGCTACCTTCAATTTCGTCTATAGTTTGAGTTTTAGAATTACTTTATAGCTAAGTAAAGTACCTAAATTCTATGTTATAGCTTGTTTAAGCTATAGAAGGTGTGGAATTCAAAGGAAACAAAGTTTAGAAGCTAGAAACATCAAAGGTATGTAAGACTAAACCTTTCTTTTGGCAAGGCATGTATCTTTTAGCTTTTGAAGCTTTTCTTAGTTCTAAACTTAGTGTTTCTTGTGAGAAACTTGTATGGTACCAAGGAAACCTTTTATATACTTAATTTAGTACTAAAATCCAAGGTGAAAGACGTCCAAATCAGCAAGACAAAACGTTTCAAAATCTGGAAAATTGTTTTGATCTTTAGACAGTTGTTAGTATATTAATCATAATTCCTTGTACAAAATTGATATGAAGATGATTTAAGAATCCCCAGAATCTTAAGACATATATCTACATCTTTCATGAGACCATGAAGACTATATCTTTGATCTACACTCTGAAAATTAGGTTGAAAGTCAAGACAGTGGTGTTGTCCAGACATTCTATCTGCGGATGAGTTATGTCATTCAGTTGTCTCATCTTGTTATCCGTTTAACATGTTTATGTCATCAGTTTATCCGGGTATCCATTCCCGTGTATAGTATAGTGCTGGTTCTGTTTTTTCAGATCATCCAGTTTCAAGGAAAACTCTGCCGAAATTTTTATAGAAATTCAAAGAGTTTGACAAATTCTGAGTTCTAGGTTGTGTTTATAATTCTATCAACAGTTTTCTTATCATTCCTTGAGTCCATATCTGTTGTTGTCACATGTGTTATGCCTCATACATGCTTATGCTTATATTGTGATCATGTTATGTGTGATTTGGAGTCCCCCATAGAGGCTGGACATTGGACACACAGTCCAGTCGCCTGTGATACTACCCGTCTGGGGGATACAGCCCCTCAGGTTCAGGCGAGAGTTGAAACACCTAGTATGACCGGGCGTCATTCACACACTCTGACCAGAGAGACTAGATATTACTGGCTGGGGGGAATATAGCCCATAACACCCACCAGGTTTGTTATATACGCGTATATAGCCACAGTATGCACTGCATGATTATACACGAGGCTAGTCCAGGTTTTCAGTTACCTGATTTGGGGGGATACAGCCCATAACACCACATAGGTACTAGTTCAGATGTTCAGTTGCCTGATTTGGGGGGATATAGCCCATAACACCAGACATGTACAACTTCAGATAACAGTTCAGTTTTAGCTCTGTACCAGTTATCAGTTCTCAGTTTTCAGCCACCAGTTCTTAGCGTCAGGATCAGTTGACAGTTATCAGTTCCAGTTTCTAGTTACTAGTTCTCAGTCATATTACAGTTATTTATCAGTATAGTTCAGCTCAGACTTCAGTTTCTGATTCAGCTAGACTTCAGTTTATATTCAGATCATATTTAGTACGTTCTTTAGATTTCCAGCTATATTGCTATGCTCCAGCTCATATTTACATATCTATATTCCAGCCTTACAGTTTCATTCAGCTATGATATATTATATGCTCATGCCTTATATACTTGGTACATATCGTACTCACGCCCTTTTCTGGGGCGCTGCGTTTCATGCCGCGCAGGTGCAGATAGATCAATGCTTGGACCATGTTAGTAGGTCATCTATCAGCTATTGGAGTCACTCCGCTTACTCCCGGAGTTACTTATCTTTTGATATGTGTACAGTCAGCCAATTTGGGTATGGCGGGGCCTTGTCCCGTCCTTTGTATATTCAGTTCAGCACTCTTAGAGTCCTGTAGATATGTCTCTGTGTGGTGCAGTCAGTAGGTTATATATTTTATCGTGTGATAGCCTTGTCATCTTTCCAGACTTTATGTTTTCAGTAAATATGTATGTATTTATAACAAGGTTGCCAGCTCATCTCTATAATTCATAGATTATTAATAGGTTTAGCGATAACCGATACTTAAGTGTCGGTTATTCGTCGCGGCCCTAGGTTGGGTCGTGACAAAAGTGGTATCAGAGCAGTTCAGTCCTAGGGTGTCTACAGGCCGTGTCTTGTAGAGTCTTGTTTAGGAGTATGTTGCACCATACTTATGAACAGGAGGCTACAAGACACTTCAGGACAGTTGTCTTTCTTTCTTCTCTAGATCGTGCGATAGAGCTATGATTGCAGAATTCATTCCTCTAATAATAGTGTTTTCCGCAAAGCAATGTCGCCGAAGAAACTAACAGCTACCCAGAAGGGCAAGGCTATTGCCGGCCAGGGTACTAGTAGAGTGCCACCTAATGTGGATGAGAGTGAGGAGTTCAGACCTGAGGCTCCATCTGAGACCTCACAGATCCCTTCAGTTCAGGGTGATATTAGAGGGACTGCATCTGCCATACCTCCAACTCCTCAGCCTGATAGTCAGGGACAGGAAGTGAGGGATGCCATCAGATTATTGACCAGTGTTGTAGTTGCTCAGAATAGACAGCATAGTGCAGATGCCCAGGGAGATACTGGACCCAGGATCAGGGATTTTATCCAACTAGAGCCTCCAGCCTTTACTGGATCCCATACAGGAGAGGACTCTAAGGATTTTCTAGTGAGGATAGCTAGAGTGTTGAGGGTTATGCACGTGTCAGCCACAGAGTTAGCAGAGTTGGCTGCATTCAAATTGCATGACCTAGCAGCAGGGTGATATCAGATATGGGAGCTATCTAGAGGGCTAGATGCTACTCCCGCGGCTTGGAAGGAATTCTCGGATGCCTTTCTTGATCAGTATATGCCCATAGAGACAGAGAGAGCCATGCTAATCAGTTCCTGACCTTGAGACAGGAAAGTTTGAGTGTAGAAAAGTATAATTATCGCTTTAATTCTTTAGAAAGGTTTGCCCCCACTGTGGTAGCGAGTATGGAGGATATAATTCACAAATATGTAGTGGGACTTGGTCCATACCTGGTGAACGAGTGTATGACGGTTGCTATGCAGCCATGTATGAACATATCATGCATTTAGGCGTTTTCTTTATCACTTGAGAAGAGGAAGTAGAAATAGAGACCCGACAGGGACAGATTGTTTGGTTCATTCGAAGACACGTCTGGAGCGAGTAGGCAGCAGAGTGTTAGACAGGCACCCACTAATGTACCTCCATAGTCCTGTGGCCCGAGATTTGATAGACCTCCTCAGTCCAGATCAAGTCACGCATCACAGACTTCAGGATTTAAGCGTCGTGGTACTTCTGTACAGGCCGGTCAGACATATCCTAGATGTCCAGATTGTCGTAGATGCCAGTTGGGACCATGTAAGTTAGGAGTTGATACTTGTTATATTTTTCACGAGGCAGGCCATTTCATGAGAGATTTTTCGACTAGGGGTGGTAGTGGTGCAGCCCAGCCAACTAGATCAGCAGTTGCTTCCTCAGCACCAGCACGCCATCAGGGGCATGTTCTTTAGAATGGCACTTGCATAACTGAAAGAACTTAAGGAGCAACTGAAGGATTTGTTAGATAAAGGCCTCATCAGACCCAGCATTTCCCCGTGGGGAGCCCCGGTATTGTTTGTGAAAAAGAAAGACGGCTCTCTACGCATGTGCATAGTTTAAAGACAGCTGAATAAAATCACAATCAAGAATAAATACCCTCTGCCCAGGATTGATGACTTGTTCGACCTGCTCGAGGGTGCCAAGTGCTTCTTGAAGATAGATTTGCGATTAGGCTACCATCAGGTTAGAGTTAGAGAATCTGATATACCTAAGACTGCATTCAGGACTAGGTATGGCCATTATGAGTTTTTAGTGATGTCGTTTGGACTCACTAATGCTTTTGCAGTATTTATGGATCAAATGAACAGCGTATTCAGGCCTGATCTAGATTTATTTGTGATTATATTTATTGATGATATTCTCATATATTCAAAGTCTGAATCAGAGCATGCAGAGCGCCTACGCACAGTATTGGGTACTTTTCGGGACCGGTAATTATATGCTAAGTTCTCAAAGTGTGAATTCTGGATAGATTTAGTGGAATTTTTTTGGCCATATCATTTCAGCAGAAGCAATTAAAGTAGATGGCCAAAAGATCGAGACTATGAAAAATTGGCCCAGACCTACGATGCCAACTGAAGTACGTAGTTTTCTGGGTTTGGCAGGTTATTACAGAAGGTTCGTAGAGGGTTTTTCTTCCATTGCAGCTCCACTGACCAAATTGACACATGAAATAGCTGAATTTGAGTGGTCTGATTCTTGCGAGCACAGCTTCCAAGACCTAAAGAACAGGTTGATAACAGCTCCAGTACTTACACTTCCAGAGGGATCTGAGGACTATGTCATTTACTGTGACGCTTCTCGAATTGGTCTTGGTTGTGTTTTGATGCAGCACGGAAGAGTAATTGCCTATGCTTCCAGGCAGCTGAAAAACCCGAGCAGAACTACCCTACCCATGATCTGGAGCTTGCAGCAGTCATTCATGCATTAAAGATTTGGAGACATTATTTGTACGGAGTTCATGTTGATATTTATACAGACCACAAGAGCCTCCAGTACATATTTAAGCAAAAGGAGCTGAACCTATGATAGAGGCGGTGGCTAGAGTCGCTGAAGGACTACGACGTGGACATTCTTTATCATCCGGGTAAAGCGAATGTTGTTGCTGATGCCCTTAGTCATAAGTCTATGGGTAGTCTATCTTATTTATAGCCATAGAAAAGAGAGTTAGCTCATGCACTCTACCAGTTGGCCAGCATGGGAGTCAGATTAATTGATTCAGAGGACGCACGAGTTATAGTTCAAAAAGCAGCCACTACTTGCCTAGTTACAGAAGTAAAACAGCGTCAGTATGAGGATCCAGTTCTAGTTGAATACAGAAAAATAGCCAGAAGAAAACCGGAGTCACTATACAGGGTTACTAGTGATGGGGTTCTCATATATAAAGATAGACTTTGTGTTCCTGACGTTGCAGATTTACGTGGACAGATTATGACTGAGGCACGCTATTCCAGGTACACTGTTCATCCAGGTTCGACTAAGATGTATCATGACCTTAAGCAGATTTACTGGTGGGACGGAATGAAACATGACATAGCAGAATTTGTGGCTCAGTGTCCTAACTGCCAGCAGGTTAAGGTCGAGCATCAAAAACCTAGTGGCTTGTTACAGGAAATCGATATTCCATCATGGAAATGGGAAGCAGTGAATATGGACTTCATTACAGACTTGCCCCGTACGCGGAGCAAGTATGACTCTATTTGGGTTATAGTTGACAGGCTTATTAAATCAGCTCATTTCTTACCTATTAGATCTACATATACAGCGGAGGATTATGCTAGACTTTATCTCAGAAAGATAGTGCGCCTACATGGTATTCCAGTATCTATCATTTCAGACAGGGGCACACAGTTTACAGCAAATTTCTGGCGATCATTCCGGACAGGTTTAGGGACACAGGTGAATCTGAGTACAGCATTTCATCCACAGACAGACGGACAGGCTGAGCGGACCATTCAGACATTAGAAGATATGCTTAGAGCTTGCGTGTTAGATTTTAAAGGCAGTTGGAGTGATCATCTACCGTTGATAGAGTTTGCATATAATAATAGCTATCATTCCAGCATACAGATGGCGCCATATGAAGCTTTGTATGGGTGCAAATGCAGGTCTCCTATAGGATGGTTCGAGGTTGGCGAGTCTCAATTGATAGGTCCAGATTTAATCCAACAAGCCATTGATAAAGTCAAGTTGATCAGGGAAAGATTATTAGCAGCGCAGAGCAGACAGAAGTCCTATGCAGATAATCGACGTCGAGATTTAGAATTTCAGATTGGCGATTGGGTATTCCTGAGAGTATCACCTATGAAAGGCGTTATGAGATTTGGAAAGAAGGGGAAGCTTAGCCCTAGATTTATTGGTCCATATCAGTTTATCAGGCGAGTTGGGCGTGTAGCCTACGAGTTAGACCTTCTAGCAGACCTTCAGGAGGTACATCCAGTATTCCATGTTTCTATGCTCAGAAAATGTGTTGGAGATCCTTCTAGAGTTGTACCAGTAGATGATGTACAGATCACAGAGCAATTAACTTATGAAGAGGTGCTAATTGCAATTTTAGATAGGCAAATTCGTTGACTAAGGACGAAAGACATTCCTTCAGTTAAAGTGCTATGGCGAAGCAATAACGCGGAAGAAATAACTTGGGAAGCTGAGAATGATATGAGAGACAAGTATCCACATTTCTTCACTACTTCAGGTATATAACAGATCCTTGTTAAATGCTTTTACATACTTCATTTCACATTTGAGGACAAATGTTCCTAAGGGGGGAAGATTGTTACAGCTCGTATATCCAAAGTGAGGTATATCGTTCTAATGACATGTTAATATTGATTTAAGTAATCTTAAAGTCATAATGACCATATATGACTTTTATATGTTGAATATAAAGGTTGGGAAAAATCAGATTTAAGTTGTGGAAAAACCGACTAAGGATTTGCCTTTTAACGGAGCTTTTTCAGCAATTAATTCCGAGCTCTATATGAGGTCTTTTGGAGACATATGATATACAAAATTGAAGGTCTTAGAGTTTAGTTTCCAAAACTTTTGACGATTTGTTCATACAATGTCTGGATAAAAAGATATGGGTATCAGAAGTCAGACCAGAAAAAGGGCAAAAGAGGGCTAGAAATGAAATGTTTTTGTTATAAAAGAGAAATCCTTCATTTTCTAGAAATTTTCCTGAAAACCCACGATATAAACAGACCTCTCTGGAGTTTGAATCCATTTTTTTTATTTTGAAGAAACAACATCAATTTTGACTAGAAACGGAAAACGGATTGCGTCAAAACGCTCTACGCGATTAACGTAACATTATGCTACCTTCAATTTCGTCTATAGTTTGAGTTTTAGAATTACTTCATAGCTAAGTAATGTACCTAAATTATATGTTATAGCTTGGGTAAGCTATAGAAGGTGTGGAATTCAAAGGAAATAAAGTTTAGAAGCTGGAAACATCAAAGGTATATAAGACTAAACCTTTCTTTTGGCAAGGCATGTATCTTTTAGCTTTTGAAGCTTTTCTTAGTTCTAAACTTAGTGTTTCTTGTGAGAAACTTGTATGGTACCAAGGAAACCTTGTATATACTTAATTTGGCACTAAATCCAAGGTGAAAGACGTCCAAATCAGCAAGACAAAACGTTTCAAACTCTGGAAAATTGTTTTGATCTTTTGACAGTTGTTAGTATATTAATCATAACTCCTTGTACAAAATTAATATGAAGATGATTTAAGAATCCCCAGAATCCTAAGGCATATATCTACATCTTTCATGAAGACCATGAAGTCTACATCTTTGATGTACACTTTAAAAATTAGGTTGAAACTCAAGACTGTGGTGATGTCCTGACATTCTATCTGCGGATGAGTTTTGTCATCCAGTTGTCTCATCTTGTTATCCGTTTAACATGTTTATGTTATCAGTTTATCCGGGTATCCATTCCCGAGTATATTATAGTGCTGGTTATGTTTTTTTCGGATCATCCAGTTTCAGGGGAAACTCTGTCGAAATTTTATAGAAATTCAAAGAGTTTGACAAATTCTGAGTTCTAGGTTGTGTTTATAATTCTATCAAGAGTTTTCTTATCATTCCTTGAGTCCATATCTATTTTTGCCACATGTGTTATGCCTCATACATGCATATGTTTATATTGTGATCATGTTATGCTTGATTTGGAGTCCCCCATAGAGGCAGGATATTGGACACACAGTCCAGTCGCCTGTGATACTACCCGTCTGGGGGATACAACCCCTCTGGTTCAGGCGGGAGTTGAAACACCTAGTATGACCGGGTGTTATTCACACACTCTGACCAGAGAGACTAAATATTACTGGCTGGGGGGGATATAGCCCATAACACCTACCAGATTTATTATATACGTGTATATAGCCACAGTATCCATTGTATGATTATACATGAGGCTAGTCCAGGTTTTCAGTTATCTGATTTGGGGGGATACAGCCCATAACACCACACAGGTACTAGTTCAGATGTTCAGTTGCCAGATTAAGGGGGATATAGCCCATAACACCAGACAAGTACAACTTCAAATAACAGTTCAGTTTTAGCTGAGTACCAGTTATCAGTTCTCAGTTTTCAGCCACCAGTTCTTAGCGTCAGGATCAGTTGACAGTTATCAGTTCCAGTTTCTAGTTACTAGTTCTCAGTCATATTACAGTTATTTATCAGTATTGTTCAGCTCAGACTTCAGTTTCAGATTCACCTAGACTTCAGTTTATTATCAGACCATGTTAACGTTCTTCAGATTTCCAGCTATATTGCTATGCTCCAGCTCATATTTACATATCTATATTCCAGCCTTACAGTTTCATTTAGCTATGATATATTATATGCTCATGCCTTACATACTTGGTACATATCGTACTCAAGCCCTTTTCTGGGGCGCTGCGTTTCATGCCGCGCAGGTGGAGATAGATAAATGCTTGGATCATGTTAGTAGGCCATCTATCAGCTATTGGAGTCACTCCGCTTACTCCCGGAGTTACTTATCTTTTGGTATGTGTACAGTCAGCCAGTTTGGGTATGGCGGGGCCTTGTCCCCTCCTTTGTATATTCAGTTCAGCATTCTTAGAGGCCTGTAGATCTGTCCCTGTGTAGTGCAATCAGTAGGTTTTATATATTATCGAGTGATAGCCATGTCATCTTTCCAGACTTTATGTTTTCAGTAAATATGTATGTATTTATAACCAGGTTGCCAGCTCATCTCTATAATTCATAGATTATTAATAGGTTTAGCGATAACAGACACTTAGTGTCGGTTATCCGTCGCGGCTCTAGGTTGGGTCGTGACAGTATGTCAAATAAAATGCATTACAAAACTGAAAAGATATTACAACAAAAATTAAAATAAAACAAAAGAAAACAAAAAAAAAAAAGAGAAAGAAGTTAGTTCCGGATGATAATAACAAATAACAGATAATAAACAATAAAAATCCCAAAATAAAGGCTCGTTGTGGTTACGACTTTAAAATCCCCTGCAGAGTTGCCATTCTATCATACCCGATTTTGGACTCAACTCGAAGTGAGTCGGGTTTTGGATTTGACTGGGTAAGTCGTTTAAGTTTTAAAGTGTTGGAGTCACCATCTAATATAGTTTTCTAAGGTGTATTAGGCCATCTAAGCATCTAAGGTCAAGTTTAATGGTCACACTAGTCTATTCCAGAGATTCGAAAGGGTAAGAAGTCCAAATGATTCGGGGAAGAAGGTGTTAGGCACTCCACCGAGTCCCACGAAAGGTGGTTCCCGTCCGAGTCTATATTTTGGGATGAAAGTAGCAAATATTATCATACAATACTAACTTGGAAATTCATTTTAGCACTTGATTCAAGAAAGCAATATATCTAGGCAATTCAACTCACACATATGCAAAGAAGTTTAATGGGACCTACATTTAAAGCCTAATCGTGTTGACACCCAATTTTGTCCCTCATATTTTCAAAATCAACCGTTCTGAAACTTTACACATACTTGTGTATCCGTTCCTACCCCGTGTATCATTCTCAAATTATTTTCTCACACTGGCCTGGAAACTGAGGCCCTTTTCAAAAGCATCGTCTTGAACCATAGCTATTTTACAATTTTCTACAATTACTCCTATGTTTGACAAAACCCTCCAAAATTGTTTTAAGCCTCAAAATTGCAATTTTTAGGCATTTTAGCCTTCCTAACATTTTAGAATTAATTTCCTAATTTTCCTATAATTTTTATACCTTTTTTAATCCATTTTATACCACTTTATACCATTTTATACCTATTTTTATACCCATTTACATAACATTTATACATGTATCCACGTATATACACACAAAGCACACACATCAGCTATTATTTTACACATCACCTGCCCACGTGGCACGATCCTGGCCGTCCACGACTTTAATCCAACAGCCAGGAATCCAATTTCCATTTTCATCACTTTACACCCCAAAACCCCTAAAACTATTCCCATTTTTCCCTTTCACCATCGACCCGACTCTCTCTCTCTCTTGCCGATTTCAATCGCGCTCTCTGCCGATGATCTTTCCGGCCATTTGAGCTGGTGAAAATTGGGGATAATGGTGTCTTTAGACTCCCCTCGTCGTCCGCAACACACCCCACACACATTTGATGGGTTTTGGATGAGGGAAAGCTGAACCCTAGGTCGGTTGAATCGCCACTGTCGAGGGCCAATTCCGGTCAACTTCGCCGGCGAAACATTGAATAAAATATGTCTCGACGATCCCCTCACTCTCCTTTATTTGAGGAGGGTTCGAAGTTGACTCGTCGTCGATTTTGTTAATTTCACCAGAGCTCCGGCAAAACGTGGTAAGAACTGGTTTATGCGACATAATGGAGAGGGGAAAAACCCTCATGTTTATGTAAATCAAAATGGGTCGCGATTGACCCGGTTCTAATAAGAAAGGTAATCTTTCTTCATTGATTCTGTGAAATTCATGCATAAAATCCACTGTGTTTCCTAGGAATTAATAGGGTTATCATCCTTACTTATCAATTAATCGATTTGCATAACTCATGGCCTTTTTTCAACTGTTGATTTGTTTGTGAACTTGTTTATGCTGTTAATTTTGCCTTTGATTAACAGATTAAAATCCTATAATTATATCTGAAATGCAGAGTTTTCTTAAACCATGCACTGTCTATTACCGGTATAAGTTCATGACTTCTTTTTGTTAAAATCTGAGTTGGTAAGTTTAATTTGCACGATTTCAAAGGATTCCGATTGATGCTGATTTGAATTCATGAGTAGAATAAAGGAGGGAATTGGCATGATTATTGGAATTTTTGTTTTGGGAGACTGATAAGGTTCAAACCTGTTTGTGGGGGAGAGATTTCTGAACCTAGACTAATTTAAGATCGAGGGGGATTCTCAAATAAATGCAGGATTGACTAACCTGTGATTTTGGGATTGACTACCCTATTTTTGGAAGTTTGACTCTGTTTGTCCCCTGTCTATTCTTGGAAAGTCATATTTCTTGCCTTATTGATCTTTACTCATTGCTTTTCAAATTCTGATTTCTCACCTATATAAATAACTCTCCTTCGACTAAAAGAAAAAACAAGTTCCGGACATTAAAAAACCCAGAAACACATACTGATACATTGAGAAGCTTTTGCATTAGCTTACAGTTCTCTTTTCTGCTTGCCTGCTTCTTTGAGGGATCACTGCCTACTGCTTGTGTGCTCGTTTTTCTTCTTTTCTCCCTTGTCTGCATTCAACTAATCTCACAGTGCCTAAAGGTATCCTTTCTCATTCCTGATTACCTATTGCTATTTATGTATGTGTGTCTAGTATACTCTTATCCTGTCATCATTGAAACTGCTTGTATGCTCTATTTTGCTTTGGTTCTGTATGTCCTAAGTAACTCCTGCACCTTTGTTTTAAAACCATGTCAGTATTGTTAAGATACATTAGGGGTATAAGGCTTTCTTCACTCATCATTGTTTAATGCATATGTATGTGTGTGTTTTCTCAACCTGACCTTGTCTCATCTCTGTTCTACTTAGTCACTAGCATGTTTTGTTTGCCCTGGGTGCCCTGCAGTTGTTAAACATGATAACCTTTATAAAAAGGGGTACTGGTCACACAAGCCCTTAGCAGATTCCTTTCTGATCCACGCTTTCCCCTTCCCTGTTTTCCCCTGCTAACTTTGTTTGCTTGTAGCTCTGTGTGGACTTACATATACTATGCCATACCCAATTTACTATAGTAGAACCTTGTGGGTTCAATGGGATTAAGGTCTGGACCCTCTAAGATGGTTCTGGAACTAGGAACTTTTCACTATTGAAAAGGCCTCTGGCTTTTGAAAGAATAGTGTACTTCCCTTTAGATTGCCACCCCTTTTCCTTGTATTTTGTCCCTTAGGAACTGTCCCCGACCTGTATATTCATTAAGTGCCCTGTTTATATCTTCTTAAGACAGGGGTATAACAACGATGTTATACCAAACAGGCTACCAGGGGCCATTCTTTCAACTCTCTCACTCTTTGTGTGCATTGCATCATTTTAGGTTTAAGTTGAATTGGTTCCAAGTTGTTTCTTTTGAAAACTGATAGTATGCTTAGACTTTTTACTACCCCGAGACTCTGTACATTTTGAAAAGTATCAAAAGCATGATCAATTTATATCATCGTCTGAATTTTTGATTAAACAGGGCCTATATGTGTTCTAGTTCTCTATAAGGGACTATTTCTGAAACTAAAACTGGCCCCTTGTGTTAAAAATGGGCCTTTTATGTATTTAAACCATTTTCTATTTTTTGCGCAAGTAATCCAGGCCCATTAAACCTTTTAAAAGACGGCCTGTTTATGTGAAAAATGTTTTTGGATGCTCAAACACTCTTATACACTAATCTAATAGTGTATAAGGCTGTATAAGCTTTGGGGGTCATTTATATGATCTTAAACTATTTTTGAAAGTATAATCATTCATGTATTAGCGTGAACATACCTATATGTATACTTATTATGTGCGACAGCCCACTATTTGCCTTTATGTATTTCTTATGATCCCGTTTTTGAAAATAGCCTTCTTGCTTATATACATATTTTCCAAAACTTGACCCCTACATAAAAAGGCCATTAAGGTTAGGGCTCGACAATTAATGACGAGTCACGCCGACCCTAAATGAGCCAACATTTTGTTTTCAAAACAAACTTCTTTCGGTTTTCCTATTAAATCTAAACTCATTTGCCAATTAGTCTACTCATGCAAATACCTTTTTTACTACGTATGCAAGTTGAGCACTTATAATCTCGTTTACGATTAGGCTTTAACATTAGAGATCGTAGACACGACTAGGCTCGAAATCTAGGCCGAATGTGAAAGTTATTTGTATATGTATGTATAAGCATGTTATATCTTAGCTTAAATGTTAAATCCAAGATAGCATTCATATGACAATAAACACTGCTTACATCCCAAAACTAAGACTCGGACGGTAACCACCTTTTGGAGGGACTCGGGGAAGTGCTTAACACCTTCTTCCCTGAGTCACTTGGACTTCTTACCCGCGAAGAATCTCTGAAATGGACTAGTAGACCTTTTGAACTTGACTTTAGACATTAGGTGACCTAATACGCCTTAGAACTATATTAGGTAGCGCCTCCAACACCTTAACTCGAACGAGTTCACCCAGTCAAATCCGAAACCCGACTTACCTCGAGTTGAGTCCAAAATCGGGTATGACAAAATGGCGACTCCGCTGGGGATACTCAAAGTCCTAACCACAACGAGTCTTTATTTTTTGGGATTTATTTAATTATCATTTTGTTATTCATTATTATTATTGGTGTACTAACTTGGTTTCCTTTTTGTTTTTCTTTCTTTTACTTTATTTATGTGACATTTAGCATACTTCACTCATACTCCCCCACTCCTTGGAAACGACACTTCACACACACACGCGATTACGTGGATCCCACGGTCACTTCACCACCAAAACACCTTTTAAGAGGGACATGTTTGAATATAGTTGGTCTGTGGTACAGCCACCAATTTCAAATAATCCCACTCCTTGGCCATCTGCCTTGGGGAACCGTGTCTAGAATTACAACGCTCTGTTGTTGTAACGAGCATGCATCATGCCGTAGGAGGGGCTCCTAGTGAGCCGACAAGTTTTCAACTTGTCCAAACTACCTAAACGAGTTTTCTGACCCCAAAGGGACGTTTGGACATGCTTATGTGCATTTGAGAGAAAAAGAAAAAAAAGAGAGACAAGAATGGAAACGCATTTTGATTTGTTCAATTATTCTCAAAAGGGGATGGGGTTTTAAATTTTATTTCTTCTTTATTTTTTGTCACAATGAGTCAAAAGTTTCATCATTTTGGAATGACTATGGGCGCACCTCCTTTGTTAATTAATTGGAGGAGAAACTTGTCACTAGGAGAGCAAACTGAAGTACGTCAACACTTGGGTCATTTGGTGTCACTGTTAGAAATAGAACCATGTAGAGAGATGATCGAAGCAGCAGTGTCATTTTGGGATGAAGAATTGAACGTGTTTAGGTTTGGAGACATTGAATTAACACCTTTGTTGGAAGAAATAGGGGATTTTGTATCACACTCGGGGTTAGACAAGCATCATTGGCAAGGGGGTCGCATATTAGCACCTAGCGTCCCTACAGCTGACGAGTTTTGTAAGAAGCTAGGGATGGTAGCAAGTGTGGACGTGGGATTTTTACAACAAAAGAAGATCCCCTTTTCCTATTTTTACACTCGGTTTGGATATTTGAGGGTGTATGATAGCCATAAGAAGGAGTTTAAGTCGTATGGTGATTGGAGGCGGGCTAGACCACTTGCATTTGCTATTGGTTTCCTGGGAGTGATGGTTTTCCCCGAGAGTTCAAGTCACGACATATGTTCAAGACTTGTTATGGTTGCCGATGCAGTGTTCAACGGGATTGATGGTTATCGGTATACCATAGTTCCGATGATAGTAGCAGAAATTTATCGAGCTCTGGCGTGTTGCAAAAGAGGAGCGAGATACTTCCAAGGGTGTAATCTTTTACTACAAGCATGGTTCAAAGAACATTTAAGAAAAGAAAGAGGTGTGCAAGCCTTGTCCAAACCAACTGGTTACAACTATTTGATTGGGGAACGGTATGGGATTTCAGAATTCAAGCAGCCAAGCAACACAGAGAAGTGGGTAAAATTGTTCGAAAACATAACGGAGGACTCAATTCAGTGGATTTTCACTTGGTTTCCTTCGTCAGATTTCATCATTAGTTCTGAGAAGGAATCCTTTATGATACTTATGAGTTTAAGAGGCCTTCAACCTTACCAATCATTGAGAGTAATGAGGCAAGCAGGGAGGAAGCAAATCATACCATTGGTACCGAACACGAAAGATTATCAGTTGGACTAAATTGAAGATATTGTTCCAAGGGTCAAAAGCATTAGGAAGTCATGGGAAAGAAGACAAGTCATGGAAGAAGCATCTCCAGCACCTGATAGATTCAACGCTGGATGCGAACCAAACTACAAAATCTGGTTGCGCTCTAGTATGAAGGGAAACGTGGTGGTAGGAACGAGTCGTGGGAACAACATAAGATCTCGTGAAGCGGAGGCTCAAATCCGGTACCGAGAGTTCATGCTAAAGGCCGTCAAGATGGATTAGGAAAACAAAGAAGAGATCGAAGTATGGAAGAAGCGTACATTAGAACTAGAAGGAAAAATAGAGGCATTGGAAACAAAGCTAGAGCAATGGAATTCAGAGGGCACAGAGGTAGACATCTTACACTTGGTAGCAGCCAAAGGGTACTTAGTCAAGGCTATGGAAGAAATTAAAGAGATTACACGAGAAGCAAAGAGAGCTAAGATGGAAAAAGAGTGTGCTGCCTAGTCAAAAGTGTCATTTTCATTTCTTCTTTTGTATTTTTACTTTTCCAAAATTGCTGTCATGTACTGATTTATGAATTTTGGGGAATTTATGGGAATAATTGGCTACAAAATACGTATTTATTCTTTTGCATAATGACAAGCCTAGGAAGGCTGTACGTCCTTGGCACGTAATAGGCCATTAGTAAACCTACGCCAAATGTCAAAAAGAGTTTTTAACCCAAAAAGTGACAAATTGCATCTCTGCATTGATTCGAAGAAACGTTTGCAGAAAACATTGAATGTTCGTTTAAACATGATCAAAACTATAAGAATGTTTTGGTCTTTACCTTTTCTTGTTTTGTTTCAGACTATGGCTGCAAAAGGCACTCTCCAATTAGAGATTGTTTCCCGACCTCCTCACTTGATCAGACTTTGGTGGGAGGATTTGGCTGTTGTCAGCAAAGCTTATGTTCAAAAGATGTTGGGGGAAGTGATAGCCCTTAAGAACTACACTGCCGTGACTTGTTTGGTTGAAGATGCTACACATTTCTGGGACTACAAAAGGGCTGTGTTTCACTTCAATGGTTTCGAGTTGGCACCGATGTTGGAAGAGTTTGGAGGATTAGCAGGGTTAGAGCCTGGACCTGAGACCATGATTTATCCTCGAGATATGGAGCCTAAGGAGTTCATTGAACTGCTAGGAGCTCCTTATGATCCATATGCCGAGGGAGTGACCGATGGAAAGGTCACGTTGGAATACTTGCACTCTAGGTTTGGAGACCCAACACTTAGACACGAATGGAATGGGGCATGGGAGATTCAATATTGGGAGTGGACTGAATCCAATGCTTTCATCATTGCTTTTCTTGGAAGCATGGTTTTCCCCGAGAAAGGAGGCAAGATCGACATAAGGCTAGGGAGAGTAGTAGGGGGGCTGTGCAAAGGTTCCTTCAAACGTCAAGTAAGCTTGGTTCCGATGATTTTGGGGGAAGTTTATAGGGCTTTGACTAAGTGTAGGAGGGAAGGAGACTTTTTAGAAGATTGCAACTTGTTGCTAGAAATTTGGTTGATAGAGCACTTGCACAGTGTCCCTGTCAGTCCGGTGGCACCAAAACCCTCTTGGCAAGGAGGAATCCATTCACATGGCTCCCGTATGGCTGGAATAGTGGCATGGGAATACCCCTCAAATATGGAAGGTTGGTACACCAAGCTTGAGGAACTACAAGAGGTGCAATGAGTGATTGAAAATTGTGCGGGTTTCGTTGTCTCCATACAAGTTCAAAACATCACCTTCTTGACATTGATTGGATTCCGAGGAACTCATCACTATGTCCCTCTAAGGATCCTTCGGCAAGTGGGCATGATACAACAAACTCCGAAATTAACATTAGGAAGAAGTTTCAATGTCGACATAAAAGACATCGAGCATCCAATGATCCTCACCATACTAACAATGTGGGAAAAAAGGCTTACTATGCAGTTTTTCTGTGGTCGTGACAATAGGGTGAACACCACAGCTACCCTGACCTACCCTCAGTAGCTCGACGAAGACAAGGCAACGTATCGATCTAAGACTACATTGAAAAGGAAAGAAAAAATTCTAAATCTGCTGAAAAATACAAGAAGCTGAAGCAAGAGTTTAATCAAAAAAAGAAGGAGTTAAGGGTGACGCAAGAAAGAGAGATGAGAAGACAATATAAAGATAACATCAAAGGGGACGAACTCAAGTATTGGACCGGCAAGGTCATGACTATAAGGCAAGCCGCTGGGAATCTGCAAGGTTTGCTCAAGGGATGGGGAGAATACTTTAAGACAGTACCGCTGGAAGAAAAGGAAGAAAGAGGATTGGAAATTTGCGATTCTTAATAAAGGCTCTGGGTGACATGGAGGATGGGAAAGACTTGCTGGAAAGATTTGTTGATACTCCGCTCATTAGTCGGGTTCACAAACCCAAGGAGGAAGCCAAAGAGGATAAGGAAAAGGAAGACGCTGGAGCTGATGTTTGAACCGGAAGTCCTTTTGCCTGGCACCAAGTCTAGTCGTGTCGAGTCGAGTCGAGTAATCTTGTTCTTTCTTTGTTGTCATTTTCATCTTAATCAAGTCATTAGTGGTTGTAATAAAGCTAAGAAAACTAAATAAAATTTTGTTATTTTTGGGTTTCAGATTGGTGATGATCATGCTTATTCAAACGAAATGATGTGTTTGGTACAAAAGTTTACTTCGAATCTATGATAGGCCCACCTCTGGCACAAAAGAGGTCCCATGCATGATAGGACGCGATTTTTTTAAGCTAACATGTACTCACATTTTATCTTCTTGTTTTGATATGTCAGTTCCTAAGTCCCCTAAAGTTTGGTTTGACCATTCTGGCCTCGCCGCAATACCGATTGAGGTCCAAAGGATCGATCCCAATACCTCTCCCTTTACCTACAAGGACAAGGACGAGACGAAGTATCATGGCTGAGTTCGACAAGGTTGGCACTCCTGAGAAACAAAGCATGGCCGCTTATGAAAACTACACTAAGCTGGAGCAGAGGTTGCTCGAATTGGAAAGTAGGCCTCCTCTGACCCATACTGATGAGATCATTGAACCAAACAAAACTGCTCGCCCTCACGACAAAGATCCACTTTACCCCGAAAGAGACCTTTCTTACCCTACCCACACTGCACCACCAAAAGCACCACAAAACAACATACCCGTCTTCACTGTTGAAACCAAAACCATGGCATCACCCACCAAGGACCATGAAATGTATTCTTGGACTAAGGAAGAGCCGGACAGCACCAAAGAACAAGTCCAATGGCTGGTGGAGAAGTTCAAATAGCTCCAAGGCGCTAAAGGAACCCGACGGTTGGCTTATGAGGATCTTTGTTTGTATCCTGACTTGAAACTACCTGAAGGCTACAAAACACCCAAGTTCAACATGCTCGATGGCAGTGGAGACCCAATGGCTCACTTAAGGTCTTACTGTGACAAGCTGATCGGGGTTGGATATGACGAAAAGATCTGCATACAACTGTTCAACCGCAGTCTAACTGGAGATGCACTGGTATAGTACTCTAAGCAACAAACCAAGAAGTGGGCAAGCTAGGAAAAAATGGCTGGGGATTTTGTTGACAGTTTTGGCCACAACACTGACACTATGCCCGATCGGTTTTACTTAGAAAAGTTGAAGAAGAAGCCCACTGAGACTTTTAGAGAGTTTTCAACTAGATGGAGGGCTGAAGCTACCAAAGTCCAGCCTCCTATGGAAGATGCTGAGATAGTGGCGACTTTCATTCGCATACAAGAAGATGTCTACTTTGACAAGATGCTGAATTTGCAAGACAAGAGATTTGGAGAATTGATCAAGATTGGCGACATGGTCGAAGACGGACTCAAGACTGGAAGGATCGTTAGCATGGCTGCATTACAAGCCGCTAACAAAGCTCTACAAGCTGGCAGCACGACCACCTCAAGAAAGAAGAAGGATGATGTCTCCTTCGTGGCCGCATCACTTGACCATTCCCCTACTCACAACCATTACTACCAAACCCCTCTTCCCTCTTGCCCATACATACCACCCACATCTACTTACCCAGTCTATAACACCCAGCCCATGTACCAAAATCTACCACCACAAAGACCAACCTACCCACAAAGTCCCAACTACCGAAACACCAACACCTACTCACCAAGGCCTCACGCCAATAACAACCTAAGACCCAAAAGAAACTACACCCCACTGGCTGAATCTCGCACTCAGTTGTTCGAAAGACTCAAAGCAGCTGGTCATATACAACCAGTGCCATTCAAAATGCCTGATAGAATGACACCTTACTTTGATCAAACCAAAACCTGTGCCTATTACTCTGGAGGACCTGGCCACGATACTGAAAAGTGCTATGCCTTGAGAGACAAAATACAAGACTTGATTGACCAAAAGGTGATACACTTGAAGATTCCGAATGTGCACAAAAATCCTCTGCCTAATCGTGGAGATAGTAGGGTTAACCTGATCGAGCTAGATGAGGAATGCAACTTAGAAGGGACTATTGTTAAGGCAAAAGAAAATGCACCAGCGACCGCTTCTGTTGCTCAAGCCGCTACAGCACCGGAGCCTATTGAGGTAGAAGTGGCTCCCAAATTCTATGTTGATGTTGTTCCGCCATACAGCGACAAGGCGGTGCCTTGGGATTATGAAAAGGAGAAGAAGAACAAGGTTGTGGCTGAAACTGTTGCCGCACAAGGGGTGACTAGAAGTGGGAGGCTCTACACTCCCGAGCATCTTGTTCAAGAAAGACGAGGCATTAGTGAGGAGAGTCCGAGGGACTGTGGAAGAAAGTACAAGCAAAGGAGTACTCTGTGGTTGAGCACTTGGGCAAAACTTGAACAAAAATCTCTGTTTTGGCTCTACTCCTCAAGTCGGAGAGTCACCGAAAAGCTTTGATGAAGGTGTTGGATGAAGCACATATTCCGGTAGATACTTCGGTTGAGAACCTGGCTAGCATGGTTGGAAAAGTCATGGAGGCCAACCGAATTGCTTTTCACGGAGATGAGCTACCACCTGAAGGGTTGAATCACAATAAAGCTTTGCACGTCACTGTCAAATGCATAGACTAGTTCGTGGGAAGAGTTCTGATTGACGGAGGTTCTGGCCTGAACATATGCCATTCATCACTATGAAAAGAATGGGAATTGACCAAAGCAAGATAAGGGAAAGCAACATGAAAGTGAAGGCATTTGATGGGTCACAAAGAAGAACCATTGGGGAGATCGACTTGACTATCATGGTTGGCCCTGTGGAGTTCACTGCCGAGTTCCATGTCATGGACATTTCCGCTTCCTACAATCTGCTACTACGGAGGCCCTGGATCTATATGGCTGGTGCAGTGCCTTCCACATTGCACCAAAACCGTGAAGTTTGAATGGGATTACAAAGAGGTAGTAGTGTTCGGCGAGGGGAATAATTCTATCTAATGAGAAAACCATACCAGCTATTGAAGGAAGTACTCCTGATGGGCAGATGTTCGATACTATAGAGCTTGTGGGGGCAATACAAGGCACCCGGGGAGGACGCCGCAAGAACTATAATTCAAGTTGGGATCCTGCAAGCACGGTCCAAGGAGGTTACACTGCACATTTTTCTCCCAAGTTGGTCAACACACCGCTTGGGGTTGAAGAAAGAAAGAGGAACTTTTACAGCACTTATTGGGATAGCCGAGGCAAAGGCTACGAAGGAAGGAACTTTGTCTGGGAGCCATGCCATCACGAGGATTTCAGGAGACCCTGCCAGCTAAGACCGAGAAGCGGCCGATGTACTCACCCAGTGCTCGCCCCAATTAGAAACGCATCTCTGAAGAAACAAAAGGAAAGCAAGTGTGGATACCCAAAGCACTGGAACCTGTGGAAGTAGTGATTGAAGAGCCATACATACTTCCACAACCTACAAAGTGGCCTGGAAACAGGGTTATAAGCATCATGATCAAGCAAGGCTATGAACCGGGCAAAGGTTTGGGCAAGAACTTGGATGGTATGGTCGAGCCTATCAGAATTGTGATGAGGCCCGACAACGAGAAGGCTGGCATAGGGTATATTGTGACCTATGAAAAGAGCATGGAAGAAGCATCAATAGATTTCAAGTTCTATAAGAAAAGCACTAAGACTCTCCTGCATATCTTCGTCTCGGCTGGATACTTGGATGGTCGAAAAGGGGAGGTGTCCGCAACACAAGGAGTGGAGCCGAAACTAGCTGATGCTGAAGAGGATCTGCTGGCAGGAATGCAAAATCTGTTCGTAGCTAATGAAGACTGTTGTGTGATCCTGGAAGAACATGTTGAACCTCCTGGACTGACAAAAGCTAGATTTGGAGCGGCGCTGAACAACTGGACCAGCAACCGGGCCCGATCTTTACGTGGACCTTGGTAGAGCTGCGGGGATAAAATTTATTTCTTATGCTTTCCAAAATAAAACCCGACCCTGAGTCGTGGAGTTTGTATTTTTTTTTTCTATTGCACATATCCCTACAAACTTTGTTTTGCAAGGATTCATAAATAAAACATTGAACTATTTCCTGTTTAACTTTTGCTTTAATCTTTTAATTTTGCAATATTTTACTTTTTCAGCACTCGCATTAATAAACCCATTGAGTCCACAATCGCAACGTGTAATGAAACAATGGAACTTGGTGAAGCTAGAGCTGATTATGAAGGTTTTGATGAGACTACGCAAGAAGAGTTTGAAAGATTTGAAAACAAACCTAAGTCAAACCTCGAGGAAACTGAAGTGATAAACTTAGCAGATGAGGACATTGTGAAGGAGACAAGAATCAGTGTACACTTCAATGCCGAGGACAAAAAGCGATACACTGAGTTTCTTAAAGAATACGAGGACGTATTCGTCTTGTCGTATGATGACATGACTGGCATAAGCACGGATGTGGTAGCTCACAAATTACCTATCAATCCGGGCTTTCCGCCAGTCAAATAAAAGGCCCGAACATTCAAGTCATCGGTTCTGTTGAAAATAGATGAAGAGGTGACTAAGCAGCTCAATGCGGGGTTTCTGAAAACGGTCAAGTATCCGACTTAGTTGGCCAACATCATCCCAGTGCCGAAGAAAGAGGGGAAACTTCGAGTTTGTGTGGATTACAGAGATCTGAATAGAAAATGTCTGAAGGATGATTTTCCACTACCAAACATACGTATCCTGATTGACAATTGTGCAAAGCATGAACTACAATCCTTCGTAGACTGTTTCGCCAGCTATCACCAAGTGCTCATGGATGAAGAGGATGTTGAGAAGACAGCTTTCACCACTTCTTGGGGAACTTATTGCTACAAGGTTATGCCGTTTGGACTAAAGAATGCTGGGGCAACTTACATGAGGGCTATGACAACTATGTTCCATGACTTAATGCACAAGGATATCAAAGTCTATGTAGACGATGTGATCATCAAATCAAAGAAGAGTTCGGAGCATCTTGACAACTTGCGCAAGTTCTTCGACCGTTTGTGAAAGTACAATCTGAAGTTGAATCCGACGAAGTGTGCTTTTGGTGTTCCGGCAGGGAAGCTCCTTGGTTTCATCGTCAGTAGAAGAGGCATCGAGTTGGATCCTTCCAAGATCAAAGCCATTAAGGAGTTGGCACCCCCAAGAAGCATGAAAGCGGTTATGAGCTTCCTAGGAAGTCTCAATTACATCAACCGTTTCATGTACAATTCACCATTATCTGTGAGCCAATCATCAAGTTGCTGAAGAAAGATGCGACGATCGACTGGACAGTGGATTGCCAAAAGGCATTTGATCGGATCAAGGAGTACTTGTCGTGTCCGCCCGTGCTGGTTCCACCTGATCCTAGGCGACCTTTGATCGTGTATCTGTCCGTGGTAGACTCGGCCTTTGGTTGTGTATTAGGACAGCATGATTCGACTGGGAGGAAGGAGTAAGCCATATACTATCTAAGTAAGAAGTTCACTCCTTATGAAGCCAAGTACCCATTGCTGGAGCGCATGTGTTGTGCACTGACATGGATAGCACAAAAGTTGAGACACTACTTGACATACTACTCAACGTTGCTGATATCAAGGATGGACCCTCTCAAGTACATTTTCCAAAAGCCAATGCCTACTGGAAAACTGGCTAAATGGCAAATGCTGCTCAGTGAATTCGATATCACTTTTGTCACTCAAAAGGCGGCGAAAGCTCAAGCCTTGGCTGATCATATGGCCGAGAACCCTGTGGGAGATGACTATGAGCTTTTACACACCTACTTCCCTGATGAAGAGGTCATGTTCGTAGGAGAAGAGATCACTGAAGAATATGATGGTTGGAGGCTATTCTTTGATAGAGCTGTCAATTTCAAAGGAGTCGGCATTGGAGCAGTATTAGTTTCCGAGACCAGACAACACTATCCTGTCACGGCCAAGCTAAGGTTCCCTTGCACCAACAACATGGCGGAGTATGAAGCCTGCATCTTGGGTCTTAGGTTGGCAGTAGATATGAATATACAAGAGCTGCTGGCAATCGGAGATTCTGACTTACTGATTCATCAAGTTTGAGGAGAATGGACAACGAACCACTCCAAGATACTACCATACCTGGAATGCATAAAAGATTTGAAGCAAAGATTCACCAAGATAGAGTTCCAGCATGTACCTAGACTGCAAAATGAGTTCGCGGACGCTTTGGCTACCATATCTTCTATGATCAAACATCCAGACAAGAACTACATTAATCCAATACCTGTGACAGTGAAGAAGCAACCAGCTTACTGCCATCACGTGGAAGAAGAGTCGGACGGACAGCCCTGGTTCTACGACATCAAAGAGTTCCTCAAGAACGGTAGTTATCCAAGGAATGCGACAAGTCTCTAAAAGAAGACGCTGAGGAGATTATTGAATGGTTTCTTTCTGAATGGGAAGGTTTTGTAAAAAGGACACCCGATCTAGGTTTGTTGAGATGCGTGGACGCAAAAGAAGCTGCTAAATTGTTAGAAGAAGTACACTCTGGGGCATGTGGCCCACACATGAATGGTTTTTTACTTGTAAAGAAGATTTTGAGGGCTGGTTATTTTTGGATGACAATAGAGCATGATTGCATAAAGCACGCGAGGAAATGCCATCAATGCCAAGTTCACGGAGATATGATTCGAGTGCCTCCTAATGAGCTGAACATTATGGGATTGCCTTGGCATTTTGCTGCCTGGGGAATGGATGTCATAGGGCCTATCGAGCCAGCTGCTTCCAATAGACATCGCTTCATATTGGTGGCCATTGACTATTTTACCAAATAGGTGGAAGCCGCATCATACAAGTCAATAACAAAGAAGGTGGTGTCGAACTTTGTCCGTGATAAGATGATCTGCCGATTTGGCATCCCTGAATCCATCATCACTAACAATGGGAAAAGCAACCTGTGAGGTCTTCAAGATCAAGCATCGCAACTCCACTGCATACAGACCCCAAATTAATGGAGCAGTCGAAGCAGCCAATAAGAACATCAAAAGGATATTGCGCAAGATGACAGGCATTTCAAAGTAATGGCATGAGAACCTGCCTTATGCTCTGTTAGTATACTGCACTACATTGAGAACATCAACAGGGGCTACTCCTTATTTTTTGGTGTATGGCACTGAGGCAGTGATACCCGCAGAGGTTGAGATACCATCTTTGCGAATCATCCAAGAGACACAATTGAAAGACGCTGAATGGATCAAAGGGAGAATAGAGCAGTTAGCCCTCATCGACGGCAAGAGATTGAATGCAATATGTCATGGGCAATTATATCAGAGAAGGATGGACAAAGCATTCAGCAAGAAAGTTCCAGAGAGATCCTTTGAACCTGGACAACTAGTACTGAAGAAGATACTTCCAAATCAAGAAGAAGCAAAAGGCAAGTTTGCACCAAACTGGCAGGAACCATACATCGTTCACCGAGTTCTGAATGGAGGAGCATTGATACTGGCAGAGATTGATGGAGAAGTCTGGCCAAAACCAATCAACTGAGACGCTGTCAAGAGATATTATGTATAGGGATTCGTATTGATTAGGCACTTTTCTATTTTTGTAGCACATTATGTAATCTGAACTACGTCACAACCTGATTCCCCAAGGGGGATACGTAGGCAACCTATTCAAGGTTCGGTCGCATGAATACAAAAACTTCATTTTCCCCACAAAGCAAACACTGGGGCAGAATTTTTGAGGAACTCTCAAAAATTCCCAAAGGACAAACACAGTTGACACTGGTGCAGAAATTTTTGAGGACCTCTAAAAAATTTCAAATGCAAACTGGGGCAGACTTTTGAGGACGCCGTCAAAATTCATTGGAAACAGCATGGAGAACGACCACCTCGGCTCTACACAGCGCGACTTGTGACTCAATGGGATAAATATTTTATTGCATTTTTCTTTCTTACAAAATTTTTTCAAAATCATTTTGCACTATATACTATTTTATACATATCCCTATCAGCTCGGCCAAGATCTCAGCGCTCGTGGACAGCGAACGCGAAACAAGCCAAGAATGCACAAACCTAACCCCCCGTAAAACTCACCAATCTTTATTGTGATGCAGGCACGAAAGATACCTAAATCAACAATGCACAACAAAGATAATCTTCGGCAAAGCTTTGTCATTTTAAATTAGCTGAGGGCACACAACCCGAAGTGTCGATTAAGGTACAGAACCCGATATCGATTTGTCATTTAAATTAGCTGAGGGCATACAACCTGAAGTGTCGATTAAGGGTACACAGCCCGATATCGATCTGTCCTTTTAAATTAGCCAAGGGCATACAACCCGAGGCATCGATCGAGGGTACACAGCCTGATATCAATTTGTCATTTTAAATTAGCTGAGGGCATACAACCCGAGGCGTCGATTGAGTGTACACAGCCCGATATCGATTTGTCATTTTAAATTAGCTGAGGGCATACAACCCGAGGCTTGATTGAGAATACACAGCCCGATATTGATTTGTCATTTAAATTAGCTGAGGGCACACAACCCGAAGCGTCGATTAAGGGTACACAGCCCGATATCGATCTGTCATTTTAAGTTAGCTGAGGGTATACAACCCGAGGCGTCGATTGAGGGTACACAGCCCGATATCAATTTGTAATTTTAAATTAGCTGAGGGCATACAACCCGAGGCATCGATTGAGGGTACACAGCCCGATATAGCCAAGGGCATACAACCCGAGGCATCGATCGAGAGAACACAGCTTGATATAGTTGAGGGCATACAACCCGAGGGGTCGATTGAGGGTACACAGCCCGATATCGATTTTGTCATTTTAAATTAGCTGAGGGCATACAACCCGAGGCGTCTATTGAGGGCACACAACCCTCGATATCGATTTTTCATTTTAAATTAGCTGAGGGCATACAACCCAAAGCGTCGGTTGAGGGTACACAGCCCGATATCGATTTGCGTTTCTATTTTTTTTCTTTGCGGAGGGTACACAGCCCAATACACTGACGGAGGGCATACAACCCAATGTCGAATCTAACACTTGACAGCAAAAGACGCAAAATTACGGCATGACAGACACAATCTCATATGGCAATAATCCTGGAAAGACAATCCAGCCTGGCGAGTGTTGAACCCCAAAAATTACCCCGAAAAATAAATTCCGGAATATCGACAGGATGGGCTAACTCTTTTGGAGTTTTTGGAGTCGCCACCCAATTTAAGGAAAACAGGGAACCAAATTAACAAATGCGTGCAAAAACTCCGTTTTTATAAAAGACGGTCTTTCTTTCAGAGATTCTAAAGGTAAGAGGTTTTATTAATTCCAGAATAAGTTTTTTAAGGCACTTCCGAAATTCCGTAAAATACGGTTAATTCGACAGGTTTCCAAATATTTACAAGTGTGCTTTTCTTTCAAAAGAATTATTTAAAATAGTAATAATAATAAGAATAATTAATCGAATCAAAAAGCTTATTTTGCAAAAATATTCTTTTACTTGCACGCATTTGCTAAGACGGCCCCAATTTGCAATAAATTAAATAACGACTTCACAATAAAAGGCAATGAACATAAAGCAAAGCAATATACAAACAATTAAATATTATTGATAAATAAAATATTCTACACATTTATTTGAATAAATATCTCTAAATAAAGAAATACAAAGTTAAAGATAAAACCCGAGAAAATGATCAACTCGCGGGAGCCTTGGATTTTCTAAAATTCCTAAGTCTTATTTTGAATACTTGAGTTCGAATTCAAGCCAAACGACTCCAATGCAACGGACTATCCCCATTTGTAAGTTAGCCAAAAGCATTCCCGAATTGTTCGTGCCGAGATGTACCTCGCAATAAAATGAGAATTAAACGGGATTAGTACGATAATAAAGTATAATGATTAATAAAATAAAATAACAATAATAAAGTAATAATGATAATAATAATAATAACAAAATAATAATAATAATAATAATAATAATAATAATAATACTAATAATAATAATAAAGGGGTTGTTTTTGCAAAATTTAGGCTCAGGTTTGTATGGCGCGTCGAATAGAGGCTCGGGATTTGGTACGGTTGCAAACACGGAGCCCGGGCCGTGTTGCCATGCCAAAGCACCAAACCCACTACTCTATTCGACTTGCTTTGCATTAATTTCATACTTTCATCATTGCCTTTTGCTTTAGGGACACGGGAACGGGACGGTTCAAGTGTAGTATCATATTCAAAATCCGTCAATTTATTGTTCGTCAATTCTTTGTGTAGGCCTCAATACGTGTATATGTATTTTTCATTGGCCAATTAGCGTAGTATTTATCCAAATCAGTTCAATATTCCATAATGGATAAAATTTATCCAAAATTCCTGCACCAAAAAATCCAGTTAATACATACCAGGTCCAAATTTATCAAAATTGCAGAACAATGGACAAAGTTAACAGAACATAGTGCCAAAGAAATTTCCACCATCAATAGGCCAGATTTATCGCCCAAGGGAACCAAAATTTACAGTAGCCATAAATCAGGCTTTCAATTGAAACAAGAACAAAAATGGGTACTTCAAACAAAGCTAAGGAACCAGTGGACATATAATAAGTCACAACCCAACCAAATTCTGGTGAACCAGACAACGGTAACGCGGAGGAGGAGAAAGAGGAGCGACAACCTAAACCATTTTTGGTGGCGTCTATGCTACCGTTTCTTCCGATTGATTCAATCAGAAACCAACAAAGAAAAACAATTACAAAAGAGACGAACTGGTCAAAGCCAAAAATCAGGACAAACAAATAATTCTAGCATCATCAGAAATGAGCCAAATCGTTTGGGAGATAACTTGATAGCAGTAAAAACCAAATCCATACACAACAATAGTGGCACAAAGAAACACGATGCCAAAATCGAGGGAAGGGGATGAGCAACGCCAGCAGCGTCGCTACCACTCCCCGATCCTCTTTTCAGTTTTGACTCAGCCACAGAAACGACAAAGAAGAAATGAATACTCCGGTGAAACCAACAGAGGTAGTACAGACGAGACAAGGGTGGGCGACTGCCGACGATTTGTTTCAAAAACACTGCGGCGTCGCCACTATGCCAGTGGTGGTGTCAATAAACCCGTTTTGTCTCTTACCCCAATCCCTTTTTCAGATCCCTCCCCTCTTTTCTTGCCTTGTTTCCGTTTGATTCAGGGTGGGTATATCTGATTTTTCCTGGAGGTGTGAGCAGGAGTTGGTGTGGGTTTTGTGTATATCATGGTGTTTGAGGAGGAGAGGGTTTTTATTGTTAATGAGAAGATGAGGGGCTGATCCCTTAAAAGAAAATGGGTGTGGGAGAGATGAGGGGCTCGGCCGATGTTAAAAATGTCCCTCCCCCTAGGTTTTTTGTATGGTGTGTACAAGATGATAATAGTGTGTTGTGTGTATGTGTGACATGGGCTTTGCATACATAAGCTGGAATTTAAATGAAGGAGTGATTTTGACCCCAATTTAGAATTTAAATGAGAAAATCGGGTGATTGCACGGGTAGTATAGAAATTAGGCTATGTATTGCAAAATTTGACCCTTTTACTCAGAAATTAACCAATTATATTTAATTTTCAAAATTATCCTCAATTATAAATATTGCCATAATTTATTAAATTTGAAAAAAATTCGGGACAAAATTGGGTGTCAACAGCTGCCCCTCTTTAGCCAAAAAGGATGAAAGAGTTTTCAGGGTAAAGAAAGTTGACGAGAAACCAATTTTGTCACGACAAAGCCAAGTACTTTTATTCCAAGGACCAAAGTGCGAGGCTTATAGACATGGCCGAACTCCGATTTCCGAGTTGCCTACATATCTCGGGCTGAAAGAGAATCAGGCCATATGTAGTTCGACGCAATTTGAAAATCAAAGACGAGATAGTAACGACTGTTCAAGCGCGGGAAAAGAGGCTTGTAATCACCCAAGTTATGAAAATGTGGTCGACGACACACCCATAAAGAGAGGTTTACAGGGACATAGCTTCCACTGCACCTTGATAACCGAGTCATCTTGTCTTCAAACTCAAACCTCAGACTCAGGGTTAACAAGAGACTTATCTCTAGGGTTGATAACTTATGCGGGTGCGATTCTTCAGGTCTTTGTTGACGAGTCTAGCTCATATCAACGATTGCCCCAGTTCATTGCTAAGAAAAACTCCATGCTCCAAATACTGCTGCGGTGCTGCTAAAATCCTGTAATAATCTCAACAAGCGATAAGCGTGCAACTGCTAATAAACTGTAATAATTGGAATAAGAAATAGATAAAGTGATAAAATTGTAAATGCGGGTTGTGGTATCATCGATAAGTTCTTCCTTCGATCAACTGACAAAATACTCCGCCCGGAGAACCTCTAAGCTGATCCTTATTCTGAAACAGTAAAGCAAGAAAATAAGTAAAGCGAGAACGAATCGTAAAGTGCAAGGCTTTCATAAGATAAGTTGACTAACGAGACATAATATCTCAAGTCGACTTGGCTAATCTATATCCTATGCAGGTAACATAATGTTCATTTATAAGGCGAACGAGCCCAAAACATTCAATTGTAAGGCGAATGAGCCTAAAACGTTCAATATAAGGTGAACGAGCCTAAATTTGATAGCAGCCTGCAAAACAAAGTTGCAAATTGGATTAATTAAGGCAAGATAATCAGAAACAAATAAGCAAAACTAGATCGTGTTGCTTGTATTAATAGTGCTGCAAAGCGTTGAATGCCTTCAGTTCTTATTGAATCTGATGTTCAATTTCTGCAAATTTTAAGTAAATGCGTTAGAAAACGAGTGAATAATAAAGCAAAGGCTATAATGAAAAAGAAAGAAATGGATTTGCTCTGCATATGCGGCAAGGCGAATAATCTTTGAGAAATTGATGGTTGACGGTAGGAACAATAACAAAGGAGCCTTCAATTGCCTATGATAGGCTTCATGATAATGCCTCCAATTGCTTATGGTAGGCTTCAAATGATAACGATGTCTTCGCTTGCTCACGATAGACTTGATAATAAGACCTCCGATTGCTTACGGTAGGATCAATAACAAAAGAGCTTTCAATTGCTTATGATATGCTTCAAAATAATGCCTCCAATTGCTTATGGTAGGCTTCAATGCTAATGAAGTCTTCGCTTGCTCACGATAGACTTGATAATAAGACCCCCCTGATTGCTTACGGTAGGATCAATAATAAAAGAACCTTCAATTTCTTATGATAGGCTTCAGAATAAGGCCTCCAATTGCTTATGGTAGGCTTCAATGCTAATGAAGTCTTCGCTTGCTCACGATAGACTCATAATAAGGCCCCCGATTGCTTACGGTAGGCATGACGTAATTTGTAAGTACAAGGTGCAATATTATTGATAAATTGTCTTCCAATCAACTGGCGAAACAATAAAGCAAGTGCGAAGGCATAGTGCAAATCCTTTTCAACAAGCATGACAAATCAACTGGCAAGCCAGTCGAGCATGAAGCAAGGAGGGTCTTGGGGTTGATTGTCGAACAAATCAGCTGGCGAATCGGTCCGGCACGAAGCAAGGAGGGTGTCGGGACTGACCTGTTAACCTGCTAAGCTAAAAGTAAAGCGGTTCATAATATAAAGCAAGTGCAAAGTCATAATTAAAAGCAAGTGCAAGGCAATTTGAACATCTTGACGAATCAACTAGCAAGCCGTCGGGCACGCAGCAAGGAGGGTCTTGGAATTGATTGTCTACAAATCAGCTGGCGAACCGGTCCGGCACGAAGCAAGGAGGGTCTCGGGGCTGACCTGTTAACCTGCTAAGCTAAAAGTAAAGCGGTTCATAATATGAAGCAAGTGCAAAGGCATAATTGAAAGCAAGTGCAAGGCAATTTGAACATCTTGACAAATCAATTGGCAAGCCGGTCGGGCACGCAGCAAGGAGGGTCTTGGAATTGATTGTCTACAAATCAGCTGGCAAACCGGTCCGGCACGAAGCAAGGAGGGTCTCGGGGCTGACCTGTTAACCTGCTAAGTTAAAAGTAAAGCGGTTCATAATATAAAGCAAGTGCAAAGGCATAATTGAAAGCAAGTGTAAGGCAATTTAGCGTGAAATGTAACGCAACGCTAAAGCAATTTAGCGAATCAACATGCGTGAAAGTCCAATCAAGAGAGAAGCCCCGCCTGGTGGTCAACCTGAAAAATGTAAAGTAAGGCGTCAATTTTAAAGCAAGTGCAAAGGCATAATTCAAAGTAAGTGCAAAGAATAGCAGTGCGGGAATGTAGAGCAATGCAAGAGCCATTTGGCGAATCAATAGGCGAGATAGTTCAACAAAGGGAATCCTCGTAGCCGATGGTCAACTTTGACATGTAACTTTGGATGCGTGTTCAAATAATTGTTCATCCATAGTGAGTGATCCTTTCATTGTAAGCTTTCATGTTCCTGCTCTCAAAGAAAAATTTGTTAGCTTTGGGGAGGGAGGAGGAAGAGTTTGATTTGTGTAGACTTCATCCTGATCATGCTGCTTCTGCTGCTCCCTCGTCTTCATTGGACTTGGATTTGCGAATTGCTTTCAGAAACTTGGCTCATGAACTCAAATAGCATAGATTTTTGAAAAATAGAGGCAAGATAATATATTTTAATGCGCATGCAAATGAAGTCAAAGATGCATTTTGAAAATTTTGTCTTGACTTAAACTTGTAATATATTTTAAAACAAACTGAACGTCCTTTGTCAACTTTGCACTGTTTGCTTAACCAATTACAGAATTCTTATCAACTCATCTTTAATAACCAATGCCGCTTCTTGCAAAATTCTGCCCCAGTTATTATCTTTCGCATCTCCAACTTGCTTTGCAAAATTGCCCCAGTTGTCCTTCTTGAGGGAAAATAATAACTTAAATACTAAAGGGTCGAGCCCGATGGGGGAGCCTACGTATCCCTCCTTGGGATTCAGACCGTGCGTAGTTCTGCACCACTGCTTCAACACCATACACCAACAAATAAAAGTTGCCCCAGTCGAAGTTCTAACGGAAGTGCGATAACCAAAGAGCGCAGACAGCAACTTTTTAGTGCATCGCTTTCAAATTGCTCAGTTGCTTTGCCATATATCACAAGCAAAGCTTTGGCAGGTTTATCAATTTTAATTTTGAAACAGAAACAAATGCAAGCGTAAATAATATAATAAGAATGCGAAGCATTTTATTTCAACTTTCATAAATTCAAAATGAGTTGATTCAGATTAACATAAGCTTTAAAGTACAACGCAGTTCAGGGCCTCAATCTGAATTAAAATTGAAAATAATGCTACTAAGTTCAATTGCCAAGTTCTTTCAAACAATGTTGTTAGCTTCTGGTGCTGCATCATTCACGAGCTAGAGCATCTACCATCAATCAGATCTCGAGTCCTTTGCGTGGTGAATGGTCAGCCACTTCACAAATCCAACATTTGCTAGAGAAATAAACAAAACAAAAGAAACCTTTCAAAGGGTAACTAAGATAGTTTGCATGTCATTCATAGGATTGCATACAAACAGGCAACACCTAGTATTTAACGCATTTCGAGCAAATAAAGTAAGGCAAGCAATTAACATGTGACAATCACAAGTATTTAACACAGCTCATGCTCTCCACAGAATCTGCACAAAATTCTAAACCTAAATGCCTAAAACCCGAAACAATCCTCCATAGCTTTTGCAAACATCCACACTCCTCCAAGCACAACTCCCAATTGTTTTACAACATCCAGGGAGAAATATCCAACTGCCTCCACAATACCAGACTGCAAATCACGAAAGGCTGGATTGGCCTTTCAAAATAAAACCTCACTGGTCCTCGGCTTTGGACAAGCCTCTCAGTTTCCTAGGTTTAGCAAGGCTCACAGACCTTGTTCATAGGGCTCCTCACTGGTCCTTAGCTTTAATCAAGCCTCTCAGTTTCCTAGGCAGCCAAGACCGCACTGGTCTTCAAGGAGGGACCCCACTGGTCATTCAAAGACACAAGGGCTTCGCTCTCCTAGTATGCGACAAGCATACTTCAATTTTTTATAAAGTTGCAGCTGGATAATCAACAAAGGCCTGCACACACGCAAAGCCATTCACGAGAGGGACCCCACTGATCCTTTTAAAGACACCAGGGGCTTCGCCTCTTAGATCTCACTACACCAGGCCATCTCCAAAATACAAACCAACCAAATCTGCCGAACTTTCCCCCAAACTAAGGTGTATATGCATGCATGCCCTAATCTCTTTCTAAGAGTGGGCTAACGGTTGAGGCTGAATTGACCTATGCGGGATAGACCTGGCCTCACAACGCAGTACAACTGGCCATGACAAAATCAGGCAATCTCAATATCCCGAACTAACTTTTGGTGACACGAAAGAAGCTTCAAAGAGTGAGGTAAGGGAAATGCCATTCCTGCATAACTACCCGTCAAGCGGGTACCCCGTGATGAAATCGAGGAGGTGAAAGAGAATTGACAGGCTCCATGAGGGAGGAAATATAAACGGAATGCAGATTATGCACAAATTAATACAATACATGCTTTATAAGGCAAACCAAACAAACAGATATAATAAAGCAAATAAATTAAGCATGCTAGTTGCAAACAATTGGAAACCTTTATGGTCAAAACCTTTACTACTCCCCAGCAGAGTCGCCATGCTGTTGAACCCCAAAAATTACCCCAAAAAGGATAAATTTCGGAATATCGATAGGATGGGCTAACTCTTTTGGAGTTTTTGGAGTCGCCACCCAATTTAAGGAAAACAGGGAACCAAATTAACAAATGCGTGAAAAAACTCCGTTTGTATAAAAGACGGTCTTTCTTTCAGAGATGGTAAGAGGTTTTATTAATTCCGGAAGAAGGTTTTTAAGGCACTTCCGAAATTCCGAAAATATGGTTAATCCGACAGGTTTCCAAATATTTACAAGTATGCTTTTCTTTCAAAAGAATTATTTAAAAATAGTAATAATAATAAGAATAATTAATCGAATAAAAAAGCTTATTTTGCAAAAATATTCTTTTACTTGCACGCATTTGCTAAGACGGCCCCAATTTGCAATAAATTAAATAACGACTTCACAATAAAAGGCAATGAACATAAAGCAAAGCAATATACAAACAATTAAATATTATTGATAAATAAAATATTCTACACATTTATTTGAATAAATATCTCTAAGGAAAGAAAGGCAAAGTTAAAGATAAAACCCGAGAAAATGATCAACTCGCGGGAGCCTTGGATTTTCTAAAATTCCTAAGTTTTATTTTGAATACTTGAGTCCGAATTCAAGCCAAACGACTCCAATGCAACGGACTATCCCCATTTGTAAGTTAGCCAAAAGCATTCCCGAATTGTTCGTGCCGAGATGTACCTCGCAATAAAATGAGAATTAAACGGGATTAGTACGATAATACAGTATAATGATTAATAAAATAAAATAACAATAATAAAGTAATAATGATAATAATAATAATAATAATAATAACAAAATATATATAATAATAATAAAATATATAATAATAATAATAATAATAATAATAATAATAATAATAATAATAATAATAATAAAGGGGTTGTTTTTGCAAAATTTAGGCTCAGGTTTGTATGGCGCGTCGAATAGAGGCTCGGGATTTGGTACGGTTGCAAACACGGAGCCCGGGCCGTGTTGCCATGCCAAAGCACCAAACCCACTACTCTATTCGACTTGCTTTGCATTAATTTCATACTTTCATCATCGCCTTTTGCTTTAGGGACACGGGAACGGGACGGTTCAAGTGTAGTATCATATTCAAAATCCGTCAATTTATTGTCCGTCAATTCTTTTTGTAGGCCTCAATACGTGTATATGTATTTTTCATTGGCCAATTAGCGTAGTATTTATCCAAATCAGTTCAATATTCCATAATGGATAAAATTTATCCAAAATTCCTGCACTAGAAAATCCAGTTAATGCATACCAGGTCCAAGTTTATCAAAATTGCAGAACAATGGACAAAGTTAACAGAACATAGTGCCTAAGAGATTTCCACCATCAATAGGCACTAGCACTAGCTATAGCAGTAACTAGTACAAGAGGAGTTCTCCTTCTCTAAGAAGTCTGTCTTCCTCGAAAGAGGACCAGACTATAGAGCCTAATTCAAAAGAATTCGGGCTTGCTTTTTCATCGCCCAAGGGAACCAAAATTTACAGTAGCCATAAATCAGGCTTTCAATTGAAACAAGAACAGAAATGGGTACTCCAAACAAAGCTAAGGAACCAGTGGACATATCATAAGTCACAACCCAACCAAATTCTGGTGAACCAGACAACGGTAACGCGGAGGAAGAGAAAGAGGAGCGACAACCTAAACCATTTTTGGTGGCGTCGCTGCTACCGTTTCTTCCGTTTGATTCAATCAGAAACCAATAAAGAAAAACAGATACAAAAGAGACGAACGGGTCAAAGCCAAAAATCAGGACAAACAAATAATTCTAACATCATCAGAAATGAGCCAAATCGTTTGGGAGATAACTTGATAGCTGTAAAAACCAAATCCATACACAACAATAGTGGCCAAAAGAAACACGATGCCAAAATCGAGGGAAGGGGATGAGCAACGCCAGCAGCATCGCTACCACTCCCCGATCCCCTTTTCAATTTTGACTCAGCCACAGAAACGGCAAAGAAGAAATGGATACTCCGGTGAAACCAACAGAGGTAGTACAGACGAGACAAGGGTGGGCGATTGCCGACGATTTGTTTCAAAAGCACTGCGGCGTCGCCACTATGCCAGTGGTGGTTTCAATAAACCCATTTTGTCTCATACCCCGATCCCTTTTTTCAGATCCCTCCCCTCTTTTCTTGCCTTGTTTCCGTTTGATTCAGGGTGGGTATATCTGATTTTGCCTGGAGGTGTGAGCAGGAGTTGGTGTGGGTTTTGTGTATATCATGGTGTTTGAGGAGGAGAGGGTTTTTATTGTTAATGAGAAGATGAGGGGCTGATCCCTTAAAAGAAAATGGGTGTGGGAGAGATGAGGGGCTCGGCCGATGTTAAAAATGTCCCTCCCCCTAGGTTTTTTGTATGGTGTGTACAAGATGATAATAGTGTGTTGTGTGTATGTGTGACATGGGCTTTGCATAAATAAGCTGGAATTTAAATGAAGGAGTGATTTTGACCCCAATTTAGAATTTAAATGAGAAAATCAGGTGATTGCACGGGTAGTATAGAAATTAGGCTATGTATTGCAAAATTTGACCCTTTTCCTCAGAAATTAACCAATTATATTTAATTTTCAAAATTATCCTCAATTAAAAATATTGCCATAATTTATTAAATTTGAAAAAAATTCGGGACAAAATTGGGTGTCAACAGCGAGAAGGTATGTTTTATATATATACATGTTATATTGCAAACACATTTTCATCGCAGGATATACACCCCGAGCAAAGCAGACATCTCAGCCGGACACCCCATATTCCTTTAAAGTCATAGGCTCTTCTATAGCCATGACAAAATTGGTTGCACTGTCAACATCTTTACTCGAAGACTCTTTCATCATCCCGGGCAAAGAGGGGCAGCTGTTGACACCCAATTTTGTCCCTCTTATTTTCAAAATCAACCGTTCTCGAACTTTTCACACACTTGTGTGTCCGTTCCTACCCCCTCTATCATTCTCAAATTATTTTCTCACACTGGCCTCGCAACTGAGGCCATTTTCAAAAGCATCGTCTTGAACCATAGCTTTTTTGCAATTTTCTACAATTACTCCTATGTTTGGCAAAACCTTCCAATATTATTTTAAGCCTCAAAATTTCAATTTTTAGGTATTTTAGCCTTCCTAACATTTTGGAATTAATTTCTTAATTTTCGTATAATTTATACACCATTTTTAATCTATTTTATACCACTTTATACCATTTTATACCTATTTACATAACATTTATACATATATCCACGTAAATACACACAAAGCACACACATCAACTATTATTTTACACATCACCTGCCCACGTGGCACGATCTTGGCCGTCCACGATTTAATCCAACGGCCAGGAATCCAATTTCCATTTTCATCACTTGACACCCCAAAACCCCTAAAACTATTCTCATTTTTCCCTTTCACCCTCGACCCGACTCTCTCTCTCTCTTGGCGATTTCAATCGCCCTCTCTGCCGATGATCTTTCCGGCCATTTGAGCTGGTGAAAACTGGGGATATGGTGTCTTTAGACTCCCCTCATCGTCCGCAACACACCCCACACACTTCTGATGGGGTTTGGACGAGGGGAAGCTGAACCCTAGGTCGGTTGAATCTCCACTATCAAGGGCCGATTCCAGTCAACTCCGCCGGCGAAACATCGAACAAAATATGTCTCGACGATCCCCTCACTCTCCTCTACAAAACCCCTGTGGGTTTTTCACTGTTCGAAGAGGGTTCGAAGTTAACTCATCTTCGATTTCGTTAATTTCACCGGAGCTCCAGCAAAACGTGTGAAACGATCTCGGTTAGTCGTTTCAGAAGTTAGGACTCCGATTGGTGTGCCGATAATTTTAAAATATTTGTAAGGTCCATTAGGACCTATCTGTAAAATTTGAGCTAAATCAGAACTCGTTTGGTAGGCATCGGAAAAAGGTGTCTGTTTTTATTATCGATAAATATTAAAAAGAGATTTTTGAGCTCGGTTTTGGCAAACGAGCTCCGATGCAAAATCTGAAAGCGCCGTTAGGTTCGTATTATTATTTGTGACTTTTATGGACTGTCGAAAGTGAATTTCGATGTTGTTCGGCTAGTTTCCACTAAAATGCCGAAAGTTAAATAATTTGACTATTTTCATTTAAATTCGCAACTTAAGTTTCGGGAACCCGATTTGAGATCCGCCTTAGCAAATATGCTACATAAATTTTGTATAAGTTGTAGGCAAAAGTTGGAATTATTTCGAATATCATAGGATACTATTTTAATTTTGTCACGAAAAGAAAAGAAAATAAAATAAAAGACAAAAGACAAAAGAAAAGAAATAAAACAAAATAAAGGAAAGGCGGTGGATCCTTAAGCTAAAGCTTAAAGATGAGGTAATGGTATATAGCAACAGAAACATTCACGAAATGAATAGAAAGAAGATGAGATAGGCAGGGAGGAAAGAAAAATGCCAGAAAATGAAAAAGTGGCTGGATAAAAGTAGAATTTTCACCCTAAAACATTCAGGTAATGATCTTAATATATTATTTGAGTTTATTATGTATGTTTGAATATATCTTTACGGTAAAAATAGGGATATTAGACATCGCCCTAATGACGTAAATTAATAGTTTAAAGGGTCAAATGGACCCCGATAATGGAATTAATTATATATTCGTACTCAGTGAGTTATGGGCAACATATAGATGTAATTTATTTTGGATTGGCTATGTGGCTTTGAACCCTGTACATAGGCCTGGCCTGCGTATTGCGTATGCGAATAGGGTATCAGGTTCCTAACCGGATTGCCCTAAGATGTGAGGAATGAAGCCTTTAGCCTAAATTGATATATTTTTCTGCTTATTGAATAGAGTGGGATCGTTTGCAATGAATTCAATGGACAACGCGGTTGTTGAGTAATTGTGCTAACTTTGTAATGATGTAAGTGTTTATATTCATTTCTTTGGAGGCACCTGGCCTCGTGGATTTTCTACCACGTGTTTCCTTACGTGTGTAGTTGCCGATAGGCATACTCATTAGGCCTTAGCTTTGAATTTACATTGTATATTATTTGTTATGCCCTGTTGTTGGTACTGCATTGAGCATATGAGCATTGCACTCTGGTTTTGAGCATTGCATATACTTCCCGGTTGGCGATGAGAGTCCCGCACCGGTGAAGGGTCATTATTGCATATACTTCTCGGTTAGCGATGAGAGTCCCGCACCGGTGAAGGGTCATTATTGCATATACTTCCCGGTAATCGATGAGAGTCCCGAGTCGGTGGAGGGTCATCATTGCATATACTTCCCGGTAATCGATGAGAGTCCCGAGCCGGTGAAGGGTCATCATTGCATATACTTCCCGGTAATCGATGAGAGTCCCAAGCCGGTGAAGGATCATTATTGCATATATCTTCTGGTAGAAGATGAGAGTCCCGCGTCGGAGATAGGTATCAGGCATATGCGACTGCATTGCATCGTACCTCATTCATCCCATCTCATTGCACCGCATACTGACTATTGTGTGTATTGTGTTGTATTTTATGTATGCGGTATGTATACTATGTCGGGGACATATCTCAGTTTGCCTATATATTTCTGGCTCGCATTCTTGGTTGCGAGGATCGGGTTGCACGCCGCAACGGTATAAATATATGGGTCGGGTTTCACACCGCAACAGGATGAATATATGGATCGGGTTGCACGCCGCAACAAGATGAATATATGGATCGGGTTGCACGCCGCAACAGGATGTATTTCTGATTGTTGATGTGTTCGGGTACCTACATGTTTTGGCTATCTTACGTTCCTGGTTGTTGATGAGTTTTTCATTCCAGACGTATTTTTAATTATTATTTGGCTCTGCCTTTTCATAATTAAAATAAGAGGAATTTTGGGTATCTGTTTCTTTTCTCCCTGGCTAGCTATCCTATTCTTTGAGGTGGCTAGTCTGCCCCACTTATTGAGTCCTTTTGACTCACCCTTGTTTGTTGTTTGTTTTTGTCTATCTATTTCGTTTCGGCAGGTTCGCTCCAGGATTGAATTCGCCATGTTGTGATGGAGCGAAGACGACTTCAGCTGTCAGGGTGAGCCTATTTTTATTCCGGATGGCCACCAGTTTTATGTTTATTATTTCAGTTGCATTTTGTTCCCTTCAGGAGGTATTTGTCTTCTTTTGTACTCTTAGATGTCTAGTCTGGATAACCCTAAACCTAATATGTTGGGTAGCCAGCTGTAATTTCTTTTTTACAGCTTAGAGGTATCATAATGTTTGTAATTTTTCTAAGTCTTATTATTATTTATAAATTGAATTATATTTATTTTCCTAATTTAATTGATAAGGGTTCGCCCGACGGGTCTAGGGAAGGATGTCGGGTGCCCGCACGGCCTAACCGGATTTCAGGTCGTGTCAGTTAGTATCAGAGTCCAGTTTAGAGTCTATCCAGACTAAGACAGTGTCTAGTAGAGTCTCGCTGATGTGTAAGTAGACGTCCGTACTTATCTACGAGGGGCTATTATGGAATTTAGGAAGTTTCACTTCCTTCTTTTCTGATCATGCGTCGGTCTAGGAGTCAAAAGTATTTTCGTTCATTCCTTCGTAGTAATTGTGAACCCTCGTGCGACAAATCAGCAAATGGTATGAGTTTAAGACGAAGCAGTCTAGCTTGGGGATAGCACTGACTAAGCCCCGAGAGTTTTGATCGTTCTGACGATCTAGTTACGGAGGTCCCAACTGTACGAGCTCGCAATGGGCAAGGGAGTAGGGCCTTGTGGTTCCCTTGGCTCTCTATGATGCTTTTACGATAATCTTGGCGACGCAGATACCGCAAGCACCTATTATTCGCTAGAAAGCTTATCAGGTTGCCGCATATACAGATGTTCGGTCTCAGGGAGCTCCTATTCCAATTCTTAGCATTGTCGCGATAAATTATGTTCTAGAAGCAGCATGTGTTGTGCCACCAATTGTTCTGGCTGGTTAGCCAGCGGAGGTAATTATTGGGTCCGAGTGCCCAAAGAGGTTGCATTATTTTACGCGGTTGAATCTTCCGATATTCTCAAGCCATGCATCAGATAATCCTTGTGTAAGTTTTTAAAATAAAATGATGCCAGCATATTATTCAGGCTCTTGATCATATCGAGCGGTATGGTGTTGATTATTCTTCTTTTCAGTTCCAGGGTCCAGCCTTGAATTGGTGGGCCTCTCTCTTATTAGCTAACTTGGTTCGATTTTTCTTCTAGATTCGTGGAAAAGCTCCTTTCGAGTAGCGAACGAGATGAAAAGTGTTGCTAGTTCGAGTGGATTGGACAGGGTAGCCTGTCGGTTAGCCTGTTGATGTTTCAGAATATGAGATTGAATTCTATAGAATGGCTGAATATGCATTAGAACTAGTTCATGAGCCTTTCGAGAGATTCAAAGATTTATTGATGACCTTTCTCCTTCCTTGAGATCCCAGATGGCTCGAGAGATTGAGGCCGAAATTTCAGTTGATGTTGTTGTTAATATTGCTTAGAGGTACGAGGCATACCATAAGTTAGAGCGGGAGAGCAAGAGATCTCGTGGCCCTAGTGGGTAACCATTGTACCTCATTTGGAGGTAAGAGTTCTGATTATTTTGGGAGGTCACAAGTGATTCTCAGGGTGCGTCAGCAGTTCGTCAAGATCAGACCCAGTTTTCTCTTTATAGCTATCAACAATCTGTCCAGCTTCCATTTTCAATGAAAAGGTGTTATCATTATCGTGAGTCTGGTTATCCTTTGAGGAGTTTTTCCTTACTCCGGCAAGTAGGCAGCCGTCTTTTCTCTTGTCATCAGGCACTTGCACAGTCACAGGCGATTTCATTTAGATCTCAATCAGCCGGAGAAATAGTTCTTTAGAAAGTGATTATCAGGGTAGTGGCTCAGCTCAGCTGCAGAGGCAGTTCTATGAACTGCTTTTCTGGCGGGATGCTGAGATATCTGATATAGTAGACCTTGATATTACTTCCTCTCTTAAATATGTGTAAGCGTTGATTTTTCCGATCGATTTGGAAATGATTGTCTTATCATATTTCCATAGTTTCCTGGGATGGCGTTTCTATTAAGAATCTGTTGCGGTAGAGGGGTGAGTTTCTGATACGATTTATTCCTGGCATTTATGGGACCCTACTAGTTTATCTGATCTAAATATGAGTGATTTGACGGTGAGTATTGCTATTGCCTGCTTGGCATCCTGTTATGCCACCTTGTGTTATTATGTCAAGTCATTTTACCTCTCTCCTCGGAAATCAGTGTTGGTAGGATGATAGGATTCTTATTCGTCACCATCAGGAAGTGTCGGTTTTTCTTTCGGTGTAAAGTGAATGGTAAGTAATGCTCGATCTATGTGTCTCCTTTTGGTTCGAGATTCTACTAGAGTCATGTTATTCTATAAGCTTGTCTTAGTTATAAAAGGGTATTCTGGTAAATTGTCAGAGTTTCCTTCTTTTTGGGAGGTTAAATTGGTATGGATGTTTTTCCATAAAGCTTATTTAATGTCTATCTCTTCAATAGCGATTCATTGGCTCGCCTGACTCGGAAGTAGTCTAGCTTTGGTAGCCAAGCAAATAAGAAGAAGAACTTCCTATAGCTCTAATTATTTCTATCCTCGGTCTGTTTCCGTCTCTTCTTTGTTCGGCACTGGTAAGCTTAGGCAGTCAGTAGCCTCTTGTGATGTTCCCTGTGTTGAGCCAGAGTACGTGTTATTGTAGCCAGGTAAGCATATTATTGTTTTGGATATCAGTTTATCCAGGTATCCATTCCCATGTATAGTATAGTGCTGGTTCTGTTTTTGCGGATCATCCAGTTTCAGGGGAAACTCTGCCGAAATTTTTATATAGAAGTACCATCCATCAGGCGGTGGTGTTTACGGCAAAGGTATGGAGTTGTGAACTTGAGAGTTGCAGCTGTTTGGCAACTCGAAAGGGTAGTTGGTAGCTTAGGTCGGCCTACGTTCAGCTTTTAGCTAAATCTTCTTTAGTCCAACAGACTGTGCGAGGATGGTTATACCTATTCAAATGGCTGCATGAGTTTGTGCTTTAAGTGGAGGAGTCTTCCTCCAAATACTGAATGGTAATATTAAATCTCTGAGGTGTTGATACCACTTTTTTTCACGACCCAAAGTAAGGCCACGACAGAAACCTACAATGAGTGTCGATCATTGCTAAACCCACTAATAATCTATTAATGATAGAGATAAGCTGGCACCCTGATCATATATACGTACCTATATGTTGAAAGTATAAAGTCTGGAAAGATGACACGACTTTAACCTGCTGACAATTAGAACACTGAGCCACAAATTCTACTATGTCACACTTCATTCTGTCCCACCAATAAATATGCTTAAGATCATGGTACATCTTAGTCGAACCTGGAGAACAATGTATTTGGAATAATGTCCCTCTATCATAATCTGTCCACGTAAATTTGCAACATCAGAAACACAAAGTCAATCTTTATATATGAGAACACCGTCAGTAGTAACCCTGTATGGTGACTCCGGTTTTCTTCTGGCTATCTGTCTGTATTCGACTAGAATTGAATCCTCATACTGACATTGTTTTACTTCAAGAAAATTTAGAGTTGAAGGTCTAGTGCAGCTTGTCGTCCATCCATCATTGGTATATCTCCTTCACACCGCAACTCTTTGAGAAGTTATTTTAGTGTTATAAGTGTACATGTAATCAACTTTGTTGCTGGTATTCTGCCTCAGCTCATGGTCCAACTACATATCTATTTTATTTTCACTTTTTCAAGTCATAATATTTCCAATTCAAAGATAATACCCTGAAGCAGATGTTCATTCTGGAGATCATTTCTGGTCTGCAGCATACTATCCAGAAGTATTTGCATGATCCTTATCCTTATATGATAGACCCTGTTCAGATGAACCTTTGATATACATTAAGATATGAGTAACTACATTCCCAAAAGGAGCTTGTAGAACAACACTAACATCAACTAAGATGTTGCATAGTGCGTTCGTAAAAATAATATAGCTTGCGTCAAATCTTTTATAGTATGTTGTGACAAGGTACTTCAAAAGCTTCCACTATTGCATCAAGCGTGAGCTGATTTTTAGTTCCATCGACCTGTTCTATATCAAAAGGTATATCGAAAGGGGTGATTATCGGCTGAATCATGCTAACCCATTCAAAATTTCGTGTATCTTTGCTTCGAAAATGTAGAACTCTCTTCTCGTGATCGAGGAAGAATCAGCTTAGTCAGAATAAGCTGTGTAATGGTATTATCATATCATCCAGATATATTTTATTCCAAGAGTTAGATATGCGTGTTATAATTCTGATCCTGTAATCAGGAAATAATACCCGTAGAGTAGCTTATGAAGGTCGTGCAAGCTTTTTTCCTATCTGTGCAAATTTTTCTTTAGATTTAGGCTCGTTCGAGGACGAACGAGAGTTTAAGTTGAGGAGAATGAAACGATCTCGGTCAGTCGTTTTAGAAGTTAGGACTCCGATTGGTGTGCCGATAATTTTAAAATATACGTAAGGTCCATTAGGACCTGTCTGTAAAATTTGAGCTAAATCAGAACTCGTTTGGTAGGCATCGGAAAAATTTGTCAGTTTTTATTATCGATAAATATTAAAAAGAGATTTTTGAGCTCGGTTTTGGCGAACGAGCTCCGATGCAAAATCCAAAAGTGCTGTTAGGTTTGTATGATTATTTGTGACTTTTATGAACTTTCGAAAGTGAATTTCGATGTGGTTCGGCTAGTTTCCGCTAAAATGCCGAAAGTTAAATAATTTGACTTTTTTCATTTAAATTCGCATCTTGAGCTTCGGGAACACGATTTGAGATCCGCCTTAGCGAGTATGCTACATATATTTTGTATAACTTGTATGAAAAAATTGGAATTATTTCGAATATCGTAGGATACAATTTTAATTTTCGTCACGAAAGAAAAGAAAATAAAAGAAAAGACATAAGAAAAGAAAGAAAACAAAATAAAGGAAAGGCAGTGGTTCCTTAAGCTTTGACGAGATAATGGTATATAGCAACAGAAACATTCACGAAATGAACAGAAAGAAGATGAGATAGACAGGGAGGAAAGAAAAATGCCAGAAAATGAAAAAGGGGCCGGAGAAAAGTAGAATTTTCACCCTGAAACATTCAGGTAATGATCTTAATATATTATTTGAGTTTATTACGTATGTTTGAATATATTTTTACGGTAAAAATAGGGATATTAGACATTGCCCTAATGACGTAAATTAATAGTTTAAAGGGTCAAATGGACCCCAATAATGGAATTAATTATATATTCGTACTCAGTGAGTGATGGGCAACATATAAATGTAATTTATTTTGGATTTGGCTATGTGGCTTTGAACCCTGTACATAGGCCTGGCCTGCGTATTGCGTATGCGAATAGGGTATCAGGTTCCTAACCGGATTGCCCTAAGATGTGAGGAATGAAGCCTTTAGCCTAAATTGATATATTTTTCTGCTTATTGAATAGAGTGGGATCGTTTGGCAATGAATTCAAAGAAAAAAGCGGTTGTTGAGTAATTGTGCTAACTTTGTAATGAGGAAAGTGTTTATATTCATTTCTTTGGAGGCACCTGGCCTCGTGGATTTTCTACCACGTGTTTCCTTACGTGTGTAGCTGCCGATAGGCGTACTCATTACGCCTTAGCTTTGAATTTGCATTGTATATTATTTGTTATGCCCTGTTGTTGGTACTGCATTGAGCATATGAGCATTGCACTCTGGTTTTGAGCATTGCATATACTTCCCGGTTGGCGATGAGAGTCCTGCACCGGTGAAGGGTCATTATTGCATATACTTCCCGGTTAGCGATGAGAGTCCCGCACCGGTGAAGGGTCATTATTGCATATACTTCCCGGTAATCGATGAGAGTCCCGAGTCGGTGGAGGGTCATCATTACATATACTTCCCGGTAATCGATGAGAGTCCCGAGCCGATGAAGGGTCATTATTGCATATCCTTCCCGGTAATCGATAAGAGTCCCGAGCCGATAAAGGATCATTATTGCATATATCTCCTGGTAGACGATGAGAGTCCCGCGCCAGAGATAGGTATCAGGCATATGCGACTGCATTGCATCGTACCGCATTCTTTCCATCTCATTGCACCGCATACTGACTATTGTGTGTATTTTGTTGTGTTTTATGTATGCGGTATGTATACTATGTCGGGGACATATCTCAGTTTGCTTATATATTTCTAGCTCGTATTCTTGGTTGCGGGGATTGGGTTGCACGCCGCAACGGTATAAATATATGGATCGGGTTGTACACCGTAACAAGATAAATATATGGATCGGGTTGCACGCCGCAACAAGATGAATATATGGATCGGGTTGCATGCCGCAACAGGATGTATTTCTGATTGTTGATGTGTTCGGGTACCTACATGTTTTGGCTATCTCACGTTCCTGGTTGTTGATGAGTTTATCATTCCATACGTATTTCTAATTATTATCTGGCTCTGCCTTTTCATAATTTAAATAAGAGGAATTTTTGTTATCTGTTTCTTTTCTCCCTGGCTAGCTATCCTATTCTTTGAGGTGGCTAGTCCGCCCCACTTATTGAGTCCTTTTGACTCACCCTTGTTTGTTGTTTGTTTTTGTCTATCTATTTCGTTTCGGCAGGTTCGCTCCAAGATTGAATTCGCCACGTTGTTATGGAACGAAGACGACTTCAGCTGTCAAGGTGAGCCAGTTTTTATTCCGGATGGCCACCAGTTTTATGTTTATTATTTCAGTTGCATTTTGTTTCCTTCAGGAGGTATCTGTCTTCTTTTGTACTCTTAGATGTCTAGTTTGGATAACCCTAAATCTAATATGTTGGGTAGCCAGCTGTAATTTCTTTTTTACAGCTTAGAGGTATCATAATGTTTGCACTTTTTCTAAGTCTTATTATTATTTATAAATGGAATTATATTTATTTTCCTAATTTAATTGATAAAGGTTCGCCCAACGGGTCTAGGGAAGGATGTCGGGTGCCCGCACGGCCTATGCGGATTCCGGATCGTGTCAATGTGGTAAGAACTTGTTTATGCGACGTTATGGAGAGGGAAAAACCCTCATGTTTATGTAAATCAAAACGGGTCACGATTCACCCGGTTCTAATAAGAAAGGTAATCTTTCTTCTTTGATTCTGTGAAATTCATGCATAAAATCCTCTGTGTTTCCTAGGAATTAATAGGGTTATCATCTTTACTTGTCAATTAATCGATTTGCATAACTCATGGCCTTTTTTCAACTGTTGATTTGTTTGTGAATTTGTTTATGCTGTTAATTTTTCTTTGGTTAACAGATTAAAATCCTATAATTGTATCTGAAATGCAGAGTTTGCTTAAACCATGCACTGTGTATTACTTGTATAAGTTCATGACTTGTTTTTGTTAAAATCTGAGTTGGTAAGTTTAGTTTGCACGATTTTAAAGGATTCTGATTGATGCTGATTTGAATTCATGAGTAGAATAAAGGAGGGAATTGGCATGATTATTGGCATTTTTGTTTTGGGAGACTGATAAGGTTCAAACCTTTTTGTAGGGGAGAGATTTCTGAACCTAGACTAATTTAAGATCGAGAGGGGATTCTCAAATAAATTCAGGATTGACTAACCTATGATTTTGGGATTGACTACCCTATTTTTGGAAGTTTGACTCTGTTTGTCCCTTGTCTATTCTTGGGAAGTCATATTTCTTGCCTTATTGATCTTTACTCATTGCTTTTCAAATTTTGATTTCTCACCTATATAAACAACTCTCCTTCGACTAAAAGAAAAAACAAGTTCTGGACATTAAAAAACCCAAAAACACATACTGATACATTGAGAAGCTTTTGCATTAGCTTACAGTTCTCTTTTCTGCTTGCCTGCTTCTTTGAGGGATCACTGCCTACTGCTTGTGTGCTCGTTTTTCTTCTTTTCTCCCTTGTCTGCATTCAACTAATCTCACAGTGCCTAAAGGTATCCTTTCTCATTCCTGATTACCTATTGCTATTTATGTATGTGTGTCTAGTATACTCTTATCCTGTCATCATTGAAACTGCTTGTATGCTCTATTTTGCTTTGGTTCTGTATGTCCTAAGTAACTCCTGCACCTTTGTTTTAAAACCATGTCAGTATTGTTAAGATACATTAGGGGTATAAGGCTTTCTTCACTCATCATTGTTTAATGCATCTGTATGTGTGTGTTTTCTCAACCTGACCTTGTCTCATCTCTGTTCTACTTAGTCACTAGCATGTTTTGTTTGCCCTGGGTGCCCTGCAGTTGTTAAACATGATAACCTTTATAAAATGGGGCACTGGTCACACAAGCCCTTAGCAGATTCCTTTCTGATCCACGCTTTCCCCTTCCCTGTTTTCCCCTGCTAACTTTGTTTGCTTGTAGCTCTGTGTGGACTTACATATACTATGCCATGCCCAATTTACTGTAGTAGAACCTTGTGGGTTCAATGGGATTAAGGTCCGGACCCTCTAAGATGGTTCTGGAACTAGGAACTTTTGACTATTGAAAAGGCCTCTCTGGCTTTTGAAAGAACAGAGTACTTCCCTTTTGATTTCCACCTCTTTTTCTTGTATTTTGTCCCTTAGGAACTGTCCCCGACCTGTATATTCATTAAGTGCCCTGTTTGTATCTTCTTAATACAGGGGTATAACAATGATGTTAAACCAAATAGGCTACCAGGGGCCATTCTTTCAACTCTCTCACCCTTTGTGTGCATTGCATCATTTTAGGTTTAAGTTGAATTGGTTCCAAGTTGTTTCTTTTGAAAACTGATAGTATGCTTAGACTTTTTACTACCCTTAGACTCTGTACATTTTGAAAAGTATCAAAAGCATGATCAATTAATATCATCGTCTAAATTTTTCTAGTTGTCTATAAGGGACAATTTCTGAAATTATAACTGCCCCCTTGTGTTAAAAACAGGCCTTTTATGTATTTAAACCATTTTCTATTTTTTGTGCAAGTAGTCCAGGCCCAGTAAACCTTTTAAAAGACGGCCTGTTTATGTGAAAAAATGTTTTTGGATGCTCAAACACTCTAACACACTAATCTAATACTCCCTCCGTCCCAAAATGAGTGTCTGGATTTGACTGGGCATAGAGTTTAAGAAAATAAGGAAGACTTTTAAATTCTGTGATTTAAAATGAAAGGTGAGTGTAACGTGGGCAAGTGTTTTTAAATCCTGTGGTCCAAAATAAATCTTAGATTTAAAGAGTTGTCATAAAAGGAAAGAGGCACTCAATTTGGGACAAACAAAAAGGAAAGGTAGAGACTCATTTTGGAACGGAGGGAGTAGTGTATAAGGGTGTATAAAGCTTTGGGGGTCATTTATACGATCTTAAACTATTTTTGAAAGTATAATCATCATCTAATTCATGTATTTGCATGAATATACCTATATGTATACTTATTATGTGCGACAGCCCACTATTTTCTATTATGTGTTTCTTATGATCCCGTTTTCGAAAATAGCCTTCTTGCTTATATATATATATATATATATATATATATATATATATATATATATATATATATATATATATATATATATTCCAAAACTTGACCCTTACATAAAAAGGTCATTAAGGTTAGGGCTCGACAATTAATGACGAGTCACGCTGACCCTAAATGAGCCAATATTTTGTTTTCAAAACAAACATCTTTTGGTTTTCCTATTAAATCTAAACTCATTTTCCAATTAGTCTACTTATACAAAATATCTTTGTTTTACTACATATCAAGTTGAGCACTTATAATCTCGTTTACGATTAGGCTTTAACATTACCGAAATCTAGCCGAATGTGAAAGTTATTTGTATGTGTATATATAAGCATGTTATATCTTAGCTTAAATGTTAAATCTAAGTTAGTATTCATATGACAATAGACACTGCTTACATCCCAAAACTAAGATTCGGACGGTAACCACTTTTGGTGGGACTCAGGGAAGTGCCTAACACCTTCTTCCCTAGGTCACTTGGACTTTTTACCCGCGAAGAATCTCTGAAATAGACTAGTAGACCTTTTGAACTTGACTTTAGACATTAGGTGACCTAATACGCCTTAGAACTATATTAGGTGGCGACTCCAACACCTTAACTCAAACGAGTTCACCCAGTCAAATCTGAAACCCGACTCGCCTCGTAGTTTGGCGACCTATCTTCAGTAGGGGCCTTTAGTATTTTGATTAGAGTAGGGGTCGCGAGAGAGCAGAGCGTACCGCCCTGCCATAGTCACGAGTCTGTTTATAGTCGCGACTGTTGTCATAGTCAACAAGGTTGAAACTTCCAGGAAAAAACTTCAAATTGGCGCCCACCTGCGCTGGTCTGCGTCTGACTACTCTTTCCTAACTGACATTTTCTTCTCTGGACTGAGTTTCCCCCCAGTATCTAATCAATTAATCCCACAAACCGCGGAAGCTTAAGCAGAAATGAAAGAGTAGGGTGAGGGAAGCCACTAAATTGAGGGCTTCGCTCCTCAAAGTGGCTCTATTTCATTATATTCCATCACTCGAGTTGAGTCCAAAATCGGGTATGACAGTGGGCGAACTTAATTTTCAGAAAATAGTCCAATTTGGACAACTATAACACAAATAGTCGCGTTCAATTGAAATTTCATATTTAAACACTCAGAAAGTATGTTCTCATAGTATCTTAATTCTAAAACCTGTGTGGAGTGATTAAAACAGTCTTATCATTCATAGAACATGCAGCTTTTAGAAAAATAGCATGCAACTTTCAGTTTTTAAATAAAGAATGCTAAATGTCATGATTTTCTGGATAATACAACATATAGGAGTGAAAGGTTGAGAGAACAGCCCCTGGATAGCTATATGCACAGTATAATAACTGTGTATCCCTGTTTTAAAGCATACAGACAGGAAGCCTAACAAATATACGAGGCAGGGACAGTTTCTAAAGGGGAAAGAAAAAGTAAAGGTCAAGTGGCAGCCTATTTAGGCTCAGTTTTCTTCAGGGAAGAAGGAGCCTTTTCCCCAATTCTCCAAATACCCTAAAAGTACTGCAAATAAAACTTGGTATAGCCCCTAAGGCTATCCTTACACATGCTGCAAGAAGGGACTAGCAGGGCCATAAACAGAGCCCAAAAAGAGGTAACAAATAGGTAGAAATTATCCCAAAGAAATTAGACCCTAACAGCCTGAATAACATAGCAAACAATGAGGAAAACCATAACTTTATACTGTACCTTTTAAATAACACTGACATGATCCTTGTGGATCATCCTAATAAATATGCAGAGATTACCCTAGGCTTAACAGAACATCCATAACCAAAGCAGAAAAGAGCATACAAGCAGTTTAAATGAAACAAAGGCAGGATAGGGGTGTAACAGACAACTACACAGACATAGATAGATAAATAAATGCAGTACGCAATCAGAGGTGAAGAAGTACCTTCAAACACTGTGAAACAATAGGGTGCAGGGAGAAGAGCGGGAAACAAGATCAACACACAAGCAGAGCAGGAGATCTTCAGGAGTGAAAGTAAGCAGATGAGGTGAATTAGAGGCCTGGGAAGTGCTATGTAACTTTCTGCGTGTATCAGTGTGTGTTCCTAAGCCCTTTCAGTGTAAAGGTGTGTTTGAACTTGTGTTAATGTGTAGAACTGTGTCCGTTTGTGAATGAAAGACCAAGTTTTTACAGTTATAGGGCCGAGTCCTTCAAATTCAAACAGGTGAACTCATAAGGCAAAGAAATATACCTTTCCAGAAATAAAACCAAGTCACTTAACTGTCTTTTCCTTGTATAACTCAATCAGAAATCCTAACAATAAGGTAAACCTATTCCTAGCATATTTAGAATTCCTTCCCTTAAGCACAATGAGGTCCAAGTTCAGAAAATCAGTTTTCAAATTAGCAAATCACCCTAATATCCGACATATTCCAAGTAATCAATCACCAAAACAATATTCCACTTGATTAATCCCAGTCAAGATTCCTTAAATCATGTTCAAATCAAGTCATTTCAGTCTTAAACCATGTGATCATGCATTTAAACAAAATAAAGATCAAAATACACTGTCAAAGATGCATCCATTTTCATGGGTGTTAAGCTCCATTTTCAGTGATGGTGACAAAGAACAATAGGCCACGAGAGTGTCTATTTCAGTTCATACAAGCAAATTAAGAGCAAGGTTCCACTTAATGAATTACAAGCAAGATAATTAACCACACATTCCTTCATTCTAATTAATTAACTAATGACATTTAAACAACGTTACACACAGATGAAACCAAGCAGACTCGAGCATAAGCATCATTGTTGAAACATTAAAACCAAACCAAAATCGACAATTTTATGCTAATTAATTGACAAACAATCGTGTTAACATACCAAAGAATAGGCAATTTTAGGCACAGGCATAGCACATAGGAAACAGTAAAACTAGGGATTAGGGTTACCCATTTCGAACCGGGTCGGGTCCAATTGACCCGTCTCAAATTGGGGTTGCATGGGGAAATTCTTACCCCTTTCTCAATGATAATACCATTCAAACACAATCTGAACCCCGCTTGAGGCGTTTCCCGGCGGTGGTGACTCAGTTAAAAAGGGTCAAGATTAGCCCTCGTCCAAATGTCATCAGAAGTATATAGGTTTTGTAGCGGATGACAAGGGGAGTGCAATGGTACTATTTTCCCCAAATTCCACCGGCCAAATTGACAGGAAAAAGCCGTGACAGCGGTGGCGATTCATTTCGCCAGAGGGGGAGAGAGAGAGTGATTATCGGGGAGGTGAGGAGGGAATAAGGGTAGGGGGAAGGTTTAGGGGTCGTTTAGGGGAATGAGTGGAGGATTTGATCTCAGCCGTCGGATGTCACACACGGACGGCTGAGATTAATCCACCTAAGAGCTGAGGTGTAGAAATATGGGTGATATGTAATATGTATATATGTAATTATGTATATAAGTATTGTATAATTAGTATAATTTAAGGTAAAATAGGTATAGAAATGGTATAAAATAGGTATAAAACCACAGGAAAATTAGGGAATAAATTTTAAGCAGTAAAATGACTAGGATAGCGTATAAAAAATACATTTTAGGATTTAAAATGAATTGGGTAGTTTTATCAAAATAGAGGTAATTGCGGAGATTTAAAAATGGAATCGTACGTCTTGTAAGAATGTCTAGGGTTTGAGATGATCCTTTTGAGAATGGCCTTGATTGTCAGGCTATTATGAGAAGATAATTTGAAAGAATGGACGGGGCAAGTATAAGTGCACAATTGCGTGTAAAATTTGAAAACTATTGCTTTAAAACCGAAAGGACAAAATTGGGTGTCAACAGGTATGAAGAAGAATATGATGAAGAGTTCCATATAGAACTCAACCAAGAGGGCTATCCATTCCATGTCTAGCAAGTGGATGAAGATAATATACAAGAGGAAGCTAATGATCCTCAAGTGTAGAATGTGAACCCTCAAGGTGACAACCCTTTTGGCCAAGCAAATGCGGGGGTCCAAGCAAATGAAGAAGGAAATCTTGGAGAAAATGAAGGTGTTGCGTGTAATGCTAATTGGGGTGGCAACAATGCAAACTGAGGCGGCCGAGGTGTAAACCAAGGGGGTCGAGGTGTAAACCGTGGAGGAAGAGGAAATGTCTACCGAGGGGGCAATGTCAACAGAGTTAATGCTCGTAATATCAACCGGAATCAAGAGTATGCTAGAGGTGCTCGGGACTATCAACAAGAGATGCGAGTCTATGAAGATGATGAGGATATCGAAGAAGAAGTTGATATTATTAGTTTTGCAAGCCCCATAGTTCCTCCTCATATTCATGGCAATGCTAGTTTTAGTATTTCAAATGTAATTCTTCAACGTCTTGAACAACATGGATGCTTTGGTGGTACTAAAAATAAAGATGCAAATGATCACTTGAGAAATTTCGTACAAACTTGTAATCTCTACAAGTCGGCAAGGGTATTAGAAGAGTCATTGAGGTTGAGAGTGTTTCCTTACTCTCTTACCGGAAAAGCTAAAGATTTGGTTGAACAAGTTGCCGAGAAACTCCATTTTCACTTGGCAAGAGTTAGTAAAGCAATTCCTAGGGAAGGTTTCACCAAAAGGGAAGCAAGCGGCATTGAGAGACAAAATCTACATGTTTAAGCAACAAGAATCCAATTCTTTGACCGAGGCTTGGGAGACTTTCCAAGATGGGTTGCTCCGTTGTCTTAATCATGGCTTCAATAGAAGCATGTTTTGCAAAGCTTCTATCAAGGCTTAAACAAGATGAACCAATCCATCTTGGACACTTTATGTGATGGTGTCACCATGGACAAGAGGTATGAAGAGGTGAAAGATATCCTAGACAAAGTGACCAAGAGATCTCAAGAATGGCAAAAACAGTGATGATGTGGTCAACCCTGGATACGTGGCTCTTCGATGGGGGAAGGACCACGCTAGTCGTCTGAGTGTGTGGTGTGTAGTGGGTGCGTCTTAGTGTCTTCTTACTATGAAAAAGAAATGAGAAAAATACTTATCTCATGATGTGAGATAAAAATTAGGAATTAACTTATGTAATAGAGTCGATCTACTAATGTCTTGAGCAGCGGTGTAGAATCAAAAGCTAAGAATCTGGGAAGAGAAGTTGGGATTAGTCCAATGATGATGGAAAGACTTGAAGCCCAAGATGAGAAAATGGCACGAATCTTGACATCCGTGGAACTCATGAACAAGAACTCAAAGGGAGATAGAGACGCCAATGAAAAGAAGTTGAACAAGGTGGAGAATATCCACACCACAAATGTCGGGCATCAAGTGGCTCCAATGGGTTATGTGACCCCCAGAGGTGTTCCTTTGTCCCTTCTCCAACAAGGCAAGAAGGATACTATCCGGAGCAATTCTACCATGTGCAAGATGGAGAAGCAGCAAATTATGTGAGTAACTACTAAGGGCAAAGAGGGTATGATCAAGGTGGTTATCAAAGACCTTGTCAACAACCCTACCAACAACCATATCAACAAGCATACCAACAACAAGGGCAATGGAGGCTGAGTCAAGGAAGAGGTAATTAGAGTAACAACCAAGAGGGGAGAGGAGCCGATTCCTCTCAACAATATGCTCCAAAACCTCCATTCAAACAACAGGATCATGAAGCAAAGCCTCCTACAAAGTTGGAAGAGATGATGAGCCAAGTGCTTCAAAATCAACAAGGGTATTCTGTTGATATGAAAGACATGCAGAAAACTATGACATCATATTCCACATCCATCAGGGAGCTTGAGTCACTAATGAGCCAACTAGCTCATCAAGTTAATCAAAGACCGCAAGGAGCACTACCAAGTGATACGGTAGAAAATCCTAAAAGAGACGGTAACGATCAAGTGATGGCGATCAAAACTTGGAGTAGCAAGACATATGAAGATCCAAAAGCCATGAGTAATGATGATGTAGAATGGAGAGTGCAAGATGATCATGTGGGTGCTGAGTGGAATGATAATGAAGCTATTAGAGAGGAGATGGTGTAAGAAGAAATGGAGAGGCAAGGTGATGTGTTTGTGTAAGAGTATGATGATAATGTTGAAGAAGTCACTAAAAAGCCTAACCCCTAAAACACCACTACCCAAATAGCCAAACCAAAGAACGCTCCACAACCTAAAGGAAGCCCTTCCAACCCAAGCTCCATTCCTAAACTACCCCTCATTTTCCCACAAAAGAGAAACAAATAAAGAGAAATATCACATGCAAAGAAGATTTGGGAGAAGATAGCAAGTACTTCCATCAACATTCCATTGGTTGATGCATTGGGAAAAATTCCCAATATTGCTAAATTCATGAAAGACTTGGTGACCAAGAAGACATATGGAGATTTCGAGACAATCAAGTAACTCATCAAGTGAGTGAAATTGTGTCAAAACACATGGCACAAAAGATGGAAGATCCCGGGGCTTTTACCATTCCATGCACAATTAGTGGAAGACACTTCAAGAAGGGTTTGTGTGACCTTGGTGAAAGTATCAACTTAATGCCATATGCGGTGTATAAGACATTGGACACCAAAGCACCTAGACCAACAACTATGAACCTACAAATGGTCGATCGCTCAATGAAAAGTCCGATTAGGATTCTTGACAATGTGTTGGTGAAGGTAGACAAATTCGTCTTCCGACGCACTTTGTTATTCTTGATTGCCCCGTAAATTTTGAGGTACCTATCATTCTTGGGATACCATTCTTGGCTACCGGAAGAGCACTTTGTGATGTGGAAAGAGGTGAACTTACTTTTAGCTTCAATAGAGAGAAGGATGTATTTCATATTTCCAAGGCTTTGAAGCAACCAATGGATGATGATGCGACTTGTTCTTATGTCGATGTCGTGGTTGATGCACTAGTGGAAAAGGAGAGTGTCTTAGCTAGTCAAGAAGACACATTGCCGGCGGTAATTTGGAACATGGATGTGGAAGATGAAGAGAGTGTGGCGGAAGTGGTAAAGGCATTAGAAGGCTTTGGATCAAAACCTTATGTACCTAAAAAGCTATCCTTAGACCTTGAAAACCGAGAAACCCCACCTACAAAACCATCCATCGAAGAACCACTGAAGCCTGAATTGAAAATCCTACTATCCCATTTGAGATACACCTTCCTTGGTCCCAACTCCACTCTACCCATAATCATTTAATCCCACTTGACCAAAACTCAAGAATCTAAACTTGTTGAAGTGGTGAAGAGGAAAATTAAAGCTATAGGGTGGACCTTGGCAGATATAAGTGGGATCGATCCGGGGGTATGCACTCATAAAATCTTGCTTGAAGAGGGGTGTAGGCCAAGTATAGAACACCAAAGGAGGTTGAATCCTCCTATGCAAGAAGTGGTGAAGAAAGAAATCATCAAATGGCTAGATACGGGTGTGATAGTTCCATTGTCCGATAGCAAGTAGGTGTCACCCGTGCAATGTGTGCCCAAGAAAAGGGGGATGACGGTGATTCTAAATGACAAGGGAGAGTCTATTGCAACTAGAACCATAACCGAGTGGAGAGTATGTATGGACTATCAGAAGCTCAACACTGCTACAAGGAAGGATCATTTTTCTTTGCCATTCATTGATCAAATATTTGATCGGTTGGCGGGTCGTGCTTACTATTGTTTCTTGGATGGGTACTCCGGCTATAACCAAATATCCATTAAAACCGACGACCACGACAAGACCACTTTCACTTGCCCCGATGGCACCTTTGCATTCCGCAAAATGCCATTTGGTCTTTGTAATGCCCCCGCCACGTTCCAAAGATGCATGCTAGCTCTTTTCCATGACATGGTAGAGAACTTTCTTGAAGTTTTCATGGATGATTTTTCGGTGGTTGGAGATTCATTCGAGGATTGCTTGTCAAACTTGGAGAGAGATGCGAATAAACAGGGCTTATGCTCTATTGGGCGAAATGTCACTTCTTAGTACAAGAAGGCATAGTGTTGGGACACAAAGTCTCTAAGAAAGGCATCGAAGTAGATCAAGAAAATATTGAGGTGATTTCAAAGCTTCCACCTCCAATGACCGTGAAGAGTGTCCGAAGCATGCGGGATTTTATCGCCGCTTTATCAAGGACTTCTCCAAAATTATGAATCCTATGTGCAAACTTTTGGAGAAGGATTCCAAGTCCATATTTGACAAGGCTTACATAGGAGCTTTTGAAGAAGTGAAGAAGAGGTCAACAAGCGCACCGATAATTGTGAGTCCTAATTGGGAGCTTCCGTTCGAGCTTACGTGTGACGCTAGTGACGTGGCTTTGGGGTCCGTGCTAGGTCAACGGGTGGAAAAGATGTTTCATCCCATCTACTATGCAAGTAAGATAATGAATGGAGCTCAATTGAATTATACGGTGACAGAGAAAGGGCTCTTAGCTATTGTGTTCGCTTTTGAAAAATTCTGGTCATATTTGGTGGGGTCGAAAATAATTGTTCATACTGATCACTCCGCCATCCTGTATTTGATGGCGAAGAACGACTCCAAAGCAAGGCTTATCCGGTGGGTGTTACTTCTTCAAGAATTTGATATTGAAGTGCTTGATTGAAAAGGGACCGAGAATCAAGTGGCGGACCACTTGTCCCGATTGGAGGAGGAGGGTAGGCCAAAAGAAGAGATAAAAGTGAATGATGCATTTCCGGATGAAATGATCTTGGTCATGTCTTGGGAACCAATCCCTTGGTATGGCGACCTAGCCAATTTCATAGTTGGGGGAGTCTATCTCGAAGATTTCACATTCTATCAAAAGAAGAAGCTAGCCAACGATGCAAGATTCTATTATTGGGATGAACCCTATCTCTTTAGGGTATGTGTTGGTGGAATCATCTGGAGATGTGTTTCCAAGTCCGAACAAGAGGCTATTATGGAAGGGTGTCATTATTCTCCTTACGGAGGACATCATGGTGGAGTGAGGACAGCGGCCAAGGTATTACAATGTGGTTTCTTTTGGCCAACTTTGCACAAAGATGCCCATGCTTGGGTGAATAATTGTGATCAATGCCAAAGGATGGGTGGAATTTCAAGAAAGCACAAGATGCCGATGAATCCCATTGTTGAAGTCGAGTTGTTTTATGTGTAGGGAATTGACTTTATGGGGCCGTTTGTGAGTTCCTATGGCAACAAATACATCTTGGTAGCGGTTGATTATGTGTCGAAGTGGGTGAAAGCGGTTGCGCTCCCCAATAATGAAGTCAAGAGTGTGTTGGGTTTCTTGAAAAAGAATATTTTCTCACGATTTGGGACCCCGAGAGCGATCATTAATGATGGTGGGAGTCATTTTTGCAACCGACCCTTTGTAAACCTCCTCCAAAAATATGGAGCATGACACAAAGTTGCAACTCCTTACCACCCTCAAACAAGTGGGCAAGTTGAAGTCTCCAACCGAGAGGTGAAGAGTATTTTAGTCAAGACGGTTAATGCAAATAGAACTGATTGGGCTAGAAAACTTGATAAAGCTTTGTGGGCTTACCGAAACGCTTACAAGACTTCTATTGGGATGTCTCCATTCAAATTGGTGTTCGGGAAAGCGTCCATTTGCTGGTTGAACTTGAGCATAAAGCTTTGTGGGCGTTGAAAAAGTTGAATATGGAATGGTGTGATGCCACAAATGCAAGAGTTTCAAATTTGAACGAACTTGATGAATTCTGGTTCTTGGCTTATGAGAATGCTATGATATACAAAAGAAAATGAAGGTGCTTCATGATTCAAAAATTTGGAACCGGACATTCAAGGAGGGAGACTTGGTGTTGTTGTTTGACACCCGCTTGAAATTGTTCCCCGGGAAGCTCAAGTCTAAATGGAAGGGTCCATTCAATGTAGTGTATGTCACTCCTTATGGCTCGGTTGATTTTAAATCAAAGGAAGGTGGAAAGAGTTTCTGAGTCGATGGACATCGTGTGAAGCATTATTTGGGATGCGACGCCGAAGTTGGTGGGTGGCGTGCATCTATCTTGATGAGCCATGAGGAGAAAGTAATCACCATCGTGCCGCGATGTTAAATTAGGCCCTTCTTGGGAGGCAACCCAAGTTTTTAGTATAATTAGTTGCTATTTTGTAGGTATCTAAGTGTTGGTGAGCAAGGGAGTTGTAAAGTGATGGACAAAGGTCAAGAGAAATAGAAAACTGAGGAAGGACCACCCCACTATATAGGCGAATCGCCCTCAGGCGCTATGACAAAGCAAGGAAATAAGAGGAAACAACCGCAGATAACACCACCCCCTCTTGATGATGATCCCCAAGATGATGAACCCTTGGCTAACTTGACAAGACAAACAAGGGCGGTAACAAAAAAGAAAAAAAACAGGAAGCCTCGTCCTCACAAGCTCAACAATAGGAACCAAGGGACGCCGAGTCGACTCAAGAGGAAAGGGGGTGATGATGAAAATGACAATGAACACCTCCAGGTTCAAGAGAATGAGTCCTCAGATAATGATGACTTGCCAAAAGGTTGGAGAGCCTTGTTCAAATCAAAAGCTGCTTGCCGGATTTTCCAAAAACAATTCCGCACTAGGCATGTCACATCGGAGCGGGTCATTGGGATGAAGGATACAGAAAAGAAAAATCCGGAGATCTATGCAAGGTTCCAAAAGACGAGGTGGAACAGGTTATTGAGGAGGTCATTGCCACTAGCAAATGAAGACATGGTTGCTGAGTTCTATGCTAACTTGGCCGCTAACAAAGAAGGTGATTACATTGTTTATTGCCGAGGGAAATATGTTGGTGTGTCTGCAGGAGCAATACAAGAATACTTCCATATGAAATACTTCTCCCCGACACGACACATGGAAAAATTGAATATGTCTAAGTTGAGCAAAGGGCATGGTTGGTACCAATCATCGGTAGAGAGCCAAACTCGCATTGGAGGCAGAATGGAGTACAAATTAAGAGGAAGTACCTCAATTTTGAGGCAAAAGGGTGGCACTACATCATTATTTCGCAAATCAGGCCGACCAAACAAGACAAAAAAATCACTTTGAAGAGGGCTGTAATGATCGGTTGTTTGATGACCGGTATCAAGGTCAATTTGGGGTAGAGATGGTTAAGCAGATGGTAGAAGTGGCACATTCTGAGACAGACAACCTTCCATACCCGCATACATTGACCGAGTACTTGACAAAGAAGGGTTGTGAGGCTTACCCGCATGATTTCCTCTCCGAGGTAGTACCCAGGTTCAGTTTTTATGCTGTCAAGGACTCCTCCACCAGCTTCCTCAGGTATTCCCCCTTCTTCATCTGATGTACCTTCCACTTCTGAGGCAGTTTCTCCCCAGTCCGAGTTTGGGCGCTCTCAGCCCGAGTCTGAGCCTGTTGTTATACTTGAGAGACTGCCTCAGGAAGTGCATGATTTTACTGCTGAGTTGGATGAGATCAGGAATCTCATTTCCAACTTCCCACCAGTCCAGCCACCACCACCCCCTCCTCCACCGACTGTCTCTACGGAGAAATTTGCCGAGATGGTCCAGGCTTTGACTGCACACACTGTCGCTCTTGAGAACAACACAAAAGCCCTTGGGGAGCACACCAGGGTCATTGAGCGGCACACCAAGGTAGTTGAGAGCATGCAGACAGATATTGCGAACAAGATGGGAGCGATTCGGGAGCTCACTGCATACTATGTCGCCATGGATCATAAGCTTAGTACAGGCCTCAAGATACCACCAGGTTTTCTAGATACACAGCAGAAAGCTCCCATCCAGACCAAGAAGAAAGTCCGTGTTGCACCTCTTGGCCCAGCACTCCCACCTACAGGTACGCCACCAGATCCTCCTAGTTGTCCATCTTCTTCAGCTTTATTACCGGCTCCTTCTGTTGTGGCTGGCTCCACTAGTTTCAAGGCTCTGGGTAAACTCTCCAAGAAAGCCCAGGAGATAGAGGCCGAGGACTTGAGACGGGATGTGGTAGCTACCCAGGCCATGGACTTTGATGTTGATGATGATGTTGATGATGTTTCCTTGAGTCCTACTGATGACCTCACTCTCTTGCCCGAGGAGGACTAGGTTGAGATTGCCACATAGTTGTCTATCGCGACAGCACTTCGAGCAGTGGAGGAGCGGCAGACACTGCCAGCTGAGCCGCCCCCCCTCCCCCTTCCCCGCCCGGCCCCTGTGGAGGGCAAAGGGAAAGTCATTGCTTGAGCATCCAGGGAGTCCCCTTTCTACCCCCCCCCCCTCCTCCCCCTCTCTGTACTTTACTTAGCATGCGGGGACGATGTAAAGTCTTTAGTTGGGGGAGGGGTTCGATCATATATATGTATATTTGGATAGTGATATTACTTGTGCTTATAATGTTCGTGTATACATTCGAACCATTTTTGATGTATAAGCTATGTCTTAACTTGTCTTCTTGGCTATGTTCCAAATTTGTTTTTAGTTTTAAATAAGCTTTCGGTTTTCTCCACTTGGTTCTTTCCGGAGGTTCTTTTTGAACCAAGTTTGTACATAAAACCTTTTGAAAATATATTAATGGATTATGTGGTACCACCTATTGTTACATTATTTTTATGGCAACTTTGACAAGTGAATGTGTACTTTGAGTGGCATGGTGCGAGTTGTAGACCATGAGATTTTCCAGTTAACTTAATTGTGTTGTTGGTGTGGTTTAAATATTGAACCATTATATGCTTTGTGAGTGAGTGTCCTTAGTGTGTGTTTAGACTTTGAACTTGGAAGATTACTTGCGTGTGTGGTGAGCTCTTGAATAATAAGCTTGTGTGTGTGACTTGAATGTTTGGAATTTGCCCTTAATGTACTTTGAGACGAAATCCTAGGTGAAACTTGACTTGAGACATGATTTTAGGCTTTCCTTGGACCGCTACTATCTTAAATGGCCTACCCATGCGTATTTATCCTAGTTAGCCCCTCTGAGCCTTAACCTTTCATTTGGCAGCCACTAAAATTGAAAACCGAGCCAATTTCTTGTGTGCTAAGGCACCAACCCTCTTTTTGGCCCTAACCGTGTAACTTAGGCTAAAACGTAAGTTTGGAGGAGATGGTAAAAGCTTGGAATCCTGTTGTGAATGTTAAATTGAAGTACATAAAAGAAAAGAGAAAAGAGAAACAAAAGAAAGGAAATGTCAAAAAAAAAAGTGTTTAATAAAGAAGGGATTAATTAGCACCGTCTTCAAAAGAAAGATAGAATGAGCCTGAATGAAAAGAAAAGGAAAGTTGCACAAAAGAAAGTAAGATGATGTAGTGCTACGGAGGTATAAGTCACCATTTAGCCAAATCTACCACACCTTAAACCAAAAGCCTACATTACAACCATATCAAGTCCTATTGATCTCTAGTAAAGTAGCCCTACATTAGTGGAGAAGTACAAGAAGGGCAAGTCTTTGAATTTTTGAGAAACACACATGAGCATTTTTTTGTGAGAGTGAGAGTTCAAATTCTTGGAGTCCAATTTTTGTGTTAAAATATTTTGTGAGTGAAGGACTCCACTCTTTTTAGTGAGGAAGCAAGTAACTTTTGAGCAAGGGGTTTGAATGCATATTGAGGCCCATGAACAATCGAAGCAAGCCGATAACCGTGAGATAACTCTAAAGGCTCATGAGTTTTCTTTCGCCATAGTCCGAGTAAAGTGCATAGTTGCTTGTCAATTGTTCATATTAGTATGTGTGACTAGTTAGTACCAACTAATTAATTAATACAAAATATTGTTTATGAAGTTTGAAATGTGGAACATGCCTTGGTGTCAAGCTTGAAATGGAACATGCTTTGGTCTCGTTGATTTTGAGTTGCTTGAGGACAAGCAAAGACTTAAGTTTGGGGGAGTTGTTAAGTTGGTATTTTACCAACTTAAAGACAACTTTAAGCTTTTGTTTTAGAATCCAAAAGCAACATTTGGTGTAATTAACATCGTGAGTTGCTTAGTTTCAGGTTATAATGATATCGCATGAATACTAGTTAAAGATTGAAGCTAAAGCGCGAGAAGTGAAGCCAAAGTGTGATGTTCGAGAAGTTACAAGAGAGGCACCCGCTTCGAGACTAGGCAGCACACCTAAGGGCGGAACAGAGAGTCGAAAAGAGGAAAAAGAGCGAGAGGCGCCCACCCCTGTGACAGGGTGGAGCGCCTACAAGAGAATTGCATGATGGGCGCCTGCCCCTGTGACAGGGTGGAGCGCCCCAAAACTTCAGAGAGTTTGGAATTTTTTGGGCAGACCGCCCCCATGTTTGGGCGGACCGCCTCGACCTCTGTGACTGCAAATTTCGCCTATAAATAGCACAAGCTAGGGTTTTTAAGCACACATTCCATATTACATTTTGTACTCAATTTGAGGCGATTTTGGGAGCCAAGTAGAGGTCTTAACATCATTTTGTAAGCTTCTAAACTTGTATCCTCGAATATTAATCTATATATCAATCCAATATCTATGTTTGAACTCATTTCATCATTTTGTTACATTTTGATGGCCTTGATTCAAACCCTAGTTATGTGTAGCTAAATTCATAACTAGGGGTGTAAATATGCTATAGTGATCAAAAATCAATGGGTGTTGCTCTATTTCACTAACTATAACATAAGTATCAATTATCCAACTCCCCATTACAATAACATAAAAATTCCAAGATTATTGATATTTGGTATTTTTTGTCTACTTTGCTAGTTAAAGATTCGGAAGAGATTAACTAGTGTAGAATAGTGGAGTTGGCGAGGATTTCGGTTGATAGGCTATTTATATAGACTAACCCATCTAAAAGGAGTTACGCTCAGAAAAAGTCTCCTTTCCTCGGATCTTTGAGTAGTGTTTCGAGCATTCACTAAAGCTTTGACGAGCGGGTTCTGAAAGATCTCTTCTAGGCCGGAAGGATTCTAGAGGTCACAATAGGAAGACTCGACTATAACTATACTCTTGTTAGGAAAGTGAAGTAAAAATACCCGTTGGTTGGAAATCATTATTAGTTGTTTACATCCCTAGTCTCATAATATCAAATCGATTTACTTGCTTCAATTTGTATGCCTTGTAGTTAATTGTAGTATTAATCACATAAAACCCCACTTGTAGGACTCAATATTAAACTTCATTTGAATTTTTACTCGCGACTCTCTTACTTGACGAGCTAGTTCTTTTGGAAAATCGACCCCGACTCACATCGGGTATTATACTTTGACGATCGCCCCTCACCATTAAAGGTGTAGGATTGAGCGTGGATCAGCGCACTCTGAGAACCATGTACTGAAGGAAGAGATGGCCTGACAGGTGGCCTCCCCTGATAATGTGTCCTTGCCTCCATACGAGGTAATAGGAAGTCCACCATAACCACGGGACCTCTTATTACTCTTCCCGCTCCAGAATCTTATATGATTTATATCGTCAAGAAATATCCACCGCTACATTAAAATAAGTACCAGCCTTTATCTCACAAGCTATATTGGACATCAATGAAGGAGAAAAGCCATCAATGAACCTTCAGACTCACTTTGATGGCTCAGGAACTAGGTCCGGAGCATAATAAGACATGTTTGAGAATCGGATCTCATACTCAGATACAGACAGGTGATACTGCCTCAACCTCTTGAACTGACAACACTTTCGTTCTGCTCACTACGAGGAAGAAACTTATCCATGAACCTTTGAGAGAATTTGCCCTAAGTTAGCTTAGGCAAGCCTTGCCTAGCTGAAAGAAACGTAGTCCATCATGCCAAAGTAGGACCTACAAATTGGAAGGAAGTATAATCAACTCCATACTCCTCTAGATAACCCAAAGCCTCCAATATCCGCTGGCAACGATCCAGAAGCTCTCAAGGATTATTTGATGAAAGACCCAAAAAAGTCAGACGCTGCAGTCTGGTGAAATAGTGTAGTCTCTCTAGGTTCCTGTCATACCCACTGATGTTTGGCATGTTATGCCTATATTTCCTTAATATTTCCTCACGTTTGAGTACTTTATTCGCCCGTTTTCTAGTTGACGAATGTGATTTTTCACTGATTTTGTGTCGTGTGACTTGTAGGATGTTGTGAGGTGCAATTGGAGCTTTGAAGAGCATAATCGAGCAAGAAAAGATTGAATTTGGATTGAAGATTGGATCGAGCACGCTAAGGCACGGAACTTAGCAAGCTGCGAACGACGAAAGCAGAGAAATTAGCCTGGCGCTATAGGTGGCGCGGGGCGCCCACTACAGCGCCCAGTGTGAGCGCGGTTTGGGCTGCGGGGCGCCCACTGCAGCGCCCAACTTTCTTCCGCATTTTGGGACGCGGGGCATGGTCGTTACGTGCAAGATTCGACGTCCTCTGCTTTGTTGCGCACGTTTTGGGGCGCGGGGCGCCAGCTAGAGCACCCCTAGAGCGTTTTTGGAAGTCCTATTTCGTCTAGGCTTAGGCGTAACTAATTGCTAGACTTGGTGACCAAGAAGACATATGGAGATTTCGAGACAATCAAGTAACTCATCAAGTGAGTGCAATTGTGTCAAAACACATGGCACAAAAGATGGAAGATCCCGGGGCTTTTACCATTCCATGCACAATTAGTGGAAGACACTTCAAGAAGGGTTTGTGTGACCTTGGTGAAAGTATCAACTTAATGCCATATGCGGTGTATAAGACATTGGACACCAAAGCACCTAGACCAACAACTATGAACCTACAAATGGTCGATCGCTCAATGAAAAGTCCGATTAGGATTCTTGACAATGTGTTGGTGAAGGTAGACAAATTCGTCTTCCGACGCACTTTGTTATTCTTGATTGCCCCGTAAATTTTGAGGTACCTATCATTCTTGGGATACCATTCTTGGCTACCGGAAGAGCACTTTGTGATGTGGAAAGAGGTGAACTTACTTTTAGCTTCAATAGAGAGAAGGATGTATTTCATATTTCCAAGGCTTTGAAGCAACCAATGGATGATGATGCGACTTGTTCTTATGTCGATGTCGTGGTTGATGCACTAGTGGAAAAGGAGAGTGTCTTAGCTAGTCAAGAAGACACATTGCCGGCGGTAATTTGGAACATGGATGTGGAAGATGAAGAGAGTGTGGCGGAAGTGGTAAAGGCATTAGAAGGCTTTGGATCAAAACCTTATGTACCTAAAAAGCTATCCTTAGACCTTGAAAACCGAGAAACCCCACCTACAAAACCATCCATCGAAGAACCACTGAAGCCTGAATTGAAAATCCTACTATCCCATTTGAGATACACCTTCCTTGGTCCCAACTCCACTCTACCCATAATCATTTAATCCCACTTGACCAAAACTCAAGAATCTAAACTTGTTGAAGTGGTGAAGAGGAAAATTAAAGCTATAGGGTGGACCTTGGCAGATATAAGTGGGATCGATCCGGGGGTATGCACTCATAAAATCTTGCTTGAAGAGGGGTGTAGGCCAAGTATAGAACACCAAAGGAGGTTGAATCCTCCTATGCAAGAAGTGGTGAAGAAAGAAATCATCAAATGGCTAGATACGGGTGTGATAGTTCCATTGTCCGATAGCAAGTAGGTGTCACCCGTGCAATGTGTGCCCAAGAAAAGGGGGATGACGGTGATTCTAAATGACAAGGGAGAGTCTATTGCAACTAGAACCATAACCGAGTGGAGAGTATGTATGGACTATCAGAAGCTCAACACTGCTACAAGGAAGGATCATTTTTCTTTGCCATTCATTGATCAAATATTTGATCGGTTGGCGGGTCGTGCTTACTATTGTTTCTTGGATGGGTACTCCGGCTATAACCAAATATCCATTAAAACCGACGACCACGACAAGACCACTTTCACTTGCCCCGATGGCACCTTTGCATTCCGCAAAATGCCATTTGGTCTTTGTAATGCCCCCGCCACGTTCCAAAGATGCATGCTAGCTCTTTTCCATGACATGGTAGAGAACTTTCTTGAAGTTTTCATGGATGATTTTTCGGTGGTTGGAGATTCATTCGAGGATTGCTTGTCAAACTTGGAGAGAGATGCGAAGAAACAGGGCTTATGCTCTATTGGGCGAAATGTCACTTCTTAGTACAAGAAGGCATAGTGTTGGGACACAAAGTCTCTAAGAAAGGCATCGAAGTAGATCAAGAAAATATTGAGGTGATTTCAAAGCTTCCACCTCCAATGACCGTGAAGAGTGTCCGAAGCATGCGGGATTTTATCGCCGCTTTATCAAGGACTTCTCCAAAATTATGAATCCTATGTGCAAACTTTTGGAGAAGGATTCCAAGTCCATATTTGACAAGGCTTACATAGGAGCTTTTGAAGAAGTGAAGAAGAGGTCAACAAGCGCACCGATAATTGTGAGTCCTAATTGGGAGCTTCCGTTCGAGCTTACGTGTGACGCTAGTGACGTGGCTTTGGGGTCCGTGCTAGGTCAACGGGTGGAAAAGATGTTTCATCCCATCTACTATGCAAGTAAGATAATGAATGGAGCTCAATTGAATTATACGGTGACAGAGAAAGGGCTCTTAGCTATTGTGTTCGCTTTTGAAAAATTCTGGTCATATTTGGTGGGGTCGAAAATAATTGTTCATACTGATCACTCCGCCATCCTGTATTTGATGGCGAAGAACGACTCCAAAGCAAGGCTTATCCGGTGGGTGTTACTTCTTCAAGAATTTGATATTGAAGTGCTTGATTGAAAAGGGACCGAGAATCAAGTGGCGGACCACTTGTCCCGATTGTAGGAGGAGGGTAGGCCAAAAGAAGAGATAAAAGTGAATGATGCATTTCCGGATGAAATGATATTGGTCATGTCTTGGGAACCAATCCCTTGGTATGGCGACCTAGCCAATTTCATAGTTGGGGGAGTCTATCTCGAAGATTTCACATTCTATCAAAAGAAGAAGCTAGCCAACGATGCAAGATTCTATTATTGGGATGAACCCTATCTCTTTAGGGTATGTGTTGGTGGAATCATCTGGAGATGTGTTTCCGAGTCCGAACAAGAGGCTATTATGGAAGGGTGTCATTATTCTCCTTACGGAGGACATCATGGTGGAGTGAGGACAGCGGCCAAGGTATTACAATGTGGTTTCTTTTGGCCAACTTTGCACAAAGATGCCCATGCTTGGGTGAATAATTGTGATCAATGCCAAAGGATGGGTGGAATTTCAAGAAAGCACAAGATGCCGATGAATCCCATTGTTGAAGTCGAGTTGTTTTATGTGTAGGGAATTGACTTTATGGGGCCGTTTGTGAGTTCCTATGGCAACAAATACATCTTGGTAGCGGTTGATTATGTGTCGAAGTGGGTGAAAGCGGTTGCGCTCCCCAATAATGAAGTCAAGAGTGTGTTGGGTTTCTTGAAAAAGAATATTTTCTCACGATTTGGGACCCCGAGAGCGATCATTAATGATGGTGGGAGTCATTTTTGCAACCGACCCTTTGTAAACCTCCTCCAAAAATATGGAGCATGACACAAAGTTGCAACTCCTTACCACCCTCAAACAAGTGGGCAAGTTGAAGTCTCCAACCGAGAGGTGAAGAGTATTTTAGTCAAGACGGTTAATGCAAATAGAACTGATTGGGCTAGAAAACTTGATAAAGCTTTGTGGGCTTACCGAAACGCTTACAAGACTTCTATTGGGATGTCTCCATTCAAATTGGTGTTCGGGAAAGCGTCCATTTGCTGGTTGAACTTGAGCATAAAGCTTTGTGGGCGTTGAAAAAGTTGAATATGGAATGGTGTGATGCCACAAATGCAAGAGTTTCAAATTTGAACGAACTTGATGAATTCTGGTTCTTGGCTTATGAGAATGCTATGATATACAAAAGAAAATGAAGGTGCTTCATGATTCAAAAATTTGGAACCGGACATTCAAGGAGGGAGACTTGGTGTTGTTGTTTGACACCCGCTTGAAATTGTTCCCCGGGAAGCTCAAGTCTAAATGGAAGGGTCCATTCAATGTAGTGTATGTCACTCCTTATGGCTCGGTTGATTTTAAATCAAAGGAAGGTGGAAAGAGTTTCTGAGTCGATGGACATCGTGTGAAGCATTATTTGGGATGCGACGCCGAAGTTGGTGGGTGGCGTGCATCTATCTTGATGAGCCATGAGGAGAAAGTAATCACCATCGTGCCGCGATGTTAAATTAGGCCCTTCTTGGGAGGCAACCCAAGTTTTTAGTATAATTAGTTGCTATTTTGTAGGTATCTAAGTGTTGGTGAGCAAGGGAGTTGTAAAGTGATGGACAAAGGTCAAGAGAAATAGAAAACTGAGGAAGGACCACCCCACTATATAGGCGAATCGCCCTCAGGCGCTATGACAAAGCAAGGAAATAAGAGGAAACAACCGCAGATAACACCACCCCCTCTTGATGATGATCCCCAAGATGATGAACCCTTGGCTAACTTGACAAGACAAACAAGGGCGGTAACAAAAAAGAAAAAAAACAGGAAGCCTCGTCCTCACAAGCTCAACAATAGGAACCAAGGGACGCCGAGTCGACTCAAGAGGAAAGGGGGTGATGATGAAAATGACAATGAACACCTCCAGGTTCAAGAGAATGAGTCCTCAGATAATGATGACTTGCCAAAAGGTTGGAGAGCCTTGTTCAAATCAAAAGCTGCTTGCCGGATTTTCCAAAAACAATTCCGCACTAGGCATGTCACATCGGAGCGGGTCATTGGGATGAAGGATACAGAAAAGAAAAATCCGGAGATCTATGCAAGGTTCCAAAAGACGAGGTGGAACAGGTTATTGAGGAGGTCATTGCCACTAGCAAATGAAGACATGGTTGCTGAGTTCTATGCTAACTTGGCCGCTAACAAAGAAGGTGATTACATTGTTTATTGCCGAGGGAAATATGTTGGTGTGTCTGCAGGAGCAATACAAGAATACTTCCATATGAAATACTTCTCCCCGACACGACACATGGAAAAATTGAATATGTCTAAGTTGAGCAAAGGGCATGGTTGGTACCAATCATCGGTAGAGAGCCAAACTCGCATTGGAGGCAGAATGGAGTACAAATTAAGAGGAAGTACCTCAATTTTGAGGCAAAAGGGTGGCACTACATCATTATTTCGCAAATCAGGCCGACCAAACAAGACAAAAAAATCACTTTGAAGAGGGCTGTAATGATCGGTTGTTTGATGACCGGTATCAAGGTCAATTTGGGGGTAGAGATGGTTAAGCAGATGGTAGAAGTGGCACATTCTGAGACAGACAACCTTCCATACCCGCATACATTGACCGAGTACTTGACAAAGAAGGGTTGTGAGGCTTACCCACATGATTTCCTCTCCGAGGTAGTACCCAGGTTCAGTTTTTATGCTGTCAAGGACTCCTCCACCAGCTTCCTCAGGTATTCCCCCTTCTTCATCTGATGTACCTTCCACTTCTGAGGCAGTTTCTCCCCAGTCCGAGTTTGGGCGCTCTCAGCCCGAGTCTGAGCCTGTTGTTATACTTGAGAGACTGCCTCAGGAAGTGCATGATTTTACTGCTGAGTTGGATGAGATCAGGAATCTCATTTCCAACTTCCCACCAGTCCAGCCACCACCACCCCCTCCTCCACCGACTGTCTCTACGGAGAAATTTGCCGAGATGGTCCAGGCTTTGACTGCACACACTGTCGCTCTTGAGAACAACACAAAAGCCCTTGGGGAGCACACCAGGGTCATTGAGCGGCACACCAAGGTAGTTGAGAGCATGCAGACAGATATTGCGAACATGAGGGGAGCGATTCGGGAGCTCACTGCATACTATGTCGCCATGGATCATAAGCTTAGTACAGGCCTCAAGATACCACCAGGTTTTCTAGATACACAGCAGAAAGCTCCCATCCAGACCAAGCAGAAAGTCCGTGTTGCACCTCTTGGCCCAGCACTCCCACCTACAGGTACGCCACCAGATCCTCCTAGTTGTCCATCTTCTTCAGCTTTATTACCGGCTCCTTCTTTTGTGGCTGGCTCCACTAGTTTCAAGGCTCTGGGTAAACTCTCCAAGAAAGCCCAGGAGATAGAGGCCGAGGACTTGTGACGGGATGTGGTAGCTACCCAGGCCATGGACTTTGATGTTGATGATGATGTTGATGATGTTTCCTTGAGTCCTACTGATGACCTCACTCTCTTGCCCGAGGAGGACTAGGTTGAGATTGCCACATAGTTGTCTATCGCGACAGCACTTCGAGCAGTGGAGGAGCGGCAGACACTGCCAGCTGAGCCGCCCCCCCTCTCCCTTCCCCGCCCGGCCCCTGTGGAGGGCAAAGGGAAAGTCATTGCTTGAGCATCCAGGGAGTCCCCTTTCTACCCCCCCCCCCTCCTCCCCCTCTCTGTACTTTACTTAGCATGCGGGGACGATGTAAAGTCTTTAGTTGGGGGAGGGGTTCGATCATATATATGTATATTTGGATAGTGATATTACTTGTGCTTATAATGTTCGTGTATACATTCGAACCATTTTTGATGTATAAGCTATGTCTTAACTTGTCTTCTTGGCTATGTTCCAAATTTGTTTTTAGTTTTAAATAAGCTTTCGGTTTTCTCCACTTGGTTCTTTCCGGAGGTTCTTTTTGAACCAAGTTTGTACATAAAACCTTTTGAAAATATATTAATGGATTATGTGGTACCACCTATTGTTACATTATTTTTATGGCAACTTTGACAAGTGAATGTGTACTTTGAGTGGCATGGTGCGAGTTGTAGACCATGAGATTTTCCAGTTAACTTAATTGTGTTGTTGGTGTGGTTTAAATATTGAACCATTATATGCTTTGTGAGTGAGTGTCCTTAGTGTGTGTTTAGACTTTGAACTTGGAAGATTACTTGCGTGTGTGGTGAGCTCTTGAATAATAAGCTTGTGTGTGTGACTTGAATGTTTGGAATTTGCCCTTAATGTACTTTGAGACGAAATCCTAGGTGAAACTTGACTTGAGACATGATTTTAGGCTTTCCTTGGACCGCTACTATCTTAAATGGCCTACCCATGCGTATTTATCCTAGTTAGCCCCTCTGAGCCTTAACCTTTCATTTGGCAGCCACTAAAATTGAAAACCGAGCCAATTTCTTGTGTGCTAAGGCACCAACCCTCTTTTTGGCCCTAACCGTGTAACTTAGGCTAAAACGTAAGTTTGGAGGAGATGGTAAAAGCTTGGAATCCTGTTGTGAATGTTAAATTGAAGTACATAAAAGAAAAGAGAAAAGAGAAACAAAAGAAAGGAAATGTCAAAAAAAAAAGTGTTTAATAAAGAAGGGATTAATTAGCACCGTCTTCAAAAGAAAGATAGAATGAGCCTGAATGAAAAGAAAAGGAAAGTTGCACAAAAGAAAGTAAGATGATGTAGTGCTACGGAGGTATAAGTCACCATTTAGCCAAATCTACCACACCTTAAACCAAAAGCCTACATTACAACCATATCAAGTCCTATTGATCTCTAGTAAAGTAGCCCTACATTAGTGGAGAAGTACAAGAAGGGCAAGTCTTTGAATTTTTGAGAAACACACATGAGCATTTTTTTGTGAGAGTGAGAGTTCAAATTCTTGGAGTCCAATTTTTGTGTTAAAATATTTTGTGAGTGAAGGACTCCACTCTTTTTAGTGAGGAAGCAAGTAACTTTTGAGCAAGGGGTTTGAATGCATATTGAGGCCCATGAACAATCGAAGCAAGCCGATAACCGTGAGATAACTCTAAAGGCTCATGAGTTTTCTTTCGCCATAGTCCGAGTAAAGTGCATAGTTGCTTGTCAATTGTTCATATTAGTATGTGTGACTAGTTAGTACCAACTAATTAATTAATACAAAATATTGTTTATGAAGTTTGAAATGTGGAACATGCCTTAGTGTCAAGCTTGAAATGGAACATGCTTTGGTCTCGTTGATTTTGAGTTGCTTGAGGACAAGCAAAGACTTAAGTTTGGGGGAGTTGATAAGTTGGTATTTTACCAACTTAAAGACAACTTTAAGCTTTTGTTTTAGAATCCAAAAGCAACATTTGGTGTAATTAACATCGTGAGTTGCTTAGTTTCAGGTTATAATGATATCGCATGAATACTAGTTAAAGATTGAAGCTAAAGCGCGAGAAGTGAAGCCAAAGTGTGATGTTCGAGAAGTTACAAGAGAGGCACCCGCTTCGAGACTAGGCAGCACACCTAAGGGCGGAACAGAGAGTCGAAAAGAGGAAAAAGAGCGAGAGGCGCCCACCCCTGTGACAGGCTGGAGCGCCTACAAGAGAATTGCATGATGGGCGCCTGCCCCTGTGACAGGGTGGAGCGCCCCAAAACTTCAGAGAGTTTGGAATTTTTTGGGCAGACCGCCCCCATGTTTGGGCGGACCGCCTCGACCTCTGTGACTGCAAATTTCGCCTATAAATAGCACAAGCTAGGGTTTTTAAGCACACATTCCATATTACATTTTGTACTCAATTTGAGGCGATTTTGGGAGCCAAGTAGAGGTCTTAACATCATTTTGTAAGCTTCTAAACTTGTATCCTCGAATATTAATCTATATATCAATCCAATATCTATGTTTGAACTCATTTCATCATTTTGTTACATTTTGATGGCCTTGATTCAAACCCTAGTTATGTGTAGCTAAATTCATAACTAGGGGTGTAAATATGCTATAGTGATCAAAAATCAATGGGTGTTGCTCTATTTCACTAACTATAACATAAGTATCAATTATCCAACTCCCCATTACAATAACATAAAAATTCCAAGATTATTGATATTTGGTATTTTTTGTCTACTTTGCTAGTTAAAGATTCGGAAGAGATTAACTAGTGTAGAATAGTGGAGTTGGCGAGGATTTCGGTTGATAGGCTATTTATATAGACTAACCCATCTAAAAGGAGTTACGCTCAGAAAAAGTCTCCTTTCCTCGGATCTTTGAGTAGTGTTTCGAGCATTCACTAAAGCTTTGACGAGCGGGTTCTGAAAGATCTCTTCTAGGCCGGAAGGATTCTAGAGGTCACAATAGGAAGACTCGACTATAACTATACTCTTGTTAGGAAAGTGAAGTAAAAATACCCGTTGGTTGGAAATCATTATTAGTTGTTTACATCCCTAGTCTCATAATATCAAATCGATTTACTTGCTTCAATTTGTATGCCTTGTAGTTAATTGTAGTATTAATCACATAAAACCCCACTTGTAGGACTCAATATTAAACTTCATTTGAATTTTTACTCGCGACTCTCTTACTTGACGAGCTAGTTCTTTTGGAAAATCGACCCCGACTCACATCGGGTATTATACTTTGACGATCGCCCCTCACCATTAAAGGTGTAGGATTGAGCGTGGATCAGCGCACTCTGAGAACCATGTACTGAAGGAAGAGATGGCCTGACAGGTGGCCTCCCCTGATAATGTGTCCTTGCCTCCATACGAGGTAATAGGAAGTCCACCATAACCACGGGACCTCTTATTACTCTTCCCGCTCCAGAATCTTATATGATTTATATCGTCAAGAAATATCCACCGCTACATTAAAATAAGTACCAGCCTTTATCTCACAAGCTATATTGGACATCAATGAAGGAGAAAAGCCATCAATGAACCTTCAGACTCACTTTGATGGCTCAGGAACTAGGTCCGGAGCATAATAAGACATGTTTGAGAATCGGATCTCATACTCAGATACAGACAGGTGATACTGCCTCAACCTCTTGAACTGACAACACTTTCGTTCTGCTCACTACGAGGAAGAAACTTATCCATGAACCTTTGAGAGAATTTGCCCTAAGTTAGCTTAGGCAAGCCTTGCCTAGCTGAAAGAAACGTAGTCCATCATGCCAAAGTAGGACCTACAAATTGGAAGGAAGTATAATCAACTCCATACTCCTCTAGATAACCCAAAGCCTCCAATATCCGCTGGCAACGATCCAGAAGCTCTCAAGGATTATTTGATGAAAGACCCAAAAAAGTCAGATGCTGCAGTCTGGTGAAATAGTGGTCTCTCTAGGTTCCTGTCATACCCACTGATGTTTGGCATGTTATGCCTATATTTCCTTAATATTTCCTCACGTTTGAGTGCTTTATTCGCCCGTTTTCTAGTTGACGAATGTGATTTTTCACTGATTTTGTGTCGTGTGACTTGTAGGATGTTGTGAGGTGCAATTGGAGCTTTGAAGAGCATAATCGAGCAAGAAAAGATTGAATTTGGATTGAAGATTGGATCGAGCACGCTAAGGCACGGAACTTAGCAAGCTGCGAACGACGAAAGCAGAGAAATTAGCCTGGCGCTATAGGTGGCGCGGGGCGCCCACTACAGCGCCCAGTGTGAGCGCGGTTTGGGCCGCGGGGCGCCCACTGCAGCGCCCAACTTTCTTCCGCATTTTGGGACGCGGGGCATGGCCGTTACGTGCAAGATTCGACGTCCTCTGCTTTGTTTCGCACGTTTTGGGGCGCGGGGCGCCAGCTAGAGCACCCCTAGAGCGTTTTTGGAAGTCCTATTTCGTCTAGGCTGAGGTGTAACTAATTGCTAGGCTTTTGTAAACATTATAAATACCCTTCTACTTAGTTTTTGAACCAGGTCGAGATTTTGGAGAAAGTTTTGGAGAAGAGGGGAGGAGCCCTAGATGTCTTCTAAACAAGTTCTTTCTCTCTCTCTTATTCTTCTCTTTAATTCTATATTTTGTTCGTTCTAGGGTTAGAGCAATTACATGAAGGTTGATGTTTGAAAGTTAAATTCTTCCATATTGATTTACCATTACGGATTGTTTGTTCTTTCTTGAGCCTAATTGTTTGGTTATTGAGCTTGATAATTGAACACTATATATGGTTTACAAGTTGAACTCGACAGAGGGAACTCGTGAACGCAAATAAGAAAGAATAGGGCTTGATTGTGAACCTGCGCATCAGGGAATCAATTTGCGGGTAGGATAGACATATACCTATTCGCCTTGCTTAACTAAATACAGAGTTCGTTAATGCATGCATGTGATTTAACTCCATAGACATATAGGCGTTAGAGTAGCTTGCATAGACTCGTGAAGAATCAAAAGGTTTTCACGAACATAATTAACCTGTTAGTTAGCAATCTAGAAAATCAAGAAGTAGAATCAACTGAAAAACTCAACTGGATTGTTCGTAGCTCTGACCCTTGACCGTCTCTCTTTTATTGATAACAACCCAGAATTTGCTCTATTACTTGACTTCAGTTGCTTGCTTTTAAATTATTGCATTTAGTTCGTAAAAATCTCAATCATTGGAAAAAGATCCCTGAAGAGTTTTTAGGAAATTGTTTGCTAGGATTCAGTCGTAACAATAGTCCTCGTGGGAACGATACTCGATTTATCAATTTATTACTTGTCGACCACGTATACTTGCGTGTGCGTTTGGGAGCAACAAGTTTTTGGCACCGTTGTCGGGGACTAAATAATTGACTGTTTTCTTTTTGAACAATTTATTATTTTCTATTCAGGTTTAATTTTTTTTTTATATATTTAGTTTATTATTGTATTACTAGTTAACATGGCATCTTTTAATGAGAGTGGGTCGAATGATGGTTGCTCAAATTTTATTGATTCTTGTCTACTTTGTGGAGGAAATCACTTTTGGAAAAATTGTCCGAGTCTTTCAACCCTGCGGGACTGGTTATGTGAATTTTCTACAACCTTTGACTGGAACTTTTTCAAATTATGTGGTGGTCTGTGGAATTCTTGTCCTAAGTGTCATACTCTTTCCCCAATCAATAGTTGTGATGATTCTAATAGTGTTTGTGAGTTTGACAGGAGCGATAAAGTGCAGGTTGTTAGCGAAACTTGGATAATGGAGCACACCAAACTCTTTGAAGCATATGAGGATTTCTCTGAGGGAATAACAAATATGACGAGGCAATTTATGGAAGAAAGAGTAGAGCTCACACAAAAAATCGATCAATTTGGTTTAGTTATTCATGATCTAGAGGCAAATTTGAATGATATAATTGAGGTGTCTGAAGCCCAATAATCAGTTGTCGTGGATAGTAGATTTGAGATAGAAGAGCTTAGAAGCCTATTTGAGGAGCAAAAAGTGGAATTCCTGCCATTCGACCTAATATTAGTTGATGAGCCAAGGTTGAAAAAATTACATTAGAGTCAAGTGAGGAAAAAGAAAATACCATATTTGAGGACTCTAGTGTGTGTGTGCAAGTGAGGGTATCAAAAGTAATGCAATTTTAGAATTGAAGCGCATTGGACCTCATTCCAATCATTTTTCAACATTGTGTTTGGATGGTGACATGAAAATTGAGCCACCCGAGCCTATGAAGAAACCAAAGGAGGACGAACGAGGTGCCCATATTTTAAAGTTTGTGATGCCGAGAAGACAAAACGACATCCCTCACTTAAAAGCCAAAAAGTGTAAAATGTGACATTGTTTACTTGGTCCTGTTGTATTTTTGCCACCACCCCAATACCATAGTAATAAGCTTGAGGCAAAGTTGGGAATTCAATTCATAAGTTCAAGGTGGAGGAAAAAGTGATGAAGTTGTCTTCGTCGTGCCGCGACGTTAAATCGAGCGCTTCTTGGGAGGCAACCCAATTTTTTTGCCTTACTTTTATTTATTTTTATTATTATTTTTATTATTATTTTTATAGTTGTATATTACTTTGGGTGATTCTTTGGATTGCAGGTTTATGTAATGTCGAGTTTAAGTGTGGAGTGTCCTCATCCCTGCCTAATATTGATGACCTGTTGGGGGAAGTCTGAGTACCTCATGTTATACGGAAGCTTGGAGGATGAGGACCGCACTCCACCGCACCATCCATTGTAGGCCGATTGGCCCTCAGGGAAGTTTTCTTTACCCTTGCACTTTCTTATTTTTAGCACTGAGGACATTGCTTGATTTAAGTGTGGGGTGGGGGAACTCCCCTTTATTTTTTGAGGTTAGGGATGCATGTACCGTTAGGATTTTTCTTTTGTCACTTGACATTTTGTTTTTCTTTTTAGTATTTGCTTTTATTTTATTAGAAAAAAAATGCAAAAAGATTTTCTTTATAGGCTTTGTAGTGGTACATGTCATCCACCCCGTGGTTTTTCTTATGACCTTGGTTCTTTTCCACGGGGAGGCCTTTGAACCGGGTAGTTTTTATTTTCTTTCATTTTAGGATTAGAGTAGTTAGTTATAGGTGGCCCTAGACGAAAGAAATAGGTAGAATGCTAGGTGTCTTTGATTTGTTTGATACCGATGGACTTGAACTTATTGCATGTGCTATTTGTGGTGTCTTTTGGTTTTAAATTGTGATGCATGCCTAGAAAAAATGGAATGACCCCCTTGAGATGCTTGAGTCCACTCACTTGACTTTGTTGTGAACCTTTGTGCGTTAGTGCTTAAATTCCCACAAGTTGCACCCTATTTGCTTGATTGAGAGTTGTGATGGAGCCATTTTGTGTGGACGGTGTGCAATGTGTGTTGTTAATCCATGTTGCATATTGGTGTCTAGAACTTGCCCCGTGTGTGTGCAAAGCGAAATTCTAGGTTCGCTCTAGTCGGGAGATGATACAGACTTTCTTGATTTGCCTTCTAGCCATTAGTAATTACCTACCCTTTTATATGCACCTTGGACTTGCTTTGTGACCATATTGACCTTTTTGTTGGCACCCACACCGCGAGCCTACCCACTTGTTCTAAATTGCTTTCTTTTGACCCTTTACTCCTTAAGCACTTTAATTGATAAGTTTATATTATTGTGGAGTTTGTGGTTGAAGTATTGGGAGGTATTTTAGTGGAACCAATGAGGGGAATACTTGATAAATTGTGAAGTAGTTGAAGGAGCATTGGCAAGGTTTGGAAAGGATTGAATAGAAAAAACAAATGAAAAAAAAAAAGAAATGAATATCCATCCTTGCTAGTGTGTGCTTAAAAGAAAAATTACTACTTTGTGGAAAAGGTGTGAAGAAAAAAATTTTGTTGATTGGGTGAAGTGGTTGTTGGTTTTGAGGAGATGTGTGCTTTCATTGTATTGTGATGTATTAAAGTGCTTAGGGAGGTAGTCACTATTATCCATATATATCCTGCCAGCCCTTTAACCTACATTACAACCCTTTTAAAGTCCTAATTAATCCCGATTGGAGTGAGCCTACATTAGTGGAGTCCTACACTACGGACAAGCCTATGGTACATCATGTGTGACATGTGAGCTTTTCATGAGAGTGAGTGAATTCTTTCTATGCTATTGTCCCCGTTCTATTCTTGATATTCATTGTTGTGTGTGATATTTGGGGGACACTCTCTTGCTTCATTATTGGTGAGGGCACACGGTTTACATGAGATAGGTGAAGTCGTGGCTTCTTGGTTGAGTAGGTAGGGGTGACTTTGTGGGGGCATGGTTGCAATGAGTCGAGTTTGTGCATTTGAGTTGTCTTGGGGTGGTTGTTCTCGTGTTTTGAGTTTATTATATTGTTGGCATGTTTGTTGGACCCATAGTAGTCATTCTACCTAGGTTGGGAAGTTATTTGTAATTGCTCGAGGGCGAGCAAAGGTTCAAGTGTGGGGTGGTGATGTTTGGCATGTTATGCCTGTATTTCCTTAATATTTCCTCACATTTGAGTACGTTATTTGCCCGTTTTCTAGTTGACGAATGTGATTTTGCACTGATTTTGTGTCTTGTGACTTGTAGGATGTTGTGAGGTGCAATTGGAGCTTTGAAGAGCATAATCGAGCAAAAAAAGATTGAATTTGGATTGAGGATTGGATCGAGCACGCGAAGGCACGGAACGAAGCAAGCTACGAACGACGAAAGCAGAGAAATTAGCCTGGCACTATAGGTGGCGCGGGGCGCCCACTACAGCGCCCAGTGTGAGCGCGGTTTGGGCCGCGGGGCGCCCACTGCAGCGCCCAACTTTCTTCCGTGTTTTGGGACGCGGGGCATGGCCGTTACGTGCAAGATTCGACGTCCTCTGCTTTGTTGCGCGCATTTTGAGGCGCGGGGCGCCAGCTAGAGCGCCCCTAGAGCCTTTTTTGAAGTCCTATTTCGTCTAGGCTTAGGCGTAACTAATTGCTAGGCTTTTGTAAACATTATAGATACCCTTCTGCTTAGTTTTTGAACCAGGTCGAGATTTTAGAGCAAGTTTTGGAGAAGATGGGAGGAGCCCTAGATGTCTTTTAAACAAGTTCTTTCTCTCTTTCTTTTATTCTTTTCTTTAATTCTATAGTTTGTTCGTTTTAGGATTAGAGCAATTACATGAAGGTTGATGTTTGAAAGTTGAATTCTTCCATTTTGATTTACCATTACGGATTGTTTATTCTTTCTTGAGCCTAATTGTTTGGTTATTGAGGCCTGATAATTGAACACTATCTATGGTTTACTAGTTGAACTCAACAGAGGGAACTCGTGAACGCAAATAAGAAAGAATAGGGCTTGATTGTGAACCTGGGCATCAGGGAATTAATTTGCGGGTAGGATAGACATATATCTATTCGCCTTGCTTAACTAAATATAGAGTTCGTTAATGTATGCATTGGATTTAACTCCATAGACATATAGGCGTTAGAGTAGCTTGCATAGACTATTGAAGAATCGAAAGGTTTTCACGAATATAATTAACCTGTTAGTTAGCAATCTATGAAATCAAGAAGTAGAATCAACTGAAAAAATCAACTGGATTGTTCGTAGCTCTGACCCTGGACCGTCTCTCTTTTATTGATAACAACCCAAAATTTGCTCTATTACTTGACTTCAGTTGCTTGCTTTTAAATTATTGCATTTAGTTAGTAAAAATCTCAATCATTGGAAAAAGATCCCTAAAGAGTTTTTAGGAAATTGTTTGCTAGGATTCAGTCATAACAATAGTCCTCGTGGGACAATAGTCATACCCACCACCTGGTCAAGCTAACTAGCTTGAACAACCTAAGGCATACCACTGCTACCACCTCTAGAGCTGAACCACACACCACCATAGCAACATTTTGTGCTGGAACCTGAACACTTGCCTCTGAGGAACCTGAGAAGTTGTTTGAGGCACAAAAGATCCCTGAGGAAAACACAACGCCAGAAGCCCTACAAACTTCATCATGGCATCCTGAAGAGCTGGAGTAGCAATAAACCTATGATCGGCATGCCTCTTTGGTGTTGGCCCCACTGGCACCTCTAGCTGACCCACAAACATGGGATCATCAACATGACCTACCATCCTTGATGCCTGGGTAGCTCTAACCCATTGTCGGGCAGCTGCATGAGGCTGAGCTCCACGTCCGCCTCGGCTATGACCTCTACCTTGGCTGCTACCTCTACCTCCACATCTGGCATATTAGGCTCTCTCCCCCCCCCCCCCCCCCCTCTCGCGGAGCTGACGAACGAGTTCTCACCATCTGCGAGTAAGTTAGCGGAAATAGAATTAATCTTGGGCAAGACGATCCACGCAAGATAAGGAAGAACTGAAGGGAGATTTTCAAAATGTCACCATAGCCTCTCATAGATAGGCACAGATGTCTCCGCCCGATCAGCGAGACTCTATTAGACACTGTCATGATCTTGAAAGAATCTAAATCTAGGCTCTAATACCAATGACATGACCCAAATTTCTGGATAGGTTGTGAAGAACCTGATATCCTCCCTCTAGACCCATCGAGCGAACCCTATCGAACTTAACAGACTAATAAACGTTGACACGCATATATAGATATATATAAGCTGCAGAAGAAAAAGGTGCAGCCAACAATCCAAAAATAAGGTTTAGGTACAAATCCAGATCATAAACATCTAAAAGTAGAAATATGTACAATTCCCACGAGGGAAGAAAATATCTCTATCAAAAGTAGACAAAAGCTAGCGGCCACCACGGACAAGGGTTGGCTCACTATTGACAGCAGGACGGTCCTCACTCCTTAGTTATGCGTCAAACTCGGGTCTGAAGCAGAATAGGCCGGAAAAAAAATGAATGACAGTAAAAAACGAGGAGTGAGTCGAAAGGACTCAGTAAATGAGGACTAGTTAGACACCTCGATTGACAGGTATCTTAACAACATAAAACAAGCAGTTCAACCAATATCAAGCAGCATATAAGAGATGCAATTACATCACGTAACATATAAACCAAGAACAACACACCAATAGATTAAACGAAATGCAATACGGTGCAATATGATGCAATACAATGCAAGAGGATCACATGTGCCCAAACCCCTCACCGGAGTAGACTCCTCAATGCGTCCAAGGGATGCATGAATAGGCGCAGACTTCGCAGTATTAACTAGGGGATGCAAGAACTGGTGCAGACTCCTCAATGCAACCAGTATGATAACACAACCGACAATCATAGATTTATAGTAAAAACATGCAAATTAAGGTTGTGGCACAGTAAGTAAGCCGTCTCGGCAACTACACACGCAAAAGATCATGTGTGTAGACTAAGGCCTAAGACCATCAAAGAAGCCGATGGAATTACTTATCTCAATTCCTGAGCCAATCCAGCTACTAAACAATCTCCTTTCCCTTCTGAATCCTCTCTGAATGATTCTGTTCTAAGCCATGGAAGGGAAATTGCACGAATAAGTGCCAACGCAAAAAATTAAGAACAATAACTCGACATAAATAAGGGATTCCTAAAATGCCCTTGGACATACTTCACCAAATTCCAACCAAAAATATGTTTCTATGCTCCTCATGATTCCATGATACAAAATATACTTTCAATTGCAATTATGGGCTCATTTAACTCGAATTCCCTAATTTCTACATACTAGGGCTCCAATTTGAGATTCCTCAACCAAACCCAAGCCAATTCATAGAATTCTAGGCTTAAAACCACTTATTGACAATATAGAAAGGTAGGGAAACATTACCTGGTTGTTAGGGACTAAATTTCGTCTAAGAATCACCTTCAATTTGAGTTCCAACAATTTAATTTGATAAAAATGACGATCATCCAACCCAACCCCCTTTTATATGGCCCAAAATGCCCGACACGCACGATCGCAGATGCTTAGTCGCGATCACGAACTAATGCATCATTGTTATCGTGTCGCAGGGCTCGCGATCGCACAAGCCAAGGGACCTAGTCCCTCAGTGTCGTCGCGCTGGCAACAGACCTAGTGCACCAGCAACTTTGGCAGCACAGATTGGTGCTGCGACGTTGGTCTGAATGGGACTTACTGTACTCGAAATCACCTCAAATTATTCACACAAGTCCAAAAACGCATTTAAGACTAACTCACGAACTCAAATTCCGAAAGGGACTTCAAATACGCAAAATAAGGGATTAAAATCATAGAGGGAGAATTCTGCATTTGTATAGAGGTTCGAAACCATTCAAATGACCTCGGAATGCACTTCCAAAAGTTCGCACTAGTCAGAAATCACTATAGGAACCTGACGACACTTTCGAATTTCAGAACGGTGCTCATTTATTAAAATGACCTTCGAACACCATTATATGGCTTTACCGAAACTTGAAATCAATAACACTCTCCAAGACCAACCAAGCGAAGATCAATTCAGCTCGAACTTCACAGACGGGTCACAATGAACCTTACAGAGCTTTTAAGACTGTTGGTTTGCAAATCGGAGTCCAAACTCCGAAACGACTAGTCAGGATCATTTCAAAACACCAATATGTTTATGTTTACATCACAATGGTTTAAACATAAGCACAAGTTCTTACACTGCGCCAGTTTTCAAAGCCAAGCAAGCTATGAAGAATGGTAGGATAGACGGACTAAACCAGAGCAGCAGAGGTGAAATGGTAAGACAAGAAAAAGTGTTGTACATCAATACTTCCACATAGGGAGGTTGAAATGATCAGATAAAATTACATAGATTTCATGTTTTTGTTTAACATGCACAAAAAGGAAAGAACAGTCTGATTTGACTGCCACTTAAAGAAAAGAATTCATTAATGATACAAGAATAAATTTAATAACAGGGTGAGCAAACTTTATCCTGGTGGAGAGAACAAGAGAGGAAAAAGGAAAAAGAAAAACAACCTAAGATTCTTCCTAGCTAATAAAGTTACACTGAACAATGAATTTCACTCGCTACAAATTCTGCACAGGGGAGAAGGAATCAGTATAGCAGTGATGACAATCAGAGAGTAACTAACTCTGGTGTGCTTTAAAATGGTCTTAAGTTAACATAGCCTTCCACCTCCAGATGGGAAGAGGTGTACTTGAAACGTGAAACTTTTCTAGGAAGTGGCTCTGCAATGTACTGTGGCCTCCATTTTTTGACCTAAAAGAAGCAAACCAGAATGTCTGATGCTTGTATTTGAGATGCCACAGGAGGTATAGTACATCTTGTTTACTGAAACAGAGGGAATCTTCGGTCAATGATGCTGGAACTCCGAACTATAATCATCTGTGAGGCAATAGTTAGTAGTTGCATTTTCTGGTTAACTAGTCACTGTCACTATTATATCTTCCTTCTGCATAAGTAAAATATGGATAATCAGTTTTTTTTCAAGGGAAAAGAGTATAATTTCTGCAGAAAATAAGTTATCTTACTTCCGGAAGGTCTTTTTCCTTCCATGGCTTCTTTCTTGTCTTGGCAGCTTGAGCAAAGGAAAGGGCCATCCCATGGACGAAAGTTTCTTGTATTCAAGGAGCCAGCATGTATTGAAATACCTTCCCCGGGCTTTATCTCTACTTGACAGACGGCACACATGAATAACTTAAACATGTTGCAAACTGGATACTTAGTATCTAACCTGCAGTCATATAAGATACCACATATAAACGCTAGGTGTACGCGACCATACTATCTGAAAGGTGTATTCTACATGATAATGAATGTATCAGAACAACATCACATGCATATTACAACAAAAGATACCTGTCTGATAGTGATGCAGATCCTTCCTCAAATATTTCTTCCACCACATCTGGTTCCTCATAATCTCTCTCAGCAATAGAAGATGACTCGGAAGTTTTTTTCCGAAATATAGACCTTAACACTTTTTTCCCGGACTTTTTGGGTGGCGGCGGAGGAGGATTTGGCTTTTCTGGGAGCTGTATATCAACTACAATACAGGTTGTGTCGTCTCGAATCCCTTTTGGCTGCACGGCTTCCTGCAAATTGGAGGAAAGAGGTAAGACTAGATATTAAACAAATTTAATCAAGTAAATAATTTCACAATCAACCTATTAGATATCAAAGTTATGATTTTACTTTAACAATTTGAGAAGCTGCAGCATCTGGAGGCATTCCACGAGAACATTCTACAGCCATTTCTGCAGACACAGAGTCCCAGACACCATCGCTTGCGATTACAAGCCTTCCACCTGCTGACGATAGCTGTTCGCATAATGTTTAACATGTTCAGGACATGTAAAATATGCAGAAGAGATAAAGAGCTTGAGCAGAATTAGCAAATCAATTGATTCGGGAAGCAAAATTATGTTGTTGCAGATACAGAAAGGACATATACACTTGAGAAATGGACTCAAAACAGAACACGCAAAGAGGAATCTAACACATGGTAGACGAACCTTTACTTGCTTTACATAGGGTACAGGAACTATGTACTCGCCAACATCCATATCTCCAATGGATCGCGAGAGGCATAACCCACCAGGCCAACATCTCAAAGGACCGATCTGAAATGAATTTGGATCACTTGGTAATTCCTCGAGAAAAGAAATAAAAGCCCAAAGTGGACAAGTCAAAGAATATGACTGGAATTTATGACATGCCAATACAAGACATATATGAATAAGTTCTGCTGAATGCAGCTGCTAAGAGGCTAAGCTGCTTGGATTCCGATACAGGTGCTGATCTAGAGGTCGGATCCTTCATGATCTAAATTTTAAGATTCAGGGGTGGGTGGGGGGATTCGGCTAAAACAAATTCAAATATCTAAATATAAAACTATTAAATTATGCCTAAATTATGAGACATAATGTGAAAAACTTACATGTAGCTTGTAGGGTGACCTAACTCAAATCTTTTATTCTCAAGTTGTAGGGAACTATCTAAAAATCTACACTTGTTGTTCCTATGTCTTCAAATCTATACTAACTTTGTCTTGAGAAATCAAACTGCCAGATCTTATCTCAAATTTCTCCGTAGTTTGTGGTCAAAGTACCCAATGCTGATTGACGATATCCGGTACAGATCCCACACCCATACTAGTGTCGGTGTTGTGTCGACACGGGTGCGGCACCAAAAATGAAGAATCCTAGCAACTTAGCTAAGAGGTATATGGCTGTCCAAAAGTGATTGTTTTATGATCAGTGGTACATTTTCAATCATTCATACTTCATCATAAATGTTTTCAGTATGCAAAAGAAGGAATGGGTTATGGGCCTATAACTTCTGGATGCTAGCAGATAAGAGGGAAGAGACTTCTTTTGTACCGTTGGTGGAGATAGGTTGCACTATCATTTTAAAAATGTGATAAGATGTCCAAATGTTAACAAATAGCTACCTGTGTACCACCTCCAGTATTAAGCCGACCGACCTCTCCACCACTTGCTGTTATGCGTTCCCTCCTATTAAATTCAAGATAAACAATTAAAATGTTACTCAAGAGGCAAACCTATATTCAAGTATTAGCTAAACTAAAGACATAAATCTCACTCTTCCTCATTGCACTCTAGTCTATGATCAGCTGATAGATAATAAATTCCCCCTTCAGCAGATTCCAATATACATCGAGAATCACCAACTGATGCGACTGTAACAACCCATCCTTCAATTATGACAAATGTGACTGTTGTCCCTGATTTTTGTGCTGCGTGAGTACGGAAGAATGTGTCAGAGTAATATATGCAATCTATTACAGGGAGAAATTACATTGATTTGTTCGAAAAGATCCCATCATGCAGGACAGAAGATAATTGGAGATAGAGCTACCGCAAGCCTGACCAGATTGAATGGTGAAGCATAATATTCTACTCAGCAGCTGAAGGAGAATTGTATGTAACATATGATTGAAAATGAATGCATAGAAACAGAAGACAAATAACAAATATTACATCTAAATATGGACGGGTACACAAAGGAAACAAGAGAAGACCATAAGTTGATGCAATTTCGGCAGAGTTTCTCTGCTCTTCTTTTATTGTGATGTCGCCAGAGTCCACCCTCCAAAGACAAAGAGGTAATGACGGAGCACTTCATAGAAGCGAATAAAATTTAAACATAGTTACAGGATTTTAGAAGTCAACTTCCAACTCAATCACCTACCCGTTGGATGCACGAAGTCCGACACAAAAAGAAATACTATAAAGAGAACTTCTAATGGGTGAAATCAATTTAAGAAACCCCATAGAAGTTCATAACCTTAGTTATATGAGAAAAAAAAAATTGTTTTAAGCAATAGTTAACAGGTTCAAATATAGAAATCACATGAATTTTGTATCATATATGCTCAATCGTGCGGAATAGCTATATCACCAAGTGTAAATAGTTTCTTCTATGAGTACATTTTCATAACAGCTTTATGTTAAGGCTTTCACAGCATGCTTATATTAGATCCCTTAGATATAGAAATTACTTATTACCTTTTTCTTGGAATTCTTTGTCTGTCTTGACAAATCCTGCAACCAAAGCCCTAGGCAGTGCTGCAACCCACTCATCCCTGTTGAGGTCTGAGGGAATAGCACTCAAGACATTCTGCAAGAGATTCTCTTTAGAATATATAGCGGCTGCCGACCCATTGTGCCCATCGAATAACTACAAAATGAATGAAATGCAAAATTACATAACGACAATGCATTAAAAACAAAAACAAAAAACAAAAAAGGAAGAGTGACTACCGTTATCAACAATGCATCGAGAAAAGAGTAGTTAACTCAACCATAAAAGTTTCGGGTGAAACCTACACGGCAATGCTTCATTTACAAGAATTACTGGCTCCTGGCCAATAATCTTAAAAGGAGCCTCTCCATCTTGAGATAACTATTGAGTCTACATACATAACAGGTCAAAGAAAGATCTAGGCGAAAATGTCCAAAGTTGGCAACATGACCTTTTTTTCTTAACGATATAGAATACTACAGAACTTATCAGATTTAGAAAGAAATCTGTGGTTTGATATGACAAATTCTAATCCAAAAGGCAAGGACACAAAGGAATGAAAGCATTAGCATCCAAAAACATCAAGAACATAAAGAAGAAAGCGCAAAAAATCTATAATTCAAAACGATAAATCGTTACACAAAGGCATAGACAAAAAATACATTACTTAGATAAAATAACAAGATAGACATCAAATCCTACCCCAAAAACAGAAAAGGTAGTGACACCATCTCCCAAAACTCGCTGGCATTCGGTCTTGATGAAGGTGAAGTCTTCTCCCTTCTTGCTCTGACTAGCCTGACCGTGAGAAATCTCGGGCCTTTCAACCTTCTCATTGGCCAATTCCCGCTTCAGCAATACCGATAATGGGACCGTTTGATGTTCACCTTTCGACAACATTGTCCGGTCCCCTTTCAAATCAGATAAATATTACAGTCTTTATTAAATCCAAGAATAAATGTAGCTTCCCAAATTTACTCCTCCATAATCTATTAATCCATTTCAATCACTGGAAATCCAACCTTGTCCTATACAAAACAAACACAACAACCCAGATCAATTCCTCTGTAACACACAATCTAACATAATATAATCAAATAAAGATACAGGACAACAACAATAATAATATACCGGGTATGATTCCACAAGTGGGGTCTAGATAATCGAATAAATGATCACGTGAAAAAACAAAATCCACTGATATCCAAGAATCGATCAAGCAAACTAATTGGGGTTGGTTATTCGAACCCAATTCATCATAACCGCAAGAAGTATAATGGGAAATGTATTTTATCAAAATATAACATTTGGTTAAAGAACGTTACAAACACCAAAATGGGTGGGTACATAAAAAAACGTAAATGTAAATGAATGAATAAACATACCTCTTATTTAATTAGGCTTGAATTTTGCAATCAATTGAGATCAACTACATAAATCCTCGTTACAAATACTTTGAGACTTATTTTCTTGTAAATGAATTTGTTTGTGATGTCAAAGAAATTGGAAAAAGGAGAGAAGGAGATTAGGAAAATGGAGGAATATTGGTATTTAGTAAGAAAACAAAATGTAGGTAATTTGTGACATTATAAGACATGTGCGGGACATGTCCGAAAACGCACCGTTCGTTGGAATGGTTCGGCGTTTAACTAAAAATTAAAAGCTGTGTTTGTTTGTGGAATATGTTGAGCTGTTTATTTCCTTACCCTACGCCCTTTCCCTTACTAATAACTTGCGCTCTTTTGGCGCCTTTTCTTTATTCTCTTGTATAAAATACAAAGGAAAAATATATGACCATTTATCTCCTACCTTTTGCTTTACAGCATGACATGGAAAAAAAAGTATAAAAGTCAACATTTTAAATTTAATTTAAAATAATAATAATTTGCATATAAAAAAATCATATAAGAAGTATTATTTGGAAAAGAAAATTATTTTGCTTTCGAAAATAATAATTATGTCTGTCTTTTAGAGAACGATTTGATACTTAATTGGTCATTTTGGTATTTTTGTCTCATTCCTTTAATTTGATGAAATGATTTGGTAAAGCATTTGAAATCTAAACATACAATTTAAATAACAAAAATAACGACTGTGACAAAGATAACGTTATCAAAATAAAAATCGATAGAAAAACGAAATAATCTAAAAGGATAAAATAAAATACAGCATTAGTTTTATTTAACATTACATAACAAAGGAATTTATGTACAATAGATAATCAATATGAAATAGATAGAGCATAAACTTAATCGAGAACTTACATTTTGTAGCGAAAGCAGAAGCAGAGATTTGAAATGACGGTTGGTTATTGTTGCTCTCAAACACACACGCAAGTATACGTGGTCGACAAGTAATAAAGTGATAAGATCGAGTATCGTCCTACAGAGACTGTTGTTAACTATTAACTGAATTAAACAATTTCAAATTATCTAAACAAGCAGAGTTGGTTTCGTGGATTAAAGATGTAACTAAAAATTAAAACTTTAAACTAAAATTATAACTAAAGCAAGTAATTTGATCAGAACAAACAAATAAGGTTTTGGTTATCAAGGGAATAAACTATTCCAGGGTTATGGGATATCTGCCAATCCTGCTGAAGTCTTCAGTTAATTTGAATAATTTATTCATCCGGGTTACTAATTGACAGGGTTAATTTTACTTATAGGAATCTTATGATTTCCTACTCGTCTATTTAAGTTAATCTAACGCCTATATTCCTATGGAATTAGAATTAACAAAAATGCATTAAGAATTCCTGTAAAGTGATTAAGCAAGGCAAAAAGGTATATTCCTATCCTAGTTGTGAATTCGTTCCCGGGTGCCCAGGTTCAAGAACTTGCCCTATTCAATCCTATTACAATCTAGAATTCCCTTTCCCAAGTTCAATTCAACATTCATAGATAGTATTTAACTGCTGGCCAAACAATCAAATAATTGAGCACAGGATATGAATAAATTACCCAAGCGATAAATTAATTAAATTAAACTAACTTTTAAATATCAACAGTCACGGCAAAAAACATAACCCCAGAACAAATAATTTAGCTACACATAGTCATGGTAGAAATTCAACAATTAATTTGAAATAATATAAGTTGTGAGAGAGAAGAAGAATAAGAACCCTGTGTAGAAATATGTGAATTTGCTCCTAGCTCCTAGCCTTGAATTGAATGAAGTGATTATCTAAAAATCTGATAACTATGAGCTTATATAGACATTACAAATTCCTACTTTACTTGGAATTAGAAAATCCTATCCTAAGTTGTAATTCCAGCTTCATCTTGTTGTAGGATCTTCTTTTCCCAGTTTTTGTGGACTTGTATTTTCCGCTTTGACTTGTCAGGTTGAATTTCTAGTCCCAGTTGGCTTTGGCTCTATTTAACTCGCAAGAAAAGAGCTGTCCAGGAAGATGCACGTTACTTTGGAGCCATTCAGCTTGAATCAAAATCACATTCTTGCTTGGCTGCCACCTCGGATGCTTAGCCTCAACTTAGCTTCCTTCAATTTTTGTGCCACAAGCTCCCTTTCACTCTAAAAATTGCTACAAATCACTTGTTTAATCAAAATGAAATCAAGTAGTGATATATCAAATAATCATATAGTGTTGGGTATAATTACTCACTAAAACGACTTCAAATATATTAGAATCAATAGGAATTTGACCTCAAAACATAAGAAAATATGCCCAACATCACTACCCCACACTTAGATTTTTGTACGTCCTCGGACAATCCAAACTCAACAACTCACGTAGACAACTCAACCATTACTCTCAAGAGACTTCAAAACTATTGCTATACCACATAGTTCTCATTTAAGCTCACAACACTAGAGTTCTTTTCTTTTTTCCTATCGCCTCACCTAACTCAAAATACCAAAGCCTTCCACAATATCAAGATCACAACCCATTAAGTACATTCTGGAAATAAGATTGATGCATTAACTTAACTCTTATGCAAGTACCATAAATTCAAGAGTCCACGGAGTGTGTGATTGTTTTCCCTACGACTTTGATAATGAAACAATGGACCAAAGCGGCAAGACTTCCGAGAATTCACATAATTTCAAATAATTAACGAATAGATATCAAAATTAACTTCATCTTCCATAATCAAGCCTCAAGGGTCAACAACGGGGTATTTTCCATTATTTGCATAACACTTGAATGATTGGGGACCTAAAAAATCAACAGACCCGTCAACTTCACTAGGATGCCTTTGGCGTGTTCATACTCGAGGCTTTTATCACCCTTAACCGAGCAGGAACATTGCCCTCATCCATTTTCTCTTTCTTTTTTTTTTTTCTTTTCTTATGCTTTGCACATTTTTCTTTCTTTTTCCTGTTACCCTTCTTGCTTCATTCCCTTTCATAGGCTCTCAAATTATTTCCAATCATATCTTTCATTCTTTTTTTTTTTTCAATTCTTTTCTTTCATTTTTCTTATGTTCATTCTCTTCATCATTGCTAATCAAAGGCCTTGTTCACAACTATTTAAGTACATAGGGGAAAACAAAGTGCTCAAAAGTGTAGTGGACACCATAGGACTTAGGCACATGCACTTGAGTTAAAGCTAAGAATCAAGCCCTTCTCTACTCTCTTAATGGTTTATTTTTCCATCATATAATGCGTCATCAGGCTCCAGTTAAAATGAATTAAGCTCAGTAATTTTTTTTTCTCTTTTCTCTTTTTTCTTAAACTATAAAATTCTAACTAACTACAACTATTCCTAAAAACACCCGGTTCAAAATAAAAAACATCCCTGGAAAAGAACCATGGCTTGAAGAAAAACCAAGGACCCAAACTAATACTAATCTAAAAGAAAAAGAAAACATTATCCTAAGAATAGAGACAACTAAGGCGCATAGACACCCCACCCCACTTAGAATTATGCATCGTCCCCAATGTATAGCAAAAATAAAACAAGTAAGGAGGGTATAAGAAAACTCCCCTCAATCTGGTGTCTATGGCTCAGCAACAGTAGCCGGAAGAGAATCAACATCACCAAGCAGTGCAAGTGGAGCCGAACTCCCTGAAGTAGTAGCTGGGGTAGACGTAGTCGCAACAATCGAGTGAATGGTTGAAGCGTCTAATGCATCAATCAAGCTGCCCTCCGACACAGTAGTAGAAACAATGGGTGCAAGCTCAGGTCCAGCCCTTTCGCCTCTAGATGGAGCAACAACTTCAGTAGGCAGCACACAGGACGTAGCAGTAGCAAAATATGTCCCTGGTGCAACAATGATAGGAGTATAAGAAGAGGGACCAGTAGTACATGGTGCAGAGAAGGCAGCAGTAGTGTCAATCCTAAAGTGTTGGCACAATAATTGCATGAAGACTGCATTTTGAGCTTGTGCCGCTTGAATGTTGTGAAGTTGTTCCGCTTGTCTTGCTTGCTCGGCTTTGATCTCCCGGCTTTGATCTCCTGGTGCTCTATATGAATCTGCTGGAACCACTGTGATGTAGTAAATTGAGACGTCCTAACCTTGGTTGAATCTTGCACAGTTGTAATATCATACGCCTTAGGTGCAGGCTCTTTATCATCACCCAGTCTCTTTGGAACACCTAAGTGTCTCATGTATGCAGTCAATGTATTAGCATAGAACAAACGCCATTTAAAATTTCTCTTTGTGCGCTGTATTTTCTCAAGCATAATCTCACCCAAGTTTAGCTCCATTTCAACCATTAGTGTATAGATCAGGAAGACTCTTTCCCTTGGAACATTTGTTTTACGTAAGCAAGGCATCAACCAGTTGCACACCCAATTAAGTACCACACGAGCTAGAGCGCACATGAACTCCTTCGCTAATGAATGATATTCTATAGTTCCACTCTTCCACTGGGCATCATCTCTATTTGGACACACTATAGAGTTGAGGTGTGAGAAATCAGGATTTTCAACAAACTCATTGTACCTTTGCATAGCAACATGTGGCACTTGTAAGAATTTGTTCAAAGCTTGTGCATTTATGTCAACATCCACCCGACGGACTCAAATTACATTGCCATTAGTGTGTCTCCAGTTTGCGTACAACTCTCGCACCCAAGTCAAATTTGCATAACCGAAACCTTTCAAGATTGGACGCCATTTCTGCTTGTTATGAAGTGTCAACAAGACTGAAGGATGCTTCCTACTAATAGCGAAAATGTGCAGTGGCTTTTCTGGAATGTAAGCCTTAGATGTGACAATTTTGCCATAAACTTGGTGAGCCTTTGCACTCACGAATGTGCCTACCCATTCCTGCTCCTCAATTGGTTCGCCCTCATCTTCTTCACTCATGTCAACCTGCTCTTCTTCTTCTTCATTATTTGAGTCAGAATCGGAACCCGACTCATGCACCACAGGTTGTTTCCCTTTGCGTTTGTCAGTTTCTTTCCCTTACTGCAAACTCTTCGTTTGCTTGCGTGGTTGTGCTCCCTGGTTCTCTCTGATTACTATCCCAGGCTGACAGATTTTCTTCGAATATTCAGCCTGCTTTGCTTTTGCTTTGCCCTTGTCCGCAGCCGGCTTATCTTGTTTCTGCCTCTTCCTTTGTTCCCTGTGATCATTATTATCCGATGGTCTTTTGAAAGGCTGGCTGCTGGCTCCACTTCTCAAAGCTCTCGCCATGTTCTTTTCAGTAAAAGCAGGTACCTGGGATCATAAAAATTGAGTGTAAGTGAATGACAATGTCTCACAGTTCACGCACAAGCTGCTGTTACAAGGAGCTATCACTGTAAGGTCGCGTCACACAGTTTTCTACTCATAAAGAACATATGTAGGTGTATCGCAGGCTGGTACTACTAGTAATTAAGCTCATATTCAGTCTGCACTTGTCCTTTTGAATTCGACAGTCTTAACCTGCTAGTGTAATTACAATGTCAAGATAACAGCTCATGTACAAGCTGCAGAGCGACCATCATGAAGCGCCCATTAGACTACTACATATAGGTATATGCAGACCCTTCACAAACTGTTTCGGCTCTTACAGGACGTTAACCAATCTTATGCCATAGACACTTGCAACTAACCAACCCTATTGAATCAAATTTAATTTATATGACGATCGGGCCTATATTCATCACAATTCTAGCGTGTAGCAGCTCACCAGGAACCCCACACTTAAGCCTTGTACATGTAGTTACTTACTTAACTTCGCAGCAGTCTAATAAGCCCAGAAAGTTCTGCTAAGCATTCTGTCGAACACCTAGTGAGCGCTGCTTTACTTAACAAGTTTCTTTAGCACCTAGACAGTGTGACCTTCCCAAAATTAGCTGCTGGGAATTATAGTTTAGCAGCCATGATAGCAAACAATACCCACAGTTGTATTAAAAAAATTCAAAACGGGCAGACTTTTGCCTTAAATTTTCAGCAACAATAGTCCGTAAGGAAAGGGAAATGGGTCTGCGATAGAGAGAGAAGTGAAGGAGAAGCTTACCTCGCTTCCTTAGATCGCAGTGATGGTTTAATCCAGTTGAGTGCAGGCGTCGATGTGGTTGTGTGTGGTTGTGAAATAGTGTTTGAAAGAGGGAGTTCAAAAGACTTAGAAAAATTAAGAGAAGGGTAAGGAATTGGGTGTTAAAACTCCAGATTTTTCCTACTTACCTGCGCGCACTAGCTTGGATGCGCCGCTTCCTCACCAGTCTTCCAAGTTAAAACAGCATGCTGAGTTGTGCGTGCTGGGAAAAACTTCACTGCCTAAACTTTGAAAAAAATTAATTCCTACGCTGAAAGCAGGCGACCAGCAAGCGACGCTTGCCTTCTTATTCCCAGAATTTTTGCTCACCTTTGCACCAGATATCTTTGGTATAGTATCTTAGAATTTAGACATTCTCCTGTGCTATTTTTCAACTAGTTTCTTTCCACTGCTTCTATAGTTTGTTTTCCAGTCATGACTATCAACTAACATTCATAAAACTAAACTAACTATACTAGTAAAAATTTAACAACTTAATAAAACTACAAAAATTTAATAACTAAGAAAAATCTAATGATTAAGAAAACGAAAGCTATAAAACTTGGGTTGCCTCCCAAGAAGCGCTTGCTTTAACGTCGCGGCACGACGATACCCTTTCTCAAGCGTTCTCAAAAATTATGGAGATTTTGTAACGCTCCACATCACCTCCTAAATAATGCTTTATCCTTTGGCCATTCACCAAAAATCTCCTTTCCGTGCCAAGTGCACGCAGCTCGACCGCTCCATATGGCATAAATTTGACGACCTCAAACGGACCCGACCACCTTGATTTTAGCTTTCCAGGAAATAACTTCAGCCTAGAGTTAAACAAAAGAACAAATTGGCCTGGTGAAACGACCTCGGTCAGTCGTTTCGGAAGTTAGGACTCCGAGTGGCGTGCCGATAATTTTAAAATATTCGTAAGATCCATTAGAGCATGTCTGTAAAATTTGAGCTAAATCAGACCTCGTTTGGTAGGCATCGGAAGAAGGTTTCAGTTTTTATTGTCGATAAATATTAAAAAGAGATTTTTGAGCTCGGTTTTGGCGAATGAGCTCCGATTCGAAATCTGAAAGCGTCGTTAGGTTCGTATGATTATTTGTGACTTTTGTAATTTTTCGAAATTGAATTTCGAGGTTGTTCGGCTAGTTTCCGCTAAAATGCCGAAAGTTAAATAATTTGACTTCTTTTCCATTTGTTTTGCATATTGAGTTTCGGGAGTCCGATTTGAGATCCGCCTTTGTGAGTATGCTATATATATTTTGTATAACTCGTATGCAAAAGTTGGAATTATTTTGAATATCGTAGGGTACTATTTTAATTTTCGTTAAGGAAAGAAAATTTAAAAAAAAAATAAAACAAAAAAAAGAGAAAAGACATGAAATTTTTAAGCAAAGGCGGTGGCTAAAAGGGGTTTACCCCTTAGCCTATACACGTAAGTAAAGTGAGCAGCAACAGCAAAAATTGAAATGGTAGCAGAAACGAAAAACTTAGAAATGAAAGGAGAAAATGCTAGAAAATGAGAGAAGGAGCCGGAGAAAAGTAGAATTTTCACCCTGAAACATTCAGGTAATGATCCTAATATATTATTTGAGTTTATTACGTGTGTTTGAATATGTTTTAACGGTAAAACTTGGAATATTAGACATGCTTTTAATAAGTTCAATTAATAGTTTAAAGGGTCAAATGGACCCCGATAATAAAATTGATTATATATTCGTACTCAGTGAGTTATGGGCAACTTATAAATGTAATTTATTTAGGGTTTGGTTATGTGACCTTAAACCCTGTACATAGGCTGGCCTGCGTATTGCGTATGCGAATAGGGTATCAGGTTCCTAACCGGATTGCCCTAAGATGTGAGGAATGAAGTCTTTAGCCTAAATTGATATATTTTTCTGCTTATTGAATAGAGTGGGATCGTTTAGCAAGGAAACCAAAGGATTAAGCGGTTGTTGATTAGTCGTACTAAATTTTTGAAGAGGTAAGTGTTTATATCCATTTCTTTGGAGGCACCTGGCCTCGTGAATTTTCTACCATGTGTTCCTTACGTGTGTAGCTGCCGATAGGCGTACTCTTTACGCCTTAGCTTTGGATTTACATTGTAAATTATATGTTATGTCCTGTTGTTGGTATTACATTGAGGATCTGAGCATTGTACTCTGGCTGTGAGTTGGCATCTACTCCCCGGCTGTCGATGAAAGTCCCGCGCCGGTGAAGGGTTATTATTGCATCACATTACATTCATATGCATTATATGTCATTCATATGCATTACATTGCATATCATATTGGGTGCAGGAGTATTCCGCCCTAGGAGCAGGAGTATTCCGCTCCATTGTATCATATTGAGGGTAGGAGTATTCCGCTCCATTGTATCATATTGAGAGTAGGAGGATTCCGCCCCAGGAGAGTGCAGGAGTATTCCGCCTCAGCTTTACATTATATCGGGTGGAGGAGTATTCCGCCCCAAAAGAGTGCAGGAGTATTCCGCCTCTGGTTTATATTATATCGGGTGCAGGAGTATTCCGCCCCATGCGCAGGAGTATTCCGCTCCAGTTTGTTATCAGATTGGATTCCCCTCGTATGCAGGAGTATTCCGCTTCGGGATGGGATTACTGGCACATGTGACCCTTTGTATCATATTTCATTTCATCTCATTTCTTTTCATACCATTGTGTAGACTTGTGTTACATAATTAATGTTCTTCTTATACGTGCATTGCTTATTTGTTGATATGTTTCTGGCTCGTATTCCTGGCTGAGTTTATGGTTTCATACGTGTTTCCGGTTATTATCTGGCTCTGCCTTTTTATAATTTAAATAAAAGGAATTTGGTCTATCTGTTTCTTTTCTCCCTGGCTAGCTATCCTACTCTTTGAGGTGGCTAGTCTGCCCCACTTATTGAGTTCTTTTGACTCACCCTTGTTTGTTGTTTGTTTCTTGTCTATCTGTTTCGTTTCGGCAGGTTCGCTCCAGGATTGAGTTTGTCACGTTGTTCAGGAGCGATGACGACTTCAGCTGTCAGGGTGAGCCAGCTTTTATTCCGGATGGCCACCAGTTTATTTTTTATTATATCAGCTGCATTTTGCTCCCTTCAGAAGGTATCTATCTTCTTTTGTACTCTTAGATGTCTAGTCTGGATAGCCCTTGTTGACACCTAATTTTGTCCCGAATGTAAGTTAATATTAAGTTGCAAAGTCAATTTGATTAAGAAGCACATTAAAAAAGATGTTTGTAAAATTAATTTCATAAAATTAATGGATTTGATGAAAGGAGGCCAAAGTTGCATTACATAACCTAACATCTTACCTACCCTTGCAAAATCCCCATTAAACTAAAACCCCAATTCAGAAATAAAGGAACCCGTCACTGGCCCATTTGAAAAACCCTACACCCGTCCCTTACCTTCATCTTCTGGACCATTCTCCCCACTCACAAAGACCCACACACACATAAGTCCTCTCCTCACACAAACACAATACCCGACACACGCCACAAGCAGATCTAAACAGGGGACATCGGGGGTTAGGGAAAAGGCCCCGTCTTCAGTTTTCTTCGCTTTAGTTTTGCTCGTGAATCAGAGAAAGGAAAGGAGTTAAAGCGCGCCGGCAAAGGTCGCCGGAATCTCCACCGGAGACCTGCTAGGCAGTCGCTCCTCCTCCTTGTGTTGGTGGCTGTGCTTTGTTCTCACCATTGCCTCGCCTGAAAACTACCATTGGCGTTTGCTTTGGTCCTTTTGATTCTTCTGAGTTCATTTATGGTTTGTTGAACCTGAAAGAAAATGGATTGGAACGGAGCAGAAAAGGGTGTTGGAGTAGCAGCGATGCCGCTAGACGGTAGTCGCTCCTCCTCCCTGTTCGAATTTGCTCTGTTTTGATTGTTTCACCGTTCGTTCTCGCCGGAATTCGATTCGGGTCTGCCTGAATCGGCGATGATCTGATTCACGGCTGGACTCGGGCCGACGTTAGTTCACTAGTGGGCGTTTGACATTATTGTTAATTGCACGATTCTTAATTCGCCTGACTTTTGTTGTTTACGCAGATTTGTCATTGAAAATTTGGTGACAAGGCTTAAATGGATTCAATTGGGGTTTTGACCCCCTTTGAGCTGTTGTTTGATACCAATTACTCACTAGCTGTTACTTTATGAAATATTGAACAAGCTTCGATATTTATTTGGTTATCTGTGCAGTTGTCTTGTTTATGGAATTGCTGGTTATTTCTAATACTTTGCAAGTTTCGACAGACACCGTATAATGGCCTATGAAAATAATTTATTTGAGACCTATGGACTGATATTGAACCGATACTATACTGGCCAATGAAAAAATACATATCACGTATTGAGGCCTCGGGATCAATTTGAACATGATACTACACTTGAACCGTCCTGTTCCCGTGTCCCTAAAGCAAAAGGCGATGATGAATATATGAATTTAATGCAAAGCAAGTCGGATAGAGTGGTGGGTTTGGTACCTGGCATGGCAACACGACCGGCTCCGTGTTTGCAACCGTACCAAATCCCAAGCCTCTATTCGACGCGCCATACAAACCTGAGCCTAAATTTTGCAAAAACAAAACCCCTTTTATTATTATTATTTTTTTATTACTACTATTATTATTATTATTATTATTATTATTATTATTATTATTATTATTATTATTATATATTCTATTATTATTATTATTGTTATTATTATTATTATTACTTTATACTTTATTACTTTATTATTGTTATTTTATTTTATTAATTATTATACCTTATTATTGTACTAATCCAATTTCATTTTCATATTTATTGCGAGGTACATCTTGGCACGAACAACTATGGAACGCTTTCGGCTAACTTAAAAATGGGGATAGTCCGTTGCATTGGAGTTGATGTTTGGCATTTTATGCCTATATTTCCTTAATATTTCCTCACGTTTTAGTACCCTATTCGCTCGTTTTATAGCTTGTGACTGTGGTTTTACACTGATTTTATGTCGTGCGTGTGTAGCTTGTTACGCAGTGTAATTGGAGCTTTTAGGAGCATGATTGAGCGAGAAAAGATTGGATTTTGATTGAGGATTGGATCGAGCACACGAAGGCATGACACGGACACGATTTCGGATCAAAGAAGAAGGAGATTGGCTGGGCGCCGTGGGCTCCGCGCCGCGCCACCCATAGCGCGCAGGGGTTGGGCGCGGTTGCCCATGCGCCGCATGCCCAAAGCGGAAGAGTCTGTGGCGTCCTCTGGTTGTCCTCACGCGATCGGGGGCGCGGGGCGCCCGCTATGGCGCCCCTGGAGCGAATTTTGATGTCCTATTTCGTCTAGGATTGGGTCTAACTTATTACTAGGTGTTTGTAAACTCTATAAATACTCTTTTACTTAGTTTTTCATGGGAGTTCAGACCTTTGGAGCAAGTTTTGGAGGAGAGGGGAGGAGCCCTAGATGTCTTCTACACAAGTTCTTTCTCTCTTTCTCTCATTCTTCTCTTTAATTCTATAGTTTGTTCGTTCTAGGGTTAGAGTAAATACATGAAGGTTGATGTTTGAAAGTTGATTTCTTCCTGTTGATTTACCATTACGGATTGTTTATTCTTTCTTGATCATAATTGTTTGATTATAACGGCCGTATAATTGAACACTATCTACGGTTCTTAGATTGAACTCGACAGAGGGAATTTATGAACGCAAATAAGAAAGAATAGAACTAGTTTGTGAACCCGGGCATCGGGGAACCAATTCGCGGGTAGGATAGACATATACTTGCTTGCCTAGTTTAACCCATTACAGGATCGTTAATGCGTGCACGTGATTCAACCCATAGACATATAGGGATTGGAGTAGCCTGCATAGACCGTGAAGAATCGAAAGGTTTTCACGGGTACAATTAACCTGTTAGTTAGCAATCTAGGAAATCAAGAAGTAGAATCAACGGGAAAACTCAACTGGATTGTTTGTAACTCTGACCCTGGACCGTTTCTCCATTATTGATAACAACCCATAAATTGCTCAAATACTTGATCTCAATTACTTGTTTTAATTATTGCAATTAGTTAGTAAAATCTCAACCATTGGAAAAGATCCCTGAATAGTTTATATAAATTGTTTGATAGGATTTAGTCTGAATAGTCCTCGTGGGAACGATACTCGATTTATCACATTATTACTTGTCGACCACGTATACTTGCGTGTGCGTTTGGGAGCAACAGGAGTCGTTTGGATTGAATTCGGACCCGAGCATTCAGAAATAAGACTTAGGAATTTTAGAAAATTCAAGACTCCCGCGAGTTGATCAATTTCCCGGTTCCATCTTTAACTTTGCATTATTTTCCTTGGATATTTATGCAAATAAATGTGTAAAATATTTTATTTATCAATAATATTTGATTATTTGTATGTAGCTTTACTTTATGTGCATTACCCTTTATTGTGAAGTCGTTATTTAATCTATTGCAAATTGGGGCCATCTTAGCAAATGCGTGCAAGTAAAAATATATATTTTGAAAATAAGCTTTTTATTCAATTGATCATTATTATTATTATTATTATTATTATTATTATTATTATTATTATTATTATTATTATTATTCAAATAATTCTTTCGAAAGAAAAACACACTTGTAAATATTTGGAAACCTGTCGGATTAACCGTTTTTAACGGAATTTCGGAAGTGCCTTAAAAACCTTCTTCCGAAATTAATAAAACCTCTTACTTAGAATCTCTGAAAAGACCGTCTTTTTTTATAAAAACGGAGTTTTTGCACGCATTTGCTAATTTGGTTCCCTGTTTTCCTTAAATTGGGTGGCTACTCCAAAAACTCCAAAAGAGTTAGTCCATCCTGTCGATATTCCGGAATTTATCCTTTTCGGGGTAATTTTTGGGGTTCAACAGCATGGCGACTCCGCTGGGGAGCAATAAAGGTTTTGACCATAAAGGTTTCCAGTTATTTGCAACTAGCATGCTTAATTTATTTTGCTTTATTATACCTGTTTGTTTGTATGTCACGAAAAGCATGTCACTACACCCTTATTTGCGCACATATAAACTGGCATTCCGTTCATATTTCCCCCACTCCTGGGAACCTCTTGCATTCTCACTCAAATATCCGCGAGGTGCGCCCATGCGCACCCGCACCTTCTTCCACTAAAGAACTATGTGACGAGTTGGTACTCCGGCGGCCATCGTAGGAGTAATTCGACTGCGAGACCGCTTGCTATTCACCTGTTAGCCTCAAATGATAACCCACTTTTAGATGGAGTTTTAGGAGCATGCATGCATTTACACCTTAGTCTGGACCCGGTCCTTGGTACCGCCTCCATAGTTAGGAAACCGCCCTTATGTCAACGAGTTCTTGAAATCCAACGACAATGCATATTATGTGCTGTGTGATAACGAATCCTCAGTCCTAACCATGTTTTGAGCAAAATCAGATTCAGAATTTTGTCTCCTATGTTGTCTTTTAGGTCAGAAAATGGAAGAATTTAGCAGAATTGAGATCATAGACAGAATTGCAGTCCGGTGAAGTTAGGCAGTTTTGGTTAGTTTGTATTTTGGAGATGGCCTGGTGTAGTGAAATCTAAGAGGCGAAGCCCCTGGTGTCTTTAAAAGGATCAGTGGGATCCCTCTCGTGAATGGCTTTGCGTGTGTGTAGGCCTATGTTGATTATCCAGCTGCAACTGTATAAAAATTGAAGTATGCTTGTCGCATACTAGGAGAGCGAAGCCCCTGTGTCTTTGAATGACCAGTGGGGTCCTTCTTTGAAGACCAGTGCGGTCTTGGCTACCTAGAAAACTGAGAGGCTTGATTAAAGCCGAGGACCAGTGAGGAGCCCTATGGACAAGGTCGGTGAGCCTTGCAAAACCTAGGAAGCTGAGAGGCTTGTCTAAAGCCGAGGACCAGTGAGGTTTTATTTTGAAAGGACAATTGGCGCCTTTCGTGATTTGCAGTCTGGTATTGTGGAGGCAGTTGGAAATTTCTCCCTGGATGTTGTAAAACAATTGGGAGTTGTGCTTGGAGGACTGTGGATGTTTGCAAAAGCTATGGAGGATTGTTTCGGGTTTTAGGCGTTTGGGTTTAGAATTTTGTGCAGATGCTGTGGAGATCATGAGCTGTGTTAAAATTTCAAGTTGACACTAACTTTTGGAAGTTAGTTGGGATAACGGAATTGCAGTGTCAAGGCGGAGAGATGATTGTTATCGATTATTGTTATTATTTATTGCTTACTCTAAGTCTGAATTGCTCAGAACTGGCATGAACTATTTTTCGTTACCACTTATTTGCGCGTTAGGCTTACCTCTAGCACAAAGAGGCACCTTGCAGGGTAGGACGCGTTTGCATATTTATTTACGCTCAACTACTTGTGATTGTCACATGTTAATTGCTTGCCTTGCTTTGTTTGCTCAAAATGCGTTATACTAGTTGTTGCTTGCTTGTATGCAATCCTATGAATGACATGCAAACTATCTTAGTTACCCTTTGAGAGGTTTCTTTTGTTTTGTTTATTTCTCTAGCAAATGTTGGATTTGTGAAGTGGCTGACCATTCACCAAGCAAAGGTTTCGAGATCTTATTGATGGTAGATGCTTTAGCTCGTGAACGATGCAGCACCAGAAGCTAATGGCATCGTTTGAAAGAACTTGGCAATTAAACTTAGTAGCATTATTTTCAATTTTAATTCAGATTGAGGTCCTGAATTGCATTGTACTTTAAAGCTTATGTTAATCTAAATCAACTCATTTTGAATTCATGAAATTTGAAATAAAATGCATCTCATTCTTATTATATTATTTACGCTTGCTTTTGTTTCTGTTTCAAAACTAAAATTGATAAACCTGCCAAAGCTTTACTTGTGACGTATGGCAAAGCAACTGAACAAATTGAAAGCGATGCACTGAAAAGTTATTATCTACGCTCTTTGGATATGGAAATACTGTTAGAACTTCAACTGGGGCAGCTTTTATTTGTTGGTATATGGCATTGAAGCAGTGGTGCAGAACTATGCACGGTCTGATTCCCAAGGAGGGATATGTAGGCTCCCCCATCGGGCTCGACCCTTTAGCATTTAAATTTTCATTTTTTTTCCAAGAAGGAAAACTGGGGCAATTTTTGCAAAAAAACAAGTTGGAGATGCGAAAGACAATAACTGGGACAAATTTTGCAAGAAGCAGCATTGGTTATAAGAGGCAGAATCGGCAAGAATTTTGAAATTTGTTAAGTAAACAGTGCAAAGTCCAAGGCGAAGGACGTTCAGTTTGTTTTAAAATATGTTACAAGTTTAAGTCAAGGCAAAATTTTCAAAATGTATCTTTGACTTCATTTGCATGCTTATTTCACTCGCTATATTGCATTAAAATATTTTATCTTGCCTCTATTTTTCAAAATCTATGCTATTTGAGTTCATGAGCCAAGTTTCTGAAGGCAATTCACAAATTCAAGTCCAATGAAGACGAGGAAGCAGCAGAAGCAGCAAGATCAGAATGAAGTCTGCACAAATCAAAAGTTTTCCCCTCCCTTCCCAAAACTGACAATTTTTCTTTGAGAGCAGGGACATTAAGACCCGCAACTGAAGATATACATCTTAGCAAGTCAATCTCCAAGATTCTCAGCGCTAGGATTGCAATTATATTTGGATAAAGCTCGTGCTTCATGACCCGACGCTTTTTTCCAATTTGCTGAAAGGCGGCATTTCTATTTCCCATAACTCTTGCAAATTATCAAGAATATCTATTTCATTTCCTTTCCCTTTATGAGAACACTTACTAACGTTCCATTTCTTTTACAGATATTGCCAATCCTGGGGGCTTACTTTATTTTGTAGTCAAAATCATTCCTCCGTGGAAGAGTTCAAAGAGTATTCACAGTCTCACACTTTCAAAAAGCGTCTTTATATTTCAAGCTTTCGAGAAGCGTCTTTATGTTCACGCTTTCAATTAGCGTATTTATGTCACCTCAAAGGTGTTAATTATTTGAATACCTCGAAGGCATAATTTTGTTGCCCCAGAGGCGTATATATGTCACCTCGAAGATGTTAATTATTTGAATGCCTCAAAAGCGTAATTTTGTTGCCCCGGAGGAGTATTTGTGTCACCTCGAAGGTGTTAGTTATTTGAATGCCTCTAAGGCGTTAATGTTGTTGCTCCGGAGGCATATTTATGTCACCTCGAAGGTGTTAGTTATTTGAATGCCTCTAAGGCGTAATTTTGTTGCCCCGGAGGCGTATTTCTGTCACCTCGAAGGTATTAACTATTTAAATTCCTCTAAGGAGTAATCTTTTATGGTCTCGATAGACGTTTAATATTAGCACACTTTCTTGAGCATTTTGTAGCCTCCTGAGGCGTTTATACATTTTCTATACATATCTTTATAGCCTTACATTGCTAATAAGTTTGTTAAGACATACAGGATAATGTGAATATTCTGGACGTATTACAATCCGAGATTGCATTCAAATTGACTCCTCATAACTTAAAGCATTATGCTTTGTCATGAGGTTGACCATCGGCTACGAGGATTCCCTTTGTTGGACTATCTCGCCTGTTGATTCGCCAAATGGATCTTGCATTGCTCTACATTCCCGCACTGATTTTCTTTGCACTTGCTTTAAATTATGTCGTCGCACTTGCTTTAAAATTGATGCCTTGCTTTACATTTTCAGGTTGACCACCAGGCGGGGCTTTTCCCTTGTTGGACTTTCACGCCTATTGATTCGCTAAATCGCTTTTGCGTTGCTTTACATTTCATGCTAAATTGCTTTGCACTTGCTTTCAATTATGTATTTGCACTTGCTTTATATTATGACTTGCTTTACTTTTAGTTTAACAGGTCAGCCCTGAGACCCTCCTTGCTTTGTGCCGGATCGGATCACAAGCTGATTTGTCGACAATCAACCCCAAGACCCTCCTTGCTGCATGCCCGACCGGCTTGCCAGTTGATTTGTCAAGATGTTCAAATTGCTTTGTACTTGCTTTTAATTATGACCTTGCACTTGCTTTATATTATGACCCGCTTTACTTTTACCTTAACAGGTTAACAGGTCAGCCCCGAGACCCTCCTTGCTTTGTGCCGGACTGGATCGCCAGCTGATTTGTCGACAATCAACCCCAAGACCCTCCTTGTTGCATGCCCGACCGGCTTGCCAGTTAACAGGTCAGTCCCGAGACCCTCCTTGCTTCGTGCCGGACCGGTTCGCCAACTGATTTGTTCGAAAATCAACCCCAAGACCCTCCTTACTTCATGCCCGACCAGCTTGCCAGTTGATTTGTCAAGATTATTGAAAATGCTTTGCACTATGCCTTCGCATTTGCTTTATTGCTTCGCCAGTAGATGGGAAGACAATTTATCAAAGATATTGCAGCTTGCACTTACAAATTACGTCATGCCTACCGTAAGCAATCGGGGGCCTTATTATGAGTCTATCATGAGCAAGCGAAGAATTCATTAGCATTGAAGCCTACCATAAGCAATTGGAGGCCTTATTCTGAAGCCTATCATAAGCAATTGAAGGCTCTTTTGTTATTGATCCTACCGTAAGCAATCGGGGGCCTTATTATGAGTCTATCGTGAGAAAGCGAAGACTTCATAGCATTGAAGCCTACCATAAGCAATTGGAGGCCTTATTCTGAAGCCTATCATAAGCAATTGAAGGCTCTTTTATTATTGATCCTACCGTAAGCAATCGGGGGTCTTATTATGAGTCTATCGTGAGCAAGCGAAGACTTCATTAGCATTGAAGCCTACCATAAGCAATTGGAGGCATTATTCTGAAGCCTATCATAAGCAATTGAAGGCTCTTTTATTATTGATCCTACCGTAAGCAATCGGGGGGTCTTATTATCAAGTCTATCGTGAGCAAGCGAAGACTTCATTAGCATTGAAGCCTACCATAAGCAATTGGAGACATTATTCTGAAGCCTATCATAAGCAATTGAAGGCTCTTTTATTATTGATCCTACCGTAAGCAATCGGGGGGGTCTTATTATCAAGTCTATCGTGAGCAAGCGAAGACTTCATTAGCATTGAAGCCTACCATAAGCAATTGGAGGCATTATTCTGAAGCCTATCATAGGCAATTGATGGCTCTTTTATTATTGATCCTACCGTAAGCAATCGGGGGGTCTTATTACCAAGTATATCGTGAGCAAGCGAAGACTTCATTAGCATTGAAGCCTACCATAAGCAATTGGAGGTATTATTCTGAAGCCTATCATAGGCAATTAAAGGCTCTTTTGTTATTGATCCTACCGTAAGCAATCGGGGGTCTTATTGTCAAGTCTATCGTGAGCAAGCGAAGACATCGTTATCATTCGAAGCCTACCATAAGCAATTGGAGGCATTATTATGAAGCTTATCATAGACAATCAAAGGGCGCTATTGTTATGGAGCCCACTGTAGGCTCGATCATGATTTATGGCCGAAAGGCGGCATTTCTATCTCTTATAATTCTTGTAAATTTTAAACATATCCGTTTCATTTCTATTTCTCTTTAAGAGGGCACTTACTAAAATTTCATTGTTGTAATTTGCAGATATCACTAAATTTGGAGAAGTACCTGCTTTAATGAGCTTTGTGTCTTTTGCTTTACTTTAATTTTGTTTGTTTAGTTCGTCTTGTAGATGAACATCTCGGGTTCTTCCACCCACAAATAGGATATCTCGGGTCCTTCCACCCACAAATAGGATATCTGGGTCCTTCCACCCACAAATAGGATATCTTGGGTTCTTCCACCCACAAATAGGATATGAAGGTTTCTTTCAAGTTGCATTGAGACACTGGATGCTTCAAGACAACACAATACAAGATTGCATTAATAATGTTCAGCCTAGAGGTTCTCCGGGCGAAGCGCCTCGTCAGTTGATTGAAGGAAGAGCTTTTGATGATATCACCACCTGCATTTACAATGTTGTCATCGCTTTATTTATTTCTTATCCCAATTGTTACAGTTTATTAGCAGTTGCACGCTTACAGTTTGTTGAGATTATTACAGGATTTTTAGCAGCACCGCAGCAGCGTTTGGAGCATAACATGGAGCTTTTCTTAGCAATGAACCGGGGCAATCGTTGATATGTGCTAGACTCGTCAACGAAGACCTGAAGAATCGCACCCGCATAAGTCGTCAACCCCAGAGGTAAGTCTCTTGTTAACCCTGAGTCTGAAATTTGAGATTAAAGACAAGATGGCTCGGTTATCGAGGTGCAGTGGAAGCTATGTCCGTGTAAACCCCTCTTTATGGGTGTGTCATCGAACATATTTTCATAACATGGGTGATTACAAGCCTCTTTTCCCGCGCTTGAGTAGTCGTTACTATCTCGTCTTTGATTTTCAAATCGCGTCGAACTATATATGGCCTGATTCTCTTTCAGCCCGAGATATGTACGCAACTCGGAAACCGGAGTTCGGCCATATCAGTAAGCCTCGCCTTTTGGTCCTTGAAAATCAAAGGTCTTGGTTTTATCGGGACAAAATTGCTTTCTCGTCAACTTCTTTACCCTAAAAACATTTTAATCCTTTTCGGGTAAAGAGGGGCAGCTGTTGACGCCTAATTTTGTCCTGAATTTAAGTTAATATTAAGTTGCAAAGTTTATTTCATTAAGAAGCATATTAAAAAAGATGTTTGTAAAATTACTTTATGTGCATTACCCTTTATTGTGAAGTCGTTATTTAATCTATTGCAAATTGGGGCCATCTTAGCATATGCGTGCAAGTAAAAATATATATTTTGAAAATAAGCTTTTTATTCAATTATTATTATTATTATTATTATTATTATTATTATTATTATTATTATTATTATTATTATTATTATTATTATTATTCAAATAATTCTTTCGAAAGAAAAATGCACTTGTAAATATTTGAAAACCTGTCAGATTAACCGTTTTTAACGGAATTTCGGAAGTGCCTTAAAAACCTTCTTCCGAAACTAATAAAACCTCTTACTTAGAATCTCTGGAAAGACCATCTTTTTTTATAAAAACAGAGTTTTTGCACTCATTTGCTAATTTGGTTCTCTGTTTTCCTTAAATTGGGTGGTGACTCCAAAAGAATTAGTCCATCCTGTCGATATTCCGGAATTTATCCTTTTCAGGGTAATTTTTGGGGTTCAACAGCCCTAAACCTAGTATGTTGGGTAGTTAGCTGTAATTTCTTTTGTACAGCTTAGAGGTATCAGTATGTCTGTATTTTTTAAAGTCTTTTCTTATTTATGAATTGAATTATATTTATTTTACTAATTTAATTGGTAAGGGTTCGCCCAACGGGTCTAGGGGAGGATGTCGGGTGCCCACACGGCCTAGCCGGATTTCGGGTCGGGTCAGTTGGTATCAAAGCCAGGTTTAGAGTCTATCCAGACTAAGACAGTGTCTAGTAGAGTCTCGCTGACGGGTACGTAGACGTCCGTACTTATTTACGAGAGGTTATGATGGCATTTAGGAAGTTTCACTTTCTTCTTTTCTGATCGTGCGTCGGTCTAGGATGCAAAAGTATTTTCGTGGTAATTGTGAAATCCTCGTGCGACAAATCAGCAAATGGTATGAGTTCAAGACGAAGCAGTCTGGCCTGGGGTTAGCACTGACGAAGCCCCGAGAGTTTTTTATCGTGCTGACGATCTAGTTGCGGAGGTCCCAGTTGTACGAGCTCGCAATGGGCAAGGGAGTTGGGCCTTGTAGTTCCCTTGGCTCTCTACGATGTTTTTACGAGAATCTTGGCGACGCAGATACCGCAAGAACCTATTATTCGCTAGGCAGCCTATCAGGTTGCCGCAGATGCAGATGTTCGGTCTCAGGGAGCTCCTATTCCAGTTCTTAATATTGCCGCAGTAAAGTATGTTCCGGAGGCAGCATGTGTTGTGCCTCCAGTTATTCTAGCTGGTTAGGTAACTGAGGTAATTATTGGGTCCGAGTGCTCAAAGAGGTTGCATTATTTTACACGGTTGAACATCCCGATATTCCTAAGAAATGCATTAGTTAATCCCTGTGTAATTTTTTTTAAAATAAAATGATGTCAACGTATCCTTCAGGCTCTTGATTATATCGAGCGGTATGGTGTTGATTATTCTTCTTTCCAGTTCCAGGGTCCAGCCTTGAATTGGTGGGCCTCTTTCTTATTAGCTAACTTGGTTCGATTTTTCTTCTAGATTCGTGGAAAAGTTCCTTTCGAGTAGCGAATGAGATGAAAAGTGTTGTCAGTTCGAGTGGATTGGACAGGGTAGCTAGCATGTTGATGTTTCAGAATATGAGATTGAATTCTATAAAATGGCTGAATATGCATTTGAACTAGTCCATGAGCCTTTCGAGAGATTCAAAGGTTTATTGATGACCTTTCTTTTTTTCTTATTCCCAGATGGCTCGAGAGATTTAGGTCGGGATTTCATTTGATATTGCCCAAAGGTACGAGGCATATCATAAGTTAGAGCGGGAAGAGTTAGAGCGGGAGAGCAAGAGATACCGTGGCCCTAGTGGGCAACCATGGTACCTCATTTGAAGGTAAGAGTTCTGATTATTTTGGGAGGTCACATTCCAGGTTATCTCAGCTTGTGTTGCGTGATTCTTAGAGTGTGCCAGTAGCTTGTAAGATCATAATCAATCTTTTCTTTATAGTTATCAACAATCTTTCCAGCTTCCACTTTTCAACGAAAAGGTGGTATCATTGTAGTGAATCTGTATTTTTCCTTACTCCGACAAGTAGGCAGTCATCTTTTCTCTCGTTATTAGGCATCTGCGCAGTCGCAGGGGATTTCATTTAGATCTCAGATTCTCAATCAGCCAGAGAAATACCACAATCTAGTAGAGGTTGAGAGCGTCGTGGCAGTGGTTCTTTAGAAGGTGATTACCAGGGTAGTGGCTCAGCTCAGCTCTAGAGGTAGTTCTATGAACTGTCAGTCTGGCAGGATGCTGAGGTATCCGATGTAGTGCACCCATGTATTTCTTCTTCCATTATATGTGAGTAAGATTTGATTATTCCGATCAGTCTAGACTTCGTTTATCTTACCATGGTTTCATTGGAAATTGTTTCTATTAAGAATCGATTGTGGTAGAGGGGTGAGCTTCTAGTATGATTTATTCAGAGAATTTGTGAGACCCTACTAGTTTATCTGATTTATATGTGAGAGATTTGGGGGTGAGTGTCAGTATTGTCTGCTTGGCATCCTGTTGTATCACTTTCTCTTATTATGTCAAATCAGTTTACCTCTTTTCTCGGAATTTCGTGTTGTTTGGATGATGGGATTCTAGTTCATCACCATCAGAGAGTGTCATTGGTTCTATGTCATTGTTTCTTCCGGTGTAAAGTGCTTAGTAAGTAATATTCGATCTGCATGTCTCCTCTTGGTTCGAGAAATTAGTAAAGTCATGTTATCCGATGAACTTGTCTCGGTTATAAAAGGGTTTTCTGGCAAATTGTTAGAGTTCCCTTCTTATTGGGAGGTTAAATTGGCATAGATGTCATTCCATAAAACTTATTTAATGTCTATTTCTTCAATTTCGATTCTTTGGTTAGCCTGACTCGGAAATAGTCTAGCTTTGGTAGCCAAGCAAATAAGAAGATGAGCTTCCTGATGCTCTCATTATTTCCATCCTCGGTCTATTGACATCTCTTCTTCTTCCGGAACTAGTGAGCTTGGGTGGTTAGTAGCCACTCGTGATGTTACTTATGTTGAGCCAGAGTGCGTGTCAAGGTAGCCGGGTAAGCACATTGTTGTTTTCCAAAGCTACGAATGGTAATGACAGGCATCATTTGACCTTTGATTTGATCCATCAGGCGGTGGTGCTTATAGAAAATGTATGGAGTTGTGACTCGAGAGTTGCAGCTGTTTGGAAACTCGAAAGGATAGTTGGTAGCTTAGGTCGGCCTACATTCAGCTTTTAGCTAAATTTTCTTTAGTCCAGCAGACTGTGCGGGGATGGTTATTCCTTTTCAAATAGTTGCATGAGTTTGTGCTTTAAGTGGAGGAGTCTTTTTCCAAATATTGAATGGTAATACTAAATCTCTAAGGCGTTGATACCCTTTTGTCACGACCCAACCTAGGGCCACGACAGAAACCTACAATGAGTGTCGATCATTGCTAAACCCGCTAATAATCTATTAATGCTAGAGTTAAGCTGGAAACCTGATCATATATATGTACCTATCTGTTGAAAGCATTAAGTTTGGAAAGATGACACAACTTTAACTTGCTGGCAATTAGAACACTGAGCCACAAATTCTACTATGTCATACTTCATTCCGTCCCACCAATAAATCTGCTTAAGATCATGGTACATCTTAGTCGAACCTGGATGAACAGTGTATTTGAAATAATGTGCCTCTATCATAATCTGTCCACGTAAATCTGCAACATCAGGAACACAAAGTCTATCTTTATACATGAGAACACCGTCAGTAGTAATCCTGTATGGCTACTCTGGTTTTCTTCTGGCTATCTGTCTGTATTCAACTAGAACTGGATCATCATACCGACGTTGTTTTACTTTATGAAAATTTAGAGTTAAAGGTCTAGTGCAGCTTGCCGACAATCCATCATGGGTATATATATATCTTTCACACCTTACCTCTTTGAGAAGTTACTTTAGCGTTATAAGTGCACATGTAATCAACTTTGTTGCTGGTATTCTGCCTCAGCTCATGGTCCAACTATATATATCTTTTATTTCACTTTTTCAAGTCATAATATTTCCAATTCAAAGACAATACCCTGAAGTAGATGTTCGGTCTAAAGATCATTCCTGGTCTACATCATACTATCCAGTAGTATTTGCATGATCGTTATCCTTATATAATAGACCCTATTCAGATGAACCTTTGACATACATTAGGATATGAGTAACTACATTCCCACAAGGAGCTTGCGGAACAACACTAACATCAACTGAGATGTTGCATAATGCGTTCATAAAAATAATATAGCTTGCATCAAATCTTCTATAGTCTGTAGTGACAAAGTACTTCAAAAGCTCCCCTATTGCATCAAGTGTGAGCTAATTATTTTTTCCATCGACTTGTTCTATATCGAAAACTATATCGACGAGGTGATTCACCAGCAGAATCATGTTAATTCAACCAGAGTTCCATGTATCTTTGTTTCGAAAATATAGAACTCTCCTCTCGTGATCGACGAAGGATCAGTGTAGTCAGAATAAGCTGGACAATGGCGTTATGATATTATACAGCTATGTTTTGATCTAAGAGTTCGATATATGTGTTATAATTCTGATCCTGTAATCAGGAAATAATGCCCGTGGAGTAGCTCATGAAGGTCGTGCAAGTTCTCTTATTATTTGTGTGAATCTTGCTTTAGATTTAGGCTCGTTCGAGGACGAACGAGAGTTTAAGTGGATGAGAATGAAACGACCTCTGTCAGTCGTTTCGGAAGTTAGGAATCCGAGTGGCGTGCCGATAATTTTAAAATATTTGTAAGGTCTATTAGGGCCTGTCTGTAAAATTTCAGCTAAATCAGACCTCGTTTGGTAGGCATCGGAAGAAGGTTTCAATTTTTATTGTCGATAAATATTAAAAAGAGATTTTCGAGCTCGGTTTTGGCGAATGAGCTCCGATTCGAAATCCGAAAGCGTCGTTAGGTTCGTATGATTATTTGTGACTTTTGTAATTTTTTGAAAGTGAATTTCGAGGTTGTTCGGCTAGTTTCCGCTAAAATGCCGAAAGTTAAATAATTTGACTTCTTTTCCATTTAATTTGCATATTGAGTTTCAGGAGTCCGATTTGAGATCCGCCTTTGCGAATATGCTATATATATTTTGTATAACTCGTATGCAAAAGTTGAAATTATTTCGAATATCGTAGGGTACTATTTTAATTTTCGTTAAGGAAAGAAAATTTTAAAAAATAAAAATAAAACAAAAAAAAGAGAAAAGACAAGAAATTTTTAAGCAAAGGCGGTGGCTAAAAGGGGTTTACCCCTTAGCCTATATACGTAAGTAAAGTGAGCAGCAACAGCAAAAATTGAAATGGTAGCAGAAACGAAAAACTTAGAAACGAAAGGAGAAAATGCTAGAAAATGAGAGAAGGAGCCGGAGAAAAGTAGAATTTTCACCCTGAAACATTCAGGTAATGATCCTAATATATTATTTGAGTTTATTACGTGTGTTTGAATATGTTTTAATGGTAAAACTTGGAATATTAGACATCGTTTTAATAAGTTCAATTAATAGTTTAAAGGGTCAAATGGACCCCGATAATAAAATTGATTATATATTCGTACTCAATGAGTTATGGGCAACTTATAAATGTAATTTATTTAGGGTTTGGTTATTTGACCTTAAACCCTGTACATAGGCCTGGCCTGCGTATGCGAATAGGGTATCAGGTTCCTAACCGGATTGCCCTAAGATGTGAGGAATGAAGCCTTTAGCCTAAATTGATATATTTTTCTGCTTATTGAATAGAGTGGGATCGTTTGGCAAGGAAACCAAAGGATTAAGCGGTTGTTGATTAGCCGTACTATCTTTTGGAAGAGGTAAGTGTTTATATCCATTTCTTTTGAGGCACCTGGCCTTGTGGATTTTCTACCACGTGTTCCTTACGTGTGTAGCTGCCGATAGGCGTACTCCTTACGCCTTAGCTTTGGATTTACATTATATATTATATGTTATGTCCTATTGTTGGTATTGCATTGAGGATCTGAGCATTGTACTCTGGCTGTGAGTTGGCATCTACTCCCCAGCTGTCGATGAGAGTCCCGCGCCGGTGAAGGATTATTATTGCATCATATTGCATTCATATGCATTATATGTCATTCATATGCATTACATTGCATATCATCTTGGGTGGAGGATTATTCCGCCCCAGGAGCAGGAGTATTTCACTCCATTGTATCATATTGTGGGTAGGAGTATTCCGACGCAAGAGCAGGAGTATTCTGCTCCATTGTATCATATTGAGGGTAGGATGATGCAGCCCGAACACTTGCTGATCATGTGTTCGATCCACCGAGGCCAATGACACGAAGCCAAGCCAAGCTGCTACACGATGTCCACATTCACTTGGCTTGGCCGAAGGAAAGAAACTACTCCGAAGCTGAGTACTCGAGATCAAGAACCGAAGGCGTCATCTATAAGCTTGAGCTCGAAGGAGGGAGTGACCGAACCCCACCCGAACACTCAACATCGACGTTGAAGTAAAAGGAAAATAACCGAAGGAAGCGCGATCGATGTCAAATATGAGCAGAGTTGAGAAACCGAACACCGAAGAGAAAGAAACTCGAGCTCAAGTGTTCGAAGACAAGTGTTCGGTTGAAGGAGTAACCGAACACTTAATGAACAGCCCTGCGTGGCTTATTCCTATTGGTCACATGTGACCCTTTACTATTTTGTCCTTAGCCTAGTCTATAAATACTCCTTACATTTCATTGTAATAGTTAGTTGTTGTTGAATGATCAAACATAGCAAGTGCTATTGTGAGTCTCCGACGGAGCCGAACCCCGACGTGAGATTTTAAAGAACTTGTGTCAATCGGTGTGAGTCGTTTGAACATTTTCTTCTTGGTCATTCAATTTTCAAGAAGCGTTGTCTTTCTTGAGGATTATTGCTTAGTATAGGTGATTCTTGACCTTCATTCGATCGAGCTTGACACAAGTCCCTCACTGTTCTTTCGAATCGAAGCAAGTCTTGTCTTGCTTCTATCTTTTATTTCTTGTTGTTTCTTCCGCATTTTCGTGTTTAGCTTTCCCCCGGGTTTGCTTGCACCATCTTGGTATAAGAGCAAGGTTTGAGTTTGTTCTTACAACCTCAAATCTTGTTCGTTTATTCGTGCTTGTATCTCCAGTTTCAGCTTTCTTCCTTGTTGTGGATTGTTGTTGCTGTGGTGTTTACAAGAAAAAAAAAAAGTAGAAAAGAAAAATTCAAAAAAATCTTGGTTGATTTGTTGGTTGTTTGAATCAAACAACCATTGATTTATATTCACCACTGTCCAAGGATTGATTTGAGCACCCGACGTACAACGTTTGTGACTAGGGTTTCTCGACAAAATTTTGGACTGTTATGAGCTTAGTGGTGACTGATTTCGAACCCCGGTGTGTTTTTGGGTTGTTTCCGATGAAGACTGGTGGTTCTTGATTGATTTGGGTGTGTTTTGCTTAAATTTTCAAAGTTCTATGATTTGAAATCGAGTCCGTACGCCAGAAAATTGTTGCTGTTGTGACAGTGTACGAACACGAAAGAGCTAAGTCTTAGCTCAAAGAATTTTGGACTGATTTCCTCCGTTTTTGTTGTTACCGGAGTTGAAAGAGCAACCCAAACTCTGTTGAAAATTTTGGTCAGTGAACGAGGTTAACGTTGTCCGTACACCGGAGCAAAACCTCCACTGTTCCATTGAAGAAGAAAGGGGTAAAGTGTAAAGATCAAAACCCCAGGTGAAAAGTTGTCGGCTAGCAAAGGGAATTGGATAAGGTAAAACCCTATCCATACCAAGGAGGGACCACTCTTCTACGGACAAGAGTTGGTGTGTTCGAAAAAGATTCCGAAGAGGAATCGAAGGGTAGATTCTCCTAGGTTTTCACTTTTCTTGTGATCGATAAATCTAGTTAGTGGTTCTCTAGAGTAATTCTTCCTACTCGAGGTCGCACTAAATCATTTGAGCTTATAGGAACTCGTGCGTTGGTGACTTTAGTCCAACTTTCATAGAAAATTCTTTGACTTCCGAAGCGCATAGTAAATAGCGTCTGTTCCATCGAGTCACATCAACTGACTCATCCCGAAGGAGACATTGTAACTTGTCAAATTCGAAGGAACTGAGAGAAGTTGATCAACCGAGGAAGCCATTGGCTACAAGTTCTTGAGTGACCAAAACCGAACCCATAAATTGAGTGGACCCGAGTGCCACCCAACAAAAGTGAGGGAGTGTGTGAGGTGATTTCTAACCTTAAAATTTTGTTTGGTCTTTGATTTGTGCAAGTACCATGGCTGGGAATGGAGGCAATGGCAAAGGCATTGAGAAGCCCGAAGTGTCTTTAGCCGATCTCATGGCTGCGATACAAGGCATCAGTGCCGAAGTAAGAGGAGTGAGTGCTCGAGTAGCTCAAATCGAGCAAGGAAGTGTGTCCATGGCCTTACCTGGGTCCGGTGCTGGAACTAGCAACTCCACTCCGATCAAACCTGAGCTATATGCTGAGCTTATTCGACAACTTCAGTTGAAAAGCGAGGCAATTCGAAAGGAAGTTTTGGGCAATCCCCGAACACAACAAAACTTGGGCAACCCTAAGCTGAAAATTATTACTTGGGCATTCTCCGAGGTGAAAGAGTACCAGTTCTAATGGCCCGAAGACAAATTGAGGTCGTTGATGAAGAGGTAGATGAAGGAGAATTTCCTGATGCCGGACCTGAATATGAGCCACCGTTCGGTCAACGAAGGCAGGCTCACTGAGGTCGTGGAAATTTCTGAGGTCGAGGCCGAGGCGAAAATGTTGATGGACATATTGAGCGTGAGGATGATGATCGCTATGATGAGTATCCCGAAAAAGTTTGTGGTGTTCGAGACTCAAACTTGAGCAGTGTCAAGATTACTATTCCACCATTTGAAGGAACTAGTGATCCGGATGAATATCATGAATGGAAGCTTAAAATGGAGCGAATCTTCGAAACCAATGAGATGATCGATGAGAGAAAAGCTGCCCATGTCATGCTTCATTCGAAACGTATGCATCTACATGTTGGGATGCTGACAGAAGGCATAGACGAAGGAATGCCTATCCCGAAGTCATTACTTGGCCACAGTTGAAGAGAGCAATGGATGCTAAATATTTGAGTGCTAAGTATAGGCAAACTCAATTGCAAAAGCTCTATGAGTTAAAGCAAGGGTCCAAGTCAGTCCAAGAGTATCATGATGAGTTCGAGAGAGTTCGATTGAATCTTGATCTAGCAGAAGATGAAGAGCAAGACACTATTAGGTTCAAAAATGGCTTGGCTCGGGATGTGTCATCGCAATTGAGGCTACACGTGTACCACACGTTGGAAGATCTGTTCGAAGCTGCTACCGAAGCTGAGAAATTGGTGAAGGACGATAAGATAAATCGGTACCGAGGAGTCACTACTACTCCTTTGAACCGAGGTAAAGAATGGAAGAGTCCAAATCCAACAAGTGCCAACACTGTTCGAGATTCGAAGAAACCCTTCGAAAGGGGTGTGACCGTTAACCAACCAAGAGAAGTGGGAGGTAAAGTTCAACTCAACTCTCCTAGTGCTTCAAATATTCAGTGTCATAAATGCAAAGGTTATGGTCACATGGCAAAGGAGTGTCCAACTCGCAAGGTTATGCTTTTTCTCGAAGATGGAACCGTCCACGAGCAAGCGAGTGACACCGAGGAGGAATACATCGAGGAGATTCACCGAGCTGAACAGGATGATGGTCGTGAAGCTGCCGAAGCTGACCATCCGAAAATGTTTCTTGTGGTTCGAAGGAATTTGAGCTGCATGACTCTCAATGAAGAGGACAACCAAAGAGAAAATCTTTTCCATGCCCGATGTCGAGTAAAAGGGAAGGAGTGTTCAATGATCATTGACTCAGGAAGTTGTGCAAATGTGGTGAGCCAAACCTTGATTTCACAAATGGGACTACCTACTTTGAAGCATCCCCACCCTTACAAATTACAATGGTTGAATAAGTGTGGAGAATTGAGGGTTTTCAAACAAGTGTGGATCAAGTTTAGAATTGGCGAATATCAAGATGAGATGATGTTCGATGTGGTGCCGATGCAAGCATGTCATTTGCTATTGGGTCGACCATGGCAGTATGATCGGTCGGTTGTTCACAATGGAAGATCTAACACTTACACTGCAAGGCTCAAAGGGAGGAGTTTTATACTCAAACCCTTGTCTCCAAAACAAGTCACCGAGGACTATAAACGGATGAAAGAATTGAAAGAAACGGCCAAAGCTAAGCTTCCGATGGGAGAAAAATTGGGGGCCGAAGATACAAACTCACTGCCTGAAGTAAGAAGTATCTGTGTAATCATGCAGCCGGGTGAGTATCTACAAGGCAACGACAACGGTCAGATGATGATTTGCCTCGTGCACAAGGGTATCTTTCTAAACTCTAATGATGATTTTTCTAACGATATCCCTTTGCCTAGTGCTGTACAAAGTGTTTTGCAGGACTTCGGAGACAAGTTTCCCGAAGAAATGCCAGGTGGATTACCTCCGTTGAGAGGAATCGAGCACCAAATTGACTTCGTACCGGGGTCTCAAATCCCCAACAAACCTGCATACCGGTGTAATCCCGAAGACACCAAAGAGCTCCAACGGCAGGTTGATGAGTTGCTGAACAAGGGCCTTGTTCGAGAAAGCTTGAGTCCTTGTGTCGTTCCTATTATACTTGTCCCAAAAATAGATGGAACATGGCGAATGTGTGTTGATTGCCGAGCAGTCAACAAAATAACGGTAAAGTCTCGTCATCCTATCCCTCGATTAGATGACATGCTAGACGAGTTAAGTGGTTCTTCATGCTTTACGAAGATAGACCTCAGGTCCGGTTACCATCAGATCCGAATGAATCCCGGAGACGAGTAGAAAACCGCATTCAAGACTAAATTCGGTCTCTATGAATGGTTGGTGATGCCTTTTGGCTTATCCAATGCACCGAGCACATTCATGCGACTGATGAACCATGTGCTCAAACCGTTCATAAATAAGTTTGTTGTCGTCTACTTCGATGACAAATTTGTTTATAGCAAAACTGTGGGTGAACATGTTGAACACCTAAGGCTAGTGCTTGATAAGCTTAGAGAAGAGAAGTTATATGCTAACTTTAAGAAATGTGTCTTTTGTGTCGAACGTGTAGTCTTTCTAGGATTCGTTGTCAGTGCTAATGGTGTCAAAGTCGACGATTCAAAAGTCGAAGCTATCAAAGATTGGCCAACTCCAACCTCGGTATCACAAGTTCGTAGCTTCCATGGCTTAGCTAGCTTTTACCGAAGGTTTGTTCGTGACTTTAGCACCGTGGCAGCTCCTTTAACCGAGCTGGTTAAGAAAGACCATCCATTTGCGTGGGGAGAGTCCCAAGAGTGGGCTTTCCAAGAATTGAAACGGAGGCTTTGCTCCGCCCCGTTGTTGCAACTCCCTGACTTCGGCAAGCATTCGAAGTCGAGTGTGATGCGTCCGGAGTTGGGATCGGAGGAGTGCTGATGCAAGAATCAAAGCTGATCGCTTACTTTAGCGAAAAGCTTAAGGGTGCAACCTTGAATTACTCTACGTATGACAAGGAGTTGTATGCCCTCGTTCGAGCACTCGCCCATTGGCAGCATTATTTGTGGCCTCGAGAGTTTGTGATTAAAAGTGATCATGAATCTTTGAAACATCTCCGAGGTCAGGAGAAACTGAACCGAAGGCATGCCAAATGGGTTGAATTCATTGAAAGTTTTCCCTATGTAATTCATTACAAAAAGGAAAACGACTATATTGTGGTCGATGCGCTATCAAGGAAATTTGCCTTAGCGACCACTCTCACCTATAGGCTCATGGGATTCGAAAGCATTAAGTCGATGCACGAGGACGATCCCAAGCTAAAATGGCCGGAGGGTTGAGAAATATCAGTGGCACGATGGCTACCTCTTCAAGAATGGGTGGGTTTGTGTGCCAGTGTCATCGTGGAGAGAGCTCTTAGTTCGAGAAGCTCACTCCGGAGGTCTGATGGGACACTTCGGTGTCGACAAAACTCTTGGTATCTTAACCGAGCAGTTCCATTGGCCCAAAATGCGACGTGATGTGGAAAAGCTTTGCAACGCTTGTCTCGTTTGCAAGAAAGCTAAATCGAAGTCCAACCCTCATTGTTTGTACACCCCGTTGCCTGTGCCTGATCGACCTTGGGTTGATATATCCATGGACTTTGTGTTGGGGTTACCGATGTCGGGGGGTGGACATGATAGCATCTTTGTCGTAGTCGACCATTTTTCAAAAATGGCTCACTTTATTCCTTGCAAAAGGTGTGATGATGCACAACATGTAGCTACTTTGTTTGTTTCTAATGTGTTGAAATTGCATGGTATGCCTCGTACTATTATGAGTGATCGAGACTCCAAGTTCTTGAGTCATTTTTGGAAATGCTTGTGGGGTGCCCTCGGCACCAAGCTACTATTCTCGACGTCTCACCATCCTCAGACTGATTGACAGACCGAGGTAGTTTACCGAACCTTGGGATCTTTGCTTCAAGCAATAACCAAAGGCAAGGTCGAAAACTGGGCAGATCGTTTGCCCATGATGTAATTTGCATACAATCGAACGGTGCACCGAATGATAAATATGACCCCGTTCGAATGCATGTACGGTTTTAATCCTTTGATTTCACTTGATTTAACCCCACTGCCTTGAGATTCTGTTATTGATTTTGAAGGCACTCGGCGAGCCACTGCCTTGATCGAGTTACATGCAAAGGTAAAGAAGAACCTCGAGGACGCTTATGCAAAGGTTGCATCAAAGAAAAACAAGGAGCGTAAAAAGCTTGAATTAAAGAAGGGAGATTGGGTATGGGTTCACTTCCGAAAGGAACGTTTCCCGAACCAAAGGAATGGAAAGTTGGCTCCTCGAGGGGATGGTCCATTCCAAGTGCTGAGCAAAATCAACAACAATGCTTATGTGATCGACCTCCCTCGTGAGTATAATGTGTCCAACACCTTTAATGTTGCTGACTTAGTTCCTTGTATTGTAGGTCCACCTTCGGAGGATGAAGATGGTTCGATTTCGAGGAAGAAATCTTCTCAAGAAGGGGAGGATGATGCAGCTCGAACACGTGCTGATCATGTGTTCGATCCACCGAAGCCAATGACATGAAGCCAAGCCAAGCTGCTACACGATGTCCACATTCACTTGGCTTGGCCGAAGGAAAGCAACCACTCCGAAGCTGAGTAATCGAGCGCAAGAACCGAAGGCGTCATCTATAAGCTTGAGCTCGAAGGAGGGAGTGACCGAACCCCACCCGAACACTCAACATCGACGCCGAAGTAAAAGGAAAATAACCAAAGGAAGGGCGATCGATGTCAAATGTGAGCAGAGTTGAGAAGCCGAACACCGAAGTGAAAGGAACTGGAGCTCAAGAGTTCAAAGACAAGTGTTCGGTTGAAGGAGTAACCGAACACTTAATGAACAGCCCTGCGTGGCTTATTCCTATTGGTCACTTGTGACCCTTTACTATTTTGTCCTTAGCCTAGTCTATAAATACTCCTTACATTTCATTGTAATAGTTAGTTGTTATTGAATGATCAAACATAGCAAGTGCTATTGTGAGTCTCTGATGGAGCCGAACCCCTATGTGGGATTTTAAAGAACTTGTGTCAATCGATGTGAGTCGTTTGAACATTTGTTTCTTGGTCATTCCATTTGCAAGAAGCGTTGTCTTTCTTGAGGATTGTTGCTTAGTATAGGTGATTCTTGACCTTCATTCGATCGAGCTTGAGACAAGTTCCTCACTGTTCTTTCGAATCGAAGCAAGTCTTTTCTTGCTTCTATCTTTTATTTCTTGTTGTTTCTTCCACGTTTTCGTGTTTAGCTTTCCCCCGGGTTTGCTTGCACCATAGGAGGATTTCGCCCCAGGAGAGTGAAGGAGTATTCCACCTCAGCTTTACATTATATCGGGTGCAGGAGTATTCTGCCCCAAGAGATTGCAGGAGTATTCCGCCTCTGGTTTATATTATATTGGGTGCAGGAGTATTCCGCCCTAGGACCAGGAGTATTCCGCTCCAGTTGGTTATCATATTGGATTCCCCTCGAATGCAGGAGTATTCCGCTTCGGGATGGGATTACCGGCACATGTGACCCTTTGCATCAGATTTCATTTCATTTCATCTCATTTCTTTTCAGACCATTGTGTAGACTTGTGGTACATAACTACTATTCTGCTTATACGTGCATTGCTTATTTTTTGATATGTTTCTGGCTCGTATTCCTGGCTGATTTTATGGTTCCATACATGTTTCCGGTTATTATCTGGCTCTGCCTTTTTATAATTTAAATAAAAGGAATTTGGTCTATCTATTTCTTTTCTCCCTGGCTAGCTATCCTATTCTTTGAGGTGGCTAGTCTGCCCCACTTATTGGGTACTTTTGACTCACCCTTGTTTGTTGTTTGTTTCTTGTCTATCTATTTCATTTCGGCAGGTTCGCTCCAGGATTGAGTTCGTCACGTTGTTCAGGAGCGATGACGACTTCAGCTGTCAGGGTGAGCCAGCTTTTATTCCGGATGGCCACCAGTTTATTGTTTATTATTTCAGCTGCATTTTGCTCCTTTCAGGAGGTATCTGTCTTGTTTTGTACTCTTAGATGTCTAGTCTGGATAGCCCTAAACCTAGTATGTTGGGTAGTTAGCTGTAATTTCTTTTGTACAGCTTAGAGGTATCAGTATGTCTGTATTTTTTTGAAGTCTTGTTCTTATTTATGAATTGAATTATATTTATTTTACTAATTTAATTGGTAAGGGTTCGCCCGACGGGTTTAGGGAGGATGTCGGATGCCCACACGGCCTAGCCAGATTTCCGGTCGTGTCACCTGGCTCAAACTCTCGACGTTGAATATGCTTGTCGTGCCATCCCTTGGTCTTCTATTTATATAGCTTGGCATTCTCATAGGCTTGAAGGCAAAACTCATCAAGCTTGTGAAGCTGTAACATCCGTTTTTCCCCTGCTAGTTCTAAATCCAAATTAAGCTTCTTAATCGCCCAATATGCTTTATGTTCGAGTTCAACTGGAAAGTGACACGCTTTACCAAAAACCAACCTATATGGAGAGGTTCTAATAGGAGTTTTATATGCAGTTCGATAAGCTCAGAGCGCGTCATCTTACTTGGTCGCCCAATCCTTTCTATTCATGCTCATAGTTTTCTCCGAAATTTTCTTGATTTCTCTATTCGAAACTTAACCTGTCCACTCGTTTGAAGGTGATATGCAGTCGCAATTTTATGTTTCACCCCATACTTCACTAATAGAGTCTTCATCAACTTATTATAAAAGTGAGTACCTTCATCGCTTATCATGGCTCTCGGGGTCCCGAAACGAGTGAATATGTGCCTTTTCACGAACTTGACCACTTCCTTGGCGTCATTAGTAGGAAGAGGGATGGCTTCCACCCATTTTGATACATAGTCGACCGCCAAGAGAATATATTTGTTACCATAGGACAGTGGAAAAGGTCCTATGAAGTCGATGCCCCAAACATCAAAAATCTCTGCTTCCAAGATATTATTGAGAGGCATCTCTTGTCTTCTAGAAATATTTCCAGTCCTTTGGCAGCGATCACAACTCTTCACAAAGGTATAAGCATCTTTGAACAATGTCGGCCAATATAGCCCAGATTGAAGTACCTTAGAGGCTGTGCGATCCCTACTGTGATGTCCACCATAAGGCGACGAATGACAACTCCCTAGTACCTGATTTACCTCACTGTCTTGCCAATTGGTACGGATCTATTTTATACACGTAAGGCTCATCCCAGACATAGAATTTAACCTCATGAAGCAGTTTCTTTTTCTACTGTGAATTTGCACCAGGTGGGAACACTCCGCTTACTAACAAGTTAACTATGTCCGCATACCATGGTACCTTAGTTACGTGTAGAGCAAAAATCTATTTATCAGGGAAAACATCATTTATTTCAGGTCATTCATCTACATGTTTTCTATCTTCCAACCTCGACAAGTGATCGAAAACTTGATTTTCGGTCCCCCTTCGATCTCGAATCTCTACATCAAATTCTTGCAGTAAGGGGACCCAACGAATCAGCCTCGGCTTGGAATCTTTTTTATCAAATAAATATCGAATTGCGGCATGATTAGTGTAGACAATATCCCGAGTACTAACCAAGTAGGATTTGAATTTGTCAAAAGTATAAACAACCGCCAGCAACTCCTTCTCGGTGGTAGTGTAATTGGATTGAGCGGCATCAAGGGTCTTGCTCGCATAGTATATAGAATGAAATACTCTTCCCTTTATTTGACCAAGAACAGCCCCAATAGCAGTGTCACTTGCATCACACATCAACCCGAACGGTAAAGACCAATCCGGAACAATAATAATTGGTGCAGTGACTAACCTCTTTTTGAGCTCTTCAAACGCCTTCATACATGCTTCATCAAATTCAAACTTTGCATCTTTTTCTAGCAATTTTCACATGGGATTTTCTATTTTTGAGAAATCTTTAATGAATTGCCTACAGAAACTTGCATGTCCCAAGAAACTTCGCACACCCTTAAAAGAGGCATGAGATGGTAATTTCTCAACCGCTTCAACTTTTGCTTTGTCAACCTCGATCCCCTTCTTTGACACTTTATGCCCTAGTACAATGCCTTCTTGGACCATAAAGTGGAGCTTTTCCCAGTTAAGTACCAGGTTTGTTTCTTTACAGCGGCTAAGCACGGCACCCAAGTTTTTCAGACAGCCATCAAAAGAGTCACCAAAAACTGAAAAATCATCCATGAATACCTCAACATATTTCTCTACCATGTCGGTGAATATTGCCATCATACATCTCTGAAAGGTTCCAGGCACGTTACATAATCCGAAAGACGTCCTTCTAAAGGCGTAGGTGCCATAAGGACATGCAAACGTAGTCTTTTCTTGATCTTCCGGCGCTATCACTATCTGATTGTAGCCCGAGTATCCATCTAGAAAACAATAATATTCGTGCCCGGCTAGCCGATCCAACATCTGATCGATAAAGAGAAGTGGAAAGTGATCTTTTCTAGTGGCTTTGTTTAATTTTCTATGGTCAATGCAGATTCGCCAACCCGTGACTGTTCTTGTAGGAATTAGCTCATTATTCTCATTCGTCACAACCGTCATACTTCCCTTCTTCGGAACACATTGGACTGGACTTACCCAATTGCTGTCAGAGATTGGAAAAATAATTCCAGCATCAAGCCACTTGATAATTTCCTTCTTTACAACCTCATTCATGACTGGATTTAGTCTTCTTTGATGCTCGACACTAGGCTTATGGCCTTCCTCCAATAAAATTTTATGCATGCAAAAAGAACGACTAATCCCTCTAATATCTGTAATGGTCCATCCAATTTCCCTCTTACGCTCTCATAACACCCTCAGTACCTTCTCAATTTGCACCTCGGATAACAAAGAAGAAAGAATCACCGGCAAGGTATTACCCTCACCTAAGTAAGCATAACGTAAGTGAGCCGGTAAAGGATTGAGTTCGAGAATAAGAGCCTTCTCAATAGACGGTCTAGGAGGAGCTAATGTCAGCGGTCTATCAAGCTCCTCAAACTTCTTCCACCCCTGAACATATTGGCATTCCATGTTCAGAATCTCTAAGTATTCCTCAGTTTCATCATCATTGAATACATTGTCCTCATATACTAATGCTCTCTCAAGAGAATTCTCATTAGATGCCAAAAATCCCTTCTCAGACTCAGTCAACTCTTTGCACACTACTTTTACTATAGATAACTCTTCATAATGCAATGGAAGTTGAGTAGCGCGAAACACATTAAAAACAGCTTCTTCATCATTCACCCTCATGGTCATCCTTCCCACTCTAACTCAAATCACAGCATCAGTAGTAGCCAAGAATCTTCTTCCCAATATGATAGGAACCTCTTTGTCAGCCTCATAATCAAAAATTATAAAATCGACAGGGAGAATGAATTGGCCTACTTGTACAAGAACATCTTCAATAACTCCCTCGGGGCATGTCAATGATCTATCAGCTAACTAAAGAGTCACTGTAGTTGGTCTCGGTTCACCCAGGCCCAGCTTTCAAAATACCGATGATGGCATTAAATTCACGCTAGCATCTAAGTCACATAAAGCTCGTCCAACATCATGTTTACCAATTTTTATAGGAATAGTGAAACTCCCAGGATCTTTCAATTTTAGAGGAAGCTTACTTCGTACTCTAAAATTGCACTCCTCAGTAAGTGCAAGTGTCTCGAACTCGGTCAATCTCTTTTTATTAGCCACAATATCCTTGATGTACTCAGCATATTTTGGAACATCTCGTAAAAATTACACCAAAGGAATATTGACTTGTACATGACTCAAGATCTCCAAAAATTTCTTACAAGTTGCGTCAATTTTCTGCCTTTGAGGGAAAGGCGGTGGTGGTCTAACAACATCAAGTTTGGGCTGCTTCTCTAGCACTTTTTCAGCTTGTTTTTTAGTTTCTTTTTCATTGTCTGGCACTAGTACACCAACAGACTTCTTTGGTTTTGGAGGTACTTCTTCTAAAGCTCTCCCATTCCGCAAAGTAACTGCTTGAACATATTCTTTTGGATTTTTCTCAATGTCGCTAGGCAAGGCACCATGTGCTCTAGTATTTTGTGCTCCAGCTAACTGACCCATTTAGCATTCTAGGTTCTTTTGAGCATTAGCAAGATCCTTTATGGCTTGTGCATTGGCTGCATAATCGGCTAAAATTTTCTGCTGGCTGGCCAACATCTGCTTCATCAACTCTTCGACTGAATTGGATATCTGCTGTGGCTAAGCCTGAGGTTGTGAATTTTGATAGTTAATCTGAGCTCTCACATTACCTTGATTGGCTTGGTTACCACCCCAAGAGAAATTTGGATGGTTACGCCAATTGGGGTTGTAAGTATTACCAAACTAAGTCTGATTTTGTGTCTGATATCTATTTTGATTTCCCACATAACAAACTGACTCTAGGTTGGTGGGGCAAACATCAGCAGCATGATCTTCTCCACACACTTCACAGAAGTTTTGGAATTGTTGTACTTGTTGAACAGGTTGAACTTATTGTTGAGTTGGAGGTATTGATAGCTTACTGATCTGGTTGGCTAAAGCATCCATCCTTGCAGTTAGTGCTGACAAGGCATCCAATTGAAGTACTCCAGCTGTCTTTTGACTTGGAACTCTACCATCACTCTGCCAGTCAGGATTACTTTGAGAAAATTTATCTAGAAGTTCGTAAAGGTGTTGGACACTTTTTGCCCCACCTGTCAAGTATGCATAGCCCAAATCGGCCCTGGGATGTGGAGGCACGTTCAATGCCTCGAATTTTTGAGTGAGTTAGCCGGGGTCACCTTCACTCTCGACCATCTTTTATACCTCTTCTACCCCTCTCTTTACAAGGACGGAATTGTCCAGCTAAACAAGCGAGGCTCGTACTCGCTGATTACGAAGAGCGAGGATATCGAGGACCGTGGATGGAACGAGCGCTTTGTTCTCCTGCCCACTGACCTTTTATCCTCGAAGCCTGATTTCCCTTAACGATGGAATCGAGAACGTGAGTATTTTTCTCCTTGTTTATTCTTGCTTCGATCTTCCCTTGTTTAACTCTTCTTTTTTGACTTTTTAGCCAAGGTGGTCCTGCTTGTCCGCCCGAAGGATTTGACCCAATGGGTCCAAGATATTATTGATGCCAAATCTAGATCGAAAAGATCATGGATGATTTTGGCTACTTTGGATGAGAATCGATGGGCATGAAAACGACATGGTGAGTTGTTTTTTAATCAACTTTTTATCCTGCATATTTTTCTCGAGTCACCTTGTCTCGGTGGGTTATCGTTTTTCTTTGTTGTAGGTCTCCCAATGAGGGCGATCACCGCGCCGAAGGAGAAGAGATAAAAGAAAGAGAAGAAGGATAAGGAGGAAGTCCCCAAGGCTGGGGATGCTTTAAGTGCTCTCCAGGGTTTGATTGGCAACCTTTTAAATGGGAAGGGGGAAAAAGGGAAGGGGGAAGAAAAATAGAAGCAGTTCCCGAGGGGGCTAAAACAGGTTGAGTGTTTGCCATTTTGATTTAATTCTTCCTTTCACTTCATTTCTTCTGCTGATCATTCTTTTTTTTCTTTTCTTTCAGTTTTGAAAAGGAAGGAATTGTCTTTAGAGAAGACCCCGAAGGTGAAACGGGCCAGAGTGGAGCATGTCTCTTTCCCCGAGCTTACCCCCACCGATGAGATGAAGGAGGTCCAAGAGAAGGCTGTGGTTTCCCCCCTCCCCCTCGTGAGCCAGAACCAGTTTAGGTTGCTGATAAAGGCAAAGGGGTAGCTCAGCCTTCATCTGTAGTGGAAACAGACGATGTTCAGCCGTCTCGAGTGAGAGACAAGACTCCCCGAGCTGCTTCTGAGCTTGCTCCTGATGCAGCTTCTTGGAGACAATTTCGTTATATTGAAATCCCCTCTGATCTTTGTCTCCTCGATGGCGATATTCAGGTCCCAATTAGTCTTCGTGAACTCTTGGGTCCTTTGGAATGTGATTGCCTCGGGGGATCCCATATTTTTGATTTGATGGCTGATGCTGCTCAGCACGATATTCATGTACGTTTTCCTCCTATCAGCTTTTCCTTTTTAGCCTTGTTTCTGTTTTTCTAATTTTTCAAAATTTTCCTTTGTAGTGTTATATCAATTCCATCAGAGCTGCCGAGATCGAGTGCCGTCGAGATGAAACTCTCAGGAAAATGAAAGGAGGATGGAGGCGAGAGCGGTTAGGTCTCAAAGCTCAAATGAGAGGTCTTGAAAAAGAGTTGTTGAGCACAAGGCTCGAGCTTGATCAAGCCAACAATGCTACTAACAAATCCGATCTCGAGATGGTCAAAGCCCTCGAGGCCAAATCTGTTGTTGAGGAGAGGATGGCTCATTTGAAGGAGCTCTACGATGCTGAGCTAAGAGAGTGAGAACCGAGGCCCAATCAGTTATTAATGAGCGTGCCAAGAAATTTCATGCTGACTTGAAGCAAAAGATGCTCAAGATGAATGAGATGGCTGGAGAGAAGGAGCAGCTGGTCAAGGAAAAAGAACGGCTTGAAAACGAGATTAAGATGTTGAAGAGCAGATTTGACTCTTTCTCCTCGAGGTGTGGAGTGAGGAGGACTTGGGCCAAGGTTGATAAAAATTGGGTCGTTATCCAAACGAGGATAAAGACTCTAAAAGAGTGTCGTGGCAGGGTTAGCCTTGATGCCGAGATCGCTAAGGCTGAGAGTGATGCTACCATGGCTCAAAAGTTAATAGAGAATCTTCCTTCGAGCAGCGGAAGCTCAGATGACGAGGAAGATGATTCTGAGGCTGAGGCATAGGGTAGCATTTTTACCTTTAGTTGTCTTTTTTTTTAGGCCTTCGGGCCGCTTGTTTTGTAAATACTTTGGCCTTTGGAGCCTTTTTATAAATGGAATTTCTCTTTTGGGAGTACTGAATTTGCTTGCAAGACTTTTAGTACTTTTCTTTAGTTCAAGCTAGCTTAGGACGACGTCTCGCCCTTGAGCCGGAGGCTTAACTCACAATCGGTTATGCATATCAAATGAAAATAAAAATATGTTGAATCAAAGTATATTTCATTGATAAGGTGCATCTGCGAGCCTTATTACAATAAATGCCTGGCCATAGCAGGACTTAAATAGAAAAGCTAGAAGATCAAAATATGAAATTATTGAGCGAGCATCCAAGGGTAGCCCTCAGTGAGGTGAACGCTCATTCTCCAGGGATCTTGCCTGGCGGAGTCCCTAGTTGTTGAGTCTTCGTTTATTTGAAAAAAAAAAAAACTTTTCACTCTAAATGATCGATCGATTATCAATTTGGTAAGTTCCCGTTCGTCCCTTCTCCCCATTGCTAGGTCTCATTTTCTTTAAGAAAAACGGATGAGGGGTCTTGTCAAGTTGACCATATCATTTTCTTGGCCCGATCGGGGCGACTGTACTCTTCATTTCAATCGAATAACACTCTCGCGCTATTCGCTGCTCTCCCCGGATGGCTCTTACTCCCCACGGGGTTGGGAACTTGATTACCTTATATGGGGTCGATGGTACGACTTCTATTTCGTGGATCCAAGGTCTCCCAAGAATGACGTTATAGACCATGTCCTCGGCCATCACTTGAAAGGTGGTTTTCTTGTCCATCCCCTCTGCAGTTGTTGTGAGGGTTATTTCTCCCAAAGTCTTTTCGGTAGAATTGTTGAACCCTGTTAATATGGTTGACTTTGGGGCGAGAAGGTCCTTCAACCACATTTTCGTGATCGCTCCATAGTTGATGATGTTTACCGAGCTGCCGGGATCAATTAGAGCTCGTTTGACATCGCAGTCATTGATTCTGAGCGTGATCACTAGCGCGTCGTGGTGGGGAAACATCATCCCATCACAATCCTCCTTGCTAAATTATCATTGCTTTTCCTGACCCACTAGCTCTTACTCTCTTCTCCGCAGTATTTGATGATTTTGCAATTTTCTTTGTAGCGGCAAAGTTTATCCCATTTACCTTGGAGCCTCCAATGATGACATTCACTACCCTTTTTCGGTGATTGCGTTCGAGATGGTTGCTCCTCTCTCTTATTCTTTGAGTAGTTGTGCTTTCATTTATTAGTCAGATATTCAGCTAACGCTCCCTTCTTGAGTAGATGGGTCACCTCGAGACGCAATGCCTTACCATCCTCAGTTGCGTGCCCATAATCCATGTGAAATTCGCAGTGTTGAGTTTGATCTCTCTTGCTCAGGGGTGTTTTCATGTCTTTAGGCAACCTCACGCCATGATCAGTCATCCCTTTGATCTCATTTACCAATTCGGTGGTCGATATGCTGAAATTGTACTCGAAAATCCAAGGCAAATCTTTCTCCTTGGACACCAAAAATGGGCCCGAGGACTTTTGATTGGAGGATGAGCCAGATTTTCCTCTAAGCCGCTGGCTCACATGTTGACGCCCCCCGAGGCGTTGGCTTACGTGCTGCTTTTGAGCCCCGTTGTATGGTTCATAACAATTTTTTGAGTTCCCTCGTGACACATCGGCGCGTCGAGAGGACTCAGATCGACCTCGGTAGGAATAGTTCCGGCCTGTCTTTCTCCATTCTGCTTCCTCGAGCCTGATCTTCGTCGTGGCCCGATCATGTAATTCATCCCAAGTGCAAGCTTGCCATTGCTGAAGCTCTTTCTTTAAGTCAATCGCTGCCTCAGAATTACTCATATTGAGATTTTTTTCAAAGGCCATGACTGCCAAACTGTCATCCATTTTTGGCAGATCCATTCTCTCGGCCTGAAAGCATTCAAGGAAGTCCTTGATTAGCTCGAGATACCCTTGTTTTATGTCAAAGATATCCTCCATTCTCTTGAGGATCTTCTGGGCTGCAGTGTGAGCCTTGATGAATATATCTGTCAGCTCGTCGAAACTGGAGATGGACTCGGAGGGAAGGAGCATATACCAATGCATCGCCTCTTTTTCCAAGGTATCGGTGAATTTCTTCAAGAACATGGATTCCTTCTCGATTAGGGTCAAATCATTACTTTTGACCATGGCCATATACTCGGTTATATGGTCGACTGGGTCCGTTATCCCGTCATATTTCTTCAAATCTATAATTTGAAATGTTTTGGGACGGGTGCTGGAGCAGCTTCAGGCTTGAAGGGTAGCTGACGACATTTCTCAATGTCCAGAATGCGTTGAGGTTTTTGAACCCCTGGCACATTTTTGAACCGTTTTTCCATGCTGGCCTCAAACTCTTTCTTCCACTTCTCAAAGTCGGATGCGATGCTTGTTTGAGACATTACGGGGGCTGTAGTCCCCGAGCCCCTAAACGTGATCCCATTTGGAAAACCTCCCATGTTGGTGTCTATGGGAATAGCATAGGAATTTCCCCCGTTAAACATCACGAAGAGAGTATCGCCGAGGTTGGGAGGGACCCTTCCATTCCCAGCGAGAGCTTGCAAGGAGCTTCGAAATTGTTCATTAAATTGAGCTTGCGATGCTGCTTGAGCGGCTGCTTGTTCTCGCATCTGTTGCAATGAGTTCACCATGAATTTTTGGAATGGATCACCAGAGCTTGGGGAGGTTGGATCGGCTAAAACTTCTCCTGTGGGAGGTGTTGGGCCGATCGGGGGAGTGGATCCATTTGGTGGCGTTGATCGTACCAATGGAGTGGAATTATTTGTTGGAATGGGGCTAACAGGCGGTGTTGAGCCAATTGGAGGGATTGGGACCCCTCCATTGGTTTCTGTGGCTCCTATTATTTGGTCAGGTATTTGGATAGAAACATTGTCAACGACGATGTCGGCCATTTTTTAAGCGAAAATCGAAGCGGCAAACTTTAGAACAAACGTTATTACCAAATCCCCCATAGACGGCGCCAATTTGTGTTGGCCTAAATCGAGATATGACAACAAATCGAATTTGTTTCGGGGTTGATTGATAATTTGTTTTTATCAAAGTCGTACTCGAGCTAAGAGTGGATTCAAATAAAACAAGAGCTTAAAAGAATAAACGAGATGAAGTTTGAGAATATAAAATGAATCTTGTATTTCTGGATCTCTCTGTTGGTTACAAACGATTCCTAGTTATAACCTGAAGAAAACTATAACGTTATAGCCATAATAACTATGCCTTTATGGCCATTACTCCGCATTTGATCGTGGTCAGCTCATGATCTTCTTCTTAAATGCCAGAGTAACGGACGGCAGTTACAAAGATCGGGCCTCGTTGCGAGGTGTCGTGCTTGCTCGGGGACCATATTGTTGTGATGATCTTTCTGAACTTGGTGCTTTGAACTCGGTTTTCGTCATTCCCCGAGATGGCTTTCAGAGGCGGAGGGTCATGTCGCTTTCCCTCATGGGTTCGCCTCGTAAAGTAGGCTCATATCAGGCCTCGTGCCCTTGCTCGAGGCCTCGGTAATTTTTCATCCAATACATTAGCATAACTATTTTTTTTTTTTTTTTGAATTAGTCAATTATGTATGTTTAATAAAGCGATAGGCAAACCAGCAGCCATTGTCACTATCATGCTTCTACGCATGATGTTGGACAAAACATATTAAAGCATCATTCTTCTCCTGAAAATTTTGGAATTAGTTCATTGGAGAGACAAACAATGTCATGACAACCATCAATGTATACTGAACCTGGGAATACAAGAAGTGCACACACGCAAAACGTTCAAGATGTTTCCCTCTGTAGATATATAGATATTGAATTAATAAGAAAAGAGGGAGTTGGAGGTTAGGGAGATAGTGGGCCGCACACTATCTATTGGTCCACTAATATCTGGTAGAGTATGTGTGATCATGTTTCCCATTTCCCACATACAGCAACATCTAGAATTAATGTGCAAGAGTTGACAACAGTTCTTTACAAGTTCTTGTTGGACTTTGTCTCCAGTTATATTGTATTCCTTAAATACTTCGCATATTTTGTGGATGCAACTAGCTGTGAATACACCTGTGTGTTGGCTTTATACAACCTGGCAAGTTGCATCTTACAACATATCCTGAACAGATTGTAGAGTATGCAATATGCATACATCAGATATATGATCATTATAAGTATCAATCTACTGTCTACATAAGCTATCGAAATCGTAATTGTGTGGTGTCCTTTACCTCTAGGCTTCAGAACTAACATGAAATAGCTCACTTACTGATAATGCAATCTTCTCAGTCATTGTTAGGGTTGTGTCATGGTATATAGGGGAAAAGTACAAATTTTCCCCTAACTTCCCGAAATTAGTTCTCCCTGCTCCATTAGAAGTTTGCTTCGAAAAAAGACTTGAATGGATTGTATCACATATCCCCTTAGTCTTAAAATGGCACTCCAAGTGTACATAATGGAGCTATGTTTAGTTCCACGTGTGAAAGACACGTGGCAAAACACAAATCTACCCACTTACACCTTTCATCTCATTTCCCCCCTTCCATGACTCCTGCTTGAATGCATACATTTTATCAACATTCTTCAGACCACCGTTATGGCCTATTTAGTTTGGATAAACTTTCTTATCAGTGACTTTCGGGCTAGCTTGTGCACAGCTCAGGTAACTCCATCTACTACGCCTTAGTCAAAAGGAAAAATCACCTACTGTTTTGTTTCTGATGGTATTTGACCCTATCTCCCAAAATTTTAACCCACTTTGTTCTCTGCTAGGCTACAGCCTTGGTGCTTGGACAATTCAAGAAGTCCAAAAAAAAAAGATAATTCAAGAAGCAAGAGTTTATAAAACAGTAAACGGTGCTTAAAGTATGTTCAAAATCAGTATAATTCTAGGTAGAAAGTGTACTGTTACAACTTTACAAGAGGGTCCAATAAAGCCCAAGAACCATAACATCTGAAACCAGGAGACTCTGGCTTACATTGTACTTTGCTCTCTCTTAAAGATCCTTGATAGGTTTTCCATAATTGAACATATATCCTAACATGTTGAGTGAAAGCCAGCTGAGGACCAGACCGGTATTTCTTACGCACAAGCAGTGAAAGATGCAATTTTGTCGCACGAAATTTTGCCATACATAAAACGTGCCTCTGTTTTAAACTGCCGCTCAGTGGCTTCTCTTATTTTAGAAACTCTATTGAATGATCTCAGCTATAAGTTTCTGAAGAGCTTCATTTGTAAGAGGAATATGCAAGCAATCTTGACCATCAGAATTTCTTCTGGTTTTTATCAACTCATGGTCCTTAAATTCTGTCAGATGTGAATTCAAAGTAACTTGACTACTCACCAGGAACTGTTCTCGGCACGTGGTGTATAAGTTATTGATTGGCATCCCTGAGAAGAACCATGACCAACTTAAAGGCATGATTAAAAAGAAATAGATCTAATTGCATTCAACATAAATGAAATTGAAATAGAAACGAGGAAAACAGTATGAAAGAACTTGCCTTCTTCATCAGGATGGGCCAATTGATGCTCCGCAAGAACTTTAAAAACATTTTGAGCATTTGGTGTCAGACTCTGTAAGACAATTGAAGCTGTCTTCACACTTTGAGCAGTGCCCCCATGAGCGAGAATGAAAGGGAAAAACGTTGCTTCAACCTTGTATGTAGCAAAAGTAGGAACATGGCACCAGTACCAGTTAAACTGTGTATGAACCATCTTCTTGTCCCACACTAGATGACATAGCCAATGTATTAAATGTCAGACCTTATTTCAATGTGACATGCAAATAATAATGCTAGAGTCCAAACACCAGGCATTAGAGAGAATTAAGAAAATGACCAGAATTTGACATTTCAGCATCAGAAGGTATAGTTGAGGTGCTGTATATTTACAGTCAAGCAGCAATTAGCAAGAAGCAGTAATACCTACTTTTTAAAACAGGTAAAATTAGCAACACCACACTAATACACGCAAGATTCAGAGAAAAAACTTCAAAATCTCTCCCTTTCACCACCTCAAGATCCTCTATTTCGACGTGCATGAATCAAATCATATAAACGGTCACACAAATGTATTCAGGAAATTCTTACAAAGAGGAGCATTGACATGGTCAATGGAAGCAACCATACGAACATGAGAACAAGCAGCGATCCTGGCAAGACATTGTTGGCTGTCAGAATCACGCACCCCAGGACCATCAATGTTATGAACAACGATGCAAACAAAACACTCCTCATCTTCTAGGTCTGGTTTGTCTAGAAAAGCAAGAAGGTCATCAATGGATCTGGTATTAAATGGTGGCTGGCTTTTAGACAGACTCCCTGAGGTTGTCTTTCGTCGCAATTTTAATTGATCCCAGAGGAGTTCGGCTAGTGTTATCACCACCTGCAACAAAAAATAACAATAGCAGATAAGAAAAAGCTCCTGCCATGATGACCGCTCTTGTAGCAGTCTGTCTAACCCTGAAATGTGTGGCCTAAGACTTCGTTCTTCAGAAAATTTGCAAATGCCAAAAATATTTTCTAAAACAAAGGTAGAAAGCATTAAAGCAAGCAGCAGCTTTAAACAAGGAAGAAAACAATAAACCAGATACCTGTTTAAGATTTATAGACTGAAGATACCCATTGACGACAACAACAGAATACTCAGTTAAAGATCTCGATGCAAAATCTTCAATTAAAGCCTTCTTTGATCCAAAGCCATACATCAACAGTGTAAAGCCACACCTATCATAGTAAATCCATGAAAAGTTGGGAAGGAAAACCTTCCAGGTTTACATTTAATAGCAAATGAATAAAAGACAAATAAGAAACCTATCCAACAAAATACAGCATGGAGTAAAACCTATACATCAGGACACTAACCTTAGCGCGAAAAGCCATTCCGAATACAAATTTGTGTAGCTATTAATCAAATCATTAACTTCTTTCTCATGTTTGGGCTCAATATTAGCTGCTACCTCTCTTAATTCCTGCATGCGACAATGGTCGTTATGGACTTCTCAGTAAGAAGAATCATAACTGGAACAATATCCATTATGCATTGATCAGGAAAGAACCTACAGCATGTATAAGGGGCAGAACCATCGACAACACGTGTAATTTGGCAAATGTGCAGTACCCTCATCATTGAGGGTATTGTACACTGGCCTTTTTAATTAAGATTATCTTTCTTGTCTTTGCTTTTATAATGTGAATGATCAGAACTCACATTGTGAAGTATCACTTTTGTTTATCATTATGCACTTCTTGGAATGTGTCAAATGACAAATCAGCCTGTATATCACAAATATGTCTAACCTCCTAGCTTACTAATAAATCCAAAAAACAAAAAATGGTCCACAGCAAACACTTATGTGTGTTTAGAGCAGTTAGCTGACCTCATACTTAACAATTGAAAGAGCATTTAAATTCCAAAGTTCCTTTTCTATTTGGATCCTTTTGATTTACTGTCGAACTTCTGACTATAAAGCACTTGACTGACCAGTTAATATTTTTATCTTTTTCTCTCCTACATAGTTGAACTAAAGATGCCTCAAGGACCACGAAAAACAGAGTATTGTGAGTGTAATTAAATATACAAAAGAATTTGTTATCAATAATATCTTTCCTTGTCACAAAATAAAGTGAAAATTCTTTATTAGTCTGGGCTTGTGTATTTCTTGATTTTTTTGTTTCAAAATATAAGATCTGCCACATGGTCAACACACAACAGCAGTATAATTATGTGATTATGGTGTAGGAATGCTTCCTTTTACCTTTAACCTGGCTTCTATTCATTTTGCTTCAGTATACAACTGGATCTCTTGCTTTTGAAACATTCACGAGTAATAATTTTGAGTTACTTATCAAACTAAAGTATCTAACTTCGAGTTTTTTGGAGACTTACTGATGAATTTCCCAAAGGGCCCAAGGATCCATTCGGTTGTCCCCATTCTAGTTGGCAGGCATGCTAGTACGCTTGTTTGAGGGAGTCATTACAGATAGAGGTGAGTGCGTGGTCAATAAAGAAAACTTTCCATACTACGGTTACGGTATGGATAGGTAACTTGAGTGACTACAGACAAACAATGCTTAATAGAATTGGTTGAAATGAAGTGGATAGGATAAACGAGATAAAATGTTCTCAAAATTACATCAAGTGAATTACTTTATGAGCCATCCAATTTCTTGGGCCAAGCAAAGGTATTCCAAGAAAAATGAGGGGATACTATTTTTCTCTTTCTACTAATTTTGCCTGGAAGTGAAGTATAATATATACTATCAAAAAAGAGTGTATATAAAATAATAATTGCTCAGCAACAATAATTAGTCAACATTAGATGGTTGATGTGGAAATTTGCTTATTTGGAAGGTGACAGAAGAAACAACCAAATAGCTGCCTAACAAACAATCAAAAGACAACGCAAATTTAGCGAGCCACTATAAATTACAAAGAAACAAGCAGATATAGTTTATCAAAAACCTCCAAAACACAGCTACCAAATGCAGGTGTCAATGCAGTGGGTGCTATCAGCTCGAGGAATATATAAAATTGAAAAAGTTTTCTTAAAATATGTATCTCTGCATTAAGTTTGCAACCCTGATCGCGAGATGAAAGAGATTAGAAAGCAAACACAAACCTCTTCGTCGACAAGATCAATTTCAGAGAGCTTGCGAGCTGATTTTTTCCTAGAAGAGCCGACTTCTTTAGCAAGGAAATAGTTTCTGGAGAAGCCAAACTCCTCTTCCTCAATCTCATCTGCATCCATTTTTCTCCTACTCACAGAATCTGAAACACACTAAAGGTTCTCTTCAGTTAACAAGTACAATCTCAGATGAACTCCAAAATTGTATTACTTGTTGTGCTTCCAATGCCAGAGTTTCAATTAGATTTTCAACAATAGAAACAGAAACCAGTCCCTAATATAACATTAATTGACTACTATCAATTAACGGCCACTGACAAACTCAGTTGACAACAGCTGTTTAATAGGCATTTGTTTCTTATAAAGAAAAGAGTACTTTCTTTTTGAAGTCTAATGACAATACATAATTATTTTTTAATGCTAAAAAGGGGCATACTGCCCATATGACTAAGAACTCAAGCAAAAATGTAACCCTAAATTTGTGAGTTTTATATTGGAACATTACAGCGTAAAATAATAAATGCAAAAGATTCATATGCCCATAGAGGTGAGAAAATTAATAGGATTATCTATTATTGCTAGGGAAGGAGAGAAAAGTAGCTAAATCAAATGGATTGTAGCTGCAACATTTCCATGGGTAGGTTCAAGAAAGAGTGGAAAACACTTGTCTCAATTATTTCAAGGAGACTCACCAGTGCGCCTTTCGGTACTATGCAAATGCCCTAATGATGTCTTTTTTCTCCCGCGGTTTTTCAAGTGACATTTGCTGAAAATGACACCATTCGCAATGGTTTTGCCATTTTACCCCCACATAATAGTGGTTTCTAGGGCTAAGTGCACGAAAGGTCACTTTTGCCACTGGTCTTTGGGCACAGGCCACTAATACCAAAACATTTAGTTTGTGGCCACTTTTGCTTAAAGAGATAGAACTTCAGTCCAGAGGCCGGATTGAAGTTCAGTCCTTAAAGATTGAACTTCAATCCACAGCCATATGGACTGAAATTCAGTCCAGTCCTTAAGATGGAACTTCAGTCCATGGCCATATGGATTGAAAGTTCAGTCCTTAAGAGATGGAACTTCAGTCCAGGGGCCGTATGGACTGAACTTCAGTCAACTATCAGAACTTAAGTCAACATTTATTTAGTAAAGACCCAAAAGTGGCCTCTAGTGTAAGACCAAAGAAAATAGTGACCTCAAACTAAATACCAGTGTTAAAAGTGACTGCTGGGCGAAATTTTTACTGGTTTCTAAGTTTAATGAATAAATTCAACATGAAAATACACCTATGACTCTTTTTTCTCCCGCGGCTTTTCAATTGTTTGGTGCTGGAAGTGGACCAACTATATATTGTTCACAAAACTTAGTGGGGCAAAGTGCACGAATAGCCACTTTTGTTGGTCAATTTACAAAATTATTGACACCTTAGGCAATGGTTTGTCTTATTGACCTCGTTTAAAGTACTTTTACAAGAATGACCTCACTGATTTTAAGTAAGTGCTCCCTCGGGGGCAACACTTCAAGTTATAACTTGACAAGTGCACCCACGGGGACAACACTTCAAGTATAAAATGACAAGTGCTGCCCCCGTAGCGGCACTTGACCTTTTATCTCTGTCAACATTCTCCCCAGATAACTTAAAGTGCCGCCTTGCAAGCAGCACTTGCAATTTATACTTGAAGTGTTTCCCACGAGGGTATAACGTGAAGTGTTGTCTGCCGAGACCATTTTGCTAAACCATTCTTAAGTGGGGACAAAAAACCATAAGCAAGGATGTACATGTAGTGAAATTTATTGACTTTTGACAGTAGCCTTGGGTTTGAGGCCACTTTTTAGTGGTTTTATATGAGAGGCCACTTTTTGGAACTTCAATTCTTGTGGGTTGAAGTTCAAACCTTGTGGGCTGAAGTTCAAACCTTGTGGGCTGAAGTACAATCCCTGTGGGCTGAACTTCATGTCTACGATATAAACTTCAATTTCAACCCGCAAGTACTGAATTTTTAGGTATAGATGCGTAAACTTCAACCCTTGTGGGCTGAAGTTAAACTTGTAAAAATTTAGTCACGTAGCCTGTTTTGACCACGTTAAATGAATACTAGCCAGTGATGAAAAACTGTTTGAAGACTAGCCACTTTCGGACAAGTCCCAGTATAAATACTGGGGCTTTGAACAAGTTTTGTTCAATGCCCCAGTATTTATACTGGGAAGCTTCAGTGAACTAACCCCAGTATAAAATACTGGGGCTTTGAACAAACCATTTTTTTTTTGTTATGGGACTGAAGCTTTAAATATAAAGTCTCATAACAAAATAATGGAATTTATCCCTTTGATGGGCCTTTTTTTATGGGAATAAATCCCATTATTTTGTTATGGGATAAAGTCCCATAACAAAATAATGGGACCTTCTTTGAACATGTTAGTTCAAGGTCCCATTATTTTGTTATGAGATTATTTTGTTATGGGACTTCTTCAGTCCCATAACAAAATACTTGGGCTTTGAACAGTTCAAAGCCCAAGTATTTTGTTATGGGGCTAGTCTAGGGTGTTTTTCCAACATTAATGGAGCTTAAGTGTGCGCGCGAATTTTTGGCTATTCTTCAATGAATTTTGAAACAGTGGATAGTCCTCAATGAGCGCGTTCAAAAAGGGCTACTGATCAAAATTACACATTAAACTTCAACCTTTGTGGTATGAAGTTTAGTCCACAAGAATTGAAGTTCCAAAAAGTGGTCTCTCATGCAAATCAATAAAAAAAAAGGCCTCAAAGCAAAGACCACTAGTAAAACTGGCCTCTGAGCGAAATTTTTACAACTTAGTGGGTAAATTACAAAAAAGAACACACAAATGCACCCGGTCTTGAAAACATAAGCACTTTTTCGTGGTCTTGAAAATATAAGCAATTAACCATTAAATGAAGCTGAAAGTACAAAAATATCCTTACTAATAGAGAACTTCCCGTAATTATAAAAATACCAACGACCATTTTTGAAGTCGTAATTACAAAAATATCACCGCACCTTTTTACCTCCAAAATTACAAAAAATGTCACTGCTTCCTACACATCAGAAAACAGTGTCAACCCGGTCATGTTTCACGTCCATTTTGTGAAAAAATAAGGCCAATCGGCATCTTTCACTCATATAAAAGGCAGTCAATTCGTCTGTGTTTTACGACTATTTTGTGAATAAATAAAGTCAAATCGCCATCGTTTCTCTTATATACAAAAATTAAAGCAAAACTTAACATAAGACCAATCCGGCGTCATTTCTTCATACAATGAGCAAAAACTCATGTTCGTTTTGTGAAGAAATGATGTCAAATCGGCTTTACTTTATGCATTCGCATAAACTACCTCCAAGTGCTTATATATTTAGAAACAACAACAATCTGAGTGTATTTATTCATATAATTGTGTCCGTCTTGTGAAGAAATGAGGCCAAATCGGCCTCACTTCACACATTCATGAAAAAGACCTTCAAGAACTTATATATTTAGAAATAACAACAATCCTGCTGTGTTTATGCATATATTGAACCATATATTGTACATTTTATAAACAAATGAGTCCAAAATCGTCTTCACTTCATTTATCCATAAAAATACATATGAAAATATAAAATGATGACAGTCCGTCTGCATTTATTTAACAAGTGAGCAGAATTATTTTGTCTATTTTATAAGCAAGTGATGCCAAATCGGCATCATTTTGCACGGAAACAAAAATTCAAAGTAAAATAAAACAATGCCAATACGGCATCATTTATCCATTTTATTTTACAAACACATTACTCCAAAGCGTCATCACCAAATTCATCAAGTTATTAGCATCACCACCGTCGTTGCTATGTCCACAAATTTCATGTCTTAAAAGAGAAAAATTCACCATAAAATTGATTAACCCAGCTTATAGAGCTTCAAACTATTCAATCTATATTCATTTCTACTCTACTCAAGTCCATACTTTCTTTGTATATTTGTTCCAATACTAGCTATTAGGACCAAATCAAACTCATCACCAATAATATTTGTTCAAATCAATCATAAACTTTGGTTAATTACATCAGGAAAAAGGAATAACCAATTGTATCGATCCGCTGCCTAATTATATTGTCACTTGATTTGCATTTCATGGTATGCCAAAACTACTTTCCTAACACTTAATTTGAATCGAATTCCATTAAAGAAATCAAATCTGTCCTAAGCACAGGCTGCACGAATTTTCAAGTTCTTGTCCCGAAGAACCTAGGGTGTGTCATGATGATGTCATACAAAGGTGAAGTGATTTCTCACTGGAGGTACGGGCGATGACCGGAGAACTATCGAATCTCAACCGTCAACCTCTGTGTAGGTGACAGAATTGTTGTTGGTTGTGTTACCATCGGCAGTGGTGGCTGAGATCTTTCCTCGTATAGCAGCAGTGGTTACAACGGAGTTAACGGCGGTTGAGGTGGCGCGGCGGTGAGTGGTTGACTGAAATTTATGGCTAGTTCCGGCAGAGTTAGTGGTGGTTGCGGTGGGGTTAGGATTTGGTCTATAGAGAGAAAAGTGGATGGGTAGAGTGAGAAAGTGGTGACTGATTTTGGAGAACACAAACGCTCAAATTTTGGGTAGAGTGAGAATTGAAAATATTTTTAAAAGTGCTCAAATATTAAAGACCATGAAAAAAAGTGCTCACCAAATAAAGATCATGTCAAAAACTGCTCATTTCACATAAAAAGGTGAAACTTAGTTGGTATTTGGCCATAAAAAAATAAAAAATAAAAAGATTTGTGAAGTTGAATGGATATTTTTTCTATAGAAGTTTAAGTTGTATTTGGACATACATTTTACTTAAAAAAGTTAAAATTTCGTGAGAAAACAGTCGCTCTTTGAAAAAACTTGAAAAAGTAGAGAAGATTACTTTTTGTTTTCGATAACTCTTCTTTTAAAAAAGTTGAAAAGGTCCTAACACTCTATGGACAAACAAGTTTTCAAAAATAAATAAATAAATAAATAAATAAATAAAAAGTGAAAAATATGTACGGCCAAACGAGGGCTAAAATTGATATTCATAGGCCACCATAAACAACTTCCAAACAACATATACCCTATATTTACAAAGTCATAGGAGAATAGTTACTTCTGATGAAAATACGTGCAGAATGACTAGTTTTCCCTTTAGCTCATTTCCATGCAATTCCAACGATTTCTATATGCTTTATTACTGTAGCTAGGATTCTTCTGAAGTATTACTAGATTTGAATATGTGCAGATCTTTAATCAAAATATTGATTCAAGTAATCATGGAGTTTTCTTGAGTGTCCCAAGTGGCTGAGAAGATGCGCGAAGCAAGGCTACGATGGTTTGGCCATGTGATAAGGAGGAGTGTAGATGAACCGGTAAGGAGGTATGAGAGGTTGGCAGTGCTAAGCCTACGGAGAGGTAGAGGTAGACCAAAGAAGAACTGGGCTGAGGTGATCCGACATGACATGGCCCAGTTCCAGATCACCGAGGACATGACCTTAGATAGGGGAGCATGGAGGTTGAAGATTAGGATAGAAGGTTAGGTAGTAGTCGAGTGTTTGTTCTCTTCTTGGGTGTAGTATTACATGTATATAGCCGATTTTCATCTTAGTATGTACTGTTATATCTACTGATGTTTTATGTTTATTTTGTATATGCATTAGTTGTATCTTTCTTTCTGATGTTGTGTTGTTGTCTTGATTTTTAGATTTGTCTAAAATATCTTTATTTTTCCTAGCCGAGGGTCTATCGGAAACAGCCTCTCCACTTCGGTGGGGTAAGGTCTGCGTACATCTCACCCTCCCCAGACCCCACTTATGGGATAAACAGGGTATGTTGTTGTTTTTTGTTTTTTGATCATGAAGTTTTCTTGAAAATAAAAAATTCAAGGATTATACCATGTGGTTTGAAAAAAGTCTCAATTTTTTGTCATGAAATTTTCTAGTTTAAAAATGCAATTTCAGGATTTTTCTATGGGGTTTGAACTTGAAAGGTAAAAGCCCCATGAGTCTATTCTGAGATTTAAGCTTGAAAAGCTGAAATCATATAATTTTATCATAGGGATTGAAATTGAAAAGCGAAAATTTCATAAAATTTTTCCAATGATTTGTATATTAGAAATTGATATCTCAAGATTTTATTTGAAATGATGTTTGAAGCACTGGTAATATATGGATTTATTTCTGCTATTAATGAAGATTGCAGCGACTTTTGTGCAGAAGAAGCAGATGGCATTTTTATCCAGCTTATTCCTATCAGTGAATCTCCCTAATATGTCTCTCTAGTTATTAGGTCTTCCTTTATTTATGTATATTTTTTTATATTTTGTTTCCTTAATTTGTGTAGAGTTTATTGTATATGGTTATTTACAGCTCATCTCCTAGAATATTACTCCCCTAATTTAAGAGTTATGTGGAACTTCTTTTGTAATTATAGTGCCTTGCACATATTGATCAAAATAGAACAACTTCATTTATATTCTTCGTGTCGTGAATCTTTATGGTATCAGAGCTTCTTTAATCTCCTACAAGAATCAATTGTCCTCTTCTCTTCCAAACCAATCTTAAAGTTTTCTATGGTTTCCATGACGAATCCAAGTGTTCCATCATCCCTACTAACAACACCAATCAATTGGTTCAATTTAATCTAAGTTCTGAACTCCCTCTAAAGCTTACCGTTCCAATCAATTTTGTCAATTGGCAGGCCCAAGTTGAGTCTGTCATGTGGGGACACGATCTCTATGACTACCTAAATTGAACCATGAAGCACCGACAAAGAGTATCAGCGTCAATAACTTAGAGGTACCCAATCCTAAATATAAAATTTGGTTTCATTAGGATCAACTGATTTGTAAAGTGTTGATGGCATCTATTGACCCGACAATTGCTTCTTCAATCACAAAGACTTCCACCTCCAAGCAAGCATGGGACTCACTATATAACCTGTATGCGAACAACTCTCATGCACGAGTTTTTAGTCTTCGAAACTCTTTAGCTACAATCACAAAAAACTCTCGCAATATGTCTGAATACTTGCGAGGGATCAGGAATTTACTGATGAATTTGCAAGAGCCGGAGCTCCAATTCTACGTGACGAACTTGCTGTTAAAATGCTCAGTGGTCTAAGACCTGAGTATGACTCAATTTCAGCAGCTATTCAAGTACGTGAGGCACCCATCTTGTATAAAAACTGTATAACAAGCTTCTCAATCGGGAACTTCATCTCAAGCATAAAAATCCTAACCAAGCAACATCCCCAAACACTGATGCAGTTGCACAAAAAGCTTCCACAAACAATTTTCACTACAATATTTTAGGTTTTCAGCCACCCCGAAAAAGTGTAGCCTAAACTGTCAAAAAGTGTGGGGTGAAGACCACACTTTTTGACTTTACACAACGCTTTTCTAGGGGTGGTCTAATGAGACGTTACCTTTACTCTAAAGCCACACTTTACGAGCGTTGCTTTAGCAGCCACGCTTGAAAAGTGTTGCCTATATTCTATTATATAGAAATGTGAGTTCCTATGGACGGCGAAGAGTAGTTCTGAAATTACAATTTTCAATTCTTGAAGTGCCATTGACCTTGAGTGTGAAACACGTGAAGAGCCCATTTTTTTACACGTACCCACAGCTCTCCTTTGCCTACCTTTTAGCTTTTCTCCTCTCCCATGGGCTATTGTTTTCAGTTTAACCGAATTTTTGTCCTTCCTGGTAAGTGAGCTCTTCTTCCTCTATCAATCTAACTCAATTTTGGGGCCTATTGTTATTCAAATTTTTTGTATTTCCATCAATACCAGTAGATCTGTCGCTAATGCTAGGTTTCCATGATATTGCCATATGATGGACTTCAACGACAGAAGAAATAGATGTAATTTTTTTATTGATGATATGCGCCGTGTCTATGCACCTTAGGTTCCAATTTTCATTTTTTGCTTTGAGAATTGGGAATTTTTGGATTATATATTTCAGTTATTTTTTGATATATTTTGGGTCGCAAGAATTTTCCTCTTAGTTGACAAAATTTTTGTTCCTTTTGTTTGACATTCAATTTACGTTTGATAGAAATAGCAATATTCACCAAATAATTCCTTAACTCCTTCATCTTGAAATTTAATATTGGGGTAATTACAATTATATACAACCTTAACACCAAAATTACAAAAAATAACAATATTATTTCATTTTACAAAACATACCAACATTTTTTTACACATTATATACAAAACCAACAAAACTAACAAATTAGGGCTTAGCCTCCTCCTTCCTACTGCCCCCCTCCCACTGCTACCAACCCAGGCGGCGGCGCCGTTTAGTCACCTCCGGCCGCCGCCGGCCACCCATCGGAATTTTTCTTTTTGTTTTTGTTTTTTGGATCTAAAAGATGGAAAACACTAAATACACATATATGCATTGTTTTTTTTTAAAAAAAATAACAGTTGCTAAATGCATTTAAACATAATATACATACACATACAAAAAAAAATGTTATACATACACTAAACACTCACATACATACACGGATCTACAGATCTATGAATTATACATATAAATTTATGTGAGACAAGCTTGGACTTACATACACACACATAAAACATACAAAAAATATACAATATATACTCAGAAATACACATTCATACAATGATATACACATACATACACTCTGTACTTGTAAAAGATATTCATATACATACACCTGCGCAAAACCAAACATATACTTGCTTCCACCTTCAAACAACCACCCCAAACATACACATACATGGCATACAAAGGTATACATGAATCTAAACAAAACAAAAAAAGAAGAAGGAGAAGAAGCAGATCGGAGCCCCGGCAAGGGTAGCCGGAGTAGTCACTCAACAACAACTACCACAGTGCAGCAGCAGCCACCACCACGCATCAACAAAACCACAACAAAAATAGTGGTAGATTGGAGCAAATCAAAGCAAAATAGAGCTGCAGAGTAGGAGATCAATAGATGCTCGGTGGTGCAGCAATATTGACGATGAGCAGAGGCACGGTGGAGGGGATGACGGCAGGAGGGTGGGGTGGGTGGTTGGAGGAGAGGAGAGAAAGAGAGAGGGAAAAGTTAGGGTTTTGGGTAGAGACGGAAGAAAGGAAATGAAAAAATTGTATATTTTGTAAAATGTCAAAAAAGTGTTGGTGTTTAGGGTAATTATTTAAAAATATCGGTATTTTCTGTAATTAAGTGGTTTAGTATGTCAATTAGCGTAAAAATATCTTTAACATTGATGTAAATATGCATAGCCGCTCCAATAAACAATAGTAGTTAGGTTTATAGTCATTAACTTTCAACTATGAGCAACAAATTTATCTTCTAAATCCGGTTTGGAATTATATAGCTCATACAATTCCTTTTGGTTGGTCAGAAGATTTTTCGTTTCAAAAAATTTCAACACATCCTTGATGGATATTATGATCCTGTCTTTTGCTACTGATATGAGGCTAGATATTACAATAATTTTTATACTTTCGCCTCGTGTTCATGCTTCGACTTGTGATACTTACGCAATTTCTTAATTTTCATCCCTTCGACACATGTTCAACACAATTACCCAGTAAAAGGAAGAAATGTATGTCATAAAGAGAGATGACTATCAAGAGTTTGTACTCGTGCACTATCATGTTATTGCTATTTTCCCTAATAAACCTTGCATGTCCAAAAAGAAAAGAAAAGGAAGAGAGGTCATCATTAATAGACTATCTTTTTTATTGATGGGTTATTTAATTGGCTCACGTGATCACTGTAGCCTTATGCTTGTACTATAAAGGTATGTGGTGGTATTATCAATAAGGTTATCACCAGTCCTCTTAATGGTCTGGCCGTCAAGGATGATACAAACTAAGTTACTCGGACTCGGGTACGGGTATCCGATACGGATACGGATCTAGAAATCGGATTCGATAAAATCTAAATTTAGAGATTGGGGGTATGGATCCGCACACAGATACGGGTGCGGGGATCTATCTAAAAATTTTCAAAATTCTAAAAATAAAGTCATAATCCTTAATTTCGATTCTTCCTAGAGAAGTCCTCTTCCCCAATATCTCTGCTTTTCTCTATTAAGTCGTTTTCCCAAAAGTTACCCTCAAAACATAAAATCAGAAATTCGAGAATGTCGACAAAAGATGAAAAAGAGACAGAAGACTATAAATTTCTGCATAATTTTGAAGGTATCTCATTTCCAATGTCTATCTTGAGAGTCTATTTGTCAAAAAAAAAAATCTTCAATTTTATGTGGATTTTGGTCAAAGTATCCATTTTTATTTGACTACATTCGGTGTGAATCTTGTGTCCTATCTGATACGGATCTTATACGACACGGGTACGACGGTAATTTTGAAGAGTCCGGGTAATTTAGGATATAAGTCATTGTTTCTGATACCAAACATCTTCCTACGGCCCACAAAAGAAAAAATGAAAGAAAGAAACAGGAGAAACAACCTATGGGAAGTAACAAATGCAACTGATGGTAGAAATCGAAAAGCAACCTGAAATGAAGAAATTGAAAATTAACCTTCACCCAGCAAGATACAGCTCATCCAAAAGGCAGTCTCCGTATCTCTGGAGCAAGGTTGGACCTCATCGATTCTACAGAATGTCAAAAACTTAAACCATTGCATTTTTCCATTTCAAGAGCCTACTAATTGTTATTCTTGCTAACTGTATAATAATGCAGCACTTGTCCGAAGCAGAAAAAATCAAGTCCTATTTCTTGAGATTTGTTTTGCCCCAACGCTCAGTTTTATGAGCGGTGTTTCGACTAATTGGACTACTTGGGAGATGGCAGAAATAGAGGCTATCCAGGAGAAGCAGCTGGATGAATCACACCTTAAAAGACCAAATAATTACAGGTAATTAGATACTGTTGAAAAGTTTTTTGAGCGCGTTATTTTGACTATTCTATGTATTTTTCTATTTTGGATTCTAATATGACACGTCTGCTCATGCTGATTTATGTATGACTAACCTTTGAATGAGTACTATATTTTTTAATTTGTTGCTCTGAATCCAGCTTTATAAGTGTTCTAATGCTATTTGGCACAAGCTCGTCCACGTTATGGGCACACACACTATGTCATGTTTATGGAACAACCATGAAGCCACAAGTGAAAGGGGTAAGAAAAGAGTAAAGAGTAATAATGTTATATACTACCAGATGAGACGACATTACAATTCCTGCTGAAGATTTAATATGTCAATTTATTAGTCATTCTGGACGTTAGATGAAAATCTTTTTTATTTCTTATGAACTCAGCTGATAGAGAGACATCAATAGGAACTATTTATTTATTCAATTTTGCTGGTAAACCCTTGATTTCTTGTCGTTTGAAAATTCTGATTCATTTTCTTGGAACATAATGGTTTTTTAGGGGACAAGTTGCTCAAAGTGGGGGGAAAAAAGGGGACTACATCGATAGTAAGAGGTAATTTGTGTACTTGTTTGTTCTAATTGCTTAGTATAATGCTAAACGGTTGTGCTTATATTTCACGTTATATTGTGCAGATGTGTGGACTTGAGGAATAAATTAAATGTTAAGATCATACATATCAGACTTTCAGAAAGAACCTTCATGAAACGCTTGCAAAACGGATGCCTAATTATATGAAAGACATTGAAATACAATAGTTCGCATTACACTATTTTTTTTTATCTTACTGCCTGAGTTACTAATGTCTGATTAATTTATTAATAAGTATATTATAGATGAGAAAATATAGATGACTTAACTAATAGAGCTTTATCTGTTTTGGAGATGGCTGCCTGTAATAAGGAAGACTATTTAGATATCTTGGGATGCTAAAATAACAGATCTGTCATTTAACTTGGTTCAGGAACAAGTGATAAGGGTTGAATATAAATGTGTTCCATCATCTTAAAAATAGCATTCCATGTTCAAAGAAGATTAGGTTCAGTTATACGTAGTTAAAATAGATGAAAGGATTGTGTATTTCTTAGTTGCTCTTCAGACAGGATTGTGCATAAATATTGTGTGCATAAAGATATCAGAACAAATTCTTTTACCCATTTAATATATTGCATTATTTTCCATGCAGCAATGTTTCTAAGGTGTGGCACTTTATATGCAGTGAAGTGAGAGTTGGAAAGGTTGCTTCAAAACCGTGACATCACAAGGTTGGGAATAAACTTGAAATAGAATGATAAACTCTTTGACCTGTTAAAGTGAACAAACTAGAGAAAACATCCATCAACTCCAAAGAAGAAATTAACGTAATTCCAAGGACATTAAGATTCGGGCAGGGAGAGAAGTTATTTTATTTTAGTACTTTTCTTGACAAACTTCATTAATTTTAATTTTTGTTCGAGAAGGCCCAAATGAATGTGTATTAAAGATACCTTTGTTCATATTCATTGTCTCAAAAAGAATTATCACAACGTGAAATTTGATATAGCTCGAATATTTGAAATAGTTTATGCGACTTTTAATGTTAGATATCAAAAACACTTGGGTTATCTAGTATGATAATAAAGGGCATGCTTGCGGCGTCTCATATGGCAACACTTTTCACATCTTAAAGCTACATATTTGAAGTGTGGATTTTCTTAACTTATGGCCACACTTTTTAAGGGTGGAAATTTTGTTTAAACAGTAAAATGTATCTCCTAATATTTATACGAGACACAATTTAGTGTAAAAGATTATATATTTTTTCGTATATCCACATTATTGATCTCAAGCACTAAATTAGCTGATAATTGAGAAAAATAATTCAAATTGATATACTTGCAATGAATTTAATTAAAAAAGAGAATATATGTCATGTACTACACACAACTACAATACAGCAATCTCTTAATATGCGCACTAGCAGATTGAAGATCAAATTGATAATTAGAGAAACTCCACACAGAATTCGCAATATCAATTGAAAGCTTTCAGCAGGGAAATATAGTACAATAACTCAAAAATGGCTCAGGACAAAGCCTAATATGATAATGTCTCACTGCACCATCAAACTTTTTGGTTCTATCATATGAGTTAGTATCTGCTTTGGTAATCACATTAGGGAGCATCAACAATACATTCTATGTGACCAAAGAAACTCTACATGGACTACTTTTAATTACATTGAGCAAGATATGTAGTACAGAAACCAATAGCTAATTTAGAAAAAGAGAAACAAGATCAACGTATAGAAATGGTAGAAAACCTGTTCAGTATCCCTGTGCTTCCTCAAATTTTGTTAGTCCACAATCTTTTTCAGTGGGATGTGAACCACTTGATGATAACATAAAAGAAACATGTTATTTACTTTTTGAACTTGTTTCAATGCTCCAGGTAATTAGACAAACTATACAAATTCAGAACCATAATTTTTAGTACTCCATTTCCCTTATCTAATTGTTTAGTTCAAAAGTATAAGGGATTGTGATAATCTAAGTAGTCCACGGAAAACTCCATGTTTTTGTCTATTGGTAGTTATGAGTTCAGTTCTAGAAAAACTTAGTAGTCAAAAGCATCGCACCACTTGCCGAGAAGTGTTTCCTTTTCATTGCTTCTGGACATATCTAATAAATGTTGTCCTCACATTCAAATGTATTCAGTTTTCACAAGTAAAATTGTCTCCCAACCAAATAAAATAAGCCATTAGAAACCATAGTTGACATATTACACTATCGGTAAAAGTAAAACAATCTTTTACAGATCAACTTAGGGACTAACAAAACAAAGTTCTATTACTTTCCGTCAACATAGGAAATTGGTAAAGAGAAGGTGAAAATACGCGATTCTTTCAACTTCTTTAGGTAGCAAATAAGAACAAAATACTTCCAGAAGAGAGAGTCAAGATTAAACAATCAAGTAAGTTCGACTAGTACCAAAAGGGACATACTGAAAATATATGAGCACGGAGAAAGATGCATCAGCAACCAAATATTCAATATTTAAACTTGATAAAATAGATAAGAAAGCATGGAAAAGCAAATGGCATCAATTTGATATCTAAAGCAGAATCTTTATTCTTTCGTTTTGTATCCCAGGGTCCCTATGAGTGTTCAGATCATTGTGAATTATTTAGTCACTATAGGTTTGTTTATTCTGGTTCTGTCGATATTCCTATGCACATCTACCAACTTATAAAAGTTTGTACTAACGGTCTTTGCTAGGAAGACTAACCTTGGTGGATAAAACACAGTAAAATTAGTATGATTGAATACATTAATATTGATGATAAAATCCTAATTAAATTTAACAAAGAACACTCAGAGAGAAGATATCATGATTTTTTGAATCAGTCACCTTAGTACACAAGAGGAGTGCACCTTATTCACAAGCACAAGTGGTAAAACCTAGAGTGTTGCACCAATTATTCCCATCATTTTATTGACTAGTCAACAAGGTAATAAGAGCAAATTAGGAATTTTAAAAAGAAATTAGCATGTACAAACCCGGACGATACCTGAAGAGTGGCGGTCAGAATCGACAATCTTTATGAAGGAGGAAAATGTACTTTTGAAGTATTTCCCTTTTAACAGAGGAACATTCATCCACTGAAGACAGTGTGTGAGATTGCTTCGGCCAAATTCCCGATTTTCATAGAATCACTGCTAGTCGGCGAGAATTCGGGGGAGGTGGTGAAGCTACAAATCTAAATTGATGCGTCCATATATATTTTAAGGAGGGAGAAATACAAATTGTTACTAAAAAGTAAAAAGTAAGGATGTCCAGTGGTCTGGTTTGCACCGGACCGGACCGGCGCAAACTGGGCCAATTAAAAGAAATTAAAACGAGTCGTTTCCCGACCCGTCATCCCTAATTTGGACCGACCAAACCGGTAAAAAATAGATCGGAACTGGACCGGACCGGACGGAAAAAAATGTATGGGCTGCTTGGAATATAGCCGTTGGCAACGACTCTTTTCACTAACAGCCGTTGGCCGACGGCCAAAAACAGCTCTTTTTTACCCTCCCGCCCACCCCCTAGGCGCCCCCATACCCTCCAACCTATTTTTTCTATAAATACCACAATTTTTCATCAATTTATTCACAATTTCTCTAATATTCTCTCTAAATCTCTCTCAATCTCTCTTATTTCTGCAAAGGTATTTGCTAAATAATTCAAAATTGCTCTCGCAAAAAGGGTTTAAGTTCTAAATTGCATTACAAAAAATATTTGGAGTGGAGTGGAAAATTGTTCGGTACGGTTAAGTTCTAACGCGACATCAAGTAAACTCGTTCTTACTTCTTATTATCTATTTTAATTTTTTTGCAATATTTTTTTTAGCATATACCCATATTTTAGTAATTTATTTGTTTGCTTTACTTATAATAATGTCTGGAGTGTAGAGAGCACTTACTGGGCGTACGGGTAGCGGTCGTAGATCACCTGCTAACCGAGGGGTGGATGATAGACGTAGTCGTGCTCTAGGTAAAAGACTAATTGGTAGTTCTAGCTCTCGTGCTTATCTAGATGATTTTACTCAGGAAGATGACACACAATTTTATCATGATGTAGATTTTGATCACCCACTAGATAATGATATGTTAGAGGCACAATATCAAGAAAATACCGAAGGGGTTAATTTAGATGATGAAACACCTACTAGTCAATTTCATGGTGAACCTGAAGAAACTGAATTTGAATTACCACCTATGCCTCCTAGTAGAGAACCAGCTACACGACCAGATAGATTGGATGTGTGAAAATTTATGACTAAAAATATTCCGGCTCAGACCGCTAAATGTAATCTTTATAAAAAAGTTTGGGATTTTAAAACTGGCAAGCATCATGGTGGGACAGGGAAGTTGAGAACACACTTAGAAAACCATCATAAGGAAGAATGGAAAAAGAGGCCGGGTGGCACTCTATCAGGAAACAGAATGGCTCCATCTCAAGGTAGTGGAGTTCAACAGGAAATTAACCTAGTGACGGGGGGCTCATACATTATGATCAGAAGAAAGATAGGGAACAAATGGCAAAAATGATTGCGGTAGAGTGCTTACTTTTTACATTTGCTTCTTGTACTGGTTTTGTTCGTTATATTCAAACCGTATATAATCCATCTTTTCAAGGTTTTCCAAAAACTACGGTTATAAGTGATATTATAAAATTTAAAAATGAATATAGACAATATTTACGATATATGTTTTATCACTTTGATTGTAGAGTTTGTCTTACTACTGATTTGAGTCGTGATGTTAATGGGTATGATTATTTAACACTTACTTGCCATTGAATAGATCCTAACTGGGTAATACAAAAAAGAATTTTAGCATATAGCGATGTCGATAAACTACACATGGGAACATTTATTAAGAGAGAAATAACTAATATTTGTAAGACGTATTTTATTAGTGACAAAATTTTAAGTATAACTCTTGATAATGCTTCAAACAATGATTATGCTATTGGTAAGTTAAGACCACAATTGCATCCTCCTTTTGAAGAATTGTTTCATGTTAGATGTGCATGTCATGTATATAATTTAGTTATAAAAGATGGCCTTAAGTTATTTGATCCTACTATTGTGAAGGTTAGACTCGCAATTAGTTATATTTTTAAATCTAAAAAATCGGATAGATGGAGGGACTTTAAGGTAGAGTTTATGAAAGAAGGTTTGCAGGCTAGAAGAGTTCCTAAGGAAGTTTGAACTAGGTGGAACACTATATATGACTCTTTGTCTGTTGCTTATAATTTACGAACGGCTATAACTAGTTATTTTAATGGCAAAGTGGCTGTAGAGTATCACCTAGATGAATCTGATTGGAAACTTGTTCTCAGTCTTCTTACATTTTTAGAAAAAAAATATATATGCTACTAAAGAATTTTTCGGTCAATATTATCCTACAGTTACTACCATGTTGTATTTTATTGCTGGTATAGCAGAATTACTTAACGAATATAAATTAGTGCCTGGTTATGAACAAGTCGTTGCTTCTATGATTGAAAATTTTAAAAAATATTTTTTTTCTATTCCACCACTTTATTACATTGCTTCTCTATTACATCCCTGTTTTAAAAGGTTTAATACTGAAATGCTTATTAGAGAAATTTATCGAAGTTTTGAAATTACTGCTGATGAAATACCAAGTGTAGAACAAGCTTGTACGCAGGTATTTTCAATTGCCAACAGATTTATGAAAGATATAGGAGTGCAGCTGATAATGTTGTTCCAAGTGGAGCTTGTTCAAGTTCAACGCAGGCGAATAAAAGAGCTGCAGCTAGATTGGGATATTTTTTCAGCCTTAATCAAAGGCTTTATAGCAAGCAATCGAGTAGCGGAGGGTTCAACGAGCTTGATGTTTATTTACTTCATGGTTGCAAGGAAATTGAGTATTTTGGAAGTGATCAACTACTGCAATTTTGGAAGGATCAACAAGCACAGTTTCCAGTTTAAGCAAAAATGGCGTAGAATATTCTAACAACTCAAGGATCATCAGTTGCTTCAGAAAGTGTGTTTAGCCAAGGAAGATTACAAATTAGAGATCATAGACATTCATTGAAGGAAGAAGTATTAGAGACAGCCGTATTATTCAGAGATTGGATTAGATCGGAGCGAAGAAATTTTTGGATTTCCGGAAGAAAATGAACAAACAGATACAACATATTCATCCGAAATCTTATCATGTGGTGGAAGTATGGAAAATGAAAATTATTATGAAGAAGATGAATCTTTGCCACTGGTTCCTCCTGAGGTGCCAAAAGAAATTATTCAGAAAATGAGAAGTTTTTTTTTAGTATGTAGTTTTGCAATTTAATATTTATGTACTTTGCAAAAAAAAAAAAAAAAAAATTATTCAATAAAATGCGTGACGCCTTGCTATTAAGTTATCATTCTTTGTTATACTCTCAATTATCCTTTGTTATATCTTTTTGCAATTCAACACTTAAATACTTAAATACTAAATACTAACTTAATACTTAGTATTTATTTTGAAAAAAATAACAAGTGTTATGCATTGATATTAAGTTATAATTGTTTGTTACATTTCTTATTAATAAATAGTTTTGCAATTTTATTTGGCTATGGTAGCAAATAATAAATACTTAAATACTAAAATACTAAATACTTATACTAACTTACTATTTAGTAATTTACTTTTTTTTTAAAAAAAACAAGTGTTATGCGTTACTATTAAATTGTAATTATTTGTCATAATTTTTATTAATAAATAATTTTACAATTTTATTAAGCTATATTAGTAAAATAGTAAATACTCTAAATAGAATATATTAAATCTTATAGTATAACTATATAAAAAATAACAAGTTATATGCCTTGCTATTATTTTATAAATGTTTGTTATTTTTTTTTTAGTCATATACTTAATTTAAAATTCAAAAACTATTTTCAAATAAAAAAAGATAACAAAAAAAATAATAAGTCATCCAAAACCAGGCCGGACCCGGCTGGTTCGGATCGGCCCAACCAAAAAATTCAGCTCTCTCTTTTTGAAAAATAGCCGTTGGCAACGGCCATAAACGGCTATTTTTTCCTCCTCCACCCTCATAAACGCCCCAACAGCCCCTCCCCCCCTCCAAACCTATTTTTCCTATAAATATTCCCATATTTCATCAAATTAATCACAATTCAATATTTTCTATTCATTTCTCTCTAAAATTTTCTATCAAAAGCTATTTTCTAAATTTTCTATCAAAATGTCTGCAAATACTCCTATTCAAGCTCAAGGTGCTGAAGCTTTCTCCCATCCAAGAGCTGCAAGATCCGAAATTTGGAAATTTGTCACGAAAAATCATGATACTGGCACTGCTCGGTGTAATCTTTTTAAGAAAATTTAGAATTATCAATCTGGATCACATCATGGAGGGACAGGGATGTTTAAGACTCACTTGCAAAACCAACATAGCGCAGAAGGGGCTGCTCGTGGTGGGGGAATATATCTGCGTAACATGAATTGAGTCGTTGAAGAAGGCATGAAGCACTTGAAATATTTCGATGATTTATGTATTTTTCTAGTTTCTAGTCTATTTTCTAGTTTTTATTTTTTAGTATGCCACTTTAAGTCTTTAATTATGTATTTCCAATTTAATGCATTTTCGTATTGTTGAATAACATGTGTTTTTGTGTGGTTTATTTTATCTGCAATAATTTTTTAATCTATTTCAAAGAATCAAAAAATAAAAAAAATATCCGAACCGAACCGGTACCGGACCATTTCACCCTTGCCGGTACCGGTTCCGACACGGCAGTGGAGCACTTGCACCGGTAGACCGGACCTTCACCGGACCAGTACCCTTTTTTTTAAGCCGGACTGGTCCGGAACCGGCAAGGCGCACCGGAACCGGACCGGTGGACACCCTTAGTAAAAAGTGACAATGGAGGGAATACTTTAGTCGTAAATTCTATTTCTCCAAATTTTAGAGCACGCTTATAGCTTGTTGCTTTTAGAATCTCGAATACGCACCATTATAAAGTGTTGCTATATCACTGAAGAAGTGTGGCCAATTATTTAATCATTTTGCAACGCTTTTGCAGCGTAGTATTTAAACCTAAGTAGCAGGCTTATGGAGCGTTTTAATTTTATGTAGCCAAAAGCTCCAAACAAATGCCTCATCTTAAAAGTGTTCCAATAGATACTTTTGGCAACACTATTGAGGCGTTGTCTAAAATTTGTGTGGCCTTAGGCCAATATTGTTGTAGTGTTTGCACCTCACAACAGTAGGCGTTCACAAAATCCCAGGCAGAAAATGTATCATCTTATCCCAAGCAACAAAATGCAGCATGATCACCAAACTGGCGTTCATCGCCCTCTCATCAACAAAATTGTCCAGTTTGTAAACTATATGGTCACATTGGACATGATGTTGATGTATTCCGCTCATTTGGAAGTGAGGGCAAACTTTGCCTCAATGCAGATTGTTGATTCATGAGCATCACATTATTTAACCATGGAAACTCAGAATCTTCAACATCCAGATGACTATAATGGTATTGAGGAAATTGGAAGAGGTAACGATAATAAAATTCTTATAACTCACACTGGTTATGTTCAAATAAATGCTTCAAATAAAAAGTTTCAACTTTTGAATACTTTGTGTGCTCCTGATATTAAACGTAACCTTATATCTATTTCTCAATTTTGCAGAGATAATATGACATCCATTGAATTTTTTTCCTCTGGTTTTCTCTTGAAGGATTTAAGCACGAAGAAACTGCTAGCACGAGGCTGGAATAGATAAGGACTTTACAAGTGGCCTTCTAGGGATAAAAATGCAATTTGAGCTACCAATCTAATAAGGAGGAATCTTATCGTCTTGGCGGAGAAAATTAGGACATCCAAATTAAAGAGTGCTTGAAACACTCTTAAACAAGTTTTCAATTCCAATTTCAAATTCTGCAAATTTTAATCATTGTAATTCTTGTTCTTCGAATAAAGCCATCGGCAACCTTTTTTCTCAGAACACTCTATAGAGCAAACAACCTTTACAAATTACTTACAGTGTTCTTTGAGGGCCTTCACCTATTTTGTCAATTAACAACAAGTTGTATTGTTTTTTTTTGATCAATTTAAAAAATACATTTTGTTGTATATACTTAAAAATAAAATTGAGGTACAAGTAATTTTTTCTAAATCTAAACTGCATGTTGAAAATTATACTCATACAAAAATACTCTCGTTTTACACTGATGGTGGTGAGTTTGAAGGCCTCAAATAATTTCATCATCACAATGGCATTGAGCACCTCGTATCACCACCATACAGCCGACAACGAGTAGCCATAGCTGAACATAAATACCGACATATCATTTAAACAACAAAAACCATTTTACATCTAGCCTCTATGCCTCCAATATTCTGGTCATTTGCTTGTCAACAAGCCACATTCTTGATTAACAGACTTCTTACCACAACACTTCATAATGATTCCCCATATTACAAGCTATTTGGAGAAATTTTAAATTACCACAATATTCTTACTTTTCGTTGTTTATGTTATCCATGGCTTAAACCATATGCTAAACATAAATTAGATCATAAGTCAACTCCATGTGTATACCTACTCTATTCTAATACTCATCACATCCATCAATGTTATGACCCTATTTCTCAAAAGATATATATTTCGAGAGATGTTATTTTTTATGAAAATAAGTTTTCTTTCTCTGATATTTTTTCAACATTAAAAGACAAATAAATTTCAAACTTAAATGGATATCGTATACAAAGAGTCACATGACTTTAGTTCTTAATCTTTGCCCTCCATAACTCATGAGATTCTACCACCAATCAAGGTAGCTTCACAATTGAAGACACCTTTCTCTGTCGGTTCATCTTCAAGACCGTCCCTCATTGTTGTACCAGGTCCAACCACTGTCTCAGTCTCCTATACGCAGCACAAACTTGACCAAGTTTTTGCTACTATTTTTCCACCAATCTCACAACCACTAATCCAATATCAACGTCGAAACCGTCAAACCCAACAATCTGCTCTAGTGACCAACCCATCCCCTATTCTCAACCAACAATCACCCATAATTATAACACATACCCAACCACCCTCCAATCACCACTGGGTAACTTGTTCACAGAATAATATCATCAAAACTAAGCAAGTTTTTTATTTTCTTGTCATTTCGTCTAGTGAACCACTTCCCACCACCAATAATCAAGCTAAAAAGAGTGCACACCAGAGAGAATCCATGAAATTTGAGTTTGAGGTACTGATGGAATAACACCACGTGAGAGCTCATACCACCATCCTCTTATCAAAATATAGTTGACCACAAATGGCTTTATTGTATCAAAACTGATACGACCCGAAATCCAGTTAGGCCGTGCAGGCACCCGACATCCTTCCCTAGACCCGTCGGGCGAACCCTTACCAATTAAATTAGGAAAATAAATATAACAATTCATAATAAAGTCAAGACTTAAACCAATAACACAGACATACTAATACCTCTAAGCGGTACAAAATAAATTACAGTTGACTACCCAACATACTAGGTTTAGGGCTATCCAGACTAGACATCTAAGAGTACAAAAGAAGATAGATACCTCCTGAAGGGAGCAAAATGCAACGAAAATAACAACCAATAAACTGGTGGCCATCCAGAATAAAAGCTGGCTCACCCTGACAGCTGAAGTCGTCTTCGCTCCTTTACAACGTGGTGAACTCAATCCTGGAGCGAACCTGCCGAAACGAAATAGATAGACAAGAAACAAACAACAAACAAGGGTGAGTCAAAAGGACTCAATAAGTGGGGCAGACTAGCCACCTAAAAGAATAGGATGGCTAGCCAGGGAGAAAAGAAACAGATAAACCAAATTCTTCTTATTTAAATTATGAAAAGGCAGAGCTAGATAATAACTAGGCAAACAGAGATATGTCCACAACATGGTGTACATACCGCATACATAAAACACAACACAATACACACAATAGTCAGTATGCGGTGCAATGGGATGGGATGAATGCGGTATGATGCAATGCAGTCAATATGCCTGATACCTATCTTCGGCGCGGGACTCTCATCGTCTACCAGGAGATATATGCAATAATGACCCTTCACCGGCTCGAGACTCTCATCGTCTACCAGAAGATATATGCAATAATGACCCTTCACCGGCTCGGGACTCTCATTGATTACCAGGAAGTATATGCAATAATGACCCTTCGCCGGTGCGGGACTCTCATCGCCAACCGGGAAGTATATGCAATAATGACCCTTCGCCGGTGGGAGGGACTCTCATCGCCAACCGGGAAGTATATGCAATAATGACCCTTCGCCGGTGCGGGACTCTCATTGCCAACCGGGAAGTATATGCAATAATGACTCTTCGCAGGTGCGGGACTCTCATCGCCAACCGGGAAGTATATGCAATGCTCAAAACCAGAGTGGAATGCTCATATGTTCAATGCAATACCAACAACAGGGCATAATATATAATATAAAATGTAAATTCAAAACTAAGGCGTAATGAGATCGGCAGCTACACATGTAAGGAAACACGTGGTAGAAAATCCATGAGGCCAAGTACCTCCAAAGAAATGGATATAAATACTTACCTCTTCCAAAAGTTATCATTTCTAATCAACAACAGCTTTATCCTTTGGTTTCATTGCCAAATGATCCCACTCTATTCAATAAGCAGAAAAATATATCAAATTAGGCTAAAGGCTTCTTTCCTCACATCTTAGGGCAATCCGGTTAGGAACCTGATACCCACGCAACCGGACTGTGTGTCCAATGTCCAGCCTCTATGGGGGACTCCAAATCACACATAACATGATCAAAATATAAGTATAAGCATGTATGAGGCATAACACATGTGGCAAAAATAGATATGGACTCAAAGGAATGAGAAGAAAACTCTGGATAGAATTATAGACACAACCTGGAACTCCCAAACCTCCATTTCTCCTACCCGTTGTCCCCCCTGTTTGGCTCTTCCTCTAAGGGGTCAAAGGAATGAGAAGAAAACTCTGGATAGAATTATAGACACAACCTGGAACTCAGAATTTGTCTAACTCTTTGACTTTTATAAAAATTTCGGCAGAGTTTCCTCTGAAACTGGATGATCCGCAAAAACAGAACCAACACTATACTATACACGGGAATGGATATCTGGATAAACTGATAACATAAATATGTTAAACAGATTACAAGAGGAGACGAGTGGATGACATAACAAATCCGCAGATAGAATGTCTGGACAGCACCACTGTCCTGCCTTTCGACCTAATTTCCAGAATGTAGATCAAAGTTATAGACTTCGTGGTCCATGAAAGTTGTAGATATATGTCTTAGGATTATGGGGATTCTTAAAACATCTTAATATCAATTTTTTACAAGGAGTTATGATCAATATACTAACAGCTGTCCAAAGATTAAAATAATTTTTCAGATTTTGAAACGTTTTGTCTTGCTGATTCGGACGTCTTTCACCTTGGATTTTAGTACCAAATTAAGTATATACAAGGTTTTCTTGATACTATAAAGTTTCTCACAAGAGACACTAAGTTTAGAACTAAGAAAAACTTCAAAAGCTAAAAGATACATGTCTTGCCAAAAGAAAGGTTTAGTCTTACATACCTTTGATGCTTCTTGCTTCTAAACCTTGTTTCCTTTGAATTCAACACCTTCTAAAACTTAAAAAAGCTATAATAAAGTATTTGGGTACTTTACTTAGCCATAAAGTAATTCTAAAACTCAAGCTATAGACGAAATTGAAGGTAGTATAACGTTACCTTAATCACGTAGAGCATTTTGACGCAATTTGTCTTCAATTTCGAGTTAAGATTGACGTTCATCCTTCAAAATTTAAAAATTTGCTCAAAAATTAATGAGAGAACTATTTATCTCTTTATTTTTCTGGAAATGACGAGATATGAAAGGAATTTTCCTTTTATACTTGAAACATTTCAGTTTTAGTCCTCTTTTACGCTTATGTCCCTCTTTCTGGGCCTAATTTCTGATGCTCATATCTTTTTATCTATAAATTGTATGAACAAACCGTCAAAAGTGTTGGAAACTAAACTCCAAGACCTTCAATTTGGTATATGATATGTCCCCAAAAGACCTCATATAGCGCACGAAATTAATTGCTGAAAAAGCTTCATTACAAGGCAATTCCTTTGTCGGTTTTTCCGCAACTTAAATCCGATTTTTCCCAAACTTTATATTCAAAATATAAACATCATATATGATCATATTATAACTTTAAACTCACTTAAATCATTCTTAACATTTCATTAGAAGGATATAACTCACTTTGGACATACGAGGTGTAACAAAAACCAAACCAGATGGGAACAAGGGCGAATCTTCTGTCTAAATTGTAGTTCACGGGAACCCATGATTCCCCACGAAACTAGGTATATTATCTACATAATTTTTTAAAATATTTCTAATATGATGTTCGGGAACCCATGCTCTAGAAGTTTAAATGGTTCACTTACACTAAGAAGTAGGGATCAATGCCTATTTAAATGCCCTTTAATAATTTTTTCCTTAATATATCATCATATTAAATAATATTTCTCCTATATACACAGTAAAAATTTTGGCAAAGGTTATTCGCCGACTACTCTTTAGAGGACTCATTGTTTCTCAAGCCAAGCATACTTCTGAGCTTCTTATAGTCCATAATATGTCTGATTGTAAGCCTACTTAAACGCCCATGACTTCTACTGCTTTCCTATCTCTAAAGGATGATACACCTTATGTAAATACCACTTTGTATCGTCAAGTACTTGGTAAGCTTCAATATTTTTAGTTTACCAGACCAGACATAAGCTTTACAGTCAATAAATTATCTCATTCATTGATGCTCCTACCCAACCACACTAGTCTTCTGTTAAGCGACTTCTGCGGTATCTCCAACATACTAAAAATCATGGCTTACAGATAATGAGCATGGATTGTTTATGTACTCTGATGCAGATTGGGCAAGTGACATTAATGATTCCCATTTTACACAGCAGGTTGAAGCACATTGAGGTTGATTTTCACTTTGTTAGAGACCAGGTGCGACAGAAATAGGTACTTGTTCAGCATTTACATGTGGCTGATCAGCTCGTAGACACGTTTACAAAACCTTTACTTCTGCTGCTCTTTCACCATCATCTTTCTAAGTTGAAGGTTGTTGATCATACCTTCATCTTGTGGGGGCGTATTAGCGGATCTCCCTAATATATCTCCCTAGTTATTAGATATTCTTTTATTTGTGTATATCTTTTTGTATTCTATTTCCGTAATTTATGTAGAGTTTATGGTATACGGTTATTTACAGCTCATCTCCTAGAACTTTACCCCCTAATTTAGGAGTTATTCTTGGACCTTCTTTTATATTTATAGTGTCTTGCACATATGAATTAAAATACATCAGTTTTATATATATTCTTCTTGTTGTGACTCTTAATATAAGTGGCTAAATATTTAATTTATAATGGTTGAGCCTCATTGAGCAATTAAAATCGTGGCTAATCATCAAAATACCCCCAAAACTTACGACTTAATTTAACAAATAGGTAAAAAAGATTGTAGTCTTGAAGTTTCGAGCACTTTAAATGTGATCTTTAGTTTAGCACTTTACATTTAATGAAGCTGAAATTATGCTCCCTACAAAGCAGAAGACAATGCAAATCTGTCATTATTTATTCATATAGTCACGTCTATTTTGTGAATAAATAAGGTAAAATCATCATCGTTTCGCTCGTATACAAAATCAAAGCGAAACATAACATAAGACCAATCCGACATTATTTTTTTATACACTTACCAAAAAATCATGTTCATTTTATAAATAAATGATGTCAAACCGTGCATACTTTATTCATCCATATGAAAATATAAAATTAAGACAATTTGTCTGCATTTACTTACAAGTGAGCCAAACTACTATATCTAATTTACAAGCAAATGACGCCAAATCATCATCACTTTGCTCATATACAATATTCAAAAGTAAACATAAAATCAAGACAATCCGTCTGCATTCACTTACAAGTGAAACAAACTACTATGTCTATTTATTAGGAAGTGACACCAAATTTTCATCACTTTGCCCATATACAAAAACTCAAAGTAAAAACAAAATTAAGACAATCCGTCTGCATTTACTTACAAGTGAAACAAACTACTATGTCAATTTTAAAAGCAACTGACATCAAATTGTCATCACTTTGCCCATATAATAAATTCAAAGTAAAAATAAAATCAAGACAATCCATCTGCGTTTACTTACAAATGAGTCAAACTACTATGTCTATTTTAAAAAATATGACTGACACGACTCGAATCTTTGGCTAGACCGTGCGGGCACCCAACATCCTTCACTAGACCCGTCAGGTGAACCTTTTCAATTGAATTACCAAAATAGACACAAAACTAACTTGAAAGAGGTACACACACACACACACACACACACACACACACACACAAAAAGCTGTTCAAAAGGAAGTACAGATGCCTATCCAATATACGAGGTTTAGGGGTATCCAGACCAAGCATGTAAGAGTACTAAAGAAATATATACACCTCCCGAAGAGAGCAAAATATGGCCAGCATAATAGAACTAGAACTGGTGCCCATCCTGAACAAGAGTTGGCTCATCCTAATAGATGTAGTCATTTTCGCTCCTCAATCATGTCTTGAACTCGGTCCTGGAGTGAAACATGCCGAAAAAATAGATAGACAAGAAACAACAATAAGGTGAGTTGAAAGGACTCAATAAGAAGGGGCTGGCTAGCTATCCCGAAGAAGCAGATAAGCTAGCCAGGGAGAAGTGAGAAACAAATAACAACCAGAAACATATATCATATGTAAAACACATAGAATAAGCAGTTACATCATACTCAACAATATGTGCAATGAAATGGGATAAATGTGTTATGATGCAATTGAGTCACATCTGTACAATGAATGGTATCTCTCTATGTCGGGACCCTCATCGACCACCAAAAAAGAGCTAACATTGGGACCACCATATGTCGGGAAACCGGTGCAGGACCATATAGACTTCTGGGGTCATGTACAACAACAATACAACTGTCACCGGTATGGGACTCTCATCATCATCCAAGTAATATCTCAAGGTCCATAACATAATAGGATACGCCTATTCCCAGTTAGCATTCACATCCATATTCACATCATCACCTCTATTCTCATTAAATATTCAACTTAAAGCTTAACATGAAATTTATAACCATAACAGAGCTTCTCTCTTCAAAATAACATTTATACACTATAGCCTACCAACTCAATCCATATGAAAAGCATACACTGGATTACTAGTTCAACACCGAGCCTAATGCAAGCCAACATGATTATACAATGCAAGGCAATCATACAATTCAAGCTCACAAGCTAGAGTAAAATACTCCTAGTACATGGTAAAACCCGACCAAGACTTAACAATATAACAAACAACTATACACGAAGCTTCAATGTAGTAAGTACGCCTTATCGACGGCTATTCAGATACAGAACACGTGAATAGAACATCCACAAGGCCGAAGGCCGTCAAGAAATATAATGAAACCACTTACCTCAAGTCTGGACTCAAACCAATCACTGAACGAGCCGTCAAATAATATAATTAAACCACTTACCTCAAGTCTGGACTCAAATCAATCACTGAATGAGTCCTTTCTCTTTCCATCGCCTCTCAGAATTATCTCTTCCTGAGCCAAAGGAACATAATTGCACTTATAAGCGCCCATAGAAAGAATATCTAACTATTAGACGTATAATACAAGAATTTTACTAAATTACCCTAGGCCCGACTTAGAAGAATTCCCATAAATGATACGTTTTCGGATTCCTCACAGTCCTACAATATCAGATACACCTGGATTACCCTTTCAGTTTCAATTAACTCTAATACCCCAAATTCATATAGTTAGGGTTTCAGCCCATAATGAAATCATACAAAACCATGAATACCACTATCTCAATTATTCGATTAACAACAATATGAGGTTATATTTGCTCACTTGAACATGTTGAAGGATTTAGTACCTTGATTCAATCTTAGAACCAACCTTAACACTCAATTTTTGGTTAAAATGAGTTCAGCCGACCCATTGGGTCTTTTTATACCCCGACTCAGCGCTATTGCGTTGAACATCTAATTTTACTGAGCATTATTAGGCTGAAAAACTGATTTTACACAGCGGTATCGCGACATACCCAGCGTTATTGCAAAGAGTCATTCTCATAAAGCCAACTAACATCAGCTCGTGCTGCAATTTGGGTTCGAAAGGGATCCTACGAAGCTCAGAATCACCCAAAACGTTGCACGCAGGTAATAAAATACATATATGACCTCCTCGTGAAGACGGATGTTGAAACAGATCCACATAACCCAAGAGGAGGGTCCCATGGAAGGAGGAAAAGTTCCAATTCTGAAATATGTGCAAGAACTATCCGAAGGAAATTAGCTTTACTTTCGAAAGTTCACAAATATCCCAGAGACTATACAAACCTAGTGACACTTTCGATATTTGAATTGGAGCTTATTTACTGAAATCGAGCTCGAAAACCATAATTTAGCTTTACAAACTGAAATTGACTTCTAAGACCTACCAAACGAGGTCTGATTAAGCTTAAACTGTACAAACACGTCCTAATGGACCCTAAAGAGATTTTAAGACTATCGTCTTGCGAGTCAGAGTCCTAACTCCAAAAATGACTAGCCAGTGTCATTTCATTCTCCTCTACTTGGACTCTCATTTGTTTTTAAATGAGCCAGAGTCCTTATTAAAGTAGTACATTATACTCAATGTGGAGAACACTTTGAATGAATTTTTAGCCACAATCAGATGCCATCACAACACCATCACCTAACCATAAACAAGAAATATTCTGCAAGGCACGACCTTTATCTTATAGGTCGGGATCACACCTGGATCACTTAAAAGATAAGAAATACTTCTCCTGTCTACATGTTCAGAGCTCCCAGATTCCTCCTCATGAGGACGGTTGTACCACTACAATTCCATCATTGGAATATCATAAAGCGTAACTCTTAGATGTTCTATGAAGTTGAGTTCATTCACCAAGCTTGATTTACATTCAGTTAAACCGAATCTTCTTCAATCAAGGGCTTTACATCCTCAAAACAAAGATACACAAGACACTCAATGAGCTGGCATTGATTCCCGCTAATCAACCTAATGAATAACCTTTCCAATACATTTCCCGATATGGAAAGATCAATTAACTTGAGGCTTAGCTTATGCTTTGGCTACGGTTTCAGGATTTTCATATGTGTTTAAAGTTAGAGGGAAGCTAATTTTTTTTAATACACCCATGCAACCAATGCAACCAATTAAAGACAAAATTCTCAAGATGTCCTTCCTTAATCCGATTGACTAAGGAAGGCTTCAGCTATCATATATAAGTAGAACTTGACTCAAACTTGAGCTACCGAATTATTCTCTTGAGTTGCTAAAGGAACTGCAACTCTAGAGCTGACACCTTTAACCTTTGGAAAATATTACAATCACTTCCCAACCCGAATCGCAAATTTTATATCTCCTTTCGTTTTGCCCTCAATTGCCTGGAATCACAGACGGTATCCTTACTGGATCATATCAACTCACATTAGGCCAATACAAAATGCATCATAAACGACCACGAACTCACTAATACCGGAAGAAAAGGTGTCACTGGTGCTGAGGTTAGCAATGGATTGGAGTTCCTGGAAGTTCGCCTCACGCTCATAAGATTACCGAAATATACCACTTCTAGAATCAAACCAGAGGAACTATGAAAGAAGGAAACTCTCTAATAAACGACTAATAGTACCCCTGCAATAAAGAGAAATAAATATTGATCGTGTCTCTGGTACATCATCAATAGCAAACTCAATTTCCTAATTAGAAGGAACTCTCGACTAATCATAAGAAGACATGATAGGGAAGCTTTCTCACCACAAGAAATGAGTCGAGGCGTGAGATTACCATATTAATATCTCAAACTAATGTGAGATACACAGATCAAACTTTACTTATTAATCACCTTTTACAAGAAGAAAATGATACTCTATAATGGTGGCGAATAGGAATCCTGTCACCCTACCGGCACTAAATCCCAAAAATAAAGATAAACTGCCTTGACACAGCAACTGAGGGTAGCACGACATAATGCTAATTTGGAAATATCTTAACTTACTTCAGAATCCCCCATACTAAAAAAATAGAATAAACAACTAAGGTCTCATGACCTCAAGGGATGCAACATACCTGTAATCCACCCTGACAAGATCCTTGGTAGGAATGATATCCCAGAAGAATCGCAAAGACATATTAGGATACACGAATCCTAATCATCTTAAGGGAGAAAGATCATATTCATAGATAAGAAAAAGAAGAATTAGTTGAGTCTACTACATCGAATGCCTCAGCATACTGCCTGATTGGCAGTGATAAAACTTCCTCTGCTGAGCTGAGTCGTTGCCCTGATAATCATCCTTGGAAGAACCACTACCACCACACTCACGAGCTCTACTAGATATGGTAGTGCGCCTCTAGCTGGCTGAGATCCAAATGAGGTGCCATGAGGCCTCATCATCTCTCCGCTAACGGAAGGGACAATCCTTCTTAATATAGCCAGGATCAAGGCAATGGAAACATCTTCTAGTAATAGGAGGAGGCTGATAGGACTGCTGATGAAAGGAGACTGAGGCTAATCGTGTAGATATACCGGTGTATTCTAAGAATCACGCACCAAAGACCCGAGATGATCTATTTGGTGACCTCTCCTGATAATAACCTTTACCTCCAGATGAGGTGCTAGGATACCCACCAAAATTGCGGTGCCTCTTACTTCCTCTCTCGGACTCTTCCTGCTCCAACTTATGATAGGCTTCGGTTCTATATCAACAACAACATCAAATAAAGTCCCAGCCTCGATCTCTCGAGCCATACGGGACCTCAGACGCTTCGCCACTGCTTGAGCTTCCTTCCCGACAGACAAACTCCCACATCTGAAAATTTTGTCAGAAGTGCTTTCATTCTCTCCTGCTGATCCGACATACAGATACCCTCTGTGGTAAAAACTTCTTTGACTTGATCGTAAATCAGTTGAGAGACGCAGAAGAGGGACCTTCCTGGCCCCCAATATGTAATCTAAGCCAAGACCTTGAATTAATGCTTCATACTATGCTTCGTCGATTTAAGCTCTAGCGGTCTTGCGAAATACCATCCTAGTGGGTGTCTTGACCCACAGATTGAGATCGATTTCTTTTTTTTCAAGTCCATACAATGTAATCCCCCAGCATTCAGGCTCGATCGTTTCTTTGTTTCTGATTGACTCCTCTGCCTTTGGCTTCAGCTTCTCCACAAAGTCAGAGGTGAAACCCTCCAGTTCCTGTGACTCGATGACTATCCGGGGTTGGTAGATAATGTCATACTCTCCCAGTACCTCGGCCCATTCTTCTATCTCCTCGAGAGTTTGGGTTTAGACAATATGGTCCGTACTGGTATGGAGGAGACCATGCTAATCGTATGGTCAAGAAAATACGAGTGCAGCTCCTGGGTCGCCATGACTACGACTGCAAGAAACTGAAAGAATAAAGACAAAAACCTGTCTCAGCGCGAGGGTCTTTTGCTGGCGTACTTCACGGGAAATTTCATCCCGTTCTCTTCTCGTACAAGGACTGCATTCCATGTTATTTCTGAGATCGAAAATAGATGCTCACCTGGTTTTGGGTCAGTTATCACCGAAAGCTGTAAGAGCTATATATTTTTCTGAGCCACTGTTAGGTAACTCTGTATCAGCCATATCTTCGCGGCACCTCAGAGAGCCGACATACCAATTCTGTGGCTTTGGCGAACTAGTTGGTCCATCATCTCCAACTAATCCCGCAGCTCGCTGTTCTCTTCTCTGACTTCTCATTCCATGTCCTTGAACTCGACGGACTCCTCTTCAGCCATACTTATTTTGGCTACTGCTCATGCACCAAGGTCCCCGCCGTAAGTAGGATAATATTCTCCAAGTGAAAACTGCTCACCCCGTAAGTCAACAATCTCGTGCAAAGTCAGGTATTTGAAGACTTGATGACGTGTTGAGGGTACTCTCTTGACGTTGTGTATCCATGGCCGTCCCAAGATGACATCATATGATAGCATGCAATTCAATACATGGAAAGAAGTTATGCTCGTCACGCCCGTTATATGAACTAGTATAGCTAATTCTCCAATAGGCTCTTCTCGGGAGCCATTGAAACTAATTATTGTTGACACCCAATTTTGTCCCGGATTTTAATTAAATTTATAATTATTTTAAAATTAAGGTTAATTTTGAAGATTGCAAATAAATAGCTAATTTTAAAGGAAAATGGCAAAAATCGCAAGTCGTTCTTTCATTTGCAGCGTATTATATAATTATTTGTTTAATTTAATAAATGGCTAAATATGTTCTTAAATTGCAATTTAGAATTGTTTTTGCAAAGCCCATATAACACAAAACCCAACCCATTATTCACCTTCTCCACCCTTATAACAAAAACCCTACACACCCATTACATGGGGAGAGTCAGCCGCAACACCCATAGACCACCAGCCGTGATCTCCCTCACCCCTATCATCTCCCATATGCTCCCATATGCAAGACCCTCTCTCACACCCCCTCTGATTTTACCCCCACCCTCTCTCCTTATTGAGATTACACACCAAAACACCCGCACACAAACAAAATCAGAGGGGCTATACACGCATCGATCGAACAGAAATGGAAGAACGGAGGCAGATCGGGATTCAAGGGTTTCTGAATTTTTCCTTTTGTTTTGTTGTCCTTGATTTGGTACCGAAAACCGTTGTTGTTGGCCATTGTTCTCTGTTCTTGTGGTGGAATCGAAATAGAAAGGGAAACGGGGGGAATGATACACCAGTAACAACAAGGCAGCGGCGCCGAGGAGTTGAAGCGGCGGCGAAGGCTGGGGACTCCACCAGAGAAAACCTAGCTTCAGTTGCTCCTCCCCTTTTCGCATTACTGTTGCTGCGTTTCTTTAGTTATTGGGGCATTGATTGAAGATCTGATTCCGTTCGCTTTATTATTGTTCCACCCGTTGTCCCATTGTGTCGTTGCTGCGAATCCCACTAGTTTTTCTTGATTGGTGATGTTATTTCGTTGATGTCGCAACTGGTTCTCTACTACCTAGCCGGGTTAGACCGGTGTTGCCTCACTGTACTGCTTGTTCTTTAATCCGTTCCGTTTTGTGGATTATCCCTTCCTGCTATACCTTTATTGGCGATGAAGTTCTGATTGTTGTCATGGCTGTACCGCTGTGGCTTTACTGAAAATTGGTTTGAAAATTCAACGCTAGCAACTCCCTTGACTCTGTTTAATTGTTGCTCTGTTCTGATCGCTGTGTATGCTATTTTTGGGTATATATATACGGCTATTACTCAATGTTTCTTGGCTCTGTTTTTGTCTGATTTTACAAGGACTCTATTGCGGCTATAACTTTGTTTCAAGCTGGTTGATGTTTCTTCAAGTTTGACTGTTGGTTTACTAATCGAACACATGCTATGGTGTAACTGGCCTATGAAAATACTTCATTTTGAGGCATACCACTGATTTGAGCGGATACTACACCGTCTTGGCCAATGAAAAAATACGTATACACGTATTGAGGCCTACACAAGGAATTGACGGATAATGAATTGACGGATTTTGAACATGATATTACACTTGATCCGTCCTGTTCCCGTGTCCCTAAAGCAAAAGGCGATGATGAATGCATTTTAATGCTAAGCAAGTTGAATAGAGTAGTGGGTTTGGTGCTTTGGCACGGCAATACGGCCCGGGCTCCGTGTTTGCAACCGCACCAAATCCCGAGCCTCTATTCGACGCGCCATACAAACCTGAGCCTAAATTTTGCAAAAACAAAACCCCTTTATTATTATTATTATTATTATTATTATTATTATTCTATTATTATTATTATTATTATTATTATTATTATATATTCTATTATTATTATTATATATTCTATTATTATTATTATTATTATTATTATTATTATTATATATATATATATATTTTTTTTTTCTTATTATTATTATTACTTTATTATCATTTTATTTTATTAATCATTACACTTTATTATCGTACTAATCCCGTTTAATTCCCGTTTTATTGCGAGGTATATCTTGGCACGAGCAATTCGGGAACGCTTTTGGCTAACTCGCGAATGAGAATAGTCCTTTGCATTGAGGGCATTTGGAGATTGAATTCGGACCCGAGCATTCAGAAATAAGACTTAGGAATTTTAGAAAAAATCAAGACTCCCGCGAGTTGATCAATTTACCAGTTCTATCTTTAACTTTGCTTTCCTTAGATATTTATGTAAATAAAATGTGTGAATTATTTTATTTGATAATAATATTTGATTGCTTGGTATATTGCTTTACTTTATGTGCATTATCATTTTTATTTTTGAAGTCGTTATTTAATTTATTGCAAACTGGGGCAAATTAGCAAAATGCGTGCAAAAATTAAAATATTTTTCATAAACAAGTTTTATTTCAATTAATTATTTTAGATAATTTTTTTTAGAAAAGCATATTTTGCAAATATTTGGAAACCTGTCGAATTAACCGTATTTTACGGAATTTCGGAAGTGCCTTAAAAACCTTCTTTCGAAATTAATAAAACCTCTTACTTTTAGAATCATTGGAAGAAAGACTGTCTTTTTTATAAAAACGGAGTTTTTGCACGTATTTGTTAACTTGGTTCCCTGTTTTCCTTAAATTGGGTGGCGACTCCAAAAACTCCAAAAGAGTTAGCCCATCCTGTCGATATTCCGGAATTTATCCTTTTCGGGGTAATTTTAGGGTTCAACAGCATGGCGACTCCGCTGGGGAGCAATAAAGGTTTTGACCATAAAGGTTTCCAATTATTTGCAACTAGCATGCTTAATTTATTTTTGCTCTATTATATCTGTTTGTTTGTGTGCCACGAAACGCATGTCACTACACTCTTATTTGCGCACATATAAACTGGCATTCCATTCATATTTCCCCCACTCCTGGGAACCTCTTGCATTCTCACTCAAATACCCGCGAGGTGTGTGCATACGCACCCGCACTTTCTTCCACTAAAGAACCCTTTGACGAGTTGGTGTACCGGAGGATTGTCGTGGGAGTTATTCGACCACGAAGCCGCCTGCCACTCACCTGTTTGCCTCAACCGTTAGCCCACTCTTAGAAGGAGATTAGGTCATGCATGCATATACACCTTAGTTTGGGGGGAAGTTCGGCAGATTTGGTTGGTTTGTGTTTTGGAGATGGTTTGGTGTAGTGAGATCTAAGAGGTGAAGCCCCTGGTGTCTTTAAAAGGATCAGTGGGGTCCCTCTCGTGGATGGCTTTGCGTGTGTGCAGGCCTATGTTGATTATCCAGCTGCAACTTTGTAAAAATTGAAGTATGCTTGTCGCATACTAGGAGAGCGAAGCCCTTGTGTCTTTGAATGACAAGTGGGGTCCCTCCTTGAAGACCAGTGCGGTCTTGGCTGCCTAGGAAACTGAGAGGCTTGTCCTAAGCCGAGGACCAGTGAGGTTTTATTTTGAAAGGCCAATTGGCGCCTTTCGTGATTTGCAGTCTGGTATTATGGAGGCAGTTGGAAATTTCTCCCTGGATGTTGTCATACAATTGGGAGTTGCGCTTGGAGGAGTGCGGATGTTTGCAAAAGCTATGGAGGATTGTTTCGGGTTTTAGGCATTCGGGTTTAGAATTTTGTGCAGATTCTATGGAGAGAATGAGTTGTGTTATATACTTGTGATTGTCGCATGTTAATTGCCTACCTTGCTTTATTTGGTCAAAATGCGTTAAATACTAGGTGTTCCTTGCTTGTATGCAATCCTATAAATGACATGCAAACTATTTTAGTTACCCTTTGTGAGGTTTCTTTTGTTTTGTTTACTTCTCTATCAAATGTTGGATTTGTGAAGTGGCAGACCATCTACCGGCAAAGGTTTCGAGATAAGATTGATGGTAGACGCTTTAGCTCGTGAACGGTGCAGTACCAGAAGCTAATGGCATTGCTTGAAAGAACTTGGCGATTGAACTTAGTAGCATTGTTTTCAATTTTAATTCAGATTGAGGCCCTGAATTGCATTGTACTTTAAAGCTTATGTTATTCTGAATCAACTCATTTTGAATTTATGAAAGTTGAAATAAAATTCATTGCATTCTTATTATATTATTTACGCTTGCATTTGTTTCTGTTTCAAAATTAAAATTGATAAACTTGCCAAAACTTTGCTTGTGATGTATGGCAAAACAACTGAACAATTTGAAAGCGATGCACTGAAAGTTATTGTCTGTGCTCTTTGGATATCGCACTACTGTTGGAACTTCAACTGGGGCAGCTTTTATTTGTCGGCATATGGTGTTGAAGCAGTACTGCAGAACTACGCACGGTCTGATTCCCAAGGAGGGATACGTAGGCTCCCCCATCGGGCTCGACCCTTTAGCATTTAAATTATTATTTTCCTCCAAGAAGGACAACTGGGGCAATTTTTGCAAAAAATGAGTTAGAGATGCGGAAGATAATAACTGGGGCAGAATTTTGCAAGAAGCGGTGTTGGTTATCAGCGATGAGTTGGCAAGAATTCTGTAATTTGTTAAGCAAGCAGTGCAAAGTCTAAGCCAAAGGACATTCAGTTTGTTTTGAAATATGTTACAAGTTTAAGTCAAGGCAAAATTTTCAAAATGCATCTTTGACTTCATTTGCATGCTTATTTCACTCGCTATATTGCATTAAAATATTTTATCTTGCCTCTATTTTTCAAAGTCTATGCTATTTGAGTTCATGAGCCATGTTTCTGAAAGCAATTCGCAAATCCAAGTCCAATGAAGACGAGGAAGCAGCAGAAGCAGCAAGATCAGGATGAAGTCTGCACAAATCAAACGCTTCCCCTTCTCTCCTAAGAACTAACAATTTTCTTTGAGAGCAGAAACATGAAAGCTTGCGTTGAAAAGGTCATTCGCACTATGGATGAACAGTTTATGGAACGCGCATTCAAAGTTGCCTTGCAAATTGCGTCGCATTGCCCTTTTCATGACTTAAAGCATTATGCTTTGTCATGAGTTATTGCCGAACAGGCGGCATTTCTACCCCTATAACTTTCATTCCTAATAGGCGACAAAGCCGAGGCTTGTTTTGTGTTTTCAAAACTAAGCCAAATAGGGCATCGTTTTGTTTCAGGCTATAATCCGCACAAGGCCATCCTTGCCGGATTGTGTCGCCAATTGATTTATCAATGGCTATCGCACTAACTACATTTCTGCACTACTTTGCTTTGCACTTATTTTGAACTACGCCTTCACACTTGCTTTAAAATTAACGCCTTGCTTTACTCTTTCAGGTTGACCATCGGCTACGAGGATTTCCTTTGTTGGACTATCTCGCCCATTGATTCGCCAAATGGCTCTTGCATTGCTTTACATTCCCGAACTGCTTTTCTTTGCACTTGCTTTGAATTATGTCGTCGCACTTGCTTTAAAATTGATGCCTTACTTTACATTTTTCAGGTTGACCACCAGGCGGGGCTTCTCTCTTGTTGGACTTTCACGCCTGTTGATTTGCTAAATCGCTTTGGCGTTGCTTTACAATTCACGCTAAATTGCTTTGCACTTGCTTTCAATTATGCCTTTGCACTTGCTTTATATTATGATGCTTTACTTTTAGTTTAACAGGTCAGCCCTGATACCCTCCTTGCTTTGTGCCGGACCGGATCACCAGCTGATTTGTAGACAATCAACCCCAAGACCCTCCTTGCTGCGTGCCCGACCGGCTTGCCATATGATTTGTCAAGATGTTCAAATTGCCTTGCACTTGCTTTCAATTATGCCTTTGCACTTGATTTATATTATGACTTGCTTTACTTTTAGTTTAACAGGTCAGCCCTGATACCTTCCTTGCTTTGTGCCGGACCGGATCACCAGCTGATTTGTAGACAATCAACCCCAAGACCCTCCTTGCTGCGTGCCCGACCGGCTTGCCAGTTGATTTGTCAAGATGTTCAAATTGCCTTGCACTTGCTTTCAATTATGCCTTTGCACTTGCTTTATATTATGACTTGCTTTACTTTTAGTTTAACAGGTCAGCCCTGATACCCTCCTTGCTTTGTGCCGGACCGGATCACCAGCTGATTTGTAGACAATCAACCCCAAGACCCTCCTTGCTGCGTGCCCGACCGGCTTGCCAGTTGATTTGTCAAGATGTTCAAATTGCCTTGCACTTGCTTTCAATTATGCCTTTGCACTTGATTTATATTATGACTTGCTTTACTTTTAGTTTAACAGGTCAGCCCTGATACCCTCCTTGCTTTGTGCCGGACCGGATCACCAGCTGATTTGTAGACAATCAACCCCAAGACCCTCCTTGCTGCGTGCCCGACCGGCTTGCCAGTTGATTTGTCAAGATGTTCAAATTGCCTTGCACTTGTTTTCAATTATGCCTTTGCACTTGCTTTATATTATGAACCGCCTTACTTTTAGCTTAGCAGGTTAACAGGTCAGTCCCGAGACCCTCCTTGCTTCGTGCCGGACCGGCTCGCCAGCTGATTTGTTCGACAATCAACCCCAAGACCCTCCTTGCTTCATGCCCGACCGGCTTGCCAGTTGATTTGTCAAGATTGTTGAAAATGCCTTGCACTATGCCTTCGCATTTGCTTTATTGCTTCACCAGTGGATGGGAAGACAATTATCAAAGATATTGCAGCTTGCACTTACAAATTACGTCATGCCTACCATAAGCAATTGGAGGCCTTATTATCAAGCCTGTCATACGCAATTGAAGGCTCTTTTATCATTGATCCTACCGTAAGCAATCGGGGGATCTTATTATTAAGTCTATCGTGAGCAAGCGAAGACTTCATTAGCATTCATGCCTACCATAAGCAATTGGAGGCCTTATTTTGAAGCCTATCATAAGCAATTGAAGGCTCTTTTATCATTGATCCTACCGTAAGCAATCGGGGATCTTATTATCAAGTCTATCGTGAGCAAGCGAAGACTTCATTAGCATTGAAGCCTACCAAAAGCAATTGGAGGCCTTATTTTGAAGCCTATCATGAGCAATTGAAGGCTCTTTTATTATTTATCCTACCGTAAGCAATCGGGGGTCTTATTATCAAGTCTGTCGTGAGCAAGCGAAGACCTCATTATCATTGAAGCCTACCATAAGCAATTGGAGGCCTTATTTTGAAGCCTAGCATAGGCAACTGAAGGCTCTTTTGTTATTGATCCTACCAATAAGGATCAACCTAGAGGTTCTCCGGGCTGAGTACTTTGTTAGTTGATCGAAGGAAGAACTTATCGATGACACCGCAGCCCGCATTTACAATTTTATCACTTTATCTATATCTTATTCCAATTATTATAGTTTATTAGCAGTTGCACGCTTACCTCTTGTTGAGATTATTGCAGGATTTTAGCAACACCGCAGCAGCATCTGGAGCATGGAGCTTTTCTTAGCAATAAACTGGGCAATCGTTGATATGAGCTAGACTCGTCAACAAAGACCTGAAGAATCGCACCCGCATAAGTCATCCACCCTAGAGGTAAGTCTCTTGTTAACCCTAAGTCTGAGGTTTGAAATTGAAGACAAGATGGCTCGGTTATCGAGGTGCAGTGGAAGCTATGTCCGTATAAACCCCTCTTTATGGGTGTGTCGTCGACCACATTTTGATAACTTGGGTAATTACAAGCCTCTTTTCCCGCACTTGAGTAGTCGTTACTATCTCGTCTTTGATTTTTCAAATCGCGTCGAACTACATATGGCCTGATTCTCTTTCAGCCCGAGATATTTAGGCAACTCGGAAACCGTAGTTCGGCCATGTCCAGAAGCCTCGCATTTTGATCCCAGGAATCAGAACCTTGGCTTTACCGTGACAAAATTGGGTTTCACGTCAACTTCTTTACCCTGGAAACTCTTTCATCCTTTCCGGGTAAAGAGGGGCAGCTGTTGACACCCAATTTTGTCCCGGATTTTAATTAAATTTATAATTATTTTAAAATTAAGGTTAATTTTGAAGATTGCAAATAAATAGCTTATTTTAAAGGAAAATGGCAAAAATCGCAAGTCGTTCCTTCATTTGCAGCGTATTATATAATTATTTGTTTAATTTAATAAATGGCTAAATATGTTCTTAAATTGCAATTTAGAATTGTTTTTGCAAAGCCCATATAACACAAAACCCAACCCATTATTCACCTTCTCCACCCTTATAACAAAAACCCTACACACCCATTACATGGGGAGAGTCAGCCGCAACACCCATAGACCACCAGCCGTGATCTCCCTCACCCCTATCATCTCCCATATGCTCCCATATGCAAGACCCTCTCTCACACCCCCTCTGATTTTACCCCCACCCTCTCTCCTTATTGAGATTACACACCAAAACACCCGCACACAAACAAAATCAGAGGGGCTATACACGCATCGATCGAACAGAAATGGAAGAACGGAGGCAGATCGGGATTCAAGGGTTTCTGAATTTTTCCTTTTGTTTTGTTGTCCTTGATTTGGTACCGAAAACCGTTGTTGTTGGCCATTGTTCTCTGTTCTTGTGGTGGAATCGAAATAGAAAGGGAAACGGGGGGAATGATACACCAGTAACAACAAGGCAGCGGCGCCGAGGAGTTAAAGCGGCGGCGAAGGCTGGGGACTCCACCAGAGAAAACCTAGCTTCAGTTGCTCCTCCCCTTTTCGCATTACTGTTGCTGCGTTTCTTTAGTTATTGGGGCATTGATTGAAGATCTGATTCCGTTCGCTTTATTATTGTTCCACCCGTTGTCCCATTGTGTCGTTGCTGCGAATCCCACTAGTTTTTCTTGATTGGTGATGTTATTTCGTTGATGTCGCAACTGGTTCTCTACTACCTAGCCGGGTTAGACCGGTGTTGCCTCACTGTACTGCTTGTTCTTTAATCCGTTCCGTTTTGTGGATTATCCCTTCCTGCTATACCTTTATTGGCGATGAAGTTCTGATTGTTGTCATGGCTGTACCGCTGTGGCTTTACTGAAAATTGGTTTGAAAATTCAACGCTAGCAACTCCCTTGACTCTGTTTAATTGTTGCTCTGTTCTGATCGCTGTGTATGCTATTTTTGGGTATATATATACGGCTATTACTCAATGTTTCTTGGCTCTTTTTTTGTCTGATTTTACAAGGACTCTATTGCGGCTATAACTTTGTTTCAAGCTGGTTGATGTTTCTTCAAGTTTGACTGTTTGTTTACTAATCGAACAGATGCTATGGTGTAACTGGCCTATGAAAATACTTCATTTTGAGGCATACCACTGATTTGAGCGGATACTACACCGTCTTGGCCAATGAAAAAATACGTATACACGTATTGAGGCCTACACAAGGAATTGACGGATAATGAATTGACGGATTTTGAACATGATATTACACTTGATCCGTCCTGTTCCCGTGTCCCTAAAGCAAAAGGCGATGATGAATGCATTTTAATGCTAAGCAAGTTGAATAGAGTAGTGGGTTTGGTGCTTTGGCACGGCAATACGGCCCGGGCTCCGTGTTTGCAACCGCACCAAATCCCGAGCCTCTATTCGACGCGCCATACAAACCTGAGCCTAAATTTTGCAAAAACAAAACCCCTTTATTATTATTATTATTATTATTATTATTATTATTATTCTATTATTATTATTATTATTATTATTATTATTATTATATATTCTATTATTATTATTATATATTCTATTATTATTATTATTATTATTATTATTATTATTATTATTATTATTATTATTATATATATATATATATATATTTTTTTTCTTATTATTATTATTACTTTATTATCATTTTATTTTATTAATCATTACACTTTATTATCGTACTAATCCCGTTTAATTTCCGTTTTATTGCGAGGTATATCTTGGCACGAGCAATTCGGGAACGCTTTTGGCTAACTCGCGAATGAGAATAGTCCTTTGCATTGAGGGCATTTGGAGATTGAATTCGGACCCGAGCATTCAGAAATAAGACTTAGGAATTTTAGAAAAAATCAAGACTCCCACGAGTTGATCAATTTACCGGTTCTATCTTTAACTTTGCTTTCCTTAGATATTTATGTAAATAAAATGTGTGAATTATTTTATTTGATAATAAAATTTGATTGCTTGGTATATTGCTTTACTTTATGTGCATTATCCTTTTTATTTTTGAAGTCGTTATTTAATTTATTGCAAACTGGGGCAAATTAGCAAAATGCGTGCAAATTAAAATATTTTTCATAAACAAGTTTTATTTCAATTAATTATTTTAGATAATTTTTTTTAGAAAAGCATATTTTGCAAATATTTGGAAACCTGTCGGATTAACCGTATTTTACGGAATTTCGGAAGTGCCTTAAAACCCTTCTTTCGAAATTAATAAAACCTCTTACTTTTAGAATCTCTGGAAGAAAGACCGTCTTTTTTATAAAAACGGAGTTTTTGCACGTATTTGTTAACTTGGTTCCCTGTTTTCCTTAAATTGGGTGGCGACTCCAAAAACTCCAAAAGAGTTAGCCCATCCTGTCGATATTCCGGAATTTATCCTTTTCGGGGTAATTTTGGGGTTCAACAATTATCTTTCGGGTGCTTGAGGCTACTTTTTGGAATAAGCCATTATTCCGCAGTACCTCCTCCTAGATAATGTTCACGCTACTCCCCGGATTGATCATAGGCACAATGAGATCACCTTGATGTTCTGCCTCTACCTCCAAATCAAACAGGATCCGATTGTTTAATTCCCATGGCACTGTAGTCCCCCGGGCTGTGTTGGGCGCAATAGTTGCAAAGATTTCATTGATAGTCCTCGAGTTTTCAGAATCTGGTGCTTTGGAACGTCGTGGTCCTTCTACAATCAGATCTTTAAGGTCTCCTTGTTTCAACAGATGCTCGATTTCAATCATCAAGGCTTTACAGTCGACTGTAGCGTGACCACCACTGCAATGAAAGTCACAATAGGGCGTTCTGCTCGTCCCTATGGCTCCTTTCACGGTAGACAACCATCAGACCCTTAGACCTGATCTACCAAAGTGATTGGCGACTAGATCCATGACGTTGACTCGCAAACCCAAATCCCTAAAGTTACGAGTTTCCATCCGCTTCTCTTGGGACCTGATGCTCGGTAGTTGTTGTGCCTTCCGGCTCTTGATTGGTTCTAAGTCTTTGGCTTCACCCTTCTTCCGTCCTCCTCTCTTTCTAGGGAAGGGCTTCTTGATCTCTTCCTTCACTCGACTTGGGGGTTATGAGAATTGTTTGGCTCCAAGCGAAGCTTTTCAGTATACCTTTGATGCAACGCGCGCCATATGGTCACTGGGTATTGGGTTAAACTCCACTGCAACTCCCTGGTGGCCAGCGATACCTTTGAACTCTAACTCTTAGCGAAGGCTACCACATCGATGTTAGTAGGGACTGCAGGTTGCTTCATGTGTTCCCTCTAAAATTTGTCAAGATAGTCCTTTACCAGTTCGTTGTCCCGCTGACGTATCTCGAAGATATCTTCCATGCGCTTCTCCCACTTGCGGGCACCAGAATGCGCTTTCTTGAACAAGTCTTGCATTTGAGTGAAGAATTCGATAGATCCCAATAGTAGCTGAGTGTACCAAGTGAGGGCCCATTTAATAAGGGTTGAGCCGAACCTCTTCACTAGAGCAGACTGGATTTCTTCCTCAGTAATCTCGTTACTCTTCACAGTCGTGTAATACACAACAATATGCTCGTTCGGATCAGTCGTTCCATCATACTTCAAGTTATCCAGCAAATGGAAGTGATTTGGTATGCGGAACAGTGCGACACTTGCTTTTTAAGCAAGTTTGTGAAAATTCTGCCCATCTACCATGGTAACTTGGGGTGGATCACCCGACACATTACCAATTTGGTCATGGATGACCTTCATCTCTTTTATGAAGTCCTGAATGACAGGACTCTTTTGAGGTCTTGGTTGTTGATTGTTGACGAGCCTCCAGGGGCAGCATCCATGTTAAGCCTTCGATTAGGAGCTGATGCTGGTGAATTGTTCGTGGGCGCTGGTCCTCGCGGGGATGCTGGCCTCTAAGACGATTCAACAAACATCGCTCCTATCCTCTAGGATATCCCTTCGACTATGTTGCTTGAGTTTCCCTCGGACGCAGTTTTGAAGAGATTAACAAGGAAACCTCTTAATTCAGAATTACCTTCCGAAGGTTGATCCCCTTCCCCGTCGCTGGCAACGGGGATCGGCTCCTAAGAGGTTTCTTTTGTGATACAGGAAAAACTAGCGGAAGCAAATAAATGATACAAGCGGAAGCAATAAACGAGATAACAAGAAATAAAGATTGGGGAGACAAGAAATAAGAAGAAAGAAATGAATCAAACTCACATACGTGGATTGAATTCAATGGGAGAAAGAGAAACTTGAACCAAATCTCAGATTCATACTAGAATGAAATCCACGGGTTCCTAAGTCTTAAAGGGATACATGAGCTTCAAGCTCCAAACAAGAAGGCCAAGCCTCTCAATGTTCTTTCTTCTCAATTCTATGTTCAAAACTAACTAAGTGAAATAATGACTTAATGAAGACTCTTATAGTCTTCTACAATGCATAATGAAAGGTCCTAAATACCCCCCGAAAGTGGGTTAAAATAAATAAGGCCACACAGGGCTATAGTTGGAATTATACACAAAATAAGTAGGAAACTTGTCATGCCTTTACAGAGAGTAGGCGCCCCGCCTGAATAATAGGCACACAGAGTGGGCGGTCCGCCCAAAACATAGGCGCCCCGCCTCTTTGGAGGTTCAGAGAGTTGTCTTCAAAACAGGCGCCCCGCCTAGTAGAGTAGGCGGTCCGCTTCTTCCTGGGAGGTGTGGAGGCGCTTCAAAATGAACTCTAGGCGAGAGGGGTGGACAGTAAACCGAAATACCGAACTGAACCGAACTAATTCGATATTTCGGTATTTCGGTTCGGTTCGGTTTAAGAAATTTTGAAACTTCAATTTTTCGGCTCGGTCTTCGATTTCGGGCAACCCGTAATTTCGGGACCCGAAATAACCGAAGTTTTTTTTTTTTTTTACACATATGCCATGTATTTCCTAAATCCCTAAGTTACCCATTGTCAGTAAGTAACAGGATTCTACATATTGACTTATTTAACTAAAGGTTTTGCTATTTTTTCTTTTGCAGAATAGAGAAAGTACCTAAATGTTCGTTACTTTTCATATTATAGTAAACCATAGCCAGGTTACATATAGTCTGTTAATGGATTGATTAGAGCCGCACAATCTCTAAGTCTGAAAGTTAAACGTGCTCAATCTATACCATTGAAAACGAAATTATAGTTTGCAAAAAGTGCGAGACCAAAAGTGCACGACATGCTTGATTTGAGAAAGAGGAATTAATAGAGTTTCTTATTTTTTCTTCAAAATGTCTGTTATTGTCGTGATCAACATTAAGGTCTTAGTTGTCAAACAAGTTGAATTCGCCTAAAATAATTTATATTCTCAAGTTTCATTTCTGTTCTAATATACTTAGACTGGTATATGAAATGTCCCAGTGTAAAAATCATTCATAGCACAATTATCTAAATTGAGACGTTATAAAAATTACATCAGTGCCAAGTGACAAAATCAATAATTTTGATAAAAGTGTTTAAGAATTTTTAAAATTTAATAAATATCAAGTAATACTCCTATTTGACTTATATATACAATTATAGTTTTTCAGTATTAACTTTCACTGATTGCAGCTCCACCATGATAATATCAGACTGTACGAAAGGGGTGAATAGTTTCATTTCTTATAATTAGTCATAGTTTTAGTACTAATTTCGTTTAAGCTAAAAGAAATTGAAAGAAATGAGAAAGTGAGAGGACCAAATTATAGTGTGGCCGAGGGGACCAAATTATCCTAGTTAGTCATAGGCTATAAATTTTCTTGTTCGGGCTTTTTTTTCCATAAACTTTGGTTTAAACCGAAACACCGATGTACCGAACCGAAGTACCGAACAAAAAAACCGAACCGAACCGAACCGAAGTATAAAAAGTTACGAGTTTTTCTACATTTCAAACCGAACCAAAGACCGAAGTACCAAACCAAAGTTTCAAAAAATCAAACCGAAGTACCGAATGCCCACCCCTACTAGGCCCTCCTCCTGTGTCCGTAGTTTGTCCTCCCTTGATGGTGCTCAAGTCCATGACCTCAAATCACTCTCGAACCCTCATCCGGAGCCCTTGACTTGTATTCTTTGTGCTCTCAAGCTTGGCTCTTAATGGTTGGTGTCTTGGCCCAATTTGCCCTGCATAATCCTCCACTTCTTGAGAAGATTTCGTCCTCAAAATAAAACCATCAAATCCTACATTCAAAAACAAGCACATACAAAGCTTCCTACTACAACAGTAGGTTAGTGCCAAAAGTGTGGAAAAACACTCATATGATAGAGTCAAGCATCAATAACAAGTAAAAAGCTTAAGTCACCCAAGGAAATAACAAGTACTTGACTCAACAAGAAAGTGCACTCATCACAAGAACAAGCAAAGAGATCAATAGGACATGGAACATGCAAGATGTATCAATTAAATTCCCTATGACCCCTAAGATCATGACCAACATACCAAGCCTTCAATGCATTTTTATCATAAGGTGACACAATGGCTATGGCATGTCCAACACTCAAGGTGTGATCAACATATGGGATGGAGTAAGCAAAATAGTCCAATCTACAACTAACATCAAATACTCCACTCCCTTCTTAGAAGCACTCTTACACACACCGAGAGGTACCTCCTCACCTCCACATTTATCTCCAAGACAATCCTCTTCACTAGACAAGCTACCAAGGAAGGTCCTAGTCATAGCTTATTCATCATTATAGCTCACACAATCAAGATTAGGGCTACTAGAAGATGCACCATCATAGTCAAGACCAAGGCCACTCATCCCACTTGGAGTTTCAAACAACGAATTGTCTATGGAATTAAGCATTCCAATCCATGGAGGTTCAAACTCACACTCTACTCTAGCTTGATAACTCACCACTTCTATTGAAGGTGCCCTCAAATAAAGGATTAGTGTAAGCACACTTCTCAAGTTCACTACTCAACAAAGGTGAGGTTCTCAAACTAGAGACAATATCTACACTTAAGGAGTCATCGAACACAGTTCGATCCATCTCATACACTAGAGACTCCTCAAGGTCACAACCATCCTCACTACGACACAAGAGACCACCACTATCAAGTAAGCAATCAAAGGGAAGAATAGAGCATTCATTCAACTTATCTTCTCCTTTATCAAATATGGGTGGGTGTCATAACAAGGTTCACAAGCAAGGGAAACTACAACTTCTTCACTAAAGAGAGGTTCATTGAACACCGAGCTCACATCATGATATGGCTTATCAACCCTCTCAACTAGTGGTTCACATGCGCACACAAGTTTACCAACCGACTCTACACTAGTTGCAAACATATTGTAATCATATAAATCATCAACTAGAGCCGAGTTTTCACAAACATTTACATAAGACAAGGAAGTAGCATGCTTAAGGAAAAGAGAACTAACACTTAAATTTGAGTCGCCATCTTGCTCACTCAATGCACTTGAAATGTCATGGCTAGCTCCTCCACTTTGTAGCTCACATTTCGAATCACCTTCACCTTGTCTTCCCATCTCGGAACATGGTTGAGGCTCCATCAGCTTGCCTCCAAGAATACCTACACAAGAATTCAAACAAGTAGAAGAAAAATATAAAGAGTAAGTGTTAGAATAAGGGGTGTCCTCACTCTCAACAATTCTTTTTCCCTCTCTCTTTTCCCTCATTTTCTTTTCAAGGTCGGGTGTAGATTCGGGTGGTGACATCCCACTCACATCACTCAACACATCCTCTCATTTTTACACTCGAGGAATATCACCGGTCACTCCCTTACTCCTTTCAATCTTTTGTCTCTCATATTTGGACGAGCTGGGATGAGGCCCAAGAATACTCATAGCCGGAGTAGGTGGACTCTTTACATCAACCCGGAATCTAGGACGTAGAGAATCATCACTTGATGTCTCCTTCTTCTTTGTTGGTGAACCACTTGGCTTCGATGCTTGTGGTTTTTGGTTCACCTTGTTGACACTTGTCAATCCTTTACTCGCACTTGTCCCACTATTTCTTGTGATTGTAGGACTTCTTGATTGCTCATTTTTACCCATGGAATGAAGTTCTCACTCCTTGCTCCTTTGCATAGCCAAAGAAGGTGCACTAGTAGGCAATTGGCCTCTTGCCTGATAAGGTACAAAGTCATAAACCCTTTGACCCATGCCCACAAGATACACATCCTTCAAAACACTAGATCATAACTCTTTGTTGTGCAACCATGGTTCACCTAACCAAACATCAAGATTTTTCATGGGATACACATCACACAAGAGATAATCCTTATAACTCTTATGAGATATGAGCACTCGAGCTTCCTTGGAAACCTGCACTCCATTATAATAATAAGGATGCTCTAGTGCATAGCATGGTATCCTTAGCTTATCAACCAAAGAAGTGTTAATGCAATTGGCATCGGTATCACCAATCTTGAGCAAATATCCTCCAACACTATTTATCTCAACAACGAACCTACGTCTACTCAAGTTTCGTAGAGATGCATCCAAGAGAGAACTTGAATGCCCACGAGTGTCAACACCAACAACTTGGGACTCCCTTATCCCTCATCTCCAAGCAATATTGCTAGAGTAACTTCCACTTCCCGTCACTCTTCCCATATTAGAAGTGTTGTTGAAACTCGAGGAAGGAACCTCGCCATGGAATCCATAAGATCCTCTCGTCTTGGTTCCATTGACAATAGCACTACTCCTACTACAACTATCCAAGCCCCTCTCGGCATTGATAGAATAATATAAGCCCCTTGTAGCAAAAGTAACACCATCTCTCAAACCACCCTTCACATGGGAATTAGAAGCATTAGGTCGCTTAGCGCAACTAGAAGATGCAAGCTTCTTCTTTCCCATGGAACAACTATCACCTTCCCCAAAACTAATGGAAGGACCTCTACTACTCCCTTGTTCCCATGGAGCAACATTAAGAGATGAGGATGCACATGAATAATCTCTATAAGCTTCATCGTCAACTCTTTCTATGTCACTATACGTATTTTCAAATTCATCACAAGAATAGTAAGTAGGAACGTTGTACCTTGAAGCGTCACTATCTTCTTATTCTTGACTAGAAGCATAAGGATCCACACATTCATCTTCATAAGCTTCATAGTCTTCATCAACCTCTTGATCATCATAGTGAACCGCATCACCGCCATAAGAGCCATGGTTTCCCGAGTCATTATAGTAATACCCATCATCATCAGCATAGGAACCATAGTCTCCACCATTATCATAGCAACTCGCATCATCCCCACATGAGTCATAACCTCCACAATCATCATCCGACATAGTTACAACAATAAGAGAAAGAACCTCACAAAATCACTTCCTCACGTGTATCACTTAATATATGAACACTCAAGGGAAAGGGCTTAATCTCTTAGAAACCACGGTGATCACAACTAGTATGTCCAAGTATTTTTTCGGAATGGAGTTAATGTGACTCTATGAACGGACGGCTATTTTAAGTGGGCACTTGAGGCCAAAGAAAGTTCTACGACTCTTTTTTGAATTCTAATCTCCTCTACGCAGAAATGTCCTCATACACTCAAGAGTCAGTGTCTTTCGAGTAGCCCAATCACCCAAGAAACACTAACCAAAACGTTCGGAAGCAAAAAACACATAAAAAACTACGAAACGAAACTACCCGGACCCAACACAGGGGTGGGCACTCCGCCTGGAAAGAGAGGCGCTCCGCCTGGTTTGGCTACTGCCTAAGAAGTCAGGCAGTCCGCCCAAATTTTAGGCGCTGCGCCTGGGGCTATTTCGGCAGCTTCCAAGCACGGGTTTTTGGTGTTTTTCACCCAATTTTTCGATCGATTTCAAGCCATTTCTCAAATATAAAGATACCCAATGGTGTATTCAACTATTATAAACAATCCCCAATGGTTTTCAACCCCAAATAAACAACAACAAGATTCGATTCAAGTTTGAAGCGATTTCCAGGATTTTCAAAATTTTGGGATTTTGATTTTCGAACTTTCAATCCGTAACACCAAGTTGAGATATGAGTATACTAAAACAACGTGAATACAATATATAACAATCCCCAATAGTTTTTAACACTAGGGGAACCAAACCCAAATCGATCTACCGATTTTTTTTCTAGCTTTCAACTTTTTCAATTTTTTTGTTTTTCTTCAAGAATAAGAACAACAATAAAAACACTAAGAACAAGAAACTAACACGATGAACAAGAACGAGGATTTGTAAGAACAAAATCCGAGCCTTTCTCTGATACCAACTGATACGGGGAAAACTAGCGGAAGCAAATAAATGATATAAGCGGAAGCAATAAAGGAGATAACAAGAAATAAAGATTAACTTACATACGTGGATTGAATTCAATGGGAGAAAGAGAAACTTGAACCAAATCTCTGATTCATACTAGGATGAAATCCACGGGTTCCCAAGTCTTAAGGGGATACACGAGCTTCAAGCCCCAAACAAGAAGGGTAAGCCTCTCAATGTTCTTTCTTCTCAATTCTATGTTCAAAACTAACTAAGTGAAATAATGACCTAATGAAGACTCTTATAGTCTTCTACAATGCATAATGAAAGGTCCTAAATATCCCCCCCCCCCCCCCCCAAAGTGGGTTAAAATAAATAAGTCCACGCAGGGCTATAGTTGGAATATTACACACAAAATAAGTAGGAATCTCGTCATGCCTTTACAAAGAGTAGGTGCCCCACCTAAATAACAGGTGCCCAGAGTGGACGGTCCGCCTAAAAATAGAGGCGCCCCGCCTCTTTGGAGGTCCAGAGAGTTGTCTTCAAAACAGGCCCTCTGCCTAGTGGAGTAGGCTGTCCGCCTCTTCCTAGGAGGTGCGGAAGCGCTTCAAAATGAACTCTAGGTGCTCCTCCTTGGTCCGTAGTTGGTCCTCCCTTGATGGTGCTCAAGTCCATGACCTCAAATTACTCTCGAACCCTCCTTCGGAGTCCTTGACTTGTATTCTTTGTACTCTTAAGCTTAGCTCTTGATGGTTGGTGTCTTGGGTCCATTTGCCCCGCATCATTTTGGCTGCTCAACGGGATCTTTAGGCTGTACGCTGGGATCACTGGGATTCTTCGCGGACTCGTTTACTTCGTCTGTAGTGATTCTAGAACGCTGCTACATCGTCAGACATGATTGCGCCTTTTTCTTCGTAGAATACCTACAATTTTCTGGGCCCCACGGTGGGTGCCAAACTATTTATGGCTAAAATTATACGTCTAGGTTAAACAATTAATTATGATTGGGTTCAATAGAATACAATAATTACGATAGAAAAGCAAGTAAATATGATGAAAACAGTAAAAGATAAAGCAAGTTGAAATAAGCAAGAAAAAGTAGAGCAATTCTTATTCTTTGACGGTGGTACACACTAAATAATGTAAAATACAAAGACTAATAAGGTCATAGGCCTATAACTCAAGGCGGTGGTACACACTAAATCCTAACTAGGAGACTGTAAATCCTAGGCGGCGGGATATATATCCTGCATCCTGTGGTCGTGCTGCCTAAACGGTCATTGGCTTCAGAAGCGGGCTTGTATCCTCTGTGCCCGGTGCCTTATAAGATAAGTCTAGTCTCGCCAGTTGGACTCGTACCCCCGTAATAGTAGGTAAACTGTTTATGCCTAAAATTGTACGTCTAGGTTAAACAATTAATTATGGTTGGGGTCACAAGCAATACAGTAATTATGACGAAAAAGTAAATAAATATGATAAAAATAATAATAAATAAAGATAGATGAAATAAGCAAGAAAAGGTAGAGTAATTATTATTCCTTCAGAATATCCAGATTCTATAGCGAATCGCCTTATGTACAATACAATGTAAGGAGGGGTATTTATATTAGTGATACCCAGTCCTAAATAAGGTAAAATACAAAGACTAATAAGGCTATGGACCTATAACTCAAGGCGGTGGTATACACTAAACCCTAACTAGGAGACTGTAAACCCTAGGCAGCGAGATGTATATCCTGTGTCTTGTGGCCATGTCGCCTAGATGTTCGTTGGCGTCAGGAGCGGGGGTGTATCCTCTGCGCTCGGTGACTAATAAGACAAGTCTAATCTCGCCAGCTGGACTCATATCCCAGTAATAGTAGGTGGCATATTTTTGCCCACACACCTTTTATTGGAGTAGACTCTCTTAGAAGAATGGAGATTCAAGAACTACTGACTCGCATTGTTGATGTCAAGAGGGTAATTGAGAAGGTGATTTTGAAGGCGAAGAGGAAACTTGCAGCCTTAGGTTCTTCAACCTTTGGTTTTCTCTCTTGGAAGAAGCTAACAGGAAGCTAAAAATGGTAATAGTTCTCTGGAAAAAGGGTGGAAACTAGGAGTGGAAACTACTGGTGCTTCTTAGGAGAAAAATGTGAAAAATACTGGTAATTCCCAACCTTCCCCTAACAAAGAAGACTATAGGATTGCCGTATTTGACCCACCTCTAGAAGTGCTCCTTGTAGAGAAGTCGATTTGACTCGGGCGACCAGTTCCCCTGATGTACCCACTGCATCTATTGGCAGGGAAGTTACTCCAGCCTAAATGGTTGGTTCATCTGATTTGCCCTTAGCATCTAGAAGTAGAAATGATGGTTTGGCGCAAGGGACTGGTTCATCTAGCCTCCTTTCGTTGCCTAAGGGTCAGTCAGATGGTTCGGCTAGATAGATGGTTCATCTAGTCCGATCCTTGTATCTACAGTTGAGCCCTCAAGGATTCGTTCTCCTAAAACTCCTTGTGTGGCTCCTAACTCAGCATGGCCTCCTGCTCATGAGGGTGAAACGTCCAAAGTCTACCCTCAAAAGAGAGTGACACAATCGATTCAAATATAATATATTATAAGCCCGAGTTGAATCCACAAAGAGCTAGCTTTATTAATTGATGTTATGAATTATCTAATTTGGTTCACTTAGTTTAGCTATTTCTTGAATCAATTTTTGTTTTAAAGCAACACTACCAGTTATATCTAACCATGTAAACTATTGTAAACTAGTAAAAGCAATTAAAGATACTTATCAAATGCGTAAAGAAAACTAGAATTGTATCCCTCACCTAAGTGTGTACTCAATGGGGTGGTTAACTAAGCATGTCTTGTTGTATAGGTTGATTTAATCATCATACTTATGTTTACCTACAAATAGCTCTCGATTTTTAACAAGCCTAATATTAAAGAATCTCTCGACTTCTCTTGGATTGCGTAAAGAATAAGTATTAGTGACCCCAATAAGAAATTCCTCTTTCTAGTTAACTTCTCTTATATTGGGTTTGTAAATCTCTTGAACCCATAATCCTTGCTAACTAGTAGTTATCCAACCTTACTACTACCTTCTTAAGTGAGAAAAAAGGAAAATAAGGATGGGTTTAGTGTTTGCAACCACAGCCCTTTAATTAAAGTATGAAACTAGCAAGAAAATCTCAACCAACACCTAAATAATATTTTGCTAACAACCCATCAAGTACACACTTAGGATTGATTTACAACTCTATCAAATAAGCTGAACTACTTATATTACTCATGAACACAACACATAGACATGTATTCATCATATTTTTAACAAATCTAAAATGGAAATATTAAACAATTTTTATTCATCTTACAAAAGCGGAAAATTACCCACTCTACTCTTGGATATGAGTTGTTGCACTGAAAATAATGTAAGATATGTCAAAACTATAAAGAGATTCTATTTATAGTGATAGAAAAATTTACATAAAAATTTGTCCCCCGCTGATTGTGCGGAGCCGCACAAAGTTGTGTTGGCCGCACAACTATTTATATTCCTTCACACTTTAGATTTCAATTGCATTCTGTGACCCTCAGATCTTCAACTATTGGTGAATGGTGCGACTGCACAAAATAGTTCTAGTTCGCACTTTTTTTCTTCAAGGCAGGTATACCTTATGGAGGATTGCGCTAGGCTACACAAAATTGTGCATAAGTCAAGGTGAGGAAGATGGTGACGAGGGGGATGAGCTTGTAGGTACTATATGTATATGTATATGTGTGTGTGTGTACACACACACACACACACACACACATACACACACACAAACATGCACACGCACAAACAAACATACGCAAACACACACACTCAAGAGAAGATTTTATGAAAAGAAAAAAGCCTTAAGACTCCATGTACAAAATGGTCTTAAGACGACCACCCACCCAAAAATAAGAGGAGGAAAACATGTAGCTACCATATATATATTCATTATCTTTTCTACTGTTTGAAATTTCGAATGTTAAGAAATTGAATCATTTTTAGTTGGTAGGGCGACTGTGTGGTTGCGTATAGAAATAATGTCTTATTTCTATGTGAGCATTGATTCAACATTAGCGGTGCGTAATTTTTTAGATGAAAAATTTCCCGAAGAATGTTAATTTTCTCAGAGTGAACCTTCATGCCAATTGAGAATAACAATAAGCCGTTTGTTGGGCGTAAATCATTTTTGAGAAAACGTAAAAAGAACAATGGCTTTTGAAAACGTTGAAACTTAAAAATTTAAAGCCGCTTTCCACACGTAATATTTATTGCTTTTGCTAAGGCCACTATCAGAAATTCAATACATTTGTGAAGCCCTTAGGCTTTCATTGTGAAGGCACACATTGTCGAATCTTATTAATATATTTCTACCTAGTCCTATTATGGCATAGGTTGATGTTTTCATGCCAAAAGTAGTTTTTAGTGCAATGTATGTAATATATAGTGTAGGGTAGGGTAGAGGTATGAGGTGGGGTGGGTTTGGTGGGTGAGGGTATGGTTGGAGGTAGTGTGGGTGGTGTTTTAATCTTAAAATAAGGTGGAGAGGTGGGATAGGTGTATAGGTAAGGTAGGAAGTTGGGGTGAGGTTGAAGGTTGGGGAGGTAGGGGTGGGGTAGTGAGGTGAGAGTAGCAGGAGGTGGGCAGAAAGGTTTGAGGCTAGTGAGGTTTGGTGGGGGTAGGGTGGATGTATGAGGTCGGGGTAGTGATGTGGGGTAAAAAGTGGGGATGTGGGGTGGAGGGGTGAGGTGGGATGGGAGGGTTGGGTTGGGTGGCGAAAATGAAGGGATGGGGTGCGTCCAGGGAAGGGGTGGGGTTGGTGGGAATATGGTAGGAGGCGGGGTAGGTGATGTTTCGATCTAAAAATAAATGTGAGGAGGTGAGGTAGCTGTGGGGTGGGTATGGTAGAAAATAGGGAGTGTGGGGTAGAAGTGGGAGTGGGAGTGAGGGTATAAAGTTGGGATGTGGGGTAGGTAGAAGGTGAGGAGGTGGGGATGGATGGGTGGTAGGTTTGGGTAGGTCGTAGAGGGGTTGGGGCGGGCGTAAGGTAGGAGTGGAGGTAGGAGGTGAGGGTGGGGCAGGTGGAAAATGTTATTATGAAAAATAAATTTTCTAATTTTTAAGTTAACCAAATATGAAAAAATTAGAAACTATTTTTTGGAAAATATTTTGCTTCATACCAAACAGTCCCCTCTAGCTTTAGGTAGAAAAATAATTATAAAATATTGAAAAAAAATATCGGCCAGCGAGATGTAATAAGGGGACATGGCTTAGCCAATTCTATTTTTTTTCCATATTAGAATGTTAAAAATCAAATTTAGAGCACTTTGGATTTGATTTGGATCAAGTTAAAATTTGAAAGTAACAACGCATAAATAAATTTGTACATAACAAGTTATGGCGACTTGTTAGAAGACCAGCCAAATTTAAGACCGGTCATCATAAACTTGGTGACACAAAGTTTATTTTTGTAATGTGCTTTTTGTAACGAAACTAAAACTTAAACAACGGTCTATTAGTGAAATTTTCCCCGTAAAGGTTGCTTGTTGGCCATTTTGCATGATATCTATTCTTTATCCAATTTCATTTGAAATGTTTTTAGTTTGAATGTATTTTTTCATAGCATAATCATTCTATTTTGTACGATCGATTGGTCTGTTTGATTCGGATTCGCTCTTAGGGTTTGTTGAAGGAAAAAGTGCTCTCAAGGAAGAAATTTTTCATTCTCAAAATTCAAACTCAAAATTTTTGTTTTAAAATCGATGAATCTCATCCATTCAAAGTATACCCCTCAGTGATTATTTGTTTATATCCTCCACAAATAAATAACATATTTATTAAGTAACAGGCATGACCAAAAACAAAAGAAACAGAGAAATCAACAATATAATTTATCATAGCGTGAATTGAATTTAATATCTTTATATCGTTTACATATCTTTGTATCACTTATCATATTAATAGAAATAGAGAGAGTTCATCATGTTACTTCTATTTATCCGGTTTACACAAATATTCAATTACTTAATTCAAAAGATATTAATGAACCAAATATTTCTTGCAGTTTAATTTTGAAAAGGTTGAATCTTTCTCCTATATGCAAGATCAATTTAAGAAGGCGAACTCTAGAGCCCGAAAATGAAAAATAAGAATGAAAGATATCTTCGACATCCAAAAATAGGAAGAAGAATTGCGCAAAGATTACTTGGAGAGGTTCTAAAGAGAGCGGATGATACTCCCACCAGTGCCGGACAAATAGCAATTGTTGTCTTTGCCAAAAGCTTGAAATCCCGAGTTTCGATAGCCACACGAGAGCTAATACAAAGTTTGCAGGAATACCTAGTGAAGACTTGGTACGTACTAGATAATCGATACAGTCATAGTCTCAGAAACGAGCCGGACATGAGCAACCCTTTATGCGAAGAAGGCATAGATATCCGGAGGATGAAGGGTAGAACGAAATATCATCCAGAATCCTCAAGGTCCTCTGACGGACGAGGTGGTGCCCAAGGAGAAATCTCTCAAGAAATGGGTTCCGAGCCATGAAGTTTCAAAAATTTTAGACTGCGAGTGAATGCAGTTGACCTGGTGAAGAATCACTTTGGAAGATTGGGTCCAAGAGTGTTGGCCTACAAATTTCATGAGCAATTCGGGAAAAGGCTCTTTGAATTATTGTGAATTTCATCGGGAGAACAGTCACGATTCTATTAATTGTAGAGCCCTCATGCTCGAAGTAGCCCACTTACTGAACGAAGAACACCTGAGAGCTACTTACTGACAATGGAAGACAGCCCTATTCATCAGGCCAGGATGACAAGCGGGATGTCAACATAACATTCGGCGGACCTGGGATAGAGACTGAAATAATCAGGGCCATAATGAGTTGCGAAGCCCTTGAAGAAGGAAAAGAAGAGGTTGCGTACCAGCGCAATCGAGTTCAGCAAGGATGACAAAAAAATCTTCTTTTTCCACATCATGATGCTTTAGTCATCACTTTTAGAGTAAGTGATACACAGCTGAAGTGAGTACTCCTAGACCCTGGAAGTGTTGTTAACATAACTCGATGGGAGACAATCCACGATATGGAACTATTGGACCAAATAGTCCCTAGCCCATACATGATAACCAGGTTCAACAATTCAGACGAAAGATTTATAGGAGAAATAATTTGCCGGTCCTTATACCGGGAGTGCTGAAATTGACGTTATTCCAGGTGATAGTGTGCAACCTTTCATGCAACACCATTATAGGACGACCCTGGATACATGAAGTAAGGGAGATGCCCTCGACACTTTATCAAGTACTCAAGTATTACCCCGTGGGGGGTAAAAGAAATTTGGGGCGAGCAGATGCTGTCCAAGAGCTGCTATATGACTGATATCACATATACAACCAAGATAGAGACAATGAATCTACTAAAGTTATTAAAGAAACTATTAGGACTATTCTTGATGGCGGATATTGCAATCGATCTAGAAGCGCAAGAGGGGAGAGATCCCCAAGAAGCACATATAATTATTCGCGATCCAAATGAAGAAGAAATTCCAAAACCACGGTACATGATTTGGACCCGCTGACATTTGATGGGAAGGCACTAGAGAAAAAGTTCTATGTAGGCTCAAAATTAACAGTGATGGATATAATTTATTCATATATTTTTACAGTTAAATATTAAGTATTCTAAATAAAACGTGAATAAATATATCCATCTCTCGCATATTTTCTAACATATTTTGCAGTAAGAAGAAGATATTCAAAGTGAAGAAAAATAAGGGAATGACCATTGATGATTTTACTATTCGTAGTACGACTATAACACTGATAATCATGTCCGTGATTTTTATACGCTGAAGAACAAAGAGCAAACGGAAGAAGTCTCCTTACTTCAACTCACATTTGCATCTATGAAGAAGTCATCAATTTCACCTTACGTATGCATCTTTGGAAGTCTTAAGCTTATGGATTCATCTATAAATAGGTGCCAAAGTTGTATGAAAATTCACAAATTCACTTGCAGAGAATTACTTTCTCTTGCTCTCTTTCTTTCTTTGTCTTTTATAACTTTAAGCTTTTGTAGTTTTCTTCTTTAGAAAAAATACTTCTTCCTAGTCTTTATATTTTAAAAGTTTTTCTAACTCCATAACGGAGTAATCTCTTTTGTTGGGATAGTTGATGAAACTCGGTATTATTTATAATAATTATCTCAATTTTAATACATGCTTGGCCTGAAACTTTCTAATCAAATTTTAATACTGTGCTGGAATTATAGTTTTTACTTGATCAATATTTTCACATTCGTCTATTTTATCTCTAGATTATTGTTATATTGATTTTGTAATTCTCACGGAGCAAATTAATGTATAATAATTGATGAATAAAATAGTAGAGTTAAAATTATTTTTCAAGTCTGTAATCTTGTTTACCTCAGTTTTAATTCTCACGGAGGAATTGTTTGTAGGTAAGATTATTGTTTTTTCATAAAAATATTCTCATGAAGTTTTTACTACTTTTAACACGATTTGGGCAAGAAAAATATTTCGGTTTAATCATCACTAGTTATAATTTTATTAATATGCATACCCTCACGGAGTGTTATTAATTTATTATTTCTTAGTGAACAAAATATAATTGAATTAGTAATAAGCAATTATTTTTAAGAGAAATACATGTCAAAACTGAGATATTTATTATAAATATTACCGAGTGAATTTAATGATTCCCAACTCTTTTTAAATTTAAAATCTTCCGAAAGTTCTTTATTTTAGTTTAAGTAAATTCATATTAAAAAACTCAAATAGTAATTCAAATACTATAAATCCGTAACATAGAATACTCAATCTCTATAGGATGATACCTTAAACTATATTAGAATTTGGCAAGAACGAGCAGACAATTCTTATGAACTTTGGACCTTGCCAAATTTTGGCGCCGTTGTGGGGATTGACGTACATCTACTTCAGACAAAATATTGGATTACTAATTTAAGGACTTATTAATACAATTAACATTAATATAATCTATTAAATACTACTATAACTATTACTAACCTCTAACAATATTTATATTGATAACTGCTTCTAACAATTTTGTTTATTCAGTTTATATTAATACCAGTGGAAGTGAGCCTGCGCTGATCACAGGCCCAAGAGTTGAAATTTAGGCTTTTTTTTTTTTTTTCCGTGTATATGACACAATTTTAATACTAATTCATTAAAAGATAGTTTTTTTAATTTTGAAAGAATTTAAAATAATATTAGCAATCTAGAGCTAATATTAGCAGTATTATTATTTTCCTATATACTATTTTTAGCTTATTTTTCATTTTTATCGTTACTTTTGTTGTATTTACTATGTTATCTTTAGTTTTTCACGTCAATAGTTTCTAACCATGTTTACTTTTTTTCAAAACTTGTGTTTCTATAATGTTTTTCTTGAGCTGCATGTCTAACGGAAACAACATCTCTGTCATTTTTAATGTAGGGGTAAAATTTACATAAATCTCTATCCTAACTTGTGGAATAACACTGAATATGTTATTGTTGTTGTGGAAAGAATTTAATATAAACTTACCAGTTTGCCCTTAATGAAAAGGTTTTATAACCACACAAATCTTAGTGAACATGGCATGTTTAACGGCATAAATTTAATTTGAAAAATCTTTATTTTTTTCCTTAAACTCCGTATGGAGTTAAATTATCAGATAAATTGGGAAAAATGGAGTAGTAATTTTTATATAATTTTTGAAAATCTAAATTTAATAGATTAATAACATACAATTTAGCTTCAAAGATTAATCAATTGAGCATGGAGTTAAACCTGTATCAAAAATTTAACTTCACAATTTTTTTCTCTATATTTTAATCAGTTTGATTTTTCTAACCTATTATATTTCATATTATATGTCTTTCTTTCAATTTATTTAACTTGTTCTAAAATAATGTAACATTTTTACTTTAGTTTTCTCGTCCTACACCATATAAATAATTTTTTCTATACATAAAATATCATTATGTGTTTATAATCGTAGTTCAATAGGTAAATTTAGTATGTGTAAGGAGTACTCGTTCTATTTTAAAACTTTGGTTCGATAAACATCGAATATAAAAATATACGAAGGGTAATGCGAATGATTCATAGCAATTAAATTATTTACACAATCAGTATAATTTACGTTTATCTAGAGCATCTCTGTACCGAACCTCAATTTTATTATTTTCATTACACTTTTAATTTTTTGTATTTTAATTTCTAATTTTTGGGTTTTAATTTGGAAGTAACTTTACAAATATTATTTTTGCTTAAGTTGAGTTTCGTTAATTATTCTAAAAGATTTTTATTGGTTACTATTTATAAATTAAAGTAGTTGTTCTTTACATGCATAAGTCCTTCTATTATCATTGTTAGAAATTTTCTTAAGATGCATACATCCTTTTACAATTCAGTAATTTTTTTTAAAAGGATCTGATTAGAGCAATCCATTTTCATCTATGCAGTGCTGAATTTAAGGAGTTACCTACACAACGTATTTTTTACTCTTTTCTCTTACAGTAAACAAAAAATTTTGTGATTCTTTTTCAAAATAATACTCTTAAGTTATTTTTTTAATGTTGTACCATCTTCGGATGCTATAAACAGATCCATCTTAAAGGTAATTAAGGAGGATAAAACCAACATAAGCTACAGAGTTTCCTTCAATGTTATGACTGGTCGACGTTAATGTTAGTGAACGTTCAATTGCAACTTCTAAAAATATAAATAAACCTAATTATCCAACTTTAATGTTATATTATTTACTTCTAATATAACTTTCATTAACTACAACTTAATATCCAAATAAAAATCATAAAATATCCACTTTGTCCTTAGCCAAAGATCATGGTTTTATAAAATGAGACACAAAATACTCTTAAAAATATTTTATAATATGAGTAATAATATTATTAGCATTTCTTTTAACACATCCCATGTTCTAAAAAGTTATGAGTGAAGACTTTTCCCACTCCCTCTATTTCCAATTTCTTGCCGCAGACCTCCAAACAAAACCCATATTTCTTATCCAAAATTTCCATAAATAGCAACCCTATTTATATAAAGTTCGAATCTCTTATACTTTTAGGTATTAATCATTTCAATTTTGGCATCTGGGTTTTGTTAATTTACTTATTTGAGCTAATTTTATGAAATGTGTTTTGTTAATTAGCTTAAAATTATCAACCTCATTTGCAAAAAAGTCGAAATTTTTAATCTTTCTAGCTCAATTTTAAACTGGGTATTGATATTTTAGCTTCTGGGATTTTTTACTTAATTTGAGCTAATTTTATGACGTGGGTTTTGTTAATTAGCTTTAAATTAGCAGCCCCATTTGCAAAAAGTTGGAAAAGTTTCATCTTTTTGTGATTTTTTTAGAAATTTTGGCATCTGGGTCTTGTTAATTTACTTAATTTGAGCTAGTGAAAATCCTCCACTTCCCCCCCTCCTCCTCTCAGCCATTTCTTGCGCTGGTGGTGCTTTGGTGTTGCTCTAGTGGTGCCGTAATTAGGGGTGGCAATGGGGCAGGGCGGGGATAGGGCAGGGCAAGGCAGGGAAAGGGTAAATAGGGCGGGGCAGGGCAGGGCTAAAGTGAAACGGGGCGGGGCGGGGCAGGGCAGGTGAAAAAGGAAAAATTTTAAAATTAGGCAGGGCAGGGCAGGGTAGGACCCGAATTAAACCGGGTTCGGGTTAAAAAATAAATAGATCCGTTACATACATACTTATTTTCAATTGCCAAATCAAATATAACCAAAGCTATTAAGCTAGGGCTCTAACAGAGAAGTCTTCAGACCTTTCTCCCCAAAAGTTTCCATCTTCAACGCCATCTTCAGATCTTCTGCAAATGCCATTTATCTTCAGATCTTCTACAAACGCCATTTTATCTTCAGGTGAGCTCTCTGGTCATTTATCTTTTATAGTTCCTTCATTTTAGAGCCTCAATTTCTTGTAATTGATAACTATGGAAACTCAAGATGAAGAGAATGCTCTAGGTTCTTCTTCTAATGCTATTTCCGTAGAGGATGAAGGTGATGAAGTTATTGAACCAGACCCCAAAAAAAGAAAAATTCCAAAGTATGGAAGCATTATGACCCGATTAAGATCAATGGTGTTCCGTATGGTAAATGCAAATATTGTCCTTGTCGATATAAGAATACTAAAAATTGTGGGACGACGTCTATGTGGGAACACAAAGATAAGTGTCCAAATAAGCCGAGGGATTTAGAAAGTGAGGGTGATACGAGGGGTGATGGAAGGCAACAACACTATTTTGATCAAGATGTTTCGCGCAAACAACTTGCTCATGCCATTATTTTACATGAGTATCCACTCTCTATAGTTGATCATGTGCGGTTTCGCAATTTTGTTACGAGTCTCCAACCTTTATTTAAGATGGTTTCTAGAAACACAATAAAGAATGATATAAACAAAATATTTGACAATTTGAAATAAAAAACGTCTAAGTTGTTGGAGAAAGTGTCAAGTAGAATAGCAATTACAACCGATATGTGGACATCGAGTAATAACAAGAAAGGGTTTATGGCTATAACCGGTCATTTTATTGATGATTCATGGAGGCTTCAAAGTCATATATTGCGGTTTGTCTATGTTCCTTCTCCGCATGATAAAGAAACTTTGTGTAGTGCTTTAGTAAATTGCTTATTTGAATGGAAGCTTGAAAGAAGAATATCAACCATTACCGTGCTAGTACAAACAATGCAATGATAAGAGCCTTATTAGATGAAAAACTTAATAAAAGAGATTTGTTGTTGATGGGTCGGGTCTTTCATGTGCGGTGTGCGGCGCATATTTTAAATTTGATTGTTCAAGAAGGGTTAAAGGAGATAGGAGAGGGTATTGTCAAAGTGCGTGAGAGTGTGTTCTATTGGATTGGATCGCAAGGTAGAATTGAGAAGTTTGAAGAAGCCGCACGTGTTCTACATACTTCTTGTAGCAAGAAATTGTCATATGATTGTCCCACTCGTTGGAACTCAACATATGTAATGTTGAGAACGGCCATAGAGTACAAAGAGGTGTTCAAGAAGTTGACATTGAGTGACACTAAATATGAGTCTTGTCCTATCGAAGGGGAATGGAGTAATGCAGAAGATGTTTGTGGCAAGCTCAATTTGTTTTATAATTTCACGGAACAACTTTCGGGAAGACAATATCCAACTTCAAGTCAATACTTTTCAAAAGTTTATGAAGTTAAAATGGAATTAGAAGCTTGGGCGAAGAGCTTTAATCCTTTGATTAAAAAGATGGCATTGACGATGTTGTCTAAATATGCAAAATATTGGGATGATGTGCATATTTTGATGGGTGTAGCTGCCGTGTTTGATCCCAGGTACTGTTTTATTCTCCTCTTGATGTAAATTTTGTACTACTTATCTGTATTAATATTATTTGATTTGAACCACTTGTTTAACTGTTTAGTTTGTTGAATCTGAGGTTATTTTGATGGAAAGTTTGGGGTCAAAGACTGTTGTGATATGTCTTTCCTGGTTAAGAAAAACCTCTGTCGTTACAGGGTTAACTTAAGAAAAACCTGTCTTTCCTGGAGTGTTGTTGGTCTGAAAAATGTTGAACAGCTTGTCCTATGCCCAGTTCTGGATGTTGAAAGCTGTGTGTTTGAGTTTTTGGTTCGGGTAATACACTGAAACCCACCCCTACACCACCTGCACACAAACTGCATACTCCCCGAACCTGCAGCACCATAAAATCCATCCAAACATCTTTCATTACCTCCAGGACATCCCCTTCACAACCCTACAAAGAAACAGATATGGATTCTCTATGACAGACACCAGACAAAAAGTTATGAAGTATTAAACTGAAGAGGTGAAAACAGGGAAACTGAAACCAAAAGAGCAACAAGGCTACTGGAAAACAAAGCTTTGCCAGGCCTAATTCTACAATTTAACAGGCTATTCGAGTCATTAACAGAGAATTTAGTTGCTTACATGACTGTTTGAGTCCTACATATTCAACTTTTTCTTGAACTATCACATAGCTAGCAAGAACATCTTGAGATCTGTAAGTTGGGCAAGGTTGGATTGCTAGCAAGAACCTGCAATCTAGCTAGATATACATTGTTGGACAACTTGAAGAAAAAAAAAAGAACCATGAAGTGGTCTCTCTCAGTAAGGTCAAATGAATGAACATCTGGAATTGCAATGACACCAACCTGCATATTGAATTCCTCTACATGAATATATTGGAATACCATAAAATGCATGTTCAAATAACTCAAGCATCTATTGAGTTCTCTGGAAGATCCCAGCTTTAGTCTTAAGTTACAACAGATCCCAGCTTATGATACTAGATACTGCATGAGTCACTAGATACTGCATATAATGAGTATACTGCATAGTTATGATTTCAGTCTACAAATACCATTCATTTGACTTGCTGCATGTTCTATTAACACATCTTGAATTATCCCAGGTACAAGATGAAGTTGGTGGAGTTTTATGTTCCAGAAATTTATGGTGAAGAAGCTTCAACTAAAATTCAAGAAGTACGGACCCACTGTCATGAGCTCTTTCAAGAGTATAAGAATAGATCATCTTCTTCTCAAGAGTCTTTTGAAGCATCCAGTTCTAGTGGAGTCATTGATCTCACCGAGGGTGATCGAATGTCAAGCTTCGATAGGTTTGTTGCTTTGAGTAGAGCTAATGTCGAGACACGATCAGAATTGGATTTGTATCTAGAAGAAGACGTACTACCTCGAACCCCTAGTACATTTGATACTTTGAGTTGGTGGAAGATAAATGGATTGAAATATCCTACTTTGCAGAAGACGGCTCGTGACCTTTTAGCCGTTCCTGTCTCCACCGTTGCTTCTGTGTAACGACCCTCAAATAGTCGTTACGGGAATCGAGATCTCGATCTGCGTGTCGATAGTCTCAAAAGCTCCGTTAGGTCATTTATGACCTGTTCGTGAAATTTGAATCAAAACGGAGTCCGTTTGATAGGTTTTCGAGAAAAGGATCCGTTTATGAAATTCAGGAAAGGAATTTGGGGTTTCGATAGGTCGTTTTGAGTAAACGAACCCCGATGGAAAATCCGAGCGCTCCGTTAGGTCCGTCTCGTCATTTATGATATGTAGCAACCTTCAAATTGAAAACGGACCTCGTTTGATAGGACTTTTGATAAAGTCCGCGTTTCGGAAGTTCAAAAGAGTTAAAAGAGGTTTCCGAGCTCGATTTGAGCAAATGAGCTCCGATGAGAGATCCAAAAGTTCCGTTAGGTTCGTATAGTCATTTTTGACTTGTAGCAACTTTCGGAATTGGATTCCGAGGTCGTTTGGTTAAATTTCGCTATTTTGGCGAAAGTCAAAAATTGAACCTTTGCCGTGGGACCCACTTTTTGAGTTTTGGAGGTCTGAATTGAGTTCCGTCTGGACGAGCATGTCACCCAAGTTTTTGATGACTTGTGTGCAAAATTTGAGGTCATTCCGAGCTTCGTAGGGTCCCGTTTGGACCCAAAACAGTTCGGATTTTTCTGGTGCGAAACTGCTGTTTCTGCTCTTGTTTCTGTTGCGAGCAGCCGAAAAAATGGCATTTTTCCGGCCAATCCGTAACGAATTAGGAAAAACTCAAAACATGAAAGTTGTAGCCCTTTGAGTTGTGGTTTTAATGCCATCGGTTTCAGGTCCTTTGGACATTCCTATCAAAAGTTATGATTATTGGAACAGAGGCTGTTACAGTGGTAAAAAAAACTGCTATAAAGGGGTCATTTCGGGAAACCGAATTTTTATTCAAAGGAGGCGATTTGGAGGCGATTTTGGAAGGTTCAAAACGTGTATAATCATAAGGTAAGCCTCCATAACTCATTTCATATCATATATCATGAGAATCAAAGCTTGATTCATAGGAAATGAGTTAGAATCCTAAATTTTAAGATTTGGGGAAAATCAACGAGCAAGGCTCGTATGAGAAATCTAATTGCATATTTGGACTCACGGGAGTGTGGGGAGTCCAGAAATATATATTTTATTAATTTTGGGCTAGGTCCCACCCGAGGGTATTTTGGTAATTTTACCCTAAGTCGTATATGAGCTTAGTTCTCTATAATGGAGCACTAATGAGTGCTATATTGTCTTGACAGACTTAGAGGAAAGTTCTCCGAGGACAAGAAGAGCAGGAAAGGAGATTGCTTCCTAGCTTTGAACCGGAATTCGAGGTAAGTGAGACTTGACCTCTACTTTGCTTGTGGATACGTCCAGCATGCTAGTACGCTTCGGGTACTCTTATGTGATTAGCTTAGGGCTATGTGTTAAATATGTATTGACTAGCGTTGGCTAGGTATATTACTATTAATTAAATATGAATAGTGAAGACATGAGTTGACCGAGGTATGTGCCGGTCTAGACGCTATATTGAGATAGCGATTAATTATATTGTGGGATTGCTTACTATTATTTGATCATAAATAGTGAGTACATGAGTTGACCGAGGTATGTGCCGGTCTAGACGCTACATTGAGATAGCGATGACTTATATTGTGGGATTGCTTGCTATGTCATGATTAGATAGCAAGGACCTGGGGATATGGCCGAGGATGTTGCCGGCATATCATTGATTATGTCTTGCCGAGGTTTCTGCCGGCTTATGTATGAATTTGGTACTTGTATGGTTATCATGACGGGTTGTGTAGTGCTGACTCCTCGTAACCTTTGGTTAGACGACATGGGAGTAGGGATTGTACCTCCAAACCGTCGTCGGGTTAACCTCCGCTTTACATTGAGCTAGCATAACCAATCTTGGTTACAGTGTCTGTATAATATTATCGTTATTAATATTTCTGTTATTATTTCTGTTATTGTTATTAATGTCGTGGATATTAATACGGTTAGAGGGACACTTGACAGGGGGTGTGGTGTCGCCTATACTATGAGATGTGTCACACTTGACAGGGGGTGTGGTGTGGACACTTGATTATTGAGATGTGACACACTTGACAGGGGGTGTGGTGTGGTCACTAGATATTTGAGATGTGACACACTTGACAGGGGGTGTGGTGTGGTCACTAGATTGTTGAGACACGACACACTTGACAGGGGGTGTGGTGTGGTCGTATATAGATGAGATGAGACAACGACTACGGGTCATTGGTCTACCTCCTTATGATTGAGACAGTGACTACGGGTCACTGGTATATTGTTTATGTTGACAATGGCGTTATGGCCTATAGACGGAGCCGCACAGGGTGTGTGCTGATATTGAGTGATGAATGTATTGTTGCCTACGTCCGTTGGCGGTGTTGCTAGCCTACCGTAGGTTTAGGTTAGTCGGCGTGGGAGTAGAGATGGGACCTCCAAACCACTGTTTGATTGACCTAGGCCTTACGTTGGGTGGGCATAATCCTCTTTGACTTGTGTATGATATTCTGAGACTACTGGCTTACTTAATGTGTATGTGACATATGCTATCTGTATGTACATAGGTACATACGTATGGATATATATATATATATATATATAATTATATTGGATAATTATATTGTGAATATGTGCGACTGCGCTATTTATTTACGTAGAAACGACGTGCTTAGTTGCTTGCGATGCATGTTTGCGACTTGTCCCGCAAGGGTGATTTAGCGGGCCTGTCAGTGATCTTACTGGGCTTCGGCTCATAACTTACTCTGCCACATGTGCAAGTACTTCTTCTAGATAGCCATCGAGACAGTAGCGACCGTTCGAGGATACTGTATTATTTTGTTGAGGTGAGCCAACCGTACAGTCCACGGTGGCGTACCGCCAGTGTTGTATAGAGATAGACTCCACTTCACTTCTGTTGTATTTTATTTCGATTGAGTCACTCTATAGATGCTCCATTGGTGTTTGTTGGGTATAGTAGACAGGGGTGTCTACCTTCTTTTGGATTCCAATTTTATATATATATATATATTTCATCATGTTTCTCTTCTTTCAGTTTATTTCCGCATTTTTGTTTCTGTTGGTTCGCCTAGGCAATATCGTTTAGGTGCCATCACGGATCCAGATTTTGGGTCGTGACAGTTTGGTATCAGAGCTCTAGGTTCTAAGTCGAGTCCTAGGAGTCAATGGAGCAGTGTCTGAGTAGAGTCTTGCTTATGGGTATGTGTTGCACCATACTTATGAGCGAGGGGCTACAAGGTCATGTTAGGAAAATGTTTCCCTTCGTTTCATCTCTGTCGTGCGATGTAGTGTACGGGTGCTGACCCTTTTTTTTTTCTTTCGTATATCTGCTGAGATGAGGAAGACGAGGTCATCTTCTGCCAGGGTAGCCGCTCAGGGAGCGTAGGCTGGTACATCAGCACCAGCACAGATACGAGCCCCTACTAATGCCTGGAAAGGTCGTCCGCCAACTGTTAGGCAGGACACAGCTATTCCTCCGGTGTCTGCAGCGACACCATCAGCACCTGTTCCACTTCCATCTTTGCCTACTATCGTGTCGGGCGCAGTTGTGATTTATTCGGAGGAGTATATGAGACTAGTGGGCATGGCCAGCTATCGGGCCCCCGCTAGTAGGGATGCTGCAGTACCTGTATCGGCACCTCAGCCGACCACTCCAGTTATGAGTACGCCGACCTATGAGGCTACTCCGGATATGGGTCATGTTGTTCAGCCGGGTTCCGCTATTCCTATTCCGGTTATGGGTACCGAGGAGGTAGCTTGGAGGATTGAGTCTTTTATGAAGATCAGGCCACCTCAGTTTGATGGCACATCTGCCACTTGTTCTGCCCATCATTTTCTTCAGGAGTGTGAGAAGATTTTTAGAGGTTGCAGCGGAGAAGCATGTCGGTCTGCCTATGACACCAGGTTCTTGGAGCTGTCACGTTATACGCCAGCTATGGTGGCACTCGAGAGGGACAGGGTGTTGAGATTTATTGAGGGTCTTAACCCTCTGTTGCAGTTTGCTGTCACCACAGTTGCGATTGGCATGACTTATCGCAAGGTAGTGGATGCTGCCAGGCGCTTGGAGGATGCACATGCCAGGGTTCAGGAGGAGCGGTGCAGGCTATGCTATGACCAGGCAGGGTGCCGAGGCACCTACTGATGATATTGCAAGTATGCATTCTATTTGTTGTCGCAGTGCCGTTGTTTATTTAACCCGGGGTTTTGCTTATTTATATCTATCGCCTGGGTTTGCCCTTATTAGGGCAAGGATTGGATTTGCCCTTATTTGATGATCCTTAAATGGATGGTATATCTATCGGGAGATTTTATATGTATGAATAAGGGTTATTGGCAGCGCTTATGTTCTTATATGCGGTGTAGAGTCCCTAGTAGACTCGCTGGTTTTAGATATGACGGATTTGACGTCACTAGGGATATTGATTTATTGGTATCCTGTCATGCGACACTGGGTTGCCATGTCGAGTCAGTGGCTATCGGTATTGAAGGCGGGATCAGAATGGCGCAGCGGTAGCGTGATGGACCCAGAATTATTTGGAGGGATTATAATGTTTTCTATTCGCTATCATTTCGGGAAATTTAGCGTTGTAGCCGACGCCTTGAGTAGGAAGTCCATGGGTAGCCTTGCCTATCTTGATGCTGATATGAGGACGTTGGCTCGTGAGTTGCAGGTTTTGTCCATTAGTGGCGTTCGGTTTGATGATTCTGTTCCAGGCCGGGTGCTTGCATATGTGGGGTCGCAGTCGTCTCTAGCTTCCCAGATTCGGGAAAGGCAGTTCGAGGATCCTTATCTGAGAGATCTCCGGGACAGGGTCCTGAGTTGGGGAGTGTCCTCGTTCGTGATTGGTGATGATGGTGCCTTGCGGCTTAACGGCCGGGTTTGTGTTCCAGCTATTGAGGAGCTGAGGCAGATGATTTTGGTAGAAGCTCATAGTTCGAGATATTCCATTCATCATGATACTGCGAAGATGTATCATGATCTTCGGGAGCTGTATTGGTGGAAAGGGATGAAGAGAGATGTTGCTGATTTTGTGTCTCGGGGCTTGAATTGCCAGCAGGTGAAGTATGAGCACTGGAGGCTAGCCGGGGTGACTCATTCTATGCCCATTCCCGAGTGGAAGTGGGAGCAGATCACTATGGATTTCGTAGTTGGTTTGCCGCTGACCGCGGGCAAGCATGATTCCGTGTGGGTAGTAGTTGATCGACTGGCTAAGTCGGCTCACTTCATTCCAGTGAGGACTACTTATACCTCGGGATGTTTGGCTCGTATTTTCCTCGAGCAGATTGTGAGGTTGCGTGGAGCTCCGGTATCTATCATATCCGACCGAGGTGCTCAGTTCACAGCTCAGTTTTGGAGGTCTTTCCAGAGAAAGCTGGGTACTCGGGTCGATCTTAGCACTGCATTTCATCCGCAGACTGATGGCCAGTCCGAGCGGACTATTCAGATCCTCGAGGATATGTTGAGGGCGTGTGCTATTGATTTTGGAGGCCATTGGGATAGTCATTTGCCGCTAGCAGAGTTTGCATATAATAATAGTTATCAGGCTTCCATTCAGATGGCTCCGTTTGAGGCATTGTATGGTCAGAGATGTCGCTCGCCCATTGGTTGGTTCGAGTCTGGTGAGGTCCAGGTGTTGGGGCCAGATTTGGTGCAGCAGACCTTGGATAAGGTCCGGGTTATTCAGGATCGACTCCGTACGGCTCAGAGCCGGCAGATATCTTATACAGATCGGAGGCGGAGGGATCTTGAGTTTATGGTTGGGGACCGGGTATTCCTCAGAGTGTCGCCCATGAAGGGTGTGATGAGATTTGGGAAGAAAGGCAAGCTCATTCCTAGGTTCATTGGGCCTTTTGAGATATTGGAGCGCATTGGCGCTGTTGCATATAGACTAGCTTTGCCTCCCACTATGTCAGTTCATCCGGTGTTTCATGTGTCGATGCTCCGGAAGTGCATTCGTGATCCATCTCATGTGATCGACATGGCTTCCGTGGAGGTGGATGGCGACTTAGCTTATTCGGAAAAGCCCATTGCTATTTTAGCTAGAGGGGTCCGTAAGCTGAGGTCGAAGGTGATCCCGCTTGTGAGAGTTCAGTGGGGACATCACTCCAGTGCCGAGGCTACTTGGGAGCTTGAGTTCGAGATGCGCGAGAGGCATCCGCGCTTGTTCGATGATTCAGGTATGAAATCCTTATATTTTCTAAGCCTGAATTCGTATTTTAAGTTTTATTGATTTCGGGTGGTACCGAGGGGTCCTCGAAATCCGTGCCAGCTTCGTGGCTAGTTTGTGGACCCTACCGTAGACTTGGGCTCGTTCGAGGACGGCCGAGAGTCTAAGTGGGGGAGAATGTAACGACCCTCAAATAGTCGTTACGGGAATCGAGACCTCGATCTGCGTGTCGATAGTCTCAAAAGCTCCGTTAGGTTATTTATGACCTGTTCGTGAAATTTGAATCAAAACGGAGTCCGTTTGATAGGTTTTCGAGAAAAGGATCCGTTTATGAAATTCCGGAAAGGAATTTGGGGTTTCGATAGGTCGTTTTGAGTAAACGAACCCCGATGGAAAATCCGAGTGCACCGTTAGGTCCGTCTCGTCATTTATGATATGTAGCAACCTTCAAAATTGAAAACGGACCTCGTTTGATAGGACTTTTGATAAAGTCCGCGTTTCGGAAGTTCAAAAGAGTTAAAAGAGGTTTCCGAGCTCGATTTGAGCAAATGAGCTCCGATGAGAGATCCGAAAGTTCCGTTAGGTTCGTATAGTCATTTTTGACTTGTAGCAACTTTCGGAATTGGATTCCGAGGTCGTTTGGTTAAATTTCGCTATTTTGGCGAAAGTCGAAAATTGAACCTTTGCCGTGGGACCCACTTTTTGAGTTCTGGAGGTCTGAATTGAGTTCCGTCTGGACGAGCATGTCACCCAAGTATTTTATGACTTGTGTGCAAAATTTGGGGTCATTCCGAGCTTCGTAGGGTCCCGTTTGGACCCAAAACCGTTCGGATTTTTCTGGTGCGAAACTGCTGTTTCTGCTACTGTTTCTGTTGCGAGCAGCCGGAAAAATGGCATTTTCCGGCCAATCCGTAACGAATTAGGAAAAACTCAAAACATGAAAGTTGTAGCCCTTTGAGTTGTGGTTTTAATGCCATCGGTTTCAGGTCCTTTGGACATTCCTATCAAAAGTTATGATTATTGGAACAGAGGCTGTTACAGTGGTAAAAAAAACTGCTATAAAGGGGTCATTTCGGGACAGATTTCGGGAAACCGAATTTTTATTCAAAGGAGGCGATTTGGAGGCGATTTTGGAAGGTTCAAAACGTGTATAATCATAAGGTAAGTCTCCATAACTCATTTCATATCATATATCATGAGAATCAAAGCTTGATTCATAGGAAATGAGTTAGAATCCTAAATTTTAAGATTTAGGGAAAATCAACGAGCAAGGCTCGTATGAGAAATCTAATTGCATATTTGGACTCACGGGAGTGTGGGGAGTCCAGAAATATATATTTTATTAATTTTGGGCTCGGTCCCACCCGAGGGTATTTTGGTAATTTTACCCTAAGTCGTATATGAGCTTAGTTCTCTATAATGGAGCACTAATGAGTGCTATATTGTCTTGACAGACTTAGAGGAAAGTTCCCCGAGGACAAGAAGAGCAGGAAAGGAGATTGCTTCCTAGCTTTGAACCGGAATTCGAGGTAAGTGAGACTTGACCTCTACTTTGCTTGTGGATACGTCCAGCATGCTAGTACGCTTCGGGTACTCTTATGTGATTAGCTTAGGGCTATGTGTTAAATATGTATTGACTAGCATTGGCTAGGTATATTACTATTAATTAAATATGAATAGTGAAGACATGAGTTGACCGAGGTATGTGCCGGTCTAGACGCTATATTGAGATAGCGATTAATTATATTGTGGGATTGCTTACTATTATTTGATCATAAATAGTGAGTACATGAGTTGACCGAGGTATGTGCCGGTCTAGACGCTACATTGAGATAGCGATGACTTATATTGTGGGATTGCTTGCTATGTCATGATTAGATAGCAAGGACCTGGGGATATGGCCGAGGATGTTGCCGGCATATCATTGATTATGTCTTGCCGAGGTTTCTGCCGGCTTATGTACGAATTTGGTACTTGTATGGTTATCATGACGGGTTGTGTAGTGCTGACTCCTCGTAACCTTTGGTTAGACGACATGGGAGTAGGGATTGTACCTCCAAACCGTCGTCGGGTTAACCTCTGCTTTACATTGAGCTAGCATAACCAATCTTGGTTACAGTGACTGTATAATATTATCGTTATTAATATTTCTGTTATTATTTCTGTTATTGTTATTAATGTCGTGGATATTAATACGGTTAGAGGGACATTTGACAGGGGGTGTGGTGTCGCCTATACTATGAGATGTGTCACACTTGACAGGGGGTGTGGTGTGGACACTTGATTATTGAGATGTGACACACTTGACAGGGGGTGTGGTGTGGTCACTAGATATTTGAGATGTGACACACTTGACAGGGGGTGTGGTGTGGTCACTAGATTGTTGAGACACGACACACTTGACAGGGGGTGTGGTGTGGTCGTATATAGATGAGATGAGACAACGACTACGGGTCATTGGTCTACCTCCTTATGATTGAGACAGTGACTACGGGTCACTGGTATGTTGTTTATGTTGACAATGGCGTTATGGCCTATAGACGGAGCCGCACAGAGTGTGTGCTGATATTGAGTGATGAATGTATTGTTGCCTACGTCCGTTGGCGGTGTTGCTAGCCTACCGTAGGTTTAGGTTAGTCGGCGTGGGAGTAGAGATGGGACCTCCAAACCACTGTTTGATTGACCTAGGCCTTACGTTGGGTGGGCATAATCCTCTTTGACTTGTGTATGATATTCTGAGACTACTGGCTTACTTAATGTGTATGTGACATATGCTACAGTACATAGGTACATACGTATGGATATATATATATATATATATATATATATATATATATATACTTGGATAATTATATTGTGAATATGTGCGACTGCGCTATTTATTTACGTAGAAACGACGTGCTTAGTTGCTTGCGATGCATGTTTGCGACTTGTCCCGCAAGGGTGATTTAGCGGGCCTGTCAGTGATCTTACTGGGCTTCGGCTCATAACTTACTCTGCCACATGTGCAAGTACTTCTTCTAGATAGCCATCGAGACAGTAGCGACCGTTCGAGGATACTGTATTATTTTGTTGAGGTGAGCCAACCGTACAGTCCACGGTGGCGTACCGCCAGTGTTGTATAGAGATAGACTCCACTTCACTTCTGTTGTATTTTATTTCGATTGAGTCACTCTATAGATGCTCCATTGGTGTTTGTTGGGTATAGTAGACAGGGGTGTCTACCTTCTTTTGGATTCCAATTTTATATATATATATATTTCATCATGTTTCTCTTCTTTCAGTTTATTTCCGCATTTTTGTTTCTGTTGGTTCGCCTAGGCAATATCGTTTAGGTGCCATCACGGATCCAGATTTTGGGTCGTGACATTCTGAGTCGGCATTTAGCACTAGTGGGAGGTTGATTAGTCCGCATCGTAGTAGACTTCATCCTAATACTTTGGAAGCTTTGATGTATGCTCGCACATGGTTATGGAATGAAATAAATGGTAAGTAATTTTTCATTACTATCTTAATAGTTTTTAGCTCTTCAATACTATACTGATACATTAAGTTTTATATTTTTATCTGTAGGTTTGACTTCAACCATCGACAATGTTCCATGTCCAACCTTGCTTGACGAAGAGGAAGAGCCAGAGAGTGTCTTCCCTTATCCTCTTGTAAGTATTTAACTATGCTCTCCAATAACTAGAGCATACAAAAGTAAGAAACTGTACTGCCCTTGGTTACACTAATATGAACATCTTTTTCTCCGATATATCACAACCAAGTTCATTCAATTCACTGAGAAGCTGGAAAATGATCTGTCCATCTCCTTTGGCATCCTTATAGTTGTTTATGCCTGAGGACAGGTCAATGGAAGACCTTGGCCTCGTGCTGGACAATTTTCGGATTCAGTAATACTTTTAAGTCCTCTAGAATGGGATTCAAGATACAGATTACAGAGCCACTTCAAGAAGTCAATATTGGTTCAGTAGTTTCATGCCTTGTTTTCTCCTCTGCCTTCATCTAATTCTACTCCAACAACTTGCAAATATAGTACTAGTATTCTTGGCTGTTGTTGCAAAATGTTTATGCTCTTGTTGCCTGGCAACTGGTATTCTTACTGGACAAAGTTAAAGCTTTGTTTGTTGTTACTTGTAGCCATTGCCCACCCTTGTCGACTAATAGTGTAAAAATTCTTTTACCAAAAGTAAGAGTATAAAACTTAATTTAACTTTTTATATTGAGATTGTATTCATTGCTGCTACAAGTTATAGACTAGTAGTTGCTATATCTATCGATATTACTAGTAATTGTTATGCATCTATTGACTCATTATGCTACATCTGTGATGCGAATTGCTAGCTTTGATTGCAAGTGCACACATATATTGCTGCTATTCTTGATGACTCTTGGATTGATTTTCCATGAAATTTTTGACAGGGCTCTCCATGAAAAAGAAAGAGCTAGTTGCTTTGCTGCTTCAAAAAGTGTGGAGAGGGGTTGAGAGATGCTATTCTTGTCTTGCTGTTATTCAAGGACACAATGGACCAGTGAAGTGCTTGACTGTGATTAGTGATCAACAAATCTTAAAATTATGCAATTAAGATTGTGGCAAATGACCAAACGAAGAAAATATTGCGTCTAAGAACCATTTTGAAATGATTGTGCTTCCTAAACTATGGGCTCTCATGACTGTATACACATGCCAGCTTAAATGTTATTACTCCAGCATACTTTAATTCTCAGTTTTTTTGTCTGTAAGGGAAGTTTCCTTTTAGAGTTTCAATCATGTATCCTGTTTGCTTTTATTGTTAGTTTCTTTTTCTTCTGTCCGCTTGATGAAAGTTCCATCTTTTTACTTTGCTTCATTACTGCTTCTTGTAGCCTGCGAAGGAAGAAAATGTGCTTTCAATAAATTCTTTCAGCATCTTGATAATTCAAAAGGGATGGAAAAGTGATTGTTTCACTCATACTGTTATTGCCCTGCGTTGGCTTTGCTATATATCCAAGAGCAATATATGTTGCACGTCTCCTATTTCAAATTAAAACACTTATTTATGCCGGATGTTTATAGCAAATTATATTTATGAAGTTGAGAAGTAAAAAATTTGCATTATAAATTTTGACATATAAATGGATTAAAGAAAGCTAATTAAAATTAAAAAAAAGGGCAAAAAATCAATACAAAACCACTATAATCTTAAATTACAAATAACTCAAACGGGGCGGGGCAAAACAGGGCAGGGTAGGACAGGGCGAACGGGGCAGGGCAGGGCGGGTTAGAAACTGGACATAAAACCAAATGGGGCAGGGCGGGGCAGGGTAAAATTTTGGCAGGGAAGGGCTTAATCCGCCCCGCCCTGCCCTGCCCTGCCCCATTGCCACCCCTAGCCGTAATGGTGGAATGGAGTTGCGGTGGTGGTGAAGGTCCAGTAGTGGCAAAAGGAGCGGAGCCGTTGTGATCCAGTAGTGACGTTTTGGGCTTGTTGGTATTGACTGCACAGTGAAATGTCTAATTTGGCCCTCATGGTCGGTAAGCAGGTTGACCATGAGGTGCTTATTGCCATTTATAAAGGAAGGATAGATTACTAACTTTCTCTACTGACACTACTATATCTTTTACTATATTCTAATAGTGAAATATTCTACTTTATTATTTTTTATTGTCTACAATACCTACTGTTTTTATAATTTAAGTATCTTCTATTTTAACTGTTACTATTTTATTAATATTATAATCATCAGTACTTGTTTTAGTTTCATCTTTTAATACATTATAGTATTATCTTTCTCCTACTACTACTTCTATTATTAGCGTTACTATTGTTGTAGTATTATTTTACCTTTTTTTTCCTCTCTGAAGTATCATTACCTATTATTTTGATTTTCATCATTTTGTTTTCTTTCCGTTATGTTTAAATAGTACTACCTCCTGATTTATTAAAATTACTATTATCATTACCTATTTCTTTTAGTTTTCTTTACTAGTAATTTATTGGGATAAGCATTAATTGCAAACGTTTTATCTATTAGTAGTATTGTTCAAAAAGAGAAAAAAAGAGGTTTATATTTTTTCATTGTCAGCACTTATTACCGTATCATATCATTGTTCCTATCACCATCTTCTCTATCATTATTTTAACCATCTTTCACTTCTAATACAACTTACTATTTTATTTCTATAGTACTACTCATTATTCCCGTCTGGTCATCATCTTTTTCTCCAGTCCTTGTTGTAAGTACTATTATTGCATACCATACATCTACAACAAGTTATTAGTACTTCAGTCCGTTAGTTTTTTTTTTTTTTTTTTTGGTGCTACTGTTACTACTACTTCTATCTATAATATATTACTGTTGTTAACTACATACTACTATTTTCTTATTGTATAGGGTTACATCATTGGTAGAAATTCTACCTACAGTATCATACTATTTTCTTATTGTATAGGGTTACATCATTGGTAGAAATTCTACCTACAGTATCATACTTCATTCTTCTTTAAATTTTTTTCATTGTGATCAACTATGTTTTTTTTTCATTGAACCTTCATTACTACCACCACTGATACAAATAGCCAGTACTTTTATCTAGTAATAGTACGGTGGTATTATTTTTTCTCATTGTTATAGTTACTACCTACTCTTATTTATTAGTGAAAGATTACACACAATCCAAGAACACAATGTTTATCGAAGGTCTACCGTATTTGTTTCTCTAGTCGGTGATGCGATCACATGCTATAAAACACGAACTACATCAAAAGTTCACAGTCTAAGATCGTACCTGTTACAGAATCATGTTCCAATTCATAGAAGATTACTTATCTTCTTCAGGAATCTCCACAGAGTTCTTCACCATGATAGAAGAAGAGAGTTCTTACTTTAGGTGTTGGAAAGAAGAAGAGAAGTTTTGTTTATTTCTGTTTACTCACACAAAAGAAACGCAAGAAAAGATGCCCCTTCTAATATGTTGGACTTCCTTTTTATAATTAGGGTGAAACACCTTTTCGGATTATTTCCAATAGACATGTCTCTTCTTTATTTTCTATTAATATATATATAACAATTATATATATTTAGATATGAATATGGGTTGACCCACATGGATGCCCATAATCAATTTTCCAACATCTCCCACTCACACATGGTAGGTCAACTCTCATTCACATTCTGTAACATCCATACATAACGACTAGACCGTGTGACCAATGCATACTTCGAGAGCTTAGTTGTTATACATCTGATAGGAGTACATAACATCTCGATTAACGGAACCTTGGAGTAGATTGCAGTATGCAGTATCCTAGATCATTTATCACATTCACATCTTTCATTATCTCTTTGTATTAATTTGAGTTCATCATTATATTATTATGTTATTGTCTCAAAGACAAACATAATGGGTCGACCAATGAACACAATTAATATGATAGTACTCAGTAATAATCTTCCTCATCTCATGAGTCTCTTAATCTCAATTTGATTTACTTTTCTAGAAATATCCTTGCCAGACCGAATCATCCATGATCTCTTTGCAACATCTTAAGATAGCAAACACCAAATTGAATTTCGAGAAACTGGTCAAAGTCATGAGGGTACAGTAGAAAGAAAATTACTTTTAATTTTTAGGGCTTCACACGATAAACAAGTAGAGATTAAACTTGTGTCGCCCATAGGTCACTTTATGCATACGTGATATAAATCACACATCACAGTATTGACTCCTTTCCCGTGGAGCGTATGTCTTTCACAAATGAAAATACTGTGCAGATGATAGTTCAGACAACTCATGTCTAACTTTGAGTTCACACATCTACTCATACATTTTATTCTTCAGAACTCACATCTGGCATTAAGACAGACTCACATTTAATTAAATATAATTGAAGACATTCTTATTATAAACTTCAATTTCAAGCTCTCTATCATTATCACCTCAGATAATAATAAGTTCATAATTGTCTCATCCCTATTAGTCACCTAGACAATAGAGGCGGTTGCATGTGTGAATAGGCTAACCTTTTTTTCTGTTCGACATACTTCAAATTTATGTACTAAACATAAAATCATTCTATGTATATGAACCAACAACAAGCAATTTAGGCTTCAACTACATTAACTCCAATAATGCAGTTTTATGTGAACATCCTTGGGAAAAGTTAAAATATAAATACATCAACATCTACGCAATCCCAATGACTTCACATATCATTCATAAGAACCAATCGCTATGGGTTTCACTATCAGGATCTACTATCTTATTATGCGTAGAGATGTATTACATGTTCACCTTTCTATGTACAACTATGTCTTTAACAAAATTATACTTAATATCAATATGATTTGCCTTCTAATGATACTTGGGACTTTTGTGTAAGCTATTGAGACTTGACTATCACACTTGATTGTCACTAATTCAATATCGCTATCAAACACACCCAAAATATCACAAAGATATTTAAGCCAAATAGCTTCTTGCACAGTTGCTGAAAACGCTACAAATTCTGCTTTCTTTATAAATAAGGCTAGTGATTGTTTCTTGCTACATAACAATATGCACATCGCTATATGTTTAGAAAAGAATACATACTAAGATTAAGACTTCCTCTCATCTAAATCTTCTTTTCAATCATCATATGTACAGCCTTTGAATTGTAGATACTTTCCTTAACAACCCAATGATAATCGACTGTGCCTTTGAGATACCTCTGTATCCTTTAACTGCTTTCCAGTACTCATTTCTAAATCAGATTGATATCTGCTAACTGTATGACAGATATCAGGCAACATGAGCCAAATCATGTTCTTATGGGTTCATGAGGATACAACCTCCAACTTAAACCCTTTGACTCTAGAAATAGGAGTATATATATGGCTATGCACTCTTGCATATTAAATTGTTCAAGAAAATTTCTTTATAAAGATTCTTGCGAAAGAGACAACGATCTCTTGGAACAATTTCTTGAAATCTTAACTTCAAGAATTCACCCATAATTTTTAATACAACAATAAGTCTTTCGCGTATTTTGAGAACCCATTTGTTCCCAATGGCGCTATGACTCATACGTAGATTAACCAATTCCAATTCTTAGTTGATTTCATTAATTCCATTTCATGTTCTATTGTTCTATGTACTTATCCTTAGCAGGGTATTTTAAGAGCCTAATCTAAATTAGATGTTCTTATTCACCTTGTGGAGTAACTATATATGTTTTCCCTTCGATCTCAAATCGACAACGGGGAACACTGAACGACTTATCGTCGAGGTTGAGATCGATAAAACTGATTTATCAATTGATAGTTACTCCCACTAGGACCAACAATGTTAAATGGATTCTCTTCTGGACAACGTATCAGTGTTCATTGGAACATATCCATTATCACCAAAACATGACTCTTGCTCAAATCCATTTGATTGTCAATAGAAGAAGCAATTTGATCCGCAGTTACATAAAGAGACAAGTATTAACCTATCTCACCCTACTTGAGAAAAATATTCGCTAAGAATTATGCACATCATGTGATTCAAATTCAGCTACAGTGCCGCTATCTTGTCCACTTATGAATATATAAATCTTGGGCTAAAATAGTATCATAAATTGATACATTTCCTTCCCCTTGGAACTAGTTTTCCATGTGGAAAAATAACTTAATGTACAATAGCAACACAAATCCAATAGTAGAAAAGAATTGAATGTTTATCTATCCATAACTCATATGAAATATAAGTAACGGACTTAAAATGATTTCATAATTTGGATCACATATTAATGTACCAACTACAATGGAATGTAATGTCACTTTAAGGAGATGTTGTAGACATGTCTAGAGTCTCAAGAGCCTCTTGCTCTTTTTAGGACATACTGGATATTAATGTCACCGTTAACACTTTTGTTAAGCTTGGGACAAGCAGCAGTTGACATATTGATATAAACTAGTATAAACTTATTGAGACAACTATGTACTTTCTTGGAGCCTAAAATTTCATATACATAATATTCCTTAAAATAATTTGATTATATTAAAATTTATTTCACATTAGATCTGGAATCAAAAGTTCACTATGTTCCTAATCATCATCCAAATTCTAATATTCGATAAATCTAACATAATTAATTATTAAAGAAACACCGTCTCAAATCACTTAAATTCAAGATTAACAATATAAATTCTACAACAGATATAGAAATACTTAAAATTAATAATAGAATAAATATTAATTCTAAAAATCAATCAAATACACATACTAAAAAATGTGACATATTTCTGTAATTAAATGCACCATTGACATTTCTGCAACACATACAGAAAGTTCAAGCATCACAACAAAACTATGACCATCTTTAACTGCACTATAGCCATATTACTCCCTTTACAACCAACTTATCCAGATGACAGTGAAGCTAAATTTGGATTCACCATGAATATACATATGCATATGTATCAGGAAGGAGTAATATTATATATGCACACATGCATATACAATCTTTAGTGACAACAGAGTTTTATAACTCTACAAACTGATCGTATAGACTACACTTTCAATTATGTGCAAATTTTATCACTCTACAAAGTACTACTCCACATATAGTTCTTTAAGAGTTACTATTTCGTATGTAGGAATTATAAAGGAATTTAATCACTTCAAATTTCCTTTCTACTTTGAAGCACAAGCACATGACAGCCACATAAGCCAGCCATGCCAAATTACCAAGTTTTGATCATACAACTCAAATGGATAGACACAATGGTACAAAATCAACGTGGTTTTTGGGCATCAACACTAATTTAGGTTATTTGTGCATAAGCAAATTTTCATCACAAGAGTTGCAAAAGAAAAAATTCGCTTAATACCCCCATGCATGTGTTAAATAATGCCTTTCACTTGGTTTCTCTTCACAATAAAAGAAAACAAGACAAACTACCCTCTGTGATCTGTCCAAATGGCACTCACTTTGACAAACATTAAGTCAAGTTTTGCCAACAAACCACTATGTATATATATGCTTATACATTATATGCACAAATGCACATATTAGATACACCTCCTTTTCAATTATAAGATTAGATATAACAAGATCTTTCTGTTGTACAGAAAATCAGAACTCATCATTGATTTGAATTTATATGCCCACTTGTCTATTTTTATAATACATACACACACATGTATATATAAAATAAGTGACAAGATAAATATTTACCAAGAATTGTTATGGTAATTTAATATTTCAATTTTCTTGCAACATATACAAGATAATATCCACAAAAGTTGTACATCTATATGTATAAAATAATTATGGAATAAAGTTGTGATGAGATCTATAGGTGTTTGGTGGAACACTGCTCATGTAACCAAATACGAAAAAAGAGTACAATCTTGTTGGCAGACATTTCTCAGTTTGATCTAACAAAATGAATCAACTAACAAAGAGAGTAATCAGTACCATTAAAAATCAAGACCAAATAGTGAGGCCCAATCTTGCTAACACTTCTCTGGTCTTCAACCAAAGTGTGAAACATTAATCAGAGAATACTTGCAATGATTCCTTAGCACAAAAAGACTTGCAGTTGACTAACATTAGCAAAATTGATGCCATTAAGGACTCTGAATCTACAAAAAAAAATCAAAGAAAGCACCGATTCGTTTACGGCCCAACACGGAGATGGTAAAGCAAAAAAATCACTGAATTATTTCAGGCTTAAATTTCACATCAAGAATTGCAAAAACACGGGACTATTCCCAGTTTTATGTTGTCCAATAGAAAATCCATTTCGTAGTTTAGTTCTCAATTTCCTTCGGCAACATATATAAAAAGAAACCCACAAAAATGACTTCACGAGCCACCAGAGTGTTTTGACACTTAAAAATAAGTGCATTCTTGACACATCAAAATAGGGAGAAAATAGAATTCCAGAAACAGATTATTAGAGTGGAAACAATGGTTGGACTCATCCATATTTGGCTATCATATAGCCTTTTAGTAGAACGTAAATTTGTGAAAAAAAGATATTCATACCAAGCATTGTTGGATACTTCCAACCTCCACCAACTTTTGTGGGATTAACTTGTTCCATAATATTTTCCAACAGTTCTCTGTGAATTTCTATTATGCTATTTGGTTTCCATCAATCCCTGGAACTTTCCATTCTCCAATAACACACTTTGAAAAATATTCAAGAATTAATAAGAGTCCCAGGCATCTTGCATTTATAGATACATATATCCAAAAAAAAAAACTACTGTTGACAACACCAAAAGTTGTCCTTGAGTTCACGTAATGGATTGACTTTGCCGCCACAAACAGTGATGCACCATTTTTGGTAGTATAAAACTTTTCAATGCATAAGATATAACATTGACGGCTGTGCTATGGCGTCAAACGGCGCAACCTAACTGTAAATTGGATTTTTCAAACTATGTTCACTCGTATGAACAAGATTAAAGAAAACATGTATCTTTTCCATCATCCAAAACACATAGTGGCAGATTTGCAATTCTCTTATTTAAAAAACTTGCAAATATTTTACATACCGTCTCGTTTTCATAAACTTGTCTTTAGCACCATAGCATAAAAAAATGCAACAACAATACACAAAAGGCTCACGGCAGACGACGTTTTTTAGGAAAGAAAAATCAAGACTAGGAAACAAATAACTCGGGCTCCCGATAACAATGAAGGATTACACACAATCCAAGTTTTCACTAGTCGGTGATGCAATCACATGCTATAAAATGCGAACTACATCAAAAGTTCACAGTCTAAGATCGTACCTGTTATAGAATCATGTTCCAATTCATAGAAGATTACTTATCTTCTTCAGGAATCTCCACGGAGTTCTTCACCATGATAGAAGAAGAGAGTTCTTAATTTAGGTGTTGGAAAGAAAAAGAGAAGCGTTGTTTATTTCTGTTTACTCACAGAAAAGAAACGCAGAAAAAGATGCCCCTTGTAATATGTTGGACTTTATAATTGGGGTGAGACACTTTTCAGATTATTTCCAATAAACATGTCTCTTCTTTATTTTCTATATATATATGATATGGGCACCCATATGGGACCAAATGACTCAAAAGTTATAACTTTTATAGTTATAATAATAAATATGATATAGATATGGGCACCCATATGGGACCATAAATATGATATATATATATATATATATATATATATATATATATATATATATATATATATATATATATATATATATATATATATGAATACGGGTTGACCCACATGGGTGCCCATAATCAATTTTTCAATAATTAGTATTGTCACAAACTATTTTTTTTTATCTCTATATCATATTTATTATTATAACTATAAAAGTAACACTATCATATTATTGTTTTACTTTTATATATTGTCTTCAACTATTTTTGTCATCATTAAAGTGTTCTTTACTACTAATTTTTTTTCTTATCACTAAATATTACACTACTAGTATTAACGTGTTATCTATCTTTTTCACTGCTACTGCTACTACTTTTCTTGCTAATTATATACCGAATTTCTCTTCTTCTTTTATTAACGGTGTTATTATTTTCTTCTTCTTTTTCAAACACTGCTACTATTCTCTACTATTCTGTTTATAGTATTATATGGTCATTACTACTATTTTAGAAAAACTAACTTTTATTTTTATTTATTTTAATAAAAAAATTTAGGTAGTTTATGACTCGCTCTTCTAATAAAGAGTTGGTCATTTACGATCCTGAAATTGAAAGATCTTTGAGATTGTACAGGAAAGAACAACCATCATCTTCTCAAAGTGTAGTTTGTGAAAAAATGGAGCACCAATTAAGAAATGAAAACAATCCATTGAGAGTCGCACCACAAGTAAAGGATCAGTTTTATGAAGTGGCACCAAGACCAGCAAATAGAATCCTAAGGAATTATGCTAGATCAGATCATTTCAACTGTGAATCTAGTGTCAGCAACTCACTTGTGGCAGCCAATAACTTTGACATTAGGACCAGCTTAATTCAAATAATTCAACAGTCTTGCACCTTTACTGGTAATTCAAGTGGAGGTCCACATAATCATTTAATTGATTTCTTAAAACTAATTGAAACTGCTAAATACAAGGGAGTGCCTCCTGAAGCAATTAAGTTATGGCAATTTCCTTTTTCTTTAAAAGGAGATGCTAAGACTTGGTTGTGAAGTTTGCCTCGAGGTTCTATAACCATATGGGACCAAATGACTCAAAAGTTTTCGAACAAATATTTTTCTCCTGCTAAAACAACAAAGTTAAGACAAGACATTTCTAATTTCTTACAGACTGACACTGAGTCAGTTTATCAAGCATGGAAAAGATTAAAATCAATGTTAAGAAAATGTCCACATCACGACATTCCTGAACATATGCACCTGTATATTTTCTATCATGGACTAACACGTTCTTCTAGAAATGTGATAGATGCAGCTGTAGGAGGTTCATAATAGGAAAGACCACACAAGAAGCATTGCAATTGCTGAATGAAATTTCTGAGAATATCATCCAATGGCCATTTCATCGTATAACCATTAAAAAGGATGTCACGGTAAATCAGACATATGCTTTTAATAGACTAACACAACAAATTGCCTCCTTGGCACAAAAGTTTGAATCTTTTTAGGTGAATGCACAACAACCAAACCAGTCTGAGGCTTGTGACATGTGTGGAAGAAACCATTTGAATCACGAATGCCGAGTAAACTATCAGAATGATGAACAGGCTAATGTGATAGATTACAAGTCATACCCTTTTGGAAGCCCAATGGCACAGAAACATCCAGGATTTCAATGGAGCAACCCAAATGGTGCCGAGAACTCTCAAAGCTTCCAGAAGCAACCAGCACAGGGTCCACCTGGATATTAAAATCAAAACCATGGGTAATCGAATTTCAGACCATATTAACAAGCTGCTCCATATCAGTGAAGGCATCAACAAGCTCATTCAAATCTTGATGACCTTTTGTACAAGTATATTAAGGCCACTGATGAAAAGATGGAAAACAAGAACTCAACCCTCAAAAATATGGAAATTTAGGTAAGCCAACTGGTAACTCTTGTGTCAGAAAAGATTCAAGGTCCCTTACCAAGCAATACAGAGAAAAATCCAAAGGAACACCTTAAGCCCATCGCTTTATGGTCAGGTAAGAATCTTGATGATCCATATGCAGATAGAGAGAATAACCATTCTGAACACCAGGCAGAAAAGGGTAAGAATGTTGATACACCATTTGATCCATCAGAAAAGAGAAAAGAATGAACTTGAGAATAAAGAAGAAAATAAATTTGAAAAAATAACTCCTCACCCTATGACGATCTTGTTTCCACAAAAAATGAAAAGAGAAAAGGTTGACAGTCAATTTGCAAAGTTTTTGGAAATTTTGAAACAAATTCACATTAATATTCCTTTTACTCATGCTTTATTGCAAATGCCTTCATATGCTAAATTTATTAAAGAAATTTTGTCAAGAAAAAGAAAATTAGAAGAAGTTTCTGTAGTAATGCTTACTGAAAAATGCAGTGCTATACTTCAAAATAAGCTACCACAAAAAGTCGGTGATCCGAGAAGTTTTATGATTCCATGCACTTTGGGAGGAGTATATTTTGAAAAGGCACTTTGTGATTTGGGAGCTTCAATAAATCTGATACAAATTTCTATTTTTAGAAAATTGAATCTTGGTGACATAAAAAATATTGTTGTTTCTCTTCAGTTTGCTGATCAAAATACTAAGAAACCTAAGGGAATAATTGAAAATGTGTTTGCGAAAATGGATAAAAAAAATTTCCATGTAGATTTCATAGTACTTGAAATGGAAGAAGCTCCTGATGAACCAATAGTTTTAGGTAGACCTTTTCTTGCTACATACAGAGCAATCACAGATTCCATCAGGGACAACTAATATTGAGAGTAGATGAAGAAAGAGTCATTTTTGATATGCACAAGATTCTAAAATTTTCTGGAGATGAGACATCATCTTCTTGCTTTTCAGTTGACATGATTACTGATCGTGCAGATGAATTCAAAGATGATCAATTGATTTCAGACTCAATGGAAAGATGCTTGTCCAAATCTGGAACTGCACAGGATGATGATCTAAATCATATAAGTGAAGCTAAAATATTGGAAAATGATTCAGAAGAAGAGGGAGAAATGCTATCAGAAAATGTTCAACCAAAACTTGAACTCAAAATTCTCCTTCCTATTTGAAGTATGTTTATCTTGAGCCTGAATTATTTCATGTGATACTTTCATCTTCTCTGACTGCAGAACAGGAACATAAATTGATTAAAGTACTGAGATCACATAAAGGAGCCTTAGGGTGGACTATAGCAGACATTAGTCCAGCTATTTGCACACACAGAATTCTCATGGAGAATAGCTACAAGCCAATAGTCCAACCCCAAAGGAGATTGAACCCAGCACTGCATGAAGTTGTAAAAAATGAAATAACTAAACTTTTGGCTGCATGTATCATTTATCCCACTTCTAACAGCCCTTGGGTAAGTCATGTTCAGGTGGTACCAAAGAAAGGAGGTATGGCAATTATTAAAAATGAAAATAAGAACTCATACCTACCAAAGCAGTAACATGATGGAGGGTCAATATTGATTACAGGCGTCTCAATGATGCTACAATCATTTTCCTTTACCATTTATTGATCAAATGTTGGGAAGAGTAGCAGGGTATGATTTTTACTGTTTTCTTGATGGATATTCAGGGTATAACCAGATATCAATTGCACCAGAAGATCAGGATAAGACAACTTTCACATGTCCTCATGGAACCTATGCCTATAGGAGAATGCCCTTTGGTTTGTGTAATGCACCTTCTACATTTCAGCGTTGCATGTCAGCAATTTTTTCAGACATGACTGAAAAGTTTTTGAAAATTTTTATGGATGATTTCACCCTTTTTGGTAAAATATTTGAAGATTGTCTTAATCACTTGACCTTAGTTCTTAAAAATGTGAAGAGACAAACTTGATTCTTAATTGGGAGAAATGTCATTTTATGGTTACTGAGAAAATTATTTTAGGACATAAAATCACTGCCAAAAGGATAGAAGCTTGATTCTTAATTGGGAGAAATGTCATTTTATGGTCACTGAGAAAATTATTTTAGGACATAAAATCACTGCCAAAAGGATAGAAGTCCATAAGGAAAAAATTGATCTTATAGCTGGATTACCCCCTCCCATAACTGTTAAAGGCATTAGAAGTTTTCTAGATCATGCAGGTTTTTACAGACGGTTCATAAAAGATTTTTCAAAGATTTCAAAACAGTTGACTAACCTTTTGATGAAAGATGTTAAGTTTTATTTTTCAGGTGACTATATAAAAGCTTTTGATAGTCTTAAAGAGAAATTATCAACTGCCCCTATAGTCGTGTTCCCTTATTGGAACCCACCTTTTGAGGTTATGTGTGATGCTAGTGATACAGCTGTTGGAGCTGTTTTAGGCCATAGAAAAGATAAAAATTTTCGTCCCATTTACTATGCCAGTAGAACATTGAATGAGGCTCAACTCAATTATGCCAAAACAGAAAAAGAACTACTGGCAGTAGTATTTGTTTTTGATAAGTTTCGTTATTATCTGATAGGAACCAAGGTCACTGTTTTTACTGATCATGCAGCTTTAAAATTCCTCTTAGCAAAAAAATATGCCCGACCTAGATTGTTAAGATGGATTTTACTTCTCCAGGAGTATGACCTTGAAATAAAAGACAAGAAAGTGACAGAAAATCAGGTAGCTGACCATTTGTCTAGATTAGAGAACCCTTTTCTTGAGCCTCGTGATATAACATAAGAGTTTCCTGATGAACACATCTTTTCTGTCAGCTCAGTAGTGACTCAACCACCCTAATTTGCAGATATTGTAAATTACTTGGTTGGAAAATGGACACCCAGAGATCTCTCTTACCAACAGAGGAAAAAAAGCTTATATCTGATGCTAAATATTATCTGTGGGATGATCCTTACTTGTTTAGAATTTGTGTAGATAATATTCTTAGAAGATGTGTTCCTGAAGATGAAATGCCAAAGATTTTGTATCACTGCCATGATGGAGCAATTGGAGGACATTATACTACAAACTGAAATGCTTTTAAGGTTTTGAAAGCTGGATTCTTTTGACCAATACTTTTTAAGGATGCCCGTGTGTATGTTGCACAATGTGACAGGTGTCAGAGAATAGGTAATGTGACAAAGAGAGATGAGATGCCACTGTAATCTATTCAGGTATGTGAAATATTTGATGTCTGGGGTATAGATTTTATGGGACCTTTTCCTTCATCTCATTCATTTGAATATATCTGTATGGCTGTTGACTATGTTTCACGAAGGGTTGAAGCCATTCCCACAAGAAAGAATGATGCTCGAACTGTGTGTAATTTTCTCAGAAAAAATATTTTTATCAGATTTGGCACACCACGAGTCATCATTAATGACCAAGGGACTCATTTCATGAATAAGCAATTTTCTACTTTATTATCAAAATATGGTGTGACTCATAAAACAGGAACACCATCATGCTCAAACTCAAGGGCAAGTTGAGGTTTCCAACCGTGAACTAAAAAGAATTCTTGAAAAACAGTTGGAATCTCAAGAAAAGACTGGGCTTTAAAATTAGATGATGCATTATGGGCATACTGAACGACGTTCAAAACGCCGATTGGAACATCTCCATATAACTTAGTCTTTGGAAAAGCTTGTCATTTGCCTGTTGAATTGGAACACAAAGCCTTTAGGGCACTGGAAGCATTGAACTTTGATTTAACCTCTGCTAGTAAAAATAGATTTTTGCAGGTTAATGAGTTGGATGAATTGAGAACGGAAGCCTATGAAAATGCTAAGATTTACAAAGAAAAAATTAAAAAAATGGCATGACAATTTGATCCGACCAAAAAATTTTAAAATTGGAGATCATGTACTTTTTTACAATAGCCGTCTCAGGCTATTCCCAGGAAAATTGAAATCCAGGTAGACAGGTCCTTACAATATTATAGATGTTACGCCATACGGAGCAATTGAAATTCAACAAAGCAATGGAGTAGAGAAATTTAAGGTCAATGGTCATAGGCTAAAATTGTACTTTAGAGGACATTTTGAGCAACACCCTTCAGTAACCACGATAGTATGATGAATGCCACAGATACAATGTCGAGCTGACGATGTTAAACTCAGAATTATGGTTCTTTATCCCGTAGCCATTGATGGTGAAGCAACGGAGCCTCATAAGTCCAACTTAGATATGACTAAATGCTTAACCAATTGATCCGGTCAATATCCAGATTATTGTACAACCGGAACATCTCATGTATGCCTCTATAAAAACAGAGTCACCTAGACCGAAGTAACTCCATGGTGATCGGTATGCCTAAGTTACTGGTTGGTTAACCATTCAATTGTCCAAGTCTAATGTTGGCATAGGTAATTTTTTGGTATATATTCAAACCAGGACCTTGTGACTGATAAGGTCTAAAAATAGTCTAGTCTATTATACATAGAACATGTGTGGTCACAGTTTCTTTCAAACTTTCTTTTGTGATCGTATATTTGAAAGCCAAAAAGATTTTTATTTTACTCATAAAGTAGTATTTTTATATTAATTATATTATTTTATATAATCCAACTACCACTTAATCCTTCTTCATTCTTTTTTCACTCTCCTTTCTTTTACTTATCTAAAAATACATTTTCATCCAGAAGAATGAAATGTTCAAGTATGGAGGAGGTTATTTTGGTATAAATATGATTGTACATTTTTTTTAATTCAACTATATATTTTTTATTTTTATATATTATATACTATTTTCTTCCTATTTATGATTTTGATTGTAGGTCTTTAATTAACAATATAAATTTTTTTCGTTATGTTCAATATTATTTCTTTTCGTATTCACATATGATTTTTTATGTCTATGATTTTGACTTTGTGAAAGCAAGAGCAAACATCTTCAACTCAGAAAATCATTGGAATTGAGAAAAATTATGATCACATAGAAGGTAGAATCAATAAATTTGGCTAGAACTTGCTCTGAATGTTCTTCAAGACGAAATAATGGATGATATTGATTTTAAAAAAAATGAAATTAGGCCTTCTTTGATACACAATTCAAGTCTCTCAATTTTCTATCCAAATATACATATTTTACCTTTTAGAAATCTTCTTTGAGCCTTAATCCTATTTTTTTCTACACCATGATATATGACAAAAAACAAAAATATGTAATATATGTATACATTGTTTTACATAAATATAAAGAAAAAGAGTTATTATTTCTTCCAGCTTAGAATGAGAAAAGATTAAACATCATCAAAAGGAAGAAATATTACAAAAAGACGCAATGTTGTGAATATATATATGAGATAGCCAAAAAAAAAAAAAAAAGAGAGAGAAAAATTGATGAAAAAAAGCATTACTGAATGGAGAAAATTTTGAGAAATGTTTGCTCTAAGCTGAAAGAAAAATAGTCACTATCAAATATCATTATCCTACCAATATGAAACCTAACATTACAAGCCATGAAAAGTCCTAAAAAGATTTTGAAAGTTAATATTGAATCTATATTAGTGGAGATGAACATGACAAACAAGTCTATGGACAAGAGTATGATACTTACTGAACACATGATCATAACTCTATCAATTTTAAAAGATTCAAGGGGAGAAGGCTGCAAGTTCTTTTTTATCAAGTAAAAATTTAAAAATAAGGTAAAGAATTTGGTGAAGTAAAAAAGAATAATTGCATTGAGCATGATGAAGGAACTTTATCTTGAATAAATTTTCTATCCTACAAAGATCATGACTTTTGAAGAAAATGTTTTTTACTAAAAAAAAAACCTTTTTCCTCGAGGACGAGCAAAGATTCAAGTATGGAAAAATTTGATGGATATAATTTATTCATATAATTTTACAGTTAAATATTAAGTATTTTAAATAAAACGTGAATAAATAATATCGATCTCTCGCATATTTTCTAACATATTTTGCAGGAAGAAGAAGATATTCAAAGTGAATAAAATAAGAGAATGACCGTTGATGATTTCACTATTCATAGTGCGACTATAACACTGATAATCATGTCCATGATTTTTATACGCTGAAGAACAAAGAGCAAACAGAAGAAGACTCCTCCTCACTTCAACTCACCTTTGCATCTATGAAGAAGTCATCAATTTCACCTTACCTTAGCATCTTTGGAAGTCTTAAGATTATGGTTTCATCTATAAATAGGTGCCAAAAATGTATGAAAATTCACCAATTCACTTGCAGAGAACTACTTTTTCTTGCTCTCTTTCTTTCTTTGTCTTTTATAACTTTAAGCTTTTGTAGTTTTCTTCTTTAGAATAAATACTTCTTCCTAGTCTTTATATTTCTAAAAGTTTCTCTAACTCCATAACTCTCTTTTGTTGGGATAGCTGATGAAACTCGGTATTATTTATAATACTTATCTCAGTTTTAATACATGCTTGGCCTGAAACTTTCTAATCAAATTTTAATATTGTGCTGGAATTATAGTTTGTACTTAATCTATATTTTTACATCCGTCTATTTTATCTCTAGATTATTGTTATATTGATTTTATAATTCTCACGGAGTAAAATTAATGTATAATAATTGAAGAATAAAATAGTAAAGTAAAAACTATTTTTCAAGTCTGTAATTTTGTTTACCTCGGTTTTACTTCTCACGGAGGAATTGTTGTAGGTAAAATTATTGATTTTTTATAAAAATATTGTGACGAAGTTTTTACTACTTTTAATACAATTCGGGCAAGAAAAATATTTCAGTTTAATCATCACTAGTTATAATTTGATTAATACGCCTAACCTCACGGAGTGTTATTAATTGATTATTTTTAGTGGGCAAAATATAATTGAATTAACAATAAATAATTATTCTTAAGAGAAATACATGTCAAAACTGAGATATTTATTATAAATATTACCAAGTGAATTCAACTATTCCCAATTCTTTTTAAATTTGAAATCTTCCGGAAGTTCTTTATTTTAGTTTAAGTAAATTTAAATTAAAAAGTCCAAGAAGGGCTCTCAAATAAAGAAAATTGTCAAGCTTTTGAACTCGCCTTGAAGTTGAGCTTGATACTTCTCATTTTGCTTAGAAATTTTCTCGCTCATGCAACTTCTTCGAATCCCGTTGAATGGCTGTGGTTCCGAGACTCAAGTCTGGAGTCGCCAGGTGAGATAGTCGGTTCACGAATCGGAAACCTATTTCCACAGCAAGCTCCTCAATTTGACCCGGTCTGTCACACTTTGGACATCGCCACCGGGATCATTGAGGTCCCATGAAGACGTAACTCACTTTTCATCAATTTGATTCTCTCAGATAGTAATTAAAATACTACAAGTCCGCAGCATAGAATAACCCAATCTCCGTGGGACGATATCTTAAACTATATTAGAATTTGACAAGAACGAGCAGACAATTCCTATGCACTTTGGACCTCGACAAACAGCTAAATCCCGAATTGATTTTCCTAGCCTCCTACGCTCGCGAGCAACAACCTTCGCCTGGACACATACTGATATGTCGAGTATATCTATTTAGGTAATCACGCACAAGTTGAATGTAGACCCTTTCTTCAAAGCTATAATGCAGAAGAAATGACCAATCAATCACGAGAATAGGGAAGCAGTTCATAAGGAGGTAGAGAAATTGCTGAACAATGGATTCATACAAGAAGTCTACTAGCTAGACTAGCTATCAAATGTGGTGGTCTCTCCAAAGAAGAATGGTAAGTGGAGGATGTGCATAGATTTCATAGACCTGAATAAAATGTCCTAGAAGGATTCTTTCTCGCTACCAAACATTGACCAGCTCATTGATTCTACGTTGGGGCACGAAACCTTAAGTTTTTTGATGCGTATTACGGGTACAATTAGATCCTCATGAATCCGTATGATCAAGAGAAACCTCTTTCGTTATAGACCGCGGGACATATTGTTACTGGATGATGTCGTTCAGATTGAAGAATGTCCATTTACCAATAACTGGTAAACATGATGTTCAAAGATCAAATTTGGAAGACAATGGAGGTGTACATCAATGACATGCTGGTAAAATCATAGTTTGCAAAGGACTATATTAAGTACTTGGAAATAGCATTTGATATATTGGAAAAGTTTGGTATGAAACTCAATCCTGAGAAGTGTGCTTTCAGGGTGTCTTCTGGCATGTTCCTTGGTTTCATCGTCTCAAACCAAGGGATTGTAGCTAATCCCATGAAGATAAAAGCTATTGAGGCCATTATGAAGGTACTAAAAAGTGAGGCAGAGGTGAAAAACCTCAATGGCCGTATCACTTCATTAAGCAAGTTCATCTCCAGACCTTAGAATGATGCCATCAGTTCTTCAATTTGATGAAAAAGAAAAAAAGCTTCGAGTATATGAAACAATGACAACAGGCCCTCGAAGATCTGAAGAAGTACCTTTCAAATCGTCCATTGCTGGCCAAACCACGTGAGGGAGAGCTACTTTTGTTACACTTGGCAGTCTCAGAGGTAGCCATAAGCATCGTCCTTGTATGGAAGGAAAAAGAGTGCACTCTCCTATATACTACATCAGTAAATCCATGTTGGACGCGGAAGACTCGTTATCAACATCTAAAAGAGCTCGCATTGGCTCTAGTTGTAGCTGCTCCTAAGTTGCGGCCTAATTACCAAAGTCATACAATTGTCGTTGTCTCGTCCTTACGACTAAGGACCATTTATGCCAAACTTGAACTCTTGAAACACACAACAAATGGGTCATGGAGTTATGGGAGTATGATATCATTAACCAGCCTTGAACGGCCTTAAAATCACAAGTTCTCGCAGATTTCATCGTTGACTTCAATACTAACATACTGCCTAAAGTCGAAGATGAATTGAAAGCTATGGGAGGGATAACGCTCGGATAATGGACGATCTACACAATTGGAGCTTGAATGACAAAGGAGTTGGGCTTGTTTTAGTGTTGAAGATCCCAACTAGAAATGTGTTTCGAAAGGCCACTAGTTGCCCACTGATCATGAATAATGAGACAGAATATAAAGCAGTCAGTCATTCAAGGCCAGGCTTACATATTGGGGGCTGGAAGCTCAGTCTCAACAGTGATTTGCAATTGGTGGTCAATCAAGTAAAAACAGTCTTCACAGCTAAGGATACTCGTATGCAGGAGTATCTTGCTAGGGTAGAAGCCATCCTCAAGAACTTCCACAAGTGGAGATTGCCCAAATACTACTGCTCCTCATATAAAATGGCACCATGAGCATATAAAACAACATGTCATTCTAAGTCATCAGTCAGATGCTGAGGCATGGAAAAAATTTGATAGGGTGTACCCGATATTTGCTAATAAACCAAGAAACATCATGTTGGCTTTATGTTAAGATAGGTTCACTCCATTTGATGTCACTTCTATACCATATTCTTGTTGACCCGTATTTGTCATGTTGTATGATCTTCCACCGAAAATGTGCATGACCAGTCCATATCTGTTTCTGAATTGCATTATCCTGTGTCCACATATCCCGAAAGCCTCGATTGATATATTTTTGCAGTCTTTGAATGATGAGCTAAAGTTATTGTGGCATGAATGTGAGGAAACATATGATATATCAAACAACCAGAACTTTCAACTGCATGCTTCTTTGATGTAGACTATAAATGATTTTTCAGCTTATGGCATGTTGTCTAGGCAGTCCATTGCTGGCAAGTTCTCTTGCTCTTGTCGTATGGAAGATACAAAATCATTCACTTTTTCACATGGCAGTAAGAACACATGGTTCGACTGTCACCATCGGTTCTTGCTAATGGATCATGCATTTAGGAATAACACTAGTACATTTATGAATAATCATACTGATTTTGATGAGCCTGCACTAAGGTTGTCTGGACAAGAAATATGGGATAGGGTTAAGGTATATCCTAAGGTAACTGAAGAACCGCCATCTAGACAACCTGGTTATGGTGTTGAGCATTATTAGACTAAGTAGAGCATCTTCTAGTTATTGTCTTATTGGAAGGATAATCTTCTTCGACATAACATGGATTCCATGCATATTGAAAAGAATTTTTTTGAGGCCAGTTTTAATACTGTGATTGATGTCAAGAACACCACAAAGGATAACATAAAGGTCAGGTTGGCCCTTCAGAAACTTTGCAGGCAACCTGAGTTACACTTATCTCATTCGGCAACAAGATTCGGATGTCCAAGGCCAGCTACACATTATAATTGGATGAGAGAAGAAAGATTGTTGATTGGATAAAGAATTTGAAGATGCTTGATGGGTATGCATCAAAATTAGAAAGGTGTGTTGAAATGAAGAAGGAAAGTTGACCCATATGAAAAGCCACTATTTTCACATTTCATGGAAAACTTACTCCCAATTACTTGCATTCAATGGATTGCCTGATAAAGTATGGAAACCCCTCACAGAAATACGCTTATTTTTTAATGAGTTGTGTTCTAACACATTGAGGGGAGAAAAATCTTAATTTGACGGAAAGTAACTTTCCTTTAGTCTCAACTAAGTTGACAGAAATCTTTCCACCTAGTTTCTTCAATGTAGTGGAAAATCTTCCAATTCATCTTGCGGAAGAGGCATGACTTGGAGGCCCGGTGCACAGTAGATGGAAGTATCCCTTTAAGAGGCAATTTCCCTTTATCATTTACTCACTTATGTTTAGCTAAAGTAGTTTTTTTTAATAAAAGTATTATGCAGGATTATTGGTAAGCGTAAGCGGGACGTAAAAAATAGGTCCCAAATTGAGGGGTCGGTATGTGAGGCATATCTGGCTAGGGAAACTTCTCATTTCTGTTCATATTATTTCGATCAAAATGTGCCATGCTTGAGAAATAGGCTGAACCGGCATGATGATGGCGACAACAAAGATCCCGTGTACCCAGTATTTTCCATATTTATTCAACCTGGTAGAGGACCGGATAAAGGTGAAGTAAAATCCTTCACTTACCGGGACAAAAAAGCAGCTACAACATATGTGTTGTTGAATTATCCCAACATTTAACCTTTTTACAGGTAAAATTCATTTTACATTATCGCCTAACATGCAAGACCCATCATACTTTTAACTTTTGGGAATTTTTATTGTATTTGCGTCAAACAGTTACTTTGTGGGTCAGTTTGGCGCTACTGCTGTTTATGAAAATTTTCCAGATTGGTTTAGAGAATTTGCAAGTGTTACTTAAACTAATACGTAATATTTTCAGCTATATAATAGTTGGTTTAACATCTAAACTTTCTTGAACTATATGTAGGTTCACAATCTGACTAATGGTATATACATCCCATTGCTGTATGATATATCTTACGGATCTTGTTATAAAAATAAGAGGATATCTAAGTAATTTATCAATGGGTACAAGTTTCATACTGAAAAATGGTCCTTGGAAAAGAAAACTAATAACAACAGTGTATGGGTGAAAGATGGCACTAGTGACCAGGATGGAGATTTTGATTATTATGGGATCTAAAAAATTTTAGAAGTAGTGTTTACAGCTGGTTGGCCTCGCAAAAAATTGACGCTTTTTCGGTGCAAGTAGTTTGATCTGAGTCCTAAGGGTACAACGGTAGACCCATGTTTTAAAATAGTCGAAGTTAATCACACTAGGTCATATAGACATTATGAACCTTTCATCATAGTCCAAAATGTGAAACAAGTGTACTACACTCTTTATCTACCGACCAAGAATAAAGCCAAATTCAAGGCTAAGACCAAATAGTGGGCTGTTCTAAAAAGCAAGCCAGTGGGAAAAGTGGAAGTAGATGATGCATTAGATGTTCCATTTCAAAATGAGATTTCAAGTGTTCAACTGATTGTGGATGAAGAATTAGCTGATCAGTTGCATCATAGTGAAGGCAGTTATGAAGAGTTTGATGTTTCAGTGTTTAGTTATGAAAAAAATAGAATAATTTTGGAGAAAAAGCATCTAGGGGAAATGAGGAGGAAGAATATGTTGATGAGATTGAAACAAGCAAGGAAGAATTTATTGATGATAATAAAACGAGCGAGGAAGAAAAACTAGCTGAGGAAATTGAAATGGGTTATGATTGATATGTTGGTAGTTTTATGTTGTTACTTTTCTACTTAATATGTTAGTAGTACTTAATGAATTTATTCTATATATTCTTATGCTTATGATTTTTTATTGTGCTTATATTATAGAGATGACATCTATGGGGAAGGCTACTAAATCTAAAGGAAAAAAGAAAGTTCAAAGTACTCTCTGCCATGCTTCTTCTCCTGATTTTGATCATACTTCCCCTCCTTTACCTCATATGCTTCCTACTTGTTCGCCGTCTACATATCCTCTTGATTTTTTCACGGTGCCCTCTATGGCTTCCCCTGGCATATATTCTATGCGTGGATCCAACCCTCCCTATCAGTTTATTTCTATGCCTGTCATGCCACTTTCTCCCTCGGGTTATATTGTTCGTCCCCATGCTGTGAGCCCATCCATACCTTCGCCATCATCCAGTCTATCACCATCCCTGTCATCACCTACTCCTAGTGCATCTATATTGCAGGTTATCAACCCTACACTATTATTTATGCCTAAAATCGATCACCTAGATTAAACAATTAATTAAGAATAAGGTCACAAGCAATACAGTAAAATACGATGAAAAAGAAAATAAGAAAAAGAGAGAAATAATGAGCAAGAAAGGTAAAGTAGTCTTATTCCTTGAGAACAGCCGAATTCTGTGGTGAATTGTAATGCTGTACAATACAATGTAAGGAGGGGTATTTATAGTAGTAGATACCCTGTCCTAATTAAGGTAAAATACAAAGACTAATAAGGCCATGAGCCTATAACTCAAGGCGGTGGTACACAAAACCCTAACTAGGAGACTGTAACCCTAAGGCAGTAGGATGTATGCCCTTTGTCCTATGTCCGTACCGCCTGAACGGTCGTAACTCGAAGGACATGTGTGTATCCTTTGCGCCCGGTGATTTGTAGGATAAGTCTAGTATCTCCAGCTGGACTCGTAACCCCGTAATAGTAGGTGGCGTATTTTTCACATACAACTATCCCCGTCCGTCGACGCTTCTGTACGGTGCGGACATTCATGAGCTTGGCATGATCGATGAATTTGGGAGATCGGAGATCGCTCCTGAGGGAGATCGTAATCAAGTATTATTTCTGTTAGTTTTTAATTATTTAATATATATTTAAAAATTTTAAGTATTGAATATATTTATTTATACTAACATGAATTTTATGTAGTTTTGCTCCTTCAGACAAGGCTATAACGCGTGTTATGGAATATCAGAAATAGATTTATGTGGAATCGTGGAGATCCTGAGGTAAGGTACTCCTGCCAGTCAAGATCTTTCAGGTATTAACTATATTTAATTTATTAATAATTTAGGTAAGTATCACTTGTTTTAATTTAATATTACTAATTATTTCAGATAAAATGTGTGTGGCGTCCATACTGTGAAGCTCTAATGCAAACCAATTTTCTTAACAAATGCGCTGATAGAGTCAAAGATACCTTTTATCAAGCTCCGGAAAAAGGAGAGAAGCCTGAATGAATATACCCGAAACGTTGGAGCAAATTAATGGAATACTGGGCTAGTGAAGAATTTTAAAAGAAGAACGCCCAAGGAAAGACAGCTCAAGCCTCCAAAAAGGGTGGATTGTTGCACACCAGGGGTTCAATTAGTATAGGGACTCATCATATGAAATTGGCAACTTATTTAATAAATATTTTTTATTTAATTGTCATTAATATTTTATCTAACTTATTTTTTAATTAATATTTTCTTTAACTATTTTTTTTATTTGGTAGGAAAAGAAAGAAGGGCGCCCTACGTCTCAGCTTGAGTTCTTTAAGAAGGGGCATATACTAACAGACTATGCCAATAATGAAGTTGTGTGGGTCGAGGATCACGCTAGAAAAGCATATATAATTTTTTAACTTTAAATTTGTCTGTATAATCCTTCAATATTTTTAAATATAATTCCTGTATTAAATTTATTTCTGGAGGACTATCTAGCCCGTAGCAAGAAGGGATCTAAGGTTAGGCATCCGAAGCTGGTAGCACTACCCCAACAAAACCGTCATCTGAGGAAGAAACTTCACTATGGTTGGAGGTGAATGGTGGGATAAAGAAAGGTAGTGCACACGGCCGGATCATAATATTTCTTGAGTCGTCTGAAAGCGGGTTTGACTAGCACTTACTCTTCTAGTTCTTTACATCCTCAAAAGGTGGTAGACTTGTTGCGCAATGAAGTAGAAATGCTAAAGAAGAGCGCGAAGAGGATTGTAAAGCTTCATAGGTGAATTACAAAGTGTTGGAGAATATGATGAAGGAGCAATCGGGAAAGAAAAAGGACAAGAGCAAGAGAAAGGGCAAGGGCAAGAGCAAACATCGATACCCCTACATCGTCCTAGTCTGACTCCGAGGAAATGGTATAGTGAAGTGTTGCTGTTTTAGACTTATGTTTGATTGTTTGTTATGTTAAACTTGTTTGATCGTTAGACTTGTTAGATGTGTTTAACTTGTTAGATTTATGTTAGACTTGTCCTTTGATATGTTAGAAGCTTTTAAATATTGTTTAGACTTATTTTGAATTGACATGTGGTGACTGTTGTAATTGCAGGTTTTATTTTGTAAGTTTTACCCAAATTTCCAACCGATTTGGTTAAAAAAAATTCTAAATTTGCTAATTTTCGACCGATTCAATCGGAAATTGTGAATAATAATTCCAGCTCAAGAACATTTTGACCGATTCGGTCAGAAATTAGCAATTCTAGAAATGACTGTTATGAATGTCTTGGGACCATTTTCAGTCAAAAGTGTCGACCGCATCTATCTGGTCAGAAATCGGCAAGAATCGACCAATTTTCGACCAATTTTCGACCAATTTGGCAGTAAAAAATGGCTTGATTTCTAGTAGTGACTGATGTGAGGTTTTTATAGTCCTGAGCTCTCCTACCTTCATAGCTATCTTTTCACTACCAGAAAAATGCAGTTTTCCGACGGAGATTTTCTATGGAATCTGTCAAAAAATGGCTTGTCGGAAACGTTTTTCATCTGAACAGGTCATTTTTTGACAAATTTAACAAAAATTTCTGATGGACGTCCGTACAAAATCTCTTTATTCTGGTAGTGTTTGGGGTGTGGTTTTTCTTAGATTATATTAGGATGTCAGATCTAAAGACCACCATGCATAAATACGTAGAAAGACAAGCGAATAATCATTTTTCTCCTCGATTAGAGTCAACGGCAAACAAGTCCTACACAATTTTCTTTAGAACTAAGATTTCAAAATAAACTTTATATATATATATATATATATATATATATATAGGCAACTCTGATATCCAACACATGTATTAATACATAGTTTACCTTTCAAGCTTGTAACCAAATTTTTTTGACACACCCTTCATTTTGGTTTAACATTTTACACATCAAATATTTTCCAACTAGTGTCTAATACACATCTTTTCTGTACTTTCTTAGTCTTTCTTGTAAATTGCATTGCACATGCCAATCAAAGCGCGACATATGTCATAACTTAAAAGACAAATATTTTGACAATATTTAAAAAAAGTAAATATGCCATCTTCCTAACATCCTCCCCGGTGATCGGTCGATCATCTTCTCCAGCCCATCTCCCAGTTGGCTTCTTTATCCAACCCCCAATCCCCTCAACTTCCTTCTCCAACCTCACTCCTCACCGCTTCTCCAAAAAATAACTCAAATGCACCCTGGCTTCGTTACCCTTCCCCTAGTTTTCCCTCCATGTATGTCACTATCATAGTTTCTTTTGAGAAGGAATGAGGAAGAGAAGAGACATGAGGCTTGAATCGTGGAGCTAGTATGGTCTAGATAGGTACATATCGATAGGTTTTAAGATGATGGAGAAGTGGTGGAGCAATTAAAGGAGAATGACAATAAAAGAAAAAGCCAGCTTAAACCATCAATTTTTTTTAATCATATATGAGTCGTTCAAATAAATTATAATGTATACAATTTTTACTCCAACATGCCTTATTTATTTATTTGAGCATGTAGACAGGAGGTGTGTATAAGACATACTTGAAAAAATATTTGGTACGTAGAAAACTGCTCGTGAAGGAAGAGTACGTCAACAAAATCAGATTACAAATTTGGGGTTAAATTATATTTTAATTGTTATATTAAACTTAAAATTGCAAGCATTTTTCTCTTAATCGTTTGCAAACCATCTTTAATAGTACACCTCATAGAATTTTGGTTCCTTCACATCCAAGCTATTTTGAATAGATCCATTTTTTTTTCACATGAACATGCTTGTGGCACACACATACTATTACTACCATTTAAGAAAATCCTTTGGCTTTTTGCAGCCTCGTAAAGTATTTAACCAAAGGTTAGCAGCACGGCACATCTTAACCCAACCCCCACCTTGTTCACATGTACCTTAACATCACGTAAATCAGAATTATCACCTAATACATCCAAAATTACCTTATACAAACAACAGCGACAGTAAAAAGAAAAAGGAAAATACCATTACTATTAATACTATACTGTAACCAAGTTCATTGTTCTCGTATCTTTATGTTTAATTTAATCAAAAAGGACAAGACAAGTTCTTGAAATATATTGATACTATCGATCTACATTAAAGAACAAAGACATAAATCTTGTCTAAACATTTGTTGATTGTAAAAATTCATGAAGTTGAATGGGTTGTAATGGGAGAGGGAAATGGTGTTGTTCTTACAAAAGAACCACCATTCTTGTTTGTTTAATTAACATTTTTGTTGCTCTTTATGTTCTTCAATCTTACACTTCAGTATACATGTACACTCCCAATGATTCCCAAAGAGGTAACTTTCTTGTTTTGGAAATTACCCTTTTCTTGAATTTGAATTTTATGCACACCCTTTTGGGGATTTTTAATGCTGGTTTCTATATTGGGTTTTTGCGTTAACAGCTTTTAAGTATACTCCAGATCAAGTTAGGAAAATGGAAGAGTCGAATCGAATACGAAAACAGCTAGAACCAGTGGAACTTATTAAACTGGTAAGACCCTTTTTAAAGGTTGGATTTTAAGCTGTATTTTTGAAATGTTGAGGCTATGGATTGATGAGTGATGTTTGTGTTTTGTGATGAAGATAAAGGGATTAAAAGAAGAATTATCCATAGATGAAAAAGTGGTGCAAGTACCACAGAAAATTAAACAGAAGATAGCAGATGAAATACTAGCAATTTTAAAAGGCGTCAGTGCAAGCGGGAATGCACTAGTGCAACGAGGTGATTATGCCTTTCGATAACTGATTAAATTGATCAAATGTTAAGCTAGCTTTGTTTCCTAAGCTTCATTGTTGAATCATTTCATTGGAGAGACTTCTTGTTCTTTTCATGCTTTAGCTTAGATAAAATGTGAAATTCTTGTCATCCTGTCTTTTTCCTAGTTTTCTTTTGGGTTGTTAAATTTTAAGTTGGATCATTGCAAGATCTAATAGTATCAATCTATATGTAGAAACTTTTGTTGAGACAGCACACACCTTTTTGTGTAAGAGGTGGTCATTAAGGTGCATGATATTTGAGTATGGTACAAGGCTTAACCTCATTCATCCAACAAGCCTGCCCAACTATCTATACAAGAGGGTGCGTCATCTTTATACCAAAAGTATAAATGAAACAAACATGAGACTTTTCGCTTAACTAGGAAATGCTACTTAGGTTGAAGATTGGGATAAGAATGACAAGACCGATGCTCGTATTAGACTCCAAGTTTTGGTCTTTCTATTTCCTTTTTGTCCTCTCCTCTGGTAAGTGGTCCCAGTGTCTATCTTGCCTACATAAGATATGTTGTAGCTATGTTTAGAAGTGAAAGTATATTGGATAAATGAATGTGAACTTGAGTATTGTGATTTGGTTCTTCATGAGATAGGATGCTTACGTAATATGTAGGAGCGACCTCATCTTCGGATGTTATTCCTTTATTGCTTATCAAAAAGTTAGGAAAGGATAGTATTCCATTACTCCTGGGGACTCCTGTATAATACCTAATTTGGCTTATCTCAGTTTCTATTCCACTCGTCCTTTCAGAAAAACCTTTTGCTATTTCTCTAAGAATTTTCACAGAAGAACTCAAATCGAGTCCCTAACTTCAGTTCACCTGTAAAACCACAAATCAGTGCTGCAAGATTCCTCACAAATGAAGAGTAATATGAATCAATTACTTTTGCAACAAGAAGGAAATTGAGAAAGGTGACATTCGAATACATAAGTTCCAGAATTTATGCTACCTTACTTTCTTTTGATAGTATATAATGTTATATCTGGAACTCCAATTATGGTCGTAGAGCATCGGGAGTCCCACGTTTGGATTATGGCAGGGAGTTATGGTAGGTGGCTGACCAGCAGAAAAATAGTCTAATATTTATGAATCCTCTAAGTAAACTATTCGTTTGAACATCCTTCTCTAGGAATCGGAACATCGGCACCGGTATAGTGTTAAATGAGCATGAGTTCTATCCTTGTGTGGCAGCTCAACATTGATTGCAAAATCTACAGATTCTTGCCTAACATCCCTGAGCAATCTTCAAAAATCAAGCAAATTTTGTCTTTTCTTCAAAATTGTAGATGTTCTCCTCAAATCATGGCTCCCTTGACCCCATACTTTTGTTTTCGTTAAAGTAACTGAGGGTGGAATTTGTCAAGTTGGAGGCAAATTCTGGTAAAATTCTTTGTATTTGTATTCTACCACTGTCAACGCACTATATTTTGCTTGACATGATTCGATTCAGATCCCACCTACACAGCTGGTTTGTCGTCACCATAGGTTGTCGGTACCGATTGGAGGATCACTGTGACAGCAGATGTTGGACCTATATTACTGAAATTCAATGAATCTAGACATGTTTGTCATAGTCTCACCGTGAGCACAGGAATTTGAACAGAAGCATTGAATGAGAAAGTTCAAACTAACATCCGTTGAAATCCACCAAGTTGATCATCTAACCACTTTCATTTGGAAGGGAAAAGTTCAATAGAATATTATAGCATTACTTGATCAATGGTCTGTTATTGTCTTTATTTGAATTTTCAAGTTCATTAATGTGATTGCCTGATTGGTCTGTCATCTCTAAGGAAACAAATGATGGTATTCTAGGTTTCGTTATTTATCATCCTTTCTGGAAAGAGATGTGGTTCAATTTATTTGCCATCTTAAAGATGTGATGGAGATTAATTGTTTGCTATTAGAAGAAGAAAACGAGAAGTAGAGCATTGGAAATATTGCCATTATTACAGAGGTGTAAAATTTGGATTGAAAAGAGTATGAGAGTTTTGAAGGGTGGAGAATTCTTTTGTAGAAATTAAGGGGTCCTTGTCTCTGTGTATCTTGGTGAGCCATGAGATTCCTGTTAGCATTGACAATCAGGTGATATCCTCAATCATGCTTGTAACTTTTTTGCTTATTGTGTACTACTTACAGACTATGGATTTCTCCAACTTATCAATACAATTATTACTTCATCACAAAAGTTATTCTCGGTTGGTGCAACTTTTTGCTGATACGTTCTTTTGTACTGATAATTTGGTTTAGGCTGTAGAGATAGGGGTTAATTTATGTAGCGGTGTGCTTTAGCGGTTTCAGTTTGGTGCTTTAGAGTAAAGTGGAAGAACATTGCATATCCAATAGAGTACTTTAATAAGGAGTTTGGAATAGATTGATGCTCTGCCTTCCATGTGGTGGAAATATGACTGTATAAGGGAACTCCTTTTGCAGATCTGTCAAGTGATAAGAAACATTATTCCACTAATGAAGCTATCACTTTTGTTTGAGTCTTTTTATCTTGTTCTATGCTCATTAAGAAAATGTTTCATATCAAGTCTGTCTTGCTATAACTTCCTTCTCTAATTATGAAGATGCCATCTCTAGTTGGAAATGTTATGCCTGGCATCTTTTGCGTGATCGCTCAAACTTAATGAACTGTAATCTGTAGGTTGCCCTTCTTTAACTAGAGATGCGCATTTGTTCTGGCTTATTACTTGCTTTATTTTTTTTCCTGATAGTGACATCCTTTGACATACTTGTGAGTTATCATAAATGATATACTGGTAGATTTCATTTACTTAGCTTATATTCTGTGTTGATGGCTGTGGCACTGAATAATGGTGTATTTTAATGCTGTGTTTTTTTCTACTGTTTAAAATCCACATAACCTTGTATCATGCTGCCAAATGGGGGTGTCATCCTTTTAACTTTTATCAGTGTTTGTGCGATTAAGATCTACAGAGATGTTTACAATTATCTCATTACTAACTCACTCTTCAAACTGGCTTCTTTTTTATCCCTTCCTGCACAGCTTGTCAAGCTCAAAGAAGTAGACAAAAATAAACAATGCTTTATCTAGTGGCTAGAGGATCGATCTCGCTTTTGCATATAACAGATTCCTCTTGCTTTGTTGATTCTTGTAGTTTTCTTGTCCCATCTACTCTATCGTGCTGATGTTGTTTAGTTGTTATTGCAAATGACGCCATCATATTTTGAGAAGTCAAGAAGTTTCATTAATAAAAACCAAGTTGGGTGCCAAAAAATAAGTACAAGATGTTTGTGTGATTCTCCTTGAGTTATACATTGTCTTCCACCAAGTTTGATCAATTTTCGATACAACATGGTATTTTCTCCTTGCACAAAAATTATAAGTTGAAATAAAAAAGTTTTTTAAATGCTTTTCCATATCCTATTACTACTATGGAACAATCTTTTATACCCTACGTTCCATAGACTCCAAAAGAGAGAAAATGGTGTCATCCTCCATGTTGCCTTCCTTTCATTGTCAATCCTCTCCAATCTCTACTTCGTAATTTCTTCCTCCATTGTTGTTGGTGCACCCAATGGATATTAAATAATGAGAATGCAACAGCTACAGGCCCAACTGCAATGCAACAAGATGATTAGTATGTATCCTCCCTCCAGATTCTTTTCACATGCAACACCAGCTCACGAATACCCTCCTTCTCTTTCTTGAGTTATCTGCTATTTAAATAGCATCTCACATTGCATACCAAACAAAGAAAACTATATTCTTTGGGGATTTTATGTCCTAAACCTTTTCCCCCACACCCCTCTTGCCCCCCTCCCCCTTTCTGACAACTCACAGTAATAGGAGTTATCATCCAGCCCCCTCTACATCATTTTCTCTCATCCCTCATCCTTAATTGATCGATATATATTTTCCGAAAAAGAATCCTCAATTTCATCACATCCCTAATTTTGGATGACCCTTCTAAAGCTTATATCACATTTACTCCCTTGGATGACAACTCAACTCCCCTTCACTCTTTGAAAGCTAGATACTTGGTCAGTTTGTTCAGTTGGAACTTTTTAAGCCCTGCAAATAGCACTAATGTATTTTTCAACTTTATTAGCTCCCTAATCTTAAGATAGCCTATTGTAGTGGAGCTAATTTTAGTAACAACATTTGTAACTTTCCATCCAGTGGACGCATTTAATTGATTAACCTCCAAAAAAAAAAAAAAAAAAAGATAATCAGCTATGAAAGCATCTTTTCATACACCATCCCATACACGTGTTTGTGCATCCTTCATGGGTATTCCCTCACACCATGCATCCAATATACCTAGCTAACCTCTCTCTGTAACATTTATGCCTAGTAGATCTACAATGGGGGCTACATAATTGCTGAGAAAATTGATGGCAATTTCTCGTGAAAGGAAAAAAGATCTTGAAATGGTGTTCATTAACCTAGAGAAAGCATATAATAGAGTAACATGAAAGGTCATTTGGTGGGTAATGGAGAAGAAATGAATTCATATGAAATGTACAAATGCCATAAAGGACATTATGAAGGAGCCATTGCTAGCGTGAGAACAATAGTAAGGGAGTTACCACTACCCTTAATAGTGGGTCAACACTTTTCATTAAAAAAAGATAGTGGGTCTGCACCACAGATCAGCACTGAGCCCCTCCTATTTTACTTCATTTTTTTGATAAAGTAAAATAACCTTATTAAAAATAAAAATGGGAACGCTCCATATACAAGCTGTATATCAAAAGTTAAAGAACCTACATCAAGAAATAGTCCTCGATTATCTATACACATCGGAAGTACACCAAAAGAAATGAGAAACAAAAGACTACTGTGCATCTTAGGAAAACTACTCTCGACCGTTTCAAAAGCTCTCATATTTCTCTTTTTCTAATAACCCACATAATTGCTAAAGGAGCTATATCCTATGGTCTCGGTCTTCCTCTTTCTGACTATATATTTTTTGCTTTTGTTAAGGATGAGCTAACAAGTATAAATAGGGCCTCCCTGGTTAAAATCCTAAACTGGATAAACTTTATCTCTACATCCCCAACAAGTGGTCTACACGATCCAAGACACTGCTTGAAGCTCAGAGGTTTCGAATGTGATTGGATCTTTAGAAGATAAGCAAAAAAACAAAGGAGGTCTGCAATGTTCAGGTGTTCGATGAAATGTTCGAATATTCTGCAAAGGCCGAAGGTCATATATTCAAAGAAAGTTCATATTGTTCATCCAAGATTTTCACTGATATTCATTCAGATGATACGATTATTATCTCTGTAATATACTCCATTTTGATAAGGAACCACTAATGGAGAAAACTAATATGGATGTTGGATTTGAAGGTTCAGACAGAGACATTGTTCGATGGAAAAATTAGCCATCACATGTTACATGGATTAATGAGGATGAATTTTGTTTGCCCGATCCCTCTTTTGGAATTATATCAGTACTCACACTTACCGGAGTCGAGTTTTCATCCATCCATAAAGAATGATGTAGATCCTAATGGATAATTTAATATTTATTTTATTAATTAAGTTATTATTACTAACTTTTAGTGATATAGTTTATCTTTATCATTTGTCTAGCTAGATTAGATTATTTATCATTATCTATTATTTTATATTATCGCTTAGTTAGAAATAAACTTTACCTAGTCTATGATTTTTTTTAACCATGCAAGGCTCCATATTATAAATAGGGCCTCCCAGGTTCATTGTAAAACTGTTCGGTTGATGAATAATAATATTAGACTTGATTCCCTATCTTAATTCTTCTTATTTTCTCTATTCTTCTTCTAGTTCTCCATTTCCCTATGGTGCTACATCACAATACAAGGTAAGGTACCATGGAGTATGTTATTTGCTGAAGTCTTGTATTGATTGACGAAAACCTGCGAGGGTGTCAGAGTGTAAGGGTTTTAGGACTAGTGGAAGTAAGACGAGATGCATGCATTGTAAATTTAGCCAGCGTTAGAAGAGCTAAGTTGATGTGGGACTAGAAGGGATTGCGGTGTCAAAATGCAAACAATTTAGATATCTAGGCTTGTTTCAAGAGAATGGAATGGTACATGAAGGTGTTACTCATAGAATTAAAATTGGATGGTTGAAATGGAGAAGTGTTACCAGGGTGTTATGAAGTGAATGCTAAGTTCTACTAACGGTTATAAGACATGCAATGTTACATGGTAGTGAATGTTGGGCCCACTGAAGTCCAACATATCCATAGATGAGTGTTGCAGAGATGCGGGTGCGAAGATGGATGTGAGGTCATACAAGATTAGATAAGATTAGAAATGACCACATCCGATAGAAGGTGCAAGTAGCACGCATTGAGGATAAAATATGAGAAAGTAACTTGAGATGGTTTGGTCATGTCCTTCATCGACCTGCAAATGTGTGTAAGTGTGAAACTATGAAGAATGAAGGTGTTAGAGGGGGATAAGGTAGACATAAGATTATATCGAAGGAAGTTGTTTCGAAAGACCTACAATTTCCTAGAATCAATGCAAACTTGACAAAAGATAGTGCACAATAGGAGAAAAGGATCTTTATAGCTAATATCTATTTGTTGGGAATAGGTTTCATTTGACCTTATCGTAGAGAATTTTATGTATTGATAATATTATTATTACAATCATTTGAATATATTTAATTTATTTTTTACTTTTATTTCTATTTGGTGACATGATGATATGAGTTGAGCTTAAACGGAGAAACATGGTCGGTGAGGATTTATGTAGCTGACTCCAACTTGTTTGGGGTTGAGGCGTTGTTGTTGTAACCTCCCTCCATAACACCCACAAACACCCGTTTTGGGTCATTTTGCACCCACAACCACCTTCCAGACTACGGATGCTCATGTTCTGTACTATTCCCAACGGAATGAATTCAGATTTTCGTATCGTATGCGTAACCCAAAACAACGTCACACCAAATTAAAGTCCTGAAAGGATATTAAAATTGTCTAGTTTGTAGTTCGCAAAAAGTTAACGTATCGTCGACAAATAATAGATGAGAGAGACATATTACCCCTCCTATTTTCACAAATTATTTCATCATGCTTGATCAAATACCTTTCACCATCTATCATTTGAGTGTGTAGTCTAGCTAATACTAACTTGGTCATTTGTGGAATTCAGACTGCTATAACCAGTTGAACTTCAGTAGGTCCACCCATTCAGGGCTGCTGATAATTATCTCCATAAAATCAGAAATGGACTTCATCAGTTAATGAGCAGTTTTTATGCAATTAGCTGAAACTCGATTATGTGCACCTAAAGGTCACGGGTTCAAGCCGTGGAAACATATAGGCTGCATACATCACACCCCCTTGGGGTGCGGCCCTTCCCCCGACCTTGTGTGAATGTAATGCTTTGTGCACCGGGCTGCCCTTTTTTATTCTGTGCCGTTCATTACTGGGTGATAGAACCTTTAGAATTACTGTCTTAGCTCCATATTGTGACTGGATCTTCTTGGTGTGATATGAGCACTAGTTCGTACTATATTAGCTTGTGTGTTGTAAAACACGACACTCAAACTTATACAGACCATCCTCTTGGGGTAGTTTCTTAGTACACAACTCTATCTAATATGGGTCATTTTCTGGGTTGTAGGATGATAGGGCTCGGTAGTAGCACCATATATTAATTAGTTTGTCCTCCCTCTCTTACCCTTCGTCCCCCCTCTCTCCAATTTTCTCTTACTTTTTTAGTGCTTCTACTTCTTGGTCTTGTTTCAGTGTGTTCATGTATAGTAACTTTAACAACTGCAGTAAACCTGGAGTACCTTGTGCTACATGCATCATTATAAAATGGAGTGCCTATAGCACTCTGATTGATGTTGTAGCTATCATCACATCCCGGTGTTATTTCTAATATATTTAGTTAACCATGAGTTGATGTTTTAGTAGTGATTTATGTACCAATGAGTCGAATAAAATGTCAATTATTTGATACCCTTGGCTAAAGTTAATTTTATTGAACTCAAAACGTGGCCTTAGCATCATGAAGCATATATATGTAGAAGACCTGCTTAATGATCTACTTATCCTGATGCTTTTTTTTCTTTTTTGGGGATAAGGATCTTGCTTGTCCTAATTCCTCCTTTGAAGTACTGCACCTGTATGATAGCACCTCCCCCCCCCCCCCCCCCCCCCCCAAAAAAAAAAAAAAAAAAAAAAAGGAAAGGAAAAAAACCAATTCAAATTCCTCCCTATTAATCCACCTTACCTGTTCACGGACCAAGCACTTCCATAATGTTTAAGGAAAAGAAAAACTTTAAAGAGATGCAGGTCTGTGAGAGCAGGCCCACTTGGGAAAATTACCATTTATGCTATTAGATGCTAGCCGAGTGCTAGCCCTCCTAAGCTTGGCACCCAGTGCATTTCTCTAGGGGTGTCAACAGTGGCTTGGAATTTGCCGAGATTGCTGTCAATGTCACAGTTTTGTTCCTAATTGTATCTTATGAGCTAGAAGTAAGGGATAGCTTAGTGAGAAGAGCCTTCCACCTCTGGGCATAAGGTTGGTGGTTCGAGTAACCAAGAAAGCAAAAGTGGGAAAGGACCTTGTTACGCTTCTCTGTTTCAGCATAAAAGAGAAGAACTGAGATACTTACATATATCTAAAGTAGAATAGAGTTCTCGAAAGTCTTGGGTGGAATATTCCCTCTATCTGAATTGATTTTACAAGGTTCAAATTGACTGATCTTCGGTCTCACTTTGGACATTGATTATTTCATTTTCTCAAACTCTAGCTTATAAATTCAGCAACTTCATTTAAATTTCATTGCTCATAAATTTTATGATTTAGAATGCTAAGTATTTGTTTGAGAAAAGTGAAGAAAACATTGATTTTTAAACTTTTGGACAGGGGTCAATTTTTTTGGGAAATGTAAACACGGTTATTTTCCCTGTTTCTCCACCATTAGCTATTTTCTGCAAATCTCCTCCAACTGCAAGAATCTAATGAAAATGGGAGATGATCTCCCACCTCCCTCTCAGTGGTTTCCCTTTCATTGGAGACACTGGACGACTCTGCATGTAAACTGGGTTCAAAAGTATGCCGTCAAAGGTGTTTATTTTTTAATTCTGTTCCACAGATGCCACTAGGACTGCAATATTTGTGGAACGTGTCAACACGATTGCTTTTAAGATTATATCAATCCATATGCCCTTTGGTCTTGTGACAAGAGCTCAGCTTGTGATGTGTGCATTAGGAGCACGTCACAAGTTCGAGTGGTGCCACAGACAAAAGCCTGGTATTTAAGTGGAGAACGGTAAAGGGATGGGCCCATTATCCACCGAGTTTCGAACCGGGCTCCGCTAGCCCTTGGGGATATCTCGGCTATCAAAAGATTATATTATATCAATCCATATTGGCCTAAGGTCAAAGCTAGATATTTTACTGAAAATGCAAATTAGTCAAAGCCTGATACATGAAGGATACATGTCTGTGCAAAGAATGAAGTAGGTACAGACTCCAATTTATTTATTTATTTATTTATTTTTGCTATTATATTCTTTGTCAGTTCTGCTATCGGAAAACTGTGTGAATTTTGAACATCAATATCCTTTTAATAGTTATGTCTTATTCCTCCAGTTGTCTTTCATTTACTTCTTCCTGGTTATCATTTTTTAAGACATTTCTGACGAACAGATGCAGTCGAAAGTTGGCGCAGGGAAAAACTAAAAGAAGCTAGGGCGCTCATTAATAGGAAGACATCTAATTCAACTATCGCCTCAGAGGAAGCTAGTATGTCTTGATATCCGACTTTGTTCGATTTCCTTTTGTTATGACTTTGTTTTTCTTCTAACTTTCTATACTCAGTTTTATGGTGATGTTGCAGGGATTTCTCCTTCCTAATCCATCTATACTTTGAAAAGATAAATACTTTTCCAACAAAAAAGTTATTTTAATATTTTCAAGGCAATTTGCTTGCAGGTGTACTTGCACAAGCTTTGGATGCTGACTGGGCTGAGCTATCAGAAGAAATTGGTTTGTGGATACCTGTTGCGGTAGTTAATAAAGAACATAATGACAAACCTGAGGGCGAAGAAGAATTTGGTAATGAACTACTTCATTTTCAGTCGTAATCCTATAAGTTTGTTATGTTGATCCAGATATATCATCCACTATATTCTCTATCTTTATACCCCACCAGAAATTTATTGTTTTCTGCATAAGGAAGTGACATGGTTACATATTGTGGATAGATAAACTCTTTGTTTAATTTGTCCAGTTAAGCACTGCGACATGAGTAACTTTCCCTCACTAATTTGCTCCTCTGTTAAAACAAACACTGGAGAAGAGTTGGCTTTTTTATATCTAACCGAGTAATTGTGTTCTCCAGATAATGAAATTATAGCTGGCAGGCGGCTTCCTCCTGAGTGTAACTTTGAACTTCATACTGATTACGGCGGTGATGCTGTCAGATGGGGTCTTACCAACCCTAAAGAATCTGCATACGAGTGTTGCATGGCTTGTTTGAATCAAGCTAAGCATGCTGGACCTAATGACAAGAAATGCAACATATGGGTTTATTGCCCATCTGAGACGGGATGCCATTCTCCAGATATTTATCAACACAAACATCAGGAGTGCTGGCTGAAATATGTTAGTTCTCTGTTGCTTCACAAAGTTTACTGCCTATCATGCCCTTTTTTTTTTTTCCTTACGTCTGATAATTTAAGAATGATCTTTAGCAGACTAAAGCTGTCCCTCATCCCTCCTTCCCCGTTTATTTGCAAATGCAGGCAGAGAAACCTAAAACGACTTTTAAGGACAGGTATTCAGAATCATACAGAAATGCCCACCCAAATGCACCAGTTGTTGTTCCATGGATGTCTGGTGTTGTCAGTGTATAAGTTCCCACTAACAAAATATACAGTAAGCCTAGAGGCCTTGGTGCTTCCATGGTGTGAAGATGTCGTATAAGTTCCACATGAGGCCAATTGTATCTAAGATAACTGTGTGCAATCAGTTTTCTTGGAGTGCAGTTTCTGAGCATAGCTGCTTCTCTTTTTGTCTTCAAGCAACATAGAGCTTGGACCAGAGTGTAACATTCTTTTGTATCACAGGGTGGTTAGAGTGGTACTGGTAGCTTTAAGTTAGAAAACTGACTGCCAAAGATGTGAAAATGGTGAAAACATTTGAAAGCTTTTTTTCCCTGCCCCATCTCAACACAATCTTTTTCCACTTGATGAATGTAATATCGAAGTTGTTATACAATATTGGTGTATTCTATTGCCTTCACTTATGGTCTAACAATAAATTCACTTACGGCGTGTTTGAGTTCTATCACACCTTCAACATTTTCTCCATTTGCTATGATTTCTGTCGTACTAATCACACTCGTACATTGTTCACTTTCCTAGTTTGGGCGATTGTATCCAGGTTTCCAAACTACTCATTTCCTTTCAAAAATGACGGATCAAAATGTCAATCATCTAATTCTCAGTCTCAATTAGGAATTGGTTTGTTATTATGTTTTTATAAATAACTTACAAAAAAAAGGTACCACAAGTTATAATTTCTTTTTTCTCAGGAGTCAAATTTTGGTCGGGGAAGAAAACATAAATAACCATAAAGTACCCCTCCCTTACAGTTAAATAGCCATTGTAAAAAATCAACAAAGACTAGTCATATTAGCTCCTTAATTAGAGATATCCTAAATATCTATTGATTTAAAAAATGCTAGATATGTGGGGTACTTTGTAACAGAAAATAACCCAAGATATGGGGAGTCCCAACAAGTATGAAATTCTTATTAGTTTACCATACAAAGGCAGGTTATGGTTTTGACGAAATTCCATTGCATAATATTATAAATTTGCACCAAAACTACTACATATACCTAATGTACAGTACAATAGACAAGTTATAACATGCATATCAAATACATACATGTAATATATACTAAGGGTGACTAACAGCCCGGTCCGGTCCGGAACCGGGCAAAAAAAAATTTAAAACCGGCTAAAAACCGGCCTATCGGTCCGGTCTCATCCGGTTAAAAAATTTGGTGCCAAATTGGGACCAGTACCCGCGACCGTTAAGCCGGTCGGTCCGGTCCGGTTTAACGGTTTTTTTTTTTAGGCAGATAAAGTTGAAAATTGAAAAACTTAACAATTTATGTAAACACCATTTGTAATAATTATGTAAATTATATTTTTTAATGAAACAAAATAATTATGTAAATTATATTTTTAAATTTATTATTGTAAAGTAAATAAATAAACACTAAACAAACGTTGATTGGAAAAGAAATACATACAATTTATTGATAATTCGGGAAATACATAAGTCAAATGACAAAAACAAACTAGAAATATAAAATTACAAAGATACTAAATAAACTAGAAATTCGAAAGTACATAATTGAAATGACATAGAAAATTTCTTAACAATTTCTTCAATTATTACGCAGATATATGCCCCATACACGACGACTCCATTCGTAATTATGTTGTTTTTCTAAGTGTTGTATAAGTTTATGGGTTCCACCCACTAAGCTCCACTCTCTTGCACAAATTCTACATTTAGCTTTGTGATCTTCTCTATTATACTCCATAAATTCCCAAATTTCAGAGCGACATCTTCGTTCAGGACGTTGTGGAGCAGCGGGAGTAACGGGATTAGCGGGAGCTTGATTTCCAGCCATTATAATTTATAATTGTTTGGACTTTGGAAGAAATTTAGAAAATAGCATTTGAGAGTAATTTGAGAGATAAATTGATAGAAAGTGCTAAATTGTGTGATATAATGATGAAATAATACGGTATATATAGATAAAAATAGGTTGGGGGTATGTGGCGTTTAGAGAGGGGGGGGGGGGGATGATAGGCAAATATAGCCGTTTTTGGCCGTTGGCCAACGACTATATTTGAAAGAGAGCCGTTGGCCCAAACTGCCGGTCCGGTCCGGTCCGGCAGTCGGCCAAATATATTTTTTTTTTGGTTTTTCTTTTATGTTTTATTTAAAGTGGTGGATAATTTGAAAAATATTACAACAAAATATTATCAAGTTTTTACTTGTACATATGTTTGAAATGTTTAGTTTATTTCAATGTTTAAAGTTTAAACTTAGAATTAAAAAACTTGTAGTATTTTTTTAAACTTTGAATTTGAAGTAATGAAATTTTTGAAGTGATGATTCAAAGTTCAAACTTTGTATTAATTTTAGAAAAATCAAATTTGAACTAATTTACAAACTAGTAATTAATTGTAGTATTTTTGTGCAAACTATAAATTAAAAATAAAAAGTATGAAGACAATAGTTGTGATTGAATTCTAAGACTTGGAGCAATTTTATTGAATTGTTTAAGACATAAGTAGTGCAACACATACTACAATAGCTAAACTTCAAACTTGTAATTTCAAAATTCTTATTTAGAAAATTACATTCTTTTAAACATATTAGCTAGTTTCTTGAGGATAGTTGTAGGCTTTTCTTTAGGAACTGGCCGTTGTTGTTCTTGTTCATCATCTCCTTCTGGTTCTTCTTCTTCTTCTTCTTCATTGCCGGTTTGACTCCTTTCACTTATTCCGTCGCTCAAAATTTGATCGAGATATGCTTTGCCTTTTTCCTTAGTAAGTTTTGGTAGACCAAAGTTTCTTCTATATGCTCTGATTCAATCCCTGAATAAAACTCCTATCTCCATTGCCTCCTCCTTCAACGAATATCTGTGATCTCCAATTTGAAATCTTCCTTGGTTAAAAGCGCTTTCCGATGCAACTGATGAAGCTTGAATTGTTAATATATCCCGGGACATTTTTGAAAGAATTGGAAATTGCGATTCTTGATTCTTCCAATAATCCAACAAATGATGAGTTCCAAAGTTGTTGAGTTTCTTTGGATATTAAACTAAATACACTTGGAACTCGTTGTATTCCTCCCCGTACTCGTCCTGTTCTGAAAGCAACTTTTCATCAAGTCCCCCAAAAGTGCTCATCCCCGCCTGTGAAGAACTTTGTCCGGTGGATTGTATTGGTTCCGTTGGTGTAGCAGTGTCTGCCAAAGCTCTATACTTTGCAAAAACAGTCACGGTATCTGCATAAACTTTAGCAATAGCCTCTTCTACACTTGGATACCCATTAGTAGCAATTTCAATAGGAGTAATTTCTAAATTTTCATATATTTCTCTAACAAGTCGTTCAGTTAACTTAATTTTAAAAGCAGGATGCAACACAGAAGCAATGTATAAAAGAGGAGGAATCGGAAAAAAAATATTTTCTAAATTTTTCAATCATTCTCTCTACAGCCTGTTTGTAAATTTCATATTTCTTATATAATTTCAATAATTCTGATATTCCAGCTATATAATATAACATGGTAGGAGTAGTTGGATTATATTGACCGAAAAATTCTAAAGTAGCGTGATAAAATTTTTGTAAAAACTGAAGAAGATGTTGAACAAGTTGTCAATCCTCATCTTTAAGGTGATAGATTTCCATAAAATGTTTATTATACATTTGAGAAATAGACACTCTATATTCATAAGCGACTTTCAATGCATCATATAAAGTGTTCCACCTAGTACAAACTTCCTTTGGGACTCTCCTAATTGGCATTCCTAATTCTACACATTTTTTTCCCCATTCTCGTCTTCTTTCTTGGTTTTTATTTCTAAAAATATAAGTAATAGCTATTTGCACCTTTTTGATAATGTCGTTAAACAAGTCAAGACCATCTTTTACTACTAAGTTGTAAATATGACATGCACACCTAACATGAAAAAATTCCGCAAAAGGGGGGTTCAAAATAGGTTTCAAGTTCCAAAGTGCGTTTGTGTTGTTTGTAGCATTATCTATCGTAATACTAAAAATTTTATTAGTTAAACAGGACGTACGAAAAATTGATGAAACTTTATTACAAATATAATTTCCTGTGTGTGGTTCATCAACAACTTTATAAGTAATAATACGTTTTTGAAATACCCAATCAGGATCTATCCAATATAGTCACATCCATTAGTAGAACGATCCATATCCGTAGTAAGACATACTCCAGTGTCAAAGTTATCAAACATATATCGCAAATAATCCTGATATTCGTTCTTAAATTTAATAATATCATTTTTAATAGTAGTTCTCGGAAAACCTTTAAAAGAGGGATTATATATAGACTGAACATAACGAACAAAACTAGTAGAAGAAGGAAAACTATAAGGTAAACCCTCGAGGGCAACTAGTTTAGCAATAGCTTCCCTATCCTTTTGTTTATCATAAGTAAGAAGCCCTCCTGTTGTTTGGTTAATTCTTGTTTGGGTACCCGATGATTCATCATGCGCTACTCTCCCATGTTCGGTCCCTAAATATATACCACCCGCCCGCATTGACCATTTTTTAGGATGTTTCTTTAGTAAGTGGGTCCTAAGTTTACCCGTCTCACCCTCATTCCCCCCAGTTTTAAAAACCCACACCTTTTCACCCACATGGCCGTCTGCGCTCCAACATTCTTTGTTGCAAATTCCCACACCTCAGATCTTTCCTTACGTTTAACCGGTATTCTAGTAGGAGGTACAGGAGGCACGTCAGACTGAACTTCGGGTGGACTAGCTTGAAATTCAGGTGTTTCTTCTAAATTAACCCCGCTTTGATTCCCATATCGTGTTTCTAACATTTCGTGATCAAGTATATTATCAACGCTAACATTATGATAATATTGAGAATCATCTATGTGTGTGAACTGACTAGAACTACCAGCAATTTCTTTACCCCCTACTTCCCCTACGACCACGTGCCCGCCCCCACCACTAGTTCCAATTGAACCTCTTTGAGACATAATAATAGCAAATAAAATAAATATATGACAAAAAGATTATAAAAGAGTGGAAGTAGGAACGACCGACCAAATATAACCGTATAATTGAGGTGAAGTTGAAACTTGAGCCTCCACTTCAATTAATTAGTTGAATACTTGATAATCGAAAAATTATAAAAATAGCCAAATTGATATTTTAACCAAGTAGCGCCTCCAATTGACCCAATACTTGATATTTGTAAACTTCACCAAATAGCCAAATATAACTTTGATAGCAACTCCAATTAGAACTTGATAAAGTAGCTAAATTATAAACTTTTAACAAATAGCCAAAGTAGAATAATAGCAATATTGTAAAAAATTTGAGAGAATTAGAGAGAACTGGAAGATTTGTGTGAAAAATATGATGAAATAATGGGGGTATTTATAGGAAAAAAATAGTTAGGGGTAGTTATGGGATGGTAGAGGGGTCAAAATGGCCGTTTTTGGTCGTTGGACAACAGCTAGGGGGTCAAAAGAGCCGTTGCCAACGGCTAGTTAACGGCTGAAAATGTGATTTTTCCTTTTTTTTTTTGGACCGGTCCGGTCCGACTCGGTCCGGCTAGTTCTGGTCCATTTTAATACCGGTTCATCCGGTTTTTTTTCTTCAAACCGTGTCGGAACCGGGGTCGGGGCCCGTTAAGGAATTAATAGTCCGGTCTCAACCGGTCCGAGCCGGTTTCCGGTCCGAATCCGGCCCGGTCCGGTCGAAACCAGACCGTTAGCCACCCTTAGTATATAGTAGTGCATATATGTGTGATAATAGTTAGTTTATATAAAGTGCATATTTTTAGATATTCATTATGTTTATATAACGTGCATATTTTTGGTGAATTCAATATGTTTAATTTATACATATAAAATATATTTTCTTTTGAATATTCATTATGATTATATAACGTGAATATTCTTAGTCACCCCATATATCCTTTATTTTTTTTTAACTCCATTACTTTTGTGAATATTTTTTGAATATTCATTATGTTTAATTTATACATATGAAGTGCATATTTTTTGGATATTTATAATTATATAACGTGCATATTCTTAGTCGCCAGATGTATCCTTGTTTTTACTCCTTCTACTTTACTCATGTAAGATTGGTTATTAATTACAATTAATATTTAGTAGATAGTTAATTAATATAGTTATAAGATAATTATAACTGAATCCTGACAACTCATCTCCCCCATTTTAGGCATGTTACTGGGCAAAGAGCTGAGCCGGCTCGGAGCTCGGCTCGGCTCGCATGCCTTTTAGCTCAGCTCAGCTCGGCTCATTTCAAAAAGAGGCTCGGCTCGGCTCGGATTCGTTTAAAGTTTGGCTCGGTTCGGATAAGCTCGGTCAAAGCTCGGATCAACTTGGTTAGCTTGATTACTAAAAAATTAGAATGTTACATTATATTTAATGTTTTAATGCAATAATTAACAATTGATAAACTAGTACTTCTATCGTTATTTATGATTATGATAAAAAAAATTTAAAAAATTATTTTCTATATTACTAAGTATGGGAACACAAAATAATAAAGTCAGCTCAAGCTCGGCTCGAGCTCGGTCAAACTATAGCAAAGCTCGGTTGAGCTCGGCTCGGCTCCATATGATATAAAGCTCAGTTTGGCTCTGCTCGGTAGCATAGTAAGCTCGGTTAGACTCGGCTCGGGCTCGGCTCGCTCGCTCGATGCCCAGGCCTACATGCAACTTATACAGCCATATAATTTATGGCCATAAAAAGTGGAATAGAATTAGTTTGTGTTTATACTCAATGATAATATTAAAATATATTTATTTAGTGTTGATTAGTCTACTGAGTGTTTATATCATGTAATTTTCTCGGTAATGAGGGTTTCTCGATACATACTCGATACATGACACGTCAAGCACCATCAAAGTACCACGGATTATTGAACTAATCACATCATTTAAATTTTAATAATAATAAATTGTTTAATGAATGCATACGATGCTGAATACAGTAAAATTCTTTTTATTAGTGAATAAGTTATATTTAATTGACTGTAGTACATTAACTTTTGACCGAAATTAAATTACACCTTGTATGTACAAATATATATTCTTTCACATCTCCCAATCATCAATAAACAGATGTAAATGGAATACGTTAACTTGCTCCAATTTATGTGTAGACAAGTAAATTTTGTTGGATTTAAATCCATGAAATAATATGGCTATGTATTAAATTCAAGACATATTGGTCCAAATAAGTGTTATGGGCTAATATAATTGGGCTAATTATTTAAATATAATAAAAGTCCAATCTTGAAAGGCTAGCCCAAATTAGCCTAAGGCCCAATGGATATAAGTTTTCCTAGAGGCCCAAAAATGTGCCACGTGGCAAGTGACGTGGCGCCAAGTCAAATAAAATAGCCAATTGGATCATGCCACACGTCAAATGATGTGGCAATCCAAGTCAAACCCCAGGACCAATAAAAAATATGCCATGTGTACATGTGACATGTTATGGCCAATCAAATATGACCTAGTCACTGCTTTCTGATTGGCCGGTCCACGGGCCAAGGCCCGTCAGGGTTTCTTGGTGGCTACTCCACCCCATATCTATATAAAGGGGTCAAATCTCTCATTTGAATAAGAAGAAATCAGAAGCAAGAAAGAGCTCGTGGATCAAAGCAAGAGATTTCTACAAAAGCTGCAAGCACTCAAATATTTCTCTACAAGTTCTAGAGATCAAGACGAAGATTCAAGATCAAGCTTCAAGCCCTTGAATCCAATTACAAGTTCAAGATCAAGACCAAGTTCAAGATAAAGCTCCAAGCTCTTGAAATCATCAAGTCAAAGATCAAAATCAAATCCAAATCCAAATCCAAACTTCAAGATCAAGCTCAAAAGCCCTTGAAGTTATAGTTCGAAAAGACGAATCAGAGGAATCATAGAGATTGTAACACTCATATTTTGATAAATAAAATATATTGTTGCAATATTTTCTTGTCTCGATATTTATTTTCTTGACGCGAATTTAGTTGTTACAAATTCTGGCACGCCCAGTGGGACAATCTCTACCTCTCATCTCAACTTTTCAACTCACGAAGCTCAGCAACATTGAGATGGCTTCCAAGAACACCAACTCAAAATCTGTCGCTGCAAAATCTGTCTGGCCTCATGACCTTGATGCCAATTCCAAGTTCTCTTCTGAGGTTCAAAGCTGCATGAATGCTACTAAGGGAAGCTTTGGACTAGTTACAAGAAACAAAGCAAACTTGATGGGACAACAAGCACTTCAGGTGCCGCCCGCATCAACTCCAACTTTCGGTTCTTCATCTTCCAAAGGAGCAGGATCATCTACTGAGCCATTGGAAAAAGGGGAAAATATCGCTGAGATTATTGAAAACACTTTGGCTCGACTTAGGCTCTGCAGATCCAGAAATCCAGCAGTGAAGAAAGACGGTGAAGTTCCAAGCCTTGGGTCCTCTCCAACCACACCACGCGAGTCATTCCAGTCAAAGATCAATCTATGGGAGAATCCATGTTATTCTCCATCATCTCTAACAGCGTGCATGCCATGGCGACTAATACTTTAACAGTGGAGGAACAACTTGCAAACTTGACAAAGGCGATTGATAGCTTATCAAACTATGTCAAGGATCAAGACTCGCATCAACAAGATGGAAAGCATGATGGAGGGAGAATCTAGCCATGCACCAGGAAAACGTCCAGAAGTTCAAGAAGTGATTAACACTCCAGCTAAGCAAGTAACACCTTCTAAGGAAATCCAAGTTTCTGCTGATGGGGTGATTCAAATTGACCAACTGAAGGAGTTCATTATGGGAACAATCAAGGATAAGTACGAGGTTTCTTCCAAGTCTTCTCTTGCATATGAAAAGACATACACCGCAAGAATCGATAGCTTGAAGATGCCCATCGGTTATCAACCCCCAAAATTTCAGCAGTTCGATGGCAAAGGAAACCCAAAGCAGCATGTGGCGCACTTCGTTGAGACGTGCAACAACACTGGAACCTACGTCGATTATCTCGTCAAGCAGTTCGTCCGTTCCCTCAAAGGGAATGCTTTCGATTGGTATACAGACCTTGAGTCTGGTTCAATTGATAGCTGGGAGCAGCTGGAACATGAGTTCCTCAATCGCTTTTACAGTACGAGGCGTACCGTAAGCATGATAGAGCTTACAAACACGCAACAGCGAAAGGAAGAACCAGTCATTGACTTCATCAACCGATGGAGGAATGCAAGTCTCAACTGCAAAGATAGACTCAGTGAAGCTTCAGGAATTGAGATGTGCATTCAAGGTATGCATTGGGGGCTTCGCTACATCTTGCAAGGCATAAAGCCAAGGACTTTTGAAGAGTTGGCAACACGTGCTCATGATATGGAGCTAAGCATGGCATCCACTGGAAAAGAAGGGCCACCACTCACCGAACCTCGCAAGGGAAAAGACAAGCAAGAAGTCAAGAGATGGAGAAAAGTGGTACCCAAGGTTGAAAGCAAAGAGTCCATGAATGTTGATGCCAAACCTGTGAAGTTCACCACAAAGTTTAGCAAGAAACAAAGTGTGAAGACGACTTCTTTCAAGGATAAGACAGGTCGGAAATCAACTTTGAGAGAGATGCAAGATAGGGAATACCCATTCCTTGATTCTGATGTTCCTGCAATCTTCGATGAGCTTCTGGAACTAAAGCTCATTGAGCTACCAGAAATGAAGCGTCCTAATGAAGCTGGAAGAACGAATGATCCAAACTACTGCAACTACCATCGGCTTTTAGGTCACTCTCTTAAAAAATGTTTTGTCTTTAAGGACAAAGTCATGGAGTTGGCCGACAAAGGGGAGATTATACTCGAAGATGAAAAGGAAAATGCAAACCAAGTTTCCATCACCTTTGGCTCACAAGACCCTATTGTGATCTGCAACTTCACTGAAGTATTTGAAGGGCAAGATGTCATGATCAAGTTTGGCTACTTCGAACCCGTTCCAGTAAAAGGATCATTTTCTCCCCCAAAACCGTGTGAGCAAAGTATGAAGAAAGCATCGCTCGAGGCAGATGATGATGGTTGGACATTGGTGACTCGACGGAGGCGTCGTAAAGCAAGCCCACGAGACGAACCAGCTAAGAAGCCAATAAGGAAGAAGATGGTAAGGAAGCCAAGGAAGCAGAAAGCAATCGAATGTCCACAAAAGGCAAAGATGGAGGTTTACCATCACCAAAAGTCGCGTCAGCCAGTGACCCTAGAGGAGTTTCTACCAAGTTGGTTCCGCATGAAGACCCCTAAAGATGATACGAAGGCCTCATGTCGTAATGCTGATAGAGTAGAGGAGAACAATGAAAGTCCAGAGCCATCTTCACCTACGAAGTCAGAAAAACTCATCGAATCTACAGCCGGAGAAGCAAATACTTGTGAAGCAAAGATCACATTCACGAGTGATGATATCCTACTTGGGGAAGTTCCTCACAATCGTCCATTGTTCATGGTTGGATATGTGAATGAACAAAGAGTGAATATAATCTTGATTGACGGAGGATCCGGAATCAACATTCTGCCTATTCACACAATGAACGAACTTGGCATCTCAAGAGAGGATTTGATTGAAAGCCGTTTGATGATCCATGGATTCAACCAAGGGGGGAAAAGGGCCATAGGTGCTACAAAAATAGACCTCACTATTGGAGAAATGAGTTCAAGCGCATGGTTGCATGTGATCGATGCAAAAACTTCCTATAACATCTTACTGGGAAGGCCGTGGATACATGAGAATAAAGTCATCCCATCCACTTATCACCAATGCCTTAAGTATCACGAAGATGGTATTGAGAAGAAAATCGTTGCTGATGATAAGCCATTCACTGAATCTGAAGCGTACTGTGCTGACGCTAAATTTTACTTGAAGAATATCGTGAATGAAGTCAGGGTTGATAACATCGCCAAGACATTGGATCCTAAGATTGCAATAAAGAAGGCTGAGATTGCAGCTGGGAAAGCAAAAGTTGTAGAGGATGAAGATAGAAGCCACTCTATTCAAAGGAAACCACATAAGCAATATTTTGCACCTTCAGGAAAGAAGACAGGATCTACGCTCCGCTACGTCCCAAAATTGAAGGAGAAGAAAGACCAATCATCCGACCTACAAAGTGACGTGCTGAATGGATTAACCCTTCCTATCAAGCAACTTGATGCCTTGAAGTTATCCTCAAATTTTCTTGGAAAGTTTGTGGCCCGAAATCCGCCGGAGAATAGTTCACTCCCCACAAAGCGCACGAACGAGGGTTTTGATCTGAATGCTTATAAACTATTTGCAAAGGCTGGGTATGATCCCAACGAAACATCTAAGTTAGGGAAGCTCCTACCAGAAGGATCAATGAAGAAATCACGTGAAGGCTTGGGTTTCGAAAAACCTCCACCGGTTCGCATCTCTATAAAGAGGGCAAACATCAATTATATCGGTGCTGAGGATGAGTCCGTTCCTTCGAACAAAAGAAAGTCTGTCTTTGATCGGCTCGGAGAACCAACTGCAAGAACTTCTGTCTTTGATAGATTGGGACCATCGAAGAAGAGGAACAAGCTCCAAAAGGGTGATGTAAATGCGAAGATAACCATTTCTCCTAACGACCCAAAACTTTCGAGATATTGCCAAAGTCTGATTCCTTCAAGGATGAAACGTCAAGCAAAACTAGTAGTTTCATGTGGAGAAGTGTTAAAGGCAAAGACTCACATTATAGTCCACACAAAGCAGCGTGAGGAAGATGAAGAAAGTGTAGGATCTTCATATTACGTCGTTGCAGAAGAAGAGCAGAATGCTTCATATCCAAATAATGTCAAGAATGAGTTGGAGGATATTTTTTGGTGTCACCACATATCTTTCAACGACGGAGATCTGCAGCAAGATGAAGATGCTAAAGATGCTCCAGCTGAGCTTGAAGAAGGAGTGAAGGCGACAGTTGACGCATTGAAAGAAATCAACCTCGGCACAGATGAAGAACCAAGACCCACATATATAAGTGCTTTGCTGATGAAGGATGAAGAAAGTGCTTATGTAGAGCTTCTGAAAGAGTATAGAGATGTCTTTGCTTGGAGCTACAAAGAGATGCCTGGTTTAGACCCCAAAGTAGCGGTCCATCATCTGGTGGTTAGAAATGGTGCTCGTCCTGTTAAGCAAAGCCAACGCCGCTTCAGGTCAGAGCTGGTACCCTTGATCGAGAATGAAGTCAACAAGCTTATAGAGGCTGGTTTTATTCGGGAAGTCAAGTATCCTACTTGGATTTCAAGTATAGTCCCTGTAAGGAAGAAAAATGGCCAAATTCGAGTTTGTGTTGATTTTAGAGATCTCAACAATGCATGTCCCAAAGATAAATTTCCACTCCCCATCCCAGAACTCATGATTGACGCCACTACTGGATATGAGGCAATGTCTTTTATGGATGGCTCATCTGGCTATAACCAGATTCGTATGTCTCCTAAGGATGAAGAACTCACAGCGTTTCGAACTCCTAAGGGAATTTACTGCTACAAGGTGATGCCATTTGGCCTGAAGAATGCCGGAGCTACCTATCAAAGAGCTATGCAAAATATCTTCGACAACATGCTTCACAAAAGTGTCGAGTGCTATGTTGATGACTTGGTGGTGAAATCGAGAAACAAGAAGGATCACCTACAGGACTTGAGAACGGTGTTTGAATTGCTGCGAAGATACCAACTTCGGATGAATCCTTTAAAGTGCGCATTCGGAGTTACTTCTGGTAAATTCCTTGGTTTCATTGTTCGACACCGAGGGATTGAAATTGATCAAGCTAAAGTCGATGTGATTTTAAAGATGCCTGAGCCTAGAAATATTCATGAACTAAAGAGTCTACAAGGAAAGTTGGCGTATCTTAGGAGATTCATTTCAAATCTGGCCGGAAGATGTCAACCATTCAGCCGTCTTATGAAGAAGGGTGTCCCTTTCGAATGGGATCAAGCTTGCAGCAACGCATTCGAGAGCATCAAGTCGTACCTGATGAAACCTCCAGTTTTAGCTGCACCTATACCAGGAAAGCCGCTGATATTGTATATTGCAGCGCAAGAAAGGTCTGTTGGGGCGCTTTTGGCTCAAGAGAATAGTGAAGGGAAAGAAAATTCCCTTTACTACTTAAGTAGGATGATGACACCAAATGAGTTGAAGTACTTGCCAATAGAAAAGTTGTGTTTGGCGCTAGTCTTCTCTATTCAAAAGTTGAAGCACTACTTTCAAGGTCACGTCGTCCGACTCATTTCCAAAGCAAATCCTATAAAATTTGTGATGTCAAAACCCGTCCTTAGTGATCGTTTGGCGAGATGGTACCTCTAGTTTCAACAATTTGAGATTTTGTACGTCCCTCAAAAAGCGGTGAAAGGACAAGCGTTAGCTGACTTCTTGGCAGACCATCCGATACCTGATGATTGGGAGCTCACTGATGAATTACCAGATGAAGATGCAATGGTCGTCGAAGTTCAACCATCGTGGAAGATGTACTTCGACGGTGCTGCACGTCATGATGGAGCTGGGGCTGGTGTGGTTTTTGTAACTTCGGAAGGAGAGGTTTTCCCATATTCTTTCACGCTGACACAACATTGCTCTAATAACGTCGCAGAGTACCAAGCACTCATACTTGGCCTCGAAATGGCAGTCGACATGAAGCAATTACAGCTGCAAGTATATGGAGACTCTAAATTGGTAATTAATCAGCTTTTGGGTAGCTATGAGGTAAGGAAACCAGAGTTACAACCCTATCACAATTATGCACAGAAGTTAATAGGATGGCTTGGGGATGTAACCCTCCAGCATGTGCCGAGGAAGGAAAATAAGAAAGCTGATGCCTTAGCGGCTTTGGCGTCAACACTTACCTTGCCTGAACAGACACAAGTTACTATCTGCCAAAAATGGGTAGTACCACCATTTGATGAAGGCGTGGATGGTGAAAATGAACTTCAGCGTCTTGTTGCTGTTTCCGAGGCTGAGAAGGAAGACTGGAGGAAACCTATAATTGATTACCTCAGTCATGGAACCCTGCCAGAAAATCCGAGAAGAAGAAGCGAAATTCATCGTAGAGCACCCCATTTCCTTTACTACAAGGACACTCTATATAGAAGATCATTCGAGGGAGTACTTTTGCGGTGTCTAGGAGATGATGAAACACTTCAAGCTCTGGAAGAAGCACACTCTGGGGTATGTGGATCACATCAGTCTGGGCCGAAGCTTCACTTCCATATAAAAAGGATGGGGTACTATTGGCCAACAATGGTGAAGGATTGCTTGGACCATGCTCGAAGATGCAAAGCTTGTCAGCTCCATGCAAACTTCAGACATCAACCACCTGAAGTGTTGCACCCAACGATCGCGTCTTGGCCATTTGATGCTTGGGGACTAGACATTGTTGGACCATTGCTGAAGTCTTCTGAAGGACACGTGTTCATATTAGCTGCAACTGATTACTTCTCAAAATGGGCAGAAGCCGTCGCTCTCAAGGAAGTAAAGAAGGAAAAGGTTGCAAACTTCATCCGAGTTAACATTATTTACCGCTTTGGTATCCCTCGTTATATAATAACGGATAATGGCAAGCCATTCGATAATAGACTGATGAATATAATAGATTGATGAATAAAATATGTGATCTCTTTGTCTTCAAGCAGCGTAAATCTTCCATGTACAATGCTGCCGCCAATGGCCTAGCCGAAGCATTCAACAAGACCTTGTGCAATTTGCTTAATAAGGTTGTTTCCAAATCCAAGCGAGATTGGCATGAAAGGATGGAAGAAGCTTTATGGGCGTATAGGACAACTCACCGCACACCAACGCAAGCAACTCCTTACTCGCTTGTTTATGGAGTTGAAGTTGTGTTGCCGCTGGAGCGTCAAATACCATCCTTGAGACTTGCTCTCCAAGAAGGGCTCACTGATGAAGAAAACGCTCGCTTACGCCTTGAAGAGTTGGAGGCTCTCGATGAGAAAAGACTCGAAGCTCAGCAAAGCCTTGAATGTTATCAAGCTCGTCTATCTCGTGCTTTCAATAAAAAGGTTCGCCCAAGATCTTTCCAGGTTGGTGATCAAGTCCTTGCAGTAAGAAGACCCATCATCACTTCCCATAAATCTGGGGGCAAGTTCACTGCAAAATGGGACGGACCGTATGTTGTGCAAGAAGTCTATTCAAGTGGTGCTTATAAGCTCATTGATGCTGAAGGAAAAAGACTCGATCCCATTAACGGGAAATTCTTGAAGAAGTACTATCCTTGAAGTTCATATGCTCCTCAACGCACGAGCCTAAACTGCAAGTTGACATGCTCCTCGACACACGAGCCTAAACTGCAAGTTGACATGCTCCTCGACGCACGAGCCTAAACTGCAAGTTGAGATGCTCCTCAACGCACGAGCCTAAACTGCAAGTTGACATGCTCCTCGACGCACGATCCTAAACTGCAAGTTTATATGCTCCTCAACGCACGAGCCTAAACTGCAAGTTGACATGCTCCTCAACGCACGAGCCTAAACTGCAAGTTGAAATGCTCCTCAACGCACGAGCCTAAACTGCAAGTTGAAATGCTCCTCAACGCACGAGCCTAAACTGCAAGTTGACACGCTCCTAGACGCACGAGCTTAAACTGCAAATCGCCACGCTCCTAGACGCACGAGCTTAAACTGCAAATCGCCATGCTCCTCGACGCACGAGCCTAAACTGCAAGTTGACATGCTCCTCGATGCACGAGCCTAAACTGCAAGTTGAAACGCTCCTAGAAGCACGAGCTTAAACTGCAAATCGCCACGCTCCTTTGAGGCACGAGCATAAACTGCATAATACTCCTGGCCTGCAAGAGTCTAAACTGTGCACGGCCTAAAAAAAAAAATCCGCTAGGTTGAAAACCTCGAAAGAGGCAGCCTATGCAAAAGTTAGGACCAAAAAATAGAAAAAAAAAGAACACACCTCTTCTACTATGAACTAGGTAATGACTTGATCCTCTTCACTGAGGTATGTAGGCAGGTTAGAGCTCAAATTCTAAGTCCAGTCGCCCAAAAAGAAGAAAAGTTCTTTTCCTTGTCAAGTTTCACATTGTTATTTATAGATCAAGTTTAAATTGTTAAAGCTTGCAACCTAGAGAGAAAAAGTGATTGCCTGCCAGGGTGTTTCAAATTCTGAGTATTACTATTCTTGGAAAACTTGAAAGACTCAACTTGAGCCTTCAAATTTGCGAAAGTTTTCAGGCTAGCAAGTCTTCATCTTGGAGTCTTCGAATTCGTCAAGTTTTCAAGTGTGAGCCTTCAAATTCGCCAAAGTCTTCAGGCTGGGATCTTCAAATTTTCCAAGTCTTCGAGTTGGAGTTTGTAGTCTTCAAGTTTGAGCCTTCAAATTCGCAAGTCTTCCAAGTCTTTAAGCTGGAATCTTCATATTCGCCAAGTTTTCAAGTTGGAGTTGGTCAAGTCTTCAAGTGAAATCTTCCTCAAAGCTGGAGTCTCTAAATCTGCCAAGTCTTCAAGTTAGAGTCTTCAAATTTGCGAGTCTTTAAATTTGCAAGTCTTCTAGTTAGAGTCTTCAAATTTATCAAGTGTTCAAGTTAGAGTCGCCAAGTTTGTGTCTTCGAGTTGGAGTCTACAAACTTCAAATTTTCCAAGTCTTCAATTTGGAATCTTCATATTCGCCAAGTGTTCAAGCTGGAGTCTCCAAATTCTCCAAGTCTTCAAGCTGGATTATTCAATTTCGCAAAGTTTTCAAGTTGGAGTCTCCAAATTCTCCAAGTCTTCAAGATGATGTCTTCAAATATTTGACAAGTCTCAGGTTGAAGTCTTCAAGTCCATCGGTCTTCAAGTCGGTGTCATTCAGGTACGGAAAGTCTTCAAAGTTGAAGTACTTAATTTAAAGAGCCTTCGAGTTTATCGAGTCTTGGGATGGGGTTTTCATATTCGCCGGTCTTCAAGTTGCTCTTTCAAATGGCTTCTTCCATGGGATTGTCGTCGTTAAAATGGGAGTGCGTTGCCACCCCAATCACCTTAAACTTGACTTTCCCATGAGTATCGCTCTAAATAAGTCTTCCATGGGATTGTCGTCGTTAAAGTGGGAGTGCGTTGCCACTCCAATCACCTTAAACTTGACCGAAAAATTCTAAAGTAGCGTGATAAAATTTTTGTAAAAACTGAAGAAGATGTTGAACAAGTTGTCAATCCTCATCTTTAAGGTGATAGATTTCCATAAAATGTTTATTATACATTTGAGAAATAGACACTCTATATTCATAAGCGACTTTCAATGCATCATATAAAGTGTTCCACCTAGTACAAACTTCCTTTGGGACTCTCCTAATTGGCATTCCTAATTCTACACATTTTTTTCCCCATTCTCGTCTTCTTTCTTGGTTTTTATTTCTAAAAATATAAGTAATAGCTATTTGCACCTTTTTGATAATGTCGTTAAACAAGTCAAGACCATCTTTTACTACTAAGTTGTAAATATGACATGCACACCTAACATGAAAAAATTCCGCAAAAGGGGGGTTCAAAATAGGTTTCAAGTTCCAAAGTGCGTTTGTGTTGTTTGTAGCATTATCTATCGTAATACTAAAAATTTTATTAGTTAAACAGGACGTACGAAAAATTGATGAAACTTTATTACAAATATAATTTCCTGTGTGTGGTTCATCAACAACTTTATAAGTAATAATACGTTTTTGAAATACCCAATCAGGATCTATCCAATATAGTCACATCCATTAGTAGAACGATCCATATCCGTAGTAAGACATACTCCAGTGTCAAAGTTATCAAACATATATCGCAAATAATCCTGATATTCGTTCTTAAATTTAATAATATCATTTTTAATAGTAGTTCTCGGAAAACCTTTAAAAGAGGGATTATATATAGACTGAACATAACGAACAAAACTAGTAGAAGAAGGAAAACTATAAGGTAAACCCTCGAGGGCAACTAGTTTAGCAATAGCTTCCCTATCCTTTTGTTTATCATAAGTAAGAAGCCCTCCTGTTGTTTGGTTAATTCTTGTTTGGGTACCCGATGATTCATCATGCGCTACTCTCCCATGTTCGGTCCCTAAATATATACCACCCGCCCGCATTGACCATTTTTTAGGATGTTTCTTTAGTAAGTGGGTCCTAAGTTTACCCGTCTCACCCTCATTCCCCCCAGTTTTAAAAACCCACACCTTTTCACCCACATGGCCGTCTGCGCTCCAACATTCTTTGTTGCAAATTCCCACACCTCAGATCTTTCCTTACGTTTAACCGGTATTCTAGTAGGAGGTACAGGAGGCACGTCAGACTGAACTTCGGGTGGACTAGCTTGAAATTCAGGTGTTTCTTCTAAATTAACCCCGCTTTGATTCCCATATCGTGTTTCTAACATTTCGTGATCAAGTATATTATCAACGCTAACATTATGATAATATTGAGAATCATCTATGTGTGTGAACTGACTAGAACTACCAGCAATTTCTTTACCCCCTACTTCCCCTACGACCACGTGCCCGCCCCCACCACTAGTTCCAATTGAACCTCTTTGAGACATAATAATAGCAAATAAAATAAATATATGACAAAAAGATTATAAAAGAGTGGAAGTAGGAACGACCGACCAAATATAACCGTATAATTGAGGTGAAGTTGAAACTTGAGCCTCCACTTCAATTAATTAGTTGAATACTTGATAATCGAAAAATTATAAAAATAGCCAAATTGATATTTTAACCAAGTAGCGCCTCCAATTGACCCAATACTTGATATTTGTAAACTTCACCAAATAGCCAAATATAACTTTGATAGCAACTCCAATTAGAACTTGATAAAGTAGCTAAATTATAAACTTTTAACAAATAGCCAAAGTAGAATAATAGCAATATTGTAAAAAATTTGAGAGAATTAGAGAGAACTGGAAGATTTGTGTGAAAAATATGATGAAATAATGGGGGTATTTATAGGAAAAAAATAGTTAGGGGTAGTTATGGGATGGTAGAGGGGTCAAAATGGCCGTTTTTGGTCGTTGGACAACAGCTAGGGGGTCAAAAGAGCCGTTGCCAACGGCTAGTTAACGGCTGAAAATGTGATTTTTCCTTTTTTTTTTGGACCGGTCCGGTCCGACTCGGTCCGGCTAGTTCTGGTCCATTTTAATACCGGTTCATCCGGTTTTTTTTCTTCAAACCGTGTCGGAACCGGGGTCGGGGCCCGTTAAGGAATTAATAGTCCGGTCTCAACCGGTCCGAGCCGGTTTCCGGTCCGAATCCGGCCCGGTCCGGTCGAAACCAGACCGTTAGCCACCCTTAGTATATAGTAGTGCATATATGTGTGATAATAGTTAGTTTATATAAAGTGCATATTTTTAGATATTCATTATGTTTATATAACGTGCATATTTTTGGTGAATTCAATATGTTTAATTTATACATATAAAATATATTTTCTTTTGAATATTCATTATGATTATATAACGTGAATATTCTTAGTCACCCCATATATCCTTTATTTTTTTTTAACTCCATTACTTTTGTGAATATTTTTTGAATATTCATTATGTTTAATTTATACATATGAAGTGCATATTTTTTGGATATTTATAATTATATAACGTGCATATTCTTAGTCGCCAGATGTATCCTTGTTTTTACTCCTTCTACTTTACTCATGTAAGATTGGTTATTAATTACAATTAATATTTAGTAGATAGTTAATTAATATAGTTATAAGATAATTATAACTGAATCCTGACAACTCATCTCCCCCATTTTAGGCATGTTACTGGGCAAAGAGCTGAGCCGGCTCGGAGCTCGGCTCGGCTCGCATGCCTTTTAGCTCAGCTCAGCTCGGCTCATTTCAAAAAGAGGCTCGGCTCGGCTCGGATTCGTTTAAAGTTTGGCTCGGTTCGGATAAGCTCGGTCAAAGCTCGGATCAACTTGGTTAGCTTGATTACTAAAAAATTAGAATGTTACATTATATTTAATGTTTTAATGCAATAATTAACAATTGATAAACTAGTACTTCTATCGTTATTTATGATTATGATAAAAAAAATTTAAAAAATTATTTTCTATATTACTAAGTATGGGAACACAAAATAATAAAGTCAGCTCAAGCTCGGCTCGAGCTCGGTCAAACTATAGCAAAGCTCGGTTGAGCTCGGCTCGGCTCCATATGATATAAAGCTCAGTTTGGCTCTGCTCGGTAGCATAGTAAGCTCGGTTAGACTCGGCTCGGGCTCGGCTCGCTCGCTCGATGCCCAGGCCTACATGCAACTTATACAGCCATATAATTTATGGCCATAAAAAGTGGAATAGAATTAGTTTGTGTTTATACTCAATGATAATATTAAAATATATTTATTTAGTGTTGATTAGTCTACTGAGTGTTTATATCATGTAATTTTCTCGGTAATGAGGGTTTCTCGATACATACTCGATACATGACACGTCAAGCACCATCAAAGTACCACGGATTATTGAACTAATCACATCATTTAAATTTTAATAATAATAAATTGTTTAATGAATGCATACGATGCTGAATACAGTAAAATTCTTTTTATTAGTGAATAAGTTATATTTAATTGACTGTAGTACATTAACTTTTGACCGAAATTAAATTACACCTTGTATGTACAAATATATATTCTTTCACATCTCCCAATCATCAATAAACAGATGTAAATGGAATACGTTAACTTGCTCCAATTTATGTGTAGACAAGTAAATTTTGTTGGATTTAAATCCATGAAATAATATGGCTATGTATTAAATTCAAGACATATTGGTCCAAATAAGTGTTATGGGCTAATATAATTGGGCTAATTATTTAAATATAATAAAAGTCCAATCTTGAAAGGCTAGCCCAAATTAGCCTAAGGCCCAATGGATATAAGTTTTCCTAGAGGCCCAAAAATGTGCCACGTGGCAAGTGACGTGGCGCCAAGTCAAATAAAATAGCCAATTGGATCATGCCACACGTCAAATGATGTGGCAATCCAAGTCAAACCCCAGGACCAATAAAAAATATGCCATGTGTACATGTGACATGTTATGGCCAATCAAATATGACCTAGTCACTGCTTTCTGATTGGCCGGTCCACGGGCCAAGGCCCGTCAGGGTTTCTTGGTGGCTACTCCACCCCATATCTATATAAAGGGGTCAAATCTCTCATTTGAATAAGAAGAAATCAGAAGCAAGAAAGAGCTCGTGGATCAAAGCAAGAGATTTCTACAAAAGCTGCAAGCACTCAAATATTTCTCTACAAGTTCTAGAGATCAAGACGAAGATTCAAGATCAAGCTTCAAGCCCTTGAATCCAATTACAAGTTCAAGATCAAGACCAAGTTCAAGATAAAGCTCCAAGCTCTTGAAATCATCAAGTCAAAGATCAAAATCAAATCCAAATCCAAATCCAAACTTCAAGATCAAGCTCAAAAGCCCTTGAAGTTATAGTTCGAAAAGACGAATCAGAGGAATCATAGAGATTGTAACACTCATATTTTGATAAATAAAATATATTGTTGCAATATTTTCTTGTCTCGATATTTATTTTCTTGACGCGAATTTAGTTGTTACATTATGCACATGCAACTTTACAGAATTAAAAATAATTTACTTAAATGTTATATTCCATCTTTAATAAGAAGTTTTTGTAGCCATTCAAATAATAAAATACTTCATGACCATAAATTTTAATATCTTCATCTATTTGTTAACCTCCGTATCTGTTTAAACTTTGCTACATAGGAGTGAATTTATCTTCAAGTTGTATCTTTTTGGATGACATAAGTATGTTGCATGTGACAAATTCGTAACTCTTTAATTATGTTTGGAAGTCATATCCTTCTTCTTCCAGCAAATGATTCACTAATGATTACATGACCTTTTCCTGTTCATAATTAATTTCGTCATAATGATGTTCTATTTTTGAAAATACTTCAAAGTTACTAATAACTTTAGGAAAATGATATGTGACCATATTTTTCTTGACACTAATGGATATATTGGAGATAATTAAGTCATTTCACTAGAAAATTTGGGGTATCATGGACACTTCCTACATTTTTTTGTGGCCATTATGCCCTTCATGAAAAAAAATTTAAAATTTTGAATTTCACTCTCTCTCTATCTCTCCCTCTCTTTGTAGTTATTATATTTTACATTTTCAATGCACAGAATGTATAAAAATTACGTTTTTTTTGTGCCCATTTTCTTTTATTATATTTTTTTCAAAAATTTGAATACCAACTTGTGATTTTCTGATTTTTTTCATAATATAAAAAGAAATCTTATTTAGTGCATATTTCATATTCTTCTTAATATATACGAAGGTTTAATTTTATGATAATTATTTTGTGCTTTCTTCTTTCTGGTACGTCACTTTTTAGTACAAAAAAATTTAAAAAATAATTTTGTAAAGGATTTAACAAACAAACTCATCTTGATGTCTAAAAATAAGTATTTTCTAGAAAAAAACTATTTTTTTTTTAAAATCAGTTTGTTCATTTTTTCTTTTATTTTAAACCGTTTTTTGGAAAAATAAAGTGTTTTTTGTTAGGAAAGTTATAAAACTTTTTTAATCAAATCCCACCACAACCTATGGAGAAAAATATTTTATTTAATTAATATATACATAAATACTTGTAATACGTATACGCTAGTTCGATGAAAGCACAAAATATAAATTTTTTTAAAATTTTCATATTCATTTAAATTAAGTTTAAATAATTGAAAAAAAAAACTCAAAGTTAAAATTTTACATGAATTGTCACTAACTTAAAAATAGCGAAATAGTATCTTATTTTAGGCTCGAAATAATATTCTTAGTCGTGACACGTCTAAACTAGAACCAAGATAATGTCCTTATTTATCTTATTAATTTAGTTGAACAAAAATTTATATTGTTTGACCAAAAAATATATGTCCTTATAGAGAAAAATATACCTAACTTTATTGAAAATATTGTATATATATGTTATTATATATAATTGTATGTCCCCCAAGGTGCCTTCAATTGTTCATTACTATTAGTAATTGAAGGATCAAATAAGTCAAATCAAAACTCATTACTATCAGTGATAACATATAGAAGATATAAGAAATTTTGCTACATAGCAAGAGTAATTGAAGGATCAAATAGAGCAAATTAAAAATTTATTAGTATGAGTAATAATATAAAAGATATAAAAAATATTTGGCTACATAGCAAGAATAATTAAATATAAAGTAATTGAAATAATAGGTTAGATGACACACTTTTACCAGGTTCGAACCTTTGACCTTCAATTACAATGTCACAGTAGTTGCCACTATGCTGGAGTAGCTTCATTTGTCGAGTTCACTCCAACTATACTTAAACACACAAATTCTTATCTTCAATTTCTAAGGTGTTAGTTGACCCATCAGGCAACAATATTCGTCCTTTTTTGTAGTCTATTCTTAGTTGATCCATCAAACAAGGCAAAAAATATGAACATGAGACTAAAATGACTTTGGTTGACATCGCGTAGAGACACACTAACGTCAGTTAATGGTTTAATTAATGATGTCATATCTATATTTATTCTTGATAATATATTGTTTTATACATAATAGTATTTCCATAGCAAATTTATTTTTTTTGTATTTTTTTTAGTTCTCACATAATTCTTGTTGTATTATTTAGGGGTGTGTATGCTAATATGTGAATTGTAATTTTTTACTGGTAAATTTATGAATAGTGTGTAGATACAAATACAGAGAAATAAGTTCAAAATATATAGGCCGTGTATTTTCATCACGTAGTTAACAAAAATTACCATAATTCGAATGAGTTCAATTTCAATATATTAATAAATTAACTACAATGAAAATTGGTCACTTACGTTGCCATCTAAAATTTAAATATTTAACGAAAAACTCCTACAAGCAAAAAAATAAAAGAAGGAATCAACTAAATTCAGTACTCATTTAAAATAAACTCATATATTCAATATTAAGAATAATGTACTTATATATCAATATTAAGAATATACTCATATATTCAGTTTAATTGTTCAATGTATTGGGACCATAAAAAGGTGGACATGCTAATTTAAAATTATTATATTTTTAGAGGGAAACTTATTGGAGGGAAAAGAATAGTGGAGGAAAACTTATTGGGGGGAAAATAATAGTGATTGGAGCCAAAAGTGAACAGAGACTTTATGAACTTTTCACCTAGTATGGCAATTTTAGGTTCATGGAGGTACGGTCATTTAGCAGCGTCCATAATACACAATTCAAAAAAAGTAGAACAGAAGTAGGAGTAAAAATAATTCTTTTTGGCTTAGTACTTTTAATATAATACTATATTCGTTTCAATGTATGTGAACTTGTTTAACTTAACAAAAAATTTAATAAAATAAGAAGACTTTAAAATTATAGTTTAAAATAAATCATTGATATTTCTGTGACTATAAGTGATGTAGCACCACAAAGTGACTATGAAAATTTGGGAGAAAAGTTAGAAATTAGAGAATAGACTAGAGAAGGAGAAGAATAAGAGAGGAATCAACTAATACTTTTATTCATAAACTGACGTGCTTTACAATGAACCTGGAAGGCCCTATTTATAGTAGGAGCCTTGCCGTGTTAAAAGCCTAAAACTAGGTAAACTTTATCTCTAACTAAGAGATAAAGATAAAATCAAAATATGATAAAGATAAAATCTAACAAAAGATAATGATGATGATCAATTCTATCCTAGAAGATAATTATTTTAAATTAAAATAAAAATAGAAAATTATCCATTTTATTTTGGATTTACATCATTATCTCCGGGTGGATGAAAATTCGACTTCGGCGAGTATGACTGCTGATATAACTCCAAAAGATCTGGATTAAGCAAAGAAAACTCATCCTCGCTAATCCATGTAACATCATGCGGTGGCATATTTTTCCACTGAACCAAGTATCTGCGTGAACCACCACTAGAAGAACCTATGATCTCATCAGTAAGCACATCTACAATCTGAGATGGAGCCTTGAAAGGTGAGGCCAAGGATCTGGAGTACCTGCGGAGACACTAGAGAAAGAGAGGGCAGGCTCAAAGGTGCCTCGGTAAGGAGTCAAGTCTTCCACATTAAAAACTGGGCTATAGTCATATGGTTAGGCAAATCCACCAAGTAAGCATTAGATCCTAATTTTTTTAAAATATGGAATGGACCCATAGCACGAGCATGGAGTTTCTTGAAGGTATTTCTTGAAAAACGTTCATGACGAATTCGAATCATGACATAATCTCCTACATTAAAGTCCTTAGCCCTACAATGCACATCAGATGCTAATTTATATTCAGCATTATGCATAGCAATTTTTTGTCTAATCTCAGTGTGTAAATCTCGAATATTGATAGCAAATATCTTAGCATATGGTTAAATATGTGTATGAGAGGCTAGTGGGGAAAGATCAATAGGAGAGTGAGGAGAGTATCCATACACAATCTCAAATGAACTTTTTCCAGTAGACCTATTAACAGAATTATTGTAAGCAAACTCAAGCAATGGTAATGCTAAGTCTCAATTCCCTGGTTTGTCCCCAAAAACACATCTAAGCAAGTCACCTAAACTGCGGTTAAATACCTCTGTTTGTCCATCAGTTTGAGGACGAAATGCAGATGAGAACTTTAGTTGTGTCTGACAAAGTCTCCACAGTGTCCGCCAAAAGTGACCAACAAACCTAACATCTCTATTAGAAACTATGGATGTGGGCAAACAATGAAGCTTGACGACCTCCCTAAATATTAACTTGGCAACATGAGAGGCATCAGTAGTCTTATTACATGGAATAAAGTGGGCCATTTTGGAAAATCTATCCACAACGACTAAAACAGAGTCATGACTCCTAGCGGTACGTGGAAAGCCTAAGACAAAGTCCATGCTAATATCTTTCCATGGTTCATGTAGGACTGGAAGAGGAGTGTAAAGACCAGTGTTATGCTTCCTAGTTTTTTCTAGTTGACATGTACGACACTGGGGTACAATCCTAACGACATCTCTTCTAAGGGAGGGCCAATAAAACCTATCAGCTGCTAAGGAAATGGTCTTATCTCGGCCTAAATGACCACCTAATCCTCCAGCATGCATCTCCCAGATAAAAAAGCTTCTAAATGAGGTACGAGGAATGCACAACTTAGAACCTTTGAAGAGATAACCATCTCGCAAGATAAAGTCCCCAAAATCCCTACGAGTACCAGATGACACTTCTTGAAAGATACGACCACAGTCAGGGCAAGATGAATAATCATCCTTCAACCTATCAAATCCCACAACATCTACCTTAAGTGTGTGAAGAAGGGTAATGACATGACTAAGAGCATCAACAACTTTATTTTGAACCCCAGATTTGTGTTTAAGGACAAATAAAAACTCATTGATGTATTCAATCCACCTAGCATACATAGGATCTAAATTTGCCTGGGAATTAAGATACTTAAGGGCTTGATGACCAGAAAATAGGACAAAGTCCTTAGGAAGAAGGTAGTATCTCCAATGTCGAAGGGATTGAACAACATCGTAAAGCTCTCTACCATATGTTGGGGATCTAAACCTCTTTTGCTTTGCATCGCTAAGCTTTTCGCTAAAGAAGGCTATAGAATGTCCCTCTTGGCTCAACACACCCCCAATCCCAACCCCAAAAGCATCACAAGAAACTTCAAAAACTTTGTCAAAGTTAGGGTGCCTAAGAACATGGGCAGTGGAAATCTTATCCTTGATATCTAAGAAAGCTCTAGAAGCCTTGTGGGTCCAAGTGAATACTTCTTTTTTTATGCTATCAGTGATGGGAGCTATGAGAGCACTAAAGTTCCTAATAAAACGATGATAGAACGAGGCTAAACCATGGATACTACGAGCCTGAGAAATAGTTTTGGGCTCAGGCCAATCTCTTATAGCCCTAACTTTATTAGGATCAACAGATATTCCTTGTCCAGACACAATGAATCCTAAAAAGAGAACTTGAGGCTGAAGAAAAGAACACTTTTTAGGGTTAGCATAGAATTTAGCCTCCCTAAGAGCGGAAAAAACTTTCTTAAGATGAGACAGGTGTTCCTCCTTAGACTTACTATAAATTAGGATGTCATCAAAGTAGACCACAAAAAATTTCCCTATAAATAGTTGAAGAACATGATTCATAACACACATGAAGTTACTAGGAGCATTGGAGAGACCAAAAGGCATGATAACCCATTCAAACAAGCCGTCTTGGGTTTTGAAGGCAGTTTTCCACTCATCCCTCGGGCGGACTCGAATTTGGTGATAGCCACTACGTAAATCTATTTTAGAGTACCAACAAGAACCATCTAGCATATCTAATAGATCTTCAAGCCTTGGGATGGGAAACCTATACTTGATGGTCATTCTATTGATGGCCCTACTATCAATGCACATCCTCCATGAACCATCTTTCTTGGGGGTAAGAAGGGGTGGGATATCACAAGGACTAAGACTATATTTAACAAATCCCTTAGCTAATAGCTCCTCAACTTGTCTGTTTAGTTCAGCTCGTTCTACAAGATTCATCCTATAGTGTGGCAAGTTTGGAAGTTGAGATCTACGGATAAAGTCAATAGAATGTTTAATGTCCCTAAGAGGAGGTAGCTCACTAGGAAGTTCCTCAGGCATGACATCTGCAAATTCAGAAAGGATTGGGTGCACTTCTTGAGGAAGGGACAAACTAGAAGCAGATGAACATAACAGAGAATCTTTGACAATAAGGGCTAGACAAAATCCACTTTTAATAGAAGCCTTTTCTAGTACAATAGATGTGACAAGATGTAAGAACTTAAGAACATGGATTTGGGAGGCAGACTCACTTTTGGACCTAGGAATCAGCTCGTGAGGCTTGGCGGGATGTAGAGTGATTGTTTTACCCTTAAACTTAAAGGAGTAAGTGTTCTCCCTACAATGGTTAATGGCATCTCTATCAAATAACCAAGGTCGGCCAAAGAGTATATGGGCAACATCCATAGGTAACACATCACAATACACGTCATCGTGGTATGGACCTATTTGAATTGGAACAAGACATCTTTGGGTAACTGGTAGGGTCATTTTGTTCACCCAAGCAACCTTAAAAGGGTTAGGGTGGGGCTCTATTTTCAAATTAAGACGGTCTATATCACCCTTAGCAATGACGTTCCTATCAATCACAAGTTAAACAGACTTACAATTACTCTTGCAAATGGTAGAAAAGATAGATGTACGTTTCCGTTCATTATCTAATTCCTGGGTAGCTAAGACGCACCTAACCACATTTATGTAAGTTTCGTCCCTTTGGTCACAATCTAGATCAACCTTATCCCCTGAAAATTCCTCAGGTTCAACTAAGATTTCTTCATCACCTTTGAACTTCTCAGAAGCTACTCCTATTGCTAGTGTGCGATGTGGTCACTGAGATGCAATATGACCCTTGTCATGACAGTGATTGCATCGTATATTAGGATTAGGAATGCGAGAATTATTAGAAGACCCCTTGGATGGAAGATTGGAGGATATGGAAGATGACTGTGGAGGAATAGTACTGCTAACCTCTCTTTGTCTAGGGATAACTGGAGTATTGACTCGATTCTGATGGGATTCCTGTCACGACCCAATTTTCGGGGCCGTGATGGCACCTAAGTGTTACATCCTTAGGCGAACCACGAATAATTAAACTGTCTCATAATGATAATTTAGATAGACATATTTCAATAAAATGTAGGTGTAAACATCCACCCGAAATACAGTGTCAATAGAGCATCTACGAAATCTGACAACCGATATATATATATATATATATATATATATATAATACAAGATGTAGGAAGCGTCTAAGCACTAAGGTGGATCAGACGGTATGCCACCGCGAACCATACGGTTGGCTCACCTCAAGCAAAAATAGTCACAGCCTCGAACGGATCAGATAAGTCCAGCTGTCTGACTAGTAGAAGGATCTGCACATTTAAAACAGTAAGTTATGAGCCAAAGCCCAGTAAGATCATCGACATGCCCGCTAAATTACCCTTTCGGGACAAGTCTTTGATAATGCATAAGCAGATAACGGAAGTACAATCCACACCTTTACAGTAACCCATAAACATTACATACGATAATATAATTATACAACAACACAAGCAATAATACGCGAATACATAACATAGTCAATAATATAAAGATACATAATATAGGCAGCATATACAATATTATATTGATACTATGGCATAAGCAGTAATAAATTAACACACAGCATGGCGATGATATATCTCGTACACCACATAGGTAATGATATACCTAGCACATAGCATAAGCACACACCCTGTGCGGCTTTATTTATAGGTCATAACGCGCCACAGGCCTCTGTCCCTATAAACAACTTTACTTGTAGGTCATAACGCACCACAAGCCTCTGTCCCTATAAGTCTCCACATCTAGGTCATAACGCACCACCGGCCTCTGTCCCTAGATGGAATTTTGCTTCTAGGTCATAACGCACCACCGGCCTCTGTCCCTAGAGCATATCAATAACACACCGGCACACAACATCGACTATACACGAGTCACGTTTGTGCTTCACCTTTTTGTATAAATATAACAAGTAGTACATAATACTATCTACTAGACAATTCTAGTCAATTAAGTACTCGACATCTTACTTAACAAGATCAAATCTTATCCGCAAGCAAAATAGAGGTCAAGTCTCACTTACCTCAAAATCGGCTCAAGTGGCTAAGGAACGACCTCCTTTCCCAAACGATGTGCCTCCGAAAGACTCCTCTCTGAGCCAAAGAAATAGTGTCGCACTCGTAAGCATGTGAGGAAAGGATTCTAAGCCCTTACGCAATTTAAGAGCCAATTTACCAAAATACCCCCGGGTCGGACGTACCCAAAACCCGTAAAATCTATGTTTCCGGACTCCCATACTCCCACGAGTCCAAAAGTACCATTATTGTACATATCCGAGTCCAACTCGGTCATTTTTCCCATTTCACAAATCTAGGGTTCAAACCCTCTTTCCAAGGATCGTCACTTTGATCCTCGGATTAAAGCGTTAAAAATGGGTAAGAATAGTTACCTTGTGTTTAGGAATGATTTTGGTACTTCAAATTCCCCTTGGAATCACTTTTAGAAGCTCAAAACATGAAAATAAAAATGAATGCCCGCCCTAGAATATATAGCAGCCCGCAGCTTTAAAGAGTTGTACCACATGCTGTCCAAATTGTACCTCACTGGATAACTTTCGGTAAAATACACAGAACTTTTCGTACAAATATCCAAATAATACGAAATTAGTGGCATTAGAACCAAAACTCAAAGAGCTACAACTTTCATGTTTTAACTTTTTTCTAATTCCTTATGGATTGATCTGAACAATTGATTTCTTTCCGGCTGAACAGTAAAAAAAACAGATTTCAGCAGCTTTTTGGCTTCGCACCAGGTCAGCAACTGTTTTTGGGTCCAAACGGGACCCTACGAAGCTCGGAATGACCCCAAATTTTGTACACAAGTCATACAAGACTTGTATGACATGCTCGTCAAGACGGAACTCAATTCGAATTTCTAGAACTCAAAAAGTGGGTCCCACGGGAAAGGGTCAAATTTCGACTTTCGCCAAAATAGAGAATTTTAATCAAACGACCCCGGAATCCAAATTCGAAAGTTGCTACAAGTCACAAATGATGATGCGAACCTAACGGAACCCTCAGATCTCTCATCGGAGTTCATTTACTCAAATCGAGCTCGAAAACCTCTTTTAACCTTTTAAAACTTCCGTAACGGAGACTTTATCAAAAGTCCTATCAAACGAGGTCTGTTTTCACTTCTGAAGGTTGCTACAGGTCATAAATTACCATACGAACCTAACGCAACTTTCAGATTTCACATCAGAGCTCATTTGCTCAAATCGAGCTCCGGAACCTCTTTTAGCCTTAACGAATATCTGAAACGGATATCTTTCTCCGATACCTATCTAACAAAGTTCGTTTTAGCTAAAAATTTTCAGGCATGTCATAATGGACCTTACAGAGCTTTTGGGATTTTCGATACGCAAATTGAGGTCCCGATTCCCGAAACGACTATTTGAGGTCATTACAATTCCCCAACTTGAAATGACCCTCGACGCAAGGATGAAGTTTTGAAATATTTCTCAAGCTCTAAGGCATTTTGGTGTGCATCCTCTACACAATCAGGGGAATAAAGATTAACTTCCTTTTTAATGTCTAGACAAAGCCCATTTATGAACCTAGCAACAGTGACATAGGTGGGTTCTGTTAGCTCAGACCTAAGTTGTAGGTCAAGGAATTGGGTCATGTACTCGCTCACACTAGAGTTTAATTTTCTGAGGTAAAGCATTTGATCTATGAGTTGGGACTTGAAAGAGAAAAGGACAAATTGTTGTTTAAGTTTCGCTTTCATTTCAACCCACCGAGTAATTGGTGGTTGACCTAGATGCTCTATCTCTCGAGTAATATTTTGCCAATATTTCTTAGCACGACTAGTTTCATTTTAGCAAAGCGAACACGAGAAATGTCAGGCATGTCATACCAGTCAAAGTAGTCCTCTAAGCTATCTACCCAATCAAGAAACAGGTTGTGGTCCAACTTTCCATCAAAACAGGGTACTTCCACCTTGACCTTTTTTGTAAGGTCATTATGGTCCTCATAGGTTCTCCTAGGTGGTGAAGTTCTATCAAACCTAAGAGTTCTCCTATTAGGATATTCCCTATATGTCTTATCTTGGTCAAGGAAAAAAGGATTATAACCTAGTGGATAGTGTTGAGTGTAATGCAGATGCTTACTCCTAAATTGATCTTCATTCAAATGAAAATTTTAATCTATAGGAGCTTTGGGTGCGACAAAAGAGCATGATTGATGATGAGGATTGACTGAAGGTTGGACAGACAGACTTGACTAACGGTGAGGATTAACCTTAGTGTGGGTCAGATAAGGAGGAATAGGTAAAAGACCATCCTTTGGGGCATGTAGTTGGCCGTCAGTGGACCCTACTGAAAAGTGGAACACATTTGATGGGTCATTATTACCAACAGGTTGCTTGCCTTTAACAATTACTATCAATTGATCCATTTGTTCTTGGAGTTGTTTAAAGCCATCTTTGAGATATGAGAGATCATCTACTCGCTCTTTAAGATCTTTAAGGTCACGGACAAGCTCAATATCAACTTGGGATGAAGTAGCTTCATTTGTTTTTTAGTATTTTTGGAAACATGGGGCATGGTGAAGAAATTGGAATTAAGGCACAAAGTTTGAATAATGCCCCGGGAAAGTTTCCAGGAAAGACTGAAGGGTTCACAATGGTCCCACTTAAAAACCAGACTCTTTAGCCAAGTAATAGCCTTTTTGACAAAACTTTCTAGACATGCACCAATCCACAACTGTGTGAATCAATGGATTTTTTTTTTTTTTGGATTGTTGTAGAGGAAAGAAATGTAGGGTGACCACATTGAGAATGACTATATATTACTACTTATAATAGAAGAATATAAGCTAATATCTAAGTACACACAAAGAACTAAAAATATTAATGTAAAGACTAAACCAATATTTTTTTTTTCGTTCTGTTTTTTGTTTTTTAGGAAGATTTTTTTTTTTTTTTTTTTGAGATCTATGAATGACTTTTCTTTCTTTTTTTTTTTTCAGAAAAAAAAATTAGTGGATTACCTAACACACGAATATTAACCAAGTAATTAAGTGAAAAGATGAGTACCTTATAGTGTTCCAAAATCTCACTTCTAGTAGTGTCTTGTAGGTCTGTCTTTAACTTCCAAAGCTTCAAGAATTGAGTGTAATAGCAAAGATTTTTTTTCCCTCTTAGTAGGTGGTGAGTATTTTTTTATGGTGCTAAAAAGTATAGTTGGACAAAAGCCTTAAGTTCCGATACCAATATTGTTTGTAGCACCACAAAGTGAGTATGAAAATTTGGGAGAAAAGTTAGAAATTAGAGAAACGACTAGAGAAGGAGAAGAATAAGAGAGAAATCAACTAATACTTTTATTCATAAACTGAGGTGTTTTACGAGCCTTGCCATGGTAAAAGCTTTAAAGTAGATAAACTTTATCTCTAACTACGAGATAATGATAAAATAAAAATATGATAAAAATAAAATCTAACAAAAGATAATGATGATGATCAATTCTATCATAGAAGATAATTATTCTAAATTAAAATAAAAATAGAAAATTATCCATTTTATTTTGGATTTATATTAATAAGTCTATCTCATTAAGATACAATGGTTGATTTAGAGTTAAATTATTTTGAAATTTAAGAAAAAAATATATTTTAAAATGTGCTATGTTTACATAAATTAAAATGGGGAGTAGATGGATGAGTATAAATGAAGAAAGAAATATATTGATTTTAGTTTAGTTTATAGGGAGGAAAGTCCACCTAACCAAACACAGAGAAAAGTAGAGAAGAAGAAGTGGGTACAATTCAGGTTCATTCTTTTCTTGTTTGTTTTTGCAAATTCACAGTTGGGGTTGCTGTTACTTTTCATTTTTATTGATGGAGCTCTTTTGTTATCTCTACTTGTTTCTTAGGTCTTTATTGGAATGGAAAATGTTTCCCAGTTTTTGGTTAAAAAGAATGTTAACAGTTTTTGTCTTAGTGATATGAAGTTAGGAGTTTGAGATAAAATGACTTGTGCGAGTAGTGCATTTGATAAATTAATGGGTAAGGTAGGCTATCAACTATTTCCAGCAACATGTTAATTTTTGTTTGAGAGTTGCTGGTTCTAGTTTAACATAACTCCAATTTATCATGTCTGTGTACTCTCTCATAGTACATCCCCTTTGACTTTCCTACTTCATTTTGCAAAAAATTACAACTGCAGATGTCATCGTTTATGTGCTGCAAAGACTTGGTTATGTGATTAAATAGCATTATCAGCTGGCAAGATTGAGATGGGCTCTGGAGAAGAGCGTCCTCACTGGAGTGTCTTTGATAATGTTAAGACTATTCCTGCCACACCTGAAGCACTGATGGCTCAGATAAACTCTGCCATTTCTGCACTTGAATATGCACGCGCTTCAGCTTTGTTGCAGTCCCCATCTATCCCAACCTCCAACAACAACAACTCTTCATATGATGCTCGAGGGGCAGATGAAGCTTATAGAGCAGGTTTAGCCGCCATGGCTGCTGGGAAGCTTGACAAAGCTGTTGATTCTTTGAATGTTTCCCTATCCAAATGCCCCCCTGAGAAGACTTCTGCTGTTGCTAAGATACGATCGCTCATCTCAGTTATCTCCGAGCCTCAGAAGTCTTCCAAATGATCTATTGCCACATCTTCCACCTTACATTTGGTACTACATGTTGCAACTGTTCTTTCCTTGAAACTACTTCTTTTCTTGCTTCTTTTTCCGATTAGGTGTTTCTCTTCATTACTTCTAATGCTGATGCTTTTGCGCACCACAAAAGCCGTTGTAGTTTTTCCTTGAATGTCCGATTCTAGATTTTTTTTTTTTTTTTTTTTTTTTTTTTTTTTTTTTTTTTGAGAGCTTCCATTTTGGCACAATTAATTTTCTTAATATGTTTCATACTCATGAAAGACCAACTTCAAACCAATATCATGTTTTATTCATAACAAATGTCTTGTGATTGTCCAAATCTGTCGGCTCTAGTGCATAAGGTAAACAATTGACGAACTATCTCTGATATTTTTACATATTTGCTACTGATCTTTCAAATGAAATGAAGATTATGCAGGTAAAAGACGAATTCCAAAAGATCGGGTTTAAGAAACATTATGAGAAATCATGTTCAATGGGAAAGAAAGATAACTTTAGGACTGAGATGATAACAGAGACTAAAAGAAGGGCTTTGATGAGATATGAAGGAAAAAAAAATACATTAAAAGGTCCAATATGTTGTCAACTGCTGTACTGAGTTTTTCAAGAAATAGTACTTTTGTTAGTTCAAAAATAACAACAGGAAATTCAGGTGCATTGAAACAGGTATCATAGAAGGCTTTATAAACTTTATCAAAAACATTTAGAAGGCTTCATAACTATTTGATGAGCATCAACCTGTCATTGGCTGGTCCAATATGTTGTCAACTGCAAGCCGTGGCAAAATTAGGAGATGGTGGATGGTTCGGCCTTGTGTTCGGGTTTCATTGAGTAGGCATTAAGTTACTGTTTTTAGACAAAGACTGACTAGGAAAGTATATTCAATAATATCACGAGGCACTTGAAACTTTTGAAGCTAAAGTGTAGGTAGTCAAAAAATCTCAACAACACCCCAATCCCTAGCAACTTGGGGCCACTATATATATCCTCACTGTACATGTCGCTCCATTTAACTCATCTCAGTCTAATATTGATCAAAGAATGTCAGTGAAAGAAAAAAGTTCTTGCTTTTGTTTCTCTTTTGGGTGCTCTTTTTGATGATTATTTAGATCAGTAGGTATTCCATGGAGATAGTTGTTTTCATTTGTTTGCTGGTCTAAAAGTTTCAAGGGCACTGTCTTCTATACATCCTTTAAAAGCTCTAGTTGGTACCTCAGTAATGAACTGATACGATGATCATTAGTTACGTACAAAGATGAGGATACCATCATTTTCTAGAGAAGAAATTTGACAACGAGAGACGCAAAACAATTAGCTCTATTTTCCTCTAGTAGTGGTTCGAAATTCACTTCTTTCACTTTTTCGAATTACAAACTAGAGATAGGAATAAACTAGTATATTTGTACCCTGTCATTAAGTCACTAAGAGGAAGTTCTGTGAAACAAAGGTATTTTGGAATTATCAGTCTTTTGAGTTCTTTATTAACTAGACAAGCGTAAGGATTTACATGGTTGGAAGTTATTTACACTTCATTTGTGCATCACTTCCTTCTGCTAAAATTCTTCAGTGTCAACTTGTTTTTCTGGGATATGCAGTACATCCTGGCATGATATTTGGCCACCTTTCAGCAAAAGCGTAAATAAACCCACTCCACTATTCATGGAGAAATAACAGATATACAAGCTATATCTAACAGTATGATGGGAACTCGTCCATTAGTATGATCAGCATTTACTTACAATTTAATGTTTTCCCCTTTCTCTACAATCTTTTCCCAGTCGTGCTTTGCCTTTATGTTACATTTCACTAGTAAAACTTGTGAGAGATATAATGGAGTTTAGAGATTCATCCAATAACATCATATTATTTATTTTTGGGGGCACATCTAACATGATGATAGGTTGTCTGTTCCTCGGTTTACATCTTACAAGAGGGAAGAGATGTTTGTCCCAAACATTTCAGGATCAAGCAAGTCTTTCCTGAAATCTCATGCAGAATTCAAAATAAACTGATGCATTGGGGAGGCAGTCGGGGTAAAATGAAAGTGAAATATTGCTGATACAACCTACTAAGTGGAAGCCTATAGGCGACACAGCTCTTACAGAGCTCCTCAGTCAGTGATAATTCTTTTATCTAGATTGCTGATATGGGTGATCCCTGATCTTATCCTCCAAATATTTTGGCTGTAGCTTAGATAAACCCTTATTGTGAAATTATAACTTGTTCTTCTTTTTCTAACATACCCCTTTCAGTGAGTGATGTGATGTACTGGGTTGATAATACAGCATTTTTCTCCTAAAACTGGAAAACCTCCCTTTGGTTGTCTACTTTCATGCTGGAGCATCCTGCATATCCTCAGCTGCTGATTGAATATACCACAAGGCTGTCAACATCCCAGTCTCCGAGGCTAGTGTAGTTTGTGTGATGGTTGGATTATAGAAGAGCCTTAGAGCATCTATATTTTTGCAGCCTAAGATGATTCTTCAGCAGTTCTCACTCAGTGGCTGTCTGGGCAGATCCACGATCTTAATATCATTCACACAGAGTAACTAATTTTAGCTGCGAGATTTCATGCCTTTATCTATCGTTCAAGTCTTGAGTAGTATGAATAGCCACTTGCTTTGTCGAAAGGCTACACCCACTATGAGAGACATACATAACAACAAGCCTCTGCAGTCGCTGAATGAGAGTGTTCACTTTGTTGGAGTGCTCTTGGCTGGGGACCTTGCAGGTGCAAAAATTTCACATCACAATCCGAGCTGGAAGATTGTATGAAGTTTTAGGAATGAGCTTTATTCCTTATATATATATATATATATATATATATATATATATATATATATATATATATATATATATATATATTTGGAAAAAAAGGAATGAAGCTTTAGTATCATGATTCACCCATATTTCTGGGAAGAACTAATGAGTACCAAGTATCAAAGAGGCTAAAGATTCATTGAGGAAGTAAATAGTGGATACACGATTTGATTGCCCATCAAAGAAATGCTATAAAGACATTATTGAACTTGCTTCAGTTTGGATTTGCACTATTTAAAAAGTTCAAATGTACCAGTAGGACTGTAGAATGACAAGTGATCTCAATCGTCAAAATAATCCCAGATACTATACAGTCATATTATTGTATTTGTTCTTATTGTCTTAAACAAGTCTTGTCATTGTTAAAGGAATTATCAATAAAGGTAAGAGAAGAATACTGGAATAAAACAGTTCCCAAATACAGAAATGTGCACGAATCTAAAAAGGAAAGAAAGTCATATAACATGGCTCAACGAGAGTACTACTAAAAAGGTGGAAGTCATGGTAAGGCAACAAAAAAGCTACTGAATAATAGTCTCTCAAGAAAAAAATAATTAGTAGTTTCTCTCTTGGATTATTTGGAAGTGCTGGTTCATCTTCAAGAGAATGCGAAAGAACATATTTCTATTTAAACTCAGCACAATTCGGAAAGACTATCTAGTAACGAACTTCAGAAGACAACAGTGTCCAGCATTGTTCCCAATGTCTGGATAATGTTGGAAGACATCAAGTTCGAGACATGTTCTTCAAGATGCTTCTTTGCATCTTGCCTTCCCACATTTGCAATAGCTAGTTTTTCTGGAGGCAACTCGTCCTCCTCCTGTACTGCTTTGTTGTACTTGATTGCGAGACTTAACATCTCCTGCACATGCATGTCACAACCTACACGACAGACACTTAACTCTTAGCTCCTCTTCTCTTCCCAGTGGAACCTACATTAAATGGGGCTATTAACCATCCAAAAGAAAGACAGGTAGTCTCCTGAATCGCATTATATGCATAAATGTGGCATTTAAACACCAAGAAAAATCATAAACTACCTGAACTGTCTGCTCGTTAGTTTTGGAATGGGCATCAAAATGCTGCAGTGCGAGCCCATCTGTCCATTTTTTCTTGTGAAGATTCAGGAGCATCATCTCTTCAAGTTCGTCCTTTCTATAGTTTATGGCAATTGAGTAATAGTGTCTGTTCAAGCCATGGATCAATGCCTGCAAAGAGGGATCTATCAGAACCCCAGAGACTGTAAGATAATACTTCCTCTATCCCAATATATGTGACATGCTTTGACAGCGAAAAATTTAAAAAAAAAAAAAAAAAAATCCTCCCTCCATCCCACTTTGTCATAGTTTAACTTGGTGTGGCTGGAAATGAGTAAACGGGAAGTTTGGAGTTAAGTTGTTTCTAAATTTAAGAATGTCATTCTTTTTGGGACAGACTAATAAGGAAAGTACAACAAACAAAATGGAACGAAGGGAGTAGTTTAGAGATGTATCGAGCACTGTGGGACGACACGAAATAGAGGATCTCATACATTCAGATAGTACAGAGACTCATATATTCAGACAAGAAACTATCTTAAGCGAACACTTAAAAGATAACGACTGTTACTAACTTGGATATATGGCTTGTTCAGATGTCCCAGATTTGATGTTGTCTGACGTGGCTCTTGGCCAAGCATCATAGTCTGGGGATTGATCAAGCGAAAAGCATCAATTACCACCTTCCCTTTAACACTCTGAATTGGATCCACCACCACAGTTATCGCCTGCTAATTCAGTGCTTCAAAACTCTGCATAATACTACAGTAATAAGCTACTGATGCAATCCACATGTAGATCATGGCTTAAAGGCACCAAATCCCCAAGAATTGTACAGTTCATAAACACTTAATTATAATGCACTGCTAGTGATAGACGTTGGGTCAATTATCTCTTTGATCCTCTGCCCTCCTTTAGTTTGTACGAAATAGATTTGTTTTCTTATATCTAAAAGAATTTTAAGTTATACACACCATCAATGTAAAAAGATTTTAAATTACAGACCACCTTTATCTGTTGTAGCATGTAACCTGTCTTATTTTCAAGACTACACATCCCAATTTTTATAGAGGTTTACATGTAGACATCCTTTGCGTGACCTGATGGCGTAAAAAATCCTTTACACTGATGGTGTATATAACTTATACTCTATCTGAAATGCTTTGCTAATCAGTAAGTTTACATCTCTAAGCCTGGGAAATTTGCTTCCAGTCCTTCCCTATGATCCCAAGGTTACCTGGAGTCAACTCTCATCCTTGTATCTAAACACGAGAGAATCAGCTCTGTGCTATTACTATTTGCTCAGAATCGCTGAAAAATTCAGCTGACATTTCGCCTATCATAGAGGCTTCAACCTTCCTAAAGCAGAAAATGTCACAAAATGTGCTTGCTAATTATCTTGGAATAATTTTAAACATCCAAAGTGTGCATTTATTCTGAAGATAATCAAAGGTATTGGAGCTATATAAAGTAGAATATAGATACTGAAACATTGGACAATACGTTGATCATAAAATTGCCATGGATGCCAGCTCAAGACTATGAATAGACAATCCACCATATCACATTTTCATGATGGTTAGTACATCTTGGGAAGCAGCTAATGGTTTGGCAGGCAAAATAGAAGACAGTTAATGGTTCACATTGCATCACATAGAAATTTACAAAATAAATCACCAATGACTAAAATTAACATGTTGAAGCAAAATATAACCTGTTGAGTATTAATGTCAACACCAGAAAGCCAACAGCCAAACCCAGGATGTGAATGATACCAGCCGACAACCATCTCCGGTCTACAACAAGGTGAAGCAAAATAGGATACTCATAAATGAATACAAGTTCAACAACAACAACAACATACCCAGTTAATCCCACAAGTGGGGTCTGGGGAGGGTGAGATGTACGCAGACCTTATCCTCACCAAGGTGGAGAGGCTGTTTCCGATAGACCCATAAATGAATACAAGTTCATTTGTTGAAATTGCAAATTCCTGATCAGCGTTCCAAAAGTCATATGGTGGCTTTTTTGGGAGGAAGCATATGGTGCAAATGTGGAATGAGACATCATAGGATGAATTCCAAAAGAACCAATTAATTTAATAAATTAGATTGCCAAAGAGGGGCAGGGGTGGGCTGCAGGCAAAATTTTTTATCTCCTTCCACGACAGAGCACCTAATATAGGATTCTCGAATTATAAGAAAAAGTTTAGAGGCAACAGAGTGAATACAGATGATGGCATCTTCACTAGAGAAGTTACACCACTGCAAGTTAGGGCATCAAGCTAGTTCATCGCCATATCGTAATTCTCTGATAAGTAGTCGCGCAAATATTAAGGACTAAAAACATTCTCAGAAAAAAAGAGCATACTTCCTGGACTCTCTCTAAGCCTCAATGTCAAACAAGTTGGGATTGGGTAGTTGCACAAATATGAAGGACCAAAACCATTCGAAGGAAAAAGAGCATACTTCCCGGGCTCCCTATTCCTATTAAACCACAATAATTACAACATAGTGGACAAAATGATGGGTCAGGTAACCGAAAAATATTCACTCACCTTTGTCAGGTCAGGTAGAAAACTACTGATAATTTTAGAAAAAAATGAGGTGTACATATATATGCAGGATATCAAGAATTTTCAGGTCCACCCAGTATTTGTCTGGCAGCACTGTAGAATTCTCTTGAACTACAAGTTCCCATTATTCACAAACAAGTCATCCAGCAATCAGACACAGCAGTTGTTTAAATGCTAACACAGGTGAAAATCAAAGCGTTGCAGGAACAATCTGCTGAGTATGATGATCTGTGGCCTTGGAAGATGATTTGGAAAACTTCAGTCCCCACCAAAGTAGCTTGTTTCGGATGGCTGGTAACTCATGGGGCATGTTTGACACATGACAATTTGCAAAGGAGAGGATACAAGCTGTGTAGTAAATGCTATTTATGTGAAAGAGCTTGCGAGTCTGTTGATCATTTATTCCTTCATTGCAATTTCACTTGGGAGATATGGGTTATGTTTTTTAGTATCTTTGGAGTTAAAAATGTGATGCCGCAGAGCTTTCGAAGTTTGCTATGCTACTGGAAGTCCAACTATGTTGACAGAAGACATAAAAAGCTCTGGATGTCAATCCCTTTGTGCATTGCTTGGACAGTATGGATTGAAAGAAACAGGAGATGTTTTGAAGATAAAAAGGAGCCGCTTAATGCTGTTAAATTCAAATGTATTCATAATGTGTATTGCTGGAAGAAAGGGAAATACGTTTTATGCATGACTGATATGCTGGACTAGTCAGAATTCATGAACCTGTAATGTAAAACAAGTCTTGCTTTTCTGTACTATGTCAGTACCAAGCAGCTTGGTACTGTTTATTGTTAGGTAAAACAAGTCTTGCTTTTATTGTAAAACAAATCGGTTGTAACAAAAAGTGGGTCTTTTCATTGTTAGGTAACAACAGAACTTAACAATACAATACAACGAAATTAAAGTAACAACCAAAACAAACATTGTAATCATAATAACAACGGAAAAGGGTCAAATTTGCCCTTAAACAAATCGAAATTCAACACATTTACCCTCCGCTACGAGTTCAGTCTAGGCATACCCTTAACGTTACTAAAACTAGGGCAAATATACCCCTTGTTTGACGGAACTTACTAATTAGACTGCTTATACACTAAGCTTGCTGATTTGTCAAATTCTTGGCCACGTGTGCGCCAACGTGACGGAGGGCAAATGTGTTGAATTTTGATTTGTTTAAGGGAAAATTTGACCCTTTTCTGTTCTTTTAAATAAAAGAGGTTGTTCTCATTTTCATCAACCACCTTGAATAACAATCAAACAAAGGACCTTGTTTCCAAGCAAACTTCATAAAAGAGCATGTTCTAACATCCCAAAAATTTTGATTTACAACTTAAATTGCATCTTAAGGAACCCTGCTATAATAAAAAATTTCGTTACAATATCACATGTAATAGCAATGACCATTTCGTTAAACTAAATCGAAATATTAAACAAGAAAGACCATGTTGGTTGGAGAGAGTTATAGAGAGAAAGAAAGAGTGATTGGTTTCTTATTAGTAAAACCATTAGATGAAGATAATCATGTTTCTTTCCGAACAATAAGCTATGTTGCCCTGAATGTTACTTCCCTTATATGTCATTTTACGAGTGACTCTAATTGTATATGGCTTCACTTGAAAAATGGTTATTTTTCTCTAGTCTTAAGCTGTTTAACTTGATTGTGTAAGCAAAATGGCATTTCATACATCTACTAGTCGCTATAATCTTTTCATTGTTGTATCAACTGCTTAAAGAGTGTATGAAGGGGAAGGATAATGAAATTGTATTGTATTGTATTGCACATTATATCATGAACGACTTAATATTTCTTTCTTGTGATGTTGTAACGAAATTTTTGGTTATAGTAGGGTTCCTTAAGATGCAATTTAAGTTGTAAATCAAGATCTTTGGGATGGTAGAACATGCTCTTTTATGAAGTTTGCTTGGAAACAAGGTCCTTTGTTTGATTGTTGTTCAAGATGGTTGATGAAAATGAGAACAACCTCTTTTATTTAAAAGAACGGAAAATGGTCAAATTTGCCCTTAAACAAATCGAAATTCAACACATTTGCCCTCGGTCACGTCGGCGCACACGTGGCCAAGATTTGACAAATCAGCAAGCTTAGTGTATAAGCAGTCTAATTAGTAAGTTCCGTCAAATAAGGGGTATATTTGCCCTAGTTTTAGTAACGTTAAGGGTATGCCTAGACTGAACTCGTAACGGAGGGTAAATGTGTTGAATTTCGATTTGTTTAAGGGCAAATTTGACCCTTTCCGTAATAACAATACAATACAATACAATGGGTAACAATGATCCAAACAAAGTTTAAGGTTCAATCAGGATTACACTATTGTTAGTTATATATATAAAATTACTACAATGACTTAGTTTTTACGTGTGGGTGGTATACTAGTTTGAGATAGTTTTTGTGTCATTTTCTCTTTAAACCATGAAAGTGTGAAAAAAATATATATATAGCCTCCTCACGAAATTCATTCGGACTGGTGTCTGACTGCAGAGGATGTTCGGCGGTGCATTGGGACTCTTCTGAACAAGTTTACATCTCTTCTCAAGATGCTTAAACACGGTATCAACTTTTTTTACTTTAGGTCCTAGTACATGTTATTCCAATTTCTTAGGGAGTCACCCCCTCCTAATATACTAACTCCGCTCTTGGTGTGTGTGTATGTTTCTGTACTTAAACTTAAAGATTTTGTGGTTAATGTGCAGGGAGAGCTGGTGTACCCATGGAAGTGATGGGCTTGATGCTGGGGGACTTCGTCGATGAGTATACCGTGCGCGTTGTCGATGTCTTTGCAATGCCACAGAGCGGTACTGGAGTTAGTGTTGAAGCTGTTGATCATGTTTTTCAAACCAATATGCTCGACATGCTCAAGCAAACTGCCAGGTAATTAGTCATTCTTTTTTTTTCCTTGTACTGATTATTGGTGTCATTTATGTATTGGAATAAAACGGGTCCAAATGGAGCAGATGAATTTGACAATTCGTTTAGTAGATTCACACTAGTTTGGGATTGCAGCAAAGTTTTTTGTACTATGTCAGTACCAGCTTGGTACTGTTCCATAGGGAAGAAAAAGATTTGACTTGACTGTGTATTATATCCTGAAGGATTTTACTAGCTGGAAGGCTCCTGAGAATAGCTATATATTGTATGGATTTCCATGGGCTTTCATGGCATGGGTCTTAGAGGCTATCCCGACACTTAGGCTAAGGGCGTACCTTAAGCAGAAGACAATACCATGGATCAAGCATTGATTGGGGGACAAGGTAGAAAAGGACCCGGACGTAGTGTTCCAGCATGTTGACACTCAGGTAAGAATTTCTTTTACTCCCCAGATCTTTCACATTCAACACTGCATTAAATGTGTAAGCATTAGTGGTGATGTTTAAACATTACACTAATTGTTTAAACATTGGTACTGATGTTTAAACATAACACTAAATGTTTAAACATTAATGGTGATGCTTCAACATCACATGAAATATTTAAACATTAGTACTGATGTGTAAATATTACATTAAGTGTTTTAGGAACATATATACGGAGTTCTAACATTTTTGGTTATTTTATTGCAGGAGGTGCACCATTACCTCGTACCCACACCCAGAGAATTGAGGGATGTGCTTAATGATTTTGTGCCATTTGAGGACGTAGAGGACGAGGTGATTGATGGCTTAATGCAACAGTTGGATGGGGTGACAATATTGAGGAAACAAGCTGTTGTTCCTAACACCCCTCTAGAACATATTGTGCTAAGCCGTGGTACATCGTTGACGAGATACAGTGGGGGCAGAGGTGCTGATCTTTTTGGAGCTAATGGAACAGAGTACACTAGAATTGCTAGGGATCTTTTTGGGTATGCTGAAGGTAGGATTAGGGTAGTGGAGGAGTTTTTAGAAGAGAAGAAGATGGCAGCAGTAGAGGACATGCTAGAAGAAAAGAAGATGATGGCAGTACTAGAGGAGGAGTTGTGAGACGAGAAGAAGCAGCGGTGGGTACGTCGACTGGAGAGTATACTTGAAAATGCTTAAAGTGCAAGGAGGATAATGATAAGTTGATGTTGAAGGTTGGTGGAATTGAGACAATGTTAGAAGATTTGAAGAAAATGATGAAAGCCCAGGTGCTCAAGAGAACAGGGTTGAGAATAGCCAGTAGAGTTCTGAAATCCCCATTTACTGCTTCAGGAAGAAAGGGGAAGAAGAAGATGGTGAGGGGGAAGATTGATCTTTACAAGGATGTGATAAGAAGAGCAAAGATGCCCTGGATGCCTTCTTGGAAGAGAAGAAAGAGGAAAAGAGTCCACTTTTCCTTAGGCATGAGTACACCTATAAGGATCCGGAAGAGATCATCAGAATGGAAGGCAATTTAGAGGAAAAGGTACACGCAATTCACCCTAATTCTTTTTTGTTAGTACATATATTAGAGCATATGTTTAAACATGGATTGGGCTTTGCAAACATAACAAGCAATGTTTAAACATCACAAACAAATTATGATATGTGTAAACATAATACATAATGTGTAAAAATATTAGTTAGTGTTTAAATATTACGCCTTGATGTTTATAAAATATTAAATATCTCTATGATGTTGCGACATATCACAAGATGTTTAAACATTGTGTCTGGTGTGTAAACATTTCTACTGATGTTTAAACATCTCCACTGATGTTGAGATATTCTGCCTGGTGTTTATGTGTTTTCTTTTTCCTTTTTTTCCTTTTTCTGCAGCATGTTGAGGAAATCATGAGCCTGATGAGACTTAAAAAGAAAGCCCACTCTCAGTTCTATGTCAAATCTGATGTTATTTTGGATTTGAATTTCTCAAAGAAATTGTGTGAGCTCTACAAGAAGAATTGTGTACTCACATCAGCCTTGGCTGCACCTATAGAAGTACAGTTGGAGATTGTTCGATTCAAAGATGATATGCTGGAATATGCACAAGGTAAGAAGCCGAACCCAGGGGGTGTGAAGTGGGCATGGGTGAAGAGGATTTTCTGTGTGTTAAAATTGAAAGATGTTCACTTTGTTACTATGGAGTTCCATGTGGAGGAAGGTAAGATAAGGGTGTGCGACTCCCTGTACAGTGACAACACTGATGATGAATTTGACACACTGATCAAGCCCATTACTTCCATGTTCCCCATTTTCATCAGATAGTGCGAGATGTTCAAAAGTTTGCCGGAGGATATCTTGAACAATAAACTGTGGCCATATGAGCGTGTGAAAGACCTCCCGACAAACTACACTCGTACTGCATCATGTGGTTATGCTCTAGCCTTCATTGAGCACCTTCTTACAAAGACTCCCTGGGACAAGCTCTGTGACAACACCATGATGGATTTTAGGGTGAAATGGGTTGTGGACATATTACATGGGGAAGATGGTACCGTAGTTTGATTAGTTATGGTTGGACAATTAAGTATTTATTGGCATGTAAGGATAATTAAGTATTTGTTTTGGATTGTTTGAATTTAATATTATGTTATGTTTTCTTGTTGGTCATGTAAGGATAATTATATGTTTTATGTAAATACTTTGGTTGCGTTCAATGTATACATCTCACTGATTGAAGAAATATCGGATGGATGTTTAGACATCTCATCATATGTGTAAACATATTTGACTATATTGAAACATAATACAGATGTTTAAAATATTAATTAGAATATGCTGAAACATCATCCGGATGTTTAAATATGTCAATATATGTGTAAACATCTGAAACATTTATACAGAAGTTCCAACATCTCGAAATATGTTTAAACATAAATGGCAACCTCTCTTTTCTTTCTTTCTTTCCTTTTTCTTTTTCTTTTTGATAAGCTTTCTACCTGACACAACCCAAACTTCCAGATAAGCCGTGCGGGCACCCGACTACCTCCCTAGACCCGTCGGACGAACTCTATAGGCTTAAGCCAAGACGTACGACTTGAAACAATTTTGATAATACAAGCTTTACTTGAGAATATTAGAGACTCAATCTAAATAATATAGAAACGCGTATGAGACGCATATTATACATAAACTGACATATTTACACGCTGCATGAATAGATATAGCTACTACCCAAAATACATAAATCTAAAGGTTTCTAGATATGACATCTAAGAAGTCCAAAATATAAGTACATCTCCCGAAGGGAGCAAAATGGGATAAAACTAAAATATGTACAACAGGTGGCCTCAGTGAACAAGCTGGCTCACCGTAGACCGCTAGAAAGGGGCCTTGCTCCTCAATCACGATGCAGCTGACTGGGTCCGGGAGTGGAATCTGCCGAAACAAAATAAATAGAAAAGAAAAAAACAGAGGGAGTGAGCCATAAGGATTCAGTAGGTAAGAAATAACTACTTAACTAAAAAATAGTTAAGTTAGCCAGGGAAATGGTAAGTAACGGTATATAACAAATAAAAATGTACAGATAGGCAAGTAGCAGATATACACAACATTCATAAGGATATAATGAATGCAATCATAATGTAAGGGGGTCACATGTGCCTAATGAATGGAGCGAAATCCTCCTACTCCGGGGCGGAATCCTCCTACCCTCAATATGATGCAAGGAGCGGAATCTTCCTACTCCTAGGGTGGAATCCTCCTGCCCTTAGATGATATAACAGCCAGAAATCAAGAAACATAATTAAAAAAATACATAACAAGGCTGTGGCATAATAAGTACGCCCTATCGGCAGCTATTCAGGTAAAGAACGCGTGAATAGATCATGCAAAGGTCAAAGGCCATCAAAGAAGCGGATAAAATCCCCTACTTCGAGTCCTAGGTTAGGATAGCTACTAAATAACTTCCTTTCCTACCCGATGTTCCTCAGAATATCTCCTTTCTGAGCCAAATAAATACATTTGCACTTGTAAGTGCCAGAAGAAAGAGTATTTAGCCTTTAGACAATGAAAGAAGAAAAAAAATCAAAATACCCCTGGGCCGGGCTTAGCCGAAAACCCATAAAATACATATTTTAAAACTCCTCGCGATCCCATGAGTCCAATGGTATCATTAGTTTGCATATCTGAATTCAATTTCATCAAATTTTCTAATTTCATAAATTTTAGGGTCCTAACCCAATTTTCTAATTCAATTTCAAGAGATTCTAGCACAAGAATCATGAATTAACGCGATTGAATGTTATAAGATTGATACCTGATAATTTTTGATGGATTTGACTCTGAAAATTCAGCTTATACGGACCCAGTAAGCTCTGGTTTTGAAAGTGAAGAAAATGGAATTACTCAAGCTTTTATACTGTAAAATAGCTACTTACTAAGCTGCTTTCGCACCAGCAACTGCAGTGCTGGTTTTTGGGTCCAAATGGGATCCTACAAAGCTTGAAGTAATCCTAAATTTTGAACACAAGTCATACAAGACTTGTGTGACATGCTCGCAAAAATGGAACTCGAATCGGTTCCCTAGAACTCAAGATATTGCTTCCACGGAAAGAGGTTGATTTCTTAACTTTCGAAATTTTAGTGAAACTGACCGATCAACCTCAGAATTCACTTCTAAAAGTTGCTACAGGTCATAAATGACCATACAAACCTAACACAACTTTCGGATTTTAAATCGGAGCTCATTCAATCAAATCGAGCTCGAAAACCTCTTTTAAGCTTTACCGACAACTGAAACGGAGATCTTCTCAAAATCCTACTAAACGAGGTCCGAATCAGCTAAAATTTTTCAGACAGGTCCTAATGGATCTTACGAAGATTTTAAGACTGTCAGCATGCTAATCAAAGTCCTAACTCCCAAAATGACTACCTAAGGTCGTTTCATTCTCCTCCACTTAGACGAACAAGCCAGAGTCTATAGTAGATTTCACATAATTTATGAGAACACTTACCCAAACCCTCAACAACTTTTCATCAGATAATACTACTCCATTATGGAACCAGAACGATAAGAATCTTTAAGCTTAGAGACCAAGATCAGACCTGAACCATCGAAGAGGTGAGGATACCTCTCATGCATACTGGACTCAAGCTCCCAAGTGTCCTCCTCATGAGGACGGTTGCGTCATCGCACTCGAACCATCGGAATCTGCTTCGAACGAAGCTTCCGGATATCTTGGCCAACTAGGGCAACTGGGAACTCTTCATAGGCTAGATTCACATCCAGCTGAGCAGGATCTAACTCAATCACTTCGGAAGTATCCCGGATACACTTTCAAAGCATCGACACATAAAATACCGGATGAACTGGCATAACACCTGGCATATCAAGCCGATAAGCCACCTTACCGATGCGCTTCTCGATACGGAAAGGGCCAATAAATCTGGGACTGAGTTTCCTTTTCCGCACAAATCTCTTTACACCCTCATTGGTGACACTTTTAAAAATACCATGTCGCGGACCTCGAACTATAACTCTCGGCTCCTCCGATTTGAATATAAAATCTACCTGCTCTGAGCAGTCCGGAGACGATCATGCATAAGTCGAAAAATATTTAAAGTCTGCCAAACCATCTCTGAACTCATCATCTCCATATCTCAGGACTCGAACCAACCTATAAGAGAACGACATTTGCGAGGCCTCAAATGGAGCCATCTGAATGGAGGACTGATAGCTATTATTATACGAAAATTCCGCTAAGGCTAAATGATCATCCCAATGGCCTCCGAAGTCTAATGCACAAGCTCTCAGCATATCCTCTAGAATCTGGATAACCCGCTCGAACTGACCATCAGTCTGAGGATGGAACGCCGTGCTAAGCTGCACCATGGTCCCCAACTCCCTCTGGAAAGACTGGCAAAACTGGGAAGTAAACTGGGAACCACAATCGAATATGATAGACACTGGAGTGCCATGCAGTCTAACCACCTGATCAATGAAAATCTGGGCCAATCTTTGAGCTGAATCAGTAGTCTTCACATGGATGAAATGAGCTGATTTAGTCCGTCTATCAATAATAACCCAGATTGAATCATGGCGCCGTAGGGTCTTCGGCAGACCAACGACAAAATCCATCATGATCTGCTCCTATTTCCACTCGGGAATGGGCGATGCCTGAGCTAACCCTGCCGGTCTCCTGTGCTCGAACTTAACTTGCTGACAGTTCAAGCAATGAGACACATAATCAAACACATCCCTCTTCATCCCTTTCCACTAATATAGCTCTCAGAGATCCTGATACATCTTAGTAATGCCAGGACGAATAGAATAACGCGAGTTATGAGCCTCGCGGAGTACTGACTGCCTCAGATATCCGACATCAGGGACCCAGAGTCGGACATTAAACCGAAGAATACCATCAGAATCAAGCTCGAAGGAAGGAACTCCTCCACTTAGGACACGACTACGCAACTCCCGCAAATGAGGATGCTCAAACTGCCTTCCCTTAATCTGATTGGCTAAGGAAGACTGAGTTGAGATACATGCTAGGACTCGGCTGGAGTCTGGGCGAAGAAATCTCACACCGTAGTCGCCAAGAGACTGCAAAGCTCGGGCCAAATGTCTCATGTCAGCATAAAGAAAAGCCATGCTGCCCATAGATTTCCTGCTCAAGGCATCTGCTACAACATTCGCCTTCCCAGGATGATAGCGGATGGTGAGATCATAATCTTTATTTAATTCAAACCACCTCCGCTGCAGGCAATTAAGATCATTTTGAGAGAGAAGATACTGCAAGCTCTTGTAATCGGTATACACCTCACAAGGCTCGCCATAAAGATAGTGCCTCCAAATCTTCAAAGCGAAGACTACAGCTGCCAACTCTAGATCATGAGTCGGATAATTCTTCTCATTTGGCTTCAGCTGTCTAGAAGCATAAGCAATCACCCTACCATGCTGCATGAGAACACATCCAAGGCTGACACGAGATGCATCGCAGTAGACTATAAACCCACCAGTTCCAGAAGGAAGGGATAGCACTGGAGCTGAAGTCAATAAGGCGTTGAGCTTCTGGAAGCTTGCCTCACACTCATCAGACCATCGGAGCTGAACCGCCTTCTAGGTCAGGCGAGTCAAGGGAGCTGCAATAGTGGAAAACTTCTCCACAAACCTCCGATAATAACCTGCCAAACCAGGAAAGCTGCGAATCTCTGTCAGCGAGGTAGGACGAGGCCAATTCTGAACCACCTCAATCTTCTTTGGATCAACCTTGATACCCTCATTGGATACCATGTGACCGAAGAATGCAACATAATCAAGCCAAAACTCACATTTCGAGAACTTGGCATATAACTTACGATCACGGAGGGTCTGAAGAACTATCCTCAAATGATATTCATGTTCCTCGCGACTGCGAGAATAAATCAGAATGTCATCAATAAAGACAATGACAAAGGAATCGAGGAACAGCTTAAACACCCGGTTCATGAGATCCATAAAGGCTGCAGGAGCATTAGTCAGCCCAAAAGACATAACTAGGAACTCGTAATGGTCGTAACGAGTCCTGAAAGCAGTCTTTGGGATATCTGATTTCCGAATCTTCAACTGATGATAACCAGATCGAAAGTCGATCTTAGAAAAGAATTTGGCACCCTGCAATTAATCAAACAAATCATCAATATGAGGCAAAGGGTACCTGTTTTTTTATGGTGACCTTATTTAGCTGACGATAATCAATACACATCCGCGTAGTCCCATCCTTCTTCTTCACGAACAGAACAGGAGCTCCCCACAGAGAAATACTTGGCCTAATGAACCCCTTATAATGCAAAGCCTGCAACTGCTCCTTCAGCTCATTCAACTCTGACGGAGCCATGCGATAAGGAGAGATGGAAATAGGCTGAGTCCCTCACTACATCTATGCCAAACTCGATCTCCCGATCAGGAGGAAGTCCTGGGAGATCATCTGGAAACACATCAGAGAATTCCCTCACAACACGAACAGAATCGAGGGATGAAATCTCCATAGTGGTATCTTGAACCATGGCAAGATACGCTGAACACCCTTTATCCATCATCCACTTTGCCTTCAAGGAAGAAATGACATGCACGGTAGGTGGTAATTGAGAACCCTACCACACTACCGGTGCTGAGCCAGGAAGAGATTATCGAATAGACTTGGCATGACAATCCAGAGTAGCATAACATGACGCCGACAAATCCATGCCGATTATGACATCAAAATCGACCATATCCAAAACCAGAAGATCTACCAAGGTCTCATGACCCCCAAGAGATACAGTACAGGCAGGATAAACTCGATCCACAATAATAGAGTCTCCCATGGGAGTAGAAACACAAAATGGATCACGGAGACATATAATTCATATGAAATCCCGCAATAAAATAAGGAGAAACATAGGAATAGGTAGATCCTGGATCCACCAAAGAATATGCATCTCGATCGCAAACAGATAAGTACCTGTAAGAACAGTTGGAGATGCCTCAGCATCCTACCTGGCTAGCAATGCATATAGCTGTCTCTGCGGCTGAGCTGAGCTGCCACTCTGAGAACCACCTCTAGAGGAGCCGCCAGAACCACGCCCACGACCTCTACCAGGTGATGGTGCACCATGAGCTGGCTGAGACTCTAAAAGGACACCCTGAGGCTGCTGCTGCATATCGTCGGAGGGCGAGAGAAAGGACGACTACTACGCTGCTGGTATAGATAAGGGCAATCGTTTTTATGATGCCTTAAGTCCTGACAGATAAAACACCTAAAAGAAGATTTGCGCTGCTCAAGCTGGAACTGATCACGAGGACGAGACTAGGATGGAAACTGACCCTGAGAAGGAACAGGCACACCCTGAAAACTATGCGCTGAGGGCTGGGTTGACCTCACAAGAGGCCTACTCTGCTTCTGATAACTCCTACCTCCAGATGAGGTACTAGCATGCCCTGGACCATGAGATCTCTTACTCTCCCACTCTAACTCCTCAATCTCTAAGTTATGCTATGCATCATACCTCCTAGCAATATCAATAGCGACATCAAATAGAGTCCTGGCCTCAATATCACGAGCCATCTGAGACCGCAAATATAGAGAAAGCCCGTCAATAATACGTCTGACCCTCTCGGAGGGCTCCTGTACAATATCTGGAGCATATGTAGACATCTCAGAGAATAAAAGCTCATACTCCGAGACTGACAGGTTACCTTATCCAATCCTCTCAAACTGCCTCCTCTTCTCATCCTACTCACTGCGAGGAAGAAACTTTTCCATGAATCGGTGGGAGAACTTACTCCAAGTAAACTTAGGAAGCCTTTCCTAGCTGATCGGAGTGCGGTCCACCAAAGCTAAGGCTGGACCATCAAATTGGAAGGCAGTATACTCAACTCCATACTGCTCAAGATACCCAAGGGCCTCAAGAAAATGCTGGCATCGATCAAGAAACTCGCAGCGTTAATCTTATCTAAAGCATGACCAGAGAATCTCGGAGGATGAAGTCTAATAAAATTATGCAGCCTTGTCGGATCATCGACCTGACCTGCTACCTGGGCTGGCTGACCAGCCTGAATAACCGGAGGCACAACACCCGCTGCCTCTGGAATATAACCACGTAGAGCTACATCTAGAGCTGAAGTAGGGGCCTTCTGAGCTTGAGCACCAAAATCTACTGCAGCCTGAGGAATATGAGCATCTACAGCAGCCTGAGGTGCCTGAGAAATGGGAGGTCCCTACGGCATCTGCACAGCTAAGAATCTCATAAAACCATCATGAAGTGCAGGGGGAACGAATAAACCCTGCTCCCCTTGCCCACCGGGAGATAGCACAGCTGGAACCTCAGCAACAGGATCAACATGATCCATTATTGATGCGGGGCAAAGCGAGCAACCATCCAAGGCCAAGGAAGAGCAGCTCAATACTATTTTGAGCCGTCTCAAGACCTCCCAAGATGAGGCGGACCGCCTAAAAAGTAGGAGGACCGCCTACTTAAAATAGCCGAAATTTGGCTAAGTATAGAAGTGGGAGCTCTCTGGATCTCAGAGGGGCGGACCGCCCTTGTACAGAGGTGGACCGCCCACTACACAGCATGGCTCATGGGCGTTCAGCAAGAGGCGGACCACCTGGTCCAATGGGCGGACCGCCCAGTGACTCATTTGTTTGACGGGAATTCTATTTTTATTACTATGAAATTTCTAGTTTAGCCCTACGTGGTATATATCATTTAAACCCACTTTAAGGGTCTTTTAGACTTTATATCATGTGTGTGAGACACCTATAAAAGGATCCTTACTCTTTCATTTTCATTAGATTACCTTTGATGAATGATGAACACTTATAAGAGTTGTATCTCTTGACTTAATGAAAGAAACTCTTTTTGGTTTGAATCTTCTAGCGGATCTAGTTGAACCTCAAACCAAACCCGATCATTCTATTTGCATGTCCCAAGTGTGACTCGAGGGTAGTTGCATAGTGTAGGAAACTCTTGACCCGAATCGAGGGTTTCACTAGACTTGGTTTCACGAGACTTAGTTTCTCGTGGATACCTCGTAGGGAGTTCGAGACGAGTCTCACTTCTATCGTTTTTCGTGTATTATTTTTTATGCTTGTCATCTTGGTATCAGAGCAAGTCTCGGGATTTGTTTATACAAACCCTCGATCCTTGTTCATCGTGTCTAGGTTGGTTTCTATCTTAGTTTCTTGTTTGTTATTGTTGAAAAAAAAATACAAAAAAAATTAAAAAATTGAAAAAGTTGAAAAACACAAAAAAATTTGATCATGTTTCTTGGATTGCTTGACCCTTTTTTAGATTGATACCAGGGTTTGATCCTTGTTGAAAACCCGTCGATTTGGTACCAATAACTCTTGATTTGGAGTTGTAAAACAAGATTTGAAAATTTGAAACCCTTGTTCTTGAAAACCCTTGTTATGAACTTGATGAACATTGAAACTTGATTGTTTTTTATTGGGGTTTGATAAAAATCATTGGGGTTTGATTATAGTGGTTGAAAGCATAATTGGGTACCTTCGGATTGGTAAAATATCTTGAAAATTGTTGGATTTTTGGGTGCTAGAACCAAGAAACACGAAGTTGGACTATGCTGAAGAACACAGTAGGGCAGAGCGCCTAGTCATAGAGGGGACCGCCCATTGTTTGTGAGCTCTCTGAATTTTTTGGGAGGTGGGGTGCCTGTTTACATAGGCGGACGACCCATTTCCCTCTGCAGAGAAACGGGCGGACCGCCCACTCTGAAGAGGTGGGGCGCCTGTTTTTGTGAGGTGTTAGCTTGGGTAGTTTTTCCTAGGTTCTCTTGTTTCTTTGCTTGCATAACATCTAACTAGTACTTTTCTAAGTAACTTTCCTACTTATTTGGTATTAGTCTTTGAGCTTTTAGGCAACTCGTGCCTAGTTAGGAGAGTAGAATTCGAAGAAGACTCGTAGAATCTTTTGACTCAAGTCCTCACTTTAAAGAGCTTATCGTCCATTGAGTCACATAAACTCCACTCACCCCGGAGGACACTTAACTTGTGGATTGATTGATTGAGTTGAGGTTTGTTGATTCACTACGTGAAGCTTCTAGATTCAAACTCGAGTGAAATATCCACCACCACTAAACGAGTAAACCGAGTGCCATACAAAGTGAGGGTGTGGGTGAGGTAATTTTACTAACGTTTGTTCATTTTGTAGGTACAATGGCCAATGAGGGAGATGATCCCATGAAGAAATCCTTGGAAACTATCATGTCCAAGTTGGAGGACATAACCTTGAGGCTTGAGAACATTGAAAGGAGGACCCCGAGCATCCAAATTGAATCCGGAAAAGGGACAAGCCGAGGTTCTACTATGACTCCCGGACACTTTGCGGAGATAGCTAAGAAATATGTGCTAAAGGATGATGTAGCTCCACGAGGGCGTGTGTTGGGCAATCCCCAACAAGTGGGCATTCCCTACAACTTGGGCAATCCCCAAGAACATGCTCCACTTCCAAGACCCGTTCGATATGTTCCACCTCTTGAGCAAGTTGTTGAAGATCAAGAAGGGGAGGAAACCGAGTATGGTGATGAAGCCTATGAGTATGATGCTTACTATCAACCTAGGCGAGCAATGAATTGGGGTCGTAATGTGGATAGGGGTAGCGGCCAAGGTCGAGGGCCACCCATGAGATTTGATGGAGGGAATGCTAGGAGGGATTATGGTGCTTATGATGACCACTATGGGGGCCAACCGGAGCCTCACTGTAGAGGTCGTGACAACAATAATCTCAATAGTGTTAAGCTCAATCTTCCTACCTTTAATGGAACTTGTGATCCAAAAAAATACGTGGAATGGGTACTACTCATAGAAAGTGATAAGAATCAAACACGGAAAAGTAAAAGATAAAGAACGAGACGTAACTCGATCAATAATCTCAAGTAGCAACGGAGAACCATTCCGTTACACCCCGAGAGAATGTCAAGAACACCTACGCTAGGCAACTACCCTCGAGCTAACGTGAGCACGCAAGTAGAATGGTCGGGGGGGATTGGAATCATCTAGATTCACTAGAGGAAGAGCAAGTCCCATCAAAGGTTTCATTCAATAAAAGAGTTCAACTCTTATAAGGGTTTTAATCATCAATCATAAACTAAGGAATAAAGACAAGCTACTAGCTATTTATAGATGTTTTTAGGCACCAATTGAAAGGTCTAGAATGCCCACACTTAGGCTTAGGAATAAAAGACCATGTAGGGTCAAAATAGACATAACACAAAGCCAAATCCCGTCCTTCAGCAAATGAGGCGGAGCGCTCCCTAAAGGTGCAGTGGGGGAGGCTGGGCGGAGCGCCTGGCCCCCTTGGTGTCTGCGCGGGGCGCCTAAAGCTCAGGCGGGGCACCTGGTAGACTAGGCTGCTCCTCTTGCATTTTGATCACCCGGAATGGCTTCCAACCACTTCCTTCTTCTAGGCCCTTCCTCACCAAGTGTATGTGCACTCCTTGGATATCCTTAGCTTGGATCCGTGTGAAGGGTCTTGTGGGGGTTTGGGTCTTATCATCCTCCCCTTCTTGAGAGGATTTCGTCCTCGAAATTGAAGCATCATCATCCACGACCTCTTCATCATCTACATCCAAAGGAACCAAGTCACAAACATTAAATGTATTAGAAACTTGATACTCACTTGGCAAGTCGACCACATAGGCGTTGTTGTTTATCTTCGAGAGCACTTGGAATGGGCCATCTCCTCGGGGTGCCAACTTCCCTTTCCTAAGGTTTGGAGACCTTTCTTTCCGGAAGTGCACCCACACATAGTCACCCTTCTTGAGTTCCACCTTCTTGCGTCCTTTGTCTTTCTTAGAGGCAACCTTTGCATAAGCTTCCTCCAAATTCTTCTTTGCCTTTGCATGGAGTTCCACCAAAGCCTTGGCTCTAGCTTTACCTTCAAAATTAACAACCATTTCCCTTGGCAAAGGGGTTAGATCAAGGGGAATCAAGGGGTTAAAACCATAAACACACTCAAAGGGAGTCATGCCAATCATGCTATGCAATGTACGATTATAGGCAAACTACATAAGAGGCAATCTATCAATCCAAGTCCCGGCCTTACCTCGAGTCATGGCTCTAAGAAGAGCACCCAAGGTTCGGTTCACCACCTCGGTTTAGCCATCCGTTTGTGGGTGGTGGGACGTGGAAAACAAAAGCTTAGTGCCAAGGGCACCCCATAAACACCTCCAAAAATGGCTTAGGAACTTGGTGTCCCTATCACTCACTATGGTTTGAGGCACACCATGCAACTTTAAAACATTGTCAATGAACAAAGAAGCAACATGTCGTGCATCATCACATTCTTTACATGGAATGAAGTGAGCCATTTTAGAGAACCTATCCACAACAACATAAATGCTATCATGTCCCCCCCCCCCAAGTCCTTGGTAATCCCATGACAAAGTCCATTGATATATCCAACCACGGACTAGTAGGTACGGGGAGAGGGGTAAACAACACATGGGGGTGTGCTTTGGATTTAGCACGCTTGCACTCAAGGCAATTGGTGCAAAACTTTTCAACATGCACCCCCATCTTTGGCCAATGAAATTATTCTTTAAGAATAGCCAAAGTCTTTCTTGTCCCAAAGTGACCCATGAGTCCTCCACAATATGCCTCTTGCACAAGCAGTTCTCTTCATGAGGACTCGGGTATGCACACTCTACCATTTTTTAAGATGTAACCATTAACCCATTGGTATTTTTCAACTCTCTCCCCTTTCTCTAGAGCTTCATGGATGCTCTTTAGCTTGGGGTCATGAGCATACATCAACTTGATGCTCTCAAAACCCATGAGCTTAGAGGTGAGAGTAGTGGCAAGAACGAACTTCCTAGAAAGCGCATCCGCCACAACATTGTCTTTCCCCTTTTTGTATTGAACAACATAGGGAAAAGACTCAATAAACGCAACCCACTTGGCATGCCTCTTGTTTAGCTTCTCTTGGCCCCTAAGATGCTTGAGTGACTCATGGTCACTCTTGATCACAAATTCTCTAGGCCAAAGGTAGTGTTGCCAATGAGCAAGAGCTCTCACTAGGGCATACAACTCCTTATCATACGTAGAGTAGTTCAAGGAGGCCCCTTTCAATTTCTCACTAAAGTAGGCTATGGGTTTACCATCTTGCATTAAAACACCACCAATTCCCACCCCCGAGGCATCACATTCAACCTCAAATGCCTTGCCAAAGTCGGACAAATGCAATAGAGGGGCGGTACTTAACCTACTTTTCAATTCTTGGAAGGCCTTCTCTTGAGGCTCTCCCCAAACAAATGGTTGGTCCTTATTCGCCAACTCGGTGAGTGGAGCGGCAATGGAGCTAAAGTCTTTCAAAAATCGTCTATAAAAACTAGCAAGACCATGAAAGCTCCTCACTTGAGTCACGGTGGTAGGAGTAGGCCAATCACGAATGGCCTCTACCTTAGACTCATCCACCTCCACTCCTTGGGCACTAACAACAAACCCAAGGAAGACAACCTTCTCCACACAAAAGGCACACTTTTTCAAATTGGCATAGAGCTTTTCGGCTCTTAGCACTTCAAGCACTTGACTCAAGTGGCCAACATGATCATCTATTGACTTACTATAAATCAAGATATCATCAAAATAGACAACCACAAATTTATTAATAAATGGTTTCAACACATGGTTCATTAGTCTCATAAAAGTACTAGGTGCATTGGAGAGCCCAAAGGGCATCACCAACCATTCATAGAGACCAAACTTGGTCTTGAATGCAGTTTTCCATTCGTGCCCGGGTTTCATCCGGATTTGATGGTAACCGGACCTAAGGTCAATTTTGGTAGACACATGAACCACTCAATTCATCTAACATATCATCAAGTCGAGGAATGGGATGACGGTACTTTACCGTTATTTTGTTCACGGCCCGACAATCAACACATATTCTCCACGTGCCGTCCTTCTTTGGAACAAGGATCACGGGCACGGCACAAGGACTCAAGATTTCCCTCACCAAGCCTTTAGTGAGCAATTATCAACTTTCTTTTGCAATTCTCTTGTGTCCTCTGGGTTGCTCCTATAAGCTGGTTTATTTGGAATTTGAGACCCCGGGATAAAATCAATTTGGTGTTCTATCCCCCTCAATGGAGGAAGAACACTCGACATTTCTTCCGGGAATATGTATTTAAATACCTTCAAAATATTCTCAATTTCACTAGGGTAAAGGGTTAGTTAAAGAATCAACATCGGATGCAAGAATCATACCTTTATGCACTAGGCAAAGGAGTAGCTTGTTGCCATCATTTCCTTTCAAGAGTTCACTCGGTTGCATCATGGCACATATGCCACCGGTAGAAGATGGTGGGATTGCCACCAAGCTTTCAGCCAAAGGACTAGTCTCAACAACCGACTTAGCTTTTGCCGTCTCTCTTAACTCCCTCATTCGCTTGTAATCATCACTTACTTGCTTGGGAGTTAAGGGCTTAAGCACAAATCTCCTTCCTTCATGTTTGACCGTGTAAGTGTTGACACGACCATCATGAACCGCATGTCTATCAAATTTCCAAGGCCTGCCAAAGAGAAGGTGGCATTCTTGCATAGGCACCACATCGAACAAGTGTTCATCCACATAACTACCAATTTTGAACTTGATCATTGCTTGCTTCACCACCTTTAGCTCCCCACACTCACTAAGCCATTGCAAACGATAAGGTTTGGGGTGTTTCAAGGTAGGCAATTTCAATTGGGTAATAAGTGATTGACTCACAACATTAGCACAACTTCCCGAGTCAGTGATCATAGAGCAAACAACACCCATGACTCGGCATCTAGCATGGAAGAGATTTTCCCTTTGCAAGGTCTCACTATCCTCCACAATCATGGCACCTAAACTCCTCCTCACAACTAGGAAAGTATGAGGATCATCATCCTCCACCGTGTCATCTGCCAAATCATCCACTACTCCCTCATCTCCCTCTACTCCCTCATCATCCGGTTCACTTTCTTGTTCATAAGCATCATTACCAACAACAATCATGGTCCTTTTCGTAGGACACTCTTTAGCAAAGTGACCATACCCCTTGTATTTGTGACATTGAATTGAAGAAGAAGTAGGAGTATTCAATTGGGTTTTTGAGTTACCTCCCACATTAGGTGTGTACTTCTCATACGGCTTCTTCACATCTTTGATAGCATTTGCACCACTTTTGCCACTAGCATTTGGGAATCTTGCATTAGGAGTAGGAGTTTTCCATTCCTTTGGCTTATTCATGGAAGTGGAAGTATTGCCCTTGTAACGGTTGGACTTCTCATCATTAAGCCATTGCTCGGCTTGGATGGCGGCATTAAGGACTTCTTGAAGTGAAAGATAAGCATGCAATCTCAACTGTGAAGCTATACCATAGCTCAAGCCATTCTTGAAGCGGATCACCACTTGCTCCTCATCTTCGATGTCCATATCCAAGGCCATCCGAGTCTTCTCAAACTCATCATAATACTCATGCACCGTTTTGACACCTTGCTTTAGTTCATAAAACTTCTTGAGTTGCTCTTGACGATATCTAGGAGTGATGTACTTGATACTCATGAGACCTTTCAAATCATTCCAACCCACATTCACTGGGATTCCCGCTCTCCTCCTTGATCTCTTGATGGATTCCCACCAAGTAGATGCATAGGACTCAAAGGAGGAAATAGCATAAGTACCTTTCTTCTCATCGGTCATCTCATTTGTGTCAAACGGATAGTCCACATCAGAATGACACATAGGAGAACTAGCCTTCTTAAATTGATCATCAATAGAGGGAGGAAAGACAAATCCAATTTGAGATAAGTTCCAAGAATTATTTTTAGCAATATTAATCACTTTTTTAGAGTGATCATCCCAAGTTAAAGGCCCATGTATTAAACTTCTAAGCGTGGCCTTATTTGGGAGCCATTTGTGATCCCATAAAGAAATGTTCCTACCATTACCAACTATCCACTGCGTGTTCGCAAAGCAAATAGAAAAAGAATTTCTAATACCACGCCAAACAAAAGAATCAGATTTTGAATAGGGTTCATTCATGTATTTATTGCTAATGACTTTTGACCAAAGTTTATTAGGGTTAGATAGTAAACGCCATGCTAAGCTAGCTAGAGTGGCGGTATTCTTAGTCCTAATTTTAGTAATGAAGAAGCCACCTAAGTATTTAGATTTTGAAATGAGTAGTACCCATTCAATGTAGGCTCCCGGATCACAATTCTCTTTAAAGATTGGAAGATTGAGCTTCACACTATTGAGATTGGTGTTGTCTCGACCCCCACGGAAAGGCTCCGGTTGGCCTCCATAGTGATCTTCATTCACACCATATTCCCTCCTAGCATTCCCTCCAACATACTCCATGGGTGGCCCTCGACCTCGGCCTCTACCCCTATCCACATTGCGACCCCAATTCATACCTCGCCTTGGTTGATAGTGATCATCATACCCATACATCTCAACACCATACTCGGCTTCCTCCCCTTCTTGAGCTTCATCGGCTTGCTCAAGAGGTTGAACATTCCGAATGGGTCTTGGAAGTGGAATGTTTCTTTGGGGGTTGTCCAAAATACGGGGAATGCCCGTTCGTTGGGTATTGCCCAACACTTGATCAATTCTCACTCGATCCTCCTTCACCCGTTGTTGATGATTAAGCAACTCAACAACTTGTTCCGGGGTAAAGGTAGGACTATTTGAGCCTTCTCCGGTCTCAACTTGGACACTCGGGGACCCATCTCCAATTCGGACACTCGGGGTCCCTTTCTCAACTAGGACACTTGAGGTCCCTTGTCCCACTTGGAGACTTGAAGTCACCTTTTCAAGTGTTTCAATCTTTTGGCCCATGATGTCCATCTTGGCAAGAATGTTAGCCAAGGCATCCTTGATAAAATCTTGACTTTCGTTAGCCGTTGTACCTACAAAAAGAACAAACGTTAGTGAAATCACCTCATACACTCCCTCACTTGAGTTTCACTCGGTTCACTCGTTTAGTGGTGGTGGATATTTCACTCGACTTGTAATTCCAAAGCTTCACGTAGATGAGTAACAATTCCTCAACTCAACCAAACTATTCACGAGTCAAGCACACTCCGGGGTGAGTGGATTTAATAGGACTCAATGAACGCTAGGCACTTTGAAGTGAGGACTTGAATCAAAAGGATCTACGAATCTTCTTGGAGTTCTACTCTCCAACTAATGCACGATTACCTAAAAGCAATGAAGGAGTAGTGTTAATTAAGTAGGAAGATTACTTAGATAAACACTAATTAGAGGTTAGGCAACAAAGAAACAAGAAAACCTAGAAGAAACTACCCAAATCCTAAGCTTCAGGGGTCAGGCGGAGCGCCCAGTGTATTGGGGCGGAGCGCCTGCTAAATGGTGCAGTGGGAGAGGTCAGGCGGAGCGCCCAGAGTTGGGGCGGAGCGCCTGGACTAAGCAGTAGTCGGGCGGGGCGCCCAGAGTTGGGGCGGAGCGCCTGGACGAAGAACACCTGGGTTTTCAACTCCGTATTCTTCGTTTTCAATCCAATTTCTAGGTCGATTCCAACGTGTTTTGCCCAAATTCAAGGTACCTAAAGTTGAATATTGATACAACCTTCAAACCCTAATAAATTTCACACCCAAACTACCAACAAACAAGGCTCAATCATGATTCAAAGTTTTCAAGTTGGGGTTTCAACAAGTGTTTCAAAAGGTTTAAGATGGGTTTCGATTCTTCAAAAACGATGTTACCGAACTACGAATCACACGAAAATTGTCTCAATTTGTTTTTTTTTTTTCAATGAAGAACAAACCCCGGTAATCAATTTCACAACCCCACAATCAAACAACCCAAAAATCAATCAAATTCATCAAGAATAAAGGGTTTTGGGAGGGTTTAACAATTTTGGGGTTTCAGAATTTCAAATCTCTCAATTCCAATCCAATCCACAAGATTGTGGTACCCAAACGTCGGGTTTTCAACAAGGATAAAAAATCTATAACACCCATAACACGAAACGATCACACCAAAAAGTTATGACAATTTTTTTGTATTTTTTTTTCAACTTTTCTATTTTTTGTGTTTTTTCTTCTTTCAATAACTTCAACAACAAGAAAACTAAAGAAACTAACCTAGGCACGGAGAATCAAGGGTAGGGGGTTTGTAGGAATAAAACCCGAGCCTTGCTCTGATACCAAACTGATAAGAATCAAATGCGGAAAAGTAAAAGATAAAGAACGAGACGTAACTCGATCAATAATCTCAAGTAGCAACGGAGAACCCGTTCCGTTACACCCCGAGAGAATATCAAGAACACCTACGCTAGGAAACTACCCTCGAGCTAACGTGAGCATGCAAGTAGAATGGTCGAGGGGGATTGGAAATCATCTAGATTCACTAGAGGAAGAACAAGTCCCATTAAAGGTTTCATTCAATAAAAGAGTTCAACTCTTACAAGGGTTTAGTCATCAATCATAAACTAAGGAATCAAGACAAGCTACTAGCTATTTATAGATGTTTTTAGGCACCAATTGAAAGGTCTAGAATGCCCACACTTAGGCTTAGGAATAAAAGACCACGTAGGGTCAAAATAGACATAACACAAAGCCAAATCACGTCCTTCAGCAAATGGGGCGGAGCGCCCGCCAAAAGGTGCAGTGGGGGAGGCTGGGCGGAGCGCCTGGCACCCTTGGTGTCTGGGCGGGGCGCCTGGTAGACTAGGCTGCTCCTCTTGCATTTTGATCACCCGGAATGGCTTCCAACCACTTCCTTCTTCTAGGCCCTTCCCCACCAAGTGTATGTGCACTCCTTGGATATCCTTAGCTTGACTCCGTGTGAAGGGTCTTGTGGGGGTTTGGGTCTTATCAGATAGAGTGTTTGACACAAATGAAATGACCGAGGAGAAGAAAGGCACCTATGCCATTTCAACCTTTGAGACCTATGCTTCTACTTGGTGGGAGTCCATGAAGAGGTCAAGAAGAAGGATGGGAATGCATGTGAATGTGACTTGGGATGCATTGAAAGGTCTCATGAATACCAAGTATGTTACTCCAAGGTATCGTCAAGAGCAACTTAAGAAGCTTTATGAGCTAAAGCAAGGTGTCAAGACGGTTCATGAGTACTATGGTGAATTTGAGAAGACCCAGATGGCTTTGGATATGGATACCGAGGGTAAAGAACAAGTTGTGATCCGTTTCAAGAATGGCTTGAGCTATGGTATAGCCTCTCAATTGAGGTTGCATGCTTATCTCTCACTTCAAGATATCTTTGAAGCCGCAATTGAAGCCGAGAATTACTTAAGGAAGAGAAGTCCACCCACTACAAGAGCAACATTCCTACTCCCATGAGCAAGCCAAAGGAGTGGAAGACCCCAAATGCAAATTTTCCAAGTGCAAGTGGTGCAAGTGCTAGTAAAGATGTGAAGAAGCCTTATGAGAAGTCTACACCACATGAGGGAGGTAATTCTAAAACTCGCTTGAGCAATCCTACTTCTACTTCTACTCAATATTATAAGTGCAAAGGGTATGGACATTTTGCTAGAGATTGTCTTACTCGAAAGACCATGATTGTGGTAGGTGATTTGGTGTATGAGCAAGATAGTGAGCCCGAGAATGAGGAAGTTGCTTGCGAAGAGGCTACCGAAGAAGGAGAAGATCCTCAATTGTTCTTGGTAGTTAGGAGGAGTTTGAGCACCATATTCATGGAAGAGGAGGTGCAAAATGATCAAAGAGAAAACCTTTTTCATGCTATATGCCGTGTGATGGGGCAATTGTGCTCAATGGTTATTGATTCGGGAAGTTGTGCCAACATAGTGAGCCAAACCTTGATTTCCCAATTCAAATTTCCCACTCTAAAGCATCCAAACCCATACCGTTTACAATGGTTAAGTGAGTGTGGTGAGTTGAAATTGGTGAAACAAGTGTTGATAGAGTTTAGCATTGGGAACTATAAAGACAAAATCATATTTGATGTGGTCCCGATGCAAGCTTTCCATATTTTATTTGGGAGACCATGGTAATACGATAGATGTGTGGTACATGATGGCCGGACAAACTCCTATACGGTCAAGCAAGATGGAAGGAAGTATGTGCTTAAACCTTTGACCCGAGGCAATTAAGGGAAGACTATAAGCGTATGAGGGAGTTGAGGGAAGCGGCTAAAGTAAAGTCACCTATTGTACTTGAGCCCGAAGCAAACAATCTTATTGTCTTGCCATTGCATGTTGAAAGTGAGAGTCACTCTACTCCAAATGATGATAATCTTGGGTCTCATCCCATTGTACTTGAAAATGAGAGACAAAAGAAAAAGAGAAGTGAGGGAGTGACCGGTGACAATCCAAGAGAGGAAAAAGGAGAGGATTTGAGGAGTGATGTGAGTGGATTGTCACCACCAACTACACTTGACCTTGAGGGAAAACTGAGAGAAAATAGAGGTGAGGAAAAGAAAAATTGAGAGTGAGAGCACCCACTGCTCTAACTATTCTTCATCTTCTACTTTTTCTTGTGTTAGCTCTTGTGTAGGTACGTTTGAAGACAAGCCATTGGAGCCTCAACCATGTGCTTGGAAGGAAAGACAAGAGGAGGAAAATCTTCAACATAAGCTTCATGAAGGAGGAGTTTCATATGACACTTCAAGCCTTGTGAGTGATCAAGGAAGTACTTCAAATGTAAGTTGCTTCATATTTTCATGAGCCTACTAGTTACTTGTCTTGTGATGACTCAACACTAGTTGGTGTCTGTGATGCATCAAGTGAATATACCACTAGTGAAGAGTCTAGTAGTCAACTTGTGTGTGATTGTGTATCACTAGTTGAGAGAGATGCTATGCCACCTCATGATGTGAGCTCATTATTCAATGAACCACTCCCTAGTGTAGATTCGATAGTTGACTTTGATTGTGACCTCTGCTATGACACACCACCAATCTTTGACAAAGGGGAAGATGAGATAGTTGATCATACCCTTATTGATATGCTTCTTTTTGGTGGGCCAATGTGTTATGGTAAGGATGGTGGTGACCTTGAGGAGTCCAAATTGCATGAAGTGGACAAGGTTGTCTATGTTGACTCCTCAAGAGAGAGTAATGAACCTAGTCTTGATTTCTTGCCTATGCTTGATCATGTTGAGATGCATGCTTTTACTAATTCATTGTTTGAAGGCATCCCCATTTGTGGTAGTGACTTGTATCGGACTAGGGTTGGTAGTAAAATGGAAACTCCATGGTGTGAAGGGTTTAACCCCTTAGGCAACCCATTGTGTGAGAATTTGAGTGAGATAAATGACTCTTCGAGTGACCCTACTATTGCTTGTTGGGGCTATGATGAAGAAGAAGCCATTATCAATACCTTCCTTGAGAGCTTGTCTTTTGAGAAGGGTTGCTTAGGTGATGAAATTGGAGGTGAAGAGGAATCCCTTGGGAGTAAGTATGCTCTAAAGAAGGGGAGTGGAGTACTTGATGCTACTTTTAGGTTGGGTTATTTGACTTACTCCACCCCACATATTGATCACACTTTGATGATGGATTGGTGTGTTGATCATGAGCTTAAGGAACAAGGGGATTTTGATAGCTTGATCTTGCATTTTCCATGTCCCCATGATCTATTTGCTCATTCTTGTGTTGAGTGCATGTTTTTATTAAACCAAGTACTTGATGATCTCCTTGGAGACTTGATTTTTGTGCTGATTATTGATGCTTGGTTATACCACAAGAGTGTGTTTTCCACACTTCTTGCACTAACCTACTTTCGAAGTAGGAAGCTTTGTGTTTGCTTGTCGTTGCTTGTAGGTCCTAAGCTCCATGCTAAGGCAAGGGAGATCTTGGAAGAAGCCTATGTCAAAGTGACGTTCAAAAGGAACAAAGGAGGAGAGCATTGGGCACCCCGAAGAGATGATGATGCCATGAGAGAGGACGCCTTGATTTCGAGGATGAAATCTTCTCAAGAAGGGGAGGATGATGCGGTGCAAATCGAGCAACCATCCAAGTCCAAGAAAGAAAATCTCAAGACCATTTTGAGCCGTCTCAAGACCTCCCAAAATGAGGCGGACCGCCTGAAAAAGTAGGAGGGCCGCCTATATGAAAATAGCCGAAATTTGGCTAAGTATAGAAGTGGGAGCTCTCTGGATCTCAGAGGGGCGGACCGCCCCTGTACAGAGGAGGACCACCCGCTAAACAACATGGCTCATGGGCGTTTAGCAAGAGGCCTACCGCCTGGTCCAATGGGCGGACCGCCCAGTGACTCCTTTGTTTGACGGGAATTCTATTTTTATTACTATGAAATTCCTAGTTTAGCCCTACGTGGCATATATCATTTAAGCCCACTTTAGGGGTCTTTTATACTTTATATCATGTGTATGAGACACCTATAAAAGGGTCCTTAGTCTTTCATTTGCATTAGATTACCTTTGATGAATGATGAACACTTTGAAGAGTTGTATCTCTTGAGTTAATGAAAGAAACCCTTTTTGGTTTGAATCTTCTAGCGGATCTAGTTGAACCTCGAACCAAACTCGATCATTCTATTTGCGAGTCCCAAGTGTGACTCGAGGGAAGTTTCATAGTGTCGGCAACTCTTGACCCAAATCGAGGGTTTCACGAGACTTAGTTCCTCGTAGATACCTCGTAGGGAGTTCGAGATGAGTCTCACTCCTATAATTTTCGTGTCTTGTTTTTGATCCTTATCAATCATCCTCGCGGCTTGGGTAACTCTACCCCTGCCTCGACCACGACCTCTACCATGACCTCTACCGCGGCCAACACCTCAACCTCGCAGAGCAGCAGGCATAGGAGCTGCCGCTGGCTCCTGTGCCTCCCGCTGAGCAGTTGCATACGTTCTCACCATTTATTGCAAAAGAACTTACAATGTTGAACTTCAGATAAGAAGACTCACACATGAAGGGGAAAGATAGAAAGAAAACATCCTAAATGCCACTATAGCCTCTTGTAGATAGGTACGGATGTCTCCGCCCGATCAGCGAGACTTTATTAGATACTATCATGATCTGGAAAGACTATAAACCGGGCTCTGATACCAACTGACACGATCCAAACTTCCGGATAGGCCGTGCGAGCACCTGACTACCTCCCTAGATCCGTCGAGCGAACCCTATAGGCTTAAGCCAAGACGTACGACTTGAAATAATTTTGATAACACCAACTTTACTTGAGAATATTAGAGACTCAATCTAAATAATATAGAAACGCATATGAGACGCATATTATACATAAACTGACATATTTACAAGCTGCCTGAATAGATACAGCTACTACCCAAAATATATAAATCTAGAGGTTTTCAGATATGACATCTAAGAAGTCCAAAATATAAGTACATCTCCCGAAGGGAGCAAAATGGGATAAAACTAAATATATACAATCGGTGGCCTCAGCGAACAAGCTGGCTCACCGTAGATAGCTAGAAAGGGACCCTGCTTCTCAATCGCGATGCGGCTGACTGGGTCCGGAAGTGGAATCTGCCGAAACAAAATAAATAGACAAGAAACAAACATAGGGAGTGAGTCATAAGGACTCAGTAGGCGAGAAACAACTACTTAACTCAAAAATAGTTAAGTTAGCTAGGGAAATGGTAAGTAACGGTATATAACAGACAAAAATGTACAGATAGGCAAATAGCAGTTATACACAACATTCATAAGGATATGAAATGAATACAATCATAATGTAAGAGGGTCACATGTGCCTAATGAATGGAGCGGAATCCTCCCACTCCGGGGCGGAATCCTCCTACCCTCAATATGATGCAAGGAGCGGAATCCTCCTACTCCTAGGGCAGAATCCTTCTACCCTTGGATAATATAACAGCCAGAAGTCAAGAAAAATAACTAAAAAAATATATACCAAGGCTGTGGCGTAATAAGTACGCCTTGTCGGCAGCTATTAACGTAAAGAACGCGTGAATAGATCATCCAAAGGCCAAAGGCTATCAAAGAAGCGAATAAAATCACCTACATCGAGTCCTGGGTCAGGATAGCTATTAAATAACTTTCTTTCCTGCCCGATGTCCCTCAGAATAACCTCTTTCTGAGCCAAAGAAACACATTTGCACTTATAAGTGCCCGAAGAAAGAGTATTTAGCCTTTAAACAATGAAAGAAGAAAAATTATCAAAATACCCCTGGGTCGGGCTTAGCCGAAAACCCATTAAATATACATTTTCGGACTACTTGCGATCCCAAGAGTCTAATGGTATCATTAGTTTTCATATCTAAATTCAATTTCATCAAATTTCCTAATTTTATAATTTTTAGGGTCCTAATCCAATTTTTCAATTCAATTTCAAGAGATTCTAGCACAAGAATGATGAATTAACGCGATTGGATGTTATAAGATTGATACCTGATAATTTTTTATGGATTTGGCTCTAAAAAAATTCAGCTTACACGGACATAGAAAGCTCTAGTTTTGAAAGTGAAGAAAATAGAATTACTAAAGTTTTTATACTGTAAAATAACAGCTTACTAAGCTGCTTTCGCACCAGCAACTGCAGTGCTAGTTTTGGGTTCAAATGGTATCCTACAAAGCTTGAAATAACCCCAAATTTTGCACACAAGTTAAACAAGACTTGTGTTACATTATCGTAAAGATAGAACTCTGATCGGATCCCTAGAACTCAATATATGGCTTCCACGGAAAGTGGTCGATTTCTTAACTTTTGGAATTTTAGCAAAACTGACCGAACGACCTCAGAATTCACTTCTGAAAGTTGCTACAGGTCATAAATGACCATACGAACCTAACGCAACTTTCAAATTTCAAATCGGAGCTCATTTTCTTAAATCGAGCTGGAAAACCTCTTTTAAGCTTTACCGACAACTGAAATGGAGACCTTCTCAAAATCCTACTAAACGAGGTCTGAATCAGCTCAAATTTTACAGACAGGTCCTAATGGATCTTACGGAGCTTTTAAGACTGTCGGCATGCTAATCGAAGTTCTAACTCCCAAAACGACTACCTAAGGTCGTTTCACTGCCTTGGTAGTTTTGAACCTTTTCATGAAAAAGTATGAATTCCTTTCCCTTCACAATACACCCACACACCCCTTTCTATCCACGATGATTGGTGGATGAAGGTGTTGAATGAATTTTCTAAATGGATATAGTGTTTGATCAAAGAAATTTGTAACAATAAATTAACCCAAATCATATAAAAAATCTTCATACCACTTCATAAATATTCAAAACATGTATAAATTAAACTGAAAAATGAAAGGACAAGACTAAAAAACACGACATTCAAAACAAACAGAAAATTAAATGACTAGACTTAAATGGAGATTATTCAAACTACATTATTTCTTCACTTTGCATGTGTGCCGCTGCAGGACGTGTAGGTGTAGAGTAGTTCTGGGGGTCAATCTTGAGTTCAACTGGAATACCATGGAGCATACGCTTAATAAGATGTATATCTATCTTATAATCCTCAAGGACTTCGTCGAACCTAGTGGTTAATTTCATCACTTGATCCTCCACATTTCAAATATATGCTGGTAACTGATCCACATCTCCGTTCAAGGCTGCAATATCTTCACGGACTTAATCGATTTTAGTTGTCCTTGGCACTCTACGATCATGTTCTCGTGCCCTTGGATGCCTTCCTCTGGAAGGCATCTTTTTTTTTTTTTTTTTGGTTGCTTGTTGCAGATTCAAATGCTTGGTTTAGTGTTGGTTTGTGTTGTTTGCTTCAGATTTTATTTGGGCTGGATGGAAGTAATTATGGCACATATATATAGGCTAAACTTGGTGCCTTTTCGATTGTATATGTGATGATTACAGGAGGTGCCTATTCATATGTAGTTGTGTATGTGCCTTTTCACATTCACCCATTCATAAATTCACATACACCCCTTCATAACTCAACGTACACCCCTTCATCTTTTTCCTTTCACACGTTAAAATAACTGCACATTTACATCAAATACGACTGCTCATTGGCACAAAAAAATACTGCACATTCGCTCCAAATAATTGTTTTTGGCATCTATATGGTTTATAAAAAAACATCATCACACATGTTTAAACATCTCAACAAATGTTTAAATATCACGAAAGAATGTTAAACACCGTATAGGTATGTTGCAAACATCTTGCTCGATGTGCAAACATGAATATCGATATTTAAACATATTATTATAATATTTAAACATACTACAAGATGTTTAAACATGGCGAGTAAATGTTTAAACATAAGTACAAATGTTTAAACATAACAGCAAAATGTTTAAACATACTTAAGTTTGAGTTTTTAATAATATTGAATTCAATTATCAATATATACTTACTTTACAGTTTTTTTTTTTTTTTTTTTTTTTTTTTTTTTTTTTTTTACCTTTTCCACTCCTAAACCCTTCAATTTTCGATGAAAACTTAAATTAACTCTAATCACTTGATAGATCACTACAAACTCCTTTATTAATGTTTATCTCCATGAGTAAACAAGTCAAAAAAAGTGTTCTCACTCCAATTTTGTTCAGAATCATTCACATGCATATAGGAACGACTACTTATTGGAGTTTAAAATACCAATATATGCACCTTTCAATAAAAATACATGTAAACGCTTAGTTTCTAGTGTTATCACTCATAACACTAACACATTTCACTCAAACACCTCAATCTTAATTGATAGAAACGCCAACCATCAGTGTTATCATTTCAAACACCTTTAATATCGATGGAATTATACTTTATATACTTAATCATTAAGCTTATCATTCAAAATGTGTAATTATACGTCTTATCACTCAAAATATGGTCGAAACTTGCAAAAAATAGATTGCTACATCCAAACATAACATGAAATATTTAAACATATCATGCTATGTTTCAAACACATCATGTTATGTTTAAACATTATATACGATGTTTAAACATCTTGTTAGATGTTTATACTTAAATTTGAGTTTTTAATAAGAATGAGTTCAATTATCAATATATACTTACTTCAAAGTATTTTTTTTTAACTTTTTTCACTCCTAAACCATTCAATTTTCGATGAAAACTTAGATTAATTCTAATCACTTGATAGATCACTACAAACTCCTTTATTAATGTTCATCTACATGAGTGAACAAGTTAAAATAGAGTTCTCACTCCAATTTTATTCAAAATCATTCACATGCACATAGGAACGGCTACTTATTGGAGTTTAAACTACCAATATGTTCACCTTTCAATAAAAATACATGTAAACGCATAGTTTCTAGTGTTATCACTCGTAACACTAACACATTTCACTCAAACACCTCAATCTCAATTGATAGAAACATCAATCATCAGTGTTATCATTTCAAACACCTTCAATATTGATGGAATTATACTTTATATACTTAATCATTAAGTTTATCATTCAAAATGTGTAATTATACGTCTTATCACTCAAAATATGGTCGAAAACTTGCAAAAAATAGACTGCTACATCCAAAAATAACATGACATGTTTAAACATTTTATGAAATATGTAAACATATCATGCTATATTTCAAACATCTGCCACGATGTTTGAAACATCAGATAAGATGTTTAAACATCTTTTGTGATGTGCAACATCCATCAAAATGTTTAAACATCATTTGTGATGTTTAGAATATATGGAAGGATCTTAAATATTTATCCATATGTTTAAACATCTTCACCGATGTTTAAACATATCCGTCTATTTTTAAACATAAAGCATTATGCTGAAACATCACACGTGATGTTTAAACATCATGACAGATGTTTGCAACATCACGGAAGATGTTTAACTTCATTAATGGGATCTTAAACATAACGAAATATGGTTAAACATCTAGATAAATGTTTGAGATCCCGCCTGCTATTAAATATTGCAATTACTATACTAAAATGAGAAGAAACATATAAGAAGAAGACACAAATCGACTAGTTATTTATAGAAATTGAATGCAATACATTAATACGTTTGAGAACCAAAATTACATCATATATAAAACTTAGATGTAATCTAAAGTTCACAACATAATAATACGTTAAATAACGAAACTAGATAATATAAAAACTTAAAATATATGATAAACTTCATCTTTCTACAATCTCTATTTCCAGTTCCTTCAAAATTTCTGTAATTATTTGCATGATCCTTCGGTGATCCCTCACGTATCTGTACCTTAAACGTCATAAATATACTCGTAGTGTTTCCATGGATCGATTCATCTCTGCCATGTCATCCCTTAGAATTGAAACTTCCCAATTTATTTCGCCTCGTTGTTCTCTTTGTGGCGCATTCTGTATTGGTTGGTTTTGATGGGATGCCTGATCACTATTGCCAACCTGTAAGGGTTCGTTTGATCATGCTTCAGACAAATTTTTTCTGTTGAAGTTGTTGGTGCATATGGTGTTAGGTATTTATAGGTTGTCATAGTGGTTTTGAAAAGTCATCGTTTATACTTAAAGAGGCACCTTGTGGAATGAATGTGTCTTTTCAATGTAGACTTGCAGTCTTGCAATGTGTCGTTTTAGTATAGACGTGCAGTTTTGCACAGTTATTACGAAACATCCGTCGTGATGTTTAAACATCGAGTGAGATTTTTAGTATATTCAGTGGAATCTGAAACATTTTATAATATTTTTAGACATTACACGTGATGTTTAAACATATTAACGTATGTTAAAACATTTGATCTAATGTTTACACAATTGACAGATGTTTGAACATTGTTCAAGATATTTAAATATTTTGTTGTATGTTGAAGCATTGTGCAAAATGTTTAGAACAATTTCAAGTGCGATCGAACATTTTATATTAAAAATAGAGGCAGGCAAAGTATGAGAAAACAAGACACAACTTAATAACCTAATACGAACATAAATAAAGGATTGTCTAAACAAAAATTATATATTAAAGGATTGTCTAAAACGAAGTTAAAAAATTAAACAACAAACATCCAAAGAAAAGGATTGTTCAAAGCAGCAGTTGAACACTTGTTTTTTCATTCTGACTTGGTCTTATAACTTTTGGGCAGGTAGTTCTTTTATGACCAAGCTTTTTGCAGATCTCTCATTTGTTTCTCCTCTTTTTGATACGCTCCCCAACGGATGGAATTCTCTTCATCCTTCTTCTTCCATGGCCAAGTTTCAAGTAAGGGCAAGGTAATTTCCATTCCTTCAGCTCCTGAGAATAGTCATGCCAAGATTGTTCATCCGGAATTGGATAGATTGTTTCGGCATATGCAAGCAAGTAGGAATCTACATAATAATATGGCGACGTGTATTCGTATATTTTCCTCCGAAATTCATCTGGATATTTCAGCCTCATAGCTGTCATAGCATGTGGACAAGGTATCTTGTCCAAATCAAACCGCTTACAAGTACATGTCCTGTTGTGTACGTCCACCTCATAAGTCATATTTGTTGGACCTCCTCCTTTTACTTTGAAAAAATGGGTATTCACTCGATGCACCAAAAGCTTGCTGCCCAATAAATTGTTGGCTGGTATCACTCTTCAATTAAGGGGACACAGTGTCCGAGCTGTTCATAAATTCAATGCACCTCTGAAGAAACTTTTCAGCATAGTTCACATTTGTAGTATTGAAAAGAGCATCAATTGGAAATTCCTTTTGATTCTTGAACATTGAGTTAACGGACTCGGTAATGTTTGTGGTCATCACATGGAACCTACAATATTAACAAACAATAAAGTTGGTATGAACCTGAATTTGAAACTTGAACAACAAAATATGTCACAAGTAATAACAATGTTGCGAATAGACAGAAACATCAATACATATGTTGTGAACAATGTTTCAAACATCAACTACAATGTTTCAAATATCTGCTAAATTGTTGTGAACATATATAAACATCAAGATATATGTTTCAACATCTATTAAAATGTTTAGAAATGCAGTCACACGTACTGAAACATTCGTTTATATGTTTAAAATCCCCAATATGTTTAAACATCAGACATAAATATTCAAACATCAAAACATATCAGGTACCTGTTTCAAGGGAAGTGTGCTCTGCTTCACTTCTCAACACCAAGATCAACCAGATAGTTGGATACCCTCGGGTCAGTATCTTCAATTTCTTTCAAATGCTTATCGAACCGAGCAACCGTATACGCCTTCGCTGCAATAATGTATTTACCAATTACATCTCTACAACGAAAAGTTGTGCGGAGGTTCTCACCAAGGTGCCTTATGCAATAACCGTAATTAGCAAATGGGAAAACCTTAGAGATAACTTTTTCAATACTTATGTGCCTGTCAGAGATGATGCAGAACTCATCATCGTCACGGACTATTCCGACCAATTGCTCAAAAAAGAATTCATAGGCGGCATCACACTCTTTGTCAACTGCACAAAATGCAACAGAAAAGATGTGATTTTAAGCATCCTGACTAACAGCGGACAACAACACTCCCCCATATGGACCCGTCAAAAAAGTGCCATCAACAGCCAATAATTTTTTAATCATTTTAAACCCCCTGATCCACGCACCATAAGAAACAAAAAAGTACCACCCCAGTTCATCAAGCTGTAATGTTGTCTTGCTTCCTTCATTTGACTGCTGAATCATATAGCTGTACGCACCAAGAATGGCATAGCCATGTTCGGGTAACTCCCTTGCCAAACACTTTGAAATGCTACTGCCCTTAAGACACTTCCAATAGCTTATCCTGCAACCCAACTCTGCTAGAACTGTATCCTTGATATCTTTGGTGGATGGTGCTTTTCCATCATGAAACCTGTTCTTCATGTACTCTCCAACAACATTGCACGTGGCGTGTGGATGATGGGTTTTAGAATGCTCAGAACCACAAGTGTGCTTGCTGTTGTAGACTGTGATATAAAACATGTCACAGCTCTTGTACTTCATGCCTCGAATCCACCAGTGGCAATTCTTGTCCACGCATCTATCACAAAATACATTTTTCTTACTCTTCACATACTGAAAATAGAAAGGCACTCTCACTGCGACAAGCTTCAACAGCACAACCAACTCGCGCTTGTTCGTGAATGCTTGCCCTCTGTAGAAATCAGTGTCGTCCGACCGAATGTGGCCGCCTTGTGATGGTATTGAATCAGGAAACTATACCTTATTTTCTTCTTGCATTTCTGCTACTTCATCATCTTCTTCCTTCTAACGCACATTCATATTTAATGAATCCTCCTCGCCAATGTCATCCAACCCATGATTTGGCATATTTTGTTCATTAGAATTTTCAGTCCGAGGAACCACATTTACCCGTAGAGTGGGGCTAGCACCAGATGCATCAACATCAGCCATAAAAAGAGAGACATCAATGTTGCAGTCTTTTGCTTTGCGATGCTTAACAAGTACGTAATAGAAAGATCCCTTGGATCATTAAGAATTATCCAACTTTGTACTATTTTTTCAACCAACTCATTATAAGTAAGCTCCTTACTAACAAGAATAGGTCTACGTTCTTTCACAATGGGAGCCTAAACATAACTTTTAGCTTTCTCTACCCATTCGCCTTGATAATCAACTGCCAATAATATGGGCCCCATTATTTGTCCTGAAGATACAAGAGGGTCTACATTAGGTCCTTATAGCATAAATTCCATAATACAGTTATTTATATAAGCCATATTCACAAAAAAATTCGGTACTGCTTCAAACATCGATACAAATGTTTAAACATCCTGAGTGATGTGTAAATATCATTCAGGATTATTTAACATCGATACAAATATTTAAACATATATTTATGTATGTTTAAACATTTGTGATGATGTGTAAAATATCAGTCAGGATTACTAAACATCATTTGAGGATGTTTAAACATAAAAGCAAATGTTTAAACATTTAGAGTGATGTTTAAACATCATCAATGATGTTTAGACATCGTTCAGGACTACTAAACATCATTGAGGATGTTTAAGCATAAGACCATATGTTTAAACATTAGAAATGATGTTTAAACATCCTCAATAATGTTTAGATATCGTTCAGGACTACTAAACATCATCCCAAATGTTTAAACATGAGTCTAAATATTTGATGGTTTAAACATACAGTCAGCAGCCACATATGTTTAAACATATGATACGATGTGCACAAAAACATCAACGAGATATTTAAACATCAAACATCTCGTCGATGGATGTTTGACCAGAAACCAAACCCAGTTCATGTACTTTTTCAATCTGGTAGCTTGGGCTTCAAATCAAATTTTCTCAACTATAAAGTATAAGAACACTTACCAGAAAGCAAATGTGGCTGAAAATCCACGAGAATAGCTGAGATTGGTGTTGTAAATGGTGAAAGAAATCTAGAAAATTCCCAAATTTGTTTCTCAACAAATCTCTTCAAAACACACAATGTATTTGGAAATGGTGGTTAAATCTACTTTGGGGAGCTAGTAGTGAACCAAAAAGGTAAAAATTCAGGCCGAAAAACAGTCGATGGCGGCGGAGCAGCGTGGGGGAGGTGGGGGACGGCGAGGGGAGTTTTTTGGGAGGGAAATATTTTTTTTCCATTTTTCGGGGGTAAAATGAGGGTAATGTAGGGGGGTGCAAAGTGAAAAAAAAAAACTTGGGGGTTAAGTTTTTGTATTCCTTTTAGGCCATTAGTACTAATCCTAATTGAGGATCCTTTACCTATTAAAAAAAAACTTGATGCTCTTTTTCTTATTAAAAAACTTGCTTTGGACCTTTTTCTAAACTTACCCTGGTTTAAAATATATCTTCCATTATACTATTCTTTTTTAAATTGACCCTTCTTACACTTTGGATCAAATATGCCCCTAAGGCTAATCTACTACTACTCTATAAGTGGGAAGCCTCATAAGATCAAAAGTCAAAATACTAAATTACCCTTATCAATTTAATTGACTATTTTAACTTTTAAATAAAAATAACTATTCTTTTTTTCACAAAAAATGGATGTAAATAACACAAACATTGCAATGCTTCCGAAACCGTCTGTTTCAAGAACTGAAGAGACTATCTCTTCATTACAATCTCATAATTACTTTGAATTAGCACCAATTACAAATGTCTATATTCAAGTTCTTACTTTGTCACTTTTATGCAATATTCTTTCTTTCTTTAACAATGATCATCATCACTCTCTCATTAAACAAGTGGTAAGGATTCTCTTTCTAAATTTGGAGTTAATTATTAAAAAAAGTTTCTACAAATAAATCTGTACTATATTTGGAACTTTACGAATCTCAACTCTATCATTTCATCTTTTCCCTAACACCACAATTAGATACTGTTAATGAATGTGTCCCTCAAGTTCTTTTTGTAGAATTATCTGATATTTCTTATAAATGTGAATTTATAATTATTTTTATATACAGTTACTTTATTCTTATCACTAACTTTAGTCCTGTACTTTTTATGTGTAGTTTGCATGTTAGTAATTGTGTAACCAGAGAAGCACGAAGCAGGATAAGAGAAAATAGTTACAACAGAAAGGTAAACTAAAATTACATGAGTTTTCATGAAAATATTGAGTTCATGTGTAGTTCAGTTCAATAAATAACGTGTATGATCATGAGTTTGTTTAGATTCTGTACCCCATGTGTGTATCATTTTTTTCTGCTTTCCAATTTCTCTTATTAATTTTTTTATGATTTGCCCGTTAACTTATTCATCTCTTTACAAAGAGGGAAAAGAATACATATTGCCATGGACAAAAAACGATCGAAGAATGGGAAGAAAGAGAAGTTAGACTTTGGATAAGAAAATATTATAGCCATGGGTCCTTATTCACTCATTTTGAAAAATTACATCAATATTCATTCATTTTGAAGAATTAAATTACTAAAAGGTTCACCTTTAACACAATAAGTGAGGTAAAGAAAAAACCAAAGAAGTTAAAGAGAGCAAATATTATGAGTGACTTGATGGTGCTTAGGTAACTATTAAAAGCATTTTCACAATATAAATGTCTTTTTATATGTCTATAATATAATCTACTAAATTAGTTAATTCTAATGTGTATGATACATATTAACAGACATCATAACATGAGCCATATTAGTAGTCTCTTGCAAATATACTGCAAGAGTGGACATTATAAGTGATAAAGCAACTTGTGGTAATTGTACCATAGAAAATGTTAGATCACAATCAACGGTGAAATGCATTAAAAAAGTAACTACTATATCGTGGTAAATTAAAAGGAGAGTTATTAATTTGTTTATATATAAACATTAGATATTGCTTAAGCATAAAATTTCTGTCTTGTGATAGAGAACGACGTATATGTATTATACTACTTGATGCTGCAAATTATTTGTTACATGAATGTACTTTATTCTTTAATGTAATAAAATTATTTACTTAAAATATTATTTAAATTGATATTTTCAACGTGAACGCACGTGTCGAGAAACTATTCGTTAATACACGTGGCTGCTAAAAACCCAACTTACATATATGGTTCATTTTATAAAGGAAAATTTTCGTGGCATAAATATTTACTAAGTTAATATACAAAAAATAAACACATTATCATTTTATTATACATCATATAAATATTAACTAAATGTAGTGCATATTTTATAGACATTATTTTTTGTGAAATATATAGAGGAGATCTTGGTTAGCTTTTAGGGGATATATGATATCTTACCTTATTTATCTTGATAACCACCAATTCAATATACCCTAAATATTACTCACGTATATCACTTAATTAACTCCTACATACCAGCAATTATTAAACAATAATATACACAGTAAAAGATAAAGGATGCAGACATCCTTATCTCTCATTCTTAGTAATTCTCTCTCTTCGTATTCAATGATTCAATCCCCCTCTCCCCAAACCCATGATTACATGCCAGGTCCCACAAGTCGTTCAAATCAACTAATTTTCTCTTAGCGATAAAATTATATGTTAAAGGAAACTTTTACAATTAGGTGTAGAAGGAGGATTTTATAATACCTACAAGACTTATTGCTTTTTCTAAAGTTTTTAAGAATTTGATCACTTCTAATCTAATCTAATCTATGTTATAGTTTATAGATTTAAATTGTACGGCAATTGTTAAATGTCATGAGTGAATATGTATTACTCCCTCCGTCCCAATTTATGTGGCACCATTTCCTTTTTTGTTTGTCCCAAAATAAGTGGCACCTTTCCTTATTTGACAACTATTTAATGCATCATCTCTATTTTACCCTTGTTGGGTCCTACATACTTTTAAACCTACCAATAACTTTTTTATCACTCAAATCTTCTCTCTCTTACTTTTTCAAGGGTAAAATTGATATTTAACCAGGTCAACCTCTATTTTCTTAAACTCCGTGCCCGGTCAAATGATGCCACATAAATTGGGACGGAGGGAGTAATAGATTTACAATCTACATTCTACACAAGAAAATACAGTATATTTCATGCATATTGTATGCATACCATGTGTGCAATGTATGCTGAGACATATAGTTTTACATTAATTGCATATCTTTCTTTTCTTTTCTTTTTGCAAAAAGTCAAACCAATTTTATTAATATTAATAAAAAAAATAAAGTCTTACAAAAAAGAAAAAGTACATACTAAATTTATGTAAGTCTAGCCTATTTAATGTACTATTTTCCTTTAACATATACCTCTCAATGGGTTGAGCACATAGTGCTAATACCACGATCAAAGAAGGATACAATGAACTAAAATAGCACTTTATATACCACATAAGCAATGCTAGACTAAATAATTTTGCTTACTCATTTATATATATAATCTTCATGATATCCTATGTGATGCAGCCCGAACACGTGCTGATCAAGTGTTCGATCCTCCGAAACCGATGATACGAAGCCAAGCCAAGCTGCTGCACGATATTCACATTCACTTGGCTTGGTCGGGAGATAGCAACCACTCCGAAGCTGATTGGCCGAGCTCAAGAATCGAAGGCTTCTTTATAAACTTGAGCTTGAAGAAGGGAGTGACCGAACCCAAACCGAACACTCAACATCGGCGCCAAAATAAATCAAATAAACAATCCAAGGAAGAACGACCGATGTCAGCTTAAGCCGAGTCAAGTGCACCGAAGTCAAGAGCTCGAGCTGAAGTGTTTTAATTTCAAGTGTTCGGTTGAAGAAATGACCGAACACTCAGTTATCCAGCCCTGCGTGGCTTACTCCTATTGGTCGCTTGTGACAATTTACTGTTTTGTCCCTAGAGTAGTCTATATATACTCCTTTACATTCCATTGTAAGACAACTAGTTTTTGTTGAATGATCAAACATAGCTGTAGCTATTGTGAGTCTCCGATGAAGCCGAACCCCGATGTGGGATTTTAAAAAACTTACGGTGTAAGTCGTTTGAACATTTTTTTCTTTGGTCATTCAATTTGCAAGAATCATGACTTCTTGAGGATTGTTGCTTAGTATAGGTGATTCTTTGCCACTCGATTCGATCGAACCCGAGACAAGTTCCTCGACGTTCTTTGAATTCAAGCAAGATTTGCCTTGCTTCTATCTTGTTCTTGTTCTTGTTATTTTTTCGTGTTTTCATCGTGTTTAGCTTTACCTCTAGTTTGGCTTGCACCATCTTGGTATCAGAGCAAGATTTGAGCTTGTTCTTACAACCTTAAATCCTGTTCGATTTATCTCGTGCTTGTTGTCTTTCAGTTCTAGCTTCTTCCTTGTTGTTGATTGTTTAAAAAAAAAGTAGAAAAGAAAATTTCAAAAATTTTGGTTTGATTGTTGGTTGTTTGAATCAAACAACCATTGATTCTTGTTCCCCATTGTCTAAGGATTCCAATGAGTACCTGTCGTACACGATTGGCGACTAGGGTTTCTCGAAGGTTTTTTGGACTGTTATCGTGGTGTTGGTGTTGTTACATACCCCAGTTGTGTTTTGGTGGTTGTTATCGAACACTGGTGGTCATACCTTGATTTGGGTTGAGTTTCGAGCTAAAAATTCGAAGTTCTGTGATTGAGTCACCGTCCGTACGCCGGAAACTTGTTACATTGTAACAGTGTATGGAAGAAATGAAGATTTCCTAGCTCAGAATTTCTGGAATTGATTTCCTCCGAAGTTGAAAGTCATCGGAGTGAAAAGCAACCCAAAGTCTGTTGAAAAGTGGTCAGTGAACGAAGTTAAATTTTGTCCGTATGCCGGAGTAAAAGATTCACTGTTCCATTGAAGAAGAAAGGGGTAAAAGTTTCAAAATCTCAAATCCTAGGTGAATTTTTGTCGGCTTGAAAAAGGAAATTGGATAAGGTTAAACCTTATCCGTACCAAGGAGGGACCACTTTTGTCCGAATAAGAGTTGGTGTGATCGAAGGATTTCGAAGGAGGAATCGAAGGGTAGAATCTCCTAGGTTTTCGCTTTTCTTGTGTTCGATAAATCTGGTTAGTGGATCTCTGGAGTAAGTCTTTCTACTCGAGGTCGTACTAACTCATTTGAGCTTTTAGGAACTCGTGCATGGGGTCACCAAAGTCCAAATTTCGTAGATAATTCTTTGACTCCCAAGTGCAGAGTAAATGGCGTCCGTTCCATCGAGTCATATCAATTCACTCTTCCCGAAGGAGATAGTGTGACTTGTCAAATTCGAAGGAACTGAGAGAAGTTGATCAACCGAGGAAGCCATTGGCTACAAGTTCTTGATTGACCAAAACCAGACCCATAAATTGAGTGGACCCGAGTGCCACCCAATAAAAGTGAGGGAGTGAGTGAGGTGATTTCTAACCTTAACTCTTTATTTGGTCTTTGATTTGTGCAGGTACCATGGCTGGGGATGGAGGCGAGGGAAAGGGCATTGAGAAGCCCGAGGTGTCGTTAGCCGATCTCATGGCTGCGATACAAGGCATCAGTACCGAAGTAAGAGGAGTAAGTGCTCGAGTAGCTAACCTCAGTGTCCTTGCCTGGGTCCGATGCTGGAACTAGCAACTCTACTCCAATGAAACCTGAGCAATTTGCTGAGCTTGTTCGACAACAACAGATGAAGGACGAGGCTGTTAATGAGCTATAGACAATCCCCAAGCTACACAACACTTGGGCAATTCCCAAGCACATCAACAAAACTTGGGCAATCCCCAAGCTGGTTATCAACACTTGGGCATTCCCTGAGGTGATAGAATGCCACTTCCAATGGCCCGAAGATAAGTTGTGGTCGTTGATGAAGGGGTCGATGAAGGGGAATTTTCCGAAGGCGAACATGAGTATGAGCCACAATTCGTTCAACGAAGGCAGGCTCAACGAGGTCGTGGAAATTTCCGAAGTCGAGGCTGAGGCGCAAATGTTGATCGAAATATTGAGGGTGAGGCTAATGACTATTATGATGAGTATCCAGAGCCGATCCAAGGTGCTCGTGATTCAAATTTGAACAGCGTCAAGATCAATATTCCACCATTCAGAGGAACCAGTGATCCCGACCAATATCTTGATTGGAAGCTAAAGTTGGAACGAATCTTTGAAACCAATGAGATGACCGAAGAGAGAAAAGTTGCACATGCTATTACTTCATTCGAGGCATATGCATCGACATGGTGGGAGGCTGACAAAAGGTTGAGACGAAGGAATGCTTATCCCGAGGTCACAACATGGATGCAGTTGAAGAGAGCAATGGATGCTAAGTATGTGAATGCCAAATATCGGCAGGAGCAACTTCGAAAGCTCTTCGAATTGAAGCAAGGGTCCAAATCGGTTGAAGAGTATCATGATGAGTTTGAAAGAATTCAATTGGCCCTTGATATGGAAGAATATGACGAGCAAGCCATCATTCGATTAAAAAATGGCTTAGCTCGAGATGTATCATCTCAATTGAGGCTGCATGTATATCAAACTTTGGAAGATGTGTTTCAAGCTACCATCGAAGCTGAGAAATAGGTGAAGGACGATAAAGCATACCGGTATCGAGGAGTCACTACTTGAACTCCTTTGAACCGAAGTAAAGAATGGAAGAGTCCGAATCTAACACTATTCGAGAACCGAAGAAACCCTTCGAGAGGGAAGTGACCCTTAACCAACCAAGAGAAGCTGGAGGAAAAGTTTAACTCAATTCTCCAAGTGCTTCAAGTATTCAGTGTCACAAATGTAGAGGTTATGGTCACATTGTAAAAGAGTGTCCAACTCGCAGAGTTATGTTAATGCTCGATGTTGGAACCATCCAAGAGCAAGCGAGTGACACCGAGGAGGAAAATTTCGAGGAGACTGAACAAGTTGAAGATGATGGTCGTGAAGCTGCCGAAGCTGATCATCCAGAAATATTTCTTGTAGTTCGAAGGAATTTGAGCTGCATGACGCTCGAAGAAGAGGACAACCAAAGAGAGAATCTCTTCCATGCAAGATGTCGAGTAAGGGGGAAGGTTTGTTCGACGATAATTGATTCGGGTAGTTATGCGAATGTGGTGAGCCAACCTTGGTTTCACAATTGGGACTACCTACCTCAAAGCATCCTCATCCTTACATATTGCAATGGTTGAATGAGTGTGGAGAGTTAAGGGTTGTCAAGCAAGTTTTGATCAAATTCAAAGTTGGAGAATATCAAGATGAGATGATGTTCGATCTGATACCGATGCAAGCTTGTCATTTGCTATTGGGTCGACCATGGCAGTATGATCGGTCAGTTGTTCATAATGGAAGATCCAACACTTACACTGCTAAATTCGAAGGGATGAGTTTCATACTCAAACCCTTGTCTTCGAAACAAGTCAGCGAGGACTATAAATGGATGAAAGAATTGAAAGAAGCGGTTAAAGCTATGCTTCACGCAACCGGGTGAGTATCTACGAGGCAACGACAACGACCAACTGATGATTTTCCTCGTGCACAAGGGTATTTTTCTAAGCTCTAATGATGATTTTTCTAACGATAACCCTTTGTCTAGTGTTGTACAAAGTGTTTTGCAGGACTTCGGAGACATGTTTCCCGAATAAATGCCAGGTGGATTGCCTCCGATGAGAGGAATCGAGCACCAGATTGACTTCGTACCGGGGTCTCAAATCCCCAACAAGCCTGCATACCGGTGTAATCCCGAAGACACTAAAGAGCTCCAAAGGCAGGTTGATGAATTGCTGAACAAGGGCCTTGTTCGAGAGAGCTTGAGTCCTTGTACCGTTCCTGTTATCCTTGTCCCGAAGAAAGATGGAACTTGGCGAATGTGCGTTGATTGCCGAGCAGTCAACAAAATAATGGTAAAGTATCGTCATCCTATTCCTCGATTAGATGACATGCTAGATGAGTTAAGTGGTTCTTCATGTTTTTCGAAGATAGACCTTAGGTCCGGTTACCATCAAATCCAAATGAAACCCGGAGACGAGTGGAAAACCGCATTCAAGACCAAATTCAGTCTCTATGAATGGTTGGTGATGCCTTTTGGCCTATCCAACGCGCCGAGCACATTCATGCGACTAATGAACCATGTGGTCAAACCGTTCATAAATAAATTTGTTGTCGTTTATTTCGATGACATCCTTATTTATAATAAATCTGTGGATGAACATGTCGAACACCTAAGGCTAGTGCTTGATAAACTTAGAGAAGAGAAGTTATATGCTAACTTCAAGAAATGTGTCTTTTGTGTCGAGTGTGTAGTTTTTGTAGGATTCGTTGTGAGTTCTAATGGTGTTGAAGTCGATGAGTCGAAAGCCGAAGCCATCAAAGATTGGCCAACTCAAACCTCGGTATCTCAAGTTCCTAGCTTCCATGGTTTAGCTAGCTTTTACCGAAGGTTTGTTCGTGACTTTAGCACCGTGGCAGCAATTTTAACCGAGCTGGTAAAGAAAGACCATCCGTTTGTGTGGGGAGAGTCCCAAGATAGGGCTTTCCAAAAGTTGAAATGGAGGCTTTGCTCTGCCCTGTTGTTGCAACTCCCTGACTTCAGCAAAGCATTCGAGGTCGAGTGTGATGCATCCGGAGTTGGGATCAAAGGAGTGCTTATGCAAGAATCGAACCCGATCGCTTACTTTAGCGAAAAGCTTAAGGGTGCAACCTTGAATTACACGGTGTATGAAAAGGAGTTGTATGCCCTCGTTCGAGCACTCGTCCATTGGAAGCATTATTTGTGGCTGAGAAAGTTTGTGATTAAAAGCGATCATGAGTCTTTGAAACATCTCCGAGGCCAGGAGAAATTAAATCGAAGACATGCCAAGTGGGTAGAATTTATTGAGAGCTTTCCCTATGTAATTCATTACAAAAAGGGAAAAGACAATGTTGTGGCCGATGCGCTATCAAGGAAATTTACCTTAGCGACCACTCTCGCCTCGAGGCTCATAAGATTCAAAAGCATCAAGTCGATGAACGAAGACGATCCCAAGTTGAAAAGCGTCCGTGACGCAATCTTGAGTGGCCGAGTTGAGAAGTATCAGTGGCACGATGGCTACCTCTTCAAGAATGGGAGGGTTTGTGTGCCAGTGTCATCATGGAGAGAACTTTTGGTTCGAGAAGCTCACTCTGGACGTTTGATGGGACACTTTGGTGTCGACAAAACTCTTGATATCTTAACCGAGCAGTTCAATTGGCCAAAACTGCGAAGAGATGTAGAAAAGCTTTGCAATGCTTGTATAGATTTCAAGAAAGCTAAATGGAGGTCCAACCCTCAAGGTTTGTACACTCCGTTACCTGTTCCTAATCGACCGTAGGTTGATATATCTATGGATTTTGTTATGGGGTTACCGAGGTCGGGGAGTGGACATGATAGCATCTTCGTCGTAGTCGACCGTTTCTCCCAAATGGCTCATTTTATTCCTTGGAAGAAGTGTGATGATGCACAATATGTAGCTACTTTGTTTATTTCTAATGTGTTGAAATTTCATGGTGTGCCTCGTACGATTGTGAGTGATCGAGACTCAAAATTCTTGAGTCATTTTTGGAAATGTTTATGGGGTGCCCTCGGCACCAAATTACTATTCTCGACGTCTCACCATCCTCAGAGTGATGGACAGACCGAGGTAGTCAACTGAACCTTGGGATCTTTGCTTTGAGCAATGACCAAAGGCAAGGTCAGAAACTGGGCTGATCGTTTGCCCGTGATAGAATTAGCATACAATCCAACTGTGCATCGAATGATTGGAATGACTCCGTTCAAATGTACGTATGGTTTTAACCCTTTGATTCCACTTGATTTGACCCCATTGCCTCGAGATTCTATTATTGATTTTGAAGGTACTCGGCGAGCCACTGCCTTGATCGAGTTGCATGCAAAGGTGAAGAAGAACCTCGAGGAATCTTATGCAAAAGTTGCATCAAAGAAAAACAAGGAATGCAAAAAGTTGGAACTAAAGAAGGGAGATTGGGTTTGGATTCACTTACAAAAGAAACGATTTTCGAACCTAAGGAAAGGAAAGTTGGCTCCTCGAGGGAATGGTCTGTTTCAAGTGCTAAGCAAGATCAACAACAATGCTTATGTGATCGACCTCCCTGGTGAGTATAATGTGTCCAACACCTTTAATGTTGCTCACTTAACTCCTTGTGTTGTAAGCCAAGCATCGGAGGATGAAGAGGGCTCGATTTCGAGGACGAAATCTTCTCAAGAAGGAGAGGATGATGCAGCCCGAACAGGTGCTGATCAAGTGTTCGATCCTCTGAGGCCGATGACACGAAGCCAAGCCAAGCTAAGCTGTTGCACGATGTTCACATTCACTTGGCTTGGTCGGGAGAAAGCAACCACTCCGAAGCTGATTGGCCGAGCTCAAGAATTGAAGGCTTCATTTATAAACTTAAGCTCGAAGAAGGGAGTGACCGAACCCAAACCGAACACTCAACACCGGCACCGAAGTAAATCAAATAAACAATCGAAGGAAGAGCGACCGATGTCAGCTTAAGCCGAGTCAAGTGCACCGAAGTCAAGAGCTCGAGTTGAAGTGTTCGAATTTCAAGTGTTCGGTTAAAGAAGTGACCGAACACTCAGATATCCAGCCTTGCGTGACTTATTCCTATCGGTCGCCTGTGACCATTTACTATTTTGTCCCTAGAGTAGTCTATATATACTCCTTTACATTTCATTGCAAGACAACTAGTTTTTGTTGAATGATCAAACGTAGTTGTAGCTATTGTGAGTCTCTGATGGAGCCGAACCTCGATGTGGGATTTTAAAGAACTTGTGTCAATCGATGTGAGTCGTTTGAACATTTTCTTCTTTGGACATTCAATTTGCAAGAAGCGTGACTTCTTGCGGATTGTTGTTTAGTATAGGTGATTCTTTGCCACTCGATTCGATTGAACCCGAGATAAGTTCCTCGATGTTCTTTGAATCGAAGCAAGATTTGTCTTGCTTCTATCTTGTTCTTGTTATTTTTTCGCGTTTTCATCGTGTTTAGCTTTACCTTTTGGCTTGCACCACTGTGGCATCAATATAGAAGCTGCTACTTGAACACATTCCAATAGCTCACACCAATTGGACAACCATGTAGCATTCGTATCCTTCATGTAACCTTTTGGCAAATAACCATCACATGAGTTCTTAGTAAAGCTAGGCATTGTGCCATCACCCATAAACTTGAGGTAAGCGTTATCCAAGGTGTCGCACCAACAAGAACTTCCAAGCTTCTATCATCAACTTGCTTCCAAAATTGTATAAAAATGAGATGGCTGCTTTCTATATTCATTGCAACATCCCAACTTATGAATTATGTCCTTTCAAGCTTGTAATTTTAAACAGTATAACATTAAGCAATTGTAAACCCATTATCCCTGTAAACAAGAAAGCTTTGTTAGATAAAAAAATACCCTATATTCTCTTCTGTAAGGATTTGGACACCAGGCATCAAAACCCTCATTCTCCATCCTCATCCAATCTTGACACATAATGCTCAACTCTTCCATGGCCTAACTCTTAAGAAAGGTGTATTCAACTTTTCACTATTAGGAATTTTCCTCGCTTGAACATCCTATTCTTTCTCTAAATTTATTAGCTAAAACATCACCACCATCCAAAGCAAGGTTCACAAAATATTCTGTCAACTTGTTTCCCTCCCTGAATATATGAGTAAATACGATTTCCTTTCCCACCATAAGTCTCCAAATTTCCTCCACAATCGACCTAGTTTGACAAGGTACTTATCATTGCTTGGTCACCACATTCTTAACAAGCATAAAATTCATTTCTACAATGACACAAGTGAAAGAATATTCCATCACATACCTTGGCGCCTTGAGAATTGCCACTGCCTCAGCTTGGTTATTAGTACTTTGTTCATCCTCCATTTCTCTAGCTTCTGCATGTAACAAATCGCCTCTATCATTCCTTACGCAAAAACTCCCAGAACTCCTTCCCGGGTTACCTCTCGAAGTACCATCTGTATTGCACTTGACCTACCCTATCTCAGGAGGACACCAACTCACAATTGTAGTTTTCATTCTAGGTGTATGAGTATGTAAAACACGTAACAATCGCCCACCTAGAAGGCGCATACCAAAAATTTCTCCTTTGCACATGTAAAAACATTAACACATGTTGCATAACAATGAATATAACCCGAGCCTGTGACATTTTTCCCATGTAGCAATGCATTCCTTCTTTTCCAAAGCTCCCAGTCAATGAAAACAGGGATCACATGAAAAATTAACTTCTCTAACACATTTTCCTGAGCATCCCACTACAAGTTAAAAACATGTACAAGCTGCAAACCTTTAAAATTAAGACCCTCAGGACCACTAAAATATTTCCAGACCACTTGTGCCACAGGAGAATTAAGAAATATATGAGAAATATTTTCCACCCCAAAATGCACGCAACGGTGACATCGAGATGCAAATTGAAAACCTCACCTATTCAATGTATCATCAAGTGGAAATTTTTTCTTCCACAACCTCCACACAAAGAATGATATTTTAAAAAGCACCCATTTAATCCAAATGTATTTATACAAATCAGAAGTAATTTTTCTTTGTCTAAGCAAGTGAAAAGCCGAACTCACAGAAAACTTACCTCTTGGCACAGGCTACCAGTATTGTCTATCCAAATCCTCATAAACTCTGGGAGGCCGAGTAGTCTCCAAAATATACAACACTAAATCTTCGGGCAACAATTGTTTGGAAAACTCTTTATTCCAAACCCATTCATAGCAGTTTCATGCACACAAACCATTGTTTCATCACAATAAAAATCCGTAGAAGTAACATCATATAAAGCTCCAAGACCCGTCCAATTATCAAGCCAAAACCATGAGTTACCTCTTTTAGTTTGCCACCCTATCTCATGCTCCATGTCCCTCCTACATTCAAGTATTTTCTTCCAAATAAAAGTGTCTTTTTTCCATGGAGCAACAACTGCATGATTCTTCTTCAAATATTTATTTGCCATAAAACTTCGCCATAAGGACTCCTTGGTTCGAAAATTTCATCAAAGCTTTAAAAATAAAACCTTAGATACATCATATAGATTTATGAATCCAAGCCCCCTTCAGTGACAAGATGACACAATATCTTCCAAGAGGACCAGTGTCTACTCGAACTACCCACATAATTACTCTTAAAAAAATTTTGCAAACATTCTGTGGAGCTGAGCTATGACACATGCAGGAAGATTACAATCAGAAAGCAAATGAATAGGCATGCTCTGAAGTACATGCAAAATTAAGACAGTCCGGCCTCCAATAGATAGCAGCGTGCCCTTACAGGAATTCAACTTTCTTTGCACTTTGTCAATCAGCTCACTATAATGACAATTTTTTTGTCCTCCCATAATAAATAGGAACCCGAAGATAAATAAATAAAAACTCCTTCCTCAGAATTCTTGTAATGTCTAGAACTGCATCAACAATTGCTTTAGGAACCTAGTGATGCAAATAAATAGCACTCTTCTCCTTATTAATTGCATATCATATGGATATTGATAAAAAAAATTCATTGATGACTTGTATATGCATATCCAAGATATAATAGTAGAATAACACGAAGAGAAAATAATATAGTTCATAATATAAATATGAATAACTGCTTAATACCTACGAATAAATCGTGCATATTCTATATATAACATAGATGTCCTTGACTAATTGCTAAAAGTAGTTATCAACGATAAATATAATTTATCTTCTATGCATACTCAAGATATATGACATAAATATGCATACATTATGCAGATTTTATGATTGACATAGAGTATGGACTTATTATAGTGATGAAATATGTTTCATTCTATATGTATATCTTGCATATTATATGTGTATTTAATGATAATAAAAGAAAATATAAATATTAACAAAGAATGAGGAGAAAAGATAATTGAATGGGAAGCTAATATCCAAAAGATCCTTAATGTTGTGAGAAGTAGTTAATATACTAAAATAACGCCTTGTTTCAATTAATTAATACCTAATTAATTGCAGTAAGTTTCCTTTTTTGTAGGAATGGAATTACCTTATAATTGCAATCTTATTCATTTTGTAAGCTTTTTTTTAGGCTAAGATTAGCTAGTATCCTTAGAGCCCGTTTGGATTAGCTGATTTAAAGGGGTTGAGAAGCATGACGTGTTGAAAAGCACTTTTAGGTGCTGAAGCTGATTTTATAAATAAGAAGTTACGTGTTTGGATAGAAGTGCTGAAACTAGTAATAAGCAATTGGTGTGTTTGATAAAAAGTGCTGATAAGTAATTTTTTTAATTAAAATGACTAAAATATCCTTTAAGTTATTTTAAAAAAATAAATTAAAACGTATTTTTACATTAAAAATGACAAATGGCGAATGTAGAATGAGGAGGAGGTTGAAAATTTTATTTTAGAAATGATATTTCATGGATTACAAAATATTTTAGGGATAAAATAGTAAAATACTTGGTCAAACTATAAGTGCCTATAAGCTGAAAAGAAATAAGTTGGCAATGACCAACTTATGGCTTATGGCTGATTTTGGCTTATAAGCACTTTTGATACTTACCAAATATGTAGATAAGCCAAAAAGTGCTTATAAGCACTTTTGACCAGCTTATAAGCTTAGCCAAACACCCTCCTAGTTCTTATTTAATATCGGGCTTAACTTTTGGCTAAAATTTGCGAAATTGCCCAGCGAATAATTTAATATAGGGCCTCTATTATTGATGGTTATATACGTTATTTTTTCCCATAACCCATTACATGATGGTCAACATTAATATAACACATACCCATGCAATAATCCAAATTTTAAGTTGAACTTTAAGAAACATGTCACTGTTCTAGCAAAAAACCACTATCTTCCTCAGTATTCATAATATCCTATAAATTTTTTAAATATTATACACAATAATGATACTGTATATTAAAATTTTCAATGATAACTATGAAGTACAACATAGTTTACCAACCTGTAACGAGTCTGTTTTCATCGATTCTAGATTCAATAGCGGTTAGTCAACAAAATAAAGCACATTAATTTGAATTTCTTACATTCATACCCTTAATAAGTAAATACCATAATATATATCTTGTACTCTAACATAATAAGTAAGTGCTGCCATATTAGGAGCCACTTTAAATTTTTTTTATTATGTATGTGCAGCTTTCTCGTACATTATTCTTGTATATTTTTATCTAATTCTTACGAATGGTTGCATGCATCAATTGACTCTATTAGAAAAAAATAGTTAAAATTTTAGATTATTCTTATGTGATTGGTTACTAAAATAGATGAATGCGTATAAAATTGAAAATCATTGAATTAGATCACAAACATCTTGAGTAATAAAAATTATAAACATGCTCATAGAGTCTTTCTTGTTCTTTGCATTCACGAAATTCCACTTATGACATGTCCTGATTCGTAGGACTTTATCTCTGAGATGGGATTAGGTGGATCAAAATCCTCTGGCACTCTTCTTGATGCTAGAACCAGACTCACAACAGTAAAATTTGAAGGGATTGTGTCAAATCGAGTCATTTCATTCTATTTGCACAGATAGGGTGGAGGGATGCATTAACCTACAAACCATTCTGACCTATCTTTCAAACTACTCAAGTCTAACTCATTTGAACGGATATCATTCAATTGAAAAGGATCTCCGTTCCAGAAATGTACCTAATCTTTTCTTGAAATGGTTGAGATTAACAAGTAAAGCAGATAACATATCCTCGAACAGATGTAGAAAATCAAATTAATTGAATTTACTTTGACATAAGATGATACAATCGTATGAATGGCCATGAAATTACGATACTTTATATAGAAGGAGGAAGGAAAATGATAAATGACCATCATTCTCATTATTTACAACCGATGCAATGCAATTAATAATAATGAGAAACTAAACAGATTATGATGATAACATGCACTTAATGAGTAATACATGCACAAAAGAGGTGGAATACTGAATTTGGACAACATGAGCATACAAACAGGATCCACTAAATATGCATTACATAAATCAAAACTTTCAACTCACCTTCAGCTGCAGTTACCTTAGGTTAATGGGTTTGAACACTATAAGGGGGATAACTCTACCAAGAAACATAGTGCTTTTGTTTCATGCAACACCTTTTGATACCGAGAGGATCATAAAATTTTACTCCCACCTATTACCTAAAAGGATAGGTAGGGTGTGTGAGTGTGGGTTTCAAAGTGTGACCCAACATTTATGGACTTAGCGGTTAGATTCCATTAGAAGCACAACTAGGCAGAGAATACAATCCTAGTTTTTTAATCAAGTAGAAAACCAACCATTACATTTGCACATTTTAAGTTATACATTAGTTAAATTTCATACTATATTTAAGGATAACTTACCCTACAACTAAAATTTGACTTATTTGAACTAACTGAATTGAATAGTGCAAGCTCTTTCGACCCGTAATTGGGTATTGTTTGCCACCCGACTCTTTTTAGGACCTTGAGATTGAGCACCTCCATCATAGTCCATTTAATTTCTTCTTAACCCCCAATGATATGGTTCTCCAACATAGTGAGTGATGCAATATAAAATGCGGAAGTTAAAAGTAACGATAAAAGTGAGACGTGGCTCGAACGATTACCTAAGCAGCACCGAAGAATGATGTATCGATACACCTCGGGTGATTGTCAAGGAGCACCTACACTAAGAAACTATCCTCAAGAGGCACTCGGCTCTCGCAAATAGAATGATCAAGAGAGGATTGAAGTTCAACTTGGATTCTTCCAATTGAAATTAAGCCAAAATAGCAAGGGTTCAAGAGAGCATTGCTCATGTGTATTCAATATTCAAGATTGGGTAATGAAAATAAAGCCCTAAGGGAGGCTTTTATAGTCTCCCTTTATACATAATGAAAGGTCTTAAATACCCTGAAAGTGGGTTAAAACTTTAAAGGCCACTTAGGACTAAAGTAAGAATTATACGCAAAATCTAGCAAAATCCCGTAATGCTTCCAACACCGCCTACCCCACTAGGCGGTCCGCCCCATCAGTGAAGTTATGAGAGTTTCTGAGAAAGAGGCGGTCCGCCCATTTATAGAGCCGGTCCGCCTAGTTGAACTTCAGAGAGTGTGCAATTCAACACAGCTAAATTTCGACCCCAAAACCTAGTGGGCGGTGCGCCTCATCCTAGGACTTGTGGAGGAGCGTCGAAATCATCTTGTGGCACTCTTTCTAGGTGCCCATGCGGTCCTCCCTCAAAGGTGCTCAAGTGCACGATCTTCAAATCTCTTCCAGAGCTCCTATCTTCCAAGCCTTTCTATGCCAAGTGTAGATGAGCATCTTTGATCTCTTTAGCTTGACTCCAAATGAATGGTCTTGAGAAAATTTGAATTGCATCATCCTCTCCTTCTTGAGAAGATTTCACCGTTGAAGTTAAGGCATCATCCTCTAAGGTATCAACACCTACATCACAAAGAGTCAAGTCAGAAATATTGAAAGTGCTAGAAACATTATAATCACCCGGCAAGTCTATCATATATGCATTGTTGTTGATCTTGGATAGTACTTGGAATCGTCCATCTCCTCGGGGTGCCAACTTTCTTTTCCTATGGCTTAGAAATCTCTTCTTATGGAAGTGCACCCACACCCGATCTCTTTTCTTGAGTTCCACCTCTTTTTTTCCTTTGTTCTTCTTGGATGCCACCTTTTCATAGGCTTCCTCCAAGTTGTTCTTCACCTTAGCATGAAGCTCAAGCAAAGCCTTGGCCTAATTCCTACCTTCAAAATTAACAACTGCATCCCTTGGAAAAGGGGTAAGATCAAGTGGAATCAAAGGATTAAAACCATAAACACACTCAAATAGAGTCATGTCAATCATTCTATGCAATGCACGGTTATATGCAAACTCTATGAGTGGTAACCTATCAATCCATGTCCCCGCCTTACCTTTGATCATAGCTCGAAGTAGAGCTCCCAATGTTCGGTTCACCACCTCGTTTTTCCCATCGGTTTGAGGGTGGTGGGACGTGGAGAACAACAATTTGGTGCCAAGAGCACCCCACAAACACTTCCAAAAATGGCTAAGGAACTTAGAGTCCCTATCACTCACAATAGTACAAGGTGCACCATGCAATTTTAACATACTATCAATGAACAAAGAAGCAACGCTGTGCATCATTACTCTTTTTGCATGGAATGAAGTGAGCCATTTTAAAGAACCTATCAACGACAACATAAATACTATCGTGTCCTCCTCTAGTCCGAGGTAAACCCATAACAATATCTATAGAAATATCAACCCACAGATTAGTAGGTACGAGCAAAGGAGTGTACAAGCCTTTGGTGTTGGACCTAGACTTAGCCTTCTTGCAATCTAAACAAGCATTGCAAAAGCGTTCAACAAAAGGCCTCATTTTAGGCCAATGGAATTGCTTTTTAAGTATGGCTGTAGTCTTGTCCCCCCAAAGTGACCCATCAAGCCCCCACAATGTGCCTCACGCACTAGCAATTCTCTCCATAAGGACTCGAGGACACACACTCTCCAATTCTTGAAAATACAACCATCTACCTATTAGTATTTCTCCACCCTCTCCCCACTCACTAGAGCATCATGAATGTTCTTAAGCTTTGGGCCATGTTCATACATCAACTTTACATAAGCCTGGAAGTAAGAGTGATAGGTAGAGCGAACTTTCTTGAAAGTGCATCGGCTACAACATTATCCTTTCCCTTCTTGTAATGAATTACATAGAGAAAAGACTCAATGAACCCCACCTACTTGGAATGCCTCTTGATCAACTTCTCTTGGCCTCTAAGATGTTTGAGTGACTCATGATCACTTTTAATCACAAATTCCTTAGGCCAAAGATAATGTTGCTAATGAGCTAGAGCTCTCACTAGGGCATACAACTCCTTGTCATACATAGAGTAATTCAAGGTTGTGCCCTTCAAGTTTTCACTAAAGTAGGCAATGGGTTTCCCATCTTGCATGAGAACACCTCTAATTCTCACCCCCTGAGGCATCATATTCAACCTTAAATGTCTTTCCGAAGTCAGGAAATTGCAACAAAAGGGCGGTACACAACCTACTTTTCAACTCTTAGAAAGCCTTCTCTTGAGGCTTTCCCCACACAAAGGGTTTGTCTTTCTTCACCAACTCGGTGAGTGGTGCGGAAATGTTGCTAAAGTCCCTAATAAATCGCCTATAGAAACTAGCAAGGCCATGGAAACTCTTAACATGAGATATGGTGGTAGGAGCAGGCCAATCTCTAATGGCTTGAGCTTTGGACTCATCAACCTCTACACCATTTGCACTAACAACAAAACTAAGAAAGACAACCTTTTCAACACAAAAGGCACATTTCTTAAAATTGGCATAGAGCTTCTCTGCTCTTAGCACATCAAGAACTTGATTTAAGTAGACAACATGATCATCTATTGATTTGCTATATATATATATATATCAAAATATCATCAAAATAGACAACCACAAATTTGTTGATAAACAGTTTCAAGACATGTTTAATCAACCTCATGAAAGTTCTAGGTGCATTGGAGATGCCAAAAGGCATCACCAACCATTCATAGAGACCAAACTTGGTCTTGAATGCGATTTTCCACTCATCACTTGGTTTCATTCGGATTTGTCGGTAGCAGGACCTAAGATCTATCTTAGAAAAGATACTAGAACCACTCAATTCATCAAGCATGTCATCAAGTCTAGGAATGAGATGACGATACTTTACCATTATCTTGTTGACCGCACGACAATCAACGCACATCATCTATGTTCTGTCTTTCTTTAGAACAAGAATCACCGGTACGTCACACGGACTCAAGCTTTCATGAACTAAGCCCTTGTTGAGAAACTCATCCACTTGATTTTGCAACTCTTTCGTATCTTCGGGATTGCTCCTATAGGCCGGCTTGTTTGGGATTTGGGACTCCGGAACAAAGTCAATTTGGTGCTCAATCCCCTTCAATGGAGGAAGACCACTAGGCATCTCCTCGGGAAACATTTCCTCGAAATCTTGTAAAACATGATCAATAACACTAGGCAAGGGGTTAGGGTTAGTAGCATAATCACTATCGGAAGATAAAACCAAACCCTTATGTACTAGACATATAAGCAATTCTGTGCCATCATTACTTTTCAAGTAATCACCTGGTTGCATCATGGCACAAATGTTATCGGATAGAAATAGTGTGGTTGCTTGGCTCACGACTATAGGCCTAGTCTCCACGGGGGACTTTGCTTTAGCCGCTTCTTTCAACTCCTTCATGCGCCTATAGTCATCACTCACTTGCTTAGGCGACAAGGGCTTGAGAATATACTTTTTTCCTTCATGCTTAGCCGTGTAAGTATTGGCTCGTCCATCATGAACCACCCTCCTATCGTATTGCCAAGCCTACCAAACAAGAGGTGCAAGCTTGCATTGGCACTACATCAAACATGAGCTCATCTTGATAGTTCCCAATCTTGAACTTTATCAAGACTTGCTTAACCACCTTCAACTCCCCACACTCACTTAACCATTGTGAATAGTAGGGGTTTGGGTGTTTAAGGGTAGGCAATTTCAATAGTGACACCAAAGATTGGCTCACCACATTAGCATAACTACCCGAATCAATAATCATAGAGTACACATGTCCCCGCACTCTACATCTAGCATGGAACAAGTTCTCTCTTTGCACATCCACCTTATCCTTACTAACCATGACACTCAAACTACGACGTACCACAAGAAACATATTAGGATCATCACCCTCCGCCGCTTCCTCTTCACCCTCAACTCACTCATCTCTCTCAACTACCTAACCTTCGGGCTCACTTTCTTCCTCATACACTAACCCATCATCCATGATAATCATTGTTTTTTGGGTGGGGCAATTTTTGTTAAAGTGGCCATTGCCCTTGCACTTGTGACATTGAAAAGAAGATGGAGTAGGAGAATTTAAATGAGTTTTGGAAGTACCTTCCAACTCCTTGAAGTCACTTCTTAGTGTAGCTTTTTCATAAGGCTTCTTCATATTTTGGCTTCCACTAGCACCACCAGTATTAGGGCTCTTCCAATTCTTGGTTTGGCTCACGAGAGTAGAAGTAGTGCTTCTATAGCGAGTAGCTTTATCTTCCTTACTCCACCTTTCGGCTTCCACAGAGGCATCATAGACTTCTTGAAGTGATTGGACATGGTGCAACCTCAATTGAGAAGCAATCTCATGGTTTAAGCCATTCTTGAACTTAATGATAGCTTGCTCAACATCTTCCATTTCCATGTCAAGGGCTATTCGGTTCTTTTCAAAGTCATTGAAATATTCTTCAACCGACTTGGTACCTTATTTCAATTCATAAAGTCTCTTGAGTTGCTCTTGTCGGAACTTGGGAGTCACATATTTCTCATGCATCACAACCTTCAATTGTTCCCAAGTCATGTAAGTAGGCATCCCAATAGCACGTCTAGACCTCTTAACTGACTCCCACCAAGTAGAATCATAGGACTCAAATGAAGCAATAACATAGGTAGCCTTCTTCTCATCCGACATATCATTGGTGTCAAAGACTCTCAACTTGTATCTTCTACTATAGGAACTTCTCCAGATCACTAGCCCCTTTGAAGGATGGGATAGTGATCTTGACACTATTCAAATTGTTATCACGACCCCCACGATATGGATCCGTTTGACCCCCATAGTAGCAGTCATCATAACAATTATACTCTCTTCTCAAGTTCCTCCCCACATACCCTACTTGAGGTCCACGACCTTGTTGCATTGACCTCCTATTAGGATAGGGTGGCTTTGTCACGACCCAATTTCCAATGGCACGTGATGGCACCTAAACAACATTTGCCTAGGCGAACCAATGAAACAAGATGCGGAAAAGAACAATAATGTGAAAAGATCATAAATGGATATATAAATATAAAAGGGTGAAGTCCAAAAGAATATATCCACAAAAGAATTGGAGCATTCTAAGAGTGACTCAATAAAGTATAAATATACATCAAAGAAATCTGAGTCCTATCTCTAAGTGACTCCGGCGGTATGCCACCACGGTCTGTGTGGTCGGCTCACCTCAATCAAAAGTCTCAGAAGCCTCGGGAACCGCTAACGTCCGGGCTGCTGACTGGATGAAGGACCTGCGCACGTAGCAGAGTAAGTTATGAGCCAAAGCCCAGTAAGATCACCGACAGGCCCGCTAAGGTACCCTTGCGGGACAAGTCGCTACATGCATCATAAGCAACAACATACTATAGTAATCATACAATAAAGTAGTGAAATCACAAATAGATGTAACACATTCCATACACACAAGTAGTAACCAGAAGTCTCAAGGATTATGCCCATCCAACGTAAGGCATAGGTCAACTCAGCGTCGGTTTGGAGGTCCAATCTCTACTCCCGTGCCGACTAACCTAGACCTACGATGGACTAGCAACACCACTACTAAGTATCAACCATATACCGTGACCCGAAGTCACTATCACAATCATGAATAAGTAGACCAACGACCCGTAGTCGTTGGCTCATCTCAAATCTGTCTACGATCGCACCACACCCCCTGTCAAGTGCGTCGTATCTCAATAAATCAAGTGAACACACCACACCCCCTGTCAAGTGTGTCACATCTCAAAGATCAAGTGTCCACACCACACCCCCTGTCAAGTGTGACACATCTCATAGTATAGGCGACACCACACCCCCTGTCAAGTGTCCCTCTAACAGTATTAATATCCACGACATTAATAACAATAACAGAAATAATAACAGAAATATTAACAACGATAATATTTCACAGTCGCCATAACCCAGGTTGGTTATGCTAGCTGAACGTAAGGCGAAGGTTAACCCGACCACAGTTTGGGGGTACAATCCCTACTCCCATGTCGTCTAACCCAAGGTTACGTATAGACAGCACTACCCAACCCGGCACGTGAACAAATCAAGTACCAATATCATACAAAAGCCGGCAAAATCCTCGGCAAGACATTTATCATGACATGCACGCAACATCCTCGGCCATGTCCCAAGTTCTTGCTATCTAAGCATGGCGTAGCAAGCGTTACTACGATATAAATTTAAGCTACCTCGACGTAGCGTTTAGACCGGCACATACCTCGGTCGAGTCACAATCTCGCTATTTATAACAAACAATAATAGCAAGAAATTCACATCATTAATCCTAACCATTGTTAGGTTTATATATGCGTACATGAAGCATACTAGCATGAAGGAAGAGTCCACAAGCACAATAGAGGTCAAGTCTCACTTACCTCGAAATTCGGGCTCAAATGCCGGGAAGAATCTCCTTTCCCGCTCGCCTTGTCCGCGAAGGACTCTCCACTAGGTCTATTAAGACAAGATATAGCACATATGAGTGCTCAATTATAGCTATTTAAGCCTATAGGCATCCTAGGGTAAAAATTACCAAAATGCCCCCTGGTAGGGCCGAGCCCTAAATTTACAAAATGTACTTTTCCGGACTCCCCACGCTCCCTGAGTCCAAAAGTACACTTAGATTCCACATGCGAGCCTTGCTCGATGTCTTTCCCCAATTCTTAAGAATCTAGGGTTCTAACCCATTTCCAAGAATCAACCCTTTGATTCTTGTGTTAATCAACATAAAGATGGATTGAAAGGGCTTACCTTAAGTGTAAGTATGATTGGGTCTTCAAGAAATACCCAAAAATCGCCTCAAGAGCTCACAAAATGATTTTTATAAGTTATGAACCGAAATGGCCCGAAATGGCCTTTTTATAGCAGTTTTTTTTTTTTTTTTGCCTCTGTGACAGCTTCTTTTGAAAAAATCATAACTTTTGATAGGAATGTCCAAATGACCTGAAACCAGTTCCATTAGAACCACAACTCAAAGGGCTACAACTTTCATGTTTTGAGTGTTTCCTAATTCCTTACGGATTGGCTGAAAAATCAGCTTTTATCCGGCTGTTTGCGCCAAAACAGAACAGAAAAGTCGCACCAGATTTTCTACTGTTTTAGAGCAAAACGGAACCCTACGAAGCTCGGAATGATCCCAAATTTTGCACACAAGCCATAAAATACTTGGGTGACATGCTCGTCAAGACGAAACTCAATTCGAACCTCCAGAACTCAAAAAGTGGGTCCCACGGCAAAGGTTCAATTTTCGACTTCGCCAAAATAGCGAAATTTAACCAAACGACCTCGGAATCCAATTCCGAAAGTTGCTACAAGTCAAAAATGACTATACGAACCTAACGGAACTTTCGGATCTCTCATCGAAGCTCATTTGCTCAAATCGAGCTCGGAAACCTCTTTTAACTCTTTTAAACTTCCGAAACGGGGACTTTATCAAAAGTCCTATCAAACGAGGTCCGTTTTCAATTTTGAAGGTTGCTACATATCATAAATGACGAGATGGACCTAACGGTGCGCTCGGATTTTACATCGGGGTTCGTTTACTCAAAACGACCTATCGAAACCCCAAATTCCTTTCCGGAATTTCATAAACGGATCCTTTTCTCGAAAACCTATCAAACGGACTCCGTTTCGACTCAGATTTCACAAACGGGTCATAAATGACCTAACGGAGCTTTTGGGACTGTCGACATGCAAATCGAGGTCCCGGATCCCGTATCGACTATTTGAGGGTCGTTACATTCTCCCCCCACTTAGACTCTCGGCCGTCCTCGGACGAGCCTAAGTCTAAGGTAGGATCCACACACTAGCCACGGAGCTGGCACGGATTTCGAGGACCCCTCGGTACCACCCGAAATCAATAAAACTTAAAAATGCAAATTCAGGCTTAGAAAATACAAGGATTTCATACCTGAATCATCGAACAAGCGCGGATGCCTCTCACGCATCTCGGACTCAAGCTCCCAAGTGGCCTCGGCAATGGAGTGATGCCCCCACTGAACTCTCACAAGCGGGATCACCTTCGATCTCATCTTACGGACCTCTCTAGCCACAATAGCAATAGGCTCCTCTGAATAAGCTAAGTCGCCATCTACCTCCACGGAAGCCATATCGATCACATGAGACAGATCGTGAACATACTTCCGGAGCATGGACACATGGAACACCGGATGAACAGACAGAGAGGGAGGCAAAGCCAGTCTATAAGCAACGGCGCCAACGCGCTCCAATATATCAAAAGGCCCAATGAACCTAGGACTGAGCTTGCCTTTCTTCCCAAATCTCATAACACCCTTCATGGGCGACACTCTGAGGAATACCCGGTCCCCAACCATGAACTCAAGATCTCTCCGCCTCCGATCTGCATACGATATCTGCCGGCTCTGAGCCGTGCGGAGTCGATCCTGAATAACCCGGACCTTATCTAAGGTCTGCTGCACCAAATCGGGCCCCAACACCTGGACCTCACCAGACTCGAACCAACCGATAGGCGAGCGACATCTCCGACCATACAATGCCTCAAACGGAGCCATCTGGATAGAAGCCTGATAGCTATTATTATACGCAAACTCTGCTAGCGGCAAATGGCTATCCCAATGGCCTCCAAAATCAATAGCACACGCCCTCAACATATCCTCGAGGATCTGAATGGTCCGCTCAGACTGGCCATCAATCTGCGGGTGAAATGCAGTGCTGAGATCGACCCGAGTACCCAGCTCTCTCTGAAAAGATCTCCAAAACTGAGCTGTGAACTGAGCACCTCGGTCAGAAATGATAGAAACAGGAGCACCATGCAATCTCACAGTCTGCTCAATGAAGATACGAGCCAGACGCTCCGAGGTATAAGTAGTCCTCACTGGAATGAAGTGAGCCGACTTCGTCAGTCGATCAACTACTACCCACACCGAATCATGCTTACCCACGGTCAGCGGCAAACCAACTACGAAATCCATAATGATCTGCTCCCACTTCCACTCGGGAATGGGCATAGACTGGGTCACCCCGGCTGGCCTCCGGTGCTCATACTTCACCTGTTGGCAATTCAAACACCGAGATACATAATCAGCAACATCCCTCTTCATCCCTTTCCACCAATACAGCTCTCGAAGATCATAATACATCTTCGCAGTACCCGGATGAATGGAATATCTCGAACAGTGAGCCTCTGCCAAAATCATCTGCCTCAGCTCCACAATGGCTGGAACACATACCCGGCCGTTAAGCCGCAAAGCACCATCATCACCAATCACGAACGAGGACACTCCCCCACTCAGGACCCTGTCCCGGAGATCTCTCATATAAGGATCCTCGAACTGCCTTTCCCGAATCTGGGAAGCTAAAGATGACTGAGACCCCACATATGCAAGCACCCGGCCTGGAACAGAATCATCAAACCGAACCCCACTAATGGACAAAGCCTGCAACTCACGGGCCAACGGCCTCATATCAGCATCAAGATAGGCGAGGCTACCCATGGACTTCCTACTCAAGGCATCGGCTACAACATTAGCCTTTCCGGGATGATACCGGATAGAAAGATCATAATCCTTCAGCAGCTCTAACCAGCGGCGCTGTCTCCCGTTCAAGTCCTTCTGAGTGAACAAGTACTGGAGACTCTTATGATCGGTGAATATCTCACATGGCTCGCCATAAAGATAGTGCCTCTACAACTTCAGTGCAAACACGACAGCTAACAGCTCCAAATCATGGACAGGATAATTCTTCTCATGGACCTTCAGCTGTCTCGAGGCATAAGCTATCACCTTACCCTCCTGCATCAGAACGCTACCCAGGCCAACACCCGAAGCATCACAATATTCGGTGAATCCCCCGGATCCACTAGGCAAGGCCAACACTGGCGCTGAAGTCAACAGAGTCTTAAGCTTCTGAAAGCTAGACTCACAGGCATCGGACCACAGGAAAGGAACATTCTTCTGGGTCAACTTCGTCAGAGGTGCTGAAATAGAAGAAAACCCCTCGACGAACCGCCGATAATAACCTGCCAAGCCTAAGAAACTCCGAATCTCTGTAGGAGAAGTAGGCCTAGGCCAACTCTGAACGGCCTCTATCTTCTTCGGATCAACACACACCCCATCCTTGGTCACCACGTGACCTAGGAAAGATACAGAACTGAGCCAAAATTCACACTTGGAGAATTTGGCATACAACTGCTGATCCCTCAGAGTCCGAAGAACAACTCTCAAATGCTGCTCATGCTCCTCCCTGCTCTTCGAATAAACCAAGATATCATCGATAAACATAATGACGAAGGAGTCAAGGTAGGCCTTGAACACTCGGTTCATCAGATCTATGAAAGCAGCTGGGGCATTCGTAAGCCCGAAAGACATCACCAGAAACTCATAGTGGCCATATCGGGTACGAAAAGCAGTCTTGCAAACGTCCTCGGACCGAATCCTCAACTGATGATACCCCGACCTCAAATCAATCTTCGAGAAGAAGGTAGCACCCTGAAGCTGATCAAACAAATCATCAATACGCGGCAAAGGATACCTATTCTTGATAGTAACCTTATTCAGCTGCCGGTAATCAATACACATCCGCATAGAGCCATCCTTCTTCTTCACAAATAATACCGGGGCACCCCATGGAGACACACTGGGCCTAATGAAGCCCTTATCGAGCAAATCCTGAATCTGCTCCTTCAGCTCCCTCAACTCAACAGGAGCCATACGATACGGGGGAATAGATTTAGGCTGAGTGCCTGGCAATAGATCAATGCAAAACTCTATCTCCCGCATAGGCGGCAAACCCGGCAAATCATCAGGAAACACATCCGGATACTCACAAACAACCGGAACTCTATCAAGGGATAACTCCTCTGCCCGGACATCCCGAACTGAAGCAATATATCCCTCGCACCCACTAGATATCATCCTCTACGCCTCCAAGAAAGAAATGATCCTACTCTTCGGAGAAGGCCTGGAACCTCTCCATACAACCCGAGACTCACCCTCTGCCCCGATCGTCACGGACTTGGCATGGCAATCCAAAGTCGCATGACAGGAAGCCAGCCAATCCATGCCCATAATGACATCGAAATCAGACATATCGAGCAGCATCAGGTCCACTAAGGACTCTACACCACAGATGGAGATCATACACTGCCGATAACCCCTATCTACACATATAGAAGACCCGACAGGGGTGGCAACCATAAAGGGATCATCTAAGAAGACCAGATCCCTGCCCAAGCAAGGGGCAAATCCCGGCGACACATACGAATAGGTAGACCCCGGATCAATAAGAGCATAAGCATCGCAGCCACAGACAAAAATAATACCTGTGATGACATCATTGGATGCCTCAGCATCCTGACGAGTCATAGCATAGACCTGCACCGAGCCTCCTGAACCCGGAGCTCTCTGAGACTGCTGTCTAGGAGGAATCTGAGAAACGGGCCTGGCGGCCTGAGGACCAGATGGTACCATAGCTGCGGATCCCTTGCGACCTGATGAAACATAAGGGCAACTCCTGACATAGTGCTCTGGAGACCCACACTCAAAACATCCATCACCTCTACATCCTCTACCGCCTCTACCACCTCTGCCATGACCACCTCCAGACGAACACCTCCCATGATGCCTCTGATGGCACCTCCCGCACTGCGGCGGACCAGACTGCGAAGAGCCACCCCGCCTCTGGGATGACTGAGGCCTCGGGGTCTCTGAAGAAATATCCTGGGCAGGCAAAGCAGCAGCCTGGGGCCTAGACTGAGAACGGCCCTGATGACCCTGACCCCTCTGAGCGGATCCACTATACCCACCAGACTGACGCGATCTCTTGGCCGCCCTCTCCGCGTCAGCCCTGGCGAAGATATCCTCCATCCGCCGCGCCACATCAACTATCTCAAAATATGACTTGTTGCCCATATCAGGGGCAACAGCTACCTGCAAGGGGGGATGAAGACCCTCAACAAACCGGAGGACCTTGTCCCTCTCCTGAGCCACCATAGTCGGCGCAAACTGAGACAACCACAAGAACCTGGTGTCATACTCTGAAACAGACAGGTTTCCCTGCCTCAACCCCTCAAACTCGCGCCTTTGAGCATCGTGCTGACTCTGGGGCACGAACCTGCTCATGAACACAGACACGAACTCAGCCCAAGACAAAGGAGGGAGGTCACTAGACCTCTGCCGCATCATGGAGACCCACTATGTCTCCGCATCTCCCGATAATCTGAAAGAAGCACACTGCACCCCTAAGGTGTCTCTAGTACCAAGAACTGTCAAAATCTTCTCACACTTCTGAATGTACGTCTGGGCAGTACATGTAGCTGAGGTACTGTCGAACTCTGGAGGCTGAAGCTTCATGAATGACTCTATCCTCTTGGCAACCTCCTCAGTGCCCATAGGAGGAGTAGAAATAACAGGACCTGCCTGAGGAGCAGAAGTAGAAGGCTGGGCAATATGATCAGGAGCAGCCTCAGAAGTAGGCGTGCTCATAACAGGTGTGGTCGGCTGAGGAGCCGAAACAGGAGCTGCAACATCATCTCTGACAGGGACCTGATGGCTAGACAAGGCCATCAGTCTCATATACTCCTCTGAAGAGATCACAACGGTGCCTGGCACAACAACAGGCACAGGGGGAATAGATGCTGACAGAGTCGCTGCGGACACCGCAGGAATAGCTGTGTCCTGCCTAGTGGCTGACGGGCGACCTGCCCGAGTCTTCTTAGCAGCTGGCGGCTGCGTAGGTGCTGATGGCTCTCCCGCAGACGCGGGTGTAGAAGATGCAGCCCTCCTGGCTGAGGATGCTCGCGTCCTCGCCATCTGATACAATACACGAAAAAGGGTCAGCACCTATATAAGCTACTCAGCACGAATAGAGATGAAACGAAGGGGAAACATTTCCTAACATGCCCTTGTAGCCTCTCGCTCATAAGTATGGTCGACAACATACCCATAAGCAAGACTCTACTCAGACACTGCTCCAAGACTCCTAGGACTCGAATTAGAACCTAGGGCTCTGATACCAAACTGTCACGACCCAATTTCCAAGGGCTCGTGATGGCACCTAAACAACATTTGCCTAGGCGAACCAATGAAACAAGATGCGGAAAAGAACAATAATGTGAAAAGATCATAAATGGATATATAAATATAAAAGGGTGAAGTCCAAAAGAATATATCCACAAAAGAATTGGAGTATTCTAAGAGTGACTCAATAAAGTATGAATATACATCAAAGAAATCTGAGTCCTATCTCTAAGTGACTCCGGCGGTATGCCACCACGGTCTGTGTGGTCGGCTCACCTCAATCAAAAGTCTCAGAAGCCTCGGGAACCGCTAACGTCCGGGCTGCTGACTGGATGAAGGACCTGCGCACGTAGCAGAGTAAGTTATGAGCCGAAGCCCAGTAAGATCACCGACAGGCCCGCTAAGGTACCCTTGCGGGACAAGTCGTTACATGCATCATAAGCAACAACATACTATAGTAATCATACAATAAAGTAGTGAAATCACAAATAGATGTAACACATTCCATACACACAAGTAGTAACCAGAAGTCTCAAGGATTATGCCCATCCAACGTAAGGCATAGGTCAACTCAGCGGCGGTTTGGAGGTCCAATCTCTACTCCCGTGCCGACTAACCTAGACCTACGATGGACTAGCAACACCACTACTAAGTATCAACCATATACCGTGACCCGAAGTCACTATGACAATCATGAATAAGTAGACCAACGACCCGTAGTCGTTGGCTCATCTCAAATCTGTCTACGATTGCACCACACCCCCTGTCAAGTGCGTCGTATCTCAATAAATCAAGTGACCACACCACACCCCCTGTCAAGTGTGTCACATCTCAAAGATCAAGTGTCCACACCACACCCCCTGTCAAGTGTGACACATCTCATAGTATAGGCGACACCACACCCCCTGTCAAGTGTCCCTCTAACAGTATTAATATCCACGACATTAATAACAATAACAGAAATAATAACAGAAATATTAATAACGATAATATTTCACAGTCACCATAACCCAGGTTGGTTATGCTAGCTGAACGTAAGGCGAAGGTTAACCTGACAACAGTTTGGGGGTACAATCCCTACTCCCATGTCGTCCAACCCAAGGTTACATATAGACAGCACTACCCAACCCGGCACGTGAACAAATCAAGTACCAATATCATACAAAAGCCGGCAAAATCCTCGGCAAGACATTTATCATGACATGCCGGCAACATCCTCGGCCATGTCCCAAGTTCTTGCTATCTAAGCATGCGTAGCAAGCGTTACTACGATATAAATTTAAGCTACCTCGACGTAGCGTTTAGACCGGCACATACCTCGGTCGAGTCACAATCTCGCTATTTATAACAAACAATAATAGCAAGAAATTCACATCATTAATCCTAACCATTGTTAGGTATATATATGCGTACATGAAGCATACTAGCATGAAGGAAGAGTCCACAAGCACAATAGAGGTCAAGTCTCACTTACCTCGAAATTCGGGCTCAAATGCCGTGAAGAATATCCTTTCCCGCTCGCCTTGTCCGCGAAGGACTCTCCACTAGGTCTGTTAAGACAAGATATAGCACATATGAGTGCTCAATTATAGCTATTTAAGCCTATAGGCATCCTAGGATAAAAATTACCAAAATGCCCCCTAGTAGGGCCGAGCCCTAAATTTACAAAATGTACTTTTCCGGACTCCCCACGCTCCCGTGAGTCCAAAAGTACACTTAGATTCCACATGCGAGCCTTGCTCGATGTCTTTCCCCAATTCTTAAGAATCTAGGGTTCTAACCCATTTCCAAGAATCAACCCTTTGATTCTTGTGTTAATCAACATAAAGATGGATTGAAAGGGCTTACCTTAAGTGTAAGTATGATTGGGTCTTCAAGAAATACCCAAAAATCGCCTCAAGAGCTCACCAAATGATTTTTATAAGTTATGAACCGAAATGGCCTTTTTATAGCAGTTTTTTTTTTTTTTTTTTTTGGCCTCTGTGACGGCTTCTTTTGAAAAAATCATAAATTTTGATAGGAATGTCCAAATTACCTGAAACTGGTGCCATTAGAACCACAACTCAAAGGGCTACAACTTTCATGTTTTGAGTGTTTCCTAATTCCTTACGGATTGGCCGGAAAATCAGCTTTTATCCGGCTGTTTGCGCCAAAACAAAATAGAAAAGTCGCACCAGATTTTCTACTGTTTTAGGGCAAAACGGGACCCTACGAAGCTCGGAATGATCCCAAATTTTGCACACAAGCCATAAAATACTTGGGTGACATGCTCGTCAAGACGGATCTCAATTCGGACCTCCAGAACTCAAAAAGTGGGTCCCACGGCAAAGGTTCAATTTTCGACTTTCGCCAAAATAGCGAAATTTAACCAAACGACCTCAGAATCCAATTCTAAAAGTTGCTACAAGTCAAAAATGACTATACGAACCTAACGGAACTTTCGGATCTCTCATCGGAGCTCATTTGCTCAAATCGAGCTCGGAAACCTCTTTTAACTCTTTTAAACTTCCGAAACCGGGACTTTATCAAAAGTCCTATCAAACGAGGTCCGTTTTCAATTTTGAAGGTTGCTACATATCATAAATGACGAGACGGACCTAACGGTGCGCTCGGATTTTCCATCGGGATTCGTTTACTCAAAACGACCTATCGAAACCCCAAATTCCTTTCCGGAATTTCATAAACGGATCCTTTTCTCGAAAACCTATCAAACGGACTCTGTTTCGACTCAGATTTCACAGACGGGTCATAAATGACCTAACGGAGCTTTTGGGACTGTCGACACGCAAATTGAGGTCCCGGATCCCGTATCGACTATTTGAGGGTCGTTACAGGCTTATAGTCATCATAATCATCACCAAGCTCGGGTATCTCTCATTCTTGAGCATCAACTTCTTTCTCTTCCCGTACAACATTTCTTTGGGGCCTCGCTTGTGGTGGAACAACACCTTGGGGAATACCCAATTTGTGGGGAATGCCCAACAATCTTGCACGACGAGTAGCTTCATCATCCACTTTTGTTGTTGAGCTATCTCGGCAAAACAATCCGGCTTCACGGTTGAGCCAACACTTGTTCCTTCTCTGGCATCTTTGTTAACACTGGGGGTTTTCTCCCTTTCAAGGTTTTCAAGTCTCAAGCTTATTGATTTCAACTCGGTCAATAGGTGGGCCAAAGTGGATTCCGAAACCGCTATGGACTTTTCTCCTTCTTCTGCCATGTACCTACAAGCAATCAAAGACAAGAAGAAATTAGAGTAAAAGTCCTCACTCACTCCCTCACTTTTGAATGTCACTCGGGTACACTCAATTTAGGGGGTAGGATCACTCAAGATTGATTCCAAAGGCTCCTCATAGTTGAACAACCTCCTCAATAACCAATCAAGTCCATAAGAACCAAATACTCTTCAGAAAGAGTGGAGTTGTTGTGACTCTATGGACGCTAACTTAAAGCAAAAATATTCTACGAGTCTTCTTTGAATTCTAATCACCACTACACACGAATTTCCTATAAACTCAATGAACTAGTACTAATCAAGCAGGAGAATTATTCTAAAAGTACTAGTCGAAAGTAATGCAAGCAAAGAAAACACGAAAGCCTACAAAATAAACTACCCGGACAGCCTCCCAGGAGTAGGCACCCCGCCTTTGTAAATGGGCGGTCTGCCCAGTGCAAAGTTCAGAGAGGCTGTTTTAGAGTAGGTAGTCCGCCTGGTCTCAGGCGCTCCGCCTAGTCTCAGGGGTGCTTCGCCTACTGCACTTTTCTGCAGCTTTCAAGAACGTGTTCTTGGTTCTTTTGCACCCAAATTTCCAACGTTTTCAAGTTGTTTTTCCAATCCAAAGGTACCCAAAGATGTATATGATGATTCTAAACAATTGTCAATAGTTTTTAACCCCAACCAAACAACAAGAAGTTGATTTCGATTTTGAAGCACAATTTTCTAGGGTTTTTAAAATTTTAGGATTTGATTCTTCAACTTTTGAATCACAACACCAAATTAAGATATTTTGGTACCAAAAGAAAGGGAATCAAATATAGAACAAACCCCAATGATTTTCAACATATGGGGAATCAAATCCAACAACTTCTATGATTTTTTTTGTAATTTTCAAGTTTTCCAATTTTTTTCTTCTTTTTCAAATATATGAATAACAAGAACAACAAGAACAATGATAACAAGGATAAAATAGCACGATGAACAGAACGAGGGTTTTAAAGAACAAAACCTAGCCGTGCACTGATACTAACTAATGCAATGTAAAATGAGGAAGATAAAAGTGAGACGTGGCTCGAACGATTACCTAAGCAACACCGAAGAACGATGTTTCAATATACCTCGGGTGATTGTCAAGAAACACCTACACTAAGAAACTATCCTCAAAAGACACTCAGTTCACATAAATAGAATGGTCAAGAGACGATTGAAGTTTAACTTGATTCTTCCAATTGAAATCAAGCCAAAATATCAAGGGTTAAAGAGAGCAGTGCCATGTGTATTCAATATTAAAGATTGGGTAATGAAAATAAAACTCTAAGGAAGGATTTTATAGTCTCCCTTTAATGAGAGGTTTTAAATACCCCCAAAGTGGATTAAAACATTAAAGGCCACTTAGGGCTAAAGTAGGAATTACACGCAAAATCTAGCAAAATCTCGTAATGCTTCCAACAGGGGGTAGGCAGTCCGCCCACCCCACTAGGCGGTCCGCCCCATTAGTGAAGTTCTGAGAATTGCTGAGAAAGAGGCGGTTCGCCCGTTTACAGAGCCGGTCCGCCCAATTGAACTTCAGTGAGTGTGCAATTCAACACTTAGCCAAATTTCGTCCCAAAATCTAGTAGGGATCTGATCACGCCCAACTACGCCTTATAAAAGGGACTAAGCAGTCGCAACAAATATAGCTCGGTACTTAAAGTCCCGAGGTCGAATCCCACAGGGAACACTCGAAATCTAGTTGCTAATCAAACTAATTTATCTAACCAATTAACTTCGAGGTTTTGTAATTGTATAATGGTTTCAATGTAACAAAAGTAAATTGCAAAATATTAAGAAATAAATTGATCAAGGATTTAGAAGCCTAGAATTGATTTACCCAACTCCTACCTATGTGTTAGAGTAATTATTTTAACAAATTCAACTTGATTTTCTTCCTATTGAACACTTGCTCCAATTATACAACTATTCACTTCCATGTAATAGTAGTAACTTTCACTAACAAATTTTTTAATTAATTAATGAAGATAACTAGGACTAGAAGTTTAGTTCACAATCAGGATCAATGGTCACAAATCACCTTATTGACAACCTAAGTAATACCTTGGTTTTAGGTTGAAATATGTCTAAGTGTTTAACCCAAACCTATGAATCTATCCCTAGACACACAAGAATAATGGGAACAATCAATTGTGAGCTCTTCCAATTAATAGCAATCAAAACATAAACACTTAGATAGGAAGGATTCACAAGTTTCAATTATTGAAATAAATATTCATAACACATAAGTATTGGAGTGGTTCAATCAACCCTAGAATGGGTAAATTAGTCACTCATGTTCATGATAGTCATATCAAAATAATTCATGAATGAATAAATTACAAAAAGTAAGGAAAAATTTAGGAAAAACTCGTGTTCTTGAAGTCTCCAAAGCTCTAACCTCCTTTTTGCCTCTTTTCCAGTGTATAAATCATAATGGAGGCAAAAGAAGCTTTTATACCCTGTAGGAAACTAAGCAAAAGTACAAAATTGCCCTTGAAAATTTGCCCATAACACTGTGCTCCGCGTGGCACCCGCGTGCCATGCGGACTAACTTTCTTCATGCAATTTAGCTCGCGTGGTGCCCGCGTATTTGGCCTAAATGTGCTGAAATTTTTTCTTCATTCCTAAGAAAAGACTCTATTTCTTCCCGTGTCACTCGCGTGACACACAGATCACTTGAACTCTTCAACATCTTCACTTTTAGCTCCAAAACTAGCACTTTCTTGCTCAATTTACCATGTTCAAATCCTACAGCACCAAATAACTCATTTGGTATCAACTCTTGAGAATTTTGTATATAAACTCTTAGGTGCACTATCATAACATGGTAAAACTACCCTGAAAATATAGGTAAAATAGCCAAATATCACAACCCCACACTTAGACTTTTGCTCGTCCTCGAGCAAAGAAAAAGAACACACAGAAAGCGGGCAAGACATCAAGATTAGATAAGAACTCGTGATAACAACTTCGCAAAACTCGCCCATAAAGTTCAAACACCCTTTCTTTTGGTCATAGTCAAATATTGAAAGTAGAAACCTATAGACCACTCAAGTTCCAGTGTAACTCACAGAAAGAAGATGCCACCAAACACACAACATATGATTTCAAGAAAAATTGTGGCATATCAAATATCAAATACTCTCACACTCACAAAAAAAATTTCTCATGTCCGATAGAAATGTACCATAGGCTTGCCCATTTTGTCGTTATCCACTAATGTAGGAGTCTCAATCAAAGTCAAGTAGGCTTTTTCATAGCTTGTAATGTTGGCTTGAGGTAAGGTGTGGTACACTTTTGGGTATATAGTGACTAATTCTTCCCCTCAACACTTTAAACATCATTCACTACTAATTTTCCCTTTCTCCTCGTTTATTCATCAACTCATTCTCTTCTCTCTTTTTTTTCTTCTTTTTCTTTTTTATGATTTTCACAACACTTGGATGATTGGGGCCCTAAGATTTCAATGAGATACATCATCCTCACTAGGGTGCCTTTGGCGTGTTCATACTCGAGGCTTTTATCACCCTTAACCGAGCATAGGAACATTGTCCCCATCCTTTATTTATTTTTTTTATATATGAAGAGAATATCAAGTATTTCATTCCTTCATTCTTTTGCAACTTTCCTCCCAGATACACAACAACTCTTATTAATAACCCACAATCTTTCCAAACACACAACCTAAAGTAGTTATGGGAAAGATGGGTAACAAGAGAGATAAATAGAAAAATAGATAAGGCTTGTAATTCAAGTTGCCGAAGAAAAGGTCAATAGGCTCAAATTGAGGACTCAATGGAATATATTCATTAGGTAGGCTAATTTGGGAACTGGCGGGCCAAAGAAGGCCTACTTTCATTCTTAAGATCAAGACTACCTAGGATTTCGCCTCAAACAACAAGCAGGGCAAGTTCTAGACTTAACATGAAACAATGAGAAGTATATAAATAACCTCACCACATATTGTACATGGAACTCAAAGATCAATTCAGTTTCACCTTGCAATACCTTACTATGAACTCAAAAAGGAAGTTCAAAAATATGTAGATAGTTCTAGCTGACTGTTGCATTCCGAATTCCTCACTTCTCTCTTTTTCTGCATACTCTCCAATTTTCCTCCTCCTGAGCTCTTAGGCATTTTTTATTTTTAATTTTTTTTTTGTTTTTTTAACCTACAGGCTGCCTGGTTCAGCATAAATAACTCAATGGGAAAGAAACAAGGCTAAGAAACCCCAAAGTACCAGGAATTAACTAATAAAATTTACTTTAATAACTAGAAAGCAAGAAACAAATCAAAAACTGTCAAGTGACAAGAAAATATGAAAACATACTAGAATAAACAGATACCAACAAAATAAACTCCCACCCCATACTTAAGATCATGCATTGCCCTCAATACATTAAAAATAAAAACTAAGGGTGATAGAGAAACTCCCTGGGGCTCTAAGCCCGAAGAATATCCTTGTAAGTTTCTTTAGGGCGCGAGGTACTCAGACTTTCCTCATAGCAAGAATTCATCTTCAAGCATGATGGGTTTGCAGACACCCCACACTTAGACTTCAACCCAGTTGAAACCTGCAACACAAAGAAACTCACCAAGTAACATCCTTCAAAAGATAACATAAATTATTATTTTTTTAATATATTTTAGATTTCTTTTTTCTTTTTTCTTTTTACTTGTATACAATTACAATCACAGGTTACCTCCCGAGAAGCGCCTTAGCTATAGTCGTGGCACGACTTCAATCAACTCAACCCATGACTTATCCAAGCTCGCATGTATGTACACACGAACAATTCACATCATCACAATGTCCCTTCAACATTTTGCCAATGTCAACAGTTATTTCTTCATCATACACCTTCAAGGTCATCTTTTCCTTATCAACATCAATCACTGCTCTATCAGTAGCCAAGAATGGACGGCCTAAGATAATTGGAACATCTTTATCAATGGAGCAGTCAAGAACCACAAAATCTACTGGAAACATGAAACTACCTACATGCACAAGTACATCCTCAACTATTCCAACTGGGTGCTTTTGTCTTCTATTTGCCAGCTGGATTCGCATTGAAGTCTCTCATGCCAGTCAAACCCAACTTATTATATACTTCCAGTGGCATCAAATTAATGCTTGCACCAGAATCACACAAGGCCTTACCAATGGTGAGATCACCAATCGAGCACTGGACTGTAAAACTACCAGGATCTTGCTTCTTTTTAGCAACAGGCTTTGTGATGACAACACTACACACCTTATTCAACTCGACCATCTCAACCTCATTAAAGTCAACCTTCTTAGACAAAAGGTCTTTTAACAATTTAGCGTATCCAGGGACCTCTCACATAACTTCCATAAAAGGCATAGTAAGCTTCAATTGTTTCAACAAATCAAAAAGCTTATTAAATTTCAAACCTTTTTGTTGCTTTGCCAACCTTTGAGGAAAAGGAGGTGGTGGTGTTTTTGCCTTGGAGTTCTTCTCCCTTGACACTTTACCTTGTTCAACCACCCTATCAGATTCTATATTAGGTTCTTTAGCAATTACCTTCTCAGTACCAGGGACAGGTTTTGGAGTGATCTCTTTCTCAGCATAATCATTGCCAGCCAGTTTGGCAGAGTCATCAACAAGCTCAATATTTGGCATGGTAGGTAGTGCTCCTTTAGCTAATTTTTTCTCCTTGTCTAAGTCTCTTCAATTCCTCAAAGTGACTGCCATCAATTGATAAGGAGTTGGATCCTTAGGATTCACCAAAGTGTCGCCCGACAAAGCACCTTGAGGTCTATTATGTAAAGCATGGGACAATTGTCCCAACTTGGTCTCTATACCCTTTATAGCAGTGTTATGTGCTGCAACTTGGTCTTGAAGATTCTTATTAATTCCTATCATAGCCTGCACCATAGTCTTAATCTCAGCTATATCATTCGCCTGCTGCATGGGTAAAGTTGCTTGTTGTTGCACTGGCATAAAGTGACTCTGTTGATTGTGTTGCTGGCGCTGCCCATAATTCACGAAGTTCACATCTTCAGTACCAGCAAGCAAATCAGCATCAGAAAAATTATCAGGATCGAGGACTTTAGTCTGAGCCCGTGAGTCCACTTGGTTAACAGGTCTCAGCATCTTCTCATTTAGTTATTTTGACACAAAATCAAGTGTAGTCTGCAACTTTGACATCTGTTCTTCCATTGCAGAGGTAGTACCAATAGCTAAAGTCTCCGTACCTAGGCTAATAGATGCATCTCTTCTAAGCCAGCCTGAATTTTGCGCCATTACATCAAGCAGGGCCTTCGCTTCAGCAAATGTTTTACTCAAAAATGCTCCACCAGTTGCTGCATCCAAAGTGCCCTTAATTTGATCTCCCATGCCCATGTAGATCCTTTGCCCCAGCATTTGGTCAGGAATACCATGATGAGGACACTTTCTCAAATAACTTTTAAATCTCTCCCAAGCTTCTGGAAAAGTCTCTAGCGGGGTCTGCCTGAACACAAGTATCTCATTAACAAGCCTGGCAGTCTTATTGGGTGGAAAGAATTTCTTCATGAACATTATCACCAAGTCATCCCATGACGTAATAGAATTAACTAGCAACGAGTCCAATCAATCACTGGCATCTTCCATTAGCGAGAACGGGAACAACATCAATTTCACAACCTCTGCTGGCATTCGAGCCTGTTTTTAAGTTTCACAAATCCTTACGAACTTTTTCAAGTGATTTTGAGGATCATCAGTAGTTCTACCTGCAAATAAACCAGCATTAGCAAGCAAAGCCACCATCGTTTGGGTGATGTAAAATTTTTCTGCCTCGAACATTGGAAGCTGAATAGCAGAAGCCAGATTCCCAGCCACAGGTTGCGCGAAGGCATTAAGAGCCAAATCTTGAGCCATCCTGAATTCTTTGGGATCTGAACTTTCAATAGTAAACACCAAATAAACGAGATCAAGATGACAAGAGTGAAGTTAATAGAAAAATAAACTAGATATCTTAACAACTAAATAACACCGTGTTCCCCGGCAATGGCGCCAAAATTTGATCCCACCCAACTACGCCCTATAAAAGGGACTAAGCGGTCGCAGCAAATATAGCTCGGTACTTAAAGTCCCGAGGTCGAATCCCACAGGGAACACTCGAAATCTAGTTACTAATCAAACTAATTTATCTAACCAATTAACTTCGAGGTTTTGTAATTGTATAATGGTTTCAATGTAACAAAAGTAAATTGCAAAATATTAAGAAATAAATTGATCAAGGATTTAAAAGCCTATGATTGATTTATCCAACTCCTACCTATGTGTTAGAGTAATTCTTTTAACAAATTCAACTTGATTTTCTTTCTATTGAATACTTGCTCCAATTATACAACTATTCACTTCCATGTAATAGTAATAACTTTCACTAACCAATTTTCCAATTAATTAATGAAGATAACTAGGACTACAAGTTTAGTTCACAATCAGGATAAATGGTCACAAATCACCTTATTGACAACCTAAGTAATACCTTGGTTTTAGGTTGAAATATTTCTAAGTGTTTAACCCAAACCTATGAATCTATCCCTAGACACACAAGAATAATGGGAACAATCAATTGGGAGCTCTTCCAATTAATAGCAATCAAAACATAAACACTTAGATAGGAAGGATTCACAAGTTTCAATTATTGAAATAAATATTCATAACACATAGTATTGGAGTGGTTCAATCAACTCTAAAATGGGTAAATTAGCCACTCATTTTCATGATAGTCATATCAAAATAATTCATGAATGAATAAATTACAAAAAGTAAGGAAGAATTTAGGAAAAACTCGTGTTCTTAAAGTCTCCAAAGCTCTAGCCTCCTTTTTGCCTCTTTTCCAGTGTATAAATCATAATGGATGCAAAAGAAGCTCTTATACCCTGTAGGAAACTAAGCAAAAGTACAAAATTGCGCTTGAAAATTTGCCCATAACACTGTGCTCCGCGTGGCACCCGCGTGCCATGCGGATTAACTTTCTTCATGCAATTTAGCTCGCGTGGTGCCCGCGTATTTGGCCTAAATGCGCTGAAATTTTTTCTTCATTCCTAAGCAAAGACTCTATTTCTTCCCGTGTCACTCGCGTGGCACACGGATCACTTGAACTCTTCAACATCTTCACTTTTAGCTCCAAAACTAGCACTTTCTTGCTCAATTCACCATGTTCAAATCCTACAACACCAAATAACTCATTTAGTATCAACTCTTGAGAATTTTGCATATAAACTCTTAGGTGCACTATCATAACATGGTAAAATTACCCTGAAAATATAGGTAAAATAGCCAAATATCAGGGTCCGTCCACTAAAAGAGGCGGTGCACCTCATCCTAGGATTTATGGAGGAGCGTCAAAATCATCTTGGGGCACTCTTCCTTGGTGCCTAGGCGGTCGTCCCTCAAAGGTGCTCAAGTGCATGATCTTCAAATCTCTTTCGGAGCTCCTGTCTTCCAAGCTTTTCCATACCAAGTATAGATGAGCATCTTGCATTTTTTTAGCTTGACTCCGAGTGAATGGTCTTGAGGAAATTTGGATTGCATCAGTGAGGTCTGAATCCATGGCCTTCATGCATCGTTCAAGGTGCTGAGACTAGCTTCCAAACGCTTCATTCACGCACCAATGTTTTTCACGGACGATTCATTGCCTTCATCATCATCAACCACATCCATTGTTGCTCGACCCCCCGCATCCTTGTTTCTTCATGAGTAATTTCCTCTAAGAAAATGTTTGTTGCCTTATCGCTTGACATGATTTCTCTCCAAATGGACAACAAAAAAAGGTATTGGGATTGAATCTCTTTGATACCACATTATCACAACAGTAGACTATCTCTAAGCAACATGCCAGCACTTAGACTGTTGCTACCCTTACCAGGGCCCAATTTCAGCCTTTGAATGTCTAAAGGTCACCTAAACTGTCAAGATAAGACCCCTGGATGACACCAAGTTAAGCAAGTAAAGATGCCAAGTATTTGCATACGGTTACGGCGCAAGTCGTAAGCAAAGAGGCTTATATTAAGCTCAAATGTTTTGTACAATAAAAGAAAAGTAATGAAACTTAGTCAGATGCTAAGTTACAATACTAGATGCTTTTTAAAAGACTTGGATATTGGGCAAGTACAAATGTAATACGTACTCCTATTTATACTTCTCAATAAAAGGGTCTAGATTGCATTAGATGAGGTGGTTGGAGTTGGCATGTTTTCTTTTGGCTCTTCTCTAGAGTGTTCCATTAATTGCTGCCCCTCCAAATTTCTTTGATGTTCTCCTATTATCTAGACACTCTTATACATTCTAAGGAAGCACTAAGTTAACCCTTCAAAGTTCTGAAGCCTTCCACACTCTAGACCATTCTTCACCTCTCTAGAAGCTTTCATTGCCTTGTGAACTTGGTGTGGCTATATTTTACAGCTCTTTTATGCCCCATGATTCTCCTTGGCAGCCTCCTATATGCACTCATTATGCAAGGCATACCTTAAGACGTGCCACTGCCGCTTTCCTCCACAACATATAGTCTTTACTTCTACAATTTCTCTAAGCCTACTATTATCGTTCCACTCCTTGATCTCTCGTGCTTCTCGACTCATAATTCTTGCATGCTTTGGCACATTATTTAGCCTATTATGTGGTAGGACGTCACACTAGGTAAAAAAAATGTATGAATGAGTAAAAAATTGAATATTATTGAATTAGATGGAATTAGATCACATACATCTTGATCAATAAAAATCATAGCCATTCTCATAATGTTTTTATTGTTCTCTATATTCACGGAAACCCACATGTGACATATCGTGATTCATATTGCCCAATCTTTCTTGGAATGGTTGAGCTCCGCAAGTGAAGCAATACCTCGAACATGCATTGAAAAGTTAAATTAATGGAATTATGTTTAACTTAAGATGATAAAATCATATGAAGATCGTGAAATCATGGCACATTATATAGCATGTGAAAGGAAAACGACAAAGGACCATCATTCTCAATATTGACAATCGATGCAATCTAATTAATGATATTGAGAAACTTAACAGATTATGACGATAACGCGCACTTAAACAATAATGTACGCAGACGAAGCGGTACATTACTGAATCTAGACAGCATGAGCGTACAAACAGGATTCATTAATATATATTATCTAAATCAGAACTTTCACCTCACCAATCAATCAACATTAAATAAGCATGCAATTAGCATGTTAAATGGGAATAATAAAATTGAAAATCTCCCACAACTAACCACACACAAATTAATATGAAAGTTAAGATTGAATTCCAAATTTTGTACACATTGTTCTCGACTCCTTGCCCACACATTGCCTTTATATATTATACATAAATATAAATATTTAATTGGTTAAAAAGTGGACAATTTTATTCTTTACCTTAAATCTTCATGCAAACGTTTGTAAAATATTTACGTTATAATTTCTTTTAAAAGGTAACTATAAATAACTTATTACTTACTAGTTATGTATGAACTAATATATATATAAAAGTAAAATGTGCAAATTAAATTGCTATCCAAATATATAGTGTGTAGTATAGGAAGATGAAGTAGGGATAACGAAAAGGCAGGTGTTAATCCAACGGCGCAGACAACTCATATGCCTTTTAACTGAATCCATCCATATACTACACGGGGTTATATATCCTCTCTTCTTTCTTCAGCCACCCTCCTTTCCTTTCCTTTCTCTTTCAGATTCATTCACTTATTATACTTGTAATATACCATACATATTACACAAGAATACTGAGATTTTGAAAAATATGGAAACAAACAATGGTTCTGAAACCCCGGAGAACAAAGTGAGTGGGGCGGCGGAGGCGAATGCAGTAATGCCAGTGGTGGCACCGCAGCCATGGGTGGCTGCGATGCAGTATCCCGCGGCGGCAATGGTAATGCAGCATCCTCCACCTCACTACATACCCTACCACCCACACTACATACCCCATTACCAACAGCAGCAGAATCAAGGATCCAATCGTACGATCTGGATTGGTGACCTTCATAATTGGATGGATGAGGATTACTTGCGCACCTGCTTTGCTTCCTCCAATGAGGTTTCTTTATTATATATGAATCTTGCTCTGTTTGTCTATGTATGTCACAGCCCAACTCCATGCCACCTATTGTCTGCTTTGGGCCTAGGCTCACGCGGATTTGTCTTTTGTACTATCCCACATCCAGCCCCAACCCCAATAGTGCATACTATGTTAAGTTGACCTATGTTTTATAAAGCTCTTCACTTTGTTCTCCCATTCCAATCTGACATTCACCTAAGGTGTAGTGTGCGCCTCATCTTTGACCTGCCTTCCGTTAGGGGCGTCACAAGATATTAGAAAAGACTTCAAGTTATACATACACCATCAATGTAAAGAATTTGATAGTGTAGTGTAAAATAAAGTTTACATTATCAGGTCACCTTTAATGTTGTAGCAGGTAACTTGCCTTATTATTATAATTATTATTATTTTTTTTAATGAAGTGATATCATGAAAGGCATCAAGAAGATCATGAAAGGCATCAAGAAGATGCAAATAGTATAGAGGATACATCATTCAAGCTTACAAAAAAAAAAAAAAAAAGAGCTTGCTTGCCATTAGGCATTGCATGCTATACTAGCACTAAAGAACTAAGGAAATTCATAAATTGGTCTACATTATTTACCGGGGATAATTCGGTCCAACTGAAAAGAGCGGAAATACATCAAGCTTTTAGACAGCGACTTGGAGTTGATTCACCATCAAAACATCTTTTGTTTCTTTCTGTCCATAAACACCAAAATATACATGTAGGGATCATTAACCAGATATGCTTGATGGTTTTATCAACTCTTCTTTTGCACCAACTCTCATAGACATTTTTTAGCTTGAAAGGCATAACCCAGTTGAGACAAAAAAATCTATAGAAAATGCTCCAAAGATCAAAAGCAGCGGGACAATGAAGTAAAAGGTGGCTTATAGTTTCAGAGTCCTGCTGGCACATATAGCATCTATTGGCAAATTGATAATTCCTCTTGATAAGGTTTTCTTGTGTCAAAGATGCTCCATTTAGAGCTGTCCAGGTGAAACAAATTACCTTAGGAGGCAATTTAGTTCTCCAAATGAGCTTCCAGGGCCAGCCATCAATCATGTTGTTGTTAGAGCATAGGTGCCGGTACCCTGGTTTTATAGAGTAACACCCTTTAATAAAATTCCCCCATCTTATTTTGTCTAGGACTTGTGTGTCCAGATTAACATTCTGTAATTTTGCAAAAAAATCCAACAGTTCTGTGATCTCCCATTCTTGCATATTCCTTCTAAATTTTAGGTCCCACACCTCCCCATATTTGTTACAATAACCGAGTCTGGATCATTAGCAGTGAGAAAGAGACTTGGAAATTCATCTTTTAAGGGTGAGTTGCCCAGCCACTTGTCTTTCCAAAATCTGATATTTATACCATTCCCAGCTAAGAAGGAAATGTTCTGACTGTAGGGCTCCCACAACTTGCTAATGCTTTTCCACAAACCAACACCATTAGCAGCATTTGAGATTTTTCTACACCAAGGACTCTGCACCCCATGCTTTGATGTAACCACTTCCTTCCATAACCCTGCGCCTTCCCGGTTGTATCTCCATAACCATTTCATCATCATGCTTTGATTATATGCTGCTAGATCTTTTATACTAAGCCCACCTTAATGTTTTGGTTGAGTGATTTTTTTCCATTTGACCAAGTGGATTTTGTGCCCTTGGTTGCTGCCCTCCCAGAGAAAGGTCCTCCTAATTCTGTCAAGTTGCTTTAGGACTTTTGTTGGGATGCGAAATAAAGCCATGTAGTAAGTGGGGATACTGTCCAGAACACTATTGATTAGTGTTAACCTGCCTCCAAAAGAAAGGGATTGTAGCTGCCAAGTTGCGAGCCTCTTTTCAAATTTTTCGATTATAGTATTCCAAATCCCAGAGGATCTATGCTTTGCTCCGAGCGGTACACCCAAATAAGTAGTTGGGAAGGATCCAATATTACAACACATTAGATTAGCTAGCTCCTCCAGATTTAGAACAACATTAACCGGGTAGGTAACACTTTTTCCCATGTTAATATGTAGTCCTGACATAGCTTCAAAATTAAGAAGAGTTAAGTTAAGCTGGATCACCTGAGACCTTTCTGCACCACAAAAAATCAAAGTATCATCTGCATAGAGCAGATGAGGAAAGGACTCAGCAAAATGCTTCAAATAGCTAGGCAACCCGTCTTATTTTCAAGATTACAAATCTCACTTTTCATAGAGGTTTACACGTAGATATTTTTTGGGTGATTTGATAGTGTAAAAAATGCTTGACACGACATTATATATAACTTAAACTCATGTGGAAATGCTTTGGTGCCAAAATAGTTTCCTTTAGCTTGATCAGGATGGTATAACAAAGAGATGTTTGTGTTCTAAGAGGCTAGGAATTTAGACTCTATATGTACCTGAACACTCTGCTTGCAGACTCCTAGTTTCTCTTTAGATGACTAGTTTGAGAAAAGGTCCTACAGTTCAATGGCTTACAATCTCCTTTCAGCTATATAGATATTAGGTAGAATGAGTTCGTTTCATGATTGTGCTACATACTAAATAACGGGCTGTTTGAAGAAAGTTTCTTTATTGAACAACTGTAGCCTTTTGTATAGGTTTCTGTGTGTGACAGGTTGCATCCCCTGTTAAATTCCTATGTGTGACAGGTTTCAATTTGAAGTACTTGACGGTTAGGATATGGTATCCGCATGTGTAATCCTCGGTTTATTGTTTTCATGTCTGAAGCTAATCCGAAAATCCAAATTACAGTTTTCTTCCTCCTACAGGATGACTTAGATTTTCTGGGGCTTCAACAGTTGAGTATTTCTGGATCAGCAATGGAACAACTTACAGTTAAATTTAAGTTTTCTATTGAACCGTAAACTGAAGAAGCACAATTAGCTCGTACAAACTGGGGTGTCAGCCTTCCGACATTCCCGATTTTGAATGATAAACAATTTTAAGTATGAGAAGCTACTGCGACAGATAACCTTGGGATATTCAGTTGTTTATTAGTCAATATGTCTATAATTTCCTGACCGAAAATCCTGAGCTGTAGTAATGTCTTCGCGTTTTGCTAGGGATTGTAATGACCTTTCTGATTGGGCTTAGTTTGTTCTTGGACATAGCTAGACAAAAGCACCCACACAATATTCTACAGGTTGTCCAAGTTCAAACTGGTGATTGTGGAATCTTTCAAGTAAAAATCTCAGCGTGTCAGACTTTTTCTCAACTCATAACTATTTAATCTTGCTAAAATTAAGAGAAGATTATGATATTAATGGGAAATATCTGCTGGCTCTTCTATTCCTTTACAGTATTATTTTCACAGAACAAGTTAATTTATTCTGATTTTTACATCCAGTGTTTTATTTCGTGCGATAAAATTACCCAGTTCGGTTGCTAACCTTTTCTCTGAAATCAGGTGTAGTAAGGTTACTTTAAAGCATCTAACAAATAGTCTTAGAACTTCCATTTTTCGTTGGTGCTTTTTACGATGTGTTGCAAAATTTTATGAAAATTACCCATAGTGGTGATATTTGTGTAGCAGTAATGCGAATGGAAGACCACCTAGAGAATCTATCTGTAGCATCTCTGCCTCAAAAAATTACCTGTACTGTCACCAACTGTGCATTTTCTACTTGTGTCAATAAGCAGGACTAATCATGCAAACCAAGTTAGGCAACAAAGAAGACCTTATCATCTGACTTGGTTGATGTGAAAGTATAAAGTCTCAAGACTGTGTAGACACAGAGCGTTTGTAAACATCAAACAAAAAAAAGATATAGAAGCGATTCTGCGTTATGCTTAAACCTGTAACAAAGCTAGCAATGACACTTAGATGCATGCAAACCATCTTCTTATTCTTGGCAGTGTCTTGAATTAAAAAAAAGTTGTAATATCTTAGAAGGAATAGTCTTTTGCCACACAATTTATCGCTTATAGAGAAGATCTTGTTCATACAGGTTGCCTCCATCAAGGTGATTCGCAATAAACAGACTGGTTTCTCAGGGGGATATGGTTTTGTTGAATTCAACTCACATGCTGCTGCAGAGAAAGCTTTGCAGAAGTATTCTTCCATGACAATGCCTGATGCAGATCAACCTTTCCGTTTGAATTGGGCTTCATTTAGCACGGGTGACAAGAGATCAAACAATGGTTCTGACCTTTCTATCTTTGTAGGAGATTTGGCTGCAGATGTTACAGATACCTTACTACACGAAACTTTCTCTTTAAAATATCCTTCTGTTAAAGCTGCTAAAGTTGTCATAGATGCCAATACTGGTCGTTCAAGAGGATATGGTTTCGTAAGGTTTGGAGATGATAATGAGAGGTCCCAAGCCATGACTGAAATGAATGGGGTGTATTGTTCAAGCAGGCCCATGCGTATTGGTGCAGCCACGCCACGGAAATCATCGGGATACCAACAGCACTATTCTCCACAAGGTAAGAATTGACCTACTTCTTTGTCTCCTAGCTGGATTTGGTTCTTGATACTTTTCATCATCTCTGATTGCTCTGTACAAGTGGAATGCTGAATTCTCTACTGTGTGGAAGGAACAAAAGGAACGAGATCATACTTTCTTCTTCCAGCTTTTCGTTCAGGACTAATATTTAGCGGTGTACTGTCTCACTAAGTTTGATGCTGCCACAATTTGTGCCCTAGAAGCTATATTTCACAGGCATCATTGCCAATGTTGTGGCGTACTATTGATCTTACAAGTTAACATGCTACTGTAAGCAGTTTGTGTGATATCATGATATCCACTTCTCCCGTTTTAGAGGTCACCGTATTCATATTCTGTTCCTAGAATTTATTGTGTACATTCTGTACACATGTTTGCCTGGCTAGCTGTCTTATTTTTATTGGCCTTCAGTCATGTTCCTCCCTTGTTCTCTATTTCTGTATTATTCTTTAAATTGCTAACATGGACCTGAAGTACATTTCCATCTCATTTCTTATCGACTTTGAAATATGCATGCTTGTTTGCATCCATGGTTTTCATTGAAGTGTGAAAGTTATTGTCATCTGATCTTCGTAAGTCAATTCAGAAAAAGAGGAGAGGAAGACATAGACCTCTTTATTGCTTCAAAGAGCAGGGGAATATAGAAATTATATAGGTGTCTATTCTGATGGGATATCAGCGCCTTGTTGAGTTTGTGTTTAGCGCTGTCATTTGAATTGTTGGAATACCATTGATTGTCTTTGGTTGGTACCCCACAAGTATAGGGATAAGTTCAGGGCGTATGGTACTTAAAGTGAAAGTACTAGTGAGAGTCATGGTAAGTAGTTAAACTGTGTGAACTTTGCAAGTAACTAAATGCTCTTTCCTTTCGTTTTCTAATCATTTGGGTTGATTTTTAACTGCATTTCACTTCTGATTTCCTTAACTGCACTATAAAATTGTTTCCTTGTAAATTTTAGATCATGGTTCATTTATTCAAAGAACTTACAACCATATTGTGGTTGTTAAATCGACCGATTTTATTGTATCTAATAACTCCTAAAATGGATTTCATAGGTGGACACTCCAATAGCGCATTGGCACAAGGATCACAACCTGATGTAGATTCTACAAATACAACAGTTTGTTAACTTGTCTTTTCTTCCTTCCTTTCCTTTTCTAGCTTTCCACTTTCTTCATTTAACTAATAATTATTATAGATTTTTGTTGGAGGTCTGGACCCCAATGTCAGTGATGAGGATCTCAGACAGCCTTTCGCTCAATATGGTGAAATAGCTTCTGTAAAAATACCAGTTGGGAAAGGATGTGGTTTTGTGCAATTTGCAAACAGGTAGGTTGTCGGTTTTGATTTGTCAAATGTCAAGTTATTAACTTACTCTGAGGCTGTAAGTTGTTCATTAACAAATGGATCTAATTTGCCATGGCAGAAATGATGCGGAGAAAGCCTTACAGAAGTTGAATGGAATTGCTATTGGCAAGCAAACAGTGCGCCTTTCGTGGGGACGAAGTCCAGCAAATAAACAGGCAAGATCTCTATTTTCTCAAATCCCGTATTCTCTTCTGCTGTTACTTTGATGTATTTTTGGAGACAAAGAATCAAAAGACAGGCCGACAAAAGTCTATGACAAATCAAAAGTTCAATGCTTAGCGTTGAGAAACGTTTCTTTAGTTGCGCTAGTTTCCAAGTTTACTTGACTTTCAGCTCATGCTTGCTGGCAAAGATGTGGATAATTATTACCTTATAATATCTGCTTGAGTTTACCATGTAATATTAGACAAAGCACGTAAGTTTTCGAATTACATATTGCTGCAATTCAGCAGCAAGCTTGTTCTAGATTTGTCTCATCCCCTCCCCTTTTTCTAAGGGTGGTGGAAAGCAGTTTTTTGTGATGTCTTAGAGATTTACATCTGGCACCAATTAAGCAGTTTCAAGCAAGGTGCTTCAAATATGTCCTTTAAATGTTACTGACTCCAGTGCTATGGGATTTTGCAGTCAAGAGCTGATTTTATGAACCAGTGGACTGGACCGTACTACGGGGGACATTTTTATAATGCTTATGGATATGCTTTTCCACCACCGCATGACCCTGGCATGTACACAGCAGCAGCATATGGGGCTTATCCAATTTATGGGACTCACCAGCAGCAAGTAAGCTGAAAGTCGGCTCCAAAATCTTATGCTTGAATGCTGCATGTCTCAATCTCTTCGTTTCAAGATCGGGCATGTGGGATATAATTATCCCCTCCAAGTGAGTGGAACTAAATTTTGACTTGAAATGTTAGTCTCCTAGGGATTTGATTATACATTTATTAGAAATTCGAACTTCACTTGAAACTTCTTTAATCAAATAAATTATATTTCCATGGAAATGTAGTATGTTCCATTTATTTTAAAGAATGCATGATTATGCGCAAGAACTTGATTAGAGGTATGCTGCATGCCAAAAGCATTACTTATGATGCTATGTTATCCAGAATCTGTATGTAATGGTTATTTTATCTATGCAATAACCATTATCCCAGTGATCCTCAATAAAGGCGAAAGAAACTTGAGTTGTATTTTAATTGAGGACTAGTGAATAATAGATAATAGATACTATATGATACAATATGATACAAAATGCATGGAAGCAATCGTGTTTCTGTCTCAATTCATGAGCATGCAACTGCGAGGGTTAGGCGCACGTCAAGGGTTTGAACATGCCACTGGCAAAAGCGTGGTCTCATTATCCACCTCGTTTTGAACCGGGATTTCTTGGTTATATATAAAAAAAGAGCATGCAACTCAACTGTGCATGGAGATCATGCAGACTGGGTTGACAGTCGAGCGTGAACAAAGAATTACTCAATATTGATCACTTAGGTGGAAGGTTTAGAACAGCAGGGCTACATACTAAATGTTTGGGTTGACGTACAATATAGCATGAACCAAGAATTACTCAATATTGATCACTTAGGGAGTTAGGGTGGTCAGGGTTAGAAGCAGGGTTGGTTTGATGATTTGCTAATTTCCACACTTAAAGCAGATTAAGGGTTCATTTGTTTAATTGTCTAGCTATGCGGGCATTATGATTATGTGGTAAATATTAATGCAGAGATTGTTATGCCGCGAACAATAATAGTAATTATTATGTAGAGATTGCCTAATATAAGAGTATTTTGTATTTAGATACTTAACCTTTTTCTTTAGCACATGTCTTCATTTACTTAAATTTTAGTATAAGTTATACCAGTATTAATCACACAAACATTTAGTTTGCGGTCTTAAACTTTGCATAACTTATGCATAGTTTGATAGCAGAAACCAAAAACTAAAGTTATTCGAAGATTATATTAGTCTTACAGAGAGAGAGTAGGAATGCTGAGAAAGATGTCAAAGTTGAATAACCTATTGTAAGCTAATTCTTTGGAGGAAGCTTTCCACTGAGGAAATAGGAGAAGAAAGCAAGGGCCCGAGGGGGCTGATACGTTGGCACAAAATGCCCTGCTCCTCTTATAGTCACCAATGTCAAATTTTCATACTCCTCCACGAACCCACCAACCTGCAGAACCAACATCATCATTTTAGCATCTTCTATTCTTTTTCCTGCAAACCCAAACCCCCTCCCGATGGTGGATCTAGTGTATCAGCTGTACAGTGTGCATGCACACTCATTTTCTTATGTCCGAACTGATATAAATGTTTTGTAAGAATTTATTAAAAATATGTAGAGTTATTCGATTTTGTCAAATCTCAAATTCTCCTTTGCGTCCCCTCCTCTCCCTCCCATAACAAAAGTTTTAAAACAAAGTAGATAAACCCTTTCTCTTATTTCATTAGATTTGAGCCATTACCTCTCTTTGGTAATACCAAGGGTACCAAGCAGTCTTAACTGGTATCTTTATCTTCTTTATAGCATACCTCGTATCTGTCACTGGCACCACAACATCTGTGTCGCCACTGCAAATACATTTCATCAATCAAGAACGCTGATGTTTTATCTCTTAAATTTTGGACTTTAGGGGAGTACTTCGATGGGGCTTTACCCTTTCTTTTTTATCTTCAACAACTTACCCATACAACCAGATCCTTAAGCCATTTTCCATTAAGTGATGTAAAAGTGGCAAGACAGTAAATGGTGCGTCCTTCCAATTGCGACCTAGTGTGATACTGTTCCAATGATCAGAACAAATTACATATGTTGAGATATGGTTAAGAAATGGTTTTATGGAAGAAGAGCTTCACCAAAATAAGCAATACATACTTGCAGTCTTCCCAAAGATAAGGTAGATTTGTAATGTTTGCATGGAGAGCACTTTGAACTTGTGGGTTGTTCAAGTAGGCATCAATATAATATGGAGAGCAGGGATCAGCTTCAGAGATCTATCACAAAGAAACCAAAACTGTTACTGAACAGAAACATGCTTTTCGTGCTATGTATGGATATTGGTATTATGTTGAACACCACACATCCTATATTACTCACCAGGATACTTGAGGATGATCCATTATGGCATAATGGAGCATAGATGTTGTATGCAAAGATATTTCCAGTTTCTTGCTCGATTTTGTTTAAGTAGTCATTGCATTCGTCAGTTACATAGGGAGTAGAGAAATTACAGCTTGTGATGAGTTTCTGATAGAAATCATCTGATATTAGAGCATGAGTCCAATAGTAATCCGTCATTCCTTTCATGTTGGATTCAAAGTCGATGTAGGCATTGCCAATCTAAGAGAATGAGTGTGACACTTTAGTAACAGAGATATTGGTCCATGTATAAGCTTATTATAGTCTGAAAAGTTTGGGTGAATTATGAGCAAGGAATGAGCTTGTAGGAAAAGTGTATCAGAAAGCTTACAGTGATTCCTTTTAAGTTGATTATAGTTTGATTCGAGTACTTGTTATGGAGAAGGATAAGCTGAGCAAGCTGCGGGACATAATGTCCTGCATAGCTCTCTCCAGTAAGGTAAAAGTTCCTGGATTTATATTCTGGGAATCGTTCCAACCAATTGACAAGAAAGGTGAACGAATCATGGGCTGTTCTTCTATCCCCACTAAATTCGTAGTCTGAGCTTGTATTTGTATAAGAAAAGCCGACACCAGCAGGGGATTCAAGAAAGATTATGTTGGCCTCTGTTGAAAGAAAATTTCTTAAATTCATTCATTATAAGTCCTTAACTTAGACTTCATAAAATGTCCAGCGCAATTACCAGAATTCCAAGAAAATTGATTCCTGTGCAGAGTACCGTCTTTATTAACTCTAAATGGCCCAAGTTCCCCAAATGCTCCCCCTCCTAGTGAGGAACAACCAGGTCCTGCTTGTGACAATATTTTTAGATGATGTCCAAGACATGCAAATTATGCAGAAGCATGTGAAAAAGTAGCAAATAATGTTTTGTTGAAAAATGGATAAATAGAACTTCCTAAAAACGGAATAGAACTTCTGAATTTCTTATTTAAGGATGCACTTGTACCGGTTGTTTAAGCAATGTGTGTGTGTTTGTACCATCATTTGCGGATTTTGTATCTTGATGTCAAACTTATTTTGCAGTTGGATTTAGAAAATTTGAGAATTCTTCCAGAAATGACTACAACTGCAATGACTATGTCGTCTTGTTTTGTGAAATATAGTGCGTGGTAAAAACGATGAAGTGCGACATAAAGATATGAGAGAGATATTACCTCCATTAAGCCATACGACAAGGGGCTGAGAAGCAGAGTCATAAGGGGACTCGACGAAATAATAAAACAAAGCTCTTCCAGCATCAGGATCAACTGTAACATAGCCCGAGTATTGGTTAAAATCTACACCTTCTGGTTGACCAGGCAAGCGTTCAATCTTGTCACTTTCTTTGCATCCATTTTGATTTCCAACATAGATTTCTGGAAATTCTTTCAATACAGAACTCCTATGTGATAGTTGATAAGCAGCTCTTTCGGAGACCTTTTCCCCATAAATTTCTTGTCTCATAAATTGGCCTATTGCTTTTAGACCTTTAGTTCGATAACAACGGCAAGAAGCTAACAAACAAAGGAAAAAGAAGCAGAAAAAAGAAGTCTTAACCATTTTCAAGTTGTGAATATCAAGAACTATCATCAATTTAAAATAAATCGGGATCAAGTTGTAGTGTCCGATCAATATACATTATTTTTCTTTGTTTTATCACTATGATCACTGTAATTTTTAAATTCTCCCGCGAAGACGTTATTGGATGCATGCCCTTGTTTGATATGTTTTATATGTCATTCTGACTTACGTTGTTGCTATTATTCTGTAAGTTTGGACTTAGGATTCTCAAAGCTGGTTATTTCCACGTAATTGAATAATGTATGGAGATGACTTAACTACTTCAGGGATTGGAACGATATGAACAAGTTTTCAAAACTAAAATGTCATTGTCGAATATTTAATGTTAATTTCAGAAGTCATAATCGTCAAATATTCAACTCTAATATCGGAAGTCTATAGGTGCCTAACTTTCTAACACAAATCAAGAATTAAGTAAAGCAAACATGGCATGCAATGAGGATAGGACTACTATGTAAGAACATAGAAACAAGCCTTTTGCCTTGAATTTACGTTCTGTGTAGAGAAATTTTACAATATCAAGTTAACATGATAACTTGAAAAATTTAGTAACATTATGTCATAATCAATTAGATTATGTATTGGCCTAAACCGATTTAGTACAACAAATTGAATTTGGGATGGGTTTACAAGCAATGCTAAATATCAGCATCGAAATAAAGCGATGAAATTGAACAAGCTAATGAACAAAAGTAGAATAAGATTTCAATATATGCTTTGAGTATAAATTTTGGTAGAGTTTCTGTATATTTCTGAATGCCTAACACATCAAATGAATTGCTATTTATAGACAAATAGTTACAACCCATTTCCCTATGTTTCCCACTCCTCCGCCCACGTTCTGCATTCTTGAAAGTGGGTTTAATGATATGGATCGTGGGGCTGCTTTCTCGCTTAAAATGGAGCGGTTCACTAAGGCTAAAGCCTTCTGTCTCGGAGTTTCTAGCTCTCTAATTAACTGAGGTTAAGATCCACCGAGGCGTGGCCCATCATACCCTCGGTTACAGACTTCGGTGACCTTACTGTCTGCCTCAAGCCTTGGCTCATGAATGTCCGTTCGGTAGACCTCGGGTCGTACATCCGAGGTGTCACTTAGCACGAGCCAATTTTTACCCAATACAGATAGTCTCCCACACCTCGGGGAAGTGTCAGACTAACCGAGGAGTGGAATGAATTTGAGCGGGAGAATGACGTGTCTGAAAATATGCCAAGTATTTCAAAACAACACCTATCACATCAACTTCCTGCCGAGTGAGACGTGGCGACTGTTTCTTGGCTTTAAACGGTCGCGCCGTTTCTATTGGGTTTTCCAACGTTACAGTAATGATGGCCTTACCTCTATATATACTCCCACTTGAGTGATAAACCTCTCCACTTGCGATCATCTACAGTGAAAAGAAAATCCTCCATAGCCAAAAAACTCCAATCCATCTTTGTTCGAATTCCTCCTTTTAAGTGTTTAAAATGTCTGTTCCAACCATGTCTGCCACCCATTTCGCTTAAGGTTCTAGTGGGTCTTCAGAGAGGAGGGTTCCTCCCGCTGACACCATGATCGTCGGAGGGGAGTTGGTAAACGTGCCTCAGTCGCTGAACATTGTTACTTCAGTGGAAGGCGACGAAGAGGATACGTTGTAGATGGGAGGTCTGAGGCAGCGCAAAAAGACCGTTGGTCGTGACAAGGTCATCGAAAGAGATGACGATAGTGGTGAAGATGACGATGCTGAGGGTGAGGATGACATTGAGGGCGATAACGTCGAAGCTGAAGAGCATGAGGTCGACGTCACCACGGAAACCGAGGCTGAATTACCCAACACTGAGGGAGGGCACAATGCCGAGGCTGGACCCTCGGGGCCTAAGAAGAAGCCGAAAATTCCCCTCGAGCAAGAGCTCGAACCTCATCACATCATCCCTTCAAGCTTCAACACCGACAAAGATCTCAAGCTGCAAAACCAAACGACCGACCAGCAAGAATTGAATAGGAACGTGCCGGTGCAAACGACACCTTCGATACTTACTTAGGCTCATGTAGTGTTGATTCGGAAGGAGTGCCGATTAGGCCCGAAGTAAAAATTGTTATCCCCGACCTGAATAGCAGGTGTTGTGACCATATTGAAGGGTTGTCCTTTGCGTATACTTATCCATTCACCATCAGGTTCTCACTTCCTGTTCATAGGCTGATTGACGAATTCTGCCGAACATACAATCTTTGCTTGGCTCAGCTGGGCCCCGGGGTTTGGAGGGTTGTGCAATGCTTAGATTGGCTGAGTCAAAGTGCCAAGGTGGACTTTACCTTTCGGCACCGAGGTAAATATGCAATTCTCACCAAGAGCGAGGATCATGGGGACCGAGGTTGGTGTGATTGTTACGTCCTTTTAGAGACTAACGTCTTATCTACCGAGCCTAATTTTCCAGAGAAGTGGAATAAGTCGCGTAAGTATTTTGTTGTCATCATTCCCTTCGGTTGCCATCTTTACCTATTTCCATCTCCTGATTTTCATTTTGATCTGTTTCTCACTCGCAGCCAATAAAGTCGACGCCGTCCCTCCCAAGGGTCTATCTGACAAGGTCAAGGCTGTGACCAAGGCTCGCAAGCGTCCTATCAGATCTTGGACGAACATGGCTGCTAGTAATGGTTGGGCGTGACAGAGACATGGTGAGTCATTGTTACGATTTCATGCCCGGGAGGGGGGGGGGGAGGGGGGTTATCGCCCAAGGTTCCTTTCTTGTTGCTAATATCTCTCTTTGTGTTAGGTTTCCCCAACAGGGCAGTCAAGAAGAAGAAGAAGAACAAGAAAGGAAAAGGGAAGAAGAAAAATGAATAGGGAGAAGCTACCGACTCCGATGATGATATAGCCTCGGTGGCGAATCTGGTCGGGGACTTGAATGAGCTTAAGTCCTCGAAGATTTCCAAGTCTTCGAATGGGTCCTCTGGTCAGGGGACCTCAAAAGGTGATGTTGATACCTTCCTCGGTCACTTCACTTGCATTTCAACTTCCCCTCATTTCTTTATCTATAAACCTCCCACATCATTTTATGCAGGTTCAAAAAGAAAGAGGGTAACCTCGAAGAAGTCTTCCCGTTCGGTCCACCCCCCGCACCGAAGCAGCAATCTCCCTCGGGCCTAAAGTTGTTGTTGAGTGGCGCCGGGGATTGATCGATGAGCCCATCATTGAGGGTGCCGAGGGTTTGGAAGCTCAGAGGGAAGTTGAAGTGGTGGACCTCGAGGACTTGGAGCATGAGCCTGATACGGCCGTTGCGAAGGCTAAAAGCAAGGCCAAAGTTCGAGAGGCTAGGGCCCTGCCACCGAAGAGGAGACAGCTACCAGCACCGCTCGGGCACATTCTGAGCCTGCTAGAGTTTTCAGCCCCTGAGAGATCTTTGAGAAAACTGGAAGTCTTGGCTTCGTCGAACCTCTTGGAGAGCTCTCATGGATATATTCTAAGCCTCATGCCTCTGCTAGGGTCGAAGAAAGAGGCTGTTGTTCAGAAATTCTCCCCAACTTAACTAGATGCTACTTCTGTTGCAAGCGCGCTTAGGAAAAGCATTACCGTTTTTAATCTTCTCTTGTTTGGGCACTATTTCCCTTCTGACCCCTTGGTAATTTTTGCTCAGGATTCTCTTCTATAGCTGAGGGTTATTGAACTCAAGACCGCGAGGTACGAAGAGGTTCAACGTGTCGCCAATGCTTGGGACAAGCAAAAGGACAACTTTACTGCTGAAATCGCCGAATTGAAAGCTCAATTGGCCAAGCCTCACGCCGATCTTTGTGAAGCGGCTGTAGCCTCCGAGGCCAAAATTCAAGCTTTAGGTGATGGTTTTCAGGTAGAGTGCTCGAAGCTGGATGCCAAGATCGTAAGGCTTGGTGGTGAATTGGCCCAAATCAAGGACAAATTATGGAAGAAGCCAACAAGCATCACGAATAGTTGAAAAAGCATGTGCTCGAGATCCAAAGACTGAAAGGTCAAAACTCAAGGATCTCGACTCTTGAAACCGAGGCTAAGCGGCAACGCGATGAAGTGGATGATCAGAGGGCGAAGGTCAAGATCAGAACTAAAAGGGCGGAGCTAGATAAGCGTTGGGCTGTCATCAAATCTCGGTTGAAGCTACTCAAGCAGTGTCGAGCTGGTGAGCTTAACTTGGAGGATGAGATTGCTAAGGCCGAGGACAACGCAGCTAAACCCCAAGCCATGATAGATGAACTCTCTTCAAGTGAGGGTTCGAGCGATGATGAGGCTGAAGATGAATAAGATGAAGGAGATGAAGGTGAAGAAGACACCGAAGATGTTGATGATGGGACTTCCGAGGAGGGAGTGGTCCCGAAACATAGCACTTCTATTTTTATTGTTTTGCTTTTTGTTATGGCCATCAAGCCTATTTGTATATGGTGCCTTCGGGCTTATTTTAATGATATTTTGGTGCCTTCTGGCTTAGTGTTAAATGAGTTTCATTTTCTTTTTGCTTCCGAGTGTTAGCCTTCATTTTGTCGTGGAAATTTCAACCGAACACTTAGGATATAGTTTTTGCTTGCAAGACTTCGTAACTTATAATAAACCGATGCTAGCTGGGAACGACGTCTCGTTCCCGATCCATGGCATGAAAGAATAACTTCGGTCAAATAATATGCATTGAGTAGATAAGATCGCAGAAATAAAGAGATGTTGAATCAAATTCATTTCATTGATGATAACAATGAGCCAAGGCTGGCTTTTACATAAAACCTAGTCAAAAATAGACTTAGGCAAATTTTGAAAGCGACACCACTATCGGGCGAAAATACAAAGTACTAAGCTATTCCTCGGGCAGACAGTCCTCGGTGTTTGAATAGCTGATCTTCGGTATGTGGAGCCTCGAGTCGAATTGGACTACACCCTATCTCTCCCATCCTCTAGTGTTCGGATGTGAATCTTGATGAGGATCCGAGCACTGTGATGTTCCCTTCGCTTCCTGAAAAGATTAAGCAAAATAAACAAGGGGTTAGTGAGAATCGTTCGAACCAAGCTTCGGAGCATTTTCATCTCGTGGCCGTAGGTGAAGTTTTATCAATTTAGAGGTTACATATCTTAGTGTTAGAAATAATACTGCTTCAAATTAAAGATGTTCCAATTTAAGGGTTCGGCTTTTCCTTTCAAGTCTTCTAGTTGATAAGATCCTTTTCCTACGATAGCTTTGACTTTATAGGTCCCTTCCCAATTCGCAACAAGTTTTCCAGCATTTTTCTCCTTAGTTGATTGGTTCGAAGCTTTTAGTACATAATCACCAACCTTAAAATCCCTAAGTTTGGCTTTCCTATTAAGATATGCTTCAATGTGCCTCTTCTTAGCCTCCAACCGAATCAAAGCCAGTTCCTTTTTTTTCTTCACGTAAATCTAGTACTATGCACATAGCCTGTTGATTTGCGTCTTCATTGGCATGAGCGTACCGAAGGCTGGGTTCACCCACCTCTACGAAAATAAGTGAGTCCATCCTATAGGCAAGGGAAAAAGGAGTTTCACCGGTGCTATTTTTCTCCGTGGTTCGCATCGCCCACAACACCTCGGCCAACTCCTTGGGCCATGGACCTTTTGCTTCGTCAAGCCTTTTCTTTATGTTCTCAATAATAACTCTATTCGAGGACTCGGCTTGACCATTTGCACTTGGGTGATAAGGCGTTGATACTATCCTCTTTATGCCCCATTGATTCAAGCAACGAGCGACCACCGACCCCATAAACTGAGAGCCGTTGTCACGAGTAATTTCCCTTGGGACACCAAACCTATAGATGATATTTTTGTGGATAAAATCTATCACCTCCTTCTGTCTAACTTCGGTGAAGGCCCCTGCTTCCACCCATTTGGTGAAGTAGTCGGTTAACACAAGTATAAACCGGACACTTCCTTTCGCCTACGGTAGAGGGCCTATTATATCCATTCCCCATTTCATAAATGGCCAGGGTGACACGACCGAATGCAAAGGCTCGGCCTGCTGATGAATCATTCGGTCGTGTCGTTGACATCTATCACATTTCTCACAAAGGCTTTGGCGTCTGCGCTAATAGTTGGCCAATAGTATTCAGCCCGAATAACTTGCGCACTAAATCTTTTCCTCCCGAATGGTTTCCGCATTCACCTGAATTTCTCTCATAACATACTTAATCTCTTCCAGAACCAAAGAGTTGGCCATCGGGCCGCTATACATTCTCCTATATAATTTCCGCAAAATCATCAAATAGGAGGCTGCTTGAGTCCTCAACTTTTTTGCTTTTTCTCTTGTCGGGGGGGAAGAGTCCCTAATTCCAAATAAGATATGAATTTGGTCCGCCAATCCCAAGTGTGGTCCATCGAATTGACTTCTAGTTTGATGTTCTTCATTTGTGCTGAGAGCAATCGAACAACTGAATCAGTCTCCGAGTGTTATTCTTCTACAGCCGAGCCCAAATTAGCTAAAGCGTCGGCTTCCGCATTCTCATCTCGAGGTATTTGTTTGAATTTCCACTCTTGAAATTGAGCCAAGATGTGTTGGGCTCGGGCTAGAAACTGTTGCATCCTGGGCTCATGATATGAGCCGAATTGAAACGACCTCGGTCAGTCGTTTCGGAAGTTAGGACTCCGATTGGTGTGCCGATAATTTTAAAATATTTGTAATATCCATTAGGACTTGTCTGTAAAATTTGAGCTAAATCAGACCTCGTTTGGTAGGCATCTGAAGAAGGTTTCAGCTTTTATTGGCGATAAATATTAAAAAGAGATTTTTGAGCTCGGTTTTGGGCGAATGAGCTCCGATTCGAAATCCGAAAGCGCCGTTAGGTTTGTATGATTATTTGTGAGTTTTATGAACTTTCGAAAGTGAATTTCGATGTTGTTCGGCTAGTTTCCGCTAAAATGCCGAGAGTTAAATAATTTGACTTCTTTTCATTTAAATTCGCATCTTGAGTTTCGAGAGTCCGATTTGAGATCCGTCTTCGCGAGTATGTTACATATATTTTGTATAACTTGTATAAAAGAGTTGGAATTATTTCGAATATCGTAGGGCACTGTTTTAAGTTTCGTTAGAAAAGAAAATAAAATAAAAGAAAACAAAAAAAAAAAAAAAAAAGGAAAAAGACAAAAGTCAAAATGAATGGCGGTGTAGTCATATATGCTACTTAAGCATATCCAAGAACGGAAAAACAGAAAGATAAAAATGATGGAGAAGCAGAGAGAAATGACATAACGCAATGGAAAAAAATGCCAGAAAATGAGAAAAGGGGTCGGAGAAAAATAGTATTTTCACCCCAGAATATTCAGGTAATGATCTTAATATATTATTTGAGTTTATTACATATGTTTGAATATATTTTTACGGTAAAATAGGGATATTAGACATCACCCTAATGACGTAAATTGATAGTTTAAAGGGTCAAATGGACCCAGGTAACGAAATTAATTATATATTCGTACTCAGTGAGTTATGGGCAATATATAAATGTAAATTATTTGGGGTTTGGTTATGTGATCTTAAACCCTGTATATAGGCCTGGCCTGCGTATTGCGTATGCGAATAGGATACCAGGTTCCTAACCGGATTGCCCTAAAATGTGAGGAATGAAGCCTTTAGCCTAATTTGATATATTTTTCTGCTTATTGAATAGAGTGGGATCGTTTGTCAATGAAACCAAAGGACAAGCGGTTATTGAGTGGATGTAATAACTTTGTAACAAGGTAAGTGTTTATATCCATTTCTTTGGAGGCACCTGGCCTCGTGGATTTTCTACCACGTGTTCCTTACGTGTGTAGCTGCCGATAGGCGTACTCATTACACCTTAGCTGTGAACTTATATTCTATATTATATGTTATGTCATGTTATTGGTATTGCATTGAGAATCTGAGTATTGTACTTTGGCTGTGAGTTGGTATATACTTTCCAGCTGTCGATGAGAGTCCCGCGCTGGTGATGGGTTATTATTGCATCATGTTGCATTCGTATGCCCATTGCATCATATTGAGAGTAGGAGGATTCCGCCCTCGGAGCAGGAGGATTCCGCTCCATTGCATCATATTGAGGGTAGGAGGATTCCGCCCTCGGAGAAGGAGGATTCTGCTCCATTGCATCATATTGAGGGTAGGAAGGAATCCCTCGGAGCAGGAGGATTCCGCTCCATTGCATCATATTGAGGGTAGGAGGATTCCGCCCTCGGAGCAGGAGGATTCCGCTCCATTGCATCATATTGAGGGTAGGAGGATTCCGCCCCCGGAGCAGGAGGATTCCGCTCCATTGAATCATATTGAGGGTAGGAGGATTCCGCCCCCGGAGCAGGAGGATTCCGCTCCATCTATTTGGCACATGTGACACCATTGCATCATACTGCATTCATCCCATTTCATTGCACCGCGTGCTGACTATTGTGTGACTATCGTGTTGTGTTTTATATATGCGGTATGTATACCATGTTGTGAACGTATCTCAGTTTGCCTATATATTTCTGGCCCGTATCCCGGGTTGCACGTCGCGACAATATAAATACATGGATCGGATCGGGTTGCACGCCGCAACAGTATAAATATACGAATCGGGTTGCACGCCGCAGCAGTATGAATATATGGATCGGGTTGCACGCCGCAACAGGATGTATTTCTCATTGTCGACATGTTCAGGATATCTATATGTTCTGTCTACCTTATGTCCCTGGCTGTTTATGATTCCATACGTGTTTTCAGTTATTATTTGGCTTTGCCTGTTTATAGTTTAAATAAGATGGATTTAGTTTATCTGTTTTTCTTCTCCCTGGCTAGCTATCATATTCTTTGAGGTGGCTAGTCTGCCCCACTTATTGAGTCCTTTTGACTCACCCTTATTTATTCTTGTTTTTTGTCTATCTATTTCGTTTCGGCAGGTTCGCTCCTGGATTGAATTCACCACGTTGTGATAGAGCGAAGACGACTTCAACTGTCAGGGTGAGCCAGCTTTTATTCCGGATGACCACCAGTTTTATGTTTATTATTTCAGTTGCATATTGCTCCCTTCAGGAGGTATTTGTCTTCCTCTGTACTCTTAGATGTCTAGTCTGGATAACCCTAAACCTAGTATGTTGGGTAGTCAGCTGTAATTTCTTTTGTACAGCTAGAGGTATCAGTATGTCTGTGTTTTTGTTTTAAGTCTTGTCCTTATTTATGAATTATTATATTTATTTTCCTAATTTAACTGGTAAGGGTTCGCCTGACGGGTCTAGGGGAGGATGTCGGGTGCCCGCACGGCCTAACCGGGTTCCGGGTCATGTCAGTTGGTATCAGAGCCTGGTTTAGAGTCTATCCAGACTAAGACAGTGTCTAGTAGAGTCTCGTTGATGGGTACGTAGACGTCCGTACTTATCTACGAGGGGCTTGATGGCATTTAGGAAGTCTCACTTCCTTCATTTCTGATCGTGCGTCGGTCTAGGATGCAAAAGTATTTTCGTTAATTCGTTCGTGGTAATTGTGAATCCTCGTACGACAAATCAGCAAACGGAAGGAGTTCAGGACGAAGCAGTCTAGCCTGGGGCTAGCACTGACGAAGCCCCGAGATTTTTTTATCGTGCTGACGATCTAGTTACGGAGGTCCCAGCTGTACGAGCTCGCGATGGGCAAGGGAGCAGGGCCTTGTAGTCCCCTTGGCTCTCTGCGATGCTTTACGAGAATCTTGGCGACGCAGATACCGTAAGAACCTATTATTCGCTGGGCAGCCTATCGGGTTGCCGCATGTGCAGACGTTCGATCTCAGGGAGCTTCTTTTCTGGTTCTTAATATTGCTACAGTAAATTATATTCCGGAGGTAGTATGTGTTGTACCTCTAATTGTTCTGGCTGGTTAGCCAGCAAAGGTATCAGTTGGGTCCGAGTGCTCAAAGAGGTTTCATTATTTTACGCGGTTGAACCTTCCGATATTCTAAAGCAATGCATCAGATAAACCTCGTGATTATTTTTAGAATAAAATGATGTCAGCGTATCCTTCAGGCTCTTAATTATATCGAGCGGTATGGTATTGATTATTCTGCTTTCTATTTTCAAGGGTCCAGCCTTGAATTGGTGGGCTGCTCTCTTATTAACTAACTTGGTTCGGTTTTTCTTCTAGATTCTTGGAAAAGTTCCTTTCGAGTAGCGAGCAAGATGAAAAGTGTTTCCAGTTTGAGTGGATTGGACAGGGTAGCTTGTCGGTTAGCCTGTTGGTGTTTCAGAATATGAGATTGAAAGCTATAGAATGGATGAATATGCATTAGAACTAGTCCATGAGCCTTTCGAGAGATTCAAAGATTTATTGATGACCTTTCCCCTTCCTTGAGATCCCAGATGGCTCGAAAAATTGAGGTTGGAACTTCATTTGATGTCGTTGTTGATATTGCTCAAAGGTATTAGGCATACCATAAGTTAGAGGGGGAAGAGTTAGAGTGGGAGAGCAAGAAATTTTGTGGCCCTGGTGGGCAACCATGGTACCTCATTTGGAGGAAAAAGTTCTGATTATTTTGAGAGGCCACCTTCCAGGTTATCTCAGCGTGTGTCACGTGATTCTTTGAGTGCGCCAGTAGTTCATCAATATCAGACCCAGTTTTTCTCTTTGTAGCTATCAACAATCTGTTCACTGAGAAGGTATTATCATTTTCGCGAGTGTGTCATCTTTGGTGAAGCTCTCCCGTACTCCGGCAAGTAGGCAGTCGTCCTTTCTCTTGTCATCAGGTACTTGCACAGTCGCTAGCGATTTCATTTAGCTCTCAATCAGTCGGAGAAATGCCACCATCCAGTAGGGGTTGAGAACGCGGTGGCAGTGGTTCTTCAGAAGGTGATTATCAAGGTAGTGGCTCAGCTCAGCTGCAGAGGCAGATCTATGAACTGCTAGTCTGGCAGGATGCTGAGGCATCCGATATAGTAGAACCGAGTATTTCTTCTTCTCTTAAATGTGAGTAAGATTTGATTATTTCGGTCGATCTGGAAATGGTGTGTCTTATCATGTTTCGATTGTTTCCTTGGATGTCGTTTCTATTAAGAATCGGTTGCGGTAGAGGGGTGAGCTTCTGATATGATTTATTCCTGGCGTTTATGAGACCCTACTAATTTATCTGGTCTAAATATGAGATATTTGACAGTGAGTGTCGCTATTGCCTGCTTGGTATCCTGTTGTGCCACCTTCTCTTATTATATCAAATCAGTTCACCTCTTTTCTCGGAATTCCGTGTTGGTTGGATGATGGGATTCTTATTCGTCACCATCAGGAAGTGTCGTCGTTTCTTCCGGTGTAAAGTGGCTAGTAAGTAATGCTCGATCTATGTATCTCCTCTTGGTTTGAGATTCTAGTAGAGTCATGTTATTCTATGACCTTGTCTTAGTTATAAAAGGGTATTCTGGTAAATTGTCAGAGTTTCCTTCTTATTGGGAGGTTAAATTGGTATGGATGTTTTTCCATAAAGCTTATTTAATGTCTATCTCTTCAATTGCGATTCTTTGGCTCGCCTGACTCGGAAGTAGTCTAGCTTTGGTAGCCAAGCAAAGAAGAAGATGAACTTCTTGAAGCTCTAATTATTTCTATCCTCGATCTATTTCCATTTCTTCTTCGTCCGGCACTAGTGAGCTTGGGCGATTGGTAGCCGCTTGTGACGTTCCATGTGTTGAGCCAGAGTACGTGTTATTGTAGCCGGGTAAGCATATTATTGTTTTGGATATCAGTTTATCCGGGTATCCATTCCCATGTATAGTATAGTGTTGGTTCTATTTTTACGGATCATCCAGTTTCAGGGGAAACTCTGCCGAAATTTTTATATAGAAGTACCATCCATCAAGCGGTGGTGTTTACGACAAAGATATAGAGTTGTGAACTTGGGAGTTGCAGTCGTTTGGCAACTCGAGAGGGTAATTTGGTAGCTCAGGTCTGAGCCGCATTCTATTTTTTAGCTATGTCTTTCTTAGTCCGGTAGACTGTGCGAGGATGACTATTTCTATTCAAATTAGTTGTATGAGTTTATGCTTTAAGTGGAGGAGTCTTCCTCCAATTGATACCGAATCATAATATTAAATCTCTAAGGTGTTGCTGAAGCGTAAGCTAATTCTTAGTTCCATCGACCTGTTCTATATCGAAAGGTATATCGAAGAGGTAATTATCGGCTGAATCATGTTAACCCATTCAAAGTTTCGTGTATCTTTGTTTCAAAAATATAGAACTCCTCTCTCATGATCGAGAAATGGTCGGCTTAGTCCGAATAAGTTGGGCAATGATGTTATCATATTATCCAAATATGTTTTATCCAAGAGTTTGATGTGCGTGTTATAATTCTGATTCTGTAATTATGAGATAATATCCGTGGAGTAGTTTATGAAGGTTGTGCAAGTTCTCTTGTTATCTGCGTAAATCTTGCTTTAGATTTAGGCTCGTTCGAGGACGAACGAGAGTTTAAGTGGAGGAGAATGAAACGACATCGGTCAGTCGTTTCGGAAGTTAGGACTCCGATTGGCGTGCCGATAATTTTAAAATATTCGTAATGTCCATTAGGACCTGTCTGTAAAATTTGAGCTAAATCAGACCTCGTTTGGTAAGCATCGGAAGAAGGTTCAGTTTTTATTAGCGATAAATATTAAAAAGAGATTTTTGAGCTCGGTTTTGGGCGAATGAGCTCTGATTCGAAATCCGAAAGCGCCGTTAGGTTCGTATGATTATTTGTGAGTTTTACGAACTTTCGAAAGTGAATTTCGATGTTGTTCGACTAGTTTCCGCTAAAATGCCGAAAGTTAAATAATTTGACTTCTTTTCATTTAAATCTGCATCTTGAGTTTCGAGAGTCCGATTTGAGATCCGTCTTCGCGAGTATGTTACATATATTTTGTATAAATTGAATGCAAAAGTTGGAATTATTTCGAATATCGTAGGGCACCGTTTTAATTTTCGTTAGAAAAGAAAATAAAAGAAAAGAAAACAAAAAAAAAAAAAAAAGGAAAAAGACAAAAGTCAAAATGAATGGCGGTGTAGTCATATATGCTACTTAAGCATATCCAAGAACGGAAAAACAGAATGATAAAAATGATGGAGAAGCAGAGAGAAATGACATAACGTAGTGGAAAAAAATACCAGAAAATGAGAAAAGGGGTCGGAGAAAAATAGTATTTTCACCCCAGAACATTCAGGTAATGATCTTAATATATTATTTGAGTTTATTACATATGTTTGAATATATTTTTACGGTAAAAATAGGGATATTAGACATCGCCCTAATGACGTAAATTGATAGTTTAAAGGGTCAAATGGACCCAGATAACGACATTGATTATATATTCGTACTCAGTGAGTTATGGGCAACATATAAATATAAATTATTTGGGGTTTGGTTATGTGATCTTAAACCCTGTATATAGGCCTGGCCTGCGTATTGCGTATGCGAATAGGGTACCAGGTTCCTAACCGGATTGCCCTAAAATGTGAGGAATGAAGCCTTTAGCCTAATTTGATATATTTTTCTGCTTATTGAATAGAGTGGGATCGTTTGTCAATGAAACCAAAGGACAAGCGGTTATTGAGTGGATGTAATAACTTTGTAACAAGGTAAGTGTTTATATCCATTTCTTTGGAGGCACCTGGCCTCGTGGATTTTCTACCACGTGTTCCTTAGGTGTGTAGCTGCCGATAGGTGTACTCATTACGCCTTAGCTTTGAACTTATATTCTATATTATATGTTATGTCCTGTTATTGGTATTGCATTGAGAATCTGAGTATTGTACTTTGGTTGTGAGTTGGTATATACTTTCCAGCTGTCGATGAGAGTCCCGCACTGGTGATGGGTTATTATTGCATCATGTTGCATTCATATGCCCATTGCATCATATTGAGAGTAGGAGGATTCCGCCCTCAGAGCAGGAGGATTCCGCTCCATTGCATCATATTGAGGGTAGGAGGATTCCGCCCTCGAAGCAGGAGGATTCCGCTCCATTGCATCATATTGAGGGTAGGAAGAAATCCCTCAGAGCAGGAGGATTTCGCTCCATTGCATCATATTGAGGGTAGGAGGATTCCGCCCTCGGAGCAGGAGGATTCCGCTCCATTGCATCATATTGAGAGTAGGAGGATTCCGCCCTCGGAGCAGGACGATTCCGCTCCATTGCATCATATTGAGGGTAGGAGGATTCCGCCCTCAGAGCAGGAGGATTCTGCTCCATTGCATCATATTGAGGGTAGGAGGATTCCGCCACCGGAGCAGGAGGATTCCGCTCCATCTATTTGGCACATGTGACACCATTGCATCATACTGCATTCATCCCATTTCATTGCACCGCGTGCTGACTATTGTGTGACTATCGTGTTGTGTTTTATATATGCGGTATGTATACCATGTTGTGAACGTATCTCAGTTTACCTATATATTTCTGGCTCGTATCCCGTGTTGCACGCCGCGACAATATAAATACATGGATCGGATCGGGTTGCACGCCGCAACAGTATAAATATACGAATCGGGTTGCACGCCGCAACAGTATGAATATATGGATCGGGTTGCACGCCGCAACAGGATGTATTTCTGATTGTCCACATGTTCAGGATATCTATATGTTCTGTTTACCTTATGTCCCTGGCTGTTTATGATTCCATACGTGTTTTCAGTTATTATTTGGCTTTGCCTGTTTATAGTTCAAATAAGATGGATTTAGTTTATCTATTTTTCTTCTCCCTGGCTAGCTATCCTATTCTTTGAGGTGGCTAGTCTGCCCCACTTATTGAGTCCTTTTGACTCACCTTTGTTTGTTCTTGTTTTTTTGTCTATCTATTTCGTTTCGGCAGGTTCGCTCCAGGATTGAATTCGCCACGTTGTGATAGAGCGAAGACGACTTCAGCTGTCAGGGTGAGCCAGCTTTTATTCCGGATGGCCACCAGTTTTATGTTTATTATTTCAGTTGCATATTGCTCCCTTCAGGAGGTATTTGTCTTCCTCTGTACTCTTAGATGTCTAGTCTGGATAACCCTAAACCTAGTATGTTGGGTAGTCAGCTGTAATTTCTTTTGTACAGCTAGAGGTATCAGTATGTCTGTGTTTTTGTTTTAAGTCTTGTCCTTATTTATGAATTATTATATTTATTTTCCTAATTTAACTGGTAAGGGTTCGCCCGATGGGTCTAGGGGAGGATGTCGGGTGCCCGCACGGCCTAACCGGGTTCTGGGTCGTGTCACGAATAGTCCCCGAGCACTTGATTCACTACCAACTGTGAATCGCACCTCAATTCAACTCTTTCCACCCCCATCTCCTTAGCCAATTCCAAGCCTGCTAGAGCGGCTTCTGTAATCACCTAATTTTGGCACTTAAAATACAAAAAAATATGTGTGTTAATTGTTATGTGATTTTACCTTTTCTTTGGCTATTTTTAATTAATTAATTAGGAGAAAAATGTTAGAAAATTTTCAAAAAAATAGGATTCAATCATGAGTAATATTTAATTGACTTTATGTGCTAATTAATTTTTCTTACAATTTTGTGTGTTTAACGTTAATCAAATAGTTTTAATTAATTATGTTTGTATTAGTCTAAAAAGGCCATTAGGCCACTTGAAAATTAGAAAAAAAAAATCAGCCCAATATCAATTTTTTGACCCGGCCCACCCCATGATATAAAAACCAAATTTTGCCATTTTTCCTCCAAAATTCACCAGAAAACATGGAAACTCAGTCCACATCTCCTCCTCGCCGGGTTCCGCCGCGACACCACCGTCGACAGGCTCCACTGTCTCCTCCGGCCAAAATTTTACTTCAAACGACTCGCCTTAACGTTCTCATTCCCGATCCGAGCTTGTTTTCTTCAAATTCCCATCGGATCAGTGTAAATCGAGGCTTAGAGAATCGGATAAAAACCTAACTCCGGCGATGTTAGGTCATCTCCGGCTAACGTTATGTCCATGGGCTCACCTTGGCGTCTTCTACCCATTTCTAAAGGTATTTTCCCTAAAGGACCCCTACATTTTTCTGTTTTCCTCGCTGCCCGTTTCTCTTTGTTTTTCCGTTGGTTTATTGATGAGATTCGGAGGTGGAGGTGGAGGTGATGCTGCGATGGTGTTTGTGGTTGTGATACAGAGGTGATGGGTGCTGCTTTAGTGACTGTTACAGTGGCGTTGTGGGCGTCGATGGTGAAGCTTTGGCGAGGCGATTAAGCGTGGTCCGAGACATTAGTGCAGCGATGACTCGACGACGCCAAGGCAGCGAAGTGTTTGTTGGTTTGGATGTGATTCAATTAGTGATGCCAGAGGCGACAACGGGAAGCTGATCGAGGGCAGTGCTGGTGATGTTTTGGATTTCACGAGTTATGAATGAGAGTGTGTGTGCAGCGACAAAGGTAGTGGTGAGGCAGCGACTTTGGGGGTTCGATTGTTGATGTCCGGGGAAGCTAATTGGTGGTTCAGTGTTGACAATGACGACTGGTGATGATACAGCGTAGTGGGCTAGTGGCTGATTCGGTGGTGTTTTTGGAGATGCCGAGGCAGTGGAGATGAAGACGAACGAAGATGGGCGAGGGCTTGGCGTGTCGACGGTGGCTTGGAAATAAAACTGTATGCTTTTCTCTGATTTCTTAGTGCTTTAGTGGTAATTGTGAAAGGGAAATACTTGTTTAGGATAGTTAGTTCAAATGAGAGTTTTTCTTATGAATAAGTGTTTAGATTTCGTTACAGATTAGATAGTCTGAATTAGCTCTTTGGCTTAGGTGTAATTTGTTTCTCGAATCGCTCTCGAGTTTGAAGTTTACCCTGGCTTGCTTAGTTATGATGTATGGAATGTCATGAATATATGAGTAATATTGAAGCATCAAACTCGGCTTTGCTTTCTTTTAATCTGTTATGAATATTGCATAATTGCCTTCATCCTTTCTTGAGCTTGAATTTGAATCAGACAAGAATCTAACTTAGTGAGTTTGTAGACATGAAATTGTATATCTGTGTTCCTTAGTTCCATGGTTTCAAAGCATGCGTATTTTTTTTTTTCATTTTGTGTAGCTTCTGATAAGCGTGTAATGAAAGCTGTCATGAACATGTCTGTGAGTTATAGTTCAACTGGTATAATTGTATTTGTGAGGGTACTGTGTTAAGCATGGATCTGTCCAGTTGAAAGTCATCTCCTTTTGTTGAAATTCCTAGCTTAGATTGATAAAACTTCTGTAGGATTAGTTTTTTAGTTGAATTTCATGAACATGGGGAGTTAAATTGATCTTTGAAGGTTTAGGAGTCTTTAGGAGTTTTAAGTTCATATTTTCATATTTTTCTTTGGTCTTTAAGTGGGATTTGAAAGAGTCAAAGAGTAGCACAAAGGTTTAGCCTAAATTAGCATATTCTAGCTTTTGCTTTTAGGTAGGTGAGTGGTATTGCACTAAAATGGTAATGCTTTTGGCAGCCTATTTCCCCCAGGGTTTCACTTCATTTTCTCCCTTCTTTCCATCACTTTCACCAAAAAATTTTACCCCATTTCCCCCTCTTTTCCATCTATATAATCTGCCCTTTTTGTCCTCACTTTAAGGGGATGAGATCTGAGAGATACCCCTTCATTTTTCTCACTCTAGAAAACAAAAGAGCAGATCTGAAAAAGGACACTCTTACTTCTCTCTACACTTCACTAAGCTGAAAAATACTACACATCTGAGGGATACAACAATATCTGGAAAGTACATTCAGATCTGGAAAGAAAGTGAGCAAAACACAGAGAGTTTAGTAAGAGAGAAAAGTGAAAAAAAAAACTTGAGAGAATGAAAGAGAAAGAGAGACAGAAGAGGTCAGTAGTTTAATAGAGCAAGATCTAAGTCTGAAACTCATGGTTGTTTGTTGTTATTACTGGTTGGTCTTGTTGCTGTCACTGAAGTCTGTTGTTCATTTTCGCTATTTTGGTCATGGCTGGTGGTTTACGTTGCTATTTTGCTTAAAAGGGACTTTGCATATCAGGTAATTTTGTTTCCTTTGTGTGTCTTGTAAATTTTGGTCCATCAAGGCCTCAATATGTATGAAGAATAACTTGCTGAGCTCCAGTAAAGTTTATTTACTGTCATGTCTACATTTATGATTACTAAAGACATTAGTTGTTTGATGATGAGAAAGGAAGATTGAAAAATGGAAAGTTATAGACATAAACCGTTGTGGGCTGCTTATGTTCTCTTGATTTCTCAAGTATGTAAACTGTTTTTGGCTATGTTTAGAATTCACTTTACAAATAAAATCATCCATGTAAATACAAATCATATTGTTAGTTTAGATTAAGCTTTGTGCTGATTAGACATGTTAGGACAAAATGTGTTAGCAACTTGACTCGTGAATTTTGACTCAAACTTAAAATGTAGAAATTGAATAACTTAGTATATGACAAAAGTGAATGACTTATGAATAAATGGGAAATGATTATACCAAATAGAGCTTGGAATGAAAATCTGTAAATTGTAAAAAATGGACAGTTCGTCCAAATATAAGCAAACTGAAAGAGTTGTGCAAAGTTAAAAATAAAATGTGCAAGTTCGATTGATCCGAGGGAGATAAATGCAAGAGAGAACGGCTAGGCAACTCAATAGGCCGAGACAATTAGATAACTCAATTTGTTCACGTGAAATTCATTTAAGTTAGGAGATTTCGAACGGGTGAAGTGCCTGCACGATTTAACTAACTTAAGTCGGAAGATTTCGAATGAGTGAAGTGCTCGCACGATTATATCTCGATTTGAGTTTTCATTTGAACGAACAAAATTAATATCAAATCAAAGCGAAACAAACAAAGGCAAACATACAAATAATTTTCAATAGTCGAAATGCGTCAATAAAGCAACCGTGCTTGGCGCAGGACTCGAGGGTGCCTAACACCTTCCCGAGAGTCAACCGAGATCCTTACCCGGAACTCTGATGCAGACCATTTACGAGTCATAGGTGTTCTAGGTACACCGCTTTGGTGACTTGACACACCTTTAACTTGTCAAGTGGCGACTCCAAAAATCTCTTAAATATTAGTGTACCTATCAACACCGTCACAATCTTTTAAAACATAAAATAATTTTCCTTTTAAGTTGAAAAAAGGGTCGTGACAGCTTCGTATTTAGCTTCGTTGTTTGTTATCTTTTTTAACTGAACCGAATGCCTGACTCTTTCTCCTGTTGGTGCCACCAAGACTATTTCATGCCCTGAACCTTTGGAATTAGTTGCTCTATCGGTGTAGAGTATCCATAACCCTGATGTTGGCCCCTTAGACATCATAGTTTCCTTTTCAGCCTCGGGGAGGATTCCAACACTAAAGTCAGCCACGAAGTTTGCCAAAACTTGGGACTTTATGGCTGTTCGAGGCTGATATGTGATGTCATATTCACTTAACTCTACTGCCCAACTCCCCGAAAACTCTGGTTTGTGCAATATATTTATTAAGGGGAAGGTGGTAGCTACAGCTATTGGGTGGCATTAAAAATAAGACCGTAGTTTTTGAGCAGTTACAATCAAAACAAGTGCTAACTTCTCAAGATGTGGATATCTGGTTTCGGCGTCAAGGAGCGTTTTTCTCACGTAGTAGATGGGTTACTGCTTTCCATCTTCTTTTCGAACCAACACTGCGCATACTGACACCTCGGACACGGTCAGATAGACCAACAAAGTTTCCCCATCTTTTGGCTTGGCGAGCAAAAATGTGTTGGCCAAATAATGTTTCAACTCTCTCAACGCTTCTTTACATTTCGGCGTCCACTCGAAAGAGTTATTCTTCCTTAGAGCTGAGAAGAATTTATGGCGTCGCTCTGATGACCTCGAAATGAATCTGTTCAAGGCAGCGACTCGGCCAGTTAATTGCTGATCTTCTTTCACCCTGGAGAGCTCATCGGGGATTTCTTCAATTGCCCTAATCTTTTCAAGATTAGCCTCGATTCCTCGTTCTGAGACTATGAATCCCAAAAACTTTTCCGAAGCAACACCGAAGGCACACTTTTCGGGGTTCAACTTCATGTTGTATTGCCTCAAGACAGTTAAGTATTCCCTCATATGATCTAAGTGGTCTTCCACTCGAACTGACTTAACCAGCATGTCGTCTATATACATTTCCATTAATTTCCCAATATAGTCTTTGAACATGCGACACACCAGCTTTAGTAAGTTTCCCATGCGTTCTTGAGACCGAAGAGCATCACTTTGTAGCAGAAAGTACCTCGGTCGGTGATGAACGAGGTTTTTTCTTCATCCCTCGGGTCCATCAAGATTTGGTTGTACCCCGAATAGGCGTCTAGAAAGGTTAATAGTTGGTGTCCAGTCATAGAGTCTATCAACCTATCTATTTGAGGTAACGAGTAGGAATCCTTGGGGCAAGCTTTGTTCAATTCTGTGTAGTCCACATACATTCTCCATTTATCATTCTTTTTGGGCACAACTACAACATTGGCCAACTATTCGGGGTATTTGACCTCTCTTATGAAGCCATTCTCTTGCAGCTTCGCAGTTTCATCTTCGATTGCCTTCTTCTTTACGCCCGCGTGCTGCCTTTTCTTCTGCTTTACTAGGGTATAGCATGGGTTCACGTTCAACTTAAAGGATCTCCAGATCGATGCCGACCATATCAGCATGGGACCATGCAAAGCAATCGTCGCTGGATTTTAGCACTTCAACTATGGCTTTTTTCGACTATGGATCCAACTCCAAGCCAACGAGCACTTTCATGTTCCAGAAATCCTTTAACAGCATGAAGGATTCCAATTCTTCAATGGTTGAATCCTCGACTTTTTGCTTCCGAGGTTCTTGGATGCACACGGGGATCTTTTCCACCACTTCTTCTTGGGGGTCGACTTGGGACATCGAACCCCTCTCTTCACTAGATCCCGGCTGCTCTAATCACTATTTCTTCTGTCCATTCGGGACGACTCCACTCTTCACTTAGCACGAGCCAACAGGAAGTAACTGATGCACATTTCCCCCATGTTTCCCACTCCTTTGCCCACCTTCTGCATCTTTGAAAGTGGGTTTAATGATATGGATCGTGGGGCTGCTTTCTCGATGAAAATGGAGCGGTTCATCAAGGCTAAAGCCTTCCATCTCGGGGTTGCTAGCTCTTTGATTAACCGAGGTTAAGATCCACCGAGGCGTGGCCCAATCATACCCTCGGTTACAGACTTCGGTGACGTTACTGTCTTCCTCAAGCCTTGATTCATGAATGCCCGTTCGGTAGACTTCGGATCGTACATCTGAGGTGTCACTTAGCATACGAGGCAATTATTACCCAATACAGATTGTAGTGATGATATATATTCTTTTGCAATATCATTGCATATACAATTAAACTCATTGGAGAAATAAAAAAAGAATGATTGGAAGACGGCAGTTTTGCGATATTTTAAGTTTAATAAGATACGTTCTTGTTGGGAGTGGGATCTTACTCTTAGGATTGGTATTTTCATCGGCAATTGTACGGTCAATTTGACTTATTGTTTAACCGTATCATCATCTAACGTCTCTCTTATAAATAAGATATATGCTTAAATCGTTTACAAAAATATGATTAAAGACTACTGGCCGGTGATTATTTAATTATTTAAATATATCTATTAAAAAAACAAAATTACTCTATTACATCAGGGATGAGAAGAGAAGGGGATTATTGGGAAGCTAACTTCTGTTAGTCTTATTATTTTTATCCTCCAAGAGAGAGAAGGGAAAGGGAACATCAAAAATCAGAATTGAACATAACCTATGATACGGAAGACTCCTATTGGTACTATTAGAGTACAACTTTATTTTGATAAGTAAACTTTATATTAATCACCAAATATGTCTTTTACATTCCGGGGCAAAGCTACCGCAACTAGTTGCCCTTAATTCTGTACCCTCTCCACACCACACTACTTAAGACTTTAGATTGTTAAAACGTAAGATAATACACTAGCAGACTATCTAAAATCTCAACTTCGGTAGCAGATTCCCTGCATCAAATGATTAAGTTAAAAAAGTTGTCACAAAAATCTTCCAAAATATTTTTCCCTATACGAAATAAACTCAAGTTTGTGCCTCCTTTCATTCCACACCTCGAAAGTTCACACAAATGTAAAAAATAAGATTGCATTTACCAAGTAAATTGCGGAATCATCGTTATATCAAATTATGAATTATACTTCGAGTTGCATAAGTTCAATATAAATTTCTAAGAAAACATTTTCAAAATTCGCATGGAGAATAAAATTTATCGAATCAAACACTTTTCCTATTTCTTGGAAACATTTTTATTTAATGTAGAGATCATATTCTTGGAAGTTTTGATTTTGACATTTGTGGTTATATTAGTTCAAGTATGTGTATTGTACGTGTATGTCGATTATGTTAAGTTATGTATACATAATTTTGTAAAATAATATCAATATTAGGAACACAAAAGTTTGAGTAAATAATTTTATATAAGAAAGAATAAAACACAAGACTCGTAAATGTGCATCTTCGTATGATGACTTTTCTGTCTAATTACAAAGAAAGATAGTAACTTAGATCAACGCAAAACAGGTGGTGCTAAAAAAGAAAAGAATGAAGATACATAACCTGCAAGAAACATGTAAAAATATATTAAAAAACCTAATCGAGTTAAGAAAGTAAAACCTGGTCAGTCCATTTCCCGTAATGGATCAATTTGGAGGCTTCTTTTCTGGATTGGATATTTGAGTATGTGGGCACCCGACATCCTCTGTCAGATCCAGGCGAACTCTTTCAACCAAATTAACGAAAAGAATACAACATTAACTTAAAATGAACATATTATAGCTCAAAAGACATGACATATATATACTTATAAGCTGTGAGAAAGAAGTACATCTGCTACCCCATAACTAGGTTTAGGGCTATCCAAATCAAACATTTAAGGCCCCGTTTGTTCATAGAGTTTGGGTAGAATTTGAGAGTAATATTTGAAATATTACTTCAAATTTTTGTTTGTTCATAGGATTTATGCAAAATTTGAAATCCAAAACTTCAAATTCTCAAATTCTGGTTGAGAGTAGTATCTGAGAGATTTGGGGAAATTACTTTTTCCCACTCACAAAACTTCAATTTTTTTTTTCAAGTGAAAATGTATGTCCAAACACAACTTCAAGTTCCAAAAACTATTTTTCAACTCGACTTCCAATACTCAAATTTTCAAATTTCAACCAAATCTATGTCCAACCGCTAGCTAAGAGTACAACAAAATATGTACATCTCCCGAAGAGAGAAAAATATGGCTAACATAAAAGAACTAGAGCCGGTGGCCATCACAAACAAAAGCTGGCTCACCTTGACACGTGAACACATCTTCGCTCTTCAATTGTGTCTTGAACTTGGTCCTGGAGCAAAATCTGTGGAAACGAAATAGATAGACAAGAAACAACAAAAGAGTGAGTCGGAAAGACTCAATAAGTGGGGTCATGCTAACCACCTCGAAGAAACAGATATGCTAGCAAGGGAGAAGAGAAAAGCAGATAACAACCAGAATCACATACTATATACACAAAACCTAGAGAGAACAATCACATAAGACACATCAACCTATACAATGAAATGAGATGAGTGCATTATTATGCAATGTGGTCACATGTGCACAATGAATGGTATCTCTCTGTGTAGGGACTCTCATCGACTACCAGAAGAGAGCTGACACAGGGACCTCCTCGCATGTCAAATAACCGGGTCGAGACTCTCATCGACAACTGGTGGTTATATGAAACAACATTACAATCACCGGGGGGACTCTCATCGTCAACCAGGTGATTCTATAAGGATTCACAACTTAACAAAATGCTTCTATTCCCCAATTGATATTCATAATCACATCAGAACTCGTATTCTCAATGTATACTAAGCTTAATGCTTCACAACGGATATTCATAACCATAACAGAGCTTCTATCCTTGAAATAATGTTTGCGCGTCATAGCCTAACAGGTCATGTTCATATCCACAACAATGTACTTCTATTCATGGCTCGACACCGAGCCTAATGCAATACAACGTATCACAACACAACATAACACAATACAAAGGTACAAGCAAACAAAATCATGGCGTGGTAAGTACCTAACGATAGCTACACATGTAAGAAACATATGGGTAGAACACCCATAGCCCGAAGGCCATTAAAGAATAGGATGAAACCATTTCCCTCAAGCCTTGAGCTCAATCGATCACTGAACGAGCTCTTTCCTTTTCTGACGCCTCTCAAAGCTACCTTCCTCTGATTCAAAAAAGTATAATCGCACATATAAGTGCTCACAAAAAAGATAGTTAACTACTAGCCGGAGAAAAAAAGAAATTACTAATTTGTCCATAGGCCTGGCTTAGCGGAACACCCATAAATGATATGTTCCCGGACTCCTCATAGTTCCATGATTCCAAATATATCATTGGATTACAATTTTAGGATCAATACGACCAAATTCCCTAATTTAACAAGCCTAGGGTTTAAATCCAACTACCCCCAGCTTAATTTCATGAATTTACACCCCCAAAACCTTCAATTAGTATAGGGCCCTTTACATAAATACTCATTCAACTCAAATTCTACCCATTAGTTACTTATTTACCAAATATACCCATAAATTATTTACAATGTTTACCCATTTTCTATTTTTTTCATATTTTAAAGCAAGAATTAAGGAAATACTATGCTACTGACCTCCAAAATAGATAAATTTGTATTTCTTCTATACTTTTTTTTTCCTTTTTGCTTATTTTCTTGTTTATTTCCTTTTCTGTTTTCTATCTTTTTCCTCTATTTCTTTTAACCTTTTTTTCTAATCAATTTCTAGTTCCAAATATTTCTTTTTATAATCAATTTCATACAGTTCTTTGCTCCAGTTTTTTTAATATTTATTTTTTTCTCAGTTTTAACTATATAAATGAATAAAAAAAAAAAGGTAATTTATATAATAACATTTCTTCATTTTTTTATTTTTTTTACTACCCCATCTCACCCTCACCCTCGAGCCCACCTCCTATCCCCCTCTTCTTGCCATCTACTCCCACCCCCATCTGCCCCAACTCCCTGCCTTCTAGTGAAACACCCAACCCACACCCTACTTCACCCTACCCCTACCCCCTACCCCTTACCTCTTATCCCCTACCCCTCACCTCCTACCTCCCCTATCCTCCTACCCCCAACCTCACTCACCCAGCCTCCTCACCTTCTACAAAAAACACCCTGCCCACCCGCCCACTTACCCCCCACCTTTTTACCCACCCTCTACTCCCACAACCCCACCCTTTTATCCATCCCACCCCTACCTTTCCACCTTCATCTTTAGATTGAAATACCACCCACCCCCATCTCATACCCCATCACCCACCTTCTACCTCCACCCTACCCCCCTTTACCCTCCTACTCCACCCACACCCCCAAACCCATCACCCTACATCTCTACCCCTCTCCACACCTTCTACCCGAAAACAACCTACCCACACCACACCTACCCATCTTACCTCCTACACCCTCCCGCAGCTGCCCATCTACCACATCCCCCACTTACCCCACCTCCCACCTTCTATCCAAACACAAAACCTACCCCACCCCCACCTACCTTCCTCCCCTATCCCCTCCCCCTCGACCTACCTACCTTCCCCAACCCCACCCTTTCACCTCTCCTCCCCCCAACCCCTACCCCCACCCCCACTTTATACCCCACCTCTACTTCATATCCAATTCACCTTCATTTTTAGATTGTTATCATTGTACATCCTGACTTATTCTTCATTTTTGTGTTGTTATCACTATATACAATAAGAGTATATTTATACCTTTACTTATTTTTATTTTTACGATTGTTATCATCGTATATCCTTACTTATTATTCACTTTGATATTATTATAATTGTATATTGTAAGAGTATATTATATTCCCTAACTTATTTTTCATTTTCAGATTGTTAACACTATATACTGTAATAGTATACACTGCTAATTTTCCCTTCGGAGAATGCTATATTTGGATATTTGGAAATACTAAACTCTAATTTTTCTATTGTTAACTATATACCCTTGGAGTATACTATATGCCCTTGGAGTATACTGTTCGGACAAAGCATTTTTCAAGGTAAAATGTCATTGTATACTTTAGAAGTATACATTATACTCAAGGGTATATAGTACTCGAAAAGTATATCTTAATAATGTTAATTGAAGTACTATTTCAAAACACAACATTCTTCTAACAAAAAATAACATTGTATACTCTAAAAGTATACATCATACTATAGAGGGGGAAATAGTGATAAAAAAAAATTGGAGTATACTATTTCAAAGCATAACATTCATCAAAGGAAAAATAACATTGCATACTGTAAAAGTATACATTATACTCTAAAGGAATACAATGACAACAAAAAATTGGAGTATACTATTTCAGAGCATATCATTCTTCAAAGTTAAATATATCATTGTATAATATAAAAGTATACAATATACTCCATAGGTATACAGTGATAAAAAATACTTGGAATACTATTTCAAAACATATCATTCTTCAAAGAAAGTATACATTATACTTTAAAGATATATAGTGATAACAAGAAATTAGAGTAGCTATTTCAAAACATAGCATTCTTCAAAGGTAAAAATATCATTATGTAATGTAAAAGTATACAGTACACTCCAAGGGTATGTAGTACTCCAAGGGTATATAGTAATAGCAAAAAATTGGAGTATACTATTTTAAAATATAACATTCTTCAAAGAATAAATAACACTATATACTATAAAAGTATACATTATACTCTAAAGGTATAAATTGATAATAAAAAATTAGAGTATACTATTTCACAACATATCATTTTTAATAGGTAAAACTAGAATTGTATACTGTAAAAATATACAATATGCTCCAAAGGTATGCAACGGTTACAAAAATTTGAGCATACCATTTTAAAATATAGCATTCTTCAAAGAAAAAAATATTATTTACCGTAAAAGTATACATTATACTATTTGTTCTATAACAACTCATACTTTGATCCAAACATGAGAAAAATACTAAAAGAGTATACGATGTACCAAAATGGTATACAGTGTTTAAAACAACAAAAATTAAAGCACGCATTTGTTTGATTGTAGCTCACACTCTTTGATCTAAACACAAAAAGATATACTAGAGTATACGACATACCACAAATGTATATTATATTCAAAGCCACAAAATTTCAACATACTGTTGTTCGATGACAGCTCATACTTCAATCCAAATACAAAAAAAGTATATACCAAAAGAGTATACGATACCCCTTGAAGTATACAGTTGTAGTAAATTGTATACTATAGTAGTATACTGTTATAGTAAATAGTTTACAAAACAATATACTATTGTAGTATACAATTGAAGCACACGTGTAATAAACTGTATACTATAGCAGTATACTATTACAATAAATTTTAACGGTATACTTTTGTAGTATACAATTTACTATAGTATACTATATATTATTGTAACAATATACTATTGTAGCATACATTTTACTATAGTATACTATAGTAGTATACTGTTATAGAGTTTACTACTCTCTCCGGTCCATTTTATTTGATAGGTTTCACTTTTCGAGAGTCAAGTTGATCAATTTTTGGATTTAAATTGAACTAGATTTAGTCAATATTTTAAAATTATAATTTAGATATTAAAAAACTAAACGAAAAGTACTACAAGTTGCAATTCTTGTTATATTAATGTGGTAAAGAAATATATCTCAAAATATTGGTCAAAGTTTATATTGTTTGACTTTTAAAAAAGGAAAGTGATCAAATAAAATGGACCGGATGGAGTATAACATTATACTATAGTAACAGTATACTATTGTAGTATACAATTTAATTATGCAAGTTTTTTTATTTATTTACAACTCAAAAATTTTGACTTCAAGCACCTCAAATGTTGGTATGAACCTCCCAAAGGTATTCGAAATAATATTATGCAACACCCACTTCAAATCAATAAAAAATTAAAGTTTCATATTCAAGAGCTTCAAGCTCAACAATGATGGTTATTCAAAAATAATCTTACAAACACCTCAAATCAACTCCAAATGCGACCAACTTTTGATATGAACTTCCCGAAGGTAGAACAAGTAATATGTTGCAACACCCACTTCGATTCAAACAACAAACAAAAAAAAATTATATTCAAGAGCTTCAAACTCAACAATGGTGGGTATTACAAAATAATCTCACAAACACCTCAAATCAACTCCAAATGCGGCCAAATTTTTGTATGAACTTCTCCAAGATACAAGAAGTAATACTTTGTAACACCCGCTTCGAATCAAACCATAATTATAAAAATTAAATTTTCATATTCAAGAGCTTTAAGCTCAACAATGGTGGGTATTAAAAAATAATCTCACAAACACTTCAAATCAACTCCAAATGCTATCAAATTTTGGTATGAACTTTCCCAAGGTACAAAAATTAATATTTTGCAATACCCACTTCGAATCAAACTACAAATAAAAAAAATTATATTCAAGAGCTTCGAGCTCAACAATGATGGGTATTAAAAAATCGTCTCTCAAACACCTCACATCAATTCCAAATGCGATAAACCTTTAGAATGAACTTCTTCGGGGTGCTAGTAATAATATTTTGTGACAGCTACTTCAAATCAAGCAACAAATTTTCAAGTTGAAAACTTAACCTTCAAAAATACTACAACGAAAATGCAAGTCCCACCATCAAAACACCAAAAGAGTGGATAAGTACTACAGATTTAAATATTTGAGTAGTTAGTGGTAAAATTAAAGGGTTAATAGTGAAGAAGAAATAGACTTAGTAGGTTGGAGAATTAGAAAGATGGAGATAGAAAGAAAGAGAACAAAAAAGAACACGGATAGTTTTGTGAATTAAAAGAATTTTGGGAATGGGTAGGACTTGTGATAATTTTTAGTAGAATGGGTATAAAGTTTAGCATGGATACCATGGGTAATTAAATTAAGCATTGTGGGTATACAATGTAAAAACCCCATTAATATAATAGAAAGGTTTAGGGACCTTACCTGATTGATTTAGTCGAGTTGGTATCAAGAAATCACTTCACACCGACAATATATGGAAGAAATTTGATCAAAATTAAATTTAGTTGACCCGAGGGTCTTTATTACGCCCTGACTCAGCGTTATTGCACTCAAACAGGAGCTATCACGCCTCATGCCTTCTCTATCACACCCATAGGGCGCTTTTGCGCTGAAGAACATCAAGCACACAACGCTATCACACCAGCCTCAGTGCGATCCCGCAGGGTATTCCTCTGGTGTCCTAACACCATCATCTTGTGCTGCATTTTGGGTCCAAACGGGACCCTACGAAGCTCAGAATTATTCCAAACTTTTCACACAAGTTATATAACAGATATTTGACCTACTCACGAAGACAGATCTCGAATCGGATCCCCGAAATACAAGACGAGGGTCGAAGCAAAGAGAACAAGTTCCAACTCTCAAAAAATTTGCAAAAACTATCCGGACGACCTCAAAGTTCACTTCTAAAAAGTGGCACATGTCACAAATGATCTTACGAACCTAACGACACCTTCGAATTTTGAATCAGAGCTCATTTTTATCAAATTGAGCTAAAAACCTCAATTTGGCTTTACCGATACTAGAAAATAAAATTATCTTCCAAGACCTCCCAACCGAGGTATGATTCAGCTTAAACTTTACAAACATGTCCTAGGACCTGATGTAAGCAAAACTACAGAAGCAAAGAACAAGATAAATAGCAAGACACAATTTGAACAAGAACAAGAGTGCAACTAGGAACTAGTCTAGTTACCTTCTTGCTGGAGTCAAGAGACGCCAAAACTATGAAAACTATCCTCAAGATTACTATGAATCTTGCAAAAGGATTGATCAAAAGGAAAGAAGTTCAATTAGATTCAACTAAAAGAACAAGTTTCTAGGGGTTTGTATTTTTTAGAGCAAAACTTAATTTTATGTTCCAATCAATGTAAGATAATGAAAATAACATCTAAGTGTGGGTTATATAGGTTTACCCCCACACGTCTAAGTATTTTAAAACTAACCCTAAGTTGGATAAATAAGTAATGCATCGCAGGGCCAATAAAATAACTAAGTATCCGAAAATAGAACAATTTCCGTCACAGCTGTCTGCAGGTGGGCGGTCTGCCCTGGGGTGGGAGGCGCTCTGCCCCTGGGAGTCTTGGAATGGCGTCATCCTGGCAGCAGTTTGGGTGCTCCACCCAGAATCCTTGGCGCCCCGCCCTAGGAGAAACAGTGAGCTCCTTTTTCAACACTTAGCCAATTTTCTAAGAGGCTTGAAGTCTGGGTGCCCCGCCCTGAGAGAAGCAGAGAGTTGTCAAGTCTGGAAGGGTCTGAGGCGCCCCACCCCACATCTGGGGCGATCCGCCTCTCGCTGTAGCTGAAGCTCTCCGCGAAAACTCTTCTCTAAAGCTCTCTCTATCCATGCTCTTCCATATCAAGTGTAGTTGAACATCTTGAAGCTCCTTTGCTTGACTCCGTGTGAACAGTCTTAAAGGCGCTTGATTAGTCTGGACTGCATCAGGACCTCACAAAATTTTTAAGAATATCGGCTCGCCAATCGAGGTTTTAAATCCCGAAACGACTAGCCAGAGTCGTTTTAGCCATACTTATAAAATGAAAAAAAATTATTTTCGGTGGGCATGTCCAAGTTAATTTCTTTTTGGGAATTTTACATAGTATACCCACTGACCCAATTTTATTTACCCCAGATACCCACTTGAAATTGGAATACCCATCCACTCAATAATATTTACCCGAGATACCCACTCCTTTAAATTCTCAATTCATGGTTTTTTAAACAGACTCTCTCTCCTGCTTCTCAATTTCCTAACCCCAACTTCCCCAAATCTCTTCCTCCTTTATCCTAAATTCTTTAGTTTTACCAGATGAAAAATTAGCAGTTATTGATTTGTCATCTAGTTGCTCTTCCAACAAAGGATATTGATTTGTCTTCTGCAAGCTTCTAGCCCCCTAATTCAACAGAAAAGTTAGTGGAAGAGACTTGGTTCAGATTTCATTTTATCGTGTGGTTCTTGGCTCATCTTATCTACATGTATACAACCATTGCAGTGCTTGCCCAGGAGGAGTACAGTCATCCAATTGCTTCCAGTTTTGGTAGATTGTTGGTTGAAGGAAAGCACAACAATTTTGGATGTTTCAATTCTATCTAAGAACCTCGATGTTAACGATGAGTACACCTTCTAGCTTCAGAAGGACATCCATTGATGCTCAAGTTGCATATTACAAAACATTATACCAAAATAGAGAAGAAATATATAAAAGCTTCATTTTCACTCTTCATTTGTTGTTTGAATCGAATTGGGTATTGCAAAAATGTTGTCTCCAATATCTTTGTAAAGTTCATACAAATATTTGGTTGCATTTGGAGCTGATTCGTGGTACATGATATGAAATTTTTTAGTTGAAAATCAAAAAAGTACTGTCTTAACTGTATACTGCTATAGTATACAACTTATTGCAACAGTATACTGATACAGTATATAATATCACAATGTATTAGTTGCTATCAAATAAATATATTTTTTTAATACGGTATACCTTTTTGGTATACATTTGTGTGTCTAGTTTGACACGTGAGGTCTGTTATCAAACAGATGTATGTTTTGATTATTTGTTGTTATAAACATAATATACTTTTTTGGTGTACCATATACTCTTTTGGTATGTCTTATGTGTTTGTATCGAAGTTTATGAACTACTATAGAAAAATGTATATTTTTTAAAAATATTGTATACCTTTTTGTATGCATTTTTGTGTTTGGGTCGAAGTGTGTAGTTTGCTATCAAACAAATGTATGTTTTGATTTTTGGTGGTAAATATAGTATACTTTTTTTATATATTGTATATTTCTTTTTGGTATACCTTCTGTGTGGGTTGAAGTGTGTGGTTTGCTATCAAACAAACATATGTTTTGATTTTGTTAGTAAACATAATATACTTTCTTAGTATATTGTGCTTCTTTTGGTATACCTTCTATTTTTGTATCAAAGAGTGTGAACTATTATCGAATAAGTGGATTAAGTTTTTCTACACATGTATACCTTTTCGGTATACTGTATACTCTATGTTTGTTAATGGTATATGATACCAATTATTTTTTGTCACTTGGCTACACAAATAATAAAATTTAATAAATAGTTAAAGTGGTATACCAACTAATTATACTGTATAATAAAGTGGTGGAGAATATTTTGTCAACTTGTTATCACCATGGTGCAAAACAGTTAAACTAGTATATTTTATGGTATACAGAGTACTATAATGGTATACAATAGGTCAATAACTTTTTGCTATATTGCCAAGGCTGGACCTATAATGTTAAGCTGGTATACCATTGGGGTATACAACATAGTAAAATGGTATACAGTTGAATAAAATACTAATAAACTAATAAATTGTCTAGAAAAACTCAAAGCTTTTGTATCTAAACTCTGAGTATTATTATGTTGTTTCATTGATATTCTATAAATCAAATATTGCATTTATCTCTTCTTCCTTTTTAGTTTTTCTCATTTTACTACAAATTGAATGTTCAATGGAAACTAATCAGACTTGGTAGACAAGTCATATTCTCCTCAGTAAATAAAAAGGGAAGAAAACTCCAAGAAGGCAATTTATTATCAACTCATTAAAACCAGTATACTTGTAAGGTGTGCGTTATATTAAAAAGGTATACAATGACAAAACGAGCACAAATTGTACTAGCAGGAAACTATACTAAAAAGGTATACAATGACAAAACGTGTGCAAATGACACTAGCAGCAAAGCGCTATGCTTTTCGTAACAACCACAAAAAAACACACGCAAATTACTTAATTAAGCAACAACTAACTAGTATAAATTACTGAATTAAGCAACAACTAATTAGTATCTCTTCTTGTTATTTGTTTCTTTTTATTTTAATATAAATAGAATGTTTAACGAGCAAACAAGCAAGTAAAGTAATTGTTGCTCAACTGCGCATACCAGTATACCTGAATTGTATATTGCATAATAACAAGGTATACAATCAGAAAAATGTGCACAAACAGCACTACTACCAAAGGGCTCTGCCATGAGTTATATTGTATACAACAAAGCTATACAAAAGAAAAAATAAGTTATAGAACAAATTAAAGTAGTATATCATTGAGATACATTTTTCTTATGTATACTTATCTAGTATCCAGTATACCCCGCTGGTATACTTCTTGAATTTGTTCCTTTATTGAATGTATTATCATGTTGTTGCATTCAGTTTCTATAAAATGAAATATTCTATTAATCTCTTCTTGTTTTTTTTTATTTCTTTCATTTTACTACAAATGAAATATGCAATGGAAAGAAATCTAAGGAGAAAAGTGAAAAGAACAATTGGTACTGAATTAAGTAAACCACTATAGTAACAAGGTATACAAGCAAATCAAATAACACGCAACGAAATAAACCAGTATACATACATGGTATACTGTACAATAGCAAGGTATACAATGAAAATATCCATATCTTTTTTTTTTTTAAAAAAAAAAAAAATCATTTTACTAAAAATAGTATGTGCAATAGAAACAAAACTGACTAATTAAAGAGAAAAGGGGAAAGAACAATTGATATTGAACTAAGTAAATCATTGTCGGAACAACGTATAATATCATCACAATTGATAGGCAACACAATAAAACCAATATACCTATACACTACCAAGGTATACAATTAAAAGTTACCCACAAATAACACTAACACCAAAAGCCTAAGCTTTGGTATACACCTACCACATTATCTGTTTTGCACCGGTTGACATATAATATTCACTACTATATAACTTTTAGTATACTGTATAATTCGTTGGTATACCACTTTAAATGTGTTGCACCAGTGTTGACACCACCTTAACAAATAAAATTTTTATATACTGTATACTCCTTTAGTATTTTGTACATCCCGTTAATGTACCAGTTTGATTGTGTTGCAACAACATTGCTGATTAACATAACAGAGACTGAAAAATCAATCATTTCAGGTTGTTTTCCTCTTCTGTTGCATGTACAATTCCATTCCCATATCATATAAATTGATATGGGTGGATAACTTTCCTTAATAAAAAAAACTTGATGTCGAACCGCTATCTCGAAAAATCAATATGAAGGAGTTTTACAATCTTCATTTGAAATTGTTTGAAACCACAATTATTTTGAATGATAAACACATCTATTTCAAAATTACAAAATGTATTATTTGAATCCCATTCGCCACCAAATTGGACCAGAATTTCCACATTCATTGATGTTGTTTTTGAAGATGAAACGTGAGAGATTCTACGATGAAGAAGATATATGGATCTGTGACATTTTTGAAGGGGTAGAAATTAGGGTTTACGTGTAATTTTGACAGATTTTGGGGGTGGGATACCGCTGGGAAGAAAAATGGGTACAATTGATAATTATGTTTTGGGTAGGTCACGTAATTAGTGAAGTAGTGGATAGGAGTGAGTAATTATTTCCTCTTGCTTGAATATTTTTGTAACTCTCCCTTTCTTTCTTTTTTCGATGATAAAGATGAATTTTGTTGTCTTTAAAGACTTTAAAGATTAGGCTCCTTTTTTTAAAAAAGCCAATCAGGAAGTTAGTTAATAAATCAAAGGATGCAATGTTTTTTAAGAAAAGCCATTTTAAATACATTAGTTTTTTATATTTTTATATATCTATATTAATATTATAAAATTGAATATCTCCTAAATAAAAAAATAAGTGACCATTTTGCCCTTCAATTAAATACTGCTACCTCAATTTTTGTATTAAATAATTAATTTAACTTCCAATTAAAAATAAAGTAGGGAGTAATATTTTATTAAGATGAAATAAGATATATGGACAAATGCAACTCACTTACTGCTTGGATTGCTTTCATGTTCCAAAACTTACTACAGTTGTTAGAATGCCTACTCAAATAAGAACTTCTGTTATACTAATTGAAACAATCTAAAAACCCTATATAAATCTTGCATTAGTCCTTTATTTTTATAGAACTGAAAACATACTTTTAAGTTGTATTACATAATTCTTATAAAAATTAGGGGTACATGTGTACCCAGAGACTATTTACTAAGTTATTTTGAAGGGTATTTATGTAATTCAACTTTTCAAATTTAACAGTACATGCTTTTATAACAAAATATATATATATATATATATATGAATATGATGCTTTAACAGTATATGCTTATATAATAATATGATGATTAATGATCGATGATCCTTTATTCTTGCTACTCTTAACTCCTAAGAATCTTTCATATCATCCAGTCCACTAGAAGTGTAAAAATTGTAGTTTCTTTCTTGAAGGTCTCAGACTAGTTGCTATCAGATGTTTTGTCAAAAGTTACACCAAGTTACTCTATAACATCATAATGAAACTTTTCCACAATATATGTAGTGTACAATTCTACGTAACGAGGCTTCTAGTATTGGACCTTTTAACCAATTCAATAAGATTCCTCTTGCGTCTCTTCATTCTTATATGGTATCAACGAGAAGCAGAATCACTCAAAAGAGAAAACAAACTCCACATGTTCTGAGTTTGATGACGGTTTTTTTCCCTTTGATTAGTAGATCTGATGATGTTTTAACAAAATTGTTTCCTCGACATTTTCCTAGAAGCATGCCTATTTTCCACTCCAGCAAATTAAATCATATTGCTGCTGCTTCTCTCCATCATCAAAACTCTCCTACTTATGGAAAATGTAGTGAGCAACTCTATGGTGCAGAGCATTTGGGAGTTGTGTACCTCAGTCAAAATTATCAACTTTGATGGGAGTGACTTCATCAGCTACTTCAAAATGCCCCACTAAACGTGCAAAGAATACCATCTGTTGTTCAAGGGTGAACTTAATATTTTCAGCCTGCATAGGAAGAAAGAAGTCAGCTAATAATCCTTCCTGGTGGACAGACTTGTAAGTTATCCCGGAAACTGATGCATACCCTGCGGAAACCATGTTGTTCTCCTTCATATTCAACAAGTGCAACAGGCAGCCCTTTTTCCCTCAATGCCTGATAGATTTTGCGTGCTTGATCAGGGGAAACAACCTGCAAGAGGGGCTTAAAATCTTAATTCTACCAGATTGCCTGATTTCTCTCTTTCCCATCATGTTCAAAGAAGAGGATGTAATCGGTCGATAAAATTGAATTTAACTGTTTAGAGATGCTTATACTAGCTAAATATCATACACATAAAATGGGACAAATGCATAATAAAAACCAAGCTCCGTTGTCAAGTCAATGTTGTTGCATCAAAACTAAATTTCCAAATACATGCTACTTAGTCTCAAGATGAATACGACTAAGAAGGTTTGAGCACGTTCTATTTCTGACAAGTTTACTAGAACAGCTCTATGCATAAAATACAAAAGTAAATCAAAAGAAGTGTTAAAGAATGAGAGAGACTGAGTTTGCGCTAAGACTAGAAAAAAGAAGCTTAAAGCTTAATGGGAAGAGAGTTGGGAAATTAGATTTATGCAGACAATTCTTCTATAAAAGAATGACATGCAGGAGCATTATGAAACTAAAAGGGAACAAGATGTGCTTGCCTTGTCCTCCAATCCTTGAAATAAAATAATGGGGCAGGAAAAGCCATTTACAAAATTGATGGGCGACCTCTCAACATAGGCCTTTTCATCCCCTGCATGAAAAAAACCCCCAACACACACTGGATAAAGATAGATCAGACTTTTGGCAATATATTGTTAACATTCATCGATTTGATTATTACCGACTAGATTGTCAATATAGTGAGATTCAAACTTGTGAGTTTCTGCTCTAAGCATTTTCAGATCTGCAACCTGCTTAATGAAAGATGGGTTCACATAAATCACAGAAACTGAAAAATGGATCTGATAGTTGAGGAGCTTTAAGTTAGGCAAGTAGACATATGAAACAAACTGATTCCTTAAGAAAACAGGAAACTTATGCCTCATCCATGACTAATTAATTAATCATATGCTGTTCTTCTTCGAAGATAATCATCTAAGAAAACAAAATACCACATATGGGCACTACGCTTAACATCGAGTTTCTAATCATATTTTCTTTTTGATAACGGTGATGTCCGGGCCAGCTTACGTGCACCTCGACTAATTCCACCGGATACCTGCCACCACAACAGGTACTAGGTAACTCTATCCACCATGGCTTGGATAGACGGGAAGAAAGACCTAATGATTTTTGCCTCCGCTAGGGTTTGAACCTGAGACCTCAGGTTTCTATCCCACTTCATATCCCACCTCCGCTAGCATATTTTTCTGATATGCTATTCTTATGATAAGCTTACAGCTGCATGCACAAGATCACACATGATATGGGAATGCAATATCACTTATCAAAAAATGATTTTACGATTCACTTACACCATACAAAGAAGATCCAGCCTTGAAAACATCTTTAAATGCTAGTGCGGCTAATGTTGTATAACCACCAGCTGAACTCCCTGTAATACAAAGTCTTTCACCGTCAACCCTTCCACTGTCAACCTGGATGAACAAACTAATTTACCATGACTCACAATAATAGCAACATTAAGGATGCAGCAGTAAAATTAATTTTTGAAGTTACCAAAAACTTGGCGCAATGGCAACAGTCATTAACGTCCACAATTCCCCAGTTTCCTATTAGTCTTTCTCGGTATTCTCTGCCGTAACCTTCATATTTGCAAAATACAAAAAGATGTTAACCAACTTAAAAGAAGCTAACTGGTCTACCACAATGTTATACTTCATCCTGATTCTTTGGCCCCTTTTTCTGCTTTTTCTGCAAAGATAAAATTGTTAAGTGAATGGACCTTTGGCCTAGCTAAGCCCCAAAACTTAGCTCATGAGGTGAGGTTTGCTCAAGACCATATAAGGAGATAACAACTCATTCCCTTAGCCAATGTGCAGCACTAAACAAAAAAAAAAAATATTTCATATGTTTCCCTTTATACAGAATGAGGTTATGATAATCAGTCAACCAAAGAATGAAAAAATGCTCCCTCAAATAGTTGAAAGTCTCAAAGTAGTCTCCTAATCAAGAAAAAATACAGCAAGAATAGCAAGTGAAGATGGAAGGAATCAGAGGACATAGGCGTACCAGTACTTCCACCATAATTAACATCCACATATGCCCAACCACGACTGGTCCAATATTGAACACTAAGATTTAAACATCCACGTGCTTCAGCTGTAGGACCTCCTGGATCATTGTAAACTATATATTCACATCTCGCTCGTGCAGAAACCAACTAATCCCAGCTTTTTAACAAAGAAAAGACAACAAGCAGAAGCAATTCTAATGAAGGAAGTAATTACCATGACTTCGCAACAGCAGTGGAGGTTTTTCTTCATGACTAGCTTGATAGTCGGGGTTTGTTGGTGGATAGAAGTATGCATATGCACTTTGACCGGGGATATCTGTTGGAAACTTTATGAACTCTGGCCAACTGTAGTACGACCCATACATCTCACTAATAGATGATGATGACCACATAATCTCGAAATCAGTTGCTTTTGTTCTCTGATCATCCAAAGTAACCTGCAAAAATAAGAAACAATGCTAAAAGAATAATCTAAAACAGATAAATAAATACTTTCTCAAAATTCCTGTATACAGTTTGAGTAGAAGATTGGAGGGCAGAACCTTTGCTATTGACGATGGATGAATTGCAGATGCTCCTTCAACATACAAGCAATGAACCCCAGAAATCTGTTTCGGTGGATACGGGTATTTATCAAGACCATGACAACAATAAAAACTCATCAAGGACAGTACATGCAGCAAGTACAGCATATACTAGCAAGATCTTACGATGTTGTTTATATCTGTGAAAGGGATGTCAAGCACTGATACTTTTCCCTCGGCAACATTCAAAACTCCAAGATATGACTTTCCATTCGACCTGCATATATCTTTTCTAACTCAGTTAGATGAAAACCACATCGAATAATCCTCCCAGAAAAGATTCTCTTTCCTGAAGAGAAGGGGGAGGTCCGACACCATATGAAGAACCTCTTTGTCACCAAATCAACCAGCATAAAAGCACTATGATTCTCACATGTCATGATATACAGTAAAACTTCAAATAGAAAACTAATTATCAGATTGACCTGTAACTGCAGGCAACTAAAGTATTTTGGTCATCGTTCTCGAGAAAGTCATAAGACTTTAGCCCAAATACCCATAAGGGTCTTGTAAACTCAGCATCTAGGGAGTACATTGGTAGCACCTCGTTAGAAGATTCTACCTGTCAATAAAAACCAGCTAATCAAGTCTGAACTCTCTCACTTAAAGCACACGTTCGATGCCAGCAACAGTAACAAGAGCTACTGAAAGATATTTTATTGACTACATAGAAGCTGAATCTTTGATACAAAAGGTTGTGCTGGATAGGAACAATGTTGCAAAAATATAAGAAAAAGGTTCCCTTAATCCTGAAGGGAGCTAATGAAGTCAACAACGCTATCCACATTTTATCTAAAGGCCCAACTGAACAAAAAAGAAAGCAAAAGGAAGAAGTAATACAAATTATGACACCCAGGTTGTGCATAGATCGAATTAAGCACAAAAAGATATTTTTCATTTTTCTTTTCCCTCTATATTTTATGACTTGGTCAAGGGAAGCAGGGAAGGGCCATCGGGATTTATTGATTAACTTTTTGGCATATGTGTATAAGGGGTGCAGAAGGGGTAGGTTGAATTCTCTGATATCCTCACTTTTCAACAAGTCATAGAACTCAGACACCACGAAGATAAATATAGGGTCATTCAGTCAGAGGATGAGCAAGAATTTGATCCAGATTATAAGGAATTCAATTCTGACAATGAAGAGGAAAGTCATGTCCAACAATTGATTCATGCATTTGGACCACATAGCGAACAGAAAACCCAACCCACAGATGATGACTTCAGAGACATTATTAACCAGCAAGGTCTTTCACCAAGAACCAAATATCACTTTTCCCCAGGGTTACTAGGGTAGAGTTGATGGATTAATTTAGGGACAATGTCTTTAACTTTATCAAAATTGCAGTATCTGGTCAGTTGAACTTTTTAAAAGTTCGATCTGCAAAACATCAGAGATTTGACCATCTCAAATTTTTACTAATGCAACTTCACATCTCTCTAGCTAGAATGTGGCAAATATAGGGCCAGAATGAACGTTCAGTCAATAAAGCCTGAACTTTAATGCTAATGCAACACCTGCCAAGTATCCACAATTTTAACAAGTCAAAAAAGCCACTGGGTCAGATAAAAGTAAAGAACAAAAAGGAAGAGCTGTAGGCTTAAAACTGAAAAAGGACGAAACGGTTATGTTAAATAAGTGTTTGCGCAACTACAAGCATTCATGTCCCAGAAAGAGAAGTTCAAGTTCAAGCATGACATAAGATAAGGTAGATATTTAAGAAATAAAGAAAGGCATAAGATTTAAACAGTATGACACCGCACAGGAAAAGATTTACCCATTTGTAGATATTCCAGAACCCACTTCTTCTGTCGGTCACAAAGTACAGTTCTCCTGCACCAAATAGTGTTTTTAAAAAAGCAAAAACCAACAAGGTTCATGGGGTTTGAAGGGAAGAGCAAGAAATGAAGCGCACAATCCACAACATTAAAATGCCAAACATATAGGAATGTAGTGCTAGAATGATCAAATTACAATTAATATAACTAATTTCAATACCCAATATACAATAATGCCAATATTAATTTAACTCCTTCAAGTTGAGATCCAAAGAACTTATTGCTTTTCGTTGGGATCACTTTGCGCGTCATTGTTCAAGGAGCATATTTAATGAAGGCACGGTGTCACCCTAGAAGCGATAACCCATCGCTTCGCATCACTTCATTGCTTTAAGCTAAGAAGCTTTGATATTTTATAATACTGACCAAAGCATTGCAAAGAATCACAAGGAACATTTCATGAATAAACTCCCAGCATATTGTAAGTTACAGCGAATCACGAAACAAAATCTCATGTGATCCAAATCACATCATATAAATCATAAGCTTACAGTACAACCAACCTATGGAGATTGCGAGATCATACTACCAAAGTTTGTTAATAAGAGAGTAATCCCCATTTCCACACGTTCTATTTGGTTCCAAGGACGCCTAGGAAGGTGTGTTTCTTCATGTGGCTGGTAATGAGGGGAGCGATACTGACATGGAGAAGCTGCGGAAGAGGATATGTCAATTGCGCTTCATCTGCAGATGTTCGGGCGAAGATGTTGATTGACCACCTCTTGTTGCATTGTTAGGTAGGTGGCTACGCGGTTGTGGTCCTAAATCGGTAGGAGTACAACGGGTGATGTCGGGTACAGTAAAGGAGGTTTTGCACAATTGGGCCTTCAGGAGGAGGAACAGAAGTCCGAGAGCTTGGGAGATTGCTCCATTAGCCATTATGTGGGTTATTTGAGAAGAGAGAAGTAGGAGTGTTTGAAGGGCTTGACAATGATTCGTAAAATTGCAAAATAGCCTCTTGATTCTAGTTTCATTTTGATGTACTCATGTCATACCTTTTCAATAGAAAATCAGGTCTCTTTCGTAGAGAACCACATTTTGTTGTATGCTCTCTATTTTTGATATATGGCTTGTATATGGGGTTTCCCCATCATTAATAAATATATGAACGCAATTATCAATCTGACATCGTCACTTTTAAACAAGGAACCACTTTAAAGGAGCAACAACTTACATCACCAAAGATGTCTATATCATTCTAGCATCTGATATGAGATGCAGACTGTTAAGAATGAAAAAAATCGAAATTTTCAGAACCCAGAATGTGAGATAGAACTGTCTATGTAACCTGCTGAAACCATAAACTTTAAAAAAACAAAAAAACATGTCAATACAATAGTAAACTTGACGGAAACAAAGTACTCTCTGTTCCAATAAATGTCACACTATTTCCTTGTTAGTCCGTTCAAAAAAGAATGACAAACTTTTTTCTTGATAAGGTGTAAAGAATGATATACTTCTACATTTGAAAAGAGTTAAACTTTAACTTCCCCAAATTTACCCTTAATGAGAAGTTTGAAGACCACAGGTTTCAAAAGGCTTACAACCACACAAATGATATGGCTTGTTTACGACCACAAAATTCAGAAGCCTTCATTTTTTTCATGAACTCAGTTCAGAGTCAAACTGAAGGACAGCCCGATGCACGAAGCACCCTGCAATCACGTAGGGTTTGGGGAAGGGCCACACCTCAAAGGCAGGCAGTCTACCCTGATGCAACAGTCTACCCTGGCTGATTCCACGGGTTGAACCCGTGACCTTAAAGTCACGGGAAGACAACTTTACCTTTAGGCCAAACTACGCCACATAAATTGAGATGGATGGAGTAATTCAAAGCATCTTAAAAAATTATTTACATACCAACATATCTACATCAAGGAATGCAAAAACATACTTGTGACACTTGTAATCTAAAATAGTAGTGGAATATAAATTGGAAAGGAAAAACATATGCAGAAAGAAAATTTTGAGGTTGAACCATGTTTCAGAATATCAAGAATAGACCTCTGAAAAATATTGATTATGTTGCACAACATATTTCTTACCTACATCAAGAAATTTCTGCCTACACTAATTCCACAAGATTGACAAACGTCCCTACATATTTTCTGTCCTTATCTAAGGAAAATAGACGTTGGACCTAACTCAACTTCAGAGCTAGTTCAAGAGATTAGGACTGCCCAAAGGCATACAATACTACAGCCCTTGCCCTCAACATTAGCCAACTCAGCGCAGTCATTGCCTTACTAGTGCTGCAGCCATTGCCAAGTCAGTGCAGGCATTGCCTTACTAGTTCTCTCAAGCTAAATACAAGTTTATTTCACTGCTTGTGTACAGCAAATGAATATGGCTCAATTATCGAACTGCTGGACGCTTTTCGCAGGCGAATTAGGAAAACTCAGAACATTAGCCCTAAAGTAAATGGATGAAGAGAACACACCATATCTTGTACAACATTTCTTGGATGACTGAGGTGAAATGAAGAATTAGTTCCAGATTAATAGAATTTCTGACTGTACAAAAATTAACAGCTGGTCATTGTTTTTTTTTCCTGAAAAGGTTAACATTCAGCTAGTCATCGTTTTGCAGAAAAACTGCGGAGTGTACATAAACATGCATCTCTCAAATTGGTTGTATCTCTTTGTTTTGCATAAGTTATGTTTCAGTGTCCGTGAGTTGCCAGAATCTCTCCACATCACAGCCTGACATTACGAGCCTTATTTTCAGATCTGAACACCTTAAAATTCCAATATATGCTACCTAAGACCAATAATATTCACTAGGACACAAGAAGTCATTTTTGATACTTTGTTATCACCCTGGAAAAGAAAAGGAAAATCATGTTTTATGCCACGTATATGTCAGCAATCTGTTCAAGTGTACCTTGAGAAGACCATCGGGGTTCAGTGGGGGACTCTACAAGATCAGGATCACCACCTGCAACACAAATGCGCTTCTGCACATCCCTAGGGGAAGTCAAAGATAAGAAAAGAGCAAATCAACAAATAGATGGTGATGTTCTCCATATTATACCAGAACTCATATCTTTTTATTTCGCAAATGGTGATAACTTACACAGGCATGAACACAAATTGATCTCTAGGTGCATGTACCTCCTTGTGGTAGGAGTGAAAGTGTGTCTTATAGCTGTGCAAGTGTGTGTGCGAGAGAGAGAGAGAGAGAGAGAGAGAGAGAATTTTTAGGGGCATACCCATTGTCTGATATATAACCAACCCAAAGCTCCGATCTATCCCATGGCATATTTGGGTGACCCCATTCAATCCATGCAATACGTTCCCCTTTGGGGTCAATACGAGGGGAAGCATAAAAGTCATTACCACCAACTAATAGCCTTGGTTCTGCATTTATGTACCAGAGAAAGGAAAAAAAATTGAAGATCATCTATTCTACTCACATATACAGTTCAACAAATATAGCACAGGGGACTGAGGGGACGAAAGGGGCAGTATCAAAAAGATATATTAGCCTTCACAATGCATAAGGCACTTTTATATCCCATATTTGCACAGAAATAGATCTAAACAGGATGAATTTACATCGAATCATAATAAACAGCTACTGAAAAACTCACCTTGAGTGCTGTTGCTGCTCAGATCAACAGATACAATTGTGGTAATCGCATTTATACCACTTTCACGTTGATCTACAGAAGGAACAAAAAGAAGAATAAAATTCCTTAAAGAATCAGCAAAGCTGTGAAGGATAATGAATATTGAAAACCTACCTTCTCTCACTGTCACATAACGGTTAAAGCGAGAGTCAAGGACTCCATCAGCATAACATACACTTCGTCCTCCATAATCTGGTGTGAGCGGCAAGGGAGCAGAACCTAGTAGCAAAGTAACAGGACCAATTAAAAGGAAACATCCAGAAAATAGTGACTGTAAATATGATGAACTATATGCTAGAATGAAAAGGCTCCAAACATTCAGAGGAAATATAAACCAACTTGCTACCTGCGAGGCAGTTTCCTTTCTTTTCTTTTAGGGGTATTTTAATAAAATAATTACCAGTAAACTGGACAGATCAAATATGGCAAATTTGTAAATGAGCAGCTAACATCAACCCAAATATTCGCAAATGATTGTATCTGAATCCAAGTTTTTGTAAAATGACTACATAATGATAAAAATTGGAAGTGGTTATCATCAATTGCATAATATGATATAGAAAACAAATAAAATCAGTAAAGACCTGGGGACGAAATAGACTGCTTATAAAGTCTCTGGTCCTTGTAATTAGAGAAGATCAAAGTGTCTCCTGATATACAGAAATCACCACCACCATACTCCTGAGCCAACGTCCTCACGGCAAAATCTTTAGGTGTTACATCTATAGGATCTTCCCCTTGCTTTCCTGGTTCCTTCACAAGAACCGCTCGTCTGAATGCATAACAATTAAAAAACTTAGACTTCAAACAGAAGTCAGCACCCACAAGAAAAATATCACTATCTTTACAGGTTTTGGGGTTTAAACATGAGTTTCATGTGCAAATCCTGCACGATAACAATTAAAAATTCAAACTTTGCATGGAACACGGGAAAATAACACAATCGTTATTGGTTTTGTGGGTTTAAACATGCATTGCATATGCAAATTTTGAAGGCACAAGAATAAAACACAAACTTGCCCCCAAGCTTTGGCCTAGTGGTAAAGCACAGAGTTTCAAATCGTGTGAAGCTGGCCCTCAGGGATTTCTCGATGATCAAGTAAAAAAAACCAGACCTACCATAGAAATCCTCAAGAAAATTTTACAATATCCACGGCTTCCGGGATTTAGACACGAAGACATTAAACATGAGTTTTGTATGCAAATTCTGAATGCATAAGAATCAAAAACAAAATTTACACAGAACCCCCTTAACAGAAATATTACGACCATTATGGGTTTTGGAGTTTAAACGAAGACAGTAAAAATGAGTTTCATATGCAAATTAAAAATGAAAAAAGTATCAAAATTCTAAGTACACAAGATCTACAAGAAAATATCACAATACTTATGAATTTCGGCCTTTTCACATGAAGACTGTAAACCTGAGTTTCATGCAACTTTTAAATGCATTAGAATGTCATATGCCAGCAAATTAGTTGAAAATTTCATTACAAAAAGGACGAAATTCGTTAAAAGGTTGGTAATACGTGGATGGCCCACATTAGAGTTTTATTTAAGGTGTTCCGACAGCTAAAAGCATTCTCAACAAAATAAATAGGCACAATGGACGCGCGCGCGAGAGAGAGAGAGAGAGAGAGAGAGAGAGAGAGAGAGAGAGAGAGAGAGAGAGAAGGGATCATTGTTTGAAACAGAATCTGGCAATCGTCTCTCTCTTTGATTTTTCTTCATGATTCTGCACTCTTTCTTCAAACTCTTCTACATGTGCTTCATCATCATTTGCTCCTCTTCTTCTTTACTCTTCCAACCAAGTGTATTATCGTCATGGAAATTTTAGAGATCCAGCTCAAGGTGATGATGATGATGATGTTAATTTCATGCCTGAAGTTCATTATTAAATTTGCTTTATACTAGTAGTAGTTTCAGTGAATTAGTTCATATTTCATTGTAATTACGGACCATTTGGCATTTCAGTTATTGATTTGGATCCAGTATTTAGTCAATTGTTCATTTTATTATTATTGTGTCGAGTCACAAGTTCGGATTGTGATAATTGGTATCAGAGCTTCATTCCTGAAAGATGTGGATGGATAATCATGGCTAAAGGTCTGAAAGCTTTGGATGAGAAAAATGGCTAGGCAAGAGGATATCCTGAAGGTAAGAAAAATTTTCCCGCTCCCAGACTACGCTGAATAATTCCCAGGTTGGAAGTCATGCATTGTTTGAAAATATCTAAAAAATTATCTGTCATAGAAAGAGGTCAGCAGCACCAGACTGAAGCAGAGGCACCACTAGCCGGTTTGTTGCCTGTTCCGGTCAACGAAAGAAGGTTGGTTAGAGGTATGGATGGAATTTCCAATCCTTTAGGCTAGATTTTGTTACTCTTGAAGAAGATGAACCATGAGTGCCGGTGAGGAAATCTGAAAAGTATTTCCACATTTACAGGATACATGCTACCTGAGAATGGGAAGCTAGAAGTAGTTATGCTTCATTTCAATGGAAAAAACGATAACTTGGTATCAGTCCCTCTGCAGAGGAAAGGAGTAATAACTTGGTGGAGTTCAAGGAAGAAGTCTGTAAGAAATTTGGAGGGACATTGTTGGAGGATATCATTGAAGAATTCAACAAGCTAACATAAGGTTTGGTGGAGGAGTACGAAGAGGATTTTGAAGAAATAAGAGCCCAAATGTTGATCCAGAATCATACCCTCACTTATGCCTACCTTCCTATCTAGTTATCTAGGAGGACTGAAGAAAGAAATCAAGCTCTGTCAAAGACAAAGATAAGGGACTGTTTTGGACTTGCTATGAAATAAATAGACCCAGTGGAAGAGAGAGAGAGAAGGGGTCGTTGTTTGTAACAAATCTAGTATCTATCTTCGATCTTTCCTTTACACTTCAATTTCTGCTTCACAGCTTGGAAGGCAAGCAAGACTGGAGTATTCTCTGTAAAATCATGTTACAAGGAACTCACTTCTCAACAACATACCCAGATAGTAAATTGGCCTTGGAAAATGATTTGGAAGACTTCAGTGCCTATTAAGGTAGCATGTTTTGGCTGGTTAGTAACACATGAAGCTTGCTTGACACAAGAGACCCTGAAGAAGAAAGGATGGATATTATGTACAAGATGCTATTTGTGTGAAGAATCAGAAGAATCAGTGGAACACCTTTTTTTGCATTGCAAGTTTACCTGGCAAGTGTGGTCTTTGTTTCTGGCTATATTTGGAGTCCAGTGGGCAATTCCTGGTAAGTTCATAGATGTATTGGAATGTTGGGGTGCTGCTTATCCTGGTGGAGCTATGAAGAAGCTCTGGAAATCTATTGCCTTATGCATCGGATGGACAATATGGAAAGAAAGGAACATGAGATGTTTTGAAGGCATTAAGGAGCAGATCCGGAGAGTGAAATTCAAATGCTTGTATCATCTATATTTCTGAAAAGACGGAAATATTGTGTTCAGTTTAACTGATGTGCTGGACATGCTAGAATATTTAGGAATATGATGTAATCATGTTTGGCCTTTTCTGTTACCCTACAGTATCAGCTTGATGCTGTTTTTTTTAATTAATAAATTTTACCTTATCAGAAAAAGCTTCACGTTCTTCATTTTCATCAGTTCATTCTTCTTTCCTCTTTCAAACCTATGTATTATCGTCATGGAAATTACAGATATCACGCTCAATGATGCAGTCCAATCTGAGACAAGATGCCAACCATCAAGAGTCAAGCTAAGGAGACCCGAAAGCGAGCTTCGGAGGAGAGTTGGAAGCGCACAGCTCCAAGAAACCCAGGGGCGGACCGCCCATATCTCAAGGCGGGGCGCCCAGTGAAGTTCAGAGGCTTCCAGGCAATGCAACTCCCAGGGGCGGAGCACCTCCTGAAGAGGGCGGGGCGGCCTCACTCAAAACATCCCGAAAATTGGCTAAAGTGTCGGAATTTTAGCTCACTCACTGGAAGTCTCAGGGCGGGGCGCCCAAGGAATAGGGCGGAGCGCCCTCACTAGACACCTGGAGAAGACCTTCTTGGAAGGCTCCAAGAGGCGGAGCGCCTCCCTTCCCAGGGCGGGGCGCCCTTCTACAGACCCCAAGATAGTGGAAAGGTCTGCATACATCTCACCTTCCCCAGACCCCACCTTACTTTATGGGATTTCACTGGGTTTGTTTTCATTTTCAGTAAAAACGGTCTTTTATTAACAAAATAACTGAGCACTAAGCTAGTGTTGGACATTGCAAGCTGAGAGGGGCCTCTGTACAAAAGGAAAAAGGAACAGCTCCCCTACACAAAATTTATTCCTCTAATGAGCTAATAATATCAATCACGCTAATCTCATAAAAACATCCTCTAGATCACATGAAGAAGCCCATAATCCATAATCCAAGACGCCTATACTTCAGAATCCATATTGGGCTGCTTCTACCAGTGTACCTTCTCGCTTCATAGAAGTGTGTGTTTCAAACAATGACGCCCAAAGTTATCCCAGCAATAAGCTAGCGCTTGCTTCTTTGAATCTCAACTTTAAGCAGTTGGATTACTACTAGCATTATTGTACCTTAGTTGCTAATATCAGCTATTTTATTGCAATTTGATCATCATAGTACCAAGTCACTATATATTCGTGGCATTTCGTTCCCCGTGGACCATGACAGTAAACATAACATTGACATACATACTATAAAAGCATAACATGAAAAAAAAATTCAAACTTTACATAAAGCACACAACAAAATGTCAAAATATTAATGGGTTTTGGGGTTCATACACACAGAAAAGAGGAAATTAGATTACCCGGACTCGGTAGGGCGAGATTCAAGCCAAAAAAGATGAGCAAGTGAATCAACAGCAAAGCCACCGAGGCGTTTAGTGGAGCCAGAGACAATATCAGCAGTGATGGGTGACTTCCAAGAACCATATGGGGCTTGAGGTGGGGGTGGTGTTGTAGAAGACATTCTTGTAGGAACAAAGCGTTTGGTGGTGCGTTTGATGTGAATCAATGAACAAAAAGAGTAGAAGGGAGTATAGTGACGAGTGAGAGTGGCTATGGCTGAAAATGCCATTTAGTATTAAGTGTGAGCTTCTTCAAATGTGAAGGGGTAAGTGCACATAAAATTTCACATGATATCTCCAAATTTGACTAGTTTTGAGAGTTTGTCCCATTTTTCATGGTTTAGGAAAAATTGACCTCCATCTTGGCAAGTGTTGAAGAAGGGAAAAGAGGTTGTGGGCAAATGTTGCGCTACCAACACCTAGTCTTATTTATTTTCACAGATTTCGAGGCAATATAGTTGGACACGGGTAGAAAGAGTCATGGCAAGTATTGTCCTGCCAACACTTCAAGATAATTTAGCTGGAGATAGCGTGAGGGAGAACGCGCATCATTAATTAGGTATTATGGGATATTTTCATCTAAATATTATCAATTAACTCAACGGGACCTTGTTTTTGCTAAACCACGTTTAATGGGGTCAAAAATGAAAACCCTTACCTTCGATGTCATAGTTATGTAAATCTCCCGTAAGTGCACGACGTAGCCTATTTGGGTGATTTACAAAATTATGCGAAGAAACATCCTACTTTACACAAAAATGTCAATATTTTCGCACTCACAAAACATAGCAATCTTTTTTATAAATTGTATAAATACTTAGAAAATACACTCTTAAACCCCATGTTCCTACACGTTCAATACACATGTTTCATACAATCACATAAATTTCAGTTCCTAAGTGATTCAAAACCCTAATCTCTCTATATTGCATACGTGATTCAAACCAATCGCGATTTTTCTACAATTCAACTGCAATAGCAATTAACAGTCGCGATTTTGCTACAATTACCGATTTGAATTCGTGTTCTATATTAGAACTTGCAGTACCGATAACAATTTTTGTTCGCAAGTGAAACTGATTATGTATTTTGCAGTAGACAACTGAAACTGATTCAATTTTCTGTTGTATTCTGCTACAAAAATGTATTTTGCAGCAGTAATTGCAATTTAATCGTCATATATGTTTAGAATTTGATAGCTACGATGCTAATTGTACTACAACACCGTGGACATTGGAACACAAATTATCGATATATCGATTTCATAGTCGATAGAATTGTGTTAAGCACTGATTCAGATTTTGAAAATTTAATTAGAGGCTGCAATTAGAAAGCAATTAGGAGTTGACACACTAGACAAATATACTGAAATCAAGTACAAACTGAACGACCGATCTTCAGCATTGCAGATTTACAATTACATTGGAGTTGAATTTTACATTAACTTAAATAATCAATTTAAGGATGTAGAAATGTATCCATTGTGTATTGGATTGATCAATATAATAGTAGATCAGTGTCTAATTCAAGATACATCGCTAATTCCTTTACATGAACATGAAGAGAGTAGTAATGCCAGAGAGATTTACAATATCAATACATCTGCCATACACTCTAGAGATACATCTGGAATAAATCGCATGTGTGAACCTATGTTGATCAAGTTGGAAGATTGTGAAGATGATGAAACTGCGCATGCGACAATAATTACTGACCCTAACCACAAAAATTTCGTCGAGGGGTCGGTTTATCAAGATAAAGCTATACTTGTCAATGCAATGAAGCATTATGCTTTGAGAAATAAGTTTCAATACAAAGTGAGCAGATCAAGTAGAACTAGGTATGAAATCTTTAAACATACATTATGTACACGTTGGACATACACTTGATGTAGCTTTACTATATTGATGTGGAAACTAATACATGAACACTTTGAATCCCAAGATCAGATTTTAGATGAGAAATGAAAGAAATAGTAGAAATAGATAAGGTTGATGTTCATAAGGAAAAGTAAGAGAACAAGAACAAATTAAAAGATGAAATAGTAGCTTACACCAAATACTTAGAACCAACTAGAAACCAAGGCTATATCAAACCAAGACCATAAGTTGAGCACAAGCCAAGAAGACAAGCTATCAAGAAGGATAGATTTGATTACTACAATGGAAATTCAGCGTGCAGCAATCAAGAGTTGTTCACAAAAGAACATAATCTGTCCCAAAACCTCTCTCAAAGAGTCTTCAAATATGATGATAAACTAGGGTTTACAATGACAAAATCAACTATTTATAGCTAGGGAAATAACTAAGTTCAGATGGCCTTGGCCCATTAGCTAAATAAGCACAAAATAAACTAAGTAAAGGCTACTGAATTTTCCCTCTCTTTTAGCATGACCCAAGGCCCAAAATATAGTGTATCTTTCTCCTTTATCACGTTCCAAGGCCCAAAATATCCTATCCATCTTGGTCTGCACTTAGGAGTATTTGTGTCATGTTGATCATTTTTAATTCTTCTCTCGCATCTGATTTGTGTGCTTCTTCTATTCCTTGTCCCACAAGCATATTTGTGAAGCTTTGTATTTCCTCTTGAATCCTCCTAGCATGAGCTCGATTTATTGGACCACTTGGTACTTGTAGATCATTGGAGGTGACTTGGTCATCCTTGCTCACATCATATACAGTACACATACAATGCATAAAATACTGAACATACATTATGTACACATTTTCCGTACACATTTTCCATACACTTAAAGATAGCTTGTCTATACACTACACATACAATGCATAAACACATATCATAAGTTATGTACACATTGGACATACACTTTAGTGTAGCTATGTAGCTTATGCTATACAATACACATACAAACACGCACTATGTACATACTGCACATACAGTGCACATACAAACTACAAGGCGAAAAGACGCTACACGCACTGTGAACACATTGCACATACAGTGCACATACATTATGTAACAGTTTTGCGTAGTTGGATTGTTCTATTGGTTTTTTTTTTAATATATATGGAATCTATTGCATAACTTCAACCTTATATGCACTGCTGAAAATTGCACATGGAAATTCTGTGCTTCAAGCTTAAATTCTTCACCCATTTTCTAGATTAGGAATTTCATTCATGAGTACACATGCACATTGAAGGAGAGAATTTATTCATAACGTCAAGCAACAACATCGATAATTGGGGGCATTATTAAGGACAAATATACTGATCTGAAAAGAATCCACAGACCTAAGGATATAATTGAAGATGTCAGGAAAGAAATGGGCGTGAAGATTCCATACATGAAGGCATAGAGAGCAATGGAAAAAGCACTTGAAATGGTGAGGGGTGATTCGAGTGAATCATACAACAAGTTTCCAAGCTATTTGTACATGTTACGAGAGAGAAATTTGGGCTTAGTAATTGACTTGTGTATGTTATATGATGACCGCTTCTTGTATGTCTTTGTGGCGCTCAATTCTTTGATCAAAGGATGGGAGTATTATAGGCTAATTGTAGTCGTAGATGGGAGTTTCATTAAGGCAGCACACAAAAGCACATTTCTATCGGCTTCTACACTGGATGTTGTGATGTCAAAAATTCAAACCTCATTGCGTATATTTAACTGACTGTTGATGAACATTTGTTGTATGCCTAAATGTTAATAATAGTGTGATTAGTATGCCTACTGCATGTCAAGTTTATACTCAGATAGAGCATGGTTAATTTATGCCCACTATGTATGTCTATTGTCTGGAGATGGAGCATGGTTATTGTGAATGTCCACTATTTGTGTTTGCCCACTGTGCAGAGCAAGCATTGTTGTTTTGTGTATGGCTTATGTGTGGCAAATGTATGTAAGAGAATGAAATTGTGTCCACTGTGTATGTCCACCGTATGAATAATTTATTTTAAATTGTATGTAAGAGAATGAAATTGTGTCCACTGGGTATGTCCTCCGTATGGAAAGTGTATGTGCAGAAGTTCTCTACATGTTTTATTGTCATATCTCCATTCTATTTACACATTATCTCCAATGTATATTTTTATTAACGGGCTGCATCTTACCACTCGCATATGTCGTAGTTAATCTAAAAATGATGATGTGTGGGAGTGGTTCTTTGAGCATTTGAGAGAAGCTTATGGTGAAAGGGCAGACATGTGCATCGTATCAGACAGTAGCAAGAGCATCTTGAAGGCTAACTCAATTGTGTATCTTGATGTTCCACACTATGCCTGCATTTGGCATTTGTGGAACAATGTAAAGATAAAATTTAGGAGGAGTAATAAGAAACTGTATGAGGTATTCTTTACCGTGCCCAAAGCGTACACAGTGAGAGAGTTTGATGCTAAAATGAATAAGGTAGTAGAACTAGATGCATGGGTGAAACAGTACTTGTCTGATGTTGGCTAACATAAGTGGGAAAAAGTCTATGCAACAACCAATAGGTCTTAGACAATGACATCGAACATAGCAGAATCGATGAATCCAATAAAAAAATAAGGGATGGATCTGCCTATATTGCCTTTCTTGGAATATATGAGAGATTTGGTAGAAACCTAGAACAACAATAATAGGGAAATGGCTAATGGGACATTCACAAAACTTGGAAAAAAATATAACAAGATGCTCAATGATAGATGAACTCTAGTAGTCCGAATGAAGGTAACCACCGCGTATGTCTACAGTATGGAAAGTGCATGTGCATAAATTTTCTGAGCATTATTGCTATTTTCTGTGTTCTATGGTAAGTGTTTATGCAGCTGAAACTTTATGTATCGACACCCATACAGTGTGTCGTTCTTTGCAATGCTTTAGGTTTGAATGTTAATTTCTTTTGCTTTCTCTTATCTCAAACAGGTATGCATTAAGAAAAAATAATGCTTAGTGATATTATAGCATATGATTATATCTGTATGCATTAGTTATTGTGGGCATGCCCTTTGTTAAGTTAAAAGAAGTTTAATCCATAGTGTATGTGTATTGTCTCAACAGGTGAAGCCTAACGGGGATTCATATAGTGTTACTGATCCAATGGATAAAGTGCAAACCAAATACTTGGTTGATCTGAAAATGCATACCTGTTATTATGGAAGATTTCAAATTGACGAAATGACATATCCACATGTTGTTGTTGTACTTAAAAGCAAGAACATAGAGGAAGAAACGCTTGTTTCCTATACTACACAAAGAACTACTTGGTCAAGTGATGCAGGGCAAACCACCACAAGACCATTCACTCGGAGTCAAGCCAAAGAGATCCAAGATGCTAAGTTACACTTGGTATGGAAAGACATGGAAGATGGGAGCTCCGGAGGTGGTTTGAAGATCATGCATTTGAGCAACATTGAAGGAGGAGCGCCCCAAGCTCATCTTGAGGAGCCTTAACACTTCCAAGGATGGGGCACACCACCTGCTAAAGAGGGCAGACCGCCTACTTCAACTTAGCCCGAAATTTGGCCAAGTATAGAAGTGGCCACTCTCTAGACTTTAAGTGGGCGGACCGCCTCTATAAATGGGCAGGCCGCCTACTCTGCTGGTGACTCTTAGGAAATTCAAAAGAGGCGGACCGCCTAGTGAGGTGGATGGACCGCCTACCCCCTATGACAGCATGACGGGATTCCTTCTATTTATGTGTGTAATTCCAACTATAGCTCTGCGTGGCCTTTATTGTTTTAACCCACTTAGGGGTATTTAGGATCGTTAATTATGCATAGAAGGAGACTATAAAAGCCTCCCTTAGGGCTTTAATTTCATTTACCTTATCTTGAACATTGAATACACATGAGCAAAGCTCTCTTAAACCCTTATTATTTTGGCTTGAATTCAATTGGAAGACTCCAAGTTGAACCTCGATTCTCTTTCGATCATTCTATTTGTGAGAGCCGAGTGTCCTGAGGATAGTTGCTTAGTGTAGGTGTTCCTTGACCTTCACCAGAGGCGTAGCGAGACAAGTTCCTCGTTGCTACTTAGGTAATTGTTCGAGCCACGTCTCACTTTTATCTTTACTTTATCGCTTCTGTATTTTACCCCGTATCAGTTTGTATCAGAGCACAGATATGTTTTGTTTCTACAAACCCTCGATCGTGCCATTTTATCTTTGTGTTTGTTGTTTTATTGTCTTGTTGTTGTTACTGTGAATAGAAGAAAAAAATAGAAAAACTTAAAAATTACAAAAAAAAAAAAAAAAATTGGAACTTGTTGGATTTGAACCCCAAAACATTGAAAATCATTGGCGTTTGTTCTATATTTGATTTCCGTTCTTTTGGTACCAAAATTTCGTGATTTGGTGCTGTGATTCAAAGTTTGAAGAATCAAAATTCCAAATTTTCAAAAAACCCTAGAAAATCTTGCTTCAAAATGAAAATCGATTTGTTGTTGTTTGTTTGGGCTTAAAATCTATCAGGGATTGTTTAGAATCAATATATACATCTTTGGGTACTATTAGAATTGAAAACAACCTGAAAATCGTTGAAAATTTGGGTGCAAAAGACCAAGAACACGTTCTTTAAGGTTGCAGGAATTTGCAGCAGGCGCCCCGCCTACTCCAAGAGGCGGACCGCCCACTTTTTGGCAACTTCTCTGAACTTTTGTTGGACTAACCACCCCTGTTACGAGGCAGGGCACCTACTTCTGGGAAGGTTGCCCGGGTAGTTTTTTTGTAGGTTTTCGTGTTTCTTTTGCTTCCATTACTTCCGGCTAGTACTTTTAGAGTAATACTTCTACTTAATTAGTACTAGTTCATTGAGTGTTTAGGATACTCGTGCGTAGAGGAGAGTAGAATTCAAAGAAGCTTCGTAGAACATTTTTTCTTCAAGTGCTCACTTATATAGCATAGCGTTCATAGAGTCACATCAACTCCACTCTTTTCGAAGAGTATTTCGTTTTTGTGAACTTGATTGGTTATTGAGGAGGTTGTTCAACTACAAGGAAGCCTTTGGAATCAAGCTTGAGTGATCCTACCTACAAATTGAGTGTACCCGAGTGACATTCAAAAGCGAGGGAGTGAGTGAAGACTTTTTACTCTAATTTCATCTTGTCTTTGATTTCTTGTAGGTACATGGCAGAAGAAGGAGGAAAGTCCATACCGGTCCTAAAATCCACTTTGGCCCACCTATTGGCCGAGGTGAGATTAATAAGCTTGAGACTTGAATGTCTTGAAAGGGAGAAAACCCCTAGTGTTAACAAAGATGCCGGAGAAGGCACAAGTGATGGCTCAACCATGAGACCATAGCAATTTGCAACAGTTGAAAGATGAAGCTACTCGTCGAGCAAGATTGTTGGGCATTCCCCAACAAGTGGGTATTCCCCACAACTTGGGCATTCCCCAAGATGTTTTTCCACCACAAGAGAGACCCCAAAGAAATATTGTTCCAGATGAGCAATATGTTGATGCTCAAGAAGGGGAGACACCCGAGCTTGGTGATGAATTTAAAGACTTTGAGGCGACCTATCTGAATAGGAGGCCAATGCAACAAGGTCGTGGTATGAATAGAGGTCGTGAGAAAGGTAGAGGACCTCAAGTGAGGTATGTGGGGAGGAACTTGAGAAGAGAATATAATGGTTATGATGACTACTACTATGGGGGTCAACCAGAACCTTATCGTGGGGGTTGTGATAACAATCTAAATAGTGTCAAGATCACTATCCCATCCTTCCAAGGGACTAGTGATCCGGAGAAATTCCTAGAGTGGAAGGTGCAAGTTGAGAGAGTCTTTGACACAAATGATATGTCGGATGAGAAGAAGGCTACATATGCTATTGCTTTGTTTGAGTCCTATGCTTCTACTTGGTGAGAGTCGATCAAGAGGTCTAGACGAGCTATTGGGATGCCTACTCACATAACTTGGGAACAATTGAAGATTGTGATGCATGAAAAATATGTGACTCCCAAGTTCCAGCAAGAGCAACTCAAGAGACTCTATGAGTTGAGACAAGGTACCAAGTCGGTTGAAGAATATGTCAATGACTTTGAAAAGAACCGAATGGCCATTGACATGGAAATAGAAAATGTTGATCAAGCTACCATTAGGTTCAAGAATGTCTTGAACCGAGAGATTGTTTCTCAATTGTGTTTCACCATTTTCGATCACTCCAAGAAGCCTATGATGATGCCCCCGTGGAAGCCGAAAGGTGGAGTAAGGAAGACAAAGCCACTTGCTATAGAGGTACTACTTCTACTCCTACTAGCCAAACCAAGAATTGGAAGAGTCCTTACACTGGTGGTGCTAGTGGAAGCCAAAATGTGAAGAAGCCCTATGAGAAAGCTACAACAAAAAGTGACTTCAAGGAGTTGGGAGGTAATTCTAAAACACATTTGAATTCTCTCCCTCCTTCTTCTTTTCAATGTCGCAAGTGCAAGGGCTATGACCACTTTGCCAAAGATTATCCCACCCGTAGAACAATGATAGTCATGGATGATGGGTTTGTGTATGAGGAAGAAAGTGAGCCCGAGAGTGAGGTAGTTGAGGGAGATGAGCGAGATGAGTGTATAGAGAATGCGGCGGAGGGTGATGATCCTAACATGTTTCTAGTGGTACGTCGTAGTTTGAGTGCCATGGTGAGTAAGGAGAAAAGGGATGTACAAAGGGAAAACTTGTTCCATGCTAGATGTAAAGTGAGGGGACAAGTGTGCTCCATGATTATTGATTCGGGTAGTTGTGCTGATGCGGTGAGCCAATCTTTGGTGCGACAATTAAAATTACCTACCCTTAAACACCCAAAACCCCTACCATTTGCAATAGTTAAGTGAGTGTGGGGAGTTGAAGGTGGTGGAGCAAGTCTTGATAAAGTTCCAGATTAGGAACTATCAAGATGAGATCATGTTTGATGTGGTGCCAATGCAAGCTTGCCACCTCTTGTTTGGTAGGACTTGGCAATATGATAGGAGTGTGGTTCATGATGGCCGAACCAACACTTACACAGCTAATCATAAGGGTAAGAAGTATGTGCTCACGCCCTTGACGCCTAAGCAAGTGAGTAATGACTATAGGCGCATGAAGGAATTGAAGGAAGCGGCTAAAGGTAAGTCCATGGAGACTAGGCCTTTGGTCGAGAGTCAAGATACTCCACCATCTTCTACCGGTGGCATTTGTGCTTTGATGCAACCGGGTGAGCTCTTGAGAGGAAATGATAGCACCAAATTGCTCATTTGTCTAGTGCACAAAGGTATGGTTTTAAATTCCGGTTGTGATTATGCTACTAATTCTAACCCTTTTCCTAGTGCTATTGAGAATGTTTTGAAGGTTTTGGAGGACATGTTCCCGGATGAGATGCCTAGTGGTCTTCCTCCATTGAAGGGGATTGAGCACAAAATTGAATTTGTCCCGGGGTCCTAAATCCCAAATAAGCCGGCCTATAGGAGCAACCCCGAAGATACAAAGGAGGTTCAAAAGCAAGTGGATGAGTTGCTCAATAAAGGCTTGTTTCATAAAAGCTTGAGTCCGTGTGCTGTACCCGGTCATTTTTATGCCAAAGAAGGACGGGACATGGAGGATGTGTGTTGATTGTCGTGCGGTCAACAAGATAACGGTAAAGTATCGTCATCCCATTCCTACACTTGATGACATGCTTGATGAATTAAGTGGTTCTAGTATCTTTTCTAAGATAGATCTCAGGTCCTGCTACCACCAAATTCGAATGAAACCGGGTGATGAGTGGAAAACCGCATTCAAGACCAAGTTTGGTCTTTATGAATGGTTGGTGAGCCTTTTGGCCTCTCCAACACACCTAGCACCTTCATGAGGTTGATGAACCATGTCTTGAAACCGTTTATCAACAAATTTGTGGTTGTCAATTTTGATGATATCTTGATATATAGCAAGTCAATAGATGATCATGTTGTCCATTTACAGCAAGTGCTTGAAGTGCTAAGAGCCAAAAAGCTCTATGCCAATTTTAAGAAATGTGCCTTTTGTGTTAAAAATGTTTGTCTTCTTGGGCTTTGTTGTTAGTGCAAATGGTGTGGAGGTTGATGAGTCCAAAGTTGAAGCCATTAGAGATTGGCCTACTCCTACCACCGTATCTCATGTGAGGAGTTTCCATGGCCTTGCTTGTTTCTATAGGCGATCTGTTAGAGACTTTAGCACCATTGCTGCGCCACTCACCGAGCTGGTGAAGAAAGACAAGCCCTTTGTGTGGGGAGAGCCTCAAGAGAAGGCTTTCCAAGAGTTGAAAAGTAGGTTAAGTACTGCCCTTTTGTTGCAATTGCCTGACTTCGGAAAGGCATTTGAGGTTGTGTGATGCCTGGGGGGTTGGTATTGGAGATGTTCTCATGCAAGATGGGAAACCCATTGCCTAATTTAGTGAGAAGTTGAAGGATGCAACCTTGAATTACTCTACATATGACAAGGAGTTGTATGCCCTACTGAGAGCTCTAGCTCATTGGCAACATTATCTTTGGCCAATGGAATTTGTGATTAAGAGTGATCATGAGTCACTTAAACATCTTAGAGGCCAAGAGAAGTTGAACAAGAGGCATGCCAAGTGGGTGGAGTTCATTGAGTCTTTTCCCTATGTAATTCATTACAAGAAGTGAAAGGACAATGTTGTAGCCGATGCACTTTCTAGAAAGTTCGCTCTTGCTACCACTCTCGCTTCTAGGCTATGGGTTTTGAAAGTATAAAATTGATGTATGAACATGAACCAAAGCTCAAGAGCATTCATGATGCTCTAAAGAGAGGGGAAAGGGTGGAGAAATACCAATAGGTAGATGGATACATTTTAAAAAATAGGAGAGTTTGGCTACATTGTGGAGGCTTGATGGGTCACTTTGGGAGGAATAAAACCTTGGCCATTCTCACAGAATAATTCCATTGGCTGAAGATGGGGTTGCAAGTTGAGAGACTATGCAAAGCTTGCTTAGAATGCAACCATGCTAAGTCCAAGTCAAATCCCCATGGTTTGTATACTCCCTTATCTATTCCTACTAGCCTGTGGATGGTCATTTCTATGGATTTTGTTATGGGATTAGCACAGTCTGGGGGGGGGGGGGACATGATATCATTTATGTTGTCGTGGATAGGTTCTCCAAAATAGCTCACTTCATTCCATGCAAAAAGAGTAATGATGCACAACATGTTGCTTATTTGTTCATTGATCATGTGCTAAACTTGCATGGTGTGCCTCAAACTTTAGGAAAGGGAAGTTGGCACCCCGAGGAGATGGACCATTCCATGTGCTATCCAAGATCAACAACAATGCATACGTGATTCATTTTTCCGGTGAGTATAATGTTTCTAGTACATTCAATGTTTCTGACTTAACTCTTTATGATGTAGGTGATGATGCCGTGGAGGATGATGCCTTGATTTCGAGGACAAAATCTTCTCAAGAAGGGGAGGATGATGCGGGGCAAACCACCACAAGACCATTCACTCGGAGTCAAGCCAAAGAGATTCAAGATGCTTACTTACACTTAGTATGGAAATGAATGGAAGATGGGAGCTTCAGAGGTGGTTTGAAGATCATGCATTTGAGCACCATTGAAGGAGGAGCGCCCCAATCTCATTTTGAGGAGCCTCAACACTTCCCAGGATGGGGCACACCGCCTGCTAAAGAGGTCAGGCCGCGTACTTCAACTTAGCTCAAAATGTGGCTAAGTATAGAAGTGGCCACTCTCTGGACTTTAAGTGGGCGGACCGCCTCTGTAAATGGGCGGACCGCCTACTCTGCTGGTGACTCTCAAGAACTTCAAAAGAGGCGGACTGCCTAGTGGGGTGGACGGACCGCCTACCCCCTGTGACAGCATGACGGGATTCCTTCTATTTTTATGTGTAATTCCAACTATAACCCTGCGTGGCCTTTATTGATTTAACTCACTTAGAGGGTATTTAGGACCTTTCGTTATGCATAGAAGGAGACTATAAAAGCCTCCTTTAGGGCTTTAATTTCATTTACCTTATCTTGAACATTGAATACATATGAGCAAATCTCTCTTGAACCCTTGTTATTTTGGCTTGAATTCAATTGGAAGACTCCAAGTTGAACCTTAATCCTCTTTCGATTCTTCTATCTGCGAGAGCCGAGAGCCGTTGGGGATAGTTGCTTAGTGTAGGTGTTCCTTGGTCTTCACCCGAGGTGTATCGAGATAAGTTCCTCGTTGATACTTAGATAACCATTCGAGTTAATCGTTCGAGCCACGTCTCACTTTTATCTTTACTTTATCGCTTCTTCCGTATTTTACCCCACATCATCAAGTCATAAGAAGTTTCTGTGTATACTATTCCTGATACAGTCACATGGGACATCCCTGCACATATCTTAGCACAAGTTAATGTACCACCTATTGGAAGAAAACAACCCGGAAGGGGAAAAACACCAAGATACAAGTCTTCTTGGGAAAAGAATACAAAGAGACCAAGGATTACATGTGGAGCTTGTGGGAAAGAGGGGCACAACATAAAAACTCGTAGGAATCCAAGAACATATTATTACTGTGTTAGTTACAGTTGTTAGCATTCTATTTTAAATACTGTTTTGGCTACCATTTTTTATTCTGGATTAGTGTTACTCGAAAAACAATGTTTGAATAATTGCAGAATACTTGTTAGTGTTCCATGTTAACTATTATTTTAGCTAATATTTTGAATTTTGAAAAATCATGTGTGTTCGCTAGTTGTATGTAAGAGTTAAGAAGACAATTGTCGTATGTCCAATATGTATGGTTGATGTATTGAAAGTGTATATACACTGTATATAAATGTCTGTAAAATGTATGGAATGGCTATAACTACATTGTATAGAATTCTATATATTGCATATACACTGTATTGAAAAACATATACACTACACCTACACTGTCCATCCACAGCTCTATATTCTCCTCCAATAAATCATCAATGTCCATCCGTACTTTCTCTTTAACAATGGAAAAGGTGTGTGTTTCATCGACACCAGTTACTTTAACATCTACGTCATCCTCACCAATATCTGATATCCTTATCTCTTTTGGTGCGATTGCTTCTTGTCTAATGTCAGTAGAATGTGCTAGTGATTTATCCGAGAACTCTAACAATATTTCTTCTTCATGATGTTGAGAATGAATACCAGTAGCTTGTACTGTTGCTTCTTTTTACATTTCATTGAAATTTTTTCTTTCAATGTCTTTTGACTGAAGCATTAGCATTTTTAGAACTTTCATCTGCAGTGTGTATGGTTGCTGTATTGGAAGTGTATATACACTGTGTATGGTTGCTATATTGGAAGTGTATATACACTGTGTATGGATGCTGTATTAAAAGTGTGTATACACTGCGTATGGTTGTTGTATCAGAAGTGTATATACATTATATATAGACATTCCATATAATGCATATCCAATGTGTAGATATCATGACAATTGGTAAGATATGAAAATTGAAGAATTCCCTTAAATACAACCACATAAATCCAAAATAGGCATATTAATCCAATAGGAAGTTCTCTCACAAAACTGAATTCTAAGAACTCAAAACAAGGAAAAGAATGATAATTGCATACACAAACAAAACACATGCAAGGACTTAATAATAGAATACCTCCAACAATTGGATGATCTTGCAATCCTGAAAATGCTTTTATTTGTTTAATGATTGAACATAAGTGTCATGTATTTTACTACACCTTCTTTCTTGCATGTAAGTTCTTGGATTCTCTTAAATTAACTCCTAATAATGGAAAATCCAGTTGTATTTTACTTTATAAACATTTCATACAGTGCATATACACTTTATAGAAAAGCATATAGACACAACACTTACACTGTCCATACAAAGCATAGAGATTAGTATTGCAGTGCACATACACAACACCTACACTTCCATACAAAAACGTAAAGTTTTGTGGAATGCGTATATACAACACATACACTGTCTATACAAAAAGTGGGAATACACGTAATAATGAATATAGAAATTGTACATTGCTAATAAATACAGAAAATGAGGAACCTTACCAATATATACATCCATCCAGACAATGAAAAATGCAAAGCATCCGATAGCTAACAAACTTTTCCAAAAAAATACTACTGTTTTAAGTGTTCAAACTACCTAACACAAACCAACCACCTATCCCATGAAACTACTAAGTTAGGGTACAACACGAAACTTTCTGCGCCTTGGACCACCATTCTTTCTAAACTGTTGCCCAGTAACCTCATCTTTACTATTTGTATCTTCATTCTGCTTAGCTTGTGCATAGTCCCAAAGGAGAGTGCCTAGCTTCGAGCGGTAAATAGTAGCATTAAAATCAAAAGGAGGGATATCGTAACACCAAGTGAATTACTCAGAATACGCATCAACAAAGAGTCCACAATCAGTGAACACTTATCACTTGCATCTAGATCATAACAAAGAGTCCACAATCAGTGAACTCTATAGGTGTTCACTTCATATCTAAGATTTTTTCTTAAAAACATACACTTGCATCTAGATCTTTCATTGATAAGGTTCACATACTTGCAAATCCATATACTCTGTTGCTAATTTTGTTTCCTGTGACCACTTATCACTTGCATCTAGATCTTTCATTGCCTCTTTAAATTCTATCTCTATACCCAAAATGGTGAAGAAAGCCGTGAGTCATTACTGCGTGGCATGATGCAATACTTGAAGAGATGCACTGTCACGACCCAAAATCCTGAATAGTCGTGAAGGCACCCGAACTAACCCCGTCGGGTGAACCCACTCGCTAAATTAATAGTTACTTACAATAATACCGATAAAAAAATATAGTAAATTCTAATGATGTGGCTTTAACAATAAAATGCGTGGAATATCCCTAAATACAAGAAGAATGTCTAGTCCTCTACCATAAGTCATGAGCATCTATAAGATAAATTTATAAATGAAATATCCCAAATATTTGAAACAAGTGAAGAGCAAGGAAATAATTGAAAGGTGCGCCACCACGGAGCAAGGATGGCTAGCTCACCGCTGATATATAGGAAAATCTTCAAATTCTAGCCATGAGGCTTACTGGTATTCGGAACTGCATCTGCCCGAACAAATAATAAGAAAACAACTAGAAAATAATGTAAGTCTAAAGGACTTAGTAGGTGGGTAGACTAGTTCCTCTGAAAGAGACAAACCAATCTAAGCAATTAATTAATAGAATAGAGGAGGGAGAAAGGAAACATATTATCAATAATTCATCAAATCACGTGATAAATATCGAGTAATCTAAATCAAGAAAACTAAAAATTAACCTCAACTCATAGCATAAAATAATGTGTGGGCATACTCCGAAATAGATAATAGATTTGATAGTGACCAACTTCGAGACTATCAGTTATGGACCAACTCCGACATAAATAGTGGATCAACTCCAAAATAAAATAGTAGCTTTGATAGCGGACCAACTCCGAGACTATCAATATGGACCAACTCAAAAATACATAGTAGCTTTGATAGTGGACCAACTCCGAAATAAGTAGTGGACCAACTCCGAGACTATCAATATGGACCAACTTTGAAATAAATAGTGGAGCAATTCTGAAATAGAATATTGGACCAGCTCCAAAAGAACTAACTAATTATAAATTTCCAGACTACTAATCCATAAGCCAATATAAGAACCCAAGACATAATAACATACACTCGTAATAAATAATCAGGTCATAAAGAAGTTGCTTAAACCTCTAACCTGGCACGTGTGTCTACACGTCTGACTATATAATCAAACATGTATATAACTTGCAACACATTAAACAACAAGGCAATTACAACCATGAGAAAATATGTGCTTCACGATCCAGGAAAACAACACTGCATATTCCAAATTTAAATTCAAACACAAAAAAAATGTGTAAACGATTACACCTAAGGCAGTGCACATACAAGGAATGTATGCACATTATCTTGCGTGGATAATTCCACCAAAGAAAGAGATAGAATCAACTACCTCTGTCCGAAGAAGCAACCACTACTCTACAATCTCTTTTCACCATCGAATCTCTTCCAAACGGTCTCGCTCTAAATAAAATAACGAAATACATAATTAAATATATTGATTCAAATTCCCGAGTCTAAAACTTGTTCAGAAGGACGAATTATTTTACCGAGTCACCCTCAAATTCATGAGTCCAAAATTATGATTAGCATTGAATCTAGCGCCCAAATGGGCTATTTTTTTTAGTTGAGCAACAAAAATGGGTTGCTCAACTAAAAAGTAACAAAAATAAGTATGACTTATAGCATATAATAAACGAAGAAATTGGACGGACTAACAGAGCAAATATTTAAGCAAGTCGGCATTTATTACGCCGACTTAGTAAGTCGGCAGAACAAATGCCGACTTGCGATGTTGTTTTTACTAACGCTGATCTACATTAGGAGCCCATTTGGATTAGCTGATTTAAAGTGTCTGATAAGCATCAAGTGCTGAAAACACTTTTAGGTACTGAAGCTGATTTTATAAATAAGCAGTTACATATTTGGATAGAAGTGCTGAAACTAGTAATAAGCAGTTAGTGTATTTGGTAAAAAAGTGGTGATAAGTACATTTTTATTAAAATTACTAAAATATCCTTTAAATTATTTACAAAAAAAAAAAAAGTTAAAAGTATGTTTACATTAAAAATGACAAATGACGAATATAGAATGAGGAGGATGTTGAAAATTTACTTTTCGAAATGATATTTCATGGATTACAAAATATTTTAGGGATAAAATAGTAAAATACTTGGTCAAACTAAAAGTGCTTATAAGCTGAAAAGAAATAAGTTGAGAATGACCAATTTATGGCTTATAAGCACTTGACTTATAAGCACTTTTAATTCTTACCAAACATGTAGATAAGCCAAAAAGTACTTAAGCTGATTTGACGAGCTTATAAGCTTAGCCAAACACCCTTTAGTTTTGCCGATTTATAAGTCGGCAAAACTTCTGCCGACTTCCATGTATTTTTCTCTCTTTATAACTCCTGCCTCACATCTTTCATCTACTACCATCGATTACCTCTCATTTCTCATCTTTTCTCACATTTCTTATAAGCAACAAAAAACAGTTTTTTTTTCTCTTGTTATGTCGAAAGTAAATGAATCATTTTATTGTGGAGGCAAAGTGTTACATGAAAACAATTCAATCATATATAGCTTACCTCCTAAAAGTAATTCCAAAGTTCCAACTACTATTTCGTATGATAGGTTTGTTGGTATTTTATTTAAGAAAATGAATGTTGATCCAACACGGGAAAAGATTTTAATTTTTAGTGGGTATGCACACTCATCTACTAGCCAAGGTGTGACAATATATTGTGAGTATAATATATATGACAATGAAATATTGACGGAATTTTTAAAGTTACCGTAAGAAATGATGGGCAAAATGTCCATACGATTAATTGAAATTTATGTCCGTACTGAACCACACATGATAAATGAAGTTTTTTCTGAGCAACATTGTGTTGATCTTAATGTTCCAAGTGAATTTACTCAATTGCAAGTAAATAGGCTATTTGAGAGGCCTCTAATCAGTTCTGACAGAATTCTAGGTACGTATTTAAAATATTGTTATGAATTAAAATAATAGTTCCATATGAATTTTTTTAATGGTATATTATGTCTTAGTCATTCACTTTTTAATATTGACGATAACTTATACATTAAATTATTTCTGCAATTTTTCTCAACTAGAGAATACGTAGTCGTATGATGCGTCATGAGGTTATGAACAAACACATTATGATGGCGTATCACAACAGTCTGGTTACTTTGATGGGTAATTGATTGATTTTTTTTATTTTAAAATTATTATCAATTAGCTAAAATATGAGTGTATTTTGGTTTAAAAGTTGTGTATCCTTAATCTTGCAGGTGTTATCAGCCTGAAATGGTTCCTAGTGAAATAATTAGAGGAAATGAAATTGCTCATATTGATGAGTTGGCTACCCATCATGACTGGTAATATATGCACCTTTCTTGATATATTCAAATATTTTTTATTTTCATTATTTCTAATTATCTTTTATTACTTTAATATTTGTTAGGGTGCATCAACAAGAAGACGATTCATTTTTTACAAATCTCAATAATCGGGTGATGAATAATGATGTTGCTGATGGAGGTATTGAGGAATCAGAGAGTGACATCCCAAATGATGGCGATGATTCAGATGATGAAATGTAATTTTCAGGAGAAGAAAGTGAAGATGAACACCCCATACATGTGTATGATGAGGAAAATATGAATTATCATGCCGATCATATTGCATGCCTAGATGACCTACCAGAGGAGGATGATGTGTTTGTTTTAACACGAGAGGATGATCATATCCATACATCAATGTGGTCAGCAGACAAGCCAACTGATCTTCAGTCAGGTATGTCATTCTCTGCCAAGAGAAAAAATAAAAACTGCAGTGAAGATTTGGAGCATTCGTAAGAATAAAGAGTTCATTGTTGACGAAGCAAAGGGTGATTACTAGAAAGTTGTTTGTCGACGGTCCAAAGAAGGTTGTAGTTGGATGTTGCGTGCAAGAAAGGTTGAAGGAGGGATGTCGAAGATTGGGAAATACAAGGGCAAGCACACTTGTGGTATGGAAGAAATACTTGGAGATCATTTTAACTTGGATACTAAAATAACTGCAAAAGCATTGACTGGTTTTATCACAAATAATCTGCAATATAAGGTAACGGACTGCATGGTTGCTGTTAAAACAAGGTATGGTAGTGAGCCTTCAATAAGGAAGGTGTGACTTGGGCGTAAGCGTGCCTTCGAGAATGTGTATGGTAATTTTGACAAGTTATTTGCACAACTTCCGAGATACATGGCTGCACTACAATATTTTAATCCTGGGACCGTTGTTGAATAGTGGCACGAGAACGCTCCGGCTTCTATTCCATTTAAAGTATTCAAATATTTGTATTGGGTATTTAAACCATGCATTGATGTATTTGAAAAGTGTAGGCCTGTGATTTCAACTGATGGCACACGCGTGTATGAAAAATACGATATAAAATTGTTGATTGCTGTTGCAGTTGATACAAACACTAATATGTTTCCACTTGCTTTTGCAATTGTTGAAAACGAGAGCATTGAGACAAAAAAATCATAAATTTTGATAGGAATATCCAAATGACCTGAAACTGATGCCATTAGAACCACAACTCAACGGGCTACAACTTTCATGTTTTGAGTTTTTCCTAATTCCTTACGGATTGGCCGAAAAATCAGCTTTTATCCGGATGTTTGCGCCAAAATAGAACAGAAAAGTCGCACCAGATTTTCTACTGTTTTAGGGGCAAAACGGGACCCTACGAAGCTCGGAATGATCCCAAATTTTGTACACAAGTCATAAAATACTTGGGTGACATGCTCGTTAAGACGGAACTTAATTCGGACCCCCAGAACTCAAAAAGTGGGTCCCACGGCAAAGGTTCAATTTTCGACTTTCGCCAAAATAGCGAAATTTAACCAAACGACCTCGGAATCCAATTCCGAAAGTTGCTACAAGTCACAAATGACTATACAAACCTAACGGAACTTTCAGATCTCTCATCGGAGCTCATTTTCTCAAATCGAGCTCGGAAACCACTTTTAACTCTTTTAAACTTCCGAAACGGGGACTTTATCAAAAGTCCTATCAAACGAGGTCCGTTTTCAATTTTGAAGGTTGCTACATATCATAAATGACGAGACGGACCTAACGGTGCGCTCGGATTTTCCATCGGGGTTCGTTTACTCAAAACGACCTATCGAAACCCCAAATTCCTTTCCGGAATTTCATAAACGGATCCGTTTCTCGAAAACCTATCAAACGGACTCCGTTTCCACTCAGATTTCACAGACGGGTCATATATGACCTAACGGAGCTTTTGGGACTATCGACACGCAAATCGAGGTCCCGGATCCCGTAACGACTATTTGAGGGTCGTTACATTCTCCCCCACTTAGACTCTCGGCCGTCCTCGGACGAGCCTAAGTCTAAGGTAGGATCCACACACTATCCACGGAGCTGGCACAGATTTCGAGGACCCCTCGGTACCACCCGAAATCAATAAAACTTAAAAATGCAAATTCAGGCTTAGAAAATACAAGGATTTCATACCTGAATCATCGAACAAACGCGGATGCCTCTCACGCATCTCGGACTCAAGCTCCCAAGTGGCCTTGGCAATGGAGTGATGCCCCCACTGAACTCTCACAAGCGGGATCACCTTCGATCTCATCTTACGGACCTCTCTACCCACAATAGCAATAGGCTCCTCCGAATAAGCTAAGTCGCCATCTACCTCCACGGAAGCCATATCGATCACATGAGACAGATCGTGAACATACTTCCGGAGCATGGACACATGGAACACCGGATGAACAGACAGAGAGGGAGGCAAAGCCAGTCTATAAGCAACGGCGCCAACGCGCTCCAATATCTCAAAAGGCCCAATGAACCTAGGACTGAGCTTGCCTTTCTTCCCAAATCTCATAACACCATTCATGGGCGACACTCTGAGGAATACCCGGTCCCCAACCATGAACTCAAGATCTCTCCGCCTCCGATCTGCATACGATATCTGCCGGCTCTGAGCCGTGCGGAGTCGATCCTGAATAACCCGGACCTTATCTAAGGTCTGCTGCACCAAATCGGGCCCCAACACTTGGACCTCACCAGACTCGAACCAACCGATAGGCGAGCGACATCTCCGACCATACAATGCCTCAAACGGAGCCATCTGGATAGAAGCCTGATAGCTGAAGTCAACAGAGTCTTAAGCTTCTGAAAGCTAGACTCACAGGCATCGGACCACAGGAAAGGAACATTCTTCTGGGTCAACTTCGTCAGAGGTGCTGAAATAGAAGAAAACCCCTCGACGAACCGCCGATAATAACCTGCCAAGCCTAAGAAACTCCGAATCTCTGTAGGAGAAGTAGGCCTAGGCCAACTCTGAACGGCCTCTATCTTCTTCGAATCAACACACACCCCATCCTTGGTCACCACGTGACCTAGGAAAGATACAGAACTGAGCCAAAATTCACACTTGGAGAATTTGGCATACAACTGCTGATCCCTCAGAGTCCGAAGAACAACTCTCAAATGTTGCTCATGCTCCTCCCTGCTCCTCGAATAAACCAAGATATCATCGATAAACACAATGACGAAGGAGTCAAGGTAGGCCTTGAACACTCGGTTCATCAGATCCATGAAAGCAGCTGGGGCATTCGTAAGCCCGAAAGACATCACCAGAAACTCATAGTGGCCATATCGGGTACGAAAAGCAGTCTTGGAAACGTCCTCGGACCGAATCCTCAACTGATGATACCCCGACCTCAAATCAATCTTCGAGAAGAAGGTAGCACCCTGAAGCTGATCAAACAAATCATCAATACGCGGCAAAGGATACCTATTCTTGATAGTAACCTTATTCAGCTGCCGGTAATCAATACACATCCGCATAGAGCCATTCTTCTTCTTCACAAATAATACCGGGGCACCCCATGGAGACACACTGGGCCTAATGAAGCCCTTATCGAGCAAATCTTGAATCTACTCCTTCAGCTCCCTCAACTCAACAGGAGCCATACGATACGGGGGAATAGATTTAGGCTGAGTTCCTGGCAATAGATCAATGCAAAAACTCTATCTCCCGCATAGGCGGCAAACCCGGCAAATCATCAGGAAACACATCCGGATACTCACAAACAACCGGAACTCTATCAAGGGACATCCCGAACTGAAGCAATATATCCCTCGCACCCACTAGATATCATCCTCTGCACCTCCAAGAAAGAAATGATCCTACTCTTCGGAGAAGGCCTGGAACCTCTCCATACAACCCGAGACTCACCCTCTGCCCCGATCGTCACGGACTTGGCATGGCAATCCAAAGTCGCATGACAGGAAGCCAGCCAATCCATGCCCATAATGACATCGAAATCAGACATATCGAGCAGTATCAGGTCCACTAAGGACTCTACACCACAGATGGAGATCATACACTGTCGATAACCCCTATCTACACATATAGAAGACCCGCCAGGGGTGGCAACCATAAAGGGATCATCTAAGAAGACATGGGTTTTGCAAATTTTGAAAAAGCATGCTGTCAAAGATAGATCAGATATTTGTTTGATATCCGATCGTCATAAAGGCATTCTTTCTAGTATGGATGCCTTGCCTGAATGGAAGGAGCCTGCAGCAAGCCATCAGTACTGCATTAGGCCTTTGAAGAGCAATTTTATGTCGAAGTTTCAAAACAAACACCTCGAGAATCTAATGTGGTTGGCTGCTACGGATCATCAACTAAGAAATCATGGTGATAGGATGACGGAAATTCGTGAATATAATATCGAGTCGTATAATTGGTTAGCAAAATTTCAAGTGGAGAAATAAACATTATGTGTAGATGGGGGTAGAAGGTGGGGGTATTTTGACCACCAACATGTCCGAGTCATTCAACGGAGTGTTAAAAATGGCTCGAGGATTACCCGTCACTACAATAGCTAGGTTGTCTTTTAGCCAGGTTGTTAAGCGCTTTTATGAAAGTAAACAATTGGCAGAGGCTTTAGTTCGTAAAGGTCAGAGATAACCGAAGCGGAAAAAAGATTTGATACAGAAGTATGAGAAGCGTTCGAAGTGACACACTGTCCGTGATCGTTTTGATAAGGAAACTGGAGTTTATGAGGTGATCACGGGTATTCATGGTAACAAAGGTAGTAATAACACATACAAGGTTCGCGTGCAAGAAAAAAATGTGATTGCAATAAGCTTATGTCATACTATCTACCCATGCAATGAAGGTATGTGAACATTTTGGCATAAATGCAAACTCTCTAATAAATATATATTACACTGTGGCGAACTATTTGCAAATATATACTAGGTTGTTTCAACCGCCCGGGCATGAGGCATACTGGCCACAGGAGCCATTTAAGATGGTCATGAACAAAAGTTATTTGTGTAGGACAGGTGTCAACAGAAGGTCCAGAATTCCTAACTAAATGGATGTTGGGCCTTCCCGATATGTTAGCAAGTGCAGATCATGCAAGGAAACAGGCCATGATAAGTGCAATTGTCCAACTCGTGCAAGCAGAAATAGTAGTGTTAGGCACTAAATTTCATTATTATTGTTTTAGCAAAATTTTTATATTTCTGATTGTTGTAGTAAATCTTATTTGTATTACAACGATTGACAACACTCAACACACACCTCGAATTGAGATATGAATGGCCATCACAATATAATCTATCCAACTAGGCGTCGGGGTCGAATCCACAAGAAACAATGTGATGCGATTAAAGTAGCGGAGGAACCAAACCTATTTGACTAAGCCAAACAAGGATAACAAGGTGATGAAACTATACCAACAACTACTACCTACTCTAGGAAAGCAATTAAAGGTGATCAAGGGTCTTCTCACAACCAAGGAAGACAAATTCGAAGCCTAGGATTCAAATATAGCATGAGGTTTATATATTATGGTCGAGTCGTTCTAATGTAATCCCTAGAATCCTCCCAGCCTAGAAGGGATTTACCTCAACGGCGCTCGACAAAGCCATAATTGAGCGTATAAAGCATTACTCATGACCTAAAAAAAGAAGACCTCTCCCGAGCGTAACTCCTTTTAGATGGGTTAGTCTATCAAATAGTCTATCAACTCAAATCCTCGCTAGCTTCACTATTCTACACTAACTAATCTCTCCTGAGTCTTTAATTAGCAAAGTAGACATGCAACTTTAGTGTCACGAGCACAAAAGTTAAGAAATTAAAGTGATAAAAGCTAGATAATCAAAACCCAACAATATTCAAACCTAGTAATGAAATATTCATATAATCATATCCAAAATTACATCAACTATCCAAATATAGCAATACAAATCAAGGATTTAAAGAAAGGGATAAAGAATTTCTCATTGATGTGCACCCAATCTTTAATTTTTAAGGATTGTTGATGATTCTTGCTCCCCAAGCTTGGAAAAATGGCCAAAGATGAGTAAAAATGGAGACTACTAAATATTTATATGTTCCCAAATAAAATACAATGCCTTTCCATAATTCTCCCTAGGTTAAAATGAAGAAACAACTGATTTTTCGTCAAGTAGCCACCATGGTGCTGAAAGTTTATCTGCTAGCCACTTTTTTACCGTTGAGCTTAGTCATTGTTTCATGCATAGCCACCTTTCTGCCGTATTTTTGACAGACTAGCCACTTTTCTTCTTTTTCTTCAACTTGGCTTCTTTTTGACTTGTTTCTTCCATAACTTTTCTCCAACATATTCAACCTACAAAATGCAATAAACCATGATAAGTGTACTTATTTTATCCATTTAACACAACAAAAGCTCAAGTATAAGTATGTAGGATGTGCTATTTTAGCCACACATCAACGATCCATGCTCATTTAAATATGAATCTAGTGTTATTTATACGTGTGTTGTTATTACTATTATTTCTTTTATAATGTGTAGTTTTGAGAATCGATTATGTGGTTTTGAGAATCGATCCACATCTGAGCTATTCAAGTAACAGACAAAAGGTAATTCATTATTATTGGTCACATAATTTAAAAGAAAGCATGGCACACGACCTTGTAAGAGACTAGTCAAATCGCCAAGCTCCAGCAGAATATAATAATCAAGTTCCACCGGTACAATTATGAACAAAAGGACTATTGAAAACAAAGATTAGTAGACCTACCATTTGTACCACTTGAGATGTCCTACCACTACCTTTATAAATTACTACATCGACTAGTCATGTCATTCATCTTTATCTTTATCTTTTCCTTATTGTAAAGTGGATTCAAATGTCCTTTTCCTTGGAGAAAATTCTAACTCACAACAAGGATAATTGGATAAGCTTTTCATTTAATTTAATTTGAGAATCGGTCCACATATGAGTTATTCAAATAACAGACAAAGGGCCATGTATTATTTTTGGTCACATAATTGAACAAAAAAATATGGCACCAGACCTTGTAAGAGACTAGTCAAATCGACAACAAAAGAATCAACATTTCTACTAACATAATAGAAAAACAACAAGAATGGCACATGATCTTGTTACTTATCCAATTTTCCTGCAATCAACCCTTTTTCTACACTTGATTAACGCCACATAATCTTCTTTTTTTTCACCATTCATTGAATATGTTGAGTTACACTTTTCATCTGGAGTTGGTACCCACGTTTTACAGCATATTGCCAATTAGTATGTACACTGCAACTTTTTTATGTTATAATCTGTATCATGTCCCATGCAATATGAAATTTATCTTCTTGCTTTTTTAAGTACTACATTCAAGATCAGAATATACTTGATGGGTACTATGAGAATGGGGATCAAAATATATTTAACTATGTTACATTCTTTCTAATTTAATAAGGCACTTAAAACATATATTTACAAAAACTACTTTTTTGTCAAAAATATTATTTACAATATATGTGATCAAAATATGGCTACAATATTTTTGCACATGACCTATACATACTAACAAAATAGTAGAGTGCATAGAGGTAAAAGCTAGTCTTCAATCAAAATCTTTACGCCTAATCTTAGACTTCGGCCTAAGTACTCCAGTATCCGCACGACCATCAACACATTCTTTACTAAACATTTTCCTCACAAGCCTATTCTTTTTGTGTGCACGGTCCTTTTGACCGGGTAAGTCTCATACGTTATCTATCGAGTCATAATACAGGGTAAAACGTGGAAGCATAAAAGTAATGATATAAGTGTGACATAACACAAACAACCACCAAGGTAGCTTCGAAAAACTAGTTTCGAAAAACCCTCAGATCGAGTCAAGAGACACCAAGAGTATGCAAACTATCCTCAAGAGGCACTTGGCTCTTGCAAACGAATTTGATCGGGTAAGGAATGAAGTTCAAATGGATTCACCATAAGAAATCAAGCCAAAAGAGGTTTCTTGAATTAGAGAGAATATCTCAAGTTTCATGTAATGTCAAGGTTGTCTAATGAAATAAGAAGCCCTAGGAGGTATTTATAGGTTCGACTTACTTAGACATAAAAGCCCACAAGTTGGGTCAAAGAAAAATAGGCCACACAGGGCTTATTTAGGAAATAACTAGAAAATCCCTTAAGGCATGGGACTGAGTCCAGGCGGGGCACCTCTGCAGGGGCGGACGCCTAGGGGTTGAGGCGGAGCCCCTGAGTCTTGGGTGGAGCGCCTAGATGGAGATTCAGAGAGTTGGAGTTCCGGGACTTAGCCAAATTTGGGGTAGGCGGCCCGCCCAACCCTTGAGGCGGTCCACCCAATCATGTAGCATTTGGAGAAGGCTTCACATCAGGGCTAGGCGCTCATCCTAGGTGTTGGGCGGTCCGCCCAAAGCTGAGACCAAGCGAAACATCTTCAAATTGCACTCGAAGCTTCTATCTTCAAGGCCCTTCCAAACCAAGTGTAGGTCAGCATCTTGGATCTCTTTGGCTTGACTCCGCGTGAATGGTCTCGTGGTAGTTTTCCCCGCATTATCCTCCTCTTTTTGAGAAGATTTCGTCCTCGAAATCAAAGCGTCATCCTGATATGATCCTAACTAGGATTAGGAAAATAACAAGAAAATAAAATGATAAAAGCAAGACCCAATTTGAATTGATTTGGAATTAAGAAAATGGATTAGGAGGTGAGGCCTAATCATCCTCTTAAAAAGACAACCAAAAAGAACCTATACTAATTAGTCTTCAATTGAATTAAAATTCAATTGCAAACCAAGGAAAGAAAGTGCTCAAGCAACATGCTTAGCCAATGTTTACTCACAGTCATATTCATCAAAGTCTAACCCTAGTAAATGAGGCTAAGAGGCCTTAAATAGTGGTTTCTAAAAATGGCATAACATTGCCTTTATTGCCCTAAAGTGGGCTGAAACAAAAGTCATTAACTTAAAGTGGGCTTCTGATCATCGTCTCAGCGCTATCGCGACGCGATCGCGATGACCAATCCAGCAGTGCTTCGCGAACGCGCCAAAGGCCATGCATTCGCGAAGGTTAACTTCCTCAGCCTCTGCGCGATCGCATTTGGGAACTCGCGATCGTGCTGTACATTTGTTTGTCCCTGCGCGATCGCTTATATGGCCACGCGATCGCGTTGAGTTGTTTTTGGAGCTGCGGCAGTAAGCATGTAAACATGCCCTGCAGCCTCCAATATTTGCCCGAGCTGCTTCACTTGTTAACTTTGGCAATCTTTTGCCTTGATTCTTGGCTTCCAAGCTCTTTCGAAACACTCCAAGCTTTTGATGTTTAGTCTAAATCCGCCAATATCATGAGCGCCAATCTAGTTTGCATCATTCCCTCATTCTTTAAAGAAATTCGTCCTCGAATTTGGACCTAGCAAAAATAATAACCGGAATAAGCACTAGGTCACAAGCTTTATAGACTTTGCATAAGAAAGGTGATGGAGTTGAATATTCCCACTCAAACCTCACACTTTTGTGGTAGAGCCAAGAGTCAAATGACTCAAAGAAGATCAATTCTACAAGTAAAGTTCCAAGAAGTTGGCCAAAGGATAAATATGCACAAGAGAGATCAAGGAATCCAAAAGGTTTAATGAATACATAATGCAGATTGCGATTGGATCCTTTAAGTTTAACACCACCAAGATCACTAACCATCCAACAATAATATTTATCACCGGGGTCAAACACTACCCTCACATCCAAAACATCCTTCAAGATTCTACATATTACATCATCAAACCACCCAATTAATTTTAACAAGGAATTAGCAAATAGTACCACACACCCACTATCCAAGACACTATGAGTTTCAAAAGATAAGTTCCGTACCTCATGGCTTTAGAAAGCCCAAAAATAAGAACTATCCATTCGAACAAATCATTCTTGGCTTTTAGGAGACAACAACACCTCAAACCTTTTTGTAGCCCAAGAAAATTCTTCCAGGTGTCGTATCTCTTTGTAGATCCTCTCTTAATGTTCTTTTACAAGTAAATCAAAAAAGGTTAGAAAACTCATCAAGAAAAAGATTAACACATCTATACCCATGGATATTTGGCAATGCCTCAAATGAGTTATTTTTGCATTTCTTTCTAGAAGCATTCACAAATCCCTCCAAATTAAATCCTCAAAACTAGGAATAGAGTAAGTATAGAACATGACACTAAAATATGCATCAAGCAAGTTACTACTACTATCACTAGTGTCCCCCTCATTCTTTAAAAGACCCTTTTCATTTTTGGAAGACTTACCAACATAAGACAAGCTTTCAACAAATATTTTGGGAGTTAGCTTTCTAACATCCTCACAATTTTCAAGCAAGTCACAAGAATCATTTTCACAAGTTATGCACTTTTAAAATATTGACTCATCATTTTTATCAAGTGCAAACAAGTTCAAAGGGAAGGTGTCATCCAAAGAAACATGAATATCATTAAGTGCAAATCTTTCAAGAACACAAGTGTCAATCAAAGCAACACCATCAATGATGTCGTACACTCAAGCTCACTTTCCAAAGTAGGACCTCTACCAAGCACAAAGTCAAAACTAGGACAAACCAAAAAATATTCCACCCTTTCACTTGTGCACTCACTTAACAACTCAAAATATGGTTTATCAATTTCAAACAAAAAGGAAGACAATTCATTGTCATTCAAATGCAATCCTTCACTTCCTTCAAGTAAGTGCACACCTTTCAATCCATCACTATTTTTTGCTTGACACAAACAACCACCAGTACCATTATCAAGAAGCTACCACTCAAAGCATCACAAGGTCCAAGCAATTCTTTTTCTTTATTCCCAAGAGAAAGGTCATTGTCATCATAAGAATAATTAGCACAATCGTCATCCAATCCTATATTCTTAATGGAACTCATGAAATAGAATAAGGAATGAATTTTAATCATGCTTTCTTGATTTTCAAGGTCACCAATTCGACCACTTTCTCTATCTAGCTCAGCCAAAGAAATACAAGAGTTAGGGTTAGCTATCTTACCTTGAAGCACCAAAGAACTTTCTTTACCTTGAATTTCAAAGTTAAGGCTTACTTGACCAATTGGAGAAGTATTTTCGGCCTCATCATTTTCTTTCAAGCAAGAGTCTTTTTCCAATGATGATTCATTTTTGCAATCACTTCCACAAGAACCTACAAAAGAGACATCACTACTGAAAGAAGTAGTGAGCGGGTTAGAGTTAAAGCGATGAGTAGCCTCTCTTATGCTCTCTTGTTTTTCTTGACTCTCAATTTCTTTTCCCTCGCTCTCTTCATTCTTTTCTTCCTCACCCTCTTCAATTTCTTTTGGTGACAACTCACTCTCATTTTTCAACTCATCCTCTCCTTTTTCCTCTCTTGAGTTGTCACTTTGCTCACCCTTATTCCTTTCAATCTTTTCTCTCTCATAATTTCTTTTGATTGAAGTATCAAGGCTACAAGTTAAATCATCATGGGGAAGATTTTCTTGTATCCCAAAATGACTCCTCAAATTTTTCTTAAAATCTTGGGAAGTGGGCTTTGGTATCCAAGGAGGTTCCCAAGGCCTCCCATGACTTAGATTGTAACGGTTTCTCAAGTCTAGGGGGAGAGCCCATGCCACCAAAGTCAATTTATCCAACTCCTTGCAAATGTCTTCATGCACAAAGATCTCCTCAAATTGTGATTCCCAAAGGACATAGAGCTCCTTTTTATATTTTGCATGCAACTTAGGCAACTCTATGTACCTTCTATCCTTTTACTTTGGCCCTTTTTCTTGGCAATTCTAAAGGTGCCATCTTTTTGTTCCGAGACTTCAACTACCACAACTTGCTTGATCTTTCCATTTCCACTATTAGGTAGTGGAACTTGCTTTGGAGGATCTTGAGTAGGATTCTTTACTTATTGAATAACATTTGGAGAGTAGGTATCTTGGACCACCATGTGAGAGTAGCTGCCATTAGCCCGTGAGAGCCTACTAGGTCCATCACCCCGCACCCCTACGGTTGGAGGTGTCTCAACCACTTGCTTTCCCTTTTCCCGAAGCCTATTTTTTCGGGATAGGTCATCAACCGTCTCCTTCATCCCTTTGAATTCATCTTGCATTAAATTAACACTCGCCATCAAGGCTTGCAACATGGTTTTGACCTCTATGCCCGCCTCCACTTCTTTTTGAGCCATCATTCCTACAAACAATAACAAACAAAGTTTAGTAGAAAGAGTCCTCACCAATTCACTCCCTAAGTGTTTACACTCGATTTGATTGCGCTCAACCCACTCATGTTTATACTCAATGATTGGCTTTTACTCGCTTTAATATTCTCACCACTCTTGCCTTTTACCTCTCCTTGGCAAAGTCAAGTTGCTTTTCGCACTCAATTCCGATTTGAAAATCGAACTCAATCCAATTCAAGATGGAATGGAGTTGATGTGGCAAATAATGGACAATTAAAGCTAATCGGATGAAATTAGAAAATTTCAAGGAAATGAAGAAAGAAAGGCTCGAATCGAATTGGCACGAAACAAATTTGGATTTGGAGAAAATTTTGTTTATGATCTAGAAACTCAATGTATTTGATGATATGATAGGGGTTTGGGTGATCTGAAACTGTTGAGGGGCTGTTCCGAGCAATCTGTGAAGTGACTGAATTTTTTTTAGCGCTGTCGCGTGAGAACGGGCGCTATCGCGAAGAGGAATAATTTTTATCCAGCGCTGCCGTGACAGAAGGCGCACGATCGTGAAGAGGAATGATTAACTCTGCGCTGTCGCTTCACGATCGCGAAGAGCAATAAATAAATAAGCCTACGCGTTCGCGACACTTCTCACGCGATCACAAAGAGCAAATTCTGGGTCTGGTGTAGAACTTGAAGCCCAAATTTCTGGAAACTTTCTTCACTTGAATCTTCACAAATCAATATTTTTTATCCAAATTTGAGATATAAGCTCCTTATATGTTCGTCAACGAACCCCAATGATCAATTCTTCAAGAACAACACCCAAAATGCAAAAGCCCCAAATCTTTATTGAAGAACCCTAGATTTTGATTCTTAAAATTAATACCCCAAATGTTGTTTGTTGTTCAATTCATTCGAGAATCAGCTTCTAGAAACACCAAGCAACAATTAGTAACAAAGATTTCATCCAAAGAAAACCTAAACCTATGACTCAATTTTCGGATTTTTTGGATTTTTGATTTTTTTGCGACTTTTTCTTTTTTCAGATTTGATAAACAAATTTGGATTTGTGATTGTAAGAACAAATACTAATCCGGCTCTGATACCAAATGATATGATCCTAACAAGAATTAGGAAAATAACTAGAAAATAAAATGATAAAAGCAAGACCCAATTTGAATTGATTTGGAATTAAGGAAATGGATTAGGAGGTGAGGCCTAATCATCCTCTTAAAAAGACAACCAAAAAGAACCTATACTAATTAGTCTTCAATTGAATTAAAATTCAATTACAAACCAAGAAAAGAAAGTGCTCAAGCAACATGCTTAGCCAATGTTTACTCACAATCATATTCATCAAAGTCTAACCCTAGCAAATGAGGGTAAGAGGCCTTAAATAGTGGTTTCTAAAAATGGCATAACATTACCTTAATTGCCCCTAAAGTGGGCTAAAACAAAAGTCATTAACTTAAAGTGGGATTCTGATCATCGTCTCAGCGCTATCCCAACTGAAGCGGCGCGATCGCGATGACAAATCCAGCAGCGCTTCGCGAATGCGCCAAAGGACAGGCATTCGCGAAGGTTAACTTCCTTAGCCTCTACGAGATCACGTTTGGGAACTCGTGATCGCGCTGCACAGTTGTTTGTCCCTATGCGATCGCGTATATGGCTACATGATCGTGTTGAGTTGTTTTTGGAGCTGAGGCAGTAAGCACGTAAACAGGTCCTACAGCATCCAATATTTGCCCCAGCTGCTTCACTTGTTCACTTTGGCCTTATTTTGCCTTTATTCTTAGCTTCCAAGCTCTTTTGAAACACTCCAAGAATTTGATATTAAGTCTAAATCCGCCAATGTCATGAGCGCCAATTCGGTTTGCATCACATTCTCCATGACATCATCATCTACATTACAAAGAGTCTAGTCAGAAATATTGAATGTACTAGAAATATTGTACTCACCGGGAATATCAATCACATATGCATTGTTGTTGATCTTGGATAGCACTTGGAATGGTCCATCTCCTCGGGGTGCCAACTACCCTTTCCAAAGGTTTGGAAACCTCTCATTGTGGAAGTGTACCCACACCCTATCTCCTTTCTTGAGTTCCAACTTCTTCCTTCCCTTGTTCTTCTTGGATGCCACCTTGGATTATGCTTTTCCTAAGTTCTTCCTTACCTTAGCATGGATCTCAAGCATACCCTTAGCTCGGCTTTTACCTTCAAAACTAACAACCATATCCTTTGGCAAATGGGTTAGATCAAGTGGAATCAAAGTACTAAAGCCATAAACACATTCAACTGGAGTCATGCCAATCATGTTATGCAAAGTACGGCTATATGCAAACTCCATAAGAGGCAAATTTTAAACCCATGTCCCGCCCTTACCTGGGTTTATAGCTCTAAGGAGAGCCCCCAAAGTTCAGTTCACCACCTCAAGTTTCCCATCCATTTGAGGGTGGTGGGACACAGAGAACAACAACTTGGTGTCAAGAGAACCCCACAAGCATCTCCAAAAATGACTAAGGAACTTAAAGTCCCTATCACTCACAATGTTTTGAGGCACACCATGCAACTTTAACACATGATCAATGAACAAAGAAGCAACATGTTGTGCATCATTACTCTTTTTGCATGGGATGAAGTGAGCCATTTTGGAGAACCTATCCACGACAACATAAATACTATCATGTCCCCATGGACCGTGGTAATCCTATGACAAAATCTATAGAAATGTCCATCCACGGGCTAGTAGGAACAGGTAAGGGAGTATACAAACCATGGGGATTAGATATGGACTTAGCATGCGTCCAATCTAAACAATCATGACATAGTCGCTCAACTTGCAACCCCATCTTAGGCCAATAGAATTGCTCTATGAGAATGGCCAAGGTTTTATTCCTTTCAAAGTGATCCATCAAGCCCCTACGATGTGGTTTACAAACAAGAAATTCTCTCCATGAGGACTCGGGTACACAAACTCTACCATTCTTAAAGATGTAGCCATCTACTCATTGGTACTTCTCAACTCTTTCTCACTTCTCAAGAGCTTCATGAATGCTCTTTAGCTTTGGGTCATGAGCATATATCAACCGATACTCTCAATACCCATGAGCTTGGAAGCAAGAGTGGTGGCTAGAGCAAACATTCTTGAAAGTGCATCGGCTACAACATTCTCGGTCCCCCTCTTGTAATGAATTAAATAAGGGAAACTCTCAATGAACTCTACCCATTTGGCATGCCTCTTGTTCAACTTCTCTTGGCCCCCAAGATGTTTGAGTGACTCATGATCACTCCTAATCACAAAATCCCTAGGCCAAAGACAATGTTGCCAATGAGCTATGGCTCTCACTAGGGCTTATAAGTCCTTGTCATACGTAGAGTAATTCAAGGTTTCTCCCTTCAACTTCTCACTAAAGTAGGCAATGGGTTTTCCATCTTGCATGAGAACACCCCCAATACCAACCCTCGATGCATCACATTCAACCTCAAATGCCTTTCCAAAGTCGGGCTATTGCAACAAAGCCGCGGTACTCAACCTACTTTTCAATTTTTTGAAGGCCTTATCTTGAGGCTCTCCCCATCCAAAAGGCTTGTCCTTCTTCAACAACTAGATGAGTGGTGCGGAAATCGAGTTAAAATCCTTCACAAATTGCCTATAGAAAATAGTAAGGCCGTGAAAACTCTTCACATGGGACACGATAGTGGGCGTAGGCCAATCTCTAATAGCTTCAACTTTGGACTCATCAACCTTCACACCATTGGCACTAACAGCAAAGCCCAAGAAGACAACCTTGTCAACACAAAAGGCATACTTCTTAAATTTTGCATAGAGCTTTTTGGCTCATTGCACTTCACGTATTTGCCTCAAGTGGCCAACATGGTCATCTATTGACTTACTATAGATCAAAATATCATCAAAATAGACAACCACAAACTTGTTGATAAACGGTTTCAAAACATGGTTCATTAACCTCATGAAAGTGCTAGGTGCATTGGAGAAGCCAAAAGGCATCACCAACCATTCATAGAGACCAAACTTGGTCTTGAATGCAGTTTTTCCACTCATCATCCGGTTTCATTCGGATTTGGTAGTAGCCGGACCTAATATCTATCTCAGAAAAGATACTAGAACCACTCAATTCATCAAACATGTCATCAAGTCTAGGAATGGGATGATGATACTTCACCGTTATCTTGTTGACTGCATGGCAATCAACACACATCCTCAATGTATCATCTTACTTTGGAACAAGGATCTCGGGCACGGTGTACAGATTCAAGCTTTCACGAATCAAGTCTTTGTTGTGAAATTCATCCACTTGCCTTTGCAGTTCTTTTGTATTTTCAGGATTGCTCCTATAGGCCGGCTTGTTTGGGATTTGGGACCCAGGGATAAAGTCAATTTGGTGCTCCAATCCCCCTCAAAGAAGGTAGACCACTAGGCATATCATCCGGGAACATGTCCTAAAAAACCTTTAAAACTTTCTTAATAGCACTAGGCAAAGGGTTAAGGTTAGTAGCATAATCATAATTGGAAGTTAAAACCATACATTTGTGCACACATCCAATTTTGAATTTCATCAACACTTACTTCATTACCTTAACCTCCCTACACTCACTCAGCCATTGCAAACGATAGAGGTTTGGGTGTTTTGGAGTAGGCAACTTCAATTATTAGACCAAGGATTGGCTCACCACATAAGCACAACTACCCGAATAAATGATCATTGAGCACAGTTGCCCCTTTACTCTACATCTAGCATGGAATAGATTCTCTCTTTTCACATCATCCTCCTCCTCTATGAATATGGCACTCAAACTCCTACGTACCACAAGGAACATATTAGGATCATCACCTTCCGCCGCATTCTCTTCACCCTCTACTCTATTATCCTCCTCAACTCCCTCATCTTTGAGCTCGCTTTCTTGCTCATACACCAACCCATCATCCAAAATAATCATTTTTTACGGGTGGGGAAATCTTTAGCGAAGTGCCCATATCCCTTACACTTGTGGCATTGAAAAGAAGAAGCACTAGGAGTATTCAATTGAGTTTTACAGTTAGCTCTCGAATATTTAAAGTCACTCCTTGGTGTTGGCTTCTCATAAGACTTCTAAACCTCTTGGCTTCCACTAGAACCACTTGTATTTGGGCTCTTCCAATCGTTAGGTCGACTCAGGGGAGTAGAAATAGCACTTCTATAGCGAGTAGCCTTATTTTCTTTGATCCATTTTTTGGCTTCAACGGCATCATTGCATGCATCCAGTGAATGAAAGATATGCAACCTCAATTGAGAAGTAATCTCTCGGTTTAGACCACTTCTGAACCGAATGAAGGCTTGCTCCCCATCTTCCGTTTCCATGTCAAGGGCCATTCAGTTCCTCTCAAAATCATTGAAGTATTCATCAACCAACTTAATGCCTTGTTTCAATTCATAAAGCCTTTTGAAACCCAATAGCACGTCTAGACCTCTTAACCGACTCCAACCAAGTGGAAGCATAGGACTCAAATGAAGCAATAACATAGGTAGCCTCTTTCTCATTCAACATTTCATTTGTATCAAAGACTCTCTCCAATTGGACCTTCCACTCTAGAAACTTTTTCGGATCACTAGTTCCCTTGAAGGTAGGGATAGTGATCTTCACATTATTGAGATTGTTGTCACGACCTCCACAGCTAGGTTCAGGTTGACCCCCATAGTAGTCGTCATAATCATCACACTCACTTTTCGAATTCCTCCCCACATAACCCCCTTGAGGTCCACAACCTTGCCCACGGCCTCTATTCATACCACGACCTCCATTTATTTCCTCCTATTCGAATAGGGTGGCTCAAAGTCATCAAAATCATCACCAAGCCCGGGTACCTCCTCTTCTTGAGCCTCAACATCTTGCTCAAGTGGTGCTATATTCCTCTAGGTCTCATAAGTGGTGGAACATTACCTTGGAGATTTTTCAAGTTGTGGGGAAAGCCCACTTGTTGGCACTACTAAAAATAGGGTGAAAATTGAGGGAAAAAAACCAAGGGACACTTTGGGTTGATTTTTACTGAAAACAAAACCAACGGACACTCATGGTAATATATAATTTTTGGATTTTTTATTTTTTACTTTTATGAATCGAGGGACACTATTGGTATATTTTAGTAGAAAATTTTTATACAATACGCGAAAAAAAAAATTTCAAGAGACATTATTGATATATTTTAGTGAGAAGAACAAAACGATAGTGTCAGTCGGTAGTTTGAAAAAATTAAAATTAAATAATTTTATAAAAATTAAATTTATATTTTTTTGATAAACCGCTTGAGTCTGTGGCTATGTTAGTCAATGATATAGGTTAAATCAGATTTTTTTAATACACCAACTGATACCATGGGTTTAATTTCTCAATTTTTTTAAAATACAATAGTTATACTTAGTAGGGTTTTTTACCATTTCTCACCTCTCTCTCTTCTTTCTTTGTATTTTCCCCCATAGTAAATTCTCTAACGGCTGTGCCTCCCCGTCGTCTCTTACTCTCTGTTAGCCCCTTGTCGACGTCCGCCGCTTACTGTCGGCCCATCCGATAAGTACATTCTTGTTATTTTATATTTTGTTAGGGTTTTTCCCTAATAAAAAGGGAAACGTGTTTTAATCTTTCGCTTTTAGTTTTTGTTCAACAGTTAAGCCACATTTTATTTTGAGATTTGTTTGAAAAGATTTAAGAAGGCTCTTTTCTCCTTCGTACTTCAGCTATCGATCTTCACGGCATATATATAATTTGTTGAATTTCACTTTAAATTTTTTTCTTCGAAATTGCATGAATATCCCTGCAGTTAAGCACCTTAGTTTATCATTTTTAGGCGTTGATTTCAACTTTCTAATATTTTTTCATATATATTTCTCATGCATTTGCCCTAATTTTGAGAAAAGGGGAAACTTTGGTTTGGTAATTAACAGTACTTATTGATTTATTACCTAGTTTAATTTCCTCTTAAGTGTGGAATAATCATATAATAATATGTATTCCCTGCTTTAGAAGGAGTTCCATGAAAAGAAGTTCTTTGTATATATATGAACTTCTCAAATACTGAGTGAATTATAAGAATTTTTCGTGTTTACTTATGTTGCGGTTGTTCTTTTACTCGCTCCTTCAATTGTGATAGTGATTGATGCAACTATTCTTTCTTTTTCTGTGCTTTCATAGTCTTGCTCTTTATGGTACCATTTAACTTATTATTTCTCCTCCTGCTTCGTTTATTCACTAATTCTTCATATACATGCACTTATGGGTAGTCCGTTCTTGATGACTTCAGTTTAAGAAGAGATTGCATCATATAATAAAAAGAGTCTCAATATTCGTTACAATGATTGCATCATATGAAAAAATTACGTTACTTTGTGATTGCGGTTTTTTATTACTATTATTACTCTTTATATTTCTAAATGTATTCTATATGTTGGCCAAATGCCTTAGTCGATAGTTGAACTGTGCTTACTTCCATATTTAATGGTTAGATGAAATGTGTTACTGATTTTGAGTGTACAGTAGATGAAAGAGTTAATATCACCAGCCATGAAAAAATATTAATAACTGCTTATTTGACGTCAAAAGGAGTAATGGAAATGATCCTAAATGGTATTTAGTGTAGAGGGAAGGGCATTGGTCAAGAAATGTAAGCTATAGTTGTATTTGATAATGTACTGAACTATTTGGCCAATAATGTGCATAGAATGTATGATTGGCTTCTTAAAAGGTAACAGTAGGGTATAATGCGCAAAAATGTTATTAGATAGTAAAACCTAACTTCTTTTCTTATATTATGATTTATAGTTATTGAGCAACTGTAAAGCTAAAAATGTTTATGTTAGCGTTACTTCACCCAACTGTGGTATAGTCTTTTTTGTAATTTTCTATAACAAAGTAAAACTAAATTTCTTTTTTAATCATGTTTTTAAACAAGAGAACTAAGTTTGATTTTGTTCCGGATAACTGACTAGAATTATCTAATTGATACAATTATGACAAGTACCGTGGTGTGTCATTGAAAAATAAGGGTTAAGTAAGCTTTTGAGAAAGTTACAATGGAGACGGAGGTAATTATATTCTTATGCTCTCATTTTCAGTCAGAATACTTGTTTATGCATCACATTAAATAATCTTGAAAGAACTTTCTACATAACTCAAAATATAACACTTCAAAGATGAACAATAATTTTACAAGTAAAATAAAGTCTCTTAAGCTTAAAACCGTCAACATAAGCTCCATGGCAACTTAAGCTCTAAGATATCAGCATAAAGATCCATTTCTTGATCTGTTGCTTCCTGTGTCATCTTCCTTTACATTTTCTATCCCTATGTGTAGAACCTGATCTTGTCATCCACCTTCTCGTATGTGTTTTTGTAAATGTATTTTGAAAGAAAAGGTAGTGTATGATTTTGATTTACAGAGTCAATTAAATCATAAAGAAGTAAAGAGGTAGGCTGGTCTAATAAAGTGTGCATTACATTGTTATCACAAGTTTCAGCAGAAGAAGGAAGACACATTATTATCAGATAGAAAATCATGTACCAAAGGATTAAGGCACTATGAAGTAACTACTAAATTTTAAGAATGTTAAGTGCAAGAAAATCTCAATTATTGCAATTAAAAAAAAATTATTCTCCAAAATATGAAAGTTAGCATCATTCCATACCCCAGCATACATGAAACTTCATTTAATTCCTGGCAGAATATAAAATTAGTCAAATCACAGATTCTGAAAAATGATCAACCAAAAAATATGCTATTATCACGCATAAGTCCTATCAGTTATTGAATAAGATTGAATAGAATTACAATTGCTCCTTCCATTTACCAAACTCAATACACATTAAAACAGATTATTACAAAAGATGCCAGTTAAATTAGTTTAGCAGTGTCAATAAAGATCAACTTAATGCATCTCCAACAATGAATTGAAACATAATCTCAAAATCGTGCACCATTTATTTTAGAACTCATGCTATGTTTATTTTAGTTTACTTCTATATCCTTATAGAGGTACAAGGGTACACCCACAGTACAACCAGCTTGTTGAGGTTCGACACACAAGAGAGTATGGACGATATAATCCATTTATTGCTGCACAAAATACTAGGCAGGTATATTATGCTCCTTATCCGTTGCGCGAGGACAAGTCTGAATGATGGGCGGTTATCAAACCAAAGCCAGTTGGTAGGGTTGAAGTTGAAAATGCATTAGAAGTTGCTTACCAAAACGACATATCAAGTGTTCACCATACCGTGGATGATGAATTAGAAAATGAATTGGAGCATCCTGAACACATATTAGAAGAAATTGATTATGATGAGGTAACATCCCTGCCAAATGAGGAAGAAGAATCATTTGATGAAGAATCAATTGATGAGGAAGAAACAAGCGATGAAGAATTAGAATATGAGGGAGAATCAAGTGGAGAGGATTGACATGTTGGTTATTATGTTATTAACAATTTTATTACTTTTTTATGTTGTTTTTATATAGCTATTTTTTTTTATAATTAATCGCGTCTATTATGCAGATGATATCATGCTATTGAGGTGATATTTTTGAAGCTATTAGGTCATCAGATTCCTTAAGAGCCAAATTGAGGTGACATTTTTTAGTTCTTTTGTATTTCCAAAAGGTGTGCTCAATTTCATCTACTCCTCTTGCTAAAGTTTTCATTTCACTGGGTCTGTCCTTTTTACTACCCCATGTTGTTTGTGACTTTTGCTTATGGTGGTTTTTTTCAAATATTTTTATTTTGGTGCCTCTTCCTTCATGTTATATTCTGTATTTGAGTTTGATTATTTTGTTAGTTAAATATGTTTATTTGTAATGGAAATTTGGCGGCTAATCTTTTGTTCTTTCCCATTACGCTTGAAAGTTTGTTAATAAATAGTAATCAAACATAGAAAAGAATTTCGGTAGGTATCTTCCAAACATTTATACTTGGATGTAGTAAGTAGGTTGTATATCAGAATTTATACTGTTGTGTGAATTGCTTGCACTTTGTACAAAATTCCAGTTGATAGGAGATACTCCTCTTTATGGTTAATTGATCTGAGGGGTCTTCTTTCTCCAATTTGCTAAATGTAATAGAGGATAAAGCACAATTTGGATAAAGTTCATCTTTAAAACAACTCTGCTCTCTTAAATTTGAAATTAATTTTGTAAGTTTTCACAAGTTTTTCCTTCATCCACTAGTAGAAGAAAAAGTTCCACAACCAGATACAAAAAAATGTTTAGAGAATGATGCCTATCTGTATAGCCTTATGTAAGATTCTAATATATGTGAAGATACTGAAACTTTAAAAAGTATTTAGGTTACTTTAATTCTAATCTTTTATTTACTTTTTTCCCAGATGACATTAGGCAATAATGATAGACATCGATGTCAAGGTAACAAGAAAAACAATAAGGTGAAGAATTGTGTAGTTAGCGATGATATACCCCCTTTCATCTCTGGCTATTGCTACACATGTGTTCCATCCGCAGCACCAAAAATTTCCATCATCTGGCCACACTACTATGTCTCCACAGTACGCTCCCGGAATTTCCCTATCTGCTCGTGTCTTTTCTTCAATGCCATATCAGAATGATAGCTTGATGCATCCACCTGGCTATGGTTATGGTAATCAGTATAGGCCTCCACCTGGTTTGCATCCATCATCTTTTCCTGGTTATTATGTTAGGAAATCTCGTAAGTCCGTATCTACCATTGCTTCGCCATCTCCATCTTCATCGCGTCCATCTCCATCAGTGACAGTGTCTCCACAAGTATCCCCTAATATTTTAGGACTTCAGATTCGTGATGGTAGTAGCTCTGAGTCTGATCCCGAGCCTCCCAGCCCTGCGACTCCAGTGGAGGGGGGAGGGGGGAATCCTCCCATCATGGTTCCAGGCACAGATAGAGAAATCCATGATCGGATTACTATCATACCTGCAGGGATTGGGTAAGATTTATCTTTAATTATATGTAATGCTTTTATTATATTTTTTCTTCAATTGTCTTTATTTCATATCGACTATTATGTATTTTAGGTTTGATCCACAGGCTACTAATGTAGTTACAAAAGCGATTCAACACCTTTACGACTTAACCCTATCCCACATAGAGTGATTTTTCATATGACCTTAGACAGACCATGTTCAATGAGTTCAAGGCACAACTACATTTTTATTACTCAACTATTATATATGTCAACTTAAGTTTATATCATTGAATATTACATATTTTATTATTAAAAAATGTGTTTGGTTGCCCGAGTATAATAAACAAATTGCAAAAAATTTTGAGAAGAAAGCTAGTGTCAGGCTGTCTCCAATATTTTATGCTGCTCGGAGGTTGAAAAGGAAGCCTAATTGGGTTGGGGATAAAGCATATAAGGTACTACTCAAGTATTGGCAATCTCCTGAATTTCTGGAGAAAAGTGCCCAAGCAAAGAGAGCTCGCGCATCCGAAAAGGGTGGGTCCTTGTACTATGGGGGGACCAAGCCTCAATCTGCTTGGAAGAAGAAGCTGGCAATTCATTTTAAATCTAGATTAATATGTTATTTTTCTAAATTTTATTGATTTAATTTTTCTATCATTTGTAGGAGGCGAAACATGGTGGAAAGCTACCTTTTGGTATGTTATTCCTAGAGACTCATACTAAGAAAAGAAAGCCCGAAGAGGGTGAGGGTGCACCAGTTTGGGGTGAGGCTCAGGCGGGTATTACCCATGTAAGTACTAAAAGCTTTTGTTTCTTTTCTTTATTCAGGTTTTATTTCATACTTGATGAAAGATGGTTATGAAAAGCATGATACTTGTTAGGGTTGTGTAAGTACTGAATGAAGAGTAGTAAAGTTCATGGAAATCAATAACTGAGGGCTGAATCTGGTTAACCTTGTTGGGGAACTGAAATTAACTTAGTTACTTGTAGTTCGTGAAAAATCCACTATATTAAGGGAACATATTGTGTAAGTTTAGATATAAAATGCAATGGAGGATCTATGTCCGACTTGAGAATTGGACACTCCTAATGCTTGAAATTTACTTCTAAACCCAGAATGTTTGACATCCTATACATCCATAAGAACCTTCTGGAATTTTGATTTATAAAACCTCAAAAAGAATCACATAAAGAAAACAAATAGTTCAAGATCACCAGGGAGACTGTGATGACCTAGAGATAGAATATCTAACATGTCCCTATAGTAAATTAAACTATATTGGTAGTGTGTGTGCGTGTGTGTGTGTGCGCGCGTGTTTAGATATAGAGTACGACTGCATGCATCCACAAATCATCTCAAACAATAGGTGTTTAATATAAATATATGTATAAAATCTTCATTTCAATTTCTATTTCATAAAGTGAATTAGTTTTACTTAGGAAAGTAAAGCGTTTACATGGTTGTATGCATAACTAGAACTCTGTCAAACTGAAAGGAAGTACTTGTACCTAAGGCATCATAAATAAACTGTGCTGCAACTTTAATTTCATTTCCATAATCATGTAGCATAAAAGTGAAAAAAATATTAATACATAAGAAGAATTATGAACAAGTAATCCTACAGTTCATTTTTGTTGTAAGAAAATGACTCATTATATTGATGTTCCTTGTATCATGACAATACTATAAATGCGAAGGCAATTGAAAGTATTTTTAGGATTTAACCTTTTGCTTTGATAGAGTCTGCTTTAGAATTAACTTTATGTAAACTTCGCCTAGATGTAATTTTAATACATGTTAAACTGATTAAATAACTAGAGAAAATGTCACCAACCAAGAGATGGGATGGTGTTTGGTGCTATTCTACCCAACCACATTATTTCAACTTTGATTGGTGTAGTTTCTAAATTGTTGAAATCATATTTTATCTTTGTGATATATTGCATGACAATTTTAGTGAACGATCATTATTACTTGAATGTAGGATAAAATATAAAATGACTCGAGGTTTTATATAATGAAACCAAATTAATGCAGTAGTACGTTGCCATTTTGGAAAGAAACAATCAATTGAGGTAACATTGAATAGTAGTAAAAGTTATGAACTATAAAGATGAGAGGACACCCTATAAAGTTGTCGGTGAAATTTTTATTTCCTTAGATGGAAATACTTCTTACTCTTTTAAGAATTTCATGTTCTCTCCAGTTTGCTAATTAATTGACAACTCAAGTCGGTGATGCATTTATTCTTTGATCAGTTCAAATTATATATATTGTTTATACATGTAATATGTATGTACTGTATATAAGTTCTTTATGCACAATAATGACTACATTTATTACTACTAAAGTTAGAAAATGTGGGTACAATATTCAAGTTCGTTATGTACAGTTAATGTTCTTACGACTTGCTTATATCTGAAACATATCTATTTAGCATTAATGATAAGTTTTACAGCTTTGAAATGGATTGAGTATTTATCTCCAACATATCTAATTGGACAGCTGGAAGTCTATATGTGTAGGGAAGTCTTAATTGTCACTAACGGTATCATTTCATTGTAGGAAGCGTATACTCGAAGAATGGAGGATTACATCCAGAATAAAAGCTGCAATGAACAGGGTGAGCCGTACAAACCATATGTTGAAGAAGAAATAGGAATATATTTGGAGGTGTGTAGCGGTGTGCACCAGGGGAGAGCATACAACCTATGCTCAGAGCAATCAACCTATGCTCAGAGCAATCATTTCATCGACTCGATTCTGCTTTGAATGGGATAGGTACTTCTTCAGATGCCGAAGCGCTTGATAGGGACACGTTGGAGAATATGCAACAGAAGATAGCTAGGCTCAATGAAGAACTTCAAGCAGCAGTTATGGCAAGGGAGGCGGATCGGGTTGCCAGGGAAGAGGATCAAGTCCGTCTAGATGATGACATGGCAGCTCTCAAATCACAAATGAAATATTTTATAAGAAATGTTCTTCCCCACTTTGATGAATCTGATGAAGATTGAGCTAATGCTAGTGAAAGGATGGTTGTACTCTGATGAATCTGATGAAGATTGAGCTAATACTAGTGAAATGATGGTTGTATTATCTAACTTTATTTTGTACAACTTTTGAACATACTTGATCTTTAAGTTAGTTGTAAATATTTTGTGTTCTTACCCACTCTCATGTATCTGATGAAGATTTAGCTAATGGTAGTGAATGGATGGTCGTATTATCTAACTTTATTTTGTATAACTTTTGAAATACTTAGATCTTCAAGTTAGTTGTAAATATTTTGATACCTTATTGTTATAGTTGGATAGTTATGATTGAATGTTTAAAATAGTTGGATATTAGTTAATTGGATGTGGAATGATGACTTAATAGCTAAGTTGTTTGCGATTTGGTTGTAGTATGTATCGGTGTTTTATATAAATAGATTGCTGCTTTTATTGGTTTGCTTGAGTATTTGGCACGGGTGCTGCAATAAGCAAGCACTGCCTGGCAAATATGGTTCAACAAACCGACGGACAATCTACAGTGTTCGTTGGTATATTCAACCTTCATTTTTCTAGTTTTTTCAGTAAACCGAGGGACATAAACGGTTTATTAAGAAAATATAATTTTTTTAATCTAAAATACCAAGAGTGTTTGTTGATGTATTCATCTTTATTTGCAGTATTCTCTCATTACCCACGGAATACTGGTAATGTCAAGAAAATTATATTTTTTTAATTATAATAACAAAGGGTGTCCGTCGGTATTAATATAAATATTTGCCATTAAAATTTAAAAATATCAAGTACTGTGAATATTAACTTAGTTAAATTTATTGATGCGACAATATCCCTTGCTAATTGCCCGTGCTGTCTGTGGGTTTCTAAATACCAAGCAACAGTTTACCCACATCTAATTGTCCGATGTTGTCCGTGGGTATAGCCTCAATACCGACGGACTCACTCGATTTTTGTCCCTCAATTTTTGACCTGTTTTTAGTAGTGTGTGGAATGCTCAACGGTTGGGGAATGGCCAACACTCTCTCACGATGAGTAGCTTCATCTCTCAACCTTTATTGTTGAGCTAACTCGGCAAATTGTTCTAGTCTCACGGTTGAGCCATCACTTGTGCCTTCACCTGCATCTTTGTAGACATCCTTTCTATTTCAAGATTCTCAAGCCTCAAACTTATGACTTTCACCTCGGCCAATAGGGTAGCCAAAATTCTTTCCGGGACCACATTGATCTTGTTTCCTTCTTCGGCCATGTACCTACAAGTATCCAAGACAAAGAAGAGATTAGTGTAAAAACCTCACACACTCCCTCACTTTTGAATGTCACTCGGGTACACTCAATTTAGTAAGGTAGGATCACTCAAGCTTGATTCCAAAGGCTTCACATATTGAACAACTTTCCTCAATGACCAACAAGTCCACAAAAGTCAAGTGCTCTTCGAGAAGAGTGGAGTTAATGGGACTCGATGGACGAACGACTTTATGTTGAGCACTTGAAGCCAAGAATTGTTCTACGAGTCTTCCTTGAGTTATCGATCCCAATCACGCACGAGTTATCCTAATATCTCAAAGAACTAGCACTAAAAGAGTAGGACAAATACTCAAAGAGTACTAGCCGGAAGTAATGCAAGCAAAGAATACACGAAATCCTACGAAAAAAACTACCCAAAAGTTGCTTCAAGTTTCAGGTGCTCCCATCTTGCATGAGAACACCCCTAATACCAACCCCCGAGGCATCACATTCAATCTCAAATGCCTTTCCAAAGTCGGACAATTGCAACAAAGGGGCGGTACTTAACCTACTTTTCAATTCTTGGAAGAACTTCTCTTGAGGCTCTCCCCACACAAAAGTCTTGTCCTTCTTCTCCAACTCGGTGAGTGGTGCGGCAATGGAGCTAAAATCCTTCACAAATCGCCTATAGAAGACCAACAAGGCTATGAAAACTCCTCACGTGAGACACGGTAGTGGGAGTAGGCCAATCTCTAATGGATTCAATTTTGGACTCATCAACCTCCAAACCATTGGCTCTAACAACAAAGTCCAAGAAGACAACATTCTCAACACAAAAGACACACTTCTTAAAGTTTGCATAGAGCTTTTTGGCTCTTAGCACTTTACGTATTTACCTCAAGTGGCCAACATGGTCATCTATTGACTTACTATAGATCAAGATATCATCAAAATAGACAACCACAAACTTGTTGATAAACGGTTTCAAAACATGGTTCATTGACCTCATGAAAGTGCTAGGTGCATTGAAGAAGCCAAAAGGCATCAACAACCATTCATAGAGACCAAACTTGGTCTTGAATGCAGTTTTTCCACTTATCACCCGGTTTCATTCGGATTTGGTAGTAGCCGGACCTAAGAGCTATCTTAGAAAAGATACTAGAACCACTCAATTCATCAAGCATGTCATCAATTTTAGGAATAGGATGACGGTACTTTACCGTTATCTTGTTGACTGCACGACAATCAATACACATCCTCGATGTACCATCTTTCTTTGGAACAAGGATCACGGGCACGATACACGGACTCAAGCTTTCACGAACTAAGCTTTTGTTGAGCAATTCATCCACTTGCCTTTGCAATTATTTTGTATCTACTTGAATACTTCTATAGGCCGGCTTGTTTGGGATTTGGGACCCCAGGACAAAGTCAATTTGGTGCTCAATCCTCCTCAAGGAGGTAGACCACTAGGCATATCATCTGGGAACATGTCCTCAAAAACCTTCAAAACATTCGCAATAGCACTAGGCGAAAGGTTAAATTTAGTAGCATAATAGAAGTTAAAACCATACCTTTGTGCACTAGGCAAATGAGCAATTTGGCGCAATCATTTCCTCTCAAGAACTCATCCGGTTGCATCATGGCACAAATGCCACTGGTAGAAGATGGTGGAGTCACTTGACTCTCGGCCAAAAGCCTAGTCTCCACGGGAGACTTGGCTTTAGCCGCTTCTTTCAATTCCCTCATGTGCCTATAGTCATCACTCACTTTTCTAGGTGTCAAGGGCTTGAGTACATCTTTTTTCCATCATGCTTAGCCGTGTAAGTGTTTGGTCGGCCATCATGAACTGAACATCTATCATATTGCCAAAGCCTACCAAACAAGAGATGGCAAGCTTGCATTGGCACCACATCAAACATGTGCTCATCTTGATAGTTGCCAATTTTGAATTTGATCAAGACTTGCTTCATTACCTTCAACTCCCCATACTCACTCAACCATTGCAAACAGTAGGGGTTTGGGTGTTTTAGAGTAGGAAACTTCAATTGTGAGACCAAGGATTGGCTCACCACATTATCACAACTACCCGAATCAATGATCATTTCGCACACTTGCCCCTTCACTCCACATCTAGCATGTAATAGTTTCTCTCTCTGCACATCTTCCTCCTCCTTTATGAATATGGCACTCAAACTCCTACGTACCACAAGTAACATATTAGGATCATCACCCCCACCGCATCCTCTTCATCCTCTACTCTATCATCCTTCTCAACTCCCTCATTTTCGGACTCACTTTCTTGCCCACACACCAACCCATCATCCAAAATAATCATTATTTTACGGGTGGAGCAATCTTTAGCAAAGTGCCCATATCTCTTACACTTGTGGCATTGAAAAGAAGAAGCACTAGGAGTATTCAATTGAGTTTTAGAGTCACCTCTCGAATCTTTGAAGTCACTCCTTGGTGTTGGCTTCTCATAAGGCTTCTTCACCTCTTGGCTTCCACTAGCACCATTTGTGTTTGGGCTCTCCCAATCCTTAGGTCGACTCACGGGAGTAGAAGTATCACCTCTATAACTAGTAGCCTTACCTTCTTTGATCCACTTTTCGGCCTCAACGGCGGCATTGCATGCATCTTGGAGTGAATGAAAGATATGCAACCTCAATTGAGAAGCAATCTCTCGGTTTAGACCACTTTTGAACCGAATGAACGCTTGCTTCTCATCTTCCGTTCCATGTCAAGGGCCATTCGGTTCCTCTCAAAATCATTGAAGTATTCATCAACCGACTTAAGACCTTGTTTCAATTCATAAAGCCTTTTGAGTTGCTCTTGTCAGTACTTGGGTGTCACATATTTGTCACTCATCACAATTTTCAACTCCTCCCATGTAATGCGAATAGGTAACCCAATGGCATGTCTAGACCTCTTAACCTACTCCCACCAAGTGGAAGCATAGGCCTCAAATGAAGCAATAACATAGGTAGCCGTAACGTTGTTCTCATCCGACATGTCATTTGTATCAAAGACTCTCTCCAATTAGACCTTCCACTCTGGAAACTTTTCTGGATCACTAGTTCCCTTGAAGGCAGGGATAGTGATCTTCACACTATTGAGATTGTTGTCACGACCCCTACGGTTAGGTTCCGGTTGACCACCATAGTAGTCGTCATAATCATCATACTCACGTCTCAAGTTCCTCCCTACATAACCTCCTTGAGGCCCACGACCTTGCCCACGGCCTCTATTTATACCATGACCTCCATTCATTACCCTCATATTCGGATAGGGTGGCTCAAAGTCATCAAAATTATCACCAAGCCCGGGTACCTCCCCTTCTTGAGCCTCAACATCTTGCCCAAGAGGTGCTATATTCCTACGGGATCTCATAAGTGGGGGAACATTACCTTGGGGAACGCCCAAGTTGTGGGGAATGGCCACTTGTTGGGGAATGCCCAACACTCTCTCACGATGAGTAGCTTCATCTGTCAACCTTTGTTGTTGAGCTAACTATGAAAATTGTTCCGGTCTCAGGGTTGAGCCATCACTTGTGCCTGCACCGGCATCTTTGTGGACACTCGATGTCCTTTTTCTTTCAAGATTCTCAAGCCTGAAACTTATGGCTTTTACCTCGGCCAATAGGGTAGTCAAAGTGCTTTCCGAGACCAAGCCCATTTCACAGGGATCAGAACCCGTGCCCATAGATTTGAAAGTATTCCTCACTAAATAGTTAACTAGTTTATTCCAACTCTTCATCCCTATTTAGTTTTGCAAACTCACACAATTTCCAATCTGACCCTTTACCAAAGTTTTAGCAATAAATTCCAACAAAATCATTAGTTCATTACAACACTTAAAAGTAGGAGCTTTTTATCAACATATCACTTCATATATAACTCTTAAACTGGTCCAGTGTGCTAAATATAAAGTACTCCCTGATTTGCAATCTTTGGACTTCGAAAAATGATTATTATGTCATTATATATATATATATGGCTCAAATGGGGTACATGTTCTAGACAGACTAAGTTTTGGTTTTACTTGACTTACCAGTGATTCGTCATACACCTCGTCACTGATGTAGTCACTCTGTGAGTTGGTTGAAGAATCACTCGACTGTTCATGCAATAAAAATCAAACAATAAAAATGAATCTAATCAATTAATATTAGTCCTTTTAGCTTCAGAAATTTTGGCCAAACAAGAAAAACATGTCAAACAAATTGGCACAGGGGAGTATTTGTTCACACAGATAAGATAACATTGTACAGTAGACATCCATTGATCATACAACAGTGCCCAATTAGTGATTCACATGATCTAGTCAATTAGCTAATTTACTTTCATGATCATATATCCTTTTTTTTCTCAGAAGTTCCAGAATCTTTTTTCCTCCCAATATGCAAAACTTTAATGGAGCTTGGTGTAAAAGGAAGAGAAAACGGTGAGGATACATTTGAATTTTCATTTCAAAGAATGCCAAGAACAGACACCAAGTACACGACTCCCTAAAGCAACTTCATCCAACAAAAAGGGGCTGGATTTCTGCATTTCAAGCTCACAGCTTATCCATCTCTATATCCGGGATAAATATAGCCATAATTTCAAGAAATCATTCCGTCACACCTCAATAAAATGAATCTCAAGTTAAAATCAGTACATCCTGATCAAATCAGTGGAATGGCAGATGGGAAAAGAGTACAAGTTCCCTATTATTCAACCATTTCAACTAAGACCAGAGAGGGTTCACATATTAGCCTCCACTATAAGAGACATATCAAGTTTACTGCTCACTGGAATGCTGTTTTAAACTCTAGATATTAACAAAATGACAAACTGTACTCACAGTAAGTGGACCAGCTAGTTCAAGCAACGTAATCTACGGCTCAAGTTCTTCTTGTTTAATTATAACGCTCAATGAAAAAAAGGAAAGATCCAGCAAATCGAATAAAGTATATCTAAGTACCTGTTGTACGAGATGTCTCAACACGTCTCATCTGTGTAGCAAGCATAGTCGCAGCTGTAGGCTAAACATGCAAATAAGAAAATGTAGTGTAGTCAGAAGATGCACAAGAGATTACACTAAATTAATTAATATCAATGTTTTAGGTAACTTTAATGTCATCAATAAAGTTCCTAGACCACATACATCCCAACTCAACTGTAATGTGAATTGATTATGTATTATAGCTAGAGTAATTGATATCATAAGTCACCAATTTTATATTGATGTAAACTTGCAATAACACAACCAGAGAATAGAAACTGAATGAATGAAGAAGAGCAAGTGGAAACAAATGAAGTCATTAGAGACCAGTGGCAAACTGCTCTTAGGCTGACTTGTCCCAGCGTAGATTTTCGTTATAATTTTAAAATAAAAAAAGGTTCAGACATCACAAACAAATTAAAGTCATTAGAGGCTAGTAGTAAATACCTGTATTGTACTAGGAATCTCATCATACTGCTGCAATAGATTTAAAAATGAACTATCATCGCCAATCAAAGTGCTGAAATGGCCAGCTGACCACTGTGATGACTCAAAAATATCTTGTTGTGACACTGGTGAGGATGAACCAGGTTGCGATGTTGAAGTTGACATGGCGGCGATGGTACGACAAATGGAGGTGGATCGTCAACAACCTCATCAACTAGTGTATGACCAACGAGAGCTTCTCTGTCAGCAACATCGCCACATCGACGTCTACCATCACGACCAAGACCTTGACAACGACCTCGTACTTGATTAAGAACACGAGTAACTCTCTGTAAGTTTACAAGTGGACCACCATCATATAAGACCACTAAATCATAAGATGGGTCAAACGACAATTGCGTACCCTGACTAGCAGCAAGTAATGCCTCAATTGCAATTGCAGCCACCCGCTGACCCCATTGCTGCGATGTTGAGTTATTGTCAGACTCCTACATCTCAATTCCCATGCGGTAGAGACGATGCAATCCCCTGCCCTATAGTTATTAAAAAATCGCAGAAGTTAGATAAATTGAACAACTAAATGCCTAAGAAAATTAACATTAAGATTGTATATCAATGGCTAGTAGCTAATTACCAGTGCCTCGTGCCTGCTGGCAAACGTTTGGTAGCCACGGTTGGTTTGATGAACCGGATTTCCTATTAATGTCCAAGTAATTCCTCAATACCATATCCTGTACGAGTCATTATCAGTAGTAATACCAACGGCCAGCTCTGCGACCACAACATGCTTTGCGCGTCTCTCCCTCAAAGCAACACTGTCTTCCAAATAGCGCTTGAACACGTCATCTAACATACTGCGTAGGTCCCTTGTAAAGTGTTTCATGTCATAGGAAACAGCAGATGGGATACCTTGTCGGCAACCAAACTGTCTCAACACACGACCTGACAGGTGATGCTCGACTATTTCATCGCAAAACATAGGTACTTCTGTCATCCACAAGTGTCTCCCACGAGAACACCAAGGAGATAGTCGTTGGATAATATGCTCGTCATATGGCTGCCAAATGAACTATAATAATAGGGTCATAAACAACACCATTAAATATAAGTTACTATGATCCCGAACAAATTATATAAACAAGAAAAACAAAAAATAATATGGACATACCATGTCAGACGCCATGACATCCAGTACGTCCCTATATACTTGCAGATCTCCAAGCGCAACATCACGATCAACTCTGGCCTTCCATCTCTCTGCGTAGAACTCAAAGAAAATTTCAATCGATTGATCAGGTGGATTCGGTTTCTGCAGATCATGCGGTATCGGTTGAAATGGTATCAATCGCTCCCAATCCCATACCTGCATATCATACACATTAATGCTACATATACGTTTCATCGTTATATTATATAGAAGTGTAATTACATTATCTGTAGAAGTGCTGCATATCCACAAAAATCCGCTCGCTCCACTCATGGATGACCGACACATCGCCCAATAAATGTAGGCTAATACGGCTGAGCCCCAACTATAAGAACCAATAGCATGTAAATCATCAAAAAGCAATAGCAGATTAGCCTAATTGATATGATTAAAAAACAAGAACAAGAAAAAACAAGAATGGAAAGATGAAAGCAAGACCCAAATTTGATTAGAAAAGGATTAAGGAAGTAGATTAGGAAACACTAGCGTAAACACCTCCTTAATTGTCTAACAATTTGAACCAATGCTATTTGATCCTCAATTGGATCAAATCCAATTGCAACTCAAGGACTTAAATGTGCTTAAACCTACTTAATGAGAGGTAAGAACTGTATATAGTGGTTCCAAAAATGGCAATAATGCCTTAATTCTCTTTGTAATGGGCTTACAATAGACCATTAAACTAAAAATAGTATTCTGGTCATCGCCACAGCGCTATCGCGGTAGGACACGCGTGATTGCGTGGCTGGAGTAACCAGAGCTTCACGATCACGGCTATGGTCACGCGATCGCAAAGACAATTGCCTTCATCCATTGTCAGCTTCCTGAGATCGCGTCTGAGGCCTCGTGATCGCACTGTTCATCATTTCCTCCTTGTGCGATCGCATTTGGTGTCACGCGATTGCATTGTTCAGTTTCTTGACCTTGCGTAATAGCGTCTGATGGCTCGCGATCACGATGAGTATTTCCTGGTTCTGAGACTGTGAGCTTGCAAACAGGTCCTAAAGCCTCCAAGAACTGCCCCAGCAGCTCCAGTTGTGCAAATGTGGCCTCAACTGTTGAAACTTCCATGCTTGGCTCCTTGTGAATGGCTTGCTCATGCATCGGGTTGCATCATTCTCCCCTTCTTCAAAGGAATTCGTCCACCAATTCGCTTGTTCTTCGCCTTTCATGGGAGACAAGTCGCACATATTGAAAGTATTGTGCACTTGGTAGTTGCTTGGCAAATCAACCTTGTAGGCGTTGTCATTGAGGAGCTCAAGGATTTGAAATGGACCATCGCCTCTTGGCAACAAATTACTCGACCGCTTGTTGGGAAATCTATCCTTTCGGAAATAAACCCAAACTCAATCTCCCAGTTCGAAGACAATCTTCTTTCTTCCCTTGTTAGCCTTTTTGGAAACTTTTTGATTTTTCTTTTCAAGTTGCTTCCTCACTTGCTCGTGAAGTTGCTTCATCTCTTGAGATCTCACCTTGGCATCTAAGCTTAAAACAACATTTTGAGACAAAGGCGTGAGATCCAAAAGGTTTAGGGGGTTAAGGCCATACACAACCTCGAAAGACGTCATGCAAGTAGAAGTATGCATGGTTCTATTATATGCAAACAATCAAAGGTAAGTGTTCTTTTCAGGAAGCAAGTTTTCCCTTAACCAATGCTCTAAGCATGGCACCCAAGGTTCTATTGACAACCTCGGTTTGGCCATCGGTTTGAGAGTGGCAAGAAGTGGAGAATAACAACTTAGTGCCAAGCCTTCCCAATAATTCTTTCCAAAAATGACTAAGGAATTTAGAATCCCTATCACTAACAATAGTTTTAGGGACCCCATGCAATTTAAGTACATGTTCAACAAACAAATTGGCTACATGGGATGCATCATCAATCTTATGACAAGGAATAAAATGTGTCATTTGAAAAATCTATCAACTACCACAAAGATGCTATCTTTTCCCCTTTTGGTCCTAGGCAATCCAAGCACAAAGTCCATAGAAATGTCAAGCCAAGGACCTACGGGAATGGGGACGGGTGAGTACAAACCATGTGGAAATAGCTTTGACTTAGCTTGCTTACACTCCAAGTATTGACCACACACCCTCACAACATCCACCTTCATCTTGGGCCAATAAAATTGCTCCTTAAAAATATCCATGGTCTTGCTCACTCTAAAGTTCCCCATTAATCCCCCACTATGTGCCTCCCTCACTAGCAACTCCCTCCAAGATAAACTAGGCACACAAAACTTCCCATTTCTAAGCAAGAACCCTTCAACTTACGGAACCTCCTTTTCTCCACATCACCACTAGGTTCCTCCTCACCACACAACCGATTGATCCTTCTCCCCCTTTCCTCTAATTCAAAATTAGCATATAGTTCCCCAAACTTGGGATCATTGGCATACATCTCCTTCATACTTTCAAAACCGATGAGCTCGGACCCCAAAGTATTCAACAAAACTTGTCTTCTCGATTGAAGCACAAACTTCCTTGATAAGGCATCTGCCACCACATTTTCTTTTCCCTTTTTGTAATGGATGACATAAGAAAAGGTTACAAGAAATTCCACCCATTTGGCATGTCTCACATTCAATTTCTCTTGGGACTTGAGGTATTTTAAAGATTGGCGGTCGGTTCTCATGACAAATTCTTTTGACCTATGGTAATGGTCCCAATGAGCTAATGCCTTCACCAAGGCATACAAATCTTTATCATAAGTGGAGTATTTAGTAGTTGCTCCGTTGAGTTTTCACTAAAGTAGGCAATGAGTTTTTGATCTTGCATTAACACGGCTCCAATTCCTACCCCACTGGCATCACACTCAACTTCAAAGGTTTTATTAAAATTTGGTAATTGAAGGAGAGGTGTAGAGCTAAGCACTTCTTTCAATTTTGCAAAAGTCTCTTCTTGCTCCTTCACCCACACAAATGGCTTATCCTTCCTTATCACTTCGGTTAATGGTGCGTCTATAATGCTAAATCCCCTCACAAACGGACTTGGATCCCCTCCTGTACCACATCTCTCCAGTTAGTCCAGTACACCTTCAATTTAATTCCACTTGTCCACTTTAAATTCTAAAGGTGGACATTTATGTAACTAAACTAATCCCCTAAACCAGGGTTAAAACTAAGAGATCCGAAAATTTATTTAATATGTGATCCTTGGCTAGAATCTCGCAGGCCTCAGCACCTTTATGGCAACTTACCAGCAAACTTAAACTCTTTATCATTATTATTAGAATTATTATTATTTTTTCATGGTTCAAGTCTCCAAAACTGTGTAAGCATCTTTCCATCTCCATAAAACCAAGCTCGTTCACAAGTAACTGTCTCAATAGTGTCGAACTCGTTAACATGTGTTCATTATCCTATTGAAATTTCGGTTAAAAGCTACATAAATTCATTGAAAGTATAATTAAGACATATAATTTGTAGTTTGTGCTATGGTAGAGACAACTTCTCAAAATTTCAAAAACAGTTCAGTTGAGACATTTATCAAACACATAGCATGCATTTTGCAAACATTGGCAATTGCCACTACAAAGATCCAGTAGCATATGTATTTAGTTTCTAAGCAGCAAAAAAGGTGTGAGATTGAAGAAGACCCTGTTATGGAGCCGTCACTTCTTCTCCAAAACTTTTTCACTAATCAACTGATTACTTTCTTCTCCTTTTGTTAATGTAGTTTATGGAATTAGACTTTTGAAATTGTTGATTCTTGCACGGAATCTCTCTTGAATGAATGATCTCCAATGTAAGAAAATCTCTCTCCAACAGAAGGAAACTCCCAGCAAAAATCTCGGAATCTAAGATTAAAGCCTCATTTAGAATTAATCCGACGTAAATTTTCAATTTTAACCATGGTTTGGGAGTTAGTTTAGATGAATAATTAGTGGCCCTTAGATTTTGAAGTGAATAGGTGTAATCAAAGTAGAGGGGTACTGGAAAAACTGGAGAGATGAAGTACATGAGAGGAGCTGAATCCCTCACAAACCTCCTATAAAAGCTAGCTAACTCATGGAAGCTTCTCACACCACCAATGCTTTTAGGAGTGGGCCAATCCCTAATGGCCTCCACTTTAGCATCATCTACTTCCACACCATTTGCACTCACCATAAAACCAAGGAACACAACTTTTTCAACACAAAAGGAGCACTTTTTCAAATTAGCAGATAATTTCTCCTTTCTCAAAACATCAGAAACTTGTTTCAAATGAGGAGCATGCTCATCAATGGATTTTCTATAGACAAGGATGTCATCAAAGTAAACTACAACAAATTTTCCAATGAAAGATTTAAGCACATGATTCATTAACCTCATGAAGGTTGAAGGAGCATTGGACAAGCCAAAAGGCATGACAAGCCACTCATAAAGACCAAAGTTAGTCTTAAAGGCCGTCTTCCACTCATCACCCAGTTTCATCCGGATTTGGTGGTATCCACTCCTCAAATCAATTTTACAGAACACACAAGAACAACACAACTCATCAAGTATATCATCTAACCTAGAGATAGGATGGTGATACTTTACCGTTATCTTGTTGATGGCTCTACAATCCACACACATATGCCAAGTCCCATATTTCTTTGGTACTAGGATGACCGGAACCGCACATGGGCTCAAGCTTTTTTGCACAAGTCCTCTTTCAAACAACTCCTCCACTTGCTTTTGGAGCTCTTTAGTGGCCTCCGGGTTGCTTCTATAGGCGGTCTGCTTGGGCAATTGGGATTCCGGAATAATGTCAATTTGATGCTCAATGCCTCTTAGTGGTGGAAATCCACTAGCAACTCTTCGGGAAAACTGTCTCCATAACCTTGCAAAAGAGAAGAAATAGAACTAGGCAAAGAAGGGGTTAGTTCGTTAGTAAGCAAAACATGGTCCTTGTGTAGGAGGAGAATCATGGGAGTTCCCTCCTTCACATCATTCAAACACTCCTTCTTTGACAAGAACAAGTTCACTCTCTCTTTTGTTTCCTCACTCTTTTGTGTGACAACTCCAACTATTTTATCCCCTTCGACTCCCTCTTTCTTTTCTTTCTCTCTTTTCAACTTCAACTCCTTCATCTTCATATAGCCCTCACACACTTGAGCCGGAGTCAATGGATAAAGAATAAACTTTCGACCTTCCAACTCCAAGGCATACTTGTTAGTCTTTCCATCATGCTTTGCTAAACGGTCATATTGCCAAGGTCTACCAAGCAAAATGTGACAAACTTGTATTGGAACCACATAAAATAAGAGCTCATCATGGTATTCCCCAATCTTGAATTTGATCAAAGCTTGCTTGGTCACCTTTAGTTCACCATATTTGTTCAACTTATAGCTTATAAGATTGTGGACGTTTCCTAGTGGGAAGCTTGAGTTGATCAATCAAGGTGGTGCTCACTACATTGACACAACTATCACTATCTATGATAAGAGAACAAATGGTTCCTTGGACCTTACAATAAGCATGAAAAAAATTCTTCCTTTGATACGATTTCTTCTTCACTTACACTCCCATTATTCTCCTTACCACAAGAGTAGCAGATATATCTTCCTCAAATTTCTCACCTTCCCCTCTTCCCCCATCAAAGTCATCATTACAAGGAATATCCTCATCTATCTCCTCTACATCACTATCACCCGTTTGATAACTACCATCACCTAAAGCAACAATCACTACAACAAATATGATTATCAGTGACAAATTTTTTTGTCACCTAAAATTTATATTTCGTCACAAAAAAACTTTTTTTGACAAAAAAGAATTTGTCTTTCGTTTGTCCATATACCATGGGTCACTAATAGTATATAGGGACAATTTAGTGATTCGTCACTAAAACAAGCTGAATTAACTACGAAATCTTTTTTCGTCCCCAAATTGATAGTATTTGTGACAAACTTGTTGTCAGAAAAGGTATAAAAATTTGTCATTGATAGTTTGGTTTCGTCACTGAAAAGTTTATTATAGCCGACGAAACTATGTTGTCACTAAATATTATTTTAATTAGAGACAACGTTAATTGTCTATAAAGATACATATTATTCGTAGTAGAACAAATACAACTTCATCACAAAAGACCATCCTTTTTAACAAAAAAATATCTCGTCCCTAAATGTATGAATTAGGGACAACTTTGCTTCTATATAATTGATTAAACATTTTTGTAGTTAAAACCTAAATTTATCGCTTTTATTGACGTAATAGAATTGTCACTATAAATTACATAATTTACAATTACAATAATTATCATGTAAAACAATCAATTCACAGCAAATAAGGAAATTTTGAAAAATAGGATTATATGAGAACTTTTCATCGCTAAAAGGTCAAACAATATAAAATGTTCAATATATACTTCATTATACATTTTTTTTGTATATGCACATAACTCGAAAAAAAGTAAAATGTCTTTAAATGACTCCTTTGTCCTTAAACTCCTCGGCTAACTTCATCTCCCATGGTTGAAGAAGCTTGTTCTTCCTATTTAAAGAAAAACAAGCAGAAAACCAAAAAATGCCATAAATTAGGCGAAAATCTCATTATAATTTATCAAACAAACCAAACATAGAATACATCATATATTGATAGGACATGAGTACATGCTTTAGATAAGGTAATGTACCAAAGCTGCTCGCTAAAGTTCAATTTCTAGAGTGATATTCACCGTAAGAAAAGCATGTAGGAATTGCTTAGACACTTTGTCCATTAGCAACATACCATCAGTTAATTCAAATATATAACCAAGCAAAACCAATGGTCCTTACAGAATATAAAAGCACAGTTACAGATAAGCATCCTTATTGTGCAGCACTCAAGTTAATGTACAATGATGATGGTGGACTTACAAACCATGTTTTAGGAAATAAAATAGATTCCTTACTGCACAACTATAGAAACAAGTTGGTCCATCAAATAATAAGATTGATAAGAGATATGTGTTGTAACTTGTAAAAATAGTTAAAGCTGCTCAAATAGCCAAACTTTGTTACTGGTTGGTTCGAGAAGTCAATTCATAGTTAAAGCTGCTCAAATAAACTATTAAATATTTTTATGGATAAAAAATATTCCAACAAATCTATAGAAGGAAATGTTCAAGGAGTCTTTACCATGACAATTAGCTCAAATCTTCCATGACTGATCCATTGCCTTGGATTATCCTTTTATCCAGTAAAGTAATTATCTACAGATGTCATCTGTGTAAGAATTTTTATTTATTTATTTATTTATTTATTTATTTGTAAATGTATTCATATTGCTGACCATAGCTAATATACAAGGATGCAATAGCTATAATTATACTGCAGAAAACCAAAACTAGAAGTATGTACCTCATTCTTCTCGTATACTATCAGTTTGTCAACAAGGCAAGAGTAGATAAATCCAGCACCACCAGTTACCTGAATCCTCATATTGGATTGTAGCTAAAGTAGTTCACAAATAAATCAATATGAAGTAATCAAAATAGTCCCCTGTAAATAGGTCGTCACCGAACTTTGGAAAAAAGTTTGGCTCTACTAAGTGGACATGCATCTAAAATCGACATATCGCATTCTATAAATGTAAGCAGGGGATATTCAATTAGAAGGGAATTGAAATATGAAGAAAGCAAATAATACTACCACATGAGTGGAAAGATCATCAATCCCATATGCATCTATGTAGCAGAAGTTGAGTTTTATCTCTTGTTTGCCATTATTTCCTTTGAAATTGTTCGGCTATTTGATTACATGCTACTGCAATGAAAACCCAAAGAAATAAAGAAAAAAGTGAGATGAACCACTTGGAAGTTGGGAAGTGCTAAAAGCTATAAGTAACAAAATACAATAAGAGTACTCTTCCCATTAACTTCTCAAAGCATATTCAATGGTGAAGGTGCATAAAAAACAAAATTCATATATCCAAAAAGAAACCAAAAAGCCTTAAAATCTATATCTAAACCAAAATACATATCCTAAATCATGGCTTTTAAGTTGTACCCTTCAAAAATAAGGATTTTCAAATAAAATAAAGCATCATTTCTAAAGGTTAATATAAGAGGACTATTTCTAGACGACTTAATCTTGCCATAACTATAACCTGCACTTAGGAAAATATTTAAATAAAGAAAGAGTTGTTGTTCCTAGCAAATCAGGATCCTAAATATACAATTCATTCAAAATAAAGACAAATATAATAATCTCTCATTAGAGAACCTCCTTTTCAAATGCGCATAGTCGCTTCCTCCTAACCATGACAATCAAAGGGTAAGATTTGCAATCGGCGTTTAGAAGAAAAGTAACCCTCACAAGAATTGAACCTAATACAAATAATAATAGACCCGAAATTAGCATGTAAAGAAGTTAAATGAAGAAGTGAAAAAGTATGACAAAGCACGAACCCTTATTGTTCGGATCGCAAACTTGCTCCGCATATGAGATGATGAAGAGAGGGAATTGAAGTCTTGCTAAAAGATTTCGTGGGTTTGAGAAAGGCACATTATGCCCTTTAAAAAAAGAGAGGGAATTATTCCCAATTCTGATAAATTTAAGTAATTTACCTAATTATCCCCTAGTAACATGAGTGAAATTAAGTAAATGTTATCCGCTATTGTCATTTATTAACTTTCTTTTCTCTATATTTTTCTTTTAATATTTAGAATTAACTCATGTATGAAATATATTAATTAGCATATATGGAAGTGCTAGACATAAAATTAAAGAAATAAATGAAAAAATATCTAATCAAACAATGAAATAGAATGTGGAAAGATTCACGAAATGCATAATTTCTTCAATATCTAGAATTCCCAAAGTTCCTTCATTAGATAAAATATATCAAAATTTTAAATTACTAATAATATTTGCTTAATCTGAAAAATCTTAACATTATGAAAATAAAATAAAATCAACTACATATATTTTAATTTTTCATTCAAAAAGTATAATTACTTAAAATAAAAATCAAATATTGAAGAATATTTGATTTTAATATCAAATAAGAGTACACTTTTATGATCTCATACTATATTAAGACTTGGGTTTTATTTTGATTCACTTGTAAAATCATGTTCTTGAATCTTTGTGTTGAAATTGGATTGGCATTATCCCTCACGAACACCAATTTGGTTGTTACGAACAACGAATTTAGATTAAACGTTACTAATAAACAACTTTAGCTCGAAGACATTTCGAGTCTTGATTTGCTTTATTCTTAAGTTTTGAACACTTGATTGTTGTATGCACTTGTGACACGACCCGGAATCCGGTTAGGCCGTGCGGGCACCCGATCCCCGCAACTTAGAATACGAGCCAGAAATATATAGGCAAACTGTAATATGTCCACAATATGGTGTACATACCGCATACATAAAACACAATATAATACACACAATAGTCAGTATGCGGTGCAATGACTCTACTAGCATCTTGAACCGAGAGGAGACACATAGATTGAGTATTATTTATTAATAACTTTACATCGGAAGAAACAATGACATTTTCTAATGGTGATGAACTAGAATTCCATCATCCAACCAACACGGAATTTCGAGAAGAGAGGTAAACTAATTTGACATAATAATAAAAGGTGGCACAACAAGATGCCAAGCAGACAATACCGACACTCACTCCCATATCCATCACATTTAGACCAAATAAATTAGTAGGGTCTCACAAATGCCAGGAATAAAATCATACTAGAAGATCGCCCCCCTACCGCAGCCGATTCTTAATAAAAACGACATCCAAGGAAACCATCGAAACATGATAAGACACACCATTTCAAATCGATCGAAAGAATTAAACCTTACTCACATTTAAGAGAAGAAGAAATCTCAGGGTCTACAATATCGGACACCTCAGCATCCTGCCATACAAGCAGTTCATAGAACTGCCTCTGCATCTGAACCGAGCCGCTACCCTGATAATTACTTCTAGAAGAACCACTACCACCACGCTCTCGACCTCTATCGAATGAGGGCATATCTCTGGTTGATTAAGATCTATATGAAATTTCCTGCGACTATGCAGGTGCTTGATGACGAGAGAAAAGACGACTGCCTGCTTGTCGGAGTAAGGAAAAACTCCTCAAAGGATAACCAGACTCATGACAGTGAGAACACCCTTTTCACTAAAAATGAAAACTGGACAGATTATTGATAGCTACAAAGAGAAAACTGACTCTGATTTTAACGAACTACCTGCGCACTTTGAGAATTACGCTCTACAAGATGAGATAACATGGCAGGTGACCTCCAAAAATAATCAGAACTCTACCTCCAAATGAGGTACCATGGTTGCCCCTTAAGGCCATGAGATCTCTTGCTCTCCCGCTCTAACTTATGGTATGCCTCGTACCTTCGAGTAATATCAACAACAACATCAAATGAAATCCCGACCTCAATCTCTCAAGCCATCTGGGATCTCAAAGAAAAAGAAAGGTCATCAATAAATCTTTGAATCTCTTGAAAGGCTCATGGACTAGTTCTAATGCATATTCAGCTATTTTATAGAATTCAATCTCATATTCTGAAACACCAACAGGCTAACCGACAGGTTACCCTGTCCAATCCACTCAAACTGGCAACACTTTTCATCTCGCTTGCTCCTCGAAAGGAACTTTTCCACAAATCTAGAAGAAAACCGAACCAAGTTAGATAATAAAAGAGCAGTCGACCAATCCAGGGTTGGACCTTGAAACTGGAAAAAAGAATAATTAACACCATACCGCTTGATATAATCAAAAGCCTGAAGGATACGCTGACATCATTTTATTTTAAAAAGAATTACAAGGTTTATCTGATGCATTTTTTAAGAATATCGGAAGGTTCAATTGGGTAAAATAATGCAGCCTTTTCAGATACTCGAACTGAGCCATTACTCGAGCTAGCTAACCAGCCTGAATAACTAGAGGCACAACACATGTTGCCTCCGGAGCATACTTTACTGTGACAATATTAAGAACTGGAATAGAAGCTCCCTGAAATCGAACGTCTACATCTGCGACAACCTGATAAGCTTCCTAGCAAATAATAGGTTCTTATGGTATCTGCATCGCCAAGATTCTCATAAAAGCATCGTAGAGAGCAAAGGGAACCACAAGGCCCAAATCCCTTGCCCATCGCGAGCTCGTACAACTGGGACCTCCGTAACTAGGTCGTCAACACGATAAAAACTCTCGGGGCTTCATCAGTGCTAGCCCCAGGCTAAACTGCTTCGTCCTTAACACCTTCCATTTGCTAATTTTTCGTACGAGGGTTCACAATTACCGCGAACGAATTAACGAATTAACGAAATACTTTTGAATCGTAGACCGACGCACGATCAGAAATGAAGGAAGTGAAACTTCCTAAATGCCATCATTGCCTCTCGTAGATAAGTACGGACGTCTACGTACCCATCAGCGAGACTCTACTAGACACTGTTCTAAACCAGGCTCTGATACCAACTGACACGACCCGGAATCCGGTTAGGCCGTGCGGGCACCCGATCCCCGCAACTTAGAATACGAGCCAGAAATATATAGGAAAACTGTAATATGTCCACAACATGGTGTACATACCGCATACATAAAACACAATATAATACACACAATAGTCAGTATGCGGTGCAATGAGATGGGATGAATGCGGCATGATGCAATGCAGTCACATACTCTTGATACCTATCTCCGGCGCGGGACTCTCATCGTCTACCAGGAGATATATGCAATAATGACCCTTCACCGGCTCGGGACTCTCATCGATTACCGGGAAGTATATGTAATGATGACCCTTCACCGGTGCGGGACTCTCATCGCCAACCGGGAAGTATATGCAATAATGACCCTTCGCCGATGCGGGACTCTCATCGCCAACCGGGAAGTATATGCAATAATGACCCTTCGCCGGTGCGGGACTCTCATCGCCAACCGGGAAGTATATGCAATAATGACCCTTCGCTGGCGCGGGACTCTCATCGCCAACCGGGAAGTATATGCAATAATGACCCTTCGCCGGCGCGGGACTCTCAAATTAGACTCCCGAAACTCAAGATGCGAATTTAAATAGAAAAAGTCAAATTATTTAACTTTCGGCATTTTAGCGGAAACTAGCCGAACAACATCAAAATTCACTTTCGAAAGTTTACAAAAATCACAAATAATCATACGAACCTAACGGCGCTTTCGGATTTCGAATCGAAGCTCCTTCGGCAAAACCGAGCTCGAAAATCTCTTTTTAATATTTATTGCCAATAAAAACTGAAACCTTCTTCCGATGCCTACCAAACGAGGTCTGATTTAGCTCAAATTTTACAAACAGGTCCTAATGGACATTACGAATATTTTAAAATTATCGGCATGCCAATCGGAATTCTAACTTCCGAAACGACTGACCGAGGTCGTTTCAACTTGCTTGGCTAATATAGCTTTTGCTTTACAAGCTATTTTATTGCTTACTGTTATCAAAATCTAATGCCATTTGGCCTTACGAGAACCCCTATTATAGTTGTAGGGAATGGTGTGCTTTGCAGTTTGATTGGTGAACTTGGTACAATTCTATTAGTGCATTATTTGACTAAGCATGTCATCTAATTTTGACAAATGACATGATTTTATTAGTTCAATCATTTAATTGGCTTGGATCAGAGTGTTATTTGAAATGTAGCATGAGCCTGTTGACACCTAATTTTGTCCCTCATATTTTCAAAATCAACTGTTCTTGAATTTTACACACGCTTGTGTATCCACTCCTATCTAGTCTATTCTTCTCCAATTACCTTCTCACAATAGTCTGGCAATTGAGGCCATTATTCAAAGCATCATCTCAAACCATAGCCATTTTTACAATCTTTTGGAATCGCTTCTATTTATGACAAATTATTCAAAATTATTTTAAGCCTCAAAATTATAATTTTTTTATGCATTTTGGCCTTCCTAACATTTTCAAATTAATTTCCTAATTTTTCTATAATTTTTTATACCATTTTATACCTATTTTATACATATTTACATACTATTTATCCGCATATATACATATATACACATATATACAGACAAGGCACATACATCAGCCATTTTTTACACGTCACGCCTACGTGGATCGATCCTGATCGTCCACGTAGACGATCCAATGGCCCAAATTCAGTTTCCTTTGTTTCTACACCCCAAAACCCTTTCCCCAACTTCATTTCCCCCACACCCCTGTCCCCGACTCTCTCTCTCTCCTCTCTAGGCAATTTCAATCGCCACTACTGCCGATGGCCTTTCCGGCCAAATTAGCCGGCGAAATTTGGGGAAACTGGTGTTTTTGAAATCCCCTCGTCGTCCGCAACATAACCCATCCACTTTCGATGGGGTTTGGACGAGGGAGAGCATAACCCTTGCTGACTAAATCGCCACCGACGGGAAATGCCTCCGGCGGGGCTCCGTTTGTTTTGGATAACATGGACACTGAGAAGGGGTGACTCTCTTCCTTGTAGCTCTAATTAGAAGCGGGTCGATTTGACCCGACCCGATTCGAATCCTAACTGGTACCCTTCTTCACCCTTCCCCTATTTTCCTTCTGTTTTAACTGTTCCTACATGACTTTAGACCCAGACTTGCCTAGTTTGTTCAATGCTTTATCATACTTTGTTGTGATATCTCGAATCAATTAGGGTTAAGAATTAATAAATGATAGTTTCAGCTCGTAATGTCAATTTAGATACTGATACTGAGTTTGATATAACCACGATTAGCATTAGATTATTTCTGCGATGGTTAAGCTGGAAACCCTTGTTTGCTTGGAATCGTTGCTTGCTTTTGTCTGTCACAGTGTGCCTAGCCTTTATCTTACAGAATGCTTGATCCTACGCGTTTGTATACCTGAACATGAAATGGATAATCTGATTTGGCATGTTTTAGGTTTTTGAAAGTGATTTGGTTGAATCTTTTGATTGAAATCTATAATTTGAAGTTAGTATAACACCTTTTGAAATCTGGTAAATTATTTTCAATTTTTAAACTTGTTAACGGATTAATCTTGAACTGGACTGTGTTATGTTTGAAAAGGGGGAAAATCCTGTTTAGTTTAGGATTGAGTTTACCTAAAACTAGGGGATTGATTGATTTATTCTTGGCAAGTCCATCTAAGGGTATCTTTTAAACTTGGAAGGAGTACTCTTCCCTCCCCTTCTGATTATCTTTCCCGAGTCATTTGGACTTTTTACCCACATAGAATCTCTGAAAAGTACTAATAGACTTATTTAACTTGACTTTAGACCTTAGGTGACCTAATACGCCTTAGAAATTATATTAGGTGGCGACTCCAACATTTAAACTCAAACAAGTTCACCCAGTCAAATCTGAAATCCGATTCGCCTTGAGTTGAGTCCAAAATCGGGTATGACAGAATGGTGATTCTGCTGGGATATCGAAGTCCTAACCACAACGAGTCTTTATTTTTGGAATTTATTATTATCTTATTATTCGTTATTATTATTGTTGTACTAACTTGGTTCTTTTTTGTTTTTCTTCCACTTTATTTATTTATTGTATTATTTATGTGACATCTTGCATACTTCACTCATACTCCCCCAGTCCTGGGAAACAACACATCACACACACACACGACGATTACGTGGATCCCACGGTCACTTCACCACCAAACCACCTTTTAAGAGGGACATGTTGGAATATAGTTGGTCCGTGGTACAACCAACAATTTCAAATGATCCACTCCTTGGCTGTCCATCTTGGGGAACCGTGTCTAGAATCACACCACTCTTCTATCGTAATGAGCATGCATCATGCCGTAGGAGGGGCTCCCCGTGAGCCGACTAGTTCTCAACTTGTCCAAACCACCTAAACGGGTTTTCCGACCCCAAAGGGACGTTTGGACATGATTATGTGCATTTGAGAGAAAAGAAAAGAAAAAGTGAGACAAGAATGAAAACGCATTTTGATTTGTTCAATTATTCTCAAAGGGGACATGGTTTTAAACTTTACTTCTTCTTTACTTTTTAGGTCACAATGAGTCAAAAATTTCATTGCTTTGGAATGACTATGGGCGCACCTCCTTTGTTAACCAATTGGCGGAGCAACTTGTCACTAGGAGAGCAAACTTAAGTACGTCAACACTTGGGGTCATTTGGTTTCACTGTTAGAAATGGAACCGTGTAGGGAAATGATCGAAGCATCAGTATCATTTTGGGATGAAGAGCTGAACGTGTTTAGGTTTGGGGACATCGAGTTAACACCTTTGTTGGAAGAAATAGGGGGGTTTTTGTCACACTCGGGATTAGACAAACATCGTTGGCAAGGGGGTCGCATATTAGCAACTAGCATCCCCACAGCTGATGAGTTTCGTAAGAAGTTAGGGATGGTAGCAAGTATGGACGTAGGATTTTTACAAAAAAAGAAGAACCCCTTTTCCTATTTTTACACTCGGTTTGGGTATTTGAGGGCGTATGATAGTTATAAGAGGGAGTTCGAGTCCTATGGTGATTGGAGGAGGGCTAGACCACTTGCATTTGCTATTGGTTTCTTAGGAGTGATTGTTTTCCCCGAGAGTTCAAGTCACGACATATGTTCAAGACTTGTCATGGTTGCCGATGCAGTGTTCAACGGAATTGATGGTTATCATTATACCATAGTTCCTATAATAGTAGCAGACATTTATCGAGCTTTGGGTTGTTGCAAGAGAGGAGCGAGATACTTCCAAGGGTGTAATCTTTTACTACAAGCATGGTTCAAAGAACATTTAGGGAAAACAAGAGGTGTGCAAGCATTGTCCAAACCAACTGGTTGCAACTACTTGAATGGGGAACGGTATGGGGTTTCAAAACTCAAATAGCCAAGCAGCACAGAGAAGTGGGTAAAATTGTTCGAAGACATAACGAAGGACTCACTCCAGTGGATGTTCACGCAGTTTCCTTCATCAGATTTCATCATTAGTTCTGAGAAGGCATCCTTTGTGATACTTATGGGGTTAAGAGGCCTCCAACCCTATCAACCGCTAATAGTAATGAGGCAAGCAGGGAGGAAGCAAATCATACCATTGATACCGAACACGAAAGATTATCAGCTTGACTACACTAAAGATGTCGTCCCAAGGGTCAAGAGCATTAGGAAGTCATGGGAGGGAAGGCAAGTCATGGAAGAAGCGTCGCTAGTGCCTGATAGAGACCACGCTGGATGCGAACCAACCTACAAAAGCTGGTTACACTCTAGTATAAAGGGAAATGTGGTAGTGGGGCCAAGTCGTGGAAATAACATAAGAGATCGTGAAGCAGAGGCTCAAATTTGGTACCGAGAGTTTATGTTGAAAGCAATCGAGATGGATAAGGAAAACAAAGAAGAGATTGAAGTGTGGAAGAAGCGTACATTAGAACTAGAGGAAAAGATAGAGGCATTGGAAACAAAACTTGAGCAATGGAACTCGGAGTGTGCAGAGGTAGACATCCTACACCTGGTAGCTGCCAAAGGATATTTGACCAAGGCTATGGAAGAAGTCAAGGAGATTACACGAGAAACAAAGATGGCCAAGATGGAAAAGGAGCGTGCTGCCAAGTCAAAGTGTCTTTTTCATTTCTTTTTTGTTTCTCTTGTACTTTACCTTTTTCAAGTTATCATGCACTGATTTTCAAATTTTGGGGAATTAATGAGAATAATTGGCTAACAATGCGTATTCATTCCTTTGCATAATGACAAACCTAGGAAGGCTATACGTCCATGGCACGTAATAGTCCATTAGTAAACCTACGCCAAATGTCAAAAGGGTATTTTAACCCGAAAAGTGACGAATTGCATCTCTGCATTGATTCAAAAAAATGTTTGCACAAAGCATTGATTGTCTGTTTAAGCATGATCAAAACTATAAGGATGTTTTGGTCTTTACCTTTTCTTGTTTTGTTTTCAGACTATGGCTGCAAAGGGTACACTCCAATTTGAGATCGTCTCCCGACCTCCTCACTTGATGTTGGGAGAATTGGTAGCTCTCAAAAACTACACTGCTATGACTGGTTTGGTTGAAGCTGCTACGCATTTCTGGGACTACAAAAGGGTTGTGTTTCACTTCAATGGTTTCGAGTTGGCACCGATGTTGGAAGAATTTGGAGGACTAGCAGGGTTAGAGCCTGGGCCCGAAACAATGATTTATCCTCCAGACGTGGAGCCTAAGGAGTTCATGGAACTGCTGGGAGCCCCTTATGATCATATGCCGAGGGAGTGGCCGATGGAAAAGTCACAGTGGAATACTTGGAGTCTAGGTTTGGAGATCCGACACTTAGACACGAATGGAATGGGGCATGGGAAGTTCAAGATTGGGAATGGACTGAATCCAATGCTTTCATCATTTCTTTTCTTGGAAGCATGGTTTTCCCCGATAAAGGGGGCAAGATTAACAAAAGGCTAGGGAAAGTAGTAGGGGGGCTGCGCAAAGGTGCCTTCAAACGTCAAGTAAGCTTGGTTCCGATGATTTTGGGAGAAGTTTATAGGGCTTTGACCAAATGTAGGAGAGGTGGGAACTTTTTTGAAGGTTGCAATTTGTTGCTGGAAATCTGGTTGATAGAGCATTTGCACAGTGTCCCCGTCAGTTCGGTGGCACCAAAACCATCTTGGAATGGAGGGATCTATTCACATAGCACTCGTATAGCTGGAACAGTGGCATGGGAATACCCCGCAACATGAAAGGTTGGTACGCCAAGCTCGAGGAATTACAAGAGGTACAATGAGTGATTGAACATTGTGCTGGCTTCGTTGTCTCCATACAAGGTCAAGACGTCTCCTTCTTGACATTGATTGGATTCCGAGGAACTCATTACTATGTTCCTCTAAGGATCTTTCGACAAGTGTGCATGACACAACAAACTCCGCAGTTGACCGAGGGAAGAAGTTTCAACGTCGATATAAAGGACATCGAACATTCGATGGTTCTCACCATATTGATGATGTGGGAGAAAAGGCTTACTATGCAGTTTTGCCGTGGTCGAGATAGCAGGGTAAACCCCATATCTACCCTGGCTTACCCTCAATGGCTCAGTGAAGATAAGGCAAAGTATCGATCCAAGACTACACTAAAAAAGAAAGCCAAAGCTCCAAATGCTGCTGAAAAAGACAAGAAGCTGAAACAAGAGTTTAACCAAAGAAAGAAGGAGTTAAGGGTGACACAAGAAAGAGAGATGATGAGACAATACAATGATAAGATCAAAGGAGACGAACTCAAGTATTGGACCTGCAAGGTCATGACTGAAAGGCAAGCTGCTGGGAAGTTGCAAGATTTGCTCAAAGGATGGGGAGAATATTTTAAGTCAGTACCGCTGGAAGAGAAAGAAGCAAGAGGGTTAGAAATTTGTGAGTTCCTAGTAAAGGCTCTTGGTGACATGGAGGATGGGAAAGACTTGCTGGAAACATTTGCTGATACTCCGCTCATTAGTCTGGCTCACAAACCCAAAGAGGAAGCTAAAGAGGAGAAGGAGAAGGAAGACGCTGGAGCTGATGTTTGAACTTGAAGTCTTTTTGTTTGGCACCTAGTCTAGTCGCATCGAGTCAAGTCGTCTTGTCCTTTCTTTATTGTCATTTTCATCTTAATTGAGTAATTAGTGGTTGTAATAAAGCCAAGCAAACGAAATAACATTTCGTTATTTCTGGGTTTTAGACTGGTGATGATCATGTTTATTTAAACGAAATGATGTGTTTGGTGCAAACGTTACTTCGAATCCGCGATAGGCCTACCTCTGGCACAAAAGAGGTCCCATGCATGATAGGATGCGATTTTATTCAAATTAACGTATACTCACATTTTCTCTTTTTGTTTTTATGTGTCAGTTTCCAAGTCCTTGAAAGTTTGGTTTGTGCATTCTGGTCGCGCCGCAATACCGGTTGAGGTCCAAAGGATCGATCCCAACACCTCCCCCTTTACCTACAAGGACAAGGACGAGACAAAATATCATGGCTGAGTTCGACTAGGTTGGCACTCCTGAGAAACAAAGCATGACTGCCTATGAAAACTATGCTAAACTGGAGCAGAGGTTGCTTGAATTGGAAAATAGGATCCCTCGGGCCCATACTGATGAGATCACTGAACCAAACCAAACTGCTCGGCCTCACGGCAAAGATCTACTTTACCCCGAAAGAGACCTTCCTTACCCTACCCATACTGCACCACCAAAAGCACCACAACACAACTTACCCGCCTTCACCGTCGAAACCAAAATCATAGCATCACCCACTAAGGACCATGAAATGTACGCATGGACTAAGGATGACCCAGACAACACCAAAGAACAAGTCCAATGGCTGGTTGAAAAGTTCAAACAACTCCAAGGCGCTAAGGGGACCCGAGGTTTAGCTTATGAGGATCTCTGCTTGTATCCTGACTTGAAAATACCTGAAGGCTAAAAAACACCAAAGTTCAACATGTTCAATTGCAGTGGAGACCCAATGGCTCATTTAAGGTCTTACTATGACAAGCTGATTAGGGTTGGACATGACGAAAAGATTCGCATGCAGCTGTTCAATCGCAGTTTGACCGGAGATGCACTAGTATGGTACTCTAAGCAACAAACGAAGAAGTGGATGAATTGGGAAGCAATGGCTGGGGATTTTGTTGACAGTTTTGGGCATAACACTGACGCTATGCCCGATTGGTTCTACTTAGAAAAGCTGAAGAAGAAACCCACTGAGACCTTTAGAGAATTTGCAACTAGATGGAGGGTCGAAGCCGCCAAAGTCCAACCTCCCATGGAGGATGCTGAGATAGTGACAGCTTTCATTCGCATACAAGAAGATGTCTATTTCGACAAGATGCTGAATCTGCAAGACAAGAAATTCGGAGGGTTGATCAAGATTGGTGATATGGTCGAGGTGGACTGAAGACTGGAAGGATTGTTAGCATGGCTCCATTACAAGCCGCTAACAAAGCACTACAAGCTGGCAGCGCTACTACCTCAAGGAAGAAGAAGGATGACGCCTCCTTCGTGGCCGCGTCACTTGACCACTCCCCTACTCACAATCACTACTACCAAACACCTTCTCCCTCCTACCCATACATACCACCCACATCCGCTTACCCAGTCTGTAACACCCAGCCCATGTACCAAAACCCACCACCACAAAGACCAACATACCCACAAAGTCCCAACTACCGAAACACCAGCACCTATTCACCAAGGCCTCACGCCAATAACAACCCAAGACCCAAAAGAAACTATACCCCACTGGCTGAATCTCGTACTCAGTTGTTCGAAAGACTCAAAGCAGCTGGTCATATACAGCCTGTGCCATTCAAAATGCCTGATAGGATGACATCCTATTTCGATCAGACCAAAACCTGTGCCTATCACTCTGGAGGGCCTGGTCATGATACTGAAAAGTGCTACGCCTTGAGGGATAAAATACAAGACTTGATCGACCAAAAGGTGATACACTTGAAGACTCCTAATGTGCACATCAATCCTTTGCCTAATCATGGAGACAGTAGGGTGAACCTGATCGAGTTGGATGAGGAGTGAAACTTAGAAGGGACTATCGTTAAGGCAAAAGAAAAGGTACCAGCAACCGCTTCAGTTGCTCAAGCCGCTACAGCACCAGAGCCCATTGAGGTAGAAGTGGCTCCTAAATTCTATGTTGATGTGGTACCACCATACAATGATAAGGCGGTGCCTTGGGACTATGAAAGAGAGAAGAAGAACAAGTCTGTAGTTGAGACTGTGGCCGCACAAGGGATGACTAGGAGTGGGAGGATTTACACTCCCGATCATCTAGTTCAAGAGAGACGAGGCATTAGCGAGGAGGAGTCCGAGGGACTGTGGAAGAAAGTACAAGCAAAGGAGTACTCCGTAGTTGAGCACTTGGGCAAACCTCCAGCACAAAACTCTGTTTTGGCCCTGCTCCTCAAGTCGGAGAGTCACCGAAGTGCTTTGATGAAGGTGTTGGACGAAGCACATGTTCTGGTGGACACTTCAGTTGAGAACCTGGCTAGCATGGTTGGACAAGTCATGGAGGCCAACCGAATTTCTTTTCATAGAGATGAGCTACCACCTGAAGGGTTGAATTACAATAAAGCTTTGCACGTCACTGTCAAATGCAAAGACTGGTTCGTGGGAAGAGTTCTGATTGATGGAGGTTCCGGTCTTAACATATGCCCGTTCATCACTTTGAAAAGAATGGGGATCGACCAAAGCAAGATAAGGGAGAGCGACATGAAGGTGAAAGCATTTGATGGGTCACAAAGAAGCACCATTGAGGAGATCGACCTAACTATCACGGTTGGTCCTGTGGAGTTTACTGCTGTATTCCATGTCATGGACATCTCTGCTTCCTACAATCTGCTACTAGGGAGACCTTGGATCCATATGGCTGGTGTGGTACCTTCTACATTGCACCAAATCTTGAAGTTTGAATGGGACCACAAAGAGGTAGTAGTGTTTGGTGAGGGGAACAATTCTATCTACAAAGAGCAAACCATACCAAAGAGATACTCCTGATGGGCAGACGTTCTATACTGTAAAAGTTATGGGAGCACTACAAGGCACTCGAGGAGGACGTTGCAAGAATTACAATTCAAGTTGGAATCCCACAAGCACGGTCCAAGGAGGCTACACTACACACTTTGCTCCCAAGTCGGTCAATACACCGCATAGGGTTGAAGAAAGAAAGAGGAAATTTTACAGTGCTTATTGGGATAGCCGAGGCAAAGGCTACGAAGGAAGGAACTTGGTCTGGGAGCCAATCATGTCTGACTGGGGCGTGCCATCACGCAAATTTCATGAAACCCTACCAGCTAAGACCGAGAAGCGGCCAATGTACTCACCCAATGCTCATCCCAATTTGAAACGCATCTCTGAAGAAACAAAAGGAAAACAAGTGTGGATACCCAAAGCACCTGAACTTATGGAGGTGGTGATCTAGGAGCCATATGTGCTCCCACAACCCGTAAAATGCCCCGGAGACTGGGTTATAGGCATCATAATCAAGCAAGGCTATGAACCGGACAAGGGTTTGGGCAAGAACTTGGATTGAATGGTCGAGCCAATAAGTATTGTGATGAGGCCCGACAACGAAAAGGCTGGCATAGGGTACATTGTGACTTATGAAAAGAGCATGGAAGAAGCGTCACTGGATTTCAAGTTCTACAAGAAAAGCACAAAGACTCTCTACCATATCTTCGTCTCGTCTGGATACTTGGCTGGTCGAAAAGGGGAGGTGTCCGCAGCACAAGGAGTGGAGCCGAAAGTAGCTGACGCTGAAGAGGATCTACTGGCAGGAATGCAAAATCTATTCATAGCTGATGAAGACTGTTGTGTGATCCTGGAAGAACATATTGAACCTCCTGGACTGACAAGGGCTGGATCTGGAGCAGCACTGAGCAACTGGGTCAGAAAACCGGGCCCGAGCTTACCGTGGAGCTTGGTAGATCTAGGGGGACAAAATTTATTTTCATGCTTTTTAAAATAAAACCCGACTCTAAGTCATGAAGTTTGCATTTTTCTTTTCCTATTGCACATGTTTCCCTACAAACTTTGTTTTTCAAGGATTCATAAAAAAATATCGCATTATTTTCCGTTTAAACTCTTTGCTTTAATCTTTTAATCCCATTGAGTCTACAATCGCAACGTGTAATGAAACAATGGAGCTTGGAGAAGCTAGAGCTGATTATGATGATTTTGATAAAACTACACAAGAAGAAATTGAGAGATTTGAAAACAAACCTAAGCCAAACCTTGAGGAGACTGAGGTGATAAACTTAGGAAATAAGGAAATTGTGAAAGAGACAAGGATCGGTGTGCATCTCACCGCCGAGGATAAAAAGCTGTATACTGAGTTTCTTAAAGAATATGAGGACGTATTCGCCTGACCGTACGATGACATGACCGGCATAAGCACTGATGTGGTAGCTCATAAATTACCTATCAATCCGGGCTTTCCGCCAGTCAAACAAAAGGCCCGAACATTCTAGTCATCAGTTCTGATGAAGATTGGTGAAGAAGTAACCAAGCAGCTCAATACAGGGATTTCGAAAACGGTCAAGTATCCGACTTGGTTGGCTAACATCATCCCGGTGCCGAAGAAAGATGGGAAACTCTGAGTTTGTGTGGATTATAGAGATCTAAATGTAGCAAGCCCGAGGGATGATTTTCCTCTGCCAAACATACATATCTTGATTGACAATTGTGCGAAACATGAAATGCAATCATTCGTAGACTGTTTCGCCGGTTATCATCAAGTGCTCATGGATGAGAAGGATGCCGAGAAGACAGCTTTCACTACATCCTGGGGGAGTTATTGCCACAAAGTCATGCCATTTGGGCTGAAGAATGCTGGGGCAACTTACATGAGAGTGATGACAACTATGTTCCACGATCTGATGCACAAGGAGATCGAAGTCTATGTGGATGATGTGATCATCAAATTAAAGAAGAGTTCAGAGCATCTTGACAACTTGCGCAAGTTCTTCGACCGCTTGCAAAAGTACAATCTGAAGCTAAATACGGCAAAGTGTGCTTTTGGTGTTCCATCAGGGAAGCTCCTGGGTTTCATCGTCATTAGAAGGAGTATCGAGCTGGATCCGTCCAAGATCAAAGCCATCAAAGAATTGCCACCGCCAAAAAGAAAGAAAGAGGTCATGAGCTTCCTGGGAAGGCTCAACTACATCAGCCGTTTCATAGCACAATCCACCGTAATATTTGAACCAATCATCAAATTGCTGAAGAAAGATGCAGTGATCGAGTGGATGGAGGATTGTCAAAAAGCATTCGATCGGATAAAAGAGTACTTGTCTTGCCCGCCCGTACTGGTTCCACCTGAGCTTGGGCGACCTTTGATCTTGTACCCGTCCGTGGTAGATTTGGCCTTTGGTTGTGTATTGGGACAACATGATTCGACTGGGAGGAAGGAGCAAGCCATATATTATCTAAGCAAGAAGTTCACTCCTTATGAAGCCAAGTACACACTGCTGGAGCGCACGTGCTGTGCGCTAACATGGATAGCACAAAAGTTGAGGCACTACTTGACGTCCTACTCATCGTTGTTGATATCAAGGATGGACCCTCTCAAGTACATTTTCCAAAAACCAATGCCTACTGGAAAGCTGGCTAAATGGAAAATGCTGCTCAGCGAATTCGATATCACTTTTGTCACTCAAAAGGCTGTGAAAGCTCAAGCCTTGGCTGATCATATGGCCGAGAACCCGGTGGGAGATGACTATGAGCCTTTGCACACCTACTTCCTTGACGAAGAAGTTATGTTCGTAGGAGAAGAGATCACTGAAGAATATGATGGTTGGAGGCTATTCTTTGATGGAGCGGTCAATTTCAAATGAGTCGACATTGGAGCGCTATTGCTTTCCAAGACTGGACAACATTACCCTATCACGGCCAAACTGAAGTTCCCTTGCACCAACAATATGACGGAGTATGAGGCCTGCATCTTGGATCTTAAATTGGCAGTAGATATGAACATACAAGACCTGCTGGCAATCGGAGATTCTGACTTACTGATTCATCAAGTCCGAGAAGAATGGACAACGAAGAATCTGAAGATATTGTCATACCTGGAGTGCATAAAGGAATTAAAGCAAAGTTTCACCAAGATAGAGTTCCGGCATGTACCTAGATCGCAAAATGAGTTCGCGGACGCTTTGGCTACCATATTTGCCATGATCAAGCATCCTGACAAGAACTACATTGATCCAATACCAGTGACAGGGAGGAAGCGACCAGCCTACTGCTATCACGTGGAAGAAGGGTCAGACAGACATCCTTGGTTCTACGACATCAAAGGATTCGTCAAGGACGGAAATTATCCAAAGAATGCAACAAGCCTCCAAAAGAAGACACTAAGGAGGCAAGCAAGCAGTTTCTTTCTGAATGGGGAAGTTTTGTACAAAAGGGCACCCGATCTAGGGTTATTGAGATGTGTGGGCGCAAAAGAAGCTGCTAAATTGTTAGAAGAAGTATACTTTGGGGCGTGTGGCCCACACATGAACGGTTTCGTACTTGCAAAGATGATTTTGAGAGCGGGCTATTTCTGGATGACAATGGAACATGACTGCATAAAGCACGCAAAGAAATTCCATCAATGCCAAGTCCATGGAGATATGATTCAAGTGCCTCCCAACGAATTAAAAATTATGGGATCACCTTAGCCTTTTGCCACCTGGGGAATGGATGTCATAGGGCCTATCGAGCCAGCCGCTTCCAATGGGCATCGCTTCATACTGGTAGCCATTGACTATTTTACCAAGTAGGTAGAAGTTGCATCATACAAATCAGTAATGAAGAAGGTGGTATCAAACTTGTCCGTAATAAGATGATCTGTCGATTTGGCATCCCTGAATCCATCATCACTGACAATGGGTCCAATCTCAACAGTGACCTAATGAAAGCAACTTGTGATGTTTTTAAGATCAAGCATCGCAACTCCACTGCATATAGACCTCAAATGAATGGCGCAGTCGAGGCGGCTAATAAGAACATTAAGAGGATATTGCGCAAGATGACAAGCACTTCAAAGCAATGGTATGAGAATCTACCCTATGCCCTGTTAGGGTATCACACCCCACAATGAGAAAATCAACAGGGGCTACTCCTTATTTGTTGGTGTATGGCACCGAAGCAGTGATACCCGCGGAGGTCGAGATACCATCTTTGAGAATCATCCAAGAGACGCAATTGAAAGATGCTGAATGGATCAAAGGAAGAGTAGAGCAATTGGCCCTCATCGATGGCAAGAGATTGAATGCAATATGTCATGGGCAATTATATCAGAAGAGGATGGCCAAAGCATTCAGCAAGAAAATTCGAGAGAGATTCTTCGAGTGGGCAGTTAATTCTAAAGAAGATATTCCCGAATCAAGAAGAAGCAAAAGGAAAGTTTGCACCAAACTGGCAAGGACCTTACATGGTCCACCGAGTCTTGAATGGAGGAGCATTGATATTGGCAGAGATGGATGGAGAATTCTGGTCGGAACCTATCAACTCAGATGCTGTCAAAAGATACTATGTATAAGAGTTCGTACTGATTAGTGATTTCCCCATTCTGCAACATATTATGTAATCTGAACTACGTCATGAACGGATTCCCCAAGTGGGATACGTAGGAAACCTATTCAAGGTTCGGTCGCATAAATACAAAAATTTCATTTTCCCATGAAGTAAACACTGGGGCAGAATTTTTAAGGAACTCTAAAAAATTCTCAAAAGACAAACATAGTTGACACTGGGGCAGAATTTTGAGGGCACCCTCAAAATTCGTTTGGAACAGCATGAAGGACGACCACTTTGGCTTTGCACAACGCGGCTTATGACTCAATGGAATAAAATATTTTATTTTCATTTTCTTTCTTATAAAAGTGTTTTCAAAATCATTCGTATTATATACTATTTTATGCATATCCCTATCAGCTCGGCCAAGATCCCGGCTCTCGTGGAACAGCGAACGCGAAACAAGACAAGAATGCACAAACTAAACCGCTCCGTGCAACTCACCAATCTTTCTTTGGATGCAGGCACAAAAGATACCTAAATCAATAAGGCACAACAGAAGTGCTTCAAAGAAAAGGTTCGTCATTTACATTAGCTAAGGGCACACAACCCGAAGCGTTGGTTGAGGGTACATAGCCCGATACCGATTTGCATTTTAAATTAGCTGAGGGCACACAACCCGAAGCGTCGATTGAGGGTACACAACCCGATATCGATTTGTCATTTAAATTAGCTGAGGGCACACAACCCGAAGCGTCGACTGAGGGTACACAGCCCGATATCGATTTGTCATTTAAATTAGCTGAGGGCATACAACTCGAAGCATCGATTGAGGGTACACAGCCCGATATCGGTTTGCATTTTAAATTAGCTGAGGGCGCACAACCCGAAGCGTCGATTGAGCGTATACAGCCCGATATCGATTTGTCATTTAAATTAGCTGAGGGCCCACAACCCGAAGCGTCAATTGAGGGTACACAGCCCGATATCGATTTGTCATTTAGATTAGCTGAGGGCACACAACCCGAAACGTCGATTGAGGGTACACAGCCCGATATCGCTTTGCATTTTAAATTAGCTGAGGGCACACAACCCGAAGCGTCGGTTGAGGGTACACAAGCCGATACCAATTTACATTTTAAAATTAGCTGAGGGCACACAACCTGAAGCGTCGATTGAGAGTACACAGCCCGATATCGATTTGTCATTTAAATTACCTGAGGGCACACAACCCAAAGCGTCGATTGAGGGTACACAACCCGATATCGATTTGCATTTTAAATTAGCTGAGGGCACACAACCCGAAGCGTCGATTGAGGTATCTGCACTTTAAATTAGCTGAGGGTACACATCCCAAGGTGTCGATTGAGGATATACAGCCCGATACCGATTTGTCATTTTTATTCTTTGCGGAGGGTACACAACCCAATGCACCGCCGAAGGGCATACAACTCAATGTCGAATCTAACACTTGACAGCAAAAGACACGCAATCATGGCATGGCAGAAACCGTTTCATACTGCAAGAATCCTAGAAAGACAATCCAGCCCGGCGGGAAGGTACGTTTTATACATATACATTATGTCGCAAACATATTTTTCATTGCAGGAAATACATCCCAAGCAAAGCAAACATCTCAGCCTGACGCCCCACATTTCTCTTAAGTCATAGGCTCTTCTACCGTCATGACAAAATTGGCCGCACTGTCAACATCTTTGCCCGAAGACTCTTTCATCATCCCCGGGCAAAGAGGAGCAGCTGTTGACACCCAATTTTGTCCCTCATATTTTCAAAATCACCCGTTCTCGAATTTTACACACGCTTGTGTATCCACTCCTACCTCGTCTATTCTTCTCAAATTACCTTCTCATAGTAGTCTGGCAATTGAGGCCATTATTCAAAGCATCGTCTCAAACCATAGCCGTTTTTACAATCTTTTGCAATCGCTTCTATTTTTGCCAAATTATTCAAAAAAAATTTAAGAGTCAAAATTATAATTTTTTTATGTATTTTGGCCTTCCTAACATTTTTAAATTAGTTTCATAATTTTTCTATAATTTTTATACCATTTTATATCATTTTATACCTATTTTATACCTATTTATATAATATTTATACGCATATATACATATATACACACAAGGCACATACATTAGCCATTTTTTACACGTCACGCCTACGTGGATCGATCCTGATCGTCCACGTAGATGATCCAATGGCCCAAATTCAGTTTCCTTTGTTTCTACACCACAAAACCCTTTCCCCAACTTCATTTCCCCCACCCCCTATCCCGACTCTCTCTCTCTCTCTCCTCTCTTGGCGATTTCAATCGCCACCACTGCCGATGGCAATTCCGGCCAAATTAGCCGGCGAAATTTGGGAAAACTGGTGTTTTTGAAATCCCATCATCATCCGCAACATAACCCATCAACTTTTGATGGGGTTTGGACGAGGAAGAGCATAACCCTTGTTGACTAAATTGCCACCGTCGGGAAATGCCTCCGGCAGGGCTCCGTTTATTTTGCATAACATGGACACTGACAAGGGATGAGTCTCTTCCTTGTTCCTCTAATTAGAAGCGGGTCGATTTGACCCGATCCGATTCGAATCCTAACTGGTACCCTTCTTCACCCTCCCCCTATTTTCCTTTTGTTTTAACTGTTCCTACATGACTTTAGACCCAGACTTGCCTAGTTTGTTCAATGCTTTATCATGCTTTGTTGTGATTTCTCGAATCAATTAGGGTTAAGAATTAATAAATGATAGTTTCTGCTCATAGTGTCAATTTAGACACTAATACTGAGTTTGATATAACCACGATTAGCATTAGATTATTTCTGCGATAGTTAAGCTGGAAACCCTTATTTGCTTGGAATCGTTGCTTGCTTTTGTCTGTCACAGTGTGCCTAGCCTTTACCTTACAGAATGCTTGATCCTATGCGTTTGTATCCCTGAATTTGAAATGGATAATCTGATCTGGCATGTTTTAGGTTTCTGAAAGTGATTTGGTTGAATCTTTTGATTGAAATCTATAATTGGAAGTTAGTATAACACCTTTCGAAATCTGGTAAATTGTTTTCAAATTTTAAACTTGTTAACAGATTAATCTTGAACCTGGACTGTGTTAAGTTTGAAAAGGGGGAAAATCCTGTTTAGTTTAGGATTGAGTTTACCTAAAACTAGGGGCTTGATTGGTTTATTCTTGGCAAGTCCACCTAAGGGTATCTTTTAAACTTGGAAGGAATACTTTTCCCTCCCTTTCTGATTTTCTAACAGGCTTTGATCATGGGAAATTGATCCCTCGGATTAATAGCATAATCTTTCCTTTCGTTCTTTAAAATTTTACCTTTTTTAACATCAAAATTTGAATTGTTAAAGACCTGGCTAGGCCTATATAAACTCTTCTCCTCCTCGACTAGAAAACAAGTTTCTGGACACTAAAAATCCAGGAATACACTGATACACTTAAAAAGAGACCTGAATTAGTTTTCTAGCATTCCACCCTCTCTGTTTTCTTGTTTCTTTGGAGGGTGTTGCTTACAGCTTGTGTGCTGGTTCTTGCATATCCTCTTTTCTGTTTGCATTCAATCTCACAGTACTTAAAGGTATTCATTCTCTTCCCTGATTGCCTATTACTTTCTGCATATATGTATGGCATACTCTTATAATATCCTGACTAAAACTATTAATGTATTATGCTATGCTCTGGTTCTAGAGTGTCTTGAGTAGTGTCTGCACTATCTGTCAATGATTTCCAGTTGTAATCAGAGTCATAATGCTTTCCTTATTGCTTAGTACCTCTGTGTGTGTGTGTTTCCTTAGCATGATCTTACCCCATCTCTGTTCCTTTTAAATCACTGGTATGACTTGTCTGCACGTCTATGAAGTATAGCACAGGTGCACTAACTGCACCTACTCCTGACAGATCTTTTTCTTTGGGTCCATGCTTTCCCTTTCCCTATTTTTCCCCTGCTGACCTTTTTTCCTACAGCTTATACCAAGGTAACTGGGTTGTAGTTACACCCCTTTTAGTGTATTTAAAAGCTGGGAAGAAGCTCTTTACTTCCCTGGGTAAAAATATGACTGAATGAATTATTTAAAGTACTATTGAACCTCCGCTTTATGACTTTGTCTTAGAGACTGTCCTATTTCATGTACATTCTAGGATTCCCTGAATGTATACATTAAAACAGGGGTTGACAGTGTGTGCATAGCCATCCAGTGGCTTATTTTTTAACCCTTTACTCCTATGTGTTACAAGGCATGACATTTAGGACTTTACAAAGCATCCTTTGACATTGAAACTGACAGTTGCAGGCTATTTATTAAAATTACATGACATGTGAATGAGAAAACTGCATTAAGGTTCGAAATATTGAGAAAACTCACTGCTTTAATCAGAAAATCACTTGACAGAGGCTATTTGTGTTATTTGAGCTTAAACTGAACTACTTTTGAAAAAATAGAATTTGCCCCTATTTTGTATGAAGGATCTGGGCCCAATAACGTTTTCAAAACAGGCCCTTTATGTGCATGAATCAATTTGACCACTATTTATGCCCTTATACACTAATCTAATAGTGTATATCGGTGTATAAAGTAATGAGGTCATTTATACGCTTTAAAAACTATATTTTAAAAAGTATAATCGTCATTTAGATCATGTATTTGCATGTATGTATTTACATATACCTACTATTATGTGCGACAGCCCTTATTTGCTCTTATGTGCTTCTATGAATCTTTTTTTCAAAAAACAGCCTCCTTACCTATATGTATTTCCAAAAGCCGACCCCTACACAAAAAAGACCATTAAGGTTAAGGCTCGACAATTAATGACGCATCACACCCACCCTAAATGAGCCGACATTTTGTTTTAAAACAAAATTCCTTTTGTCCTTTTACTAAAATCTGAACTTTACTTGCAAAAGAGACTATTTATATAAATGTCCCTTTTCCAAATATGTTAATTGTGTGTATAAGTCAACATTGAACACCCATTTGTATGATAGCACTTGTTCACGATTAGGCTTGTGGCATTAGAGGCCGTAAACGTGATTAGACTTAAACATAGGTCGAATGTGAAAGTTATTTGTATGTGTGTGTAAGCATGATATACCTTTAGTTAAAATTATAAACTTCCAAGTTGGTATGTACGATAATATAAACTGTTTATATCCCAAGATTAAGACTCGGACGGTAACCACTTTTTGTGGGATTCGGGGAAGTGCCTAACACCTTCTTCCCCGAGTCATTTGGACTTCTTACCTACATAGAATCTCTGAAAAGGACTAGTAGACTTATTTAACTATACTTTAGACTTTAGGTGATCTAATACGCCTTAGAAATTATATTAGGTGGCGACTCCAATATTTAAACTCAAACGAGTTCACCCAGTCAAATTCGAAACTCGATTCGCCTTGAGTTGAGTCTAAAATCGGGTATGACAGAGCCTGGACTTTAAGATGAGCTAACAAAACTGTTCAAGGTTCATGCACCCAATGGTCTTCTAGCGCGTTACTCTACCAATTTAATTTCGACCCCCGTAGTAAAATTATTTAACTTATACCCTCAGCTCCTAACGAATCAGTAGCACTGCCAAGAACTCTTTGTTCTGAGTTTTCGATGACTCACCAGGACTTTCTAGTGACTTCCGACAATAAGGGGCTATAAACGAAAAGGTTTTTTTATGGAGCCAAAGATGTGACAAGGTGTTAGAATTATCAAATTTCTTTAAATTTTTCTGATTTTTTACGAATTGTTTTTAGGATTAATGATGGAATAAAATCATAGCTTTAACTGTTTACCTGCGAATTCACTTGCAAAGATGGTACGTGATTACGCTCCTCAGTTAATTTCCTATGTGATATTTCTAAACTAGATAGCACCAAATTTACCTTTAACTTTATCTAGAGTAAAAATATTCTACGATTTAGAAACTTTATTATTTTGCATAAAAATCCATATAAATTTTATGCAAAATATTAATCTATAAAATGCTAGTGTAAGTCAGAACTTTTGTTATAGGTACTTTTGTTATAGGTCTAATTTTGTTTGCTAATGTTAATCAATAAATCATACTAACCAAGTTTTCTCGTGGGAAACCTTAATTGAAAATTTTTGCTACGAATGTCACCAATTACAATTGTTGTCACAAAAAATAAATAATTAGTGACACACTTTTTTTTGTAAACAATGGGTACATAGTTTAAATGAAGATAATTTGATGATTTTCACTAACTGTTCATGTTATTGGTGACAAAAATTAAGGTTACGAACAAATATAAAATTCTATGGATAAAGTTAAATCAGACGAATCCTTTTCCGTAGCTATTAAATAATATATTTTTAGCGATAAAAGTTTTTCGTATCCAAAGCTTTACTAATTTGAAGACGACCACTGATTCGCCACTAATTATCTGCATCATTAGTGACGAAACTAATTTGTCACATGTTGCTTTAATTTCTCGCTAAAACTATTCATAATTGGCGCCAAATCATTATTTTGGTGAAAAATGTTAGTAGACAAAATTTTTGCCACGAAATTTGTGTTTCGTCACAAAAAATGTGTTGCTCATGCATTTAAGTACAAAATTCAATTTTTGTCACGAAAATAGAACTATTAGTGACGAATTTTTTGTCTTGGCTAAAAATTTCGTGGTTAAAGACCATATTTGTTGTAGTGAATGGTTCTCCTATTTGGACAATCCCTCATCATATGGCCTGGGCCATTACATTTATAACATTGAATACTATACAAACTTTTTAGCTTTGTTACCTCCCACCTTTGGCTCTTCTTTGGGCTTGGCTTTATCAAATTGTCCCTTGAACTCTCGCTTGGACTCCTTTGCTTTGTCCCATGGGGAATAGATCTTCACATTATCCTTTCATTTGCTCCAATTGGTAGAGATATTTTTGGACTTTTAGGACTTGTCCAATTTAAGTTCTTTCTCCACCTTAAGCGCCGCTTGAAAAGCTTCATCTAAGGAATCAAATTGGTACAATTCCATGGGAGAAGAGATTTCCCTATTCAAGCCTCCACAAAATTTGGGGTGAGAAATCGATCACCATCTTGAATGTTGGCCCTTATTCTTGTCTTCTCAAACTCATCAAAGTATTCCGGTAAACTTTTGTTCCCTTGCCTCAAGTTATAGAATTTCTTGATCAGCTCATTTTTATAGTTGTGGGGTAGAAATCGAGCTTCCATCATGGCCTTCAAAGCCGCCCACCCACCATTTTCTATTAGCCCTTGAGTCTTCCTTTGCCTTCACTTGGACTCCCACCAAGTGGAAGCATAATTCTCAAATTGAGTAATGACATACTTGACCTTTGTAGCTTCTTGAACATTGTTGGTTTGAAAAATCATCTCCATCTTGACAACCGACTCTAGATACTCCTTTGAATCACTTTCTCCTTGGAAGGTTGGTAGGTTGATCTTGATGGTGTTCAACCCTCTATCATCATCATGATGTCTCCGATTTCCACCATGACCCCCATAGTCATAGTAGTCCTCTTCACGTTCAATTCTCCCTTGGTAGCCTCTCCCAAATCGACCACCTCGACCTCTATTTCCTCTTTATCGTGCCTCCCTCGGATAGAGAAATGGATCATCATCATAGTTTTTATGTGCATGAAAGGATTCGTCATCATATGGGCGCTCATTTTGTGGAGGCACCATTCCTTCACGCCTTGGAATCTCATTCCTTGGTGGCTCATTTCTTGAAAGATCATGAATGGGATCCTTTGCTTGTAGAGTGTCATTTGGAGGATAGGTGTCTTGGACCACCATGGGAGAGTAGCGGTCATTAGTCCGAGAGATCCGGCTAGGTCCATCACCCCGCACCCCCACGGTTGGAGGTGTCTCAACCACTTGCTTTCCCATTTTTCGAAACCTATCTTTTTGGGATAGGTCATCAACCGTCTCCTTCATCCCTTTGAATTCATATTGCATTGAATTAACACTCTTCATCAAGGCTTGCAACATGGTTTTGACTTCCATATCCGCATCGACTTTTTTTTTGAGCCATCCTTACATTTGGATCATTAGAAATTAAAAAAATTAAATATTTATCATAAAGATTTTAACTAAAAAAATTATTTAGTCAAAATGTTAAACATAGAGTAAATAGATTAAATTTAATTTTCTAAACAATATAAAATATAGTTAAATCAAAGTGATAACGAGATTATAATTTTCTAGAGTTGAACGAAATACCTAGAAATAAAAACTAGTCCTAAGTGAAAGAGGAGTTGTAAAAGTAGGTAGAAGGAAAAAAGTAGGAAAAAATGAAATACAGTTTTTTTTTTTTTAAAAATAGATATGGTTAATTAATGAGAGATAATTTGGTAAATATGAATTTTTGATAAGGATATTTTTGTCTAGAAAAAATTGTAGTAATAAACTACTTCTACTTCTACTTCTTGGGAGAAGATATTTGTAGCTTCTCTCCTACAACAGAAAAACTGCTTCTACCAAAAAGTACTTTTTTTTATTAGTCAAACACCTCAAAATTCTAATAAAGTATTTTTTTTAAACATATCACTTTTAGCTTTAGCGAAGCAATAACAAACAGGCTATTAGAAGTTCTGGAAATCACGTTTGCAAATAAAGATGTTAAGAATTTATGACATGTAGCAGTAACCCCCAAATATGGGTCGGGCGGCAATATTACTCGAGAAGACATGATCGATCATGAGGAGCTAGCAAGATTCAATCAAGTTTTAGTTTAAATACTCTAGTTTAAAGTCACAAACTGCCTTTACTTGCTCACCAAGACAAAAGATAATGAAAATAACCTAGACTTTACTATTTACCGTAGCTACTACTCTAAATCTAAAACTGCCCTTCCAATCAGGGCAGTAGCCGAACTGCCTCAGCAGCCGCCAATTAAACTTTGACTGATATTGTTGCTTTGACTTTATAGGTCAGGTGGAGCGCAACATCAAGAGGCAATCACTTGTTCGTCCATTGGGTGACCACCCATTCATGGGGGTGCTCTTCTTCAATTCATATTCTGGTTTTCTTCCCCTTGCACATATGAGGCATCCCTTTATCAATTTCTTCCTCTTCTGCACACGTAGCTTGATTATCAACTTTTTTGGTTCCTTTCTCATAATATTCTCTTTCTCTTTCTCATCTTCTTATTCTTTTGCGCACTTAACTTGATTATCAACTACCTTTCTCCTCATCTTCTCCTTCTTACCTGAAATCAATCCATTATGCAAATGTAAAGTCACTCAAAGACAAAAGTAAACCGTAGACTAAAGTTTGGCTTTTTGCCAAACTTATCAAGCAACTAAGTACTTCTAAATGACAGAATCTTATGTCCACTAATTTAATCTTTGTGGATTTTACAACTACATTAACACCCCTATCAATACTCTACTACTTGGTATACTTTATTTGTACATAGCATAGTATGTGTGAAAAATCCTTCCCTCTCCCCTCTAGTGCAACGACAATGGCAAACTAAGGGCGATAGAAAATTCATAGTTGTTTAAGCTGTGCCCCCGCTTTTCGATGGGGTTAATCTCCCCCATCGTCAACAAATACATATGATTCATTATTCAAAACAACCTCTAAAACAAAATATAATGCACATATATATATATATATATATATATATATATATATATATATATATATATATATATATAGTAATTTTGGTCCATAGTCAGGTGATGTGTCATGCTTCTATGACTACCATTCACCTCAAAATGTGAAGAAATGAAAGTTTTTCTGCCAGGTAGCCGTTTTCCTCATTTTTTAACAGCAACTCATTATTTGTAATGACTCACCATATACTTAATACAAATTCATTACCATTAATCTTCGCTCTTTACATTTCTTTTTGTTTTTTCACATCTCGCAGGCTTTATGTTATTAATCATATTTGTGACTCGCTCGCTAAACTTATTCAGATTTTTTTTAGAAAGGAGAACTGGGAACTTTCAATATGCACTTCCATTCAGCATGTATATCAAGAGTTAGGAGTGATCGGGATGAGCACATAATGGAGCTATGCTAATTATTCCATACTCCTAAGTTTCCTACATTTCTTCAGTAAAGCAGCTATTGAATTTAATTGTCTCAATTTATTACTACTCCACTCATTACTATATTTTATTATAAAACGTTTTCTTAACTATTACTCCCTCCGTTTCAAAAAGGATGAACCTATTACTATTTGAAGGGTCAAAGAAGATTATGTTTGACCACATGTCTTACAAATATTTTCTAACTATTTTGAATTATTAACTATTGTGACTTATAGTATTTTTCATGTAGTATTTAAATATATAAATTTTATTTCACAAAATTAAAAAATTCGATGTGCAAATTCCCGGTCAAAATTAGTCAATTTGACCCTCGTACTCCGTAAAGGTTCATCCTTTTTGAAACGGAGGCAGTATATGTTTATTTTTGTCTTGATTGTCATACTTTTCATTTTCATAACCCCCAAATTTAATATGTATTATGAAACTACCTTATGTATGTTTTCCCCCACCTATATAAGTAAGCCATATCTTTCCAATAGAAATGTCGCTGCAAATTAGATAATTACTTTTTTCGATTATTTTGTATTGTGTGTCATCTCCTTTTTGTTTAATAGCAATATCAGAGAATATATGCATGTTTCTTTGATTTCCGTTGCACAAAGTTGCATGGAAGATGATTTCAAATTAACTTGCTTCCTCCATTTACGTAACTTTTGGTTCTTTTACTGGTACCTTTTTTTTTCATGTTTCAATCATTATACTCCTCTCAGATGTACCGATCAAAGGAAATTCTTCAACAATGTAATGATAATTTCCATGAATCATTGTTAAGTCTTGATTCTGCTTTCTTTTCAAAAAAGAAAAAAAAAAGTCTTGATTCTTCTAGAAATCGCATTTCAAGTTATAGCGAATTTTGGAACTTTTAACTAAATATTTGCTTATTCTTTTTATAGGAGATGTGATGAACACATCCTTGGGCAAATATAACAAGTGTAGATAATTCTCTTTGTTTTTGTTCTAATCTTCTGCTATTATTGTTTTCATTATAGGATTACATTTTTATCACGACCCAATTTCCAAGGGCTCGTGATGGCACCTAAACAATATTTGCCTAGGCGAACCAATGAAACAAGATGCGGAAAAGAACAATAATGTGAAAAGATCATAAATGGATATATAAATATAAAAGGGTGAAGTCCAAAAGAATATATCCACAAAAGAATTGGAGCATTCTAAGAGTGACTCAATAAAGTATGAATATACATCAAAGAAATCTGAGTCCTATCTCTAAGTGACTCCGGCAGTATGCCACCACGGTCTGTGTGGTCGGCTCACCTCAATCAAAAGTCTCAGAAGCCTCGGGAACTGCTAACGTCCGGGCTGCTGACTAGATGAAGGACCTGCGCACATAGCAGAGTAAGTTATGAGCCGAAGCCCAGTAAGATCACCGACAGGCCCGCTAAGGTACCCTTGCGGGACAAGTCGCTACATGCATCATAAGCAACAACATACTATAGTAATCATACAATAAAGTAGTGAAATCACAAATAGATGTAACACATTCCATACACACAAGTAGTAACCAGAAGTCTCAAGGATTATGCCCATCCAACGTAAGGCATAGGTCAACTCAGCGGCGGTTTGGAGGTCCAGTCTCTACTCCCGTGCCGACTAACCTAGACCTACGATGGACTAGCAACACCACTACTAAGTATCAACCATATACCGTGACCCGAAGTCACTATCACAATCATGAATAAGTAGACCAACGACCCGTAGTCGTTGGCTCATCTCAAATCTGTCTACGATCGCACCACACCCCCTGTCAAGTGCGTCGTATCTCAATAAATCAAGTGACCACACCACACCCCATGTCAAGTGTGTCACATCTCAAAGATCAAGTGTCCACACCACACCCCCTGTCAAGTGTGACACATCTCATAGTATAGGCGACACCACACCCCCTGTCAAGTGTCCCTCTAACAGTATTAATATCCACGACATTAATAACAATAACAGAAATAATAACAGAAATATTAATAACGATAATATTTCACAGTCACCGTAACCCAGGTTGGTTATGCTAGCTGAACGTAAGGCGAAGGTTAACCCGACCACAGTTTGGGGGTACAATCCCTACTCCCATGTCGTCCAACCCAAGGTTACGTATAGACAGCACTACCCAACCCGGCACGTGAACAAATCAAGTACCAATATCATACAAAACCGGCAAAATCCTCGGCAAGACATTTATCATGACATGCCGGCAACATCCTCGGCCATGTCCCAAGTTCTTGCTATCTAAGCATGGCGTAGCAAGCGTTACTACGATATAAATTTAAGCTACCTCGACGTAGCGTTTAGACCGGCACATACCTCGGTCGAGTCACAATCTCGCTATTTATAACAAACAATAATAGCAAGTAATTCACATCATTAATCCTAACCATTGTTAGGTATATATATGCGTACATGAAGCATACTAGCATGAAGGAAGAGTCCACAAGCACAATAGAGGTCAAGTCTCACTTACCTCGAAATTCGGGCTCAAATGCCGGGAAGAATCTCCTTTCCCGCTCGCCTTGTCCGCGAAGGACTCTCCACTAGGTCTATTAAGACAAGATATAGCACATATGAGTGCTCAATTATAGCTATTTAAGCCTATAGGCATCCTAGGGTAAAAATTACCAAAATGCCCCCGGGTAGGGCCGAGCCCTAAATTTACAAAATGTACTTTTCCGGACTCCCCACGCTCCCGTGAGTCCAAAAGTACACTTAGATTCCACATGCGAGCCTTGCTCGATGTCTTTCCCCAATTCTTAAGAATCTAGGGTTCTAACCCATTTCCAAGAATCAACCCTTTGATTCTTGTGTTAATCAACATAAAGTTGGATTGAAAGGGCTTACCTTAAGTGTAAGTATGATTGGGTCTTCAAGAAATACCCAAAAATCGCCTCAAGAGCTCACCAAATGATTTTTATAAGTTATGAACCGAAATGGCCTTTTTTATAGCAGTTTTTGCCTCTGTGACAGCTTCTTTTGAAAAAATCATAACTTTTGATAGGAATGTCCAAATGACCTGAAACCGGTTCCATTAGAACCAAAACTCAAAGGGCTACAACTTTAATGTTTTGAGTTTTTCCTGAGTCCTTACGGATTGGCCGGAAAATAAGCTTTTATCCGGCTGTTTGCGCCAAAACAGAACAGAAAAGTCGCACCAGATTTTCTAATGTTTTAGGGGCAAAACGGGACCCTACGAAGCTCGTAATGATCCCAAATTTTGCACACAAGCCAGAAAATACTTGGGTGACATGCTCGTCAAGATGGAACTCAATTCAGACCTCCAGAACTCAAAAAGTGGGTCCCACGGCAAAGGTTCAATTTTCGACTTTCGCCAAAATAGCGAAATTTAACCAAACGACCTCGGAATCCAATTCCGAAAGTTGCTACAAGTCACAAATGACTATACGAACCTAACGGAACTTTCGGATCTCTCATCGGAGCTCATTTGCTCAAATCGAGCTCGAAAACCTATTTTAACTCTTTTAAACTTCCGAAACGGGGACTTTATCAAAAGTCCTATCAAACGAGGTCCGTTTTCAATTTTGAAGGTTGCTACATATCATAAATGACGAGACGGACCTAACGGTGCGCTCAGATTTTCCATCGGGGTTCGTTTACTCAAAACGACCTATCGAAACCCCAAATTCCTTTCCGGAATTTCATAAACGGATCCTTTTCTCGAAAACCTATCAAACGGACTCCGTATCGACTCAGATTTCACAGACGGGTCATAAATGACCTAACGGAGCTTTTGGGACTGTCGACACGCAAATTGAGGTCCCGGATCCCGTAACGACTATTTGAGGGTCGTTACATTCTCCCCCACTTAGACTCTCGGCCGTCCTCGGACGAGCCTAAGTCTAAGGTAGGATCCACATACTAGCCACGGAGCTGGCACGGATTTCGAGGACCCCTCGGTACCACCCGAAATGAATAAAACTTAAAAATACAAATTCAGGCTTAGAAAATACAAGGATTTCATACCTGAATCATCGAACAAGCGCGGATGCCTCTCACGCATCTCGGACTCAAGCTCCCAATTGGCCTCGGCAATGGAGTAATGCCCCCACTGAACTCTCACAAGCGGGATCACCTTCGATCTCATCTTACGGACCTCTCTAGCCACAATAGCAATAGGCTCCTCCAAATAAGCTAAGTCGCCATCTACCTCCACGGAAGCCATATCGATCACATGAGACAGATCGTGAACATACTTCCGGAGCATGGACACATGGAACACCGGATGAACAGACAGAGAGGGAGGCAAAGCCAGTCTATAAGCAAGGGCGCCAACGCACTCCAATATCTCAAAAGGCCCAATGAACCTAGGACTGAGCTTGCCTTTCTTCCCAAATCTCATAACACCCTTCATGGGCGACACTCTGAGGAATACCAGGTCCCCAACCATGAACTCAAGATCTCTCCGCCTCCGATCTGCATACGATATCTGCTGGCTCTGAGCCGTGCGGAGTCGATCCTGAATAACCCGGACCTTATCTAAGGTCTGCTGCACCAAATCGGGCCCCAACACCTGGACCTCACCAGACTCGAACCAACCGATAGGCGAGCGACATCTCCGACCATACAATGCCTCAAACGGAGCCATCTGGATAGAAGCCTGATAGCTATTATTATACGCAAACTCTGCTAGCGGCAAATGGCTATCCCAATGGCCTCCAAAATCAATAGCACACGCCCTCAACATATCCTCGAGGATCTGAATGGTCCGCTCAGACTGGCCATCAGTCTGCGGGTGAAATGCAGTGCTGAGATCGACCCGAGTACCCAGCTCTCTCTAAAAAGATCTCCAAAACTGAGCTGTGAACTGAGCACCTCGGTCAGAAATGATAGAAACAGGAGCACTATGCAATCTCACAATCTGCTCAATGAAGATACGAGCCAGACGCTCCGAGGTATAAGTAGTCCTCACTGGAATGAAGTGAGCCGACTTCGTCAGTCGATCAACTACTACCCACACCGAATCATGCTTACCCACGGTCAGCGGCAACCCAACTACGAAATCCATAGTGATCTGCTCCCACATCCACTCGGGAATGGGCATAGACTGGGTCACCCCGGCTGGCCTCCGGTGCTCATACTTCACCTGCTGGCAATTCAAACACCGAGATACATAATCAGCAACATCCCTCTTCATCCCTTTCCACCAATACAGCTCTCGAAGATCATGATACATCTTCGCAGTACCCGGATGAATGGAATATCTCGAACTGTGAGCCTCTGCCAAAATCATCTGCCTCAGCTCCACAATGGCTGGAACACATACCCGGCCGTTAAGCCGCAAAGCACCATCATCACCAATCACGAACGAGGACACTCCCCCACTCAGGACCTTGTCCCGGAGATCTCTCAGATAAGGATCCTCGAACTGCCTTTCCCGAATCTGGGAAGCTAAAGACGACTGAGACCCCACATATGCAAGCACCCGGCCTGGAACAGAATCATCAAACCGAACCCCACTAATGGACAAAGCCTGCAACTCACGGGCCAACGGCCTCATATCAGCATCAAGATAGGCGAGGCTACCCATGGACTTCCTACTCAAGGCATCGGCTACAACATTAGCCTTTCCGGGATGATACCGGATAGAAAGATCATAATCCTTCAGCAGCTCTAACCAGCGGCGCTGTCTCCCGTTCAAGTCCTTCTGAGTGAACAAGTACTGGAGACTCTTATGATCGGTGAATATCTCACATGGCTCGCCATAAAGATAGTGCCTCCACAACTTCAGTGCAAACACGACAGCTAACAGCTCCAAATCATGGACAGGATAATTCTTCTCATGGACCTTCAACTGTCTCGAGGCATAAGCTATCACCTTACCCTCCTGCATCAGAACGCTACCCAGGCCAACACCCGAAGCATCACAATATACGGTGAATCCCCCGGATCCACTAGGCAAGGCCAACACTGGCGCTGAAGTCAACAGAGTCTTAAGCTTCTGAAAGCTAGACTCACAGGCATCGGACCACAGGAAAGGAACATTCTTCTGGGTCAACTTCGTCAGAGGTGCTGAAATAGAAGAAAACCCCTCGACGAACCGCCGATAATAACCTGCCAAGCCTAAGAAACTCCGAATCTCTGTAGGAGAAGTAGGCCTAGGCCAACTCTGAACGGCCTCTATCTTCTTCGAATCAACACACACCCCATCCTTGGTCACCACGTGACCTAGGAAAGATACAGAACTGAGCCAAAATTCACACTTGGAGAATTTGGCATACAACTGCTGATCCCTCAGAGTCCGAAGAACAACTCTCAAATGCTGCTCATGCTCCTCCCTGCTCCTCGAATAAACCAAGATATCATCGATAAACACAATGAAGAAGGAGTCAAGGTAGGCCTTGAACACTCGGTTCATCAGATCCATGAAAGCAGCTGGGGCATTCGTAAGCCCGAAAGACATCACCAGAAACTCATAGTGGCCATATCGGGTACGAAAAGCAGTCTTGGAAACGTCCTCGGACCGAATCCTCAACTGATGATACCCTGACCTCAAATCAATCTTCGAGAAGAAGGTAGCACCCTGAAGCTGATCAAACAAATCATCAATACGCGGCAAAGGATACCTATTCTTGATAGTAACCTTATTCAGCTGCCGGTAATCAATACACATCCGCATAGAGCCATTCTTCTTCTTCACAAATAATACCGGGGCACCCCATGGAGACACACTGGGCCTAATGAAGCCCTTATCGAGCAAATCTTGAATCTACTCCTTCAGCTCCCTCAACTCAACAGGAGCCATACGATACGGGGGAATAGATTTAGGCTGAGTGCCTGGCAATAGATCAATGCAAAACTCTATCTCCCGCATAGGCGGCAAACCCGGCAAATCATCAGGAAACACATCCGGATACTCACAAACAACCGCAACTCTATCAAGGGATAACTCCTCTGCCCGGACATCCCGAACTGAAGCAATATATCCCTCGCACCCACTAGATATCATCCTCTGCGCCTCCAAGAAAGAAATGATCCTACTCTTCGGAGAAGGCCTGGAACCTCTCCATACAACCCGAGACTCACCCTCTGCCCCGATCGTCACGGACTTGGCATGGCAATCCAAAGTCGCATGACAGGAAGCCAGCCAATCCATGCCCATAATGACATCGAAATCAGACATATCGAGCAGCATCAGGTCCACTAAGGACTCTACACCACAAATGGAGATCATACACTGCCGATAACCCTATCTACACATATAGAAGACCCGACAGGGGTGGCAACCATAAAGGGATCATCTAAGAAGACCAGATCCCTGCCCAAGCAAGGGGCAAATCCCGGCGACACATACGAATAGGTAGACCCCGGATCAATAAGAGCATAAGCATCGCGGCCACAGATAGAAATAATACCTGTGATGACATCATTGGATGCCTCAGCATCCTGACGAGTCATAGCATAGACCTGCGCCGAGCCTCCTGAACCCGGAGCTCTCTGAGACTGCTGTCTAGGAGGAATCTGAGAAACGGGCCTGGCGGCCTGAGGACCAGATGGTACCATAGCTGCGGATCCCTGGCGACCTGATGAAACATAAGGGCAACTCCTGACATAGTGCTCTGGAGACCCACACTCAAAACATCCTTCACCTCTACCTCCTCTACCGCCTCTACCACCTCTGCCATGACCACCTCCAGACGAACACCTCCCATGATGCCTCTGATGGCACCTCCCGCACTGCGGCGGACCAGACTGCGAAGAGCAACCCCGCCTCCGGGATGACTGAGGCCTCGGGGTCTCTGAAGAAAAATCCTGGGCAGGCAAAGCAGCAGCCTGGGGCCTAGACTGAGAACGGCCCTGATGACCCTGACCCCTCTGAGCGGATCCACTATACCCACCAGACTGACGCGATCTCTTGGCCGCCCTCTCCGCGTCAGCCCTGGCGAAGATATCCTCCATCCGCTGCGCCACATCAACTATCGCAAAATATGACTTGTTGCCCATATCAGGGGCAACAGCTACCTCCAAGCGGGGATGAAGACTCTCAACAAACCGGAGGACCTTGTCCCTCTCCTGAGCCACCATAGCCGGCGCAAACTGAGACAACCACAAGAACCTGGTGTCATACTCTGAAACAGACAGGTTTCCCTGCCTCAACCCCTCAAACTCGCGCCTCTGAGCATCGTGGGCACGAACCTGCTCATGAACATAGACACGAATTCAGCCCAAGACAAAGGAGGGAGGTCACTAGACCTCTGCTGCATCATGGAGACCCACCATGTCTCCGCATCTCCCGATAATCTGAAAGAAGCACACTGCACCCCTAAGGTGTCTCTAGTACCAAGAACTGTCAAAATCTTCTCACACTTCTGAATGTACCTCTGGGCAGTACATGTAGCTGAGGTACCGTCGAACTTTGGAGGCTGAAGCTTCATGAATGACTCTATCCTCTTGGCAACCTCCTCAGTGCCCATAGGAGGAGTAGAAATAACAGGACCTGCCTGAGGAGCAGAAGCAGAAGGCTGGGCAATATGATCAGGAGCAGCCTCAGAAGTAGGCGTGCTCATAACAGGTGTGGTCGGCTGAGGAGCCGAAACAGGAGCTGCAACATCATCTCTGACAGGGACCTGATGGCTAGACAAGGCCATCAGTCTCCTATACACCTCTGAAGAGATCACAACGGTGCCTGGCACAACAGCAGGCACAGGGGGAATAGATGCTGACAGAGTCGCTGCGGAAACCGCAGGGATAGCTGTGTCCTGCCTAGTGGCTGACGGGCGACCTGCCCGAGTCTTCTTAGCAGCTGGCGGCTGCGTAGGTGCTGATGGCTCTCCCCCAGACACGGGTGTAGAAGATGCAGCCCTCCTGGCTGAGGATGCTCGCGTCCTCGCCATCGGATACAATACACGAAAAAGGGTCAGCACCTATATAAGCTACTCAGCACGAATAGAGATGAAACGAAGGGAAAACATTTCCTAACATGCCCTTGTAGCCTCTCGCTCATAAGTATGGTCGACAACATACCCATAAGCAAGACTCTACTCAGACACTGCTCCAAGACTCCTAGGACTCGAATTAGAACCTAGGGCTCTGATACCAAACTGTCACGACCCAATTTCCAAGGGCTCGTGATGGCACCTAAACAACATTTGCCTTGGCGAACCAATGAAACAAGATGCGGAAAAGAACAATAATGTGAAAAGATCATAAATGGATATATAAATATAAAAGGGTGAAGTCCAAAAGAATATATCCACAAAAGAATTGGAGCATTCTAAGAGTGACTCAATAAAGTATGAATATACATCAAAGAAATCTGAGTCCTATCTCTAAGTGACTCCGGCGGTATGCCACCACGGTCTGTGTGGTCGGCTCACCTCAATCAAAAGTCTCAGAAGCCTCGGGAACCGCTAACGTCCGGGCTATTGACTGGATGAAGGACCTGCGCACGTAGCAGAGTAAGTTATGAGCCGAAGCCCAGTAAGATCACCGACAGGCCCGCTAAGGTACCCTTGCGGGACAAGTCGCTACATGCATCATAAGCAACAACATACTATAGTAATCATACAATAAAGTATTGAAATCACAAATAGATGTAACACATTCCATACACACAAGTAGTAACCAGAAGTCTCAAGGATTATGCCCATCCAACGTAAGGCATAGGTCAACTCAGCGGCGGTTTGGAGGTCCAATCTCTACTCCCGTGCCGACTAACCTAGACCTACGATGGACTAGCAACACCACTACTAAGTATCAACCATATACCGTGACCCGAAGTCACTATCACAATCATGAATAAGTAGACCAACGACCCGTAGTCGTTGGCTCATCTCAAATCTGTCTACGATCGCACCACACCCCCTGTCAAGTGCGTCGTATCTCAATAAATCAAGTGACCACACCACACCCCCTGTCAAGTGTGTCACATCTCAAAGATAAAGTGTCCACACCACACCCCCTGTCAAGTGTGACACATCTCATAGTATAGGCGACACCACACCCCCTGTCAAGTGTCCCTCTAACAGTATTAATATCCACGACATTAATAACAATAACAGAAATAATAACAGAAATATTAATAACGATAATATTTCACAGTCACCGTAACCCAGGTTGGTTATGCTAGCTGAACGTAAGGCGAAGGTTAACCCGACCACAGTTTGGGGGTACAATCCCTACTCCCATGTCGTCCAACCCAAGGTTACGTATAGACAGCACTACCCAACCCGACACGTGAATAAATCAAGTACCAATATCATACAAAAGCCGGCAAAATCCTCGGCAAGACATTTATCATGACATGCCGGCAACATCCTCGGCCATGTCCCAAGTTCTTGCTATCTAAGCATGGCGTAGCAAGCGTTACTACGATATAAATTTAAGCTACCTCGACGTAGCGTTTAGACCGGCACATACCTCGGTCGAGTCACAATCTCGCTATTTATAACAAACAATAATAGCAAGTAATTCACATCATTAATCCTAACCATTGTTAGGTATATATATGCGTACATGAAGCATACTAGCATGAAGGAAGAGTCCACAAGCACAATAGAGGTCAAGTCTCACTTACCTCGAAATTCGGGCTCAAATACCGGGAAGAATCTCCTTTCCCGCTCGCCTTGTCCGCGAAGGACTCTCCACTAGGTCTATTAAGACAAGATATAGCACATATGAGTGCTCAATTATAGCTATTTAAGCCTATAGGCATCCTAGGGTAAAAATTACCAAAATGCCCCCGGGTAGGGCCGAGCCCTAAATTTACAAAATGTACTTTTCCGGACTCCCCACGCTCCCGTGAGTCCAAAAGTACACTTAGATTCCACATGCGAGCCTTGCTCGATGTCTTTCCCCAATTCTTAAGAATCTAGGGTTCTAACCCATTTCCAAGAATCAACCCTTTGATTCTTGTGTTAATCAACATAAAGATGGATTGAAAGGGCTTACCTTAAGTGTAAGTATGATTGGGTCTTCATGAAATACCCAAAAATCGCCTCAAGAGCTCACCAAATAATTTTTATAAGTTATGAACCGAAATGGCCCGAAATGGCCTTTTTATAGCAGTTTTTGCCTCTGTGACAGCTTCTTTTGAAAAAAATCATAACTTTTGATAGGAATGTTCAAATAACCTGAAGCCGGTGCCATTAGAACCACAACTCAAAGAGCTACAACTTTCATGTTTTGAGTTTTTCCTGATTCCTTACGGATTTGCCGGAAAATCAGCTTTTATCCGGCTGTTTGCGCCAAAACAGAACAGAAAAGTCGCACCAGATTTTCTACTGTTTTAGGGGCAAAACGGGACCCTACGAAGCTCGGAATGATCCCAAATTTTGCACACAAGCTATAAAATACTTGGGTGACATGCTCGTCAAGACGGAACTCAATTCGGACCTCCAGAACTCAAAAAGTGGGTCCCACGGCAAATGTTCAATTTTCGACTTTCGCCAAAATAGCGAAATTTAACTAAACGACCTCGGAATCCACTTCCGAAAGTTGCTACAAGTCACAAATGACTATACGAACCTAACGGTACTTTCGGATCTCTCATCGGAGCTCATTTGCTCAAATCGAGCTCGGAAACCTCTTTTAACTCTTTTAAACTTCCGAAACGGGGACTTTATCAAAAGTCCTATCAAACGAGGTCCGTTTTCAATTTTGAAGGTTGCTACATATCATAAATGATGAGACGGACCTAACGGTGCGCTCAGATTTTCCATCGGGGTTCGTTTACTCAAAACGACCTATCAAAACCCCAAATTCCTTTCCGGAATTTTATAAACGGATCCTTTTCTCGAAAACCTATCAAACGGACTCCGTATCGACTCAGATTTCACAGACGGGTCATAAATGACCTAACGGAGCTTTTGGGACTGTCGACACGTAAATCGAGGTCCCGGATCCCGTAACGACTATTTGAGGGTCGTTACAATTTTCTCTCATTTTCTCTCTTATCTTTTTTCCTCTTTTCGGGTTACATTTTTAATCAATGGTATGATCGGAGTATACATTAAAAGTAAAATAATCTAAAAGTAAACATTCAATATGTTATTATAATAGTTATATCAATGATTATTTATCTATATATTTTTCTTAAAACATTTTAAGGACTGTGCGAGTGCGAGTGTGATCACATTTACTAGTTGAAGAATAAACTAGTTAAGTTTCATCATGGTGAGATTGAAGAGCTTATCATTAAGAAGAATCTATAATTTGCAAATGGTGGATTGATTTTCAAATGGCCAGCCTGTGATCAATGAATCACGAAGAATATTGCCACGAAAATTTAAATTTAAAAGTTCTTGCAATATTGGGTGGCTTTAGTCACGTTACATTCAATCAATCTATTTAAAGATTAATTATATCAATATCTTGTTACACTGAGTGTAAGAATCAAGGATGAAGGAACTGCCTTCAACAAAGAACGGAAAGTGAAGGCAATGCCTTCAATATTTTTATTTATTATCTAAATTGAGCTATTACATCATATAAGCCTTGCATTCAATTTCACTAGTAATATATCTCCTCGTACCTACATTTATATTGATTTTAATGGTGAATCGTCTATGTCCTAAAAAATGAAACGCACAGTTGATCCATAAAAAGAAAATTGAAATATTTAATGCTTCATTCATTCTCCAAGTTTTGTCAGGTGATTGACTTCAAGATGACTTCTCAATAATAATGTTATAAACCAAGGAAATTGAAAAAACCAGACTTCACCCAGAAACATAGAATATGTGAACCGTGAAGTTTTGATGATCGAGATAGTGCTAATTTTAATGTCAGTGACATGGGAGAATTACAGTTGCCATTTTGAGGGAGCTTGATATTTTTATTTTATTTTACATGTAGCCAAGATTTTTGGCTTAATGTTTTAACCTTTTTAGTTTATAAACGGATTGTTTATAAGGTGACACAATTTGTTATAACTGACTCGAACTTTTGCTCATTTAGCAAAATAATTCTATTATGCTACAATGTGCTCCCATATTGTGTGATCCATCGTTTTCTCATTATTTTCTTTTCTCCTCGAATCTCTTTTTAAGAATTTTTTTACATTTCAATTTTTCATTGAAATTATTTAGTTTTGCTTTACTTTGCCCTAATGAAAAAAAAATTGTAAATTAAAAATTTGTGGGTTTTACAACCCATGCCTTAAGGATTATGCCTTGTGCTTATAAAAACTTCTTCATCTCAGCAAGTTTGCTTTAAAAAAAAGTCAATCATAATTCATAATTGCATCAAATTTTATTTGAGAACAAAATGGATATAATCTTTAAGCAATCAACTAAAAATTTTACATTCTTTTGACATGTAATTAGAGAGTTAGAAGAGTCTTACTAATTTAAGAACAGATTCGCCAAGAAAGAAGTCAAGAATCAACTATAGAAGCAAAGAGACACCTCTTTATAATTTTGTATAAGTTAGAACATAAAAGCAGAGAATGAAATTAAATTTTAGGCTAATTTGAATAAGTGGGCTTATGTTAGGAAGTTAGTGTAAAGGATATTAATTAATTTTGAGTAGTTAGTTAATCTTTGAGAATTAAAGACTTTATTTGGCGTAATTAATTTTAATTTGGAAATGCCTTCTGGGCTTATGCAGCATACGCTTTTCGACTTTTGGCCTTCTCACTCAGACTCGCCTCACACCATGGTCTTCCCCCTCAAGCCATGTGGCTTACGGTTTTTGATATTTTCGCCCTACCATGTCGCCCAGGGAGCTTTTACAATGCTTTTGCTTCGAGGCTCGACTCACAAATGTCTTTTAAAACACAACTTCCATAAAAGTGAAATAACTTATCTTATGATGAAAGCACATTGATTTTTTATAAATAGTAATAGACCATTTTTATTGATCAGCAAAAGTACAAAGTCAGAAGTTTATAAGAAAACTTCCTGTTCCTACCATGGTTAGAACATGCTCCAACCTATACAGGGTTGTAGGATATCAATGTTAGCTTACAAAAATTTATATTTAGGGAGTATTCAATACTATACTTACTGTCGTTTACAAAATAAATATTAGGGTACACCAAAATGATATAGGCCTGCAGAGATATTTGTCCATGCTAATGGAGTTCTTGTTCTGCCGCATTCTAAATGACGGAAATTGCAGCCTATCCATCTTGATTTCGCTTCTGTCCTCCTTTGGAAGCATTTGAAAGTTCCTGTACCAGCTGTTTTGCCTGCATAATAATCCATAATTGGATAGAATATCAGCTGCTTTGTTGCATTCCCTAAAGCAATATGTTATCCTCTTTTCTCCAAAAAATTCTAGTTTCCATGGAGCATCTAAGCTGTTTAAGATCCAATTAACCAACATCTTAGAATTACTTTCAATTTCCAATTTCATGATCCCATTTTCTACACAGCAGTCGAACCCAGTCTTTAGAGAAAGTGCCTCAGCTATTCCATTTGATTCAATTTCCATAGGTGGTGCATATGCCATTATCATTGTTCCCTTTTCATTTATGATAATTCCACCACCTCCTCTTGGTCCTGTGTTTCCTTTAGAATACCCATCAGAATTTAGTTTCAACCAACCAACGGGTGGAGGATATCATTTAACTACAACAACAGAAAAGTCAGGTCTACCAGATTCCATTAGTTCATAAAAGTATTCCATCTCATGAATGGAGAGATTTTAGGGAATTGCTTGTGTACCACCATGTTCAGTTGTTGACTACAAAGAATAATTTGTGGAAGCACTTGAAGCAATAGACTTTGGATTGAGTTCTTTCCTTTCTCCAACCACCACCTGATGGTCATCAGCCTAATGCTTGGTTGCATCTCCTTTATCCCAAGCAAATGATTAAAATGTTGCCAGACTGATTTACTAATTCTGCTCTTGATGGAAAGGTGATCCTCATCTTCTTGTTATGGCTTCGGACAACAGGAGCACCTAGTAGGTAACTGATAGCCAAATTTTTAAGGTTTTCATCCACCGAAACTTTATGTTTTAATAATTTCCATAGGAGAAAAAAGAAACTTTGAAAGGACTCTTTCTATGTCACAAGACTCGCGACATCCTATTAGTGAAAGATGTGTTATGTTTTCTTCTAATTCAATTCCAAGCTGAGTTAAAATTGAATCCTCCATTTGTAGATGTTGTCCATATAGGTTGAATTAGGAGAGTTAACTTTAACTCTTTGGATCTGATGAATTATCTTTGGTCGAAACAATTGACTAAGCTTTTGAATGTCCCATCTTCCTTCATTAATGTACTCGCCAACTTGAGGTCTGATAGATGTTGAAGCCTTTTCTACCTGAGAAAGATATCACATTCCCAACTAATTACTGGATTTTCTACCTCCCTATGAGTAGAGGACACCCAAAATATGTTATTGGGAAACTTTTTTCTTGAAAATTTAGGTTTCTTGCCACAATGCTCCTTCTTCTTTCACTTATTTTTGTATCTAGCAAGAAATAACTTCTCTTCCTGTTGATAAGTTGGACTAATTTATTTCATATAACTGTAACTGTCTTCCCTAAGCAAAAGATGATAATATTATCACCATATGCTAGATGATTTTTCCTCGGACCATTAGGTTGCATACTAAACCCACTCAATCCATGCCTATCATACAAGTTGTTCAAACTCCTCGATAACACTTGTTGAGAAGATTGATTTGAAGAATGACAAACGAAGGACTTAGTGGAGAACCCAGTCCTTGAGGAGAAGGGCATGACCGATCGAAAAGATTGTGAGATGCAAATCCATGCAGAACTAGGAGTAGTGGTACGTGCGCATCTATATATCCTATTCAGCAAAAGAAGTTGTGTTGTGGCTGTCTCGTTGAAGTGTGAACAGAAGTTGGTACTAAGCAAGAAGTGTATCACTGGAAATCTTTACTTACCATAATTGTGACGTTTCCTAGTGAAACACTACTAGGGTTACAAAGCCCATATAAAAGCAAGTAATTGGGACAGTCGATCTCATTTATTCACTACGAGATTTGAGAGCAAACAAAAAGAGATCCAATAATTCTTGAAGTGATTTAACTATGGCGATAACCATTGAAGAACTCAGAGCATATCTAGAAAATTGTTTAGGTTCTTTATTGAAGTTTTCACAGCATTATGTATTGTTTGTGTCACCTATCTGCTTATCTGAGAAGCCATTGTAATAGGTGATTTTTGAGTGATTACTTTGTAAAGCTAGAGTTTAGCTTTGTTATTGATTAGAGGCTAGAGTGTAGCCCCTTGGTTACAGAGTTTGTAATCTAAAACTTGCTCTTTATATTAGTGGAAGTGTTTTCAAATTTCCAGAATGTGGGTCGTGGTTTTTTCTCCCTTGAGCATGGAGTTTTCCACGCAAAAATACCGTGTCCTTTATTTACAAATTTACTTTTAATGCTGTGTGTTTAGATCTAGTAACTACACAAGAACAAGGTTCTTGTGATTAAGAGCCAGGTTCTTCAACGAAAATGGGAGGACACTATTCAAACCTCTCCCCTTCTAGTTTACTTAGGAGGTGCATAGAGTATAACAAGTGGTATCAGAGCAGGTCTTCTCATTGCTATGTTAATACCTTGTGAAAGATCTAATCATAAGTGCACCACCTACCATCATTGAAGGACAGTCAACATTGAGGCCGCCACAATTCAATGGGCAATACTATGCCTGGTGGAAGAGTAGAATGGAGAACTATATATGTGCTGAGGATTATCATTTATGGATAATTATTTCTGAAGGAAATCTGATTCCAACTAAAATAGTTGGTGAAGGAGATGCTGCTAATACTGAACCAAAGGAAAGATCGGAGTATAATGAAGCTGATTACAAGATGATTGAAAAGAATCACAAGGCCAGGAGACTTGTAATCTGTGGACTAGGTCTTGAAGAATTCAACAGAGTCTCATCTTACAAGACTACCAAGGAAATCTGGGATGCCTTAGAAGTTGCCAAGGAAATCTGCCAAAGCTGAGAATGCTGAAAAGACAATTAGAGTTGTTCACAATGGGTGAAAAGGAGTCCATTCAGGATATAATGACTAGGCTGACCAATATCACGAATGAGATGAGATCTCTAGACATGGAACTTCCAAAATTTGAAATGGTTGATAAAGTGCTAAATGTGCTTCCAGACGCATGGGGACCAAACATGACTGTTATCATTGAGTCAAAGCTGCTCAAATCTATCAAGCAGGAGGAATTCGTGGGAAGCTTGAAGACTTAGGAGATGATGAAGGAATCCAAGAACAAGTCAGGGACAAAAAAGGAAAAGACTCTTTCTTTTGAGGCAACTGACGAACCTGCGGTTGATTTGCAAACTGTTGAATCGGTAATGGTTAGTGCACTCAGACAACAGTTCAATCTTGGAAAATTCAAAGGATTCAAGAAGAAAACAAAGGACAACTCTGGGAGGAAGAAAATAATCGATAGTCCAGACAATTCAGGCTGCTTTAAATATTTCAAGAAAGATCATATTGTTATGGACTGTCCAATGTGGGAAGTTAAGTCGATGAAGAACATAGAAACAAAGAAGAAGGATAAGGACACTTCTAAAGACAAAGACAATGAAAAAAAGAAGGTAAGACGTCCTCCTAATTTCAGAGTTGAAAGAAGAAAGAATAAGGAAGCCTTCTACACAACTTGGGGACGAACTGATAGTAAATCTGATGGAGAAAAGGACTCAGATGAAGAGCCACCACTAGCACTGATGGGATTTATAGATGAGAACTCAAGGGGAATTGATTCTTTTGAAATCTCTGAAGGAAGGAATCCATCTAGACCTCCACTGTTTGAAGGAGTCCACTACAAAGAATGGAAAAGAAAGATGAAGGTATTTCTTCAGGCTACAGATTATAGTATTTAGCTAATAGTGAAAAGAGGACCCCATGTACCTGCAAATCCTTGGTACCTAAGTTTAGTAGAAAAATTGGATCCACAAGATTTGGACAGGCTTCAAGTAAATGCCAAAGCTATGTTGATAATGAAGAATGGAATGACCTTTGATGTTTTAGCCAAAGTGATAGAATACCAGTCTACTAAGGAAATATGGGAGAAACTGAAAGAGATCTACAATGGAGATAGTCAGAAGAAGGAAACTGCCCTCATGGCGACCGACAGTGAAGAAACTAGTCACACCACTGAGGTATGTCTCTCTGATCTGAAAGATAATTTGCACACATACTCACCTGATAGCTTGTTGTTAATAACTGCCACTTTAATTGAGGGTTATGAAAAGCTAAAGTCTGAGAAAGACCATCTATCTGAAGTTGTGTCTGATTTAAAAGTTAGGTGCAAGAATCTTGAGAAACTAATACTGAATTTGAAGAAATCAATACTTCTCAAAAGGGACATGCTCTTGTGTCAAATTAAAAAATCTCAGAACTTGAACTAGAAATTGAAAAACTGAAGGAACCAAATGGAAAGCAAATAATAAGTGAAGTTCAAACCTTTTGTGAGAATGAGCTAAAAAGAACAAATGAGATTCTTTACTAGGAATCTGAAAAGAACAGAACTCTCAAAGAGAGGTTTTGAAAAGGCTGATTATGAAATAACCAGGTTAACCAAATGGAACAACTCTTCTGAGGTAATAAACTGGATTCTTGAAAATCAAAACAAAGGAAAGAAAGGTCTAGGTTTTAAGAAACCACTACATCCGTACAATCCCAAAAGCAAATATGTAGGTCTACCATATAACATGCTCTGGACCTTTTGTGGTAATATAGGTCGCTATAAAGAAAATTGCATGGTGATTAGAAAGGCTAAAACTAAGAACAAAAAATTTGCTTTACCTGACTGGCTAAGAAGGATTTAATTCATCTATTCTCTCATAACAAGGGACCTAAGCTTGTCTGAGTTCCTAAAACTAGCCGTTAATCTATTTTGCAGGCTGGAGTGAGAGTGAACAACCCAAGCTGGATCCTTGATAGTGGTTGTTCAAGGCACATGACTGGAGATTGACGAAACTTTCTCTCACTCGCATCATTTCAAGGAGGCAGTGTTGCCTTCATATGAGGAAAAAGTGGTCAGATTGTTGTTGATGGTAAAGTTGGGAGATCACCGGATCATGCTATTGAAAATGTGTATTGTGTTGATAGTTTGAGACGCAACTTATTAAGCATCTCTCAGCTATGTGATAAGGGAAATGAAGCCAGCTTTTCATCTGTAGGATGTATTGTGAAGAATCTACTGAGTGGAGAAGTTATCATGGAAGGAAAGAGAGTGAATAATATATACAAAGCTTCATTAGGTTCTCTTCTTGAAAACAACTTGACTTGCTTAATTTTTCAAGAAACAGACTCACAATTGTGGCATAAGAGAATGGGACACGCAAGTTTATCTCAGCTAAACAAACTTGCATCGAAGGACTTTGTTCGTGGATTACCTATCAAGAAGTTCGAAGATACCAAAATGTGTGATGCTTGTGTCAAGGAGAAATATGTGAGATCATCATTCAAGTCAAAGAAAGTGGTGAGTACTTCTAAACCACTTGAATTTGTACATATGGACTTGTGTGGTCCTATAAGAGTTCGAAGCAGATGAGGAAAAAGGTTTGTATCTGTGATAGTTGATGACTACTCAAGGTATACATGGACCTTGTTCTTGACTTCAAAGGATGAAGTATTTGACAACTTCAAGGATTACACTGGCATTGTGCAGAAAAGGCTTGGGTTAGATCTTGTAAGCATCAGGTCTGATCATGGAATGGAGTTGGAGAATGCTAAGTTCATTGAATACTATTTAGATCACAGCATTGATCATAATTTCTCTGCACCAAGAACCCCACAGCAGAATGGGGTAGTGGAGAGAAAGAACAGATCTTTGGAGGATATGGAAAGTACCATGCTGTTGTCAAGTGGATTGGCTAGAAACTTCTGGGCTGAAGCTGTTAACACAGCTTGTTACTCGCTAAACAGGTGTTCCATCAGAGAAATTCTTGAAAAGACACCATATGATCTCCTTAGATGAAGAAAGGCAAACACTGCTCATTTAAAGCCATTTGGGTGCAAATGCTTTGTACACAATAATGGAAAGGAATCTCTTGGAAAATTTGATGCAAGAAGTGATGAAGCTATTTTTCTAGGTTATTCTACTCAAAGCAAGGCAAGTGTCCAAAAAAAGAACTCAATCTGTTGAAGAAAGCATGCACGTGGTGTTTGATGAATCAGACAAGATAGTGGCTGAGAAGGAAGGAGAAGATCAAGCCATAGGTATTGCTTGAGAAGAACTTGCTGAAGGCACTAAGAATCCATAAGAGAAAGAAGAAACGAATGAAGATGATGGAGAAGTGACTCAGGGGGAACAAGGAGTCAACATGGCAAGGGGAACAACTGATCAAGATGACGAACAAGCTGAGAAAGAAAGACCTGCTCAAGATGTAGCGGCATGTCCCTCTCATCAATTACAGCCAAGACCCTCGAAGCATCAAAGCTCTCAACTGTTGGAGAATATGTTATCTGAATTAGATACTGGGATCATGACCAGGTCTGTCTTAAAGAACTTCTTTGCATTCTTTTCATTCCTATCTTCCATGGAACCAAAGAATATCAAGAAAGCTCTTGAAGATCTAGATTGGGTGATAGAAATGCAGGAGGAGTTACACCAATTTGAGAGAAGCAAAGTGTGGTACTTGGTTCCTTGAACAAAGGACATATCTGTCATTGGTACTAAGTGGGTAATCAGAAACAAGCTAGATGAACATGGCATAGTCACTAGGAACAAAGCCAGGTTGGTGGTTCAAGGTTATAGTCAAGAAGAAGGAATGGAGGCTATAAGAATGCTAATTTTATTTGCTACCTACATGGAGTTCACTTTATATCAAATGGATGTGAAGAGTGCATTCTTGAATGGTTATTTGGATGAGGAGGTATATGTCATACAGCCTCCTGGTTTCATAAGTAGTGATTTTCTTGATCATGTATACAAACTTTACAATGCTCTCTATGGGTTGAAAAAAACACCTAGAGCTTGGTATGAGAGGAGGTCAGGTTTTTTGCTCAAAAATGAATTTACAAGAGGAAAGATTGACAATACCTTGTTTCTGAAGAAGAAGGGAAAGGACTTACTCATGGTTCAAGTTTATATTGATGACATTATCTTTGTTTCCAAAGATGAAAACTTGTGCAAGGAATTTGCTGAGTTAATGGGCAGCGAATTCGAAATGAGCATGATGAGAGAGCTGTATTTCTTCCTAGGATTGTAGATCAAATAGACTCTTGAAAGTACAATGATTCATCAATAAAAGTATGTTAGGGAGCTGTTGAAGAAGTTCGATACGGAAGGAGCTAAGGAAATGACTACTCCTATTGCTACTGGAACAAAGCTGGATATAGACGAACTTGGTCCTTCTACAAATAAGACCAAATATAGAGGAATCGTTGGTTCTCTCCTTTATCTCACAACTAGCTGTCCAGATATTGTCTATAGCGTAGGACTCTGTGCACGATTTCAATCCAAGCCCAAGGAGTCTCATCTATACTCAAGACTTATGTCTATGGTACCCCAGTGGTGGTACATTTGAGTTAATTGGATTTGCAGGTGCTGATTATGCAGGGCATCTAGTGGATAGAAAGAGCAATTCAGGAATGGCACACTTCCTGGGTCCATGTCTGGTTTCTTGGGCTACAAAGAAGCAGAACTCAATAGCTCTCTCTACTGCTGAAGCTGAATATATTGATACCGCATCATGTTGTTCTCGTCTACTGTGGATTAAACAACTGGAGGACTTTGGAACAAAATGTAGAGTTGTGCCTATTTCTGTGATAATACAAGTGATGTGAACATTGCCAAGAACTCAGTCCAACACAAGAGAACCAAGCATATTGATATTAGACATTATTTTCTGAGAGATAATATAGAAAAAGATCTAAAAACTATGAATTCATGCAGGACTGAAAACCAAATTACTTCACTAAGGCTTTGAACAAAGTGCAGTTTGAGAAGAGCAAGTTGGAGTTGGAAATAACCAAAATACATAGATGACCCAACACCTGATTCCCAAAGAGTTGGCTGGTTAAGTATTCTTTATACTGTTCCTGAATTTTGTTATTATAGTCCAGTCTAAAAATTGGAATGTCTAAAGTATACTTTTTTAATTAAGCCTACAGTGAGTTATCTAATGAGTTCCCAGTGAAGAACTTATTGAATAAAAGAAGGAACCATAAACAAGACAAGGAATCATGTCCAAGTACGCCTACGTGGTTAATTATGTTAAGTACTTGACTAAAATTGAGTAGTTCTTGTATGTGCATCCTAAAAATTTCCTTTTATATATAACCTCCCTATTTTATTGGATATTCCTTATCATTTACAAATTCAAATTTAAACCTACCTCACTTGGAAGAGAAGACTTAATGACAATCCCTTCATAACCGTCAAATCGCCTGCTTTCCCGGTTCCCAAACACATAAAAGGTGTTCCCCTTTTAAGTGTCATCATTGTCATTTTCTTTCAAAGATCAACAAAAACCTTTCTATTCGATTATCTCTTACACAAATAATCAGAAATAAAGAAAATCCTCTCTACCAACATCTTCCAAAAATCCACAAAATGTCTCAAGCCCACTCTTCCTCAACTTCACCCACCAAGACCTCGGAAACCCATACCTGAAATAACCCTACAACAAAACCTACACCTACCACTTTGGCTGAAAGAATCGCAAGGGATAGGTTAAAGTTTCCAATGAAGGTCAGAAAGAAAGCACCCAAGAAATCGACTTCAAAATCGACTGCTCTGATGCCTACGCCTACCGTCTTGGACATGCAATCTATGGAGGTAAGACTAGATATGACTCAGACAAGTTCTACTATTCTAGATTCCATATTTAGACCTAAAAAATTAAACAATGAAATTTTGGTGACTGGGATGGATGAAATTGTTAAAACTATGAATGTTGTGGAATCTAGTAGTGAAATTGACAGGGGGAAGGTTGTAGAGGAGAAGGAGAGCAAAACTGAAGTTAAATATGTTGAACCTAGGGTATAAGTAAATGTTTCTAGCATGGCTCAAGCCATAGCTACTGTAGATGCTGTAAAAAAATCAGTTCTTGAAAAGTTGAGTACTGAGGAGTCTGTAGAGTCTGCAGGAGTATTCCGCCTTAGTTTTATATTATATCGGGTGCAGGAGTATTCCACCCCAGGAGTAGGAGTATTCCGCTCCAGTTGGTCAAATACTGAGTGTAGGAGTATTCCGCTTCAGCTTTATATTATCTCGGGTGCAGGAGTATTCCGCCCCAGGAGTAGGAGTATTCCGCTCCAGTTGGTCATATACTGAGTGTAGGAGTATTTCGTCTCAGCTTTATATTATCTCGGGTGCAGGAGTATTCTGCCCCAGGAGTAGGAGTATTCCGCTCCAGTTGGTTATTAGATTGTATTCCCCTCGAATGCAGGAGTATTCCGCTTCGAGACAGGATTACGGGCACATGTGACCCTATTGCATCATATTTCAATTCATTTCATACCATTGTGTATGTTGACTTGTTGTACATGACTGCTTCCCTGATTATATGTGCATTGCTTATTTGTTGGTTGCTGTTTGATTTTGTTTCACTGGATAGCATAGCTATTTTTCGAGGCGGCTAGTTTGTCCTCACTTACTGAGTCCTTATGACTCACTCCCTATCTGTTTCTTTTGTTGTCTTTTTGTTTCGGCAGATACCATTCCAGGATCCAGCACGTATCGTGAGAGAGGAGCAGTACGTATTCAGCTGTCTATGGTAAGAAAGCTTGTTCTTTGAGGCCACCAGCTATAGCTTTTATAGTTTTATCTTATTTTGTTCCCTTCGGGAAATGGATATATCTTTTTGGACTTCTTAGATGTCGGAACTGAAAACCTCTAAAAAATGTATTTTGGGTAGTTAGTTGTATTATTCAGAGAGCTTGTATATATGTATGTCCTTGGGAGTCCTCTTGTGTTATTAAGGTTAGATTTATTTGGTTCTCGAAATAATTATACGCCATATATATCGATTCAGTCAATAGGATTCGCCCGAAAGGTCTAGAGGAGGTGGTCGGGTGCCCGCACGGCCTAGCCAAGAATCGAGGCCGTGTCAACGCCGTATTAATAAAACTATTATTCTGATTAGTAAGTTTTTCTCATTTATCTAGATCCATCTACGATCCAACTATTCATAGCCCCGACCAGACCTAAGTTGAAGTAATACACTCACTTTTCGCTACAAGAAAGTAGAGTACACTACTCACTTAGAGCTAGACAATAATCGAGGGTTGAACTTATTAAATCAACAATTGCACCTACACGCCGATGGGGACGCCTGTCTGCGTAGGGCCAAAAAGTCTTAAATACTTGAGTAACTAAGCGAAGACGTTCTGTCTCAGTAGGCAAAAGTGTCCATTACCATATGGGCTAAAGTCGTCCCATTATGGGCGCAAACAGCCATCTCCTATGGATGCAACCTAGCCGCCGGCTATCGGCACATAACGGACGTAATTGCTCAAGACAGGATTACTGATACACGTAACAAGAATAGTCAGGACGACCGGAAGCCATCTAATATCTAGGTGGACATATATACTGCTTGATTGTACATTACGAAATGCGTAATTGATGTTTGGCATTTTATGCCTATATTTCCTTAATATTTCCTCACGTTTGAGTATTTTACTCGCCCGTTTTCTAGTTTATGAATGTGGTTTTGCACTGATTTTATGTCGTGAATATGTAGGTTGTTATGCAGTGCAATTGGAGCTCTAAAGAGCATGATCGAGCAAGAAAAGATTGGATTTTGATTGAGGATTGGATCGAGCACACGAAGGCACGACACGAAGCGAGCAAAGGAGCAAGGAAACAGGAAACTGCCTTGGCGCTATAAGCCACGCGGTGCGCCGCCCAAAGCGCCCAGCTTCTGGCTGCGTTTGGGAGCAACAGTAATAATACAAGTACGTATAGAGTATTGATGAACATTCATTTCATTAATAAAAAACAGCCTGTAGGATCATAAAATACATTTAGTTCTTCCAGAATACAACATTTGTTTATAACAATTGTAGAAAAAAGGAAAAGGGAAGACTAAAAAACTGTAAGTTCTTATGAATTTGCACCCCAGAGATCCTTTGTCTGGATTGTAGCTCTTGTATCGAAGTTTCTCCCGGGATTTGAAGGCGAAATTCCAACCTAATACCCCAAGCAACAACGTCTTTTGAACGCTGCACCATGGGGGAAGGAAAATTGGCCCAACTAAGGAACCCCTCAGTAAAGAGGCAGAGGCAGCAGAACGAGTACCAGGGGCTTCACTTAGATCCACTTGGAAATACTCCAATGAGGAACCTCTGTCAACTTCGGGAATGCCTTATACTCCTTCTTCCCTCTAACGACTGGAAGATAATGCAATCTCCGTCACCAAAGCACCAAGCAAAGCTATGTAACTACCCTGAATGCAAAGGATTTGGAGAAGTTTTCCGTGCACCAACTGCTAGAAGGAGGAGAGGATATCCCAGAACCCACTCCCCATTCAAATTAAGTTACTTCGGGAACCATGTCCTAATGCAACTGAAAGATGAACGAAGTAGAAGAAGCCCGAAAAGGGTTGGCATTCCACTACAACATCGTGCCATATGACAAGAACAATATCATAGCAAATCATCAAGCATGTCGATGAAACACGCGAGAATTGATGTGCCTACCACAACGAGGATCTCCCGAAAGGTGTCTCCATCAGGATGCGGTAATACATCGTAACCCAGGGGACTATGTTAATTTTTCAAAGAGTGGAGAAAGGAAGTGTGATGATTGGATATGAATTTCCTCTTGAAACTCTTTTACCTTCGTCTGTTCAAGCTGAAGAGCACTTATGGGAACATCAAATGAGGATCAAAGACGGATATTTCTGGAAAAGAGAGAATTTTATGAAGAGGCTTCGCGAATATGTTTTTTTATTAAAGAGCAAGGATTTTTCAAGAAGTCTTGATCTCTCTTGCATCATAAGGTCACTTTTATAGGCAAGAAAAATAGAGAAGGAGCGCGAAGCGTTTGGGTGTCATTATTGCTGAGGATGTGAAACGGTTCGAACCAGTCATCCGCATCCTTTGGGAAAGGTGCGTTGAATCGGCAGAAGCCAATCAGATTGAAGCACGCGAAGGTCTCGAAGAAATCAGTATCATTCTTGGTCAAAGAGACTACGAGTCTCAAGGAGTCAGTGAGATATCTCTTCACATTACACCACTTTCACTTCCTGACTGCTTGCATCAGCACTCAGCAAGTGAGGGGACTGACTGTGTGGGAAAAGTATGCCACCTATTTTTATGGGGATACGAGTCTAGCTGGCGAGACTAGACTTATCCTACAAGTCACCAGGTACAGAGGATATATGCCCGCTCCTAGAGCCAACAACTGTTTAGGCAGTTTTGCCACGGGACGCAGGGTAAATATCCCACCGCCTATGGTTTACAGTCTCCTAGTTAGGGTTTAGTATACCACTGCCTTGAGTTGTAAGCCTGTAGCCTTTAGTCTTTGTATTTTACCTTATTTAGGACTGGCTATCACTACTATAAATACCCCTCCTTACATTATTTTCTACATCTCTCGATTCATCACCGAAGATTTACTTTCATTTCATTATTATTTTCTGCCTTATTACTTGTCATTATTTTTATCGTATTACTTACTTTTTCCACCGTAATTACCATATTGCTTGTGACCTCATTCATAATTAATTATTTAACCTAGAGATACAATTTTAAGCATAAACAAGAATAAAAATAGAGACAAGGGGTCACCCTGTCTCAAACCTCTGGATGAAGGAAAAAAACATTCTGGATTACCGTTGATCAATATAGAGAATCTAACCGTGGATATACAAAATTAGATACAATTAATCCACCTTAATAGCAAAACCCATATTGTGTTATAGCCCAAAAAGAAACCTCGAGTTGACATGATCATATGCTTTTTCTATGTCCAACTTACATAACACCCCTGTTTTTTTTAATTACTTTATCTTGGAATCCACGCATTCATTAGCCACTAACATTGCATCCATTATTTGTCTACCCTTGATGAAAGCCATTCGCTGCTTATCCACCAACTTAGATATGACCTGTTTTAGTCTTTCAGTTAAGACTTTAGCAATTATTTTGTAGAAGCTCCCAATTAGACTTATTGGCCTAAATTCTTTAATGCATTTAATTCATTCTTCTTAAGGATTAGGGCCATGTAGGTTGCATTGAAACTCCTCTCAAACATCTTCTGGGAGTGAAAATTGTGAATAGCTGCCATCACATCCCCTTTCAAAACCTCCCAATAGTGAACAAAAAATTTCATATTAAAACCATCTGGGCTTAGAGCCTTTTCAGCTGCACATTGTTTTATAAGAAAATAAATCTCCAATTCAGTGAAAGGTGTTTCTATATCAACATTTTCCTCTGCGCTTAGCGTGGAACCATTTGGGATAGAAAAAGAAGGTCTCCAGTCTTCACTTTCATTGTACAGGTTCGTTTAAAAATCCACTATATGCTTCTTAATATGTTCAGGTTCTTCAATCTCTCATCCTGAACTATAAATGATCAATGAAGTTGTACCTTCTCTTTGTGTTTGTAGTTATATGGAAAAAGGTAGTGTTCTTATCCATTTTTTTTAAGCTAGAAGGCCCTTGACCTCTGTCTCCAAGTTGTTTCCTCATGTGGAGCAATTTGTTCAAAATCCATGCTTAAATTAATTTTCTGTGAAACTTCTGCTTCAGTAAGATCTCTGTTTTCATGTTCAGCATCTAATTTTTCAATTGTTTCCATAACTCTACTCTTTCAAGAAGCCCAACTTCCAGAATTTTTAGAGTACCACTCTTAGAGTTTTACCTTCAATGCCTTCAGTTTACATGCCAAAATATAATCAGGCCTTTCTTCTACTTTTGCAAAACCATCCAACCAAACCTTAACTCTTTCTAAAAAATTGTCAATATCCAACCACCAAGACTCAATTTAAAAAAGACTTATTAGAGTCCCTTTGGCCACATTGCAACATAATAGGTTTGTGATGATATGTAACTTTAGGAAGAAGGAACTGCTTGATGTCCCTAAAGTATTTATCTCACTCCATAGAAAGTAAAAACATGTCCAACCTAGATGCTATTGTGTTGAGTCTCCCTCTTGACCAAGTGTACCTGCCTCCTTGCAATCGTAAATCCACTATTTGCATATCCTCAATAAGTTATGTAAAATCCTTCATTGATCTAGTTATTCTGTTGCAATTTATCTTCTCTGAAAGATATTTCACTGTGTTGTAATCACTAAAAGTCATCCACATCTGAGAGCATAAACCCCTAGATGCTCTTAACTCCCTCCACAATTCCTCCCTCTCAGTTCTATCCACTGGGGCATATACCCCTGAAATACAGCAGGTGAAATCCTGCATGTTATTCTTGAATGTACAAGTGATTGAATAGCACCCAATGGCAATAAATTCCCCTTCCCAATCTCTCCCATCCCATAAAAACATAATACCCCTGGTTTCACTAGCCTCTCGACAAGCGAAATTTTCTCATCTATTTCCCCATATATCCTTGACATAAGCAGACACACTCTCCTCCAACTTAGTCTCTTGAAAGCAATAAATGTCTGCTTTCCATTTACTTATGTAACTTTTGACACATGGCGTTTTTTTTTTTCTGTTCAAACCCTCACATTCCAAGAAAGAATTTTAACTTCATTGGTCAATTATAGAGATCCCCTTCCCCTTCACTCTGACACCCCTTCTTTTGAATTTAACACCAAAACCTTGTAGCCCTTTCAACTCATTTTGGCTCTTCCATCTTGCTATTGTAGCAACATCTTCTATAATTACTTACCTTAATTTCATTTTTCTGTTGTCAATCTTCATGTAAACCTCATATGCCTTTCTTTCAAGTCCTAAGAATCCAGCCCCAATTTCCTTGCTCAATTTTATAACATTTAGGTGAACCCAAATAGAAGGATCAGGTTCCCCCTCCTTATTGTCCCCCAAAAATTCCATGTTCACAAGTTCAACTATATTAACCTCCCGGACCCACTCCTCTTTGCTATTTTCTCCAATTAATCGCATGTTGCCAAGTACTTCAGCTTTTCATATTTCAGGAGCCCATCCCTCAATTATGGTCATATTGTCATCTTCTCCGTATTTTGAATCACTTTGCTATATCTCTTATATTGTTGTTTGTCTCTGACAACGATAGAGTTCTCAAGAGAGGAGAACTTCGCTGCTTGTACTTCTGATAATAGAGGGCCCATAAGAGAGTCAATATAATTTTTTACTTGGGTTAAAAGCTGAGACAATGTTTCTAGGCCTGAAGGTTCTTTTCGACCACTATTTATATAACTCTGATCCATCAAACAAGATGGCCCTTTTTCATAATTTTTTTGTCACTTGGACCACTTAAATGATCTCGTGAGTCAGACGAGTCCACTGGACACTTTTCTTTTAAATTTGTAAGCCCGTCAAGGGATGTAATATTTTAGCCCACCCCCTTCACAACTATATTAATACCCTTGGAAAACCCCTCTTCCAAACCTATTGTCTTCAAATTCAAATTAGACACATACCCCCAAAGCATGCAGCTGCTGCGCCACTCTATCATGTATACCTTTCCCCTCAATCACCTCATCATCTCTCACCCATCTCCCTATACACCCATCTGACTTCTTCTATAGCACTATTCGTGCATCAGCCAAAGTTGAGATTTCACACCATAATGGCATATTGTAGTGGGTACCATCTTCTACAATAACCATTGATCTCGGGATCTCCTCCCCATCCCTTTTTACCTTAATTCTTGTCCATTTCATGTGGTTTTTCATATAGTCTCTTTCTCTGTTTCAATCCAACCTCCACAAAAATCTCCAATTTCTTTAAGAATGTTATGAGTCCAGAGATTTAGTGGCAACCCCATAAGTCCTACCCAAACCCATGATCTTTTTTTCATCACCGACCAGCAAGTTACAGTTGAATTCCACCATTATAGATGAATCTTGTTTGTTTTCAAGCTCCATTCTCCAACCATGACATGTTCTGCCATTTTTACTTTTTGGAACTGGAATAAAAAATGATAATCTATCATCTCGTACACATTGACTCCAAAAGAGTCCTTCCATGCATTCACACTTCATCTACGCACATCTGACAAAGTTGGCATCTCCTTTGTACTCTCAGAGAATCGACCCATTATACACTTGCCCAACATATGTTTATTTACCTTGTTATTGCCCTCAATTATCAAAATTTAATTCTTGATGGATTTCGTCAATCTCCATATTGTTCTCCCTTGAGTGCCATTTAATACTTTTGATATCCCCCGTGTATATTTTGTTCTCAATAGTGTAAGAAGATGAAGGAATGTCTGTCTGCACCACTGGAACTTTGTCATCTCCATTTGAAAATGAGGAGATCCGACGTCAAGTGCAGGAATTGCTGTCAAAGGGGCGGGATGAACCTCTGTACCTTCTTTGCAATCCCCTTCTATCCTGCATTAAATAAAACTTCTGTAATGATAATTGCCACTCTTTTCTCTCATGTACTGCTGATATACTGATGAATCGACCATATTGATTATGTTTTAATGCACAAAATTAATTATGCATATGATAAGCAACTTCCATCTTTTTGTGATCCAATCTTGTTCCTTGGCACCATATTAAGGAAGGACACTATCCATGACATGACCTTTAAACGGAAAGTCAACCTGCTCATCTAGTTTCTGCCCCTCTCGACCCATTCGAACCACTGCTCCTGCTTGGACTTGACCCTTGTACTATCATAAGATTTAAAACCTGCTCTGAAATAGATAATATTTTCCTTCATGAAAACAAACTAAATTTAATATTGAACTGTCTGAAATAACCTTAGAGGAATAGAATTCTAAAGAACAAGATTGACAGAGTGGCCCTCCGGTGAAAGAAGTCCACCGGAGATATTCTAAGGTCCAGAAGGAACACTTAGAAGAAACCTTGATAAGAGTGCTTGAGAGCATTTTAAAAACTCTCAGAGTTACAACTATTTCTGCATTATTGTTATAATCTATCTTTATGTTATTCTTTGCATTTATTGAGTGCGTTGTTTCATTTATGTGGTTAGCTTCATATATTTTTATATCATTGCTTTACTTTATCTTGGCATTTCTACTTTTACATTTTAGTCATGTATTTTTTTTTTTTTTTTCCTTTCCTATCCTCAACCCGTTTTCAAAACTATTTTTCATGCACCGAGGGTTATCGGAAACAACCTCCACTTCGAGGTAGGAGTAAGGTTTGAGTAAGGTATGCATACACCCACCCTCCACATACCCTACTTGTAGAATTATACTGGGTATGTTGTTGTTTTGGAGTTCTAAAATATAAAATCAAAAGCTATTAAAGAGCTCTTATCAGTAGAAAAGAAGAGTACTCTTTGGGAGGTCCTCAACAGGATTTATACAGATTGCCTGACTTTTCTATTTCCTTGCAGCCATACTTAAAGCACTGAATCAGTACGTCAAACTCTAGCTCAAAGTCAAATACTAAATATATTGGGGACCCTGTATAGGGAAAAAACTTTTTTTCCAGAACATCTAAAACTTGGTTTAAATATTCTAGTACAGACCTTAGTGTGCTCAACTCTTCATGTCCACTATTTTTTTAAGTCATAGGTTATAAATTTCAAACCCTTTTTAAGAGGTTCAGAAATAAAATGCCCACTGTGCACCTGCTAAAGATACAACAACAACAACAACAACAACAACAACAACAACAACAACAATAACAACAACAACAACAACAAAAAACCCAATATAATTCTATAAGTTGGGTCCTTAGGAGGATGAGAAATACGTAGGCCTTACCCATTCTGAGGTAAAGAGGTTGTTTTCAAAAGGCTTTCAGCTAGAGAAAAATATTTTTTTATAAACAAATTTGGAAACTACAAGAGAAAGAGCTAAGACGAAAATAAAGAAGAGACGGATATCATGGACAACGAAAGTATAAGATAATACAAGTAAAAGAAACAAAATAACTATAGGAATAAGATAAAACTAGCATACTAACAGTATTACTAATCAGATAGTAGGAAGCATATAAGATACCTCTAGACTATCTTTCTAAAATCAAGCTCTCCCATAGAGATGGGGGAGCTCACTCGGCTATATTTTACAATAATTCTCATCCTCTGTGCTCTCCTATCTAAGGTCATGTCTCGATGAGGTATAGATGAGCCATATCCTGTCTAATCACTTCTCCTCAATTCTTTATTCTACCTCTACCTTCCCTAAGGTCTATCACTGCCAACCTTTCGCACCTCCTTACTGAGACATCCGTACTCTTCCTTTTCACGTGCCACATCCTTGTTTCCTGCATTTTATCCACCACAGAGGTCACTTCCACCTCAGCCTGTATATTTTATTCATATTCTTACCTATGCACCGGCCAAAGATAAGATATATAAAATCTAATATCTACGACATAGTGTAGAACAAATAATAGATGCAACACTACAACATTTTAGGCTTATTACTGTCCTTGAAAAGTGTGGCCTTATCAGAAAGTGCGGCCTTTGATCAAAGGCCACACTTTTTGACTTAAGATACTTGTTAATAGGAATTCAATATCCAATGCAAACTTAAACCTAAACCCCAAACTACAATATTTTTTGCTCCCTGTTTCCATTATTTCGTAAGATTTTTGTCTCACAATAACATCAATAACAAAGAAACATGTCATTAATTCATTGTTAATTAAAGATTACATATCTTAAACCAACATAGTCAGCGTACATATTATTTTGCTCAATTTTCTACATATCATTAGACATAGAAACTTCAGAGTATATCCACCACATTCAACCATAATGAGGCTACTTAAACATAAAAATTAGAAGACCTTATATTCACGGATCTATAATTTCATAAAAAGAAGTTCCAAATCTTTAAATTCAACATACTCTTTCTGACAAGTAATGAACCGTTCTTTTTCTTTCTTTGTCTTGCACACAAAAAAAAAATCTAAAATAGTTTACAAACCTTATATCAAATTATGAATACATTAAGAGAAAGAAATTGACTTGAATATTGAGGAGGCTATGTACCTGAGCATGAAACAAGAAGCCAGGATTCGACACTTAATTTGTTGTAAGCCCTAATCTTTGACGAGGCCCTAATCTCAACAATGACGTGTAACCAGCAACATAAGTATATCATGTCCTTCACCAACTTTGTATTGCTTGTGTTCCGCCATAACCCTAGTCCTTTGAACCAGCAATTTCTATAGAACTTGGAAAGATTTGAAGGGTTCAGTTAATGAATAGGTCCTTCAGTTTACTTATGGAATTTTGGGAGATCTTTTATGTGATTAATAATAAGAAGGAGAACGAGGGGAGTTTTTATTTTTTCGAATAATTAGTGTAGGTGATTGTGAGAGACTTTTAAAAGGATAATTTTAGGGGAAAATGTTTTGGGGGTTGTGGAAAATTTAAGAAAAAATTAAAGCGGGAATTCCAGAGAACTTTAGGCACGCTTATATGCGCTGTTTTTACTTATACTCCCTCCTGTCCATATTATTTAATTGTTTGGGTGTTTTCATGCATATTAAAAAAATCACTTTTTAGCATTAATTAGCAATATAATTGACTATATTAGTCCTTATTCAAGCTATTATTACTTATCATTTTGTTTAAAATTATTTATTAGTAAGGGGTGAGATTGTAAAATTGCGTCTTGATTTCCGAAAAGATCAAATATTGTGGACAAAAAAAAATAGGCTAAAAAATCAAATAAAATGGACCGGAGGGAGTATTAAAGAGTACCCTTTGAAAGGGTTGCCTTAAATGTGAATAAGTGTTGCCAAATGTTTTATGATTTTACAATACTTGAAAAGTGTGGTTTTAATAATCATAAGAAACACTTTATAAGTGTTGCCTAAAAAGCGTAGCCAAAACATATTAGCAAAAGCCACCCCTCAAAAAGGGTTGCCGTAGACACTTTTGGCAACGCTTACAAAACGTTGCCTAGAATTAGTGTAGCCTTAGGCCAAATTTGTTGTAGTGCAAGGAACATATCACGGCTTATAGCTAAGTCCTTGAGCAAACAATTTATACACCGAGAACTAATTAAAGCATTGCAAGAAAAGACCATGAAGGATTTGTCTTGTATATTCTAGTATCTTTTAACAGAGCGTTGAAAAAGAAGTATTAATTAGCCTCTGTGAATGGAGTAAGCTGCCTTTTCAGTTGTCACTCTACATTATAGCTATCTATTCAATTTAGACCCATAAATCCCTTATAGTTTACTAAGGAGAGAAGTAATCTCTTAGGAGGATTAATTAGTTTGCATGCAAGTTGCTTTAGTTGGTCTTGTTGGTTAAGTTCCCGACTGTTTGCCAACTTCCACATTGGAAGAACGATGATCTTGTGTTACAACTGCCTCATTAATTGCATTTTTTTTTTTTTTGGGGGGGAAAGCCAAGGCTGTATGACTAATCTTACTTTTCCTAAGGCAAATATTTCCCTTGGTCCCAAGCCTGGCTTCATTTATGGAGAGAGGCCCTTAGTACTCAGGGGCACATTTCCGATGTCATACTTTAATCCTCTGTGTATATGGCTTAGGGCAATTGGTCTCACCTGCTACATTTCATTCTCCATAACATTCATGACTGACATGACTCTTATGATCATATATATATGGCATAGAAAATAGAATTTTACAATTACACCAATCTTGGAGAAGCAATAACTTGAAGGTTCAATAGAAATAATAGGTTCTAGCGTTTAAGGACTAAAAATTGCTTACGCAGAAAAGACATACATCAGAGAGTAAACCATAAATTTGAAACAAATTTAAATTTTATGTAACATCCTAGCATGCTAACAATATTGTCCGCTTTAGGCCTACATGTACACAGATTTAAAACATGCCATTAGGATCTAAGGCTTGTTATCTTATATACCCAATACCTCTCATGTGTTTTTGTCGATGTGGATTCTCATAAATGGGGTGTCACATTTCAGAGGTACAATGAAATCACACTCTCCAATAGCCGTAACGTTGAATGTTTCAAACATTTTTCTCTCGGTTGGCATCAGGGTTTAGGGAAATTCTAAACCATATCGTCATTGCATGTTGTTTTGACAACTTAGAGTCAGAACTGAACGTCAATTGTACCATAAGACGTTCTACTAAACAATACCCCATTCTCCGGCATTAAATGCTCTCATCAGTTAAAAATAAGCACCTAATTCTCAAGCTTGATTCAAATATATTAACGATAATTAGATTAGCTTAATGAAATATCATCCCACCCGTGGATGAGATTTGGTAACAATTTACTTAGAATCGCGGTAACAAGATAACACATGGGAAATTCAGCAATTTGAAAATTAATTCGAAGAGCAGTACTTAGAGACCGAGAGCCAATCTGATACAGCGCTAAACTTCAAATGAAAATGAAACAAAAATCGGAATCATAGAACATGGATTCAATAGCATGTTTCATTTACGTGGAAAGTGAAGGCAGTAATAACCAATAATTTTGTAGAAGTGCTCAATTTTTTTATTTAGGTAAGTTAATTGTACTCAGCTGATCCATGTAATTCCTTCACTAAGAAGTGCTCAGCTGATCCATGTAAGCTCTTAATATCTTGAGTTGCATAGGTGACTTTGAGACCTCTAAGAGCTTGTTGGGCAAGTTTTTGGGGATCCAAAAATATTACTCGTAGTAATTTTTTCTATAAGTACTTATTTTGGATAATTAGAGTGTTTTGCCAATTTCCTAAGAAAAAATAAGTATTTTTGAGTCGAACTATAATCTTTTTTTCTGTTGTGAGAATTTTTAGTACGAATAGATTAGATTAGAAATAAAATAAATTTAAAAAAATACCCAAAAATATGGTGCAACCAAGGAGCCGTTTGGCCATAAAAATTATTTTATATTTTTGAAGTGAAATTGTACATATTCAAACACGACCTTGACTCCATACAGTTCTCAACTCAACGACTAATGTTTTTTCTTTATTTTTTTTAAAAAAAAATTAAGGTTTCAACTACGTTTATGTCCAAATGCCTACTGAGTTCAACACCAATAGTGTTGACTATAGAAAATAAAGGGAAGAGAGCATCAAGACAGAAACTGTGCAGCAATATGGCAAATTGGTTGGAAGCGAACATAGTGGCTGGTGGGTCCTCTACTCTTTATTGCTCTTCTAGTTTCAATTACTATATCGACCGCCCCAATTCTATAATTCGATTTGTCCATGCAAATGAAAAATTTAAACTAGTGAAAAAGTGGATAAAAGAGGTTAGAAGTTTGATGATATGTAATAAGTTATTAAGATATTTCATTTGGTAACCTGTGAGGACTATATATAAGTAACATATTTCATTAGTTGCAACGTACACATAATGCGAAGATTTTTTATGTTTTCAGTATGTTGATTGAAATCATAAAGAAAATAGAAGTTGTGCAAGGGAACAAAATTAGCTCCAACGTACCATTCGTTTGATATGACTATTTTAGGTAGTTTCTGGAGCTTACCAGATGGTTTCCTCTCTATGGCAAGTTCGAACGGAAAGGTTCATGCACAAACATGTATATGTCAAATTTGATCTCATTTTAATTTTTTTAACCTTAGACTCAGAAAGATAAGATGCTTGATAATTTTAGATTGTGTTTAGCAGACTCATTAGCTAATTTTTTGATGCAGCCCGAACATGTGCTGATCAAGTGTTCGATCCTTCTAGGCCGATGACACAAAGCCAAGTCAAGCTGTTGCACGATGTTCACATTCACTTGGCTTGATCGGGGAGAAAGCAACCACTCCGAAGTTGATTGGCCGAACTCAAGAATCGAAAGCTTCATTTATAACTTGAGCTCGAAGAAGGGAGTGATCGAACCCAAACCGAACACTCGACATTGGCACTGAAGTAAATCAAACAAATAATCGAAGGAAAAGCGACCGATGTCAACTTAAGCCGAGTCAAGTGCACCGAAGTCAAGAGCTCGAGCTGAAGTGTTCGAATATCAAGTGTTCGGTTGAAGGAGTGACCGAACACTCAGTTATCCAGCCCGGCGTGGCTTACTCCTACTGGTCGCCTGTGACCATTTACTATTTTATCCTTAGAATAGTCTATAAAAATATCATTTCCTTTCATTATAACTAGTTAGTTTTTGTTGAAAGATCAAACATAGCTGTAGCTATTGTGAGTCTCCGATGGAGCCGAACCCCGACGTGGGATTTTAAGAACTTGTGTCATTCGGTGTTGAATCGCTTGAACAATCTTCTTCTTTAGTCATTCAATTTACAAGAAGCATGACTTCTTGAGGATTGTTGCTTAGTATAGGTGATTCTTTACCTCCGATTTGATCAAACCCGAGACTAGTTCCTCGACGTTCCTTCGAATCGAAGCAAGATTTGTGTTGCTTCTATCTTGTTCTTGTTATTTTTCGCGTTTCATCGTGTTTAGCTTTACCTCCGGTTTAGCTTACACCATCTTGGTATCAGAGCAAGGTTTGGGCTTGTTCTTACAGCCACAATCCTGTTCGATTTATCTCATACGTTGTGTCTTTCAGTTTCAACTTCTTCCTTGTTGTTGATTGTTGTTACTGTTGTGTTGTTATTACAAAAAAGAAAAAAAAAGTAGAAAAGAAAAATTCAAAAATTTTGGTTGATTGATTGGTTGTTTGGATTAAACAACCATTGATTTTTTTTCACCATCGTCTAACAAATCCAACGAGCACCTGTCGTACACGATTAACGACTAGGGTTTCTCGACGTTATTTTGAACTGTTTTGATGTGGTGGTGGCTGTATCGAACCCAGTTGAGTTTTGGTGTTTACCATTGAAAACTAGTGGTTGTTGTTTGATTTGGGTTGAGTTTTGAGCTAAAATCGAGATTCCATTGGTTGAGCCACCGTCCGTACGCCGGAAACTTGTTACATTGTAAAAGTGTACGGACGAAGTGAAGTTTTCTTAGCTCGAACTTCTGGAATTGATTTCCTCCGACGTTGATGTTATCGGAGTAAAAAGGCAATCCAAAGTCTGTTAAATTCGTGGTCAGTGAACGAAGTTAAATTCTTTCCGTACGCCGGAGTAAGAAGTTCACTGTTCCATTGAAGAAGAAAGGGGTAAAGTTTCAAAATCTAAAACCACAGGTGAAAAATTATCGGCTTGAAAAGGGAAATTGGATAAGGTAAAACCCTATCTGTACCAAGGAAAGACCACTTTTGTCCGAACAAGAGTTGGTGTGATCAAAGGATTCCGAAGGAGGAATCGAAGGGTAGAATCTCCTAGGATTTCACTTTTCTTGTGATCGATAAATCTAGTTAATGGATCTCTGGAGTAAAACTTTCAGTACTAATTTATTTGAGCTTATAGGAACTCGTGCGAGGGGTGACCGAAGTCCAAAATTTCGTAGAAAATTCTTTGACTTCCCGAGCGCAGTTAAATAGCGTCTGTTCCATCGAGTCAACATCAATTCACTCTTCCCGAAGGAGACAGTGTAACTTTTCAAATTCGAAGGAACTGAGAGAAGTTGATCAACTGAGGAAGCCATTGGCTACAAGTTCTTAACTGACAAAAACTGAACCCATATATTGAGTGGACCCGAGCGCCACCCAATAAAAGGTGAGGGAATATGTGAGGTGATTTCTAACCTTAACATTTCACTTGGTCTTTGATTTGTGCGGGTACCATGACTGGGAATGGAGGCAACGGAAAGGGCATTGAGGCGCCCGAGGTATCATTAGCCGATCTCATGGCTGCGATACAAGGAACCAGTGCCGAAGTAAGAGGAGTGAGTGCTCGAGTAGCTAACCTCGAGCAAGGGAGTGTGTCTGTGGCCTTGCCTGGGTCCGGCGCTGGAACTAGTAGCTCCACTCCATTGAAACCTGAGCAATTTGCTGAGCTCGTTCAACAACAATGGTTGAAGGAGGAGGCTGTTCGAAATGAAGCTATGGGATATCCCCACGCATAACAACAAAACTTGGGCAATCCTCAAGCTGGTTATCAATACTTGGGCATTCCCCGAGGTGATAGAATGCCACTTCCAATGGCCTGAAGACAAGTTGTGGTCGTTGATGAAGGGGTCGATGAAGGAGAATTTCTCGAGGTCGAACCTGAATATGAGCCACTATTCGTTCAATGAAGGCAGGCTCAATGAGGTCGTGGAAATTTCCGAGGTCGAGGCCGAGGCACAAATGTTGATTGAAATATTGAACGTGAGGCTGGTGATTATTATGATGAAACCGGAACCGATTCGAGGTGCTCGTGATTCAAATTTGAACAATGTCAATATCACTATTCCACCCTTCAGAGGAACTAGTGATCCCGACCAATATCTTGATTGGAAGCTTAAATTGGAGCGAATCTTTGAAACCAATGAGATGACCGAAGAAAGAATAGCTGCACATGCTATTGCTTCGTTCGAGGCATATGCATCGACATGGTGGGAGGCTGACAAAAGGTTAAGACGAAGGAATGCTTATCCCGAGGTCACCACATGGATGCAGTTGAAGAGAGCAGTGGATGCTAAGTATGTGAATGCCAGATATCGGCAGGAACAACTTCGGAAGATCTTCGAGTTGAAACAAGGGTCCAAATCGGTTGAAGAATATCATGCTGAGTTCGAAAGAATTCGATTGACTATTGATATGGAAGAAGATGACGAGCAAGCCATCATTCGATTCAAAAATGGCTTGGCTCGAGATTTGTCATCTCAATTGAGGTTACATGTGTATCAAACTTTGGAAGATGTGTTTCATGCTGCCATCGAAGCTGAGAAGTAGGTTAAGGACGACAAGGCAAACCGGTATCGAGGAGTTACTACTTCGACGCCTTTGAACCGAGGTAAAGAATGGAAGAGTCCGAATCCAACAAGTACTAACAATGTTTGAGATCCGAAGAAAGCCGTCGAGAGGGGAGTGACCGTTAACCAACCAAGAGAAGCTGGAGGAAAAGTTCAACTCAATACTCCTAGTGCTTCGAGTATTTAGTGTCACAAATGTAGAGGTTATAGTCACATGGCAAAAGAGTGTCCAACTCGCAAATTTATGCCATTGCTCGATGATGGAACCGTCAAAGAGCAAGCGAGTGACACCGAGGAAGAAAATTTCAAAGAGACTGATCGAGCTGAAAATGATCGTGGTCATGAAGCTGCCGAAGCTGATCATCCGGAAATATTTCTTGTGGTTCGAAGGAATTTGACCTGCATGACTCTTGAAGAAGAGGACAACCAAAGAGAGAATCTTTTCCATGCAAGATGTCGCGTAAAGGGGAAAGTTTGCTCGATGATAATTGATTCGGGCAGTTGTGCGAATGTGGTGAGCCAAACCTTGGTTTCATAATTGCGACTACCTACCTCAAAGCATCCTCATCCTTACAGATTGCAATGGTTAAATGAGTGTGGAGAATTAAGGGTTGTCAAGAAAGTGTGGATCAAATTCAAAGTTGGAGAATATCAAGATGAAATGATGTTCGATGTGATACCGATGCAAGCTTGTCATTTGCTACTGGGTCGACCATGGCAGTATGATCGGTCGGTTGTTCATAACGGATAATCCAACACTTACACTGCTAAGCTCGAAAGGAAGAGTTTCATACTCAAACCCCAGTCTCCGAAACAGGTCAGCGAGGACTATAAATGGATGAAAGAATTGAAAGAAGGGGCCAAAGCTAAGCTCCCGATGGGAACACAAATTGTGGCCGAAGATAAAAACTCACTGCCCGAGGTAAGAAATATTTGCGCAATCATGCAACCGGGTGAGTATCTATGAGGCAACGACAACGATCAACTGATGATTTTCCTTGTGCAAAGGGTATCTTTCTAAACTCTAATGATGATTTTTCTAACTATAACCCTTTGCCTAGTGCTGTACAAAGTGTTTTACAGGACTTCGGAGACATATTTCCCGAAGAAATGCCAGGTGGATTGCCTCCATTGAGAGGAATCGAGCACCAGATTGACTTCATACTGGGGTCTTAAATCCCCAACAAGCCTGCATACCGGTGTAATCCCGAAGACACCAAAGAGCTCCAAAGGCAGGTTGATGAGTTGCGGAACAAGGGCCTTGTTCGAGAGAGCTTGAGTCCTTGCGCCATTCCTGTTATCCTTGTCCCGAAGAAAGATGGAACTTGGCGATGTGCGTTGATTGCCAAGCAGTCAACAAAATTACGATAAAGTATCGTCATCCTATTCCTCGATTAGATGACATGCTTAAGGAGTTAAGTGGTTCTTCATGCTTTTCGAAGATAGACCTTAGGTCGGGTTACCACCAAATCCGAATGAAACTCGGAGATGAGTGGAAAACCGCATTCAAGACCAAATTCGGTCTTTATTAATGGTTAGTGATGCCTTTTGGCCTCTCTAACGCACCGAGCACATTCATGCGACTGATGAACCATGTGCTCAAAACTGTTCATAAATAATTTTGTTGTCGTTTACTTCGATGACATACTTATTTATAGTAAATCTGTGGATGAAGATGTCGAACACCTAAGGCTAGTGCTTGATAAGATTAGAGAAGAGAAGTTATATTGTAACTTCAAGAAATGTGCCTTTTGTGTCGAACGTGTTGTCTTTCTAGGATTCGTTCTGACTGCTAATGGTGTTGAAGTCGATGAGTCAAAAGTCGAAGCCATCAAAGATTGGCCAACTCCAACTTCGGTATCTCAAGTTCGTAGCTTCCATGGTTTGGCTAGCATTTACCGAAGGTTTGTTTGTAACTTTAGCACCGTTGCAGCTCCTTTGACCAAGCTGGTAAAGAAAGACCATCCATTTATATGAGAGGAGTCCCAAGAGAGGGCTTTCCAAGAGTTGAAACGAAGGCTTTGCTCAACCCCGTTGTTGCAACTCCCTGACTTCGGCAAAGTATTCATGGTCGAGTGTGATGCGTCCAGAGTTGGGATAGGAGGAGTGCTTATGCAAGAATCGAAGCTGATCGCTTACTTCATCGAAAAGCTTAAGGGTGAAACCTTGAATTACTCTACGTATGACAAGGAGTTGTATGCCCTCATTCGAACACTCGCCCATTGGCAGCATTATCTGTGGCCGAGAGAGTTTGTGACTAAAAGTGATCATGAGTCTTTGAAACATCTCCAAGGCCAGGAGAAATTAAATCAAAGACATGCCAAGTGGGTGGAATTTATTGAGAGATTTCCTTATGTAATTCATTACAAAAAGGGAAAAGACAATGTTGTGGCCGATGCGCTATCAAGAAAATTTGCCTTAGTGACCACTCTTGCCTCGAGGCTCATGGGATTCAAAAGCATCAAGTCGATGTACGAAGACGATCCCAAGCTAAAATGTGTTCGTGTCGCGATCTTGAGTGGCCGAAGGTTTGAGAAATATCAGTGGCACGATGGCTACCTCTTCAAGAATGGGAGGGTTTGTGTGCCAGTATCATCGTAGAGAGAGCTTTTCGTCCGAAAATCTCACTCTGGAGGCTTGATGGGACACTTTGGTGTCGAAAAAACTGTTGGTATCTTAACCGAGCAATTCCATTGGCCAAAAATGTGAAGGGATGTGGAAAAGCTTTGCAATGCTTCTATAGATTACAAGAAAGCCAAATCGAGGTCCAACCCTCACGGTGTGTATACTCCATTGCCTGTTCCTAATCGACCGTGGGCTGATATATACATGGATTTTGTTATGGGGTTACCAAGGTTGGGGGTGGACATGATAGCATCTTTTTCGTAGGCGACCGTTTTTCCAAAATGACTCATTTCATTCCTTGCAAGAAGTGTGATGATGCACAACATGTAGCTACTTTGTTTATCTCTAATGTGTTGAAATTACATGGTGTGCCTCGTACTATTGTGAGTGATCGAGACTTAAAATTCTTGAGTCATTTTTGGAAATATTTGTGGGGTGCCTGTCATACCCGATTTTGAACTCAGCTCGAGGCGAGTCGGGTTTCGGATTTGACTGGGTGAACTCGTTTGAGTTAAGGTTTTGGAATCGCCACCTAATATAATTTCTAAGGCGTATTAGGTCACCTAATGTCTAAAGTCAAGTTCAAAAAGGTCTACTAGTCTGGTCCAAAGATTCTATATGGGTAAGAAGTCTAAATGACTCGGGGAAGAAGGTGTTAGGCACTTCCCCGAGTCCCACAAAAAGTGGTTACCATCCGAGTCTTAATTTTGGGATATAAACAGTGTATATTGTCATACATGTCAACTTGGAAGTTTAGCATTTTAACTAAAGGTATAATATGCCTACACATGCAAATAACTTTCATATTCGGCCTACGGTTAAGCCTAATCGTGTCTACGGCCTCTAATGTCAACAAGTCTAATCCAAAATGATATACCAAGAAGTGTTCATATATAAATGGGGGTTCCAATTTCAGCATGTATATATAAGTTGCACATTTAAGACAGTTTGCACAAATAGTCTATTCTGCGAATAGTATTCGGATTTTAGCAAAAAACACGAATGGGGTTTTGGTTCAAAATAAAATATTGGCCATTTAGGGTGTGACTCGTTATTAATTGTCGACCCCTAACCAAAATGGCCTTTTTTGTGTTGGGGTCGAATTTTTGAATATATATATAGGAAGAGAGGTTGTTTTCAAAAATGGGATCACGGAAACACATAAATGCAAATAATGGGCTGTCACACGTAATAAAAACTATATATATAGATATACACATGCAAATACATGATCTAAATGGTGATTATACTTTAAAATACACAGTTTTAAAGCGTATATACGACCCCTATTACTTTGTACACCCCTATACACTATTAGATTAGTGTATAAGGGCGATAGTAAAGGTAAAATCAGTTTAACCATGTAAGAGGCCCTTTTTTGAAAATATTTTTGGGCCTAGACTATTTATGCAAAAGAAGGGGAAAGTTTAGTTTTCAGAAATAGTCTCATATAGACAAGCAAAACACATATAACCCCTGTTTATCAAAAATTTCAATAACGACACTAATTAATCATGCTTATGATGCTTTTAAGGTGTACAAATTTTCAGGAAAAGTAGGATTTTAAGCATGCTATCAGTTTTCACAGAAGAAACAACTCAGAACCATTTCAATTCAAGCCTAAACATGATGCAATGCACACAGGGTAGAGAGAGACAAGAGAATGGCTCCTGGGTAGCCTGTTTTGTACAACATCATTGTTGTACTCCTGTTTTAAGAAGATATAGACAGGGCACCTAGCAAATATACAAGTTTTAGGGTGCAGTTCCTAAGAGGAAACACAGAAAGAGAAGGAGCATTGGCTAAAGGAAGAAGGCCCTGTTTCTCAAAGACTAAGGAAGTATCCAGTTCTCAAAGTTCAGGAGCATCAATAGTTAAAGGTTCCTTATTCCAGAACCATCTCAACTAGTTTAGGTAGTTCAAACATTGGTCTTATTGAACACTCAAGGTTCTGCATACAACAGAGCACAGCTGCAAGCAATAGAGTTAGCAGGGGATGAGGGAAAGGGGAAAAGCCTGAATCAAAGGAGACTTGCCAGTAACTCTTTCAAAACCAGTGCAGTCAAGTCACCAAATATGCAGGACTCCTAGAAAAACACATACCCAAAAAAACCAAGTGGAACAGAGGGGATGCAATGTTAAGTTGAGAACACACACACACAGATGTCACAGTTGATCAGAGTTTGAGCAGCAACCTTACTATTTAGATTAGCAAACATAGACATGATTCCAGAGGTACAAAGATTCCTTTAGGATTATCAGCATACCCAGAACCCAAGGCAAGACCAAACATACAAGTAGTTTAAATGAAACAAGAACAGGATAAGCATATGCAGACACATATAGATGTAATAGATGATAGTAAGTGAGAGAATACCTTTTGAATACTTGTGAAACTAAGGTGAGTACAGACAGCAACAAGGAAAGGCAGGACAAGCACTACCACAAACAGTGATGATTCTCTCAAGAAAGCAGGTGAACCAGAAGAATTGAATGCAAAAAAGCTATGCAGAATTTGCTAAGTATGCTAGTGTTTGTCTCTGAATTTTTAGTGTTCATAAACTTGTTCTTTTAGTTGAAAAGAAAGTAGTTTATATATGTGAGAGGTAGGGGTTTAAAATCAACTGGTAGAAGTTAATAATGGTAAGGAGATATAGTCTTCCAAAAATAACAGGGGACAAACTTTAATCAATCTTCCAAAAATGAAGTAATCAGCCCCTAATCATAAGGTAAATCGGCCCTAAATTGATTTGATAACCCTCCCCTCACTCTTAACATAGTCTAGATTCAACAATCAGTGTATATGCTCAATAATAATTCCACAAATCCTGGAAGGACCCTAATTGACATCACATAAATCATCAGAATCAAATCCCTAATCATGTATCAATTAAAGATTCAGTTTTAACAAACCTAAATTTTCCTAAACAAGTGAAATAAATCAATCACTTAGATTTTAAACATGTAATAGGATAAGAAGGTAAGTTCATAGCAAACTTGGACAAAAAGAGGCAATTAACAGTCTACCCTAGGATTCGAATTTGCAGGCTATCAGGGATAATCCAGGACACAAGTCATGATTATACTGACCTTAGGCATGTGAGACACCAAGCTAATGTTAAAACTTAACTAGTGAACTAAGCAAAAATCAACAGTCTCGTGAATTTTCATCTATTAGAAGAAAAACAATCAATCATGTTTAATCACCGAAAGGACTAGGCAAATTTAAGTTCAACATCACCTAGTTTCAAAGACGTCCAGAAGGGAAAGGGTTTACCTGATTTGGATCGGAGCCGGGTCAATTTCGACCCGCTTCGAATTAGGGTTACAAGGAAGAAGACTCACCTCTTTCTCAATGTTTATGTCATTCCAAACAAACAGAGCCCCGTCGGAGGCGTTTCCCCTCGATGGCGATTTAATCGACATAGGGTTATGCTCTCCCTCGTCCAAACGCCATCGAATGTGGATGGGTTATGTTGCGGACGAAAAAGGGACTTCAAACACACCAGTTTCCCCAAATTTCGCCGGCTAATTTAGCTGGAAAGGCCATCGACAGTGTGGGCGATTGAAATCGCCAAGAGAGGAGAGAGAGAGAGTCGGGGACAGGGGTGTGGGGGAAATGGGAATTATTTTAGGGTTTTGGGGGGGTGCAAAGTAATAAAAATGGAGTGTTCGGTCACTCCTTCAATATGTGTATGGTTATAACCCTTTAATTCCACTTGATTTAACCCCATTGCCTCGAGATTCTATTGTTGATTTTGAAGGTACTCGGCGAGTCACTGCCTTGATCAAGTTGCATACAAAGGTGAAGAAGAACCTCGAGGAAGCTTATGCTAAAGTTGCATTGAAGAAAAACAAGGGGCACAAAAAGTTGGAATTAAAGAAGTGAGATTGCGTATGGGTTCATTTCCGAAAGGAACGATTTCCGAGCCTAAGGAAAGGAAAGTTGGCTCTTCGAGGGGATGGTCCATTTCAAGTACTGAGCAAGATCAACAGCAATGCTTATGTGATCGACCTCTCTAGCGAGTATAACGTATCCAACACCTTTAATGTTGCTGTCTTAACTCCTTGTTTTGTAGGCCAAGCATCGGAGGCTGAAGAGGGCTCAATTTCGAGGATGAAATCTTCTCAAGAATGGGAGGATGATGAAGCCCGAACACGTGTTGATCAAGTGTTCGATCCTTCAAGGCCAATGACACGAAGCCAAGCCAAGCTGTTGCACGATGTTCACATTCACTTGGCTTGGTCGGGAGAAAGCAGCCATTCCGAAGCTGATTGGCTGAACTCAAGAACCGAAGGCTTCATTTATAAACTTGAGCTCGAAGAAGGGAGTGACCGAACCCAAACCGAACACTCGACATTGCCGCCGAAGTAAATCAAACAAACAATTGAAGGAAGCGACCGTTGTCAACTTAAGCCGAGTCAAGTGCACTGAAGTCAAGAGCTCGAGGTGAAGTGTTTGAATTTCAAGTGTTCGGTTGAAGGAGTGACCGAACACTCAGTTATCCAGCCTTGCGTGGCTTACTTCTATTGGTCGCCTGTGACCATTTACTATTTTATCCTTAGAATAGTCTATAAAAACATCATTTCCTTTCATTGTAACTAGTTAGTTTTTGTTGAATGATCCAACATAGTTGTAGCTATTGTGAGCCTCTGATGGAGCCGAACCCCGATGTGGGATTTTAAGAACTTGTGTCATTTGGTGTTGAATCGTTTTAATACTCTTTTTCTTTGGTCATTCAATTTGCAAGAAGCATGACTTCTTGAAGATTGTTCCTTAGTATAGGTGATTCTTTGCCTCCAATTTGATCGAACCCGAGACTAGTTCCTCGATATTCCTTTGAATCGAAGCAAGATTTGTCTTGCTTCTATCTTGTTCTGGTTATTTTCCGCGTTTCATCGTGTTTATCTTAACCTCCTTTAGCTTGCACCATTTTCATCGAAAAAAATAGAATGTCTAGCTAACATAATATCAAGATATAATAATTAGCTTGTTCTCCATGAAAAGCACTAAATCAAATTTAAATTTGGTCTATACTATACAATTGCCTGGAAATATAAGTTCATTAACTTATGACTGAATATTTAATCCATTTCTAACAACTCAACCCTTACAATAGAACAAACAATTAAAGTAAAAAGTAAATATGCCTAAAAAAATTTCTAAGGAGCGCAATATATATATATATATAAGTGAATATTTGACTTCTAAAACACAGCAATATCAATATACAAGTGAATATTTGACTTCTAAAACCCAACATATCTACAAGATTGGTGTTATACACAAATGGATCGGATAAGATTATAAACTATCATATCTCAAGATGTATGCAAATAATACACCTAAAAGAACAAAATATGATAAAGTCGTAAGATATTTTCATCATAACTCATGTGTGAAGGAGCTAACAACTTATACAGTTGTACTTTGACTGGTTGACTAGTCAGTTAGGTTAGTTAGTGGTTAGTTAGATTGTCAGTTAGCATTACTCTAGTCAGCACAAGATATTTATCTTCTTCTATAAATAGATCAATGTAATGTATAGATCATTCATTCGATATCATGTTTTCTCTCTCTAGAGTTTCATCTTAGTTCCATATTAGCTCCATCTTAGCTCCTTGTACTGTGTGCATGAGTGTGTGTTTACGGTGTAAATTCCAGTTTAACATGGTATCAAAGCCTCGCAAGAAGATCTAGGGCTTCTTCGTGCACTAATTTTGCATAGAAAAGCGAGAGATTTGTTGATTAGGGCACAAATGTTTGATAAGTTTTTATTTTATTTTTTTTTTGAGAATTTTCTATACTTTTTCTTCATTCACTATGCTGATTAACACCGCACAAACACCGGCGACGGCGGTCGGAACCTCTCTTGCAATTAGATTGGAAACTATTGATCATAATCACCCATTGTATTTGCATCCGTCTGATACTCCTGGAGCAGTAGAAGTAGGGATTCAGTTAATAGTCATGGAGAACGATACACTTTGGGGAAGAATTGCGCAAGTTGCTTTGTTGACAAAGAACAGACTAGGTTTTATTGATGGGAGTGTTAAACGCAGTGATTATGAGGAGCCAAAGCTACAACACCAAATAGGGTCAGTCCAATACACTTGTTATTTCATGGCTTGTGAGTAATGTGAGCAAGGATCTCAAAAGTAGCCTCATATTTCAATCAAATTCTCATCTCGTATGGAAAGACTTTAAGGAGAAATTTGATAAGGTAAATTTGTCCCAAATTTATCACCTGTATAAAGAAATAACTACATTAACTCAAGGAGTTACCTCTATATTAGTTTATTACTCAAAACTTAAGGACTTATGGGATGACTATGACTCTATTGTACCTCCACCATCCTGTGAATGTGAAAAATCAAAGGACTTTGTAGAACAATTAGAGAAACAACTCTTACTACAATTTTTGATGGGTTTAAATGAGGGCAATAGTCAGGCTAAGGATCAGATCCTACTGATTTCACCCATACCAACAGTGAATCAAGCTTATTCTATGGTTGTTCAAGATGAAAACCAAAAGTTTATTACTGGTGGTAGTAGTTCAAGCACTGAGTATATGGAACCAACTGCATTATTTCAAAAAACATAGGGCGGAAATCACACAAGAACTCAAACCTTTACTGTGATACTGTAAAATAAGAGTTCAAACTTGAGAGAACTGTTACAAGAACAAAAGATGTGACTATTGCAATCTGAAGGGCCATATAATGGAGCATTGTTATGAAGCTAATGCGTATCCAGAAGGCTATAAGGGCAAACGTAGGGGAAATTATGCTAGTGGAAACTGCAGCACCTACACTTCTTATAGGACTCCGGGAGACACAGACAGGATCAACAATTCTTTTGGAGCAGGTTTTGGAAGTGCTCTCAAAGATTCACAGGGGAATTACCAAGTTGGACAACAGTTTTCACCTCAGGAACAGGATCCAATGCTAGCCTAGTGCCCTTCTTGACACAGGATCAGTTTGAGCAAATCATGGTTGTGATGAAAAATAGATCTACTATCTATAATGGCAATAATAGTGCAAACATGGCAGGTAACAGCATGTTCACAATATCTGCTTCTCAAGGTAACCATTTCTCTTGGATAATTGATATTGGTGCAACTAATCATATGATTAGGGAAGGTTCAAACGCCAATTGGTGATTCTACCAATGTTACTCAGATTAGGGATTGTAGTTTCAATGGACGTGAAGTTAGATGTCCTCTGTGTACCAGAATTTAAGTTCAATCTATTGTTTGTGTCTAAAATGACATAGAGATATGAACTGTTGTGTGTCATTCTTTCCTGGTTTTTGTCTCTTTTAGGATCTCTCTACAATGAGGGTGAAGTATATCGGTGTAGAGGATAAAGATTTGTACATATTACATACCAATAAAGACAGCAGGAAGGTGGTTACCAGCAAGTCAATGACAGTGGGCTGGGAAATAGAGCACTTTGGCATAAGAGACTAGGACATGTTTCTATGAAAGCACTAAGAAAGATATTTGATATCAAGAGTAAGAGTGATGAAAGTTTTGTAATAAGTCATTGTGAAGTTTGTCCCTTAGCTAGACAAATGAGAGTTCCATTCCAGTTTAATAGTAGTAGGGCCACTGAGATTTTCCATTTAATATATGATGATGTTTCTACTCATAATGGAATGAAGTACTTTCTCACTTTGGTTGATGATCACTCTAGAATGACATGGATTTTTTATTAAGACTGAAATATGATGTCATTATGATACTTAAGGATTTCATTGTGATGGTTAATACTCAGTTTAACAGAAAAATAAGAATGTGTAGTTCAGATAATGGCACAGAATTCTTTAGTACTAGTAATAAATTGTTCAAGATGTATGTCACTATTCATCAATGACACGACCCGGAATCCGGTTAGGCCGTGCGGGCACCCGACATCCTCCCCTAGACCCGTCGGGCGAACCCTTACCAATTAGATTAGGAAAATAAATATAATAGTTCATAAATAAGGACAAGACTTAAATAAAAATACAAACATACTGATACCTCTAAGCTGTACGAAAGAAAATTACAGCTAACTACCCAACATACTAAGTTTAGGGCTATCCAGACTAGACATCTAAGAGTACAAAAGAAGACAAATACCTCCTAAAGGGAGCAAAATGCAACTGAAATAATAACCAATAAACTGGTGGCCATCCGGAATAAAAGCTGGCTCACCCTGACAGCTGAAGTCGTCTTCGCTCCTTCACAACGTGTGAAACTCAATCCTGGAGCGAACCTGCTGAAACGAAATAGATAGACAAGAAAGAAACAACAAACAAGGGTGAGACAAAAGGACTCAATAAGTGGGGCAGACTAGCTACCTCAAAGAATAGGATAGCTAGCCAGCGAGAAGAAAAACAGATAAACTAAATCCATCTTATTTGAACTATAAACAGGCAAAGCCAAATAATAACTAAAAACACGTATGGAATCATAAACAGCCAGGGACATAAGGTAGACAGAACATATAGATATCCTGAACATGTTGACAATCAGAAATACATCCTGTTGCGGTGTGCAACCCGATCTATATATTCATACTGTTGCGGCGTGCAACCCGATCCATATATTTACACTGTTGCGGCGTGCAAACCGATCCGTATATTTATATCGTTGCGGCATGCAACCTGATCCCCGCAACTCAGAATACGAGCCAGAAACATATAGACAAACTGAAATATGTCCACAATATGGTGTACATACCGAATACACAACACACAGCATGATAGTCACACAATAGTCACACAACTACCCTCAACATGATGCAATGTGCATACGAATGCAACATGATGCAATAATAACCCATCACCAGCGCGGGACTCTCATCGACAGCTGGAAAGTATATACTAACTCACAACCAAAGTACAATACTCAGCTTCTCAATGCAATACCAATAATAGGACATAATATATAATATAGAATATAAATCCAAAGCTAAGGCGTAATGAGTACGCCTATCGGCAGCTACACACGTAAGGAACACGTGGTAGAAAATCTACGAGGCCAGGTGCCTCCAAAGAAATGGATATAAACACTTACCTTGTTACAAAGCTAGTACATCCATTCAATAACCGCTTGTCCTTTGGTTTCGTTGCCAAACGATCCCACTCTATTCAATAAGCAGAAAAATATATCAAATTTGGCTAAAGGCTTCATTCCTCACATTTTAGGGCAATCCAGTTAGGATCCTGATACCCTATTTGCATACGCAATACGCAGGCCAGGCCTATATACAGGGTTTAAGGTCACATAACCAAATCCCAGATAAATTACATTTATATGTTGCCCCTAACTCACTGAGTACGAATATATAATCAATTCCACTATCGGGGTCCATTTGACCCTTTAAGCTATCAATTTACGTCATTAGGGCGATGTCTAAGATCCCTATTTTTACCGTAAAAATATATTCAAACATACGTAATAAACTCAAATAATATATTAAGATCATTACCTGAATATTTCAGGGTGAAAATTCTACTTTTCACCGGCCCCTTTTCTTATTTTCTGGCATTTTTTCCTCTGCTGCTTCTCATTCTCCGTTTCTGTTTTTTTTTTTTTTTTTTTGCGTCCCATTACTCTATCAATTAAACTTTTGCTTAATTGTCCACCGCCTTTTATGTTGCTTTCCTTTTGTTTGTCTCTTTCTCTTCTTTTTTTTGTTTTCTTTTATTTTATTTTCTTTTCTTAACGAAAATTAAAACGGTGCCCTACGATATTCGAAATAATTCCAACTTTTGCATACAAGTTGTACAAAATATATGTAACATACTTGCGAAGGCGGATCTCCAATCAGACTCCCGAAACTCAAGATGCGAATTTAGATGAAAAGAAGTCAAATTATTTAACCTTCGGCATTTTAGCGAAAACTAGCCGAACAACATCGAAATTCACTTTCGAAAGTTTACAACAATCACAAATAATCATACGAACCTAACGGCGTTTTCGGATTTCGAATCGGAGCTCATTCGGCAAAACCGAGCTCGAAAATCTCTTTTTAATATTTATCGCCAATAAAAACTGAAACCTTCTTTCGATGCCTACCAAACGAGGTCTGATTTAGCTCAAATTTTACCGACAGGTTTTAATGGATATTACGAATATTCTAAAATTATCGGCACGCCAATCGGAGTCCTAACTTCCGAAACGACTGACCGAGGTCGTTTCAATCAAAGTTCATGTCGACACACTCCACAGCAGAATAGAGTGGTGGAAAAGAATCACATGCATATTCTAGAGATTACTAGAGCCATCAGATTGGAAGGAAGTATCCCAGTTAAGTTTTGGGGAGAATGTACTCAAGCTGCAGTCTATATTGTCAATAGAAAACCCTCAGTAATTCTTGAGAACAAATCTCCTCATGAGGCCTTTTATGGTGTTCAACTAGGATATTCTCACATAAGAGTGATAGGATGTCTGTGTTTTGCAACTGATTTGACAAGAAAAGACAAATTTGCTCAGGTCTGTTATGATGGGATATGGAGTCACACATAAAGGTTATTCGTTTTGTGATATTGACAATAAAGTTTTCTTAATAAGCATAGATGTTACATTTTATGAGGATATTTATCCTTCTAAAACTCACCAAGTGGATGACACTCACCCTACCATAGATTCCACTGACATGTTTGAAGTGGAATCTACTATTATGTCCCTATATTGTGTCACGTGTCTTTTACAGAGCAAGAGAATAAGGATCAGATAAGAGACCTATCAGCATAAGCTTTTAATCAGGTTGAAGTTGACTCACTTGAGAATGATATGCACTCTGTTGAACCTATTATTGCTGAGAATTCAGTTATGCCTGAGACACAACAACAACAGCCTTCTATAGATGCAGGCAGTCACAGACAGTCTGGAAGATATAGCAAGCCCCCTATCTAAATGAAAGATTATATGATACCAAAGAAAGGAAATGAGACAGCAAGCACTTGTCTCTATCCACTTTATCCACTCTCAAAAGTGATAGGATATAACAACATAACTACAGTATATCAGAGTTATATCTTTAAGTTCTCCAATAAAGTAGAAACAAGGAACTATAAAGAAGCTGATAAAAATCCCAAATGGATCATAGCCATGCAAAATAAAATTAGGCATTAGAAGAGAATGTCACATAGGAAGTTGTTTCATTGCCTGAAGGGAAGAGGGCAATAGGTTGCAAGTGGATTTACAAGATAAAATACAAAGCATCATGTGAGACTGAAAGGTTCAAGACAAGGCTTGTGGCCAAGGGATATAGCCAGCAAGAAGGCTTGGATTACCAAGAAACCTTTTCACCAGTTGTTACGATGGTGACAATGAGGACAGTCCTAGCTCTAGCTGCAGCTAAGAAATGGCATGTACACCAAATGGATGTGTACAATGATATCCTGCAAAGTCCAAGTCACTGTATGGACTTGAGCAAACTTCTAGATAGTGGAACATTAAGCCCATATCAGCCTTAGTTGCCTCAGGTTTCAAGCAAAGTCAGCTGGATCATTCTCTTTTTATCAGAAGAAGGCAGGGCAGACATGTCATAGTTTTGATTCATGTTGATAACCTTCTCATCACAGGTAGTGACATGTAGATAATACAATAGACTAAAAATATATTGCAGCATGACTTCAAAATCAACTATTTAAGTGAGCTAAGTATTTTTTGGGCATTGAATTTGTTATAAGTTCAGAAGAAATTTTAATACACCTAAGGAAGTATGCTCTGGAGCTTATCTTAGACATGGAATTGTGTAATATCCCAAAGTGATGAAGGTCATTTATGTCGTTTAAAGAAAAAAGAAGAAGGCAAATAAATAAAATGAAAGGAATAAGGGTAATACATTGGAAAAGAAAGAATGAGAAAGAAGAGGAGAGAAAAGAAAAAAAGAAAAGAGGAAAAAAATATACAAGCTTGGACTACAAGGATTAAAGGTAAAATACCATCTTTTCAATTAGTTTATATTATTATGCAAAAATATTGATTGGGTGCAGTTTATATTGGAGTATTGATATTAGGATAAGAATATATTCAACTATATTAATTGAATTTCAATTTTTTTAATCTAAAACTTGAAATTTATTGGTGGATTTGTCATTTGAAATTGATTTAACTTGATAATCATTGCCAAAATCCAAGTTTAGATTTGGTGAAGAAGTAGAAGAATCAAAATTTCACCATTTAAGGTCTTTGAAAAATAAGCTTGATTATTTAAAAATAGGTTTTGATTATATCATGGGTGTTAGTCTAAATTGGTACTTGGGATTCGATTGCAATATTGTTCGGAAGATCTAATTAAACTTTCAAGTGAATCGGTGAAGGTAGTAAGGATTAGTATCGAAAGATGTGGAGGAAACCGTGAAACTTACTAATTTCATTAAAAAAAAATCCATTTTTATGTGAATAGCCAGATTTGCTGAAAAGTTTATCAAGTAGCCACATTTTGCAGTAGCTAAATTTCAACTCAAGTTGAGAAGATGATCAATTACAATTGGAGACCATTCGTGCATAATTGTGGCACTTCAAGATAATAATTCTCTATCACCATATATTTATTATATCAAACATGATCTGATATTTTTATTAAATCAAGAGGTTTGAGTATGTCATTTGCGGTTTTTAGGCCGAAGTTTAAAGTAGTTCTTTTAATTGATTAGAGAACTATAATGAGGTCCAATTGATACATAATTGATATGGTTGGACTCGTTTGTGAATAGGTTATCATAATTCAAAATTTATTTCGAGATCCAAGGGTAGACTGACGATTGACCTTTTAATCATTGATCGGTAACTTTGACTTTTCCCAAAATTATGGAAAACGAGTACCCTAGCCTAATTTGATGTGTTATTAGATATTTTGGATAGTTTGGAACCAACAAAGGTCATTTGGAAGAACTTTGGAGGCTCACTTGGTTGTAGTACTTCGCCGGATACGAGGTAAGAGAGACTAGAACTTCGACTTACTTGATTTTCCTTAAAAAGGTATAATATGTAAATTGCTCAGACTATTTTCATGTTATCCAAAGATTTAGTGCTTTTGAATATGAGTTCGCTAGTTCAATTAATATCGTGTAGTTGAAATGAGTTTTACATGAATGCATAATAATACGTATTTTAAAGATAACTTGGGATAATTGAGATACTAAAAGCGTGATTACGCACTTAGTATAGTGAAGTTAGCTTGGTATGACAAAATCTACGTATATCATGAGTTTAAACCTATTTCGAGATTAAGTCCTTTACGTGAGTGTTGTCATTGCTTTTCTCAGCTTAGAGTTGATTTATCTATATCTATTTTGAATAATATTGAGCGTAGCATCAAAGTACACATATTTTGTGGGCATGACTGGAGTTATCACTCATCTAGCATTGAGTTAGGATTTGGTCTATATTTCTTTTACGTTGGCATTATTGCTTTATTGGTACACTTTTATTTTGAGCCACTACTCTAGCCTTTCATAGTGAGGGCCTATGCTATGAAGATCATTTTTAGCCACTGGTCTAGCCTGTTATTGACACGACCCGTGATCCAAATAGGCCGTGCGGGCACCCGACATCCTCCCCAAGACCCGTCGGGCGAACCCTTACCAATTAAATTAGGGAAATAAATATAATTCAATTCATAAATAAGAACAAGACTTAGAAAAAAAAAAGTACAGACATATTGATACCTCTAAGCTGTACAAAAGAAATTACAGCTGACTACCTAATACACTAGGTTTAGGGCTATCCAGACTAGACATCTAAGAGTACAAAAGAAAACAGATACCTTCTGAAGGGAGCAAAATGCGACCGAAATAATAATCAATAAACTAGTGGCCATCCGGAATAAAAGTTGGCTCACCCTGACAGCTGAAGTCGTCTTCGCTCCTGAACAATGTGGCGAACTCAATCCTGAAGCGAACCTGCCGAAATGAAATAGATAGACAAGAAACAAACAACAAACAAGGGTGAGTCAAAAGGGCCCAATAAGTGGGGCAGACTAGCCACCTCAAAGGATAGGATAGCTAGCCAGTGAGAAGAAACAGATAAACTAAATTTCTCTTATTTAAATTATAAAAAGGCAGAGCCAGATAGTAACCGAAAACACGTATGAAACCATAAACTCAACCAGGAATACGAGCCAGAAACATATCAACAAATCAGCAATGCACGTATAAGCAGAATAGTAGTTATTTACCACAAGTCTACACAATGGTATGAAATGAAATATGATGCAAAGGGTCACATTTGCCCGTAATCCCATCTCGAAGCGGAATGCTCTTGTATTCGAGGGGAATCCAATCTGATAACCAGCTGGAGCGGAATACTCCTGCTCCTGGGGCGGAATATTTCTTTACCCGATATAATATAAACCAGAGGCGGAATACTCCTGCACTCTCCTGAGGCAGAATACTCATGCTCCCGATATAATGTAAAGCTGAGGCGGAATACTCCTGCACTCAGTATCTGACATAAGAGCGGAATACTCCTGCTCCTGGGACGGAATACTCCTGCACCCAATATGATATAAACCAGAGGCGGAATACTCCTGCACTCTCCTGGGGCGGAATACTCCTGCACTCTCCTGGAGCGGAATACTCCTGCTACCAATATGATATGCAATGTAATGCATATGAATGACATATAATGCATATGAATACAATGTGATGCAATAATAACCCTTCACCGGCGCGGGACTCTCATCGAAAGCCGAGAAGTAGATGCCAACTTACAGCCAGAGTACAATGCTCAGATCCTCAATGCAATACCAACAACAGGACATAATATATAATATACACTATAAATTCAAAGCTAAGGCGTAATGAGTACGCCTATCGACAGCTACACACGTAAGGAACACGTGGTAGAAATCCACGAGGCCAGGTGCCTCCAAAGAAATGGATATAAACACTTACCTCTTTCAAAAGTTAGCATTGCTAATCAACAACCGCTTTATCCTTTGGTTTCATTTCCACACGATCCCACTCTATTCAATAAGCAGAAAAATATATCAAATTAGGCTAAAGACTTCATTCCTCACATCTTAGGGAAATCCGCTTATTAACTTGATACCCTATTCGTATACGCAATACGCAGGCCAGGCCTATGTACAGGGTTTAAGGTCAAATACCAACCCCCCTATAAATTACATTTATATGTTGCCCATAACTCAATGAGTACGAATATATAATTAATTCCATTATCGGGGTCCATTTGACCCTTTAAACTATTAATTGAACTTATTAGGACGATGTCTAATATCCCAATTTCTACCGTTAAAATATATTCAAACACACGTAATAAACTCAAATAATGCATTAAGATCATTACCTGAATGTTTCAGGGAAATATCTACTTTTCTCCGGTTCTTTTCTCATTTTCTGGCATTTTTCTCTTTTGGGTGTTTTCCATTCTGTTTCTCTGTTTCTCGTTCAAATTCTCTCTCTGTTTATCGTCCTTAGCTAAGGACACCGCCAATATATATATTTCTTTCTTTCCTTTACTATTTTGTCTTTTTCTTTCTATTCTTTTTCCTTTTTATTTTATTTTCTTTTCTTTTCGTGACAAAAATTAAAACGGTATTCTACGATATTTGAAATAATTCCAACTTTTGCATACAAGTTATATAAAATATATGTAGCATACTCGCTAAGGCGGATCTCAAATCGGGTTTCCGGCGCTTTCAAATTTTGAATCGGAGCTCATTCGCCAAAACCGAGCTCAAAAATCTCTTTTTAATATTTATCGACAATAAAAACTGAAACCATCTTCCGATGCCTACCAAACGAGGTCTGATTTAACTTAAATTTTACATACAAGTCTCAATGGACCTTACGAATATTTTAAAATTATCGGCACGCCAATCGGAGTCCTATCTTCCGAAACGACTAACCGAAGTCGTTTCATTCTCCTCCACTTAAACTCTCGTTCGTCCTCGAACGAGCCAAAGTCTAAAGCAAGATTCACGCTGATAACAAGAGAACTTGCACGACCTTCATAAACTACTCCACGGGCATTATCTTTTTATTACAGGATCAAAATCATAACACGCATATCGTACTTTTGGAACAAAATATATCTAGATAATATGATAATACCATTGCACAGTTTATTCTGACTAAGCTGATCCTTCCTCGATCACGAGAGAAGAGTTCTACATTTTCGAAACAAAGATGCACGAAACTTTGAATTGGTTAACATGATTCAGCCGATAGTTACCTCTTCGATATACCTTTTGATATAGAACAGGTTGATGGAACTAAGAATTAGCTCATGCTTGATGCAATAGGGGAAGCTTTTGAAGTACCTTGTCACTACACTATAGAAGATTTGATACAAGCAACATTACTTTTTTACGAACGCATTATGCAACATCCCAGTTGATGTTAGTGTTGTTCCGCAAGCTCCTTGTGGGAATGTAGTTACTCATATCCTAATGTATGTCAATGGTTCATCTGAACAGGGTCTATCATATAAGGATAAGAATCATGCAAATACTACTGGATAGTATGATGCAGACCAGGAATGATCTTCAAACTGAACATCTACTTAGGGTATTGTCTTTGAATTGGAAATATTATGACTTGAAAAAATGAAAATAAAAGAGACATGTAGTTGGACCATGAGTTGATGCAGAATACCAGCAACAAAGTTGATTACATGTGCACTTATAACGCTAAAGTAACTTCTCAAAGAGTTGAGGTGTGAAAGAGATATGCCAATGATGGATGGACGACAAGCTGGACCAGACATTTAACTCTAAATTTTCATGAAGTAAAACAGCGGCAGTATGAGGATCCAATACAGGGTTACTACTGACTATGTTCTCATGTATAAAGATATACTTTGTGTTCCCGATGTTGCAGATTTATGTGAACAGATTATGATAGAGGCACATTATTCCAAATACACTGTTCATCCAGGTTCGACTAAGATGTACCATGATCTTAAGCAGATTTATTGGTGGGACGGGAGGAAGTGTGACATAGCAGAATTTGTGGCTCAGTGTTCTAATTGCCAGCAAGTTAAAGTCGTGTCATCTTTCCAGACTTATACTTTCAGTAGATAGGTGCATATATATAATTAGGTTGCCAGCTTATCTCTATCATTAATAGATTATTAGTGGGTTTAACAATAATCGACACTCATTGTAGGTTTCTGTCGCGGCCCTAGGTTGGGTCGTGGCAAAAGTGGTATCAACGCCCTAGAGATTTAGTATTACCATTCAATATTTGAAGAAAGACTCCTCCACTTAAAGCACAAACTCATGCAGCTATTTGAATAGGAATAACCATCCTCGCTCAGTCTACTGGACTAAAGAAGATTTAGTTAAAAGCTAAACGTAGGCAGGCCTAAGCTACCAACTACCCTTTCGAGTTGCCAAACAGCTGCAACTCTCGAGTTACAACTCCATACATTTTCTATAAGCATCCCCGCCAGAAGGATCAAATCAAAGGTCAAATGATGTCTCTCATTACCCTTAGTAGCCTTGAAAAACAAAAATGTGCTTACCCGGCTACCTTGGCACGCACTCTGGCTCAACACAGAGGAACATCACAATAGGTTACTGACCGCCTAAGTTCACCAGTTCCGAATAAAGAAGAGATGGCAACAGACTGAGGATAAAAATAATTAGAGCTTTAGAAAGCTCTTCTTCTTATTTACTTGGCTACCAGAGCTAGACTACTTACGAGTCAGGCTAACCGAAGAATCGCAATTGAAGAAATAGACATTAAATGAGCTTTATGGAACAAAATCTATGTCAAATTTAACCTCCCAATAAGAAGGAAACTCAGACAATTTACCAGAAAACCCTTTATACCGAGATAAACTTGTAGAATAATATGACTCTACTAGCGTCTCGAACCAAGAGGAGACACATAGATTGAATATCACTTACTAACTACTTTACACAGGAAGAAACAATGACACTTTCTGATGGTGACGAATAAGGATCCCATCATCCTACCGACACTGAGTTCCAAAGAGAGGTAGACTGACTTGACATAATAATAGAATATGGCACCAAAAATATGCCAAGCAGACCATACCGACACTCTCTCCCAAATTTCTCACATTTAAATCAGATCAACTAGTAGGGTCTAACAAATGCTAGGAATGAATCATACCAGAAGCTCTCCCCTCTACCGCAACCGATTCTTCATAGAAATGACATCTAAGAAAACCATGGAAATATGATAAGACAAACCATTTCCAGATCGATCGGAAAAATAAATCTTACTCACAGATGAGGGAAGAAGAAATACACGGGTCTACTACATCGGATGCCTCAGTATCCTGCCAGACTAGCAGTTCATACAACTGTCTCTTCAGCTAAGCTGAGCCGCTACCCTGATAATTATTTCCATAAGAACCACAACAACCACGCTCTCGAACTCTATTGGATGGTGGCATTTCTCTGGATGATTGAGATCTAAATAAAACCCCCTGCGACTGTGCAGGTGCCTAATGACGAGAGAAAGGACGACTGCCTACTTGTCGGACTAAGAGAGAACTCCACCAAAAATGACAGGCTCACGACAATGATAACACCTTTTCAGTTAAAATAGAAGAGGGACAGATTGTTAATAGCTACAAAGAGAAAAACTGGGTCTGATATTGTTGAACTACTGGCGCACTCTAAGAATCGCGTGACACAAGCTGATATAACCTAGAAGGTGACCTCATAAAATAATCAGAACTCTTACCTCCAAATGAGGTACCATGGTTGCCCACTAGGGCCACGGAATTTCTTGCTCTCTCACTCCGACTCGTCTTGCTCTAACTTTAGGTATGCCTCATACCTTCGAGAAATATCAACAACAACATCAAATGAAATCCCGACCTCAATCTCTCGAGCCATCTGGGATCTCAAGGAAAAAGAAAGGTCATCAATAAATCTTTGAATCTCTCGAAAGGCTCATGGAGTAGTTCTAATGCATATTCAGCCATTTTATAGAATTCAATCTCATATTCTGAAACACCAACAGGCTACCCTGTCCAATCCACTCAAACTGGCAATACTTTTTATCTCGCTCACTACTCGAAAGGAACTTTTCCACGAATCTAGAAGAAAAATCGGACCAAGTTAGGTAATAAGAGAGCGGCCCACCAATTCAAGGCTGGACCCTGGAACTGGAAACCAGAATAATCAATACCATACCGCTCGATATAATCAAGAGCCTGAAGGATACGCTGACATCACTTTATTTTAAAAAAACAACAGGTTAACCTAATGCATTGCTTGGGAATATCGGGATGTTCAACCGCGTAAAATAATGCAACTTCTTTGAGCACTCGGACCCAATAATTACCTTAGTTACCTAACCAGCCAGAGCAACTGGAGGCACAACACATGCTGCCTTGCTGCCTCCGGAACATACTTTACTGCGGCAATATTAAGAACTGGAATAGGAGCTTCCTGAGACCGAACATCTGTATCTGCGGCAACCTGATAAACTACCTAGCAAATAATAGATTTATTTTTTGCGGTTTCCGCGTCACCTAGGTTCTCGTGAAGCATCATAGAGAGCCAAGGGAACTACAAGGCCCTGCTCCCTTGCCCATCGCGAGCTCGTACATCCGTAACTAGATCGTCAGTACGATCAAAAACTCTCGGGGCTTCGTCAGTGCTAGCCCCAGGCTAGACTGCTTCGTCTTGAACTCATACCATTTGCTGATTCATCGCACGAAGGTTCACAATTTCCACAAAGGAATTAACGAATTAAAAAAATACTTTTGAATCCTAGACCGACGTACGATCAGAAATGAAGGAAGTGAAACTTTCTAAATGCCACCATAGCCACTCGTAGATAAGTACGGACGTCTACGTACCCATCAGCGAGACTCTACTAGACACTATCTTAGTCTGGATAGATTCTAAACCGGGCACTGATACCAACTGGCATGACCCGTGATCCGGATAGGCCGTGCGGGCACCCGACATCCTCCCCTAGACCCGTCTGGCGAACCCTTACCAATTAAATTAGGGAAATAAATATAATTCAATTCATAAATAAGGACACGACTTGAAAAAAAAAAAAAGCACAGACATACTGATACCTCTAAGTTGTACAAAATGAATTACAGCTGACTACCCAATATACTAGATTTAAGGCTATCCAGACTAGACATCTAAGAGTACAAAAGCAGACAGATACCTCCTGAAGGGAGCAAAATGCGACTGAAATAATAACCAATAAACTGGTGGCCATCCGGAATAAAAGTTGGCTTACCCTGACAGTTGAAGTCGTCTTCGCTCCTGAACAACGTGGCGAACTTAATCCTGGAGCGAACCTGCCGAAATGAAATAGATAGACAAAAAACAAACAACAAACAAGGGTGAGTCAAAAGGACCCAATAAGTGGGGCAGACTAGCAACCTCAAAGAATAGGATAGCTAGCCAGGGAGAAGAAACAGATAAACCAAATTTCTCTTATTTAAATTATAAAAAGGAAGAGCCAGATAGTAACCGAAAACATGTATGAAACCATAAACTCAACCAGGAATACGAGCCAGAAACATATCAACAAATAAGCAATGCACGTATAAGCAGAATAGTAGTTATGTACCACATGTCTACACAATGGTATGAAATGAAATAAGATGAAATGAAATGAAATATGATGCAAAGGGTCACATTTGCCCGTAATCCCATCTCGAAGCGGAATACTCCTGCATTCGAGGGGAATCCAATCTGATAATCAACTGGAACGGAATACTCTTGCTCCCGGGGCGGAATACTCCTGCACCCGATATAATATAAACCAGAGGCGGAATACTCCTGCATCTCCTGGGGCAGAATAGTCCTGCTCCCGATATAATGTAAAGCTGAGGCGGAATACTCCTGCACTCAGTATCTGACATAAGAGCGCAATATTCCTGCTCCTGGGGCGGAATACTCCTGCACCCAATATGATATAAACTAAAGGCAGAATACTCCTGCACTCTCTTGGGGCGGAATACTCCTGCACCCGATAAAAAGCAAACCAGATGCGGAATACTCCTGCACTCTCCTGGGGCGGAATACTCCTACACCCAATATGATATGCAATGTAATGCATATGAATGACATATAATGCATATGAATGCAATGTGATGCAATAATAACCCTTTACCGGCGCGGGACTCTCATCGACAGCCGGGAAGTAGATGCCAACTTACAGCCAGAGTACAATGCTCAGATCCTCAATGCAATACCAAAAACAGGACATAGCATATAATATACAATGTAAATCCAAAGCTAAGGCGTAATGAGTACGCCTATCGGCAGCTACACACGTAAGGAACACGTGGTAGAAAATCCACGAGGCCAGGTGCCTCCAAAGAAATGGATATAAACACTTACCTCTTCCAAAAATTAGCATTGCTAATCAACAACCGTTTTATCCTTTGGTTTCATTGCCACACGATCCCACTCTATTCAATAAGCAGAAAAATATATCAAATTAGGCTAAAGGCTTCATTCCTCATATCTTAGGGCAATCCGGTTAGGAACCTGATACCCTATTCATATACGCAATACGCAGGCCAGGCCTATGTACAGGGTTTAAGGTTACATAACCAAACCCTCAATAAATTATATTTGTATGTTGCCCATAACTGACTGAGTATGTATATATAATTAATTCCATTATCGGGGTCCATTTGACCCTTTAAACTATGAATTGAACTTATTAGGACGATGTCTAATACCCCAATTTCTACCATTAAAATATATTCAAACACACGTAATAAACTCAAATAATGCATTAAGATCATTATCTGAATATTTCAGGGTAAAAATTCTACTTTTCTCCGGCTCTTTTCTCATTTTCTGGCATTTTTCTCTTCTGCGTGTTTCCATTTTGTTTCTCTGTTTCTCGTTCAAATTCTCTCTATTTATCGTCCTTAGCATATATAAGCTAAGGACACCGCCAATATATATATTTCTTTCTTTCCTTTACTATTTTGTGTTTTTCTTTCTATTCTTTTTCCTTTTTATTTTATTTTCTTTTCTTTTGGTGACAAAAATTAAAACCGTATTCTACGATATTCGAAATAATTCCAAATTTTGCATAGAAGTTATACAAAATATATGTAGCATACTCACTAAGGCGGATCTCAAATCGGGTTTCCGAAACTCAAGATGCGAATTAATTGGAAAAAGGTCAAATTATTTTAACTTTCGGCATTTTAGCGGAAACTAGCCGAACAACATCAAAATTCACTTTCAAAAGTTCATAAAAGTCACAAATAATCATACGAACCAAACGGCGCTTTCGAATTTCGAATCAGAGCTCATTCGGCACAACCGAGCTGAAAAATATCTTTTTAATTTTTATCGACAATAAAAACTGAAGCTTTCTTCCGATGCCTACCAATCGAGGTCTGATTTAACTCAAATTTTACAGACATGTTTCAATGGACCTTACGAATATTTTAAAATTATCAGCACGCCAATCGGAGTCCTATATTCCAAAACGACTAACCGAGGTCGTTTCAGTTATGGCGAAGGCCTATGCTACGAAGTTATTATATCCACTGGTCTAGCATGTTATGGCGAGGGCCTATGCTATGAAGTTGTTATAGCCACTGGTCTATCCTATTGTGGTGAGGGTCTACGCTCCTGAGATTATATAGCCATAGGTCTAGCCTGTTATGGTGAGGGCCTATGCTACTGAGATGATATAGCCGTTGGTCTAGGCTGTTATGGTGATGGCCTATACTACAGAGATGATATAGCCGTTGGTCTAGGCTGTCATGGTGATGGCCTATACTACAGAGATGACTGGTTGATGTTATAGTTGTGTTGGCCTCATTTGGTTGATAGTACGGTTGAGCTGGTTCCCTTTTGATTTATAATTCATTAATATCCATATTAAATAAGCTTATCTTGTGAATTACCTTTATTGAATAGACTTTTCCTTATAATATCAGAGTGGTGAAAGAAAGGGTATGTACAGGAGTACTCGTCGAGGATCTTACTGGGTCCGGATGACTCACTCCCTAATAGTTTTGTCTGCAGGTTCATTAGTTAAGGCACCACAAGTGTTTTGGACTTGTTCGTGATTGTATTCCAGCATTGTACGTGATGTTGCGGCACAGTTCGTGGTAGTGTCCATTCTTTTCTTATGATGTTTTTAGTCTAGGTTTGAACTGATTGTTATATATTTACATGATTAATTGTTGGATTTTGGGTTGGTATAAATAATTTTAGTATTTTGTTCAGATTACCATATTTATGACATTATTTGTTGTCTTATTATGTCCTCCACCTTACCTTTCTTTTTTGGTTTCCTTCTGAAACCTTGATTTCTCATTAACAAGAATATTTTGATGATTTGGTTCACTTAAAGGGTAGAAGCTCTTATGTGTCATCACGGACCATGTTTTTGGGTCATGACAAATTGGTATTAGAGTCTTAGGTTATAATATGAGTCTTGGGCAGTCATAGAGCAATGTCTTAGTAGAGTCTTATTTATAGGTATGTAGCGTGCCATATTTATATACACGAGGCTATAGAGATATCTAGGAAGTTGTCCCTTCTTTTGGTCAAAGCTCGTGCGTAACATTTGAATTGAATAATATCATTCTCTCAGCTCATTCATTAAGGAAGACATAACTCCATAATCGAGTATTTTGTGAATTCCCCATGATCTTTCATTCGATGTTAACCAGTTTTCTTGAAATAATCATGTTTTGATTGATCTAATTTATAAGTGTTATCCTTAGCCGAGATATGGCTTAATGATATTATTCGAGAGACTAAAATGTTTGGTTCAATACCTGGCATATTATCTCATTTTATTACATTACCATAACAATTTACACTAAATGTGCATTTTTAAAATGAGTCGATTAGGATTGGTCTTAGTGCAATGATAAAGTATGTAAGATGACCAACTACAGGCTTAGCGCATTAAGAGGTGATATTGTGTAGGACGTCGGCCAGGGGTTGGGCATAGCTTAAGTGTCATCATCATACATGTTTACGGCAAGCCTCCCTTATTTTTATTTGGTTGTTTAAATAGTAACTATATTGTGAATATATAATTTGAATTGGCTTCCGAAAAAAATTCGAGAAATGAGCGTATATGTTTTCCTTTGGGTGTGATCGAATAAGACATAAGCTATACTAGTATATCTTTTGTTATCCCCTTGTGATGGGTGAGATTCAGAGAATAAGTGCAAGTGCTTATGCTAGAGTGACGTGTGATGTCACCAATTTATGTTTATTTTTGTGAATTATGAATAATACTTGATATTCTATGAGGTTTGGGCATCAAATGAAATCGAGAAGGGTAAGACGTCTGGTCCTTAAGTGGTTAATCCTTGAGTATAATCCTAGTGGTTCAGTTTATCATGAATGGTAGAGTTATAGAGACCGTGTGATCACCGAGTAAGGGTGAGTCATTCAAGTTGATAATACTACATGTCGTAGTGGATATGTTTTGTTGGCTATGGATGTCCAAGATTATGTCTAGTGATGTTGAATGGTCACAATGAGGCTGTGATGAGCAAAGTTAATGATAAACTTGTTTCATGGGTGAAAACTATAACAATAATTTATAATTCCAAGTGTATGCATGTATTTTTACCCCATTATGTTTTCAAATATATGGGTAGGTAGTGTCGTCCAAATGGATCTGAATGTGACTTAAGACGAATTGATAGGTTATCTTGATATGGAGTTGAGCTTCGTGAATTCTTGTCAAGGTCTGTTTATCTTATGAAAAATAGAAGGTTCTGTACTTATGCATAATAAGCTGTGACATTGGATTTGACCAACAGTCAAAAGCTCGTATTTGTTGCCAAAAGAAATAAAGTAAATTCTAGATCAATTTTAGAGTACGCGTGACTATTTTGAGATCTATGTTGATATTTAAAATTGTTTCAATTGAAATTGAGAAAGGGACATAAGTCCGAGTTAGACCTTTATGTTAGCTATGATTGTTAGTGGTCTTGGATGCAATTTTTGGGTTTCTTCGGCCTCGGTGGCTTAGTCGGGTTTGTGGATGATAAACTTTGATCTTATCGCGAATCTATCCATGCTTGTCTTTATTGCTGATGATTTGGGTCAGTTATGTGGTTCAACTCATTATCAATATTCTAAGAGAATGCTGACTCTAAGTTTTACTCGATAGACTATTCGTTTTGATATGATATAGCATAAATCCGGGAGGTGGCTAATAATGAGGTTTGTATATGCTAAGTGAGAAGGATATATTACTTAGTTGTGGGATTGTTCGAAGTTTTGCAGCCTTATGGGCTAGATCAAATCAATAAAGTGTTGGAAAGTCTTCAGATTTTGGTTATTGTGTATCAACAATAAGGCGACCGTGTGATAAATTTCTTGAATACAAGTCTATGCTAGACATAACTGTCACTCGCACAGTAGCTTATGATTATGAAATATGAAAGTGATTGATAGATGGATGGTAGTCCCTTATGACGTGAAATAATGGTTGTTACTTTGATGAATGTTACATGTACTTCTTGCGATGAATCTGGGATTTTCTAAATCAAGGTGGCCTTAGGTTAATAAGTACGAAAGTAGAGATTGTACCTCCAAACCGGTGTCAGATTAACCTTAGTTTCATGCTGGGCTAGTAACCTCTACAATACATTGAGGGAAGTGTTACTTGAAGTAATATTTGTTCGACCTGACAAGTCTAGATTTCTTAGTATGAACTTTGGTTTGAGAAATTCGATGTTGAGGTTTTTGATTCCTTTGTAGTCTTCGGGTGTGAATATTAAGTGGGGGAGTGGCTACTCACGAGATTGGCGCAAGTAATGAACTTCGGGTTCATAATTATCTATATGTTCCAAATGCTCATGATGTGAGAGATGTGAAGTTAATAAGGCTCAAAGCCATGATAACTGTTGAGATTTGGTATTAATAATTGGAAATAGACCTATATGGAAATAGAGCTAATGAAAAGAGAGTGAGGAAAGATTCCAAAAGGCATTTGCATCTATGATCTGTTGTAGCTTGGAAGAAAGGTTCAAACTTGCTGGGTTGGCAGTTATTATCGATTCAATGATGAAATTAGATAGTGCTAATGACCCACTGCATATGTTGTGGTAGCTTAAAATAGTGTATTGAATTTTTGGTATTTGTATAGTGTTCGGAAGCTTCATATCGGTACATACCATTAGTTCATCAGAGTAGTTGGCTTGATTTTAACCTCGGTGAGATCATGTAGTTGCATGGAGGAGTTGTTTCTCTTATCTCGAGTTGAAATTCAGTTTTCGATTAAGTTTTCACAGCTTCATATGTATTTGTCAAAAAAGTTGAATCATTGTCATCGAATCATCAGTAAATCATAGCCTGTCCAAGTGGGCCATCTAGATTATGCGATTGTGTGAAATTCATCCCAGAGATCATTGGTGTGATTAAAGGTCTCTTAAAGGAATTTTCTTATGGTTTAAATATTTAGTTGTGCGCTCAAATAGAGCAGTTTGAGGTTTATACATATATCAACATTGTTGTCCAGTTGGTTGGTTCTATAGAACTTAGTAAAGATATGAGTAATCGCTAATCATTTTCTAACAGTTCAATGTGGGTAGTAGTATCTTTTTAGTAAATTCAGTCGGGATGTGGCATTTGATTAAAGATTGTGTTTCCTCAAGGCTAACACCGGAATCAAAGAGTTTTGGAGTTGGGTCTTATGTCCGCGTAAAATTATGGGGTGTGATGAAATGCTGAAAAGTGGTATCTTCTGTCATAGTGATATATTAATTTTTTTTCTTGTGTTGATGCTGCGAGAGTATATCTGGAATTTCTTGCAATTTGTACATGATGATGTAGTCTAAATGGACAAGAGTTCGGTATATGATAAACTCTAGAAGTTATTTCAGGTAGGCAAGTCCACAGGTTGAAATTTAAAATGAAGTTTTCCTCGGTAAAAATGTTGTGGCCTAACCACTTGCTTGAGGGTAATATTGAGTATCTTAGACAGACATGTGGATTAAATATTCTATTTGGTTTGGCACTTGTTGTATGTGTTTTTCTAGTTGGAGGTTTTACGTATGCATCTCGATGCATGAGATTGAAGAATTTGTTTATTGTTTGCTTCCATTACTTCTTGGGTGGCCATTTGTATGTGTTATGGTACATTGGACTCATTTTGGATTTTAGCATTCTAGTTTAAAAAGGAGGCTCCAGCGAAATTTTCAAATTTTGAGTTCGTTGATTTTTCAAGTCCTATGAGGTCTGAAATAGTGTGATAACTTGGTGGAAGTTGTGCTCAAGCGGATTTGGTTGGATGTTAGTTATTGAATGAACTTTTAATATCGTTCAAGGACGAAAAGAAAAAGAAGGCAAAAAATTAAATGAAAGGAATAAGGGTATTTATACATTGAAAAAGAAAGAATGAGAAAGAGGAGAAGAGAAAGAGAGTTAAAAAAAAATACAAGCTAGGACTACAAGGTTTAAAGGTAAAATATAATCTTTTCAATTAGTTGATATTATTATGTAAAAATATCGATTGGGTGTGGTTTATATTAGAGTATTGATATTAAGATAAGAATATATTCAACTATATTGATTGGATTTCAATTTTTATCTAAAACTTGGAATTTATTGGTGGATTTGTTGTTTGAAATTGAGTTAACTTAATAATCGGTACCAAAATATAAGTTTAGATTTGGTGAAGAAGTAGAAGAATCAAAATTTCACCATTTAAGGTCTTTGAAAATAAGCTTGATTATTCGAAAATAGGTTTTGATTATTTCTTGGGTGTTAGCCTAAATTGGTACTTGGGATTCGATTGCAATGTTGTTCGAAAGATTTAGTTAAACTTTCAAGTGAATCGGCGAAGCTGCTAAGGATTCGTATCGAAAGATGCGGAGGAAATCATGAAACTTACTAGTTTTCAGGGCAGATTTCAAGTTTTGAGTGAATAGCCAGATTTACTGAAAAAGTTTATCAAGTATTCACATTTTGTAGTAGCTAAATTTCAACTCAAGTTGAGAAGATGACCAATTACATTTGAGTCCATTCGTGTATAATTGTGGCACTTCAAGATAATAATTCTCTATCATCATATATTTATTATATCAAAAATGATGGAATATTTTTATTAAATCAAGAGGTTTGAGTATGAATTTGCGATTTTTAGACCGAAGTTTAAAGTAGTGCTTTTAATTGATTAGAGGACTATGATGAGGTCCAATTGATATATATATATATATATATATATATATATATATATATATATATATATATATATATATATATATATATATATATATGGACTCGTTAGTGAATAAGTTATCATAATTAAAAATTTATTTTGAGAATCGAGAGTAGACCGATGGTTGAACTTTTAATCATTGATCGGTGACTTTAACTTTTCCCAAAATTATGGAAAGCGAGTACCCTAGCCTAATTTGATGTGTTATTCGATATATTGGATAGTTTGGAACCAACAAAGGTCATTTGGAAGAACTTTGGAGGATCACTTAGTTGTAGTACTTCGCCGGATACGAGGTAAAGGAGACTTGAACTTCGACTTACTTGATTTTCCTTAAAAGGTATATTATGTAAATTGCTTAGACTATTTTCATGTTATCCAAAGATTTAATGCTTTTGAATATGAGTTCGCTAGTTCAGTTAATATCGTGTAGTTGAGTTGACTTTTATATGAATGGATATTGATACATATTTCTAAGATAACTTGGGATAATTTAGATACTAAAAGCATGGCAACACGCTTAGTGTAATGAAGTTAGCTTGGTATGCCAAAATCTACGTATATGGTGAGTTTAAACCTACTTCGAGATTTAGTCCTTTACGTGAGTGCTGTCATTGCTTTTCTCAGCTTAAAGTTGATTTATCTATATCTATTTTGGATAATATTGAGCGTAGCATCGTAGTACACATATTTTCTGGGCATGACCAGAGTTATGTTATCGCTCATCTAGCGTTGAGTTAGGATTTGGCCTAATTTTCTTTTACATTAGCATTATTGCTTTATTGGTACACTTTTATTTTAAGCCACTGGTCTAGCCTTTCATGGCAAGGGCCTATAATATAAAGATTATTTTTTAGCCACTGGTCGAGCCTGTTATGGCGAGGACCTATGCTATGGAGTTGTTATAGCCACTGGTCTAGCCTGTTATAGTGAGGGTCTATGCTACTAAATTGTTATAGCCACTGGTCTAGCCTGTTATGGCGAGGGCCTATGCTACGAAGTTGTTATAGCCACTGGTCTAGTCTGTTATGGTGAGGGCCTATTCTACTGAGATGATATAGTCGTTGGTCTAGGCTGTTATGGTGAGGGCCTATGCTACAGAAATGACTGGTTGATGTTATGGTTGAGTTACGCTCATTTGGTTGATAGTACGATTGAGTTGGGTTCCCTTTGAATTATAATTCATTTATATTTATATTAAATAAGCTTATCTTGTGAATTACCTTTACTGTATAGACTTATCCTTATATTATATATCATAGTGGTAATAGAAATGGTATTGATATGAGTGCTCGTCGAGGATCTTATTGGATCTGGGTAACTCACTCCCTTCCAGTTTTGTCTGCAAGTTCTTTAGTTGAGGCACGACAAGTATTTTTTGGACTTGTTCGTGGTTGTATTCCTGCGTTATACGTGGATGTTGCCCCACAGTTCGTGGTAGTGTCCATTCTTTTTTTATGATGCTTTTAGTCTGGGTTTGAACATATTCTTATATAGTTACACTCATAGATGCTCCATGATTATCTGTTGGGTTTTGGGTTGGTATAAATAATTTTAGTATTTTATTCAGATTACCATATTTATGACATTATTTGTTGTCTTATTATGTCTTCCCCTTTACCTTTCTTATCTGGTTTCCTTCTGAAACCTTGATTTCTCATTAATAAGAATCTTTTGATGATTTGGTTCATTTACAAGGTAGAAACTCTAAAGTGCCATCACAGACCTTGTTTCTGGGTTGTACAGATTGTCAGGATCTAAGTCTATTGGAACACTACTGGAGCTGCATCGAAAACTTACTACTGTGGAGTTTCATCACTATATTGGTTGTCAAGGAAAGAAGGATCCAGTGTTGAGTGATCTTGGCCAATACCAAAGATTAGTAGGTAGGCTCTTGTATCTAATCATCACAAGGCCAGATATTTCCTTTGCATTACAGAACTTGATCCAATTCATGCATCAACCTAAGACATCTCACATGGAAGCAGCTATCATGGTGGCCAAGTATGTTAAAATTTCACAAGAATGGGTGTGCTACTGTCATTTGTAGATTAAGACCAGCTTACAACTTATTGTGATGCTGATTGGGCAGCTTGTCTGAATACGAGAAGGTCAATTACATGTTATATGGTCAAATTTAGAAACTCTTTAATTTCATGGAAGTCCAAGGAGCAAGTGACAGGGTCAAGGAGCTCAGCAGAAGATGAGTATAGAAGTTTAGTATCAACAGTTTATGAGATTGTCCGGTTAGCAGGTTTGTTCAGATAATTGGGTTTGCACCTGTATTTGCCAACTCCAATGTATTATGATAGCAAATCAGCTATACAAATAGCTATGAATCCTATTTTTCATTAGAGGACTAAACATATTGACATTAATTTTCATTTCATTAGGAAGAAATTGCAAATTTTGTTGATACTATCTACTTGAAATCAGCAAATCAGTCGGCAGATATCTTAACTAAAGGCCTGACGTATGAACAGCATTTCCATTTGCTATCCAAGCTAGGAATGAAGAATATCTTCATTGCTCCTAGCTTGAGGGGGGCTTGTGAAGGAGCTAACAACTTGTACAGATGTTGATACGGCGCAAATCAAGTTAAGACACAAACCATCAAGAGCCAAACTTGAGAGCACAAAGAGGACAAGTCACGGGCTCTGGAAGCACCTTGAAGATCATGCATTGGAGCACCATGGAAGGAGGAACCATCTAGTCCACAAGGAGGAGCGTCCGAGGCTCATTTTCAAGCGTTTCAAGAAACTTCAGGAAGAGGCGGAGCGCCTACTGTGAAGGGCAGACCACCTATTTGATTTCAGCCTACAGGATTTCCTCTTGGGGAGATCGCCTCAAGCCATGGGCGGACCACCCAGTGTACTGCTTACTCTCAGCACTTGAAGAGAGGTGGACCGCCTAGTGGGGGTGGGCGGACCGCGTACCCTAAAGGTAGCACACGGGATTTTGACTTAAATATCTATTTTGGCCCTACGTGGCTTGTATTGTTATAACCCACTTTAGGGGTGTTTTAGACCTTTCAACATGTGTAAAGGAAGACTATAAAAGCCTTCCTTAGCCATTTCATTTCATTTGTCTAGTTTGAGTATAGAAATTGAGAGAAGACATTGAGAGACTTGGCCTTCGTGTTTGGAGCTTCAAGCTCGTGTATCCACTATGACTTGGAAACCCGAGGATTTCATCCTAGTATGAATCTGGGATTTGGTTCAAGTTTCTCGTTCTCCCTTGGAATCAATCTATGTTAGTAAGTTTGATTCGTTTCTTTCTTCTCATTTCTTGCCTTCCTAGTCTTGATTTCTTGTTATCTCGTTTTACTTGCTTCCGTGTATCGTTTAGTTTGCTTCCGTATAGTTTTCCCCTTATCAGTTGGTATCAGAGCACGGATAGGTTTTGTTCTTAAAAACCCTCGATCGTGACTCTCTATCTTGTTATTATTTGTTGTTGTTGTTCTTGAAAGGAGAAAACCCCAAAAATAGAAAAGTTAAAAAAATGCAAAAATTGTTGGAACTTGTTGGATTGGAACACCCATACTTTGAAAATCACTGGGGTTTTTTCTATATGTGATTCCCGTTCTTTTGGTACCAAAATTTCATGATTTGGTGATGTATTTCAAAATTTGAAGAATTCAAATTTCCAAAATTTTCAAAAAAAAAAAAAACCCTAGAACTTTGCTCAATGAATCAAAATCGATTTGTTGTTGTTTGTTTGTTCAAAACCTATTGGGGAATGTTTAGATTCATCATATACATCTTTGGGTATCATTAGAATTGAAAACAAGTTGAAAACTATTTGGAATTTGGGTGCGAAACGAGCCAAAACGCTTTTCGCAAAGCTGCAAAAAGCAGTGGTAGGCGACCGCCTACTTTGGGGAGGTGGACCGCCTCTCTTTGATCAGCTCTCTAGACTTTCCAGGGTGGACCGCTCCTTTCCTGAGGTGGAGCGCCTCTTTTCCTGAGGGTTGTTCGGGTAGATTTTTGCCTAGATTTTCATTGTTCATTGCCTCCAGGCTTCTTGGTTAGTGTTTCTTGGGTATTTCTCCTACTCCATTGACAGTAACTTACTAGCGTATTAGGACATTCGTGCGTAGAGGAGATTAGAATTCAAAGAGTCGTAGATTTTTCTTTGGCCTCAAGTGCGCACTTTAAATAGTCGTCCGTACATCGAGTCTCATTAACTCCATTCCGAACTTTAACTTGGACATACTAGTTGTGATCACCTTGGTTCTCAAGTTGTTGAGGCCTCGCTCTTGAGTGTTCATATATTGAGTGATACACGTGAGGGAGTGATTTTTGTGAGGTTTGTCTTTTGGTGTTGCAACTATGTCGGATGAAAATTGTAGAGGGTATGACTCATGTGGAGACGAGGGAGACTATGGTTCCTACGATGGTGATGATGGGTATTGCTATGATGATTCGGGGAACTATGGCTCCTATGGTGATGAAGTTGGTTACTATGATGATCATGAGATGCAAGAAGACTATGAAGCTTGTGAAGATGAATTTGATGAATCTAATGCTTCAAGTCAAGAAATCGAAGATGGTAACGCTTCAAGGTACATTGATCCTACGTACTCTACTTGTGATGAACATGAACATGTTGATAGTGACATAGAGGGAATTGATGATGAAATTGATTATACGCATTATTCATTTGCATATTCTCTTGGTATTGCTAGTGGTGTACAAGGGAGTAGTGGAGGTCCTTCCATTAGTATGGGAGGAGGTGGTGGTTGTTCCATAGGAAAGAAGAAGCTTGCATCTTCTAGGTACGCTAAGCGACCTAATGCTTCTAATTCCTATGTGGAGGTTTGTTTGAGAGATGGTGTTGCTTTTGCTACAAAGGAGTTATATGGTTCTAATGTCGTGAAGGGCTTGGATAGTTGTAGAAGGAGTAGTACTATGGGCTATAGAACCAAGGTGAGAGGCACTTATGGGTTCCATGGCAAGGCTCTTTCCTCAACTTCCAGCAACATTTCTAATGTTGGAAGAGTGACGGGAAGTGGAAGTTACCCTAGCGATCTTGCTAGGCGAGGAGGGATAAGGGAGACCCAAGTTGTTGGTGTTGATAGTCGTGGGCATTCAAGTTCTTCCTTGGATGCATCTCTACAAAACTTGGGTAGACGTAGGTTCGTTGTTGAGGTAGATGGTATTGGAGGATACTTGCTCAAGATTGGTGATACCGATGCCAATTGTGTTAGCACCTCTTTTGTTGATAGGCTAAGGATACCATGCCGTAAGCTAGAGCATCCTTATGAGTATGATGGAGTGTGGGTTTCCAAGGAGGCTCGAGTACTCCTATCTCATAGGAATTAAAAATGCTATGTGCGGTGTGATGTGTATCCCATGCATCATGTTGATGTGTGGCTAGGTGAGCCGTAGTTGGAGGGAAAGAGTGTGCAATATAGTACTATGAAGGATGCGTATCTTGTGGGCATAGGGCAAAGAGTCTATGACTTTGTTCCTTATAGGGCGAGAGGCCAATTGTCTACTAGTGCACCTTCGTTGGCTATGCAAAGGAGCAAGGAGCGAGAACTTCATTCCATTGGAGAAATTGTGCAATCAAGGAGTCCTACAAACACAAGCAATGATGGGACTAGTGAAGAAAAGAATTGGCAAGTGTCAACAAGGTGAACCCGAAACCACAAGTTTCAAAGCCAAGTGGTTCGCCAACAAAGAAAGAAGAGACCTCAAGTGATGAGTCTCTAAGTCCTAGATTTCGAGTTGATGTAAAGAGTCCGCCTATTCCGGATATGGGTATTCTTGGGCCTCGTCCCAATTCGCCCGAATTTAAGAGACAAAAGATAGAGAGGAGTAAAGGAGTGACCAGTTACATTCCTCGAGCGAAAAAAGGAGAGGATGTGTTGAGTGATGTGAGTGGGATGTCACCACTCGAATCTACACCCCACCTTGAAAAGAAAATGAGGGAAAAGAAAGAGGGAAAAAGAATCATTGAGAGTAAGGACACCACTTATTCTAACCTTAACCCTTTATCTTTTTCTTCTATTTATTTGAATTCTTGTGTAAGGATTCTTGGAGGCAAACCAATGGAGCCTCAACCATGTTCCAAGATGGAAAGACAAGGTGAAAGTGAATCCAAATGTGAGCTACAAGGTGAAGAAACTATCCATGACACTTCAAATGCATTGAGTGAGCAAGATGGCCGCTCAAAGGTATGTATTAGTTCTTCTTCCTTTGAGCATGTTACTTCCATGTCTTGTGATATTGTGGGTGAAAACTCTATGCTAGTTGATGATTGGTATGAATGCAATGTGTTTGCAACTAGTGTAGAGCCGGTTGGTCAAATTGTGTGTGAATGTGAACCACTAGTTGAGAGGGTTGAAAAGCCACATCATGATGTGAGCTCGGTTTTCATTGAATCTCTCTTTAGTGAAGATGTTGTAGTTGACCTTGTATGTGAACCTTGTTATGACACCCCACCCATATTTGATAAATGAGAAGATGAATTGCATGATTATTCTATTCTTCCCTTTGATTGTTTAATTGGTAGTGGTGATCTCTTGTGTCGTAGTGAGGAAGGTCGTGGCCTTAAGGAGTCCGAATTGCATGAATTGGACAAGGTTGCCTATAATGACTCCTCGAGTGAGAGTGAAGAACCTAGTCTTGATACTATGCTTTTGCTTGACCATGAAACTGAGGTGCATGCTTTCACATTTCCATTATTTGAAGAGAATTTCATTTGTGATAATGAATTGTATCGGACTAGGGTTGGTAGTAAAATAGAACCTCCATGGTTTGAAAAGTTAGACTCTACGGACGATCCATTCTTCGGGACTTCAAGTGAGATGAGTGGTCTTTATATTGGTTGTGTTTAACCATCTTCTAGTAGTCCTAATCTTCATTGTGTGGGTTATAATGATGAAAAGCCTATTTTGAAGACCTTCCTTTGGAGTTTGTCTAGTGAGGAGGATTGTCTTGGAGGTAAATTTGGAGGTGAGGAGGTACCTCTCAGTGTGTGTAAGAGTGCTTCTAAGAAGGGGAGTAGAGTATTTGGTGTTAGTTGTAGATTGAACTATTTTGCTTACTCCATCCCATATATTAAACACACCTTGAGTGTTGAGCATGCCAAAGCCAATGTGCCACAATGTGATAAAAATGCATTGAAGGCTTGGTATGATGGATATGAGCTTAGGGGTCGTGGGAAATTTGATTGCTACATGCATACCCTTGATCTCTTTGCTTGTTATGATTTTGAGTGGTTGTTCTTGTTGAGCCAAGAATTTACTGTTTCCTTTGGGAATATACGCTTTTTAATGGGTATTGATGCTTGGCTCTATCACAAGAGTGTGTTTTCTACACAATTTGTACTTATTCTTGTTAAGCTAACCTACTTGTGAAGTAGGAAACTTGTTTGTGCTTGTTTTGAATGTAGGTTTGATGGTTTGATTTTGAGGACGAAATCCTTTCAAGAAAGGGAGGATGATACGGGGCAAATCGAGCTAAGACACCAACCATCAAGAGCCAAACTTGAGAGCACAAAGAGGACAAGTCACGGGCTCCGGAAGCACCTTGAAGATCATGCATTAGAGCACCATGGAAGGAGGATCCATCTAGGCCACAAGGAGGAGCGTCCGAGACACATTTTGAAGCGTTTCAAGAAGCTTCAGGAAGAGGCGGAGCGCCTACTGTGAAGGGCGGACCGCCTACTTGATTTCAGCCTGCAGGATTTCCTCTTGGGCGGAGCGCCTCAAGCCATGGGCGGACCGCCAAGTGTACTGCTTACTCTCAGCACTTGAAGAGAAGCGGACCGCCTAGTGGGGGGTGGGCGGACCGCCTACCCCTAATGGTAGTACACGAGAGTTTGACTTAAATGTCTATTTTGGCCCTACGTGGCTTGTATTATTATAACCCACTTTAGGGGTGTTTTAGACCTTTCAACATGTGTAAAGGAAGACTATAAAAGCCTTCCTTAGCCATTTCATTTCATTAGTCTAGTTTGAGTATAGAAATTGAGAGAAGACATTGAGAGACTTGGCCTTCGTATTTGGAGCTTGAAGCTCGTGTATCCTCTATGACTTGGAAACCCGAGGATTTCATCCTAGTATGAATCCGGGATTTGGTTTAAGTTTCTCGTTCTCCCTTGGAATCAATCTATGTTAGTAAGTTTGATTCGTTTCTTTCTTCTCATTTCTTGCCTTCCTAGTCTTGATTTCTTGTTATCTCGTTTTACTTGTTTCCGCGTATCGTTTAGTTTGCTTCCGCGTAGTTTTCCCCTTATCAGATGTACTTTGACTGGTTGACTAGTCAGCTAGGTTAGTTAGTGGTTAGTTAGATCGTTTGTTAGCATTAGTCTAGTCAGCACAAGATATTTATCTCTTTCTATAAGTAGATCAATGTAATATACAGATCATTCGTTCAATGAAGATGATATTTTCTAAATCATTCTTTCTCTCTGTAGAGGTTCATCTTAGCTCCATATTAGCTCATTGTACTGTGTGTGTGAGTGTGTGTTTACGGTGTAAATTCAAGTTCTTGACATCATGTTTTGAGTAGATGTTCAAATACAACATCCATTGGTATCACACTAGGATGATTGAAAGTACTAAAGATGGTGATACACTTAAATTACATGAAGGAACCTACAATATTTAGGAATGAATACGCACTTAGCTAAGAATGTAACACACCATGCAGTTGTGGTTTTTATAACTACATATTTGTATTTATTGTTTGCCAGAAATTCTACTTGTCTAATTAAAGATTTGTAGGTGATAAAAGAGAAGTGCAAAATTTATAAGTTCGATCCCAACTAATTTACTACTGGGGTTGGTTAGTTAATAAACAAATATAATAATGGACAAATGGGAGAAAAATAATAGGAAGAGGAGAAGGATAAATGAAAGAGGGAGGTAGTTTCATCATGTAGGAATAGGGGACAGCAAGTCGATGTGGGACAATTCGAAAGCGTGCATCTTCCATTTTATTCATTTCCCTGATTGTGAAATATTCTCAATCCACCCACTTTTTTGTGCAATAATATAATTTTTCCTTTTCCATTCTCTGCTACTATTTCCCACTCACATTTTAAATTGACAAAGGAAGAAATGCAGATATTCAAAAAATTATACTAAGATCTGTATTTTCATTAAATAAAATCAATTCCATATTTTCTTTGTCTTTTGATAGATATTTATAAGTTCTACCATCAGTGAGGAATGTAAGCTTTCTAAATCAAAGTAAGTCAAGAATAGTGTATTTTTTGGATTAAACTTGACGATGCAAGCAAGATATTGTAGTGAAAGAGATGAAAAAGCGGTGAATGTTCAAAAGATAATGAAGTAAATGTAAAATCAAGTGAATTGGATATTTGAATTGACTATCAAAGAAAGTAACTAGAGATGTGCAAAACTACATAGTCGAACCATGATCAAATAGTTTTTTAAGAACTCTAACCCAAAGACCACATTGTATCAAATCCAAACATTATCCAAAATCATTGAAGTCAAAGTGTCAAACTAGTATTCGATCCATTTTGTTTTGTATATATAAGTTATGATACTACTCAGGCCATTTCCAACCTTGCACTCTTTTTTCACCAAATGCTATTTTGGTGCAATAAATAGTGAAATGGAACTCCAATTTTACACTATTTTTTGCTTCATTTTGGTGCGTGAATAGTATTAAATTGAATTTGGTGCAACACTATTCACTTGCACCATTACTATTCAATATTATTTTATTATTATTTTTATTATATAATACTTTTAATTTAACATATAATTTTTAATTTTTACATTTAGATGTATACATATTCATCTACACCATTACTATTCATTAATATTTTATTTTTTATTATATAACACTTTTATTTTAACATATTATAAATTTTAATTTTTACATTTAGATTCCTAATATACGTAATAATTTTTTATGTAATATCTTATAATATTAATTTACATCTTAATTTTAGAGTGTCTTATAATTAATTTTTTTATATATTATTTTTATATAAAATTTTGATTTAATTTTATTATGAATTATAATTGTATAAAAAATATAACCATCACAAAAATGAAAAGTGTAAATATAAAATTTAATATGTTGTTAATAAATAACACAATATACCATAACATGATAATTTAGAATTGAAAATACATTAAATTATAATACAATGTTCAATAACAACACAATGATCACTTTTATTTGAGTTATCCATTAATATGTATAACGATAATATTTGCTTAGAATATATATTATTTAAACATTAATGATATAAAATAATTTTATATTAAATGGTTATATGACAAAGGATTATGAATTACAACGATGGATATGTAAAAAAGAAAAAAAGAAAAGATTTGTTTTATGAAATTTAAAAATAAAATTTAAATAAAGAAAATAATATAATGTAGAAGAGAGAGAATAATATAAAGGAATTTTTTTTGTACAAAAAATAGTGTAATGGATTGGAGTTAATTTGTACTATTTTAATATTTGCACTATTTTGATACAAAAAATAATGCAATGGGTTGGAAATGCCCTTAACTAGTTACTGAGTTTAAAATGCCAATTGATTTCCATACAGTATATTAGTATAATATTAAATTAATAGTTGAAATCTTAATAGAGAAAGCATCAGATGATATTTTAAATTCGATGAGTTTGAATTTTTTGAAAGCTGTAAGTAGTGAAAACTAAATTATTAGTAATTGATAAATATGTTTAACAGAATCAGAAGTTTGAGACGGATGATAACAAATACAATCAACTAGTATACACTGATAGTTTACTCAAATCTATATTATTAGGTTATCTAAAACTTAACTATGAGTAAGCGACTAAGTTGAAAAGCATGTGATAATTTAGGTATTACAATAAACTAGATATGCAGTGATGGCATGGAAAAGTTTACAATATCAGTTTATGTATGTCTAAAGGAGTGTGTAAAATCGAATCGATATCGATAGCCGAACTGTTACCGCTATCAATAAGCATAACGGTATCGGTATAATGGTTATTGGTTCGGTAATGGCATTAATTTCCAATACCGATAAGATATCGGTACGGTAACGGTTTATATATCTCTTTACCATTACCGTACCGATAACCGATAAGGTTTTTTTATAATTTTTATATATTTTATTTTATTTATTATTAGTATATTAAGTCATTTAAACTCTTAATTTATTACAATATTAAATTATTATTATTATTATTATTTTTGGTGGTTATATTTCTATACTCATACACTTTAATTAATGAGTCCGGCCTATTTTATAATTAATTTTGCTTTCTCGGTTCATTGATCAGACTTTCTTATCTTTTCTTTTTCTATTTCATTCTTTTTCTCTTTACCACTTGTTGATTGCACTTGTTCTATTTCATATTAATTTTGTGTTATGCTTTCTTGGATTATTTTGTTGATTGCACTTGTTATTCATGTGGTTATTCATATTAATTAAAAAATATTATCTATTGACAACCATCCATCAAGAATCATGCATTACTTCGGTGTACCGGTTACCGAACCGTTAAGAACCGATAACCATTAACCGATAGTTTATTGGTACGGTATTGATTTTACATAATTACATACCGTTAACCGATATACCGTTACTGATAAGTTCAAACCCGAACCGTACCGCCCATGAACACCCCTAGTCCAAACTAAATGAAATGGACAAGTTTAGGGGGGCTTTGGCTTGGCAGGACTCCCCAAGTCTTTTTTGAGTGGAAAAAGGCTCAAGTTTTAAACATGAAATCTAGGGTCCTCATTTAATTAGTGGTATTAACTATCTAACATTCTCACCCCAATGTTTTGTAAGTTACACAATAGTCCATGTGTAAAAGCTTGTTTTCTGCCAAATTTGGCCATTGACCTAGCTGCTTCCCTCTCTCCTCTCTCCCCCGTTTTCCCTCCATTTATTCCCCATTCCATTCCCGCCGAAAGTTCCACCATAGCTGCTGAGCTTCCTTTCCTAGATCAAAATAATACCCATTCCACCATAGCTGCTGAGCTTATTTACTAAATATCCTTTCCAGTTTTAGGCAACTCAAGCTGAGACCACACACATTTGGGTTATATGGTAATTTGTTAAATCTGGTCATTTCTTATCTATTAAAGGAGAAATCTTGTTCCTCTAATTTGAATCATATCAATCCAGTCATCTCCGGTAAGTGTACTAGGTTTAGAATATGTTTTGAGCTGTTTTTGTTGATTCGAGGTTGTTATGGATTCAATTCCTCCGAACAATCTGCCTGAAATTCCAAACATCATTTCGACATTCCTATGGTCGTAATTGTAATTCCAAACATATCGCTAGCATTTTACATGGCGTATGTATTTATTGAAATTTTCACAGATAATGTTCGGAATATCCTGGTAGATGTTTGAGCATTCTGTTAGCAGTTTGGAACATCTTGCATTAAGCAACGAAAAGTGTAAGGTGATGTTCTGAACGTCTAATCCGATGTTCCAAACAAGCAACATTGAGGTTTGGAACATCTTGCATTAAGCAATGAAAAACTGTAACTTGATGTTCAGAACGTCAATATAGATGTTCCAAACGAGCAAGTGAGGTTTGGAACATACTGTGTAAATATTAGTAATACTAATAGCTGGTCATTCCAATTTATTGCAGGTGACCATTGATGGGTGAGGTTATATTAGGAGTTAATTATCAAGGTGAATAGCTGGAGCGTTCTAAATGTTTTGCTTGGGTTCCGAAGGTTAAAGAGTCAAGACCCATTCTTGTGCCTAGAGATGTTACGTATGATGTTCTACTTAACAAAATCATCGGAAGTTGGGGGATAAGAGACAATCCAAGGGACATTTGCATTACTTACATGCTGAGTGTTGCTGCAAATCAAAAGACTACTCCCGTTACAATAAGAAATGATGATGATATACGCCTTTATATGGCTGACGTTGATCGTAATGGTGCTAGGCCCACTCTAAGGGTAATTTTGGTTTGTATGACGGAGGAATGTGTTGGTTCTAATGACTAAGAAATGCGAATTAGTGGAGGGCATGATTTTAGTCAGCGATTGGATGACTTACATGAAGAAGTAGAAGAAGACAAAGGAGGAGGGGTAGAAGAAGACAGACGAGGTGTAGATGTAGATGAAGAAAAAGAAGAAGAAGTAGTAGAAGAAAAATATGTAGAGGAAGATCCTGCCATTTATACCCCTGTGTTTCCAACACAAAGCAGCGAGCCGATATTTCACTTCGACTATGGCACAGGTTTTGAAAATGTATGACTTTCGCCAAAGAACTAGTCACCAAATTGAAGATTGCAGCAGTTAAACATCGTTTTAATTACAAAGCATTGAAGAATACTGCAAAGATTTTTAATGCTAGATGTTTAGATGTGAAATGCAAATGGTGGTTAAGGGCGATGAGGTATAAAAGTAATGATAGGTTCTACATTAGCGTTTACAATAACTTGCACACATGCGGTGTCCAACATCATTCCAGTCATAATTCACACGCCTCTGCCCAGATAATTGATGAGTTCATGAAAGGTAAATATTTAATGGGAAAAGGTCCAACCACAAAAGCTATCAGGGAGTCCCTTAACAACGATTTTGGTTGTAAGGTTAGCTACTGGAAGTGTCTTAGGGGCTGTCAATTTGCAAAAGCTTTGACACGGGGAACACATGAGAAAGCTATTGAAATTCTTGATACTTATGCTTATATGGTTAGGAGTAAGAATCCATGAACGAAGACAGATTTGAGGCTTTCTAGCATAGGGAAGTTTTTTTATTTTTTTCTCTCTTATGGAGCGTGGATCAGGGGATTTACTTACGTGAGAAAAGTCCTAGCCGTTGACGGTACACATTTGTCTGGCGAGTATGGAGGGGTGTTGTTGTCTGCTGTTGCTCAGGATGCAATGAGTCATGTATTCCCTGTTGCTTTTTGTGTTGTAGACAAAGAGTGGGACGCCTCATATGAGTATTTTTTCGAACAATTACGCTGCATAGTTTCAGATAGTGAAGAGTTGTGCATTGTTTTGGATAGACATCCGAGCATCTCGAAAATTGTCGCCCAATTGTTTCCTTCTGCACACTATGGAGTTTGCATGTGGCACCTAGGTGAAAGCATCCGAACAAAGTTTTAGTTTGGAATCAGTCTTCATAAATACTACACTGCAGCAAAGGCATACAGGGTAGAGGAGTTCACTGATGCTATGAATGAGATCAGGACTATTGATTGGAGGGTAGCGGAAAATCTTGAAAATGTTGTTGGCTATCATAGATGGAGCAGATTATATTTCCCAGGTCTGATATTACTGTCTTCTTTCAATATGTTCCAAATGTCACACTACCCGTTCCGAACATAACATATATGTGCCAGAACATTATGAGGAAATTTTATTTCTGTAAATGTTCCGAATCTCTTATTTTCGTTCTGAACTTATGCTTCATGTTAGGAACATCATGAATGTTCCGCACTTCTTATTCCTATATCTGCACTTGTGCTTTACGTTAGGAACATCTTTTGATTATTATAATATATATTCTTTTTAATAGGTTTCAAGTTATGACATCAAATATAGCTGAGTCCATTAACTCCATGCTGAAGGAGCAAAGAGAATACCCCATTGCTGCACTCTTGAAGGATATAGGTAGGAATTTTGCGGAAAAATTCCACACTAGGGCTATGAAGTTAATCAACCACCCAAATTTATGCGTCCCAGGCGTTGAAATAAAAATAAGGAAGAATAAAGAAGTGGAAGACAAGCTAGTTGTTAACAGGAAGGGAACTTATGGTTTCGAAATCATTAGTCCAGGGTATGAGGCAGAAGTTGATCTATATGAGAGAACATGTACATATAGGGAGTTTGATCTTGATCAGTTACCTTGTGTACATGCTATGGCAGCAATTAGGGGGTTGCATGGCGATGAATATGGAAGTAGAGTGTATGAATACACTTCTGGATATTACACAACACAAGCATACATCCTTGCCTATGCAGAGCCTGTCAATGCAGTGCCTCCTGAAGAATCATGGGTCGTCCCTGCTAAAGAGATACTTTATCCAGTGCCTCTGCCCCCAAAGCCGAACAAAAAAGGAGAAGGGTTAATTGGATTCGATCTATTGGGGAATGTCTTCCAAAAAGAGAAATAAATGTGGCAACTGCAAGAGATATGGTCACAAGAAAACTACATGCCCCGTTGTTCGTAGTGGAACTGAGGCTACAAGCCAGCCTACAAATTGAGTTTGTGAATTGGACGAAGCATCGTCCTCGTTATAATTTTGATTATTTGGATTTCTGTTTGAATTGCATAATGGACTATTCGTCCTACTTGTATAATTTATATTGTGTTCATATTTGCTTTACTAGTTTCTTAATTTATGTTGTACACATATTTGCTTTACTGCATCTTTTGCAATTATGTTGTGCACATATTTGCTTATTGTTCGCAACATATCCAGGGTTGTTTAGGATATTACATTTGATGTTCGGAACGATGTCAAGGCATGCGAAAGCTTGTGAGTTCTTTATTTCACAATTCATAGTCGTAGCATTTACCAAGTGCTACCTTCGAGAAGATGTTCGGAACATCTTGTCAAGAATATTATATTATACTTTTATACGTGACGTTCCGAACAAGCCATTCAAAATTTAAAAGACACAAACGGCTACAATGAACAGTTGGGATGCCCAAATACCAATACACCAAACGGCTAAAATACAAGTTGGTTGCTGCAACAGTCATGTCAAAACACATGCACACTTGTAAATATGTGTCCCTTCATTTGCCTCGGCCATTGAAAAGGCGTGCAATATAAATTAAAAGCCACTTCAAAACATCTATAAATACCTCCTTGATGAATACCCAATTCACAATTCATTTTTCATTAACCAAGTATCAAGTTCAGTTTTCACCAGTTTCTATCAAGGAAGAACAAGTTGAGGTACTCAAGTTTTCCATATTTTCTGCGTTTTTCATAAAACAATTTCAAAATCTAATTTGTTTATAATTCCATAAACATAGCTCCACTTTGAATCTTTTCTAAATTTTAAACAACTTTTAATGCAGATGGCCAATAATGCATTTAACGATCCATGGAATAAGTACCACCGAGTCCGAGAGCCTCCAAACAAGTCGCTTCCTGCAAGACTACTAGACGTGCACTTTGAAGTTGTTGACATCAAGGAGGTAGCAGATAATTGCGAGAGGTCCATTCAAACACTCGAGACAAAACTTGAGCAGATGAAATTGCAGTTAGATAGGATTGAGAGGGATTTGCAAAATCAATTCGGTGGAGGGAAAAATAATAACGAAGACGCTATTATATATTAGTTGTTTAAGTAGTTGTACTGTTTATGAATATGCTTTTGTATCTCTTTTCAATTAATATTATTATGAAGGTCTTTAATTAGTACTATTAAATCATCTCCAAACCATCATGTTTGCTTATAGTTCGCAACACATCAACTGTCGTTTAGAATATTAAATACGATGTTCCAAACGACGACTTGTTCTACTCCATTTCTGGAAAAGTTAATAAATTCATACACTATGTTCAGAACATATATAATGTGTTCCAACACAAAGATTTATGTTCGGAACGCACCTGGTATGTTCCAGGTATAAATGATAATCATTAACATTATACACGTCCAAATATCTAGAATATAGTGATAAATCATGTTCATTTTAATTAGAAAGTACAATTTATACTTGTTCGGGAAAAACGTGACAAATGATGCTCATTTCGCTTGAAAGGACCAAATATAGTTGGTAGACTAATTAGAGTGATAAATGTTGACAATTATCAGTAGTGACGACTAATTGAGTGACAAGTGATGATCATCAATCGTAAGGTTGTTTTAGAACAACCTATTGATGTTCGTCGCATTAAAAGGCTGTTCGGATCGCACAATTTTTAATGTTGCTATCTTCATCGTATGCTGATCCATATACATGTATCTAGTTTCGAACATCAACTAGAAGTTTGTCACATTTGTGTGTCGTTCCGAGCGCCTTGTTCATTTTTTTCACAATTAGAGTAGTTAGCGCGACAAAATATGATGATTATGTGACTATAAGTGACCAATTATACTTGCAAGAGTGATAAATTCATCAAATTTCATCAGAAAGACCACTTAGAGTAGTTTGTGTGACAAATGATAATCATTATGAGTAGAAATGGCCAACTAGACTTACTAGAGTGACAAATGATGATCACTATCACTAGAAATGACCAACTATACTTGTAAGAGTGACAAATGATGATCATTATGCCTACAAATGACCCACTACACTTGTTAGAGTGATAAATGTTTATCCATACATGTATCTAGTTTCGAACATCAACTAGAAGTTTGTCACATTTGTGTGTTGTTCCGAGCGCCCTGTTCAATTTTTTCTATCTTCATCATACTTTTTCACAATTAGAGTAGTTAAGGTGACAAAATATGATGATTATGTGACTATAAGTGACCAATTATACTTGAAAGAGTGATAAATTCATCAAATTTCATTGGAAAGACCACTTAGAGTAGTTTGTGTGACAAATGATGATCATTATGAGTAGAAATGGCCAACTAGACTTGTTAGAGTGACAAATGATGATCACTATCACTAGAAATGACCAACTATACTTGCAAGAGTGACAAATGATGATCATTATACCTACAAATGACCCACTACACTTGTTAGAGTGACAAATGATGATCATTATACCTACAAATGACCCACTACACTTGTTAGACTGACAAATGATGATCACCATCAATAGAAATGACCAACTATGCTTGTAAGAGTGACAAATGATGATCATTATACTACAAATGACCCACTATACTTGTTAGAGTGACAAATGATGACCATTATACGTAGAAATGGCCAACTAGACTTGTTAGAGTGACAAATGATGATCACTATCACTAGAAATGACCCACTATACTTGTAAGTGTGAAAAATGATGATCATAATAGCTACAAATGACCCACTATACTTGTTAGAGTGACAAATGATGATCATTATACCTACAAATGACCCACTACACTTGTTAGACTGACAAATGATAATCACTATCACCAGAAATGACCCACTATACTTGTAAGAGTGACAAATGATGATCATTATACCTACAAATGACCCACTACACTTGTTAGAGTGGTAAATGATGATCATTATACCTACAAATAACCCACTACACTTGTTAGAATGATAAATGATGATCACCATGTAAAGAAATGACCCATTATACTTGCTACACAGATAAATGATGATCACTATCACTATAAATGGCCAATTAGAGTTGTAAGTGTGACAAATGATGATCAATATGATAAGAAATGACCCACTATACTTGTAAGAGCGATAAATGATGATCACTATCACTATATATTCTTGTTATAGGGAGAAATGATGATCCATACATATATCTTGTTTCAAATATCCACTTGTTGTTTGTGATCTATTGTTTCTATCTTCATCAATCTTTCCACAGTTAGAGCAGTTAGAGTGACAAATGATGATAATTATAGAACTATAAGTTTGTGACCAATATATATATATATTTATAAACTTCCATCACCAAGAACACTTAGCGTAGTTAGACTTAGAACTGATGATCATTGTTACTATAAATGGCCAATTACACTTGTAAAAATTACAAGAGATGAACATTGTCACATTATAATTAAAGGGCTATGATCATACGTTCACTCTAAATTACCAAGTATACTTGTTAGAGTGACAAATGATTATCCATCTATCTTTGTTGTTTCGAACATGCTGTTAATGTTTGTCACATGAACATCTTGTTCGGAGCGCCTTTTTCTGATGTTGCTATCTTCATCGTATTGTTTTTGAAAATGTTCAGAACAGATAGCGATATGATTGAAACAACAAGTAGGTCGTGCGGAACGACTTCGGCACAATGGTAATTTACAGGACAAAATAACAATTTCAATTGAAATTTCTTGATCATTAGTACACAAATCATAACAATTGGAAATAAATAGAACCTAAAGTATGAACCAACACTTGATCTAAATACAGAATATGAGAACAATTAGTACCACAACTAGCAGTACCCCAATACCCAATTTTTTCCGCCATAACCGTGCCTCTTTCCTCTCTTCTTCAACAGCTTTCAACTTCTTAAGTAGACCCCATATTACTCTTTACGCTTGATCTGACATCTCTTCATCATGCCATCTAAAGTAGTTGCAGCCATTTGCCTACATAAAAAAAAAATACAACAAACAGATGACTACAAGAAAAAAATAAACCCATCGCCTAACCTGACCATATTGCATCAGTAAAACCTCCTTCCTGGATTTAGTTGAGTCCACGATGTCGTTAACTTCGCATAATCGCCACATCGACAAAATGGTACTACACTGCCACTATTAACGGATCTACTAGACATTTTAATGTAGATGTTTGATTTAATTTTGTAAACTGGTTTTATAAATAATGAACGGATATATAATGTGTTGGGTGGTGTATTTTTATTACCGTTGGTAAATAAATGTTGTTCACGCGCCCAATGTAATAATTTATAACGAGTTTGGTCTAGATCGAAATGATGTTTGGAACATCGTTCAAGGGAAATTCAAAAACGGCTACAATACCAATGCACCTATCAGCTAGACTAGGTTGCAGGTAGGTAGCAGCTAGGTCGCAATGATGTTCGGAACATCTTTTCAAGGATACGTTACACGAATTCTACTTATATAGGCTGACGTTCGGAACCCCGTTCAAAATTTAAAATACACAAACGGCTACAATTAAGCCGCTCAAATACCAATACATACACCAAACGGTTACAAACGTTTCAGTTGCCTCTCTTTGCTTCTATAAATACCCCATAATTCAAAGCATTTCAATCAACATTCATCAACTTACAATTCAAACCATTTCAATTCAAACCATTCATCATAAAAAATGGCACGTCAACAAAGAACAAGAGGTGGCAACACGGCGAGAGGAGCCTCCGCGGCTAGAGGAGCCTCCACATCGAGGCAAAACACAGCTGTTGCATTAGAATTTGCAGACGAACCACAAACTGAAAGAGCTATTGACATATTGGAACAACTAAGGGCAGAAGTGTGGGTTTGGAAGTTCCAGTTTGAGGGATTCCTACATGGCTACAGAAAGAACGTCAAAAAGATGACGAAGGAAATGCGAAGGATGAAAAGAATGCTCAAAGGGCTGCTAGCTGATAAGGCGATGCATTACCTTGACTGCTACTCCTCTCCTTCACGCTAGATGTGGATGTTCCTATTAATGTTTATTATATAATTTCTTTTTGAATGTTTATAATCTAGTATCTTTTGTTAGAATACTAGTATAAGTAGCATTCCTTTTGTAAAGCACTGACAGTGATGTGCAGTTTCTCCATTTGAATGCTAATATAACTAGCATTCTTTTTGTAAAGCTCTACAATGATGATCAATGAAAAATATGTTTTAGTTCCTGTAAGTATGTTCAGAACATCTTGATAACGTTCAGAAAGTTAAGCTGTCGTTCTGGAAAAAATCAACTTTTATACAATGAGATATACATGTTTCGAACATCAACTTTACGCGCAGAACATCACACTGTCATTCTGAACAGATAATGAACAATTTATATGCTCTGTTCATTTTCTAAAAAACTAATCCATCTATAATTAAATAAGCACAATATACCAAACGACTTTCAAAATATTCCGAACGGCATGTTAAAATCTAAAAGGCACAGCGTTTACGAGTTTCGTCAAAAGTCACTTTCCATAAAACCATTCCCAACAGACTCGTCGATTGCCATTTTACTCTTATAATTACCCAACAGTCACACATTGATTCCACATATTTCAAAATGCCTCGTCGTCCAAGAACAAGGAGAGCACCGATAAGAGGAGCATTGAGTTCAAGATGGCCTAGGGTTCCTTCCGCGAGTTCACATTCAGATTCTGAAAATTCGAACGACGGCTTGGACCAACTGAGGTATGAAGTGTGGGAATGGAAATTCAAATTCGAAGAATTCTTCCATGATTATAGAAGGGACATAAGAAGGATGAAGAGAATGCTTAAAGGGCTACTTGCTGAAAAGGGAATTGATTATGTCCCCTACTCCACACCACCAGGAACACCACCTGAAGCACCACCACAAGCTCTGCAACATACACCCTAAGTTCGATTGCTTATGATTATTTTAGTTATAATTTTATATGTCAGTGTTTATATTAAGGAACGATTGTCGTTATAGAACGAAGTAATATTGTTCTAGGGTAAGCTTAATTAAATGTTGCTGATGTTTGGAACATCATCTTGTTTTTCAGGAACAATAATACGTCGTTCTAGAGCTTATGTAATAATCGTCTAAATTTTACTGTCATTTTCTGTTGAATGCTGAACAACCGAACAATATATAAGAATGTTTGTTTTAATTGCGACTAATTATTGTATCCTTTTAAGCACATCAAAAGCTATTACTTGGTAAAAGTCATCCATACCTAATTACATAACCAAAATAAAAGTTAAAAGATTATCCAAATATAACATATTACCCAAATCAAGGCTTCATTTTGCCGTCATAAATACAAACGGCTAAACGTCGCCTCCACTGATCAGCCACATTGTCACAAATTTTGTCCATAGGGGTGTTTGTAATGAGATGCTCAATGTACATCAACGCGAACACTCCACAGGATTGCCCTGTTAGATTTTGTGGACAACGAGATCTTGGCACTCTCTCAAACAACCACATGTCTCCTTCCTTACACATCGGCTCCAAGTCTTTGAATAACTTAGAATTTCTGATATAGATCGGGAACATGTAGAGAATGGGGATAATTATTAGCAAGAACTTTTCATCATCATTGCAACCATGATTGCAATCATACACCCAAACCTTCGCTTCAACCATGTCAAACACCACCATCACGTAGTGATTGTCGTTGATGTTGAAGACGGCGAAGATCCTCTTAGACCCAGCCCAACACCTACCCCCTGGGTAGGGTAGCTTTCCATGTGCATACTTCAGATAATCCTCATCAAACTGATATGCATTCAACGCCTCATCAAACGGTATCTTATTATCGTGCGCCTCTTGTTCCAGTTGGTAGTAGCGTTTTTTCATGCTTGTCAAGAATGCCATATCCAAAATGAGGTCACTTTGATCGTAATGATCGGGGTAATTCAAATGCCTCTCCCGCATCATTGTCATCACAGCTTCTACATACTACATAACATATAAGAGACAAAAATAAATTGGAGTATAAGTGAGTGAAGGAAAGGTCTGTCTTTCCGAACATCATTCCATGTTCGGAACGAATGTGTGATGTTCTAGAAATCTATGAGAAGCTAGAAATGCTTGAGTTATTCCAAGCATAACACTGATGTTCCGAACACAGTTACAATGTTCCCTACAACGATGTGAAGTTCAGAAAATCATTCAAAAATAAACTTATAATGTCCCACAGCCATACAGTCTTGTTCATCAGATCTTTGAAATCAAGGTAATTCATCGGCAATCCGAGAAAAACATCTTTTTGTTTCTTCCTCTTTTTGATAAATGCGTTCAACGCCATCATTTTTTTCCGCTTCAATGGCTTGTAAATATCTACAGGAAGCCTCGGACAAATTTCTTCCTGCTTCTTCTTCTCTTCTGTTTGTAGTGATTTCACAGCCTTTGCAGGTTTTATAATCGTTTTTCTCTTCAACTGCTCAATCGTCTCCTGCACGGCCGCCATCTCCATCTCCATGCCTTTACGCCAATCATCGCGCTCTTTGCAATTGCAACTGCTACATTTGGGGATGTCGAATCCATCACCACCAGAAGAATCACCTTTGATTTGCTCAGAAGCACCATCCTTTGTCTCATAAGGCACAATCTGTTGCTCATAAGCCACCATCCTTTTCTCATAAGCCACGATCTTTTCATCATAAGCAATCATCTTTTGATCGTAAGCCAAAGTCTTTTGCTCCATTGCTTCCCTCCATCCGCTGCATTCATCACATTTGTAGCCTCTGCAATTAGAGCTCCTCTTCACTATACCAACTTCAGTGATACCGGCAACTTCAAACTCACCGCCAACTCCATCACCATCAGCTTTGTTTCCAATGTCAATATTTACATCTTGCAGGCCACCAATTCCCTCTTCATTGTATTCACCATCACTTCCAAACATCATAGTTTCTGGGGCTTCCATAGCAATTTCTATCACTTGTCTTGGAGCGGTTGCAGGATTGTTCTTGAAGATATAAATTGTAGTGCCACCAACAAGGCCAACGCTGCAAGCATCCTCAAACACTTTACAAAAAAGATCTATTGTGTCGTCCTCGGAGTCATCAAATGGCATGAGGTCTAGAAAGTAATCCATCTCCAGCTCTTCATCAGTAGGAATGAGGAAAGGGTGAACAACCTGTTAATATACCCAACAACATTAAATAAATATCAACTAAATTTTAAAAATCTTTTAAAGTTGTTTGGAACAAAGTCATGTTGTTCGAAAACATCAGAAAAGGATGTTCCGAACATCATTGACTGAAGCAATTGAGGGTTCTTCATGAAGATGTTCCGAACATCAATTAGAAATATCTCAGCAAACACGAGGTTGTTCCAAACATTACATAACATATATGGAAAACGGAATACTTACATGAACATCTTGTTGGTCAAACAACCTGTCCGTATCTCTTTCACAAATTTCAGTAAGTCTGTTTATGATCCTTGGCATTGTTTTTTCTTTTGGCAAATTCTTTGGTCTCAAGGCAGGAATAGCTTCATGAGCCCAGGCCATGAATACCCATGGAAAGAAATAAAGATTGTAAGTCTGGCTTCCTTCTGCACGAGGTTCCACTGGCTTGATTAGATATTCCATTGTTAATTCAAAACTCATCCTACCCCAAGGATAACGTTGGAATGCCTCAAGATCGGCGGACAAGCACACTGTCACGACCCAAAATCTGGATCCATGATGGCACCTAAACGATATTGCCTAGGCGAACCAACAGAAACAAAAATGCGGAAATAAACTGAAAGAAGAGAAACATGATGAAATATATATATAAAATTGGAATCCAAAAGAAGGTAGACACCCCTGTCTACTATACCCAACAAACACCAATGGAGCATCTATAGAGTGACTCAATCGAAATAAAATACAACAGAAGTGAAGTGGAGTCTATCTCTATACAACACTGGCGGTACGCCACCGTGGACTGTACGGTTGGCTCACCTCAACAAAATAATACAGCAGCCTCGAACGGTCGCTACTGTCTCGATGGCTATCTAGAAGAAGTACCTGCACATGTGGCAGAGTAAGTTATGAGCCGAAGCCCAGTAAGATCACTGACAGGCCCGCTAAATTACCCTTGCGGGACAAGTCGCAGACATGCATCGCAAGCAACTAAGCATGTCGTTTCTACGTAAATAAATAGCGCAGTCGCACATATTCACAATATAATTATCCAAGTATATATATATATATATATATATATATATATATATATATATATATATATATATATATATATATATATATATATATATATATATATATATATATATATATATATCCATACGTATGTACCTATGTACATACAGATAGCATATGTCACATACACATTAAGTAAGCTAGTAGTCTCAGAATATCATACACAAGTCAAAGAGGATTATGCCCACCCAACGTAAGGCCTAGGTCAATCAAACAGTGGTTTGGAGGTCCCATCTCTACTCCCACGCCGACTAACCTAAACCTACGGTAGGCTAGCAGCACCGCCAACGGACGTAGGCAACAATACATTCATCACTCAATATCAGCACGCACCCTGTGCGGCTCCGTCTATAGGCCATAACGCCATTGTCAACATAAACAACATACCAGTGACCCGTAGTCACTGTCTCAATCATAAGGAGGTAGACCACTGACCCGTAGTCGTTGTCTCATCTCATCTATATACGACCACACCACACCCCCTGTCAAGTGTGTCGTGTCTCAACAATCTAGTGACCACACCACACCCCCTGTCAAGTGTGTCACATCTCAAATATCTAGTGACCACACCACACCCCCTGTCAAGTGTGTCACATCTCAATAATCAAGTGTCCACACCACACCCCCTGTCAAGTGTGACACATCTCATAGTATAGGCGACACCACACCCCCTGTCAAGTGTCCCTCTATCCGTATTAATATCCACGACATTAATAACAATAACAGAAATAATAACAGAAATATTAATAACGATAATATAACACAGTCACTGTAACCAAGATTGGTTATGCTAGCTCAATGTAAAGCGGAGGTTAACCCGACGACGGTTTGGAGGTACAATCCCTACTCCCGTGTCATCTAACAAAAGGTTACGAGGAGTCAGCACTACACAACCCGTCATAATAACCATACAAGTACCAAATTCGTACATAAGCCGGCAGAAACCTCGGCAAGACATAATCAATGATATGCCGGCAACATCCTCGGCCATATCCCCAGGTCCTTGCTATCTAATCATGACATAGCAAGCAATCCCACAATATAAGTCATCGCTATCTCAATGTAGCGTCTAGACCGGCACATACCTCGGTCAACTCATGTACTCACTATTTATGATCAAATAATAGTAAGCAATCCCACAATATAATTAATCGCTATCTCAATATAGCGTCTAGACCGGCACATACTTCGGTCAACTCATGTCTTTACTATTCATATTTAATTAATAGTAATATACCTAGCCAACGCTAGTCAATTCATATTTAACACATAGCCCTAAGCTAATCACATAAGAGTACCCGAAGCGTACTAGCATGCTGGACGTATCCACAAGCAAAGTAGAGGTCAAGTCTCACTTACCTCGAATTCCGGTTCAAAGCTAGGAAGCAATCTCCTTTCCTGCTCTTCTTGTCCTCGGGGAACTTTCCTCTAAGTCTATCAAGACAATATAGCACTCATTAGTGCTCAATTATAGAGAACTAAGCTCATATACGACTTAGGGTAAAATTACCAAAATACCCTCGGGTGGGACCGAGCCCAAAATTAATAAAATATATATTTTCGGACTCCCCACACTCCCGTGAGTCCAAATATGCAATTAGATTTCTCATACGAGCCTTGCTCGTTGATTTTCCCCAAATATTAAAATTTAGGATTCTAACTCATTTCCTATGAATCAAGCTTTGATTCTCATAATATATGATATGAGATGAGTTATGGAGGCTTACCTTATGATTATACACGTTTTGAACCTTCCAAAATCGCCTCCAAATCGCCTCCTTTGAATAAAAATTCGGTTTCCCGAAATCTGTCCCGAAATGACCCTTTTATAGCAGTTTTTACCACTGTAACACCTTCTGTTCCAATAATCATAACTTTTGATAGGAATATCCAAATGACCTGAAACCAATGGAATTAAAACCACAACTCAAAGGGCTACAACTTTCATGTTTTGAGTTTTTCCTAATTCCTTACGGATTGGCCGGAAAAATGCCATTTTTCCGGCTGCTCGCAACAGAAACAGTAGCAGAAACAGCAGTTTCGCACCAGAAAAATCCGAACTGTTTTGGGTCCAAACGGGACCCTACGAAGCTCGGAATGACCCCAAATTTTGCACACAAGTCATAAAATACTTGGGTGACATGCTCGTCCAGACGGAACTCAATTCGGACCTCCAGAACTCAAAAAGTGGGTCCCACGGCAAAGGTTCAATTTTCGACTTTCGCCAAAATAGCGAAATTTAACCAAACGACCTCGGAATCCAATTCTGAAAGTTGCTACAAGTCACAAATGACTATACGAACCTAACGGAACTTTCGGATCTCTCATCGGAGCTCATTTGCTCAAATCGAGCTCGGAAATCTCTTTTAACTCTTTTAAACTTCCGAAACGGGAACTTTATCAAAAGTCCTATCAAACGAGGTCCGTTTTCAATTTTGAAGCTTGCTACATATCTTAAATGACGAGACGGACCTAACGGTGCGCTCGGATTTTCCATCGGGGTTCGTTTACTCAAAACGACCTATCGAAACCCCAAATTCCTTTCCGGAATTTCATAAACGGATCCTTTTCTCGAAAACCTATCAAACGTACTCCGTTTTGATTCAAATTTCACGAACAGGTCATAAATGACCTAACGGAGCTTTTGAGACAATCGGCATACAGATCGAGGTCTCGTTTCTCGTAACGACTATTTGAGGGTCGTTACATTCTCCCCCACTTAGACTCTCGGCCGTCCTCGGACGAGCCCAAGTCTACGGTAGGGTCCACAAACTAGCCACGAAGCTGGCACGGATTTCGAGGACCCCTCGGTACCACCCGAAATCAATAAAACTTAAAATACGAATTCAGGCTTAGAAAATATACGGATTTCATACCTGAATCATCGAACAAGCGCGGATGCCTCTCGCGCATCTCGAACTCAAGCTCCCAAGTAGCCTCGGCACTGGAGTGATGTCCCCACTGAACTCTCACAAGCGGGATCACCTTCGACCTCAGCTTACGGACCCCTCTAGCTAAAATAGCAATGGGCTTTTCCGAATAAGCTAAGTCGCCATCCACCTCCACGGAAGCCATGTCGATCACATGAGATGGATCACGAATGCACTTCCGGAGCATCGACACATGAAACACTGGATGAACTGACATAGTGGGAGGCAAAGCTAGTCTATAAGCAACAGCGCCAATGCGCTCCAATATCTCAAAAGGCCCAATGAACCTAGGACTGAGCTTGCCTTTCTTCCCAAATCTCATCACACCCTTCATGGGCGACACTCTGAGGAATACCCGGTCCCCAACCATAAACTCAAGATCTCTCCGCCTCCGATCTGCATAAGATATCTGCCGGCTCTGAGCCGTACGGAGTCGATCCTGAATAACCCGGACCTTATCCAAGGTCTGCTGCACCAAATCTGGCCCCAACACCTGGACCTCACCAGACTCGAACCAACCAATGGGCGAGCGACATTTCTGACCATACAATGCCTCAAACGGAGCCATCTGAATGGAAGCCTGATAGCTATTATTATATGCAAACTCTGCTAGCGGCAAATGACTATCCCAATGGCCTCCAAAATCAATAGCACACGCCCTCAACATATCCTCGAGGATCTGAATAGTCCGCTCGGACTGGCCATCAGTCTGCAGATGAAATGCAGTGCTAAGATCGACCCGAGTACCCAGCTCTCTCTGGAAAGACCTCCAAAACTGAGCTGTGAACTGAGCACCTCGGTCGGATATGATAGATACCGGAGCTCCACGCAACCTCACAATCTGCTCGAGGAAAATACGAGCCAAACATCCCGAGGTATAAGTAGTCCTCACTGGAATGAAGTGAGCCGACTTAGCCAGTCGATCAACTACTACCCACACGGAATCATGCTTGCCCGCGGTCAGCGGCAAACCAACTACGAAATCCATAGTGATCTGCTCCCACTTCCACTCGGGAATAGGCATAGACTGAGTCACCCCGGCTAGCCTCCGGTGCTCATACTTCACCTGCTGGCAATTCAAGCCCCGAGACACAAAATCAGCAACATCTCTCTTCATCCCTTTCCACCAAAACAGCTCCCGAAGATCATGATACATCTTCGCAGTATCATGATGAATGGAATATCTCGAACTATGAGCCTCTACCAAAATCATCTGCCTCAGCTCCTCAATAGCTGGAACACAAACCCGGCCGTTAAGCCGCAAGGCACCATCATCACCAATCACGAACGAGGACACTCCCCCACTCAGGACCCTGTCCCGGAGATCTCTCAGATAAGGATCCTCGAACTGCCTTTCCCGAATCTGGGAAGCTAGAGACGACTGCGACCCCACATATGCAAGCACCCGGCCTGGAACAGAATCATCAAACCGAACGCCACTAATGGACAAAACCTGCAACTCACGAGCCAACGGCCTCATATCAGCATCAAGATAGGCAAGGCTACCCATGGACTTCCTAGTCAAGGCGTCGGCTACAACGCTAAATTTCCCGAAATGATAGCGAATAGAAAACATTATAATCCCTCCAAATAATTCTGGGTCCATCACGCTACCGCTGCGCCATTCTGATCCCGCCTTCAATACCGATAGCCACTGACTCGACATGGCAACCCAGTGTCGCATGACAGGATACCAATAAATCAATATCCCTAGTGACCTCAAATCCATCATATCTAAAACCAGCGAGTCTACTAGGGACTCTACACCGCATATAAGAACATAAGCGCTGCCAATAACCCTTATTCATACATATAAAATCTCCCGATAGATATACCATCCATTTAAGGATCATCAAATAAGGGCAAATCCAATCCTTGCCCTAATAAGGGCAAACCCAGGCGATAGATATAAATAAGCAAAACCCCGGGTTAAATAAACAACGGCACTGCGACCACAAATAGAATGCATACTTGCAATATCATCAGTAGGTGCCTCGGCACCCTGCCTGGTCATAGCATAGCCTGCACCGCTCCTCCTGAACCCTGGCATGGGCATCCTCCAAGCGCCTGGCAGCATCTACTACCTTGCGATAAGTCATGCCAATCGCAGCTGTGGTGACAGCAAACTGCAACAGAGGGTTAAGACCCTCAATAAATCTCAACACCCTGTCCCTCTCGAGTGCCACCATAGCTGGCGTATAACGGGACAGCTCCAAGAACCTGGTGTCATAGGCAGACACCGACATGCTTCTCCGCTGCAACCTCTAAAAATCTTCTCACACTCCTGAAGAAAATGATGGGCAGAACAAGTGCAGATGTGCCATCAAACTGAGGAGGCCTGATCTTCATAAAAGACTCAATCCTCCAAGCTACCTCCTCGGTACCCATAACCGGAATAGGAATAGCGGAACCCGGCTGAACAACATGACCCATATCCGGAGTAGCCTCATAGGTCGGCGTACTCATAACTGGAGTGGTCGGCTGAGGTGCCGATACAGGTACTGCAGCATCCCTACTAGCGGGGGCCCGATGGCTGACCATACCCACTAGTCTCATATACTCCTCCGAATAAATCACAACTGCGCCCGACACGATAGTAGGCAAAGATGGAAGTGGAACAGGTGCTGATGGTGTCGCTGCAGACACCGGAGGAATAGCTGTGTCCTGCCTAACAGTTGGCGGACGACCTTTCCAGGCATTAGTAGGGGCTCGCATCTGTGCTGGTGCTGATGTACCAGCCTACGCTCCCTGAGCGGCTACCGTGGCAGAAGATGACCTCGTCTTCCTCATCTCAGCGGATATACGAAGGAAAAAAAAAGGTCAGCACCCGTACACTACATCGCACGACAGAGATGAAACGAAGGGAAACATTTTCCTAACATGACCTTGTAGCCCCTCGCTCATAAGTATGGATGCACAACATACCCATAAGAAAGACTCTACTCAGACACTGCTCCATTGACTCCTAGGACTCGACTTAGAACCTAGAGCTCTGATACCAAACTGTCACGACCCAAAATCTGGATCCGTGATGGCACCTAAACGATATTGCCTAGGCGAACCAACAGAAACAAAAATGCGGAAATAAACTGAAAGAAGAGAAACATGATGAAATATATATATAAAATTGGAATCCAAAAGAAGGTAGACACCCCTGTCTACTATACCCAACAAACACCAATGGAGCATCTATAGAGTGACTCAATCGAAATAAAATACAACAGAAGTGAAGTGGAGTCTATCTCTATACAACACTGGCGGTACGCCACCGTGGACTGTACGGCTGGCTCACCTCAACAAAATAATACAGCAGCCTCGAACGGTCGCTACTGTCTCGATGGCTATCTAGAAGAAGTACCTGCACATGTGGCAGAGTAAGTTATGAGCCGAAGCCCAGTAAGATCACTGATAGGCCCGCTAAATCACCCTTGCGGGACAAGTCGCAGACATGCATCGCAAGCAACTAAGCACGTCGTTTCTACGTAAATAAATAGCGCAGTCGCACATATTCACAATATAATTATCCAAGTATATATAATTATATATATATATATATATATCCATACGTATGTACCTATGTACATACAGATAGCATATGTCACATACACATTAAGTAAGCCAGTAGTCTCAGAATATCATACACAAGTCAAAGAGGATTATGCCCACCCAACGTAAGGCCTAAGTCAATCAAACAGTGGTTTGGAGGTCCCATCTCTGCTCCCACGCCGACTAACCTAAACCTACGGTAGGCTAGCAGCACCGCCAACGGACGTAGGCAACAATACATTCATCACTCAATATCAGCACGCACCCTGTGCGGCTCCGTCTATAGGCCATAACGCCATTGTCAACATAAACAACATACCAGTGACCTGTAGTCACTGTCTCAATCATAAGGAGGTAGACCAATGACCCGTAGTCGTTGTCTCATCTCATCTATATACGACCACACCACACCCCCTGTCAAGTGTGTCGTGTCTCAACAATCTAGTGACCACACCACACCCCCTGTCAAGTGTGTCACATCTCAAATATCTAGTGACCACACCACACCCCCTGTCAAGTGTGTCACATCTCAATAATCAAGTGTCCACACCACACCCCCTGTCAAGTGTGACACATCTCATAGTATAGGCAACACCACACCCCCTGTCAAGTGTCCCTCTAACCGTATTAATATCCACGACATTAATAACAATAACAGAAATAATAACAGAAATATTAATAACGATAATATTACACAGTCACTGTAACCAAGATTGGTTATGCTAGCTCAATGTAAAGCGGAGGTTAACCCGACGACGTTTTGGAGGTACAATCCCTACTCCCGTGTCATCTAACAAAAGGTTACGAGGAGTCAGCACTACACAACCCGTCATAATAACCATACAAGTACCAAATTCGTACATAAGCCGGCAGAAACCTCGGCAAGACATAATCAATGATATGCCGGCAACATCCTCGGCCATATCCCCAGGTCCTTGCTATCTAATCATGACATAGCAAGCAATCCCACAATATAAGTCATCGCTATCTCAATGTAGCCCGGCACATACCTCGGTCAACTCATGTACTCACTATTTATGATCAAATAATAGTAAGCAATCCCACAATATAATTAATCGCTATCTCAATATAGCGTCTAGACCGGCACATACTTCGGTCAACTCATGTCTTTACTATTCATATTTAATTAATAGTAATATACCTAGCCAACGCTAGTCAATTCATATTTAACACATAGCCCTAAGCTAATCACATAAGAGTACCCGAAGCGTACTAGCATGCTGGACGTATCCACAAGCAAAGTAGAGGTCAAGTCTCACTTACCTCGAATTCCGGTTCAAAGCTAGGAAGCAATCTCCTTTCCTGCTCTTCTTGTCCTCGGGGAACTTTCCTCTAAGTCTATCAAGACAATATAGCACTCATTAGTGCTCAATTATAGAGAACTAAGCTCATATACGACTTAGGGTAAAATTACCAAAATACCCTCGGGTGGGACCGAGCCCAAAATTAATAAAATATACATTTTCGGACTCCCCACACTCCCGTGAATCCAAATATGCAATTAGATTTCTCATACGAGCCTTGCTCGTTGATTTTCCCCAAATCTTAAAATTTAGGATTCTAACTCATTTCCTATGAATCAAGCTTTGATTCTCATGATATATGATATGAGATGAGTTATGGAGGCTTACCTTATGATTATACACGTTTTGAACCTTCCAAAATCGCCTCCAAATCGCCTCCTTTGAATAAAAATTCGGTTTCCCGAAATCTGTCCCGAAATGACCCTTTTATAGCAGTTTTTACCACTGTAACAGCTTCTGTTCCAATAATCATAACTTTTGATAGGAATATCCAAATGACCTGAAACCGATGGCATTAAAACCACAACTCAAAGGGCTACAACTTTAAAGTTTTGAGTTTTTCCTAATTCCTTACGGATTGGCCGGAAAAATGCCATTTTTCCGGCTGCTCGCAACAGAAACAGTAGCAGAAACAGCAGTTTCGCACCAGAAAAATCCGAACTGTTTTGGGTCCAAACGGGACCCTACGAAGCTCGGAATGACCCCAAATTTTGCACACAAGTCATAAAATACTTGGGTGATATGCTCGTCCAGACGGAACTTAATTCGGACCTTGCAGAACTCAAAAAGTGGGTCCCACGGCAAAGGTTCAATTTTCGACTTTCGCCAAAATAACGAAATTTAACCAAACGACCTTGGAATCCAATTCCGAAAGTTGCTACAAGTCACAAATGACTATACGAACCTAACGGAACTTTCGGATCTCTCATCGGAGCTCATTTGCTCAAATCGAGCTCGAAAATCTCTTTTAACTCTTTTAAACTTCCGAAACGGGGACTTTATCAAAAGTCCTATCAAACGAGGTCCGTTTTCAATTTTGAAGGTTGCTACATATCATAAATGACGAGACGGACCTAACGGTGCGCTCGGATTTTCCATCGGGGTTCGTTTACTCAAAACGACCTATCGAAACCCCAAATTCCTTTCCGGAATTTCATAAACGGATCCTTTTCTCGAAAACCTATCAAACGGACTCCGTTTTGATTCAAATTTCACGAACAGGTCATAAATGACCTAACGGAGCTTTTGAGATAATCGACACGCAGATCGAAGTCTCGATTCCCGTAACGACTATTTGAGGGTCTTTACACACACCACACATTCCTCTATTCCATAGTTGGAATCCCTCGCACAAAGAATAGTATGAACAAACCAAGCCATGCACAGATTTACATACCACTTCTTGGGACAGGTTCTAGAACATACCAACTCAAGCAAGTCACCAGATTTCACAGCTTGCTTTTTCTTCGGCTGTTTTTATTTTTTGGGCTTGTTGAACTTCCTCTTTACGGGTGAAGGTGAGGGTGAGGGTGAAGGTGAGGCTGAGGGTGACTCATCCACCTTCTTCTTCCCCTTCTGCTTCCCACTACCCTTCTCCTTCTACTCCTTTTCCTTCTTCTCCTTCTCCTCCTTTTCCTTTATCTCTTTCTCCTTCTCCTTCCTCTTTTTCTCCTTGAAATAATCAACAACAAACTTCCACAATTCCTTCCCCCTTTTCATTCATTTTTTCCATGTATTGTTTACTTGGATAGGGCCAACAGTTTAGCCCTGTCATTAGTGCAAACTCGGATAGGCCAAAACGTGCTGGCAATCCATTGAAGGATATCCAAACCTCTTTTTGCTTCTTGCAAATAATCCTTCGCATGAGGAGGTTATGCACCAACATGGTGCCAAACAGTGAATATTCCGGTAATTGTAAGAAAGGACTGAAACAACAATTGACAAATCCCCTTCTCAACTACAATTTTTTCAGAACCTCCTTGAACTGTATCCCCTAGCCAACGAAGAACGAACAGCAATCTTCCTATTAAAAGGTTCATTGTTGGTCAGGAAGGTCTTGAAGAGACCATCAACGTTACTCTTGAAAGTAGTATGACCAACGTCTTCATACTGCACATAATTTTAGCATAAAATGAATCACAATGATAGTAAATTAATAAATGTTCGGAACATGCTTATTTTGAGGTTCTGAACGACAGTAGCAACTGTTTGGAACAACACGTCACGTGTTCCGAACGAGAACTACCAGCCTTAATGCTGATGTTGGGAACGTATAAATGTCATGTAGAACATCAACATTGGCGGTCCGAACAATACGCGTTTCAATTCAACTATTACCTGGTCTTCCTCCAGCTTTAATCCAGATGTTCCTTCAGCAGTTTCCTTCTCTTCACCTGCTTCCTCTTCAACATTTCCACCTGTATTATTTACAGCTTCCCCATCTATTTTAACTCTTTTTACACGATCCTTCTGAAAGTTGCTTTTTAAAATTACATCCTCCGCCTCTCTTCTACTTCTTTTACTGCTTCTTAGACTCTCCCCTGTTTTATCTGCTTCCCCCTCTACTTCTTCTCCTTTTTCTCTACTTAAATCATCAGCCTCTTCATTTTTTTTACCACCATCTTTCTCTTCCTTTTCACCATCACCATCTTCCATTCCAGTCCTCAAAAAATCACTTTTTAACAGTTCATCAATACCGGCGTCATCTAAATCCACCCTTTTTTCACCCTCATCTGCAGCCCTCTCCAAATCCTCCCCACCTTTACTTAGATCGTAACTTGGTGCTGGACTTTGGCTTTCCTCTTGGGTATCACCTTTGTTCCGTGGACCTACTACTTCTCCTTGGCTATCGTCGTCACTCTCCACAACTAATTTTCTTTTAGTGGTTCTAGTAGTTCTTGGGCGTTTAGGAGTAGGTTCTAAATCTGTAGGAGTACGTTCCGAATCTGAAGTAGTAGGCTTCTCAAGTTTCTTCTTCGGCGAAGGACCCTTTTTTTTAGAAATTGCCTTCTTGGGAGTCTTTGTAGGCTGCTTCTTCTGCTCATCTTCATCTTTATTTCTCGGTCTTAAATTTACCATTTTTCTGCAAAGCAAAACAAGGGGATACGAAATTTAGTTACAGAAAATCATGAACATCCTATTAGATGTTTAGAACCTCAGCTACTATGGTGTTCGGAACATCAAGACACATAACAGCAATAACTTCAATTTGCAACTAAATAAAGCAGCGTTGGTTCCCGGAAAACCCTCAAATCGTCACAATTTAACCAAAAAATGTAAACAGCCTAAAAATTTCAGTTGAACATCGAAAATCTCCTTTGTAGTTCGGAACTACTTTACCCATTAAAACACATAATGTCATTCAATTTCAACACAATATTACACCTTTTGTACAAAAACAAACACCCAAATCATCGTTAATCACTGTCGACGAAAAAATTAAAAACAAAAACCTAGGTTCGACATTTACACCACAGTTTAAATGATAATGACATTGTTTACCTTTTATATAAAATACTTTGCTGTATTGCAGGTCGGATTCCTTGAAAACACAGAGAACTTGAGAGTATTTGGTTTAGATTTGGAGCGAAAAAAGAGATGAAGTGTGGAAGTTGAAAAGAAGCCACGCGGGGGAAGGGGAAGGTTAACTGATGTTGTTCCCAAGGTTTGAAATAATTATTATGTATGTTTTAAAAAATACCCTCAAGTTTTAAAAGTGTTAATTTGATCCATGATTAGTGTTAATCAGATTTAAAAAAAAATAGAAAAGAAAAATTGAGGACCTTTTCCGCAAAAAAAGACTTGTGGCGTTTCACAAGTTTAAGGTGGTGTTATTTTTTTTTTTAGTACAGGAGGGTACTAAAAAGGGCAGTTGGGACCCACTCTTAAGTCAAAAGAATTGAGACTGGAATATAGTGTCCAGGGTGTAGGTGGAACCCACTCGGACGTGGAGAAGTCACCGTCAAAGCTGCTTATTTTAAACTGTGCGTTGTTGGAAGCAGTTAAGCACAGCCGCTACACTGAATTTACCAGGAAGCTGCTTAAACTAGGAGTAGTCAAAAGCACTTTCTTTTTTAATCACTTACCTTTTTCTTTCTCCTTTTTGTAACTTGAATTCGGCGTTACTGATGATAATTAATACTACTAATTTCATTATGATAAACAGCTTAAGCTTTACAAGTGTGATCTAGTACCACAATTATTTACCTTCTTTCCCTTTTATCTAGAGTCCGTGCTGGAGTTAAGTTTACATTATAGAAATTTCTTTCTAAATACTTTGTGTAACTAGTTTTCCACACCTTTACTGTTGAATCAAAACCAATATGAATTGATTATTGTTTACTAGGGAGTTGAACAGAGGATCGATACTAGCTACTCTACTAGTGAGTGCTATTAACACTCATGTGCTTCTTGGAGTAGCCATGTCATATTGTACACACTAGAATTATTATACTCAATACTCAAATATCCCAACAAGTAATTCAAGAATCTGGATTAGGAGACAAGAATGTTGTAAAGTTCAAGCAATAATACTTCAAGTTTAACCCCTAAATTCAATGAATACTCCAAATTGGTAATAATGACAAAACACACACAGCTGCCACCAAATCTGTTCACAGCACAAAATCAGCTCGAAATTAAACTAATTCAAACAAGTGGTTGCAGATCTACAGGTCCTTTTCAGTTAGAAGAACCCCTACCTACTTTACACAACGCTGCTTCCAAGAACCAACCCACCCAACCACCTCCCACTTCCAGCGGTCCCCAACCAAAGAAGCTCTACTCAGATTCAAAATTTACTGTCGGTGAATTCAAGATGGATAAATTTTTATTATAAATGCATATGTACCCATTGAATTATTTTTTATCAATAATATTTTAACTCAAAAATTGTGGTGTAAATATATACTCTACTAACTATGATAGTTAAATTTGTCAGTTTAAGTTTGTATACACTACCCACAATGTTACTACAGTTGTTTAAACTATCATCTCAATGACATAAATAACAATATTTAACTCTTCGTAGCAACTCTAATCTTTAAACTGGTGTTTGGATAATCTTTACAAAAAGTACTTTTGAGTGTCAAATTACGAAAAAGTGCATTACTAAATTTCATTGTGCACGTATCAAAAATTTAAAGTTTTTTTCAATAAAAGAGTTAATATTTTATTTTCATTTAGTTTAAATATAAAATAACAAAATATAAATACTATGGTTTTTAATTAATAGAAATAAAGTTAAACCAAAAGAGAGAAGCAGAAAATAAAGTTTTGTTTATATTTAAAAAATATATTGATTAAAATAATTAAATATAGTATAAAAAATAATTATTTTTGTCTTAAAAAATTAATAAACTGTTTGTGTTTTATTTCTGGCAAAACAGGCTATAAAACAGAGCAGTAAATAAACTTGTAACTGATGAAATGCAACAGATAGGTCAATACTCCCTCCGTCCCAATGAGTGTCTGGATTTGACTGTGCACAAAGTTTAAGAAAATAAGGAAGACTTTTAAATCATGTGGTTTAAAATGAAATGCGTGTGTAATGTGCGTCAGTGCCTTCATATTTTCAAAATAAATCTTAAATTTAAAGAGTTGTTTTTAGAACAAATAAAAAAGAAAAGACAGATACTCATGGGACGGAGGGAATAGTTTTGTAGAGTTAAAAATCTGAAAAGACATCAGCTCAAGTTCATGCATCCCAATTATGTGTGTACATCTCTATATAGTGCAGACATAAATTCCTCTCTATAAATACTCCCTTTACATCACTTAACCTCATGACTTATTCATCAAACTAACCACTCACTCACTAGTCAGTACACAACCCAAGGCTCCAATTTAAACTTTCTTCAGCTACTTTTCAAAAATATGGAAGGAAGTAGTTCAACTTGTTCATCATCATCATCTGAATCTTCACTGTCAGCAGGTACTCCTAAAACACCAAGAGATGGAAACAATAACAAACCTGAAAGAATAAAAGGTCCATGGAGTGCTGAAGAAGACAAGATATTGACAAGATTTGTTGAGCGTTACGGTGCTAAAAACTGGTCCTTAATAAGCAAATACATAAAGGGTCGTTCTGGAAAATCATGTAGGTTACGATGGTGTAATCAGTTAAGTCCAGAAGTGGAACACCGACCATTTTCACCAGCTGAAGATGACACCATTTTAGCAGCTCATGCTAAATATGGAAATAGATGGGCTACTATTGCAAGATTACTTCATGGTCGTACTGATAATGCTGTTAAGAATCATTGGAATTCTACGTTAAAAAGAAGGCAACAAATTCGTAATAACGTATCTGTAGTTGAGAGTCCAATAATTATTATAAGAAGAAATGATATTATTGTTAATGCTAATAACTGGGATGAAGTTGACCCAATGACAACTTTGTCATTAGCTCCACCGGGTTGTCGGAGAAGAGTTTGCCGGTGGAGTTTTGGGATGTAATGAAGGATGTCATTGCTAAGCAAGTGAGCGAATATGTTGCTTCATCTTTTAATTCTCCGGGGTTTCCTTAATTAATTAGCATGATTATGATGTTTCTTGTTAATTCAAATCACTTGTTTTGTTTATAAAATTGCTAATAATTTGTTAATTGACCTTTAATGGAACTTGAATCTCCAATTATAAGTGTATCAATTCTTGAGCTTTATTGATTATATCATAATAGAGCCAAAATCCCACTAGAGTTGGTCCAACTACAAGGAAGAATCCAAAATGTCACGATTCAAATTTGAACATTACCAGTTTGGATTCTATCTTCCCTCTTTGGAAATTGTTTGACAGGGTTGCTTAAAAAACTGGCTTTTTCGACTACCATCTATCGACCGAAAATCGGTCGAATCGGTCGAACACTAAAATTTTCTGTGCCTGTCGACCGAATTTCGGTCGAAGGAGCGGTCGGAAGCCCCGTTTTTAATTGGGGCAGAACACCCATTCTCGGCATATTCCTTCTTCCCCAAAATCATAAAACACTCTCTAAAACCCTCCCCAACCTTTATACTCGAAATCCACCATAACCCACCCCCAAAATAAAAAATCAAACACATTCTACCCTCCTAAACACTACATATAACAAGAAATTTAAGGTAAATTCTTAATTTTAGGGTTATTTTAATTACTTTCTAAAACTTAAACCTTAACTTTTTTACTCAATTTTTTTTTGTAGTTTTGAAGCATATAACTAGTGGGGAATCATTATTAGGTGCTATTGGGGCACAAATCAACCTCGAGGTAAGGTTTTTTTTTTAATTAAATCCGAATTTAATTATGTATTTAATTATTTTTTAACTTTGGCCTATAATGTTGCATAGGCAGTTAATTATTAGTTAGCAAACTTTATTGTAGTTATTGTTGGTGTTGAAGAACTTGTTTGGTGTTGTTAGCTATTATAAAGTTAGGTTTGTGTTGTTTGGGATTGTTGTAGTTGTTGGGGATTGTTGGAATTGTTTGGTAGTGTTGTTTGGAATGTGTTGTTGCCTTGGTGTTGTTAGCTATTATAAACTTGAATTGCTTTGATAATAGTAATTAATAGGGTGTTATTAAAAAATATTATTTGTTTGGGGCATTTCATCAAATAAGTTGCGAGCATTAATAAACCCGACAACATTAATCTTGCTATAGTGATTACAAAAAAGTGGCAAACTATTATAAAAAAAATCATACATATTATTTCTCAATCTTGCAATGTTTGTGTAGATATGGACATTAATCGACGCCGTATGTGGATGGATAATAGAAACTTTCCTGAGCGGCGGGGGTTGAGGCATTCGTTTGTAGCGGGTGTTATGGAATTTCTTGATATAGTCCGCAACACAGACGATTATTTAAGGCATGGCAAAATTAGGTGTCCATGTGAAAAATGTGAATGTGTAAAGATACAAGATTTGGAGAATGTCGAGGTCCATTTGTATAAGAAGGGGTTTATGCCAAATTATTACGTTTGGTATAATCATGGAGAGCCTTGGGACTTGCAGCAGCAACTTCAAAATCTTAAAAATATTCATGGCGCTAGGAGTTCTCCGGTTGTGGAACCAGACCAAGCAGCCGGGTATAGAATGGAAGATATGGTGAATGATGCTTTTGGGATGTACCCGGCTAATGATCCCCTTCAGCCGGATACATCACAGCCAAACATTGAGCACATTCCCAATGCCGAGGCAAATCAATTCTATGAACGGTTGGAGGAAACAAGTCGTCCATTTTATGAGGGCTCGGTGCATTCCCAGTTGTCGGTTGCTGTTAGATTGATGAGTATCAAATCAGATTTTAGTATTTCTCAAGCTTCCATGGATTCCATCATTGCCCTTATGAATGAACTAAATCCGACAAATATGGCCTTACCAACTACTTATTACTACACTAAGAAGTTGGTTTCCTCGTTAGGGCTTTCTGCCGAGAAGATTCATTGTTGTGTTAATGGTTGCATGTTGTATTATAAGGATGATGCAGACCTGCAGACATGTAGATTTTGTGAGGAGCCTCGGTACAAGCCTAAGCAAAATCCTAAAAAGAAGCCGAAGCCTGTTAAGTGGATGCATTACTTGCCCCTTATACCACGGTTAAAGAGGTTGTATGCTTCGATGAGTTCTGCTCCACACATGAGTTGGCATCATGACCGTACCAACCAGCCGGGTATTCTATCCCATCCATATGATGGGGAGGCATGGAAACACTTTGATCAAGTGTATCCGGCATTTGCTAGTGAGCCAAGGAATGTAAGGTTGGGTCTATGTTCTGATGGGTTCACCCCTTTTAATGTCTCCTCTACGCCCTATTCTTGTTGGCCCGTATTTGTCACTCCTTACAACCTGCCTCATGGAATGTGCATGACCAGTCCTTATCTGTTTTTGAATTGTATAATACCGGGTCCACATAACCCGAAAGCCTCTATTGATGTATATTTGCAGCCTTTGCTTGATGAGTTGCAGATACTTTGGTATGAAGGAGTTGAGACTTATAATATATCAACAAAACAGAACTTCCAAATGCGTGCTTCTTTGATGTGGACTATAAATGACTTTCCAGCTTATGGGATGTTGTCTGGGTGGTCCACAACAGGTAAGCTCTCTTGCCCTTACTGTATGGAAGATACAAAAGCCTTCACTTTGAAATATGGAGGTAAATGCACATGGTTCAACTGTTGCCGTCGATTCTTGCCAATGGATCATCCTTTCAGGAATAATACTAGTGCATTTATGAAGAATCAGGTTGATTTTGAGGAGCCTCCACAAAGGTTATCAGGCATAGAGATATGGGACAGGGTCAAGGAGCTTCCTAAGGTAACTGAACAACTGCCATCTAAAGCACCTGGTTATGGGGTTGAACATAATTGGACTAAATAGAGCATTTTCTGGGAGTTGCCTTACTGGAAGGATAATCTTCTTCGCCATAATCTGGATCCAATGCATATTGAGAAGAATTTTTTCGAGGCCATCCTTAATACTGTGATGGATGTCCGGAACAAGACAAAGGACAACGTGAAGGCACAGTTGGACCTACAGCTACCTCGTAGGCGACCTGAGTTACAGGTAGTCCACGAAGGCAACAACATTTTCTTGCCAAAGGCTTGTTATACATTCGACGAGGATGAGAGAAGGATGATTTGTGAGTGGGTGAGTAATTTGAGGATGCCTGATGGTTATGCTTCAAACCTAGGGAAAGGTGTGTTGATATTACTGGTGGGAAACTGCATCACATGAAAAGCCACGACTGTCACATCTTCATGGAAAACATGCTCCCAATTGCATTCAATGGCTTGCCTGATAAAGTTTTGAAACCGCTAACAGAGACGAGCCTATTTTTTAAAGAGCTTTGCAGTAAGACATTGAAGGAAGAGAACCTTAACTTGTTGGAACAGAACTTTCCGGTAGTCGCCACTAAGCTGACAAAGATCTTTCCGCCCGGGTTCTTTAACGTGATGGAGCATCTTCCGATTCACCTAGCTGAAGAGGCTCGGCTAGGAGGTCCGGTGCACTGCAGATGGATGTACCCTTTCGAGAGGTAAGCTTCCATATCTTAGTAACTTTCATTTTTTTAATTAATCCAACTTAATTCCACTAACACAATAATTATTGCAGAATTATTGGTAAGTGTAAAAGGGACGTGAAAAACAGGAACCAAATCGAGGGGTCAATATGCGAGGCATATCTGGCTAGAGAAACTTCTCATTTTTGCTCTTACTACTTCGACAAGGATGTTCCATGTTTGCGCACTAGGCCGGATCGGCATGATGTGGGAGATAATAATGATCCCAATTACCCAGCGTTCTCTGTATTCAATCAACCAGGCAGGGGAAATACATCTTCCGAAGTATGTCAGTTCAATGAACTGGACAGGAAGGTAGCTACAACACATGTGCTGTTGAACTGTCCCGAGGTCACGCCTTATTACAAGTATGTTGTATTTTAACAATACTGCCTAATATTCGCTGTTCATAAGTATATTCGGACTAACGTGTATTTCCTCGGCTCATAATGCAGTCACTTTGTCGCTGAGTTCGGTGATGCGGAAGTTTACGAAAATTTTACAAATTGGTTTACAGAATTTGTAAGTGTTTAACAAACTCTTAAATTTTTTCCTTATATTTAGATAAAAATATTTATTTACACAACTTCATTAAATTTTTATATAGGTGAACAATCCGGTGAATGGCATCACCTTTGATTTTCTGCGACATATATGCCATGGCCCATATTATAAATACAAAAGGATGAATACGTACTTTGTAAATGGGTACAAGTTTCATACAAAGCAGCGGTCGGAGGGTAAGAAAATATACAACTCAGGTGTGTCCGTGAAAGTAGGAACCAGTGATCAAGGGGGCGACTTTGAATACTACGGTGTGATTGAGGAGATGTTAGAGGTAGAGTATAGTGTCGGTTGGCCTCATAAGAAATTGGTTCTTTTCCGGTGCAAGTGGTTTGATCCCAGTAACAGAGGTACGAGGGTAGACCCGTCTTCTAAGTTAGTTGAGGTTAATCACAAAAGGTCATATGGACACTATGATCCTTTCATCATTGCCCAGAAAGTAAAGCAAGTGTGGTTTGTTCCTTACCCTCGGACAAAGAACCCAGCAAGATCAAAGGCCAAAGCCCATTGGTGGGCAGTTATAAAAGGAAAACCGGTGGGATTAGTTGAAGTCCCTGATCTTTTAGATGTTGCATACCAGAACGAGGTCTCAACCGTTCCATTGATAGCGGACAATGAACTAGCTGACCAGTTGCAACATATTAATGGCATATATGAGCAGTTAGATGCATCTGTAGCTAGTCGAAGAAAAAACCCAGTTAATTTTGGAGAAGGAGCTTCAAGGGCAAATGATGATGATGAATATACAGATGAAGAAGAATTAAACGATGAGGATGAGGAAGAAGAATTGGCTGATGATGATGATTGACCTTATCTGTACTTTGATGTTTTATTTTTTTAATAGGCTAGTTTAATGTACTTATATAATTATAAACATAAGAAGATATTTGTATTCTTATTTTTGTGCAATGAATGAGTTTATTTAATCTATTTAACCTGCCTAATTTTTGTGCAAGGAATGTGCTAGTATGTTACATATTTACTTGTTCCTTAAGTAATGTGAATGTGTCAACAGGTATGAAGAAAGTGTTTACAAGAAGGAGGGGGCCTAAAAAGGCAGGTGAGCCTTCAGGTGAGCCGGCACAGGACACTCCTACTTCTCAGGTGCCGCATCACCTTCCTACAGGAGCACCTGCAGGATACAGTCCAGATTTTTTCAGGCCGCCCGGCATGTCTCAGGTGCCGCATTCGCTTCCTACAGGAGCATCTGCCGGATACAGTCCAGATTTTTTTCAAGCCACCTGGCATGTCTCAGGGCCATCCTGGTTGGCGGCATAACTTCAGTAGTTATGACATGACTGAGACCCAGGCCGGTCCATCCCAGGACGTTCCCAGACTAGGCGATCCCACACAGTCCACTACTCCGTCTGGGTCGACTCAGCCGCCTTCCGACCCATCTAGCCCTACTGGCCCTTCGGTACAGCAGGAGATTCCTTACTATGATTAAAGGTCGCCCTATTACATCGGTGAGCCTGGCACATGGGAAGACGGGCGGTTGATTATTTATCCCGAGGGGGATAACAGGTAAGTATCTTATTTTTGAAGTTCTTATCTATTTAGTAGTAAGTTTTTAAATGTTAGTATTTCTATTAACCCTTCTGTTTTTTTATGTAGCTTTTGCCCCAACACTAATGCTACTCCTGTGGTGACGAAATGCATGAAATCTCAGTGGAAAGAATCGTGGCCATCCTGGGGCGCTTTACCCCCCTCAAGTAAAGCAGCGGATAATGCAGGCTTTTTAGGTGATAAATATGCATACGGTTTATCACTAATTGCAGGTTTTTCTAATGATTATGTTTAAATAAAATATTTTGATGAATATTGCAGGTTCAGTGTAAGTGGCATCCGGCTCTAGACTATAAAGTCCGTTCTAACTTCCCCAGGAAATGTGGAGAGTTATTCAAGAACGCAATGTATAATGCGCGCAAAAAGGGAAAATGCCCGGCTTCCTCTATGATCATCAATGGAGAGAGCTGCAGAAATATTGGGATAGCCCCGAATTTCAGAAGAAGAGCGAACAAGGGAAGAAAGCGCGGGCATCAAGTAAGGGTGGATCGCTGCATACCGGTGGCTCAGTTAGCGCTGCGACGCAGAAGATTCGCTTGGTAAAGTAATTTAATTTATAAGAATTACTATAATAGTTTATTTTTTATCTAACTTGTTCTCTTCTTTAATTTGTAGGAAAAGCAAGAAAATCGGACTATTCCACTCTCTGAAATGCACAAGATCCGACATATCAAGAGTGATAAAAAGGGCGGAGAAGTCTGGGTCGAGCCCCGCGCAAAAGAGACCTGGGTAAGTAATTAAATTCAAACTAAAGTCGCGCCAATCCTTCAACTTTTATACTTCATATTTGTACCGTTGATATATTTCTATTTTTCAGGAAAGAGCTACAAAGGCCGTTGAAGACTGGCTGCGACTCAACAATCTGAATGAGGAAGCAGTACCCCAGCACCACTAACGCTCGAGCAAGAAACCAATTTATGGTTGGAAGCGGTCGGAGGGGTGAAGAAGGGGTCCGCGTATGGCCTTGCAACTCTGTATTCATCTGGCAAGCATAAATCGAACTATTTGGGCTCGTGTTCTACTGCTCCTTCAAGCTGTCAAATTCCTGAAAAAATGACTCGGATGCAAGAGGAGATCGAAGAGCTGAAAAGACAAAATGAAGCTATGCGCTTACAACATGAGGCTCATCAACAAGAAATGCGTGAAATGATGCAACAAATCCTCCTTAACAAAAAAAAAAAAAAAAAAAAGGCAAAGGAAAGCGTGATAGTTCGGGAAAGGGAAAGAGCAAGAGCAGACGTCGCCACCGTTCACCGTCTCAGTCTGATGCCGGCTCTAGTTCGGGTTCTAGCCAGTAGTAGTAGTGATTGTTGAACTTTAAACTATTTGTTAAGCTTGTTTGATTATTGTAACACTTGAACTAATGTTGAAAGACTCCTTTTCTATTGTTTGGCTTTGTTAGCCTTGTTTGAATATCGTTTATGAATGTGTTTTGTCTGGTTTTTCTGCGTGTTGCTGAATTTACAGGTGGTGTAGGGCTAATTTCAGATTTTATGTTGCAGGTTTTTACAGATTTTCGACCGACTTTCGGTCGATAGCTGGTCAAAAAAAATTACCAGCCTTTCGACCGAATTCAGGTCGAAATTTTGTTCGACCGAATTTCAGTCGATAGGCCTTCGACCGAAATTCGGTCGAAGTCGGTCGACGTTCGACCGAATTTCGGTCGAAGGCCTATTTTCAACCATATTTGGGTCGACCACCACAATCGATCGAAATACAGTCGATGTGTCGACCGTATTTCGACCGATTGGGCGGTCGAAAAAGACAATTTTTTTAGTAGTGTTACGAATATATAGTTACAAGTTTTGATTTTCTACTCTACTAAAAGGTAGAAAATTAATGATGTATAAATACTTAACTATCACAGTCATATGATTAACAACGTTCAGACATGGTATTGAACATCAGTGAGTGCTAATTTAATTCAATTTCAGTTGTCTTGTACTCATATGTTACGTTATAATTAGAAGCCTTACATCCACTGCCTTAGTTCTTTCTTTGGGAGGTGTTACAAATAGATTAGGCACTATATGTGTGGGCATCTTCTCTTTGCCACATCAGGGTAATTTAAATAGGCTTGAAATTTTAGTGCAACAAACAAGCAAGTTAATGACATCCCATATGATGTCAACTTCAATGGTCATGAAGAGGGGAAAGTCTTACTTACGGAAATAGAAAGCCTTTAATATTTCCTTCGATGCAATTTCTGTGAACCTACTTTACGGTCTTGTTGAGTAGTGGCTAATGCTGGTCCAGCTGAGGGTGTACAGTAAGTTAAGAAGTTAGTTAGGAGGTTAGTTAGTTAGAGGAGTTAGTTAGTTAGCTAGGAGTTAGTGTAGGCTATATATACACATACATGTACATTGTATCAGTAAGAATGTTCAGTTAACAAAAGAAGATATTTTCTCTCTACATTGCTTCCTCCCTAAGCAACTTCTCTAAGCAGTTCCATGATCTAATCCATGGAGCTAACATGGTATCAGAGCGAGAAACACTGATCTCTGGCAGATAATTCCTTGATCTCTGAGTAGCTGCTCTGTTCTTCAGCTAAGATCAGGACTGAGTTTCTGTGTTTTTCTGTTAACCTAGTTTTTTTCACCAAATTTCCACTGCTTGAAGCTTCTTCCTCAGTATCAATGGCGACTCCAAATGAAACAGGATCATCTAGCCGCAGTACGAGTGCAATTGACTACAATCACCCATTGTTCCTTCAATCCACAGATACTCCAGGTATCTCACTTGTCTCTATACAATTAACTGGTTCAGAAAACTATGCCTTGTGGAGTAGATCCATGCGCATTGGTCTATTAGGGAAGAGTAAGCTAGGGTTTGTAGATGGGAAGCATACTAAGGATAAGTTTGATGAATCACTCCATGATCAATGGGAGAAATGCAATGCTGTAGTACTTTCCTGGATAATGAATACTGTTAGCAAAGACCTACTGAGCAGTATTGTTTATGCCTCAAATGCTCACAAAGTTTGGGTGGATTTGAAAGAGAGATTTGATAAGGTTGATGGATCTAGAATTCTGCAATTGCACAAGGAGATAGTCACTCTGTCCCAAGGCACAATGACTGTAGCAAATTACTTCTCTAGGTTGAGAGATTTGTGGGATGAGTTTGATGCCCTAATGCCACTCCCTGGTTGTCCTTGCCCTGAGTCTAAGAAGTTCTCTGAGCACTTTGACTATCAGAGACTTCTGCAGTTCTTAATGGGGCTAAATGACACCTATTCCCAGTCTAGAAGCCAAATTATGATGATGAACCCCATACCCTCTGTGAACAAGGCTTACTCACTTATAGTTGCAGTGGAAAGTCAAAGAGGCCTAGCAAATTTCACTCAGCTAGCTCAGGTGACTGAGGCTTTGGAAGCCACAGCTTTGTACAGTCAGAGAGGGGGTGGAAATAACAGTCACTCGAGCAGGAACTCTAAAGGAAGGAGAAATACCCTTGTGTGTGAACACTGTGGATGGAAAGGTCACACCAGAGAAGGGTGCTACAAACTAATTGGCTATCCGGATGACTACAAGGGCAAGAATGCTGGTGATCATAGATCCAAGTTTAAAGGTGAGAACACTGGTAGAGCAGGCACTAATAGCCAAGCTGGAAACTATGCTAATCAAGCTGGTCATTCATCAATGCCACAACCAGCTCCCTTCTTCTCTCAGGAGCAGTATCAGCAGATCATCCAGATGCTGTCAAAGGGAAATGATGAGGCTTCTATGGGTACTGCTGCAACTGCAGGTACTCTGACTGCCTTAATGTCACAATTTGAAACACAAAATTGGATAGTGGACACTGGAGCCTCCAATCATATGTCATCTAGTCTTCAGATGCTAAGCAAATATCATCCTATACCTGATGATAAAAGACGTAGAGTTCAGTTACCTACAGGAAGTGTAGTGTCAGTAACTCATGCAGGGAGTGCATGCATTTTTAAAGATCAGGAAATCACTAATGTGCTTCACATTCCAGACTTTCAGTATAATCTACTGTCAGTCTCTCAACTTACCAAGGAGTTGAAGTGCTCAGTTGTGTTCTTTCCTGATTTTTGTATATTTCAGGACCTCTACAGTGGACAGGTCCGGGGGATTGGTAAGGCAGAACAAGGTCTCTATGTGCTGAAAGGAAAACCTGCAGCATCAGCTGAAGGCACAGAGTCACACAAAAGGGCAAACTCAGTCAACAGGACAAGTGAACTAGGTAACAATAGTCTGTGGCATAAGAGGTTAGGTCATGCACCTCTTGATGTAATAAAAAGGCATGAGTCACTCAGAAGCCTAGAAAGTGCTATGCCTCATCATTGTACAGTCTCTCCTGTAGCTAAACAAACAAAGTTACCTTTTCCATTAAGTACAACTATCACTCACTCTCCTTTTGAATTGCTGCATTGTGATATCTGGGGACCCTATAGAGTTCCTACTCATGATGGGAACAAGTACTTTTTAACTCTGGTAGATGATTTCACCAGGTATACCTGGTTGTTTCTCATGCCTACAAAATCTGACAGACTAGTTGTGTTGAAAGATTTCCTGTTCAGAATACAAAACACATTCTCTACTACTGTGAAAACTCTGAGAACAGACAATGGAAGTGAATTCTTTAGTGCAGACTTTAAGAGTCTGATCTCTGAACTTGGCATCCTTCACCAGACAACCTGCACTTATACACCCCAGCAGAATGGGGTGGCAGAGAGAAGACACAGAACAATCCTTGAGATGGGCAGATCACTCAGGTTTCAAGCTGCAGTGCCTCTCAGATTCTGGGGAGAGTGTGTTCTAACTGCTGTATACCTTCTAAACAGGTTACCCTCCAGGGTTGTCCAATACAAGTCTCCATTTGAGAAACTGTATCAGCATCCCCCATCTTTGACTCATCTCAGGGTGTTTGGCTGCCTAGGCTATGCTGCAAGTCCTAGAGTATTGGACAAGTTCTCCCCTAGAGCAGTTCCTGCTGTCTTCTTAGGCTATTCCTCCACACAGAAGGGGTACAAGATGTATGATATTCATTCCAGGCAGCTATTTGTCAGCAGAAGTGTTGTCTTTCAAGAAGACACATTCCCTTTTAAGCATCCAGCTGCTCTGGGCACCACATTGTTTCCTATTCTCAGCTTGCCCCCTGACATATCTGAAGTTTTTCCTCCAGTACCAGAAGTAATGGCACCTGCTCCTATAGATGAAGGGGACCTTGTCAGTGATGATGGTACTCCTGCATCTCCTAACCCTGCAGATCATATCCAAGACAACACTGAAGCTCCTCCTCCACCTTCACCTCCAATAGCTCAGAGGAAAACTACTAGAATTGCCAAGACTCCTGCTTGGCTCCATGATTATATCACCACCACCACTCCAAAATCCTGTCCTTATCCTATTTCCTCCTATGTCAGCTATGACAATGTTTCACCAGCCTATCTGCTGGCCATGACTGCATACTCAGCAATTGTTGAACCCAAGACCTTCAAGGAAGCAGCAGCTGATCCTAGATGGGTAGAGGCTATGCAACTTGAGATTGCTGCCTTGGAAGATAACAACACCTGGACCATTGTTGATCTTCCTAGTGGAAAAAGGCCTATAGGGTGCAAGTGGATATTCAAGGTGAAGTACAAAGCCACAGGGGAAGTAGAGAGGTTCAAAGCCCGACTGGTTGCTAAGGGCTACAGCCAACAAGAGGGCCTTGACTACAAAGAGACCTTCTCTCCTGTGGCCAAGATGGTCACTGTGAGATCTGTCATTGCAGTTGCTGCTGCCAAGAACTGGCCAGTGTTCCAGATGGATGTTCACAATGCTTTCTTGCATGGTGATCTGGTAGAAGAGGTGTTCATGACAATACCTGATGGGTTTGCAAGACAGGGGGGCATAGGAAGGTCTGCAAACTTCACAAGTCACTGTATGGCCTCAAGCAGGCCCCTAGACAGTGGAATATGAAGCTCACACAAGCTCTGCTGGCAATGAGGTTCAAGCAGAGTCACTATGATTACTCACTTTTCACAAAAAGGTCAGGCAGTAACATAGTAATCTTCCTAGTGTATGTGGATGACTTGATCATCACTGGGAACAATCAGGAGCTGATAGATCAGACAAGAGCAGGTTTGCACAAAAGATTCAAAATGAAGGACTTAGGGGAGCTGAAATTCTTCCTAGGGATTGAGGTAGCAAGGTCAGAAAAGGGCATTGTTCTAAGCCAGAAGAAATATGCTATAGAACTCATTGCAGAATTAGGACTTGGTGGATCTAAGCCAGCAGGGACTCCACTAGAATTGAATCAGAAACTCACTTCAGTAGAGTATGACAAGTTCATCAAGGATAAGAATGCAAAGACTGATGGTGTGTTAAAAGACATAGGAATGTATCAAAGGTTAGTGGGGAGACTGATGTATCTAACCATGACAAGACCTGACATTTCATTTGCTGTACATGTTCTAAGCCAGTTCATGCATTGTCCTAACAATCTCATCTTAAAGCTGCACTCAGAGTAGTGAGGTACATAAAAGGGGCACCTGGGCTGGGGCTGCTAATGCCTGCAGCTAATACTAATCAACTATTTGCATACTGTCATTCTGACTGGGGAGCATGCTTACAAACCAGGAGGTCTGTCACTGGATATCTTGTAAAGTTTGGTGGAGCACTAGTTTCTTGGAAATCAAAAAGGCAAGACACTGTGTCCAGGAGCTCAGCTGAAGCTGAGTTCAGAAGTATGGCTTCATGTGCAGCAGAGATAACCTGGCTTGTGGGGCTGTTCAGAGAACTAGGTGTACCAGTACAACTTCCAGTTGATCTGATGTGTGACAGCAAAGCTGCAATTCAAATTGCTGCAAATCCAATCTTCCATGAAAGAACTAAACATATAGACATTGACTGCCATTTTGTGAGGGAAAGAATCTGGCAGGGATTGATGAGGACAAACTATATCTCAACTACAACTCAGCTGGCAGATCTACTGACTAAGGGGCTGGGAAAGGCTCAGCATGAGTTTCTGTTGAACAAACTTGGAACCTTGAACATATTTGAACCATCAGCTGGAGGATGGGTGTTGAGTAGTGGCTAATGCTGGTCCAGCTAAGGGTGTACAGTAAGTTAAGAAGTTAGTTAGGAGGTTAGTTAGTTAGAGGAGTTAGTTAGTTAGCTAGGAGTTAGTGTAGGCTATATATACACATACATGTACATTGTATCAGTAAGAATGTTCAGTTAACAAAAGAAGATATTTTCTCTCTACATTGCTTCCTCCCTAAGCAACTTCTCTAAGCAGTTCCATGATCCAATCCATGGAGCTAACAGGTCTTAACCAAATTATGATATTTGTAGTTATAATTTTTTGCAACTTGAGATCTAAAATAGATCACATTACTATTTGTGTGGTTATAAAAGTTTTTATTGAGATTATAATTGAAAATAACAAATTTAGAAAGATCATTCTTTCTTTAACTAACTTAAAAGATAATATGTGCAAATAAACTTCAATGGACAGAGGGAGTATTAAATGTTTTACTTCCTTAAACTGGCTATTAGATGAGTCACTACTTATAACAATTTTAAAAGGAGATAAATTTTTATCTTGCTTTGAATTGTTACTACGTTCAAATTAATCAATTAAAATCATTAATTTGGGAAACCAACAACATAAACAGGGAACAATTTTATCATGTGATACTTTTACAAGCAAAAAAGGTTGAATTATTGGAAGATGCAAATCGGAGAAAAAGAAAGAAATAAAGACGCACACACACACACCAAAAAAGTTGCAGCATGTTTTGTCTTTTTTAAGAGTGGTGAAACAAATGGAATGTTCCCACTTGTAAATTCAACATATTTTGAACGTGCGCTACTCCTCATTCCATGTGAAGGCAGGTTCTTTTATTCAGCCACCATATTTGTTAAAGCCTCAAACACTGTAGGACCCCATGCAAAGGAAGACCACTTTCAATGGATACCTTTAATTGCAATTAAGGGTGGCTAACGGTCCGGTTTTGACCGGTCCGGATCGGTTGAGACAAGACCATTGTCCCTAATGGGCCCCAGTCCCGCTCCCGAACCGATTCCACGAAAAAAAACCGGATGAACCGGTATAATTTTGGGCCGGAACCGGCCGGACCGGACCGGACCGGTCCAAAAAATTAAAAAAAAAAAGGAAAAATCTGGTGGATCTAGCCGTTTCTAGCCGTTGGGCAACGGCTCTTTTTACCCCCTAGCCGTTGTCCAACGGCCAAAAACGGCCAATTTCACTTCTCTACCACCCCATAACCACCCCTAACTATATTTTTCTATAAATACCCCATTATTTCATCATATTTTTCACACAAATCTTCCAATTCTCTCTAATTCTCTCAAATTTTCTACAATATTGCTATTATTCTACTTTGGCTATTTGTTAAAAATTTATAATTTGGCTACTTTATCAAGTTCTATTTGGAGTTTCTATCAAAGTTATATTTGGCTACTTGGTGAAGTTTACAAATATCAAGTATTGGGTCAATTGGAGGCGCTACGTGGTTGAAATATCAATTTGGCTATTTTTACAATTTTTCGATTATCAAGTATTCAACTAATTAATTGAAGTGGAGGCTCAAGTTTCAACTTCACCTCAATTATACGGTTATATTTGGTTGGTCGTTCCTACTTCTACTCTTTTATTATTTTTGTCATATATATTTATTTTATTTGCTATTATTATGTCTCAAAGAGGTTCAATTGGAACTAGTAGTGGGGGGCGGGCACGTGGTCGTAGGGGAAATAGGGGTAAAGAAATTGCTGGTAGTTCTAATTAGTTCACCCACATAGATGATTCTCAATATTATCATAATGTTAGCGCTGGTAACATACTTGATCACGAAATGTTAGAAACACAATATGGGAATCAATGCGGGGTTAATTTAGAAGAAACACCTGAATTTCAAGCTAGTCCACCCGAAGTTCAGTCAGACTTGCCTCCTGAACCTCCTACTAGAATACCGGCTAAACGTAAGGAAATATCTGATGTGTGGGATTTTGCATCAAAGAATGTTGCAGCGCAGACGGCCTCTTGCGGGCTTTGTGATAAGGTGTGGGTTTTTAGAACTGGGGGTAATGAGGGTGGGACGGGTAAACTTAGGCAGCACTTACAAAAGAAATGTCCTAAAGAATGGTCAACGTGGGCGGGTGGTATATATTTAGGGACCGAACATGGAGGAGTAGCGCATGATGAATCATCGGGTACCCAAACAAGAATTAACCAAACAACAGGAGGGCTTCTTACTTATGATAAACAAAAGGATAGGGAAGCTATTGCTAAACTAGTTGCCCTCGAGGGTTTACCTTATAGTTTTCCTTCTTCTACTGGTTTTGTTCGTTATGTTCAGTCTATATATAATCCCTCTTTTCATGGTTTTCCAAGAACTACTGTTAAAAATGATATTATTAAATTTAAGAACGAATATCAGGATTATTTGCAATATATGTTTGATAACTTTGACACTAGAGTATGTCTTACTACGGATTTGGGTCGTTCTACTAATGGATGTGATTATATTACTGTTACTGTTCATTGGATAGATCCTGATTGGGTTTTTCAAAAACGTATTATTCCTTGTAAAATTGTTGATGAACCACACACGGGAAATTATATTTGTAATAAAGTTTCATCAATTTGTCGTACGTACTTTATATCTAACAAAGTTTTTAGTATTACGGTAGATAATGCTACAAACAACACAGATGCACTTAGGAGCTTGATACCTATTTTGAACCCTCCTTTTCCTGAATTTTTTCATGTTAGGTGTGCATGTCATATTTACAACTTAGCAGTAAGAGATGGTCTTGTCTTGTTTAACGAAATTATCGCAAAGGTGCATATAGCTATTACTTATATTTTTAGAAATAAAAACTAAGAAAGAAGACGAGAATGGGAAAGAAAATGTGTAGAATTAGGAATGCCAATTAGGAGAGTCCCAAAGGAAGTTGGTACTAGGTGGAACACTTTATATGAGGCATTGAAAGTTGCTTATGAATATAGACTGCCTATTTCTCAAATGTGTAATAAACATTTTATGCAAATCTATCACCTTCAAGATCAGGATTGGCAACTTGTTCAACATCTTCTTCAGTTTTTACAAAAATTTTATCAAGCTACTTTAGAATTTTCCGGTCAATATTATCCAACTACTCCTACCATGTTATATTATATAGCTGGAATATCGAAATTATTGAAAATGTATAAACAATATGAAGTTTACTTACCGGCTGTAGAGTTAATGATTGAAAAGTTTAGAAAATACTTTTTTCCAATTCCTCATCTTTTTTACATTGCTTCTGTGTTGCATCCTGCTTTTAAAATTAAGTTAACTGAACGACTTGTTAGAAAAGTATATGCAAATTTAGAAATTACTCCAGATGAAATTGCTACTAATGGGTATCCAAGTGTAGACGAGGCTGTTGCTAAAGTTTATGCAGATACTGTGGCTGTTTTTGGAAAGTATAGAGCTTGGGCAGACACTGCTACACCAACGGAACCAATACTATCCACCGGGCAAAGTTCATCACATGCGGGAACGAGCACTTTTGGGGGACTTGACGAAAAGTTGCTTTCAGAACAGGACGAGTACGGGGAGGAATACAGCGAGTTTCAAGTGTATTTAATTCAATATCCAAAGAAACTTAACAACTTTGGAACTGCGAATTTGTTGGATTATTGGAAGAATCAAGAATCGCAATTTCCAATTCTTGCAAAAATGGCCCGGGATATATTAACAATTCAAGCTTCATCAGTTGCATCGGAAAGCGCTTTTAGCCAAGGAAGATTTCAAATTGGAGATCACAGATATTCGTTGAGGGAGGAGGCAATGGAGACAGGAGTTTTATTCAGGGATTGGATCAGAGCAGAGCGAAGAAACTTTGGTCTACCAGAACTTACTAAGGAAAAGGGCAAAGCATATCTCGATCAAATTTTGAGCGACGGAACAAGTGAAGGGAGTCAAACCGGCAATGAAGAACAAGAAGAAGACGAAGAACCAGAAGGAGATGATGAACAAGATCAACAACGGCCAGTTCCAAAAGAAAAGCCTACAACTATCCTCAAGAAACTAGCTAATATGTTTAAAAGAATGTAATTTTCTAAATAAGAATTTTGAATTTACAAGTTTGAAGTTTAGATGTAATTTGCACTACTTATATCTTAAACAATTCAATAAAATTGCTCCAAGTCTTGGAATTCAATTAAAATCATTAATTTGGGAAACCAACAACATAAACAGGGAACAATTTTATCATGTGATACTTTTACAAGCAAAAAAGGTTGAATTATTGGAAGATGCAAATCGGAGAAAAAGAAAGAAATAAAGACACACACACACCAAAAAAGTTGCAGCATGTTTTGTCTTTTTTAAGAGTGGTGAAACAAATGGAATGTTCCCACTTGTAAATTCAGCATATTTTGAACGTGCGCTACTCCTCATTCCATGTGAAGGCAGGTTCTTTTATTCAGCCACCATATTGTTAAAGCCTCAAACACTGTAGGACCCCATGCAAAGGGAGACCACTTTCAATGGATACCTTTAATTGCAATATCTTGGACTCAACATTAAAATACATTTAGGATGGGTTATAATCCTAAGGCTACATAACATATTTGTGAGTTAGTAACATGGAAGTTCTCAAGATAACGATTCAATAACCAACATCTCACAATTCAAACTGCAGAATCACTAGTCTTGATCAAGCCACCTTCTAATCTCTGTCTCTTCAGTTAGGTAATTCATTATATCAAGCTTCTCCCCTATAAAACCTGATCAGCAATACAGACCCCTCAAACCAATAAAAGGAAACAAAATGTCAAAATAAAGAAACACCATCTAATGGGAAGATAAGATATGTTTTAGAACACAGTTATATTTATGCTGATTAATATAAGGGTAACCTTTTTTAAGTAAGATGAAGTTATTAGCTAATAGGATTATGAGCAATCTTTTACACATACAATAGAAGAGGTTACATGCAGACCTCACAATTACATCTTTTATCCGACAAATATTCTTTTTACCCTACTCATGAAGTGGACTGGAACGAACTGAATCAATGAGTTCCAATTTCTGAATGTTAACAAAATGATAGAGAAGTTGCATAAAGGAATACCAAAACAACAGAGAACTTGGTCACTTGGATATAATTCCAAGATAAATGTGTGAACAAATAGAAGGCTGCAAATAGAACGCACAGTTCAGCGGAAGAGCATGACAATCTTCACATCTGGAAACAAAAAAACCAATAACGGTGGAAGTTGGGTTCGTACACAACTGTTTGCGAGATAACATTAGCATATGGTTAATTAGAGAATCAATGTACAAGCACATTTATATACTAAGAGATATGCAGGAACACTTTTGAGTTTCACTGTTTAAGCAACTCTCTTTCTGAGATTCATTGTTTCAGCTCTGAACAAGTTCTTGAAGGACCTTTTTAGCTTGAGCAAGGCTGTCCATGCGACTAGCTTCTGAAACCCATATATTTTGCATGGGAAGCATCACCATATCCAGCTCACTTAAATGTGTCTCCAGCCGCCTGATAGCATCTGAACTCATGAGACTGCCAACAACAGTCTGCCAAAGAAACCAATAAAAAACACATCCTGAAGTTACTTTTCATAAAGAAAGAAAAAAGAGCAGCAGGAGGAAATAATGTAGCTGCTGAGATTGCCGGAATTGGCTGACTGGATATAAAGTATAACCAGCATATAAAAATAGATTTAAGTTCACTCAAAAGCACCACCTTAACCTATTATCTGGTAGTTCCTAATGCCTATGCTTATTCAACCAACAGATTGTGTAATCTATGGAGTATGTGGTGTCCCATTCATTCAACCGAACTATTGGGAACTCACAGTCCTAAGCACCTAGAGTGAAGTGGGAATGAAAAGTAGGTTAAACACCTTGACTGCCAAAACAGTAGAACAAATTCACCGCGACTGGAACTACTTCGCGTAATTGGTTCTATTATCATTACAAGGTATAGTGACTATAAATACAAAACCACTTGTATTACTCCTCTATAATTCTCTATAATTTATATTACATTTTTATTATAACCGAGAAATCCCTGAGCCCAAGTGGCGTACTGTCCGAAACTCGGTGGATAACGGGCCTGCCTCTACCCTACCAGACATTACACACAATTCATACATGCATAAGCATTGCTCGTATTACTCCATACTATAAGATGAGAAGATATTATACATGTGACTGCTGATGAAACTTACAAAAAGGGTGCTGCAGCAAGCTTTGAGGATGAGGGATTGAAAGAAATCTTGATCAGAACTACTTATGATTTTGTCAGGTTTGGCAGAAAACACAAGATCTTGACATGATGAATCAAAGGTGTAAGCCTGGTTTTTCACTGTGATCCTGCCATGCCGCTTCATAATTCTCCTTAAATGGGCAATAGTTAAACTACTGCATGTTTTCTTTTTCCTGGTCTTCCTCGACCTCTTGCGAGTATTAGCATAGGTTTCACCTGAAACTTCTTTATCATGTAACCCCAGAAAAACTGCTGCCGTTTCCCAACTAGCCCAGCAACAACATGATGATGACCCGTCATCTGCATAGGGAACAATCGTGGAACATTAGCTTTGTTTGCAAACTGGATAGATAACTTTTTAGAAATTAGGACAAGATCAAATTGTCTGTTGCAAATGAGATTTTTCCACTAGCAAAGAAACTTCATTAAGTATTGGGAAAAAAGGGAAACAATCTGAATAGGAATTCTCTCTCTCTCTCTCTCTTCCCACCCCCCCCCCCCCCCCCGGCTCCCTCAAACTCTTCACCATCACAGAGATTCCTCCAAAGATCCATTCCTTCAGCTCTTGTCACAGCTTCAGCAAATACCTAAGTTACCCGCTACATTACCCATGGAGAGGAAGATCTACTTAATTGCTCGAAGGGAATCTTATGACATTACTGAGAGATGGCAGAACCATCCACTCTATATGAAAGGTCAAGAGAAATCTTATGTTGGATGGCCTAGACAGCTAGACTCATCTCTTGAAGTCTGAGGGAAATGGTGGTCTCTTCAGGCAATGGAGACAGGAAGATCAAGTATATGAGTGCAAAATGTAAGAATTGATTAATATCTTATCTTTCTAGGTTTGGCACAACAATAGTAGAAACCCTACTTTCTAAAAAATTTGCATACTAAATAAGACAGTTGGTTCGCTTATATATTTGGATAATGAAACCCAAAGGATTGCATAACTACTTAACAAACTAATCAACAGAATCTTCCTCATCAAATTCTACATGTGTAATGTAAGTTTCTAGTTTCAACATCTAGTAGACATCTAACACAAGTTACATCCATTTCATTAACGCCGCGAATGACTGCTACAACTATGGGAGACCAGTGAGTAGGTCTGACTTTGCTTCAATACCTAGCCACTGGTATTTTATTGAAATTGTCTGGACCAAGCATCCTTCAAAAATCATCTCGACATTTTATCAATTTGAATCTATCATCTTGTGACCTCCATAATCTATGCAACACTTTTCGTTCTTATAATTTTTACCTAACATTAACAAGGTTATTCCATAATTATACTTTGCCTTGTCACGAATTGGAACAGTAGCAACTTCTTTCAAGTGATTGTTTTTTTTTTCTTCAAGTGATTGTACTCTCTTCGTTATTATTGTGCAAAAAATATGTGTGTAGCAAGCAGTAGTGAAGCTGTAGCATAGTCAATTTTCTGTTATACTCAACTTTTCTAGAAAAGCAATTCCATCATCAATGATCTATTGCCATTTATCTAGGTTAATTTCTAAATCTAAAAAGTTTTGTGTAGGTTTTAAAAACAAAATCTCTCGGAATCCCCTGCACATGCAATCATACAATATAATATCATAAGTAAATCATGTATATGGATGACAACTAAAAATTTAAAATCAAGTCCATGGATATACTCCAAAATGCACAACACTATATCAAACTTCCACTGTAGAAATAATTGAAAGAGCAATTCTAGCTGGATTTGACTTCAGAATTTTGCAATGATATTTCTATGACAACAGTTGGATGACTTAATAGAGACAGTTCATCCATCCTCTTGTTTTATTTCATTTTTTAAAGCCTTTCAGCACTTATTGGCAGACTTTAAAAAGAAGAACAATTCGTTGCAGATATTTAGAGGAAGAACACTTTAAGGCTTGATACAAAGACCGTATATTTATAGTGCAGCAACGTGAAAACAAGAAGATGAGCAATTATGCTTCAATTGGTGTATTTATGTAAAGGTATAATCATTCATAAACTGATCTATTAGATTGGAACTTTCATTCAGTGTTTTGGCATAGAGTAGTAAAATCGGATACATGAATATGTGTGATTGTTATTGGAAGTGGTACTTGGTTGCAGTGTGAACATGGATAGCTTCGCAGGAGGCAAGGCTTTTACAATGGACAATTTACAGAAATGGGGATCCCAAAGCTGGAACGGAAGTTTTTCATGTGAAACTGAAAATGGCGGAAAGTCACATATTCCTATATCGTCCCGTGGTGATTCAACTTGGCACATGTTTTTGAATATCTTTGAATTAAGTAGTTGGATGATGCCCAAGACACTAAAGGAACTGCTTACCTGCTGGAACGTCAAAGGCATCGACAAAAAGAAACAAAGGGAACATGGCGAACCATACCAGCTTGCATATGGTGGACAGCTTGGGAAGCGTTGGAAATTGGAGTTGGGTCACCCATGTAGGTCAACCCAGATCCATGTTAAAATATTTTAAATATGTAATTTGTTATATATTTACAATTAATTATATTAAAAGAAGGAAAAGACTCATCCTTTAGGAAGAGTCTTGAACAGTTGTGTCACTTAGCAATTATTAAAAGAATGAATCAGAAGAAGGGGTTCTCTTCTTCCTAAAAACAGACGCTCCCTTCATGCTCTTCCAACAAGAAAAATTTATGTTCAAGTGAGGAACTTCCGTGGAAGATTGCTGAGAAAAACGAAAGCGGTCTTCTATGAAACGTTGGAACGATCTTCTGTAATTGGGTACATCATAGACCAAACTATTCTTTACTGTTCGTGTTTTTACTTGTGATTGTATTGTCGACTTGTGAAACAAATATGGTAGATCTTTGGCGAACTGTGTGTTCTTGTGGATTGTGTTTTCCTTCAGAAAGAAGGAATATGCAAATGATTTGAGAATAGGAAAGAGCCCATTTGCAAGATCGAGTTTAACTGTTCTTTTACTTCCATTTTGGTGCACGCAGGAGTTTAGAGAAGACGCTGATAGCATCATAGAATTTATTAGTTACCTTCAGAAATATAGGAATGTATTTTTTTCCTTTTGATGTACATATTTAAGCAGAGTCTTAGTGCTGCTTCATCAATAAAATGCCTTTACCGATAAAAAAGAAATACAAATTCTGGCAGAAAAACAAAGAGCAGCATTGTGACAAGTAGAGTTCTTTAGGACTGGAGATCAAAAGTTCTGAACATATAAATACAGAAACATACCAAAAATAAAACCAGCAAGTGGAATATCAACCCCACATGAACTAGGTCTAGACTCAGTTCTTGACTGACAATGCTTGTCTTTTCTGTTGTACTCCAGGACAAGGACATAAATCGCCACAACCTGACATTAGTGTTGAAGTATAGGATATCCCATGAGAAGAGAAGTCCAACTAGCACGTAGAAAATGTTAAGGCAAAATACTATAGATTCCCTTAATAATAGCTCAGGTACAACTTAAAGACATTTTCAACACTCGTATATCTCCCATTCACCTTAGATAGGCCCTTCTATCATCCCTACAAAAATACATTAAAAGCTTTTCAATTTTGTAGAAGCCCTAGGGCTCATGATCAAACACATTTTCTTAAAATGTAATTGGTCAAATACTTTCAGTTATGTATTAATGGATCCTAACGTTAGTAAAGAAGATACAGCTTCTACCATCTCTATCAGCACCTAATTTCAACCTAAAGATACCATTTAGCCCAGGAAAATCCAAAGATTAAAAGAAGAAAACAACAAATTGATGAAATAAAAAAAGATGAAGCAGATGTGGAAGCTTTGAGTATGCAATATGAGGTGTTTTCTCATCCTTTCACTTTGAATTTTTGTTTTTCTTTTCACTTGGTTGGTAATTGTCAAATGGTATTAAATGAAAAGAAACAAAAGAAAAAACAATGAAATGTTCTTATTCAGTTTATTCAATTGATAATTGGAGTGAGCTATACCAAAATGTTGGAAGGTTTATTTGAAGTTTCAAAGTACGTTTTCTTTTTGGATAAATTGACATTTCAAAATATGAGTAATTTTAACAGCATTCCCAGCAGGAGTTCAAAGAAGTAACTAGAGGAGAAGAATTTACAAAGTGATAAACAGCGAAAAGGTAGTTCAGGAGGTCACATGCTTTTATTTTTCAACAAGATTAGAGATGCCATATTTTTCAACCCAAATATTATATGCATAAGAAGTATGATTACCCTGCAATGAAACTCCATTGGTTGGGTCACTAAACAGTTTACAGTATCAGAAATCAGAGATGCAGTTATAGCACGGCATGGAGAATGACCATCCAAGTCTAAAGCAGCAGATTTGTAGGTGTGTGCATCATCACTACGATCTTTTATCAAGCTTGACGAGTTCATAACAATGAAAGAAGTAGGTAGCAACATAAAGCTGTCCTGCGCACTGGAAAAACAACATACTTTAATATATAGATTACTTGATTAGAGGAAAAAAAGCCAGACTTTATTAACTGATGCCACTGAGAGGGAGAAAAAAAATAGCAGGGTTAGTAGCATAATGCTACTCCAGGTTAAAAGAGAACATTCAGAACAGCTAATACACTGCTAGTGTCATGGGTCCACGGAGGCATAAAACCCAGCAATGTGCACTGCAGTATAAAAAAGTAGACAAGTTTTGTCAACCACGGCCATAAAATGACTAGTGACAGTCTGCCATTTTACTGTATAGTTGACAAACATCAAGAACTATGTTAATCTGAAACATATTAAAGTACAATGCAAGAAACAGCATAGTAGCATACAGGTCAGAAATGTCAGAAAGTTTCAGATTATTTATCAAATCTTAATCCTCCTTTTGGGACATGCCCTCACATGACAAAGCTAATTTAGAGAAATAAGCAACAATAGCACCTAGCAATAACAAGAGCGTCTTATTACTATTCTACAAAATTTATAAATTTCACCTCAAATAAAAAGTTACAGGGGTAGAAATGCTGGAGGTGAAGGCTAGCAGAACCATTGAGCTGAAAGAGCTGCTATAAATATACTGAAATTGCATACCTGAGAGCAAGTACTCTGTGAAATGATGCTGTGACACCCCGTCCAAATCCAGCAGGGTAAGCAAGTTTATTTGCAGCACCAGTAATCTTGACCTAGCCAATCATGAGACAGTATTAAGGTAACAAAGATGCTATTTAACAAGAAAAGAGGCAAAAGCATTGTGCAACTAGCTACAGAGGATGAAAAGCAAAAAGAAGATACCATTTTATGGTCCATTAAAACGTGGACACAGATCCTAGTAGTTCCTTCAAAGAATGTCGAAGGACAAACACCATTGATGCTCTCACACCTTAAATGTTCTGCATACGATTTTCCATTTGAACAATGAACAGCCTTGATCTGCCCATGAATAGATATTAGGTTCCCCTCGGGCAAATTATAATCAGAGTGGTATATGTTGGTCGTTTCTCCAAATGGAATAAGACGCTCAAGCAAATAGTCCTCCGGCAACTCTAAGTTAACATCAAATAAGCTTGTGACATTAGATGGCATATATAAGTTGACATCTGAAGAGATCTGATTGCTTCCACTATTGGGTACACGATTTGGAATTTGATAGCAATGATAGCCTTCTGGAAGAACCATTTTGTAGCTTAAAATTGAGTCACACTGTTGAAACAAGGAGGATACGTCTAAATTTTGGAGAACATTGACAGATGAGAATGAAACACTCCAAATATGTATTCCAGAATTCACAATTATTTTATCACCCATTGCATCAGAACAGAACATGTCTTCTTCCTGATGTCTCATAAGGTAATGACTACCAATTTTCAACACCTGCAAGTTAATGAAGAAAAGTTGTGATTAGTTATGCAAATTTTATAAAACAAAGGTTTATGTCATCCCCATGTCGGACATCAGGATCAAAAGAGATGAAATGCCATACCTCATAAACAGAAAAAGCTTTGGATTTGAATTCCAGCAATGCCTTTCTCGCTTGTGGTATGCAACAAGATCCCGCATCTGCTTTGGTGTCTGTGTGTTGCAAGATACCAACGGACAGATTATTAACACAATTTCCACTCACAAGACACGGAATTTCCTCTGGGAAGCATGAGTTATGATGCTTGTCCACCACAAAAGAGCACGTGAAAGCAGGGTGACTGGAGCTGCAACTTGGTTCATTTCCAGCATCATTGAACATGGTCAAAGCCTCACTGGACAGTTGGTCAGGTTTATGTCTTTTACAAGCAACAAGTTTTCCATTTTCCGTTCTGCTAAAAAATTTCATTGGTTCCTTCAATTGGTCTAGCAAAGACTTATCAATATGGTTATCTCTGTTTTTGTCAGCAATAAGTAAATCCCAAGGCAGAATTAAGGCCTCAGCAAATGCACTTGGAGCATGTTGATTTCCTTGAAACTGATGCAAACATATCCAGAGAGTGATCATTTTTGTAATCACTAACTTGTGAGAATGACACTATTTTTTGCAAGACACACATACCTTATGCAGAATAGGGAATTTGTGCATTAAGCGAAGTAGGTAAAACTTTCCTCTTCCAACCTTCCCAAAGTCAACTTCTGGATCTAAACAAGTGGTTAATTGATGATTTACAGGTATTAGATCCCTCGTGTTGTAGTAAAGATGAAGCGGCATGTTCATCTCTCTCGCAAATGGGGCATTCTCAAAAATAGTTCTGCACGCGAAAGGTTCATTTTGGAGTAAATCCACATGATCCAGCTTCATGGGTATGTCTTCCATAAGTGCCAAATAGTTTCTGACCTGAAAAAAATAATATTTAGCAGATGAAACAATTTCCACTTGGTGTAATTTATAGCACATCAAATGATTATGAAATGAGAAACACCGAAGGAAAGAAGATTACTGTTGCATCACACCTCATATATATTATTAAAGTTCCAACTTGATGGAAGATCTGGTATGATAACATCAATGCTTCCAGTTGCATCAACAAGCTGCATCCTTCCAGAAGAAGGTGAGACCTGGCTGAACAAAACAATTTCTTCGTAATATCTGATAAGCTTCTTAAAATAAAACCAGGAGATGCTTTAGATTTCAAGTGCACATTAGAAATTTAGAAGCTTGGCATCACTTGATGTCACTTCAGTACACATAGAAGATACTAGTAAATAATTATCCCATTATACAGATCAATGCACTATAACTACCCTTCAGATCATAAACTAAAGAGGCCAACAACAACAACAACAACATACCCAGCGCTATCCCAGAAGATCCCAGAAGTGGGGTCTTAGTGTGATGTACGCAGACCTTACCACCTCCACTAAGGTGGAGAGGCTGTTTCCCGTAAACCCTCGGCTAAAGAAAGACATTTTTGAAAACATGTTTGAAAAGAAAAACAAGATGAAAATACCATGGTAAAGAAAATATAGATATAAAATCTAAAGATAACCAAGGTAAACAAAAAACACTAATAGCAATAAAGACGAAGAATAAGATAGAAATAGTACAAATAAAAGAGGCCACTGATGGCAAATGCTACCTAAGATCAAATAGCACACTGTACATCATGAAGTCATAGTAGGGTTTGGCCCCTATGTTCTGCCAAGCATATCTTGAAAAAACAACAAAGAAAGTACAAATAAAACGTTCGAACCTTTAAGATCCCAAGCAAAGAAACACCTATGTCTTCACTGTGAATCGTCTTCTTTATAGACAGTATAAAAGGCCTCCCACCACAAGATATGGAGTTATACTCCTTTTGGGTTCCAATGATATCAAAATCCGTGTACTGGTGGCAGATCATTTTCTTCCATATGGCCTCACAATGGTTGATTAAATTAGCTATAGGTGCCACCTGAAATTGATTGAGCAACGACTATTAGCTCTTTAAGCAGCTACGTGAGTTTTGCACTTCTAGAGAGTAAGGAAACTGTGTCTCCAATCCCCAAGCAACCAGAAAGAAAAAGACCTTTGACAATGATAATTTCTTAAAGCCTGCAAACTTACTAACTTCAAAGAAGCGGAACTTGTTTCCCTTCCGCAAGCACATGTATCATGCTTGACAAACTCCATGAACACTCCATGCTGCCGAACCAGAATTTATTAACAAGTCAATACAATAACTAAGGCTCAATTTATATGCTCACAATAACAACACACTTACCCGCACATGGAAGGCTGAAGGGGGTAAATGTGAAGTTGCATATATCTGAGCCAATCCTTTCCTCTGGCAACACCTTGCAATTGTGCACATAAGCTAAGAACGGTTTTCTATGACACTGGACACAAAGAAAAGATATCATAATAAAACAAACCCTTAGTTCCATTGTATAGAACTGGTAAAGGCAAGCAACTTACATTTGTTGATCCCAATATCTCTTTCTCAGATAACATCCCAGAGAACTTTCTCCTAAAACTGACAATGACAAGTATTACCCTGAAGCAAATGAAAAGACCATCATATCAGTTATACTACAAAAACATACAAAAATCCAATTTATCATTGTTATTCTTAGCTTTAGTACCATAGCCTGGCAACAAATACTAAGGAGTCAATAAACTTCGCAAGAAGGCTCTGACAGAAGCTCCCTGTATAGCATCTGTGGGCACAAAAGAGATTGAACGGGTTAATAAAATGACTATGCAGCTTGTGCAGAGGAAACATTTACGACGAATGTTTAGAAGCCTTCACCCTGTTTCCAGCGAGGAGAAACATTCCACAGAAATGCTAGTTTTAAAACAAGAACCGAGTATAACTGTCTTTGTCCATGAATAACTTGGGTTTATAAAATGAACGTTTTTCACTGATACCTGCAAAGACAAAATAACCATTTAGAAGAAAAACCACGAAATTTTCATACTTAGAAAAACATCTAATTTTCTTATATCAGAGTAAAGTTATATTAACCATCATGAAGATGGAAACTAGTCTAAAAGCTATAGTAACATACCATTGCTCCAAGTCTCACACTATGCGGCACAGAAAGATGCTGGTCTGTTAACAATAGCAATAGCTCGTTATCCAACTCAACAATCATACCCCTCATGTAAATGCCTGTCACAATACCAGTATAACTAACAAGTTCTCCCTCCCCTCTCGCATGAACTTCCCTAACGGGGATACATTGCTGGGGCAACTTAGGAATATGCATCGAAGAGTTCTCCATAACTACATACATCAACTGAGACACCTTTTTCCCGACAAACACAAGCCTCTTCTTCAATCCCCATAACGAAATGATTCTCCTTAATAGTCTCGAAAATGCTGGATGCCAAGAAGAAGCAGAGCCACAAAAGTAAACAATCTCGGGTTGGTTATAACAATGACTACTAATTCCATGATCCAAATTCTTCACATTATCTTTAGAACTACACAATTCACATCCACAAACTAACATGTTGACGAGGAACCCCCGAAGATTCGCGGAACCAGTTTTCGAGCCATCTCTACAAGGAACTACAGAAACAGGGCTAATCGATTCTACGACACCACGTAAAAAGTAACGAGCTTTTATACTAGAATGGTTTGGATGAATGCAACAAGCAGAGAGTAACGAAAAAGTAGTACCGGAAGAAACAGAAGAAGAATGGACAAAATCCCACCTAATAATTTCTAAAAAGCCACTAGTTTTACAGTTGAAGGGTATGAAATTCCAAGCCAAAATACGAAGTTTATTGTTAATTAAAGGTGGAATAAAGGCAAGAACGTCACAACAAACAGTGGCGGATCCATCGGAGAAGCGAAGACAATTGCAGTCATTTTGTTGAGGTAAGAAAAGGGTACCAGTAAGAGTGGTGGGTTGGTTAAGGGAATTAAGGATTTTAGGGGGTGAACGTGTGGGGTGGGTGGGTAGGTGGGGTTGGGGTGGAAGTAGGGGTGGTGGGGTAGGATTGGAAACGAGTGAGGATGCGGCGGTGAGAGGACGAGATTGACGGAGGAGATGGGAGAGTGTGAGGGTTTTGATGGTTTCGTCTTCCATTTGTTTGATCATATGATATGATATGATGTATAGGAAAACAGGAGTGGGGGTATGGGTTAGACGGCGGGAGGAGGAGGAGGCTGACTGTAGGCGGGAACAAGGACGACTAGTTTAAACACAAGAATTAAGCTAAAGACATGAGAAAATGACACCAAAAGGACCACTGAAATGAACAAGGCTCCTTGATTTTCTTTTTCTTTTATTTCTAATGGGTGTTTAAGTTTAAGTGGGGGTGATTAGAATTTTTTAAAAATTATGGAGTACAATTAAAATACCAAAAACTTTAAAACTTACCCACTACCCCAACTATTTACCCCAATACCCATTTCAAAATTCAAACATCTCCCCACACTCCCTCAAACATTTCCCAAAAACAAAACAACTCCTCAAACATACCCGACGGATAACCCGACCCGTTTTAACGATCCGGCGGCGTTTCTCAAAATTTCGACTATCAAACTCATCGATTGTCACGGATTATCGATTATAAGTCCTCTCCGACACCTACATTGTATATTTCTTGACCCGTTTTCATTATTTTTCACGTTTTTTGTTTCGATTTTGTTATGAATAAAAATACCTAGAATTTCATTTTAACTGTTATTTCTCCTGTATGGTTCTGTCTGGGTTGATTTATAAGGAGGAAATGATAGAAGTTTTGAATGGAAAGCGAGTGTTGTTGCCGGTGATATGGTTAAACACCTCACCGTATTTTTCAAACATCTTACGAGATGTGAAACATTTCGTTTGGAGTTCGAAACATCTGTGATGTATTTGATCATATCACCGGATGTTTAACCGGAGAAATGTTAGCTAGATTTAGACATCAATAGAGATGTTTAAACATCAGCCCCTGTAGAATACAAACATTCAGCATAATGTTTAAACATTACTCATGATGTTTGTCCCCTGTATGTATGATGTTTTAAACATCATGAGTAATGTTTAACTATGAATGTTTGACCTACCCTTGTCAGTTACCAAAAATTTTGCGCCATATTTTGTTCTTATAAATATGGAAAATATGTATTTGTTTGTTTGTTTAAAGAAGTTTATTTGCGTATGTAGGCAACATGCCCCCAAAAAAAGACAACTGGTAAAGCCTACGGCTGCTGCTTCTGCTAAGAAGGTCCAGAAGGTCGCAACGCAGGCCACAGAAAGACAAATTCCCATGGATTCCGAAAGTGAATCTTCTCGTTCAAAAAAAACAAAGAAGTAGGGGTGTACCCGAGCTTTTACATGTCCCTTTCGAGAGCCCAAGCAACAGTCGTGTTAGTCGTGCTAGTAGAGATCTTAGTGGAAATCAAAACGAATATGAAGAGGAACCACAAAGATCAAGAAGTAGTAAAGAAGGTACACCGGATGCAGCGGCAGAGGAAGAAGGGGCAAGTCAACCTATAATCGAGCCTCAGGAAGTAGGGGCAAGTCAAAGAGGTGCTCTGCCTCGAGTTAGTGGGGCAAGGGAAGGAAGAAGCAAAGGCCTTCATGATTTGCCTGCACCAATAGAACCAACACAAGCACAAAAAGAAGCAACAACTGAGGGTCAATCTGAACAGGCAGCAGAACAAGAGGTAACATCGATATTTATGTTTACACATCTTGTATGATGTTTGAAACATATACAAATATGTTTAAACATCACTTTAAATGTTTCAAACTTTTGAATTATGTTTCAAACATAATACACGATGTTTGGCTTTGTGTCAAATATTATGCTTTATGTTTAAACATAATATACGATGTTTGAATTTGTTTCAAACATTACAATTTATGTTTAAACATAATATACAATGTTTGGAACATTTTAGGTGATGTTTAAAGATGTTTAAACCAAGCAAGCATTTCTTCATTAGCAATATGACACAGTGTAATTATTATTTTTCTTGTAAAAGGAAAACAGGTGGAGTTGGCTGATGAGGTTACCCCATGCATAAAGACTGACCTGCCTGATTTGAGTGCTTTGAAGATGTGGATGGAATTTAATAATGCGTTCACAACAAAGAAAGTGACAGTAAGATCATCACTTGCCTCGAAGTTTCAAAGATTTCGTGATGCTTTAAACAATTTTAAGCTAATGGATAGATTCAAGGAAAGCTGTTTCGGACACCTTATCGATTTGCCTAAGGGTGTGTTTGCTCCAAAGCTTGTTCGCAACATATTACTTCGTAGGGTTATATGTATGAAGAAGTGCGAAGTGTGGTTCAAATTTCATGATTTGCTTGTTCGTTTTGGGATGCTTGAGTTTGCTCTCATACAAAGTTGAACTGTTCCCTACCTCCCCCTGAAGAATTCTTGGAAGAAGCTCGTAGTAAGGGAAAAGATTTGTGGGAGTTGGTTTCAAGAAAGAGGAAGAAGGCTGTGTCAGGGTGACTATCTTCTGCAATTGATAGAGTCTGAAGATGTTGTGAGGGATGAGGATGTAAGGTTCAGTTTGTGTTTGGCTTGGTTCGGGCACCAAGTTCTGTGTTCAAAAGACTTGCATTGTGGTGTTGAGAATTGGGTGGTTTGTCTAGTGAGCACCCCTGAATACTTTTACAAGTATCCATGGGGAAGAAAAAGCTATGACTTGACTGTGTTTTACCTCATGAAGGATTTTACAAACTTGAAGGCTCTTGAGAATAGCTATACACTCTATGGATTTCCATAGGCTTTCATGGCATGGGTGTTAGAGGCTATCCCGACACTTAGGCTAAGGGAGTACCCAGAGCAGAAGACAATACCACGGATGAAGTGTTGGTTGGTGGACAAGATAGAAAAGGACCCAGACGTAGTGTTCCAGCATGTTGACACTCAGGTAAGGCTTTCTTTTACTCCCCAAATGTTTCACATTCAACACTGCATTAAATATTTAAACATTAGTAGTGATGTTTAAACATTACACTAAATGTTTAAACAATAGTGTTATTTCCCAAGACACACCACTACTGAAGGACCAGTTTCTTATATGTGTTCCTTTACTTGTTAAGTACAGAATATATAAAAGTAAGTAAATGAATACTGAATTTTAGCGTGGAAAAACCCCTTTGACTTGGGATCCAAAAACAACGACCTACCTCCTCAAGTAGTATTTCAACTTCACTATTTGAAAGACTCACTTGGTTACAAAACTTCCCTCTTACTAACCTAGGACTAACTCTAATTCTATAGTGACCCCTTTCATAATAGGTGAAGTTTCTTCAAGTAACAAGACTTGAAAATGTGTATTATTACAAAACTTCTAAGAAAGTAAATAGTACAACTCAATAGCACCTACTGCAGATGAACTAAGACAAAGAATAATATAACTCGATCTAAGGAATATGTTCTTCACTTAGTTCCATGTAGCTTATATGACTACACAAATATAACTTAGACTTTTTGCTCTGAACTCTCTGTATTTGTGCGTGCCTTCAGCAGCTGAAATGCTTCTTAATTTATAGGCTTAAACCTTAAGACGTCTTGAGCAATTAGAACTCCAAAGCCCTTCAAGTGTTTGAGTCCTAATTGAACTCCTTGCTTATCTTCAAACCTTATCTCAATCTTATGCAATCTTTTCTTATCTCGTACATCCCTGCATGATTATCAAGATAAACATTAGATTTTAGGATAACAATTAAATTTCATGCTTTATTGATTTTGCATAATTATTTATTCAGCTGCAGTGATCCAAAGGAACACGTCCTTGGATCTGTTCCTTCGTCATCAGTCAAAACTTCCAAGCTTAATCAAGCTAACATTTTTCCCCTTTTCGATGATGATAAACTCATAGACTTTGCTTCGTAGCTTTAATGTCCTGAACCACAATTTTAGCATTAAGGATGAGGTTCTTAAACTGATTATAAATATCACAAGCAAAATCATACTTACTCTTCTCCCTTTTGGCATCATTGAAAAGGTTGCATAAGTCAGAATTATTGTAAGCAATAAAAGTAATCAACTCATACCATTTAGGAAACTCAAAATGCAAACATAATTCAACAAAAAGCAACTGCATTAAAATGATATTAGCCATCGAAGATATGACATCATAAGCAAAAAGATTTCAACCACGGGAACAAACTAAAAGCAAGTACTCCAAGACTAGAAAAAAAAAAGGCATAAGGCACTAGAAATAAGCTAAACCTCACTGGACAAAAGGATGGCTTTGACTTGGTTTATCATGGATTGGAAGGACCAGGTTCTTGAGATTTTCTCTGAAGCAAAACATCTGTTTGAGCATCCCCTCATTAGTATCCTTAGCCTTAGCTGCCTTCCAAGTTTTTGCAACAGCTAAATCATCACTTCTTTCTCTAAATCAGGAAGTACTCTTCCTTTCAACAAATTTCTTTTCTCAAAGTCAACATGCTCAGTTTTTCCAGCTTCATTCTCACTATTTTCATCCATAACCTCCTCATCCTCTCTAGATTCTGTCTCCTTGTCTACTAATTTTCTCACAAAAGATCTGGTTCTTTTAGAAGCAGGACCAGCACTAGGGGATTTCCCATCAGTCTTTGCAGACTTCCTTTGAGAAGTTTTCCTCTTTTTAGTCAAAGGACCAGTTTCTTCCAGTTGTTCCTCAGGCTCCTCCTCCATTTCAATAACAGGTTCAGGTACATATTTCTGCTTTCCCTTCCTACTCCTCTCAAGAGTAGCAGTCATTTTTTCCTCTTCAACCGTTGCATTACTCCTAGTTCTTCTAACACTACTAGTAGGGGTTTGAGCAGAATGAACAGTTCCTGTAACCAGAACAAAACTTTCTCCCTATTTTTCCTCACTAATTTTTCTAAGTTTGGCATTTATTTCAGAAATTATCTAAGGATCAAGGAGGCCGTGTTTATGCAATTTCCTCATCATTGTTCTCAAATTTAGGAGGTTAATAATAGGAACATCACTGTCATATTAATTTCACCAATATCCATCATGTGTTCATCCTCCATGGGTTCTCTAAAAGAAGCCATAGGAGACCCTTGCATGGGAGCCCCTAAACCCCTCACTTCCTCCTTTTCTCCCTCACTCTCTTTCAAGTTATGAGATGGTAAGACAATATTCACAGGAAGCCCATACACCGCCATTGCTCTAGACAAATCTTCAACTTGTTCTAAAGTTTCTGCAACTGAGGGAACTGATCCTTCCCCCTTAGTGTTAGGCTATGGATTTTGAGGGATTGGATTTTCTGGGAGTGGTGGTGAAATGGTGTCCATGGGTGAAGTTGGGTTAGTGATTGGAGTTTTTTCAGTGGTAGAAGTAGAAGAAGAAGTTTCATGTGCAAGAGACATGGCTACAATAGGAGTGAATCAAGTGACAAAGATGGAGTGTAAAATGGATTTCTATTCAGTTTCCTTAAACAAATTGAATTTCAGACGTTAAGAGTTTCTTGAATGTTTCAAAAGAGTCGTTATGATTAAGATTTCAAGTGGGAATGGGGAACTGGTTCTTTGATAGGACTTGTGGTCAGATGGTAGAGTTCAAGTGGGATTCTACTTACTCTAGACACCTACAACCTTTAAACTCTAATAATATCTGGATAAAACAAGAGTACGTACCTGAGAATGTATCAACGGAACATTTTCCACACCCAATATTAATCATTTTGCACAATCTGAAATTCTAAGAAAATAAGGGTAACATCATTAAAATTTAGCAAACTTAAGTAGAAATCATGGCATAGAGTATATATTTAAGTATAAAGCTGAGTTGAACTCCTAATTGTCTTTTAATAAATTCCATCTTAAGCCAAATTCTCTAGCCAATTTAGGAGTAAAACTAAGTAGACTTAGGTAGATTTAATCATCCCTAATTCTAACTCGTTCCTTTAAAAATGATCTCTACTTAAAGCTTTTGTGAAAATGTTAGTTGTTTGCTTATAGTGGGACAAAAAGTTATTGTGATCAAACCCTTCTCATAATTGTTCCTCGAAAAGTGATGCCTAATGTCAGTGTGTTCTGTTCTCTTGTGATGTACTGGATTCTTAGTCATGTTAATTGCACTAGTATTATCACAATAGATAGGAACAATTTCCACATCAATTTTTACCTTTTGGATACCAAAGACCTAAGGAACCAGTTCCTTTGAGATATGTCAAAATTCTTTTTACAACTTTCAAATGTGATTCCTTTGTATCTGATTGAAACCCCTTTATAAGCAGTTCCTTTACATATTTTTTACCCATACGGCTCATTGTTCTCATTGGTCCACAAAGATCCATATGGACCAGTTCCAAAGGCTTGGTAGTACTAACCTGTTTCTTGGGTTTAAAAGAAGACTTTACATACTTCCCCCTAGCACACACCTCACAAACTTTTTTTTTCTTGAACTTAATGTTAGGAAGACCTATCACCAAGTCCTTAGAAACAAGCTTGTTCAACTGTGAAAGACTAGCATGACCAAGTCTTTTGTGCCATATGAGGGGATCATTTTGAATCACACTTAGACAACTCATGCTACAATCAGCCAGTGACAAGAGATCTACATTGTAAATATTTCCATGTCTATTTTCCTGCAAAATAATCTCTCCAAATTTTCGGTTAGCTACCGTACAATCAGCAGAAGAGAAATTCACATCGTTACCTTTGTCACACAATTAAGATATGCTCACTAGACAATGTTTCAATCTATCAACCAAAAACACATTATCAATATTATGTGAGTCAGACCTACCTACCTTTTCAATGCAAATAATTTTCCCTTTCTTACCATTACTGAAGGAAACACTTCCTCCTTGAAAAGCTGAGAGTGAAAGGAACAATTCCTTGTATCCTGTCATGTGCCTTGAGGAACCACTATCCATGTACCACTTGTGGTTCCTCACTTTCACTCCAGCCTGCAAAAGAAAACTAAGGGTTAATTTTAGGAACCCAAATTAGTTTGGGTCCCTTTCCTTTAACAAAAAGGTGAATTAAATCTCTCCTAGCCCAGAATGGCAATGTTTTCTTTGTGTGAACAATTTTCTTAATCACAAATTTTTGAACTGATTTATAGAACATATTCCTTTGTGTAGCTTTTTCTAAAGATAGACAATTTCTTTTCAGGTAACCAGTGTTCCCACAGTGTGTGTATAACCAATTTTCAGGAAGAGCTAGATACTTAATCTTTGGATCCCATTTAGGCAATGACTGAGATTTCATAAATTCAATACCCTTCCTATTACTACTATGATTTTCCTGTAACCATTATAATGCTTCAGAGGACTTGTTCCATTTGACAGTTTTGCTTAGCTCTTTTTTCGTTTTAACTAAGTCCTCTTCCAATGATCTAATCTTTTCATCTTTCTTATATAGTTCATCAACTGTGACTTTCAATTTCTCTTCAGCAATGAGCTGATGAGAATTAGCAATGCGCTTACCATTTTCAACTGTTTTGACTTCTAATTTCTCATTTTCTCGTTCCTGAACAGTTGATTCAAGTGTGAGGACTTGTTCCTTTAGCATGCTATTTTTTCTTTTCAGAATGTCATTTTTTACTCCAATCTTCTTGTATTCAGTTCTAACTTTTCAAATTCATCATGCAGTTGTTCTTTAGCATTACATAAAGATTTATGCTCATTTAGCAAAGTATGAAATACTTTCACTAATTTTTCTTTAGTCATGCTTTTAGCATCATTTTTTTAGTTTAGAAATAAATACCCCAACATCTTCTTCAGTGTCTGAATCTCCAAGAGTCATTAGAGCAAGTTCATTACATGTATCATCATCAGACTTATCATCTCCACTATCTTTCCACCCTGCAACTCTTGCTTTGGAAGATCCACTATTTGTGCGGACCTATTCCTTAGCGTTTATTCTCTTGTCACCTTGCTTCTTTTTCCATTCTTCTTCCATGACTGGGCATTTGGTGATGTCGTGCTCCATGCTTCAACATTTGAAGCATTCTCCAGCCTGTTTCATGTTAGAAGACCTACCCAGTCCACTAGCCCCTTTTTTCTTATTCAAGTATCGTTGGACACTCTTAGCTATTAGGACCAGTTCCTTATCATCAACAGACTTATCAGCAGCAGTTAAGGCTAGGTTCGGTTCAGTTTTAACTGGTTCACCTATGTTCTTAACATTTTTCCTTAGTTCATAAGTTTTTAAATTACCTATAAGCTCATCTAAGGAAAGTGTGGTAAGATTCTTACTTTCAATAATGGCATAAGCCTTAATTTTCCAACAGTCTGGAAGAACTCTAGTTAGGATTTTTTCAACTCTATCTTCAACAGTTAAAACCCTTTCCCCTTCCGAAAGAGATAAGTTCAGATGAAATAGCATTAAACCTAGTGTACATTTCAGAAATTGATTCTCCTTCTTTCATTTTAAGACTTTCATATTCAGCAAAAAGAAGTGTACCTCTAGATCTTTTCACTTGACTTGTTCCTTCATGAGCAACCTGCAAGGCATCCCAAATTTCTTTGGCAGTGGTGCACCCTCGAATCCTAGTGCACTCATCAGGACTAAGTCCACAGACAAGCCACTTTCTAGCTTCTGCATTCTTTTCCCATTGCCTCAAGTCTTCATCTATGTATTCCTTTCTGGTTCTGGGAACATCATTCCCTTCAACATCTTTCTTCACTGGAATTATGGGACCTTCAGTGACTATGTCCCATAACTCATAGTCCTCAGCTTGAAGATGATCTCTCATTCTTTCTTTCCACCATGAGTAGTACTTTCCATTGAACAAAGGTGCCCTAACAGTAGACTGACCCTCACCATTTTCTTGTGATGTACTCATTTTAATCCTAGGTGTTAGCCTCTTCAAGGATAACCAGCTCTGATACCAATCGTTATTTCTCAAGACACACCATTACTGAAGGACCAGTTTTTTATATGTATTCCTTTACTTATTAAGTACGGAATATATAAAAGTAAGTAAATGAACACTGAATTTCAGCATGGAAAAACCCCCTTTGACTTGGGATAAAAAAACCACGACCTACTTCTTCAAGTAGGATTTCAACTTCACTATTTGAAAGATTCACTTGGTTACAAGACTTCCCTCTTACTAACCTAGGACTAACTCTAATCCTATAGTGACCCCTTTCACAATAGGTGAAGTTTCTTCAAGTAACAAGATTTGAAAATGTGTATTGTTACAAAACTTCTAAGAAAGTAAATAGTACAACTCAATAGCACCTACTACAGATGAACTAAGACAAAGAATAATATAACTCGATCTAAGGATCAGGTTCTTCACTTAGTTCCATGTAGCTTATATGAGTACACAAATATGACTTAGACTTTTTGCTCTGAACTCTCTGTATTTGTGTGTGCCTTCAACAACTGAAATGCTTCTCAATTTATAGGCTTAAAACCTTGAGACGTCTTGAGCAATTAGAACTCCAAAGCCCTTCAAGTGTTTGAGTCCTAATTGAACTCTTTGCTTATCTTCAAGCCTTATTTCAATCTTATGAAATCTTTCCTTATCTCGTACATCCCTGCATGATTATCAAGATAAACATTAGATTTTAGGATAACAATTAATTTTCTTGCTTTATTGATTTTGCATAATTATTTATTCAGCTGCAGTGATCCAAAGGAACATTTCCTTAGATCTGTTCCTTCGTCATCAGTCAAAACTTTCAAGCTTAATCAAGCTAACAATTAGTGATGATGCTTCAACATCACATCAAATATTTAAATATCAGCAGTGATGCTGCAACATTACATTAAATGTTTTAGGGACTGTTAACATTTTTAAACATCAATATTGATGTGTAAACATCAATTCAGATGTTTCAATACTCTTCATATGTTTCAAACATCATAATGTGTTACACTGTGATGTTTGGATGTTCAGTTTATATTACAAACATAGTTGGTGATGTTGAAACATATCTACAGAGTTTTAACATGTCTGGTTATTTTATTGGATGAGGTGCACCCTTACCTCGTACCTGCACCCAGAGAGTTGAGGGATGTCCTTAATGACTTTGTGCCATTTGAGGATGTTGAGGACAAGGTGATTGGTGGCTTGATGCAACAGTTGGATGGGGTGACACTTTTGAGGAAACAAAATGTTGTTCCTAACACCCCTCTAGAACGTGTTGTGCATAGCCATGGTGTAGTGTTGACGGGATACAGTGGAGGTATGTGTGTTGATCTTTTTGGAGCTAGTGTATGCTAGAAGGAAGGATAAGAGTAGAGAAGGAGTTCTTAGAAGAGTAGAAGATGGTAGCTGTAAAGGACCTACTACAAGAAAAGAAGAAGGTGGCAGTACCAGAGGAGGAGTTGTGAGGAGAGAAGAAACAGTGGTGGGTACAACGACTGGAGAGTGTACTTGCAAATTCTTAAAGTGCAAGGAGGATAATGATAAGTTGACACTGAAAGTTGGTCAGATTGAGACAATATTACAAGATTTGAAAGAAATGATGAAACCCCAAGTTCCCAAGAGAACAGGGTCAGTGTTCCCCAGTAGATTTCTAAAATCCCCCATTTATTGCTTCATGAAGAAAGGAGAAGAAGATGATGATGAGGGAGAAGATTGATCTTTACAAAGTTGTGGATAAGAAGAGCAAAGATGCATTGGATGCCTTCTTGGAAGAGAAGAAAGAGGAAAAGTGTCCACTTTGTCTTGGGCATGGGTACAACTACAAGGATTTGGAAGATGTCATCAGAATGGAAGGCAATTTGGAGGAAAAGATACACGCAATTCACCGTAATTCTTTTTTGTTAGTGCATACATTAGAGCAGATGTTTAAAAATGGAATATGATTAAATATTTTTGAGGATGTGCAAAAATAATTAGCAGTGTTTAAACATCACAATAAAATTATGATATGTGTAAACATATTAGTTAGTGTTTAAACATTACTGCTCGATGTTCATAAAATTCTAAACATCTCTATGATGTTGCAACATAACTCAAGATGTTTAAACATTGTGTCTGATAGTTAAACATCTCCAAACATTACCCCTTGATGTTTATAAATTTCTAAACATTGTTATGATGTCGCAACATATCACAAGATGTTTAAACATTGTGTCTAGTATTTAAACATTTCCACTAATGTTTAAACATCTCAATTGATGTTGACATATTTTTCCTGGTGTTTATCTCTTTTTTTTTTTCTTTTTTTTTCCCCTTTTTCTACAGCATGTTGAGGAAGTCATGAGCCTGATGAGACTCAAAAAGAAATTAAAGCCTACTCCTAATACTATGTCAAATCCAATGTCATTTTGGATTTGAATTTCTCGGCAAAGTTGTGTGAGCTCTACAAGAAGAATTTGGTATTCGCTGATGCCTTGACTGTAACGATGGAATAACATATGCAGAATTTTAAATTTAAAGATGATTTGCTGGAGTACACACAAGGTAGGCAGCCAAACCCTGTGGGTGTGAAGTGGGCAGTGAAAGATTTTCTGTATGTTAAAGTTGAAAGATGCTCACTTTGTCACTGTGGAGTTCCTTGTAGAGGAAGCTAAGATAAGGGTGTACGATTCCATGTATAGTGACGATGCATTTGACACACTAATCCAGCCCATTACTACCATGTTCCCCATTTTCATCAGACAATGCGAGATGCTCAAAAGTTTGCCGGAGGATATCTAGAACAAGAGCATGTGGCCAAATGAGCGTGCGAAAGACCTCCCGAAAAATCTCACTTGTACTGGATCATGTGGTTATGCCCTAGCTTTCATTGAGCACCTTCTTAAAAAGACTCCCTGGGACAATCTCTATGACAACACCATGGAGGATTTTAGGGTGAAATGGGTTGTGGACATATTTCCTGGGAAGATGGTACCGTAGCTTGATAAGTTATGGTTGGACAATTAAGTATTTGTTGGCATGTAAGGATAATTAAGTATTTGTTTTTTGCTTGTTTGAATTTTATGTTATGTTATGTTTTCTTGTTGGTTATGTAAGGATAATTATACGTTTTATGTAAATATTTTGGTTGTGTGCACTGTACACATCTCACTAATTTAAGAAACATCGTATGGATGTTTAGACATCTCATCAAAACATATTTTACTATGTTGAAACATAATACAAATGTTTAAAATATTAATTGGAATATGCTGAAACATCATCCGGATGTTTAAACATATCAATATATGTGTAAACATCTTATCTAAATATTTAAACATCTGAAACATTTATACAGAAGTTGCAGCATCTCGCACTATGCTGAAAACATCACATTTATGTTTAAAATGTTAGTTTAATGCGCTGAAACCTCTCTTTTCTTTCTTTCTTTCCTTTTTTTTTTTTTTTTTTTTTGATAAGCTTTCTACCTTTGCAGTTTTGAACCTTTTCATGAAAAGGCATGAATACCTTTCCCTTCAGAATACACCCACATGCCCCTTGCTATCTATGATGATTGGTGGATGAAGGTGTCGAATGAAGTTTCTAATTGCATAGATCAAAGAAATTTGTAACAATAACTTAATTCAAATCATATAAAAAAATTCATACCACTTCAGAAATATTCAAAACATGAATAAATTGAACTGAAAATGAAAGGACAAGACTACAAAATACGACATTCAAAACAAACAGAGAAATTAAATGACTAGACTTAAAAGGAGATCATTCAAACTACATTATTTTTTCACTTCACATGTGTGCCGCTAGAGAACGTAGTGGTGTGGAGTTGTTTTGGGGGTCAATCTTGAGTTCAACTTGAATACCACAGCATACACTTGATAAGATGTATATCTGTCTTATATTCCTCAAGGATTTGATCGAACCTATTGGTTAATTGTGTCACTTGATCCACATTTCCAATATATACTGATAACTGATCCACATCCGTGCCCAAGGCTGCAATATTGATACAGGGAAAACTAGCGGAAACAATTAAAAGTAGCGGAAGCAATAAAGTAAACACGATAAAGAGAAAGTATGGACGGGGAAGAACATAACTAGAAGAAAAAAAGGATAATCGAATCAAGCCATGATTTGAATATCCGAGAGAGAGAGAGAAAGAAACTTGAACCTAACGAGGATCCATACTAGGATGACATCCACTCAGTTCCAAGCTAACGGGATACACGAAGCTTCAAGCTTCAAAAAGAAGGGCTCGGCCTCTTCTAAGTTTTATTCTTCAATCTCATATCTAGCTAATAAAATGATATGACTAAGTGTGGTATTTATAGGTATTCCACACTTCTAAAGAAATGACTAAAAGACCATAAGAGGGTTAAAAATAATACAAGGCACGTAGGGTTAAAATAGGAATTACACATAGAATTCTCGTCCAAGACATAGCAGAAATAGGCGCACCGCCTAGAAAGAAGGCGCTCCGCCTGAATCCCAGTGTAGAAGAGTGGGCGGTCCGCCTGGTCTGCAGAGGCGGCTCCGCCTAGTGCCAATCCAGAGGCTAATCAAAAAGTAGGCGCTCCGCCTAGTCATATAGGCGTCCGCCCAGTGCTGAAGAAGAGTCTGAGGCACTCAAGTGCAATCTCTTCAAGTCATCTCCGAGGCCTCCATCTTCAAGACTTTTCCTTGTGCACTCTCTTGTGTCCTTTACGCTTGGCTCTTGATTGTTGGCGCTTAGGCTCAATTTGCCCCGTATCATCCTCCTCTTATTTAAAGGATTTCGTCCTCGAAATCAAACCATCAAGATCTACAAGCAAAGGCAAAGACACACAAAACTTCCCACTACAAGAGTAGGTTAGTGCCAAAAGTGTGGAAAACACACTTTTATGATAGAGCCAAGCATCAATACCAATCAAAAAACATATGTCTCCAAAGGAAGCGACAAGTACTTGACTCAATAAGGAATTGCATTCAACGCAAGAACAAGCAAAGAGATCAATAGGACATGGAACATGCAAGACATAGAAATCAAATTCCCTATGTCCCCTAAGCTTACTACCAACACACCAAGCCTTCAAATTAATATTATCACAGTGTGGCACATTGGCTTTGGCATGCTCAACACTCAAGGTGTGATCAACATATAGGGTTGAGTAAACAAAATAGTTCATTTGACAACTAACATCAAATACTCCACTCCTTTTCTTAATAGCACTCTTACACACACCAAGAGGTACATTCCCACCTCCGCATTCACTCCAAGACAATAATCCTCACTAGATAAACTACCAAGGAAGGTCTCTATAATGGCTTCTTCATCATTATAGCCCACACAATCAAGATTAGGACTACTAGAAGACGGACCAACACAATCAATTCCAAGACCGTTCATCTCACTTGGAGTTTCAAACAATGGATTGTCTATAGAATTAAACCTTTCAAACCATGGAGGTTCAAGTTCACGCTCTTCATACACATTTGAAGAGTCATCAAGTACAATCCTATCCATCCCATCCGCTAGGGACTCCTCAAGGTCACTACTATCCTCAATACAACACATAGTTCCACCAAAGATAAGCATATCAATAAGGGCATGATCAATCAACTCATCTTCCCCTTTGTCAAAAATTGGTGGTGTGTCATAACAAGGCGCACAATCGAGGTCAACTACAATATCTTCACTATGTGACTTATCAATCCTCTCAACTAGTGGTTCACATGCACATACAAGTTGACCAACCGACTCTACACTAGTTGCAAACACATTGTAATCATACAAATCATCAACTAGCATAGAGTTTTCACAAACAATATCACAATACAAGGAAGTAACATGCTCAAGGAAAGAAGAACTAACACATACCTTTGAGTGGCCATCTTGCTCACTCAATGCACTTGAAGTGTCATGAATAGTCCCTCAAACTTGAAGCTTACATTGAAGATCTCATTCACCTTGTCTTTCCATCTTATAACATGGTTGAGGCTCCATTGGTTTGCCGCCAACAATACCTACACAAGTACTCACACAAGTAGAAGAAAAAGATAAAGAGTAAGTGTTAGAATAAGGAATGCCCTCACTCTTAATGATTCTTTTTCCCTCTTTCTTCTCCCTCATTTTCTTTTCAAGGTCGGGTGTAGATTCGGGTGGTGACAACTCACTCACATCTCTCGACACAACCTCCCCTTTTTCTACCTGAGAGTTTTCACCGGTCACTCCCTTACTCCTCTCAATCTTTTGTCTCTCATATTCGGGAAAGTTAGGACGAGGCCCGAGAATGCCCATAGTCGGAGTAGGTGGACTCTTTACATCAACCCGAAATCTAGGACTTAGAGACTCATCACTTGATGTCTCTTTCTTCTTTGTTGGTGAACCACTTGATTTTGAATCTTGTGGTTTCGGGTTCACCTTGTTGACACTTGTCAACTCTTTTCTTGCACTTGTCTCACCACTTCTTGTGTTTGTAGGACTTCTCAATTGAACTCTTTCAATCATAGGACTTCTCCTCAATGGTGTCCCACTATTTCTCATGCTCGCGGGCTTTTTTGATTGTACTTCTTCTTTCCATGGAAGGAGGAGTTGAAACTTTCCTTGTGATTTAACTTGGTAGCCGCAAAGGGTGTGGGTGAACTTGAAGTATCTATGGAGAAGCCAAGGCTTTTCCAACATAACATCACATCCCTCTAAAGGACCCCCTTTGCACTCAACTTCTTATTCAAAGTTCCTTTGTGAAACAACTACGCGGGCCACTCCATCAACACAAGGTATTCCCAACCTTCTCACTACAAAAGGACTAATCCAACTTGCTTCACCTTCATCCACTTGAAGTACATACCCACGATTCTCATTAAGGCTCGCTATGAATTGACACCACTCTCTTTTTCTTAAGAGATCATCTAAGTAATGCCCCTTAAACATCCCGTTAATAGTAATCTCACTTGAGCCACTACCACGAGATGGGTACTTTCTTATTTTGTCACTACTAGCAACACCACAAGAATAGTGACCACTTCCCGTCACTCTTCCAACATTAGATGTATTTTTGAAAGTTGAGGAAGGAGTCTCATCATAGAACCCATAGGAACTTCTCCTTGAGATAGGAGTATGGTAGAAACTTTCTCCAACCTCCTTGGTTCCACAACCCATAGAACTACTCATACCATCCCTTCCCTCGGTCTCAATTTCATCCCAAGTGTCCTCTAAGTGTTGAACTCGAGTACTCATTGCCATTACCTTGGTCATAATGTCCCAAAGGTAAGCTTGAACTAACTCGATCTCGCTTACACTTTTCTCACCATTCCCATTTCCATCCAAACCTCCATTATGGCTCCTTGTACCTACAAAAGACCTTTTAAGAAAGCACAAAGGTTAGTATAAACAACCTCACTTGCTCTCCCTTACCTTTGGTGGTGGCACTCAACACTCTTTTTTTTTTTAGGATTCGCACTCCCAAACCCCCAACCAAAGATGCCTCTTATCTCTTAGGAACCACAATGGCAAGATCACCACTAATACGTCCAAGTATTGGTTCGAAATGGAGTTGACGTGATTCGATGGACGGACGACTATTTAAAGTGCGCACTTGAAGTCAAGAAAGTTCTACGACTTTAGGGGAAACTTCAAGACACACAAGACCCTATAAGCTCAAAGAATTAGTGTTAATAAAGTAGTAAAATTACTCTAGAAACACTAACCAAGAAGTTCGGAAGCAAAGGAAACACAAAAACCTACGAAAAATCTACCCGGACAACCTTCAGCAAAAGAGGCCCTCCGCCCCTATAAGTGGGCGGTCCGCCCAGTATTTTTACAGTGAGGGGTAGGCGGTCAGCCTCCCAGAGTAAGCGGTCCGCCTAAAAAAGTCTAGAGACTTCCACCAATAACAGGCGGTCCGCCTCTGTGCATAGGCACTCCGCCCAGTGCAATTTCCTGCAGCTTTTCACTTCGTGTTTTTGGTTCTTTTGTACCTAAATCTCCAATAATTTCAAGTTTTTTCTCCAATCTAAAGGTACCCAAAGGTGTTTTAAATGAATCTAAACAATCCCCAATAATTTCTACACCCCAAATAATCAACAACAAGTTGGATTTTTTATTTGAGCAAAATTTTTCTAGGGTTTCAAGAAATTGGAATTTTTAAATCTTCAACTTTGATTCACAACACCAAATCACAATATGAGGGTAACAAACCAACGGGAACACATCATAATCAATCCCCAATACTTTTCAACGAATGGGGAACCCGTTTCAATGTACAAATCTCAATTTTTTTTTTGTATTTTCTCAATTTTTCACTTTTTTGTTCTTTTTATTTATAATAAAGCAACTACAAGAACAATAAACTAAAGATACGAGATAGATGAATAAGGAAAGAGGATTCGTAAGAACGAAAACTTAGTCTTGCTCTGATACCAAACTGATACGGGAAAAACTAGCGGAAGCAATTAAAAGTAGCGGAAGCAATAAAGTAAACATGATAAAGAGAAAGTAGGGATGGGGAAGAGCAGAACTAGAAGAAAGAAAGGATAATCGAATCAAACCATGATTTGAAAAATCCTAGAGAGAGAGAAAGAAACTTGAAACTAACGAGGATCCATACTAGGATGACATCCACTCGGTTCCAAGCTCACCGGATACACGAAGCTTCAAGCTTCAACAAGAAGGGCTCAGCCTCTTCTAAGTTCTATTCTTCAATCTCAAATCTAGCAAATGAAATGAAATAACTAACTGTGGTATTTATAGGTGTTCCACACTTCTAAATGAAATGACTAAAAGCCCAAAAGAAGGTTAAAAATAATACAAGCCACGTAGGGCTAAAATAGGGATTACACATAGATTTCTTATCCAAGACATAGCAGAAGTAGGCGCTCCGCCTGAATCCCAGTGTAGAAGAGTAGGTGGTCCGCCTGGTCTGTAGAGGCGGCTCCGCCTAGTGCCAATCCAGAGGCTAATAAAAAAGTAGGCGCTCCGCCTAGTCATTTGGGCGGTCCGCCCAGTGCTGAAGAAGAGTCTGAGGCAGTCAAGTGCAATCTCTTCAAGTCATCTCCGAGGCCTCTATCTTCAAGACTCTTTCTTGTGCACTCGCTTGTGTCCTTTAAGCTTGGCTCTTGATGGTTGGCACTTAGGCTCAATTTGCCCCGCATTAAATATCTTCACGGACATGCTCGCTTTCAATCGTCCTTGGCACTCTATGATCATGTTCTGGTGCCTTTGGGTGCTTTCCTATGCGAGGCATCTTTATTGTTGTTGTTGTTGCTTGCTGCAGATGTGTTCGATTGTCACATAGTTGGTATGTGTTTTTTGCTTCAGATTTTGTTTGGGCTGGATGGAAGTAATTATGGCACATATATATAGGCTAAACTATTTGCCTTTTCGGCTGCATATGTGATGTTTATAGGAGGTGCCTATTCATTTGTAGTTGTGTATGTGCCTATTCATATACATATCTTCATAACTTCTTATACACCCTTTCATAACTCCACATACACCCCTTCATCTTTTTCCTTGAACGCGTTAAAATAAATGAACATTCACATCAAGTACAACTGGTAATTGGCACCAAAAAAATGGCACATTCGCACCAAAAAAATTATTTTGGCATCAATGCGGTTTTTAAAAAACATCATCAAGCATATTTACACATCTCACAAAATGTTTAAACATCTCAAAAGAATGTTAAACATCGTCTTGGTATGTTTGAACATCATGGTCGATGTGCAAACATGAATATCGATGTTTAAACATATAATTGTAATGTTTAAACACACATCAAGATGTTTATACTTAAGTTTGAGTTTTCAATAAGAATGAGTTCAATTATCAATATATACTTACTTTAAAGTATTTTTTTTACCGTTTCACTCCTAAACCCTTCAATTTTTGATGAAAACTTAGATTAACTCTAATCATTTGATAGATCATTACAAACTCCTTTATTAATGTTCATCTACATGAGTGAACAAGTTAAAATAGAGTTTTCACTCCAATTTAGTTCAAAATCAATCACATACACATAGGAACGCCTACTTATTGGTGTTTAAACTACCAATATGTTCACCTTTCAATAAAAATACATGTAAATGCTTAGTTGTTAGTGTTATCACTCATAACACTAACACCTTTCACTCAAACACCCCAATCTTAATTAATAGAAACACCAATCATCAGTGTTATCATTTCAAACACCTTCAATATCGATGGAATTATACTTTATATATTTAATCATTAAGTTTATCATTTAGAATATGTAATTATACGTCTTATCACTCAAAATATGGTCGAAAACTTGCAAAAAGTGGATTGCTACATTCAAACATAACATGATATGTTTAAACATTTCATGAAATGTGTAAACATATCATGCTATGTTGCAAACATCTGTCGTGATGTTTAAACATCGTAAAGGATGTTTAAACATTTGTTATGATGTTAAACATCTATAGAAATGTTTAAACATCGGTTATGATGTTTAAAATATCCGGCAGGATCTTAAACATTTATCAATATGTTTAAAGATATGTCGTGATGTTTACACATATCGTCTAAACATCATGACATGATGTTTAAGTTAATTAGTGGGATCTTAAACATGATGAAATATATTTAAACATCTTGTTAAATGTTTAAGATCCCGCCTGCTTGTTTAACAGTGCATTTATACTAAAATGACAAGAAATACATAAGAAGAAGACATAAATCGACTAGTTATTTAAAAAAATTGAATGCAATATATTAATGTGTTCGATAATCAAAATTACATGATATATAAAACTTAAATATAATCTAACATTCACAACATAATAATATGTTCAATAAGGAAACTAGATCATATGTAAGAACTTAAAATATATCTTAAACTTCATCCATTTCCAGTTCATCCAAGATTTCTGTAATTATTTGCATGATCCTTCGATGATCCCTCGCTTGCTTGTACCTTAAGTAGTATTTCCATGGATCGATTCATCTCCGCCATGTCGTCCTTTAGAATTGCAACTTACCAATTTGTATCGCCTTGTCGGTCTCTTTGTTGCGCATTCTGTATTGGTCGGTTTCGACGGGATTCCTGATCACTATTGCCAACCTGTAAGGGTTTGTTTGATCCTGCTTCAGGCATTATTTTTTGTTGAAGTTGTTAAATATTGAAAATGTGCATATAGTGTTGGTGCATATTGTGTTGGCATTTATAGGCTGTCATAGTGGTTTTTAAAAGTCACCATTTATACTTAAAGAGGCACCTTATGGACTGAACGTGTCTTTTCAGTGTAGACGTGTAGTTTAGCAATGTGTCCGATATGAAAATGAGTCATGTGGCAGTTACATCCTTCAATACACAGTTATGTTGAAACATATGTCGTGATGTTTAAACATCGAGTGAGATGTTTAATATATTAAGTGGAATCTGAAATATTTTCTAATATAGTTAGATATTACATGTGATGTTTAAACATATTAACTTATGTTGAAATATTTGTTCTAATGTATACACAATTGATAGATGTTAACATTATTCAAGATGTTTAGAACAGTTTCAAATGCGATAAAACATTTTATATTAAAAATAGACGCAGCAAAGTATGAGAAAACAAGACACAACTTAATAACTTAATACGAACATAAATAAAGGACTATCTAAATAGAAATTACATATTAAAGGATTGTCTAAAACGAAATTATGAAATTAAACAACAAACACCCAACGGAAAGGATTGTTCAAAGCAGCAGCTAAACACTTGTTTCTTCATTCTGACTTGGTCTTGTAACTGTTGGGCAGGTAGTTCTTTTGTGCCCAAGTCTTTTGCAGATCCCATATTTGTTTCTCCTCTTTTTGAATCGCTCCCCAACGGATGAAATTCTCTTCATCCTCCTTCTTCCACGGCCGAGTTTCAAGTAAGGGAAAGGTAATTTCCATTCCTTTAGCTCCTGAGGACAGTCATGCCAATATTGTTCATCAGGAACTGGATAGATTGTTTCGGCATATGCAAGAAAGTAGGAATCTACATAATAGTATGGCGACGTATATTCATAGATTTTCCTCCTAAACTCATCTGGAAACTTCACCCTTACAGTTGCCATAGCATGTGGACAAGGTACCTTGTCCAAATCAAACCGCTTAATTGTGTAGGTCCACATTATAAGTCATATTTGTTGGACCTCTTCCTTTTACTTTGAAAAAATGAGTATTCACTCGATGCACTAGAAGCCTATTGTCTAATAAATTGTTGGCTGATATCTCGTCTTCAATTAAGGGGACACAAGTGTTCGAACTATTCACAAATTCCAAGCGCCTCTGAAGAAACTTTTCAGCATAGTTCTCATTTATAGCATTGAAAAAAGCATCAATTAGAAATTATTTTTGATTCCTGAACATTGAGTTAACGGGCTCGGCAATGTTTGTGGTCATCATATTGAACCTACAATATTAACAAACAATAAAGTTGATATGAACCTGAATCTGAAATCTGAACAATAAAATATGTCACAAGCAATAACAATGTTGTGAACCGACAAAAACATCAATATATATGTTTAAACATCCAGCACAATATTTCCAACATCAACCACAATGTTTCAAATATCTGCTAAATTGTTGTGAACACATATTAAACATCAACATATATGTTTCAAACATCTATTAAACTATTTAGAAATGCAGTCACATATACTGAAACATTCGTTTATATGTTTAAACATCCACCACACTGTTTTCAACATCAACCACAATGTTTCAAACGTCTGCTAAATTGTTGCGAACACATATTAAACATCAATATATATATTTCAAACGGCAGAATACATAGATAGCCCCTCGAAGTTGTACCCATTTCCCAGTTGAATACTCCAACTTTGCTAGTGACCAACTAGACACCTCATGTAGTGTATACTATGTCTCCGAAACACAGACGTCTGACTTGGCATAACGCGTGCAACATAAACGAGATGCAGCACGTTAAGGCCTAAAATTTTTACTTCCAACGGTAAAAAAAGGGAAATTACATATATGCCCAAATTTTATCCCCAATATTCCTTTTCTCTTCTTCCTCATCTCAATCTCGCTTTTGTGTTAATTTTTAGCTTATCTTTTTTTTTTGATCGCAGTAATCCTCATTATTAATACTATCAACTTATATCCACTAAATGTAGCCCCTCAAAGTCATGGAACCTCAAGTTTTTTGTAATTGTAGAAAAATTATAAAATTGCAATTGTCTTGGACTCAATTAAACCCAGGGCACAGATTCCTTAGCTGCCACTATGGTCGTGTAAGTTATTGTTGTGGGCCGATTTTTTTCCGTTTTCAAGATCAAATTTTTACGACTTTTGTTCCATCGATTTTTGTTTTTAATTGCAGGCAGGTTGCAAATTTTTTATGTGGTATGAAGAAAGATTTCCTGAACAAGCTTCCTCTGTTATTTGGGGCTTATTGAAAAGGATAAAAGAGCATGAAGAAGAGAAAAAGAAGATGTGGAGAAAGTTTAGAAATTGTGTTGGCTGTATGATTCTATGTTGGATTTGTAGGGAAATAATTTGTAACTAGTATGTTTAATGATTATTAAGTAGTATTTTGAGGGTACTATCCGGTTGATGTTGTTGGAATTTTGGGCAGTGTAATACATGTACCAGCAACGACAATGGCAATAGAATTTGCAGTATGTTCTTGTACAAAGCTTGTTCAATCTAGCAATATCATTTTCCATAAAAACAGAGGATGCACAAAATACTGTCAAAGGTACATAGTTGACATTACTTGAATATCATAGAAAGGTTCACATAGGTGACCATACATTACTGCCAAAGGCACAAAAGATCACAGTTGCATAGCTAAAAATGGTTCAAACATAATTCATACAAGGCAACTAACAGCCTGACATAAGATAGGTTCATATATATATGACCTTAACCAAAAGTACATAACAGAATGAAAATCTAAATTCCCCCATTTGATGGCATAGTTGTTGAAGCTTGAGATGATAAGGCTTGTGTCCTCAATTTACTCCTCTTTTGGTGCTGCATCTTTGGAGTTGATTTCTGGACATAGCATTGTTTCCCTGCCATTTCAAGCCCTTTGGTTTGAATCCAAGCTCAATTTCTGTCTGTGAAGCATCCTTATAATTGCCTTTTGATATCACCTTTTGAGAAAGTCTTCCAGGCTGCAAAATGCAATGTTAGTTCCAAATATTCACAGTTAGATCAATAGAACAATGTCACATAAGAAAAACAACTTACATCTATGACTTGTCTACCAGTTTTTGTGCCAATGTAAATCCCAAATCCAACATCCCTTGGTCTCTTACTCCCAACTGCAGAAGAATGAACCTGTGAAGATTCAGTTCCATGTCCCTTCTCTCTGCCAGTACCCACATCCACTCTGCCTCTTCTATTACCATTTCCTAAGTCAATTCCACCTCTGCCTATGCCCCTGCCCCTGCCTAAATTAGCTGTGCCTCTGGCCCTGCCCCTGCCTAAATCAGCTGTGCCTCTGGCCCTGCCCCTGCCCCTGTCCTGCCACTGCCCAAATCAGTTGTGCCTCTTCCATTGCCAAGCCAAAAATCCATTCCCCTGGCTCTGCCCTACCTCTTCCACTTTCAATTACTCCACTCCCTCTGCCAACACTCATTCCTCTACCTCTAGCAGCTGTGCTAAGCCTTCTAACCTTTGAGGAGTCTTGACACAAGCTGGATGGGTTGTTCATAGTAGATTGACTTGGCTGACTTTGCTGAGTTGTAGGCTGAGGTGCAGGTTGACTGTTTGTCTGCAAGTTAGGAATATTTAATTGATGAGGCGCAGGTTGACTGCTCTGCTGTAAGTTTGGAGTGTTTTCTTGTTGAGATGATTGTTGAATTGTACTTTGTCGTATTGGCTAAGATAAGAAAAAATAGTTAGTTATTAAACAAGTAATAGAATTGAATAAAATAAGTTATAAATAAGTAAACATACCCCTTATCTGCATCCCCTGCTATTGTGCCTAGTTTGCTTGCAAATAGAACAGGATATTTTAGCACCTTTTTTAGACAGTTTGCCTCATTTTTTTCTTGGTTCATCTTTGTCCTTTCTTCTACACTTCATAGGCCTTCCAGGCATAGGTTTAACTTCAGGGGGCTCCACTGGTAGATTGGTACTTTCGGGCCATATTTTCATGTTAGGAATAGGCTAGAGGAAGTACTTGTATGTATCTAGGAAAGTATCTTTCCTATACCAGTGTGAAACATGATCCAGAGGCTCCTCCTCAACATGGTAAAATGCACAAACTGCATGTGCACAGGGGATGCCTCTCAGCTGCCACAATTTGCATGAACAGGTTTTTTTAGATAGGTCCACTGTATGTCTATAGCCCTCTTCAAGTACCTCACATCCATGTTCACTATTCCAGACAATATCAAGTGTCCTACCAAGCTTCTTGTTGTCTTCTAACACCACATCTGCCATAGGTGATATATCACCCTTCCATTTTTCAGTGAACTTTCTCATATAAACATTCCTAGTCATGATCTTATGCCTAATGTCCTCCGACATACTGAGGACAGATTTGTGCCTAGGACCCACAATCCATGAGTTGAAAGTTTCACACATGTTGTTCTCGAAAACATCACACTTCACTCTATCACTAAAATATGCCCTAACCTAATATTCCTTGTTGTATTCTAACAAGTGATCACATATCTCATCCCCAAACTTCCCTATTTCATCAAATTCTTCTTTCACTTTCACCACAAAGCTAGCCTTGGCATATTTCCAAAATCGTCTTCTCCTCTCCTTACCTCTCCATGTCTTTTGCCAATTAGACCAAATGTGTCTTGCGCACATTCTTCTTTCAGCATTAGGCAACAAGTCCCTAACTACTGATTGCAATCCCTAATTAAAAGACAACAAATTAATACTTAAAGAATAAATAACTAGAAACAGAACACAACAAAATATAAAGAAGGCAGAAGGTGTACCTTTTGCATGGCAGACATAATAGTGAGGCCATCTCCTTCTCCCAAGTCAAGATCTGCAACAGCAGCTTAATGAACCATTCCCAAGAGTGATAGGTTTCTTGATCAACCACAACCCAAGCAATTGTCTGTTGGTTTCCATTCTTTCCCATGGCAACTAATAGCTCACGCTTACATGCTCCCTTAAAAAAACACCCATCAAACCCAATAATCCTCCTACATCCTTCCAACCAGCCCCTTTTCAATGCATCAAAGCAAATATAAAAGTATTTGAATAAATGTTTTTCATGGACTGCCTCAAAATCAGTCCTCACCTAGTAGCTTGTTCCAGGATTGGCACTTTTGATAATGTCAGCATAGTCTAACAATCTTGAAAATTCTAGTTTTCAATCTCCCATAAACTCCCTAATAACTCTCATCTTGGCCCTGCTAATTAGTGACCTTCCAACATACAACCTCCAGTGTTTCCTTATCCACTCTTGCAGCTTCATTATCCTAATCTTAGGATGTTCAATGACTTTATCCTTAAGTTTCCTTGCAATGAAATTGGTGTTACACAACTTGTTCTTGTAAGTTGTTTGACACTTATGCACAGGATGGTATTTCTTTATCACAAAGTCACCGCTATCTTTGTTATAGCTTGCAAACAGTTCCCATTTACACTTTTTTCCTTTAGACTTAACCCTTACCCTTTTTTCTCATTTGGTCTTAATTTAAGATGAACTTTGTTTTCAACACCATAGTCTGCTACAGCTTGTCTAAATTTCATAGCATTTGGAAAGACCATTCCTAATTCAAAAATGGCAATTTTACAGCTTTCATCATACCTGACCTTGGAGCTTTTCCTTCTAGATGGCAGATCAATACCAGGTACAGCACCCACATCCAAGTCTTCCCTAGTGTCCTCACTTGCAGCATCTGAACTGTCTATATACTCTTCATCTCCTGCCAAATTACCAAAATATTTGGCCTTCTTGTTTTTGTAAATGTCTTCAAAGCCTTTGTCAATCCCAGCTTCACCAAGAACCACTTCTTTTGTAATATTGACCTTCTTCCTTTGCTTTTTCTGTCCAGATCTGCTCTTCTCTTCTCTTTTCTGGAAGCCTTTCTAAAGTACCTCAATTCATCATCAACCTCACTGTCATCTTCATCAGGAAGACCCTCAAAATCTTCTTCATCATACAGTTGTTCATCATCAGAGGATTCATCTTCAGTTGGAGCAACATCTTCATTAAGTGTATTAGTTGGAGCAGCATCTTCATTTTCAGGTTCTAGCTCCTCATATTCATCATCAGAGGATTCATCTTCAGTTGGAGCAGCATCTTCATTAAGTGTACCAGTTGGAACAGCATCTTCATTTTCAGGTTCTAGCACTTCATGTTCATCATCAGAGGACTCATCTGCAGTTTCTTGTTCTACATCTTTGTGTTCATGGTCAAATGACTCATTTGGAGTAGTTTCATCTGGACAAGTTGTGCTTAGAACTGCCTCACCATTTACGTCAGTATTTATACCCTCCACAGTTTTGTTTTCCCTAGACCCACCCCACTTAAATTAAGAAATGAGTCTTGGTCGGGTTCAACTACCTGTGACTCAATAAGTCCTACTACCTGGGGCCCAGTATTTTCTACTAAGGGTATCTCAACCACATGGCCAACATAAACATGTAAATGGTCCCCATCATTCATATGTTCAGCAATATTTAACAACTGATAATCATTTTCCATAAACACATTTTACCATCACTAGGGTTTTGTAGCTCTACTGTTAAATAACCTAGTTTCTTAGTGTAGTAACAAAATTCCATCAAGGAAAAATGATCTTTATCGATTGGATCCACAATATGCCCCACCTCACCCACATAACCTTTTTCGGTGACACGACCCCTATGGTGAAAATGAACAATAAGATAACCCATCACTGTAAAAGAGATAGAAAAAACAAATATTACACGACAGCAAGGACCCACAAAGATTCCCTAAAAAGTAATCCCTAAAGTCCCATTTTGAATTAAATCTTTGAAAACATAAAATTCTAGTTAAAAACGTATAATATGGACTTACCAGTTAATTGTTCATGATTTGTTACAGTAATTTTGCCCTAAAATGTAACTCCGATCATGGATGATGCGTGAATCGTGAAGGAAAAGGAACGGGTTTGAGAGGAGACGATTTAGGGTTAGGTTAAAATTGCGGGAAAGTTAAGGTCGGGGGTAATTTTTACCTTTTAAGTTAAAAGGGTCGGGTAATTTTATGCATGATGGTTCTTTTAGTTTTGTTTTTAATTTGCACACGTGGACATTACGTGTAACAATATTATAGGCTTTAGTTCTACGTCAGACGTGTTTGTGTTGCACGCGTAGAACTTAAGGGACGTCTCTGTTTCGGAGACACAGTATGAACTACATGAGGTGTCTAGTTGGTCACTAGCAAAGTTAAAGTGTTCAACTGGGAAATGGGTATAAATTCGAGAGGCTATCTATGTATTCTGCCTATTTCAAACATCTATTAAAATGTTTAGAAATGCAGTCACACATACTGAAACATTCGTTTATATGTTTAAACATCCACAACAATATTTAAACATCAGACAAAAATATTCGAACATCAAAATATATATTTGGTGTAATTCAGGTACATGTTTCCAGAGAAGTGTGCTCTGCTCCACTTCTCAACCCCAAGATCAACCAGATATTTGGATACCTTTGGGTCAATATCTTCAATTTCTTTCAAATGCTTATTGAACTGAGCAACCGTATACACCTTTGCAGCAACAATGTAACGACCAATTGCATCTCTACAGTGAAAAATTGTGCGGAGGTTCTCACCAAGGTGCCTCATGCAATAACCATAATTAGCAAAAGGGAAAACAGTACAAACAGCTTTTTCAATGCTTTTGTGCCTGTCAATGATGATGCACAACTCATCATCATCGGGGACTATTCTGACTAATTGCTCAAAAAAGAATTCATAGGCAGCATCACACTCTTTGTCAACTACACAAAATGCAACAGGAAAGATGTGATTGTAGGCATCCTGACCAATAGCGGACAACAACACTCCCCTATATGGACCCGTCAAAAAGTGCCATCAACAGCCAACACTTTTCTAATAGTTTTAAACCCCCTGATCCACGCATCATAAGAAACAAATAAGTACAGAAACCTCCCATGTTCATTAAGCTGTAATGCTGTCTTGCTTCCTTTATTTGACTGCCGAATCATATAGTTGTATGCACCAAGACTGGCATAGCCATGTTCGGGTGACCCCCTTGCCAAACACTTTGCAATGTTCCCTTGAGACACTTCTAATAGCTTATCCTGCAACCAAACTCTGCTAGAACTGTATCCTTGGATGGTGCTTTTCCATCATGAAACCTATTCCTCATGTACTCGCCAACAACATTGCACAAGGCGTGTGGATGATGGCTTTTAGCATGCTTAGAACCACAAGTGTGCTCGCTGTTGTAGACTGTGATATAAAACATGTCACAGCTCTTGTACTTCATGGCTCGAATTTGCCAGTGGCAATTCTTGTCCATGCATCTAGCACAAAATACATTTTTCTTATTCTTCACATACTAAAAATAAAAAGGCACTCTCACTGCGGCAAACTTCAACAGCACAACCAACTCGCGCTTGTTCGTGAATGTTTGCTCTCTATAGAAACCAGTGCCATCCGGCCGAATGTGGCTGCTTGTGATGGTATTGAATCAGGAAACTGTACCTCATTTTCTTTTTGCATTTCTGCTGCTTCTTCATGTTCTTCCTTCTCAAGCACATTCATATTTAATGTAGCCTCCTCCCCAATGTCATCCAACCTATGATTTGGCATATTTTGTTCATTATAAATTTCAGTCCGAGGAACCACATTTACCCGTAGAGTGGGCCTAGCACCAGATGCATCAACATCAGCCATAAAAAGAGAGACATCAATGGCATTCCTATTGTGAGAGGGTGCAGTTTTTTGCTTTACGATGCTCCACAAGTACGTAATAGAAAGATCCCTCGGATCATGAAGAATTCCCCAACTTTGAATGATTTTTTCAACCAACACTTTATAAGTAACCTCCTTACTAACAAGAATAGGTCTACTCTCTTTCACAAGGGGAACCCAAATATAACTTTTAGCTTTCTCCACCCATTCGTCGAGATAATCAACTACCAAGTCTACATTAGGTCTTATAGCATAACTTCCATAATACAATTTTTTATAAAAGCCATATTCACAAAAAATTTCAGTACTGCTGCAAACATTCTATAAAAAATTTATAGTGTTTACACATCAATACAAATGTTTAAACATTTGGAATCATGTTTAAACATCCTGAGTGATGTGTAAATATCATTCAGGATTGTTAAACATCGATACAAATGTTTAAACATATATTTCTATATGTTTAAACATTTGTGATGATGTTTATGATGTTTAATATCATTCAGGATTACTAAACATCATTGAAGATGTTTAATATAAGTCCAAATGTTTAAACATTTGGAATGATGTTTAAACATCCTCAGGACTACTAAACATCATCCCAAATGTTTAAACATAAGTCCAAATATTTTAGCATTTGATGGTTTAAACATACACTCAGCAGCCACATATGTTTAAACATATGATACGATGTGCACAAAAACATCAACGAGATGTTTAAACATCAAACATCTCGTCGACGGATGTTTGACAGAAACCCAAACCCAATATGCAATTTAAGAAATTATTTTTTCAATCCCAGTGGCTTCAAGTCAAATTTCTCAACTATAAAGTTTAAGAACACTTACCAGAGAGCAAATGTGGGTGAAAATCCACGAGGAATAGCTGAGATTGGTGTTGTAAACGGTAGAAAAAATTTAGAAAATTTCCAAATTTGTTTCTCATTAAATCTCTTGAAAAACACAATGTTCTTGGAAATGGTGGTTGAATCTACTTTGGGGAGCTGATAGTGAACCAAAAAAGTAAAAATTTCGGCCAGAAAGCTGCCAGTGGTGGCGGAGCAGTGAGTGGAAGGTGGGGGACAGCAGGGGGGTTTTTTGGGAGGGATTTTTTTTCCCATTTTGGGGGGTGTAATGAGGGTTATGTAGGGGGTGCAAAGTGTAAAAAAAAACTTGAGTGTTAATTTTTTATACACCTTTTAGGCCATTAGCACTAATCCTAATGGACGACCCTTTACCTATTAAAAAAAACTTGAGGCTCTTTTCCTTATTATATAACTTGCTCGGGACCTTGTTTTAAACTTACCCTAAAGACATTTTGTTATTTGAATCAATCAAAACTAACTTCCCAAAACAGATAACTACTGTTGTTGGGGGTGGTGCTTATGTCACGACATGTGGCGTTTTAATAGTTTGTTCTTTGCCACAACAGAAAACCGTTAGAAGTAGGAGAAAATTTGATTACTTTGTTAACGGTAGGGGTAAATTTGTTCTGAAAGTATAACAAAAAGTAACTGTAGACAATTTATGATAGTGGAGAAGCAAATTTATGGGATATCGCACATTTAGTAATCACTTGAACCAAATAATCCCTTCAGGTTTAAAATCATTGAAAATATACACAAATGTCACCCAGACCCCACTTTACGCTAAAATAAGTTGTTGTATACACACTTTTTTTTGTTTTTTTTTTAAAATTTCCACGAAAATTATTATGTGAAAGAAGAACTGACTTTCTTTTTCCAATTATCAACTGACAGCCAAATTCTTTCCTTTGCTAAAGAAGTACTTGCCTCTTCCCTTGACAAATTAATAATATTCTCTCTCCCTTAATTCTCACATTTTTTGCCCTGGAAGACTATTAAAGCATGTTCAGCGAAGTCGGACGTGATTTTACAACAAGAAATTGAAGTTTCCGTCTCAATGTTGTCTTAACAAGTTGGAATTTAGATGCTCAAATCAAAAGTGTCGATTTTGAGGACTAATGTTTGTTACTATTGTGGAATCTCTAATGAGTTAAAATTATTCTTTATCTGAATATTTTGGGTTTGTGAAGTTTTACCAAAGAAAAGAAGGAGCTGGTTTAGAGCTGTTTGGAGTGCATTGTTGCTTTAGAACTATTTGGTCAATTTTATATTTAATCCTTCGTTTGAGGAAAGAGATGATAAAATAAGTCAGGAAAAAAACTCAGTTTGTTTTAAGACTCTCATGAAGTCTTAGGGAGAATTCCTCTCACATTGGAAATTTCGTTCACTCCCTATATTATTCGCTCACCTACCTACCACAATCTGGTTCCAAGTCATTTATTTTGAAATCGAGGAGTAGTTCAACTTTTCTCTCTTTGAGACTAAGAGAACTTACTTACTAATTGAAAAAAAAAAAGACAACTAGAATGAGATTTCTTTTACCTGATCGGTGGTTGATAACTATTTGTTTGTTCGAAGATAACATGGACATGCTAAAGATGAGATATAGTGTGTTTTTTAGGGAGTATAGACCGTTGGTTGGAGCTACTAACATATAAAGAGATGAAAGCACGTATAATATTCAGTCAAAAGGAGACGATGATGACGTCCTCGAGTAAAGAATCGGTGATGATGATAAATCAATCAATAGACTCTAAACTCCAGCACAAAAGAGATGAAGAGAATTAACAAGGAAGAGTGGAAACCCATGAAACCTAGCCCCAAAGAGCCGAATTTAATGAATTAATATTTGTCTTAATCCTTGAAACCTAGTTCAAAATATATAAAGAGAATGAATTAAGATATATTTTAGTCGCAAAACCCTTACACCGATGACAAAGTCGTGGAACATACATTAATCCAAATTGATGATTTTGATGATGATAGAGGCGAGGAAGTCACGACACCTCGTGAATGGGATGAATGGAATTGTGGTGGTGGTGAAGGTGATGAAAGTAAATAAAAAAGAAGGTTGGTGGTGATAGTGGTGGTGATTTATATCTATATATTATTAAAAGCAAGGCAGTAGTTAGGATTATAGTTAGAATAGTTGTAGGTTGTTTAATAGAGTTAGTTATTTTTGAATTTGGATGAGAATTTATTGTCTGTAATTTAAATATAGAGATAAAAAAAACTTTTGAAAGTTCAAACAGTTGATCAGTTACTTTGAGGACTTTTATTCGACTTTTGCTTCCATATTCTCAGGAGTGTTATCCTAAAAAAAACTGTCCTATTTAAATTACATAAGCCTATATCAGTTAATTTGGACGATGGAGCAGTTTTATTCAAGTTATGCTTCCAATTTTTTAGGGGACTTCAAACAGTTATACATTACACGATGAAGGGATTTCTTTATCCACGTTGGAGTCATAAAAAGAACTCCTTAAAACGGATCTTCAATCTTAAAACTGCTTGTGCCCACATTCTTTCACAAATATCATTCACAAAAACTGCTTCCTTTGTACAATTCTCCTTAAAAAAGTTTGCTTCATGCCAGTCCTTAGTTTGATATGATGTTGTTTCCTTTATTGAGGAAATGCATCCACTTTTTGATATGAAAGGAGGAAAACATTTTCCACACCAACGTTACAAAAATGTACATCAGTAATGAGTTTTACAAAAGTTTGAATTTGGCTGATTTTAAAAAGTTCATTTATTTAGTAATTGCATTGCCTGATGGTGGCTTCGTCAAGCAGCAAATTATTCATGGAAGCCATGATTAGCAGGTATTCATCTTGATATATTTCTTTCACAAAATTTAGTAATATAAGTACTTTTCTGTACGTTAAGCAACTGTTGAGATAATGTACATAGAACTTCAAAAAGTATTTAAACTGATCTTGTGAGTAGTTTATGCTTCTCAATTTGTCTGGATTCTAATTGACCTTACTGCTAATTAGTTTTCAAACGTGATTTCAGGCTTCTTTGGAATTTTTATGTTCAAACGTGATTTCAGTCTAGAATTCATCTGATTCTTCTTTTCAAATATAGATTCAAGCACCGTTGAGCGTGATCTTCAGTATTAATCTGATTCCGCAGTACGAGAAGGCCAACAATCTATTTCCACTAGAGATGCATCTGCAGGATAAAAATGTATGTTGTAAACCTCCATTTTACAAATGCGTATTTATTCCTTAACAATTGTGAAAGTTGAAATTTCTGATAGGTTAGTTTAATGTCGTACTATTATAGTTGATATGCTCCGAATAAAAGTGGAAACTTTTATGAGTTTGTACTTTCATTCCTGTTGTTGGTTGCAACTAATCTAATTTGATGTTTTGTGGGGGTCACACAAATACGTTTTCTTTCTGCACTGCATCCCTAAATTGTGACTAACTCGGGAGATCCTATACATGCATACTCTAAGACTTCTTTCTGCACTGCACCAACGTGAAAATGAGGAGATTGCATGTTGAAGCTATCAGTTACTCTTTAATTGAAAACCCCTCCATCGTGTAATGTATAACTGCATGCATGTTGGTGCAGGAATATTCTTCTTTATTAGGTCTATTATGTATCTTAAGGAGTTTAGCAGTAAGAGCAAATTGCTCCATTTCAGAACAATATTGCAGAACTATGGTAGGAGCTCTCTCTCCCTCTCTCTCTCTCTTTTTTTTTTTTTTTTTCATATTACCTTTTAATTGGAGGTTGTCTACTGATTAGTTCAATCTATGAGTAAGTACATAACATATAGAGTGAGGTAATTAACTACTCACATAAGCAAATTGAAGTTAAGATGTGAACATCCTTGAAACATCTTGTGAGTTCACTCTATATGAGCTATGTGATGAAAACAAAATTAGCAATACTTTTAATGATTTTCTTTTTCTTTCTACTTTCTCAACTTCCATTTGATTCATCAAAGGCATTTAGTTTTATTAATAAGACGACATGTTCTGTGTGATTATATTGTCTCTAATCAACTTTTCATGCCTAATAAAGGGTAATGGTTTGGTCGGAAAAGAAAAAGAGTAGAAGAGCAGGGATACTACAAGAAAAGAAGGGTAACAGAGAGTAAAATCCCAGAACTTATTTATTAATTTCACTTTTTCCCGTTTTCTAGGATAGTTTAGTATATATGTGTTAAGATCCTACACTGTTAAGATCCTACATTTGTTTTCTAGAAGCACACAGAGAGCCATTTTCAGTGCTTTTTGGTCCTTGGCCATATGTAATTATGTGACATGAGAATTAAGTGTCGAGGTTAGATAGTAAACAAATAAATTTTAGTATTTGAAGAATTGTCAAGGTTAGATAGTCTAACATTTTCTAAGAGAACCATCCATAATAATTTATAGTACAAAATTGAACATGACGGTTTATGTATTTGGTAGACTGTGTATAGGCGTTGTCTTTATTTTACCTCTTTTATATTATTTCTTTCTTTAACTTCTTTTTAATCATTTCTTTTATAGAGCATGTTGCGCTCCCACAAATGGTACATGGAGTAGTATATCGAAAATGGAACACAAGAGCAGCCTATGTTTTGAGTTACGCATATGACGATCCAGTTGTTTATGGTTTCCATTAATTAGATTACATGTTTTGTAACAACTTAAATTTTCGTTCTTAAAATATTTTTATTCTTTTAGATATTTACAATCATTCTCCAGTTGCTTTATATCCTTCATGTACATGGTTTCATTAAATATTTCTAATATAGACCTAATGTGTATAGTGTCATCAGTGTCTTACTTCATGATTCTATACACAATTAAACTTAAAGTGAATGACAAGTGATTTCAAGACTTTTTTGTTTCCATGCAGAGGGACGTTAATAGGACCACTAAGAATTAGTGCATTAAGTCTAAGAAATGAAGATGGTATGGATGTATATGACAGAGACATCAACAAGGGAAAAATGGAGATTATGTTGATACTTTTTTAGTTTACGACGGTTTTGTTTTAATTATAAACATATAATTCATCTTTTGTAATGGTGATAAGTTTTTTTGAAATTATTGGGCAAGAGGTACATATAATTTGGTGAAAATTGAATACTTTTGATGTTTTTAATCATATTCCAAAGTTTTATATGAAATTGTGAGTTGTGACACAATTGATCATGCAAACTAGCTAGGAAAATATTTCAAGCTAAATAAAAAACAAATTAAGTTTTTAATCATATGATGGGATGTCCATATGAGGTGATGTTTGTAAGCTTCTCCCCAAAGTAAAAGGTTATCTTTTTACAAGGTACTTTAGTTGTATTAGCCCTTACTTGGCCATATCGCTTAAGAAGTTTTTTCTGTAACATTAAAAAGTAGATTCAATTTGGCCAATTTTGAAATAGTTCTCTAAATATCAAATTATGAGAATGAACAACATTCTATTATAATGAGGGTATATATCGAAATTATGTGAACTAAAACCATTGGAATGGTATGAATCAAATCAAATTCATCTTCTATATCTTTTATATTACGTATGCAAAAGGAGAGTTGTCAATATAGTTTTGCCAAGTGACAAGTTACTGAAAATCCAAATTGCAATCTTTGAAAGTTGTTAATAGGCAATGTACAATTTCAAGTGAGGTTAGTACGTTTTTGTTACTTTTGGGGCAATACTTACATGGTAGAAAATGTAGATTTTACTTACTTTATATGTATGAGTGAAAAATGAAATTATAAATTCACTAGAATAATATAGTAGAATTAACAAAGGTTAACGTAAAAATACGAAAATTCGAAGATGTTAACTTTATTTTTTTATCTATGCAAAAGTTGTTATGAATTTGACTAGAAAAATATAGAAAAAAAGGAAGGCTGATACAACTTTACAAATGCAAATAAATGTAACGTATTGTGTATATGGTGAAGGTGTTTGTCATAAAATTAATGCCACATTGGCCTTAACCCTCCCAACTTCTAAACTACAAATTTAAGACTATACCGAATAACTTGAGAGCTTTTTTTTTTTTTATCATAAGTTGTGAGTTTTACTATTGTTGGATTGTGTCCGTCTTCAAAAATATAATTGTACAAAACCCACAATCATTGACGGGAAGAGTTTTAGATGGAAGTAGAATTGCGAATAAAAGTATAGCCAAAAATAAAGTTAAGAGACCAGTATTTATACTTGGACAATTTTATGTTGCTTTTTCACAGGTGGCAAGTTGAAAGGGTTGAAGATGTTAGTTTATGATAATGGTGGAAAGATAACAAATAAAGCTAGAAGTGTAGCATATAATGAAGTTATTCATTATTAAATTGAGACATCATTAAATCTATTGTTCATCAAAATATTATCTATTATTACAATTTATGTTGTTTGCATAAAAACTTATATGGTCATTATATAATTTACATGCAAATTATATGATTATTTGTATTCTCATTTTGTGATTTTGAATGAATGTATCATTAATTGTTTCTAAAATTTCTTATTGTGGCATCGTTTAGGAGTGAGTTTCCACCCAAAGAAAAAAAAATTAGGGAACTACAATGAGAAATATCAAAAACATATCAAAAATTTATAAATGCTACTTTGATAAATAAAATTTGCGACGATTAATTTATGTTGATATACCGCGCATCGAGCGGGTACTATACTAGTATATATAAAAGGAGAGTAGTAGTTATATTAGTTGTTATAGATTTAATTAGGACAAAATTTAGTTAACTTGGTAGTAAGACTTTTGAAAAGAGTGTAGTTACTTTTTAATTATTGAAAAATATATGTTTAAAATTTAAAAAGAATCAAAGATGAACAAAATATCGTGGATAGGGTAGAAATCAGATCAAAATTGTGAATTCTTTACTAGCTTTATATCAAATATTAGCAATGTCTTATCCCTAAAATTGTTGTTCTGGGACTTATCTCGAAATAAAATAAAATGAGGAAGATATTAATTGAATCCTAACAAACTGGTAAAACTTTTGAATTTGAATTTGAATGTTTGATAAGTGGATATATTCAAAATAAATATAATGTGATTGATAAATATTTATTTTGAATATATCTGCTTATCTAAGTCCGGCTTCCTAACCTATTATATATACCCCTCCAGTGACTTAAATCAATGTTAATTTACGACTAAATTAAAAGCTTATTTTGTGTTGTTTCTTTTTGTTTCCCTTTTTTATTTTTCCTACATGAATACTAACTTGAGTGATTATTATGGTTGCGTATATGCCTTTTCATTTAAGATTATTATTTTTTATATAAGTGTTTTTCTAAATTTGGTGTAATCTATTTTAGCAGAGGTGTGCAGATTTAATCAAGAAAGCAAAAGGAGGTGGATTTGATGCAATTGAAAGGTATGTGTACAAAATGCACACCAGACTTTTTGCATACCGTAAAACAGATTCATGTTGGGTATCATATTTTTCAATTTACATTGATGATACAATATGATTAGAATAGAAAATGAATATGCATGATTGCATATTTATTTGGAGTTCTTCCTTTAGTATCAGAAAGTGAACATGATTTCAGGTGATTAGACAAAAATGGATGAAGCTATATAAAGGAATACTTTCATATGAAGGTGTAGGAATTCGTGATCTCAAGCTATTAATCATATGAGTATTGCAACAGTTTCAATAAGACTTCATCGTGCGTATTATAGAGTTTTGTTTTTAGACTAATTTATTAGTTATGTTCCAAAATATATTTTCTAGACTAACAATATTAGATGTTATTCTCACCTTTATATATCTTGCAACAACTAAAAATGCATGATTTGCCTTTTCTATGAATTTTTGTTTAAGAAGAATGCTTTTAACTATTGAAGCAGCCACTGAGAGAAAGCTTTTGAGATAAAGAACCTAATTAATTTGGCCAAATTTTTTGTTGTATTTGATTTGGTCTATGTGGTAATGGAATAATATATTTTTTGGGATAAAATACTAAAAAGTGAATGGTGTAATGACAAAACAAGAATGAATTGTTAAAAAATAAATTTAATGTATTGATATTGTATCATATATTTTAGTAGCAGCTTATGTTAGGGGTTTATTGTCTCAGATCCATGGTCACTGAAGCGAACAAGGCACATATTTAGTCAAGAATTTTGAGTTCCAATGAAATGTATATTATTATTAAAAAAAAATGTAACGTAAAGTATGATATATTTATTTATGACTTAATATTGAATATGATGTGTTAAATCAAATTGTGCATTAAAAAATTACATATGAACCCATATTATTTTAACAAAAAGTTTAGCTTAATGAGACAATTTACATAACACAAATGATAAGTATTCCTATTAGGTATATATCACACATTCAAATACAAACTGTGCAAAAAAAAAAAAAATGTTGATGCGGTTACAGTTTGTCATTTTATCCTTTGGATGAATGCTTCAGAAAGTAAATAAAAGATATATCAATCATTCCTTTGACGCTTTTACGGTTTTTTTTAGTTTTGTTTTGTTTTGTTTTGTTTTTATATTTATTATTTCATGCATTGCTATTCATATAAAAAAAGCCTAGAAGATCAAGATGAAGATGAAGAGAAGTACGCGAATAGTAACTCAATTGATGATCATCATTCATGCCAGATCCATATATATATATATATATATATAAAACGAGAGTGATTATATTAGTTAGCATAGTAGTTAAGAAAATAGTTAGGACAACATATGTAATGGCATTTAATTTAAATTTAAATTAAAATATAAGTGATTTAAAAAATTGATGGAGTCGCGGCGGATGATGCTGGATATGCCTCGAGGACGGCAGCCAACCTACAGTAGACGAATTTAAAGAAAGAAAGATGGGCGATGAGACTGACCAGCGACGAGTTCGACCGCGGCTTCCCCCTTTTTTTGGGGGAGATCAAGTTCCTTGCCAACGTAAAGTTAATCGACGTGGTATCCCAGCTTAAACTTTTGACTTGGTAAAGTAGAAGGTTCTAGCAAAATGTTGTGGGGTGTATGGGCATGTCATTTGAGACTCAAAAATCTATTTTCATAGCTTAACAGATTATGGTAATGACAAGTTCTGAATTGAATTGGATAAATAAATAAATAAATAATATCATCAAACGAGTTTTTCAAACCTCCAACACATTTTAGAATATCAAATAAAGTAACCGGTTGTGAAAAAAAGTTATTACGAGCTTTTATTATGGAAAACCAGGTAAATCAAGTTTAAGAAAATGAAATATCTTTCAAATACTTATCAGTTATCACGAAGTTGAATTCATGATGAGTACTGGTGGTTAATTTGGATATTTTTTCTTTTTTAAAATTTGAATTGAGGGATAAGCATCTTCAAACTATCAACACTATATCTTTATCTTTATTGACTAATCAAGTATTTAAGCTGCAAAACATAACAAAAGCACAAAAGCCTGGTCACGCTGGGTTGTTATAGATACATTTAAGATTATATATGTGTAGTAAAATAATTATTGGTTTAGACATACTGATTTTAGTTTTGTGTATCTATGTAGGTTGGTTTATGACTAGCAAATGGTGTATCATGTCAGAACGTCGCATTGGCATATCGACAAGTAAGATATGTGATCTGCATATTTACTCTCTTTCAGGTATATGTCCGAAACTTCATAAGATGCTTTTACACGTCATTAAATTTTTTATCTAAATTTTATAAGTTTGATGATCTAATGTTTAAGGTGTCAGTTCACCATAATCTTCATTTCTTCCGCTATCCAACTTTGTCTCATTAATCATATATACACTATCTTTTTCTATTAGTGTTTAGTATTAGAAAGCTTATCTTTGTTGTTTCATTAGATAAAGTCGATTAGATATCAATTTCTGTACCGATATTTTATGAAGCTACTTTATTTGATTAATTATATATCAAATACATAACAAATAGTATCTTCAGAATTTGATCTATTCTTTTGTTAGAGAGACTATTAAAATAAGGTACACATATCAAAATAAGGTTGTTTGGAAATGACCAGGGTTCTGCGGCGGAAAATCCCTTTCTGCGTTACAAGGTAACCTTATTATGTTTTTCTTTGAGTAAAATGATTAACTTGATTATGCCTCAACCTTTTCTATGCCATACTGTAGCTATTAGTAAGTGTGGATTGACAATTTGTATCCGTTAATTCATATTAAAATGTGCTTTATTCAAATTTATGAGTCATGAGTGTACCTATTTTCAACTATTTTGGTAATGTTTTACTTTCCAAAATTACAAGTACGTGTGAATCCAATTCTTTAATTAATTTGAATTTGTTTAAGAGTCTGCCAAAAACTGTTTATTTTGAGAAGTACATTTGGTATAAGTACTTTTCAAAAAAATACTTTTAGATAATAAGCAGTTTGTGTTTGGACAACTCATTCGAAATGTACTTTCGATAAATAATTGGTGTTTGATTAATTTTTATGAAATGTACTTTTGAGTGACAAATTACTAAAAGGACATCCAAGTTCATTTTTTTACATTTGGATTACTAGAAACAAAAAAATAATTTTGAATATTTATCATAAAAGACTTTGATAAAAAATATTAGCCTTCATAATAGTAGATTTTTTTAAATTTATTTGAACCAATACTTTTAACATATATTACATATTAATTTGTTATATATCAATGATTCAACAACAATTAATCTTTAGATTTCAATACTTACAATGCTAAATTTTCATATAATTAATACCCGCATAACTAAAACCTACATTATCAATCTCCGCATAACTACTACCAGCATAACTAAAACCCACATAATTAATATCTGCATTACTAATACCTATATTGCTAATACCCGCATAACCCTTTTTCAAACCAGACGACCCCTAAATTCATAACAGTAATGTATAAGGTACATTACCTAAAAAAATAATAAGATGAGAGCTAAAATATTTGTTAAATCAATATCATATACTAAGATGCTCAAAGGTATTGCAATTTGATATAATTAATATTCTTAAACAGTGTCTGGTAATCGCGCGTGTTCTAATACTAGATGCTATTAAATAATGATTAAAGAATCTTTCGTACTTTTGAACTTAAATTTATTGTTGGACTTTTATTCAATTGTCCAGATTCTTTCACTATTTAAATTTATCAATACTTTTTTTTTAGTATTATTCATTTATATAGGTTTTGTGCACCGATCTATCAATTTTGTAATTTTCATTTATATATATGTGTGTTAATTTGATATATAAAATTTGTATGATTAATTTTTTTAATGTTGACTGCGCATCACGCGGGTACTACACTAGTATATATAAAAGGAGAGTAGTAGTTATATTAGTTAGCATATTAGTTAGAAAAATAGTTAGGACAATATTTGTAGTGGTATTTCATTCAAAGTTGAATTGAAAGATAAGTATATATTTTTTAAATAATAAAATTATAGTAAATATTTTTAAAAGATAAAATCCTACCGTCTTATCTTAACTAACATGGTTGTTTATCTTTTTTAATTTGATTAATAAAATAGTAAATAGTTATCCATAAAAAGAATAAGGATGTCAAAGAAAAGTAACTACGCTAATATGTATATCTATCTATATCTATATATTATTAAAAGGAAAGAACGCTTAAGACAAAATCTCCGATAGAATACTAGGACAACATTTGTAATAATATTTAATCCAAATCCAAATCTAAATTCAAGTAGAAAGATAAGTATTTTTTTAACTAAATGACAAGATCGTAACCTATTTTTCGAAAACTTTTGAAAAGAATGTATTAGTTACTTTTGAAATAGATTGGAAGATATATTGGCTCTTATGACAAAGTGGAGTAGATAATGTAATAATATTATATATTTAATAAATTAAATTAAAAGATTAAGATTAATTTTAGATTGAACATAAAGTTTAAATTTGAATTTAGATATGAAAATAGGACTCTTCTTTAATGGCTTAGTTGAAGAAATTTACGTTAAAAAAAGCAAATAATCAGATTTGAATAAAAGATGAGAAAGCTTTCCTATTTGTTTTCAAATGAAACATTCAGAGAAGCATTATGTCACATTCAAATTTAAATTAACAATGGTAGGCCAGCTTCTACGTTAATTAAGATAGCATTAAAATTGTATTATGTTTATAACGTTATTTTAATATTTCAAATTATTTTTTTGAATTATAACTGAAGCTATTCAAAAGGAAAACCTGATATTTTATCTTACAAATGAGAGGGTCAAAAAGTCATGTAATCTAAAATTTCATATGCAATGCAGGCAACATAAAAAGAAAATAACAAATACTGTATTTGTTATTATTGATAACATATAACCATTCATATAAATTTTATAAGTGTAGATCTGATTTTATTAGTATCAACTTGAATTTAAGTCAAAGATTAATGAAGATGAGGGAGTTTTGAGTGGTTAATTTTTAAATTTGAATTGAGAGATAAAAATTATTTTTTTAAGTCATATTATTCTTAGAACTTAGAAGATAAAACTATATATGCCTTATCTTTATTAACTAATAAATATATAAAGATAAGATCGAATCACATATTGATATTCAAAATCAAAATCTCAACTTAAACAAATTCTTCTTCTTGAAAACCAACTTTCAATTCATCAATTCTATCCTTTTACCTAGCAGATAACATATTAGTATTCAAATTCAAATTAATATTGTTAGATGAAAGCTCTATCAGACGAGAAAACATTAGGATAAGGACTATACATTTTGAAAGAAAAAAAAGACTCCAATTAACTTATTACTATGAATTTTAGTTGATAAAAAATTTAAATTATTAAGAGATAAAACTTTTGAATTTGAATTTGAATTTCAAGATAATAACGTGCATTTTAATTTTAAAGATAAAGTTTACATCTCTCTCCTTGCTTTCCCTTATTTAATCCCCCAAACCCAAGATGGGAGCTATACATTCAAATCAATTTTTCTTCTTTGTTTTCTTTTGGATTCTCAGGTTATATTTACTGATTTCAAAATTTGGACTAATATTTTACATTGTTTTTGTATGTGCACAGATATAATGTTGCTTCAAAATCACAGAGTTGGATATCATCACTTCTGTCATGTCCAATTCGCATGATGAAGTCGGTCAATTTTGCATGTGTACATGAACGAATATGAAACCAGAGAAGAACCAGAATATTTTGGTCAAAGAAACCATTTTTTTAAACATTACCAAAACTGAAAAGTGTATCTCAATACTTTGTGAATTATATTTAAGTTGATTCATGTATGTGTATGTTATTATCTTTTTTTATTTCAAAAAAGCATAATTATGTCTTTGATGGACAATTTTTTTTTTATTTTTGTGAAAATAAGATTGAACTATGAAGTGCGTAAATAAAGCCATGAGTTTTGAACTCTTCCAAAAGACAACATTCAAAATTGGAAATGTCTGAAGGAAGAAAAATCAAGTGAAATAAGATTGTAGTTTTTAAGGTAGTTTTTCGTCATCACATTAAGTCATCTGCAATCTGCTAATGTATCCTTTTGTATGTATCAGAGTGAAATGCAGATACTAGGGCTCTCAAGTTAGAAAAGTTGTGAGGAAGCAAATGGATGTTGTGGATTCTCGAATTCTAATCATCATAGAAAGGTTAGTGCTTTGTTTTGATCATTTCATTGTTGAAGGACGATTTATGAAAAAAAAAAGGTTAGCAAGAGATGCAAAAGTTGGACTTTCTGTATACTCATTCAGTATACGTAGATTTTTTATTCTTAGGTATATTACGAGAGAAGCAAGAAAGCAATAAATTTTTTGGCTAAGCAATTACATTTAATTTTGTCAATCAAACAACCTCACAATCTACTTTAGCTTTCAATAATGAAAAGATTTCAATCAAGTTATTATGATATTATATTTATGTATTTGTGGCTATATTCCTATTACTAAAAGAAGAGTAATGAGATTGAAGAACATAGAACTTCAAGAGAATAAACGATTGCACCGCTTTAACTAAGTTCATTTCCTATTCATGGATATTTCCAGTTTACGTTATCAAAAATATAACATTTTTCTTTAATTTTTTTAAAAAATTTATATCATCTAAAATTTACTCAATTAAATTTACATGAGAATTTAAATAAAAATACTTTAAAGAATATTAAATTTAACATCAGCTGTTAGTGAACAAATCATACAAATGAAAAAAAAAATTAAAGCTAAAGAAGATGGTCATATATACTTAATACACATCATATAAAAATAATTCAATTTATTAAAGATATTCTCTATTTGAGATTTTAAACTAATTCAAAATCACCATTTAGTATTTCAAGCTATTTGTATAATTTATTTCTTCTAAAAGTTTACTCAGTCATTATAGAATTTGTTTTCTTTAGATCTATATCATTTTCTATTTTTTGGTATATAGTTACTGGGTATATATTGCATAGAGAATTGAGAACATAGTTAAAATTTTGAAAGTGCTCAAATATGCAAAATCACAACTTAAATGATAACGAATATAGCATCAATTGATTTATCCAATTTTCTTATGAAATTTTTACGCTAATTGATGTACTAAGCATTAAAATTACAAAATATAACGATATTATTGAGAAATTACAAAATATAACGACATGTGTATTTTTATTACAAAACATATAGTTTTCACATTTTCCCCTCTCTCTAACACTTAATCCTAACTTTTTTCTCTCTCTTTCTCTCCCCTTCCTCCACCCACTTTCCGGCGCCGGAACACCACCCTCCTGCCGCCTATCAGCTGTGCTCCACCTCCATTTTTGCTCCCTTGCTTCGCTACTACTGCTACTTTTAGGATCTGCTGCAGCTACTCTCATCTGCTTCGGCTATTGTTCCGCTTTTGTGTGCTGATACGTGGATGCTCTGATAGCGGCAGCCGGAGCTCCGATTAAGCAAAAGGACTCTCAAAGTCTTCAATTAAAAAAGTAACCCTTTATTTTCTTTTTCCTTTTCTTTGAACTAGAAAAATGTTAAGTATGTGTTTAAATGGAATGAGGGCTAGATTAAAATTTTAAAAACTTGTGGGGTATGTCAAAAATCTGAAAATATCCACTTAAACTCACATTCAAATTTCAAATTTCAAACTTTTCATTTCCCCCCATTCTTCTCTCTCTTCTACTACTTCTTTTTTCCTTATTCCACTTCTTCCCAATCTGCTTTCTTTCTTCATTTTCTCCTTCTTTCTTCTTCATCTTCTCCCTCATTTCATTTTTATCTCCTCTGTTCATTTTTTTTTTTACATTTTCACCATCTCCTTTCTTATCTTCGTGTGTTTTCTTCATTTTTCTTCTTCTTCTTCTTCTTCATCTTCATTTATTTTCTTCTTTCCATTATGTTTTGTATTTGTTGTGAAGATTTAGTAGTAGAATATTTTAATTTTTTTTTAAATATTGGAGATGCTTCTGCAGTCCGTCAAACAAATTTTGAAGTTGGTTGAATCAACCAAGAGTCGATTCATCAACTCTCAGTTGCTTGAATCGACCGAAAGTTGTTTGAATCAACCGAGAGTTGGTTAATCAACTTATGGTTGTTTTGAACTAAGCAACCACAAGTTGATTAATCAACTCTCAGTTTATTCAAACAACTTTCGATCGATTCAAACAACTGAAAGTTGATGAATCGACTCCTGATTGTTTTCATCGACTCCTGATTGTTTAAACAACCGGGAGTCGATTCATCAACTTTCGACTATTTTCAGCATCATCAGGTTGTTTGGTAGAGGCGGCGAGAAGGGGGATGAAGAGGAGCAGAAGGCGTTGCAGCGGTGGAAAAGGATGAGGCGCGGTGGAGAAGGATAGGGAAGATAGAGAGGGATGGAAGAGAAATGGGGGAGAAAGAGGATGGAAATAGTGGAGGGTTTGTGTAAATAAGAAAAGTTGGAGGGTCTTGATTAGGCTAAGAATTAACTCTAATTCTGCTAATCAGAAAAAAAGTTATCTAGTTAAGAAAAATAACTTGAGGGTCATTTAACTAAAAAAGACTTGAAAAGAGTCTTTTAATCGAAGGACCCTAGTTACTGGGTATACATTGCATAGAGAATTGAGAACATAGTTAAAATTTTGAAAGTGCTCAAATATGCAAAATCACAACTTAAATGATAACGAATATAACATCAATTGATTGATCCAATTTTTTTATGAAAATTTTACGCTAATTGATGTACTAAGTATTAAAATTACAAAATATAACGATATTATTGAGAAATTACAAAATATAACGACATGTGTATTTTATTACAAAACATATAGTTTTCACATTTTCCCCTCTCTCTAACACTTAATCCTAACTTTTTTCTCTCTCTTTCTCTCCCTTCCTCCACCCACTTCCGGCGCCGGAACACGACCCTCCTGCCGCCTATCAGCTGTGCTCCGCCTCCATTTTTGCTCCCTTGCTTCGCTACTACTGCTACTTTTAGGATCTGCTGCAGCTACTCTCATCTGTTTCGGCTATTGTTCCGCATTTGTGTGCTGATACGTGGATGCTCCGATAGCGGCAGCCGGAGCTCCGATCTGCTTCTTCTCCTTCTTTTTTTTTTTGTTTAGATTCGTGTATACTTTTGTATGCTTGTGTATGTGTATGTCTGGGGTGGTTGTTTGAAGGTGGAAGCAAGTGTTTGTTTGGTTTTGCGCTGGTGTATGTATCTGTATGTACATGAATATCTTTTACAAGTGCAGAGTATATGTATGTGTATATCGTTGTATGAATGTGTATTTCTGAGTATATACTGTATATTTTTGTATGTTTTATGTGTGTGTATGTAAGTCCAAGCTTGGCACACCTACATTCGTATGTATAATTCATAGATCTGTAGCTCCGTGTATGTATGCGAGTGTTTATTGTATGTATAATTTTTTTTTATATGTGTATTTATTTTTTGTTTAAATATATTTTAAAAAAAATAATGTATATATGTTTATTTTGGTGTTTTTCATTTTTTAGATCCAATATATATATATATATTTCGGCGGGTGGCCGGTGGTTGGCAGCCAGCAGTGATTAAGTGGCAGCGCCGACTGAGGTAGTAGCAGTGGGAGGGGGCAGTAGGAAGAAGGAGGAACAAACCCTAATTTATTAGTTTTCTTGGTTTTGTATATAATGTGTAAAAATATGTTGGTATTTTTTGTAAAGTGGAATAATATTGTTATTTTTTGTAATTTTAGCGTTAGGGTTGTATATATTTGTAATTAGATATTTTCTTATTGTACCATCTTAAGGGGGGATTTCAACCAAAATATAATAGCTGAGGAACTACATTGGTAAATATCAAAATCATATCAAACTTTTTTATATGCTATACTTTGATAGTATAAAAATTTTCTACGTTTTATTTAATTTTAGATATTGACCGTGCATCGCGCGGGTGCTATACTAGTATATATATATATATATATATATATATATATATATATATATATATATATATATATATATATATATATATATAAACAAAGCATGCATAGGAAAAAATTTAAAATAGGACATTAGGACAGCAATTGTAATGTAACAAAATTTAAAACATAAGATAATATTTAAATTTAAATTCAAATTCAAATAGAAAGATAAGTACAATTTTTTCTTAATTAAATGAAAAGATTATAAATATTTTTTGAAATATAAACCTACTACCTTATGTTAACTAATACTTTTAAATTTTGAATGAAGAGATGGTAAATCTTTTTTGAAAGATAAAACCAACTTAACTTCTTCTTTTTCTTTTTTCTATTTTTTTTGAAGGCTAGGCTGAGTTATCTGAATGTGCAACAAAAAGAATCAAATTTGAACAAATAGTGTGAACGAATAGGAAACTCACCCGATCAAATTTGAATTTAGTATATAAAGAATTCTAATTAGCTTGGGTATATCATATTTTCAAATTTAAACAGGTAATTTGGCAAGATCTTATCTCTAAATTAAAATAAATGAATAAATAAGGATAAGATCAAATCCAAATCTGTAGATTAATCCTAATAGAATAGAGACACTTCTACATTCGAATTTAAAATTAATATCTATCTTTGAAAGATAAAATATTAATAAAATGTTAATTACTACGTCCGCTACGTACAAGCTGAACTTGATTTCAAATAAATAGATAATTGAAAATAAAACATTTGAATTTGGCTTGAAGATAAGATACTTCTTTTGAAATTTAAAGATCACGTTTTCATCCCCACCTCTTTTTTTTCCTATTTAATCCCATCAAATTCAATGTGGGAGTTAGAAATTCATAAAACTCACTGTTTTCATTATTTTACGAAGGTGTTTGAGTTATGCTATATTATTTTCTCTTTTTTTTTTTGTTTTATCTTATCCCCCTTTCATTTGATTCCTACGTAAATGTTCATTTATTTGTAAAGTTTGGACTAACATTTATCTATATTTTTAATTATTTGAGGACAGATCTATTATTGCTTCACAATCTCAATTGTTCGATACTATCACTTTTGCCATATTTGATTCGCCAGATAAAGCAGATCAACTTACTCCTACATCGATGAGTAAGAATATAAAGACACTGGTAGGAGAAGAATGTGTATTGAGGTTAAGGAAGTATTTTTGTTTTGCCAGATACATTTAGTTTTATTCATAGTCGATCTCTTTTAAATAGGTTTATTATTTCATTCATGGTTAGTGTATATATTTTTCGATTAACAAGGCTTTATTATAGGCATCTTTCTTTTGATTCTCATATAAATATACATTTGTTTATAAAAACTAGACTTACATTTGTACATATTGCTATCTATTTATGGACAGATATATTACCGCTTCAAAATCACAATTGCTAGATGGCATCACTTCTATCATATTTAATCTGTCGGATGAAAACGACCAATTTCATCAGGTAAAGATGAACTAACTAATCAATTAGAATTTTTATTGAGATTAAAGAAATGTTTTTTCGCCAATACAGATACTCAAAAAAATTTCAAATCCTTAAAGTACATTTTCGTTTCTTAAAAGTTTTATTCGTATTGATTTCTTTCAAATGTGTTTATAATCGGTAGAGTGATGGTTTCCTAGCATGTTTATAGATATGGTCACATTCATATTAACTTGAAGCTATATATGGCAAACATGTATCTGAGATGATCTTTGTAAAACTGGTTTAGAAAAGTATCCTAAGTACGTTTAATTGTTGAAACTGAAATTTTAGTTTGAGTTATTAATGTTCTTTGAAAAACTGTTTGAGTTTTGCTACTTATTAATGTTCTTTATTCTTTGTTTTATGTTAGGTATTTTTCTTTTTGATTGCCTCACACATGTTCATATATTCATAAAATTTGGATTCACATATGTTCATATTATTTTCTATTTGTGTGCAGGTATATTACCACTTCAAAATTATAGTATTTTAATGCCATCCGTCTCAAAATGTCTAATCGTGGATAAAGCCAATGAATTTCTTCATGTATCTTAGCAAATTTGTTAACGTTTTGATTCCTTTAACCCATGTATAGAATAATGAGTAATTAATTTGATCATATGGCCATAAGATCTACTTGCGGATCTATGGTGCAGCAGGAGAACTGGAAGCCAGCGTCCTCTCCATTTTCGCAAACGTAGATAACCTATCTCACTAAATTAATCAACAATTGCATTAGCTCTACTATGTGGGCTTTAGGAGATCATGACATGTTACAATTGTTTCTGAAAGTGCGAAGATTGTGAAGACAACGAAAATCACACAATACTATTGATGGTTAAGAGTGAAGCATAAAAAAATTTACTCGCAAGACACATTCAAATATATTGCAATTTTTTGCTCATCTCATATTATGAGTATCATAATGAACGAAACCAACACAAAGGGCACATGCTATATAAGGTATTTATTCAGTGTTTTTAAACACTAAAATGCTGAATTAAGTTTGACAATAATATAACGCTAAAAAGTGCGTAATACAATGACAAAAATTAGGTTCGATTAAAATTTTGGGATCCAATCGAACCATTAATTAGTGAAACTCATTTTATTTTTATGGCTTATTACTGATTAGGTTTTACGTAATATATTTTAATTTATTATGCGCTTATGGTCATGGATTACAAATGCAACTTTCTTTTTTTTTTAGAAGGGAATGACCATATTAAGAAAGAAAATTGGAGATGATGAATATCATAATTAATGAAAACAATATAAAGGTCACATACTATTAAGGTATTTATTTTATATCATCACATTTTAATATTTACATTGCTAAAAACGATAGAATAAAGATAAAACTTTTTATAACTGTAGAAAATTAACTTGGATTAGTTTATCCTATCTTAATGTGTAAATTATTTTTTTCTAAGGTGATTACTAGATAATGGTTATGCTATGGAGATTTAGGAAATATTTTTCGACAAGGCAAATCAAATTTGAAAAAATATTGACAAAAAGCTCTAGGGATTATTAGATTTACATCAATTATATTTTGGTAGATTATTGATTCACTGCCAATCAAGTCTCTCAAACTTGATAAAAATTGTTAAAGCGATAAGGTGAAAACTAACCACATCTTTCTTTATTGCTCTCCTTTAAAGCAATTTCAGTGATACTGGAAGGGGGTTAAATTATAAATTCTCACATTAACTAGCAAAACTTAATGCAATCTATATATTATTAACACATTTTGTGCATGATTAGGAGAGATAAGACAAATATTGAAGGAGCAAATCAGTTCATAAGCTGATTTATTCAAGCTTCTACAGTTAATTTAGGAATGTAAATAGACATTAAAAAGATACTATAGGTACATAATTTTTACTTTATGTCTTCATGTATACATGTACTTACAAATATTTATATGTTATCTTCATGGTGCATCTTATTATTGTTGAAGTACTGATCGTTGTGTGCAATATGACGAGTAAGCAGATAAAGAATAAACATTATTCAATTAGTGATATCACAAAAAAAAAGGCAATCAATTTGGAAGTCGATGGTTGTGATTTTGGTACATAATATAATAATATAAACAAGTTATTTGATCAAATCGTGGTGTTATAGTGCCTCTTTGCCGATAATATGTAAAAAAAAATAATATATTTTTTTTACTCCAAAAGTTTTGGAGACTCTATGATTATTGAACCTACCAATATTTTTATTGTTTCTTACTGATTATTACGTAATTAGTAAATTGTTCAAAATGATTAATTGAGAAATAATTTAGTTTTTTATGTGTGGATTAGAAATGGAATAGATTTGAATATGTGAGGATGTAGAGGAATTAATATTCATATTCCTGATAGTAAAACAAATGCTCATCTTTCTGATTATCAATGTTTTTTTTTTCATTCCTTTTTTTAAATACATATGCAGAGTCTCATGTAAGAACTAGAATATTGAGGATTCAGTTGCATTTATCAAATATTTACACAGAATTAGTGGATTATAAAGAAGATTGAAGGTATGTATACAATGACTAAGAATTGTCAGTCAAGTTCTAAGAATTCTTCACTCACATTACTATGTGCACGTAGAAGAGATTTTATTAGAAGAAAAAAATATTCAAATAGATAAAACATTTATTTAATTTGAAAAATATTGATTTGTATACAAATAATAAACTAGATTAGATTTAATTTGGCTGCATTACTTTTCTTGAATATTGATCGCGCATCGCGCGGGTGCTATACTAGTATATATAAAAGGAGGATAATAGTTAAAATAGTTAGGGTAGTAGTTAGAGAAATAGTTAGAACAAAAGTTAAGCTATTGTAATAACATTCAATTTAAATTAAAAAGAAACATCTTTGAATTAAAGAGATAAACCTTTAATCTAGAATATCTTTTTCTTTTTAATTTGAATTGGAAATAATCTTTCGTTTAATTTGAAAGAGCATGTATACATTCAGATAAACTTTTTGGTTAGGCATATATCAGTAAGTTTTTTTTTTCCACACGTTTAAATTATTGTGTTCGGATTTTGTTATAATAATAGTTAAAATTTTTAATTATACTAATGCTGTAGTTCAATAGTTTACAACTTTAATTTAATTTATTAGTTTGAAATATTCCAATGGAAAATGATAATCCATATTCCTAACAAATAGATATCTCACGGTCAAAGATAACAAATACATGGTAATGGAAATTCAAATCACATTTCAAATTTGGGATTATAGATAATAATCTATTTATAGATAGTTATTGAGTATTGGTTTTGAAGAATGACAAACGAGAAGGACTCAGTAGTCTCGGAGAAGAACCTAGTCCTTGGATAGAAGGGCCTGATCGAAAAGAGTTGCGGGTTGCAAATCCCTGCGGAACTAGGAATAGTGGCGCGTGAATGAATATGTATCCTAGTCAGACTAAAAGAGGCGGTGCCCAGGCTGTGTCTTCGAAGTGTGAATAGAAGTTGGACTTCAACAAGAAATAGAGTTATTAGGAATCCTTTCTTACCATAATTACAAAGATTCCTTGTAGGACTCAACTAGGGTTGCAAGGCCCTTATAAATACAAGTAGTTGATGCAGCCGTAAATCAGTTATTCATAAACAGAGAGTTGAGAGCATACAAAAGCGATCTAGCATCTTTCTACGTGAGATAACTGAAGAAGACAACTGGTGTGCTTGAGTTGTTTGAGTCTAGATATTTTGTCTAGGTTCATTGCGTTGTAAGTTGTCTTAGTTTGAGCGATCATTACTTTTACCTATTGGCTTATTGTAGAAGCATATGTATTAGGTGAACTTGTAAGAGATTGCTTTGTAAAGCTAGAGTGTAGCTTTATTTAGTAGTTAGGGTCTAGAGTGTAGCCCCTTGGTTACAGAGTCTTGTAATCAGAAACTTGCTCGTTGTATTAGTGGATTGAGTTCTCAAATCCCAGAGTGTGGGTTGTGGTTTTTCTCCCTTGAGCAAGGAGTTTTCCACGTAAAATCCTTGTGTTCTCTGTGCGTGTGCTTGGTGTGTGTTGCAGTGGTTGAAACAACAGAGTTGTAAAGGCAAGAACTGGGTTCTTGACTCAGACGAACCAGGTTCTTAAAACGAAAATCGGTAGACACTATTCAACCCACCCCTTCTAGTGTCCTTAAGAGGTGCATAGATTATAACAAGTGGTATCAGAGCAGGTCTTCTCGTGTGAGGCTAACACCTTGAGAATGATCAGAATCATGGGTGCACCACCTACTATTACTGAAGGACAATCGGTTCAAAGGCCCCCACAGTTTAATGGGCAGTACTATGCTTGGTGGAAGAACAAGATGGAAAATTACATATGTGCTGAAGACTATCAACTCTGGCTGATAGTATCTGAAGGAAACCTAATCCCCACTAAAATAGTTGGTGAAGGAGCCACTGCCAAACAAGAACCTAAACTGAAAGAGGAGTTCAATGAGACGGATTATAAGATGATTGAAAAGACTCATAAAGCCAAACGTCTGGTCATTTGTGGTCTTTGTCCTGAAAAGTTTAACAGAGTATCATCTTACAAGATGGCTAAGGAAATCTGGGATGCCTTGCAGGTTGCACATGAAAGAACCACCGAAGTAAAGGACTCAAAGAGAAGAATGCTGAAGAGACAATTTGAGCTGTTCTCTATGGGTGAGAAGGAATCAATCCAGGATATGATGACCAGATTGACCATCATTACTAATGAGATGAGATCCCTGGATATGGAATTGCCAGAAGTAGAGATGGTTGATAAGATTCTAAATGTGCTTCCTGAAGCGTGGGAACCTAAGATGACCGCCATCATTGAGTCTAAACCTCTAAGATCCATCAAACTTGAAGAACTGGTTGGTAGCTTGAAAACTCATGAAATGATGAAAGACTCAAAAGCTAAACCAGCTTTGAAGAAGGACAAGACCCTTGCGCTTGAAGCAACTGAGGAAACTGATGAATATATTGATTTGCAATCAGTTGAAGCAGCAATGGTTAGTGCTCTTAGACAGAAGCTTAACCTGGGTAGATTCAAAGGCTTCAAAAGAAGTGGCAAGGAGAATTCTGGCAGGAAGAGCATAGTCGACAATCCGGATTACTCAGGATGCTTTAAGTGTTTCAAGAAAGATCACGCCGTCATGGATTGTCCCATGTGGGAAACAGAGTGGATGAAAAACATAGCATCTAAGGAAAAGGAGAAGGAGACGTCAAAGGAAATTGACAAAGATAAGAAGAAGTCAAGAAGACCTCCAAACTTCAGAGCAGAAAGAAGAAAGAAGAAAGAAGAAGGAAGCCTTCTATGCTACATGAGGACCAAGTGACAGTGAATCTGATCATGAAAAGGAATCCGGAGATGATTCACCACTAGCACAAATGGGCCTGACAGACATCAGTTCTGATGAATAAGACCCTCGAGAGTTCAGATGAGGGAGAGATCCGTCAAAGCCACGTGTGTTCAACGGTACTAACTATAAGAGCTGGAAGAAATAGATGAAAATCTTCTTACAAGCAACTGATTACAGTCTTTGGCTGATCGTGAAAAGAGGACCTCATGTCCCTGTGAAGAGAGCAGCAAATGGAGTTCTGGTGCCAAAGAAGGTGGAAGAACTAGACCCTCAAGATCTAGATTGGCTACAGGCAAATTCCAAGGCTGAATTGTACCTGAGGAGAGGACTTACCTATGATGTGCTAGTAAGGATACTAGAATACAAGTCCGCCAAGGAAGTGTGGGATAAGCTGAAGGAGTTGTACACAGATGACAACCAAAAGAAGGACTCTGCCCTTATGGCAACTGATGGGGCTGAAACTGCTCATTCAGCAGAGGTATGTTTATCTGATCTTAAGGAAACCCTACATACATACTCTTCTGAAAATTTGATTCTAATCACTGCTACTTTGATTGAGGTTATGAAAACGAGAAAATTGAAAAGGATAAATTAACTGAAGAGCTAGGTGATCTCAGAACCAAGCACAAGAGTCTCCTAGAACAAAACATTGAACTAGAAGAAGTCAATGCCATCTTAAAAGTGCAGACTCTTGTGTCAAACTCTAAGATCACTGAACTAGACTTGGAATGCAATCAGTTAAGAGAGAGAATAAATGGTAAGCAAGTAATAAGTGAAGTTCAAACCTTTCTAGAAAATGAACTGAAAAGAGCCAATGAGATTCTGTATCAGGAAACTGAAAAGAACAGGATTTTAAACCAAATGGAATAAATCATCGGAGGCAATGAACTGGGTTCTTGAAAATCAAAACAAGGGAAAACAAGGGTTAGGATTCAAGAAACCATTGCCTCTATACAATCCTAAGAGCAAGTATGTGGGGTTGCCTTGCAACATGTTGTGTACCTTTTGTGGTGAAACTGGCCACTACAAACAAAAGTGCATGAATGTTAGCAAGGCAAAGGCCAAGAATAAAAGAAGTGTTCTACCTAAATGGGCTAGACAGGATTTGATTTATCCATTCTCTCGTAAGAAGGGACCCAAGCTTGTCTGGGTTCCTAAGGCTAACCTCTAATCTGTTTTGCAGGCTGGAGTAAGGGAGAACAACCCAAGCTGGATTCTTGATAGTGGTTGTTCAAGGCACATGACAGGAGATAGAAGAAAGTTTCTCTCACTCGCAGCATTTCAGGAAGGCAGTATAGCCTTCGGAGGAGGAAAAAGTGGCCAAATCGTGGGAATTGGAAAGATTGGGAGAACTCTGGATCATGCAATTGAAAATATTTACTGTGTTGATGGTCTCAGACACAATCTGCTGAGCATCTCTCAACTATGTGATAGAGGAAATGAAGTGAGTTTCTCCTCTGTAGGATGTATTGTGAAGAATCTACAGAGTGGAGAAATTGTTATGGAAGGAAAGAGGGTGAACAACGTATATAAAGCATCGCTGAAGTCATTACCTGAAAACAACTTAACATGCTTGAATGTGCAAGAAAGTGACTCTCAGCTGTGGCACAAAAGGATAGGTCATGCAAGTCTCTCACAATTGAACAAGCTGGTATCTAAGGAGCTGGTTCGTGGATTGCCAAGCAAGAGATTTGAAAACATGAAAATATGTGATGCGTATGTAAGGGGGAAGCATATGAAATCATCCTTTAAATCCAAAAAGGTGGTAACTACATCAAAGCCACTGGAACTATTGCATATGGATCAGTGTGGACCTATGAGAGTCAGGAGCAGAGGAGGAAAGAGATTTATGTTCGTAATTGTTGATGACTACTCTAGGTACATATGGACCTTGTTCTTGGCATCTAAAGATGAAGCTTTTGACAGCTTTAAAGACTGGGCTGTTGTAGTGCAGAAAAGGTTAAGTCTAGAACTCATCAGCATCAGATCTGATCATGGAACTGAGTTTGAAAACTCAAAATTTTCTGAGTATTGTGCAAAGAACAACATAGATCATAACTTTTCTGCACCAAGAACTCCCTAACAAAATGGTGTGGCTGAAAGGAAGAACAGGTCCCTGGAGGATATGGCAAGGACTATGCTGCTGTCAAGTGGGCTTGCAAGAAACTTTTGGGCTGAAGCAATAAACACTGCGTGCTATTTTGCTGAACAGATGTTCCATCAGAGCAATTCTTGACGAGACTCCATATGAGCTACTCAGAGGAAGAAGACCAAATATTGCTCACCTGAAACCCTTTGGTTGTAAATGTTTTGTTCACAACAATGGCAAGGAACCATTAGGGAAGTTCGATGCTAGGAGTGATGAGCAATATTCCTTGGTTATTCCACTCAAAGCAAAGCTTACAAAGTGTTTAACAAAAGAACACAAACAGTGGAGGAAAGTATGCATGTTGTATTTGATGAATCTGATAAGGCATTGGGGGAAACTAAAGCAGATGATCAAGTGATTGGCCTAAGTCGGAAAAAAGGTGTAGATGAACTGGAAGACTCAGAAGACAAAGAGACATCAGATGAACATCAGAACACACTAGAACAAGGAGTCAACATAACAGGGGGAACATCAGACGAAGCTGATGATCCAGCAAGTCAGGAAGAACCCCCCCCAAGATAATGCTGCAGGTTCTTCCAGTCATATTCAACTCAGGCCATGGAAACATCAAAGCTCTCACCCCTTGGAGAATGTTTTATTTGAACTGAACACAGGAATCATGACCAGGTCAGCTTTGAAGAACTTCTGTGCATTCTTTGCATTCCTCTAATCTCTGGAACCAAAGAATGTAAAAGAAGCTCTAGAAGATCCAGATTGGATTCTAGCCATGCAGGAGGAACTTCATCAATTCGAAAGAAGCAAAGTGTGGCACCTAGTTCCTAAGCCGAAGGACAGATCAATAATTTGAACAAAATGGGTGTTCAGGAACAAACTGGATGAGCATGGTATAGTGACAAGAAACAAGGAAAGGTTAGTAGTTCAAGAATACAGTCGGGAAGAAGGAAAAGACTATGATTAAACCTTTGCACCAGTTGCAAGGATGGAGGCCATCAGAATGTTGATTGCCTTTGCTACATACATGGAGTTCACACTATATCAGATGGATGTAAAGAGCGCCTTCCTGAATGGCTACTTGAATGAAGAGGTATTTGTAATACAACCACCAGGATTTGTGAACAATAAATTTCCTGATCATGTTTACAAACTGGACAAGGCTCTCTATGGATTGAAGCAAGCCCCTAGAGCCTGGTATGGAAGACTCTCAAGATTCCTGCTGAAGAATGGTTTCTCGAGAGGAAAGATTGACAACACGCTATTTCTCAAGAATAAAGGAAATGATCTATTGGTGGTTCAAGTGTATGTCGATGATATCATCTTTGGAGCCACTGATGAGGAGCTGTGCAAAGGGTTTGCTGATTTGATGGGAAGTGAATTTGAAATGAGCATGATGGGTGAACTAAATTTCTTCCTTGGACTGCAGATAAAGCAAATGCCTGAAGGGACTATGATTCATCAGCAAAAATATGTCAAGGAACTTCTGAAGAAATTTGACATGGAGGGAGCAAAAGAAATGACTACGCCCATTGCTCCTGGAACTAAGCTGGATATGGATGAACTAGGTCCTTCAATAAACGAGACAAAATATAAAGGAATCATAGGTTCACTTCTCTATCTCACAGCCAGTCGACCTAATATAGTATACAGTGTGGGACTGTGTGCTAGATTTCAGTCCAAGCCCAAAGAGTCATATCTGACAGCTGTGAAGAGGATCCTGAGATACCTGAAAGGAACTCAGGACCTTTGTCTTTGGTACCCAAGGGGGAGGTACTTTTGAACTAATTGGTTTTGCTGATGCAGATTATGCAGGTAATTTGGTGGATAGGAAAAGCACTTCAGGAATGGCACACTTTCTTGGTCCTTGTTTGGCCTCTTGGGCTACAAAGAAGCAAAACTTAGTTGCCCTGTCTACTGCGGAAGCTGAGTATGTAGCGGCTGCATTATGTTGCTCACAACTGCTATGGATCAAACAATAGTTGGAGGACTTTGGTATCAAATGTGGAGCAGTGCCAATTTTCTGTGATAACACAAGTGCAGTGAATATTGCCAAGAACCCAGTCCAACACAAAAGAACCAAGCATATTGATATTAGACACCATTTCTTTAGAGACAATATGGAAAATGGTCTGATTACTATGAATTCTTGCAGGACTGAAGATCAAATTGCTGACATATTTACCAAAGCATTGAACAAGGTACAGTTTGAGAGGAACAGGTTGGAATTAGGGACCAAAATACACGGATGACCCAGCAGGTGGTCCCTCAATGATTGATTAGTTAAGTATTCAATAATCTGTGTGTAAAATTCTGTTATTACTGTTCAGTCTAATTTTGTACTTTATTAAGTATACTTGTTCAGCCTTTAAGCACCAGGTGAGGATAATGTGATCCCATGAAGAACCTACTATGTACTGAGAAGGAACCGACTGAAGCTTCAGGAATCATGTCCAGGTACAGTCATACTACCCTGCATGATAGAAGTCATAACTGAAATTAAATTGTCAATTATACGTGTGTCAAGGGAGATCCTCCATGTTCCTGTAACTGTCCTAAATTATAGGAACACATTCCTTTTGAGATAGAATTCTATTTGACTTGTTTGGACCCCACTACTTGAAAAGGCTAAATCAAATAAGTCCATAACTATCAAATCCATAACCCTTCCCGGTTTTCAAAAAATTTCAAAAAGCTACTTCTCACTTTTATCTCATTATTTCTTTGGCTTCCCTAGAGACTGTCTAATCATCAAAACCCTTTCCCTTTCGTCAATGCACACAAAACTCACACACTCAATTACATCGCCTCTTCATATCTACATTCTCTTTCAAAAAGCTTAAGACTGAAAAAATTCTTGGAATCTCAGTCAAAACCCTACTAAATTTTCATCATGTCTCAAGTACAATCTTCATCCACTTCACCCACAAAGACTATCAAGAAATCATCTGCAAAACCACCTCCATCCACCCTCGTTCAAAGAATTGCAAAGGCCAGGACAAAATTTCTCAAAAAGGGAGAAAAGAAACTGGTCAAGAAGATGCTGTCAAGATCCTTGTCTACTACGCCCATTGCACAAGTTTCATCCGAACCATCTACTGAGGTAATCCCTGATCCTATCACATCTACGCCTGTCGATTTAGAAGAAATAAAAAGCTCTGGTACAGTGGATACTGAAACCATAGTAACAGGACTAGATGAAATTATAGGAGTAGTAGAGTCTGGTGACAAAACAGGTAGGGGGAACCTGTTGAAGCAGAGCAAAAGTTTGTTCAGGAAGAACTTAGGGAAAATTTGCGTGTGCCTTTAGCAGAAAAGACTGATGTGGAGTTGGATGTAGCTGAAAGAGTGATAGAACAATTGAGGGAAGAGGATCTTGTTGAGTCCCTTAAGGAAAGTGTAAATGAACCAAGTACTAGTGCTGTGGGTACTGAGGAGAGTGAAAGGGCATCTGTCCTTAAAGGTCCAGCAGTTGGAGGACCTAGACTTGCTGAGGCTTCACAGGATTTGGTTCAAGAACCTATCTCTTGCCCAGATCCTACTGAGGCTGATGATGTAGAACTAAATTGGACAGATTCAGAAGAAGAGAAAAATAAAGAGGTTGTGAAAGAAAAAGCTGAAAGTAAACGGGTTACCAAGAAAGCAGAAAAATCAAAGAAGAAAAGGTTGAAAAGAATTTGGTGAGGAGGACGAAAGGCTGGTGTGTGAGGAAGAAGAAGAAGAGGTAGTATTTGTCAAGGAAAATAGAGTAGAGCCGGAAAAGAGGAGTAGATTGGTGAAAGGGGGAAAGCCAGTGTCAAAAACTAAATTTGTTGATGAATCAAGTGAAGAAAGTGGTGACAAGACTGTTGCTGAGCCAACTGCCAGGAGAGTTGGCACTAGGTCTGCCTTGAAGTAGCAGCTGGAGAAGGTAGGGAAGCTGGAAAGAACAATTTCAAATGTGAGGGACAGAGGCAAAGAAAAGGGTGGAAGAGAAGAAAGCTGAGGAGATAGAGGAAGAGAGTGACGAGGCTGGTAGTATCTTGCGTGATGAGAAGGAACATCACATGAAACCACTGCTGAGAATGATTGGTGACCAAGGATGGCTTGGTTTGTTTGCAAACAAAGAGAGGCTGTTATTTGTTGATGAGATCAGGGAGTTTTACACAAACTGCAGAGTCAATGCCAGGAGAGTGTTCACCACTGTGAAGGGAGTTGAGATAGAGTTTGGGAGAACTGAGCTTGGAGTGATCCTTGACATACCTGCTGAAGGTTATTGCAGGTATATAAGGTTGAAATAGCCCAAGAGGACTGATGGAGTAACTCCTCTGAATGTGGTCAAGAAATTCTCAGGAAACCCAAGCTAAGGAAGGAAAGAAAGGTAGACAAAAAGGAGATGGAGCCTGCACACCAGTTGCTGTTTGAGTTTGTGCATAGGTTCCTTCTGCCAAGAAGAGAAAGAAACAGTGAAGCTAGTGCTCTAGACCTGACATATATGGACTTGCTGGATAGGGGGGGTAAGAATCAACTTACCTGGGCTAATCATTAGACATATCAAGAGGATTGCAGATACTGATCAGAAGCCACATTCTTTGGTGCATTCCTATATCCTCCAGCAAGTACTTGAGCATTTTGAGGTTCCCCTGGAAGCTTGGAAGAAGCCAACCATTCATCAGATGTTTGGGCACAATGTGCTTAAAAATTGTGACTTCTTCAAGGAGATGAGAGCTTCTAAGAAACCTATGCAGGTCAAGCAAGAGCTAGCTGAGGAGAGTGAGGATTATGGACCTGAGGAGGCCATTGATGCTGTGAAGGAGCTGGAGACTCATGTTCTTGAAGTGAATATAGATAATGCGAAGCTCCACAGACAGCTGAAGTTGAAGGATCAAGAAATTGATCGTTTGAAGATAGACTGCCAGAAGTATGAGGCCGAGCTGGTGATGGAAAGGGCCAAAAATACAAAGCATCTTGAGGCACTTGTCAAACACTTCAACCTTCAGCCCTGAGTCCTCATGTCCTATCCTCCTGCCCCTTCTCTTACATGCTGTTAATTCCTTCCATTCTCCCCTGCACATGTGTTGGTTGTTTTAAACAATTTATTTTTCAGTTGTGTACTAATTAATAGGGTTGTGCTGCTGTCACACCCTTGATAATGGTTTTAAATTTCCTCATGCTTATGACTGTCTACTTTAAAGTATTTGGTTCTTGATTGGGCCCTTATTCTTGCTTCTGTGTGTTTGTTGCTGACTTGTTGACTTGTGCTCTAGATTGGATAGTACTAACAGGTTCATGTAGGTATCTGAATCTTTTCGATGATGCCAAAAGGGGGAAGAAGAAATGTTGGGGTGTTTGTGACCTAATTCATCTGTTTCAATTTCTTGAACTGTTATCTTTCGTTTTTGTGTTTTTTTGGAAATCTTGTCTATGCAGGTTCTTTGGCAACATTTGTTTGTCATCATCAAAAAGGGGGAATTTGTTGAGTATTGGTTCTGAAGAATGACAAATGAGAAGGACTCAGTAGTCTCGGAGAAGAACCTAGTCCTTGGATAGAAGGGCCTGATCGAAAAGAGTTGCGGTTGCAAATCCCTACGGAACTAGGAATAGTGGCGCGTGAATGAATATGTATCATAGTCAGACTAAAAGAGGCAGTGCCCAGGCGGTGTCTTCGAAGTGTGAATGGGAGTTGGACTTCAACAAGGAAAAGAGTTACTAGGAATCCTGTCTTACCATAATTACAAGGATTCCTTGTAGGACTCAACTAGGGTTGCAAGGCCCGTATAAATACAAGTAGTTGATGCAGCCGTAAATCAGTTATTCACAAACAGAGAGTTGAGAGCATGCAAAGGCGATCTAGCATCTTTCTACGTGAGATAACTGAAGAAGACAACTGGTGTGCTTGAGTTGTTTGAGTCTAGATATTTTGTGTAGGTTCATTGCGTTGTAAGTTGTCTTAGTTTGAGCGATCATTGTTTTTACTTATTGGCTTATTGTAGAAGCATATGTATTAGGTGAACTTGTAAGAGATTGCTTTGTAAAGCTAGAGTGTAGCTTTATTTAGTGGTTAGGGTCTAGAATGTAGCCCCTTGGTTACAGAGTCTTGTAATCAGAAACTTGCTAGTTGTGTTAGTGGATTGAGTACTCAAATCCCAGAGTGTGGGTCGTGGTTTTTCTCCCTTGAGCAAGGAGTTTTCCACGTAAAATCCTCGTATTTTCTGTGCGTGTGTTTGGTGTGTGTTGTAGTGGTTGAAACAGCAGAGTTGCAAAGGCAAGAACTGGGTTCTTGACTCAGACGAACCAGGTTCTTAAAACGAAAATCGATAGACACTATTCAACCCCCCTTCTAGTGTCCTTAGGAGGTGCATAGATTATAACAATAATGCTCCTAATATTTTCTTGGCCCTCTAGGAATTTAGCTCTTGTATGTACATATTCTCTGTAAATGCATACAATCATCAAATGCAGAATTTTACCTTTGTAGGTAAGATTTTTTAAATTTGAATCTAAATTAAATTTGAGTTGGAATAAAGTTCCATCTTCTTCATCTCTTATATATACCCTCCAATGATACATAAATCAATATTAGTCTTTCTTCTCTTCTTTTTGTTGTTGTTCATAAACTTTATATATTCTTATAAAAAATTGCAAATGTATTGACAAATTTTAACTTCATAGTTTTTCCAAATTTCAGGCATACAATGTGGATGTTACATGAATTGGTGCATGGCATTACCTTGAACAGCTTAGGAACAGTGAAAGGTAAGAGAGTTTAACTCTACATGGCTATTAGACATTAATGATATGGACACTTATAAATTTAGGTAATATGCACAAGTTAATTGGGATCTTTTCTTCAGCAATCTATGATGGAAAAAGTAAGTTGATTTCCAGGTACGATTTCATATATTTGAAAACTTTTTACTAAAGTTTATTTACACTATTATCGGTTTGTGCAGAAATAAAGGATATTTCTATAGGTCTAAATTTCGATGTAACTGAAGTAAGAAATTGTCTTCACGAGCTGTGGTATTTGTACATGGTTTTCACTTTTCAGGAATTCGAATCTATCTTTTGTTTTTCTTATGTTTGTTTTTCTTTAATTTTATAAATATATTTTATGTTTGTTCCAAATTCTTCTTGATCCTCATTAAAGATCAACAGTGCTATCTATTCATTTAGGTAAAATAAATAGTAACGTTACCAACTTTTTTTTTTTTTTTTTTTTTTATGATAATCTTTAGTTCGATTTTTTTTGAGTTTTTGATCATGTGCTTACGTGTAACAATAGCCTTTAATTGATAAAAAGGGAAAAAGCATGGAAAACGCAGATCTATTCAGGGAAATAGAGTACATTTTGAATATTGACGAAAGTACTTTATAGAGCCCCTCTGGCTAAGCTTAAAAGTAGCTTAAACGCACAAAAGTGTTTATCAGCTCATTAATGAGTGTTTGGTAACTCAAAAAGTAATGAGCTTATAAGTATTTTTGTGCTTAAAATAAGTCAAAAGTAGAAAGTTAGGAAATTCTTAACTTCTTAAAAATGGCTTATAAGCTACTTATAATTATAAGCTCATCCAAACGGGCTCATAGAGTTGAAAGAAAGATGTATATTAAAAAGAAGGAGACGTTTTCGTATAGATCCAACATTAGACTATGTCCTATTTAGTATAGATTAAATACGTTAGTGAGACTTAAGTGTTAAAGCGATTTTCTTTTTAATACTTTTATCGTACTTTCAAATGATGCGTTTTTGTGAGGTATATATACCCAAGGGACTGTAGCATTATCAGTTGAAAGATGAATGAAGAAAATATAAATGGATTTACCACATTGCAACTATTAAGGGTTGTTTGATTTTGTAGTCCATCAGCAACCGTTAAAAATTACATAGGATAATTGTCCTCTATAGTTAAAGAGTACTGAATCAAGAGAAATGGTTGGTTATAGTAGTTATTAGTGGATAATCTTAAATCTTTCATGTCATTGATTTACAATTTTAAAAATAACAAAAAATTCTCTTATAGTAATGCATATTGAAATCAATTGTGTTGAAGTAGAAACACTATAATTGATCTGATGCTCTTGATCACGTTGTTCTGACCGAAAGATTCAAGGGTAATAAGGTAACCCCAAAAAAAAAAAAAAAACAAAAAGAAAAAAGGAACTCCATCTTAAGAGTACTTTTCACTTCACGGAAATGCATTAAACTGTGCAAATTATCCATCAATATCTATAAAGAATATAATCAAAAAATTTCGATTTAAGATAGTATTTATATTTATATCTTTTAAATTACATTACAGAATGGATGATTTGCAATTTCAAACTAATAAAAACTACATGATAAACTTAGGATAAGTTAATAGGCAATGTATAAGGAATTCATGTCAATAAAATATTTTCTTTATTAATAAATAAAATAAAGCATCATAAAATTATAAATCAATTTTATTTGGTTGAAGTTCTCCTTACATTAGACCGCATGAACTTAGTTGAAATCATTTGCGTAAATCATAAATCGAAGAAATGTCATCGTTTGAGAAGATACTTATTTTTTTCAATTAAACATAACTTTTGCTTTAAAATTTAAGTGAAAGAGAAGCTCTAAAACATAGCATTCATAAGTTTTTCATTGTCCATACCATAATTCAAATTAACTAACTTAACTAAAAATTAAACCCTTTTCGCTTGCTAATTTTTTACATTATATTACAATTGCAATAATATTTATGATATTGAAAAGCCGTTGTTTGAAAATATTGAAAAGAATGTTTGAAATATTACGGAAGAATTTTTCAGATATTAAGATAATGTCAATACCTCTTTATAGTGAGGAACAATATGTCACTTGTAATAAAATGAAAATCGGGGGGATCATTTTGGCAGAGGACCAGTTGCCTGTATTTTTATATTCTACTCATAACTTACTTCGGAAAATGAAAAGAAGAAAAACCATCAAAAATTTGGATTTATTACTGGGTAAAAATCTGCTCGCGATGATTCGCCTCGGTCATGTAAGTTGACATCAACTGAGCACATAACAACAAGTCGAAGACCGAAGCAAGTAAGTGGGTCGCCGAAGTCACACATCAAGGTCGCCACCGAAGGCGAGCCGTAAGCTGAGCTTCGGTGATGTCCGCCTCGATCGAACATCAAGGCCCCCCACCGAGGTCATATATATGCACCTCGGTGAATAGCCTCGGTTCCAGCGGCTTTGCAGCCCACTACTTCAGCCCACTACTTCAGCCCACTAACTCCTTCCTTTAATGCCAAGATCGTGGTTCAAAGCACAACTGATAGTGGAGAACGTGGGCAAAATTCTTAGGCCTATAAATAGTATTTCATTTTGTATAACGGGTATCCAGAAATGCATACTGAAACTCTGCCCAAATTTGTACTCATCGCAATTTATTGAAATCAAGTTATTCTTTCGTATTTACGCCTATTTCTTGCATTTATTTAGCTTTGATACAAAGTTTTGCTTATATTCAAACCCAAATTCGATTTGTGAACCTAAAACTGGTTTAGGCCCATACAAATTGTGGCCGTCTGTGGGAATATAAGCAGAAACGCTTTGTTCCAAAGTTCTACGTCCTTCTCCGTTAAAGCTTACAGTTCAACGACATTATGGCTGACAATAGTGATAATCTTAATGAACGGGCTGGTGTTCCGTCGAACCAACAGCCCACATCACCAATGACAACCGAAGAGTTCCAAGCTTACAGTCAACGCACTAAGAGCTCTCCAAGATCGACAGGATGAGCAAGTCAACATCAATGCTGAATTTCGCGCCTCGCTGGAAGCGAGGAATAGCGCAGCACCGAACGGCAACCAGCCTTTGGTTCCAAATAGAGGCATCCCGACTTTCGTTCCTACGGGCGCGATAATAGGGGGACCTCTTAACGGAGGCACGTCTGGGGGTTCGGGAAACGCACCGGCTGCAACGCCACACTTAGGGACGATTCCCACCGTGGCCGACAACATCCTCGGTCGATGTTGAAAGATTGACCAGGGAGATTGAAACACGCGTTGAGGCTCGCATCGAGGCACGCGTGGAAAAACGCCTCGAGAGCGTGCCGGGATTAACAAAGGTTGAAGATAATCTTGATATAGATCAATACAGGAAGCTACCCTTCAAGCCCGAAGCGGCTCCAGCCCCAACTCCTAAGAACTTCAAACTCATGTTTTTGAAAAAGTATGATGGGACCACCGATCCCAGAGAACATGTAAGAGAATACATGGCAATGGTAAAGAGCAACGACTTAACAGCGATAGAGGTCGAGTCGATGTTCTTGAAAAAGTTTGGCGAGTCCTTGGAGAAAGGAGCCTTGCATTGGTATATGTGCTTACCAGCGGGGTCGATTTCTACCTTCAAGGAAATGTCCAGCACCTTCGTTAAGGCACACCGGGGCCCAAAAGATCCTCCAAAGGAAGGAGGACATATGTGAGGTTAAACAAAAGCCCGGTGAGCCACTTAAGGAGTTCCTTGAGCGCTTTCACGCCGAGCGCATGGAACTACCTCGGATGGATGATACCCTGGCCATCATGGCATTTGAAAAGGGTATTAATATTCGCAATTCTGACGCTGCTGCTGAATTGCGAAAGGAGCTCCCACAATACCAAGTTCTGACATGGGAGGATCTACACAAGCGGACCTACTCCAAAATCAGATTGGAGGAAGCTGAGTTCAAAAGCCGAGGTTATAATTATAAAAACCGAGGCGAATCCTCGCACCGCGCCGAGGCGTCGCGAGGGAATCCGAAGGGGAGGTACGAACCATATACCTCAAAAAGGCAGCCTGTTAGCCAAAGGCTGGGAAATTCCTTCGGAAATTCACACACGAGTCCGCACATAAGCCAACGGCTCGGGGGGGGGGGGGGGGGGGGAGGTTCAACCTAACACGAACCAAAGAAATTCCTCAGGCCCAACTTCGACTACGAAGAAGGATCTACCTCGGATCCCTGACTACAATTTCAACATATCGACCTCGGAATTGGTCAACATAGTCAAAGGGACCTCTGGGGTGAGGGTGCCCAAGGATATGAGAACTCCAGCGGATAAGAGGGACCATAATTTTCACTGTGAGTTCCACCCGGATTATGGCCACCGAACCGAGGATTGCAAAGCACTGCGCCTCGAGGTGGTCCATTTGCTAAAGAAAGGGGTGTTGGCCGAGTTCCTTACTGACAAGGGGAAGGACAATTTATCCAAGAACCGAGGTGATGGGCAACCACCTCGGGCTCCCCCTCCGGAGAGAGTTGTGAATGTCATCTCTGGGGGATCAGAGGTGAACGGGGTGAATTTCGCGGCTGCAAATAAATTCGCCAAATTATCAATCACCATGGAAAAGGGAACCCGAGTCGGCGGCTCGGGTAAAGAGATTGTGTTTGACGATGATGACTGTGACAGGATGATGTTCCCTCTTCACGATGCCCTAGTCATCATGTTAAGAATCAACGACTCCGACATCAAGCGAGTCTTAATCGACCCCGGTAGCTCGGTCAACATAATTAGCTACGGGGCTGTAAAGAAGATGTGGCTCAAAAGGGAAGTTGTCCCCAAAGCAACAGTGCTAACTGGCTTCAACAATTCTACAGAAAAAACTTTGGGTGAAATCACACTCAAAACATTTGCTGTTGGAGTAAGCAAGGAAACGCTGTTTCAAGTGATGCCCGAGGACCTGACATACAATGTTATCCTCGATAGGCCATGGATCCATTCCATGGAAGCTGTTCCCTCTACACTGCATCAAGTGATTAAATTCCTTACGCCTTGGGGAGTTCGATCAATCAAAAGAGAGAAGCGAGTAGCAAGGGAGTGCTACTCGGTTGCGCTGAAAAATGGAGTCGCCCCGGCCGGGCCAAAACAATAGCAACTACAGCGACCGGGGTCGAGCGAGGAGGACCTCCGAGGAGAAATTGAGAAGATCCTGGTTTGCATTCAAGAGCCTCGGAAACAAAAAGCCGAGGACTCAACCATTGAGGAGTTGGAATCTTTCATCCTATTGAAAGATTTTCCCGAAAGGAAAGTGTTTGTTGGCTCGGAGTTGGACCCGGAGTCGAAAAAAGCGATTATTGAAGTTTTACGGTCCAACAATGATTGCTTTGCTTGGTCTCATTCAGACATGATTGGTATCGATCCGGAGATCATGACCCACAAGCTGAATGTGGACCCAAAATTCACTCCGGAGAAGCAAAAGAAGAGACCTCACACCGGGGTCAAAGACAAAAGCGATCGAAGATGAAACCATAAAGTTGCAAGAAATTGGTTTCATAAGAGAAGTGAAATACCCCGAATGGCTGGCCAATGTGGTTGTCGTACCAAAGAAGAACGGCAAGTGGAGGATGTGTGTAGACTACACTGACCTGAACAAAGCTTGCCCCAAAGACTCCTACCCATTGCCACAAATCGACAGGTTAATAGACTCCACGGCTGGACACAAGCGGTTAACCTTCTTAGATGCATATTCGGGCTACAATCAGATCCTCATGGACCCGAAGGACGAAGAGAAGACCTCGTTCATCACTGACCGAGGTACTTTCTGCTATAAGGTGATGCTCTTCGGTCTGAAAAACGCTGCGGCGACTTATCAAAGGTTGGTGTGTCGCATGTTCAAGGAGTATATTGGAAAATCTATGGAGGTCTACATAGATGATATGCTTATCAAATCGATCCGAATGGAGGATCATTTGAATCATCTGCGGGAAGCTTTTGCTGTTATGAGGCAATATGGCATGAAACTGAACCCTGAGAAGTGCGCCTTCGGTGTTGGATCAGGCAAATTCTTGGGATTCATTCTCTCATAACGAGGGATCGAAGCTAACCCAGATAAAATCAAAGCTATCGAGGAGATCCCCAAAGAGCTGACCGGGGTGAAAGAAGTTCAACGCTTGACTAGCCGAGTCGCCGCCTTGAGTCGATTTATCTCAAGGTCCTCGGAGCGATGCCACAGATTCTTCTCCGTTTTGAGAAAAAACAATCACTTCGTATGGACACCGGAGTGTAAACAAGCGTTGAAAGATTTGAAGCGATACTTAGCTAACGCGCCGTTGCTCGCCAAGCCAAAAGAAGGTGAAGCATTGCTGGTCTACTTGGCTGTGTCCGAGGTATCAGTCAGTGCAGTGCTGGTTCGGGAAGAAGATGGCAAGCAACAACCCATCTACTATGTGAGTAAGACACTCCTCAACGCCAAAACCAGGTACCCACACTTGGAAAAACTAGCACTTGCTTTACTTGTTACTGCTCGGAAACTACGACCCTACTTCCAATGTCACCCAATAGTGGTAGTTTCAACCTTCCCCTTAAGGAGTATATTGCATAAACCTGAGTTATCGGGGAGGTTATCAAAATGGGCGGTAGAGTTGAGTGAGTACGACATCACCTATCAACCCCGAACAACCATCAAGTCTCAGGTCCTGGCTGACTTCGTAGCTGATTTTAGTATTGGGATTCTGCCCGAAGCGGAAAAGGAAAACTCAATGTCGAAGAGAATAGCTTCGGGGCTATGGGTGCTACACACCGATGGGGCGACTAATTCCAAGGGTTCGTGATTAGGCATAGTGCTGAAAGCACCCACCGGGGAGGAAATCAGGCACTCGGTTCGGTTCAAAAAAGTGACCAACAACGAGGCCGAGTACGAAGTGGCTCTAGCGGGCTTGGAGTTGGCTAAAGAGATGGGGGTGGAAAGAATCGAACTAAGATGTGATTCACAGTTGGTAGTGAACCAGGTCCTTGGTGATTATACGGCTCGGCAGCCTAGAATGCAACTATACTTGGACCGAGCACACAGAATCTTGGCCCAATTCCAAGAGTGGAAAGTTAAACAAGTGCCTCGGCAGGAAAATACCGAGGCTGACACCCTGGCAAATCTGGGTTCGGCGATTGACGAAGCCCACTCGAGGACTGATTCAGTGGTTCGGTTGTTGTCCGCACAAATGAGAGAGATGAAGTTGCAGGTCAATTCGGTTGACAACAGATGGGATTGGCGGAGTAAGTTCATCTCTTACTTCGACTTGGGGGCTGTTCCCCAAGATAAAAAGGAGGCCAAAAAGTTAAGGACCCAAGCAGCTTCATATCACCTGATCGAGGGTAATCTGTACAAGAGGTTATATTGCGGCCCGATGGCCAAGTGTTTGGGACCCGATGAGGCCAGGTATGTGATGGCCGAAGTGCACGAAGGCGAGTGTGGCAACCACTCGAGGGGAAAATCCTTGGTGCGTAAGTTATTAAGAGCTGGGTATTATTGGCCCACTATCAGTGCCGATGCGAAGGCCTTCGTGCATAAATGTGATAAGTGCCAACGCCATGGACGGATGATCCACCAGCAGGCCGAGCCCCTACATTCAGTGGTATCACAATGGCCCTTCATGAAGTGGGGGATGGATATCGTTGGACCATTGCCGAAGGGAAAAGGTGGTGTTCGCTTTATTCTAGTGCTAACTGATTACTTCACGAAATGGGTGGAAGCAGGGGCTCTCACCGAGGTAAAGCAAAAACAAGTAATCTATTTCATCAAGAAGAACATCATCTATAGGTTCGGTGTCCCGAGGGAGATTGCCTGCGACAATGGTAAAAAATTCATGGGGGCAGCCATCACTGATTTCTTCAAACAATGGGGGATCAAAAGAATTGCTTTGACTCCTTATCACCCAAGTGCCAATGGCCAAGCTGAGCCTTCAAATAGAATCATAATCGAAAATCTCAAGAAAAGACTCGATGAGAAGAAAGGTCCTTGGCCCGAGGAGCTGCCAGGGGTCTTGTGGGCCATGCGAACAATGGAAAAGAACAGCACCGGTGAGAATCCTTTTTCACTCGCTTACGGTATGGATTCTCTTATCCCTGTGGAAGTGGGCGAACCCAGTCTTCGGTATGCCCACACCACCGAAGATGCAAATCAACAAGCTATGCGCATAGAATTGGACTTGCTCGAGGAGAAAAGGGAATTGGCTCTGGTTCGGCTGGTAGCCCAAAAAAGGCAGATCGAGGCGTACCTTAATAGGAAGGCCAAGCTTAGAGACTTCAAAGTCGGCGATTATGTGCTAAAGGCTACAAACCAATCAACGAAGGAAGAAAATGGGGGAAAGCTTATTGCAAATTGGAAAGGACCCTACAGAGTCAAAGCAGTCGTTGGGAAAGGATCTTATCAAATTGAAAATTTGCAAGGCGAGCCCAAACCTCTAAATTGGAACATTTCCAATTTAAAGCGGTACTACTTCTAATCGAGGTAAATATTCTCTTAACCTTTTTAAATTCACCCACAGCCCCGAGCCGAACAACGCTCATATGGCCTCGGTCGAAATGTACTAACTTGCTCCTCGTTCTATTTTTGCTTGACCTTTTCAAGAAGCGAACCGAACGATTTCCACTGCTCGGATCTTCATCAAGATTCACAACCGAACACTGGTGGGGAGTGTGAGGCGAGTTGATACCGAGGTCGACATCGAGCCTCCCAACCGAAGCTTATCTATCCGACAACCGGGGACTGACGCCCCAGGAATAGATTTAGTACATTGTAATCCCGCGCGGCAGTGGCACATTGTTAATTTGTTTTTCACCCAAGGTCTGTTTCGACTTGGTTCCATGTAATGTAAATAGCTGATTTCTGGTTCGTTGATATTATCAATGAAATAATATTGATCCCATATCTATTCATTTCTATAATCTTACACTCCGAAGTTGCACTTTAAATGCATCGACTCGAGGACGAGACGTCATTCTAAGTTTGCATCGATTAAATTCAATCAAGTCTTGCAAGCAAGTTATTTATTATAAGATGTTCGGTACATACAAAAACCAAAACTTAAGATGAAAACACCAAAGTCATTTCATTAAAGAGCCCCAAGGCCAAGAATATTTACATCAAAAGGACCCGAAGATCCAAAAAGTTATGCATAAAAGCCCGAAGGCTTGCAAAAAGTGCTATCAGAAGTCTATGCCTTGGGAGAATCATCTCCATCCTCGGAGCCCCCTTCGGCATCTTCATCATCTTCCTCATCGTCATCGCTGCTCGAGGCCTCACTGATGCAGCCCGAACACGTGCTGATCAAGTGTTCGATCCACCGAGGAGACCGATGACAAGAAGCCAAGCCAAGCTGCTGCACGATGTGCACCTTCACTTAGCCTGGCCGAAGGAAAACAATTGCTCCGAAGCTGAGTGGCCGAGCTCAAGAATCGAAGGCATTATCTTCAGATTTGAGCCCGATGGCAAAGTGACCGAGGACAGGGAGCTCGAAGACAATTGAGTGTCCGAAGGCAACAAGTGTGTGTTCGAGCAGACAATCGAGAACCGAAGCCAAGGCTTACCGAAGTCAAAGTCTGCCGAACACATTTTAACTCAGCCCTGCGTGGCTTATTTCTATTGGTCAACTGTGACCTATTTACTAGTTTACCCTTAGTATTTCCTATATAAACATTGTTTCCTTTCATTGTAAGTACCCAGTTTTGAATATTGATGAATTGAATGAAAGTGTCGAGCACATTTCTTCTTGTCTCCGTCGTGAGCAAAACCCCGGTGAGGGCTTTTAAGGACTTGTGGCTTTCGGTTAGTCCGATTGAACATTCCTCTTGATCATTCAGTTTGCAAGAGGCAATGTTCTCTTGAGGATTGTTGCATAGTATAGGTGATCCTTGTATCCCTTTCGATTGAGCTTTGAGACAGGTTCCTCACTGTTCTTTCGAAAGAAGCAAGTTTTGTCTTGCTTCTATCTTTTATCTTCTTGTTTGTTCTTCCGCGTTTGTGCTAGCAACCCCTTCGGGATTTGCATTGCACCATCTTGGTATCAGAGCACGGCTTGAGTTTGTTCTTACAACCTCAATCCTGTTCATTATCTTCGTGCGTTTTTGTGTCTTTGTTTCCTTTTCGTGTTCTTGAATTTTGTTACCATTGGTGTTGTTATTTTACAAAAAAAAAGGTGTTAAAAAGAAAATTCAAAAAAATTGTGTTTGATTGTTGGTTGTTTGGGAAAACAACCATTGAATTCTTGTTCACCATCGAATTATGAATCCAACGAGTACCCGACGTACTGATTTTGTGACTAGGGTTTCTTGGTGAATTTTGGACTGTTTTGAGCTTTAATGGTGATTGAACTCGAACCCCATTGTGTTTGGAAGAAACCGATGAAGAATGGTGGTTCTTGAGTAATTTGGGTTTGACTGTTGCTTGAAAATCGAAGTTCTCAGTTTATAATCGTTGTCCGTACGCCGGAAAGTTGTTACAATCGTAACAGTGTACGATGCGACGAGCTGGGTTTTAGCTCAAAGAACTTTGATTTCCTCCGTCGATGAAACCGGAGCTGAAAGGCGACCCAGATCTTGTTGAATTTCGTGGTCAGTGAACCGAAGTTGTTGTGTCCGTACGCCGGAGCAAGGTCACTGTTCCATTGAAGAAGAAAGGGGTTAAAATTTTAACATCAAAACCCCAGGTGAAAATTGTCGGCTGAAAAAGGAAAGTGGATAAGGTAAAACCCTATCCGTACCAAGGAGGGACCACTCTTGTACGGACAGGAGTGGGTGTGATCGAAAAAGATTCCAAAAGGGAATCAAAGGGTAGATTCTCCTAGGTTTTCACTTTCTTTCGTGTCAAATTCTAGTTGGTGGATCTTTCGAGTAATTGTCCTACTCGAGGTCGTACTAACTCTTTTAAGCTGATAGGAATTCGTGCGAAGGGGTGACCGAAGTCCCAACTTTCGTAGAAATTCTTTTGACTCCCCGAGCTCAGTTAAAAGGCGTCCGTTCCATCGAGTCGAACATCACTTCACTCTTCCCAAAGAGGCAGTGACTATTGTCGAACTTGAAGGATCTTAGAGGACCGATCAATTGGACGAGCCACTGTTAACAAGTCCTTGAGTGATCAAAAACCGAACCCATAAATTGAGTGGACCCGAGCGCCACCCATCAAAGGTGAGGGAGTGTGTGAGGTGATTTCTAACCCTAACCTTTGTTTGATCTTTGACTTGTGCAGGTACCATGGCTGGAAACGATGGCAAAAGCATTGAGAAGCCCGAGTTGTCGTTAGCCGATCTCATGGCTGCGATACAAGGCATCAGTGCCGATGTGAGAGGAGTGAGTGCTCGAGTAGCTAACCTCGAGCAGGGAAGTGCGTCCGTGGCCATGAATGGGTCCGGCGCTGGAACTAGCCAAACCACTCCGATGAAACCTGAGCTGTATGCTGAGCTTGTACGACAACATCAGTTGACAAGTGAGGCAATTCAAAGAGAGCTTAACTTGGGCAATCCCCAAGCACAACAAAACTTGGGCAATCCCCAAGCTGGAAATCAAAACTTGGGCATTCCCCGAGGAGAGAGGTTACCACTTCCAAGGGCCCGAAGAGACCTTGGTGCTGCAACCGAAGAGATTGATGAAGAGGAATTTCCCGAGGACGAATATGAGCGTGAGCTGCCGTTCGCTCAACGAAGGCAAGCTCACCGAGGACGTGGAAATTTCCGAGGTCGAGGCCGAGGCGCAAATGTTGGGAGAAATATTGAGCGTGAGGCTGATGATCGAGATGATGAGATTCCCGAATAGGCTAGAGCTGTTCGAGACTCAAACTTGAACAGTGTCAAGATCATTATTCCACCCTTTAAAGGAACTAGTGATCCCGATGAGTATCTTGAATGGAAGCTTAAAATGGAGCGCATCTTTGAAACCAATGAGATGACCGAAGAGAGAAAAGCTGCCCATGCCATTACTTCGTTTGAAGCCTATGCATCAACATGGTGGGAATCTGACAAGAGGCATAGACGAAGGAATGACTATCCCGAAGTCAATACTTGGCCACAATTGAGAAGAGCAATGGATGCTAAGTATTTGAGTGCCAAGTACAGGCAGACTCAAATGCAAAAGCTCTATGAGTTAAAGCAAGGGTCCAAGTCTGTCCAAGAGTACCACGATGAGTTCGAAAAGGTTCGATTGAATCTTGATCTGGTCGAAGACGAAGAGCAAGCCATTATCAGATTCAAAAATGGCTTGGCTAGGGATGTGTCATCTCTGTTGAGACTCCACGTGTATCACACGTTGGAAGGTCTGTTCGATGCTGCAACCGAAGCTGAAAAATTGGTGAAGGACGACAAGGCAAACCGGTATCGAGGAGTCACTACTTCTACTCCTTTGAACCGAGGTAAAGAATGGAAGAGTCCAAACCAAGCAAGTGCTAACACTGTTCGAGATTCGAAGAGACCCTTCGAAAGAGGTGTGACCGTTAACCAACCAAGAGAAGTGGGAGGTAAAGTGCAACTAAACTCTCCAAGTGCTTCAAACATTTAGTGTCACAAATGCAAAGGTTATGGTCACATGGCAAAAGAGTGTCCAACTCGCAAGGTTATGCTTCTGCTCGAAGATGGAACCGTCCATGAGCAAGCGAGTGACACCGAGGAGGAAATTATCGAGGAGACTGATCGAGCTGAAGTTGATGATGATCATGAGGCTGCCGAAGCTGATCATCCAGAAATGTTTCTTGTGGTTCGAAGGAATTTGAGCTGCATGACTCTCGAAGAAGAGGACAACCAAAGAGAAAACCTCTTTCATGCCTGATGTCGAGTGAGGGGAAAGGTGTGTTCGATGATCATTGATTCTGGTAGTTGTGCCAATGTAGTGAGCCAAACTTTGGTTTCACAAATGGGATTACCTACGATGAAGCATCCCCACCCTTACAAGTTACAATGGCTGAATGAGTGTGGAGAATTGAGAGTTGTCAAACAAGTGTGGATCAAGTTCTAAATCGGAGAGTATCAAGATGAAATGATATTCGATGTGGTTCCGATGCAAGCTTGTCATTTGCTATTGGGTCGACCATGGCAGTATGACCGAACAGCTGTTCACAATGGCAGATCCAACACTTACACTGTGAAGCTCGACGGGAAGAGTTTCATACTCAAACCCTTGTCTCCAAAACAAGTCACCGAGGACTATAAACGGATGAAAGAATTGAAAGAAGCGGCCAAAGCTAAGCTTCCGATGGGAGCAAAATTGGGGCCCGAAGAGACAAACTCACCGACCGAAGTGAAAGGAATTTGTGCAATCATGCAACCCGGTGAGATCTTACGAGGCAACGACCACGGTCAGATGATGATTTGCCTCGTGCACAAGGGTATCTTTCTAAACTCTAATGATGATTTTTCTAATGATAACCCTTTGCCTTTGTTTGTTCGTAAAGTTTTGCAGGACTTCGAGGACATGTTTCCCGAGGAAATGCCAGGTGGATTACCTCCGATGAGAGGAATCGAGCACCAAATTGACTTCGTGCCAGGGTCTCAAATCCCTAACAAACCTGCATACCGGTGTAATCCCGAAGACACCAAAGAGCTCCAACGGCAGGTTGATGAATTGTTAAACAAGGGCCTCGTTCGTGAGAGCTTGAGTCCTTGCGCCGTTCCTGTTATCCTTGTCCCGAAGAAGGATGGAACATGGCGAATGTGTGTTGACTGTCGAGCAGTCAACAAAATAACGGTAAAGTATCGTCATCCTATCCCTCGATTAGATGACATGCTAGATGAGTTAAGTGGTTCTTCATGCTTTTCGAAGATAGACTTCAGGTCCGGTTACCACCAGATCCGAATGAAACCCAGAGACGAGTGGAAAACCGCATTCAAGACCAAGTTCGGTCTCTATGAATGGTTGGTGATGCCTTTTGGCTTATCCAATGCACCGAGCACATTCATGCGACTGATGAACCATGTTCTCAAACCATTCATAAACAAGTTCGTTGTCGTTTATTTCGATGACATACTTGTTTATAGCAGAACCGTGGATGAACATGTCGAACACCTAAGGCAAGTGCTCGAAAAGCTTCGAGAAGAGAAGTTGTATGCCAACTTCAAGAAATGCGCCTTTGGTGTCGATCGTGTAGTCTTTCTTGGATTTGTTTTCAGCGCTAATGGTGTCGAAGTCGACGAATCAAAAGTCGAAGCCATCAAAGATTGGCCAACTCCAACCTCGGTATCACAAGTTCGTAGCTTCCATGGCTTAGCTAGCTTTTACCGAAGGTTTGTTCGTGACTTTAGCACCGTTGCAGCTCCTTTAACCGAGCTGGTGAAGAAAGACAATCCATTTGTGTGGGGAGAGTCCCAAGAGAGGGCTTTCCAAGAGTTGAAGCGGAGGCTTTGTTCTGCCCCGTTGTTGCAACTCCCTGACTTCGGCAAAGCATTCGAAGTCGAGTGTGATGCGTCTGGAGTTGGGATCGGAGGAGTGCTGATGCAAGACTCGAAGCCGATCGCTTACTTTAGCGAAAAGCTTAAGGGTGCAACTTTGAATTACTCTACGTATGACAAAGAGTTGTATGCCCTCATTCGAGCACTCGCCCATTGGCAGCATTATTTGTGGCCTCGAGAGTTTGTGATCAAGAGTGATCATGAATCTTTGAAACATCTCCAAGGTCAGGAGAAATTGAATCGAAGACATGCCAAGTGGGTTGAATTTATTGAAAGCTTTCCCTATGTAATTCATTACAAAAAGGGAAAAGATAATGTTGTGGCCGATGCGCTATCAAGGAAATTTGCCTTAGCAACCACTCTCGCTTCTAGGCTCATGGGATTCGAAAGCATCAAGTCGATGTACGAGGACGATCCCAAGCTGAAATGTGTTCGAGACGCAATCTTGAGTGGCCGAAAGGTTGAGAAATATCAGTGGCATGATGGCTACCTCTTCAAAAATGGGAGGGTTTGTGTGCCAGTGTCATCGTGGAGAGAGCTCTTGGTACGAGAAGCTCACTCAGGTGGACTGATGGGGCACTTCGGTGTCGATAAAACTCTTGGTATCTTGACCGAGCAGTTCCATTGGCCCAAAATGCGACGAGATGTGGAAAAGCTTTGCAACGCTTGTCTCGTTTGCAAGAAAGCAAAGTCGAAGTCCAACCCTCATGGATTGTACACCCCGTTGCCTGTGCCTGATCGACCTTGGGTTGATATATCCATGGACTTTGTCTTGGGGTTACCGAGGTCGGGGGGAGGACATGATAGCATCTTCGTTGTGGTTGACCGTTTTTCAAAAATGGCTCACTTTATTCCTTGCAAAAAGTGTGATGATGCACAGCATGTAGCTACATTGTTTGTTTCTAACGTATTAAAATTACATGGTGTACCTCGTACTATTGTGAGTGATCGAGACTCGAAGTTCTTGAGTCATTTTTGGAAGTGTTTGTGGGGTGCCCTCGGCACCAAGCTACTATTCTCGACGTCTCACCATCCTCAGACTGATGGACAGACCGAGGTAGTTAACCGAACCTTGGGATCTTTGCTTCGGGCAATGACCAAAGGGAAGGTTGGAAACTGGGCTGATCGTTTGCCCATGATGGAGTTTGCATACAATCGAACGGTGCATCGAATGATCAACATGACCCCGTTTGAATGTGTGTATAGCTTTAATCCTTTGATTCCACTTGATTTAACCCCATTGCCTCGAGATTCTGTTCTTGATTTTGAAGGTACTCGACGAGCAGCTGCCTTGATCGAATTGCATGCAAAGGTGAAGAAGAACCTCGAGGAGGCCTATGCAAAGGTTGCCTTAAAGAAAAACAAGGGGCGTAAAAAGTTGGAATTAAAGAAGGGGGATTGGGTTTGGGTTCACTTCCGAAAGGAACGCTTCCCGAACCAAAGGAAAGGAAAGTTGGCTGCTCGAGGGGATGGTCCATTTCAAGTGTTGACCAAGATCAACAACAATGCCTACGTGATCGACCTCCCTGGTGAGTATAACGTGTCCAACACCTTTAATGTTGCTGACTTAGTTCCTTGTGTTGTAGGTCCAACTTCGGAGGACGAGGAGGGCTTGATTTCGAGGACGAAATCTCCTCAAGAAGGGGAGGATGATGCAGCCCGAACACGTGCTGATCAAGTGTTCGATCCACCGAGGAGACCGATGACAAGAAGCCAAGCCAAGCTGCTGCACGATGTGCAAGCACGTTCACTTAGCCTGGCCGAAGGAAAACAATTGCTCCGAAGCTGAGTGGCCGAGCTCAAGAATCGAAGGCATTATCTTCAGATTTGAGCCCGATGGCAAAGTGACCGAGGACAGGGAGCTCGAAGACAATTGAGTGTCCGAAGGCAACAAGTGTGTGTTCGAGCAGACAATCGAGAACCGAAGCCAAGGCTTACCGAAGTCAAAGTCTGCCGAACACATTTTAACTCAGCCCTGCGTGGCTTATTTCTATTGGTCAACTGTGATCTATTTACTAGTTTACCCTTAGTATTTCCTATATAAACATTGTTTCCTTTCATTGTAAGTACCCAGTTTTGAATATTGATGAATTGAATGAAAGTGTCGAGCACATTTCTTCTTGTCTCCGTCGTGAGCAAAACCCCGGTGAGGGCTTTTAAGGACTTGTGGCTTTCGGTTAGTCCGATTGAACATTCCTCTTGATCATTCAGTTTGCAAGAGGCAATGTTCTCTTGAGGATTGTTGCATAGTATAGGTGATCCTTGTATCCCTTTCGATTGAGCTTTGAGACAGGTTCCTCACTGTTCTTTCGAAAGAAGCAAGTTTTGTCTTGCTTCTATCTTTTATCTTCTTGTTTGTTCTTCCGCGTTTGTGCTAGCAACCCCTTCGGGATTTGCATTGCACCACTCACTCGATGGGAGTTCATCAATGATAGCTTGAGCCTCTGCTGATTTCACCTCAGCTTTTGCAATCTCCTCATCTAAGTTAAGCTCGCCGGCACGGCACCGCTTGAGCAGCCTCAGCCGAGATTTGATAATGGCCCATTGCTTGTCCAGCTCGGCCCTCTTAACCTTGATCGCAGCCCTATTTTTACGATCGGCGATCTCGTCTCGAAGGGCTTCGACCTCAGCTTCTTTAGCTGAAAGTTTGGAGTTTTCACCCTCCAAGTTTTGGATATGAAGCATGTGCTTTCTCAGCTGATCGTGATGCTTTTTGGCCATCTCCACGACTTCACCCTTTGCTTGGGTCAGCTCGACACTTAATCTCGCAGCTTCAGCCTCCAGCCTCGAGCGTTCAACCTGGAAGCCATCACTAAGGGCTTTGATTTTCACCTCGGAAGTTGCCTCAGCCTCATGCAGATCAGATTGGGACTTGGACAATTTAGCTTTTAGTGTAGCTATTTGTGTATTGAAGCTATCTCTTTGCCTGTCCCATGCACGAGCAACACGCCGGACCTCTTCATCCCTCGAGGTCTCAACCTCGATAGCCCTCAGTGACAGAACGAAACTCTGAATAAAGATCAATCAGGAAATCGAAGTCAGCTATGAACCGAAGACAAAGATGAAGGAAAAATCTAAGGTAAAACTCAAGAGCGATGAAACTTACTCTGATAGCATTGGCAACAATGCTGTTATATAGTTGACCTCGGGAAAATTCCTGCACGACCCTATCTTCCTCCGGGCCCAGCAAAGGCGTAAGACTCAAGATGTCGGCTCGGCTGCATGCCAACAGATTTGAAGAGGTCGGTACCTCAAGCTTCCGATAAGACCCCACCGAGGATGAAATCCTTGCGTGCTCGGATTGCGCCTTAACCACGCCGGTGCCAGCCCCCTCCTTAATGATAGCAGCTCCAGCCTCTACAACCTTGGCCTTGCCTTTGATCTTGGCAACCGCCGCCTCGGAGCTGTGTCCTTGGTCTTCGAGGTCAACAAACTCGACCTCCATACGAGCTAAACCTTCGGTAGCTGCATCATCGGGCTCATCGATCAGTCTTCAGCGCCCTTCCACTACTCCCTCGGGCCTGAGAGAAGTTTCCACCTCGGTGCGAGGAGCCACCGAACGAGAGGGCCTCTTTGAAACTGCCCTCTTCCTCTTCACGCCTACGAAATATAACATAGGAGAATTGAAACAAGGAAGCAAAGAGGAATGATAACCGACGAGTTGATCAAGGATAGTGATTACCTTTGGAGGACCCTTGACCGGGGGCCCCCTTTGAAGATTTTGAAGACTTCGCAGCCTTCAACTCCTTCAAATCACCTACCACCGAGGCCAGATTATCGTCTGACTCGGTCTCCTCTCCATCTTTCTTCTTCTTCTTCTTCTCTTTCTTATTTTTCTTGTTTTTCTTTGAGTTAACAGCACGGTTTGGGAAACCTGATACCAAGGGGAAAGAAGTCAGCAAAACCAAAACCAAGGAACCCAGAGTCAACAGATCGGGTAAAACACCACAAAAAGAGTTTACCATGCGCTTGCATTGCCAACCAAAGTCGGCAGCCATCTTCATCCATATTCTTTCGGGACGTGTACGAGCCCCGATCATTGCTCTCACCCATTCAGTCAATCTCTCGGAGGGAATGATGTAGACCTTGTTGGCTAAAAAATAATAATGAAATAGGGTTAGCTAGCATGATTGGTCACCGAGGATGAAGTAGAAAGGGAAGGACACTTACGTGTGTTTATTCCACCGTTCAGGGAAATCAGGCTCGGCAGACAGAACACTAGTTTCCAAAAGGACATAGCGATCACTCCAGCCTCGGTCCCCATGATCCTCGCTCTTATGGAGGAGCGCATATTTGCCTCGATTGTTCAAAGCCACAACTACGGCCTTGTGAAAGTAGGGATAATAGAGGGAGATGAGATGCTGCAGGGTAAAATCAACCCCGGCCTTTTTGCTCAGCTAGTCCATGTACTGAATAACCCTCCAGACGCCGGGGTCTAATTGAGCCAAGCACAAATTGTAGGCTCGGCAGAAATCGTCAATGATTCTACACAGTGAAAGGGAGAAGCCAAGGGTGAAAGGGTAAGTATAGACGAAAGAAAGCCCTTCAAAATGATGGCAAACTCTGCTTGTCGGGTCAGGAATGACCACTTTCACCTCGGGCCCGAACTTACACTCCCTCCGAATCCGCTCAATTTGGGCTTGCGTTATGCGGGTCGGCGTCGTGTTCACCGGTATATTTCTATTCTTCTCCTCCTGGTCAGCTGATTGGACTTGTAGCTTGAGATCCCTGTCGTTGTCGAAATGAGAAGGAATTATTTGGTGAGGCTCGAGCTCTTGCTCGAGAGGAATCACCAGGCCCGAAGATCCCACCTCGGTGACGTTTCCCCTCTCACCCTCGTCCACGACATCGTCGCCCTCGATGTCCTCATCTCTATGTGTGACATCATCTGTACCAGCCACCTCCATGATGTCATCACCTTCCTCTAGGCTGACGTCCTTGCTTCCAGCAACGACGTCACGCCTAGCTCTCTTCTTTCGACGCCTAAAGCCACCAGCACCAGAAGTCACCACTCCGCCTTCTCCTGCCTCCACCACCTACAACGCCGGCACGGTGGTGATAAACTCGCCGCTAGAAATAATGGCGGCGTACTGTGCAATCCTTGCCCTATCGCCGGAATCACTTGAATCTTGCCTTGAGTGAGTAGCAGACATGATTGGAGCTTAGAATCTAGAATTCTTGCGAAGATGGGAATCTGTCGAAGAAAATATAGAAGTTCTTGCTTTTTCTCTCTTAGCACTGTTGATTGCAGAATATGACAGTAAGAAGAAGAGTTTGGTGGGGAAGTACTTATAGGTATGGAAGAGCAAGGTGGGAAGGTATCATCATTGTAACGTTGGGAGAAACAAAGAATACGGCGTGACCGTTCGAAAACTCAATGGATGGGTGACACGTGTTAGCAAGAAGTGACCTGAAGAGACGCGAACCGTTGACAAAATTTGAAACGCTTGGATAAGATCAAGCCATGTCGCTTTCCCGCTGAATTTCACTCCACTCCTCGGTAACTTCGGTAAGTAACCGAAGAGTTGGGGTCTATCTGTATTGGGTAAAAATCGGCTCGCGATGATTTATCCCGGTCATACAAGTTGACAGCGACCGAGCACATAACAACAAGCTGAAGACCGAAGCAAGTAAGTGGGTCGCCGAAGTCACACATCAAGGTCGCCACCGAAGGCGAGCCGTAAACTGAGCTTCGGTGATGTCCGCCTCGATCGAACAGCAAGGCCCCCCACCGAGGTCATATATATGCACCTCGGTGAATAGCGTCGGTTCCAGCGGCTTTGCAGCCCACTACTTCAGCCCACTAACTCCTTCCATTAATGCCAAGATCGTGGGTCAAAGCACAACTGATAGTGGAGAACGTGGGCAAGGCTCTTAGGCCTATAAATAGTATTTCTTTTTGTATAACGGGTATCCAGAAATGCATACTGAAACTCTGCCCAAATTTGTACTCATCGCAATATATTGAAATCAAGTTATTCTTTCGCATTTACGCCTATTTCTTGCGTTTATTTAGCTTTGATACGAAGTTTTGCTTATATTCAAACCCAAATTCGATTTGTGAACGTAAAACTGGTTTAGGCCCATACAATTACATCATGTAGCATGTATTCTAAAGTATTTATCCGGTCTACCTATTAAAAATTTTATTACAGATTTAGCCCGAAATATTTATCCGACCTACTCATTTTCAATGTATACCTTTATGGTATATAATCTATCTAGTGTACAATTTTGTGGGATACTGCATGAATTATAGTATATAAAGGTACTGTATAACTTTTCAAATTCTACTGTATACTTACATGGTATACTGTCTTTCTAGTGTATATCTTTATGATATATTACATAAATTATAGTATACAAAGGTATACTGTCTTTTTAAATTTCTACTATATACCTTTATGGTATAGTGTCTTTCCAGTATATATTTATGGTATATTAGATCGGATCTGGATGAATAGGACAGACAAATAAACTCTTGAAATTTTGGATAAATTTAAAATTGGTGGATTGACACGGATAAAAGTTTGTTAGGTATTTCCGTAAATAGTCCAAATAAAATGTCTATATTAGATGGAAAACATCAAAGGCCTAAGACTTATTTGTGTTTTTTGATGAGAAAAATTGATTTATTTCATGTTAGTAAATTTCAAATTTCTGTTCTTTTGTTCTTTGGTACATTATATCGTGTAAAACAAACAAAATGACAGTTGCAATTATGTGGAAATAATTATATTTAATGTGTTCAAACAAATAAAATAATTATTTTTATAATTGATTTTCTTTAATATTTACCCCGCATCGCGCGGGTACTAATACTAGTAAGTATATAAAGGTGACCCAGTTGACGAGCATGGTGATGAGGAGAATATGTCATAGACATAGCAAAAAGTTACCTGATCCTAAGGATCGTTTGTCCATTCCATAGTACATCATAACGTTATTGTCAAAAGACATGGATTTACGACTTGCCTCAATGAAATAAACCCATTCCCATAAAAAATATCATACAAATAATCCTTTATAACTTGTTTATTGTTACTTTGTCAATATAATTCAATACCTTTTATTTTCTATTTTATATGGATTCAATTGATAGTTGTGTGATTATCCATGGTACTGATCTTGACACGACCCGAAATCCGGCTAGGCCGTGCGGGCACCCGACATCCTCCCCTAGACCTGTCAGGCGAACTCTTACCAATTAAATTAGGAAAATAAATATAATAATTCTTAAATGAGGACAATACTTAAAAAAATACAGGCATACTGATACCTCTAAGCTGTACAAAAGAAATTACAGCTGACTACCCAATATACTAGGTTTAGCGCTATCCAGACTAAACATCTAAGAGTACAAAAGAAGACAGATACCTCCTGAAGAGAGCAAAATACAACTGAAATAATAACCAATGAACTGGTGGCCATCCGGAATAAAAGCTGGCTCACCCTGACAGCTGAAGTCATCCTCGCTCCTTCACAATGTGGCGAACTCAATCCTGGAGCGAACCTGCCGAAACGAAATAGATAGACAAGAAACAAACAACGAACAAGGGTGAGTCAAAAGGACTCAATAAGTGGGGCAGACTAGCCACCTCAAAGAATAGGATAGCTAGCCAGGGAGAAAAACAGGTAAACCAAATCCATCTTATTTAAACTACTCCCTCCGTCCCAAATTAGTTGTCGCTTTAGGAAAAATGGTGTGTCCCAAATTAGTTGTCGCTTTAGGATTTCAAGACAAAAATTGTTAGTCTTTTCCAACTATACCCTTAATAATTAAAAAAATTCTCAACAAAATTTAATAGTCAAACATTAAATAGGGGTAACATAGTAAAACACATACTCTATTTAATGATTTTCTTAATGGGCGTGAAGAAGCTAAAGGCGACAACTAATTTGGGACAGAGGGAGTATAAAAAAGCAGAGCCAGATAATAACTGGAAACACATATAGAATCATAAACAACCAAGGACATAAGGTAGACAGAACATATAGGTTTTTAAGTATCCCGAAAATATCAAAAATCGGAAATACATTCTGTTGCGGCGTGCAACCCGATCCATTTATTTATACTGTCACGGCGTGCAACCCGATCCATATATTTATACTGTTGCGGCGTGCAGTCCGATCCATATATTTATACTGTTGCGGCATGCAACCCAGAATATGAGCCAGAAATATATAGGCAAACTGAAATATGTCCACAATATGGTATACATAACGCATACACAAAACACAGCCTGATAGTCACACAATAGTCAGCATGCGGTGCAATGAAATGGGATGAATGCAGTATAATGCAATAGTGTCACATGTGCCAAATAGATGGAGCGGAATCCTCCTACCCTCAATATGATGTAAGGAGCAGAGACGACTTCAGCTGTCAGGGTGAGCCAGCTTTTATTCCGGATGGCCACCAGTTTATTGTTTATTATTTTAGTTGCATTTTGCTCTCTTCAGGAGGTATCTGTCTTCTTTTGTACTCTTAGATGTTTAGTCTGGATAGTGCTAAACCTAGTATATTGGGTAGTCAGCAGTAATTTCGTTTGTACAGCTTAGAGGTATCAGTATGTCTGTGTTTTTTTCTAGTCTTGTTCTTACTTATGAATTGAATTATATTTCTTTTCCTAATTTAATTGGTAAGGGTTCGCCCGACGGGTCTAGGGGAGGATGTCGGGTGCCCGCACGGCCTAGCCAGATTTCGGGTCATGTCAGTTGGTATCAGAGCCCAGTTTAGAGTGTATCCAGACTAAGACAGTGTCTAGTAGAGTCTCGTTGATGGGTACGTAAACGTCCGTACTTATCAACGACAGGCTATCATGGTATTTAGGAAGTTTCACTTCCTTCTTTCTTAATCATCCGTCGGTCTAGGATGCAAAAGTATTTCCGTTAGTTCCTTCGTGGTAATCGTGAACCCTCGTACGACAAATCAGCAAATGGTAGGAGTTCAAGACGAAGCAGTCTAGCCTAGGGTTAGCACTGACGAAGCCCCGAGAGTTTTTTTCGTGTTGACGATCTAGTTGTGAAGGTCCCAGTTGTACGAGCTCGCGATGGGCAAGGGAGCAGGGCCTTGTGGTTCCCTTGGCTCTCTACGATGCTTTTACGAGAATCTTGGCGACGCAGATACTGCAAGAATCTATTATTTTCTAGGCAGCTTATCAGGTCGCCGCATATGCAGATGTTCGGACTTTAGAGAGTTCCTATTCCAGTTCTTAATATTGCTGCAGTGAATTATATTCCAGAGGCAGCATGTGTTGTGCCTCTAGTTATTCTGGCTGGTTAGCTAGCCCGAATAATGGCTCGGTCTGAGTATCTTAAAAGGCTGCATTATTTTACCCAATTGAACCTTCCGATATTCTTAAGCCATACATCAGATAATCCTTGTGCAAATTGAACCCAATGTCAGCGTATCCTTCAGGCTCTTGATTATATCGAGCAGTATGGTGTTGATTATTCTGCTTTCCAATTTCAAGGTCCAGCCCTGGATTGGTGGATCGGTTCTCTTATTAGCTAACTTGGTTCGATTTTTCTTCTAGATTCGTGGAAAAGTTCTTTTCGTGCAGTAACCGAGATAAAAAGCATCGCCAGTTTAAGTGGATTAGACAGGGCAGCCTGTCGGTTTCAGAATATGAGATTGAATTTTTCCAGGATGACTGGATATGCTCTATAGCTAGTCTATGAACCTTCCGAGAATGTTCAAAGATTTATTGATGACCTTTCTTTTTCCTTGAGATCTCAGATGGCTCAAGAGATTGAGGTCGGGATTTCATTTGATGTTGTTGTTGATATTGCTCGAAGGTACGAGGCATACCATAAGTTAGAGCGGGAGAGCGAGAGAATCCGTGGCCCTAGTGGGTAACCATTGTACCTCATTTGGAGGTAAGAGTTCTGATTATTTTGGGAGGTCACCTTCCAGGTTATCTCAGCGTGTGTCACGTGATTTTTAGAGTGCGCCAGTAGCTCGTCAAGATCAGATTCAGTCTTTTCTTTACAGCTATCAACAATCTTTCCAGCTTCCATGTTTCAGCGAAAAGGCGGTATCATGGTCGTGAGTCTGGCTATCCTTTGAGGAGTTTTTCCTTACTCCGACAAGTAGGCAGTTGTCTTTTCTCTCGTCATCAGGCATTTGCGCAGTCGCAGGGGATTTTATTTAGATCTCAATCAGTAAAAGAAACGCCACCATCCAGTAGAGGTCGAGAGCGTGGTGGCAGTGGTTCTTCAGAAGGTGATTATCAGGTTAGTAGCTCAGCTCAGCTGTAGAGGCAGTTCTATGAACTGCCAGTCTGGTAGGAATATCTGATGTAGTACACCCATGTAATTCTTCTTCCATTATATGTGTGTAAGATTTGATTCTTCCGATCGGTCTGAACTTCGTTTATCTTACCATGTTTCCATGGCTTCCTTGGATATTGTTTCTATTAAGAATCGATTGAGGTAGAGGGGTGAAATTTTAGTATGATTTATTCAGGGAATTTGTGAGACCCTACTAGTTTATCTGGTTTAAATGTGAGAGATTTGTGAGCGAGTATCGGTATTGTCTGCTTGGCATCTTGTTGTGCCACCTTCTGTTGTTATGTTAAGTCAGTCTACATCTCTCTTTGGAATTCAGTGTTGGTAGGATAATGGGATCCTAATTCGTCACCATCAGAAAGTGTTATCGTTTCTTCCGGTGCAAAGTGATTAGTAAGTAATATTTGATCTACGTATTTCCTCTTGGTTCCAAACGCTAGTAAAGTCATGTTATCCTATGAGTTTGTCTCGGTATAAAAGGGTTTTCTGGTAAATTGTCAGAATTTCCTTCTTATTGGGAGGTTAAATTGACATAGATTTTGTTCCATAAAGCTCATTTAATGTCTATTTATTCAATTGCGATTCTTCGGTAAGCCTGACTCGTAAGTAGTCTAGCTCTGGTAAATAAGAAGAAGAGCTTCCTAAAACTCTAATTATTTTTATCCTCAGTCCGTTGCCACCTCTTCTTTATTCAGCACTGGTGAACTTAGGCGGTCAGTAACCTATTGTGATGTTCCCTGCGTGGAGCCAGAGTACGTGCCAAGGTAGCAGGGTAAGCACATTGTCGTTTTTCAAGGCTACTAAGGGTGAGGAGAGGCGTCATTTGACCTTTGATTTGATCCATCAGGCGGTGGTGCTTATAGAAAATGTATGGAGTTGTGACTCGAGAGTTACAGCTGTTTGGCAACTCGAAAGAGTAGTTGGTAGTTTAGGTCTGCCTACGTTCAGATTTTAGCTAAATCATCTTTAGTCCAGCAGACTGTGCGGGGATGAGTATTCCTATTCAAATAGCTGCATGAGTTTGTGCTTTAAGTGGAGGAGTCTTCCTCCAAATACTGAATGGTAATACTAAATCTCTAAGGCGTTGATACCACTTTTGACACGACCCAACCTAGGGCCACGACAGAAACCTGCAATGAGTGTCGATCATTGCTAAACCCACTAATAATCTATTAATGATAGAGATAAGCTGGCAACTTGGTCATATATACGTACCTATCTGCTGAAAGCATAAAGTCTGGAAAGATGACACGACTTTAACTTACTGGCAATTAGAACACTGAGCACAAATTCTTCTATGTCATACTTCACTCCGTCCTACCAATAAATCTGCTTAAGATCATGGTACATTTTAGTCGAACCTGGATGAACAGTGTAGTTGGAATAATGTGCCTCTATCATAATCTTTCCACGTAAATCTGCAACATCAGGAACACCGAGTCTATCTTTATACATGAGAACACCGTCAGTAGTTACCCTGTATTGTGACTCTGGTTTTCTTCTGGCTATCTGTCTGTATTCAACTTGAACTGGATCCTCATACTGACGCTGTTTTACTTCATGAAAATTGGTCTAGTGCAGTTTGTCGTCCATCCATCATTGGCATATCTCCTTCACACCTCAACTCTTTGAGAGGTTACTTTAGCGTTTTAAGTGCTCATGTAATTAACTTTGTTGTTGGTATTCTGCCTCAGCTCATGGTCCAGTTACATGTCTCTTTTATTTTCACTTTTTTGAGTCATAATATTTCCAATTCAAAGACAATACCCTGAATTAGATGTTCAGTCTGAAGATCATTCCTGGTCTGCATCATACTATCCAGTAGCATTTGCATGATCCTTATCCTTATATGATAGACCCTGTTCAGATGAGCCTTTTACATACATTAGGGTATGAGTAACTACATTCCCACAAGGAGCTTGCGGAACAACGCTAACATCATTTGAGATGTTGCATAGTGCGTTCGTAAAATAATATAGCTTGCATCAAATCTTCTATAGTGTGTAGTGACAAGGTACTTCAAAAGCTCCCCCTATTGTATCAAGCATGAGCTAATTCTTAGTTCCATCAACCTGTTCTACATCGAAAGGTATATCGAAGAGGAGATTATCGGCTGAATCATGTTAACCCATTCAAAGTTTCGTGTATCTTTGTTTCGAAAATGTAGAACTCTCCTCTCGTGATTGAGGAAGGGTCAGTTTAGTTAAAATAAGCTGGGCAATGGCGTTATCATATTATCCAGATATGTTTTATTCCAAGAGTTCGGTATTCGTGTTATAATTCTGATTCTGCAATCATGAGATAATATCCTTAAAGTAGCTTATGAAGGTCGTGCAAGTTCTTTTGTTATCTGTGTGAATTTTTCTTTAGACTTAGGCTCGTTCGAGGACGAACGAGAGTTTAAGTGGAGGAGAATGAAACGACCTCGGTCAGTCGTTTCGGGAGATAGGACTCTGATTTGCATGATAATAATTTTAAAATCTTCGTAAGGTCCATTGGGACTTATTTGTAAAATTTGAGCTAAATCAGACCTTGTTTGGTAGGCATTGGAAGAAGGTTTCAGTTTTTATTGTCGATAAATATAAAAAAGAGGTTTTCGAGCTCAATTTTGGCGAATGAGCTCCGATTCGAAATCCAAAAGCGCCGTTGGGTTCGTATGATTATTTATGACTTTTGTAAACTTTCGAAAGTGAATTTTGAGGTTGTTCGGCTAGTTTCCACTAAAATGTCGAAAGTTAAATAATTTGACCTTTTTCCATTTAATTTGCATATTGAGTTTCGGGAGTCCGATTTGAGATCCGCCTTAGCGAGTATGTTACATATATTTTGTACAACTTGTATGCAAAATTTAGAATTATTTCGAATATGGTAGGGTATCGTTTTAATTTTCGTCACGAAAAGAAAATAAAATAAAAGAAAAGAGAAAAGGCAAACAAAAGAAAAGTTAGGCGGTGGAATTGGAATCTCTGAGCTTTATAAGCTCAAATGAACATAACAAACAAATAGAACAAGTAAGCCAAAAGCAGAAGGAGAAATGGAACGAAACAAAAAAAAGTACGGCCGAAAAAATACCACAAAATGAGAAAAGAGCCGGAGAAAAGTAGAATTTTTACCCCCGAAACATTCAGGTAATGATCTTAATGCATTATATTAGTTTATTACGTTTGTTTGAATATATTTTGACGGTAAAAATTGGGATATTAGACATCATTTTAATAAGTTCTATTAATAGTTTAAAGAGTTAATTGGACCCTGATAGTAGAATTGATTATATATTCGTACTCAGTGAGTTATGTGCAACATATAAATATAATTTATTTAGGGTTTGGTTATGTGACCTTAAACCCTGTACATAGGCCTGGACTGCGTATTATGTATGCGAATAGGGTATTAGGTTCCTAACCGGATTGCCCTAAGATGTGAGGAATGAAGCCTTTAGCCTAATTTGATATATTTTTCTGCTTATTGAATAGAGTGGGATCGTTTGGCAATGAATCCAAAGGACAAAGCGGTTTTCGATTAGCAGCGCTTACTTTATAATAAGGTAAGTGTTTATATCCATTTCTTTGGAGGCACCTGGCCTTGTGGATAATCTACCACGTGTTCCTTACGTGTGTAGCTGTCGATAGGCGTACTCATTATGCCCTTGGATTTACATTGTATATTATATGTTATGTCCTATTGTTGGTTGTATTGCATTGAGGATCTGAGCATTGTACTCTGGCTGTGAGTTGTCATATACTTTCCGGCTGTCGATGAGAGTCCTGCGCTGGTAATGGGTTACTATTGCATCATGTTGCATTCATATGCATTATATTGCATTCATATGCATTCCATTGCATCATATTGGGGGTAGGAGGATTCCGCCCAAGGAGCAGGAGGATTCTGCTCCATTGCATCATATTGGGGATAGGAGGATTCCGCCCCGGGAGTAGGAGGATTCCGCTCCATTGCATCATATTGAAGGAGGATTCCGCCCCAGGAGCAGGAGGATTCCGCTCCTTACATCATATTGAGGGTAGGAGGATTCCGCCCTAGGAGCAGGAGGATTCCGCTCGATCTGTTTGGCACATGTGACACTATTGCATCATACTGCATTCATCCCATTTCATTGCACCGCATGCTGACTATTGTGTGACTATCAGGCTGTATTTTGTGTATGCAGTATGCATACCATATTGTGGACATATTTCAGTTTGCCTATATATTTCTTGCTCATATTCTGGGTTGCACGCCGCAACAGTATTAATATATGGATCGGGCTGCACGCCGCAACAGTATAAATATATGGATCGGGTTGTACACCGCGACAGTATGAATATATGGATCGGGTTGCACGACGCAACAGAATGTATTTCTGATTGTTGATATTTTCGGTATACTTAAAAACCTATATGTTCTGTCTACCTTATGTCCTTGGTTGTTTGTTTTCTGTTATTATCTGGCTCTGTCTTTTTATAGTTTAAATAAGATGGATTTAGTTTACCTGTTTTTCTCCCTGGCTAGCTATCATATTCTTTGAGGTGGCTAGTCTGCCCCACTTATTGAGTCCTTCTGACTCATCCTTGTTTGTTGTTTGTTTCTTGTCTATCTATTTCGTTACGGCAGGTTCGCTCCAAGATTGAGTTCGCCACGTTGTGAAGGAGCGAAGACGACTTCAGCGTCAGGGTGAGCCAGCTTTTATTCCGGATGGCCACCAGTTCATTGGTTATTATTTCAGTTGTATTTTGCTCCCTTCAGGAGGTATCTGTCTTCTTTTGTACTCTTAGCTGTTTAGTCTGCATAGCGCTAAACCTAGTATATTGGGTAGTCAGCTGTAATTTCGTTTGTACAGCTTAGAGGTATCAGTATGTCTGTGTTTTTTTTTTCCTAGTCTTGTTCTTATTTATGAATTGAATTATATTTATTTTCCTAATTTAATTGGTACGGGTTCGCCCGACGGATCTAGGGGAGGATGTCGGGTTCCCGCATAGCCTAGCCGAATTTCGGGTCGTGTCGGATCTCGTCCCATATTGATTAGGTAATATTTTTGCCTTCAGAATTATTTACCGTCCAAATTATCCAAGACTAAATAAATGAGGAAAAGCTTCGCATCTCAATTGCCGATAGAATATTAGTCCTTAATTTTACGATAGTATTAATTTATGATTATCTACAAATTTAATACAAAAAGTCAGTTACAAATATTTTCATTTCAACGTATTTGAAAAGTCTTATTCTACAATATGTTTACAAATTTACAAAAAAATAAGTAAAGTTAAAGAAAAAAAAATTTATTCTTATATAAGTTTTGACCCATAATTTAACCAACATTTTGGAATGATCAGAAAGAGTGATAATCAAGTCAGCAATGATTCTTAAGATTTATTTTTTAAAAAAAAATTATGAAGAACTTTATATGCGGGCTAAAATCAGACCGGACATGTGCTGACGAGTATCCAATAATGTGGCAGACTTAGAGTGACTTTCGGACACACACAATGACTTAGCTCACAGTAATAAGTTCAACCAGACATATTTCACTAGAGATCGAGTTGGTTCAGCTTGGCTTGGTTGTATGGTTGATTAAAGTCAGAATCAGCTCATCGTATTCCGTCCGGACTCTCAGACTCCGGAGAGAGGGCGAAACGGGCGCTGGGACAGATAAAAACTCAGCTCTAACTGCCTTCGAGATTTAACGGATAAGTTTTATCACGTCCAACAACACTACTTATCTATTTTGAGACGTGAGAAATAGGGAGATTTTCTAGGTTAAAGACTGTACTGACTTTAAATAAAACACGCTCCCCATATTTTGTAGCCCTTAGAGTCTCTTGTAATTTAACACACTATTAGCTACTCAATTCTGCTGCTATTGTTCTCGTGGTTATGGCCACACAAGTTCTCTTGAAGGCTGATTCATTCAAATCCATTGGAGGATACTCCGGTCATTTCAATAAGAATACATTTTTCATTGTTCCATACATGCTTTACAGTGCAATTGGTATCACTCATTTAATACGTGATGTTATTTTTCGATTAATTATTTAGTTAATTACCAGTTAAGCATATTCCATAACTAGATTTAAATTAAGTACACCTTATTTCTTGATGTAACAGATCACTTGTACTCTAAAGATTATAAATTTAAATGTTAAACTTGAACACAAATTTTAGGCAATACACTTCATACTCAAAATCATAACAAAATCGCAAAGTAAGAACAAAAACAGACCATAGTAAGCTCCATCACTTTTTAATGAAAATACAAAAAATTCCATATTAAAAAAAGAAACTCTAATAGTTATGCATGTATATGAACTATGAAGGAATAATCACTTGTTTAGCTATTATTGAAACACACGAAATACTTATACAACGTGATTTCCATGTAAGGAAGACCTAGGAGTAAAAATAACCTAGAAAATTTTGAATTTTCTAAAAAGTAGATAATATTTTAAATTATACACTAATCTATAAATTATTACTAGTTCTACTTGTCCTGGAGGAAACGACCACTTAATAAGAGAGGGAGCGAGTCGTGAAAAAGAAATATTAAGGGTCGTTCAGTTACTTAGTTAAGGGTTTAATATCCGCGCAAAACTCCGCGCTAATTTAGCGCAGCGTTCGGTTGGTTTTCTGTGAAATTTTAATACCCGCATAAAATTAGTGCAATGTTTGGTTGCGTTTTTGTATATTCCGCATTATTAATACCCGCATTATTAATGCGGGAATCTATGTATTATTTTATGCGGGGTAGAAGGTGGTATTAATAATGTGGGTATTAATAATGCAGGTATTAAAATTTAAAATGACAAAATTAACCCTCATAATAATAAGGATATTTTAAAATTTTATTTAAGGAGTAAATAAATGTTTTAAATAATAATATTGTTCGTTAATTTGTAATATATCAGTGATTCAACAAATAATCCTTACATTATAATATATGCATGACTAATACCCACATTATTAAACCCCACATAACTAATACCCGCATTATCAATACCCACATTATTAATACACACATTATTAATACCTACATTACCAATACCCGTATTAATAGTTAATACCCGCGTAAAATAGTCCTGCAACCGAACGACCCCTAACTGTTAGATTTTATGGTACTATTTGATATGTTGTCAGGAAAAGGGTCTCAAACATGCATTGCTAGTTGCTCCTCCTCCTTCCCCAACCCAGCAGATACTATATATACTTGTTTAACTCTAATTTCTATTTTATTTAATTTTATTTGACACATTAGACCAACTTGAAAAATCTATAGACCCAAGTGAATATTTGGCTTGGTTGTTCATCTCATAGCTTAATAAGTAGAAACAACAACATATTTATATATATATATATATATATTGATGATCGTGGTATCTAGGCCAGCTTGTGCGTACCTCGACCAGTTCCATGGGGTACTTAGGACCTAGTGGTTCTTAACCCACTTCATGGACCACTAAGCCATATCCTTGGATGCTGAAATAATAATAAATTATACGAAAAAGGGCCAAATTTGCCCATCTACTATGGTTTAGGGGTCACGTTTACCCTCCGTTAAAAATTTGGTGCAATTATGCCCCTACCGTTACCATAATACACACTTTTACTCCTATTTTTGACGGACCTCCACACTGGACGACACGTGGCTGCCACATCAGCGCCATAGTAGAGGGGCAAATTTGGCCCTTTTCAGTTGTTTCTAAAATCGTGTCTGGACTAAGTTTCAATACTTAGAGAAAAAGTTTCGATGCTTAGAGGAGTCATTATAAGAGAGAAAAATGTGCTAAGAATGGTAAAGAAGATATTTTGAGAGAAATACGAAATTAAAATGACACTCTCTTCGGTTTGGTTCCATAAGAAAGATATACTTTTGAATTTTGTGACAAAAATTATCTTTATTAAAGATAAGATAAAAGTTTAATAATAACATTATTTCCAAATAAATAGATATGTTCTTTTTAAAAAGACTGAAAGATAAAATATGCTACTCCTATTAAAGTGGATAAAGAGTTCTTTCATGTATTTCAATTTAAAAGATATTTTTCAATTTATCACAAAAGGTGACTTTTGCTATATATTGGCTAATTAACTTTAGTTTAATCTCTTTTCCTTTAATGACATATTTCTTGTAACATTAGAAAAAATAATAATAGAGTTGTATGTTTAAAATCACAAATTCTAGAATTCAATCATGACACTAATTTTATGGGCAAACTCTAGCTTAATGTTATGGACAAACGCTAGCTTAATGTCATGATTGAATTCTAGAATTTGTGATTTTAAACATAAAACTCTATTATTATTTTTTCTAATGTTACAAAAAATATGTCATTAAAGGAAAAGTGATTAAACTAAAGTTAAGAAGTCAATATATAGCAAAAATCACCTTTTGTGATAAATTGAAAAATATCTTTGAAATTGAAATACATGAAAAAACTCTTTATCCACTTTAATAGGAGTAGCATATTTTACCTTTTAGTCTTTTTAAAAAGAACATATCTATTTATTTGGAAATAATGTTATTATTAAACTTTTATCTTATCTTTAATAAAGATAATTTTTGTCACAAAATTCAAAAGTATATCTTTCTTATGGAACCAAACCGAATAGAGTGTCACTTTAATTTCGTATTTCTCTCAAAATATCTTATTTACCATTCTTAGCACATTTTTCTCTCTTATAATGACTCCTCTAAGCATCGAAACTTTTTCTCTAAGTATTGAAACTTAGTCCAGACACGATTTTAGAAACAACTGAAAAGGGCCAAATTTGCCCCTCTACTATGGCACTGATGTGGCAGCCACGTGTCGTCCAGCGTGGAGGTCCGTCAAAAATAGGGGTAAAAGTGTGTACTATGGTAACGGCAGGGGCATAATTGCACCAAATTTTTAACGGAGGGTAAACGTGACCCCTAAACCATAGTAGATGGGCAAATTTGGCCCTTTTCCGTAAATTATATCTTTTGTTGTGCTGGCTTTAGTAGCCCAAACTATATATGATTTGGATATTAGGGCCGCCAGCCTATACAACCCATTTATGCTTAGAGGCGGATGTATAGGTTCACTGACCACCCTGGGTATACGTTGCTCTACCTTTGACAGTGGTGAACCTATGTTCTCAAAATCCTATATGGAGTGTGTATGTCTTGATTCCGAATTTCCATGTATATAATAATATTGAACTTGGGAATGTAAGCACCTAATTGTCCTAACTACAATGTTCAAATAATATATCTTGTTAGGATTAAAAGTAGCATAAGTCTTGTAACGTCATTGTAACATAGGGACCCAACTCATTTTCAATGAATTTAAACAGAATCTTGCCCAAAAGACAAAAGATGAGACGGAATTTCAAACTTAGGGACCATCTATTCTGTCGGATATGACAACCACTGTCTTTACTCTAAAACTTGAATCCTTAGCTATCCTTGCTTTGCCATCCCATCTTCTCTTCTTTCTCTTTCCACCACTAAGACTCAAATAATTTACTGTTTAGAAAATCGTATATTGGGTTAAGCTCAATTAAAAAATCTAGCTTCAGAAATAAGCGATTTCTAAAATCATCTAGACTACAACTCATATTATTAATGGATTATGTGGAACACTTTGACACCCTTCGTGCGTCCAATACCAGATATCTGGAGCGTGGATATTATAATATAGATAAAACGTGTTAATAGGGATGTATTTGATTCTAATACCATGTTACAAGAATAGGCTTTGGGCTCAATCCTAAACCAGAACCTTTGATCCTTTTCTCGCCAGTTAGCCTTCTGTATCTTTTCCTGCTGTAAATGGATGAGAGGGTTATAAGATAGATACAAACGGAGCAGACTGGATATAGAGGATTCATATAGGTGAACCAAGTAGTTTGAAATTGAGATGTAGTTCATAGATAATAACGTGGGATTTATTTTTCTGCACATATAGGACAACCTGATCAACCTATACAACAAAAAGTTAGGTGGAGACACCATCTACCTAAGACTTTTGGGCAAGAGCTGCGCCTAGTTTTCTCATTATTTGCAAGTACTCTATTTGAATGAGGATAAGTTGGAACCAAGTAGGCAATAGATCAACATCCAACTGATCTAATCAGTGAGGTGCTTGTGATATGTGCTAAATTCTTGAACAGAAAACTCAAAGCCAACTCTTGAAAACTCTTTCAGAGGACAATTATTTCCTCCCCCACCTTCCTTTAGAACCTCAGTATCTGGTCCACCATGACTCTATTATTTTGCAAAATGGATTGCTCATGTGTAGAAAGATATTTCCAGTGCATGATCGATCAACTGAACTATTTCTTATTTTACTCAAAAATAATTTATTTCAACCATATTTATTGACATTTCCCTCCTAATATTGCCATTCATGTTTCCACCATTAGCTCCACTAGTTCTGCTATAAAATTTTCCTAGTTAGTAGTTTGTACAGTTGTGATTTGTCAGTTTGACTCATGGTTTGCTGAGGCTGATTGGTCGATTAATTCCTTATGTGTACTCCTTACCTTTTCCATGTTGTATGGTTCAATTAGAAGTTTAGGTGGACTAGAGGGGGTATCATACGTTCTTCTACTTGAATAATGTATACATATATAAAGAAAACTAAAGCACATACATATTATAGGTTTACACTTATTGTGAACCTATTGACTCTAGGTTCTGAGTTCAGCCATGACTAGAAAAGAAAAATTTGTTAGTAACTATTACTGACCTTCATGTTATCCTCCTCTTAGCTCCAAACGAAATGGATCAAGCACCTAGTTAGTGAACTACAGTTTAAGTCACTAACATGATAAAACTTCCAAGGTCAACCAATAAATTTGAAAGTTGATTGTCAATGGACAGGAATAACATACATTTTTATGTTCTCCTGAAGTTTATTAAGCATAAAGAAATATGCAACAAAATAAAAGGGCATACAGTATATTATGTTTTCCTGAAATGAATAAATAAATGTGCAAACAGAATAATTGCCAAAGATTATTATGTCATTTACATAAGCAGATTACCTGGTACTTTATTAACATGTTAATCTACCAAACCAGCAAAAAGACCTTATTAGTCACTATGCAGTTCTAACAAACTGAAGCAAACTTATAGGCAACTAGTTGGGATTTGTAGCAGGCCCCCCCTTTTACTAGAGGTCTATTCCTTACTTCAACTACCTTACTTTCTGGTCCTAAGTTGTTGTTCGAGGAATATTAGTTGTCTTCCTCTGCTTCTTCAACCTTAATATCCCAGTCATGTAAAGTATTTACATTCGCTTCATAAGCATGGTGAGGTGCTGAAGGAAAAAAAAAGGAGGAGTGGACCACAAAGGTAGACCAGCGATGCCTTGTGGCTATTATCTAAGTTACTCAGACTCGGGTGCAGGTGTCCGATACAGGTGCGGATCTAGAAGTTGGATCCTTCATGATCTATATTTTAAGATTCGGGGATACATATCTAGTTATGGCGGGCGCGGGGATTCAGCTAAAAAAATTCAATAATCTAAAAGTTGAGTTATAAAACTTAAATTATGAGATATTATGTAGAAAACTTGAGGAAAAAATATTGATCAATACATATAAATTTCTATATACAATAATACAAGGTATTCTATTTCCTTCAATTTCCCCTTACTTTTGTTTTGATTAAAGAAATCATTGAATCTGTCCAGAATTTCTCCGTTGATTTTGATCAAAATACCCAAAATCAGTTGACCGATTCGGGTACGAATCCCACACCCTCTGTAATGACCCGATATTTTACAAATATTATTTTTCCTAGTTATTTTGTTAGTTTTAGTGCATTTATTTTAACTAATATTATAGAATAACTACATATATAAATTATGAGTTGGAAGAAGGGGTAGAGATATAATTTGGGGTAACTCATGGACCAATCAAATATTTTTCGTATTACTTGGGATTTAAGTAAAAATAATAGTAGATAAGTGGGGTTAGTGGTACCTTTTATGTGCAGTTACATATTAAGAGTACAAAATATAAATACATATTTTGAAGTTGAAAACCTAGACAAACAAGCAAAAAATAAAAGCTGCGCTAGTGGTAATTGCACTGGCGAAGAATTTCGGTGGTAGTCGTGGTATCGGTTTGGACGATTTTTGTGTTGCGGAAACTGCAGGTACCATTCTTTTAACATATAATATATACTATTGTTAACTCCAAGTAATGCTACTGTGTTCCATCTATATTACTTAGTGTGAGGGGAAGATCATGACTAGTTTCCAATTGGTTAAAACTAGACGAAAGTAATTGTAGTAACTAATTTTGATGGCCAGAGAATTGAGTACTGTTCCAGTTGCTTTGATTGTTTTAATAATAATTATATAGTGCTAAAGGCAAAGTCCAAATAAAATTGTGGAATGGTCACTGTAATTATAAGGAGATAAGATCATTATTGCAATGATGAGGCAATGATTGCATTGAATGTAGAGATAGAAAACAAAACTTATAAAATTAGAATCGGCAATTAGTTAATGCTCAGAGATGGCGTTAACAATTTTCCTTAGGGATTGAATTATTAGTTTACATGGTATGGTTTAGTCTCAGGTGGTGACATTATGAAAGTAAATTCATTTTAATGGTGTGTTAGTTAGGTAGAGAACACTGTGATGGTTGCTTGAAGCGGAACAGTGCCTTAGCTTTCTCTCTCAATTTTATGCGTCATCACCATTATAGTTATCCTAGTGATACCTGGTAATTACTATTGGTATTAGTACTAGGGGTGAATAAAGTTTGTATCAAGATTTAGAATGCAGTCACAGTGTTCAACTCGTCAATTTTGCGGGTGACTTGGGAACTGAATTGTTTCGGGATTCGGGAGTAATTTTAGACCCAGAAATTTGAACCAATATAATATATTTATTAATTATGTATTCAATCTTTGACTTAGAGAAAAACCGTTTGGAGGAGATTCGGCGGGGAAAAGAGATTGTTGATTAGTGTATACTTCTTCGGACAGAGGTAGGTGGTTCTATCCCTTTCTTTGTTGGAACTAGTCCACGCGGGATATTGTACATACGTTCCTTGTATGTGCACTGCCCTAGGTGTAACCTTTTACACCTTTTCATTGTGTTTAAATGTTTACTTGGAATATGTGTTGTTTTTCCTGTATTGTGTTTACTCCTGGTTGTTGTTTAAAGTATTGCAAGTTATGTGTACGTTTGACATGAAAATTTATGATTACTTTGATATGTCGGAGTTGGTCCAATTGATAATGTTTCGGAGTTTGTCCATTTGATAGCCTCGGAGTTGGTCCACTATCACATCTTTTCGGAGTTAGCCCACATATTCTGCTGGTTTATTAATTGAGTTTAATTGTTGGTCCTTGAATGAGGTTTATTGATGTTGAATGGGTGATTAGATGAAATATTTGAATAGCGAATTATAACATGTTTCTTTTTCTCCCTCCTCTATTCTGTTAATTTATTGCTTAGACTAGCTTCCTGTCTTTCATAGGAACTAGTCTACCTGCCTACTAAGTCCTCTTGACTTACGTTATTTTCTTTGTTGTTTTCTTATTATCTGTTCGGGCAGATACAGTTCCGAGCACCAGCGAGCCTCGTGGCCAGAGTTGAAGATTTTCCTATTGATCAGCGGTGAGCCTACCATCCTCATTCCGTGGTGGCGCACCTTTCCATTATTCTCATTCATGTCATTTATTGTTTCAGACATTCGGGATATTTTATTCAGTATTTATCTTATAGATGTTCATGGCTTATGGTAGAGGACTAGACCTTTCATTCGTGTTGGGGAATATTCTGCGTATTTCAGTAATAAAAATCACCGTTTGTATTTTATTATATTCTTTATTTAATATTTTTGAGATTAAATATTAATATAGAGAGTGGGTTCGCCCGATGGGGTTAGTTCGGTTGCCCTCGCGACTATCCAGGATTTTGGGTCGTGACAATTGGTATCAGAGCCCAGGTCTAGTGTCCTGATTAGTCATGAACAGTGCCTAATAGAGTCTTGTTGATTGGTACGGAGACGTCTGTACTACTCTACGAGGGGCTATATGGCATTTAGTGAAAAATTTCCCTTCTTTCATTCTTCTATTTCGGGCGTATAGAATTTAAGTCAAAGGCTAACTTATTCCACTGTCTAATTCGCAGATGGTTATTACTCGTGCTTCTTCATCACAACAGGGGGTGAATGCACCAGACGCAGCAGCAGGAGTACAGGCACCTGAGATAGTACCACCAGTGCAGGTTGCCCCGAGAGGTGGTGGTAGAGGCGGTGGCAAAGGCCGAGGTAAAGGACGTGGTAGGGGTGGTCGTGGAGCTCATACTCAGACAGCCACCCAGCCTAGGGCTAGGGCCACTCATGCTGTAGGGGAGGATGCTCAGGATGATGATCTAGTACCAGAGGATCCACCAGTTGATCCGCCAGTTGTACCAGACGCTCAGGGAGGTCCGATTCCTATTGATGGGGGATTTATAGCCACCCCGGTTCTTCAGGACACTTTGGTACAGATATTGGGATTTCTTAAGGCTCAGTACCCTCAGGGTATACTAGTTGATCCAGCTACTTCCCGAGATCAGGCTAGGGTTGGTATCCAGAGTCCGATTACGCATACTCCAGAGACTCAGGCTGCTACAGGTCTTCATGATCCAGATGTTTTTATAATTGGTGGGACGCCTCAGACCATAGATCAGGGTATTGACACAGGTAGACTTCACCAGTTTAAGAGGTTGAAACCCCCTACTTTTTCTGGTACAGATGCTTCTGCAGATCCACTTGACTTTATTGAGAGTTGTGAGGAGATGCTATCTACCTTGGGTTTTCTTCAGGAACATGGAGTGGAATATACGGCATTTCAGCTCAGAGGGCATGCTAAGGCCTAGTGGAAATCTTTTAAGGCAGGCAGGGAAGCTGGGTTACCAAAGCTCACTTGGAGAGAGTTCGTGCATAAGTTCGATGAGGTATTCTTGCCTATGACCTTGAAAGATGAGAAGCGCAGACAGTTCGAGAAGCTTCGCCAGGGAGACATGACAGTTACTCAGTACTATATTCGTTTCACAGAGTTATCTCGATTTGGGGCTATATTGATTCCCACCACGGCAGAACAGGTGAAGAGATTCATTGAGGGTCTTTCCCCTCATTTGAAAGATCGTATGGCACGAGATGTGGGTTCTGGGATTTCGTTTGAGCAGGCAGTCGAGACAGCCAGGAGGATTGAGGGATACCGTATTCAGGATAGAGAAGAGCGGGACAGTAAGAAGTCCCGTGGTTCAGGTAATTATTCTGGAGCCTCATCTGGAGGCAAGGGTTCCTACGGCAGATCCTCAGATAGGCAGGTTTATTCTACATTACAGGGATCTTAGGTCGCATCTATGACTCATCAGGGGCAAATTCAGTATGCTCCTCATTTACAGCAGGGTCATTTTCAGATGCCTTATCAGGCCCAGCCATATCGTCCTGGTATTAATTGTCATCATTGTAAGGAGATTGGACATTTCAAGAGGGATTGTCCTAGACTTCATCAGGCTATTAGTCACCCAGCTCCTCAGTCGCAGGCATTGACCCATGCTCCTGGTATTTCTGTAGCTCCTTTGGCCTCTAGGGGTCCTCCACAGCCAGGCAGAGGTCATGGGTGTGGAGGTGGCAGTTATCCTAGTGGTGGTAATTCAGGCCGTGGTTATTCAGGCCGTGGTTCTTCTGGTGGTGGTCATTCAGGTCGTGGTTATTCTAGCAGTAGTCATTCTGGTGGCGGTCGATCAGGCGGTGGATACTCAGCTGGTGTTCACCCTCAGGCTCAGACTAGGGATCAGATTTATGCTCTCCCAGCTAGGCAGGATGCAGTGGCATCCAATGCCGTGGTCACATGTATGATTTCTATATGTGGTCGTGATGCTTATTCACTTGTTGATCCGGGTTCCACTTATTCCTATGTATCGCCATATTTTGCTGCGGGTTTCAATGTTGATTATATGCTTATTAATGATCCCTTTTGTGTTTCGACACCGGTTGGGGAGTCTATTATGGTAGATCGAGTATATCCAGGTTGTGTAGTCTCTATCCAGGGTCAGCAAACCGTTGTTGATTTATTAGTTCTTGACATGGTAGACTATGATGTGATCATGGGTATGGATTGGTTGGCATCTTGTTACGCGACTCTTGATTGTCATGCCAAGACAGTCCAGCTTTCTATTCCAGGTGCACCCTCAGTGGAGTGGCATGGTTCTTATCTTGCACCTTCGGGCAAGGTTATCTCTTTCATAAAGGCTAGACGGATGTTAGGCAAAGGGTGTTTAGCCTATCTGGCATTGATCCGGGACACCAGCATTGAGTCCCCGTCTATTGATTCTATTCCTATTGTTTGTGAGTTTGCCGATGTGTTTCCAGACGATTTACCGAGTGTTCCTCCTGATAGAGATATTGAATTTGGCATAGATCTTGTTCCGGGTACGCAGCCTATCTCTATTCCTCCTTATCGTATGGCTCCTGTTGAGCTGAGAGAATTAAAGGAGCAGTTGCAGGATTTACTTAGTAAGGGATTTATCAGACCCAGTGTTTCACCTTGGGGAGCTCCAGTATTATTTGTTAAGAAGAAAGATGGCTCGATGCGGATGTGTATTGACTATAGGCAGCTGAACAAGGTGACGATAAAGAACAAGTATCCGTTGCCTCGTATTGATGACTTATTTGATCAGCTGCAAGGAGCTAAATTCTTTTCTAAGATTGACTTGAGATCTGGTTATCATCAGTTGAAGATTCGTGAGAGTGATATCCCAAAGATGGCCTTCCGGACCCGTTATGGTCACTATGAGTTTCTGGTTATGTCATTTGGGCTTACAAATGCCCCGGCAGCTTTTATGGATTTAATGAGCCGAGTGTTCAGGCCTTACTTGGACTTATTTGTCATTGTCTTTATTGACGATATCTTGATTTATTCCCGTAGCCGAGCGGAGCATGAGGAGCACTTGAGAGCTGTTATGCATACACTTCGGGATCAGAAGTTGTACGCCAAGTTCTCTAAATGTGAATTCTGGTTAGATTCTGTGGCATTTTTGGGTCACATTGTGTTTAGTGAAGGTATTAAAGTTGATCCGAAGAAAATTGAGGCAGTTCAGAATTGGCCACGACCTACTTCTCCGACAGAGATACGTAGTTTCCTTAGCTTGGCAGGGTATTACCGGCGATTTGTTCAGGGGTTTTCTTCTATTGCAGCTCCGCTGACCCGTTTGACTCAGAAAGCTGTGCAGTTTCGATGGTCAGAGGAGTGTGAGGCGAGCTTTTAGAAGCTCAAATCCTTATTGACTACTGCTCCAGTGTTGACTCTTCCTATTGGTTCAGGTGGGTTTGTAGTATATTGTGATGCCTCTCGTATCGGTTTAGGGTGTGTCTTAATGCAAAATGACAGGGTTATTGCATATGCATCGAGGCAGCTGAAGGTGAGTGAGAAGAACTACCCTACCCATGACTTAGAGTTGGCAGCGGTTGTGTTTGCTTTGAAACTCTGGAGGCACTATCTTTATGGTGAGCCTTATGAGATTTTCACTGATCACAAGAGCTTACAACACCTATTTAATCAGAAGGATTTAAATGGTAGGCAACGTAGATGGCTCGAGTTGATCAAGGATTATGATCTTACCATTCGTTATCACCCGGGAAAGGCCAATGTTGTAGCTGATGCATTGAGCCGGAAGTCTATGGGTAGTCTTGCATATTTAGATACTGATATGAGGCCCTTGGCGATTGATTTGCAGTCCTTGACTAACCAGAGGGTTAGAGTATTCAGCCCAGCGCCTAACAGAGTGTTTGCTTGTATGATGACCCAATCCTCTCTTGCCAATCAGATCAAGGAGAGGCAGTATGAGGATTCTTATTTGCTAGAGTTGCGAGATACGGCCCTAAGTGGGGGAGCGTCAGAGTTTACAGTTGGTGATGATGGTGTCCTTCGTCTCAACGGTCGTTTGTGTGTTCCTAATGTTGATGACTTGAGGCGGTTGGTATTGGATGAGGCACACAGCTCGCGATATTCCATTCATCCTGGTACCACTAAGATGTATCACGACCTTCGTGAGTTATACTGGTGGAAGGGAATGAAGAAGGATGTTGTTGAGCACGTGTCTCGATGCTCAAATTGTCAGCAGGTCAAGTACGAGCATAGAAGACCCGCAGGTTTATCCCAGGCATTACCTATTCCCGAGTGGAAGTGGGAGATGATCACTATGGACTTTGTTGTTGGTTTGCCTAGGACTTTGAGACAGCATGACTCGGTTTGGGTGGTGGTTGATAGACTTACCAAGTCTGCTCACTTTATTGCAGTGAAGACTACATATTCAGCAAAGAAGTTGGCTCAGATTTTTATTGAGCATATTATCCGATTGCATGGTACTCCACTTTCTATTATTTCTGATAGAGGTTCTCAGTTCACAGCACAGTTTTGGCAGTCATTTCAGCGAGAGTTGGGGACTAAGGTTCAGCTTAGTACTGCATTTCGCCCACAGACGGATGGCCAGTCAGAGCGGACTATTCAGATATTAGAGGATATGTTGAGGGCTTGTGCGCTGGACTTTGGTGGTCATTGGGATAACCATTTACCCCTAGCAGAATTCGCTTATAATAATAGCTACCAGTCTTCTATTCAGATGGCACCGTTTGAGGCTTTGTACGGGCGTAGGTGTCGCTCTCCGGTGGGATGGTTTGAGTCTGGTGAGGTGATTGCTTTAGGTCCAGATTATGTGCAACAGACTTTGGATAGGGTACGGATTATTCAGGATCGCTTACGGACTACTCAGAGTAGGCAGATATCATATGCAAATCGGAGGACCCGGGACTTGGTGTTTATGGAGGGTGATTTGGTTTTCTTAAAGGTGTCACCGATGCGAGGTGTCATGAGATTTGGGAAGAAAGGAAAATTGAGTCCTCGTTTCATTGGCCCATTTGAGATTGTTCAGCGTATTGGTAATGTTGCTTATAAGCTTGCCTTACCAGATTCGATGCCGGTTCATCCAGTTTTTCATGTTTCTATGCTTCGGAAGTGTGTTCGTGATCCTACTCAAATTATTGAGGCGACTACAATTAAGTTGGATGAGGATCTAACTTATGAGGAGGTTCCGGTTGCTATAGTTGAGAGGGATATTCGCAAGCTGAGATCAAAAGAAATTCCCTTGGTAAAGGTGCAGTGGCGGAACCGTCCACATGATGAGGCTACTTGGGAGATTGAGGCGAGTATGCGAGAGAAATATCCTCACTTGTTTGAGACTCCAGGTATGTGTCATGACACTTGACTGGTTGAGATTTTCTTATATCTTTTGTTATTGCCTCTTGTGCAGTCATATAGGGCTTAGATGATACAAGTATCGTTCGAGGACGAACGAGAGTTTAAGTGGGGGAGAATTTAATGACCCGATATTTTACAAATATTATTTTTCCTAGTTATTTTGTTAGTTTTAGTACATTTATTTTAACTAATATTATAGAATAACTACATATATAAATTATGAGTTGGAAGAAGGGGTAGAGATATAATTTGGGGTAACTCATGGACCAATCAAACATTTTTCGTATTACTTGGGATTTAAGTAAAAATAATAGTAGATAAGTGGGGTTAGTGGTACCTTTTATGTGCAGTTACATATTAAGAGTACAAAATATAAATACATATTTTGAAGTTGAAAACCTAGACAAACAAGCAAAAAATAAAAGCTGCGCTAGAGGTAATTGCACCGGCGAAGAATTTCGGTGGTTGTCGTGGTACCGGTTTGGACGATTTTTGTGTTGCGGAAACTGCAGGTACCATTCTTTTAACATATAATATATACTATTGTTAACTCCAAGTAATGCTACTGTGTTCCATCTATATTACTTAGTGTGAGGGGAAGATCATGACTAGTTTCCAATTGGTTAAAACTAGACGAAAGTAATTGTAGTAACTAATTTTGATGGCCAGAGAATTGAGTACTGTTCCAGTTGCTTTGATTGTTTTAATAATAATTATATAGTGCTAAAGGCAAAGTCCAAATAAAATTGTGGAATGGTCACTGTAATTATAAGGAGATAAGATCATTATTGCAATGATGAGGCAATGATTGCATTGAATGTAGAGATGAAAACAAAACTTATAAAATTAGAATCGGCAATTAGTTAATGCTCAGGGATGGCGTTAACAATTTTCCTTAGGGATTGAATTATTAGTTTACATGGTATGGTTTAGTCTCAGGTGGTGACATTATGAAAGTAAATTCATTTTAATGGTGTGTTAGTTAGGTAGAGAACACTGTGATGGTTGCTTGAAGCGGAACAGTGCCTTAGCTTTCTCTCTCAATTTTATGCGTCATCACCATTATAGTTATCCTAGTGATACCTGGTAATTACTATTGGTATTAGTACTAGGGGTGAATAAAGTTTGTATCAAGATTTAGAATGCAACTCGTCAATTTTGCGGGTGACTTGGGAACTGAATTGTTTCGGGATTCGGGAGTAATTTTAGACCCAGAAATTTGAACCAATATAATATATTTATTAATTATGTATTCAATCTTTGACTTAGAGCAAAACCGTTTGGAGGAGATTCGGCGGGGAAAAGAGATTGTTGATTAGTGTATACTTCTTCGGACAGAGGTAGGTGGTTCTATCCCTTTCTTTGTTGGAACTAGTCCACGCGGGATATTGTACATACGTTCCTTGTATGTGCACTGCCCTAGGTGTAACCTTTTACACCTTTTTATTGTGTTTAAATGTTTACTTGGAATATGTGTTGTTTTTCCTGGATTGTGTTTACTCCTGGTTGTTGTTTAAAGTATTGCAAGTTATGTGTACTTTTGACATGAAAATTTATGATTACTTTGATATGTTGGAGTTGGTCCAATTGATAATGTTTCGGAGTTTGTCCATTTGATAGCCTCGGAGTTGGTCCACTATCACATCTTTTCGGAGTTAGCCCACATATTCTGCTGGTTTATTAATTGAGTTTAATTGTTGGTCCTTGAATGAGGTTTATTGATGTTGAATGGGTGATTAGATGAAATATTTGAATAGCGAATTATAACATGTTTCTTTTTCTCCCTCCTCTATTCTGTTAATTTATTGCTTAGACTAGCTTCCTGTCTTTCATAGGAACTAGTCTACCTGCCTACTAAGTCCTCTTGACTTACGTTATTTTCTTTGTTGTTTTCTTATTATCTGTTCGGGCAGATACGGTTCCGAGCACCAGCGAGCCTCGTGGCCAGAGTTGAAGATTTTCCTATTGATCAGCGGTGAGCCTACCATCCTCATTCCGTGGTGGCGCACCTTTCCATTATTCTCATTCATGTCATTTATTGTTTCAGACATTCGGGATATTTTATTCAGTATTTATCTTATAAATGTTCATAGCTTATGGTAGAGGACCAGACCTTTCATTCGTGTTGGGGAATATTCCGCGTATTTCAGTAATAAAAATCACCGTTTGAATTTTATTATATTTTTTATTTAATATTTTTGAGATTAAATGTTAATATAGAGAGTGGGTTCGCCCGATGGGGTTAGTTCTGGTGCCCTCGCGACTATCCAGGATTTTGGGTCGTGACACCCTCACGGGTACGGATCCTACACGGGTGCGACACCAAAAGTGAAGAGTCTGAGTAACATAGGCTATTATAGCCTAAGTTGATGGACGTAACCGGAAACTCATCCAGTCATTTAAAGTGTCTTTTTGATCTGATCAACTAGTCTTTATTGTCGATTCCAAGGTCCATCTCGTTAACTAGAGGCCTCGGGTTGTTTGGCTTGTAAATGTATGGATGTTGGCTTGGTAAATAAGGCGCTTGTGATGGAGTATAAACACAATGGAAGCAATTCCAGGATCATGACTCACACGTAATCTAGACAAACTAGCAGGCTATTTAGTTTTACATAAACATAAAAACGGAATACCTCTTGAAGTGTGACTTCAACCGCGAAACAATCTTCAATCACGAGCAAAATCATCTACGGGATCGTCTTCCAGTTCCTTGAACTTCTGTCGTGTGCCTGAACAATACCCAGACTAATAATATTTGGGTGGAACAAATATTTCAGAGAGAGAAAACTAATAGGATTTTCGTGTGTCTTTCCTTTTGGCCAAAAATCCCATTTATATAGTTTTAAGGGTAAAACCCTTTTCCCAAACTGTATAGGATTCTTTTCCACCAAGAAACATCTCTCGTAGTCCTAATTAGATTCGGTCACAACAGGGATCACGAAATTAATTAATGAGGCTTCCAATTATGGAATTAATTCTTTTTCTCTAGAATTAATCTTTCCATAATAAATTATAAATTATTTTCACTAGAAATTCATAATTGTACTTCTCAGTTGAATTTTGAATTCTTCCATCAAACTTTATTTAACTCCCCACGTTAAGATTACAGACACCAGTCAATATTATTAAATTACTGACAATTCAATATATTGACTAAATGAATATCCTTTAGACTTCCGCCTAACTTATTCCATGTGCCGGATGCAAAATCCACTGGCCAGATTTACACATAGAAACTTATAGGCTTTCATAAAGGGGTGTCATCAATCTCTATACCGAGACGTAGATTCTATCGACTAGCTATTACTTTGCAAATGCATATTATCGTTATCCAACTTATCAGGAATTATTTGACCCAAATATCCTGGACCTCACCTATTTATAAATCAAGACAATGAATCATATACACCACTAATAATAGATATATCAAGATTAAGAGTATAAGTACATTTGATGAGCTAGAGAGTTTGTTTTATATAGTCAGTATAAAAACACTTATCTTTACTTGGTTCGTTCAATACATACAAAGTGTACTAGCACAAGAAGTTGGAACTATATCGTTCCCATAATCAAGATAAATTATATATAATCTTGTACTATAATCATACCGATGGCTTTGTCCAATTTCCATCTTAGATTATGAACATCATTTTATTATTTATAAGAACTGATGTTTTAATCTTCCGTGTATAAGTTTGGCTCTACATACTAAATCATCTGCTATATCAATAATAGGACACACACGACACAATTGATCTAAAATTAATAATACTTCATTATATTTAATAAATGAATAGTCAATTGTTCAATTAGGAATAATCTAATTAAAACCGCATGGTTATTAGTATATCCCAACAATCTCCCACTTATACTTATAACCATGTCATTGTTATAATACATACTATATCTAAACACATGGTTAATAGTATTTTATCCCATCACTCCCACTTAGACTTTTAACCATGCATCTAATACTTTCACAGGCATTTCTTTCACATGAATACTAAAGAGGATCTACCCAAGTTGTTTTCTGATGCAATCTCTGTCTAATAGTGCTTTGTTATTACTAATCGATTGGTCTAAACCTCTACAGGGATCCAGTTATGAAACTCTCCCAAGAGTGCAGACCAAACCATTTTCATTCTTTTCTCCCACTACGACAAAGTACTACCACTAAGTCACACTACTATGTTCTTGTGGTCAAACCATACAACATTTAGAATCTTAAGTCTAAATATTCTTTCCTTACCTTTCGGCATCAGAATATAAACAACTTCATCTTGTAGGGTATGTTAACGACTTATCAAAAAATTACTCCCACTACTTTAGAGTAGTGGATTTCTAAGCATGTTTTGTCTGTTGACATTTCTCCCACTACTTCAATGCAATATAACGTCAATCCTGACAAGTGGACTGAATTTCTGGAACCTTTGGATTTTTAGGCGATTCACTTGTTATTTCTTTGTACAATTCCAGTAAATAAAATTACTTCTTGGAACATTGTTTATTAAATAGTCATATTCTAGAAATCAGGTATTCATGCTAATAAATACATTCTTTTCATTATGACAAGAAAATAAACTTCCTTTCGTCTCTTTTGAATAGCCAATAAACATATAAACATTCATCCTTGATTACAGCTAATCATTTTTCCCTTTTAAAAGGTACTAACATAGAAGGACTATATTTAGAATGTAATTTAAAGTTTCTAAGGCCTATTCCCAAAATGAAAGAAAACAACAAATTTGAACAACTTCACATTGATCTAACAATCTCCATAAGAGTCTTAATTCTTCTTTCTACTACACCATTTGATATAGTGTCTCAGGTGTAGATATTTGACATAATTCCTTATTCTGATAAGTAATAAGTGAATATTGCAAAGAGGTATCACCACCACGATCAGATCGCAATGACTTAATATATTTTCCATGACTCTTTTCTTTTTCAGTCTTAAACTCCTTGAATTTTTCAAAGCATTAAGACTTACAACTCATCAAACAAATATATTAATATTTTGAGTAATCATTTATGAATGTCATAAACATACTCAAAAAAATACCTCTTGCATATATGTTCACTGGACTATACTAATCAGAACGAATTAATTCTAACTCATTACCAGCTTTATTTCCTTTTAAGGGGAAGTATCACTTAATCATATTTTCTTTTAACCAGAATTTACAGGGTTGGTTAAGGGTGGCAAACGACCCAGTTTCGACTGTACCGAGCCGGATTCTGGCCGGAAACCGGCTCTGACCGGACCAATAACCCCCTAACGTATTCCGTGCCCGGTTCCGAAACGGCGCAGTGAAAAAAAACCGGATGGACCGATATAAATATGGACCGGAACCGGCCGAACCGAGTCGGACCGGACCGGTCCAAAAAAAAAAAGACACATTTTCAGCCGTTAACTAGCCGTTGGCAACGAATCTTTTGACCCCTTAGGCGTTGTCCAACGGCCAAAAACGACCATTTTGACCCATCTACCACCCCATAACCACCCCTAACTATTTTTTTCCTATAAATACTCCATTATTTCATCATATTTTTCACACAAATCTTCCAATTCTCTCTAATTCTCTCAAATTTTCTACAATATTGCTATTATTCTACTTTGGCTATTTGTTAAAAGTTTATAATTTGGCTACTTTATCAAGTTCTAATTGAAGTTTCTATCAAAGTTATATTTGGCTATTTGGTGAAGTTCACAAATATCAAGTATTGGGTCAATTGGAGGCGCTACTTGGTTGAAATATCAATTTAGCTATTTTTGTAATTTTTCGATTATCAAGTATTCAACTAATTAATTGAAGTAGATGCTCAAGTTTCAACTTCACCTCAATTATACGGTTATATTTGGTTGGTCGTTCCTACTTCTACTCTTTTATAATTTTTTTGGCATATATTTATTTTATTTGCTATTATTATGGCTCAAAGAGGTTCAATTGAAACTAGTGGTGGGGGGCGGGCACGTGGTCGTAGGGGAAATAGGGATAAAGAAATTGCTGGTAGTTCTAGTCAATTCACCCACATAGATGATTCTCAATATTATCATAATATTAGCGCTGATAATATACTTGATCATGAAATGTTAGAAACACGATATGGGAATCAAAGCGGGGTTAATTTAGAAGAAACACCTGAATTTCAAGCTAGTCCACCCGAAGTTCAGTCTGACTTGCCTCCTGTACCTCCTACTAGAATACTGGTTAAACGTAAGGAAAGATCTGAGGTGTGGGAATTTGCAAAAAAGAATGTTGAATCGCAGACGGCCATGTGTGGGATTTGTGAAAAGGTGTGGGTTTTAAAAACTGGAGGGTAATGAGGGTAGGACGGGTAAACTTAGGGCCCACTTACAAAAAAATATCCTAAAGAATGGTCAATGCGGGCGGGTGGTATATATTTAGGGACCGAACATGGGGGAGTAGCGCATGATGAATCTTCGGGTACCCAAACAAGAATTAACCAAACAACAGAAGGGCTTCTTACTTATGATTAAAAAAAAAGGATAGGGAAGCTATTGCTAAACTAGTTGCCCTCGAGGGTTTACCTTATAGTTTTCCTTCTTCTACTGGTTTTGTTCTTTATGTTCAGTCTATATATAATCCCTCTTTTAAAGGTTTTCCAAGCACTATTGTTAAAAATGATATTATTAAATTTAAGAACGAATATCAGGATTATTTGCGATATATGTTTGATAACTTTGACACTAGAGTATGTCTTACTACGGATATGGGTCGTTCTACTAATGGATGTGATATATTACTGTTACTGTTCACTGGATAGATCCTGATTGGGTATTTCAAAAACGTATATTGCTTATAAAGTTGTTGATAAACCACACACGGGAAATTATATTTGTAATAAAGTTTTATCAATTTGTCGTACGTACTGTTTAACTAACAAAGTTTTTAGTACTACGGTAGATAATGCTACAAATAACACAGATGCACTTAGGAACTTGATACCTATTTTGAACCCCCCTTTTATGGAATTTTTTCATATTAGGTATGCATGTCATATTTACAACTTAGTAGTAAAAGATGGTCTTGACTTGTTTAACGAGATTATCAGTAAGGTGTAAATAGCTATTACTTATATTTTTAGAAATAAAAACCAAGAAAAAAGAAGAGAGTCCCAAAGGAAGTTTGTACTAGGTGGAACACTTTATATGATGCATTGAATGTTGCTTATGAATATAGAGTGCCTATTTCTCAAATGTATAATAAACATTTTATGGAAATCTATCACCTTAAAGATGAGGATTGGCAACTTGTTCAACATCTTCTTCAGTTTTTACAAAAATTTTATTACGCTACTTTATAATGTTCCGGTCAATATTATCCAACTACTCCTACCATGTTATATTATATAGATAGAATATCAGAATTATTGAAATTATATAAGCAATATGCAATTTTCAAACCGGCTGTAGAGAGAATGATTGAAAAATTTAGAAAATATATTTTTCCAATTCCTCCTCTTTTTTACATTGCTTCTGTGTTGCATCCTGCTTTTAAAATTAAGTTAACTGAACGACTTGTTAGAGAAATATATGCAAATTTAGAAATTACTCCTACTGAAATTGCTATTAACAAGTATCCAAGTGTAGAAGAGGCTATTGCTAAAGTTTATCTGGATACCGTGGCTGTTTTTGCAAAGTATAAAGCTTGGGCAGACACTGCTACAACAACGGAACCAATACAATCCATAAGGCAAAGTTCTTCACAGGCGGGGATGAGCACTTTTGGGGGACTTGATGAAAAGTTGATTTCAGAACAGGACGAGTACGGGGATGAATGCAGCGAGTTCCAAGTGTATTTAATTCAATATCCAAAGAAACTTAACAACTTTGGAACTCATCATTTGTTAGATTATTGGAAGAATCAAGAATCACAATTTCCAATTCTTTCAAAAATGGCCCGGGATATATTAACAATTCAAGCTTCATCAGTTGCATCGGAAAGCGCTTTTAGCCAAGGAAGATTTCAAATTGGAGATCACAGATATTCGTTGAAGGAGGAGGCAATGGAGACAGGAGTTTTATTCAGGGATTGGATTAGAGCAGAGCGAAGAAACTTTGGTCTACCAGAACTTACTAAGCAAAAAGACAAAGCATATCTCGATCAAATTTTGAGCGACGGAACAAGTGAAGGGAGTCAAACCGGCAATGAAGAAGAAGAAGAAGAAGAAGAAGAACCAGAAGGAGATGATGAACAAGAACAACAACGGCCAGTTCCTAAAGAAAAACCTACAACTATTGACACGACCCGGAATCCGGTTAGGCCGTGCGGGCACCCGACATCCTCCCCTAGACCCGTCGGGCGAACCCTTATAAATTAAATCAGGAAAATAAATATAACAATTCGTAAATAAGGACAAGACTTAAAACCAAAACACAGACATACCGATACCTCTAAGCTGTACAACAGAAATTACAGCTGACTACCCAACATACTAGGTTTAGGGCTATCCAGACCAGACATCTAAGAGTACAAAAGAAGACAAATACCTCCTGAAGGGAGCAAACTGCGGCTGAAATGATAACCAATAAACTGGTGGCCATCCGAAATAAAAGCTGGCTCACCCTGACAGCTGAAGTCGTCTACGCTCCTTCACAACGCGGCGAACTCAATCCTGGAGCGAACCTGCCGAAACGAAATAGATAGACAAGAAACAAAAACAAACAAGGGTGAGTCAAAAGGACTCAATAAGTGGGGCAGACTAGCCACCTCAAGGAATAGGATAGCTAGCCAGGGAGAAGAAAAACAGATAAACTAAATCCATCTTATTTGAACTATGAACAGGCAGAGCCAGATAATAACTAGAAACACGTATGGAATCACAAACTCATTAACAACCAGTAACGTAAGATAGCCAGAACCTATAGGTATCCCGAACATATCAACAATCAGAAATACATCCTATTGCGGCGTGCAACCCGATCCATATATTCATACTGTCGCGGCGTGCAACCCTATCCACATATTTATACCGTTGCGGCGTGCAACCCGATCCCCGCAACTCAGAATACGAGCCAGAAATACGTAGGCAAACTGAAATATGTCCACTATATGGTATACATACCGCATACACAAAGCACAGCACGATAGTCACACAATAGTCAGCACGAGGTGCAATGAAATGGGATGAATGCAGTATGATGCAATGGTGTCACATGTGCCAAATAGATGAAGCGGAATCCTCCTGCTCCGAGGGCGGAATCCTCCTACCCTCAATATGATGCAATGGAGCGGAATCCTCCTGCTCCGAGGGCGGAATCCTCCTACCCTCAATATGATGCAATGGAGCGGAATCCTCCTGCTCCGGGGGCGGAATACTCCTACCCTCAATATGATGCAATGGAGCGGAATCCTCCTGCTCCGAGGGCGGAATCCTCCTACCCTCAATATGATGCAATGGAGCGGAATCCTCCTGCTCCGAGGGCGGAATCCTCCTACCCTCAATATGATGCAATGGAGCGGAATCCTCCTGCTCCGAGGGCGGAATCCTCCTACCCTCAATATGATGCAATGGAGCGGAATCCTCCTGCTCCGAGGGCGGAATCCTCCTACCCTCAATATGATGCAATGTGCATACGAATGCAACATGATGCAATAATAATCCATCACCAGCGCGGGACTCTCATCGACAGCTGGAAAGTATATACCAACTCATAGCCAAAGTACAATACTCAGATTCTCAATGCAATACCAATAACAGGACATAACATATAATATAGAATATAAATCCAAAGCTAAGGCGTAATGAGTACGCCTATCGGCAGCTACACACGTAAGGAACACGTGGTAGAAAATCCACGAGGCCAGGTGCCTCCAAAGAAATGGATATAAACACTTACCTCTCTCAAAAGTTAGCATTGCGACCAACAACCGCGTTATTTTTTGAATTCATTGCTGAACGATCCCACTGTAATCAATAAGCAGAAAAATATATCACATTAGGCTAAAGGCTTCATTCCTCACATCTTAGGGCAATCCAGGTAGAAACCTGATACCCTATTCGCATACGCAATACGCAGGCCAGGCCTATATACAGGGTTTAAGGCCACATAACCAAATCCCAAATAAATTACATTTATAAGTTGCCCATAACTCACTGAGCACGAATACATAATCAATTTCATTATCGGGGTCCATTTGACCCTTTAAACTATTAATTGAACTTATTAAAACGATGTATAATATTCCAAGTTTTACCGTTAAAACATATTCAGACACACGTAATAAACTCAAATAATGCATTAAGATCATTACCTTAATGTTCTGGGGTGAAAATACTATTTTTCTCCGGCCCCTTTTCTCATTTTCTGGCATTTTTTTTTCCACTGCGTTATTTCCTTTCCACTGTTTCTGAATTGTTTGTTACTGCTTCCGTACTTGATATGCTAAGTAGCATATATGTATGCCACCCCACCGCCATTCTTTGATCTTTAGCCTATTTTGTCCTTTTTCTCTTTTTTTTTTTTTTTTTTCTTTTATTATATTTTCTTTTCTTAACGAAAATTAAAATAGTACACTACGATATTCGAAATAATTCCAACTTTTGCATACGAGTTATACAAAATATATGCAACATACCCACGAAGGCGGATTTCAAATCAGACTCCCGAAACTCAAGATGCGAATTTAAATGAAAAGAAGTCAAATTATTTAACTTTCGGCATTTTAGCGGAAACTAGCCGAACAACATCGAAATTCAATTTCGAAAGCTTACAAAAATCACAAATAATCATACGAACCTAACGGCGCTTTCGGATTTCGAATCGGAGCTCATTCGGCAAAAACCGAGCTCGAAAATCTCTTTTTAATATTTATCACCAATAAAAACTGAAACCTTCTTCCGATGCCTACCAAACGAGGTCTGATTTAGCTCAAATTTTACAGACAGGTCCTAATGGACATTACGAATATTTTAAAATTATCGGCATGCCAATCGGAGTCCTAACTTCCGAAACGACTGACCGAGGTCGTTTCATTCTCCTCCACTTAAACTCTCGTTCGTCCTCGAACGAGCCTAAATCTAAAGCAAGATTCACGCTGATAACAAAAAAAACTTGCACGACCTTCATAAATTATCCGACTGAATTTTTCTCATGATTACAGAATTAAAACTATAACACGAATACCGAACTCTTGGAATAAAATATATCTGGATAATATGATAATACCGTTGCCCGGATTATTCTGACTAAGATGATCCTTCCTCGATTACGAGAGGAGAGTTCTATATTTTCGAAGCAAAGATACACGGAACTCTGGATGGACTAACATGATTCAGCCGAGAATCACCTTTTTGATATACCTTTCGATATAGAACAAGTCGATGAAACAAAGAATTAGCTTACGCTTGATGTAATAGGGGGAACTTTTGAAGTACCTTGTCACTACACGCTATAGAAGATTTGATGCAAGCTATATTATTTTTACGAACACACTATACACATCTCAGTTGATTTAGTATTACCATTCAGTATTTGGAGGAAGACTCCTCCACTTAAAGCACAAACTCATGCAGCCATTTATATAGGAATAACCATCCTCGCACAGTCTGCTGGACTAAAGAAGATTTAGTTAAAAGCTGAACATAGGCAGACCTAAGCTACCAAAACGCTTTCGAGTTGCCAAACAGCTGCAACTCTCAAGTTCACAACTCCATACCTTTGCCGTAAACACCACCGCCTGATGGATGGTACTTCTATATAAAAATTTCGGCAGAGTTTCCCCTGAAACTGGATGACCCACAAAAACAGAACCAGCACTATACTATACATGGAAATGGATACCCGGATAAACTGATATCCAAAATAATAATATGCTTACCCGGCTACAATAACACGTACTCTGGCTCAACACAGGGAACGTCACAAGCGGCTACCAATCGCCCAAGCTCACTAGTGCCGGACGAAGAAGAAATGGAAATGGACCGAGGATAGAAATAATTAGAGCTTCAGGAAGCTCATCTTCTTATTTCTTGGCTACCAGAGCTAGACTACTTCCGAGTCAGGCTAACCCAAAAATCGCAATTGAAGAAATAGACATTAAATGAGCTTTATGGAAAAACATCCATACTAATTTAACCTCCCAATAAGAAGGAAACTCTGACAATTTACCATAAACCCTTTTATAACCCAGATAAGCTCATGGAAAAACATGACTCTACAAACATCTTGAACCATGGAAGACACATAGATCAAATATTACTTACTAACCACTTTACACCGGAAGAAACGATAACAGTTTCTGATGGTGATGAATTGGGATCTCATTATCCTACCAACACGGAATTCTGAGAAGAGAGGTAAATAGATTTGATATAATAAGAGAAGGTGGCACAACAGGATATCAAGCAGGCAATAGCGACACTCACTATCAAATATCTCATATTTAGACCAGATAAATTGGTAGGGTCTTATAAATGCCAGGAATAAATAATATTTGAAGCTCGCCCCTCTACCGCAACCGATTCTTAATAGAAACGACATCCAAGGAAACCATCGAAATATGATAAGACACACCATTTCCAGATCGATCGAAAGAATCAAATCTTACTCACATTTAAGAGAAGAAAAAAATCCCAGGGTCTACTACATCGGATACCTCAGCATCCCGCCAGACTAGCAGTTCATAAAACTGCCTCTGCGGCTGAGCCGAGCCGCTACCCTGATAATCACCTTCTGAAGAACCACTGCCACAATGCTCTCGACCTCTACTGGATTGTGACATTTCTCTGGCTGATTGAGATCTAAATGGAATCCCCGATGACTGGGAAGGTGCCTGAGGGCGAGAGAAAATACGACTGCCTACTTACCGAAGTAAGGGAAAACTTCCCAAAGGATAACCAGACTCATGACAATGATAACATCTTTAGGCTAAAAATGGATGTTGGATAAACTACTAATAGCTATGAATAGAAGACTGGGTCTGATCTTTGACAGATTACTGCGCACTCTAAGAATCTCGCGCCACAAGCTAAGATAACCTGGCAGGTGACTTCCCAAAATAATCAGAACTCTTACCTCCAAATGAGGTACCATGGTTGCCTACTAGGGCCATGGGATCTCTTGCTCTCCCGTTCTAATTCTTCCCGCTCTAACTTATGGTATGCCTCGAACCTTCGGGCAATATTAACAACAACATCAAATAAAATCTAGGCCTCAATTTCTCGAGCCATCCGGGATTTCAAGGAAAAATAAAAGTCGTCAATAAATCTTTGAATCTCTCTAAAGGCTCATGGACTAGTTCTAATACATATTCAGCCATTCTATAGAATTCAATCTCATATTCTGAAACATCAACAGGCTAACCGACAGGCTACCCTGTCTAATCCACTCAAACTGGTAACACTTTTCATCTCGTTCGCTACTCGAAAGGAACTTTTCCACGAATCTAGAAGAAAAATCAAACCAAGTTAACTAATAAGAGAGCGGCCCACCAATTCAGGGCTGGACCTTGAAACTGGAAAGAAGATTAATCAACACCACACCGCTCGATATAATCAAGAACCTGAAGGATACGCTGACATCATTTTATTTTAAAAAGAATCATGAGGTTTATCTGATGCATTGCTTAAGAATATCGGAAGGTTCAACCACATAAAATAATACAACCACTTTGAGCACTCGGACCCAATAATTACATTAGTTACCTACCCAGCCAAAGCAACTGGAGGCACACCACATGGTGCCTCCGGAACATACTTTACGACGGCCATATTAAGAACGGGAACAAGAGCCCTCTAAGTCCGAACATCTGCATCTGCGGTAACCTGATAAGCTGCCTAGCAAATAATAGGTTTTTGCGGTATCTGCGTCGCCAAAATTCTCGTAAAAGCATCGTAGAGAGCCAAGGGAACCACAAGGCCCTACTCCCTTACCCATCGCAAGCTCGTACAACTGGGGCCTCCGTAACTAGGTCGTCAACACGATAAAAACTCTCGGGGCTTCGTCAGTTCTAGCCCCACGCTAGACTGGTTCGTCTTTAACTCATACCGTTTGCTAATTCATCGCGCGAAGGTTCACAATTACCACGAAGGAATTAATGAAAATACTTTTGCATCCTAGACCGACGCACGATCAGAAAAAAAAGAAGCGAAACTTCCTAAATGCCATCATAGCCTCTCGTAGATAAGTACGGACGTCTACGTACCCATCAGCGAGACTCTACTAGACACTGTCATAGTCTGGATAGACTCTAAACCGGGCTCTGATACCAATTGACACGACCCGGAATCCGGTTAGGCCGTGCGGGCACCCGACATCCTCCCCTAGACCCGTCGGGCGAACCCTTATAAATTAAATCAGGAAAATAAATATAACAATTCGTAAATAAGGACAAGACTTAAAACCAAAACACAGACATACCGATACCTCTAAGCTGTACAACAGAAATTACAGCTGACTACCCAACATACTAGGTTTAGGGCTATCCAGACCAGACATCTAAGAGTACAAAAGAAGACAAATACCTCCTGAAGGGAGCAAACTGCGGCTGAAATGATAACCAATAAACTGGTGGCCATCCGAAATAAAAGCTGGCTCACCCTGACAGCTGAAGTCGTCTACGCTCCTTCACAACGCGGCGAACTCAATCCTGGAGCGAACCTGCCGAAACGAAATAGATAGACAAGAAACAAAAACAAACAAGGGTGAGTCAAAAGGACTCAATAAGTGGGGCAGACTAGCCACCTCAAGGAATAGGATAGCTAGCCAGGGAGAAGAAAAACAGATAAACTAAATCCATCTTATTTGAACTATGAACAGGCAGAGCCAGATAATAACTAGAAACACGTATGGAATCACAAACTCATTAACAACCAGTAACGTAAGATAGCCAGAACCTATAGGTATCCCGAACATATCAACAATCAGAAATACATCCTATTGCGGCGTGCAACCCGATCCATATATTCATACTGTCGCGGCGTGCAACCCTATCCACATATTTATACCGTTGCGGCGTGCAACCCGATCCCCGCAACTCAGAATACGAGCCAGAAATACGTAGGCAAACTGAAATATGTCCACTATATGGTATACATACCGCATACACAAAGCACAGCACGATAGTCACACAATAGTCAGCACGAGGTGCAATGAAATGGGATGAATGCAGTATGATGCAATGGTGTCACATGTGCCAAATAGATGAAGCGGAATCCTCCTGCTCCGAGGGCGGAATCCTCCTACCCTCAATATGATGCAATGGAGCGGAATCCTCCTGCTCCGAGGGCGGAATCCTCCTACCCTCAATATGATGCAATGGAGCGGAATCCTCCTGCTCCGGGGGCGGAATACTCCTACCCTCAATATGATGCAATGGAGCGGAATCCTCCTGCTCCGAGGGCGGAATCCTCCTACCCTCAATATGATGCAATGGAGCGGAATCCTCCTGCTCCGAGGGCGGAATCCTCCTACCCTCAATATGATGCAATGGAGCGGAATCCTCCTGCTCCGAGGGCGGAATCCTCCTACCCTCAATATGATGCAATGGAGCGGAATCCTCCTGCTCCGAGGGCGGAATCCTCCTACCCTCAATATGATGCAATGTGCATACGAATGCAACATGATGCAATAATAATCCATCACCAGCGCGGGACTCTCATCGACAGCTGGAAAGTATATACCAACTCATAGCCAAAGTACAATACTCAGATTCTCAATGCAATACCAATAACAGGACATAACATATAATATAGAATATAAATCCAAAGCTAAGGCGTAATGAGTACGCCTATCGGCAGCTACACACGTAAGGAACACGTGGTAGAAAATCCACGAGGCCAGGTGCCTCCAAAGAAATGGATATAAACACTTACCTCTCTCAAAAGTTAGCATTGCGACCAACAACCGCGTTATTTTTTGAATTCATTGCTGAACGATCCCACTGTAATCAATAAGCAGAAAAATATATCACATTAGGCTAAAGGCTTCATTCCTCACATCTTAGGGCAATCCAGGTAGAAACCTGATACCCTATTCGCATACGCAATACGCAGGCCAGGCCTATATACAGGGTTTAAGGCCACATAACCAAATCCCAAATAAATTACATTTATAAGTTGCCCATAACTCACTGAGCACGAATACATAATCAATTTCATTATCGGGGTCCATTTGACCCTTTAAACTATTAATTGAACTTATTAAAACGATGTATAATATTCCAAGTTTTACCGTTAAAACATATTCAGACACACGTAATAAACTCAAATAATGCATTAAGATCATTACCTTAATGTTCTGGGGTGAAAATACTATTTTTCTCCGGCCCCTTTTCTCATTTTCTGGCATTTTTTTTTCCACTGCGTTATTTCCTTTCCACTGTTTCTGAATTGTTTGTTACTGCTTCCGTACTTGATATGCTAAGTAGCATATATGTATGCCACCCCACCGCCATTCTTTGATCTTTAGCCTATTTTGTCCTTTTTCTCTTTTTTTTTTTTTTGTTTTCTTTTATTATATTTTCTTTTCTTAACGAAAATTAAAATAGTACACTACGATATTCGAAATAATTCCAACTTTTGCATACGAGTTATACAAAATATATGCAACATACCCACGAAGGCGGATTTCAAATCAGACTCCCGAAACTCAAGATGCGAATTTAAATGAAAAGAAGTCAAATTATTTAACTTTCGGCATTTTAGCGGAAACTAGCCGAACAACATCGAAATTCAATTTCGAAAGCTTACAAAAATCACAAATAATCATACGAACCTAACGGCGCTTTCGGATTTCGAATCGGAGCTCATTCGGCAAAAACCGAGCTCGAAAATCTCTTTTTAATATTTATCACCAATAAAAACTGAAACCTTCTTCCGATGCCTACCAAACGAGGTCTGATTTAGCTCAAATTTTACAGACAGGTCCTAATGGACATTACGAATATTTTAAAATTATCGGCATGCCAATCGGAGTCCTAACTTCCGAAACGACTGACCGAGGTCGTTTCAACTATCCCCCAAGAAACTAGCTAATATGTTTAAAAAAATGTAATTTTCAAAATAAGAATTTTGAAATTACAAGTTTGAAAGTTTAGCTATTGTAGTATGTGTTGCACCACTTATGTCTTAAACAATTCAATAAAATTGCTCAAAGTCTTGGAATTCAATCACAACTATTGTCTTCATACTTTTTATTTTTAATTTATAGTTTGCGCAAAAATACTACAATTAATTACTAATTTGTAAATTAGTTCAATTTGATTTTTCTAAAATTAATTCAAAGTTTGAATTTTGAACTTAACAAATTAGTTCAAAAGTTTGAACTTTGAATCATCACTTCAAAAATTTCATTACTTCAAAGTTTAAAAAACTACTACAAGTTTTTTAATTCTAAGTTTAAACTTTAAACATTGAAATAAACTAAACATTCCAAACATATGTACAAGTAAAAACTTGGTAATATTTTGTTGTAATATTTTTCAAATTATCCACCACTTTAAATAAAACACAAAGGAAAATATATATATATATATATATATATATATATATATATATATATATATTTGGCCGACTGCCAGACCGGACCGGCAGTTTGGGCCAACGGCACTCTTTTAAATATAGTCGTTGGCCAACGGCAAAAAACGGCTATATTTGCTTATCACCCCCCAAACGCCCACATACCCCCCAACTTATTTTATCTATATATACCCTATTATTTCATCATATATCACACAATTTAGCACTTTTTATCAATATATCTCTGAAATTACACTCAAAGGCTATTTTCTAAATTTCTTCCAAACTCCAAACAATTGTAATGGCTGAAAATCAAGCTCCCGCTGCTCCCGGTCCTAGTGAAACAAGAATTGTGGAACGAAGATGTCGTTTTATAGTGTGGCAACTTATTATGAAAGATACTGAAACTCAGAAAGCTAAATGTAGCTTCTGTAATAAAGAGTGACAAATTTACACTGGCAACTACAATGGAGGGACGGGAAAGTTTAGGCAACACTTAGAAAAACATCACAAGACCGAATGGGATAGAATAAATGGCTTTATTCTGCGTGATTGAAAATTTGAAGTGATGGTTAAGGGAATATCTATGTCATTTCAATTATGTATTTTCGAATTTCTAGTTTATTTAGTATCTTTGTAATTTTCAATTTCTAGTTTGTTTTTGTCATTTCAATTATGTATTTTCCGAATTTTCAATAAATTGTGTGTATTTCTTTTTCAATCAATTTATCAACATTTGTTTAGTGTTTATTTATTTACTTTATATTAATAAATTTAAAAATGCAATTTACATAATTTTTTTATTTCATTAAAAAATATAATTTACATAAACACTAAACAAATTATTATGCTACTTCAGTTTTCGTTGATGCCAAAATAGTTTATAATCTTAATAAATTACAAAGTGGCTAATATCTGTTTAAAAATTTCAATTGAAAGTAGCGTTACCGAAAGAAAAAAAAAACTTAAAAAAAAAAAAACCGTTAAACCGGACCGACCGGCTTAACGGTCGCCGGTGCCGGTCCCGATCCGGCTCCATCTTTTTAAATCGGATGCGACCGGACAGGTTAGACCGATTTTTTACGGTTTGAATTTTTTTTGCTCGGATCCGGACCGGGCCGTTAGCCACCTATAGAGTTGGTAGTGCCTCCAGTTTCAATGAACCTTAAAGATCAATCCATAACCAACCATAATATTCTATTAAAATACATATGACCTTGATACAAGAGCAACATATAAGTGTTATATTATTCCAAAGAATGTTCTCTTATGGGGCAGATCAATATTGTCAAATTCGGAAGACATATCAAATAAAAAGGGCCTTGCAACATGTATCACAAGAGATAAATATTTATTAACCTCAATAACACCAAAATTATTGGTAAAATAAATTGAATATCCACCTGTTATTAAGCTAGAAACTGAAATCAAATTTCTTTCTAACTTAACGTACATATAATGCATCCTTTAAATTAATGTCTTATCATTACCAAAATAAATCTTTGAAATAATTATTTTGTGAGAGAATAGCATTAAGGGATTTTAATAAAGACATATAATTAGTGAGATAAAATAATTTAATTAGATCAGCTCAGGTCATGTAACATTGAATAATTAAATTCAAAACACATCATGCATATATTTTCATGCATCTTGAAAGTCAAATTCGTTGGAAAAGTAACTATCCATGCACCATATACATGCAATGTCAGATTTCATTCATTAAATTAAATAATATCAAACTCAGTTGGAGAGTCTATTATCAATTTAATTCAAGTGAAAATCAATTATTGAATAGCCCTAGTCTCATTGACTCAACATGCAATTCTCAGTTGGAGAGATATATACAAGTCATCAACAACTAGTGATTAAACCTAGTATACCGATAATACATTTATCCATTGGAGAGGAAGACCTATTGTCAACACGTAAACATATCATTTATACTAGTATTTAATCATGGATATCATAAGGACTTTTAAACCAAGTATACTTAACAATAAATTTATCTGTTATGGAGGAAGATCTATGTCAACACGTAAACTTATTGTTTATACTAGTATATGATCATGGAGACCATATAGAATAATCCATATTACCACAGGGTACCAACCATTAACTTTTCGTCGAAAAATAATCTCTAGAAAATAGAAACAAGTCCAAAACACCATCTTAACAACCTCAAATTGCCGAAAAGCAACTTGGTTCACTGCATAGCAGTGAGTTTTTCTTATTGAGCCATTTTCGATGAACCTACTGTATTTCAGGTCAATCGGAGTTCGTCAAATTTTCTAATCTCCGAAACTAAGACCAATTCGGACAAACATTGTTTTCACATTTTTAGAATTTAAAAAATCTGTGTTGCTTGTACTAATCATATATCAACATATAAATTTTTGATATCCATGAAACAAGATCAAACAACATATTTTTAAAGCTTCTTTTTCATTAAAACAATGCAACTTTTAAATCTCTAAGAATTCAAATATGAACTACATTCTTTTCATATATCAACACTCTTTGAACCATCATGTATCATCATGTCCGGATTTAATATTAACTTGACATGACCCAGAATCCGGTTAGGCCGTGCGGGCACCCAACATCCTCCTCTAGATCCGTCGGGCAAACCCTTAACAATTAAATTAGAAAAATAAATATAATAATTCATAAATAAGGACAAGACTTAAAAAAATACAGACATACTGATACCTCTAAGCTGTACAAAAGAAATTACAGCTGACTACCCAGTATACTAGGTTTAGGGCTATCCAGACTAAACATCTAAGAGTACAAAAGAAGACAGATACCTCCTGAAGGGAGCAAAATACAACTGAAATAATAACAAATGAACTGGTGGCCATCCGGAATAAAAGCTGGCTCACCCTGACAGCTGAAGTCATCTTCGCTCCTTCACAATGTGGCGAACTCAATCCTGGAGCGAACTTGCCGAAACGAAATAGATAGATAAGAAATAAACAACAAACAAGGGTGAGTCAAAAAGACTCAATAAGTAGGGCATACTAGCCACCTCAAAGAATAGAATATCTAGCCAGGGAGAAGAAACAGATAAATCAAATTCCTCTTATTTGAATTAAAAAAAGGCAGAGTCAGATAATAACCGGAAACACGTATGAAACCATAAACTCAACCAGGAATACGAGCCAGAAACATATCAACAAATAAGCAATGCACGTATAAACAGAACAGTAGTTATGTACTACAAGTTTAAACAATAGTATGAAATGAAGTGAAATGAAATGAGATGAAATGAAATGAAATGAAATATGATGCAAACGGTCACATGTGCCCGTAATCCCATCTCGAAGCGGAATACTCCTGCATTCGAAGGGAATTACATCTGATAACAACCTGGAGCGGAATACTCCTGCTCCCCGGGCGGAACACTCCTGCACCCGATATAATATAAACCAGAGGCGGAATAATCCTACACTCTCTTGGGGCTGAATACTCCTGCACCTGGTATAATGTAAAGCTGAGGCGGAATACTCCTGCACTCAGTATCTGACATAAGAGCGGAATACTCCTACTCCTGGGGCAGAATACTCCTGCACCCAATATGATATAAACCAGAGGCGGAATACTCCTGCACTCTCCTGGAGCGGAATACTCCTGCACCCGATATAATGTAAAACTGAGGCGGAATACTCCTGCACTCTCCTGGGGCGGAATACTCCTGCACCCGATATGATATGCAATGTAATGCATATGATGCAATAATAACCCTTCACCGGCGCGGGACTCTCATCGACAGGCGGGAAGTAGATGCCAACTCACAGCCAGAGTATAATCTTCAGATCCTCAATGCAATACCAACAACAGGACATAAAATATAATATACAATGTAAATCCAAAGCTAAGGCATAATGAGTACGCCTATCGGCAGCTACACACGTAAGGAACACGTGGTAGAATATCCACAAGGCCAAGGGCCTCTAAAGAAATGGATACAAACACTTATCTTGTTACAAAGTTAGCACAGTTACTCAACAACCGCTTTATCCTATGGGATTCACTTCCAAACGATCTTGGTGTATTCAATAAGAAGAAAACTATATCAAATAAGGCTAAAGGCTTCATTCCCACATCTTAGGGTAATCCGGTTAGAAGCTAATACCTTATTCGCATATGCAATACGCAGGCCAGGCCTATGTACAGGTTTTAAGGTCACATAACCAAATCCTAAATAAATTATATTTATATGTTGCCCATAACTCACTGAGTAGGAATATATAATCAATTTCAGTATCGGGGTCCAATTGACCCTTTAAACTATTAATTGAACTTATTAAAATGATGTCTAATATCCCAATTTTTACCGTTAAAATATATTCAAACACACGTAATAAAGTCAAATAATACATTAAGATCATTACTTGAATGTTGTGGGGGTGAAAATCCTATTTTTTTCTACTCCATTTCCTTTAATTTCTCGCATTTCTGGCTTTGTTTCTCTGCTTCGATTCTCATTTTCATGTTTCTGTTCTATCGTTTCTGTTTCTAGTAGTGGACGAGAGGTTAGACCAAGGGACTTTATCCCTTAAAGCCACCGCCTCTGATCTTTCTTTTTTGTCTTTTTTTCTTTTTATTTTATTTTATTTTATTTTATTTTATTTTCGTAACAAAAATTAAAACGGTACCCTACGATATTCGAAATAGTTCCAACTTTTGCATACATGTTATACAAAATATATGTATCATACTCACTAAGGCGGATCTCAAATCGGATTCCCGAAACTCAAGATGCGAATTTAAATGGAAAAAGGTCAAATTATTTAACTTTCGGCATTTTAGCGGAAACTAGCCGAACAACCTCGAAATTCACTTTCGAAAAATCACAAAAGTCAAAAATAATCATACGAACCCAACAACGCTTTCGGATTTCTAATCGAAGCTCGTTCACCAAAACCGAGCTCGAAAATCTCTTTGTAATATTTATCGATAATTAAAACTGAAACCTTCTTCCGATGCCTACCAAACGAGGTCTGATTTAACTCAAATTTTACATATAAGTCCCAATGGACCTAACGAATATTTTAAAATTATCGGCACGCAAATAGGAGTCCTATTTCCCGAAATGACTGACCGAGGTCGTTTCATTCTCCTCCACTTAGACTCTCGTTCGTCCTCGAACGAGCCTAAGTCTAAAGCAAGATTCATGCAGATAACAAAAGAATTTGCACAATTTTCATAAACTATTCCACGGATATTATCTCATAATTACAGAATCAGAATTATAACACGCACATCAAACTCTTGGATAAAAACATAGCTGGATAATATCATAACGCCATTGCCCAGCTTATTTTGACTAAGCTGACCCTTCCTCGATCACGAGAAGAGAGTTCTACATTTTCGAAACAAAGATACACGGAACTTTGGATGGGTTAACCTGATTCAGCCGATAATCACCTCTTCGATATACCTTTCGATATTAAACAAGTCGATGGAACTAAGAATTAGCTCACGCTTGATGCAATAGGGGGAGCTTTCGAAGTACCTTGTCACTACACACTATAGGAGATTTGATGAAAGCTATATTATTTTTACGAACGCACTATGCAACATCTTAGTTGATGTTAGTGTTGTTCCACAAGCTCCTTGTAGGAATGTTGTTACTCATATCCTAATGTATGTCAAGGGTTCATCTGAACATGGTCTATCATATAAGGATAAGGATCATGCAAATACTACTGGATAGTATGATGCAGACCAGGAATGATCTTCAGACTGAACATCTGCTTCAGGGTATTGTCTTTGAATTGGAAATATTATGACTTGAAAAAGTGAAAATAAAAGAGACATGTAGTTGGACCATGAGCTGAGGTAGAATACCAGCAACAAAGTTAATTACATGTGCACTTATAACGCTAAAGTAACTTCTCAAAGAGTTGAGGTGTGAAGGAGATATGCCAATGATGGATGGACGATAAGCTGTACTAGACCTTTAACTCTAAATTTCCATGAAGTAAAACAGCATCAGTATGAGGATCCAGTTCTATTGAATACAGACAGATAGCCAGAAGAAATCGGAGTCGCAATACAGGGTTACTACTGACAGGGTTCTCATGTATAAAGATAGACTTTGTGTCCCTGATGTTGCAGATTTACGTGGACAGATTATGATAGAGGCACATTATTCTAAAGATGTACCATGATCTTAAGCAGATTTATTGGTGGGACGGAATAAAGTGTGACATAACAGAATTTGTGGCTCAGTGTTATAATTGCCAGTAAGTTAAAGTCGTGTCATCTTTCCAAACTTTATACTTTTAGCAGATAGGTACGTATATATGATCTGGTCGCCAGCTTATCTCTATCATTAATAGATTATTAGTGAGTTTAACAATGATCGACACTCATTGTAGGTTTCTGTCGTGGCCCTAGGTTGGATCGTGACAAAAGTGGTATCAACACCTTAGAGATTTAGTATTACCATTTAGTATTTGGAGGAAGACTTCTCCACTTAAAGCACAAACTCATGCAGCTATTTGCATAGGAATAACCATCCCCGCACAGTCTGCTGGACTAAAGAAAATTTAGCTAAAAATAGAATATGGCTCAGACCTGAGCTGCTAAATTACCCTCTCGAGTTGCAAAACAGCTGCAACTCTCGAGTCACAACTCCATACATTTTCTATAAGCACCACCGCCTGATGGATCAAATCAAAGGTCAAATGATGCCTCTCATTACCCTTAGTGTCCTTGAAAAAAACAACAATGTGCTTACCCGGCTACCTTGACACGCACTCTGGCTTAATACAAGGAACATTACAAGTGGCTACTAAACGCCCAAGCTCACTAGTATCGGAAGAAGAAGAGATAGCAATAAACTGAGGATAGAAATAATTAGATCTTTAGGAAGCTCATCTTCTTATTTGCTTAACTAGCTGAGCTAGACTACTTACGAGTCAGGCTAATCGAAGTATCGCAATTGAAGAAATAGATTTTGAATAAGTTTTATGAAATAAAATCTATGTCAATTTAACCTTCTTATTAAAAGGAAACTTCGACAGTTTACCAGAAAACCCTTTTATAACCCCAATAAGCTCATGGGATAAAATGACTTTATTAGCATTTTGAACCAAGAGGAGACACGTAGATCAAATATTACTTACTAACCACTCTACACCAGAAGAAATAATGACACTTTCTGATGGTGATGAATAAGAATCCTATCATCCTACCAACACGGAATTCCGAAAAGAGAGGTATACTAATTTGATATAATAATAGAAGGTGGCACGACAAGATGCCAGGCAGAAAATACCGACTCTCACTTCCAAATCTCTCACATATGAACCAAATAAGCTATTAATGTCTCACTAATGCCAGGAACAAGTCATACAAGAAGCTCACCCCTTTACCGCAGCCGATTGTTAATAAAAACGACATCCCAGGAAACCATGGAAACATGATAAGACACACCATTTCCATATCGATCGGAAGAATCAAATCTTACTCACATATATGGGAAGAAGAAATACGTGGGTCTACTACATCAGATACCTCAATATCCTGCCAGACTGGTAGTTCTTAGAACTGCCTCTAAAGCTGAGCCGAGCCACTACCCTGATAATCACCTTCTGAAGAACCACTGCCACCACAATCTCAACCTCTACTTGATGGTGGAATTTCTCTAGCTGATTGAGATCTAAATAAAATCCCCTGCGACTGTGCAGGTGCCTGGTGACGAAAGAAAGGACGACTGCCTACTTGTCGAAGTAAAGGAAAACTCCTCAAAGGATAGCCAGACTCACGACAATGATAACACTTTTTCGCTGAAAATGAAAACTGGAAAGATTGTTGATAGCTGTAAAGAAAAGACTGAATATGATCTTGACGAGCTACTGGCGCACTCTAAGAATCACGCTATATAAGCTGAGATAACCTGGCAAGTAACCTCCCGAAATAATCGAAACTTTTACATCCAAAGGAGGTACCATGGTGCCCACTAGGGCCGTGGGATCTCTTTCTCTCCCGCTCTGACTCTTCCCGCTCTAACTTATGGTATGCCTAATACCTCTTAGCAATATCATCAACAACATCAAATGAAGTCCCGACCTCAAACTCTTAAGCCATCTGGGATCTCAAGGAAAAAGAAAGGTCATCAATAAATCTTTGAATCTCTCGAAAGGCTCATGGACTAGTTCTAATGCATATCCATCCATTCTAAATAATTCAATATCATATTCTGGAACACCAACAGGCTACCCTGTCCAATCTACTAAAACTGGCAACACTTTTCATCTCGCTCGCTACTCGAAAGGAACTTTTCCACGAATCTAGAAGAAAAATCGAATCATGTTAGCTAATAAGAGAGCGGCCCACCAATTCAAGGCTGGACCCCTGAAACTGGAAAGCAGAATAATCAACACCATACCGCTCGATATAATCAAGAGCCTGAAGGATACGCTGACATCATTTTATTTTAAAAAATCACAAGGTTTATCTGATGCATTGCTTAAGAATATCGGAAGGTTCAACCGTGTAAAATAATGCAATCTCTTCGGACACTCGGACCGAGCCATTACTCGGACTAGCTAACCAGCCAGAATAACTAGAGGCACAACACATGCTGCCTTCGGAACATACTTTACTGCAACAATATTAAGAACTAGAACAGGATCTCCCTGAGACCGAACGTCTGCACATGCCGCAACCTTAAAGCTGCCAAACGAATAATAGGTTCTTACGGTATCTGCGTCGTCAAGATTCTCGTAAAAGCATAGTAGAGAGCCAAGGGAACCACAACGCCCCACTCCTTTGCCCATCGCGAGCTCGTACAGATGGGACCTCCGTAACTAGATCGTCAGCACGATCAAACACTCTCGGAGCTTGAGTAGCTCTAGCCCCATGCTAGACTACTTCGTCTTGAACTCATACCGTTTGCCGATTTGTCGCATGAGGGTTCACAATTACCACGAAGGAATTAACGAATTAACGAAAATACTTTTGAATCCTAGACCGACGCACGATCAGAAATGAAGGAAGTAAAACTTCCTAAATGCCATCATAGCCCCTCGTAGATAAGTACGGACGACTACGTACCCATCAGCGAGACTCTACTAGACACTGTCTTAGTCTGGATAGAGTCTAAACCAGGCTCTGATACCAACTAACACGACCCAGAATCCGGTTAGGCCGTGCGGGCACCCGACATCCTCCCTTAGACCCGTCGAGCGAACCCTTACCAATTAAATCAGAAAAATAAATATAATAATTCATAAATGAGGATAAGACTTAAAAAAATATAGACATACTGATGCAAGCTAAACAGGAGTTGAAGCTTTGCAATCGGAGACAACGGGACAAGACGCGGAAACGATTAAGATAAAAGGGCGGAAGCAAACAGTAACCAAGATAACAAAAAATCGGTGAAGGGGAGAACAGAAATAGAAGAAAGAATGGACAATCAGAATCAAAACATTGATTGATTATCCAAGGGAGAAAATGAAATTTGAACCTAACAAGGATTCATACTAGGGATGAAATCCATTTCGGTTCCAAGCCTAAGAAGGCATACACGAAGCCTCGGGCTTCAACAAGAGTGGCTCGGCCAATTCTATCTCTATTCTCTCTATTCAATATCAACTAACTGTGTCTAATGAGCTATGCTAGGAGTTTATATAGACAATAATAAAAAAAGGCAAAATAGTAAAATGGTCACAGGTGACCAATGAGATAAAGTCACACAGGGCTGGAGCAGTTTTATGTGTTCGGCAGCTCAGCTCGAACACATTGGATTCGGACGCTTGTTTGCCTCGGTCATAATTGGAATCGAACGCTCTCCTGCCTCGGGCACATTTGTAGCCCTTCGATCGATTCTTTGTTCAGCGTCGTTCTTCCTTGATTCGGTTGCTTTCAGCTTCGGGCTCGAGCTTGTCATTTCTTTCTTCGCGCTCAAACTTGATCGTTGAGCTTTCATAAGTTGTGCTCGATCTCACAGCTTTCGAAGTCAGTGTCAGCAACGGTCACTTTTTGTCTGCTCGGTGGATCTCCATCGTTGTTGCTCGGCGAGGCAGTCTTCGACATCTTTCATTCCGGCCACACTTTGATCGTGTGACTCCTCGGTGGACTAGCTTGATGAATCGAACAGGTGAGCCTAGTTCGTATTGCATCACATACTGATACCTCTAAGCTGTAAAAAAGAAATTACAGTTGACTACCCAATATACTAGGTTTAGGGCTATCCAGACTAGACATCTAAGAGTATAAAAGAAGACATATACCTCCTGAAGGGAGCAAAATACAACTGAAATAATAACCAATAAACTGGTGGCCATCTGGAATAAAAGCTGGCTCGCCCTAACAGCGGAAGTCGTTTTCGCTCCTTCACAATGTGGCGAACTCAATCCTAGAGCGAACCTGCCGAAACGAAATAGATAGACAAGAAACAAACAACAAACAAGGGTGAGTCAAAAAGACTCAATAAGTGGGGTAGACTAGCCACCTCAAAGAATAGGATAGCTAGCTAGGGAGAAGAAACAGATAAACCAAATTTCTCTTATTTAAATTATAAAAAAGCAGAGCCAGATAATAACCAGAAATACGTATGAAACCATAAACTCAACCAGGAATACGAGCCAGAAACATATCAACAAATAAGCAATGCACTTATAAGTAGAACAGTAGTTATGTACCACAAGTTTACACAATGGTATGAAATGAAATGAAATATGATGCAAAGGGTCACATGTGCCTGTAATCCCATCTCGAAATGGAATACTCCTGCATTAGAGGGGAATCTAATCTGATAACCAACTGGAGCGGAATACTCCTGCTCCTGGGGCGGAATACTCCTGCACTCTCCTGGGGTGGAATACTCCTGCACCCTGGAATACTCATGCACTCAGTATCTGACATAAGAGCGGAATACTCCTGCTCTTGCGGTGGAATACTCTTGCACCCAATATGATATAAACCAGAGGCGGAATACTCCTGCACTCTCCTGGGGCAGAATACTCCTGCACCCGATATGATATGATATGCAATGTAATGCATATGAATGCAATATGATGCAATAATAACCCTTCACCGGGGCGGGACTCTCATCGACAGCTGGGAAGTAGATGCCAACTCACAGCCAGAGTACAATGCTCAGATCCTCAATGCAATACCAACAACAGGACATAACATATAATATACAATGTAAATCCAAAGCTAAGGCGTAATGAGTACGCCTATCGGCAGCTACACACGTAAGGAACACGTGGTAGAATATCCATAAGGCTAAGGGACTCCAAAGAAATGGATACAAACACTTGCCTTGTTACAAAGTTAGCACAGTTACTCAACAACCGCTTTATCCTTTGGATTCACTGCCAAACGATCTTGCTGTATTCAATAAGCAGAAAACTATATCAAATAAGGCTAAAGGCTTCATTCCCCGTATTTTAGGATAATCCGGTTAGGAACCTGATACCTTATTCGCATATGCAATACGCAGGCCAGGCCTAGGTACAGGGTTTAAGGTCACATAACCAAAACCCTAAATAAATTATATTTATATGTTGCCCATTACTCACTGAGTACAAATATATATCAATTCCAGTATCGGGGTCCAATTAACCCTTTAAACTATTAATTGAACTTATTAAAACGATGTCTAATATCCCAATTTTTACCGTTAAAATATATTCAAACATACGTAATAGACTCAAATAATGCATTAAGATCATTACCTGAATATTGTGGGGGTGAAAATCCTATTTTTTTCTACTCAGTTTCTTTTAATTTCTCGCATTTATGGCTTTGTTTCTCTACTTCAATTCTCGTTTTCATGTTTCTGTTCTACTGTTTCTGTTTCTAGTAGTGGACGAGAGATTAGGCCAAGGGACTTTATCCCTTAAAGCCACCGCCTCTGATCTTTCTTTTTTGTCTTTTTGTCTTTTTCTTTTCTTTTATTTTATTTTTCTTTTCATAAAAAAAATTAAAACGGTACCTTACGATATTTGAAATAATTCCAATTTTTGTATACAAGTTATACAAAATATATGTAGCATACTCGCTAAGGAGGATCTCAAATCGGGTTCCCGAAACTCAAGATGTGAATTTAAATGGAAAAAGGTCAAATTATTTAACTTTCGGCATTTTAGCGGAACCAAGCCGAACAACCTTGAAATTCACTTTCGAAAAATCACAAAAGTCACAAATAATCATACGAACCCAACGGTATTTTCGGATTTCGAATCGGAGCTCGTTCACCAAAACCGAGCTCGAAAATCTCTTTTTAATATTTATCGATAATAAAAACTGAAACCTTCTTCCGATGCCTACCAAACGAGGTCTGATTTAACTCAAATTTTACAGATAAGTGCCAATAGACCTAATGAAGATTTAAAATTATCAGCATGCAAATCGGAGTCCTGTCTCCCGAAACGACTGACTGAGGTCGTTTCATAACCAAAACGATATAAAGAATGACTTTTCATATTTAATTCACGTTTTAAGCCGACAAACTGCCTAAACCTCATCCAAACGACCTCAAAATGTCAAAATCGACATCACTCACTACAAAGTAGAGAAAATTACTTACTGGATTGTTTTCGATGTCTCTATGAAATTTCAGGTCAATCAAAAGATCAAGAATTCATGATCGCGAAGCTATGACCGAATTAAGAAGATAACCACTTTAGGCATTGTTATGAATTAAAGTAAACTTGATTCCGATTTCCATTCTCCTTATAATTATCCATGAGTACAAGGCGTACATTGTGTTACTCCTTTGACTAAGATACACAAAACCTCATCCTAGATCAAATTGTCCTTTCAATTAATACACATGAGAGTCCAAGATATTATTTTTTCCTATTGGATCAAAGTCCAAATATCTTATCTCATGGACTAGTTTAGTATTTCTAGTATCAAGAAAATAAATCTCCTTTTAATTAGATGAAATTCCACTACTAACATACACTTTCCCAAAGATAATTTACACATGGTACATTGAGAAAATTCAATGACTCAAATAAATAGATCAGTCTAGTGAATTCTATTTATTAATCATAACTCTCAATCCATGCATTAACATAATCACACATATATAAAAACTATTGAGAATTTTCAATGATTCCAAATAAATACACCACATTGGTAGTAACTATTTATTAATCATAAATTCTCAATTGATGCATGATATCATATAAAATATTAAGAATTTTTAATGACTCTCAATAAATATTTCACGTAAGTAGAATTCATTTATCAATCATAAATTCTTAATCTATATATGATATCATCTCACATGTATAACTTATTAAGATTTTTTTTTCATGATTATAAATAAATGTATCACTTTGATTTTAACTATTTATTAATCATACGTTCTAAATTCATGTGTGATGTGGTCTCACATTTACAACATATTAAGAAATTTTATGATTTCAAATAAATTAACCATTTAAGAAGTAACTATTTATTAATCACAGAAATCTTAAACGTATACAAAATTATATACAGACGAGAAGATAATAAAATGAGGCTCATAATTATCGTGCAGGAGAAAAAACTAAAACTTTCTAACTCAGTGATAGAACCATGGCAACCAACGGCACTTCCCTCTAGATTGTACAGTGCACATCATCATTATTGATTTACTATCCTTAATTTAAATTTCTGAAAGCAAGAATGGTTCTCGCAAAATTCACTACAAGGCGCGTGTGCCAAAATTTTGAGTAACAATCTAAAAGAAGGAACCAGTAACCACTATAATAATGAGGTGCCACCAACCAAAATAAGACTAGGTACCGCCACGAGAAATTTTACTACATGTCTCACACGCAATGTCATATTTGTGTAAGACACTTAATTATTTGATAAGTGGACTTATGAGTCCTATTTGATTAATGAAGAAGAAAATTAAAAATGAAAACTTTTTAATCTATTTTAATTATAACAAGACTTAAATGGTAATGATATTAGATACAATTATGGTAAGAAGAACCGCCCATCACGTGAACCCCCATTGCAACGTCGCACATTGTTCTTCCAAACTGAATCATATTACAACTATTCTCCTTTTGTGTCAATTATTTCTATTTATTTTTATTTTTTTTAATTTAAGTTATTTGAATGTGTTCGTTTATTACGTTTATCAGCCATAAGATTAGTCACCTTCCGGTTGTTTACATATTTGTCTTCCTTTGAAACATATATAATTAGAAAAAATATTTAATTAAATAGTTTGTCTAATTAAACAAAACGAACTACATATTAACAACCAACAATATTGATATTTTTAAGTGACCAGAATTACTAATTACTCGATATTTGCGAGTTTGCAAGTTCATGTCTCATTTTCTTATCATGCTTATATATGTAGTGCTCATCTTTAAATTAGAATCAAGAAACAGAAAAATAAAAAGCAATGAAAAAATGCATCTTGGAAGGACAATGTGCCAACATTGCAATGGGAATTCAAGTGATATAGTTGATATTTTCTTACCATAATTGTATTTAATATTGTTACCATTTTTTGTCTTGCAATTATTAATTTTAAAAAGAATAAATATGACTAAAAAGTTTCCATTTTTTATCTATAATTAATTAAGTGGAACCCAAATTTCACTTGTCAAATAATTAAGTACATCTCACAAATATGACATGGCGTGTGAGACATACAATAAAATTTCTTGTACTGCCATTACTAAACCAAATAACAAATCCCATTATTTAAAATTAAATTTTGCCAATCATAAATAATCTAGCACAAAACAAGGTTTTTAGTAAAGGAAGATTCGGGGATCAAGTTTCTATCACCAACTGTCACGCCCGAAGTCAAACCCATCAAAACTTTTTAAAGAAACAAACACTGTTTTTGTTGCCACCATTCGTAAAGTTAATCAAAGATGAATTCTGGCCAAAACTATTTTGACAAGGCACTGTGCCCCTAAAATTTGGTCAATAATATTAACAAACGAACCAATTATCTAACCAATAATCCTATAGGTGCCGCTGTTTATCAAATCCCCAAACAAGAATCTCTCTTGTTAAAATTAAACTTCCCTTCAGGAACAGAATTTGACACCACGGCAAGCCGTGGCCACTCGCGATCTAACACGCATGACATGCTTTTCTTTTTCGATTATAGTAGTTAGGTTTGATTCAAACCCTATTTATCTAGTTAGACGTGAGCAGGCTCTGATACCAATTGAAGGAGTATAAACACAGCGGAAGTAATTCCAGGATCATGACTCACGTGTAATCTAGACAAATTAGGAGGCTATTTAGTTTTACATAAACATAAAAACGAAATACCTCTTGAAGTGTGGCTTCAACCGCGAAACAATCTTCAATCACGAGCAAGATCATCTACGGATCGTCCTCCAGTTCCTTGATCTTCTGTCGTGTGCCCGAATAATACCCAGACTAATAATATTTGTGTAGAACAAATATTTCAGAGAGAGAAAACTAATAGGATTTTCGTGTATCTTTCCTTTTGGCCAAGAATCCCCTTTATATAGTTTTAAGGGTAAAACCCTTTTCCAAAACTGTATAGGATTCTTTACCACCAAGAAACCCCTCTCGTAGTCCTAATTGGATTCGGTCACAACAGGGACCACAGAATTAATTAATGAGGCTTCCAATTATAGAATTAATTCTTTTTCTCTAGAATTAATTTTCCATAATAAATTACAAATTATTTCCACTAGAAATTCGTAATTGCACTCCTCAGTTGAATTTCGAATTCTTCCATCAAATCTTATTTAACTGCCCACGTTAAGATTACAGACACCAGTCAATATTATTAAATTAATGACAATTCAATATATTGACTAAATGAATATCCTTTAGACTTCCGCCTAGCTTATTTCATGTGCCGGATGCAAAATCCACTGGCCTGATTTACACATAGAAACTTATAAGCTTTCATAAAGGGGTGTCATCAATCTCTATACCGAGACGTAGATTCTATCAACTAGCTATCACTTTGCAAATGCATATTATCCTTATCCAACTTATCAGGAATTATTTGACCCAAATATCCTGGACCTCACCTATTGATAAATCAAGACAATGAATAATATACACCACTAATAATAGTTATATCAAGATTAAGAGTATAAGTATATTTGATGAGCTAGAGAGTTTGTTTTATATAGTCAGTATAAAAACACTTATCTTTACTTGGTCCGCCCAATACATACAAAGCATACTAGTATAAGAAGTTGGAACTATACCGTTCCCATAATCAAGATAAATTATATATAATCTTGTACTATAATCATACCGATGGCTTTGTCTAATTTCAATCTTCGATTATGAACATCACTTTATTATTTATAAGAAGCGATGATTTAATCTTCCGTGTATAAGCTTGGCTCTACACACTAAATCATCTACTATATAAATTATAGGACACACATGGCACAATTGATCTAAAATTAATAATATTTTATTATATTTAATAAATGAATAGCCAATTGTTCAACTAGGAATAATCTAACTAAAACCGCATAGTTATTAGTATATCCCAACAATCTCCCACTTATACTTATAACCATGTCATTGTTATAATACATATTATATCTAAATACATGGTTAATATTATATATCCATCACCCTGAACTGCATAGATATCTGGTATGCTATAGAGGGAGCTGAATCTCTTCTAAAAAGGAGTGAAGAATGAGACACAACTTGTCAAAGGAACCAAGCTGATTAAGCCTTTCCTAACAGATATGATAAAAATAGTCTGCCTAAAATAGATACTTTCCAAATTAAAGCACTTGAAATCTGTAATGATGAAACAACAGTATTATTTTCAGAATTTCAAGGAACCTGAATGCCTTAATTGAACTAAACTGTGCAGGCTCTTCGTTGCTGTAAAAAATTGGAGTTTTAAATGTACTAGATCTTTTTTATTATAATCATTTGTCAATTACACCAGGTCTAAAGATCCTTACAGGTTCAATAGATGCATTCCATGAGGAAATGAAGCTTGTATCCTTTTCATTTGAATCAACTCTAAATTTGCGACTGTTATCTGCTGCCACTTTTCCTCTCAATCTGCTAAGTCACTCAAGCAGGAATTAATGTTTTTTTTTAAAAGAAAAAAATATTACCACTGTGTTTGATTAGAAACCTCTCCGACGAACATAGCGACAGAGTTAGATTGTTAATCGTTTGCAGAACATTATAATGTTATATTCATCTTCACGAAAGATCCAATTCAGCCCAATCAATAAGACGACCCAGTCCAGTGAATTAGTCAAAGTCTGTCGATAGAAATAAAGAGTCAAGTGACTCCAAATATCATTGACTTTGTCTCTTCCAATGTCCTTCTCACTTCAGTTCCCAAAACAAGCACATAACCCACGAAGACACTTTGAACGATCGAAGCTCCGGCTTCTTCATTCTTCATCAAGGCCTTCGCCGGAGCTCTGCCAATAAAAGGGGAGAAATCATAAAATGGGACTTTTAACAACTGGATACATGGAATTTTGAAATTGGTCAAACCAAAAAAGACATCATCTGGTTTGACAAGGGTTGGGATGAATTTGTTCAAATTCATAACCTAAGAGTTGGAGATTTTGATGTATTTGAGCATTTGGGTAATATGAATTTCAGCATTATCCTTCTTGATTCTGCTGGTTGTGATAAAAAATCTTTAAAGTTAGAAGATGTTGAACGAGAAGTACCCTCTCACGTAAAAAAAACCAAAATTTGCTGACTGCAGTAAAGGTAAGTTACCTAGATTGTTAATATTCCTCTATTGGTGTATAAAATAGAGAAGAAGTATTAGTCAATCTTGATTCAATTAATCACTTTTAGTGATGAATTTGATCTCAATTATGAGCCTATTTAAGCTAAAGCTGACACCAACCTAGCACCTTACCTTGAATGAAGCCCTCTTCTTTTGGAATTAGCCCCCTTAACATCGTAATCCGGTTTCTTATACTTGGCTTTCCTACAAAATGTGAACGTAGATATAGATAGTGATAGTAGTTAATATAGCCAAAATCAGCTACTTGTTAGCATTAATCTAAATGTACATGTCTGTTATGAACAACATTCTCATATGCAGCTGTTGAGACAACTTTTACTTAATTTCTTGATTCATCTTCATTTAGAAAGATTACTCCTCTATCGTCTATACTATTGCAAAGTTTACTTTAGCTGGGTATGATTGTGATGCAGTGTAAACTAGCGGAAGCAAACACGATACAAATAATACGGAAGCGATAAAAGGATAACAAAAAATCGAGACTAGGGAGGCAAGAAAGTAGAAGAAAGAAACGAATTCAATTCAATTACGTGGATTGAATTCAAGAGGGAGAAATGGAAACTTGAACCTTACAATGGATTCAAACTAGGTGTCGATCTCCATAGGTTCCAATTCGAGACATACACGAACCTCGGGCTTCAACAAGAAGGGCTCAGCCTCTTCAATGTTCTTTCTTCTCTCTATCCAATGTCAAAACTAGCTTATGAATGAAATGGCTAAGGGGTGTATTTATAGTTTTTCCTAGCCCCTTGCGAAATGACTAAAAGGCCCCCAAAGTGGGCTAAGACATAAAAGACCACGTATGGTCAAAATAGGTAGTTTACACAAAATCCTGTCAAGGACACACAGGGGTAAGCGCCCGCCTCAGAGGGGAGGTGCTCTGCCTCAGTGTGCTTCAGTGAGTGGCGGTCCGCCTAGGTGTTGGGGGCGGCCGCCTCATGCTGATCCAGAGACTGCTTCTTTGTAGGGCGGTCCGCCTAGTATTGTGGGCGGTCCGCCTCTTCCTGGGAGGTATGGATACGGCTCAAAATGGACTCTAAGTGTTCCTCCTTGGTCCGTAGTTGGTCCTCCCTCAAGTGTGCTCAAGTCCATGGCTTCAAATCACTCTCGAACCCTCCTCCGAAGTCCTTGACAAGTACTCCTTGTGCTCTCAAGCTTGGTTCTTGATAGTTGTCGTTTAGGCTCCAATTTTCATTACATCATCCTCCCCTTTTTGAAAGGATTTCGTCCTCGAAATCAAATCATCAACAGCTACATTCAAAACAAGCACAACCAAAGTTTCCTACTTCACAAGTAGGTTAGCTTAACAAGAATAAGTGCAAGTAGTGTGGAAAACACACTCTTGTGATAGAGCCAAGCATAAATACCAATTAAAAAGCTTATGTCTCTAAAGGAAACAACAAGTTTTTGGCTCAATAATGACAAGCACTTACCATCACAACAAGCAAAGAGATCAATGGCATGCAATATGTAGCAATCAAATTACCCATGACCAGCACACCAAGCCTTCAAATCAATTTTATCACAAGATGACACATCGGCTTTGGCATGCTCAACACTCAAGGTGTGCTCAACATATGCAATGGAGTAAGTAAAATAGTTCAATTCACAACTAATATCGACTACTCCACTCCCCTTCTTAGAAGCACCCTTACACACACCGAGAGGTACCTCCTCACCTCCAAATCCACCTCTAAGACAATCTTTCTCACTAGGCAAACTCCAAAGGAAGGTCTCCAAAATAGGTTCTTCATCATTATAGTCCACACAATGAAGGCGAGGACTACTAGAAGATAGGTCAACAAGACCAATATCAAGACCACTCTTCTCACTTGGAGTTCCAAACAAAGGATCGTCCGTAGAGTCTAACTTTTCAAACCATGGAGGTCCTACTTTACTACCAACCCGAGTCCGATACAATTCACTACCATAAATGAGATTGCCTTCAAACATTAGAAATGTAAAGGCACGCACCTCAAATTCATGGTTACACGAAAGCATAGTATCAAGACTAGGTCCTTCACTCTCACGTGAGGAGTCATCGAAAACAAATCGACCCATCTCACACTCTAGAGACTCCTCAAGGTCACATTCATCCTCACTACGACACAAGAGACCACCACTATCAATTAAGCAATCAAAGGGAAGAATAAGATTATCATGCAATTCATCTTCTCCTTTATCAAATATGGGTGGGGTGTCATAACAAGTTTCACAAACAAGGTCAACTTCAATATTTTCACTAAAGAGAGGTTCAATGAAAATCGAGCTCACATCATGATGTGGCTTTTCAACCCTCTCAACTAGTGGTTCATTGGCACACACAAGTTGACCATTCGACTCTATACTAGTTACAAACACATTATAATCATACAAATCATCAACTAGCCTAGAGTTTTCACAAACAACATCACAAGACAAGAAAGTATCATGCTCAAGGGAGGAAGAACTATCACATACCTTTGAGTGGCCATTTTGCTCACTCAATGCACTTGAAGTGTCATGAATGTCTTCACCTTGTAGCTCACTTTCGGCATCAACTTCACCTTGTCTTTCCATTTTGGAACATGGTTCAGGCTCCATTCGTTTGCCTCCAAGAATACCTACACAAGTACTCACACAAGTAGAAGAAAAAGATAAAGGGTTAAGGTTAGAATAAGGGGTGTCCTCACTCTCAATTTTTCTTTTTCCCTCTTTCTTTTCCCTCATTTTCTTTTCAAGGTCGGTGTAGATTCTGGTGGTGACAACCCACTCACATCACTCAACACAACCTCTCCTTTTTCTACTCAAGAGTTGTCACCGGTCGCTCCCTTACTCCTCTCATTCTTTTGTCTCTCATAGTCGGATGAGTTGGGACGAGGCCCAAGAATACCCATAGCCGGAATAGGTGGACTTTTTACATCAGCTCGAAATTTAGGACTTGGAGACTCATCACTTGATGTCTCCTTCTTCTTCGTTGGTGAACCACTCGGCTTTGGAAAGTGGCTTCAAACTCACCTTGTTCACATTTGTCAACTCTTTTGTAGCACTTGTCCCACCATTTCTTGTGATTGTAGGACTTCTTGTTTGCACTTTTTCAACCATGGAATGAAGTTCTTGCTCCTTGCTCCTGCATAGCCAAAGAAGGTGCACTAGTAGGCAATCAGCCTCTTTCCCGATAAGGCACAAAGTCATAAACCCTTTGCCCTATGCCCACAAGGTATGCATCCTTCAAAATACTATATTGCACACTCTTGTTTCGCAACCATGAGTCACCTAGCCATACATCAATATCCCCCATGGGATACACGTGACACCAAACATACTTCGTATAACTCCAATGAGATATGGACACCAAGGCTCCCTTAGAAACCCAAATTCCATTATACTCATATGGATACTCTAAAATGTCGCATGGTATCCTTAGCTTAGCGACCAACGAAGCACTAATGCAATTGGCATCGGTATCACCAATCTTGAGCAAGTAACCCCCAATACCATCTACCTCAACAACGAACCTACGTCTACCCAAGTCTTGTAGAGATGCATCCAAGGAAGAACTTGAATACCCACAACTATCAACACCAACAACTTGGGTCTTCCTTATCCCTTCACTAGTGGAATCACCACTAGAATAACCTCCACTTTCCGTGACTCTTCCAACATGAGAAGTGTTGTTGAAAGTCGAGGAAGGATTACCACTATGGAACCCATAAGTGCCTTTCGCCTTGGTTCTATAGCCCACAGCACTACTCCTACCACTACTACTAGAGCAATGTATCCCAATCATAGTAAGAGCAACACCATTTCTCATTCCACCCTTCACATGGGAATTAGAAGTATTAGGCCGCTTAGCGTACCTAGGAGATGCAAGCTTCTTATTTCCCATAGAACAACCACCACCTCCTCCCATACTAATGGAAGGACTACCTCTACTACTCCCTTGTACATCACTATCAACATGTACATATTCATCACAAGAAGAGTAAGTAGAATCAATGTACCTTGAAGCATCACCATCTTCAAGTTCTTGACTCGAGGCATAAGGATCAACATATTCTTCATCACAACCCTCATAGTCTTCATCAATCTCACGATCATCATAGTGAACCGCTTCATCCTCATAGGAGCCATGGTTTCCATCATCATAGTAATGGCCATCATCATCATCATAGGAACCATTAGTCTCCATCATAACCATACGAGCCATAGCAACTCGCATCATCCCCACATGAGTCATAATCTCCACAATTAACATCCGACATTGTTGCAACACCAAAGAACAAAACCTCCCAAAAGTCACTCCCTCACGTGTATCACTCAATTTATGAACACTCAAGAGCGAGGCCTTAACAACTTGGAACCAAGGTGATCACAACTAGTATGTTCAAGTTAAAGTTCGGAATGGAGTTAATGAGACTCGATGTACGGACGACTATTTAAAGTGCGTACTTGAGGCCAAAAGGAGTTTTACGACTCTTCTTTGAATTCTACTCTCCTCTACGCACGAACACCCTAATACGCTAAAGGATTAGTGTCTTTCGAGTAGGCCAATTACCCTAGAAACACTAACCAAGAAGCCCGGAGGAAAGAACAAGCAAAATCCTACGAAACGAACTACCCGGACCCCAAAACTGGGGTGGGCGCCCGCCCTGACTCAAGGGGCGCTCCGCCCTCAAATTCAGAGAGTTGGGGTTCCTTGAGGCGGACCGCCCTGCCTCCTGGGGCGCCCGCCCTGGGCTACTTTCAGCTTTCACAAAAAATGGGTTTTGGCGATTTTTGGCCAACTTTTTCGAATGATTTTAACCCGATACACAAAATAAATGATACCCAAAGGTGTGTGCAACTATTATAACCAATCCCCAATGGTTTTAAACCTCCAACAAACAACAACAAGCTCTGATTTGAATTTGAAGCGTTTTCAAGAAATTTTCAAATTTTGGGGTTTTTGATTTTTCGAAATTTTGAATCGTAACACCAAATTGTGATATATGGGTATCAAAATGACGGGAATACAATCAGGAACAAACCTCAATACTTTTTAACACTTGGGGATTCGAATCCAACTCGATCTACCAATTTTTTTTAACTTTTCAATTTTTTTCAATTTTTTTATTTTTCTTCAAACATTCAATAACAAGAACATAAGCAAATAGATAAGGACACTACGAACAAGGAGCGAGGGTTTGTAGGAACAACACCCGAGCCTTGCTCTGATACCAACTGATGCAGTGTAAACTAGCGAAAGCAAACATGATACAAATAATGCGGAAGCGATAAAAGGATAACAAAAAATCGAGACTAGGGAGGCAAGAAATAAGAAGAAAGAAACGAATTCAATTCAATTACGTGGATTGAATTCAAGAGGGAGAAATGGAAACCTGAATCTTACAGTGGATTCAAACTAGGTGTCGATCTCTATAGCTTCCAACTCGAGACATACACGAAGCCTCGGGCTTCAACAAGAAGGGCTCGGCCTCTTCAATGTTCTTTCTTCTCTCTATTCAATGTCAAACTAGCTTATGAATGAATGGCTTAGGGGTGTATTTATAGTTTTTCCTAACCCCTTGCGAAATGACTAAAAGGCCCCCCAAAGTGGGCTAAGACATAAAAGACCACGTAGGGTCAAAATAGGTAGTTTACACAAAATCCCGTCAAGGACACGCAAGGGTAGGCGCCCACCTCAGAGGGGAGCTTCAGTGAGGGGCGGTCCGCCTAGGTGTTGGGGGCGGCCGCCTCATGCTGATCAGAGACTGCTTCTTTGTAGGGCGGTCCGCCTAGTATTGTGGGCGGTCCGCCTCTTCCTGGGAGGTATGGGTACGGCTCAAAATAGACTCTAAGTGTTCCTCCTTGGTCCGTAGTTGGTCTTCCCTCAAGTGTGCTCAAGTCCATAGCTTCAAATCACTCTCGAACCCTCCTCCGAAGTCCTTGACGTATACTCCTTGTGCTCTCAAGCTTGGTTCTTGATGGTTGTCGTTTAGGCTCCAATTAGCATTGCATCAGATTGTTCTAGTATTGCCGGAGATCCCTAGTAACAAAGGGGGTTAACCGACACCGCTTTGTCTAAAAAATTCTTAAATATGTGCGCAGTAATAATATATTTTCAGAAAATAATATACATGTGCTGACACCACGTGAAAATAAAAACATCTTTGGTACTACTAAAGCCTTAGAACCCAAATAGTCCGAAACTCAGACCCCTTAACAAGTTGATGACATTAGACTAACACCGCTTGTGTAAAATTCTGCGTGCGCCAGTGCTAGTACTGTTACGTCAATCAAGAAATGGATATGTAATAAGAAATGTTTGATCTTTAATAACATTGCTATGATGAGAAAAATAAGTAAAATAGAAAGGTAATCTAGAGACCGGATGCTCTTATGTACATTTTGTTTTGGGATTAATACCTCATTTCTCCCTTATGTAGAGAAAAGGAAACCTGAGGGAGATGGACCTCACTGCCAATAAGTGAAAGGAAGTTCTGAGTTTACGGCAAGAATAAAAGAATATAATGTCAGAAAAAGATCTCCTTTTATGGTGAGCTTCCACTCTTTTTTCCTATATTTGCACCTACGAGAGCAAAAACAATGAGTTACTTTATGATATTGTCTAAAGATATCCTATGTGATCTTCTTTTCCCAATTATTTTCTTATATATGATCTTATGACAGCATATACCCATGGAATTTTGTCATTCAAATGCGCTCTTTAAGAATACCACCATAAGGTTAATAGGTCCATCGGGTGAATCATGTCATGTGAGTCTTAGAATTTGCAGTGGCGGAAAGACTTTGTATGCTTGTATGACAACAGGCTTGAAAGTGTTATTTTCAAGAAATGAGCTAAAAGTAGGAGACATTTGCATTTTTCAACTTGATCGCACAAGAAATGACTCAACATCCATTACCATGGAAGTTTGTGTTATGTAGGCTATGGAGTTCTTTTTTATCGTTATTCTTTTAATTAGTTTACAACTTGGGTGGTTTCTTATAACTTATTTCACTATGTACAAAGGTTCATTTTAAATATTTAATTGGCTAATCAGCAGAGAGTTTTACTGCTAGCTGCTGCAGAGTAATTAGGCAGAGTGTGTGTTATATGTAGTGAATGCTTCTTGACTATTGATTCTTCAAGAAGATTATCTTAGAAGCCTTCATGCTAGGAGACATGACATGTGCTAAGTGTGTTTCCTTTCCAATCCTTATCCACCCAGTTCAGATAGGCATTTCTGATCCTGATTTGCTAAAGGTGAGATATAATCAATATATGCAATACTACCCATGTAAACTTGGATTTTTTTTCTTAGCCATCATAGGAAACCTTCAAATTATTTTGTTTGAAACACTCATGTTGGATATGACAAATTCTCTTATATTTTGTTGGTATATGTTTTGCATGGGAAGAAAAAAAAAAAGGACCCTATTGCTGGTTCCATCAATTCTTGTTCTGTTTTGTAGCTTTTCTATTTTCTGCAAACTTTTCATTACCATAATCTGGCTCCATTAAAGAAGAGTAAAAAAAAACACTCCATATGAGACGCTTCATCAATATCAAGATGCCCTTGCTTTTTTGTTCGAATAAATGGGAATATTGTTCATAAATAGGAAAATGTCCAAATATACCCTTATATTTATGATCCATCTTATATGTGCCCTCCATTTTACCTTTCGGCTCATAGGAGCTCTAATGATTACGTTTCACCAATTTGATAGTTTAGGGGTTAATTTGAATCTTTGTTTGTCTATATGGCTTTATCGTGGCAAATGTCTAAGATAAAATTGATGGCGCAGGGCACTCACGGGCTGAATGAACAAAGAGTAAATATAAGACAAATCTAAAACTTCATGAGTATACAGGGGCGGAGCTAGCCTTCTGGGCCGGGGTTCGGTCGAACCCCGTAACTTTGGCCAAACCATGTATATTTGTCTTGAAAAAATATTTAATATGTATTAATTATTAATTTAGAACCCCCTAACTTAAAATGACTAGAATTATGAACCCCAAAGATTTAAATCCTGGCTTCGCCTCTGTGAGTATATGTGAATCTTTTCTCTTTATTAATTTTGTTGACATAACAAACGTGTATTCTCTTCTGATTGTATGATTAAAGTCCATATGTGTGAAGTTTCGTAGAGCAAATCCGAAAGTATAGAGTAAATGATATATATACATATTTTATATTTTTATATATAGTTTGAATAGTAATTTCATTTAAAACTCACGGAACCAACCCAAAATCCACTTCTAATTTTGTCAAAATGACAAAGAAGAAAAGCATTTGTTCTTCATAAACACAATATAAAAAGAGGAAGTAAAATGATCATTAGCTGGAAATAAATTTTGAGGAGCGTAACCAAGAAACAATAATATGGTACTAGCTCATATTTCCCAATATCATTGGGTAAAATAAAATCTATCATGTTTTCCCGAAAATACTGGTATATTTTCCATTGGAAAAATTGTGACAGGCGGCATGAAGGTCCCTTTATTAGATGGAAGCTAAGTTGTCATTGCCAATTTATAGTCATATGGACTTGGTAAACCAGCTTTAGAGAGGAAAATTTTGTGGTCGAGAGATCACACTTAAAATGTAAAATTGAAGAATGTGAATTTATGACTTATCACACCCAACAACTACTCTTTCGGCACGAATCCGGATTAGTCGGGGCTCCAATGAAGGTACCAGACACCTGATGGGAAACCAAAATAAAAACAACTACTCTTTCTCTTAGCTCATTTATTTTTGCCTTGTGAAGAATATGAACCCTTATTGTCCGTGAGATTTATATAACCTATTATAAACTAGTATTGTCACGACCCGTTTTCTGAACGAGTTATGACATGGCACCTGGGGGCCAGGTGAACCAAACCTGCTAAACTTCTCATACATCTTTCAAAAACTCATAATAATTTAAATAAATAATAACTCTGCATCTTATAATAAATAGTCAATAAAACTTTAAAATACTTTAAGCGCTAAATCTTAAAATGTGCACCATAACCCTTCTAACTCATTGTCTATGAAGCCTCTAAAACTGGAAGACTGTCATGTTGCACGAGACATGAAACCTTCGGCAATACTCAACTGAATAAATAAACTAAATGAAGGAACTGGTAAGGAAAGCTGATATGTCTCCACTGAAAGCAAAGCGGAGCTCACCAACAACTGAGGATGTGAGGGAGAGTCCTAGCCTGTAGTTTGATCGCCTCTGTGACCTGCGTCTACGTTGACGAAGCCAACGTAGGTTCCAAGAAAAATGAACATGAGTAACGAATCGCTCGTCACCCAGTGAGTATCATCGACTCCCTCACTAAGGCCGGAACGAGAGTTAATAAAACATGAATGCGTAAACTTTACTTTAAGACAGCTGAAACAATAGATCCAATATAACCTCTTAAATATTGCAAAATAGCTTATACTTTCTTTCTTTAGGGAGTGCCGCGCAAGTCTGACATCTTTTCTTTCTTTCTCTTTCCCATCCCCGTGGCGTCCCACAGTTCAAAGTCTGACATGCTAGCATTCATTGCCCGACTATGGCAATATAACATAGTGCCCGACTATGGCACAAACCTACCCTGTCAGGGTACTTTCGGGAAAAAACGCAACCCGACTATGGTCACGCTCCGCAGCCCGACTATGGCTACGAACATGTTTACCCTTCTCAGAATTTAAGGTAGCTCCAAAAAATATTTCAAAAATATTGCTTGGCACCAAAGGCCTCAATTTGAACTTAACCTTTCATGTAAAATCTCATCATAGCTTCATTAGCTTTCAAACACAAATAAATCTTGAAATCATTTTATAATAATTATAAATTAACATAAATAATCTCATGAAATCATACTCAAGTAAAGGTATGTTATCGGGATGTAAGGAAGCTATGAAACATAATTCTAAATACTTGATACTAAAGAACAACTTGGAAATATTAATGGATAATGAACGTTTGTCCGCTCCAATCAAACGTACATTAACTTCTCTAAAGCAATTTATCAAACACCTTAAATATATGCACTTTGTGAGAAAAGCACCTTAGAAAGGGTATTTCTCAACTCACCTCAATTTCCTCCTTGAATCTAATTGCAAGTGCAACTCGACGTACTTCACGTTACCAACCAACTACAACAATCAATTTACGTAATCAATCCCAAAGTTCTCATCTTTACCTCAATTTAAGAATTTAGGTCCAACTCTTAACTTTCTAGGTTTAAAGAAATTCCCCAATGAATATAATCTATTAGAATGCTAAATTCTTTTGTATAACAGTGACATAATTTCATTAATACGTAGGAAGGACTTACCTTGATGTTAACTCGGAGATTGAATCGCAGGAGGTATGGTTCCCTGTTTATGTTCGACGGAGGGGATTAGCTTGCGGGAAGCACGCCAAAAGAAAGGCTCTGTCTGTTTTGGTTGCCTTGCTCCATTATTCTAATATTATTTAGTTACAAGATTTTGTTTGGAATGGTCTATATTTTAGGTAACTTGGCTAATTAGCCAATTTAATGTAAAGTCTATCTACGTTAAGTCGGCTTTAACTTTTGGCACCTCTAGCAATTTCTTCCTCCACTTTACATACAATTAAATATTCACACATTATCCATGATGCTTAACTTATTTTCACCATACACTTCATATTCGGACCTCGCCATAATATTTGAAACGGCTTTACGTAAATAATTTTTCACGCCAATAAGTGTCCTAAAACTTAGAAATTTTGGGGAACGTCACATTCTTCCCCCCTTAAGATCATTCGTCCTCGAATTATTTTTTTTTATTCCTCACTCCTAGGCCACTTTTCCATTCCACCAACTTGCTAAATGTTCCAAAATTTGGCTATGTGTTAGATTTCTTAAAAGTTTCGGCAGAGTCTCCCCTGTAACTGGACTATCCGAAAAAATATCTCTGTCAGAAATACCACAACAGCAACCAATACACCATAACAGCCCATCAATAGGCACCAACAATAGCTCAAAATAACCACTACTACTCCGACAAGGAGGTAAATCCCAACAATAAATAAAACATGCTCCGGCAAGGAGCTGAATCTCAATAATCAATCAAACAAACTCCAGCAAGGAGCTAAATAACACTAATGAATTAATATACTCCGGCAAGGAGCTAAACCACATAATATCTCATAATTGACTAGAAAAATTTTAATACAATTTAAACCTTTATAGTTCACATACCTTGTTCTTCAAATAGATGGGGATACCTTTTCTTCATGTCTTCCTCGACCTCTCATGTAGCTTCTTTTGAATTATGACCACGCCATAATACTTTTACCGAAGTTATATCCTTTGTTCTTAACTTTCTAACCTGCCTATCAAGAATCTGGATAGGTACCTCTTCGTAAGTCAAGTCTGTATTAATTTCTATGGTGTTGGAAGGAATAACATGTGACTCATCATGGACGTACTTTCTTAACATAGACACGTGAAAAACAGGATGGACCGAAGACAACTCAACTGGCAAGGCTAACTCATAAGCCACATTACCTTTCTTGCTTAAAATTTCATAAGGTCCGATAAATGTAGGACTAAGTTTTCCCTTCTTACCGAACCTCATAACTCCCTTCATTGGCGACACTTTTAGGAATACCATATCGCCTACATTAAACTCTAAGTCTCTGTGCCTCTTATCAGAATAAGACTTTTGACGACTCTGAGCCGTTTTAAGCCTTTCTCTAATTAGTTGGACTTTCTCTAAAGCCTCGTAAACAAACTCTGGGCCAAGTAGCGGCACCTCTACTGGTTCGAACAAGCCCACTGGAGATCTACATCTACGCCCATAAAGCGCCTCATACGGAGCCATCCCAATACTAGCCTGATAGTTGTTATTGTAAGCAAACTCAATGAGTGGTAGGTGGTCATCCCAATTACCACCGAAATCTATAACACAAGCTCGCAACATATCCTCGAGGGTCCGAATGGTCCTTTCTGCTTAACCATCAGTCTGCGGATGGAAAGCAGTACTCAAGTTTACTTTGGTTCCCAACCTTTTCTGGAAAGCTTGCCAAAAATGGGCCATGAACTGAGGACCTCTGTCAGAGATAATCGAGACTGGGATGCCATGCAACCTAACAATTTCCTTGATATACAACTGAGCATACTGTTCTGCAGTGTCTGTTGTCTTCACTAGCAGAAAATGAGCTGACTTGGTGAGTCTGTCTACTATCACCCAAATTGAATCATGCCTACGGTACGTGCGAGTCTAGCCTACCACAAAATCCATATTTATCGCTTCCCATTTCGACTGTGGCATTTCTATATCCTGAAGTAGACCACCTGGTCGTTGATGCTCCGCCTTGACTTGCTGACAATTCAAACATTTAGCCACATACTCTGCTACTTGCTTCTTCATACCTTTCCACCAATACAAATCCTTCAAACCTTGATGCATTTTAGTAGCACCTGGGTGAATAGAGTATCTCGAGTTGTGAGCTTCTTCCATGATGGCTTTTCTGAGGTCATCTACATCTGGTACACATAACCTGTCATTTAGCTTCAAAGCTCCATCGCTTCCAAAAGTGAAAGCAGTGATTTCTTTATTTCTGACTCCATCTTTTATTTTCACCAAATACGGATCCTCATCTTGCTTAGCCTTAACATGTGCAATAAGTGATGGACGTGCTAAGGCATAAGCAACCATATCTCATCCTTCCGTCTCATCCAGTCTAATCCCGTCATTTGCCAGCTTTTGCACTTCTCGGCCTTACGGTCTCCTCTGAACTGATAAATGAGCTAAGACACCCATTGACTTTCTGCTGAGTTCGTCTGTTACCACATTAGCTTTGCCCGGATGGTAAAGATATTGATGTCATAATCCTTTAACAGCTCGAGCCATCTTCTCTGCCTCAAATTTAACTCCTTTTGCTTGAAAATATACTGGAGACTCTTATGGTCTGTATATATATCACAATGCTCACCATACAAGTAGTGCCTCCATATTTTTAAAGCAAATACTACCGCTGCAAGCTCTAAGTCGTGAGTGGGGTAGTTCTTTTCGTGGTTTTTCAGCTGCCTGGAAGCATAGGCAACAACCTTTCCTTCTTGCATGAGAACGCAACCAAGCCCTACTCTGGAGGCATCACAATACACCGTGAACCCACCTAAACTTGTTGGCAAAGTTAACACAGGTGCAGTAGTCAACCTCTTTTTCAATTCTTGAAAACTCTGCTCACACGCATCTGACCACTGAAATTTAACTGCTTTCTGAGTCAGCTTGGTCAATGGTGCTGCAAGTGAAGAAAAGCCCTCTACAAATCTCCTATAGTAGCCTGCCAAACCCAAGAAACTTCGGATTTCGGTCGGTGTTGTTGGCCTTGGCCAATTCTTAACCACTTCAATCTTCTGGGGATCTACTTTAATGCCTTCGCTAGATACCACATAGCCTAAGAATGCCACTGACTGGAGCAAAAATTCACATTTAGAAAACTTGGCATAAAGTTGATTCTCTTTCAAAGTCTGCAATGTTATCTTGAGATGCTCTGCATGTTCTTCCTTGCTTTTAGAATACACCAAAATATTGTCTATAAACACAATAATAAAGGTGTCTAAGTATGGCTTGAAGACCCTGTTCATTAGGTCCATGAATGTTTCGGGTGCATTGGTCAACCCAAAGGACATCGCTAGAAATTCATAGTGGCCGTAGCGAGTCCTAAAGGCTGTCTTTGGGATATCTTCTTCTCTAATTCTCAACTGGTGATACCCCGATCTCAAGTCTATCTTGGAGAAGTAATTTGCTCCCTGAAGTTGGTCAAATAAGTCATCAATTCTAGGCAATGGATACTTGTTTTTAACTGTGACTTTGTTCAACTGCCATAATCAATACACATTCTGAGAGACCCATCTTTCTTCTCGACAAACAGGACCGGGGCACCCCACGGTGACACACTCGGCCTGATGAAGCTCTTGTCAAGAAGATTTTTCAACTGCTCTTTCAATTCTTTAAGCTCTGCTGGGCCATTCTATAGGGAGGAATAGATATGGGCTGAGTGCCCGGGACGAGGTTAATACCAAACTCTATGATTCTTTCTGGAGGAAGCCCGGGAAGGTCATCTGGAAAAACTTCTGGAAAATCTCTAACAATTGGCACAGACTGAAGAGTAGGCGCCTCTGATTCTGCATTAATGATATGAGCCAAGTAGGCAACACAACCTTTACTTATCATTTTCCGTGCCTTAAGATAGGAAATAAATTTGCCTACTGGTGACGCTGAACTACCCTTCCATTCAAGGACCTCTTCATTTGGGAATTGGAACCTGACTATCTTAGCATGACAATCTAATGTGGCATGGCAAGAAGAAAGCCAATCCATACCCATGATTGCATCAACGTCCACCATTTCTAACTCTATAAGATCAGCTATAGTATTGCGGCCTTGCACAGAGATTGTGCAACCCCTATAAACTCTCGTTGCTTTCACTGTCTCTCCAACTAGAGTAGATACTAAGAAGGACTCACTTAGATGTTAAGGTTCTAACCCGAGACTCGTAACAAAATACGGAGTGACATAAGAATATGTAGAACCTGGATTAATCAAGACATATGCATTCTGTGAGTAAACTTGAAGTATACCTATAACAACTGCTGGAGATGCCTCTGCACTCTGACGATCAAGTGTAGCATATAAGCGGGGTTGTCCCCCTCCATGGTGGACTGAGCCTGAACCTCTACCCACCCCACGTGCAGCCTGATTCTGAAGGCCACGAGCTTGGGGTGGTGCAACTGCAGTAGCTGAAGAACCTGCTGGATGTGCTGCTCCCCTATCATAGGCCCGTTGCAACTTTGGGCAATTAGATTTGTAGTGTCCCTCTTCAAGACAATTGTAACAACCTGGAAAACCCAACTTGCACGTCCCTGAATGGTTCTTTTTATAATTACCACAAACATCACCATACTGTAGCTGCTGGTTGACATTGGCTTGACTCTGAATTGCTGGAGATTGAAAACTCTGATTTTGATTGGACCTGCCACCAAGGTTCTGATTCTGACGAGACTGATTCCCATAGTTCTGGTTCTTCTAGAAGTATGACCCACCACCTGACTAGTAAGAGGACTGAGCTGGTGCAGATGTAGCCTTGTTAAATGAGCTCTTTCCTTCTCCCATTGAACCATTGTAACCGCTGGATGATCGGGCCCTCTTTTTATTGTAGCTTTCCTTTTCATCTCTTCTTTGATGTTTCTTCCTTTCCATGTGCTTAGCAAATCCCACCACAGAGGATAAAACTGACATACCTGCTGTTGCTGCCGCTGTAGTGTCCTGAATGTGAATACCCAATCCATTAACGAATCTATCAATCTTTGCCCTTTCTGTTGGAATCATATGGGGAGCGTACTTAGCCAACTTGATGAACTCCATCTGGTACTCTTCTACACTCATTGATCCCTGCTTAAGTTGCTCAAACTGGGTAGCCTTGGCTGCCTTATCTTCTTCTGGTATAGAGTTCGTTGTGAATGCCTCCTCAAATTCCTCCCAAGTAGGTGGACCATAATCCTCATCTCTCTCTCTTTCCCATATCTCGAACCAAGTGCCTGCCGTACCCTTCAGCTGGTAGGCAGCTAATTCAACAGCCTCATTATCAACTGCTTTCATCAACCGGAGTGCCCTTTTAACTTCCTCAAGCCATAACATTGCATCTTCACCAACCTTGGTACTGTAGAACTCTGGTGGTCTCAACTTGAGAAACTCATGTGCCCTGGAGGTTATAGAACTTTCATGTCTGTTGCCCTGAGGTGGTGCCTCATTCTCCCTAGGACCCTGAGTAGCCATGACTGTACTAAACATCTCCATAGCTCCTCTCATTGCATTAAAAGCCTTACCCATCTCTGGTGGCAAGACAACTTGAGCTGGAACAACAGGTGGGGGTGGCACTTGGTTCTGGTTAGCTTGCTCATCTATCTCAACCTGATCAACCTGCTCCTCTGGTTCAACCTGGGGCGCTGGAGTCTTCTTAGTTGGCTTTCCCTTCTTACTTTTCTTAGATTTACGCTGAGCCACCATAGCCGCAAGCATTTCTTGATCAGCTGCTTGAGCTCTGGTATTAGAATTTCGAGTCCCAACCATTTCTGTGAATTCAAAAGAATGAATAGATTAGAAGGATTCTTAAAGTTAAGCTCTATTGCACGATCTAGAGTATGAAAGAAAGCGATACTTTTCCTAAATGTCTGCAGCCTCCTGTTCATAAGTATGGCGCGCTTCATACCCATAAACAAGACTCTACTGACACGGCTTCATAGACCCCTAGGACTCTCTAAACCTGTTGCTCTGATACCAAGTTTGTCACGACCCATTTTCTGAACGAGTTATGACACGGCACCTGGGGGCCAGGTGAACCAGACCTGCTAAACTTCTCATACATCTTTCAAAAACTCATAATAATCTAAATAAATAATAACTCTGCATCTTATAATAAATAGTCAATAAAACTTTAAAATACTTTAAGCGTTAAATCTTAAAATGTGCACCATAACCCTTCTAACTCATTGTCTATGAAGCCTCTAAAAATGGAAGACTGTCATGTTGCACGAGACATGAAACCCTCGGCAATACTCAACTGAATAAATAAAGTAAATGAAGGAACTGGTAAGGAAAGCTGATATGTCTCCACTGAAAGTAAAGCGGAGCTCATCAACAACTGAGGATGTGAGGGAGAGTCCTAGCCTGTAGTCTGATCGCCTCTGTGACCTGCGTCTACGTTGACGAAGCCAACATAGGTTCCAAGAAAAATGAACGTGAGTAACGAATCGCTCGTCACCCAGTGAGTATCATCGACTCCCTCACTAAGGCCGGAACGAGAGTTAATAAAACATGAATGCGTAAACTTTACTTTAAGACAGCTGAAACAATAGATCCAAAATAAACTCTTAAATATTGCAAAATAGCTTATACTTTCTTTCTTTAGGGAGTGCCGCGCAAGTCTGACATCTTTTCTTTCTTTCTCTTTCCTATCCCTGTGGCGTCCCACAGTTCAAAGTCTGACATGCTAGCATTCATTGCCCGACTATGGCAATACAACATAGTGCCCGACTATGGCACAAACCTACCCTGTCAGGGTAGTTTCGGGATAAAACGCAACCCGACTATGGTCACGCTCCGCAGCCCGACTATGGCTACGAACATGTTTACCCTTCTCAGAATTTAAGGTAGCTCCCAAAAATATTTCAAAAATATTGCTTGGCACCAAAGGCCTCAATTTGAACTTAACCTTTCATGTAAAATCTCATCATAGCTTCATTAGTTTTCAAACACAAATAAATCTTGAAATTATTTTATAATAATTATAAATTAACATAAATAATCTCATGAAATCATACTCAAGTAAATGTATGTTATCGGGATGTAAGGAAGCTATGAAACATAATTCTAAATACTTGATACTAAAGAACAACTTGGAAACATTAATGGATAATGAACGTTTGCCCGCTCCAATCAAACGTACATTAACTTCTCTAAAGCAATTTATCAAACACCTTAAATACATGCACTTTGTGAGAAAAGCACCTTAGAAAGGGTATATTTCAACTCACCTCAATTTCCTTGAATCTAATTGCAAGTGTAACTCGACGTACTTCACGTTACCAACCAACTACAACAATCAATTTACGTAATCAATCCCAAAGTTCTCATCTTTACCTCAATTTAAGAATTTAGGTCCAACCCTTAACTTTCTAGGTTTAAAGAAATTCCCCAATGAATATAATCTATTAGAATGCTAAATTCTTTTGTATAACAGCGATATAATTTCATTAATACGTAGGAAGGACTTACCTTGATGTTAACTCGGAGATTGAATCGCAGGAGGTCTGGTTCCCTGTTTATGTTCGACGGAGGGGATTAGCTTGCGGGAAGCACGCCAAAAGAAAGGCTCTGTCTGTTTTGGTTGCCTTGCTCCATTATTCTAATATTATTTAGTTATAAGATTTTGTTTGGAATAGTCTATATTTTAGGTAACTTGGCTAATTAGCCAACTTAATGTAAAGTCCATCTACGTTAAGTTGGCTTTAACTTTTGGCACCTCTAGCAATTTCTTCCTCCACTTTACATACAATTAAATATTTACACATTATCCATGATGCTTAACTTATTTTTACCATACACTTCATACTCGGACCTCGCCATAATATTTGAAACGGCCTTACGTAAATAATTTTTCACGCCAATAAGTGTCCTAAAACTTAGAAATTTTGGGAAACGTCACGAGTATAAGATTAATACATACTATATCATATGAACTTACAAAGAATTATACATACATTACTTAACTTTTATGGATTACCCTTACACCTCACTTGTAAAAAAATGGGTCTTACAATTAACTACTCTTTCGTTGCTTACTTCCATTTTTATTTTTTACAATCGGAATTAAGTGGATTTTTTATTAACTGCTCTTGAGATTAATACTTTGATTTTTTGTCCTATTGAATATAAGTTGAAGCTACAGAGGAAAGAGTTACTAATTCTGATCTTACGGCAGGGAAATAAAGATGTAATTTTGATTATAGTTAATTTCCATTATTGGTGTTATGGTATATGGAAGCAGTGTTCGATAACTTGTGAACGTTTGTCAAGCCTCATTAATGTGCTGGCCCAATCACTTTTATGAATTCATATTAAGGATTCAATTAATGTATACTCCAAGTTACTAAACTACATTTTCATTTGGAGTAAACTACTTAAATGATTACTCAACTTTGATAAATGAGTAACCAAAGTCATTTTGCTTTGATTTGTACTAATAAAATCATTCAATTTAAGATAATTCTCATTAAAAGTCATTGTAGCCGGATTTTGCACGATGTGGCATTTTAATTTTTATTTATATACATGAGGGTACCACTTTATTTTCCATGTAGGACTTTCTAATGAGTTGATTTATTTTTATATGACAAGAAATGATATAATTTTTTAAATATTGATTTACTTTTGTAAATTTCATATTTCAAGTGTTTCTTCTTATTATTTAAAGAACTTCTCTAAACTTTATATTTTAAAGAACATTTGACTTCTATAAATTTATTGCTATGACCAAAATTGAATGACTAATGTAAACTCTGTCAAAAGTAGTGAGGTTGATGCAGTTATATTTCAGACCTTTGTACCAATGATGTGTGCAAGTGTAGTGAGGCGTTATGCTACTTTTGACAGAGTTTACATTAGTCATTCAATATTGGTCATGGCAATAAGTTTACAAAAGTCAAATGTTACTTTAAAATATAAAGTTTAAAGAAGTTCTTTAAAATATAAGAAGAAATATTTAAAATATGAAATTTACAGAAGTAAATCAATATTTAAAGAAGAATGGATGAACCTTTTCGCTTTTCGAGAGTCAAACTGGATGAACTTTGACCAACAATTTAAGATGATTTTTTTTATCATATTGATATGCGAAGAGTTGCATGTTATAGTACTTTTTGTATAGTTTTTGAATATGAAAATTTTTATTTGAAAATATTAATTTAATATAGTCTAATTTAGGTTCAAAGATTAGTCAAATTGACTTTCAAAAAGTGAAAAGGTTCATCCTTTTTGAAACGGAAGGAGTATATCACTTCTAGTCAGATAGAAATAAATCAACTCATTAGAAAAATCCTACATGGAAAAAAATGAGACCCACATGTATTTAAATAAAAATTAAAATGCCACGTCAGATTTCTGGTGAGGTGACTGTGTAAAATCCAGCTACAGTGGCTTTTGATGAGAATTATCTTAAATTGAATGACTTTATTAGTACAAATCAAAATAAAGTGACTTTTCGCTCATTCTCAAAGTTGAGTGACAATTTAAGTAGTTTACCTTTTTCATTTGCTCGAAAGGTTATTTATTCTTCAATATAATGTTGCATAGTCACCATTCTCTTCTACAAACACTAACTCTTTCACTTTGTTTTTCCTCTTTCTATGTGCCTGTTACTCGAGCCAGTAGATCAACTCGAAAATTGGTTTACTATAAATAAAATCAGATTGGGTCCTAATTATTGAGAAAATCCGTTGGTAATTGACTTGGTTTATATCTGCCCAACTGGTAATGGTTTAACAAGCCGTTTTATTTACGTCTTGATAACATTACAACTATAGCATTCTCCTCCGTTCTCTTCATATTCTGGAACACCTTCCAACATGCAGAAAATGAAATTTAAGTTATGCATTTTTAATTTAAAGCAGAACAATACATTGTATAAACTACTTTCACAATCATCTTTTTCATTACTTAATTGATGTGTCATACAAAACTACTTTAATAACTTTGTTTAACATTTTCAGTTACCCAAGTTCCCTATACTTTTCTCTAAATTGGCGATGTGTTTCTATACTAAAACAAAATTGAGTTTTTCTACGCAACCACACTAGCAGGAAGATTCATATGACAGGAAATTCCGCCCCTGCTTACACGACATGTTAGAGAAAAAGGAAAAAAAATAGTAGAACTGAATATAACTTAGCTGCATCGTTTGGAAATTTTCATATGCTTGGACACACAAACACACACATTATTGCATTGAGAGTTACCACACTCTCTGTGCCTTTGACATTTCAAATGTTTAGCCATCACATTATTGACAACCACATGGTATGGTCAATGCATTGCATTATTAGCAAGTCGAGTTTTGGATATTTTGTGGATGCTATATCCACAGCCTCTGCTGACCAGTCTACTATTTCAAGAGCAAGTGGGACTAGTAATGCAGATGATGGTTCCCATATTTAGACTAGTAAATTTTTTACATTAATAGTCGCTAAGTTGAGCGGTAGGAAATATCCTGTTGAACGCTAATAATTTCACACCACAGCTGATCACTATTACCATTGTATCATCTTTTTCTCCATCTTTGTTTCTCTTATCCCATTTGTAAGGAAAATAAAGAAATGGCTATTCTTAGTGCAACAATACAAGTTGTCCTACATGTTCCTCTTGATAAAGCACTCTCACTTGCCACCAAACAACTCGTTACTTCCTGGGGTTTTTATGAAGAAGTTGAAAAACTAAAAAGAAGCTTAGAGATGATGCAAGCTTTCTTCCATGATGTTGAGAGGCGAAAAGTTGAAGAAAACTTGCCTTGAAACATTGACTTATGATGCTGATAATGTGCTAGACAAGATCCTGTAGGAAACTCTTCGACCCAACATCAATATCCCAAACAAAATAGAAACCTTCATTTAGCGTCCCAAAATGGTTGAAGAGATCAGAGCAATCAACCAAAATCTGAAAGAGATTAACGAACAAGCTCGGGGGTTTGGCCTCCAAGGATTGACAACACTTGCTCGTTCAATAATTCTGGAGCAAGAAAGCTACGGCGGTAGGCGGCGTGAGACTGTATCCCACACCATCGACCAAATCTTTGTAGGAAGAGATGTAAAGGCATCTCAAATAGTGGAAATCTTGACTAATCAGTGAGAAGAAATTCTTTTTGTCCTTTCCATTGTTGGAATGGGAGGACTTGGAAAAACAAGTCTGGCACGAAAAGTTTACCACGATCCAGAAGTCGAACGGAATTTCGAGAAGAGGATCTGGGTCTGTGTATCTGACATTTTTTATGCCAAGAATCTTTTCGAGTTGATGTTAGAATCTATGTCGCACACAAATCTTCAACTCAAAAGTGAAGAGGCCATCCTAAATAAACTTCAGGAGGAGTTGAGTGGCTGAAGGTACTTGCTTGTACTCGATCATGTGTGGAACGAAAAACCTGATTTGTGGCAAAGTTTTAGAAGGCCTTTGGAGGGAATCACAAAGATCTCTGGAAGTTGCATTCTCATAACTACCCGAGACAAACAGTGACATCAATTACTGCATCTCCTCAAAGAGTGTTTGGGACTGAGGAAGTACCGACTGACATGGAGATCATTGGGAAGGAAATCGCGAATAAGTGCAAAGGCCTACCACTCGCAGCACAACTTGTAGGAGGTGTTCTTCAGAATCAGGGAAAAGAGGCATGGTTGTTCATTTTGGAAACCAAGCTTTCCCGAATAGACAGTGTAGAAGATGCCCTTAACCAAATTTTGAGGTTGAGCTATGATCATTTGCCATTAGCATTTCTCAAAAGATTCTTTGTGCTTTGTTCAATTTTTCCCAAAGACTATAAATTATTCAGGGAAGACATGGTCCAACTCTGGATGGCAGATGGGTTACTCCATTCCCGAAAAGAAAACCTGGACATAGGTAATGAATATCTCCACTTTTTGGTGCAAAATTCATTGTTACAAGATGTTGAAATAGACATATATGGAATGTTAAATTCATGCAAGATGCATGATCATGTTCATGATTTGGCCCATGATGTCTTGAAATCTCCTGTTCATGCTTTTGGTTTTCTTTTGATAAAGAAATAAGAAAAATAAGATCTTTACGCACGTTAGTCTTGGAAGAAGATATATCTACTGGCGCATTGGTGAATGTAAAGTGTTTACGGGCCTTGATTTTGAAAGTTAATAAGGTCATGAAATTACCAACTGCAATTGGAAAGTTAATACATTTAGGGGTCAGTTTGGTTGAGATGCAAGTTATACATGGATTGTAATACATGGATTAGTAATACATGGATTAATAATGCAGGTATTGATAATACCAGGATTATTTTTTATTCGACGTTTGGTTCATATATGGTACTAAAAATATGATATACTGTGTACAATTTAAATTTGTATTTGGTTTAAAATTGTATTAAAATTTTCTTTACAATTATACCCTTGGACATAAGACATCAAAATCTAGTACTTATTCAGAATTTATAATTTATCATTCTACTTCTGGGCTAAAATAAAAGTTTAAATAAGTACAGCCTACAATAATGGAAAACACAATCAAGAAGTTAGATCGTATCTCACTCACAAGCGCATTGGATATTTCCAAAAAAAAAAAAAAAAGTTGCAAAGCATTCCAATTTTTAAAAGGTTCTGCTAGCTCCTAATTGTCATAAAAGAGATACAAAAAGAAAATGAGAACTCTAACTTTCAATGAGATTAACAGGAAGAAAATGGATGAAAACATGTTGGGCCTTTCTTCAGCTTTTTCTGCTCCCTCGATCTGTCTTTGTAAATTTGCATTTTGCATTTTTATGAACTAAATTCAACTGATTTTCTGAAAGGCAACCGGGGTTGCAAATTCCAATTTTTCAAGAATACAGAGAGCATCCACCATTATAGGAAAAGGTATGATCAGAAAACATCAAGGGTAGTTCTGTCATTCCAAATCGTTATCCAGGTATTGTTAAACCAGGTATTGCTTATTCCATGTTGACCTTGGTATTAGATAATACTGAAATTGGAGTATAAGTAATACCAGGACTAGATGTACTAAAGTTGTTTTTTGTAACCAAACATTGTATTAGAATAGTGCAGAGTTTAATACCAGGATTAACTCTTTTATACAGCATACCAAACGACCCGTTAAGGTATCTCGACTTGTCAATGACTGGAATTGCTGAACTACCAGATTTTGTTTGCAAGCTTTATCTTTTGCAAACTTTAAGAGTACCCTCCTTAAGAAAGCTTCCTAATGGAATGAAGAAATTAGTAAGTTTGAGACACCTCTATCTGATCGGTTCCTCTGCTGCATCAACAATATTTCCAAGTCATATAAAAAGGTTAAGTTGTCTGCAAACACTAAATTTTTTCAATGCAATTTCTAAAACTGGTTGCCGAATTGAAGAATTAGGCTGTTTGCAAAATCTCAGAGGTGAAATGCAAATCATCAATCTCCAATTTATATGGAACAAAGAAGAAGCTCGAAAGGCACACTTAAATGAACAATCCAACATGCACAAGTTGGAGTATTCTTGGAGTGACACCAGAGTGCAAAGTGAGGGGTGTGACAAGTCCGTGTTAGACGGACTTGAACCCCATCCCAACTTGAAAAGCTTAAAGATAGAGAACAATTTGGGTGCTATATTTCCTGGGTAGGTCAAGGTAAAGTTGCCACATAATTTGGTAGAGCTGAGATTACATTACTGCAATTGTGATGAAATTACATCCCTAGGCCACCTGAAACTCCTCCGGGACCTACATTTTATAGTGTTGAGGTTAAAAATAATGCATCAAGCAAGAGTACCCAAGCGTTCCTGGCACTTAAAAGACTAGTCTTGAAGGATATGTCGTTACTTACACAGTGGAAGAAAGCAGAGTTGACACCAACTTCAAATGGAGGTGGAAGTGGAGTTACAGCAAGAATGTTTCCTAAACTTGAGAAGCTGGTCATTGAGAAGTGTCCACTGCTGAAAACTACTCCAAATCATTTTGAGATTGTTGGAGGAAGAGTTACTTGATCAGTCGACTGTTGACTGGATCACTAATGCTGACTGTACAAGATTAGTTAGTTAAGCTAACAAATTAGTTAGTTACACACATTAGTTAGTTAAAGTAGTTATGGTTTGTTATAGGTTGGTGGATACAGCTGTATAAATATAGGTAGAGTAGATATTTTGTTGTATCTTAGCTCATTTTATCAACTGCATTGATATAAAAATCTTCTCTCTAGATTTTTCCATTTCTCAACTGCCTCTTGTCCATTTTAGTTCTAGGGCTAAGCTTGAATAACGACATGGTATCAGAGCAATCCGCCATTGATATGGCGTGAAATTTTAATCCTTCCTGTTCCGCTGCTATTTCTCTGCATTTTGCACATCTTCTACTAGTCTTTTGAATTTTTGTAAACCCTAGCTATGGCGAATGGTGTTGTTTCATCATCAGGGACAATGAATGTTCCTGTGGAGAAAATTGACTATAATCATCCACTGTTTTTGAGTCCTTCTGATACATCTGGAGTGACTTTATTGCTTTGCAACTTACTGGTCCTGAAAACTACTCTATGTGGAGTCGTGCAATGAAAATTGCTATTTTAGGGAGAAATAAACTGGGTTTCATTGACGGCACTTGTAAGAAGGAGAATTTTGACTCAGATTTGGAGCTACAATAGGATAGGTGTAATGCAATTGTCCTTTCATGGATCATGAATTCAGTTTCCAAGACATTGCTCAGTGGAATCATCTACTCTTCGAGTGCTAGTGCAGTTTGGAGTGACTTGAAGGAAAGATTTGACAAAGTAGATCTTTCTAGAATTTTTCAGCTTCACAAAGAGATCGTGACAATGTCTCAACTCTCAAGGTACAAACACTGTTTCTGAATATTACTCTAATCTGCGATTCCTTTGGGATGAATTTTAGTCCCTTATACCTACCTACCCTGGATGTGATTGTGCAAAGTCTAAGGACTATATTAAACATATGCAAAGGCAGGAATTATTGCAATTTCTTATGGGGCTTAATGAATCCTATGAACATGCTAGAAGTCAAATTATGATGATGATTCCAACACCCACAGTTAATCGTGCTTATTTTATGGTTCTTGAGAGGGAAATCCAGAGATCTATTTCCCATGGTTTTGTCCCTAATGAAAAGACAGAGAGGACTGCTTTATTAACTAATAGAGGAGGATATAACAATCAGCCTAGAAAGTCCTACAATGCATATTCTGATTACTGCAATACTAAGGGTCATTATAGAGAGAGGTGCTTCAAACTCATTGGGTATCCAAATGATTATAAGTCTAAGAAGAGATCTGTAAACAGTTACAATAGTGGAAATAAAGCAGGTTCTTCAGGTGCTGCTTCACAAAGTGTTCAGAACAAGGCTTATAATGTCTCTATAGATGATCACAAACAACATGCACATGGTAACTATAGCCCCTCCAATGTTGGTTCCTCTTCCTCTGCTCATATCAGCCAGTACCAGCATGGAGAAATGTCAAGAATTCCCCATTTCACTCCTGAGCAATACAATCAGATCATAAAACTTCTTAGCAAGGAAAATGCAATAGAGGAAACAATAAATATGGCAGGTACTATCAATGCTTTCCTTGTTGATAGTAATATAAGAGAATGGATCATTGACACAGGTGCAACAAACCATATGACCTCAGATATACTGTTGCTAACTAATATAATCCCACTTAGCATCCTAGGGTCCAAGAAAGTTCATCTACCAAATGGTGATGTTACTCATGTCACACATATAGGTTCCTGCAAAGTTACTAGTGATGATACAGTGAACAATGTTTCGTTCATTCCTGAATTCAAATATAACTTGTTGTCTGTCTCCAAAGTGACTAAGGACCTTAATAGCTCAGTCACTTTTTATCTTCAGTTTTGTGTGTTCCAGGACCTCTACAATGGGAAGGTGAAGCAGATTGGTAAAGAAAAAAATGGCCTATACACATTGCTTCCCACAAGTGTTACTGAAAGCTGTGATGCAAATGCAGTGAAAGGATTGAATGTACAAAAGGAAGATCTAGATGTTGAGCTATGGCATAAAATATTAGGGCATGCTTCAGTAGGAGCATTGAAAGATATTTTTCATTTGTCAATAAGTCGGTGCAAGAAAGCCTTAGACAGCTGTACAGTATGCCCACCTTCTAAGCACACCAGGTTGCCCTTTCCCATTAGCACTAGTTGAGCTACTGACATCTTTCAATTGATTCATATAGATGTGTGGGGTCCCTATCATGTACAAACTTTCAATGGAAATAAAATATTTCTGACAATTGTTGATGATCACTCAAGAATGACTTGGCTTTATCTTTTAAAAATGAAAAGTGATGTTATAGTAGTTCTTAAGGACTTCCTGAAGCTTGTTCAAACTCAGTTTAACAAGATAGTCTAAACTGTGAGGTCTGATAATGGGACAGAGTTTGTGAATGAAGATTGTAGTGCCTTGTTTAAGACATATGGAATCATTCATTAGAGGACTTGCACTTATACTCCCCAGCAGAATGGTATAGCTGAGAGAAAGCATAGGCATGTGCTGGAAGTTGCAAGAGCCTTGAGATTTCAAGGAGCCATTCCCTTAAAATTCTGGGGACACTGTGTCCTAGCTGCCACATATATTATAAACAGATTGCCCTCTACAGTTTTGGGAGGCAAGTGCCCCTATGAAGTGCTTCATAAGCATGAGCCCAAATGGGAGCATTTTAGAACACTGGGCTGTTTATGCTATGCAAGGAGGCTTAACAACCATGACAAATTTGATTCAAGGGCAATAGCTTCTGTATACATGGGGTATTCTGAATTTAGCAAGGGTTACATCCTTTATGACATATCCAAAGGTGTATTCTTTATCAACAGAGATGTCATCTTTAAGGATTTTATTTTTCCTTTCAGGCATAAGAAGTCCAGCATATAGACCTTGTTTCTGAACATGCATGATCAAGCTAATTTGTTGCCTATGGATTCTGTTGCAGCTCATTATAAACCCCTCAATCTAGGGGGGAGCTATGGAGCCTCTTGGACATGATCTTCTAGTTACTGTACCAAATACACTTGACTCCACTAGTTTACCTGTAGCAGAATCAGTTCCACCACTTTAGGGGGAGATATCTGCAGTTGACACTGATACTTTTACATTGCCTAGTACTGTATTGCCTGCAACAGAAACAACTCATGAAGCATTTCCTGTCCCTATTCCTGTCAAACAGTCTACTAGATCAAAGAAGGTCCCTATCTGGATGACAGATTATGTCATGCCTAGTAAATCTAAGGCAGCCTACTCTATTGCTCAATCTGTGGATTATAGTGTCTTGAGTGCAGCATACCATAGTTATCTTACGGCTTTCTCAGCTGCTATTGAACCTAAATGCTTCTCAAAGGCTAAGCAAGACTCCAGGTGGGTGGAAGCTATGAGAGCTGAAATCCAGGCCTTAGAAGACAACAAAACCTGGGAATTAGTTCCTTTACCACCTGGTAAGGTTCCCATTGGTTACAAGTGGGTCTACAAGGTGAAATACAAAGCAGATGAGGAGATTGAGAGGTTCAAAGCTCGGCTAGTTGCCAAAGAATACAGTCAGAAAGCTGGTCTAGACTATCATGAAACATTTTCTCCAGTAATTAAAATAGTCACTGTCAGAACAGTCTTATCTGTTCCAGCAGCTGAAGGGTGGCACATCCATCAAATAGATGCGTATAATGCATTTCTACAAGGTGATCTTCATGATGAAGTTTGTATGACATTTCCGAAGGGTTTTACAAGCCAGGGGGAGAAGCAGAGAGTTGTTTGTAGGATTGTTAAATCCCTTTATGGACTCAAGCAAGCCAGCAGGCAATGGAACATAAAGTTGACAGAAGCACTACTTAACATGGGATTTATGCAGAGTCACTTAGACTACTCCTTGTTTACAAAAAAGAAGGGGTCATACATTGTTGTGGTATTGATTTATGTGGATGACATGTTAGTTGTTGGAAATGATCTTGGCATGGTTGAGGAGACAAAAGAGCAGCTGCATAAAGAATTCAAGATCAATGAACTAGGAGAGTTGAGATACTTTCTGGGAATAGAGTTTAGTAAGTCACACAAGGGCATATTATTGAACCAGAGAAAGTATGCACTTGAGCTCATCTCTGATATGGGGTTAAGTGCAGCTAAACCAGCTTGGACTCCTATAGACTGCAACCAAAAGTTCACTACTAAAGAGTTGGACTATATTTCAGGTGTGAATAATGATGAGCTGCTTGAAGACAAAGAGAAGTATCAAAAGCTGATAGGGAAACTATTGTACTTAACACTGACTAGACTAGACATTGCTTTTGTTGTTCATACTTTAAGTCAGTTTCTTCAACAACCCAAGAAGTCTCATTGGGAAGCAACAGTAAGGATTGTAAGATATATAAAAAGAGAACCTGGTCTTGGAGTACTTATGAGTAGCAGGAAGTCAAGAAAAATCACAGCATATTGTGATCCAGATTGGGCATCCTGTCCAAACACAAGGAGGTCAGTTACAGGCTTTGTGATCAAATATGGAGAATCATTGATATCCTGGAAATCAAAGAAACAAAGTACAGTCTCTAGAAGCTCTGCTGAAGCAGAATACAGAAGCATGTCAGCCGCAATTTCAGAGCTTATATGGTTAGGAGGGTTATTCAGAGAATTGGAAATAGAAGTAATCTGGCCATTTGATCTGCTTTGTGATTCTAAAGCGGCTCTACAAATAGCTGCTAATCCAGTGTATCATGAAAGAACCAATTACATAGAAATTGACGGCCACTTCATTAGGGAGAATATTCAGAAAGGGCTTGTAAGAACTACACATATATCTACAGGGAATCAACAAGAAGACATTTTAACAAAGGCATTGACAAGAGCTCAATATGAATATCTGGTGTCCAAATTGGGTGTGATAAACATCTTTTCACCCACCAGTTTGAGGGGGAGCGTTGGAGGAGGAGTTACTTGATCAGTCGACTGCTGACTGGATCACTAATGCTGATTGTACAAGATTAGTTAGTTAAGTAAACAAATTAGTTAGTTACACACATTAGTTAGTTAAAGGTAGTTATGGTTAGTTATAGGTTGGTGGATACAGCTGTATAAATATAGATATAGTAGATATTTTGTTGTATCTTAGCTCATTTTATCAACTGCCTCTTGTCCATTAGTTCTAGGGTTAAGCTTGAATATTAACAGAGATCCTACGTAAATCGGTAAATTAAAGATTGACGGAGTCGACAGTGATATGCCAGTGTTGAACATTTGCAGCAGCTTGACCTGGACCTTAGCATCGAAAGTGTCTCCAGATGAGTGGCTAAACAACTTGCAGAGCTGACAGTAAATTTTTTTCCCAAATTGACCTGTATCTTTCCATACTCATCAACTTGTGAATCTTCTCTTAAACATCTAGAAGAATCGGTGGATTCGGATGCATTCAGTTCTATTCTCAATGGCATTCAGCAACAGTACCTTGACATGTTGTCGAGTCTATATGGACGAACACATTGGATTCTCTGCCTATGCACCTCTTTGCCCTAACATCCCTCCATATAAATCGAGGCTCTTCCTAATAGGCTAGAATACCTTACTTCTCTGACAAGTTTATATCTACGGAACTGCAAAAGGCTACACCATGTAGACTTCGTAGATGCCATGCCTAACTTATTGCAATTGTGGATTGAGTGCCCATCATTAGAAGCTCTGCTCTGTCGGATGGGCTCAACAATCTTACTTATTTAGAAGAGTAGAAGACTAGAGCATCTGCCCTCCAAACATGCCATGCAAATTAAAGTTTCTGATAATTGAAAACTGTCCAATCAGAGGGACCCCAACTCACAATGGTCCAAGATTTCCCATATTCCATATATCCATATAAATGACGACACAATCATTCAACATCACCCTAAGTCTCTTTCACTTCTACTTTTGTTGCGCAAAGTAATTTAACTAACACTTATATTTATATTTATTTGAAATCAAGAAAATTGAAAGCTATGGAGGAATTTCCATTTACAATTTCTAATGAGCCTTACAATTTACTATGCAAACATTTCTCTTTTTATTAATTTCTCAAAATATTGCAAATAGGTAAGCAGTGCTTCATGCATTCAAACTTTTATTAATAGTTATATAAGCCTTGTACCAAAAGAAATAGATAACCTGCAATAATAAATGGTTATGTTCAGAAGACACTTTTCTACAATATCATGGATGCGCCCAAAAAAAAAAGAGAAAAAATAATAAGAACATTATGAATGTCTCTTTTATTATTTATGCATGTGACTGCATTGTGGACGATTACCTTTTATTCTAGTGGTTATGGCTATGATGCTAGGGTGGTTTTAAACAAGAGGAATTACCAATACTTTAGCATAACCTTATGGATGGACAAAAAATAATAAGATTAGATTTTGGTTTAGAAATATTGAAGGAAGTCAAGCAAATAAAATAAACATGAAGAATGTACAAATACAACTACTTTGCGATTGAGCACTGGTGATTGATTAATATAAAATGTGCAAATGTGAATTCTTTGTTGGAATAATTTCCATCAAGGCATACAAATATAAGGAATAGATAGTGAATGCTTTCTGTTAATATTGCTAAGAGTGTCTATGTTTTCATTTATTTTCCTACTGTAAGATGCGCACAAGTACTTCTTGTTGACACCCAATTTTGTCCCGAAATTTTTAATTAGCGTCTAATTATGTTTAAAATAAAGTTTATTTTTTATAATAAATTAAGTTAATAATTTTAACGTAAAAAGACCATAATTGCCCTTCATTTTGAATCCCGGCCTATTTACGCAACACCCAATTTTTTCTTCTGAGCCCAATTTGAAAACCCCTACCCCTCCCACTATAAATCCTAAAACCCTAGCCCACAATCACTATTCATATCTCCCTCATTCCCCACTTACAAAAAAACCCTTACCAATACACCTCCCTCTCCTCCATTTTCACACACACCATTTACATATACACACAAAAAACCCTCCCCTTTTTTTGGACCAAAAAAAAAAGAAAAGAAAATCAGATATTAACTCTCTTATCTAACATTAGAATCAACACCACCACTCTGGGATCTCCTCAAAAATCCATTACATATACGCATGTATTTTTACAGACCAAGAAAATCGACTTCGTGTTTATAATCCGTTGCCGGAGTACTATTTTTCTCTCCCTACTGAATCGAAACTAAAAAAGGGGTTGGGGGAGTGGTAGCGACGCCACTACCCAGTTGGTGTTGCTCCTCCACCTTGGGTTACTGTTGTCGCTCCCCTGTTTCGTTTGTTACTTGTGCACCGTGATTATGCTAGAAAATGTTTCAAACAAGGATGATTTTTGGGATTCTGGGTGTTCGTCTGGCTGTTGTTCTTGTCTTGTTTATTCGGGATTTTGGCTCAATATTGTTTGGATTTGTCCTTGTCCCTCTGTTTGTTGTTGAAATTAAGAAAGTAAAATAAAGGGGAAGGAGTTGCAGCGGCGCCGCTACGGCTTGGCGTTGCTCCTCCTCTCTGTCTCGGCACCATCTCATTCTTGTGCTTATATTCTTGTATATTTTGATCATATCACATTGGTTTTGCTGTGTTTGATTCGCTTGATTTTGCAGATCGTGAAATTTTGGTTTAAACCGTCACTATTTGTCTTCACCGGAAAACCCATTTCCAATTGACTCATATTATAACCCATTATCGGGTTCCCTGTTCTCATTGTTCTCCTTTGTTGGTTGATTTTTGATTGAAATTGAAAGTAGGAGTGGAGGGGTTAGTGGAGTGGAGGGGTTAGTGGTGGTGGATCAGGGGTGCCTGAGAGTATGGTTTTGGAAATAAGTTCGTCGTTTGGGTTGACTAGTTCGTCCATTTCTATGTCGAATTTGTCTGCTATTGGTGTTCAATCTGGGGGATGCTTTGCTGGATAAAAGGGTTAAGTTGATCCGTTTACTGTGATTGGACTTTTTCGTGAGAAGCTTTGACTCATTGGCTTGGTTATGCCATTTGACCCGTTTAAATGATTGGACTACTGTGTGCATTGACTGGATTTTCTGAATGCAGGCATCCATTTTTGATAAATTGTATCTACTATGGAATATTGAACTGATTTGAACAAATACTACGGTAATGGCCAATGAAAATACATATACATGTATTGAGGCCTCGGGATCGATTTGAACATGATACTACGCTTGAATTGAACCGTCCCGTTTCCGTGTCCCTAAAGCAAAAGGCGATGATGAATGTATGAAATTAATGTAAAGCAAGTCGAATAGAGTGTTGGGTTTGGTACCTGGCGTGCCAACCGGCCCGGGATCCGTGTTTGCAGCCGTACCAAATCCCGAGCCTCTATCCGATGCGCCATACAAACCTGAGCCTAAATTTTGCAAAAACAACCCCTTTATTATTATTATTATTACTACTATTATTATTATTCTTATTATTATATATTCTATTATTATTATTATTATTATTACTTTATTATTGTTAATTTATTTTATTAATTATTACACTTTATTATCGTACTAATCCAGTTTAATTCCTATTTTATTGCGAGGTACATCTTGGCACGGACAACTGGGAAACGCTTTTTGGCTAATTTATAAATGGGGATAGTCCGTTGCATTGGAGTTGTTTGGCTTGAATTTGGACCCGAGCATTCAGAAATAAGATTTAGGAATTTTAGAAAAATCCAAGGCTCCCGCGAGTTGATCATTTTCCGGGTTTTATCTTTAAACTTTGCCTTTCTTTCCTTAGAGATATTTATGCAAATAAATGTGTAAAAAATATTTTATTTATCAATAATATGTGATTGCTTGTATATTGCCTTACTTTATGTTCATTGCCTTTTATTGTGAAGTCGTTATTTAATTTATTGTAAATCGGGGCCGTCTTAGCAAATGCGTGCAAGTAAAAGAATATTTTGTAAATAAGCTTTTATTCGATTAATTATTCTTATTATTATTACTATTTTTAAATAATTCTTTTGAAAGAAAAGCACACTTGCAAATATTTTGAAAACCTGTCGGAGTAACCATATTTTACGGAATTTCGGAAGTGCCTTAAAAACCTTCTTCCGAAATTAATAAAACCTCTTACCTTTAGAATCTCTGAAATAAAGACCGTCTTTTTTATAAAAATGGAGTTTTTGCACGTATTTGTTAGTTTGGTTCCCTGTTTTCCTTAAATTGGGTGGCGACTCCAAACACTCCAAAAGAGTTAGTCCATCCTGTCGATATTCCTGAATTTATCCCTTCGGGGTAATTTTTGGGGTTCAACAGCATGGCGACTCCGCTGGGGAGCAATAAAGGTTTTGACCATAAAGGTTTTCAATTATTTGCAACTAGCATGCTTAATTTATTTTTGCTTTATTATATCTGTTTGTTTGTGTGCCACGAAAAGCATGTCACTACACCCTTATTTGCGCACATATAAACTGGCATTCCGTTCATATTTCCCCCACTCCTGGGAACCTCTTGCATTCTCACTCAAATATCCGCGAGGTGCGCCCATGCGCACCCGCACTTTTTTCCACTAAAGAACCCTGTGACGAGTTGGTACACCGGCGGCCATCGTAGGAGTAATTCGATTGCGAGACCGCTTGCCACTCACCTGTTAGCCTCAACCGTTAACCTACTATTAGAAGGAGATTAGGTCATGCATGCATATACACCTTAGTTAGGACCCGGTCCTTGGAACCGTTTTCCAGGAATTAAGAAACCGCCCTTTTGTCAACGGGTCCTTGAAACCCAACGAAAATGCATATTATGTGTTGTGTGATAACGAATCCTCAGTCCTAACCATGTTTTGAGCAAAATCAGATTTGGAATTTTGTCTCCTGTGTTGTCTTTTAGGTCGAAAAATGGAAGAATTTAGCAGAATTGAGATCATAGACAGAATTGATGTCCCGGGGAAGTTAGGCAGATTTGGTTGGTTTGTGTTTTGGAGATGGCCTGGTGTAGTGAGATCTAAGCGGCGAAGCCCCTGGTGTCTTTAAAAGGATCAGTGGGGTCCCTCTCGTGAATGGCTTTGCGTGTGTGCAGGCCTATGTTGATTATCCAGCTGCAACTTTATAAAAATTGAAGTATGCTTGTCGCATACTAGGAGAGCGAAGCCCCTGTGTCTTTGAATGACCAGTGGGGTCCCTCCTTGAAGACCAGTGCGGTCTTGGCTACCTAGGAAACTGAGAGGCTTGATCAAAGCCGAGGACCAGTGAGGAGCCTTATGAACAAGGTCTGTGAGCCTTGCAAAACCTAGGAAGCTGAGAGGCTTGTCTAAAGCCGAGGACCAGTGAGGTTTTATTTTGAAAGGCCGATTGGCGCCTTTCGTGATTTGCAGTCTGGTATTGTGGAGGCAGTTGAAAATTTCTTCCTGGATGTTGTAAAACAATTGGGAGTTATGCTTGGAGGAGTGTGGATGTTTGCAAAAGCTATGGAGGTTTGTTTCGGGTTTTAGGCATTTGGGTTTAGAATTTTGTGCAGATGCTGTTGAGGGCATGAGTTGTGTTAAAATTTTGAGTTAACACCAACCTTTAGAAGTTAGTTGGGGTAACGGAATTGCAGTGTCAAGGCGGATCGATTATTGTTATTATTTATTGCTTACTCTAAGTCTGAATTGCTCAAAACTGGCATGAACTATTTTTCGTTACCACTTGTTTGCGCGTCTTAGGCCCACCTCTGACACAAAGAGGCACCTTGCAGGATAGGACGCGTTCGCATATTTATTTACGCTCAAGTACTTGTGATTGTAACATGTTAATTGTTTGCCTTGCTTCTTTTATTTGCTCAAAATGCGTTAAATAGTAGGTGTTGCTTGCTTGTATGCAATCCTATGAATGACATGCAAACTATCTTAGTTACCCTTTAAGAGGTTTCTTTTGTTTTGTTTATTTCTTTAGCAAATGTTGGATTTGTGAAGTGGCTGACAATTCACCACGCAAAGGTTTCGAGATCTGATTGATGGTAGACGCTCTAGCCCGTGAATGATGCAGTACCAGAAGCTAATGGCATTGTTTGAAAGAACTTGGCAATTGAACTTAGTAGCATTATTTTCAATTTTAATTCAGATTGAGGCCCTGAATTGCATTATACTTTAAAGCTTATGTTAATCTGAATCAACTCATTTTGAATTTATGAAAGCTGAAATAAAATTCATCGCATTCTTACTATGTTATTTACGCTTGCATTTGTTTCCATTTCAAAATTAAAATTGATAAACCTGCCAAAGCTTTGCTTGTAATGTATGGCAAAACAACTGAACAATTTTAAAATGACGCACTGAAAAGTTACTGTCTGCGCTCTTTGGATATCGCACCATCTGTTAGAACTTCAACTGGGGCAACTTTTTTGGTGTATGGTGTTGAAGCAGTGGTGCAGAACTACGCACGGTCTGATTCCCAAGGAGGGATACGTAGGCTCCCCCATCGGGCTCGACCCTTTAGCATTTAAGTTTTCATTTTCCCCCAAGAAGGACAACTGGGGCAATTTTTGCAAAACGAGTTAGGGATGCGGAAGATAATAACTGGGGCAGAATTTTGCAAGAAGCGGTGCTGGTTATTAAAGATGAGGTGGCAAAAAATTATGTAATTGGTTAAGCAAACAGTGCAAAGTCTAAGACAAAGGACGTTCAGTTTGTTTTAAAATATGTTACAAGTTTAAGTCAAGGCAAAATTTTCAAAATGCATCTTTGACTTCATTTGCATGCTTATTTCACTCGCTATATTGCATTAATATATTTTATCTTGCCTCTATTTTTCAAAGTCCATGCTATTTGAGTTCATGAGCCAAGTTTCTGAAAGCAATTTGCAAATCCAAGTCCAATGAAGACGAGGAAGCAGCAGAAGCAGCAAGATCAGGATGAAGTCTGCACAAATCAAACGCTCCCCATTTCCTCCCCAAAGCTAACAATTTTTCTTTGAGAGCAGGAACATGAAAGCTTGCAATGAAAGGATCATTCACATTATGGATGAACAGTTTGTTGAACTCGCATTCAAAGTTGCCTTGCAGATTGCGTCGCAATTCCTTTTCATGACTTAAAGCATTATGCTTTGTCATGAGTTATTGCCGAACAGGCGGCATTTCTACCCCTATGACTTTCATTCCTAATAGGCGACAAAGCCGAGGCTTGTTTTGTGTTTTCAAAACTAAGCCAAATAGGGCATCGCTTTGTTTCAGGCTATAATCCGCACAAGGCCATCCTTGCCGGATTGTCTCGCCAATTGATTTATCAATGGCTATCGCGCTGACTATATTTCCGCACTACTTTGCTTTGCACTTGCTTTGAATTATGCCTTCGCACTTGCTTTAAAATTAACGCCTTGATTTACTCTTTCAGGTTGACCATCGACTACGAGGATCCTCTTTGTTGGACTATCTCGCCTATTGATTTGCCAAATGGCTCTTGCATTGCTCTACATTCCCGCATTACTTTGCTTTGCACTTGCTTTGAATTATGTCTTCACACTTGCTTTAAAATTAATGCCTTGCTTTACTCTTCCAGGTTGACCATCGTCTATGAGGATTCCCTTTGTTGGACTATCTTGCCTATTGATTCGCCAAATGGTTGACCACCATAAATTGAACATCAAATTCAATAAGAACTGGAGGCATTCAACGCTTTGCAGCACTATTAATACAAGCAACACGACCCAGTTTTGCTTATTTGTTTTGCATTATCTTGCCTTAATTAATCCAATTTGAAACTTTGTTTTGCAGGCTGCTATCAAATTTAGGCTCGTTCACCTTATATTGAACGTTTTGGGCTCATTCGCCTTACAATTGAATGTCTTGGGCCCGTTCGCCTTAAAAATGAACGTTATGTTACCTGCGTAGGATATAGATTAGCCAAGTCGACTCGAGATATTATGTCTCGTTAGTCAACTTATCTTATGAAAGCCTTGCATTTTACAATTCGTTCTTGCTTTACTTATTGTCTTGCTTTACTATTTCAGAATAAGGATCAGCTTAGAGGTTCTCCGGGCGGAGTACTTTGTCAGTTGATCGAATGAAGAACTTATCAATGATACCACAACCCGCATTTACAGTTTTATCACTTTATCTATTTCGTATTCCAATTATTACAATTTATTAGCAGTTGCATGCTTACCGCTTGTTGAGATTATTACAGGATTTTTAGCAGCACCGCAACAGCGTTTGGAACGTGGAGCTTTGCTTAGCAATGAACCAGCGCAATCGTTGATATGAGCTAGACTCGTCAACGAAGACCGGAAGAATCGTACCCGCATAAGTCATCCACCCTAGAGGTAAGTCTCTCGTTAATCCTAGAGTTTGGGGTTTGAGATTGAAGACAAGATGGCTCGGTTATCGAGATGCAGTGGAAGTTATGTCCGTGTAAACCCCTCTTTATGGGTGTGTCGTCGACCGCATTTTCATAACTTGGGTGATTACAAGCCTTTTTTCCCGCGCTTGAGTAGTCGTTACTATCTCGTCTTTGATTTTCAAATCGCGTCGAACTACATATGGCCTGATTCTCTTTCAACCCGAGATATGTAGGCAACTCGGAAACCGAAGTTCGGCCATGTCCATAAGCCTCGCAATTTGATCCTAGGAATCCGAGTCTTGGCTTTACCGTGACAAAATTGGCTTTCATGTCAACTTTCTTTACCCTGAAAACTCTTTCATCCTTTTCGGGTAAAGAGGGGCAGCTGCTGACACCCAATTTTGTCCCGGAATTTTTAATTAGCGTCTAATTATGTTTAAAATAAAGTTATTTTTTTATAATAAATTAAGTTAATAATTTTAACGTAAAAAGACCATAATTGCCCTTCATTTTGAATCCCGGCCTATTTACGCAACGCCCAATTTTTTCTTCTGAGCCCAATTTGAAAACCCCTACCCCTCCCACTATAAATCCTAAAACCCTAGCCCACAATCACTATTCAATATCTCCATCATTCCCCACTTACAAAAAAACTCTCACCAATACACCTCCCTCTCCTCCATTTTCACACACACCATTTACATATACACACAAAAATCCCTCCCCTTTTCTTGGACCAAAAAAAAAAAAATGAAAATCAGATCTTAACTCTCTTTTCTAACATCAGAATCTACACCACCACTCTGGGATCTCCTCAAAAATCCATTACATATACGCATATATTGTCACAGACCAAGAAGATCGACTTCGTGTTTATAATCCGTTGCCGGAGTACTATTTTTCTCTGCCTACTGAATCGAAACTAAAAAAGTGGTTGGGGGAGTGGTAGCGACGCCACTACCCAGTTGGTGTTGCTCCTCCACCTTGGGTTACTGTTGTCGCTCCCCTGTTTCGTTTGTTACCTGTGCACCGTGATTATGCTAGAAAATGTTTCAAACAGGGATGATTTTGGGATTCTTGGTGTTCGTCTGGCTGTTGTTCTTGTCCTGTTTATTCGGGATTTTGGCTCAATATTGTTTGGATTTGTCCTTGTCCCTCTGTTTGTTGTTGAAATTAAGAAAGTAAAATAAAGGGGAAGGAGATGCAGCGGCGCCGCTACGGCTTGGCGTTGCTCCTCCTCTCTGTCTCGGCACCGTCTCATTCTTGTGCTTATATTCTTGTATATTTTGATCAGGTCACATTGGTTTTGCTGTGTTTGATTCGCTTGATTTTGCAGATCGTGAAATTTTGGTTTAAACCGTCACTATTTGTCTTCACCGGAAAACCCATTTCCGATTGACTCATATTATAACCCATTATCGGGTTCCCTGTTCTCATTGTTCTCCTTTGTTGGTTGATTTTTGATTGAAATTGAAAGTGGGAGTGGAGGGGTTAGTGGAGTGGAGGGGTTAGAGGTGGTGGATCAGGGGTGCCTGAGAGTATGGTTTTGGAAACAAGTTCGTCGTTTGGGTTGACTAGTTCGTCCATTTCTATGTCAAATTTGTCTGCTATTGGTGTTCAATCTGGGGATGCTTTGCTGAATAAAAGGGTTAAGTTGATCCGTTTACTGTGATTGGACTTTTTCGTGAGAAGCTTTGACTCATTGGCTTTGTTATGCCATTTGACCCGTTTACATGATTGGACTACTGTGTGCATTGACTGGATTTTCTGAATGCAGGCATCCATTTTGGATAAATTGTATCTACTATGGAATATTGAACTGATTTGAACAAATACTACGGTAATGGCCAATGAAAATACATATACATGTATTGAGGACTCGGGATCGATTTGAACATGATACTACACTTGAATTGAACCGTCCCGTTTCCGTGTCCCTAAAGCAAAAGGCGATGATGAATGTATGAAATTAATGTAAAGCAAGTCGAATAGAGTGTTGGGTTTGGTACTGCGTGGCAACCGACCCGGACTCCGTGTTTGCAGCCGTACCAAATCCCGAGCCTCTATCCGATGCGCCATACAAACCTGAGCCTAAATTTTGCAAAAACAACCCCTTTATTATTATTATTATTATTATTATTATTCGTATTATTATATATTCTATTATTATTATTATTACTATTACTATTATTATTTATATATTATTATTATTATTATTATTATTACTTTATTATTGTTAATTTATTTTGTTAATTATTACACTTTATTATCGTACTAATCCAGTTTAATTCCTATTTTATTGCGAGGTACATCTTGGCATGGACAACTCGAAAATGCTTTTTGGCTAATTTACAAATGGGGATAGTCCGTTGCATTGGAGTTGTTTGGCTTGAATTTGGACCCGAGCATTCAGAAATAAGATTTAGAAAAATCCAAGGCTTCCGCGAGTTGATCATTTTCCGGGTTTTATCTTTAAACTTTGCCTTTCTTTCCTTAGAGATATTTATGCAAATAAATGTGTAAAAAATATTTTATTTATCAATAATATGTGATTGCTTGTATATTGCCTTACTTTATGTTCATTGCCTTTTATTGTGAAGTCGTTATTTAATTTATTGTAAATCGGGGCCGTCTTAGCAAATGCGTGCAAGTAAAAGAATATTTTGTAAATAAGCTTTTATTCGATTAATTATTCTTATTATTATTACTATTTTTAAATAATTCTTTTGAAAGAAAAGCACACTTCCAAATATTTTGGAAACCTGTCGGATTAACCGTATTTTACGGAATTTCGGAAGTGCCTTAAAAACCTTCTTCCGAAATTAATAAAACCTCTTACCTTTAGAATCTCTGAAAGAAAGACCGTCTTTTTTATAAAAATGGAGTTTTTGCACGCATTTGTTAATTTGGTTCCCTGTTTTCCTTAAATTAGGTGGCGACTCCAAACACTCCAAAAGAGTTAGTCCATCCTGTCGATATTCCGGAATTTATCCCTTCGGGGTAATTTTTGGGGTTCAACACGTCTTTCGTTCTCTTCATTCTGTAAATGTGAATTATGAATTGATTTTTCTCACTGGACTCACAAATTCTGCAAAATGTCTGATCTGCTTTCAGGTCATGTCGTCCAATGCAGCAGAAGCTGATTTTGCTGATTGCATAGAGCTGCAACCGGAGGTTTTCAATGTTTACCTTTTTCTTTCAGAGATTTGTATAGAAATATAATAGTAGCTTATTCATGCATGAAAATCTTTTTTTTAACCATGTCAGCTCAAAAGATTGAAACTTTGGAAACAATGGGGATTAGCAAGCCAAAAATCCATAAACCAAGTTGTTGCAAAACAAGTTTTAGAGGTTAGTTTCTGTCTTTTGTATTGTGTTTGTTACCTTGAGCAACCTCCCTTGCCCTGATAAGTCGGCATTTTACCGACTTTGAGCCTTCCTTTATAGGAACTTTATGTGTTTTTAAGCTAATTTTACGACCAATTCTTATGTAATGATGCGTGATTTCAGGTGCTACATAGTTTAAACGCTCGAGGCCAGAAACTGAGCGGAAAGAACACAAAAGAAGGCTGAGTCGAGTCGAAGTTGGAGTCGTGCGAAATGGAACAAGTTTTCAAGAATTTGTGCGGCTCAGCACAATATTGTGCGATAGCACAATGCTTAGCACAATGCTGAAAAAGACCCAATTGTGTGGTCAGCACAATCGGTCAGCACAATATTGTGCTGTCAGCACAATGCTTAGCACAAGAATGCAAAAACAAGCAGCAACTACCTCAAGTTTTCAAGGAATTGTGCGGCCAACACAATATTGTGCGGTCAGCACAATTGGGACAGAAGAAGATTTTTTGTGTAATTTTCTTAGGAGTATAAATAGGAAAGTGAGGTTTTATTACACCAACACTTATACTAAATTTTACTCTATATTTTGGGTGATTTTGGGAGCAAAGTTGGAGACTTAACATCATTTTGTAAGCTTCTAATCTTGTAACTTTAAATCTTGATTCCATATATCAATTCAAACTTATGTCCAACATGATTTCATCTTTTCATTACATCTTTATTACTATGATTCAAACCCTAGTTATGAGTAGCTAAACTCATAACTAGGGGTGCAATTATGCTATTGTGATAGAAAATTAATGGGTGTTGTTCTATTTCACTAACTATAACACAAGTAACAATTATCCAACTCCCCATTACAATAACATCAAAATTCCAAAATCCATGATATTTGGGATTTCTTGTCTACATTGCTAATTAAAGACTCGGAAGAGATTAACTAGTGTAGAATAGTGGAGTTGGCGAGGATTTGAGTTGATAGGCTATTCATATAGACTAACTCATGTAAAAGGAGTTACGCTCGGAAGAGGTCTCCTTTCCTCGGGTCATTGAGTAGTGCTTCAAGCATTCAACTAAGGCTTTGACGAGCGGGTTGTGAAAGATCTCTCTTAGGCCGGAAGGATTCTAGAGATCACGATTGGAATGCTCGACCATAATTATACTTGTGTTGGGAAAGTGAAGTAAAGACACCCGTTGGTTGGAAATCACTATTAGTTGGTTGCACCCCTAGTCTAGTAATATCGAACAACTTACTTATTTAATTGCTTGCACTTTAGAATTAATCATAGTTTTTATCAAACAAATCATACTTCTAGGACTCAATACTAAACCTCATTTGAATATCTATTTGCAACTCTCTCACTTGACATGCTAGTTCCCTTGGAAAATCGACCCCGACTCACATCGGGTATTATACTTAGACGACCGCCCTTCACTATTAATGGTGTAAGATTGAGCGTGGATCTAATTTTGGCGCCGTTGCTGGGGAACTACGGTTTCAATATTGAGTTGCATTAGTTAATCAAAGTTGTTTAGTTCGCTAGTCCTAGCATTTTACTTTTTGTTTTGGTTTTACCTTGTGTAGGTGAAACATGGCTTATAGGAGAAATCCTAATCGGAACTTGCGGAACCCTAATTACAACCAACAATTGGCGTATTAGAGTAGTTTGAGGAGTTGAGCTAGTTGGCTTAGTTCCAAACTTTGTGAACCGTTCTTGTTAAAATTGTGAATAGTAGTAATGTTCTTTGTAAATTGTAAATATTTGTTTGTGTGCAGTGTTTACTTGCGTTAGTTAGTTAGTTTAGATTAGTGGTAGTCATCTTGAAATGGCATCATGGCACCAAAAATTGGTCCCATATTGAAAATCCATACATGAGTGACTCTTGTCCTTATTGTGGCGGACCTCACCATTGGCAAGATTGTCAAATTGTTTCCGGGGGCAAGTTGTGTGCACCTTCTCAACCCTTTGAGTGGGACATATGTCATGAGTGTGGGGGTCAAAATGGCCATTAGGACGGTTATCCTAATATTCCTTATTCTTCTTCCAATGATTTTTATAATGATGCTAATGATTCTTATGAGTTTGATAGGGCAAATGCAAACATGAACATAGAGCTTGAACCCGAGTGGAAAGGCATCCAAGAGAGGTTTCAAGAAGAGATAGACCTATCGACTTCACAAGATGAATGCAATGAAAATGAAAGATTGGAACATTTGATGGAGCAAATACTTAAAAATAATTGTGAAAATTCCGAAGCCTTCAATGAGATAAAAGAAACGATCCATCAAAATGGCATAGCAATTCACAACTTGGAAACTCAATTGAGCCAATTGTTTGACACCTTCAATGATCAACAAGCTAAGGATGTTGCCAAATTTCAACAAAGACGTTATATGGAAGATGAGGTTGAGTTCCAAGAAGAATCCGCCATTGAAGATGTGCTTGAATATCAAGAAAGAATTATTGAAGAAAAGAACAATTGGGATGAAGAAGAAATTGTGAGCCGAGCTTGGCTCCGTGATCAAGCTTGAAAAATGAAAGTCCATGAAGCATGCCTTTACGACTTAAATATCGAAGGTTGGGATCTCAAACATGAAAAGGAAGAACTAGGATAAAGAGTGAACCAATTTGATCTTGAAGCTCGTGTCTTGAACATTCTAGTGCATGAAGTGGTTGAAGCCTCCGAGGCTCAACATGAAGAAGTAGTGAATGATATGCTAGAAATGAGTGAATTTGTGGAAGAGAGCACAAGTCAAATCATGGGAACTCATGAAAGTGATCACATCTTCAAGATATTTGGTGATGATGCTGTGAACAAGAAATGTGTGTTGGAGTCTAGAGCGGAAATGAAAAACTCTTGTGATGAAGGCTCTAGCACATGTGAAGAAGAGGATGTCATGCTTGGTGCTCCATTGATGTTAAAACAATTGGAACCTCATTCACTTCACTTTTCAACTCTATGTGTGGATGAAGCAATAGAAGTGGAAGAATAAGCACCTTCGGAAAATTTTGGCGTTGATGAGCAAAATGAGTACATTCTTGAATTTTCCACGCCAAGAAGGCAAAATGGCATTCCCCACTTGAAAGCGAAGAAGTGCAAAATGAAGAATCCGGCTTCGCAATCTTGGAAATATGTGCCCCCGCCTAAAGAGCATAACAAAAAGCATGAAGCGATATTGGGAAGAAAATTCACCTTCACCAAGTGGAGAGAAAAGCACCATGGGTACCGTCTAGCCAAGACGTTAAATAAAGCGCTTTTCGGGAGGCAACCCGAATCCCTTTAAAATTTTAGTTGTTATTTGATTGCATGTTAGGATTAGATTAGTTTTTGTAGTTATTTTTGATCATCTCACATGAATCCCACATGTAGTAGTTGTTAGGATGCATGATTTAAGGCATAAACGTTGGAAAAAATGGATTGCACAGGGTGTGGGGCGGACCATTCAATGAGAGAAGGCAGACCGCTCACTATCTATCTTGTGCCGCTGCCACTACCACTCCACTCCAGACAGAGCCTGCCGATACTCAGCCGACCCTTGAGGGTCCCACTGCTGCTGAAGCATCTATCTCTCCACCGACCCTTGAGGGTCCCTTGTCCACCGCTTCTGCTACATCCAGCTCTCCACCAGCCACTGAGGGCTAGCTATGATTGGGAACATTCTTTTACTCATTCTCTTAGATGCTTTCATAACTTTTAGTTGCATTGGGGACAATGCATACTTTTAGTTTGGGGGGGTGGGTACTTAAAGAATGTCATGTCACCATGACATGGTGTTATGTTTGATGTATGTACAAATGTGTTTATGTTAAGTTGTTAGTACATATATGTTTAGCATCCAAAAAAAAAAAACATGGTATTCCCATAAACTACGCTTGGGATGCTACCTTTTCTTTATCTGATTCACTCCCGGGTGATACGTAGGCATCCCATGTGGGTGCGAAAGCCTCATTTGGGTCCGAACAACCATTTTCATTGTAAATACCATGTTGCACAAAATTTTTTTGAAATAACCTCCTTGGTTTTTCTTTGCCATGGTTCTTTTCCAAGGAAGTAATTGTGTTGAACCGGGCATCTCTAGTACTAGTTTAGTATTTAGTTGTGAATAATGATGATTAGTTGTGGATTCTTTCTCCTTAGCAACTTTTGGCATTTTTGGTTCCACCATTATTTAATCCTTATCATGTGAGCTTGTTTTGAAAAATGAATAGAAAAACTTAGTTGGTAAATTGTGCTATGATCTTTAAGTTCAACTTTTGGCTCTTATGTCACTAATTAGCTCTCATTAGGCTATGAGTAAACTTCGGATACTTAATTGCCTTTGATTGGGACTTGAATATACTCATCTTCCTTACTTTACATGTGCCATGTGTGGTGAGGTTTTGGTGTGTTCATGTGTGTGCTTCTTGATCTAGAACTTGCCCTAAGTGTGCTTCGAGGCAAAATCCTAGGTGATGCTTGACTTGAAAAATGATTTTAGGCTTTCTTTGGCCCGCTCAGTAATCTAAAATGCCTACCCTTGCATTATATCCTTAGTCAACCCCTTTGAGCTTAATATCCTTTTCTTTTGCAACCACATTATTAACCCGAATCAATTCTAAGTGCTTAAGGCACTAACCCTCTCTTTTGGCCCTACCTCCTTGAGTGCATTGAAAGACGTGCAACTTAGGCAAAAGCCTAAGTTTGGGGGTGGTACAAGTAATGGTGAAAGTGTGGAAATTAATGAAAATCAAAAGAAAATAAATGAAAAGGAAGAGCAACAAAAGCGAGTTGAATTTAAAAAAAAAAAAAAGTGAAAAGAAACAAAAAGAAGCAAGTGAAAGAAAAGAAAGAAAAAGAAGAAAAAGAGAATTGATGAATAAAGAGGAGAAAGATTAGTGTATAATCCTCGATTTAGCAAGGTGTAAGTGCAAGAAAAATGAAGTGTGCCTTAATTTTTTTACGGTGTAGTGCTCAAGGAGGTGTGTAGCCACTATTTGCCCATGTTTTACCCCACCTTTGACCAAAAGCCTACATTACAACCCTAACAAGTCCTAATTGATTTCGGGTCAAGCATTCCTACATTAGTGGAGAGTTACACGAAGAGCAAGCCTATGGATCTTTAGTGTGCATGATGAACCTCTTTTGAGAGAGTGAGTGAATTCTTCCTATCATTAATCCCTCTTGTGTTATCATTGCATTTTTGTGGTTGGGATATTCTTTTGAGTGGTGAGGGCACTTGTGAAGTTGAGTTGAGGACTTGTGTTTCACTTTTCAATTGAGGTGAGAAAGTAAAGAAGTGAAGTCTTGTGATGAAGAGGCAAACTTTGAAAATCTTGTGTCATGGCATGTTTACTTTCTTTAATGTTTTGTATATGGGAGTTATGCTCATATGGCTTGGCTTAATTGTTGGCACCAACCAATGTCATTAGTTGTTGAACTTGAATAGAGTTTTGGCTTGTTGTTGCTTTAATGAAAAAAATACATGAATTGATGAATTTCAACTTGGGGACCATTGAAGTGTGTTTTGCTTGAGGACAAGCAAAAGTTCTAGTTTGGGGGTATTGATAAGTCAGCATTTTACCGACTTTGAGCCTTCCTTTATAGGAACTTTATGTGTTTTTAAGCTAATTTTCCGACCAATTCTTATGTAATGTTGCGTGATTCGAGGTGCTACTTAGTTTAAACGCTGAGGCCAGAAACTGAGCGGAAAGAACACAAAAGAAAGCCGAGTCGAGTCGAAGTTGGAGTCGTGCGAAATGGAACAAGTTTTCAAGGATTTGTGCGGCTCAGCACAATATTGTGCGATAGCACAATACTTAGCACAATGCTGAAAAAGACCCAATTGTGTGGTCAACACAATATTGTGCGGTCAGCACAATATTGTGCGGTCAGCACAATATTGTGCGGTCAGCACAATATTGTGCGGTCAGCACAATGCTTAGCACAAGAATGCAAAAGCAAGCAGCAACTACTTCAAGTTTTCAAGGAATTGTGCGGCCAGCACAATATTGTGCGGTCAGCACAATTGGGACAAAAGAAGATTTTTTTGTGTAATTTTCTTAGGAGTATAAATGGGAAAGTGAGGTTTTATTACACCAACACTTATACTACATTTTACTCTATATTTTGGGCGATTTTGGGAGCAAAGTTGGAGACTTAACATCATTTTGTCCAACATGATTTCATCTTTTCATTACATCTTTATTACTATGATTCAAACCCTAGTTATGAGTAGCTAAACTCATAACTAGGGGTGCAATTATGCTACTGTGATAGAAAATTAATGGGTGTTGTTCTATTTCACTAACTATAACACAAGTAACAATTATCCAACTCCCCATTACAATAACATCAAAATTCCAAAATCCATGATATTTGGGATTTCTTGTCTACATTGCTAGTTAAAGACTCGGAAGAGATTAACTAGTGTAGAATAGTGGAGTTGGCGAGGATTTGAGTTGATAGGCTATTCATATAGACTAACTCATCTAAAAGGAGTTACGCTCGGAAGAGGTCTCCTTTCCTCGGGTCATTGAGTAGTGCTTCAAGCATTCAACTAAGGCTTTGACGAGTGGGTTGTGAAAGATCTCTCTTAGGTCGGAAGGATTCTAGAGATCACGATTGGAATGCTCGACCATAATTATACTTGTGTTGGGAAAGTGAAGTAAAGACATCCGTTGGTTGGAAATCACTATTAGTTTGTTGCACCCCTAGTCTAGTAATATCGAACAACTTACTTATTTAATTGCTTACACTTTAGAATTAATCATAGTTTTTATCAAACAAATCATACTTCTAGGACTCAATACTAAACCTCATTTGAATATCTATTTGCAACTCTCTCACTTAACGTGCTAGTTCCCTTGGGAAATCGACCCCGACTCACATCGGGTATTATACTTCGACGACCGTCCCTTCACTATTAATGGTGTAAGATTGAGTGTGGATCATGCCCCTTCCAAGAATTTCTACAAAGTTCAATATCAATGATGAAGAAAAAAAGCATGTGTAAAGCGAGATAACTAAGTAATATATATAAAGGGAAGAGCTTATAGCTAGTACTTTATGAATACATGTTTGTTATCTCCTCTATCTACTTTTTTTGTCTTTCCTCCTCCAACCGCCCTTTAGGAGAACAAATCCACCAAACCACACCTTTTAAACAAAATGATTGCCGCTCCAAACGTACACGTAAGTATACGCGGTCGATCAAGTAATAATGTGATAAGAAAGTATCATTCCCATGAGGACTATCGATTAACTATTAACTAGACGAACTTTAATTCAAATATTGTTCAAGAAAGTTCAACCAAATTTTGAGTGGGTTTAGTTAAAGTAATTGACTAAAAGTAGTTGAAGTAAATGGAATGCAAGACAATTCAAGAGTTTTAGATATCAGTGAGAGGAAATATTCTAGGATTATGGGACGTTCACCAATCCAATTGCACTCATCCGCTAATTGAACTATCTTTATTTATCTGAGTTGCTAATCACAGGGTTGATTATACTTACAGAGCTCTTTCGATACTCTGTTCGCCTATTCAAGCTAACTTAACGCCTATATGTCTATGAAATTAGAGTTAACAAGAATGCACGTGCTTCTCCTGTATAGTGATTAAGCGTGACTGTTAGGTATATTTCTATCCTAACCGCAAAACCATTCCCCGATACTCGGGTTCAGGAACATGCTTTATTTAGTTCTATTGCAACCTATGATTCCCACTTTTGAGTTCAACCTTAGGTTCATGGATAGTACTTAACAACTGGCCAGGAAATCAAGTAACTCAGAGCAGAATTAAATAAACAACTCAATCTGATAAATTTAATAGAATTCAATCAACTTCAGAGTACAACTTTCATGGTTAACCCATAACCCTAGAATAATAGAGTTTAGCTACTCATAGACAAGATAGCTTTCTCACAGAATAATCTAAAATTCATGAAACAATAAAGAGGAAAGAAGAATTACAACTCAATTGATGAATATTTGTTTCTCTAGCCTCTTCTATAGTTCTTGCCTCCAAAAATATGTGTCATCCCCTAAAAAAACGTTTACAAGGGTTTTAAAATATCAAATATGCTAGTGGTCCACGTTTTTAGCTTATCCCAGCTGCTCTGGGACTGTTTCCCATCGCATACACCGAAGCATGCCAAGCATCCGTGGCTGTATGCGCTACTTCTCTCAATTTCTTCAATATTCACACTCTTCACAGACCATACAGCCGAGCATGCGAAGCATCCGTGGCTGTACCCCGCGCTTCTTCCTTGTTCTTGACGATTCAAACTCCAATTTCCTTCATTTCGCTCCTAAAACATCCAAACACCTCACGTTAGCATTTTACTTTAAATCAATCATTGTTAGGCACATAATACACTGAAAACAACAGAAAAGCTATAAGAAATCGACGCTGAGACATAAGATATATGCCCAACATCAACACCCCACACTTAAACTTTGTGAAATAGGTTGATACCAACAATTAGCCACCAAACATACAAGCACACAACTTCCCCATATTTACACACCACACATTTAGAAAACATGGATTATCAAAGCAATCAAGTAGCAATATCCAAGCCTCAAGAAACGACTCCTCACACCAACTTACTCACGACATGCCCGCTCGCTCAAGATTAGGGACTAATAAAAGCTCCAACCTCTCATAATCCATGTGTCCTCACCAATCAAAGTCTAGTCCCAATCATACAAAAATATATCAAATGAATTATAAGGGAGTTTCAAGAAAGGAAGAATTATCTCAAACTAAAAAAGAATCTCAAGTGCCACACAATGGTACCACAGGCTTGCCCGTAGTGTAGAACTCCACTAATGTAGGCTCGCTCCTATTCGGGATTAACTAGGACATTAAGGGTTGTAATGTAGGCTAAAAGACGGTATGATATATGGTTAAAATAGTAACTACCTCCCTAAGCACTTTAATACATCACTTCCACTTTTTATAGCTCAACTCTTCACAAAAAAAACGAGCCACCATGCGAACATCAACCCAAAAAATTTCCTCACTTAAAGTATTTTTCGTCAATGGTGCACAGCACTAGCAAGGATTGAGAATTTTTCCTTTTTTTTTCTTTTTTCATTTTTTTCTTGTTCTTTGTTTTCTTTTTCAAAATTTGTCAATTTTTTTCTTAACCTTGCCAATGTACTTTTCCTCAAAACACCACACTAATTTTTTTTTTATTGACTCCACTCAAAAGCCACCAATTTCCAGTAACCACAACTCCACTAACAAAAGTATTTTCAATTAAAGTGTTCTAAGGAGTAAGGGTCCAAAAAATGGGTAATTAAGAACAAAAGGAATAGGCTTGTAATGTGGGTGTCAACAAAAAGGCTAATCAGCTCAAAAAGGGGTTACAAGGGATACATGAATGGGTAGGCTAATCAAGGCTACAAAAGAAGGGTTTATCAAAGAAAGCCTGTATCATCTCCCGACTAGAGCAAACCTAGGATTTTACTTTGAACACACGCGGGGCAAGTTATAGACCAATAATACAAGCACTAGAAGAAATAAAAGCACCTCACCACTCATGGAACATGAACTACTCAAGGCGGAACAATTCTAACACCTAACAAAAACAAGCGAGACAAGTCATGATATTCGGTCAGCACTCAGAGTCAGAAACCTGAGCCAAAGATTCACTAACAAGACTGACTATCAATCCAATACATAACTCACACCAAAAATCTTTATGGAAGTTCAACTTGCATGTAAAGGCTAAATATGATAGTATCAAACAATTCACAGAGAAGGCACAAGTCCTTACCACTTAGCTACTCCTATTTCCCAACTTTTTTTTTTGTATTTTAAATATATATATATATATATATATATATATATATATATATATATATATATATATATATATATAAAATCTAAAAACACCCGGTTCAAGACAAAAGGCATCCTCGGGAAAGAATCGTGGCTTAAAGAAAACCTAAGGATTATGCCACTAATTTTAAAAAAATTAAACGCAGTAAAAATATACAAATACAAGTCATGATACCCCCCCCCCCCATACTTAAAATAATGCATGGTCCCCACTGCACAAATACAAAAAATAATGAACAAGAGTGGGTATCAAGAAAGCTCCCTCAAACTGAAGAATCTGGAGGTGCTGCAGACCGGTCTGAATCCGCGGTCTAAGTAGTGGAGGGATCTAACAATGTTGTGCCAGCTGCATCTATCGCATCAATCAGCGACCCCTCCATAGTAGTGGCAGTAGCCGAAGCTGGCTCTGTAGCAGTACCATCAGTAAAACTCAAATCCACAACCTTACGACTGGACCCTGCCTCAGTCTGGACGTCAATGGAACGCGTCATTCTGGTACTCTAAATAACGACAAGGATCTCTACTAGTGTGCTCTGCATCAGGGTGTCTCGAGCTGCCTGCTCCTGTCTCAGCTGGGTCAGCTCTGCCTGCTGCTCCTGTCTCAACTGGGCCAGCTCTGCCTATTGACCCTCTTTCATCTTAGCTAACTCGGCCTCAAATCCCTCAAGTCGCTCTGATGAAGATCTCTTATCTTCTTTGGTCGCGACCGGGTCATGCACCGAAGTAATGTCATGGGCAATGGGTACCTTTAACAGATCATCATCCGTATAGAAGGGGACCCCGTGCTTCCTCATCAAAGCCGTCAAAGTGTGCACAAAATACAACTTCAAGGTCTTCTCCTTCCGAGTCCGCACCATCTGCTCGTACATGAGCTCTCCCAAGTTCAGCACTATCCCATTCATCAGAGCATAAATAAGAAGCACTCGCTCCCGAAGGACATTTGTCTGATGATCAGCTTGCATTATTCTGTTAGACACCCAATTTAGCCAAGATTGACTCTCTCTAGACATAAACTTCTTAGGCAAGGTGGCATATTTTCTCTTAGTGTTGTGCAACCATGCAGGCTTCGAGGATTCACGATCATCCATAATAGCTGGTGGGTCACACAACACCTGAATGACGTCCTCAAAGTCTGGCACTACTAGCATCTTCTTGTAGTCATCCATTGCCACTTCATTAATCCTGTAATATGCATTAATGGCTCTGGTAGAAATATCGACCTCAACCTCTCTAACCCGCACTATGCTGCTCTTCGGATTCTCCCAGTTAGCATATAATTCTTGAACAGCAGTAACATTTGCCTTGCACTTGGGACCCTGCATAAATCTGTCCCACTTCCTGTCTTTCACAACCTCCAGAATAGCTGGGCAAGCATTCTCGCAAGCATGATTGTTCAATGGTCATTCTTGCGTGATCTGCTTCTTAATGATCCACTGATACGCCAGGTATGCACTCTCACTCTCAAATGTGTCCTCCCACAATGATCTGTCAATCGGGCTACTCGAAGATGGAATGTCCTCAGGCACTGGAATATGAGTGTACTCATCTTCAGCATCATCATCAACCTGCTCGTCATCCTCATCACCCTGCTCCATTGGTTTCTTCCCTTTGCCCTGAACTACTCTTCTCTTCTTGGCCGGTGGTTTAGAAGCACCACCCTCGCGGATCACCACTGGCTTTTCCTTCACATTGGTTGATTTCCTTTTGCCCTTGGCTGCCTGGGGAGTGGGGATGGTCCGGGCACTTGGAGCCGATCTCTTCTTCGATAAAGGCATGACCTCAAGCTCAGTATTCTCCTTTTCCACATCCGGGGCAGGTGTATCTTGTTTCTTCTTTGAGCGTTTCTCCCATTTTCCTTCCCTCGGGTTGATTTCGCGGTGGTTGACCACCGTCCCCGCATCCACCACTCTTGGATTTTTGCTTTGTAATCTCCATTTCGCAATGGAATACCTGCATCTAAACAATGTAAAATTAGCCAATGAAGTACAACCGAGTTCAATAAAATAGGTAAAAATTCATCCAAGTCAAGCTTTGTATTAAATTTACATTAGTGCGCACGCACCCCACACTTAAAGCTCAAGTGTATTTTACATTTAATCAATTTATGCTCATAGTATGCTCATGGTGTCATTCGTGAGGTACTCAGACTTTCCTCGACGCGCAATTCTTTATTCGAAACAATTCTCATGGTTAAAATTCACCAAAGTGTGCAAACGGGGTTCCCACACTTCACACTTGTGCTATTATTCATCTCAAAATCATGGTGAAATATTGAGTTAAGCAAAATGAAAAAGTACAGCAGCCCAAGGATTTCATATAGGGCAGCGACAAGCTCAATTAATGTGTAAAACGACACTCGGCGCGTCTGAATAATGTGCAATGAGTGTCATTCAAGTGAGAACGCTTTAAACTCAGCCCCAAGCCCTAATTTTAACCATTTATGTTCAACCTATATCCCCTAATTGATTCGGCTACTCAGACTTCACCGAATACTGCAAATTTTTTATTGGGGAATTTCATCAAACACCTTTTGTGTAGAATTTTGGACAGCTTGTATATGAACTTTTTTCTTTTGTTTGGACCTCCCAACTCCGGGAGCTTACATGTATACTCATCCCGGTGCATCACCGCACCCCCCACAGCAGATACCAATACAAAAAACTCAATTTTCGACATGTTTTTATCATAAACTTGAAGTAAAAACTAAACATAAGAGAAGAGGGGGATGGGGAAACTTGCACGACAGTAGGTAGCTGCAGCAGTGAGGTCAAATAGAGAGGGTGGAGAGGGTGGAGAGGGGAGAGAGAGCAAGAAGAGCAGATCATACATGTGATTTTGCAAAGTAAAGGAACCAGCAGGTTGTTCTTTCTTTTTCTTAAGCATAGGACGTGAGTGTTTCTTTTTGTTTCTGTTGTTTGTGTTGTGTTGTGTTTAAGTAGCTTTAAAGGAGTTAAAAAAAAAACATACCTGCGCATACAGGGGCTGGCGCGACGCCCTGTCCACTGTTTTACCTAGTTTTAAAAAAAACTTATCGCATACAGTGGCCTGCACGATGGCTGGGCAACACTGTTTCTGTAAAAAAAAATATTTCAAAAACTTATCACGCATACAGTGGCTGCGCGACACATCTCCCACTGTGGTGGGAAAAATTTGAGAACAGGGAGGCATGCGATCAGCCCACAACACTTTTTTTTTCTATATTTTTTTTTTTCAAAATCTGGTTTCCAATACAGTGTAGCGTGCGACGCATGCTACACTGTTTTACTGCGAAAATGGCCTGATAGCAATTAACAGCCACCATACAGCGTAGCATGCGATGCGCTGAAGGCTGTATGGCCTGGCAGTTGAGAATTTTTGCTACTTTGTTGTCGGGGGCCGGTCCCTTTCGTTGTTTCAACTATTTTCGAGCCTTGGGAACCTGGAAAAACACTACACAAATACATTAATCACATCAAGTTTCCGTTCTTTCTGTTCTTTTCTATTTTTATTTATTTTTATTTTTATTATTTATTTAAATGAAAATACGGATTAACTAACTCTAAAAAAACGATAAAATATAGGTTTCCTCCCATGAAGCGCTAGATTTAACATCGCGACACGACGAGTACATCCCTTTTTCAAGGGTCGACCAAAGAAATGGAGGATTTAAGCCTATCGACTTCACCTCCCGAATATGGCTTCACTCTTTGCCCGTTCACTAGAAACGACTTATCCGAACCCGGGGCTCGCAATACAACACTCCACGGGGCAACACCTTAACAATCTCAAACGGACCAGACCACCTCGACTTGAGCTTACCTGGGAAGAGCTTCAACCTGGAGTTAAATATAAGAACTAGTTGGCCCGGCTCAAAGTGACAGTGTTGAATGCGCTTGTCATGCCACCGCTTAGTCTTCTCTTTATATAACTTGGCATTTTCATAGGCGTGCAACCTAAACTCATCAAGTTCGTTGAGTTGCAACAATCTCTTCACCCGCCAATTCCATATCAAAATTTAGCTTTTTAATCGCCCAATAGGCCTTGTGCTCAAGCTCAACTGGCAAGTGACACGTTTTCCCATAGACCAGCTTGTATGGTAAAGTCCCAATTGGAGTTTCATAAGCTGTCCTATATGCCCAGGGTGCATCATCAAGCTTGGTTGCCCAATCCTTCCTATTCGCACGACAGTTTTCTCAAGAATTTGGTTCACCTCTCTATTGAACACCTCAGCCAGCCCACTAGTTTGCGGATTATAGGCGGTGGCGACCTTATGCTTGACCCCGTACTTAGCTAGAAGGTTGTTTAGCAATTTATTGCAGAAGTGTGTACCTTCATCACTGATCAAAGCCCGCGGAGTTCCGAACCTGGTGAAAATGTTCTTCTTGACGAAACTCACCACCACCTTCGCATCATTAGTAGGAAGAGCCAAAGCCTCTGCCCATTTAGACATGTAATCCACCGGCAGTAAAATATACTTATTACCATTCGACGAGGGAGTCAATCCCCCACACATAAAAAATCTCCACCTCTACAATACCTTGCAGAGGCATCTCTTGCTTCCTTGTGATTGTGTCGGTTCTTTGACACCGATCACACTTCTTTATAAAAGCGTGAGCATCTTTGAACAATGTCAGCCAATAGAAACCAGACTGAAGTACTTTGGCGGCTGTTCTATCACCACCATGATGACCCCATAAGGAGATGCATGACATTCTAGCAGAACAGCCTCCGTCTCTTCCTCAGGAATGCATATTCTCACCAACTGCTCTACACACACTCTAAACAGAAACGGCTCATCCCACATATAAAATCTCACATCATTGAAAAACTGATGCTTAGCTTTTGCAGTCAGATGTGGTGGCACTGCCTCACTTACCGAATAGTTGACATAGTCAGCATACCATGGGTCCGAGTGATTGGTGATGGCAAAAAGTTGCTCATCAGGGAAGGTTTCTCTGATGAAATCTCCTTCATCCACATACTTGTGGTTCTCCAACCTAGATAGGTGGTCAGCTATTTGATTTTTTGTTCCCTTACAGTCCCGGACATCCAAGTAAAATTCCTGCAACAATAACACCCAACGAATTAGTCGAGGCTTAGCATCCTTTTATCAATTAAGTACCTGATTGCTGCATGGTCTGTGTAGACAATAAATTTGGTTCCAACCAAGTATGCCCAAAACTTATCAAAGGCATATACTACTGCCAGCAACTCTTTTTCAGTAACTGTGTAATTCAATTGGGTGGGATTGAGAGTTTTGCTGGCGTAGTAAATGGAATGGAACACCTTGTTCCTCCTTTGCCCCAGAACTGCACCAATAGCGACATCGCTAGCATCACACATTAATTCAAATGGTGCAGTCCAATCAGGAGCCACTATTATTGGTGCAGACACCAATTTTTCTTTCAGCTCACTAAAGGCCCTCAGACAGGCCTCATCGAACACAAATGCTGCTTCATTCTCAAGTAACCTGCACAAAGGAGTAGAAATTTTAGAAAAATATTTAATAAACCTTCTATAGAAGCCAGCATGTCAGATAAAACTTCGGACTCCCTTCACAGACGTGGGTGGAGGTAATTTTTCAACCGCCTCCACCTTCGCTTTGTCAACCTCTATTCCAGCACTGGACACCTTGTGTCCCAAAACTATACCTTCACGAATCATGAAATGACATTTTTCCCAGGTTAAAACAAGGTTAGTTTCTTCACACCTAGCAAGCACTAGACCAAGGTTAGTTAGACAAGCATCAAAAGAAGAACCAAAGACTGAGAAGTCATCCATGAACACTTCGACAAACATTTCCACTATATCCGTGAAAATAGTCATCATACACCTTTGAAAAGCCGCAGGTGCATTACATAGCCCGAACGGCATCCTCCTATAGGCATAGGTACCATAAGGGCATGTAAAAGCAGTTTTTTCCTGGTCTTCAGGAGAAATCCATATCTGGTTGTAGCCAAAGTAACCGTCAAGGAAACAGTAATACTCTTTACCAGCTAGCCTATCTAACATCTGATCAATAAAGGGGAGGGGAAAGTGATCCTTTCAGGTAGCTTTATTCAATTTTATATAATCAATGCACACCCTCCACCCCGTAATAGTTCTTGTAGGGATAAGTTCATTGTTCTTATTTTGCACCACTGTCATCCCTCCCTTTTTAGGGACACATTGCACTGGACTTACCCACTTGTTGTCAGAGATAGGAAAAATTATACATGCATCTAACCATTTAATCACCTCTTTCTTTACCACATCTTTCATGATTGGATTCAGGCGACGCTGATGCTCCACACTTGGCTTATATCCTTCCTCCATAAAGATCTTGTGCATGCAAAAATCCGGGCTTATTCCTTTGATATCAGCTATGGTCCAGCCAATAGCACTCTTATGCTCTCGTAACACTCTCAACAGCTTTTCTACCTGCAGGTCAGACAACAGAGAAGAAATAATCACAGGTAAAGTGTCAGATTATCCCAAATAAGCATAACGAAGATGAGTAGGTAAAGGTTTGAGCTCAAGCTTGGGCGCCTCTTCAATAGATGGCTTGGGCGGTGGCCCTAGCGGTCTATCCAGAGGCTCAAACTTGGGAAACCTCGTAATAAAGTCACAAGAGCAGTCTAAAAGCTGCAACATCTCTTCTATATCAGCATCTTCACTAGTTTCTTCTCCCAACATCAGTGCTCACTGCAAATCATCATTAACATAATCAGCTGGATCACTCGACTTCTCCTCCGAGTTATTCACTGTGATCATGGACAACTCTTCATGATGGTTAGGCATTTTTAGAGCCTTGTACACATTAAAAACTGCTTTATGATCATCCACCTTCATTGTCATTTTTCCCTCTCGGACACGGATCACAGCATCACCTGGCTAAGAAAGGTCGTCCCAAGATGATAGGGACTTCCTTATCTGCCTCATAATCCAGGATAACAAAATCAGCCAGCAAAATAAATTGACCAATTTGAACCAAGACATCCTCAATCACCCCCTCAGGATAAGCAGTAGACCGATCAACTAACTGAAGTGAGACTGTTGTTGGCTTTGGAGTACCGAGACCCAGTTGGTTGCACACAGACAATGTCATAAGATTTATGCTAGCCCCTAGATCACATAGGGCGACCAACTGCTATGTTGCCAACACGAATAGGGATGGTGAAACTACATGATCCTTCAACTTCTGAGGGAGTTTGTTCTGAACCCTAGATGTGCACTCTTCAGTAAGTGCCACAGTTTCAAATTCATTGAGTTTCCTCTTTGATGACACTATGTCTTTGATGTACTTGGCATACTTTGGAATTCCTCGGAGCACGTCTACAAGTGGAATATTGATACTAGTCTAACTGAGTATGCCCAAGATCTTCGTGACTGCGGGATCTTGCAGATTTTTTTGCAACCTTCGCGGAAAGGGAGGTGGTGGTTTAGCAGCAATCACTGCCTCTTGCTTTTCTACCTCCTTCTCGACTTCGACCATTGGCTCAGCTTCTTTTCCTTTGTCAGAGTGAGACTGCTTTGGCTTCTTCGGCAATTCTTCCAGCTCTCTCCCATTTCTTAATGAAACTGCTTGCACCTGTTCCTTGGGATTGGGATCAGTATTTCTTGGCAAAGCACCAAGTGGCCTTGTATTTTGATTGCTAGCAAGCTGTCCCATTTGTTTTTCTAGAGAGCGAATGGCACTGTCCTGGTTCTGCTGGAGAGTGGAGATTTTCTGATTAAGATCAACAGCTAGTTGTTGTATCATTGCCTCTATTTTTGACGTTTCAGGTTGTTTCTGCTGCGGTGGATTCTGCACTTGCTGAGTATTACCTTGAGGTTGTATGCTGCCTTGTCCGCCTTGATTACCGCCCCATGAGAAATTAAGTGTTGCCATACTAAGCATTTTGGTTGAAACCCCTGCCTGCTGACCTACGTAAAATGCAGACTCTGGGTTGTCTGTGTAAACATTACTTATATGATCAGATCCACCACACACATCACAGAATGGAGTTGATAGCACTTGTTGAACCTGGGGTGGAGCCTGCGGCTTGCTTACCTGGACTAGTACTACATCAAGTTGCTGCTTAACAGAGTGTTGCATTGCTGCCATTTCAGCTCACATAGCTGTCAGTACATCCACTTCCACCTTTCCAGCTAACTTGAGATTTTTGCCTCTGCCTGAGTCACCTTGATAATGCTGACTTCCTTCGGAAATTTTGTTAAGAATGATCTCTAGCTCATCATACTGTTTCTCTAGACTTAGTTCGCCACAATAAACATCCAGCAAGATTTTACTATGCGATTGCAGTCCCTCAACAAAAATATGTCCCAATACCTCTTTTAATTGACCATGATGCGGGCAGCTTCTCAACAATGCCTTGAACATTTCCCATGCTTCACCTATCTCTTCTGATGAATTCTAACTAAATGACACTATCTCACCTCTGATCTTTGCAGTCTTGCCCGATAAAAGGAATTTGATCAGAAACTTCTTTGCCAGTTCGTCCCAAGAGTTAATGGAGTTCGATGGTTGGACCAAGAGCCACTTCTTTGCTTCACCCAGCAAGGTGAATGGAAACATAGTCAGCTGTATATATTAATCCGACACATCAACATATTTGTAAGTGTCGCTGATCTCCAGAAAATTCTGCATGTGCTGTTGAGGATCTTCATCTGACAAGCCCGCGAACTGACCATTTGACTGGAAGAGTCGGATCATACTCTCTTTCAGCTCAAATTTACCAGTAATGGTGGGCCTCACAATAGCTTTGGCCATGTTATCCATAGTGGGTCTGGCCACGCGCGGTTTTGATTTTCAGCAATCTCTGCAGTTCAGAAATAAGAGCTTTCTCTAGCTTTGCTTTGAGTCTGGCCTCCTTCCTTAGCCTGTGAAAAAGTCTTTCTGGTTCAGGGTATAAAGTGTAGAGTTTATCACCACTCTTGCTCCTTCGCATTCAAGCTAAAACCTGAAACACCCAAAGAAAAGTAAAACAAAAATTAATCTTGAACAAATAACAAATAAAAGCTAATCTAGAAACTAATTAAATCTTAGTCCCCGGCAACGGCGCCAAAAACTTGTCGCTCCAAACGCACACGCAAGTATACGCGGTCGATCAAGTAATAAAGTGATAAGAAAGTATCGTTCTCACGAGGACTATCGATTAACTATTAACTAGACGAACTTTAACTCAAATATTGTTCACGAGAGTTCAACCAAATTTCGAGTGGGTTTAATTAAACTAATTGACTAAAAGTAATTGAAGTAAATGGAATGCAAGATAATTCAAGATTTTAGACAGTGAACGGAAATATTCCAGGATAATAGGACGTTCACCAATCCAGTTGCACTCATCTGCTAATTGAACCAACTTTATTTATTTGAGTTGCTAATCACAGGACTGATTATACTCACAGAGCTCTTTCGATACCATGTTCGCCTATTCAAGCTAACTTAACGCCTATATGTCTATGGAATTAGAGTTAACAAGAATGCATGTGTTTCTCCTGTATACTGATTAAGTGTGACTGTTAGGTATATTTCTATCCTAACCGCGAAACCATTCCCCGATGCCCGGGTTCAGGAACACGCTTTATTTAATTCTATTGCAACCTATGATTCTCACTTTCGAGTTCAACCTTAGGTTCATGGATAGTACTTAACAACTGGCCAGGAAATCAAGTAATTCAGAGCAGAATTAAATAAACAACTCAATCCGATAAATTTAATAGAATTCAATCAACTTCAGAGTACAACTTTCATGGTTAGCCCATAACCCTAGAATAATAGAGTTTAGCTATTCATAGACAAGATACCTTTCTCACAAAATAATCTAAAATTCATGAAATAATAAAGAGGAAAGAAGAATTACAACTCAATTGATGAATCTTTGTTTTTCTAGCGTCTTCTATAGTTCTTGCCTCCAAAAATATACATCATCCCCTAAAAAAACGTTTACAAGGGTTTTAAAGTATCAAATATGCTAGTGGCCCACATTATTAGCTTATCCCAGCTGCTCTGGGACTGTTTCCCATCGCATACACCGGAGCATGCCAGGCATCCGTGGCATACGGCTACTTCTCTCAATTTCTTCAATATTTGCACTCTTCCCAGACCATACAGCCCAGCATGCCAAGCATCTGTGGTTGTACCCGCTGTTTCTTCCTTGTTCTTATACGATTCAAGCTCCAATTTCCTTCATTTCGCTCCTAAATCCAAACACCTCAAGATAGTATTTTACTTTAAATCAATCATTGTTGGGCACATAATACACTGAAAACAACACAAAAGCTATAAGAAATCGACGCCGAGACATAAGATAAATGCCCAACATCAATGACATGTGTAATAAAAACAATAACAGCAAAACTGAAACGCCTCAATAATAATGGGAGTTAGTTATATGTACCCTCCACAATCTTAACCTCTAGTTGGACATCTTTAATGCTGTTTTGCAGAAAGTGTGATCATATATGAAAAATATATCTGCATTTAGGATGAAATTCATGAAGGAAGATGTTAGACATTTTATATTGGGTTTAGTGTCAATATGGCGGTGTCAGCAGAAGTCACTACTAAAAATACTGCCTTTTTCGACTACCATCTATCGACCAAAAATCGGTCGAACCACTATTTCGACCGATTTTCGGACGAACAGTTAACATAGTCACAACTGTTCGACCGAAAATCGGTCGAAATAGGGGTTTGACCGATTTTCGATCGAACAAAAAGTTTTTTTTGTACCTTTCGACCGAATTCGGTCGATCTACCCATTTTAAGTTTCAGCAGAACCCCCCTTTCCCCATTTCTATCTTCTTCCCCAAACACTAAAATTCTCTCTAAACACCCCCCCCCCCCAAACCTCTATACCCAAAAACCACCATAACCCACCCCCAAAATCAAAAATCAAACACATTCTACCCTCCTAAACACTACATATAACAAGAAATTCAAAGTAAATTCTTAGTTTTAGGGTTATTTTAATTATTTTCTAATACTTAAACCCTAACTTTTTTACTCAATTTTTTTGTAGTTCTTAAGCATATAACTAGTGGGGAATCATTACTAGGTGCTATTGGAGCACAAATCAACCTCGAGGTAAGTTTTTTTTTTATTTTTATTAAATCTGAATTTAATTATTTTTTTAATTATTTTTTAATTTCGGCCTATAATGTTGCATGGGTAGTTAATTATTAGTTAATTTATTTATTGTAGTTATTGTTGATGTTGAAGAACTTATTTGGTGTTGTTAGCTATTATGAAGTTAGGTTTGTGTTGTTTGGGATTGTTGTAGTTGTTGGGGATTGTTGGAATTGTTTGGTAGTGTTGTTTGGAATGTGTTGTTGCTTTGGTATTGTTGAGAAGATGAACATGTTATGCCTAAAACGAATAAGTTTTTGTTGGTTTGAATTGCTTTGATAATAGTAATTAATGGGGTGTTATAAGAAAATATTGTTTGTTTGGGGCATTTCATCAAACAAGTTGCGAGCATTAACAAACCCGACCACATTAATCTTGCTATAGTGATTACAAAAAAGTGGCAAGCTAATATAAAAAATTTATTGGGTTAGGCAAAGCATGACATAAAACTTTATAAATTAGTAATTAAAAATTGATAATCTTATATTTAAAAAAAATCATACATATTGTTTCTTAATCTTGCAATGTTTGTGTAGATATGGACATTAATCGATCTCGTTTGTGGATGGATAATAGAAATTTTCCCGAGCCGCGGGGGTTGAGGCCTTCGTTTGTAGCGGGTGTTATGGAATTTCTTGATATAGCCCGCAACACAGACGATTATTTAAGGCATGGCAAAATTAGGTGTCCATGTGAAAAATGCAAATGTGTAAAAATACAAGATTTGGAGAATGTAGAGGTACATCTGTATAAGAAGGAGTTTATGCCAAATTACTACGTTTGATATAATCATGGAGAGTCTTGGGACTTGCAGGAGCACCTTCAAAATCTTGAAAATATTCATGGCGGTAGGAGTTCTCCGGTTGTGGAACCAGACCAAGCAGCCGGGTATAGAATGGAAGATATGGTAAATGATGCTTTTGGGATGTACCTGGCTAATGATCCCCTTCAGCCGGATACATCACAGCCAAACATTGAGCACATTCCCAATGCCGAGGCAAATCAATTCTATAAACGGTTGGAGGAAACAAGTCGTCCATTTTATGAGGGCTCGGTGCATTCCCAGTTGTCGGTTGCTGTTAGATTGATGAGTATCAAATTAGATTTTAGTATTTCTCAAGCTGCCATGGATTCCATCATTGGTCTTATGAATGAACTCAATCCGACAAATATGGCCTTACCAACTAATTATTACTACACTAAGAAGTTGGTTTCCTCGTTGGGTCTTTCTGCCAAGAAGATTCATTGTTGTGTTAATGGTTGCATGTTGTATTATAAGGATGATGCAGACCTCGTGACATGTAGATTTTGTGAGGAGCCTCGATACAAGCCTGAGCAAAATCCTAAAAAGAAGCCGAAGCCTGTTAAGTCGATGCATTACTTGCCCCTTATACCCCAGATAAAGAGGTTGTATGCTTCGATGAGTTCTGCTCCACACATGAGATGGCATCATGATCGTACCAAGCAGCCAGGTATTCTATCCCATCCGTCTGATGGTAAGGCATGAAAACACTTTGATCAAGTGTATCCAGCATTTGCTAGTGAGCCAAGGAATGTAAGGTTGGGTCTATGTTCTGATGGGTTCACCTCTTTTGATGTCTCCTCTACGCCCTATTCTTATTAGCCCGTATTTGTCACTCCTTACAACCTGCCTCCCGGAATGTGCATGACCAGTATTTATCTGTTTTTGAATTGTATAATACCGGGTCCACATAACCCGAAAGCCTCTATTGATGTATATTTGCAGCCTTTGCTTGATGAGTTGCAGATACTTTGGCATGAAGGAGTTGAAACCTATGATATATCAACGAAACAGAACTTCCAAATGCGTGCTTCTTTGATGTGGACTATAAATGACTTTCCAGCTTATGGGATGTTGTCTGGGTGGTCCACTGCAGGTAAGCTCTCTTGCCCTTACTGTATGGAAGATACAAAAGCCTTCACTTTGAAATATGGAGGTAAATGCACATAGTTCGACTGTTGCCGTCGATTCTTGCCAATGGACCATCCTTTCAGGAATAACACTAGTGCATTTTTAAAGAATCATGTTGATTTTGAGGAGCCTCCTCGAAGGTTATCAGGCATAGAGATATGGGACAGGGTTAAGGAGCTTCCTAAGATAACTGAAGAACTACCATCCTTTCAGGAATAACACTAGTGCATTTAAGTTTGTTTGATAATTGTAACACTAGAACTAATGTTGAAAGACTTCTTTCTATTGTTTGGCTTTGTTAGCCTTGTTTAATATCGTTTATGAATGTGTTTTGTCTGGTTTTCTGCGTGTTGCTGAATTTATAAGTGGTGTAGGGCTAATTTCAGATTTTATATTGCAGGTTTTTATAGGTTTTCGACCGACTTTCAGTCGAAAGGTTGGTCAAAATAATTTACCAACCTTTCGACCGAAAAGGTTCTTCGACCGAAATTCGGTCGATAGCCCTTCGACCGAAATTCGGTCGAACGTCGACCGACATTCGACCGACTTTCGGTCGAAGAACATGTCACTTTAAAAAAATATGGTCCATGTTCTTCGACCGAAAGTCGGTCGACGTTCGACCGAATTTCGGTCGAAGGGCTATTTTCGACCTTATTTGGGTCGACCACCTCAATCGGTCGAAGATCGGTCGAAATGTCGACCGTTGTTCGACCGATTTGGCGGTCGAAAATCCCTGTTTTTTTAGTAGTGAGTATTACAATGTTTAAGTTAGTTGACGGATGCAAGAAACTACTATTGTGTGTTAACATCTTATTTTCCAGAGAATAGATAATATAAATATCAACTTCTTCTCCAAAGAGTAGACAATATAATCTTTTTTTTCTTAATTGTACCAGGTTTTCTGATATATCATCAAGTTCTAAATGCCTTGGGGTTTGACAAGTTGATCTTCACGTGCATCTAAGCTAGTTAATGTTGGCAATATTTTCCCGACAGTTGATCTCAAAATAATTTGAGAGTGTCTTTCTCAGCTTTTGGTTGTATTAATGCCTGACGGTAAGGACATGTACTGCTACTGAAATTTGTTCATGAGCTATAATAATGATGCTGCTCTTTGTTGCATATTTAGGTTGTCTCTTTTTATGCAGCTAGGAATTGTGGTATTTAATGGAATGCCATTATACTCTTGGGTTATTATAAGTCCTACGAATCTTGAGTGCATGAAGGTGCTCGTTCTCTTTTAGGAAAGTGAAGGACTTCATTGGATAAATATTTGCTTGTCATAACTAGTATGATCTTTTCTTTGTTTCTTTTTTTAGAAAAGTTTACACAAGGAACAATTGATTCATTTTTTCAGAAGAGTATTTTGTTATGACTAGTATGATTAGAGGGAAAACTGATATTTTGCCAATAGTATGTTCAGATTTGTATTGCGTCTAGATTCCTCAAACAGACTGGTCTATTAGGCCTTACATTACAGCTATGGCATTTTTTTCATTTCTCTTTATACTTGCTTCTTTAAGAAAGTTCCTTGCAACTTCTGTAAATATCATTTTTTGGCTTTAACTTGATCATTGAAGTACCTTCTAGCTTGTGTCAAACAAAAAGCTCAATCATCAGTTCTTAATGAGACATCTTCCAAACTGCAGACAGGGATTGTGACTTGTATACAAACCCTGGTACTTATTGTTGAGGACGAATGGCTTCGTTGGAGATGATGACATTCTGATGGAGATATCTTCATATTTGAGCTGGTTGGAAAATATGAATTGTGTGTGTCATATGTGTGCTTGAAGAAGGGATTTGATCAATACATTTGGTGAAGTTATGTGTTCTGATGAATCGGGCCTCTGTGTGTCCTTGACAAGCAAGTGAATTCTGATGTACCACATACTGACTGTTCTTTGCCCAAAATGAAGGGTGAGGGTCCTTTAAACTTCTGATTATTATGGATGCATTTTGTGTAAAAACTTGTTAGAGTAAGGTCAAATGACCCTCACATGCTTTTTTCGCTTGTCATTTAGAGATAGCCAGTGCTAATATTTCATGTTACTAGGTATTTCTGGTCTTCTCTATGGTTTTTTCACTCAATCAGAATTTCCAGTGAGTTCTTTTGATAGGAAAGGGTTGGGATCACATTTTACCCTTGTTTTTTCGTAGCAGTACTATTTGAACAACTAGTGTTTCCAGAGAGTCCTTATCTATTTTTTGCATCTCATCTCCATAAATAATCCTAGTCTTCATAGAACTCTTCATGCTCTAACAAATAAGATAAACTCTTAGAAATAAGTTTCTTGTCTATTCTTGAGGGATCAGGTCTCTGTTGGCGATTCAAGAGTTGTGAATTTTATTACTTGTCCATTCTATTAAGTACAATTCTTGAGAGGTTATTCCTATTTTTCATCAAGGTCAATTCACCAGTCATCAGATGTAGGGAAATGCTGTTTGAGCTCGTAGTTTGTCTTAAGAAATCAACTGGTTTTATCCAGTGGAAATACTTGGCCAGTGAGGTCAATTAAGCAACATGATGACTTCTTCTTCGGTGATAAATGGTCCAACTTTGCAAAACATCACTCTCTGCAAAACCCAGGTGAAGTAAGGTATTATTTCGTTGAAAGCTTCCTTTGTTAGTTTGTGAAGGGCTAACTAATCATATAATTGGCATCATGCTTTTCTAGATGTGTTGCGTAAGCCCCCTAAAATTTTAATCTCACCAAGTCATTTAGCTCATTGAAACACTTGACATAAAATATAGTTCTTAAAGTAATGGTAGTTTGAAGAAATGATTCAAAATCTGCATGTAACGTCTACTGGGGACGCAGATTAGAAGACAATATCCCGAATTAGGTGGACTTAACCCATTTGTTCCTACACCTTTTTTTTCATCATTGTGGATTACGTGAGTTGTGTTATGAAAGATCATGTGAAGATCCCTGCTAGACAGAAATCCTAGTAATGCAAGTATCAAGATGTACGATTGTGTGCCATGCAAACTTTGGACTAAGATCTTTGAGAACACCTGGAGTAGGTAGTTTTACATCATTCTTATGCTATTATTTTTGAGATTATGATTTTTTAACACTTCTTTGTCCCTTTTTTAATTGAGTGTCTTGGACGGTTACAATATAACAGTGATGTCTTATGTTCAGACCGGCCAGGGAGGACTTATCCCTTGGATGATTGGCTGAGGAAGATGACTATGTTCGTGGTATTTCAACAGAACAGTGATGGCTTACGGCCATTCAACGGATGACATATTTCGCAGATATCTGTCAGTTTAACTGCACAGACCGATTTTCGGTCGCCTGGTGGTGGTGGGAGAACCCTGTTTTTTTAGTAGTGTACTGTGTCCAGCGGAAAGTAGGGTGCTTCCTAAATACTGTGTGACCTATCATTGGAAAGTAGGGTCTCCCCGACTTACTCAAAATGGCTAAGCAGTTCACAGTTTATACGACTTGAATTAGGTTCTCAAATTTTGTGTTATTACTGTATAGTATTTGGACTGTATTCTTAGCACAATAGAGATGCATCTCTATTTGTCAATCTTAACTATGATATTAAACTCATGACTTAGCATTAAAGATCTGGAACTTTGGTTCATTGGAAGGGGTGATGCATAAGAAATTTTGACCTTCTGATCATATGTTTGGCATGAGACTCTAAAAAAAGAATATGTCCTTTATTCCTCAAAACTTCAGTTTTCCTTATAGGGATAATTATCAGCTATTAAGTGGTATGATTTGAGTATATGGAGCTTCTCATTCACTTAGGAAAAACTAATTCTACATTCTTTTATCTTCTCCTTTTATGTAATTGTAACAGTTTTATCAGTTAAAAAATAAGAAAAGGAGTCCTTATATATTAGTAGGTATTTTTTCTGATTTATACACAAAATGTCAAATGACTAGTTTATTCAGTAATTACTATTTCTTTCTTTAGATGTTGCAAACTTATGCGGTGTTATATATGTTAGAAATATTAATTTTGATTATTCTAGAAAATGTTAGATACATTTATTAATGTTCTAAGTTACTAAGTTTATGTACTTTTAGTCATCCTAGGTGCATGAATTTTATGTTATCTAGGTGCTCATGTTCACATAGTGTGTGTGAACTAATTTGGTTAGTAGGTGTGAATCTAGAAAGTGATTCTAGAATTGTCTTAGACACATATAAATAACACATTTGTAATAGTCTAATGTAAGAGTGGAGGTTATTATATTATATGAAGTGAGCTTAATGTGTCTCTCCCTCTTCCATCCTCTTTGTGCCTTGTGATATTAACAAGGGTCCCACCCTATATTCCAACATTATATACTTTGCAATTATGTCGTGCTCTTCTTCCATTTTTGTGATGCTAATCCTCTGCTGCTCTTGAAATCAGAATCCAGGTTGAGTGGAGTTATCACGTCAGGCATTTTCTTCCTCTCTTGATACATGTTTCTTAAAGACAGTTAAAAGGTAAATCATACATCGCAGCCTTTGAAAATATCAATTTGCATTAACCCCATCTTGTGATAGACTTTTTTGTTTCACATAATATTCCATTTCAGTTCTTAATGGAATGTCTTCCAAAACAAAATAGGGAGATCGACCTTTAACATTAAAAGAGAAAGTTGGCTGGCCTTTTTTAGAGATAAGACATCCAGATGGGATCTTGTGAAGTAAGGGATTAGATTACCATAGTCGGAGAAATGCTAGTGATTCTGGCCTTTCTATGTCCTTGACAAGCAAGAGATTGCTAATGTAAGGCATACTGACCGTTCTTTGCCTTAATAAGAGGCGAGGGTTAAATTTTCTTCATACTTCTGATTATCATGGATGCACTTCCTTTTTGGAGAATATCTTGGAACATAGGTCTTCGAAATATCACAGCTGTGGAATCCTCTTCCTGTCTCTTCACACCTGTTTCTTTAAGACGGTTCAAGGTATCGTACCTTGAAACCTCTGTGAACGTCAATTGTTGCTCTAAACATCATTTTCTGAGTCCTCTACCTTTGAGCATCACATAAATTTCAATATCAATTCTCATTGGACCATATTTCAACTGCAGATCATAGATCGTCCTTGATCACTTAAAAGGTGAATGTTGGATCGCTAATTCAATCCTGGCTATGAGGTACAATTCCTTCATTGTCTTTGTTGAGGATGGATAGCCTTTCTTAGAGATAATGACATCCAGATTCAAGATACCTGCATACTTGAGTTGATTGAAAATCTTGATATGCATGGACATATATCTGCTCCTGGGAAGAAGGATTAGATTACCAAAATGGGAATTTTCTAATGAGTGCATGCCCTTGACAAGAAAGAGACGATCTTTAATAGGGGTATTAAACTCGATTAGTATTTCCTGTTTTTTTTTTAAAAAAATGGAAACAGGCTTCGTTGAGAATAACTCTAGTCTCTTCGTAGTTTATAAGAGCACTACGGGCAGTTATTGTTTGAGGAGGTGCTTTTACTTGAAAAATGTGTGGGATGTCTAAGTGCAACAATCTTCAATAATGAAGATGCCGGAGTGCAAGCTTAGAAGGTATAGATGTCATTTTGCTAGATCCTTGGAAGGTGTGAATGGCGAGTCCAAATTCTGATTTTTGCTTCACTATCTAGACATCTATGTCAGCTTCTTCTACAGCTTTTCTCCTACATCATGTGATGCCATTGTTTAAGTTTTAAAATGTTTTATAAGCTATGTTTGTTCTCCTTAGTTTATGGTACTAGTCATGAGCTTTGTTTCAATATGTTGCATTATTTATGATTTACTTTGGGTTTCTTTTATAAATACAAATTCCCCTGTATGATGTAGTACGTAGAGAGAATTTCGCCTTTCCACCAGAAAAATGAATTTGATCATAAAAACAATCCATAGGATTTGTGGAAACCACATTGTTGATGACAATGTTAAGCCATAAAAACGGCAACTTCCATCCGATTCTTTGACTAGTAAAGATGAACAAGAACCAAAACCTGATTATCAAGGTAGCAGTCTAAAAGGAGACCTTAGGTTTACAAAGATTTTGTTAACTCTAGCATCAGGGAGATATTCTCTTATCTCGAGTTCCCTGGATACTTCCTCCTTTCTATTCATTTTGTCAACACATCTTTAGATAAGGCATCTAAATAGTTTCTTAATGAAGAGAAAAAATAGACCAATGGTTTCAAATTTTCTTGCAGACGTGGGTTTGATTAGCAGAAAAAGCTACAGTTTCTCGTATTTCAAGCTGATGCTGATCTTCGTGTGGTGTTACTAATGAAGGAGCTTATATGCAATAATGCCAGGAATTTCATCTATTGCTATCCAACATATTACACGGCTGTTTCTTTGGGATGTATAGTGCTTGTTAAAAAGCTTGGCCTTGTCAATATGTAGGACTGGTGGCACTATGTTTAAACTGACTTTACAATATCAGGTCAACCAAATATTCCCTTAACTCGTGATTTTGAACCTCTTTGGGAAATTTTGTAGGTGGTTTTTTATAAGAACGTTTGCATTCTTTCCCCCCTTATAGTTCCATTGACAACATATGTAGTTTACTTAAAATGAAGCATATTCATTTAAGTCATGCCTGAAGATAAGCTATTGAGGTGGCCAGAAATGGTTATTTCACGCCTGGAAAACCAAGATTATTGCCTGTCCCTTCACAGTTTCATTCTTAATCGCTAATACTGATGTAAGTTGTTTAACCGTAATTTCGTTTTGTTAGGTTAATTTACAATTAAATTTATAGAGCGGAGTCACGGTCAATAATCGAGATTAAACGCTCTTAATGGAATAAATATAAATGACAGTAATAAATGCGAAAGAATAAAGATGCGATTAATGCGATATAATAAACGAATAATCGAACGAAAAAGGAACCGTGCTCAGGCCGTTTAGACTTGATTAAATTCTCTTCCTCGTACTCTTTATGATATTCAGTCAACGGAACAATAAAGGAGATCTTTCGATCAGCAGTAGTAATAAATATTCGCTGGAGATAAAGAATTGAATGCTAGTAAATAGTTTGAATACAAGTGTAGATTCAGAGAAGCATTAGATTCCATGCTTGCGACTTAGATTACAATATATAGGTAGCTATGTGCCCGTTCACAAGCAGTTGTAACTCCTTAGTCGAGCAGTTGCGTTGTTTGTGGATAAGATTCCCATTTTGAACTGCCTTGATTGATGGGCCGCGACTTTCCTGGCCGTGGCGACTGTTCATCTGTCCGTTGTAACTGTTTATTCTCGATCTTATCCATTGCCTTTATGTCCATTCGCAGCCACGTGTCGTCCGTGCGCCGTCCTACGTGGATGTCGCGTCACCAACTTTGGTGACGATGGATTTAACCCAATACAGATAGTCCCCGCACTTCTCGGGCAGAGGATCTGGTCGAGGAGTGGAAAACGAATTGCGAGTGGGAATGAACTCTTTTGACCTCTCCTTACATAGTAAGCGTGAGTCCTTACAAGATACTGCCCGTTGGACTGATCGTTACCCCATCAGTATGAGTATTAAATGTTTTCTCAAGAGTTTTTGACTGATTGGCGTCCTTTTAGTGTGTGCATTAAATGCTCTGTTAAAGACAAAACGTGCAAGCTGTCAATTCCGCTCCACTTTTTACTGAAGAAGTGACTGTTGCGCGTTCCGAGACTGCAGGCGTGATGATTGAACTGCGCCTACTCACGTCTTGCACGTCCCAAGACGAAAAACCGCCACTCCGATTTTTATTTCATTATTTTCTCCAACGGCTGGATCGATTCATCTTTTGTGTGGATGTCCGCCACGTGTGGGTTTTGCGAACCCTATAAATATGATTTCCACCAGCTGAAAATCTCTTTACTTCATTCCAAATTTCATACTAATCTTCAGAGCTCCAAACAACTTTCCAGCAAAAAATTTGAAACGCGACAAATTCTCTCAATCTTTTAATCAAAATGTCTCCTAAGGCCAAGAGGAATTTGAATATGGATGCTGCAGCTAGTACTTCTTCGGCAGCGGCTGGTCAACCTACGAGTTCTCCAACTTCAGTTGCCGACGTGATCCCAAAGATTTGGGGAAATCTTGAAAATGACTGTTCGATCAGCTCGTTCAGTCATTACGGCAATGTAAGGTCGTGGCCTTCAAGCCGCTTTAAGAGTTCAATCACTCCCGACCTTTTGCCTAAGGTTAGGACAGATTGCGGGTGGGATGATGATGTTATGGTTTCTTGCCCCCTCCCAACGGAAAATATCACTTCAGCGAGGCCTGGATGGACGGCTATATCTACATATCCATTCACGATAGGTCATACGTTCCCGTTGCACCCTGTCATAGAAGATATCTGTAAATACTACCTTATCTGCCCGGGGCAGTTGTGTCCAAGCGTTTATAGGATTGTTACCCTGCTGCAGTGGTTCGCCGACGAGACTGAGCAGGATTTTGAGTTTAAGCATTTTATTGCTTTGTATAGTCTTCAGGTCGCTAGGAATGGGTATATCAACGCCCGTATGAGGGGGAGGAAAGCTCTAGTGAGCAAATCCGAGGATTCAGGGGATAGGGGCTGGATGCACCGGTATGTTTATGTGCAGTCTAGACTCCTCACTCGTGGCGACAAAACTAATCTCCGCGAGGCGTGGAACAAAACTCGTAAGTCCCCGAGTATCTGTATTGAATATTCTTTGAATTATGTATCTGCACTTTCTAATTTCCACTCTTTGTTGGTTAGCTGACAAGATTCCCTATGATGGTCTGATTACTGAGGAGGAATTGTCTGCTTGGGTTGAACCAATTTTGACAGAGTTCACTCACGAGCAGAGGCAATGGCCTCACTATGCTTCCTTGAAGCATTTGTCTAACCCCAGCACCCATGGTAAGCTGAGTACTTGAATTTCTGCTTAACTTATGCGGAGCCTATTACGGTACTGATATGCTTTTATTCTCAGGTCTAGGTACTGGTGGTAATTATTTTCCTGCTCCTCCTCCTGAGGAGGCGGTTGTTGATCCTGTGGCTGAGGTCAACGAGGAGGCGGCTGCTATTCTTCAGACTGCAGCAGCTATCAAAGCTAGGGAGGGTGGCGAGGAGGTTCTTGCGAGCTTGAAGAGAAAGCAAACCGACTCTGAAAAGAGTAAACCCAGGAAGAAGAAAAGGACAGCTCGTAAGACCCCTCAGTCTTCTGAGAAAACAGTTGAGGCCACTGTAGCTGCTGCTGAGACCCCCAAGTCTGGGCGGGAGAGTGTCAAAAGCTCGGCGGCTGCCCCTGAATCAGCTGAGCCTGTGGTGGTTGTTTTGTCAGATTCTGAGGCTCCCGACGTGAGCTTGACTCAGAGGAGGAGGGCATATCTTCGGAGTGATAAGAGGAGAGCCGTGGAGACTTCCTCTTATGCTTTCGAGGAGAGTCCCCGAGTTGGTGATGGGGAAGGAGAAAAAGCTGAGGAAATGGGGGAGGAAAGAATGCACGAAAGTTTTGCATTTTTTCCTGAGGCCTCAGAGCCAAACGAGCCTGAACGGGCTGGAAGCCAACAAAGTGAGCCTGAGCAGGCCAGCCACAGGCGCCCAGGCAAGGAGCCAATGAGAGAGGATGACGGGGAGAAGGGTGAGGAGAAGGGTGAGGAGGTTGACGATCGGAAGAAGGCTGGGGGGGAGGCTGAACCCCAGGTCTTCTATTATAAGGACATGATGAACTTGGCTGCCGACGGGGTGGCGCCAGTTTATTTGCAGGAATGCGACACCCTGGGCCTCGACGAGACAGGTGAGGTCGAGGTCTCTCGCACTAGGGTTACCAGGCGAGTATCTTTAGGAGGCATGATTGGGGCGTACTCCGTTAAAGGTATTCGCCACAAATTTGGCCCCAACTATCCTTCGGAACAGGCGAGAGAGCCCAGGCCGTGCATGAGGGAGTGTGACTTCATCATCCCCCCAGACACGGATTTTCTTACGAAGCCTGGCCACTTAGTCAAGGTGACGTCCAACCTGATCGGCCCTCGTAAAGAGTGGAACATGCGCAGCATGAACGATGAGCAGTTGGCTTATGCGATTGCTGAGGACACTGCTCGGGTAATGTTTCCTTCTTTACTTTCCTTATTTTTGTCAAAAACCTTAGTTCTAATTATCTGTGTATTTCTTACTTGTTGCCAGGCGAGTATGATGGCTACCGAGCTCATGCTTCGCTCCAGGCTGAACAACTAGGATCAAGTCCTTGGCCTGAAGAAAGACCTTTTGGAGGTTCTCCAGGTAAATCAGGCCTTAGAAGAGGAAAAACAGGTTCTGATCGAGGAGAAGCGGGTCCTGGAGGGGAGACGCGACTTCTTTGAGGATAAGATAGATAGGTTGGAGAAATCCAACGCTGAAGCTAACGACAAGATAAGCGCACTCCTCGAGGAGAGGGACCGTCTTCTAGATGAGAAGGACAGGTTTGTGTTGTCTTTTGAAGACCTAAAAGCGAAGATGGACGAGCAAGGCCGTCAGATCTCCCAACTTGCCCATGAGCTCAATATGAAGGAAATTACTCTGGCGAGTATCCGCGACGCTTCCGACATGATGTTGAGGAACATGAACAAAGCTGAGGCTGAATCTCAAGCTGCTCGAGGAGAACTACAAGAGGCCAAAAATCGGGCTGCGGAATCTGCAAAGGTTCAGGAGCTACTGACGAAGGAGTTGGCAAATTTGCGGGATCGTTACACGATCGACTCCAAGCTAGAAGCTCTTGAGGCCAAAAAGAAATTGCTTATCCAAATGCAGCGCGGCCAGATCAATGTCGACTTAGTCCTCGATCAGACCATAGCAGCCATCATCAGTGTCAAGCAAGTCCTGGGCATGGAAGTGGGAGTTGATGATGATGAAGTCGAAGGGGACGATGAAGGCAGCGAGGACAATGAAGAGGAAGAAGATGAAGATTTGGGCGGGAGCTAGTGCATCAGGTCGGGACCCTGGTCAACATGACGATTGATGCCTTGTCTAATCCTTCTTGTAAATTTGTTGGATGTTTGTTAACTTCGTATATTTGTTAACTTTATGAATGAATATATGTTTTGGCTGTTTTCCTCTTTTGTCTGACTGGTTGAGGCTTGACGACCATCTTTAGTCTTTCAAGTCTTATTCATATGAATGCTGATTGTTGTTTACTGCTTAGTGAAGTTTTCAGAGGTCAAGATTATGTTTCAAACCTTAGTGTCTGAGTTCCCTTTTTGGTTTAATCTGCGCAAATATTTTGAAATAAAGTCTTATCGTAACCAGGTTAAGTTACCCTTAGTTAGGATGACTGAAGTCAGGCCCTCTGGGTTGAACGAAATCAGGTCGTTTAGGCTGACTGAAATTTGACCGTGTAAGACGGTTTTGCGATAAACTTTGCTTATCATATTTGACAGTTGAAAGTTTTCGCAGAGAAACGGAAAAAATTTGGTTTGGTTTGGTTAAGACTGCCCTGTTATTTCTATTGAAAAGGACAAGTAACCCAATGACCAGAACGTAGGATTGTTTGGTCGTAAACCAGAACACAAGATTGTCTGGTCGTAAAGTTGTGGGACTTGAGCGGATGCTGGCCGCAAAGATGTAGGAGATAATACAGCACAAGTGAAATAGTTCTATTGAACTTACTTGATTTTGCTTAGCCGTGCTTTTAACGAATGACCTTGCTCTGCTCGAAGATCACCTGTGTTAGCCGGGATTTTGGCCTACTGGGGCCCTCGCCACCCCCTGTTTTTATGTCGAAATTTCGTAATTTCAGACATGAAAAGACAATGGGTAAAGCGCTGAATCTGAGAACACATATAACCAAAAGAGGAGTGTGTCCGTTGCGGGATTTGAACCCACAGCCGCGAAGCGCGAGGACTTCGAGCTCTACCAGTTGAGCTAAACGGATCTGGCCTTTTGAAGACCGTTAGTACCATTTAGACAAAGATAAGAAAACAGAGCAACTTAAAAGAGAGCGAAGGCATGTAAGCAACGTAAAAATGGATAGAAACACTAACCCCTGTACCACTTAGAAGTAGTACCTCTTCAAGTGAGTCACGTTCCAACTGCTGGGTAGAAGCGATCCATCTGGTCGTGCCAATCGGTATGAACCTTTACCAGCTGATGCAACCACCTTGTATGGACCCTCCCAGTTTGGACCAAGTTTGCCGACGTTCGCCTCTTGCGTATTCTGGGAGACTCTACGCAATACAAAGTCCCCGACTTCGAAGTTACGTAGCCTCAGTGCTCGATTGTAATATTGCTCTACCCTCTCTTTCTGAGCCACTGCTCGTATCAGTGCTAACTCCCTGCGTTCTTCCAGAAAATCCAATTCCTCGGAGAGGTTGACTGAATTAGATTCTACGGTTGCATGGGCATATCGTAGACTTGGCTCGCCAATTTTGACTGGGATCAATGCATCGGAACCATATACTAAAGAGTAGGGCGTCTCCCCGGTGCTCATTTTCGTGGTTGTTCTATATGCCCAAAGAACCCTGGGGAGTTCTTCCACCCAACACCCTTTGGCCCGCTCGAGGCGCTTCTTGAGTGAATCCACTATTATTTTGTTGGTCGATTCGGCCTGTCCGTTCGCCACTGGGTGATAAGGGGAGGAAGTAATCCTTTTAATATGCAGATCTTCAAGGAATTTTGTGACCCTCTGACCAACGAATTGGGGACCGTTATCCATGACAATTTCTTTGGGTGCTCCGAATCGACAAATGACATAACGCCACAGGAAATCAACTACTTCTGTTTGACGTATCTTCGAATATGCTGCAGCCTCAACCCACTTTGTAAAATAGTCAGTAATTATTAATAAGAAATGTACCCCTCTGGGTGCAGTGGGTAGTGGCCCAACGATGTCCATTCCCCACTTTATAAACGGCCACGGGGAGATGATTGAGTGCAAGGGCTCCGCTGGTTGATGGAGGAGATGTGCAAACCTTTGGCACTTATCGCATTTTTTGACAAATTCGTTAGTATCCTTCTCCATTTTGTCCCAGTAATAGCCTGCTCGTATGAGTTTTCGCGCAAGCGCCTTTCCTCCCAAATGATTTCCACAGCATCCCTCATGAACCTCCCTCATCACATACTCTGTTTGGCTGGGGCCTAGACATTTGGCGAGTGGACCTGCGAAAGTCTTTCGATAGAGGGTGCCATCTATAATTGTATATCTGGCAGCCTTTATCCTCAATTTTCGAGCAGCCTTAACGTCTGATGGCAGGGTCCCATGCAGTATGTAATTGATTATCTCATTCCTCCAATCCCAAGTCAGATTGGTCGTGTTGACCTCCATTGCTTCTTTATCGATTGTTGTGCACAGGAGATGAGCTACGGCCATTGAACCTGCTGCTCCCATTTCTGCGACTGAACCTAAATTGGCCAAGGCATCGGCTTCATGATTCTCCTCTCGCGGGATCTGTGTGGCTTCCCAATTGTTGAATTGTGCCAGCAAACCGGTAACTCGGGCAAGATACCTCTGCATACGAGACTCCCTTGCAACGAAACCTCCAGTTATCTGGTTGACGACCAGGGCGGAATCACTCTTGAGATGAATCCTATCTGCTCCATAATCTCGAGCCAGTTTCAATCCTGCAATTACGGCCTCATATTCGGCCTCATTATTAGTAATAAAGGGACATTTTATGGCCTGTCTAATGGTTTCACCCGAGGGAGTGGTGAGGACTAAGCCTAGCCCTGACCCTTTCACGCTCGAGGACCCATCGGTGTGCAAGGTCCAAGTCCCCGGCTCGGATCCGGCGAAAAGAACCGCCTCGCGCAGAGCATCAGGGTACATGGTGGCGCTAAAATCTGTGATAAAATCTGCTAGAGCTTGAGACTTTATTGCTACCCGGGGTTGATAAGATATATCAAATTCACTTAATTCTACTGCTCATTTTACTAGTCTGCCCGAGAATTCAGGTTTGTGCAAGATACTACGTAAGGGGAAGGTAGTAACTACAGCTATTGAGTGACTTTAAAAGTAAGGTCTTAATTTACGGGCAGCGATTACTAATGCTAGTGCTAGTTTCTCCAAAGGTTGATAGCGTGTTTCAGCATCTAATAGAGATTTACTAATGTAATAAATTGGTAGTTTCTTACCTTTGTCTTCTCCAACCAAAACTGCACTTACCGCTGACTCAGATACGGCCAGGTAGAGTAATAGTTGCTCACCTGGTTGTGGCGTTGAAAGTAAAGGCGGGCTTGACAAGTACCGCTTCAAATCCTTAAGAGCTTGCTGACATTCAGGGGTCCATTCGAACTCCTTGTTCTGTTTCAGCACGTCGAAGAAGCTTTTGCACCGATCAGACGAGCGGGAGATGAATCTCCTCAGCGCCGCTACTCTTCCGGTTAGCCACATTACATCTTTTCTGTTGTGAAGTACGTCGGGGATGGCTTCTATTGCTTTTATCTGGGTGGGGTTCACCTCGATCCCTCGCTGGGAGACAATGAAACCAAGGAACTTCCCTGAACCCACTCCAAATGCGCATTTCTCCGGGTTGAGCTTCATGTTGTATTGATCAAGGATTCGAAAGGCTTCCTCCAAATGAGCCAAGTGGTCCTCTGCTCGTTTGGACTTGATCAGCATGTCGTCGATGTAAACCTCCATGGTTTTGCCAATGTGATCGTGAAACATCCGGTTGACTAACCGTTGGTAGGTTGCACCTGCATTTTTAAGTCCAAAAGGCATTACTTTGTAGCAATACGTACCTCGGCAAGTAATGAAAGAGGTCTTCTCCTGGTCGTCGGGATTCATCAAGATTTGGTTGTAGCCTGAATATGCATCAAGGAACGTAAGCACCTCGTGTCCGGCCGTCGCGTCGATTAGTTGGTCAATCTGAGGTAGTGGATAAGAATCTTTCGGGCAAGCTTTGTTCAGATCAGTGAAGTCAATGCAGACCCTCCACTTGCCGTTTTTCTTCGCCACTACGACCACGTTGGCCAACCAATCTGGATATTTGACTTCTCGGACAGAGCCAATCTTGAGCAAGCGGTCAACTTCGTCGTTTATGATCTGGTTCCTGAACGCTCCTTGCTGGCGTTTCTTTTGCTTCACTGGGCGGTGATATGGATCCACATTCAACTTATGAGAGATAATCTTCGGGGAGATTCCTGTCATGTCTTCATGTGACCACGCAAAGGTGGTGTGCCGCTCCTTGAGGAAGTGCAAGATGTCTTTCCGTAAGTCTTTGTTCAGCTCTGCTCCCAAATATACCTTCCTTTCAGGCATGTTGTCGAAAAGTTCTTCTGGTTCCAGAGCTTCAATGGTTGGCGCGTACTCTTCTCGTGCATCCAATTTTGATATGAATTCCGGGATTTGGTAGTTTGATGTTTCATTGCTCGATTCCGATCCCGGATTCCTTAATTGCTATTTTGCTTCCTCGGGGAGCTTGACTGCGACTGAGTAGCAATCTCTAGCGCAACGCTGCTCTCCCCGAACTTCTCATATTCCCCACTCTGAAGGGAATTTCATCACTTGGTGATAGGTTGACGGGACTGCCTGCATGTCGTGTATCCATGGCCTCCCAAGGATTATGTTGTAGGCCATGTCTCCATCAATGACATGAAACGTTGTCCGTCTCATGACGCCTTCGACCAGGGTCATCAGTGTAATTTCTCCCAACGTTTTCTCGCTGGAATTGTTAAATCCTGAGAGAACGCGAGAAATTGGTACAATCCCATCGTATAGCTTCAACTGCTGCACGACCCGAGATAATATGATGTTTGCTGAGCTGCCTGGATCAACGAGCACTCTCTTGACGTCGAACTCCTCCACTCGCAGCGTTATCACTAAAGCGTCCATGTGAGGAAACTGCAAGCCATCTGCATCTGATTCTTCAAAAGTCATCGTGTCCTCAAGTCGCGGTCGTTTGGTCTTCGTAATAGAGACTTTGGCATACTTCTTTGCCGTGTATGTGACTGCATCAACCTCAATTCCGCCAGAGATGACGTTGACCGTCATTTTTGGAGAAGATACTCGGGGAGGTCCTGATTTGTTTTGCTGGGCCTTCGCGTGAGTCTGCTTCCCTTTTTCTGTCAAGTACTCCTTGAGATAGCCCTGTTTCAACAAATTAGCAACTTCATACCTTAGAGCCTTGCAGTCATCCGTTGTGTGGCCGTGATCGCGATGGAATTCGCACCATAAATTCTTGTTGCGTTTGCTGGGGTCACCCTTCATATCCTTGGGCCATTTGACCTTTTCGCTCATCTCCTCGAGCACTGCTACAAGTTCGTCTGCTCCGATGTTGAAGACGGGCAGGGTCGGGATTCCACTAGAAGTTGAGGCAGAATCATTGCTCCTCGCCAGGCCTTTGTTGTTGCGACCGCGTCCGTTTGAGTTGTTGCGTGACCGGCTGGGGTATGGCTCGTGCCGTGCATCTGGCCTATCCGTCTCGATCTTTCCCCCAGCGCCATTGGTGCGAGTTTGGCTCCGTCCTCGGGTACCTGTGCCAATTAATTTATCTTCGTCTATACGTACCTTGGAATTATAACGGTTGTAGACATCCGACCAGCTCGCCGCAGGGTATTCTCGCAGGGATTCGTACAATCGCCTGGTCGCCTCAGAACTCTTGACGTCCAGGCTGTTGGTGAATGCAATAGCTGCCCATCGATCTGGAACCTTGGGTAGCAACATACGTTCACGCTGAAAGCGATCCACATACTTCCGGAGAGACTCCCCAGGTAGTTGCTTGATTTCAAAGATATCCTCAACTCTTGTTTCTGTTTTCTGAGCGCCTGTGTGTGCTTTGACAAATAACTCCGCCATCTCGGCAAAAGATCCTATTGAATTTGGTGGCAGCATGGAATACCACCGTAGAGTGTCGTCCGCTAAGGTTTCCACGAACTTCTTTAATTGCACTGATTCGATCTCCTCGTCGGTGAGATCGCTTGCTTTTATGAAATTGCTAAACATCATCAAGTGATCATTGGGGTCAGTTGTTCCCCGGTATCTTGGTATGTTTGGCATTTTGAATGTTTTGGGGATGGCCTTTGGTGCTGCTTCTTTCTTCCAGGGCCTCTGAGTGTACCGTTGAACGTCAACTTTCTTCAAAGTGGGTGGTGCGCCAGGGATCTGGTCGATTCTCTCATGAAGAGAGCGCTGCAGAGCCTCTTGACTTTCTTTGAACTGCTTGGTGAGGGCCTCCATGACTTCGCTCATCTCAGTTGGCACCGCTGATCCTGCATTCCGATTTTCAGCTCGCCTCGAGGCATGAGATGATGAAGCATCCCTTGGACGTCCCATGGGTGGATTTCCCGTGTTTGGCAGGTTCTGTCCTCGCAGGCTGTCGATAGCTTCCCGTATTTGCCTGTTGATCTCAGCCTGTTGCCGTATGAATTCGAGGATAGCGTCTTGAGAGTTCCTCGAATTCCCAGGGCCATTGGGTCTTCTAGATCCTCCAGCCCCCTGGTCGACATTTCCTCGGCCAGGATGGCGGCTATTTCTGCTACCTTGCTGACTGTGCTCGTTCTCCTGTTCCGCTGGGAGCACATTCTCGTCCTCTGCAATGGGGATCACGTCGTCGTCCGCAAGGGGAACATCCTGCTGTTCGTCCCCGGCCAGATTCTGGTTTACCTGCTCCGCAGCGTTGAGGTCTTGTTGCCCGTCAATGGGAGCGTTGTTGTGCGAGTTGTTCTCTGCCATTTTGACAAAAAGAAAACGGGGAGAACCAGCAAGCGAGGAGAAAATGGATAAAGAATAAAATACGATGAGCGATTAACCTACGGAAGTTATTGACCGGCTCCCACTGTGGTCGCCAAATTGTTTAACCGTAATTTCGTTTTGTTAGGTTAATTTACAATTAAATTTATAGAGCGGAGTCACGGTCAATAATCGAGATTAAACGCTCTTAATAGAATAAATATAAATGACAGTAATAAATGCGAAAGAATAAAGATGCGATTAATGCGATATAATAAACGAATAATCGAACGAAAAAGGAACCGTGCTCAGGCCGTTTAGACTTGATTAAATTCCCTTCTTCGTACTCTTTATGATATTCAGTCAACGGAACAATAAAGGAGATCTTTCGATCAGCAGTAGTAATAAATATTCGCTGGAGATAAAGAATTGAATGCTAGTAAATAGTTTGAATACAAGTGTAGATTTAGAGAAGCATTAGATTCCATGCTTGCGACTTAGATTACAATATATAGGTAGCTATGTGCCCGTTCACAAGCAGTTGTAACTCCTTAGTCGAGCAGTTGCGTTGTTTGTGGATAAGATTCCCATTTTGAACTGCCTTGATTGATGGGCCGCGACTTTTCTGGCCGTGGCGACTGTTCATCTGTCCGTTGTAACTGTTTATTCTCGATCTTATCCATTGCCTTTATGTCCATTCGCAGCCACGTGTCGTCCGTGCGCCGTCCTACGTGGATGCCGCGTCACCAACTTTGGTGACGATGGATTTAACCCAATACATAAGTAACCTCTGTAGATTATTCCCTGCAAAAAATCTATAGTAATTTTTGTACCAGCCAAAGGCTTTCAAATGAACTACATCTGCTAGTACTGGAGATCTTGAAGAATAAGAACTTAACAGTTGGTGTAATTGTAAATCAACGTGGCATTGGCGGATCCACCCCACTAAATATGGTTCATAGAAACCCACTCAACTAGATAGAAGATCAAATTTTGATGTGTTAAATTTTTAAAATTGTGGCTATATAGTATAGAGTGAACCCATTATCAAAAACGCATTAATGTGGTGCACCCATGAACATAAAATCCTGGATCCGCCAATAAACATGATTCATGATACTATTAACTTGGCCAAAAAAAATTGGAGAAAGTTGGTATGAGCATATTGAATCGTGTGATCATCTCAGTTTTTAAGCTATTCTACCCGCTCTGACACCACCAATAAATGTTGTAACCATTTCATCTAAACAATAACTAGGCGCTTATAAAGTGGAAAATGATGTTGGCAACTTGTTACAATAGGTTAAATTACATCGGTAGTGTGAGAATTCAAACATGTAAAAGTAGTATAAAGATTTGCAATGGAAGTATCCTTTACTTTGTTTTGTTTTGTTTGTTTTGTTTGTTTGTTTTTTTTTTTTTTTTTTGTGTGTGACAATACTCAACACACACCTCGGTTTGAGGTATGAACGGTCATCGCAATACAATTTACCCAACTAGGAGTCGGGGTCGAATCCACAAGGAACAAAGTGATGCGATCAAAGTAGTGGAGGAACTAAACCTATTTGACAAAGCCAAACTAGGATAACGAGGTGATGGAACGATATTAACAACTACAAACTACACTAGGAAAGCAAGTAAATGTGATCTATGGCCTTCTCACAACCAAGGAAGTCAAGTTTTGAGCCTAGGATACAATTATAGCACGGGGTTTATATATTATGGCCGAGTCGTTCTAATGTAATCCCTAGAATCCTTCCGGCCTAGAAGGGATTTACCTCAACGGCGCTCGTCAAAGCCATGGTTGAGCTTACAAAGCACTACTCATTACCCGAGGAAAGAAGATCTCTTCCGAGTGTAACTTCTTTTAGATGAGTTAGTCTATGAAATAGCCTATCAACCCAAATCCTCGCTAGCTTCACTATTCTACGCTAACTAATCTCTCCGGAGTCTTTAATTAGCAAAGTAGACGGGCAACTCAAGTGTCGCGAGCACAAGAGTCAAACAATCAAAACAATGGAAGCTAGATAATCAATAAAACCCACAAATATAAATTCCTAGTCATGAATCATTCATATAAAATCATGTCCATTAATAACATCAACTAACCAAATGTAGCATACAAATCAAAGAAATAAATAAAGGGATAAAGAATTTCTCATTTAAAGTGCACCCAATCTTCAATCTTGAAGTGTTGTTGATGAATTCTTGCTCCCAAGTTGGAAAAGTAGCCAAAGATGTGCCCTAAATCATTCCAATGCCAACTTTATGTTCTTAGAGAAAGACAATATTAAATTGCACTTCTCCTCTCTCTCTCTCTCTCTCTCTCTCTCTCTCTCTCTCTTATCTTTTTAATGGCATTGGTTCTTGAGGTTGTATAGTTTGTTCTTTGGGAATAACCTTTTGAACGTGAAGTTCAATGATATTGTCTTGATCCGGAGTTGCTTCTTGAGCTATTTCAGGTATAGAAAACTGTTCCTGAGCACAGTCAATAGCAATCTGAGGAATATCAACATATTCCTTTTCCAAGACAATGTCTTTTATTCTTTCTTCCCCCCAAACTCAAACTCAACATCCTCAAAGAACTGAATATTACTCGTTTCATAATAGCCTTAGCCGTGGGATCCTAAAACGTGTAACCGCTGAACTTTTCAGAGTATCCAATAACATAACAACTGAAAGTTTCTTTGTCCAGTTTCATTTCTTTTGACCTAGAAGGCCTTGCCTGAGCTGGACATCCCTAAATGTGTAAATACTTTGAACAAGACCAATGTTTATTCAAAACACATAAAAGATCTTTTCAGTTGCCTTTTGTCGGAACTCTATTAAGTAATAAGTTGCGGTTTTTCTAATGAATTAAACAAAGAAAGTCATATCTTGAAAACTTGTCTATGAACCTTACGAAATATAGATGGCAATTCAAAGAAACCGTAGAGAATTGTCCACAAATATCAGATCTATAAAGGTTTCAAGATGTATAATTTATTGTTGGCTCCAAGTCTCTTAACATTTGTTTGTTTCCTTTTATGCGATTTATGCATATATCAAAAACTGGATAAAATTAACAGGATCGAGAATGCTATCGGACACGAATCTCTTTTTCTCCGTTTAGAGGTATGACTTAATATATTATTTCATAACGAAGCAAAATCTCACAAGTTATAGTTAACATGCAAGGATTATTTAAATGAAGTAATTATATTAAGAAAATTTAGATTATTGTAACCTCATGAAGAACCGGGACTAACCAATCTTGAAGTCTGAATGAGACAATATTTTTTTTTTTTAAATGAACATTAATTATCAAACTTGTCCAACCTTGAAATTAAAATTAAATTCTGTCTAAAGAAGCAGTGCATTATAAGTCTCATTCAGTTTCAAATAAAACAAGTTCTTAACAATAATCTAACACATTCAAATAGCTTCAACCTTAACCGAGTTGTCGTTACCACCATAGATGTATCTTTCACCATCATTAGGCTTTCGACAATTCATACATCCTTGCATAGACACACTGATGTGAGGGTTATACTAGAATCTATCCACGATGTGTGTCTCGTGTTGAGTGAAGGCAATCCCATAACTAACAAAGTTGAGAAGAACATCCTAATAACATGCAACTTTACTTAAGAAACAACCTTTCTTAGTTAATTCTTTATAGTATTACCTTAACCGCAACTTTCTTACTTTATGAACCTTATTGAAATTTGATTTGTCAAGAGTGTATAATTTCTATCTTTTCATTCTTGACAAATTCCTCTTTAATTTGGTCATGAATTTCTTAATTGTCATAATCTTGTTAGACATAGTGCCTTTGAAAGTTCCTCAAATGGCTTTCGTCACGATAATCATAGACATGCATTTTGATCTCTCCCACATTTCTATCTCCCACTTTTCATCAGAGGTACTCTATCCTTAAAAATGGTGGAGAATCCATCTTTAATGTCGTGTCAAGATCCATGACTCTGAACTATGTAAAGTTCTCTTTTCATTATTTGAGGTTAGTGTCATTCGCGACACCTGTAAGAGTAATCTTAGCCAAACCAGAGAACAACAAATAAGAAAACTAGCTCACATAAGACAAACTGAATAGAAAATAAATTCGAATAAAGGTAAACCCCATCTCAAGATACCGGACACTCCATTAATATTTCATCTTTGAACAAAATATTAACTTGCAAGTGATATTTTGACATAGTAATTAAACACTGGTAAAAAAAGAACATGTCGAATAGTAAATCTTCCTTTGGGTCGATTTATTATTCACACGTAAAACCAAATAATCACCACGTGTTTATTACCACAAGACTGCACATGCAATTCTGTTAAACATTGACCTTCCTTTGGGCCGATCAACGTTCACATAGGTTACAAGTGCACAACCTTTTCTATTTTCAAATAAATAAGTCTCCACAAGAGAGGTCACTTTGGAAACATCAAGTTTTAATTTATTCATCTCAAAATAGATATAACCATACCAATATCCAAATTTAAATTCACCAAATTGGAGTTTATAAACTTCCAAGCCAAATAAATTTATGGTGGGCCAAAATCTTAATGAATCACAAGTTTTAAAATCTGCCAGTATAAATCTTTTCCTTCTGTAAGTTATACTTGAATCACAACCTAAATGAAATAAATAAGCAACTAAAACAAAGGAACCTCAATAACTTTTTTGGCAACTAACTTTTTAAAGGAGGTAAACACCTCCAAAAACTTGTAACACCATTACATATTTACGGCATCCGCCGTCCACCAACATCCTTTTCAAAGTCAAGTAATATGGTGAGTACGAAAATAGTTTCCTTAGATATGCAATAAATAATTTAACCAAAAAAAAATAATAATAATAATTAAAGAATTGAGTCAGGATACAAATCTCCTTAAACTCTTGATCTTTAAGGAGGATTTTCCAAATTTTTATGCCACATAAGTGGCGTCAATCCTTTACCCCCTTTTAGTATTATTATTATTATTTTTTTTTTTTGGTTAAATTATGAAATTTGTATCTTTGTTGGCAGCACATCTGTGCAAAGGAAGTGCAAAACCCTTCTCATCCAAATCCTTAATGCCGCAAGAGAGACAGTAGAAACAACCTTGATGGAATGATCTATGTAACCCGAAACAACATAAGTGCCGAAGTTATTTTTCATACAGAAAAAAAATTTAGTACTTCAAAACTTCTTACTGGGTTTTACTTTAATGGCAGAAACTAGGGAGAGCCTACTCCCAACAATCCAAATCTTTGTGCCTTACATCAGCATTTATGAATTTATATATCTCTTGAAAATTATCTCAATTATTCAACATAATACAGGCTCTTGATACCACTTGTTAGAACTAAATTGTGGATTAAACTACAATTACCCAGGACCTATCATGTCAAATCATCGAGAATTAAAATACTAGATGCGGAAGCGTACCTGAATCTATAGGAATGGGTGCAGTCCTGTCGTCTCGCGGTTAGGTCTTCCAAACCATTACGTGGGGTGGCTGTCACTCTTCCAACGATGGGATATTAGAAAAGAAACATCTCATCTGGTTTGGGGACCATAACCCTATTTATAGTTGCATACACTTTATGTATTTCTAATTAAGCCCATCATTTAATTAGAATATACATCCGGGTATCTACACATAAGACTCATACTTTATGAGGTATTTAATTAGGCCCCTCAACTTTAAACTTTAGTAGATCACTTAATTGGGCCAACCTTTAATGATAGCAGTCAACATACAATTATTGTTGATACATATGTATGTGTAAGTCCATAAATTCTTACACGTGTGACGTTGGCGCGATCGCGAAGAACAACTTTCCAGCCAGAAACAGAAACTTCACAGATTGCCTTTATTTTGTTGTCATCATTTTTGGTCAGAGGCTAGAATGTTGAAATCTCTACATTATTGCATGCTCGCGGTGTTATGTTTTTCATTATATGATAGTACATCATTATATGGAGGTTGGATCACCCTTATTATGAGTCTATGACAAGGCCTATTATATTCGCGACGTGCACTGGCATGAGCTTTCAAATTCTTATTCATCAAAATTGACATCCTCGGTCTAAACAAGAGGTTGGAATATACAATTTTAGATATTAATTACCTGATCATATTTTCGAGAAGGCCTCTTCTTAGGAGAATCTTTGAATGAAAGTATTAGGTGGAAATCCAGTTTTAGATCACTTTTAACTACTCTTATACTCATCAATAGTAAGGGGAAAAAAGATTTTGTTAATACCAATTTGCAGAGGTTTCAGGAATCATGCTTTGCAGAATGATAGAAGATATTACTAATAATGCTTAATCAACGGTTATCAACTGTTATATTCCACCAGACATATATGAATCTTTAGAAATTGAGCTCAACTTTGCTTACATGGCAGCGTAAATGATGTTTTTGCGCTATTAAATTATGTAAAAGATAACTACAAGTAACTATTTTGCTTGTAAAATAACATGATGTACTTTCCCTTTGACAACAACATCATCATAATCTGTATTCTTGTTAATTCATGACGTGCAAAATAATAAAGAAAATGAAGTGGAAGAAACGTAAATATATATCGCAAAAGCTGTTAATTTATACAGATCAATCCGCTATCAATCGATTCAATCCTACAATTAATGTTCATAATATTATTCATATTAATACTGAAAAGAAATTAAAAGAATTTTATTATCCGATCCCATATATACCGTAACGAGTCATTGGCCAAAACTTTCACACCATAATGTCACCACTTATGATTACAGCTTAAATCTCTTGGTTAATTGTCAATTTGCAAGAATAATGGAGTAACCACATTGCCGTTGGCACTTATTATTACCTGAACCATTTTTGAATCAATACTTAACAGATGGGGTTGAATCCCAATTGACATCTCCTTGCTTATTCTGCATCATTGGTGCTTTCTCTGAAACACTCCAAACCTTTACTGATTTATCAAGACTTCCACTATAAACCACCCATTTCTGATCACTTCCAGCGGACTCTTTGTCCTCCTCCACTGCTAGACATTTCACTGGTCCATTATGACCAGTTAAAACTGAAAGCAATGTGTGAACAGATTTTTCCCTTCTCCAAACACATATAGTTTTATCTGCTGATCCACTGAGCACCAAATTTCCAGCAGCTGCAAGGCATAAAATTGCCAATTTGTGTCCCTTGAGGACTCCACCATGTGACAACTGTTTCTCGCGTTCCCAGAAATTGACAACACCATCAGATGAACCACAGTAAACCACTGAACCAGATTTGTTAACAGCCAATGCTGTCACTGCACATTCTTGATTCAAAAGTGTCTGAACAAAGACATGTTTTATGTGTTTTCCAGTGTTTTCCCTCTGCCAAACCTTAACAGTCCCATCAGCTGATCCTGTATACACTATGCCTTCCACGCTTGTCACTACAGAGTTTACAGCATCATCATGGGCTTTCACTGATTCTATGCATTTTGAGTTATCAACATTCCATACCTTAGAAAGGGGCAGATACACATTAGACAAGGCAAAGTCATGTGACAGTACTGGTCTGTCGAAAAATTTACTACTCCTAAATATATCTATAACTAGTATGCAAAAAAGATAAAAATATTACTCCATCCGTTTCATAAACTAGGATAGAGGAAGTAGTATAAAACTGAATTTGTGGTGGTTCAAATCTAAATAAAAGAATTTGCATTATACAATGGGCCAAATTAAGACTGGTCATAAAAACTAAAAGTGATAATTGATGATCATTTGATTGTGATTATTTGTTGAATAATTTCTTTAAACATGGACATTACTTGCGAAATAGTATTTTGCATATGCCACGTACCTTAAATGTTCTGTCCCAGGAAGCAGAATAAAGAAGGCCATGACTTTGATCCATGCTCAAGCATGAAATGGCGTCAACATGCTTGATCCATAAACCACTCCTATTACGCTTGACTTCCACATAGTTGCTAGGCTTAATTGATGCCTTAAAAATATCAAAGAAAGTTGGCAAAGTCCCAGCACGTTTATAGCTACCAGCATTCTTTGTTTGGATTTTCCAAACACGAACTTTTCCATCTTGATGACCTGTGAATATTTTCTCTCCTGAAATGATTATAGCTTTAACAAGTCCACTATTGGATTTAAAAGCTGCAAATTCCTTCAAGTTTTTCCAAACACGTATGTTCTTGCTATCGGAGCCTGTATAGAGAAGATCATTTTTTGTAGCCAAAGAATAAATGTGACCTTCTTCACGAACAAGTGAACCAATAAGGCCATTTTGTGGAATATTTTGGGAGCTGCCATCTTGATCATCAAATTTAGACCAAGGTGATTGAGTAAAAGGAGAGCCTTGGTTCCACGGGGACATCATCATAGGAGAACCTTCACCACTAAGACGATTGGCTTCATATGCAGAGAAACTACTGTGTCTTGCATTGTAATTGTTATTATCATCTTCATGAATATTGGTAGTAGATATGTTGGGATCAGAATGAGCAATGTTTCCTAATTTAGGAGGCAAATGTGGGCTAGTATCAACAAACATTGTGGTGTTGGTTAATATGGCCTTCTCTTGTCCTAGTCAAGTTTCTATTTTTTTCAGCATAGAGGATCGGAAAAAAAGAAAACAATACTTGTGTTGATTAAATGAGAAGAAAAGGCAAAGAAAAAATGGATGAAGCAAGTAAATTAAAGAAGAAATAGAATGTTTGGAAGGAAACAAAGCAAGGGGAGAGAGTGGAAGAGAGATTTTGTAGGAAAATGCCTTGTTAATATGACAAACTAGAGGCTATAAACTTTGAGTTTAACTACACGTCATTTTGTTTATTTTATTGCTAGCTCAGGTTTCTAAATACTATATACTAGTAGCATTATGATGTTTAATAAATATTTAAAAGGTGAAACTAAATATAATTCTTAAGATAAGAAATTTTCCTTTTATTTATATAAATGTACTGACATCTCATACATGGTTCCTAAGCAGCTCACCTACAAATAAAGTTTAGAGTTATAAACGACGTGTTCTATGATGGAGAAAACATTTAATTAAACTTTTAATACTAATTGCTTAATTATTATTGGCTACTAGTAAATTATAAATCATGAATATATCGACTGCTGATAAGAATTCGCTTACATTTGTTGTGTTCGAATGCGGATTGTTAATATTTGTTGTAACATATATCTAGGATGTTCAAAGTTATTGGAAGTAATATTACGCGATGCAAAAGTGAACCAAGCTTTGAGATGAAATTATTAGCTGTATGCATCTTAGGAGTCAGAGGTGGACATGATATTTGATTCTCAGGTTATTTTCTGGAAGAGAAGTCTCAAGTATCTTGGCTCAATCCTTCAAGATAATAATGGTGAAATTGATGATAATGTCACTCATCGTATTGGTGCAGGCTAGATGAATTGGAAACTCGTGTCTGGTGTATTTTGCGATAAGAAAGTGGTACCTAAACTCAAAGGTAAGTTCTATAATGCGGTCGTTAAGCCATCTATGTTGTACGAAGCAGAGTGTTGGCTAGTCAAGCCCACTCACATTCAGAAATGAGCGTAGCAGAGATGAGAATGCTTAGATGGATGTGTGCCCATACAAGAATGTATAAGATTAAGAATGAGGTCATTCATGATAAGGTGAGAGTGATCTCAGTGGTGGAAAAGATGCGAGAAGCGAGACTATGATGGTTCGACCATGTGAGAAGAAGGAACACAAATGCTCTAGTGAGGAGGTGCGAGAGGTTGCCAGTGGTGGGTCTTCGGAGAGGTAGAGGTAGACGAAAGACGAATTGAAGCGTTCATCAGGACATGACCCGCCTCTAGATCACCGAGGACATGACCTTGATAGAAAAGAGTTGGAGGTCAAGGATTAGGGTATAAGGATAAGAAGTAGTCATGAGAGTTCTGTCTTAGTATCATTTGTATTATTTTTATATACTTTGTTCGCCTTCTGTGCATTTACTACTTTCACTGATGTCTGTTTACCGTAGTTATCAGTAGTTTGTTTGCATATATGAATATGATCTATATATCATTGCTTAGTAATTTGACAAGAAGTTGAAGTCAGTCGAATCATTTTCTGACTCCGCGTATCATGATGAAGGATTTAGACCTTCCATATATATATATATACTTATTTTTGTTGAGCATTGGTTTTGAAGCATGACAAACGAGAAGGACTCAGTGGTCTTGATAGAAGAACCTAGTCCTTGAGGAAGAAGGGCACGACTGATCGGAAAGATTTGTGGGTAAATCCCTGCGGAACTAGGAGTAGTGGCACGTGAATGAATATGTATCCTAGTCAGACTAAAAGAGGCGGTGCCCAGGCTGTGTCTTCGAAGTGCGAATAGGAGTTGGACTTCAATAAGGAAAAGAGTTACTAGGAATCCTGTCTTACCATAATTACAAGGATTCCTTGTAGGACTCAACTAGGGTTGCAAGGCCCGTATAAATACAAGTAGTTGATGCAACCGTAAACCAGTTATTCACAAACAGAGAGTTGAGAGCATATAAAGGCGATCTAGTATCTTTCTACGTGAGATAACTGAAGAAGACAACTGGTGTGCTTGAGTTGTTTGAGTCTAGATATTTTGTCTAGGTTCATTGCGTTGTAAGTTGTCTTAGTTTGAGCGTTCATTATTTTTACCTACTGGCTTATTGTAGAAGCATATGTATTAGGTGAACTTGTGAGAAATTGCTTGTAAAGCTAGAGTTTAGCTTTGGTTAGTGATTAGGGTCTAGAGTGTAGCCCCTTGGTTACAAAGTCTTGTAATCAAAAACTTGCTCGTTGTGTTAGTGGATTGAGTTCTCAAATCCTAGAGTGTGGGTCGTGTTTTTTCTCCCTTGAGCAAGGAATTTTCCACGTAAAATCCTCGTGTCCTCTGTGCGTGTGGTTGGTGTGTGTTGCAGTATTTGAACAGCAAAATTGCAAAGGCAAGAAATGGGTTCTTGACTCAGGAGAACCAGGTTCATAAAACGAAAATCGGTAGATACTATTCAACCCCCCTGTAGTGTCCTTAGGAGGTGCATAGATTATAACAATTTTGAAAAAGGAAGTGTTACTATTCCAATAATAATCATATGATAATATGTATATACTCCTTCTGTCTCAATTTATGTGACATAATTTGACTTTGCACTGAGTTTAGGAAATAAATATTGACTTTATAAAATTTTAAAATTATCCTGGTAAATATAAACAAAAAATAAGAGAGAAGATTGAAGTAAGTAAAAAGTTTTGGTAGCTTTTATTGTAAGTAGAACCCAACAAAGGTAGAATAGAGATAATGTTATTAATTAGCTGTCAAATAACGAAAGAAGTGTATCATTCTTTTAGGGACAAACCAAAAAGAAAAGCGTGTCACATAAATTTGGACGGAGATAATATTATATATATCCTCCAAGAGAGATACATATTGTTACTGGCAATTGCTAACAAGGGAATGCTTGACTTGTGGAAAAATGTATCCATAAAGTTTTCTTGGTGAATTTATAGTGGACTCAGTAGACTAGCTAAAATTGAATGGCAATTCATAGATACTCTTTTTGTTTAAATGCTTAATGGACAGATATGCGTACGTGTGTGTATGTACGTATGTTTATATATGTAGGTAGTACGTACCTAATGGAAAAGCAAATTCATTTATATTCTAAAAATAGGTTAGTCTTTCTTATAGGTTGTGCATAAAAGAGAAATAGGTGACTAATATAGAGAAACTCTGAAGAATAGATCTAAGAAGGGGCTTTTACCAACTGATCACTCGGGGCTATCGTATTAACGTTGGTGTGGCTGTGTTGAAGCTCAGCCATGGCTACAGCTTCTAGAATAAGCTAATAGGAAAGGAAAGGAACTTCAGGAAGAGAGAAGTCAGGTAGCTTTCTTATTAAGCTAAGAAATGAGCTTAGATACAATGAAATAGTAACCTTACTACTATTTATATCTCTACACAACGAACTACAAAATATCTAGTAACTAACTACCTAACTTAACTTAATTACATTTAGTTCCCTATAGTTCAATACTCCCCCTCAAGCTCAGATGGAATACATCTTTCAATCCCAGTTTGCTCATAAGATAATCATGCTGAGGCTTGCATAGTCCTTTTGTTAGTATGTCAGCTAGCGGCTCCTTAGTCCCAATGTGTTGTGTCTGTACTAGGCCATGATTTATCTTTTCTCTGATGAACAAGTAGTCTATGTCAATGTGTTTAGTACGTGTTGACACCCAATTTTATCCCTCTATTTTTTGCAATTTGGCTATATTTAATTAAAATCGATAATAGTAATTTTTCAAACAAAACTACATTAGACAACATGCATTTACGTGTGTAATATTATTATTAATCTCCTATTTATATAATATTTATTTAATTGTGATTATAATTACGTAATTACACTCATTTAGGCTATTTTCTAAAATACGTGTGCTATTTGTGTAATTTAACGCATTACGATATCATTTAATAATTATTTCTAGCTATTTATATCCAATTAATATTATTTTTGGTCATTTATATTTATTTGTGTTTAAATATATTTATTTAAAATTATTTACAAAATTTCTTGTTTTTATACTAATTATTTATATTTATAAGTATTTTAATTAAATACTAGCCATTTTGCTATTTTACAAATTCATTCCTATTACATCTAGTCCTCGTCATCACATTTTACCCGTGTGTACGCCACCTCGGCACGACCTAAGCATACACCTCACTAGAGTTCACTCCTATCCTGCGTACAACTCATCATAAGCATAGTACTACTCTCCAAAGCACGCGTACAACTCACTCATGCACGAAGTACAACCCCTCAATGCCCCCATTCTCTTTATACCTCAGATATACTATATACACACATATATACACGCGCCTACATGGCACGATCCCAGCCGTTTATCCCTTAAATCCAACGGCCCACATTATTTCTCCCTTTTACAACTATACACACACCCCCCCAATTCTAAAACCCTAAAATCATTACACCCTTTCCCTTTCCCTAAACATCAGTCGTATATCCTCTCCTCCTATCCCCGATTCCCGTCCAGGTTCCACCAGTCCCCCGCCACTCCTCCATCGTTAACCTCGCCGCGACCCTCTCCTCTTTCCTATCTCTGATTACACGGGAGTAAATCCTTCTCTCTCTCTCTCTCTCTCTCTCTCTCTCTCTCTCTCTCTCTCTCTCTCTCTCTCTCTCTTACCTCGTGGAATCCGGAACAAGGAAATTGGGTTCGAATCACTACAAATCCAGATCAGAAATGGAAAGAATCATACAAGGCAAGTGGTCAGTGATTCAAACTCGGATTGTCGAATTCAAACAGAAACTAAATCGGGTCAAGTTGACCCGACCCGCGTCAAACTGGTAATATTCCTCCTTTTCTGTTTTGATTAATGGAATCTTTGAATTCGCTTGATAATAGCATGTCACTAGCTTAACTAAATCTATACTTAATTCACCTACTTGTTTCGGATTAATTTTATGTCTACTCCCGCAATATGTGAATCAATTTATCGTCACTAAAACATTTGGATTGATTGAGTATGACATTTGTTAAATGATACTCGACTAAATGTGATTCGTTAGTAAAAGTTATGCTAGTTGAACGAATTCGATGATGAAAGTTTTGTTTTGGTATGGCATTGATAGTATGCAATTAAAAAATAGTTATACTCTCAGCATATATGTATGTTCACTTGATTTCTGAAAGTAGGGAGAAAAGATATTCTTTAGCTTTAAATCTATTTGTGGAAGTGGGTTAATCATGACGTCTCCCTTATCTTGGCTAAATTGATGCATGATTGATCATTTCCCTTCATTAAAACAGATTGTCATTTTCCTTTGGTGTCTAAGTTTATTTGTGAATGATACACTTTCCATATTTCGAAAACTAAATCTGCTTCTTCCAGTGCAAAGCTGACAATATCTTTTTAAAACTTGATTGACCAATTTACAAGTTGATTGATCCCTTTCCTTTGTAAGTTGGAGGGAATTAAGGCACTCCTAACACTATGAATACACAGATCAGACCCTCTCTACACCTTCAAGGCAAGCATATACATCCCTGAATACACATACACATATCTCTACACACACAGAGCAGTTTCTTGCTTTGCATCTACACAGGACAGGACTCCTTTTGTGATTTCTGGACACACACACAGAAGCTCTATGCACTGAGACACCACCTACACTTAGACTACACACACTTATACACCTTACACACAACAGAGAGCAGCTTCTTGCTTTATCATCTACACTTAGACACTCTCTACACCTCACAGACAGATTGATACAGACTACACACAAGGGATACATCCCTGAATGATCTCCATCCCTGGTTGTTTTCTACCATTCCTGCTTGTTTAAACATCCAAGGTACCTCTAAAACTGATTGAATGAACTCATCGGTACTGCATATCTGTTAAGGATCAGTTTCTGGCTGCTACTGTTGTTTGCTTGTTTGTGTAAGCTGTTTGAGGTCTATCATAGACCAACTACTAACCTTTTCTGCAGGTTCTAATAGAATAAAATTAGTATGGACAGCAAAAAGCTAAACCATTGTTAAGCTTTTCAATTGCAGGGAAGCAGTAATGTTTTTTTTGGGCAACAACTATGTCATTTGTTGTTAAAGAAACAGAGTGGCATGAACTGAGCAGTTCATTTAGAGTGCATACAGGGCACTACTCTTCTATCTCTCTCTCTCTCTCTCTCTCTCTCTCTCTCTCTCTCTCTCTCTCTCTCTCTCTCTCTCTCTCTCTCTCTCTCTCTCTCTTTATGAACTTATATATTCCCCTAGACTCCTATTGTTTGTATTTACTAGGTTACCCTGCCTGTATAAGCGTCGTAAGATGTAGTTGTAGTGCTAAGACAGAAGCAGCAGTTTAAGTACTGCAACATGCAGTAAAATTGGCTACAAAGAGGCCTTTCTTTAACCTTATTCCCTATCTTCATGTGTTTGAGGTTGGATTTGGCATGCCGTCTGAAAAATAGGTTTATTTGTGCAAAGTTTCAAGCTTAAAACCATGACAGTTGAATTAGGTGTGAAAACTGGAGATTTTGTGAATATAATGCATAACCGGTTTTAAATTCAAATTATTACAAGATTGTTTTGCTGAAAATTAGATAAAATGGCTAAAATCACAGTAAAAGCTGAAAACTGGACTATTTGTGCAAAGTGTATTTTCTGAAAGTATAGCAGTTGCGCAGCTAAAATCTGAGTTTAAAAATGTGACTTGTGGCGTTCCAGAACTCCACAAGTCTTTTATGGCAGAAAAGGTCCTCTGCTTTTCTTTTCCATTTCTTTTTTTTTTTCTAAGTCTAATTAACACTAATCATGGACCAAATTAACACTTTTAAAACTTGAGGGTTTTTCTTAAAAACATACATGATAATAATTTCAAACATTGGGAACAACATACCATTAAACTCCCTCCCCACCCCACGCGTGGCCTTTTGAACTACTTCTTCACTTCACTTCATCTCCCAAGTCACGCCAAATCTAAACCAAATACTCTCCAACTTCTCTGTGATTTTCAAGTAATCTGATCAGCAATACAACAATAGGTAAACAATGTCATTATCATTTAAACTGTGGTGTAAATATCGAACCTAGTTTTTTGTTTTAAATTTTTTTATCGACAGTGATTAACGATGAATTGGGTGTTTGTTTTTGTACAAAAAGTGTAATATTGTGTTGAAATTGAATGGCATTATGTGTTTTAATGGGTAAAGTAGTTCCAAACTACAAAGGGGATTTTCGATGTTCAACTGAAATTTTTAGGCTTTTTACATTTTTTGGTTAAATTGTAACGATTTGAGAGTTTTCTGGGAACCAACGCTGCTTTATTTAGTTTCAAATTAAAGTTATTGCTGTTATGTGTCTTGATGTTCCGAACACCATAGTAGCTGAGGTTCTAAACATCTAATAGGATGTTCATGATTTTCTGTAACTAAATTTTGTATCCCCTTGTTTTGCTTTGAAGAAAAATGATATATTTAAGACCGAGAAATAAAGATGAAGATGAGCAGAAGAATCACCCTACAAAGACTCCCAAGAACGCAATTTCTTTAAAAAAAAAAAAAGGCCCTTCGCCGAAGAAAAAACTTGAGAAGCCTACTACTTCAGATTCGGAACGTACTCCTACAGATTTAGAACCTACTCCTAAACGCCCAAGAACAGCTAGAACAACTAAAAAAAATTAGTTGTGGAGAGTGACGACGATAGCCAAGGAGAAGTAGTAGGTCCACGGAACAAAAGTGATAAACAAGAGGAAAGCCAAAGTCCAGCACCAAGTTACGATCTAAGTAAAGGTGGGGAGGACTTGGAGAGGGCTGCAGATGAGGGTGAAAGAAGGGCAGATTTAGATGACGCCGGTATAGATGAACTGTTAAAAAGTGATTTTTTGAAGACTGGAGTGGAAGATGGTGATCGTGAAAAGGAAGAGGAAGATGGTGGTAAAAAAAAATGAAGAAGCTGAATATTTAAGTAGAGAAAAAGGAGAAGAAGTAGAGGGGGAAGCAGATAAAACTGGGGAGAGTCCAATAAGCAGTAAAAGAAGTAGAAGAGAGGCGGATGATGTAATTTTAAAAAGCAACTTTCTGAAGGATCGTGAAAAAAGAGTTAAAATAGATGGGGAAGCTGTAAATAATGCAGGTGGAAATGTTGAAGAGGAAGCAGGTGAAGAGAAGGAAACTGCTGGAGGAACATCTGGATTGAAACTGGAGGAAGACCAGGTGATAGTTGAATTGAAACGCGTATTGTTCGGAACGCCAATGTTGATGTTCTGCACGACATTTATATGTTCCCAACATCAGCATTAAGGCTGGTAAATCACGTGATGTGTTGTTCCAAACGGTTGCTACTGTCGTTCAGAACCTCAGAATAAGCATGTTCCGAAAATTTATGTTTTCCCTTTAATGTGATTTACTATTATTGTGATTCATTTTATTAATTTTATGCTAAAATTATGTGCAGTATGAAGACGTTGGTCATGCTACTTTCAAGAGTAACGTTGAGGGTCTCTTCAAGACCTTCCTGACCAACAATGAACCTTTTAATGGGAAGATTACTGTTCGTTTTTCGTTGGCTAGGGGTATGATATAGTTCAAGGAGGTTCTGAAAAAATTGCAGGTGAGAAGGGGATTTGTCAATAGCTATTTCGGTCCTTTCTTGCAATTACCGAAATATCCACTGTTTGGCACCAAGTTGGTGCATAACCTCCTCATGCGAAGGATTATTTGCAAGAAGCAGAAAGAGGTTTGGATATCCTTCAATGGATTGCCAGCACGTTTTGGCCTATCCAAGTTTGCACTAATGACAGGGCTAAACTGTGCAGCCTATCCAAGTAAACAGTACATGGAAAAAATGAATGAAAAGGGGAAGGAATTGTGGAAGTTTGTTGTTGATTATTTCAAGGAGAAAAAGAGGAAGTAGAAGGAGAAAGAGATAAAGGAAAAGGAGGAGAAGGAGAAGAAGGAAAAGGAGGAGAAGGAGAAGGGTAGTGGGAAGCGGAAGGGGAAGAAGAAGGTGGAGGAGTCACCCTTACCCTCACCTTCACCCGCCAAGAGGAAGTTCAACAAGCCCAAAAAAAAAACAGCCGAAGAAAAAGCAAGCTGTGAAGTCTGGTGACTTGCTTGAGTTGGTATGTTCTAGAACATGTCCCAAGAAGTGGTATTTAAATCTGTGCATGGCTTGGTTTGTTCATACTATTCTTTGTGCGAGGGGTTCCAAATATGGAATAGAGGAATGGGTGGTGTGCTTGTCCGCCGATCTTGAGGCATTCCAGCGTTATCCTTGGAGTAGGATGAGTTTTGAATTAACAATGGAATATCTGATCAAGCCAATGGAACCTCGTGCAGAAGGAAGCCAGACTTACTATCTTTATGGCTTTCCATGGGCATTCATAGCCTGGGCTCATGAAGCTATTCCTACCTTGAGATCAAAGGATTTGCCAAAAGAAAAAACAATGCCAAGGATCATAAACAGGCTTACTGAAATTTGTGAAAGAGATACGGACAGGTTGTTTGACCAACATGATGTTCCTGTAAGTATTCCATTTTCCATATATGTTATGCAATGTTTGGAACAACCTCGTGTTTGCTGAGATATTTCTAATTGATGTTCGGAACATCTTCATGAAGAATTGTCAACTGCTTCAGTCAACGATGTTTGGAACATCTCTTTTTGATGTTTTCGAACAACATGACTTTGTTCCAAACAACTTTAAAAGATTTTTAAAATTTAGTTGATATTTATTTAATGTTGTTGGGTATATTAACAGGTTGTTCACTCTTTCCTCATTCCTACTGATGAAGAGTTGGACATGGATTACTTTCTAGACCTCGTGCCATTTGAAGACTCCGAGGACGACACAATAGATCATTTTTGTAAAGTGTTTGAGGATGCTTGCAGCGTTGGTCTTGTTGGTGGCACTACCGTTTATATCTTCAAGAACAATCCTGCAACCCCTCCAAGACAAGTGATAGAAATTAAAGCTATGGAAGCCCCAGAAACGATGATGTTTGGAAGTGATGGTGAATACAATGAAGAGGGAATTGGTGGCCTACAAGATGTAAATATTGACATTGAAAACAAAGATGATGGTGATGAAGTTGGCGGTGAGTTTGAAGTTGTCGGTATCACTGAAGTTGGTTTAGTTAAGAGGAGCTCCAATTGCAAAGGCTGCAAATGTGATGAATGCAGCGGATGAAGGGAAGCAATGGAGCAAAAGATTTTGGCTTATGATCAAAAGATCGTTGCTTATTATCAAAAGATTGTGGCTTATGAGAAAAGGGTGGTGGCTTATGAGCAACATATCGTGCCTTATGAGACAAAGGATGGTGCTTCTGAGCAAATCAAAGGTGATTCTTCTGGTGGTGATGGATTCAACATCCCCAAATGTAGCAGTTGCAATTGCAAAGATTGCAACGATTGGCATAAAGGCATGGAGATGGAGATAGCTGCCACGCAGGAGACGATTGAGTAGTTGAAGAGCAAAACGATTATAAAACCTGCAAAGGCTGTGAAATCACTACAAACAGAAGAGAAGAAGAAGTAGGAAGAACTTGGTCCGAGGCTTCCAGTGGTATATTTACAAGCCATTGAAGCGGAAAAAAGTGTTGGCATTGAACGCATTTATCAAAAAGAGGAAGAAACAAAAAGATGTTTTTCTTGGATTGGCGATGAATTACCTAGATTTCAAAGATCTGATGAACAAGATTGTGTGGTTGTGGGACATTGTAAGTTTATTTTTGAATGATTTTTTGAACTTCACATCATTGTAGGGAACATACTAACTGAGTTTGGAACATCATTATTATGCTTGGAACAACTCAAGCATTTCTAGCTTCTCATAGATTTCTAGAACATCACACAGCCGTTCCGAACATGGAATGATGTTCGGAAAGACGGACCTTTCCTTCACTCACTTATACTCCAATTTATTTTTGTCTCTTATATGTTATGCAGTATGTAGAAGCTGTGATGACAATGATGCAGGAGAGGCATTTGAATTACCCCGATCATTACGATCAAAGTGACCTTATTTTGGATATGGCATTCTTGACAAGCATGAAAAAACGCTACTACCAACTGGAAAAGGATGCGCAGGATGATAAGATACCGCTTGATGAGGCATTGAATGCGTATAAGTTTGATGAGAATTATCTGAAGTATGCACATGGAAAGCTACCCTACCCAGGGGGTAGGTGTTGGGCTGGTGCTAAGAGGATCTTCGTCGTCTTCAACATCAACGACAATCACTACGTGATGGTAGTGTTTGACATGGTTATAGCGAAGGTTTGGGTGTATGATTGCAATCATGGTTGCAATGATGATGAAAATTTCTTGCCAATAATTGTCCCCATTCCCTACATGTTACCGATTTATATCAGAAATTCTAAGTTATTCAAACACTTGGATCCGATGTGTCAGGAAGAAGACATGTGGTCGTTTGAGAGAGTGCCAAGATCATGTTGTCCACAAAATCTAACAGGGAAATCCTGTGGAGTGTTCGCGTTGATGTACATTGAGCATCTCATTACAAACACCCCCATGGAAAAATTTGTGACAGTGTGGCTGATCAGTGGAGGCGACGTTTAGCCGTTTGTATTTTTTACGGCAAAATGAAGCCTTGATTTGGGTAATATGTAATATTTGGATAATCTTTTAACTTTTATTTTGGTTATGTAATTAGGTATGGATGACTTTTATTTTCTTAGCCAAGTAATAGCTTTTTATGTGCTTAAAAGGATAGCATAATTAGTCGCAATTAAAACAAACATTCTTATATATTGTTCAATTGTTCAGCATTCAACAGAAAATGACAGTAAAATTTAGACGATTATTACATAAGCTCCAGAACGACGTATTGTTCCTGAAAAACAAGATGATGTTCCAAACATCAGCAATATTTAATTAAGCTTACCCTGGAACAATACTACTTCGTTCTGGAACGACAAGTCGTTCCTTAATATAACCACTGACATATAAAATTATAACTAAAATAATCATAAGCAATCGAACTTAGGATGCATGTTGCGGAGCTTGTGGTGGTGCTTCAGGTGGTGTTCCTGGTGGTGTGGAGTACGGGACATAATCAATTCCCTTTTCAGCAAGCAGCCCTTTAAGCATTCTCTTCATCCTTCTTATGTCCCTTCTATAATCATGGAAGAATTCTTCAAATTTGAATTTCCATTCTGACACTTCATACCTCAGCTGGTCCAAGCCGTCGTTCGAATTTTCAGAATCTGAATGTGAACTCGAGGAAGGAGCCCTAGGCCATCTTGAACTCGATGCTCCTCTTATCGGTGCTCCCCTTGTTCTTGGACGACGAGGCATTTTGAAATATGTGGAATCAATGTGTGACTGTTGGGTAATTATAAGAGTAAAATGGAAATCGACGAGTCTGTTGGGAACGGTTTTATGGAAAGTGACTTTTGACGAAAATCGTAACCGTTATGTACTACTCAAACGAGTGCAACTGCTAATTGTAACCGTTGTGCCGTTTAGATTTTAACATGCAGTTCGGAACATTTTGAAAGTCGTTCGGTATATTGTGTTTATTTAATTATAGATGGATTAGTTTTTTAAAAAATGAACAGAGCATATAAATTATTTATTATTTGTTCAGAACGATATTGTGATGTTCTGCGCGTAAAGTTGATGTTCGAAACATGAATATCTCATTGTATAAAGGTTGCTTTTGTTCTAGAACGACAATTTAACTTTCTGAACGTTATCAAGATGTTCTGAACATACTTACAGGAACTAAAACAGATTTTTCTTTAATCATCATTGTAGAGCTTTACAAAAAGAATGCTAGTTATATTAGCATTCAAATGGGGAAACTGCACATCACTGTCAGTGCTTTACAAAAGGAATGCTACTTATACTAGCATTCTAACAAAAGATACTAGATTATAAATATTTAAAAGAAATTATATAATAAACATTAATAGGAACATCCATATCTAGCGTGAAGGATAGGAGTAGAAGTCAAGGTAATGCATCGCCTTATCAGCTAGCAGCCCTTTGAGCATTCTTTTCATCCTTCGCATTTCCTTGGTCATCTTTTTTATGTCCTTTCTGTAGCCATGTAGGGAGCCCTCAAACTGGAACTTCCAACCCCACACTTCTGCCCTTAGTTGTTCCAATATGTCAATAGCTCTTTCAGTTTATGGTTCGTCTGCAAATGATAATGCAACAGCTGTGTTTTTCCTCGATGTGGAGGCTCCTCTTGGCGTGAAGGCTCCTCTGGCCGTGGAGGCTCCTCTTGTTCTTGGTTGACGTGCCATTTTTGATGATGAATGGTTTGAATTGTAAGTTGTTTAACGTGGATTGAAATGGTTTGAATTGTAAGTTGATGAATGTTGATTGAAATGCTTTGAATTATGGGGTATTTATAGAAGCAAAGAGAGGCAACCGAAACGTTTGTAGCCGTTTGGTGTATGTATTGGTATTTGAGCGGCTTGAATTGTAGCCGTTTGTGTATTTCAAATTTTGAACGTGTGGTTCCGAACGTCAGCCTATATAAGTAGAATTTGTGTAACGTATCCTTAAAAGGATATTCCGAACATCACTGCGACCTAGCTGCTACCTACCTGCAACCTAGTCTAGCCGATAGGTGTATTGGTATTGTAGCCGTTTTTTAATTTTCCTTGAAAAGATGTTCCGAACATCATTTCGATATAGACCAAACTCGTGATAAATTATTACATTGGGCGTGTGAACAATATTTATTTACCAACGGTAATAAAAATACATCACCCAACACATTATATATCCGTTCATTATTTATAAAACCAGTTTACAAAATTAAATCAAACATCTATATTAAAATGTCTAGTAGATCCGTTAAATGCATGGATAAAAATGGCGCTCGGAACGACACACAAATGTGACAAACTTCTAGTTGATGTTCGAAACTAGATATATGTATGGATAAACATTTCTCACTCTTACAGGTATAGTTGGTTATTTATAGTGATAGTGATAATCATTTGTCACTCTTACAAGAATAGTGGGTCATTTCTTTACATGGTGATCATCATTTGTCACTCTAACAAGTCTAGTTGACCATTTCCACTCATAATGATCATCATTTGTCACACAAACTACTATAAGTGGTCTTTCTGATGAAATTTGATGAATTTATCACTCTTGCAAGTATAATTGGTCACTTATAGTCATATAATCATCATAGTTTGTCGTGCTAACTACTCTAATTATGAAAAAGTATGATGAAGATAGAAAAAATTGAACATGGCGCTCGGAACGACACACAAATGTGACAAACTTCCAGTTGATGTTCGAAACTATAGTTTGTGTATGGATCATCATACGATGAAGATAGCAACATTAAAAATTGTGCGATCCGAACGGCCGTTTAATGCGACGAACATCAATAGGTTGTTCTAAAACAACCTTACGATAGATGATCATCACTTGTCACTCAATTGGTCATCACTACTGATAATTGTCAACATTTATCACTCTAATTAATCTACCAACTATAATTGGTCCTTTCAAGCGAAATGAGCATCATTTGTCACTTTTTGTTCCGAAAAAGTATAAATTGTACTTTCTAGTTAAAATGAACATCATTTATCACTATATTCTGGATATTTGGACGTGTATAATGTTAATGATTATCATTTATACCTTGAACAAACCAGTTGCGTTCCAAACATAAATCTTTGTGTTGGAACACATTATATGTGTTCCGAACGTGGTGTATGAATTTATTAACTTTTCCAGAAATGGAGTAGAACAAGTTGTCGTTTGGAACATCGTATTTAATATCCTAAACGACATTTGATGTGTTGCGAACTATAAGCAAACATGATGGTTTGGAGACAATTTAACAGTACTAATTAAAGACCTTCATAATAATATTAATTGAAAAGAGATACAAAAGCATATTCATAAACAGTACAACTACTTAAACAACTAATATATAATAGTGTCTTCGTTACTGTTTTGGCCTCCACCGAATTGATTTGGCAAAACCCTCTCAATCCGATCTAACTACAATTGCATCTTCTCAAATTTTGTCTTGAGTGTTTGAATGGACCTCTCGCAATTATCTGCTACCTCCTTGATGTCAACAACTTCAAAATGCACGTCTAGCAGTCTTGCAGGAAGCGACTTATTTGGAGGCTCTCGGACTCGGTGGTACTTATTCCATGGATCGTTAAATGCATTATTGGCCATCTGCATAAAAAGTTGTTTAAAATTTAGAAAAGATTCAAAGTGGAGTTATGTTTAAGGAATTATAAACTTATTAGATTTTGAAATTGTTTATGAAAAAACGTAGAAAATATGAAAAACTTGAGTACCTCAACTTGTTCTTCCTTGATAGAAACTGGTGAAAACTGAACTTGATACTTGGTTAATGCGAAATATATTGTGAATTGGGTATTCATCAAGGAGGTTTATAGATGTTTTGAAGAGGATTTCAATTTCTATTGCACGCCTTTTTCAATTTGTCGAGGCAAATGAAGGGACGCATATTTACAAGTGTGCATGTGTTTTGACGTGACTGTTGCAGCAACCAACTTGTATTTTAGCCGTTTGGTGTATTGGTATTTGGGCATCCCAACTGTTCATTGTAGCCGTTTGTGTCTTTTAAATTTTGAATAGCTTGTTCGGAACGTCACGTATAAAAGTAGAATATAATATCATCGACAAGATGTTCCGAACATTTTCTCTAAGGTAGCACTTGGTAAATGCTACGACTATGAATGTGAAATAAAGACCTCACAAGCTTTCACATGCCTTGGCATCGTTCGGAACATCAAATGTAATATCTTAAACAACACTGGATGTGTTGCGAACAATAAGCAAATATGTGCACAACATAATTGGAAAAGATGCAGTAAAGCAAATATGTGCACAACATAAATTAAGAAACTAGTAAAGCAAATATGAACACAATATAAATTATACAAGTAGGACGAAAAGTCCATTATGCAATTCAAATAGAAATCTAAATAATCCAAATAATCAAAATTATAACGAGGACGATGCTTCGTCCAATTCACAAACTCAATTTGTAGGCTGGCTTGTAGCCTCAGTTCCACTACGAACAACGGGGCATGTAGTTTTCTTGTGACCATATCTCTTGCAGTTGCCACATTTATTTCTCCTCCTTGGAAGACGTTCCCCAGTAGATCGAATCCGGTTAACCCTTCTCCTTACACAGTTGTTCGACTTTGGGGGTGGAGGCACTGGATAAAGTATCTCTTCAGCAGGGATGACCCATGATTCTTCAGTAGGCACTGCATTGACAGGCTCTGCATAGGCAAGGATGTATGCTTGTGTTGTGTAATATCCAGAAGCGATTCATACACTCTACTTCCATATTCATCGCCATGCAACCCCCTAATTGCTGCCATAGCATGTACACAAGGTAACTGATCAAGATCAAACTCCCTACATGTACATGTCCTCTCATATAGATCAACTTCTGCCTCATACCCTGGACTAATGATTTTGAAACCATAAGCTCCCTTCCTGTTGACAACTAGCTTGTCTCCCACTTCTTTATTCTTCCTTATTTTTATTTCAACGTCTGGGACACATAAATTTGGGTGGTTGATTAACTTCATAGCCCTAGTGTGGAATTTTTCCACAAAATTCCTACCTATATCCTTCAAGAGTGCACCAATGGGGTATTCTCTTTGCTCCTTCAGCATGGAGTTAATGGACTCAGCTATGTTTGATGTCATAACTTGAAACCTATTAAAAAGAATATATATTATAATAATCAAAAGATGTTCGTAACGTAAAGCACAAGTGCAGATATAGGAATAAGAAGTGTGGAACATTCATGATATTCCTAACATGAAGCATAGATTCAGAACGACAATAAGAGGTTCGGAACATCGATAGAAAATAAAATTTCCTCATAATGTTCTGGCACATATATGTTATGTTCGGAATGCATAGTGTGACATTTGGAACATATTGAAAACAGACAGTAATATCAGGCCTTGTTATTATACTTTACCTGTTTCCTGGGAAATATAATCTGCTCCATCTATGATAGCCAACAACATTTTCAAGATAATCCACTACCCTCCAATCAATAGTCCTGGCCTCATTCATAGCATCAGTGAACTGCTCTACCATGTATGCCTTTGCTGCAGTGTAGTATTTATGAAGACTGATTCCAAACTGAAACTTTGTTCGGATGCTTTCACCTAAGTGCCACATGCAAACTCCATAGTGTGCAGAAGGAAAACACTTGGGCGACCATTTTCGAGATGCTCGGATGTCTATCCTAAACAATGCACAACTCTTCACCATCTGAAACTATGCAGCGTAATTGTTCGAAAAAATACTCATATGAGGCGTCACACTCGTTGTCTACAACACAAAAAGAAACAGGGAATGTGTGACACATTGCATCCTGAGCAACAGCAGACAACAACACCCCTCCATACTCGCCATACAAATGTGTACCGTCAATGGCTAGGACTTTTCTCACGTAAGTAAATCCCCTGATCCATGCTCCATAAGAGAGAAAAAAATACAAGAACTTCCCTGTGCTAGAAAGCCTCAAATCTGTCTTGGTTCCTGGATTCTTACTCCTAACCATATAAGTATAAGCATCAAGAATTTCAATACCTTTCTCATGTGTTCCCCGTGTCAAAGTTTTTGCAAATTGACAGCCCCTAAGACACTTCCAGTAGCTAACCTACAACCAAAATCGTTGTTAAGGGACTCCCTGACAGCTTTTGTGGTTGGACCTTTTCCCATTAAATATTTACCTTTCATGAACTCACCAATTATCTGGGCAGAGGCGTGTGAATTATGACTGGAATGATGTTGGACACCGCATATGTGCAAGTTATTGTAAATGATAATGTAGAACATATCATTACTTTTATACCTCATTGCCCTTAACCACCATTTTCATTTCACATCTAAACATCTAGCATTAAAAATCTTTGCAGTATTCTTCAATACTTTGTAATTAAAACAATGTTTAACTGCTGCAATCTTCAATTTTGTGACCAGTTCTTTCTTATTGGCGAAAGTCATACCTTTTTTAAAACATGTGCCATCGACGAAGTGAAATATTGGCTCGCTGCATTGTGTTGGAAACACAGGGGTATAAATGGTAGGATCTTCCTCTACATATTTTTCTTCTACTTCTTCTTCTTTTTCTTCATCTACATCTACATTTCCTCTGTCTTCTTCTACCCCTCCTCCTTTGTCTTCTTCTACTTCTTCATGTAAGTCATCCAATCGCTGACTAAAATCATGCCCTCCACTATTTGGCATTTTTTGGTCATTAGAACCAACACATTCCTCCACCGTAGAAACCACAATTACCCTTAGAGTGGGCCTAGCACCATTACGATCAACGTCAGCCATATAAAGGCGTACATCATCATCATTTCTTATTGTAACGGGAGGAGTCTTTTGATTTGCAGCAACACTCAGCATGTAAGTAATGCAAATGTCCCTCGGATTGTCTCTTATCCCCCAACTTCCGATGATTTTGTTAAGTAGAACATCATACGTAACATCTCTAGGCACACTCATTAACCTTCGGAACCCAAGAAAAATATTTAGAACGCTCCACCCATTCACCTTGATAATTAACTCCTAATATAACCTCACCCATCGATGGTCACCTGCACTAAATTAGAATGACCATCTATTAGTATTACTAATATTTATACAGTATTTTCCAAACCTCACTTGCTTGTTTGGAACATCTCTGTTGACGTTCTGAACATCACGTTACAGTTTTTCATTGCTTAATGCAAGATGTTCCAAAACTCAATGTTGCTCGTTTGGAACATCGGATTAGACGTTTTGAACATCACCTTACACTTTTTCGTTGCTTAATGCAAGATGTTCCAAACTGCTAACAGAATGCTCAAACATCTACCAGGATGTTCCGAACAATATCTGTGAAAATTCTAATAAATACATACGCCGTGTAAAACGCTAGCGATATAGTTGGAATTACAATTACGACCATAGGGACGTCGAAATAATGTTTGGAATCTCAGGCAGATTGTTTGGAGGAACTGAATCCGTAACAACCTCGAATCAACAAAAACAGCCAAAAACATGTTCTAAAGTTAGTACACTTACCGCAGATGACTGGATTGATATGATTAAAATTAGAGGAACAAGATTTCCCCTTTAATGGATAAGAAACGACCAAATTTAATAAAATATCGTATAACCCAAATGTGGGTGGTCTCAGCTTGAATTGCCTAAAACTGGAAAGGATATTTAGTAAATAAGTTCAGCAGCTATGGTGGAATGGGTATTATTTCGATCTAGGAAAGGAAGCTCAGCAGCTATGGTGGAACTTTTGGCGGGAATAGAATGGGGAAAAATTGAGGGAAAACGGGGGGGGGGGGAGAGAGGAGAGAGGGAAGCAGCTAGGTCAATGGCCAAATTTGGCAAAAGACAAGCTTTTATACATGGACTATTGTATAACTTACAAAACATTAGGGTGGGAATGTTAGATAGTTAATACCACTAATTAAATGAGGACCCTAGATTTCATGTTTAAAACTTGAGTCTTTTTTCACTCAAAAAAGACTTGACAAGTCCTGCCATGCTAAAGCCCCTTTAAAAAAAGGCTGATTACGCAATTGGAGAACATTTTAGACTAGATTATTTTCTTTGAAAGTTGAAAATGCAATACTGCTTTAAATTGGCCTATTTCTGCAAATTATATATGCTGTAACGTAACAGTATTTTGTTTTATTGAAAGTGGCCGAAAACGTAATCAGTGCTGAAAGTCGGCTCAGTTCTGCAAATTTAGTACTCACGTGATAGTTTATGTAGCCGTTTGGAATCCCTTATCTATTTAACTTGGAGGCCCACTTTTCTTTTTATGATATGGTCGTTATTTGTTTTGTGTGTATGACATGACCGTATTTTATTTGACGCCTAGTGGTCTAGACTTGTGGTACTTAATTTACTTAGGGTGTCTAGATATTTAAAGTAGTGTTCCAATGTCCTCCGTGACTTTAAGTTGGAACGTTAGTAAACCTTTAGGATGTTTTAAAACATTAGCAAGCGCTTTAGTTAAAATACTTAAAGAGGGTATGGGGGTTAAAGGGAATTAAGCCCCACGGATATGATGGAAACTACCCGAGCTATATTTGATAGTGGATTCTGAAACTATCGTCCCTTACGAAAGCTGGGTTCTGATCCGAATAGGATAATAAAACCTAGGGCTATTCAAACGTTTAATTAGTTATTTATTTATTATTTTATGGCTATTTGTGCAACATGATTACTATTTCAATTATTTATGCAAATATCTTAAACTACTTATTTGTTTTGCATTCCATATCTCTTTTATTTATTTCATTTAGTTTTTGTCCTTTTCTAAAGAAATATATGAAACCCAATATAGAAATCGGCCGGGAACCACGTTTAGTGGAACTTAGGAAGTGCCTAACCCCTTCCTTCTAGGTTATTTCGAACACTTACCCGAATCTCTGATTAGTAGACCAACTCGAAGTTATTCTTTAGATTAACTTAGAAATTAATAGGTGACCTAATACGCCTAGGAAATTTATTAGGTGGCGACTCCAAAACCTCTAACTCCAAACGAGTTTACTCAGTCAAATCCGAAACCCGACTCGCCTTGAGTCGAGTCCAAAATCGGGTATGACAATACGTTCATAGAAAATAGGATGGGTAGCAATCTGAATGGCAGCTTTGATGTCACAAAACAATGTGACTGGTAACCTCATCCTAAGTCCTAGCTCTTGAAATAGTCCTTTCAACCAAATTATCTCTGCCACAGTCGAGCCCATGCTCCTGAATTCAGCCTCAGCTGAACTCCTGGATACAGTATTTTGTTTTTTTTTTAATTTCCATGAGATTAGTGCATTGCCAAATTTCACAAGCTATCCAGTGATTGATCTCCTGGTTTCAACACAGGCACCCCAGTCTGAATCACAATAAGCCCTTAACTCTTGCCTTTTATCTGCAGGCATGAATAGTCCAATGACAGGTGCATTCTTGATGTATTTTACTACTCCCGGTGTTGCATCAAGGTGAGACTGTTTAGGATCATGCATATACTGACTGAGTAGCTGAACCACAAAGGAAAGGTCAGGTCTAGTCATGGTCAAGTAAAGCAGTCTGCCAACAAGTCTCTGATAAACTCCTCTATCTTTCAGTCTGTGATCTTGTTCTGAGTACTCTATCTTTACATACTTGTGAAATTCAATAGAAGTCAGCTTATGGTTGAACTCTAGTGGTGTGGAGGAAGGTTTGCTTCCTAAGGGTCCCATCTCAGATATTAAGCCAAGTGCATATTTCTTCTGGCACATAAGAATGCGACTCTTGAATCTGGAGAATTCAATTCCCAAGAAGTACTTCAACTCTCGTAAGTACTTTATCTTGAACTTAGCCTGCAGCTTCAGTCTAACTCTTTCTATGAGAGCCAGATTACTCCCTGTGACTAATAAATCATCAACATATACCAGTATTACAATCAGATCACCATGAACTCTTTGAGTGAACAGAGAATAGTCATAGTGTGACTGGACAAAGCTCATACTCAACAATGCTTCAGTTAACTTTAGGTCCCACTGCCTAGGAGCCTGTTTGAGTCGATATAAGGACTTCTGCAGCTTACATAACTTCCTATACTCCCCCTGGCTTGCAAAGCCATCAGGAATCTTCATATACACATCCTCCAGTAAGTCTCCTTGTAAGAAGGCATTATGAACATCCATTTGAAAAATATACCAACCAGAAGAAGCAGCTAAAGCAACAACAGATCTTACCGTAACCATTTTAGCCACTGGAGAGAATGTTTCAGTGTAGTCTAACCCCTCAAGTTGACTATAGCCTTTAGCTACTAGCCTGGCTTTATACCTTTCTACTTCGCCAGTTGACTTGTACTTCACTTTAAAGACCCACTTGCACCTAATAGGAACCTTACCAGCAGGTAAATCAACTATAGTCCAGGTCTGATTTTCTTCCAGTGCTTGAATCTCAACCTTCATAGCTTCTACCCACTTAGGATCTTTGCTAGCCTCAGCAAAGGATGTAGGTTCAACAATAGCTAAATATGCAACAAGAGAAGATTTATAGGATGGAGAAGTGTGATCATAGTAGACATGATTGGAAATAGGATACTAACAGGAGGACTGTTTGGTTTGCACTATGTAATCTTGCATCCAAGCTGGCTGCTTGGAGACTCTGGTAGTTCTTCTAATATCAGGAACAGGTATAGGGTCTGGTACAGGAGCTGGTGATGATGGAGTAGGATGTAGTTGTTGAACAGGTGTGGGAACAGAAGGTGGGACTGTAATAGTATCTGGGGTAGATTGACTATCTGAGGTATGCAAAGGATCCGACTCCTGAAGATCAAGTATTGGAAACATAGGAGAATGAGTGATATCCAGATTTCTGAAAGGGAAAACATCCTCTTTGAACACTACATCTCTGTTAACAAATAGTATCTTGGAGTGCAGATCATAGAGGATATAACCTTTCTGAGTAAGAGAATAGCCCAGGTGAACAGCTGGAATAGCTCTAGGAGAGAACTTGTAATCCTTTTGATTACTGAGGCATAAGCTAGACTACCAAACACTTTTAGATGTTTGCAAAGATGGAGTTCTATTAAACAACTTCTCAAAGGAGGACTTGCCCTTTAGCAGAACTATAGGTAGCCTGTTGAGAATATACACTACAGTGTTCAGACATTATCCCTAAAATTTCAAGGGTACAAAGGCCTAAAATCTCAGAGCTCTAGCCATATCTAAAATATATTTGCGCCTCCTTTCCACAACTCCATTTTGTTGTGGAGTATACACACATGATGTCTGATGAAGCACCACAAAGTCCTTGAGTAAATACTGAACATGAGCATTGATAAACTCAGAGCCATTGTCTGATCTAAGGCATTTGACACCACAGTTAAATTGATTCTTTACAAGGAGCAGGAAGTGTCTCAGTATAACCATTGAGTCTGATTTGTTATATAACAGGAATATCCAAGTGTATCTAGAAAAGTCATCAACTATAGTCATAAAGAATCTCTTATTGTCATGAGTAGGTACCCTGTAAAGTCCCCATATATCAGATTGCACAATATGAAAAGGGGAAAGAGATATGTGCTCACTTAGAGAAAGGGGTAGTCTTGGTTGTTTAGCAACAAGACATACAGAGCAATGGTGATCTTGTAACTGTATATTATTCAAAGCAAATTTCACAACCTTAAGAGGAGCATGTCCTAGTCTTCTATGCCACAAGGCAGATATTTCACAGGCACTGGACATAGTGACTTTTCCACAGGTTCAGTGTCTACTATGACAGTCATTATTACAACTGCTATTTACAGAATTGTCTATGCAAGCTACTGATCCTTCATTTTCAGCAGTTAAAGCAGTGTTCTGAGTTGAGATCTTTGAAGGCTTGTTCTGAACTTCTCCCTTGAGTAGATACAGACCATGGTCCTCCTTACCAATCCCCAATACCTTCCCACTTGAGAGGTCCTGAAAAACACATAAATCAGGATAGAAAACCACCATACAACCTAATGCCTTAGTGATCTGGGATACTGAAAGGAGGTTGTACTTAAACTCTGGGATGTATAAGACATTGTTTACAGGCTGATCTTCAAGAATAATGGATTCTCCTGTATGTGTAATATCAACCTTATCACCATTTGGTAAGCTTACTTTACTCCCATCACTGGTTATAATGGCCTGATGCTTGGTTAGCAGATTTAGATTATTGACCATGTGATTTGAGGCTCATGTGTCTATTATCCAGTTACTTTGAATTAGATTAGTCATGAAAGCACTGACTGTACCTGTTGAGCCAGTGGTAGCTGCATTAGCTTCATGATCTACATACTTCCCTTTATTAAGCATCTGAATAATCTAACTATACTGATCTTGAGTGAGAGCTGATGGTGGTGCATGAGAGGGCCCTGCCATAGAATTATACCCATTGTAATATTGAATGCCATTATATTGAGAGAGAGTACTGGGATAGTTGTTGTTACAGTTCAGCCCTCCTTTTGAATAGTACTGTGTAAAGTCAGTTCTATTGCCATATGCTGGTGAATAGCCCTGATTCTGTAAGTCAGTAGGATTGTTGTCACTGTAATTAGCAGCATTAGCATGATTCTGATGCCCTTGACTTCCCCAATTGTTCTTCTTAGCTATGTAATCATCAGGATATCCATTTAACTTGTAGCAGCCTTCTCTAGTGTATCCTTTTTTTTAACAGTAGTCACACTGAACAGTGGACTTACTAGACCTGTTCTTGTTGTAGTTACCTTTAGGCCTATTGTAATTAGATTTTCCATTGTAATTTCCTCTGTTCAGATTGTTACTCAGAAGAGCAATAGGATCATTAAGACCAGCCTCAAAGGATGATGAGAATCAAACGCGGAAAAAGTAAAAGATAAGAACGAGACGTAACTCGATCTCTAATCCCAAGTAGCAACGGAGAACTTGTTCTGTTACACCCCGGGAGAAGGACAAGAACACCTACGCTATGCAACTACCCTCGAGCTAACGCGAGCACGCAAGTAGAATGGTCGGAGAGGAAAAGTATTCATCTAGATCCGCTAGAAGAACTACAAGTCCAAAATCAAAGGGTTTCATTCAATAACCAAGAGCCATGCTCATGTTCAATGTTTAACATTCATCAACTATCATAAAACTAAGTGTAAATAGGCTAGACTTGGCTATTTATAGTGTTTCCCAAGCTTGCACAATGACTAAAATACCCTTACTAATAAGGTTCACAAAATAGGCCACGTAGGGCAAAACGGTAAAAAGAAATATAGGCCTTCACAGCTGGGAGGGGCGCCTGGATTGCAGGTGGGGCGCCTGGGTTTGCAGGCAGCTAGGCGGGGCGCCTGGCTTGGCCTTCAGCTTGGCGGGGCGCCTGGGCAGGCGGGGCGCCTGGGTGCTTTTCAGCTCCTTAGGCAGTGAGCTTGTCAGGCGGGGCGCCTGGCTCTGCTGGGCTATCTTCTTCCTTAGGCGTGAGGCCTAGTTTGAGCACCCGGAATGGCTTCCACTTGCTTCCTTCCTCAAGTCCTCTCCTCTCCAAGTATAAATGCACCTCTTGGACATCCTTGACTTGGCTCCGAGTGAATGGTCTCCTTGTGGGGGTTTGGTTCTTATCATCCTCCCCTTCTTGAGAAGATTTCGTCCTCGAAATTGAAGCATCATCACCCACGACCTCGTCATCACCTACATCCAAAGGAACCAAGTCACAAACGTTGAAAGTATTAGAAACTTGATACTCACTTGGCAAGTCGACCACATAGGCGTTGTTGTTTATCTTTGAAAGCACTTGGAATGGGCCATCTCCACGGGGTGCCAACTTCCCTTTTCTAAGGTTTGGAAACCTTTCTTTCCGGAAGTGCACCCACACATAGTCACCCTTCTTGAGTTCCACCTTCTTGCGTCCCTTGTTTTTCTTGGAGGCTACCTTTGCATAGGCTTCCTCCAAGTTCTTCTTCGCCTTGGCATGAACCTCCATCAAAGCCTTGGCTCTAGCTTTACCTTCAAATTAACAACCATTACCCTTGGCAAAGGGGTTAGATCAAGGGGAATCAAGGGGTTAAATCCATAGACACACTCGAATGGAGTCATACCTATCATGTTATGCAATGTGCGATTGTAGGCAAACTCCATAAGAGGTAGACGATCAATCCAAGTCCCGGCCTTACCTCGGGTCATGGCTCGAAGAAGAGCACCCAAGGTTCGGTTTACCACTTCCGTTTGCTCATCGGTTTGTGGGTGGTGGGACGTGGAGAACAAGAGCTTGGTGCCTAAAGCACCCCATAAACATCGCCAAAAATGGCTTAGGAACTTATGGTCCCTATCACTCACTATAGTTTGAGGCACACCATGTAGCTTCAAAACATTTTCAACAAACAAGGAAGCTACATGTTGGGCATCATCGCATTTCTTGCATGGAATGAAATGAGCCATCTTGGAGAACCTATCCACAACAACATAAATGCTATCATGGCCCCCTCTAGTCCTTGGTAATCCCATCACAAAATCCATTGAGATATCCAACCATGGACTAGTAGGTACGGGGAGAGGGGTATACAACCCATGGGGGTGGGCTTTGGATTTAGCACGCTTGCACTCAAGGCAATTGTTGCAAAACTTTTCCACTTGCACCCCCATCTTTGGCCAATGAAATTGTTCTTTAAGAATAGCCAAAGTCTTTCTTGTGCCAAAATGTCCCATGAGTCCCCCGCAATGTGCCTCTTGCACAAGCAACTCCCTCCAAGAGGACTCCGATATGCACACCCTACCATTTTTGAAGATATATCCATTAACCCATTGGTATTTTTCAACTCTCTCCCCTTTCTCTAGAGCGTCATGGACACTCTTTAGCTTTGGGTCATGAGCATACATCAATTTAATGCTCTCAAAACCCATGAGCTTAGAGGTGAGAGTGGTGGCTAGAGCAAACTTTCTCGAAAGCGCATCCGCCACAACATTGTCCTTCCCTTTCTTGTATTGGATAACATAGGGAAAGGACTCAATGAATTCAACCCACTTGGCATGTCTCTTATTGAGCTTCTCTTGGCCTCTCAAATGCTTGAGTGACTCATGGTCACTCTTGATTACAAACTCACGAGGCCAAAGATAGTGTTGCCAATGGGCAAGGGCTCTCACAAGGGCATACAACTCCTTGTCATATGTAGAATAGTTCAAGGAGGCCCCTTTCAACTTTTCACTAAAGTAGGCGATGGGTTTGCTATCTTGCATTAAGACACCACCAATTCCCACCCCCGAGGCATCACACTCAACCTCAAATGCCTTTCCGAAGTCGGGCAATTGCAATAGAGGGGTGGTACTCAACCTACTTTTCAACTCAAGGAAGGCCTTCTCTTGAGGCTCTCCCCAAACAAACGGTTGGTCTTTCTTCACCAATTCGGTGAGTGGAGCGGCAATGGAGCTAAAGTCCTTCACAAATCGCCTATAAAAGCTTGCGAGACCATGAAAGCTCCTCACTTGAGTCACGGTAGTAGGAGTAGGCCAATCACGTATGGCCTCTACCTTAGACTCATCCACCTCCACTCCTTGGGCACTCACAACAAACCCAAGGAAGACAACCTTCTCCACTCCAAAGGCACACTTTTTGAAATTAGCATAGAGCTTTTCGGCTCTCAAAGCTTCAAGCACTTGCCTAAGGTGGTCAACATGTTCATCAATTGTCTTGCTATATATCAATATATCATCAAAATAGACAACAACAAACTTGTTGATAAAAGACTTCAAAACATGATTCATGAGTCGCATGAAGGTGCTAGGTGCGTTGGAAAGCCCGAAGGGCATTACCAACCATTCATAGAGACCGAATTTGGTCTTGAATGCGGTTTTCCATTCATCCCCGGGTTTCATCCGGATTTGATGGTAACCGGACCTAAGGTCGATTTTGGAAAAGACACACGACCCACTCAATTCATCCAACATGTCATCAAGCCGTGGAATAGGGTGACGGTACTTGACCGTTATCTTATTCACGGCTCGGCAATCTACGCACATTCTCCAAGTGTCGTCTTTCTTTGGGACAAAAATGACCGGTACGGCACAAGGACTCAAACTCTCCCTTACCAAGCCTTTGGAAAGCAAGTCATCAACTTGTTTTTGCAACTCCCTTGTATCCTCGGGATTGCTTCTATAGGCCGGCTTATTTGGGATTTGAGAGCCCGGAATAAAGTCAATTTGATGTTCAATACCTCTCAAGGGAGGTAAGCCATCGGGCATCTCATCCGGGAACATGTCCCCAAAGTTTTCCAAAACATTTTTCAAAGCACTAGGCATAGGGATAGAAGAAAAATCACAATTAGAGTTAAGGATCATACCTTTGTGCACTAGGCATAGGAGAAACTTGGTGCCATCATTACCTTTCAAGAGCTCGCCCGGTTGCATCATGGCACACATGCCACCGGTAGATGAAGTAGGTGGGATTGCCACTATGTTTTTGGACAAAGGGCTAGTCTCAATGAGTGACTTAGCCTTTGCCACCTCCCTCAACTCCTTCATCTTCTTGTAATCATCACTTACTTTCTTAGGAGTGAGAGGTTTAAGCACAAATCTCTTCCCTTCATGTTTGACCGTGTAAGTGTTGACACGACCATCATGCACCACTTGCCTATCGAATTGCCATGGCCTCCCTAAGAGTAGGTGGCATGCTTGCATAGGCACAACGTCAAACAAATGCTCATCAACATAACTACCCATTCTAAACTTGATCATGGCTTGTTTCATCACCTTAAGCTCTCCACATTCACTAAGCCATTGTAACCGGTAAGGTTTAGGATGCTTCATGGTAGTCAACTTCAATTGAGACACAAGTGATTGACTCACTACATTTGCACAACTTCCGGAATCAATTATCATAGAGCAAACAACATCTTTGACCCGGCACCTAGCATGGAAAAGATTTTTCCTTTGCAAGGTTTCACTATCTTCCACGATCATAGCCCCTAGGCTCCTTCTCACAACCAAGAAAGGATGAGGATCCTCCTCCTCCACCGTGTCATCAAGCAAATCATTCTCCTCTACTCCCTCATCTCCCTCTACTCCCTCTACTCCCTCATCTTCCGATTCACTCTCTTTCTCATATGCATCATTGCCAACAACAATCATGGTCCTCTTTGTAGGACATTCCCTAGCAAAGTGACCATAGCCCTTGCACTTGTGGCATTGTATCGAAGAAGAAGTAGGAGCATGTAATTGAGTTTTAGAGTTACCTCCCACATTAGGTGTGTTCTTCTCATACGGCTTTTTCACATCCTTGGTAGCATTTGCACCACTTGTTCCACTTGCACTTGGGAACCTTGCATTTGTAGTAGGAGGCTTCCAATCCTTTGGTTTGCTTGTTGGAGTAGTAGTGCTACTCTTGTAGCGAAGGGATTTCTCCTCCTTGAGCCATTTCTCGGCCTCAACCGCATCTTCACATAGCTTGTAATGATCATCATATTTGTGGAACTTCAATTGTGAAGCTATGTCTCGGTTCAAGCCCCCTTTGAAACGGATCATGGCCGTCTCATTGTCTTCATCATCTAAGTCAAGGATCATTCGGATTTGCTCAAATTCATTGAAGTATTCACCAACCGATTTGTATCCTTGCTTCAACTCATATAGACGCCTTTGTTGTTCAACCCGGTATTGGTTAGTCAAGTACTTCTCATCCATCACACGGATCAACTCTTCCCAAGTAAGATTAATAGCCATACCCGTCCTCCTTCTATTCCTCTTCACCGACTCCCACCAAGTAGAAGCAAAAGATTCAAAGGAGGATATCGCATACTTGGTCTTCTTCACTTCGGGCATATCATTGGTGTCAAAGATACGCTCCATAGCCAATTTCCAATCAATGTACTCCACCGGGTCACTACTTCCTTTGAAAGAAGAAATAGTGAGCTTCACACTATTAAGATTGTTGTTGTTGTCACGACCCCCTTGGAATAGCTCCGGTTGGCCTCCATGGTGATCATCATAAGCAACATAGTCCCTTCTAGCATTCCTCCCTCCATATCCTAAGGGTGGCCCTCGACCTCGGCCTCTACCCCGATCCACATTTCGACCCCAATTCATGGCTCGCCTTGGTTGAAAGTGATCATCAAACCCATACACATCGTCACCATAATCAACTTCCTCCCCTTCTTGAGCCTCAACAACTTGCTCAAGAGGTTGCACATTTCGGACGGGTCTTGGTAGTGGAAAGTTTCTTGGGGGATTATCCAAGATACGGGGAATGCCCGTTCGTTCAATTCTCTCTCGATCCTCCTTTACCCGTTGTTGATTGAGCAATTCAACAACTTGCTCCGGGGTAAAGGTAGGGCTACTTGAGCCTTCACCGGTCTCAATTTGGACACTCGGGGTCCCCTTTTCAATTGGGACACTCGGGGTCCCATGTTCACCTTGAGTACTCGAGGCTCCCTTTTCAAGAGAATCAATCCTTTGGTTCATGAGGTCCATCTTGGCAAGAAGATTAGCCAAGGCTTCCTTAATGAAATCTTGACCTTCGTTGGCCATTGTACCTACAAAGAAAGAAACAAGAGTTAGTTAAAACACCTCACTCGCTCCCTCACTTGTGTTCACTCGGATCACTCTTTTGGGTGGTGGTGGATATTTCACTCAACTTGTAGTTCCAAAGCTTCACGTAGATGATTAGCAACTCCTCAACTCAACTAAACTATTCACGAGTCACGCACACTCCGGGGTGAGTGGAGTTAATGGGACTCAATGAACGCTAGGCACTTTGAAGTGAAGGACTTGAGTTAAAAGGTTCTACGCTTTTCCTTAGAAGTCTACTCTCCTTGCTAGGCACGATTCACCTAAGAGAAATTAAAGGGTTAGCACTATTCTAGTAGATCGGTTACTCAAAGTAGTACTAACTAGATGTTATGTTATCAAACAAAGGGAAATACCTACGAAAATCTACCCGAAACAATACGTTCAGCACTCAGGAGGGGCGCCTGAAACTCAGGTGGGGCGCCTAGACTGTGCAGTATTCCAGGCGGGGCGCCTGGGACCTAGGCGGGGCGCCTGAGGTCTTAGGCAGTAGCCAAGTCAGGCGGGGCGCCTGGCTTAGGCGGGGCGCCTGGCCTGAAGCCTTTCCCAATTCGTTCCAAACTCGTTTCAAGTCGATTTTCAAGCTCTAAATCCGATGTTTTCAACTTGTTTTCACAATCCAATGATATCCAAAGTTGTTTTTGTTCTTCCTTAACAAAACCCAATCAAATTTTCAATCAAACAATCAATCAAATCAAGGTTCAATCTCAAGAACTCAAGAACACAAGGGTTTAACAAAAGGGTTTCAACAAGGATTGTGATTCATCAAAGTAGGTGTTATATTCAAATCCCACAAAATTGGTACCGAATTGTTTGTTTTTCAATGAAGATCAATCCCCAATAACAAGTTTCCAATCAAACATCAATCCAACCCAAGAATCAAGCCAAAATTCATCAAGGACAAGTTCTTCAAGGGTTTAAGGGGTTTTGGGGTTTCAATTTTTCAAACGTCACCAATTCCAACAATTTTGGTACCCAAGTAACGGGAAATCAATCACGATCAAGAATCCATAACACCCATATCACAAATCATCCAAATCAACAAGTTACACCAAATTTTTGTATTTTTCAATTTTTTTTCAATTTTTTTGTAATTTTCTCCTTTCTAATAACTTCAACAACAAGAAAAACTAAAAGAGGATACTAGGCACGAAGAATCAAGGGTCGGGGGTTTGTAGAAACAAAACCCGAGCCTTGCTCTGATACCAAACTGATGAGAATCAAACGCGGAAAAAGTAAAAGATAAGAACGAGACGTAACTCGATCTCTAATCCCAAGTAGCAACGGAGAACTTGTTCCGTTACACCCCGGGAGAAGGACAAGAACACCTACGCTATGCAACTACCCTCGAGCTAACGCGAGCACGCAAGTAGAATGGTCGGAGAGGAAAAGTATTCATCTAGATCCGCTAGAAGAACTACAAGTCCAAAATCAAAGGGTTTCATTCAATAACCAAGAGCCATGCTCATGTTCAATGTTTAACATTCATCAACTATCATAAAACTAAGTGTAAATAGGCTAGACTTGGCTATTTATAGTGTTTCCCAAGCTTGCACAATGACTAAAATACCCTTACTAATAAGGTTCACAAAATAGGCCACGTAGGGCAAAACGGTAAAAAGAAATATAGGCCTTCACAGCTGGGAGGGGCGCCTGGATTGCAGGTGGGGCGCCTGGGTTTGCAGGCAGCTAGGCGGGGCGCCTGGCTTGGCCTTCAGCTTGGCGGGGCGCCTGGGTGCTTTTCAGCTCCTTAGGCAGTGAGCTTGTCAGGCGGGGCGCCTGGCTCTGCTGGGCTATCTTCTTCCTTAGGCGTGAGGCCTAGTTTGAACACCCGGAATGGCTTCCACTCGCTTCCTTCCTCAAGTCCTCTCCTCTCCAAGTATAAATGCACCTCTTGGACATCCTTGACTTGGCTCCGAGTGAATGGTCTCCTTGTGGGGGTTTGGTTCTTATCAAAGGATGAGTTTGCAGTATGCATTCTTTGACTCTCTACTGTGATGATCATAGCATAGGCTTAGTTCAGATTTGGAAGAGGTGTTGTCATCAGAACTTGACTTTTAGTTTGAGTATAGGATTCGTTCAACCCCATGAGGAATTGCCACAACTTCTGCATCTGGAAATGTTGTGCATACTCCTTGGATTCAGGACAATCACAAGATGGAGGAGGTATAAGAGCTTCAAGCTCATCCCACAGTACTCTTAAGTCTTGAGAAGTAATTGGATACAGATGAGGTTCCTTGTGTCAGGGTAGCAATTTCCTAGCGTAGGTAAAAGGCCCTTGAAGCATTCACCTTATCAGACATTTCCTTAAGATCCTCCCAAACACTATATGCATCCGATGCATAGATCACAGTACTCAACAAGTCCTTGGACACTGTTCATGATCCATACCAAGACAATGGCATTGCACCTATCCCACAAGTCATGCAAAGCAGGCTCAAAATTCTCCTTTTTACAGGCTCCTGATATAAACCCTAGCTTGTTCTTCCTGGTTAGAACTATTTTTATGGATTTGCTCCGTAGAGAGTAATTTTCTGAGCCTTGAAGTTTGTATAGAAACTAAAATTAGCCCCCGTGTACAGTAAAGCTGCCATTCAGGTTTCTGAAAGGGAAAACGTCCTCTTTGAACACTACATCTCTGTTAACAAACAGTATCTTGGAGTGCAGATCATAGAGGATATAACCTTTCTGAGTAAGAGAATAGCCTAGGCGAACAGCCGGAATAGCTCTAGGAGAGAACTTGTCTTGCCTTTTGATTACTGAGGCATAAGCTAGACTACCAAACACTTTTAGGTGTTGCAAGGATAGAGCTCTATTAAACAGCTTCTCAAAGAGGGACTTGCCCTTTAGCAGAACTGTAGGTAGCCTGTTGAGAATATACACTGCAGTGTTCACACATTCAAGAGCTAGGACTCAGGGTGAGGTTACCAGTCACATTGTTTTGTGACAGCAAAGCTGCCATTCAGATTGCTACCCATCCTATTTTCCATGAACGTACTACACACATTGACATAGACTGCTTGTTCATCAGAGAAAAGATAAATCATGGCCTAGTACAGACACAACACATTGGGACTAAGGAGCAGCTAGCTGACATACTAACAAAAGGACTATGCAAGCTCCAACATGATTATCTTATGAGCAAGCTGGGATTGAAAGATGTATTCCATCCTCAGCTTGAGGGGGGAGTGTTGAACTATAGAGGTCTAAATGTAATTAAGTTAAGTTAGGTAGTTAGTTACTAAATATTTTGTAGTTAGTTGTGTATAGATATAAATAGTAGTAAGGTTACTATTTCATTGTATCTAAACTCATTTCTTAGCTTAATAAGAAAGCTACCAGACTTCTCTCTTCCTGAAGTTCCTTCCCTTTCCTTTAGCTTGTTCTAGAAGTTGTAGCCATGGCTGAGCTTCAACAGGCTACTTAAGTCTTCCCAACAACTAGCCTCGTCTATGCTGTACTGGACAGCTGAGAGCTGAATGGAATGGCACATGAAGATCTAGTAAAATACTAGCTTGCACTAGTTAATAGAGGAAACATATCTATCATCTCCCTGGAAACCTTTCAGCAACAACTTATTAACATCTCTTTATGTCGTAGATCGATTTCATTTTCTCTCAAGCCTCGGCAGGGAAAGCTGTTTTTTCTTCATTTCATTATCAACTCCATTCATCTGTTTAGACATACATAAGACAAAGCGTGCAAAAACAGATGAGAACATTACATAGTGCAGGATACATCAGTTAGGATGAAGCTGATAATGCAAGAACCAGGCCAATATTAGCATATTGCGGAGTGCAAAATACATGACAATAAGATAAAGCCTATCCAGGCCCCAGAATACCATCACTTTTAAATCCATAGTTGCAACTTAAACCCCCGTGTAGCAAATAGGAGTAGGTTCAGAAACGCCTTTTCTTAACAGAAGAATAATCTGATTACTGTTAAACTATCACGTCATCAATGTTTATCAATACTTGTTTCTCATACTTAAAATTACTAGTAGGATATAACTTTTATAAACCGGACTCATTCCTCGGCTATTTCATATTATATACCATTCTAATTTTTACATGCTTTGTAGCTGCAGCAATGATATTTCATATTTAATTTCAAAAAATTCAAAAAATTTGTACTCCTACAAATGTTACGGCAAATTCAAAACCACAAATTTTAAAAATCTCTTTTTCTTTCTTATACTCCATGCTTAATCAAACTATATCGATACAATAGAGATAATGCTACAAAAAATGGCCATTAACGACCGGAAAATGGTTCCTAAATGTCTGATCCTGAAAGCATCAAGTTGTTCTTAGCTCCCACTTTTAATTTCTAAAACTGTTAACATAAAATTTCAAAAGCTTCTAGAATTCTTCTGCAAAATAATTTCAACCAAACACATCAGTTTTTCTGTGCAAAACATTAGAAAACAACTGCTAAGAGTAATTTTTTCCCTTCTTTCAGAAACAGAATTTGGAATTATTTTTTCCACCTGTTTCTAAAACAAACGCTTGAGAATGATATTCTCAGCTCCTATGCCTCATTGCCACATGATGTAGATGAGTCAACGATACATTTGCAGCACCTTTAGATTGTTCATAGTTACAGTCTTAACAGTCCAATCCCCTTTAATTCCCATTTCTACACAGACCCTTTTTAGAGTGCCTCATTTGCATGCTCCTTTCCTGTTTAATCTTGACTTGTCAAAAGAATTTAAACTGCAACAGTACCTTTTCATCTTTCTGGGCCAAATATGACACCGTAGTCTTGACCAAAAAGCCAACTCTATAATATTACATCTCGGGAGGGGGATTTCAAGACCTTAATAGCGAAATCATGAAGCTTTAGCATATACTGCAATGGGCATTTATTTAGTAGTGCGAAACATTCTTTCTTTACAGGAAAAAAAAATAATAAGAAAACTTTCTCCTTTACAGTGGGAATCAAGCTTGGAACTAAAACCGAACTCGTGTATAACAAATCAAAGAATGATAAGCAGAAACTCTACCTAGCCTGTTGTCATGTGAGAAATTTGAGTAGAATGAATCGAGTAATATAATGAATGAAAAAGAATAAAAGAATGTTAACTATTAAAAGACAAGTCTACAACCCCCGCCACTCTTCTCAAGAGAGAAGAAAAAGAATCAAGAGGGCGACGATGCCAAAATTCCACGCATTTCTGAGACAGAAGGGATGGTCTCGGTTGGGTAAACTTTATTTATAAGCTGAACGAAACTTTCATACTTGTCCAAGAACTCCTTCTGCAAGTATATGAATGTGGTAGAAAAAATTTGATCAGAAAATAAACCAACGGTTAAATATTTTTTTTTTTTTTTTTGTTTAAACAGAGAGTGCTAAAAGCATACCTAGGCACAAGTTTTAGTGTCAATGAACAGTGCATTTTAAAACTAAAGATTTTCTTCTCTAACAATATAGGTCCATTAATTACCTCAATCGATTTATAAATTTATCAATGTGAAGCATGCTATCAGATAGTGTTCAAGTTGACTATCCCCCTCATCATTCGTGTTACTTCGCTAAGAGAATTAGACCATCCAAGGCCTAGAAGAAACCCCTGGATTGGCTCTAAATGTCACAAAAAGTTTCATGTCAATATAAACAACATAATCCCACCCAAAATCATATTGAAATACTCAAGGGCAGAAAAGATTTTCAGTTATGAAAAAGTCTGATCGGATACATGCAACTAAGACATTAGCTAACGCCCACAAGAAACACATAGGGCAAATTCTGGTAACTCATCGAATTTACGAAGTAGGAGAATTAATTTTAACACCCAATCTGCTAGAGATACCTTGCATTTATCCCATAAAGGAGACACCAAATCCTCTGATAAGTTCTTCTGCAATCTCTTATACATTGTGTTGATGGACTTATCCACCTGCAGAGGAAAGTTTTAGTATTTAAGGAAGACACCCTAATCTTGTAGAACAATTGAGGCAATCAATCAACTTACCCCAGATAAACTGGATTTTACAACCTTCCTAAGATCAGCTTTTGAGAATCCAATCTGGAACGGAATCTAATAAAAGTGGCAAAGACCGTTAGCAGAAGATAATTTATTTCAGTCAGAGAACCAGAACTGTTTGCTTGAAAGATGATATACTCATCCAAAGACAGACTGAAGAGGTGAGCAAGTTCAAGCCTTGGAAATTAACCCCCTTCCGGATTCAAACACCGCCTAACTCCCTTTCCCACTCCCCAAAGGAAAAGGAAGATAAACAAAAGTAACTTTATAATTTCTAAAATTACCAAAAAAAAAACTTTATATTTTCTACTACTTACTTGCAAAGAAAGTTTAATTCCTAGACACAAATAAGGGAAAAAAAATATTAACTCCAAGTCGGATGGGTTTAAGCTAAAAGTTCATTGCCCAACTAAGGAATGAAATTCCTGATTCCAGATTCAGTAATTTTACCATCAAGTCGAAGCAAAAAGGATGCAGCGTTGTTTTTATAAAGTGGTCATTACTTCAACCCTGTACGTACTCTCAGAGAGGCTGCAGTGGAAGTCAAACCACTAACAAGAAACCAACCGTTTGACTATTTGTGTAGCTTGGTATCAGATCATCTTCCATAAGATTATACTGAAGATGCCTACATAGTGTTATTTTTTTTGGTAAAATTTTATTGAAGCAACAGTACTAGGATGATACTGTGAAAGTAGCCTACATAGTGTCATTAAACCTTTGCCATTTATTCATTTGTTCTTGAAGTAAACTTTCACATAAATCACAAGATAGACTATACCAATTTTTTTCTTTAAACAAGTAAGAATACACTAGAGTTGCCAGATAAGAACAGTGACATCAGTCTCTCTTTCTCAAAAATACATAAATAAATGAATATAAACATATGCAATGGGATAATAGCTGGATATCAGTCGTTTCATAAAACAAATTCAAACCCACAAGATGTTGTGAGACACTAGTTGCTTCCAGCTTCAAGTTCAGTAAGAGATAATTACATGATCACAGGTAATTAAAAACTAATTGGACTATAACGGCTAACCTCTCCTCTCACCAAGAAGGAAAAGAGAGGAAAAGACAAGAAAAAGGAAATGGAATCTTAAACTAAGTATGTATGTGCTTGCATCATTTTCCACGGGCAACTCATCACGAAGGTACAAATGTCCAAGAAAAAATAATACTTTTAATCCACATTTATTCTGATAATTTCTTCTTTCACTTTCTGTATGGAAAAGTTCAACACGATGTGAAATTAATAAATAAAGACTCAAGACTACACTTTTCTCCTTGCATTTGAAAGAAATCATGTACTCGCACAAATTAGCAGTTATCTGGTATCAGACATTACCTCTGGATGTGACAGATAGTCTGCAAGTATCAATAGAACGAGGAGAAAAAGATAGAGGAACTAACCTCTTCCGGTGTAATTGTGTACAGTAAATCCTCGATTTTTCGAGCAAATTGAAGAAGACGCTCAAATTGCTGCAGAGAAAGCACAGATTCTAAGGTATCTCATAAGAGTTAATTTAAGTGATAGGACAGCACAAGCAGAGTAAGGGAATATTACACAATCATGAAGCATGAAATCAGATTACTTACACAGTAAATAATCATGTTGATGTGGCGTGTGCAAGCTTGTTCATAAGATTCACTTGCTTGGTGGTAGAATTTTGCTAAGGTGGGCACGACATTAGCCAGGTCATACAGACTGCACAACTGTTTCAATCAGCACTAAAAACAGATTTTTTGGAAGACAATGAAATACACCTTGGAATCCAGCAGTGAACAATACCTATTTTGAAATGCTGCATAGTTTTCTAAAAGCATGATGTCTTGATATTTCAAGTCTGTTTGAGCAATTTTGTCTAAAGTCACAAACATTATAGTGACCTGCCAAATAATTTGCAAAACAATCGAGCCACTAAATACAACATAGATAAGGCAACAAATATAACTGACAGCCACAAGTTAAAGAAATGAAAGTAGAGTAGTCAAAATCAAAAAGCGCACAGAAACGCCAAAGACTGTTAGAGCTTTAAAGCACAAAGCAAAATTGAAGCATGGACTTTAACGAAAGACAGAGTAAAAAATGGATCTGTAAAGCAAGGAAAAGTTACTACAACCACAAACAAAAAATATTTGGACAAAAGATTGAAATATCTATAAAAATAGCGAAATATAAGAAGAAAACTCATGTCAATTAAGTTCAACAACAATTCTAAATTTTCTTGGTTTAGATGAAAATATGCAGTTAGATGTTTTTGGAGCTAGTTTTCTTAAACTAAAAGTAAAATTCGTAATCCTAACAACTGTAACGTCTTCGTAAAACTTTTTAACAATATAATGTATCCATTTACCAACTATATGTATTGTCTAGTAGTGCCCTCTTGAGAACACAGCTCATGGGCGAGGAGACGCATGCTTTAGTACCTTAGCGCCTACGCTCAAGCGCCACCTAAATGAGGTGAAGGGTACAACCTGGTTTTAAATTGGAATCAGGGCTTATGCGCTTCAGACGAGCCTTTGACAACACAAAGTTAAACTCACTGCTCTTGAAAGAAAAAAGAGTTCTCGCAGTATCCTAAACACACTTCAGCTTACATTTATTTTCTATTATTAATATTAAGATAGTTGAGATCATGCTGAAATCTCTATCACAGTACTCACATCAGAAAAAAGAGTAAAACAAGCCAAACAGCTAAATAAATTCTAACATTTTCATTTATTATCTCATATCTTAATGGTCGTCGCAAACTCATGTATTAAGAGAACAAGTGCAAGATAAAAGTACTCACAAACTTCGTGTATGCCTGGTCAACCAAATCCCTTGATTGTCCTTGAATGTACTGCTCCATACGGGTTGCAAGGGTGGCAAATCTAGATGAAAAGTTGCATACTAAATGAAATGATTGATAATTTAAGCGAAACATTGTCAGCTAAGATCATTTTGAGGAAAATAAATACAAGATCTGATCCTGAAGTGGAATTACAGGAAGACATACAACTTATACTATAAATGGTTATTCAACGAGATTTGAAGGGATACTTAGGAGGCTCGGGACCTACAATAAGCTCACAGCAGATAGGTATGATGACGCTAATCAACTGTAACAAAGAGAACCCACACTTTATGAATACTAACAGAATTTTCAGGCACCACTCAATTGGGAAACATCAAATATAAATGGTGGTATATTCTAACTCCTATTTGACAAAGAGATTTCAGCAGCAAACTATAGAAATAAAATGGATTGGCTGACTCCAGTTTCAGTTTTGGAGGAATCATTACTTTGTTTATGTGATAAGGTGGATCAGTCTCAGAAATCAAAATAAAAGGTATTAACCTGAAGGAAATCAATCTGTTCTTCCTTGCCATACTAGAGGACAGAAAAAGAAATATCCTCATGAAAAAAAAAACAAAATATTCCATTCATAGTGAGGATCAATAAAATATGAGAGCAGGGCTTTTGCTGTAGAATACTAGCATGTCTAAACCTCTTTCACTAACCAGATCACACTCAAAACCGAAGGAAAGATAAAAGGAGAAAGCTTTTAGTAGCAGCTCAATTTAATTAATTTGACAATCTCACTCAAACTTATCTCCATTACCAATACTATGCACTAGATATGGCCAATTCTAACTACATGCAATCCTAATTTGAGCCATTTAACTATGTGTTTGACAATCAACCCAACCAAATTATTTATGCAAGTATACGAAAAGTATAAACATGAAACTCAGTTTACCTCGGTATAAATGATAAGACTCCCAACTGCCGAACATTTCGCTCATTTCTTTCAATTTGATGGCATGTTTCATCAACAAACTGCAAAAGTTTACAAAAAAACTGAGAATAATTTATCCCTTATGAGCTGCAAAGACATTGATGACTATGAAGGACACAGTACTCACACGGCTGAACTGCATTGAAATTCTTGATTCCAAGTCATCAAGCAAGATGCGCACAAATCCTGCCGCATCAGCCTTCTGACCAGGAATATAACGTTCTGTGATTCCATGCATTGATATGCAGCACATGGGATCAATCTTGCTTGCCCAATCCACCACAGCAAAGAAGTCTTCCTAAAGCACATAGTGGATAAAGATGATATTATCAATGACATATGCTTGATAATTTCGTGTTGTCAAACTATATGAAAGAGCATTCATTAACTTATTTGTAACGACAATTGAATAAAATTTTATGCACATGAAGAAGAACTAGATTATCGTGACAATCATAACTTTTCTAACTACAAAATATGAGAAAATGAGAGGGGGGAAAGAGAGGGGGGGGGGGGGGGGATGGGGGGATAAAATGAAAAATATAGCATACTAAAAGAATAGATAAAACTTGGGGAAAAGGTCTAGTGCTAATTCCTCATGATAAGGAAAGAGTGTATGTTAGAGAATCCGACAAAAAGATCAGCAGACTTAGTTTACTCAAGGGCTGGTTCAATACGGTACACAATGAATGAAGGAAGTAGTGCTGCAGCATAGAGGTCTGAAGTCCATCCGCTAAGAGCAGGTTATGAAGGCATTTCGACACAACAAAAGGAAAATAAATGTCAAGCAGTCTTACTCATGATGCAATATCAATATTCTTGTTCCTATTGACGAGAATAATCTCAGATTCTATATGGACAGTTAAGGTAGTAGCATTGAATTGATTTTAACAGTCATATTCCACTGGATATAATCAATGCTTCCACAATGTGAACATCTAGATACAATACAATGCATATCGAGGAGAACAGAATAAGAACGAAACACAGTGAAGACTTGGATGTACTTCTGTATTCACCATCCAATCAGAGAGCAATACATATTAACTGAATTTTGAGAGGTGAGAGGTCCATCTCACTCTACAAACTTAACCAAATTCCCTTTCTTTTTTTTTTGGGTTAAATAACATAATGTAATAATTTTTAAAAAAAATAGTGTTTCAGTATATGAAATTGGATGCGAGAGTATATCAAGCGTCTCAAAAATCAAATCAACTAACTATGCAATAAGAATGTCATCTTTGCACTGTAAAAAAGCAGATCAAACAAGAACGAAATTGTCATTAAAAAAAAAACCAAAAACTGCTGTTATCAGTACACAACAAGGCTATTATAAAGAAACACCATAACATTACTTGGATCCCATCAAGTAGATCGTGTAGTGATTCATTCAGCGCCTCTAGCTCCGCAGAATTTAGTCCTGCAAAATAGCAAGATGTTGGTCCTTGATAAACTCCAAACAAGACTAGGCAAGAGCAGATGATGGAGATTATTTTATTGATACAATGTTATGCACTAGTTTTTGTCTTATTTTGTTTATTGATATTTTTGGAATGTAATTGATGAATGTACTAGAAGTTTAAATGACTTGTGGTGGAAATTATTTTGAACTCTAGACTAGGGAATAAGTTTCCTTAAAATCTGGAAAAGTTGATATTGACACATACTTTTTGTATATGTATAAAACACTTTTGAAGTAATGAAATGAATAGCCCTTTTCCAGTTATTTCTCTGCTCCTTCTTCTCTCTAAAAGTATCAGAAACTTCCTACAGCAGAAAGCAAGAGAAATTACCAGCTTTATTGTCATTCTCATCTATATCCATAATGCCTAAATCATCTTCCACATCATCCGCATCATCTCCAGCTTTGTTCCCATTGGCAACACCTTCTGGTGGAAGCAGTGAAGGAACTTCAAAGCACATAAAATGTGCGAAGAAAGAACTCTGCAATTTTGAATTAAACAAAATTGAAGATTAACTTTGGGTAGAGTAAGAAACAAAAGACACATAAACATATATACCGGGAAAAAGAAAAAAGAAACTCGAAGAACACCTCATCAACAAGGAGCGGGATAAATATTGTGAGCATTTTAGCATATGCCTCTGAGGCTGCAGAAGTGTCTGCATTGTTCACACTCTGATTTAAACCCGTCAACCCTTCGAACCATACAATAGGATTTTTTGATGCCTTTGTACTGGCACGGAGCTCATTTGAAAACTCACGAGCCTGCAAAGAATAGCAAACATAAACATCATACTCTAAACTTGGAAATTTTCTCATTCCAGGATTTACAAGAAAGAAAGTATTTTTATTAGCTTACAGATCTAAAACAAGGGGACCTAGACAACATCAAGTCATGGTGCAACAACAAAGAGGAATCAGAAATGAAGGAGGAAGAAAAGGAGAAACAGTAACGAGATAATTCTTGAAGTCTTGCTTGTGTTCACCCCACCGTGACCACAATTATTTATAGACTGATGAAGCAGTTTTACTCCCTAATCAACTTCCCTAACCACCTCTTGTTTTTGTTATAGTGGGTTAAAGTACCACATTGCTTGAGCGACTGTGTTTTGGTCTTCTTATTGGTCGTGGACAATCCTCTCCCCTTGAGCTAGTTTTTGGGGTTGAGTTAGGTCCAAGTCCCATATCTTCACATGGTATTAGAGCCATATCCATCCCTGTTTGGGACCCATGCTAGTTGCCCACGCTCCACTCGGCAGGCCTAGGCATGTGGGGGAGGGGGTGTGGTGTTAGAGCCCCACATTGGTTGAGGGTGTGAGAAACTGAGGAAAAATATTATTGATACATCATAAAAATTGTGTTTACAATAATCCCTATTTATAACGATATACATGTTTTACATATGTTTCCCAATGTGGAACTACTATGCTTATCCTAATCATATACAACTTAACTTTTCTAACACTTCCCTTCAAGCCGATGCATATAATCATATTCACCGAGCGTGTTACAAATATAACCAATACGTGGACTAGTAAAGAAACTAGATGAAAATATCTGCAAGTTGACATTTGATATTTGATATTTGATAGTCTCCGGAGGGTATCTTCTCTTTAACAAAGTGACAGTCAATCTCAATGTGCTTAGTCCTCTCATGGAACACTAGATTTGATGCAATATGAATAGCAGCTTGATCACAACACACAAGTTCCATATGACTGATCGCTCCAAATCTCAATTCTCTGATTAGTTGTTTGATCCCAATTAATTCGCAAGTAGCTACATCCATTGCTCGATATTCCGCTTCTGCACTAGATCGGGCAACCACATTTTGTTTCTTTCTTTTCCAGGCTACCAAATTTCCTCCTACGAGAACACAATAGCCAAACATAGAACGTCTATCATAAGGACATCCTGCCCAATCAGCATCCGCATATCTAACAATTCGTTCATAGCCTCGATCCTCAAAAGAGCAATCCTTAATCTGGCGAAGATTTTATATATCAAAAAATGCGACCAACTGCATCCCAGTGACTCACACGGAGAGTCCATAAAATTGATTTACATCACTCACATCAAAAGAAATATTGGGTCAAGTCACTGTGAGCTAGTTCAACTTCAAAACCAACCTTCTATATCTTGCAGGATCACTAAGTGGCATCCTCTGTCTTGGCATAAGCTTAACATTCGGATCCACAGGAATATCAACAGGTTTACCGCCTTTCTTTCCTGTCTCTTCTAGGATGTCTAAAGCATACTTTCGCTGTGAAATAACAATACATGACTTGGATTGAGCAACCTCGATACCTAGAAAGTACTTCACCTTGCCTAGATCCTTAATCTGGAAGTGACGAAAAAGATGATGTTTCATTCCCAATGACAACAATTTCATCAACATAGACCGCCAAATAAATACACAAGTTTGGAGCAGAATGCCAATAGAAGATAGAGTAATCAGTTTTACTATGAGTCATGCCAAACTTCTGAATAACTGTGCTAAACTTACCAAACCAGACTTGAGGAGATTGTTTTAAATCATAAAGCGACTGACGCAATCGACACATAAGACCACCAGACTCCCTCTGAGCAACAAAACCAAGTGGTTGCTCCATATAAACCTCTCCATGGAGAAAAGCATTCGTAATATTCAGCTGATAAAAAGGTCAATGACGAACAACCACCATGGATAAAAAGAGACGGACATACGCTATTTTAACAACCGGAAAGAATGTGTCATTGTAGTCAAGATATCCAAATATCTGAGTATATCCGTAAAGCGACTGACACAATCGACACACTAGACCACAAGACTCCCCCTGAGCAACAAAACCAGGTGGTTGCTCCATATAAACCTTACCATGGAGAAAAGCATTCTTACTCCAAATATCCGAGTATAACCCTTTGCAACCAAGTGGGCCTTGAGCCTAATGTTTTGGACGGCATTAGGCAACAAGGATCAATTTCACCGAGGCGAGAGGCTAGGCGCTCGTCTTTTTAAAGTGAGGCGCCAATTAATGCCAAAAAATCAAAATATTATAATGCAAATAGAAATAACCAAAATCTCATTAGCAATAGCATAATAGCAAACATTTCAATTTAAGAACTAAAAGTAGATAGTCATACTATATAATTATCATTCTTTTTGCTGCCACAACCCTCTGAAACCATTTTACTTTTTTTAAAAAAAATTTAAAAAAAAAAAATTGTGAACAGAACAGGAAAGAAGAGGAAGAAGGAAAAAGAAAAGAAAAATATGCTATTACGCTATAAGCTTGAAAGAAGAGAGAGGAGAAAGAAGAAGAAAAAAGAGGAAAATAATGAAGTAAGAAAGAAAGAAAAAGTGAAGAACAGTAGAGAAGGAAAGAGTGAAAGAAGTACATTATTTTTAGAGAAGTAAAGAACAGTAGAGAAGTGCGGTTTTTTTTTGGAACCCTAATTGTGGGTTTTTTATTAGCAGCTCTTTTTTTTCAAAAAAAAAAAAAAAAAAAAAAAAAAAAAAACTAAAAAAGGCGACGCCTTTCTTGCCTTGCCTCGCCTCAACACCTCGGGCTCGCCCCAGTCGCCTTTTTATGCTCAGCTCGCCTCACTGTCCAAAGGCGAGAACCCGTCGCCTCGCCTTATTACCTTAGGCGAGAGGCTTTCAAAACACTGCTTGAGCCAAACAATTTGGCCGTCTAGACCAACTTTGACTGCATCAGTGTTTTGAAAGGCGAGCGCCTCTTGCCTAAGGCGCCGAGGCAAGGCGAGGCGAGGGCTGCTCGCCTTTTTACGGTGAGGCGATCTGGGTAATAAAAGGCGGCTGAGGCGCCAGTAAGGCGCTGTGGCGAGGCGATAAAAGGCGAGAAAAGGCGACGCCTTTTTTTAAAAAAAAAAAAAAAAAAAAAAAAAAAAGAGGGCGGCTGACTTAAAATATAAAACCGAAAATTAGGGTTTTCATAAAACACAAAAAAGCTGCGCATCTTCTTTCCTTCTCCAGCAAAACTCAAAAAGTACGTATCTTCTTTCTTCTTTCTTTCTTGACTTCATTATTTTCCTCTTCTTTCTTTCTTAAACTTCTCTATTCTTTCTTTCTCTTCATTATTTTCCTGTTCTTTACTTCTCCAGCAGATTTTTTCTTTATTTTTTTTCCTTCTTCCTCTTCTTTCCAGTCTGCTCACATTTTTTTTTTGGGGTTATTTCTTTATGCATTATAATATTTTTAATTTTTGGCATTATTTGGCGCCTCACTTTAAAAAGGCGAGCGCCTCGCCTCTCGCCTAGGTGAAATTTACCCTTGTCGCCTTTTGGCGCCTTACGCCGTCCAAAACACTGGACTGCATAAACCTAAGTCACTCGGATACAGGTATCTGACACGGGTACGGATCTAGAGGTCGGATTCGGCAAAATCTAAATTAGAGATTCGGGGGTATGGAGATGCACACGGATACGGGTGTGGGGATCTGTCTAAAAAATTTCAAAATTCTAAAAATAAAGCCATAATCCTTAATTTTGATTCTTCCTAGAGAAGTCCTCTTCCCCAATTTCTCTGCTTTTCTCCATTAATGTCGTCTTCCAAAAGTTACCCTCAAAACATAAAATCAGAAAATACGAGAATGTTGACAAAAGATGAAATAGAGATAAAAGACTCTGCATAATTTTGAAGGTATCTCATTTCCAATATCTTTCGATCAGTATAACCTTATCTTGAGAATATTTGTCAAAAAAATTCTTCAATTTTTCTATGGATTTTGGTTAAAGTATCTATTTTTATTTGACCACATCCGGTGCAAATCACGTGTTCTATCCGTGCCGTTACCTATCCGACACGGGTAAGACGGCAATTTTGAAGAGTCTGAGTAACTTAGGCATAAACCACCGACAAGCAACAGTAGACTTACTTGGAGGAAGAGGAACAACCTCCCAAGTACCACTAGCACACAGAGTGGACATCTCATCAATCATAGCCGGTCGCCATCCTGAATGAGGGAGTGCTTAACATGTAGACTTAGGCACAGAAATAGATGACAAGGACGACACAAAGGCCTAAGGATGTGAGGATAGGCGATGATAGCTCAAGCCCACATAATGAGGATTAGAATTGGTTGTGCATCGCGTACCTTTCCGAAGTGCAATTGGTAGACTAAGTGGAGATAGGTCCACAGCCGGTGCAGAATCTGGCGCAGGATGTGAATCATCTGGGCCTGATAATGGACATGGACGACGATGATAAATCTGAAGTGGTGGCTCTAGGGCAGTAATAACTGTAGGAGGAACAATTGTAGGTGGTGGAGAAGGCGGAACTACAGGTGGAGAAGGTGAAACTATAGGTGGAGGAGAAAGTGGAGGTGCGGGTGGTAAAGCTATGGAAGGAGGAGCTACGGAAGATGGAGATGTAGGAGAAACAACGTACTCCCCAGAGGATGGAACTGATAACAACTCAGAAATGTTTTGATGGCCAGTCGACGCTGTGAAGTATGGTTTAGTTTTAAAGAAGGTAACATCAGCGTACATAAGCTTTCGTTGGAGGTCAGGTGAGTAACATCGATATTCCTTTTGCACCCTTGGATAACCCAAAAATACACCCTTTAGAGCACGGGGAGCCAGCTTGTCTTTTCATGGAGTAAGATTTTGGACAAAACAAGTTCTCCCAAAGATACGAGGTGGAAGAGAGAGAGAATAGAGGTGATTGTGGGAACAAAATAGAGTCCGGAACTTGATTCTGGATAGCTGAAGAAGGCATACGATTAATGAGATAACATGATGTGAGGACTGCATCCCCCAAAAAACACAGCGGAGCATGTGATTGTATGAGTAGGGTACAAGCAATTTCAATGAGATGCCTCTTCTTCCTTTCAGCTACTCCATTGTGTTGAGATGTGTAAGGACAAGATGTTATGGATAATCTCATGAGACTTGATGAATAGTTGAAATGGATCCAAGTGTCATATCTTCACAGTTTTTTAACTACAATTGATTTTCAGCCATTTTCCCCCAATAAATAACATCCTTAAACCATGAAGATTGATCTTGTCCCTCAAGGTCACTATTGTCTATTGTGTCATTGGGCTTGATATTGGGTGTTCACTTTTTCTAGCAGGCATGGTTGAACAACCGCATAAGAGCCAATGCTAATGACACAAATCCAAATGAGTCAACTGCTCCATTGAAGCTCTCACTTGCTGCATACCCTCAATGACATAATCTGGACCAAAATGTCCTAAAATATTGTTCAAAACATCCAATTAGCTGATTGAATTGATGGAGCAAGCAGGAAGCTACATGGGACACCAATGAGAAGGCTAGCAATTCCCAACAGAGATTAAGACTTGGAAACTGTTAAATCCTTCTTTCTTCAAAAAAGAAAAAGGTTAATACTTCAAGTGTTGCAAATAAAAAGTCCCCTGCAAAGTGCAAGACCGACAAAGCATGACACAGCCTTTTTGTTGGGAAATTAAATATACTTCTAGAGAGGTCAAAAATGGAAAACATGGTCCTAAAGCGATATAAAACTATTCATATAGAAAGTTAAATATCACGCAAATATTTGCTTTAGGTCCCATCAAACCTATGTTGCTCGGTCCCTTCAAAATTCATGCCGCACCCATGTCAATCCAACACAATTTGGATGTGGGATCCAAACTGGATTTGGTCAACTTCACTTGGGTACTTTAGCTACATCTATGACCATGAAGTACAGATTGAGTGATAATTTGGATTGAATTTTGGGTTATATGTTTTTTTGTGTGTGTGTGTGTGTGTGTTGACACACACTTATACATGCCATATTATACATTTATTGGCAGTATTCCAACACTTGTAACCTTAATCGGATCAATTTCCCCAATCCTAAAGCTTATGTGATGAACAATCCGACCTCTAGATCCACTCTTGTTTCAGGTACCCACATCCGAATCTGAGCAACATAGCATCAGACAGTTAGCCCTATCCCCAACCTTGATTTCAGAACCTCTGTGTGTGTGTATCCACTAATTAAAGTTATTGAACAAAAACTAAAACAAATTGATTATTTCTAAACACCTCAAACTTAATTCATAAGACATCTCATGTAACAGCAAAACATTCTCATACTTTATATGTACTAATACAGTTGGAGTAAATTTCAGGAATGAACTCCATCACTACTGATAGTGAGAGTTATGTGGTCCAATTTTCTTTCGTTCGTTTAGAAATATTTCCAGAATTAAAGGCACTTTATCAAAGATCAGTCACTCTTGATCTGCAAGTAGCTTGGCAGCAGTGAAATCTTGTTGTTTAAAGAACAATACTCACACAGCTAGTCAGTATTTGTCAGACATGAAGTGATTACTCTGATTGTATTAGTCCCTTCAAACTATGATTAGTATTAGTCCCTTCAAATTCGACTATGAAAGAATGTCTTTTGACTGTATTGTGTTCCCGTAGTTCGATTCTTGTAATCCTATCTTTCAATATTTTTGCTGCTCCCTTCCATCTGTTTTCAATTCATCTTCTTCCAATGCTGCTACTCCATTGAACACCTTTGTCATATTCCCCCACCCCCCCCCCCCCCTCTCTCTGTCTCTCTCGTCTCTGCAGTTACCAGTTCTCTACTGCTTGTCATTGTTGAGATGTTACTGCACTTCTTATAATCAGTGTTGTGAAAGGCGAGCGCCTCTCGCCTAAGGCGACAAGGCGAGGCGAGGCGATGAGTTCTCGCCTTTGGATAGTGAGGCGACGTGGGTGTAAAAAGGCGACGCCTTTTTCTCACCTCGCCTCAGCGCCTCAATCGCCTTTTTATTTTTATTTTTTCAAAAGGGACTGCTAACACTTTCAAACATAAAAAGCCCACAATTAGTGTTTCATAAAACCAAACCAAAAAAAAAAAAAGCTGCCTGAGTTCTCTTTATTGTACGTTCCTTTTCTACTGTTCTTTCTTTCTTGCTTCATTATTTTCCTCTTCTTTTTTCATCTTTTTCCTCTCTTCTTTCAAGTTTATAGCAGACTCTTTCTTTTCTTTTTTCTTCTTCCTCTTCTTTTTTCATGCTTCATTATTTTCATGTTCCTTTTTCTTCTTTCCTGTTCTGCTCACAGCTTTTCTTTTCTTCTTAGAAACAATAAATTGGCTTCAGAGGATAGTGGTAGCTACTAAAAACAGTAAATGACTTCAAGTTCTAGACTTTTAGTATCTACTATGACTATCTATTTTAGTTTTTAAATTGAAATGTTTGTTATTATGCTATTGCTATTGAGATTTTGGTTATTTCTATATGCACTATAATATTTTGGTTTTTTTAATTAATTGGCGCCTCACATAAAAAAGGCAAGCGCCTCGCCTCTCGCCTATCGCCTCGGTAAAATTGACCCTTGTCGCCTTTTGTCGCCTTACGCCATCCAAAACACTGAACTTATAATGGCCCAGGCTCAGGAAAACTGCCCAACAGATAGTGCTGCTTAAAGTAGATAATTTTATTTCCTTCAGCAACTCTTTGATGGAAAACATGCTATAAACAAACAAGTAATACAGAGTTTTGGGATGAAGAGAACATATATTTACCAGGTTAAAAGTGCAGATATGGCAGTGAACTGATTGGGGATTTAAGTAACATACTCAACAAAAAGAAGCAAAGAAGCTATAAAGAGAATAAAAAAAACAAAACAAAACTCAAAGGCAAATGAAAAATTGATAGCTTTCTGACCTCTCTGCGCAAAAGCAAGTTGAGGGAGGTACAGTAAGCTTTTCTTAAAGGGCCCAAGCAATTCTTGTCAAGACTCTGCAAATGTGAAGGATTGATTGAAAGACATCAGAGTATTTACCAGTTTGAAGACATAGTAATTTCATTAATAATGGGAAAAGCTCCAGTATACTTGTGTATACCAAATAACAGAGAACCCACATAATTATATGGTTTTCGACGAAAAACATCCATTCCTCAATACAAATAAGAATGTCATTGGTACATCAAGAAACAAGAAATAAACGACTATTCCTTCAATTGTACAAAATCATGCTCAATTTCTTCAGAAGCTCTCCTAGTTCTCTCATTTCACACTACCCACTTTAGTGTTGGTAAACAATGTGCACTTTCCCTAACAACTTAAACTTCTAGATGAAATGGTCATACACTTTTAGGTATCAGACCCCCAGGTTTGAAGATGGTACTGGTTGGTTGTTGCCCTCTCCTAGTACTGGCTTGGACAATCCTCACCTCATTAAATAACATTTAGGGTTGCATTAGGCCCAACCATTTTCTTCACATGTATCAGAGTCATACCGAATTCTATTCTGGTTAACCAATATTGGACCCCATGTTATATTGTCCATGCTCAGATGTTCAGTCTTGCGTGCATGGAGAGGGGGAAGAGAGGTGTTAAGAGTCCTACATTGGTGAAGGAAATGAGTTGTCATTATATGGTTTTGGACAATCACCTCATGAGCTAAGCTATTGGGGTTGAGTTAGTCCCGACATCCATTCTCTTCACAACCAATGCTAAATTAAACAACTTGAACCAATCTGACCTTCAAATGCTGCAAAAGACGAGCATATGTCCTGCACTTGTATCGTAGATCAGCATGATCAGGCCTCTTCAATTGTCCACGCTGTTTAATTCATAATATCAGCAGTCTTTATGTGACTATTCATTAAAAGCTGATGATAATTAATGAGGAAGTAAAACTGATTGGTATACCTGAGAAAAATAACTCTTATCACTCATCATAAAATCCACCAAACTGGAAAAATAGTTTCCCAAGAATTCAGATGCTCTTCTAACAAATGTCATTTTTAACTTGTCAACTTCTGCTCGCTTCTCTTTCACCTGTAAGAGATTCAGGGACATTTAGCGACTGCAACTGTTAAGATCGATGTATTTATTTTTAGATAAGTGATTTTTTCTGTGCAAGTGCAGAGATGACCACTGCCTATGTGAAAGTGTTAGAATATCAAAGGCAGGAGAACTTGGTTCCACTTCATTTAGTAAACGAGCACATAGTAATGACTCTAATGTTATGATAGGACGTTTTAATTTCCACATTTTCCAGTCCAATAGCAGTACAGACCATATTCCCAAAATACTTGCAGGAATTTGAAGCTAGCACTAACTAGGTCATTACTGTATAATTTGAAATTGACAAACTATTTTGTACAACTGTGGATTCAGAAAAATTCGACCATTTTAATAATCTAAAATTACATCATACAAACCAGTCATCCAAACCCTGATCGGTCAAACTTCTACTGTGCCTTAACATATGCATGCATACCTACATTAAGTCATTAACGTTGGCTACCTGTGTTACAAGCTGAAGCACAAAAACAAAAAGGAAACGATTGAAAGAAAAAGACAGAAAGGAATAGGCAAGTGGACATACAGCTCTCATGTTTGCATAGCTAGGATCCAAGTTAGGGGATTCAAGTCCATGTAAAGCATTAGCTAGCCACTCACATGCCTCAATATTCTGAGGCATTCTTGCCTCATCAAACGAACCACCAGCTAAACACGCTGCATACTACAAACCAAGAATGATAAAGTGAAGAAAAATTAAATCATTTAATTGGTACTCACTACCAGTTCCAAGAAAGAAAGAGAAGCACCTCAGAAGGGATACGCAGTCTCTCAAGAAGTTTATCAAGTTCCTCAATCAATGCCTTGTTGTTTACTGACTGCATTTCCAGCTTGTTGTTGCGGGTTTCTATCTGCATATGGTGAAAGAACCAATACTGCATTAGGAAAGGAGGTCGACATTCAAAGAATAGAGTCCTGACAATCTAATATGATTGAGTATACATGTATTATAGAAAACTTGATCTTGTAGCATCTACAAACAAGAACAACTCAGATGCATATAAAGACAGATCAACCCCGCCCTATTTGTAACTATATTAAACAAGGTCACACTTCTGCGTATTCAAACTAGGTTTGAACCAGGAAGGGAATCAAATTCACAGTCTATTAATTAGCTGTTGCAAAGTTACAGTCCATGAGGTCTGGAAAAAGGAACTATAAGCAACTCTTTATGGTGGATGCACGAGAACTATGATTCAAAATTAAGTTTCACATCCAAGTGAGCCACCAATAGATATACGAATTAATTAACTAGGAAAAGCAAAATAATCATTGCTGATATATTAAACTGAAGCGCTATGTCTAGACTTACTGATTCAATGTCTTCTCTCATGTGCCTAAGTTTTACATTGAATATGCCCAACCATTCATCCATATCTTCAACACAGTTGGTGGCTGATTCAAGCCCTTGCAAGACCTGCAGGAAGAAAAATTTAGACACAGAAACATAAGTTATCATTACCAAAAAAAAAATATGGAATGATCACCTCATCTTACCAAAGGGAAAACACAATGTTAGACATAATCAAGTGTGAGAGCATACATATCAGGGAAATGGCAGCAAGCTGAATCTAAGGAACATAGAACAAGGCAAACTTTGCCTGCCATTGCTCTTGCTGAGAAAAGGTCCATAATGAAAGAGCCGCATATTCTTATCGAGTAAAATTCTATCAATTGTCATAAAAGAGCAAAACTGTAGCAACTCGTTAAAAAGGGTACCAAACTTTGCTCTGACACTGGCATCAAAGTAAAAAGAACTCTTCACAAAAAAAAAAAAAAAGGGCCACCTCATCTATTAATGGCTCATTCTCCAAAATGGCATGCACATTAGCAGCTTCCAAAGCTTGAAGCTCTCGCTTCAGTCTCTCAGAGAATGCCTCAGCTTCACCAATACCCATTACATAACTGCAAGATTTTGTAAATCAAAATCAGAGAATGAACCAATATAGTGCTTAGGTCAAACAAAGGGCTCGTCAATGAGGAAGAGCCTTTAAACTTGGTAGGATTTTTTTTTTTTTTGGGGGGGAAAGACTTGGTAGGAATCTTTAAATCAGGGACAACAGAGAAATAACTGTGCGTTAATACTGATGTTTACAACATATACTCTCCAACTACGAAAGCAACCGCAGCTGATACAGTTATTAAGAACATGTTAAGTGATTCTTCAAACTTATGTTATGCAATATCAGACTCAGCATTAGATATCTAATCAAGGTTGAAAAATTCCTAATTTCTTTTAAAGTAGTCAATCCTCCTGCACCTAGTCTCGTAGTGCAAGAGGATACTAGCTTTTTCAACAAAAATAAGCGAGAACACTAGCCAGTTTCCACCATGTCATGAAAAAGTTGTGGCAAGGGAACAACATAAAGTAGACATAAGCAGTCACATTTCGTGCAAAAAATGGCACAATGAAATGTCAAGAGGAGGAAGAGGTTACATACGTGCCTAAAAGAGACTCCATGTCTTCTTCTTCTGCTTGAGATACAAGTTCTCTTTCAACAGTTACTGTCATCTCACCGTCTTCGGCTACAGAAGGGACAGGCCCATCTTGAGGATTAGCTTGTTGCTTGGTACTTGCTGGAGTATTTTCCTGCATTAGGTCTATACATATTAGAATTACATAAAAATTTATCAAGCACCAGCTTTAATTTTAGTTGCTTCTTAGAGAGACATATCATGCAATTAGTTACAATCACATAACTATTTCTAATGTCAGCAGGTAATTGTTCATCTTCAATTAAATGAGTCTTCAAGTTTGGAATAGGTAAGAAGATGAGTTCCAACTGTGTTTATAAGAGAACATCTTTAGTTTATTAAAAAAAAAGGATGTTTATACGAGAACATAAATGAGTGTCTCCTTAAGCAGATTAGTAGAGTCCTACATGCTTAAGAATACTAACAGAAGAAAACTGTTTTATTTGAACTTTATAGGGCAGAAGAGGCAAAGTTGTACCAGGTGTTGTGACCATTTGCAAACACTTGCTTACCCAGTTCACCTTTAACAGAACTTCTCCAGATAAGAAACTATTATCAATTTCATCTGTTGTATGTAATAGTCTGGCTTACTTTTGGTAACTTATGTGCTACTAGTAGCACAAGTACTTGTAATGACACCCATAAGGGCACATATTTGAGATCTACCTTTAAAGTTACCACAGGTATAGGGCACAAGAACAAAAGACAATTAGCTTTACCAATATATGTAACTGAGTATATATCAAAAGAAAGAATTGCCACTTAAAGAGTCCATTTTCAGCAACTAGAAATAACATATGCATACATTATATGAGAACAAGATTGAGTTATATTTTCACTCATCAAAAGAAGAAACAAAAGGAATGACTGTATTTTCTTAAGCGCATTTAGAGCAACCCTATCACACCATTAACACGCTTATTGTGCAGTTGAAATCAGGGAGCAGTACTAATTGACAAAAGCTGAAACAATTGGGAGTTTAACAGGGAGACAAGAAGCAAAAAGTTTTCTCAACGTGATATGATCAATGCAACCATTCAGGGCCCTCTAGTTCATGGACCGGAAGAACAGGGATGGAAGTATTACTGATATAGTCATGGCATTGGGACTAAATAGAAGTACTGATATCTCAAATTTGGTGTAGGCAGAATTGAAGGTGGGATTGACTTTTTCTGACAAAGATATACGTCTTCTACACGTGTTAAGTATTTTAATTCCAAAATATATTAAATCACAAAGAAATTAACAATTAGCCAGACACTATTTTCTTGATATATAAAGTTAGGCTATCATACAGAAAGTCACAAAAATAAATTAAGACTCTATTATCCTGGGAAAGCAGAGAATAAGGCAAATGGATAAAAGAACACATTCTGCTATGTGATAACTTTTATCATAACTTATCTGATGTAGAAGAGATTTAATTCTCCACAATCCAATGTCATGCTCCAAAAGAAAACAATTGATAAACTTTTCATATCCCCACTTATCACACCCCAATCAACTAACCAATTAGCCCCTTAAGACTTTCTTATCAAAAAGTTTCAGTTGGTAAAAAGAGTTACCATCAACAAGGAAGATTTAACGCAAGCCTGATAGAAAATTAAGACAAACAAATAGAGACAAACCAACTAGAGAAAACCCTTGATGCCATGACTAAATGAAGCAAGCCAACTTTTCAAAGCCAGGGCTTAGGAGTGTGAGATAATATATTGAAAGCAATTAGGGCGGAACTCTTATATGCACCTTTGCCCAAAGAGCCATCTCCACTACATCTATGCCAACAACCTTGGGGAGACGACCCAAGACATCCTTACAGATGTTTAGGATGCAAAGCAAAAGGCGATTCCTACAATAGTTAAAAGAAAAGGTCATGGATAAAAATGTGTATACGAGAAAAAGATCTCGGACATTTGCAGACTCAAAATTAAAAAAGTACCTATCGTCAACGTTACGCATTGTCCACTGAGGAGGAGTAACACTTTGACTTCTGAGATTATCAAAACCCTGCATGAACAACATCATCAAGAATAAGGTCCAAATCTTAGCTGCAGATGGATAAACAGTTTTACTGTGAGCATTACCAGCATGAACGTACACCCACTTGGATCATTAGTAACCAGCTCTACCTTTGAGAGATGCTTAAGCTTGTATAATTTTGCAGGCTACAGGTGCAAACATGATTATTGTCAGCTTAAATGAGGGACATTAGCATAATTTGCTCTAAAGGAAAGTCACCAGCCCAATATGTTGATTTTCGAAGATGCAGTTAGGTTTCATGACTCTACCTAGGACTGCAAGTAAAATAAACCTTCTAAAAAAGTTTTAATAGCAAGTCTAGAGATACTACAGATTCCTGAAACGATAGTAAATTAGAAGTTTGATAAAGTAGATGTCACGTAATATTTAAGTAATATCCATAGCCGAAGTCATAGCTTGATAGCTTCATGTACTAGATAAGCTACACTAACTTATCAAATTATTATCCTTAGCCTCTAAATAATCTGGATTGCTAAACATATCTGAATAGACGACGAGAATTTTAGCATTAAGAACATATACTGGAAGTATTTACCTCAAGAACTCCTCCATTTGAATATTTTAAGACACGAAGAAAAGCTTTAGTCCGTTGGCCTTTAGCTTTTGCTGCACAAACCACATGTTATGAATGGGCTGCACAAATAGAAATAACCTATTCTAGTTGATAACACAACTATTGAATAGGAGAAAACTTAGAAATTACTGTGGTTCATCTAATTTTCAAATGATGCTCCTCATCCCAGAAAGAATGGACTATTTAAGTTATGAGGATAGTTATCGAAAAGATTAATCAATCTAATTTACCTGAATTTGAAAATTGACGAGATTATTTTATGAAATATTTTTAAGTAGTTGACACTTTTGTTCAGAATAAGGGAACTACAACCACACCATAAAAATTTAGAAGTACCAAACTACATTGCTGAAAAATTCATCGTCCAAAAAAGAATTCTGACTCTCCATGTAATGATTGGGTCAAATGAAATGAGATAGACACTACCTAAAGTTAGTGTTTGTGACGTCAAATCTGATTCCTAAGTTAGAAGACATGATCCTTTATTGTTTTATCATCTGAGATTATAGTAAGCAAAGTCTAGCTACAATTCACAAAGCAAAATAAGTGCAACATGAGTAAAACTGTAGTTACTTGTGCTCTACATTTACTAAGAAAGTAAGTAGAGAAGCTGGGGTAACATCACCAGAAAAAGTGAAAACAGAATAATATTACAACTTACACCAACTTTTTTTCAACTTCAAGTACAATTATTTTCAGCTTCAATTTGCATATTTCCCAAATGACACTAACAACTCTATTATCTTTTTAACGCAAAGCCTCCATTTAATGACAAGGCACTAAGGCAGAACGCTATCCAACAGCTGGAAAGCTAGAACCAACATAAAAAATGAGTTGACGGTCAAAATCCACATAAATATTAAAAATAATCAACTACAAATTATATCCTTAATGATCAAAGAATTCAACATAACGTACTGGAAATAGCGAGAACTCTAGGTTTAGCCATAGCACCACGGCTTAATTTTCCAGAAATGCCTAAAATGCCACTGGTTTTGGCAACACGAATCGACATTACAACTTTCTGTTTGGTGCCTTCAATTGCTGCTTCGCATGCTCTTCGTAACTCCTCATCGTCAGCGCTTGATTTCGCCATGCTTTTTTACTAATAATTAATCAATGAAAATGAATATAAGTTGCATTGGCATGTTGTTATATTTTCCTTTTTTTTCTGGATGGATAATTGGATATGTCACTCTCCCCGCTTTTTGCTTATTTCCTATTTACTCTTTCTTTTCCTTTTTTTTTTCGTTCCATTTCAATTTATTTAAATTTATTAGACTTTGTACAAAATTTAATAAAATAAAATAATATATTTTAAATTTGTGGTTTAAAATAAGTCATTATTATTTGTGTAGATATAAATTATTTTATTAATAACACTGTGGTAAATTTAAAGTTACATTATTTTCAAATTTAGAAATGACTCTTTTTTTAACTGACTAAAAACAAAATAGATTCATATAAACTGGAACCGATGGACTAATTGATATTCCCCTAGCTATTACTCTTAATATTTTTTAGAGATCGATCAATTATTTTAATATTTTATTTTTACTATTTTGAAAATTATCTACTTATAAAAAGTACTGCTCCAGTATAGTGTACTTTATTTTTGCAATTACCGAATTCGTAAATATTTTTTCAAAGAATAAAGAATTAATATTTGATTTTGTATCATAGAATACTTAATGCTTAAGTTTTAAATAAGTACATGAATTTTATTTTTAAAATAAGGAATCAATGTGCTAAATGTTTCAACTAGATAGCACTTATTTGAGACACTAGTCTTGGGCACGCGTTTTGCGCGTGTATCCCTACTACTATTGAGTACAAAATGAAGAGAACTGGCTTGACAATTTAGTGCAAATGAATAGAAATCGTTTGAATGCATGGTTGAACAATTATATCTAAGATGCAGTGTCTTTATTAGATCGTTTTAAAAAATATCACGATTTTAAATTTAAAAATAATACTAAAACTTCTAAATGTACTTTTAAGGGGAAAATGGATATAAGGTTATGTCATACTCCTTGGAAGCAAGGAAATTAAAGCAAACACATAACTTTGATAAGTTTGCGGCGAACTAAAAGTATAACTTTATGTATAAATTCTGGAAGTAGGTCGGCCTTGTCTAATGTATTAACTTATTCCATAGACTCCATACATACAACTGTTATAATGACAAAAGATTTGAATTTTAAGAATAATTATTTATATCAAATTAATCATAACATAGTCAGATGAATTTGAGGAGGATATGATACATGTTTTTATAGAATATTACTCGTATTTTTGGTAAAAGTAATCTTTCCCGTGTCTTTGGCTATAGTTAAAACCTCATAATCTCGAACTTAAGGTCTTAAGTTTCAACCCAGTTCTAATAATGCGCTTTTCAGCCCATAATTAATTAAATTAATTGTACAAATAAAAAGAGCTTTAAAATGAAAGATTTAAGAAACTAACATAATCATCAATTAAATAAGACGAAGAAACATATACATTGAAAATTATTTAAATGTGCTTTAATTTAGAGTTCAACTCTAGAGAACTATTATATCAATTCGGACGTGGCAAATTCAGCCTATGATGGTGTCACGTGACCTATACTCAATTTACAATCACTTCATTATTTTTTTAACAATAAAATATACATTCAGATTAGGAGATAAAGACATTGTTCATGGCAACAATTCTTCTCTCAAAGAGAAAATACCTTCAAATCAGTTGGTGCATGAGATCACATTTATAACTTTACTATATATTGGATATTTATGTTGATACACCAACAACAATACTTGGCAACAAAAATAAAATCAAACTTTAACTTAGTTCAGAGTTTAATTCAATGAAAATAATGAACAATTACTTTTTCAGGCTTAAACTTTCTTATAGTTATTGAACGTCGATCTTCATTACTTCTTTTCGTCCACATGTATTCACTGAAAGAGAAAGATAAAGGTGAAGATAAATTTCACAGACCAATAGTCCAACGACATACACTTTGACTAACTCTATCTCCTTTCTTAACGACATATACTTTGACCAACTCTATCTCCTTTCTTCCAGCCATCACACTTTATTTTTGTTTCCCTTTTGAAATTTGATTGCTCCAATAAACACTGTCGGAAGCAAAAATTTTTGATAAGCTTTATCTTCTATATATCCTCCAGATATAACAATATCAATTGTGCCTTGATATAATTCTCTTCTCAAGGTTAGTTGTTCTTTTCTAAAAAATTTAAGACTCGCCTCTTCAAATTTGATGTACATGTCATGCCCCAATTTTTCAACCATCATGATATCTGCAAGTGATATTTAATTTATTTATACATCAATAAGTGGTGATATTTCAAATATATTACACCATCCGTCAACTTTGCTGAAATGATGAAGATGTTGCAAATGTATTACCACAACTTGTTGGATGTATATTGCCTAATAATGTAATTTTAAGATAGAAGCACATTAAAAGCAGAACAATGGGACTGGCAAAATTACAAAAACCTTTATGACCTAATCTAATGAGTATTATTTTTGGACTTCGGCTGATAGTAAATTACAATGAAAGTTTTTTTTTTTTTTTTGTAATAAAAAATAATGATACTGTATACACCAAAAATAAGGAGAACTCATTATTTAACAGAAGAAAAGAGAGATAGTCTCACCTAGTACTAAGAGAATTCCAAACGAAAAGAGAAGCCAATTTTTTGGTGGGATTAGGGGAAGGGTTACTGACAAAAGAGAGAATAAAATGATTAAGTGACTTGGCAATTGGATTTGAACTTTTATAAGGTGCAATAAAGAATGTGAAAAGGCTATTCATGAATATAGAGTACCAATGAAAAGTCAAAAGACCTAGCAAATAAGACATGAATCGAAAATGCTTCCGCTGACATGTTTCAATGCAACTGATGAATTCGGATTCCTAGAAATTCTAGTATACTTTAGAATATAGTTTAGCAATAACAATGGGAATATGAAAGCAATTGCAACGCTTTGAATAGGCTATAGTAAGTGGGATGCATCCAGCCAATTTTTAGTCTATATATAATTCAATTTTAATATAATATCATATAATAGTTTTCTTATCTCTAGTAAATTTGTAATTTTTTAATTATTTATAGGATATGATTACATATTTTCATTAAAAAAATTATAAATAGTAGTAGTAATTAATTGAAGGGCAAAATAGTCACTTACTTTTTGCTATAGGGATCGACTCTTTTGAAATAGTATGATAATAGTGATATGGTGTTTCATCTTTTTTTTTTTTTCTCGATCATTTTTAAATTCTAAAATGTTTATGCTACTCTCTTATAGAGTAGAAGACATTAACGCTTTCTTTGAGAATGGATACGTAAAATTTGTTGATAGTGGCCTACATTTTAGATGTTTTAAATTGAAGGGCATTTATAATTTGGAGATAAGAGCTAAAGTGAGTAGGGAAATAAGATTAAAATTGACATGAAATGAGAGTGTGCGTGCTACTTTCACTATTTAATGTTTGAAGACACAAACAGTTGGCACTTATTTTTCGTGATACTTTTTCTTTCATTCAAGATGTACATAATTTTTTGGTTTTTTCATTCGTTAAAACGAGTGAAATTGTATGTGAATATACAAGAATAAATAATGGTTACCTTGTTTGTTTTGTGGTACCCGTACAATTAAGGTTCTCGTTGACTGAAGCAAACGGTTGGGAAAGGAAAATATCAGTTATTTAAGTTTATGAGTTCAGACTACTTCTTTATTGGAAAATTTATACATGATCACCATAATAGCTTAATTACAAAAAATAACGACATTTTTTCAATATTTACAATACATAACGATAGTTTCACACAATTACCCCCACATACCAATTTTATCATTTCTCACCCTCTAAAACATTAAACCCTAATTTCTTCTCTTCTCTCTCCTTCTCTCCCTCTTCCACCATCCCCCACCCTCCGCCCTCCCCCCCCCCTCTGCCGCTATTCCTCGCTGCTATGCTCTCCCCTGTCTCCGTTGCGGCGCTGCTGCACTATGGTGGCACGCTACCCCGATATGTGTGTTTTTTGTGGTTTTCCGATGGATTTTTTCCGATCAGCTATCTTTCTCTATTTTTTTTATTTTTCCTTTTGTATGTGTATGTATGCGTATGTTTATGTATATATTTGTATTTTGTATATATATTTTCAAATCTACTTATTTCTCTTCTTTTTTCTTTTTGTTTTTTGATTTTGTATGTGTATTTATTTGTATATACATGTATACAATTTTTCTATTTATGTGTGTGTGTATGTTTTGGTGTATAAATACATTAAAGTTTTTTGAATATCTAGTTTTGTTTATTTGTATATTGTTGTATGTTTGTGTATTTTGTACTCTCAAGTGTATATTTGGCAACTTTTTTATTATGTATTTTGTATAGTTTGTTATATAGTGTATTTATGTGTATGAGTATGTCACTTTTTGTGTAAAAATCCCTTTGTATGTCTTGTATTTGTGGTTTAAAAAATTATATGTTTCGTATTTTCTAGATTATGTATGTGTATGTATTTTTATTTTGTGTTTTTCGTATGTTAGAAGCTTTTTTCCAGATTTTAAAAAAAAATAAAATTCTGGTGACCTTCCGCCGGTGGCCGGCGACTGGAAGGAGGAGACCGGCACTGCTGTTACTGCTCAGTTGGTGTGGGAGACCTTCATTTCTAGGGTTACAATGGAGGTTGTATATGCTATGTAAAAAAACTATTGCTATGTTATGTAAAATAGAATAGTATCGGTATTTTTTGTAATTTGCTATTAAGGTTGTATATTTGTGTAATTCTTCCTTATTTATTTTTGAGTTTCGATCGTCATGTTATACAACCAATCACATTCAACATTTGATTAAAAAGATTATAAGGGCCAACATTTTAAGCTGATGAGGATATCATCGTCACATACCAATTATGTCGTATAGTTTCTCTTACAAATGCAGTATAAAGATCGACCAGAAAAAGATGATAAGTTGGAAAAAATGGAATTGTTGTATTAGTCTAAATCGGATCAGGTTAATCAATCAAATTTGTAATAGGATTTACAAGCAATGTATTGTATCAAAGTGATAAAGAGCGGAGGATTAACTGAAATAAAATAAATAAAATAACAATTTCAATAAAACTGCTTTTGATTATGATTAGGCTGAGTTTTGCCAAGGTTTGCGAAAATATTTCTAGATGCCCTTACAAGATGCAATGAAATGCTATTTATACATCTTGACACTGGAGACATTCAAGAGAATTAACCAGCCACCCTCCCACATCTCTCTCGTGGTTCGCCCATGATCTTACCTATTAAAGGCTGAGTTAATAGGCGAAGATCATGGGGCGGCTCTTCTGCTGAAAATTAAGCCGCCTCCCCAAGGCTAGGATCATTTCGCCTCGGGGGAATGAACTTTCTGTTCTCCGAGGCGACTCTTCCTCGTGGCTTGCAAAGGACCTTGGCCTCAGAGCTTCGCTTTGGGGGTCATGTTGTTTGTTTTGTGGCTAACCTACGAATCTTGTGAGGAATGCTCCGAGCCCTGTACTCGAGGCGCCATATGTCTGAGCCATATTTCACCCAGTATAATTGTTGGAGAATGTTTATTTTCTATTCCTTTGTATTGTTATTTCTATTCCTTTTTATTGTTTCTCTTGGATTAATACTTTCATTGACATCTAGTTGTACAATATTGCAATGCTAGCTCTTTGACTTCAAGATTTTTCATTTTTTTTTTACGTGGAATGATCACTTTAGTGTGTGGTCTTTATTTGGTGAGCAATTATTTTAGAGGTCTTTAAAGCATAAACACTTTTGACCACTTTTAAAAATATTTTCACTTCTACCCTTAATAACTTTTTCTACAATTTTTTGTCATTCACACTTTCTTTTTCTAGAAAACTCATCTCCCACTTCTCCTCCTCTCTAGTTGACCGGTGTTGACCATCGCCGCACCACCACCGGACCACCACCAGAATGTTGAAAAAAGTTGTATCCTCAGATTCGATTTGGCCTCCTCTTTTCGTTTCTACCATTAGTTTTTCAAAAGTCACACTAAATTAGCGTAGATCTAAATTAAAAGATTCAACCAAACTATTCAACTCATGTCCGGGTATCTTTTAATAATAGATTCATGCATCGTCTTCACTGTAGGATTCTTTGTGGAGATACAGATGAAAAAGGGAGGACGAAAACGGAGGTTGAATGATTTTATACCCTGTCGAAAGTGTATTTTGCACATTTAATTGAATACAGCTAGTTATCGTTTGCAACTTAATTGAATATTGCAGCAGATAATTTTTTTGGCTTTGCCTCAGAATAGGAAACTTGTGCAGTTCGTAGGTATAACCACCTATTTTCAAGTAAGTTGGCGAATAGTTAATATTTGTACTTGCAGCCATACATTAGGTAATGCGTTCTTCATTCCCTTGTATTTTAATGTGTTGATTAAATGAAGATCTTGTGTAAATCTTATCAAAGTATTTGGTCAGTAGTACTGATACATCGACGCTTGATGAAATCAAAACATATTTGGAAGTTGATAAAGTTGCGGTATCGACGATTGAGAGATAGTGGTTGGGGTCGATTCGGCTCCAGCGGTTAGTAAAGATGGTGCCAGCAAACCCGAGGGAATTGCTAAACACGAACGCGGAAGGAAACAACAAGAAAGTAAAAGATAAAAGCAAGACAAATCTTGCTTCGATTCAAAAGAACAGTGAGGAACCTGTCTCAAAGCTCGATTGAAGGGAAATCAAGACGCACCTATACTATGCAACAATCCTCAAGAAAGACCCACTTCTTGCAAATTGAATGATCAAGAAGAAATTGTTCAAACGAATCACACCGGTTGATACAAGTTCTTTAAAAGCCCACGTCGGGGTTCGGCTCCATCGGAGACTCACAATAGCACTTGCTATGTTTTTCATATACTAAAAACTGGATGATGATGATGATTTACAATGAAATAGAAATGGACTATTTATAGGCTATACTAAGGATAAAGTAGTAAATAGTCACAAGTGACTAATAAAAACAAGCCACGCAGGGCTGAGCTAAATTGTGTGTTCGGCAGCCTTGACTTCGGTGCATGGTTGCTTGCTCGAACTCATTGTCCTCGGACGCTCACTTGTCTTCGAGCTCATTGTCCTCGGTCACATTATCTTTGGGCTCAAATCTGAAGATAACGCCTTCGGTTCTTTAGCCCGGCCACTCAGCTTCGGAGCAATTGCTTTCCTTCGGCCAGGCTAAGTGAATGTGCACATCGTGCAGAAGCTTGGCTTGACTTCGTGCCATCGGTCTCCTCGGTGGATCGAACACTTGATCAGCACGTGTTCGGGCTGCATCATCCTCCCCTTCTTGAGAAGATTTCTTCCTCGAAATCGAGTCCCCTCGTCCTCCGAAGTTTGACCTACAACACAATGAACTAAGTCAGCAACATTAAAGGTGTTGGATACGTTATACTCACCAGGGAGGTCGATCACGTAAGCATTGTTGTTGATCTTGGTCAACACTTGAAATGGACCATCCCCTCGAGGAGCCAACTTTCCTTTCCTTTGGTTCGGGAAGCGTTCCTTTCGGAAGTGAACCCAAACCCAATCCCCCTTCTTTAATTCCAACTTTTTACGCCCCTTGTTTTTCTTCAAGGCAACCTTTGCATAGGCTTCCTCGAGGTTCTTCTTCACCTTTGCATGTAACTCAATCAAGGCAGCTGCTCGTCGAGTACCTTCAAAATCAAGAACAGAATCTCGAGGCAATGAGGTTAAATCAAGTGGAATCAAAGGATTAAAACCATACACACATTCAAACGGGGTCATATTAATCATTCTATGCACCGTTCGATTGTATGCAAAATCCATCATGGGCAGACGATCAGCCCAGTTTCCAACCTTTCCTTTGGGCATTGCTCGAAGCAAAGATCCCAAGGTTCGGTTAACTACCTCGGTCTGTCCATCAGTCTGAGGTGGTGAGACGTCGAGAATAGTAACTTGGTGTCGAGGGCACCCCACAAACACTTCCAGAAATGACTCAAGAATTTTGAGTCTCTATCACTCACAATAGTACGAGGTACACCATGCAATTTCAACACATTAGTAACAAACAAAGTAGCTACATGTTGTGCATCATCACACTTTTTGCAAGGAATAAAGTGAGCCATTTTTTAAAAACGGTCAACAACAACAAAGATGCTATCATGTCCTCCCCCCGACCTCGGTAACCCCAAGACAAAGTCCATGGATATATCAACCCAAGATCGATCAGGTACAGGCAACGGGGTATACAGACCATGAGGGTTGGACTTCGATTTAGCTTTCTTGCAAACGAGACAAGCGTTGCAAAGCTTTTCCACATCTCGTCGCATTTTAGGCCAATGGAACTGCTCGGTCAAGATACCAAGAGTTTTGTTGACACCGAAGTGTCCCATCAGACCACTGGAGTGAGCTTCTCGAACTAAGAGCTCTCTCCACGATGACACTGGCACACAAATCCTCCCATTCTTGAAGAGGTAGCCATCATGCCATTGATATTTCTCAACCCTTCGGCCACTCAAGATTGCGTCACGAACACATTTCAACTTGGGATCGTCTTCGTACATCGACTTGATGCTTTCAAATCCCATGAGCCTAGAGGCGAGAGTAGTTGCTAAGGCAAATTTCCTTGATAGCGCATCGGCCACAACATTGTCTTTACCCTTTTTGTAATGAATTACATAGGGAAAGCTCTCAATGAATTCAACCCACTTGGCATGTCTTCGGTTCAACTTCTCCTGTCCTCGGAGATGCTTCAAAGACTCATGATCACAAACTCTCGAGGCCACAAATAATGCTGCCAATGGGCGAGTGCTCGAACGAGGGCATACAACTCTTTGTCATACGTAGAGTAATTCAAAGTTGCACCCTTAAGCTTTTCGCTAAAGTAAGCGATTGGCTTCGATTCTTGCATCAGCACTCCTCCAATCCAAACTCCAGACGCATCACACTCGACTTCGAATGCTTTGCCGAAGTCAGGGAGTTGCAACAACGGGGCAGAGCAAAGCCTCCGTTTCAACTCTTGGAAAGCCCTTTCTTGGGACTCTCCCCACACAAATGGATGGTCTTTCTTAACCAGCTCGGTTAAAGGAGCTGCCACGGTGCTAAAGTCACGAACAAACCTTCGATAAAAATTAGCTAAGCCATGGAAGCTACGTACTTGTGATACCGAGGTTGGAGTTGGCCAATCTTTTATGGCTTCGACTTTCGACTCGTCGACTTCAACATGTTCTCTAAGCTTATCAAGCACTAGCCTGAGGTGTTCAACATGTTCATCTACAGATTTACTATAAACAAGTATGTCATCGAAGTAAACGACAACAAACTTATTTATGAACGGTTTGAGTACATGGTTCATCAGTCGCATGAATGTGCTCGGTGCATTGGATAAGCCAAAAGGCATCACCAACCATTTATAGAGACCGAATTTGGTCTTGAATGCGGTTTTCCACTCGTCTCCGGGTTTCATTCGGATTTGGTGGTAACCGGACCTGAGGTCTATCTTCGTAAAGCATGAAGAACCACTTAACTCGTCTAGCATGTCATCTAATCGAGGAATGGGATGACGATACTTTACCGTTATTTTGTTGACTGCTCGGAAATCAACACACATTTACCATGTTCCATCTTTCTTTGGGACAAGTATAACAGGAACGACGCAAGGACTCAAGCTCTCTCGAACAAGGCCCTTGTTCAACAACTCATCAACCTGCTTTTGGAGCTCTTTGGTGTCTTCGGGATTACACCGCTATGCAGGTTTGTTGGGGATTTGTGACCCCGGTACGAAGTCAATTGGGTGCTCGATTCCTCTCAACGGAGGTAATCCACCTGGCATTTCTTCAGGGAACATGTCTCCGAAGTCCTGCAAAACACTTTGTACAGCACTAGGCAAAGGGTTATCATTAGAAAAATCATCATTAGAGTTTAGAAAGATACCCTTGTGCACGAGGCAAATCATCATCTGACCGTTGTCATTGCCTTATAGAAACTCACCCGGTTGCATGATTGCACAGATTTCTTTTACTTCGGGCAGTGAGTTTGTCTCTTCGGCCCCCAATTTTGCTCCCATCGGAAGCTTAGCTTTGGCCGCTTCTTTCAATTCTTTTATCCGTTTATAGTCCTCGGTGACTTGTTTTGGAGATAAGGGTTTGAGTATAAAACTCTTCCCTTCGAGCTTTGCAGTGTAAGTGTTGGATTTTACATTGTGAATGACCGACCGGTCATACTGCCACGGTCTTCCCAATAGCAAATGACAAGCTTGCATCGGCACCACATCGAATATCATTTCATCTTGATACTCTCCAATTCTGAACTTGAACCAGACTTGTTTGACAACCCTCAATTCTCCACATTCATTCAGCCATTGTAATTTGTAAGGGTGGGGATGCTTCAAAGTAGTTAGTCCCATTTGTGAAACCAAGATTTGGCTCACCACATTTGCACAACTACCAGAGTCAATGATCATCGAACACACCTTTCCCCTCACTCGACATCAGACATGAAAGAGATTTTCTCTTTGGTTGTCCTCTTCTTCAAGAGTCATGCAACTCAAATTCCTTCGAACCACAAGAAACATTTCCGGATGATCAGCTTCGGCAGCTTCATGATCATCATCACCTTCAGCTCGGTCAACCTCCTCGATAAATTCCTCATCGGTGTCACTCGCTTGTTCATGGACGGTTCCATCTTCGAGCAGAAGCATAACTTTGCGAGTTGGACACTCTTTTGCCATGTGACCATAACCTTTGCATTTGTGACACTGAATATTTGAAGCACTAGGAGAGTTGAGTTGAACTTTACCTCCCACTTCTCTTGATTGGTTACCAGTCACACCCCTTTCGAAGGGTCTCTTCGAATCTCGAATAGTGTTGGCACTTGTTTGGTTTGGACTCTTCCATTCTTTACCTCGGTTCAAAGGAGTAGAAGTAGTGACTCCTCGATACCGGTTTTCCTTATCGTCCTTCGCCAATTTTTCAGCTTCGGTAGCAGCATCGAACAAATCTTCCGACGTGTGGTACACGTGTAGCCTCAATTGAGATGACACATCCCGGGCCAAGCCATTTTTTAATCGGATAGTGGCTTACTCTTCGTCTTCGACCAGATCAAGATTCAATCGAACCTTTTCGAACTCATCATGATACTCTTGGACTGACTTGGACTCTTGCTTTAGCTCATAGAGCTTTTGCATTTGAGTTTGCCTATACTTGGCATCAAATACTTAACATCCATTACTCTCATCAACTGTGGCCAAGTATTGACTTCGGGATAGGCATTCCTTCGTCTATGCCTTTTATCAGCTTCCCACCACGTAGACGCATAAGCTTCGAATGCAGCAATGGCATGGGCAGCTTTTCTCTCATCGGTCATCTCATTGGTTTCGAAGATGCGTTCCATCTTAAGCTTCCATTCAAGATATTCATCTGGATCACTAGTTCCTTTAAAGGGTGGAATAGTGATCTTGACACTGTTCAAGTTTGAGTTTCGAACACCACGAACCTGTTCGGGATACTCGTCATTTCGATCATCAGCCTCACGCTCAATATGTCGTTCAACATTTGCGCCTCGGCCTCGACCTTGGAAATTTCCACGTCCTCGGTGAGCTTGCCTTCGTTGAGCGAATGGTGGCTCACGCTCATATTTGGCCTCGGGAAATTCTTCTTCATCAACCTCTTCGACAACGGCTCCAAGATCTCTTCGGGCCTTTGGAAGTGGTAACCTCTCTCCTCAGGGAATGCCCAAGTTTGGATAGTTAGCTTGGGGATTGCCCAAGTTAAGTGCTGCTTGGGGATTGCCCAAGTTTGGTTGTGCTTGGGGATTGCCCAAGTTGAGTTCTCTTCGAATTGCTTCACTCGTCAACTGATGTTGTCGAACAAGCTCAGAATACAGCTCAGGTTTCATCGGAGTGGAGTTGCTAGTTCCAGCACCGGACCCATGCATGGCCACGGACGCACTTCCTTGCTCGAGTTGAGCTACTTGAGCACTCACTCCTCTTACTTCGGCACTGACGCCTTGTATCGCAGCCATGAGATCGGCTAACGACACTTCGGGCTTCTCAATGCCTTTGCCATCGCCTCCATTCCCAGCCATGGTACCTGCACAAATCAAAGACCAAACAAATGTTAAAGGTTAGAAATCACCTCACACACTCCCTCAGCTTTGATGGGTGGTACTCGGTTCCACTCAATTTATGGGTTCGGTTTTGGTCACTCAAGAACTTGTAGCCAATGGCTTCCTCGGTGGATCAACTTCTCTCAATTCCTTCGAATTTGACAAGTTACGATGTCTTACTTCGGGAAGAGTGAGTTGATTTGACTCAATGGAACGAACAGCTATTTACTCTTGTGCTTCGGGAAGTGAAAAGAATTTTTCTACGAAGTTGGACTTCGGTCACTCCACGCACGAGTTCCTATTAGCTCAAATGAGTTAGTACGACCTCGAGTAGGAAAATTACTCAAAAGATTCACTAACTAGAATTTCGGACAGAAGAAAGTGAAAACCTAGGAGAATCTACCATTTGATTCCCTTTTGGAATCTTTTTCGAACACACCAACTCTTGTCCGTACAAGAGTGGTCCCTCCTTGGTACGGATAGGATTTTACCTTATCCACTTCTTCTTTTCAGCCGACAAATTTTCACCTGGGGTTTTGATCTTTACACTTTACCCCTTTCTTCTTCAATGGAACAGTGAAGCTTTGCTCCGGCGTACGGACAAACTTAACTTCGGTTCACTTACCACAAATCTCATCAATTCAAGTTCTTCGAGCTAAGAACCAGCTCCTTCGTGTCGTACACTGTTACAAATCGTAACAATTTTTCGGCGCACAGAACTTCGAATTTAAGCACAAAACAAACCCAAATCACTCAAGAACCACCAATCTTCATCGGTTTCAACCAACACAAGCTGGGGTTCGATTTCAGTCACCACCAATACTCAAAACAGCCCAAAATTTCACTAAAAAAACCTAGTCACAAAAGTGGTACGTCGAGTACTTGTTGGAATCTGGAAACGATGGTGAACAAGAATCAATGTCTAATCCAAACAACCAACAATCAAACACAATTTTTGAATTTTTTGTTTTTCTACTTTCTTTTTTCTTTTTTTTTTTTTTTTTTTTTTGTAAACGCCCAGCAACAACAATCAAACACACGGAAGAAAGCTGAAACTGGAGACACAAGCACGATTAAATGAACAGGATTTGAGGTTGTAAGAACAAACTCAAACCTTGCTCTGATACCAAGATGGTGCAAGCAAACCCGAGGGAATTGCTAAACACGAACGCGGAAGGAAACAACAAGAAAGTAAAAGATAGAAGCAAGACAAATCTTGCTTCGATTCAAAAGAACAGTGAGGAACCTGTCTCAAATCTTGATTGAAGGGAAATCAAGACGCACCTATACTATGCAACAATCCTCAATAAAGACCCGCTTCTTGCAAATTGAATGATCAAGAAGAAATTATTCAAACGAATCACACCGGTTGATACAAGTTCTTTAAAAGCCCACGTCGGGGTTCGGCTCCATCGGAGACTCACAATAGCACTTGCTATGTTTTTCATATACTAAAAACTGGATGATGATGATGATTTACAATGGAATAGAAATGGACTATTTATAGGCTATACTAAGGATAAAGTAGTAAATAGTCACAAGTGACTAATAAAAACAAGCCACGCAGGGCTGAGCTAAATTGTGTGTTCGGCAGCCTTGACTTCGGTGCATGGTTGCTTGCTCGAACTCATTGTGCTCGGACGCTCACTTGTCTTCGAGCTCATTGTCCTCGGTCACATTATCTTCAGGCTCAAATCTGAAGATAACGCCTTCGGTTCTTTAGCCCGGCCACTCAGCTTCGGAGCAATTGCTTTCCTTCGGCCAGGCTAAGTGAATGTGCACATCGTGCAGCAGCTTGACTTGACTTCGTACCATCGGTCTCCTCGGTGGATCGAACACTTGATCAGCACGTGTTCGGGCTGCATCAAAAGACTAGATTCTAGTTCTTTTTTTATGATAGGTTATATTTTAAAAGTAATGACAATTTGGAGTCATTTGTTTGCAAAATGTACATAGAATTCTCTGACACTATGAATAAATGATGTCAGATTGCCTTTAGTTATGTTTTTCTTTGAATCTTTTCATTGAGAAAAGTGGTGACGATTTGGTGTCATTTATTTATGAACTAGACAGCTAATTTTTGCTTAATAAGAATAATACATCAGGACTATCTTCATTTCATATTTTCATATGTATTTTTATGGATGAAAGAAGTGATAAAGATTTTGACCCACTTGTTTGCAAAATGTACTTAATATGTGGCTCACATTATGATAAAATAATGACGGATTGGGGTAATTATATTTTTCTTTGAATTTTTATTGATTTTTATTATTTTTATATCTATTTTATGGATGGACGATGTGAAGACGATTTGAACTCATTTGTTTGCAAAGCGGACACAATTTTTGATTTAACATATGCATAAACACAGACAGATTGTCGATATTTCAAAATATGTAAGCACTTGAAGGTCTTTTTGTATATGCGCGAAGTGAGGCTGATTTGGCCTCATTTCTTCACAAAACAGAAGCAATTATATGCATAAACTATTTATGCCTAAAATCGATCGCCTAGGTTAAACAATTCATTTATAATGAGATCAAAAGTAATACAGTAAATATGACAGAAAAGTAAGTAAGTAAAGAGAGAAATAATGAGCAAGAAAAGTAAAGTATTCTTATTCCTTGAGAATAGCCGGATTCTATGGTAAATCACTTGATTGTACAATACAATGTAAGGAAGGGTATTTATAGTAGGGGATACCTAGTCCTAATTAAGGTAAAATACAATGGCTAATAAGGCTATGGGCCTATAACTCAAGGCAGTGGTATATATTAAACCCTAACTAGGAGACTGTAAACCTAAGACGGTAGAATGTATGCCCTGTGTCCTATGGTCGTGCCACCTGAACGGTCTTTGGCCAAAGGAGTGGGCGTGTATCCTCAGTGCCTGGTGACTTGTAAGCCCGGTGACTTGTAAGATAAGCCTAGTATCGCCAGCTGAACTCGTATCCCCATAATAGTAGGTGGCATATTTTTGCCCATACAGTCAGTCCCCCCACTTGCTGAGTGTAGATGTAAGCAGTCAAGAAGTGAAAACGGCGTACAAGATGGATGTGAAAAGATATCTCACTGGCTCCTTGAGATTCACAATTTCCTTGACCAAAAACGATGTTGATTCTTCGAGAACTTTGCGTGGTTTCATTTAATTGGTTGATACCGATTCCATGCACCTTTTCACGAACTGTTATTAACTGCTTCGAATCATTTCATATCTCTCGTAATAATGTCGCTTGACTGTTTCGTGCTCCGTCCTTATCTCTTTTTTGCCTATAAATAGGGTCTTAGTGATAGTGGAGAGATCATAAATTTTCTTCAGAAAATACTTCAATTCTTCATCAGTTTCTTATGATAAGAAAAGACTCTTCTTTCTTAAAAAATATTTACCCTTGATCCTGGTTTGATATTTACAGAAACTCTTCTTTGTTCTGAATGGGTGATGTATGTGGGAACTATAAGAGAAAACTTATATGCAATTATCTTCTTTTCTTTTTTTATCCAGGAAGGAATGAATGGAGTCCCAGAGTCATGAAGTTTGATCGGGATTCTAATGATGTCCTTTGGGATGTCTTCTTTATGTCATGTGCACTGATTACAGTGTGCTCATCTTCTAATACGGGAGTTGCTGCGATATTCTTCTTGTCATGCGGGGTTAGAAGGCTTAACTATGTTATATGCTTCAGCTGAACCGCTATTGCAATGCCTCTTCGGCCACTGGCTGTGGAATATCCAATGGAAGAGGCTTCCTCGTGGTAGGTTCCTAGCTTAAACCTCTCCGTTCTCGGTGAGCTTCTAATTATGCTTGAAGATCTGCAGGGCTGTGCACTCTGGTTTAACTAGTTGAGGTTGACTCGGATGGTTAAGTTTTCTTTCTAAGCTCAGGGAAAAGTCTTCAAGTTTCTCTTCAACTTCAGCAAATGAGATGGGAGAAGGTCAGGCCTATACTCAGACGCTTCCGAAATCCCTTGCTTTGATCAAGCATACGGGCTTTGGTTGCACAAACGGCCACGTACCTCGAGGAAATGCTTAGGCTGACAAATCTCGAGCTACCTGAAGGAAGGAGGAACTCCAAACTGTTTTACGGCTTGTAGCTACAATCCAGATGAAGGATCTTTCAACCATGCTAGTCTTGAGGAGTTCTATGTTTCTTAGTCTTTCATTTCCAGTTTTTTTAACATTGTTTAAGAACAAATGTTGTATTCAGGAAGAACTAATTGTATAATATGAGCTTACAGGCTGTTTGTTATTAATGAAACAGTCGTTTATCAATAATTTTATACGTACTTGTGTAATCACATGTAATGTAATGTGTAGTCAAGCAGTATGTTTTATGTGCCTTTCTGGGATACTCTCGCGGGTGTGCGCATTGAAGCGCACTTTATTTGCATTAATAGATGGCGCCTTAAGTTTTGCCCACAACAGGACGACTTTAGCCCATGCGGAAGCAGACACTTTTGCGTCCGACTTCGAATGTCTCTGCTTAGTTACTCGAGTATTTAAGACTTTCTGGCACTATGCGAACAGGCGTCCCTATCGGCATGTAGGTGTAGTTGTTGAATTAATAAGTTCAACTTGCGAATAATTCCTGGTGGCTGAGCTAGACGTGATCTAGCTCTAAATGAGTAGTACTTTTTGTAGTAAAAAGTGAGTGTATTACTTCAATTTTGGTCTGATCGGGGCTGATACAGATTAAAAGTGCAGAAGCAAAAAAAGATAGGAGCAAGACGAGTCTTGAACTCCCTTCAAGGTAGTATTGAGGAACAAGTCTCGATACACCCAAAAATCGTGTCAACAATAGCCTATACTATACGAACAGTCCTCAAGAGGCACTCGGCTCTTGCAAATAGTCCGGTCGGGTTTGGAATGAGATTCAATTAGATACTACCAATTGATTCAAGCCAAAGGGAAATTCATTCATTCATAAGGAGCATTGCTCAAGTTTCTTCAATATCCAAAGTAAGGTAAAGATGAAATAAGGAAGCTATGAGGTATTTATAATGTTTCCTCAAACCTACATAATGACTAAAACACCCCATAACTAGGGTTTAATAAGTAAGCCACGTAGCTCCATTTTAGGAATTACACTTAATTAAAACTCGGTTGGACAGCAAAGGGGGCGAAGCGCCTGTGGCCTAAGAGGGGCGCCTGATGGCTGAAGCAGTGAGCAAGTTAGGCTGGGCACCTGGCCTGGGCGGAGCAGTTAGGCGGAGCGCCTGGTTCTGGAGGCAGTGAGCTGCCTAGGCGGAGCACCTGGTTCTGGAGGCAGTGAGCTGCCTAGGCGGGCCGCCCCCTCCTTGGGTAGAGCGCCTGATGTTGTGAGCACTTTTACTTCTTCAAATTGTCTCCAAAGCTCTCATCTTAAAAGCCCCTCCTCACCAAGTATAGATTCACTTCTTGGACCTCCTTGGCTTAACTTGATGCAATCCAAATTGGGCTTAGATCCCAACCATCAAGAGTCAAGCTTGAGAGCACAAAGAACACAAGTTAAGGGCTCCGGAGGAGGGTTCGAGAGTGGTTTGAAGCCGCATCCTATCATTGGTGTGGAGGGTGGAGAACTCCAAGAAGAGGGTGGAGCACCCCAAGAAGAGGGCGGAGCACCCTGAGCTTGAGGTGGGCGCCCCAAGCACAGCACAAAGTGGTAGGGCAGGCGCCCTGAAGAAGAGGGTGGAGCGCCCCCCTCTGTTGAAGCCATCCGAATTTCCAAGCTTTTGTTGTGTAATTCCAACTTTAGCCCTAGCTTATTTCTAATGTTGAAAACCCACTTAAGGGTATTTTCGGCTTTTCACTTGTATCTTAGAAAATAGAGGCCTTAGGCATTTCATTGCATTTAGCAAACCTTGAATATAGAATGATGAATTTCTTGAGTGAATCTCAATGAAGAACCTGTGAGCGGGCATGATTTCACTTGGTAGAGTCCAAGTAGAACATCGAAACCTCTTTGATCATTCTATTTGCAAGAGCCGGGTGCCTCTTGAGTGTAGTTGCTTAGCGTAGGTGATTCTTGCCAATTGTTCGGGGTGTAACGAAACATCGTTCTTCAATGCTACTTGGACCTTCGTGCGAGTCTCGTCTCGTTCCTTAGTATAGGTGATTCTTGACATTCACCCGGGGTGTATCGAGACAAGTTCATCGGCGCTACTTAGGTAAACTTTTCAAGCCTCGTCTTGCTTTTATCTCGATATCTTTATTGATATCGCCTATCTTGTTTTAGCTTCCGCATTTTCACATTTTCGTATTGTCTTTTGCTTCCGCATATTTTACATCGCATCAGTTGGTATCAGAGCAAGACTCGGGTTATATTCTTACAAACCCCCGTTCCTTGTTCATTGTGTTAGTTTATCATTGTTCTTGTTATTGTTCTTGAAGAAAAGAAGAAAAACAAAAAAATTCAAAAATTTGAAAAGTTCAAAAAAATTGGTAGAACGAGTTGGATTCGAATCTCCAAGTGTTAAAAAGTATTGGGGTTTATTCTAAATTGAATTCTCGTCGTTTTGGTACCCATATATCACAATTTGGTTTTACGAATCAAAATTTCGAAAATCAAAATCCAAAAGATTGAAAATTTCTTGAAAATGCTTCAAACTTGAATTGAAGCTTCTTGTTGTTTGTTTTGAGTTGAAAACCATTGGGGATTGGTTAGAATAGTTGAATAAACCATTGGGTATCATTGGATTTGAGTAACGGGTTGAAATCGTTGGAATTTTAGGTGCAAATCACCAAAAACCCCATTTTTGTGAAAGCTGAGAACAGCCCAGGGCGGGCGCCTCAGGAGGCAGGGCAGGCGCCCTCATAGTAAGCCAACTCTCTGAAGTTTCAGGGCGGAGCGCCCCTGAGTCAGGGCGGGCACCCACCCCTATTTTGGGGTCCGGGTAGCTTGTTTCCTAGGTTTTCGGTGTTTCTTTGCTTGTATTGCTTCCGGCTAGTACTTCTTGAGTATTTCTCCTACTTATTTAGTATTAGTTCATTGAGCTTTTAGGATCCTCGTGCATGGTCGTGATTGAAAATTCAAAGAAGACTCGTAGAACATTTTTGCTTCAAGTGCTCACTCATATAGCCGTTCGTCCATTGAGTCACATCAATTCCACTCACCCCGAAGAGTATTTGGTTCGTGTGACTTGAGTGGTTATTTAAGTGGTTGTTCAACTATGAGGAAGCCTTTGAAATCAAGATTGAATGATCCTACCACCCACTAAATTGAGTGTACCCGAGTGACATTCCAAAGGTGAGGGAGCGAGTGAGGTTTTTACTCTAACCTCTTTCTCTTGTCTTTAATTTTTGTAGGTACATGGCCGGAGACGTATACGATACCATTAAGGTCCCAGCAAGCACTTTGACCTACCTCTTGGCCGAGGTGAGATCCATAAGCTCGAGGCTTGATAGCCTCAAAGAGGAATGTACCCCGAGTGTCCAAAAGGATGCCGGAGAAGGCATTACTGCAGAAAAGTTGGGCATTCCCCAACCGTTGGGCACTCTCCAACAAGTAGACATTCCCCACAACTTGGGTATTCCCCAAGAATATGTAACTACTCACTCTAGGAGTAATTCTACTACTCCTATGAGCCAACAATGGCAAATGAGGAAGTTGGGGAAGGTGAGCGAGGTGATGACATTCTTGGACCTCATCTCCATACACTTGCACATGAGAGTGGATTGAAAGAAAGAAAATAAGAGGAAAAACAAATTGAGAGTGAGGGCACCCTTTGTCCTAACCATATGTTATCTTCTTCTTCTTGCCATAGCTTTTGTGTAGGTGCTCTTGGAGGCGAGCTATTGGAGCCTCAACCGTTTGCCTTAGACGGAAGACAAGGGGATGGAGATCTTCATTGTGAGTTTCATGAAGGAGGACTTGAACATGAAACTTCAAGCGATGTGAGTACTCATGGGAGCTACTCAAGTGTAAGTATTTCTTCACCTTCTTATGAACATGATTATTCCTTGTCTTGTGAAGACTCAATGCTAGTTGATACTTGTGATGCATTTAATGAAATCGCAACCAGCGTAGAGTCGATTAGTCAACTTGTATATGCATGTGAACCACTAGTTGAGAGGATTGACAAGCCACATTATGATGTGAGATCGATATTCAATGAACCTCTCTTTAGTGAAGAAATGGTAGTTGACTATACTTGTGAGCCTCGTTATGACACACCACCAATTTTTGATAAAGGGGAAGATGAGTTGTTTGATCATGCCCTTATTGATTTAATTGCCTTTGGTGGACCTATATGTTGTAGTGGGGAAGGTAGTGACCTTGAGGAGTCCCTAGGGGATGAGATGGATCGGATTATATTCGATGACTCCTCAAGTGCGGATGATGAACCTAGCTATGATACTATGCTTTTGCTTGACCATGAAATTGAGATGCATGCTTTTACATTCCCATTGTTTGAAGGCATCCTTATTTGTGGTGGTGAGTTGTATCGAGCTAGAGTTAGGAATGAGTTGGAACCTCCATGGTGTGAGGGATTTGATCCCATAGACAACTTTTTGTTTGAAGCTTCGAGTTAGGTAGATGATTTTTCTAGTGACCCTACTCTTGTTGGTTCGGGTTATGATGATGAAGAGGCCATTATTAATGCCCTCCTTGAGAGCTTACCTTGTGAGAGAGGTTGTCTTGAGGATGAAATTAGAGGTGAGGAGGTATCTCTTAGTGTGAGTATGAGGGCTTTTAAGAAGGGGAGTGGGGTAATTGATGTTAATTGTGAATTGTACTTTGTCTATCCCATCCCACACGTTAACCACACTTTGAGAATTGAGCATGCCAAAACCATTATGCCACATTGTGAAGGTATTGCATTGAAGGTTTGGTATGTTGATCAAGAGCTTAGGGGTCATAGGAAACTTTATTGCTTAACCTTGAACGTTCTATGTCATATTGGTCTCTTTGCTTGTTATGGTTGTGAGTGCTTGTCATTATTGAGCCAAGAACTTGTTGTTTCCTTGGGAAACATAAGCTTTTTGATTAGTATTGATACTTGGCTCTACCACAAGAGTGAATTTTCCACATCACTTGCACTCACTCTCCTTGGACTTGCCTACTCGTGTAGTGGAAAGTTTTGGTGTGCTAATCTTGAACTTAGGGATCATAGGATTATTGATAGATTGATCTTGCATTTTCCATGCTCTGTTAATCCCTTTGTTTATTCTTGTGTTGGGTGCACTTCTTTGATAAACCAAGCGCGTGTTATTTCCTTTAGAAACATAAAATTCTTCATTGTTATTGATACTTGATTGTATAATAAGAGTGTGTTTTCCCACATTTTTGGCACTAACCTACTCTTGTAGTAGAACTTTTTGTTTTGTTTGTCTTTCGATGTAGGCTTTGATAGTTTGATTTCAAGGACGAAATCCTTTCAAGAAGGGGAGGATGATGCAATCCAAATTGGGCTTAGATCCCAACCATCAAGAGGAGAGTTTGAGAGCACAAAGAAGAGAAATTAAGGGCTCCGGAGGAGGGTTTGAGAGTGGTTTGAAGCCGCATGCTATCATTGGTGTGGAGGGTGGAGCACCCCAAGAAAAGGGTGGAGCACCCCAAGAAGAGGGCGGAGCACCCTGAGCTTGAGGTGGGCGCCCCAAGCACAACACAAAGTGGTAGGGTGGGCGCCCTGAAGAAGAGGGTGGAGCACCCCCCTCTGTTGAAGCCATCCGAATTTCCTAGCTTTTGTTGTGTAATTCCAACTTTAGCCCTAGCTTATTTCTAATGTTGAAAACCCACTTAAGGGTATTTTCGGCTTTTCACTTGTATCTTAGAAAGGTCTATAAATAGAGGCCTTAGGCATTTCATTGCATTTAGCAAACCTTGAATATAGAATGATGAATTTCTTGATAGAATCTCAATGAAGAACCCGTGAGCGGGCATGATTTCACTTGGTAGAGTCCAAGTTGAACATCGAAACCTCTTTGATCATTCTATTTGCAAAAGTCGGGTGCCTCTTGAGGGTAGTTGCTTAGCGTAGGTGATTCTTGCCAATCGTTCAGGGTGTAACGAAACATCGTTCTTCGTTGCTACTTGGACCTTCGTGCGAGTCTCGTCTCGTTCCTTAGTATAGGTGATTCTTGACATTCACCCAGGGTGTATCGAGACAAGTTCCTCGGTGCTACTTAGGTAAACGTTTCAAGCCTCGTCTTGCTTTTATCTCGATATCTTTATTGATATCGCCTATCTTGTTTTAGCTTCCGTATTTTCGTATCGTCTTTTGCTTCCGCGTATTTTACATTGCATCATGACTTCTTGTGAACGGTCTTGTGGTGGTTTGCCCCGCATCATTCTCCCCTTCTTGAGAAGATTTCATCCTCAAAATCAAGGTATCATCCTCCACGACATCATCATCACCTGAGTCACAAGGAGTCAAGTCAGAAACATTGAAAGTATTTGAGACATTATACTCACCAGGCAAGTCGATGACATAAGCATTGTTGTTGATTTTGGAAAGCACTTGGAATAGTCCATCTTCTCGGGGTGCCAACTTCCCTTTCCTAAGGTTTGGGAGCTTATCTTTTCGGAAGTGCACCCACACATAATCTCCCTTCTTAAGCTCTAGCTTTTTCCTTCCTTTGTTCTTCTTGAAGGCCATCTTGGAATAGGCTTCCTCCAAGTTCTTCCTTGCTTTGGCATGGATATCAAGCATAGCCTTAGCTCGGCTCTTTCCTTCAAAACTAACAACCACATCCTTGGGCAAAGGGGTTAGATCAAGCGGAATCAAAGAATTAAAGCCATAAACCCATTCAAATGGAGTCATGCCAATCATATTATGCAAGGTGCGTTTATATGAAAACTCCATAAGAGGTAACTTCTCAACCTAAGTCTCGGCCTTGCCTCGGGTCATAGCTCTAAGTAGAGCACCCAAAGTTTGGTTCACCACCTCAGTTTTCCCATATGTTTAAGGGTGGTGGGACGTAGAAAACAACAACTTGGTGCCAAGAGCACCCCACAAACTCCTCCAAAAATAGCTAAGGAACTTAAAGTCCATATCACTCACAATTATTTTAGGCACACCATGCAACTTTAACACATTATCAATGAATTAAAAAGCAACATGTTGAGCATCATTACTCTTTTTGCATGGAATGAAATGAGCCATATTGGAAAACCTATCCATGAAAACATAAATGCTATCATGTCCCCCCCAGACCGTGGTAATCCCATAACAAAATCCATAGGAATATCTATCCATGGGCTAGTAGGTATGGGGAGGGGAGTATACAACCCATGGGTATTTGACTTATACTTAGCATGCTTGCAATCAAGGCAAGCATTGCAATGTCTTTCAACTTGCAACCCCATCTAGGCCAATGGAATTGCTCCATGAGAATAGCCAAGGTCTTGGTCCTCTCGAAGTGACCCATCAAGCCCCCAATACGTGCTTCACGAACAAGCAACTCTTTCCATGAGGACTCGTGTACACAGACTCTACCATTCTTTAAGATAAAGCCATCTACCCATTGGTACTTCTCAACTCTTTCCCATTTCACAAGAGCTTCATGAATGCTCTTTAGTTTTGGGTCATTAGGATACATCATATTAATGCTCTCAAAACCCATGAGCTTGGAGGAAAGAATGGTGGCTAGAGCAAACTTTCTAGAAAGTGCATCGGCCAAAACATTCTCGGTTCCCTTCTTGTATTGGATTAGATAAGGGAAACTCTACCTATTTGGCCTGCCTCTTGTTGAACTTCTCTTGGCCCCTAAGATGTTTGAGTGACTCATGATCACTCTTAATCACAAATTCCCTAGGCCAAAGACAGTGTTTCCAATGAGCAAGAGCTCTCACTAGGGCATACATCTCCTTGTCATATGTCGAGTAATTCAAGGTTCCACCCTTCAACTTCTCAGTAAAGTAGGCAATGGGTTTCCCATCTTGCATGAGAACACCTCCAATACCCACCCCCGAGACATCACATTCAACCTCGAGTTCCTTCCCAAAGTCGGGCAATTGCAACAAAGGGGCGATACTCAACTTACCTTTCAACTCTTGGAAAGCCTTCTCTTGAGCCCCCACACAAAAGGCTTGTCTTTCTTCACCAACTCCGTGAGTGGTGCAGCTATGGTGCTAAAGTCCTTCACAAATCGCTTATAGAAACTAGCAAGGCCATGGAAACTCCTCACAAGAGACACGGTAGTGGGAGTAGGCCAATCTCTAATGACGTCAACTTTGTAACTTCCACACAATTAGCACTAATAACAAAGCCCAAGAAGACAACCTTCTCAACACAAAAGGAACACTTCTTAAAATTAGCATAGAGCTTTTTGGCTCTTAGCACTTCAAGTACTTGCCTCAAGTGGCTAACATGCTCATCAATTGACTTGCTATAGATCAAGATATCATCAAAGTAAACAACCACAAACTTGTTGATGAAAGGTTTCAAGACATGGTTCATAAGTCGCATGAAAATACTAAGTGCGTTGGAGAGGCCAAAGGGCATCACCAACCATTCATAGAGATCAAAATTGGTCTTGAATTCGGTTTTCCATTCATCCCTGTGCTTCATCCGGATTTGATGGTAACCGGACCTAAGGTCTATCTTTGAAAAGACACTTGGGCCATTAAGCTCATGAAGCATGTCATCAAGACGAGGTATAGGATGGCGATACTTTACCGTGATTTTGTTCACCGCACGACAATCAACATACATCCTCCATGTACCATCCTTCTTTAGAACAAGGATCACGGGTACGGCACAAGGACTCAAGCTTTCACGAACCAAATATTTGTTGACCAATTCATCCACTTGCCTTTGCAACTCATTTGTATCCTTGGGATTGCTTCTATAAATCGGCTTGTTTGGGATTTGGGATCCCGGGACAAAGTCAATTTGGTGTTCAATTCCCCTCAAAAGAGGAAGACCACTCGAAAACCTGCAAAACATTCTCAACAACACTAGGCAAGGGGTTAGGTTTAGTAGAAATATCACAATCAGAAGTCAAAACCATACCCATATGCACTAGACAAATGAGCAACTTGGTGCCATCATTTCCTCTCAAAAACTCACCCGGTTACATCATGGCTCAAATGCTACCGATAGAAGATGGTAGAGTCACCACCAAGATCTCGGCTAAAGGTCTAGTCTCCACGGGTGACTTAGCCTTTGTCGCTTCTTTCAACTCCATCATTCACCGGTTAATCATCACTAACTTGCCTCGGCGACAAGGGTTGAAGAACATACTTTCTTCCCTCATGATTGACCATATATGTATTAACCCGGCCATCATGCACAACATTTCGATCAAATTTCCAAGGCCTCCCAAATAGAAGGTGGAAAGCTTGCATGGGAACCACATCAAACATATGTTCATCTTGGTAATTCCCTATCTTGAATTTGATCAACACTTGTTTCACCACTTCCAAATCACCACATTCACTAAGCCATTGCAAAAGATATGGATTTGGATGTTTCAAAGTGCGAAATTTCAATTGGGAAACTAGTATTTGACTAACAACATTGGCACAACTTCCCGAGTCAATGATCATAGAGCAAACTCTACCCATGACTCGACATCTCGCATGGAAGAGGTTTTCTCTTTGCACATTTTCACTCTCCTCTACAAGCATAGCACTCAAGCTCCTCCTAAAAACAAGAAACATATTAGGGTCATCTCATTCCTCTTCCTCACCCCCATCAACTAACTCACTCTCCTCTACTCCCTCATCCTCGGGTTCACTCTCTTGTTCATGTACCAACCCATCATCCAACAAAAGCATAGTCTTCGAGTAGGGCAATCTCTAGCAAAATAACCATACCCTTTACACTTGTGACATTGAATGGAAGATGAAGTAGGAGTGTTCAATTGAGTTTTGGAATTACCTCCCATGTTTGGTGTTGGCTTCTCATAAGTCTTCTTCACATCACGACTTGCACTTGCACCACTTGTGTTTTGACTCTTCCATTCCTTTGATCTACTCACGGAAGTAGAAGTAGTACTCCTATAGCGGATGGACTTTTCTTCCTTGAGCCATATCTCAGCTTCAAGTGTAGCTTCAAATAGATCATGAGGACATTCATACTTTTGAAACCTCAATTGAGAGACTATGTCTCGGTTCAAGCCGTTCTTGAATCGAATGACGGCTTGATCCTCATCCTCCGCATCCATGTCTAAGGCCATACGGATTTGCAAAAGCTCATTGGAGTATTCTTCCACCGATTTGAGACCTTGCTTCAACTCATAAAGTTGTTTGAGTTGATCTTGGCGATACTTGGGAGTTACATACTTTTCTTCCATCACACGTTTCAATTCGTCCTAAGTGACATTCATGGGCAAAGCATTCCTTCTCCTTGACCTCTTTACAGTTTCCCACCAAGTAGATGCATAGGATTCAAAGGATGATATAGCATATGTGGTTTTCTTCTCTTCGGTCATGTCATTTGTGTCAAAGATTCGATCCATCAACACTTCCTATTCAAGATACTTGACCAGATGACTACACCCTTTGAATGTAGGTATAGTGATCTTCACACTATTGAGATTAAAATTGTCACGACCCCTCGGTAAGGCTCCGGTTGGCCCCCAAAGTGATCAACATAAGCATCATAATCCCTTCTCACATTCCCTCCAACATACCCCATGGGTGGCCATCGACCTCGACCTCGGCCTCTACCCCTATTCATTCCCCCGCCTCCATTCATTGCTCTCCTATCCGGGTAGGGAGCATCAAAGTAATCGTCTTCATCTTCAAGTTTGGGTTCCTCCCCTTCTTCAGCTACATCATCATGCTCAAGAGATGCAACATTCCTACAGGGTCTAGGGAGTGGAACATCTCCTTGAGGATTGCCCAAGTTGTCGGGAATGCCCACTTGTCGCGGAGTGCCCAACACACACTCTTGCCGAGCAACATCATCCTTTAGCCTTTGTTGCTTGGCTAGTTCCGCAAATTGTTCCAGATTAATGGTGGAGCCATCACTTGTACCCTCACCGGATTCAAGTTGGACACTCGGGGTCCTTCATTCAATTGTTTCAAGTCTCAAGTTCATGCTTTCCAACTTAACCATGATAGTAGCCAAGGCACTCTTAATGGTATCATCACTTTCACTAGCCATGGTACCTACAAAACAAACAAGCGTTAGTGAAATAACCTCATCGACACCCTCACTTGAATGTTACTCGGGTACACTCGTTTAGTAGTGGTGGTTTTGTGAACTCAAGCTTGAACCAAATGTTTCTCGTAATTGAACAACGTTCCTCAACTCAACCAATCAATCCATGAGTCAAGCACTCTTCGGGACGAGTGGAGTTAATGTGACTCGATGGACGCTAAGCTCTTTAGTGCGGACTTGAGTCAAATGGTTCTACGAGTCTTCTTTGAGTTCTACTCTCCACTAAGCACGAGTAGCCTAAAAGCTCAAAGACTAGTGCTACTCGAGTAGGATTGTTACTCTAAAAGTACTAGTTAGAAGTTATGCAATCAAAGAAACACGAAAACCTAGAAGTGAACTACCTAAACTTTCCCACAGTGTTCCAGGCGGACTTCCTAAAGTTGGGCAGAGCACCTAGAGAATTTCAGTAAGTTAACCAGTAGCTCTGGTAGGCGGAGCGCCTGAGCTTGGGCGGAGCGCCCGGTGTCCTTCAGCTTTTTCCAAAACGTGTTTTGGCACAATTTTCAATCCAAAAATCCAACGATTTCAACTTATTTTTCAATTCTCAATATACCTAAAGTTGTGTTTAGTATATCCCAACAATCCCCAATGGCTTTTAGATCAAAACAAACAACAATAACCAAGAATCAATGATCATCAAGTTCAAAACAAGGGTTTCAAAGAGTTGGGATTCAAATCTTCAAATTTTGTTTCACAACTTCAAATCACGAGATGTTGCTACTAAATTAATGGATTTTCATCAAGGAACAATCCCTAATAACATTCAATCAATGGGGCAATCAAACCAAGAAACTATAGCAATTTTTTGATGATTTTTCAACTTTTTCAATTTTTTTGTATTTTCTTCTTTCCAAAACACAAGAACAAGAAACTAAACTAGATACTAACTTAGGCACGATGAACAAGGATCGAGGTTTTGTAGGAACAACACCCGAGTCTTTCTCTGATACCAAACTGATATGAATTAAAAGTACGAAAAAAAAGATAGGAGCAAGACGAGTCTTGAACTCCCTTCAAGGTGGTATCGAGGAACCGGTCTCGATACACACTCGAATTGTGTCAAGAATAGCCTATACTATACGAACAGTCCTCAAGAGGCACTCGACTCTTATAAATAGTCCAGTCGGATTTGGAATGAGATTCAATTAGATACTACCAATTGATTCAAGCCAAAGGAAAATTCATTCATTCATAAGGAGCATTTGTCAAGTTTCTTCAATATTCAAAGTAAGGTAAAGATGAAATAAGTAAGCTATGAGGTATTTATAATATTTTCTCAAACCTACATAATGACTAAAACACCCCACAAGTAAGGTTTAATAAGTAAGCCATGTAGGGCCATTTTAGGAATTACACTTAATTATAACTCGGTTGGACAGCAAAGGGGGCGGAGCGCCTGTTGCCTAGGCGGTGCGCCTGATGGCTGAAGTAGTGAGCAAGTTGGGCTGGGCACCTGGCCTGGGTGGAGCGCCTGGTTCTGAAGGCAGTGAGCTGCCTAGGCAGAGGGCCTGGTTCTGGAGGCAGTGAGCTGCCTAGATGAGGCGCCTCCTCCTTGGGCGGAGCAACTGATGCTGTGAGCACTTGATACTTCTTCAAATTGTCTCCAAAGCTCTCATCTTTAAGGCCCCTCCTCACCAAGTATATATGCACTTTTTGGACCTCCTTGGCTTGACTTCTAGTGAATGGTCTTGTGGTGGTTTGCTCCGCATCAGGGGTTATGAATAGTTGGATTGTAGATGGATCTGAATAAGTAAGTAAAACTAAGTAAAATAGTAGTTTTATTGAACAATGGGGCGCTAGGCCTGAGATGTTGTGGTGAAAACTCGTAACATGGCTGATGAGTATGAAAATACTATGATCAAAATCAAAGGAACTAAACATAATTAAAGTGAATGCTTTAAGAAGCGAAAGATACTTCATGCTTGTTCCTTGGAAGGTTCGGGGGCATGTACTTGGGCTTCCCTACTTGAGGGTGCTGAGCTAAGAAATGTTACCTCTAGGCCACTGACAACCCGATGGTACAACTCTGCGCCAATCAAACAATAATGAACTTCTTGCTTTCATAGTTGCCTGCTTTCTGATTTATTTTCGGGGAGGACTCATTTGCTTAGGTAATTGATCAGCACGTGACACTGCCCTGTGATGGATGATGTGTCTGGAACTTCAAGGTTCATCAGGACCATGGGAATTAACTCAACCACTATCTGCTGGTCGTATGAATCCTCAAACGTTTCACCATCAGTTGATCCCGATATACAAACTCCCACGTCTGAAATGTTTTCAAGAGCTCTTTTATTTTCTCTTGCCAATCCAACGTACAGATGCCCTCTGTGGTAAAACATTCTCTTACTTGATTGACTACCAATTGAGAGCTATTGAAAAGGTTGACCTCCCCAGCTCTTAGTATGTAGGCTAAGTCAAGAGCTTGAATTACAGTTTCATACTCTGCTTCGATGCTCTGAGCTCTTGCGACCTTGTAGAAGGTCATCCCGATTGGTGTGTTGGTCCGTAGATTGAGGTCGGATTCTTCCTCCTTGAGATCCACATCAATGCGAATCTCCCAAACCCCGGGCTCGATCGTTTCTCCGTTCCTGATTAACTCCTCCGCCATTTTCTCCAATATCTCCACGAAGTCTGAGGTGAAACCTTCTAGACCTTGTGACTCGATTGTCGTTTGCGGCTGGTAAACAATATCGTACTCCCCTAGTTACTCAGCCCATTCTGCCATCTCTTTTGAGAGTCCGTGTTTAGACAAAATAGTATGTACTGGTGTGGAGGAGACCATGCTAACCGTATGTGTAAAAAAATATGAGCGCAACTCCTGGATTGCCATGATCACGGCCGCAATAAACTAAATGGGCAAAGGCAGAAACCTGTCTCAGCACGAAGGTCTTTTGCTGGTGTACTTCACGAGAAATTGTCTCTTATTCTCTTCTTGTACAAGGACTACATTCATTGCTATCTCTGAGACCGAAACGTATAATAACATATGCTCACCTGGCTCTGGCTCGGGTATCACTAGAAGCTGTAGGAGTTGTACCTTTGCCAGGGCTACTGTCAGGTAACTTTATATCAGCCATTGGGGTCATCCTTGCCTTCGGAGCACCTTAGAGAGCTGGCATACCAATTCTAACGCCTAGGGGACTAGCCGATCCATCATTGACATTCGATCCCGTAGTTCGCTGATCTCTTCTCTGACCTCTCGTTCCATGGGCTCAAACTCGACGGACTCCTTTTCGGTCATGTTTACTTTGGCTATTGGCCCAACACTAAGATCCCCCGTCATAAGTAGGATAATATTCTCCAAGTAAAGACTGCTCACCCCGTAAGTCATTAACCCCGCATGAGGTCAAGTATCTAAAGATTTTATGGAGTGTTGAGGGTACTACCTTAACTCTATGTATCCAAGGTTGTCCAAAGATGATGTCATACGCCAGATCGCAATTCAGCACTTGGAAGAAAGTAATGCTCGTCACGCCCGGTATATGGACCGATAGAGCTAGTTCTCCAACAAGTTCTTCTCGACAGCCATTGAAGCTAACTATGTTCTGAGGACTTAAAGCTACTTGATGGCGCTGGCGAATATTCTATAACACCTCCATACGAATAATATTCACGCTACTCCCCCGGATCAAACAGAGCTCGTTGGATGTGAAGGTCGGATACTTGTATAAAAATAATGAGGTCGCTCTGATGTCCTCCTTCTTCACCTGGACTGAACGGGATTGGACTGAAAAATGCCTCAGACTCTGTAGTCCCCAGGTTGTGGCTTGTTACAGAGCCGTGTAGATTGTAATGATGGTCCGTAAGTTTTCAGAATCTAACGCTTTCGAACGTCGCGATCCTTCTTCAATCAAGTGTTTGAGGCATCCTTCTTTCAGTGAATACTCGATTTTAATTATCAGAGCCTTGCAATCGACAGTCGTGTGGCCACTGCTGCAGTGAAAATCGCAATAGGGCGTTGTGTTTCTTCCTATTACGCCTTTTATGGTAGGCGGCCATCGGAACCTCGAACCTAATTTTCTAAAGTGATTGGCGACTAAATCTACAACATTGACTCGCAAACCAAAATCTCTGAAGCTACGATGCTCTGTCCGCTTTTCTTAGGATCCAGATCCCCGGGAACTGCTCTGCTTTCTGATACCCGCTTGGTTCTGAACTTCCGCTTTTGTTTTTCTTCCATCCCCTTCATTTTCCAAAGAAGGACTCCTTGCTCTCTTCCTTCGCTCAACTTCGGGGTTCTGGGAATAGTCTGGCTCCAAGCAAAGCTTTTTTCACTACACCTTTTATGCAATGCGCTCCATGTTGTCACAGGGTGTTGCGCCAAGCTCCACTGCAACTCCCTGGTGGCCAACGATCCATTCGAGTTCAAGCTTTTGCCAAAGGCTTCCGCAGCGATATTATCGGGGACTGGAGGGAGCTCTATGTGTTCCCTTTGGAAACCTATTGAGGTAGTTCTTTAGCAGCTCGTCGTCACGCTGATGTATTGTGAAGATGTCTTCCATGCACTTCTCCCACTTGCGGGCAACAGAATGCACTTTCTTGAACAAATCCTACATCTGAGTGAATGATTCGATAGATCCCACTGGTAGTTGAATGTACCAAGTGAGGGCATCTTTACCAAAGTAGATTGAATTTCTTCCTCATTGATCTCGTTACTTTTCATAACCATGTGACACGCATCAATATGCTCATCCGCGTTAGTTATTCCGTCATACTTCAAGTTATATGATAGGTGGAAGTGATTTGGTATGCGGACTGGTACAATGCTTGCTTTGTAAGCATGCTTGTAAAACTTTTGCTCATCTACTGTGGTAACTTGTGGTGGAGCACCCGGCACATTACCAATCCGATCGTGGATGGCCTTCATCTCTTATATGAGGTCCTGAATAACAGGGGCTCCCTTAAGGTCTTGATTATTGATTTTTGATTGTTGATTATCCTCCTGGAGCGGCATCCATGTTGAGCTTGCGACTAGGAACAAATGCTGGTGAATTTTTCAAGGGCACTAGTCCTCGCGGGGATGCTGGCCTCTAAGACAATCCAACAAAACATTGCTCCTAATTTCTGGTATATCCATTTGACCATATTTCTCGAATTCCGCTCTACTTGTTCTGACATAGTTTTGAGGAGATTAACAAGGAAACTTCTGAATTCGTGATTACCTTCAAGTGATTAATCACCTTTCATATGGGTGACAATACAGATTGGCTCCTGGTAAGGGTCTTTCAGCTGTTCAACGGGATCCTTTGGCTGCCCGCTAGGATCGCAGGGATCCTTCACGGATTCATCTGTCGCTTCTGCAGCGTTCTTCGAAATGATGCTACTATCATCAGACATGATTGCGTCTTTTTCTTCATTGAATACTGACAAGTTCCTGGGCCACACAGTGGGTGCCAAACTGTTTATGCCTAAAATTGGTCGCCTAGGTTAAGCAATTAATTTAGAATGAGGTCACAAGCAATATAATAAATACGACGGAAAAGTAACAAAAGAGAGAAATAATGAGCAAGAAAAATAAAGTATTCTTATTCCTTGAGAATAGCCGGATTCTGTAGTGAATTGTTTGATTGTACGATACAATGTAAGGAGGGGTAGTTATAGTAGTGGATACCTTGCCCTAATTAAGGTACAGTACAAAGACTAATAATGCTATGGACCTATAACTTAAGGCGGTACTATATACTAAATCCTAACTAGGAGACTGTAAATCTAAGGCGTTAGGATGTATGCCCTGCGTCCTATGACCGTGCCGCCTGAATGGTCATTGTCCCAAGGAGCGGGTGTGTATCCTCTATGCCAAGTGACTTGTAAGATGAGCCTAGTCTCGCCAGCTGGACTCGTATCCCCGTAATAGTAGGTGGCGCACATTAACACAACCGTGTTGTCGTTATTTTTAAATATATAAGCACTTGAAAGTATTTTTTGTGAATCAATAAAATAATGCCAATTTGGCATTATTTATTTACAAAATGAACATAATTTTTGCGTATTGTATGAAGAAATGATACCGGATTGGTCTTATTTTATGTTTTGAATTGATCTTTGAATATGAGTGAAACGATGACGATTTGATTTTATTTATTCACAAAATAGACGTTTAACATTGATGGATTCGCTGCCTTGTATATGAGCGAAACGATGATGACTTGACTTTATTTATTCACAAAATAGTCTTGAATCATAGAGGAATTGGTTGTCTTGTATATGAGCAACACGATGCCGATTTGACCTTATTTATTCATAAAATGGACATGAAACACAACCAGGTTCACCACTGTGAGATTCTTTGTGGAGATAGAGATGAACAAGGAGAAGGAATGCGGAGGTCGAATGATTTTATACCCTGTTGAAAGTTTATTGTATTTTGCACATTTAATTGAATACAACTGGTTATTGTTTGCAACTTAATTGAATATTATAGTAGACAATTTTTCTAACTTTGCCTTTGAATAAGCAATTTGTGCAGTTCTTAGGTATAACCACCTATTTTCTACTAAGTTGGCGAATAGTTAATATTTTCACCTAATTATCAATTAAAACTCCACGTAATTTAGTTACATTCATGTTGAGCACGACTTTGTATATATTATGAAGATCATCTATTCATCAAATCAATACCAATAATACTACTCGGGTCCAGTATGGATTACTTGGATATTTTAGGTAGTGGAGTCTTACTAGTATTACTAACTGTGTGGACTGTGATCCGCCAGAAGAAATTAGGGTGACTACAGCTTCCACCAGGATCAGTGTGCTTACTGTTGATTGGAAATCTTCATAACATACTTGGTGCTGGTCCAGCCCACTAGTCCTTTGTGAGGCTTGCTCATAAGTATGGACCCATAATGAGCCTCAAGTTGGGAAGGCAGAAACCTACTGTGATTATATCTTCATCAGTCGTGGCTAAAAAAGCCTTCAAAACCCATGATGAAGCCCTGTCCAGCAAAACATTCAAAGATGCAATGCAAGTCCATAATCACCATCTATTCTCCATCGTATTTCTACCCTTCGCCAGTACTCGTACGAGAAATCTCCGTAAATTATTGTATTCTTGTATCTCCTCGGAGAATATGTTTGTTGCAAACCAGCATTTGCGGTCCAGGAAGTTCCAGGAGCTCATGGCCTATTGTCGTCGGTGTAGCCAAACTGGTGATCCGCGATATTGGCCAAGCTACTTCTGATGCCATGCCGCCATAAACATTTTGTCAAAATGTCTTTTTCTCCATGGATCTAGTCAACCAGCATCCTGATTCTCTGAAAAAATTTAAGCATGTCATCCGGGACTCCACTTACCAGCTTGGAAAGCTGAACCTGACGGATTACTTCCATGCTCTAAAAATCATAAATCCTCAAAGGATAAACCGACTCAATTCCATTAATTTTGGTAAATTACTTCGGTTCTTTGGAGGCTTAATTGATCAAAGGTTGGAGCAAAGACATAAACTGTCAAAAAACGACCGTCACAGCACCAATGACATTCTTGGTATTTTGTTAAATATGCACGAAGAAGATCCCAATTCCATGGATAGGAATCAGATTCAACACCTCTGTCTAGTAATTAAATTTAATGCATGATTAAAGGATATCAAAATTTAGCAGTTTAACAGGTTTGCAAGCCTAAATCCTTTTATTTATCTCCTTAGTTGGTTTTCCTAGGCTGCTCTAGTTTGCTTCGGTTGCTAAAACTTCCTTGGGTATTACTGCTACGGGCCATTTATTACATGCATGCATTTCTACTGGATCTAGCAGTCTAGCTAGTTTGTTGTAATTCTAGTTTCATCGACTCTCCCTCCCTCTCTCTCTCTCTCTCTCTCTCTCTCTCTCTATATATATATATATATATATATATATATATATATATATATATATATATATATATATATATATATATATACACACACACACACACATACATACATACACACACAAAAAAAAATATATACACATCTTGAAAACTAAATGCATCTCCATATTCTTCTAATATTATGCTCCCTCTGTCCCAATTTATCCGGCGGTATTTGCATTTGCATGGAGTTTAAGAAATAGAGGTTGACCTTGTAAAGTTTTAAATTTACCCTTGAAAAAGTAAGAGATAGAAGATTGGAACAATTAAAAAGTTGTTCGTAACTTTAAAAGTAAGTAGGGCCCAATAAGGGTAAAATAGAGATAATGCATTAAATAGTTTTCAAATTAAAAAATGTGACATTCTTTCTGGGACATACCAAAAAAAAAAATAGTGACATATAAATTGGGTCAGATGGAGTACTAATTTACTCCATCAGTTAAGGTATAGTGGTATTTAACACACAATAAATTATTACTAAAGTATTACGTTGGCTTTTATTCTGTATGGTTAATTAGTTACTCATTGCAGGATCTTTACGTTGCCGGAAGTGATTCAAGTTCCGCTTTGGTAGAATGGGCAATGCTAGAGCTGATGAAGAAACTGGAGGCAATGGCAAAAGCTAAAGTTGAGCTGGCACAAGTTGTTGGCAAAAATAAGGTAGTAGAAGAAGATGATATTGCTCGCCTTTTTTATTTGAAGTGCGTTCTGAAAGAGACCCTGCGGATACACCCACCATATTCCCATTCTTGGTCGCAAGGCTGACCAAGATGTTCAAGTGTGCGGCTACTTAATCCCAAAAGGTTCCCAAGTGTTTGTGAATGTATGGTCAATTGGTCGTGATCCAGGGGTTGGGATGATCCTTTGGCATTTAATCCTGAAAGATTTTGGGGTTCTGATATAGATGTTCGTGGTCAAGATTTTGAGCTCATTCCCTTCGGTGTTGGTCGTAGAAAATGCACTGGGCTACCCTTGACAATTAGGACAGTTCACACAATCCTGGCTTCCTTGTTGAATTCATTTGATTGGATTGTCGAAGGGGATTTAGATGCTGAAGAAAAGTTTGGCCTTATACTAGCGAAATCGCGTCCTCTACGACTAGTCCCGGTTTCACTCTAGGACTATGTATGGCTCAAATTAGACATGATGTATCATTTTAATTGGCATGATAATAGCCAAACTTATTAAATAAACTGCTGTTCTAATACATATTGTCATGAACATTGCGTTCCACAATATGATAGTTTTATTTAATTTGAAAAAATAAGCTACCATCCTTTTCAATGGCATAAACTTGTTACACCCATTAAATTTCTAGTTAAGTACTTTTAACCAGTGTTCTCACGCACTGAGCGTCTTCAAAAGTTGCAACATTAAGTAGAAAATGAAATTAAATTTTATGGCTAATATAAATAAGCAATCTGCGAAAGTTAGTAAAATATTTTTCTTTTTGATTAATTTTTATTTTTATGTGGAATAAGTACTTTAGTGCCTGGTCCTTATTTGGTGAGCTATTTTTTTGTGGTCTTTAAAGCATAAACACTTTTGACTACTTTTAAAAATATTTTCACTTCTACCCTTAATCACTTTTTCTATAATTATTTGGCATTCACACTTTTTTACTCTAGAAAAATCATCTCCCACTTCTCCTCCTTCTCCCTAGTTGACCGCCATAGGCGATGTTGACCGCCGCCGGATCACCACCCGCCACCACCGGAATGTTGCAAAATTTATATCCTCAGATTCGATTTGACCTCCTCTTTCCACTTCTACTATTGATTTTTCAAGATCCACACGATTCGACCAAACTAATCAACTCATACTCGGGTATCTTTTCACAATAGATTTATGCATTGTCTTCACTATGTGATTCTTTTTGGAGATATAGATGAAAAAGGAAGGAGGAAAACGGAAGTTGAATGATTTTATACCCTGTCGAAAGTTTATTGTATTTTGCACATTTAATTGAATACAACTAGTTATTGTTTTCAACTTAATTGAATATTGTAGCAGACAACTTTTTTGACTTTGCCTATGAATAAGCAGCTTGTCAAGTTCTTAGGTATAACCACCTATTTTCAAGTAAGTTGGTGAATAGTTAATTTTTGTACTTGCAGCCATACATTAGGTAATGCGCTCTTCATTTCCTTATCATTTGATCTGTTGCTTAAATGACAATCTTTGTATAAATCTTATGAAATAATGAGTATTTGGTTCAGTAGTACAGATACATCGATGTTTGATGAAATCAAAGCATATTTAGAAGTTGATGAAGATGCGGCAACAACGACTGAGAAGAGGTGGTTGGGGTCGATTCCGCTCTGGCGGTTGATGAAGAATAGATTCTAGTCCTTTTTTTTCCTTTTTCATAATTGGTTATATTATAAAAAGTAATGACAATTTGGAGTCACTTGTTTGCAAAATGTACATAAAATTTGCTTACACTATGAACAAATGACGTCACATTGCCTTTAGTTATGTTTTTCTTTGAATCTTTTTATATGACCAAAGTGGTGACGATTTGGTATCATTTATTTATGGACTAGACAGTTAATTTTTGCTTAGTATGAATAATACGTCCGGACTGTCTTCATTTTATATATTATTATGGATGAAAGAAGTGATATAGATTTGGACTCACTTGTTTGTAAAATATACTTAATATTTGGCTCACTTTATGACTAAATGATGACGGATTAGGGTAATTATATTTTTCTTTGAATTTTTATTGATTTTTATATTTTATATCTATTTTATGGATGAACGATGTGAAGACGATTTGGAGTCATTTATTTCCAAAACTGACATAATATTTGATTTAAGGCGGAATAGGTTGTTTACCTCCTAAACTTGTCCAAAATTACCACTTTCCCATCTTATCTTTACGGGCATCCGTTTTCCACCCTTAGCAACTTTCAAATGATATTAGTTCCCCCCTTACTGACTCACCCAGTTGCACGATGGAGAGTGTATTACACTCATACCAACAAAGCAACACGTGGCAGCCATGTCATTGACAAGTAATGATTTTCTTTTTAATACTTATATTTTAAATTTTTTTAATTTACTTTTGTTTCTCTTTTATTGCTTTTTCCTTTTCTTTTATTCATGTCATCTTTTTCTCCAGCACCCCCCAACCATGCCCCCGCCATATCCATTACCACTACCATAAAACACCCCCAATAGAGATCAAATTAAACCAAAACTAAAACCACTACAGATCAAAGCTATCAAAAATCAAGTTTAAACTCACATGAAATTAAATTAAAACACCACCAAATCAAAATCACCACTAAGTCATCACCAAATCAATTTTAAGAATCTTGAAAGACCACCAAATTTCAGTCCAACTAAAATTTCAAAATCGCCAAAATAATCGAAATGGCCACCGTCTTTTTGCTACCAATAAGCAAAAAGATATCACCATCAGCCAAATTAAATTAAAACGAAAATAAATTAGTCAAATTCTTAATCTTGAACACGAAGAGAAATTGGTGATTCTTAAGAACTTGTCGGGAAGAAGCTGCTGAAGAATTTGAATGTTCTTGATCTGATTTTCATGTTGTTCATGGGTTTTGATTAAAGAATAGATTTTTTCAACTAATTGAGCTTCTTAATTCTGTCGTTAGTAGCTCATTTTGGAGAGTGGGTCCCATGTTTTAAGCGTCGATGGTGGAGGTGACGGCATGGTTGGTGGTTGCAGCGGAGGTGTAAGGTTTGAGGAAATTGTGAGAGATGTTTAAAACGGAAAATGTACTTAGTGATGACCATGGCTTCAGCTCTTTTCAAGAATTTGAAATAAGAAAGAGAGAAATTGAAACAGAAAGGAAAAATTGACAGAGAAATTGTCGTGGTTAAGATGGTGATTGATGTTGGTGGGGGGAACTGGGGTGTGGTGGGCGGAGAAAGGGTGGGGTTGGGGGCTCTGATGGGAATTGAGAAATGAAAGAGAAAGATGATAGAATAAAGAATAAGAAAGAGAAAAGAAAGCAAAAGAAAAAAAGAGGGTCCACAAATTATTAAGTTTAATTAGTATAGATGTCCAATTGAATATTGACATGTGTCCAATTTAATTCAGTTTAAATTATGTTTTTGCACCTCACTCTCTGTTTAATGAGATTATTATATTCTCTTTGCCACGTCAGCTTTAAGTGTGGAATGAGTATCACTTCAAACTTATTAAAGAGGTAAAACGGATGCTCGTAAAGATAAGATGAGAAAGTGGTAATTTGGGACAAGTTTAGGGGGTAAACAACCTATTCCGCCTTTAATTTAACATATGCATAAACACAGACGGATTGTCGTTATTTCAAAATATGCATGCGCTTGAAGGTCTTTTTGTGGATGCATGAAGTGAGGCTGATTTGGCCTCATTTCTTCACAAAACAGGCACAATTATTTGCATAAACACAGTGGGGTTGTCGTTATTTTTAAATATATAAGCACTTGAAAGTATTTTTTGTGAATCAATAAAGTAAGGCCGAGTTGGCATTATTTATTTACAAAACTAACATATTTTTTTGCTCATTGTATGAAGAAATGATGCTAGATTGGTCTTATATTATATTTTAAATTGATTTTTATATATGAGCGAAACAATGACGATTTGATTTTATTTATTCACAGAATAGACGTTTAATACAAACGGATTTGTTGCCTTGTATATGAGCGAAACGACGACAATTTGACTTTATTTATTCATAAAATAATCGTGAAACATAAATGAATTGACTGCTTTGTATATGAGCGAAACAATGCGATTTGGCCTTTTTTTATTCACAAAATGGACGTGAAACACAACCGGGTTGGCATTGTTTTCTGCTGTGTAGGAAGCAGTGGCATTTTTTGTAATTTCGGATGTAAAACGGTACGGTAGCATTTTTATAATTACGGCTTCAAAAAACGGTTGGTGGTTGTAGGCGAGTAAATTTTATTGGATCAAAATCCATGAAATAATATGGCTATGTATTAAATTCAAGACATATTGGTCCAAATAAATGTTATGGGCTAATATAATTGGGCTAATTATTTAAATATAATAAAAGTCCAATCTTGAAAGGCTAGCCCAAATTAGCCTAATGCCCAATGGATATAAGTTTTCCTAGAGGCCCAAAAATGTGCCACGTGGCAAGTGACGTGGCGCCAAGTCAAATAAAATAGCCAATTGGATCATGCCACACGTCAAATGATGTGGCAATCCAAGTCAAACCCCAAGACCAATGAAAATACGCCATGTGGACATGTGACATATTATGGCCAATCAAATATGGCCTAGTCACTGCTTAAATCTGATTGGCCGGTCCACGGGCCAAGGCCCGTCAGGGTTTCTTAGTGGCTACTCCACCCCATATCTATATAAAGGGGTCAAATCTCTCATTTGAGGGTAGAAGAAATCAGAAGCAAGAATCCATAACAAGAAGCAAGAAAGAGCTCGTGGATCAAAGCAAGAGATTTCTACAAAAGCTGCAAGCACTCAAATATTTCTCTACAAAGTTCTAGAGATCAAGACGAAGATTCAAGATCAAGCTTCAAGCCCTTGAATCCAAGTACAAGTTCAAGATAAAGACCAAGTTCAAGATAAAGCTCCAAGCTCTTGAACTCATCAAGTCAAGATCAAGATCAAGATCAAAATCCAAATTCAAGTCCGAACTTCAAGATCAAGCTCAAAAGCCCTTGAAGTTATTATTTTGAAAAGACGAATCAGAGGAATCATAGAGATTGTAACACTCATATTTTGATAAATAAAATATATTGTTGCAATATTTTCTTGTCTCGATATTTATTTTCTTGACGCGGATTTAGTTGTTACAAATTCTGGCACGCCCAGTGGGACAATCTCTACCTCTCATCTCAACTTTTCAACTCACGAAGTTCAGCAACACTGAGATGGCTTCCAAGAACACCAACTCAAAATCTGTCGTTGCAAAATCTGTCTGGCCTCATGACCTTGATGCCAATTCCAAGTTCTCTTCTGAGGTTCAAAGCTGCATGAATGCTACTAAGGGAAGCTTTGGACCAGTTACAAGAAACAAAGCAAACTTGATGGGACAACAAGCACATCAGGTGCCGCCCGCATCAACTCCAATTTTCGGTTCTTCATCTTCCAAAGGAGCAGGATCATCTGCTGAGCCATTGGAAAAAGGAGAAAATATCGCTGAGATTGTTGAAAACACTTTGGCTCGACTTAGGCTCTGCAGATCCAGAAGTCCAGTAGCAAAGAAAGACGATGAAGTTTCAAGCATTGGATCCTCTCCAACCACGCCGCGCGAGTCATTCCAGTCAAAGATCAATCTATGGGAGAATCCATGTTATTCTCCATCATCTCCAATAGCCGTGCAAACGATGGTGATTAATACTTTAACGATGGAGGAACAACTTGCAAACTTGACAAAGGCGATTGATAGCTTATCAAACTATGTCAAGGATCAAGACGCTCGCATCAACAAGATGGAAAGCATGATGGAGGGAGAATCTAGCCATGCACCAGGAAAACGTCCAGAAGTTCAAGAGGTGATTAATACTCCAGCTAAGCAAGTAACACCTGCTAAGGAAATCCAAGTTTCTGCTGATGGGGTGATTCAAATTGACCAACTGAAGGAGTTTATTATGGGAACAATCAAGGATAAGTACGAGGTTTCTTCCAAGTCTTCGCTTGCATATGAGAAGCCATACACCGCAAGAATCGATAGCTTGAAGATGCCAATTGGTTATCAACCCCCAAAATTTCAGCAGTTCGATGGCAAAGGAAACCCAAAGCAGCATGTGGCGCACTTCGTTGAGACATGCAACAATGCTGGAACCTACGGCGATTATCTCGTCAAGCAGTTCGTCCGTTCCCTCAAAGGGAATGCTTTCGATTGGTATACAGACCTTGAGTCTGGTTCAATTGATAGCTGGGAGCAGCTGGAACATGAGTTCCTCAATCGCTTTTACAGTACAAGGCGTACCGTAAGCATGATAGAGCTTACAAACACGCAGCAGCGAAAGGAAGAACCAGTCATTGACTTCATCAACCGATGGAGGAATGCAAGTCTCAACTGCAAAGATAGACTCAGTGAAGCTTCAGGAATTGAGATGTGCATTCAAGGTATGCATTGGGGGCTTCGTTACATCTTGCAAGGCATAAAGCCAAGGACTTTTGAAGAGTTGGCAACACGTGCTCATGATATGGAGCTAAGCATGGCATCTACTGGAAAAGAAGGGCCACCACTCACCGAACCTCGCAAGGGAAAAGACAAGCAAGAAGTCAAGAGATGGAGCAAAGTCGTACCCAAGGTTGAAAGCAAAGAGTCCATGAATGTTGATGCCAAACCTGTGAAGTTCACCACAAAGTTTAGCAAGAAACAAAGTGTGAAGACGACTTCTTTCAAGGATAAGACAGGTCGGAAATCAACTTTGAGAGAGATGCAAGATAGGGAATACCCATTCCTTGATTCTGATGTTCCTGCAATCTTCGATGAACTTCTGGAACTAAAGCTCATTGAGCTACCAGAGATGAAGCGTCCTAATGAAGCTGGAAGAACGAATGATCCAAACTACTGCAAGTACCATCGGCTTTTAGGTCACTCTCTTGAAAAATGTTTTGTCTTTAAGGACAAAGTCATGGAGTTGGCCGACAAAGGGGAGATCATACTCGAAGATGAAAAGGAAAATGCAAACCAAGTGTCCATCATCTTTGGCTCACAAGATCCCATTGCGATCTGCAACTTCACTGAAGGATTCGAAGGGCAAGATGTCATGATCAAGTTTGGCGACTTCGAACCCGTTCCAGCAAAAGGATCATTTTCTCCCCCAAAGCTGTGTGAACAAAGTATGAAGAAAGCATCGCTCGAGGAAGATGATGATGGTTGGATATTGGTGACTCGACGGAGGCGTCGTAAGGCAAGCCCACGAGATGAACCAGCTGAGAAACCAATAAGGAAGAAGATGGTAAGGAAGCCGAGGAAGCAAAAGGCGATCGGACGTCCGCGAGAGGCAAAGGTGGAGGTTTATCATCACCAAAAGTCGCGTCAGCCAGTAACCTTAGAGGAGTTTCTACCAAGTTGGTTCCGCATGAAGATCCCTAAAGATGATACGAAGGCCTCATGTAGTAATGCTGATAAAGTAGAGGAGAACAATGAAAGTCCAAAGCCATCTTCACCTGCGAAGTCAGAAAAACTCACTGAATCTACAGCCGGAGAAGCAAATACTTGTGAAGCAAAGATCACATTCACAAGTGATGATATCCTACTTGGGGAAGTTCCTCACAATCGTCCATTGTTCATGGTTGGATATGTGAATGAACAAAGAGTGAATAGAATCTTGATTGACGGAGGATCCGGAATCAACATTCTGCCTATTCACACAATGAACGAACTTGGCATTTCAAGAGAGGATTTGATTGAAAGCCGTTTGATGATTCATGGATTCAACCAAGGGGGGCAAAGGGCCATAGGTGCTACAAAAATAGACCTCACTATTGGAGAAATGACTTCAAGCGCATGGTTGCATGTGATCGATGCAAAAACTTCCTATAACATCTTACTGGGAAGGCCGTGGATACATGAGAATAAAGTCGTCCCATCCACTTATCACCAATGCCTTAAGTATCACGAAGATGGTATTGAGAAGAAAATTGTTGCTGATGACAAGCCATTCACTGAATCTGAAGCGTACTGTGCTGACGCTAAATTTTACTTGAAGAATATCGTGAATGAAGTCAGGGTTGATAACATCGCCAAGACATTGGATCCTAAGATTGCAATAAAGAAGGCTGAGATTGCAGCTGGGAAAGCAAAAGTTGTAGAGGATGAAGATAGAAGCCACTCTATTCAAAGGAAACCACATAAGCAATACTTTGCACCTTCAGGCAAGAAGACGGGACCTACGCTCCGCTACGTCCCAAAACTGAAGGAGAAGAAAGACCAATCATCTGACCTGCAAAGTGACGTGCTGAATGGATTAACCCTTCCTATCAAGCGGCTTGATGCTTTAAAGTTATCCTCGAATTTGCTTGGAAAGTTTGTGGCCCGAAATCTGCCGGAGAATAGTGCACTCCCCACAAAGCGCACAAACGAGGGTTTTGATCCAAATGCTTATAAACTATTTGCAAAGGCTGGGTACGATCCCAACGAACCATCTAAGTTAGGGAAACTCCTACCAGAAGGATCAATGAAGAAATCACGTGAAGGCTTGGGTTTTGAAAAACCTCCACCAGTTCGCATCTCTATAAGGAGGGCAAGCATCAATTATGTCGGTGCTGAGGATGAGTCCGTTCCTTCGAATAAAAGAAAGTCTGTCTTTGATCGGCTCGGAGAACCAACTGCAAGAACTTCTGTCTTTGATAGATTGGGACCATTGAAGAAGAGGAACAAGCTCCAAAAGGGTGATGTAAAGGCGAAAATAACCATTTCTCCTAACGACCCAAAACTTTTGAGAGATTGCCAAAGTCTGATCCCTTCAAGGATGAAGCGTCAAGCAAAACTAGTAGTTTCATGTGGAGAAGTGTTAAAGGCAAAGACTCACACTATAGTCCACACAAGGGAGCGTGAGGAAGATGAAGAAAGTGTAGGATCTTCATATTACGTCGGTGCAGAAGAAGAGCATAATGCTTCATATCCAAATAATGTCAAGAATGAGTCGGAGGATATTTCTTGGTGTCACCACATATCTTTCAATGACGGAGATCTGCAGGAAGATGAAGATGCTAAAGATGCTCCACCTGAGCTTGAAGAAGGAGTGAAGGCGACAGTTGACGCATTGAAAGAAATCAACCTCGGCACAGATGAAGAACCAAGACCCACATATATAAGTGCTTTGCTGATGAAGGATGAAGAAAGTGCTTATGTAGAGCTGCTGAAAGAGTATAGAGATGTCTTTGCTTGGAGCTACAAAGAGATGCCTGGTTTAGACCCCAAAGTAGCGGTTCATCATTTGGCGGTTAGAAATGGTGCTCGTCCCGTTAAGCAAAGCCAACGCCGCTTCAGGTCAGAGCTGGTACCCTTGATCGAGAATGAAGTCAACAAGCTTATTGAGGCTGGTTTTATTCGGGAAGTCAAGTATCCTACTTGGATTTCAAGTATAGTCCCTGTAAGGAAGAAAAATGGCCAAATTCGAGTTTGTGTTGATTTTAGAGATCTCAACAATGCATGTCCTAAGGATGAATTTCCACTCCCCATCCCAGAACTCATGATTGACGCCACTACTGGATATGAGGCAATGTCTTTTATGGATGGCTCATCTGGCTATAACCAGATTCGCATGTCTCCTAAGGATGAAGAACTCACAGCGTTTCGAACTCCTAAGGGAATTTACTGCTACAAGGTGATGCCATTTGGCCTGAAGAATGCTGGAGCTACCTATCAAAGAGCGATGCAAAATATCTTTGACAGCATGCTTCACAAAAGCGTCGAGTGCTATGTTGATGACTTGGTGGTGAAATCGAGAAACAAGAAGGATCACCTACAGGACTTGAGAACGGTGTTTGAATTGCTGCGGAGATACCAACTTCGGATGAATCCTTTAAAGTGCGCATTCGGAGTTACTTCTGGTAAATTCCTTGGTTTCATTGTTCGACACCGAGGGATTGAAATTGATCAAGCTAAAGTCGATGCGATTTTGAAGATGCCTGAGCCTAGAAATATTCATGAACTAAAGAGTCTACAAGGAAAGTTGGCGTATCTTAGGAGATTCATTTCAAATCTGGCCGGAAGATGTCAACCATTCAGCCGTCTTATGAAGAAAGGTGTCCCTTTCGAATGGGATCAAGCTTGCAGCAACGCATTCGAGAGCATCAAGTCATACCTGATGAAACCTCCAGTTTTAGCTGCACCTATACCTGGAAAGCCGCTGATATTGTATATTGCAGCGCAAGAAAGGTCTGTTGGGGCGCTTTTGGCTCAAGAGAATAGTGAAGGGAAAGAAAATTCCCTTTACTACTTAAGTAGGATGATGACACCAAATGAATTGAAGTACTTGCCAATCGAAAAGTTGTGTTTGGCGCTAGTCTTCTCTATTCAAAAGTTGAAGCACTACTTTCAAGCTCACGTCGTCCGACTCATTTCCAAAGCAAATCCTATAAAATTTGTGATGTCAAAACCCGTCCTTAGTGATCGTTTGGCAAGATGGTACCTCCAGTTTCAACAATTTGAGATTTTGTACGTCCCTCAAAAAGCGGTGAAAGGACAAGCCTTAGCTGACTTCTTGGCAGACCATCCGATACCTGATGATTGGGAGCTCACTGATGAATTACCTGATGAAGACGCAATGGTCGTCGAAGTTCAACCATCGTGGAAGATGTACTTCGACGGTGCTGCACGTCGTGACGGAGCTGGGGCTGGTGTGGTTTTTGTAACTTCCGAAGGAGAGGTTTTCCCATATTCTTTCACGTTAATGCAACGTTGCTCTAATAACGTCGCAGAGTATCAAGCACTCATACTTGGTCTCGAAATGGCCGTTGACATGAAGCAGTTACAGTTGCAAGTATACGGAGACTCTAAATTGGTAATCAATCAGCTTTTAGGTAGCTATGAGGTAAGGAAACCAGAGTTACAACCCTATCACAATTATGCACAGAAGTTAATAGGATGGCTTGGGGATGTAACTCTCCAGCATGTGCCGAGGAAGGAAAATAAGAAAGCTGATGCCTTAGCGGCTTTGGCGTCAACACTTACCTTGCCTGAACAGACACAAGTTACTATCTGCCAAAAATGGGTAGTACCACCATTTGATGAAGGCGTGGATGGTGAAAATGAACTTCAGCGTCTTGTTGCTGTTTCCGAGGCTGAGAAGGAAGACTGGCGAAAACCTATAATTGATTACCTCAGTCACGGAACCCTTCCAGAAAATACGAGAAGGAGAGCTGAAATCCGTCGTAGAGCACCCCGTTTCCTTTACTACAAGGACACTCTATATAGAAGATCATTTGAGGGAGTACTTTTGCGATGTTTAGGAGATGATGAAACACTTCAAGCTATGGAAGAAGCACACTCTGGGGTATGTGGATCACACCAGTCTGGGCCGAAGCTTCACTTCCATATAAAAAGGATGGGGTACTACTGGCCAACAATGGTGAAGGATTGCTTGGACCATGCTCGGAGATGCAAAGCTTGTCAGCTCCATGCAAACTTCATACATCAACCACCTGAAGTATTGCACCCAACAGTCGCGTCTTGGCCATTTGATGCTTGGGGACTAGACATTGTTGGACCGTTGCCGAAGTCTTCTGAAGGACACGTGTTCATATTAGCTGCAACTGATTACTTCTCAAAATGGGCAGAAGCTGTCGCTCTCAAGGAAGTAAAGAAGGAAAAGGTTGCAAACTTCATTCGAGTAAACATTATTTACCGCTTCGGTATCCCTCGTTATATAATAACGGATAATGGCAAGCCATTCGATAATAGACTGATGAATAAAATATGTGATCTCTTCGGCTTCAAGCAGCGCAAATCTTCCATGTACAATGCTGCCGCCAATGGCCTAGCCGAAGCATTCAACAAGACCTTGTGCAATTTGCTTAATAAGGTTGTTTCCAAATCCAAGCGAGATTGGCATGAAAGGATGGAAGAAGCTTTATGGGCGTATAGGACAACTCACCGCACACCAACGCGAGCAACTCCTTACTCGCTTGTTTATGGAGTTGAAGCTGTGTTGCCGTTGGAGCGTCAAATACCATCCTTGAGACTTGCTCTCCAAGATGGGCTCACTGATGAAGAAAATGCTCGCTTACGCCTTGAAGAGTTGGAGGCTCTCGACGAGAAAAGACTCGAAGCTCAGCAAAGCCTTGAATGTTATCAAGCTCGTCTATCTCGTGCTTTCAATAAAAAGGTTCGCCCAAGATCTTTCCAGGTTGGTGATCAAGTCCTTGCGGTAAGAAGACCCATCATCACTTCCCATAAATCTGGGGGCAAGTTCACTGCAAAATGGGACGGACCGTATGTTGTGCAAGAAGTCTATTCAAGTGGTGCTTATAAGCTTATTGATGCTGAAGGAAAAAGACTCGGTCCCATTAACGGGAAATTCTTGAAGAAGTACTATCCTTGAAGTTGACATGCTCCTCAACACACGAGCCTAAACTGCAAGTTGACGCGCTCCTCAACGCACGAGCCTAAACTGCAAGTTGATATGCTCCTAGAAGCATGAGCTTAAACTGCAAATCACTACGCTCTTTTGATGCACGAGTATAAACTGCATAAAACTCCCGGCCCGCAAGAGTCTAAACTGTGCACGGCCTTAAAAAAAAAAAGTCCGCTAGGTTGAAAACCTCGAAAGAGGCGGCCTAGGCAAAAGTTAGGACTCCTAAAAAAAAAAAAAAAAAAAAAAATTCTTCTATGAACTACGTAATGACTTGATCCTCTTCATCGAGGTACGTAGGCAGCTTAGAGCTCAAATTCTAAGTCCAGTCGCCCAAAATGAAGAAAAGTTATATCCCTTGTCAAGTTTCACATTGTTATGTATAGCTTACAACCTAAAAAAAAAACATGATTACTTGTCAAGGCGTTTCGTGTTCTGGGTCGAGTTAAAATCGTTATTCTATGAAAGCCTAGAGAGACTCTGCTCAAGATGTTTAGTGTATATAACAGCCCTTTGTACGTTATTCCTATTAATCAAAGGGGTTTATCATTTGGATGATTATGCATCAAGATGTGAAGTTGCCGTTAGTGATTACGCTTCGTGCTGAAAAATCTACACGTAGTAAAATCAGAAGGAGTATTTTTGCATAAAAAAAAAATGCACCGAAAATATTCACAAAGCTTTTTGGCTCCATATTTTGGATATGTTCTATATCTTGAAGTCTGGTCTCTAGGAAATCAAATGGCTCACGATTCGAAGGCTAATACATCAAGATATAATTTTTTGATAAAGTCGCGCAAATGTGGGATAGTCAGCGAGACAGAATCCAAAGCTAACTTCAAAATAATATCTGGAACGATCCTGAAGGATTTTAACTCTGAATTTAATATATGCTGTAGATCTTGAAGTCTAGTTTCTGGAAAACTAAACGGCTTGTAATTCGGAGTTATGTGTGGCAAGATATACTGGTTTCGGCAAGACTGCGCAAAACTGAAATCGTCTGCGGGGTAGAACTGTTACAGGATTTCGAATATTCATCCAGAACATTTCTCATTGTTTCCGACGTTGAATTTCAGATATGTTGTAATTCTAGATGTTTAGTTTTTTTTTTTTTTTGAAAAAGCTAAATTTTCACGAGTCGGACATTCATATAATAAGATATGAATTTTCTACCACAAGTGCGCTATGCTGTTGGAATACAGTGAGAAAATTGGAAAACACAATTAAGAGAGGAGGGACACAATATAAGGCAAAAGTGAAAGAGTCTTATTAATAATGAAAATACCAACTACTAAGTCCAATGCAAGAAGTAAAAAAAAAAACAAAATAATTGTAGCCTAATCTAGAGATAGCTTGAAACTGAGCAAGTCTTGACGGCTACCCTCCAGGCGCTCTTTCTTCCTCTCCAAGTTGGCTAAGTCATCAGCAGACTGTGAAGCAACATCAGGGCAGGTTTCATACTCCTCCTTAGCAATCGAGACTTTTGATTTGGCTTCTTCAACTTCATTTTCTGCAGCCTCCAGGAGGGCTTCTAAGTCCTTCTCCTTCTCACGCAACTTTTCAATCTTCTCTTTTACCTTGCCTATGGATTCGCGGATGGATACGACCTCTTCAACCTTTTCTTCCTCTTCAACCATGGCGAGTGAAAGGCACTCCCCAGCTTTTGAAAGCAAGTCTTGTTTTACGGATTCTGAAACTTTGTCAGAGAAGGCAGATCGAGCCTGATCATACGAAGTGGCGAGCTCAAAGAAAGACTGTAACATGTCCCTTATTGGGGTGAGGTCAACACCTTTTCCCTCCATCGCTGCAAGAACCACTTTTGCATCTTCTTCATGGGAGGAGGCTAAGTCCAAATCAAAGTTTGAAAGCTTGCTTTGAAGTCCTTTCCAAAGTTCTGAAACGTACTTCTGGTTGATGTTTTGAACAAGCTTGCTTCCCACAAATACAGACGCTGCAGCTGCTGGTTTCTTGTTTGGAGTAGTGCCGCACTTGTCTTTAGAGCCATCACGAGAATGAGAAGTCACCACTTGCTTTGCCTTGGCAGTAGAAGATGATTTCCTTAAGACTGGTCGTGCAATGGACTCATCACTAGTTTGTGGTTTCTCTCGTTGTGGTACCGTCATAGCTCCAACGCCACTTGACTGTATGAAGGACGAAAACTGTTAGTAAAAGCATCCAAGTACAAGTGTGCAAAAAAAAAAAAAAAAAAAAAAAAAAAAAAAAAAAAGATGTATACCTCTTTGATAGGAGTTGTCAAAGTCTTTGAGGAAGAACTACCACTGTCTGCAATGTCAACCATATGTGGGTTGATTTGTTCCAGCTTTTCTGAAGGTGCCTTTACTCGCTTCCAACACCGGTCTCTATCGCTGCTCCTACTCCCATCTGGAGATAATCGCTTGTTCGATGCATGGGCTCTTTCACGACCAACCAACGGTGTTGAATTCTTAACGCTCTGGTGAAGTTGAGGCCTCTTGCCTTTGTCTTGCTCTGCAGGATTAGCCTTTGAAGCAGGCAACCGGTTATTTGTGGGATGTGGATGTCGGTCCTTAGGAAGAGGGGTATTGGCAGGTCCAACACCGTCGATCAAATATTGCAAGTTTTCATCAAGGAACTTTGCGTGTGTTTTCTCCCACCAATTCTTATAATTAGCCGAAGAAAATTTCTTCACATTGACTGTAGAAGGAGGAAAAGTCGCTTGCGACATAGTCTTGTGAGATACACAAATTCGAAAATATCTAAGCCCTTCCTCTAATGAGGCGCTACGGATATCATTTGTCAAAAAACCTGGGACATTCTGATAAAACCCAAATTGGCGCCCAAATCGATGTGGACTATAAGGCTCGATGATGAAAGAGTCTCCCTTCCTCACAGGAAGATAGTTAAACCGTATGCTCATGAAATAGCTTGAGTCCAACTCTTCTACAATATTGTCGTCCACATAATTGTGAGGTTGGGAACTCTTTAACATAGTTGAAGTCCAAGCTACGACATCTCCTCGATGTATGCGTTTTCTTGCATCCTCTTTGTTGAAGTACTTGGCTGCGCCCTCTCCAGAATATGTCACCATTAGTGGAACAGATGGTTCTTTAGCGAGTGCATAGTGGGTCTTGAAGTGATAAGCTAGCCAACCATAAACATAGTGAATGGGAAAACGGACCTTGATAAGATCAAGCCGTGACAATCGTGAAATCTTGTTCAAGTTATTGTATATGCTTGCCAATACTGGAACTGCAAGGCTAGTTCTCCGCCCGCATGCCATGGTTGATGCTATCTTGAAAGTTCCCGGCCGAATGAAGTCACCATCTTCAGAAGGAAACACAAAGGTACATAACCAACACGATAGGAAGGCTGCCAGATACGTCTCTTCTATTCTTGCAGGCTTCACTCCTAGCTTGGAAAATACTGCTTCATTCTCCGTTGACCATTCGGGTGCCTCAGGTATAACTCCTGTAGGGTTATGTGTTGACTTTAAGCGCCCAGTTTTTTGCTCCCTCCTCGGTGGAGCAGGCCCATATCGCAAGGTTCCTTTGTACCAGAAGTTGATCCACTTGCTCAAGGGGACCCTCGGGATATCATTCTTTCCTTCTCGGAGATAATGAAAAGCTAAGAACAAGTGCTCACAGGCTCGGGGAATGAATCTCATCTTTTTCTCATCCTCACCTATAAGTTCCATAGCTGAGGGCACCGCTTCTTCGTAGATAGAACCCGCTATAGGCAAACCTCCCAAGGTATGTAGATCCCAAAGAGAGATAGACATTTCACCAACAGAGGTAAGTAGCGTATTTGTCTTGGGACACCAACCTTCAAGAAATGACTGCAAGATGTTGGAGTTTCGATCATAAGTGAAAAGTGAAGCACGAACAGCATCATGAATTTTTGAAGCTTTCAATTCTTGTTGGCTTCGGCTAAGTATGTCTTCAGTCCATTCCCAATACCCCGGAATGTGTTGATATTCACCCTGAGTTATCATTGTGTCTCCCCAGTATGTCTCTCCTCGGATGATGCGACGGCCTAAACTGGGAAGGGCGCTTGCAATGTTTGCATGACGATGGCTGGGCGCTTGAAGACTCCACGTCTTGCCGGATCCAGCTGAGTTGTGATCATTCTCTAATGTCCAGTTTGCAATATGAAGTGAGTTCCTCAAAGATGTCCATGCACTCGCGTATTGACCAATTGGAGTATGCACCAAAAGCCTAGTTTGAGCCGCATCATCTTCAGTTTCAATTATGAGATACTTGAGTTTGGATGATGGAGAGGTGTAGTCTCTGAAGTGCACCATTTTGCCTAGCTGTAAGAACAAGTAAATCTTCGATCAATCGCGGGATGAAGAGAATCACCATAAGTATGATGAATGATGAAAGTCTTCCATGAGATCGTCATCGTTAAAGTGGGGGTGCGTTGCCACCCCAATCACCTTAAACTTGACTTTCTCATGAGTATCGCTCCAAACAAGTCTTCCATGGGATTGTCGTCGTTAAAGTGGGAGTGCGTTGCCACCCCAATCACCTTAAACTTGACTTTCCCATGAGTATCGCTCCAAACAAGTCTTCCATGGGATTGTCGTCGTTAAAGTGGGAGTGCGTTGCCACCCCAATCACCTTAAACTTGACTTTCCCATGAGTATCGCTCCAAACAAGTCTTCCATGGGATTGTCGTCGTTAAAGTGGGAGTGCGTTGCCACCCCAATCACCTTAAACTTGACTTTCCCACGAGTATCGCTCCAAATAAGTCTTCAATGGGTTGTCCTCGTTAAATTAAGGGTTGACTTCTTTAGAATCATCTTTTGGCCTACATAAAAGAAAAAGAAAAGCAAAGAAAAAAAAATTACAAAAGGGAGAAAGTAGTTTTACCTGACAAGAGAAGAAGAAAATTCAAGATGCAGAAGTCCTCTCTTACTTGCTGGAAACAAAAAGGAAGAATGAATAAATAAAGTTACAAAAAAGGGGTGCAAGTTACGGAAAATAGCTGCAAAAAAAAAAAAAAAAGAAAAAAAAAGGGATAAGTGGAATAAAAAGAAGTAGATGGAATACCGAACGCTGGAGGCGCCAAATGGTCGTAAACTACTTCTAATTTTTTTTTTTTTTTAATCCTAGCAGACTGAAATACAGTCTTTGATAATATATTTTATTTATCAAATAAAATATGAGTGCCAGACTGAACCGAGAAGGAAGGTAAAGCGAGAAAATATCACAATATGCATGGCAACGTGTTTGGAGAGCTTATGCCAATAAAATTGTCTATTCAAGTTAATGTTACTCTTTTTTTAAAAAAAAAAAAAAAAGAAGACCAAAGGGGTTTTAATCACATGTATTGTATTATTTTATTAAAGAAGCAGCCACAAGATGATATGCAATGAAAAAGAAAACAAGCTAGTTGTCCCTGTACACTCATGCTAGCTACAGAAAGTGTTTAGCACCAATCTCCTAGAAATTTGAGTGTACTAATTTTGTCATTCCTTGGTTGGCTAATCATAAAGTAGAAAGCTGGAGAATAAAGAAGTTGAAGCATTGCTATTTCAAGAAAGACATGGAAATAAGAATTACCTTGCAAGAAAGTAGAAGAAAAACTAATCAAGGCCTTTGTATGCCTGCTGTGCGACCTCCACCAAATTTGCTTTGTGGGAATTGTTTCAAGTTTGCTTTGTGGGAATTGTTTCTGTTAAGTAGGGTATTTATAGAGCTTGAAAGCGGTTAATATTAGGTCTCCGTAGTGGTATCAAATTGTAATTGAGGTCTCCTGGTTGGGGTATACTAATAAGATCGTTATTACCTTGGAAAGTTAGGAGATGTTTATTACCTTGTTCACATGGGAATAGGAAGTAGACAAAACTCCAACATCAACTTTAATCCCACGTAATTGTGGGATGTTTTCACCAAATAAGCCATATATATTCCGACACCCAGTTTCTGTTGAAGCTATTTGATTAGTAGCCATTTTATGGCTTGTTAACTGGAGGATAGCCAACGATTGGCACAACCTGCTCATCAAACATTCTCGTTGTTAATTAGTGACGACCAATATATTGCTTCAAGTCTAGTCTTCGGGTGTAAAGAAATTCAACCACGACAAGCCTTGAAGCAGGGGGCATTTGTAGGCGAGTAAATTTTATTGGATCAAAATCCATGAAATAATATGGCTATGTATTAAATTCAAGACATATTGGTCCAAATAAATGTTATGAGCTAATATAATTGGGCTAATTATTTAAATATAATAAAAGTCCAATCTTGAAAGGCTAGCCCAAATTAGCCTAATGCCCAATGGATATAAGTTTTCCTAGAGGCCCAAAAATGTGCCACGTGGCAAGTGACGTGGCGCCAAGTCAAATAAAATAGCCAATTGGATCATGCCACACGTCAAATGATGTGGCAATCCAAGTCAAACCCCAAGACCAATGAAAATACGCCATGTGGACATGTGACATATTATGGCCAATCAAATATGGCCTAGTCACTGCTTAAATCTGATTGGCCGGTCCACGGGCCAAGGCCCGTCAGGGTTTCTTAGTGGCTACTCCACCCCATATCTATATAAAGGGGTCAAATCTCTCATTTGAGGGTAGAAGAAATCAGAAGCAAGAATCCATAACAAGAAGCAAGAAAGAGCTCGTGGATCAAAGCAAGAGATTTCTACAAAAGCTGCAAGCACTCAAATATTTCTCTACAAAGTTCTAGAGATCAAGACGAAGATTCAAGATCAAGCTTCAAGCCCTTGAATCCAAGTACAAGTTCAAGATAAAGACCAAGTTCAAGATAAAGCTCCAAGCTCTTGAACTCATCAAGTCAAGATCAAGATCAAAATCAAAATCCAAATTCAAGTCCGAACTTCAAGATCAAGCTCAAAAGCCCTTGAAGTTATTATTTTGAAAAGACGAATCAGAGGAATCATAGAGATTGTAACACTCATATTTTGATAAATAAAATATATTGTTGCAATATTTTCTTGTCTCGATATTTATTTTCTTGACGCAGATTTAGTTGTTACAGTGGTATTTTATAATTATGAGAAATTCTCTATTAATGAGGACATTCTTGTACTTTCAGCTTCATTTAATGGTAAAGTGATTATGTATTCAAGACCACCAAAAAAGTGTTTAAGTTTTCAAGAGCGAGTGCTGCTCAAATTTCTAAGGAATTTTTACACTCTATACCCATGAAATTTAAAGTATTTACAAGTCGTACCTATTAAAAATTACACTACCCATAAAACTATAAGTATTTTACCCAACCTACTCATTTATTATTATATACCTTTGTTATGCCTTATAGGTGTATACAACTGCATAAATTATGGTATAAAAGTCTGGAAGGCCATTTACTACTGTATACCTTTGTTATACCTTATATGTGTGCACCTTTATGGTATTCTGCATAAACTATGGTATACAAGTTTGGATGGGTAGAGTGAATAAATAATTTAGTGTGTAGGTCGGATAATATTTGAAAATAGTGAATAGTAACTGTAATTATTTTAGGTTTTGTGAGTACTTATGTAAGTGTCACAATTTCTAATTCACCAAGAGTTTTAACCTACACACCTCTAGTTGGTCAAAACAACACGCAAGTATCTTAAATACTTTTCAATTACCTTATCAGACATTCTAAATTTCAAGATTGACAAATATTCTTCTATAGGGATGTCCATTGTTTATGTACAACTAACTAAATCCAATGCCAGCATAACTACATTATTTATAATTGACATATGACCTAAGATATTTGTAAAACAGCATAACGCTGTCGGGTCGTGTGCGTAGGCGTACACTTGATTTCAGCATAGAAACTTTCAAGTGGCCGATCATATTCATATAGCTCAAACAAGTCTTGTAATTGAAGACCTTCTGTCGTTCTTCCATTGAGGTTAGAATTAGGCAAAAATGCGTTGTTTAAAAATTAACGGACAGAGGTTCTCTACTGACTGTAGTCAACAAGCAATACTACTTTCTATTACTCGTCAAACATTGATTTCATAATCAAGAAATGATAAAATGTGACTGCTACAAAAACAATGTGCAAGATCATATTAATCACTTGCAGCTGCTCCTCCCCATTCCTTTACACGAGTTTCAGCTAGGCTAGCCTGCAAATTGTAAGACTAATGTGTCAATTCACGTTAAATATTACTAATAACTTAATGAACTGAAGAATCATTGAGGGGGGGCTGCATGTTTTCCGAGGTCGGTTCAACTGAATCCCCTCGTCGGACAAATAGGATAAAAACAAAAACTTTTGTTTATATAAATTGTAGAACCCTCTTCACATATTGGAAGCTTCTGGTGTAACGATAAATTTTCTTAGAATTCTCGACTCTACAGTTTGAGGGGAGGATGCATAGCATGTAAAAGAACAAAGTACTGACCTCTTTCTCCCAGTTTGTCTTTGCTGTAATAGCTATTAAGATCAAGGTCTGCAAACAGATGCCTCCAATCATCCCACCCCAGATTCCCTAAGAAGCAATTCAAACCAATATTATACTAGCTGGATAATACAGTGTGCATGACTGCTGGAGGATGGACGCTAAGTTAATGTATGGGACAAGAGTTTTAGAAGTTCACCATAGCTCCCAAATCCAACTTGAAGCCCAACAGTATTCCAGCCGGCAAACCAACAACATAATAACATCCAATGTTAATATAGGCTACAAGACCCTGCCATCCAGCTCCAACAGCAACACCTTTTTACAATTTAAAAAGAAAAACAACAAAAAAAAGGTAAGGGGATGAGTTTAACTCTTCATCAGAAAAACTACTCCGTGATATCTTCTTGCCTGACACCCCTATAAGTGCCAAATATCAGTGATGTCGTCATGACAAGTGTAGAAAGTGGATAGCTAACTAGAATCTCTAACCAACAAAGATAATAACTGGTTTGCAGAAAGCTCGATGGCCGTTATAAAGATTCACCATTGTGGAAGGAATTGAACAAACTTATCATATGCACCTGATTTAGAAATTTATCAATGGCAACATAAGAAAAAATATGCATTTCTTCTAAGATGCTCTTAATTTTGATCAGTTTCAGACAAAATGTAAAACTCATGATGTGATTCGAATTAGCCAGTGATGACTAGCACAATTTAACAAGCGCACCTGATAAGACTGGCTGAAGGCTGTTTAGTAGAACTGTCCACGCGAGCAACATTGCTAGTTTCTTTGTCTCATCAGCAACTGCTTCACTGTTGGTGAAAAGGTACGGAAAATATTCTCTTGTTGCTAGCACGAGGATCATGCATGCTGCTCCTATGACAGTTGACGTTAAGGAGACAACAATGACTGAAAACTTTGCAAGCCGTGCATTACCCGCTCCAAGTTCATTCGATACTCTCACACTACAGGTTTGACAAAGGAAGAGTAAATCATTGAGTTAACAGTTTTCAAATTGTTATGCACTCCCATTACTTTCTTCTACCTCATACAACAAAATCTAGAGGAAAACATATCTACCAACAGCATCACATTATCTGTAAACAATCCCATGTGCAGTATATAATAGACTAGCATTATTTCGTTCTGCTTGAAACAGAGTTTTACCTGATGGCAGCATTGAATCCTAAAGAAATCATGGCCTGCCATCCACTGATGTTCATGCTGAAAAAATAGAAAGGACTTCTGTTAGAATAGATGTTTATCCTCTATAATCTTGTATAATGGAGAAGAAATTGATATGTAGAAACATTACAAAGATCTAATCCATCAGCCAAATATATAATAATTGATGCGTTTGTCTTCAAAGTATGGATCCATCAGATTTTATTTAATCCTCTTCATTGTTCTAGACCCATAATCAGCCAATGCATTAATCTCTTGTTACAACTTTGTGGTTGAAAGCCATAGATTGAACACAATGTAATAAGTTTCGAAAGACCCAATTTTGCTGACAAACCAACATTAGTTTCCTATTAATGCTCAAGATTTGGCTTCTCTATCAAGATTAAAGTCAATAACTAGTAAAAACAGCTCTAGAAGCAGATCCAATAATATGGTTTATTGTATAATACATACATACTTATAAAATAAAAATGAGAGGAGGAGAAGATATACCAGATAGACATAGCATCAACTGGCACCAAAGGGTTTGGCAAAAGACCGGTGATTATGATCAGTATCATCAAATACCAGAATTCCAAGCTGCAATAAAGTCCATGACCAAATATCAAGATAAAAAATCCACTTTATTTCAGATGACATTTTCTATATATATTTACTTTTGATTTGGGAATTACCATAACATGACAGCAGAAGCCAAAGAAAGCTTGACAAAGCCATACAAATCTTGAAACGCCAACCATGAGAATCCAGTCCAAGCTCCATCAGATTTGGTGAGAATGATGTAGACCAGCTGCAGTATTACTATGAGCCACCATGAGGTATTGAGAGTGATTGCTGCTCCAACTAAGCCCCATTTAAACTTCAGTATAAATAACCAGCTAAAAAGGACATGTAGCACCAAAACTCCAGCAGATATCCATGCCATTACTAAGACTTTCCTCTGAGATTGTAAGAATTTCTGAATTGGAAAGTTCACGGCATAAGCAAACAACTGTGGTATCATCCATAAAGCGAATTGTCCTGCAATAGAATAAGTTGCAAGCATTAACTGATGGATGTCGCAGCATGAGTATTCTGTTGATTCAATCTAGTACTCACTCGTGAAGAGTGGAAATCCCTTAGGAGTCATATCCACATAAATCCATCATTACTAAACAATGTCTCGTTACTACTTTTCTTTATAAGTAGCATCCGCATAAATTATGTGAAAGTTTATATATTACTGTATGCAAGATTAAATATGAAATAACAATGCGAATATTACTAGTATATAGTAATGAATGAATTATTACTTACCAGCTGCATTAGAGATGCGAGTGGTTTGACCAGCAAAAAGGAGAATTGCAGGAGAAAAGACGTAAATAGGAACCAAGAAACAAGCAGTGGTGATCAAAATGACCCAGGACCTTTGCATGTATATTCCTAACATCCCCACCTGTCCTGCACCAAATGCTTGCCCACATAATGTCTCCAGTGCACTTCCCATTCCCAGCTGCCATTTTTGATAGATAAATGTAGCAGTCAGAAAGCAAGAAACAAAATGGATTTAACTCATATGCGTTGACAATGCAAAATTTGTGTACATTATAGTAAGTGTCAGTTAACGTGCATAACATGTCTTATTCTCTTGTGGATGATTACTTAAAGTTACTTTTTGGATGACCTTATAGCGCAAAAGTTCTTTTACATGTCTATTGCATAGAGGTTAAAATGCAAGAATATATGGAGCTACCAAGACAGTGTCATTTACGAATCAAGAAAATCTCTTGTCGTACAATCTTGCATATTAAAACTAAAATAAATAAAGTTATCCATCATTTAACTACTTGAACTTTTAAATAAGACGATTCACATAATTTGACATAATATTAAAGAAAATTCTGGCTTTGAATGTTGCATTAGTAACATCCTTCCATGTTTTTTAAATGAGTTAATATCAATCAACTGGAGTATGTAGAATCTGAAACTAATTAAAACTACAAAGGTTGTGGTGGGTAGTAAGTATCCCTCTATATTAATCAAAGTTTGCAGATTTTATTTTTGGAAATGAAGTTATCTTTGGTAATAAGGATTTTACCCCAACATGTGGCTTCCAAGCAAGAATCTAGATTACTTGGTCCCCAAAAGCAGTGGCAGATATTGAGTGGGGAAATTAGAATAAAAAGAAAAAAGAAACAGAGACTAAACTACAAGTCTCCACTCAATTTTATTCAGCTACATTTCAATCAATGTGATTTAGATGAATATGTTAGCAAAAGTCAATAGTCACAACATTCAAAAATGGAATTGCAGACCGGTTTCACCTTTCAAGTTACTAGTATATAGATTGAGACTATACATGAAAAGGTTTTTCCATTATTATTCTAGTTGTACTTTCCCAAAAAAATTGTTCTACTTCTAAATTTAGAAATAATTTACGGAAAAGGGCCACATTTGCCCCTCTACTATCAACTATTGTCTGGACCAATCCTTAGTTATACTATCGGGACAGATTTACCCCTGCCATTAGCATAGTAGGACAGATTTACCCCTGCCGTTAGTATAGTAGCATATATACCCCCTATTTTCAAACGGCCAGCCACGGTGGAGTCCATGTGGGCGCCATGTCATCTCCCACTTCCATGTTGGACGCCATTTTTAGTCCATGTCATTTTCCTCTATACCCAAAACAATAAAATTCTCCAAAGACCACCTCCATATTGTAGTTTACGTTCATATTCATGTATCAATATGTGTCTTTGTTGCCTCCTATGAGATTTTTGGTACCTGACTAATTGAAGAAATGACCACCAAATTTTAGGGACCTTGCAGCAGACTTTGGGATGAGATTTAACGCTGGCCCACCGATTGTGAGCAGAGAAGAATTTGAGGCTAGAAAAGCTGATCTAAAGAAGAAGAGTGAGATAGAGAGACTTGGAGAGAGGTAATTATGACCAGCCTAGTTTGCTATTCTTGTTATATGCTATTTTAGTGGGTGATGTTAGAATCACGTTCAATGGCTTAAGCACTGCGTATTGAGTTTTGCAAAGTATGTTCATACCGTAATTCAGTGGTAACTGAAAATAGCACATCACGATGCAATTTCGGTGGGTGATATTGAAAATTTGTTCAATCATTGAGCTTTGAGTATTGATCTAGTAGGATGATGGTCTACTTTAAAGGAGCAATTTATTGTTTTGGGTATAGAGGGAAATGACATGGACTAAAAATGGCGGCCAACATGGAAGTTGGAGATGACATGGCGCCCACATGGACTCCACCGTGGCTGGCCGTTTGAAAAAAGGGTATATATGCTACTATGCTAACGGCAGGGGTAAATCTGTCCCGATAGTATAACTAAGGATTGGTCCAGACAATAGTTGATAGTAGAGGGGCAAATGTGGCTCTTTTCCGAATAATTTAACTTCAACTTTCTCATTTACTCACTTAAAGTCGCACAAATATCTATGATTTTAAACCTCAAGATTGAAAGTTTGTGTCAAGTCAAACTACAATGAACAGAGTGGGACAGAGGGAGTACATACTGCTCCAATTTGCAGGTTACCAAAAAATGCCTGTTAGTATAGGTTTTGAAAAAACTTAATAGTACAATAGGAGTACTATTGTTTTTTACATTTTACAATTTGAGTAGATAAAGTGAAAAGGAAATGGAAAGAGATGTATTACCATGACACCAAAAGCAATGCCGGCAATGACAGAGTTTTCAATAGAGACAGCAGCAAGTTCAAGCTCGCCAACTTGACCAGCAAAAGTCTGAGTGAGTGCACCAAGTGAATACTGACATATCATTGTGAAAATGGCTGGACCAGCTATTTGCCATAGCCTCTTCGACTCTGGACCAAATTCTTTAACTAATCCAACGTCTTTTCCAGCACCCACCAACTGCTTTTCTTCTCCATCTAGCTGATAACTATCAAGAAGTGGCTCCCTGTTGTTACTCATGACTAGAAACCACTTTTGATGATATGCCTAAACCACTTTTGATGATATGCCTGCACGTAAAGACAGATTCAAGATTTAAACTTAATTAGTCTTGAATGAGTTGGAAACTTATATTTCAGGGTTTGCACACATATAAAAGTAGTTGTTAGTTCAAAAGAACTCACTCACCCCTGGCTCTGAATGAAGTTGTAGTGGTTAATATTAGGCAGAAGCAAAGAGGTTGGTTTTTTATTCTGTGGACACAATTTCTGCGATCGTTCAAATTTTAGTTAGGTGAAAACTTGCGTGACGTAATTGATTTTTGTCTGCTTCTTTTAAAGACATTAGATTAGATTGTATAGTGGTCCTTTTCTAGCAGGCCAATGGTGTCTATTTTTGTTAACTACTGTATTGGTTTAGTTCGGTTCCAGCTAATATACTCCTTTTCAATTTGTGGAAAGTGAACTTTTTAAATGTATTTCTCTGAACTTGTGTATCTCGATGCGTCTATTCTCTTGTAGTGTGTCCTTTATTAACATATTCTATTTCTATTGTTAATTATGGCAATGTATATGCTTATAATAGAGAACTGATCCTGATTGCTAATGGATCTTTCATGTGTACTGATTTATCTTTGTTTTCCAAACAAATTGATGGTGGACGTCATTATGAGAGACATTATAAGACGCAATTATGACTCTTAATTAGGCCTCCACTTTGCATGCACAAAAACATGGTGAGATGCTGGGAAATTTTGATCACTAGCCATTTTTCGACGCGCTCAATGGGGACTATCCACCGTTTCAAAATTCATTGAAGAATAGCCAAAAATTCGCGCGCGCACTTAAGTTCCATTAGCGTTGGAAAAACACCCCAGACTAGCCCCATAACAAAAAACTGGGGCTTTGAACAAAACTTGTTCAAAGCCCAAGTATTTTGTTATGGGACTTTATATATAAAGCTGAGTCCCATAACAAAATGATGGGGCTTTGAACAAGTTTTGTTCACAGCCCCAGCATTTTGTTATGGGTTATGAGACTTTATATATAAAGCTTCAGTCCCATAATAATGCTGGGGCTTTGAACAAGTTTTGTTCACAGCCCCAGCATTTTGTTATGGGACTGAAGCTTTATACATAGTCCCATAACAAAATGCTGGGGCCTTGAACAAAACTTGTTCAAAGCCCCAGTATTTATACTGGGGTTAGTTTACTGAAGCTTCCCCAGTACAAATACTGGGGCCTTGAACAAGTTTTGTTCAAAGTCCCAGTATTTATACTGGGATTTGTCCGGAGGTGGCTATTTCTCAGCGAATTTGTTTTTGACGGCTACAAATCAATTAACGCGCGCCAAACAGGCTCCTACACTAAATTTTTTCGAGATGCTCGTCTCAAGTTCGGCCCTTCAAAAATATAAGTTTTTAGTTCAATACTCCCTCCAGTTCACTTTATTTGATGTTTTAGCCTATATTTTTTGGTTCACAATATTTGATATTTTCATAAATCAAGATGAAATTTTACAATATCACCCCTTGCTAATAAATATCTTTAAACAAAATGATAAGTAATAATAACTCGATAAGGGTTTATATAGTCAGTTACATTGCTAATTAATGCTTAAAAGGTGATTTTTTTAATAAGCGTGAAAATAGCCAAAACATCAAATAATATGGATCGGATGAAGTATCTTTTAATCATCTATACTAAAAGAGTCTGCAATCACAAATAACACAACAAGAAACCATAAAAATATGTACTAAATTACTACTACCTCCGTCCCAATTTATGTGGCGGTGTTTGACTTGGCACGGAGTTTAAAAAATAGATGTTGACTTTGAAAATGTTCAAATTTACCCTTGAAAAAGTAAGAGAGAGAAGATTGTAGTAATCAAAAAGTTGTTTGTGGCTTTTAAAGTAAGTAGGGTCCAATAGGAATAAAATGGAGATATTGCATTAAATAGTTGACAAATAAGGAAATGTGACATTCTTTTTGGGATAGATAAAAAAGAAAATGTGACACATAAATTGGGACAGAAGGAGTATGTAAAAGAGAGTTAAGAAGTTGGACAGAAAGGAAAAAAAGAAAAGAAGAAAGAATTAATAAGTTAAACCAATCTGGGGAGACGGGGCCAGCCTGGCCAGATCCGTGAATATTGCACTGTCCCTTGATTCAAGGAATTTCTGAACAAAAGTAAATACAACTGCAGGAAAAAAAAATGTATGCACGTGTTTATATATACAAGTTGTTTTTGTAACTTATTCTCTCCCACCCAATTTATTTGTGGTAGTTTGACTTGACAAAAAATTTAATAAAAAAATGAAGACTTTTAAAATTTGTGATCTAAAATAAACCATGAATATTTGTGTGGCTATAAATGAGTCAAAAAGTATCTTTGGAGTTGAATTGTTGCCAAATTTAGAAATATAACAATCTTTTTTGTACGGACTAATAAGAAAAGTATGACAAACAAAGTGAGACAGAGTATTGTGAGTATCTCTCCCACATTGATTAAAAAAAGAGATATTAATGGGTATATAGACTAAATGAGCTCTTTCACCTACTAGACTAGTCTTTCGAGTTGGACTCTTTTATTTAGTCTATAACACAGAGAAAATATTTTTCCCAAATACGTCGAACGGGTTTATAATTACAATTGTTAATGCTCGAACCTTGTCTCGTTCATTTTTTGCGTATTCTAAAATGTCACAGTTAGGTGGGAACAAGTCGTGCTATATTTAGAATTGTTTAGTAAGTTTTAGTAAGTATACATCTATCAAGTTTTGAGTTAAGAACTGAAAGTGGATTGCTTTGCGAAGTAGATAGAGCTCAGTAGTATGCAATTAATTTGCAAAGCAACCCCACAAATTTTACTAATACTTCAAATCCGTATAAAAGGAGTACTTGCCATAAGCTTGGTAAAGCATTAAGCACCGAATTTATTAGCGCGCACACCAACCGTACAATTAAATTATTGTCGAACGAGTTTGTGATGAAATTGAATGAGCTTTGGTAAGCTCTAACTTCTTTTTATTAGTGTCACATGTAAATTTGGGATTTACTAAAATTTATGGATTTAAAATTTTAAGTTCTTCTTCAATTCTTAGGGTTGTTTGGTTTGAGGGATTAGAAAATATGGAATATCCCATGATTTATGGATAAATATTATTTTGGAATTAAAAGTGGGATAAAAATTAGGATAACCTTATCCCACCCTCTATATGGGATAAGTTAATCCCAATTTAGCTTATACCAATAATTAAATAAAAAATACTCTTATTCCAATTTATATTTCGGGTTTATAATCCCTAATCCCGCCAAACAAACAACCCCTTAGCATTTAAATAATTTTTCACAATTACTAATATAAATATCTATGTTGTCGAAAAAGATAGGTTCAATTGAACATACCTCTCTATTAGGTTAGCCGCCGATGACTAGCATATTGCACACAAAGTATACAACTAATTTATCATTGATAATTGTATGATGTCGCCGTTGATAGATACCCTTTTTGTTGGTTATTATTATTATTAAAAGATATCTTGAACTTTCATTCAACTGATTAATACTCTAATGAGTATTCAAATTGACCATTAACGTGGACTTATGTTCGGCATGGAAGTTGCCAAGTTGGGGATCAGCATACGTGGTTTTGTGTGAACCATTATTTTCCTAAAGCTCTTCATAAATGACTTTTCCGCTAGATGACTTTCCGAGTACTAACTAATTACAATTTGTCTATATGCAGCACATAGTGCTCCAGCTGTTTTATTTACGGCACAAACTTTGAATTTACATGGAGTTTAAAAAATGAAAAAAAATTTTGAGTCTTATAATCTAAAAGAATTATAAATATTTAAGTAATATAAATTATTTTATTAATAGTAAATACAAATTTTAGAGTGAAATTATTTTAAATCTCGAAAGCTATTATTCCTTCTTAAACAAATTAATAAGAGAATATTACCATATAAATTGAAACTGGCGTAGTAACACTTTAATTTTGTAATATTGAGTATTACATTTGTATTTGTCTAAATCGAATTAGGTTTACAATCGAATTTATAATGAGATTTACAAACAATATGTTGTATCAAAGTTGGTAGAAGAACAGTAAATTAAGTTGGTAGAAGAATAGTAAATTAACGGAAAAAATTGAACAACAAGAACACGTAAATAATTTTAATAATAATTGTATTATGATTACAATTGAACAGAGTTTCAGTAAGTATTTTTGAATGCCTTTATAAGATAAATGATCTACTATTTATAGCCTTCCATCTGAGGACGATTAAGGCCATCAACCAGCCGTTTTCCCACGTTCATATCATGGTCTACTCATGATCTTGCCCCTTAAATGCTGAATTAATGGGTAGAGATCGTGGGGCGACTCTTCCACTGGAGTCGAACTGTCTCCCTGAGGCTTGGATCTCTCGCCTTGGGGGAATGAGCTTCTTGTCTCCCCGAGGCGGCTTCTTCCTCGTGGTCTGCTAAGAACTTTGACCTCGGGGCCTCGCTTCGAGGGTCATATTGTTTACCTCGGGACTAATTTATAAATCCTTCGAGATATATCATGAGCCATGCGTTCAAGGCGCCATGTATGCAGACTATATTTCACCCAACACAACACTTATGTTCCTTTTATTTTGAAAAAGAATGACACAATTTTTTTATGAAAAAATTACTATATACGACTATATAACCACTCCATATAATTTTTTAGCCCCTATTTTCAAAATATCCCTAAATAGACACCCAACTACCCCTCCTAACTTTTTATAGCCACTTCATTTCTAGGTTGTGGCTTCTCCTTCTTCTTCTTCACCTCTCTTTCACTCCCACTACCGCCCTTCTCTCCAGCCACCGCCGCCTTCCCTCCGGCCACCTCACTGCTTCGGCCACCTTGCTGCTCTAGCCACCAAGATATGATCCGAGCACCGCTCCGGCCACCTTGTTGTTGTTGCTATGCCGGAGTGTTGTTGCTGCTCCGCGGGACCATTGTTATTGGTCCGTCGCGCTGTTGTTGCCCCGCTGGGGGCATTGTTGCTGCTAATCTGTCACCAGGATTTTCTCCTTTTCATTTTTTTTTTTAATTTTTTTAGAAGATTAGTTGTATACACAATCTTATTATATTTAAAAATCTATACACTGTAAATAAAAATATGTATACACTGAATATAACTGAAAATATGTGTATTCATTGTGTATAACTGAGAAAATGATTGTATACACATTAGAATTGAATGTAAACATAATGTATACATGAAGAGACCGTTTGCATACGCTACGACCTCGTTTGTATACATTGTGCATTAATTTTGTGTATACTGACTATAAAAAGTTATGGCTATTGAAAAGTAAGGGGAGAGAGTTGACTGGTTGTTTTAGTAATGATCCCTTTTTTTATTAGACTGCGGAAACTAAGGACCCGTTTGGACATAGAACTTGGGGCAAATTGGGGCACTTTCTGAAAAAATATTTTGAAAAAGTTGTTTGTTTATAAAATTTGGTCAAATTTTGAAGTCAAAATTTTAAATTCCCAAAAAGTGATTGAGTTTTTTGGGAAAAAAAATTTCCCACTCTAAAACTTCAACTTTTTTTGAAGTGAAATGTATGTCTAAACACAACTTCAAGTTCCAAAAATTATTTTCTAACTCAACTACTAAAACTCATTTTTCATGTTTCAACCAAATCTATGTCCAAGTGCTAGCTAAGAGTTACATATTTCTAAATTTAAAAAACTTTTAAGTTTATCTTCCATGAAAAGTTTTTATAACCATAAATATGATCTATTAAGACCTCAAGTTTTAAAAACTTTATAACCATACAAATATATGATGGGACAATTTGAGTTCTAGTCAAATTTTTAAATTTTGATCATAATGATTAACAATTTAAGACATTTTGATCATATTGATGGCACTACGGATTTTATTGAACCCACAATTAGCCTCTAAATGTGCCCCTGATATGTTGGTGTGACATCTCAGCAAATTTGGACACTAACACGATGATTTAACGGAAAATGACCAAATTTGTCCCTCTATTATTAGAAATGGTCCAATTTTACCCTCAGTTAACTTTTTGGTACATACTTGCCCCTACCGTTAGTATAGTGCACAAATTTACCCCTATATCAGACGAGACTCCAACGTGGACGCCAGCTCACCTTTTTAACCCTCCACCCTCACCCTCCCCCTCCTAAATTTCTTTCTTCCACCATTATCAAAAGTGCAGAACCCTCACCGTTGATACAATCATCACCACCATTTCAACATCAAGGTCATATCAGCTAGTCTTACAAATTTCCAAATCATCAACACTTGGTTCTAAGAAAAAGAAGAGAACCCATGAAAAGTAGATCACAAATTCGTAATAAACTCACCTGTTAAGAATCTAAAAACTACAATATTATTACCAAATAAATTTATATTAGTGTACTCCTCTAAAGCAAGAGGAGACCACAAGTCTAACAAATTGAACATTAATGGTTAAAGATTACTAAAGCAACAAAATTAAAATTTTTGAAGAGGATATGAGAGGGTTTTGCAGTTTTGATTCAAATAGATGCAAATAGTTTAACAACTAAATTTTTTGCAATTTCAGTGGATGAAGCAACAGGAGACCGAAGTAACAACTCAATGAGATATTAGAAACCCACAAATTAAGCATAAAATGTTCAAATTCTGAATGGGTATTTCAATTTTGATTCAAAGAGTTGTACCTTTTTTTTTTCTTTTCTGTTCAATCCAACACTTGTTCCATAGAAAATTGTTGCGGCACGGAAGCCCCAATAGCTAGGGAATTTTGAAGAAGATGAAATCTTGCTAAACCATCTACTATTATCACTATTTTACTAAAATCTCCAATTGATATACACTTAATAATTGTCAAATTTATGAGAAACACTATCCAATTTGTGATTGTTTCATAGGTTTTGGATGAAGATTTATTTTTTTTGTTTAGTGTGTGCGGTGATTCTTGTATGGGCAGTTATCATTTGTTTCTATTTTTAGAAAAACTGCAGGTTGGTCAATGTAATTATGGTGGTAGTAAGGGTGTTGTCGAGCAAATTAAGGAGAGAGAGTGAGGGTAAGGTTTTGGCAATAACATAGGTGAAGTGGCAGGTTTGGTGCAATAAAATTAGGTTGAGATGGTGAGGTGGCATGCAATGTGGCGTCCACCTCACCTACATGTCCGGTCATGTTGGATTTTACTAGCCATGTTGGATCACCGTTAGAAAATAAGGGCAGTTCTAAATACTTTGTTAACGATAAGGGCAACTATGTACCAGAAATTTAACGGAAGGTAAAGCTGGATTATTTCTAATAGTAGAGGGGCAAATTTGGCCCTTTTATGATGATTTAAAGTATTTTTGAGAGTATTGATGAGCATGCTACCCAATTGGGATGGATGTAAATATATCGAAGAGAAGATGTAATCGCACTTATTATTCTCCCCGTTTTAATTTGGAGTATCATAAGTATAATGGGACAAAGAAATAAAGTATTACATTTGTTTAAATAAGGGTGACATGATTCGATTTTTTAAAATAAAATGAGATATTCTTTGATCGCAATATTATTATACATTTTTTAAAATATTTTAAATTGTTAATCTTTGCTTAGACTCTATATTTGTGGAAAGTTCTTTATGTAATAAGATCTAAAGTTGTTGAATTTAAAATCTTGAATTCGCCTCTATATAGTATCAAATCAGCCTTAGGAGGCTTTTTATTTCTCACCACTCTTTCGCTAACAATTCATATCTTCATAGGAGCCCCTATCCATTATTATTCGAAGGGGACCATTCATCACAGAGGAAAGCTACTTGTCATATTACAAGCCAAAGACACAGATTATTATTGATACCACGAGGGATGCATTTAAACAACTTCCTACAAGGCACCATTGACTTGTTTGTACAGCTTTTGGAAAATTTTTTTGAAAATATTTTTCTATAACTGTTTCTTTATGTAAAACATTTGGATAGACACGGCGAAACTAAAAGTTTTATGGACAAGATGTTGACAGACAAGTGCTCATATTGTACTTTTGGCTTCAAAAGTTGGTCTTTTCAGTCTGGACTAATTTCATTCTAAAGCAATGAGTAATACTCTCTACGTCTCACTTTGTCGGTTTGTCATACTTCTCCTATAGTCAGTTTTAAAACAAAATAACATGTTTTTAGTATAAAACTTAACTTTAAATTTATTATTTATCCTTAATGAAATAATTTATAACCATATAAATATTTATGGCTTACTTTAGACTGAGTATAAAGTCTTTGCTTATTTATTAAACTTTATATCTGAAACAACCTTGGCTAGTCGTTTCAGGAGTTAAGACTCCAATTATCGCGCCGACAGTCTTAAAAGCTCTGTAAGGTCCATTAGGACCGGTTTTCAAAGTTTGAAGTGAATCAGACCTCGTTTGGTAGGTCTCGAAAGAAGGTTTCAATTTTGGTTGTCGATAAAGATATAAAGAGGTTTTCGAAATGAACTCAAACTCGAAATCTAAAAGCTTCGTTAGTTTCGTATAGTCATTTTTTACCAATGTAAACTTTTGAAAGTAAAATCCGAGTTCGTTCGGATAAGTCCCAAAAATCAACAAAGTTGTAAAATAAAAGTCGGTGAAAAGCATTGCAAGTCACGTTCATAAATTTAGTTTAAATTTGGATCTAATGTCATTGAGCTTTTCTCCACATATGCTTGGAGTTACGGGATGTTCCACCCATAAAACTAAAGCTCTACAAGTCTAGTTTCCAACGCATTAAACCGTTCGTCAATTCAGCGTGGGAGTAAAGAGATATTCGTGTTTTCGCGAGATTGCGCAGGTATGCCCTTTTGGGACCCACTATGGCGGTGGCCGACCTTTAAGGGTTTTAAAAAGTATAGAAACATTTCTTTTTAGTCATTTTCACCTCAAATCAGTTTCTATGCTTAATAAAACACTCTCCGAAAGGTCTCTTAAAGGTTTCAAGGGTTGCCAAGAAGATTTCACCATAATTCCACATCAAAGTTGAAGTAAAAGAAGGATATGCTCTTCTATGGTATTGTAATGACATGAAAGGTGATTGGGAGCTAAACCAAGCTTAGGATTTGAGTTGTAGTTGCTGTATAAGGCGAGTATATTAACTTCTTGATTGTACTTAAGGTTATTTTGGCGTTAGTTATGTTGTTTGATTAAAGAATTGTAACTTAACACTTGGAAATCGTATGGGATGTAGTTGTTCTTGTTGGACTGTGTTGGAAGCTATATTTATGAATTGTTGTGGCTGGGAAATGAAGATAACTAATTGAATATGGTATTCTTGATGTTTTTATATATGTCTAGGTATTTATGAAGGGGATTGATAGAAGAAATATGTATAAAATTGGAATAGAAAGTAAAGATTAAGGTGTGGTGCATATGGAGTGTTTTGAAAGGATTTATGAACTAGTTTTCTCTGATTTGATTGTGGTGACTTATACATAACATTGTTGATGTTGTTTTGGTTGTTGGTGTAATATATAGAGGTGGAGGAAGTCAATGATATAGGGGGAGATGTTGCTCAAGTTTTCTTAGACGAGCTACTAACTTAAGTTACAAACGTAATCTCTATTTAGTATTAATCATGAGCCTAATTGTGCTATTTTAGATTAAATTGTTATGTGGGCTGCTTGAGAGGTGTAAGAAGAGAAAGAAGGTCGTTCATTGATTGATTTGACCCAGGACTTGATGTAAGTAGTTTTATCCTACTCCTTCACGACCTTTGGCCTTTATGGATATTCTACACACGTATTCTTCACGTTTGTAGCCATTGAAAAGGCGTACTTAATACGTCGGAGATTCGTCTATATTTGTTTTTTATGTTGTTAAGTGTTGTTTGGTATTTACTGTGTAATTTGATGCATTGTACTCCAATTTTTAGCGTGATGTTTTCTGTCTACCTGGTATGTATATTAGAATTTTTTGTATTTATTGTCGAGTTAAGGATAAGAGAGTCATGTTCGCTTTAAATGTTAATTGAGGAGCTGTAAGCCTAAGATTATGAATAGAGCGCATATGTTTACATTAAACTATGGATATTTATTGAGAAATTGTTAGTGTCATGTGATATGCAGCCCCATGATAGGTGCACTATATTGGTTTTCGTATTGAGCCAAGAATAAAAATATCTTGTTGGAGATATGAGCTTGAACTGTTAGACCTCGATGCTGTATGGTGTGTTGAGGATAGATGCACCATTATAGTTAGGAATACCTATTGTTTAACTATAAGTCTAGTATTGAATTGAGAAGGGAAGTTCAGGTATGATTATGAATTGTAATTTCAAGATAGAAGTATCCTGCTAGGTTGTGAATCCTTATAGCTTCGCAAGGCAGACTCCTTGTGTGATAGTTTGAATTTAGTGGCATTGCATATCACTTCTTCGTGGATGAGAATTGGCATGGGAGCAAGAGTATTCCGCTCAGACTATATATTATATCGCCGGACTCGATGAGTGTGCCGAGCCAGGGCAGGTTAATATTGATTTATGTACTTCCTGATAGTTGATGAGGGTCCCACACTGGTGAAGAGTTATTACTGCATATATCTCTTGGTAGACGATGAGGGTCCTGCGCCGAAGATAAGTGTCGGGCACATGTGATCCTTTTGCATCATACTGCATTCATCCAATTTCATTACATTGGCTGTTGATTACTGTGTGATATCCACGCTATGTTTTGTGTATGCGATATGTATACCTGATTGTGGATATGTTTCAGATTGTCTATATGTTTCTAGCTATCTTGTATCTCTAGTTGTTTATATGCTTTAGTTGCTTATATGTTTCTGGTTAGTATATGCTTAGCTCTTCTCCTTGATTAGCTAACCTATGCTTCGAGGTGGCTAGTCAGCCCCACCTTATTGAGTCATTTCAACTCACCATTGTTTGTTTGTTAATGTTTCTATTCGCTTCGGTAGGTTTTGCTCCAAGACTGAGTTCATCATCCGATTGAGGGGCAGAAACTATTTTAGCTGTTAAGGTGAGGCAACTCTTGTCCAGAACGACCACCAGTGCTAATTTTATTTAGTAGTGTAATTTTTCTCCATTCGGGAGGAGTACATATTCGTTTGTACTCTTAGATGTCTAGTCATGATATCCCTAAACCTAGTATGTTGGGTAATTAGCTGTAATTTTTTTTAAACGGCTTAGATGTATTAGTATGTTTATGATATTTCTAAGTCTTACTTTTATTTATGAGTTGGTTCTATATTCATTTTCCTAATTCAGTTGGTAAGGGTTCGCCCGACGGGTTTAGAGAAGAACGTCGGGTGCCCGCACAGCCTAGCCAGAAATCTGGGTGGTGTCAGTTGCTATGAGAGCCCAGTTTAGAGTTTATCCAGTCTAAGACAATGTCTAGTAGAGTCTCGCTGATGGGTACGAAGATGTCCGTACTTATCTACAAGAGGCAATGGTGACATTTAGGGAGTTTCCCTTCTTTCTTCTTATCCCGATCGTGTGCTTGTTTTCTTATCTAAGGATAAATATCTTTCGCTATCTCACCCACGGATGGTGAGAATTTTAATATTCTCTCAGCAAGGAGTGGAGTTATGGAGGCAACAAACGAGACGTTAGCTACTCCGTGGAATGAATATAGAGGTGTTGGTCGAGGTGATCATGAAGCTTAACTTCAGGAAGTGGCCCTGCTTAGGGCTGGATATATTCAGATAAAAATATGCGTGAAATCGTGATGGTAATTTCGTGAATGGGGGGGACTAGTCAGAGGTGGTAGTAGTGGTTTTTTGCCTCAGGCTGTCCAGCCAGGCCAAATAGAGGTTCAGTGTAGGAACCCAAAGATATTTCGTCCCCGTGACCAGGTGCAAATCATTCATCACCAACGTAATTTGGGATGTTATCTCTGTTATGATCCAGGTCATTATAAAAAAAATGTCTTCTTCTGCAGAAAGGGAATGGTCACCTTTTCCTTCGACCCCAGATATCGGTCCAAGCGCAAAGACAATTCTTTGAATTACCAATCAGGCAAGATGGTACGACATCCAATGCAATAGAACTATATAATTCCTCTTTTCCTTATCTATAAATTAGATCTTCACTTCTTGAATTGATTTGAGGTTCATTTACTCTAATATATTTATGTGGTTCTTCTGGAATGTTGTTCTAGTTGAGGACTTGTCATGGTAGAGGCAGGTAGATTTTGATCGTGTTATATCTGTTAAGGGTCATGAGACTCTAATTATCCCCCAAGTCCGGAAGAAGGAATTTTTGAATAGGTGCGGATTTATTGAGCTAGCATTGCAATATGCCACCCTCGATTGACATGTCGAGTCGGTTTGTCTTTATTTCTAGTTGTGTACCATGAGTATGGTAAGTTCTTCATTGCCACGTGTGGAGCATATCATTTTTTATGAGTGAAAAATAGTAAATAAGTAAAATCTGATTCGTGTATCTCGCCTTCGTTCGAGATACATGTATGATCATTTCATCCTATGAATAAGATTTGATTCTTTCGGTCGATCTGGAATTCACATGTCTTCTTATGTTTCCATGGTTTCCGAGGATGTCGTTTCTGTTAAGATATGTAGTGGTAGAGGGGTTAGTTTCTGGTATGTTTTATTTCTAGAGGTTATGAAGCCCCGGTTGTTTATCTAGGTAGGATGTGAGGGATTTGGAAGAGAATATCGGTGTTGTCTGCTTGGCATCGTGATTTTCCACCTCTAATTAATTGGTTAAAAGTCAGTTAGTCTGTCTCCCTGGGTTCACCATTGGTAGAATGGTGTGATTCCTTCACCGCCACCAAAGAATGTTGTTTTTCCTTCTAGTATAAAGCGATTAGTAAGTAAAGATTGACTTATGTGTCTCACCTTGGTATGAGACACTAGTAATGATATTTTATGTTATGAGCTTCTCTATTGTAGAACGAATTTTCCAGTATGTCCTTTGGCGACTTGTTGGAGCTTGTTTTTTATTAGAAAGCTGGGATTAGCATGAATATAGTGCCATAACTCCACTCAACGTCTATTTCATCTATTGTGGTTTCCTTGCTAGCTTGACTCAGAAGTAGTCTAGCTCCAGTAGCAAAAAAAGAAAAGAAAAGTGGGCTTCTAAAAGCTCTTGTTTTTATAACCCTCAGTCTAGTGCTATCCTTCCTTCTTCTGGCACTAGTACGCTGAAGAGAATTTGTAGCCGTTGGCTATGTTTCTTATTTTGGTATGGGTTGCATATCAATGTAGCAAGGTAGCGGGTTTCTGGTGCCCCAAGGTTGCTAAGGGTAATGGAAAGCGTCGTCTGACTCATGAATCTAAGTCATCAAGCAATTATTCTTGTGGTGAACGCGCATAAGTTGTGAACTCGAGAGTGGTAGTTCTATTGCAACTCGAGAGTATAATTTGGTAGCTCAGGCCCGAGCTGCGTTCTGTTTATGTTATGACTAAGTCCTCCTTGGTCAAGTGGAATAAGGAAGGGTAGCCTGAAAAATCCTTATTCTTAATTAGCTAGGTGGTTTTATTCTAAGTAGAGGAGTTTTCCTCTAACTCTAAGTGCCAAGGGCAAATCTTTCCAGCGTCGTTGAAGCGTAAGTTGAGTTTCAATTTTATTAGCCTTTTCCCGTATCGAAAAACATATTGGTAGGATTATCAGCTTAATTTTCCAGCCTTTGTGCCAATTCATATTGTCTTTTATGTATTGATGCAATTGGAAGTGTATCTGAGATCCTTCCTAAGTGATTGTTACATATCTAGTTCAGCTAGGTGTGAATCTAGCTTGTGGAAGTTTCCCCCCATTGTTATTAGTGGGGATATTAAGGGAGTTTTTATTCTAAAAAGAAACTATTGGGGATATGTGTCGTACCCGATTTTGGACTTAACTCGAGGCGAGTCGGGTTTCGGATTTGACTGGATAACTCGTTTGAGTTTAAGTATTGGAGTGGCCACCTAATATAGTTTTCTAAGGTGTATTAGGCCACCTAAGTGTCTAAGGTCAAGTTTATTACACTAGTCTAGTTTTCAGAGATTCGAAAGGGTAAGAATTCCAAATGACTCGGGGAAAAAGGTGCTAGGCACTTCCCCGAGTACCACGAAAGGTGGTTCCCGTCCGAGTCTATATTTTGGGATGAAAGTGGTGAATATTATCATACAATACTAACTTGGGAGGCCATTCTAGCATTTAATTCAAGAAAATAATATGTCTATGCAATTTAATTCACACATAAGTAAATAATACGACCTATATTTATGCCTAGTCGCATTTTATGACCTCTAGTACGAATGCCTAATCGCAAGTAGTATTCAAACATGCAAGAGTGTTCAATTTTAGCATATTTGTGCAATTCTAACACGTAGAGCAATTTACGCAAATGGGCAGTTTTGCAAACAAATATCAGATTTATACTAAAACCAAATGGGTGTTATCTTTAAAACAAAATATTGGCCATTTAGGATCGGTGTGACTCGTCATTAATTGTCGAGCCCTAATCTTAATGACCCTTTTTTGTTTAGGGGTCAGTTTTGAAAGATATATAGGCAAAAAGGTTGTTTTTGAAAAATGGGTTTCACATAAGCATGCAAATACAAGCAAAGGCTGTCGCACGTAAAGAGTGTGTATATACATATGACTAAATGATAGTTTTAGCTTTAGGAAAAATACATTTAAAGTGTATAAGTGACCCCAAATACTTTATACACCCCTGAGTTAAGCAGTTGAAAAACTAATGTATCACATATAAAGGCCATTTTTTAAAAATATTTTTGGGCCTAGATTACTTGTGCAAAAAGGGGCAGTTTCGATTTTATCAAGACAGTCCGATTTTAACATGTTCTACATAGAATAGCCCCTGTTTCAAGTGAAATTCCAGATTTAATCATAAAACAGACATGCTTTCGAATTTTCGACTCTGAAATCTTTATAAGATACTTAATGAAGCAATGTTTCAGCAAGTCTTACCAAACAATCTGCATGATTTTTATTAAATGTCACACTGATTTTAAGAACGTTAAAGCCTAAAATGATGCAATACATAGAAGCAAGAGTTAGGAGAAGGAAGTGGCCCATGTATAGCCAAGTACACAACATTAAGGTCGTGTACCCTGTTTTAATCATAGATACAGGCATGATCCCTAACAAATTGTACACAAATAGGGGCAGTTCTAAGGGGATAAAGAATCAGAGAGAGGTGATAGCTAGGAAGTGCATATCATATAGTTTTAGGTTCAGTTTTTCCAGGCAAGAAGAACCCTTTACCAGACTCTCAAAGGCATATAAAGAGAGAATCCTGCAAACTAAAACTATTATAGCCATAGGGCTATCCACACATGCTGCAAAACAAGGATTAACAGTGGACAAAACAAAAGTATACACCAAGCATAGGTCACAAAAGGCACCCACAAGTACATACAGTTTCAGATGAAGGTGAAGACCATGTGAGACATTAGAAGAAAGAGAAAGCACGCAGAAAACTCAAGTATAACTGATACAGGTCATGGATAACAAAGATTAAGGTAGAGATGTACCCTTTGAGCAGCAATAACCAAGACAAAGACAAGCAGTATTAGAAGCTTCTAGGGACAGAGTCCAAAAGAAAAGCAGGGCCTTCTCACTAATCTTGGAAGAAGATCAGAGAAGAGCAGTATGCAATATGTATGCCTGTGTGATGCTCTGTATGTAGGTGTAATAGTAAGAAGTGTGTTCAATTGTGTCTGAACTTGTGTATAATGATAAAAGGGAGACTGGTTTATATAGGGGTGAGGAAAGCCTTAGTTCTAACGGGTAAAAGAGCGAAAGAAGGCAAGGGAATATTGCTTCCCATAGTTAAAAAAGTTAGTTCTGTACCCCGTCCATATATAGATTAATCAATCCCAAAGTTTTAGGGTGAAAAAAAATCCTAAACCAGCTGAGACTCATTCTCTTAACCCAAATAAAGTCTAGATTCACAGCTGGTTGTACAAACTCAATCAGAATTCAAAAATCAATTAGTCTTCTTAATAGATTTCAATAAGCCTCTAATTGGCACTTTGTCAATTAACAAAACTAACTTCCAATCACCAATTCAAACTTATCCTAGTCGAAATCCCTTAAATCATGTCTAAATCAAATCATTCCAGTTTTTCAGCCTAGATAAACTATGTGATCATGCATCATAACAAAATAAGGGTCAAACACAATGTCAAAGGTGAATACATCGCCGAGGGTGTTAAGCTCCATCTTTAGTAATGGTGATAAAGAACAATAGGCCACGAGAATGTCAATTTCAGTGCATACAAACAAATTAAGAACAAAGTTCCACCTAACCTAATGAATTAAAAATAAGATTACTAATCATACATTCCCTCACTTTAATTAATTAACTAATAACAATTAAACAATGTTACACACAGATGAAACTAAGCAAACTCAGGCATAAGTACCACTATTGAAATAGTGAAACCAAGCAAGATTTACAATTTTATGCTAATTAATCAACAATCGATCATGTTAATATACCAAAGAATAGGCAATTTTAGGCACATACATAGCACATAGAGGAAAGTAAATTAGGGGTTAGGGTTACCTGTTATCGAATCCGAATCGGGTTAAATCGACCCATCGCAAATCGGCTTCGCGTGAAGGGTTTCTTACCCTTTTTCAAATGATAACACCGTTCAAAATGCCCTAGACCCCGTCGGAGATGTTTTCCCGGCGATGACGACTCATTCGACAAGGGTCAAGAATCGACCTTGTCAATATGTGGTCGAAAGTACATGGGTTTTGTAGCGGGTGAAGAGGGGAGTACGATGGTACCACTTTTCCCAAATTTGGCCGGCCAAATTGACCGGAAAATCGATCGACAGTGGTGGCATTGCATTTCGCCAAAGAGAGAGAAGAGAGAGTGATTATCGGGGGTGGGTGAGTGAAATGAAAGGGCTAATAGGGGTTTTGGGGGTTGTTTGGGGAGTAGGATAAGAGATTTGATCTCAGCTGTCGGATGGCACACGTGGACGGCTGAGATCGATCCACGTAAGCGTTGAAGTGTAAAACTGTATGATGATGTGTATAAACATGGGGTGTAATGTGTATATATATATTTATGTATCTATAGTGTATAAATAGTGTATATTAGGCATAATTTAGCATAAAATAGGTATAAAAACTGTATAAAATGGGTATAAAATCCTAGGAAAATTATGAGATTAATTTAAAGTATTAAAAGGACTACGGGCGTATGAAAGTGTAATTTTGGGGTTTAAACGACTTTGGTAATTTTATCAAAAATAAAGGTAATTGCAGAATTTTAAAAAGGAAGTGCACATCTTTTAAAAATGGCTATGGTTTGAGATGATGCTTTCGAAAATGGCCTTGATTGTCAGGCTATTACGAGAAGATAATTTGAAAGAACAAACGGGGCAAGAATAAATGCACAATTGTGTGTAAAATTTGAAAACTGTTGCTTCAAAAACAAAAGGGACAAAATTGGTTGTCAACAATATGCAAATTGGAGGCGGGGGGAGGGGAGTATTCCTCTGAGGCAGGGGATATGCAAATTGGGGGGGAGGGGGTGAGGGGAGTATTCTTCCAGCCTTAAAGGAGGATGATATTCTTGAAAGCGTCACCAATACGTGAGTTAGGTTCCAAGTTTGTCGATCTTTCAATATCGTAAAGTATTTCGAGGTAAGATGATTAGTTGGTTTGATCGGTAGGGATCAATGCCAGCTCAACTGTATGTCTTTGTTCCAACAATGAAAAAATTTTCTACCAAGAAATCGAGGATGATTTGGACTGGCTATGTGTAAATTAAGTGTAATCTCGACACTTAGGCTAAAAGTCGTGCTTTATTGAATATCGCCTGATAAGCTTGGTGCTACTGTTATCATATTGTCGGACTTGAGTTTGGGGTTCATTTCAAGTGTTCTCCGAGTCTAGCTCATTCGAGGACGAACGAGAGTCTAAGTGGAGGAGAATGAAACGACCTTGGCTAGTCATTTCGAGAAGTTATGATTCCAATTTATGTGCTGACAGTCTTAAAAGCTTTGTAACGTCCATTAGGACGTGTTTGCAAAGTTTGAAGTGAATCAAACCTCGTTTGGTAGGTCTCGGAAGAAGGTTTTAGTTTCATTATTGGTAAAGATTATAAGAGGTTTTCGAGCTCGATTCGAGCAAATGAGCTTCGATTCGAAATTTGAAAGCAATGTTAGGTTCGTATGGTCATTTTTTACTTATATGAACTTTCAAAAGTGAAATCCGAGCTCGTTCGGATAAGTCTCGAAATTCAACAAAGTTGTAAAATAAAAGTCGGCGAAAAGCATCGCAAGTCATATTCATAAATTTTGTTGAAATTTAGGTCTAATGTCACTGAGCTTTTTTTTCTTCTAATATACTTAGAATAAAGGGTGTTCCACCCATCAAATTGAAGGTCTACAAATGTAGTATCCAACTTATTAAACCGTTTGTCAATTCGGTGTTGGAGTAGAAAGATGTTAGCATTTTAGCGAGACTACGCAAGTAGATGATTTTGGGACCTACTATGGCGGTAACCGGCCTTTAAGGGTTTTAAGAAGGATAAAAATATTTAGTCATTTTCACCTCAAATCAGTTTATATGCTTCCTAAAAACTCTTCTAAAGGTCTCTTAAGGGTTTTGAGGGTTGCCAAGAAGATTTCACCATAATTCTACATAAAAGTTGAAGTAAAGAAGGATATGCTCTTCTATGATATTGCAATGGCATGAAGGGTGATTGGGAGTTAAAAAAAGCTTAGGATTCGAGTTTTAGTTGCGGTGAATATATTATCTTCTTGATTATTCTTAAGGCTATTTTGGCGTTGGTTATGTTGTTGAGTAAAGAATTATAACTTAACACTTGAAAATCATAAGGGATGTAATTGTTCTTGTTGGACTATGTTGGAAGCTATATTTATGAATTGTTGTGGCTGGGAAATGAAGAGAATAAATTGAATTTGGTATGCTTTATGTTGTTATGTATGTTATGGAGGGGATTGATGGAAGAAATATGTATAAACTTGAAATAGAAAGTAAAGATTAAGACGTGGTGCATATGAGATGTTTTGAAAGGATTTATGAACTAGTTTTTATCTGATTTAATTGTGGCGACTTATATACATATTTTATTAATGATGTTGTTCTGGTTGTTGGTATGATATATGGAGTTGGAGAAAGTCAATGATATATGGGAGATGCTGCTCAAATTTTCTCAGACGAGCTACTAACTTAAGTTACAAACATAATCTTTAATTAGTATTAATCATGAGCCTAATTATGTTATTGTAGATTGAATTGTCATGTGGGCTACTTGAGAGGTGTAAGAAGAGAAAGGAGGTCGTTCATTGATTGATTTGACCTAGGACTTGAGGTAAGTGGTTTCATCCTACTCCTTTACAACGTTTGGCCTTTATGGATGTTCTATGCACGTATTCTTCACGAGCGTAGCTGCTGAAGAGGCATACTTAATATGCTGGAGCTTTGTGTATTTTTTTTATCATGTTGGTCGTAAGTGTTTTTCGGTGTTTACCGTGTAATTTGAAGTATTGTACGTCAATTGTTAGTGTGATGTGTTATGTCTACATGGTATGTGTATTAGAACTTTTTGTATTTATTGTCGAGTTAAGGTAAGAGAGTCTCGTTCACTTTAAATGTTAATTGAGCAGATGTTTAGATTGAATTATGGATATTGTTTGAGAAATAGTTAGTGTCTTATGATATGCAGCCCTATGATAGTTGCACTATATTGGGCTTAGTATTGAGCCAAGAATAGAAATATCTTGTTAGAGATATGAGCTTGAACTATTAGACCTCGACACGTGAATGGTATATTGAGGATAGAATCTCCATTATAGTTAGAAATACCTATTATTAAACTGTAAGCCTAGCATTTAACTGAGAGAGGAAGTTCGGGTTTGATTATGTATAGTAATTGGAAGATAGAAGTATCTTGCTAGGTTGTGAATCCGTATAGGGTCGCAAGGCTCACTCATTGTGTAATGGTTAGAATTGTGTGGCATTTCATATCACTTTTTCATGGATGAGCATTGGAATGGGAGCAAGAGTATTCAGCTCAGACTATATATTATACCGCGGACTTGATGGGTGTCCCGAGCTGGGACAGGCTAATATTAATTTATGTACTTCCCGGTTGTCGACAAAGGTCCCACACAAAAGATAACTGTCGGGCACATATGATCCTTTTGCATCATACTGCATTCATCCTATTTCATTACACTGGATGTTGATTATTGTGTGATATTCGCACTATGTTTTATGTATGTGATATGCATACCTTGTTGTGGATATGTTTCAGATTGTCTATATTTTGTGGCTATCTTGTATCTCTAGTTATTTATATGCTTTAGTTGCTTATACATTTCTGGTTAGTATATGCTTAGCTCTTCTACCTCATTAGCTAACCTATGCTTGAGGTGAACAGTCAGCCTTCACTTATTGAGTCCTTTTGATTCACCTTTGTTTGTTTCTTGTTGTATCTATTCGATTCGATAGGTTTCGCTCTAGGACTGAGTTCATCATTTGATTTAGGGGCGGAGGCGATTTTAGCAGTGAAGGTGAGCTCTCTTGTCCAGAACAGCTACCACTGCTAGTTTTATTTTAGTAGTCTAGTTTTGCTCCCTTCGAGAGGAGTATGCATTCTTCTGTACTCTTAGATATCTAGTCTGGATATTCCTAAACCTAGTATGTTGGATAGTCAGCTGTAGTTTCTTCTATATAACTTAGATTTAGTAGTATTTTTATGCTATTTCTAAGTCTTGTTTTTATTTATGAGTTGGTTTTATTTTCATTTTCCTAATTAAGTTGGTAAGGGTTTGCCTGACGGGACTAGAGGAGGACATTAGGTGCCCTCACGGACTAGCCAGAAATCATGGTCGTGTCAGTATCAAGTTAAAGTATGACAAAAAAATTGAGACGAAAAAAATACTAATTATGTATCATCTTGTTAATCAATAGTCAACTGTATTGCCTTCTTAAATTAGTTAACAAGCACTTTGTTTTTCCTGATTTTGGTCTTCCTCCAATCCATTGCATGTACACCATATTTTCTTAATCCATGATCATGAAATTGAATAAATATCTAGATGAACAATTAGAATTGCATTATCTCTTTGTATACCATACTTTAGAGCATGATTGCTAGATTTCAATGGTTTGCCATGCGACTCTCTCTCTTTCTCTTTGAACCTCTCCTTCACCTGCAATCCCAGGTGAGGTTGTCTTAATCCTTTTCTCTCTCTGCCTCTTGCATAGTTCTCTCTATCCTTTTTCTGTCTCTCTCTACCTTTATTTTTCACTTCCCAATCCCTTCTGCCTCCAGTACTAATACAACACTCTGATTTATAGCACTGGAGTGTGCCGACTTACGTCAGTGACCACCAAAACATCAGCCACAGGACAACCTAGTCATGCCCCTAGTTTTCTCTCTTGGTTCTTCTTTATTTCTTGATTACTGCTAGTTTATTTCTTGTTCATTGCTAGTTTATTTCTGCTCTATTACTTGTTTATTTCGTTTGTGTTGTTTCTTAGCTTCTTGTTTATTTTAGTAGGTTTCTTTATTCTTATCTCATGTTGTGTTAGCATTGTAATCATCTTGTTTATTCCAATTAGTAGATTTCGCAGTTTCTTTGCCTCTTATTTTTTTTGTGTTACCTCTGTTTCTCTTTCAGTTATAATAGATTCATTTTTTGTTCTAGTTTTATTGCACGTAAGGATTTGTAGTTTTAGTTTTATTGCACCTAAGGATTTATGTATTGTAGCCTAGTTGTGGTTTTGGAGAATGATGATAGATCAAGGTCTTAATCTCAATTTTGGTTAAGGGGAGTTTCAAGGTTAAGAATTAAGTCTTGAAACATGTGGTCGTTGACGAGGAAATCTATAGAGTAAGTGAAGATTCTCAATAAGAGGAAGATAAATATTGTTTGTGTCTAGGAAACCATATGGGTGGGAACTAAGGCAAGGGATGTAGGCGGGGACAAGTTTTGGTATTCAGGAGCATCGAGGAGTAGGAATTGAGTAGGCATTTTAGTTGATAAGGATCTTCGGGGGTAAGTAGTCGAGATCATGAGGGTGAATGAAAGTATTACGCTTAGTAAGCTGGTTGTTGGAGGGCTTACTCTTAAAATTATTAGTCCTTACGCACCACAAGCAGGGTTGAACGAAGAGGTCAAAAAGCACTTTTGGAAGGATTTGGACGAGGTAGTTCTTGGTATCCCCCACACCTAGAAGAGGGACATGCATGATCTTCTTAGAATTAAATATGTAAGCTTGAGTGCGTAAAAAATTCATGCATTGGGGAAGAAGTTGAGGGATTTGGGGCATGGGAGTTTGGTGGGGATGCGAATAGTATATGGACTAAGATAGCTGATTGTATTAGAGGAGCAACTAGAGAGGTTCTTGGCATCTCGAAGGGAAATTCTAGCGATAATGATGGTGGAATTGAGAGGTGCGAGGGAAAGTAGAAACTTAAAAGGATGCCTATATGAAGTTAGTGCAGAGAAAAGACTACGGAGAAAATAGGGTAAAGAAGCAGGCGGTACCACAGCTAAAAAGACAGCATTTGAAAATCTCTATAAAGTGCTAGAGGCCAAAGGTGGGGAAAGAAAGTTGTATAGGTTAGCCAAGTCGAGGGAGCAAAGGACCCGCGATGTAGACCAAATAAGGTGCCTTATAGACGATGATAGCATTGTATTGGTGGATGAGGCCCACTTTAAACAGATATGGCAAGCGTATTTTTATAAACTCTTGATTCTTGAACATGGAAGGGGACAAGGCTATCATAATGGGTGATCTAGAGCATTCCGAGGGTCGCCAAGATTATAGCTATCACAGGTGCATAAAATTGGAAGAGGTTAAGGGAGAAATTCGTAAGATGAAAGGTGGGAGGGCGACCGGGCCAGACATGATCCTAATAGAATTTTAGTAGAGCACCGAAAAAGCAGATATGGAGTGGCTAACTGGGCTGGTTAATGTCGTCCTCCATATGGCTAGGATGCCTGAGGAATGGAGATGGGGTACGATGATCCCCATATATAAGAACAAGGGTGATATTCAAAATTGTAACAACTATAGGGGTATCAAATTACATAGAGATGAAGATGAGAAGAGATGATTGTATTTCTGAGAATCAATTCGGATTCATGCCGAGGCAATTGATTACGATAGCCATTCATCTTATTAGGAGTGTAGCAATATAGGGACAAGAAAAGAGACGTGCATATGGTATTCTTTGAGCTAGAGAAAGCACGTGACTAATTACAAGAGAGGTCTTATAGAGATGTATGGATTCAATAGGTGTGCTTGTGCAGTATATTAGAACGATTAAGGACATGTATGATAGAGTCTAGACTAGGGTGAGAGCGGTCGTAGGAGACTCGAAGCATTTTCCGGTCGAGGTGGAGTTACACTAGGGTTGAGCTCTAAGCTCATTTTTATTTTCCTTGGTGGTGGATAAGTTAAAACACCATATTCAAGGAAAGGTTCCATGGTGTATGTTATTTGCAGATAATATAATTTTTATCGATGAAACGCATAGCGGAGTTAACGAAAAGCTGGAGGTTTTGAGACAGACTCTGGAGTCTGACGGTTTCAAGTTGAGAAGGACTAAGACAGAGTACATAGAGTGCAAGTTTAGAGATGCATCTTATGAGTCGGATGTAAGTGAAGCTTGATTCTCAAGTTATCACCAAGGTGAAGCTTCAAGTATCTTGGATCAATAATCAAATGGAATGAAGAGATTGACAATGATATCATTTATCGTATTAGAAAGAGTTGGATGAAATAGAGACTCGCATTCGATGTCATATGCAATAAGAATGTGCCACCAAAACTTAAAGGAAAGTTCTGTAGAGTGGCTGTTGGACCAACTATATTGATGGAACATAGTGTTTGCCAGCCAAGAGCACACACATTTAAAAAATGAGAGTAACAAATATGAGAATGATTAGATCGATGTGTGAGCATGCCAGAAAAGATAAGATTAGAAATGGAGATATTCAAGACAATATGGGAGTTGTCTTTGTGGTGGACAGGATGTGGGAGGCAAGGGTAAGATGGTTAGGGCATGTGAAAATGAGAAGTACAGATACCCCAGTAAGGAAGTGCGACAGGTTAGTAGTGATAGTTCTGCGGAGAGACAAAGGAGGTAAATTGAAGAAGAATTTGGGGGAGCTGATATGACATGACATGACTTATCTACAGCTCACCAAGGACATGACATAGATAGGATGACATGAAGGTCGAGGATTAGAATGAAGGGTTAGTAAGAATCAAGTGTTCTCTCTCTCTCTCTCTCTCTCTCTCTCTCTCTCTCTCTCTCTCTCTCTCTCTCTCTCTCTCTCTCTCTCTCTCTCTCTCTCTCTCTCTCTCTCTTATGGGGGAGATCATGGCTCCATGTACATAGTACCAATTCCTAGGGTTAGATTACTCTAATGGTACGGGCTTTAGGATACCTTATCCGCTCTCTTTTTATTGTAGCGACACTATTTGTTATTGCTATGTTATTCTCTTAATCTATGATTTATATGACTGTTATTATTATTGTACTTTTGTTCAATATTTTTTTCCCCCGGCGATTTTCATCTAAGCTTCTTATAATGTTTTCCTTGAGTCGAGGGTTTTTCGAAAACAACTTCTGTATCCCCCACCAGATAATAGTAAGGTCTGCGTATATTTCACCCTCCACAAATTCCACTTGTAGGAACATACTAGTATGCAGCAGTAGCTGTAATCACCTAATTTTGGCACAAAAACTCAAATTTTTCCAAATTGTTGTGTTTATTTTCTTTAGATGTTTTCATTCCATTTTAGCTAGTTTTAGTTAATTAATTATGTTTTTAAAAATAAAAATACTTTTTTATGTGTTTAATTGTGATTTTACGTTTTGATTGTTTTAATATTGCAATTTATGTGATTTTAATTCTAGTTAATAGTGTATGCTTTAAATAGTTTTTGATTTTCTTTAGTGGCTATTTGTAAAATTCTTAAAAGAATAATGTGGCCCAATCCGCTCGACCCAATACCTGCTTGACTCGGCCAGATTGCCTTAGTATATAAGCTTATTTCTTTGCTATCTTTGCAAAAAATTTCACCCAGTGTCCTCAATAAGACCTGGTCTTACCTAATTGCCCCCACTTACAAATGTTTTACCTAAATGCCCTCCACATCATACTCCCTCCTATGAAAGGACTATTCTGCCCCTGACCTGCTTAAATCACGCTGAACAGGTTTCTTTCTCTCTTTTCCCATTCCTGGCCTCCTTCTTTCTTCTTTGTGTGATAGAGATTTGAGGTTTTTTATTTTCTCTTTTTCGTATATTTGTTTTATTATTTTTTCGTTATATTGTAATTTTTTTTATTTTGCTTAATTATTTATCTGTATTTATTTTTTCATGTTATTTTTTTATACTTATTGTTTATATATTTATCCGATATTTTTTTCCATTTCGATCTGTGATTGTTGAATTAAGTTTGAGATTCTTGTGAATGTTTTTGCTTGTGTTTGCTTGATTCCGGTGATTTGAAGGTTTTTATTGCCTACGGCTATTAGATATTCATGTTGTTGCATAGAGCTTAAAATCTTGGCCATGACCAAGAGTTGCATAGACTTTCTCTGCAAGTTGCTTACTGCAGAAGAGTTTAAAGTCTTGGCTATTGCCAATACTTGCAAAGATGTTTCGTGTAAGTTGTCGCTTCCACCAGAACTTAGAGTCTTGGCTATTGCCAAGAGTTACAGAGACCGTGTCTCCAACTTGTTCACTACAGTAGAGGTAGAAGTCTTGGCAATTACCAATACTCTTAGATATTTTTAGTATAAGGTCCCCCTTGCAGCGGAACTTAAAGTCTTGGCTATTGCCAAGAGTTGCAGAGACTTTCTCTGCAAGTTTTGCACTGCAATATAGGTAAAAGTCTTGGCAATTGTCAATACTTGCATAGACTATTTGTTCAAGTTGCTCCTTCCACTAGAGTTTAAAGTCTTGACAATTTTCAATACTTGCAGAGACTATTTATATAAGTTGCCCCTTCCACTAGAGTTTAAAGTATTGCCTATTGGCAATAGTTGTGGAGACTTTTTCTGTAGTTTACTCTTTTCATCGGTCATGCGTTCAGTAGTTGTCATTGTATGTTTTTATATGGTCTTTTCATTATTGTTTCATTATTTTGTTATTATGTGTTGTCATTATTATTTTTTAAAATTTTGTTGGTAATGGATATTGAATCTTCAATCTCCTGATCCTGATCATGTACATTTTGATGTGGTGGATGATTTTATAAGTCAGCCAAGATCTTCTGATGAATTCCAAGGCAAAAATGTGATGTGGGCGATGAATTTCCAAATTTTCGTTTGTCATCTCCGTCGCAAAATGATCAGTGTAGTAGTCCAAATGAGACTTTTAATTCTACAAAAGAGTTAGAGAAAGCTGTTGAGTAGTTTTTAATTACATGTATTTCGTATTTACCGTGTTTTTTGTGTTTATGTAAACAAGTATACTTGGATGTTTGATCTTTTTGTTAATTTAAAAACTGAAGTTGCTTTGAATCGGATGAACTGGAAGTGTTGGCAATTGCAGGACTTCAAGGCATTTTAGTTGTTGTGGGATGAACACATTTAGATGGAAAGTCTTGCCATTGGGCAAGACTTGAATTCTAGTTAATTATTCCAACTCTAATACTATATAATTAATATAAATTGATAAATAATTCATGGAGGGTTGTGCAGGTAATGTTGTTGCCAAGATTTGGTGTCAATTTAGTTGTCAATATTATTGCCTATGGCAAGACATCAAGGCAAGTTAACTATTACTAATATTAAAGTCGATAAATATGTTTTGGTAGGAAATATCTTACCCTTTGCCAAGATTTTACGTCAAGTTAAATTGAATTGGTTATCTGTATGAGTGTAAAGTCTTGGCTACTGCCAATAGTTCAGTTTATTGATAATATTAACTTTCCAATCACGTTGATTTTTAAAAATATTTATAATTAATAACTGCCCTTCCTTTTGATGCAACACCATGCTATGGCCAGCTTCATTCACAAAGAAGCGGAATTTTCTGACATGTCAGTCATTTTAATAACTTCTACTATGAAGCAAGATTTTCTGAAATTCTCATCATTCTTCATCAGATACATGCAAGTTATAAGTTCTTGATCATTTGTTAGCATCATGCCTTTGCACCTTTCTAGATTCGTGTCATACCTTATCTTTGCTTCACTTTCATCGGTGTTGATGGTTAGAGCATTAAAAATTTCTTTTTCAAATACGTGGCAGCTTATACCGTCTTTGACAAGTATCAACTTTATATCATGGTTGATGTATTTGCCGTTTGCATCCCATTTCCCATTATAAGCTATATAAATGTAGGGAGTTGCCATAGTGCTAATCCTGCACATAATCAAGACGAATGATATGCTTAGAATTTCGTACTCAGATCGCTTTGATAGAAGCATGATCATGAGTAAAAGTGATGCCCTTTGTGGGCTTAAGGTCTTGCGAAGAAGTCTCTCCCAGATGCCTATTGCACCAGAGCAGCAACACTTGGCAATAGCCAAGACTTGCAGAGACTTTGTCTGCAAGCCCCTATTGCAACATGTCTTAAAGTCTTGGCAATAGGCAAGAAGTCTCTCCTAGGTTCGTAGAGACTTTGTCTGCAAGGACCCCATTGCAACAGGGCTTTAAGTCTTGGCAATAGGGAAGAAGTGTCTATAAGGCCTAGAGACTTTGCCTGCAAGCCCCCCCATTGCAACAGGGCTTAAAGTCTTGGCAATAGGCAAGAAATCTCTACAAGCCTCTCATTGCAGTAGGCAAGAAGTCTTGGCTATTGCCAATACTTTAGAGATTTTCAGCGTAAGTTTCCCTTTGCAACAGAACTTAAAGTCTTGGCTATTGCCAAGATTTGCAGAGATTTTCTCCTGAAGTTGGCCAGTGCAAGAGGGCTTAAAGTCTTGGCAATAGCCAAGAAGTCTCTCCCAGGTGCCCATTGCACCAGAGCTTAAACTCTTAGCTATAAGCCAAGAGTTGCAGAGACTTTCTCTGCAAGTTGGCACTTGCAACATGCCATAGAGTCTTGGCAATAGGCAAGAAGTGTATGTAGGGTGCTGATTGCACCAGAGCTTAAACTCTTGGCAATAGTTGCAACGAACTTTACCTTTGTAATTTGAAGAAATCTTACGTTGAATTTTCTCTTGAACAGAGCAATCTTTAAAAAGAATGGGGTTTTAGGGGTTTTTTTATCGCGTGAACGGAGAAAATGAGGGGAGGGACTGGGCGGGTCTTTTATTGGTTGTGAGGGGTATTTTCGTCCGGAATAAATTTCATTAAACTAATGGAGGTAATTTTTGCTAAACCACTGTTATTGAGGGAATTTTGGCAAACCAGAGCTTCTCGTGTCATATTATTGCAAATCAGCCCTATTTTTGTCAATACACACCAAGCCCCTATTGAACTAACAGAACTCTTCCCCAAACTTTGGCCCTCAACGGAAGCCACCGTCGACGGCGACACCACCACCTTCTCGCCAAGACCCATACCTTTCCAGAACTACCTTGACTTCCTCTCTGTCAATCTGCCGATGGTCTTCCTAAATTCATGCTCATCCACCGTAAATCGAGAAGAAAAAAGTTGCCGGAACCCTAAGTCCGGCGGCACCTATCTTTTCCAGCCAAACCTTGCCTTGACGGTCCCATCTCAGTCTCCTCTATCGCGTCATGAACTTTGATTCCCCCAAAAGCTTCTCCTTGTTTTGAATCTGTCCGTGCAATGGCGGAGATGAATCGTAAGTGGCGACATCGTAGTGGTGGAAGGACTGTTTCGGCGATCGGATTAGCTTCAGTCCTGTGTTGATGCTAGTTTGGTAATGTCAGTGTTTAAAGCTTTGGCCTTTGAGAAAGGCTATGGAGAAGTTGTCGTGACAGTGGCGATTGTGACGAGGCAATAGCTTGTGGTTTGGCTACAATGATTGAATCGCAGCTGGTCATGGTGACAAAGTGAGGCAGTGGTGGTGGCATGATCATGAGGCAGTGTTGATAATGTTTATGCTTGACGGGTTAGAGAACAACTTTGTATCCGTGCTTTCCTCTCTATTTAGTTGTTCAGTTTTAGAAAATCAAATGTTCAAGGGATTGATATAGTGCAGTCGTGAAAACAAGTGTTCAATTGTGATTGTAGTGTGTAGGAATTGATATGAGTATCAGTTTGGTTTGAATAAATACATATCTCCTATTGGCATATATCAAAAGCGTAGGAAAACCAGTTATTCTCTCTCAGTTCATGTTTCGATTGTTTGTTTCATCACTGTTTAAAGAATAATGTCGTATGTTCACTGATTGAGTTTCCGTTGTTAGTTCTGTTCGAATGGGAAGATTAGTCTAAATATGTTGTTATATTTGCCCCAAGTATGTATGATGAAGCATGGGGAATTGTTGCTATGTGTTTGTTACTCCGTTCTTAGTTTTAGGCATGCAGTTTGCTTTATTTGTTTTAAGTTTAAGTATGAAATTTGGTTAAACGTGTCTGTGAGTTTGATAAATTGAGGCATATATATCGTCTGTTCAAATGTGTGGGAGTATTAACCTTTGTTGTTGTCTCTTGTCAATGTATAGGCTTTCCGAGTCGTTGATTTAAGCATGAAAGTGGTTGTGTCTATTTTTGTATCAAATTATTGTTCTGTATTTTTGTTTTGCTTAGTGTTGTTCAAGTGTGAGAATTTTGAAGTGATTAGTTCTAATTCTTGGTTTTTCTCTCTATTATTACTTTTAAGTAAGACTTTAGTTAATGATAGTTCTGTGAGTATGCAGTACCTTGGCTAGCCTGCTAGTGACATATCTGGTCATTAGTTTTTGTGAGTTGTGGAGTTAGAGTCCATTTTAGTTTAGTCTGGATTGGGGTCTTTGTTCATTAGTTGTGGACTTTAATTTAATTTGGGCTGATTTTAAGGGTTAGAATAGTTAGGATTCAGTGCTTGTTGTTCATGAGTTCAAGACTAAAAAACAAACAAAAAAAAAAAAAAATGAAAATCATTCAAAAAGAAAGTCAAAAAGGGACAAAGTTGGTTGTATCCAAAGAGACTCTTTCAGCCACTTTTTGACCGATACTTAGACCAACCATGCCATGAAAAGTTACTTTTCTTAAGAGTAAAAAATATGGTCACATGAGTTGTATTTTTACCCAAGTTTTTACCTAATCTCTTAGCCTGTTTAAATCCTTTTCCTTTCTTCATTTTAGAGGAGACATGAAATACCCTAGAAACTGTCAACAACCAAAATTTGAGAGAAGAAAAAATGCTGAAATCATAAAGAAATAGAGGAAATAGTGAGGAAGTAAGGAAAAGAAATATACAGAGGGGGAAAAGTCTTGAGTTTTTGAGTAAAATAAGTCTTACAGGTCTGGTTTTTAGCTGCCCCTGGTGCTTTTTGCTGGACTTGGTGCTATTTGGTTGAAGGATTTTAGCATTCTAAGCTTTTGGGATTTTTGTTTCATTAGGTAAATTTTCTAACTCCTTTGTTCATGGTATGTAAATTTCAGCCATGATTAAAGCTTGAAAGATGCATGGAATTGGCTGTTAAACTAAAAATACAATCTTAAAGAATTGTTTTCTCATTTTCATTCATTGTTCAGTACTTAATGAGCATGTTTGTTGCTTGAAATGGAAAGATAATGTACTAAGTTATTTGGGCCATTTTTACTAGACAGATGTTGAAATGGAAAATACTCTTTTAAGGTTCGACTCTTTAGATTCAGTCAGGTGTGGTCACCAAGACATAACCTGAGCCCAAACTTCTAGGCCACTTGAAGCTAATAGAATGCTTATAAGTGTGTATGCAAGTTTTTCCATAATTGGATTTGCGTCAACTTCATATTTGTTAAAAGTGGCTAAATCTAAAACAAGACAAGCAAAATAAAACATGCAGCGCAAAGTTGTGAAACGTACAATAAAGAAAAATGAACAAATCTGTTCAACTCGATTAGGCCAATGTTTTTAGAGTCGTAGTAACAACACTGAACTTGAATTAAACTCGCCAATATGTTCACATAAAATTCAATTAAGTTAGAAGTTTTTGTTCGAGTGAGATGCTTGCGCGATTATATCTAACTGAATTTATTTGATGAACGGACGACTTTCACTTAGAAATAAAGTGCCGACACAAAAATAAATTAAATATCCGATGTTTACATGGAGCTCATTAATATTGGTAGATTCAAACGGGCAATATGCCTATGGATAATCTCCAATAGAGTTTCCATCAATGAACGGGTGACTTTCATATTAAATTAAAGTGTAACAAATGTCAAAACGTTTACATAAAACTCACATATATTAGAAGATTCGAACGGGTAACGATCCGTGGATAATCTCTGATAGAATTTCATCAATGAATGTGCGACATTCAAATCAAAATAAAAAAGGTAACAAATAATTTGAAAATTAAACAAACAACCATAATTCACAAGCCGGAGAGCGTCAATAAAGCAACTGTACTTGGCACAGGACTTGAGGGTGTCTAATATCTTCCCGAGAGTCAACCGAGATCCGTACCCAGATTCTCTGACGCAGACCATTTACGAGTCATAGGTGTTCAAGGTACACCACTTTGGTGACTTGGCACACCTTTAACTTGTCAAGTGGTGATTCCGAATCTCTTAATAATTTGTGTACCTTAAAACACTCAGTCACTTGCCTTTGTTAAAAAAAAAAAAATTAGGGCGTGACAGCAGCAGCAGTAGTATGGTCATGAAAACAAAACATTAATTAATTGTACAATGTTTAGTTGCTCTTTCTTGTGCTCCTCATGAGTAATAATTGTATAAGTTATGTGAATTTAAGGATAATTTTATGTGAGCAAATAATAATATATAGATTTAAAATATTAAAACGACCAAACTAACTAGTACATAATAGTACATGAATATCGTTTTGTTTAAAACATTAGCAAATATTTTAAATTATGTATCATATACTAATATGATTGGACTAATGGGAAGAATAATCTCCACATAAATCTAATCTAATGTTGTTAATATGATGTTGGATTTCAGTTTTTCTTTCCACATAAAACTTAGCATTAATAACATTATTTGGTTCCAATAGTTAATACTTGTAGAACTTATACATGTATAACTTATATAGTATTGATGTATTACTTCATGCGGGATAGAAAATGTGAAGATTAGTAATATATAAATTAAAATCACTAAATTTTAAAATAACCCTTCATTAGGGATTTATTAAAAGTAAGTGATCTTTCTTTTTTAAAAATCAAAAACAAAATAATTGTTGTCTCGTCACCCTCTCAGAATAAATGATTTCAAGGAATTTCTAGAAAGCCTTTCAACACTTCTTTATATTTTTCTAAGAAAAGAAAATAAATGATAGTTTAATCAGTTAATGTCATTAGTGGTTTGTTAATAGGTACACTAAGACTTTAAAAATCACTTATCATAGACCCAAGGAAATAACAATATATAATGAAAAAAACCAAGTCACTTATTAGTCATGAGAGGAATTATCCAAAAGGACCCTAAGTCTTCATTTAAAAAATTAACCCTTGATTTTTTTTTTTTTTTACATATACTTGGCAAAGGGATTGTTTTAAAGTGGGTTAAAAGGTATATGAGGGCAGATTAGAAATAGAAAAATTTGTAGGCCTTTTGAAAAATCTAACAAGACCAAGTAAATACCTACTACCGTATTGGTTACTTGTCCACCACGAAAAATAAACTTGTAATTTTATATTGTAGAGGCTTTAAATAATTTTTTTTTTTAAAAAAAATTGATGGAAACATAATGATATGATAGATTTGTGAGTCCACTGGACTTTCAAATATTTAAAAATGCCATCAATGGTACTGGTTGCTCGTTTGCCACAATTGGTCTATTTATGAAATTAGACTAAACTACAAATTTATACTCTCAAATTTATTTCAATTTTACATTGTGTGGCTTTAAATAATACTATATAAAAATTTGGTTGTTGGGCTTAGAAATGTTTAAAAATGTCAACAATCATAGTTGCTTGTATACTGCAGTTAGTCCATCAAACAAATTGAACAAAACCACGAGAGTTCTACTTGTAATTTGTTGTAGTTTTATACTATGGACCTTTAGATAATTTCTTTCGAACAAAATCAGTGGAAAAAATGGCGGTATGATGGATATACAGGTCCGCTAGGCATTGAAATTTTTAAAAATGACAATGACCATAATGGTTGCCTGGCTACCTGTAATTACCTAAAAAGTATAAAGGGTAATTTTGTCAATTAGTCCAAAAAAAAAAAACAAAAATAAGAGAAATGGGAATAATGAGCTAATATAAGTCCAGCTTGGTTTAAAGGTTTTACTATACGAACGACCTCGGAATAGTCAGCGAATTCACTTTCGAAAGTTTTCACAGGTAAAAAATGACCATACGAACCTAACACAACTTTTTGATTTCGAATCAGAGCTGATTTACTCAAATCGAGCTCAAAAATCTCTTTTAATCTTTATCGATAATCGAAACAAAAACATTCTCAGAACCTACCAAACGAGGTTAGAATCAGCTCAAATTTTACAAATAGGTCCTAATGGATCTTATGAAGCTTTTAAGCTTGTCGGCACCCAATCAGAGTCCTAACTCCTAAAAGGAATAACTAAGGTCGTTTAAATACCTCTATGATATCATTTGTTAAGATTTGATTTGGGCATATAATTTATGGTCATGTTGATAGTGTCAAAGTTGGTTCACTATCTATTTTGGAGTTAGTCTATTTAATAGTTTTGGAGTTGATTCATTATATATTTAAGAGTTGGTCCATTTGATAATCTTGGAGTTGTACCATTATTTTATTTTCTGACTTTGACCATTATAATTAAGTTTTGAGTTTAAATACTATCATGGAATTTGGAAGTATTGATTTGAAAATATTGTTTTAATGAAAGTACTATTTTTTATTTGTATTACTGATTTGAGGCACCATATAAGATATAACTTGGAACATTTGAAAAGATACTAGTTGGAATTGATTTACGATTTGATGAGCTATTTCCTGAGTTGAGTTAAAATATACTTATTTTCTCTCTCTTTTCAGTCTATTATTATTTGCCTAAACGTGATTTCTATCATTCACAGAAATATGTTTACCCACATACTAGTCCGTTTGACTTATGTTAGTTTTCTTATTATCTTTGTGTTATATTATTTATTTGGGCATATCTGAATTTGAGCGCCAGTGATATATGGCTAGCACTCGAGGTTATTCCAAGAGCAGTGGTGAGCCAACCATTCTTGATTGTGGTGATGAACTTTTTAGCCTAATTCTTTACTGTATTTCTATTCATATTTAGACACTTGAAATGTATCATTTGAATTGTCGTTTTAGATGTTCATGACTTATACCAAGAACTTAGACGTTCTTTGATATGGTAGTTCAACATATTCTTTTATCCTTATTTGATTTTCTAGACTTTAATACTATTTGCCAATTAATATGTAATAATTGGTTATATTCGAGTGAGTTCGCCCAATGGGTTTGTCGGGTTCCCTCACTACCATCTGGAATTTTGGGTCGTGACAATTAGTATTACAACCATAAGTTAATTTAGTGTCCTACCGAGTCATGAATAGTATCTAGAAGAAACTCGTTGATCGGTATATTTGGAATATTCTAGGAAACTTCACTTCCTTCATTCCTTATTTCGTGCGTTGAGACTCACAAGTAAAGGACTTACTTCTTCCGGTGAACATTCTTATGATGATGAAGGCTCGTGATTTTATCCAAACAGTGGCGAATTTGGAAGTTTGTGTGAAAGGTAATGCATCTTTTACGTTTGGATGCAAGGTTCAAAGGCGGAATGAAATTCTGATTTTCGTTAGTTTTGGATTTGATCAGTCAATAAAGACATAAGGGAATAGTTGGCCAAACAGCTCAAAATTCAAAAAAAAAAAAAAAAAAAAAAACAAACAAACAAGTAATTTTGTTTTTGAAAAGAAAAAAAAAATTTGGCTTTGGAAAAACAGGACCAAACAAGCTTGTTTGAGTGAGAGCTTCTAGAATGCCATTCATTTCGCAATAAGAAACTTTTCCACTGTTGCGCGGCGCCCTTTTGATGCCTTTGCGTGCGCAACGTCTCCGCACCACAGGCAGGCCAGGCGAGGGTCAGCCGCTCGGCCGAGTGTCGGCCGTGCGCTGAACGAGTATTAGTTGGCTAGACGAGGGCTAGTGGTGTGCTGGACGAGTGTCAGCCGCAGGCTTGAGGGAAAGCCATGACCATGTGCTAGACGAGTGCTAGACATGTGCTAGATGAGGGCCAGCAAGGTGCTGGACGAGTGTCAGCTGGGCGCATGCTGAGTGTCAGCCGTGCGAGCTGTGTGCGGGCACGAGTGTCTGTGCCGCACGTTTTGGAGCTATAGTGGGAATCTTGGAATATAGGGTGAGGGCCTTGTTTCTAAGATGCTATAGAGTGTGCATACCAAGTTTGGTGCCGATCGGAGCTTGTTTACCTATGGGCTTGACTTAGCCAAGAAGCAGTGGTATTGTGGTAATTATGCTGATCTTCTGAGGGCTATATCTCTTTCCACGAGTATGGGAATGAGATGAAACTTCATGAAGGTGTGAAGGAAGTAAGGAATCTCTAGGAAGAAACGACACCTCATTTGGAGGTCGGAGTGGAAAGTTAGAGCCTTGTACGATTCTCTAGACAAAGGATGTCCAGTGCTGTGACATGGGTTTAATTTTTAAGGACATATATAAGGGGGGCAGACATGGTGACAGCCTACCAGCCCTCCCCATGCACTTTGTCAGGAAGTCGCACCAAGTGAGCTGCCTTGAGAAAGGACCTCAAGGGCCTGCCTGGACATCTCAAAGGAGTGTTCCAAGTATCCGTACGAGTCAGGTGACTCTATGGACGGCGTGTGGCCAGAGGACCAACGTTGGGCGAACAACGGGCGGCAGAGGCTTGAAGGAAGGAAAGACTAAGCCCCGCGGGCTATCTTCGAATATGATAAAGACCTCTGTGCCGATTGAGTACTCGAGGAGCTATTGAGAATCCCGTGTATTGACTTGCAAGCATGGCCAGAGTTCAACCATGCAAGCAAGGGCTTGTTGGCCTAGATGTGCAGTCGTGAGGCGACACTGCACTACTCAGGAGGGAGGCATGATGCAAGGGCTACGCTTGCCATTGTCAGGAGACATTGGGAGGTATGTTTGGACGCACATGACAAGGGCCAAGGGCTAAAGAATTGTCCTACTCGGGCGAAGCCAAGCCAAGTACCAGGGCACAAGACGAGGGCCAAGTTTGAGGATTGCACTTCGCTCGCAGGAGCGACGCTTAGTGCTAGGCGAGGGGCGGACAGGTCCTAAGCCAACCTCGGATGCGCGCACACTAAAGTTTCCGCATATGAGATGCGCACAAGGGAGAGACCTTCGGGCGGCACAGTTGAAGCTAGGCCACTAAGGCGAGCTTCCTAGAAAACCTGGGACAAGGAGCAGTCTGGCTTGTAGTCAGGTGGGACTACGAGCGCCGCACGGGCCAAAGGTGTGCCGCTGTCATTAGGAAGGTGCGGCCCGTGACAGTTGGTATCAGAGCAGAGGATGCTCAGGATGGTGTGGTTGGTACAAGTATTTTATTTTTGAAAAGAAAAAAAAAATTGGCTTTGGAAAAACAGGACCAAACAAGCTTGTTTGAGTGAGAGTTTCTAGAATACTATTCATTTCGCAATAAGAAACTTTTCCACATGTACTACAGTCCAATATAAAAAATTCAATTAGGCACTACAGTCCAGGGCTTCTGGCTTCAAAAGGATACTTTTATTAAAGAACCCTAGTCACATGAGAAAAAGATATATGTCAAAAGAACAATAACCCTTTAAGAATTAAGATGTTGTGGTAATTAGCAAAAACCTTTTGTTCCGTTTAAGTGTGTTTAAAATTTTAGCACACTTATTAGTAAATAATTAGTTTTAAGGTTTAATTTACTAAATTTTCTTAATATAAGGGCTAACTAAAATAATGAAACAAAGAAAGCAGTAAACGTCACCTTAAAGCAAGGCAGGCCCATAATTAGTTTTTTTATAGAGTGTAGGACATTGGGAAAGGTTCGATATAGATCGATGAATGGATATGAAAGAGACCACATAACCACTTGCCATGTTGATGTTATTATCTGAGTACAAGAACAAAAACTTGCAGTGGAAATCAAAGCTGGCTTATCATGACTTATTGCTCTTTTTGTAGTTTAGCTTACATTGAATTCGCAGTTTGGCTTTACATTGTTCTGCTTTAACAGCAAATGGTATGACATAGAAAGATACAGGTATACAAAGCAAGCATGACTTGAGAATAAACAAAATAGGTTCTTCAGAAGACCATTCAAGTTTTCTTATTAGGTATACGTGGAAATATAATGATAAAACCACTAACTCACTCCTACATCAAACAAGTGTAACTAATGATAGGTTTAAATTTGTAAGTTAACTGAAAATTCAGCCATTGTAGCCTAACATCAACAGTTTGAACAGTGAGACTAGACGTATCACAATGATCTGAAAACTCCAATAGGGTTTGAACGACTAGGATTTTCCACCTCTCAAAGGATAGCTTATTTCTGTCAGAGTGTTAGATTGCTAATTAGTCAAAATGATCTTTAGATATATAAAGTCTTTTGGAAAAAAATCGAACTTCAATTAAACCAGTATGGGCATGAGAAGATGTTAGGCAGCCCTTAAGCCATATTAGTAATAAATAGGGTCACCATTAATGCAAAGTTAATTAACTACCTGAGTCTATCCAAGGTATTTGCAGAAGAATAAAAAGGAATGAGCGACTAAACTAAGTACTAGAGATCAGGGATCAAATGAATTACTATTTCTTATAGATGATGAAAAATAGTCTATGACTCTTCTTAGACAATAGTAACAAGTATTTTGCTGCTGAATTTTTTTTTTTGAACCATGTAGGAATGTGGCTCAATATGAAAAGAGTTTCATGTTTCCTATTAAAGATTCAGAGAAACGATATAATAGTGCAAACAACTAAATGAATTTAACTAATAAATGAATTAGCTAGCAATTTCTTTTTGAAACTTTTTCTACACATTTTACAGATTCAACTCCTTTTTTATTAACATTGGAGTGTTGTAATTTTCATGCAAGTAGTAAGAGAGAGTGTGTCTGCCTTCTCTCTAGAATTCTTTGACCATACCGACAACTTTTCATCTTCCAAAAAAGCATTAAATGTCACCAATGGATAATCAACAATCAGTACCTTTTGGAATTCCCCTAGAACCACCCGATAAGCCTGACTTATCATCTCTTACTTCATCTATACAAAATCAAACAGAAGAAAACTCCTTCAAACAAAAATTTATTACCTTTCAGAAAATTTGTAATGAAAATATCACCGACCTGGATATGCAGGATTTGGATTCTACACAAAACAAAATAGAATCCACACTAACGGATGAAATCCAAGGAATTAATCTCTCATCGGATGATAAACAAAGCATCTACGCCCCATGGAAGTTTTCTATCATTATCAAGCTATTTGGTACGCGTTTAGAACACAATTACTTGAAATCTAAGTTAACTTCACTGTGGAAAACTCAGGAAGATTTTCCACTTATTGATCTGGGTTATGATTACTTCATAGCAAAATTTTCAAATCAATAAACTATGCATAAAATTCTATCATCTGGTCCCTGGTTTGTAAATGGGTTTTATTTGACGATGAAGAGATGAGAACCCAATTTTATAGCAACGGAGGAAAAAAACTATATCTTCAACAGTTTGGGTACGGCTACCGCATCCTCCTACTGAGTTTTATGACTCGCAAATTCTCTCAAGAGTGGGTAATGCCATAGGAAAATTATTAAAAATTGACTTCTGTACCTGTGCCATATTAAGAGGACGATATGCTCGTCTCTGTATAGAGGTCCCGTTGAATAAATTAGTTAAATCGGTGATAAGAGTAGGGCAACATATGCAACAAATCCAATACGAAGGTAGATGTTTACTGTGTACAATCAGTAGATTTCTGGGGCACCAATCAAGCACCTGTGTTCAAGCAACTTTGTTGAAGGTAGTGGACACCCAATCGATTGATCAACCGGCATCACCAACACTAGTAGCTGCTCAGCAAGACTCGAGTTGGCAAACTGTTGAATTTCCCAAGCGGAGACGGAGTCCGGGTGAAAAATTACATTTACAAAGTTCATCTGCAACTCCAGGTAACCCAAATACTCATATAACTTCTGTTAATGGTAAGATTTCTCCAAATCGTATGGAATTTAGGATTAAGAATACTAATCTTCATAATGTTAGTAAGTCTGGTAATGTTCCTAATAAGGATCTTGTAGGTTTGTCTACTTCTGGTTTAATTAATAAAGATAAAAATATCAACAACATCCATAGCAGTAATAAATTTAGTTCCTTGTCCGATATATCTGATAATGGTATTACTTTACCCACAAAGTTCACAAAAGAACACTTTTCTAGTTCCTCCAATGAATATCACTGTTCACAACCCTATAAAAGGGTTAATTTACAAAAGGGTTTACAAGACACTAAATATGAGACATGTGGCAAAAAGGAGTCCCAACACAATAAGGACAAAAATGACAAACATTCTCAATCATTGCCTGCAAACCCAAGTAATAAATCAAATCTAACTTTTATTAAACATAAAAATAATGAGGTACATGCGGCTGACACATCAGCTCAACATGCAACCTCTATGCCCCATTAAAAGACAAATCAGCTCAATTTTTTTTTTCTAATGCAGAACATTTGGCAATTACCATTTCCCAAGTGGACATGCAAATAGATGAAAACCATATTTCTCATAATGATAAAACCCCCTTGTCCAATCTAATTCCATCCATGCAAATCACTGAACACTCAAAAGATTTGCACTTCCATCTAGACATCTCTACTATAACAACTCCTTTATCCCTAGGCCAAAATGCTTCCTTTTCCAACTCGTGCATACAGGAGAAGGGTAGTACTCATTCCAGTGTTAAGGAGACTTCCAATGGCGTACAATATACCCCCACCACCTCCTCCTGTCCTCAACCCACCACCACCCATAATATTTGCACCTCCACCACCTCCACAGAATCACCAACCAACCTCTTGGTTAGAGCACTCACTCATAGGGAGGGCAATATCTTTCAGTATGGACCTGAATGGACAGGAGATTATTCTCCTCCTTCAAAATCCACAGTTCTTTGATCAACTGTTCACAGAGGGCTTGAGGCTAGCCATGGAAAATTACCTCAACCATCTGTGGATATGAACATCCTGGACCCATTGGCTCCTACCTCAGCATCAGCATTTTTTCCACACATGCAGAACCAGTAGAACTTTCCCAATCCTTTCATCCCACCTAAAAATGCACCTCCTCCTCACAATCTACCTTTTTTTCCACCACTGGACCCAAATGCTCCACCCTTCTTCTTCCCATGGCAACCACAAAAGGTCCATGCAAATCAACCACCACATCATCCACCTGCCCACCAACAACAACAATAAATGAATCAACAGGTTCACCCACCACCACAAGTGAACCCCCAGGTTCCCCTTCAGGAGGACTTGAACTTGAATCAACCTATGAACCCCCAACAGGAGGTTCAGAAGGAGCTGTTGAACCAGGAGGATGCACCTCTACCTATACTAGAAGAAGAAATAGAAGAAATGGGAGAGGAAGAGATAGTGGAAATGAAACCCATGGCCCAGGGATCATTCACAGAAATTTCAAGCCTTCACACAGCCATATGCATGCTGTTTCCAGAACTGAAGGACAAGAAATATGTCCAAAAGTTACCTCTACTACACAAGTGCTCACTAGATATAACACCAACAGTGAACAAAGCAGCAGGGAAATATGTTGTAGTTCTGAACCCCACCATAGCCAGAACCCATCTCGGGCCAATGAGGGAGGGAGTCCATCTGAACAAACACCAAACAAATCCTCTAACTATGAACACTCCAACTAGCTTTATTATCTGGAACATCAGGGGGTAACAATCAAGACTTTAGGAGGAATTTTGATGAACTCATGAGGATGCACAACCCATGCTTGGTAGCACTAGTGGAAATAAAAATGTACTCTCATGTTGCCCTTAGGAACTTTTCTGATTTTGATAGGATGATAGAGATCCCTGCTAGGGTTAGGTCTGGAGGAATGGTTGTGTTATGGAAAACCTGTAGACTGCATCTGTATGATATCCAGCAAATGATCAAGAAATCCATGCCATGATAAAGGTACTGCATAATCACCCTACTTGGTTGTTTTCGACAATTTATGCAAGTCCTAAATTCACTTCAAGGTTACAACTTTGGAAGAACTTAGAACATATCTATGATGGTTATAAAGGGCCGTGGTTCTTAGGTGGGGATTTTAATGATATTCTTACCCAAGAGGAGAAGTGGGGGGGGGGGGGGGAGGGAGGGGGTAGGCTAATTAACAATAGAAGAAATACCTGTTTTTCTCATTCTTTAAACTATTGTGGCTTACAAGATCTAGGCTTTAAAGGGAGTAAATATACCTGGTCAAACCATAGGAAATTTTCTAGAACTTTAATCCTGGAAAGATTAGATATGTGTGTAACCAATGATGCATGGCTCCAACTTTACCCTAATGTATCTATCATACACATGCCTAAAACACACTCTGACCACACTCCAATGTTAGTTACTCTCTTAGCCCCTCAACACATCCAATCCATAAACCATTCAGATTAGAAAAATACTGGAGTGACCACCCTGACTTTCCTATCAAAGTGGATCAAAGTTGGGAAAATAATACTCTCTTACAAGCTATACCACATTTTACTGATATTATTAAAGTATGGAGCCAAGAAACTTTTGGCAACATTATTCAGAAGAAGAAGAAATTGATGGCTAGACTAGGAGGAATTCAAAATTCTCCTCATTACCCTACTAGTAACTTTCTGCAACAATTAGAAAAAGATCTCATAATAGATTATATTAATATTTTACAACAAAAGGAGGATCACTGGAAATTGAGATCTAGGATAAGTTGGCTAAACGATGGAGATTCTAATACTAGATTCTTTCATCTCAGCACTATCAATAGGAGAAGAGTCAATAAAATTCATTTTTTCCAATATGAGAATAACAATTGGATCAATGATCAGTCAACCTTGATTGAGCACACCTTAAATTACTTCTCTAATATTTTTACCACCCAACATGAGTTGACTAATCTCAATAGCATAAACTCTGCTCCTACCAGCTATCACACCATTGATATTTCTTCATTAGATATACCCTTAATGGACTCTGAAATTACTATGGAAGTTTACTCTTCAAACCATACAAGGCACCTGGACCTGATGGCCTACATCCTTTCTTCTATCAAAAATATTGGGATAAAGTTGGCAGTTCTGTTAAGGCTCTGTGTCATGACATCTTCCATACTTCCATGAGCCCTCCTACTATTAATCTGACTCACCTTTGTCTTATTCCAAAATTCCACAATGCTAACAATCTGAAGAACTTCAGGCCCATAGGTCTTTGTAACACTGTATATAAGATTATTACTAAAATTATAGTTAATAGAATAAAACCCTTCTTTAATAACATTATCAGTCCATATCAATGTGCCTTCCTTAAAGGAAGGCACACAGCTGAAAATGCAGTCCTAATTCAGGACATCATGCATCACTTTTACAAGATAAAAGGTAGTAAAGGGAAGATGATTCTTAAAATAGACCTAGAAAAGGTATTTGACAGGCTAGAGTGGTCTTTTGTCTACACTACCTTAGTATACTTCAAATTTCCTTCTAATATTACCAAATTAATCATGTCTTGTATCTCCATAAGTAACATTGTTATAATGGTCAATGGTACCCTAACATCTTTCTTCTCACCCTCAAGGGGTATCAGACAGGGTGACCCTATGTCGCCTTACTTATTTATTCTCTGTATGGAACTCCTTTCAAACCTGATCAATCAATACGTGGACTATGCACTCTGGGACCCTCTTCAAATCTCCCCAATTGGTCCTCCTCTTACCCATCTATTTTATGCTGATGACCTTACCTTAATGAGTCAGGTCAATGTAAAGTCATCTAAGTCTATCTCACAATGTCTTAACTATTTCACTAAATTGTCTGGTCAGAAAATCAACATATCTAAAACCAGGCTTATTTTCTCTGCTAACTGTTCTCCAGGCCTTAAAGAAGATATTACACAAGAACTGCCTTATACTGTCATTTCATCTTTTGGCAAATACTTAGGTTTTCCAATATTCAATCATAAACCCAAAGCTGCTGATTTTCAATTTATCGTTGATAACATGAGTAGGAAATTAGCTATATGGAAGACCAAATTCCTAACCCTTGCAGAAAGAGTCACCTTGGCAAATACCACACTAAATGCCATTCCATCTCATGTCATGCAGTATCATCTGCTACCTAAGAAGACTCTAAATCTTATAGATAAAATCCAAAGAGACTTCATTTGGGGCTCCACCAGTTATAATAGGATAATATATTCTCTAAATTGGGATACTGTAGCACAACCTAAACATAGTGGTGGCCTTGGTCTTAGAAAGGCCTTACCTAAGAACCTAACCCTTCTAGCTGGTTTAGCATGGAGAATGTTCCTTACTCCATCTCAACCTTGGGCTAAGACTCTTATTCATAAATATAAACTCACTACAAGACCCCCTACTCCTTCTTACATTTGAAAAAATATTTTGAAAGGTTGGAACATTTGTAAACAGGGATTGGGGTGGAACATAGGTAAAGGTAAAAGAGTCAATTTTTGGTTTGATAAATGTGATCATATTAACCAACCTATTAGGACTCTCATTCAGGGACCCCTTCAAAAGAATGAAGACAAAATATCTATTATGCAGCTTAGATCCAATAACTCTTGGAAACTGGATTCAATATCTTTTGAATTACCAGACATTATTCATCAGCAAATTCAATCAGTTTGTATCCCAAATCCTGATGCTGAAGACCAACCATACTGGTCTTTAGCATCAAATAGAATATTCTCTAATCAATCCATATACAAATTGTTATCCCCAGCTCTTACTACCTCTATTAATTTTGAATGGATATAAAAACTCAAAACTCTCCCCAAAATCAAGTACTTACTTTGGCAGATCCAGTATAACAGATTACCTTCAAAAGCTTATTTAGGTAAAATTGGGCTTCCTATTCCCACTGGCTGTCATATCTATCAACAATTAGAGACTATTGATCATATATTTTTAAAATGCCCCATAGCATCTATATCTTGGGCATCTGTTAATGTTCATGTCCATCAACTTGGTTTAAGTCAACACTGGTTAACAGAACTATGGTCAAATTATGCTACTAGTAATAAAGTTTTGCATTACTCCTTGTCATGGATTGAGTTTATCCCTTTTGCTTTATGGCATTTGTGACTTAATAGGAACAAGAATGTTTTCCATGAGGATAATAAGGAGCTCCTTATTTCCCAAGTAATGACCAGGACATTGGAATATAAATACCTGACTGATAGAGTTAAGCTTTCCAGTGATAAAATCACTATCACCTTTAAATGGCAACCACCTGTGAATCACAATCTAAAACTGAACATTGATGGAGCTTTTTATAGTCACTCTAAGAGTGGAGGTATTGGTGGAGTGTTTAGGAATTTCAACGGTGATTGGATTTTGGGTTTTTGTATGAAAACTAATGGCCATACTCATACTTATATGGAGTTGATGGCCCTTTGCATTGGACTCCAGGTGGCCTTAAGGCACAATTTCCAGTATATTGAAATTGCTATAGACTCTCTTGAAGTCATTAAGCTACTTGAGAATACTAATCCAATCTATACAAACTTGTTATCAAAATGCAGGTTCGACCTACAGAAGTTGGAGAATCCAGTGGTTCAGCACACCTTCCGTGAGGCCAATATGGTTTCATACTTTCTGGCAAAGCTTGTCAAAGCTTTTAATACTTCCAATGAACTGCAAGAATGGCCACATCCACCTGATATTATACTCAAGGTTCTTCAAGCTAATAAAGATGCTACTATGTTTACTAGGACTATCTCTAGTGTTAATATAAATGTATTAGCTACTTTTGGAAATTCTGCAATGGATAGAGTTCATGATAATGCTCATGACTCTATAACTACTAATGTATTATGCTAAATTAATGATTAATATCCCGTTCCTCCAAAAAAAAAAAAACTCCTTTTTTATTGATAGCCTCCCAAGCTCAAAGGAGTCCAGAATCTCTATGTAACTTTGGGCACTAAAGGATCTTTATGAACTTCAAATAAATGAGTGGCATGAAGTCAATTTTAATGTGGTGGGTGTCACTGCTTGTGTTTGATCATCAGTCTGACGTTAATGTCTATTAGAAGTCAACAGTGACATGTCCAGCAATGTACGTCAATAATACAAAAGGCATATATTTATTCAAGTTTTATAGTCAGACTAGCTTTTGGAAATTCCAAATTATGATTCACAGAGAAGGAAGCAATTCTGCAGACTTGGGAGTGAATATAACTCTGACATCCAATTCAAGGCCAGACGAGCTATCCATCTGCAATAACTCCTCACATTCAGTGAAGAGGAAGTTTATACCACTACAGCCAACAAAATATTGTGCATTAAACATGCTTAAACAAAAACGCTAATTTAATTCCAACCTAAGGAACACATATACAAAATACTGACAGATTGAGCAGCACTACAAAATTCCAGGTACTGAGTCAAAGATCTCAAGACTTTGAAGACACCACAGTCCATAGAGCAAATAAATGTCATTGATGAACACTTGAGCATCGACAGCAAGCCAGCAGTGCGAGTAAGAGAGAATACTCACAGATTTGAAAGGAAAAAATGTCACAGCCAACACACTAAATTTAAACACAATTTTTGATGAGATAAAATAATGCAATTATCAAATAGATAAGAATTTGACTTACCGTATATGTTGCAACTTGCAGCTAAACGTCAAGGAAGTACTCCTAAGAATCTATTCTTTTGTTGGCGAAATCTAAAGAGTATATAAAATAATGTGTCATACAACATGAACAAATATACTATTTGGTAACAACATAAAGTGGAAACACACAAATTATTCTTACCCAACTCAAGTTGCTCTAGATAATCAAAATTTTCCTCAACTCTAACAGGAAGTGATTCACTTCGAAGCCAATCTTGAACACATACGAGAGCTTGCAGCATTTTAGGAGTCAATGAAATCCTAAATGAATCAAGAATATGTCCTCCAGTATCAAATGCACTTTCTGATGCCACACTAGAAATGGGAATTGCTAACACATCACGAGCCATCTCAGCAAGAATAGGAAATTTACCTGAGTTTGTTTCCCACCAAAGCAAGATATCAAAGTTATCACTTCCATCCACAGCACTTTTACTAAGATACTTTTCTAACTCTGTTCTAGTATCCAAACTTTTAATATGAACTAAATATCTCATAAATTTTTGTCGCATTTCGGACAATGATGTTTTACAATGGGTTTCATTATTAATATCCAAGGTCTGACCAGATGAAGACGGTAAAAGTCGAGATCTTTCTGAATTTCTTTTTAGATACTCATCAAACAAAGAAGTCATGTATTTCATCACTTCATCTTTTATTTTTCCTCCTTTTTCTTCCCCAAACATACTCACAAGTGCAAAAGCAACAAACTCAAACTTGCACCGAGGATCCAACACACTTGCAATGAAAAACATCTTATTGTACTTCTCTGAATTACCCCAATGCTTGTCAAATTTATCTTTAATCTTCTTTGCCATCAAGCTCAACTCTACATCATCATTTTCTATCAACCTTTTCAAATCATAGTCAATCTTACATATTTCTAAAAAGTGAACATTAGATGTGACATAAATTGATCCCAAGACTTTCAAAGTAAGTTCACAAAATATTTTCAAAAATTTCACCAAATGCCTTACATTTTTCCAATCATTACTTTCAAGTGAACCTGCAGGCTTTCCATCTTCACAAACATAAGTAACAAGATAATGTAACAATCCAGGATCACGAGAACCATAACTTACAAATGCATTCTCAAGCTCTTGTGCCACATTCAACATCAAGTATATGGAATTCCACCTAGTAGGAACATCCAAGCATAGAGATTCTTCACATTTTATCTTGCTCATTTTACAACCCTCTTTAAACATCCTCCACCTTTCTGGGGATTGCCTAATGTACCTCACTGCTTGTCTAACACGTGTCACAGAATCACCCACTTCTTTCAGACCATCTTGAACAATAAGATTGATGATATGAGCCATAGACCTCATATGAAGGTGGTTACCATCCATCATATTTGTTCGCAATTTACTTAATCTTTTAGACAGCTCTTTCACCATGACATCATTTGAACTAGCATTATCAATTGTAACAGTGAACACCTTATCTAATCCCCAATCAAACAAACAGTTGAGAATAGCAGTTGCCATATTATCACTTTTATGACTAGAAATTGGATAAAAGTTTAGTACTTTTTTATGTAAAGTCCAATCTTTGTCGATAAAATGAGCAGTAACACACATATATTTGATTTTTTGTAGTGAAGTCCATGTATCAATAGTAAGACAAACTCTTTGTTCTTTTTGGAAAAAATTCCTCAGCTTTTGTTTCTCTTCACCATAAAGCTCAAAACAGTCTCTAATCACAGTACTACGGGAAGGAATCTGAAATTTAGGTTGTACGACTTTTATAAAGCTCTTAAAACCTTCCCTTTCAACAAAACTAAAAGGTTGCGCATCAACAATTATCATCCGAGCTAAAGCCTTCCTACATAGTTCTTGATCCAATTGTTCTTCATCAACTTTCCAAGGAATAAGTTTTTCCTCAACCTTTTGGCCACCTGGAATCAGTTTAAGGCCGAGTTGTCTTTGGCTAGTTTCAACATTATGTGGAAATTTCGCACACTTCCTCATATGACAAATCAGTATTGAAGCAACATCATCTATTGCATGAGCATAATAGCACTTACCACACTATTTACTCTCTGATCCTGTTTCTCCATCAGAATCAGTGAATTTTTTAAAATGTTCCCACACTATACATCCAGAGTTCAAGGTCTTCCTTTTCTTTGAATAAGTTTCTTGGTATGATGTAGCATTCATTGTTTCATTTGAACTCCCACTTTCAATCTCTTCCATCTATGAAACTAAAAAAAAAAGTGATACAACATTAACCAAATTACAAGCGAGAAAAATTAGAAAAGACAAGAGAACAGCAAAAAACATATGGTTAAGCACACGAAGTAAGAAAGTGACTAATTTATGTTTAAGCAGAAGTAAGAAAAAGCAAGATCAACCAGCAAAACCACATCCAACCTGAAATGCAAAGAAGCTATGATTTGCTACTTCCGAGAACCTTAAAATAGAACGAAAAAAAGCTAGCATCTTCAAACGTGCAATTTCTCTGCAACATGTACCGCAAAAGATAATGCAGTGTTCTAAGTCCTATATTTGAAAGAATATGAAAATTAAAGCAAAGAGATGAGTACATAAGGGTCACAAAGTACAACGACAACAACAACATAACCGTGTAATTCCACCTTGAGTGAGGTGGAGATGTTGTTTCCAATAGACCCTCGGTCTAAACATAAACTTATTTGTTCTCTATAATTAGTAATAGCAACAGAAAAAGATCCCAAGTAATTCATCCTACAAGAATTCCAAAAGCCTAAAATATGGAAATTCCCAAATGTCATCAAAGATTAGAGTACTAAACATATTAATAAGCATATGTAGCAATAAAATAAGCAATTTTGGAGAAAAAAGGAGCTTTGTAATTTCTCAAAGTAAAGATTAAAAAACAGACCTTTACAGTTGATGGAATTAGAGTTGTAGAGGAGATGAGGGGTTAGGGTTTTCTTGGGAAGAGAATTGGAGGGAAATGAGTTTGTTGGGAAAGAGCTTTTTGAATCTTGATTTGTAAAAATAAAATAAATGTCCAAATGTGCACCTAAACTATATAAAAATGAGTTAATTCAGATTTGTTCTCACTTACTCTAATAGTTTGGGTCAAAATTACTAACAAAAATTGGTTATATTTTTACATTGATTAACAGTCTAATACCTCATTGTTTAGTCCCAAAAAAAAAACACTCATAAAACTTGGCTCACCTATCGATAAATTAACTTGAAGAGAAGGGTACTGTATGAGCCTAAATCAGTTTAGGTGTACAAATCAAATTTGGATTCGGATACAAGCAATTCTTCGTATCAAAGTTAAAATAACGCGTAAAAAAGATGAAAAAGCAAGAAAAATAGCTGTATTGCAATATATGAATGTGATTACAAATTTGGGCAGCGTTTCAGTACAAATTTCTGGATGCCTATAATACAAAATGAACTACTATTTATAGGCCTAAGGGCCTTGCCCACGTTCTCCACCATCAGCAAGTGCATTCCCCACGATCTGAGCAGCAATATGGAGAAGTTAGTGGGGGCAAAGTAGTGGGCTGCAAAGCTGCTGGAACCGAGGTGGTAACCGAAGCCTTGTCTCAAGGCTTCGGTTATCTGACCTTAATGTTCGGGTAGGAGGGCGTGTCATCAAAGCCCGAATTCTAACCTGTCTTCGGTCATGCTGTTGGGAACGGGCTTCGGTGACTCAATCACGAGATCGATTACTTCTCTTCGGAGCATTAGCTCGTTTTCCCTTCGGTCTACCATCTCGAGGTGTTGACCGAAGGTGACAATTTTCACCCAATACAGATGGTCCCCCACTCCTCGGTAGACGTCGAAGTCGCCGAGGAGTGGAATGAATTTAAGCGGGAAGTCGACGTGGCCAAACCCTATCCACGAATTTCAAAAGTCGCATATCTATCGGGTCGCCGTTCCGCATTACGTGGCGGCTTTTGATAGGTCTCCGAACGATCACGCCGTCTTTTTGTTTTCTCCAACGTTTCAGTCATCATTAGCTCTTCCCAATTGCACATGTGCGATCACTATAAATACCTCACTTTCGTCTTTCCTCTCTTCACTTGAAACTCTGACTAAGAAAAAGCTTTGAAGAATTTCTGAACCAGCTTCTAAATCTGACCTTTTGATCTCCAGCATTTCTTCTTTTCACTTACCATCATGTCTGCTAATGTCTCTGCTACCAACTCTGGCCATGGCTCAAGCGACTTTGGTGAAAGATCGGAGCGTTTCGCTGCTATGGCCATGAATGATGAGGCCATAGTTTCTGTGCCACCATTGCAGGTGGTTGAAGCGGGTGGTGGCGGTGAGGCCACGTCTGCCGCTCCTGCTCCCAAGAGGCGGAAGGAGAGGGCTGGCCGTGATAGGGCTGAAGCGAGTTTACATGCAGAGCATGACATAGGCGATGACGATCGCGAGGGGGATGAAGGTGACGTCGGAGGTGATGACGCCACCAACGCCAAATGAGGTGGGCAGCTCGGTTGGCGTCGCCGAGGTGAGTGGGACAAGTAATCCCAGAGGCGAGACCGAGGCTGGGCCGTCAAAGAAATCGAAGAGGAAAATCCCTCTCGAGGTCGAGATCGACCCTCGATTGGTGATTCCTTCTAGTTTCAACAACGACTAAGATTTAAAGGTTCACGCTCAGTCAGATGCCCAAAAGGGGAAAAAGAGGAATATTCCCGTCCACATCACACCGAGTATCATAATTGAAGAGAGGCTTGAATCTGTTTGGGCTGATTGTCGTTGGGGGCCCGAGGTGGAGATCAGGATCCCCGCGCCTGGCTCGGCAGTGTCTACGCATGTTGAAGGGTATTCTTCGGTCTTCACCTACCCTTTCACCATAGGGTTCAACTTGCCAGTACATCCCATCATCGATGTATTTTGCAGATCTTACAATCTCTGTCTAGCCCAACTTGGGCCCGAGGTTTGGAGGGTCGTCCAAGCCCTCGAGTATTTGAGTAACAAAGCTGGTTTGCCTTTCACTTTTCAACATTTAGTTTCACTCTATTATCCTTACTTTCACAAAGTCGGGGTAGTCGCTCTTCTGCCTCGAGGTTCTTATGCCATTTTGAGTAAGAGCGAGGACCATGGGGATCGAGGTTGGAACGATGGATATGTGCTCATTCCCACGAGGTTGTTGTCAACCGAACCTGGCTTTCCCGAAGTATGGAATGCTCAACGTAAGTGCCCGCTTCCGCTCTTCCCTCGGTTTTTGGATTGTCATAACTGTTGCTTACCCTTTCATCTTTGGTTTGCAGCTGAAAAAGTCCCAGTTAACCCACCAAGGAATTTTCTTGGGTGGGTTACCGAGACTATGCAAATGAAGACGCGCCCCGAGCGGCAGTGGATGGTGTTGGCCGGTTTGGAAGAGAACCGATGGGCGTGCAAGAGGCATGGTGAGTCGTTGATGACTTCGGTCCCTTAGACTCGCTTCGAGCCATTGGGTTCTAATTTCTCTTGGTTTGATATATTCATGCAGGTCTTCCAAGCAAGGCTATGAGAGACGCCGACGAGGAAGAAGAAGCAGAGATGGACGTCGAGGGGGGAGGAGAGGAAAGAGGCAAGAAGGAGAAGAAGAAAAAAGAGAGTACAGTGCTCAACATCGCCGAGGGCGTTGCCCAAATGGCGACCCTGGCGAAGCGGCTCATTGATGTGAAAGCCAAAGTTTTATCTAGCCCGGGGACCTCACAAGGTGAAGAGGTTTTCTTAGGTCGGTTTTCTTGCGTTTCCACCATCACACACACTTATGTTAAACAAGTTGCTTCTCTTCCTTCCCCAGGTGCTAAAAGAAAGAGGGTCACTTTGAAGCAGACGGCCAAAGCGAAAGGACCTCGGGTAGAAGAGGCTGTTGCTCCCGCTGCTGAAGCACTGATCACAAAGCGCCGGGGGCTTGTCGATGTACCCAGCGATGAAGAGCTCCCCCCTTTGATCCCCGAGGAAAGGCCAGATCTAGCCGCCGAATCCATTCCCGGAGCAAGGCCCGAAGTTGGTGGGACGACTGAGGTCATAAATGTGGAGGAGTCTGACCAAGAGACTGCAAAGCGAAAAGGCAAGGCTAAAGTGGGTGAAGGCCTGATCAAAAGCACGGTTAAAGCTTCTCGAGCCTCGCCGAAGCCTACAAACATTGCATCTCGGGCTTTGGAGATATATCCCGATGCTAATTTGCTAGATGCCACGAAAGAGGATATCATGAACCTTGATGGCTTACTTGGCCCTGCCGAAGCTCATGCCCTTCGGAACCTCAGCCCCATGAGTTTGATGGGCGTCTCCGCCGCTTCAGCTCTTCGGGTAAGTTTTAGTGTGAATTTTACATGGTTGATCTCACTATTTTGCGGGTTCTGACATCGTGTTTCAAATGCAGAGTTTGGTCCTTGCACTGCAAGCTGTTCACCTTGAGCACGACCGAGCTAAAGAGCTTCAAGCAGCTGCTGCCGCTTGGGACGATCAGAAGAAGGTTTTCAAGGGGCAAGTTGCCAAGCTAGAGACTCGATTCACAATTCTGAACAATGAGCTAGAGAGCGCTAATGAAGCCTCGGCGAAAGCTGAGGCTGACCTTCGTGTGGCTGTGGAGTCTGCTGAAGCTCGTGTCCAAGCTGCGACAAGTGAATTTACTGCTGAGCGCTCGAGGTTGAGCCTTGAAAATGCCCGCCTTGAGGCCGAACTTTTCAGGGCCAAGACCGAAGTGCTTGAAGCAGGCGAGAAGTATCGTAGCAAGCTTGGGGAGTATAACGCCAAACTCGTTGAGCTGCAAAGCCAAGTGGATGAAGTGCTAGCCCTTCGGGGCAAAGTATCCAAGCTCGAAGGCAGAATCGCATACCTTAATGAGCGAGCCGAGGTTAGGGCAACAAGGGCAAAGTTTGAAGAAACATGGTCGTTGTCAAAACCAGGCTTAGCGCACTTGAGCAGGTTCAGGCCGGGCAGATCGTGCTTGAGGACGAAATTGTCAAGGCAAGGGAAGCTGCTGCCGAGGCTCAAAGGAATGTGGATGAACTCCCTTCGAGCGAAGGATCAGATGATGAAGAAGGCGATAGCGCCGAAGAGGGCAGTGGAGATGCCGATGGGGCGTAGCCTTTGTATTTTGCAAATACTTTGATGTTTTTCCTTTGTTTTTGGGCCTTCGTGCCTTTTTTGGACATTAGCCTTCGGGCTTTCATGCTTGTGTTTTGGACCTTCGGGTCATTTTTTGGATATAAATAATCCCAGCCTTCGGGCTTTTAATGAAAGACTATCTTTGCTTTGTGAGTTTCGTGTGTTGGCTTTTCATATATACCGAACACTTTGAAAATAAATGATATGCTTGCAAGGCTTGACTAAATTCAATCGATGCAAACTTAGGGCGACGTCTCGCCCTCGAGTCGATGCATTGTGCAGCTTCGGTGTGCAAGGTTTATATAGATAAAATGAATGAAACCAAAGTCACTTTATATGAGTGGAAACAAAGTCATTTTATTGATATCTACGAGCCCGAAAAAGGCTGTTTACATGAAACCAAGTCGAAACGGACCTTGGGTAGAAAAAAAAAACAAACTTTCAATAAAAGCAAATTGATCGCACGCCTCTATCGGGCTAATTACAGTGTACTAAATCTAATCCTCGGGCATGAGTCCTCGGTTGTCGGATAGATAAGCTTCGGTTGGGAGGCTCGATATCGACCTCGTTATCAACCCTTCTCTCTCCCCCCCAGTATTCGGTTCTGAATCTTGGTGAAGATCCGAGCACTGGAAACGGTTCGGTTCGCTTCCTGAAAAGGTCAAGCAAAAAGATGGAACGAGGAGCAAGTTAGTACATTTTTTATAAATGATTTGAATGGGCCGGGGCTCCCGAGGTACATATGGCCGTCCCTTCGGGTGCCATGGGAGCGTTATTCGGCTCGGGGCTATTTAATTGGAAAAGAACTGAAAGATATTTACCTCGGCTAAAAGTAGTATCGCTTCAGATGGGAGATGTTCCAATTCAGGGGTTCGGGTTCTCCTTGAAGAGACTCGATTTGGTAAGAGCCTTTTCCAATGATTGCTTTGACCTTATAGGGTCCTTCCCAATTTGCAATAAGCTTTCCCCCGTTATCCTCCTTTGTTGATTGGTTCACAGTTTTCAACACATAATCTCCAACCTTGAAGTCTCTAAATTTAGCTTTCCTGTTGAGGTAAGCCTCGATCTGCCTTTTTTGGGCAACAAGCCGAACCAAAGCTAATTCCCTCTTCTCTTCGAGCAAATCTAACTCAATGCGCATTGCCTCTTGGTTAGCGTCTTCGGCTGTGTGAGCATACCGAAGACTTGGTTCGCCAACTTCTACGGGGATGAGAGAGTCCATGCCATAGGCTAGTGAGAAAGGAGTCTCACCGGTGCTGCTCTTCTCCGTTGTTCGCATGGCCCATAATACCCCGGGCAACTCCTCGGGCCAAGGACCTTTTTTCTCGTCGAGTCTTTTCTTCAAATTTTCAATTATGATCCTGTTTGAAGACTCAGCTTGGCCATTGGCACTTGGGTGATAGGGAGTCAAGGCGATTCTTTTGATCCCCCATTGCTTGAAAAAATCAGTAATGGCTGCCCCCATGAACTGTTTACCATTGTCACAAGCAATTTCTCTCGAGACGCCGAACCTATAGATGATATTCTTTCTGATGAAGTCGATCACTTGCTTTTGCTTTACTTCGGTGAGAGCCGCCGCTTCCACCCATTTTGTAAAGTAATCGGTCAACACTAAGATGAAACGAACACCACCTTTTCCTTTGGGTAATGGTCCCACGACATCCATTCCCCATTTCATGAAGGGCCATGGTGATACCACCGAATGAAGAGGCTCAGCCTGTTGGTCGATCATCCGCCCATGGCGTTGGCATTTATCACATTTTTGCACGAAGGCCTTCACATCGGCGCTGATCGTGGGCCAATAATATCCAGCTCTTAACAACTTACGCACCAAGGATTTTCCCCCTGAGTGGTTGCCACATTCGCCCTCGTGCACTTCGGCCATCACGTATCTTGCCTCTTCGGGACCCAAGCACTTGGCCATCGGGCCGCAGTACAACCTTTTGTATAAGTTGCCCTCAATCAAGTGATACGAGGCGGCTTGGGTCCTCAACTTCCTTGCTTCTTTTCTATCCTGGGGGACAGTCCCCGAGTCGAAGTAGGAGATGAACTTACTTCGCTAATCCCAACGGTTATCCACTGAGTTAACTTGCAATTTCATCTCTCTCATTTGAGCCGATAGCAACCGAACCACTGAGTCAGTCCCCGAGTGGTTTCGTCGATCGCCGAACCAAGATTCCCCAAGGCGTCAGCCTCGGTATTTTCCTCCCGAGGCACTTGTTTAATTTGCCATTCTTGGAACTGTGCTAAGATCCTTTGTGCTCGATCCAAGTATAGCTGCATTCTGGGCTCCCGAGCCGTATAATCACCGAGGATCTGGTTGACTACCAATTGTGAATCACATCTCAGTTCGATTCTTTCGACCCCCATTTCTTTAGCCAACTCCAAACCTGCTAGAGCTGCTTCATATTCCGCTTCGTTGTTGGTCACCTTTTTGAACCGGGCCGAATGCCTGACCTTTTCCCCGGTGGGTGCCCTCAATACGATGCCTAACCCCGAACCTTTGGAGTTTGTTGCCCCATCGGTGTATAGTACCCATAGTCCCGAAGGGGATCCTTTTGCCATGGAGTTTTCCCTTTCCGCCTCGGGTAAAATACCAATGCTAAAATCAGCCACGAAGTCTGCCAAGACTTGGGACTTAATGACAGTCCGAGGTTGATAAGTAATGTCGTACTCTCTTAGTTCTACCGCCCATTTGGATAACCTCCCCGACAACTCTGGTTTGTGCAGTATATTTCTCAAGGGGAAGGTGGAAACTACTGCTATTGGATGACATTAGAAATAGGGCCGTAGTTTCCGAGCAGTGATAAGCAAAGCGAGGGCTAATTTTTCTAAGTGTGGGTACCTGGTTTCAGCATCAAGGAGTGTCTTGCTCACATAATAGATGGGCTGTTGTTTGCCATCTTCTTCTCGAACCAGCACGGCACTGACTGACACCTCGGACACCGCCAAATATACCAGCAATGTCTCTCCTTCCTTTGGCTTGGCAAGCAACGGTGCGTTAGCCAAATATTGTTTCAAATCTTTCAACGCTTGTTTACACTCCGGTGTCCACTCGAAGTGATTGTTTTTTCTCAGAACGGAGAAGAACTTGTGGCATCGCTCCGAAGACCTTGAGATGAAACGACTCAAGGCAGCGACTCGGCCAGTCAAGTGTTGAACTTCCTTTACCCCGGTTAGCTCCTCGGGGATTTCCTCAATAGCTCTGATTTTATCTGGGTTGGCTTCGATTCCTCGTTCAGAGACAATAAAACCCAAGAACTTGCCTGATCCTACGCCGAAGGCGCACTTCTCAGGGTTCAATTTCATACCATATTGCCTCAATACAGCAAAAGCTTCCCTCAGATGATTCAAATGATCCTCCATTCGGATCGATTTGATGAGCATATCGTCTATGTAGACTTCCATAGACTTACCAATGTACTCTTTAAACATGCGACACACTAACCTTTGGTATGTCGCCCCGGCGTTCTTCAAACCGAAGGGCATCACTTTGTAACAGAAGGTACCTCGGTCTGTGATGAACGAGGTCTTCTCTTCGTCCTTTGGGTCCATGAGAATTTGGTTATACCCCGAGTATGCATCCAGGAAAGTTAATAGTTTATGTCCAGCCGTGGAGTCTATTAACCTGTCAATTTGTGGTAGTGGATATGAGTCTTTGGGGCAAGCTTTGTTTAGGTCAGTGTAATCTACGCACATTCTCCACTTGCCATTCTTCTTCGGTACAACCACAACATTGGCCAGCCACTCGGGGTATTTCACTTCTCTAATGAAGCCGTTTTCTTGCAATTTGGCGGTCTCGTCCTCGATCGCCTTCTTTTAGACCCCGTCGTGAAGTCTTTTCTTCTGCTTCACCGGGGTAAATTTTGGGTCTATATTCAGTTTGTGGGTCATGATCTCCGGATCGATACCCGTCATGTCTGAATGTGACCATGCAAAACAATCATGGTTGGACTTTAAAACTTCTATGATTGCCTTTTTCGACTCCGGGTCCAACTCCGAGCCGATGAATACTTTCCTATCGGGGAAATCATTCAATAGAGTGAAAGATTCCAACTCTTCAATAGTTGAGTCCTCGGCTTTTTGCTTCCGAGGCTCTTGAATACAAGTTGGAACCTTTTCGACTTCTCCTCGGGCGTCCTCCCCGCTCGACCCCGAATCCAGTCGTTGCTATTGTTTTGGCCCAACCGGGGCGACTCCACTCTTTAGCGCAACCGAATAGCACTCCTTTGCTACTCGTTGTTCCCCCTTGATTGACCGAACCCCCCAAGATGTGGGGAATTTAATCACTTGATGTAGAGTGGAAGGGACAGCTTCCATGGAGTGGATCCATGGCCTTCCGAGGATCACATTGTAAGCTAGATCCTCGGGCAGAACTTGGAACAGTGTCTCCTTGGTAACCCCCTCGGCGAATGTTTTGAGTGTGATATCACCCAATGTTTTCTCCGTAGAGTTGTTGAAGCCAACTAACACTGTTGACTTGGAAACAACTTCCCCCTTCAACCACATCTTCTTAACAGCCCCGTAGCTAATTATGTTAACTGAGCTACCGGGGTCGATAAAGACTCTTTTGATGTCAGAGTCATTGATTCTCAACATGATAACTAGAGCGTCGTGATGAGGGAACATCATCTCATCACAGTCATCGTCGTCGAACACAATATCATTGCCCGAGCCTCCAACTCGGGTTCTTTTCTCCGTGGTGATGGAGAGCTTGGCAAATTTTTTGGCCGCGGCGAAGTTCACGCCGTTCACTTCTGACCCCCGGTTATAACATTCACTACTCTCTCCGGGGGTGGAGCACGAGGTAGCTGTCCATCACCTCGGTTCTTGGAAAAGTTGTCTTTCCCTTTGTCAGTGAGGAAGTCGGCCAAGACTCCCTTCTTTAGCAGGTGGGCTACCTCGAGGCGAAAAGCTTTGCAGTCCTCGGTTCTGTGGCCATAATCTGCGTGGAATTCACAATGCAGATTGTGGTCTCTCTTGTCTGCCGGGGTCCTCATATCTTTGGGAACCCTTACCCCGGCTGTCCCCTTGACAACATTGACCAGCTCCGAGGTCGATATGTTGAAGTTATAATCTTGGATCCGGGGGAGATCCTTTTTAGGGACCGAAGCGGAGCTCGAGGGGTTTCTTTGGTTCACGTTGGGTTGAACCTCCCCCCCAAGCCTTTGGCTTATATGAGAGGCTGGGTATGAATTACCGAGGGTGTTTCCCAACCTCTGGCTAACATGCTGCCTCGTCGAAGTGTAAGGTTCATACCTCCCCTTCGAGTTACCTCGTGGTGCCTCTGCGCGATTTGAAGAGTCACCTCGGTTATGTTGATGATAACCTCGGTTCTTAAACTCCGCTTCCTCTAACCTGATTTTGGAGTAAGTGCGTCTATGCAGATCCTCCCACGTCAGGACCTGATATTGTTGTAATTCTTTACGCAATTCAGCGGCAGCGCCAGAATTGCGACTATTGATACCCTTTTCAAATGCCATGATGGCAAGGTATCATCCATCCGAGGCAACTCCATGCGTTCAGCGTGGAATCGCTCAAGAAACTCTTTAAGTGGCTCACCGGGCCGCTGCTTCACCTCACATATATCCTCCTTCCTCTGGAGGATCTTTTGCGCCCCGGTGTGAGCCTTGACAAAGGCGCTGGACATTTCTTTAAACGAGGAGATTGACCCCGCTGGCAAGCACAAATACCACCGAAGAGCCCCTTTTTCTAACGACTGACCGAACTTCTTTAAGAACATCGACTCGAGCTGCGTAGCTGTTAAGTCGTTGCTCTTCACCATGGCCATGTATTCCCTTATGTGCTCCTTGGGATCAGTCGTCCCATCATACTTTTTCAGGAATATAAGTTTGAAGCCCGGGGGAGTTGGGGCTGGGGCTGCTTCGGGCTTATAGGGCTGCTCCCTGTATTGCTCGATGTCGAGGTCGTCTTCCTCCTTATTTATCCCCGGCAAGGCGCTTTTCCACGCGCGCCTCAATGCGAGCCTCGATTTCCCTACTCATTCTTTCAACGTCGACTGAGGACGTTGTTTCCGCCACGGTGGGAAACGTCCCGAAGTGTGGCGTGGCAGTTGGGTTGTTCCCCGAGCCCCCAGACGTGGTCCCGTTGTGAGGTCCCCCTGTTATCGCGCCCGGAGGAACGAAGGGCGGGATGCCTCCACCAGGAGCCGAAGGCTGGGCACTGTTTGGGGCAGTGCTATTCCTCACTTCCAGTGAAGCGCGGAATTCGGCATTGATGCTAGCTTGCTCATCCTGTTTACTTTGGAGAGCTCTTAGCGTGGTGACAACATACATCTGGAATTCTTCAGTTGTCATTGGGGCGAGGGGTTGTTGGTTCAGTGGAACGTCAACCCGATCGTTATTGTTACCATTGTTATCGTTATTAGCCATAACGTTGAGCCGCAAACTTTTGACAAAGAACGGATTTGGAACTTTGGAACAAAGCGTTACTGCTTATATCCCCGCAGACGGCGCCAATTTGTATGGGCCTAAATCAGTTTAGGTGTACAAATCGAATTTGAATTCGGATACAAGCAATTCTTCGTATCAAAGTTAAAATAACGCGTAAAAAAGATGTAAAAGCAAGAAAAATAGCTGTATTGCAATATATGAATGTGATTACAAATTTGGGCAGCGTTTCAGTACAAATTTCTGGATGCCTATAATACAAAATGAACTACTATTTATAGGCCTAAGGGCCTTGCCCACGTTCTCCACCATCAGCAAGTGCATTCCCCATGATCTGAGCAACAATATGGAGAAGTTAGTGGGGCAAAGTAGTGGACTGCAAAGCCGCTGGAACCGAGGTGGTAACCGAAGCCTTGTCTCAAGGCTTCGGTTGTCTGACCTTAATGTTCGGGTAGGAGGGCGTGTCATCAAAGCCCGAAGTCTAACCTGTCTTCGGTCATGCTGTTGGGAACGGGCTTCGGTGACTCAATCACGAGATCGATTACTTCTCTTCGGAGCATTAGCTCGTTTTCCCTTCGGTCTACCATCTTGAGGTGTTGACCGAAGGCGACAATTTTCACCCAATACATGTACTAAAGAAAATGTTGATGAAAGTTATGGAACTTTTGAATTAAGAAAACAAGAAGATGGGGCAGTGGTGGAGATGAAATCAAGTTCATTTTAGTAAATTGAAGGTGGTATAAATAGTGAGATGAGTATGATCATTAGTAGAAATAAAATTGAAAATGGTTGATATTCTATTGTGAATGGAAGAAGAAGCTACTCAAGTTGGTAAAAGATCCAAATATGCTCTTAAACCTGCTGCGTTAATGGTACACATCAATCTTAGTTACTCAATTACCGTAAATATAGTCCCCACTCGTGTAATCATAATGCTAGATTTGACCCTAGTTCATGGCCAATTTTGGACCTTTGTACTAAAACTACTAAACGTGCTACACATTTTGTATATTCACCACATTCTATACAAAATTGTACGTACTAACTTCTTAGAAATCATAGAAATAAAACTTAAGCAAATATAAACCGACCATTTTCTTGTAAGAATATTTTGTATCTTATATTTAAATTATGGTCTCTTCTAACTTTCATCTCACTATATTGACAAGGTTGGCCTCGAATGTGTTGGATTTGATTTTTTTTTATCGGATGTCCTCCAAGGAACGGCTCTGTTTATATTATCTGTTTTATTCATGTTTCTTCGTCATTAGTTGAGTTAAATCACATTTGCAGATAGCTGCAGAATAACTTCACTCACTTCTAATTTATAGTCTGTTTGGCATTGCTTCTCCAAAGCTAAAAGTGTTTTTTGGATTTCTGAGGTGTTTGGCAAAAGAAAAAAAAATATTTTTAGCAGAAGCACTTTTTCTGCTTTTGGGGAGAAACAGATATTTGTAGTTTCTCCCAAGCAGAAGCAGTTTATTAATTTTTTCAAGATAAAAATATACTTACAAAAAATTCTTATTTAACAAACTATCCCTCATTAATTAACCACATCTATCTCAAAATAAAATTATATTACTCTTTTTCATTTTTTTTTCTTTCTACATACTTTAACAAATCCTCTTTCTTTAGGACTAATTTTTATTTCTAGGTATTTCTCTCAATCCTATGTAGCCTTATTTTCTCTGCCAAAACTACAACTACAATAACAAATTTCTTGAGTCACTTAACAATTTCTTAAGGTATGTAATCTTTTTAATTTGCTTCAAATATAATTTTAAGATTGTATTTATTTAGATTTTTACTGAAAATATAAGTGATGGTTAATCTTACCTACTTCGAATTTTGGTATGATCGTGAAATACAGAAATTTTTACCTTTTACTTTATGTTTTATATTTTAACTACATTTTTTTAATTAAAATTTTTTATGATAAATATTTAATATTATTATTTTTATTTCTAATAATTCAAATATAAAATGAACTTGGATGTCCTTTTCGTAATTTGACACTCAAAAGTACTTTTTCGTTAATATTAACCAACTACACAAATTATTTATCAAAAGTATTTCTCCACTGAGTTGTCTAAACACAAACTGCTTATTATCCAAAAGTACTTTTTGGAAAAGTATATTAAACTACTTTTCAGAATAAGCAGTTTTTTTTGCAGCAATCTCAAATAGGCTCTTAGGAGCCATTTGGTACGCCGCGTTAAAAGTTAATACCTGTACTAAATTTCTCATAAAGTTTATGCAGTGTTTGGTTTGTTTTGCAAGAAGGTATAAAAATCAACACTAATAATGCAGCGTTTGGTTTGGATTTAGAAACATGCACTAATAATACTCGCATAGATTAATGAGGGAATCTATGTATTATTTTATGCGAGATAGGAGGTGGAATAATAATGCGAGTATTAGTTATGTAGGTATAAAATATTAAAAGGACAAATATGTCCTCACCTCTCTTTACATTATACGCTTTGTATCAATCAAGCTAAATCTATTGAAGATTAAATATTAAAATACATAATTCAAATTATGAAATATATAATAATTTTTTAATACAACAAACTATTCATTAACCAAGATATAATACATGTATAACCAATACCTGCATTAATTATACTTGCATAGCTAATACTTGTATTGATAATATCCGCGTAAACAACCCGTTAGTACTAAAGATGACTTGCCGTAGTTTTCGCCAATAATTTAAAAACATGTACATATTGCAGTAGGCAATAGTATCCTGGATAGGCATGAGAGAAACACAAGGTCAACAAGATAAACAATTCGAAGTCATGAAAACAAGTCCAATCCCCCCTTAAACTACCAACCTCTCCTCCCCAAAGGAAATAAACAATAATGAGTTACAGTAAGATGTTAAGTCAGCAACAACAAATTCCTTTCATTACAATTGCCATCCGAATAAGGTAACAGTGATCAAGAGACTAAAAGAAATGGACAGAACAGTCAACCAAAGTTCTGCTACTGCAGCACTTGATAGAGGAAGTCTTTTTTGGACAAAATGTTGGTTATGGTGTCCGTGATTGTTAAAGCTATATTAAATAAGTAGAAGTGTGGAACATATAAAAGTGTGTGTTTTCCAACAATTTAAATAGTCACACAATTCAACATGATAACAGAACAAATAGAGGTTCTAGGTTCAATTTTCGCAACCACCCACTATCAAAAAAGCATTTTTCATATGCTTGGCCATGAAAGCCAATTAGACCCACATGTGAGTGGAGTTGTTGAAGATATAACTAAAATGGTCACACATTACACAATGATATAGAGGAATTGGTTAATATTTTCAGAATCAAATTCTTGGCAATGAAGAAAATTGCATCAGCTTCCAAAGTGGGAGACCCTTGCAACGTTCATTCCTCTAAAATCTGCTAACGCTAAAAGTATTATTGAGGTATGCGTCATTCAACAGCGGCTATCTAGAAACAGAAACAAAATTTACAGGACATAATTAAAATGTTTAGATGTCTACAAGATAGAATCCAGTATGCAGATTGGTTCATCCAGCTATTTCACTTCAACTTCCCAAGTGTGATAGCCTTTTTTAGTATCACCAGCCCCCACGTAGGAACTTATCTAGTATATAACTGTGTCAGCCGTAAGGAATCAAATTGACAACATAATAACCCACCATTTGAACACAGATAATATCTTTGTTCTTTTCCAAATGAAACTACACAAAGAAAATGTCAAAGAACCCCACCAGGCCATAAACCAAATAAATATCTTACCAGCCAACATGCAAATATGTGAGGACGTAGAGTCCTATCATTTTGATACTAGAACACCACATTCCAAAAGTCATAGTTCATTCTCCGACCACAACAGAAGCAAGCCAAAAAAAAAGAGAGGCTAATCTATAATAGATGACATACAGTATTAGTTGCTTACACAGTCAGATCATCTCCAATGCAATCTGCACTGAGTTTATAAAACCACTTTCTAATTAAGAAAGCAAAGCGAATTATCAAGCTACCTATGCTATCAATGAACTGGAACTATAATATTCCAGCAAGACCACTACTTTTCCAAGGTCATTAAGCCTCACAATATTTGAGTTCTCAGTGGAGAGTTGATAAGATCCAAATTGGAGCCAAAGCGCCAACCATCAAGAGCCAAGCATGAGAGCACAAAGGATACAAGGCAAGGACACCGGAGGAGGGTTCGAGAGTGATTTGGAGTCATGGACTTGAGCGCCAATGAGGGAGAACCGGCTACGGACCAAGGAGGAACACTTAGAGTCCATTTTGAGCCGTTTCCAAGTCTCCCAAGAAGGAGGCGGACCGCCCATTGGACTAGGCGGACCGCCTAGTTGACTACACCTCTCAGGATCTCTGGCCGCCTACTGCAGAGGCGGACCGCACATTTTTCCAGGCTGGGCGCCTACTCTGGGCGCCTACTATTCAGGCGGGGCGCCTAGTGTGCTGAAGGCCTATCCGGGTTTCCTACTTATTTTGAGTGTAATTCCAACTATAGCCCTAAGTGACATGTATTGTTTTGACTAGACTTAGGGGCTATTTAGACATTTTATTTAGAAGTGTGGTGAACCTATAAATACCACACTTAGTCATTTATTTGAATTAGCTAGTTTTGAAGATAGAATTGAGAGATAGAATAGGCTAGGCCTTTCTTGTTGAAGCGTTGACTTCGTGTATCTCTTACGTTGAATCCATGGAGGATCACCGCTAGTGTGAGTCCCGTTTAATGGTTCAAGTCTCTTCTCCCTTTTGAATTAATCTAATTGTTTAGCTTGATTCAATTCTTTCTTCTATTTCTATTCTCCCCAATCCCTTACTTTCTTGTTATCTTGTGATTGTTGCTTCCGCATCCTTGTTATTTGCTTCCGCCTATCTGGGTCTTATCATTTGGTATCAGAGCAAGGCTCGGGTTTCGTTCTTACGAATCCACGTTCCTTGTTCATCCTATCTTTACTTTATTGTTATTGTTCTTGTTCTTGAAGAAAAGAAGAAAAACAAAAAAATTGAAAAAAAGTGAAAATTACAAAAAAATTCTTATTGTTGATTGGATTTGATGATTCCTTTGGTGTTTGATATCGGGGATTGATCTATGATGATTACCCGTTAATTTGGTACCCTTGTTATATGATTTGGTGTTGAGAATCAAAAGTTGAAAAAAATCAAAAAACCCCAAAATTGAAAAACCCTTGAATTTGATTGAAATTTCTTGATTTGGATTCGTTATGGATTGGGTGTTGTTATAAATCATTGGGGATTGATTGGAGTAGTTGAAAACACCATTGGGTACCTTCGGATTGGAAAAAAATACCTTGGAACATCGAAATTTGGGTGCAAAAGGGCCAAAAACCCGTTTTCGGACCGTGCTGAGAAGCCCAGTAGGCGGACCGCCTACTCCTAAGAGGTGGACCGCCTCTTTTCATGCTACTCTCTGGATTTTGAGTAGGCGGGGCGCCCACTTTACAGAGGCGGACCGCCTACTCCTGGGAGGCCTCCGTTTGGCTTCGTTTCGTGTCTTTTTGTGATCCGTTTGCTTCCGTACCTCTTGGTTAGTGTTTCTAAGGTATTAGTCCTACTTTATTAACACTAATCTTTGATTCCTTAGGGTGTTGTGTGTCTTGAAGTCTTTACTTAAAGTCGTAGAATTTGCTTGCTTCAAGTGCGCACTAGACTAGCTTCCGTTCATCGAGTCGCATTAACTCCATTCCGAACCGTTACTTGGGTGCATTAGCTGATTGGTCTTGCCATTGTGATTACTAAGAGACAAGAAGGTCTTGAGTGGAAAAAGGCTTGAGTGGTGAGAACAATAGAGTGAGGTCATAAAAGCCAACGACCTTGAGTGTATACACGAGAGGAAAGAAAATTGAGTGACATCTCTTGAGTGATACACGTGAGGGAGTGAACTTGTGAGGTCCTTAACTCTTTGGTTACAACTATGGCATCGGATGACGATTGTGGAGGGTATGACTCATGCGGAGATGATGGAGACTATGGTTCCTATGATGGTGATGATGGGTATTGCTATGACGATTCGGGGAACCACGGCTCCTATGATGATGAAGCGGGTCACTATGTTGATTATGAAGATGAAGAAGACTATGGGGCTTTCGAAGATGAATGTGAAGAATCTTATGCTCCAAGTCAAGAATATGAAGATAGTGACGCTTCAAGGTATGATGATCCTACTTACTCTTCTTGTGATGAATTTGAACATGATGGTAGTGACGTAGAGAGAATTGATGATGAGGTTGATTATGCGGATTATGCATATGCATCTTCTCTTGATGTTGCTTGTGGTGTGCAAGAGAGTGGTAGAGGACCTTCCATTAGTATGGGAGGTGGTGGTGGTTGTTCCATGGGAAATGGGAGGTTTGCATCTTCTAGTTCCCATGTGAAGGGTGAAAGGAGAAATGGTATTGCTCTTGCCGTTACGGGGGTGCATCGCTCTAGTAGTGGTGGTAGAAGTGGTGCTATGGGCTATGGAACCAGGGCGAGAAGCAATTATGGGTTCCATAGTGGTACTCCTTCCCCGACTTTCAACAACGCTTCTAATGTTGGAAGAGTGATGGGAAGTGGAGGTTATGCTAGTGGTGTTGCTAGGAGAGGAGGATTGAGGAAGATCCAAGTTGATAGTGATGGATATCATGAAGTTCCAAGATCTTACTTGGATGATCCTATACTACACTTGGGTCTAAGGAGGTTTCTTGTTGAGGTGGAAGGTATTGGAGGGTACTTGCTCAAGATTGGTAACACCGATACCAATTGCATTAGTACCTCGGTGGTTGATGAGCTAAGGCTACCTTGCTATGCCTTGGAGTATCCTTATGACTACTACGGAGTGTGGGTTTCCAAGCAAGCTCGGGTGTGCATATCTCATGGAGGTTATTGGGGTTATATGTGGTATCATGTGTACCCCATGCAACATTGTCATGTGTGGTTAGGTGAGTCATGGTTGCAAAGCAAGATGGTGCGATATAGTAATGTGAATGATAAGTATTACCTCGGCCAAGGCCCAAAGATTTATGACTTTGAGCCTATTGGGGTAAAGATCAAGTCACCTCCTAGTGTACCTCCTAGGTCTATGCAAAGGGAAAAGGAGCAAGAACCTCATCCTATGGTTGAAAGAGTGCAAACAAGAAGTCCTACAATCACGAGCAACGGTGGGACTAGTGCAAGAAGACAGTTGACAATTGTCGACAAGGTGAACCCCAAGCCACAAGCTCCAAAGCCAAGTGGTTCACCAACAAAGAAGAAAGAGATCTCAAGTGATGAGTCTCTTAGTCCTAGATTCCGGGTGGATGTTAAAAGTCCACCTACTCCGGCTATGGGTATTCTTGGGCCTCGTCCCAATTCACCCGAATTTGAGAGACAAAAGATTGAAAGGAGTAAGGGAGTGACCGGTGACATTCCTCGAGTGGAAAAAGGAGAGGATGTGTTGAGTGATGTGAGTGGAATGTCACCACCCGAATCTACACCTAACCTTGAAAAGAAAATGAGAGAAAAGAAAGAGGGAAAAAAAAGTGAGGACACCCCTTATTCTAACCTTAACCCTTTATCTTTTTCTCCTATTCTTGTGAATGCTTGTGTAGGTACTCTTGGAGGCAAAGCAATGGAGCCTCAATCATGTCCCAAGAAGGATAGACAAGGTGAAGAAACTCTTCAATGTGAGCTTCAAGGTGAAGAGACAATCCATGACATTTCAAATGCATTGAGTGAGCAAGATGGCCACTTAGAGGTAAGTGATAGTTCTTCCCTTGAACATGTTACTTCCTTGTCTTATGGTAGTGTTTGTGGTAACTCAACACTAGTTGATGATTTGTATGATTACAATGTGTTTGCAACTAGTGTAGAGTCAAATGGTCAACTTGTGTGTGATTGTGAACCACTAGTTGAGAGGGATGATAAGCCACATCATGATGTGAGCTCGGTTTTCATTGAACCTCTCATTAGTGAAGGATGTGTAGTTGACCCTATTTGTGATCCTTGTTATGACACTCCACCTATATTTGATAAAGGGGAAGATGAGTTGAATGAATACCCTATCCTCTCCCTTGATGAATTGCTTGATAATGGTGGGCCTATGTGTTGTAGTGAGGTTTGTAGTGACCTTGAGGAGTCCCTAGTGAATGAGATGGATCGAATTGTTTTCAATGACTCCTCGGGTGAGAGTGAAGAACCTAGTCTTGATACCATGTTTTTGGATTACCATGAATTTGAAGTGCATGCTTTTACATTTCCATTGTGTGAACATGATCTCATTTGTGGTAGCGAATTGTATCGGACTAGGATTGGCAATAGAATAGAACCTCCATGGTTTGAAAAGTTAGACTCTATGGATGATCCATTATTTGGAACTCCAAGTGGGATGAGTGGTCTTGATTTTGGTTGTGTTAAACCATCTTCTAGTAGTCCTAACCTTCATTGTGTGGACTATAATGATGAAGGGCCAATTTTGGAGACCTTCCTTTGGAGTTTGGCTAGTGAGGAAGATTGTCTTGGAGTTGGAATGGGAGGAGGGGAAGTCACTCTTGGTGTGTGTAAGAGTGCTTCCAAGAAGGGGAGTGGAGTATTCGATGTTAGTTGCCGCTTGAATTATGTTGCTTACTCCATCCCATATGTTGAACACACCTTGAGTGTTGAGCATGCCAAAGCTCGATGTGATGACCATAAGCTTGGAGGTCATAAGGAACTTAGTTGCTTAATCTTGCATGTTCCATATCATATTGATCTCTTTGCTTGTTATGGTAGTGAGTACTTGTCGTTGTTGAGCCGAGAACTTGTTATTTCCTTTGGGAACATAAGCTTCTTGATTAGTATTGATGCTTGGCTCTATCATAAAAGTGTGATTTTCACATCACTTGTACTCACTCTTGTTGGACTTTCCTACTCTTGTAGTGGGAAGTTTTTGTGTGTTCTTATTGGGCTTAGGGATCATAGGAATTTTAATGGCTTGATCTTGCATATTCTCTATCCTATTGATCTCCTTGGTGAATCATGCATTGAGTGTACCCATTGGGGAAGCCAAGTGCTTGTTGTTTTCTTCGGAAACATGTGCTTTATCATTGTTATTGATGCTTGGCTATACCATAAGAGTGTGTTTTCCCACACTTTTGACACTAACCTACTCTTGTAGTGGGAAGCTTTGTTTGTGCTTGTTTTGAATGTAGGCTTGATGGTTTGATTTCGAGGACGAAATCCTTTCAAGAAGGGGAGGATGATAAGATCCAAATTGGAGCCAAAGCGCCAACCATCAAGAGCCAAGCATGAGAGCACAAAGGATACAAGGCAAGGGCACCGGAGGAGGGTTCGAGAGTGATTTGGAGTCATGGACTTGAGCGCCAATGAGGGAGAACCGGCTACGGACCAAGGAGGAACACTTAGAGTCCATTTTGAGCCGTTTCCAAGTCTTCCAGGAAGGAGGCGGACCGCCCATTGGACTAGGCGGACCGCCTAGTTGACTACACCTCTCAGGATCTCTGGCCGCCTACTGCAGAGGCGGACCGCCCATTTTTCCAGGCTGGGCGCCTACTCTGGGCGCCTACTATTCAGGCGGGGCGCCTAGTGTGCTGAAGGCCTATCCGGGTTTCCTACTTATTTTGAGTGTAATTCCAACTATAGCCCTAAGTGACATGTATTGTTTTGACTAGACTTAGGGGCTATTTAGACATTTTATTTAGAAGTGTGGTGAACCTATAAATACCACACTTAGTCATTTATTTGAATTAGCTAGTTTTGAAGATAGAATTGAGAGATAGAATAGGCTAGGCCTTTCTTGTTGAAGCGTTGACTTCGTGTATCTCTTACGTTGAATCCATGGAGGATCACCGCTAGTGTGAGTCCCGTTTAATGGTTCAAGTCTCTTCTCCCTTTTGAATTAATCTAATTGTTTAGCTTGATTCAATTCTTTCTTCTATTTCTATTCTCCCCAATCCCTTACTTTCTTGTTATCTTGTGATTGTTGCTTCCGCATCCTTGTTATTTGCTTCCGCCTATCTGGGTCTTATCAAGAGTTCTGTGGAGAGAGTTTTGGACAAGTGCGTGGATGAACTTTGGGGAGAGTACTTCCAGGAAAAATCAAAATGATATAGACATGACATATGACATCAAATGCACGATTAACTTGAGATTAGAATTTTTTTAAAATATTACTATATGAGAATTCCAAAACCTATGACAATATGACAACAGCATATGAGACAGAATCTTGAAAACTAAGATTCAGTATGTAATAACCATTTCATGACACAAAAGCTGCACTGTTACTTACTGTTTTAATAAGCTTACCAGTACCATGGATAACCAAATCAATAATTTTAGATCAACAACTTAATGAAACAATTCAATACCATCTGATTGTATCTTCAAAGGCCAACAAGCTTGGTGATTCTGAAGCCAATATCAATTATCAGCTAAAATGATTTAACTAAAATACACTATTCCTTCATCAATTAGGTAACCTGAACTCACCCCCACATTCTAATGGAAAAGTGCAATTAATTATAGAACGGTGAATGTGGGAATAGCTAGAGTTGTTACCAATATAAGCAGAATGCATTTATATTGTACAGAAATAACAAAAGAATAATTTGTGCCATTAAGCAATCCAAATAGTTGGAGTTACACAACTTCAAGGAGTTCAAGTTCAACCAAGAGGCAGTTAAGTGTCTGAATGCATCTTGGAATAATTGAGGCAGTACTGATTACATGATCAAAATTGAATGATAAAGCTCACTATTGGTTATACATGTCCTTGATCGGAGCTTCCTTGGGACAAAGGAGCTTCTTGGAATGACAGCATGAAATGTTGAAAAAGGGATAACAAACCAAATCAAGTAAAGACACAGTTCTAAGCTTTAAGGTTCTTTTAACATCCAGATAACTAATCATATTCAGCATCAATAACAACCAAAGTAGTCATTTAAGTTCAAAATTTACACCTAATTTACCATATAATAGCCTCAATAATTGTACTATGAAATCGTTTCATGTTTATGAATCATGATTTATTACAGGTGTATAATTCCAATGCATTGATTTGTTGGAATGAATGCAAAGTAGTTCTGCTAGCAATGGTCCACGAAACTCCAAGCACTAACTTCAAAAGATAGTCCATAAGCCCAATGCTACTAAGCGACTAGTCAGCTATTTTATAGCTAGATCAAAGATGGCTACAGAAGTTCTATGCGTATCATACTTGAAGAACTTTCGAACAATAAAAATTGAGACTTGAGAGAGAAACCAAAACAACAGTGTGGTGAAGAATATACAAACAAAAAGAATTCTACACATTTGTCCGAAGCTTTATCTCCAGTTGCAAGGACGCCTTAGTGCCAAATTAAAGCAAGGATAACACAAGCGCCAATTACCAAACATAGCAATTTGAGGGTGAAGTCCGCCTGTTGTTGCTGACTTGTCCGGTGAGGGAATCCATGAGCATGTCCACCATGGACTGTGTTAGCATACCCATAAGGGAAACCAGCAGCAGCTCCATACACAGCAGCATGAGGGAAACCATTAACTTGAATGTTAAACAATGACGGGATAAAACCACCAAAAGCTGCTGATAATGCAAAGTTCCCAAACCTTGCAGTAGCCATAGGTGGAAACCCAGCCATCAATCCAAACCCATGTTGTTGTGCAAATGCATTTGCATTCATTGGAGGAGCTGTTTCGGGTCTTTGTCCAGCTGGACGATGAGGAATTTCCATTCCAGGAATGGATTTAGACCTTGGGTCACTCGAATTCTTTCCCCGTCCATACAAAGGAACCAACTTATCCTCCTCAACACATGCTTTAAACACTGGACATTCATGAGATGGCGAGTGAAGGTGAAGCCATTTGTAAAGACAAGGCCAACAGAAGAGGTGGCTACAGAGAGTAACACACTACTAAAAAAACCGGGATTTTCGACCGCCCAATCGGTCGAAATTCGGTCGACGCATCGACCGTATTTCGACCGATTGTGGTGGTCGAAAAAATTAAAGTCGAAAATAGGCCTTCGACCGAAATTCGGTCGAACGTCGACCGAATTTCGACCGAATTTCGGTCGATAGGCCTTCGACCGAAATTCGGTCGAACAGGATTTCGACCGAATTTCGGTCGAAAGGCTGGTATTATTTTTTGACCAACTTTCGACCGAAATTCGGTCGAACACCTGTAATTACCTGCAACATAAAAGCTGAAATTAGCCTACACCACCTGTAAACACGCAGAAAAACCAGTCACAAGACATTCATAAACGCTATTCAAACAAGGCTAACAAAGCCAAACAATAGAAAGGAGTCATTCAACATTCGTTCAAGTTTTACAATATTCAAACAAACTAAACAAACAGTTTAAAGTTCAACTTTCACTACTAATGGCTAGAAGCCGAACTAGACCCGTCATCAGAATGGCTATAAACACATTCTTTGCAAAAAAAATAGGCGGGTTAAATAGATTAAATACACACATTCATTGACAAGCCATGGAACCATTAGAACTTTCAGAGAAGTATTTGTTTTTTGTGTTTCCTCCATAGTAGCTAAGAAATGCAGTGCACCTAGTTGGGAATGGGAGCTATATTAACTACCAAAACAACTAAGGAAAGTACTTAGTGTTATTTTTCTTATTAATTCTGGATGTAGTTTGTTTCTTATAAAATGAGGAAAGAATATATATTAATCAACTAAGGTTAACTGATAACATAATAAAGACATCCCTTTTATGTTTTGGGTTGATGTAAACAAGTGTACATTATTTTCCTCGCAGCAGTCCCTTCTCCCTTCCCCAAGTTCCCCTATCCGTTGGACTACACACTTGCACTACTTAAATGATTTGTCCCTCCATACTGATCACATTTTGAGTAGATCCAATTGAATTAGACTGAAAAAGACAAAACATCATCTATGTTGAAGTAGGAATGCCAACCATCAGCTTTGACATGGTTACAGAACTTAAACATGTAAGCAGATGAAATAATCCACATCATTAACACAGTAGTCAAAATACCAAGGCAATACCAAGGCAAGAACACATTGCAAACAACACTACCAAACAATACCAACAACTACAACTATCCCAAACAACACAAACCTAACTTTATAATAGCTAACAACACCAAACAAGTTGTTCAACAATCACAAAAACTACAATAAAGTTTGCTAAGTAATTAACTAAATATGCAACATTATAGGCCAAAGTTAAAAAATAATTAAAAAATCAATTAAATTCGGATTAAATAAATAAATAAAAAAAACCGTACCTCGACGTTGATTTATGCTCCTATAGCACCTACAAATGATTCCCCACTTGTTATATGCTTCAAAACTACAAAAAAATTGAGTTAAAAAGTTAGGGTTCAAGTTTTACAAAGTAATTAAAATAACCCTAAAATTAAGAATTTACCTTGAATTTGTTGTTATGGGTAGTGATTAGGAGGGTAGATTGTGTTTAAGTGTTGATTTTGGGGGTGGGTTATGGTGGATTTCGTGTATGGGGGTTGGGGAGGGTTTAAAAGAGAGTGAAATGTTTTTGGGGAAGAAGAAGTGAGCTCTTGGAGCTGGTCTGCCCGATTTAATAACGGGCCGGTCGACCGCTTAGGCGACCGAAATTCGGTCGACCGGCCCAACTTTATGTTTAGCCTATCGACCGAAATTCGGTCGAACCACAATTTCGACCGAATTTCGGTCGACCGGCCCAACTTTATGTTTAGCCTATCGACCGAAATTCGGTCGAACCACAATTTCGACCGAATTTCGGTCGAACACTTGTGATAGTCACAGGTGTTCGACCGAAATTCGGTCGAAATTGTGGTTCGACCGAATTTCGGTCGATATGTGGTAGTCGAATTTTCCCTGTTTTTTAGTAGTGACAATAGGGTCCTGTGCTAAATCAAAGCAAATATTACACTCAAAGTTGCCGGCATCGCTACCATTACCATTACCATTACCATTGTTGGTAGAGCAAGAAGGAGCCCTGCTAGTTGATTCTCCAAACCCACTTGCCATACATATAGGAAATGACTACAATCGCGTAAAAATGGATAATTAGACAATATACACATACAGTAAGACATCCTTTACCTCACTATGTTAGTCCAGTTTTCTTTATAACCGATTTTCTCATGTTATGATATATTATATAATAGCGTATCGCTATAGAGAACATAGATAGGGGAAGGTCTGTGTATGCCCCTAACCTCCCAAGACCTCACATACTAGCTATATTGTTGTTGTTGTTGTATAACAATTAACAACACCTTGCTATAGCAGCTAAAATCAATCAATTATGCCTCAATAATAAATCTAGTCAGTTTAAATCATCCACAAGAACAATAAATAAAAAAGATAATTTTACAAAATGGAATAGATAGAATAAAGAAATTACCAGGGGAGATGAACTGCAAAATGAGAATTTTGAGGAAACAGTTATTATTATGCCAAGAACAAGAAAGAGGAAAATGATGTGGAAAATTTCGTCCTATCTGCCTATGTGGCGACGCTTTATTGGCTTCTGGTGAAAAGCGACGCTTCAAAGATTTTGTCATCACAAATTTGTAGGTTGACCAAAGTTAAGTGCCAACGGACACAACTCAAATAAAGAACGGAAAAGGGTGCCCTCTACTTTCTTTAAATGTGTCCTCCGTTTGCCTGAACGTTATACAATTGCTCGCACACACCCTAACTAGTTGAGGTACCATGAGTTTTCAAAATATCTATTTTGGATGTGATTTATCTTAATTATTTTTTGATTATTTTTTATTTACTCGAGTGGTTATTTTGACTAATTTCTTTTTACTTTTTAGTAACTCTATGACATTACTCATAGATAACAGTTAGATAACTCAGAGTATTTAGATGATATTGTTGAAATAATCTATATTATATTAAAAGGAGGGTAGTAAGCCTATGGAAAGCAGCCAAGTGTCAAAGTAGTAGGAATCCACTTGAAAATTTTTAGGTAAATAAGTTATTTTTAATTAGGTGTAGGTATTTTAGTTATTTTTAAAATTTGAATTGAAATTTTAAGAATAATTTTGAGGAAAAAAATGGGTATCTATATTATATTAAAACGAGGGTAGTAAGCCTATGAAAAGTAGCCAAGTGGCATATCAAGAAAAAGCCATGTGTTAGATTTTGGGACAAAGTAGTTAAATTGGGTGAATTAGTTAGTAATTGTGAATTAGTTTTTAAAAATGATATGTTTTAGTTTTTGAATTAAATTAAAAAAAAAAAAGAACAAATCGTGTACTTCGTATGAGGAAAAGTACTTCCTTCGAATCGAGTAGTTTTGCCCACGTTAGAGTCCTCCTATAAATTCTCCTTTGACAAAAAGATAAGAACAAATTTTACAAAGAATATGGATAATTCCAAATTATTAACTACCCACGTTCCAAATAATTAAAAAGACGGAAATTTAGCATGCCAGTTAGGTTGGATGCATTAACACCCGCTATAATTCACTTTTCAAAACTACGTTCACGTCCACGTTCCTTTTAAATATTTACGGTGTATTATGGTAGTTACTAATCTAGAATTAAATCTAAATTAATTATTATTAAGTGGTAACATTTTTAAATACTACTATTTAACTGCTAAGAGGAAGTTTTCTCCATTACGGAGAAGTTATTGTTACCCTATTCAAATATTCTTATTTAGTTATTCTATGTTATTTTTCATCTTTTTCCTATTTTCTCCACAAAGATGTTGTTTTATTTTTTTCTTCTCTAAACTCTATGTCGATCTCTTCACATATTCTTGCTTGGGAAACATGGTATCCAACTTCACTGTTAAAGTTTTTCCCACAGAGGAATATCAACTATACATCGGAGCCTGTATTTCTTAGAGAAGACCCTACATCAATGGAGAGTCCATGCGTATCCAATTTAGGCGAGGATATACTTCTTATCAGGCCATGGATGACTTTTTCAATTTTCATGAGGGTACCTCAGAGAACATATTTGTCTTCAGAATTATAAATGTTCATGGAAAACCTCAATTTGTTGACTTTAATCGTATTTTTGAAGGTAGGGATCTATTTTGTGCCCTTGGATTGTCTCAAGGTACAAATTAGTCTCATGGTTGATTTTTTTTTTGGGCGTTGACACAATGGAGAATGTGGAAGCGAAAAGACGATATGAAATGCGGAAGCTAAAACAAGATAAAGTGATATCTAACAAGATATCGAGATAAAAAGCAAGACGAAGCTTGAAACGATTACCTAAGTAGCACCGAGGAACTTATCTCGATACACCTCGGGTGAATGTCAAGAATCACCTATACTATGCAACTACCCTCAAGAGGCACCCGGCTCTTACAAATAAAATGATCAAAGAGGTTCGACGTTCAACTTGAATTCGAGCAAGTGAAATCATGCCCGCTCACGGGTTCTTTATTGAGATTCACTCAAATGATACATCATTTTATATTCAAGGTTTCTAGTTACAAATGAAATGGCTAAGAGTTCTATTTATAGACCCTTCTAAGACTAATGTAAAATGTCTAAAATACCCTTAAGTTGGGTTAAAAGCGTACAAGCCACGTATGGCCAAAATAGGAATTTCACTAAAAATTCCGTCAAGGTTGAGTCAGTGGAGGCGCCCCTCCTCAGACTGGAGGCGCCCCTCCCTCAAACCTGAGAGGTCCTCCCCCGCTGAAGCCTTGCTGCCTGGGCGCCCCTCCCTCAAACCGGGGAGGTCCTCCCACACTGAAGCCTTGCTTCCTTCATGCATAAGATCGCTTGAGGCGCCCCTCCTCCAAACTTGGGAGGTCTGCCTTCCATGGTGCTCCAATGCATGATCTTCAAGTAGCTTCCGGAGCCCTTGATTTGTATTCCTCGCACCCTCTAAGCTCGGCTCTTGATGGTTGGGATCTAAGCCTAATTTGGATTGCAGCATCCTCCCATTCTTGAAAGGATTTTTCGTCCTCGAAATCAAACCATCAAAGCCTACATTCAAAGAGAATCAAAACAAAAACTTCCTACTACAAGAGTAGGTTAGTGCCAAAAGTGTAGGAAAACACACTCTTATGGTATAACCAAGTATCAATAGCAATAAAAAAGTTCATGTTCCCAAGGAAAATAGCAAGTACTTGGTTCAACAAAGAAGTGCATCCAACACAAGAACTGTTGACACCCAATTTTGTCCTTCCATTTTTGCAATTTGGCTATATTTAATTAAAATTGATAGTAGTGATTTTTCAAATAAAATTACATTAGATAGCATGTATTTTACGTGTGTACTACTATTATTAATCCCCTATTTATATTATTCTTTATCTAATTGCGACTATATTACGTAATTGCATTCATTTAGCCTATTTTTTTCTAAAATATGTGTGCTATTTGTAATTTAATGCATTATGATATCATTTAATAATTATTTGTGGCTATTTTTATCTAATTAGTATTATTTGTGGTCATCTATATTTATTTTTTATTAAATATATTTATTTATAATTATCTACATAATTATTTACAAAATTCCTTATTTTATACTAATTATTCATATTTATAAGTATTTTAATTAAGTACTAGCCATTTTGTTATTTTACAATTCCATTTCTATTACATTTGGTCCCCCTCATCATATTTTACCCACGTGTACGCCACCTAAGCTTTACATAAGCCTACACCTCACTAAATACACTTATAGCACAAAGTACACACACATTAAGCACGTGTACAACTCACTCCAGCGTATGGTACGACCCCCTCAAAGCAACTATACCTCTACACATCAGCATACACTCATCCCATGCGTGTCTACGTGGCACGATCGTGGCCGTTTATCCCTTCAATCCGACGGCCCAAAATAATTCCCCTACTTACAACTATACACACACCTCACTCTTAAAACCCTAAAACATATTTCCCCCTTCCCTTTCCCTCTCCAGCCGCCACTCTCTCTCCCCTTCCCCTCAAACTCGTCCAAATACACCACGCCAAATACGCCGTCTCCTCCGCCATCAAAACCGTCGTATATCCACCGTGGCTGATGTAGGGCAAAATACGCGGAAGCAGACTATACGATAATCGAGCGGAAGCAAGTAAAGGATAACAAGAAATCAAGATTGGGAAGGCAAGAAAATAGAAGAAAGAATCGAATTCAATTTACTAACGTTAATTGAATTCAAAAGGGAGAAGGGAAACTTGAACCTTACAATGGAATCTAACTAGATGTCGATCTCCATAGGTTCCAAGTCGAGACATACACGAGCCTCGGGCTCAAACAAGAAGGGCTCGGCCTCTTCAATGTTCTCTCTCAAGATTCTATCTTCAACAATGGCTAACTCCTGAAGAAATGGCTAAGTGTTCCTACTTATAGCCTTTCACAAGACTAGGTGAAATGTCTAAAATGCCCCTAAAGCTAATTAATACATACAAGCCACTTAAGGGCAAAATAGGAAGTTCAATGCCAAAAGTTGGCCTCTTCAGCATGTTGGGCGGGGCGCCTGAATGTTAGGCAGTGAGCTGGGAGGCCTCAGTTCAGGTGGGGCGCCTGGTGGGTAGGCGGACGCCTGGATTTGCAAGCAGTGGGCTGCTAGGCCTAGCATAGGCGGGGCGCCTAGGAAGCAGGCGGGGCGCCTAAGGCCCTGGTCCTCTCGACGCTTCTTCAAATCGCTCCCGAAGCCCTTGAATTGCATCCCTTGTGCTCTCAAGCTTGGTTCTTGATGGTTGCCCGATTTGTCCCGCATCAGTGGCTCCGTCATTCTTTCCACCAGTCACGCCATCCGCTCGTCCCTCTTTCTAAGGGGAATGAATCCCTGCTATCCCTCTTTCTATGGAAACCGAAAATGAAGAGAAGGGATTGAAGGAATCTCGTCAAAATCCGAGAAATCTTCGATGAACAAGGCAAGCCATCAATGATTCGAACTTGATCTGTTGGAATTAAACATAAATGAATCGGGTCAATCTTGACCCGACCCAACATGTCAAACCCGGTAACCTCTATCCATTTTCTATTTTCTTTCAATTGTGAACAACATGCTTATCTTTATTATCATGATACACCTAGATTCCTATCATTACTATTCCATGATTTATGCTAAGTATAGAAGCAGTTTCTAATTTATATTTGTATTTCATTAGTTGAAATTGATTTGATACATAGTCAATGGTCATAACATATGATTAATTTCCTTGCTTGGATGATTGAGTGACTGATTCTCTGTATAAACTTGTTTGGAAATTAAGGGATTCTTAGTTTAGATGTATATGTCACTGTCTCTAGGATAGGTTCATGACTTGGAAAAATTGTCAAGCAGAATAACAGGAAAAGGGCCTGATTCTGGACAGTAATTAAGAGGGACAGATTACCCACATTGATTTCTCCATGATTTTGTGAAAGAAACTTGAGATCCTGTGGCCCCTATAATGTTATAAGTACTGCTGTTTGTTCTCAGTTCTAGACAAGCTGGGTACCTCTAACAGCCTCACTCACACACTGAATCTACAAACTACAGACACTCTCTATACCTCTCACTGAATACACAGCCTACACACTGACTGAGACATCCTTGACTACATCTACACACTGATACACCTATGATTACCCCTCCTCTCTAAAAACAACTTTTCTTTTACCTTCTTCTCTGAAGATTCTGTGCTTTCATTCTGTTTTCTCTAAGCCAGAGTTAAAATTAAAGTGTGCCAACTGCTTCTGTTTGCTAGATTGGAATATTGGTGCTTGTTGCTTATTCAGCTTTGCTATGTTCCATTAAGCACACTGGCAAAGCTGAAAATCCCTACTGCTTTCTTGCTTATTTCTCTTAAGTTTTCTCCTGGGAATTGGCTTTGTCTATAAGTCAAAACAAATCTTGGTTTTCTCTGCCGACTCTTGGCTACTACGGGCTTTTCTTCATTCTTCTTGGTTAAGTTTGCTCCCTAAGGTAAGTTTCATGAACTAATGGCATCAATTGTTGTCTTGATAACTTCCTTGTGTTTGTCTGGATAAAACCCATTAGTGTTTGATACCTGCTCACTTATGTGTGTATGTGTTGGCTGTTTTGAGCCACCCCCTTAACACTCTTGATGCAGCTTGTTATAGTCCATCCTTGGGCTATTTTAGGATGGCCAAAGGCTATACCTTTTGACGTTTTCTTGCAAGTTGTTCTGGCCTTGAGTGAGTCAATTTAGACTCGATATGAGATGTATAGAAGCCTAAGATTATGGGACAAGGCCTTACTCTTACCTTTCTCTTATTTGATTTTGTATTTGAAGCATTGTTCATATATTTGTTAGGGCTAGTATTGGTTCGTATAAGCACCATAAGGTGCATCTAGTCATCTAGGACATGTACAACAACCTAGTACACTGATACAGCAATGACATTGGCTAACAGGGGCCATCTCTAACCTCTATATTTATTTTTCTATGTGCTAAAGGCTAAAATCATAAGGCAGATTTTAAAATGGTTTATTTATGCAATTTCTGAAATGATATTACAGTAGGTCTACAACTAAAACTTAGAATCGAAATTAGACTATCTTTGCAAAGTAGTTTATTTATGAAAATTGGAGCAGTTAATGTTCTATTTTAAAAGGGCTAAAATCGCAAGACTATCTGAAAATGAGATTATTCCCGCAAATTCTATGTTCTGGAAACCTAACAGTACATCTCATTCTTTTAGAAGTGGTCATAATCGAAAATCAACCTATTTCTGTAAACTTAAGACTTTTACAACGTAGCAGTACTTTATTTTGTTAAAAGTGGCTAAGTTTGCAATCAGTGCTGAAAGTTAGCTTATTTCTGTAAATTTGATATTCTGTAACCATGATAGTTTATGTAACTGTTTGAAATCCCTTATAGCCTTTTCACTTGTTTTATTAGTTTGGAGGCCTACTTTGAAACCTTTTAAAATTGCTTTACTTACATAATATTATTTGCTATGTGTTAACATGACAGTTTATTATTTGGCGTCTAGATGTCTAGATTTGGGGCACTTAATAAACTTAGGAGAGTCTAGATATTTCATATTTAAATTAGTAGTCTTAATGGCCTCCGAGACTTCAAGTTGGGATGCTAGAAAACCTTTTAGGACGTTATAAAACATTAGGAAATGCTTTGTTAAATACTTAAAGAGGGTATGGGGGTTAAGGAAATTAAGTCCCTCGGATATGATGGAAACTACCCAAGCTATATTTGATAGTGGATTCTGAAACTATCGTCCCTTACGAAAGTCGGGTTCTGATCCGAATAGGATAACAAAACCTAGAGTCATTTATTCTAACGATTAATTGGTTGCTATTTTGTGTCTTTTTATGCAATATGATTATTATTTCAAATTGTTTATGCAAATGCTTTAAAACTGTTTATTTATTTATTTTGCATCCTATATCTCTTTTATTCATTTCATTTAGCTTTATCCTTTTTATAAGCAATATGTTAAACCCAATATAGAAATCGGTCGGGAACCACGTTTAGTGGAACTTAGGAGGTGCCTAACCCCTTCCTTCTAGGTTATTTCGAACACTTACCCGAATTTCTGACCCGTAAGACCAACCCGGAGTTAATTCTTTAAATAAAATTAGAAATTAATAGGTGACCTAATACACCTTAGAAAACTATATTAGGTGGCGATTCCAAAACTCCTAACTCAAACGAGTTCACCTAGTCAAATTCGAAACCCGACTCGCCTCGAGTTGAGTCCAAAATCGGGTATGACAAGAACAAACAAAGGGATTAATAGGGCATAAAAAATGCAAGATCAATATATCAATAATCCTATGATCCCTAAGCTCGTTGTTAACACACCAAACCTTCAATAAAATATTTTCACAATGTGGCACGATGGTTTTGGCATGCCCAATTCTCAAAGTATGGTTAACATGTGGGATGTGATAGGCAAAGTAGTTCAATTCACCAGTAGTATCAATTACCCCCCACTCCCCTTCTTAAAAGCTCTCATACTCACACTAGAGTTACCTCCTCACCTCTAATTTCATCCTCAAGACAACCCTCCTCACAAGGTAAACTCTCAAGGAAGACATTAATAATGGCCTCTTCATCATCATAACCCAAACCAACAAGAGTAGGGTCACTAGAAGAATCATCTTCCTCACTCGAAGCTTCAAACAAAGAGTTGTCTATGGGATCAAATCCCTCACACCATGGAGGTTTCAACTCATTTCCAACTCTAGCTTGATACAACTCACCACCACAAATAAGGATGCCCTCAAACAAAGGATTAGTAAAAGTACGCATCCCATTCTCAAGGTCAAGCAAAGGTGAAGTATCACAACTAGGTTCATCACCCGCACTTGAGGAGTCATCGAATACAATCCGATCCATCTCACCAACTAGGGACTCCTCAAGGTCACTACCTTCCCCACTACGACACATAGGTCCACCATAAACAATTATATCAATAAGGGGGTGATCAAACAATTCATCTTCCCCTTTGTCGAAAATAGGTGGTGTATCATAATAAGGGCTACATGCAAGGTCAACTACTACTTCTTCACTAAAGAGAGGTTCATTGAATACTGGGCTCACTTTATGATGTGGCTTATCAATCCCCTCAACTAATGGTTCACATGCACACACAAGTTGACCAACCGACTCTATGCTAGTTGCAAGTTTATCAAATAAAACACAAGTATCATCAAGCATCGAGTTCTCACAAGACAAGGAGTTTTCATGCTCATAAGAAGGTGAAGAAATACTTACTTTTGAGTTGCTCCCGTGAGCACTCACATTTGTTGAAGTGTCACATTCAATCTCTCCTTCATGAAGCTCATAATCAAGGTCTCTGTTATCTTGTCTTCCTTCCAAGGCACATGGTTGGGGCTCCAATAGTTCGCCTCCAAGAGTACCTACACAAAAGCTATAGCAAGAAGAAGAAGATAACATATGGTTAGGATAAAGGGTGTCCTCACTCTCAATTTGTTTTTCCTCTCCTCTTCTTTATTTCATTTCGCTCTCATGTGCAAGTACATGGGGATGAGGTCTAAGAATGTCATCACCTCACTCACCTCCCCCAACTCCCTCATTTGCCATTGGTCGGCTCATAGGAGTAGTAGAATTACTCCTAGAGTGAGTAGTTACGTCATCTTGGGGAATGCCCAAGTTGTGGGGAATGCCCACTTGTTGGGGAGTGCCCAACGGTTGGGGATTGCCCAACATTCCATCACAAGTTCCTTTTCCAGCATCTTTTTGGACACTCGGGGTCCATTCTATTTCAAGGCTCTCAATCCTTAAGCTTATGGACCTCACCTCAGCCAAGAGGTAGGCCAAAGTGCTTACCGGGACCTTAATAGTATCGTAAACGTCTCCGGCTATGTACCTACAAAATTTAAAGATAAGAGAAGGAGGTTAGAGTAAAAACCCTCACTCGCTCCCTCACCTTTGAATGTCGCTCGAGTAAACTCAATTTAGTGGGTGATAGGATCACTCAAGCTTGATTTCAAAGGCTTCCTCGTAGTTGAACAACCACCTCAGTAACCACTCAAGTCACACGAACCAAATACTCTTCAGGGTGAGTGGAATTGATGTGACTCTATGGACGGACGACTATTTGAGTGAGCACTTGAAGCAACAAAGTTCTACGATGCTTCTTTGATTTCTACTCTCCTCTAGGCACGAGTAACCTAATCGCTCAATGAACTAGTACTAATTAAGTAGGAGTTCTACTCTCAAAGTACTAGCCGGAAGTGATGCAAGCAAAGAACAATGGAAGTCCTATGAATCCTCAGATTGGAGGCACCCCACCCACACTGGTTCAACTTGACCAGTGAGGGCTATTCAGCGGAGGAGGTCCGCCCAGATTCTGAGGCGCCCCGCCCTTCCCAGGCTGTGTACTAGCAACTTTCAACAACGGTTCTTGCCCATTTTTGCACCAAAAATTCCAATGTTTTCAACTTATTTTCAACTCCTAATGGTACCCAAAGGTGTATAGGATGATTACAAACAAACCCCAATAGTTTTTAACCCCAATTAAATAACAATAAATCGATTTCGATTCTTGAAGCAAATTTTGTAGGGTTTTCAAATTTTTGAGATTTGATTCTTCAACTTTTGAATCACAACACCAAATCACGATTTTGTGGTACCAAAAAAATGGGAATACGATATAGAACAAACCCAAATGATTTTTAATGTTTGGGTGTTCCAATCCAACAAGTTTCACCAATTTTTTTGTAGTTTTCAAATTTTAATTTTTTTCTTCTTTTTCAAATAAACAAGAACAACAACACAATAACAACAACAAGAAGAACAAGAACGAGGATTCGTAAGAACGAAGCCTAGCCGGGCTCTGATACCAAACTGATGCAATGAAAAATATGGAAGCAAAAAGACGATATGAAATGCGGAAGCTAAAACAAGATAAAGTGATATCTAACACTATATCGAGATAAAAAGCAAGACGAAGCTTGCAACGATTACCTAAATAGCACCAAAGCACTTGTCTCGATACACCTCGGGTGAATGTGAAGAATCACCTATACTATGCAACTACCCTCAAGAGGCACCCGACTCTTGCAAATAGAATGATCAAAGAGGTTCAATGTTCAACTTGGATTCGACCAAGTGAAATCATGCCCGCTCACGAGTTCTTCATTGAGATTCACTCATATGAAACATCATTCTACATTCAAGGTTTGCTAGTTACAAATGAAATAGCTAAGGGTTCTATTTATAGACCCTTCTAAGACTAATGTGAAATATCTAAAATACCCTTTAGTTGGGTTAAAAGCATACAAGCCACGTCTGGCTAAAGTAGGAATTTCACTAACAATTATGTCAAGGTTGAGTCAGTGGAGGCGCCCCTCCTCAGACTGGAGGTGCCCCACCTTGCATGTTCTTCAGCCCACCTTGATTTTGGGCGCCCCTCCCTCAAACCTGGAGGTCCGCCTGGGCGCCCCTCCCTCAAACCTGAGAGGTCCTCCCACGCTGAAGCCTTGCTGCCTGGGCGCCCTCTCTCAAACCGGGGAGGTCCTCCCACGCTGAAGCCTTGCTCCCTTCATGCATAGAATGGCTTGAGGCGCTTCTCCTCCAAACATGGGAGGTCCGCCTTCCATGGTGCTCCAATGCATGATCTCCAATTAGCTTCCGGAGCCCTTGACTTGTATTCCTCGCGCCCTCTAAGCTCTTTATGGTTGGGATCTAAGCCCAATTTGGATTGCATCGGGCGTATGTATATAATTGAAGTTTTAGATACTTCAAGAGTTAATGTTATAAAACAGGAAACCAAGAAAAGACTGAAACTAGGAGCATAAGATTTTTGGATACCTGATGATGTCCTATTACAATGTTGATGAACACTAGGCAGCTGAAGATCAATAACCTGTCTTATGTCTTTGGAACGTGACCAGAAACACTGTCTATGTATTTGGAGCGATCAGAAACATTGTCAAATAAGAAGACATAAATGGTAAGACAATATTGTTTAGTAATGTTTGCACCGGTTGTTTAGTAGTTTTTTTATTTACTGAATTTGTAATTCGTGGTTTCATACATTGCACCATTTAACCTCTACACAGTTTTCTCATATTTTAAAATTTTAAACTCTATCTAAATCGATCCAATTCAATTTGTGATGAGTTTGATCCGTATATATCAACTCAAACCTTATCTAACTATTTGTAGTGAAAAAAATATTTTGTTGGGAAGCATAATGCAAGACCTACATATAGATGCTACAGTCAAATATACTCTCAAGATGATACATCATCCATAACCACAAAAAATCAAGAAACATGTGAAATTTTTTGCAAAATTTGGATAAGAGCATTTACCAAGGATTTTTAACAAGACAAGGTTAGATGTTCTTTTCTCACCTCTATTTGCCTTGGTGTACTATCTATTATATACTTTTCTAAACATATCATCATGAAATATCCAATCCGAATATTTTATGAATATGAAACTTTGAATATGTGTCGTTTATCAACATACAATTCTGTATGAAAAAGATATCTATATTATATTAAAAGGAGGGTAGTAAGGCTATGGAAAGTAGCCAAGTGGCATGTCAGGAAAAAGCCATGTTTTAGATTTTAGGACAAGTAGTTAAATTAGGTGAATTAGTAATTAATTGTGAATTAGTTTTTAAATTTGATGTGTTTTAGTTTTTTAATTACATTTAAAAAAAAAGAACAAATCGTGTATTTCGTATGAGCAAAACTGCTTCTTTCTAATTGAGTAGTTTTGCCCACGTTAGAATCCTCCTATAAATTCTCCTTTGAAAAAAAATAAGACCAAATTATACAAAGAATATGGATAATTCCAAATTATTAACTACCCACGTTCCAAATAATTAAAAAGACAAAAATTTAGCATGCCAGTTAGGTTGGAGGCATTAACACCTGCTATAATCCACTTTTCAAACTCACGTTCACGTCCACGTTCTCTTTAAATATTTACGGTGTATTATGGTAGTTACTAATCTAGAATTGAATCAAAATTAATTATTATTAATTGGTAACATTTTTAAAAACTATTATTTAACTGCTAAGAGGAAGTTTTCTCCATTACGGAGAAGTTATTGTTACCCTATTCAAATATTCTTATTCAGTTATTCTACGTTATTTTTCATCTTTTTCTTGTTTTCTCTACAAAGGTGTTGTTTTATTTTTTTTTCTTCTCTAAACTCTATATTGATCTCTTCACATATTCTTCTTTGGGCAAACATGGTATCCAACTTCACTGTTAAAGTTTTTCCCACAGAGGAATATAAACTATACATCGGAGCCTGTATTTTTTAGAGAAGACCCTAAGTTAATGGAGAGTCCATGCGTGTCTAATTTAGGCGAGGATATACTTCTTATCAGGCCATGGATGACTTTTTCAATTTTCATGAGGGTACATCAGAGAACATATTTGTCTTCAGAATTATAAATGTTTATGGAAAACCTCAATTTGTTGACTTTAATCGTATTTTTGAATGTAGGGATCCATTTTGTGCCCTTGAATTGTCTCAAAGTACAAATTAGTCTCGTGGTTGATTATTTTTGTGCGTATGTGTATACTTGTAGTTTCTGATACTTTAAGAGTTAATGTTATAAAACAGGAAACCAAGAAAAGACTGAAACTAGGAGCATAAGATTTTTGGATACTTGACGATGTCCTATTACAATGTTGATGAACACGAGGCAGCTGAAGATCAATAACCTGTCTTATGTCTTTGGAACGTGACCAGAAACACAGTCTATGTATTTGGAGCGATCAGAAACATCGTAAAATAAGAAGACATAGATGGTAAGACAATATTGTTTAGTAATGTTTGCACCAGTTGTTTAGTGGTTTTTTATTTACTGAAGTTGCACTTCGTGATTTTATACATTGTACCATTTAACTTCTACATAGTTTTTATCATGTTTTAAAATTTTAGACTCTATCTGATCCGATCCAAAGCAATTTATGATGAGTTTGATCCGTATATATAAACTCAAACCTTATCTAACCATTCCGTTATTCTACGTTATTTTCATCTTTTTCCTGTTTTCTTCACAAAGGTGCTGTTTTATTTTTTTCTTCTCTAAACTCTATGTTGATCTCTTCACATATTCTTACTTGGGAAATATGGTATCCAACTTCACTGTTAATGTTTTTTCCACAGAGGAATATTAACTATACATCGAAGCCTGTATTTCTTAGAGAAGACCTTACGTCAATGGAGAGTCCATGCGTGTCCAATTTAGGCGAGGATATACTTCTTATTAGGACATGGATGACTTTTTTTCAATTTTCATGAGGGTACATAAGAGAATATATTTGTCTTCAGAATTGTAAATGTTTATGAAAAACCTCAATTTGTTGACTTTAATCGTATTTTTGAAGGTAGGGATCCATTTTGTGCCCTTGGATTGTCTCAAGGTACAAATTAGTCTCATGGTTGATTTTTTTTTTTTTGGTGTATGTGTATAATTGAAGTTACAAATACTTTAAGAGTTAATGTTATAAAAACAGCAAACCAAGAAAAGACTGAAACTAGGAGCATAAGATTTTTGGATACCTGACGATTTCCTAGTACAATGTTGATGAACATGAGGCAGCTGAAGATCAATAACATGTCTTATGTCTTTGGAACGTGACCAGAAACAGTGTCTATGTATTTGGAGCGATCAGAAATATTGTCAAATAAGAAGATATAAATGGTAAGACAATATTGTTTAGAAATGTTTGCACCAGTTGTTTAGTGGTTTTTTATTTACTGAAGTTGCACTTCGTGGTTTTATACATTGCACCCTTTATTTTCTGCATAGTTTTCTCATCTTTTAAAATTTTAGACTCTATCTGATCCGATTCAAAGCAATTTATGATGAGTTTGATCCGTATATATCAACTCAAACCTTATCTAAGCATTTAGAGTGAAAAAAATATTTTGTTGGGAAGCATAATGCAAGACCTACATATAGATGTTACAGTCCAATATACTCTCAAGATGATGCATCATCCGCTACCACCAAAAATCAAGAAAACATGTGAATCTCTTGCAAAATCTGGATAAGCGCATTTACCAAGGATTTTTAGCAAGACAAGGTTAGATGTTCTTTTCTCACCTCAATTTGCCTTGGAGTATTTTCTATTATATACTTTTCTAAACATATTATTATCAAATATCCAATCCGAATATTTATGAATATGAAACTTTGAATATGTGTCGTTTATCAATATACAATTCTGTATGAAAAAGATATCAATATTATATTAAAAGGAGGGTAGTAAGCCTATGGAAAGTAGCCAAATGTCATGTCAAGAAAAAGCCATGTGTTAGATTTTAGGACAAAGTAGTTAAATAAGGTGAATTATTTAGTAATTGTGAATTAGTTTTTAAATTTGATGTGTTTTAGTTTTTGAATTAAATTTAAAAAAAAAGAACAAATCGTGTATTTCGTATGAGGAAAACTGCTTCTTTCTAATTGAGTAGTTTTGCCCACGTTAGAGTCCTCCTATAAATTCTCCTTTGTAAAAAAGATAAGACCAAATTATACAAAGCTACACACGTTCCAAATAATTAAAAAGACAGAAATTTAGCATGCCAGTTAGGTTGGAGGCATTAACACACACTTTAATCCACTTTTCAAAACCACGTTCACGTCCACGTTCTTTTTAAATATTTATGGTGTATTATGGTAGTTACTAATTTAGAATTAAATCTAAATTAGTTATTATTAATTGGTAACATTTTTAAATACTAATATTTTACTGCTAATAGGAAGTTTTCTCCATTACAGTGAAGTTGTTGTTACCCTATTCAAATATTCTTATTCAGTTATTCTACGTTATTTTTCATCTTTTTCCTGTTTTCTCCACAAAGGTGTTGTTTTATTTTTTTCTTCTTTAAACTCTATGTTGATTCTTCACATATTCTTACTTGGGTATCCAGCTTCACTGTTAAAGTTTTTCTCACAGAGGAATATCAACTATATATCAGAGCCTGTATTTTTTAGAGAAGACCCTACGTCAATGGAAAGTCCATGCGTGTCCAATTTAGGCGAGGATATACTTCTTATTAGGACATGGATGACTTTTTCAATTTTCATGAGGGTACATCAGAGAACATATTTGTCTTCAGAATTATAAATGTTTATGAAAAACCTTAATTTGTTGACTTTAATCGTATTTTTGAAGGTAGGGATCCATTTTGTGCCCTTGGATTGTCTCAAGGTACAAATTAATCTCATGGTTGATTTTTTTTTTGGGCGTATGTGTATAATTGAAGTTTCAGATACTTTAAGAGTTAATGTTAGAAAATAGGAAACCAAGAAAAGACATAACCTAGGAGCATAAGATTTTTGGATACCTGATGATGTCCTTGTAACGACCCTCAAATAGTCGTTACGGGATCCGGGACCTTTATTTGCGTGTCGACAGTCCCAAAAGCTCCGTTAGGTCATTTATGACCCATCTGTGAAATCTGAGTCGCAACGGAGTCCGTTTGATAGGTTTTCGAGAAAAGGATCCGTTTATGAAATTCCGGAAAGGAATTTGGGGTTTCGATAGGTCGTTTTGAGTAAGCGAACCCCGATGGAAAATCCGAGCGCACCGTTAGGTCCGTCTCATCATTTATGATATGTCGCAACCTTCAAAATTGAAAACGGACCTCGTTTGATAGGACTTTTGATAAAGTCCCCGTTTCGGAAGTTTAAAAGAGTTAAAAGAGGTTTCCGAGCTCGATTTGAGCAAATGAGCTCCGATGAGAGATCCGAAAGTTCCGTTAGGTTCGTATAGTCATTTGTGACTTGTATCAACTTTCGGAATTGGATTCCGAGGTCGTTTGATTAAATTTCGCTATTTTGGCGAAAGTCAAAAATTGAACCTTTGCCGTGGGACCCACTTTTTGAGTTCTGGAGGTCCGAATTGAGTTCCGTCTTGACGAGCATGTCACCCAAGTATTTTATGGCTTGTGTGCAAAATTTGGGATCATTCTGAGCTTCGTAGGGTCCCGTTTTACCCCTAAAACAGTAGAAAATCTGGTGCGACTTTTCTGTTCTGTTTTGGCGCAAACAGCCGGATAAAAGCTGATTTTCCGGCCAATCCGTAAGGAATTAGGAAAAACTCAAAACATGAAAGTTGTAGCCCTTTGAGTTGTGGTTCTAATGGCACCTGTTTTAGGTCATTTGGACATTCCTATAGAAAGTTATTATTTTTTCAAAAGAAGCTGTCACAGAGGCAAAAACTGCTATAAAAAGGCCATTTCGGGCCATTTCAGTTCATAACTTATAAAAATCATTTGGTGAGCTCTTGAGGCGATTTTTGGCTATTTCTTGAAGACCCAATCATACTTACACTTAAGGTAAGCCCTTTCAATCCATCTTTATGTTGATTAACACAAGAATCAAAGGGTTGATTCTTGGAAATGGGTTAGAACCCTAGATTCTTAAGAATTGGGGAAAGACATCGAGCAAGGCTCGCATGTGGAATCTAAGTGTACTTTTGGACTCACGGGAGCGTGGGGAGTCCGGAAAAGTACATTTTGTAAATTTAGGGCTCGGCCCTACCCGGGGGCATTTTGGTAATTTTTACCCTAGGATGCCTATAGGCTTAAATAGCTATAATTGAGCACTCATATGTGCTATATCTTGTCTTAATAGACCTAGTGGAGAGTCCTTCGCGGACAAGGCGAGCGGGAAAGGAGATTCTTCCCGGCATTTGAGCCCGAATTTCGAGGTAAGTGAGACTTGACCTCTATTGTGCTTGTGGACTCTTCCTTCATGCTAGTATGCTTCATGTACGCATATATATACCTAACAATGGTTAGGATTAATGATGTGAATTACTTGCTATTATTGTTTGTTATAAATAGCGAGATTGTGACTCGACCGAGGTATGTGCCGGTCTAAACGCTACGTCGAGGTAGCTTAAATTTATATCGTAGTAACGCTTGCTACGCCATGCTTAGATAGCAAGAACTTGGGACATGGCCGAGGATGTTGCCGGCATGTCATGATAAATGTCTTGCCGAGGATTTTGCCGGCTTTTGTATGATATTGGTACTTGATTTGTTCACGTGCCGGGTTGGGTAGTGCTGTCTATACGTAACCTTGGGTTGGACGACATGGGAGTAGGGATTGTACCCCCAAACTGTGGTCGGGTTAACCTTCGCCTTACGTTCAGCTAGCATAACCAACCTGGGTTACGGTGACTGTGAAATATTATCGTTATTAATATTTATGTTATTATTTCTGTTATTGTTATTAATGTCGTGGATATTAATACTGTTAGAGGGACACTTGACAGGGGGTGTGGTGTCGCCTATACTATGAGATGTGCCACACTTGACAGGGGGTGTGGTGTGGACACTTGATCTTTGAGATGTGACACACTTGAAAGGGGGTGTGGTGTGGTCACTTGATTTATTGAGATACGACGCTCTTGACAGGGGGTGTGGTGCGATCGTAGACAGATTTGAGATGAGCCAATGACTACGGGACGTTGGTCTACTTATTCATGATTGTGATAGTGACTTCGGGTCACGGTATATGGTTGATACTTAGTAGTGGTGTTGCTAGTCCATCGTAGGTCTAGGTTAGTCGGCACGGGAGTAGAGATTGGACCTCCAAACCGCCGCTGAGTTGACCTATGCCTTACGTTGGATGGGCATAATCCTTGAGACTTCTGGTTACTACTTGTGTGTATGGAATGTGTTACATCTATTCGTGATTTCACTACTTTATTGTATGATTACTATAGTATGTTGTTGCTTATGATGCATGTAGCGACTTGTCCCGCAAGGGTACCTTAGCGGGCCTGTCGGTGATCTTACTGGGCTTCGGCTCATAACTTACTCTGGTACGTGCGTAGGTCCTTCATCCAGTCAGCAGTCCGGACGTTAGCGGTTCCCGAGGCTTCTGAAACTTTTGATTGAGGTGAGCCGACCACACAGACCGTGGTGGCATACCGCCGGAGTCACTTAGAGATAGGACTCAGATTTCTTTGATGTATATTCATACTTTATTGAGTCACTCTTAGAATGCTCCAATTCTTTTGTGGATATATTCTTTTGGACTTCACCCTTTTATATTTATATATCCATTTATGATCTTTTCACATTATTGTTCTTTTCTGCATCTTGTTTCATTGGTTCGCCTAGGCAAATGTTGTTTAGGTGCCATCACGAGCCCTTGGAAATTGGGTCGTGACAGTTTGGTATCAGAGCCCTAGGTTCTAATTCGAGTCCTAGGAGACTTGGAGCAGTGTCTGAGTAGAGTCTTGCTTATGGGTATGTTGTCGACCATACTTATGAGCGAGAGGCTACAAGGGCATGTTAGGAAATGTTTTCCCTTCGTTTCATCTCTATTAGTGCTGAGTAGCTTATATAGGTGCTGACCCTTTTTCGTGTATTGTATGAGATGGCGAGGATGCGAGCATCCTCAGCCAGGAGGTCTGCATCTTCTACACTCGCGTACGCGGGAGAGCCATCAGCACCTACGCAGCCGCCAGCTGCTAAGAAGACTCGGGCAGGTCGCCCGTCAGCCACTAGGCAGGACACAGCTATCCCTGCGGTGTCCGCAGCGACTCTGTCAGCATCTATTCCCCCTGTGCCTGCTGTTATGCCAGGCACCGTTGTGATCTCTTCAGAGGAGTATATGAGACTGATGGCCTTGTCTAGCCATCAGGTCCCTGTCAGAGATGATGTTGCAGCTCCTGTTTCGGCTCCTCAGCCGACCACACCTGTTATGAGCACGCCTACTTCTGAGGCTGCTCCTGATCATATTGCCCAGCCTTCTGCTTCTGCTCCTCAAGCAGGTCCTGTTATTTCTACTCCTCCTATGGGCACTGAGGAGGTTGCCAGGAGGATAGAGTCATTCATGAAGCTTCAGCCTCCAGAGTTCGACGGTACCTCAGCTACATGTACTGCCCAGAGGTACATTCAGAAGTGTGAGAAGATTTTGACAGTTCTTGGTACTAGAGACACCTTAGGGGTGCAGTGTGCTTCTTTCAGATTATCGGGAGATGCGGAGACATGGTGGGTCTCCATGATGCGGCAGAGGTCTAGTGACCTCCCTCCTTTGTCTTGGGCTGAGTTCGTGTCTATGTTCATGAGCAGGTTCGTGCCCCAGAGTCAGCACGATGCTCAGAGGCGCGAGTTTGAGGGGTTGAGGCAGGGAAACCTGTCTGTTTCAGAGTATGACACCAGGTTCTTGTGGTTGTCTCAGTTTGCGCCGGCTATGGTGGCTCAGGAGAGGGACAAGGTCCTCCGGTTTGTTGAGGGTCTTCATCCCCGCTTGCAGGTAGCTGTTGCCCCTGATATGGGCAACAAGTCATATTTTGAGATAGTTGATGTGGCACGGCGGATGGAGGATATCTTCGCCAGGGCTGACGCGGAGAGGGCGGCCAAGAGATCGCATCAGTCTGGTGGGTATAGTGGATCCGCTCAGAGGGGTCAGGGTCATCAGGGCCGTTCTCAGTCTAGGCCCCAGGCTGCTGCTTTGCATGCCCAGGATTTTTCTTCAGAGATCCCGAGGCCCCAGTCATCCCAGAGGCGGGGTGGCTCTTCGCAGTCTGGTCCGCCGCAGTGCGGGAGGTGCCATCAGAGGCATCATGGGAGGTGTTCGTCTGGAGGTGGTCATGGCAGAGGTGGTAGAGGCGGTAGAGGAGGTAGAGGTGATGGATGTTTTGAGTGTGGGTCTCCAGAGCACTATGTCAGGAGTTGCCCTTATGTTTCATCAGGTCGCCAGGGATCCGCAGCTATGGTACCATCTGGTCCTCAGGCCGCCAGGCCCGTTTCTCAGATTCCTCCTAGACAGCAGTCTCAGAGAGCTCCGGGTTCAGGAGGCTCGGCGCAGGTCTATGCTATGACTCGTCAGGATGCTGAGGCATCCAATGATGTCATCACAGGTATTATTTCTGTCTGTGGCCGCGATGCTTATGTTCTTATTGATCCGGGGTCTACCTATTCGTATGTGTCGCTGGGATTTGCCACTTGCTTGGGCAGGGATCTGGTCTTCTTAGATGATCCCTTTATGGTTACCACCCCTGTCGGGTCTTCTATATGTGTAGATAGGGGTTATCGGCAGTGTATGATCTCCATCTGTGGTGTAGAGTCCTTAGTGGACCTGATGCTGCTCGATATGTCTGCTTTCGATGTCATTATGGGCATGGATTGGCTGGCTTCCTGTCATGCGACTTTGGATTGCCATGCCAAGTCCGTGACGATCGGGGCAGAGGGTGAGTCTCGGGTTGTATGGAGAGGTTCCAGGCCTTCTCCGAAGAGTAGGATCATTTCTTTCTTGGAGGCGCAGAGGATGATATCTAGTGGGTGCGAGGGATATATTGCTTCAGTTTGGGATGTCCGGGCAGATGAGTTATCCCTTGATAGAGTTCCGGTTGTTTGTGAGTATCCGGATGTGTTTCCTGATGATTTGTCGGGTTTGCCGCCTATGCGGGAGATAGAGTTTTGCATTGATCTATTGCCAGGCACTCAGCCTAAATCTATTCCCCCGTATCATATGGCTCCTGTTGAGTTGAGGGAGCTGAAGGAGCAGATTCAGGATTTGCTCGATAAGGGCTTCATTAGGCCCAGTGTGTCTCCATGGGGTGCCCCGGTATTATTTGTGAAGAAGAAGGATGGCTCTATGCGGATGTGTATTGATTACCGGCAGCTGAATAAGGTTACTATCAAGAATAGGTATCCTTTGCCGCGTATTGATGATTTGTTTGATCAGCTTCAGGGTGCTACCTTCTTCTCGAAGATTGATTTGAGGTCGGGGTATCATCAGTTGAGGATTCGGTCCGAGGACGTTACCAAGACTGCTTTTCGTACCCGATATGGCCACTATGAGTTTCTGGTGATGTCTTTCGGGCTTACGAATGCCCCAGCTGCTTTCATGGATCTGATGAACCGAGTGTTCAAGGCCTACCTTGACTCCTTCGTCATTGTGTTTATCGATGATATCTTGGTTTATTCGAGGAGCAGGGAGGAGCATGAGCAGCATTTGAGAGTTGTTCTTCGGACTCTGAGGGATCAGCAGTTGTATGCCAAATTCTCCAAGTGTGAATTTTGGCTCAGTTCTGTATCTTTCCTAGGTCACGTGGTGACCAAGGATGGGGTGTGTGTTGATCCGAAGAAGATAGAGGCCGTTCAGAGTTGGCCTAGGCCTACTTCTCCTACAGAGATTCGGAGTTTCTTAGGCTTGGCAGGTTATTATCGGCGGTTCGTCGAGGGGTTTTCTTCTATTTCAGCACCTCTGACGAAGTTGACCCAGAAGAATGTTCCTTTCCTGTGGTCCGATGCCTGTGAGTCTAGCTTTCAGAAGCTTAAGAATCTGTTGACTTCAGCTATCAGGCTTCTATCCAGATGGCTCCGTTTGAGGCATTGTATGGTCGGAGATGTCGCTCGCCTATCGGTTGGTTCGAGTCTGGTGAGGTCCAGGTGTTGGGGCCCGATTTGGTGCAGCAGACCTTAGATAAGGTCCGGGTTATTCAGGATCGACTCCGCACGGCTCAGAGCCGGCAGATATCGTATGCAGATCGGAGGCGGAGAGATCTTGAGTTCATGGTTGGGGACCGGGTATTCCTCAGAGTGTCGCCCATGAAGGGTGTTATGAGATTTGGGAAGAAAGGCAAGCTCAGTCCTAGGTTCATTGGGCCTTTTGAGATATTGGAGCGCGTTGGCGCCGTTGCTTATAGACTGGCTTTGCCTCCCTCTCTGTCTGTTCATCCGGTGTTCCATGTGTCCATGCTCCGGAAGTATGTTCACGATCTGTCTCATGTGATCGATATGGCTTCCGTGGAGGTAGATGGCGACTTAGCTTATTCGGAGGAGCCTATTGCTATTGTGGCTAGAGAGGTCCGTAAGATGAGATCGAAGGTGATCCCGCTTGTGAGAGTTCAGTGGGGGCATCACTCCATTGCCGAGGCCACCTGGGAGCTTGAGTCCGAGATGCGTGAGAGGCATCCGCGCTTGTTCGATGATTCAGGTATGAAATCCTTGTATTTTCTAAGCCTGAATTTGCATTTTTAAGTTTTATTGATTTCGGGTGGTACCGAGGGGTCCTCGAAATCCATGCCAGCTCCGTGGCTAGTGTGTGGATCCTACCTTAGACTTAGGCTCGTCCGAGGACGGCCGAGAGTCTAAGTGGGAGAGAATGTAACGACTCTCAAATAGTCGTTACGGGATCCGGGACCTCGATTTGTGTGTCGACAGTCCCAAAAGCTCCGTTAGGTCATTTATGACCCGTCTGTGAAATCTGAGTCGAAACGGAGTCCGTTTGATAGGTTTTCGAGAAAAGGATCCATTTATGAAATTCCGGAAAGGAATTTGGGGTTTCGATAGGTCGTTTTGAGTAAGCGAACCCCGATGGAAAATCCGAGGGCACCGTTAGGTCCGTCTCGTCATTTATGATATGTAGCAACCTTCAAAATTGAAAACGGACCTCGTTTGATAGGACTTTTGATAAAGTCCCCGTTTCGGAAGTTTAAAAGAGTTAAAAGAGGTTTCCGAGCTCGATTTGAGCAAATGAGCTCCGATGAGAGATCCGAAAGTTCCGTTAGGTTCGTATAGTCATTTGTGACTTGTAGCAACTTTCGGAATTGGATTCCGAGGTCGTTTGGTTAGATTTCGCTATTTTGGCGAAAGTCGAAAATTGAACCTTTGCCGTGGGACCCACTTTTTGAGTTCTGGAGGTCCGAATTGAGTTCCGTCTTGACGAGCATGTCACCCAAGTATTTTATGGCTTGTGTGCAAAATTTGGGATCATTCCGAGCTTCGTAGGGTCCCGTTTTGCCCCTAAAACAGTAGAAAATCTGGTGCGACTTTTCTGTTCTGTTTTGGCGCAAACATCCGGATAAAAGCTGAATTTCCGGCCAATCCGTAAGGAATTAGGAAAAACTCAAAACATGAAAGTTGTAGCCCTTTGAGTTGTGGTTCTAATGGCACTGGTTTCAGGTCATTTTGAAATTGCTATCAAAAGTTATGATTTTTTCAAAAGAAGCTGTTACAGAGGCAAAAACTGCTATAAAAGGCCATTTCGGGCCATTTCGGTTCATAACTTATAAAAATCATTTGGTGAGCTCTTGAGGCGATTTTTGGGTATTTCTTGAAGACCCAATCATACTTACACTTAAGGTAAGCCCTTTCAATCCATCTTTATGTTGATTAACACAAGAATCAAAGGGTTGATTCTTGGAAATGGGTTAGAACCCTAGATTCTTAAGAATTGGGGAAAGACATCGAGCAAGGCTCGCATGTAGAATCTAAGTGTACTTTTGGACTCACGGGAGCGTGGGGAGTCCGGAAAAGTACATTTTGTAAATTTAGGGCTCGGCCCTACCCGGGGGCATTTTGGTAATTTTTACCCTAGGATGCCTATAGGCTTAAATAGCTATAATTGAGCACTCATATGTGCTATATCTTGTCTTAATAGACCTAGTGGAGAGTCCTTCGCGGACAAGGCGAGCGGGAAAGGAGATTCTTCCCGGCATTTGAGCCCGAATTTCGAGGTAAGTGAGACTTGACCTCTATTGTGCTTGTGGACTCTTCCTTCATGCTAGTATGCTTCATGTACGCATATATATACCTAACAATGGTTAGGATTAATGATGTGAATTACTTGCTATTATTGTTTGTTATAAATAGCGAGATTGTGACTCGACCGAGGTATGTGCCGGTCTAAACGCTACGTCGAGGTAGCTTAAATTTATATCGTAGTAACGCTTGCTACGCCATGCTTAGATAGCAAGAACTTGGGACATGGCCGAGGATGTTGCCGGCATGTCATGATAAATGTCTTGCCGAGGATTTTGCCGGCTTTTGTATGATATTGGTACTTGATTTGTTCACGTGCCGGGTTGGGTAGTGCTGTCTATACGTAACCTTGGGTTGGACGACATGGGAGTAGGGATTGTACCCCCAAACTGTGGTCGGGTTAACCTTCGCCTTACGTTCAGCTAGCATAACCAACCTGGGTTACGGTGACTGTGAAATATTATCGTTATTAATATTTATGTTATTATTTCTGTTATTGTTATTAATGTCGTGGATATTAATACTGTTAGAGGGACACTTGACAGGGGGTGTGGTGTCGCCTATACTATGAGATGTGCCACACTTGACAGGGGGTGTGGTGTGGACCCTTGATCTTTGAGATGTGACACACTTGAAAGGGGGTGTGGTGTGGTCACTTGATTTATTGAGATACGACGCTCTTGACAGGGGGTGTGGTGCGATCGTAGACAGATTTGAGATGAGCCAATGACTACGGGACGTTGGTCTACTTATTCATGATTGTGATAGTGACTTCGGGTCACGGTATATGGTTGATACTTAGTAGTGGTGTTGCTAGTCCATCGTAGGTCTAGGTTAGTCGGCACGGGAGTAGAGATTGGACCTCCAAACCGCCGCTGAGTTGACCTATGCCTTACGTTGGATGGGCATAATCCTTGAGACTTCTGGTTACTACTTGTGTGTATGGAATGTGTTACATCTATTCGTGATTTCACTACTTTATTGTATGATTACTATAGTATGTTGTTGCTTATGATGCATGTAGCGACTTGTCCCGCAAGGGTACCTTAGCGGGCCTGTCGGTGATCTTACTGGGCTTCGGCTCATAACTTACTCTGGTACGTGCGCAGGTCCTTCATCCAGTCAGCAGCCCGGACGTTAGCGGTTCCCGAGGCTTCTGAAACTTTTGATTGAGGTGAGCCGACCACACAGACCGTGGTGGCATACCGCCGGAGTCACTTAGAGATAGGACTCAGATTTCTTTGATGTATATTCATACTTTATTGAGTCACTCTTAGAATGCTCCAATTCTTTTGTGGATATATTCTTTTGGACTTCACCCTTTTATATTTATATATCCATTTATGATCTTTTCACATTATTGTTCTTTTCTGCATCTTGTTTCATTGGTTCGCCTAGGCAAATGTTGTTTAGGTGCCATCACGAGCCCTTGGAAATTGGGTCGTGACAGTTTGGTATCAGAGCCCTAGGTTCTAATTCGAGTCCTAGGAGACTTGGAGCAGTGTCTGAGTAGAGTCTTGCTTATGGGTATGTTGTCGACCATACTTATGAGCGAGAGGCTACAAGGGCATGTTAGGAAATGTTTTCCCTTCGTTTCATCTCTATTAGTGCTGAGTAGCTTATATAGGTGCTGACCCTTTTTCGTGTATTGTATGAGATGGCGAGGATGCGAGCATCCTCAGCCAGGAGGTCTGCATCTTCTACACTCGCGTACGCGGGAGAGCCATCAGCACCTACGCAGCCGCCAGCTGCTAAGAAGACTCGGGCAGGTCGCCCGTCAGCCACTAGGCAGGACACAGCTATCCCTGCGGTGTCCGCAGCGACTCTGTCAGCATCTATTCCCCCTGTGCCTGCTGTTATGCCAGGCACCGTTGTGATCTCTTCAGAGGAGTATATGAGACTGATGGCCTTGTCTAGCCATCAGGTCCCTGTCAGAGATGATGTTGCAGCTCCTGTTTCGGCTCCTCAGCCGACCACACCTGTTATGAGCACGCCTACTTCTGAGGCTGCTCCTGATCATATTGCCCAGCCTTCTGCTTCTGCTCCTCAAGCAGGTCCTGTTATTTCTACTCCTCCTATGGGCACTGAGGAGGTTGCCAGGAGGATAGAGTCATTCATGAAGCTTCAGCCTCCAGAGTTCGACGGTACCTCAGCTACATGTACTGCCCAGAGGTACATTCAGAAGTGTGAGAAGATTTTGACAGTTCTTGGTACTAGAGACACCTTAGGGGTGCAGTGTGCTTCTTTCAGATTATCGGGAGATGCGGAGACATGGTGGGTCTCCATGATGCGGCAGAGGTCTAGTGACCTCCCTCCTTTGTCTTGGGCTGAGTTCGTGTCTATGTTCATGAGCAGGTTCGTGCCCCAGAGTCAGCACGATGCTCAGAGGCGCGAGTTTGAGGGGTTGAGGCAGGGAAACCTGTCTGTTTCAGAGTATGACACCAGGTTCTTGTGGTTCTCTCAGTTTGCGCCGGCTATGGTGGCTCAGGAGAGGGACAAGGTCCTCCGGTTTGTTGAGGGTCTTCATCCCCGCTTGCAGGTAGCTGTTGCCCCTGATATGGGCAACAAGTCATATTTTGAGATAGTTGATGTGGCACGGCGGATGGAGGATATCTTCGCCAGGGCTGACGCGGAGAGGGCGGCCAAGAGATCGCATCAGTCTGGTGGGTATAGTGGATCCGCTCAGAGGGGTCAGGGTCATCAGGGCCGTTCTCAGTCTAGGCCCCAGGCTGCTGCTTTGCATGCCCAGGATTTTTCTTCAGAGATCCCGAGGCCCCAGTCATCCCAGAGGCGGGGTGGCTCTTCGCAGTCTGGTCCGCCGCAGTGCGGGAGGTGCCATCAGAGGCATCATGGGAGGTGTTCGTCTGGAGGTGGTCATGGCAGAGGTGGTAGAGGCGGTAGAGGAGGTAGAGGTGATGGATGTTTTGAGTGTGGGTCTCCAGAGCACTATGTCAGGAGTTGCCCTTATGTTTCATCAGGTCGCCAGGGATCCGCAGCTATGGTACCATCTGGTCCTCAGGCCGCCAGGCCCGTTTCTCAGATTCCTCCTAGACAGCAGTCTCAGAGAGCTCCGGGTTCAGGAGGCTCGGCGCAGGTCTATGCTATGACTCGTCAGGATGCTGAGGCATCCAATGATGTCATCACAGGTATTATTTCTGTCTGTGGCCGCGATGCTTATGTTCTTATTGATCCGGGGTCTACCTATTCGTATGTGTCGCTGGGATTTGCCACTTGCTTGGGCAGGGATCTGGTCTTCTTAGATGATCCCTTTATGGTTACCACCCCTGTCGGGTCTTCTATATGTGTAGATAGGGGTTATCGGCAGTGTATGATCTCCATCTGTGGTGTAGAGTCCTTAGTGGACCTGATGCTGCTCGATATGTCTGCTTTCGATGTCATTATGGGCATGGATTGGCTGGCTTCCTGTCATGCGACTTTGGATTGCCATGCCAAGTCCGTGACGATCGGGGCAGAGGGTGAGTCTCGGGTTGTATGGAGAGGTTCCAGGCCTTCTCCGAAGAGTAGGATCATTTCTTTCTTGGAGGCGCAGAGGATGATATCTAGTGGGTGCGAGGGATATATTGCTTCAGTTTGGGATGTCCGGGCAGATGAGTTATCCCTTGATAGAGTTCCGGTTGTTTGTGAGTATCCGGATGTGTTTCCTGATGATTTGTCGGGTTTGCCGCCTATGCGGGAGATAGAGTTTTGCATTGATCTATTGCCAGGCACTCAGCCTAAATCTATTCCCCCGTATCGTATGGCTCCTGTTGAGTTGAGGGAGCTGAAGGAGCAGATTCAGGATTTGCTCGATAAGGGCTTCATTAGGCCCAGTGTGTCTCCATGGGGTGCCCCGGTATTATTTGTGAAGAAGAAGGATGGCTCTATGCGGATGTGTATTGATTACCGGCAGCTGAATAAGGTTACTATCAAGAATAGGTATCCTTTGCCGCGTATTGATGATTTGTTTGATCAGCTTCAGGGTGCTACCTTCTTCTCGAAGATTGATTTGAGGTCGGGGTATCATCAGTTGAGGATTCGGTCCGAGGACGTTACCAAGACTGCTTTTCGTACCCGATATGGCCACTATGAGTTTCTGGTGATGTCTTTCGGGCTTACGAATGCCCCAGCTGCTTTCATGGATCTGATGAACCGAGTGTTCAAGGCCTACCTTGACTCCTTCGTCATTGTGTTTATCGATGATATCTTGGTTTATTCGAGGAGCAGGGAGGAGCATGAGCAGCATTTGAGAGTTGTTCTTCGGACTCTGAGGGATCAGCAGTTGTATGCCAAATTCTCCAAGTGTGAATTTTGGCTCAGTTCTGTATCTTTCCTAGGTCACGTGGTGACCAAGGATGGGGTGTGTGTTGATCCGAAGAAGATAGAGGCCGTTCAGAGTTGGCCTAGGCCTACTTCTCCTACAGAGATTCGGAGTTTCTTAGGCTTGGCAGGTTATTATCGGCGGTTCGTCGAGGGGTTTTCTTCTATTTCAGCACCTCTGACGAAGTTGACCCAGAAGAATGTTCCTTTCCTGTGGTCCGATGCCTGTGAGTCTAGCTTTCAGAAGCTTAAGAATCTGTTGACTTCAGCTATCAGGCTTCTATCCAGATGGCTCCGTTTGAGGCATTGTATGGTCGGAGATGTCGCTCGCCTTTCGGTTGGTTCGAGTCTGGTGAGGTCCAGGTGTTGGGGCCCGATTTGGTGCAGCAGACCTTAGATAAGGTCCGGGTTATTCAGGATCGACTCCGCACGGCTCAGAGCCGGCAGATATCGTATGCAGATCGGAGGCGGAGAGATCTTGAGTTCATGGTTGGGGACCGGGTATTCCTCAGAGTGTCGCCCATGAAGGGTGTTATGAGATTTGGGAAGAAAGGCAAGCTCAGTCCTAGGTTCATTGGGCCTTTTGAGATATTGGAGCGCGTTGGCGCCGTTGCTTATAGACTGGCTTTGCCTCCCTCTCTGTCTGTTCATCCGGTGTTCCATGTGTCCATGCTCCGGAAGTATGTTCACGATCTGTCTCATGTGATCGATATGGCTTCCGTGGAGGTAGATGGCGACTTAGCTTATACGGAGGAGCCTATTGCTATTGTGGCTAGAGAGGTCCGTAAGATGAGATCGAAGGTGATCCCGCTTGTGAGAGTTCAGTGGGGGCATCACTCCATTGCCGAGGCCACCTGGGAGCTTGAGTCCGAGATGCGTGAGAGGCATCCGCGCTTGTTCGATGATTCAGGTATGAAATCCTTGTATTTTCTAAGCCTGAATTTGCATTTTTAAGTTTTATTGATTTCGGGTGGTACCGAGGGGTCCTCGAAATCCGTGCCAGCTCCGTGGCTAGTGTGTGGATCCTACCTTAGACTTAGGCTCGTCCGAGGACGGCCGAGAGTCTAAGTGGGAGAGAATGTAACGACTCTCAAATAGTCGTTACGGGATCCGGGACCTCGATTTGTGTGTCGACAGTCCCAAAAGCTCCGTTAGGTCATTTATGACCCGTCTGTGAAATCTGAGTCGAAACGGAGTCCGTTTGATAGGTTTTCGAGAAAAGGATCCATTTATGAAATTCCGGAAAGGAATTTGGGGTTTCGATAGGTCGTTTTGAGTAAGCGAACCCCGATGGAAAATCCGAGGGCACCGTTAGGTCCGTCTCGTCATTTATGATATGTAGCAACCTTCAAAATTGAAAACGGACCTCGTTTGATAGGACTTTTGATAAAGTCCCCGTTTCGGAAGTTTAAAAGAGTTAAAAGAGGTTTCCGAGCTCGATTTGAGCAAATGAGCTCCGATGAGAGATCCGAAAGTTCCGTTAGGTTCGTATAGTCATTTGTGACTTGTAGCAACTTTCGGAATTGGATTCCGAGGTCGTTTGGTTAGATTTCGCTATTTTGGCGAAAGTCGAAAATTGAACCTTTGCCGTGGGACCCACTTTTTGAGTTCTGGAGGTCCGAATTGAGTTCCGTCTTGACGAGCATGTCACCCAAGTATTTTATGGCTTGTGTGCAAAATTTGGGATCATTCCGAGCTTCGTAGGGTCCCGTTTTGCCCCTAAAACAGTAGAAAATAGAGGCCAAGGATGGGGTGTGTGTTGATCCGAAGAAGATAGAGGCCGTTCAGAGTTGGCCTAGGCCTACTTCTCCTACAGAGATTCGGAGTTTCTTAGGCTTGGCAGGTTATTATCGGCGGTTCGTCGAGGGGTTTTCTTCTATTTCAGCACCTCTGACGAAGTTGACCCAGAAGAATGTTCCTTTCCTGTGGTCCGATGCCTGTGAGTCTAGCTTTCAGAAGCTTAAGAATCTGTTGACTTCAGCTATCAGGCTTCTATCCAGATGGCTCCGTTTGAGGCATTGTATGGTCGGAGATGTCGCTCGCCTTTCGGTTGGTTCGAGTCTGGTGAGGTCCAGGTGTTGGGGCCCGATTTGGTGCAGCAGACCTTAGATAAGGTCCGGGTTATTCAGGATCGACTCCGCACGGCTCAGAGCCGGCAGATATCGTATGCAGATCGGAGGCGGAGAGATCTTGAGTTCATGGTTGGGGACCGGGTATTCCTCAGAGTGTCGCCCATGAAGGGTGTTATGAGATTTGGGAAGAAAGGTGAAACGACCTCGGTCAGTCGTTTCGGAAGTTAGGACTCCGATTGGCGTGTCGATAATTTTAAAATATTCGTAATGTCCATTAGGACCTGTCTCTAAAATTTGAGCTAAATCAGATCTCGTTTGGTAGGCATCGGAAGAAGGTTTCAGTTTTAATGGCGATTAATATTAAAAGGAGATTTTCGAGCTCGGTTTTTGCCGAATGAGCTCCGATTCGAAATCCGAAAGCGCCGTTGGGTTCGTATAATTATTTGTGACTTTTATAATTTTTCGAAAGTGAATTTCGATGTTGTTCGGCTAGTTCCGCAAAAAAAATGTCGAAAGTTAAATAATTTGACCTTTTTCATTTAAATTCGCATCTTGAGTTTCGGGAATCCCATTTGAGATCCGTCTTCGCGAGAATGTTACATATATTTTGTATAGCTTACTTGAAAATTTTGGGATCATTTCGACTTCTCTAGGGTTCCATTTTAATTTTTATCGTCGTAGCGAATTAAAAAAAAAAAAAAAAAAAAAAAAAAAGAGAGAAAAAGTCAAAATGATTGTCGGTCAGCTAAGGGGATTAAATCCCTTAGCTTAGAAATTAGCAATACATACAGAAACATTCGAACAAACCTACAGAAAGAAAAAATTAGAAAAGAGAGAAGGAAAAAGGGAAAAAGGAGTGGAAAAATAGTGGAATTTTTACCCCAAATCTTCAGGTAATGATGTTAACTCATTATCTTAGCTTATTACGTGTGTTTGAATATATTTTTACGGTAAAAATAAGGATATTATACATCACCCTATTGGCGTAAATTGATAGTTTAAAGGGTCAATAGGACCCCGATGATGGAAATGATTATATATTCGCACTCAGTAAGTTATGGGCAACATATAAATATAATTTATTTAGAGTTTGGTTATGGGACTTTGAACCCTGTATATAGGTCTGGCCTGCGTATTGCGTATGTGAATAGGGTATCAGGTTCCTAACTGGATTGCCCTAAAACATAAGGAATGAAGCCTTTAGCTTTATCTGATATAATTTTTCTGCTTATTGAATAGAAAGAGATCGTTTGGCGGTTAATCCAAAGGAAAAAGCAGTGGTTGAGTATCAGGGCTAGCTTTGGGATACGGTAAGTGTTTATATCCATTTCTTTGGAGGCACCTGGCCTCGTGGATTTTCTACCATGTATTCCTTACGTGTGTAGCTGCCGATAGGCGTACTCATTACGCCTTAGCTTTGGATTTATATTATATATTATATGTTATGTCCTATTGTTGGTATTGTATTGAGGATTTGAGCATTGTACCCTGGCTGCGAGTTGGCATCTACTTCCCGGTTGTCGATGAGAGTCCCGCGCCGGTGAAGGGTTATTGCATCACATTGCATTCATATGCATTACATTGCATATCATATTGAGGGCAGGAGTATTCCGCCCCAGGAGCAGGAGTATTCCGCTCCATTGTATCACATTGAGGGTAGGAGGATTCCGCCCCAAGAGCAGGAGTATTCCGCTCTTATGTCAGATATTGAGTGCAGGAGTATTCCGCCTCAGCTTTACATTATATCGGGTGCAGGAGTATTCCGCCCCAGGAGAGTGCAGGAGTATTCCGCCTCTGGTTTATATTATATCGGGTGCAGGAGTATTCCGCCCCAGGAGCAGGAGTATTCCGCTCCAGTTGGTTATCAGATTGGATTTCCCCTCGAATGCAGGAGTATTCCGCTTCGAGATGGGATGACGGGCACATTTGACCCTTTGCATCATATTTCATTCCATTCCATTTCATTTCATACCATTGTGTAGACTTGTGGTACATAACTGATGTTCAGCTTCTACGTGCATTGCTTATTTGCCTATATATTTCTGGCTTGTATTCTGAGCTGCGAGGATCGGGTTGCATACCGCTACAGTATAAATATATGAATTGGGCTGCACGTCGCAACGGTATAAATATATGGATCGGGTTGCACGTTGCAGCAGTATAAATATATGGATTGGGTTGCACGCCGCAACAGGATGAATATATGGATCGGGTTGCACGCCGCAACAGGATGTATTTCTGATTGCTGATGTGTTCGGGATGCCTATATGTTTTGGTTATCTTACGTTCCTGGTTGTTGATGAGTTTATGGTTTCATACATGTTTTCGGTTGTTATCTGGCTCTGCCTTTTCATAATTTAAATAAAAGGAATTTTGTTTATCTATTTCTTTTCTCCCTGGCTAGTTATCCTATTCTTTGAGGTGGCTAGTCTGCCCCACTTATTGAGTCCTTTTGACTCACCCTTGTTTGTTGTTTGTTTCTTGTCTATCTATTTCGTTTCGGCAGGTTCGCTCCATGATTAAGTTCTCCACGTTGTGCAGGAGCCAAGACGACTTCAGCTGTCAGGGTGAGCCAGCTTTTATTCCGGATGGCCACCAGTTTATTGGTTATTATTTTAGTTGCATTTTGCTCCCTTCAGGAGGTATTTGTCTTCTTTTGTACTCTTAGGTGTCTAGTCTGGATAACCCTAAACCTAGTATGTTGGGTAGTGAGCTGTAATTTCTTTTGTACAGCTTAGAGGTATCAGTATGTATGTATTTTGGTTTTAAGTCTTGTCCTTATTTGTGAATTGTTATATTTATTTTCCTGATTTAATTGGTAAGGGTTCGCCCGACTGGTCTAGGGGAGGATGTCGGGTGCCCGCACGGCCTAACCGGATTCCGGGTCGTGTCAGTTGGTATCAGAGCCCAGTTTAGTGTCTATCCAGACTAAGACAGTGTCTAGTAGAGTCTCGCTGATGGGTACGTAGACGTCCGTACTTATCTACGAGGGGCTATGATGGCATTTAGGAAGTTTCACTTCCTTCTTTTCTGATCTTCCGTCGGTCTAAGATGCAAAAGTATTTTCGCTAATTCGTTCGTGGTAATTGTGAACCCTCGTGCGATAAATCAACAAACGGTATGAGTTCAAGACGAAGCAGCCTGACCTGGGGTTAGCACTGACGAAGCCGCGAGTGTTTTGATCGTGCTGACGATCTAGTTACGGAGGTCCCAGTTGTACGAGCTCGCGATGGGCAAGGGAGCAGGGCCTTGTAGTTCCCTTGGCTCTCTACGATGCTTTACGAGAATCTTGGCGACGCAGATACCGTAAGAACCTATTATTCGCTGGGCAGCCTATCAGGTTGCCGCATGTGCAGACGTTCGATTTCAGGGAGCTCCTTTTCCGGTTCTTGATATTGCTGCAGTAAATTATATTCCGGAGGTAGTACGTGTTGTACCTCTAATTGTTTTGGCTGGTTAGCCAGCCGAGGTAACGGTTAGATTTGAGTGCCCAAAGAGGTTCCATTATTTTACGCGGTTGAACCTTCCGATATTCTTAAGCAATGCATAAGATAAACCCCGTGATTCTTTTTAAAATAAAATGATGTCAGCATATCCTTCAGGCTCTTGATTATATCAAGCGGTATGGTGTTGATTATTCTTCTTTCCAGTTTCAGGGGTCCAGCCTTGAATTTGTGGGCTGCTCTCTTATTAGTTAACTTGATTTGTGGAAAAAGTTCCTTTCGAGTAGCGAACAAGATGAAAAATGTTGTCAGTTCAAGTGGATTGGACAGGGTAGTCTGTCGGTTAGCCTGTTGGTGTTTCAGAATATAAGATTGAATTCTATAGAATGGCTGGATATGCATCAGAACTAGTTCATGAGCCTTTCGAGAGATTCAAAGACTTATTGATGACCTTTCATTTTCCTTGAGATCCCAGATGGCTCGAGAGATTGAGGTCGGGATTTCATTTGATGTTGTTGTTGATATTGCTCGAAGGTTCGAGGCATACCATAAGTTAGAGCGGGAAAGTAAGAGATCCCACGGCCCTGGTAGGTAACCATGTTACCTCATTTGGAGGTAAGAGTTCTGATTATTTTGGGAGGTCACCTTCCAGGTTATCTCAGTGTGTGTCACGTGATTCTTAGAGTGCGTCAGTAGTTAGTCAATATCAGACCCAATTTTTCTCTTTGTGGCTTTCAATAATCTGTCCAGTTTCCACTTTTCAGCGAAAAAGTGGTATCATTGTTGTGAGTTTGGCTATTCTTTTTGAGGATTTTTCCTTACTCCGACAAGTAGGCAGTCGTCTTTTCTCTCGTCATCAGGTATTTGCGCAGTCGCAGGGAATTTCATTTAGATCTCAATCAGCAAAAGAAATGCCACCATCCAGTAGCGGTTGAGAGCGTGGTGGTAGTAGTTCTTCAGAAGGTAATTATCCGTGTAGCGGCTTAGTTCAGCCGCAGAGGCAGTTTTATGAACTGCCAGCCTGGCAGGATGCGGAGGCATCCGATATAGTAGACCCTGAGATTTCTTCTTCTCTTAAATGTGAGTAAGATTTGAATTTTTTTCGATCGATCCGGAAATGGTATGTCTTATCATGTTTCGATGGTTTCCTTGGATGTCGTTTTTATTAAGAATCGGTAGCGGTGGAGGGGTGAGTTTCTGATACGATTTATTTCTGGCATTTATGAGACCCTGCTAGTTTATCTGATTTAAATATGAGAGATTTGATGGTGAGTATTGCTATTGGCTTGGCATCCTGTTATGCCACCTTGTGATATTATGTCAAGTCATTTTACCTCTCTCCTCGGAGACCAGTGTTGGTAGGATGATGGGATTCTTATTCGTCATCATCAGGAAGTGTCGTTGTTTCTTCCGGTGTAAAGTGGCTGGTAAGTAATGCTCGATCTATGTGTCTCCTCTTGGTTCGAGATTCTAGTAGAGTCATGTTATTCTATGAGCTTGTCTTAGTTATAAAAGGGTATTCTTGTAAAGTGTCAGAGTTTCCTTCTTATTGGGAGGTTAAAATTGGTATAGATGTTTTTCCATAAAGCTTATTTAATGTCTATCTCTTCAATTGCGATTTTTGGCTCGCCTGATGCGGAAGTAGTCTAGCTTTGGTAGTCAAGCAAATAAGAAGATGAACTTCCTGAAGTTCTAATTATTTCTATCCTCGATCTATTTCCATTTCTTCTTCGTCCGGCACTAGTGAGCTTGGGCGATTGGTAGCCGTTTGTGACGTTCCCTGTGTTGAGCCAGAGTACGTGTTATTGTGGTCGGGTAAGCATATTATTGTTTTGGAAGCATATTATTGTTTTGGTCCAGTTGTCTCATCTTGTTATCCGTTTAACATGTTTATGTTATCAGTTTATCCGGGTATCCATTCCCATGTATAGTATAGTGCTGGTTCTGTTTTTGCGGATCATCCAGTTTCAGGGGAAACTCTGCCGAAATTTTTATATAAAAGTACCATCCATCGGGCGGTGGTGTTTACGGCAAAGGTATGGAGTTGTGAACTTGAGAGTTGCAGCTGTTTGGCAACTCGAAAGGGTAGTTGGTAGCTTCGGTCTGCTTACGTTCAGCTTTTAGCCAAATCTTCTTTAGTCCAGCAGACTGTGCGAGGATGGTTATTCCTATACAAATGGCTACATGAGTTTGTGCTTTAAGTGGAGGAGTCTTCCTCCAAATACTGAATGGTAATATTAAATCTCTGAGGTGTTGATATCACTTTTCTCACGACCCAAAGTAAGGCTACGGTAGAAATCTACAATGAGTGTCGATCATTGCTAAACCCACTAATAATCTATTAATGATAGGGATAAGCTGGCAACCTGATCATATATACGTATCTATTTGCTGAAAATATAAAGTCTGAAAAGATGACATGACTTTAACCTGCTGGCAATTAGAACACTGAGCCACAAATCCTGCTATGTCACACTTCATTCTATCCCACCAATAATCTGCTTAAGATCATGGTGCATCTTAGTCGAATCTGGATGAACAGTGTATTTGGAATAATGTGCCTCTATCATAATCTGTCCACGTAAATCTGTGACATCAGAAATACAAAGTCTATCTTTATACATGAGAACACCGTCAGTAGTGACCCTGTATGGTGACTTCGGTTTTCCTTGGGCTATCTGTCTGTATTCAACTGGAACTGGATCCTCATACTGACGCTGTTTTACTTCATGGAAATTTAGAGTGAAAGATCTAGTGCAGCTTGTCGTCCATCCATCATTGGCATATCTCCTTCACAGCTTAACTCCTTGAGAGGTTACTTTAGCGTTGTAAGCGCTCATGTAATCAACTTTGTTGCTGGTATTCTGCCTCAGCTCATGGTCCAACTACGTGTCTCCTTTATTTTTACTTTTTCAAGTCATAATATTTTCAATTGAAAGAAAATACCCTAAAGTAGGTGTTCAGTCTGGAGATCATTCCTGGTCTGCATCATACTATCCAGAAGTATTTACCTGATCCTTATCCTTATATATAGACCCTGTTCAGATGAACCTTTGACATACATTAGGATATGAGTAACTACATTCCCACAAGGAGCTTGCGGAACAACACTAACATCAACTGAGATGTTGCCTAGTGTGTTTGTAAAAATAATATAGCTTGCATCAAATCTTCTATAATATGTACTGACAAGGTACTTCAAAAGTTCCCCCTATTACATCAAGCGTAAGCTAATTCTTTGTTTCATCGACTTGTTCTATATCGAAAGGTATATCGAAAAGGTAATTCTCGGCTGAATCATGTTAGTCCATCCAGAGTTTCGTATATCTTTGCTTCGAAAATGCAGAATTCTCCCCTCGTGATCGAGGAAGGATCGGTTTAGTCAGAATAACTTGGGCAATGACGTTATGATATTATCCAGCTATGTTTTTATCCAAGGGTTTGATGTGCATGTCATAACTCTGATTCTGTAATTATGAGATCATGTCCGTGGAGTAGTTTATGAAGGTTGTGCAAGTTCTCTTGTTATCTGCGTAAATCTTGCTTTAGATTTAGGCTCGTTCGAGGACGAACAAGAGTTTAAGTGGAGGAGAATGAAACGACCTCGGTCAGTCGTTTCGGAAGTTAGGACTCCGATTGGCGTGTCGATAATTTTAAAATATTCGTAATGTCCATTAGGACCTGTCTCTAAAATTTGAGCTAAATCAGATCTCGTTTGGTAGGCATCGGAAGAAGGTTTCAGTTTTAATGGCGATTAATATTAAAAGGAGATTTTCGAGCTCGGTTTTTGCCGAATGAGCTCCGATTCGAAATCCGAAAGCGCCGTTGGGTTCGTATAATTATTTGTGACTTTTATAATTTTTCGAAAGTGAATTTCGATGTTGTTCGGCTAGTTCCGCAAAAAAAAATGTCGAAAGTTAAATAATTTGACCTTTTTCATTTAAATTCGCATCTTGAGTTTCGGGAATCCCATTTGAGATCCGTCTTCGCGAGAATGTTACATATATTTTGTATAGCTTACTTGAAAATTTTGGGATCATTTCGACTTCTCTAGGGTTCTATTTTAATTTTTATCGTCGTAGCGAATTAAAAAAAAAAAAAAAAAAAAAAAAAAAAAAAAAAAAAAAAGAGAAAAAGTCAAAATGATTGTCGGTCAGCTAAGGGGATTAAATCCCTTAGCTTAGAAATTAGCAATACATACAGAAACATTCGAACAAACCTACAGAAAGAAAAAATTAGAAAAGAGAGAAGGAAAAAGGGAAAAAGGAGTGGAAAAATAGTGGAATTTTTACCCCAAATCTTCAGGTAATGATGTTAACTCATTATCTTAGCTTATTACGTGTGTTTGAATATATTTTTACGGTAAAAATAAGGATATTATACATCACCCTATTGGCGTAAATTGATAGTTTAAAGGGTCAATTGGACCCCGATGATGGAAATGATTATATATTCGCACTCAGTAAGTTATGGGCAACATATAAATATAATTTATTTAGAGTTTGGTTATGGGACTTTGAACCCTGTATATAGGTCTGGCCTGCGTATTGCGTATGTGAATAGGGTATCAGGTTCCTAACTGGATTGCCCTAAAACATAAGGAATGAAGCCTTTAGCTTTATCTGATATAATTTTTCTGCTTATTGAATAGAAAGAGATCGTTTGGCGGTTAATCCAAAGGAAAAAGCAGTGGTTGAGTATCAGGGCTAGCTTTGGGATACGGTAAGTGTTTATATCCATTTCTTTGGAGGCACCTGGCCTCGTGGATTTTCTACCATGTATTCCTTACGTGTGTAGCTGCCGATAAGCGTACTCATTACGCCTTAGCTTTGGATTTATATTATATATTATATGTTATGTCCTATTGTTGGTATTGTATTGAGGATTTGAGCATTGTACCCTGGCTGCGAGTTGGCATCTACTTCCCGGTTGTCGATGAGAGTCCCGCGCCGGTGAAGGGTTATTGCATCACATTGCATTCATATGCATTACATTGCATATCATATTGAGGGCAGGAGTATTCCGCCCCAGGAGCAGGAGTATTCCGCTCCATTGTATCACATTGAGGGTAGGAGGATTCCGCCCCAAGAGCAGGAGTATTCCGCTCTTATGTCAGATATTGAGTGCAGGAGTATTCCGCCTCAGCTTTACATTATATCGGGTGCAGGAGTATTCCGCCCCAGGAGAGTGCAGGAGTATTCCGCCTCTGGTTTATATTATATCGGGTGCAGGAGTATTCCGCCCCAGGAGCAGGAGTATTCCGCTCCAGTTGGTTATCAGATTGGATTTCCCCTCGAATGCAGGAGTATTCCGCTTCGAGATGGGATGACGGGCACATTTGACCCTTTGCATCATATTTCATTCCATTCCATTTCATTTCATACCATTGTGTAGACTTGTGGTACATAACTGATGTTCAGCTTCTACGTGCATTGCTTATTTGCCTATATATTTCTGGCTTGTATTCTGAGCTGCGAGGATCGGGTTGCATACCGCTACAGTATAAATATATGAATTGGGCTGCACGTCGCAACGGTATAAATATATGGATCGGGTTGCACGTTGCAGCGGTATAAATATATGGATTGGGTTGCACGCCGCAACAGGATGAATATATGGATCGGGTTGCACGCCGCAACAGGATGTATTTCTGATTGCTGATGTGTTCGGGATGCCTATATGTTTTGGTTATCTTACGTTCCTGGTTGTTGATGAGTTTATGGTTTCATACATGTTTTCGGTTGTTATCTGGCTCTGCCTTTTCATAATTTAAATAAAAGGAATTTTGTTTATCTATTTCTTTTCTCCCTGGCTAGTTATCCTATTCTTTGAGGTGGCTAGTCTGCCCCACTTATTGAGTCCTTTTGACTCACCCTTGTTTGTTGTTTGTTTCTTGTCTATCTATTTCGTTTCGGCAGGTTCGCTCCAGGATTAAGTTCTCCACGTTGTGCAGGAGCCAAGACGACTTCAGCTGTCAGGGTGAGCCAGCTTTTATTCCGGATGGCCACCAGTTTATTGGTTATTATTTTAGTTGCATTTTGCTCCCTTCAGGAGGTATTTGTCTTCTTTTGTACTCTTAGGTGTCTAGTCTGGATAACCCTAAACCTAGTATGTTGGGTAGTGAGCTGTAATTTCTTTTGTACAGCTTAGAGGTATCAGTATGTATGTATTTTGGTTTTAAGTCTTGTCCTTATTTGTGAATTGTTATATTTATTTTCCTGATTTAATTGGTAAGGGTTCGCCCGACGGGTCTAGGGGAGGATGTCGGGTGCCCGCACGGCCTAACCGGATTCCGGGTCGTGTCAGTAGGCAAGCTCAGTCCTAGGTTCATTGGGCCATTTGAGATATTGGAGCGCGTTGGCGCCGTTACTTATAGACTGGCTTTGCCTCCCTCTCTGTCTGTTCATCCGGTGTTCCATGTGTCCATGCTCCGGAAGTATGTTCACGATCTGTCTCATGTGATCGATATGGCTTCCGTGGAGGTAGATGGCGACTTAGCTTATTCGGAGGAGCCTATTGCTATTGTGGCTAGAGAGGTCCGTAAGATGAGATCGAAGGTGATCCCGCTTGTGAGAGTTCAGTGGGGGCATCACTCCATTGCCGAGGCCACCTGGGAGCTTGAGTCCGAGATGCGTGAGAGGCATCCGCGCTTGTTCGATGATTCAGGTATGAAATCCTTGTATTTTCTAAGCCTGAATTTGCATTTTTAAGTTTTATTGATTTCGGGTGGTATCGAGGGGTCCTCGAAATCCGTGCCAGCTCCGTGGCTAGTGTGTGGATCCTACCTTAGACTTAGGCTCGTCCGAGGACGGCCGAGAGTCTAAGTGGGGGAGAATGTAACGACCCTCAAATAGTCGTTACGGGATCCGGGACCTCGATTTGCATGTCGACAGTCCCAAAAGCTCCGTTAGGTCATTTATGACCCGTCTGTGAAATCTGAGTCGAAACGGAGTCCGTTTGATAGGTTTTCGAGAAAAGGATCCGTTTATGAAATTCCGGAAAGGAATTTGGGGTTTCGATAGGTCGTTTTGAGTAAGCGAACCCCGATGGAAAATCCGAGCGCACCGTTAGGTCCGTCTCGTCATTTATGATATGAAGCAACCTTCAAAATTGAAAACGGACCTCGTTTGATAGGACTTTTGATAAAGTCCCCGTTTCGGAAGTTTAAAAGAGTTAAAAGAGGTTTCCGAGCTCGATTTGAGCAAATCAGCTCCGATGAGAGATCCGAAAGTTCCGTTAGGTTTGTATAGTCATTTGTGACTTGTAGCAACTTTCGGAATTGGATTCCGAGGTCGTTTGGTTAAATTTTGCTATTTTGGCGAAAGTCGAAAATTGAACCTTTGCCGTGGGACCCACTTTTTGAGTTCTGGAGGTCCGAATTGAGTTCCGTCTTGACGAGCATGTCACCCAAGTATTTTATGGCTTGTGTGCAAAATTTGGGATCATTCCGAGCTTCGTAAGGTCCCGTTTTGCCCCTAAAACAGTAGAAAATCTGGTGCGACTTTTCTGTTCTGTTTTGACGCAAACATCCGGATAAAAGCTGAATTTCCGGCTAATCCGTAAGGAATTAGGAAAAACTCAAAACATGAAAGTTGTAGCCCTTTGAGTTGTGGTTGTAATGGAACCGGTTTCAGGTCATTTGGACATTCCTATCAACAGTTATGATATTTTCAAAAGAAGCTGTCACAGAGGCAAAAACTGCTATAAAAAGGCCATTTCGGTTCATAACTTATAAAAATCATTTGGTGAGCTCTTGAGGCGATTTTTGGGTATTTCTTGAAGACCCAATCATACTTACACTTAAGGTAAGCCCTTTTAATCCATCTTTATGTTGATTAACACAAGAATCAAAGGGTTGATTCTTGGAAATGGGTTAGAACCCTAGATTCTTAAGAATTGGGGAAAGACATCGAGCAAGGCTCGCATGTGGAATCTAAGTGTACTTTTGGACTCACGGGAGCGTGGGGAGATCGAAAAAGTACATTTTGTAAATTTAGGGCTCGGCCCTACCCGGGGGCATTTTGGTAATTTTTATCCTAGGATGCCTATAGGCTTAAATAGCTATAATTGAGCACTCATATGTGCTATATCTTGTCTTAATAGACCTAGTGGAGAGTCCTTCGCGGACAAGGCGAGCGGGAAAGGAGATTCTTCCCGGCATTTGAGCCCGAATTTCGAGGTAAGTGAGACTTGACCTCTATTGTGCTTGTGGACTCTTCCTTCATGCTAGTATGCTTCATGTACGCATATATATACCTAACAATGGTTAGGATTAATGATGTGAATTACTTGCTATTATTGTTTGTTATAAATAGCGAGATTGTGACTCGACCGAGGTATGTGCCGGTCTAAACGCTACGTCGAGGTAGCTTAAATTTATATCGTAGTAACGCTTGCTACGCCATGCTTAGATAGCAAGAACTTGGGACATGGCCGAGGATGTTGCCGGCATGTCATGATAAATGTCTTGCCGAGGATTTTGCCGGCTTTTGTATGATATTGGTACTTGATTTGTTCACGTGCCGGGTTGGGTAGTGCTGTCTATACGTAACCTTGGGTTGGACGACATGGGAGTAGGGATTGTACCCCCAAACTGTTGTCGGGTTAACCTTCGCCTTACGTTCAGCTAGCATAACCAACCTGGGTTACGGTGACTGTGAAATATTATCGTTATTAATATTTCTGTTATTATTTCTGTTATTGTTATTAATGTCGTGGATATTAATACTGTTAGAGGGACACTTGACAGGGGGTGTGGTGTCGCCTATACTATGAGATGTGCCACACTTGACAGGGGGTGTGGTGTGGACACTTGATCTTTGAGATGTGACACACTTGACAGGGGGTGTGGTGTGGTCACTTGATTTATTGAGATACGACGCACTTGACAGGGGGTGTGGTGCGATCGTAGACAGATTTGAGATGAGCCAACGACTACGGGACGTTGGTCTACTTATTCATGATTGTGATAGTGACTTCGGGTCACGGTATATGGTTGATACTTAGTAGTGGTGTTGCTAGTCCATCGTAGGTCTAGGTTAGTCGGCACGGGAGTAGAGATTGGACCTCCAAACCGCCGCTGAGTTGACCTATGCCTTACGTTGGATGGGCATAATCCTTGAGACTTCTGGTTACTACTTGTGTGTATGGAATGTGTTACATCTATTCGTGATTTCACTACTTTATTGTATGATTACTATAGTATGTTGTTGCTTATGATGCATGTAGCGACTTGTCCCGCAAGGGTACCTTAGCGGGCCTGTCAGTGATCTTACTGGGCTTCGGCTCATAACTTACTCTGCTACGTGCGCAGGTCCTTCATCCAGTCAGCAGCCCGGACGTTAGCGGTTCCCGAGGCTTCTGAGACTTTTGATTGAGGTGAGCCGACCACACAGACCGTGGTGGCATACCGCCGGAGTCACTTAGAGATAGGACTCAGATTTCTTTGATGTATATTCATACTTTATTGAGTCACTCTTAGAATGCTCCAATTCTTTTGTGGATATATTCTTTTGGACTTCACCCTTTTATATTTATATATCCATTTATGATCTTTTCACATTATTGTTCTTTTCCGCATCTTGTTTCATTGGTTCGCCTAGGCAAATGTTGTTTAGGTGCCATCACGAGCCCTTGGAAATTGGGTCGTGACAGTTTGGTATCAGAGCCCTAGGTTCTAATTCGTGTCCTAGGAGCCTTGGAGCAGTGTCTGAGTAGAGTCTTGCTTATGGGTATGTTGTCGACCATACTTATGAGCGAGAGGCTACAAGGGCATGTTAGGAAATGCTTTCCCTTCGTTTCATCTCTATTCGTGCTGAGTAGCTTATATAGGTGCTGACCCTTTTTCGTGTATTATATGAGATGGCGAGGACGCGAGCATCCTCAGCCAGGAGGTCTGCATCTTCTACACCCGCGTCTGCGGGAGAGCCATCAGCACCTACGCAGCCGCCAGCTGCTAAGAAGACTCGGGCAGGTCGCCCGTCAGCCACTAGGCAGGACACAGCTATCCCTGCGGTGTCCGCAGCGACTCTGTCAGCATCTATTCCCCCTGTGCCTGCTGTTGTGCCAGGCACCGTTGTGATCTCATCAGAGGAGTATATGAGACTGATGGCCTTGTCTAGCCATCAGGTCCCTGTCAGAGATGATGTTGCAGCTCCTGTTTCGGCTCCTCAGCCGACCACACCTGTTATGAGCACGCCTACTTCTGTGGCTGCTCCTGATCATATTGCCCAGCCTTCTGCTTCTGCTCCTCAGGCAGGTCCTGTTATTTCTACTCCTCCTATGGGCACTGAGGAGGTTGCCAGGAGGATAGAGTCATTCATGAAGCTTCAGCCTCCAGAGTTCGACGGTACCTCCGCTACATGTACTGCCCAGAGGTACATTCAGAAGTGTGAGAAGATTTTGACAGTTCTTGGTACTAGAGACACCTTAGGGGTGCAGTGTGCTTCTTTCAGATTATCGGGAGATGCGGAGACATGGTGGGTCTCCATGATGCGGCAGAGGTCTAGTGACCTCCCTCCTTTGTCTTGGGCTGAGTTCGTGTCTATGTTCATGAGCAGGTTCGTGCCCCAGAGTCAGCACGATGCTCAGAGGCGCGAGTTTGAGGGGATGAGGCAGGGAAACCTGTCTGTTTCAGAGTATGACACCAGGTTCTTGTGGTTGTCTCAGTTTGCGCCGGCTATGGTGGCTCAGGAGAGGGACAAGGTCCTCCGGTTTGTTGAGGGTCTTCATCCCCGCTTGCAGGTAGCTGTTGCCCCTGATATGGGCAACAAGTCATATTTTGAGATAGTTGATGTGGCGCGGCGGATGGAGGATATCTTCGCCAGGGCTGACGCGGAGAGGGCGGCCAAGAGATCGCGTCAGTCAGGTGGGTATAGTGGATCCGCTCAGAGGTGTCAGGGTCATCAGGGCCGTTCTCAGTCTAGGCCCCAGGCTGCTGCTTTGCCTGCCCAAGATTTTTCTTCAGAGACCCCGAGGCCTCAGTCATCCCAGAGGCGGGGTGGCTCTTCGCAGTCTGGTCCGCCGCAGTGCGGGAGGTGCCATCAGAGGCATCATGGGAGGTGTTCGTCTGGAGGTGGTCATGGCAGAGGTGGTAGAGGCGGTAGAGGAGGTAGAGGTGATGGATGTTTTGAGTGTGGGTCTCCAGAGCACTATGTCAGGAGTTGCCCTTATGTTTCATCAGGTCGCCAGGGATCCGCAGCTATGGTACCATCTGGTCCTCAGGCCGCCAGGCCCGTTTCTCAGATTCCTCCTAGACAGCAGTCTCAGAGAGCTTCGGGTTCAGGAGGCTCGGCGCAGGTCTATGCTATGACTCGTCAGGATGCTGAGGCATCCAATGATGTCATCACAGGTATTATTTCTGTCTGTGGCCGCGATGCTTATGCTCTTATTGATCCGGGGTATACCTATTCGTATGTGTCGCCGGGATTTGCCCCTTGCTTGGGCAGGGATCTGGTCTTCTTAGATGATCCCTTTATGGTTGCCACCCCTGTCGGGTCTTCTATATGTGTAGATAGGGGTTATCGGCAGTGTATGATCTCCATATGTGGTGTAGAGTCCTTAGTGGACCTGATGCTGCTCGATATGTCTGATTTCGATGTCATTATGGGCATGGATTGGCTGGCTTCCTGTCATGCGACTTTGGATTGCCATGCCAAGTCCGTGACGATCGGGGCAGAGGGTGAGTCTCGGGTTGTATGGAGAGGTTCCAGGCCTTCTCCGAAGAGTAGGATCATTTCTTTCTTGGAGGCGCAGAGGATGATATCTAGTGGGTGCGAGGGATATATTGCTTCAGTTCGGGATGTCCGGGCAGAGGAGTTATCCCTTGATAGAGTTTCGGTTGTTTGTGAGTATCCGGATGTGTTTCCTGATGATTTGCCGGGTTTGCCGCCTATGCGGGAGATAGAGTTTTGCATTGATCTATTGCCAGGCACTCAGCCTAAATCTATTCCCCCGTATCGTATGGCTCCTGTTGAGTTGAGGGAGCTGAAGGAGCAGATTCAGGATTTGCTCGATAAGGGCTTCATTAGGCCCAGTGTGTCTCCATGGGGTGCCCCGGTATTATTTGTGAAGAAGAAGGATGGCTCTATGCGGATGTGTATTGATTACCGGCAGCTGAATAAGGTTACTATCAAGAATAGGTATCCTTTGCCGCGTATTGATGATTTGTTTGATCAGCTTCAGGGTGCTACCTTCTTCTCGAAGATTGATTTGAGGTCGGGGTATCATCAGTTGAGGATTCGGTCTGAGGACGTTTCCAAGACTGCTTTTCGTACCCGATATGGCCACTATGAGTTTCTGGTGATGTCTTTCGGGCTTACGAATGCCCCAGCTGCTTTCATGGATTTGATGAACCGAGTGTTCAAGGCCTACCTTGACTCCTTCGTCATTGTGTTTATCGATGATATCTTGGTTTATTCGAGGAGCAGGGAGGAGCATGAGCAGCATTTGAGAGTTGTTCTTCGGACTCTGAGGGATCAACAGTTGTATGCCAAATTCTCCAAGTGTGAATTTTGGCTCAGTTCTGTATCTTTCCTAGGTCACGTGGTGACCAAGGATGGGGTGTGTGTTGATCCGAAGAAGATAGAGGCCGTTCAGAGTTGGCCTAGGCCTACTTCTCCTACAGAGATTCGGAGTTTCTTAGGCTTGGCAGGTTATTATCGGCGGTTCGTCGAGGGGTTTTCTTCTATTTCAGCACCTCTGACGAAGTTGACCCAGAAGAATGTTCCTTTCCTGTGGTCCGATGCCTGTGAGTCTAGCTTTCAGAAGCTTAAGACTCTGTTGACTTCAGCTATCAGGCTTTTATCCAGATGGCTCCGTTTGAGGCATTGTATGGTCGGAGATGTCGCTCGCCTATCGGTTGGTTCGAGTCTGGTGAGGTCCAGGTGTTGGGGCCCGATTTGGTGCAGCAGACCTTAGATAAGGTCCGGGTTATTCAGGATCGACTCCGCACGGCTCAGAGCCGGCAGATATCGTATGCAGATCGGAGGCGGAGAGATCTTGAGTTCATGGTTGGGGACCGGGTATTCCTCAGAGTGTCGCCCATGAAGGGTGTTATGAGATTTGGGAAGAAAGGCAAGCTCAGTCCTAGGTTCATTGGGCCTTTTGAGATATTGGAGCGCGTTGGCGCCGTTGCTTATAGACTGGCTTTGCCTCCCTCTCTGTCTGTTTATCCGGTGTTCCATGTGTCCATGCTCCGGAAGTATGTTCACGATCTATCTCATGTGATCGATATGGCTTCCATGGAGGTAGATGGCGACTTAGCTTATTCGGAGGAGCCTATTGCTATTGTGGCTAGAGAGGTCCGTAAGATGAGATCGAAGGTGATCCCGCTTGTGAGAGTTCAGTGGGGGCATCACTCCATTGCCGAGGCCACCTGGGAGCTTGAGTCCGAGATGCGTGAGAGGCATCCGCGCTTGTTCGATGATTCAGGTATGAAATCCTTGTATTTTCTAAGCCTGAATTTGCATTTTTAAGTTTTATTGATTTCGGGTGGTACCGAGGGGTCCTCGAAATCCGTGCCAGCTCCGTGGCTAGTGTGTGGATCCTACCTTAGACTTAGGCTCGTCCGAGGACGGCCGAGAGTCTAAGTGGGGGAGAATGTAACGACCCTCAAATAGTCGTTACGGGATCCGGGACCTCGATTTGCATGTCGACAGTCCCAAAAGCTCCGTTAAGTCATTTATGACCCGTCTGTGAAATCTGAGTCGAAACGGAGTCCGTTTGATAGGTTTTCGAGAAAAGGATCCGTTTATGAAATTCCGGAAAGGAATTTGGGGTTTCGATAGGTCGTTTTGAGTAAGCGAACACCGATGGAAAATCCGAGCGCATCGTTAGGTCCGTCTCGTCATTTATGATATGTAGCAACCTTCAAAATTGAAAACGGACCTCGTTTGATAGGACTTTTGATAAAGTCCCCGTTTCGGAAGTTTAAAAGAGTTAAAAGAGGTTTCTGAGCTCGATTTGAGCAAATGAGCTCCGATGAGAGATCCGAAAGTTCCGTTAGGTTCGTATAGTTATTTGTGACTTGAAGCAACTTTCGGAATTAGATTTCGAGGTCGTTTGGTTAAATTTCGCTATTTTGGCGAAAGTCGAAAATTGAACCTTTGCCGTGGGACCCACTTTTTGAGTTCTGGAGGTCCGAATTGAGTTCCGTCTTGACGAGCATGTCACCCAAGTATTTTATGGCTTGTGTGCAAAATTTGGGATCATTCCGAGCTTCGTAGGGTCCCGTTTTGCCCCTAAAACAGTAGAAAATCTGGTGCGACTTTTCTGTTCTGTTTTGGCGCAAACAGCCGGATAAAACCTGATATTCTGGCCAATTCGTAAGGAATTAGGAAAAACTCAAAACATGAAAGTTGTAGCCCTTTGAGTGTGGTTCTAATGGAACCGGTTTCAGGTCATTTGGACATTCCTATCAAAAGTTATGATTTTTTCAAAAGAAGCTGTCACAGAGGCAAAAACTGCTATAAAAAGGCCATTTCGGGCCATTTCGGTTCATAACTTATAAAAATCATTTGGTGAGCTCTTGAGGCGATTTTTTGGTATTTCTTGAAGACCCAATCATACTTACACTTAAGGTAAGCCTTTTCAATCCATCTTTATGTTGATTAACACAAGAATCAAAGGGTTGATTCTTGGAAATGGGTTAGAACCCTAGATTCTTAAGAATTGGGGAAAGACATCGAGCAAGGGTCGCATGTGGAATCTAAGTGTACTTTTGGACTCACGGGAGCGTGGGGAGTCCGGAAAAGTACATTTTGTAAATTTAGGGCTCGGCCCTACCCGGGGGCATTTTGGTAATTTTTACCCTAGGATGCCTCATATGTGCTATATCTTGTCTTAATAGACCTAGTGGAGAGTCCTTCGCGGACAAGGCGAGCGGGAAAGGAGATTCTTTCCGGCATTTGAGCCCGAATTTCGAGGTAAGTGAGACTTGACCTCTATTGTGCTTGTGGACTCTTCCTTCATGCTAGTATGCTTCATGTACGCATATATATACCTAACAATGGTTAGGATTAATGATGTGAATTACTTGCTATTATTGTTTGTTATAAATAGAGAGATTGTGACTCGACCGAGGTATGTGCCGGTCTAAACGCTACGTCGAGGTAGCAACCCCACACTTAAGATTTTGCTCGTCCTCGAGCAATCTAACTCACAACCCACTTGGACAAATCAACCACTAATACAAGACTCCAAACGATATTACCACACACCAGGCTTCATTCATGCTCAATACACAAGAGTTCTTATTTCACATACCTTAGTCTAACTCAAAATGCTAAAGCCCTCAGCAATATCAAGATCACAAACCATCAAGTACATTTGAGAACAAGATTGATGCACTAGCTTAACTCTTGCGCAAGTACCATATATTCAAGGGTCCACAGTGTGTGTGTGCTCGTTCCCCCTACAATTTCAATAATGAAACAGCGGACCTAAGCGGCAAGTGTTTAGAGAGTTCGCTCAATTCAACATATTTTTACTCATAATCACACGCTCAAATTACAACTTCCATCTCAAGCCTCAAGGGTCAACAATGGGGTATTATTCATACATTTCACAATATTTGGATGATTGGGGCCCTAGAAATTCAACCTCACTAGGGTGCCTTTGGCATGTTCATACTCGAGGCTTTTGTATTCACCCTTAACCGAGCATAGGAACATTGCCCCCATCCTTTGCTCATCTCTACTTTTTCTTTCTTTGCACAATTTCTTTCTAATTTTTTTTTTCTTTCTTTCTTTTCATCAACCCCCTTACTTCATACCCTTTCATAGGCTCTCAAATGGTTGTTTTAAATCATTTTAGCTCATTTAGATTTTTTTTTAAGCTCACTCTCTTCATCTTTGCTAATCAAAAGTCATGTTTACACTACCAACATACATAGGGGAAAACAAAGTGCTCAATAATTCCATAGTGGACACCCTAAACTTAGTCAAGCGCGCTTGAGTTAATGCTAGGAATCAGGCCTTTCTCTACTCTCCTAATGGTTCGTTTTTCCATCGTACAATGTGTCATCAGGCTTCAGACACAATGAATCAAACTAGGCAATTTATTCTTTCTTCTCTTTGTTATTACAACTAACTACTATTCAAAAATCATCAAAAGTACCCGGTTCAAAACAAAAGGCATCCTCGGGAAAGAACCGTGGTAAAAAAAAAACCCAAAGATTAAGCCACTAATCTAAACAAAACAAAAAAAAACTAAAGCAGTAAAAATACAGCTACAAATCAAGATACCCCACCCCACACTTAATATCATGCATTGCCCTCAATGCATTAAAAATAAAAACTAAGGGTGATAGAGAAACTCCCTGGGGCTCTAAGCCCGAAGAGTATCCTTGTAAGTTTCCTTAGGGCACGAGGTACTCAGACTTCCCCCATAGCAGGAATTCATCTTCAAGCATGGTGGGTTTGCAGACACCCCACACTTAGACTTCAACCCAGTTGAAACCTGCAATACAAAGAAACTCACCAAGTAACATCCTTCAAAAGATAACATAATTTAAAATTTTTTTTTTTTTACTTGTATACAATTACAATCACGGGTTGCCTCCCGAGAAGCGCCTTATTTAAAGTCGTGGCACGACTTCAATCAACTCAACCCATGGCTCATCCAGGCTCGCATGTATGCACACATGAACAATTCACATCATCACAATGTCCCTTCAGCATTTTGCCAATGTCAACATCTATTTCTTCATCATACAGCTTCAATGTCATCTTTCCCTTATCAACATCAATCACTGCTCTACCAGTAGCCAAGAATGGACGGCCTAAGATAATTGGAACATCTTTATCAACGGGGCAGTCAAGAACCACAAAATCTACTGGAAACATGAAACTACCCACATGCACAAGTACATCCTCAACTATTCCAATTAGGTGTTTTTGTCTTCTATCTGCCAACTTGATTCGCATTGAAGTCTCTCTCATACCAGTCAAACCCAACTTATTGTATACTTCCAGCGGCATCATATTAATGCTTGCACCAGAATCACACAAAGCCTTACCAATTGTGAGATCACCAATCGAGCACTCCACTGTAAAACTACCAGGATCTTGCTTCTTTTTAGCAACAGGCTTTGTGATGACAACACTACACACCTTATTCAACTCGACCATCTCTACCTCATTAAATTCAACCTTCTTAGACAAAAGGTCTTTTAACAATTTAGCGTATCCAGGGACCTCTCGCATAACTTCCATAAAAGGCATAGTAAGCTTCAATTGTTTCAACAAATCAAAAAGCTTATTAAATTTCAAACCTTTTTGTTGCTTTGCCAACCTTTGAGGAAAAGGAGGTGGTGGTATTTTTGCCTTAGAGTTCTGCTCCCTTGACACTTTACCTTGTTCAACCACCCTATCAGATTCTATATTAGGTTCTTTAGCAATTACCTTCTCAGTACCAGGGAAAGGTTTTGGAGTGATCTCTTTCTCAGCATGATCATTGCCAGCCAGTTTGGCAGAGTCATCAGCAGGCTCAATGTTTGGCATAGTAGGTAGTGCTCCTTTAGCTAATTCTTGCTTCTTGTCCAAGTCTCTGCCATTCCTCAAGGTGACTGCCATCACTTGATAAGGATTTGGATCCTTAGGATTCACTCGAGTGTCGCCCGGCAAAGCACCGTGAGGTCTATTATGTAAAGCATGGGACAATTGTCCCAACTTCGTCTCTATACCCTTTATAGCAGTGTCATGTGCTGCAACTTGGTCTTGAAGATTCTTGTTAAATCCCATCATAGCCTGCACCATAGTCTTAATCTCAGCTATATCATCCGCCTGCTGCAAGGGTAAAGTTGCTTGTTGTTGCACTGGCCTAAATTGACCCTGTTGATTGTATTGCTGGCGTTGCCCATAATTTACGAATTTCACATCTTCAGTATCAGAGTGCAATTCAGGATCAAAAAAATTACCAGGATCGAGGACTTGAGTTTGAGCACGTGAGTCCACTTGGTTAACAGGTTTCAACATCTTCTCGTTTAGTTGTTTTGACACAACATCAAGTGTAGTCTGCAACTTTGACATCTGTTCTTCCATTGCAGAAGTAGTACCAATAGCTAAAGCCCCCGTACCTAGGCTAGCAGGTGCATCTCTTCTAAGCCAACCTGAGTTTTGAGCCATCACATCAAGCAGGGCCTTCGCTTCAGCAAATGTTTTACTCAAAAAAGCTCCACCAGCTGCTGCATCCAAAGTGCCCTTAATTTGATCTCCCATACCCATGTAGATCCTTTGCCCCAGCATTTGGTCAGGAATACCATGATGAGGACACTTTCTCAAATAACTTTTAAATCGCTCCCAAGCTTCTGGCAAAGACTCTAGCGGGGTCTGCCTGAACATAAGTATCTCATCAACTAATCTGGCAGTCTTATTAGGAGGAAAGAACTTCTTCATGAACATTATCACCAAGTCATCCCATGACGTAATATAATTAACTGGCAACAAGTCCAACCAATCACTGGCATCTTCTGTTAGCGAGAACGGGAACAACATCAATTTTACAACCTCAGCTGGCACCCGAGCCTGTTTTTGAGTTTCACAAATCCTTACGAACTTCTTCAAGTGCTTTTGAGGATCATCAGTAGTTCTACCTGCAAATAAACCAGCATTAGCAAGCAAAGCCACCATCGTCTGGGTAATGTAAAAATTTTCTGCCTCGAACGTAGGAAGCTGAATAGCAGACGCCAGATTCCCAGCCACAGGTTGCGCGAACGCATTAAGAGCCAAATCTTGAGCCATCCTGAATTCTTCGGGATCTGAACTTTCAATTGTAAACACCAAAGAAACGAGATCAAGATGACAAGAGTGAAGTTAATAGAAAAATAAACTAGATATCTTAACAACTAAATAGCACCGTGTTCCCCGGCAACGGCGCCAAAATTTGATCACGCCCAACTACGCCCTATAAAAGGGACTAAGCGGTCGCAGCAAATATAGCTCGGTACTTAAAGTCCTGAGGTCGAATCCCACAAGGAACACTCGAAATCTAGTTGTTGTTCTAACTAATTTACCTATCAACTAACTTCTAAGGGTGTTTGATTTAAGGTTGATTGTGTAGTAACAACTAAGTAATAAAAATTAATAATATAGTAAACAACAATTAATAGAGAATAAAATTGATTCAAGAATGTAAAGCCTAGGATTGATCTACCCAACTCCTACCTATATATTAGAATAATGATTTAACGAATTCAACTTGGTTCTTCCTATTGAACACTTGCTTCAAATTCACAACTATTCACTTCCGTGTAATAACTGTAACTTTCACTAACTAATTTTCCAATTAATTAATGAAGATAACTAGGACTACAAGTTTAGTTCACAATCAGGATCAATGGTCACAAATCACCTTATTGACAACCTAAGTAATACCTTGATTTTAGGTTGAAATATTGCTAAGTGTTGAACCCAAACCTATGAATCTATCCCTAGACACACAAGAATAATGGGAACAATCAATTGGGAGCTCTTCCAATTAATAGCAATCAAAACATCAACACTTAGATAGGAAGAATAATCAAGTTTCATTCATCAAAACCAATATTCATAGCACATAAGTATTGGAGTGGTTCAATCAACCCTAGAATGGGTAATTTAGCCACTCATAATTGTATTAAACAATAATGAATTCATAGTTAAAACAACACCCATAAGAAAGAGAATAAGAAAAGTTGAGAAAAACTCTTTGATTCTTCAGTTCCAATGGTTTTGATGCGTTTCCAAGCTCCAAAGTGCTTCAACAATGGTAGTCTTGCTCTCCCAAGTCAAGATTGGGGCTGAAAATAGGTTAAAAACCTTTTATACCTCGTGTGAAACTCGTGGACAAGTTTGCCCCTCGCCACTTTTTGCCAGAAAATTTGTCTCATGGCTAGATCATGGCCTTACGATGCCTGGGCCATGCACTTGCGAAATTCTGCTTTCAACTTCATGGCTGAATTATGGCTTTACTATGGCTGGGCCGTGACATTTCGTCTTCAAATTCCTTTCATGGCTAATCCACGGCCTTGGCACCTTACAACGCTGTAAATTAACTTCAATTTTGCTCCAAATCATCAAACTTTAACACTTTTTCAAACCATTTGATTCCTACACATTCAAACACCCAATATAAGCACAAAATACTATTGTTCACGCTAAAATAATCCACAAAAGCACCAAAATATGATGTAACTAATACTAAAATATATGTATTTTTAGCCTAACATCAGTAGCTTAAATTTATATCGTAGTAACGCTTGCTACGCCATGCTTAGATAGCAAGAACATGGGACATGGCCGAGGATGTTGCCGGCATGTCATGATAAATGTCTTGCCGAGGATTTTGCCGGCTTTTGTATGATATTGGTACTTGATTTGTTCACGTGCCGGGTTGGGTAGTGCTGTCTATACGTAACCTTGGGTTGGACGACATGGGAGTAGGGATTGTACCCCCAAACTGTGGTCGGGTTAACCTTCGCCTTACGTTCAGCTAGCATAACCAACCTGGGTTACGGTGACTGTGAAATATTATCGTTATTAATATTTCTGTTATTATTTCTGTTATTGTTATTAATGTCGTGGATATTAATATTGTTAGAGGGACACTTGACAGGGGGTGTGGTGTCGCCTATACTATGAGATGTGCCACACTTGACAGGGGGTGTGGTGTGGACACTTGATCTTTGAGATGTGACACACTTGACAGGGGGTGTGGTGTGGTCACTTGATTTATTGAGATACGACGCACTTGACAGGGGGTGTGGTGCGATCGTAGACAGATTTGAGATGAGCCAACGACTACGGGACGTTGGTCTACTTATTCATGATTGTGATAGTGACTTCGGGTCACGGTATATGGTTGATACTTAGTAGTGGTGTTGCTAGTCCATCGTAGGTCTAGGTTAGTCGGCACGGGAGTAGAGATTGGACCTCCAAACCGCCGCTGAGTTGACCTATGCCTTACGTTGGATGGGCATAATCCTTGAGACTTCTGGTTACTACTTGTGTGTATGGAATGTGTTACATCTATTCGTGATTTCACTACTTTATTGTATGATTACTATAGTATGTTGTTGCTTATGATGCATGTAGCGACTTGTCCCGCAAGGGTACCTTAGCGGGCCTGTCGGTGATCTTACTGGGCTTCGGCTCATAACTTACTCTGCTACGTGCGCAGGTCCTTCATCCAGTCAGCAGCCCGGACGTTAGCGGTTCCCGAGGCTTCTGAGACTTTTGATTGAGGTGAGCCGACCACACAGACCGTGGTGGCATACCGCCGGAGTCACTTAGAGATAGGACTCAGATTTCTTTGATGTATATTCATACTTTATTGAGTCACTCTTAGAATGCTCCAATTCTTTTGTGGATATATTCTTTTGGACTTCACCCTTTTATATTTATATATCCATTTATGATCTTTTCACATTATTGTTCTTTTCCGCATCTTGTTTCATTGGTTCGCCTAGGCAAATGTTGTTTAGGTGCCATCACGAGCCCTTGGAAATTGGGTCGTGACAGTTTGGTATCAGAGCCCTAGGTTCTAATTCGAGTCCTAGGAGTCTTGGAGCAGTGTCTGAGTAGAGTCTTGCTTACGGGTATGTTGTCGACCATACTTATGAGCGAGAGGCTACAAGGGCATGTCAGGAAATGTTTTCCCTTCGTTTCATCTCTATTCGTGCTGAGTAGCTTATATAGGTACTGACCCTTTTTCGTGTATTGTATGAGATGGCGAGGACGCGAGCATCCTCAGCCAGGAGGTCTGCATCTTCTACACCCGCGTCTGCGGGAGAGCCATCAGCACCTACGCAGCCGCCAGCTGCTAAGAAGACTCGGGCAGGTCGCCCGTCAGCCACTAGGCAGGACACAGCTATCCCTGCGGTGTCCGCAGCGACTCTGTCAGCATCTATTCCCCCTGTGCCTGCTGTTGTGCCAGGCACCGTTGTGATCTCTTCAGAGGAGTATATGAGACTGATGGCCTTGTCTAGCCATCAGGTCCCTGTCAGAGATGATGTTGCAGCTCCTGTTTCGGCTCCTCAGCCGACCACACATGTTATGAGCACGCCTACTTCTGAGGCTGCTCCTGATCATATTGCCCAGCCTTCTGCTTCTACTCCTCAGGCAGGTCCTGTTATTTCTACTCCTCCTATGGGCACTGAGGAGGTTGCCAGGAGGATAGAGTCATTCATGAAGCTTCAGCCTCCAGAGTTCGACGGTACCTCAGCTACATGTACTGCCCAGAGGTACATTCAGAAGTGTGAGAAGATTTTGACAGTTCTTGGTACTAGAGACACCTTAGGGGTGCAGTGGGCTTCTTTCAGATTATCGGGAGATGCGGAGACATGGTGGGTCTCCATGATGCAGCAGAGGTCTAGTGACCTCCCTTCTTTGTCTTGGGCTGAGTTCGTGTCTATGTTCATGAGCAGGTTCGTGCCCCAGAGTCAGCACGATGCTCAGAGGCGCAAGTTTGAGGGGTTGAGGCAGGGAAACCTGTCTGTTTCAGAGTATGACACCAGGTTCTTGTGGTTGTCTCAGTTTGCGCCGGCTATGATGGCTCAGGAGAGGGACTAGGTCCTCCGGTTTGTTGAGGGTCTTCATCCCCGCTTGCAGGTAGCTGTTGCCCCTGATATGGGCAACAAGTCATATTTTGAGATAGTTGATGTGGCGCGGCGGATGGAGGATATCTTCGCCAGGGCTGACGCGGAGAGGGCGGCCAAGAGATCGCGTCAGTCTGGTGGGTATAGTGGATCCGCTCAGAGGGGTCAGGGTCATCAGGGCCGTTCTCAGTCTATGCCCCAGGCTGCTGCTTTGCCTGCCCAGGATTTTTCTTTAGAGACCCCGAGGCCTCAGTCATCCCAGAGGCGGGGTGGCTCTTCGCAGTCTGGTCCACCGCAGTGCGGGAGGTGCCATCAGAGGCATCATGGGAGGTGTTCGTCTGGAGGTGGTCATGGCAGAGGTGGTAGAGGCGGTAGAGGAGGTAGAGGTGATGGATGTTTTGAGTGTGGGTCTCCAGAGCACTATGTCAGGAGTTGCCCTTATGTTTCATCAGGTCGCCAGGGATCCGCAGCTATGGTACCATCTGGTCCTCAGGCCGCCAGGCCCGTTTCTCAGATTCCTCCTAGACAGCAGTCTCAGAGAGCTCCGGGTTCAGGAGGCTCGGCGCAGGTCTATGCTATGACTCGTCAGGATGCTGAGGCATCCAATGATGTCATCACAGGTATTATTTCTGTCTGTGGCCACGATGCTTATGCTCTTATTGATCCGGGGTCTACCTATTCGTATGTGTCGCCGGGATTTGCCCCTTGCTTGGGCAGGGATCTGGTCTTCTTAGATGATCCCTTTATGGTTGCCACCCCTGTCGGGTCTTCTATATGTGTAGATAGGGGTTATCGGCAGTGTATGATCTCCATCTGTGGTGTAGAGTCCTTAGTGGACCTGATGCTGCTCGATATGTCTGATTTCGATGTCATTATGGGCATGGATTGGCTGGCTTCCTGTCATGCGACTTTGGATTGCCATGCCAAGTCCGTGACGATCGGGGCAGAGGGTGAGTCTCGGGTTGTATGGAGAGGTTCCAGGCCTTCTTCGAAGAGTAGGATCATTTCTTTCTTGGAGGCGCAGAGGATGATATCTAGTGGGTGCGAGGGATATATTGCTTCAGTTCGGGATGTCCGGGCAGAGGAGTTATCCCTTGATAGAGTTTCGGTTGTTTGTGAGTATCCGGATGTGTTTCCTGATGATTTGCCGGGTTTGCCGCCTATGCGGGAGATAGAGTTTTGCATTGATCTATTGCCAGGCACTCAGCCTAAATCTATTCCCCCGTATCGTATGGCTCCTGTTGAGTTGAGGGAGCTGAAGGAGCAGATTCAGGATTTGCTCGATAAGGGCTTCATTAGGCCCAGTGTGTCTCCATGGGGTGCCCCGGTATTATTTGTGAAGAAGAAGGATGGCTCTATGCGGATGTGTATTGATTACCGGCAGCTGAATAAGGTTACTATCAAGAATAGGTATCCTTTGCCGCGTATTGATGATTTGTTTGATCAGCTTCAGGGTGCTACCTTCTTCTCGAAGATTGATTTGAGGTCGGGGTATCATCAGTTGAGGATTCGGTCTGAGGACGTTTCCAAGACTGCTTTTCGTACCCGATATGGCCACTATGAGTTTCTGGTGATGTCTTTCGGGCTTACGAATGCCCCAGCTGCTTTCATGGATCTGATGAACCGAGTGTTCAAGGCCTACCTTGACTCCTTCGTCATTGTGTTTATCGATGATATCTTGGTTTATTCGAGGAGCAGGGAGGAGCATGAGCAGCATTTGAGAGTTGTTCTTCGGACTCTGAGGGATCAGCAGTTGTATGCCAAATTCTCCAAGTGTGAATTTTGGCTCAGTTCTGTATCTTCCTAGGTCACGTGGTGACCAAGGATGGGGTGTGTGTTGATCCGAAGAAGATAGAGGCCGTTCAGAGTTGGCCTAGGCCTACTTCTCCTACAGAGATTCGGAGTTTCTTAGGCTTGGCAGGTTATTATCGGCGGTTCGTCGAGGGGTTTTCTTCTATTTCAGCACCTCTGACGAAGTTGACCCAGAAGAATGTTCCTTTCCTGTGGTCCGATGCCTGTGAGTCTAGCTTTCAGAAGCTTAAGACTCTGTTGACTTCAGCTATCAGGCTTCTATCCAGATGGCTCCGTTTGAGGCATTGTATGGTCGGAGATGTCGCTCGCCTATCGGTTGGTTCGAGTCTGGTGAGGTCCAGGTGTTGGGGCCCGATTTGGTGCAGCAGACCTTAGATAAGGTCCGGGTTATTCAGGATCGACTCCGCACGGCTCAGAGCCGGCAGATATCGTATGCAGATTGGAGGCGGAGAGATCTTGAGTTCATGGTTGGGGATCGGGTATTCTTTAGAGTGTCGCCCATGAAGGGTGTTATGAGATTTGGGAAGAAAGGCAAGCTCAGTCCTAGGTTCATTGGGCCTTTTGAGATATTGGAGCGCGTTGGCGCCGTTGCTTATAGACTGGCTTTGCCTCCCTCTCTGTCTGTTCATCCGGTGTTCCATGTGTCCATGCTCCGGAAGTATGTTCACGATCTGTCTCATGTGATCGATATGGCTTCCGTGGAGGTAGATGGCGACTTAGCTTATTCGGAGGAGCCTATTGCTATTGTGGCTAGAGAGGTCCGTAAGATGAGATCGAAGGTGATCCCGCTTGTGAGAGTTCAGTGGGGGCATCACTCCATTGCCGAGGCCACCTGGGAACTTGAGTCCGAGATGCGTTAGAGGCATCCGCGCTTGTTCGATGATTCAGGTATGAAATCCTTGTATTTTCTAAGCCTGAATTTGCATTTTTAAGTTTTATTGATTTCGGGTGGTACCGAGGGGTCCTCGAAATCCGTGCCAGCTCCGTGGCTAGTGTGTGGATCCTACCTTAGACTTAGGCTCGTCCGAGGACGGCCGAGAGTCTAAGTGGGGGAGAATGTAACGACCCTCAAATAGTCGTTACGGGATCCGGGACCTCGATTTGCGTGTCGACAGTCCCAAAAGCTCCGTTAGGTCATTTATGACCCGTCTGTGAAATCTGAGTCGAAACGGAGTCCGTTTGATAGGTTTTCGAGAAAAGGATCCGTTTATGAAATTTCGGAAAGGAATTTGGGGTTTCGATAGGTCGTTTTGAGTAAGCGAACCCCGATGGAAAATCCGAGCGCACCGTTAGGTCCGTCTCGTCATTTATGATATGTAGCAACCTTCAAAATTGAAAACGGACCTCGTTTGATAGGACTTTTGATAAAGTCCCCGTTTCGGAAGTTTAAAAGAGTTAAAAGAGGTTTCCGAGCTCGATTTGAGCAAATGAGCTCCGATGAGAGATCCGAAAGTTCCGTTAGGTTCGTATAGTCATTTGTGACTTGTATCAACTTTCGGAATTGGATTCCGAGGTCGTTTGGTTAAATTTCGCTATTTTGGCGAAAGTCGAAAATTGAACCTTTGCCGTGGGACCCACTTTTTGAGTTCTGGAGGTCCGAATTGAGTTCCGTCTTGACGAGCATGTCACCCAAGTATTTTATGGCTTGTGTGCAAAATTTGGGATCATTCCGAGCTTCGTAGGGTCCCGTTTTGCCCCTAAAACAGTAGAAAATCTGGTGCGACTTTTCTGTTCTGTTTTGGAGCAAACAGCCGGATAAAAGCTGATTTTCCGGCCAATCCGTAAGGAATTAGGAAAAACTCAAAACATAAAAGTTGTAGCCCTTTGAGTTGTGGTTCTAATGGCACCGGTTTCAGGTCATTTGGACATTCCTATAGAAAGTTATGATTTTTTCAAAAGAAGCTGTCACAGAGGCAAAAACTGCTATAAAAAGGCCATTTCGGGCCATTTCGGTTCATAACTTATAAAAATCATTTGGTGAGCTCTTGAAGACCCAATCATACTTACACTTAAGGTAAGCCCTTTCAATCCATCTTTATGTTGATTAACACAAGAATCAAAGGGTTGATTCTTGGAAATGGGTTAGAACCCTAGATTCTTAAGAATTGGGGAAAGACATCGAGCAAGGCTCGCATGTGGAATCTAAGTGTACTTTTGGACTCACGGGAGCGTGGGGAGTCCGGAAAAGTACATTTTGTAAATTTAGGGCTCGGCCCTACCCGGGGGCATTTTGGTAATTTTTACCCTAGGATGCCTATAGGCTTAAATAGCTATAATTGAGCACTCATATGTGCTATATCTTGTCTTAATAGACCTAGTGGAGAGTCCTTCGCGGACAAGGCGAGCGGGAAAGGAGATTCTTCCCGGCATTTGAGCCCGAATTTCGAGGTAAGTGAGACTTGACCTCTATTGTGCTTGTGGACTCTTCCTTCATGCTAGTATGCTTCATGTACGCATATATATACCTAACAATGGTTAGGATTAATGATGTGAATTACTTGCTATTATTGTTTGTTATAAATAGCGAGATTGTGACTCGACCGAGGTATGTGCCGGTCTAAACGCTACGTCGAGGTAGCTTAAATTTATATCGTAGTAACGCTTGCTACGCCATGCTGAGATAGCAAGAACTTCGGACATGGCCGAGGATGTTGCCGGCATGTCATGATAAATGTCTTGCCGAGGATTTTGCCGGCTTTTGTATGATATTGGTACTTGATTTGTTCACGTGCCGGGTTGGGTAGTGCTGTCTATACGTAACCTTTGGTTGGACGACATGGGAGTAGGGATTGTACCCCCAAACTGTGGTCGGGTTAACCTTCGCCTTACGTTCAGCTAGCATAACCAACCTGGGTTACGGTGACTGTGAAATATTATCGTTATTAATATTTCTGTTATTATTTCTGTTATTGTTATTAATGTCGTGGATATTAATACTGTTAGAGGGACACTTGACAGGGGGTGTGGTGTCGCCTATACTATGAGATGTGCCACACTTGATAGGGGGTGTGGTGTGGACACTTGATCTTTGAGATGTGACACACTTGACAGGGGGTGTGGTGTGGTCACTTGATTTATTGAGATACGACGCACTTGACAGGGGGTGTGGTGCGATCGTAGACAGATTTGAGATGAGCCAACGACTACGGGACGTTGTTCTACTTATTCATGATTGTGATAGTGATTTCGGGTCACGGTATATGGTTGATACTTAGTAGTGGTGTTGCTCGTCCATCGTAGGTCTAGGTTAGTCGGCACGGGAGTAGAGATTGGACCTCCAAACCGCCGCTGAGTTGACCTATGCCTTACGTTGGATGGGCATAATCCTTGAGACTTCTGGTTACTACTTGTGTGTATGGAATGTGTTACATCTATTCGTGATTTCACTACTTTATTGTATGATTACTATAGTATGTTGTTGCTTATGATGCATGTAGCGACTTGTCCCGCAAGGGTACCTTAGCGGGCCTGTCGGTGATCTTACTGGGCTTCGGCTCATAACTTACTCTGCTACGTGCGCAGGTCCTTCATCCAGTCAGCAGTCCGGACGTTAGCGGTTCCCGAGGCTTCTGAGACTTTTGATTGAGGTGAGCCGACCACACAGACCGTGGTGGCATACCGCCGGAGTCACTTAGAGATAGGACTCAGATTTCTTTGATGTATATTCATACTTTATTGAGTCACTCTTAGAATGCTCCAATTCTTTTGTGGATATATTCTTTTGGACTTCACCCTTTTATATTTATATATCCATTTATGATCTTTTCACATTATTGTTCTTTTCCGCATCTTGTTTCATTGGTTCGCCTAGGCAAATATTGTTTAGGTGCCATCACGAGCCCTTGGAAATTGGGTCGTGACAGTCCTATTACAATGTTGATGAATATGAGGCAGCTGAAGAACAATACCTGTCTTATGTCTTTGGAACGTGACCATAAATACTGTCTATGTATTTGGAGCGATAAAAAACATTGTCAAATAAGAAGACATAAATTGTAAGACAATATTGTTTAGTAATGTTTTCACCCGTTGTTTAGTGGTTTTTTATTCACTGAAGTTGCACTTCGTGATTTTATACATTGCACCATTTAACTTCTACACAGTTTTATCATCTTTTAAAATTTTAGACTCTATCTGATCCGATTCAAAGCAATTTATGATGAGTTTGATCCGTATATATCAACTCAAACCTTATCTAAGTATTTAGAGTGTAAAAAATATTTTGTTGGGCAGCATAATGCAAGACCTACATATAGATGTTACTGTCAAATATACTCTCAAGATGATGCATCATCCGCTACCACCAAAAATCAAGAAACATGTGAATCTCTTGCAAAATCTGGATAAGAGCATTTACCGAGGATTTTTAGCAAGACAAGGTTAGATGTTCTTTTCTCACCTCTATTTGCCTTAGGTGTATTATCTATTATATACTTTTCTAAACATATCATCATAAAATATCCAATCCGAATATTTTATGAATATGAAACTTTGAATATGTGTCGTTTATCAACATACAGTTCTATATGAAAAAGATATAACTACAAAACCTTTAAAGCACAAAACTCATTTTTTTAGCAACAAATAACTCATACATGACCCTTCTACTTTCATCTTTGACAGAACAGCTTCATGATACTCTAGGTTTTGCTCTTGATGAAGAAATTATATCTGCGGATCTGAAGGTCTTTATGATGATATATTTGCTTGGTCAGTTACTATGCATGATGGAGGAGACGTTGAAGATGTGGAAGTTAGGATGATCCAGAATCCTACTTTAAATTGTAAGTACTTAAGAAATTCTTCTGCATATATGCTTACGAAGAAGCTTAAAAAAATCGTAAATCCTATATGCTTTTGCAATTCTACAAACAAATGGTACTTTTACAAATATCAGTACTACAAGAAATAGTTTGGTGGATCTGTATCCATAGTTATTGCCTGTTGGTGAGTCTTGCACAGGGAAAAAAAAGGAAAAAGTTGGAAGTGAAACCATATGATTGATTCACATATTATTCAATCATCAACATCCATTGAAAACCTCTTTATTAGTGGGTTTTGAATCTATGGAACATTTGTTTGCTGGTAATTTGTCTTTAATTCTTCGACACTGTAAGTTTAATTTCAATTCTTTATATGATGGAGTTTAATTTTATGGAATATTTCGTTACTCCATGGGTTTTGATTCTAGGGGGACGAGTAGGCATATTACATGGAGAAGTCCATATAACAGGACTGTATTTATATTCGATGTTTGCTCTATTTTATCAGCCTATATAGGTTTGTATACAATCTCATCCCTTGATTTAAATGGCTGTGTAACTGAGGAAGACCCTATGATGAATGCAGAGGTATGCTCCAGTACTTTGCTTCCTTTTGATAACTTTTTGTTGAAGAAAAAAATAGGGAGACGATATTAACTGTGTCTATCCATGGGATAGGTATCTATATGTATATCAAATTAAAATATAATGCTAACTTTATTGTATATATGTAGTTCAAAAAATGTTTGAGTGCAGAGGTGTGCTCCAATTATGGAACTTTGCTTCCTTTTTGATGGGTAGAAGTATAAAATGGGGAGACGATATCTAAGCTATAGGTAGGTGTCTATATATATATATATATATTAAATTAAAATAGAATGCTACCTTTATTGTGTAGATATAATTGAAAAATTGTCTTTAGTCAAACCAGAAACATGAGGTTTATTATACAATTTTGGGATCCCTATAATTCTCTTTGTATGTTACATTACATTGACATTGATTCTTTATAACAGCAGGGATTACGATCATGGGTTTTCCCAGATTATTTAAAAAAATAAGAGTGATAGAAGACAATTTATATCCTTATGAAAATTTAGAGAAGAAACATTTGATAGTGCTAGAGATAATCCATCATCACATTATCTCTTGAAGCGTCTCCTAGGATGCTATCCTATATATTATTGAGTATTACTCCATGAAAATGCAATACGAATTCACCATAAAGTGTCCAACCTTTTCAGGTAAAACAAAGGAGAATGACGAGCCTATTGATTGTCTTGAGGCATACACATGACAAGGTATATGAACATGACTAGCCAATTTTTTGTGGTTTTCATTAGTTAGATGACAGGTTTTGTAACAACTTAAATTTTCATACTTAATTTTTTTATTTAGATATTTAGAATGGCGCTCCCAGTACTTCTATCATATTTCAAATATAAACTTAAATGTGTAAACTGTATATATGTAGTTTCTTACTTCATGATTTTTTACACAATTAGACTTGGTCGAATGACAATTGATTTGAACACTTTATTGTTTCTATGTAGGGATACATTAATCCTATTAATGGATCTTTTGCTTCAGTTACTCCAATTAATGGAGATGATGTGCATTTATATGATAGACATTGAAAACACAAGGCAAAAAATCGATGTTATGTTGTTACTATTTTAGTTTACGACATGTTTTTATTTTAATTTAAATCATAAACATATAATTTATCTTTTGAAATGGTGATAATATTTTGAATTTTTTTTGTCAAGATGCATAATTTGGTGATAATTGAATACTTTTAACTATTTTTTAATCAAATATCAAAGCTATAGAAAATTGTGAAATTTTTTAGCTTGATGTTTGTAAACTTCTCCCAAAAGTAAAAGCAGTAAAGTAAAAATTATTTTTACAAGGTTTTTTAGCTGCATAGAGTTTATTTGAAACAATGTTTAAGTTTCAGATTAGGAAAATTGCCGAAGCAACTTTACTTCTTTTACTATTGTTTCTGGTTTCTTTCTCACAGACGGTGAATTAGAGAAATGGGAAGGGGAAAGTTGATAGGGTAACTGAATCCACTCATTATATGGAAGGCTTCTATGTATAGCATTAAACTATAAGTTTGGGTGGTTCGAATTTTTCTCTTTTCATTTGTACGACAATGTTTTTTTTTTTTTTGGTAATTAGAAATTTCATTAATCACCAATTGTCTGAATTACAAATCCTAGTCTGCTTAAACTCAGCAGAACTAACTTACATTGTACTCCTTTATAAAAATACTAACTGCCTAAGAGACTAACTAACTAAAATGTATATCGATTAATCAGTTGGGCTTGTCTCCCTTTGGCTCTTGTATAGCACATTACAGCAATGTTCTTTGCTACACTTGTTCCTTCTCTTTCTTTCTTTTCAAAGATCCTCATGTTCCGTTCATTCCAGATGGCATAGATTATTTCGGCATAGACCATTCTGATAGTTAAAGCCCTTGCAGTTCTTCCTCTCGCCTGCATTGACATCCAGGTACTCAGTTGGTCCCAGTTTTGATCCTGCCAGTTTTGCCATTGCAACCAGGTTGCTATTCTTCTCCATATTACTTTAGCATATTCACACTCAGCAAACACATGGTTCCTTGTTTCATTAGTTCTCTTGCACAGGCAACATTGTTTCTCTACTGTCATACCCCATTTGCTTAATCTATCTGTGGTCAGTAGTTTCCCCTGTAACCATAGCCATATTGTGAACTTTGCTTTAGGCCTTGCTTCATTCTTAAACATCAGGTACTTCCAGTCGACCTTAGTTTGATCTCCAAGTAGCTGGTAGTACAACTACCTAATGATACTTCTTTTTGGCTTCATTCTTGTGTCCATTGCATTGTACTTCTTCCCTGCTTCTAGTATCTTTTTCACCATCCATGTTGCTTGACTTGGCACTGTGATACTGCTTTGATGCTGATTCTTGATGTAGAACTCATTTACCCACTTAATCCACAACTTGTCTTGCTTTGAGCTTATATCCTAGGATTGTTTGATTAGAGCAGCCTGGTTCCATAGCTTTAAATTAGTTAGATTCAACCCACCAGCTGCTCTAGGAAGGCACATCTTTTCCCATGCTAGTAAACTCTTTCTTGTGATTGAGCTTGTCCCTGACCATATAAAGTTTCTACAATGGGCCTCTATCAGCTTAACCACTTTCGTAGGTAGCACAAATAGTTGTGCCCAATAGGCCTGGATGCCAAAGGCTATAGTTTGAACTAGTTGGACTCTACCTGCATATGACAGCTTTTTTGCTGTCCAAGAGGTGATTCTGGACACTATCTTGTTTATCAACGGCTGCCATTGGACCAGAGTTAGCTTCTTTGTGGATAAGGGGATACCCAGATACCTGAAAGGTAACTCACCTTCTGTGTATCCCAGAATCTGCAGAATTCTAGCTTTGTCTTCTTCTTTGACCCCTCCAAAATATACTGCACTCTTGCTTAAATTTGCCTGAAGTCCAGATGCATTAGAGAACTTTAGGAAACCTTTATGTAGGCAAGATACAACTCTATTATCTCCTCTTGCAAATAGCAATAAGTCATCAGCAAAGCTAAGGTGAGTAATGCCCAACTTAGCACATCTAGTATGGCTTCTGAAAGCTTTGTCTTCTCTCAGTCCATGAAGGATTCTGCTTAGATATTCCATAGCCACTGCAAACAGAAAGGGGGAGATTGGATCTCCTTGCCTGAGCCCTCTTGCTGCTTGAAAGGGAGCAGTAGGTTCCCTATTCACTAGCACACTATAGCTTACTGTTTGAATGCATTGCATCACCCACTTTGTGAATTTAGTTGGGAATCTGAGTCCCTTCATTACCTGCTCCAAATATATCCATTCCACAGAATCATAAGCTTTCTGCATATCTACCTTGATCATACACCTTGGAGATATATGTTTTCTTGTATATGTCTTAACCAGTTCATGTGCTAATATCACATTATCACCTATCTTTCGACCAGGTACAAAACCAGCCTGGGCCTCATTGATGACTGAGGCTATGACTTGTTGAATCCTTCTTGCAAGCACTTTGGAGATGAGCTTATATAGAACAGTGCAGCAGGATATTGGCCTGTATTCTTTGACATTTTCAGGGCACTCATTCTTTGGTATCAGGGTTATAGAGGTACAGTTTATATCTTTGTTCATTCTCCCTGTGTAAAAGAATTGTTTAACTGCTTGAATCACTTCTCCCCTGATTACTGGCCATGCTTTTTTGAAAAACACAACATTATACCCATCAATACGAGGGGCTTTATCATCCCCTATAGCAGATAGTCCCTCTTGTATTTCAGCATCAGTAACATCTGCACATAGCATTACCTGTTGCTCATGACTCAGTGTTGGTCATAGCCCATTACTCCCTTATCCACTGCTGGTAGGCATGTGGCAGCAGAACCCATCAATGACTTGTAGAACTTTACTATTTCATTCTTGATATCTTCAGAATCTGTCATTTTTCTCCCATCTAGAGCTGTCAGAGTGTCTATCTGCTTTGTGTGGCTCCTTTCCTTAATGGGTGCTGAAAAGTACTTGGTGTTGGAGTCACCATGTTTTATCCACTTGCTTCTTGCTTTTTGTTTCATTGCACTCTCCTCCATCAGATTCTATTTCTCCAGCTGTATCAAAGTGCTTTTTTCTTGTTGATGCAGTGTCTCTGAATATTGTTGTTGCTGTGCACCTTGGATTGTTCTTAATTCATCTCTTGCTTTTGCAATTTTTAGTATAATAGTCTTGAACTCCACTGTATGCAGTTTCCTGAATCTTATTTTAAGGTCCTTTATTTTCCTCCACACACTTGCCATTTTGTCCTTCTCCTTTCCAGTTTCCCATCCTTCCTTAACTATGCTCAGGAAAGACTCATGATCTGCCCATGTATTAAAGAACCTGAATGGTACTTTAATACCTTGTTTGGGCTGCTTGATTGTCAACAACATAGGTGCATGATCAGATATGTAAGGAACTTCATACTCTAAAGCTAGATGTCCCCATTTCATCATCCATTCTGAATCACCAAAAGCCCTATCAATTCTGCTGTATATCCTGTCTGATCCAGTCTGGTTATTTGTCCAGGTATAGAACTCTCCTCTCCATGTGAGTTCACTCAGAATAGCTGTTGGACACAATCACTGAAATCTCTTAACTCTGCACTGGTAACTGGATTTCCATGAAGCCTGTCTTGTGGGGATAAAATTGCATTAAAGTCCCCACATATAAACCATGGATGAGTCACTCTTCTGCTTGTTGAGATTAACTGGTTCCAGAGCTCATTTCTTTGGTCAATGGTGTTGTACCCATATACTACTGTTACCTCAAACTCACATCCATCTCTTCTATCTTGGATGTGGCAATGTATCAGCTGCTCATGATTGCCCATCCCTTTGACTCTATACACTGCATCATCCCAAATGCACCATATTCTTCCATTGATAGCTTTCTCATAATTGTGTATATAGTGGTATCCAGGGGCCACTCTTTTTAACACATCTTTAGCTTTGTGCTCTTTGACTCTTGTTTCAACTATCCCAGCAAACTTTATATGCTTTGTTTTAAGATAATTCTTCAGTTCCTTTTGCTTATATCTCTTATTAAGGCCCCTGACATTCCACACTAGCCAAGTCATTGAGCTGATGAAATTTGCCTCCCTCTATCATGAGGGAGATCCATTTCACACATTGACTCATTAAATCTCGGTGCTGTGAAGCAGTTCCTTGTTTTAATGTTGCTAAGTTCAGGGAACTCCATTATGTTCAGCTCAGGTGTGCTCCTCACTTCTTTACCCTTGCTGCTCACAGGCTGCTGTCTTTCACTTGGTGTTCTCCTTCCCCTGGTACTCTGTCCTTGAATTGGAGTATTGTGTTCTGCATCCAGGTGGCTTTGTTGGGCATCCAGATGATCTACTGTTCCACTTTGTATTCTCCTACTGCTTTATCCATTTGATTTCTTCTCCTGCTCCAGTGCTGCATTCTCTGCCTGATTGTTCTTTGGTTCCTCATTATTATTGACAGGTCCTTTGTACTGCCACTGTTGAGTTGGTTTGCCCCTTCTCTTCCTTCTGGGCTGTATGTATTGCCCCATTCTTTCCTGCTGATCTCTTACTGGTGCTTGTTGTTGTGCACATTTGTGCCCCACTTTCAGACATTTATCACAGAATTCTGGTTTCCATTCATAGTGCACAGGCTGAACTACTTCCTTACCTTTTGGATCCATGATGATGACTTCTTCCACCAGTGGTTTAGTCACATTGACTTCTATTAGCATCCTAGCATAGGAAATCGTGCTCTGTTTGGCTGTGCATTCATCAGCATACATGGGAATGCCAATTGCACTCCCCAATCTACTAAGTGAATCACAACTCCAGTAGCTCATAGGTAGTTTGGGAAAGTTGATCCATAGAGGGATATCCACTGGATATTCTGCACTAAACTCAAACTCAGGTGTCCAAGGCTTCATTATCATAGGCCTATTGCTGATGGTGTAGGGCCCTGCATACAGTATGTCATACATGTTTTGTTCATTTTGGAACCTTATCACATAGTACCCTTCATTATGCTGAAACACGTCTGGTGGTGCCACATTTGACCAGTTCTGAGCTACATACTTAGACATATAGCTATATCCAGGCGTTTCCCCCCATTACATAGGCAATCAAAGCTGCTTTCCATTTTTCCATTCTCCTGTACTATTTCGTTAGGATCTAACTGCACTTTCACCTTGCCTTCTACAATTTCAGGTGGTATATACTTTAGGTTTAGACCATTAGTTGAGCTTCTATCACCTGAAAAGAGGTTGGTGCAAGTAGAATCAGGCTGATCTGGTGGAGCTTTGGTACCTGGCTGATCTGATGGTGCATTTTGGGATCCTTGTTGCTGCTCCACTGTGATGTTTCTTAGCTTGTTTTGCTGCTCATTTGCAGCTCTTTGGCTTTCCCTATCACCACTTTGATCATTTCCTTATTTCTTTGGATCTGCTATTATATTCACTACTGGTTCATCTTCATCCTGCTTGGCGTCACTTAGATTAAGCCTCTTAGCTGCTCCAGTGGTCATCTTTGACGAGCTTGCTTCAGCTGAAAAGTTGAGCTGCTGCGTCGGAGTAACCTCTAATTGTTCACATTCAACTTCTGGTTCTTTAGATCTCGTACCTATTGAGCTCCCTAATTTAGTGATGGTAATTTTCGGTGGCCGTCGGCCACGGCCTCGTCCCCTTCCTTTCCCCATTGATGCCGCAGGGGCGCACGTTAGCTTAACATGCACCGGGAGAGAAATTTAGAGGAGAGAGAATAACACTTATCCTTTCTAGTATTGGCAAAAGACGTACGACAATGTTTTAATGTCGTTATTGTATAATCTTGAAGTTACTGCCTTCATTTCGATAATGTAAAATGTAGGAACAAATCTATATCTATTTATATTTATATGATATTAAAAGGAGGGGAGTAAGCCTATGGAAAGAAGCCAAGTGTCAGAACAAGAAAAAACTATGTGTTAGATTTTAGGACAAATTAGGTGATTTAGTTGGTAACTGATTTCCATGTTTTTGTTTAAAAATTAAAGAACAAAAATTCATAAATAAAAAGTTTTTTTTTGAATTAATCTTATCTAGAAGAAGGTACAACTTCTACATAGAAGTAACTCCTAAAAATTCTCCTAAATGCAGTAACTTAACAGATCGTATGTTGTTCCTACATGTTTGCAACATTCGGTTTTCCAAACATAGACTCCTTGATTACGCCCATATTCCATCCACCCTTTCCATAAAAACCACTAAAACCGCTCTTTTTCAGGTGCTTATTTAGTGTTTCTGCTGCATTATCACCTTCAAAAAGTTTATCCGTACAATCTATTACATAATAAATTTTAAAACAAAATGCAGATGGGTATGAAGTCAGTATTATGAATGATAGAAAAGGTATGCAACTGTGGGTTTAGCTCGTCCGCATTCTCTATCGGTACTTTCCTATATCCTTTCATGTTTTCTTTGACTATTTTTTGGGATTCTTGAAATCATACCCTAAGCATACTAATTTGATCTCTTATAGGCTACGATTTGCATCGGGAACAATTGTTTTCATGGTGCCAAAAAATTCATGACGGAGAAATGTATATTTTAATTCTGTTCTTCATCTTTCATCCATTTTGTTCACTTGATATTCGTCCAATTGGCGAACACAATGTTAAGTTGCAATTATAATTTTCTTCTTTAGTCGTTTTTACTTATTATTTTTTGGTGCATTAATAAATTCACATCTTATACATTCGTTATAGAAAAACTTGCATTCCAATAGATATGTAGTTGAACCCAACTATCATAATCTAAGGTAGGATTATGTGCTATGCTGATTTGATTCATCGAAGCACTGAATTATTTTATTTTGTAATTTCAATAATATCTGGAAAAAAAAAAGGATTATACCAATTATCTACAAATCATGAATTTTCTTACAGATGATTGTCAACGGGATTTGGCTACCAGTAGGCAAGCATGTGATATAATTGTTTTAACTATTACTTTGGATAGTTAGCTTCAAGTAACTTAATCGTGTATACCAATAATGTAGGTTCTTAAGGTTCGATTCTTCTTTGCCTTAAGGTGATGGCCTCTCTGTTTTTTTTTCAGTAATAATTTTTGGCATACCACAATTAAAATGGTTTTGTGTAGATATATGGAGGAAATCATTTTTACCACGCACGCTGTCAAGGATTCTTTACATGAATTTTGTATGGTTTGGTTGAATAAGTTAGTCAAATCTATAATGGGAAAGAGGAAAAATATTTCACGTTGGATCAAATATGTAAAATCTTATTTCCCTTTTACCTTAAAAGTTCCTGTAGAATCTGCAAAATCTTGCAGTTGAAGTTTTAGGGCTTGTACTCAAAGAAAACTTTCTAAATCCATTTAACCTCTTTCAAAAAATTTTGTCCTTATTGAAAAGCTTTGAGTGCAATGAATCTGCTTGAGTTGCCAATGTTTTGCAAGCTTATAGTCATTTGTGAGATCTTACCTAGATGATCACGTTACTGTAGTGCTAAGCGTAGATTTATATATTTTGATCTATTTGGAAGTTTATGTACTTTGTAAATTAGAATTGAGGGAGTATGTGAAAGAGTGAATGACGTAATAATATTGAATTTGATTTAACCTGATAATATTGTCAAAATTATATGTTTAATTGAATTATAGGTTATTAAGATTGTATGCATGAACTTTACCAGAGTTCAAAAACCAGTATCATATAGGAACATACACACGCATAAATTACTAAAATACATGATAGACCGGCTCAATTAATAGATCTTCAAAGTTCAAATTATGATAATCGATAAGGCCATATAACTAAATTAGTAGCCACTGACGTTCAGTTGATCCATTTTTGTACTGGAAAGGGTAAAACAAAGACCAATATATTTCAAATATTTCTTCGAGGTGAAACTTAAAAGTTTTATTACGTGTCATTATATGATTTTAATTTTTCAATTCATGTTTGCATCACGAACTATATAATCATTAAATTATTTACATTACTAATTATATGATTGTTTTGTGATTTAATTTCATATTTTTTGTCTTTTGAATAAATGCATCATTAATTAGTTCCAATTTATCTAATTGTGGCATCATTTAGGTAGTGGATTTCAACCAAAAGGAAAATAATATTAGCGAACCACAGTGATAAATACCAAAAATTATATCATATTTTTACACTTGATACTTTGATAATAATTTAGTGCGATCAATTTTGGTTGATATCAACCGCGCATCATACTATACTAGTAATTTTAAAAGCAGTAAACAATTATTACCTAACTAATTAACTGAAAAAATTTGAATTTGAATTTATAACACAAAATCAAAAGACGTTTTCAGTAAACAAAATAATTCACGTTCTCTTAGAAGTCAGTTTTAAAACTGCTTACAATTTTGGTTTAGTGGCATAACTTCTTTTTAGGGCGGGGATTTTGATAAAAAAGAATCAGAAACAGTAGAGATTAGACAAAAAAGAACTTCAAATAGAAAGAGCCCGATTTCATCATCTTGGAAATAAAAGAGATGACTACACGCCTGCAATCAATTAAAGAAAACGTGACAATGAAGTCCAGATTATGGATCATAGAAAAGGTTCGCAATTGGGGATTTTGCCCATTTGCATCTGTGTGTCTCTCTCTTTACTTTCCTATACCCTTTTAGTTTATTTAATCTTCAAATCAAATCCTAAGCATATTAACTTGATCTCTTATAGGTTGCGATTTGCTTTTGGGATCAATAGTCACATTCTATCTTTTCATGATACCTGCTTTAAGGTAGCAGAAAATTTCAATGGCAAAGAAAGGTATTTTAATTCGGAACCTTTATGCATTGATAGTGTAAGACATAAAAACGCTATCATCATACAGGATCCCTGGGATTATCATGATTGAGCATTATACATCTTTATCTCAGAATATTTTTTATTTGTTTAGGTTGATACGTTTTGTATCAAATTGAGTATCTGCCACAACTACGGTCCTGGCGGTGCATCCATAGGTAAAGATCAACTTTTTCTTTTTGTGTACGGTGGCATTTTAATGTAGTATCATTAGAATGTGTTGAAAACATTTATGTAGATGTCAGTTTACAAATAGAAAAATTTCTTACATTGTTTCTTTAAATATGATGAGAACAAAAACATTCTTTTCACTAAGTAGATGCGTTCATCATTATCCTTATGGTTCCGAACTTTTAATTTTTTTTAAATAGTTACATGAGCAGGACCAAACCTTTTTCCATGGTATTGACATGACGTCCCTCATTAAGAAAGTCACGAGATCTGATAATTTAATTTTCTGAATAGCGTTCTCATGATGCTAAATCATGGGGATATTAAGTTTTATATTATTTGCTATATATTTTTTATATATATTATATGTTTCAATATTATAGGTTCACATTGGACTCCCTGGTATCTTATATGTTTCTTCTTTCATTGTAGACTCTATCGGTGATTAGAGTTAATCATATATTAGAATCTGGTAATTTATATAGTTCTCGGATGCATTTATACTTTATGTTCTTTATTGACTGCTCGATGGTTTAATTTCAATATATTTTTATTAATTGTGGTTGTTGCTTATCCGCTTTATGTTGGATCATGAATGCGTAACTGTTTTCAAGGAATACTAGATATTTATTATTGTAATTCAGGTATATATGTCGCGACTTTTAATAATATTCAGCGATCTCAGAAATTGTTTGAGCAGCTTTTGGGGTCTATTGGTGTAATTGGAACGAAATAGGATTGAACTAAGCAAAGATGTAGAGGAATATTCTTACGATCGATGCAAGAGTATTTGGAGTTGCATCCAATTATTTTTTTCTTTTCTTTTTTAATATTTAATCTCAAGTAAGTATTATGGTCTTGAAGGTTCAGTTACACATGATAGATATTTTATTGACAATAAAGTGGTGTATAAAAGTTGAAGGAAAAATACATTAACAATTACTCCTTTTAGGACATGTGCTTAATTGGTAGAAGAGAAATACTGAAGTGGAATTTTGTTTGTTTTTCAGTAAAAAATACTGAATGTGTTGATGTTACTGTAGAGGCTCTGCTGAGATTACATTATAAATTAACTCGATGGTAAATTAGATTCTTCTACATGATTTATTCTAGATTAGAAGTTTATCTCGATGAAATTATATAAAGTAAACCTAAAAGCTTGTGTTCTTAATTTTCATCATTAGATTGTATATATAGTATCCATACGTTATCAGGTTGCCAAGAAATGCAATAACTTTATGTGTTTATCTGCAGTTCAATATTGCTTATTTTTCCACCATTCCTATTTTCTCATATGGGTAAGAAATATTTCATAAACAACTCGATAATTGCCCAATTTCCATTCATTTGGTTGCATATGAAGCAACAAGCTCATAGAGAAGTCTGTAATGAATTAAAAAAAGATTTTGTAGAGGAATGTCATCTCATCATTTTAGTCGCTTTTGTGTTTTTCATCACACACTACTCATGCTAATAAAATTCCAAAATTCTTGTGCTGCTTTTGAATTTTCGTATCCATCAGAGATGTATTCTATTCTTGAATTAATCGCCATGTTTCGATTATAGTTTTTTCTATCTGCCAACTTTTGTCATCAAAGTTGACTTACTTTCACGCTGAGTATGCTTATTCTTGAAGGCGAAAGATAAGAGCGTGTTTATTGCATGGGTATTGTACTCAAAGAGCTTGTGACTGGAAGGATGCCAATTGATGGGAGTTTTGGTGAAGACGTGGACATGGTGAGGTGGTTGAGTCACAAATTGAAATGTGTGAAGCTGCTAGGGGAGAGCCAGTGAAACCGTTGTTACCTTATGAAGAAAGTGCTGCATTTCAGGTGTTGGAAATCTCACTCTAATGCTCGAAAACTGCACCAGCTGAAAGGGCATCATTCTAGAAAGTTTGTGATCTGCTGCTACATGTATTTAATGACAAGGCAGTTTATTCTGATTGAATGAGTTCAGACCATTATGTTTATATGCTTACCCAAGGAAATTTCTTGAATTTTTGGTATTTAAGAGAACATCCTCTTGTGAAAAAAAATATAGAATACATAAAGCATTGTTTTGGTCTAGAGCATTAAGTTCACTGCTATTTAACTTGTTCCTAGCCAGATATTCCTAACAAGAGGCATTAAACTGCCAAGTACTAATTCATAGCTGAAACAGAAGAATCAAAAACCAGTTTTTGTTTATAGAAACATACGCATCCATAAATTACTAAAAAGACATAAGAGACTTACTAAAAGAGTCAATCTTCAAATTTATATAATGGGGCTGTATAACAAAAATAGTCATTCATGTTCAGTTAATCCACTTCCACGTATAAAGCGTAAAATAAAGACTCATGTATTCTGAATGTGTTGTAAAATAAAGTCAATAATAGTGTAAGATGTACACAAGAAATATAGAGGGGAGTTGAAGCTTTGCTAATTCACTTTCAAGTACTAAGGGTGTCCTTCAATAGTGAAGAGCATCACAATTTATAGCATGAAAGTTTATCCAAAGGTACATGTAACATACAAAAAGGGATGTAAATGAAGAGGATGTAAATGAACATCCACATTTAAGTGGTAATACAATATAATTGGTGAACTCACGTAATTTATTTGTTTACAAGTTATGGTTTAATGTACTTGTGTTGATTGAACAATATTTCAATAAAGCAAGCCGTTTACTTACATTTTTACAACTACTTTGATATATTACTATTTCATTTTTTTTTTTTTGTCAATAAGTCCTTGAAGCCACGACAACCAATATGATAGATTATAGCAATGCAAAATTATAAAGTCTTATTTAGAGAAGTATGATAGATTATTTGAAAGATATTCATTTGGTTATAGTCTATTCTTATTTTTTCTGAATCATGTTATATTATTTAAGGTTGTTTCCATCATAACTATTATTATATTTGACTCATTCAAAAGTTATTCTATGATTGTATCATCTGATTTGATTCCTTTAGTTTCATAAAGACAATTAGAATTTCAATGTTGTCCTTAAACGACCTTAGGTAGTTGTTTCAGGAGTGAGAACTCCGATTAGTATTTCGATAGTTTTAAATCTTCGTAAGGTCCATTTGGACCTGTCCATAAAATTTGAACTAAATTGGACTTTGTTTGGTAGGTATCAGAAGAAGGTTTCAGTTTCCGTTGTCGGTAAATATTAAAAAGAGATTCTCAAGCTCAATTTTGGCGAATGAGATCTGATTTGAAATTCGAAAGCGCTGTTAGGATTGCATGATTATTTTTGATTTGTATGAACTTTCGGAAGTGAATTTCGAAGTTATTCGGATAGTTTCCGCTAAAATACCGAAAGTTAATAATCTGATCTCTTTCCGTTTATTCGCATCGTGCGTTTCGGCTATCCAATTTGAGATCCGCCTTAGTGGGTACGTCACTTAAAATTTGTATAACTTGCTTAAGACATTTGAGATTATTCCGAGTTTCGAAGAATGACATTTTAATTTTCGTTACGATAAATAATTCAAAAAAAAAAGAAAATTAAAAGAAAAAGGAAAACATAAAATAAAATAGTTGGCGGTGGGAGCTAATCCTTAAGCTTACTTTTCGAAGTTTAAAGAAAAAGGGAGCAGAAAGAGAAAACGAAACAGAGAACAAAGAAAACATAACAGAAAAGAGAAAAAAGTAAGGGAAAGGAGAGGGAAAAAAATGTGGGATCGTTTGGCAATGAATCCAAAGGACAAAGCAGTTGTTGAGTAGCAATGTTAACTTTGGATCAAGGTAAGTATTTGTATCCATTTTTTTGGAAGCCCTTGGCCTTATGGATATTCTAATATGTGTTCCTTACGTGTGTAGTTGCCGATAGGCGTACTCATTACGCCTTAGCTTTGGATTTACATTGTATATTATATGTTATCCCTTGTTGTTGGTATTGCATTGAGCATATGAGCATTGTACTTTAGTTTTGAGCTTGACATATACTTCTCGGTAATCGATGAGAGTCCCGAGCCGGTGAAGGGTTATTATTACATATACTTCCCGGTAGTCGATGAGAGTCCTGCGCAGGTGAAGGGTTATTATTTCATATACTCCTGATAGACGGTGAGTGGTTTCTATCCATTTAATTGTGGCTTTATGCCTGTGGATTTGTCTATGTATGTCTCTATTCATGCATAGCTGCCGATAAATGCATACTTACTATACGGAGTTTTTTTTTGAAAATAATAATTTACACTGTATGGGTTAATATTTGTTGTATTTTATGTTGGTTGATTTAGTCTTCATATCTATTGGGGATCTTTGATCTTGTTTGATACTGCTTACGCAGATGGCTCGTCCTACATGCTTGTAGGAGGATGTATGTCTATATGGTTGGCTCGACCTGCACGCCGCAGGGGGTATACATTACATGAGGTTGGCTCGACATGTGTGCCTATGCGGTTTCTATATGGTGGGCTCGTCCTACACGCTTGTAGGAGGATGTATGCCTATATAGTTGGCTCGACCTGCATGCCGCAGGGGGTATACATCACATAAGGTTGGCTCGACATGTGTGCCTACATGGTTTCTATATGGTTGGCTCGTCCTACACGCTTGTAGGAGGATGTATGCCCATTATGGTTGGCTCGACCTGCACGCCGCAGGGGGGTATATGTCACATGAGGTTAGCTCGACATGCATACCTACATAGGTTCTATAGGGTTGGCTCGGCCTACACGTCTGTAGGGGATATATATGAGACTCCCATCGCTGAAGATGGGTATCAGGAACATGTGACTGCTCTGCATCATACCACTTTCATCCAATTTCATTGCACCGCATGCTGACTATGCTATGACTATCATGCTGTGTTTTGTGTATGCGGTATGTATACCATGTTGTGGACATATTTCAGTTTGCCTATTTGTTTCTTGCTATTTTTTATCCCTAATTGGTTTTTATGCCTTAGTTGTATGCGTTGCTTAACTCTTCTCCCTGGCTAGCTATCCTATTCTTTGAGGTGGGCAATGGGAGCAGGGCCTTGTGGTTCCTTGGCCCTCTAAGATGCTTTTTGAGAATCTTGGTGGCACAGATACTGCAAGAACCTCTTATTCCCTATGCAGCTCATCAGGTTGCCGCAGATGCAGACATTCGGTCTCAGGGAGCTCTTGTTCTAGTTCCTGATATTGCCCCAGTAAATTAAGTTCTAGAGGCAGCATGTGTTGTTGTACTTCTAATTTTTCTGGCTTGTTAGCTAGCCTGGTAACAGTGCGGTCCGAGTGCCCAAAGAGGCTAAATTATTTTACCCAATTGAACCTTCTAATATTTTTAAGCCATGCATCAGATATTCACTGTGTAATTTTTTTAAATAAAATAATGTCAGCATATCCTTCAGGCTGTTGGTTATCTCGAGCAGTATGCTGTTTATTATTCTGCTTTCCAGTTTCAGGGTCCAATCTTGGATTAGTGGACCGCTCATTTATTAGCTAGGCAGAGTTTGCCTAAGCTGACTTGGTGTGTTTTTCTCGTAGATTCATGAAAAAGTTCCTTTCGTGCAGCGAGCGAGATGAAAAGCGTCGTCAGTTTGAGTGGATTGGACAGGGTAGCCTGTCAGTTTCAGAATATGAGATCAAATTCTCTGGGATGGATGGGTATGCACTAGAACTAATCCATGAGCCTTCCGAGAAGGTTCGAAGATTTATTGATGACCTTTCTTCTTCCTTGAGGTCCTAGATGGCTCGAGAGATTGAGGTGAGGACTTCATTTGATGTTCTTATAGATATAGCTTAGAGGTATGAGGCATACCATAAGTTAAAGCAAGAAGAGCTAGAGCGCGAAAGCAAGAAATCTCGTGGCCCTAGTGGGAACTATGGTACCTCTTCTAGCAAGATAAGGATTCTAATTATCGTGGGAGGTCACTGCCAGGTTATCTCAGCTTGTGCCGCGTGATTCTTAAAGTGCGCCAGTAGTTCATCAAGATCATGCTCAGTTTTCTCTTTATAGTTATCAAACAATCTGTTCAGCTTCCATTTTTACCGAAAAGGTATTATCATTGTCATGAGCCTCGTCATCTTAGGAGGAACTGCCCCTTATTTCGGCAGGAAGGCAATTGTCCTTCTTCACGCCCTCAGGCACCTGCCCAGTCGCGAGGGAATTTCATCTAGATCTCAATCAACCAGAGATATGCCACCATCCGGTAGAGGTTGAGAGCGTGATGACAGTGGTTTTTCTGTAAGTAATTATCAAGGTGGCAGCCCAGCTCAACCACAGAGGCAGTTCTACAAACTGCACTGGAAAGATGCTGAGGCGTTCGAGGTAGTAGACCTAAGTATTTTTTCTTCCCTTATATGTGAGTAAGATTTGATTCTTCCGATTGATATGGAAATAATTTGTCTTATCATGTTTCCATGGTTTCGTTTGATGTAGTCTATTAAGAATCTGTTGCGGTAGAGAGGTGAGCTTCTGGTATGATTTATTCCTGAAATTTGTAAGACCCTACTAATTATCTGGTTTAAATGTGAGGGATTTCGGAGTAAGTATCGGTATTGTCTACTTGGCATCTTGTTGTGCCACCTTTTATTGTTATCTCAAGTTAGTCTACCTTTCTTTTTGGAATTTCGTGTTGGTAAGATAATGGGATCCTAATTCGTCACCATCAGAACGTGATGAGAATCAAACGCGGAAAAAGTAAAAGATAAGAACGAGACGTAACTCGATCTCTAATCCCAAGTAGCAACGGAGAACTTGTTCCGTTACACCCCGAGAGAAGGACAAGAACACCTACGCTATGCAACTACCCTCGAGCTAACGCGAGCACGCAAGTAGAATGGTCGGAGAGGAAAAGTATTCATCTAGATCCGCTAGAAGAACTACAAGTCCAAGATCAAAAGGTTTCATTCAATAACCAAGAGCCATGCTCATGTTCAATGTTTAACATTCATCAAATATCAAAAACTAAGTGTAAAATAAGCTAGGCTTGGATATTTATAGTGTTTCCCAAGCTTACACAAAGACTTAATTACCCTTACTAATAAGGTTCATCAAACAAGCCACGTAGGGCAAAATAGTAAAAGAAACATAAGTTCAGCAGCTAGGAGGGGCGCCTGGGGCTGGGAGGGGCGCCTGGAACATGCTGAAGCTAGGCTGGGCGCCGGAGCTAGGCGGGGCGCCTGGCTTGGCCTTCAGCTAGGCTGGGCGCCTGAAGCTAGGCGGGGCGCCTGGCTTGGCCTTCGGCTAGGCTGGGCGCCTGGCCAGGTGGGGCGCCTGGTGCTTTTCTGCGCCTTAGGCAGTGAGCTCCCTAGGCGGGGCGCCTGGGGTAGGCGGGGCGCCTAGCTCTGCTGGGCTCTCTTCTTCCTTAGGCGTGAGGCCTAGTTTGAGCACCCGGAATGGCTTCCAATCGCTTCCTTCTTCAAGGCCCTTCCTCACCAAGTGTATGTGTACTCCTTGGATCTCATTAGCTTGACTACGTGTGAATGGTCTTGTGGGGGTTTGGGTCTCATCATCCTCCCCTTCTTGAGAAGATTTCGTCCTCGAAATTGAGGCATCATCACCCACGACCGCATCATCACCTACATCCAAAGGAACCAAGTCACAAACATTAAAAGTATTAGAAACTTGATACTCACTTGGCAAGTCGACCACATAGGCGTTGTTGTTTATCTTTGAAAGCACTTGGAATGGGCCATCGCCACGGGGTGCTAACTTCCCTTTTCTAAGGTTTGGAAACCTTTCTTTCCGGAAGTGCACCCACACATAGTCACCCTTCTTGAGTTCCACCTTCTTGCGTCCTTTGTTTTTCTTGGAAGCAACCTTAGCATAGGCTTCCTCCAAATTCTTCTTCGCCTTTGCATGGAGTTCCATCATTGCTTTTGCTCTAGATTTACCTTCAAAATTAACAACCATTTCCCTTGGCAAAGGGGTTAGATCAAGGGGAATCAAGGGGTTAAAACCATAAACACACTCGAATGGAGTCATGCCAATCATTCTATGCACGGTTCGATTGTAGGCAAACTCCATAAGAGGTAAATGATCAATCCAAGTCCCGGCCTTACCCCGGGTCGTGGCTCTAAGAAGAGCACCCAAGGTTCGGTTTACCACTTCCGTTTGCCCATCGGTTTGTGGGTGGTGGGACGTGGAGAACAAGAGCTTGGTGCCTAAAGCACCCCATAAACTTCGCCAAAAATGGCTTAGGAACTTAGTGTCCCTATCACTCACTATAGTTTGAGGCACACCATGTAGCTTCAAAACATTTTCAACAAACAAGGAAGCTACATGTTGGGCATCATCGCATTTCTTGCATGGAATGAAATGAGCCATCTTTGAGAACCTATCCACAACAACATAAATGCTATCATGGCCCCCCCCCCTAGTCCTAGGTAATCCCATCACAAAATCCATTGAGATATCCAACCAAGGGCTAGTAGGTACGGGGAGAGGGGTATACAACCCATGGGGGTGGGCTTTGGATTTAGCACGCTTGCACTCAAGGCAATTGTTGCAAAACTTTTCCACTTGCACCCCCATCTTTGGCCAATGAAATTGTTCTTTAAGAATAGCCAAATTCTTTCTTGTGCCAAAATGTCCCATGAGTCCCCCGCAATGTGCCTCTTGCACAAGCAACTCCCTCCAAGAGGACTCCGGAATGCACACTCTACCATTTTTGAAGATATAACCATTAACCCATTGGTATTTTTCAACTCTCTCCCCCTTCTCTAGAGCGTCAAGGACACTCTTTAGCTTTGGGTCATGAGCATACATCAATTTAATGCTCTCAAAACCCATGAGCTTAGAGGTGAGAGTGGTGGCTAGAGCAAACTTTCTTGAAAGCGCATCCGCCACAACATTGTCCTTCCCTTTCTTATATTGAATCACATAGGGAAAGGACTCAATGAATTCAACCCACTTGGCATGCCTCTTATTGAGCTTCTCTTGGCCTCTCAAATGCTTGAGTGACTCATGGTCACTCTTGATCACAAACTCACGAGGCCAAAGATAGTGTTGCCAATGGGCAAGGGCTCTCACAAGGGCATACAACTCCTTGTCATATGTAGAATAGTTCAAGGAGGCCCCTTTCAACTTTTCACTAAAGTAGGCGATGGGTTTGCTATCTTGCATTAATACACCACCGATTCCCACCCCCGAGGCATCACACTCAACCTCAAATGCCTTTCCGAAGTCGGGCAATTGCAATAGTGGGGCGGTACTCAACCTACTTTTCAACTCAAGGAAGGCCTTCTCTTGAGGCTCTCCCCAAACAAACGGTTGGTCTTTCTTCACCAATTCGGTGAGTGGAGCGGCAATGGAGCTAAAGTCCCTCACAAATCGCCTATAAAAGCTTGCGAGACCATGAAAGCTCCTCACTTGAGTCACGGTAGTAGGAGTAGGCCAATCACGTATGGCCTCTACCTTAGACTCATCCACCTCCACTCCTCGGGCACTCACAACAAACCCAAGGAAGACAACCTTATCCACACCAAAGGCACACTTTTTGAAATTAGCATAGAGCTTTTCGGCTCTCAAAGCATCAAGCACTTGCCTAAGGTGGTCAACATGTTCATCCATTGTCTTACTATAGATCAAGATATCATCAAAATAGACAACAACAAACTTGTTGATAAAAGACTTCAAAACATGATTCATGAGTCGCATGAAAGTGCTAGGTGCGTTGGAAAGCCCGAAGGGCATTACCAACCATTCATAGAGACTGAATTTGGTCTTGAATGCGGTTTTCCATTCATCCCCGGGTTTCATCCGGATTTGATGGTAACCGGACCTAAGGTCGATTTTGGAAAAGACACACGACCCACTCAATTCATCCAACATATCATCAAGCCGTGGAATAGGGTGACGGTACTTGACCGTTATCTTATTCACGGCTCGGCAATCTACGCACATTCTCCAAGTGCCGTCTTTCTTTGGGACAAGAATGACCGGTACGGCACAAGGACTCAAACTCTCCCTTACCAAGCCTTTGGAAAGCAAGTCATCAACTTGTTTTTGCAACTCCCTTGTATCCTCGGGATTGCTTCTATAGGCCGGCTTGTTCGGGATTTGAGAGCCCGGAATAAAGTCAATTTGATGTTCAATTCCTCTCAATGGAGGTAAGCCATCGGGCATCTCATCCGGGAACATGTCCCCAAAGTTTTCCAAGACATTTTTCAAAGCACTAGGCATAGGGCTAGAAGAAAAATCACAATTAGAGTTAAGGATCATACCTTTGTGCACTAGGCATAGGAGAAATTTGGTGCCATCATTACCTTTCAAGAGCTCGCCCGGTTGCATCATGGCACACATGCCACCGGTAGATGAAGTAGGTGGGATTGCCACCATGCTTTTGGACAAAGGGCTAGTCTCAATGAGTGACTTAGCCTTTGCCACCTCCCTCAACTCCTTCATTTTCTTGTAATCATCACTTACTTGCTTAGGAGTGAGAGGTTTAAGCACAAATCTCTTCCCTTCATGTTTGACCGTGTAAGTGTTGACACGACCATCATGCACCACTTGCCTATCGAATTGCCATGGCCTCCCTAAGAGTAGGTGGCATGCTTGCATAGGCACAACGTCAAACAAATGCTCATCAACATAACTACCCATTCTAAACTTGATCATGGCTTGTTTCATCACCTTAAGCTCTCCACATTCACTAAGCCATTGTAACCGGTAAGGTTTAGGATGCTTCATGGTAGTTAACTTCAATTGAGCCACTAGTGATTGACTCACTACATTTGCACAACTTCCGGAATCAATTATCATAGAGCAAACAACATCTTTGACCCGGCACCTAGCATGGAAAAGATTTTCCCTTTGCAAGGTTTCACTATCTTCCACAATCATAGCCCCTAGGCTCCTTCTCACAACCAAGAAAGTATGAGGATCCTCCTCCTCCACCGTGTCATCAAGCAAATCATTCTCCTCTACTCCCTCATCTCCCTCTTCTCTCTCTACTCCCTCATCTTCCGATTCACTCTCTTTCTCATATGCATCATTACCAACAACAATCATGGTCCTCTTTGTAGGACATTCCCTAGCAAAGTGACCATAGCCCTTGCACTTGTGGCATTGTATTGAAGAAGAAGTAGGAGCATGTAATTGAGCTTTAGAGTTACCTCCCACATTAGGTGTGTTCTTCTCAAACGGCTTTTTCACATCCTTGGTAGCATTTGCACCACTTGTTCCACTTGCACTTGGGAACCTTGCATTTGTAGTAGGAGGCTTCCAATCCTTTGGTTTGCTTGTTGGCGTAGTAGTGCTACTCTTGTAGCGAAGGGATTTCTCCTCCTTAAGCCATTTCTCGGCCTCAACCGCATCTTCACATAGCTTGTAATGATCATCATATTTGTGGAACTTCAATTGTGAAGCTATGTCTCGGTTCAAGCCCCCTTTGAAACAGATCATGGCCGTCTCATTGTCTTCATCATCTAAGTCAAGGATCATTCGGATTTGCTCAAATTCATTGAAATATTCACCAACTGATTTGTAACCTTGCTTCAAATCATATAGACGCCTTTGTTGTTCAACCCGGTATTGGTTAGTCAAGTACTTCTCATCCATCACACGGATCAACTCTTCCCAAGTAAGATTAATAACCATTCCCGTCCTCCTTCTATTCCTCTTCACCGACTCCCACCAAGTAGAAGCAAAAGATTCAAAGGAGGATATTGCATACTTGGTTTTCTTCACATCGGGCATATCATTGGTGTCAAAGATACGCTCCATAGCCAATTTCCAATCAATGTACTCCACCGGGTCACTACTTTCTTTGAAAGAAGGAATAGTGAGCTTCACACTATTAAGATTGTTGTTGTTGTCACGACCCCCTTGGAATGGCTCCGGTTGGCCTCCATGGTGATCATCATAAGCAACATAGTCCCTTCTAGCATTCCTCCCTCCATATCCTAAGGGTGGCCCTCGACCTCGGCCTCTACCTCGATCCACATTTCGACCCCAATTCATAGCTCGCCTTGGTTGAAAGTGATCATCAAACCCATACACATCGTCACCATAATCAACTTCCTCCCCTTCTTGAGCCTCAACAACTTGCTCAAGAGGTTGCACATTTCGGACGGGTCTTGGTAGTGGAAAGTTTCTTGGGGGATTATCCAAGATACGGGGAATGCCCGTTCGTTCAATTCTCTCTTGATCCTCCTTTACCCGTTGTTGATTGAGCAATTCAACAACTTGCTCCGGGGTAAAGGTAGGGCTACTTGAGCCTTCACCGGTCTCAATTTGGACACTCGGGGTCCCCTTTTCAATTGGGACACTCGGGGTCCCATGTTCACCTTGAGTACTCGAGGCTCCCTTTTCAAGAGAATCAATCCTTTGGTTCATGAGGTCCATCTTGGCAAGAAGATTAGCCAAGGCCTCCTTAATGAAATCTTGACCTTCGTTGGCCATTGTACCTACAAAGAAAGAAACAAGAGTTAGTTAAAACACCTCACTCGCTCCCTCACTTGTGTTCACTCGGATCACTCTTTTGGGTGGCGGTGGATATTTCACTCAACTTGTAGTTCCAAAGCTTCACGTAGATGATTAGCAACTCCTCAACTCAACTAAACTATTCACGAGTCACGCACACTCCGGGGTGAGTGGAGTTAATGGGACTCAATGAACGCTAGGCACTTTGAAGTGAAGGACTTGAGTTAAAAGATTCTACGCTTTTCCTTAGAAGTCTACTCTCCTTGCTAGGCACGAATCACTTAAGAGCAATCAAAGGGTTAGCACTATTCAAGTAGATCGGTTACTCAAATTAGTACTAACTAGATGTCATGTTATCAAACAAATGGAAATACCTACGAAAATCTACCCGAAACAATACCTTCAGCACTCAGGAGGGGCGCCTGAAACTCAGGAGGGGCGCCTAGTCTGTGCTGTATTCCAGGCGGGGCGCCTGGGTCTAGGCGGGGCGCCTGGGACTTAGGCAGTAGCCAAGTCAGGCGGGGCGCCTGGCTTAGGCGGGGCGCCTGGGACTTAGGCAGTAGCCAAGTCAGGCGGGGCGCCTGGCTTAGGCGGGGCGCCTGGCCTGAAGCCTTTTCCAACTTGTTCCAAACTCGTTTTCAAGTCGATTTTCAAGCCTCAAATCCGATGTTTTCAACTGGTTTTCACAATCCAAAGATACCCAAAGTTGTTTTTGATCTTCCTTAACAAAACCCAATCAAATTTTCAATCAAACAATCAATCAAATCAAGGTTCAATCTCAAGAACTCAAGAACACAAGGATTTTTCAAAGGGTTTTCAAAATGGATTGTGATTCATCAAAGTAGGTGTTAAACATGTTCAAATCCCACAAAATTGGTACCGAATTGTTTGTTTTTCAATGAAGATCAATCCCCAATAACAAGTTCCCAATCAAACATCAATCCAACCCAAGAATCAAGCCAAAATTCATCAAGAACAAGTTCTTCAAGGGTTTAAGGGGTTTTGGGGTTTCAATTTTTCAAACTTCACCAATTCCAACAATTTTGGTATTCACGTAACGGGAAATCAATCACAATCAAGAATCCATAACACCCATATCACAAATCATCCAAATCAACAAGTTACACCAAATTTTTGTATTTTTCAATTTTTTTTTTTTTGCAATTTTCTCCTTTCTAATAACTTCAACAACAAGAAAAACTAAAAGAGGATACTAGGCACGAAGAATCAAGGGTCGGGGGTTTGTAGAAACAAAACCCGAGCCTTGCTCTGATACCAAACTGATGAGAATCAAAAGCGGAAAAAGTAAAAGATAAGAACGAGACGTAACTCGATCTCTAATCCCAAGTAGCAACGGAGAACTTGTTCCGTTACACCCCGAGAGAAGGACAAGAACACCTACGCTATGCAACTACCCTCGAGCTAACGCGAGCACGCAAGTAGAATGGTCGGAGAGGAAAAGTATTCATCTAGATCTGCTAGAAGAACTACAAGTCCAAGATCAAAAGGTTTCATTCAATAACCAAGAGCCATGCTCATGTTCAATGTTTAACATTCATCAAATATCAAAAACTAAGTGTAAAATAAGCTAGGCTTGGATATTTATAGTGTTTCCCAAGCTTACACAAAGACTTAATTACCCTTACTAATAAGGTTCATCAAACAAGCCACGTAGGGCAAAATAGTAAAAGAAACATAAGTTCTGCAGCTAGGAGGGGCGCCTGGGGCTGGGAGGGGCGCCTGGAACATGCTGAAGCTAGGCTGGGCGCCTGGAGCTAGGCGGGGCGCCTGGCTTGGCCTTCAGCTAGGCTGGGCGCCTGAAGCTAGGCGGGGCGCCTGGCTTGGCCTTCTGCTAGGCTGGGCGCCTGAAGCTAGGCGGGGCGCCTGGCTTGGCCTTCGGCTAGGCTGGGCGCCTGGCCAGGTGGGGCGCCTGGTGCTTTTCTGCGCCTTAGGCAGTGAGCTCCCTAGGCGGGGCGCCTGGGGTAGGCGGGGCGCCTAGCTCTGCTGGGCTATCTTCTTCCTTAGGCGTGAGGCCTAGTTTGAGCACCCGGAATGGCTTCCAATCGCTTCCTTCTTCAAGGCCCTTCCTCACCAAGTGTATGTGTACTCCTTGGATCTCCTTAGCTTGACTACGTGTGAATGGTCTTGTGGGGGTTTGGGTCTCATCAGAACGTGTTATCGTTTCTTCCACTGTAAAGTGATTAGTAAGTGATACTCGATCTATACGTCTCCTCTTGGTTTGAGACACTAGTAGAGTCATGTTATTCTATGAGCTTGTCTCGGTTATAAAAGGGTTTTTTGTAAAATTGTCGGAGTTTCCTTATTATAGGAAGGATAAATTGGCATAGATAGTGCTCCATAAAACTCATTTAATGTATATTTCTTAAATTGCGATTCTGTGGTTAGCCTGACTCTGAAGTAGTCTAGCTTTGGTAGCCAAGCAAATAAGAAGATGAGTTTCCTGAATTCCTGAAGCTCTAATTATTCATATCCTCAGTCCAGTGCCATCTCTTCTTCGTCCGGCACTAGTGAGCTTGGGCGGTTAGTAGCCGCTTGTGATGTTCCCTGTATTGAGCCAGAGAGCGTGTCAAGGTAGTCTGGTAAGCACATTATTGTGTTTTAGGGCTACTAAGGTAATGAAAGGCGTCATTCGACCCCTGAATGGATCCACCAAGTGCTGGTGCTTATGGAAAAAATATGGAGTTGTGGACTCGAGAGTTGTAGCTGTTTGGCAAAGAGGGTAATTTGGTAGCTCAGGTCTGACCTACGTTGTGCTTTTAGCTAAGTCTTCCTTGGTCCAACAGACTGTGTGAGGACAACTATTTCTATTTAAATTAACTGTATGAGTTTATGCTCTTAGTGAAGGAGTCTTTCTCCAATACTGAATGGTAATATTAAATCTCTAAGGCGTTGCTCAAGCATAAACTAATTCTTATTTTCATCGACCTGTTCTATATCAAAATGTATATCGACGAGGTGATTTATCGGCAGAATCATGTTAATTAATCCAGAGTTCCGTGTATCTTTGTTCCGAAAATATCGAACTCTCTTCTCGTGATCGAGGAAGTGTCAGCTTAGTTCGAATAAGACGGGCAATGATATTATCATATTAACCTGACGTGTTTTATTCCAAGAGTTCGATGTAATTATGTAATCATGAGACCATGTCTGTGGAATAGTTTATGAAGGTTTTGCAAATTCTCTTGATATCTGTGTGAATTTTGCTTTAGACTCAAGCTCGTTCGAGGATGAACGAGAGTCTAAGTGGAGGAGAGTGAAACGACCTTAGGTAGTCTTTTCGGGAGTGAGGACTCTGATTGGAGTGCCGATAGTTTTAAAATCTTCGTAAGATCCATTAGGACCTGTCTGTAAAATTTGAACAAAATTGGACTTCGTTTGGTAGGTATCGGAAAAAGGTTTCAGTTTTCATTATCGGTAAATATTAAAAAGAGATTCTCGAGTTCGATTTTGGCGAATGAGATCCAATTCAAAATTGGAAAGCGCCGTTAGGTTCGTATGATTATTTTTTACCTGTATGAACTTTCGGAAGTGAATTCTGAGATTATTCGGATAGTTTCTGCTAAAATACCAAAAGTTAATAATTTGATCTCTTTCCATTTAATTCGCATCTTGAGTTTTAGCTATTCGATTTGAGATCCGCTTAGCGGGTACGTCACATAAATTTTGTATAAATTACTTGAGAAATTTGAGATTATTTCGAGTTTCAAAGATGACACAACCCGAAATCCGGCTAGGCCGTGCGGGCACCCGACATCCTCCCCTAGACCTGTAAATATAATTCAATTCATAAATAAGGACAATACTTAGAAAAGTACAGACATACTGATACCTCTAAGCTGTACAAAAGAAATTACAGCTGACTACCCAACATACTAGGTTTAGGGCTATCCAGACTAGACATTTAAGAGTACAAAAGAATATATACGCCTCCTGAAGGAAGCAAACTACGACTGAAATAATAAGCATACCACTGGTGGCTATCCTGAACAAAAGGTGGATCACCCTGACAGTTGAAGTTATCTTCGCTCCTTAACAACGTGGCGAACTCAATGCTGGAGCGAACCTGCCGAAACGAAATAGATAGACAAGAAACAAACAACAAACAAGGGTGAGTCAAAAGGACTCAATAAGTGGGGCAGATTAGCCACCTCAAAGAATAGGATAACTAGCCAGGGAGAAGAAAAATAGGTAAACCAAATCCATCTTATTTAAACTATAAAATGGCAGAGCCAGATAATAATTGGAAACACGTATGGGATCATAAACTCATAAACAACCAGGGACAATCGATAGACAGAACATATATGTTTTTAAGTATCCCGAACATAATACTGTCGCGGCGTGCAACCTGATCCACATATTCATACTGTCGCGGCGTGAAACCCGATCCATATATTCATACTGTCGCAGCGTGCAACCTGATTCATATATTCATATTGTTGCGGCGTGCAACCCGATCCATATATCTATACTGTTGCGGCGTGCAACCCGATCCATATATTCATACAGTCGCGGCGTGCAACCCGATCCATATATTTATACTGTTGCGGCGTGCAACCTAATCTATATAACTAAAGCATATAGACCAATTAAGGACCCTAAATAGCTAGAAACGTATAGGCAAACTGAAATATGTCCACAACATGGTATACATACCGCATACACAAAAACACAGCATGATAGTCACACAAGAGTCAGCATGTGGTGCAATGAAATGGGATGAATGTAGTATGATGCAATAGGGTCACATGTGCTCGTAATTCCATCCCGAAGCGGAATACTCCTGCATTCAAGGGGAATACAATATAGTAACCAGCTGGAGCAGAATACTTTTACTCCTGGGGTGGAATACTCCTGCACCCGACATAATATAAACCATAGGCGGAATACTCCTGCACTCTCCTAGGACGGAATACTCCTACACTCGATATAATATAAACTAGAGGCGGAATACTCCTGCACTCTTCTGAGGCGGAATACTCCTGCACCCGATATAATGTAAACCAGAGACATAATACTCTTGCACTCTCCTGGGTGGAATACTCCTGCACCCAATATAATAAGAATCAGAGGCGGAATACTCCTGCACTCTCTTGGGGCGGAATACTCCTCTACCCAATATAATATAAATCAGGGGCGGAATACTCCTGCACTCTCCTGGGGTGGAATACTCCTGCACCCGATATGAATGCAATATAATGCATATGAATGTAACATAATGCGTATGAATGAAACATAATACATATGAATACAATATGATACAATAATAACCCATCACCAGCACGGGGCTCTCATCGACAGCCGGAAAGTATATGCAAACTCACAGCCAGAGTACAATGCTCAGATCCTATTTGCAATACCAACAACAGGACATAACATATAATATACAATGTAAATCCAAAGCTAAGGCGTAATGAGTACGCCTATCGGTAGATACATACATAAGGAACACGTGGTAGATTATCCACGAGGCCAAGGGCATCCAAAGAAATGGATACAAACACTTACCTTGTTACAAAGTTAGCACAACTACTCAACAACCGCTTTGTCTTTTGGATTCCTTGCCAAACTATCCCATTGTGTTCAATAAGCAGAAAAAATATATCACATAAGGCTAAAGGCTTCATTCCTTACGTTTTAAGGCAATCCAGTTAGGAACCTGATACCTTAGTCGCATACGCAATACGTAGGCCAGGCCTATGTACAGGTTTTAAGGTCACATAATCAAACCCTAAATAAATTACATTTATGGGTTGCCTATAACTCACTGAGTACGAATATATACTTAATTCCATTATCAGGGTTCAATTAACCCTTTAAACTATTAATTGAACTTATAAAAACGATGTCTAATATCTCAATTTTTATCTTTAAATATATTCAAACATACGTAATAAACTAAGATAATGAGTTAACATTATTACCTAAAATTTCGTGGTAGAAATTCTACTATTTTTCTCCTTCTCCTTTCCCCCTTTTCCTTCTTTCTTTGCATTTTTCCTTGATCTCTGTTTCTTGTTGTTTCAGTATTGTTCTATTTCTAGTAGTTGTTAAGGGATATTAATCCCTTAGCTAACCGCCTTTCGTTTCCTTTTTATTTTCTCTTTTCTTTTATTTTATTTTCTTTCCTATTTCTTTTCCTGACGAAAATTAAAATGGAACTCTACGAAGTTCGAAACGATCCCAAATTTCTCAAGTAAGTTACTCAAAATATATGTAACTCACTTGCTAAGGAGGATCTCAAATCGGACTCCCGAAACTCAGTATGCAAATTAAATGGAAAAAAGGTCAAATTATTTAACTTTCGGCATTTTAGCGGAAACTAGCCGAACAACCTCGAAATTCAGTTTCGAAAGTTCACAAAAGTCACAGATAATCATACGAACCTAACAGTGCTTTAGGATTTCGAATCAGAGTTCATTCGCCAAAATTGAGCTCAAAAATCTCTTTTTAATATTTATCGACAATAAAAACTGAAATCTTTTTCCGATACGTACCAAACGAGGTCTGATTTAGCTCAAATTTTACAGACAAGTCCTAATAGACCTTAACAAAATTTTTAAAATTATTGACACGCAAATCAAGGCCCTAATTCCCGAAACGACTACCTAAGGTCGTTTCATTCTCCTCCACTTAGACTCTCGTTCTTCCTCGAACAAGCTTGAGTCTAAAACATATTCACACAGATAACTTGCACGACCTTCACAAACTACTCCACGGACATTATCTCATGATTACAGAATAAGAATTATAATGCGCACCTCAAACTCTTGGAATGAAATATATCTGGATGATATGATAACACCATTGCACAACTTATTCTGACTAGGCTGATCCTTTCTCGCTCACGAGAGGAGAATTCTACATTTGCGAAACAAAGTACACGGAACTGTGGATGGATTAACATGATTCCCTCCGCCGATATAATGAATCACCTCATTTATATACTTTTCGATATAGAACATGTCAATGAAATAAAGAATTAGCTTATGCTTTAGCAACTCTTTAGAGATTTAATATTAGCATTCATTATAGGAGGAAGACTTCTCCACTTAGAGCATAAGCTCATACAACTAACTTGAATAGAAATAGCCATCCTCGCAGGGTCTACTGGATTAAGGAAAACTTAGCTAAAACAAAATGCGGCTCTGAGCTACCAAATTACCCTATCGAGTTGCCAAACAACTGCAACTCTCGAGTTCACTACTCTCAAACCTTCACCACAAGTACCACCGCTCGATAACTCAATTCATGAGTCGGACGACACTGTCCATTACATTTAGTAGCCTTGAAACACAACTATGTGCTTACCTGGCTACCTTAATGCATACTCTGGCTCAACACAGGGAACATCACAAGCGGCTACTAACTGCCCAAGCTCACTATTTCCGGAAGAGGAAGAAATGGTAATAGACCGAGGATAGAAATAATTAGAACTTCAGGAAGCTCATCTTCTTATTACTTGGCTACTAGAGCTAGACTACTTCCGAGTCAGGCTAGCCAAAGAATTGCAATTGAAGAAACAGACATTAAATAAACTTTATGGAATGACATCTATGCCAATTCAACCTCCCAACAAGAAGGAAACTCTGACAATTACCAGAATACCCTTTTATAACCCAGATAAGCTCATGGGATAACATGACTTTACTAGCGTTTTGAACCAAGAGAAGATACGTAGATAGAATATTACTTACTAATCACTTTACACCGGAAGAAACAATGATATTTTCTGATGGTGATGAATTAGGATCCAATTATCCTACCAATTTTGAATTTCGACGAGAGAGGTAAACTGACTTGACATAATAACAGAATATGGCACAACAAGATGCCAAGCAGACAATACCGACACTCACTTTCAAATCTTTCGCAGATGCCATGAATAAAGAATACCAGAGGCTCACCCCTCTACCGCAACCAGTTATTAATAGAAACGACATCAAAAGAAACCATGGAAACATGATAGGACACCCCATCTCCAGATCGACCGAAAGAATCAAATCTTACTCACATTTAAGGGAAGAAGAAATACTTGGGTGTACTACATCGGATACCTCAGCATCCTGCCAGACTGGTAGTTCATAGAACTGCATCTGCAGCTGAGCTGAGCCACTACGCTGATAATCACCTTCTAAAAAACCACTGCCACCACGCTCTCGACCTCTACTGGATGGTGGCATTTCTCTAGCTGATTGAGATCTAAATGAAATCCCCTGCGACTATGCAGGTGCCTGATGACGAGAGAAAGGACGACTGCCTACTTGCCGGAGTAAGGAAAAATTACTCAAAGGATAACCAGGCTCACAACAATGATAACACATTTTCACTTAAAATGGAAGCTGGACAGATTGTTGATAGCTATAAAGAGAAAAACTGGGTCTGATCTTGACGAACTACTGGCGCACTTTAAGAATCACGTGACACAAGCTGAGATAACCTGGAAGGTAACCTCCCTAAATAATCAGAACTCTTACCCCAAAATGAGGCACCATGGTTGCCCACTAGGGCCACGGGATCTCTTGCTCTCCCGCTCTAACTCTTCCTGCTCTAACTTATGGTATGCCTCGTACCTTTGAGAAATATCAACAACAACATCAAATGAAATCCCGACCTTAATCTCTTGAGCCATCTGGGATCTCAAGGAAAAAGAAAGGTCATCAATAAATATTTGAATCTCTTGAAAGGCTCATGGACTAGTTCTAATACATATCCAGCCATTCTATAAAATTCAATCTCATATTTTGAAACCAACAGGCTAACTGATAGGCTACCCTGTCTAATCCACTCAAACTGGCGACACTCTTCATCTCGCTCGCTACTCGAAAGGAACTTTTCCACGAATCTAGATGGAAAATCGAACCAAGTTAGTTAATAAGAGAGCGGTCCACCAATTCAAGGCTGGACCCGTGAAACTGGAAAGCAGAATAATACATAGCATACTGCTCGAGATAACCAACAGCCTGAAGGATATGCTGACATCATTTTATTTTAAAAATTTATACAGGGATTATCTGATGCATGGGTTAAGAATATCGGAAGGTTTAGTTGAGTAAAATAATGCAGCGTCTTCAGACACTCGGACCGAGCCATTACTCGGGCTAGCTAACCAGCCAAAATAACTAGAGGCACAACACATGTTGCTTCTGGAACATAAATTACTAGGGCAGCATCAGGGACTTGAACAGGAGCTCCCTGAAGCCGAATGTCTCCATCTGTGGCAACTTGATAAGCTGCCTAACGAATAATAAGTTCTTGCGGTATATGCGTTGCCAAGATTCTCGTAAAAGCATCGTAGAGAGCCAACGGAACCAAAAGGCCCTGCTCCCTTGCCCATCGCGAGCTCGTACAGCTGGGACCTCCGTAACTAGATCGTCGGCACGATCAAACACTCTCGGGCGAGACTGCTTCGTCTTGAACTCCTACCCTTTGCTGATTTGTCACACGAGAGTTCACAATTACCACGAAGGAATTAACGAAAATACTTTTGCATCCTAGACCGATGCACGATCAGAAAAGAAGGAAGTGGAACTTCATAAATGCCATCATAGCTTCTCGTAGATAAGTACGGACGTCTACGTACCCATCAGCGAGACTCTACTAGAAACTGTCTTACTCTGGATAGAGTCTAAACCGGGGTCTAATACCAACTGACACAACCCAAAATCTGGCAAGGCCGTGCAGGCACCCGACATCCTCCCGTAGACCCGTCGGGCGAACCCTTACCAATTAAATTAGAAAAATAAATGTAATTCAATTCATAAATAAGGACAAGACTTAGAAAAGCACAGACATACTGATACCTCTAAGCTGTACAAAAGAAATTACAGCTGACTACCCAACATACTAGGTTTAGGGTTGTCCAGACTAGACATCTAAGAGTACAAAAGAATATATGCGCCTCCTAAAGGGAGCAAAATATGATTGAAATAATAAACATACCACTGGTGGCTATCCTGAACAGAAGGTAGCTTACCCTGACAGCTGAAGTTGTCTTCGCTCCTTAACAATGAGGCGAACTCAATCCTAGAGCGAACCTGCCAAAACGAAATAGATAGACAAGAACAAACAACAAAACAGGGTGAGTTAAAAGGACTCAATAAGTGGGGGCAGACTAGCCACCTCAAAGAATAGGACAACTAGCCAGGGAGAAGAAAAATAGGTAAACCAAATCTATCTTATTTAAACTATAAAAAGGCAGAGCCAAATAATAATCGGAAACACGTATGGGATCATAAACTCCTAAACAACCGGGGACATAAGATAGACAGAACATATAGGTTTTTAAGTATCCCAAACATATATTGTCGCGGCGTGCAACCCGATCCACATATTCATAATGTCGCGGCGTGCGACCCGATCCATATATTCATACTGTTGCAGTGTGCAACCCGATCCATATATTTATATTATTGCGGCGTGCAACCCGATGCATATATGCATAATATCGTGGCGTGCAACCCGATCCATGTATTTATACTGTTGCGGCGTGCAACCTGATCCATATAACTAAAGCATATAGACCAATTAAGGACCCTAAATAGCCAGAAATGTATATGCAAACTGAAATATGTCAAAAACATGGTATACATACCGCATACACAAAACACAGCATGATAGTCACACAAGAGTCAGTATGCGGTGCAATGAAATGGGATAAATGCAGTATGATGTAATGGGTCACATGTGCCCGTAATCCCGTTCCGAAGCGGAATACTCCTGCATTCGAGGGGAATACAATATAGTAACCAGCATGAGCGGAATACTCCTACTCCTGGGGCGGAATACTCCTGCACCCGATATAATATAAACCAGAGGCGGAATACTCCTGCACTCTCCTAGGGCGGAATACTCCTGCACCCGATATAACATAAACTAGAGGCGGAATACTCCAGCACTCTCCTGGGGCAGAATACTCCTGCACCCAATATAATATGAATTAGAGGTGGAATACTCCTGCACCCAATATAAAATGAATCAGAGGCGAATACTCCTTCGCTCTCCTGGGGCAGAATACTCTTGCACTCAATATAATATGAATCAGAGGCGGAATACTCCTGCACTCTCCTGGGGTGGCATACTCCTGCACCCAATATGAATGCAATATAATGCATATGAATGCAACATAATGCGCATGAATGCAACATAATGCATATGAATGCAATATGATGCAATAATAACACATCACCAACACGGGACTCTCATCGACAGCGAAAAGTATATGCAAACTCATAGCCAGAGTACAATGCTCAGATCCTATTTGCAATACCAACAACAGGACATAACATATAATATACAATGTTAATCCAAAGCTAAGGCGTAATGAGTACGCCTATCGGCAGCTACACACGTAAGGAACACGTGGTAGATTATCCACGAGGCCAAGGGCCTCCAAAGAAATGGATACAAACACTTACCTTGTTACAAAGTTAGCACAGCTAACAACCGCTTTGTCCTTTCGATTCATTGCCAAACGATCCCATTGTGTTCAATAAGCAGACAAAATATATCACATAAGGCTAAAGGCTTCATTCCTTACGTCTTAGGGCAATCCAGTTAGGAACCTGATACCCTATTCGCATACGCAATACCTATGACAGATCTATATATAGGGTTTAAGGTCACATAACTAACCCTAAATAAATTACATTTATGGGTTGCGCATAACTCATCGAGTACAAATATATACTCAATTCCATTATCAGGGTCCAATTAACCCTTTAAACTATTAATTGAACTTATTAAAACGATGTCTAATATCTAAATTTTTATCGTTAAAATATATTCAAACATACGTAATAAACTAAGATTATGATTTAACATTTTTACCTAAAATTTCGGGGTAGAAATTCTACTATTTTTCTCATTTTCCTTTCCCCCTTTTCCTTATTTCTTTGCTTTTTTCCTTGATCTCTGTTTCTTGTTGTTTCTGTATTGTTCTATTTCCAGTAGCTATTAAGGGACATTAATCCCTTAGCTAACCTCCTTTCATTTCCTTTTTCTTTTCTCTTTTCTTTTATTTTATTTTTTTTCCTTTTTTTTCGCGACGAAAATTAAAATGGAACTCTACAAAATTCGAAATGATCCCAAATTTCTCAAGTAAGTTATAAAAAATATATGTAACACACTTGCTAAAGCGGATCTCAAATCGAACTCCCTAAACTCAATATGCAAATTAAATGGAAAACGGTCAAATTATTTAATTTTCGGCATTTTAACAAAAACTAGCGGAACAACTTCAAAATTCACTTTCGAAAGTTCACATAAGTTAAAAATAATCATACAAATCTAACGGCGCTTTCGGATTTCGAATCGGAGTTCATTCGCCAAAATCGAGCTCGAAAATCTATTTTTAATATTTATCGACAATAAAAACTTAAATCTTTTTCCGATACGTACCAAACGAGGTCTGATTTAGCTCAAATTTTACAGACAGGTCCTAATAGACCTTACAAAAATGTTAAAATTATCGGCACGCAAATAGGGACCCTAATTCCTGAAACGACTACCTAAGGTCATTTCAGAAGAGTTGCATTTTAATTTTCGTTACGATAGTAAATTAAAAAAAAGAAAATTAAAAGGAAAAAATAACATAAAATAAAATAGTTGGCGGTGGAAGCTAATCCTTAAGCTTACTTTTCGAAGGTTAAAGCAAAGGGGAGCAGAAAGAGAAAACAAAACAGAGAACAAAGAAAACATAACAGAAAAAAGAAAAAGGGAAGGGAAAGGAGAGGGGAAAAAAAAAAGATTTTCACCCCAAAACATCCAATGGGGTCGTTTGGCTATGAATCCAAAGGACAAAGCAGTTTTTGAGTTGCAATGTTAACTTTGGAACAAGGTAAGTGTTTGTATCCATTTTTTTGGAAGTCCTTGGCCTTATGGATATTCTAATATGTGTTCCTTACGTGTGTAGTTGCCGATAGGCGTACTCATTACGCCTTAACTTTGGATTTACATTGTATATTATATGTTATCCCCTGTTGTTGATATTGCATTGAGCATATGAGCATTGTACTTTAGTTTTGAGCTTGACATATACTTCTCGGTAATCGATGAGAGTCCCGAGCCGGTGAAGGGTCATTATTGCATATACTTCCCGGTAGTCGATGAGAGTCCCGCGTCGGTGAAGGGTTATTATTGCATATAATCCTGATAGACGTTGAGTGGTTTCTATCTATTTCTTTGTGGCCTTATGCCTGTGGATTTGTCTATGTATGTCTCTATTCATGCATAGCTGCCGATAAATGCATACTTACTATACGGATTGTTTTTGAAAAGAATGATTTACACTGTATGGGTTAATACTTGTTGTATTTTATGCTGGTTGGTTTAGTCTGCATGTCTGCAGGGGATCTATGATCTGGTTTGATACTGTTTACGCAGATGGCTCGTCCTACACGCTTGTAGAAGGATATTTGCCTATATGGTTGGCTCGACCTGCACGCCGCAGGGGGTATACATCACATGAGGTTGGCTCGACATATGTGTCTATGCGGGTTCTATATGGTGGGCTCGTCCTACACGCTTGTAGGAGAATGTATGCCTATATGGTTGGCTCGACCTGCACGCCGCAGGGGGTATGCATCAAATAAGGTTGGTTCGACATACGTGCCTACATGGTTTCTATATGGTTGGATCGTCCTACATGCTTGTAGGAGGATGTATGCCTATATGGTTGGCTCGACATGTTGCCCTACATGGGTTCTATAGGGTTGGCTCGGCCTACATCCCTGCAGGGGATATATATGAGAGTCCCGCGCCGGAGATGGGTATTAGGCACATGTGACTGTATTGCATCATACCGCTTTCATCCCATTTCATTGCACCGCATGCTGACTATTGTATGACTATCATGCTGTGTTTTATGTATGCAGTATGTATACCATGTTGGGGACATATTTCAGTTTGCCTATTTGTTTCTGTCTATTTTGTGTCCCTAATTGGTTTATATGCCTTAGTAGTATTCGTTTCTGCTCTATATTTGCTTAGCTCTTCTCCCTTGCTAGCTATCCTATTATTTGAGGTGGCTAGTCTGCCCCCACTTATTGGGTCCTTTTGACTCACCCTTGTTTGTTGTTTGTTTTCTGTCTATTTATTTCGTTTCGTCAGGTTCGCTCCAGGATCAAGTTCGCCACTTTGTTAATGAGCGATGACAACTTCAGCTGTCGGGGTGAGCCACCCTCTGTTCAGGATGGCCACCAGTGGTCTGTTTATTATTTCAGCTGTATTTAGCTCCTTTTAGGAGGCGTATTTATTCTTTTGTACTCTTAGATGTCTAGTCTGGATAGTCCTAAACCTAGTATGTTGGGTAGTTAGCTGTAATTTTTTTTTTTTGTACAGCTTAGAGGTATCAGTATGTCTGTATTTTTTTTAAAGTTTTGTTCTTATTTATGAGTTAGATTTATATTTATTTTCCTTTCAGTTATTATGGGTTCGTCCAACGGGTTTAGGGGAGGATGTCGGATGCCCGCACGGCTTAGCCGAAAATTCGGGTCGTGTCATGTCCACACAGATATATCACAATCTACTTATGAGTAACGTTCGTTAATATTGTCTGTGCATTGCGTGGGTACTATACTAGCAGCTTAAGAGTAGTTCTTTGATTGACAAACTCTGCAAACACTGTCTTAGAATTTCACTTACAACATTGTAAATTCTAAAAATATTTTTTGAAGTTCATGTTCAACAACTTAAAAATTCATGAATTTCAGTAAAAAAAAAATATATATTATATGTTCACCAAATAATCCAAAAATTGGGAATTTTGTTGGCAAAGCTATGAAAAATAGCTTTATATTCAATTAGCAATCCTAAAGTGGCCACTTGGTTTTGTAAAAACTCTGCTTTAATTTATGGCTTTGAAAGGGGCTTCTTGATGTTGCGGGCTGCGCAAATAGTGGCTAAAGTTTTAATCACTAACCGTAAAAGTGGCTAATCAGTATATCATAAGCTTTACAAAAATTGGCTACCTCTTCAACTAAAAAAAAGTTGTTTAGTTTGATAATGAATGTTACACTTTCTTAGACTGCACGACCCCAAGCTACTCTCTTCCATGCTAATATTAAATAGTGGTTATAGTTTCTAATGGGGCTGCACAAACCAAACCGGTAAATCGAATCAAATCGGTAAAGTAAAACGAACCGAATAACAAACCGATTCATGTTTTGGTTTGATTTTGGAAAAGTAAAAACCGACATATTTGGTTTAATTTGGTTTTACCAAAAATAAAAATGAACCGAATCCAAACCAAACCGATATTTTATAAATATTATTTTTAAATATTTATACATAAAAAAAATTCATTATGAACTTCTTTACATATAATTTTAAGGAAATTTTACATGGCATAAGCATTCAAGTGAGTATTAAACACTAAATAAACATATCCTTCTTTTATTATAGAGTATAAATTTAAACTAATTATACTCCATATTTTCTAGCAACGGATTTGATGAAATGTTTAAGCACTAGATGTGCCTATTTTTAAGGGAATGAATGACCAATTCCATTATTTCTCTTAATTAACATTTAACTAGTTATCTTCTATATATTATCAAGAATAAATATCATTAAATTATCATCTAAATACTAGCACACAAGCAACATACTACATTAAGTGGAAAAAAAAGTAAAACTAAATCAACTCATTTTTATCGCGTCTCTCCATTTTTAGTTTTCTGATTTACGTACATTACATTTCATTGTCTTATTAAGATGTATATGTAATTCTGCTTGATGTCTAATTGTCTATAAATAATATACATCGATAGTTGACTGTAGGAAATATTTGAAAGTAACACTTGCATATATCTTTGTTGTAGAGACTTTATTCAATAAAAACTGGAAAAAAAAAAATCGAAAAAACCGAGAAAAGCAAAAAAATTTAGATCGAGAAAACCGACTCTATGTTGGTTTGGATTGATTTATATATTTAAAAAATCGATATATTTGGTTTGGTTTGGTTAATGGTAAAACCAAATCAAACAACCCTATGTTCACCTCTAGTTTCCAGTTACCGACAAAGTGCTAATTAGTATATTATTAGGTATACAAAAATTGGCTTCCTCTTCAACTAAGATCCAAAAAGTTGGTTATTTTGCTAAATCGGTGGCACACTTTTTAGGCTGCACAACCCCAAGCTTTCTTCCATGATACTATTAAATAGTGGCTACAGTGTCAATTAGTAACTATAAATGTGGCTAATAAATATATTTTAAGCTATACAAAAACTGTTTACCTCTTCAACCAAAATAAAAAAAAGTTGACTACTTTTTTATCTGGTGGAACACTTTCTTAGGCTGCACGACCCTTAGCTGCTCTTTTCCATACTACTATTAAATAGTGGCTATAGTTTTTAGTAACCGTAAGCTAATATAAAAAATGGCTACCTCTTAATCTAAAACCAAAAATAATTGCTATTTTGTTAAATCGGTGGCACACTTTCATAGGGTGCACGACCCCAAGATACTCTTCCATGCTACTGTTAAATAGTGGTTACAGTTTTAATTTGTAACCATAAAAGTGGTTAATCAGTATATTATAAGCTATACAAAAATTAGTTATTTCTCAATTAAAATCCAAAAAGTTAGCTATTTTGTTATATCAGTGGCACTTTGTTGGGCTACATGACCCAAGCTGCTCTCCTTCCATGCTACTACTAAATAGTGGCTATAGTTTCAAGTAGTAACCGTAAAAGTGGCTAATCATTATATTATAAGCTATTCAAAAGCTGGCTACCTCTTCAATGGAAACCTAAAAGGTGACTAGTTGTCACGCCCTAAAAAAATTAACGGAGTGTTTATTTAAAGGCTTGTGACTGGTGTTAAAAAAAGTACAGAATTATTTTAGAGAAAATTCGGAGTCGCTACTTGACAAGTTTAAGGTGTGCCAAGTCACCAAAAGGTACCTTGGAACACCTCTGACTCGTCTAATGGTCTGTGTTAGAGATTCGGGTAAGGTTCTCAGTTGACTCTCGGGAAGGTATTAGGTATCCTCGAGTCCTGTGCTAAGCACCGTTGCTTTATTGTCGCAATTTTAATTTATTAAAATATGGTTGTTATACTAATGCCGTTAATTTGAATTTTGTACTTTGATTTAAGAAAATTAAAAAGCGTTATTCCTATCCAACCTCACAGAGGACTGGACGAATTTACACTTTGATTCAGGAAATTTAAAAGCGTTATTGTTATCCAACCTCACAGAGGACTGGACGAATTTACACTTTGATTCATAGTAAATAAATAAATAGATAGATAAATAAAAAATGTATTACGCATTTCCAAACCTCACAAAGGACTTGTCTATCTTTAAAATAATTTAGTTAACATCAAAAGATAATTAATTTAGAATTGGTTTATCTCAATTTAGTTTTCTTTTAGCCTAATAAGTAGATTACAAATCATACTTATCATTTGCCTAATCGTGCGAATCTTTCCTTTTTATTGATTTTCCTAATCATATGAGATTTTTAATCCAATTGGTTTGACATAGCAAAATTTTATTTGATTTATTTACTTGTGGTGTGTAAACATTGCCATTATTCCCACTTATTCCTTGAATGTGTTAGTTTACATTAAACGTGCCTACTGCTGCATTAAATGTGCCCATTGCTGCCTAATTTTACACTATATATGTTAGTGGATAAATCTTAGAATAATTTTTGTCCTCGTTGACATATAGATTGATCTTCCACCTAATTCTATTTGATAAGTTTTGTTATCATATGGTACTTCTTTTAAGTATTTGCTAATTCAAACGAGGTACTAGTAGTGTTATTATAGTTATATATGTACTCTATTAGTTAGTATCAACGGTTTGAGTTATTCATTTAATACAAACGGTCCATGTTGCTAATTATTGGTTATTGCGAGAATTAAAAAAAAAAAACTGTTCCTGACTTGAGCAATTTTCTTCAATAGGAGTGCTAAGTACAGTAGTTGCTTATTCAAAATTCCTTTCTACATGTGGGCGAGAGTTATAACTATTAGGAATTAATCAAATTAGAATCATGATGTTTTTATGATAACGAAAATTTTGTCATTGCTACAGCTTCAATAGAATGCTAAATCGGTACTTGGCAGATTTGTCTAGAAACTTCTCTATATGTCCAACGGAAAACTTTTCTTTTTTTTTTTTTACCCCAAAAAGATATTTTTGTTACCAAATCAAGTTTTCATAACAGTCGTATATTTATAGAGATACAAGTGGGCCTAGTCAAATATTGCACAACTTTACACAAAGTTTCAATTTTCCTTTTATGTTTAGCAGACAACAAATGTAAAACATAAAAAAAAAATTTGTAGGCATTGTTGCTAATAAACATATCGGGCCAGTAGCTGGCCATATTTCATATTTAAATTGCAAAAAAAATATTCAATATAAATGAAAATACAAGGTTAGAAGAGTATTTACCTAGTGTAGAAATTGCCAAAACTAATAAAGCAAATGAAATAGCAAGCCAAAGCAACAACCTTGTCAGCAACTAAACAAACTCTTTACACCTTAAAATTGACTTGAAACTTTGAAGTTTATACCCCAAAAAGCTCTTAGTGTTGATGCCTTTTTGGTTCTAAACCCCTACACTTAATTTACTAAATATTACTCTTCTTTCACTTGCTCAATTTTTCTCTCTTGCTCTGCTAATTTTCAGCAAATAGGTGGTGTCTTAAATGAGGAGTAAATGCGACTATTTATGACTGAAATTGAAGGCCAAATGGTGGGGGTGTAGACTTGTACAAAAGTACAAGCCCACACCCCTACTGCTTGAGTATTTTTGGTCCTATTTTCAGCATAGTACAGCAACTATAGAGGACTATTTCAGCAGCTCTATGCTGTCCCAAAGGGCTGAAATAATGCAAGGAAATGTCCTTTAAAAGGACACTAAACACTCATCACACTAACTAAAGGACTAGGACCAAACTAGACAAACTAAATCAACCCCATACTAACTAAACTATACCAAGACTACTAGCAATCAGATTTCAAAAGTCAACACCACTCCCTCGGACTCCTATTCCTACTAAATATCCAAACTCAAGCAAAAACACTTCATGAAAGTAAACAATCTAGATATCCAAACTCAAGCAAAAGCACTTCATGGAAGTAAACAATCTAGACAAGAACATATTTTTTATATATCTCAAAATAGAAGTAAACGCGACAACAATCTTCATTGCTAAACCAAACCAAACAATTGGCAATTAACCATTTAAAATATTACTAAGTAAAGAAAGACTAATGTTTCCATCTAACCGATAAACGTTTTACCATCGCCGATGCACCAAAATAGCCATAGTACCAGTGCCACCATCGCTGCCCCTTCACGTTCACAGCAGCTCCGTCTCCGCCGAGCCACTGCTTTGTCAACTATCCGGGCTGTATAGCCATTAGAGCCACCATAACAGCCCCTCAACCACAACATAATCATCACAGTCCCGGTGTCATTAACAACGAATCACAACAGCCTCCTCCATCCTCACCATAGCAAAAGAAAAATGCAGCCATAACAGGACAAGAAAAAGAAAAGAAGAAGAAAAAAAAACGCAGAAATCAGAACAAGAAACAGAGGAAATAGGTACAAGAATACAAGAGAAGGGAGATGGGATGAAGAGAGGGTAAAAAAGCAAAACGAAAAAACTTACCTTTGTTGGAATTTGAGTTTGGCCGAATTTTTGAAGCCCAATCTACGAAAATTGGCTTTAATTTTGAAGAAACCAAGTTCAGAAATGGAATGAGGAGGCCGAAAGGAGTCCGGGGATATATTTTTGTATTTCTCCGGCCACCGGAGGTGGTGGCCGCCGGTTGTACAGTGGCGGCGTCGTGGTGGTTCTCCGGCAGGGCAGTGGGGGCGAGATAATTCCGGTGGTGATGCAGTCCAGCCTGATCAAGCTACGCTCGTGTCTTCAAGACCATTCACGAGGAGCCAAGCTAAGGAGCTTCATGATGCTCACTTGATGGTGATGATAAGCCATGATTGTGCAAGTGTTGAGGAAGGGAGGCGTATGTTAAAAGAGTCTTTGGATTCATTGGTTAGCATTGGAGAAGGGGCGTTCTAGAAGAATGCTTGGCGCGTGGTACTCGCGTGGCACGCGACCTATATTTTCTAGACAATTCAGCCGCGTGGAGGGCTTGTTTATTGGCCTTAATGCGCTGTATTTTTTAGCATTTTTTCATGCTTTTGCGTAGCTAGACTTATTTATTTTATGGTGCTTTATTAGCCCTGCGTGACTATTGATATTTAGCCCACTTAGGGCCTATTTCTTTACCTTTTAGGCGTGTGAGGCTCTCCTATATAAGCCTAACACTTAGTTTATTTTCAGCACCTTACTTCATTATTAAAAAAAAAAATGCAGCTTTTGCTAAAACCTAGTTCATGTGGGAATTCTTGTTCTTTTTGTGTGGAATCGAATTGAACAACTTCCTTCTTCTTGATCATTCAACTTTTAATTCCTAGTTGTCTTGAGGGTTTTTTCTTAGTATAGGTCCTCATTGGCTTCATCAAGAGGGTAAGTAGACTAATTCCTACTTGCAATTCTTGGTAGATCATTGAGTGTCTTGCTTTTTATGTTTTATTTTCGTTCTTCGTTGTTATTCTTGCATCAGTTGGTATTCAGAGCTTGGAAAGGGTTTGTTTCTACATCCCCAATCTTGTTCTTCGTGCTTTAGTTTAGGTTCTTAGTTTAGGTTTCCAATTAATTTTCATTTTTGATAAAAAAAAATGGTGAAAAACATGAAAAGAAAAAAATGCAGCCGTGTTTATTGTTGTGGCTGATCATACACACCTAGGATACAAGAAAACTTTACTAAAGAAGTGGTTTGTTTGAATCTTGAAGTTTGAAACGATTCTTGAAGAGTTTCTTGAAGATTCTCGGTGTGTTTCTTAATTTTCATCCGTTCTTACTTGATTCTTGATTTTTCTTGAAAGAAGTATTAGGGCAGCGTGTATTGATCATTCTTAAGCCCTTTGGAACGTGATTCTTGGTAGAAAATTGTTAGATCTTGAACAACAAGTTGTTGTTCTTGAGTTTGGTTGAAAGAACTTGTTTTTTATCTTGAATCCTTAGCCTTTCTGCACGTTTTTTATCTTGTTTTTTGCTGAAAATTTTGGTGTTAAGGAGGTCAAAAAACCGGCTGCATATAGGGGAAAGAAGGAGGAAAACCTAAGCCTAATTCAAGAAGGAAACAAATCCTAATTCAAAGAGGAGAAGTTTACCCACTTTCCATATAAGGAAATTAGTTTTCTTTAGGCTTTTGGAGAAGGTTTCCCACGTTTTTCTAAGGGAAAAATCAGCATATTAGGCGTGTCAAAGGAGGTGAAAAAATTGGTAAAAGTTGTCCAAGTTTGAGTTGGAAAGGAAGAGAAAATAGGGAAAACTTAGCCTACTCAAATAAGACTTGTCTTGGGGGCCTATTTAAGGGTAGAAAATTAGATTTCGTAGGATTTCCTTATTTCTTTGTGAACATCACTTCTAATTAGTAATTCTTAGTTAATTCTTCTACTTAAATTAATTACTAATCCTTGAGCTTGTAGGACTTCGTGCTAAAACTCATAATTTCCAACTTTCATAGTTAATTCTTTGACTTCCTGTGCTCACTTTAAAAGTTGTCCGCCTATAGAGTCTCATAAATTCACTCACCCCGAAGAGAACTAGTGAATTTTTGAACTTGAAAGGTCGATGAAGAACTTGATCAATTCGAAGAAGCCATTTTGGACAAGTTTGTGAGATACTACCTCAAATTTTGAGTGAATCCGAGTGTCATTCAAAGTGAGGGAGCGGGTGAGGTTTTTTACTAACCTTAACACGTTCTCTAGTTTTTGTTTTTGTACAGGTACATGGCTACTGAAGGAGACAAGATTGTGCCCGAGATTACTTTAGCCGATCTCTTGGCTGAAATAAGGGCAATAGGCACATGAATTGAGAATATTTAAAATTTCGCTAGTACTTAGAAGAATGCCGGGGAAGGAACTAGTGATGGTTCGACTGTGAAGCCTGAACAATTTGCTGAAATAGCTCGTCGACAAGAGTTGAGAGAAATAGATGCTCGTAATTTAAGAACCTTGGGCATTCCCCAGGGCAATATACCACCATTGATGCCAGCCCGGAGAAACATAGTACCCGCGGGGGAAGTAAGAGCAGCCCATAAGGATGATCAACCTGAGTTAGGGGAACATGACGATGATGATTTTGGGCAGCAAGAACCAAGGGTAAGACAAGCATATGGGGTCCGTGGTAATGTGAGATGTCGTGGCTTTTGTCGAGGTCCTAGAGGGGGCTTGGGGGGCTTAGGTGGAAGGAATTTGGAGCCTGACTTTGATGAGTATGCTAATTATTATGAGGGGTATCCCGAACCAGCCCGTGGTGCTCGTGAGAGTGGTCTAAATAGTGTCAAGGTTACCATTCCCGCATTCAAAGGAACTAGTAATCCTGACAAGTTCTTAGAGTGGAGGCGTCAAGTTGAGAGGATTCTTGATATTAATGACATGACTGAGGAGAAGAAAGCTACCTATGCCATTGCAGCCTTTGAGTCCTATGCTTCTACTTGGTGGGAGGCCGAGAAACGATCTAGAACAAGACACAATCAGCCCCGCGCGCATAACTTGGACAGAATTTAAACAAGTAATGACCCGAAAGTATGTCAATCCAAAGCACAAATAAGAGCAACTTCGAAGGTTATATGACTTGAAACAAGGGATGAAATCTGTTGAAGAATATCATGATGAATTTGAGAAGATTCGGCTATCACTTGACATGGAAGAAGAAGAAGAAGAAGAAGAAGAAGAAGAAGAAGAAGAAGAAGAAGAAGAAGAAGAAGAAGACGAGGCTATTATACGGTTCAAGAATGGGTTGAATCGTGACATATCTAATCAGTCGAGGCTGCACACTTTCTTGACTCTTTATGATGCATTGCTAGCTGCCGTTGAAGCCGAGAAGATGATTAAAAAGGAGAAGACAACCCGCTATAGAGGTAGTTCTACTTCTACTCCTATGAGCCGAAACAAGGAGCGGAGGACACCAAGTACCGGGGGAGCAAGTGTGGGCCGTGATGTGCGGAAACCAGCCGGCAAAGTGACGCCAAAAAGTGATCCTAAGGGGTCGGGAGGTACTTCTAAAACTCAGCTTAATACTCCTAGTGCTTCCTCTTTTAAATGTCATAAATGTCAGGTCTATGGGCATTTTGCAAAGGATTGTCCTACGTGAAAACCCATGCTTATTCTTGATGATGGTACTGTCCGTGAGGCAGAGAGTGATGAGGAGATTGAGGGAGATGAGGGGGCTGATTTAGTTGAGTGTGAGGAAGAAGTAGTGGAAGGTGAGAGTGTGAACACTTTTTTAGTGGTGCGTAGGAATTTGAGCGCCATGAGTATGGAAGAAGAGGGAGATGTGCAGCGTGAGAACTTGTTTCATGCTAGATATAGGGTGAGGGGAAAGGTGTGCTCTATGATAATTGATTCGGGTAGTTGCACTAATGTAGTGAGTCAGACGTTGGTGACTCAACTTAAACTGCCCACAATTAAGCATCCCTATCCCTATAAGCTGCAGTGGTTAAGTGAGTGTGGTGAGTTTAAGGTGGTGAAGCAAGTGCTTATTAAGTTTAAGGTGGGAGCTTATCAAGATGAGTTCATGTGTGATGTAGTGCCGATGCAGGCATGCCATTTGTTGTTGGGTAGGCCTTGGCAATTTGATAGGGGTGTCACTCACGATGGTAAGGCCAACACCTACACGGTCAAGTTAAAGGGAAAGAGTTATACACTCAAGCCCTTGATACCCAAACAGGTCAGTGATAATTATAGGCGCAAGCGAGAGCTGAAAGAAGCGGCTAAAGGAAAGTCTCTTACGGAGACTAAGCTAGAGGCCGAAACTAATGCTACTACACCATCCCTGCCTAGTAATCTTTGTGCCATGTTGCAGCCAGGTGAGTATTTACGAGGTAATGATGATTCTAAATTGTTAATTTGCCTTGTACATACGGGTGTTTATTTGAGCTCTAATGATGATGTTACTACTAATGTTCACTCTTTGCCTAGTGTTGTTAATGATGTTTTGCAGGAATATGAGGATATGTTTCCCGAGGAGATGCCGAGTGGGCTGCCTCCTTTGAGGGGAATTGAACATCAAATAAATTTCATACCGGGCTCACAAATACCTAACAAACCAGCCTATAGGAGCAACCCAGACGATACCAAGGAACTGCAGCGTCAAGTGGATGAGTTGCTAACAAAGGGGCTGGTCCGTGAAAGTCTAAGTCCGTGTGCCGTGCCCGTGATCCTTGTTCCTAAGAAATACGGCACTTGGAGGATGTGTATTGATTGCAGGGCAGTCAACAAAATAACGGTAAAGTATCGTCATCCCATTCCTAGATTAGATGACAAGCTAGATGAGTTAAGTGGTTCAAGTGTATTCTCTAAAATTGATCTTAGGTCCGGTTACCACCAAATCCGTATGAAACCGGGTGATGAGTGGAAAACTGTGTTCAAGACCAAGTTTGGTCTATATGAATGGTTGGTGATGCCCTTTGGCCTCTCCAATGCACCTAGTACATTTATGAGACTAATGAATCATGTACTTAAACCATTCATTAATAAGTTTGTGGTCGTTTACTTTGATGATATTCTGATTTATAGCAAAAGTGTAGATGACCATGTTGATCACCTAAGGCAAGTACTTTATGTGTTGAGGGTTGAAAAGCTCTATGCTAATTTTAAAAAGTGTGCCTTTTGTGTAGAGAGAGTTGTCTTTCTTTGCTTTGTAGTTAGTGCTAATGGTGTTGATGTGGATGAGTCTAAGGTTGAAGCTATTAGAGATTGGCCTGCTCCAACTAGTGTGACACAAGTTAGGAGTTTCCATGGTCTAGCTAGTTTCTATAGACGTTTTATGAGGGATTTTAGTACTCTAGCAACACCACTCACTGAGTTAGTAAAGAAAGATGAACCCTTTGTGTGGGGAGAGTCTCAAGAGAAGGATTTCTAAGAGTTGAAGCATAGGCTTAGTTCTGCCCCATTGTTGCAATTGCCCGACTTTAGCAAGGCATTTGAGATTGAGTGCGATGCCTTGGGGGTTAGGATAAGTGGCGTCCTAATGCAAGATGGGAAGCGTATTTTTTATTTTAGCGAGAAGCTGAAGGGGGCTACCTTGAATTACTCTACGTATGACAAGGAGTTGTATGCCCTCGTGAGAGCTTTAGCCCATTGGCAGCATTATCTATGGCCTAGGGAGTTTGTCATTAGGAGTGATCATGAGTCGCTCAAGCATCTTAGGGGTCAAGAGAAGCTGAATAAGAAGCATGCCAAATGGGTTGAGTTCATTGAGAGTTTCCCTTACGTAATTCATTACAAAAAGGGAAAGGAGAATGTAGTGGCTGATGCACTTTCTAGGAAGTTTGCTTTGGCTACCACTTTGGCCTCTAGGCTGATGGGTTTTGAGAATATTAAGTCTATGTACATGCATGACCCTAAGCTTAAGAGTGTGTGTGATGTTATAGCTAGTGGACAACGAATAGAGAAGTATCAATGGCATGATGGGTACCTTTTTAGGAAGGGGAGAGTTTGTATACCCGAGTCTTCATGGAGAGAGTTGCTGGCTCGTGAGGCACATTGTGGGGGCTAGATGGGTCACTTTGGGGATTGATAACACCTTGGCTATACTTGGGGAGCAGTTTCATTGGCCTAAGATGAAGCGTTATGTTGATCGTATTTGTGGTGCTTGTTTAGACTGCAAACAGGCTAAGTCTAGGTCTAGTAATCATGGTTTGTACACTCCCTTACCCGTCCCTACTAGTCCTTGGGTAGAAGTCTCCATAAATTTTGTTATAGGGCTGCCTCGTTCTAGGGGTGGTCATGATAGTATCTATGTGGTTGTTGATAGGTTCTCTAAGATGGCTCATTTCATTCCTTGTAAAAAATGTGATGATGCACAACATGTTGCCTCTTTGTTTATTTCTAATGTGTTAAAGCTGCATGGTGTGCCCCGTATAATTGTTAGTGATAGGGATTCGAAATTTTTGAGTCACTTTTGGAAGTGTTTGTGGGGTGCTCTTGGTACCAAATTATTGTTTTCTACGTCTCATCATCCACTGACTGACGGTCAGACTGAGGTTGTTAACCGAACCTTGGGAGCTCTTCTTATAGCTATGACCAAAGGTAAGGCGGGGACGTGGGCTGATAGGTTGCCTATTATGGAGTTTGCCTATAATATAACTGTGCATAGGATGACTAGTATAACTCTATTTGAATGTGTTTATGGTTTTAACCCCTTGATTCCACTTGATCTTACTCCTTTGCCTAGAGATGCAGTTGTTAATGTTGATGGTGAAAACTGGGCAGCTGCGTTGCTCGAGTTACATGCTAAGGTAAGGAAGAACTTGGAAGCAGCTTATGAGAAAGTGGCGACCAAGAAGAATAATGGGCGAAAAAAGTTGAACTTGAAGAAGGGTGATTGGGTTTGGGTGCACTTCCGAAAGGAGACTTCCCGAGCCAATGGAAGGGGAAGCTAGCCTTGAGAGGCGATGGTCCATTCCAAGTGCTTCAAAAGATCAATAATAACTCCTATGCTATAGATCTGCCTGGTGAGTATAATGTCTTTAAAACTTTCAATATTTCTGATTTAACTCCTTGTGTTGCATATAATGCCGCTTTGAGAGATAATGAGGGCGCGATTTCGAGGATGAAATCTTCTCAAGAAGGGGAGAATGATGCAGTCCATCCTGATCAAGCTACGCTCGTGCCTTCAAGACCATTTACGAGGAGCCAAGCTAAGTAGCTTCATGATGCTCACTTGATGGTGATGATGAGCCATGATTGTGCAAGTGTGAGGAAGGGAGGCGTATGTTAAAAGAGCATTTGGATTCATTGGTTAGCATTGGAGAAGAGGCGTTCTAGAAGAATGTTTGGCGCGTGGCACGCGGCCTATATTTTCTAGACAATTCAACTGCGTGGAGGGTTCGTTTATTGGCCTTAATGCGCTGTATTTTTTAGCACTTTTTCATGCTTTTACGTAGCTAGACTTATTTATTTTATGGTGTTTTATTAGCCCTGCGTGGCTATTGACATTTAGCCCACTTGGGGCCTATTTCTTTACCTTTTAGGCGTGTGAGGCTCACCTATATAAGCCTAACACTTAGTTTATTTTCAGCACCTTACTTCATTATTAAAGAAACACAGCTTTTGCTAAAACCTAGTTCATGTGGGAATTCTTGTTCTTTTTGTGTGGAATCGAATTGAACAACTTCCTTCTTCCTGATCATTCAACTTTCAATTCCTAGTTGTCATGAGGGTTGTTGCTTAGTATAGGTCCTCCTTGGCTTCATCAAGAAGGTAAGTAGACTAGTTCCTACTTTCAATTCTTGGTAGATCACTGAGTGTCTTGCTTTTTATTCTTTATTTTTGTTCTTCGTTGTTATTCTTGCATCAGGTGGGGGGGGGGGGCTGAAATTTTGCTAGAGTTTCCCTAAGCCAAGAGGCTTAGGGTGTGATGTAAGGGAAATGAGGTGTTTTTGAGCATTATATACTTAAAGGGTAGGGAAATGAGGGTCATTGGATTAGAATTGATCTAAAGGTGGAGATCAATCTAAATTTGGACGGGCCAAGAGAGGGTGGGCTGATTGGGTTAAGCAATTGGGCTACTTAGTTTGTGCATATGGCCACTAAAAGGTCTATACATATTAAAAACCAACACAATTAACTACAATCAAAACCACATAAATCTACAATACTATCAAAATTAAACATAGAGTCATAGTTAAACACATAACAAGTATTTTTGGAAATTTTCATATTTTCTATCCTAATTAATGACAATTCTAGTTAAAATAAAGACTAAAATTTAGAAAATTTCGACAAAAATCCTAAGAATCTAACACGACCATTTTGAGCAATTTTTCTGTATTCGTGCCAAAATTAGGTGATTACACTAATTTTATTAGAAATCATCTAATTTTGAAACACACTAATATGATTGTCCAAATATCGTGCTAATTAGTCTATGTTGCCTATTTTTCGTAGATTTTTACTATTTTATTTAGCCATTTCTAGGTAATTAATTAAGAAAAAATACTGAAATTTCTCAAAAATATTGTATTTGTGAGCAATGTTTAGTTGATAATTACCATCAAGAGCAAGTTACCTACTCCACTCATTAAAGAGTTGTTTAGATGAGTTGGGAGAGTCTAATATCTATTCCAACAATGTTTTGAGGCATGTAAACCATCAGATTAGGATGGTGCAAGAAGATATTTAGAAGACTGCTTTCAAGACTCTCAAGCTATTTTGAATATTTATTTATGCCTTTTGGCTTATCTAATGCTCTTTCCGATTTTCAGGGTTTAATAAACAATGTCTTTTTAAGATCATTTTGAGGAATTTTATATTAGTATTTTTTATGACATACTGGTGTTCAATAGCTGCATTAAAGATGAAGGGAGGCACTTGCAAGAAACTTTTGAGTTTCTGATATTAAGAATTTCATTTATATATGAAGGATTATACACAATCCATGAATACACAGTCCATTCCAAGAACACCGTATTTGTTTTACTAGTCAACGATGCAATCACATGATAACACGAACTACACCGTATAAATTCACAGTCCATGACGTACCTTAGTTACAATAGGTGTTCTAATACGTAGAAGACCGCTTTCGTTTTTCTCAAGAATTTTCTGTTCAAGTTCTTCAACATGGAAGAAGAGAGATTTCTTCTTTTGAAAGAGAAGGAAAGAAACGTTATTTTCCTGAGAGTTGGAACTGTCCATTTGGTTTCTTCCTACAGAAACCTTTTAATAAGTCTTAAGGGATACAACTTTACAGGAGTCCTATAAGTTGTGTCTCTTTCACTTTATATATTTATTAAATATTATAATAACATATTATATATACTATTATTTATTTGTGCATGGATCCGGGTTGACCCACATGGGTGCCCCAAATCTAATTTCCAACATCTCTCACTCAGATATGGTGGGTTAACTCTTATTCCCAATCTGTAACTTTCGTACATAATGATTAGACCGTGTGACCAGTATATACTTCAAGAGCTTAATTGTTATACATCTGTTAGGAATATATAACATCTCGATTAACGGAACCTTGAAGTAGATTGTAGTATGCAGTACCTTAAATCATTTATCATATCCACATCTCTCACAATCTCTTTTTGTATTAATTTGAGTTTATTATTATGTTCTTGTCTCAAAGAAAAACATAAAGGATGCATGAACATAATTAATTTGATAATACTTTATGATCTTCCTCATCTCAAGAATCTCTTAATCTTAACTTGACTTGCTTTTTCAGAAATGTCCCGCCTGACCGCATCAAACATGATCTCTTGGAAACACCCTAAGATAGCAAACATCAAATTGAATCTCGAGAAACTGGTCAAAATCATGAGGGTATAAAAAAAATTACTCATAATTTTCTGGGCTTCACACGATAAACAAGTAGAGATTAAAATTGTATCGCCCATAAGTTTCTTTATGCATACGTAGTATGAATCACATCACAGTATTGACTCCTTTCCCATGGAGCGTATTTCTTTCATAAATTAAATATTGTGCAGATGATAGTTCAGACAACTTATATCTAACTTTGAGTTCATAAATCTAGCCATACATTTTACCATTCAGAACTCACATCTGGTATTAAGAAGACTCACATTTAATCAAATATGATTAACCAAAAAACCAAGAAATATTCTTATTATAAACTTCAAGCTCTCTGTTATATCACTTCTGATAATAATAAGTTTATAATTGTCTCATCCCTATTAGTCACCTAGACAATAGAGGCGATTGTCTGTGTGAATAGGCTAATCTTTTTGTCTGTCCGACATACTTAAAATTTATGTACTAAACATAAAATCATTCTATGTACATGAACCAACAATAAGCAATTTAGGCTTCAACTACATTAACTCCAATGATGCAGTTTTATGTGAACATGCTTGGGAAAAAATCAAAGTAGAAATACATCTACATCTACGCAAACTCAATGCCTTCACATATCATTCATAAGCACCAAAGGCTATGAGTTTCATTATCAGATCTACTATCATATAATGCGTAGAGATTTATTTCATGTTTACTTTTTTATGTACAACTCTGTCCTTAACAAAATTAGACTTTATCAATATGTTTTGTCTTCTAATGATACTTGAAATTATTGGGTAAGCTATTGAGACTTGACAATCACACTTGATTATCTTACGTATAGCTTAACTATCAAACACACCCAAATTTTTCATGAAGACATTTAAGCTCAACAGCTTTGAGCACAGGTGCTGAATGTTCTCCAAATCTGACTTTCTTTGTAAATAAGGCTAATTATTATTTCTTGCTATTCAACAATATGCATGATGCCATTGTTTAGCAAGGACATACTTATATTTAGATTGTCACTTATCTAAATTTCCTTCTTAATTATCTTAAGTATAGCCTTTAAGTAATAGATCCTTTCCTTTACATTACAAGGATAATCACTTGTGCCTTTGAGATACCTCAGTATCCTTTTAACTACTTTTTAGTATTCATTTTTCTAAGTTAAATTAATATACGCTAACTAAAATAACAGATATCAAGCATCATGAGCCATACCATATTTTTATAGGTTCACGAGGAAACATCTTCCAACTTAACCTTTCGGCTCTAGAAATAGGAGTATGTATATGGGTATGCACTATTGCATATTAAATCGTTCAAGAAAATTTCTTAATATAAGATTCTTATGAAAGAGGCAACAATCTTGTCGTATGATCTCTTGAAATATGAACTTCAAGAATTCAACCATATTATTTTGATACTACACTACAATGGGCCTTTTGCGTTTTTGAGAACCCATCTGTTCCCAATGGCATTACGAACCATAAGTAGATCAACCAATTCCAACTCTTGGTTTGGTTTCACTAACTCCATTTCATGTTCCATTGCTTAAACTACTTATCCTTAGTAAGGTATCTAAGAGCCTCATTTATATTCAGTGCTCTTATTCGTTTTGTGGAGTAACTATATATGTTTCCCCTTTGATCTCAAATCTACGATGGGGAATATAAGACGACTTATTCGTCGAGGTTGAGATTGATAAATTTGATTTGTCAATTGATAGTTGCTCCCACTGGGACCAGCGATATAAATGGATTCTCTTTTGGATATTGTATTGGTGTTAACTAGAACAGATCCACTATCACCAAATTCGACTCCCACTCGAATCCATTTAGCCTTAATAGCGAAAGCAATCTAGTCCATAGTTTCATAAAGAGACAAGTCTTGACCTATCTCACCCTACTTAGGAAAAATATTAACTAAGAATGTAACATTATGATTCAAATTCAGCAGTGCCACTATTGTCTTGTTCACATATGAACATATTAACCTTAGACTTCATCAAGTATCATAAAAAATACGTATCCTTCCCCTTGGAACTAATTATCCATGTGAAAAAAAGCTCAGCACAAACCCAAGAGTAAAAAAAGCTTGGGTATCCTTCTGTCCATAACATAGACAGAGTAAAAGTAATCGATTTAAAAGAGTTTCATCATTTAAATCCTCTATTTCATAATGTAATAGCTACAATAGAATGTGATGCCATTTTCAGGAGACATTATAGACATATCTAGAGTCTCAAGAGCCTCTTGCTCTTTTAGGACATACGAGATTTTACTGTCACTACTAACACTTTTGTTAAGCTCTGGACAATATTCTAGTAGCAGTTCACATATTGATATGACCAAGTATAAACTATTTGAGACAACAATGTACTTTCTTAGAGCCTAAAATTCACATACATACTAATTCTTAAAATAATTCGACTATTTTATAATTTATTTCAGATTAGATCTCAAATCGAAAGTTTACTATGTTCCCAATCATCATCCAAATTTTAATGTGTAATAAACTTAACATAATCAATTACTTTAAAGAATACTTGTCTTAAATTACTTCAGTGTAAGATTAAATACGCAAAAAATTCTACAACAAATATAGAATTATACTTTCTTGTAACGTATACAAAGAAATTTCAGATGAGATTTACTAAACAAACTCTTACCCAAACGACACAACATTTGGACCATGGCAGTTTATTATAGCAGTGGACAAAGAACATTATGATGGTAATTTCTTTGGAAGCTTAAATGCATATTGCTTAAAGACAAAACCAACGTGTAGCCTTTTTTCTAGGCAATGTAGGATTATATTTTATTTCAATTCTCTACACAAGAGAAAAGAACCAAAAAAAAAAAACTATATTGTATTCTATATCCCGAACGCCACCAAACTTGAAGAATACAGTACCTTCTTTTTATATTTTTCAATTGGATGTCTTGTGTTCTTGCCTGGGTAATTAAAAGGATGACATTTTGGCTTCTCAGCTTGGTCCACGTTGGATCAAGAAAGGCTGAGTAAAAAAAATGACACTTCGATCGTTCCAAATTGAACTCCTTTCATTAATTTCATAAATCAATTGGCCTAATCTCTGTTGGAGACAAATATTTAATAGACCAAAGGAGTGAGAACCAATTTCTCCAAAGAAAAAAATTCAAACGATGAATGGCCAAATGAATCAAGTTCAAGTGTATCCACCACATGAAGTTTAATCATTTTCTTTTTGGTAATAAAACAACCACTGATGTCATCTTACTTTTGAGTAGCCAAACTAGGCCTCATATGCCTTTAAAGACAAGAACAATTATGGGAACAAATTGTTTAGAGTTACGACCCTTCTCAGGAATGGTAAAAATCCCCAAACCTTTCCATGACTATCATTATTCCTTTGCACTCTAATTCCTTTTTGTGGATCATAGCAACTTTGTATTTAGACATGATTTTGGAGAATACTCTTAGAAATTAATGCTAGAAGCTAATTTAAAAAATTTCTATTATTCTCTTTATGGTTTCATGGGAATCGCCTTTCGATTCCTTCGAGTGACAAAAAAAAACTCAGAAAGCTTATGGCTATCTGAAAAACTCTATGATCAAAACACAATGATCCTTTTTATATGTTTTTGGTCAATTACACAACTCAATGTGCCATAAATCTAAGGATTTTGACCGGATATATTGCACCTAGTGCACCTTTGTAAGACATTAGAGGGGGGAGTGAATAATGTCCCTTCCCGATTTTCGAACTCTAAGACTTGCTCTTAATCTGATTGCCTAACTCACAAAGAACCAGATTTCTTGCAAGTTTCACCTATCTCTGTAATTTAAACTAAATGCGGAATATAAAGAACACACAGATTTTTACGTGGAAAAATCCTTACTCAAGGGATCAAAAACCACGACCCAATACTTTTGGGATTTACACTTTCCACTGAAGGAAAACTGAGCAAGTTTAAGATTATAACGCAATGTGACCAAGGAACTAACACTCTTAGTACCTAGAGCCTTCCAAGCTTCACTATAGCTTGTAAGGTTATCTTTTCTCTCTGCTTCTAAACAAGCTAATATGATTACAACTCGATAGCCTCTAATGGAAACTAGAAACAACAGACTAAACTATGAAACTCGAAATTCTGTTCTTGCACACAATAGCTCTTACGAATAATTGCTCTCGATTTGCTCTGTTGAGAATTCTTGAGTGAGAAAAATATTCTGGCCAAACAGCTTGTATTTATAGAGTTCTTGAAATTTTTCTACGACTTAGCTTGGAACTCCTTTTATAAATTGGAATTCGTTTCTAATAAGGTTTGACAACTTTTCCTTATATGAAACCAAAGTTGTTCTGCCTAAGTTGTCAATCCTTCTTCGCTAAGGAAACTCTTGTTAATCATCGCCGCTTCTAAGTTCTTCCTTCTTAAATCAAGATTAAGAATCCGACTTCAGATGCTCCTCTTTTCTTCTTCGTCTTGAACTCGAACAACAACTTGAACAGCTTCGTCATCTTCTTCAACCGTGAATCTTTTTTTAGTGTGGACTTAGCACCATGTCCTTTGTCATTCATCAAAATCATACTTCAACAAATTCTCCTTTTTGATGATGACAAACAATGTTGTCTCACCGAGGGTATTAGCACAAGAACCTGTATATATGCACACACTAAACTAAACAAGAACCAAGGTAATAATAGTTAGGCAAAAATCAGGTCACAAATATAAACTAATTTAAACAACATCTTAACTTCCCCCTTTTAGCATCATCGAAAACTTCACAGTGTATAAACCTGCTCAACTGTATTAAGTAAAGTTGACTCTAGTGCTATAAGTAGCTAGCCAACCTTTCAAGTCAGGAACCTGTTTCAGACAATAAACACCAACAAATAGATAGCAAAGGATATTTAACATAATTAGCGACAAACCGGCTTAAACATCCAAATATTACATACCAAAAAGTAATAATATTATTTTAATATAGAAAAGATTTAAATATTTTTTTGAAAAACTTAATTTGATTTTTATTTTTATTTAGTAAAAATATAAAGTATATGTGTGTGTATATATATATTTTTATATATATTAAGGGTTTTAATCAATAGAAATAAAGTTAAACCAAATGAAGTTGAGAGAATAGTTTTATTTATATTTAAAAAATATATTGGTTAATTGGTAAATAAAAATTTCTTGTAAGGATATTTTTATCTTGAAAAATTAATAAACCTTCCCCCCAACAGCAAAAAAAACGATTTAAATTTCTTCTCAACAGTAATTTTGAATTTTGGTCGAATACCTCAAATTTCAACAATAATTCTTCTTTTAAGCTTTCTGAAAGCTTGGCCAACCATGTTATTAGTGGTGAGCATCCAAACTTCCGCCATGTTTGTGGAGGTTCGATTCCCCATCCCCTATCCCCATTCCCCTTCACCTATCCACCAATGTAATAACAAAAAATTTTACAAAATAAATAAAACAGGTTAGTCATTACAACATGTAAGATATAGGTTGGAAATTGTTTACCAATTCTAAATTTTATTTCGGTCATTGGTTAATTTACTTGATTCGAAGTATAAAAAGTTACATACTGAGAAAATACCAACAAATTAAGGCAAATGGGTGAAAGGACTATGACTGAACTGCACAAGAAGAAATAAATTTACAAAGAATTTAAAGAATTCAGTAACTAAAATTCAAAATCATCATATGTCACCCTTCTGCTGATTTTTCATTCTAAGAACTTTTTGTGCACCAAGGCATTTCATTAGTACAACCAAGAATGGGTTGTGGTCTGAAATTGAAGTAAACAGCAGAAGAAAGGTATACACAAGATAAAGCTACATATATTTTGAACCAGATGAATGAATAAAATGTAAAGAATATGAATAATCCAGTGATAGCAATTACTGTGGTGAAATTGACCAAGCATTTTGCTGTAGAGAGTTCTCCTTCTGTTCCTTCATTAGGGAAATGACCATTTGCAATAAAATTTGACAGTAACTGATCCTTTAACTGAAATGCTTCCATTAACCATGCAGATGCCTCCTTTTCAGATTCTGAAATCTCCTCAATGGGAATGCGTCTGATATGAATGTGGACTTCTGAAGGATCTACACCGAAAACGTTGTCCAATAATGTAGGACACTGATTCTTGTACGCGATAGTCACATCATAAACTGCAAATTGAGCATGTTAAGAGACTATAATACGAAACAAAAGGAGAAAGACAACGGTCAAGAGAGATTAAAAGATGCTCCCAACGAGTCCCAAATATTAATCGTGTTAGAAAAACAATTACTTTATTACTTTTTCCCAAATTTGTCCTTATTATTCTTATTGGTGAAGTGTTAATTAAGTGACACATTTAAGAAGAGCTAAAGGATAGTTAGACAAACCCTCTTACAATAAAGGGCGCTATCAGATATCTTTTCTTGTGCATAAACCTTAAAGACAAATAAGACGGACCGGAGTAGGTATTTGTACTCTCAAGACAGAACGAGAACAGAAGATTGCCATATATATGCTGGAGAGTGGAGAGCCAAAGAACAAAACAGTAGTACTTAGAAATGTTTAAGAGATGGCTACAAGAACAAACCTGCATCCAATGAGCTCCTTAGTATTTCCAAGCAAGAATAAAAACCTTTTGTCTTAGGAAGCAGCACATTCTTTAGAACAGGTAATCCATTCTTGGTAGCAAACTCTTGGCTACTTTGGCACTTCTGCTCACTGCAGGTAAAGGCAAGTGCCTACATTAGAGAGAATAAGTATGACACCAACTGCAATGATTTGGTGGGTTGAACTTTATGATGTTCTGAGCATTTAACAATTATGAAATAAAGTGGCATTGTGAGAACCAAAATGATACTATTTATAAGATTCACAATTTCTTACGTGAAATCAGTTCCCTCAGGGAAAACGGTCAGCCAAAGTGGATCATGAGGATTGGTAAAAGTCGAAACCATCTGTCTTATTACTGGTTCATCGACTTCCAATTTTCTCTCCAGTGGGATGAACTCTAATATATGAAATCCCCATCCAAAGACAGGCAACTTCATCAAACTTTTCTTAAGTAGATATTTGATGTGTCCCAAGCATCCCTTTCGCAATGCAAGATCCCACAGGTACATCCAGTCAACCTCTGTTCTGTGGTTTGCCATCAGCAAAACACGTTCTTGTGGTGGAACATGTTGTCCAGAAAATACCACTTTGGTTTCATTTATCTTTTCAAATAAGAATGGCCACAATCCAAGCCAAAGACCAAAGAGGAATGATACTACTTTCCTACTATAGTGTGTGCTGAAGAAGCGCAAGAGTAGAGCTGCCACAGGTGCAAAATAAATTAAGCAAATGAATGCGGTTGAAAGAAGAATAGCTAGACATATCACACCCCTGATGATTCTGAAAGGCGTTAAAGGAAAATGTTTCGATTTCTCATCTGAGGCAAGAGCCTGGCTAAGTTCCATCCTCCTTTCGTTTGTAATCAAGGCAGTTGCCTAACAGAATTGAATTTGCGCCAGCTAAAATTTCTTACACGCAGTATCAGTAACTTTACTCTCACTGGTTATATAGTAGAGAAATTGGTGGCTTCCACAACAATGGGGGACTACAATTCCTGAAGCTCATATCTGCACCAAAACAAAATATGAAGCCTGTGGGAACATATGAATTATGTCTTCAAGGCTTAAGGAGTAGATAAAACCATGTCACAACAGATACGACAGCTACGCCCAAGTCCAAAACAAGTTGGGGCAGGCTATATGAATCCACACTACATGTTACTCCATATAAACTCATCTCATGCCGATATTATGCAGATAGAAATAAAAGGTACTAGAAGTTCCCTATAATTTCTACAGTTATCTCGTGGAACAGGAGATGATTGTCCAAATAATCAGAAAGTGACTAAGATATGAAATGCATAACTTAGACTAATTATTAGAAAAGATTGATCCTCAAATTAGAAAGCAAGTTCTAACAGTAGACAAGTTTCCAAGGTAGATTCCTCCTCAACTACCATAAGTTACTGTGCCCTTAAAATGATTTTGTCTTAACTCTTGCCAAGCACATCCACCATTATAAGAAAACACGTTTCTGGTAAAGTCGAGAACAATGGTCTACAAATGTTGTAAGAAGTTCTGACATGAGTACATTTAAGTCATTCATCACAAGAATTGGTAGTTAACACTCATCTGGAATGTGAAAATAACAGCTCCTCTTCATATTTTAATGATATCAAGATATGTACAGAACAACTGTTTTCATAAAATGCAACCAACAAGCCTGCAGCTAAGTGATGCAGTGCAACCCCAATCATAAAACAGATTGCAAATTAGGGAACACCTTTTATCTCACTATTTCGTTGCTATCCAAACCAAAAAGGGGATGGCTGCACTTACTCATATCACTAGATTGTTCATATAGTAGATAGACAATGATCACTGTTATGCACCATCTTTAAGAGAAATAAAAAAATTTGATGATGGTTAAGCAAAAGCATTGCGGATAAACGTTGATGTTATCTACTTTTCTTCTAGCTACCTTAGAATGGATTATTAGGACTAAACTCCCTTTCAAAGAGTCCAAATCTGTGCTATGGAGTGACATTTTTTGAGCTACCTTAAATTTTCAGCTACCTCCAGTTACTTCTAGTACTCTCAAAACTGTCTCTAATGGAGTGACATTTTTTAATCTAATTCAGTTAGAAGTTGATAGTCGAATTTACTAAAATAGCAAAGGAAGCTTCTTAGCTGCTGTAGATAACATGTTGCCAACACTATATGAGGTAGTTGCCAACTTAATGGCACATGGCACTTGACAGGACATAGATCTCAATTCTGCAGGGCTCTTATAATTTATCGTATTTTCAAAATCATTTCTTGAAAAATTTTCATATGCTAATATGAAAAGAATAGGACCTAGAATTGCACTTAATTCCTGAGATTCAAAGATAAAAATATTTGTAACTATTCTGACATTCAACAACACACGGGAGAACAACAACAGAATTCCCTCTTTGATTATAACCATAACAAACTACTAAAACGACTAAAACTGAAGAAACAATGATGTAATAAATTCTACAAACAAAAAGAAGCCTCATACAAGAAAATTGAATTGTCATATGTGCGTTTTCATTTCCCATACATAACCAACGGCATATCTTTGTATACTAAACATATATGGACACAAACCGTCATATAAATACATATGTATATACAGAATTGTACAAAGATGGAACATATAAGCAGTAAATATTACTCCGTAGTATACAAAAAAACACGTGTTTGCATGTTGAGGAATAGAGAATCGGCGTACCTCGAGAAGAGCAAAACAAGAAACCTGGGAAGCATCAATATGAAGAATTGCAATAAAACAGGGAGGGAAGCGAAGACTCTTTCAAAGAAGGAGACTCGTTATAAAGAGTAGTAATTAGATAATGTTACGTCTATTTTTAGGGACCATTCTATTGGTCAGAACTGCAAGGCTGGCCAATGAAAATGATTTATCAGCTCATGCCTCATGGTGGGATTTGTTGTAGTAATTAATAACATCTCTTTACGTAAAGACTATCTTTTAAATTAGTAAATTATTTTATAGACAAACGAATCTTGTCCTTGTATAATGCCAGCTCAGGTTATTAACCCATTAATTATTAATTAATAAACTTGAAGCTTCGCGTGAAACTTCACGTTACACATTCTTAGTTGCAATTCATGAGAACGTTAAATAAAATATTGTTCGAAATGTGACTGCTCATATGAGAGTTTTTTTTGTCATTGATCCTATGGACTCACTTCCAAAAAAATGAAACAAAAGAAAATTTTATTTAGAAGCAAGTACTTTGTTTGTACTATCATGATTCAGCTTTTCGAATTGGTGTGTTTGTATGATGATTACAATTTTACCTTACAAGAGTAGCGTTTAAGTCAAACTAGAAGTCCTTTTATCTTTCCTTTTTGCTCATCTACAGTATGTGGAGTCCATCGCACCCTACCCCATAAACAATTATAGTATTAAAAAACTTTACTCAACCAGCATAGCTTATGCAACAAAATTGGACGAATGTTTCATATCTATGTACGAAGGGACAACTTATTAAGGTATATTTGGTAATTCTACCAAACAACTGATTTTGTTAGAAGAACAAATATTCCATCAATGCAAGAATATCTAGAAGTTTTTGCCTCTCTTGACCGACATGATCTTAGGGGTCGTTTGGTTGAGAAAGAAGTTATATATCCAATATACTGTATAAATTAGTAATATATCGATATGTAATATAGGAATTAAATTTTTAGAAAATATTTTTCATAATAATATTTTTCAAAATTACTACACACTCGTTATCTTCTTGCAACACCAAACACCACTCACCGTCACTTCATACCACACCCTGCCCACTCCATACCCCACCTCCTAACTCCATCCACCCAATCTCTTACCTCCAACACACCCCACCCCAACCCTGCCCCAAAACTCAGACATCCCAACCCTCCTACCACACCCCCTACCCTCACCCCACCATCATATTTTTCACCCCGCACACCCCACCACCACTCTACCTTACCCACATACCCACCTATCTCCAACCCCTTACCTCCTACCTCACCCACCCACCCTCATTTTTACCCAACCCCCTATCCCCCACTCTGCAACCACCCCATCTCCCATCTTCGACCCCAACACACCCCACACCTACCCCACTTCCCACACCTTTATTTTTTGATCTAAACACCACCTACCCCTACCCCCTCACCCCATAACCCCTCCCCCACCCTCCCATGTTCTACCCCACCCCATACAACCCCACTTCACTACCTTTATTTTTAGATCAAAACACCACCCCACCCTACCCCCACCTCTTACCAACAGCCCCACCTATCTTAACACCCCCCACCCACCCCAACAACTTATTAAGGTATATTTACTAATTCTACCAAACAAGTAATTAGTTAGAAGAATAAGTAATTCCATCTTTGTGAGAATATCTGGAAGCTTTTGTCTCTCTTGACCAATATGGTTTTAGTGTATATCGTTTATCATTCTTATATATTGAACTAGTCTTAGTACCCGCGCGATGCGCGGTCAATAATTAATAAAAGTGATTATAAAAATATTTAACTTGAACAATAATTGTAAATTTTTTAAAAATATAAATTAAGAAATCCTAAAATTTACTTAATAACTAAAAAAAGCTTAAATTGTTCACTTACACCCAAAATTTCATGAACAATATAAAAAGAATGGAATAATATTTGAGATGAATATATAAATATTGTATGGGCCTAAATCAGTTTAGGTACACAAATCGAATTTGGATTCGGATACAAGCAATTCTTCATATCAAAGTTGAAATAACACGTGAAAATGATGCAAAAGCGAGAAAATAAACTGTATTGCAATATACGAATGTGATTACAAATTTGGGCAGCGTTTCAGTACAAATTTCTGGATGCCTACAATACAAAATGATCTAATATTTATAGGCGTGTAGACCTTGCCCACGTTCTCCATTAGCAGCTGAAACGTCTCCCACGATCTGGGCATTAAATGGAGGAGTTAGTGGGGTAAAGTAGTGGGCTGCAAAGCCGCTTGAACCGAGGGGATCCACCGAGGTGCGAATGAATGACCTCGGTGGCTTGTCCCTGTCGCTTGACCGAGGTGGCTTGTCACCGAAGCTTAGCTTACGGCTTGCCTTCGGTGACAGCCTCGGCGCTTGGCTTCGGCGATTCATTGATTTGCTTCAGTCTCTGGCTCATAGGCACGAGTTCAGATGTTAGGATTTGCATGACCGGGGCGAATCGTCGCGAGTCGATTTTTATCCAATACAGATAGTCCCCCCACTCCTCGGTTGCCTACCGAGGTAACCGAGGAGTGAAATGAAGTTTCGCGGGAGAACGACGTGGCTTGATCTTATCCAAGTGTTTCAAAATTTGTCAACGGTCCGCGTCTCATCAGGTCACTTCCTTTGGACACGTGGCGTCCATTCGTTGGTTGCCCGAACGGTCACGCCGCAATTTTTGTTTTTCCCAACGTCTCAATGATGACGCCTTGGCTCCTCCATACCTATAAATACTTTCTACCAAATTCTTCTCTTCACTTTTCACCTTCTGCCATTAACAGTGCCAAGAGAAAAAATACTCAAATTTCCATATTTTCTAAATTTTCATCTTCGCAAGAACTCCCAACTTACGCTTCAACCATGTCTGCCACTCATTCACGACAAGACTCAAGCGATTCCGGCGAGAGGGTGCGAGTTCCACCCTTGGCCATGGCTGTCGCTAGTGGTGACGTTGCCGCCGCTACGCCGGTGGTGGAAGGAGGAGAAGTTTCATCGGGCACTGGTGGTCCAGTGCGTCGCAAGGCCAGAGCTATGCGCCAATTGGCGGCGGAGGAGGAGGTCGACGCAGGGGAAGATGACGTCGTGCTTGACGACGTCATGCTGAGCAACTTTAGTGATGCCCTCCTTCGAGGTGATGATGATGGAGGTGATGGCGAGGATGGCGGCGCCGAGGGCGGTAATGCTGCCGAGGGGGGATCCTTGGGACCGCCAATTCCCCTAGAGCAAGAACTCGAACCTCATCAAATCATCCCCTCCCACTTCGACAACAGCAAAGATTTGAAATTGCAAGCACAAACGGCTGATCAAGAAGGGAAAAATAGGAATATCCTTGTGAACACCACCCCGACCCGCATAACTCAAGCTCACATTGAGCAGGTTCGGAGGGAATGTCAATTCGAGCCCGAGGTGAAAGTCATCATTCCCGATCCAACGAGTCGGGTATGTCACAACATCGAGGGGATGTCCTTCGCTTATACTTATCCTTTCACCCTCGGCTTCTCCCTCCCAGTCCACAAAGTCATCGATGATTTCTGCCGAACCTACAACTTGTGTCTGGCCCAACTTGGCCCCGGCGTTTGGAGGGTCGTCCAATATATGGATTGGCTGAGTACGAAGGCAAATATTGATTTCACTCTTCAACAGCTCATTTCTCTCTACTACCCCTACTTTCACAAAGCTGGGGTGGTGGCGCTAAACAACCGAGGCAAGTTTGCCTTCCTCCACAAGAGTGAGGACCACAGGGACCGAGGTTGGAGTGAGCGGTACATCTTGCTGGAGACAAAGGTTTTATCCACCGAGCCCAATTTCCCCGAACGGTGGAATAACACGCGTAAGTATCCTTCTTCTTATACCTTACTCCTCGGTGGCATATCCATTTTAATTGACTTCGTTCCTTTGTTGCTTCTTCAGCCAACAAGGTAGACATCGTGCCCCCGGCGGGTCTAACTGCTTGGGTCAAAGCAATGACCGGGGCTCTTGAACGTCCCGAGAGGACATGGATGAAAATGGCTGCCGAATTCGGTTGGCAGTGCAAGAGGCATGGTAAGTTCTTGTGATGCTTGGGTAGGTATGCTGTTTTGAGATTTTGACTTTACTTTACTGACTTTTCCTTTTCCTTCGGTATCAGGTTTTCCAAACCGTGCCATGAACACCAAAAAGAGTAAGAAGAAGAAAGAAGACAAAAAGAAAAAGGATGGGGAAGATACCGAGTCGGATGACGATTTGGCTGCGGTGGCTGGAGAGTACAAGGGGTTGAAGGCTTCCAAGTCTTCAAAAATTTCTAAAGGAGCTCCTGATCAGGGGACCTCCAAAGGTAACATTCCTCCTCGGTTGATATCACCAAATGTTGTTCTTTATTTGTCTTCATGCTTTAATTTCTTTCCTCGTTGCAGGCGTGAAGAGGAAAAGGGCCACCTGAAAGAAATCTTCTCGCTCGGTTGTTCCTCGAACCGAGGTAGTGGTTTCTTCCCGACCCGAGGCGGAAGTGGAAGGGCGCCGAAGATTGATTGACGAGCCCGATGATGCAGCTGCCGAGGTGGTGGCTCGTAGGGATGTTGATGTTATTGACCTCGAGGGTCAAGAGCTTGAAGCCGAAGTTGCCACGGAAAGGGCTAAGGGCAAAGCTAAGGTTGGGGAAGTTGGCGCTACTGTGCTGGAAGAAGGAGCTGGCGCCGGTGCGGTCAAGGCGCATTCCGAACCCGCGAGGATTTCATCCTCGGTGGGGTCTTATCGGAGACTCGAGGTGCCAGTTGCCTCAAACTTGTTAGCATGTGGCCGAGAGGAGCTGCTAAGCCTTACGCCTTTGTTGGGGCCAACCGAGGACAAGGTTGTGCAAGAGTTCACTTCTGGCCAACTATACAGCACAATGGCTTCCAACGCCGTAAGGGTAAGTTTTATCATACTTAAACCAAAGATTTTCAATTTTTACCTTCGGTTCGTAGCTGATCTCGATTCTTCAATCTTTGCTCAGAGCTTCATCCTTTCGCTAAAGGCCATCGAGGTCGAATCCGCGAGGACCGCCGAGGTTCAGCGTGTGTCTCGCTTATGGGATCAGCAAAGAGACAAGTTTAACGCCCAAATAGCTTCGCTGAAAGCTGAGTTGGCCAAGTCTCAGTCCGCTTTGCGTGAAGCTGAGGCGAACTCCAAGGCTAAAATCAAACTCCTCGGCGAAGACTTTCAGGCTGAGCGCTCGAGGTTGGAGGGCGAGGTTGCGAGGCTGGATGGTGAATTGACTCGAACAAAGGCCGAGGCTGTGAACATGGCCAAAAAGCACCATGAGCAGCTGAAGGGTCATCTGCTCCATATCAAAAAGCTAGACAGTGACAACTCCAAACTTTCAGCTAAGGAGGCTCAGATTGCAGCCCTTCAAGATGAGATTGCTGATCGGAAGAGTAGGGCTGCACTCAAGGTAAAAAGGGGCGAGCTGGACAAGCGATGGGCCATTATCAAGTCTCAGCTAAGACTGCTCAAGCGATGCCGCGCCGGGGAGATTGACTTAGATGAGGAGATTGCAAAAGCCGAAGTGAAATCGGCAGAGGCCCAAGCGATCATTGATGAACTCCCATCAAGTGAAGCTTCGAGTGGTGATGAAGATGAAGAATAAGATGAAGACGCCGAGGGGGGCTCCGAGGATGGAGGTGATTCTCCCGAGGCGTAGATCTCTTGTAGTGTTGTTTTGTAAGCCTTCGGGCTCTTATGCTTATGTTTTGGACCTTCGGGTCATTTTTTGGATGTAAATCATCTCAGCCTTCGGGCTTTTAATGAAAGACTGTATCTTTGCTTTGTGAGCTTCGCGTGTTGGCTTTTCATATATACCGAACACTTTGAAAATAAATGATATGCTTGCAAGACTTGACTAAATTCAATCGATGCAAACTTAGGACGACGTCTCGCCCTCGAATCGATGCATTGTGCAGCTTCGGTGTGCAAGGTTTATATAGATAAAATGAATGAAACCAAAGTCACTTTATATGAGTGGAAACAAAGTCATTTTATTGATATCCACGAGCCCGAAAAAGGCTGTTTACATGAAACCAAGCCGAAACGGACCTTGGGTAGAAAAAACCAAAGACAAACTTTTGATAAAAGCATGCCGCTATCGGGCTAATTAAAATGTACTAAATCTAATCCTCGGGCGTGAGTCCCCCGTTGTCGGATAGATAAGCTTCGGTTGGGAGGCTCGATGTCGACCTCGTTATCAACCCTTCTCTCTCCCCCCCAGTGTTCGGTTCTGAATCTTGGTGAAGATCCGAGCACTGGAAACGGTTCGATCCGCTTCCTGAAAAGGTCAAGCAAAAAGATGGAACGAGGAGCAAGTTAGTACATTTTTATAAATGCCATGGGAGCGTCATTCGGCTCGGGGCTGTTTAATTGGAAAAGAACTGAAAGATAGTTACCTCGGCTAAAAGTAGTATCGTTTCAGATGGGAGATGTTCCAATTCAGAGGTTCGGGTTCTCCTTGAAGAGACTCGATTTGGTAAGAGCCTTTTCCAACGATTGCTTTAACTCTATAGGGTCCTTCCTAATTTGCAATAAGCTTTCCCCCGTTATCCTCCTTTGTTGATTGATTCACAGTTTTCAACACATAATCTCCAACCTTGAAGTCTCTAAATTTAGCTTTCCTTTTGAGGTAAGCCTCGATCTGCCTTTTTTGGGCAACAAGCCGAACCAAAGCTAATTCCCTCTTCTCTTCGAGCAAATCTAGCTCAATGCGCATTGCCTCTTGGTTAGCATCTTCGGCTATATGAGCATACCGAAGACTTGGTTCGCCCACTTCTACGGGGATGAGAGAGTCCATGCCATAGGCTAGTGAGAAAGGAGTTTCACCGGTGCTGTTCTTCTCCGTTGTTCGCATGGCCCATAGTACCCCGAGCAATTCCTCGGGCCAAGGACCTTTCTTCTCGTCGAGTCTTTTCTTCAAATTTTCAATTTTGATCCTGTTTGAAGACTCAGCTTGGCCATTAGCACTTGGGTGATAGGGAGTCGAGGCAATTCTTTTGATTCCCCATTGCTTGAAGAAATCGGTGATGGCTGCCCCCATGAACTGTTTACCGTTGTCACAAGCAATTTCTCTTGGGACGCCGAACCTATAGATGATATTCTTTCTGATGAAATCGATTACTTGTTTTTGCTTTACTTCGGTGAGAGCCTCCGCTTCCACCCATTTTGTAAAGTAATCGGCCAACACTAAGATGAAACGAACACCACCTTTTCCTTTGGGTAATGGTCCCACGACATCCATTCCCCATTTCATGAAGGGCCATGGTGACACCACCGAATGAAGAGGCTCGGCCTGTTGGTGGATCATCCGCCCATGGCGTTGGCATTTATCGCATTTTTGCACGAAGGTCTTCACATCGGCACTTATCGTGGGCCAATAATATCCAGCTCTTAACAACTTACGCACTAAGGATTTTCCCCCCGAGTGGTTGCCACATTCGCCTTCGTGCACTTCAGCCATCACGTATCTAGCCTCCTCGAGACCCAAGCATTTGGCCATCGGGCCGCAGTACAACCTTTTGTACAAGTTGCCCTCGATCAAGTGATACGAGGCTGCTTGAGTCCTCAACTTCCTTGCTTCTTTTTTTTATCTTGGGGGACAGTCCCCGAGTCGAAATAGGAGATGAACTTACTTCGCCAATCCCAACGGTTATCCACTGAGTTAACTTGCAACTTCATCTCTCTCATTTGAGCTGACAGCAACCGAACCACTGAGTCAGTCCCCGAGTGGGTTTCATCGATTGCCGAACCAAGATTCGCCAAGGCGTCAGCCTCGGTATTTTCCTCCCGAGGCACTTGTTTAATTTGCCATTCTTGGAACTGTGCTAATATCCTTTGTGCTCGATCCAAGTATAGCTGCATTCTGGGCTCCTGAGCCGTATAATCGCCGAGGATCTGGTTGACTACCAATTGTGAATCACATCTCAGTTCGATTCTTTCAACCCCCATTTTTTTTAGCCAACTCCAAACCTGAGCTGCCTCATATTCAGCTTTGTTGTTGGTCACCTTTTTGAACCGAACCGAATGCCTGACTTTTTCCCCGGTGGGTGCCCTCAATACGATGCCTAACCCCGAACCTTTGGAGTTCGTTGCCCCATCGGTGTATAGTACCCACAATCCCGAAGGGGATCCCTTTGCCATGGAGTTTTCCCTTTCCGCCTCGGGCAAAATACCGATGCTGAAATCAGCCACGAAGTCTGCCAAGACTTGGGACTTAATGGCAGTCCGAGGTTGATAAGTAATGTCGTACTCGCTTAGTTCTACCGCCCATTTGGATAACCTCCCCGACAACTCTGGTTTGTGCAATATATTTCTCAAGGGGAAGGTTGAAACTACTGCTATTGGGTGACATTGAAAATAGGGCCGTAGTTTTCGAGCAGTAATAAGTAAAGCAAGTGCTAATTTTTCCAAGTGTGGGTACCTGGTTTCAGCATCGAGGAGTGTTTTGCTCATATAATAGATGGGCTGCTGTTTGCCATCTTCCTCCCGAACCAGCACAACACTGACTGACACCTCGGACACCGCTAAGTATACCAGCAATGTCTCTCCTTCCTTTGGCTTGGCAAGCAACAGTGCGTTAGCCAAATATTGTTTCAAATCTTTCAACGCTTGTTTACACTCCGGTGTCCACTCGAAGTGATTGTTTTTTCTCAAAACGGAGAAGAACTTGTGGCATCGCTCCGAAGACCTTGAGATGAAACGGCTCAAGGCAGCGACTCGGCCAGTCAAGCGTTGAACTTCTTTTACCCCAGTTAGCTCTTCGGGGATTTCCTCAATAGCTCTGATTTTATCTGGGTTGGCTTCGATTCCTCGTTCGGAGACAGTAAAACCCAAGAACTTGCCTAATCCTATGCCGAAGGCGCACTTCTCAGGATTCAATTTCATACCATATTGCCTCAATACAGCAAAAGCTTCCCTCAGATGATTCAAATGATCCTCCATTCGGATCGACTTGATGAGCATATCGTCTATGTAGACTTCCATAGACTTTCCAATGTACTCTTTAAACATGCGACACACCAACCTTTGGTATGTCGCCCCGGCGTTCTTCAAACCGAAGGGTATCACTTTGTAACAGAAGGTACCTCGGTCTGTGATGAACGAGGTCTTCTCTTCGTCCTTCGGGTCCATGAGAATTTGGTTATACCCCGAGTATGCATCCAAGAAAGTCAATAGTTTGTGTTCAGCCGTGGAGTCTATTAACCTGTCAATTTGTGGTAGTGGATATGAGTCTTTGGGGCAAGCTTTGTTTAGGTCAGTGTAATCTACGCACATTCTCCACTTGCCATTCTTCTTCGGCACAACCACAACATTGGCGAGCCACTCGGGGTATTTCACTTCTCTAATGAAGCCGTTTTCTTGCAATTTGGCGGTCTCGTCCTCGATCGCCTTCTTTTGACCCCGGCGTGAGGTCTTTTCTTCTGCTTCACCGGGGTAAATTTTGGGTCTACATTCAGTTTGTGGGTCATGATCTCCGGATCGATACCCGTCATGTCTGAATGTGACCATGCAAAACAATCATGGTTGAACTTTAAAACTTCTATGATTGCCTTTTTCGACTCCGGGTCCAACTCCGAGCCGACAAATACTTTCCTACCGGGGAAATCTTTCAGTAGAGTGAAAGATTCCAACTCTTCAATAGTTGAGTCCTCGGCTTTTTGCTTCCGAGGCTCTTGAACGCAAGCTGGAATCTTGTCGACTTCTCCTCGGGCGTCCTCCCCGCTCGACCCCGAATCCAGTCGTTGCTATTGTTTTGGCCCAACCGGGGCGACTCCACTCTTTAGTGCAACCGAATAGCACTCCCTTGCTACTCGTTGCTCCCCCTTGATTGATCGAACCCCCCAAAGTGTAGGGAATTTAATCACTTGATGTAGAGTGGAAGAGACAGCCTCCATGGAGTGGATCCATGGCCTTCCGAGGATCACATTGTAAGCTAGATCCTCGGGCATAAATGGAACAGTGTTTCCTTGGTAACCCCTTCGGCGAATGTTTTGAGTGTGATCTCACCCAATGTTTTCTCCGTGGAGTTGTTGAAGCCAGCTAACTCTGTTGACTTGGGAACAACTTCACCATTCAGCCACATCTTCTTAACAGCCCCGTAGCTAATTATGTTAACTGAGCTACCGGGGTCGATCAAGACTCTTTTGATGTCAGAGTCGTTGATCCTCAACATGATAACTAGAGCGTCGTGATGGGGGAACATCATCCCATCACAGTCATCGTCGTCGAAGACAATATCATTGCCCGAGCCTCCAACTCGGGTTCTTTTCTCCATGGTGATGGAGAGCTTGGCGAACTTTTTGGCTGCGGCGAAGTTCACGCCATTCACTTCTGACCCCCCGGTTATAACATTCACTACTCTCTCCGGGGATGGAGCTCGAGGTGGTTGTCCATCACCTCGGTTCTTGGAAAAGTTGTCTTTCCCTTTATCAGTGAGGAAGTCGGCCAAGACTCCCTTTTTTAGTACGTGGGCTACCTCGAGGCGCAAAGCTTTGCAGTCCTCGGTTCTGTGGCCATAATCTGCGTGGAACTCACAATGCAGATTGTAATCTCTCTTGTCTGCCGGGGTCCTCATATCTTTGGGAACCCTTACCCCGGCCGTCCTCTTGACAACATTGACCAGCTCCGAGGTCGATATGTTGAAGTTATAATCTTGGATCCGAGGAAGATCCTTTTTAGGGACCGAAGCGGAGCTCGAGGGGTTTCTTTGGTTCACGTTGGGTTGAACCTTCCCCCTAAGCCTTTGGCTTATATGAGAGGCTGGGTATGAATTACCGAGGGTGTTTCCCAACCTCTGGCTAACATGCTGCCTCGTCGAAGTGTAAGGCTCATATCTCCCATTCGAGTTACCTCGTGGCGCCTCGGAGTGATTCGAAGAGTCACCTCGGTTATGTTGATGATAACCTCGGTTCTTGAACTCCGCTTCCTCCAACCTGATTTTGGAGTAAGTGCGTCTATGCAGATCCTCCCACGTCAGGACCTGATATTGTTGTAGTTCTTTACGCAATTCAGCGGCAGCGCCAGAATTGCGACTATTGATACCCTTTTCAAATGCCATGATGGCCAAGGTATCATCCATCCGAGGCAACTCCATGCGTTCAGCGTGGAATCGCTCAAGAAACTCTTTAAGTGGCTCACCGGACCGCTGCTTCACCTCACATATATCCTCCTTCCTCTGGAGGATCTTTTGCGCCCCGGTATGAGCCTTGACAAAGGCGCTGGACATTTCTTTAAACGAGGAGATTGACCCCGCTGGCAAGCACAAATACCACCGAAGAGCCCCTTTTTCTAACGACTGACCGAACTTCTTTAAGAACATCGACTCGAGCTGCGTAGCTGTTAAGTCGTTGCTCTTCACCATGGCCATGTATTCCCTTATGTGGTCCTTGGGATCAGTCGTCCCATCATACTTTTTCAGGAATATGAGTTTGAAGCCCGGGGGAGTTGGGGCTGGAGCTGCTTCGGGCTTATAGGGCTGCTCCCTGCATTGCTCGATGTCGAGGTCGTCTTCCTCCTTATTTATCCCCGGCAAGCCTTCGAGGCGCTTTTCCACGCGCGCCTCAATGCGAGCCTCGATTTCTCTACTCATTCTTTCAACGTCGACCGATGACGTTGTTTCCGCCACGGTGGGAAACGTCCCGAAGTGTGGCGTGGCAGTTGGGTTGTTCCCCGAGCCCCCAGACGTGGCCCCATTGTGAGGTCCCCCTGTTATCGCGTCCCGGAGGAACGAAGGGCGGGATGCCTCCACCAGGAGCCGAAGGCTGGGCACTGTTTGGGGCAGCATTATTCCTCACTTCCAGTGAAGCGCGGAATTAGGCATTGATACTAGCTTGCTCATCCTGTTTACTTTGAAGAGCTCTTAGCGTGGTGACAATATACATCTGGAATTCTTCAGTTGTCATTGGGGCGAGGGGTTGTTGGTTCAGCGGAACGTCAACCCGATCGTTGTTGTTACCATGGTTATCGTTATCAGCCATAACATTGGGTCGCAAACTTTTGACAAAGAACGGATTTGGAACTTCGGAACAAAGCGTTACTGCTTATATCCCCACAGACGGCGCCAATTTGTATGGGCCTAAATCAGTTGAGGTACACAAATCAAATTTGGATTCGGATACAAGCAATTCTTCGTATCAAAGTTGAAATAACACGTGAAAATGATGCAAAAGCGAGAAAATAAACTGTATTGCAGTATACGAATGTGATTACAAATTTGGGCAGCGTTTCAGTACAAATTTCTGGATGCCTACAATACAAAATGATCTAATATTTATAGGTGTGTAGACCTTGCCCACGTTCTCCATTAGTAGCTGAAACGTCTCCCACGATCTGGGCATTAAATGGAGGAGTTAGTGGGGGTAAAGTAGTGGGCTGAAAAGCCGCTTGAACCGAGGGGATCCATCGATGTGCGAATGAATGACCTCGGTGGCTTGGCCCTGTCGCTTGACCGAGGTGGCTTGTCACCGAAGCTTAGCTTACGGCTTGCCTTCGGTGACAGCCTCGGCGATTCATTGATTTGCTTCGGTCTCTGGCTCGCAGGCACGAGATCAGATGTTAGGATTTGCATGATCGGGACGAATCGTCGCGAGTCGATTTTTACCCAATACAAATATATATAACCAGAGAATACATTTAATCATATAACTTGCCTTGGCAACTAAAAAATAATTTGTTAGCGAGGAGATCATTTACACCTGAGACAAATAAATGGTTACATCCTCATGAATATAGGAATATCTTACACTAAAGGGTGCACAATATTTCTTCTCCATTAGAATATTTGTTTTTTTACATAAATACACGTACACAATTAATATTGTTTTTGTATTGAAATGTGATAAAAATATTCATTTGGACTCCAAAGGTTTTATTGATCTTAAAAAGTGAAAATACATAGAGCAAATTTTATTGGTAGTGATGAGTGGATTATACCAAAATAATTAGTCATAGCAAATTGTAATAGTACACATAAAACAAAATAATCATCCGGTCATCATTGACTCTTCAATGAAACATATATAAATAATGTAATATTTATAGTATATGACACTAACAACATGAAACACTATATGATTCAATACAAATATGAACACAAAACTGAATAAAAACATATTCAATAATGTATCAAACTAATCACAAAGTCATCTTAAACATCTTATGCTCTATACATACATTAAAATAAATGAAATTAATTTGCATGGATTAAACTTGGATTGGCCGCTCATCATGAATTAGAAATCTAATCTCGTGCCCATCTTTTCAATAGATACCAAGTTGCGATTTCTCCTTTAAAGATACTGAATAACTTTTTTTCACCATCCACCTCCTTTAAAATTTAAATTATCAATATTATATAACAAATAACTTATTTTTCAAGATAGAAATTCAGTCTTCACTTATAATGATTGAATTAAACATAAAATCTCTTGATAAATCAATCTTAAGGATGTGGATATCCCTTTTTAAGTTTTTTCTGTCATTAATGAAATAAATAAATTTCATATATATATAAACAAAGCTTGAAGATGATAGTTAAAAAGGCTAACCTCAATCAATAAGTGGCAATTCTTCACTCATGAATCTAATCTTCTTCCTCAATTATTGTCTCGTCTTTATCAGGATTTTCTGGCCAAAGGAGAAACCTACAAAAGATCATTAATTAAGTAAAAATACTTATACTTTAACATTCTCCATATGAAAATATGGCTGTAAGAAAAAAAAAAAGTAGTACCTAGCTTCATCCATCAAATTAAATATGGCGAGAGATATTGAACGATTGCGATTTAAAGTGAGAAGCATAATCAAACAACAATATAAACAAATGTTAGTACAATTTGACAACCATATGTATATTACTGATACAAACAACATGAAATACTATATGATTCAACATAAATATGAACATGTAGCTGAATCAAAATATATTCAATAATATATCAAACTAATCACAAAGTCATTTTAAACATCTTATTCTCTATATTTACTTTAAAATAAACATGACATGAATTTACTTTGCATGGATTAAATTTGGGATGGTCGCTCATCATGCCTGAAATATCTAATTGCATGCCCATCTTTTCAGGAGATATCAAGTTGTAACTCTTTTTTTAAAGATACTGAATAACTTTTTTTACCGCCCACCTCATTTAAAATCCAAATTATAAATATTATATATTAAATAACTTGTTTGTTAAGATAGAAATTCACTTATAATGATTGAAGTCTACACAAAATCTCTTGATAAATCAATTTTAAGGATGGATATCCCTTTTTAAAATTTTCCCCTCATTTTGTTCCTTGCTTACCGTTTTTGCACTATACATTATTTATATCGAAGTGTTACATTGTTATCCGAATCTTTTTAGCTTGCCGCTTGATTTAGTTTGGTTACTTATTACTCCAATATGTGTGTGTACACTCTAATTTATTGTTTTGGAATTCTTTTGCAGTCTAAATTTATCAATAATATTTATATGTATTATTCATATTCTATTGACTTAAAATTAATTCAGCCTTAATACCCTCATATTATGGTTGTTAATGTTTTGACTATTTTTATGTCCTTAATATTTTATATAATCCTAATAATTTCATACCGTTAGAAAAAGTGACATACATTAAAAAAGGCTGGAAAAAAATGAAAGTAACACATATTAAAAACAATGGGAATATCTAAGTTTCCATCAAACAGAAAAGTAAATTTTTAACTCATCCAGACGACACTCCTGATTATATGAAGAGCAGAGATCTGGACATACCTTCTTTGAATTTGGACTCATGAACCAATCAAGTGCAACAATTAAAATTTAAACCAAGGGAGAATTCTGGATGTCTTCAAAAATTAACTGAACTGTATGAACCCCAAATAATGAATAGAATCAACTATAAGCCACTGCAAAAGAGTCAACACCCATAAAGAAACATGAGAGATACATGATATCTCAAAGCTATAATTTGAGAACATGACATCAAATAGGCTTTTTGAATAAAGCTGAAAAGGTTATGTACCTCCACAAATGAGCCAACAGTTATACACGTTTCTTCTAATACAAACATATAGCAAAACAATTTCAGGCTGAGTCAAGAGTCTAACCAGCAAAGATGGTGGTTCATTGCCTTCAAGTTTAAGACTTACCACTACTATGATGGATAAGCAACAAAACCATAACATCCATATATTTGCCTGAATATTAAGTAAGTTTCATGCAAAATCTCATAAAGAATAGAATCATACAAAAACATGTTAAGGACAAAAAAAGACTCGGTGCAAATATGATGGATGAGTCACAACCAAAAATGCCAAACAAACCTGCCGAGATAGAAAGACTACAGAGCGCAAACAAAGATACAACTAAAATAGAAAATAGCAATGTAATTTTCAAATAAGAGTAGATAAGCTATCAAGAAAAATAAAAAGATTGGATAAGCTACAAAATGAGATTTAAAACAAGGCGTTATATATTGATCATATCTGATTGCACACTTAAAAGGATAATTTGATCTAAGTTTAAATATATGATTTTAAATGTCTTATCCATTTCTTAATGTTCTCTTCTTTATCAAAGAAGTTTTCAAATCGGATTTGTACCAACAATATTTCCTAGATCTCAGCAGCTTAGGCATTTTCTACTAATGGGATTTTTTTTTTGGCCTATTTATATTTAGATGAGATAAATTGTCGAAGTTTATGCTTTTTAAAAATATAATATCCTTATTTTATTGTTATGTTTTATATAAAGGATAAGCCAGGTTAACTTGCAAATTCAAGTTTAAAAGTTTTATCTTGCAACCATAATCCTAATCCTAATACTTCTACAAAGTAACTACATTCTATTCAAAAGTCTTTATTACATTATTAATAATTAACTTTGTCCTAATTTAATCCTAACAACTAATATAACTACTATTCTCCTTTTTTATATATACTAGTCTCTCGGCACGTGCGTTGCACGTGTGTGTCGAACTGTTTAATACACCTTATTGTAAAAAAATATTAATATTACCTAATAGAAAGTAGTTTTGAGCAATAATATAATATGTGAAAGAATAAAGTACAAGCTTCTATGAAAGGTCAATGTGTATCCCTATGGTTGCTTGTTTGTCAAGGTCAACATGGTTAAATACCATGTGAACCTCTGAAGATGAACAATGAATTGTTGATGAATGGACAATCACAATTTTCTATTTATAATTAATCAAAATCTACCTATAAAAGGAAATTGTGTCCTCTGAAATTCTCTCGCATTTACCCTATTGCAATAAAATTCCAACCTAGGTTTTGTTCCACACATAACAAACCTCACTTTAAACCTGTGCATGCATATTTTTCTTTTGTAAAACGTATGGCCAGTTAAATTTAACTTTACTGGCCTGAGTAATACTCAAATTATCTCATTCTCTTCCTCGATGGATAGTCTTTCTATTTATGGGAGAGCATGGCAAAAGATAATAAAAACAGAATGTCATTTTTTAAAATATAGTAAAAGCATGCACGATTCCACAACCATTTACAACAAATTTGCATTCCCACATAGATTAGTAAAAACTTCGTACAATCCTAACATGATAATAAGCCCTTTACTACATAAAGTGTAAATATTCCACGTACAACTAATCTAGATTAAAAAAACATGAACATAGCATGCATCATCACATCTATTTGAATGTAAACCAAATTCATCAAATATACGAACATATATTCTAACATTTGTGCATACAAATTGAACTTCATAAATCACAAATGATGGAAAATTATGATTTTGAGCAAAGATAGTTGAACCTGATTTTGTTTTTACTTTGGAACCGACCACCTGCTTTGAATTTCCCATAATTTGCAAAAAGTAAGATCACCCAAGTTGTTTGCTCTCTGCTTCGTCAAAAGTGGGCACACTATTACTTGTCTCCATTCCAATGTAGTGCAACCAACCAAATGCTATAAAGGTGAGTGTCTCAAATATATTGTGGTGAACACGTTTGCTGACCTATGCTTCAACTTCTGCTAATAGGTTATTGTGAACATCAACACTTTGAATTCACGGGTGAATCATAATACTTTCTTTGCTCATGGAATCAGAACTTTATTTTCGTGAATTAATTTACTCGTAATAGATTAAGGCTATCCAAGCAGTTTTGGCCGTTATCGGTTATTCCACAAGTGATGAACTTAAACTAAGCTTTAGAAATACAAATCTTTGAGATTGGAATAACGAAAACAAACGATGTCTTTGAATCTCCTCAACTTCATCATCTTTCAGGACGTCAACTAAATATTTGTGCATCTCTTATATGAGCAGATGGCGAAAACCCTTGGCCTTCTCTTCACTCCCAAAAGCTCCACGTTTGTACATGTGATCCAGTCAACTGGCTATTGTAGCCTTGAATCTTCTGTTCATATCAATGAGTACTGGCGTTGTTTGGCTTTTGCCATGCCAGTGTGCCATTTGGTTTTACCGAGTATTCTGAATAGGTGTTGTATTTGCCTTGTGCTAATGGCAGCGACAAGGGCACGTATAAATTGAAATAAAGAAGAGGAGGAAAGCTCTTAGCAATTGGGAGTGGCCAGATAAATACGTGAGGTTTGCGAGGGAAAGCAGGGTGAATTATGTTGGAAGACAAAGCTCATGGGGATCGAAGCGGTGGGAACTTGGAGTCGCAAGATGAATCTGAAGCGCAGCGTCTGTTAGCTTGGGAGTCCAAAAAAACAAAAAAACTCGTTGGGAATAAAAGAATTTGTTTAGGGGTGTTTTGGTAAAATGACTTTTCATCTTTTGGAGGACATGCTTTTATAGTAACTAATTTCTCGACACGTGCGTTGCACGTGAATATCGAGTCTCGTAACATGATATTGTAATAATTATCAACAGTCACTACCTACACTGACTATTGTTTAAATTTCAAGATTATATAACATAGAATATAATTGACTATAGTATGACATAAGAATAATTGTCGTTATATGTAGATATAAATAAAAAATGTGAACCAATACGAAAGCAAAATATTAGAAGAATTATGGATCAAAATTGTTATATACAACAATACATCGATCAAATTTTGCATGTTATGCTAGCAGAAGTTGCTACTATTATATGAAGGAATGCACGATATTTGATATGTTGTTTTGACAAGACGGTAAAACATAAAGTAACCAAATCTATGTCATAGAACACAAAGTATATAACCATCTTTTCGTGCTCAAGTATACAATAACACAATAACTTATTGTAGTATCTTACCCTATTGTTTCATAAAGTATTCTGATAAAAGAACTTTATGGAAGAATTGAGTTCAAGAATTACAGGAGACTTGGGGATATACTAACGCAACAAATGCATTTTGAAAAGTCAGTATATTTCAATCTAAAATAGTCATGTAATGTGTATATAACCAATTACAATAGTCAAACAAAATAGAGGAATGGTACACCAACCTTGGGAGTCAAGGCCTTGTTAGAATGTGGCGAAAGTAGTAAAAAGACATGGTACTATTTGAAGGATATAGTACTTTTGACACCGGGTGCAAATGATTAAATAGAAAATTCTAATTCCAAAATGTTTAGGTTGCAGTCTTTGATATCTTTTTACCCAAAAACTCAACTTATATAGGAAGGAGTTTTGAAAAACAGTAGATTGAATGAAGAATAGCAAGAAGCTGTTCACTATTCTGCTCTCGAAAAGAACTGACAAAATAGTTAAGAAAATGATATACTCTTTTGTACAACCAACGAAAGAGAACTACTTCATAAGAAAGCTAAGGGAATCCACTGAAGCCGAGATGAATAGATTTCAAAAAGGACATTGAGTAACTTATTTAAAGGATGCAACTTTTTAGAAAGGACATGAAACCAGGTTAGTTATCCTCTTCTTACTAAATATTGTAATTAATAAAGCAATTATACTGGACCATCGTTATGTGCTAATCTTTTGCGGTAGAAATTAGATGGAAAGAATAGAAATTCTACCTAATAATTATTGTTCGTAGCATCTTTTCACATCCTATGCTATGATTAAACTTGTATACTTCAAAACATAAATTTCAATTTAAATGAACTTTTTTCCCTCACAGTGAATAGAGAACTCTGTTACCAGTTCAACTAAGTCAATTTAATCCATTACTTTATTTTATCCCTTGAATTTCACCCTATTATCCTCGTACATTCCATATAAATATTATCAAAATGTTCAACAATCCCATCTATAAACCATCTGGCAAAAATCTTCTTCCACCTTTTAAATTTAATTAGATCACTAAACAATTTCAATCAGGACATCAAAGCAAAATGAAAATCACAATTCATGTTTTTAAGAAAATCTATCTGGCGAGATTGAAACAAAAACTAAAAGATAGGTTATATTTGCTTACCAGCAGCCCGGAATACATTTCAAAACTATGTAGAAAGAAAGCAGAGACACTTAAAAGGGCATGCACGTATACAAAATCGACCAACAACTTAGCATAAAAAGAACATGAAACTAACTGGAGAAACTTTGAAACAAAATCAAAGTCAACGGGCAGATAAGAACACATGAAGCGAAAAGACCTTAATATGTCTGCCATAAGGACAATTGATTTTTTAAGAGAATCAAAATTACTTTTGGGTTATTCTTCGCCGAGAGCAACGACCGACGACGTACCAATTAATTTTTGAACAAAATGGAGTCTTAGACTGACACAATAGAGATACACTTCATAAAAGGTTTTGGCTCGTATATAGAGATTTATATGAGAATGATGATTCATAAAGACATACCGATATAAGATTGCCCTGAGTCTGCATGTGTACCATTTTGATTTTGGACAACAGACAGTAAATTTACATGGTTAATGTTTAACTCTATAGTTGCATTTATATTATTCTTGCATAACTGAATTTTCACAACTCCAAAACAAATTGTTGGTGACTTTTGTGAAAGGTTGTCAAATGGTCGTATAGGTCTTGTGAAGGGCTGGCCATAATTTAGTGTTTTTTTTAAGGTAAGGTATTTATGATATTTAGAATATTTAGAAGGGTATTTTAGTAATCTGACTTTTCATGTTTTTGAGTACATGCTTTTATAGTAATATATATATATATATATATATATATATATATATATATATATATATATATATATAAAATAAGCAACATATGTTAGGATATTTCTTTTGTTGGTAAGTGTACATTTTATTTATCTACTTAAAACTTTAGAAAATAAAATATTTGTACTCAACCGATTATTACTCCAAATTGACCAGCATCAGATTCTTTTAGGTAGCACCTGCATTTCACTTCGAAGATAACATGTTTCATAATACTTTCAATTCCTCTAACTTTTTTATGGAAAATCCTATTATTTCTTTCTTGTCATGCGCAAAAGACACAAGCAACCAATGTCAGTGGAAAGACTTCACCTCCAGCAGCACTCTTCCCTCTGTAATGTTTGATTGAACGTTATATTTTATTTTTTGGCTCCACTCCCGACTTTTTTGGGGCAACATAATTTGTCCAAGTTATGAGGAAAATTCTTTGACAGCTCTATGGTTTTATACCACATAAAGTTCCTACATATTGCTTCTATTAGCTTAATCACCTTTTTAGGGAGCACAAAGACCTAAGATCAAAAGATTTAGATAAAAAAAGTATACTCTTAATTACTAGCACTTTTCCAGCATAAAATAGAAACTTAGAGGTCCAAGATTTGATCCTTTCTATCAATCTGTCTAATAGAGACTGGCATTGGACTATAGTCATTCTTTTTGTACTAAGAGGAACCCCAAGTATCTGATTGATAACATCCTTTTTGAAAATTCCATCAGTTGCAAGTAAGCCAACTTAGCTTTGCGAATGGTAATTAAAATCTGGATTGTCCTTTGATGTCCTCAGTAGCTTGGTGAGGTATCTGTTACAATCAAAAGTAGGAAGGGGTTAAGGGATCCCTTGTCCTATCCTTTCTTTTCCCCTTATCTCAATCCTTTTATTATTTATTTATTTATTTATTTTTTTGCATTAAAATTTTTTGACAGCTTCTCATTCATGATTGTGGGGAGTGTATTGGGTGAAAAATCAACGAGATTTAAATTGGCAAAGCTCATAGCTGGGTGAGGTTGAAGCTTCTATTCACAAGCTCTCCAAGGCTCGCTCAGCTCCCGAGGTCAGTGTTGACACCCAATTTTATCCCTTCATTTTTCGCAATTTGGCTATATTTAATTAAAATCGATAATAGTAATTTTTCAAACAAAACTGCATCAGACAACATGCATTTACGTGTGTAATATTATTATTAATCTCCTATTTATATAATATTTATTTAATTGTGACTAAATTACATAATTACATGCATTTAGGTTATTTTTCAAACTACGTGTGCTATTTGTGTAATTTTATGCATTACGACATTATTTAATAATTATTGGTGGCTATTTATATCTAATTAGTATTATTTGTGGTCATCTATATTTATTTATAATTAAATGCAGTTATTTATAATTATTTACAAAATTTCCTATTTTATACTAATTATTTATATTTATAAGTATTTTAATTAAATACTAGTCATTTTGCTATTTTACGATCCCATTTCTATTACATTCAGTCCACGTCATTGCCTTTTGTCCACGTGTACGCCACTTAAGCTCCACCTAAGCTTACACCTCACTAAATACACTCCTAGTACAAGTATACACACGTTTAGCATGAAGTACTACTCTCCAAAGCACGCGTACAACTCAATCTAGCACGTGGTACAACCCCCCAAAGCACATTGTATCTTTACACTTCCGTTATACAATCCTACACGCATATATACACTACATACACGCGCGCCTGCGTGGCCAAATCTGAGCCCTTCGTTATTTTGATCCAACGTCTCACATCACTCCTAACGTTTTTAACATTACAATCCCACCCCCTATCTTCCTAAACCCTAAAACATTACCCCCTCTCATCCTAAACTCAGCGGCCCCGATCCCATTTCCCTCTCTCCCCATTTGCTCATAAATCCGACTCGATACACCCCCAAATCTCCACCATATCTTCGTCGGCTCCTCCGCCATCAACACCGCTATCTCCTCCGCGACCCTTCTCCTCCTTCCTATCCCTGATTACACGGGGACAAATCTCCCTCTCTATTTCTCATTTATCTCGTGGAATCCGGAATAGGAACAAGGAATTGGGTGCGAATCTCGGGCATGACACACGCTGATTCATCACACACAAGGCAAGTAATTAACGATTCAAATCTGAAATGTTGAAAGCGAACAAGAACTGGATCGGGCCAGTCGTAACCCGACCCGACGCCGAAATGGTATCGTCTTTCCTTTTTTCTGTTTCTGTTTTACTTTCGAATCACATGTCTATCCTTAGTTTTGTTCCATGATTATGTGCTAAAGTTGATTAAAATTAATTAAAGACGAGAATTGAACAGTTTCAAATTATATTGGTTGATTGAGGGTGATCAGTTTTAATTATATGCCTGAATTGTTAAAAGCCATTTTTAGCTTAAATCGAGTCCTAAAGCGTCTGTCCGTTTAGTGAATTTGATGTTGAAGAATTTGCTTCGGTTTGGCATTGACATTATAGTCATACTCTCTGCATATGTGAATTTTTTGCTTGATTTCTGAAAAGGGAGAAAGCATGTCTTGTTTGATTACAGATCTTGTGATAACAGAAAATGTGATTCCTAAGTTTGGTTAACAGATTGACAGTATTAATGTACTCTGATTTAGCCCTATTTATGGGAATATGTTAACTGTAATATCTCCCTAGTTTAGACAAATTGACAGCCGGATTTTACTACCTTCCTTATAGGAGATGACTGATTTGTTTTCCTTCTATAGCAAGAGTTTAAAATCCTAACACTTGTTTCCCTGAGCCTATATAAACAGCCTCTCTACACACTGATTAGGGGAGAGCTACACAGACCCTCTGGACACAGCCCCCTCACCTCTCACACACTGGTCTACACCTCTCACACATAGAACTAGGGCAGCTTCTTGCTTTCAGTTCTGAAACTCTGAAATACACACACACAGAACACTTACACATCCCTGAATGATCTGCACACACTTTTACGCACTCCTGAAATCCTGATTCTTTTTTATGTCGTCTCTAGTAGCATACTACTCTCTGTCCCTTTTCTAAAGTATTTGTCACTAAAGGTTTTCCTTCACTTAATAAGCCGAGGCAGAGCCTGATTGTTCTTACTATTGGACGCTGCCTGACATCCCTATTATCACCCTTGTTTTCTGTTGTTTTTTTAAGCTCTGAAGGTATGCATCTTAAAATTGATTTAATGATCTATTGTAGTATCTTGTTGAGGCACTTTTTTGGTTAAACATTATGCTGTTAAATGTGTATGTTGTGTAGGTTGCTTCCAGCCATTACTAACTTTGGTGCAGGTCATTACAGTAGGATAGCCTGGCTATACCAGTACCAAGATTCATTTTTTGTGTTGCAGGTTGTTTGGCAGAGAAGCCTATATCTGGTTCTACTAAGTTTAATTCAAATTAGATGAAGTCCATGCCTCTTCATTCTATTTAACATTCTATCGCATGTAATTAGAAACTTGATTGTTTGAATTGTGTACTTGTTGAGATTATATGCATGTCTTAAGCATCATAAGATGCAACTCTAGTGTTTAAGAGAATTACATCTGCTATACTTTGGCTATAAGTAGCACGTCGGCTAATCAAGGGGCCATTTCTAACTCTTTCTTACTTGTTGTATGTTGAAAAGGCTAAGTTCGTAAGATATGTGAAGTACTAATTTAAAACTGGAGTGTTTGTGTTGAGTTATAATCTGAAATTGTGCATAAAACAGGGTAATAGTAAAGCTTAACCTAATGAGGGGTTGTTTTCATGCCAATATCATAAAATAGGCTAAAAATGCAAATATGTATGAAAACTGAATTATTTCTGCAAAGTGTAGATTTTCTAAATGTAGCAGCTAATTTCATTTCATTAGAAGTGACTGAAAACAAAAACTGGCTTATTTTTGCAAGGGCTAAACTGCTGAATATTTTTAAAACAAGTGTTGTTTTTGTAATCCTAAAATTCTGAATCAGTTTTGAAAGAAATCTACACTCAATTCGTTAATTTCTCCAAGTTAATTAATAGCTTGCGGGGGATCCGGGCTTCGAAGGTCAAGCCATTTGAAATTATATATTATTTTACTCCTAGAAAATTATAATTCATTTATTATTACTTCCTAAATGTCATGTTTACTGCCTACTTAATTATACGTGCGTTTGTTGTTTGTTTATTTCTACTAAAATACTTTTCCAAATTATATATCAACTCATTATTTGATTTGAGTATTTCTATATTTGTATTTTGCTTAACACGTTAACATTTGCTCTATGTGTTATATACTCAACTATATGTGCCTTCAACTATATACGTATCAAATATATACTTCTTACTTTATATCTAATTATTTTAAATGCGACATCACACTAAAGTCGCCACCGAAGTTAAAGGTATGTGACCAATAATGTCATAATGCCATCCTTTAGTGGCGCACATTTTTTTTACTATATGTTTACTTCATATTTTGTTACTTAAAAGTCAACTTGTGTTGATTAAAGTATAATATGACAATATTGGTTAATTTTGCCTATTATTGTAAGTTGTAGCTATATATGTGACATGTTCGCAAATTGAGACTATTTATACTGAACTGTCTATTTTCATATTTTACCTTATTGGCATACATGTCTTCTTTGCTTATATTATTTAATTTTTATTCTCTTAGTTTTCTTACATGTTAAAACCCAATATAGGAATCGGTTGGGAACCACATTTGTGGAACTTAGAAGGTGCCTAACTCCTTCCTTCTAGGTTGACTTGAACACTTACCTGAATCTCTGACTAGTAGATCAACCCGGAGTTATTCTTTAAAATAAAATTAGAAATTAATAGGCGCCTTAATACACCTAGAATTAATTTATTAGGTGGCGACTCCAAACCTCCAACTCCAAACGAGTTACCCCAAGTCGGAAACCACTTTACCTTATTTTAAAGTGGGGTGTGACAGAATGGCGACTCCGCTGGGGATTAAATGTTACTAACCATTACAGTTTTTATATTGGGTTTATTCTTGCTTTGACTATTTTGTATTCAATACTAACTTTTTTTTCTTTTTGCAGGTTTGTAATATTTTATGTTGTGAGATTTTTGATAATGTAATATTTAGTATATTCTTGCATTCCGTTTCATACTCCTCCACTCCTGGAAAATTGATATTTGCACACACACAAACGATTACGTGGATCTCACGGTCGTTTCACTCTAAAAAAAACTCTTTAGGAGGAACGGTTAGAATCTAGTTGGTCCGTGGTACAACCAACAATTCTAAACATTCCCACCCCTTGGTTGTCCGCCTAGGGGAACCATGTCTTTGTCTAGATTAGCCAACTCTTAATAAAGTTTCTTTTTAGGGATCATTCATCATGTTATATCTAGTACCATTTTGACTTCGGCTCATGTCTAAGTCTACTAGTTCACCACATTTGAATGAACCGAACGGGTTTTCGACCCTAAGGGACATTTAAATGTGCTACGTGTGCACCTATTTAAAGTTGAACGTGTCTAATGTAGACCATTTGTTCTCAAAAGTGTGGATCATCCAATTATTTATTTTTGTTGGAGGATGTCACAAGTCACGAAGATTTGAAAATAAATAAAAAAAACAGATCTAAATTGATTTTTCTACTTTTGTGCAACAAAATCAATTATTTATTTCTATAAATGGAAATCGTTATAGAAATCAATTACTTATTTCTATTCGCATATGAAATTTTTTACTTCTATATTCATACAAAACCAATTATTTTATAAAATTATTTTTTTGGGTTACGAACGAAATTAATTTTTCTATTTTATGAAAACCAAATCATAGACTTTACACTAATTTCTTAAAATTTTAATGTTGCAAGATCAATTATTATTCCTATTTACCCAAAAGATGTTATTCTACATTAATACAATAAAGTCAATTATTTTATAAAATTATTTTGTCCACTAATTTTAGGATTATGAGAACAAATGGGATGACGCACGATACACGTTCAATTTTAAATATCATACTCAAACTTAGGAAGACTTAACATCCTTGGCATGTTAAAGTCCATTAGCCAATTTCGTCCAAATGACGCCTATTATGCATCTTATATGTGTTGGTCTTCTTAGGCCTGCCTCCGATACAAGAGAGGTCCCTTGCATTATAAGGAGTGATATATTTTGCATTTTGGTAATTATTACCTCGACACTAACTTATTGTTTTTCGTGTTTAAGTTTTACTCCCACTCCTGAGGTTGACTTGTGCATTCTGGCTGAGCATCAGTACCAGACGAGAACCAAGGGACCAGTTACAACTCCTCTCCCTTCACAAACTAGAAGAAGAGGAAAGCGAAACATCATGACTGATTTGAATAATGCTGCTCTTAGTGACGATAACATTGGGAATAATGGGACACCCCGCAAACTTGCTTTGGTTGGGTATGATGAACATGTTGCTATTTTAGAGCAAAGAATTAAAGAACTTGAAGAGAAACTGATAATTGCCAGTTTACTCGTTCGAAACTCCGCCCATTCAAGGGAATCAGTCGATCCAAGTAGGTCAGCCCGCCCTAATGGAAAGGACCCTATGCACCCAACTGATCCCCCTGTTGCTTTCCAAACTACACAACCAGCTCCTCACCAGACAACACCACCTGCTACCTACCAAAGCGCACCAACCGCCACATATCAAGCACCGCCTCTCTATCCAGCACCACCAGCCACTTATCGAGTACCACTCCCTGCATATCCTACTTACCCAAACATGAACTTACCTCATACCAACACCACATATCCACAGCCTTACAATCCGATGTTCACTGCTGAAACCAAACAACTCACTTCGCCAGTCAAAAACCATGAAAACTATGAATGGGCGGAGAATGAAGCCAATGATGATGGCACAAAAGAGAAAGTTTGTAAGCTGGAAGCAGCCTTTAAGAAGTTTGAGCTAGGCAAAACTACTAAAGGTTTAGCTTATGAAGATTTATGTATCTATCCTACCTTGAAACTGCCAGACGGATACAAGATACCAAAGTTCGACCTGTTCAATGGCACTGGAGGCCCTATGGCACATCTGAGAGCATATTGTGACAAGTTGATTGGAGCAGGGGAAGACGAGAAAGTACGAGTAAAGCTATTTAGCCGAAGCTTGACCGGAGAGGCTTTGAGTTGGTTCTCTAAGCAGAAGCCTGGCACATGGCTCGGCTGGGAAGACATGGCAGCAGATTTTGTAGAACGATTTGGGTACAACACTGAAATGGTACCAGATCGTTTCTACCTGGAAAAATTGAAAAAGAGACCCACAGAAATGTTTAGAGAATATACTACGAGGTGGAGAGCAGAAGCTACCAAGGTGCAACCCACTATGGATGAAAGGAAAATAGTGAACATATTCATCCGCATTCAAGAGGACGTCTATTACGATAAGCTGCTGCATATGAAAAATCAGAAGTTTGCTGATGTAGTGTTGATGGGAGATGACGTAAAAGAAGGGCTGAAAAGTGGAAAGATTATTAACCTAGCTGCACTACAGGCTACTAATAAGGCTCTCCAGTCAGGAAATGTGAGTCTATCCAAAAAGAAGAAAGATGAAGTCTCTTTTGCTGCAACCGTTCAAGACCCTGATTTCAACCACTATTATCAAACACCGCCACCATTTTATTCATACCCTCACATACCACATGAATATCCCGTTTATAATACTCAGCCCACTCGGCCTATATTTCACACCCCAGCACCAAGCCGTCCACCATACCAGCAAAATACTCAACCCAACTACTGAAATGTACCATCATACCCTCCTAGGCCTTGCCCCGAGGCAAACCAAAGACCCAAAAGGATCTACACTCCACTAGCTGAATCTCGCACTCAATTATTCGAAAGATTGAATGCTGCCGGGCTTATCGTCCCGATACCTCAAAAGATGCTAGACAACCCTCCGCCTAACTTTGATTACAGTAAAAGGTGCGCATATCACTCAGGTGGATCGGGGCATAAGACGGAGAAATGTTTTGCATTGAGAGATAATATTCAAGACCTAATAGATGAAAATGTCATTCATTTGAAGGCGCCAAATGTGCACAAAAACCCACTTCCCAATCATGGGGATGAGAAGGTGAATATGATCGACTTCAGCAAAGAAAGCAGTCTGGAAGGCACAATCATAAAAGCAAAAAATAGTGGTTGATGAATACAAGTTTTGCCTGGGGTACATCTTGATTTGCAAAGGAAAAAGTACTACAAAAGATACAAGAGGTTATCATTCACCAGAGCAGTTTGTTCCAACTCTGAAACAAGCATCCTTCTTTTCAAGCTACATGAAAAATCTCGAGGGAGAAAGACTTATCGAAGGTGTTCATGATATAGAAGATGAGCTGACCGGTCTAAAGGAACTATTCATGGAAGAATATGATGCAGCTCCTGGAAAGCATACTGAAGCCTTGAACATTTAGAAAGCTGAAACTGAATCTGCAGCACATTTTGAGCATGCCGAGAACTTTAATGCAAGCTGGGGCATTAGTTGTTTTCTTAAATAAAACATGACTCCGAGTCGTTAGCTTTTATTTTCTTTGTTTTTCAACTTTGTTGCATCGTTGTTTTCTTTCGAAGACTTTTTCTCAATTCCAATAATAAAATCATTTCCATTTTTATTTTAAGTATGCATCATTCACTATCAGCAAAATTATTTTAATTCCATTGAATCTGCGACTGTGATGTAAGGAAGCAGTCCAAAACGATGAGTACAAGCCAGACTACGGTGATTCGATAGAGGACATTCAAGGGACTTCATAGTTAATCGTGGAAATCTTATAGCAGACAACTGAGACAAGAACATATTGAGGAAGATGACTTACAATCCAAGGTGAAACATTAGAAATACATATAAGAAGCAGAATTAGACAATCCTGAATGGATCAAAAGCATACTCGAGCAAGTGAAGCTCATAGATAGCGAAGTATGAATACAAAAAGCAATAACGTGACGAAGGCATTTATCCAGGAAGTTAGAGCAAGACAGTTGATCCTAAAGTGGAATTCTCTAAATCGAGATAAAATTAACAAGATCCTTTGAGATACAATCAAGAGATACTACAAATCGAGCAACATTCATCTTTATTGGATTTGAACTACGTAGCGACCTGATTCCCAAAAGGGGATACATAGGCAGCCTACCCAAGGCACGGTCACTTCATAAGAGAATTCTATTAGACACTAGGGCAGAATTTTTTGAGTTTCCTTCAAAAAATTCAAAGAGTGCATTATAACACACTGGGGCAGAATTTTTGAGGGACCTCAAAAATTCAAGGAAAATACAAGCAGTACACTGGGGCAGAAATTTTGAGCTTCCCTCAAAATTTCATGATGAAAGATCTTTGAGCAGCAAATGGATATAGAGGAGATTATATCCAGACAACGCATCCCGGTTTATAATTCAATGGAATAAATTCACATTACACTTTAAACATTATTTTTCTCAAAACACATGCATATCCCTTTTTGTTATCCCTTTTTGCCCACAGCTCAACTTAGGTTTGATGCTCGAAAAGAGAGATATTACAGATGAGACAATTATACAAGATGCAGCAGCAGAGTGCAGTACAACAAATGCGCAAGTCAACCTCCCCCCAAAATACTCACAAATTTTCTTTGATCGCAGGTTAACACAGGTACCGAGTATACCTAACAACTCTTGCAAAGCAAAATATATCAAGCATAGAATCTGCATCGACGGATATATAGGGTCCGCGTCTGTGGACACGACATCAATTTGAAGAGCATAGAATCCATGTCGGTGGATATATAGGGTCCGCGTTTGTGGACACAACATCATTTGAAGAGCATAGAATCTGCATCAGCGGATATATAACTTCTGCGTTTGTGGACACGACATCAATTTAAGAAGCATAGGGTCCGCGTCTGTGGACATGACATCACTTGACAAGCATAAGATCCATGTCGGTGGATATATAGGGTCCGCGTCTGTGGACATTACATCATTTGACAAGAATAGGATCCACCTATATATAGGGTCCGCGTCTGTGGACATGACATCAATTTGTCAAAAGCATAGAATCCATGTCGGTGGATATATAGGGTGCGCGTCTGTGGACATGACATCATTTGACAAGCATAGGATCCATGTCAGTGGATATATAGGGTCCGCGTCTGTGGACACTACATCATTTGACAAGCATAGGATCCATGTCGGTGGATATATAGGGTCCGCGTCTGTGGACATAACATCAATTTAAAAAAAGCATAGGATCCATGTCGGTGGATATATAGGGTCTGCGTCTGTGGACGTGACATCAATTTGACAAAAGCATAGAATCCATATCGGTGGATATATAGGGTCCGCGTCTGTGGACATGACATCATTTGACAAGCATAGGATCATGTCGGTGGATATATACAGTCCGCGTCTGTGGACATTATATCATTTGAAAAGCATAGGATCCATGTCGGTGGATATATAGGGTCCGCATCTGTGGACATGACATCAATTTGACAAGCATAGGATCCATATCGGTGGATATATAGGGTCCGCGTCTGTGGACATGACATCATTTGACAAGCATAGGATCCATGTCGGTGGATATATAGGGTCCGCGTCTGTGGACATGACATCAATTTGACAAAAGCATAGAATCCATGTCGGTGGATATATAGGGTCCGCGTATGTGGGAATGACATCATTTGACAAGCATAGGATATGCGTCGGCGGATATATAGGGTCCGCGTCTGTGGACATGACATCATTTGACAAACATAGGATCCATGTCGGTGGATATATAGGGTCTGCGTGTGTGGACCTTACATCGATTTGAAGAGCATAGAATCCATGTCGGTAGATATATAGGGTCCGCGTCTGTGGACATGACATCAATTGGACAAGCATAGAATCAGCATCGGTGGATATATAAGGTCTGCGTTTGTGGACAGTTCAGCAATTTGAAGCAGAGTAAGGTCTGCGTTTGTGGACATAGTTCAGCAGTTTGGAGCAGTAAGGTCCGCGTTTGTGGATAGACCGACTATTGATCAGGCATAGAATCTGCGATTGTGGATAATAGGGTCCGCGTTTGTGGGCAGTTCAACCATTGAAGGAACACAGGATCCGTGCCTATGGATACAGTTCAACATTGAAAGCAACATAAGTATTGAAGAGCATATGATCTGTGTCACTGGATGGAAAGTTTGGAGTCTACATCTGTGGATGAGACATCAATCAAACAAGTGCAAGACAAAACAACCCTCCGGCTCAACAGAGAAGTTTACTTTACTTTATCTTTATATTTATCGCATTTATCATGATTTTGCTGCAGGGAACTCCCCGATCTCTCGACAAACCCTTGTGCCATACTCTCACGCCTACTCCCAAAATCACGGCCAATTAGGCAACCGCAAAACCTCAAAAACATACAAAGCAAAGCCTAACCCTACATACAATGCCTTTTGCTACACCCGCAAGCTACCTACCTTTCCGAGTTCCATGCTACAATTCCATACTCACATCAGCGATCTACCTAATCCATCCTTGTCGATTGGACTTCGGTTTCGTATTCCTTCCTAATTCGTGCCCACCTGCGTCAATCGTGCATATTTTCGTGCTTAATCGTGCCCGTCCGTTTGAATCGTGCACATTCATAAAACTCGCTGCCCAAATGTTTCCAAGCTCATTCAAGGCAATATTGAAGGCGAGATGACCCATTTATCAAGATGAAGTGGAAACTATGTCCGTGTAAACTCCTCTTTATGGGTGTGTCGTGCACCACATCTTCATAACTATGATGATTATAAGCCTCTTTTTCCGCGCTCGATCTATTGATGTTATCTCATCTTCGACAATGCCTTTGCTTAATTCTTTATTCATCTTGCCAAAAGGCAAAGCATACATTGAATCTAAACTATACTTATTTGGAAAAGTTTTAGTCTTTACATCCAAAATCGTGCGTCATAAACATCTCACACAGGCAACATGCCATTCTAGAACTACACACGGCCTGATTCTCGTTAAACCTGAGATATGTAGGCAACTCAGAGACCGGGGTTTGGCCAAAAACACCCCGAAACTCCCATTCTTTCCCTTTCAATCTTTTTTCCTACCAGTCGTGACAAAATTGGTTATTCCGTCAACCATCTTTGCCCGAAGACTCTTTCATCATCCCCGGACAAAGAGGGGCAGCTGTTGACACCCAATTTTGTCCCTCCATTTTTCGCAATTTGGCTATATTTAATTAATATCGATAATAGTAATTTTCCAAACAAAACTGCATCAGACAACATGCATTTACGTGTGTAATATTATTATTAATCCCCTATTTATATAATATTTATTTAATTGTGACTATATTACGTAATTACATGTATTTAGGTTATTTTTCAAACTACGTGTGCTATTTGTGTAATTTAATTTATAACGACATTGTTTAATAATAATTGGTGGCTATTTATATCTAATTAGTATTATTTGTGGTCATCTATATTTATTTATAATTAAATGCAGTTATTTATAATTATTTACAAAATTTCATATTTTATACTAATTATTTATATTTATAAGTATTTTAATTAAATACTAGTCATTTTGCTATTTTACAATCCCATTCCTATTACATTCAGTCCACATCATTGCCTTTTGTCCACGTGTACGCCACTTAAGCTCCACCTAAGCTTACACCTCACTAAATACACTCCTAGTACAAGTATACACACGTTTAGTATGAAGTACTACTCTCCAAAGCACGCGTACAACTCATTCTAGCACGTGGTACAACCCCCCCAAAGCACATTGTATCTTTACACTTCAGCTATACAATCCTACACGCATATATACACCACATACACACGCGCCTGCGTGGCCAAATCTGAGCCCTTCGTTATTTTGATCCAACGTCTCACATCACTCCTAACCTTTTTAACATTACAATCCTACCCCCTATCTTCCTAAACCCTAAAACATTACCCCCTCTCATCCTAAACTCAGCAGCCCCGATCCCATTTCCCTCTCTCCCCCTTTGCTCATAAATTCGACTCGATACACCCCCAAATCTCCACCATATCTCCGTCGGCTCCTCCGCCATCAACGCCGCTATCTCCTCTGCGACCCTTCTCCTCCTTCCTATCCCTGATTACACGGGGACAAATCTCTCTCTCTATTTCTCGTTTATCTCGTGGAATACAGAATAGGAACAAGGAATTGGGTGCGAATCTCGGGCATGACACACGCTGATTCATCACACACAAGGCAAGTAATTAACGATTCAAATCTGAAATGTTGAAAGCGAACAAGAACTGGATCGGGTCAGTCGTAACCCGACCCGACGCCGAAATGGTATCGTCTTTCCTTTTTTCTGTTTCTGTTTTACTTTCGAATCACATGTCTATCCTTAGTTTTGTTCCATGATTATGTGCTAAAGTTGATTAAAATTAATTAAAGACGAGAATTGAACAGTTTCAAATTATATTGGTTGATTGAGGCTGATCAGTTTTAATTATATGCCTGAATTGTTAAAAGCCATTTTTAGCTTAAATCGAGTCCTAAAGCGTCTGTCCGTTTAGTGAATTTGATGTTGAAGAATTTGCTTCGGTTTGGCATTGACATTATAGTCATACTCTCTGCATATGTGAATTTTTTGCTTGATTTCTGAAAAGGGAGAAAGCATGTCTTGTTTGATTACATATCTTGTGATAACAGAAAATGTGATTCCTAAGTTTGGTTAACAGATTGACAGTATTAATGTACTCTGATTTAGCCCTATTTATGGGAATATGTTAACTGTAATATCTCCCTAATTTAGACAAATTGACAGCCGGATTTTACTACCTTCCTTATAGGAGATGACTGATTTGTTTTCCTTCTATAGCAAGAGTTTAAAATCCTAACACTTGTTTCCCTGAGCCTATATAAACAGCCTCTCTACACACTGATTAGGGGAGAGCTACACAGACCCTCTGGACACAGCCCCCTCACCTCTCACACACTGGTCTACACCTCTCACACATAGAACTAGGGCAGCTTCTTGCTTTCAGTTCTGAAACTCTGAAATACACACACACAGAACACTTACACATCCCTGAATGATCTGCACACACTTTTACGCACTCCTGAAATCCTGATTCTTTTTTATGTCGTCTCTAGTAGCATACTACTCTCTGTCCCTTTTCTAAAGTATTTGTCACTAAAGGTTTTCCTTCACTTAATAAGCCGAGGCAGAGCCTGATTGTTCTTACTATTGGACGCTGCCTGACATCCCTATTATCACCCTTGTTTTCTGTTGTTTTTTTAAGCTCTGAAGGTATGCATCTTAAAATTGATTTAATGATCTGTTGTAGTATCTTGTTGAGGCACTTTTTTGATTAAACATTATGCTGTTAAATGTGTATGTTGTGTAGGTTGCTTCCAGCCATTACTAACTTTGGTGCAGGTCATTACAGTAGGATAGCCTGGCTATACCAGTACCAAGATTCATTTTTTGTGTTGCAGGTTGTTTGGCAGAGAAGCCTATATCTGGTTCTACTAAGCTTAATTCAAATTAGATGAAGTCCATGCCTCTTCATTCTATTTAACATTCTATCGCATGTAATTAGAAACTTGATTGTTTGAATTGTGTAATTGTTGAGATTATATGCATGTATTAAGCATCATAAGATGCAACTCTAGTGTTTAAGAGAATTACATCTGCTATACTTTGGCTATAAGTAGCCCGTCGGCTAATCAAGGGGCCATTTCTAACTCTTTCTTACTTGTTGTATGTTGAAAAGGCTAAGTTCGTAAGATATGTGAAGTACTAATTTAAAACTGGAGTGTTTGTGTTGAGTTATAATCTGAAATTGTGCATAAAACAGGGTAATAGTAAAGCTTAACCTAATGAGGGGTTGTTTTCATGCCAATATCATAAAATAGGCTAAAAATGCAAATATGTATGAAAACTGAATTATTTCTGCAAAGTGTAGATTTTCTAAATGTAGCAGCTAATTTCATTTCATTAGAAGTGACTGAAAACGAAAACTGGCTTATTTTTGCAAGGGCTAAACTGCTGAATATTTTTAACACAAGTGTTGTTTTTGTAATCCTAAAATTCTGAATCAGTTTTGAAAGAAATCTACACTCAATTCGTTAATTTCTCCAAGTTAATTAATAGCTTGCGGGGGATTCGGGCTTCGAAGGTCAAGCCATTTGAAATTATATATTATTTTACTCCTAGAAAATTATAATTCATTTATTATTACTTCCTAAATGTCATGTTTACTGCCTACTTAATTATACGTGCGTTTGTTGTTTGTTTATTTCTACTAAAATACTTTTCCAAATTATATATCAACTCATTATTTAATTTGAGTATTTCTATATTTGTATTTTGCTTAACACGTTAACATTTGCTCTATGTGTTATATACTCAACTATATGTGCCTTCAACTATATACGTATCAAATATATACTTCTTACTTTATATCTAATTATTTTAAATGCGACATCACACTAAAGTCGCCACCGAAGTTAAAGGTATGTGACCAATAATGTCATAATGCCATCCTTTAGTGGCGCACATTTTTTTTACTATATGTTTACTTCATATTTTGTTACTTAAAAGTCAACTTGTGTTGATTAAAGTATAATAAGACAATATTGGTTAATTTTGCCTATTATTGTAAGTTGTAGCTATATATGTGACATGTTCGCAAATTGAGACTATTTATACTGAACTGTCTATTTTCATATTTTACCTTATTGGCATACATGTCTTCTTTGCTTATATTATTTAATTTTTATTCTCTTAGTTTTCTTACATGTTAAAACCCAATATAGGAATCGGTTGGGAACCACATTTGTGGAACTTAGAAGGTGCCTAACTCCTTCCTTCTAGGTTGACTTGAACACTTACCTGAATCTCTGACTAGTAGATCAACCCGGAGTTATTCTTTAAAATGAAATTAGAAATTAATAGGCGCCTTAATACACCTAGAATTAATTTATTAGGTGGCGACTCCAAACCTCCAACTCCAAACGAGTTACCCCAAGTCGGAAACCACTTTACCTTATTCTAACCATTACAGTTTTTATATTGGGTTTATTCTTGCTTTGACTATTTTGTATTCAATACTAACTTTTTTTTCTTTTTGCAGGTTTGTAATATTTTATGTTGTGAGATTTTTGATAATGTAATATTTAGTATATTCTTGCATTCCGTTTCATACTCCTCCACTCCTGGAAAATTGATATTTGCACACACACAAACGATTACGTGGATCTCACGGTCGTTTCACTCTAAAAAAAACCCTTTAGGAGGAACGGTTAGAATCTAGTTGGTCCGTGGTACAACCAACAATTCTAAACATTCCCACCCCTTGGTTGTCCGCCTAGGGGAACCATGTCTTTGTCTAGATTAGCCAACTCTTAATAAAGTTTCTTTTTAGGGATCATTCATCATGTTATATCTAGTACCATTTTGACTTCGGCTCATGTCTAAGTCTACTAGTTCACCACATTTGAATGAACCGAACGGGTTTTCGACCCTAAGGGACATTTAAATGTGCTACGTGTACACCTATTTAAAGTTGAACGTGTCTAATGTAGACCATTTGTTCTCAAAAGTGTGGATCATCCAATTATTTATTTTTGTTGGAGGATGTCACAAGTCACGAAGATTTGAAAATAAAAAAAAAAAAACAGATCTAAATTGATTTTTCTACTTTTGTGCAACAAAATCAATTATTTATTTCTATAAATGGAAATCGTTATAGAAATCAATTACTTATTTCTATTCGCATATGAAATTTTTTACTTCTATATTCATACAAAATCAATTATTTTATAAAATTATTTTTTGGGTTACGAACGAAATTAATTTTTCTATTTTATGAAAACCAAATCATAGACTTTACACTAATTTCTTCAAATTTTAATGTTGCAAGATCAATTATTAGTATTATTTACCCAAAAGATGTTATTCTACATTAATACAATAAAGTCAATTATTTTATAAAATTATTTTGTCTACTAATTTTAGGATTATGAGAACAAATGGGATGACGCACGATACACGTTCAATTTTAAATATCATACTCAAACTTAGGAAGACTTAACATCCTTGGCATGTTAAAGTCCATTAGCCAACTTCGTCCAAATGACGCCTATTATGCATCTTATATGTGTTGGTCTTCTTAGGCCTGCCTCCGATACAAGAGAGGTCCCTTGCATTATAAGGAGTGATATATTTTGCATTTTGGTAATTATTACCTCGACACTAACTTATTGTTTTTCGTGTTTAAGTTTTACTCCCACTCCTGAGGTTGACTTGTGCATTCTGGCTGAGCATCAGTACCAGACGAGAACCAAGGGACCAGTTACAACTCCTCCCCCTTCACAAACTAGAAGAAGAGGAAAGCGAAACATCATGACTGATTTGAATAATGCTGCTCTTAGTGACGATAACATTGGGAATAATGGGACACCCCGCAAACTTGCTTTGGTTGGGTATGATGAACATGTTGCTATTTTAGAGCAAAGAATTAAAGAACTTGAAGAGAAACTGACAATTGCCAGTTTACCCGTTGGAAACTCCGCCCATTCAAGGGAATCAGTCGATCCAAGTAGGTCAGCCCGCCCTAATGGAAAGGACCCTATGCACCCAACTGATCCCCCTGTTGCTTTCCAAACAACACAACCAGCTCCTCACCAGACAACACCACCTGCTACCTACCAAAGCGCACCAACCGCCACATATCAAGCACCGCCTCTCTATCCAGCACCACCAGCCACTTATCGAGTACCACTCCCTGCATATCCTACTTAACCAAACATGAACTTACCTCATACCAACACCACATATCCACAGCCTTACAATCCGATGTTCACTGCTGAAACCAAACAACTCACTTCGCCAGTCAAAAACCATGAAAACTATGAATGGGCGGAGAATGAAGCCAATGATGATGGCACAAAAGAGAAAGTTTGTAAGCTGGAAGCAGCCTTTAAGAAGTTTGAGCTAGGCAAAACTACTAAAGGTTTAGCTTATGAAGATTTATGTATCTATCCTACCTTGAAACTGCCAGACGGATACAAGATACCAAAGTTCGACCTGTTCAATGGCACTGGAGGCCCTATGGCACATCTGAGAGCATATTGTGACAAGTTGATTGGAGCAGGGGAAGACGAGAAAGTACGAGTAAAGCTATTTAGCCGAAGCTTGATCGGAGAGGCTTTGAGTTGGTTCTCTAAGCAGAAGCCTGGCACATGGCTCGGCTGGGAAGACATGGCAGCAGATTTTGTAGAACGGTTTGGGTACAACACTGAAATGGTACCAGATCGTTTCTACCTGGAAAAATTGAAAAAGAAACCCACAGAAATGTTTAGAGAATATGCTACGAGGTGGAGAGCAGAAGCTACCAAGGTGCAACCCACTATGGATGAAAGGAAAATAGTGAACATATTCATCCGCATTCAAGAGGACGTCTATTACGATAAGCTGCTGCATATGAAAAATCAGAAGTTTGCTGATGTAGTGTTGATGGGAGATGACGTAAAAGAAGGGCTGAAAAGTGGAAAGATTATTAACCTAGCTGCACTACAGGCTACTAATAAGGCTCTCCAGTCAGGAAATGTGAGTCTATCCAAAAAGAAGAAAGATGAAGTCTCTTTTGCTGCAACCGTTCAAGACCCTGATTTCAACCACTATTATCAAACACCGCCACCATTCTATTCATACCCTCACATACCACATGAATATCCCGTTTATAATACTCAGCCCACTCGGCCTATATTTCACACCCCAGCACCAAGCCGTCCACCATACCAGCAAAATACTCAACCCAACTACTGAAATGTACCATCATACCCTCCTAGGCCTTGCCCCGAGGCAAACCAAAGACCCAAAAGGATCTACACTCCACTAGCCGAATCTCGCACTCAATTATTCGAAAGATTGAATGCTGCCGGGCTTATCGTCCCGATACCTCAAAAGATGCTAGACAACCCTCCGCCTAACTTTGATTACAGTAAAAGGTGCGCATATCACTCAGGTGGATCGGGGCATGAGACGGAGAAATGTTTTGCATTGAGAGATAATATTCAAGACCTAATAGATGAAAATGTCATTCATTTGAAGGCGCCAAATGTGCACAAAAACCCACTTCCCAATCATGGGGATGAGAAGGTGAATATGATCGACTTCAGCAAAGAAAGCAGTCTGGAAGGCCCAATCATAAAAGCAAAAAATAGTGGTTGATGAATACAAGTTTTGCCTGGGGTACATCTTGATTTGCAAAGGAAAAAGTACTACAAAAGATACAAGAGGTTATCATTCACCAGAGCAGTTTGTTCCAACTCTGAAACAAGCATCCTTCTTTTCAAGCTACATGAAAAATCTCGAGGGAGAAAGACTTATCGAAGGTGTTCATGATATAGAAGATGAGCTGACCGGTCTAAAGGAACTATTCATGGAAGAATATGATGCAGCTCCTGGAAAGCATACTGAAGCCTTGAACAATTAGAAAGCTGAAACTGAATCTGCAGCACATTTTGAGCATGCCGAGAACTTTAATGCAAGCTGGGACATTAGTTGTTTTCTTAAATAAAACATGACTCCGAGTCGTTAGCTTTTATTTTCTTTATTTTTCAACTTTGTTGCATCGTTGTTTTCTTTCGAAGACTTTTTCTCAATTCCAATAATAAAATCATTTCCATTTTTATTTTAAGTATGCATCATTCACTATCAGCAAAATTATTTTAATTCCATTGAATCTGCGACTGTGATGTAAGGAAGCAGTCCAAAACGATGAGTACAAGCCAGACTACGGTGATTCGACAGAGGACATTCAAGGGACTTCATAGTTAATCGTGGAAATCTTATAGCAGACAACTGAGACAAGAACATATTGAGGAAGATGACTTACAATCCAAGGTGAAACATTAGAAATACATATAAGAAGCAGAATTAGACAATCCTGAATGGATCAAAAGCATACTCGAGCAAGTGAAGCTCATAGATAGCGAAGTATGAATACAACAAGCAATAACGTGACGAAGGCATTTATCCAGGAAGTTAGAGCAAGACAGTTGATCCTAAAGTGGAATTCTCTAAATCGAGATAAAATTAACAAGATCCTTTGAGATACAATCAAGAGATACTACAAATCGAGCAACATTCATCTTTATTTGATTTGAACTGCGTAGCGACCTGATTCCCAAAAGGGGATACATAGGCAGCCTACCCAAGGCACGGTCACTTCATAAGAGAATTCTATTAGACACTAGGGCAGAATTTTTTGAGTTTCCTTCAAAAAATTCAAAGAGTGCATTATAACACACTGGGGCAGAATTTTTGAGGGACCTCAAAAATTCAAGGAAAATACAAGCTGTACACTGGGGCAGAAATTTTGAGCTTCCCTCAAAATTTCATGATGAAAGATCTTTGAGCAGCAAATGGATATAGAGGAGATTATATCCAGACAACGCATCCCGGTTTATAATTCAATGGAATAAATTCACATTACACTTTAAACATTATTTTTCTCAAAACACATGCATATCCCTTTTTATTATCCCTTTTTGCCCACAGCTCAACTTAGGTTTGATGCTCGAAAAGAGAGATATTACAGATGAGACAATTATACAAGATGCAGCAGCAGAGTGCAGTACAACAAATGCGCAAGTCAACCTCCCCCCAAAATACTCACAAATTTTCTTTGATCGCAGGTTAACACAGGTACCGAGTATACCTAACAACTCTTGCAAAGCAAAATATATCAAGCATAGAATCTGCATCGACGGATATATAGGGTCCGCGTCTGTGGACACGACATCAATTTGAAGAGCATAGAATCCATGTCGGTGGATATATAGGGTCCGCGTTTGTGGACACAACATCATTTGAAGAGCATAGAATCTGCGTCAGCGGATATATAACTTCTGCGTTTGTGGACACGACATCAATTTAAGAAGCATAGGGTCCGCGTCTGTGGACATGACATCACTTGACAAGCATAAGATCCATGTCGGTGGATATATAGGGTCCGCGTCTGTGGACATTACATCATTTGACAAGAATAGGATCCACCTATATATAGGGTCCGCGTCTGTGGACATGACATCAATTTGACAAAAGCATAGAATCCATGTCGGTGGATATATAGGGTCCGCGTCTGTGGACATGACATCATTTGACAAGCATAGGATCCATGTCAGTGGATATATAGGGTCCGCGTCTGTGGACACTACATCATTTGACAAGCATAGGATCCATGTCGGTGGATATATAGGGTCCGCGTCTGTGGACATAACATCAATTTAAAAAAAGCATAGGATCCATGTCGGTGGATATATAGGGTCTGCGTCTGTGGACGTGACATCAATTTGACAAAAGCATAGAATCCATATCGGTGGATATATAGGGTCCGCGTCTGTGGACATGACATCATTTGACAAGCATAGGATCATGTCGGTGGATATATACAGTTCGCGTCTGTGGACATTATATCATTTGAAAAGCATAGGATCCATGTCGGTGGATATATAGGGTCCGCATCTGTGGACATGACATCAATTTGACAAGCATAGGATCCATATCGGTGGATATATAGGGTCCGCGTCTGTGGACATGACATCATTTGACAAGCATAGGATCCATGTCGGTGGATATATAGGGTCCGCGTCTGTGGACATGACATCAATTTGACAAAAGCATAGAATCCATGTCAGTGGATATATAGGGTCCGCGTATGTGGAAATGACATCATTTGACAAGCATAGGATCTGCTCGGCGGATATATAGGGTCCGCGTCTGTGGACATGACATCATTTGACAAACATAGGATCCATGTCGGTGGATATATAGGGTCTGCGTCTGTGGACATGACATCGATTTGAAGAGCATAGAATCCATATCGGTAGATATATAGGGTCCGCGTCTGTGGACATGACATCAATTGGACAAGCTTAGAATCCGCATTGGTGGATATATAAGGTCTGCGTTTGTGGACAGTTCAGCAATTTGAAGCAGAGTAAGGTCCGCGTTTGTGGACATAGTTCAGCAGTTTGGAGCAGTAAGGTCCGCGTTTGTGGATAGACCGACTATTGATCAGGCATAGAATCTGCGATTGTGGATAATAGGGTCCGCGTTTGTGGGCAGTTCAACCATTGAAGGAACACAGGATCCGTGCCTATGGATACAGTTCAACATTGAAGCAACATAAGTATTGAAGAGACATATGATCTGTGTCACTGGATGGAAAGTTTGGAGTCTACATCTGTGGATGAGACATCAATCAAACAAGTGCAAGACAAAACAACCCTCCGGCTCAACAGAGAAGTTTACTTTACTTTATCTTTATATTTATTGCATTTATCATGATTTTGCTGCAGGGAACTCCCTGATCTCTCGACAAACCCCTGTGCCATACTCTCACGCCTACTCCTTAAATCACGGCCAATTAGGCAACCGAAAAACCTCAAAAACATACAAAGCAAAGCCTAACCCTACATACAATGCCTTTTGCTACACCCGCAAGCTACCTACCTTTCCGAGTTCCATGCTACAATTCCATACTCACACCAGCGATCTACCTAATCCATCCTTGTCGATTGGACTTCGGTTTCGTATTCCTTCCTAATTCGTGCCCACCTGCGTCAATCGTGCATATTTTCGTGCTTAATCGTGCCCGTCCGTTTGAATCGTGCACATTCATAAAACTCACCGCCCAAATGTTTCCAAGCTCATTCAAGGCAATATTGAAGGCGAGATGACCCATTTATCATGATGAAGTGGAAACTATGTCCGTGTAAACTCCTCTTTATGGGTGTGTCGTGCACCACATCTTCATAACTATGATGATTATAAGCCTCTTTTTCCGCGCTCGATCTATCGATGTTATCTCATCTTCGACAATGCCTTTGCTTAATTCTTCATTCGTCTTGCCAAAAGGCAAAGCATACATTGAATCTAAACTATACTTATTTGGAAAAGTTTTAGTCTTTACATCCAAAATCGTGCGTCATAAACATCTCACACAGGCAACATGCCATTCTAGAACTACACACGGCCTGATTCTCGTTAAACCTGAGATATGTAGGCAACTCAGAGACCGGGGTTCGGCCAAAAACACCCCGAAACTCCCATTCTTTCCCTTTCAATCTTTTTTCCTACCAGTCGTGACAAAATTGGTTATTCCGTCAACCATCTTTGCCCGAAGACTCTTTCATCATCCCCGGACAAAGAGGGGCAGCTGTTGACACCCAATTTTGTCCCTCCATTTTTCACAATTTGGCTATATTTAATTAATATCGATAATAGTAATTTTCCAAACAAAACTGCATCAGACAACATGCATTTACGCGTGTAATATTATTATTAATCCCCTATTTATATAATATTTATTTAATTGTGACTATATTACGTAATTACATGTATTTAGGTTATTTTTCAAACTACGTGTGCTATTTGTGTAATTTAATTTATAACGACATTGTTTAATAATTATTGGTGACTATTTATATCTAATTAGTATTATTTGTGGTCATCTATATTTATTTATAATTAAATGCAGTTATTTATAATTATTTACAAAATTTCCTATTTTATACTAATTATTTATATTTATAAGTATTTTAATTAAATACTAGTCATTTTGCTATTTTACGATCCCATTTCTATTACATTCAGTCCACGTCATTGCCTTTTGTCCACGTGTACGCCACTTAAGCTCCACCTAAGCTTACACCTCACTAAATACACTCCTAGTACAAGTATACACACGTTTAGTATGAAGTACTACTCTCCAAAGCACGCGTACAACTCATTCTAGCACGTGGTACAACCCCCCCAAAGCACATTGTATCTTTACACTTCAGCTATACAATCCTACACGCATATATACACCACATACACACGCGCCTGCGTGGCCAAATCTGAGCCCTTCGTTATTTTGATCCAACGTCTCACATCACTCCTAACCTTTTTAACATTACAATCCTACCCCCTATCTTCCTAAACCCTAAAACATTACCCCCTCTCATCCTAAACTCAGCAGCCCCGATCCCATTTCCCTCTCTCCCCCTTTGCTCATAAATTCGACTCGATACACCCCCAAATCTCCACCATATCTCCGTCGGCTCCTCCGCCATCAACGCCGCTATCTCCTCTGCGACCCTTCTCCTCCTTCCTATCCCTGATTACACGGGGACAAATCTCTCTCTCTATTTCTCGTTTATCTCGTGGAATACAGAATAGGAACAAGGAATTGGGTGCGAATCTCGGGCATGACACACGCTGATTCATCACACACAAGGCAAGTAATTAACGATTCAAATCTGAAATGTTGAAAGCGAACAAGAACTGGATCGGGTCAGTCGTAACCCGACCCGACGCCGAAATGGTATCGTCTTTCCTTTTTTCTGTTTCTGTTTTACTTTCGAATCACATGTCTATCCTTAGTTTTGTTCCATGATTATGTGCTCAAGTTGATTAAAATTAATTAAAGACGAGAATTGAACAGTTTCAAATTATATTGGTTGATTGAGGCTGATCAGTTTTAATTATATGCCTGAATTGTTAAAAGCCATTTTTAGCTTAAATCGAGTCCTAAAGCGTCTGTCCGTTTAGTGAATTTGATGTTGAAGAATTTGCTTCGGTTTGGCATTGACATTATAGTCATACTCTCTGCATATGTGAATTTTTTGCTTGATTTCTGAAAAGGGAGAAAGCATGTCTTGTTTGATTACATATCTTGTGATGACAGAAAATGTGATTCCTAAGTTTGGTTAACAGATTGACAGTATTAATGTACTCTGATTTAGCCCTATTTATGGGAATATGTTAACTGTAATATCTCCCTAGTTTAGACAAATTGACAGCCGGATTTTACTACCTTCCTTATAGGAGATGACTGATTTGTTTTCCTTCTATAGCAAGAGTTTAAAATCCTAACACTTGTTTCCCTGAGCCTATATAAACAGCCTCTCTACACACTGATTAGGGGAGAGCTACACAGACCCTCTGGACACAGCCCCCTCACCTCTCACACACTGGTCTACACCTCTCACACATAGAACTAGGGCAGCTTCTTGCTTTCAGTTCTGAAACTCTGAAATACACACACACAGAACACTTACACATCCCTGAATGATCTGCACACACTTTTACGCACTCCTGAAATCCTGAATCTTTTTTTATGTCGTCTCTAGTAGCATACTACTCTCTGTCCCTTTTCTAAAGTATTTGTCACTAAAGGTTTTCCTTCACTTAATAAGCCGATGCAGAGCCTGATTGTTCTTACTATTAGACGCTGCCTGACATCTCTATTATCACCCTTGTTTCCTGTTGTTTTTTAAAGCTCTGAAGGTATGCATCTTAAAATTTATTTAATGATTTGTTGTAGTATCTTGTTGAGGCACTTTTTTGGTTAAACATTATGCTGTTAAATGTGTATGTTGTGTGGGTTGCTTCCAGCCATTACTAACTTTGGTGCAGGTCATTACAGTAGGATAGCCTGGCTATACCAGTACCAAGATTCATTTTTTGTGTTGCAGGTTGTTTGGCAGAGAAGCCTATATCTGGTTCTACTAAGCTTAATTCAAATTAGATGAAGGCCATGCCTCTTCATTCTATTTAACATTCTATCGCATGTAATTAGAAACTTGATTGTTTGAATTGTGTACTTGTTGAGATTATATGCATGTATTAAGCATCATAAGATGCAACTCTAGTGTTTAAGACAATTACATGTGCTATACTTTGGCTATAAGTAGCCCGTCGGCTAATCAAGGGGCCATTTCTAACTCTTTCTTACTTGTTGTATGTTGAAAAGGCTAAGTTCGTAAGATATGTGAAGTACTAATTTAAAACTGGAGTGGTTGTGTTGAGTTATAATCTGAAATTGTGCATAAAACAGGGTAATAGTAAAGCTTAACCTAATAAGGGGTTGTTTTCATGCCAATATCAGAAAATAGGCTAAAACTGCAAATATGTATGATAACTGAATTATTTCTGCAAAGTGTAGATTTTCTAAATGTAGCAGCTAATTTTGTTTCATTAGAAGTGACTGAAAACGAAAATTGGCTTACTTTTTCAAGAGCTAAACTGCTGAATATTTTTAAAACAAGCGCTGTTTTTGTAATCCTAAAATTCTGAATCAGTTTTGAAAAAAATCTACACTCAATTCGTTAATTTCTCCAAGTTAATTAATAGCTTGCGGGGGATTCGGGCTTCGAAGGACAAGCCATTTGAAATTATATATTATTTTACTCCTAGAAAATTATAATTCATTTATTATCACTTCCTAAATGTCATGTTTACTACCTACTTAATTATACGTGCGTTTGTTGTTTGTTTATTTCTACTAAAATACTTTTCCAAATTATATATCAACTCATTATTTAATTTGAGTATTTTTATATTTTTATTTTGCTTAACACGTTAACATTTGCTCTATGTGTTATGTACTCAACTATATGTGCCTTCAACTATATAGGTATCAAATATATATTTCTTACTTTATATCTAATTATTTTAAATGCGACATCACACTAAAGTCGCCACCGAAGTTAAAGGTATGTGACCAATAATGTCATAATGCCATCCTTTAGTGGCGCACAATTTTTTTACTATATGTTTACTTCATATTTAGTTACTTAAAAGTCAACTTGTGTTGATTAAAGTATAATATGATAATATTGGTTAATTTTGCCTATTATTGTAAGTTGTAGCTATATATGTGACATGTTCGCAAATTGAGACTATTTATACTGAACTGTCTATTTTCATATTTTAACTTGTTGGGATACATGTCTTCTTTGCTTATTTTAGTTAATTTTTATCCTCTTAGTTTTCTTACATGTTAAAACCCAATATAGGAATCGGTCGGGAACCACATTTGTGGAACTTAGAAGGTGCATAACCCCTTCCTTCTAGGTTGACTTGAACACTTACCTGAATCTCTGACTAGTAGATCAACCCGGAGTTATTCTTTAAAATTAAATTACAAATTAATAGGTGCCCTAATACACCTAGAATAATTTATTAGGTGGCGACTCCAAACCTCCAACTCCAAACGAGTTACCCCAAGTTGGAAACTACTTTACCTTATTTTAAAGTGGGGTGCGACAGTCAGTTGCCTCGAGCACGAAACGGATGATGGCCACGAGCTGGCCACATGGGGCGATTGGAAGATATCCATGACGAGGCGAAAGATTCACCCCTCGTAGAAGATTTTGCTCAACGAGTCCTCAGTTCTATAACTGCCGACCGTTGCCCACGACTTAAATGAGGAGATCGTGGACAGACCACGATCAAACGTAGAGTAAATGCCAACAATCACAATAAATGTTGCCCTCGTCCTTGAAAGGTATAAATAGCCTTGTAAATATGATGTAAGGCATCCAGAAATATATAAAACACACATATACTTTGTCTTCAATTTCTTGTCTCATTTTTCCTATTTAAATTCTTGTCTTTTCAGTGGCTTTGATACGAATAATTGCTTGTTAACCCCGTATAAATTCGATTTGTTGATCTAATCAGATTTAGGCCAACACAAATTGGCGCTGTATGTGAGGATCTGGCAATAATGTTCGTTCCAAAATCATATTCTTAGGTTTACAGGTTAACTCTTGTCAACATCATCCAATGGCAGATAACACCAACACCTCTGATAACATAACTATCCAAACCCCTGACCCATCTACTAGCGTCACCTCGTCAGGGGATGGAACGCCTATAAACCTGCCAAGCTTAACACCACCTGGTTTAACACCACCTGGTTTAATGCCACTTGGTTTAATACCACCTGGTCTAATGCCACCTAGCTTAATGCCTCGCAGCCTGACACCCGCTGCTTTGATTCCTTCAACAGGCTTAAATCTCTTAATTGGTGTTATTCCACCAACTGATCCGCTGTCATCAAGTTCAAATGACCCATTTCAATTGTACATAATGGCAACTTTGCAACGGCTTCAAGAGCAGTTCGCTGCTTTCTCTAGAAAATTGGAGGAACGCATCAAACCCTGTTGAGCCCACGCTCAATGGAAGCATCCTGCACGTTGTTCCTACGGGCACAACAACAGGGGGACTTCCAAATGGCGCTGCATCTGGGGGCTTTGGCTTTGCGCCACTGGGAAATCAACCCTTCGAGGCAGCCCCAACGGTGGCTGAAACTAGCGTTCCATCGAACTTTGAAAAGTGGAAAAATAATTCGAGGCCAGCATGGAAAAACGGCTCGAAAATGTCCCTGGGGTCAAGAAGCCTCAAAGAGCAATAGATATTGAAAATGCAGATGACAACCTTTTAAGCTCGAAGCCACTCCTGCCCTCATCCCCAAGCACTTCAAGTTGCAAATCTTGAAGAAATATGATGGAACGATTGATCAATTCAATCACATATTTCAATACATGGCTATGGTGAAGAGCAGGGAAAGAAAAACAGGTTGTTGAAGAGGAAGAAGTGGAGGATATTGAATTTGATGATTTTGGTGAAGATGATGAGATGGCAGATGCTGAGGAGGTTGCTCCTAAATCTAAGAAAAGAAAAGTTGTTCAAGGACGGGTAACAAGAAGTTCTGCTAAGGCTGCAGAAAAGTCTGCTAAGAGGACCAGGTCCTCCAAAAGCATTGTTGTGTCTGAAAGTTCTGCTAGTGACTGTGATGAGTCTTTTGCTGGAGATGAAAGTGACAGTGAAGCTGAGGGAGCTGAGACTGTACATTGTGTTCATGATGACATGTTGACCAGGAAGGTGTTGAAAGGTAGAGTACTATCTGATGTGCAAGAAGAAGGGATGCTATGGTTGCTGCAAAAACTGCATGCTCAGGGCAGGAGGGACATGGTCCTTAAGATCTCTGGCAGGTGTGCAATGGGGATGGTGCAAGAGTTCTACAAGAACTGCTCCATCAAAGAAGACAGGATTACTACCTCTGTTAATGAAAATATGATTATGTTTGATTCAAGGGAGCTTGGTGAGCTGTTGGGGATTCCTTTTACTGGGTATGACAACTATGTCAAGAAGGTTTGGCCTGACTTGACAAACTTGCCAACTGATCTGGAGATCACTAGGAAGTTTGCTGAGAATGAAGGGGAAGAGAAACCCAGGGCTGTGCAGAAGAGTGAGATGCACCCACAGCACCAAGTGTTATTCGAGTTTGGGAACAAGATTGTGATGCCAAGGCAGGAGAAAAGAAGTATTGCCAGTTTGATGGACTTGGTCCTTATGGAACTGTTGGACACTGAAGAGCAGATCAATTGGCCCAGCTTTATGATCCACCTGATAAAAAGGGTGATTTCTGAGAAGAGAAAGCATTCCTTGCCGTTTGGCTTTATTTTAACTGATGTGTTTGCAAAACTGAAGATTCCCTTGGAAGGGGTAGTGAAGGCTACAAAGAAGGAAAATTTGGCGGTGCCACATTGATAAGTTGTGATTTGCCAGTTCAGGCTGATCCTCCACAGGCTGGTGTTGGGAGGCAGCCATTGAACAACAAAGTGAGGGCACTTAGGCAACAAGTTGCTATTCAGGCTGCTGAGATAGCAAGGTTGGAAGAGGAGAAGAATTACTGGAAGGCAGAGGCCTCAAAGGCAAAGGAGACCAATGAGGGAATGCTCAAGCAGATGTTTGAGTTGCTTAACAAGTCTCAGGGACCTGGTCCTTCCACATCCTGACCACCTTACCCTTTAGCCATCTTTTGTCTAGTGGGATTTAGCCTAGTCTAGTACCTTAGCCTTTTTCTTCTTTAGTCTTTGGATAATTATGTAGTACTTGCTTGTATCCCCTTATTTCATCTTTTGGTTTAATGAATTGTCTTTGATGGCTAATATCATTGTCTTGCAGTTGCTTTAATATGATTTATATTTGCATTTTGAGTTGCCTCAATGGCCATGTGCTGATTAATGCTAACACTTGAGTTATATTTTTTATGCAACCTTTCCAATGATGCCAAAAGGAGGAAGAGTAAGTTGATTTTGCATGAAGTTATACCTAATTGAAAATCTGTTCCTTAATGATGAATTAATTGTCTTTTTGAGCTTAAGTTGTACTTCAGGACATTAAGGATATGCAACTATGCTTATGAATTTGTCATCATCAAAAAGGGGGAAATTGTTAGCTTGGATAAGCTTGGAGTTTTGACTGATGACTGAGGAACGGATTCAAAGGACCTGTTCCTTTGAATCACTGTAGCAGAATAGATAATTCATGCAAAATCGTTTAAGTTGAGATATTATTATATATCCTAAAACTGACGTATATCTTGATAATTATGCAGCTCTAAACAGATACGAAAAGATTGCATACATACAAGGATAAGGATAGAAGATCCGGATTCTAAAGAGTAGAACCCAATTAGGAGTCAAATTCATGGGAGCTTTGGAGTTCTAATTGCTCAAGACTTCTTGGCTGCTGGAGCTATAAAACGTGGAGCATATCAGCCATTGAAGTATATACAAATACAGAGAGCATCGAGCAAAAGCTTAAAAGAGTCATTAGCTTATTTGTTTAATCAGTTAGCTATAGTAGAACTAAGTTAGAACCTGTTCCTTAGATTGAATCTTGTAAAAGTTCAAGTCTTAGTTCAATTGTAGTAAGCAAAAATCCAGTTGTAAACTTTCTGGTTCAAGTCGTGGACATGACACAACTTCACTGATCGTGAGAAAGATCAGTAAAGGATTAGAGTTAGTCCTAGGTTAGTAAGAGTGAGTCTTGTAACCAAGTGGGTCTTTTTACATAGTGAAGTTGAAATCCTACTTGAGAAGTAGGTCGTGGTTTTTTGATCCCGAGTCAAGGGGTTTTTCCACGCTAATATCTGGTGTTCAATTACTTACAGTTTTAATTCCGCATATCGTATAGTAAAGGAACACATTTTAAGGAACTGATCCTTAAAATAGTAAAGTGGTGTAATCGTGGGAAATATCAAGGTATCTCTTCTTTCGTACTCTTAGATGTCTAGTCTGGATAGCTCTAAACCTACTATATTGGGTAGTGAGCTGTAATTTCTTTTGTACAGCTTAGAGTTATCATTATATCTGTGGTTTTTTTAAGTCTTATTCTTATTTATGAGTTGGATTTATATTCATTTTCCTAATTTAGTTGTTAGGGGTTCGCCCGACGGGTCTAGGGTAGGATGTCGGGTGCCCGCACGGTCTAGCCAGATTTCGGGGCATGTCAGTTGGTATTAGAGTGTGGTTTAGAGTCTATCCAGACTAAGACAGTGTCTAGTAGAGGTATGTTGACATCCGTACTTATCTACTAGAGGCTATGATGGCATTTAGGAAGTTTCACTTCCTTCTATTCTGATCGTGGGTCGGTCTGGGATGCAAAAGTATTTTCGTTAATTCCTTCGTGGTAATTGTGAACCCTCGTGCGACAAATCAGTTGGCGGTATGAGTTCAAGACGAAGCAGTCTAGCCTGGGGCTAGAGCTACTCAAGCCCCGAGAGTTGTGGATCGTCCTGACGATCCAGTTGCGCAGGTCCCAGCTGTACAAGCTCGCGATGGGCAAGGGAGCAGGGCCTTATGGTTCCCTTGTCTCTCTACGATGCTTTTACGAGAATCTTGGCGACGTAGATACCGTAAGAACCTATTCTTCGCTAGGTAAGTTATCAGGTTGCCGCAGATGCAAACGTTCAGTCTCAGGGAGCTCCTATTCCAGTTCTTAATATTGCCGCAGTAAATTATGTTCCGGATGCAGCATGTGTTGTGCCTCAAGTTATTCTGGCTGGTAAGCTAGCCTTGATCAATGGCTCGGTCCGAGTGTCTGAAGAGGCTGCATTATTCTAACTAATTGAACCTTCTGATATTCTTAAGCCATGCATCAGATAATCCCTGTATAAATTTTTTTAAAATAAAATGATGTCAGTGTATCTTTCAGTAAAACGACCTTAGGTAGTCGTTTCAAAAGTTAGGGCTCTGATTGGCGTGCCGATAATTTTAAAATTTTCGTTAGGTCCATTGGGACTTATCTATAAAATTGGAGCTAAATCAGACCTCCTTGGTAGGCATCGGAAGAAGGTTTCAGTTTTTATTGTCGATAAATATTAAAAAGAGATTTTCGAGCTCGGTTTTGGCGAATGAGCTCCGATTCGAAATCCGAAAGCGTTGTTGGGTTCGTATGATTATTTATGACTTTTGTAAACTTTCGAAAGTTTGTTCGGCTAGTTTTCGCTAAAATGCCCAAAGTTAAGTAATTTGACCTTTTTCCATTTAAATTCGCATCTTAAGTTTCGGGAACCCGTTTTGAGATCTGCCTTAGCGAGTATGCTACATATATTTTGTATAACTTGTATGCAAAAGTTGAAATTATTTGGAATATCGTAGGGTACCCTTTTAATTTTTGTCACGAAAAGAAAAGAAAAGAAAAAGAGAAAACGACAAAATAGGAAAAGATAGAATAAGAGGGAGGCGGTGGGTCATATGATCCCTTAGCAAACAACAAGCAACATAGAAAAAATCGAACAAAAATAGAAAATGCAAAAGTTGACGCAGAGAAAGAAAAAGCCAGAAAATGAGAAAAGAGCCGGAGAAAAGATAGGAGTTTTACTCCGAAACATCCAGGTAATGATGTTAATTCATTATTTGAGTTTATTACGTGTGTTTGAATATATTTTAACGCTAAAAATTGAGATATTAGACATCATTTTAATAAGTTCAATTAATAGTTTAAAGAAAAAATTGGAGCTCGATAGTGTAATTGATTATATATTCGTACTCAGTAAGTTATGGGCAATATATAAATGTTATTTATTTAGGTTTTGGTTATGTGACCTTAAACCCTGTACATAGGCCTGGCCTACGTATTGCGTATGCGAATAGGGTATCAAGTTCCTAACCGGATTGCATTAAGATGTGAGGAATGAAGTCTTTAGTCTGATTTAATATATTTTTTTGCTTATTGAATAGAGTGGGATCGTTAGGCAACGAAAAAAAAGGATTAAGCGGTTGTTGATTAGAAATGCTAACTTTTGGAAGAGGTAAGTGTTTATATCTATTTCTTTTGAGGCCCTTGGCCTTGTGGATATTCTACCACGTGTTCCTTACGTGTGTAGCTGCCGACAGGCGTACTCATTACACCTTAGTTTTGAATTTACATTGTATATTATATGTTATGCCCTGTTGTTGGTATTGCATTGAGCATATAAGTATTGCAGTCTGGTTTTGAGGATTGCATATAGTTCCCGATTGGCGATGAGAGTCCCGCACCGGTCAAGGGTCATTATTGCATATACTTCCCAGTTGGCGATGACAGTCCCGCACCGGTGAAGGGTCATTATTGAATTTACTTCCCGGTTGGCGATAAGAGTCCCCCGTGGGTGAAGGATCATTATTGCATATACTTCCCGGTTGGCGATGAGAGTCCCGCACCCCGCACCGGTGAAGGGTCATTATTGCATATACTTCCCAGTTGGCGATGAGAGTCCCGCATCGGTGAAGGATCATTATTGCATATACTTCCCGGTTGGCGATGAGAGTCCCGCACTGGTGAAGAGCCATTATTGCATATATTTCCCGGTAATCGGTGAGAGTCCCGATCCGGTAAAATCTCATTATTGCATATACTTCCCGGTGTGCGATGAGAGTCCCGCACCGGTGAAGGGTCATTATTGCATATACTTCCCGGTTGGCGATGAGAGTCCCGCACCGCTGAAGGGTCATTATTGCATATATCTCCTGGTAGACGATGAGAGTCCCGCGCCGGAGATAGGTATCAGGCTTATGCGACTGCAGTGCATCGTACCGCATTTATCCCATTTTATTGCACCGCATACTGACTATTGTGTGTATTGTGTTGTGATTTATGTATGCGGTATGTATACTATGCCGTGGACATATCTCAGTTTGTCTATATATTTCTGTCTCGTATTCTGGGTTGGGGGGATCGGATTGCACGACGCAACGGGATAAATATATGGATCGGGTTGCACGTCTGCACGTCGCAACGGTATAAATATATGGATCGGATTGAACACCGCGACGGTATGAATATATGGATCGGGTTGCACGCACCAACAAGATGAATATATGGATCAAGTTGCACGCCGCAACATGATGTATTTCTGATTGTTGATATGTTCGGGATACCTATATGTTTTGGCTATCTTACGTTCCTAGTTGTTAATGAGTTTATCATTCCATACATGTTTCTAACTATTATCTGGCTCTGCCTTTTTATGGTTTCACTCGTGTTTTCAGTTGTTATCTGGCTCTGCCTTTTTATAATTTAAATAAGAGGAATTTGGTTTATCTGTTTCTTTTTCCTGGCTAGCTATCCTATACTTTGAGGTGGCTAGTCTGCCCTACTTATTGAGTCCTTTTGACTCACCCTTGTTTGTTGTTTGTTTCTTGTCTATCTATTTCGTTTCGGCAGGTTCGCTCTAGGATTGAGTTCGCCACGTTGTGAAGGAGCGAAGACGACTTCAGTAGTCAGAGTGAGCCCGTTTTTATTCAGGATGGCCACCGGTGTTGTGGTTATTATTTCAGTTGCATTTTGCTCCCTTCAGGAGGTATCTGTCTTCTTTTGTACTCTTAGATGTCTAGTCTGGATAGCCCTAAACCTAGTATGTGGGTAGTTAGCTGTAATTTCTTTGTACAGCTTAGAGGTATCAGTACATTTGTGCTTTTTCTAAGTCTTGTTCTTATTTATGAGTTGGATTCATATTCATTTTCCTAATTCAGATGTTAAGGGTTAGCCCGACGGGTCTAGGGGAGAATGTCGGGTGCCCGCACGGCCTAACCAAAAATTCGGGTCATGTCAGTTAGTATTAGAGCCCGGTTTAGTGTCTATCCAGACTAAGACAGTGTCTACTAGAGTCTCGCTGATGGGTACGTAGACGTCCGCACTTATGTACGAGAGGCTATGATGGCATTTAGGAAGTTTCACTTCCTTCATTTCTGATCGTGCGTCGGTCTAGGATTCAAAAGTATTTTCGTTAATTCGTTAATTCCTTCGTGGTAATTGTGAACCCTCGTGCGACAAATCAGCAAACGGTATGAGTTCAAGACGAAGCAGTCTAGCCTGGGGCTAGCACCGACGAAGCCCCAAGAGTGTTTGATCGTGCTGACGATCTAGTTCGGAGGTCCTAGCTATACGAGCTCGCGATGGGTAAGGTAGCAGGGCCTTGTAGTTCCCTTGGCTCTCTACGATGCTTTTATGAGAATCTTGGCGACGCGGATACCGCAAGAACCTATTATTCTTTAGGCAGCTTATCAGTTTGCCGCAGATAGAGACGTTCGGTCTCAGGGAGCTCCCGTTCCTATTCTTAATGTTTTCGCAGTAAATTATGTTCCGGAGGCAGTATGTGTTGTGCCTCTAGCTATTCTGGCCGGTTAGCTAGCCCAGGGAATAGCTCGGTCTGAGTATTCGAAAAGGCTGCATTATTCTACCTAATTGAACTTTATGATGTTCTTAGGCCATGCATCAAATAATCCCTATGTAAGTTTTTTTAAAATAAAATGATGTCAGCGTATCCTTCAGGCTCTTGATTATATCGAGCAGTATGGTGTTGATTGGATTATGAGATTCTAGTTCGTGCCACCTTCTATTATTATATCAAATTAGTTTACCTCTGTTCTCGGAAATTCTGTGTTGGTTGGATTATGGGATTCTAGTTCATCACCATCAGAGAGTGTCGTTGGTTCTTCCGGTGTAAAGTGGTTAGTAAGTAATATTCGATCTACATATCTCCTCTTGGTTCAAAATGCTAGTAAAGTCATGTTATCCTATGAGCTTATCTGGGTTATAAAAGGTTTTTTGGTAAATTGCCAGAGTTCCCTTCTTATTGGGCGGTCAAATTGGCATAGATGTTGTTCCATAAAGCTCATTTAATGTCTATTTCTTCAATTGCGATTGTTCAGTTAGCCTGACTAGTAAGTAGTCTACCTCTGGTAGCCAAATAAATAAGAAGAAGAGCTTCCTAAAGCTCTAATTATTTCTATCCTCAGTCCATTGCCATCACTTCTTTGTTGGCACTGGTGAGGTTAGGCTGTCAGTAACCTATTATGATGTTCCTTGCGTTGAGCCAGAGTGTGTGCCAAGGCAGCCGGGTAAGCACATTGTCGTTTTTCAAGGCTACTAAGGGTATGAGAGGCGTCATTTAACCTTTGATTTGATCCATCAGGCGGTGGTGCTTATAGAAAATGTATGGAGTTGTGAACTCGAGTGTTTTAGCTGTTTGGCAACTCGAGAGAGTAATTTGGTAGCTCAGGTCTGAGCCGCGTTCTCTATTTAGCTAAGTCTTCTTTAATCCAGCACGTTGTGCGAGGATGACTATTTCTATTTAAATTAGTTGTATGAGTTTATGCTCTATGTGGAGGAGTTTTCCTCTAATTGATACCGAATCCTAATATTAAATCCCTAAGGCGTTGTTCAAGCGTGAGCTAATTCTTAGTTCCATCGACTTGTTCTATATCGAAAAGAATATCGACGAGGTGATTTGTCGGCGGAATCATGATTATCCATCCAGAGTTTCGTGTATCTTTGTTTCGAAAATGTAGAACTCTCCTATCGTGACCATGGAAGGATCAACTTAGTTAAAATATGATGGGCAATGGTGTTATCACATTATCCAGATATGTTTTATTCCAACAGTTTGGCGTTCGTGTCATAATTCTGATTCTGCAATCATGAGATAATGTCTGTGGAGTAGCTTATGAAGGTTGTGCAAGTTCTTTTGTTATCTGTGCAAATTTTTCTTTAGACTTAGGCTCGTTCGAGGACGAATGAGAGTTTAAGTGGAGGAGAATGAAACTTCCTTAGGTATTCGTTTCGAAAGTTAGGACACCGATTGGCGTGCCGATAATTTTAAAATTTTTGTTAGGTCCATTGGGACTTATCTATAAAATTTGAGCTAAATCTGACCTCGTTTGGTAGGCATCGGAAGAAGGTTTCAGTTTTTATTGTCGATAAATATTAAAAAGAGATTTTCGAGCTCGGTTTTGGCGAATGAGCTCCGATTCAAAATCCGAAAGCGCCGTTGGGTTCGTATGATTATTTATGACTTTTGTGAACTTTCGAAAGTGAATTTTGGAGTTGTTCGGCTAATTTCCACTAAAATGCCGAAAGTTAAATAATTTGACCTTTTTCCATTTAAATTCGCATCTTGAGTTTCGGGAACCCGATTTGAGATCCTCCTTAGCAAGTATTCTACATATATTTTATATAACTTGTATGCAAAAGTTGAAATTATTTCGAATATCGTAGGGTAACGTTTTAATTTTTTTCACCAAAAAAAAGATAAAAAAAAGAGAAAACGACAAAATAGGAAAAGATAAAATAAGAGAGAGGCGGTGGGTCATATGATCCCTTAGCAAACAACATGCAACAAAGAAAAAATTGAATAGAAACATAAAATGCAAAAGTTGACGTAGTGAAAGATAAAGCAAGAAAATGAGAAAAGAGCCGGAGAAAAAATAGGATTTTTACCCCAAATATCCAGGTAATGATGTTAATTCATTATTTGAGTTTATTACGTGTGTTTGAATATATTTTAACGGTAAAAATTTGGATATTAAACATATTTTTAATAAGTTCAATTAATAGTTTAAAGGGTCAATTGGACCCCGATAGTGGAATTGATTATATATTCGTACTCAGTATGTTATAGGCAACATATAAATATAATTTATTTAGGATTTGGCTGTGTGACCTTAAATCATGTACATAGGCCTGGCCTACGTATTGCGTATGCGAATAGGGTATCAGGTTCCTAACAGGATTGCCCTAAGATGTGAGGAATGAAGTCTTTAGTCTGATTTAATATATTTTTCTGCTTATTGAATAGAGTGGGATCGTTTGGCAATGAAACCAAAGGATAAAGCGGCTGTTAATTAGTAATTCTAACTTTTGCAAGAGGTAAGTGTTTATATCCATTTCTTCTGAGGCCCTTGGCCTTGTGGATATTCTACCACGTGTTCCTTACGTGTGTAGCTGCCAACAGGCGTACTCATTACGCCTTAGTTTTGAATTTACATTGTATATTATACGTTATGCCCTGTTGTTAGTATTGCATTTAGCATATGAGTATTGCACTCTGGTTTTGAGCATTGCATATACTTCCCGATTGGCGATGAGAGTCCCGCACCGGTGAAGGGTCATTATTGCATATACTTCCCGGTTGGCGATGAGAGTCCCGCACCAGTGAAGGGTCATTATTGCATTTACTTCCCGGTTAGCGATGAGAGTCCCGCGCCGGTGAAGGATCATTATTGCATATACTTCTCGGTTGGCGATGAGAGTCCCGCACCGGTCAAGGGTCATTATTGCATATACTTCTTGGTTTGCAATGAGAGTCCCGCACTGGTGAAGGGTCATTATTGCATATACTTCCCGGTTGGTGATGAGAGTCCCGCACCGGTGAAGGGTTATTATTGCATATACTTCCCGATTGGCGATAAGAGTCCCGCACTGGTGAAGGGTCATTATTGCATATACTTCCCGGTTGTCGATGAGAGTCCCGCATCGGTGAAGGGTCATTATTGCATATAATTCCCGGTAATCGGTGAGATTCCCGAGCTAGTAAAATCTCATTATTGCATATGCGGTGAAGGGTCATTATTGCATATAATTCCCGGTAATCGGTGAGATTCCCGAGCTAGTAAAATCTCATTATTGCATATACTTCCCGGTTGGAGATGAGAGTCCCACACCAGTGAAGGTTCATTATTGCATATACTTCCTGGTTGGCGATGAGTGTCCCGCACCGGTGAAGGGTCATTATTGCATATATCTCCTAGTAGACGATGAGAGTCCCGCGCCAGAGATAGGCATCAGGCATATGTGACTGCACTGCATCATACCGCATTCATCCCATTTCATTGCACCGCATACTGACTATTGTGTGAATTGTGTTGTGTTTTATGTATGCGGTATGTATACTATGTAGGGGACATATCTCAGTTTGTCTATATATTTCTGGCTCGTATTCTGGGTTGCGGGGATCGGGTTGCACGGTGCAATGGTATAAATATATGGATCGGGTTGCACGCCTGCACGTCGAAACGGTATAAATATATGGATCGGATTTAACACCGCGATGGTATGAATATATGGATCGGGTTGCACACACCAACAGGATGAATATATGGATCGGGTTGCACGCCGGAACAGGATGTATTTCTGATTGTTGATATGTTCGGGATACCTATGTTCTGGCAATCTTACGTTCCTGGTTGTTAATGAGTTCGTCATTCCATACGTGTTTCTAATTATTATCTGGCTCTGCCTTTTCATAATTTAAATAAGAGAAATTTGGTTTATCTGTTTCCTTTCTCCCTTGCTAGCTATCCTATTCTTTGAGGTGGCTAGTCTACCCCACTTATTGAGTCCTTTTGACTCACCCTTGTTTGTTGTCTGTTTCTTGTCTATCTATTTCGTTTCGGCAGGTTCGCTCCAGGATTGAGTTCGCCACGCTGTTAAGGAGCGAAGACGACTTCAGTTGTCAGGGTGAGCCAGCTTTTATTCAGGATGGCCACCGGTTTTGTGGTCATTATTTCAGTTGCATTTTAGTCCCTTCAGGAGGTATCTGTCTTCTTTTATACTCTTAGATGTCTAGTCTGGATAGCCCTAAACCTAGTATGTTGGGTAGTTAGCTGTAATTTCTTTGCACAGCTTAGAGGTATCAATACATCTTTGCTTTTTCTAAGTCTTGTTCTTATTTATGAGTTGCATTCATATTCATTTTCCTAATTCAGACGTTAAGGTTTCGCCCGGCGGGTCTAGGGGAGGATGTCGGGTGCCCGCACGGCCTAGCCGAAAATTCAGGTCGTGTCATTTAGGCTCTTGGTTATCTCGAGCAAAATGGTGTTTATTATACTGCTTTCCAGTTTCAGGGTCCTGCCTTGAATTGGTGGACCGCTATCTTATTAGCTAACTTGGTTCAATTTTTCTTCTAGATTCGTGGAAAAGTTCCTTTCGTGTTGCGAGCTAGATGAAGAGTGTCGCTAGTTTGAGTGGATTAGACAGGGTAGCCTGTTGGTTAGCATGTTGGTTTCAGAATATGAGATTGAATTCTATAGAATGGCTGGTTATGCATTAGAACTAGTCCATGAGCCTTTCGAGAGATTCAAAGATTTATTGATGACCTTTCTTTTTCCTTGAGATCCCAGATGGCTCAAGAGATTGAGGTCGGGATTTCATTTGATATTGTCATTGATATTGCTCGAAGGTACAAGGCATACCATAAGTTAGAGTAGGAAGAGTTGGAGTAGGAGAGCAAGAGATCCTGTGGCCCTAGTGGGCATGCATGGTACCTTATTTGGATGTAAGGGTTCTGATTATTTTGAGAGGTCATCTTCCAGGTTATCTCAGCTTGTGTCACGTGATTCTTAGAGTGCGCCAGTAGCTCGTCAAGATCAGATTCAGACTTTTCTTAACAGCTATCAACAATCTTTCCAACTTCAATTTTCAGCGAAAAGGTGTTATCATTGTCGTGAGTCTGGCTATCCTTTGAGGAGTTTTTCCTTACTCCGGCAAGTAGGCAGTCATCCTTTCTCTTGTCATCAGGCACCTGCATAGTCGCAGGAAATTTTATTTAGATATTTATCAACCAGAGATATGCCCTCATTCGATAGAGGTCGAGAGGGTGGTGGCAGTGGTTCTTCTAGAAGTAATTATCAGGGTAGCGGCTCGGCTCAGCCACAGAGGCAGTTCTAAGAACTACCAGTCTGGCAGGATGTTGAGGTATCTGATGTAGTGGACCCAAGTATTTCTTCCTCACTTATATGTGCGTTAGCTTTGTTCTTCCAATCGATTTGGAAATGGTTGTCTTATCATTTTTCCATGTTTTTCTTGGATGTCATTTTTATTAAGAATCGGTTACGGTAGAGGGGTGAGCTTCTTGTATGATTTATTCCTGGCATTTCTGAGATCCTCCTAGTTGATCTGGTTTAAATGTGAGAAATTTGAGAGAGAGTGTCGGCATTGTCTGCTTGGCATCATGTTGTACCACTTTCTCTAATTATGTCAAGTCAATCTATCTCTCTTTGGAATTCAGTGTTGATAGGATGGTGGGATTCTTAATCGTCACCCTCAGAAAGTGTTATCATTTCTTCCGGTACAAAGTGATTAGTAAGTAATATTCGATCTACGTATCTCTTTTTAGTTCAAAATGCTAGTAAAGTCATGTTATCCTATGAGCTTATCTGGGTTATAAAAGGGTTTTCTGGTAAATTATCTGAGTTTTCTTCTTATTGGGAAGTTAAATTGGCGTGGATGTTTTTCCATAAAGCTCACTTAATATCTATTTCTTCAATTGCGACTCTTTGGCTAGCTTGACTTGTAATTAGTCTAGCTCTGGTAGCCAAGCAAATAAGAAGATGAACTTCCTAAAGCTTTAATTATTCCTATCCTCAGTCCATTGTCATCTCTTCTTCGTCTGACACTAGTGAGCTTCGGCGGTTAGTAGTTTATTCTGATGTTCCATGTGTTGAGCTAGAGTTCGTGTCAAGGTAGCCGAGTAAGCACATTGTTGTGTTTTAAAGCTACTAAGCGTAATAGAGGCGTCATTGGACCCCCTGAGTTGATCGATCATGCGGTGGTGCTTATGAAAAAGGTATGGAGTTGTGAACTTGAGAGTTGCATTTGTTTGGCAACTCGAGAGAGTAATTTGGTAGCTCAGGTTTGAGCCGCGTTCTCTTTTTAGCTAAGTCTTCCTTAATCCAGCAGATTGTGAGAGGATGACTATTTCTATTCAGATTAGTTGTATGAGTTTATGCTCTAAGTGGAGGAGTCTTCCTCCAATTGATACCGAATCCTAATATTAAATCCCTAAGGCGTTGTTCAAGCATGAGCTAATTCTTAGTTCCATCGACTTGTTCTATATCGTAAAGTATATCAACAAGGTGATGCATCCGCAGAATCGTATTAATCCATCCAAAGTTTCGTGTATCTTTGTTTCGAAAATGTAGAACTCTCCTCTCGTGATCAAGGAAGGATCAGCTTAATCAGAATAAGTGGGCAATGGGGGTTATGATATTATCCAGCTATATTTTTATCCAAGAATTTGATGTGCGTGTTATAATTCTGATTCTGTAATCATAAGATAATGCCCATGGCGTAGTTTATGAAGATTGTTCAGGTTCTCTTCTTATCTGCGTAAATCTCGCTTTAGATTTAGGCTCGTTCGAGGACGAACGAGAGTATAAGTGGAGGAGAATGAAACGACCTCGGTCAATCGTTTCGGGAGATAGGACTTCGATTTACATGCCAATAATTTTAAAATCTTCGTTAGGTCCATTGGGACTTATCTATAAAATTTGAGCTAAATCAGACCTCGTTTGGTAGGCATCTGAAGAAGATTTCTATTTTTATTGTCGATAAATATTAAAAAGAGGTTTTCGAACTCAATTTTGGCGAACGAGCTTCGATTCGAAACCCGAAAGTGCCGTTAGGTTCGTATGATTATTTTGTGACTTTTGTGATTTTTCAAAAGTGAATTTCAAGGTTTTTCGACTAGTTTCCGCTAAAATGCCGAATGTTAAATAATTTGACCTTTTTCCATTTAAATTCGCATCTTGTGTTTCGGAAATCCAATTTGAGATCCACCTTAACGAGTATGCTACATATATTTTGTATAACTTGTATGCAAAAGTTGGAATTATTTCGAATATCGTAGGGTACCGTTTTAATTTTTGTCACGAAAAAAAAAGAAAATAAAAGAAAAGAAAAAGAGAAAATGAAAAAAAAGGAAAGGAAAGAAATTGAAAAGTTAGGCGGTCAGCTAAGGATGAGAAGTTACAATTTAAAACAGAAACGTGCGAACAGAAACAACAGAATGAGGCAGTGAAATATGTAAAGAGAGAAATGCCAGAAAATGAGAAAAGAGCCGGAAAAAGATAGAATTTTCACCCCAAAACATTCAGGTAATGATCTTAATGCATTATTTGAGTTTATTACGCGTGTTTGAATATATTATAATGTTAAAAATTGGGATATTATACATCGTTTTAATAAGTTCAATTGATAGTTTCAATGGTCAATTGAACCTCGATAATGGAATTGATTATATATTCGTACTCAGTGAGTTATAGGCAACATATAAATGTAATTTATTTAGGGTTTGGTTATGTGACTTTGAACCCAGTACATAGGCCTGGCCTGCGTATTGCGTATGCGAAATAGGGTATCAGGTTCCTAACCGAATTGCCCTAAGACGTAAGGAATGAAGCGTTTGGCCTAATTTAATATATTTTTCTTCTTATTGAATAGAGTGGGATCGTTTGGCCATGAATCCAAAGGACAAAGCGGTTGTTGATTAGCAGTGCTAACTTTTGGAACAAGGTAAGTGTTTGTATCCATTTCTTTGGAGGCCTTGGCCTTGTGGATATTCTACCATGTGTTCCTTACGTGTGTAGCTGTCGATAAATGTACTCATTATGCCTTAGCTTTGAATTTACATTGTATATTATATGCTATGCCCTGTTGTTGGTATTGCATTGAGCATATGAACATTGCACTCTGGTTTTGAGCATTGCATATACTTCCCGGTTGGCGATGAGAGTCCCGCACCGGTGAAGGGTCATCATTGCATATACTTCCCAGTAATCGATGGGAATCCCGAGCCGGTGAAGGGTCATCATTGCATATACTTCCCGGTAATCGATGAGAGTCCCGAGCCGGTGAAGAGTCATCATTGCATATACTTCCCGGAAATCGATGAGAGTCTCGAGCCGGTGAAGGGTCATTATTGCATATACTTTCCGGTACCGAGCCGGTTAAGGATCATTATTGCATATATCTCCTGGTAGACAATGAGAGTCCCTCGCCGGAGATAGGTATCAGGCATATGTGACTGCATTGCATCGTACTGCATTCATCCTATATCATTGCACAACATACTGACTATGGTGTGTATTGTGTTGTGTTTTATGTATGAGGTATGTATCTATGTCGTAGACATATCTCAATTTGCATATATATATATATATATTTCTGGCTCGTATTCTGGATTGCGGCGATCGGTTTGCACGCCGCAACGGTATAAATATATGGATCGGGTTGCACGCCGCAACGGTATAAATATATGGATCGGGTTGCACGCTGCAACAGTATAAATATATTGATCAGGTTGAACACCGCGACTGTATGATGTATTTCTGATTTTTGATACGTTCGGGCTACCGATATGTTCTGGCTATCTTACGTTCCTGGTTGTTAATGAGTTTGTGATTCCATACGTGTTTCTAGTTATTATCTGGCTCTGCTTTTTTATAATTTAAATAAGAGGAATTTGGTTTATCTGTTTCTTTTCTCCCTGGCTAGTTATCCTATCCTTTGAGGTGGCTCGTCTGCCCCACTTATTGAGTCCTTTTGACTCACCCTTGTTTGTTGTTTGTTTTTCACTATCTATTTCGTTTTGGTTGTTCGCCCCAGGATTGAGTTCACCACGTTCTGAAGGAGCGAAGACGTCTTCAGCTGTCAGAGTGAGCCAACTTTTATTTCAGATGGCCATCAGTTTATTGTTTATTATTTTAGTTGCAGTTTGCTCCCTTCAGGAGGTATTTGTCTTCTTTCGTACTGTTAGATGTCTAGTCTGGATAGCTCTAAACCTAGTATGTTGGGTAGTTAGCTGTAATATCTTTTGTACAACTTAGAGGTATCAACATATCTGTGTTTTTTTTTCTAAGTCTTATTCTTATTTATGAGTTGGATTTATATTCATTTTCCTAATTCAGTTGTTAAGGGTTTTCCTGACGGGTCTATGGGAGGATGTCGGGTACCTGCATGGCCTAGCCGGATTTCGGGTCGTGTCATGTTAGTTGTTGAATGTGGATTGCAATGGTTTAATTGAGCATTTATAGGAGTAAAGAGGTAACCGAAACGTTCGTTTGGAAGTTACTGTTGTAGTTGTTAAGTGTATTGTACTTAGTAGCCGTTCTATGTATTTTTCAAATTTATAGGTGACTGTTCGTTGGAGCCGTTCATAACTTCATTGCATCATTTGAAACTAATCTGGACGGATGTTCCGAACATATGTTGCTGATTTTGCACAACCTCGTGAACAATACATATATTAGACGCGTGAACAACATTTATATAGCAACGGTACTAAAAAATACCACCCAACACCAACACTATTATATATGAACGTTCATTCTTATTCAAACTAGATTACCAAAAAAAAAATCTAACATCTATTATATTTAAATGTCTAGTAGATCCGTTAATAGTAGTAGTGTAGAACCATTGCCGATGTGGAGATTATGCGAAGTTAACAACATTGTGGACTCAAGAAAACCCCGAAAGGAGGTTTTATGTGTGCAAATCTGGACAGGTTAGACCTAGTTGATGGGTTTGTAAAACTTTTAATAGTGTGAAAGTTCTTCAACTTTTGTATTTTTTGTAGGGAAAGGGCTACAACTACTTCAGATGACACATTGAAGAGATGCTAGATCAAGCGAAGAGAGTAATATGGAGTCTACTAAAGAAGTTGAAAGTTGTTCAACAAGAAAGGATAGAAGCACAATTATGGCGCTAAAAGTTGGGTGTTGTGGTCGTGCTAATTGTGGTGCTAATTGTTCTTATATTCTGTAGTTGGATCAATTGTTGATTCATAGATTAGGTTCTATTTATTTGCACCTGTTATGATATGTGTAGTAACGATCAATTAAGTTTCATTTGAACTTGTTATGTTGTCAAGTAAATTAAGATTGTAACTTATGTCGTTCCGCACGAACCAATTAAATTTCCAAACTAATATATATATGTTCTGAAAAATTGTAAAAATATACGATGTAGATAGTAACAAATAAACAAGAGCGCTCTGCACGAGACATAAATCACTAAGATGTTCGAAACAACTCTATAAAAGATAAAACAACAAACATATGTTCCGAACATAAAATTAATACTCTAACTAAGATAATTGGTCATGTGTAGTGATAATAACAATCATTTATCAGTCTTACTTACATATTTGGTCATGTCTAGTGATGATCATCATCATTTATCACTCTTACTTGTATATTTGGTAATTGGCAGTGATGATCAACATCATTTATCACTCTTACATATATATTTGGTCATGTCTAGTGATTATCACCATCATTTATCACTATAACTAGTATAATTGGTCATGAATAGTGATAATCACCATCATTTATCACTCTTACTTATATATTTGGTCATGTCTGCTAATGATCACCATCATTTTATCACTCTTACTTGCATATTTGGTCATGTCTAGTGATGATCATCATCATTTATCACTCTAACTAGTATAATTGGTCATATGTAGTGATAATCACCATCATTTCTAACTCTAACTAGTATAATTGATCATGTGTAGTGATAATCACAATTATTTATCACTCTAACTAGTATAATTGGTCATGTGGAGTGATAATCACCATCATTTATCACTCTTACTTGTATATTTGGTCATGTCTAGTGATTTATCACTCTTACTAGCATATTTGGTCATGTCTAGTGATTATTACCATCATTTATCACTCTTACTTGTATATTTGTGCATGTCTAGTGATTATCAGCATCATTTATCACTCTAACTAGTATAATTGGTCATGTGCAGTGATAATTAACATCATTTATCACTCTTACTTGAATCAGTTATCAATCTAACTAGTATAGTTAGTTATGTGTAATAATAATTACTATCATTTATCACTCTATCAAGTATAATTGGCCATGTACAGTGATAATCATCATCATTTAACTCTCTAACTAGTATAATTGGTCATGTGTAGTGATAATCACCATTATTTATCACTCTTACTTTTATATTTGATCATGTCTAGTGATGATCACTATCATTTATCATTCTAACTAGTATATTTGGTCAATTCTAGTGATTATCACCATCATTTAGCACCGTTATTTGTATATTTGGTCATGTCTAGTCATTTTCTGCATCATTTATCACTCTAACTAGTATAATTAGTCATGTGTAGTGATAATCACCATTATTTATCACTCTAACTAGTATAATTTGTCATGTGAAGGGATAATCACCATCATGTGTAGTGATAATCACCATTATTTATCACTCTTACTTATATATTTTGTCATGTCTAGTGATGATCATCGTCATTTATCACTCCTACTTGTATATTTTGTCTTGTCTGGTGATAATCACCATTATTTATCACTCTAACTAGCATAAATAGTCATGTTTAGTGATATCACCATCATTTATGACTCTTACTTATATATTTGGTCATGTCTTGTGATAATCATCATCATTTATTACTCTTACTTGTATATTTGGTCATATCTAGTGATTATCACCATCATTTATATCTAACTAATATAATTGGTCATGTGTAGTGATAATCACCATCATTTATCACTCTTACTAATATATTTGGTCATGTCTAGTGATGATCATCATCTTTTATCACACTTAATTATATATTTGGTCATGTCTAGTGATGATCATCATCATTTATCACTTTAACTAGTATAATTGGTCATGTGTAGTGACAATCACCAGCATTTATCGCTTTAACTAGTATAATTGTTCATGTGTAGTGATGATCATCATAATTTATCACTCTTACTCATATATTTGATCATGTCTAGTGATTATCACCATCATTTATTACTCATACCTGTATATTTGGTCATTTCTAGTAATTATCACCATCATTTATCAATCTAACTAGTATAATTAGTTATGTGTAGTAATAACCACTATCATTTATTACTCTAATAAGTATAATTGGTCATGTATAGTAATAATTATCATCATTTAACACTCTGACTAGTATAATTGGTCATGTGTAGTGATAATCACCATTATTTAACACTCTTACTTGTATATTTGGTCATGTCTAGTGATGATCACCATCGTTTATCATTTTAACTAGTATATTTGGTCATGTCTAGTGTTTATCACCATCATTTATCACTGTTATTTGTATATTTGGTCATGTCTAGTGATTTTCTGCATCATTTATCACTCTAACTAGTATAATTGGTCATGTGTAGTGATAATCACCATTATTTATCACTCTAACTAGTATAATTTGACATGTGCAGGGATAATCACCATCATGTGTAGTGATAATCACAATTATTTATCACTCTTACTTATATATTTGGTCATTTCTAGTAATTGTCTTGTCTGGTGATGATCGCCATTATTTATCACTTTAACTAGTATAAATAGTCATGTGTAGTGATATCACTATCATTTATGACTCTTACTTATATATTTGGTCATGTCTTGTGATAATCATCATCATTTATAACTGTTACTTGTATATTTGGTCATGTCTAGTGATTATCACCATCATTTATATCTAACAAGTATAATTGGTCATGTATAGTGATAATCACCATCATTTATCACTCTTACTGATATATTTGGTCATGTCTAGTGATGATCATCATCATTTATCACTCTTAATTATATATTTGGTCATGTCTAGTGTTGATCATCATCATTTATCACTCTAACTAGTATAATTAGTCATGTGTAATTATAATCACCATCATTATCACTCTAACTCGTATAATTGGTCATGTGTAGTGATAATCACCATCATTTATCACTCTACTTAGTATACTTGTTCATGTGTAGTGATGATCATCATCATTCATCACTCTTACTTGTATATTTGGTCATGTCTAGTGATGATCACCATCACTTATCACTCTTACTTGTATATTTGTTCATATCTAGTTATTATCAGCATCATTTATCACTCTAACTAGTATAATTGGTCATGTGCAGTGATAATGACCATCATTTATCACTCTAACTAGTATAACTGGTCATGTGTAGTGATGATCATCTTCATTTATCAGTCTTAGTTGTATATTTGGTCATGTCTAGTTACGATCACCATCATTTATCACTCTAACTAGTATATTTGGTCATGCCTAGTGATGATCACCATCATTTATCTATCTAGTTGGTATAATTGGTCAAGTTTAGTGATCGTCACCATAATTTATTACTCTAAGTTGTATATTTGGGCTTGTTTAGTGATTATCATCATCATTTATCACTCAAACATAATCATCGTATTTCGAACCTATAGCTTACATATTGGAACACACGTTTGATGTTCAAAACGAATATACTGTCGGGGTAAGGTCTATGGTTTAGGGTTTAGGATTTAGGGTTTGAGGTTTGCAGTCAAGATGTTCCGAACTATAATGAAGTTTTTCTTAAGTATTTAGAATATTAAGGATCATTTTATATTGAACAGTCGTTCGGAACAGCTTATTGTAATATCCTAAACAGCTTCAATGTTTCCATTTCTAAGATCAAATATGTGTACAATATAAATTGAAACTGCAGTAAAGCAAATATGTGCACAACATAAATTGTACAAGTAGGACGAAATGTCCATTATACAATTCAGATAACATGAAATAAACGAAATAGTTTAAACATTACACAGGACAAAGCGTCCAGTTCACAAATTCAATTTGTAGGTTATTTTGTAGCTTCAGCTCCACTACGACAAACGGGGCATGTAGTTCATTTGTGACCATATCTCTTGTAGTTGCCACATCAATTTTTCCTCTTTGGAAGACGTTCCCCAATAGATCGAATCCAGTTAACCCTTCTCTTTCCTGGCCTGTGCGGCTTTGGTGGCGGATGCACTGGATAAATTATCTCATCAACAGAGACTACCCAAGATTCTTCAGGTGGTACTGCATTGACAGGCTCTGCATAGGAAAGGATGTATGCTTGTGTGGTGTAATATCCAGAAGTGTAGTCATAGACTCTACTTCCATATTCATCACCACGAAATTCCCTAATCGTTGCCATAACATGTTTACAAGGTAACTGATCAAGATCAAACTCCCTACACGTGCATGTCCTCTTGTATAGATCAACTTCTGCCTCAAACCCTGGACTAATGATTTCGAAACCATAAGGTCCCTTCTTGGAGACAACTAGCTTATCTCCCAATTCTTTATTCTTCCTTATTTTAGTTTCAATGTCTGGGGTTTGGGTGGTTGATTAATTCCATAGCCCTCGTGTGGACTTTTTCAGCAATGTTCCTACCTATATCTTTAAAGAGGCAGCAATGGGGTATTCTCTTTGATCTTTCATCATGGAATTAATGGACTAAGCTATGTTTGATGTCATAACTGCAAACCTATATTAAAAACAACTATTATAATAAACCAAGAGATGTTCCTAACATTAAATCAAAAGTTTAGAACGACGGAAAAGATGTTTGGAACATCATCACGGAAAAAGTAAACATAATAATAGATGTTTAAGACATAGATAGGATGTTCAAAATGCCAAGAAGAACGTTTGGATTAGATAGCAGAAAAACATGACAGTAATAGGAGACCTTGTTAATGATAGTTTACATGTTTCATAGGAAATGTAATCTAGTCCATCTATGATAGCCAACATTTTCAAGATAATGAGCTACCCTCCAATCAATACTTCTTATATCATCCATAGCATCCTGGAACTCCTGTACCCGATATGCCTTTGCTGTAGTGTCATATTTATGAAGAGCTGTTCCAAGCTAAAACTTTGTTCGAATGTTTTCATCAAGGTCCCTCATGCAAACTCCATAGTGAGCAGAAGGATACACTTGGGAGACCATCTTCGCGATGCTCAGATGTCTATCTGAAACAATACACAACTGTTCACTATCTGGGACTATGGTGTGTAATTATTCAAAAAGGTACTCATAGGAGGCGTCACACTCTTTGTCTACAGCACAAAAAGCAATAGGGTAAATGTGACTCATTGCATTCTGAGCAGAAAACAACACCCTTTCATACTTGCCAGACAAATATGTACCGTCAGCGGCTAGGACTTTTCTCACGTAAGTTAATCCCTTGATCCATGCTCCATAAGAGAAAAAAAAAACAAAATCTTCCCATTGCTAGAAAGCCTCATGTGTTCCCTGTGGTAAAGCCTTTGCAAATTAACAGCCTCTAAGACACTTCCAGTAGCTAACCTGACAACCCAAATCGGTGTTAAGGGACTCGCTGATAGCTTTTGTGGTTAGACCTTTTCCATTTATATATTTACCTTTCATGAACTCACTAATTATAGGAAGAGGTGTGTAAATTATGACTAGAATGATGTTGGACACCGTATGTGTGCAAGTTATTGTAAACGGTAATGTAAAACCTATCATTACTTTTGTACCTCATTGCCCTTATCAACCACTTTTAATTCACATCTACACATCTAGCATTAAAAATCTTTGTTGTATTCTTCAATGCTTTGTACTTAAAATGATGTTTAACTACCGAAAGCTTCAATTGGGTGACCAATTCTTTCTTGTTGGTGAAAGTCATACCTGTTTCACAACCTGTGCCATTGAAGAAGTGAAATTTTGGCTGGCTACATTGTGTTGGAACCACAGAGGTATGAGTATACATGGCAAGATGCTCCTCTATATATTTTTCTTCTTCTACCCTTCTTCTGTCTTCTTCTACCCCTCCTCCTTTGTCTTCTTCTACTTCTTCATGTACGTCATCCAATTGCTAATTAGAATTTTTTGGTCATTAGAACCAACACATTCCTCCCACCTAGAAACCACAGTTACCTTTAGAGTGGGCCTAACACCATTACGACTAACATCAGCCATATAAAGATGTACATCATCATCATTTCTTATTCTAACATGAGCAGTCTTTTGATTTGCAGAAACACTCAGCATGTAAGTATTGCAAATGTCCCTCAGATTGTCTCTTATTCCCCAACTTCCGATGATTTTGTTAAGTAGAACATCATATGTAACATCTATGGGCACAAGAATGGGGCTTGACTCTTTCATCTTCGGAACCCAAGCATAACATTAGAATGCTCCACCCATTCACCTTAATAATTAACTCCTAGTATAACCTCACCCATCTATGGTCACCTGCAATAAATTGGAATGACTAATTATAAATATCAAATTGATAATATTTATACAAGATGTTCCAAACATCCACATTTTTCATTTGGAACGTCGTACGTAGAAGTTTTGAACATCTAAATTCTGATTTTCATTGATAAAGGCAAGATGTTACAAATTTCTAGAAAGACACTGCTAACATACTGATAGGGTGTTCCAAACATTTGATAAAAAAGTTCCAATATTTATATACCACGTGTAAAATGCTAACAAGATGTTTGGAATTGCTGTTACGACCATAAGAACGTCTAAAAAGATGTTTGGAATTGCTGGCAGGATTTTTGGAGAACCTGCATTCGAAACAATTGGAATCAAGAGAAAGCAGGTAAATCCATGTTTTAAAGTTAGTACACTTACAGGAGATGACTGAATAGACAAGATTACAATTAGAGGATCAAGATTTTCGCTGTATTGGATAAGAAACGAGCAGCTTTGGCAGATATAACTTAATCTCGTATAAACCAAATGCATGCGATCTGAGCTTGCATTTCGTAAAAGTGGAGATGATATGGAGTAAATAATGAGGAGGACTATATTATTTTGATGTAGGAAGAAGCTCAGCAATGCAGCTATGGTAAAATTTTGAGCGGGAAATGGAATGGTGAAAATTGAGGGAAAAACGGGGGAGAGGAGAGAGGGAAGGACTGCGTAGATCTTGGACCATTCTGTAACATAAAAAACTTTGGGTTGAAAAGGTTAGGTAGTTAAAAGATTTTAACGTCATTAATGATTAAAGGACCCTATACTACATAGTTAAAATTTGAGCCTTTTTCCATTCAAAAAAAACTTGAGAAGTTCCGCCATGCCAAGTATCATGCAATATTTGCTAACATTTTTATACTCCTTGAAAATCTCTACCCATTTTCTTGGTGTTTCATTAAGTATACATCTGTACAAATTAAACATAAATTCCTCCATCGTCAAAGTCAAACAATGAGAGAAATATCGAAATGAAGGGTCAATAAGATGACTCGGATGAATATTAACTTGTATAGCAGCTTCACACACCAATATAAAAAGAAGATTTGGTTGGTTAAGTGAAAACTAACAATTACACTCATCAAACCAGAAGAGGATCTTGGATATGAGGATATCAAAGGCACCACTAAATTTAACATAAACATACCAATTAATTGAGGGTGCGATATAATATACGCATTAAATATTTGAGTTATTTATACATATATATGTTGACACCCAATTTTGTCTCTCCTATTTTTAAAAGCAATAGTTTTCAAATTGTACACACGATTGTGCATTTATTTTTGCCCCGTCCATTCTTTCAGTTTGTCTTCCTGTACGAGTTTAGTAATCAAAGCCATTTTTTTTAAACGTCATTGCAAACCATAGCCATTTTATAGAATGTGCGATCCTAACCGAAATTCCATAATTGCTTCTATTTTCGACAAAATTGTCTAAATCATTTTAAATCCCAAGATTACATTTTTATACGCTTCCCTAGCAATTTTAATACTTTAAAATTAATTCCATGATTTTTCTATGATTTTATACAATTTTTATGCCTATTTTATACTAAAATTATGCCTAACTGACACGACGCGGAATTCGGTTAGGCCGTGCGAGCACCCGACATCCTCCCCTAGACCCGTCAGGCAAACCCTTACCAATTAAATTAGGAAAATGAATATAAAAATACATAAATAAGGACAAGACATAAAACAAAAACAAAGACATACTGATACCTCTAAGCTGTACAAAAGAAATTACAGCTGACTACCCAACATACTATGTTTAGGGCTATCCAAACTAGACATCTAAGAATACAAAAGAAGACAGATACCTCATGAAGGGAGCAAAATGCAACTGATATAATAAACAATAAACTGGTGGCCATCCGGAATAAAAGCTGGTTCATCCTGACAGCTGAAGTCATATTGGCTCCTTCACAACGTGGCGAACTCAATCCCGGAGCGAACCTGCCGAAACGAAATAGATAGACAAAAAAAAAAAAACAACAAACAAGGGTGAGTCAAACGGACTCAATCAGTGGGGCAGACTAGCCACCTAAAGAATAGGATAGCTAGCCAGGGAGAAGAAACAGATAAACCGAATTCCTCTTATTTAAATTATGAAAAAGGCAGACCCAGATAACAACCGGAAACACGTATGAAACCATAAACTCAACTCGGAATACGAGCCAGAAACATATCAACAAATAAGCAATGCACGTATAAGCAGAACAATAGTTATGTACCACAAGTCTACACAATGGTATGAAATGTAATGAAATAAAATGAAATGAAATGAGATGAAATGAAATATGATGTAATGGGTCACATGTGCCAAATGAATGGAGCGGAATCCTCATGCTCCAAGGGCGGAATCCTCCTGCCCTCAGTATGATGCAATGGAGCGGAATCCTCCGGCTCCTAGGGCGGAATCCTCCTACCCCCAGTATGATGCAATGGAGCGGAATCCTCCTGCTCATGGGGCGGAATCCTCCTACCCTCAATATGATGCAATGGAGCGGAATCCTCCTGCTCATGGGGCGGAATCCTACTACCCTCAATATAATGCAATTGAGCGGAATCCTCCTGCTCCTAGGGCGGAATCCTCCTACCCTCAATTTAATGCAATGGAGCGGAGTCCTCCTGCTCCTAGGGCGGAATCCTCCTACCCTCAATATAATGCAATGGATCGTAATCCTCCTGCTCCTAGAGAGGAATCCTCCTACCCTTAATATGATGCGATGGAGCGGAATACTCCTGCTCTTAGGGCGGAATCCTCCTACCCTCAATATGATGCAATGGAGCGGAATCCTCCTGCTCCTGGGGCGGAGTCCTCCTACCCCTCAATGTGATATAGCAATGCATAACCAGAAAATGTAATACATACGAATACGACATTATGCAATTAATAACCCTTCACCGGCGAGGGACTCTCATTGACTGCCGGGAAGTATATGTCAACTTACAGCCAGAGTAGAATGCTTAGATCCTTAATGCAATACCAACTACAAGACATAACATATAATATACAATGTAAATCCAAAACTAAGGCGTAATGAGTACGCCTATCGGCAGCTACACACGTAAGGAACACGTGGTAGAAAATCCACGAGGCCAGGTGCCTCCAAAGAAATGGATATAAACACTTACCTTGTTACAGAGTTAGCACAGATACTCGACAACCGCTTTGTAATTTGGGTTCACTACCCTAACGATCCTGCTTATTCAATAAGCAGAAAATATATCAAATTAGGCTAAAGGCTTCATTCCTCACGTCTTAGGGCAATCCAGTTAGGAACCTGATACCCTATTTGAATACGCAATAGGCAGGCAAGGCCAATATACAGGATTTAAGGTCACATAACCAAACCCTAAATAAATTACATTTACATGTTTCCCATAACTGACTGAGTACGAATATATAATTAATTCCATTTTTGGGGTCCAATTGACCCTTTAAACTATTAATTGAACTTATTAAAATGATGTCTATTATTCCAAGTTTTACCTTTAATATATATTCAAACACACGTAATAAACTCAAATAATGCATTAAGATCATTACTTGAATGTTTCGGGGTGAAAATACTAGTTTTCTCCGGCTCTTTTCGCATTTTCTGGCATTTTTCTCTTCTACGTCTTTTCTTTTTCGTTTCTCTTTTTCTCGTTGTTTCTCTTTCTGGTTCTTACTGTTGCCAAGGAATTTTTTAAATCCTAAGGCCCACCGCCTTCACATTTTCTTTTCTTTCTTTTCTTTTTTCATTTTATTTTTTTATAATTTCTTTTCTTTTCGAAAAATTAAAACGGTACCCTATGATACTTGAAATAATTCCAAATTTTGCATACAAGTTATACAAAATATATGTAACACACTTGCTAAGGAGGATCTGAAATCGGACTCCCAAAACTCAATATGTAAATTAAATAGAAAAAAAGTCAAATTATTTAACTTTCGGCATTTTAGCGGAAACTAGCCGAATAACCTCGAAATTCACTTTTGAAAAGTCACAAAAGTCATAAATAGTCATACGAACCCAACGATACTTTCATATTTCGAATCAGAGTTCATTCGCCAAAATTGAGCTCGAAAACCTCTTCTAATATTTATCGACAATAAAAACTTAAATCTTCTTCCAATACGTACCAAACGAGGTCTGATTTAACTCAAATTTTACAGACAGGTCCTAATGGACCTTACAAATATTTTGAAATTATCGGCATGCTAATCGGAGTCTTAACTTCCGAAACGACTGACCGAGGTCGTTTCATTCTCATCCAGTTATACTCTCGTTCGTCCTCGAACGAGCGTAAGTCTAAAGAAAAACTCGCACGGATAACAAGAGAACTTACATGACCTTCATGAGCTACTCCACCGGCATTCTTTCTTGATTACAGGATCAGAATTATAACACGCATATCGAACATTTGGAATAAAATACATTTGGATAATATGATAATATCATTGCACAGCTTATTCTGACTAAGCTGATCCTTCCTTGATCACGAGAAGACAGTTCTACATTTTCGAAGCAAAGATACATGGAACTTTGAATGGGTTAACATGATTTAGCCGATAATCACCTCTTCGATATACCCTTCGATATAGAACAGGTCGATGGAACTAAGAATTAGCTCATGCTTGAGGCAATAGGGGGAGATTTTGAAGTACCTTGTCACTACACACTATAGAAGATTTGATGCAAGCTATATTATTTTTACGAACGCACCATGCAACATCTCATTTGATGTTAGTGTTGTTCCGCAAGCTCCTTGTGGGAATGTAGTTACTCATATCCTAATGTATGTCAAAGGTTCATCTGAACAGGGTCTATCATATAAGAATAAGGACCATGCAAATACTACTGGATAGTATGACGTAGACCAGGAATGATCTTCAGACTGAACATCTACTGACGGTGTTCTCATGTATAAAGATAGACTTTGTGTCCCTGATGTTGCAGATTTACATGGACAGATTATGATAGAGGCACATTATTCCAAATACACTATTCATCCAGGTTCGACGAAGATGTACCATGATCTTAAGCAGATTTATTCGTGGGACGGAATGAAGTGTGTCATAGCAGAATTTGTGGCTCAGTATTCTAATTGCAGCAAGTTAAAGTCGTGTCATCTTTCCAGACTTTATACTTTCAGCAGATAGGTACGTATGTATAATTAGGTTGCCAGCTTATCTCAAACATTAATAGATTATTAGTGGTTTAGAAATGATCGACACTCATTGTAGGTTTTTGTCGTGGCCCAAGGTTGGGTCGTGACAAAAGTGGTATCAATGACTTAGAGATTTAGTATTACCATTCAGTATTTGGAGGAAGACTCCTCCACTTAAAGCTCAAACCAATGCAGCTATTTGAATAGGAATAACCATCCCCACACAGTCTGCTGGACTAAAGAAGATTTAGCTAAAGGCTGAATGTAGGCAGACCTAAGCTACCAACTACCCTTTCGAGTTCCCAAACAGCTGCAACTCTCGAGTCACAACTCCATACATTTTCTATAAGCACCACCGCCTGATGGATCAAATCAAAGGTCAAATGATGCCTCTCATTACCCTTAGTAGCCTTGAAAACCAACAATGCGCTTACCCGTCTACCTTAATGCATACTCTGGCTCAACACATGGAACATCACAAGCGGCTACTAACTGCCGAAGCTCACTATTTCCGGACGAGGAAGAAATGGTAATAGACCGATGATAGGAATAATTAGAACTTCAAGAAGCTCATCTTCTTATTTGCTTGGCTACCAATTCTAGACTACTTACGAGTCAAAGTAGACCAAGAATCGCAATTGAAGAAAAAGATATTAAATAAGCTTTATAGAACAACATCCATGACAATTTGACCTCCCAATAAGAAGAAAACTCTGACAATTTATCAAAAACCCTTTTTATAACCCAGACAAGCTCATAGGATAACATGACCTTACTAGAATTTTGAACCAAGAGGAGATACGTAGATCGAATATTACTTACTAATCACTTTGCACCGGAAGAAAAGATAACACTTTCTGATGGTGACGAATTAGGATCCCATTGTCCTACCAACATTGAATTTCGAGGAGAGAGGTAAACTAGATTGACATAATAACAGAAGGTGGCGTAACAAGATGCCAAGCAGACAATACCGACACTCACTCCTAAATCTCTCACATTTAAATCCGATAAACTAGTAGGGTCTCACAAATTCCCTAAATAAATCATACTAAAAGCTCACCCCTCTACCACAATCCATTCTTAATAGAAACAATATCTAAGAAAGCCATGGAAACATGGTAAGATAAACGAAGTTCAGACCGATCGGAAGAATCAAATGTTACTCACATATAATGGAAGAAGAATTACATGGGTGTACTATATCGGATATTCCTACCAGACTGGCAGTTCATAGAACTGCCTCTACAGCCGAGTTGAGCTACTACCCTGATAATCACCTTCTGAAGAACCACTGCCACCACGCTCTCGACCTCTACTGGATGGTGGCATTTTGCTGGCTGATTGAGATCTAAAGGAAATTCCTGCGACTGTGCAGGTGCCTGATGACAGGAGAAAGGACGACTGCCTACTTGTCGGAGTAAGGGAAAGCTCCTCAAAGGATAACCAGAATCATGACAATGATAACACCTTTTCGACTAAAAATGGAAGCTGGAAAGATTGTTTAAAGCTGTAAAGAGAACACTGAATCTGATCTTGACGAGCTACTGGCACACTCTAAGAATCACGTGACACAAGCTGAGATAACCTGGAAGGTGACCTCCCAAAATAATCAGAACTTTTACCTCCAAATGAGGTACCATGGTTTCCCACCAGGGCCAAAGAATTTCTTGTTCTCCTGCTCTAACTCTTCCCCTCTAACTTATGGTATGCCTAATACCTTTGAGCAATATCAACAACGACATCAAATGAAGTCCCAATCTCAATTTTTTTCGAGCTTCTGGGATCTTAAGGAAGGAGAAAGGTCATCAATAAATCTTTGAATATCTCGAAACGCTCATGGACTAGTTCTAATGCATATTCAGCCATACTATAGAATTCAATCTCATATTCTGAAACACCAACAGGCTAACCTATAGGCTACCCTGTCCAATCCACTCAAAATGGCAGCACTTTTCATCACGCTCGCTACTCGAAAAGAACTTTTCCACGAATCTAGAAGAAAAACCGAACCAAGTCAGCTAATAAGAGAGCGGCCCACCAATTCAAGGCTGGACCCTGAAACTAGAAAGAAGAATAATAAATACCATACCGCTCGATATAATCAAGAGTCTGAAGGATACACTGACATCATTTTATTTTTAAAAAAAGACTTACACAAGGATTATTTGATTCATGGCTTGAGAATATCGGAAGGTTCAACCAGATAAAATAATACAACATCTTCAAACACTCGGACCGAGCTATTACTTGGGGTAGCTAACCATCCAGAATAATTAGTGGCTCAACACATGCTGCCTCCGGAACATAATTTACTGGGGCAGCATCAGGAACCGAAAACAAGAGCCCTCTAAGTCCGAACATCTGCATCTGCGGCAACCTGATAAGATGCCTAGCAAATAATAGGTTATTATGGTATCTGCATCGCCACGATTCTCATAAAAGCATCGTAGCGAGCCAAGGGAAGCACAAGGCCCTGCTCCCTTGCCCATCACGAGCTCGTACAACTGGGACCTCCGTAAGTAGAACGTCAGCACGATCAAAAACTCTCCGGGCTTCGTCAGTTCTAGCCCCAGGCTAGACTGCTTCGTCTTGAACTCATACTATTTGCTGATTTATCACGCGAGGATTCACAATTACCACGAAGGAATTAACGAAAATACTTTTGCATCCTAGACAGACGAACGATCAGAAAAGAAGCAAGTGAAACTTCCTAAATGCCATCATAGCCTCTCGTAGATAAGTACGGACGTCTACGTACCCATCAGCGAGACTCTAATAGACACTGCCTTAGTCTGGATAGACTCTAAACCGGGCTCTGATACAAACTGATACGACCCGAAATCCAGTTAGGCCGTGCGGGCACTCGACATCCTCCCCTAGACCCGTCGGGCGAACCCTTACCAATTAAATTAGGAAAATAAATATAACAATTCATAAATAAGGACAAGACTTAAAACAAAAACACACACATACTGATACCTCTAAGTTGTACAAAAGAAATTACAGCTGGCTGCCCAACATATTAGGTTTAGGGCTATCCAGACTAGACATGAAAGAGTACAAAAGAAGACAGACACCTCATGAAGGGAGAAAAATGCAACTGAAATAATAAACAATAAACTGGTGGCCATCCGAATAAAAGCTGGCTCACCCTGATAGCTGAAGCCGTCTTCGCTCCTTTACAACGTGCCGAACTCAATCCTGCAGCAAACCTGCCGTAACAAAATAGATAGAAAAGAAACAAACAACAAACAAGGGTGAGTCAAAAGGACTCAATAAGTGGGGCAGACTAGCCGCCTCAAAGAATAGGATAGCTAGCCAGGAAAAAGAAACAGATAAACCAAATTCCTCTTATTTAAATTATAAAAAGGCAGAGCCAGATAACAACTGAAAACACGAGTGAAACCATAAACTCAACCAGGAATACGAGCCAAAAACATATAAACAAATAAGCAATGCACGTATAAGCAGAACGGTAGTTATGTACCACAGGTCTACACAATGGTATGAAATGAAATGAGATGAGATGAAATGAAATGAAATATGATGCAATGGATCACATGTGCCAAATGAATGGAGCGGAATCCTCCTGCTCCTAAGACGGAACCCTCCTGCCCTCAGTATGATGCAATGGAGCAGAATCCTCCTCCTCCTAGGGCGGAATCCTCCTACCCTCAATATGATGCAATGGAGCGGAATCCTCCTGCTCTTAGGGTGGAATCTTCCTACCCTCAATATGATGCAATGGAGCGGAATCCTCCTGCTCCTAGGGCGGAATCCTCCTATCTTGAATATGATAAAATGGAGCGGAATCCTCCTGCTCCTAGGGCGGAATCCTCCTACCCTCAATATGATGCAATGGAGCGGAATCCTCCTACTCCTGGGGTGGAATCCTCCTACCCCATCAATGTGATATAGAAACGCATAACCAGAAAACGTAATACATACGAATACGGCATGATGCAATAATAACCCTTCACCGGCGAGGGACTCTCATCGATTGTCGGGAAGTATATGTCAACTCACAGCCAGAGTACAATGCTCAGATCCTTAATGCAATACCAACAACAAGACATAACATATAATATACAATGTAAATCCAAAACTAAGGCGTAATGAGTACACCTATTGGCAACTACACACGTTAGGAACACGTGGTAGAAAATCCACGAGGCCAGGTGCCTCCAAAGAAATGTATATAAACACTTACCTTGTTACAGAGTTAACACAGCTACTCGAAAACCGCTTTGTCCTTTGGGTTCATTGCCGAAATGATCCTGCTTATTCAATAAGCAGAAAATATATCAAATTAGGCTAAAGGCTTCATTCCTCACGTCTTAGGGCAATCCAGTTAGTTTCCTGATACCCTATTTGCATACGCAATATACAGGCCAAGCCTATGTACAGGGTTTAAGGTCACATAACCAAACCCTAAATAAATTATATTTATATGTTGCCCATAACTCACTGAGTACGAATATATAATTAATTCCAGTAGCGGGGTCCAATTGACCCTTTAAACTATTAGTTGAATTTACTAGAACGATGTCTATTATTCCAAGTTTTACTGTTAAAATATATTCAAACACACGTAATAAACTCAAATAATGCATTAAGATCATAACCTGAAAGTTTCGGGGTGAAAATACTATTTTTCTCCAGCTCTTTTCGCATTTTCTGGCATTTTCTCTTCTGCGTGTTTTCTGTTTCATTTCTCTATTTCTCGTTGTTTCTCTTTCTGTTGCTTACTGTTGCCAAGGGATTTTTTAAATCCCAAGGCCCACCGCCTTCACATTATCTTTTCTTTCTTTTCCTTTTTCATTTTATTTTTTTTATAATTTCTTTTCTTTTTGAAATATTAAAATGGTACCCTATGATACTCGAAATAATTCCAACTTTTGCATACAAGCTATACTAAATATATGTAACACACTTGCTAAGGTGGATCTCAAATCGGACTCCCGAAACTCAATATACCAATTAAATGGAAGTAAAGTCAAATTACTTAACTTTCGAGATTTTAGCGGAAACTAGCCGAACAACCTCGAAATTCACGTGTGAAAGGTCACAAAAGTCATAAATAATCATATGAACCCAACAACGCTTTCAGATTTCGAATCAGAGTTCATTCACCAAAATTGAGCTCAAAAACCTCTTTTTAATATTTATCGACAATAAAAACTAAAATCTTCTTCCGATACGTATCAAAAGAGGTCAGATTTAACTCAAATTTATAGATATGTCCTAATGGACCTTACAAATATTTTAAAATGATCGGAACGCCAATCGAAGTCCTAACTTCCAAAACGACAGACCGAGGTCGTTTTACTAATATACACCATTTATACGCCATATATACATAAATCCATATATACACATTACACCTCACGTTTATACACATCATCACATATTTTAAACCTCAGCACCTACATTGATCGATCTCAGCTGTCCACGTGTGCCATCTGACGGCTGAGATCAAACCCTCTACCTTATTCCCCAAACGACCCCTAAACTTCCCCCGACCCTCATTTTTCTCCTCACCTCACCGATAATAACTCTCTCTTCTCTCTCTTCGGCGAAATGTCATGCCACCACTGTCGATCAATTTTTCGGTCAATTTGGTCGGCCAAATTTGGGGAAAATGGTACCATCGTACTCCCCTCGTCACTCGCTACAAACCCATACACTTTCGACCACATTTAGACAAGGTCGATTGTTGACCCTTGTCGATTGAGTCGCCATCGCCGGAAAGCACCTCCGACGGGGTCCATGAAATTTTTGAACGGTCTTATTACTTGAAAAGGGTAAGAAACCCTTCATGCAAATTCGATTCGCGACGGGTCAATTCGACTCGACTCCGATGTAAAATGTGTAACCCCTGTCTTTGATTGACGTTTCTAAATCTATGTGATGCTTTCCTAAAATTTGCCTAATTTTCTATGCTCCAACATTTTTTGTATGTTACTTGACAATTAATTAGTTAAAATCCATGTGATTAATAATTCTTTCCTAGTTCACTGATTTAAGTTAAACGTGGCCTTGACTTCTCGCATGTCTGAGAGAAATGTACTCATAGTCTGTGACTTAGGTCATTTTTATTAAGTTCCTAAATGTAAAATGATCATACGCATCCATATTTCTAGTGTATGTGCCTTTGGTTCTGTTGAGACACATAATTTCTGCGATTAAATGCTTAAAATTGAAATGATAATTTGACTGGCATGATTAAGGGATCCTGATTAACTTAATTTGAAATCCTTGATTGATATTTGATTGGAAGCTGGTTATAGTAATTGATGGGTACTAATTTGAGAGTTTGTGAAAATTTGAGAAGAGGATCATGATATTTTCGAGCCTAGAATATGCTTTCATTGACTGATTTTGAACATGGACCTTATTGTGTTCAAGAGATGGGAACCCTAGTAATTAGGGATTTAATTTACCTCAATTTGGGGATTTTGATTAGTCTATATATGGAAAGGGTACTATGCTGATTTTCCTAACTATGGGAAGTAATATTCTATTGCCTTCTTTAATTCTTTTATCCGTCAGAATTGGAATTTCCCTTCGCCCCTATATAAACTAGTCTTCCTTTTTATCACAAGAGAAGTTCAGACACAATTGAATGCACTACTTACTGCTACGCACACACAAAAGCACAGAGAGCATCACATAGACATACACACTGCATACTGCTCTTCTCTGATCTCTTTCGAAGATTATTGAGAAGGCCTTGTTTTCTTTTGGACTCTATCTCTGCAAGCCTCTAACACTTCTTGCCTTTTTCTTGGTTACTGCTTCTGAAAGGGTACATCTCTACTTTAATCCTTGTTATCCATGACCTGTTCTTGAGCTTTCTGCATGCTCTCTCTTTCTTCTAATATCTCACATGGCTTACACCTTCATCTGAAACTGTATATACTTATGAGTGCCTTTCGTGACCTTTGCTTAGTGTATACTTCTATTTTGTCCACTGCTAATCCTTGCTTTGCAGCGTGTGTTGATAGCCTTATGGCTATACCAACTTTTAGTTTGCAGAATTCTCTCTTTTAGTGCCTTTGAGAGTCTGGTAAAAGGCTCTTCTTGCCTGAAAAACTGAACCTGAAACGATATGCAGTTTAGGCTCTTCTGCCTACATATCACCTCTCTCTGATTCTTTATCCCCTTAGGAACTGCCCCCTATTTGTGTACAATTTGTTCGGGATCCTGCCTGTATCTATGATTAAAACAGGGTACACGACCTTGATGTTGCGTACTTGGCTATTCAGGGGCCACTTCCTAACCCTCCCTCTCTATCTGATTGCATCATTCATCGTTGAAACTCGACTGACAGTAATTGAATTTGGCCTAGCTATTTCTGGATGAAACTATTCCTTAGTGCTAAGTTTAGAATTCTGACTTCTTTTACTTAAATTAGAGATCTTGGTAACAGGGTTTACTTTTACACTTAGTTGAATTGAATTGAATAAGTTAGTTTCTTTGACATAGGATTTAAGTTGTTAAAGCTTATAATTTTTAAACAGGGGCTAATTGTGTCATGATTGTCCAAATCAGACTGTTTTTCTGTAAATTCATAACTGCCTTTCTTTGCGTGAACGATCCAGGCCCAAAAATATTTTAAAAATCTGGCCTTTATTTGTGAAAATTATTTCAAAAGCTTACTTCAACTCTTGTACGCTAATCTCATAGTTTATAGGGGTGTATGGACCATTGGGGTCAAGCATACCAATACTTATGTGTATTTTCTAAAGCTTAATCCAATTACTATCATATATTTACATGCCCATAAATATATAATTATGTGCGGCATCCTTGCTTGCATTTCTTTGCTTATGTGAAACCCATTTTAAAAAACAGCCTCTTCGAATATATATTTTCAAAACTGACCCCTAAATAAAAAGGCCATTAAGGTTAGGGCTCGACAATTAATGACGAGTCACACCGACCCTAAATGGCCAACATTTCATTTTAAAAACCTTATGATCCAGCTAATCTTCAACTTGTCCAAACTACCTAACGGGTTTCTAACCTCGAAGGGATGTTTTGACATGCTTATGTGCATTTGAGGGAAAAGAAAGGAAAAAGAAAAAAAGTGAGTGAAAAAAAAGTGAGACGAGAATAAAAACGCATTTTGATTTGCCCAATTATTCTCAAAGGGGAGGGGGTTTTAATCCTTTATTTTATTTTATAGGTCACAATTAGTCAAAAATTTCAGCGTTTTGGAATGACTATGGGCGCACCTCCTTTGTTAACTTGTTGGTGGAGTAACTTGTGACTAGGTGAGCAAACTGAAGTACATCAACACTCGGATCATTTGGTTTCACCATGCGTAATGGAACCGTGTAGGGAGATGATTGAAGCATCGGTGACATTTTGGGATGAAGAATTGAACGTGTTTAGATTTTGGGATGTCGAATTAACACCTTTGTTGGAAGAAATGGGGGGTTCGTGTCACACTCGGGGTTAGACAAACATCGTTGGAAGGGGGCCGCATGCTGGCACCTAGCGTCCCCACAGCTGAAGAGTTTCATAAAAAATTTGGGATGGTGGCGAGTGTGAATGTTGAATTTTTACAACAAAAGAAGATACCATTTTCCTACTTCTACAATCGGTTTGGGTATTTGAGTGCATTCGACGACCTTAAGAAAGAGTTTGAGTCCTACAGTGATTGGAGGAGAGCGAGACCGCTTGCATTTGCTATTTGTTTCTTAGGAGTAATGGTGTTCCCCGAAAGTTCGAGTCACAACATATGTTCAAGGCTTGTCATGGGTTTCGATGCGGAAGTCAATGGAATTGATGGTTACCGTTTTACCATAGTTCCTATGATAGTGGCAGACATTTACCGGGCTTTGGGTTGTTGCACAAGAGGAACAAAATATTTCCAAGGTTGCAATCTTCTACTACAAGCATGGTTCAAAGAGCATTTGAGGAAAGTGAAGGGAGTACAAGAACTGTCTAAACCAACTGGTTCCAACTATTTGGTTGTAGAACGATATGGGATTCCAAAATTTAGGCAGCCAAGCAGCACAGAGAAATGGGTAAAATTGTTTGAGAGCATAACGGAGGACTCAATCCAGTGGATATTCACTTAGTTTCCTTCATCGGATTTCATTATTAGCTCCAAGAAGGCACCCTTTGTGATACTTATGGGATTAAGAGGTCTCCAACCTTATCAACGATTGAGAGTGATGAGGCAAGCAGGGAGGAAGCAAGTCATACCATTGATATCAGACACAAAAGATTATCAGTTCGACTACACTGGAGATGTTGTTCCAAGGGTCAAGAGCATTATAAAATCCTTGGTCGGAAGACAAGTTATGGGAAAAGCATCACTAGCGCCCGACAGATACAACGCTGGATGCGAACCAAACTACAAAAGCTGGCTACACTCTAGTATAAAGGGAAATGTGGTAGTGGAGCCGAGTGGAGGGACCGACATAAGGGATCGTGAGGCGGAAGCTCAAATTCGATACCGAGAATTCATGTTGAAAGCTGTTAAGATGGATAAGGAGAACAAAGAAGAGATTGAAGTATGGAGGAAATGCACATTAGAGCTAGAGGAAAAGATAGAGGTGCTAGAGACAACTTGAACAATGTAATTCGGAGTGTGCAGAGATAGACATTTTACATTTAGTAGCGGCTAAGGGATACTTAACCAAAGTTATGGGAGAAGTTAAGGAGATTACACGAGAAGCAAAGAGAACCAGGCTAGAGAAGGAGCGTGCTGCCTAGTTAAAGTGTCATTTTTATTTTTTTCTTTTACTTTTCGAAAGTTATCAGGTACTGATTTTCAAATTTTGGGGAATTTATGAGAATAATTGGCAACAAAATATGTATTTATTTCTTTGCATAATGACAAACTTAGGAAGGCTATACGTCCCTGGTACGTAATAGTCCATTAGTAAGCCTACGTCCAAATGTCGAAAGGGTTTTTAACTCAAAAATGACAAATTCCATCTCTGCATGGATTCGAAGAAACGTTTGCACAAAATATTGTCGTCTGTTTAAACATGATCAAAACTATAAGAATGTTTTGGTCTTTACCATTTCTTGTTTTACTTTTAGACTATGGCTGCAAGAGGCACACTCCAATTTGAGATTGTTTCCCGACCTCCTCACTTGATCAGACTCTGGAGGGAAGATTTGGCCATTGTCAGCAAGGCTCACGTTCAAAAGATGTTAGGAGAACTGGTGGCTCTCAAAAAATACACTACCATGAATGGTTTGGTCGAAGCTGCTACACATTTCTAGGACTATAAGAGGGTTGTGTTTCATTTCAATGGCCTTGAGTTGGCACCAATGTTGGAAGAATTTGGAGGACTAGCAAGGTTAGAGCCTGGACCTGAGACTATGATTTATCCCTGAGACGTGGACCCTAAGGAGTTCATTGAACTGCTGGGTGCTCCTTATAACCCTCACGTCGAAGGGGTGCATGATGGGAAAGTCACGCTGGAATACCTGCACTCTAGATTCAGAGATCCAACGCTTAGGCATGAGTGGACTGGGGCGTGGATAATTCAAGACTGGGAGTGGACTGAATCCAATGCTTTCATCATTGCTTTTTTGGGAAGCATGGTTTTTCCCGAAAAAGAAGGAAATATTGACATAAGGTTGGCAAGAGTGGTAGAAGGGTTACGCAAAGGTGCTTTCAAGCATCCAGTAAGCTTGGTTCCAATGATTTTGGGAGAAGTTTATAGGACTTTAACCAAATGTAGAAGAGGAGGAGATTTCTTCGAGGGATGCAACCTGTTGCTGCAAATATGGTTGATAGAGCATTTGCACAGTGTCCCCATCAGTCCGGTAGCACCATAACAATCTTCGAAAGTAGGGATCCGCTCACATAGCACCCGCATGGCTGGAACAGCAGCATGGGAAGACCCCACAAACATGGAAGGACGGTACTCCATGTTTGAAGAGTTGCAAGAAGTACAATGCGTAATTGAAAGCTGTGCTGGCTTCGTTCTTTCCAAACAAGGTCAAGACATCACTTTCTTGACATTGATTGGATACCGAGGAACTCAGGACTATATTTCTTTAAGAATCCTCCGACAAGTGGGAATGACACAACAAACAACGTAGTTGACTGAGGGAAGAAGCTTCAACGTTGATATAAAAGACATCGAGCATATGATGGTTGGCACTATACTAACAATGTGGGAAAAGAGGCTCACTATGCAATTTTTCTGTGGTCGAGATAGTAGGGTAAGCCCCGCAGTTACTCTGGCTTATCCTCAATGGCTCAGCAAAGATAAGGCGAGATTCCGATCAAAGACTACAGTGAAAAGGAAAATCAAAGCTCCTAGTGCTACCGAAAAATACAAGAAGTTGAGACACGAGTTTGATCAAGGAAAGAAGGAGTTAAGGGTGACACAAGAGAGGGAGATGAGGAGACAATACAATGATAAGATCAAAGGGGGATGACCTCAAGTACTGGACCGGCAAGGTCATGGCCACAAGACAAGCTACTAGGAATTTGCAAGATCTGCTTAAGGGATGGGAGAATATTTTAAGTCAGTAACACTAGAAGAGAAGGAAGCAAAGGGAATAGAAATCTGCGAGTTCTTCACAAAAGCCCTGGGTGACATGGAAGCTGGGAAGGACCTGATGGAGACATTTGCTGATCCTCCACCTATGAGCTTAGTACACAAGCCCAAAGAAGAAGCCAAAGAAAAGAAGGAAAAAGAAGACGCTGGAACTGATGCTTGATCTGGAGCCTCTTTGCTTGGTACGTAGTCAGGTCGTATCAAGTCGAGTCGTCTTGTCCTTTGTGTCGTTGTTTTCGTTTTAATCGAGTCGTTGTCTCAAATTAGTGGTTGTAATAAAGCCAAGAAAATCAAATAAATTTTAATTTTATTTTTGGGTTTTTGGCTTGTGCTGGTTATGTTTATGCAAACAAAATGATGTGTTTGGTGTAAAAGTGACTTTGAAACTTCGATAGGCCTATCTCTGGCACAAAAGAGGTCCCATGCATGATAGGACGCAATTTTATTCACACTAACACGTACTCACATTCTCTTTCTTTGTTTTAGATGTATCAGTCCTCAAGTCCTTGATAGTTTCGTTTGTGCATTCTGGTCGTGCCGCAATACCTGTTGAGATCCAGATGATCAATTCGACACCTTCCCCTTACCTACAAGGACAAGGACGAGACAAAATATCATGGCTGAGTTTGGCAAAGTCGGAAATGGAACTCCTGAGAAGCAAGGTGTGGTTGCCTATAAAGACTATGCTAAGTTCGAACAGAGACTGTTCGAGTCTGAGAATAGGATCCCCCTTGCCCGTGCTGATGAGGCTGTTGAACTAAACAAAATCACCTGCCCTCACGGTAAAGATCCACTCTACCCTGAAAAAGATATTCCTTACCCTACCTACACTGCACTACCAAAAGCACCACAAAATAATTTACCCTCTTTCACTGTTGAAACAAAAACCATCGCATCACCCACCAAAGATCATGAAGTGTATGCATGGACCGAGGAAGACCTAGACAATACCAAAGAGAAAGTCCAATGGCTGGTAGAGAAGTTCAAGCAATTCCAAGGCACCAAAGGAACTTGAGGGCTAGCTTATGAGGACCTCTGCTTGTATCCTGACATGATGCTGCCCGAGGGCTATAAGACGCCTAAGTTCAAGATGTTCGACGGCAGTGGAGACCCAATGGCCCATTTGAGATCTTATTGTGACAAGTTGATTGGGGTTGGACATGACGAAAAGATCCGCATGCAACTGTTAACCGCAGTCTGACCGGAGATGCATTGGTATGGTATTCTAAGTAACAAACAAAGAAGTGGACGAACTAGGAAGCAATGGCTGGAGACTTCGTCGACAGTTTTGGGCACAACACTGATGCTACGCACGATCGGTTCTTCTTAGATAAATTGAACAAGAAGCCCACTGAGACTGTTAGAGAATTTGGAACTAGATGGAGGGCTGAAGCCGCCAAGGTCCAACCTCCCATGGAAGATGCTGAGATAGTGGCAACCTTCATCCGCATACAAGAAGACGTCTACTTTGAGAAGATGCTAAATCTGCAAGATAAGAAGTTTGGAGATCTAATAAAGATTGGAGATATGGTCGAAGATAGACTGAAGACTGGTAAGATCGTTAGCTTGGCTGTACTACAAGCCACTAACAAAGCCCTACAAGCTGGAAACACTACTACATCAAGAAAGAAGAAGGACGATATCTCTTTCGTGGCCGCATTACTTGACCACTCTCCTACCCATAACCACTACTACCAAACACCTCTTCCATCATACCCATACATTCCACCCACATCCATCTACCTAGTTTACAACAGTCAGCCCATGTATTAAAAACCCACCACCATATAGATCAATATAGCCACAAAGTCCCAACTACCGAAACACCAATACCTATTCACCAAGGCCTTACGCCAATAACAACCTAAGACCAAAAAGAAACTACACCCCACTGACTGAAGCTCGCACTCAGTTGTTCGAGAGACTCAAAGCAGCCGGCCATATACAACCCATACCATTCAAAATGCCTGATAGGATGACGCCCTATTTTTATTAAACAAAAACCTGTGCCTATCACTCTAGAGAACCTGGTCACGATACTGAAAAGTTCTACACCTTGAGGGACACAATACAAGACTTGATCGATCAAAAGATGATACACTTGAAAACTCCAAACGTACACAACAATCCCCTGCCTAACCATGGAGACAATAGGGTGAATCTGATCAAATTGGATGAGGAATGCAACCTGAAAGGGACCATTGTTAAGGCCAAGGAAGGTGTACCAGTAATTGCTTCAGTTGCTCACTGCATAACCAGAGCCCATCGAGGTGGAAGTGGCTCCCAAATTCTATGTGGATGTGGTTCCCCCATACAGCGACAAGGCAGTACCATGGGATTATGAAATGGAGAAAAAGAACAAATCAACAGTCGAGACTGTTGCTGCACAAGGGATGACTTGGAGTGGGAGGATTTACACTCCCGAGCATCTTGTTCAAGGTAGATAAGGCATCAGCGAGGAGGAGTCTGAAGAGTTGTGGAAGAAGGTACAAGCTAAGGAATACTCCGTGGTTGAACACTTAGGCAAACTCCAGCGCAAATCTCTATTTAGCCTTACTCCTCAAGTCAGAGAGCCACCGAAATGCTTTGATAAAAGTGTTGGACGAAGCACATGTTCCGGTGGACACCTCGGTTGAAAACCTGGCTAGCATGGTGGGACAAGTCCTGGAGGCCAATAGAATTGCCTTTCACGAAGACAAGTTGCCACCTAAAGGGTGGAGCCACAACAAAGCTTTGCACATTACTGCAAATGCAAAGAGTGGTTCGTAGGGAGAGTCCTGATCGACGGAGGTTCTGGTCTAAACATATGCCCGTTCATCACTCTGAAAAGAATGGGAATTGACCAAGGCAAAATAAGGGAGAGTGATATGAAGGTAAAGGCATCAATGGATCACAAAGAAGCACCATTGGGGAGATTAACTTAACTATCATGGTCGGTTCCATGTAGTTCACTACTGAGTTTCATGTCATGGACATCTCCGCCTCTTATAACCTGCTGCTGGGAAGACCTTGGATTCACATGGCTGGAGCAGTGCCCTATACATTGCACCAAACAGTGAAGTTCGAGTGGGACCACAAAGAGGTGGTAGTGTTAGGTGAAGGGAACAACTCCATCTACATTGAGCAAACCATACCAGCAATCGAAGGGAATGCTTCTGATGGGTAGACCTTCTATGCTGTAGAACTCGTGGGAGCGGTGCAAGGCACTCGAGGAGGACGTCGCAAGAACTACAACTCGAGTTGGAACCCCACAGACACGATCCAAAGGCGGTATACTGCACATTTTGCTCCCAAGTTGGTCAACACACCCCCTGGGGTTGAAGAAAGGAAGAGAAACTTTTACAGCGCCTACTGGGATGGCCGAGGCAAAGGCTGTGAAGGGAGGAATTTGGTTTGGGAGAACAGTCATATCTGATTGGGGAGTGCCCTCACGCAAATTTCGTGGGACCCTACCAGCTAAGACCGAGACGCGACCAATGTACTCACTTAATGCCCGTCCCAGTTGGAAGCGCATCTCTGAAGAAACAAAGGGAAAGCAAATGTGGATACCCAAGGCACCTGAACTTATGGAGGTAGTGAATGAAGAGCCATATGTACTCCACAACCTGCAAAATGGCCCGGAGACTGGGTTGTAGGCATCGTGATCAAGCAAGGCTATGAACCTGGTAAAGGTTTTGGCAAAACCATGGATGGCATGGTCAAGCCGATCAAAATTGTGATGAGGCCCGACAATGAGAAGGCTGGCATAGGGTACAGTGTGACCTATGAGAAGAGCATAGAAGAATTATCACTACACTTCAAGTTCTATAAGAAAAGCACCAAGACTCTCCTACATATCTTTATCTCGTCTGGATACTTGGATGACCGAAAAGAGTAGGTGTCCGCAGCGCAAGAGATGGAGCCAAAGATAGCTGACTCTGAGGAGGATCTGCTGGCGTGAGTGCAAGAACTGTTCATATCCGATGAAGACTGCTGTGTGATCCTGGAAGAACATGTTGAACCTCTTGGACTGATAAAGGCTGGATCTGGAGCTGCACTGAACAACTGGATCAGCAACCGGGCCCGAGCTTACCGTGGACCTTGGTAGAGTTGGGGGATAGAATTTATTTTATGCTTTCTAATATCAAACCCGACTTTGAGTCGTGGAATTCGCATTTTTCTTTCTTGTTGCACATATCTCCCTACAAACTTTGTTTTGCAAGCATTCATAAATAAAATATCGCACTATATCACGTTTAATTTTTTGTTTTAATCTTTTAATTTTGTAATATTTTATTTTTCAGCATTCAAACTAATAATCTCATTGAGTCCACAATCGCAACATGTAATGAAACAATGGAGCTTGAGGAAACTGGAGTTGATTATGATGATTTTGATGAAACCACACAAGAGGAAATTGAGAGATTTGAAAACAAGCCAAACCTAGAGGAAACTGAGGTGATAAACCTAGGAAATGAGGAAGGCTTGAAAGAGACAAGGATCAGTGTGCATCTCACTGCTGAAGATAAAAAGTGATACTGAGTTTCTTAAAGAATATGAGGACGTATTCGCCTGGTCGTATGATGACATGACTGGCATAAGCACGGATGTGGTAGCTCACAAATTACCAATCAATCCAGGCTTTCTACCTGTCAAACAAAAGGCCTGGACTTTCAAGTCATCGGTTCTGTTGAAGATTGGGGAAGAGGTAACGAAACAGCTCAATACAGGAATTCTGAAAACAATCAAATTCCCAACCTTGTTGGCTAATATTGTCCCAATGCCGAAGAAAGATAGGAAACTACGAGTTTGTGTGGATTATAGGGATCTGAATAGAGCAATCCCGAAGGATGATTTTCCTTTGCCAAATATACGCATCCTGATTGACAATTGCACGAAACATAAACTACAATCCTTCGAAGACTGTTTCGCTGGTTATCATCAAGTGTTCATGGATGAGGAAGATGCTGAGAAGGCAGCTTTCACCACATCTTGGGGAACTTACTACTATAAGGTTATGCCGTTTGGGCTAAAGAATGCTGGAACAACTTACATCAGGGCAATGACAACTATGTTCCACGACATGATGCACAAAGAAATCGAAGTCTATGTGGACGGTGTGATTATTAAATCAAAGAAGAGTTCGGAACACCTTGACAACTTACGCAAGTTTTTCAATCACTTGCGAAAGTATAATCTGAAGCTGAATCCAGCAAATTGTGCTTTTGGTGTTCCAGCAGGGAAGTTCCTGGGCTTCATTGTCAGTAGAAGGGGTATCGAGCTAGATCCGTCCAAGATCAAAGCCATCAAAGAATTACCGCCACCAAAAAGCAAGAAAGAGGTTATGAGCTTCCTGGGAAGGCTCAATTACATCTGCTGGTTCATAGCACAATCCACTATCATCTGTGAGTCAATCATCAAGTTACTGAAGAAAGACCCGGTAATCAAGTGGAAAGAGGACTGCCAAAAAGCATTTGATCGGATAAAAGAGTACTTATCTGCCCGCCCATGCTGGTTCCACCTAAGCTTGGGTGACCTTTGATCCTGTACCTGTCAGTAATAGATTCGGCCTTTGGTTGTGTATTGGGACAACATGATTCGACTGGAAGGAAGGAGCAGTCAATATACTATCTAAGCAAGAAGTTTACTCCTTACGAGGCCAAATACACATTGTTGGAATGCACGTGATGTGCACTGACCTGGATAGCACAGAAATTGAGACACTACTTGACATCTTACTCAACATTGCTGATATCGAGGATGGATCCTCTCAAGTATATCTTTCAAAAACCAATGCCTACTGGAAAGCTAGCTAAATGGCAAATGCTGCTCAGTGAATTTGACATTACTTTTGTCAACCAAAAGGCGGTGAAAGCTCAGGCCTTGGCTGATCATATGGCCGAGAATCCGGTGGGAGACGACTATGAACCATTGCACCTATTTCCCCGACGAAGAAGTCATGCTCGCAGGAGAAGATATTAACGAATATTATAATGGATGAAGGCTATTCTTCGATGGAGCGGTAAATTTCAAAAGAGTAGGCATCGGAGCGGCATTAGTCTCCGAGACTAGACAACACTATCCTGTCACAGTCAAGTTAAGGTTCCCTTGCACCAACAACATGGCGGAATATGAAGCCTGCATCTTGGGTCTTAGATTGGTAGTAGACATGAAAATACAAGAGCTATTGGCAATCGGAGATTCGGACTTACTGATTCACCAAGTTCGAGGAGAATAGACAGCAAAGAACTCCAAGATACTGCCGTACCTGGAGTGTATAAAAGAGCTGAAGCAAAGGTTCATCAAGATAGAGTTCTAATATGTCCCTAGGCTGCAAAATAAGTTTGCGGATGCTTTGGCTACGATATCTTCCATGATCAAACATCCAGACAAGAACTACATTGACTCAATACCCGTGACAGTGAGGAAGCCGCCAGCATACTGTTATCACATAGAAGAAGAATCAGACGGACAACCTTGGTTTTATGACATCAAAGGGCTTCTCAAAGATGGCACCTACACAAAGAATGCAACAAGTATCCAAAAGAAAATACTGAGGAGGTTAGCAAATGGTTTCTTTCTGAATGGAGAAGTTTTGCACAAAAGGACACCTGATTTGGGGTTACTGAGATGTGTAGACGCTAAAGAAGCTGCTAGATTGTTGGAAGAAATACACTCTGGGATGTGCGGCCCACACATGAACGATTTCGTGTTTGCAAAGAAGATTTTGACGGCTAGCTATTTCTGGATGACAATGGAGCATGATTGCATAAAGCACGCAAAGAAATTCCATCAATGTCAAGTCCACAGAGATATGATTCGAGTGCCTTCTAATGAATTGAACATCATGGGATCGCCTTGGCCTTTTGCCGCCTTGAGAATGGATGTCATAGGACCTATTGAGCCAGCCGCTTCCAATGGACATCGTTTCATATTGGTAGTCATTGACTATTTTACCAAATGGGTAGAGGCTGCATCGTACAAATCAGTGACGAAGAAAGTGGTGTCAAACTTTGTTCGTGATAAGATGATCTACCGATTTGGCATCCCTGAGTCGATCACCACTGACAATGGGTCCAATCTCAATAGTGACCTAAAGAAAGAGGCTTGTGAGGTTTTCAAGATCAAACACCACAATTCCACCGCATATAGACCTCAAATGAATGGAGTGGTCGAGGCGGCCAACAAGATATCAAGAGGATATTGCGCAAGATGATAGACAATTCAAAGCAATGGCACGAGAACCTACCCTATGCTCTATTAGAGTACCACACCACAATGAGAACATCAACGGGGGCTACTCCTTACTTGCTGGTGTATGGCACTGAGGCAGTGATACCCGTAGAGGTCGAGATACCATTTTTCAGAATTATCCAAGAGACACAGTTGAAAGATGCTGAACGGATCAAAGGAATAATGGAGCAATTGGCCCTCATCGACAGTATGACATGGACAATTATATCATATGAGAATGGCTAAGGCATTTAACAAGAAAGTTCGAGAAAGATCCTTCAAACCTGGGCAATTAGTATTAAAGAAGATATTCCCAAATCAAGAAATGACAAAAGGTAAGTTTGCACCAAATTGGCAAGGGCCATACATGGTTCATCGAGTTTTGAATGGAGGAGCGTTGATACTGGAAGAAATTGATGGGGAAGCTTGGCCAAAACCAATCAACTCAGACGCTGTCAAAAGATACAATGTATAAGAGCTTGTATTAGCTAATGGTTTCATTATTCTGCAAAACATTATGTAATCTGAACTACATCACGACCTGATTCTCAAAGTGGGATACGTAGGCAACCTACTCAAGGTTCGGTCGCATAAATATAAAAATTTTCATTCTCCTACAAAGCAAACACTGGGGCAGAATTTTTTAGGAACTCTCAAAAATTCCTAGAGGACAAACATAGTTGACACAGGGGCAGAATTTTTGAGGATCTCTCAAAAATTTCAAACACAAACTGGGCCAGAATTTTGAGGTTGCTCTCAGAATTCACTTGATGGAGTATGGAACAACATGAAGAGCGACAACTATGGCTTTACGCAGCGCGACTCGTGACTCAATGGGATAAAATATTTCATTTCATCTATTTCTTATAAAAGTTTTTTTTCAAAACAATTACGTTATTTACAACTTTACGCATATCCCTACCATCTCGACCAAGATCCCGGCACTCGTGAACAGCGAGCGCGAAGCAAGCCAAGAATGCACAATCCAAACCACCCGGCACAACTCACCAATCTTTCTTTGGATGCCGGTACAAAAGATACGCAACTCGGCAATGCACGACAGACGTGATTCAACAAAGGTTTGCATTTAAATTAGCTGAGGCTACACAGCCCGAAGCCTCGGTTGAGGGTACATAGCACAATTTCGATTTGTCAATTAAATTAGGTGAGGGTACACAGCCCAAAGCGTCGGTTGAGAGTACACAGCCCGATATCGATTTTTCGTTTGAATTAGCTAAGGGTACACAGCCCGAAGCGTCGGTTGAGGGTACACAGCTCGATAACGATTTGCATTTACATTTGCAGAGGGTACATAGCTCGAAGCATCGGTTGAGGGTACACAGCCCAATATCGATTTGTCATTTAAATTAGCTGAGGGTTCACAGCCCCAAGCGTCGGTTGAGGGTACACAGCCCAATATCGATTTGTCATTTAAATTAGCTAGGGCTACACAACCCAAAGCGTCGGTTGAGGGTACACAGCCCAATATCGATTTGTCATTTAAATTAGCTGAGGGTACACAGCCCAAAGCGTCGGTTGAGGGTACACAGCCCGATATCGATTTGTCATTTAAATTAGTGAGGGTACACACCCCTATATCGATTTGCATTTACATTTGCTGAGGGTACACAGCCCGAAGCGTCGGTTGAGGGTACACAGCCCGATAGCGATTTGCATTTACATTTGCTGAGGGTACACAACTTGAAGCGTTGGTTGAGGGTACACAGCCTGCTATTTGCATATACATTTGCCGAGGGTACATAGCCCGAAGCATCGATTGAGGGTACACAGCCTGATGTAATACGAACCAGGCTCACCTGTTCGATTCATCAAGCTAGTCCACCGAGGAGTCAGATGATGCCCACGATCAAACAGTATGGCCAGAATCGAATATGTCGAAGACTGCCTCGTCGAGCAACAATGATGGAAATCTACCGAGCAGACAAGTGACCGTTGTTGGCTTCGGAAGCTGTGAGACCGAGCACAACTTTGAAAAGCTCAACAATCAAGCTCGAGCCCGAAGCTTAAAAGCAATCGAACCAAAGAAGAATAACGTCGAGCAGTGAATCGATTGAAGGGCTACAAATGTGCCCGAGGAATGAGAGCGTTCGATTCCAATTGTGACCGAGGCAAACAAAAGTTTGACTCAAATGTCTTCGTGCTGAGCTACCGAACACATAAAAAGGCTTCAGCCCTGCGTGGCTTATCTCATTGGTCACCTGTGACCATTTTACTGTTTTGCCCTTTTTATTATCTATATAAACTCCTAGCATAGCTCATTAATTTTCAGTTGATTGATGATACTATGAGAATAGGAATAGGATTTGGCCGAGCCAGTCTTTTTGAAGCCCGAGGTTTCCTGTATGCCTTCTTTGGCTTGGAACCGAATGGATTTCATCCTTAGTATGAATCCTTGATAGGTTCAAGTTTCCTTTTTTCCCTTGGATAATCAATCATGTTTTGATTCAGATTATCAATTATTTCTTCTATTTCTTTCTCCACATCCCTGATTTCTGGTTATCTTGGTTACTTTATTGTTTCCGTTTCTTATCTTTATCATTTCCGCCTCGTGTTCTTGTTATCTTCGATTGCTTGCTTGTGTTCGGATTTAGCTTGCATCAGTTTGGTATCAGAGCAAGGCTTGGATTTTGTTCCTACGAATCCACGTTCCTTGTTCATCTTATCTTTATTTTTCTGTTGGTCTTCTTATGTTACTTGGAAAAGAAGCAAATAAAAAAAAAGTTGAAAAATTATCAAAAAAATTATTTGTTGTTGATTGTTTGGATTAAAAAATCACATATTTGGATTCACCACTGTCCAATGATCAATTTGAGTACCAACGTACATCGTTTGTAACTAGGGTTTTTCCTTCGATTTTGGACTGTTTTTGACGTGGTGTTGTTGAAATCGAACCCCATTGTGTTTTGGAGTTTATCGATGAAGATTGGTGGTGGTTGTTTGATTTGGGTCGATTTTATTGCTTGAAGTCGAATTTCCACTGTTTAGCCATTGTCCGTACGCCGGAACCTTGTTAAATTGTTAACAGTGTACGGACGACGATATAGCTAATCTTAGCTCGGCTTGGAACTGAACATTATCTCCTTTGTCAAGTTTACCAGAGACGACCCAAATCCGGAGCTAAATCTGTCTGTTAGTGGACAGTGAACGAATTGTGAAATTGTCCGTACACCGGAGTAAAGGTTCACTGCTCCATTGAAGAAGAAAAGGGTAAACGGTTAATATCCAAACCCCATGTGAAAATTTGTCGGCTAGAAAAGAGAAAGTGGATAAGTTTAAACCCTATCCATACAGAAAGGGGGACCACCTTATCTGTACCAAGGTCACGTGTTCGGAGAATTTCGAAGCGGAACCGAGGAGAAGGTAGATTCTCTTAGGTTTTCACTTTTCTTGTGTCCGAATATTCTCGATGGTGGATCTCTGGAGTAATTCTTTCTACTCAAGGTCGTACTATTGAATTTGAGCTTTAAGAAACTCGTGTGTGAGGTGACCGAAGTCCAATTTTCTAGACCAATTCCTTGACTCCCCATGCGCAGTTTAAATAGCGACCGTTCTATCGAGTCATATAAACTCCTTCCGAACCCATACTTAGAAAGTACTAGTTGGGACTTATCACTTTAGTTTCCTAACAAGACGGCAAGGCCATCTTGAATGGAAAAAGGCTAGAGTTGTGAGAGCAATAGAGTGAGTGCACAAAAGCCAAACGACCTTGAGTGTATACACGAGTGGAAAGAAAATTGAGTGTCCATTCTTTGAGTGACACACGTGAGGGAGTGAACTTGTGAGGTCCTTTACTTTATTTGTTGCAGCTATGTCTTCGGATGATGATAATTATGGAGGGGGTGATTCGTGTGGAGATGATGGAGACTATGGTTCCTACGATGATGATGATTGCTATAACGACACCGGGGTCTATGGCTCCTTACAAGGATGAAGTGGATCACTATGGCTCTCACGAGGATGCAGAAGACTACGAGGCATGTGAAGATGAACAAGAAGATTCTTATGCTTCTAGTCGAGGATATGAAAGTAGTGACACTATGAGATATGATGATCCTACTTACTCTCTTTGTGATGATCTTGAATACGATGAACGTGACATTGGGAAAATTGATGAAGAAGTTGATCGAGTGAACTATTCGATAGAATCTTTCTTCGGTGTCTCGTATGGAGCACAATGGAGTAGTAGAGCTCCTTCCATCGGGTTGGGAGGAGGAGGTGGCGGTTGTTCCATGGGAGGAGTAAGACTTGCATCTTTGAGTCGTGACACACGATTCAACGTTTCCAATTCCTATGGGAAGGGTGGCTCGATGAGCACTGGTGGTTGTGGACCCGAGGAGGGTAGAGGAGGTTTCTACCGAACTCCTTGTCGGAGGAGAAGTTCTTACAGGTCCTATGCTAAAACTCCTTCCTCGCCTATCAACAATACTTTTAATATTGGAAGAGTGAAGGGAAGTGGAAGTTATCCTAGTGTTGCCACTAGTGGAGGAACAAGGAAGACTCAAGTTGTTGGTTCCGATATTCGTGGAAATTAAAGTTTATCATTGAATGTACCTATGCAAGACTTGGGTAGAAAAAGGTTCGATGCTGAGGTGAATGGTAGTGGAGGATACTTGCTCAAGTTTGGAGAGACCGATGCCAATTTCATTAGCTCTTCTTTGGTTGGGACCCTAAGGATAATATACTTTAGATTGAAGCGTCCTTATAATTGTAATGGAGTGGGGGTTTCCAAAGTGGTTCGAGTACTCATATCTCATAGAGGATGTAGAGAATATACCTGGTATGAAGTGTATCCCTTGCCCAATTTTGATGTTTTGCTAGGAGAAGCGTGGATGCACAACAAACAGTTGTTATATATTAGTGAGAGGGATGTATACCTCGTGTACAACAGAGAATTGCAACTGGCTTTTGAGTTTACACCTTGCAGGTTGAAGGGCAAGATGTCTAATAATCCATATGCTTCGGTTTTGCAGCAGAAAAAGGAGCGAGAACTCATATCCATGATCGAACGAGTGCCACCAAGGAGTCCTACGAACACACGAAGTGGTGGGAAAAGTGCCAGAAAAGAGTTGACTGATGTCAACAAGGTGAACCCGAGGACACCAGCTTCAGAGCCAAGTGGTTCACCGACAACAAAGAAGGAGACTTCGGTTGATGAGTCTTTGAGTCCTAGACTTTGGGTTGATGTTAAAGTTTCACCTACTCCAGCTATGGGTATTCTTGGGCCTCGACCCAAATCACCTGAATATGAGAGACAAAAGATCGAGAGGAGTAAGGGAGTGACCAGTGACAACTCTCGAGTGGAAAAAGGAGAGGTTGTGTTGAGCGATGTGAGTGAGTTGTCACCACCCGAACCCACAACTGACCTTGAAAAGAAAATAAGGGAAAAGAAAGAGGGAAAAAGAATCATTGACAGTGAGGATACCCCTTATTCTAACCTTAACCCTTTATCTTTTTCTTCTACTTATTTGAATTTTTGTGTAGGACCTCTTGGAGGCAAATCGATGGAGCCTCAACCATGTTCCGAAGTAGATAGACAAGGAGAAGAAACTACTTATGACACTTCGGAGGCATTGAGAGAGACTGAAGGCCACTCCGACGTAAGTGTTCGTTTTCCTTCCCATTAGCATGATGCATCCTTGTCTTGTGAAATTGCTAGTGAAACTTTTATGCTAGTTGATGATCTGTATGATTATAATGTGTTTGTAACTAGTGTAGAGTCAAATGGTTAATTTGTATGTGAAAGTGAACCACTAGCTGAGAGGACTAATAAGCCACATCATGGTGTGAGCTCGATCTTCACCGAACCTCTCTTTAGTGGTGAAGTTGTAATTGACCTTGCTTGTGACCCTTGTTATGACACCACCAATCTTTGATAAAAGGGAAGATGAGTTGTTTGTTCATACCCTTATTGTTATTATTGCCTATGGTGGATCTCTGTGTTGTACTGAGGATGATGATAACCTTGAGGAGCCCTAGTGGATGAGTTGGATCGGATCATATTCGATGACTGCTCAAGCGTAGATGATGATCCTGGTTTGGATGTACCTTTGATAGGTAGTGAAATTGTTTTCACTAACCCTTTGTTCGAAGGATATGGTGATGTGCATCTGACTCGATGAGGGTATGAATCACCTCGATTTGGAAAGCTTAACCCCGTAGATAATCCATTATTTGAAACCTAGCCTGTCTAATGAGAAGGATTGTCTTGGAGGTAATTTTGGAGGTGACAAGCTATCTCTTGGTGTGAATAAGACTGCTTTTAAGAAGGGGAGTGGAGTATTCGATGTTAGTTGTCGAGTGAATCATCTTACTTACTCCATCCCACCTATTGATCACACCTCGAGTATTGTGCTTACCGAAGCCCATAAGCCACATAGTGATAAAAGTGAATCGAGGGTTCGGTATGCTGACTATGGGTTTAGAGATGATAGGTCGTTTGATCAATACATATTGCATGTTCAGTGTCCTATTGATCTCTTTGTTTTCTCATGTGTACGGTACGACTCCTTTTTTAGCCAAGAACTTGTTGTTTCCCTCGGAGACATAGTTTTCTTGATCGGTATTGATGCTTGGCTCTATCATAAAAGTGTGTTTTCCACACTTTTGAACACTAACCTACTCTTGTAGTCAGAAGCTTTGTTTGTCTTTGCCTAGCTTGCAGGTCTTGTCTGTTTGATTTCGAGGACGAAATCATTTCAAGAAGGGGAGGATGATGCAATACGAGCCAGGCTCGCCTGTTCGATTCATCAAGCTAGTCAACCGAAGAGTCAGATGATGCCCACGATCAAGCAGTGTGGCCGGAATCGAATATGTCGAAGACTGCCTCGCCGAGCAGCAACGATAGAAATCCACCGAGCAGATAAGTGACCGTTGCTGACTTCGAAAGCTGTGAGACAGAGCACAACTTTGAAAAGCTCAATGATCAAGCTCGAGCCTGAAGCTGAAAAGCAACCGAACCAAAGAAGAACAACGCCTAGCAGTGAATCGATTGAAGGGCTACAAATATGCCGAGGCAGGAGAGCGTTCGATTTCAGTGATCGAGGCAAACAAGCCTCCGACTCAAATGTGTTCGAGCTGAGCTACCGAACACATGTAACTGCTTCAGCCCTGCATGGCTTAATCTTATTGGTCACCTGTGACCATTTTACTGTTTTGCCCTTTTTATTATCTATATAAACTCTTAGCATAGCTCATTAATTTTCACTTGATTGATGATATTCTAAGAATAGGAATAGGATTTGGCCGAGCCAATCTTGTTGAAGCCCGGGGCTTCGTGTATGCCTTCTCTGGCTTAGAACCGAATGGATTTCATCCCTAGTATGAATCCTTGATAGGTTCAAGTTTCCTTTTCTCCCTGTGATAATCAATCATGTTTTGATTCGGATTATCCATTCTTTCTTCTATTTCTATTCTCCCACACCCCTGATTTCTTGTTATCTTGGTTACTTTATTGATTTCGTTTCTTATCTTTATCGTTTCCGCCTCGTATTCTTGTTGTCTCCGATTGCTTGCTTGTCTTCAGATTTAGCTTGCATCACAGCCCGACACCAATTTTTCATTTTAATTCCTTGCGGAGGGTACACAGACCAATGCATCGACCGAGAATACACATCCCGACGTCGAATCTAACAGTTGACAGCGAAGGACACAAAGTTAGGCATAACAGACACAACTACATATGGTAAAAAATCATGGAAAGACAATCCAACCCGACAGGAAGGTACGTTCTATATTTCGCTTATACACACATTATTTTGCAGACTTATCTTTGTCGCAGGGTATACACTAGACAAAGTGAACATTACGACCTTACATCTCAACAGTTCCAGTAGGTCATAGGCACTCCTCTAGAATCGTGACAAAATTAGCCGTACTGTCAATGTCTTTGCCTGAAGACTCTTTCATCATCCCCAGGCAAAGAGGGGCAACTGTTGACACCCAATTTTGTCCATCCTATTTTTAAAAGCAATAGTTTTCAAATTGTACACACGATTGTGCATTTATTTTTGCCCCGTCCATTCTTTCTATTTGTCTTCCTATACGAGTCTAGTAATCAAAGCATTTTTTTTGAAAACGTCATCGCAAACCATAGCTATTTTACAGAATGAGCGTTCCTAATCGAAATTCCGTAATTGGTTCTATTTTTGACAAAATTGTCAAAATCGTTTTAAATCCCTAGATTACATTTTTATACGCTTCCCTAGCCATTTTAATGCTTTAAAGTAATTTCCATGATTTTCCTATGATTTTATACCTATTTTATACAATTTTTATCCCTAATGTATACTAAAATTATGCCTAATATACACCATTTATACGCCATATATACATAAATACATATATACACATTACACCTCACGTTTATACACATCATCACACATTTTACACCTCAGTACCTACGTGGATCGATCTCAGCCGTCCATGTGTGCCATCCGACGGCTGAGATCAAACCCTCTACCTTATTCCCCAAACGTCCCCTAAATTTCCCCCGACCCTCATTTTTATCCTTACCTCACTGATAATAAGTCTCTCTTATGTATCTTCGGCGAAATGCCACGCCACCACTGTCGATCGATTTTTCGGTCAATATGGCCGGCCAAATTTGGGGAAAATAGTATCATCGTACTCCCCTCGTCACCCGCTACAAAACCCATACACTTTCAACCACATTCAGACAAGGTCGATTCTTGACCCTTGTCGACTGAGTCACCATTGCCGGGAAGCACCTCCGACGAGGTCCATGGTATTTTTGAACGGTGTTATTACTTGAAAAGGGTAAGAAACCCTTCATGCAAAGTCGATTCGCGACGGGTCAATTCGACCCGACTCCTATGTAAAACGGGTAACCCCTGTCTTTGATTGACGTTTCTGAATCTATGTGATGCTACTCCTAAAATTTTCCTAGTTTTCTATGCGCCAACATGTTTGTATGTTACTTGACAATTAATTAGTTAAAATCCATGTGATTAATAATTCTTGCCTGGTTCACTGATTTAAGTTAAACTGGCTTTGAATTCTCGCATGTTTGAGAAAAATGTACTCATACTCTGTGCCTTAGGTCATTTTAATTAAGTTCCTAAATGTAAAATGATCCTACTCATCCATGTTTCCAGTGTATGTGCCTTTGGTTCTGTCAAGACACATGATTTCTGCGATTAAATGCTTAAAGTTGAAATGATTATTTGACTGGCATGATTAAGGGATCCTAATTTACTTAATTTGAAATCCTTGATTGATATTTGATTGGAAACTTGTTATAGTAATTTATGGGTGCTAATTTGAGAGTCTGTGAAAATTTGAGAAGAGGATCATGATATTTTCGAGCCTAGAATATGCTTTCATTGACTAATTTTAAACCTGGACCTTATTGTGTTCCAGAGATGGGAACCCTAGTGATTAGAGATTTAATTTACCTTAATTTGGAGATTTTGATTAGTCTATATTTGGAAGTACCCCGATTTTCCTAACTATGGGAAGTAATATTTCCTTGCCTTCTTTAATTCTTTTACCTGTTAGAATTGGGACTGCCCTTCACCCCTATATAAGCTAGTCTTTCTTTTTATCACAAGAAAAGTTCAGACACAATTGAACACACTACTTACTGCTACACACACACAAAAGCACAGAGAGCATCACATAGACATACACACTGCATACTGCTCTTCTCTGATCTCTTTCGAAGATTATTGAGAAGGCCTTGTTTTCTTTTGGTCTCTGTCTCTGCAAGCCTCTAACAGTGCTTGCCTTTGTCTTGGTTACTGCTGCTCAAAGGGTACATCTCTAGTTTAATCCCTGTTATCCATGACCTGTATCTATTATGCTTGAGTTTTTCTTTATGCTTTCTTTTTCTTCTAATGTCTCACATGGCTTACACCTTCATCTGAAACTGTATATACTTATGAGTGCCTTTTGTGACCTTTGCTTGGTGTGTACTTGTTTTTTGTCCACTGCTAATCCTTGCTTTGCAGCGTGTGTGGATAGCCCTATGGCTATACCAACTTTTAGTTTGCAGGATTCTCTCTTTAAGTGCCTTTGAGATTCTGGTTAAAAGGCTCTTCTTGCCTGGAAAACTGAACCTAAAACTATATGCAGTGCACTGCCTTGTTATCACCTCTCTCTGATTCTTTTTCCCCTTAGGAACTGCCCCCTATTTGTGTACATATTTGTTAGGGATCCTGCCTGTATCTATGATTAAAACAGGGTACACGACCTTGATGTTGCGTACTTGGCTATTCAGGGGCCACTTCCTAACCCTCCCTCTCTATGTGATTGCATCAATCATGGTTGAAACTCGATTGACAGTAATTGAATTTGGCCTAGCTATTTCTGGATGAAACTATTCCTTAGTGCTAAGTTTAGAATTTTGACTTCTTTTACTTAAATCAAAGATCTTGGTAACAGGGTGTACTTTTACACTTAGTTGAATTGAATTGAATAAGTTAGTTTCTTTTTTAAACAGGATTTAAGTTGTTAAAGCTTATAATTTTCATAAACAGTGGCTAATGGTGTCATGACTGTCAAAACCGGGCTGTTTTTCTGAAAATTAACAACTGCCTTTCTTTGCGTGAACGATCCAGGCCCAAAAACATTTTTAAAATCTGGCCTTTATGTGTGAAAATGATTTTAAAAGCTTACTTCAACTCTTGTACACTAATTTCATAATGTATAGGGGTGTATGAACCATTGGGGTCAAGCATACCAATACTTATGTGTATTTTCTAAAGCTTAATCCAATTACTATCATGTATTTGCATGCCTATATATCTATAATTATGTGTGGCAGCCTTGTTTGCATTTCTGTGCTTATGTGAAACCCATTTTCGAAAACAGCCTTTTCGACTATATATTTTCAAAACTGATTCCTAAACAAAAAGGCCATTAAGGTTAGGGTTCCACAATTAATGACGAGTCACACCGACCCTAAATGACTAATATTTCGTTTTAAAAACAACACCTATTTGGTTTTGGTCTAAATCTGAAAATTGTTTGCAAAACTGGCTATTTGTGTAAATCGCTGTAAGTATTGGGATTGCACAAATAAGCTGAAATCAAACACTCTTTGCATGTTTAATCGATTAGGTATTTGTATTAGAGACCACAAAATACGATTAGGCTTTAAGTGTAGGTCGTATATGAGATTTGTTTGTATATGTGTGGATTAAATTGTATAAATATATATTACCTTCATCAATTAGACACTAAGATGACCTCCTAAGTTAGTATTGCATGATAATATTCACCACTTTATCCCAAAATATAGACTCGGACGGGAACCACCTTTCGTGGGACTCGGGGGAGTGCCTAACACCTTCTCCTCTAAGTCATTTGGACTTCTTACCCTTTCGAATCTCTGGAAATTGGACTAGTGTGAGAATAACTCCGACTTTAGACGCTTAGGTGGCCTAATACACCTTAGAAAACTATATTAGGTGGTGACTCCAACACTTGAACTCAAATGAGTTACCCAGTCAAATCCGAAACCCGACTCGCTTCGAGTCGAGTCTAAAATTGGGTGCGACAATATATATAGAAATTTTTCCAATGTCAACGGGCCGGTGCACCAGCGGTTTAGCAACTAGGTCAACCTCTGCAAACTATACATGTTATAGTACTTTCCACACATGTGGGAAATATTTTACACCAGGGTTAGCCTAGAAGTAATTTATATACAGATGTTATAACTACAGACATGTAAAAGTTAGATATTCCTGCACTAGGTAGTAGCGGACACAAAGGTACCACACATTGATATTGTTAGGAACATGATACTGTGTGGTCGAAAATACGCCACCTACTATTACGAGGATATGAGTCCAGCTGGCGAGACTAGGCTTGTCTTATAAGTCACAGGGCACAAAGGATACACTCATGTTCTATGAGTTACAACCGTTCTGGCGGTACGGGCATAGGACAAAGGGCATATATCCTGCCGCCTTAGGGTTATAGTCTCCTAGCTAGGGTTTCATATATACCACCACCTTGAGTTATAGGCCCATATTCTTATTAGTCTTTGTATTTTACCTTAATTAGAACAGGGTATCAACTACTATAAATACCCCTCCTTACATTGTATTGTACAACAAGGGCGATTCACCACAGAATCCGGCTATTCTCAAGGATAAGACTACTTTACTTTTTCTTGTTCATTATTTCTCTCTTGTACTTATTTACTTTTCCATCGCATTTACTGTACTGCTTGTGACCTAGGCGACCGATTTTAGGCATAAACAGTTTGGCACCGACCATAGGGCCTAGGCAATTGTAGGTATTCTACAAAGGAAAAGGTTCAATCATGTCTGATGATAGTAAAAATATTCCGAAGAACACTACAGACGCAGTAGATGAATCCATGAAGGATCCCAGTGATCCCAGCGTGCAGCCTAAGGATCCCATTGAGCAAAATATTTCATCTTATATTTGTGTAGCTCCGAGACTAGTTCCTCTGATTCATTCAGTTGAAGCTAAGATCCGTCTTGCTTCTATCTTTATTTTCAATCTTTATTTCTGCTATTTGACTCGGTTGCTAAGCTTCCAATTTAGCTTGCACAATCTCGGTATCAAAGCATGGTTTCAGCCTGTTCTTACAACCCCAATTTCATTCTTTATCCTTTATATTTTGTGTGTTTGTGCCTTTGTTTCTGCTTCGTGTTCTTGTTGTTGTTACTGTGTTGTTTTGTGTTCTTATTACAAAAAAAAAAAAAAAAACAAAAACAAAATTCAAAAAAAATTTATTTGATTTTTGGTTGATTGGATTAAACAACCACAAATTTGGATTCACCATTGTTAGGAGATTCAAACGAGCATCGATCGTACATCATTTGACGACTAGGGTTTCCTGAGGTTTTTGAAACTGCTCCGACGTTGGTGGTACTGTTGCAAAAGTCCAGTTGAGTTTTGACTGTTTTGACGTCGAAACTAGTGGTTTGTGTTTGATTTGGATCGATTGCGCTTAAAATTCAAAGTTCTATTGATTAGCCACCATCCATACGCCAGAAAATAGTTACGTTGTGACAGTGTACGGATGAAGTTGAAGCTATTCTTAGCTTGGCTTGGAACTTAAGTTTACTCCATTCAGTTGTCAAAATCTTAAACAGAGAGGCGACCTTGAATCAAACCTTGTTGATATTAGACTGTGAAGAAAGGTTTTAAGTGTACCCGTACACCAGAATAAGGTTCACTGTTCCATTGAAGAAGAAAGGGGTTAAGCGCCGTTTTCTAAAAACTCCAGGTGAAATTTATCGGCAGAAAAGAGGAAAAAGCAGATAAGGTTAAACCCTAATCTGTACATAAGAAATACCAAATCTGCAGATAAAGTTAAACCCTAATATGCAGATAAGGTGGTGCAGGCATTGTTTAGTGGAAGACAAATACCTAGATATTTGACACACACAAATCTGGTTTTGATTCTAAAGAAACCATCAGTTTCAACTTTTTCTGACCTCAGGCCTCTCAGCTTGAGCAATTTCATTAACAAGGTCCTTTCTAGGATGGTACATAATAGGCTGGTTGAGGTTTTACCTTCACTCATTTCACAAAATCAGGCAGGCTCTGTCAAAGGTAGGAGCATAGTGGAGAATATTTTGCTTGCTCAGGAAATTATACATGACATCAATGAAAGAGGTGAAGGTGCTAATGTTGTTATCAAGCTTGACACGATGAAGGCCTATGATAGGGTGTCTTGACCATTCTTGGAAATGGTACTGAGGAAAATGGGGTTTTGTCATGAGTTCATAGATGTCATTTTCCAGCTTGTATCATCCAATTGGTACTCAGTTTTGTTCAATGGTCAGAGTTATGGTTTCTTTCATTCAGGGAGAGGTTTAAAGCAAGGTGATCCATTGTCACCCGCATTGTTCATCCTAACAGCTGAGGTACTATCTAGAAGCTTTAATTCATTGAATACGCACAGCTTCTATAGGGGCTATGTAATGCCTAAGTGGAGTCCACATCTCAATCACTTGGCATAAGCTGATGATACCATTTTGTTTACCTCTTCTCAGGAGGAGTCCTTGCATTTAATCACTGGAGTATTACAAGCTTATGAAGCGGTTTCAGGCCAGAAAATAAATAAAGATAAGAGTGCTATCTACTTGCATGGATCAGTGGGAGATGACGAGGTTGAAAAGGTAGAGATGATCACTGGCATTCAGAGAAATGACTTCCCTTTCACATACTTGGGATGCCCTATCTTCTATGTAGGAGCAAGAAGATATACTATGAAAATTTAGTAGGGAAGGAGACTGCCAGAATCCATGGTTGGAGTGCTAAGATGCTATCTTTTGGAGGAAGAGCTATATTGATTAAGCATGTCTTGCAAAGCATGCCAATTCATCTTCTTTCAGCAGTGAATCCTTTAGACAGTGTGCTCAACCAATTGCATAAGCTTTTTGCAAAGTTCTTTTGGGGTAATTCTCAAGAGGGATCGAGCAGGCATTGGTCTTCTTGGAAGAACCTTTGTTTGGCAGTTGATTAAGGTGGCATGGGGTTCAGATCTTTGTTTGATGTTTCAAGTGCTTTATTTGCTAAGCTATGGTGGAATTTCAGAGCTAGAGACTCATTGTGGGTTACCTACATGTCTAACAAGTATTGTAAGAAGCTTCATAAGGCCATTGTGCCATACAAACAAGGTTCCTATGTTTGGAGGAAGATGATACAAGCTAGAGAGGCTATTGACCATGAGATCCACTGACAGATTAGGCAAGGCTCAGCTCACTTATGGTATGACAATTGGTCATGTCTTGGACCATTGTACTTTATAGTACCGTACACATTTGATTGTGACTTGTGGTATAATAGTGTCAAGGAAGTGTTTGAGGATAGCAACTGGAATGTTGAACTCCTAAACCTTTTACTCCCTGAAGATATTGTTGAGCACATTGTCCGAAATGTGCATTTCTTAGGGCCTGATCCGAGAAGAGACAAGGCTTGTTGGGGCTTGACTTCAAATGGTAAGTTCTCAGTCAGCAGTGGATGAAATTACATGAGGGTGAAGCAGCATAGAGTAGCTATTGCTAAGTTTATGTGGATTAAATGGATGCCTATTAAGGTGTCATTTATGATGTGGAGGCTTTGGAAGTTTAAGCTTCCACTTGATGATGAACTGAAAAGAATGGGCTATCATTTTCCTTCAAGATATTGGTGTTGCACTACTCCTAATGTAGAAACTAGAGAACATCTTTTTAGAACAAGTGCAGCGGCCAACAATGTTTGGAAGTTCTTTGCTCAACCAGTAGGGATCCAGATTGACAATTGCAATCTTCAACAGGTATGTTTTCAGTAGTGGAGGCAGTGGCCTAAGCCTTGGTTAAAAGTTGTTTATCATGATGCTCCCTCTTTCATTGTTTGGTCTTTGTGGAAAAGAAGAAATGCTCTTAAGCATGACAAAACAGTTTCTTACTCTAGGGTGTTATATGAGATCTCTAGCAACATATTCTACTTTGTGAAGGTGAGGTTTCCTTTTGTTGATAATGGGAGTCAGTCATGGCCAGACATTATTAATGCTCTTGAGAATTACTTGCCTAAGTTTAGGTACATTAAAGTGGGATGGAAGGTCCCAGGTCCTGGAGTCTTGAAGGTGAACACTGATGTAGCCTCTAGGGGCAATCCAGGCCTTAGCTCTTTGGCATTTTGTGTGAGATATGGGGAGGGTGATATCCTTTATGCCTTTGCTAAGTTGATTGGTGAGCATAATAATATGTATGCTGAAGCAATGGCTACTAGGGAAGCCATGAGGTATAGTGTAGACAATGCATTAGGTTCAGTTGTGATTGAAACTGTTTCACTAGTTGTTAAACAAGTGATTGAGGGAGTGTGGCAGCCTTTATGGTCCATAGCTTCTATTATTGATGATATCTTAAGGTTAAAGCAATTGGGGAACTTTCAGTTTCAACACACATTGAGTGAGGATAACAAGCTGGCTGATTGTCTTGCCAATCTTGCACATGAGCTGCGTAGTGTCAGCTTTACATCCTTTGCTCAATTACCTTCTAAAGCTAAGTTGATTGTCAATTTTGATAAGCATCATTTTGTGGAGTATAGAGCTAAGAGATGGAGATATTCATAGTGATGACAAGTAAGGAGGATGGTGGATAGGATGGAGCAGTTTAGAGCTGAGAGAATGCCCCCTATAATCAAGGCTTTTTAGTGGAGATCATAGGGGTTTATTTAACTAACTCTTGCTTCTTTTTTGTAGGTACAAGTTTGAGATTTCTATACATGATAAGATGGATTGCTCGGATGATTTTAGTAGCTATACAAGCAGGGATTGCAAATGAAGTGAAATTACACTTCCTTCAGCTTGAAATAATGCCTTTGCTTCTCATTTACATCATGATTTTTACTTTGATCCTCAGCTTGGGATGTCTCCTTCTATTTTTTGTGATGCTATATCTTCGGTTCATAGAGGTAAAAGATGGATTGCTGCTCTTTACAATGATATATGCTTCAGGAGTCTCAGATTTTTTGGTTCGAAGCATAATACTGAACATCATTGGTGGATCACCGGTTCCTCACCACTGTTTTTATTCAGGAGCAGTGGTGCTCCACTGTTTTAGTCGACTTGCTCAGCTCAATTCCCACATGGTTCATGTCTAGATGAGCCTAACTTCACTTGGTTACTTAGTGCACACTCAATTAATGGAGATATGCACACCCTACAAGCACAGAAGAAGATCAAGATTAGCTAGGGCATGCTTTGCTATTTGTATCTTATGTACTTTTAGCTTTGGCAGTTCAATAGTTCCTACTTCTCATGGTTTTTGGAATCAAGAGCATGAGTTATCTTTATGCTACTTGGTGGTATTAGTGCCCAATGGCACTCAATCCAAGAGAGTGAGGATAATAAGAAAGCTTGGTGCTACTTTAGAGAGAAGTAGGTTGCATTTGTTATTGCACTTGTTTTGTGCACATCTTGTAAAGACAATGTATTTAATTTTTTTTATAAATAAAAATGGTCACTAGGTGCAATGCCTAGATGAATCGTGATAAGAAAAAATCTGTACCAAAGAGGGGACCATTTTGTCCATACAAGGGTGACGTGTCCGAGGTTTCCAAAAGAGGAAACAGAGGGTAGATTCTCCTAGGTTATCCTTTTTCTTTATGCCCGTGGAATCTCAATAGTAGATCTCTGGAGTAAATTCTTCTACTCGAGATCTTGCTAATTTGTTTGAGCTTATAGGAACTCATGCCTGGGGTGACCGAAGTCCAAATTTTGTAGTTTAATTCTTGACCTACCGTGCGCAGTTAAATAGCGTCCGTTTCATTGAGTTAAATCAATTTACTCTTTCCGAATGAGACTACAAGTCTTGCTAAATTTAGAGGGTCTAAGAGAAATTGATCAAACCAAGGAAGCTATTGGATACAAGTTCTTGAGTGACCGAACTTACAAATTGAGTGGACCCGAGCACCACCCAACAAAAGTGAGGGAGTGTGTGAGCTTATTTCTAACCTTAACATTTTCTTATCTTTGATCTATGCAGGTTCAATGGCTGGGGACGTAGAGAAAGGCGTTGAAGCGCCCGAGGTGTCATTAGCTGACCTCATGGCTGTGATATAAGGCATCAGTGCCGAGGTGAAAGGAGTAAGCGCTCGAGTAGCTAACCTCGAGTAGGAGAAAGCGTCTATTGCCTTACCTGGTTCCAGCACTAGTACTAGCATTTCAACTTCTATGAAACCAGAGTAATTTGCTGAACTGGCTCGTCAACAACAGTTGAGGAACGAGGCCGTTCATAATGAAGCTATGGGCAATCCCCTAGCTAAACAAAACTTGGGCATTCCTCGGGTGGATCAAAAGAGCTTGGGCAATCCCCAAGTTGAACAACAAAACTTGGGCAATCCCCGAGGTGATTACCACTTCCAAGGCCCCGAAGACAAGTTGTGGTCGTTGACGAAGAGGTTGATGATGGAGAATTTCGGATGCTAAAGCTCAGTATGAGCCACCGTTCGTTCAATGAGGGCAGGTTCAGCGAGGCCGTAGGAACCCTCGAGGTCAAGGCCGAGGCGCATATGTTTATAGAAATTATGAGCGTGAGGCTGATGACTATTACGACCAGTACCCGAAATCGATCCGAGGTGCTCGAGATTCAAACTTGAATAGTGTCAAGATTACTATTCCACCCTTCAAACTTGAATAGTGTCAAGATTACTATTACTTGGTGGGAATCTGATAAGAGAATGAGAAGACGACATGTCTATCCAGAGATTCTTACTTGGGTGCAATTGAAGAGAGTGATGGATGCACAGTATTTGACCGCCAAATATCGGCAGGAACAACTTCGGAAGCTCTATGATTTGAAACAAGGGTCCAAAATGAATGAAGAATAATATGATGAGTTCGAATAGATTCGATTGGCTCTTTATATGGAACAAGATGATGAGAAAGCCATCATTCGGTTCAAGAATAGACGGCTCGAGATGTGTCATCTCAACTACGACTATATGTGTTCCAAACGTTGGATGATTTTTTCCATGCAGCTGTTGATGTTGAGAAATGGGTGAAGGATGATAAAGCAAATCGATACCGAGGGGTTACCACTTCGACTCCTTTGAACCGGGGTAAAGATTAGAAGTGTCTGGGAGGTAAAGCTCAACTAAATAACTCAAAGGAGATGGGAGTGACCATTAATAACTCAAAGGAGATGGGAGGTAAAGCTCAACTAAATACTTCTAGTGCTTCAAATATTGAGTGTCATAAATGCATGGATTATGTCACATGGCAAAAGAGTGTCTGACTCGTAAGGTTATGCTTTTGCTCGAAGATGAAACCATCCATGAGCAAGCGAGTGACTCCGAAGAAGAAAACAGAGAGGAGGAACTTGACCACTATGAACCTAGAAGAAGAGGACAACTAAAGGGAAAATCTCTTCCATTTGAGGTGTCAGGTGAGAGGAAAAGTATATTCAATGATCATTTATTCGGGTAGTTGTGCGAATATGGTGAGCCAAACCTTGGTTTTACAATTGGGTCTACCTATATTGAAGAACCCTCATTTGTATCGTTTGTATCTTGTTGAAGCCCGAGGTTTCCTGTATGCCTTCTTTAGCTTGGAACCGAATGGATTTCATCCTTAGTATGAATCCTTGATAGGTTCAAGTTTCCTTTTTTCCCTTGGATAATCAATCATGTTTTGATTCAGATTATCAATTATTCTTATATTTCTTTCTCCCCATCCCTGATTTATGGTTATCTTGGTTACTTTATTGTTTCCGTTTCTTATCTTTATCATTTCCGCCTCGTGTTCTTGTTATCTCCGATTGCTTGCTTGTGTTCGGATTTAGCTTGCATCAGTTTGGTATCTGAGCAAGGCTTGGATTTTGTTCCTACGAATCCACGTTCCTTGTTCATCTTATCTTTATTTTTCGGTTGGTCTTCTTATGTTACTTGGAAAAGAAGCAAATAAAAAAAAAAGTTGAAAAATTATAAAAAAAATTATTTGTTGTTGATTGTTTGGATTAAAAAATCACATATTTGGATTCACCACTGTCCAAGGACCAATTTGAGTACCAACGTACATCGTTTGTAACTAGTGTTTTTCCTTCGATTTTGGACTGTTTTTGACGTGGTGTTGTTGAAATCGAACCCCATTGTGTTTTGGAGTTTATCGATGAAGATTGGTGGTTGTTGTTTGATTTGGGTCGATTTTATTGCTTGAAGTCGAATTTCCACTGTTTAGCCATTGTCCGTACGCCGGAACCTTGTTAAATTGTTAACAGTGTACGGACGACGATATAGCTAATCTTAGCTCGGCTTGGAACTGAACATTATCTCCTTTGTCAAGTTTACCAGAGACGACCCAAATCCGGAGCTAAATCTGTCTGTTAGTGGACAGTGAACGAATTGTGAAATTGTCCATACACCGGAGTAAAGGTTCACTACTCCATTGAAGAAGAAAAGGGTAAACGGTTAATATCCAAACCCCTGGTGAAAATTTGTCGGCTAGAAAAGAGAAAGTGGATAAGTTTAAACCCTATCCATACAGAAAGGGGGACCACCTTGTCTGTACCAAGGTCACGTGTTCGGAGAATTCCGAAGCGGAACCGAGGAGAAGGTAGATTCTCTTAGGTTTTCACTTTTCTTGTGTCCGAATATTCTCGATGGTGGATCTCTGGAGTAATTCTTTCTACTCAAGGTCGTACTATTGAATTTGAGCTTTAAAGAACTCGTGTGTGAGGTGACCGAAGTCCAATTTTCTAGACCAATTCCTTGACTCCCCATGCGCAGTTTAAATAGCGACCGTTCTATCGAGTCATATAAACTCCTTCCGAACCCATACTTAGAAAGTACTAGTTGGGACTTATCACTTTAGTTTCCTAACAAGACGGCAAGGCCATCTTGAGTGGAAAAAGGCTAGAGTTGTGAGAGCAATAGAGTGAGTGCACAAAAGCCAAACGACCTTGAGTGTATACACGAGTGGAAAGAAAATTGAGTGTCCATTCTTTGAGTGACACACGTGAGGGAGTGAACTTGTGAGGTCCTTTACTTTATTTGTTGCAGCTATGTCTTCGGATGATGATAATTATGAAGGGGGTGATTCGTGTGGAGATGATGAAGACTATGGTTCCTACGATGATGATGATTGCTATAACGACACCGGGGACTATGGCTCCTTACGAGGATGAAGTGGATCACTATGGCTCTTACGAGGATGCAGAAGACTACGAGGCATGTGAAGATGAACAAGAAGATTCTTATGCTTCTAGTCGAGGATATGAAAGTAGTGACGCTATGAGGTATGATGATCCTACTTACTCTCTTTGTGATGATCTTGAATACGATGAACGTGACATTGGGAAAATTGATGAAGAAGTTGATCGAGTGAACTATTCGATAGAATCTTTCTTCGGTGTCTCGTATGGAGCACAAGGGAGTAGTAGAGCTCCTTCCATCGGGTTGGGAGGAGGAGGTGGCGGTTGTTCCATGGGAGGAGTAAGACTTGCATCTTTGAGTCGTGACACACGATTCAACGTTTCCAATTCCTATGGGAAGGGTGGCTCGATGAGCACTAGTGGTTGTGGACCCGAGGAGGGCAGAGGAAGTTTCTACCGAAATCCTTGTCGGAGGAGAAGTTCTTACAGGTCCTATGCTAAAACTCCTTCCTCGCCTATCAACAATACTTTTAATATTGGAAGAGTGAAGGGAAGTGGAAGTTATCCTAGTGTTGCCACTAGTGGAGGAACAAGGAAGACTCAAGTTGTTGGTTCCGATATTCATGGAAATTAAAGTTTATCATTGAATGTACCTATGCAAGACTTGGGTAGAGAAAGGTTCAATGCTGAGGTGAATGGTAGTGGAGGATACTTGCTCAAGTTTGAGTTCTAGAATGACATGTTGCCTGTGTGAGTTGTTTATGATGCACAATTTTGGATGTAAAGACTAAACTTATCCAAGTATGTAAAGTTTAGATTCGTTTATGTTTTGCCTTTAGTCGAGATAAACGAAGAATAAAGTAAAGGTAATATCGAAGATGGGATAACATTAGTACGTCGAGCGTGTGAAAAGAGGCTTATAATCATCCTAGTTATGAAGATGTGGCGCACTACACACACATAAAAAGGAGTTTATTTGTACATAGTTTCAACTTCTTCTCGATAAATGAGTAAACTCGCCTCCAATGTTCCCATGATTGAATCGGGAAGAATTTGGGGAGCGAATTTTCTAAATGCGCACGACTCAAGCAGATTAAGCACGAAGACACGCACGATTGACGCAGCTAGGTTTGAATAGACAAAGTAGGTATTAGCTGGAAGGAAATGCAATATGACATCCTAATTCGTAATGAAGGATTAGGAAGATTACTCGTGGGAGCATGAGATGATTGGCTTCGGGCGTATCAGAATTCGTCAGAATAGGTATTTTGCCAATAGGACAAAGGCATTGCTGAAGTCGAGATAACATCGATAGATCGAGTGTGGTGAAATATGCTTGTAAACGTCCCAGTTATAAAGATGTGGTGCATGACACACCCATAAAGAGGGGTTTACATGGGCACATTTTCCACTATAACTCGATAGAGGAGTCATCTTTGCCTCAACATTGTCTTGAATGAACTGAGGAACAGTGAGGAGTAAAGCGCGATAAATATGCACGATTCAAATAGATAGGCATGAATAGGAAGGATTACGAAATTGACATCTAATTGGCAAGGAAGAATTAGGCAGATCATTGGTGCGAGTATGGAACCATGGCTTTGGGCGCTTTGGAGCTTGGCAAAATATGTAGCTTGCAGGTGTAGCAAAATCATTGTCTGTAGGATTAGCCCTTTTGAATTGGTTTTGGGATGATACTTTGTATGTGTTTGGGGTTCTGTGGTTGCACAATTAGTAGTGATTTTCGGAGTAGGTGTAGAGTATGGCGCAGGGGTTCGTCGAGAGATCGGAGAGCCCCTACAGCAAGATCAAGATAAATGCAATTTGAGATATAAATAAAGATAAATAAACTTCCATGTTGAGTTGATTTCTCCTTTGTTTGGTTTGCTTTAAGGTGCTCAGTGCTAGGAAATGTGTGCCTCTCCTCTGTGGAATATCCATTTCCTAAGTGCTTCTCGTCAGAAGATAATTTCTTCATCTCGCTGAGCTGTCGTTGGATCATCTTGCCATTGCTCTTCCTTCTTTAAATGTTTGCTTGTCACGTCGGGCTGTATACCCCTTTTTGTATTGAGTTGTGTATCTTTTCATGCAGGGTTGCCTATCATTCTTTCATTTTGGTTGCACACCCTTTGTCATGCCATCCTTTAACAGGGCCGTCTACCTGTTACTTTGCATTGGGCTATATACTCTTCGTTGTATTAAGTGCTAAATTCAACATCGGGTTATGTACCCTCAATCAGTGCATTGGGCTGTACCCTCCGCATAATTAAAATGACAAAATCGACATCGGGCTGTGTACCCTCAGTCGACGCGTCGGGCTGTGTACCCTCCGCTAATTTAAAATGACAAGATCGAAATCGGGCTGTGTACCCTCAGTCGACGCATCGGGCTGTGTACCCTCCGCTAAATTAAAATGACAAATCGACATCAGGCTATATACCTTCAATCGACACATCAGGCTGTGTACCCTCCGCTAATTTAAATAACAAGATCGACATCGGGTTGTGTACCCTCAGTTGATGCATCAGGCTGTGTACCCTCCGCTAATTTAAATGACATGATCGACATTGGTCTGTGTACCCTCAGTCGACGGATCGGGCTGTGTACCCTCCGCTAATTTAAATGACAAGATCGACATCGGCTTGCGTACCCCTCAGCCGACGCATCGGGCTGTGTACCCTCCACTAATTTAAATGACTAGATCGACATCGGGCTGTGTACCTTCAGTCGATGCATAGGGCAATGTACGCTCCACTAATTTAAAATGACCGAATCGACATCTGGCTGAGTGCCTCAGTCGACGCATCGGACTGTGTACCCTCCGCAAAAATGAAAGTTCAAAATTCGACATCGGGCTGCGTACCCTCAATCGATGCATCAAGAGGAAAGTGCAACAAGCAGAATGTGATTGTTATGTCATTCGATGTGCTAAGGAGGTTATCGTGTTGCTGTTACATGGACTTTCTTGAAATGTTTGAGGGGATCTCAAATATTTCTGCCCGTGTCAAATTTACGTCTTTTGGAATTTTTGAGGGAGTCCACAAAAATTCTGCCCCAGTTTATTATTTACGACAGATCACCGAGAGAGGGTGGTTGTATTGCACTAAACACCAATGTATTGGCTATAGTCTTCATTCCTCCTTTAATGTGACGGTTGGATGTATTGATGACTATAAGTATGTGGATATTTGCATACTCAGACTGCGGTTTGATATTTGGATTTTGCCGGATTTGGAGTTTGACCAAAATTGTGTTGTTTTGTGTTGTGATGGGGGTCTGCATGTTTCATGCTTTTGTTTTCGAAAATGATGGACCTGACTTTGATGGATTGGCCTTTTGTAGAAAGTGTGTTTGTGGCTTGGGAGTTGTAATTTCCATTTGTTGGTTCTTGTTGTACCATTGTTTGGCTTTTGTCAATCAGGCTCTGCATATTGTGTTTCAGTGCTGGATATCTTACAGTGTCATGGTATGAAATGTTTGAGTGACGAGTTTAGATCTTGTCGGACAGGATTTCGGAATGGGTCTCTAGGGAGTAGTTTGTTTTTTTGGTGCAATCTATTTTGACTGAGCTAAAAGAGTGAAGGCATGAGATTTTGTCTTTTTGTATGTCTTTGATCGTGTTAAGTATGATAAGGTTGTTGTTGCAAGATTTAACAGAGGGGAGGTTGTTTACTGTGTGGGTTGGGTGCAATGTGAGGTTGTGAGTTTTGCCAGCTTTAGTTGTATAGTGATCGGGTTTATTTGTTGTGACTCCCTTATGAGCATAATGCACGTTGTACAGTATTGGAATTGTCTAAATGCTCTCGGCGTCACATGATGAGACCCACATGGCTTTTCCCACGCCGCAAGAGTTAACCTGCTCAGGACTCTAAGGGTTGTGACAGATCATAACGCCGATTCTTCGGTACCGCTAAACAAGGTCACCTTTCTGGTAATAATTCTCATGAGTTGCTTTAGGTTTTCTCTTTGGGTAAGTTCTTTTTTCCTCATTTTATGAACTACAACTTTATCTTTTCTCGCTGAATGCTCATTCTGCCAATCGTCTAGGGATTGGTAGTATATCATGAGATACTTCGCCGAGGGGGCCCAAAAGGAAGTCTTCCTAAGAAGATAGAAGCCTTATGTGGGCAAGTCGCCAGCTTACAACCGTTCCTGCAGAACATTGAAGAGCTGAAAGGAGAGATCCAGACTACTTGTGAAGCCTATGGGGTTAAGGCTATGAAGAGCAGGAACCTTAATAAAGCACATGCAATTGAGGTTCACAAGCACAAGCAGACTGAGGAGACTCTCAAATCTTCCCTCATGGATGCCCAAATCTTAGAGCAATTACACTGAAGGAAAGTGAACTGCCTGGAAGCAATTGTGGAAGAAGTGCAACGAAAGCTGTCTGGTGTGGAGGAGAGAATAAATGTCGCCGAGAAAAGCGTCTCAGATTCCCAGGGCCTTTCTTTTTTCCTTCAAGATGAAAATGATAAGTTCAAGAGCAAAGTTGCATCCCTGGAAAGGACCCGTGATGAACAGGTGAATGCATTGAACACTCGTCGCGTGGCTGAAGTGGATCATGCTAACATCGCAGCTGCTCTGGCCACTTTTCTCAAGGTTCATGACGACCCTAACTTGGACGTGACTGTCGAGATTTTCTCGTACACCAAGCTTGTAGCTCATGCAGATGCTCAGCTTGGGTCCGACCTTGCGGAAGTTTCTGAGGAGGCCATTGGAGAAAATGTAGATGAAACATTGGATGGGGAACCTGAAACTGGTGAAGCATGACCTTCGCGGAGTATTGTCGCCAAAAAAAGTCCCCCGAGAGAGGAATAGAAATTCCCACCTTGATGCATACAAAAATTTTTTTTTTTGCATCTTTGCATTGAAAAACTACCCATGCTTTTCGGGTGTAATGGTATAATTTTGGGCCCTTTTTTAGGCGTTTTAACTTGAATTAATTGTTTGCTTGTTTTTTACGCTTATTAATTATCACTGTAAACACTAAGTTATATTAAGTTGTACCTTTTTGGGTGTATGCACCTAAAATTAGATGGCTTCCTATATGTCCTAATGTTTAGGACGTGTATCAGTGAGACTTCTCGGGCAATTACGTCCTTGTGCACCAACGGCTGGCGGCTTAGGTTGCATCTATAAGAGATGGCTGTTTGCACCAATAATGGGACGACTTTAGCTCGTGCGATAACAGGTATTTTTGCGTCCGACTTTGAACATCTCTGCTTTGTTACTCGAGTATTTAAGACTTTCTAGCACTATGCGAACAGGCGTCCCCGTCGGCATGTAGGTGCAATTGTTTAATTAACGAGTTCAACTTATGAATAATGCCTGGTGGCTGAGCTAGACGTGATCTAGCTCTAAGCGAGTAGTGTACCCTACTTTTATCACGCAAAGTGTGTGCATTAGTTCAACTTGTAATTGGCCTGGGCGATGAATATTTGGATCGTAGATGGATCTTAATTTATAAAAAAAAACTCACTACATGAATAGTACTCTATTAATAAGGGCGCGAAGCCTGGAATGTTGTGGGTGAAAACCCATAACATATCATAAGAGCATGTAAATGATGTAATTTAAGACCAAAACTAAGGAACTAAAAAAGTATATTCTGAAAAGAAAAGTTGGTGCAAGCAAAATTGGAAGCTTAGCAACCAAGACAAACAGCGGAAATAAAGACAGAAAATAAAGATATAAGCAAGACAGATCTTAGCTTCAACCAAATGAATCCGCGGAACTAGTCTCGGAGCCACATGAATAGAAGATAAAAGATATACCTATACTAGGCAACAATCTTCAAGAACACTTAACAAAATTCTTGCAAATTGAATGATCAAAGAAGAAATTGTTCAAATAGAATCCACTGATTGACAAAAGTTCCATTAACAATCCTACGAAGGGGTTCACTTACTATGGAGTTACAAAGCACTTGGCTTGTCAATAACTATATCAAAAATCAACTACTGAACTAGGAAATGTCTAGGGGATTATATAGATATCCCCAAGGATAAAGTAGTAAAGGTCACAGTCGACCAACTAAACAAGGCCACGCAGGGCCGAAGTAATGTGCTCAGGTGCTCTTGACTTGTGTTCGGTTGCTCAACGTCGACAGAATCAAAATGGACTCTATCTTGCCTCGGGCGCACTTATAGCCCTTCAGTCGATTCATGGATCGGCATCAATGATCAGTATTCGGTCACTTCCTTCCTTGGGATCGAGCTTGTAGATGTAGCTTTCATATCTCGAGCTCGGCCACTCAACTTCCGAATGGTTTCTTTCTCCCGGCCATGCCAGTTGGATTTTAACGTCATGCAAAAGCTTGGCTTGACTTCGTGTAACTGGCCTCGATGGGTTGAACACTTGATCAGCACGGACACGGGCTGCGTCATCCTCCCCTTCTTGGGAAGATTTCATCCTCGAAATCGAGCCCTCTTCAGTCTCCATTGCTTGGCCTAAAACACAAGGAGTTAAGTTAGCAACATTAAAGGTGTTGGATACATTATACTCACCCGAGAGGTCGATCACGTAAGCATTGTTGTTGATTTTTCAAAGCACTTAGAACAGACCATCCCCTCTTGGAGCCAACTTTTCTTTCCTTTGGTTCGGGAATCTTTCATTCCTGAAGTGAACCCAAACCCATACTCCTTTTTTTAGTTCCAACCTCTTCCGCCCTTGTTTTTCTTTGAGGCCACTTTGGCGTAGGCTTCCTCAAGATTCTTCTTCACTTTGGTATGTAGCTCGAGCAAAGTAGTAGCTCGGTGTGTACCTTCAAATTCAATAACATCACCTCGAGGAAATGGGGTTAAATCAAGTGGAATGAAATGATTAAAACCGTACACATATCAAACGAAGTCATTCCAATTATTCGATGCACAGTATGGTTGTATGAAAATTCCATCACAGGCAAACGATCAGCCCAGTTTTCGGCCTTACCTTTGGTCATACCTAGAAAAAGATATCCCAAGGTTAGGTTGACTACCTCAGTTTGTCCATCAGTCTGAGGATGGTGAGACGTCGAGAATAGTAATTTGGTGCCAAGGGCACCCCATAGATATTTCCAAAAATGACTCAAGAATTAGAGTCTCGGTCACTCACAATAGTACGAGGCACACCATGCAATTTCAACACATTTGAAATAAATAAAGTTGCTACATGTTGTGCATCATCACATTCTTACAAGGAATAAAGTGAGCCAATAGGAAAAATGGCCGACCACGACGAAGATGCTATCATGTCCACCCCTCGACCTCGGATAATCATCCCAAAATCCATGGATATATCAACCCAAGGGCAATTAGGAACGGGCAACGGACTGTACAAACCATGAGAGTTGGACCTCGATTTAGTTTTCTTGCAATCAAAACAGGCATTGCAAAGCTTTTCCACATCCCTTCTCATCTTGGACCAGTGAAACTGCTCTGTTAAGATACCAAGAGTTTTATCGACACTGAAGTGTCCCATTAAGCCCCCCGGAGTGAGCTTCTCGAACCAAAAGCTCTCTCCAAGATGACACGGGCACACGAACTCTCCCATTCTTAACGAGATAGCCATCGTGCCACTGATACTTCTCCACCCTTCAGCCACTCAAGAAAACATCACATATGCTCTTATTCTTGGGGTCGTGTTCATACATTAGCTTGATGCTCTCGAACCCCATTAATGTTGAAGCAAGAGTGGTCGCTATGGCGAATTTCCTCGACAGTGCATCGGCCACAATATTGTCTTTACTCTTTTTGTAATGAAGTACATAGGGAAAGCTCTCGATAAATTCAACCCATTTGGCATGCCACCGATTCAACTTTTCTTGGCCTCGGAGATGTTTCAAAGATTCATGATCACTTTTAATCACAAACTCACAGGTCCATAGACAATGTTTCCAATGAGCGAGTGCTCGAACGAGGGTATACAATTCCTTATCATATGTAGATGTAACGACCCTCAAATAGTCGTTACGGGATCCGGGACCTCAATTTACGTGTCGACAGTCCCAAAAGCTCCGTTAGGTCATTTATGACTCGTCTGTGAAATCTGAGTCGAAACGGAGTCCGTTTGATAGGTTTTCGAGAAAAGGATCCGTTTATGAAATTCCGGAAAGGAATTTGGGGTTTCGATAGGTCGTTTTGAGTAAACGAACCCCGATGGAAAATCCAAGCGCACCGTTAGGTCCGTCTCTTCATTTATGATATGTAGCAACCTTCAAAATTGAAAACGGACCTCGTTTGATAGGACTTTTGATAAAGTCCCCGTTTCAGAAGTTTAAAAGAGTTAAAAGAGGTTTCCGAGCTCGATTTGAGCAAACAAGCTCCGATGAGAGATCCGAAAGTTCTGTTAGGTTCGTATAGTCATTTGTGACTTGTAGCAACTTTCGGAATTGGATTCCGAGGTCGTTTGGTTAAATTTCGCTATTTTGGCGAAAGTCAAAAATTGAACCTTTGCCGTGGGACCCACTTTTTGAGTTCTGGAGGTCCGAATTGAGTTCCGTCTTGACGAGCATGTCACCCAAGTATTTTATGGCTTATGTACAAAATTTGGGATCATTCCGAGCTTCGTAGGGTCCCGTTTTGCACCTAAAACAGTAGAAAATCTGGTGCGACTTTTCTGTTCTGTTTTGGCTCAAACAGCCGGATAAAAGCTGATTTTCCGGCCAATCCGTAAGGAATTAGGAAAAACTCAAAACATGAAAGTTGTAGCCCTTTGGGTTGTGGGTCTAATGGCACCGGTTTCAGGTTATTTGGACATTCCTATCAAAAGTTATGATTTTTTCAAAAGAAGCTGTCACAGAGGCAAAAACTGCTATAAAAAGGCCATTTCGGGCCATTTCGGTTCATACTTATAAAAATCATTTGGTGAGCTCTTGAGGCGATTTTTGGGTATTTCTTGAAGACCCAATCATACTTACACTTAAGGTAAGCCCTTTCAATCCATCTTTATGTTGATTAACACAAGAATCAAGGAAATGGGTTAGAACCCTAGATTCTTAAGAATTGGGAAAAGACATCAAGCAAGGCTCGCATGTGGAATCTAAGTGTACTTTTGGACTCACGGGAGCGTGGGGAGTCCGGAAAAGTATATTTTGTAAATTTAGGGCTCGGCCCTACCCGGGGGCATTTTGGTAAATTTTACCCTAGGATGCCTATAGGCTTAAATAGCTATAATTGAGCACTCATATGTGCTATATCTTGTCTTAATAGACCTAGTGGAGAGTCCTTCACGGACAAGGCGAGCGGGAAAGGAGATTCTTCCCGGCATTTGAGCCCAAATTTCGAGGTAAGTGAGACTTGACCTCTATTGTGCTTGTGGACTCTTCCTTCATGCTAGTATGCTTCATGTACGCATATATATACCTAACAATGGTTAGGATTAATGATGTGAATTACTTGCTATTATTGTTTGTTATAAATAGCGAGATTGTGACTCGACCGAGGTATGTGCCGGTCTAAACGCTACGTCAAGGTAGCTTAAATTTATATCGTAGTAACGCTTGCTACGCCATGCTTAGATAGCAAGAACTTGGGACATGGCCGAGGATGTTGCCGGCATGTTGCCGGCATGTCATGATAAATGTCTTGCCGAGGATTTTGCCGGCTTTTGTATGATATTGGTACTTGATTTGTTCACGTGCCGGGTTGGGTAGTGTTGTCTATACGTAACCTTGGGTTGGATGACATGGGAGTAGGGATTGTACCCCCAAACTGTGGTCGGGTTAACCTTCGCCTTACGTTCAGCTAGCATAACCAACCTGGGTTACGGTGACCGTGAAATATTATCGTTATTAATATTTCTGTTATTATTTCTGTTATTGTTATTAATGTCGTGGATATTAATACTGTTAGAGGGACACTTGACAGGGGGTGTGGTGTCGCCTATACTATGAGATGTGTCACACTTGACAGGGGGTGTGGTGTGGACACTTGATCTTTGAGATGTGACACACTTGACAGGGGGTGTGGTGTGGTCACTTGATTTATTGAGATACGACGCACTTGACAGGGGGTGTGTTGCGATAGTAGACAGATTTGAGATGAGCCAACGACTACGGGTCGTTGGTCTACTTATTCATGATTGTGATAGTGACTTCGGGTCACGGTATATGGTTGATACTTAGTAGTGGTGTTGCTAGTCCATCGTAGGTCTAGGTTAGTCGGCACGGGAGTAGAGATTGGACCTCCAAACCGCCGCTGAGTTGACCTATGCCTTACGTTGGATGGGCATATTCCTTGAGACTTCTGGTTACTACTTGTGTGTATGGAATGTGTTACATCTATTTGTGATTTCACTACTTTATTGTATGATTACTATAGTATGTTGTTGCTTACGATGCATGTAGCGACTTGTCCTGCAAGGGTACCTTAGCGGGCCTGTCGGTGATCTTACTGGGCTTCGGCTCATAACTTACTCTGCTACGTGCGCAGGTCCTTCATCCAGTCAGCAGCCCGGACGTTAGCGGTTCCCGAGGCTTCTGAGACTTTTGATTGAGGTGAGCCGACCACACAGACCATGGTGGCATACCGCCGGAGTCACTTAGAGATAGGACTCGGATTTCTTTGATGTATATTCATACTTTATTGAGTCACTCTTAGAATGCTCCAATTTTTTTGTGGATATATTCTTTTGGACTTCACCCTTTTATATTTATATATCCATTTATGATCTTTTCACATTATTGTTCTTTTCCGCATCTTGTTTCATTGGTTCGCCTAGGCAAATGTTGTTTAGGTGCCATCACGAGCCCTTGGAAATTGGGTCGTGACGGTTTGGTATCAGAGCCCTAGTTTCTAATTCGAGTCCTAGGAGTCTTGGAGCAGTGTCTGAGTAGAGTCTTGCTTATGGGTATGTTGTCGACCATACTTATGAGCGAGAGTCTACAAGGGCATGTTAGGAAATGTTTTCCCTTCGTTTCATCTCTATTCGTGCTGAGTAGCTTATATAGGTGCTGACCCTTTTTCGTGTATTGCATCAGATGGCGAGGACGCGAGCATTCTCAGCCAGGAGGGCTGCATCTTCTACACCCGCGTCTGCGGGAGAGCCATCAGCACCTACGCAGCCGCCAGCTGCTAAGAAGACTCGGGCAGGTCGCCCGTCAGCCACTAGGCAGGACACAGCTATCCCTGCGGTGTCCGCAGCGACTCTGTCAGCATCTATTCCCCCTGTGCCTGCTGTTGTGCCAGGCACCGTTGTGATCTCTTCAGAGGAGTATATGAGACTGATGGCCTTGTCTAGCCATCAGGTCCCTGTCAGAGATGATGTTGCAGCTCCTGTTTCGGCTCCTCAGCCGACCACACCTGTTATGAGCACGTCTACTTCTAAGGCTGCTCCTGATCATACTGCCCAGAGGTACATTCAGAAGTGTGAGAAGATTTTGACAGTTCTTGGTACTAGAGACACCTTAGGGGTGCAGTGTGCTTCTTTCAGATTATCGGGAGATGCGGAGACATGGTGGGTCTCCATGATGCGGCAGAGGTCTAGTGACCTCCCTCCTTTGTCTTGGGCTGAGTTCGTGTCTATGTTCATGAGCAGGTTCGTGCCCCAGAGTCAGCACGATGCTCAGAGGCGCGAGTTTGAGGGGTTGAGGCAGGGAAACCTGTCTGTTTCAGAGTATGACACCAGGTTCTTGTGGTTGTCTCAGTTTGCGCCGGCTATGGTGGCTCAGGAGAGGGACAAGGTCCTCCGGTTTGTTGAGGGTCTTCATCCCCGCTTGCAGGTAGCTGTTGCCCCTGATATGGGCAACAAGTCATATTTTGAGATAGTTGATGTGGCGCGGCGGATGGAGGATATCTTCGCCAGGGCTGACGCAGAGAGGGCGGCCAAGAGATCGCGTCAGTCTGGTGGGTATAGTGGATCCGCTCAGAGGGGTCAGGGTCGTCAGGGCCGTTCTCAGTCTAGGCCCCAGGCTGCTGCTTTGCCTGCCCAGGATTTTTCTTCAGAGACCCCGAGGCCTCAGTCATCCCAAAGGCGGGGTGGCTCTTCGCAGTCTGGTCCGCCGCAGTGCGGGAGGTGCCATCAGAGGCATCATGGGAGGTGTTCGTCTGGAGGTGGTCATGGCAGAGGTGGTAGAGGCGGTAGAGGAGGTAGAGGTGATGGATGTTTTGAGTGTGGGTCTCCAGAGCACTATGTCAGGAGTTGCCCTTATGTTTCATCAGGTCGCCAGGGATCCGCAGCTATGGTACCATCTGGTCCTCAGGCCGCCAGGCCCGTTTCTCAGATTCCTCCTAGACAGCAGTCTCAGAGAGCTCCGGGTTTAGGAGGCTCGGCGCAGGTCTATGCTATGACTCGTCAGGATGCTGAGGCATCCAATGATGTCATCACAGGTATTATTTCTGTCTGTGGCCGCGATGCTTATGCTCTTATTGATCCGGGGTCTACCTATTCGTATGTGTCGCCGGGATTTGCCCCTTGCTTGGGCAGGGATCTGGTCTTCTTAGATGATTCCTTTATGGTTGCCACCCCTGTCGGGTCTTCTATATGTGTAGATAGGGGTTATCGGCAGTGTATGATCTCCATCTGTGGTGTAGAGTCCTTAGTGGACCTGATGCTGCTCGATATGTCTGATTTCGATGTCATTATGGGCATGGATTGGCTGGCTTCCTGTCATGCGACTTTGGATTGCCATGCCAAGTCCGTGACGATCAGGGCAGAGGGTGAGTCTCGGGTTGTATGGAGAGGTTCCAGGCCTTCTCCGAAGAGTAGGATCATTTCTTTCTTGGAGGCGCAGAGGATGATATCTAGTGGGTGCGAGGGATATATTGCTTCAGTTCGGGATGTCCGGGCAGAGGAGTTATCCCTTGATAGAGTTCCGGTTGTTTGTGAGTATCCGGATGTGTTTCCTGATGATTTGCCGGGTTTGCCGCCTATGCGGGAGATAGAGTTTTGCATTGATCTATTGCCAGGCACTCAGCCTAAATCTATTCCCCCGTATCGTATGGCTCCTGTTGAGTTGAGGGAGCTGAAGGAGCAGATTCGGGATTTGCTCGATAAGGGCTTCATTAGGCCCAGTGTGTCTCCATGGGGTGCCCCGGTATTATTTGTGAAGAAGAAGGATGGCTCTATGCGGATGTGTATTGATTACCGGCAGCTGAATAAGGTTACTATCAAGAATAGGTATCCTTTGCCGCGTATTGATGATTTGTTTGATCAGCTTCAAGGTGCTACCTTCTTCTCGAAGATTGATTTGAGGTCGGGGTATCATCAGTTGAGGATTCGGTCCGAGGACGTTTCCAAGACTGCTTTTCGTACCCGATATGGCCACTATGAGTTTCTGGTGATGTCTTTCGGGCTTACTAATGCCCCAGCTGCTTTCATGGATCTGATGAACCGAGTGTTCAAGGCCTACCTTGACTCCTTCGTCATTGTGTTTATCGATGATATCTTGGTTTATTCGAGGAGCAGGAAGGAGCATGAGCAGCATTTGAGAGTTGTTCTTCGGACTCTGAGGGATCGGCAGTTGTATGCCAAATTCTCCAAGTGTGAATTTTGGCTCTGTTCTGTATCTTTCCTAGGTCACGTGGTGACCAAGGATGGGGTGTGTGTTGATCCGAAGAAGATAGAGGCCGTTCAGAGTTGGCCTAGGCCTACTTCTCCTACAGAGATTCGGAGTTTCTTAGGCTTGGCAGGTTATTATCGGCGGTTCGTCGAGGGGTTTTCTTCTATTTCAGCACCTCTGACGAAGTTGACCCAGAAGAATGTTCCTTTCCTGTGGTCCGATGCCTGTGAGTCTAGCTTTCATAAGCTTAAGACTCTGTTGACTTCAGCGCCAGTGTTGGCCTTGCCTAGTGGATCCGGGGGATTCACCGTATATTGTGATGCTTCGGGTGTTGGTCTGGGTAGCGTTCTGATGCAGGAGGGTAAGGTGATAGCTTATGCCTCGAGACAGCTGAAGGTCCATGAGAAGAATTATCCTGTCCATGATTTGGAGTTGTTAGCTGTCGTGTTTGCACTGAAGTTGTGGAGGCACTATCTTTATGGCGAGCCATGTGAGATATTCACCGATCATAAGAGTCTCCAGTACTTGTTCACTCAGAAGGACTTGAACGGGAGACAGCGCCGCTGGTTAGAGCTGCTGAAGGATTATGATCTTTCTATCCGGTATCATCTCGGAAAGGCTAATGTTGTAGCCGATGCCTTGAGTAGGAAGTCCATGGGTAGCCTCGCCTATCTTGATGCTGATATGAGGCCGTTGGCCCGTGAGTTGCAGGCTTTGTCCATTAGTGGGGTTCGGTTTGATGATTCTGTTCCAGGCCGGGTGCTTGCATATGTGGGGTCTCAGTCGTCTTTAGCTTCCCAGATTCGGGAAAGGCAGTTCGAGGATCCTTATCTGAGAGATCTCCGGGACAGGGTCCTGAGTGGGGGAGTGTCCTCGTTCGTGATTGGTGATGATGGTGCTTTGCGGCTTAACGGCCGGGTATGTGTTCCAGCCATTGTGGAGCTGAGGCAGATGATTTTGGCAGAGGCTCACAGTTCGAGATATTCTATTCATCCGGGTACTACGAAGATGTATCATGATCTTCGAGAGCTGTATTGGTGGAAAGGGATGAAGAGGGATGTTGCTGATTATGTATCTCGGTGTTTGAATTGCCAGCAGGTGAAGTATGAGCACCGGAGGCCAGCCGGGGTGACCCAGTCTATGCCCATTCCCGAGTGGAAGTGGGAGCAGATCACTATGGATTTCGTAGTTGGTTAGCCGCTGACCGTGGGTAAGCATGATTCGGTGTGGGTAGTAGTTGATCGACTGACGAAGTCGGCTCACTTCATTCCAGTGAGGACTACTTATACCTCGGAGCGTCTGGCTCGTATCTTCATTGAGCAGATTGTGAGATTGCATGGTGCTCCTGTTTCTATCATTTCTGACCGAGGTGCTCAGTTCACAGCTCAGTTTTGGAGATCTTTTCAGAGAGAGATGGGTACTCGGGTCGATCTCAGCACTGCATTTCACCCGCAGACTGATGGCCAGTCTGAGCGGACCATTCAGATCCTCGAGGATATGTTGAGGGCGTGTGCTATTGATTTTGGAGGCCATTGGGATAGCCATTTGCCGCTAGCAGAGTTTGCGTATAATAATAGCTATCAGGCTTCTATCCAGATGGCTCCGTTTGAGGCATTGTATGGTCGGAGATGTCGCTCGCCTATCGGTTTGTTCGAGTCTGGTGAGGTCCAGGTGTTGGGGCCCGATTTGGTGCAGCAGACCTTAGATAAGGTCCGGGTTATTCAGGATCGACTCCGCACGGCTCAGAGCTGGCAGATATCGTATGCAGATCGGAGGCGGAGAGATCTTGAGTTTATGGTTGGGGACCGGGTGATCCTCAGAGTGTCGCCTATGAAGGGTGTTATGAGATTTGGGAAGAAAGGCAAGCTCAGTCCTAGGTTCATTGGGCCTTTTGAGATATTGGAGCGCGTTGGCGCCGTTGCTTATAGACTGGCTTTGCCTCCCTCTCTGTCTGTTCATCCGGTGTTCCATATGTCCATGCTCCGGAAGTATGTTCACGATCTGTCTCATGTGATCGATATGGCTTCGGTGGAGGTAGATGGCGACTTAGCTTATTCGGAGGAGCCTATTGCTATTGTGGCTAGAGAGGTCCGTAAGATGAGATCGAAGGTGATCCCGCTTGTGAGAGTTCAGTGGGGGCATCACTCCATTGCCGAGGCCACTTGTGAGCTTGAGTCCGAGATGCGTGAGAGGCATCCGCGCTTGTTTGATGATTCAGGTATGAAATCCTTGTATTTTCTAAGCCTGAATTTGCATTTTTAAGTTTTATTGATTTCGGGTGGTACCGAGGGGTCCTCGAAATCCGTGCCAGCTCCGTGGCTAGTGTGTGGATCCTACCTTAGACTTAGGCTCGTCCGAGGACGGCCGAGAGTCTAAGTGGGGGAGAATGTAACGACCCTCAAATAGTCGTTACGGGATCCGGGACCTCGATTTGTGTGTCGACAGTCCCAAAAGCTCCGTTAGGTCATTTATGACCTGTCTGTGAAATCTGAGTCGAAACAGAGTCCGTTTGTTAGGTTTTCGAGAAAAGGATCCGTTTATGAAATTCCGGAAAGGAATTTGGGGTTTCGATAGGTCGTTTTGAGTAAACGAACCCCGATGTAAAATCCGAGCGCACCGTTAGGTCCGTCTCGTCATTTATGATATGTAGCAACCTTCAAAATTGAAAACGGACCTCGTTTGATAGGACTTTTGATAAAGTCCCCGTTTCAGAAGTTTAAAAGAGTTAAAAGAGGTTTCCGAGCTCGATTTGAGCAAACGAGCTCCGATGAGAGATCCAAAAGTTCCGTTAGGTTCGTATAGTCATTTGTGACTTGTAGCAACTTTCGGAATTGGATTCCGAGGTCGTTTGGTTAAATTTTGCTATTTTGGCGAAAGTCGAAAATTGAACCTTTGCCGTGGGACCCACTTTTTGAGTTCTGGAGGTCCGAATTGAGTTCCATCTTGACGAGCATGTCACCCAAGTATTTTATGGCTTGTGTGCAAAATTTGGGATCATTCCGAACTTCGTAGGGTCCCGTTTTGCCCCTAAAACAGTAGAAAATCTGGTGCGACTTTTCTGTTCTGTTTTGGCTCAAACAGCCGGATAAAAGCTGATTTTCCGGCCAATCCGTAAGGAATTAGGAAAAACTAAAAACATGAAAGTTGTAGCCCTTTGAGTTGTGGTTCTAATGGCACCGGTTTCAGGTCATTTGGACATTCCTATCAAAAGTTATCATTTCTTCAAAAGAAGCAGTCACAGAGGCAAAAACTGCTATAAAAAGGCCATTTCGGGCCATTTCGGTTCATAACTTATAAAAATCATTTGGTGAGCTCTTGAGGCGATTTTTGGGTATTTCTGGAAGACCCAATCATACTTACACTTAAGGTAAGCCCTTTCAATCCATCTTTATGTTGATTAACACAAGAATCAAAGGGTTGATTCTTGGAAATGGGTTAGAACCCTAGATTCTTAAGAATTGGGGAAAGACATCGAGCAAGGCTCACATGTGGAATCTAAGTGTACTTTTGGACTCATGGGAGCGTGGGGAGTCCGGAAAAGTACATTTTGTAAATTTAGGGCTCGGCCCTATCCGGGGGCATTTTGGTAAATTTTACCCTAGGATGCCTATAGGCTTAAATAGCTATAATTGAGCACTCATATGTGCTATATCTTGTCTTAATAGACCTAGTGGAGAGTCCTTCACGGACAAGGCGAGTGGGAAAGGAGATTCTTCCCGGAATTTGAGCCCGAATTTCGGGGTAAGTGAGACTTGATCTCTATTGTGCTTGTGGACTCTTCCTTCATGCTAGTATGCTTCATGTACGCATATATATACCTACCAATGGTTAGGATTAATGATGTGAATTACTTGCTATTATTGTTTGTTATAAATAGCGAGATTGTGACTCGACCGAGGTATGTGCCGGTCTAAACGCTACGTCGAGGTAGCTTAAATTTATATCGTAGTAACGCTTGCTACGCCATGCTTAGATAGCAAGAACTTGGGACATGGCCGAGGATGTTGCCGGCATGTCATGATAAATGTCTTGCCGAGGATTTTGCCAGCTTTTGTATGATATTGGTACTTGATTTGTTCACGTGCCGGGTTGGGTAGTGCTGTCTATACGTAACCTTGGGTTGGACGACATGGGAGTAGGGATTGTACCCCCAAACTGTGGTCGGGTTAACCTTCGCCTTACGTTCAGCTAGCATAACCAACCTGGGTTACGGTGACTGTGAAATATTATCGTTATTAATATTTCTGTTATTATTTCTGTTATTGTTATTAATGTCGTGGATATTAATACTGTTAGAGGGACACTTGACAGGGGGTGTGGTGTCGCCTATACTATGAGATGTGTCACACTTGACAGGGGGTGTGGTGTGGTCACTTGATTTATTGAGATACGACGCACTTGACAGGGGGTGTGGTGCGATCGTAGACAGATTTGAGATGAGCCAACGACTACGGATCGTTGGTCTACTTATTCATGATTGTGATAGTGACTTCGGGTCACGGTATATGGTTGATACTTAGTAGTGGTGTTGCTAGTCCATCGTAGGTCTAGGTTAGTCGGCACGGGAGTAGAGATTGGACCTCCAAACCGCCGCTGAGTTGACCTATGCCTTACGTTGGATGGGCATATTCCTTGAGACTTCTGGTTACTACTTGTGTGTATGGAATGTGTTACATCTATTTGTGATTTCACTACTTTATTGTATGATTACTATAGTATGTTGTTGCTTACGATGCATGTAGCGACTTGTCCTGCAAGGGTACCTTAGCGGGCCTGTCGGTGATCTTACTGGGCTTCGGCTCATAACTTACTCTGCTACGTGCGCAGGTCCTTCATCCAGTCAGCAGCCCGGACGTTAGCGGTTCCCGAGGCTTCTGAGACTTTTAATTGAGGTGAGCCGACCACACAGACCGTGGTGGCATACCGCCGGAGTCACTTAGAGATAGGACTCAGATTTCTTTGATGTATATTCATACTTTATTGAGTCACTCTTAGAATGCTCCAATTCTTTTGTGGATATATTCTTTTGGACTTCACCCTTTTATATTTATATATCCATTTATGATCTTTTCACATTATTGTTCTTTTCCGCATCTTGTTTCATTGGTTCGCCTAGGCAAATGTTGTTTAGGTGCCATCACGAGCCCTTGGAAATTGGGTCGTGACAGTTTGGTATCAGAGCTCTAGGTTCTAATTCGAGTCCTAGGAGTCTTGGAGCAGTGTCTGAGTAGAGTCTTGCTTATGCTTATGGGTATGTTGCCGAAATCATTAAGTTGAAACAAGGGGCGGAGCTAAGCGTCAATTTCAAATCTTTGAAAGCCCTCTCTTGAGACTCTCCCCACACAAATGGATGGTCTTTCTTTACTAGCTCGGTTAAGGGAGCTGCCACGGTGCTAAAGTCACGGACAAACTACGGACTTGACTCACTGAAGTAGGGGTTGGCCAATCTTTAATTGCTTCGATTTTTGACTCATCGACTTCAACACCACTAGCACTTACAACAAATAAAAGAAAACTACACGCTCGACACAAAAGGCACACATTTTAAAGTTAGCATACAATTTCTCGTTTCTAAGTGTATCAAGCACAAGCCTTAAGTGTTCAACTTGTTCATCCACAGATTTACGATAAACAAGTATGTCATCGAATACACAACAAACTTATCTATAAATGGTTTAAGCACATAGTTCATCAATCGCAGGGAAGTGCTCGGGGCGTTAGAGAGGCCAAATGGCATCACTAACCATTCATAGAGACCGAACTTGGCCTTGAATGCAGTTTTCCACTCATCACCCAGTTTAATTCAGATTTGGTGGTAACCGGATCTGAGGTGTATCTTTGAAAAACAAGAAGAACCACTTAGTTAATCAAACATTTCATCTAAACGAGGAATAGGATGACGATACTTTACCCTTTTTTTGTTGACTGCTCGGCAATCAACGCACATTAGCCATGTTCCATCTTTCTTTGGGACAAGTATAACAGGAACGACACACAAACTCAAGCTCTCTCGAACAAGTCCTTTGTTCAGAAATTCATCCACCTGCCACTATAGCTCTTTGGTGTCTTCGAGATTACACCTACAGGCTGGCTTGTTGGGGATTAGAGAATCATGGATGAAGTCAATTTGGTGCTCAATTTCCCTCAAAGGAGGCAATCCACCTGGCATTTCTTCGTGGAACATGTCCTCAAAGTCCTGCAAAACACGATGTACATCACTAGGCAAAGGGTTATCGTTAGTGAAATCATCATTAAAGTTCAAGAGGATATCCTTCTGCACGAGGCAAATCATAAGCTTGCCTTGATCATTACCTCGGAGGCATTTACCCGGTCGCACAGTTGCACAAATGTTACCTACAACGGACGGTGTCTCTTTATCCTCGGCCACAATTTGTGTACCTACGGGAGACTTAGCTTTGGCCTCTTCTTTGAGCTCCTTCATCCGTTTATAGTCCTCACTGACTTGTTTCAGTGACAAAGATTTGAGAATGAACTTCTCCCCACCGAGCTTAGCAGTGTAAGTGTTGGATCATCCATCATGAATAACCGATCTATCATACTGCCACGGTCGCCCTAATAGTAAATTACAAGCTTGCATCGGAATCACATCGAACATCATCTCATCTTGATAAGTTCCCACCTTGAACTTGATCAATACTTGCTGGACAACTTTTAGTTCTCCACACTAGTTTAACCATTACAAACGATACAAATGAGGGTTCTTCAATATAGGTAGACCCAATTGTAAAACCAAGGTTTGGCTCACCATATTCGCACAACTACCCGAATAAATGATCATTGAATACACTTTTCCTCTCACCTGACACCTCAAATGGAAGAGATTTTCCCTTTAGTTGTCCTCTTCTTCTAGGTTCATAGTGCTCAAGTTCCTACGAACCACAAGGAACATTTCCGGATGGTCAGCTTTGGTAGCTTCTCGACTGTCATCATTTTCAGCTCGGTCAGTCTCCTCTCTGTTTTCTTCTTCGGAGTCACTCGCTTGCTCATGGATGGTTCCATCTTCGAGCAAAAGCATAACCTTACGAGTCTGACACTCTTTTGCCATGTGACATAATCCATGCATTTATGACACTCAATATTTGAAGCACTAGAAGTATTTAGTTGAGCTTTACCTCCCATCTCCTTTGAGTTATTAATGGTCACTCCCTTTTCAAAGGGTTTCTTCAGATCTCGGTGAGTGTTGGCACTTGTAGGATTCAGACACTTCTAATCTTTACCCCGGTTCAAAGGAGTCAAAGTGGTAACCCCTCGGTACCGATTTGCTTTATCGTCCTTCATCCATTTCTCAACATCAACAGCTGCATGGAAAAACTCATCCAACGTTTGGAACACATACAGTCGTAGTTGAGATGACACATCTCGAGCCGTCTATTCTTGAACCGAATGATGGCTTTCTCATCATCTTGTTCCATATAAAGAGCCAATCGAATCTATTCGAACTTATCATAGTATTCTTCATTCATTTTGGACCCTTGTTTCAAATCATAGAGCTTCCGAAGTTGTTCCTGCCGATATTTGGCGGTCAAATACTGTGCATCCATCACTCTCTTCAATTGCACCCAAGTAAGAATCTCTGGATAGACATGTCGTCTTCTCATTCTCTTATTAGATTCCCACCAAGTAATAGTAATCTTGACACTATTCAAGTTTGAAGGGTGGAATAGTAATCTTGACACTATTCAAGTTTGAATCTCGAGCACCTTGGATCGATTTTGAACGAACGGTGGCTCATACTGAGCTTTAGCATCCGAAAATTCTCCATCATCAACCTCTTCGTCAACGACCACAACTTGTCTTCGGGGCCTAGGAAGTGGTAATCCCCTCAGGGATTGCCCAAGTTTTGTTGTTCAACTTGGGGATTGCCCAAGCTCTTTTGATCCACCCGAGGAATGCCCAAGTTTTGTTTAGATAGGGGATTTCCCATAGCTTCATTATGAACGGCCTCATTCCTCAACCGTTGTTGACGAGCCAGTTCAGCAAATTACTCTGGTTTCATAGAAGTTGAAATGCTAGTACTAGTGCTGGAACCAGGTAAGGCAATAGACGATTTCTCCTACTCGAGGTTAGCTACTCGAGCGCTTACTCCTTTCACCTCGGCACTGATGCCTTATATCACAGCCATGAGGTCAGCTAATGACACCTCGGGCGCTTCAACGCCTTTCTCTACGTCCCCAGCCATTGAACCTGCATAGATCAAAGATAAGAAAATGTTAAGGTTAGAAATAAGCTCACACACTCCCTCACTTTTGTTGGGTGGTGCTCGGGTCCACTCAATTTGTAAGTTCGGTCACTCAAGAACTTGTATCCAATAGCTTCCTTGGTTTGATCAATTTCTCTTAGACCCTCTAAATTTAGCAAGACTTGTAGTCTCATTCGGAAAGAGTGAATTGATTTAACTCAATGAAACAGATGCTATTTAACTGCGCACGGTAGGTCAAGAATTAAACTACAAAATTTGGACTTCGGTCACCCCACGCATGAGTTCCTATAAGCTCAAACAAATTAGCAAGATCTCGAGTAGAAGAATTTACTCCAGAGATCTACTATCGAGATTCCACGGGCATAAAAAAAAAAGGATAACCTAGGAGAATCTACCCGCCGTTTCCTCTTTTGGAAACTCGGACACGTCACCCTTGTATGGACAAAATGGTCCCTTCTTTGGTACAGATTTTTTCTTATGACGATTCATCTAGGCATTGCACCTAGTGACCATTTTTATTTTTAAAAAAAATTAAATACATTGTCTTTACAAGATGTGCACAAAACAAGTGCAATAACAAATGCAACCTACTTCTCTCTAAAGTAGCACCAAGCTTACTTATTATCCTTACTCTCTTGGATTGAGTGCCATTGGGCACTAATACCACCAAGTAGTATAAAGATAACTCATGCTCTTGATGCCAAAAACCATGAGAAGTAGGAACTATTGAACTGCCAAAGCTAAAAGTACATAAGATATAAATAGCAAAGCATGCCCTAGCTAATCTTGATCTTCTTCTGTGCTTGTAGGGTGTGCATATCTCCAGTAATTGAGTGTGCACTAAGTAACCAAGTGAAGTTAGGCTCATCTAGACATGAACCATGTGGGAATTGAGATGAGCAAGTCGACTAAAATAGTGGAGCACCACTGCTCCTTAATAAAAACAGTGGTGGGGAACCGGTGATCCACCAATGATGTTCAGTATTATGCTTTGAACCAAGAAATCTGAGACTCCTGAAGCATATATCATTGTAAAGAGCAGCAATCCATCTTGTACCTCTATGAACCGAAGATATAGCATCACAAAAAATAGAAGGAGACATCCCAAGCTAAGGATCAAAGTAAAAATCATGATGTAAATGAGAAGCAAAGGCATTATTTCAAGCTGAAGGAAGTGTAATTTCACTTCATTTGCAATCCCTGCTTGTATAGCTACTAAAATCATCCGAGCAATCCATCTTATCATGTATAGAAATCTCAAACTTGTACCTACAAAAAAGAAGCAAGAGTTAGTTAAATAAACCCCTATGATCTCCACTAAAAAGCCTTGATTATAGGGGGCATTCTCCCAGCTCTAAACTGCTCCATCCTATCCACCATCCTCCTTACTTGTCATCACTATGAATATCTCCATCTCTTAGCTCTATACTCCACAAAATGGTGCTTATCAAAATATACAATCAACTTAGCTTTAGAAGGTAATTGAGCAAAGGATGTAAAGCTGACACTACGCAGCTCATATGCAAGATTGGCAAGACAATCAGCAAGCTTGTCACCCTCACTCAATGTGTGTTGAAACTGAAAGTTCCCCAATTGCTTTAACCTTAAGATATCATCAATAATAGAAGCAATGGACCATATAGGCTGCCACACTCCCTCAATCACTTGTTTAACAACTAGTGAAACAGTTTCAATCACAACTGAACCTAATGCATTGTCTACACTATACCTCATGGCTTCCCTAGTAGCCATTGCTTCAGCATACATATTATTATGCTCACCAATCAACTTAGAAAAGGCATAAAGGATATCACCCTCCCCATATCTCACACAAAATGCCAAAGAGCTAAGGCCTGGATTGCCCCTAGAGGCTACATCAGTGTTCACCTTCAAGACTCCAGGAGCTGGGACCTTCCATCCCACTTTAATGTACCTAAACTTAGGCAAGTAATTCTCAAGAGCATTAATAATGTCAGACCATGACTGACTCCCATTATCAACAAAAGGAAACCTCACCTTCACAAAGTAGAATATGTTGCTAGTGATCTCATATAACACCCTAGAGTAAGAAACTGTTTTGTCATGCTTAAGAGCATTTCTTCTTTTCCACAAAGACCAAACAATGAAAGAGGGAGCATCATGATAAACAGCTTTTAACAAAGGCTTAGGCCACTGCCTCCACTACTGAAAACATACCTGTTGAAGATTGCAATTGTCAATCTGGATCCCTACTGGTTGAGCAAAGAACTTCCAAACATTGTTGGCCGGTGCACTTGTTCTAAAAAAATGTTCTCTAGTTTCTACATTAGGAGTAGTGCAACACCAATATCTTGAAGGAAAATGATAGCCCATTCTTTTCAGTTCATCATCAAGTGGAAGCTTAAACTTCCAAAGCCTCCACATCATAAATGACACCTTAATAGGCATCCATTTAATCCACATAAACTTAGCAATAGCTACTCTATGCTGCTTCACCCTCATGTAATTGCATCCACTGCTGACTGAGAACTTACCATTTGAAGTCAAGCCCCAACAAGCCTTGTCTCTTCTTGGATCAGGCCCTAAGAAATGCACATTTCGGACAATGTGCTCAACAATATCTTCAGGGAGTAAAAGGACTAGGAGTTCAACATTCCAGTTGCTATCCTCAAACACTTCCTTGACACTATTATACCACAAGTCACAATCAAATGTGTACGGTACTATAAAGTACAATGGTCCAAGACATGACCAATTGTCATACCATAAGTGAGCTGAGCCTTGCCTAATCTGTCAGTGGATCTCATGGTCAATAGCCTCTCTAGCTTGTATCATCTTCCTCCAAACATAGGAACCTTGTTTGTATGGCACAATGGCCTTATGAAGCTTCTTACAATACTTGTTAGACATGTAGGTAACCCACAATGAGTCTCCAGCTCTGAAATTCCACCATAGCTTAGCAAATAAAGCACTTGAAACATCAAACAAAGATCTGAACCCCATGCCACCTTAATCAACTGGCAAACAAAGGTTCTTCCAAGAAGACCAATGCCTGCTTGATCCCTCTTGAGAATTACCCCAAAAGAACTTTGCAAAAAGCTTATGCAATTGGTTGAGCACACTGTCTAAAGGATTCACTGCTGAAAGAAGATGAATTGGCATGCTTTGCAAGACATGCTTAATCAATATAGCTCTTCCTCCAAAAGATAGCATCTTAGCACTCCAACCATGGATTCTGGCAGTCTCCTTCCCTACTAAATTTTCATAGTATATCTTCTTTCTCCTACCATAGAAGATAGGGCATCCCAAGTATGTGAAAGGGAAGTCATTTCTCTGAATGCCAGTGATCATCTCTACCTTTTCAACCTCATCATCACCCACTGATCCATGCAAGTAGATAGCACTCTTATCTTTATTTATTTTCTGGCCTGAAACCGCTTCATAAGCTTGTAATACTCCAGTGATTAAATGCAAGGACTCCTCATGAGAAGAGGTAAACAAAATGGTATCATCAGCTTATGCCAAGTGATTGAGATGTGGACTCCACTTAGGCATTACATAGCCCCTATAGAAGCTGTGAGTATTCAATGAATTCAAGCTTCTAGATAGTACCTCAGCTGTTAGGATGAACAATGCGGGTGACAATGGATCACCTTGCTTTAAACCTCTCCTTGAATGAAAGAAACCATAACTCTGACCATTGAACAAAACTGAGTACCAATTGGATGATACAAGCTGGAAAATGACATCTATGAACTCATGACAAAACCCCATTTTCCTCAGTACCATTTCCAAGAATGGTCAGGACACCCTATCATAGGCCTTCATCGTGTCAAGCTTGATAACAATATTAGCACCTTCACCTCTTTCATTGATGTCATGTATAATTTCCTGAGCAAGCAAAATATTCTCCACTATGCTCCTACCTTTGACAGAGCCTACCTGCTTTTGTGAAATGAGTGAAGGTAAAACCTCAACCAGCCTATTATGTACCATCCTAGAAAGGACCTTGTTAATGAAATTGCTCAAGCTGAGAGGCCTGAGGTCAGAAAAAGTTGAAACTGATGGTTTCTTTAGAATCAAAACCAGATTTGTGTGTGTCAAATATCTAGGTATTTGTCTTCCACTAAACAATGCCTGCACCACCTTATCTGCATATTAGGGTTTAACTTTATCTGCAGATTAGGTATTTCTTATGTACAGATTTTTTTTTCTAGCGAATATCACTAGGCAAGGAGCCTAATGACTAGTTTTATAAATAATAAATGCCTCAAAGAGGACAATACAAAGTAAGGAGGGTCATACCATACCTTACATCATCCTATCGAGGTGAGACCTCGCTCCTAGCAAGAATGCAAAAAATAAGAACTAGCAAGAACTAAATAAAGTATGATCATCACAGAGTTTATAACACACTTTATGATGATATTACATATGAGAATACTAAAATAATGAAATAACATAAAAGCTAGAAAGAAAGTGGAATCGTACAATCCGCACTTCCTTCTACAAGTGATGAAATGGAAAATGTAGAAAGGCCCTACAATACGAACTTGAAAAAATGATATTTGCGGCTCTCTGTCACGGTCATATATGCTATCCATCATTTCTTCAAGTTCTTGGAATTGTTGGACCTTTTGGATTTTGATTTTGTACTCCTCGTAGGTTGCACCCTAGTAGGCTCTAATGGGCGCCTTACCCTCCTTACTCTCTGTGGAGCATTATCATGAATTTCCCTAGGCGACAAATCTCCTTCTCTAGCCACCATGCTAAAAATATGTGCGGTGGACTCTTCGTCAAGTTCCTCTTCTTCAAACAAATCATCATCCTCCACCAAATAATGTCCTTGAGGAACCTTCTCTTGGAATGATCCCACTTGCCGCGTCAAAATACCCCTCGTATCATTCAAATCCATACGCTTGACAAGTTCATCATCCGTGAGTAAATACTTTGAGCGTGGGACAAGCTGCATCAAGGATTTAGGCACATAGGAAGGAGCATTTATATTCAAAAAAGACTTACCAAAATTAGGAGAGGCACTTCTACACAACCGTTCAAGTTGAACCGTTGGAATTAGATCCTTTCCAAAAAATTTTGCCTATCCACACTTGCAGATTCCAAACTCGTGCTCACCTCAAGTGAAGGAATAGTGAGGGCTTGCTTATTTTCCACACAGGTTCCCTACCTCAAATTAATGCCTTCTGCGTCATAAATTCCCAGCGGAGAAGTACTAACTGCAACAGCTTCCAAATCCTCACAAAAAAACTCATATAAATGTTCTCCCACATCGACAAGGGGACTATTAGGAGACTGGGAATCGTGCAAAGCTGAGGGTTGCACATCCCCTCGTGACCCCACAACATTTAAAGCACCCAAAGGATTCTTATCCAATGCAGCATCAAAACTATTTGCAACAAAAGCATCTATCCCACGTGAATCTGTAAAAGAACCACACGAACTCCCAGGCTGCTCAATTCTTAACTCACCTCGTGGCTCCACAGCACTTTTAATTAAGCTAGAGGAACACTTTTTATCCAATAAAAAAGTAGCATCATTCAAAACTGCATGCACATGCAGCCCAGACTGCTGAGCATCATTACTTGCATTAAAGCCTTTAGCTTCAATACCAGACTCACCTGTCTCCACTGCAAAAAACCCTCTCGTGCAGCTTCAAAAACTCTCGCCTCTTTCTTGTCCTCACTCCTAACTGCATGCGCATGCAATTCTTGAAGTAAAGCTGAAGGCTTCAGTACATCTCCTCCAGTTGCATTAAAGCTCACCAAACGCCCAGCTTCATAATCTAACGTCGCAGCAACAGGAGCTCTTGCAGCTTCAACGCACGCTGCTCGAGTAAAAGCTGAGGTCTGTTGTTCCTTATGAACAGCTAGAACCAAAGCTATACCTTCAGCTTCAAGAACCCTCGACTCTACAGCTTCAACATTCAAACCAGCTGCACGTTCAGATTCCCCTCGTGACTCCTCAACTTTTAAAGCATCCAACCTATTGTCCAAACACGCTGCATTATCTGCGACCACGTGCTTCACAGGTTCACGAGATTTTGCAGAAACATTAAAGCTGAGAGTACCAGTAGCAGCTGTATCTATAGCATTAATAACTCCCTCACGATCAGCTTCAATACCAGACACTAAAGCTGAAGGCTGAGTATCAACAATCATCGACTCCGCTGCATTAAAAAAACCCTCACGAGACACTGTATCATCAATAGGAATACCAGAAACAACAGAGACACCAACCTCGTTGACCTTAAGATGATTTTTAAATGCCACTTCAACCCACTTCTTTGTCTCAGTTCCTCGTTGATTTGCAACTAGATTTACAACGTCAATGTTTGTTGTTTGAGTACCCGTTACAACTTGATTCACTTGCGTCTCGACTTGAACTTGAGATTCCTTCGCCTTTTGAACAAGAGTCGAATCCTCAACATCTTCACACTCAAGACCCTTCTCCTCCACAATTGTCACATCTTTACCTTGAGCTACATCAGAAACTTTATCAATGTTGTTCAAAAGATCAAAAGCATTCCTAGTTATGAGAGTTTCTCCTTGCTTCTCACGACTAACAGTTGTATTTTGTATCTCTTCAACTTGGTGAGCTGCTTCTTGTCCTTGTTTCTTCTTGGAATCCACACGAACCCAAGCACTAGGGTTCTTGTTTGGATGCAAAATCCTTCCACCATTCTTTTTTATATAACCTTGATCACGCACTGGCTGCGCATCATCAAAATTCTCATCACTCTTCGTTTGGTTGGGCTGCGTAGTAACACGTTGCTGAACCAACAAATCATCAGCATTGTTGATATTGCCAACGATCTTACCACTTTTTAAAACCTTAAGAGGTTTAAACAATGATGCAGCCTTCATACGATCAAAACCAAGTTCAGGATGAATCACAAAGCATTCATCTTCACAATGTCCTTGAAGCCTACATTCCTTGCAATATTTGGGAACATAATCATATCTAATTCGAACCCACTTAAATCTTGCTTCGCCCGTAGTGGAGTTTTTTATTCCAATACGAACCCGTTGTGGACGAGGTGCCAATAAATCAATTTCAACTTTAACTTTCGCACAACTAGGTCTAGATTTAGCTATAGTGGCAGCATCTAGTTGAAGAGGTCGTCCAATGGCCCTAGCTATGGAAAAAACCGTATCTTGGCCAAAAAAACTGGGGGTAAACCAGGGAACGAGATCCATGCAACACCGATAGAAGTTTCTTCATTAGGATCAAACCAAACCTCGTATTTAAGGCCACGCATTTGGTGAAGCGAGTAGCCTACCTTGATGTAGAACGCTGGTCTGGATAGAACATGTACATAATCTTCCAAAAGCGAGAGTTTAATTAAAATGTGGCGAGAATCAAGAAAACCAATACAACACTCACCCTTAATCTCAAGTTGCAATGGAATTTGTTTCTTTAAATCATGAAAATCCGGCATACCGTATGCAAACTTTCCAACCACGGCATATTGAAGTTCTTCGTTAATCACCATGCTATCCACATCCTTGTCAACCCAAAAGAAGGATGATTCGCCATGGTGTAAGTCAGAACAAGGTGCTGGAACATTAGCAAAAACGTGTGGGTTAGTATTAGGGTTAAGGATGGTTTTATATGAATGTTTTTCAGGTTGTAGGGCTGGTAAAGGATTGGGATTAGTATTGGGATTAGTAGTACACGCCTGGACAACCCCAAAAGGGGGCTGTCCAGTGGCCGCAATGGCCATGAAAGTCAAATCGCCAAGATCGCCATGTTTTAGAGAGAAAAGTCGTTTTTTAGGGTTTCGCGTCGAACGGGGTTTAGGGTTTAGGGTTTAGGAATTACGATTTTAAAAAGGCACATAATAAAAAAAGTTAGAGCCTAACCAAACTTATGTATAGATTAAGGTTTAACCTTATCTGCTTTTTCCTCTTTTCTGCATATAAATTTCACCTGGAGTTTTTAGAAAACGGCGCTTAACCCCTTTCTTCTTCAATGGAACAGTGAACCTTATTCTGGTGTACGGGCACACTTAAAACCTTTCTTCACAGTCTAATATCAACAAGGTTTGATTCAACGTTGCCTCTCCGTTTAAGATTTTGACAACTGAATGGAGTAAACTTAAGTTCCAAGTCAAGCTAAGAATAGCTTCAACTTCATCCGTACACTGTCACAACGTAACTATTTTCTGGCGTATGGATGGTGGCTAATCAATAGAACTTTGAATTTTAAGCGCAAAACTCGATCCAAATCAAACACAAACCACTAGTTTCGACGTCAAAACAATCAAAACTCAACTGGACTTTTGCAACAATACCAGCAACATCGGAGCAGTTTCAAAAACCTCAGGAAACCCTAGTCGTCAAATGATGTACGATCGATGCTCGTTTGAATCTCCTAACAATGGTGAATCCAAATTTGTGGTTGTTTAATCCAATCAACCAACAATCAAATAAATTTTTTTTGAATTTTGTTCTTTTTTTTTTTGTAATAAGAACAAAAAACAACACAGTAACAACAACAAGAACACGAAGCAGAAACAAAGGCACAAACGCACAAAATATAAAGGATAAAGAACGAAATTGTGGTTGTAAGAACAGGCTGAAACCATGCTTTGATACCGAGATTGTGCAAGCTAAATTGGAAGCTTAGCAACCCAGTCAAATAGCAGAAATAAAGATTGAAAATAAAGATAGAAGCAAGACGGATCTTAGCTTCAACTGAATGAATCAGAGGAACTAGTCTCGGAGCCACACAAATATAAGATGAAATATTTTGCTCAACGGGATCCTTATGCTGCACGCTGGGATCACTGGGATCCTTCATGGATTCATCTACTGCGTCTGTAGTGTTCTTCGGAATATTTTTACTATCATCAGACATGACTGAACCTTTTCCTTTGTAGAATACCTACAATTGCCTAGGCCCTATGGTCGGTGCCAAACTGTTTATGCCTAAAATCGGTCGCCTAGGTCACAAGCAGTACAGTAAATGCGATGGAAAAGTAAATAAGTACAAGAGAGAAATAATGAACAAGAAAAAGTAAAGTAGTCTTATCCTTGAGAATAGCCGGATTCTGTGGTGAATCGCCCTTGTTGTACAATACAATGTAAGGAGGGGTATTTATAGTAGTTGATACCCTGTTCTAATTAAGGTAAAATACAAAGACTAATAAGAATATGGGCCTATAACTCAAGGTGGTGGTATATATGAAACCCTAGCTAGGAAACTATAACCCTAAGGCGGCAGGATATATGCCCTTCGTCCTATGCCCGTACCGCCAGAACGGTTGTAACTCATAGAACATGAGTGTATCCTTTGTGCCCCGCGACTTATAAGACAAGCCTAGTCTCGCCAGCTGGACTCATATCCTCGTAATAGTAGGTGGCGTATTTTCGAGCACACAGTATCATGTTCCTAACACTATCAATGTGTGGTACCTTTGTGTCCGCTACTACCTAGTGCAGGAATATCTAACTTTTACATGTCTGTAGTTATAACATCTGTATATAAATTACTTCTAGGCTAACCCTGGTGTAAAATATTTCCCACATGTGGGGAAAGTACTATAACATGTATAGTTTGCAGAGGCGGACCTAGTTGCTAAACCGCTGGTGCACCGGTCCGTTGACATTGGAAAATTTTCTATATATATTGTCGCACCCGATTTTAGACTCGACTCGAAGCGAGTCGGGTTTCGGATTTGACTGGGTAACTCGTTTGAGTTCAAGTGTTGGAGTCACCACCTAATATAGTCTTCTAAGGTGCATTAGGCCACCTAAGCGTCTAAAGTCGGAGTTATTCTCACACTAGTCCAATTTCCAGAGATTCGAAAGGGTAAGAAGTCCAAATGACTTAGAGGAGAAGGTGTTAGGCACTCCCCCGAGTCCCATGAAAGGTGGTTCCCGTCCGAGTCTATATTTTGGGATAAAGTGGTGAATATTATCATGCAATACTAACTTGGGAGGTCATCTTAGTGTCTAATTGATGAAGGTAATATATATTTATACAATTTAATCCACACATATACAAACAAATCTCATATACGACCTACACTTAAAGCCTAATCGTATTTTGTGGTCTCTAATACAAATGCCTAATCGATTAAACATGCAAAGAGTGTTTGATTTCAGCTTATTTGTGCAATCCCAACACTGACAGCGATTTACACAAATAGCCAGTTTTGCAAACAATTTTAAGATTTAGACCAAAACCAAATAGGTGTTGTTTTTAAAACGAAATGTTAGCCATTTAGGGTCGGTGTGACTCGTCATTAATTGTGGAGCCCTAATCTTAATGGCCATTTTATTTAGGGATCAGTTTTGAAAATATATAGGCGAAGAGGCTGTTTTCGAAAACGGGTTTCACATAAGCACAGAAATGCAAACAAGGCTGCCACACATAATTATAGATATATAGGCATGCAAATACATGATAGTAATTGGATTAAGCTTTAGAAAATACACATAAGTATTGGTATGCTTGACCCCAATGGTTCATACACCCCTATACATTTTGAAATTAGTGTACAAGAGTTGAAGTAAGCTTTTAAAATCATTTTCACACATAAAGGCCAGATTTTAAAAATGTTTTTGGGCCTGGATCGTTCACGCAAAGAAAGGCAGTTATTAATTTTCATAAAAACAGCCCGGTTTTGACAGTCATGACACAATTAGCCACTGTTTATGAAAATTAAAAGCTTTAACAACTTAAATCCTGTTTCAAAAAGAAACTAACTTATTCAATTCAATTCAACTAAGTGTAAAAGTACACCCTGTTACCAAGATCTTTGATTTAAGTAAAAGAAGTCAAAATTCTAAACTTAGCACTAAGGAATAGTTTCATCCAGAAATAGCTACGCCAAATTCAATTACTGTCAATCGAGTTTCAACCATGATTGATGCAATCACATAGAGAGGGAGGGTTAGGAAGTGGCCCCTGAATAGCCAAGTACGCAACATCAAGGTCGTGTACCCTGTTTTAATCATAGATACAGGCAGGATCCCTAACAAATATGTACACAAATAGGGGGCAGTTCCTAAGGGGAAAAAGAATCAGAGAGAGGTGATAATAAGGCAGTGCACTGCATATAGTTTTATGTTCAGTTTTCCAGGCAAGAAGAGCCTTTTAACCAGAATCTCAAAGGCACTTAAAGAGAGAATCCTGCAAACTAAAAGTTGGTATAGCCATAGGGCTATCCACACACGCTGCAAAGCAAGGATTAGCAGTGGACAAAAAACAATTACACACCAAGCAAAGGTCACAAAAGGCACTCATAAGTATATACAGTTTCAGATGAAGGTGTAAGCCATGTGAGACATTAGAAGAAAGAGAAAGCATAAAGGAAAACTCAAGCATAATAGATACAGGTCATGGATAACAAGGATTAAACTAGAGATGTACCCTTTGAGCAGCAGTAACCAAGACAAAGGCAAGCAGTGTTAGAGGCTTGCAGAGACAGAGACCAAAAGAAAACAAGGCCTTCTCAATAATCTTCGAAAGAGATCAGAGAAGAGCAGTATGCAGTGTGTATGTCTATGTGATGGTCTCTGTGCTTTTGTGTGTGTGTAGCAGTAAGTAGTGTGTTCAATTGTGTCTGAACTTTTCTTGTGATAAAAAGAAAGACTGGCTTATATAGGGGTGAAGGGCAGTCCCAATTCTAACGGGTAAAAGAATTAAAGAAGGCAAGGAAATATTACTTCCCATAGTTAGGAAAATCAGCGTAGTACCCCCTTCCAAATATAGACTAATCAAAATCTCCAAATTAAGGTAAATTAAATCTCTAATCACTAGGGTTCCCATCTCTGGAACACAATAAGGTCCAGGTTTAAAATTAGTCAATGAAAGCATATTCTAGGCTCGAAAATATCATGATCCTCTTCTCAAATTTTCACAGACTCTCAAATTAGCACCCATAAATTACTATAACAAGTTTCCAATCAAATATCAATCAAGGATTTCAAATTAAGTCAATTAGGATCCCTTAATCATGCCAGTCAAATAATCATTTCAACTTTAAGCATTTAATCGCAGAAATCATGTGTCTTGACAGAACCAAAGGCACATACACTGGAAACATGGATGAGTAGGATCATTTTACATTTAGAAACTTAATTAAAATGACCTAAGGCACAGATTATGAGTACATATTTCTCAGACATGCGAGAATTCAAGGCCACGTTTAACTTAAATCAGTGAACCAGGCAAGAATTATTAATCATATGGATTTTAACTAATTAATTGTCAAGTAACAGACAAACATGTTGGCGCATAGAAAACTAGGAAAATTTTAGGAGTAGCATCATATAGATTCAGAAACGTCAATCAAAGACAGGGGTTACCCGTTTTACATAGGAGTCGGTTCGAATTGACCCGTCGCAAATTGACTTTGCATGAAGGGTTTCTTACCCTTTTCAAGTAATAACACCGTTCAAAAATACCATGGACCTCGTCGGAGGTGCTTCCCGGCAATGGCGACTCAGTCGACAAGGGTCAAGAATCGACCTTGTCTGAATGTGGTCGAAAGTGTATGGGTTTTGTAGCGGGTGACGAGGGGAGTACGATGATACCATTTTCCCCAAATTTGGCCGGCCATATTGACCGGAAAATCGATCAACAGTGGTGGCGTGGCATTTCGCCGAAGAGACATAAGAGAGACTTATTATCAGTGAGGTAAGGATAAAAATGAGGGTCGGGGGAAGTTTAGGGGACGTTTGGGGAATAAGGTAGAGGGTTTGATCTCAGCCGTCGGATGGCACACGTGGACGGCTGAGATCGATCCACGTAGATACTGAGGTGTAAAATGTGTGATGATGTGTATAAACGTGAGGTGTAATGTGTATATATGTATTTATGTATATATGGCGTATAAATGGTGTATATTAGGCATAATTTTAGTATACATTAGGGATAAAAATTGTATAAAATAGGTATAAAATCATAGGAAAATCATGGAAATAACTTTAAAGCATTAAAATGGCTAGGGAAGCGTATAAAAATGTAATCTAGGGATTTAAAATGATTTTGACAATTTTGTTAAAAATAGAAGCAATTACGGAATTTCGATTAGGAACGCTCATTCTGTAAAATAGCTATGGTTTGCAATGACGTTTTCAAAAAAATGCTTTGATTACTAGACTCGTATAGGAAGACAAATAGAAAGAATGGACGGGGCAAAAATAAATGCACAATCGTGTGTACAATTTGAAAACTATTGCTTTTAAAAATAGGATGGACAAAATTGGGTGTCAACAGTTGCCCCTCTTTGCCTGGGGATGATGAAAGAGTCTTCAGGCAAAGACGTTGACAGTACGGCTAATTTTGTCACGATTCTAGAGGAGTGCCTATGACCTACTGGAACTGTTGAGATGTAAGGTGGTAATGTTCACGTTGTCTGGTGTATACCCTGCGACAAAGATAAGTCTGCAAAATAATGTGTGTATAAGCGAAATATAGAACGTACCTTCCTGTCGGGTTGGATTGTCTTTCCATGATTTTTTACCATATGTAGTTGTGTCTGCTATGCCTAACTGTGTGTCCTTCGCTGTCAAGTGTTAGATTCGACGTCGGGATGTGTATTCTCGGTCGATGCATTGGTCTGTGTACCCTCCGCAAGGAATTAAAATGAAAATTTGGTGTCGGGCTGTGATGCAAGCTAAATCTGAAGACAAGCAAGCAATCGGAGACAACAATAATACGAGGCGGAAACGATAAAGATAAGAAACGGAATCAATAAAGTAACCAAGATAACAAGAAATCAGGGGTGTGGGAGAATAGAAATAGAAGAAAGAATGGATAATCCGAATCAAAACATGATTGATTATCACAGGGAGAAAAGGAAACCTGAACCTATCAAGGATTCATACTAGGGATGAAATCCATTCGGTTCCAAGCCAGAGAAGGCATACACGAAGCCCCGGGCTTCAACAAGATTGGCTCGGCCAAATCCTATTCCTATTCTTAGAATATCATCAATCAAGTGAAAATTAATGAGCTATGCTAAGAGTTTATATAGATAATAAAAAGGGCAAAACAGTAAAATGGTCACAGGTGACCAATAAGATTAAGCCATGCAGGGCTGAAGCAGTTACATGTGTTCGGTAGCTCAGCTCGAACACATTTGAGTCGGAGGCTTGTTTGCCTCGATCACTGAAATCGAACGCTCTCCTGCCTCGGCATATTTGTAGCCCTTCAATCGATTCACTGCTAGGCGTTGTTCTTCTTTGGTTCGGTTGCTTTTCAGCTTCAGGCTCGAGCTTGATCATTGAGCTTTTCAAAGTTGTGCTCTGTCTCACAGCTTTTGAAGTCAGCAACGGTCACTTATCTGCTCGGTGGATTTCTATCGTTGCTGCTCGGCGAGGCAGTCTTCGACATATTCGATTCCGGCCACACTGCTTGATCGTGGCATCATCTGACTCTTCGGTTGACTAGCTTGATGAATCGAACAGGCGAGCCTGGCTCGTATTGCATCATCCTCCCCTTCTTGAAATGATTTCGTCCTCGAAATCAAACAGACAAGACCTGCAAGCTAGGCAAAGACAAACAAAGCTTCCTACTACAAGGGTAGGTTAGTGTTCAAAAGTGTGGAAAACACACTTTTATGATAGAGCCAAGCATCAATACCGATCAAGAAAACTATGTCTCCGAGGGAAACAACAAGTTCTTGGCTCAAAAAGGAGTCGTACCGTACACATGAGAAAACAAAGAGATCAATAGGACACTTAACATGCAATATGTATCGATCAAACAACCTATCATCTCTAAACCCATAGTCAGCATACCGAACCCTCGATTCACTTTTATCACTATGTGGCTTATGGGCTTCGGTAAGCACAATACTCGAGGTGTGATCAATAGGTGGGATGGAGTAAGTAAGATGATTCACTCGACAACTAACATCGAATACTCCACTCCCCTTCTTAAAAGCAGTCTTATTCACACCAAGAGATAGCTTGTCACCTCCAAAATTACCTCCAAGACAATCCTTCTCATTAGACAGGCTAGGTTTCAAATAATGGATTATCTACGGGGTTGAGCTTTCCAAATCGAGGTGATTCATACCCTCATCGAGTCAGATGCACATCACCATATCCTTCGAACAAAGGGTTAGTGAAAATAATTTCACTACCTATCAAAGGTACATCCAAACCAACATCATCATCTACGCTTGAGCAGTCATCGAATATGATCCGATCCAACTCATCCACTAGGGACTCCTCAAGGTTATCATCATCCTCAGTACAACACAGAGATCCACCATAGGCAATAATATCAATAAGGGTATGATCAAACAACTCATCTTTCCTTTTATCAAAGATTGGTGGTGTCATAACAAGAGTCACAAGCAAGGTCAATTACAGCTTCACCACTAAAGAGAGGTTCGGTGAAGATCGAGTTCACACCATGATGTGGCTTATTAGTCCTCTCAACTAGTGGTTCACTTTCACATACAAATTAATCATTTGACTCTACAGTAGTTACAAACACATTATAATCATACAGATCATCAACTAGCATAAAAGTTTCACTAGCAATTTCACAAGACAAGGACGCATCATGCTAATGGGAAGGAAAACGAACACTAACGTCGGAGTGGCCTTCAGTTTCTCTCAATGCCTCCGAAGTGTCATAAGTAGTTTCTTCACCTTGTCTATCTACTTCGGAACATGGTTGAGGCTCCATCGATTTGCCTCCAAGAGTTCCTACACAAGAATTCAAATAAGTAGAAGAAAAAGATAAAGGGTTAAGGTTAGAATAAGGGGTGTCCTCACTCTCAATGATTCTTTTTCCCTCTTTCTTTTCCCTTATTTTCTTTTCAAGGTCAGTTGTGGGTTCGGGTGGTGACAACTCACTCACATCGCTCAACACAACCTCTCCTTTTTCCACTCGAGAGTTGTCACTGGTCACTCCCTTACTCCTCTCGATCTTTTGTCTCTCATATTCAGGTGATTTGGGTCGAGGCCCAAGAATACCCATAGCTGGAGTAGGTGAAACTTTAACATCAACCCAAAGTCTAGGACTCGAAGACTCATCAACCGAAGTCTCCTTCTTTGTTGTCGGTGAACCACTTGGCTCTGAAGCTGGTGTCCTCGGGTTCACCTTGTTGACATCAGTCAACTCTTTTCTGGCACTTTTCCTACCACTTCATGTGTTCGTAGGACTCCTTGGTGGCACTCGTTCGATCATGGATATGAGTTCTTGCTCCTTTTTCTGCTGCAAAACCGAAGCATATGGATTATTAGACATCTTGCCCTTCAACCTGCAAGGTGTGAACTTAAAAGCCAGTTGCAATTCTTTGTTGTACACGAGGTATACATCCCTCTCACTAATATATAACAACTGTTTGTTGTGCATCCACGCTTCTCCTAGCAAAACATCAAAATTGGGCAAGGGATACACTTCACACCAGGTATATTCTCTACATCCTCTATGAGATATGAGTACTCGAACCACTTTGGAAACCCCCACTCCATTACAATTATAAGGACGTTTCAATCTAAAGTATGGTATCCTTAGGGTCCCAACCAAAGAAGAGCTAATGAAATTGGCATCGACACACGGCCTGATTCTCGTGAAATCCGAGATATGTAGGCAGCTCAGAGACCGAGGGTCGGCCAAAAAACACTCCGCAAATTCCATTTTCCCCTTTCAACCATTTTGCCTACCGGTCGCGACAATATTGGCTATTCCGTCAACTATCTTTGCCCAAAGACTCTTTAATCATCTCCGGGCACATAGGGGCAGCTGTTGACATCCAATTTTGTCCCTTCTTTTTTTAAAATTGGCTATAATTTAACTTAAAGGAGCAATTTAACTATTTGTGAAAAATGTGCATTAGAAATCATACATTTACGTGCCTAATCCTCTCCATATTTATTACATTATTAAATGTGGCTATATTACGTAATTTTACATCATTTAGGCTATTCGTCAAACTGTGACCGTTTGCGCAATTTAGTACATTTATAATATATCATATAATTGCATTATTTAGGCTACATGTCAAATTTGTATCAATTTGTGATCATTTGTGCAAATTAGTAATTATCTGTGATTATTTATATCTAGATAATTTTACCTGAGCTTATTTAGTGATTATTTGCGCATTTACATAATATGTATATCTATATTTTTGTTTTCGCACCTTTAAGTTGAATATTGGCCAATTTAAAAGAAAATATCTAAATTCCTTTTTACTTGAACTTATTTTTATATATTTATCTTTATTTACTTTTTCTATTTAATTATTTTTTTTATTTGAACCCAGACGCAATATCTAACCAAATACATTTTCTATATACATATCCTCATATTTTATTCTTTTTATTAAAAACACCCTATTTCGAACCTAGACAAGGGTTCGTCTAAATACGTTTGCTACATTTTCCCTTTTTCTATTTTATTTCAAATTCCTTTAAATCTAGACAAAAGGTGGTCCAAGTTCATTATTCATTTAAATGTTGATAGAAAATATTTTTTGAATCCAATCCAATATTCTTTCATAAATTCATTATCTTCATATCCCCTTAATTAGTCTCTAATCCTCTCCTAACTTTTTCCTAATCTCCTAATCCCCAAAATCTCTCCCCAGTTCCTCCATAATATTTTCCTAATCTTCTCATAATCCTTTCCTCATCTTCTCCTCGAAAATCCCACAATTACCTCCAATATCCAACAACTATTTTTTTCCCAATCTTATATACATTCAAAAATACAACATCAGCATCAAGACTACGGACCCACTCCGAGAAATACAGTACATTCCTTCATCTTCCAGACCCTCTATTTTACAAAAACACACAGCACACAACAAAACACGGGTACGGTACAATACCATCAGCAATACACACCTACCCCACTCCTTTTCTTGGTATTCTTCTACCAAAAAAAAATCACTCAGTACACACTTACACGCCTACCCCTTTTCTTCTCACTCTGAACTCACATTATCCGATCACCCCCTCTTCTTCCTCTTAGTCTCAAAAACACCAAGAACAGAACCACCACACACTCACCATCGATCTGCCTCCCTCGTCTCTCAAATCACAGTACGACTTACATCATTATACACCATCATCGCCATTATATACACCGTATACATACAGTATACTCTTTGCTCCATGGATACAAATACCTACGCACACATAATTACACCCACATCGCCTTTCTTCCTGACCAAAATCATAAACATACACACACAGAGAGAATTCAACAGGCACACCCACATACAATTTCCCAAAAACCAGTCGCAACACACAATCTGAAAATAGAGAGAGTTGGGGAAGGGGAAACAGTATCGCCACCACAAGCCAAAACCACCGGAAAATCTCATCGTTGAGATCTGTACCCCTATTGTCCGTTGTTTTCTGATCGGTTATTGGGTTTGAAAGAATTATAAGAAGATGGCGGAAGTAGAGTCGTAGCGACGCTGCTCCCCGCCCATCAGCAACAGCTCGTGTTGCTCCTCTCCTCCTCCGCTTTGTCGCAGCTATTGCTATTCTTTCGTCAAATTTTGACCAGCAACGGCAATCCATTTTAGCCTAACAGTCATTGCTTGCGACCTGTCAATCACACTGATCTGTTGACTCCTTTCCTCTCTCTGACGTTGTGGTGACACGGTTTGCTGCTGTTGGGGTTCTGATCGGCGATGTTGGGCGGATCTGTTTATGCCATTGACTATTAAATTGTTCCAACACTGAGTGTTGGGATATGCGTTGATTCTTCTTGACTTTACCTTAGTCTGGTCATTATTATTTGTTACTTTCTATGGGATACTAGTTCTTGGCACGCGCATTGATGAAAATAAACTTTTTAAAAATGATCAGCAATAAAAAAATATATATATGAGATACAAATTTAAATTTTATTAATTCCAAAAAAAATGATATATATTAATCCCATGGAATAAAAGATTGTTTGACGAATATATAAATACAATAAAAGAAAAATGCACACCAAATAAAGTTGTTGTAGTAGCTTTATAGGTGCTAGTTGCGTCACACAAACAAATATTGTTTCATGAATCAGATAAAAACAGATTGACCTAAACAACTAAAATAGAAAGGAGCTATTTAACTCCGTTTGAAAAGTTTTCATCTAATAATTGAACCATTTTAACTTAAATTAATAATGTTAGGTAAATGGATCAATGCATTATCCTTTCTGTTATGGCCGCCTTTTGAGACAGGAAAAGAACCAAAGAGAATATAGTAAATAGTTTGCACAGATTATCAATAGCATAGCACGTTGGCCCTGCAACATTCAACATATTGACATGCTACTTTTCACTATTATTCTTCATAAGGAAAATTTTAACTCTATCTGAAAATTAAGTTTGCTGATGGCGCATATATACAAAAATTGGAAACTGAAAATCACGCACTTACCAAAATGAATGTATTCTCTAATTTCCATGAGATACAATGGAGTTCTAGATTAACTCTGCACCTACAAAAATCTCGTGCGAGAAGTTACCTCTCTTATGTCATTATCAAGTTAACTCGTTATGGTAAGGTCAAATATAGTGCAATGTCAAACAGAGAAAGAATAGAAAACACGTCATTAAAAAAATATCCATACATCAGCGGCTTACCTGTGTTAACAGGGATCATATCCCACCTAATCCTTCCCCCAAAAAAAAGACTTCAAGCTTAAGCCAATATGATAAAAGCTCTCGTGTATGCGACGTTTTGCACAATCAAAATATTTTTATCTTGGAAGGGACGGGGGAAGATATATAAAATTAAAAAAAAAAAAGTGGGGTGCCTTTAATAATGAATTTTAAAAGAACTCCAAAACATTGTATAGGTCCATAAACATGAACGGCCCTTTAGTAGTAGAAGTTAAGTAATGCAATAATAACCAAATTAAAGCTCAATAAGTACATTGCATAGATAAGAGTCATTGCATTATTATTATATTCGCTTCAATGAGCTAAAATTATTCATTTAATAAAAAATGTCTTATTTTTTAAATAATTGAGAGTCACTGAAGGTTGCCATTTACTTTAAATTTTATATTACAAATTAGATTATTAATTGGGTATTTTAGTAATCTAAATAATTAGTGAGGGTATTATAGTAATATGGCCTTACATTTAGGGATTCTCACATATATATATATATATATATATATATATATATATATATATATATATATATATATATATATATATATATATATATATATATATATATATATATATATGTTTTAAAATTTAATTTTTCAATTCTCAAAATATATTTTAAATAGTGTTGCAGGGGCAAAATGGTCGTTTACTTTTTGCTATAGGGATTGGCTCCTTTAGAATAGTATGATTACTGATTGCTTTTTCTTTGCGGAATCCGAAATTGTTAAATTGATATTTGCTGGTTGGTGCTTATTTGAAAATACCAACATTTGAGGCAATATGCTGATTTGACGGATAATGCACTAAAAGAGGCCAATAAAAAAATATATTTACATATATTGAGGCCTTGGGATTAATTTTTACACGATAGTACACTTGATCAGTCCCGTTACGTACCCCGTGCCCCTTAAACAAAAAAGACTATGATGACGGTATGAGCAGAAATTGCAAGGTGATGGAGTGGTGGGATCGGCACTTGGCATGGCAATACGACTGGCCGACATATTTGCAGCCGTACTGACGTCCCTAACCTCTAGCGGATTCATACATACCTGAGCCTACATTTTTATAAAATCTATGTCCCCCTTTTATTTTTTTATTTTATTATTATTTTGATATTTTACACTATTATTATTATTATTATTTATTATGATTATTATTTTTATTAATACTATTCTTATTTTCTCTATATTTTGTGCAAGGTAAAATTGGATGAGAGACGAGGGTCTAGCTTGGAAAAGGACCACTAGAATAAAAATCCTTTTATTTTCATTACTTTCGTTGTTGTTATTGTTGTTGTTGTTGTTGTTGTTGTTGTTGTTGTTGTTGTTGTTGTTGTTGTTGTTGTTGTTGTTGTTGTTGTTGTTGTTGTTGTTGTTGTTATTATTATTATTATTATTATTATTATTATTATTATTATTATTGTTAATTGACGTACTAATTCATTTTCACATTTTTTGCGAGGTACATTTGGATGAATAATCTTGAAGATTACGCTCTCGAAGATACTTTTGAATTATATTACTTTTATTCAATCATTATTATTTCATTTTGATATACTAAGTTAATTTGTGTTTTGCAAGGTCTACTTCGTTGACGTGCCCTAAGGAAGAAAACAATTAGTAGAAAAGAGCCTTTTGTTTAATTTAATAACTATAACATGTATATTGCCTAGTCATATCTTGAATCCCAATTATTTAGTCCGGCAGTAAACCACATATGGTGGAGCCTGAGAGGTGCCTAACCCCTTCCTCTCGGGTTAATTTGAACCCTTACCTAGATTTCTAGTTCGCAGACTAAGTTTTAGTTTTAATTATAAAACTAGCTAGAAACAAAGTAGGTGCCCTAATACGCCTAGTTAAAAAATATGTTAGGTGGAGACTCCAACTCTTTACCCGTGAGTTACCCAATAAGTTGAGTCCTATTTCGAACTATAACCAGTTCGGGTAAAAATAGGATGCAACAGTAACTGCTCTGAGACTTGGGCATCCGTGAGGGAATATTTGAGAGTTTCCATAGTCTGCTTGTGCTTGCGAACCTCACTTAAAAGTGCTTTATCCAGGTTTTTGCTCTTCAAAGCCTCCATCCAATAGGCTTCACGAGTAGTCTGGAGCTCTTCTTTCAGCTCTTCAACCTTCTCCATGAACGGTTGTAAGCGGCGACTTGCCCACATAAGGCTTCTATCTCCTCAAAAAGACTTCCTTCTGGGCCCCCTCAGTATCTAATGATATACCCTCAACCCATAGACAATTGGCAGAATAAGCATTTAGTGAGAGAAGACAAAGTTGTAGTTCATGAAATGAGGAAAAAAGAACTTACCCGAAGAGAGCATCCCGTGGACACCTCAAGCAGCTCATGAGAATTATAACCAGAAAGGTGACCCTATTTAGTAGGACCGATGAACTCGGCGGTATGATCTGTCATAACCTTTTGAGTCCTGAACGAGTTAACTCCTACGGCGATAGGGATAACAACCTCACGAGCTCCGTTCACGGGTTTGGCCACAGCATCCACGACCACTTCCTTACTAGGACGACATTGGAAAGAGTCAGTGGCCTCAGGGTAAGAGTCGACATAACGGTTTCTAGACATGACCGAGAAATCTCAACTTATGGAGTACGTGGGTAAAGCTAAATTGAACGACAAGAAGCGGAGTTCTAACCTGTGAGAAAAGAGGCATAGGGACCTCTTGAGTTTTAAAAGAAGGAAAGGGGACAAATACTTAATTAACTTAAGTGAGGACCGAATTTTAATATTAAAAACTTGTGGGTAAAAAAAAGATTCTGAAATTTATAAAAAAACCCCACAATTCAAAAAATTCAAACATTTCATTTTCCCTCCCTCCCACCTACCTTTACTCTCTCACCTATTCAAATTATTTTATACTTTCTTTCATCTTTCTCCCTCTTTTTGCTTCTTCCTTCTCCTTCTTTCTTCTAGATTTCTTTTCAAATTTTACTTCATCACCATTCTTGTTATTTTTCTTTCTTCTTCTTCGTATCCATTTTATTTTTTCTCCGTTCTTCTCCTTTGTCTTCTTCTTCATCCCCGTTTCATTATTTTCATTTTTTTTTAATTCTAGTCGTTTTACACATATTTTCGGATGTGTAAACATATTTTTTATATGTTTATATAATTTTAGAGATATTTTCACGGCTGGAAAAAATGTGTACATATCTCGTCAGATGTATACACATATATTATACGTGTACACATATTATACACATATAATAATATGTGTACACATCTCGACTGATGTGTACACATCCTTTTATTAGTTTGGTGGAGGGTTGTGGGGTGGTGGTGGAGGGTGGTAGAAGGTGGTGGTTGGTGGTGGACGGTGGTAGAAGGTGGTGGTGGGTGGTAGGAGGTTGTGGGTGGTGGGGGTGGCAGAAGGTGGTGGTGGGTGGTAGAAGGTGGCTGTGGAGAGTGGTGGAGGGTGATGGAGGGTGGTGGAAGGTGGTGGTGGGTGATAGAAGGTTGCGGTGGAGAGTGGTGGAGGGTGATGGTGGAGTGGTGGATGGGCAGAGGGGTGGGAGGCGATGGGGGTCGGGGTCCGAATTGGGGCTGGGGGGCTGGGGAGGGGAGATGATAATGTGGGGGGCTTTGTACAAATAAAGAAACTTGGGGTCTGTATAATATTAGTCATTAGTATTAATTCTAAAAGTGTCCCCCTCATCCAATTTTTAAAGACTTTGTCCCCTTTTCTTATTTAAGAGACTAGAAAGTCCTTCTCACCCACAAAACCCTTCTAACATGGAAGTTGAGGCTCAAAAGAGGAAGGTGGCGCTGCCACTTCATCATCCACGCCGACTTCTTCTTCAGCCATGGGGGTCTCTTCTATTAAGTGCCTATGCTTTCGCATGGACGGACCAGATTCAGTAGTAGCAACCGGAGTGGTCTCAACAACTTCAGGCATGGACACCTGGGGGACTTCACCCTGACCATCAGAAATCACCAGAATTTCATTGGCAGCCACCACGCTAGTAGATGTGGAAGGTCTTTTCCTCTTTCAAGACCGGGAACTGCTCGCTCTATCCAAGATTCTCCCACCAGAAGCCTGCACATCCGGCAGAGCTGAATATAGGGGTCAACAATCATGATCTCTTTCAGCGGGGCATTTCACGATGAGAAAATCCTGAGGCAAAAATGGAGTTGATGAAGACATTGAAAGATTCAAAGTTAAATTAAAATTTGCTAGCATTAAATTACCATGGTCTTTTGACCGCCACCGTTTGCATTAGCCAGGGCAATGAAGGTCAAAGTATCAGGGTGGTTATTGTAAAGATCACGGTGATCCACATCATCAACTCATCATGGCTTAGTGAAATAGCAATAACAGGATTCACTAAGAAAATAGAAATTAGTTCGAAGAAGTAGATAGCATCAACGCATGAGGAAGGGTTCAGAAGAACATACACTATCTAATGAAGACCTTTGGGAAGGGAAGAGAGGAACTGTGTGTTCTGTTCGTACAACAACATATCTATAGACCCATCCTTGGTCTTTGGAATCTTCGTTGTTGGGAACTATGCCTTTCTTCCCCCATTTTATAAACATCAGCATGTCGGCCTTATGAAAATGGGGAGAATAAAAAGCCAGAAGATGTTTGAAGGTGAATGCAAGCTGAGCATAATTAGCCATTTGATACACCACGGTCACCAGACGCCAAGCAGAAGGGCTTATTTGGCCTAAAAAAATGTTGTACCGGCGGCATATGTCCTCAACAATTGCATGAACACGCCAATTGAGGTGTAGGGTGAAAGGTACGTACAGACCATTGAATAACCAGCCCGATAAGAAGAAATTCTTTCCTCAGCATCAGGGACGATGATATCAACAAATTCTGGCCACTTGCACTCATACCTAATGCGCATCAGATCATTCCTCAAAATTGTAGAAGGGTAATATTCTTTGGAAAGATTGATATTTTTTCCTTCTTGTTTAGGAGTCTAGTCTTACATGCGGCCATCACCTTTGAAACTAAGGGAGGAAGGGAGATAATCTTGGGCACTAATGTTTGTATGGAGGATATTTGGCCTTGTGCCATGATAAAAATAAAGGAATGTTTGTCTTTCTGAAGGAAATTCTCAAAATTCTTTGGAAACCGATGACTAAATCCCTATGTTTACGACATATATAGACACACATGTGAGGATTACTTAAATGAGTAGTTGAATGGTCATGGTCACATGGGATCGTAATTATGATTACTGCAGTTAACATGATGTGTATCCCCATAATTACGGGATATGAACAGAGCAATAGCAGCATTGGGAAGATACGCAGAAAGCCCTTCCAATCGCAGAGGGACACATCATTATACTAAGGGATTTTCATTTATACGACACATACGAAGAGGAAGGGAACGAGTATCAGTACATTCACACCTTTACATCTCCTATCACACTGCTTTCACTTCCTGATTGCTTGCATCAGAACTCAGCAAGTGGGGGGCCTGACTGTGTGGGCAAAAATACGCCACCTACTATTAAAGAGATACGAGTCTAACAAGCGATATTAGGCTTGTCTTATAATCACCGGGCAGAAAGGATACACGCCTGTTCTATGAGTTACAACCGTTCAGGCGCTCTACATGCGTATGATGAAGGGCATACATCCTTCCGTCTTAGGGTTGCAGTCTCCTCGCTAGGGTTTCGTTTATACCACCGCCTTGAGTTAGAGGCCCGTAGACTTATTAGTCTTTGTATTTTACCTTAATTAGGACTGGGTATCCACTACTATAAATAACCCCTCCTTACATTGCATTGTATAACATGGGCGATTCATCACATGATCCGGCTATTCTCAAGAAGTAAGACTACTTTACTTTTCTTGTTCATTATTCTCTCTTTTACTTATTTACTTTTCTATCATATTTACTGTATTGCTTGTGACCTTATTCAAAATTAATTGTTTAACCTAGGTGATAGATTTTAGGCATAAATAGATACACTAGGTCAGTTGAGTCATTTGCAGACTTTCTTCAGTCTCTTGGCAGCTTGCACGAAGCCCACAATAACCTGCAACTCATCAAATTGCTTCACGCTAAAAAAGTTTATCCAACAGTCAGTATTGCATCGAAAAGAGCAAAAGTAAAATGAAATATAAAAGCTCATATATGTTATTTCTCTTCTTTGGATTAGAGGAAAGTGATTCCAAAAGGCGTCGGGAAGGACATTAGTCTATTCAATAGTTGATTCGGCCCAAGATAGAAAGGTAAGTAGTTTCATCCTAATCTTTCACGACCTTTGGCATTTTTGGACATTCTACGCACGTATTATTCACGTCGTAGTTGCTGAAAAGGCGTACTTACTATGCTGGGACTTTGTTTCTTGTTGTTTATTATGTTTTTAAGTGTTCTTTGGTGTTTACTATGTGATTATGAGTATTGTACTCCAGCTGTGAGCGTAACATGTTCTGTTTGCCTGGTATGTGTATTGAAATGTATTGTATTTATTGTAGAGTTAAGTATAAGAGAGTTATATTCGCTATGAGTTCTAATAAGGGAGCTATGAGCCTAAGATTATGAATAGAAAGCAAAGGTTTAGATTGAACTATGGATATTGATTTAATAAAGGTTATTTTTTTGTGATATGCAGACTTATGATGGGTGCATCATATTGGGCTCGATATTGAGCCAATAGTAGAAATATCTCTTTCGAGATATAAACTTGAACTGTTAGACCTCGACACGTGAATATTATATTGAGGATAGAATCTCTATTATAGTTAGGAATATCTATTGTTGAACTGTAAGCTTAATATTGAATTCAGAAGGGAAGTTTGAATATGATTATGAATATAAATTGGAAGGTAGAAGTATCTTGATAGGTATGAAATCCTTATACGGTGGCAAGACTTACTTATTGTGTGATAGTCGAATTGTGTGGCATTACGTATTACATCTTCATGGCTGAGCATTGAGCATTATAGTTTTTTACTACAATTATTAGTTCAACTTAAATATGTCGGGTCTATGAATATTTGGATCGTATATGGATCTGAATGTGAAACTATTTAAGTAGAATAGTAGTTTTATGGATAAAGGGGCCGTTTGGCCCGAGTTGTTGCGGGTTAAAACCCGTAGCACAAATAAGCACGAGAATGCAGTAATTGGACAACTAAAATTTGAAAAGAAACTAGAACATATTTAAGGTAAATACTAAAAAGAGTTGTACTTCCATGTATCCTATTCCTTCTCTCCTATAAACTTTCAATAAACCAAATATCTCGAGCAATCGTCTTGGTTTGATTGAGGTTTCAGGGTCTTTGTCAGCTTCAAGGGGGTTCACCTATGATGCCGCATTTGGCATGGCAACTCGAGAGGGTAATTTGGCAGCTCAGGTCTGAGCCGCGTTATGTCTTAGCTAAGTCTTTCTTAATCCAGCAGGTTGTGCGAGGCTGATTATTCCTATTCAAATTATATGTATGATTTTATGCTCTAAGTGGAGGAGTCTTCCTCCAATACAGAATGCTAATATTAAATCTCTAAGGCGTTGCTGAAGCGTAAGCTAACTCTTAGTTCCATCAAACTGTTCTATATCGTAAAGTATATCGAGAGGTGACTCGTCTGCGGAATCATGTTAACCCATCTAGAGTTGCGTGTATCTTTATTTCAAAAATGTAGAACTCTCATTTCATGATCGATGAAGGGTCAGCCTAGTCAAAATAAGCTGGACAATGGTGTTATGATATTATCCAAATATATTTTATTCTAAGAGTTCAGTGTGCACGTTATAATTCTGATTCTGTAATCAGGAGATACTATCCATTGAATAGCTTGTAAAGGTCGTGCAAGTTCTCTTACTATCTATGTGAATTTTGCTTTAGACTAAAGCTCGTTCGAGGACGAACGAGAGTTTAAGTGGAGGAGAATATAACGACCTTAGGTAGTCATTTCAGAAGTTAGGACTCCGATTGGCATGCTGATAATTTTAAAATCTTTGCAAGATCCATTAGGACCTGAATGTAAAATTTGAACTAAATCGGGCTTCGTTTGGTAGGTATCAGAAGAAGATTTCAGTTTTTATCGTCGATAAATATTAAAAAGAGGTTTTCGAGCTCAATTTTGGCGAATGAGCTTCGACTCAAAATTCAAAAGCGCCATTAGATTCGTATGATCATTTACATGTGTGAATTTTTAAAGTGAATTTCGAGGTTGTTCGGCTGATTTCGGCTAAAGTTCTAAAAATTAATAATTTGATCTTTTTTCTTCTAATTCGCATCTTGAGTTTCGGGAGTCCGATTTGAGATCTGCCTTAGCGAGTATGTACATAAATTTTGTTTAACTTATATGCAAAAGTTGGAATTATTTCGAGTATTATGTGGTACCGTTTTAATTTTCGATTAAGGAAAGAAAACATAAAAGTAAAACAAAATAAAAGAAAAAGAAAAAGACAAAAAAGAAAGAAAAAGGAATCAAAAGGCGGTAGCTACTAGCCACTTATCTCTTAAAACTCAAAACAAGAAGATGGAAGCAGAAAGGAAGGAACGAGAAAACATAGAGAAACCAGAATCTGTGAAAAATATTACGCAGATGGAAAAATTACCAGAAAATTAGAAAAGAGCCAGAGAAAGATAGAATTTTTACTTCAAAACATTCAGGTAATGATCTTAATGCATTATTTTAGTTTATTACGAGTATTTGAATATATTTTGATGGTAAAAGTTGGGAGAATAGACATCATTTTAATAAGTTCAATTAATAGTTTAAAGGGTTAATGCTAAGGACGAATGAAATACAGAAACAGAGGGATATAGATACAGAAACGTTAAACAGAGAAAGTGAGATGACGCAGTGACAAAAAATGCCAGAAAATGAAAAAGGGGCTGGAGAAAAGTAGAATTTTCACCCCGAAACATTCAGGTAATGATCCTAATATATTATTTGAGTTTATTACGTGTGTTTGAATATATTTTAACGGTAAAATTTGGAATATTATACATCGTTCTAATAAGTTCAATTAATAGTTTAAAAGGTCAAATGGACCCTGATAATGAAATTGATTATATATTCGTACTCAAGGAGTTATGGACAACTTATAAATATAATTTATTTAGGGTTTGGTTATGTGACCATAAACCCCGTACATAGGCCTGGCCTGCGTATTGCGTATGCGAATAGGGTATCAGGCTCCTAAACGGATTGCCCTAAGATGTGAGGAATGAAGTCTTTATCCCTATTTGATATATTTTTCTGCTCATTGAACACAGTGGGATCGTTTGGCAATGAATCCAAAAGAATAAAGCGGTTGTTGGGCAGCAGTGTTAACTTTGGAAGAGGTAAGTGTTTATATCCATTTCTTTGGAGGCACCTGGCCTCGTAGATTTTCTACCACGTGTTCCTTACATGTGTAGCTGCCGATAGGCGTACTCATTACGCCTTAGCTTTGGATTTATATTCTATATTATATATTATGTCCTGTTATTGGTATTGCATTGAGAATCTGAGTATTGTACTTTGGTTGTGAGTTGGTATATACTTTCCAGCTGTCGATGAGAGTCCCGCGCTGGTGATGGGTTATTATTGCATCATGTTGCATTTGTATGCACATTGTATCATATTGAGGGTAGGAGGATTCCGCCCTCGGAGCAGGAGGATTCCGCTCCATTGCATCATATTGAGGGTAGGAGGATTCCGCCCTCGGAGCAGGAGGATTCCGCTCCATTGCATCATTTTGAGGGTAGGAGGATTCCGCCCTCGGAGTGAGGGTAGGAGGATTCCGCCCTCGGAGCAGGAGGATTCCGCTCCATTGCATCATATTGAGGGTAGGAGGATTCCGCCCCCGGAGCAGGAGGATTCCGCTCCATCTATTTGGCATATGTGACACCATTACATCATATTACATTGATCCCATTTCATTGCACCGCGTGCTGACTATTGTGTGACTATCGTGTTGTGTTTTATATATGCGGTATGTGTACCGTATCTCAGTTTGCCTATATATTTCTGGCTCGATCCCGGGTTGCACGTCGCGACAATATAAATACATGGATCGGATCGGGTTGCACGCCTCAACAGTATAAATATACGAATCGAGTTGCGCGCCGCAACAGTATGAATATATGGATCTGGTTGCACGCCGCAACAGGATGTATTTCTGATTGTCGACATGTTCAGGATATCTATATGTTCTGCCTACCTTATGTCCCTGGCTGTTTATGATTCCATACGTGTTTTCAGTTATTATTTGGCTTTGCCTGTTTATAGTTCAAATAAGATGGATTTATTTTATCTGTTTTTCTTCTCCCTGGCTAGCTATCCTATTCTTTGAGGTGGCTAGTTTGCCCCACTTATTGAGTCCTTTTGACTCACCCTTGTTTGTTGTTTGTTTCTTGTCTATCTATTTTATTTCGGCAGGTTCGCTCCAAGATTGAGTTTGCCACGTTGTGAAGGAGCGAAGACGACTTCAGCTGTCAGGGTGAGCCAGCTTTTATTCCGGATGGCCACCAGTTTATTGGTTATTATTTCAGTTGCATTTTGCTCCCTTCAGGAGGTATTTGTCTTCTTTTGTAATCTTAGATGTCTAGTCTGGATAGCCCTAAACCTAGTATGTTGGGTAGTTAGCTGTAATTTTCTTTCGTACAGCTTAAAAGTGTCAATATGTCTGTGTATTTTTTTAAGTCTTGTCCTTATTTATGAACTATTATATTTATTTTCCTAATTTAATTGGTAAGGGTTCACCCGACGGGTCTAGGGGAGGATGTCGGGTGCCCGCACGGCTTAATAGGATTCCGGGTCGTGTCAGTTAATTGGACCCTGATAATGGAATTGAGTATATATTCATACTCAATGAGTTACAAGCAATATATAAATGTAATTTATTTAGGGTTTGGTTATTTGACTTTGAACCCTGTACATAGGCCTGGCATGCATATTGCATATGTGAATAGGGTATCAGGTTCCTAGTCGGATTACCCTAAGATCTAAGGAATGAAGCCTTTAGCCTAATTTGATATATTTTTTACTTAGTGAATAAGCAGGATCGTTTGGCGGTGAATCCAAAGGATAAAGCGGTTGTTGAGTAGAAATTTGAAATAAGGTAAGTGTTTGTATCCATTTCTTTAGAGGCCCTTGGCCTCGTGGATAATCTACCACGTGTTCCTTACGTGTGTAGCTGCCGATAGGCGTACTCATTAAGCCTTAACTTTGGATTTACATTGTATATTATATGTTATGTCCTGTTGTTAGTTGTATTTCATTGAGGATCTGAGCATTGTACTTTGGCTGTGAGTTGGAATATACTTTCCGGCTGTCGATGAGAGTCCCGCACCGGTGATGGGTTATTATTGCATCATGTTGTGTTCATATGAATTATGTGGCATTCATATGCATTACATTACATCATATTGAATGTAGGAGGATTCCGCCCTAGGAGCAGGAGGATTTCGCTCTATTGCACTTATATTGGGTGCATGAATATTTCGCCCCAGGAGCAGGAGAATTCCGCTCCATTGCATCATGTTGAGGAGCAGGAGGATTCCGCTCCATTGCATTTATATTGGGTGCAGGAGGATTTCGCCCCAGAAGCAGGAGGATTCCGCTCCATTACATCATATTGAGGGTAGGAGGATTCCGCTCCATTGCATTTATATTGGGTGCAGGAGGATTCCGCCCCAAGAGCAAGAGGATTCCGCTCCATTGCATCATATTGAGGGTGGGAGGATTCCGCCCAGGAGCAGGAGGATTCCGCTCCATTGCATCATATTAAGGGTAGGAGGACTCTGCCCTAGGAGCAGGAGAATTCCGCTCCATTGCATCATATTAAGGAGCAGGAGGATTCCGCTCCATGGCATCATATTGAGGGTAGGAGGATTCCTCCCTACGAGCAGGAGGATTACGCTCTATTGCATCATATTGAGGGTAGGAGGATTCTGCCACTAGGAGCGGGAGGATTCTGCTCCATTGCATCATATTGAGGGTAGGAGGATTCCGCCCTAGGAGCAGGAGGATTCTGCCCTGGAGTAGAGGATTCCGCTCTATTCATTTGGCACATGTGACCACATTACATCATACTGCATTCATCCCATTTCATTGCACCGCATGCTGACTATTGTGTGACTATCATGCTGTGTTTTGTGTATGCGGTATGTATAACATATTGTGGACACATTTAAGTTTGCCTAGTTATTATCTGGCTCTGTTTTTTTTATAATTTAAATAAGAGGAATCTGGTTTATCTGCTTTTCTTCTCCCTGGCTAGCTATCTTATTCTTTGAGGTGGCTAGTCTGCCCCACTTATTGAGTCCTTTTGACTCACCTGTATTTGTTGTTTGTTTCTTGTCTATTTATTTCGTTTCGGCTGGTTCGCTCCAGGATTGAATTCGTCACGTTGTTCAGGAGCGAAGACGACTTCAGCTGTGAGGGTAAGCCAGCTTTTATTCCGGATGGCCACCAATTTTATGTTTATTATTTCAGTTGCATTTTGCGCCCTTCAGGAGGTATCTGTCTTCTTTTTTACTCTTATATGTCTACTCTGGATAGCTCTAAACCTAGTATGTTGGATAGTCAGCTGTAATTTCTTTTGTACAGTTTAGAGGTATCAGTACGTCTGTGAGTTTTCTAAGTCTTTTTCTTTTTTATGAATTGAATTATATTTATTTTCCTAATTTAATTGGTAAGGGCTCGCCCGACGGGTCTAGGGGAGGATGTCGGGTGCCCGCACGGCCTAGCCGAATTCCTGGTCGTGTCATAGTGTAAAGAAAAATAAAAGAACTAAGTTAGTTTTGAAAAAATAGGATAATAGAAACAAGACAATATTAAAAATGCAAAAGGAATTATGAACCGTTTAAAAGAAAGAGATTTAGCAAACTTGTGGAAAATTTGAAAACATTTGAAGTGTGATGCATTCTCCTAACTGAAACTTCTAAGAGTGGGTTCCGAGACAAGATATGGTTCCCCCAGGTGGACAAACGATGGGTTGGAAGGATTAGAATTGTTTGTTATACCACGGACCCACTAGATTATAACCGTTCCCCCTAAAGGGTGTTTTCAGAGTGGAACGCCTGTGAGATCCACATAATCGTTCATGGTGTGCAAGTGTAAATTTTAAGGAGTGGAGAAAGTGTGAAACGAGCAATTTAAAAAAGAAGCTCCATGACTTAAAAACTTAGAGATAAACCTCAATCCTGCAAAAGAGGAACGGAAGAAAAGTTAGTCTTGAAAAAAAAAATGGCAAGAAAATAAAACAGGTGAAGAATCTCAAATCAAAGTTCGTTATGGTTAGAACCTTGATATTCCAAAGGAGTTGCCGTTGGGTTCGACTTTTATTGGAACTCACGGGTAAAGACTTGGACCCGCCACCGGACATATTTTTTAACTAGGCATATTAGGGCACCTACTTTGTTTCTAGCCAATTTTTATAGTTAACTCCGAAAATATAGTCTTACGAACTAAAAATTCTAGCTAAGGGTTTAAGTTAACCCGAGAGAAAGGTGTTAAGTATCCCTCGGATCCCACCAAATGTGGTTCCTGGCAGGACTAAACGATTGGGATTCGAAAATCTAACTAAACAATTCCACTATAATATACAAGTTAGATATATATAGTAATTAAAATGAAATAAAAGATTCAAGTTCACTAATCGCTTCTTCCTTAGCGAACTTCAACCAAAGATACCTTGAAAAATAAATTAGTTAGTATGCCAGAATAAATTAGTAACAATAAGTCAAAAATTGAAAGAATTTAATGCAATTAATTTAGAAGCATTTCTGGAGCGCCGTCTTTGAAAATGTCCATCCAAATGTACCTCGCAAAGAAAATGAATAGGTTAGTACGAAAATATTAGTAACGAAATAAAGTAAAAGTATAGAAAATGAAAGTAATATTTAAAATCCCCGTCTTTTCCAATGGAATCCACCTTAAAGAATTTCGCCGAGAAGTACCTCGTAAAAAATATATGAATCAGTAATGTAATTAATAAAGCAAAAGTAAATAATGTGAAGTAAATAAAATAATAATAATAATATTATAATAATAATAATAAGATAAATAATAAGAAAAAAAGGAAAAATAAGTTTTATAAAAGCTTAGGCTCATATTGGGTGATATGGGGTTAAGGATACCGTCACGGCTACAAACACGCCGGCCCATCGTGTTGCCATTCCAAGTGCGGGTCCCGTTGCCTTTCCCGTTTGCTTTTGCCACAATGTATGTATATTATCGTCATCACCTATTATTATATATATATATATACATTTTTTTTTTTTTTTTTTTTTTTTTTTGCATTTGGGACACACAAAGGGACATTGTATACGTAACAGACCGGGGCTTATTGGCCTCCAAAATGTCATTGGCCTAATGGTGCAGCATCCGTTAAAATTAGTGTAGCCTCAAGTGAGATATTTACATAGGCCAGCAGCATTGACATGGCATTTAAATAGATATTGTTCAGATCAGAGCAACACACAACAAGGTACCAAAAGGGGTTAATGGACAGTGGTTCAAGAAAAATTATCGAAATCGCCCCAATGTAATAAACAAGATACTCCCTATGTTCCAAAATGGTTGTCATAGTTCGGATTTCGAGAGTCAAACGAGTTCATTTTGACCGTAAATTTAAACATATAATCTTTAAGTTTTTTGTAACGATGTTTATATATTTAGAAACTATATAAATAGTACTATAAGTCACAATAACTAATAATTCAAAATATTTAAAAGACATATGAAAATATCACGGTTAAAGTTAAACTCGTTTGACTCTCGAAATCCGAACTATGACAACCATTTTGGAACGGAGGGAGTAATAATTAAGCGAAGTCAGCGGTACAACCACACTGGTAACAGTTCAGCTGAACAGTCAACAGAGGAAAAGAACAATTGCAGTAAATCATGAGGATCGTGAACACATCCACGGGCTGGATATAGGGCCAAAATCTAGAACAATGATCAAACCCAATTCTCCAAATACTCAGAACAGGGCATCGGGACAAGTACGCTGAAGTTCCATTTCCCGTCGAAGAGAATGATGACAACGGAAGAACGGAAAGAAACCCCAGTGGTGGCAGCGATAACAGCACTGCAGAGCAGCAATCAGACAGAGGAGGAACAGGAGAGACCACCAGCTTTGCCCCTCCAGCGAGAGTGACGCAGCGGCGTCGGTGTGACCTTGTCTTCCTCTTCTTTTCCTTTCTTTCATTTTATCTTCCTGTTTCCCATTGTTTCCCGATCTTCTCTTCTCTCTGTTTCAGATCTGTGCATGTGTGTGTGTTGGAGAAGGAAGTGGATTGCAGTGTAATGGTGTATAGAGTGGTGATGTATATCGGGGTGTGTGTAATGATTTTGTATGTGTGTTGAGAGTGGTGAAGATGAGGAAAAGGTGTATACGGTGATGTAATGGTATGTGTGAGGCTCTATTTTTGTACTGGTGGTGATGGTGGTTTGGCTTTCACCAATGCCTCCCCGTTGCTGCCATTGTCCCCTATCTTTCCCCCTGTTTCTATTCGATTTTGTGTGTGTATAAATGGCTTTTGCGAACTGTAGATGGATGTGTGTAGTAGAGAAGGAGAGGGGTTGGTGTATGTATGTATGTAATCATTGTATATGCCTGCTACTACCCGTGGAGTGTGTAACTGTAACTGTTCATTTAAATAGGTGTGAGCTCTAACGGGCAAAAGTCTAAAAATGGAAGAGATTGAAGGGATGGGATGTTGGAGAGAGGAGAAGATTAGTTAAGAGTAATTTTTAGGGAGATTAGGGGAGAGATTAGGAGGGGATAAGGGATTAGAGGATATTGGAGAAATTGGAATCGAGGCCAAAAATAGGAAAATGGAGTGATTTATGGGAAGGAAATTAGGAAGGGATTGAGGGTATGTATGTATGCTTGCACCTAGTTAGAATTTATGTCCAGGTTCGAGATGGGCGTGATTTTGCTAAACGACCCATAATAGAAATGGTAGGTGATTATGTTGTGGATTTGGAATAATTGGAGAATGATTTTGGAAAAGAGATATGAGAGAGATTCGGGGAGAGATTTGGGGAATTTGAAAAATATATTTTCTCCCAGAATTTAAATGCATATGATGTATTTGGTTTTAAATTTGGTCCAGGTTCAAGACAAAGGAGGATTTTAAAATAATGGAAAAAGAAATATAAGAATATTCTAATTCAAAAGAATTCGAACTAAATAATTGGTGATGAATAAACTTTGGATTAAATATTTAATTGGATTGATATTTTAACTTTAAAGGTGCCAAATGAATGAAGATATAAATACGTATATATACTGTATAAAATGAAATGAATGAGCAGCGAAAATGCACATGTAGAAGAAAATCAAGATACAAATCAACTTAAATAAGTATAAATAGCTGCAAATATTTACTAAAATATCATAAATGCAGTAAATTGCATAAACAGTCATAGTTTTGACAAATAGCCTAAATAATGCAAAATTACATAATATAACCACAATTAGGTACATAATGTATAAGTAGGGGATAACACACATAAATGCATTCCTTCTAATGAAAATTTGCTCAAATAGTTAAATTACACCTTTGAGTTAAATTATTGCCAATTATGAAAAAAGCAGGGACAAAATTGGGTGTCAACATTTCCTAGGATTTTGTTTGTTCTTTGTGTGCATTACTTCTAGCTAGTACTCCTTGAGTAATCTTCCTAGTTACTTAATACTAGTTTATTGTGCTCTTAGAATAACTTATGTGTGTTGGAATTGATTCAAAGAAGACTCATAGAACTTTTTCTTCAGGTGCTCACCTAAATAGCCGTACGTTCATATAGTCACATTAACTCACTCTTTCCGAAGAGTACTTTGATGTTTTTGGACTTGGTAGATTATTGAGGAAATTTTTCAATTTGAGGGGCCTCTTGGATCAAGCTTGAGTGATCCTACCTTGACACATTGAGTGTACCCCAGTGCTATTCAAAATTGGGGGAGCGTGTGAGGTTTTATAACACTAACCTTTTCTTTGGTCTTTGATATTTGTAGGTACATGGCCAGAGAAGGAGAGAAGAACGAAGATGTACCCGAAATCACCTTGGCCAACCTCTTGGCTGACATGAGGGCAATAAATACCCGGATTGAAAACATTGAGAAAGAAATGACCCCGAGTATCCCAAAAGATTCTAGAGAAGGCACTAATGATGGATCCATTGTGCAACCAGAAAAATTTGTGGAGATTGCTCATCAACAATGGTTGAGAGAAGAGTTAGCCTGTAATGATAGGGCGTTGGGCATTCCCCAAGGCAATATTCCATCACTTATGAGACCCTGAAGGAATACGGTACCCATTGAGCAAGAAGTTGTAGCTCAAGAAAGGGAGCTACCCGAACATGGTGATGCCTATGATGAATATGAGACACCTTATCCGTATGGATAGAGGTTGTGGGCTAGGTCGAGGGCCTAGAAGGGGATATGTGGGAAAGAACTTAGAGCATCACTATGATGATTATTGTGAATACTATTGGGGTTATCGGAAATCACCCTGTGGAGGTCATAACAATAATTTGAATAGTGTAAAGATGACAATCCCATCATTCAAAGTGACTAGTGATCCAGAGAAGTTCTTGGATTGGAAGGTGAGTTTGGAGCGGATCTTTGGGACCAATGACATGTCGGATGAGAAGGTTACCTATGTTGTTGCTTCATTTGAGGCCTATGCTTCCACTTGGATGGAGTCGGTTAAGAGGTCTAGACGAAGAATTGGGTTGCCCGAGCGCATAGTTTGGGATGAGTTGAAACAAGTGATGAGTGACAAGTATGTGACCTCCAAACATTGCCAAGAACAACTCAAGAATCTTTATGATTTGAAACAAGGCCTCAAGTCGGTTGAGGAAAAATTTGATGAGTTTGAAAAGAACCGGATGTCCCTTGACATGGAGAGGGAAGATGAAGAGCAAGCTATCATCCAGTTCAAGAATAAGCTAAATCGGTATTTGCCTTCGCAATTGAGGTTGCACATATTTCATTCACTCTGAGATGCATTCCATTCCTCCACTGAAGGCGAGAATTGGAGTAAAAAAGATAAATCCACTCGCTATAGAGTTAACACTACATCTACTCCCTTGAGCTGAACTAGAGATTGGAAGAGCCCATGTACCGGTGGTTCTAGTGGAGGCCGAGATGTGAAGAAGCCCTTTGGGAAGGTAACACCAAGGAGTGACTCTAAGGAGTCGGGAGGTAACTCTAAAACTCATTTAAACACTCCTAGTGCTTCTTCTTTTCAATGTCACAAATGTAAGGGCTATGGTCACTTTTCTAAAGATTGTCCCACTCGTAAAAAAATTATCATCATGGATGATGGGACGGTGTGTGAGCAAGAGAGTGAACCCGAGGGTGAGGTAGATGAGGATATGAGCGAGTTGAGGGTGAAGAGGAAGTGGCGGAGGGTGATGAGCATAATATGTTTCTTGTAGTACAAAGGAGTTTGAGTGCCATGAGTATTGAGGAGGAGGAAGATGTGCAACGGGAGAACTTGTTCCATGCTAGATGTAGAGTGATGGAACAAGTGTGTTCTTTAATTGTTGATTCCGGTAATTATGCTAATGTGGTGAGCCAAACTTTGGTGTCAAAATTAAAGTTACCTACTTTTAAACATCCACAACCATACAGTTTGCAATGGTTGAGTGAGTGTTGGGAGTTGAGAGTGGTGAGGCAAGTTTTGATCAACTTCAAGATAGGATCTTATTGAGATGAGCTTATGTTTGATGTTGTGCCTATGCAAGCTTGCCATCTCTTGTTGGGTTGGTTCTTGGAAATATGATGACTTGTGGTTCATGATAGCCGAGCCAATACTTACATGGCTAAGCATGAAGGTAAGAGTTACACACTTAAACCCTTGTCGCCAATACTTACACGGCTAAGCATGAAGGTGAGTGATAAATATAGGCTCATGAATAAGCTAAAAGAGGCGGCTAAAGCTAAGTCTCCCATAGAGATCAAGCCCGAAGCCATAAATCTTGTTGTTATACCATTTCGGGTTGAAGTCAAGAGTCCACCTACTCCAGACAAAGGCATTCTTAGGCCTCATCCCAATGCTCTTGAACATGAGAGACAAATGATTGAGAGGAGTAAGGAAGTGACCGGTGACAACTCTCGAGTAGAAAAAAGGAGAGGATGTGTTGAGTGATGTGAGTGGGTTGTCACCTCAATCTAAACTTGACCTTGAGGGAAAAATGAGGAAAAGAGATAAGAGGAAGGGAAAATTGAGAGTGAGAATGCCCTTTCTTCTAATGATTCTTTATCTTCTTCTTCTTCTTCTTCTTCTTCTTCTTCTTCTTGTACTAGCTTTTGTGTAGGTACTCTTGGAGGCAAGCTAATGAAGCCTCAACCATGTTCTAAGGAGGAAAAGAAATTTGATGAAGATCTTCATTGTGAGCTACATAAAAGAGGGGTTGATCATGACACTTCAAGTGCTAACTCGAGTGTAAGTGTTAATTCTCCTTTCCATGAGCATGATAGTCCCTTGTCTTGTGAGAACTCAATACTAGTTGGTGATTGTATCGAATCTAATGTACTTGTAACTAGTGTATTATCTAGTGGTCAACTTAATTGTGAGCATAAAATGCTAAGTGAGGAAACTCATAAGTCGCATGATAACGTGAATTTGTTGTTTAATTACCCTCTCTTTAGTGAAAATTCCGTTGTTGACCCTGTGTTTGATTCTTGTTATTACATCCCACTAATATTTTATAAGGAAGAAGATGAACTATCCGATTATTCTTTTCTTTCCTTTGATGGTGCATTTTATGATGGTGGTCCTATGTGTCGTAGAGAGTATGATAGTGAGCCTAGTTTTGATACTTCACCTTTGCTTGTTAATGAAGATGAGATATCTACTTTTACTAATCCTTTGTTTAAGGGCATCTTCCATAGAGGTGGTGATTTGTACTGGGCTAGAGTAGAGAGCGAGTTAGAAACTCCATGGTGTAAGGGATTTGATCCTATAGATAAATCTTTTTTGAAAACTCCAAATGAGATGAGTGTTTCTTCGAGTAGTCCTAACCTTCATTGTGTGGGCTATGATGAAGAAGAAGTTGTTATAAATGTTTTTTTTGAGAGTTTGTCTAGTGAGAAGGGTTGTCTTAAAGGTGATTGTGGAGGTGAGGAGGTATCTCTTGGTGTGAATGAGAGTGCTCTTAAGAAGGGGAGTGAAGTAATTGATGCTAGTAGTAGGGTGAACTATTTTGCTTACTCCATTCCATATGTTGATCATACCTTGGGAAGTGTGCATGCCAAAGCCATGTGTCAAATTGTGAGACTCATACATTTGGTGTTTGGTCTGATTGTCATGAACTTAGAGGTAATAGGATACTTGATTATTTGATATTGCATGTTCCATGTTCTATTGGTCTCTTTGTTGTTTCTTGTATTAAGTGCATTCATTCATTGAGCCAAGTGCTTGTTTTTTCCCTTGGAGACATGGACTATATCATTGTTATTGATACTTGGCTATATCATAAGAGTATGTTTTCCAAACTATTTCCGCTAACTATTTTCGGGCTAACCTACTCTTGTAGTAGAAGTTTTTTGGAGGTGTCTATCTTTTGTTGTAGGACTTGATGGTTTGATTTCGAGGACAAAATCCTTTCAGGAAGGGGAGGATGATGTAATATATTTTGAGCCTCGATGCCAACCATCAAGAGTCAAGCAAAGAGGATGCAAATGATGCAAGGGAAAGAGCTTCGGAAGAGTACTCAAGGCAAAGATTGAGCAAAGCCGCAGTTGCTGTGAAGGTGGAGCACCCAAGAGCGAAGGTGGAGTGCTCCAAGCTTGTGAAAGACGTTTCCAAGAGCAGCAGGAGGAGGGAAGAGCTCCTCCAAGGATGGGCGAAGCGCCTCCCATGAAAAGTGGCCGAAAATTGGCTTTGTATGGAATCGCGAACTTTCTGAAGTTTGCCGGGCGGAGCGCCCCAAAGTCAAAGCAGACCACCTCAGCCGGAAGCACCCTCAAGACTTTCCCAGGCAGAGCGTCTGGTGGCCAGAGGCGGACCGCTTCCCCCTGTTCCAACTGTGACGGGAACTTTGTTAAGTTTAAGACTATTTCCAATTTTGACCCTACGTGGTCTTTATTATTATAGCCAACTTGTGGGGCTATTTTAGACATTAGTTTGAATGAGGAGAGACTATAAATACCTCATTAGGTCTTTATTTTCATTAGCTTACCTTGAACAAAGAATATTGTATCCTTGAGTATTATCTCAATGAAAGAAACCCTTGGGTTGAATTTATTGGGTGAATCATATTGAACTTCAATCCTTTTAATCAAACCTTTTGCAAGATTCATTATAATATTGAGGATAGTTTGCTTAGTATAGGTGCTTGTTGACTCTAACAAAGGCGTATCGAGACTACTTCCTCAGGGAATCTTTGTTTTTATTTCAATTCGTGTCTTGGTTTATCTCTTTTCTATCTCTTCCTATCTCGATCTTCTTCTACTTTGCGTCCACATGAATTATATTGCATCATCTATTCTTTTTAGCTAGACTCGTATCCCCGTAACTATAGGTGGTGTATTTTCCCACACACATGCCATTTACTGCACTGAATTATTTTGCGTCTTTCGCCATAATTACACCTTGACCATTTTGTGCTCTTCCTTATTTCTTTTTGCCTATATAAAGGGCCTTCCTCTGCAATTTATCTTCACAAATTGTTCATCTTCCTAGTACATGATTTCCTCAAGAAAAGTTTCCTTCTTTTGTGAGAAGCAAACCAGTCTTCCTTCTCTCCAAATGTTCATCTTCGATCCCGGCTCACCATCTTTTCTAGAATATCACCATTCTTTAGAGTGGATGGTGTATGGGAAAGCTAAAACCGAGAAGATGGTAGTCTTTTAATTTCTTCGTTCTTTTATCATTGTTGAAAAGGATAGAGTCCCCTGTGTCGCAAGACTTAAACGGAATCCTAATGGAGTTTTTCGGAATGTCTTCATCATGGAACGTGCACTGATTACAGTGCACTTATTTTCTAACGCACCGGTTATTATGACGTTTCTCTCGTCATGAGAAGCTCATGCAAGGCCTCCCCATCTGAGCACTCTATATTTTCTTTGGGACGTGTTAATGCAATAAGGTTTACTACCTCCTCCTTCTCCCTCTTTGAAGTAGCGGTGCACTTCCTTTTAAGAGCTACTGCCGAGTACAGACAGGTGTGCACCTCTATGCTTGTTTGCATCTCGAGGGTCGTCCCCCGCTTTCGACTGTCAAGAAAAGAGGGCTACTCTGATGCTTTTACGATGGTGGGCAACCTAAATACCGGAAGTGGGTCTGTGTTCCATGTAGAGCATCCAGCACCAACTATAGCTTTTGGGGATGCTTCAACTCCTATCTCTCGTTCAGCTAGGACTTCTTAGTTGGACTCATTTCCTTGACGCTTTCGCTATGGTATTGCATTGATGTTGCTACTCGGGTGTTGGGAATGATGTTCACCGCGCACCACGAGAGTGTTCCAATTGATAGCGGAAGCGGCTAAAAAATGGAGTTGAGGCATAGCGTTTGCCTTTAATGTTCTCTTCTGATGCAGTCCCCCGTGACTTATAATAGCTAGAAAAAGATGCTGTAAACAATTACAATTAAGACATCACTTAAGTTAATTAAACATTGACTTGGTCAATGTCCCCTTTTCTTATTTAAAAACCTGGGAGGTCCCTTTACCTTATTTTTCTCAAGTCTTTCAAGGCACGATGGGGGCGAGCATCCCCACCGACATATTGGTGCAATTGTTGAATTGACGATTTCAACTTACAAATAATGCCTGGTAGCTTAACTAGAAGAGATCTAGCTTCAAGCGAGTAGTTTACTCTACTTTTGTAATCTCCTCCTTGTAGATGATAAAGGTCCCGCACTGGAGATATATTTCAGGCACATGTGATCCCATTGCATCATAGTGCATTCATCCCATTTCATTGCACTGGCAGTTTATTATTGTGTGACTGTGGCGCTATGATGTGTATACACAATATGTATAATTGGTTGTTGATATGTTTCGGGTTTTCTATATGTTTCTGGCTATCTTATCCTTGGTTATTTATTTGCTTCTACTTGCTTGTATGTTTATGTTTAAGATTTGCTTATCTCTTTTCCCTAGCTAGCTTACTTATGCTTCGAGGTAGTTAGTAAGCCCTCTACTTATTGAGTCCTTTCGACTCACCCTTGCTTGTTTCCTATTGTCTCTATTCATTTCTACATGTTTTGCTCCAGGACCGAGTTCAACGTTCAATTGAGGTGCTGAGGCAATTTCAGCTATCAGGGTGAGCCAACTCTTATCCAGAATGGCCACCAGTTCTACTTTTTCTTTGATAGTCTAGTTTTTCTCCCTTTGGGAGGTGTATGTATTCTTTTATACTCTTAGTTGTCTGGTCTGGATAGCCCTAAACCTAGTATATTGAGTAGCCAATTATACCTCATTATGAACAACATTTCCGTATATATGTATATATCAGTATGTCTTTTAGATTATTCGATGTCTCTCTAATGCTATTTTGTGTCCATTTTAATAACTTAGTGATAGGGTTCGGTCGACGGGGTCAAGTGAAGGAAGGGTGCCTGTACGACCTAGTTTGAAATCTGGGTCCTGTCAATTGGTATCAGAGCCCGGTTTAAAGTCTATCCAGACTAAGACAATGTCTAGTAGAGTCTCGCTGATGGGTACGATGACGTTCGTACTTATCTACATTAGGCTATGGTGGCATTTATGAAGTTTCCAATCTTTCTTCATTTCCAATCATGCGTTAATTTTCTTACCTAAGGCTAAATCTATTTCGATGACTTACCTGCAGATGGTGAGAATTTGTGTATCATCTCAGCAATGAGTGGAAGAGTCGGAGGCATCAAGTGAGATATTAGGTACTTCGTGGGGTGAAAATAGGGGTGTTGGCCGAGGTGATCATGAAGCTCAGCTTCAGGCTGTGGCCTCGTTGGCTGGAGATGTTCATATAGCAAAATGTGTGAATTGCGATGGTAATTTCATGAATAGGGACCACTCAGAGCTGGTGGTAGTAGGTGTTTTTCCTCAAGCTATCTAGCCAGGCTATGTAGAGGTTCCGATTAGGAACTTAAAGAGGTTTTATCCTTGAGACGGGATGTAATTAATTCATCATCACAACAATTTGGGATGTTATCTGTACTATGATCCAGGCCATCATAAGAAAGATTGTCCCAGACGTTAGCAGAAAGATGGTCAGAGTCCCCGTGGTTTTAGGGGTCATTCTAGTACCTCATCAAGGGGTGAGGGCTTTCATTATAAGGGGAGGTCACATGTCGAGTCAGTTCAGCCCTCTGTTCTTGGTGGTTATAATGTGCCAACGCCTCGACAGAATCAATCCTCGGTTTCCTTTCCATCGCCATGAGCAGTCTGTTCAGTGTTAGTGTGGTTCGAGGTGTTTCGCTTGTCGCGATCCTTGACATCATAAAAAAATAAATTTCCTCTTCTGCAGTAGGGGAACATCCACCCTTTCCCTCAACCCCAGATGTCGATCCATCTGTAAAGGCAATTTTATGAATTAGCAATCAGGTAGAATGCTACGTCATCCAATGCAATAGACCCAGGCAAGTCTTTATTCCCTTATCTGTTAATATGATATTCACTTCTTGTATTGATTTGAGGTTCATATACTCTAGCATGTTTCTGTGATTATTCTAGAATGTAAGAACTAGTTATACTAGAGAATTAGATTTCAATCATGTTATATCTATTGAGGGTCATGACACCCTAATTATCCCTCAAGTCCAGAATGTGGAATCTCAGAAAGGGTGCGAATTTTTGAGCTAGTATTGTGGTATTCCACCCTCGACTGTCGTGCTGAATCAGTTTTTATTTCTTTCTAGATCAATAACGTGAGTATGGTAAGTTTTTCATTTGCCGCCTGCAGAGCATATCATTTTCTTCATAAGTGAGAAGCAGTAAACCTGATCCGTGTATCTTACCTTGGTTCGAGATAGCAGTGTGACCATTTCATCTTGTGTGCAAGATTTGATTCTTTCTTTCGATCTTGAATTAACATGTCTTATTATTTTTCCATGGATTTTGAGGATGTCATTTCTGTTAAGATCTGTAGTAGCGGGGTGATTTTTTGGCATGTTTTGTTTTTGGAGGTTGTGAATCCATTGTTGTTTATATGGGTAGGATGTGAGGGATTTAGAAGCAAATATTAATGTTGTCTGCTTGGCATCGTGATGTGCCACCTCTAATTGATGTGTTAAAGGTCAGTTTGTCTCTCTCCCTGGGTTCAACATTGGTAGAATGGTGGGATTCTTTCGCCACCATTAGGGAGTGTTATTTTTCCTTCCAGTGTGAATCGATTAGTAAGTAAAGATTGATCTAGGTGTCTCGTCTTGGTATGAGACTTGTAATGATAACTTATGATATGAGCTTGTCTCTATTATAAAACGAATTTTCCAATGAGTGATTTGGAGACTTATTGGGGCTCTCTTCTGATTAAAAGGTTAGGATTGGCATTAATGTTGTGATGTAATTTCATTCAATGTCTATTTCTTCCATTTGCATTTTCCTGGCTAGCATGACGAGAATGTAGTCTAACTCTAATAGCTAGGCAAATAAAAAAAAAGATTTTTCCAAAGCTCTAGTCGTTATCCTCAATTTAGCGTTATATTTTTTCTGTTTAGCACTAGTGGTTGAGTGTCACCAGTGGTATTCTCTGGGCCAAAATGTGTTAATGTAGCCAAGTAAGCGCATTGTTTGTGTTTCAAAGCTGATAAGTGTAATGTTGAGCGCCGTCCGCCTTGTGATTTAAGTGATTAAGTAGTGGTGCTTGTGATAAAGGCTTAGAAGTCGTGAACTCAAGAGTTGTAGTTCCTTGGCAACTCAAGAGTGTAACATGGTAGCTGAGGTTCGAGCTTCGTTCTTCTTATGTTATGGCTTAGTCTTCCTTAGTCGAGTGGACTAAGTAAGGGTGGCCTGGAAATCCTTTGAAACGACCTTAGGTAGTCGTTTCAGAAGTTAGGGCTCCCATTGGCATGCCGATAATTTTAAAATCTTCGTAAGGTCCATTGGGACTTATCTGTAAAATTTGAGCTAAATTCAGACCTCGTTTGGTAGGCATCGGAAGAAGGTTTCAGTTTTTATTGTCGATAAATATTAAAAAGAGATTTTCGAGCTCGGTTTTGGCGAATGAGCTCCGATTCGAAATCCGAAAGCGCCGTTAGGTTCGTATGATTATTTGTGACTTTTGCGATTTTTTGAAAGTGAATTTCGAGGTTGTTCGACTAGTTTCCGCTAAAATGCCGAAAGTTAAATAATTTGACCTTTTTCTATTTAATTTGCATATTGAGTTTCGGGAGTCCGATTTGAGATTCGCCTGAGCAAGCGTGTTACATATATTTTCTATAACTTACTGGAGTAATTTGGGATCATTTCAAAATTTGTAGAGTTCCGTTTTAATTTTCGTCGAGAAAAGAAAATAAAATAAAAAAAAAGAAAAAAAAGAAAGAAAAAGAGATTAAGGGCGGTGGAATGGGATATATATCCCTAAAGCTTCAATGCGAAGCTTAGAAGCAAAAATAGGACAGAAACATGGTGAAGAAACAGAAACGTAGCGTAAAAATGCCAGAAAATGAGAAAAGAGCCGAAGAAAAGAAGAATTTTCACCCCGAAATATTCAGGTAATGATCTTAATGCATTATTTTAATTTATTACGTGTGTTCAAATATATTTTGACGATAAAAATTGGGATATTAGACATATTTTTAATAAGTTCAATTAATAGTTTAAAGGGCTAATTGGAGCCCGATAGTAGAATTGATTATATATTCGTACTCAGTGAGTTATGGGCAACATATAAATATAATTTATTTAGGGTTTGGTTATGTGACCTTATACCCTGTATATAGGCCTGGCCTGCGTATTGCGTATGTGAACAGGGTATAAGGTTCCTAACCGGATTGCCGTAAGACGTAAGGAATGAAGTCTTTAGCCTAATCTGATCTATTTTTCTGCTTATTGAATAGAGTGGGATCGTTTGGCAATGAATCCAAAGGAAAAAGCTGTTTTCGATTAGCAGTGCTAACTTTGTAATAAGGTAAGTGTTTATATCTATTTCTTTGGAGGCACCTGGCCTCGTGGATTTTCTAGTACGTGTTCCTTACATGTGTAGCTGCCGATAGGCGTACTCATTATGCCTTAGCTTTGGATTTACATTGTATATTATATGTTATGTTTGTTGGGTGTATTGCATTTGAGGATCTGAGCATTGCACTCTGGCTGTGAGTTGGCATCTACTTCCTGGTTGTCGATGAGAGTCCCGCGCCGGTGAAGGGTTATTATTGCATAAATATTGCATTCATATGCATTACATTGCATATCATATGGGGTGCAGGAGTATTCCGCCCCGGGAGAGTGCAGGAGTATTCTGCCTCTGGTTTATATCATATTAGGTGAAGGTGTATTCCGCTCCAGTAGTAGGAGTATTCCGCTCTTATGTCAGATACTGAGTGCAGGAGTATCCGCCTCAGCTTTACATTATATCGGGTGTAGGAGTATTCCGCCCCAGGAGAGTGCTGGAGTATTCCACCTGTGGTTTATATTATATCGGGTGCAGGAGTATTCAGCCCCAAGAGCAGGAGTGTTCTGCTCCAGTTGGTTATCAGATTGGATTGCCCTCGAATGCAGGAGTACTTCGCTGCGGGATGGGATTACGGGAACATGTGACCCTTTGCATTATATTTCATTTCATTTCATTTCATTTCATCTCATTTCATTTCATTTCATTTCATTTCATTTCATTTCATTTCATTTCATACCATTGTGTAGACTTGTGGTACATAACTAATGTTCTGCTTATATATGCATTGCTTATTTGTTGATATGTTTCTGGCTCATATTCCTAGTTGAGTTTATGGTTTCATATGTGTTTCTGGTTATTATCTGGCTCTGCCTTTTTATAATTTAGATTAGAGATATTTGGTTTATCTGTTTCTTCTCCCTGGCTAGCTATCCTATTCTTTAAGGTGGCTAGTCTGCCCCACTTATTAAGTCCTTTTTACTCACCCTTGTTTGTTGTTTGTTTCTTATCTATCTATTTCGTTTTGGCAGGTTCGCTCCAAGAATGAGTTCGCCACGTTGTGAAGGAGCGAAGAAGACTTCAGCTGTCAGGGTGAGCCAGCTTTTATTCAGGATGGCCAGCAGTTTTGTGTTTATTATTCAAGTTGCATTTTGCTCCCTTCAGGAGGTATCTGTCTTTTTTCCTACTCTTAGATGTCTTGTCTGGATCGCCCTAAACCTAGTATGTTGGGTAGTCAGCTGTAATTTCTTTTGTACAGCTTAGAGGTATCAGTATTTCTGTATTTTTTAAGTCTTGTCCTTATTTATGAATTGTTAAATGTATTTTCCTAATATAATTGGTAAGGGTTCCCCGACCGGTCTAGGGGAGGATGTCGGGTGCCCGTACGGCCTAGCCAGATTCTGGGTAATGTCAGTTGGTATCAGAGCCCGATTTAGAGTCTGTCAAGACTAAGACAGTGTCTAGTAGAGTCTCGTTGATGGATACGTAGACGTCTGTAGTTATCTACGAGAGGCTATGATGGCATTTAGGAAGTTTCACTTCCTTCTTTTCTGATCGTGTGTCGGTCTAGGATGCAAAAGTATTTTTGTTAATTCCTTCGTGGTAATCGTGAACCCTCGTGCAACAAATCAGCAAATGGTAGGAGTTCAGGACGAAGTAGTCTAGCATGGGGCTACAACTACTCAAGCCTCGAGAGTTGTGGATCGTGCTGACGATCTAGTGGCGCAGGCTCCAACTGTACGAGCTCGCGATGGGCAAGGGAGCAGGGCCTTGTCGTCCCCTTGGCTCTCTACGATGCTTTTATGAGAATCTTGGTGACACAGATACCGCAAAAACCTATTATTCACTAGGTAGCTTATCAGGTTGCTGCAGATGCAGATGTTCGGTCTTAGAGAGCTCCTATTCCAGTTCTTAATATTGCAGCAGTAAAGTATGTTCCGGAGGTAGCATGTGTTGTGCCTCCAGTTGCTCTGGTTGGTTAGGTAACTGAGGTAATTATTGGGTCCGAGTGCTCAAAGAGGTTGCATTATTTTATGTGGTTGAACATCCCGATATTCCCAAGTAATGCATTAGATAATCCCTGTGTAAGTTCTTTAAAATAAAATGATGTCAGCGTATTCTTCAGGCTCTTGATTATATCAAGCGGTATGGTGTTGATTATTCTGCTTTCCAATTTCAGGGGTCCAGCCTTGAATTGGTGGGCCACTCTCTTATTAGCTAACTTGGTTCGATTTTTCTTCTAGATTCGTGGAAAAGTTCCTTTCGAGTAGCGAGCGAGATGAAGAGTGTTGCCTATTTAAGTGGATTAGACAAGGTAGTCTGTCAGTTAGTCTGTTGGTTTCAGAATATGAGATTGAGTTCTATAGAATGGCTTAATATGCATTAGAACTAGTCCATGAGCCTTTGAGAGATTCAAAGATTTATTGATGACCTTTCTCCTTCCTTGAGATCCCAGATGGCTCGAAAAATTGAGGTTGAGACTTCATTTGATGTCGTTGTTGATATTGCTCAAAGGTATTAGGCATACCATAAGTTAGAGTGGGAAGAGTTAGAGCAGGAGATCAAGAGATCCCGTGGCCCTAGTCGGTAACCATGGTACCTCATTTAGAGGTAAGAGTTCTGACTATTTTGGGAGGTCAGCTTCCAGGTTATCTCATCTTGTGTCACGCGATTCTTAAAGTGCACCAGTAGTTCGACAATATCAGACCCAGCTATCATTGTCGCGAGCCTGTCATCTTTGGTGGAGTTCTCCCTTACTCCGGCAAGTAGGCAGTCGTCCTTTCTCTTATCATCAGGCACTTGCACAGTCGCAGTCGGAGAAATGCCACCATCTAGTAGAGGTTGAGAGCGTGGTGGAAGTGATTCTTCAGAAAGTGATTATCAGGGTAGTGGCTCAGCTCAATTGCAGAGGCAGTTCAATGAACTGCTGGTCTGGCGGGATGCTGAGGTATCCGATATAGTAGACCCTGAGATTTCTTCTTCTCTTAAATGTGAGTAAGATTTGATTCTTTCGTTCTATCTAGAAATGGTGTGTCTTATCATGTTTCGATAGTTTCCTTGGATGTCGTTTCTATTAAGAATCGATTGCGGTGGAGGGGTGAGCTTCTAATATGATTTATTCCCGGTAGTTATGATGACCCTACTAGTTTATTTGGTTTAAATGTGACAGATTTGTAAGTGAGTATCGGTATTGTCTGCTTGGCATCATGTTGTGCTACCTTCTGTTGTTATGTCAAGTCAGTCTACATCTCTCTTCGGAATTCAGTGTTGGTAGAATATTGGGATTGTTATTCATCACCATAAGAAAGTGTCGTTGTTTCTTCCGGTTTAAAGTGATTAGTAAGTTATAGTCGATCTACGTGTCTCCTCTTGGTTTGAGACGTTAGTAGAGTCATGTTATTCTATGAGTTTGTCTCGATTATAAAAAAAAATTTGGTAAATTTCCGAGGTTTCCTTTTCATAGGAAGGTTAAAAATTGACATAGATGTTGTTCCATAAAGCTCATTTAATTTCTATTTCTTCAATTGGATTCCTCGGTTAGCTTGACTCGGAAGTAGTCTAGCTCTGGTAGCCAAATAAATAAGAAGAAGATTCCTAAAGCTCTAATTATTTCTATCCTCAGTTCATTGTCATCTCTTCTTCTTCCAGCACTAGTGAGCTTGGGCGGTTAGTAGCCACTTGTGATGTTCCCTGTGTTAAGCTAGAGTGCGTGTCAAGGTAGCCGGGTAAACACATTGTTGTTTTTCAAGGCTAGTAAGGGTAATGAGAGGCATCATTTGACCTTTGATTTTATCCATCAGACAGTAGTGCTTATAGAAAATTATGGAGTTGTGACTCGAGAGTTGCAGCTGTTTGGCAGCTGGAAAGGGTAATTGGTAGCTTAGGTTTGCCTACGTTCAGCCTTTAGCTAAATCTTCTTTAGTCCAGCAGACTGTGGGGGGATGGTTATTCCTATTCAAATAGCTGCATGAGTTTCTGCTTTAAGTGGAGGAGTCTCCTCCAAATATTGAATGGTAATACTAAATCTCTAAGGTATTGATACCATTTTTGTCACGACACAACCTAGGGCCACGATAGAAATCTACAATGAGTGTCGATCATTGCTAAACCCATTAATAATCTATTAATGCTAGAGATAAGCTGGCAACCTGATCATATATATACGTACCTATCTGCTGAAAGCATAAAGTCTTGAAAGATGACACGACTTTAACTTGCTGGCAATTAGAACATTGAACCACAAATTCTGCTATGTCACACTTCATTCCGTCCCACCAATAAATCTGCTTCAGATCATGGTACATCTTAGTCGAACCTGGATGAATAGTGTATTTGGAATACTGTGCCTCTATCATAATCTGTCCACATAAATCTGCAACATCAGGAACACAATGTCTATCTTTATACATAAGAACACCGTCAGTAGTAACCCTGTATTGTGACTCCGATTTTCTTCTGGCTATCTGTCTGTATTCAACTAGAACTGGATCCTCATACTGACGATGTTTTACTTCATGAAAATTTAGAGTTAAAGGTCTAGTGCAGCTTATCGTCCATCCACCATTGGCATATCTCCTTCACACCTCAACTCTATGAGAAGTTACTTCGGCATTATAAGTACGGATGTAATCAACTTTGCTGCTGGTATTCTGCCTCATCTCATGGTCCAACTACATGTCTCTTTTACTTTCACTTTTTCAAGTCATAAAATTTTCAATTCAAAGACAATACCCTGAAGTAGATCTTCAGTCTGAAGATCATTCCTGGTCTGCATCATACTACCCTGTAGTATTTGTATGATCCTTATCCTTATATGATAGACCCTGTTCAGATGAACCTTTGACATACATTAGGATATGAGTAACTACATTCCCACAAGGAGCTTGTAGAATAACCCTAACATCAACTGAGGTGTTGCATAGTGTATTCGTAAAAATAATATAGCTTGTATCAAATCTTCTATAGTGTGTACTGACAAGGTACTTCAAAAGCTCCCCCTATTGCATCAAGCGTGAACTAATTCTTAGTTCCATCGACCTGTTCTAATCGAAAGGTATATCGAAGAGGTGATTATCGACTGAATCATGTTAATCCATCCAGAGTTCCGTATATCTTTTTTTTTGAAAAAGTAAAACTCTCCTCTCGTGATCGAGGAAGGGTCAGTTTAGTCAAAATAAGTTGGGCAATGGTGTTATCATAATATCCAGATATGTTTTATTCCAAGAGGTCGATGTTCGTGTTATAATTCTGATTCGGCAATCACGAGATAATGTCTGTGGAGTAATTTATGAAGGTCGTATAATTTCTCTCGTCATCTGTGTAATTTTTTTAGACTTAGGCTCGTTCAAAGACGAACGAGAGTTTAAGTGGAGGAGAATGAAACAACCTTAGATTGTCGTTTCAGAAGTTAGGGATTCGATTGGCGTGCTGATAATTTTTAAATCTTCGTAAGGTCCATTGGGAATTATCTATAAAATTTGAGCTAAATCAGACCTCGTTTGATAGGCATCGGAAGAAGGTTTCAGTTTTTATTGTCGATAAATATTAAAATGAGATTTTCGAGCTCGGTTTTGTAGAACAAGCTCCGATTCGAAATCCGAAAGCGCCGTTAGGTTCGTTTGATTATTTGTGACTTTTGTGATTTTTTGAAAGTGAATTTCGAGGTTGTTTGGCTAGTTTCCGCTAAAATACCGAAAGTTAAATAATTTGACTTTTTTCTATTTAATTTGCATATTGAGTTTCAGGAGTCCGATTTGAGATCCGCCGGAGCAAGCGTGTTACATATATTTTGTATAACTTACTTGAGAAATTTGGGATCATTTCAAATTTTGTAGAGTTCCGTTTTAATTTTCGTCAAGAAAAAAAAATAAAATAAAAGAAAAGAAAAGAAAAGAAAGGAAAAGAATTTAAGGGTGGTGGAATGGGATATATATCCCTAAAGCTTCAATGCGAAGCTTAGAAGCAAAAATAGGACAGAATCATGGTGAAGAAACAGAAACGCAGCGAAAAAATGCCAGAAAATGAGAAAAGAGCAGGAGAAAAGAAGAATTTTCACCTCGAAACATTCAGGTAATGATCTTAATACATTATTTTAATTTATTACGTGTGTTTAAATATATTTTGACGGTAAAAATTGGGATATTAGAAATCGTTTTAATAAGTTCAATTAATAGTTTAAAGGGTTAATTGGACCCCGATAGTGGAATTGATTATATATTCGTACTCAGTGAATATGGGCAACATATAAATGTAATTTATTCAGGATTTGGTTATGTGACCTTAAAACCTTGTAGATAGGCCTGGCATGCGTACGCGAACGCGAACAGGCAATCGGGTTCCTAACCGAATTGCCCTAAGACGTAAGGAATGAAGTCTTTAGCCTAATTTGATATATTTTTCTGCTTACTGAATAGAGTGGGATCGTTTGGCAATGAATCCAAAGGACAAAGCGGTTTTTGATTAGCAGTGCTAACTTTGTAACAAGGTAAGTGTTTATATCCATTTCTTTAGAGGCACCCGGTCTCGTGGATTTTCTACCACGTGTTCCTTAGGTGTGAAGCTACCGATAGGCGTACTAATTACATCTTAGCTTTGGGTGTATTGCATTTGAGGATCTGAGCATTGTACTTTGACTGTGAGTTGGACTCTACTTCCCGGCTGTCGATGAGAGTCCCGGCGCCAGTGAAGGATTATTTATTTCATAATATTGCATTCATATGCATTACATTACATATCATATGGGGTGCAGGAGTATTCCGCCCCAGGAGAGTGCATGAGTATTCTGCCTCTGGTTTATATCATATTGGGTGCAGGAGTGTTCTGCCACAGGAGCAGCAGTATTTCGCTCTTATGTCAGATACTGAGTGCAGGAGTATTCCGCCTCAGCTTTACATTATATCGGGTGTAGGAGTATTCCTCCCCAGGGGAGTGCAGGAGTATTCCACCTCTGGTTTATATTATACCGGATGTAGGAGTATTCCGCCCCAGGAGCAGGAGTATTATGCTCCAGTTGGTTATCAGATTGGATTGCCCTCGAATGCAGGAGTATTCCGCTTCGGGATGGGATTACGGGCACATGTTACCCTTTGCATCATATTTCATTTCATTTCTTCTCATTTCATTTCATTTCATTTCATACCATTGTGTAGACCTTTGGTACATAACTACTGTTCTGCTTATACTTGCATTACTTATTTGTTGATATGTTTCTGGTTCGTATTCCTGGTTTAGTTTATGGTTTCATACGTGTTTTTGGTAATTATTTTGCTCTGCATCTTTATAATTTAGATAAGAGAAATTTGGTTTATCTGTTTCTTCTCCCTGGCTAGCTATCCTATTCTTTGAGGTGGCTAGTCTGCCCCACTTATTGAGTCTTTTTGACTCACCCTTGTTTGTTGTTTGTTGTTTGTTTCTTGTCTATCTATTTCGTTTCGGCAGGTTCGCTCCAGGATTGAGTTCGCCACGTTGTGAAGGAGCGAAGACGACTTCAGTTGTCAGGGTGAGCCAGCTTTTATTTAGGATGGCCACCAGTTTTGTGTTTATTATTTCAGTTGCATTTTGCTTCCTTCAGGTGGTATCTGTCTTTTTCCATACTCTAGATGTCTATTCTGGATAGCCCTAAACCTAGTATGTTGGGTAGTCAGCTGTAATGTTTTTTGTACAGCTTAGAGGTATCAGTATGTCTGTATTTGTTTTTTAAATCTCGTCCTTATTTATGAATTGTTATATTTATTTTCCTAATATAATTGGTAAGGGTTTGCCCGACCGGTCTAGGGGAGGATGTCGGGTGCCCGCACGGCCTAGCCGGATTCTGGGTCGTGTCATCCTTATTCCTAATTAGCTATGTGGTCGTGCTTTAAGTGGAAGAGTTTTTCTCCGACTCTAGATTCCAAAAGTAAATCATTCAAGCATCATCGAAGTGTAAGTCAAGTTTTAAGTTTATTAGCCATTTTTCTATATCGAAAAGCTTATTGATAGGATGGCTCATCGGCTCGAATTGCCGGCCACTGTGCCAATTCATCTGGTCTTTCCTGTGGTTGATTCTTTGAAATGTGCGACTGAGATCCTTCTAGGGTTATTGTAATATATTTAGTTCTGCTAGGTGTGAATCTTGCTTGTGTAAGTTTCCGACTGTTGTTAAAAGCAATATTAATTAAGTTTTGATTCTAAAAAGAAATTTTGAAGATTTCTATTTCGAGCAGGTGCATGGGTATATGTAAAGTGGAGGAGTATTCTTTCAGCCGTGAAAGCATAGCTAACGCATAAGTTACGTTCCAAGTTTGTTGATATTTTAATATCACGAAGTATTTTGGGGTAAGGTGGTTAGCTGGTTTGATTGGTAAGGATCAATTCTAGCTCATCTTTTTTATTTTTGTTCCAAGAATGAAAATTTTTTCTGCCAGCAATCGATAAATTAAGTGTAATCTTGACTCTTAAATTATCAATTATTGCCTTTTAAGGTGTCAGTTGCTCGTCCTACTCAAGTTGGGGATTCGTTTCAAGTCTTCCTTATGCTGAGTGTAAATTACTCTGGAAAGAAATGACTAGCTCTTTCGAGGAAGAACGAGAGCTAAGTGGAGAAGAATGAAACGAATTGGTCAGTCGCTTCGGGAGTTAGGATTCTGATTTGCATGTGGACAGTCTTAAAAGCTCCGTAAGGTCCATTAGAACCTGTCTGCAAAATCAGAGCTGATTCGAACCTCGTTTGGTAGGTTTTCTTAGAAGGTTTCTATTTCATTTGTCGATAAAGTCTAAAAGAGGTTTCCAAGCTCGATTTTAGTAATGAGCTCTGATTCAAAGTTTGAACCTTGCATTAGGTTCGTATGGTCATTTATGACATGTGGGAACTTTCAGATGTGAAATATGAGGTCGTTATATAGTTTTCAGTAAAGATCTTAACCTCAAGAAATTGACCTCTTCCTGTGGGTCCCACATATTGAGTTATGGAGATCTGTTTTGATATCCTTCTTCACGATCATGTGACACAACTGTTATATAGCTTGTGTACAAAAATTAAGGTCATACTGAGTCTCATAGGGTCATTTTCAGACCCGAATCGCAGCACCAACAGGTGCTGCTGCTGGATGTTGCACCTTCCTGATAGGCCTGTGCGATCTGGTACGTGGGTGCGCATGCTTGGTTTTATTTTTGAAGCCCCAAAGTGCGAACGCGTCCTCTGGAGCAGAAAGGTGATGAAGTGGTCGCGCATTGATGCCCTAAGTGGCGCGAATGTGCTGTTTCTAGATTAAAAAAAGACCCATGTCTGCTGTTTTTTCTTTAATCTCAATTCCACCTATTGCAATCGGTTCCAAGCCAAATTTAAGTTACTAAATCAGCCTATATCATCATGTAATGATTCTAATCCCTTCTATTATGATAACTCATTAAGTTAGATCATGAATTGTGGGATTTAACTTGGGAAAGCAAGTGGGTATGAACCCTAGATATGGAATTGGAGAAAATGGTCGAATTGAACTTGAAGATGTAATCGAATAGTCTCTTTAGACTCATGTGAGAATGAGGAGTCCAGAAATATAAAATTTATGGCGTTCGGCTGAGCCTCGCCCTGAGGCATTTTTGTAATTTCCTTTTCATCTCCGGATAATAGCTAAATGTTCAGTTTGTGTGCGCTCATATATGTAACTTCTATTCTTTGGCTTAGAGGAATGTAATTCCAAGAGGTGTCGAGAAGGGAAAGAGTCTGTTGAATAGTCAATTCGGCCCAAGATCAAAAGGTAAGTGGTTTCATCCAACTCTTTCACGGCCTTTGGCCTTTATGGATGTTATACGCACGTATTATTCACATGCGTAGCTGCCGAAAAGGAGTACTTTGTACGCTGGAGCACCGTGTCTTGTTGTTTATTATGTTGTTAAGTGTTCTTCGTTGTTTATTATGTGATTAGGAGTATTGAACTCCAGCTCTGAGCGTGACATGTTCTATTTGCCTAGTATGTGTACTGAAATATAAGGTTTTGATTGGACTATGGATATTGATTGAATAAGGGTTTATTGGTTTGTGATATGCAACCTTATCATAGATGTATCATATTGGGCTTGGTATTGAGCCAATAATATAAATATCTCATTCGAAATATGAACTTGAACAGTTAGGTCTCGACATGTGGAATATATTAAGGATGGAAGCTCTTTTATAGCAGGAACACCTATTTTTGAACTGTAAGCTTAAAATTGAATTAAGAAGGGAAGTTCGGGTATGATTATGAATATAAATGGAAAGACAAAATATCTTGCTAGGTTGGAAATCCTTATAGGGTCGCAAGACTTATTGTGTGATAGTTCGAATTGTGTGGTATTGCATACTACATCTTCATGGCTGAGCATTAAGCATAGTAGTTTTGGACTCCAGTAATGGGTTTGACATATACTTCATGGTATTCGATAAGGATCCCGTGCCCGTGAAGGGTTATTATTGCATATACTTCCCGGCAATCAATGAGGGTCCCGCACCGGTGAAGGTTTGGTCATGCATATATCTCCCGATAGACAATGAGGGTCCCGCGCTGGAGATAGATTTCGGGCACATATGACCCCATTGCATTATATTACACTCATCCTATTTTATTGACATGACCCAGATTCTCGGTTAGGCCGTGCGGGCACCCGACCCCCTCCCCTAAACCTGTCGGGCGAACCCTATTGACTGAATCGATATAAATTGTGAAGAATTAACTTGAAATAAAAATGAACCAAACTTTAACAACATAAGATAACTCTCAAGGATAGACAAACATACAAGCTGTCTAAATAATACAACTAACTACCTAGAATACACAATTTTAAAGGTTTCCAGATCAGACATCTAAGAAGGCCAAAAGATATACACATCTCCCGAACGGAGCAAAAGTAAGAAAAACTGTAATATCTGAAGTTGGTGGCTGCAATGAACGGGATGGCTCGCCGTAGACAGCTGAGAACGTACTACTCCTCAATCACGGCGCGACTGGCTGGGTCCTGGTGCAGAATCTGCCGAACGAAAAGAAAACACAAGGACAAATAGTGGGGTGAGTCATGAGGACTCAATAAGTGTGAACAAACTAGCAACCTCGAAAAATAGATACGCTAGTAAGGGAAACGGAACCAGACAACAATCAACAAATAAGCAATGCACATATAAGCAGAACAGTATTCATGTACAAAAAAAAACTACTCAATAGTATGAAATGAAATGGAATGGGATGAAATGAAATAAAATGAAATGAGATGAAATGCAATGAGATGCAAAGGATCACATGTGCCCATAATCCCATCCCGAAGCAGAATACTCTTGCATTCGAGGGGAATCCAATCTGCTAACCAACTGGAGCGGAATACTCCCGCTCCTGGGGCGGAATACTCCTGCACCCGATATAATATAAACCAGAACCGGAGGCGGAATACTCCTGCACTCTCCTGGGGCGGAATACTCCTGCACCCGATAAAATGTAAAGCTGAGGCGGAATACTCCTGCACTCAGTATGATATGCAATGTAATGCATATGAATGCAATGTGATGCAATAATAACCCTTCACCGGCACAGGACTCTCATCGACAGCCGGGAAACAGATGCCAACTCCAAGCCAGAGTGCAATACTCAGATTCCCAATGCAATATCAATAACCGGACATAATATATAATATAGAATGTAAATCCAAAGCTAAGGCGTAATGAGTACGCCTATCGGCAGCTACACACGTAAGAAACACGTGGTAGAAAATCCACGAGGCCAAGTGTTTCCAAAGAAATGGATATAAACACTTATCGTATTTCAAAGCTAGCCCTGTTACTCAACCACTGCTTTTTCCTTTTGATTAACCGCCAAACGATCCCGCTCTATTCAATAAGCAGAAAAATTATATCAAATAAAGCTAAATGCTTCATTCCTTATGTTTTAGGGCAATCCAGTTAGGAACCTGATACCCTATTCGCATACGCAATACGCAGGCCAGACCTATGTACAGGGTTCAATGCCCCATAACCAAACCCTAAATAAATTATATTTATATGTTGCCCATAACTCACTGAGTACGAATATATAATCATTTCTATCATTGGGGTCCAATTGACCCTTTAAACTATCAATTTACGTCATTAGGGCGATGTCTAATATCCTTATTTTTACCGTAAAAATATATTCAAACACACGTAATAAGCTAAGATAATGAGTTAACATCATTACCTGAAGATTTGGGATAGAAATTCCACTATTTTTCCACTCCTTTTTCCCTTTTTCCCTCTCTCTTTTCTAATTTTTTTTCTTTCTGTGCATTTTTTGTAATGTTTCTGTTGTATATCCGAATACATTCTGCTAGGGTATTAAATCCCCTAAGCCACCGACTTTTTCCAATTTTTTTTAATTATTATTATTTTTTTTAAATAATACATTCGCTATGACGATTAAAATTGAAATGGAACCCTAGAGAAGTCGAAATGATCCCAAATTTTTCAAGTAAGCTATACAAAATATAGGTAACATACTCGCGAAGACGAATCTCAAATCAGACTCCCGAAACTCAAGATGCGAATTTAAAGGAAAAAGGTCAAATTATTTAACTTTCGGCATTTTAGCGGAAACTAGCCGAACAACATCGAAATTCACTTTCAAAAATCACAAAAGTCACAAATAATCATACGAACCTAACGGCGCTTTCGAATTTCGAATCGGAGATCATTCGCCCAAACCGAGCTCAAAAATCTCTTTTTAATATTTATTGACAATAAAAATTGAAACCTTCTTCCGATGCCTACCAAACGAGGTCTGATTTAGCTCAAAGTTTACAGACAGGTCCTAATGGATCTTACGAATATTTTAAAATTATCGGCACGCCAATCGGAGTCTTAACTTAGACTCTCGTTCATCCTCGAACGAGCAAGAGTCTAAAATAGATTTCACACCTCTAATGAGAATACTTACACGAATTTTCAATGACATTTATTACGAAACCAAAATCATATACAATGATTAGAACTTTTAGGCTTTAAAGATCAAGTTCGAACCTGAATCGTCGAAGAGGTAAGGATACCTCTCACGCATACTGGACTGAATCTCCCAAGTGTCCTCCTCATGTGGACGATTATTCCATCGCACTCGAACCATCGGAATCTGCTTCGAACGAAGCTTCCGGATATCACGCGCTACTATAGCAACTGGGAACTCCTCGTAAGCCAGATTCAAATCTAGCTGAGCAGGGTCTAATTTGATCCCTTTGGATGGATCTCGGATACACTTTCGAAGCATCGATACATGGAAAACTGGGTGAACTGGCAAGTCGAGCCGATAAGCTACCTTACCAATACGCTTCTCGATACGGAAAGGGCCAATGAACCTGGGACTAAGCTTTCCTTTCCTGCAAAATCTCTTGACACTTCGCATCGGTGACACTTTCAGAAATACCATGTCCCCGACCTCAAACTCTAACTCTCGGCTCCTCTGGTTCAAATATGAAATCTGCCTACTCTGGGCGGTCCGTAAACGATCCTGAATAACACGAACAACCTCAAGAGCCTGACGAACCATATCTGAACTCTTCACCTCGACATCTCGAGACTCAAACCAGCCAATAGAAGAACGACATCGACGACCGTATAAGGCCTCAAATGGAGCCATCTGAATAGAAGACTGATAGCTATTATTATAAGAAAACTCTGCTAACGCCAAATGATCATCCCAGTAAGCCCCGAAGTCCAATGCACAAGCTCTCAACATGTCTTCTAAAATATGAATAACCCGCTCGGACTGACCGTCAGTCTGAGGATGGAATGTTGTGCTAAGCTGCACCTGAGTCCCTAACTCTCTTTAAAAAGACTGCCAGAACTGAGAAGTAAACTCGGAGCCACGATCTGAGATAATAGATACAGGAGTACCATGCAATCTAACCACCTACTCAATGAAAATCCGAGCCAGTCTCTGAGCTGAATCAGTAGTCTTTACAGAGATAAAATGAGCTGCTTTAGTCAGTCGGTCGACAATGACCCAGACTGAATCATGGCACCGCAGGGTCTTTGGCAGACCAACTATAAAATCCATCGTGATGTGCTCCCACTTCCACTCGGGAATAGGCAATGCCTGAGCTAGCCCTGCTGGTCTCCGGTGCTCGAACTTAACCTGCTGACAGTTCAAGCAACGAGATACATAATCAAATACATCTCTCTTCATCACCTTCCACCAGTATAGCTCTCGGAGGTCCTGATACATTTTTGTAATGCCAGGATGAATAGAATAACGTGAGCTATGAGCTTCACCGAGCACTGACTGCCTCAAATCCCCAATATCAGGAACACAGAGTCGACCATTAAACCGAAGAATTCCATCTGAATCAAGATCGAAGGAGGGAACTCCTCCACTTAGGACACGACCACGCAACTCCTGCAGGTGAGGATCCTCGAACTGTCTTCCCTTAATCTGACTGACTAAGGAAGACTGAGCTGCAATATACGCTAAGACTCGACTGGAGTCTGGGAGAAGAAATCTCACACCGAAGTCGCCAAGGGACTGCAATTCTCGAGCCAATGGTCTCATATGAGCATAAAGAAAAGCTATGCTGCCCATGGACTTCCTGCTCAAAGCATCTGCTACCACGTTCGCCTTCCCAGGATGATAATGGATAGTGAGATCATAATCTTTAATCAATTCAAGCCATCTCCGATGTCGGCCGTTAAGATATTTCTGATAGAGAAGATACTGCAGACTCTTATGATCCGTATACACCTCACAAGGCTCGCCATATAGGTAATGCCTCCATATCTTCAAAGCAAAGACCACAGCTGCCAATTCTAAATCGTGAGTCGGATAATTCTTCTCATTCGGCTTTAACTGTCTGGAAGCATAAGCAATTACCTTCCCGTGCTGCATAAGAACACAACCAAGGCCCACACGAGATGCGTCACAATAAACTACAAATCCACCAGTGCCCGAAGGAAGGGATAACACTGGAGCTGAAGTTAATAAGGCCTTAAGCTTCTGGAAGCTGGCCTCAAACTCATCGGACCAATGAAACTGAACCGCCTTCTGCGTCAGGCGAGTCAGGGGAGCTGCAATAGTAGAGAACTTTTCCAAAAACCTCCGATAATAACCTGCCAATCCAAGGAAGCTGCGAATCTCTGTCGGAGTGGTAGGACGAGGCCATTTCTGCACTGCTTCAATCTTCTTCGGATCAATCTTGATACCTTCACTAGATACTACATGACCCAAAAATGCTACAGAATCAAGCCAAAACTCACATTTCGAGAACTTGGCATACAACTTACGATCACGGAGGGTCTGAAGAACCACCCTCAGATGATAATCATGCTCCTCGCGGCTACGAGAATAAATAAGAATATCGTCAATGAAGATAATGACAAAGGAATCAAGGAATGGCTTAAACACCCGGTTCATGAGATCCATAAAGGCTGCAGGGGCATTAGTCAGCCCAAAAGACATAGCTAGGAACTCATAATGGCCGTAACGAGTCCTAAAAGCAGACTTCAAGATATCTGACTCACGAATCTTTAATTGATGATAACCAGATCGCAGATCGATCTTCGAAAAGAACTTGGCACCCTGCAACTGATCAAACAAATCATCAATGCGAGGCAAGGGATACTTATTCTTGATGGTGACCTTATTTAGCTGACGATAATCAATACACATTCGCATAGTCCCATCTTTGTTTTTCACAAATAGAACAGGAGCACCCCACGGAGAAATACTCGGCCTTATGAACCCCTCATCAAGCAAATCTTGCAACTGCTCCTTCAGCTCCTTCAACTCTGATGGGGCCATACGATAAGGAGGGATAGAAATAGGCTGAGTCCCTGGCACTGTATCAATGCCAAAATCGATCTCTCGATCAGGAGGAAGTCCTGGAAAATCATCTGGAAACACATCAGGGAACTCCCTAATGACAGGAATAGAATCAAGAGATGGAATCTCCACAAGGGTATCTCGAACCATAGCAAGATCTAAACACCCTTTATCCATCATCCGTTTTGCCTTCAGGAAAGAAATAACATGTCCCCTGGGTGGAAAATAAGAACCCTGCCACACTACCGGTGCTGAACAAGGAAGAGACAACTGAAGAGACTTGGCATGACAATCTAATGTGGCATGACACGATGCCAGCCAATCCATGCCAATAATAACATCAAAATCAACCATATCTAGGATTAGATGATCTACCAGTGTCTCACGACCCCCAAAAGATATCATACAAGCTGGATAAACTCGATCCACGATGATAATGTCTCCAATAGGAGTAGAAACACAGAATGGATCACGAAGACAGATATAATCAACATGAAAACCCGAAGCAAAATAAGGAGATACATATGAATATGTAGATCCTGGATCCACCAAAGAATATGCATCTCGACCACAAACAGATAAAATACCTGTCACAACAGCTGGTGATGCCTCGGCATCCTGCCTGGCCGACAGTGCATATAGCTGTCTCTGCGGCTGAGCTGAGCCGCTACCCTGACGACCACCTCTAGAGGGACCACTAGGACCACGTCCACGACCTCTACCGGGTGGTGGTGCTCCTCTAGCTGGTTGAGACCCTGGAGGGGCACCCTGAGGCTGCTGCTGTATAGGCGCTGGAAGGCGAGGGAAAGGGCGGCTACAACCCTGCTGAAGGAGATAAGGGCAATCATTCTTATGATGCCCTGGATCCTGACAGATAAAGCACCCTGGAGCAAATCTACGCTGAACAAACTGAGACTGATCTCGCGGGCGAAACCAAAACTGACCCTGAGAAGAAGTAGGCGCGTTCTGAGAACCACGCTCTGGAAACCGAGCTAGTCTGACACGAGGCCTACTCTACTGCTGATAACTCCTACCTCCATACGAGGTACTAGAATGCCCTGGACCATGAGATCTCTTACTCTCCCGCTCTAACTCCTCCATCTCCAATCTATGATAGGCCTCATACCTCCTGGCAATATCAACAGCGACATCAAATAGGGTACCAGCCTCAATCTCACGAGCCATCCGGGACCGCAAATGAGGAGAAAGCCCATCAATAAAACGTCTGACCCTCTCAGAGGGCTCCTGCACAAGATCTGGAGCATAGCTGGACATCTCTGAAAATAAAAGCTCGTACTCCGTAACTGACAGGTTACCCTGTCTAATCCTCTCAAACTGTCTCCTCTTCTCATCCTGCTGACTGCGAGGGAAAAACTTCTCCATGAATCGATGAGAGAACTCACTCCAGATCAGCTTAGGTAAGCCCTGCCTAGCTGATCGGAGTGCGGTCCACCAAGCTAAAGCTAGACCCTCAAGCTAGAAAGCAGTATAATCAGCTCCATACTGCTCAAGATATCAGAGGGCCTCTAAGATATGCTGACATTGATCAAGAAATTCACGAGGCTTAAGTTTATCTGATTTCTGACCAGAGAACTTTGGAGGACTAAGTCTGGTAAAATAATGCAACCTTGCCGGATCATCAACCTGACCTGCTACCTGGACTGGCTGACCAGCCTGAGCAACCGGAGGTACAACACCCGCTACCTCTGGAACATGACCACCTGGAACATGAACTGCTGGGGCTACCTGTGGAGCTGGAATGGGGGCTTCCTGAACCTGAGAATCAATATCTACCGCAACCTGAGGAGCTGCCTGAGGGATAGGAGCATCTACATAAGCCTGAGGTGTTGAACCCCAAAAATTACCCCGAAAAAGATAAATTCCGGAATATCGACAGGATGGACCAACTCTTTTGGAGTTTTTGGAGTCGCCACCCAATTTAAGGAAAACAGGGAACCAAATTAGCAAATGCGTGCAAAAACTCTATTTTTATAAAAAGACGGTCTTTCTTTCAGAGATTCTAAAGGTAAGAGGGTTTATTAATTTCGGAAGAAGGTTTTTTAAGACACTTCCGAAATTCCGTAAAATACGGTTAATCCGACAGGTTTCCAAAATATTTGCAAAATATGCTTTTCTAGAAAATTTATCTAAAATAATTAATTGAAACAAAACTTGTTTATGAAAAATATTTTAATTTGCACGCATTTTGCTAATTGGTCTTGGTTTGCAATAAATTACATAACGACTTCAAAAATAAAAGGCAACGAACATAAAGTAAAGCAAGATACAAACAATCAAATATTATTGATAAATAAATATTCTACACATTCATTTGCATAAATATCTCTAAGAAAAGAAAGACAAAGTTTAAAGATAAAACCCGAGAAATGATCAACTCGCAGGAGCCTTGGATTTTCTAAAATTTCTAAGTCTTATCTCTGAATGCTCGAGTCCGAATTCAATCCAAACGACTCCAATGCAACGGACTATCCCCATTTGTAAATTAGCCAAAAGCGTTCCCGAGTTGTTCGTGCCAAGATGCACCTTGCAATAGAATGGGAATTAAACTGGATTAGTATGATAATAAAATGTAATAATTAAATAAAATAAGATAACAATAATAAAGTAATAATAATAATAATATATTATAATAATAATAATAATAGTAATAATAATAATAATAATAGAATAAATAATAATAATAATAGAATATAATAATAATAATAATAATAATAATAATAATAATAATAATAATAATAATAATAATAATAATAATAATAATAATAATAAAGGGGTTGTTGTTTTGCAAAATTTAGGCTCAGGTTTGTATGGCGCGTCGAATAGAAGATCGGGATTTGGTACGGCTGCAAACACGGAGTCGATCGTGTTGCCACGCCAAGTACCAAACCCACCACTCTATTCGATTTGTTTTGCCTCAAATGCATACATTCATCATTGCCTTTTGCTTTAGGGACACGGGAACGGGACGATTCAACTGTAGTATCATGTTCAAAATCTGTCAATTCATTACCCGTGAATTCCTTGTGTAGGCCTCAATACGCGTATATGTATTTTTTCATTGGCCAGCTGTAGTATCGGTTCAATATCAGTTTATAGGTCTCAAACTAAATATTTTTATAGGCCATTATCTGCTCAATGCCCAATGGGTCCCACAGGAATTTTATCCAGAATGCAGAATGCATTTTTCAGATCTGTAGAGCAAAACGGGATCAACTTGCAACAAACAGCACCCAGGAATCATCAATGAATCTCACAGCCAAGATAAACAAAGAAATCAGTCATGAACAAGATTCCTTCAACAGACCACCATAACAATGAATAATCCACAAACTAAACGAACAATGGGTAATGTCACCAATAAAGAGAAACACTCAACCTAATTCCGGTGAAACAAAGGACAAAGCAAGCACAACTCAGATTATAGTCGTCGGACAAGAATCAGAACCACGACACTAAGATCGAGGAAGGAGGAGGAGGAACGCTAGCGGCGTCGCTACCACTTCCCCATTCCCCTTTCTATTTCGATTCAACCATAAGAACAGGGAACAATGACCAACACCGACGATTTCAAGAGTCTAAAATTCCAAATGAAACAAAACCAAGCAAGAACAAAGTAAATCTTAGAGCCAGCGTTGGGATATAGATCTGTCAATAGGAGCCGTCGACCAGAATTCCAAACGAAGGATGGTGATAGTGAACGGTAGCTAATGAAAATATCGGTGCAAAAACTAAGCGGCAGCGAGTAACGGTTTAAACGAACTCCGTCGAACCCTGAGATAATAGTGAAAGAAAGAGGAAGGAGCGACCTCCGGCGAGAAGCTCCGACGGCATCTCACAGTGTCACTGCCACTGCCTCGATCTTTCTTTTCCCCCTTTCCCTTTACCCTGTTTCTGATCTCAGAAATGAAATGGAAAATGAACTTTACAGATCGAACCCAAAACCCCTTTCCCTCACCCCGCTATTAAACGGATTTCGGATGGAAAAAATGGGTATGTATATGGTGGGTTGCTATGTGTAAGATGTGGTTTTTTTGGAGGAAAAAACGAGGGGTAAGGATGAGTGGAGTCTTGTATAGTGTGGATGAAATAAAAAAATGGTGTCTTGTGTATATGATTTTGTAGATCTAATTTTTGTAATAATGAAGATGAAAAATGAATAATTCTGAGGGTTTTTGTAAGTGGGGAAAAAAATGAGGGAGATGATGAATAGTGGGTTAGTGTAAGGATGATGATGGTGAATAATGTGTGGGCTAGGGTTTAAGGGATAAGGATATATATATATGGGTAAAATGATTAGGGTAATTTACAAATTGGGCTAGAAAAATTGAGTGTCGCGTAAATAGGCCAGGATTCAAAATGAATGACAATTATGGCCTTTTTTACGTTAAAATTATTAACTTAATTTATTATAAAAAATTAATCTTATTTAACATAATTAGACGCTAATTGAAAATTTCGGGACAAAATAGGGTGTCAACAGGTTCCCCTCTTTACCCGGAAAGGATGAAAGAGTTTTCAGGGTAAAGAAAGTTGACGTGAAAGCCAATTTTGTCACGGTAAAGCCAAGACTCTGATTCCTGGGATCAAAATGCGAGGCTTATGGACATGGCCGAGCTCCAGTCTTCGAGTTGCCTACATATCTCGGGCTGAAAGAGAATCAGGCCATATGTAGTTCGACGCGATTTGAAAATCAAAGACGAGATAGTAACGACTACTCAAGCGCGGGAAAAGAGGCTTGTAATCACACAAGTTATGAAAACGTGGTCGACGACACACCCATAAAGAGAGGTTTACACGGACATAGCTTCCACTGCACCTAGATAACTGAGCCATCTTGTCTTCAATCTCAAATCTCAGACTCAGGGTTAACAAGAGACTTACCTCTAGGATGGATGACTTATGCGGGTGCGATTCTTCAGGTCTTTGTTGACGAGTCTAGCTCATATCAACGATTGCCCAGTTCACCGCTAAGAAAAGCTCCATGTAATGCTCCAAATGCTGCTGCGGTGCTGCTAAAAATCCTGTAATAATCTCAACAAACAGTAAGCGTGCAACTGCTAATAAACTGTAATAATTGGAATAAGAAATAAATTAAGTGATAACAAAAATTGTAAATGCGGGTGGTGATATCATCCAAAGTTCTTCCTTCGATCAACTGACAAGATACTCCGCCCGGAGAACCTCTAAGCTGATCCTTATTCTGAAACAGTAAAGCAAGACAATAAGTAAAGCGAGAACGAATCATAAAGTGCAAGGCATTCATAAGATAAGCTGACTAACGAGGCATAATATCTCAAGTCGACTTGGCTAATCTATATCCTACGCAGGTAACATAACGTTCATTTATAAGGCAAACGAGCCCAAAACATTCAATTGTAAGGTGAATGAGCCCAAAACGTTCAATTATAAGGCGAACGAGCCCAAAACGTTCAATATAAGGTGAACGAGCCTAAATTTTATAGCAGTCTGCAAAACAAAGCTCCAAATTGGATTAATTAAGGCAAGATGATGCAAAACATATAAGCAAAACTGGGTCGTGTTGCTTATAAATAATAGTGCGGCAAAGCGTTGAATGCCTTCCGTTCTTATTGAATCTGATGTTCAATTTCTGCAAATTTAAAGTAAATGCGTTAGAAAATGAGTGAATAATAAAGAAAAAGCTATAATGAAAAAGGAAGAAATAGATTTGCGCTGCACATGCGACAAGGCGAATAATCTTTGAGAAACTGATGGTTGACGGTAGGAACAATAGGCTTCATGATAATGCCTCCAATTGCTTATGGTAGGCTTCAAATGATAACGATGTCTTCGCTTGCTCACGATAGACTTGATAATAAGACCTCTGATTGCATACGGTAGGATCAATAACAAAAGAGCTTTCAATTGCTTATGATATACTTCAAAATAATGCCTCCAATTGCTTATGGTAGGCTTCAATGCTAATGAAGTCTTCGCTTGCTCACGATAGACTCATAATAAGGCCCCCCGATTGCTTACGGTAGGATCAATAATAAAAGAGCCTTCAATTGCTTATGATAGGCTTCAGAATAATGCCTCCAATTGCTTATGGTAGGCTTCAATGCTAATGAAGTCTTCGCTTGCTCACGATAGACTCATAATAGGGCCCCCCGATTGCTTACGGTAGGATCAATAATAAAAGAGCCTTCAATTGCTTACGATAGGCTTTAGAATAATGCCTCCAATTGCTTATGGTAGGCTTCAATGCTAATGAAGTCTTCGCTTGCTCACGATAGACTCATAATAAGGCCCCCGATTGCTTACGGTAGGCATGACGTAATTTGTAAGTGCAAGCTGCAATATCTTTGATAAATTGTCTTCCCATCCACTGGCGAAGCAATAAAGCAAATGCGAAGGCATAGTGCAAAGCATTTTCAATAATCTTGACAAACCAACTGGCAAGCCGGTCGGGCACGCAGCAAGGAGGGTCCTGGAATTGATTGTCTACAAATCAGCTGGTGATCCGATCCGGAACAAAGCAAGGAGGGTCTCAGGGCTGACCTGTTAACCTGAAAGTAAAGCAAGTTATAATATAAAGCAAGTGCAAAGGCATAATTGAAAGCAAGTGCAAAGCAATTTAGCATAAAATGTAAAGCAACGCAAAAGCGATTTAACGAATCGATAGGCGTGAAAGTCCAACAAGGGAGAAGCCCCGCCTGGTGGTCAACCTGAAAGAGTAAAGCAAGGCGTTAATTTTAAAGCAAGTGTGAAGACATAATTCAAAACAAAGTTCAGAGCAAAGTAGTGCGGAAATGTAGTCGGTGCGATAGCCATTGATAAATCAATTGGCGAGACAATCCGGCAAGGATGGCCTTGTGCTATTAGGCTTAGTTTTGAAAACGCAAAACAAGCCTCGGCTTTGTCGCCTATTAGGAATTAAAGTCATAGGGGTAGAAATGCCGCCTGCTCGGCAATAACTCATGACAAAGCATAATGCTTTAAGTCGTGAAAAGGGCAATGCGACGCAATTTGCAAGGTAACCGTGAATGCGAGTTCAATAAATTGTTCATCCATAATGTGAATGATCCTTTCATTGCAAGCTTTCATGATCCTGATCTCAAAGAAAAATTTTTAGCTTTGGGGAGGAAAGGGGAAGCGTTTGATTTGTGCAGACTTCACCCTGATCTTGCTGCTTCTGCTGCTTCCTCGTCTTCATTGGACTTGGATTTGCAAATTGCTTTCAGAAACTTGGCTCATGAACTCAAATAGCATAGACTTTGAAAAATAGAGGCAAGATAAAATATTTTAATGCAATATAGCAAGTGAAATAAGCATGCAAATGAAGTTAAAGATGCATTTTGAAAATTTTGCCTTGACTTAAACTTGTAACATATTTTAAAACAAACTGAACGTCTTTTGGCTTAGACTTTGCACTGTTTGCTTAACAAATTACAGAATTCTTGCCAACTCCTCTTTAATAACCAACGCCGCTTCTTGCAAAATTCTGCCCCAGTTGTAATCTTCCGCATGCCTAACTCGTTTTGCAAAAATTGCCCCAGTTGTTCTTCTTGGGGGAAAATGAAAATTTAAATACTAAAGGGTCGAGCCCGATGGGGGAGCCTACGTATCCCTCCTTGGGAATCAGACCGTGCGTAGTTCTGCATCACTGCTTCAACGCCATATACCAACAAATAAATGCTGCCCCAGTTGAAGTTCTAACAGATAGTGCGATATCCAAAGAGCACAGACAGTAACTTTCCAGTGCGTCGATTTAAATTGTTTAGTTGTTTTGCCATACGTTACAAGCAAAGCTTTGGCAGGTTTATCAATTTTAATTTTGAAACAGAAACAAATGCAAGCGTAAATAATATAATAAGAATGCGATGCATTTTATTTCCACTTTCATGAATTCAAAATGAGTTGATTCAGATTAACATAAGCTTTAAAGTACAATGCAATTCAGGGCCTCAATCTGAATTAAAATTGAAAATAATGCTACTAAGTTCAATTGCCAAGTTCTTTCAAACAATGCCGTTAGCTTCTGGTACTGCATCATTCACGAGCTAGAGCATCTACCATCAATCAGATCTCGAAACCTTTGTGTGGTGAATGGTCAACCACTTCAGAAATCCAACATTTGCTAGAGAAATAAACAAAACAAAAGAAACCTCTCAAAGGGTAACTAAGATAGTTTGCATGTCATTCATAGGATTGCATACAAGCAAGCAACATCTAGTATTTAACGCATTTTGAGCAAATAAAGCAAGACAGACAATTAACATTTTAACACAGCTCATGCTCTCCACAGCATCTGCACAAAATTCTAAACCCGAATGCCTAAAACCCGAAACAATCCTCCATAGCCTTTGCAAACATCCACACTCCTCCAAGCACAATTCCCAATTGTTTTTTACAACATCCAGGGAGAAATTTCCAACTGCCTCCACAATACCAGACTGCAAATCACGAAAGGCGCTAATTGGCCTTTCAAAAATAAAACCTCATTGGTCCTCGGCTTTAGACAAGCCTCTCAGCTTCCTAGGTTTTGCAAGGCTCACCGACCTTGTTCATAGGGCTCCTCACTGGTCCTCGGCTTTAATCAAGCCTCTCAGTTCCTAGGTAGCCAAGACCGCACTGGTCTTCAAGGAGGGACCCCACCGGTCATTCAAAGACACATGGGCTTCGCTCTCCTAGTATACGACAAGCATACCTCAATTTTTTACAAAGTTGCAGCTGGATAATCAACATAGGCCTGCACACACGCAAAGCCATTCACGAGAGGGACCCCACTAATCCTTTCAAAGATACCAGGGATTTTGCCTCTTAGATCTCACCATACCATACCATCTCCAAAACACACACCAACCAAAACTGCCTAACTTTTCCCGACATGCAATTATGTCTATGATCTCAATTCTGCTAAATTCTTCCATTTTCTGACCTAAAAGACAACATAGGAGACAAAATTCCAAATATGATTTTGCTCAAAACATGGCTAGGGCTGAGGATTCGCTATCACACAGCACATAGTATGCATTGTCGTTGGGTTTCAAGAACCCGTTGACAAAAGGGAGGTTTCTTAATTCATGAAAAGGGTATCAAGAACTGGGTCCAAACTAAGGTGTATATGCATGCATGACCTAATCTCCTTCTAAGAGTGGGCTGACGGTTGAGGCTGATTCGACCTATGCGGGATAAACCTGGCCTAATAAACCAGTAAAACCGGCCATGACAAAATCAGGCAAACCATACCCCAACTAACTTTGGTGACACGAAAGAAATTCAAAGACCTAGGAAGGACAATGCCCTTCCTGTATTATTGCCCGTCATGCGAGCCCCCCGTGATGAAATCGAGGAGATGAAAGAGAATTGACAGGCTCCATGAGGGAGGAAATATGAACGGAATGCAGACTATGCATAAATAAATATAATACATACTTTATAAGGCAAACCAAACAAACAGATATAATAAAGCAAATAAATTAGGCATGCTAGTTGCAAACAATTGGAAACCTTTATGGTCAAAACCTTTATTGCTCCCCAGCGGAGTCGTCATGCTGTTGAACCCCAAAAATTACCCCGAAAAGGATAAATTCCGGAATATCGACAGGATGGACCAACTCTTTTGGAGTTTTTGGAGTCGCCACCCAATTTAAGAAAAACAGGGAACCAAATTAGCAAATGCGTGTAAAAACTCTATTTTTATAAAAAGACGGTCTTTCTTTCAGAGATTCTAAAGGTAAGAGGGTTTATTAATTTCGGAAGAAGGTTTTTTAAGGCACTTCCGAAATTCCGTAAAATACGGTTAATCCGACAGGTTTCCAAAATATTTGCAAAATATGCTTTTCTAGAAAATTTATCTAAAATAATTAATTGAAACAAAACTTGTTTATGAAAAATATTTTAATTTGCACGCATTTTGCTAATTAGTCTTGGTTTGCAATAAATTACATAACGACTTCAAAAATAAAAGGCAACGAACATAAAGTAAAGCAATATACAAACAATCAAATATTATTGATAAATAAATATTCTACACATTCATTTGCATAAATATCTCTAAGGAAAGAAAGGCAAAGTTTAAAGATAAAACCCGAGAAATGATCAACTAGCAGGAGCCTTAGATTTTCTAAAATTTCTAAGTCTTATCTCTGAATGCTCGAGTCCGAATTCAATCCAAACGACTCCAATGCAACGGACTATCCCCATTTGTAAATTAGCCAAAAGCGTTCCCGAGTTGTTCGTGCCAAGATGCACCTTGCAATAGAATGGGAATTAAACTGGATTAGTACGATAATAAAGTGTAATAATTAAATAAAATAAGATAACAATAATAAAGTAATAATAATAATAATATATTATAATAATAATAATAGTAATAATAATAATAATAATAATAGAATATATAATAATAATAATAGAATATATAATAATAATAATAATAATAATAATAATAAAGGGGTTGTTTTTTTGTAAAATTTAGGCTCAGGTTTGTATGGCGCGTCGAATAGAAGATCGGGATTTGGTACGGCTGCAAACACGGAGCCGGTCGTGTTGCCACGCCAAGTACCAAACCCACCACTCTATTCGATTTGTTTTGCCTCAAATGTATACATTCATCATCGCCTTTTGCTTTAGGGACACGGGAACGGGACGGTTCAAGTGTAGTATCATGTTCAAAATCCGTCAATTCATTATCCGTCAATTCCTTGTGTAGGCCTCAATACGCGTATATGTATTTTTTCATTGGCCAGGTGTAGTATCGGTTCAATATCAGTTTATAGGTCTCAAACTAAATATTTTTATAGGCCATTATCTGCTCAATGTCCAATGGGTCCCACAGGAAGTTTAGCTAGAATGCAGAATGCATTTTTCAGATATGTATAGCAAAACGGGATCAACTTGCAACAAACAGCACCCATGAATCATCAATGAATCTCACATCCAAGATAAACAAAGAAATCAGTCATGAATAAGATTCCTTCAACAGACCACCATAACAATGAGTAATCCACAAACTAAACGAACAATGGGTAATGTCACCAATAAAGAGAAACACTCAACCTAATTCCAGTGAAACAAAGGACAAAGCAAGCACAACTCAGATTATAGTCGCCGGACAAGAATCAGAACCACGACACCAAGATCGAGGAAGGAGGAGGAGCAACGCTAGCGGTGTCGCTACCACTTCCCCGTTCCCCTTTCTATTTCGATTCAACCACAAGAACATGGAACAATGACCAACACCGACGATTTCAAGAGTCTGAAATTCCAAATGAAACAAAACCAAGCAAGAACAAAGTAAATCTTAGAGCCAGCGTCGGGATATAGATCTGTCAATAGGAGCCGTCAACCAGAATTCCAAACGAAGGATGGTGATAGTGAACGGTAGCTAATGAAAATATCGGTGCAAAAACTAAGCAGCAGCGAGTAACGGTTTAAACGAACTCCGTCGAACCCTGAGATAATAGTGAAAGAAAGAGGAAGGAGCGACCTTCGGCGAGAAGCTCCGACGGCGTCTCGTGGCGTCACTGCCACTGCCTCGATCTTTCTTTTCCCCCTTTCCCTTTACCCTGTTTCTGGTCTCAGAAATGAAATGGAAAATGAACTTTAAGGATCGAACCCAAAACCCCTTTCCCTCACCCCGCTATTAAACTGATTTCGGATGGAAAAAATGGGTATGTATATGGTGGGTTGCTATGTGTAAGATGTGGTTTTTTTGGAGAAGAAAAAGAGGGGTAAGGATGAGTGGAGTCTTGTATATTGTGTGGATGAAATAAAAAAATGGTGTCTTGTGTATATGATTTTGTAGATCTGATTTTGGTAATAATGAAGATGAAAAATGACTAATTGTGAGGGTTTTTGTAAGTGGGGAAAAAAATGAGGGAGATGATGAATAGTGGGTTAGTGTAAGGATGATGATGGTGAATAATGTGTGGGCTAGGGTTTAAGGGATAAGGATATATATATATATATGGGTAAAATGATTAGGGTAATTTACAAATTGGGCTAGAAAAATTGGGTGTCGCGTAAATAGGCCGGGATTCAAAATGAATGACAATTATGGCCTTTTTTACGTTAAAATTATTAACTTAATTTATTATAAAAAATTAATCTTATTTAACATAATTAGACGCTAATTGAAAATTCCGGGACAAAATTGGGTGTCAACATGAGGAATGGGAGCATCCACAGCAGCCTGAGGAATATGAGCATCTACAGCAGCCTGAGGAATAGGAGGTCCCTGGGGCATCTGCGTCGCTAAGAATCTCTTAAAAGCGTCATGAAGTGCGGGGGGAACGAATAAGCCCTGCTCCCCCTGCCCAGCAAAAGCTGGCACTACCGCAACCTCTGCAGCAGGATCAACACGATCCACCATCCTCGCGGCCTGGGTAACTCTACCTCTGCATCGACCACGACCTCTACCGCAGCCAACACCGCGACCTCGCGGAGCAGCAGGCATAGGAGCGACCGCTGGCTCCTCCGCCTCTCGCCGAACATTCGCGCGCGTTCTCACCATTTACTGTGGAAAATTAAAAATATTTAACTTCATATAAGAAGACTCACGCACGACAGGAAAAAAAAGGGAAACTGCCTAAATGCCATCATAGCCTCTCGTAGATAGGTACGGACGTCTCCGTCCGATCAGCGAGACTCTATAAGACACTGTCATGATCTGGAAAGACTCTAAACCTCGCTCTGATACCAACTGACACGACCCGGATTCTCGGTTAGGCCGTGCGGGCACCCGACCCCCTCCTCTAAACCTGTCGGGCGAACCCTATTGACTGAATCGATATAAATTGTGAAGAATTACCTTGAAATAAAAATGAACCAAACTTTAACAACATAAGATAACTCTCAAGGATAGACAAACATACAAGCTGTCTAAATAATACAACTAACTACCCAGAATACACAATTTTAAAGGTTTCCAGATCAGACATCTAAGAAGGCCAAAAGATATACACATCTCCCGAACGGAGCAAAAGTAAGGAAAACTGTAATATCTGAAGTTGGTGGCCGCAATGAACAGGATGGCTCACCATAGACAGCTGAGAACGTACTACTCCTCAATCACGGGGCGACTGGCTGGGTCCTGGTGCAGAATCTGCCGAACGAAAAGAAAACACAAGGACAAATAGGGGGTGAGTTATGAGGACTCAATAAGTATGAACAAACTAGCAACCTCGAAAAATAGATACGCTAGTAAGGGAAACGGAACCAGACAACAATCAACAAATAAGCAATGCACATATAAGCAGAACAGTATTCATGTACAAAAAAAAAAAAAACTACTCAATAGTATGAAATGAAATGGAATGGGATGAAATGAAATAAAATGAAATGAGATGAAATGCAATGAGATGCAAAGGGTCACATGTGCCCATAACCCCATCCCGAAGCGGAATACTCCTGCATTCAAGGGGAATCCAATCTGCTAACCAACTGGAGCGGAATACTCCTGCTCCTGGGGCGGAATACTCCTGCACCTGATATAATATAAACCAGCACCAGAGGCGGAATACTCCTGCACTCTCCTGGGGCGGAATACTCCTGCACCCGATAAAATGTAAAGCTGAGGCGGAATACTCCTGCACTCAGTATGATATGCAATGTAATGCATATGAATGCAATGTGATGCAATAATAACCCTTCACCGGCACAGGACTCTCATCGACAGCCGGGAAGCAGATGCCAACTCCGAGCCAAAGTGCAATACTCAGATTCCCAATGCAATATCAATAACCGGACATAATATATAATATAGAATGTAAATCCAAAGTTAAGGCGTAATGAGTACGCCTATCGGTAGCTACACACGTAAGAAACACGTGGTAGAAAATCCACGAGACCAAGTGCTTCCAAAGAAATGGATATAAACACTTATCGTATTCCAAAGCTAGCCCTGTTACTCAACCACTGCTTTTTCCTTTGGATTAACCGCCAAACGATCCCGCTCTATTCAATAAGCAGAAAAATTATATCAAATAAAGCTAAATGCTTCATTCCTTATATTTTAGGGCAATCCAGTTAGGAACCTGATACCCTATTCGCATACGCAATACGCAGGCCAGGCCTATGTACAGGGTTCAAAGCCCCATAACCAAACCCTAAATAAATTATATTTATATGTTGCCCATAACTCACTGAGTACGAATATATAATCATTTCTATCATTGGGGTCCAATTGACCCTTTAAACTATCAAATTACGTCATTAGGGCGATGTCTAATATCCTTATTTTTACTGTAAAAATATATTCAAACACACGTAATAAGCTAAGATAATGAGTTAACATCATTACCTGAAGATTTGGGATAGAAATTCCACTATTTTCCACTACTTTTTCCCTTTTTCCCTCTCTCTTTTCTAATTTTTTTCTTTCTGTGCGTTTTTTGTAATGTTTCTGTTGTATATCCGAATACATTCTGCTAGGGGATTAAATCCCCTAAGCCACCAACTTTTTCCAATTTTTTTAATTATTATTTTTTTTAATAATACATTCGCTATGACGATTAAAATTGAAATGGAACCCTAGAGAAGTCGAAATGATCCCAAATTTTTCAAGTAAGCTATACAAAATATATGTAACATACTCGCAAAGACGGATCTCAAATCGGACTCCCGAAACTCAAGATGCGAATTTAAAGGAAAAAGGTCAAATTATTTAACTTTCGGCATTTTAGCGCAAAACTAGCCGAACAACATCGAAATTCACTTTTGAAAAATCACAAAAGTCAAAAATAATCATACAAACCTAACGGCACTTTCGGATTTCGAATCGGAGCTCATTTGCCCAAACCGAGCTCAAAAATCTCTTTTTAATATTTATTGACAATAAAAACTGAAACCTTCTTCCGATGCCTGCCAAACGAGGTCTGATTTAGCTCAAATTTTACAGACAGGTCCTAATGGACCTTACGAATATTTTAAAATTATCGGCACACCAATCGGAGTCCTAACTTCTGAAACGACTGACCGAGGTCGTTTCATTTATTGCACTGGTTGTTGATTATTGTGTGAATGTGGCACAATGTTGTGTGTAGGCGATATGTATATCTGGTTGTTGCTATGTTTCGGATTGTCTATATGTTTCTGGCTATCTTATGTTCTTAGTTGTTTATTTGCTTCTTCTTGCTTGTATGTTTATGGTTAAGATTTTCTCCTCTTTTTTCCCTTGCTAACTTACTTATGCTTCGAGGTAGCTAGTTAGCCTTCTACTTATAGAGTCCTTTCGACTCATCCTTGCTTGTTTCTTATAGTCTCTATTTGTTGATAAGTTGGTATTTTACCAACTTAAAGACTACTTTAACCTTTTGTTTTTGAATCCAAAGGCAACATTTAGTGTTGTTTAATGCCGCAATTGCTTAGTTTCAGGTTTGATGAGTATGCTCAAGTAATGGTTGAAGATTGAAGTTCAAAAGCGAGAATTGAAGCCAAAGTATGAAGATCGAGTCACAGCATGTGGCGCTCCGCCTAGAATTTGAGGCGGAGCGCCTAACAAAAACACAGAGGGCAAGCTATCCTGAGGCGCTCCGCCTAGGGTGTGAGGCGCTCCGCCTAACAAAACACAGAGAGCAAATTTCCATGAGGCGCTCCGCCTAAAGTTGGAGGCGCTCCGCCTAGCAAAAACACAGAGAGCAAGAATACATGAGGCGCTCCGCCTAAATCATGAGGCGGGGGCCTCAACAAGGGCCTGAAGCTCAACATTTTGAAGCCCAGAAAGAGGCGCTCCGCCTACTCTTTTGAGGCGCTCCGCCTCAGCTACTGTGACTGCGTTTTCTCAGCTTGTATAAATAGTAAAAGCTAGGGTTTAAGAAACATATTAGATATCACATTTTACTCTATGTTTTGGGCGATTTTGGGAGCCAAGTTGGAGACTTAACATCATTTTGTAAGCTTCTAATCTTGTAACTTTGAATCTTGATTCCATATATCAATTCAAACTTAAGTCCAACATGATTTCATCTTTTCATTACATCTTTATTACTATGATTCAAACCCTAGTTATGAGTAGCTAAACTCATAACTAGAGGTGTAATTATGCTATTGTGATAGAAAATTAATGAGTGTTGTTCTATTTCACTAACCATTACACAAGTAACAATTATCCAACTCCCCATGACAATAACGTCAAAATCCAAAAATCCATGATATTTGGGATTTCTTGTCTACATTGCTAGTTAAAGACTCGGAAGAGATTAACTAGTGTAGAATAGTGGAGTTGGCGAGGATTTGAGTTGATAGGCTATTCATATAGACTAACTCATCTAAAAGGAGTTATGCTCGGAAGAAGTCTCCTTTCCTCGGGTCATTGAGTAGTGCTTCAAGCATTCAACTAAGGCTTTGACGAGCGGGTTGTGAAAGATCTCTCCTAGGCTGGAAGGATTCTAGAGATCACGATCGGAATGCTCGACCATAATTATACTTGTGTTGGGAAAGTGAAGTAAAGACACCCGTTGGTTGGAAATCACTATTAGTTGGTTGCACCCCTAGTCTAGTAATATCGAACAACTTACTCGTTTAATTGCTTACACTTTAAAATTAATCATAATTTTCATCAAAAAAATCATACTTCTAGGACTCAATACTAAACCTCATTTGCGTATCTATTTGCAACTCTCTCACTTGACGTGCTAGTTCTCTTGGTAAATCGACCCCGACTCACATCGGGTATTATACTTTGACGATCGCCCTTCACCATTAATGGTGTAAGATTGAGCGTGGATCATTTGTCTTGGCAGGTTTTGTTCTAGGACCGAGTTCAACATTCAATTGAGGTGCTGAGGCAATTTCAGCTGTCAGGGTGAGCCAATTCTTCTCCAGAACGGCCACCAATTCTACTTTTCTTTGATAGTCGAGTTTTGCTCCATTCAGAGGTTTATGTATTCTTTACACACTTAGATGTCTGGTCTGGATAGCCCGAAACCTAGTATATTAAGCTGGCAATTGCACCTCTTTCTGAACATTTTTTCTGTATATATACATATATTAGTATATTATTTATATTATTCGATCTTTGTCTCAAGCTATTTTGTGTCCATTTCAATAACTCAGTGATAAGGGTTCGTCCAACGGGTCTAGGGGAGGAAATCAGGTGCTCACGCAGCCAAGCTGGAAATTTGGGTCGTGTCAATTGGTATCAGAGCCCGGTTTAGAGTCTATCCAGACTAAGGAATTTTCTAGTACAGTCCCTTTAATGGGTACGATGACGCCTGTACTTATCTACGGGAAACTATGGTGGCATTTAGAAAGTTTCCCGTCTTTCTTCTTTCCCAATCGTGCATTAGTTTTTTTATCTCAGGCGAAATCTATTTCGCTGACTCACTTGCAGATGGTGCGAATTTGTGTATCATCACAACAAGGAATAGAAGAGTCGGAGGCAACAAGTGAGATATTAGCTACTCTGCGGGGTCAATATGACCAGAGATATAGTTCATCTTGTCAAACAACTATCGTACATTGCTGGAATCCGACATAGCTAACCTATAGTGAGAGTTCGAAGTTCTGATACCGTTGTTACAACAACACAAAATTGAAGAAGAAGAAGAAGAAGAAGAAGAAGAAGAAGAAGAAGAAGAAGAAGAAGAAGAAGAAGAAGAAGAAGAAGAATAAAACTGAAAGCTAATTATAGCTAAGACAAATAAACAAGTAAATCATTTTATTATCATTCTTCCAAGTGATCGTAATTACAATATATAAAGATCAAATCCTAACCAACGTTGATAATGACTTTGACTATATATGACTTCTTAAGGGGTCAATATGACAATAAAAAAACTTATACTTAATAATAACTAATAGGAGTAAAGTGTAATCAACCCTTTTTATTCTTATTTACCATTTTTCACTATCTCTAACGACCTTAATTTGTCCAACTCTAACAACTAAGAGTACCATTTTTATTCTTATTTCTCATTCTTAACTAATTCTAATGACTATGTCCAACTCTAATAGCTAAGAGTACAACTTTCACAATAGAATTTATAACCACATAACCATTTGTATTAGATATTTGATTGGTTGCATAAGAAAAAGAAATATTCTATGTATTGAATGCAACGTTTGGTCACCAATGAATAGCTCACTCATATGGAATATAAGGTCTGTAAATACTCAAAAGGCCTTTGATAGAGTGGTAACCATACATAGGCAGAAGCACTTTTCATTTATTGCATTAATAGAGCCGTTTCAGCACTACAGGCATATTGACAAATATCGTCTGCGGTTAGGTATGGGTTCTTCATGGCATAATTTTAATGGTAAAATTTGGGTGTTTGTTAAGGATGATTATCAGGTGGAAGTGGTTTATGATACATCACAGATGTTGTCTTTGAAGCTGACACATTTAGATAGTTTGCCGGAACTTGTGGTGTCGTTGGTGTATGCTAGTACGGATCATACTATTCAAGTGGAATTATGAGAGTTTTTGTATGCTCAGGCTAGTGACATGAAATCTCCTTGGCTGGTTGGAGGAGATTTTAATGTCATTATTGATGAGCTTGAGAAGTTCGGGTGCCTGGTAGTTTACTACCCGGAGGTTGAAGATTTTGTACACTGCATCAACACTTGTCAGTTGATTGACATGGGTTTCAAGCGCAGCATGTACACTTGGTGGAATAGTAGATCAGATGATGAATGCATATTTAAAAGGCTTGATAGGTTTCTTGTGAGTCAGGCTTTTCTGGCAGTTTTTCCTCAGTTTGAAGTGGATCACTTGATTAGGCAGGGGTCAGACCATGCTCCATTGTTGCTTATTCTGAACGTGGATAGTCCCATTGTAAAGAAGTCGTTCAGATTTCTAAATTTTTGAGTGCAGTATGAGTTATTCCAGGGTGTTGTCAGAGAGAACTGGGCAGAAAAAATTAGTGCTGATCCTATTTATAATTTTAACTGCAAGCTGAAAAAATTGAAAAAGGCATTGTCTGTTTGGAGCAGGGAGAGTTATGGTGATATATTCAGGCAGATTGCTACACTGGAGGAGGTGGTCTGTGTCTATGAACAACAATTTGAGGAGCATCCCATTGGGTACAACAGAGAGAGACTATAGAGGGTGAATGCAGAGTTAATTAGATTCTATGCTCTGGAGGATCAGTTTTGGAACCAGAAAGCTGGTATGCAGTGGCTCAAAGACGGGGATAGGAATACCAAATTCTTTCATGGTTATGTAAATGGAAAAAAAAGGTGTTGCACATTAGAAGAATTCAGGATGCTGCTGGTTCTTTGCTGGAGAACGAAGCAGACATAGCCCAAGAGGCAATCAGATTTTACCAAGCTCAGTTTACTAGTGATGCGGCGCCAAATGATTTGTCCACACTTGATCACCTGTCTAGTCTTGTTACGCAGGATCAAAATACTGCTCTTATTGCTATACCAGATGAACAAGAGGTCAGGAAGGCAATTTTTGGGCTGAATGATGAATATGCAGGGGGCCTTGACGGTTTTAGGGTGCTTTCTACCATTCGTGTTGGGATATTATTGGGGTTGATGTGGTTAAAATAGTTCAGGTATTCTTTCGGGGTCACATTGTGCCGTGGCACATCACTTCTACTAACTTGGTTCTCTTGCCTAAAAGGAAAGACTTTGCTACCTTTTCAGACATGAGACCAATTAGTTTGAGTAATTTTAGCAACAAGGTATTTTCCAGGGAAATTCACGACAGGCTCTCTATTATTTTGCCTGGGATCATTTCACCCCAGCAATCTAGCTTTGTAAAAGGAAGGAGCATTTTTTAGAATATCCTGCTGGTGCAAGAGATTGTACACGATATTGCTGATAGGGGAAAGCCGACAAATGTGGTAATCAAGCTAGACATGGCTATGGCGTATGATAGAGTTCATGGGTGCTCCTGATAGAGGCTTTGAAGAAGATGGGATTTGGTGAGACGTTTATTGGAATGGTTTACAGGACTTTGTGCAACAATTGGTATACTTCCCTCGTAAATGGCCAGCCTTTTGGATTTTTCTATTCTTCTAGGGGAGTGAAGCAAGGTGATCTTTTATCACCTACTTTATTTCTGCTTGCTGCTTAGTGCCTTTCCAGAGCTATGAATGCGCTGCATAGAGATGATACTTTTATGCCGTGTGGGGTACCAAAGTGTAGTCCCTACCTTAATCACCTGGCATACGCGGATGATATGATTATCTTTTCATATGCTGAGGAGGGATCGTTGAGATTGGTGATGGAGACTCTTGCTAGCTATGAGCTTTCAAGCGGTCAGAAAATCAATAAGGAGAAGAATAATGTGTACATGCATGGCCAGGTTCCACAGTTGATAGCTGACAAGGTGCTCGATATTACTGAGATACCGAGGGGAGATTTTCCTTTCAAGTATCTTGGCGTGCCTATTTATTATGCTAGGAGGAAGAACTGCCACTACAACGAGCTGTTGGAGAAGGTGCAGAAAAAACATGACTCCTGGACTGATAAACTTCTCTCTATAGGTGGACGTGCGACTTTGATTTCTTTAGTGCTTCAGAGTATGCCCATTTACTTGTTATCTGCCTGTGACCTCCCTACTGGGGTGGTGGCTCAGCTTCACAAGATGTTTGCCAAGTTTTTCTGGAGTAACTCCGTAGGTCAAGATAGCAGGCACTGGGCTTCTTGGAAGACTCTGTGTCATCCTCTGAATGAAAGTGGAGTTGACTTTAGGAGCTTGTATAATATTTCCAAGGCATTATTTGCAAAGCTTTGGTGGAATTTTCGCACCAAACAGTCTTTATGGAGGGATTATATGACCAACAAATACTTGAAAAAGCATCAGTCTGTGGTGGTGCCGTGGAAGAGGGGGACATATGCATGGAAGAAGATGTTGCAGAGCAGGCCTGAGATAGATCATGAGATCGTTTGGCAGTTAAAGAAGGGCAATTCTTATTTCTGGCTTGATAACTGGATTGGACTTAGTCAGTTGTATCATGCAGTTCCACGTCAGTTTGCATGTAATGAGACTGTAGTGTGTGTTTATGAAGTTGCTGAGGGTGGAATATAGATGGAACAGCAGCTCAGGGAGCTCTTGTCTGAAGACTTTACTAAGCACGTGATTCAAAATGTCAAGCCTCCTACTTGTCCTGAGCAGCGGGATAGGCCTTTTTGGATGCTGGAGTCTCGGCGTACGTTTTCAGTCCGGTCAGTTTACCATTTGGTGAGGAAAAGGAAGAAGCCAACTGATCTCTACAAGCACATCTGGATTAAAGGTATTCCATTTAAGATGTCATTTTTCTTATAGAGGCTGTGGAAATTTAGCCTCCCTTTAGATGTTATGTTGAAGAGGTGGGGAATTCAATTTCCCTCTAGGTGTCACTACCGTGTCAATCCTGATGTGGAGACTGTCTCCCACGTGTTTCTTAATCCACCTGTAGCGCGTTATGTATGGATGTATTTTGGAGGTCTTGCAGGTCTTAATTTTGATAGGTTACACATGACACAAGTTATAAATGTGTGGTGGGATGCTCCTAATAGCCCGGTCTTGCGGATGATTTACCATGCTATTCCCATTTTTATCTTATGGGAGTTGTAGAATCGGAGGAATAATTTGAGGCATGGTGGGTCGACCTCAACTCATAGATTGGTGTATCTTGTCACACAACATATTATTATGTTGCTGAGAGCTCGCGAGAGGAACTTTCAGTATGCGCCCGGTAGGTGGGTGGACTTGTTGCCGGTGCTAAGGGATCATACGCCTACGCTTGTGATGACAAAGGTTGTTTGGAGTCCGCCTCAGGTGGGGTGGATCTAAATTAATATGGATGGTGCTTCTAGAGGTAATCTAGGTGTTAGTTCTTGGGCATTTTGTATTCGGGATGACAGGGGTGATGTTGTGCATGTTTGTGCTAAGGAGATAGATGATTGCATGACCACAAATACTCAAGCGGAGGCAACAACATTTCTTATGGCCTTGAGGTATGTGGTTTCTACTTCTTATGCACAAGTTATTGTTGAAACGGACTCAATGTTGCTCAAGAATGTAGTGACAAAGATTTGGGAGGTGCCTTGGCAAATTGTAAAAATAATGGAAGAGATTTGGAGTTTGATGGAGGGTAGAGTGGTGGTGGTGATGCATGTGTTTAGAGAAGGGAATAAATTGGCGGATTACTTGGCGAGTTTGGCTCTTGATCAAGGAGATGTTACGGTTAATTCGTTTCATCAGTTGGATAGCATGGGAAGGAGGTTGGTAAATGGGAATAAGTGTAATGAGCCATATATTCGTACTAGGCTGAGGAGGAATGTGTAGAAATAAGGGAGGTGGAATTTTCCTTCATGCTCGAATCTATTTAGAGGAGAGCATCAAGGCTTTTACTACTAACTTTGTTTTCTTTTTTGTAGGTACTCTCATTGTTCTAATTCATGGTGTGAAGATTCATCTTGCTCATGGTGGTTTTAAGGGAATTGTGCAATATTATGGAATGAAAATTATTCATGTTTGTAGATAGGGGGCTGCGTTGATCTTTCTTGGAATGAGTTGTTGGGTAGTGTTGTATTGTGGAATGGCGCCCAGAAAATTACCAAGCTCAATGAGCCTTCCCAACGAGCGAATTTGGAAGGCATTCGAGAAGGAGGGGCAGCAAGTTGCTCGCCTCAACGAGCGTACCAAGCGAGCAAATTCATGAATTGGTTCAGTGTGAACTTTTCCGGCCAGCAACTCGATCGCCTCAATGAGCTAAGCCAGCGAGCGCAGTTGAGGTTGTATGGGAGATGCGGGCAGATTTTTGCTCGCCTCGACGAGCATCCTTGGCGAGCGAGGAATTGTTAAGCGCGCGTAGGAGGAAATACAAGGGAGCAGGCGGATTTTTAACCTACTCAACGAGCTATTATGTGAGAACTATCACTCCATTTTTTGGCTCTACTCTTGGATGCTTCATCAAGGATACAATGCAACATATTCAAGGAAGCTTTTTATGATTATTTCTCATGGTTTTAATCAAATTCTTAGCTACTATATATTTCATTAGTTTTTCATACATATTATTCTTAAGTAGTGTGGTGATTCATGTAAAGCATATTATCCAGGTGTTAAATTTTTCTCAATTGGTGGTATTAGCATTGTACAATGCTCAACCCAATGAGGTGAACGCAATGCTTGGGTATTTTGCTATAGTACCACTACTTAGGTACTCCCTCCGTTCCAAAATGATTGTCACAGTTCGAATTTCGAGAGTCAAACGAGTTTACCTTTGACCGTAATATTTTTATATGTCTTTTAAATATTTTGAATTATTAATTATTGTGACTTATAGTACTTTTTATGTAGTTTCTAAATATATAAACATCGTTACAAAAAACTTAAAGATTATATGTTTAAACTCACGGTCAAAATGAACTCGTTTGACTCTCGAAATCCGAACTGTGACAATCATTTTGGAACAGAGGGAGTATTATTTAGTCTTAACAAGTTTATATTCCATTCATGATGTAAAGACTGAATTTATTATTTTTGTTTGTTTATTATTAATAAAATTAACCGCTAAGCTATAAGCTCGTATTTTGCTATTAAAAAAAAAAAAACGTTTGGTTGATCACATGGAAGAAAATAATCTTCCCCAAAGCAATAATGCAACATTCGTTAGATGCATTAATATTTAACATTATTATTTTTCCGTATGTATAATCAACGAATGAAGGTTCTTGCATAATTATCATGTTAGGACCAACAGAGAGACAACTATGCGTGTGCTACTGTACTGTCCCTATTCCTCGCGGCATATTTAAATCCCCGCATGGCTTCCTTCTAGTTCTCTTTGGGGAAATTGCGTATATAACCCGTTCAACTTTTCCCCTTTCTTTTTATTTTCCTGATTTAAATTTTAGGACATAATTAAAATAGAGAATTATGAATCATTATGTTTTCATAAGCTAAATAAAAACTAGTGACTCGAAACTATGAAAAGAAAAGCAAAGGGCGAGAAATTAAAAGAGGTATGTTGTTCTTTCCTTTCTTAATTTGGTTAGAGTCATGGACGATCAGCTTCAGAAGAGATACTTTTGTTTGTTTCTATGTTAAGCTTAATCGTGAAAGAAAAAGTCGGTCTACGATGCAATTTCAATTTTTGTTTTCTTTTGTCTCTGGCCAAACTAATGAAAATAAAATTACTCAATTTGTCTAGAACATTTGTTCGTTCACATAATAATAACATATTTCTAAATTGAAAATTATTTAATTCTAAATTTGAGTTACAGTCCCACAAATAGCTCATTAGCTCATTTTAGACTGAAAGTTTTAGATTCTTTCATTTTTTTCCTTAAATTTCATGTAAAGTCAAAATATAACTTGTAAATTGAAATATATTATCAACCTGCGTTTCAGCACACTCTAGATTTATGGATGAAAAATTGAAGTAATAAACTTCTAGGTTTTTTTTTCATTATTGAAAAAACTTAAGTTGATTTATTAGTTTTCATTTTCTTATGATAGTGGAAATTTTGGCTGTAGGCTGGTCTTCCTTCTTCCTTATTTCCCCTTTATAGAGGGAACTAAGTTCTTGTACAACTGAGACAAAGATAGGAGTCATGCGATTTAGGAGAGTTGATGTTTGGCCGTGTTTTTATATTGAACTTTCAACGAAGCATTTAAAGTTTTATGTTGAACTTTCAACGAAGCATTTAAGGTTTGAAATTTATCAAATCCCTGCCGTAGGGACCGGGGCTGCAACTTTTGTTTTCCATAATTTGTTTAGATACTATACCTCATAACAAAAATACAGGTTCTCACGAATTGTTTGTTACTTGTAGTCTACTATTATCCGGAATTTTTCTAAAAAAGTAGTTTATGTGCTGTAAAAGTTTGAAAGACATACAAAGGGGGAACTGTTAGGTATACAAAATCATCAGGAAGATTCTTCAAAACTGTTCCTTCCTTAGATAGTGGATCTGCTAGACTGTTATGTACCTCGAAGCTATGTGTGGCTGTCGGCTCCCTTGGTGCATCAACTACTTGCATTCATTTACAATATTGTTGTAAGTTGCATGATAAATGTACCTAGCTCCTTTGAGTCGACTGTGATTTGAAAGTAGGAAAAATTATCACCAGACTTTTCCATGGATACTAGAAAGAAAATGTACAATATCAAGGAGTCCACGACAGAAACTCAGTGGCGTTATTAGAAAACAAATAGCCAGAATAATTTTCTTTTTTGTTTTCTTTTGCGTCCAACCATTGCGTCAAGTACACTGTACAACTAAATTTTGAAGTGTCAAAGGGGATAGAAATGTTTAATTTGCAAAATTCTCTATGATGTTGGATTGTGGTAACTGGCAAGGGAAATAAAAAGTTGTGCATGATGAGTACCATTTGTTGGAGAATTATGGTGCAGAAAATTGGGAGTATACCAAACTGAGAATAGACCAAAGGGAGTAATATAACTCATATATCTTTGGAAACTAATTCAATTACTGGTCAACGATGCGAAATCTTTGCATGGCCATGTAATTATCTTAGATTTAACATATCACGCCAATATATTTGGTTTCAACCTACCATTTCGCCAACAGTAATACCATCTTAAATTCATCTGATTTGCTGAGTGGCGAAAATAAATTTACTAGTTTACATCTTTGATACTGTACATTTGTGTCGTTGTTTAAAGAAAAAAAAAAAAGGGTTTCCGTTTTATGTGCTTAGGTTAAAATCTTCTTTTTAAGCAAATTTGATAGACAAAAAGGTAAAAATTGCATTGAAATCAAAACACAACCAAGATTAATTTTATTGGTTGTGAAGTGTAGGTTTTGTTTCCAAAAAGAAAATAAAAAATTTAAAAATGAAAAAAAAGTCGAGCAAGCAGCTAACTTCTCAGTCTCTTTTCTTTTCTCTTTGTTCATTCGGGGAGTAGTTGCTATAAATAGGCTATGGCCCGGAGATTGATTTTTCAATTATAACTCCCAAGACTCCAACTTCTTAACTTCTTCTAATCTCTATTCCTAATTCCTCCCTCTTCTCACCAGGTTTGTGAATCTTCAAATGGCTGCAACGCAAAAACATTCTTGCTTGCTCCTTTCTCTGATCATCTTGGGTAAGTCCTCAACTCTTTTACCATACCCAATTAGTCCAAATGATTGATCTTCCATTCTTTCACTAGTTTTTTTCATTCTTTCAATGGAAATTCATTGGGGTGCACCTATTGAAATAATCTCCTTTCTTTTGTCTTTCTTTCTTGCAAATTTATACCAATTATTAATAGGTTACTCCATGTGTCTTTATTGAGTAAAACAAAAAGGAAATGGAGCAAAGATCAAGGGATACTAGACCAAAACCTATCTTTTAGACTCTATAAAACTTAACCAATGAAATGTGTAGTGTAGTGCTAGTTGAGTCAAGAAATTCTTATATATTCAGAGCTTTAGTTTGATTTTTGTTATGAACGTAACTCTGTCCAAAACGATATTAGATGATCAATGCTAAATTGATTTTGAATGTCATCAATAGTTCTCATTAGACAATCTCACATAATCGAACACACTCTCCATATTGTTCATGAAGGAATCAACACCGAGCTGAGCTCGAACATTTTTAGTAGACAATCTATATATGATTTCATTGACGGGTCCTGGTTCAACTGAACTCCGGGTTCATTTGAACTCCTTCTTTTATGCTTGTACAGAAAAATCAGTATATGTAAAATCATTAAAAGACGAAATAAATCTATGTTTCTGCTGAATGTATAATTTAACTTTATAATAATTTGTGAGTTTAGTGGCAATAGTATAAACTCCTTAAATTTAAATTCTGAATTAGACTACTATATGGTTTAATATAAAATTAGCTCATTGTTTTGTATCATACATGCAGAAGCAATGACTGTTATTTCAGCCACAGTGTTCACCATACAAAACAACTGTGGCTATACAGTGTGGCCCGGTACAGTTACTGGCAATGGCGCCGCCTTGGGAGATGGCGGCTTTTCATTAACCCCGGGAGCGACCATCCAGCTCCCATCTCCTCCTGGCTGGTCCGGCCGGTTCTGGGCAAGAACTGGCTGCGCCTTCGATGATGCCGGTAACGGAAAATGCATTACAGGCGACTGTGGTGCACTCAAATGTACTGGCGGTGGTGTACCGCCGGTGAGTTTAGCAGAGTTCACCATTGCCAATGGCAACAACCAAAAGGATTTTTACGATGTTAGCCTTGTTGATGGATACAATGTGGGTATTGGTATACGGGCTTCCGGTGGCTCTAACTGTCAATATGCCGGTTGTATAGCAGACGTTAACATGAACTGTCCGCAAGAGTTGCAGGTCTTGGATTCTGGTAAAGTTGTTGCATGTAAGAGTGCATGTGCACAGTTTAACACGCCGGAGTATTGCTGCACCGGTGATCATGCAACGCCAGACACCTGCCCTCCAACGAACTATTCTCGGTTGTTCAAGAATGCATGCCCTTCTGCTTATAGTTATGCATATGATGATGCTTCAAGTACATTCACTTGTTCTGGTTCAGACTACTTGATCACTTTTTGTCCTAGTACATGAAGTTGATGATCGCTTTATGTTTATTGCTATCAATATTATTGTTCTATTGTTATACTGTATTACCTTATGCAAAGTTATCTTGATATAAGAATTTAAAATATGAAATAAAATTAAATACTTGAGCTATGATTTTGGATTTAATTGGTCCTTATGTAATGATTTTAGCACTTATGATGCGTTTAAAGTACATCTTATTTGCACAAATGATTAACTATATCAATAAATTACGCTTCAACGTAAACACCAACAACATACCTAGCGTAATTACACATGTGGGATCTGGGGATGGTAGGTTGTACGCAAACCTCACTCACCTCGTGTATGGTAGAGAGGTTGTTTCGGATACACACTTCAACATCGTCAAATATAATTTAGAATTGTTTTTACGTTGATTTTCTTCACATGACTTGTCCTTTGTTCGGATTTGGATCGGCTCTGGAAAATTCACATAAACTCTCATGATGGACTAATCATACCAAAGAGAATCATTAAGCACTTAAACTAGAGCAGCTACTCCATATACTATGCAGACTGTGTAGCATGAAAGTTTATTATTGTGCGTGTGAAAAAATGTACCTTGTAGAGAAACTTGGAAACTGACATAAGAAGGTCGCAAATGAAAAGGAATGGGGTAGAGAAGTAGTCCATTCATTTTGATAAGAAATAACTTAGCTGTATAAATCCAGAAATTTCACAAGTTAAATGAGACCGACAATTTTCGAGGATTATAACTAAACTTTCATAGAGTAATAGATTAGAAGAATAATCAATCAGACTGGGTTTAACGCTTTAATAAAATAGAAAATCCACGAGTCTACTAAAGATTGACATGGCAATGTTATATATTTTTCTCTTGTTGGGGTTGGTGGAGAATTAACATAAAGGTGATCCATTTGAAGGTTTGAAGGTCGTTCTGAGGGATTTCCTGCCAAATATAAAAATAAGAGACCTCTTGTGTGCTCTACTTTTAACTTCCACAACTTTCAGAAAGTTGCATCAGCAAACTATCAAAGATTTTTTGTCTGAGCAATGAGTTAACACGCTCTTCCATTAATGGTTCCAAAAATTAGAAGCCTATAGCAAAGTACCAAGAAGGATTTGTAATTTCAACCTGGTCATTGAGGCATTGTTAAGGCCTAATTCTCTGCTATAAAATATCACGACACCTATTACTCATACCACCACCGCCACCACTACTACGACCACTAGCTACCACCACCACCACCACCACCACCTCCCCTTCTTTTTCTTATTATTATTATTATTATTATTATTATTATTATTATTATTATTATTATTATTAAATTTTTTTTGGATAAGAATGTGTAAACTTGTTATGAAAATATAAATGCATATTCTTTCGCTATTTTTCTTCCTTTTTCTCCGGTGATTACAATTTCTCTATATTGAGACTTTCCTCTTTGAAAGCCAAACTTCAACTGATACGACCTTAGCTGGTTATTTTGGGAGTTAGAACTCGATTGGCGTGTCAATAATCTAAAACACTCTGTAAGGTCTATTAGGACCTTTCTATAAACTTTAAGCTGATTCGGACCTCGTTTCACATAAATTTTTAGAAGGTTTCTTTTTCAATTGTCGGTAAAGCTTAAAAAGAGGTTTTTGAGCTCTATTCGAGCAAATGAGCTCCTATTCGAAATCTGAAAGTTGTATTAGGTTCGTAGGGTAATTTGTGACCTATGAAAACTTTAGAAAGTGAATTCCAAGGTCATTCCGATAATTTTGCTAAAATCCCAAAAGTAAAAAAAAAGGTCCTCTTTTCGCAGGAGATGTATCTTGAGTTCTGGAGATCCAATTCGAGTTTTGTCTTTCTTATATGACTTGTGTACCAAATTTGGGGTCATTCCTAGCCTTCTAATGTCCCATTTTTTGACCAAAATTGTAGACCTGTATCTGCTGGTGCAAAAATCTGCACTGTAAGTAGCTTCACAAGCAGTTTAATGGGTCATATTGTGATGTAGTTTTCTTCCAGTCTACTGAGAGTTAAGGGGAGATCTTTATATGGAATTAAGCCCCACATGTCTAGTTACTAACTCCGCAAACTATTCATTAATACGACATTTGAGTAGGGAGACACAAGCCTCTAAAGTCGCATCGCTCGAGCTGCCAAGCAGGCAATTTACCAACTTGCATGGAGATTGAGGCGGTGGAACTTCCTAGTGTATATATTATTCGTTTCAGCTTTAATTATACATTCTTCTCTTATACAAAACAGTACCAAATACCCTCTAAGTGTACCCCTTCTAATTAGACCGATATCTACGAGGTTATAACGTGAATCGACCTTTGAAAAGTATATTAAGGTTGGATGATTCATATCTCTGTTCTTCTTTTATTTGGGGATTTCTTAAAGGTGAAGTAAGATTTGATTTGGATTGTCCTTACTATTTTGAGGTAATTTTTTTTTTTTTATGTATCTAAGCTTATAGGTTTTATGGCTAGCTCGTATGATTGAAAACCCATAAAATAAAGAGAATTTTGAGAGAGCACTTGTATATGTATTGTTGTCGTCGATATATGCTTGAATGGAAGAAAGAACATAAGGGTGTAGCTTTACTAGTGGTAACCTAGCTTGCCACTTGATGTGTCCGTATGTGATTGAAAGGCTTGTGGTATAACTACTGCTTGTTGTTTGGGTTGCTATTGTTTTATGGATTTGAGAGATGGTAAAGTTATAGGGGAGATGATGCCCAAATTTATATTGACAAGTGATAAAACTTAGATTTATACTATGTTCCTTCTTGGCATTAATCATTGACCATGTTGTATTAATGTAGATTGAGTTATATTGTAGAACTTCTACCCACGTATATTTGCGTACGTAGCTTCCGTTAGGCGTACTTACTATGCCATAAATTATTTATTTCTTGTGTTATTTATTGAATTATGTTGCTTTAGATGTAGTATCTAGTTAAATACTAACGTATTTTAAGGTTATCGTAAACATCAATTGTTAAGCTTAAGGCTTGATTATGCTGAGGATAGAAGTTCTGATATGATTATGGAAATGAAACTTGGGGAAATAGAAGTATTCGATTAAGTTATGAACCTTTGTAGGATTGTTGAGTGTGTTTACTACGCCAGAGCTTGGATAACATTGTATTGCATCGTACATTTCATGATTGAGCTTGGTAACATATTGGTAGTACGAGTATTCAGCTCAAGGGGGCAGAAGTATTCTGCTCTGATTGTATATTATATCACTTGAGTCGATGAGTCTTCCGAGTCGGGGCAGGATAATATTGAGTTATATTTCTCAAGGTGGCAATGAGAGTTCCGCACCGGAGAGAGTTATTTGTCATTTGGGCACATGTGATCCCATTGCATCATAATGCATTCATCTCATCCGCATTGCACATATTGTTGAACATTATGTGACTGGTTGATCTATGTTTGTACATGTAATATAAGCTTGTGGTTATTTATATATTTCTGGTTTTTATCTTCTCCTCTCTACTCCCTGGCTAGTTTATCTGTTCTTGGAGGTGGCTAGACCAGCTACACTTGCTGAGTCCTTCTAACTCACCATTTTGTTGTTCCATCTCTATTTATTTTATTTCGGCAGGTTTCGCTCCAGGACTTAGTTCGAGGCATGATTGAAGAGCGGAGGCGTGTTCAGCTGTCAGGGTGAGCCAACATTTATCCGTGATAGCCACCAACTCAAGTACTGTTATACTATCCATATTTTGCTCCATTCAGGAGATGTACATATATTCCTTGTACTCTTAGATGTCTGGTCTGGATAGCTCTTTAACTTAGTATATCGGGTTATTTATTGTAGTTCCTTCTATCTAGCTTAGATTTGTATGCAAGTATGTTTATGTTTTCTAAGCCTTGTCTCTTGTCGATGAGTTAGTTTTGTGCTTAATTTGTTATTTCAATGAAAATGGTTTGCCCGACAGGGTGGAGATTATCGGGGCTCGCATGGCCTAGCCGAAATTCAGGTCATGTCAGTTGGTATTAGTACCAAGTTTAGAGTCTATCCTGATTAAGGCAGTGTCTAATAGAGTCCCGCTGATGGGTACGATAACGTCTGTAATCATCTACGGGAGGCTATGATGGAATTTAGGAAGTTTCCTCTTTCTCTTTCTCTTTCCCTTTGTCTGATCGTGCATCAGTTTCTTATTTGAGACTTAATTTATTTAGCTAACTCACCCATCGATAGTGTTAATTTGTGTATTATCTCAGCAAGAATTAGGATAGTCAAAGGTAACAACCGAGATGTTTGCTACTATGTGTGGTTAAGATAAGGGTGCTGACTGAGGTGAATGTGAAGTTCAACATCAGGCTTTAGCCCAGCCTAGGGGTGTAGGAGTTGAGATGGCAAGAGAGGGGATCACGATACTGATTTCGTGAATAAGGGAAACTCAGAGGTGGTTGTAATAAGCGTTTTGCCTCAAGTTGTCCACCCAGTTCAGGTAGTGGTTCCGCCTAGGAACCAAAAGAAGTTCTATCCTCGTGATAAACAGCAATGCATTCTTCGTCAGCGTAATTTAGGATGCTATCTCTGTTGTGACCCGGGTCATTGATGTTAGGCTAAAAATGCATATATTTTAGTATTAGTTACATCATATTTTGGTGCTTTTGTGGATTATTTTAGCGTGAACAATAGTATTTTGTGCTTATATTGGGTGTTTGAATGTATAAGAATCAAATGGTTTGAAAAAGTGTTAAAGTTTGATGATTTGGAGCAAAATTGAAGTTAATTTACAGCGCTGTAAGGTGCCAAGGCCGTGGATTAGCCATGAAAGGAATTTCAAGACGAAATGTCACGGCCCAGCCATCGTAAAGCCACGATTCAGCCATGAAGTTGAAAGCAGAATTTCGCAAGTGCATGGCCCAGGCATCGTAAGGCCATGATCCGGCCATGAGGCAAATTTTCTGGCGAAAAGTGGCGAGGGGCAAACTTGTCCACGAGTTTCACACGAGGTATAAAAGGTTTTCTAACCTATTTTCAGCCCCAATCTTGACTTGGGAGAGCAAGACCACCATTGTGGAAGCACTTTGGACTCTTGGAGGCAAGGAACACACAAGGAGGCGTGGGATTAAAGACTTGAAGATTAAGAGTTCTTTCTTCCATTATTTCTTCTCCTTTGTAGTTTATTCATCCATGATTATTCTTGATTTGTTTTTGATGACCATGAGTGGCTAAACTACCCATTCTAGGGTTGATTGAACCACTCCAATACTATGTGAATTGATTAATTGATTTTGATGAATGAAACTTGATTATTCTTCCTATCTAAGTATTTACGTTTTGTTTGCTAATTGATTGGAAGGGCCCCCAATTGATTGTTCCCTTTATCCTTGTGCGTTTAGGAATAAATTCATGAGTTAGGGTTAAATGCTTAGCAATATTTCAACCTAAAACCAAGAAATTACTTAGGTGTTCAATAGGGTGAGTTGTGACCACCGAGCCCGATTGTGAACCATACTTGTAGTTCTAATCATCTTCATTAATTAATTGGAAGATTAGTTAGTGAAAGTCATAGCTAGTGCACGGAAGTGGTTAGTTGTGAATTTGGAGCAAGTGTTCAATAGGAAGAACCAAGTTGAATTCGTTGAATCATTAGTCAATCACATAGGTAGGAGTCGGTGTAAATCAATTCTAGGCTTTTAATCTCTTTGCTTGATTACTTTTTATTATTTTGCTATTTACCTTATTGTTATTTAGTTTCTATTTTAAAACCATCATTAAAATATAAACTCTTGAAGTTAGTTGATTAGATAAATTAGTTAGATTAACGACTGAATTACGAGTGTTCTCTGTGGGATTCGACCTCGGGCTTTAAATACCGAGCTATATTTTCCGCGACCGCTTAGTCCCTTTTATAGGGCGTAGTTGGGCGTGATCAAATTTTGGCGCCGTTGCCGGGGAACACAGTGTTATTTTAGTTGTTAGGATAGCTGAATTATTTATTCAATTAACTTCGTTTCTGTACATATTCTCTTTATTTTAGATAAAAAAAAAACATGGCATCAGAAAATAACATGTGGCTAGGTGATGCTTAGTTTTTGGCATGCAAGAACTTGTGCCACCTCAAGAGCATAATCGGAGAGTTGGCTTACAACTGGGGAGGCGATTCATAAGCTCAAGGTGGAGGAAAAAGTATTGACTCTGGGTTATGTCGTGCCACGACTATAACTAAGGCGCTTCTCGGGAGGCAACCCGTGATTGTAATTGTATACAAGTAAAAGAAAAAAAAAATAAAAAATAAAAAAAAAAAATTATGTTATCTGTTGAAGGATGTTACTTGGTGAGTTTCTTTGTATTGCAGGTTTCAACTGGGTTGAAGTCTAAGTGTGGGGTATCTGCAAACCCACCATGCTTGAAGATGAATTCCTGCTATGGGGGAAGTCTGAGTACCTCGTGCCCTAAGGAAACTTACAAGGATACTCTTCGGGCTTAGAGCCCCAGGGAGTTTCTCTATCACCCTTAGTTTTTATTTTTAATGCATTGAGGGCAATGCATGATATTAAGTGTGGGGTGGGGTATCTTGATTTGTAGCTGTATTTTTACTGCTTTAGTTTTTTTTTTTTTTTTTTTTTTTGTTTAGATTAGTGGCTTAATCTTTGGGTTTTCTTTTGACCACGGTTCTTTCCCGAGGATGCCTTTTGTTTTGAACCGGGTACTTTTGATGATTTTTGAATAGTAGTTAGTTGTAATAACAAAGAGAAGAAAGAATAAATTGCCTAGTTTGATTCATTGTGTCTGAAGCCTGATGACACATTGTACGATGGAAAAACGAACCATTATGAGAGTAGAGAAGGGCCTGATTCCTAGCATTAACTCAAGCGCACTTGACTAAGTTTAGGGTGTCCACTATAGAATTATTGAGCACTTTGTTTTCCCCTATGTATGTTGGTAGTGTAAACATGACCTTTGATTAGCAAAGATGAAGAGAGTGAGCTTAAGAAAAAATCTGAGAGGTAAGTGAGTTAAAATGATTTAAAACAACCAATTGAGAGCCTATGAAAGGGTATGAAGCAGGGGGTAGATGAAAAAGAAAGAAAAAAAAATTAGAAAGAAATTGTGCAAAGAAAGAAAAAGTAGAGATGAACAAAGGATGGGGGCAATGTTCCTATGCTCGGTTAAGGGTGAATACAAAAGCCTCGAGTATGAACACGCCAAAGGCACCCTAGTGAGGTTGAATTTCTAGGGCCCCAATCATCCAAATATTGTGAAATGTATGAATAATACCCCATTGTTGACCCTTGAGGCTTGAGGTGGAAGTTGTAATTTGAGTGTGTGATTATGAGTAAAAATATGTTGAATTGAGCGAACTCTCTATACACTTGCCGCTTAGGTCCGATGTTTCATTATTGAAATTGTAGGGGGAACGAGCACACACACACTGTGGACCCTTGAATGTATGGTACTTGCGCAAGAGTTAAGCTAGTGCATCAATCTTGTTCTCAAATGTGCTTGATGGTTTGTGATCTTGATATTGCTGAGGGCTTTAGCATTTTGAGTTAGACTAAGGTATGTGAAAGAAGAACTCTTGTGTATTGAGCATGAATGAAGCCTGGTGTGTGGTAATATCGTTTGGAGTCTTGTATTAGTGGTTGATTTGTCCAAGTGGGTTGTGAGTTAGATTGCTCGAGGACGAACAAAATCTTAAGTGTGGGGTTGTGATGTTAGGCTAAAAATGCATATATTTTAGTATTAGTTACATCATATTTTGGTGCTTTTGTGGATTATTTTAGCGTGAACAATAGTATTTTGTGCTTATATTGGGTGTTTGAATGTATAAGAATCAAATGGTTTGAAAAAGTGTTAAAGTTTGATGATTTGGAGCAAAATTGAAGTTAATTTACAGCGCTGTAAGGTGCCAAGGCCGTGGATTAGCCATGAAAGGAATTTCAAGACGAAATGTCACGGCCCAGCCATCGTAAAGCCACGATTCAGCCATGAAGTTGAAAGCAGAATTTCGCAAGTGCATGGCCCAGGCATCGTAAGGCCATGATCCGGCCATGAGGCAAATTTTCTGGCGAAAAGTGGCGAGGGGCAAACTTGTCCACGAGTTTCACACGAGGTATAAAAGGTTTTCTAACCTATTTTCAGCCCCAATCTTGACTTGGGAGAGCAAGACCACCATTGTGGAAGCACTTTGGACTCTTGGAGGCAAGGAACACACAAGGAGGCGTGGGATTAAAGACTTGAAGATTAAGAGTTCTTTCTTCCATTATTTCTTCTCCTTTGTAGTTTATTCATCCATGATTATTCTTGATTTGTTTTTGATGACCATGAGTGGCTAAACTACCCATTCTAGGGTTGATTGAACCACTCCAATACTATGTGAATTGATTAATTGATTTTGATGAATGAAACTTGATTATTCTTCCTATCTAAGTATTTACGTTTTGTTTGCTAATTGATTGGAAGGGCCCCCAATTGATTGTTCCCTTTATCCTTGTGCGTTTAGGAATAAATTCATGAGTTAGGGTTAAATGCTTAGCAATATTTCAACCTAAAACCAAGAAATTACTTAGGTGTTCAATAGGGTGAGTTGTGACCACCGAGCCCGATTGTGAACCATACTTGTAGTTCTAATCATCTTCATTAATTAATTGGAAGATTAGTTAGTGAAAGTCATAGCTAGTGCACGGAAGTGGTTAGTTGTGAATTTGGAGCAAGTGTTCAATAGGAAGAACCAAGTTGAATTCGTTGAATCATTAGTCAATCACATAGGTAGGAGTCGGTTTAAATCAATTCTAGGCTTTTAATATCCTTGCTTGATTACTTTTTATTATTTTGCTATTTACCTTATTGTTATTTAGTTTCTATTTTAAAACCATCATTAAAATATAAACTCTTGAAGTTAGTTGATTAGATAAATTAGTTAGATTAACGACTGAATTACGAGTGTTCTCTGTGGGATTCGACCTCGGGCTTTAAATACCGAGCTATATTTGCCGCGACCGCTTAGTCCCTTTTATAGGGTGTAGTTGGGCGTGATCAGTCATCATAAGAAAGATTGTCTCAGGCGTCAGCAGGAAGATGGTCTGAGACCCCGTAGTTCTAGGGGTCATTCTAGTACCTCATTAAGGGGTGAGGGTTTTCATTACTAGGGGAGGCCACCCGTCGAACCAATTCAGCCCTCGGTGCATGATCCTAATAGAGCGCCAATGCCTAGAACATAATCACCCTCGGTTTCCTTTCCATCGCCATCAGCAGTTTGTTCAACGTTATTATGGTTTGAGGTATTTCTGTTATCGCGATCCTAGTCATCATAAAAGGAATGTCTTCTTATGCAGCAGGGGAATGACAACCCTTTCCTTCGACCCCAGATATCAGTCAAGCCGCAAAAGGCAATTTTATGAATTGTCGGTCAGGCAGAACTCCACGGTGTCCAATGCAATAGATCCAGGTAATTTATTTTTTCCTTATCTGTAAATATGGTCATCACTTCTTGAATTGATTTGAGGTTCATATACTCTAATATATTTCTGTGATTCTTCAAGAATGTTGTTCCAATTAAAGACTAGTTATAGTAGATGGGGTAGATTTTGATCGTTTTACATTTGTTGAGGGTAATGAGACCCTAATTATCCCCCAAGTCTGGAAGAAGGAATTTTGGAATGTACGCGGATTTATCAAGCTAGCATTGTAGTATGATACCCTCGACAGTCGTGCTGAGTCGGTTTGTCTTTCTTTATAGTTCAGTATCATGAGTATGGTAAGTTCTTCATTTCCCACCTGCAGAGCATATCATCTTCTTTATGAGTGAGAAACTATCAATAAACAAAATTCTATCCGTGAATCTCGCTTTGGTTCAAGATACCAGTATGATCATTTCATCATATGAGTAAGATTTGATTCTTTTCGGTCAATCTGGAATTCACCTGTCTTATTATGTTTGCATTGTTTCTGGGGATGTCATTTTTGTTAAAATCTGTTTTGGTAGAGGGGTGAGTTTCTGGTATATTTTCTTCATGAGGTTTGTAAGACCTTAGTTATTTATCTAGTTTAAGTGTGAGAGATGTAGGAGTAAGTATCGATATTGTCTACTTGGCATCTTGTTATGACACATTCTATTGTTATGTCAAGTCAGTTTGTCTCTCTTCTTAGATTTAGTGTTGGAAAAAAAAAGGGATTTTTATTCATCACCATCAGAGAGTGTTATTGTTCCTCCCGGTGTCAAGCGATTAATAAGTAAAGATTGATATATGCGTCCCGTCGTGATGTGAGAAGCAAGTAATGATATTTTATGCTATGAGCTTGTCTCTATTGTAGGCGAATTTTCTAGTGTGTCCTTTGGTAACTTGTTAGGGCTTCCTTCTAATTAGAAGATTGGGATTGGCATGAATGTTTTGCCATAACTTTTTACTCTGCTCAATGTCTTCTTCCTCCAATGTGGTTTCCTGGCTAGCTTGACTCTGAAGTAGCCTAGCTCCGGTTGTAATAAAAAGTGAGCTTTCAAAAGCTCTAGTTATTGTAACCGTCAGTCTGGCACTAGTAAGCTTAAGCGAATTCGTAGTTTCTCATAGTGTTTCTTATTTTGGCGGATGTATGTTAATGTAATCACGTAGCAGATTACTGGTGTCTCAAGGCCCCTAAGGGTAATGGGAAGCGTCGACTGATTCGTGAATCGAAGTCATCAAGCAGTGGTGCTTGTGGTAAAGGCGCATAAGTTGTGAACTTGAGAGTTATAGTTCCTTGGACACTCGGGAATGTCCTTTGGTAGCTTAGGTCTGAGCTGCGTTCTGCTTATATTATCGCTAAGTTTTCCTTGGTCGAACGGAGTAAGAAAGGACAACTTGGAAATCCTTATTCCTAATTGGTTAGGTGGTTGAATTCTAAGTGGAGGAGATTTCCTCCAACTTTAGATACCAAGAGTAAATCTTTCAAACGTCATCAAAGTGTAAGTTGAGTTTCAAGAAACCAAAAGCGTATTGGTAAGGTGGCTTATCGGCTCGATTTACTAGCTTCTATGCTAGTTCATTCGGTGTTTCATGTATCAATGATTCAGTAGTGTATCATGGATCCTTCCGAAGCAATTGAGTTAGATCCTACTTAGCTGGATGTGAATCTAGCCTGTGAGGAGTTCTTAGTTGGGATATGGAGGTTCACGGTTGTCCTTTTGTGGTGTTGCATACAAAACTCAATACTTTGAAGAAGAAGTTAACAACCTTGAGTAAATCCACTTATGGTAATATATTTTTAGCAGGTGATTACCTTTGAAGATATCATTATGGCTCATGAATTTCAATTGTAGGATGCTCAAACTCCTAAAAATAGAGAGGCCCTAAAGAAAGTAGAAGCAGATTTGAAAAGATGTCTTGCTATTGAAGTAGAATTCTGAAAACAAAAGGCAGGTATGTAATAGTTTAAAGATGGAGATGCTAATTCTAAATTTTTTTCACTTTCATGTAAATGGCATGTTGAAGGATGAGTTTTGAAGATGACAAAGGAACTGATGATAAGTGGACCAAGAAAAGGTTCACAGTCAAAATGAAAAGGTCAGCTGTTCAAACGAGATATTCAAGTCAGAGCTAAAAAAAGAAAGAAGAGAACAACTGGAGTCAAAGTTTCAATCCTACCGGAAGTAGTAGAAGCTAGAGGCGGTGCTGAGAAGGACGCGGTTCCTAAACGACAATGGATTCGGACATAAGGCAAATTAACTTTGGTTTTAAATAAGGAAATATAGGTAACCCTGTTTAAACTGAATTCAAAGAGGAAAAGGATTCCTAAACTTAGTTGGATCCGGCTAAGTCTAGTTCCTATATATATAAGTAAATTTGACAAAATTCAGGACGCACAAAAGAGATCTCAACAGAGCTTATCAAGTACAATCGGATCGTGGGAAGCTTTGCGTGCAAGAAAAAAGGCTGAGCAGCAGAACCTTACGAAGGAGCAGTTTCATAGTTAAATCTGTTGTTTTAGTTTTTTTGTTATAGGCTATTGAGTTGTAATCTATTCGCTTGTTTAGAAGCATTAAGTAGAGATTAGTTTTTGGGGTTAAGTAGAGTTAACCTTACCAGCTAACGTGTGGCTTAGAAGGTTCTAGGTACTAGGGGATTCTAGTTCCTTGATTACATTACGTTGTAGTCTAAAACTTGCTCGGGTTTTCCTTTAGTGGAAGAGTTGAAATCCCAAGAGTTTGGGTCGTGGTTTTTTATCCCTTGAGCAAGGATTTTTCCACGTAAAAATATGTTCTTTATGTTTCTGCAATTTGTTTAGTTTCAGAGATAGGTGAAACTTGCAAGGAACCTAGTTCTTTGTGAGTTAGGCGCAGAAAGTTAAAAGCAAGGTTTAGGTTTTCAAAATCGGGTAAGGTTACTATTCAGCACCCTAGTGTCTTATAAAGGTGCACCAAGTGCAACGAGTAGTATCAGAGCAGGTTGTCTCGAAGTAAGATTAACATCTTGAGAAGGATCTGAACAATGAGTGCACCACCGATAATCACCGAAGGACAATCTATCAACAGGCCTCCTCAATTCAATGGCCAATACTATGGATGGTGGAAAGGCATAATGGAAGACTTTATTCAAGCTGAATACTTTCAGCTATGGATCATTACTAAGGATGGACCTCTTATTCCAAGCAAAACTGTTGGACAGCCACCCAATCAGCAAACTGTTCCCAAGATATATCTGAGTATACTGATGCTGATTTCAAGATGGTGGAGAAGAATGCAAAAGCTAAGAGGCTCATCATATGTGAACTTGGTCATGATGAATACAACAGAGTTTCTTCATACAAGACGGCCAAAGAAATTTGGGATGCTCTACAAATTGCTCATGAAGGAACTTCACGTGTAAAGAAGTCAAGGATCCAGATGCTGAAGAGAAAGTTTTAGTTGTTTACTATGGGTGAATCTGAGTCCATCCAGGATATGATTACCAGGTTCACAATCATAACAAACGAGATGAAGTCACTAGGTATGGTTCTAACTAATGAAGATTTGGTCGAAAAAGTGTTCCGAATTCTACCTGATTCATGGGAATCAAAGGTTACAGCTATCATTGAGTCCAAGGAACTGGACAAGATTGAACTAGATGAACTCGTTGGTAGTCTGAAAACCCATGAGCTTATGAAACAATCAATGATGAAGGTGGAAACCAAGAAGGAGAAGAACCTAGCTCTAGAGGCAACTGGAGCTTCTAAGTATGAAGTATCTGAGCACGAGATGGCCTTGGTCAATGCAGTACGAAAAACCTTAGGCTTCAAAAGAAGAAGAACCAAAGCCACTCCTGCCAAGAACAACATAATTGAAAATCCTGACTACTCAGGGTGTTTTAAGTGTAACAAGAAGTATCATGCTATAAAGGACTGCCCATTGTGGGATATTGAGTAGAAAAGGTCTGGGGCTTCAAAGGAGAATGAACCTAAGAAGAACAAACGTCCTCCCAACTTCAGAGCATTAAGGAGAAAAAAGAAAGAGGCGTTCTATGTAACATGGGGACCTTCTGAAAGCGAAAGTGATGAAGAAGAAGAAGATCCGGAAGACGACTCGCCTTTGGCACTAATGGCTGATAATGAACCTTCAATTGATGATACACCCGAGGTAAGTCTCGATGAACTGAAAACCAGACTTCATACTTGTTCTTCTAGGGAATTGAATTTGCTTGCCCTGACTTTAATTGAAGAAATTGAAATTTTGAGGTCTGAGAAGGAACAAGCACTTTCTGAATAGGACCAACTAATGACAGTTGCGTCTGAGTTTTCAATTAAAAACAAAGACTTGGAAAAAGCTAAATCTGATCTTAAAAAGGAATTAATTGCTAGTGAAATCAAGTTTTGAAACTAAATCATAAAGTCTCAGCCCTTGAATTAGAAATTCTTCAATTAAAGGAACATGTGCTTTGTGAGAAGAAGCTAGGTTCTGCACTCGAACTCGAGAATCAAAAATTGAAAGAAGTGTCTGGTAAGCAAGGAGTTAGTGAGGCTCAAATCAACCTTGAAGCTGAGCTTCAAAAGAAAAACCAGGCTCTACATCAGGAAACTGAGAACAACCGGGTTCTTCAGAGAAGGTTGAAAAAGCTAGCTCTGAGCTCACCAGACTCACCAAATGGAACAAGTCTTCTGACGCTTTTAATTGTGATGAGACTCAAACCTCCACAAGACCATTCACACAGAGTCAAGCTAAGGAGATCCAAGGAGTACACATACACTTGGTGAGGAAGGACCTTGAAGATGGAAGCGAGTGGAAGCCATTCCGGGTGCTTAAACTAGGCTTCACGCCTAAGGAAGAATCCGGCACAGAAGGGCCAGGCGCCCCGCCTGGCCAACTCACTGCCTAAGGCCCAGAAAAGCACCCAGGCGCCCCACCTGGCCAGGCGCCCCGCCTAGCTGAAGGCCAAGCCAGGCGCCCCGCCTAGCTTCAGCATGTTCCAGGCGCCCCTCCCAGCCCCAGGCGCCCCTCCTAGCTGCTGAACTTATGTTTCTTTTACTGTTTTGCCCTACGTGGCTTATTTGATGAACCTTATTAGTAAGGGTATTTAATTCTTTGTGCAAGCTTGGTAAACACTATAAATAGCCAAGTCTAGCCTATTTACACTTAGTTTATGAAAGTTTATGATATTTGATGAATGTTGAACATTGAACATGAGCAAGGCTCTTGGTTATTGAATGAAACCCTTTGATCTTGGACTTGTAGTTCTTCTAGCGGATCTAGATGAATACTTTTCCTCTCCGACCATTCTACTTGCGTGCTCGCGTTAGCTCGAGGGTAGTTGCATAGCGTAGGTGTTCTTGTCCTTCTCCCGGGGTGTAACGGAACAAGTTCTCCGTTGCTACTTGGGATTAGAGATCGAGTTACGTCTCGTTCTTATCTTTTACTTTTTCCGCGTTTGATTCTCATCAGTTTGGTATCAGAGCAAGGCTCGGGTTTTGTTTCTACAAACCCCCGACCCTTGATTCTTCGTGCCTAGTATCCTCTTTTAGTTTTTCTTGTTGTTGAAGTTATTGGAAAGGAGAAAATTACAAAAAAATTGAAAAATTGAAAAATACAAAAATTTGGTGTAACTTGTTGATTTGGATGATTTGTGATATGGGTGTTATGGATTCTTGATCGTGATTGAATTCCCGTTACTTGGGTACCAAAATTGTTGGAATTGGTGAAGTTTGAAAAATTGAAACCCCTTAAACCCTTGAAGAACTTGTTCTTGATGAATTTTGGCTTGATTCTTGGGTTGGATTGATGTTTGATTGGAAACTTGTTATTGGGGATTGATCTTCATTGAAAAACAAACAATTCGGTACCAATTTTGTGGGATTTGAACATGTATAACACCTACTTTGATGAATTACAATCCTTGTTGAAACCCTTTTGTTAAGCCCTTGTGTTCTTGAGTTCTTGAGATTGAACCTTGATTTAATTGATTGTTTGATTGAAAATTTGATTGGGTTTTGTTAAGGAAGATCAAAAACAACTTTGGGTATCTTTGGATTGTGAAAACAAGTTGAAAACATCGGATTTGAGGCTTGAAAATCGACTTGAAACGAGTTTGGAACGAGTTGGAAAAGGCTTCAGGCCAGGCGCCCCGCCTAAGCCAGGCGCCCCGCCTGACTTGGCTACTGCCTAAGTCTCAGGCGCCCCGCCTAGACCCAGGCGCCCCGCCTGGAATACTGCACAGTCCAGACGCCCCTCCTGAGTGCTGAACGTATTGTTTCGGGTAGATTTTCGTAGGTATTTCCCTTTGTTTGATAACATAACATCTAGTTAGTGCTAATTTGAGTAACCGATCTACCTGAATAGTGCTAACCCTTTGATTGCTCTTAAGTGATTCGTGCCTAGCAAGGAGAGTAGACTTCTAAGAAAAAGCGTAGAACCTTTTAACTCAAGTCCTTCACTTCAAAGTGCCAAGCGTTCATTGAGTCCCATTAACTCCACTCACCCCGGAGTGTGCGTGACTCGTGAATAGTTTAGTTGAGTTGAGGAGTTGCTAATCATCTACGTGAAGCTTTGGAACTACAAGTTGAGTGAAATATCCACCGCCACCCAAAAGAGTGATCCGAGTGAACACAAGTGAGGGAGCGAGTGAGGTGTTTTAACTAACTCTTGTTTCTTTCTTTGTAGGTACAATGGCCAACGAAGGTCAAGATTTCATTAAGGAGGCCTTGGCTAATCTTCTTGCCAAGATGGACCTCATGAACCAAAGGATTGATTCTCTTGAAAAAGGAGCATCGAGTACTCAAGGTGAGCATGGGACCCCGAGTGTCCCAATTGAAAAGGGGACCCCGAGTGTCCAAATTGAGACCGGTGAAGGCTCAAGTAGCCCTACTTTTACCCCGGAGCAAGTTGTTGAATTGCTCAATCAACAACGGGTAAAGGAGGATCGAGAGAGAATTGAACGAACGGGCATTCCCCGTATCTTGGATAATCCCCCAAGAAACTTTCCACTACCAAGACCCGTCCGAAATGTGCAACCTCTTGAGCAAGTTGTTGAGGCTCAAGAAGGGGAGGAAGTTGATTATGGTGACGATGTGTATGGGTTTGATGATAACTTTCAACCAAGGCGAGCTATGAATTGGGGTCGAAATGTGGATCGGGGTAGAGGCCGAGGTCGAGGGCGACCCTTAGGATATGGAGGGAGGAATGTTAGAAGGGACTATGTTGCTTATGATGATCACCATGGAGGCCAACCGGAGCCATTCCAAGGGGGTCGTGACAACAACAACAACCTCAATAGTGTGAAGCTCACTATTCCTTCTTTCAAAGGGAGTAGTGACCCGGTGGAGTACATTGGTTGGAAATTGGCTATGGAGCGTATCTTTGACACCAATGATATGCCCGATGTGAAGAAGACCAAGTATGCAATATCCTCCTTTGAATCTTTTGCTTCTACTTGGTGGGAGTCGGTGAAGAGGAATAGAAGGAGGACGGGTATGGCTATTAATCTTACTTGGGAAGAGTTGATCCGTGTGATGGATGAGAAGTACTTGACTAACCAATACTGGGTTGAACAACAAAGACGTCTATATGAGTTGAAGCAAGGTTACAAATCGGTTGGTGAATACTTCAATGAATTTGAGCAAATCCGAATGATCCTTGACTTAGATGATGAAGACAATGAGACGGCCATGATCCGTTTCAAAGGGGGCTTGAACCGAGACATAGCTTCACAATTGAAGTTCCACAAATATGATGATCATTACAAGCTATGTGAAGATGCGGTTGAGGCCGAGAAATGGCTCAAGGAGGAAAAAGCCCTTCGCTACAAGAGTAGCACTCCTACTCCAACAAGCAAACCAAAGGATTGGAAGCCTCCTACTACAAATGCAAGGTTCCCAAGTGCAAGTGGAACAAGTGGTGCAAATGCTACCAAGGATGTGAAAAAGCCGTTTGAGAAGAACACACCTAATGTGGGAGGTAACTCTAAAACTCAACTACATGCTCCTACTTCTTCTTCAATACAATGCCACAAGTGCAAGGGCTATGGTCACTTTGCTAGGGAATGTCCTACAAAGAGAACCATGATTGTTGTTGGTAATGATGCATATGAGAAAGAGAGTGAATCGGAAGATGAGGGAGTAGAGAGAGTAGAGGGAGATGAGGGAATAGAGGAGAATGATTTGCTTGATGACACGGTGGAGGAGGAGGATCCTCATACTTTCCTGGTTGTGAGAAGGAGCCTAGGGGCTATGATTGTGGAAGATAGTGAAATCTTGCAAAGGGAAAATCTTTTCCATGCTAGGTGCCGGGTCAAAGATGTTGTTTGCTCTATGATAATTGATTCCGAAAGTTGTGCAAATGTAGTGAGTCAATCACTAGTGGCTCAATTGAAGTTAACTACCATGAAGCATCCTAAACCTTACCGGTTACAATGGCTTAGTGAATGTGGAGAGCTTAAGGTAATGAAACAAGCCATGATCAAGTTTAGAATGGGTAGTTATGTTGATGAGCATTTGTTTGACGTTGTGCCTATGCAAGCATGCCACCTACTCTTAGGGAGGCCATGGCAATTCGATAGACAAGTGGTGCATGATGGTCGTGTCAACACTTACACGGTCAAACATGAAGGGAAGAGATTTGTGCTTAAACCTCTCACTCCTAAGCAAGTAAGTGATGACTACAAGAAAATGAAGGAGTTGAGGGAGGTGGCAAAGGCTAAGTAACTCATTGAGACTAGCCCTTTGTCCAAAAGCATGGTGGCAATCCCACCTACTTCATCTACCGGTGGCATGTGTGCCATGATGCAACCGGGCGAACTCTTGAAAGGTAATGATGGCACCAAGTTTCTCCTATGCCTAGTGCACAAAGGTATGATCCTTAACTCTAATTGTGATTTTTCTTCTAACCCTTTGCCTAGTGTGTTTGAGAATGTTTTGAAGGATTTTGGTGACATGTTCCCGGATGAAATGCCGGATGGATTGCCTCCTTTGAGGGGCATTGAGCATCAAATAGACTTTGTCCCGGGATCCCAAATCCCAAACAAACCGGCCTATAGGAGCAACCCGGAGGATACAAGGAAATTGCAAAAGCAAGTTGATGAATTTCTCACTAAAGGTTTGGTAAGGGAAAGCTTGAGCCCTTGTGCCGTGCCCGTGATCCTTGTTCCCAAAAAGGACGGCACTTGGAGAATGTGTGTTGATTGTCGGGCCGTGAACAAAATAACGGTAAAGTACCGTCATCCTATTCCCCGACTTGATGATATGTTGGATGAATTGAGCGGTTCATGTATGTTTAGCAAAATTGACCTTAGGTCCGGCTACCATCAAATCCGGATGAAACCTGGTGATGAGTGGAAAACCGCATTCAAGACCAAATTTGGTCTCTATGAATGGTTGGTGATGCCCTTTGGGCTCTCCAATGCACCTAGTACTTTCATGAGGCTAATGAACCATGTTCTAAAGCCATTCATCAACAAGTTTGTGGTCGTCTATTTTGACGATATATTGATCTATAGCAAATCAATAGACGACCATGTTGAACACCTTAGGCTAGTGCTTGAGAAGTTGAGAGCCGAAAAGCTCTATGCTAATTTTAAAAAGTGTGCCTTTGGTGTTGAGAAGGTGGTCTTCCTTGGGTTTGTTGTGAGTGCTCAAGGAGTGGAGGTGGATGAGTCTAAGGTAGAGGCCATACGTGATTGGCCTACTCCTACTACCGTGACTCAAGTGAGGAGCTTTCATGGTCTCGCAAGCTTTTATAGGCGATTTGTGAAGGACTTTAGCTCCATTGCCGCTCCACTCACCGAATTGGTGAAGAAAGACCAACCGTTTGTTTGGGGAGAGCCTCAAGAGAAGGCCTTCCATGAATTGAAAAGTAGGTTGAGTACCGCCCCTCTATTGCAATTGCCCGACTTCGGAAAGGCATTTGAGGTTGAATGTGATGCCTCGGGGGTGGGAATTGGTGGTGTATTAATGCAAGATAGCAAACCCATCGCCTACTTTAGTGAAAAGTTGAAAGGGGCCTCCTTGAACTATTCTACATATGACAAGGAGTTGTATGCCCTTGTGAGAGCCCTTGCCCATTGGCAACACTATCTTTGGCCTCGTGAGTTTGTAATCAAGAGTGACCATGAGTCGCTCAAGCATTTGAGAGGCCAAGAGAAGCTCAATAAGAGACATGCCAAGTGGGTTGAATTCATTGAGTCCTTTCCCTATGTGATCCAATATAAGAAAGGGAAGGACAATGTTGTGGCGGATGCGCTTTCGAGAAAGTTTGCTCTAGCCACCACTCTCACCTCTAAGCTCATGGGTTTTGAGAGCATTAAATTGATGTATGCTCATAACCCAAAGCTAAAGAGTGTCCATGACGCTCTAGAGAAGGGGGAGAGAGTTGAAAAATACCAATGGGTTAATGAATATATCTTCAAAAATGGTAGGGTGTGCATACCGGAGTCCTCTTGGAGGGAGTTGCTTGTGCAAGAGGCACATTGCGGGGGACTCATGGGACATTTTGGCACAAGAAAGACTTTGGCTATTCTTAAAAAACAATTTCATTGGCCAAAGATGGGGGTGCAAGTGGAAAAGTTTTGCAACAATTGCCTTGAGTGCAAGCGTGCTAAATCCAAAGCCCACCCCCATGGGTTGTATACCCCTCTCCCCGTACCTACTAGTCCTTGGTTGGATATCTCAATGGATTTCATGATGGGATTACCTAGGACTAGGGGGGACATGATAGCATTTTTTTTGTTGTGGATAGGTTCTCAAAGATGGCTCATTTCATTCCATGCAAGAAATGCGATGATGCCCAACATGTAGCTTCCTTGTTTGTTGAAAATGTTTTGAAGCTACATGGTGTGCCTCAAACTATAGTGAGTGATAGGGACACTAAGTTCCTAAGCCATTTTTGGCGAAGTTTATGGGGTGCTTTAGGCACTAAGCTCTTGTTCTCCACGTCCCACCACCCACAAACCGATGGGCAAACGGAAGTGGTAAACCGAACCTTGGGTGCTCTTCTAAGGGCCATGACCCGAGGTAAGGCCGGGACTTGGATTAATCGTTTACCTCTTATGGAGTTTGCCTACAATCGAACCGTGCATAGAATGATTGGCATGACTCCATTCGAGTGTGTTTATGGTTTTAACCCCTTGATTCCCCTTGATCTAACCCCTTTGCCAAGGGAAATGGTTGTTAATTTTGAAGGTAAAGCTAGAGCGAAGGCAATGATGGAACTCCATGCAAAGGCGAAGAAGAATTTGGAGGAAGCCTATGCTAAGGTTGCTTCCAAGAAAAACAAAGGACGCAAGAAGGTGGAACTCAAGAAGGGTGACTATGTGTGGGTGCACTTCCGGAAAGAATGGTTTCCAAACCTTAGAAAAGGGAAGTTAGCACCCCGTGGCGATGGCCCATTCCAAGTGCTTTCAAAGATAAACAACAACGCCTATGTGGTCGACTTGCCAAGTGAGTATCAAGTTTCTAATACTTTTAATGTTTGTGACTTGGTTCCTTTGGATGTAGGTGATGATGAGGTCGTGGGTGATGATGCCTCAATTTCGAGGACGAAATCTTCTCAAGAAGGGGAGGATGATGAGACTCAAACCTCCACAAGACCATTCACACGGAGTCAAGCTAAGGAGATCCAAGGAGTACACATACACTTGGTGAGGAAGGACCTTGAAGATGGAAGCGAGTGGAAGCCATTCCGGGTGCTTAAACTAGGCTTCACGCCTAAGGAAGAATCCGGCACAGAAGGGCCAGGCGCCCCGCCTGAGCCAGGCACCCCGCCTGGCCAACTCACTGCCTAAGGCCCAGAAAAGCACCCAGGCGCCCCACCTGGCCAGGCGCCCCGCCTAGCTGAAGGCCAAGCCAGGCGCCCCGCCTAGCCAGGCGCCCCGCCTAGCTTCAGCATGTTCCAGGCGCCCTCCCAGCCCCAGGCGCCCCTCCTAGCTGCTGGACTTATGTTTCTTTTACTGTTTTGCCCTACGTGGCTTTTTTGATGAACCTTATTAGTAAGGGTATTTAAGTCTTTGTGCAAGCTTGGCAAACACTATAAATAGCCAAGTCTAGCCTATTTACACTTAGTTTATGAAAGTTTATGATATTTGATGAATGTTGAACATTGAACATGAGCAAGGCTCTTGGTTATTGAATGAAACCCTTTGATCTTGGACTTGTAGTTCTTCTAGCGGATCTAGATGAATACTTTTTCTCTCCGACCATTCTACTTGCGTGCTCGCGTTAGCTCGAGGGTAGTTGCATAGCGTAGGTGTTCTTGTCCTTCTCCTGGGGTGTAACGGAACAAGTTCTCCGTTGCTACTTGGGATTAGAGATCGAGTTACGTCTCGTTCTTATCTTTTACTTTTTCCGCGTTTGATTCTCATCAAATTGGTTGCTTGAAAATCATAATAGAGGTAAAACTTGATTAGGACATAGGAAACCTTTACCTGCTTGGAACCCTGATAGTAAATGTGTAGGACTTCCTTGCAACAACCTCTGCTTCTTGTGTGGCAAGACTGGACACATTAAGAATGAATGCAGGGTTGCAAAAGATGCTGTAAAAAGGAATAAAAAATCAGTTTTACCCTATTGGGCTAGAAAAGATTTGATTCATCCATTCGATAACAAAAAGGGACCCAAGCTAGTCTGGGTTCATGTTACTAACCCTTGATTTTCTTTTGCAGGCTGGAGTGAGATGAAACAACCCAAGCTGGATTCTTGATAGTGGGTGTTCCAGGCACATGACAGGAGATAGAAGAAACTTTCTCTCAGTCGCAGCGTTTCAAGGGGGGTAGTGTGGCTTTTGGAGGAGGCAAGAGCGGCGAAATTGTTGGTATTGGAAAAGTTGGGAGATCCCTCAATCATGCTATTGACAATGTACTCTGTGTGGATGGATTGAGGCACAACCTTCTAGGTATCTCTCAGCTATGTGATAGAGGAAACTAAGCGAGTTTCACATCTGTAGGTTGCACTGTGAAGAACCTGTTACCGGTGAAGTGAAAATGGAAGGGAAACGAGCTAATAATGTGTACAAGGCTATATTAGGTGCTCTTCCTGAAAATAATTTGACCTGTCGGAATGTGCTGGAGAATGAAAGTCAGTTGTGGCACAAGAGACTAGGACATGCAAGCTTGACTCAATTGAATAAGTTGGTGTCAAAGGACCTGGTTCGTGAAATGCCAAGCAAGAGGTTCGATGACATCAAGATTTGTGATGCTTGTGTGAGTGGGAAACATGTAAGATCTTCATTCAAGTCAAAGAAAGTGGTTAGTACTTCTAAACCACTTGAGCTGGTTCACATGGATTTCTGTGGACCAATGAGGGTAAGGAGCAGAGAAGGTAAGAAATTCGTAATCGTAATAGTTGATGACTACTCCAAATACACATGGACCTTGTTCCTCAGATCTAAAGATGAAGCATATGATATGTTTGAGGACTGGGTTACAATCAATCAGAAGAAACTAGGCTTCAACTTGTGAGTATAAGGTCCGACTATGGTACAGAATTTGAGAATGCTAAGTTTGCTGAATATTGTAACAAATATGGTGTGGATAACAACTTCTCTGCACCAAGGACCCCTCAGCAAAATGGTGTAGTTGAAAGGAAGAACAGGTCCTTTGAGGATATGGCTAGAACAATATTTCTATCAAGCGGTCTATCAAAGAATTTTTGGGCTGAAGCAGTCAACATCGCTTGCTACCTGCTGAATGATGTTCTATCCGTCCTCTGTTAGAGAAAACTCCCTATGAGCTGATCAGAGGCAGAAAACCTAATATTGCACATCTCAGAGCTTTTGGATGCAAGTATTTCGTGCATAACAATGGGAAAGAACCTCTAGGGAAGTTTGATGCTAGAAGTGATGAAGCCATCTTCTTAGGATATTCTTCACAAAGTAAAGCTTATAAAGTGTTCAACAAGAGGACCTTGACTGTAGAAGAAACTTTTCATGTGGTATTTGATGAATCTGAAAGTGTTATAAACAGACAAGAAGATGATGATCAGGAGATTGGTCTTGCAAGGGATGAACCTGCTGAAGACCCTGAGAATTTGAAGGGAATTAAAAGTAATCTGGATGATAAGGATCAAACTCAGAGGGAACTAGAAGGCAATTATACAGGGGGAACTGAAGAGCAAGATGAAGAAGGCTTAGATGGCTCAGACCCTCCTGGAAACGACTCTCAGCATATTTAGCCTAAACCTTGGAGATATCAAAGTTCTCATCCACTGGAGAACCTCATGTCTGATCTGAACACTGGAGTTGTTACTAGAAGAGCTTTGAAGAACTTCTGTGCATTCTTTGCATTTCCGTCCTCAATAAAACCAAAGAATGTACATGAAGCAATTGAGGATCCAAACTGAGTGATTGCTGTGTAAGAGGAACTTCATCAGTTTGAAAGAAGTAAGGTGTGGCACCTGTTCCCTCGACCAACAGACAGGTCAATCATTGGTACTAAAAGGGTATTTAGAAACAAACTGGATGAACATGGCATAGTAACAAGAAACAAGAAACAAGGCAAGACTGGTGGTTCAAGGTTATAGTCAAGAAGAAGGAATTGATTATGATGAAACCTTTGCACCTGTTGCTAGAATGGAGGCCATTAAGATGTTTATTGCTTTTACAGCTTACATGGAGTTTAGGCTGTACCAGATGGATGTGAAGAGTGCATTCCTAAATGGTTATTCGAATAAAGAGGGGTATGTGGTTCAACCACCTGGCTTTGAAAGTTCAAAGTTTCCCGATCTTGTCTGCAAACTTGACAAAGCATTGTATGGGTTGAAACAGGCTCCTAGGGCTTGGTATGAAAGGTTTTCTGGGTTCTTATTGAAAAATGGATTTACAAGAGGTAAAATAGACAATACTTTCTTTTTAAGGAAGAAGGCCAAGGACTTGTTGATTGTTCAAGTATATGTAGACGACATCATCTCTAGTGCTACAAATGAGAACCTTTGCAAGGAGTTTGCTGACCTGATGGGAAGTGAATTTGAGGCTAGTGTGATGGGTGAGCTCAATTTCTTCTTAGGCTTACAAATCAAGCAATCTCAGGAAGGCACAATGATCCACCAGCAGAAGTACATCAAAGAGCTGTTAAGGAAGTATGATATGAAGTCTGCTACGGATATGAACACACCCATTGCTCCTGGAACAAAGATAGATCTGGACGAAACTGGTGCTTCAATTGATTTAACTAAGTACAGAGGAATGATTGGTTCTTTGCTGTATTTAACTGCAAGTTGTCCGGATATTGTTTATAGTGTGGGGTTGTGTGCAAGGTTCCAGTCAAAACCAAAGGAGTCACACTTAACTGCAGTCAAGAGAATCTTGAGATATTTGAAAGGAACTCAAGATCATGGTTTATGGTACCCAAAAGGCGGAAGTTTTGATCTAATTGGGTATGCAGATACTGACTATGCTGGTCACTTGGTTGATAGGAAAAGTACATCTGGGATGGCACACTTCCTAGGTCCTTGTTTAGTTTCATGGGCTACAAAGAAACAAAACTCAGTGGCATTATCCACAGCTGAAGCTGAATATGTAGCAGCTGCTTTATGTTGTTCATAGTTATTATGGATCAAGCAACAGCTGGAGGACTTTGGAATCGAGTGTGGACCAGTTCCAATCTTTTGTGACAATACCAGTGCAGTCAACATTGCCAAGAACCCGGTCCAGCACAAGAGAACAAAGCACATTGACATTAGGCATCACTTTCTAATGGACAATATTGAGAAAGGCCTAATTACTATGAACTTTTGCAGGACTGAGGACCAAATTGCTGATATCTTCACTAAGGCATTGAACAAGGTACAATTTTGAAAAGAACATGCTTGAGCTAGGGATGACCAAAATATAGTGAACAAAGCAGCACCTGGTTCTCCCAATGATTGGCTAGTAAAGTTTTCTTGGTTTTACTTTGCTTAACTTTGCTTAGTTGATTCTACTATGAAAACTTAATTATTTTTCTTGCTAACCTGTTTGGAACCTGTTTTCATGACTTAGATATTGGCAAACTTTTGAAATCTAGGATAAAATTAAAGAAACCGGTGCATGGACATTCAGGTACACATTCTATGTTATTTACTCAGTATAACTTTGTCTTACGTGGCCTAATCTGTTACCAATCACCCTTACTTGGCGCCGGATTAGTGTAAAACTTTTAAAATTCAAATTCTTTGAACCTTGATGGTGTCAGCTCCTATGTGCAATAAGTAGCAGCAGCTTTTTCCAATCTCATCAACCCGTTCTCCTTCTCGATAAACCTAAACCCATCTCTATTCCATTACTTGATCATAAACATTATTTCTATGGGCTGAAAATTCTCAAAACTCTCTCAACATATTTTTTCTCTTTCTAAAACACAATCCTCTGAGAAAAAAACAATGTCGACCAGTTCTAAAGTAGATTCTCAACTCCCCTTTCCAAAACTCAAAATTTCTAAACTAAATCAAAAGGTGAAGCAACTAGCTGCGAGTCGTTCTGTGGCTATGGCGAGGAAGTTTGCAAAATTAAGACAGAAGAAGTTGTTGGAAGAAGCAACTAGTAAGGGGGAAAGTGTTCCAGAAACTGGTATGGAGGAAGGGATCTTTGAAGCGACTCAATAAATCATCCAAGAAACTGAAAAGATAAACCCTAGTTCTCCTACTGGTATTGTAGTTGTCGATACTAGTGTACCCTCTATGCCTGTAGGTTTAGAAGAACAAGCTGATAATTAAGTAGGAGATAAGGAGGAGGTAGTTGTAGAGAATTCAGAAAAGATTGTCGAAACAGAGGTTGTTGTAGTGGTCGCTAAAGAAACTGAGCACATAGTTGAGGAACCTGTTCCTGAGACAGTTCCTGAGGTAGAAAAGACGTTTAGTGATAAGGGAGAAGAAAAATCTGCTGAACCTGCTAAGGAACCTGAGAAAGAACCTGGTTCGTTCTCTGGTTCAGTAGCTGGTGATGATGCAGATCTGAGAGATATTGATGATTATGTGGAAGAGGATGTAGAAGGTGTAGGTTTTACTGAGCCTTTGAATATTGAGTTGCCTGAGGCTAATCCCACTCCTCAAGTTAGTGAAGGTTCCTCCAGTGAGACTGATGTGGTGGTGGTGGAGGAACACAGGAGGTTGGGAAAAAGGCCTGTGGTACAGGAACAAAAACAAACTGTAAAGAAATGGAGGTTAGTGAAGGGAAGAGAGCTTGTAGGTAGTTCCAAAATGGGACGTTCTGGCGATGCAGAGGGGATGGGAGAAAGTAGTAGAAAAACAAGGAGTCATGTGAGAAGACCTGCTACTCATGGCTCTGTGAGAGAGCAGCAGGAGAAGATTGTGGAGGAACCTGAGGTTCGTAGGAGAGGTTCCAAATCAAAGCTGGTGATTAGAGATGACAAGGAAGACAAGAAGAGAAGGGTGGCCTACTTTAGAGGTCTACCAATGGTGAAGGGTAAAATTCTAATTGACCTGGAGCTAGAGGGTATGACTCAACTTGGTGGTAAGTTGAGAGCTCAAGGTTGGTTGAACCTATTCAGTGATGGTGCTAGACAGCTGAGAGAGCAAGAGGTTCGAGAATTTTATTCCAATTACACAGTGAGTCAAGGTATTGTGACAACCATAGTCAAGGGACTGGTAATCCAGTTTGATAGTGTGGAACTGGGTGAGATTTGGGGTGTTCCCTCTCAGGGCTACAGCGAGTACATGAGGAACTCATGGCCGGCTAGAGGAGATGGTGTGTCTGCTTTGGAGGTAACCCAAAAATTTACAGGGAGACCTAGACTGGCAAGGGCTACACAAGTTAAGAAGAAGGCAATGCAACCCTTCTACCAGTTGCTCTTTGAATTTGTGCTGAAGAACATGTTGCAGAGGTCAGAGAGGAGGAATGAGGCAAACTTTCTTGATATGACCTATATGGACCTGCTAGATCGAGAGGTTCGTATTAATCTACCTGAATTGATGATCAAGCACATTGGTAGAGTAGCTGATATGGGGTTAGGCAAACATGCGCTGGTCGATAGGTTTCTTCTGGGGAAGGTATTTGATTTCTTTGGGGTGCCTGTTGGTAAGTGGACTGAGCCGGACCATAATGACTTGTTTGGGAGGAACATTCTAAAGTCCTGTGACTATGTGTTGGATCGTGACTGCTGATGAACCAGAGCATATGGAGAATGATGCTGAGGAAAAGAGGAACAACAGAGTAGACAGACCAATTGAGGGGTTCAGAAGGCAGTTTGAAAGGCAAAATGATGAGTTGGCCTGGATGAATGCTGAAAACACAAGGCTTGATGCAGAGCTGGAGCGTGAAAGAGAAGGAAACTCGCGTCGCCTCGCCTTGTTAATTGCTCACTTTAACATCCCTGGTATTCCCCAATTCTGAACCAGTTCCATTCTCTAGTTCCCTCCTAGTTCTTTTTATGGCCTGTTTTTAAGACAATCTTATATTTTAGACTGTAATATTTGAATGCTGCTTTGGATGTTTAAGCAGGTTTGGCACTTTTTGTTGTTATAAATATCCTATCTGCTAGTATTTATTGTCTGAAACAGGTTCCTGAAGTTTAAAGGTTGGCTTGCTGCCTTTGGCATTAGAGTCAACTAAACTTCATTTAAGTTGAGCAGGTTCTGACAACTGTGAAACTTTTCGATGATGCCAAAAGGGGGAAGTTAGTTGTATGTTAGTTCATTATATGTTTATGACCTATTTTCGCCTAACTGTTATTACCCTGGTTCGTGGTTAGTGTTTGATTTTTACAGGTTCTTGAGAATATAAACCCTCGTTGAGACAACATGGTTTATCATCATCAAAAAGGGAGAATTTGTTGAAGGATGAGTTTTGAAGATGACAAAGGACCTGGTGCTAAGTGGACCACGAAAAGGTTCACAGTGGAAGTGAGAAGGTCAGCTGTTCAAACGAGATATTCAAGTCAGAGCTAAAAAAGGAAAGAAGAGAACAGCTGGAATTAAAGTTCCAATCCTACTGGAAGTAGAAGAAGCTAGAGGCGGTGTTGATAAGGACGCGGTTCCTAAACGACGATTGATTAGGTCATAAGGAAAAGTAACTTAGGTTTTAAATAAGGAAATATGGGTAACCTTGTTTAAACTGAATTCAAAGAGGAAAAGGATTCCTAAACTTAGTTGGATCCGGCTAAGTCTAGTTCCTATATATACAAGTTAATATGACCAAATTCAGGACGCACAAAAGAGATCCCAACAGAGCATATCAAGTACAATCGGATCGTGGGAAGCTTTGTGTGCAAGAACAAAGGCTGAGCAGCAGAACCTTACGAAGGAGCAGTTTCATAGTTAAGTCTATTGTTTTAATTTCTTTGTTATAGGCTATTGAGTTGTAATCTATTCACTTGTTTAGAAGCATTAAGTAGAGATTACTCTTTGGGATTAAGTAGAGTTAACCTTACCAGCTAACGTGTGGCTTGGAAGGTTCTAGGTGCTAGGGGGTTCTAGTTCCTTGATATCATTACGTTGTAGTCTAAAACTTGCTCGGGTTTTCCTTTAGTGGAAGAGTTGAAATCCCAAGAGTTTGGGTCGTGTTTTTTTATCCCTTGAGCAAGGATTTTTCCTCGTAAAAATCTCTGTGTTCTTTACGTTTCCGCAATTTGTTTAGTTTCAGAGATAGGTGAAACTTGCAAGGAACCTGGTTCTTTGTGAGTTAGGTGCAGAAAGCTAAAAGCAAGTTTTAGGTTTTGAAAATCGGGTAAGGACACTATTCACCCCCCAGTGTCTTACGAAGGTGCACCAAGTGCTACATGGCAGAAGGAAGAAACTTCATGTGAGCAGAATTCAAAATAGGTTTGGGAGTTGGATTAATTCACAGGAAGCCATGGCTGATGAAGCTCTTTGGTTTTATCAGAAGCATTTTAGTAGGGAGAACTCTTCTAATAACTTTGATATCTTGCTTCATGTCCCTAGCATGTTTTATGAGGATCAAAATGATGATTTGATGAAAGTTCCATGTGTGGAGGAGGTAAATGCAGCTGTTTTTGGATTAAATGGTGATAGTACTAGTGGCCCTGATGGATACACTGGTAAATTTTTTCATACAACTTGGGAAATCATCAAGCATGATCTACTAAGAGTGGTGCAGGCTCTATTTGCTGGCGGAGCTCTGCAAAGATATGTAACTTACACTAATTTTGTCTTAACTCCTAAGAAGAAGAATGTCACTATCTTTTCAGATTTAAGATCTATCAGTTTGAGTAACTTTGTCAACAAAAAACTTTCAAGGGTGGTACACAACAGGTTGTCAAGCCTTCTTCCTCGCTTGATTTCTCAGAATCACGCAGGCTTTGTCAAGGGGAGAAGTATTGTTGAAAATATTTTGTTAGCCCAGGAAATAATTCATGATATTAATGAAAGAATAGATGAAGCTAATGTGGTGCTAAAATTGGATATGATAAAGCTTATGATAGGGTTTTGTGGCCTTTTCTTACCATGGTATTGAGAAAGATGGGATTTTGTGCTTACCTTATTGATGTGGTGTTCTAGCTAGTTTCTTCAAACTGGTACTCGGTAGTTTTTAATGGGCAGAGCCATTGTTTTTTCCATTCTTCTCGTGGCTTGAAACAAGGTAATCCTCTCTCCCCCTCCTTGTTTATTCTTACCGTTGAAGTTTGACAAGGAGTATTAATGCTTTGCGTAGTCATAATTTGTGTAGAGGCTATTTTTTGCCTTAGTGGAGCCCTTATATTAACCATTTAGCATATGCGGATGATACCATTTTTTTTTACCTCCTCTGATCATATTTCTTTACAATTGATTATGGTGGTCTTGGGTGCATATGAAGAGGCTTTTTGCAAAACGATTCATAAGGAGAAGAGTGCTTTGTATCTCCATCATTCTGTGTCACCTGATGTAGTTAATAGAGTGGAACTCATTACTAATATTCATAGGAATGATTTTCCTTTTACGTATTTGGAATGTGCCACTTTCTATGGTAGAAGAAAAAAGATTTATTATGAAGATCTTGTTGGAAAAGTTGCTGAAAGAATCCATGGTTGGAGTGAAAAGATGTTATCCTTTAGTGGTAGAGTCATTCTTATCAAGCATGTTCTTCAAAGTTTTCCAATTCATTTGTTATCTACATTGAATCCTCTTGATACTGTGATTAATCAGTTACATAGGCTTTTTGCCAATTTTTTTGGGGGTAACTCACAAGAAGCTTCTTCAAGACATTGGTCATCATGGAAATATCTTTGTTTACCTATGGATGAAGTAGGTATGGGTTTTCACTCTTTATTTGATGTTCAAATACTTTTTTTGCTAAATTATGGTGGAATTTTAGAACTCGGACCTCTCTGTGTGGAACTTTTATGGCTAACAAACATTGTAAGAAATTGCATAAGACTATTGTTCCCTATAAGAGAAGTTCCTATGTGTTGAAAAAGATGCTACAGGCTAGAGATACAATTAATCATGAAACTTTATGGCAAACAAAGAAAATTTCTGCTCATTTGTGGTACGATAACTGGATAGGGCTAGGACCACTATATTTTGTCATTCCTTATAGATTTGATTGTGATTTGCGGTATAACTCTGTTAAGGAAGTGATAAATAATGTTACATGGGAGGAAGATTTGTTGCGCCAGCTTTTACCAGAAGACATTGTTGAACATATCTTACAAAATGTTCATATAGGCAGTGATACTCAAGATAGAGATAAGGCTTGGTGGTGTCTTACATCTAATAGAGTATTTTCAGTGAGTAGTGCGTGGCAATATGTGAGGTCTAAGGCAGCTAAACTTCCAATTGCTTAGTATATGCGCGTTAAAGCGACGCCCATAAAAGTGTCTTTCATGAGGTGGAGGATGTGGAAGTTCAAGTTGCCTTTGGATGAAGAGTTGAAGAGGATGGGTTATAATTTTCCCTCTAGATGTTGGTGTTGTCTACATCCAGATATTGAGACAAGGGAGCATTTATTCTTTAAGGGCTCCTATGCTTTTAATCTTTGGAATTTTTTTGCAGGTCCAGTAGGAATCAATTTGGATGGTTTCTCTTTAGTGCAGGCGTGTTACAAGTGGTGAAAGCAATGGAAAAAGCCATTGATGAAAGTGGTTTTTCATACTATACCTTCTTTTATAGTATGGTCATTGTGGAAAAGGAGAAATACTGAGCGACATGGCGAAGGTGTCCTTTTTGAGGTCAGTCTATAAAGTTTTTTCCAATGTTGCTTCATTTTTTAAATTAAAATTTCCTCACATTAAGCTGTATGGTAACTCATGGGCTGATATTGTGCATGGTTTGGAGAGCCATAAACCGACACTGAAATCCATTAGAGCTGTTGGGAAAGAACCTAAGGAAGGTTTTTTGAAGGGTAATACGGATAGGTGTGCTAAAGGTAATCTAGGAAGTAGTTCTATCGGCTTTTGCATTAGAAATAATGGTGGTGACTTAGTTTTTGCTCATGCTAAGCTAATAGGAGAACAAAATAATATGATGGCTGAAGCAGTAGCAATCAAAGAAGCTATGAAATTTTGTGTGAATGAAAACTTAGGTCCTATGATCCTGGAGACTGACTCTTTGGTATTGAAAAATATTATTGAAGGGCTTTGGCTCATGTTGTGGTCTATAGCTGCAGTGATTGATGAGATTTTGTTCCTTAGAAGACGTGGAGTATTTGAGTTTGTCCACACCCTTCGTGAGGGTAATATGCTAGCAGATTATGTAGCTAACCTTGCCTTCTCTTTGCCTTTGGTGAATTTCTCTTCATTTGATCAACTCCCAGTGCAAGCAAAGACTATATTGAATATGGACAAGCATCACTTTATAAACATAAGGGCGCGCCCTTGTAGAAATTGTGATGAAGGAAATTTTGGTTGAGAAGGTGCTGCAAGATATGAGATTCTTTCACTATGATGAAAGCCTTAGGATGGAGATCATACTGAATTTTTACTCTAATCAAATTTTCTTTATTGCTGGTTTTAAATTCATACATTTACGGGCTTTGAGTGGTATTTTGAACAAGGTGTCTGGAGCTTGTTCACTCATTCAAGGAGTTGCACATAGCTGGGATTGTTTTGTTGCAAGAAAAAATGGAGCAGCCTGGCTCGTTGTTATAGTCGCTAAGGCAAGGTGTTTTCTGCTTATGGAGTGCAATTTTCTCACACTATTTAAGTGCTCACTGAGGTTGTTGAGGCGAGCTATTCTCTGCCTATGCAGCGTTGGAAAAGTTTTCAACCTTTTCCATTGGGTGTTCTTTGATTTTTCTACATTTTGCTCGTTGCACTCTCATTGGAAATCATGATTCACGCTGAAAATTTTGATGTCTTCTTGATTGCTACATGTACATATATCTAGCTCCAGTGTATTATGCCTACTTTCGACATGGGGAATTGTGTCATAAGTTGTCTAAAACTAATTGGAGTTAATTGGAATCGCTCAATATTTTTCTTCAAAATCAGTTTGGTGATTAGCTTGATGCAGCGTGTATGGATGTTGCAACTCATTACATGGGAGCTAGAGTTTCACCAGTTGTGTTTTATCATTAACACCAGGATGATTTTCTCCAGTTTATATTTGGTGTGGAATTTAATTGAAGGCTGCATTTTGTTGGAACACAGTTCGCTTTTTCCATCACTGAAGCATCTGATTTTCCATCATGGAATTATCTCGTCATGGAGCTCGCTGAGGCGACTAAATCTCTGCTTGCAGTTTGCCGAAGCTTTTTAATAGTTGGCTCGCTGCATCTTTCTCATGTTTTTTATTGCTGATTATACATACTTTGCCATGGCCTTTAGTAGGTCACTTTCAGTCTTTGGGCTTTCAATTACATGACAGGTGCACGAATACAAGGCTACACAATCAATTCGAACAGTTCATAAGGAAGGAAATTCATTTATTCTTGATATTGGTACCTCGCCTCGTGATATTCAACGTTGGAACAGTTCTTTTCAGTGTTCTTTGGACTTGAATTCAGAATATACTTGGAACAATTTCATCCATTCTTTCAATGTGCATTCCACATTTTTTCATGGAGCAGTTTCAACCATTTTACCCATGGATCAGCCACCATTCTAGAGTTGAATTTCAGAGATTATTTCAGCTATGGTGTGGTGCCTCACAAGAACTTGTACCTGCAAATGTTGAGATGAAGACATTATTAGTTATCTTGCCAGCTACTAGTGCATTTCATGTAAAGTGCAATATTGATATAGTATCTTTACTTTATTTGGTGGTATTAGTGCCAAATGGTGCTCAACACAAAGAGGTGGGTGTACTACTTTTATTATAGCTAGATTTTTTTATTTTACAACTTATTATTTATTTCAATTTGTAAGACAATTTTGTAGTTTTGTTTTGATATTAATAAAAATTGGTCGCTAGACCCTGAGCCTAGTTGACTCTTTGCTTAAAAAAAAAAATCAGGCCAGGGGAGATCTGAAAAAAAAATGCACAAACAGATGCAAAAGGCCTGTACAGATGAACTAGCTGACAAAGAGAAAGTATGTATGTTAAATCTGGGAAAGTGGAATATGGTAGAAGAAAGTCTCTCCAACAGAAAGAGAGAGCTACTTGGATAAAGCTAGAGGTTAGCAACAACAAGTACTTCTCTATAGTAATCAAGGAGACAACTTAGAGAAAGGATAATACTGACATCACTTCCCTAGAAGCTCAGCAACTAACAATACCTGAAGCCATTAAGAGAGAAATTATTCTGTTCTACAAATCCTTAATGGGCACAGCACCTCAGAGCTTTCCATTAGTAGACAGAACTGTAATAAAAAGAGGTCAAAAGTTAATTATCTGTAGCAATTAGATTTATGTGCAGAGGTGACACAAGCAGAAATACTTAGTGGTCTTGAAGCAATAAAGGATGGGAAAGCTCTAGGAATTGATGGCTTTAACTCTCTGTTCTCTAAGAGAGCCAGGCCCAATGATCAGTAAGGAGGTATGTGGTGTAGTTCAGGAGTTTATCAGAACTGGTAAGATTTATAGAGTTATGAATTGTACAGCTCTCAATCTCACCCCCAACACCAACCATCAAAGAGTACAGACCTATAGCTTGCTGCTCAGTAGTTTATAAAATTATTGCCAAGATCCTAGCAGGTAGAATACAAAAGGTGATGCCTATCATTATAAGTGAAGCCAGTCAGGATTTGTGTCAGGGATGAAAACTACCGACAATATCATATTAGCACATGAGCTAGTGAGAACATATGCCAGAAAATATATAAATCCTAGAGTTATAATGAAAGTAGACCTCCAAAGGGCCTTTGATTTACTGAAGTGGAGTTATTTAGAGCAAGTGATTGAGTTCCTAGGGTTCCAAAATCAGTTCCTGAAATGGATACTGAGTTGTGTAACTATAGTTACTTATACAATCCAAACCAATGGGGAATACACTAAACCATTTGCAGCAGCTAAATGGTGGAAACAGGGTGATCCTATAACAACCTGAAAATTTTGTTAAGCTAAAATCCAATGTAGCAACGTGAAAATTATATTAAGCTTAAATTCATCTTTTTACCAAAGTCATCTCATTTATCTCAAGTAGTTTCAAATGAATTGTTAAGTTCTTTTGTTAAGCTAAATTATTCTTGATCTGATAAAATATTCATATAGTTGCATGAGATATACACTTTGAAAATTAGAATTAGAATATCTAGGAAAACCCCTCCCGTAAGACTTTAAGTAGTTACTATGGTTAATAAGTAGACCTAAATAAGTTCATGTAAGAAAGAATAAAACCTTTTTTGTACCATAATTGAGAGAGAACGATGCAGCTTACATAATCTAGCTATAGCCCAATTTTTATACAAAAAAAAAAATTGCTATAGTGGATCACAAGGTAAGAAAAGTGATGGGGTTTAGATACAAAATTGAGAGAAGTGTCATAGGAAAAAACTTGTAAAGGAAATCTCTGTGAAATAGACTAAGCGTCCCTATTTGGTTCCTGTTAAGAAGAGAAAATCGGGCTTTATTCATCGAATTCAGTAAGTTATAAAATAAATCTGGGAGAAATTTCAGAGTTAATTTAACCAATATTAATTTAAATCAAGGAGCACTAATGAAACCCAAAATTCTTAAACATTCACATCCACTCAAATTTGAGGGTTGGAGTTTATTTGAAGGCACTTTTGCGAGGAATTTGGTCGTGGGACTTATTGTTATCGAGGTAATGGAGACTTGAACTTCTACTTGCTTGATTTTCTATCTATTTTGTTAAAAACTATTAGAATGATTTCTCTATAAATTTCTGATGATGTTTATTTCTTGTCTCGCTTGGGATAATGAATTTTGGTTGAAAATAATGTGAACCTAAATTGCAAAATAAAGTGTTATGTTTACTCGACTATGGTCGTTTATTTGTCATTCAGACTTAAGATTATGCCATTACATTACAAATTGGCTTAGTCTATTCATGTGATTGAATCGTTTGATAAGGCTACATGTCAGTAGTGTGTTGCGTGTTGTCGTTATGATTCTCTTACTTATTTTACTTAACTTTCACTCATATTGACGGTAGGAGGATTCCTCCCTAGGAGTTGGAGGATTCTTCTCATTGCGTTCATATTAAGGATACGAGGATTCCGCTCTTAGCATACATATTGAGGGTAGGAGGATTCTTCCTAGGAGTAGGGATTTCGCTCCATTCATTGGGCATATGTGACCTCATTGCATCATAGAGGATGTCGGGTGCATACACGGTCTAGTTGGAACCTCCTGCGGCTTGGTGTGATCCATTTGTTATGCTTATGCGTTGAAATAATTGATATAGCCACTACTCTAACCTATTATGGTAAGGGCCTATGCTATTGAGATAATATAATCACTGGTCATGCCTTTAATAGTGAGGGCATACATTATTGAGTTGGTTTGTTTTCATGGTTGAGCTAAGCTCCCTTGGTTGGTAGTACAATTGAGTTGGGGCCCCTTTGATTTATGATCCACTTTTATCCATGTCGATTTAGCTATCATTTCATTTACCTCTATTGTACAGATTTATCGATATAATATATGCTATACTAGTAAGAAAAAAACAATGGTAAGGATAAGAGAGCTTGTCGAGGATCTTACTGGGTCAAGGTGACTCACTCCCTTACAGTTTATATATGCAAGTTCATTACCCTTCTAGCCTTGTACGTCGATGTTGTTGCATAGTTCGTGGTAGTGTCTGGTTTTTCTTTAAGATATTTCTATTCGGGCTTGAACCCGGTGTTGTATATTTAAATTCTTAAATATTCCATGATTAGCTGTTAGATTTTAGGTTGGTGTAAACTATTTCAGTGTTTAATTCAGATTACAAGATTGATGACATCATTAGTTATTTTATTTAGTCCTCTGCTTTAGTTTCACCTGTTTGGTTTTTTTTGAAACCTTTTTTTTAAGCGAATATCACCAAGCTTCTAGCTTAGTGACACATATTATTTATAATAGAAACAAAAATCCAAGTCTTTACAAGAAAGAAAAAATAAATAAAGAACAACAATTTGTGAAACTAAATGAAGTATAACTAACACTGTCCTATATACATGTAATTGAAGTACATTTCCCCAATTGGGTTGAGCATTAAAAAATGCTAATACCACCAATATAGAGTCATGTTTTCCAATTACAATGCATTTAACAACCAAGGTGCTTGTTAATACTAATATTATGTAACCATATATAAAATGATCTTTTCGTGCAACCTTGTCCAACCAACTCAAATTGTAAGCCTTGTGACGAGCTAGAAAAAATGATACCAATGTATCTGCTTCCCGCGCAAAGATCCCCATGTGAAGCAAACATAGGAAGGACCCTGCTGCTTCACAAAAGAGTAATAGCACATGGCCAAGTGCACAACGATCCACCTGCAGCTTTAAGAACCAAGTAGGAGAAGCAGCTTCATAATTTCCTAGGAAAAATGGAGAACAAACACCCCATAAAAAGAATAAAAATAACCAAACTGCATCCCTCGCGATATGCATGCAACACTGGATGAAATACCAGCTCAGACAAGGTACTTCGCAGCTGATGCCTAATACTCCATATGACATTGCGAATACCTGGCAATACTCACGTAAAACAGGGATGGTACACCGGTGCGTCATCGTCAAAAGTTCATACCCAACAAAGGACGTGTAATTGTGCTTGATTACCAGCTGCACGATCCCAGGAATTAAAAGTAGCACAATAGTAGATGCTGAAGAAACTGGACCAAAGAAATGGCCCAACATTGCACAAACGCGTCATCCCAGCAGCTTCTTCAAGCATTTGAATGCTCACGACATCCAATAAGCAGTGGTCATCACGAACAGCGTAAAGCGCTGCCACCTTTCGCAAAAAATAAGCTGCAGCTTCCTTTGTTTGAAATGTAAGAGGATCATGACTTCCTGATAATAAAATAACCAAGAACAACAATAATAACATCCCTCCATCAGTTTGAAATCCCTGTACAAAAGTATAGAATAGTGCAACCAAGGCATAGCAAAAACGTTCAGGCATCATCAAAAAGTAGTACGCAATGTCATTAAATTCAACAAGGACCCAGCCTTGCGCCCGATGTTGAACAATCTGCCCAGCACGACCTTGGTCCATCACCAAACAACTCCCAGTACCTTCCAGCGTTACTTGTGTTGTGCACAAAATTCCCAGGCAACAAATTGCACTAATCAACACACGTACTGCTCCAACAATAAGCAGCCTTGTAAACGCAGCCACCCTATGTCTCAAAGAACTAAAATTGAGACAGTCCATAAACAATGCTTGAACTTTGAGAAACCTGCAAAATGAACAAACTTTGTTAGTAAAAAACATGTCCCCCTCCTTCTCATTGCGATCTGCTTGGCCGATTCTTCATTAGTTTAGCACGATAAATAGGGAGTTGCACCTTATCCCAGTTCAAAATCCTTCTTCCTTCAACGGGTAAGTCATTGAAATTATGGAATTGTTGATCATCAACACCATATGGCACATTAGCCAAATAATCTGCTAATCGATTACCCTCACGAAACACATGAGCAAAAGTGAATTGCCCTTGACTTCTCATATCAACAATGTCCTCCACAATTTCAGAAATACTCCAGGCTACATCCCATAGACCTTCAATAATATTTTTGAGAAGTAAGGAATCCGTCTCTATTTCAACTGGCCCCGTGACATTAGCTAAACAGTAAGTCATAGCCTCTCGTATTGCAAATGCTTCAGCTCGCACACTGGTTCCTTCTCCTATAAATTTCGCTTTAGCATACACCAAGTTCCCCAACGCATCTCTCAAACAAAAACCATAAGAGCTAAAGCCAGGATTGCCTTTGCTCGCCCCATCTGTATTACATTTAACCACACCCACATCTGGACAACGCCACAACACTTTAATATACTTGAAACAAGGCCTAAACTCTTCAAAATATTTCACAAGCAAAGGCCAGTCTTGTGGAGCAGTCTGCATATTGGGATAGCGCAACACAAGGAACTTGTAAAGATTCCAATTAATTTCATGTATTACGCGACGAAACGAGACTTTACCACCATGTGCAACTGTGTTATGTCTCTTCCACAACTCCCACACTACAAAGGCAGGCAACGCTTGACACAATAGCCTCAACCTCGGCTTCTTCCTACACCTCCACCATGTTGTAATCAGTTGTCGAAAACGCCAATCCTGAATAACGAAACCCACTGCATTGGCATAGTACCTCCACACATTCTTTGCAATTGAGCTCGCAACAAACAAATGCTCACGTGTCTCCTCCCTAGGGTGCTCACAACACCAACAACGCGAAGGAATGTTGAACCTAATTCGTTTCAATACCTCATCAATAGGCAATTTCAACTTCCACGCACGCCAAAGCACAAATGACACTTTGAAAGGAATTCCTTTCAATCAAATAAGCTTATATTCATCTTTAATTTAGCCTTTACCCCTAAGATAATTAAAAGCACTACTCACAGTGAATTGGCCATTCGAAGTAAGCTCCCACGCAGCTGAATCCCTTGCCTTCGTAATGTCTCCGGGCTGGATATTATCAATAACATGTTGAGCAAGATCGTTGGGTAGGGCTTCAAATAAGAGCTGCTCGTTCCAACCATTTGCACAATAGAAATCCTTCACCACATTCAGTTCTTTCCTAACATAAAACCTGCGAGGCACAACAAAATACAATGCACCAATACGCGACCAATTGTCATACCAAAAATGAGACGACCCTTGCCTAACATGCCAAATAATCTCATGATCATCCATCCCCTAACTTGCAACATTTTTTGCCAAACGGGAGATCCATCAGTGTAAGGCACAATAGAATAATGAATTTTTTTACAATATTTATTGGCCATAAAAATACCCAATAAAGAAGTCCTCGTCCTAAAATTCCACCATAACTTTGCAAAAAGAGCATTTGCAACATCATACAAGGACTTAAAACCAACACCCCCCTCAGCTGGAGGTTTACACTTTGTTCCAGAAAAAATTAGCAAATATTTTATGAACTTGATCAATAACACTATCTGGAGGATTGGTTGCAGACAACAGATGAATAGGCATACTTTGTAGGACATGCATAATTAAAACAGCCCTACCTCCATAAGATAACATCTTTGACTTCCAGGATTGCAACTTCTTCCTAATCTTTGACACCAGATTATCAAACTGAGCCTTATTTCTTATTTTGTGCGTAACAGGACACCCTAAATAAGTAAAAGGAAAGGTACCTCTTGGAATTTGAGAAATATGCTCCACCCTATCAACAATGTCCTGCCGCACCCTGTGATACAAATAGACAACACTCTTTTCTTTATTACTCTTCTAGCCACTGGCACCCTCATAAGCATCCAACACCCCCATAATCAGCCGCAGGGAGGTAGTATCTGCTGAAGAAAATAAAATAATATCATCTGCATATGCTAAGTGATTGATAGGAGGGCTCCACTTAGGCATAGCAAATTCTTTGAACATAGCATTCTGGTTCAAAGCATTCAGGGCCCTGGACAACACCTCAGCTGAAAGAATAAATAAAGTAGGAGACAGAGGGTCCCCTTGCTTCAAACCCCTGGAAGAATTAAAAAAGCCATGAGGCTGGCCATTAAAAAGAATAGAGTACCAATTGTTAGACAAAAGCCTCCACACCATATCAATACATCTTTCACCAAATCCCATCTTCCTCAGAACTTTAGACAAAAATAGCCAGGACACACGATCATAGGCCTTCATCATATCAAGTTTGATGACAACATTGGCCTCTTTGGCTCTTTTTCTAATATCATCAATAATTTCCTGAGCCAGCAGCACATTCTCAACAATACTCCTTCCCCTAACAAAACCAGCCTGCGTGGGAGATATCAAATCAGGTAATAAATCAACTAACTTGTCATGTAAGACCCTAGAAATCACTTTGTTTGAGAAATTACTCAAACTAATAGGCCGGAGATCAGAAAAAGTAGCAACATTAGGCTTCTTAGGTGATGTAATCGAAAATACGAAAGCGAATAAAGATAAGGAACGAGACGAGACTCACACTAAAGTTCGAGTAGCAACGAAGAACTTGTTCCATTACACCCCAAACGATTGGAAAGAATCACCTACGCTAAGCAACTATCCTCAAGAGACACGAGGCTCGAGAAAATAGAATGATCGAAGATGGATTGAAGAGCAATTTGGATTCATCCAATTGATTTCAAGCCAAAAGAGTTACAAGGTTCAAGAGCATTGCTCATTTAATGTTTTGTGTTCAAAGTAGTGTGTGTAGCAATAAATGACAGGAGGGGTGATTTATGGCACCCCTTTACATTGTTTCCTAAGCTACTGGTCCGCTGTTCCCCAAGTTCTCTGCGCGATCGCGCAGGGAGTAATGCGATCGTGTGGGGAACTTGGCTCTGAGGCACGCGATCGCGCGTTGAGTGGCGCGACAGCATAGGCAAAATATTCCCTCTTCGCGATCGCGAAGTGATGCACGCGATCGCGAAGAACAAAAGTTCAGCTTCAGGCAGTAAGCTCAGCAGGTGTTCCCCTGTTTTGCCATGTTTTGCTCCCCTGCTTCCTGCACTATTTCCTGCCCTGTTTCCACATGGATTGAGCTCCAATGCATTGTCTTTAAGTCCTCTCCCGAGCTCGTATCATCCACGCCTCTCTAAACCAAGTGTAGGTGAGCGTCTTGTATATCTTTGGCTTGACTTTGACTGAATGGTCTCGATGCAATTTGGGTTGCATCATCCTCCCCTTCTTGAGGAGATTTCGTCCTCGAAATTAAGGCGTCCTCCTCCAAGGTATCATCACCTACATCAAAAGAAGTCAAGTCACTAACATTGAAAGTAGTCGATACATTGTACTCACCGGGCAAATCTATCACATATGCATTGTTGTTGATCTTGGACAACACTTGGAATGGGCCATCGCCCCTTGGTGTCAACTTCCCTTTCCGTTAGTTAGGAAACCTTTCCTTGCGGAAATGCACCCAAACCCAATCCCCCTTCTTGAAGTCCACCTTCTTTCTTCCTTTGTTTTTCTTGGTTGCTATCTTCTCATAGGCCTCCTCCAAAGTCTTCCGCACCTTGGCGTGAAGTTCAAGCAATGCCTTGGCCCGAGCTTTTCCTTCAAAATCAACAACCACATCTCTTGGCAAAGGGGTAAAATCAAGAGGAATCAATGGGTTAAAGCCATAAACACACTCAAATGGAGTCATGCCAATCATACGATGCAAAGTGCGGTTATATGCAAACTCCATGAGTGGTAGCTTATAAATCCAAGTCCCGGCCTTTCCTTTGGTCATAGCTCGAAGTAGAGCTCCCAAAGTCCGGTTCACCACCTCGGTTTGCCCATCGGTTTGAGGGTGGTGGGACGTGGAGAAGAGCAACTTGGTGCCAAGAGCACCCCACAAACACTTCCAAAAATGGCTAAGGAACTTGGAGTCCCTATCACTAACAATGGTGTGAGGCACCCTATGCAATTTCAAGACATTCTCAGTAAACAAGGAAGCTACAAGTTGTGCATCATTAGTCTTTTTGCACGGAATGAAGTGAGCCATTTTGGAGAAACGGTCAACGACAACATAAATGATATCGTGTCCTCTCCTAGTCTGGGGCAAAGCCATAACAAAATCCATAGAAAGATCAACCCACGGACTAGTAGGTATGGGCAAAGGAGTGTACAAACCTTGGTTGTTGGACCTAGACTTGGCCTTCTTGCAATCCAAGCGCGAATTGCAAAATCTTTCCACAAGAGGCCTCATTTTTGGCCAATGGAATTGTTCTTTAAGTATGGCCATAGTCTTGTCCACCCCAAAGTGACCCATCAAGCCCCCACAATGCGCTTCTTGCACTAACACATCTCTCAAAGAGGACTCGGGGACACACACTCTCCCATGCTTGAAAATGTAGCCATCTACCCATTGGTACTTCTCTACTCTCTCTCCACTCACTAGAGCATCATGAATGCTCTTGAGCTTTGGGTCATGAGCATACAATGACTTGATGCTTTCAAAACCCATAAGCCTAGAAGAGAGAGTGGTAGCAAGAGCGAATTTTCTAGAAAGCGCATCGGCCACAACATTGTCCTTTCCCCTTTTGTAATGAATCACATAAGGGAAGGACTCAATGAACTCCACCCATTTGGCATGTCTCTTGTTCAACTTCTCTTGGCCTCTTAGATGCTTGAGTGACTCATGGTCACTCTTGATCACAAATTCCCGAGGCCATAGATAGTGTTGCCAATGGGCTAAAGCTCTCACTAGGGCATACAACTCCTTGTCATACGTGGAGTAATTCAAGGTTGCGCCCTTCAACTTCTCACTAAAGTAGGCAACGGGTTTCCCTTCTTGCATGAGAACACACCCAATTCCCACCCCCGAGGCATCACACTCAACCTCAAAAGCCTTCCTGAAGTCGGGCAATTGTAGCAAGGGGGCGGTACTCAACCTACTTTTCAATTCTTGGAAAGCTCTCTCTTGAGGCTCCCCCCACACAAAGGTTTTATCTTTCTTCACAAACTCGGTGAGTGGTGCGGCAATGGTGTTAAAGTCTCTAACAAAGCGCCTATAGAAACTAGCAAGGCCATGGAAACTCCTCACATGAGAAACGGTGGTAGGAGTAGGCCAATCTCTAATGGCTTCAAGTTTGGACTCATCAACTTCCACACCATTGACACTAACAACAAAGCCCAAAAAGACAACCTTTTCAACACAAAAGGCACACTTCTTAAAGTTGGCATAGAGCTTTTCAGCTCGTAGCACTTCAAGCACTTGACTCAAGTGGCCCACATGGTCGTCTATTGACTTGCTATAAATCAATATGTCATCAAAATAGACGACCACGAATTTGTTGATGAATGGCTTAAGTACGTGGTTCATTAATCTCATGAAAGTGCTAGGTGCGTTGGAGAGGCCAAAGGGCATCACCAACCATTCATATAGACCAAACTTGGTCTTGAATGCGGTTTTCCATTCATCCCCGGGTTTCATCCGGATTTGATGGTAGCCGGACCTAAGGTCTATTTTTGAAAAGACACTAGAACCACTAAGCTCATCCAACATATCATCCAAACGAGGTATGGGATGTTGATACTTTACCGTGATCTTGTTGACCGCTCGACAATCCACACACATCCTCCAAGTGCCATCCTTCTTTGGAACGAGGATCACGGGCACGGCACAAGGACGCTTTCCCTCACCAAGCCTTTTGTAAGTAATTCATCAATTTGCTTTTGCAACTCCCTTGTGTCCTCGGGATTGCTTCTATATGCCGGCTTGTTGGGGATTTGAGATCCCGGGACAAAATCAATTTGATGTTCAATACCCCTCAAGGGAGGTAATCCATCCGGCATCTCTTCCGGGAACATGTCCTCAAAGACCTTCAAAACATTGTCAATGGCACTAGGCAAAGGGTTAGGATTAGATAAATAATCACTTTCGGAATTTAAAACCATACCTTTGTGCCTAGGCATATGAGCATCTTGGTGCCATCATTACCTTTCAAGATCTCACCCGGTTGCATCATGGCACACATGCGACCGGTGGAAGATGGTGGAGTCTCGGCCAAAGGTTTTGCCACAACCGGAGACTTGGCTTTTGCCGCTTCCCTCAACTCTTTCATGCGTCGATAGTCTTCACTTACTTGTTTTGGGGTCAAAGGTGTAAGCACAAACCTCTTTCCCTCATGCCTAACCGTGTAAGTGTTGGCCCGGCCATCATGAACCACTTGTTTGTCGTATTGCCAAGGCCTTCCAAACAAGAGGTGGCAAGCTTGCATTGGCACCACGTCAAACATGTGTTCATCTTGATAGTTCGCAATCTTGAATCTAATCAAGACTTGCTTCACTACCCTCAATTCCCCACACTCACTTAGCCATTGCAAACGGTAGGGGCTAGGGTGTTTAATGGTAGTCAATTTCAATTGTGAGACCAAGGATTGGCTCACCACATTTGCACAACTACCCGAGTCAATAATCATGGAACAAACTTGCCCCTTCACTCTACACCGGGCATAGAACAAGTTCTCCCTTTGTTCATCCTCCCTCTCCTCACTCAACATGGTTCCCAAAATGCGACGCACCACAAGGAACATATTAGGATCATCCCCCTCCGTCGCTCTCTCCTCACCCTCAACTTCCTCACTCTTCTCTTCAACTTCACCCTCGGACTCACTTTCACCCTCATAGACCAACCCATCATCCATCACAATCATTGTTTTCCGGGTAGGACACTCTTTGGCAAAGTGTCCGTAACCCTTACATTTATGACATTGGAAAGAAGAAGAAGAAGGAGTATTTAAAGTAGTTTTAGAAATACCCCCAACCTCTTTGTGGTCGCTTCTCGGGGTGGCCCTTTCAAAAGGCTTCTTCACTTCTCGACTCCCACTTGCTCCACTAGCATAATGGGCTTTTCCATTCTTTGGTGCGAGTTAATGGAGTGGTAGTGGTAGTACTCCTATAGCGAGGAGCCTTCTCTTCTTTGTGCCACTTCTCGGGCTCAACCGCGGCATCACAAACATATTGTAAGGAGTGGAAGATGTGAAGTCTCAATTGGGAGGCAATCTCCCTACTTAAGCAACTTTTGAAACGAATGATAGCTTTTTCCTCATCTTCCGTTTCCATATCAAGAGCCATCCGGTTTTTCTCAAAGTCGTTGAAATATTCATCAACGGACTTGTAACCTTGCTTCAATTCATAGAGCTTTTTGAGTTGCTCTTGTCGATACTTGGGAGTCACATACTTGTTGTTCATAACTTCTTTCAACTCTTCCCAAGTGATGTTCATCCGCAACCCAAGTCTTCTCCTTGAACGCTTGATGGATTCCCACCAAGTAGAGGCATAGGACTCAAATGATGATATAGCATAAGTGGCCTTCTTCTCCTCGGTCATATCATTTGTGTCAAAGACCCGCTCTAATTGGACCTTCCATTCAAGAAATGCTTCCGGATCACTAGCCCCTTTGAAAGGAGGGATAGTGATCTTGACACTATTGAGATTAGTGTCACGACCCCCTCGGTTTGGTTCCGGTTGAACCCCATAGTTGTCATCAACATCATCATATTCCCTTCCCAAGTTTCTTCCCATGTAAGCTCTTGGAGGTCCTCGACCTCGCACACGACCTCTATCTACACCTCGGCCTCCATTCATCGCTCTCCTATTTGGATAGGGAGCATCAAAGTAATCATCATCAAGTCCGAGGCCCTCCCCTTCTTGAGCTTCATCAACTTGCTCAAGAGGTGCAATGTTTCTCCGAGGCCTTAAGAATGGAACATCTTCTTGGGGATTGCCCAAGGGTTGGGGATTGACCAACAATCTTTCTCTAGCAAGAGCCTCATCCCTCAACCGTTGTCGACGAATTAGCTCCGCATATTGATCCGGTTTCATGATTGAATCATCACTAGTACCTTCACCGGTATCTTTTGGGACACTCGGGGTCCTCTCCTTTTCAAAAGTTTCCATCTTAAGGTTTAAGGCCTTCACCTCGGCTAGCAAACTAGCCAAGACGTCGGTTGGAACCTCAATGGTACTCTTTGGTTTCTCCTCCGCCATATACCTACAACAATAAAAAACAAGAAACGAGATTAGAGTAAAAGTCCTCACTCACTCCCTCACTTTTGTTTGTCGCTCGGGTTCACTCAAGTTGGGGTTAGGTTCACACAAGCTTGAGATCAATGGCCTCCTCGTAGTTGCGCAATCTCCTCAATAATCAACCAAAATACAAGAACCAAATGCTCTTCGGGAAGAGTGGATTCAATGGGACTCGATAAACGCTAAGCTATTTGGTGCGCACTTGAACCAAACAATTAACTACGAATATTCTTTGAATTCTACTTTCCTTCTAGGCACGAGGCTCCTATTCGCACAATGGATTAGTACTAATTAGGTAGAAGTGTTACCCTCAAAGTACTAACCGGAAGTGACACAATCAAATGTTCAAAGATCGAATCGTCACTAAACGGATTCGGAATTGGATGAATTTTGGTTTGTGATCTAGACACTCACCATATTTGATGATGCTATGGGAGTTTTGGTGGTTGGAAGCTGTTACGATAGCTTTGCGAACGTTCTGTCCCAGTTCAGGAAATTCTGGAAATTGTTACCCTTCGCGATCGCGTGCAGAGTGGCGCGATCGCGATGAACAAAAAAAATGCAGTTGGGCGCGTTCGCGTGAGACCTTGCGCGATCGCGCAGGTCTGTTCAGCAGAACCAGAAACTCGACAGAAAAACTGTAGTTTTGGCACACAAACAACCCAAATTCAATTTATTTCAGTTTTCAAGCTTCCAAAAGGTGTTCCCAACTGTAGTAATCAATTCCCACTGGTTTTAACACACAATTACCCAACAAACAACTTGTTTCAATGAATTTTGGTCAAGCTTCTTCAAAATTTTCAAAACCTTCAAGAACCACAAATTTGATTTTCACTACAACACTCCAAATGATGTTATGGTGGTATCAAAACGATGGGAAAACTATAAGGAGTAAACCCCGATACCAAACAAACAAGAATTCACAACATCAATCGAGTTCTAACAAATTTTGCAAAATATTCAACCTAGGGTTCAAATTTTCCAACTCTTGATTCTCAACTCAAAAACGTGTTTTGTTGGTTCCCAATTGTCGAGATTACATAAACAAACAATCCCCGATAATCAACACCAACAAAATCGTAACAACAAGTGATTTCTACCATTTTTTTTTTGGGTTTTCAAGTTTTTGAATTTTTTTTCTTCTTTTCAATATAACAAGAACAAGAACAAGAAAATAAACACTGAACAAAGATGACAATCACGAAGAGTAGGACGAGGGTTCCTAAGAACGCAACCCTAGCCTTGCTCTGATACCAACTGATGCAATCGAAAATACGAAAGCGAATAAAGATAAGGAACGAGACGAGACTCACACTAAAGTTCAAGTAGCAACGAAGAACTTGTTCCGTTACACCCCAAACGATTGGAAAGAATCACCTACGCTAAGCAACTATCCTCAAGAGACACGAGGCTCGAGCAAATAGAATGATCGAAGATGGATTGAAGAGCAACTTGGATTCATCCAATTGATTTCAAGCCAAAAGAGTTACAAGGTTCAAGAGCATTGCTCATTTAATGTTTTGTGTTCAAATTAGTGTGTGTAGCAATAAATGACAGGAGGGGTGTATTTATGGCACCCCTTTACATTGTTTCCTAAGCTACTGGTCCGCTGTTCCCCAAGTTCTCTGCGCGATCGCGAAAGGAGTAATGCGTCGCATGGGGAACTTGGCTCTGAGGCGCGCGATCGCGCGTTTAGTGGCGTGACAGCGTAGGAAAAATATTCCCTCTTCGCGATCGCGAAGTGATGCACGCGATCGCAAAGAACAAAAGTTCAGCTTCAGGCAGTAAGCTCAGCAGGTGTTCCCCTGTTTTGCCCTATTTTGCTCCCCTGCTTCCTGCACTGTTTCCTGCGCTGTTTCCACATGGATTGAGCTCCAATGCATTGTCTTTAAGTCCTCTCCCGAGCTCGTATCATCCACACCTCTCCAAACCAAGTGTAGGTGAGCGTCTTGTATATCTTTGGCTTGACTTCGAGTGAATGGTCTCGATGCAATTTGGGTTGCATCATTAAGGAGGAGCACTAAATTTGTATGAGATACAAATCTAAGAATTTCATGTCCCACAAAGAAAGCCTGCACCATACTAGTAAGATCAACAGCTATGACATCCCAACAGACTTGATAAAACCTCCCTGTAAAACCATCAGGACCTGAAGCACTGTCACCATTCAGGCCAAATACTGCATTCTTCACCTCTTCTATAGAAGGAATTTCTTCAATAGCAAGATTCTGCTCAGCACTAACCATATCAGGGACATGTGATAGCAAATCAAAATTCAAATCCTGACCATCATTAGCAAATTGTTGTTGAAAAAACCCCACAGCTTCAGCAGCCATATCTTCTTCAGCATTAAGCCAGTTTCCAAGCCTATCCTAGATTCTATGAATTTTGAGCTTGTTCCTCCTGCCTTGTACTTGAGCATGAAAAAACTTAGTATTGCGATCTCCATCTTTGAACCACTGAAAACCTGCTTTTTGCTTCCAAAATTCTTCTTCAAAATGCAACACCCTTTTCAATTCAGCTTCAGCTTTCTTCAATTGCTCTCTATGATATGCATCAGGCGCCTCCTCAAGCTTGAGCTCATGAGCTTTAATAATATCTTCAAGGGAAGCAATTTTCTGAAAAATATTACCAAAGGTAGACTTGCTCCATCTTGACAAAGCCTGTTTCACTTTCTTCAGCTTCCTGTGGAAAATAATGAATGGATCCCCTACACAATCACACACCTAATTATCCTTCACAATCACTTTCTTTTGAAACCTTGATTTCTTGAAAATAAGATTTTTTTTTTAAAAAAAAAGTTTATGGATTTGTTCACTTAAGAGTGGCAGCTCTTAAGTGCCATCATGGACTCGATTTTCTCTTCTTAACAGGAACCAAATAGGGACGCTTAGTCTATTTCATAGATATTTCCTTTACAATGTTTTTCCCATGACCCTTCTCTCAATTTCGTATCTAAACCCCATCACTTTTCTTACCTCGTGACACAATGTAGCAAATTATTTTTGTATAAAAATTGGGCTATAGCTAGATGTATGTAAGTTGTTATCATTCTCTCTCAATAATGGTACAAAACAAGGTTTTATTCTTTCTTACATGACCTTATTTAGGTCTACTTATTAACCATAGCCACTACTTAAAGTCTTGGGGGTGGGGTTGTCCTATATATTCTATTTCTAATTCTCAAAGTGTATATCTCATGCAACTATATGAATATTTTATCAGAACAAGAAGAATTTCGCTTAAAAAAATAACTTAACAATTCATTCGAAACTACTTGAGATAAATGGGATGACTCTGGTAAAAAGATGGATTTAAGCTTAACAAAATTTTTAGGTTGTTACATTAAGTGTTCTTACCTTGATAACAATAAGTCTCACGACCAAACTCCTTAGAAAAGTGCTTTCAGATGAATTCCAACCCTCAAACTTGAGTGGATATGAAGGTTTAAGAATTTGGATTTGATTAGAACCTTCCTTGATTTAAATTAACATTGGTTGAATCAACTTTGAAATCTCTTCCAGATTTTTGGTTGAATTAACTTGGAAATCTCTTCCAGATTTTTGGTTGAATCAACTTGGAAATCTCTCCCAGATTTATTGTGTAACTTACTAAAATCGATGAATAAAGACCTTGTCATTTTCTCTTCTTAACAGGAACCAAATAGGGATTCTTAGTCTATTTTATAGATATTTCCTTTACAAGGTTTTTCCCATGACCCTTCTCCCAATTTCGTATCTAAACCCCATCACTTTTTTTACCTCACGACCCACTGTAGCAAATTTTTTTTGTATAAAAATTGGTTCCGCTTTTGGCAGCTGTTAGGCAAGTGATACCGTACGCAAGTCCGCAACTATATAGTGAGGGTGCGTTAAGGCGAGTTGATGAGCTAATACGGCTGACGCGGCTATAGCTTGATGTATGCAAGCTGCTATCGTTGTCTCTAAAAAATGGTACAAAACAAGGTTTTTATTCTTTCTTACATGATCTTATTTAGGTCTACTTATTAACCATGGCCACTACTTAAATTCTTGGGGAGGGGTTGTCCTATATATTCTAATTCTAATTCTCAGAGTGTATATCTCATGCAACTATATGAATATGTTATCAGGAAAAGAATAATTTTTCTTAACAAAATAACTTAACGGATAATTCGAAACTACTTGAGATAAATGGGATGAATCTGGTAAAAAGATGGATTTAAGCTTAACAAAATTATCAGGTTGTTACAAATCCCATCTCTCCCTTCCTTTTTGCTATTGCTATAGAATACCTTAGCAGAAACCTAAATCTCCTATGTAATAAGCCTAGATTCAACTATCATCCAAGGTGTGCAAAGCTAGCAATTACATGCCTAAGTTTTGCAGATGATTTTTATTGTTTGCTAAAGGAGATTTGGATTCAGTTAAAATGCTGCATGACAGGTTCCAGGTATTCTGTAAAGCTTCAGGTCTTCAAGCTAACCTTAACAAGAGCTTAGTCTATTTTGGAGGCACAACAGATGATGAAAGAAAAGAGATCCTGCACTTCCTAAGCTACACAAATGGTGATCTACCTTTTAAGTACTTAGGGATACCACTGGATACAAGGAAGCTGAAAAGAGCACAGTGGCAACCTTTGTTGGACAAAGTAGTGGGAAAAATATCATCATGGACTGCAAAGAAGTTGTTATATGCAGGGACGATAGAGCTGGTGAAAACTGTTATATTTGGTGTTCAGTCATACTGGGCACAATTCTTCATTCTTCCTGCTAAAGTGATGCACTTAATTGAGGCTTATTATAGGAGCTACATCTGGAGTGGGGAAAAGGCTATCAAAAAGAAGGCCTTAGTGGCATGGGACAAAATGTGCCTACATAAATCTCCGGGAGGCTATGGGATTATAAACCTTAAGTTGTGGAACAAAGCTACAATTGCCAAAATATACTGGGATCTAAGCAATAAGAGTGACAAACTATGGATAATATGGATTCATACTTATTATATAAAAGGGAAAAAAGTGGAAAACATGAAAGTTCCACAGGAATGCAATTGTATGGTGAGGAAAATTCTAGGAAGCAGGGAGCACCTTTAGAAAATTCAGATGCCAACTAGCCACAAAGGAAGTTTAATAGGAGATCTGTATAGAAGACTGCAGGTACTGCCAGAAAGAATCAGCTGGAAGACTTGGATGTACCAAAACAAAGCTCGACCTAATGCCACCTTTACTCTATGGTTGCAACTCAAGGACATGTTGCTCACATTTTGAATAGCTAAGAAGATGGTGTATAAATGTATCACCTAAATGTGTGTTGTGCAAGAGTGAGATAGAAATAAGAGACCATCTTTTAATTCACTGTAAGTACTCCGAAGAGATTCAGAAGACCTTGTAGGAATGGCTAAATCAAAGCTACAAGAGGAACACATGGCAGAGACATCAAGAGGATTTGACATTCAAAATAAAAGAAAGAACAAAGAAAGCTCAACTCCTCAAGCTGGTATACACAGAGTTTTCATACACAGAATGGAGGGAAAGGAATGCAAGGATCTTTGAGAAGAAGGAGACACTACGAACTGGACTAGCAAAGAGTATAGCCTACGTGAGTAGTGTGAGGTTTGGAGAGAGCATTTAGGATTATACCAGACTAGTTTTTGTATAGGAATAGTATACGTTGAATGCTGGAAGTAGAGTAAAATATTTCTAGTTTTTTCCTCTGTGAAAATGTGATTTGTATGTGTATTATACAAGCTTGGATTTGTAATTCTACCTCGGGTGATTAATAAAATTATTAGTTACCTAAAGAAAAAAATAATGATATATTATTAGATGTATTTACGGTGATAGAAATTAAGTGATGAATTTTCTACTATTGCACAATTAAACAAACGATGAAAAAATGGACAAAAGATGAAAATATTCAATGGGGATGGGAGGAAAAACAACTTGAAGATTTCTTTACAATTTGAGGTGAATGGTGGCCATAGAAGCATGCCACATCACCTGGCTATATACCAGAATTAATATATAGATAGACAGATAGATAGATTCCTCCATCGTCAAAGACGAACAATGAGAGAAATATGGAAATGAAGGGTCAAAAAGATGACTCGGATGGATATTAATTTGTATAGCAGCTTCACACACCAATAAACACTACTAAAAATCAGGGGATTTCGGACCGAAGATTTTGAACCGAAATTCGGTCAGAACTCTCTGTCCCACTACCGCAGTTGGATAATCGCGTTAATTTATATTAATCTTTTTATAATGTGTGACCATCGTGGTCGGATAATATTTAAATATTATTTTTTTAATAGTGTCCAACTGACGCGGTCGGCTTCCCTAAAATAATTAACGGGCAGAGGCCCGATTTTCCCATTCTCTTTCTTCCTCTTTCTTTTACTTACCCCATTTTCTCTCCTCCTCAACCCGATCCAACACTCAAAAACACTCAAATCTTTTGAATCATCGATTAAATCTTCACCTCATATTCCATTACATGTAAGTACTTCTAAAATTTTGTCATATTTCTCATTTTTTTCATCACATTTAGAAACCCTAACTCTTTTTTTCCAGATCCGAGGAGTAGACCACTCTGACGACGCTGCGGAGCAATCCACTCTGGTGGACTAGTTTTTTAGGTTATTTTTCTGCCTTTTTTTTCATAAAAAAAACAAAAAGCTATGAAGCAAGTGGATGTTGTATTATCATTGATGGTATATGAATGTGATGAAAAAATAAAAAGCTATGAATTTAGTGGTTTTAGTAATAGCTAAAGCTGTGAATGTAGCAAAGTGGATACTAGGAAATATGAAAACTTTGATTTAAAGCCTAGTTATGGTTTCATGAAATTGTTGGGGTGTTTGTATTTATGGATTGTACGAAGAGTGGCATTCTTTGATATTTGCGATTTGAGGAAATAGTGGTTTCATGAAATTGTTGTATGAGTAGGATGAGTGTTCTTTTCATAAAAGATTTGAGGACATTTGTTGAATGGGTTTGAGGACATTTCATGAAAGATTTGAAAATTTGATTAGTTTAGATTCGCCTAAGTTAATAAGATTCGCAAAGTATTTGAAACATTTGTTACTAGGAATTTAGGAGATGGGAAAATTTGATTAGTTCTTTTTGGCTCAATGTTTATTTTTGTGCTTGTTTGTGTTGGTGGCGAGTTTGGCCTCGGTGGGCTGGGGTTGTTAGGAAGTGATAAATAGTTTTTCAAATTATTGGAATTAAAAAATATATTATCTTGAATTCAAAAATTGCAATAAAAGTTTGTTATCTTTAACTAATATATAGCTAGTTTTGACCATGTTTAAGTATTCAAATATTTTGGAATGCTAAGATTGAGGCAATTAAATATTGATGGAATGAATATAGCTAGTGGAATGCCTATGAAGATAATACAATAGCTTAATAAAATTTGTATCAACTTAATTATATTATTAAAGACATTAATATAATACCATATTTTCAAGTAGAAACACAGTTAGAGAGTTAGGAATATAGAGAGAAAGTTAGGTTCTTTTTATCTACTAAATTGCTAAAGTTTGAATCTTTTTAACTATTTGTTTAGAATGGGATACTTGTTTTACAAAGGGACAAATATAGAATTTTCTCGTAGCATAAATTGTAAGTAATTGAACTACTATCAAACTTAACAATAATTTAAGAGACATTAGCTATAAGTAATATAGTAGTTACACAACTTAAAATATCTTAATTATATTTGTAAATGAAATAAATTAATTTTAAATATCTATTTTTTAATCTTTGATTCTATTTCATTTGATTTTTGAGAAGTGTTATTAATTACTAAATGATAATCTTAGAGCACAAATTAGTTAGTAATATAAAAGTAATTGACTTAGATATAATACTACTAATAGTAGTAAGTTGTACAATTACTTAATCTTATGACAATTGGTAGAGTATCAAAGTAATTTTTTTTAATCTTTGCAATTTAATATGTATCTCAAACTTGTAATTTTTGTGTAGATATGGAATATGAAAGTCGTAGTTGGATGTTTAAAAGAAATAATCCCAGGCGGCGGGGGATGAGGGAAGAATTTACAGTAGGTGTTCAAGAATTTATTGAAAAGGCGAAAACACTTGATGATTTTATACGGCATGGCCAGATGAAGTGTCCTTGTGTGAAATGCAAGTGCACAAAAGAACAAAGTTTAGAAGATGTCGAAATGCATCTTTATAGGAAAGGTTTTATGCCAAATTATTCTGCTTGGGTTTATCATGGAGAGTCTAGGGATATGGGTGGTGATGTTAATTTTCAAAATGCTTATGGCAGTGGGAATGGTCTGTTGGTGGAGAATGATCTTGATAATTATCGAATGAATGATATGGTTAATGATGTTTTTGGGATGTACCCAGAGGAGCTATCCCAACCGGGTACATCGCAACCAAATGTTGAGCACGTTCCTAATGATGAGGCAAAGCTCTTCTATAAACAGTTGGAGGAAGCTAGCTGTCCGTTGTATGAAGGCTCAGTGCATTCCAAGTTGTCAGCTGCTGTTAGATTGTTAAGTATTAAATCTGATTTTAGTGTATCTCAAGCAGCCATGGATTCCATTATTGGTCTTATGAATGAACTCAATCCGACTAACATGGCATTGCCAACTGATTATTACTACACTAAGAAGTTGGTTTCCACGTTAGGACTTTCTGCACAGAGAATTCATTGTTGTGTCAACGGTTGCATGTTGTTTTATAAGGATGATACAGAATTAGATATATGTAAATTCTTTGAGGAGCCTCGTTATAAGCCGGTTCTAAACCCTAAAAATAAGCCGATACATGTTAAGCCGATGCATTACTTACCCCTTATACCTAGGTTAAAAAGGTTGTATGCGTCGATGAGCTCTACTCCTCATATGAGATGGCACCATGATCTTCCAAACAAGCCAGGCATTCAAATCCATCCGTCAGATGGTGAGGCATGGAAACATTTTGATCAGGTGCATCCATCATTTGCTAGTGAACCAAGAAACATAAGGTTGGGTCAGATGGGTTCACTCTTTTTGATGTCTCGTCTACACCTTATTCTTGTTAGCCTGTATTTTTCACGCCATACAATCTTCTGCCCGAAATGTGTGTGACTAGTCCTTATCTATTTTTGAATTGCATTATCCCAGGGCCACATAACCTGAAAGCCTCGATTGATGTATTTTTTCAGCCTTTGGTTGATGAGTTAAAGTTATTGTGGCATGAAGGTGTGGAAATATATGATATATCATTGAAACAGAACTTTCAATTGCATGCTTCTTTGATGTGGAGTATAAATGACTTTCCAGCTTATGGAATGTTGTCTGGGTGGTCCACTGCTAGTAAGCTCTCTTGCTCTTATTGTATGGAAGATACAAAAGCATTCACTTTGAAAAATGGTAGTAAGATTACATGGTTCGACTGTTGCCGTCTATTCTTGGCAATGGATCATCCGTTTAGGAATAAAAATAGTGCATTTATGAAGAATAAGATTTGATTTTGAGGAGCCTCTGCGAAGGATGTCAGGTGGAGAAATATGGGATAAGGTTAAGGTGTATGCTAAGGTAACTAACCAACGGCCATCTAAAGCACCTGGTTATGGTATTGATCATTACTAGGCTAAACAAAGTATCTTCTGGGAGTTGCCTTATTGGAAGGATAATCTTCTTCGACATAACCTGGATCCCATGCATATTGAGAAGAATTTTTTCGATGCTGTCTTTAATACTGTGATGGATGTCAGGAACAAGACAAAGCATAATGTGAAAGCCAGGTTGGACCTTGAGGAACTTTGTAGGTGACCTGAGTTATACTTATCTTCCCAAGGCCAGTTACACACTCAGATTGGATGAGAGAAGAATGATTTGTAATTAGATAAAGAATTTGAGGATGCCTGATGGATATGCGTCAAACTTAGAAAGGTGTGTTGATATGACAGAAGGAAATTTGAATCACATGAAAAGCCACGATTGTCACATCTTCATGGAAAACTGGCTCCCAATTGCATTCACTGACTTGCCTGATAAAGTTTGGAAACCCCTTATAGAGACGAGCCTATTTTTTAAGGAGCTGTGTTCTAAGACATTGAAGGAAGAGAATCTTAAGTCGTTGGAAAGTAACTTTCCTGTTGTCGCGACTTAGTTGACAAAATTATGTCCCCCTGGTTTCTTTAATGTAATGGAGCATCTTCTAATTCACCTCGCGGAAGAGGCACTACTGGGAGGCCCGGTGCACTGTAGATGGATGTATCCTTTCGAGAGGTAAGGTCCCTTAAGTTATTATTAACTCATTTTTTTAATCCATCTTAAGTAAATTAATTAATACAATGTATTACACAGAATTATTGGCAAGTGTAAGCGGGGCGTGAAAAACAGAAACCAAATTGAGGGGTCCATATATGAGACATATCTGGTTAGAGAAACTTCTCATTTTTGTTAGTATTATTTCGATGAAAATGTGCCATGTTTGCGAAATAGGCCGGATCGACATGATGTTGGAGACAAAAATGATCCGAATTATCCACCATTTTCTATATTCAATCAACCTAGTAGAGGAAAGTTAACCGAAGTATGTATGTTCATTGACCGAGATAGAAAAGCAGCTACAACACATATGTTGTTGAATTTCCCCGATGTCACGCCTTTTTACAAGTATGATTTTTTTTTTTTTTTTACATTAAAGCCTAACATTCAAGTTTTATCATTAATCTAACTAATGAGAATTTTTTTGGCACATCATCCAGTCACTTTGTTGGAGAATTTGTACACATTACAACTATAGGTACTCAATCCGGATAATGGCATAAACTTTCAATTGTTGCATGATATATCTCACGGACCTTATTATAAATACAAGAGGATGTCTATGTGTTTTGTTAATGGGTACAAGTTTCATACTAAAGAATGGTCCTTGGGGAAGAAAATCAACAACAGCGGTGTGTGTGTGAAAGGTGGTACTGGTGACCAGGATGTAGACTTTGATTATTATGGTGGGATTGAGGAGATTTTAGAAATAGAGTTTCCAGTAGGTTGGCCTCGTAAAAGATTGGTGCTTTTTCAGTGCAAGTGGTTTGATCCAAGTCCCAATGGTGCGAGGGTAGACCCATGTTCTAAAATAGTTGAAGTTAATCACAGAAGATCATATGGACATTATGATCCTTTCATCATTGCTCAGAATATGAAGCAATTGTGGTACGTTCCTTATCCACCGACAAAGAACAAAGCCAAAGCCAATTGGTGGGCTTTTCTAAAAAGCAAGCCGGTGGGAAGAGTGGAAGTAGATGATGTATTAGATGTTGCATATCAAAATGAGGTTTCAGCCGTTCCCTTGATTGCGGATATTGAATTAGCCGATCAGTTGCAACATAGTGAAGGCATCTATGAAGAGTTTGATGAATCGGTGGTTAGACGTAGAAAAAAAATGACTAATTTTGGAGAAGGAACATCTAGGGAAAATGAGGAGGATGAATATATGGTTGACATTGAAACAAGCGAGGATGAATTTGTTGATGACGATGAGACGAGCGAGGAAGAAGAAATAGCCGATGACCTTGAGAGGAATGATGATGATTGACATGTTCGTAGTTTGTTGTTGTTATTTTACTGCAATTATTAGCACTACTTTATAAATGTATTCCATATTAAATTTTATAATTTGCTTATATTGTGCTAATATATTGTGCTTATTTTACAGATATGGCATCCACGAAGAAGGCTATGGGGAAAAGAAAGGTTCAAAGTACCTCTGCTACTTCAAGTAATACTACTCCTCCTGGTCCTGTACCTCATATAATTCCTACATCTCCTCCGTCTATATATGCTCCTGGTTTTTTTACTCCTCCCACTGTCTTTCCCCCTGGCATGCCACTTCCTACATCTCCTGGTTATGTTGTTCGTCCGCATGACATGAGCTCATACATGCCTTCACCATCTTCCAGTCCATCACCATCCCCTTCATCATCTGCTCCTTCTGGATCTACTGTACCACCTTCTGATCCGAGTTCTGTGGGCGCTTCGGTACCACCTACTGTACCACATTATTATCCGAGCTCGCCTTTTTACATTGGTGCACCAGGATCATATGATGATGACGGGAGGGTGAGGATTTATCCTGAGGGTAGTCGTGGGTAAGTATCATTCACTTTGTTAATTTTTAACTATTTAATACTACTGTAAAGTTTATTTTTTTAGTGCATTTATTAACACTAGTGATTTTTATCTAGTTTTACTCCCTCGCACATGGCTACTCCCATGGTCACTGTATGCATTGGATCTAGATAGAGCGAGCCATAGGCATCCTGGGGTAAGGTACCCTTTCCCGTAAAGCTATCCATTTTTGACGATTTTAAGGTAATAACTATGTTTTTTTTTTAATAATTTAGTTAAGTGTCACTTTTTTAAAAATCTAATATTTTTAATTATTTCAGACAAAGTGTAAGTGGCATCCTCTCTTTGATAGCGTTGTCCAAAGCAATTTCCTCAAAAAATGCGCAGATAGAGTCAAAGGTAGCCTGTATGATTGTCAGGCTAAAGGAAAGAAGCCCGATTGAATATACCCGCACATTTGGTTAAAATATCTGCAATACTGGGATAGTGATGAATTTAAGAAGAAGAGCGCCCAAAGAAAGGTAGCGCGAGCCTCCAAAAAGGGTGGATCGTTGCATACCGGGGGTTCGGTTAGTGCGGCGACTCAGCGGATGATAATGGTAACTTATTAAGTATTATATGTATTGTTTTATGTAACTCACATTAATTTTCTATCTAACTTGTCATCTTTTTAATTTTTTAGTAAAAGGAAGAAGGGCGGCCAGTACGTGTGCCTAAAATCTTTAAGAAGAGACATATCTACTGAAACAAGAAAAAGAGAAGAAGTGTGGGTCGAGGAGCGCGCTAGAGAGCTATATGTAAGTTATTAACTTCAAACTTTTAAAGTTATTAAATCCGTCAATATTTGTAAATCTAATTCTTGTTATTAAATTTTTCTCAGGAAAAGGCCACAACGACTTATGAAGAAAGGATGGCAAGTCAGGCATCCGAGTGTGGTAGCAGTACCCCAGCTCCAATGACACTAGAGGAGGAAACCGCACTATGGTTGGAGGTGAATGGCGGGGTAAAGAAGGAAAGTGTATACGGCCTTGGATCGCAGTATGCCTCGGATCGTCTAAATCCAAGTTTGTTTGGCACTTACACTCCTGCTAGTTCAATTAATCCATCGGTGGAAGTCTCGTTGCGCAATGAAATCGAAGAGCCTAAGAGAAAGAGTGAATATGAGAGTCATGCGGGAAATGATGCAGAACTTTTGTGTGTGGTAGTGCGGACAAGGGAAAGAAGAAAGGCAAGGGCAAGGGCAAGAGTAAGAGCAAGAGCAGGGGGAAAGGCAAGAGAAAACGTCAATACAGCTCGTCGTCTGAATCTAGTTCCGAGTCTAGTTCTGAGGCAACGGAAAAGTAATAATGGATTGTTGATGTTTTAGATATGTGTTAGACTTGTGGTTGGTTTTTATTAAACTTCTTTGATTGTTAGAATTGTTGTTAAGTTGTTTAACTTGTCTGAATCGTTATGAAGTACTGATGTTATGTAAATTGTTAAAATTTTAGTTTAAAGGCAATAAGCCTTGTTTAGAAAAATAATAAGGCTTGTAGAAGCCTATTGTTTACTGGGTGCTGGATTTTACTGTTTTTACAAGTGGTGGAGCTCTAATTACAGGTTTTATATTGCAGGTTTTACCCAGATTTTCGAACGAATCGGGTCCGAAATCTGGATAATTTTTTGCCCAAAAATTACAATATCTGACCGACACGGTCGGAAAATTGAAGAAATTTTTGCCCAGAAATTACAATTTCCGACCGAATCGGTCGGCTAGCTCAAAAAATCTTTTTAAAGAAAATCTTCTGTGCGATCGATATTCGTCCGACTGTTGGTCGAAATGTCGGACCGAGTCGATCGGACGCATTTGTGTAACCACCCATTATTCGACCGTTGTGTTTGATTGGACATGAGTCAGCTAGCCGACCGTTGTCCGACCATATTGGCGGTCGGAAAACACTTTTTTTTTCTAGTAGTGAAACAAAGATTCAGTTGGTTGAATGATAACTAACAGTTACACTCATATGACTATACATATTATAGTACTTTCCCCATAGGTGGGAAATATCTTCAACCAGGGTCAGACCAGAAGTCATTTATATACAAACGCTATAACTACAGACAAGTAAAAGCTAGATATTCCTGCACCAGGTAGTAGTGGACACAAAGGTACCACTATTTTTTAGTGTTAGGAACATGATACACTGGGTCAGTTGAGTCATTTGCAAACTGTCTTCAGTCTCTTGGCAGCTTGCACAAAGCCCACAATAACCTGCAACTCGTCCAATTGCTTCACGCGTAAAAAGTTCATCCGACGGTCAGTAGTGCATTGAAAGAGAAAAAGTAAAATAAAATATAAAAGCACTATTATACATGCAAGCAAGACTAATAGTTTGTTCTCCAGAGTAGAGGCAGATGGGTCATCTTATCTATGGATTCAACTGAGCCTTTAAGTTTTATAAGTACAATGAATTTACTGCTCAAGGTTGAAAAATGGAAGTAGCGTGAACTAATTGCAACACACTGAGATAAACTAACCATTGGTAGTTGCAGAAATGTGTAAATTAAATAGTAGGACATGACACTAAGGACTTGACAAGGAAACTTCTCGTCATGATAATAAGCAGAACAACATCAAGACACAAGTAAAAAGAAAGTACCTGCGAAGTGAAATGTCTCTGGACAACATCAATTAGTTGCTCCTTAGAAGGGTTAGGTATTGCTTCCATCTAACCTAAAGAGTGGTTAGTGAGGGAGTTAATGAAGTCAATGGCACATGATGAGAACAAGATTTATCATATATTTATCTACTTACAAGGTTCAACTGTCACCAATATCTCCATAATGCAGTCATCTCAAGTTTTCTTAGGTCAACCTTCTGTCGTAGTTATAGAATTTGAAAGAGTCAACAAGCAGTTACATACTAATCTTCACAAAGTATTTAGGCAGGAACAACTGCAATAGAAAAGTAGTGAATAGTATCTAAATTTGAAATCACATAACCAAAACTTGCATACCATAGAGCCTTGAGGGATTGAAATCGATCCCCTCAATTGTGAGTCACCTGAAAAAGATCGCTCTTGGTCTTGTCAGATGATCTGGATGATTTATGTTTCCGATGCCTTGATCTATGAAGCTTTTGAGTATCATCGAATGCTAAAGAGATAGCAAAGTAACATATTGTGTTAGCTAAAATACAATAATCACATAAGGAAAAACGTAACTAGCTGCAGCAACAAAATCTAGAAAGTGTATGAACAGAATCAAGTCATAAAATAACCGTGACAACATAAAAAGCAAATTATCAGAGAATTGGTGATATAAAAAACATACAGATGCTGGGACAAGAAATTACACCAAAATGCTTGAACATCTTCCAAAAAAAGTTGATAACCTTTTTTGCATAAAAATTGCTCTAAAAGCAAGAAAAGTAAGCTTGACAGCTATCATTTTCAATTTATCATAACAAACGACACCTTAATGATTCATCTATAACTTGTGACTTACCCATATCTGAACTATTCCACAGCACATTTTCAAATTCAAGGTCGTAATCATCCTCATTACCAGAAGGAGCTTCAATCACACTTGAACGCATTCCTCTATAGTTTCACCTCTATTCCATTTGTAAGAACCTTCAATTATTTTTAACACAGTTAGATTTACAGAAAAAAAAAAAAAAGGCAAAAATGTTTCAACAGATGCAGCACTACATCTTCTTTATTCAGTACAAAATACTTAATTTCAAGAAGAAACCAAAAAGAATAAAAAAATAACAGTCATTTGCATTAGGCAATTTCCCAAGAAATAAGAAATAATCAAGTAAATCATATAATATGCATACAGCTAAATACATTGACCACTTAAGATTTACATCAGGTAAGAACCAAATTATGACGAGGTTATTCAAGACGATCAAGATTCTTGTAATGTGGAAAAGCTGGTAGACTAGAACTCAAATATCAGAGACTATCATAAACAATTATTTCCAGTTGTCAATGAACAATATAAGAAGCTGGCGCGTACAATTATATTCTGAGACAATAAACTCAATGTGGATACTTATTAAGAACAGATTATATGTGCATCAGCCATCATGGCACAATATATGATCAGTGTAATAGCAGCAAACATATAAACCCTAGTCAGGACCACATAAATACTCTTCATTTTCTTCCTCTCATTTTTTTTTCTTTTTTCTTTTTTTGGTTGGGGAGGGGGAGGGGGTGGGGGTGGGGTGGGGGTATCTTGTCCTACTTATAGGTCAGCAAAACATGTTTAACATAATTAAATTAGTAAAATCCAAGCCTCCATTAATAATTTATATGCTAAGATCATGAGAGTCTGACACAACTGACAGAAAATATCCACCAGAACATCCTTAACCACTAGATCTATCAATTAAAAGAACTAACTCGGCATCAACAAATTAAAACATGAGATAAATTTTCTTTTAAAGATCACATGAATTTCAAGTACCGACAAAAAACAGAAGAATCTTTCCCTAAACAGAATCAAAGATGGAAACTTTCTGAGTTAAAGATATCAAAATACTTAATCCCCTCAACAATAAGACACTATAATATAAGTTTAAAAAAACCCAAGATTCTAATTTTATTCAAATTGCTTTAAACCCCCCCCCCCCCCCCAAAAAAAAAAAAACAAACCCTAAGCAGAAATTTGATCAAGATTCAAGACACTAAATTTAATTTTTTTTTTTGGCAGATCGGTGCGCAAAGTATCCGCATTCAGAACTAACTCATTGCGTTGTAAGACTAAAATAAACCACCAGAAATTACCATACCAAATAAAAAAGTACAATGATCTGAGAAACTTGTTAACACAGATCCAGGAATTACAGATGAATTCGAGGATTTGTAAGCTGATGATGGACTTAACAGAGAAGTCCGAGCTAAGACTATGATGAAGAGGTAGAGATGGAGTCAAGAAATATAGAAGGATTTTTATTGATGATTGTAATATAATCTCTCACATGTATTTATACCCTAACAATGATATAGTAATTAATGGGCATATACAATACACAAAAGTAATCCCTCCTAAAAGACTAAGATTCCTCTAGCTAACATAACTACCTAATTGCTAACTAACTCCATGTACCATCCTTCTTTCCCACCAAAATTACAGGTGATGCAAATGGGCTACAGCTAGGCTGAATTGTTCCTTGTTCTAGCATTTTTTGTACTAGGCTCTAATGATATCTTTCTTAACAGCAGGGTACCTATAAGGTCTTTTACTGATTCGCTCAGTCCCAGGTTGCAAATCAATTTTGTGATCAAAAACACCTCTAGATGCTGGTAGTGTAATAGGCTCTTCAAACAACTCACTGAATTCACTTAGCAATTTTGAAAGCTTAGGATCCTTATCAGTAGTTTCCTTGGCTTCAAGAGAGTACCACAGCCCTATACAACTACCACAAGGCATTACTTGAATACTTAGCAGCACCAGAAACTTTGATTTGATTTCCGGCACATCTTAGGACTTGCCTCTTCCCTTGATACTTGAATTCCATGATAAGAGACCCAAAGTTCATTTTGATATCCCCTAGAGTTAATAATCACTGCACTCCTAGCACTACATCACATGAACCCAGTGGTAATAACAAAAAATCAGATGTGAATTCAACTCCTTGCAATAGCTAAGGAAGCCGACACCCTCTATCAACCTTCATCATGTTTCCATTAGCAACAGCTACTACCTGAGGGGTAGTAGGATGAGTAAGACACCCCAACTGATTAACCAATTCTTCATCTATGAAGTTATGGGTATTCCCACTATCTATCAATATGTGTAATGGTTTCTTAGCATGGTAACTAGTGACTCTCATGGTTTTGAACCCCAATGATTGAAATGACCTTAGGCAGTCGTTTCACGAGTTAGGACTCCGATTGGTGTGTGGATAATTTTAAAATATTCATAAGGTCCATTAGGACCTGTCTGTAAAATTTGAGCTAAATCGGACCTCGTTTGGTAAGTATCAGAAGAAGGTTTTAGTTTTCGTTAGCGATAAATTTTAAAAAGAGGTTTTTGAGCTTGATTTTGGCGAATGAGCTCCGATTCAAAATACGAAAGCGCCGTTAGGTCCGTATGATTATTTTTTACTTGTGTGAACTTTCAGAAGTAAATTTCAAGGTCGTTCGGATAGTTTTTGCTAAAATACCAAAAGTTAAATAATTTGATCTTTTTTCGGTTAATTCGCATCTTGAGTTTCGGGAATTCGATTTGAGATCTGCCTTAGCGAGTATGTCACATAAATTTTGTATAACTTGTATGCAAATTTTAGAATTATTTCGAATTTCGTAGGGTTCCGTTTTAATTTTCGTTACGAAAAGAAAGAAAAGAAAATATAAAAAGAAAAGAAAAATAAAAGAAAGATAAAATAAAAGATGTAAGGCGGTGGAATCCTTTTAGGCTATATAAGGCAAAAATCGAACAGAAACAGAATAAGGAAACGTTATCGCAGATAAAGAGAAACATCCAGGTAATGGCGTTAATCCATTATTTCAGTTTATTACGTATATTTGAATATATTTTAACGGTAAAAATTGGGATATTAGACATCATTTTAATAAGTTAATTGATAGTTTAAAGGGCCAATTGGATCTCGATAATGGAATTGATTATATATTCGTAGTCAGGGAGTTATGGGAAACCCATAAATGTAATTTATTTAGGGTTTGGTTATGTGACTTTGAACTCTGTACATAGGCCTGGCCTGCATATTGCGTATGCGAATAAGGTATCAGGTTCCTAACTGGATTGCCCTAAGGTATGAGGAATAAAGCCTTTAGCGTAATTTGATATAATTTTCTGCTTATTGAATAGAGCGGGATCGTTTGGCAGTGAACCCAAAGATAATGCGGTTGTTGAATAGCATTGCTAGCTTTGGAACAAGGTAAGTATTTGTATTCATTTCTTTGGAGGCCCTTGGCCTTGTGGATATTCTACCATGTGTTCCTTACGTGGGTAGCTGCCGATAGGTGTACTCATGACGCCTTATCTTTTAATTTACGTTGTATATTATATGTATGCCCTGTTGTTGGTATTGCATTGAGCATATAAGCATTGTACTCTGGTTTTGAGCATTGCATATACTTCCCAGTAATCGATAAGAGTCCCGAGCTGGTGAAGAGTCATCATTGCATATACTTCCCAGTAATCGATGAGTGTCCCGAGCCGGTGAAGGGTCATCATTGCATATACTTCCCGGTAATTGATGAGAGTCCCGAGCCAGTGAAGGGTCATCATTGCATATACTTCCCGGTAATCGATGAGATTCCTAAGCCAGTGAAGGGTCATCATTACATATACTTCCCGGTAATCGATGAGAGTCCCGAGCCGGTGAAGGGTTATCATTGCATATACTTCCCGGTAATCGATGAGAGTCCCGAGCCGGTGAAGGGTCATTATTGCATATATCTCCTAGTAGACGATGAGAGTCCTGCACCGGAGATATGTATCAGGCATATGTGACTGCATTGCATCGTACCGCATTCATCCCATCTCATTGCACCGCATACTGACTATTGTGTATATTGTGTTGTGTTTTATGTATGCGGTATGTATACTATGTTGTGGACATATCTCAATTTGCCTATATATTTTTTGCTCGTATCTTGGGTTGCACGTCGCAACAGTATAAATATATGGATCCGGTTGCACGCCGCAACAGTATAAATATATGCATCGGGTTGCACGCCGCAACAGTATAATATATGGATCGGGTTGTATGCCGCAACAGTATAAATATATGGATCGGGTTGCACGCCGCGACAGTATGAATACATGGACTAGGTTGCACGCTGCGACAGTATGAATATATGGATGGGGTTGCACGCTGCGACAGTATGAATATATGGATCGGGTTGCACGCTGCAACAGTATGTATTTCTTATTATTGATATGTTGGGGATACTTAAAAACCTATATGTTCTGTCTATACTATTTCATACGTGTTTCCAGTTATTATCTGGCTCGGCCTTTTTATAATTTAAATAAGAAGAATTTTGTTTATCCGTTTCTTTTCTTCCTGGCTAGCTATCCTATTCTTTGAGGTGGCTAGTCTGCCCCACTTATTGAGTCATTTTGAGTCATCCTTGTTTGTTGTTTGTTTCTTGTCTATCTATTTCGTTTCGGCAAGTTTGTTCCAGTATTGAGTTCGCCACATTGTGAAGAAGCGAAGACGACTTCAGCTGTCAGGTTAAGCCAGCTTTTATTCAGGATGGCCAGCAGTTTTATATTTATTATTTCAGTTACATTTTGCTCCCTTCGGAACGTATACGTCTTCTTTTGTACTCTTATATGTCTAGTCTGGATAGCCCTAAACCTAGTATGTTGGGTAGTTAGCTGTATATTCTTTTTTACAGCTTAGAGGTATCAGTATATCTGTGTTTTTTTTAGTCCTGTTCTTATTTATGAGTTGGATTTATATTCATTTTCCTAATTCAGTTGTTAAGGGTTCACCCGACGGGTCTAGGGGAGGATGTCGGGTGCCTGCACGACCTAGCCAAAAATTCGGGTCATGACAGTTGGTATCAGAGCCCAGTTTAATGTTTATCCAGACTAAGACAGTGTCTAGTAGAGTCTCGATGATGGGTACGTAGACGTTCGTACTTATCTACGAGAGGATATGACGGCAATTAGGAAGTTTCACTTCCTTCTTTTCTGATCGTGCGTCGATCTGGGATACGAAAATATTTTTCTTAATTCCTTCTTAGTAATTGTAAACCCTCGTGCGACAAATTAGCAAGGGGTAGGAGTTCAGGATGAAGTAGTCTAGCCTGGGCTATATCTACTCAAGCAACGAGAGTTGTGGATCGTGCTGACGATCCAGTTGTGTAGGCCTCAGCTGTACGAGCTCGCAATGGGCTAGGGAGCAAGGCCTTGTGATTCCCCTAGCTCTCTATGATGCTTTTACGAGAATTTTAGCGACGCAGATACCGCAAGAACCCATTATTCGCTAGGCAGCTTATCAGGTTGTCGCGGATGGAGACATTCGGTCTCAGGGAGCTCCTGTTCCAGTCCCTGATGTTGCCCCAGTAAATTATGTTCTAGAAGCAGCATGGGTTGTGCCTCTAGTTATTTTGGCTGGTTAACTAGCCCGAGTAATGGCTCGGTCCGAGTATCTGAAGAGGCTGCATTATTCTACCTAATTGAACCTTCTGATTTTCTTAGGCCATGCATCAAATAATCCCTGTGTTAGTTTTTTTAAAAATACAATGATGACAGCGTATCCTTCAGGCTCTTGATTATGTCGGGTGGTATGGTGTTGATTATTCTGCTTTCCAGTTTCAGGGGTCCAGCCTTGAATTTGTGGACTGCTGTCTTATTAGCTAACTTGGTTCGATTTTTCTTCTAGATTCGTGGAAAAGTTCCTTTCGTGCAGTGAGTGAGATGAAAAGAGTCGCCAATTCGAGTGGATTGGATAGGGTAGCTTGTCGGATTTTATAATATGAGATTAAATTATCTAGGAAGGCCGGATATGCTCCACATCTAGTTCATGAGCCTTCTAAAAAGGTTCAAAGATTTGTTGATGACCTTTCCCCTTCCTTAAGGTCTTCTAATCTCTAGACGGCTCGAGAGATTAAGGTCGGGACTTCAGTTGATGTTGTTGTTGATATTGCTCAGAGGTATGAGGCATACCATAAGTTGAAGCGGGGGAGCACGAGATCTTACGGCCCTAGTGGGCACCATGGTACCTTGTTTGGAGGTAAGCGTTCTGATTATTTTGGGAGGTCACCTGCCAGGTTATCTCAGCTTTTAGAGCATGATTCTCACAGTGCGCGAGTAGTTCATCAAGATTAGACTCAGTTTTCTCTTTGTAGCTATCAATAATCTGTCCTACTTCCATTTTCAACGGAAATGTGTTATCATTGTCATGAGTCTAGTTATCCTTTGAGGAGTTTTCTTTACTTCGGCAAGTAGGCAGTCGTCCTTTCTCTCGTCATCAGGCACCTGCACGGTTGCAGGGGATTTCATTTAGATGTTAATCATCCATAAATATTCCACCATTCGACAGAGGTTCAGAGTGCGGTGGCAGTGGTTTTTTCAGAGGTGATTATTACGGTAGTGGCTCAGCTCAGCTGTAGAGGCAGTTCTATGAACTGCCAATCCGACAAGATGCTGAAGCATATGATATAGCAAACCCAGGGATTTCTTCTTCTCTTATATGTGAATAAGATTTGATTCTTCCGATCGATCTGGAAATGGTTTGTCTTATCATATTTCCATGGTTTCCTTGGATGTTGTTTTTATTAAGAATCGGTAGTGATAGAGGGGTGGGCTTCTGGTATGATTTATTCCTAGCATTTGTGAGACCCTACTAATTGATCTGGCTTAAATGTGAGAAATTTTGGAGTTAGTGTCGGTATTGTTTGCTTGGCATCTTGTTGTGCCACCTTTTGTTATTATACCAAGTTAGTCTACCTCTCCCTTTGGAATTCAATGTTGGTACGATGATGGGACTCTTATTCGTCATCATAAGCAAGTGTCATTGTTTCTTCCGGTGTAAAATGATTACTACGTAATAATTCGATTTACGTGTCTCCTCTTGGTTCGAGGTGCTAGTAGAGTCATGTTATTCTCTAAGCTTGCCTCGGCTATAACAGGGTTTTCTGGTAATTGTTGGAGTTTCCTTCTAATAGGAAGATTAAATTGACATAGATGTTAGTCCATAATGCTTATTTAATGTTTATCTCTTCAATTGCGATTCTTTGATTAGCCTGACTCGAAAGTAGTGTAGCTCTGGGAGCCAAGCAAATAAAAAAGATGAGCTTTATGAGTTAATGCTCTAAGTTGAGGAGTCTTTCTCCAATACTGAATGCTAATATTAAATCTCTAAGATGTTGTTGAAGCGTAAGCTAATTCTTTGTTTCTTCGACCTGTTCTATATCGAAAAGTATATCGAGGAGGTGATCATCGCCAAAATTATGTTAATCCATCCAGAGTCCCGTATATCTTTGTTCCGACAATGTAGAACTCTCCTCTCATGATCGAGGAAAGGCCAATTTAGTCCGAATAATCTGCGCGGTGGTATTATGATATTATCCAGCTATGTTTTTATCCAAGAGTTTGATGTGGGCATATAATTCTGATCCTGTAATAAGAAGATAATGCCGGTGGAGAAGTTTATGAAGGTCGTGCAAGTTTTTTTGTTATCTGTGTGAATTTTTCTTTAGACTCAAGCTCGTTCGAGGACGAACGAGAGTCTAAGTGGAGGAGAATGAAACGACCTTAGGTAGTCGTTTTGGGATTTAGGACTTCGATTGGCATGCAAATAATCTTAAAATATTCATAAGTTCCATTAGGACCTGTCTGTAAAATTTGAGCTAAATCGGACCTCGTTTGGTAAGTATCGGAAGAAAGTTTTAGTTTTCGTTAACGATAAATTTTAAAAAGAAGTTTTCGAGCTTGATTTTTGCGAATGGGCTCCAATTCAAATCCGAAAGCACCGTTAGATTCGTATGATTATTTTTGACTTGTGTGAACTTTCAGAAGTAAATTTCGAGGTCGTTCGGATAGTTTCCGCTAAAATGCCGAAAGTTAAATAATTTGATCTTTTTCTGGTTAATTCGCATCTTGAGTTTCGGAAATCCGATTTGACATCCCCCTTAGCGAGTATGTCATATAAATTTTGTATAACTTGTATGCAAAAATTGAAATTATTTTGGATTTCGTAGGATTTCGTTTCAATATTTAATAGGAAAAGAAAAAAATATAAAAGAAAAATAAATGAAAATAAAATAAAAGATGTAAGGGTGGAATCCTGTTAGCCTATATAAGACAAAAATCAAACAGAAACAGAATAAGTAAACGTTGCCGCAGAGAAAGAGAAAAATACCAGAAAATGAGAAAAGAAAGGAAAACGAGCAGGAAAATACTAGAATTTTTACCCTGAAACGTCCAGGTAATGGTCTTAATCCATTATTTCAGTTATTACATGTGTTTAAATATATTTTACCGATAGAAATTGGGATATTAAACATCATTTTAATAAGTTAAATTGATAATTTAAAGGGTCAAATGGATCCCGATAATGGAATTGATTATATATTTGTACTTACGGAGTTATGGGCAACCCATAAATATAATTTATTTAGGGTTTGGTTATGTGACGTTGAACCCTGTACATAGGCCTGGCCTGTGTATTGCGTATGTGTATAGGGTATCAGATTCCTAACCGGATTGCCCTAAGATGTGAGGAATGAAGCCTTTAGCGTAATTTGATATATTTTTCTGCTTATTGAATAGAGCGGGATCGTTTGGCAGTGAACCCAAAGATAATACGGTTTTTGAATAGCAGTGCTAACTTTGGAATAAGGTAAGTATTTGTATCCATTTCTTTGGCGGCCCTTGGCCTTGTGGATATTCTACTACGTGTTCCTTACGTGTGTGGCTGCCGATAGGCGTACTCATTACGTCTTAGCTTTGAATTTACATAGTATATTATATGTTATGCCCTGTTGTTGGTATTGCATTTAGCATATAAGTAATGTACTCTTATTTTGAGCATTGCATATTCTTCCCGGTAATCAATGAGAGTCCGGAGCCGGTGAAGGGTCATCGTTGCATATACTTCCCGGTAATCGATGATAGTCTCGAGCTGGTGAAAGGTCATCATTGCATATACTTCCCGGTAATCTATAAGAGTCCCAAGCTGGTGAAGGGTTCATCATTGCATATACTCCCCGGTAATCGATGAGAGTCCCGAGCCGGTGAAGGGTCATCATTGCGTATACTTCCCGGTAATCGATGAGAGTCCCGAGCCGGTGAAGGGTCATCATTACATATACTTCCCGGTAATCGATGAGAATCCCAAGCTTGTGAAGGGTCATCATTGCATATACTTCCCAGTAATCGATGAGAGTCCCGAGCCGGTAAAGGGTCATTATTGCATATATCTCCTGGTAGACGATGAGAGTCCCGCTCCGGAGATAGGTATTAGGCATATGTGACTGCATTGCGTCGTACCGCATTCATCCCATCTCATTGCATCGCATACTGACTATTGTGTGTATTGTGCTGTGTTTTATGTATGCGGTATGTATACCATGTTGTGGACACAGTTTGCCTATATATTTCTGGCTCGTATGCTGGGTTGCATGCCACAACAGTATAAATATATGGATTGGGTTGTACGCCGCAATAGTATTAATATATGGACTGGGTTGCACGCTGCAACAGTAAATTTATTAATCGAGTCGTACACCGAAACAGTATAAATATATGGATCGGATTACACGACGCAATAGTATAAATATATGGATTGGGTTTCACGCCGCGACAGTACAAATATATGGACAGGGTTGCACGCTGCGACAGTATGAATATATGGATCGGGTTGCACGCTGCGATCCATATCGGGTTGCACGCCGCAACAGTATGTATTTCTTATTTTTGATATGTTCGGGATATTTAAAAACCTATAAGTTCTGTCTATCTTTTGTCTTGGTTGTTTACTATGATTTTATGATTCAATACATGTTTCTGGCTCGGCCTTTTTATAATTTAAATAAGAGGAATTTGGTTTATCTGTTTCTTTTCTCCCTGGCTAGCTATCCTATTCTTTGAGGTGGCTAGTCTACCCCTCTTATTGAGTCCTTTTCACTCACCCTTATTTGTTGTTTGTTTCTTGTCTATCTATTGCGTTTCGGGGGGTTCGCTCCAAGATTGAGTTCGCCACGTTGTGAAGGAGCGAATACGACTTCAGCTGTCAAGGTGATCCAACTTTTATTCAGGATGGCCACTAGTTTTACGTTTATTATTTAAGTTGTATTTTGCTCCCTTAGGGAGGTATCTGTCTACTTTTGTACTCTTAGATGTCTAGTCTGGATAGCCCTAAACCTAGTATTTTGGGTAATTAGCTGAATTTTTTTTTTTTGTACAGCTTAGAGGTATTAGTATATTTGTATTTTTTTTAGTCCTATTCTTATTTATGAGTTGGATTTATATTCATTTTCCTAATTCAGTTGTTAAGGATTCGCCCGACGGGTCTAGGGGAGGATGTCGGGTGCCTGCACGGCTTACTCGAAAATTCGGGTCGCGTTAGTGACCCATTCAAGGCATGCACAGATACAGCCATTTGTTCCCTTTGTGGGTCTAACTCAAGAGCTTGCTCTTCACTTTCTTCTTCTTGACCTGGTATCTCTTCCTGTTCTTCCACTTCAATAATATACAGCTGCTTAACATTCTTACACTTATGCCCTAGTACATACTTCTTATTGCAAAAGTAGCATAATCCTTTTGCCCTCTTATCATTCATTTTCTCCATACTCAAAGTCCTCCTATTTGTATTTCTAGGGCTGATTTGTAGTGTCATTTCTGAATTATTTATAAGGATAGTCATTTCTTAGGTTGGGTAAAAGTGGTTTGGATGGGTATTTATTGTCAAAAGCAGTTTTATATGCAGGTTTATGGTTGGTATTGGTAACAGATTGTCTATATTCCTTAACATTCTCTTCATTTAAGGATTCCTGCATCCTTTCCAGTTTATAAGCTTCATACAATGATTGAGGATTTGCCATTCTTACTGCCTTATTCAAGTGTGGTTTCAAACTAGCCAAAAAACAACTCAATGCATTTCCTGGTTCAATGTTAACCCTAGTAAGAATTCTATCCATCTTTATTTGATACTCTTGCACACTACCAATTTGGGTTATCTGTTTTAATTCTTCCATGGGGTCATCATAATCAGACCCAAATTTCTCTATTAATGCTAAAACATAATCATTCCAAGTAGGGGGTGTAAAGTACCTTCTAGTTCTCATGTAAGCTTGATGCCACTGTATTGCATCCCCCTCCATGTGTACTACTGCAATCTTTACTCTTTTACTTGGAGGAATATCATCAATGGCGAAAAATTGATCAACCTTTTAAAGCCAAGATCGAAGATCTTCTCCAGAAAACTTTGGGAACTCCAATTTAGAAAATCTTGAAAAATAGGAGTTATTAAAATGTGCAGGACTTTCTCTTTAGGAAAAAATCCATCGTCCCTTTCCTCTGAGTACCTATCAATAGAGGTACCAGGCTCTTTATCTCTTCAAGCATGAATTTCTTCTCCTTTGTTTCCCTTTGAATTACCCTGTTGTTCTTTCAATTCTCCTATTGTTTGGTCCAGCTTCTTCAATTGGGACACTTCCCCACTCAGAGAACCAGTTTCCCCAATTAGATTTTGCATCATCTCTTTTAATTCACTTACTTCAGTTAATGAACTCTAATTAGATTTTGAATTCTTCGCCATTGTTGCCGAGGAGCGTACAACTCTAATACCACTGTTAACACAAATCCAGGAATTACAGATAAATTCAAGGGTTTGTAAGCTGATGAGGGACTTAATAGAGAAGTTTGAGCTAAGACTATGATGAAGAGACAGAGATGGAGTCAAGAAATATAGAAGGAAACTGTATTTTTATTGATGATTGTAATAGAATCTCTCACAGGTATTTATACCCTAACAATGATATAGTAATGAATGTATATACAATACACAAGAGTAATCCCTCCTAACAGACTAAGATTCCTCCAGCTAACATAACTACCTAACTGTTAACTAACTCTACTGATAGGGCACTAACTGCTAACTGTTTCTACTGGCGTGGCACGTGAGCTATTTGAGTTCAGAATTCACATATCAAAACCACTCCAAGTAAAAAGGCAGAAATTACCACAACTTGGTGGACTAATCCTATGTTCTTTTAGACCTTAAACAAAAAAAATGAAAATTTTTAATCTTTAAGGAAAAGAAATTGAAACTTTATGATGTGAGAAATCAAAATACTTAATTACTCAAACAATGGTATACTAAGAAAAGCAAAACCCAAAGTCAGAACCAACCAAAACCAACATGCCCAATGCAATCCCACAAGTAGGGTCTGGCGAGGGTAGGCCGGCCTTACTCCTATCTTGAGAGAGGTAGAGAGGTTGTTTCTGATAGACCCTCGACTCAGGAAAGTGAAATTCAAACAAACCAATTGGGTAAAAATAGTGAGAAGAAATTACCAGCCAATGCCATCCACCAAGTCCAACAAATTTCTTGACAACACCTTGAAGACCTACAAGTATAAACTTTGTTATATTATTACCAGTCACTAAAACTTTTGTATAAGGTGCTAGTACTGTTATTTCTTCTTCATTGCTCTCTCCTCCATACCTCTGTTGTAACTGTGACACACTATGCACTGTATTCTCCACTACTTCAAGCATGCTTATACTTCTGCAAACAATGAGTTAAATATTCAGCTTAAAAAATGGGCCTATTAGAAAGATAAGACATTGTAGAATTTGAAAATAAAGTCTTGATTGAAAAAGCACTGGGAAAATGGGTAGAATTATGAAGTTTAAAGGAATGAAAAAACAGAGTTGTGTGTCTGTTTCTTAGTTTTTATTGATGGTAATAGTGAAGTAAAGAGTGTGAATCCTGAGGAGCAGAAATTTACCAATGGTGAAGTGACAAGTACTGCAGGAGGGTTCGTCAATCATAGGGGTTATGGGGCATTGATCGCACCCAACTACGCCCTATAAAAAGGACTAAGCAGTCGCAGCAAATATAGCTCGATACATAAAGTCCTGAATCCCACAGAGAACACTCAAAATCTAGTGGCTTATCAAACTAATTAATCTAACCAATTAATTTCGAGGTTTTGTATTTATATACTAGTTTCAATGTAACAAAAGTAAATAGCAAAGTATTAAGAAATAAATTAATCAAAGATTTAAAAATCTAGGACTGATCTATCCAACTCCTACCTATGTGTTAGAATAATGCTTTAACAAATTCACCTTGGTTCTTCCTATTGAACACTTGCTCCAAATTCACAACTATTCACCGTCATGTAATAGTTGGAGCTTTCAATAACCAATTTCCCAATTAATTAATGAAGATACATAGAACTATGAGTATAGTTCATAGTCAGGGTCAATGGTCACAAATCACCTTATTGACAACCTAAGAAATACCTTAGTTTTAGGTTGAAATATTACTAAGTGTTTAACTCAACCTATGAATCTATCCCTAGACACACAAAAATAATAGGAACAATCAATTAAGAGCCCTTCCAATTAATAGCAACCAAAACATAAACACTTAGATAGGAAGAATTCACCAGTTTCATTCATTAAAATAAATATTTATAACACATAGTAGTGGAGTGGTTCAATCAATCCTAGAATCGGTGAATTAGTCTCTCATATTCATGATAATCATGTTAATGTAATTCGTGAATAATTAAATTACAAAAATTAAGGAAGAATTTAGGAAAAACTCTATCTTTGAAGTCTCCAAAGTTCTAGCCTCCCTTTTTGCTTCTTTCCAACTGTAAAATTCATAATGGAGGCAAAAGAAGCTTTTATACCCTGTAGGAAACTAAGCAAAAATACCAAAAAGTCCTTATTTTTTTGCCCCACATCTTTGTGCTATGCATGGCACCCGCGTGCCACACGGACTAAATTTCTTCAGGCAATTCAGCTCGCGTGGTGCCCGCGTATTTGGCCTAAATGCGCTGAAAACTTTTCTCCACTCCTAAGAAAAGACTCTATTTCTTCCCATGTCACTCGTGAGGCACACGGATCACTTGAAATCTTTAACATCTTTACTTTTAACTTCGAAACTACCATTTTCTTGCTCAATTCACCATGTTCAAGTCCTACAACACCAAACAACTCAATTAGTATCAATTTTTGATAATTTTCCATATAGACTCTTAAATTAACTATCATAACATGGTAAAAACACCTCAAATTATAGGTAAACTAGCCAAATATCACAACCCCACACTTAGAGTTTTGCTCGTCCTGGAGCAAAGAAGAAGAATACACAGAAAGCAGACAAGGCATCAAGAGTAGATAAGGACTTTTGACAAACAAGTTGACAAAACTCACCCATGAAATTCAAACACCCTTTCTTTTGGTCATAGTCAAGTATTGAAAGTAGAAACCTATAGACCACTCAAGTTCCAATGTACCTCACAGAAAGAAAATGTCACCAAACATACAACATATGATTTCAAGAGAAATTGTGGCATATCAAATATCGAACACTCTCACACTCACAAAGAAATTTCTCATGTCTCACAAAAAAGTACCATAGGCTTGCCCATTTTGTTGTTACCCACTAATGTAAGGGTCTCAATCAAAAGTCAAGTAGGACTTTTACATAACTTGTAATGTTGGCTTGGGGTAAGGTGTGGTATACTTTTAGGTATATAGTGACTAAATCTTCCCCTATACACTTTAAACATCACTCACTACCAATTTCCCTCACCTTTTCATATAATTGTAGCACTTCCCAATGACTTTTTTTTTCACATCCACTTTCCCTTCTTTTATCGCTTCCTTTCTCTTCATTTATCCATCAATTCATTCTCTCTTTTTTTTCTCTTTGCTATTTTTGATTTTTTTTTCACTTTTCTCTTCTTTATACACGAGGAGAATATCAAGTATTTTCTTCCTTCATTCTTTTGCAACTTTCTTCCCAGGTATACAACTCTTATTAATAACTCACCATCTTTCCAAAGACACAACCTAAAGTAATTAAGGGGGAGATGGGTAACAAAAGAGGTACAAAGCAAAATGGATAGGGCTTGTAATTCAGGTTGCCAAAGAAAAGGTCAGTAGGCTCAAATTGGGGACTCTAAGGAATATGTTCATTAGGTAGGCTAATTTGGGAACTGGCGGGCCAAAGATGGCCTACTTTCATTCTTAAGATCAAGACTACCTAGGATTTCGCCTTAAACAACAAGCATGGAAAGTTCTGGACTTAACATAAAACAATGAGAAGTATACAAATAAACTCACCACACACTGTACATGGAACTCAAAGATCAATTCAGTTTCACCTTGCAATACTTCACTATGTACTAAAAAAGGATGTTCAAAAATATGTAGGTAGTTCTAGCTAAGGGCTGCCTTTCGAATTCCTCACTTCTCTCTTTTTCTGCCTAGTCTCCATTTTTCCTCTTTCTGGGCTCTTCTTAGGCATTTTTTTTCTTTATATATATACACACATATATATATATATATATATATATATATATTAATTATTATCTACCTACAGACTGCCTGGTTCAGCATAAATAACTCAATGGGAAAGAACCAAGGCTATGAAAACTCAAAGAAATTATTGATATACTAAGAAATAACTAAGCTAAATATTAACTTTAATATCAATGAACTACTAAATACTCATAATACTATTCTTTTACAGGCTATGAATATTCAAGATATTACAGGCTCAACAAAAACTAGAAAACAAGAAATAAATCAAAAACTGTCAAGTGACAAAAAAATATGAAAACATACTAGAATAAACAAGTACCCACACAAATAGCAAACCAAATATCAATTTAAATCATGGTGTCAAGAACCCAGTAAACCCAAATATGCAATCACAATAACTAAATCAAACCTGCCCTCGCGGTTAATAAACCCAACAACAGTCGCTACGGCAAGAAATACCTCTGTATAGCAATGCAACAAAATATGGCAACATAGCACCTGTTCAATTTCATGCCCAGAAATCATATGTATAGCAGCAGATAATAGTACAATATTCAAGCAAAAAAACTGAATTTCATAGCCTTGTAAGCACATACCAATTTTTGGAATCACCTACCATATAATGCTCAAACTTGGAGTCACATAACAAACAATAGCAAGAGAAGAGGGGGCTGGAATTATAAGGTCCGACCAGACTGGTGGAACCCTAGGAACGAGAGGGGAACGATGGGTTTAACGGGAGGGGTAACGAGAATAGGTAAGAACAGGGGTGACGGAACAGGAATGAGGAGAGAGAGAGAGAGAGAGAGAGAGGTGGCGACATAGAGAAATTTATGAGGAGAAGCATACGTGAAAGCCTGTGGTTGTGGCGATAGTGTGCGGCGTGCGATGGTGGTGGCGTGCAACAACAAGTGCTACGGGGTAAAGGGTTTGGGGGGAAGGTTGTGCGTGACTGAGTTTGGGGGAAGGGAAATTGGGTAAGGGAATAAGCTGTTTGTAAGTTTAAAATTTGAATTGGGTCGGGTTAATAGGGGAGCGGGTCGGGTCACAATTAAAAGCTACTTATGTGACTTTTTTTATCCGCGTGGTGGCCTCGTTTATGCGTCTCCCTGCTATTTTGTTTAACTCACCCAAAAAACTTTCTCGTGACAATCTCGTGGCACGAGATTTAAATGCTCCTCAGGCCAAATATCCCGCGTGGTACTAGCATGCCACGAGCTCCAGTGTCTTCCTTATTATTATTTTTTTCTTAATAGTTACTCACCTCGCTTCATGCCATTTTTTAGCTTGCTCATCTGGATTCACTTCGCATATTCCACGAACTTTGCAACTGTCAATTAATCCTACAAAAATCAATCAAACATTAATTCTCTATAATTAAAATTAAAATTAGTAAAACGTAAATACGAACTAAAATCGTGGGTTGCCTTCCACGCAGCGCCTTATTTAATGTCGTGGCACGATTATTTTTATATTTTTTTTATTTTTTTGTTTACCATTACAAACACGGGTTGCCTCCCGAGAAGTGCCTTATTTATAGCCATGACACGACATTATGCAAGCTTCAATTACTCGTAAAAGTACAAGACAGAGATCACCTTGACATTTTCTTCCATTCCGTAGTAACTTTTCAACCTTTGCCCATTTACCTTAAATCGTCTTGAACCATCCTCAATCTCCACTTCCACAGCTCCATAAGGTGCCACTTGCACAACTTTAAATGGTCTAGACCACCTCGACTTAAGCTTACCAGGGAACAAACGAAGTTAAGAATAATAAAGCAGTACCTGTTCATCCGGCTCAAAGCTCCTATTTATTATCCTCTTGTCATGCAAGTTTTTCATCATCTCCTTGTATAATCTTGCACTCTCATAAGTGTTAAAGCATCTCTCCTTAATTACCTTTACTTTTGCTTTATCAACCTCAATCCCCCCACTTGACACTTGGTGTCCTAAGGCTATCCTCTCTTGCACCATAAAATGGAACTTCTCCCAGTTGAGCACAAGGCTGGTTTCAATAAAAAATTTCTAACACTCTCTAAATTAGTCAGATATTCATCTAAAGAGTTACCTACAAGAGAGAAGTCATCCATAAATACTTCCATAATATCCTCCACCATGTTCGTAAAAATAGCCATCATGCACCTTTGAAAGGTGGTTTGCGCATTACATAAACCAAAGGGCATTCTTTGAAAAGCAAAGGTGCCATAGAGACATGTGAAGGTAGTTTTCTCTTGCTCCTCAGGGGAAATATGAATCTGGTTATACCCTGAATAACAATCTAAGAAGCAAAGATGGGACCTCCCTGCCAATCTGTCAAGCATCTGATCAATAAAGGAAAGGGGGAAATGATCTTTCCTAATGTCTTTATTCAACTTCCTATAGCCCATAGAAATTCGCCAGCATACAGTTCTAGTGGGGATTAGATCATTATTTTCATTTTTAACCACAATCATCCCACCTTTCTTTGGCACACACTGGACTGGACTTACCTATTGACTATCAGAAATTGCAAAGATAATACCTACATCCAGCCACTTTATTATTTCTTTCTTGACTACCTCTTGCATGTTTGGGACTAGCCTTCTTTGATGCTCTATTAAAAGGTTTAGCACCCTCCTCCAATAGAATCTTGTGCATGCAAAAAGCTGGGCTTATTCTCTTGATGTCAGCAATAGTCCATCCAATCACCTGCTTGCACTCCTTCAAAACCTGCACCAACCTTTCGACCTGCGCATCTGACAAACTAGATGAGATAATAACAGGCAAAGTAGAGTTAGGTCCCAGGAAAATATATTTCAGGTGCTCGGGCAATGGTTTGAGCTCCAACTGATGGGGCTCCTCTATAGATGGTTTTGCAGGTGATGCTATCCTATTAGCCAAATCAAGTGGCTCAAATCCTGGTTCTCTATGCCAAAACCCGCGCCCTTCTAAGGCCAATATAGTCTCCTTTCATTCCTCGCCATCAAGGATGTACAAATTAATCAGAAAACCTCTAGTGGGTCATGAGGTTGGTAAGGCTCATCCTCCTCAAAGTCATCCACCTCTAAAACACTAGCCATGGAATAATTAGCAAACTCACTAGGTCTTCTCATGGATTTTTCGACATTAAATGTCACCCCCTCATCATTTAACCTCATCTTCATCTCACCAGCCTCACGGTCTATAATAGCCTTCCCCGTAACAAGGAATGGCTTCCCTAAATAATAAGGGTCTCCTAATCAACTGCACAATCAAGAATTACAAAGTCTATGTTGACACCCAATTTTGTCCCTCCATTTTTCGCAATTTGGCTATATTTAATTAAAATCGATAATAGTAAATTTTCAAATAAAACTGCATTAGATGACATGCATTTTGCGTGTGTAAAATTATATTTTATTTATAATATTATTTAATTGTGACTATATTACGTAATTGCATTCATTTAGACTATTTTCTAAAATACGTGTGCTATTTGTAATTTAATACATTACGATATCATTTAATAATTATTTGTGGCTACTTATATCTAATTAGTATTATTTGTTGTCATCTATATTTATTTATAATTAAATATATTTATTTATAATTATCTACATAATTATTTACAAAATTCCTTATTTTATACCAATTATTTGTATTTATAAGTATTTTAATTAAATATTAGCCATTTTGCTTATTTTTACAATTCCATTTCCACTATATACAGTCCACGTCATCACGTTTTGTCCACGTGTACACCACCTAAGCTTCACATAAGCTTACACCTCACCAAATACATTTTTAGCACGAAGTACTACTCTCTAAAGCACGCGTACAACTCACTTCTGCACGCAGTACAACCCCTTAAAGCACCCACTTATCTACTTCATTATATATATACTACTTATACACACACACCCACACGCCTATGTGGACAGATCTGCACCGTTCGTTCGTTTAATCCAACGGATCACATTAAATCTCCTAGTTACAACTATACACACACACCCCACACAAAACCCTAAACACATTATTCCCTCTCTCCCCAAAACTCATCAGCCGCCGATCCCATTTCCCTCTCTCCCTTTTTGCTCGTAACCCGTCCAGGTTCCACCAGTCCCCCGTCTTCTCCTCCGCCATCAATGCCGTGACATTCTCCCTCGTCCTATCTCTGATTACACGGGACAAATCTCCCTTTCCTTTGCCTCGTGAATCCGAAATAGGAACAAGGGATAGGGTACGAATCCCTTCAAATCCGGCACCTACAAATTGAGATTGGAACGGATTCTACACACACAAGGCAAGTTATCAAGGATTTGAACTCAAAATATTGAGAAAAACACAAATGAATCGGGTCAATCTTGACCCGACCCGACCTAGATTCAAAACGGTAAACTTTTTCCTTTTGTGTGATAAATTTTCTGTCTAGATTCACAATCGCATTTAGTAGTCTAATTCTATTTTGGTTCATTAGCATGATGACATGATATATACATTTAAATCTGATTCTAGTTTGCTTTCCAGAATACCTGTGTGAATCTTGTCTATATACATGTCGATTCTCTTCCTTTATCTTGGTACAAACTGATTTAGTTCATGATTTGGTGCCTAAGAAATTGAGATGCTGATTTGCCATTTCATTTAAAGGGATTAGGACTGATTTCCTTTGCATATGCAATTTGAGTTATGTATTCCCTTTATTGGATAGACTGATTGTAAGGGTAATTGATCATGTTACCTTTGTTAAAATGGGCTAGTAGAACCAGCCATAGCGCTATAAATATGGCTGCCTGTTTTCAGTTCTAGAGGGCAGACTGGTATCTCTCATAGCCTCACACGCATAGAACATCCCTGAATCACCTACACACACTGATCGACACACACAGAGACTTTCTACACCTCTCACTAAATACACACTGATACACACTGATACACCTGGATATACCTCTGGATCTGCTCCCTCCTCTACTGAAATAAGCTGAGAAAAACTTTCCTTTACACTGTTACATACTAGAAAAAAAACAATATCTCTTCTCTTTTTTTTTTTTTTTTCTGGAAACACCCTTAACACAGAAAACACAAGAAAAGTGTAAAAAGGTTGCTTGTTCCTGCCTACTATTCTGATTCTGATCTCGCTGATTGGAAACAAAGCTTTAGATACTTGAACTGCTCATTTTATTCTGTACATGTATGCATCTGCTTCTTGCTGTATGAGTATGGTCTGTAGTCAATCTTGATAATTTCTGTCTGTGTGAATGCCTGTTATGCTCTTGTTTAGGCCATGTTAGGCCCTACACGCTGACCTTCCTTTGCAGGTTCTTTAGAATAAAATCTGGCCAAGTTTGGATAGTCCAAAGGACTATACCATGTCTAGTTTTGTTTGCAGGTTAATAAGTGACAATATACGACATTGTTGGATAAGAATATGGGAGTTAAACTCTCAAATTCACGACTGAATGAACTCAAACAGTTCACTAGTCTATACAGGACAACTTCCTTTTCTTCTTTTCCCCTAGACCCTATAAATGATGATGTATTGATTTAAGTGGTCCTGCTTGTATGTTTGTGCACTTCTAAGGTGCAAGTTAGTATTTAGGACAGGTGTGACAATCCATGGTGTTGCTAAGTGCAAAAAATTGGCTATAGCAGGGGCAATTTCTATCCCTATCCTTTATTTTGGCATGTTGAGGTTGAAAACACAAAACAGGTTTATTTGTGAAATCTGAATATTCAAACTGAAAGCATAACAGGTTTTAAATCAGATTATAATAGGGGTTGCTTTGCTGAAAATTACTCAACAGGGCTAAAATCGCAATAAAGGCTGAAACTAGTTTATTCGTGCAAATATTGAAAACTGAAATTGCAGCAGCATCAATTATGTTTGAAACTGAAATTCAATGCTTATCTAAACTATTTGTGCAATTTTAATGTGTTAGATTTAGACTATATCGGTCAACAGGCTGAAAATGCAAGACAATATTAAAATAGACTTATTTCTGTAAGTTAATATTCTGAAACGTAACAGGGTAGTTTGATTTTCTTAAAAGTGGTTAAAACTGAAATTTAAAAGTAGTTCAAGTTATTTGTGCAATTCTAGTATGCTGAACATGTGAGCCCTTTTGAACCTTTATTACAATTCATTAACTTGGAGGCCCACTCTTCTTTTAAGCTTATTACATTGTCATTATTTGCTTTTGTGTATAACATGATTGTACTTGTTATTTGGCGCCTAGTGGTCTAGTCTGGGGCACTTAATACACTTAGGGGTCTAGATAATTAAATTAGCGGTCTCAATAGCCTCCGAGACTTTGAGTGGGACGCTAGTAGACTTTTAGGACATTTTAAATATTAGCAAGCGCTTAAGTTAAAAAACTTAAAGAGGGTATGGGGGTTAAAGGTAATTTAAGCCCCTCGGATATGATGGAAATTACCCGAGCTATATTTGATAGTAGATTCTGAAACTATCGTCCCTTACAAAAGGCGGGTTCTGATCCGAATAGGATAATAAAACGTAGGGTCATTTATTCAAAGTGATCAATTAGTGGCTATTTGTGCAACATGACTATTTGTTTAAATTATTTATGCAAATACATTAAATTGCCTACTTTACTTGTTTTGCAGCCCATATCTCTTTTATTTATCTTATTTAGCTATTGTCCTTTTCTAAAGCAATATATTTAAACCCAATATAGAAATCGGCCGGGAACCACGTTTAGTGGAACCTAGAAGGTGCCTAACCCCTTCCTTCTAGGTTAACTTGAACACTTACCTGAATCTCTGATTAGTAGACCAAACCAGGAGTTATATATTTTAAATTAGATAGAAAATGCTTTAGGTGACCTAATATGCCTAGATAAATTTATTAGGTGGCGACTCCAAAACTCTAACTCCAAACGAGTTACCCCAAGTTGTAAACCACTTTACCTATTTAAAGTGGGGTGCGACAGAATGGCGACTCCGCTGGGGAATAAATGTTCTAACCATTACGATTTTTATATTGGGTTTATTATTGCTTTTATTATTTTGTTCAATACTAACTTTTTCTCTTTGCAGGTGGGTAATCTTTTACATTTTGCATTTTTTTATATTATTGAATTTATTTGTTGCATTTCGTTCATACGCCTCCACTCCTGGAAATTGACACTTACACACACACAAACAATTACGTGGATCTCACGGTCGTTTCACTCTCAAAAATCCTTTAGGAGGAAATGTTAGAATCTAGTTGGTCCGTGGTACAACCAACAATTCTAAACGTTCCCACCCCTTGGTTGTCCGCCTGGGGGAACCATGTTCTTGTCTAGATTACCCAACTCTTAGTTGCACTCTATTTAGAAATCATGCCTCATGGCATATTTAGAAAATTTTTGACTTCGACTCATGTTTAAGTCTACTAGTTCACCATATTTGAATGAATAAAACGGGTTTTCGACCCTAAGGTACATTTGAATGTGCTACGTGTCAATTTATATAGAGTTGAACGTGTCTAATGTAGACTATTTATTCTCAAAAGTGTGGATCATCCAATTATTTTTTGTTGGATGATGTCACAAGCCATGAAAATTTGGAAGATCAAAGAAAACAGACTTTAAATTGATTTTTCTGTTTTTTTTTTGTAACAAAATCAATTATTTATTTATATAAATAGAAATGTCATAGAAATCAATTATTTATTTCTATTTACGTATGAAATTTTTTATTTCTACAAACCAATTACTTTATAAAATTATTTTTTGGGATACGAAGGAAATTAATTTTTACACAAGTTTCTTCTACTTTTAATGTAGCAAGATCAATTAGTGTTCCTATTTACCCAATAGATGTTATTTATACAATAAAATCGATTATTTTATAAAATTATTTTTCTACAAATTTTAGGTTATGAGAAAAAATGGGATGACACACGATACACGTTCAATTTTAAATACCATACTCAAACTTAGGAAGGCTTAAGATCCTTGGTATGTTAAAGTCCATTAGCCAACTTCGTCCAAATGACGGCTATCATACATCTTACATGTGTTGGTCTTGTTAGGCCCACCTCCGATACAAGAGAGGTCCCTTGCATTATAAAGAGTGATATATTTTGCATTTGATAATTATTACCTCGACACTAACTTATTGTTTTTGTGTTTAAGTTTTACTCCCACTCCTGAGGTTGACCTGTGCATTCTGGCCGAGCATCAATACCGGACGAGAACTAAGGGACCAGTTACAACTCCTCTCCCCTCACAAACTAGAAGGAGAGGAAAGCGAAACATCATGACTGAACTGAATAATGCTGCTCTTAGTGACGATAACATTGGGAATAATGGTACACCCTGCAAACCTGCTTTGGTTGGGTATGATGAACATGTTGCTACTTTAGAGCAAAAAATTAAAGAACTTGAAGAGAAACTGACAATGGTCAGTTTACCCGTTGGAAACTCCGCCCATTCAAGGGAATCAGTCGATCCAAGTGGGTCAGCCTGCCCTAATGGAAGGGACCCTACAAACCCAACTGATCCCCCTGTTGTTTACCAAACAACACAACCAGCTCCTTACCAAACAGCACCACCTCCTACCTACCAAAGCGCACCAACCGCCACATATCAAGCACCGCCTCCCTATCCAGCACCACCATCTACTTATCAAGCACCACCTCCTACATACCCTACTTACCCAAACACAAGCCTACCTCACACCAACACTGCATATCCACAGCCTTACAATCCCATGTTCACTGCCGAGACCAAACAACTCACTTCACCCATCAAAGACCATGACAACTGTGAATGGGCGGAGGATGAGACCAATGATGATGGGACAAAAGAGAAAGTTCGTAACCTAGAGGCAGCCTTTAAGAAGTTTGAGTTAGGCAAAACTACTAAAGGTTTAGCTTATGAAGACTTGTGCATCTATCCTACTTTGAAATTGCCAGACCGATACAAGATACCAAAGTATGACCTGTTCAATGGAACTGGAGACCCTATGGCACATCTGAGAACATATTGTGACAAGTTGATTGGAGCAGGGGAAGATGAGAAAGCACGAGTGAAGCTGTTCAGTCGAAGCTTGACCGGAGAGGCTTTGAGTTGGTTCTCTAAGCAGAAGCCTGGCACATGGCTCGGCTGGGAAGACATGGCAGCAGATTTCGCAGAACGATTTGGGTACAACACTGAAATGGTACCAGATCGTTTCTACCTGGAAAAGTTGAAAAAGAAATCCACAGAGACGTTTAGAGAATATGCTACAAAATGGAGAGCAGAAGCTGCGAAGGTGCAACCCGCTATGGATGAAAGGGAAATAGTGAATATATTCATCCGCATTCAAGAAGATGTCTATTACGATAAGCTGCTGCATATGAAAAATCAAAAGTTTGCTGATGTAGTGTTGATGGGAGATGACGTAGAAGAAGGGCTGAAAAGTGGAAAGATTATTAGCCTAGCTGCACTACAAGCTACTAATAAGGCCATCCAGTTTGGAAATGTGAGCCTTTCCAAAAAGAAGAAAGATGAAGTCTCTTTTGCGGAAACCATTCAAGACCCTGCTCTCAATCACTATTATCAAACACTGCCACCATTCTATCCCTACCATCACATACCACCTGAATATTCCGTTTACAACACTCAGGCCACTCGACCTATATTCCACACTCCAGCACCAAATCGTCCACCATACCAGCAAAACGCTCAACCCAACTACCGAAATGCACCATCATACCCCCCTAGGCCTCGCCCTGAGGCAAACCAAAGACCCAAAAGGAACTACACTCCACTAGCCGAAGCACTCATTTGTTTGAGAGATTGAAAGCTGCCGGGCATATCGTCCCGATACCTCAAAAGATGCCAGACAACCCTTCACCTAACTTTGATTACAGTAAAAGGTGTGCATATCACTCAGGTGGATCGGGGCATGAGACGGAGAGATGTTTTGCACTAAGAGACAAGATTCAAGACCTAATAGATGAAAAAGCCATTAATTTGAAGGCGCCAAATGTGCACAAAAACCCTCTACCCAATAATGGGGATGAGAAGCTGAATATGATCGACTTCAGCAAAGAATGCAATCTGGAAGGCACAATCATAAAAGCAAAAACAGTGTTTGATGAATACAAGTTTGGCATGGGGTACATCCTGGTTTGCAAAGTAAAAGGCACTACAAGAGGTTATCATTCACTAGAGCAGTTTGTTCCAACTTTGAAACAAGCATCCATCAATTCAAGCTACATGAAAACTCTCGAGGGAGAAAGACTTGCCGAAGGTGTTTATGATATAGAAGATGAGCTGACCGGTCTAAAGGAACTATTTATGGAAGAATATGATGCAGCTCCTGGAAAGCATACTGAAGCCTTGAATATGTAGAAAGCTGAAACTAAACAACTGAATCTGCAGCACATTCCAAGCATGTCGAGAACCTTAGTGGAGCTGGGGCATTAGTTATTTTCTTAAATAAAACACGACTCCGAGTCGTTAGCTTTTATTTTCTTTGGTTTTCAACTTTGTTGCATCGTTGTTTCCTTTCGAAGACTTTTTCTCAAGTCCAATAATAAAATCATTTCCATTTTTATTTTAAGTATGCATCATTCACTATCAGCAAAATTATTTTAATTCCATTGAATTTGCGACTGCGATGTGAGAAGGCAGTCCAAGACGACGAGTAGAGGCCAGACTATGATGATTCGACAAAGGACATTTAAAGAACTTCATGGCTAATCGTGGAGATCTTACAGCAGACAACTGAGACAAGAGCATATTGAGGAAGATGACTTACAATTCAACGCAAAACAGTAGAAATACATATAAAGAGCAGAATTAGACAATCCCAAACGGACTAAAAGCATACTCAAGCAATTGACACTCATAGATAGCGAAGTATGAATACAACGAGCAATAGAATGACAAAGGCATTTACCAAAAAGTTGGAGCAAGAGAGTTTATCCTAAAGTGGAATTCTCTAAATCGAGACAAAATTAACAAGATCCTTTACTCAAATGCAATCAAGAGATACTACAAATCGAGTAACATCCATTTTTATTGGATTTGAACTACGTAGCGACCTGATTCCCAAAAGGGGATACGTAGGCAGCCTACCCAAGGCACGGTCACATCATAAGAGAATTTTATTGGACACTGGGGCAGAATTTTTTGAGTTTCCCTCAAAAAATTCAAAGAGTACATTATAACACACTGGGGCAGAATTTTTCAGGGACCTCAAAAATTCCAAGAGAATGCAAGCAGCACACTGGGGCAGAAATTTTGAGCTTCCCTCAAAATTTCAAGATGAAAGATCTTTGAACAGCAAATGGATATAGATAAGATTATATCCAAACAACACGTCGCAATCTATGATTCAATTAAATAAATTCATATCACTCTTTAAACATTATCTTTCTCAAAACACATGCATATCCCCTTTTGTTCTCCCCTTTTGCCCACAGCTCGACTAAGGCTTGATGCTCGAAAAGAGAGATATTACAAGGGAAACAATTATACAAGATACAGCAGCAGAGTGCAGTACCACGAATGCACAAGTCAACCTCCCCCAAAAAACTCACAATTTTTCTTTGATTCCAGATTTACACAGGTACCAAGTATACCTAACAACCCTTGCAAAACAACAAACATCATTTTGACAAGCATAGGATCCATGTCGGTGGATATGTAGGGTCCGCTTCTGTGGACATGACATCAATTGAGAAGCATAGAATCCATGTCGGTGGATATATAAGGTCTGCGTCTGTGGACATGACATCAATTTGACAAGAATAGGATCCATGTCGGTGGATGTATAGGATGTGCATCGGTGGACATGACAAGCATAGGATCCATGTTGGTGGATATATAGGGTCCACAGCGGTGGATATGACAAGCATAGAATCCATGTCGGTGGATATACAGGGTCCGCAGCGGTGGACATGACATCAATGACAACAGTGTAAGGTCCGCGTCTGTGGACACGACATCAATTTGAAGAACATAGAATCCATGTCGGTGGATATACAGGGTCTGCAGCAGTGGACATAACATCAATTTGAGAAGTGTAGAATCCATGTCGGTGGATGTATAGGGTCTGCATCGGTGGACATGACAAGTATAGGATCCATGTCGGTGGATATACAGGGTCTGCAGCGGTGGACATGACATCAATTTAAGAAGTGTAGAATCCATGTCGGTGGATGTATAGGGTCTGCATCGGTGGACATGACAAGCATAGAATCCATGTCGGTGGATATATAGGGTCAGCAGCGGTGGACTTGACCTCAATTTGAGAAGTATACAATCCATGTCGGTAGATGTATAGGGTCTGCATCGATGGACATGACAAGCATATAATCCATGTCGATGGATATACAGGGTCCGCAGCGGTGGACATGACATCAATTTCAGAAGTGTAGAATCCATGTCGGTGGATACATAAGGTCTGCATCGGTGGACATGACATCCATAGAATCTGCGTCGGTGGATATATATAAGGTCCGCGTTTGTGGACAATTCAACAATTGAAGGCATAGGGTCCGCATTTGTGGGCATAGTTCAGCAATTTGCAGCAGAGTAGGGTCCGCGTTTGTGGGCATAGTTCATCAATTCGAAGCAGCGTAAGGTCCGCATTTGTGGACATAGTCAGCAATTTGAGGAAGCATATATAGTCCGCATCGGTGGACACATTCAACCGTGAAATCATCATAGGGTCCGCGGTTGTGGACATGACAACAATGAAAGAAGCATAAAATCCATGTCGACGGATATATAAAGTCTGCGTTTGTGGAAGGTATAAGGTCCGCGTTTGTGGATATAGTTCAGCAATTTAAAGCAGAGTAAGGTCCGCGTTTGTGGGCATAATTCGGCAATTTAAAGCAAAGGTCCGCGTTTACGGGCAGTTCAACAATTAAAGGAACACAAATCCGTGCCTGTGGATACAGTTCAACATTGAAAGCAACATAAGGTACGCGTTTGCGGGCGTAACCAACAATTTAAGGAAGCATATTTGGTCTGCATCGGTGGACACATTCAACAATGAAAATGATATAGGGTCCGCGTCGGTGGGCATGACATATATAGAATCCGTGTCGGCAGACATGTAGGGTCCACATCGATGGGCGTGACATCATTTGAAGGAGCATAGAATCTGCCTCGGCAGATATATAAGGTTCGCAGTGGTGAGCATGACAACAATTTGCAATAGAGCAAGGTCCGCATCGGTGGGCATACCATTGGAAAGACATTTGGATGAGACATCAATTAAACAAGTATCAGACAAAACAACCCCTCGGCTCAACAGGGAAGTTTACTTTACTTTATCTTTAAATCTATTGCATTTATCATGATTTTGCTGCAGGGTACGCCCCGATTTCTCGACAAATCCCTGTGCCATACTCTCACGCCTGTTCCCCAACATCACTACCAATTAGGCAACCGCAAAACCTCAAAACATACAAAGCAAAGCCTAACCCTACATACAATGCCTTTTGCTACACCCGCAAGCTACCTATCTTTCCGAGTTCCATGCTACAATTCCATACCCACACCAATGGCGTATCTAATCCTTCCTTGTTGATTGGATGTCAGTTTCGTATTCCTTCCTATTCGTATCCATCTGCGTCAATCGTGCGTATTTTCGTGCTTAATCGTGCCCGTCTGCTTGAATCGTGCGCATTCATAAAACTCGCTCCCCAAATGTTCCCAGCTCGGTCAAGGCAACATTGAAGGCGAGATTGATCATTTATCGAGATGAAGTGGAAAATATGTGCTGGTAAACTCCTCTTTATGGGTGTGTCGTGCACCACATCTTCATAACTAGGATGATTATAAGCCTCTTTTTCCCATGCTCGATCTATCGATGTTATTTCATCTCCGACAATACCTTTGCTTTATTCTTACCAAAAGGCAAAGCATATACGAATCTAAACTTTACGTACTTGGATAAGTTTAGACTTTACATCCAAAATCGTGCGTCATAAACATCTCACACATGCAACATGCCATTCTAGAACTACACACGGCTTGATTCTCGTGAAACCCGAGATATGTAGGCAACTCAGATACCGGGGTTCGGCCAAAAAATACCCCAAAACTCCCATCATTCTTGCCTACCGGTCGTGACAAAATTGGTTATTCCGTCAACTATCTTTGTCCGAAGACTCTTTCATTATTCCCGGGCAAAGAGGGGCAGCTGTTGACACCCAATTTTGTCCCTCCATTTTTCGCAATTTGGCTATATTTAATTAAAATCGATAATAGTAAATTTTCAAATAAAACTACATTAGATGACATGCATTTTGCGTGTGTAAAATTATATTTTATTTATAATATTTATTTAATTGTGACTATGTTACGTAATTGCATTCATTTAGACTATTTTCTAAAATACGTGTGCTATTTGTAATTTAATGCATTACGATATCATTTAATAATTATTTGTGGCTACTTATATCTAATTAGTATTATTTGTTGTCATCTATATTTATTTATAATTAAATATATTTATTTATAATTATCTACATAATTATTTACAAAATTCCTTATTTTATACCAATTATTTGTATTTATAAGTATTTTAATTAAATATTAGCCATTTTGCTTATTTTTACAATTCCATTTGCACTATATTCAGTCCACATCATCACGTTTTGTCCACGTGTACACCACCTAAGCTTCACATAAGCTTACACCTCACCAAATACATTTTTAGCACGAAGTACTACTCTCTAAAGCACACGTACAACTCACTTCTGCACGCAGTACAACCCCTTAAAGCACCCACTTATCTACTTCATTATATATATACTACTTATACACACACACCCACACGCCTATGTGGACAGATCTGCACCGTTCGTTCGTTTAATCCAAAGGATCACATTAAATCTCCTAGTTACAACTATACACACACACCCCACACAAAAACCCTAAACACATTACTCCCTCTCTCCCCAAAACTCATCAGCCGCCGATCCCATTTCCCTCTCTCCCCCTTTGCTCGTAACCCATCCAGGTTCCACCAATCCCCCGTCGTCTCCTCCGCCATCAATGCCGTGACCTTCTCCCTCGTCCAATCTCTGATTACACGGGACAAATCTCCCTTTCCTTTGCCTCGTGAATCCGAAATAGGAACAAGGGATAGGGTACGAATCCCTTCAAATCCGGCACCTACAAATTGAGATTGGAACGGATTCTACACACACAAGGCAAGTTATCAAGGATTTGAACTCCAAATATTGAGAAAAACACAAATGAATCGGGTCAATCTTGACCCGACCCGACCTGGATTCAAAACGGTAAACTTTTTCCTTTTGTGTGATAAATTTTCTGTCTAGATTCACAATCGCATTTAGTAGTCTAATTCTATTTTGGTTCATTAGCATGATGACATGATATATACATTTAAATCTGATTTTAGTTTGCTTTCCAGAATACCTGTGTGAATCTTGTCTATATACATGCCGATTCTCTTCCTTTATCTTGGTACAAACTGATTTAGTTCATGATTTGGTGCCTAAGAAATTGAGATACTGATTTGCCATTTCATTTAAAGGGATTAGGACTGATTTCCTTTGCATATGCAATTTGAGTTATGTATTCCCTTTATTGGATTGATTGATTGTAAGGGTAATTGATCATGTTACCTTTGTTAAAATGGGCTAGTAGAACCAGCCATAGCCCTATAAATATGGCTGCCTGTTTTCAGTTCTAGAGGGTAGACTGGTATCTCTCATAGCCTCACACGCATAGAACATCCCTGAATCACCTACACACACTGATCGACACACACAGAGACTTTCTACACCTCTCACTAAATACACACTGATACACACTGATACACCTGGATATACCTCTGGATCTGCTCCCTCCTCTACTAAAATAAGCTGAGAAAAACTTTCCTTTACACTGTTACATACTAGAAAAAAAAAATATCTCTTCTCTTTTTTTTTTTTTTCTGGAAACAACCTTAACACAGAAAACACAAGAAAAGTGTAAAAAGGTTGCTTGTTCCTGCCTACTATTCTGATTCTGATCTCGCTGATTGGAAACAAAGCTTCAGACACTTGAACTGCTCATTTTATTCTGTACATGTAAGCATCTGCTTCTTGCTGTATGAGTATGGTCTGTCGTCAATCTTGATAATTTCTGTCTATGTGTGAATGCCTATTATGCTCTTGTTTAGGCCTTGTTAGGCCCTACACACTGACCTTCCTTTGCAGGTTCTTTAGAATAAAATCTGGCCAAGTTTGGATAGTCCAAAGGACTATACCATGTCTAATTTTGTTTGCAGGTTAATAAGTGACAATATACGACATTGTTGGATGAGAATATGGGAGTTAAACTCTCAAATCCACGACTAAATGAACTCAAACAGTTCACTAGTCTATACAGGACAATTTCCTTTTCTTCTTTTCCCCTAGACCCTATAAATGATGATGTATTCATTTAAGTGGTCCTGCCTGTATGTTTGTGCACTTCTAAGGTGCAAGTTAGTATTTAGGACAGGTGTGACAATCCATGGTGTTGCTAAGTGCAACACTATAGCAGGGGCCATTTCTATCCCTATCCTTTATTTTGGCATGTTGAGGTTGAAAACACAAAATAGGTTTATTTCTGAAATCTGAATGTTCAAACTGAAAGCATAACAGGTTTTAAATCAGATTATAATAGGGGCTGCTTTGCTGAAAATTAGACAACAGGGCTAAAATTGCAATAAAGGCTGAAACTAGTTTATTCGTGCAAATATTGAAAACTGAAATTGCAGCGGCATCAATTATGTTTGAAACTGAAATTCAATGTTTATCAAAACTATTTGTGCAATTTTAATGTGTTAGATTTAGACTATATCGGTCAACAGGCTGAAAATGCAAGACAATATTAAAATAGACTTATTTCTGTAAGTTAATATTCTGAAATGTTACATGGTAGTTTGATTTTCTTAAAAGTGGTTAAAATTGAAATTTAAAAGTAGTTCAAGTTATTTGTGCAATTCTAGTATGCTGAACATATGAGCCCTTTTGAACCTTTATTACAATTCATTAACTTGGAGGCCCACTTCTTTTAAGCTTATTACATTGTCATTATTTGCTTTTGTATATAACATGATTGTACTTATTATTTGGCGCCTAGTGGTCTAGTCTGGGGCACTTAATACACTTAGGGGTCTAGATAATTAAATTAGCTGTCTCAATAGCCTCCGAGACTTTGAGTGGGACGCTAGTAGACTTTTAGGACGTTTTAAACATTAGCAAGCGCTTAAGTTAAAAAACTTAAAGATGGTATGAGGGTTAAGGGTAATTTAAGCCCCTCGGATATGATGGAAATTACCCGAGCTATATTTGATAGTAGATTCTGAAACTATCATCCCTTACGAAAGTCGGGTTCTGATCCGAATAGGATAATAAAACCTAGGGTCATTTATTCAAAGTGATCAATTAGTGGCTATTTGTGCAACATGACTATTTGTTTAAATTATTTATGCAAATACATTAAATTGCCTACTTTACTTGTTTTGCAGCCCATATCTCTTTTATTTATCTTATTTAGCTATTGTCCTTTTCTAAAGCAATATATTTAAACCCAATATAGAAATCGGCCGGGAACCACGTTTAGTGGAACCTAGAAGGTGCCTAACCCCTTCCTTCTAGGTTAGCTTGAACACTTACCTGAATCTCTGATTAGTAGACCAAACCAGGAGTTATATATTTTAAATTAGATAGAAAATGCTTTAGATGACCTAATACGCCTAGATAAATTTATTAGGTGGCGACTCCAAAACTCTAACTCCAAACGAGTTACCCCAAGTTGTAAACCACTTTACCTATTTAAAGTGGGGTGCGACAGTCTGCAGAGAATGCAAATTTATCTACTTGCACAAGTACATCATCTAAAATTCCTGCAGGTCTTTTGACACTCCTATCAGCTAACTAAACACTCATAGAGGTGGCTCTAGCTCTACCAATACCAAGATTTATATAGATAGACAAAGGCATCAAGTTTATACTAGCTCCTAAATCAAGTGGCTCTAGCTTATAAATTTGTTCTTCAACCCCATGATCAATTCTAGCAGCAAAAACTTTTGGGCCTGAGCCAGCAGATGCATCTCTAGTCAACTAGCCTGAATTTTGAGCCATCACATCGAGTAGAGCTTTCACTTCAGTAAACGTTTTACTCAAGAATGCTTCTCCAGCTACTGCATCTAAATTGTCCTTGATTTGATCACTCATGCCCATATAAATTCGTTGTCCCAACATCTGATCAGGAAATCCATGATGGGTACACTTTCGCAAGCAACCCTTGAACCTCTCCCAAGCTTCTGGCAAAGTCTCAAGCGGGTTCTGCCTAAATATGAGTATCTCATCAACCATCTTCGCAGTTTTGTTTGGTGGGAAAAATTTCTTCATAAACTTGATCACCAACTCATCCCACGAAGTTATAGAATTGATTGGTAAAGAATCGAACCAGTCACTAGCATCATCCGTCAAAGAGAATGGCAATAACATCAATCGCACGACCTCAGCTGGAACTTGAGCATGCTTCTGAGTTTCACATACCCTCATGAACTTTTTCAAATGCTTCTGAGGATCGTCAGTAGATTTACCCGCGAAAAGTCCAGCGTTGGACAACAGACAGACCATAGTTTGGGTGATGTAAAAACTCTCAGCTTCAAATTCTAGAAGTCGAATAGCAAAAGCCAAGTTTCCAGCCACAGGCTAAGCAAAAACATTAAGTGCCAAATCATCAGCCATCTCAATTTCTTTGGTTTTTGATTTTCTAAGTGTATTGTCAACAGTATTTGCCCTTCTCAAGGTGTGGAATGCCCTCTCAATCTCTAGGTCAAATGGTTTCAACTCTGCAGACTGAGATCTTGTCTTTCGCATACACCTGAAGCACACAAATTCCAAAGAGTTATTTCAAGATGAAGAAAGTGAAGTTAATTGAGAAATAAAACTAGTTATTTTAACAACTAAAATAACACCGTGTTGCCCGGCAATGGCGCCATAATTTGATTATGCCCAACTACGCCCTATAAAAAGGGACTAAGCGGTCGCAGCAATCCCGAGGTCGAATTCCACAGAGAACACTAGAAATCTAGTTGCTAATCAAACTAATTTATCTAACTAATTAACTTTGAAGTTTTGTATTTGTATACTGGTTTCAATGTAACAAAAGTAAATAGCAAAGTATTAAGAAATAAATTAGTCAAGGATTTAAAATCCTATGATTTATTTACCCAACTCCTACCTATGTGTTAGAATAATTCTTTAGCAAATTCAACTTGGTTCTTCCTATTGAACACTTGCTTCAAATTCACAACTATTCACTCCCAAGTGATAGTTGTAACTTTCACTAACCAATTTCATAATTAATTAATGAAGATACATAAGACTACAAGTATAGTTCACTATCAGGGCCAATGGTCACAAATCACCTTATTGACAGCCTAAGTAATATCTTAGTTTTAAGTTGAAATATTGCTAAGTGTTTAACCCAAACCTATGAATCTATCTCTAGACACATAAGAATAATGGGAATAATCAATTGGGGGCCCTTCCAATTAATAGCAATCAAAACATAAACACTTATTAGCAAGAATTCACCAGTTTCATTTATTAAAATAAATATTGATTATACATAATAGTGTAGTGGTTCGATCAACCCTATTATGGGTGAATTAGCCACTCATATTCATGATAATCATGTCAATATAATTCATGAATAATTAAATTACAAAAAGTAAGAAAGAATTCAGGAAAAACTCTGTTTTTGAAGTCTCTAAAGCTCTAGCATCCCTTTTTGCTTCTTTCCAAGTATAAAACTCATAATGGAGGCAAAAGAAGCTTTTATACCCTGTAGGTAACTAAGAAAAAGTACCAAAAAGTCCTTATTTTTTCGCCCCACAGCTTTGTGCTTCGCGTGGCACCAACGTGCCATGCGGACTAAATTTTTTCAGGCAATTCAGGTCGCTTGGTGCTCGCGTATTTAGCCTAAATGCGCTGAAATCTTTTCTCCACTCCTAAGAAAAGACTCTATCTCTTCCCGTGTCACTCACGTGGCATACAAATCACTTGAAATCTTTAATATCCTTACTGTTAACTCTAAAACTAGCACTTTCTTGCTCAATTCACCATGTTCAAGTCCTACAATACCAAACAACTCAATTAATATCAACTCTTGATAATTTTGCATATAGACTCTTAAATTAACTATCATAACATGGTAAAAATACCTCAAATTATAGGTAAACTAGCCAAATATCAGACATGCTTTATGGCATGATGTAATACCAGTTACCAAGTTATCGTTTCATTTTATGTTATGGGGTTTTACTTTTCTAGCGTTTGTCCATGAGATTTGGGAGCGATGTTTTAAATATGGAAAAGGGCAAAATTTGCCCCTCAACTATCGAAAATGGGGCAACTTTACCCTTCATTTGCAAACGTTCTCAAATGTATCCTCACTGTTAGTGAAATGGGTCACGTGAAAACTAACTTTGACTTCCATGTCATATTTTGACCCATTTTATATTATATAATTGATGACATGGATGTCCAACTAAGAAAGAAGGTTCTACCCTCTTATTGTGTGTCTTTTTCTTCCTTAACCAATGTAAGGTCAAACCATTTGAAAGAACTTATATCCAAATAAAATTCAAGGTCCAATAAAACAAGCTCCTTAAGGAAATATATTAATGAATAGTCAATAGATTTAAGATAAAATGAAGTGAAATTTTACTATATGTCTGTAAATCATTCAAGGCATGGAGAAGGTAACCAACCAAACTACACTATATCTTTTGTGGGGGGGGGGGGCTAGAAAATATAACTAAAACTAAGAGAAATTGTTGGTGAGGTATTTTACCATACATTATGAAGCTAAATTGCAGGAATCTAAGGATGATGTACTTTATTTAATTGCTGATTCTTTGATAATTTAGAAAGAATTTAGCGGAAAAAGAACTTTTACAAATTAAAGAAGATTTAGAGAGAATAAACACACGCACAAAGAAAAAATGAATTAAAAAAAGTTAAAAATCAATTATGGCATTTTTGGAAGAATTTTACATGACAAGAAAAATTGAATTAAACTTAATTTTTCCTCAGAGAGCTGAACCGAAAAGCTAAAAAAAAGATTGAAAGGAGAATGGATGACCAAGTTGTTCCAACTTGAGCTATCTTTTTTTTTTATCTCTAGAATCTTTGATTTTGGTTAGAGGAGGAAGAAAAAGGAGACACACAATAAGCGGTAGCATCTTCTTTCCTAGTTGGACATCCATGTCATCAATTATATAATTTAAAATGCGTCAAAAGATGACATGGAAGTCAAAGTTAGTTTTCAAGAGTAGAGGTGACCAATTTTACTAACGGTAAGGGAATATTTGAGACCGTTTGCAAATAGAGGGTAAAATTGCCCCATTTTCAATAGTTGAGGGGCAAATTTGGCCCTTCTCTGTTTTAAATATTGACTTTAATTTAGTGTTTGTATATAAAATTTGCACAAAATTTCAAATTCTGCTCAAATATTATTTCAAATCCCAAATTCTCCAAAAAGGTAGAACTTGGGATTCCAAATCTTGATTCAATTTTATTTAAATATAAAATTTGACCGATAAATTTATAATTTGTTAAAAAAAGACGCATCTTATAGTTTGTATAAATGACTCGTGCACGATGTGAATAGATTGTCCATACTATGTGGAATGATTAAATTAAAGAATAGCTAGTTGCTACTGTTGTTGATTTTTTGAAAGTGGATCTTTGAAAAATTACGTATATTTGAAAGTTTGTAATAACCTGTAATAATCTATCTATAAAATGATAATTAAGATATGTTATCTTTTAATGTAGCATTTAGGATAATCCTATATCTTGTTTTTGAACTATGATTTGCTCATTTGGTAAGATTATATATGTTTTGGGGATGTTTTGTTAGTTTTTTAAAAAATTGAGGAGTTTTCATGTTTATGAGAAAAAAAATACAATTTAAGAAATTTAAGAAGTTCAAATTGTAGGTCCAAACAAAATTTCAACTTTCCAAATCTCAAATTCCAAATTCCAAATCCCAAATCTCAAATTCCAAATTTCAAATCATGTCCAAATTATTAAAATAAATCCCAAATCCCAAATGAAATCTTACAAATTAAAAAATTATGGAACTTATGATATAAACTAAGTTATACAAATTTATGGAGTTGATTATTATTTGATAAAATTAAATATGTTTCATTTTCTATAAATAATAATCTTTTATTACATAAAAGGCCAGCCGGCTTGAATTAATTATTTTTTGTAGCGAATATATAGCTATCTTATATACAGTGTGTACAATCAACCTCACAATACATACAAACTGTCTTTTCGCTTATATATAACGTGTACTTTTAGCTTTACAGTGTATATAATCAGTCTTCTCAATTATACATATGTATAGGTTCAATTTTCTCAGCTATATACAATGTGTACACACTCAATTTACAATGTATATACACTCAATGTGTTAGCATACTGACCAACCTGGATTCTGGCTAAGCCATGCGGGCACCCGACAACCTTCCCTAAACCTGTCGGGCCAACCCTTTTCAATCGAAATAACAAATTAAACACAAAACCAACTCAATGGAAAGAGACAAGGCTTAGAAAACATAAACATACTATGTTGTACATAATGAACTACAGAAAGCTACCCGATACACTAAATTTAGAGCTATCCAGACCAGACATCTAAGAGTACAAGGAATATATACATCTCCTGAATAGAGCAAACGTGGACAATATGACATAACTGGATTTGGTGGCCATCACGGACAAAAGTTGGCTCACCCTGACAGCTGAGCACGCCTCCGCTTCTGAATCACGCCTCGAACTGGGTCTTGGAGGGAAACCTGCCGAAATAAAATAAATAGACAAGGAACAACAAAAGGATGAGTCGAAAGGACTCAGTAAGTAGGGGCTGGGTAGCCATCTAGAAGAAGCAGATATCTAGCTAAGGAGAGGAAAAGAAGATAAACCAAATTCACCTTATTTCAACTATAAAAAGGCAGAGCTAGATAATAACTGAAAATACATATGGAATTATAAACACATAAACAACCAGGGACATAAGATAGAAACATATAGGGGTCACGAAACATATCAACAATCACAAAAACATGATACATACACAAAACATCGCACTATAATCATGTAAATAACATCAGTCGGTGCAATGAAAGTGAACGATTCCAGTATGCTGCAATGGGGTCACATGTTCCCAAATGCCCTCACTGGTGCGGGACTCTCATCGACACCTCGAGTTATATAACTCAGTATTATCCTGCCCGGCTTGAGAAACTCATCGAATCCGGCGGTATAATATACAATCTAAGCGGAATACTCCTGCCCCCTTGAGCGGAATACTCCTGCTCCCAATATGTTACCAAGCTCAATCATAGAATATAGGATGCAATGCAATGTTATCAAAGCCCTGGCATAGTATAAACGCTCTACAATCTTAAAAAGATTAGTAACTTAATCGAATACTTCTAATTCTCCAAGTTTCATGTCCATATTCGCATCAGAACTTCTATACTCAACATAATCAAGCCTTAAGCTTAAAAATTGATGTTTACGATAATCTTAAAATACTTTAGTATATAACTAGATACTACATCAAAAGCAGCATAATCCAATAAATAACACATTAAGTAATAAACAAGCGATGGCATAGTAAATACTCCTAGCGGTGGCTACACACGCAACAACATGTGGGTAGAAATTCCACGAGGACGAAGGCCGTCAAAAAAATGGAATAAACCACTTACCTTAACCCTGTTGAGTACTTAACACCTTCTTTAATCACCTAATTTTGCACGAAGATACAAAATTGCATAAAATAGTTGTATTAATTATCGTGTGATTTTGCTAGATTTTAACCATTTTAACCATTCTTAGTTAGATAATTTGGAAGAAAAATTGTTAAAAGTCCCAAAAATATGAGTAGTATTTTTTTTCTTGTGATCTTATTTATGTGTTTAGTATTAATTACCTAATTTTATTTGATTGTCCCAATTGGGTTTGTTTGGTCCATTACAAAATACTTTGGGCCATTAGAAATTCAAATAGGGAATGAACATTTGCATAAATATGACACGGGAAGCAATGGTTTGCCTTTTTCCGCGCTAAGAGATGGTTTGCAAAAATGCCCCCGTTAATATCTAATGGAAAAAATCCGGGGCCAAGACTTCGTGTTATATTTTTCCGCTTTTCAGCACTTATCCCTTCAAGTATTGGCAATAGGCAATACTTTCCGCACTAGGCCGTAAGTCTTGGCAATTGCCAAGACTTGCCATTGACCCCTGCTCGATTTTCCAATACTTGCACGACAAGTATTGGCAATAGGCAACACTTGCTGCACTGTGTCGTAAGTCTTCGCAATTGTCAACACTTGCCCCTTCCAGTTTTCCCTGCATTCTCGCCGTATAACTTGAAGTATTGGCAAAACAACACTTGCCCTTGAAGTATAGCCAATTGCCAAGACTTACAAATTTTTTGCCTTGAAGTCTTGGCTTGCGGACTAAAGAAGGGCATTTTGCTAAAACATTCCTTAGCGCGGCTAATTTTGTAAAAATCACTCCTTATGGAGGGCATACGGTGAAATTTTTTGGAAATTTTCTAGCCCACTGCTTTGACCCGTCCAGTAGGTGAAACAATCTGGTTGAATTGCAAAAATATGCTACCGGAAGCCATGGTTTGCCAAATTACCCTCACTAACAATTGTTTAGCAAAAATACCCTCATTAGTTTAATGAAACTTTTTTCGGACAAAAATACCCATACAACCCAATAAAAAGACGCGCACAGTCCATCCCCTTCCTTTTCAGTATTCACGCGATCACAACAAACCTAAATCCCCATTTCTTTCAGAGATTGCTCCGTTCAAGGAAAGGTTCACGTAAGATTTCTTCAAATTGCTATTGAATTTTACTAACAGTTATAATTTCATTTATATTATGCTTAACTTTGGTTAAAATTCTATATAAACCAAACAAGATATGGTTTTTATTCATAATAATGATAAAACACATAACATTAGATTGATTAAAGTAATTGTAATATGCACTTTCATTCAAAAAAAACAAAATCTATCAATTCTGGAAAAGTCTTGGCTTTTTGACAATAGTTTAAGCTCTGGTGCAATGGGAGGCTTGTACAAAGTTATTGCCTATTGCTAAGACTTTCAACCCTATTGCAATGAGAGGCTACAGCCAAGACTTGCAGCTCTGATGCAATGGGGTCCTTGTAGACACTTCTTCCCTATTGCCAATACTTACAAACCTGTTGCAATGGGGTACTTGCAGACAAATTCTCTGCAAGTCTTGGCCAAGACTTGTAGCTCCGGTGCAATAAGCACAAAGTAGAGACTTCTTGGCTATTGCCAATACTTTCTGACCTGCTGCTATCGGGGACTTGCGGACAAAGTCTCTACAAGTCTTGGCTATTGCCAAGAGTTGCAACTCTGGTGGAATAAGCACCTAGGAGAAACTTCTTGGCTATTACCAAGACTATCAGACTGTTGCTATGAGCGGCATGCACACAAAATCTCTGCAAGTCTTGGCTATTGCCAAGAATTGCAGCTCTGGTGCAATAGGCACCTAGGAGAAACTTCTTGCCTATTGCCAACATTTAAAGACTGTTACTATGGGGGGCTTGCAGACAAAGTCTCTCCAAGTCTTGGCTATTGCCAAGAGTTGCAGCTCTGGTGCAATAGGCACCTAAGAGAGACTTCTTTGCAAGACCTTAAGGGCAACACTTTTACCAATGATCCTGCTTCTATTAAAGCATATTATTTGTCTTAATTATGTGCAGGACTACCACTATGGCGACTCGCTGCATTTATATAGCTTATAATGGGAATTGAGATGCAAGCAGCAAATACATCAACCATGATATAAAGTTGATACTTGTCGAAGACGGTATAAGCTACCACACATTTAGAAAAGAAGTTTGTAATGCTCTAACCATCAACACTGCTGAAACTGAAGCAAAGATCAGGTTTGACACAAATCTCGAAAGGTGTAGAGGAATGATGGTAACAAATGATCAAGAACTTACGACTTGCATGTTTCTGCTGAAAAATGATGAGAATTTCAGAAAATCCTGCTTCATAGTAGAAGTAATTAAAAGGACTGAACTCTCAAGTAACAACACCACCACACCAACTACATGCAAAATCTTTCTGAGTGAAGCCGACCACACCATGGTATTGAATCAAAAGGAAGGGCAATTTATTGACCTCATAGACCAAAATGAGGATGTAATCTCCCTGACTGACCAAGAAATTGATGATGCACAACATGAACAAGGAGAAACCAACGATGAGGTCACCAAATGCAGAGCTTTAGTGATACACACTGAACCACAAACAATCATCACCGAAAAGTCGACAACAATAGACATTGAATCAATCAGTCCACTACCAATAATGGAAGAAACATGAGAGCCAACCATGGTAAACAGAGCAAAAAGAAAGACAAAACTTCACATTGAAACAACCATTCTAGGGAGTGATGCATTTGTGGATGACATAACTGAAAAATCTGTCTTCCAAGACAAACAGAGTATGAAGAAGTCTATGTCTATCATTGCAATTACAAAAAACATACAGTTCAAGGTTGCTAAATCATGCAAGACAAGATATTGGCTGAGGTGTGTTGATACCAATTGCACTTGGCGTTTCCGTGCATCAAAGATACCAAATTCTATGCTTTTCAAGGTGGACAGCTTTGAAAAGACACACACATGCTCCATTGACTTCATTAAATCTGACCAGCGGAATGCAACATCAAAAATGATAAGTGACTACATTGTGGAGATCATACGGCAAAACGATAATGTCATCACACCTAAATTTGTGGTACAGGAAATGAGAAGGAAATTTGGAATACAATCAGCTACCACAAGGGATGGCGCTCAATACAGCATGCTTATTCTGTGTTGAGAGGGACACCTGAAGAGAATTACATTGTGCTGCCTTCCTATCTACATATAATGAAAGAAAATAACCCTGGCACGTACGTCAACATCAACACGGACGGCGAGAACAGGTATGCACAGTCTAAAATACTGCACATACAATTAAATTTTCATTTATTGGCAAGAAGCCAAGACTTTCTTATATTCACACACATACCACACATATCAATTTCCTTGAAATATTGGCATTTGACAATACTTTCCCTCCCCTCTGCCACATAACTCCAACACTTTACTAATAAATCTTCTGCTTCCCTAATGCAGGTTTCAGTATTTTTTTGCGTACGGTGCTTCAATACAAGGATGGAGACACTGCAGGCCAGCAATAATGGTAGACGCAACATTCTTGCAGGGAAAATACCGTGGTATTCTCATAGTAGCAGTCTCTAAAGATGGAAACAACAACATCTTTCCTTTAGCGTTTGGGATTGCAGATTCAGAAAATAACAAATCCTACAACTGGTTCTTCCGCCAGTTGAGAATTGCGATAGGGACACATGAACAACTCTCAATCCTATCAGACCGCCACCCCTCAATTGAAAAAGCCATCACTAACGTCTATCCAGACTGCCAGCATGGCATATGCATTTATCACATAGAGAAGAATCTATGGAGCAGATTCTACTCTGACGCAGTGATCTCATATTCTTACAATGCAGCAACTACTTAAAATCGCACAGATTTTGATACGTATATGACTGAGATTGAAACTCTTGACAAAAATGCTGCAAAATACATAAAGACGGAGCCACCAGAAAGATGGGCACATTCGTTCCACACCAACAGAAGATACAACATGCTATTAACAAACAATGTTGAGACTATGAATAGCGTTCTTGCAAAACCCAGAAAACTGCCAATAATGGGGTTAATTGACTACATACAAAACAAGCTACAGAGTTGGTCTTTTGAGAGAAAAAGTCAGACACAAGGAACGTATCATGAGCTCACAAGAGCTAAACCGGAAAGATTCCATTTGCATACAGGATGATAGTAAGTAATATTTCTTACGAAAAGTTTCAGAAACAAAAATATGTAGAATCAACATTTGCTTATTACATGCTTATTGACTTCATTCGCAGGTTGATCCTATTAGTGACACAAGATTTACAGTAGCAGATTGAGACGATAAGTTTACGGTCGACTTAAAATAGAGAACCTGCAAGTGCTTGCAATATCAAACAGACGAGCTACAATGCACCCACACCATTACAACAATAGATAGGAGAAATCTACAGAAGTCTAGCTACTGCACACAGTGGTTCACAAGACATGCTTGGCAAGAAACTTACAAGGGTGAAATTCTACCAATAGGAAGTTCAAAATCGTTGGATGTCCCACAAACGGTCAAGGATGTCATCACAAAACCGCCCAATACAAAAATTAAGCGGGTGAGAAGGAAAACAAAGAGATATGTTTCAAGAGGAGAGTTTCTAGGGATTTTTGGGTGGAAGAGACTCCTAAGTCTTTAAATAATTTTTTAGGACTCAAGTCTCAAATAATAGGTAAAAGAGACACTTTAAAGATTAGTACTAATTACTAACATTTTAAAAGCTCCTCAAATTTTTTTTATTTACACAAAGCCCCCACCTCTCATCACCCACCCCCCATCGACTCTTACCCCCCATCCGGCCCCCACCCCCTTCCAAACCCCACACCTTCCCCGCCCATCCATCATTCCACCACCACCCTCCACTACTCACCGCCACCTTTTACCATCCCGCCACCACCTCCTACCACCCTCCACCATTCCCCACCACCTTCTACCACCCTCACCACCAACCACCACCCTCCACCATCACCCCACCACCCTCCACCACTCTAATAAAAGAATGTGTACACCAGTTGAGATGTGTACACATATTATCATATACACATATATATTCTATGTGTACACATATTGTTCACATATATTATATGTGCACACATCTCGTCAGATGTGTACATATTTTTTTCAGCCGTGAAAACTTCTCCAAAACTGTATAAATATATAGAAAATATATTTACACATCTGAAAAGATGAATAAAATGACTAGAATTTAAAAAATAAAAAAGAATGAAACGGAGACAAAGAAGAAGAAAAAATAAAATGGATACGAAAAAGAAGAAAGAAAACTAACATAGATGGTGATAAAATGGAATTTGGAAAGAAATTTAGAAGAAAGAAGGAAAAATTAGAAGAAAAAATAGGAAGAAAGAAAAGAAGAGGGAAATAAAATTTGAAATGATTTGAATAAGGAAGGAAAGTGTAAAAGTGGGTGCAAAGGGGGGGAAATGAAAAATTTGAACTTTTTTGAAAATTTGGGCATTTTTGTAATATGAAATCTTTTTATTATACCCATAAGTTTTTGAACAATACACTTCAATTTCACTTAGACTAATTATCCTTTGACTTTGTCTTGTCCCCTATCATTCTATTGAGACTTATGGGGACCTTTATCGTTTTTATTCTCTAGTTACTTAGCAACAGGAGGCGGAGGAGTACCCAAAAAGCTATTTGTTGCATCCCAAGCTCAGTAAGTTGTGTATCCATTTAGATTATGATTGGAACTACCAGTATTATAAATGTTGTTCCAGCAATCCACACCGCCTCAAATAACGCCACTAGCACAACCACCACCTCCGCCGCAACACAACAGATCTGGTCTGAACTTATCCAACTATGAAATTCTCCGACAAAAGACATACCGGGTTACAACTAAAGATACCGGGTTACAACTATCTGAAAGATGACAGCGGCGTAATCTCCGGCAAGGCTGAGGATACAAGTTGCAAAGGTTGTCAAAAGGGATTTGCATCATCATCAGTGGTGATGTTGCTAGCCAGAGCAATGGAGCATGGTGGTAGTCGGTGAATTTAAAAAAAAATTAATGAAATTGCTCAAAGCTTCAAAATCATGAAAAAAGTTCTTAGTACTTCAAGGCCATAAAAAAAGTGATCAACATTTCAAGGTGAACAATTGACACATAAATTTATATGCATTAGATACATAACAAAATCCATAATTCGTACATGCATTTTTCTTTTACCTAAATTATAATTGTCAATAAGTATGAATCTATGTCAGTTAATAGAATAAAATATTAGAATTTCAAAGAATGAAAAGTAACTAACAGAAAAGCACTTGCAAAGCATGTATCGACAAAAATCACACTGAATAGGTAGATTGTGTGTGGCTACGTGGCGACACCAGAAGACCAGACCGCTTGTCAATAATTGAGTTACACGATGATAGCTTATTTTGAGACACGAGACTGCAGACCCATCAAATAGATTCAGTATTCGACAGGAGGTTTTTGTTAAGTGAAGAAATTGTTCAGGAAGGAAGGGTAGTTTAGTCATTTAGTGATTTTTGATTATTATTTAAGAAAGGTAGTTAGAAAGTTAGTTAACCTAACTACTTCTTTAAATAGCAGTTGATGTATTTTCATTCTCAATTCATTCAATACAATCTCCTTTTTTCCTAATTCTTTCTTCCTCTATCAAGATTGTCTTCTCCTCTTAATCAGATCATAGTATTAAAGCAGTAAGCCAGTGATACTGGTCGAATCCAATTTTGATTCAGCTCATTGTTCAATCAATTCATTACTGAAACTGGTACTCTTCTTCCTTTGTATTCGATTAAATTCTTCTTGCTTTTCAACAATCTTGAATTCTTTTTGAACTTCTTTTGCTTCCGCTACAAACAATGGCTCCTGTAAATAATCAACAAGCTGTTAATGTGATCAATCCACAATCTAATAGTTTAGATCACAATCACCCTTTATACTTACAGTCTAATGATGTTGTGGAATTTCTTTAATATCTGTCCAATTAACTCGTTCAGAGAGTTGCTCAATCTGGAGTAGATCCATGAAAATTGCATTGTTAGGTCGTAATAGTATTGATTTTGGTTCTTGCACCAAAGATATGTATCCAGATTATCTAAAACCACAGTGGGAGAGGTGTAATGTAATTGTATTATCTTGGTTAATGAATTCTATGATTGGCAATCTTCTTGTGGAATTATGTATAATTTTAGTGCTAAAATTGTTTGGGATGTTCTGCAAGAAAGGTTAAAAAAGGAGAATGATTCAAGAACCTTTAGTCTACATAAGGAAATTTCTACTCTTAGTCAAGGACTGAACTCAGTCATAGTTTATTACCCAAAAGTGAAGGATTTGTGGGATGAATTTGAGGCTCTAGTTCCTCCTCCTAGTTATAGTTGTGAACAGTCAAAAGATTTTGTAGTATATATTCAAAGACAAAAACCGTATCAGTTTCTGATAGGACTAAATGACTCTTATTCACAAGCAAGAAGTCAGATCTTGCTGATGAGTCCGTTGCCTACTGTGAATCAGGCATACAACATGATCATTAGTGATGAAAGTCAGAAGGGAATCTCTATAACTAATAGAGTTCTTGGGGCTTCTCCTATATTAGGAAGTGTTGAACCAGCAACTTTATACACCAAGACTCATGGGAATAAAAAATATAAGAGAAACTATAATGCCTACTGTGACTCGTGCAAAAGTAAAAGGCACTAAAGAGAAAATTGTTTTAAGGAGGTGGGATATCCTCCACGCTATAAAAAGAGAAGATTTGGTCAATGTACTGCTCATAATGCAGTCTTTGAACCTGGTGATGCACAAGTATCTTTTTCTGGAAATTATGAGATGCAGCAGCAACCTGTTAATCCTCCCAGTCAACTCAAGACTTGCACCTTTACACCAGAGCAATATGATCGAATCCTGCAGCTTCTTGGCGACACTAGTGCAACCACTTCAGCAGCTAACATAGCATGTATAAGAAATGCCTTACTAGTCTCTAATATTTTTACAAGATTGGATCATTGATACAGGGGCTACAAATCACATGGTCTCAGATTTGAGTATGTTGAATCAGTTTACATTACCGTAGAGTACTAATCCTAAGAAAGTGTTCTTACCTAATGGAGACATAGCACATGTTACTCATACTGGTGCAAGCTCTATTTCTAACAGAACTACTTTAACAAATGTTTTCCATGTTCCTCAATTCAAGTACAACTTTCTTTTAGTTTCAAAGATGACAAGAGAGCTAGGTTGTTCAGTTACATCCTATCTCAATTTCTATATTTTCCAGAATCTTTACAGTAGGAAGGTGAAAGAAATTGGTAAGGAGAAGAATGGACTTTACATTCTAGTCACTAAGAGCTCAGTGGATACTACAAAAATGAATATGTCTATAAGTGAAAGAACAACTCAGATATTAGGCTATGGCATAGAAGATTAGGACATGTGTCCTCTACCGTCCTAAAGAAGATGTTTTCTATTTTAGCTGAACAAATTAGTAGTGTAGTTGATATATGTGGTTGTGTCCTTATGCTAAGCAGACTAGAAATTCCTTTCCAGCAAGTAGCATTAAAAGTATATCTTGTTTTGATTTGATTGATATAAATGTATGGAGTCCATACAAACATGAAACATCTGATGGTAATAGATTCTTTTTTACTATTGTGGATGACTTGTCTAGAATGACATGGGTGTTTCTGCTCAAATTAAAGTCAGATGCATGTGTAGCCTTACAACAATTTTTCAGTATGTTAAGACTCAATTTGATAAACAAGGTAAGATGATCAAAACAGACAATGGAGCAGAGTTCATAAACAATATGTGTAGTATAATGTTCAAGCAGTTAGGCATGGTGCATCAAAGAACTTGTGCCTTCACTCTTCACCAGAATGGGGTAGCTGAGAGGAAACATAGGAACATACTAGAGGTTACAAGAGCATTGAGGTTTCAGGCAAATATCCATATCAGATTTTGGGGGCATTGCATTATAGCTGCAGTATATCTAATAAACAGGATGCCTTCATCTGTACTCAAAAACCTTACTCCCTATGAAGTTCTATATGGAAAGACACCTACACTGACTCATCTTAAGGTTATTTGCTATTTTTTCTATGCGAAGATAGTACAGGAAACTGATAAACTAAAGCCTAGGAGTAGAGCAGCTATACACATGGGTTATTCAGATGTTCACAAAGGCTATGTGTTCTATGATCAATCGAAACAATCAATTTTTTTTTTCACATAGATGTTACTTTTAGAGAGGACATTTTTCCTTTTAGAAGAACTACTTCATCAGCACCAATCTTCATAGATGGAACCACAAACATGTTCTTTGATGAACCTATTTCTAATGTAGAACCAACAGAAAGCTTAGTAGATGAAGCTCATGTCCCAGACATAGAAAATGATGACCAAAACAATGACATTTTGTTTCATGAACCAATGTCTGAGTATAATGATCAACCAATGCCTGAACTTAATGAACAACCAGCGGAACTTCCAGCTCACCATCCAGATTAGCCTAACCAGCAAGTGCCAACTCCACTAATAGTACTACTATCTACTTCTGATCAAAGAAAGTCAAGCAGAGACAAGCATCCACCTGCTTAGCTAAAAGACAATATTTCTCTAGGAGTACATCAAAATGTACCTTATGCTCTAAATAAATTTATGTCCTATGATAAACTAGCTCCTAAATATCAAGCCTATATAGCAGCATTCTCATGCACAACTTAACCAACTTCTTACTCAAAAGCAGCTAAAGATCCCAGATGAATTAGTGCAATGAAAGATGAAATCTCAGCACTAGAAAGTAATCATGCTTGGGATGTAGTACCTCTGCCTGAAGGTAAAAAAACTATAGGTTGTAAATGGGTATACAAAATCAAGTACAAAGCCTCTAGGGAGGTAGAGAGGTTCAAGGTTGGTAGCAAAGGGTTACAGTAAGAGAAAAGGTATTGATTATTAGAAAACATTTTCTCTTGTAGTAAAGATGGTTATTGTTAGGGCTTTATTAGGAGTAGCAACTTCTAAGCACTAGCATATCAACCAAATGGATGTGTACAATGCTTTTCTTAAAGGTGACTTGCATGATGAGATATGCATGGATCTGCCACAAGGATTCAAGAGCCAGGGAGAGAGACAAGCATGCAGGGTCATTAAATCCTTGTATGGGTTAAAGCAAGCACCAAGACAGTGGAATGCAAAACAACAAGAAGTTCTAATAAAGTTCAAATTTACTCAAAGTCAACTGGATCACTCATTGTTCACAAAATGGACCAGCACTGGGGTTGTAATCATCCTATTATATATGGATGATATGCTGATTACTAGAGATAACTTAGAGTTGATAGAAGAAACGAAAGATAAATTACAAAAGGCATTTAAAATGAAAGACTTGGGGGAGTTGAAATACTTCCTAGGAATTGAGTTTGCTAGGTCTGAACAAGGAATTATGGTAAATCAAAGAAAGTACGCTTTAGAGCTCATATCTGAAATAGGTTTGACTGTAGCAAAACCTGCAGCTTCTCCAATAGATCCTAATCTTAAACTCACAACTAGAGACTTTGACATTCATGTATATGGCACAGACAAGGCAACATATGAAGTACTATCTGATCCTGGAAGTTATCAAAGGCTGATGGGGAAACATCTCTACCTAACTGTAACTAGACCTGATATTGCATATAGTGTACAAACACTTAGTCAATTCCTCCAACAGCCTAAACAATCTCATATGGAAGCAGCCTTGAGAATTGTGAAGTACATTATAGATCATCCAGGACAAAGGGTTCTATTATATAGCAAAGGCATTGATACTGTGATGCAGCCCGAGTCTGTGCTGATCAGATATTTAACCCATTGAGACCAGAGACACAAAGCCAAGCCAAGCACTTGCACGATGTGCACATTTAGCTGGTGTGGTCGGGAGGAAGTGCTTGTTCGAATGCTGAGTGGCCGAGCATAAGATACGAAGGCTATATCTGTAAGCTTGAGCCCGAAGAAGGAAGTGACCGAACACTCAACCTTGACGCCGAGCAATGATTGACCGAAGGGCTACAATTATGCCCGAGGCAAGTGAGCGTCCGATTTTAGCTGTGCCGATTTGAGCAACCGAGCACCAAAGTGAAGAGAGTCGAGCACATGAATTATTTCGGCCCTGCGTGGCCTTATTTTATTGGTCGTTTGTGACCGTATTTACTAAATTACCCTTGGAGCTATCTATATAAACCTCTTAGCTTAGTTCATTTGGTAGTTATTTGTTGATGAATATTTGTTATAGCTGTTTGCTATTGAGACTCTGATGAGAGTCGAAACCCGATGTGGGATTTATAAGAACTTGGGTCAATTGGTGTACCTGTTTGAACAACTTCTTCTTCGATCATTCAGTTTGCAAAAAACGTGTTTTTTTAGGATTATTGCCTAATATAGGCGCATCTTCTTCTTTGCGTTGTTTGATTCGAGACTAGTTCTCGGAATCATTCAAACGAAGTTGAGATTCCTCTTACTTCTATCTTTGTTTTTATTTGTTTTCTGCTGTTCTTCGATTGTTAAGCTTCTTCTCCGAATTAGCTTGCACCATTTTGGTATCAAAGCATGGTTTGGGCTTGTTCTTACACTCCTAATCCTGTTCTATGTTATCCTTTAATTTATCATGCGTTTTGTCTTTCAGTTTTAGCTTCATTTTCTTGTTGTTGTTATTGTTGTGTTGTTATTTACTTTAAAAAAAAAGTAGAAAGAAGAAAATTCAAAATTTTGATTGTTGGTTGGCTGTTTGGATTGAACAAAAATAAATTCTTGTTCACCATCGTCTAAGGATTCACACGAGCACTTGTCGTACGTTGTTTGACGACAAGGGTTTTTCGATGATTTTCGTGTTGTTTTTGATTTGGTGTTGCTGTTAAAAACCTCAGTTTGAATTTTGATTGTTCTTTGTTGAATACTGGTGGTTTTTGGCTGATATGGGTCGAATTTTTGAGCAAAAATTCGAAGTTCCTTATTAAGCCATCGTCCGTACGCCGGAAACTTGTTACATTGTAACAGTGTACGGATGAAGAGAAGCTGTTCTTAGCTTAGCTGGGACTCATGATTTACTCCGGCGTTAAAAGAATATATACCGGAGACGACCCAAAATCTGTGTTAAATGGTGGACTGTGAACAAAGTTAAGTTTGTCCGTACACCAGAGTAAGAACTCACTATTCCATTGAAGAAGAAAGGGGTAAAGTGTTTAAATCAAAACCCCAGGTGAAAATTTTACCGGCAAAAAAAAAGAAATAGTGGATAAGGTTAAACCCTAATCCGTACCAAAGAGGGACCACTTTTGTCCGTACAAGAGTTGTTGTGTCCGAGGTTTCCAAAAGAGGAAACAAAGGGTAGATTCTCCTAGGATTTCCTCTTGTGGTCGATAATTCTCGTTAGTGGATCCTTAGAGTAATTCTTTCTACTTGAGGTCGTACTAATTTGTTTGAGCTTATAGGAACTCGTGCGTGGGGTGACCGAAGTCCAAAAATTGTAGACAATTCTTTGACTTCCCGAGTATAGTTAAATAGCATCCGTTCCATCGAGTCAACATCAATTAATTATTCCTGAAGGAGACAGTGTGACTTGTCAAATTCGAAGGATCTTAGAGAGATTGATCAACCGAGGAAGCCATTGACAATAAGTTCTTGAGTAACCGAGCCTACAAATGGACCCGAGTGCCGCCCAATAAAAGTGAGGGTGTGTGTGAGGTGATTTCTAACCTTGACGTTTCTTGGTCTTTTATTGTGCAGACACCATGGCTGGGAATGGAGGCGTATAAAAGGCGTTGAGATTCCGGAGGTGTCATTAGCTGATCTCATGGCTGTGATACAGGGCGTCAGTTCCAAGGTAAGAGGAGTGAGTGCTCGAGTAGCTAACCTCGAGCAAGGGAGTGTGTTCGTGGCCTTACCTGGGTCCGGCGCTAATGCTAGCAAATCCACTCTTATGAAACCAGAGCAATTCGTTGAGCTTGTTCGACAACAACAATTGAAGAACGAGGTTGTTTGAAATGAGGCTATGGGTAATCCCCGAGCTGAACAACACTTGGGCATTCCCAAAGCTGGACAATACAACTTGGGCAATCCCCAAGTGGAACAACAAAACTTGGGCAATCCCCAAGCTGATCATCAAAACTTGGGCATTTTCCGAGGTGAAAGATTACCACTTCCAAGGGCTCCAAGACAAGTCATGGTCGTTTATGAAGGGTTGATAATGGAGATTTTCCCAATGTCGAAGCTGAGTATGAGCGACCATTCGTTCAACGAAGGCAGTTTCAACGAGGTCCTGGAAATTTCTGAGGTCGAGGCCGAGGCGCAAATGTTGATCGATATTTTGAGCGTGAGGCTGATGACTATTATGATGAGTATCCGGACTCGGTCTGAGGTGCTCGAGATTCAAACTTGAACAGTGTCAAGATCACTATTCCACCCTTCAGAGAAATTAGTGTTCCAGACTAATATCTTGATTGGAAGGTTCGATTGGAAGGAATCTTCAAAATAAATGAGATGACCGAAGAGAGAAAAGTTGCACATGCCATTGCTTCATTCGAAGCATATGCATCAACACGATGGGAAGCTGACAAAAGATTGAGGAGAATGAATGCTTATCCCGAGGTCACAACATGGTTGCAGCTAAAGAAAGCAATGGATGCTAAGTATGTGACTGCCAAATATCGGCATGAACAACTTTGTAGGCTCTTTGAGTTGAAACAAGGGTCCAAATTGGTTGAAGAATACTATGATGAGTTCGAAAGAATTTGATTGGCTCTTGATATGGAAGAACATGATGAGCAAGCCATCATTCGATTCAAAAATGGCTTGACTCGAGATGTGCCATCTCAATTGAGGCTGCATGTGTATCAAACTTTGGAAGATGTGTTTCATGCAGCCATCGAATCTGAAAAATGGGTGAAGGATGACAAAGCAAGCCGGTACCGAGGAGTCACTACTGCAACTCTTTTGAGCCGAGGTAAAGAATGGAAGTGTCCGAATCCAGCAAGTGCCAACACTGGCCGAGATCAGAAGAAACCCTTCAAAAATGGATTGACCATTAGCAACGCCAAGGAGATGGGAGGTAAGATTCAACTCAATACTCCCAGTGCTTCAAACATTCAATGTCACAAGTGTAGGGGTTATGGTCACATGGCAAAAGAGTGTCCAACTCGCAAAGTTATGCTTTTGCTCTAAGATGGAACTGTCCTTGAGCAAGTGAGGGACACCGAGGAACAAAATGTCAAGGAGACTGACCGAGTTGAAAATGATGATGGTCGTGAAGCAGCTGAAGCTGACCATCCAAAAATATTTCTTGTAGTTCAAAGAAATTTGAGCTGTATGACTCTCGAAGAGGAGGACACCCGGTGTCTAGTGAGGGGGAAAGTTTGTTCGATGATTATTGATTCGGGTAGTTGTGCAAATGTAGTAAGCCAAACTTTGGTTTCGCAAATGGGATTACCTACCTCAAAGCTTCCTCATCCCTACAGATTGCAATGGTTAAATGAATGTGGAGAATTGAAGGTTGTCAAACAAGTGTGGATCAAGTTCAAAGTAAGAGAATATCAAGATGAGATGATGTTCGATGTGATACCGATGCAAGTTTGTCAGTTTCTATTGGGTCGACCATGGCAGTATGATCGGTCGGTTATACATAACGGACGGTCCAACACTTACACTGTTAAGCTCGAAGGTGAAAGTTTCATACTCAAACCATTGTCTCCTAAACAAGTCAGCGAGGCCTATAAAAGAATGAAGGAGCTGAAAGAAGCGGCCAAAGCTAAGTCTCCGGTTGGGACAAAAATTGTGGCCGAAGATAGACATTCACTGCCCGAGGTAAAAAATATTTGTGCGATCATGCAACCCGGTGATTATCTACGAGGCAACGACAACGGTCAATTGATGATTTACCTCGTGCACAAGGGTATCTTTCTAAACTCTAATGATGATTTTTCTAATGATAAACATTTTCCAAATATTGTACAAAGTGTTTTACAGGACATCGGAGACATGGTGCCCGGAAAAATACCAGGTGGATTGCCTCCACTGAGAGAAATCGAGCACCAAATTGAATTTATACCGGGGTCTCAAGTCCCCAATAAGCCTGTATACCGGTATAATCCTGAAGACACCAAAGAGCTCCAAAGGTAGGTAGATGAATTGCTGAACAAGGGCCTTGTTCTAGAGAGCTTGATCCTTGCGCCGTTCCTATTATCCTTGTCCCGAAGAAAGATGGAACATGGCGAATGTGTGTTGATTGCCGAGCAGTCAACAAAATCACGGTAAAGTATCGTCATCCTATCCCTTGATTAGATGACATGCTAGATGAGCTGAGTTGTTCTTCATGTTTTTTGAAGATAGATCTTAGGTTCGGTTACCACCAAATCTGAATGAAACTCAGAGATGACTAGAAAACCGCATTCAAGACCAAATTCGGTCTCTATGAATTGTTAGTGATGACTTTTGGCCTCTCTAACACACCGAGCATATTCATGTGGTTGATGAACCATGTGCTAAAACCGTTCATAAATAAGTTTGTTGTCGTTTACTTTGATGACATACTTGTTTATAGTAAATATGTGGATAAACATTTCGAACACTTACGGCTAGTGCTTGAACCCTTTAGAGAAGAGAAGTTATATGCTAACTTCAAGAAGTATGTCCTTTGTGTTGAGCATGTAGTCTTTCTAGGATTTGTTGTGAGTGGTAATGGTGTTGAAGTCGATGAGTCAAAAGTCGAGGCTATCGAAGATTGGCTGACACCAACCTCGGTATCTCAAGTTTGTAGCTTCCATAGATTAGCTAGCTTTAACCGAAGGTTTGTTCGTGACTTTAGCACCATGGCAGCTTCTTTAACCAAGCTGGTAAAGAAAGACCATCCGTTTATGTGTGGAGCGTCTCAAGAGAGGGCTTTCCAAGAGTTGAAACGGAGGCTAAGCTCTACCCCATTGTTGCAACCCCCTGACTTCGGCAAATCATTCTAGGTTAAATATGATGCGACCGGAGTTGGGATCGGAGGAGTGCTTATGCAAGAATTGAAGTTGATCGCTTACTTTAGTGAAAAGTTTAAGGGTGCAACCTTGAATTACTCTGCGTATGATAAGGAATTGTATGCCCTCGTTCGAGCACTCGCCCATTGGCAACATTATTTGTTTCCAAGAGAGTTTGTGATTAGAAGTGATCATGAATCTTTGAAACACCTCTGAGCCCAGGAAAAATTAAACCGAAGACATGCCAAGTGGGTGGAATTCATTGAGTGCTTTTCCAATGTAATTCGTTACGAAAAGGGAAAAGAAAATATTGTGGCCGATGCCTTATCGAGGAAATTTTCCATAGCAACCACTCTCGCCTCGAGGCTCATGGGATTCGAAAGCATCAAGTCGATGTATAATGATGATCCCAAGCTGAAAAGCGTAAGTGACGCAATCTTGATTGGCCGAAGGGTTGAGAAATACCAGTGGCACGATGGCTACCTCTTCAAGAATGGGAGGGTTTGTGTGCCTGTGTCATCATGGAGAGAGCTTTTGGTTCGAGAAGCTCACGCCGGGGGCTTAATGGGACACTTCGATGTCGATAAAACTCTTGGTATCTTAACCGAGCAGTTTCATTGGCCCAAAATGCGAAGAGATGTGGAAAATATTTGCAATACTTGTATAGATTGCATGAAAGCTAAATCGAGGTCCAACCCTTATGGTTTCTATACTCCGTTACCTGTTCCTAATCGACCGTGGGTTGATATATCCATGGATTTTGCTATGGGCTTACCGAGATCAGGGGGTGGACATGATAGCATCTTTGTCGTAGTCGACCGTTTTTCTACAATGGCTCACTTTATTCCTTGTAAGAAATGTGATGATGCACAACATGTAGCTACTTTGTTTATTTCTAATGTGTTGAAATTGCATGGTGTGCCTTGTACTATTGTGAGTGATCGAGACTCAAAATTCTTGAGTCATTTTTGGAAATGTCTACGGGGTGCCCTTGGCACCAAATTACTATTCTCGACGTCTCACCATCCTCATAATGATGGACAGACCGAGGTAGTCAACCGAACCTTGGGAGCTTTGCTTCGAGCTATGACCAAAGGTAAAGTCGGAAACTAGGCTGATCATTTGCCCATGATAGAATTTGCATACAATCGAACTGTGCATCGAATGATTGGAATGACTCCATTCGATTGTGTGTATGTTTTAACTGTTTTATTCAACTTGATCTAACCCCATTGCCTCGAGATGCTGCTATTGATTTTTAAGGTACTCGCCGAGCCACTGCTTTGCTCGAGCTACATGCCAAGGTGAAGAAAAATTCTTGAGGAAGCTTATGCCAAGGTGACATCCAAGAAAAACAAGGGGCATAAAAAGTTAGAATTGAAGAAAGGAGATTGGAAGGAAAGATTCTCGAACCAAAGGAAAGGGAAGTTAGCTCCTTGACACGACCCGGAAACCGGTTAGGCCGTGCGGGCACCCGACATCCTTCCCTAGACCCATCGGACGAACCATTATCAATTAAATTAGGAAAAATAAATATAATTCAATTTATAAATAATAACAAGACTTAAAAAAAACGAACATAATGATACCTCTACTCTGTAAAAATAAATTACAGCTGACTACCCACATACTAGGTTTAGGGCTATCCAGACTAGACATCTAAGAGTACAAAAGAAGACAGATACCTCCTGAAGGGTGTAAAATGCAGCTGAAGTAATAAACAATAAATTGGTGGCCATCCGGAATAAAAGCTAGCTCACCCTGACAGCTGAAGTCATCTTCGCTCCTGAACAACGTGGGGAACTTCCTGGAGCGAACCTGCCGAAATGAAATAAATATACAAGAACAAACAACAAACAAGGGTGAGTCAAAAGGACTCAATAAGTGGGGCAGACTAGCCACCTCAAAGAATAGGATTGCTAGCCAGGGAGAAGAAACAGATAAACTAAATTTCTTTTATTTAAATTATAAAAAGGCAGAGCCAGATAACAATCGGAAACACGTAAGAAACTTATGAACTCAACCAATGATGCGAGCCAGAAACATATTAACAAATAAGCAATGCACATATAAGCAGAACAATAGCCATGTACCGCAAGTCTACACAATGGTATGAATTCAGATGCAATAAAATGAAGTAAGATGAAATGAAATGAAATGAAATATGATGCAAAGGGTCACATGTGCCCATAATCCCGTCTCGAAGCGGAATACTCCTGCATTCGAGGGGAATCCAATCTGATAAACAACTGGAGCGGAATACTCCTGCTCCTGGGGCGGAATACTCTTGCACCCGATATAATATAAACCAGAGGTGGAATACTCTTGCACTCTCCTGGGGCAGAATACTCCTGCACCCGATATCTGACATAAGAGCGGAATACTCCTGCTCTTGGGGTGGAATCCTCCTACCCTCAATATGATACAATGGAGCGGAATCCTCCTCCTCCTGGGGCAGAATACTCCTGCACCCAATATGATATGCAATGTAATGCATATGAATGACATATAATGCATATGAATGCAATCTGATGCAATAATATCCCTTCACCGGCGCGGGACTCTCGTCGACAGCCGGGAAGTAGATGCCAACTCACAGTCAGAGTACAATGCTCAGATCCCCAATGCAATACCAACAACAGGACATAACATATAATATACAATGTAGATCCAAAGCTAAGGCGTAAGGAGTACGCCTATCGGCAACTACCTACGTAAGGGACACGTGGTAGAAAATCTATGAGGCCAGGTGCCTCCAAAGAAATGGATATAGACAATTACCTCGTTCAAACGCTACCCAACAACCGCTTTGAACTTGGATTCATTTCCAAACGATCCCACTGTGTCCAATAAGCAGAAAAGTATATCATATAAGGCTAACTGCTCCATTCCTTACATCTTAGGGCAATCCAAATAGGACCCTGACACCCTATTGGCATACGCAATACGCAGGCCAGGCCTATGTACAGGGTTTAAGGTCACATAACCAAACCCTAAATAATTACATTTATATGTTGCCCTTAACTCACTAAGTACGAATATATAATCAATTCCACTATCGGGGTCCAATTGACCCTTTAAATATCAATTGAACTTATTAAAATGATGTATAATATTTCCAGTTTTACCGTTAAAACATATTCAAACATACCTAATAAACTCAAATAATGCATTAAGATCATTACCTGAATTTTTTGGGGTAAAAATTCTATCTTTTTCTGGCTCTTTTCTCATTTTATGGTATTTATTTTTGGTTGTCTCTGCTTTCTATTCTATATTGCTCCCTCTGATCGACCTTAGCTTTTATAAGGCTAAGGGTTGCCCCCACCGCCTAACTTTTGTCCATTTTTCCCTTCTTTTTTTTTTTCCTTTAAAATTCGCTGGTACGGTAAAAATTAACATGGTACCCTACGATATTCGAAATAATTTCAACATTTGCATACAAGTTATACAAAATATATGTAACATACTCGCGAAGGCGGATTTCCAATTGGACTCCCGAAACTCAAGATGCGAATTTAAATAGAAAAAGTCAAATTATTTAACTTTCGGTATTTTAGCGGAAACTAGCCGAACAACATCGAAATTCACTTTCGAAAGTTCACAAAAGTCACAAATAATCATACGAACCTAACGGCGCTGTCGGATTTCGAATCGGAGCTCATTCGCCAAAACCGAGCTCGAATATCTCTTTTTAATATTTATCGACAATAAAAACTGAAACCTTCTTCTGATGCCTATCAAACGAGGTCTGATTTAGCTCAAATTTTACAGAAAGGTTCTAATAGACATTACGAATATTTTAAAATTATCGGCACGCCAATCGGAATCTTAACTTCTGAAACGACTACCGTTTCATTCTCCCTCACTTAAACTCTCGTTCGTCCTCGAACGAGCCTAAAGCTAAAGCAAGATTCACGCTGATAAGAAAAGAACTTGCACGACTTTTATAAACTATCCCACGGAATTTTTCGCATGATTACAGAATCAAAATTATACCACGAACCCCAAACTCTTAGAATAAAACATATCTGGATAATATGATAACACCATTGCCCAGCTTATTTTGACTAAAATGACCCTTCCTCGATCACGAGAGGAGAGTTCTACATTTTCGAAGAAAAGATACATGGAACTTTGAATGGGTTAACATGATTCAACTGATAATCACCTCTTCGATATACCTTTCAATATAGAACAAGTCGATGGAACTAAGAATTAACTCACGCTTGATGCAATAGGGGGAAGCTTTTGAAGTACCTTGTCACTACACACTATAGAAGATTTGATACAAGCTATATTATTTTTACGAACGCACTATGCAACATCTCATTTGACGTTAGTGTTGTTTAACAAGCTCCTTGCGAAAATGTAGTTACTCATATCCTAATGTATGTCAAAGGTTCATCTGAACAGAATCTATCATATAACGATAAGGATCACGCAATTACTACTGGATAATATGATGCACCAGGAATGATATTCAGACTAAACATCCACCTCAGGGTATTTTCTTTGAATTGGAAATATTATGACTTGAAAAAGTGAAAATAAAAGAGACATGTAGTTGGACCATGAGCTGAGGCAGAATACCAGCAACAAAGTTGATTACCTGAGCACTTACAATGCAAAAGTAACCTCTCAAGGAGTTGAGATGCGAAGGAGATATACCAATGATGGATGGATGACAAGCTGCACTAGACCTTTAACTCTAAATTTTCGTGAAGTAAAACAGAGGCAATATGAGGATCCAGTTCTAGTTGAATGCAGACAGATAGCCAGAAGAAAATCGGAGTGAAACGACCTCGGTCAGTCGTTTCGGAAGTTGGGACTCCGATTGGCGTGTCGATAATTTTAAAATATTCATAATGTCTATTAGGACCTGTCTGTAAAATTTGAGCTAAATCAGACCTCGTTTGGTAGGCATCGGAAGAAGGTTTCAGTTTTTATTGGCGATAAATATTAAAAAGACATTTTCGAGCTCGGTTTTGCCGAATGAGCTCCGATTCGAAATCTGAAAGCGCCGTTGGGTTCGTATGATTATTTATGACCTTTGCAAACTTTCGAAAGTGAATTTCGATGTTGTTCAGCTAGTTTCCGCTAAAATGCCGAAAATTAAATAATTTGACCTTTTTCATTAAAATTCGCATCTTGAGTTTCCGGAGTCCAATATAAGATCCACCTTCGCGAGTATGTTACATATATTTTTGTATAACTCGTATGCAAAAGTTGGAATTATTTCGAATATCGTAGGGTACTATTTTAATTTTCGTTAAGAAAATAAAATAAAATAAAAGGAAACAAAAAAAAGACAAAAAGACAAAAATTACAAAGAAAGAAAGAAAATGAAAGTACCATGGCGGTGGCTGATAGGGATATATCCCTTGACGTTTTACAGAGTGAAACATTCAGAAACAAGAAACAGAGACGCGAAACAGAAAATACGCAGTGGAAAAATACCAGAAAATAAGAAAAGGGGCCGGGAAAAAGCAGAATTTTCACCCTGAAACATTCAGGTAATGATCCTAATATATTATTTGAGTTTATTACATGTGTTTAAATATATTTTAACGGTAAAACTTGAAATATTAGACATCGTTTTAACAAGTTCAATTAATAGTTTGAAGGGTCAAATGGACCCCGATAATGAAATTGATTATATATTCGTACTCATTGAGTTATGGGCAACATATAAATGTAAATTATTTGGAATTTGGCTATGTGACCTTAAACCCTGTATATAGGCCTGGCCTGCGTATTGCGTATGCAAATAAGGTATCAGGTTCCTAACTGGATTACCCTAAGATGTGAGGAATGAAGCCTTTAGCCTAATTTGATATATTTTTCTGCTTATTGAATAGAGTGGGATCGTTTGACAATGAAACCAAAGGATAAAGCGGTTATTGATTAGCAGAGCTAACTTTTGGAAGAGGTAAGTGTTCATATCCATTTCTTTGGAGGAACCTGGCCTCGTGGATTTTATACCACGTATTCCTTACGTGTGTAGCTGCCGATAGGCGTACTCATTACGACTTAGCTTTAGATTTACATTGTATATTATATGTTATGTCCTATTGCTGGTATTGCATTGAGGATCTGAGCATTGTACCCTGGCTGTAAGTTGGCATCTATTTCTCGGCTGTCGATGAGAGTCCCGCGCCGGTGAAGGGTTATTATTGCATCACATTGCATTCATATGCATTATATGTCATTCATATGCATTACATTGCATATCATATTGGTGCAGGAGTATTCCGCCCCAGAAGCAGGAGGATTCCGCTCCATTGTATCATATTGAGGGTAGGAGGATTCCGCCCTCGGAGCAGGAGGATTCCGCTCCATTGCATCATATTGAGGGTAGGAGGATTCCGCTCCATTGCATCATATTGAGGGTAGGAGGATTCCGCCCTGGAGTAGGAGGATTCCGCTCCATTCATTTGGCACACGTGACCCTTTGCATCATATTTCATTTCATTTCATCTCATTTTATTTCATTTCATTTCATTTCATACCATTGTGTAGACATGTGGTACATAACTGTTGTTCTGCTTCTACGTGCATTGCGTATTTGCCTATATATTTCTGGCTCGTATTCTGGGTTGCGGGGATCGGGTCGCACGCCGCAACGGTATAAATATATGGATCGGGTTGCACGCCGCAACATGATGTATTTCTGATTGTTGATGAGTTTGTCATTCCATACGTGTTCCTAGTTATTATCTGGCTCTGCCTTTTTAAAAATTTAAATAAGAGGAATTTTGTTTATCTGTTTCTTCTCCCTGGCTAGCTATCCTATTCTTTAAGGTGGCTAGTCTGTCCCACTTATTGAGTCCTTTTGACTCACCCTTGTTTGTCCTTTGTTTTTTTTCTATCTATTTCGTTTCGGCAGGTTCGCTCCAGGATTGAATTCTCCACGTTGTGAAGGATCGAAGACGACTCCAACTGTCAGGGTGAGCCAGCTTTTATTCCGGATGGCCACCAGTTTTATGTTTATTATTTCAGTTGCATATTGCTCCCTTCAGGAGGTATTTGTCTTCCTCCGTACTATTAGATGTCTAGTCTGGATAGCCCTAAACCTATTATGTTGGGTAGTCAGCTGTAATTTCTTTTGTACAGCTTAGACATATCAGTATGTCGTGTTTTTTTTACGTCTTATCCTTATTTATGAATTGTTATATTTATTTTTCTAATTTAATTGGTAAGGGTTCGCCCGACGGGTCTAAGGAAGGATGTCGGGTGCCCGCACGGCCCAACCGGATTCCGGGTCGAGTCACAGAGTCACCATACAGGGTTACTACTGACGGTGTTCTCATGTATAAAGATAGACTTTGTGTCCCTAATGTTACAATTTCACGTGGACAGATTATGATAGAGGCACGTTATTCCAAATACACTGTTCATCCAGGTTCGACTAAGATGTACCATGATCTTAAGCAGATTTCTTGGTGGGACGGAATGAAGTGTGACATAGCAGAATTTGTGGCTCAGTGTTCTAATTGCCAGCAAGTTAAAGTCGTGTCATCTTTCCAGACTTTATACTTTAAGCAGATAGGTACATATATATAATCCGGTCGCCAACTTATCTCTTTCATTACTAGATTATTAGTCGGTTTAGCAATGATCAACACTCATTGTAGGTTTCTGTCGTGGTTCCTAGATTGGGTCGTGACAAAAGTGGTACCAACGCCTTAGAGATTTAGTATTACCATTCAGTATTTGGAAGAAGACTCCTCCACTTAAAGCACAAACTCATGCAGCTATTTGAATAGGAATAACCATCCCCGCACAGTCTACTGGACTAAAGAAGATTTAGCTAAATGCTGAATGTAGGCAGACCTAAGCTACCAACTACCCTTTCGAGTTGCCAAACAGCTGCAACTCTCGAGTCACAACTCCATACATTTTCTATAAGCACCACCGCTTTATGAATCAAATCAAAGGTCAAATGATGCCTCTCATTACCCTTAGTAGCCTTGAAAAAAAAATGTACTTACACGACTACCTTGACACGCACTCTGGCTCAACATAGGGAACATCACGAGTAGCTACTAACCGCCCAAGCTCATTAGTGTCGAAAGAAGAAGAGATGACAATAAACAGAGGATAGAAATAATTAGATCTTTAGGAATCTCATCTTCTTATTTATTTGGCTACAAGAGCTAGACTACTTACGAGTCAAAGTAGCTCACGAATCGTAATTAAAGAAACATATATTAAATGAGCTTTATGGAACAACATCCATGCCAATTTGACCTCCCAATAAGAAGGAAACTCTGACAATTCACCAGAAACCCTTTTATAACCCAGATAAGCTCATAGGATAACATGACTTTACTAGCATTTTGAACCAAGAGGAGATACGTAGATCGAATATTACTTACTAATCACTTTGCACCGGAAGAAATGATAACACTTTCTGACGGTGATGAATAAGAATCCCATCATCCTACCGACACGGAATTCCAAAGAGAGATAGACTGACTTGACATTATAACAGAATGAGGCACATCAAGATGCCAAGCAAAAAAATACCGATACTCACTCACAAATCTCTCACATTTAAACCAGATAATCTAGTAGGGTCATCATAAATGCCGGGAATAAATCATACCAGAAGCTCACCCATCTACCGCAACCAATTCTTAATAGAAATAATATCAAAAGAAACCATGGAAACATGATAGGACATCCCATTTCTAGATCGACCGGAAGAATCAAATCTTACTCACATTTAAGGGAAGACGAAATACTTGGGTCTACTACATCGGATACCTCAGCATCCTGCCAGACTAGCAGGCCTCTGCAGCTGACCTGAACCCCTACCCTGATAATCACCTTCTGAAGAACCACTACCAGCACGCTCTCAACCTCTACTGAATGGTGGCATTTCTCCAGCTGATTGAGATCTAAATGAAAGCGCCTGCAACTGTGCAGATGCCTGATGACGAGAGAAAAGACGACTGCCTACTTTTCGGAGTAAGGGAAAACTCCTCAAAGGATAACCAGACTTCCGACAATGATAACAGGAGAACTCCTCAGAGGATAATCAGACTTACGACAATGATAACACCTTTTCGCTGAAAATGGAAGCTGGAAAGACTGTTGATACCTGTAAAGAAAAGACTGAATCTGGTATTGACAAGCTACTAGCGCACTCTAAGAATCACTTGACACAAGCTGAGATAACTTGGAAGGTGACCTCCCAAAATAATCAGAACTCTTACCTCTAAATGAGGTACATGGTTGCCCACTAGGGCCACGGGATCTCTTGCTCTCCCGCTCTAACTCCTTCTTCTCTAACTTATAGTATGCCTCGTACCTCTGAGCAATATTAACAACAACATCAACTGAAATCTCGACCTCAATCTCTCGAGCCATCTGGAATCTCAATGAAGGAGAAAGGTAATCAGTAAATCTTTAAATCTCTCGAAAGGCTCATGGACTAGTTCTAATGCGTATTCAGCCATTCTATATAATTCAATCTCATATTCTGAAACACCACCAGGCTAACCGACAGGCTACCCTGTCCAATCCACTCAAACTGGCAACATCTTACATCTCGCTTGCTACTCGAAAGGAACTTTTCCATGAATGTAGAAGAAAAATCGAACCAAGTTAGCTAATAAGAGAGCGGCCCACCAATTCAAGGCTGGACCCTGAAACTGGAAAGCAGAATAATCAACACCATACCGCTCGATATAATCAAGAGCCTGAAGGATACGCTGACATCATTTTATTTAAAAAAATTACACAGGGATCACTTGATGCATGCCCTAAGAACATCAGAAGGCTCAATTGGGTAGAATAATGCAACCTCTTCAGACACTCGGACCGAGCCATTACTTAGGTTAGCTAACCAGTCAGAATAACTAGAGGCACAACATATGTTGTCTCCGGAACATAATTCACTGCAGCAATATTAAGAATCGGAAAAGGAGCTCCCTAAGATCAAACGTCTGCACATGCGGCAACCTGATAGGCTGCCCAGTGAATAATAGGTTCTTACGGTATCTGCGTCGCCAAGATTCTCGTAAAGCATCGTAGAGAGCCAAGGGAACCACAAGGCCCTACTCCCTTGCCCATCGCGAGCTCGTACAGTTGGGGCCTGTGCAACTGGATCGACAGCACGATCCGCAACTCTCGCGGCTTGAGTAGCTCTAGCCCCATGCTAGACTACTTCATCCTGAACTTCTACCGTTTGCTGATTTGTTGCACGAGGGTTCACGATTACCACGAACGAATTAACGAAAATACTTTTGCCTCCAGACTAACGCACGATTGGATAAGAAGGAAGAGAAACTTCTTATATGCCATCATAGCCTCTCGTAGATAAATACGGACATCTACGTACCCATCAGCGACACTCTACTAGACACTATCTTGGTCAGGATAGACTCTAAATTAGGCTCTGATACCAACTGACACGACCCGGAAATCGGTTAGGCCGTGCGGGCACCCGACATCCTTCCCTAGACCCGTCGGGCGAACCCTTATCAATTAAATTAGGAAAAATAAATATAATTCAATTTTTAAATAATAACAAGACAGAAAAAAATGAACATAATGATACCTCTACTCTGTAAAAAGAAATTACAGCTGACTACCCACATACTAGGTTTAGGGCTATCCAAACTAGCCATCTAAGAGTACAAAAGAAGACAGATACCTTCTGAAGGGAGCAAAATGCAGTGGAAGTAATAAACAATAAACTGGTGGCAATCTAGAATAAAAGCTGGCTCACCCTGACAGCTGAAGTCGTCTTCGCTCCTGAAAAACTTGGCGAACTCAATCCTGGAGCGAACCTGCCGAAACGAAATAAATAGACAAGAACAAACAACAAACAAGGGTGAGTCAAAAGGACTCAATAAGTGGGGAACACTAGCCACCTCAAAGAATAGGATAGCTAGCCAGGGAGAAGAAACAGATAAACAAAATTCCTTTTATTTAAATTATAAAAAGGCAGAGCCAGATAACAACCGGAAACACGTAAGAAACTTATGAACTCAACCAAGGATGCGAGCCAGAAACATATTAACAAATAAGCAATGCACATATAAGCAGAACAGTAGTCATGTACCGCAAGTCTACACAATGGTATGAATTGAGATGCAATAAAATAAAGTGAGATGAAATGAAATGAAATGAAATATGATGCAAAGGGTCACATGTGCCCGAAATCCCATCTCGAAGCGGAATACTCCTACATTCGAGGGGAGTCCAATCTGATAACCAATTGGAGCGGAATACTCCTGCTCCTGGGGCAGAATACTCCTTCACCCGATATAATATTAACCAGGGGCAGAATACTCCTGCTCTTGGGGTGGAATCCTCCTACCCTCAATATGATACAATGGAGCGGAATCCTCCTGCTCCTGGGGCAGAATACTCCGTCACCCAATATGTTATGCAATGTAATGCATATGAATGACATATAATGCATATGAATGCAATCTGATGCAATAATAACCATTCACCGGCGCGAGACTCTCGTCGACAGCCGGGAAGTAGATGCCAACTCACAGTCAGAGTACAATGCTCAGATCCTCAATGCAATACCAACAACAGGACATAACATATAATATACAATGTAAATCCAAAGCTAAGGCATAACGAGTACGCCTATCAGCAGCTACCTACGTATGGGACACGTGGTAGAAAATCCACGAGGCCAGGTGCCTCCAAAAAAATGGATATAAACACTTACCTCGTTCAAACGCTACCCAACAACCGCTTTGAACTTTGGATTCATTTCCAAACGATCCCACTGAGTCCAATAAGCAGAAAAATATATCTAATAAGGCTAAAGGCTCCATTCCTTATATCTTAGGGCAATCCAGTTAGGACCCTGACACCCTATTGGCATACGCAATACGCAGGCCAGGCCTATGTACAGGGTTTAAGGATAAATAACCAAACCCTAAATAATTACATTTATATATTGCCCTTAACTCACTGAGTACGAATATATAATCAATTCCACTATCGGGGTCCAATTGACCCTTTAACTATCAATTGAACTTATTAAAACGATGTATAATATTCCCAGTTTTACCGTTAAAACATATTCAAACATACCTAATAAACTCAAATAATGCATTAAGATCATTACCTGAATCTTTCGGGGTAAAAATTCTATCTTTTTCTGGCTCTTTTCTCATTTTCTGGTATTTATTTTTGGTTGTCTCTGCTTTCTATTCTATATTGCTCCCTCTGATCGACCTTAGCTTTTATAAGGTTAAGGGTTGCCCCCACCGCCTATCTTTTATCCACTTTTCCCTTCTTTTTTTTCTTTAAAATTCACTGGTACGGTAAAAATTAAAACGGTATCCTACGATATTCGAAATAATTCCAACTTTTGCATACAAGTTATACAACATATATGTAACATACTCGCGAAGGCAGATCACAAATTGGACTCCCGAAACTCAAGATGCGAATTTAAATAGAAAAAGTCAAATTATTTAACTTTCGGCATTTTAGTGGAAACTAGCCGAACAACATCGAAATTCACTTTCGAAAGTTCACAAAAGTCACAAATAATCATACGAACCTAACAGCGCTGTCGGATTTCGAATCGGAGCTCATTCGCCAAAACCGAGCTCGAAAATCTCTTTTTAATATTTATCGACAATAAAAACTGAAACCTTCTTCCTATGCCTACCAAACGAGGCCTGATTTCGCTCAAATTTTATAGACATGTCCTAATGGACATTACGAAAATTTTAAAATTATCGGTACGCCAATCGGAATCCTAACTTCCGAAACGACTATCCGAGGTCGTTTCACTCCTCGAGGGGATGGTCCATTTCAAGTGCTGAGCAAGATAAAATAGCAATGCTTATGTGATCGACCTCCCTGGTGAGTATAACGTGTCCAACACCTTTAATGTTGCTGGCTTAACTCCTTGTGTTGCAGGCCAAGCATCGGAGACTGAAGAGGGCTCGATTTCGAGAACAAAATCTTCCTAAAAAGGGGAAGATGATGCAGCCTGAGTCCGTGCTGATCTGATATTCAACCCATCGAGGCCAGTGACATGAAGTCAAGCCAAGCTCTTGCACGATGTACACATTCAGCTGGCGTGGTTGGGAGGAAGTGCTTGTTCGGATGCTGAGTGGCCAAGCACAAGATACGAAGGCTATATCTGTAAGCTTGAGCCCGAAGAAGGAAGTGACCGAATACTCAACCTTGACGCCGAGCAATGGTTGACTGAAGGGCTACAATTGTGCCAAAGGTGAGTGAGCGTCTGATTTCAACTGTGCCGAGATGAGACACCGAGAACCGAAGTCAAGAGAGCTGAGCACATGAATTACTTCGGCTCTGAGTGGCCTTGTTTTATTGGTCGCTTGTGACCGTATTTACTAAAGTACCGTTGAGGCTATCTATATAAACCCCTTAGCTTAGTTCATTTGATAGTTAGTTGTTGATGAATATTTGTTATAGCTGTTTTCTATTGAGAGTCCGATGAGAGCCGAACCCCGACGTGGAATTTCATAAGAACTTGGGTAAATCGGTGTACCCATTTCAACTTCTTCTTCGATCATTCAGTTTGCAAGAAACGTGTTTTCTTGAGGATTTTTGCCTAGTATAGGTCCATCTTCTTCTTTCTGTTGTTTGATCCAAGACTAGTTCCTCGGAAACATTCAAACGAAGTTGAGATTCGTCTTACTTCTATCTTTATTTTTGTTTGTTTTCCGTTGTTCTTCGGTTGTTAAGTTTCTTCTCCGGATTAGCTTGCACCAACTGTCACGGCCTATTATGTTGCTGATTTGGCAGCTTGCCCCTTTTCAAGAAGATCAGTAACTGATTTTTTGGTGAAGCTGGGAGAGTCTTTAATATCTTGGAAATCCAAGAAACAGACAACAATATCAAGGAGTTCAACATAAGCTGAATATAGAAGCTTAGCATCTGTAGTAGCTGAATTAACTTGGTTGACAAGGTTGATCAATGAGATTGGGGTACAAATCAAACTTCCAGTAAAGATCTACGCTGACAGCAAGGCAACAATGTAAATTGCAGCAAATCTTGTGTTCCATGAAAGAACAAAACACATCGAGATTGATTGTCATTTCTCTAGAGAAAAGATACAGCAATAACTTGTGAAAACTGAATATATTTCAACTAAAGAACAACCTGCAGACATATTGACTAAGGGACTGAATCATGTACAACATCTTCACTTAGTATCTAAGCTAGGAGTCCAAGCTAGGAGTGCTTGAGTTGCACCCTCTAGCTTTAGGGGGAGTATTAAGTGACGAAACTGTTAAGGAAGGAAGGGTAGTTTTGTCATATTTCCGATTATTAGTTAAGAAAGGTAGTTAGGTAGTTAGTTAACTTAACTACATCTTTAAATAGCAGTTACTGTATTTTTATTCTCAATTCATTCAATACAATTTCCTCTTCTTCCTAATTCTCTCTTCCTCTATCAAGATCGTCTACCCCTCTTAATAAGATCGGTTTTACCGAAGGAGCGAGTCTCCAAAAGCTTGCCACCAGGCAAGACTGCAGCGTCCAGGCCTGCCGAGTCCAAGTAACAACTGACTCTGAGATATCATGGATCATGTCTTATCACATCCAAAGGTTCTACTTATCCACTAGAGACGTGCTAGTGAGAATATAAACACATATCACAATATACGCAATCATACGCCAACACTCTGCCCATTTATTTACTAATCATAAAGGCTCTCGTCACAATTATCAAGTTTCCATTCGACTGCATTGGATAATCAGGTAATAAGATTCCACTTTCCCTTTGCTTTATTCGATTACTAGTGCTTAATTATCTTATATTGTCGAATGACTTTAACAGCTCTCATACTAAGTACACGGTTTTATTGTTAAAAGGATTAATCAATCTTGATATAACGCCTTGCTTGTGGTATTGAATAAATTAATTATATAATTTAAGTATCTATTTTTTAGGTTGTACAAAGCCATATGTATAATATATAAAAATGAACGTCAAGGTAATGTGACTAGTGGTATTGAGAGTAGTCGAATCAGTTGTTGGGAAGATCATACAGCTCTTATAGTCTTATTTTTGCCCGTCAAACTAATCGTGCTCACTATTTTTGCAAGCTTGTGTCTGCGACATTTGAAACAATAGTTTCGAGATGGTTTCTGCATACATCTCACTCTTCTCAGACCCCACTTATGAGATAAAATTAGGTATGTTAGTAGTTGTAGTTTCTAGATGGTTTCTAGTTCACTTGTATGTCAGGTAATGTATGTTCGATCACCACTTTACTAATTGGAAGACATAACATATAAGATTATTAGTACGTCCGAAATACTGGTTTGGACATTTGGAACAATAGTTTCCAAATAGCTTTTGCGTACATCTCACCCTTCCCAGACTTCACTTGTGGGATAAAATTAGGTGTGTTGTTGTTGTTGTAGTTTCTAGATGGTTTCTAGTTCACTTGTATGTCAGGTAATGTATGTTCGATCACCACTTTACAACTTGGAAGACACAACATATTAGATTATTAGTACGTCCGAAATACTGGTTTGGCTAGAATTATTCATATTATGAAGTAACAAATTTACAGTAATTACTGTTTCTATCAACTAAAACAATAAATAAGCTTCAGCAACAAGGTCGTTGTAGTATAGTGGTAAGTCTTACCATCTAAACTGCGTCCTGTTATATTATTTCAATATTTTTATTCTAACAATTCTTTTAACATATATATTGGCAATACTAAAAATTATGTTACGACTAGTGTACCCTTTCTAACATACTCATTAAGTCTTATGAATTAATATTGTAAAAATTCATTCCTGACCCCCACCCGCATTTTGCTGCTTCGAGATGGAGACTACATGAGACTGACTACATGGGAGGAGATGGAGACTACATGAGCACTGACTATATGGGAGGAGCAAGGTACTGGAGAATCCATGAGCTTTGAAAGAATGGCATTGCTCTTTGTAATTATAAAGTTTTTCCGTTGGTAAAGCAATATAACTATATTATTGATTGAACAACCTTTTTTGTTGGTTAGAATTGGCAATTCTTTCCCAGGGAAAGAAAAAGAAATACAACCAAATACTAGCAGTTTCTAAAACAGTAATGCCAAGACAAACAAATAAATTAGTTTTGTGAATCAGTTTGATGGGATTTTCGGTTTGTTATGATTTTTTCATGTCCTTTGGAAACCCCTATTAAAATTACAGTTTTAAAAAGCTATAAAGCCATCTGCCAACTACTAGATTACTAAACTTGAGAAAAAATTTCATCATCCATAAAATTGTAGCACAAGGATTTGGTTAATTGGTCTGTGAAGGTAACTTATTACTGTATATTTGCTCCGGTTAGCTGGAAATATAGTAAATACAACCAGTAACATGTCAAAGTATACGAATAGTGTAAATCTTTTATTTTGTTCATATTATAGATATATAACTTAAATCATATTTTTAGCTAGACATGCAATTTCAAACTTTATAACATATTCATAGAGCCAGAAATTGTGATATTTCTAATTTTGACACGACCTAGATTTTCGGCTAGGTCGTGCAAGCACCCGACATCCTCCCCTAGACTTGTTGGGCGAACCCTTACTAACTGAATGAGGAAAATAAATATAAATTCAACTCATATATAAGAACAAAACTTAGAAAAAGCACAGACATACTAATACCTCTAAGCTGTACAGAAGAAATTACAGCTGACTACCCCACATACTAGGTTTACGGCCATCCAGACTAGACATCTAACAGTATAATAGAATACATACACCTCCTGAAGTGAGCAAAATATAACTGGAATAATAAATATAAAACTAGTGCTCATCCTGAATAAAAGCTGGCTCACCCTGACAGCTGAAGTCGTGATCATCTTCGCTCCTTAAGAACGTGCCGAACTCAATCCTGGAGCGAACCTACCGAAACGAAATAAATAGACAAGAAACAAACAACAAACAAGGGTGAGTCAAAAAGACTCAATAAGTGAGGGCAGACTAGCCACCTCAAAGGATAGGATAGCTAGCCAGGGAGAAGAAAAGCTAATAAACCACGTTTACCTTGTTTCAACTATAAAAGGCAGAGCCAGATAATAACTGGAAACACGTATGGAATCATAAACTCATAAATAACCGGGAACATAAGATAAACAGAACATGTAGGTGTCCCGAACATATCAACAATAAGAAATACATCTTATTATATGCAAATATTGTTGCGGCGTGCAATCCGATCCGTATATTTAAACTGTTGCGGCGTGCAACCCGATCTGTATATTTATACTGTTACGGCGTACAACCCGATCCATGTATATACACTGTTGCGGCGTGCAACCCGATCCATGTATATCCACTGTTGCGGCGTGCAACCCGAACAATATAATTATACTGTTGCGGTGTGCAACCCGATTCAATATATTATACTGTTGCGGCGTGCAACCTGATCAATATATTATATTGTTGCGGTGGGCAACCCGATCCGCATATTTATGAATATACATAATAGTAAACCCACTTACTACACATATGACCGGTGTGGGACTCTCATCGGCTGCCAAGAAGTATATGAAAGCTTACAATCAGAGTGCAATGCTTCTATGCTCAATGCAATACCTACAACAAGGCATAATAGATAATATACGATGTAAATCCAAAGCTAAGGCGTAAAAAGTACGCCTATTGGCAGCTACACATGTGAGGAACACGTGGTAGAATATCCAGATGGCCAACAGCTACCAAAGAAATAGATATAATCACTTACCTTGTTCCAAAGCTAGCACTGCTACTCAATAACCGCTTTGTCCTTTTGATTCATTGTCAAACAATCCTGCTCTATTCAATAAGAAGAAAAATATATCAAATAAGGCTAAATGCTTTATTCCTTAAGTTTTAGAACAATCCGGGTAGGAACATGATACCCTATTCGCACACGCAATACACAGGTCATGCCTATGTACAGGTTTCAAAGTCACATAACCAAACCCTAAATAAATTATATTATGGGTTTCCCATAACTCCCCGCATACGAATATATAAATCAATTTTGTTATCGGGGTCCAATTAACCCTTTAACCAATCAATTTAACTTGTTAGGACGATGTCTAATATCCCGATTTCTACCGTTAAAATATATTCAAACTCGCGTAATAAACTGAACTAATGAATAAACATCAGTACCTTAATGTTTCGGGGTGAAAATTCTATTTTTTTCTTACTCCTTTTCCTTTCCTTTCTTTATTTTCTGCCATTTTCTTATTCGTTTCTCGTCCTTCCCGTTTCTGTATCCCTTAGCTGTCACCGCCTTTCATTTTCTTATCTTTTTCTTTTTCTTTTATTCTCTTTTTGTTTCTTATGGAAATTTAAAATGGAACCCTATGAAATTCGAAATAATTTCAAATTTTGCATACACATTATAAAAAATTTATGTGACGTACTCATTAAGGCAGATCTCAAATCGGATTCTCGAAACTCAAGATGCGAATTAATCGGAAAAGATCAAATTATAAATTTTCGATATTTTAGCGGAAACTATCTGAACGACCTCAAAATTCACTATCTGAAGTTGTCACAAGTAGAAAATAATCATACGAACCTAATGATGCTTTTGAATTTCGAATCGGAGCTCATTCGCCAAAATCGAGCTCGAAAACCACTTTTTAAGATTTATCGACAACAGATACTAAAACCCTCTTCCGATACCCATCAAACGAGGTCCGATTTAGCTCAAATTTTATAGACAAGTCCTGGTGCATCTTACGAAGCTTTTAAAACTATCCACATGCCAATCAGAATCCTAACTCCCGAAACTACTGACCGAGGTCGTTTCATTCTCCTCCACTTAGACTCTCGATCGTCCTCGAACGAACTTGAGTCTCAAGAAAAATTCATAAAGATAAAAAGAGATCTTGCACGACATTCATAAACCACTCCATAGACATTATCTCATGACGCACACTGAACTCTTAGAATAAAAAATATCTTGATAATATCATAATACCATTTCCCATCTTGTTCACACTAAGCTGACCCTCCTTGATCACGGGATGAGAGTTTTACATTTTCAAAATAAAGATATACGGAACTCTGGTTGAACTAACATGATTCCACCAACGAATCACCTCGTCTATATACTTTGCGATATAGACAGGTCGAGGAAACTAAGAATTACTTCACGCTTTAGCAACGCCTTAGAGATTTAAAATTAGCATTCAGTATTGGAGGAAGACTTTTCCACTTAGAGCATAAACTCATGCAGCTAATTTGAATAGGAATAGCTATCCTCACATAGTCTGCTGGACTAAGGAAGACTTAGCTAAAAATATAATGCGGCTCAGACCTGAGCTACTAAATTACCCTTTCGAGTTGCCAAACAGCTGCAATTCTCGAGTTCGCAACTCTCGAGTTCACAACTCCATACCTTATGTTGATTTATCGCACGAGGGTTTGCCATTACTATGAAGGAAATAATTTATTTTTTGCATCCCAGACTGACGCACGATTAGATAAGAAGGAAGAGAAACTTCTTATATGCCATCATAGCCTCTCGTAGATAAGTACGCACGTCTACGTACCCATCAGCGAGACTCTACAAGACACTGTCTTAGTCTGGATAGACTCTAAACTGGGCTCTGATACCAACTGACACGACCAAAATTTTTCGCTAGGTCGTGCGGGCACCCGACATCCTCCCCTAAACCTCGGGCGAACCCTTACCAACTGAATGAGAAAAATAAATATAAATCCAACTCATATATAAGAACAAGACTTAGAAAAAGCACAGACATACTAATACTTCTAAGCTGTACGAAAGAAATTACAGCAGACTACCCCACATACTAGGTTTAGGGTCATCCAGACTAGACATCTAAGTGTACAAAAGAATACATACGCCTCCTGAAGAGAGCAAAATATAACTTGAATAATAAACATAAAACTAGTGGCCATCCTCAAAAAAAGCTGGCTCACCTAGACAGCTGAAGTCGTGGTCATCTTCGCTCCTTATGAACGTGGCGAACTCAATCCTGAAGCGAACCTGCCGAAATGAAATAAATAGACATGAAATAAAATAAATAGACATGAAACAAGGGTGAGTCAAAAGGACTTAATAAGTGAGGGTAGACTAGCTACCTCAAAGGATAGGATAGCTAACTAGGGAGAAGAAAAGCAAATAAACCACATTTACCTTATTTCAACTATAAAAGGCAGAGCCGGATAATAACTAGAAACACGTATGAAATCATAAACTCATAAATAACCAGGAACATAAGATAGACAGAACATGTAGGTATCCCAAACATATCAACAATCAGAATACATCTTATTATCTGTAAATAGTGGTGTGGCGTGCAACCCGATTTGTATATTTATACTGTTGCGGCGTGCAACCCGATCCGTATATTTATATTGTTGCGGCATGCAACCCAATCCGTATATTTATACTGTTGCGGCGTGCAACCCGATCCCTATATATACTGTTGCGGCGTGCAACCCAATTCATATAATTATACTATTGTGGTGTGCAACCTAATCCATATATTTATACTGTTGCGGCGTGAAACCCGACCCATATATTATACTGTTGCGGCGTGCAACCCGATCCGCATATTTATCAATATACATAATAGTAAACACACAATTTACTATACATATGACAGGTGCGGGACTCTCATCGACTGCCAAGAAGTATATGAAAGCTTACAATAAGAGTGCAATGCTTCTATGCTTAATGCAATACCAACAACAATGCATAATAGATAATATACGATGTAAATCCAAAGCTAAGGCGTAATAAGTACGCTTATTGGAAGCTATACACGTGAGGAACACGTGGTAGAATATCCAGTTGGCCAACGACTACCAAAGAAGTAGATATAATCACTTACCTTGTTCCAAAGCTAGCATTGCTACTCAATAACCGCTTTGTCCTTTGGATTCCATGTCAAACAATCCTGCTCTATTTAATAAGAAAAAAAATATATCAAATAAGGCTAAAGGCTTTATTCTTTAAGTTTTAGAACAATCCGGGTAGGAACCTGATACCCTATTCGCACACGCAATACACAGGCCAGTCCTATGTACCGGGTTCAAAGTCACATAACCAAACCCTAAATAAAATACAGTATAGGTTACCCATAACTCCCCACGTACGAATATATAATCAATTTTGTTATCGGGGTCCAATTAACCCTTTAACCAATCAATTTAGCTTGTTAGGACGATATCTAATATCCCGATTTCTGCCGTTAAAATATATTCAAACTCGCGTAATAAATTGAAGTAATGAATAAACATCATTGCCTTAATGTTCCTAGTTAAAATTCTATTTTTTCCTACTCTTTTTCCTTTCCTTTCTTTATTTTCTGCCATTTTCTCTTTCGTTTCTCGTCCTTCCCGTTTCTGTTTCCAAGTTTAAGCAGCTTAAGGGATTTTAGCTGTGACCGCCTTTCATTTTCTTTTATTCTCTTTTTATTTTTTATGAAAATTTAAAATGGAACCCTAGGAAATTCGAAATAATTCCAAATTTTGCATGCACGTTATAAAAAATTTATGTGAAGTACTCGTTAAGGCGGATCTCAAATCGAATTCTCGAAACTCAAGATGCGAATTAAACGGAAAAGATCAAATTATAAATTTTCGAAATTTTAGCGGAAACTATTTGAACGACCTCAAAATTTACTTTCCGAAGTTCTCACAAGTAGAAAATAATCATACGACCTAACAATATTTTTGAATTTCGAATCGGAACTCATTCGCTAAAGTCAAGCTCGAAAACCTCCTTTTAATATTTATCGAGAACGGATACTTGTCGACACCTATTTTTCCTCGAACCCCCGGTTAGAGTTCGAAATAGGGCTCGACTTATTGGAACTCACGGGTAAAGACTTGGAGTCGGCACCTAACATATTTTTTAACTAGGCGTATTAGGTCACCTACTTTGTTTCTAGCCAATTTTAATATTAACTCCGATACTTGATCTACGAACCGAGAATTTTGAGTAAGGGTTCAAATTAATCCAGGAGAAAGGTGTTAGGCACCTCTCAGATTCCACAAATGTGGTTACCGGCCGGAATAATAATGGGGATTCAATAATAAACTAACAATTTCTAATATACAAGTTAAATACAAATAATTGCATAAACAATAAATATGCAATTTTCGCCATGGGCTTCGAAACATCATCCGAAGATACCTTGCAAGTAAAACAAGTTCGTTAGTAGGCCAAATATATATAAATAAAATTAATAAATGTCAAATAAATAAAGCAATAAGGAAACGCAATAGCAATTTTAAAGGCTTGTCTTCTCCAACAATGTCGTCCTTTAGTAGATTTCATCCAAATGTACCTCGCAAAAAGGCATAAAAATGAAGTTAATATTATAGCTAATAAAGCAAAAAACAAAAGTAGAATGAAGTAATAATAATAATACTAATAATAATAATAATGATAATGATAATTATATAAAAAATAATAGTAAAAATAAAATGTTAGTAGCAAAATAATTATAATAATAATAGTAATAAAAGGAAAAGGGTAATTTTTAAAAGTTTTAGGCTCAGAATATGTATTGCGTCAAACAGAGGTTAGGGATGTCGGTGCGGCTGCAGATACGGAGCCGGTCGTGTTGCCGTGCCAAGCACCTTCAATCCCACCACTCCACTATCGCTTACTTTGCAAAGTGATATGCATCTTCATAGCCTTTTTTTATTTGTTTTCGGGACACGTAAGGCACGGTAAATGCGGGACGGGACTTGTATTGGCCTCCGAACGTCAGTGGCCAAATGATGTAGTATCATGTTCAAATCAGTTCCTAGGCCTCAATATGTTTACACATATTTTTTCATTGGCCAATATTGATATAGCATCCGTCAATTCATTGTCCGTCAATTCATTGTGTAGGCCTCAACATATGTAAAGATATATTTTTTCTTTGGCCATTTTTAATCATAGTCACTGTCCAAAATCCAGATCAAGGCCCATAGTGTTGAAGGAACAGCAAAACCTCTTAGCAAATGCAATTAGTAATAGTCAGAACACAAACAGAACCATAAACAACATAAACATCAGCAAAGGGGTTAACCCTTTACAGTGAACAGCATAGACAATAAAAATCGAAAACATAGACAAAATGAAACAAAGATATTTTAGAACCGATCATCCCCAAGAAAATTGGAATAAAGGGATGACGATATGACACCGGAGATACCAGCGACTAAAACTCCGGCCCAAAATCCGGCAAGTAACAACAGCGATCAAAATCACAGCGGAACGGAGAAGAATGGGGAGGAGCGACTGCCAAGCCACGGTGGCGTCGCTGCAACTCCATCAATCCCTCTCAATCGCGAATCAAATAATAGCGAGCAAAACTGGTTCCTCGAATGGAGAAACGAGACCCAATCAACGATGTATATCTCCACCGCTACTACTGGTGTTTAAACCACTACTTCTGATGTTTTCGCCTCATCCCGATCTCCCCTTTTCTAACCCCCCTTTTTCTTATCTCCTATGTTTCCTGTTCGATCAGTGTGCGTGTGTGTTTGGATTGGGTCTGATTTCTGTGTGTACTGTTTTCTTTAGAGAAGGGGTGCTTGTACTGTGTATTGTATAAAGAGAACACAGGGGAATTGTGTGGGTGTTTATATGTTGGTGTAATTGGAGATGGAGGTGTGGGGATTTTTGTGTGTGTGGGTGAGGAGATGAAAGGAGAGGGTAGTGTATTGTGTGAATGAAGAAGAAGACAAAGGGGTCTCTCTAATGTTGTGCCCGTGTCCTGTACTGTGTATTGGTTTTGTGTATTTAACAGAATGATTTCTGCTCAAAGACGTTGGGAGAAAGAGGGAATCTAAGGGATTGGGAGAGTTTAGGGAGGGAATTGGGGAAGATCTATAATTGGAGAGATTAGGGGATTCTGATTGAGATTTTAATTGAAAGAGAATGTACGGGGTGTATCTAGACGGATGGTTGTCCAAATTCAAAGGAATCTTAATATAAAATGCCTTAAAAAGGGTATTTGCATATATATTGGAATGCTTTAAATTCAAAATAATTCAAACTCAAATATATACATATGACAAACTATAATGAAGTGAAATAGGTGGTATAAAATTCGGACTGAACATTTTTTATTTGACTAATATTGAATTAAAGGTATGAAATAAATATATAAGCATATGTATATTATATATAATAAAATGCACACATAAAATGATTAGGGTCAAAGCAAATTAATTAAGTATAAATAGTTATGAATAAATACTAAATATTAAAATACATTAATTTGCACAAGCACACACAAATTGACGTATCTAACAAACATCCTAAATGATGCCAGGTATATTATATAATCGCATTTACATATATAGTGTAAAAATAGGGGATAATCATACGTAAATGCATGACTTCTAATGCAAATTCGCTCAAATAGTCAGCATTTCACCTTTAAGATAAATATAGCCAATTGTAGAGAAAAGGACGGACAAAATTGGGTGTCAACAATACTGAAACCTTCTTCCGATACCTATCAAACGAGGTCCGATTTAGCTTAAATTTTATAGACAAGACCTGGTGGATCTTACGAAGCTTTTAAAACTATCCACACGCCAATCAGACCGACCGAGGTCATTTCATTCTCCTCCACTTAGACTCTCGTTCGTCCTCGAACGAGTTTGAGTCTCAAGAAAAATTCATAAAGATAACAAGAGATCTTGCACGAAATTCATAAACCACTCCATAGACATTATCTCATGATTACATAATCAGAATTATAACACGCACACCAAACTCTTGGAGTAAAATATATCTTGATAATATCATTATACCATTTCCCATCTTGTTCAGACTAAGCTGACCCTCCTCGATCACGGGATGATAGTTTTACATTTTCAGAATAAAGATATACGGAACTCTGGTTGGATTAACATGATTCCACCAACGAATACCCTCGTCTATATACTTTGCGATATAGACAGGTCGAGGAAACTAAGAATTACTTCACGCTTCAGCAACCCCTTAGAGGAAATTAGCATTCAGTGTTGGAGGTAGACTCTTCCACTTAGAGCATAAACTCATACTGCTAATTTGAATAGGAATAGCTATCCTCACATAGTCTACTGGACTAAGGAAGACTTAGCTAAAAACATAATGCGGCTCAGACCTGAGCTACTAAATTACCCTTTCGAGTTGCCAAACAGCTGCAACTCTCGAGTTCGCCACTCTCGAGTTCACAACTCCATACCTTATGTTGATTTATCGCACGAGGGTTCACCATTACTATGAAGGAAATAATGAATTTTTTGCATCCCAGACTGACGCACGATTAGATAAGAAGGAAGAGAAACTTCTTATGTGCCATCATAGCTTCTCGTAAATAAGTACGGACGTCTACGTATCCATCAACGAGACTCTACTAGACAGTGTCTTAGTCTGGATAGACTCTAAACAGGGCTCTGATACAAACACGACCCAAATTTTTGGCTAGGTCGTGCGGGCACCCGACATCCTCCCCTAGACCTGTCGGGTGAACCCTTAACAACTGAATGAGAAAAATAAATATAAATCCAACTCATATATAAGAACAAGACTTATAAAAAGCACAGACATATTAATACCTCTAAGCTGTACGAAAGAGATTACAGCTGACTACCCCACATATTAGGTTTAGGGCCATCCAGACTAGTAAGTATACAAAAGAATACATACGCCTTCTGAAGTGAGAAAAATATAACTTAAATAATAAGCATAAAACTAGCGGCCATCCTTAATAAAAGCTGGCTCACCTAGACAGCTGAAGTCGGGGTCGTCTTCGCTCCTTAAGAACAAGAAACAAAGAACAAACAAGGGTTAGTCAAAAGGACTCAATAGGTGGGGGCAGACTAGCCACCTCAAAGGATAGGATAGCTAGCCAGGAAGAAGAAAAGCAAATAAACCATATTTACCTTATTTCAACTATAAAAGGCAGAGCCAGATAATAATTAGAAACACGTATGAAATCATAAACTCATAAATAACCAGGAACATAAGATAAACAGAACATGTAGGTATCCCGAACATATCAAAAATCAGAATACATCTTATTATATGTAATTAGTGCTACGGTGTGCAACCCGATTTGTATATTTATATAGTTGCAGGGTGCAACCCGATCTGTATATTTATATTATTACGGCGTGCAACCCAATCCGTATATTTATACTGTTGCGGCGTGCAACCCGATCCGTATATATACTATTGCAGCGTGCAACCCGATCCATATAATTATACTATTGCGGTGTGAAAGCTAATCCATATATTTATACTATTGCGGCGCGAAACCCGATCAATATATTATACTGTTGTGGCGTGCAACCGGATACGCATATTTATCAATATACATAATAGTAAACACACAATTTACTATACATATCACCGGTGTGGGACTCTCATCGACTACCGAGAAGTAAATGCATGCTCACAATCATAGTGCAATGCTTCTATGCTCAATGCATTACCAACAACAAGGCATAATAGATAATATATGATGTAAATCTAATGCTAAGGCATAATAAGTACGCCTAGTGGCAGAGACACACGTAAAGAACACGTGGTAGAATATCCAGATGGCCAACGGCTACCAAAGAAATTGATATAATCACTTACCTTGTTCCAAAGCTAGCACTGCTACTCAATATCTGCTTTGTCCTTTGGATTCTTTGTCAAACAATCCCGCTCTATTCAATAAGAAGAAAAATATATCAAATAAGGCTAAAGGCATTATTCCTTACTTTTTAGAACAATCCGGGCAGGAACCTGATACCCTATTCGCACACGGGATACGCAGGTATGGCCTATGTACAGGGTTCAAAGTCACATAACCAAACCCTAAATAAATTGCATTTCTGGTTTTCCCATAACTCCCCGAGTACGAATATATAATCAATTCCGTTATCAGGATCTAATTAACCCTTTAACCTATCAATTTAACTTGTTAGGATGATGTCTAATATCCCGATTTCTACCGTTAAAATATATTCAAACTCGCGTAATAAACTGAGGTAATGAATAAACATCATTACCTTAATATTTCGGGGTGAAAATTCTATTTTCTCTGCTCCTTTTCCTTTCCTTTCTTTATTTTATGCTATTTTCTCTTTCATTTCTCGTCCTTCCTATTTCTGCTTCCATGTTTAAGCCGCTTAAGGGATTTTATCAAAATCCCATAGCTGTCACCGCCTTTCATTTTCTTATCTTTTCCTTTTTCTTATATTCTATTTTATTTTTCATGAAGACATTTAAAACAGAACCCTATGATATTCGAAATAATTCCAAATATTGCATACAAGTTATACAAAATTTATATGATGTACTCGTTAAGACGAATCTCAAATCTGATTCTCGAAACTCAAGATGCGAATTAAACATAAAAGATCAAATTATAAATTTTCAAAATTTTAGCGGAAACTATCCGAACGACCTCGAAATTCACTTCCCAAAATTCATACAAGTCACAAATAATCATACGAACCTAACGACGCTTTCGAATTTCGAATCGGAGCTCATTTGCTAATATCGAGCTCGAAAACCTCTTTCTAAAAATTATCGACAACGGATACTGAAACCTTCTTCCGATACCTATCAAACGAGGTCCAATTTAGCTCAAATTTTATAGACAATCCTACTGGATCTTACGAAGCTTTTAAAACTATCCATACGCCAATCAGAGTCCTAACTCCCGAAACGACTGACCGAGGTCATTTCATTCTCCTCCACTTAGACTCTCGTTCTTCCTCGAACGAGTTTGAGTCTCAATAAAATTTCACAAAGATAACAAGAGATCTTGCACGATATTCATAAATCACTCCATAGATATTATCTCATGATTACAGAATCAGAACTATAACACGCACACCGAACTCTTGGAATAAAACATATCTGGATAATAACATAACATCATTTCCCATCTTGTTCAGACTAAGCTGACCCTCCTCGATCACGAGATGAGCGTTTTACATTTTCAGAATAAAGATACACGGAACTTTGGATGGATTAGCATTATTTCACCGACGAATCACCTCGTCGATATACTTTGCGATATAGACAGGTCGAGGAAACTAAGAATTAGTTCACGCTTCAACAACGCCTTAGAGATTTAAAATTAGCATTCAATATTGGAGAAAGACTCTTCCACTTAGAGCATAAACTTATATAGCTAATTTGAATAGGAATAGTCACCCTCATATAGTCTGCTGGGCTAAGGAAGATTTAGCTAAAAATATAATGCGGCTCAGACCTGAGCTACTAAATTACCCTTTCGAGTTACCAAACAGCTAAAACTCTCGAGTTCACAACTCCATATCTTATTATGATTTATCGCACAAGGGTTCACCATTAATACGAAGGAATTAATGAATTTTTTGCATCCCAGACTGACGCATAATTAGATAAGAAGGAAGAGAAACTTCTTATATGCCATCATAGCCTCTAATAGATAAGTGCGGACGTCTACGTACCCATCAGCGTGACTCTATTAGACAGTGTATTAGTTTGGATAGACTCTAAACTGGGCTCTGATACTAGCTGACACGACCCAAATTTTCGGCTAGGTCGTTCGGGCAACCGACATCCTCTCCTAGACCTGTCGGGCGAACCCAACTGAATGAGGAAAATAAATATAAATCCAACTCACATATAAGAATAAGACTTAGAAAAAGCACAGACATACTAATACCTCTAAGCTGTACAAAAGAAATTACAACTGACTACCCCACATACTAGGTTTAGGGCCATCCAGACTAGACATCTAAGAGTACAAAAGAATACATACGCCTCCTGAAGTGAGAAAAATATAACTGGAGTAATAAACATAAAACTAATTGCCATCCTGAATAAAAACTGGCACACCCAGACAGCATAAGTCGTGGTCGTCTTCGCTCCTTAAGAACGTGGCGAATTCAATCCTGAAGCGACCCTGCCGAAACGAAATTAATAGACAAGAAACAAACAACAAACAAGGGTGAGTCAAAAGGACTCAATAAGTGGGGGCAGATTAGCCACCTCAAATGACAGGATAGCTGGCCAGGGAGAAGAAAAGGAAATAAACCACATTTACCTTATTTCAACTATAAAAGGGCAAACTGCGGTTTTCGTCCCTGTGTTATAGGCTAATTACAATTTTCGTCCCCGTGATATTGGACTCCGCACTTCTAACCTTCAATTATCTAGATTGAGCTGTTTTAGTCTATTTACTAACGGATGTTAAGTGTGCTAACTGAACTGTTACGTAAGCAAAGGGAAATTTCGATATTATATATATATATATATATATATATATATATATATTATTTTACCTTAAAATATTATTTACATTGCATATCATAAAGGAACACCCACTTTCCTTTTCTATTCTTGAAATTGCACTCTCTCCCCGTCTTTTTATCTTTTCATTTGTATATTTTTCTCTCTTCAAATCAAATACAAAGCTTAGCTAAATTAGAAGAAATCACAGGAAGAAATTCATGGGTAGTTCATATTAGAGTGATCTTTCTTCCGATTATGTCAAATTTCTACTCAATTTTTTTCTCAACTCGAGCTAGCTTGGGGTTGACTGTTCTTTCCATCTCTTTTCAATCTTTCTTCACATATAAGATTTTATGGTTCTTTAACTTTATTATTGTCACTGATATTTTCGCTTAAGCTCTTGGATTGGTGTTGTATGCTTGCATATGTGAAGCTTTTTCGATCTCGCAAATAGTGTATGGATGACAGTTTAAAATTAGTAGTTATCGTGAATGTGTTTGTGTAGTGTCATTCTTTATTTCACGGGGTAGAAAATGTTACGATCTTTTGTAATTTCAAGGTGGAATGTCTATAATTTTCCTTTTTTCTTCTCTGTTTCGAGTAAATCTAATGAATATTTTTTTCTTCTACGATAATTGACATGGGTTATTAATTTCTGCAGTTTTTAGAAAATTTGTTAAGTAGCTCTGTAATCCTTATAGAACTACAACAAAAGATGCAAATTTTATTAGTGAATTAGATACCCTTTGTATTATTAATGAACCTTTACTAGTATAAGTTTCCCAAATGGTCTGATTGTGCTTCTTTAGTTTTAAAGGCAGAGTTGGTCATCCATCTCATGATGCTTGTTCTAAATTTTTGTTTTATTGGCCCATTTGATGCTGAATTTAGTGAAATATAGAATCATGTGAATGTTCCCTACCAAAATTTGATTTAGTGCTCAAACTTAGCATGTTCCAGTTACATCTAAAAATATGAATTTATTAGTCAACCAATTAGTAAGCTACACAAGAAATGAATTTGTTCCATTTGATCTTTGTATTTTCATGAATGAATGTCAAGTGTTAAAGATGCAAGTACTATTGGATACTGTAACATATATAATGGGGAGTTTGGTTATCTTTTTTATCATACAAGACAATGATGCATGTTCTATTGTAGCAAAAGTGTAGAATGAAAGCGATGTAGTCAAAATCAAGAACATAAATTAGCATTAAAGTTACAAGGTAATTTTAAAAGAAAAAACCATATTATTTTACATGTCACTAGAGCATGATTAACTTCATAGTCATCAAGAAGAAATAGATCGAAATTAATGATACATTTTCATTAGTTTTCTTGACTTCTTTATTTTGGAATATTTTTCCTCTTAGCATGTGGGCCACTTCGCGGTCTCTTGTTAGTTTTAGAAACTGCTTCTTATAATCTTGACAGTGGGACATATTGTTTTCCCATTCTCTGGATGAAAAGAGGAGTTGTACTTTCTCTGGAATGCTCACCAATTTCATCTGAAATGAATGCAGTCCTCAATTGCTCTTGAGGCTGTGCCCTTGGCTGGTTAAGTTGATTGGCCTACAATATTTGAAAAAAATAGGCCAACTATTAAGGTTCGAGACAGACGACATGAGTAAACAATAAGAAAGATATTTACAATTTGTTTAGTCACAAATGAAGAATTGGGCTACATTGATGTCTTACTTCCTGGAATACTGGTTGAAACCTACAGTAAAGAAAAAAAATTAGTATTTGTAAAGATAAAAATAACCAACTTATTTGATAACTTACTTTTGTTGCATTGCTATGCCTAGAAGGATCGTCTTTTTCGACTTGTTGGCGGACTTCTTACTGTTGAACTTCAAATTCGCCACTTGTAGCAAGAATAGGGCATTTTCTACTGTTATGTCCTATTTTTCCACATGATCCACACTTCTTTTTTCTGCCTTTTCTTGACGCTTTAATAAGGTATGCTTTCTGCCATCTGGTTCTTTCTGAGTTGTCTCATTATTTCCTCTCTTCCTTAGTCTTTTTGGTCTAACTGGCTGAGTTTTGTATATTGATGGCACTGGTGGTTCTACGCCCGTCTTAGTCCATTGCTCAGAGTTATTAATTGGCAAAATGGATGGATTATAATTCTTCATGTACTGTTCAACCGTGTAGCATTCATGAACGTATATCTCAGGATCATCCTTCTTAACCCATATAACTGCAATAACATGACTACAAGGTATCCCGGCTAAATCATATCTCCTACAAGAACAAGTTTTCTCCTTAAGATTCACAGAGAATAGTTTAAGATTAATGTCCTCAATTTGGTAATAGAATTGGTCAGATTTAGTCGCAATACATTTAGCAGCTTTAGCCTTATTTTGCTCTAGCTGCACTAATATTCTCAGGCATATGTTCTGGCCATGTTTAATTATATTATTCCTATTCTTCTGAAGTCTTGACATCATATAGAGCCTAATTGATTCAAGCATTGTCAAAATATGCTTGTCTCTTGCAGGCGGAAGTACACTGTTGAACGACTCGTATAGATTGTTCAATAACACATCACACTTTGTGAGATGAGAGAAAAAAGCTCTTGACCAGTGAATATGAGGTTTATTATTGAACAATTTTCGAGCTTCTGGATCTAGTTTTTCCATTTCTTGGAGAATTCAGGTTCCGTAGTTGCCCTGGCAGCTTTCCATAGGACATCTTTTAGTATTTGTCCTCCAAAACCTTCAGTCTTGAAATTGCTGTGTAGTTGCCTTACACAAAATCTATGTGCAGCATCTTGAAGTACTTCATTAAATGCTTGAATTAGACCCATTTTCTTATCAAAAATGAAAGACCATGCAAAAGGGTTTTGCGAAATTCCTAGGTCCTCATCAAGAAGTGTAAGAAACCAACTCCATGTTTCTTTTAATTCACCTTCAACTACTGCAAATGCGATCGGATACATATTATTATTTCCGTCAATGCCTACTGCTATCAAAAGTTGTGCTCCCTTTTGGTGCCCTTTCAGATGGCATCCATAAACCTCTACTATAGGTCGACATCCAGCATATATACACTTATATATACCCCCCATATACCCGAAATATACCCCCCCATATACCCGAAATATACAGCATATATACACTTATATATATTTAAGTCATATACTACAGATACACATCACTCTTCTGGGACCCACGCGCACACACATCAGCCCACACGCGCACGCGTGGCATGTTCCTAGCCAACCATACATACACCAAAGCTCCACCTCACCTTTTCTCATTTTCTCACACCCCTTACACTTTTGAACCCTAAAATTCATTTCACCTCTCCCTTCTCCCCAACTCAGCCGCCAACCCCTCCCCTCTTACCCAAAAAACTGACCCGATACACCCCCCCTCCCCAAATCCCGTCGTGACCCCGACGCCCCTCCCACCAATCACGCCATCTCCTCTATCTCTTCTCCTCGTTTTCTCTCTCTAGTCACTGATTCGGGATCCGAAAAGAAGGTAAGGAAATGGAAAGTTCATGATGATTTCGATGCTAAACAAAACAAAATTGGAAGGAATACATTACATACAAGGCATAAGATCGAAATTTCGGAATCAAAATCAAGCAAAAAATGAAGAACCAAAAACGGGTAAGATTCGACCCAACCCGATTTGACCCGAATAAAACCGGTATTTTCCCTTTCATTTTTCTTCTTCTTTTTCGTATTAAAATCATGCTTAACTTGCTTTAATTGATGTGTTGAAAATGTTCCTGACATGCCTATTAATTGTAACTTAATCATAGGACACTTGCTCGTAATTTTTGTTAAGCGCCGCTCGTCTACATCGTTGACTCGAATGTTAAACCATGGATAGTATGCTGATTTGTGTTTGGTTATGCTTGAATCCGCTAGCCTCGTATTCTTGACTTTAAATATTAAAACTAGCCCGGACAATCTGAAATACTTAGAAAAATTCTGTATAAATGTATGAATATAATATTTTCATCGCTTTCTTAGTTCAAATTTATAAGTTATTCCTTCGTATAAGAATTCTGAAATGTTGGCCATGTCAATTGAATTGTTCAAAGCTTTGATTTAGACATATATATGGATGTATACATAGCAAATATTACCTTTAAGTCTGATTTTTATTTTTATTTTTTAAAAGGATTCATGTACATCAATTCTGATTGTTGAACATAATTTGTGCTTGATACATAGTTATAGAATATTTGCTTCCATTTAAAATTAGAAGTAGATCCTTGATTGAAGTTGCTATTTGTATAAAATCAGCACTTTTAGACTAAAATATATTAGGTATTTAAAATCTGAAAAATATGTATATTTTTCTAAGTAAATCAGATTTTACCCCTTCCTTTTAGTAGCTTTTTTTAATTCCGAAAATCAATTAATTAGGCTTTATTTATGGTAGTAAACTCCATTTGATTGAAAAAACTGAATTCTTTGATTATTTCTTGCCTTATATGTTTTTTTTAACTAATTTTCTTTTACCCTTTTCACACTCAGAAATTAAGTTGTAACCCCCTACTCTAAAAACTATAAAAGGGGCAGTCTTTTCTCATATTGAGGACACACTTACAGGCTGAAAATAGTGGCTTCTTCCCCTTTACTAAAAAAAAAAAAAAAAGGGAAAAGAAGATACTCTCTGATTTTTCTTACTTATTCTCTGGTTCTTGAAGCTATTAGAGTTGTTCACCCCCTGTTATTTGTCATCAAGGTATAGCATCTAGCAACTATATTGTATTGACTCTTTCTGGGAAAAGTTGAAAGTCCTCTGTTTGCATTATTGCTTCCTTGTCTGTCTGAGCCTTTCATGGCTATCTTCTAACCCCTGTTACTTGTCACAAAAGCTTGTTTCGGATAGCCTTTGAGGCTATACCATGTTCTTTCTTATGCAGGCACTCAGGTTCTATATTTGCCTTGACCAAAGGCCCTACAATTAACAGTTGTTTTGTGCAGGGAAAGAGAACTTTTGGTAGTATATAAAGGCTGTGATGAAAGCCATCACATGCAGTCTATAATGAGGCACAGAGGGCCTGTTTCTTATCACTTTTTTTACATTCTGCTTTGTATTAATTAGATCTTCCTTATTTAAGCATGAAATTGGGACATTGGTTGTGTATGAAATAGTGTTAGACTGGCTGATAATAGATGTTGAAGGGGCAGCAATGAGCTGCTTATGAATGGGTGAAACAGGGCCCTTTTTTTTCTTTACTCTTTCTCTTCCTTTTCTTTTTTCGGATGTTGTGTGGTTAATTTTACCATATAAGAGTGGGGTTGATATGAAAGTTTGTAATCTGGAACATAGTGTTAAAATTCTGGAATTTGCAGGGCTTATTTTGCTAAAATAGAGGGTGGAATTTTTCATTTTTATTTAAAACAGAGGCTGTTTTCGCAAACTGCCTCAATTGAGGCTTATTTCTGCAGTGAATGAAAGTCTGTCAGTAAGCGTTGGTTTCTAAATTGGAAGTAGCATAATTCTGAATTTTTGTTTAAAGGCAGAGGTTATTTTCGCAAGTTTTCTTCATATGAGATGTTTTCTGCAAATAATTTTGGGCCAATTTTCCTTAAATCACGGGCCTGTTTGACGTCTTTCTTTGTGTCATCTATATAAAAAAAAAAAAAAATTATTCTTCTTCAAGTTAACTAATAATTTGGAGGGGAGTGGGGGCTTTTGAGGTCAAGCCCAACAACAAATGTATATATTTTTTATAAATTTAAAATAAGAAAGTCTACATTTAATTAAGACGATCAAAGTATGTAATTGATATTATCATTCACATGTATTACTATGCTATAAGTATGTATTTAACATTATGTCATAATTTAGTTTGACACAATGGTATCATTCATATATCTTCTTACATATTACTCAATCTTGACGTATATATGCATTTTTTGGAAGGAGTTATAAAAGTACAAACATTGTGTATGCAATTTTTTAGAATTCTCTATTTATAAGAGTCATATTGGTACAAATATTATGTATGCGTTTTTTTTTATTTACGAAAGTTATATTCATATAAATATTATGTATACATTTTTTATAAAATCATTTATTAGTCATTCGAATACCATATATGCATTTTTATGGAGTTATTTATAAAAGTTATATTTATACGAATATTTTTTTTTTTTTGAAGAAGATGACCTCACATTAAAAAGCCTTAAGGATATGAGTGTTTTGACAATTAATGTCAAAATATCGTTCAAAACGGCTAACACCCCTTTAGGCACTATAATTCCTTTCGTTTTTACTTAAGGAATTTAGTGCAATTTAGGAAAAATTATTTTTTTTACATTTTTGTTTGGCCTAATAATATGTTTTGCAGTAATATTTTTTGGGTTAAAAGTTAATATTCTAGCCCTTTTCCTTAAGAGATAATCGTCGTGAGGCTGTTTCTGTAAGAAATTATATAAGTGGCCTGTTTGCATAAAGGCCCAGAAGAGAAATGAGTGGCGCTCACGGCAGTTCACTGCCCTTTCTGAATTTGCGCAGATTGTCCCTTATGCGCCTGATTTGATTTTATGGTCTTATTTTGTCATTATAAAATGTTTTAAGTTCAGCTTATATTTCTAGCCTCATTATGACTTGTGTTTATATTAGGCATGCTTAAAATCTCCTTAGGAAGTCTTACCCATATATTTAAATTAAATCCTAAAATTTTTTAAACTCGGTTGGGATCCACTTTTAGTGGGACTCGGGAAGTGCCTAATACCTTCTTCCCGAGTCATGAGGGCTTCTTACCTTAGACTCTCTGTTAGTACGACCTACCCGGAGTTAATTTTAGACGCTTAGAAATCTTAGGTGACCTGATACGCCTGTTATACAAATTTATTAGGTGGCGACTCCAACTTTGACTCAACCGAGTCACCCAGTCAAACCCGACATTTGAACTCGATCCGAGTTTCGAAAAATGGGGTGCGACAGAATGGCGACTCTGCTAGGGAAATTTATCGTCCTAACCACAACGGGTTTTTCTTTTGGGATATTTTAATTAATTGCTTTATTCTGCTTATTATTTTGCTTATTATTTTACTAACTTGTTTTTTTTGTTTTTGTTTTCTTTCTTTATTGTATTATTGTTTTCTTTTATTATTTGTTTGTATGAAATATTCCTTGTAATATTTATTGGCATTTTCACCCATACTCCTCCACTTCTGGAAACGACACTTTGTACACACACGAGCGATTACGTGGATCTCACGGTCGTTCCACCTCAAAAAACCCTGTAAGGGGGACGGTTGGGATAAGTTGGTCTGTGGTACACCAAACAATTCCAAACGTTCCCACCCCTTGGTTGTCCACCTCGGGGAACCATGTCTAGAATTACACCACTCTTGAGATGTAATATGCATGCATCATGCCGTAGGAAGGGCTTCCCGTAAGCCGACTAGTCTTCAACTTGTTCAATCAACTTGACAGGTTTTTGTAACCCCGAAAAGACGTTTGGACATGCTTACGTGCATTTAAAAAATAAAAAAATAAAAAAAAAAAGAGAGAGAAAAAAGAGTGAGATGAAAATAAATACACATTTTGATCGTCCAATTGTTCTCAAAAAGGGGTTAGGAATTTTCTTTTAATCATTTGCCTTTTCTTTTCTTTTTAGGACATCATGAGTCAAAAAATTTATCGTTTTGGAATGGCTTTGGGTGCACCTGCTATGTTGACCAACTGGTGGAACAACTTATCACTAGGTGAACAAACGGAAGTCCGTAAACACTTAGGGCATTTGGTGTCTTTGCTAGAAATGGAACCGTGTAGAGAAATGATTGAAGCATCAGTGACGTTCTGGGATGAAGAATCAAATGTGTTTAGATTTGGAGACGTCGAGTTGACACCTTTGCTAGAAGAAATAGGGGGGTTCATATCACATTCGGGCTTAGACAAACATCGGTGGCAAGGAGGTCGCATTTTGGCTCCCAGCGTTCCTACACCACAGGAGTTCCGTGATAAATTGGGGATGGTAGCGGACGTTGATGTGGGGTTTTTGCAACAAAAGAAAATACCTTTTTCCTATCTTTATAATAAATTCGGGTACTTGACCGCTTTTGACAACCATAGAGGAAAGTTCACATCATATAGTGATTGGAGGAGGGCTAGACCATTTGCATTTGCTGTTTGTTTCCTAGGGGTAATGGTATTTCCTGAAAGCTCGGATCGCAACATATGTTCGAGGCTTATCATGGCTACCGACGCGGTGTTCAACGGGATTGATGGTTATCGGCACACTATAGTCCCTATGATTGTAGCGGACATCTATCGGGCTTTGGGTCGTTGTAAAAAGGGAGCGAAATATTTTCAAGGATGTAATCTTCTGTTGCAAGCATGGTTCAAGGAGCATTTAAGGAAGGTGAACGGTGCGCAATATTTGTTCAAACCAACTGGTTCGAATTACTTGATTGGAGAACGGTACGGGGTTCCAAAATTCAAGCAGCTGAGCAGCACGGAGAAATGGGTAAAGCTGTTTGAAAACATAACGGAGGATTCAATCCAATGGATGTTCACTTGGTTTCCTTCACCAGACTTTATCATCAGCTCTGAGAAAGCATCTTTTGTGATACTTATGGGATTACGAGGCCTCCAACCCTATCAACCGCTAAGGGTGATGAGGCAAGCAGGGAGGAAGCAAATCATCCCAATTATACCAGACACGAAGGCCTAGCAAGTCGATTATACTGGAGACCTCGTCCCAAATTTCAAAAGCATTAGGAAATCTTGGTTAGGCAGGCAAGTCATGGAAGAGCCGACGTTAGCACCAGATAGATACAATGCAGGATCTGAACCAAATTACATCAGTTGGTTGTGTTCTAGCATAAAGGGGAATGTGGTAGTAGGACCAAGCCGAGGGAATGACATCAGAGACAGAGAAGCAGAGGCTCAAATTCGATACCGTGAGTTCATGTTGAAAGCCATTAAAGTGGACAAAGAAAACAAAGAAGAGATCGAGATATGGAAAAAGCGTGCATTGGATCTAGAAGGAAAAGTAGAAGGGTTAGGAGCAAAGCTTGAACAATGGAATTCGGAATGTGCCGAAATAGATATCTTGTACTTGATTACGGCCAAGGGGTACTTGACCAAAGCTATGGAAGAAATCAAGGAGGTCACCCAAAAAGCAAAAAGAGCCAGGCTAGAGAAGGAGCATGCTGCTTAGTTTAAGTGTCATATTTGTGTTTTTGTGTTTCAAAGAGTCTTTATGTATTGAATTCAAAAGATCATTTAGAAGTTATGAGAACAATTGGCAACAAAATGTGTATTTATTTCCTTTGGCATCATGACAAACTTAGGAAGGCTAGACGTCCTTGGCACGTCATAGTCCATTAATATACCTCGTCCAAAATATCAGAAGGTCCATGACCCGAAAGTGACAAATATTCATACGCATAAAGTGGTTGCGCCAAATGCTGATTGTTTGCTTGAGAATTAATCAAAATGAATAGGATTATTTTTAACTTTTATTTTGTTTTCAGACTATGGCTGCAAAAGGATCACTTCAGTTCGACTCGGTGGCTCAAATTCCCTATGTGCTCAAACTTTGGTGGGAGGATTTGACCAAAGCTAGCAAAGAAAGAGTTCGATCGCTACTAGGCAATTTACTCTCTCTTGTGTGGTACGAGGCAGTTCCTGGTTTGGTTGAGGCAGCCACTCATTTTTTGGATTACAAGAGGGCAGTTTTCCACTTCAATGGCATAGATTTAGCACCAATGATAGAAGAGATTGCAGGTTTATCCGGCTTGGCACCTGACCCAGAGACTTTGATTTGTCCCCGAAGGGAGGAACCCGAAGAATTCTTCAACTTTCTGAAGGTTCCCCAGGAACCATACGATAACGGTGTTCAAAATGCAAGGGTAACTTTAGAGTTTTTGTACTCCAGATTCGGAGACACTACCCTTCGGTATGACTTCCCAGGAGCATCTGAAGTTGAAGATTGGCCACGAACCGAGTCCGTTGCTTTCACCATTTCCTTCTTAGGAGCTGTGATTTTCCCTGAAAAGGGAGGAAAAATCCACACAGGGATAGCGTTGGTGGTCGAGATATTGCGTAGGGACATTAACAGGCGTCGAGTGGGTTTGGTTCCAATGATCGTGGGAGATGTTTATCGAGCTCTGACTAAATGTAAGAAAGGAGCAGATTACTTCGAAGGTTGCAATCTTTTATTGCAAATATGGTTGATCGAGCATCTCCAAAAGCTCGAGGCGCCCCCATCTGCACCAATAGCCCATACACCTGATGGTATCATGACACACTCACTTCGCATGACTGGCACTTTGCAATGGGAGAAGCCCTTAGATATGAGTGGATGGTTTGACAAGCTTAATCAATTGCAAGAGGAAGACGTACAGTGGGTGATAAAACATTGCGTCTGTTTTATAGTTTCCATTCAAAGCCAAGACGTTACTTTTCTGACATTGATCGGGCTTCGAGGGACTCATCACTACATCCCTTTGAGGATTCTCAGGCAAGTAGGAACGATGCAATCAACCCCCAGACTAGCAGAAGGGAGGAACCTCAACACTGAAATAGGCAACATGGATGGAGTTACACGAGAAATGATTCTAACCATATGGGAGAAAAGGAAGACTAGACAATTCTGTCATCACCGAGATGATAGGGTTAAACCCCAGGCTACCTTAGCTTATCCTCACTGGCTTGAGTTCGACAAACAGAGGTTCCTATCTAATAAACCCACACTCAAAAGAAGAATCGAAGCCACCAACTTTGAAGAAAAGTACAAAAAGTTGAGAACCAGATATGATCAGAAGAAGGTGGAGCTGAAAGAAACCCAGAATCGAGAAATGAGAAGGCAATACCAAGGGAAGGCTAAAGAAGACGAAACCAGGTTTTGGATGAACCAGACAATGCAACTCCGACATATCGCAGGGAACCTTAAGGACATTTTGAATTCCTGGAAAGGACATTTCCAGTCCACACCACTGGAGGATAAGGAAGTGCTAGGAATACAAATTCTCTCTGCTTGTGCGAAATCTTTGGATGACATACAGTCTGGGAAGGATCTTCTTGAGTCAAACTTGATACACTTGGAACCCTTCATAGAAGAAGACCCATCAGAGGAAGAATATGAAGAGGATGCTGATGATGATGTCGAGGACAAACCAAACGCTTGATCAGAGCGCAACTTTGCTTGGCCTTAGTTTGAATTGCAGTCAAGTCATTTCCTTTTTCAGTCGAGTCATTTCCTTTTCAGTCAAGTTGTTTCCGTCGAGTCATTTCCTTTCCAGTCAAGTTGTTTTTCTTTTTGCAAGATTAGAGATTGTAATAAAGCCAAGCAATTCTATCAATAAAATTTCTTGTTTTGGAGTTTATAAAGTTGTTTTGATTATTCTCAAGCAAACAAAATGAGACAATTGGCGCAAACATTACCTTTAAAAATTCGTCGGTAGGCCTACCTCTGGCATAAAAGAGGTCCCCCGCATAATAGGACGCGATTGCATGACATTAACTCGTATATTAAGCTCTCTAAATACTTCGCTCACATTTATCTTTGGCCATTTATTTCTCAAGGTTATTTCGCTCCCAATCCCCGAAGGTTGGTTTGTGCATTCTGGCCGAACAGCATTACCGTTTAAGATCCAGAGGATCGATTTCAACACCTCCACCTTTACCTACAAAGACAAGGACGAGACGAAATATCATGGCTGAGTTTGACAAAGTTGACGGAACTACCGCAAATTCTGGTGTTGGAGGGACTCCTGGAAAGAAGGGTATGGTTGCATACGAAGATTATGAAAAGCTGCAACAAAGGATGTTTGAACTGGAAAACCGAATCTACGCTGATGGAACTACTGATCCAAGCAAACCCGCACGCCCTCATGGCAAAGATCCCGTTATGCCTGAAAAAGACCACCCATACCCCACTTATGTCGCACCACCAAAAGTACCCCAAAACAACCCCACCGCTCAATTCCACACCTTCACTGTCGAAACCAAACCCGCTTCATCGCCTACTAAAGAGCAAGACATGTGTGCATGGGTAGGAGAAGAGACAGACAACACCAAGGAGCAAGTTAAGTGGTTGGTAGAAAAGGTTAAGCAATTTCAGGTGACTAAGGAGACAAGGGGATTAGCTTATGAAGACCTCTGCCTTTATCCCAATTTGAAGTTGCCTGACGGTTACAAGATACCTAAGTTCAACCTGTTCGATGGTAGTGGTGACCCGATGGCTCACCTGAGGTCTTACTGTGACAAGCTGATCGGAGTAGGACATGATGAAAAGATCAGGATGCAGTTGTTTAACCGCAGTCTGACAGGGGATGCACTGACCTGGTACTCCAAGCAGCAGCTGAAAAAGTGGACTAGTTGGGAAGCAATGGCTGGGGATTTTGTCGACAGTTTTGGGCACAATACCGATGCCATGCCTGATCGCTTTTATCTGGAGAAGCTAAAGAAAAGGCCTAATGAAACTTTCAGGGAGTATGCAACGAGGTGGAGGGCTGAAGCCGCAAAGGTCCAACCACCCATGAACGACACAGAAATCGTAGCAACCTTTATCCGCATACAAGAAGATGTATACTTTGATAAGATGTTGAACATGCAGGATAAGAAATTCGGAGAGCTGATCAAGATTGGAGATATCGTTGAGGATGGTTTGAAATCCGGAAGAATCATTAGCTTGGCTGCACTGCAAGCCGCCAATAAGGCCCTACAGTCTGGTAGCACTAGTATCACTAAGAAGAAAAAAGACGAAGTCTCTTTCGTCGCTACTTCTCTTGACCACACCCCCACCCACAATCACTACTATCAAACACCCCTCCCACCATACCCATATGCTCCATCAGCACACGCTTATCCCGTATATAACACACAACCCGCTCGCCAAGGTCCACACCCACCACGGCCAGCATATCCACATAGCTCAAACTACAGAAACACCAACACATACCATCCAAGACCCCGTCCAGACAATAACCAAAGACCCCGAAGAAACTACACCCCGCTTGCTGAATCCCGAACCCAGCTGTTCGAAAGACTCAAAGCGGCAGGACATATCCAACCCGTCCCATTCAAAATGCCTGAAACAATTACACCATTCTTCGACCCTTCCAAAACTTGTGCTTACCATTCTGGAGGACTTGGCCATGATACCGAAAAATGCTTTGCTTTGAGGTACAAGATACAAGATTTGATTGATCAGAAAGTGATACACTTGAAGGCACCTAAAGTGCACAACAATCCTTTGCCCAATCATGGAGATAACAGAGTAAATTTGATAGAATTAGAGGCTGAATGCAATCTAGAAGGAACCATCGTCAGAGCAAAAGAGGCTACACCAGCGCTCGCCTCTGTTGCACATGCTGCTAAAGCACCAGCTCCTATAGAGGTGGAAATGGCCCTCAAATTCTATGTGGACGTGATTCCACCTTATGATGACAAGGCAGTGCCATGGGATTATGAAAGGGAAAGGGAAAGAAAAGGGAAGACAGTAGTTGAGACGGTTGCAGCGCAAGGGATGACTAGAAGTGGAAGGTTCTATGATCTCGAGAATTTTGCACATGGCAAAGAGCAAGGCAGAAAAGGAATCAGTGAGGAAGAGTCTGAGGAGCTATGGAAGAAAGTGCAAGCCAAGAACTACTCTGTAGTCGACCACTTGGGCAAGACCCCGGCCCAAATCTCTATTCTATCCTTACTTGTGAATTCAGAAAGGCATAGGAATGCATTGATGAAAGTCCTAGATGAGGCATATGTACCTGCAGACACCACTGTCGAGAATCTGGCCAGCATGGTCGGACAAGTCATGGAATCTAACCGAATCACTTTCCATGAAGATGAATTACCACCGGAAGGGCTCGGGCACAACAAGGCTTTGCACGTCACTGTAAAATGCAAAGAATGGTTCGTAGGAAGAGTTTTGATCGATGGAGGTTCCGGTTTGAACATATGCCCGTTCATCACTTTGAAAAGGATGGGAATTGACCAAAACAAGATCAAGGAGAGTGATATGAAGGTGAAAGCATTCGATGGGTCACAAAGGAGTACTATTGGAGAGATCAACCTAACCATCATGGTGGGTCCAGTCGAGTTCACTACCGAGTTCCATGTCATGGATATCTCGACATCATATAACCTACTGTTGGGAAGGCCGTGGATACACATGGCTGGTGCAGTTCCATCTACCTTGCATCAGACGGTGAAGTTTGAATGGGACAACAAAGAGGTTGTGGTGTTCGGCGAAGGGAGCAACTCTATATACAACGAGCAAACCATACCAGTAATTGAAGGAAATGTTCTAGACGGACAAACCTTTTACACCGTAGAGCTTGTGGGAGCAGTGCATGGTAGTCAAAGTGGTTACCGCAAGAACTACGATGAAAAATATGAAGGGTGGAGCCACAATAGCCACAGAGGAAGCACTCGAGGAGGATATTCCGCATACTTTGCTCCAAAACTTGTCAATGCCCCGCCAGGGATCGAAAAGAAGAGGAACCTCTACAGCGCTTATTGGGACGGCCAAGGTAAAGGTTATGAGGGAAGAAATCTAGTCTGGGAACCTATAATGTCTGATTGGGGGGTGCCTGCACGTGACTTCCGTGAAACAATACCTGCCAAGACGGAGAAGCGGCCGGTATACTCGCCCAATGCCCGTCCTGATTGGAAGCGTATCTCTAGAGAGGCAAAGGAAAGGCAGGTGTGGATCCCTAGAGTAACTAAATCCGAACCTGAAGAAGTGCAGATTGAAGAACCATACATACTCCCACAGTCCGCAAGGTGGCCCGGAGATTGGGTGATGGGTATTATGTTGGGGCAAGGCTATGAACTCGGGAAGGGTTTAGGCAAAAATCTGGATGGTCTGTTGGAACCCGTTCACATTGTGACGAGAGGCGACAAAGATAGGTCAGGAATAGGCTGTTTTGGGAGTTACGAAGGAAGTTTGGAGGAAGCCTTTTTGGATTTCAAGTACTACAAAAGAGCTGTCAAACCTCTGCTACATGTTTTCGTCTCGTCTGGTCTTTTGGATGGTCACAAAGGGGAGGTACTCGCAATACAAGAGGATAAATCGGAGGTTGTTGATGCCGAGGAAGACCTGCTGACAGGCATGCAGAAGTTGTTTTTATCTGATGAAGATTGTTGTGTAATTCTGGAAGAACACACCGAACCTCTTAATCTTGCAAAAGTTGAACTCGGAGCTGAGCTGAACAATTGGACCAGCAACTTGACCCGAGCATACCGCGGACCTTGGTAGAGCTAGGGAGTTCTGTTTTTTCTTTCATGCTTTCGAAATAAAACACGACTCCGAGTCGTTAGAATGCATTTCTTACCTATTTTTCAGTTGTCATGATGTTTCCCTATAAACATTATTTTGCGAGGATTCATGAATAAAAGCATTGATCTTTTTCTATCATTTCCTTTTCTTCGATTTGTTAATCCTTTTAATTATGCATTACTTTACCTTTTCAGCACTCAAACTAATAATTCCATCGAATCAACAACCGAAATGTGTAACGAAACAACTGTGTCTGAAGAATCTGATTCTGGTTATGAAGAGTTTGATGAGGCAACACAAGAGGAAATTAAGAGATTCGAAAACAAGCCTAAACCAAATTTGGATGAAACAGAGGTGGTTAATTTAGGAAATAACGAAACCGTAAAGGAAACAAGGATTAGTGCACACTTAACCCCTGAAGTTAGAAAACAATACATCGATTTCTTAAAAGAGTATGAAGATGTATTCGCATGGTCATATGATGATATGACAGGCATAACCACGGATGTTGTTGCACACAAGCTGCCTATTAATCCAGGTTTCCCACCGGTCAAGCAAAAAGCCCGAACTTTCAAATCATCAACCTTAGTGCAGATCAGGGAGGAGGTGACCAAGCAGCTCAATGCGGGAATCCTTAAAACGGTTGAATATCCAACTTGGTATGCCAACATCGTACCAGTGCCGAAAAAAGATGGAAAAATCAGGGTTTGTGTGGATTATAGAGACTTGAACAAGGCAAGCCCTAAAGATGATTTCCCTCTACCAAATATACACATCCTGATCGATAATTGTGCAAAGCATGAACTACAGTCCTTTGTAGATTGTTTCGCCGGTTATCATCAAGTGCTTATGGATGAGGAAGATGCTGAAAAGACGGCTTTTACTACATCTTGGGGAACATACTGTTACAAAGTGATGCCTTTTGGTTTAAAGAATGCTGGAGCTACCTACATGAGAGCAATGACCACAATGTTTCATGACTTAATGCACAAGGAGATTGAGGTATATGTAGATGATGTGATCATCAAATCAAGGAAAAGCTCCGAACATTTGGACAATTTGCGCAAGTTCTTCAACCGTTTGCGCAAGTACAACTTGAAGTTGAACCCAGCGAAGTGTGCTTTCGGTGTTCCATCCGGAAAGTTATTGGGCTTTATCGTCAGCAGAAGGGGTATCGAGTTGGATCCAGCCAAGATCAAAGCCATCAAGGAATTGCCACCACCGAAGAGCAAGAAAGAAGTCATGAGTTTCTTAGGACGACTCAATTATATTAGTCGTTTCATAGCCCAGTCCACTGTTATATGCGAAACCATCATCAAATTGTTGAGGAAAGATGCCGTCATCGAGTGGACAGAGGATTGCCAGAAAGCATTCGATCGGATAAAGGAGTACCTATCCAGCCCGCCCGTATTGGTTCCGCCCGAACCGGGTCGACCTTTGATACTGTACTTGTCTGTGGTAGATTCAGCATTCGGATGTGTATTGGGACAACACGATTTGAAAGGAAGGAAAGAGCAGGCAATATATTATGTGAGTAAGAAGTTCACTCCGTACGAAGCCAAGTACACGCTACTGGAACGCACCTGTTGCGCATTGACTTGGGTAGCACAGAAGTTGAGACATTATTTGACTTCATATGCAACCCTACTGATTTCAAGAATGGATCCTCTCAAGTACATCTTTCAGAAGCCGATGCCTACCGGAAAGCTAGCCAAATGGCAAATGTTACTCAGTGAGTTTGACATCACCTTTGTCACTCAGAAAGCCATGAAAGCTCAAGCTTTGGCCGATCACATGGCCGAAAACCCTGTGGATGATGACTACAAGCCTTTGCGTACTTACTTCCCAGATAAGGAGGTCATGTTCGTCGGAGAAGACATCACCGAAGAATACGATGGTTGGAGACTGTTCTTCGATGGAGCGGTAAACTTCAAAGGAGTTGGCATTGGAGCGGTATTGATTTCTGAAACTGGCCAGCATTACCCGGCCACTGCTAAGCTCAGATTCCCTTGCACCAACAACATGGCAGAATACGAAGCCTGCATCTTAGGGCTCAGGATGGCCATAGACATGAACGTGCAAGAACTATTGGCAATTGGAGATTCAGATCTGCTGATACATCAAGTACGAGGCGAATGGGCAGCAAAGAATTCTAAAATATTGCCGTATTTGGAGTGCATAAAAGAATTGAGCAAGAGGTTTATCAAGATAGAATTTCGGCATGTACCTAGACTTCAGAATGAGTTCGCTGACGCCTTGGTAAAGCAATATGACTATATTATTGATTGAATAACCTTTTTTGTTGGTTAGAATTGGCAATTCTTTTCCAGGGAAAGAAAAATAAATAAAACCAAATACTAGCAGTTTCTAAAACAGTAATGCCAAGACAAACAAATAAATTAGTTTTGTGAATCAGTTTGATGGGATTTTCGGTTTGTTATGATTTTTTCATGTCCTTTGGAAACCCCTATTAAAATTACAGTTTTAAAAAACTATAAAGCCATCTGCCAACTACTAGATTACTAAACTTGAGAAAAAATTTCATCATCCATAAAATTGTAGCACAAGGATTTGGTTAATTGGTCTGTGAAGGTAACTTATTATTGAATATTTGCTCCGGTTAGCTGGAAATATAGTAAATACAACCAGTAACATGTCAAAATATACGAATAGTGTAAATCTTTTATTTTGTTCATATTATAGATATATAAGTAAAATCATATTTTTAGCTAGACATGCAATTTCAAACTTTATAACATATTCATAGAGCCAGAAATTGTGATATTTCTAATTTTGACACGGCCTGGATTTTCGGCTAGGTCGTGCAAGCACCCGACATCCTCCCCTAGACTTGTCGGGCGAACCCTTACTAACTGAATGAGGAAAATAAATATAAATTCAACTCATATATAAGAACAAAACTTAGAAAAAACACAGACGTACTAATACCTCTAAGCTGTATAAAAGAAATTACAGCTGACTACCCCACATACTAGGTTTACGGCCATCCAGACTAGACATCTAACAGTATAATATAATACATACACCTCCTGAAGTGAGCAAAATATAACTGGAATAATAAATATAAAACTAGTGGTCATCCTGAATAAAAGCTGGCTCACCCTGACAGCTGAAGTCGTGGTCGTCTTCGCTCCTTAAGAATGTGCCGAACTCAATCCTGGAGCGAACCTACCGAAACGAAATAAATAGACAAGAAACAAACAACAAACAAGAGTGAGTCAAAAGGACTCAACAATCAGAAATACATCTTATTATATGCAAATGTTGTTGCGGCGTGCAATCCGATCCGTATATTTAAACTGTTGCGGCGTGCAACCCGATCTGTATATTTATACTGTTACGGCGTACAACCCAATCCATGTATATACACTGTTGCGGCGTGCAACCCGATCCATGTATATACACTGTTGCGGCGTGCACCCCGAACAATATAATTATACTGTTGCGGTGTGCACATATGACCGGTGTGGGACTCTCATCGGCTGCCAAGAAGTATATGAAAGCTTACAATCAGAGTGCAATGCTTCTATGCTCAATGCAATACCAACAACAAGGCATAATAGATAATATACGATGTAAATCCAAAGCTAAGGCGTAAAAAGTACGCCTATTGGCAGCTACACACGTGAGGAACACGTGGTAGAATATCCAGATGGCCAACAGCTACCAAAGAAATAGATATAATCACTTACCTTGTTCCAAAGCTTGCACTGCTACTCAATAACCGCTTTGTCCTTTGGATTCATTGTCAAACAATCCTGCTCTATTCAATAAGAAGAAAAATATATCAAATAAGGCTAAATGCTTTATTCCTTAAGTTTTAGAACAATCCGGGTAGGAACATGATACCCTATTCGCACACGCAATACACAGGTCATGTCTATGTACAGGTTTCAAAGTCACATAACAAAACCCTAAATAAATTATATTATGGGTTTCCCATAACTCCCCGCGTACGAATATATAAATCAATTTTGTTATCGGGGTCCAATTAACCCTTTAACCTATCAATTTAACTTGTTAGGACGATGTCTATTATCCCGATTTCTACCGTTAAAATATATTCAAACTCGCGTAATAAACTGAACTAATGAATAAACATCAGTACCTTAATGTTTTGGGGTGAAAATTCTATTTTTTTCTTACTCCTTTTCCTTTCCTTTCTTTATTTTCTGCCATTTTCTCTTTCGTTTCTCGTCCTTCCCATTTCTGTTTCCAAGTTTAAGAAGCTTAAGGGATTTTATCAAAATCCCTTAGCTGTCACCGCCTTTCATTTTCTTATCTTTTTCTTTTTCTTTTATTCTCTTTTTGTTTCTTATGGAAATTTAAAATGGAACCCTATGAAATTCGAAATAATTCCAAATTTTGCATACACATTATAAAAAATTTATGTGACGTACTCATTTAGGCGGATCTCAAATCGGATTCTCGAAACTCAAGATGCGAATTAATCGGAAAAGATCAAATTATAAATTTTCGATATTTTAGCGGAAACTATCTGAACGACCTCAAAATTCACTATCTGAAGTTGTCACAAGTAGAAAATAATCATACGAACCTAATGATGCTTTTGAATATCGAATCGGAGCTCATTCGCCAAAATCGAGCTCGAAAACCACTTTTTAAGATTTATCGACAACAGATACTAAAACCCTCTTCCGATACCCATCAAACGAGGTCCGATTTAGCTCAAATTTTATAGACAAGTCCTGGTGGATCTTACGAAGCTTTTAAAACTATCCACATGCCAATCAGAATCCTAACTCCCGAAACTACTGACCGAGGTCGTTTCATTCTCCTCCACTTAGACTCTCGTTCGTCCTCGAACGAACTTGAGTCTCAAGAAAAATTCATAAAGATAAAAAGAGATCTTGCACGACATTCATAAACCACTCCATAGACATTATCTCATGACGCACACTGAACTCTTGGAATAAAAAATATCTTGATAATATCATAATACCATTTCCCATCTTGTTCACACTAAGCTGACCCTCCTCGATCACGGGATGAGAGTTTTACATTTTCAGAATAAAGATACACGGAACTTTGGATGGATTAGCATTATTTCACCAACGAATCACCTCGTCGATATACTTTGCGATATAGACAGGTCGAGGAAACTAAGAATTACTTCACGCTTCAGCAACGCCTTAGAGATTTAAAATTAGCATTCAGTATTGGAGGAAGACTTTTCCACTTAGAGCATAAACTCATGCAGCTAATTTGAATAGGAATAGTTATCCTCACATAGTCTGCTGGACTAAGGAAGACTTAGCTAAAAATATAATGCGGCTCAGACCTGAGCTACTAAATTACCCTTTCGAGTTGCCAAACAGCTGCAATTCTCGAGTTCGCACCTCTCGAGTTCACAACTCCATACCTTATGTTGATTTATCGCACGAGGGTTTGCCATTACTATGAAGGAAATAATTTATTTTTTGCATCCCAGATTGACGCACGATTAGATAAGAAGGAAGAGAAACTTCTTATATGCCATCATAGCCTCTCGTAGATAAGTACGCACGTCTACGTACCCATCAGCGAGACTCTACAAGACACTGTCTTACTCTGGATAGACTCTAAACTGGGCTCTGATACCAACTGACACGACCCAAATTTTTCGCTAGGTCGTGCGGGCACCCGACATCCTCCCCTAAACCTCGGGCGAACCCTTACCAACTGAATGAGAAAAATAAATATAAATCCAACTCATATATAAGAACAAGACTTAGAAAAAGCACAGACATACTAATACTTCTAAGCTGTACGAAAGAAATTACAGCAGACTACCCCACATACTAGGTTTAGGGTCATCCAGACTAGACATCTAAGTGTACAAAAGAATACATACGCCTCCTGAAGAGAGCAAAATATAACTTGAATAATAAATATAAAACTAGTGGCCATCCTCAAAAAAAGCTGGCTCACCTAGACAGCTGAAGTCGTGGTCATCTTCGCTCCTTATGAACGTGGCGAACTCAATTCTGAAGCGAACCTGCCGAAACGAAATAAATAGACATGAAACAAGGGTGAGTCAAAAGGACTTAATAAGTGAGGGTAGACTAGCCACCTCAAAGGATATGATAGCTAACTAGGGAGAAGAAAAGCAAATAAACCACATTTACCTTATTTCAACTATAAAAGGCAGAGCCAGATAATTACTGGAAACACGTATGGAATCATAAACTCATAAATAACCAGGAACATAAGATAGACAGAACATGTAGGTATCCCAAACATATCAACAATCAGAATACATCTTATTATATGTAAATAGTGGTGTGGCGTGCAACCCGATTTGTATATTTATGCTGTTGCGGCGTACAACCCGATCCGTATATTTATATTGTTGCGGCGTGCAACCCAATCCGTATATTTATACTGTAGCGGCGTGCAACCCGATCCCTAGATATACTGTTGCGGCATGCAACCCAATTCAAATAATTATACTATTGCGGCGTTCAACCTAATCCATATATTTATACTGTTGCGGCGTGAAACCCGATCCATATATTATACTGTTGCGGCGTGAAACCCGATCCATATATTATACTGTTGCGGCGTGCAACCCGATCCGCATATTTATCAATATACATAATAGTAAACACACAATTTACTATACATATGACAGGTGCGGGACTCTCATCGACTGCCAAGAAGTATATGAAAGCTTACAATCAGAGTGCAATGCTTCTATGCTTAATGCAATACCAACAACAAGGCATAATAGATAATATACGATGTAAATCCAAAGCTAAGGCGTAATAAATACGCTTATTGAAAGCTATACACGTGAGGAACACGTGGTAGAATATCCAGTTGGCCAACGACTACCAAAGAAATAGATATAATCACTTACCTTGTTCCAAAGCTAGCACTGCTACTCAATAACCGCTTTGTCCTTTGGATTCCATGTCAAACAATCCTGCTCTATTCAATAAGGAAAAAAATATATCAAATAAGGCTAAAGGCTTTATTCTTTAAGTTTTAGAACAATCAGGGTAGGAACCTGATACCCTATTCGCACACGCAATACACAGGCCAGGCCTATGTACCGGGTTCAAAGTCACATAACCAAACCCTAAATAAATTACAGTATAGGTTACCCATAACTCCCCACGTACGAATATATAATCAATTTTGTTATCGGGGTCCAACTAACCCTTCAACCAATCAATTTAACTTGTTAGGACGATGTCTAATATCCCGATTTCTGCCGTTAAAATAGATTCAAACTCGCGTAATAAATTGAAGTAATGAATAAACATCATTGCCTTAATGTTCCTAGTTAAAATTCTATTTTTTCCTACTCTTTTTCCTTTCCTTTCTTTATTTTCTGCCATTTTCTCTTTCGTTTCTCGTCCTTCCCGTTTCTGTTTCCAAGTTTAAGCAGCTTAAGGGATTTTAGCTGTGACCGCCTTTGATTTTCTTTTATTCTCTTTTTATTTTTTATGGAAATTTAAAATTGAACCCTATGAAATTCAAAATAATTCTAAATTTTGCATACACTTTATAAAAAAGTTATGTGACGTACTCGTTAAGGCGGATCTCAAACCGAATTCTCGAAACTCAAGATGCGAATTAAAAGGAAAAGATCAAATTATAAATTTTTGAAATTTTAGCAGAAACTATCTGAACGACCTCAAAATTCACTTTCCGAAGTTCACACAAGTGGAAAATAATCATACGAACCTAACGATGCTTTTGAATTTCAAATCAGAGCTCATTTGCCAAAATCGAGCTTGAAAATCTCTTTTTAAGTTTTATCGACAACGGATACTGAAACCTTCTTCTGATACCTATCAAACGAGGTCCGATTTAGCTCAAATTTTATAGACCAGTCCTGGTGGATCTTACGAAGCTTTTAAAACTATCCACACACCAATAAGAATCCTAACTTCCGAAACGACTGACCGAGGTCGTGTCATTCTCCTCCACTTAGACTCTCGTTCGTCCTCGAACGAGCTTGAGTCTCAAGAAAAATTCATAAAGATAACAAGAGATCTTGCACGACATTCATAAAACACTCCATGTAAATTATCTCATGATTACATAATCAGAATTATAACACGCACACCGAACTCTTTGAATAAAACATATCTTGATAATATCATAATACCATTTCCCATCTTGTTCAGACTAAGCTGACCCTCCTCGATCACGGGATGAGAGTTTTACATTTTCAGAATAAAGATATACGGAACTCTGGTTGGATTAACATAATTCCCCCAACGAATCACCTCGTCTATATACTTTGCGATATAGACAGGTCGAGGAAACTAAGAATTACTTCACGCTTCAGCAACGCCTTAGAGATTTAAAATTACCATTCAGCATTGGAGGAAGACTCTTCTATTTAGAGCATAAACTCATACAGCTAATTTGAATAGGAATAGCTATCCTCACATAGTCTCCTGGACTAAGGAAGACTTAGCTAAAAACATAATGCGGCTCAGACCTGAGCTATTAAATTACCCTTTCGAGTTGCCAAACAACTGCAATTCTCGAGTTCGCAACTCTCGAGTTCACAACTCCATACCTTATGTTGATTTATCGCACGAGGGTTCACCATTACTACGAAGGAAATAATTTATTTTTGCATCCCAGACTGACATACGATTAGATAAGAAGGAAGAGAAACTTCTTATATGCCATCATAGCCTCTCGTAGATAAGTACGGACGTCAACGTACCCATCAACGAGACTCTATTAGACACTGTCTTCGTTTGGATAGACTCTAAACTGGGCTCTGATACCAACTAACACGACCCAAATGTCGGCTAGGTCGAGCGGGCACCCGACAAATATAAATCCAATTCATATATAAGAACGAGACTTAGAAAAGCACAGACATACAAATACCTCTAAGCTGTACGAAAGAAATTACAACTGACTGCCCCACATACTAGGTATAGGGCCATCCAGACTGGACATCTAAGTGTACAAAAGAATACACACGCCTTCTAAAGTGAGCAAAATATAACTTGAATTATAAACATAAAACTAGTGGCCATCCTGAAAAAAAGCTGGCTCACCCAGACAGCTGAAGTCGTGGTCGTCTTCGCTTCTTAAGAATGTGGCGAACTCAACCCTGAAGCGAACCTGCTGAAACGAAATAAATAGGCAAAAAACAAACAACAAACAAGGGTGAGTCAAAAAGACTCAATAGGTTGGGGGCAGACTAGCCACCTCAAAGTATAGGATAGCTAGCCAGTGAGAAGAAAAGCAAATAAACCACATTTAACTTATTTCAACTATAAAAAGCAGAGCCAGATAATAAATGGAAACACGAATTGAATCATAAACTCATCAATAACCAGGAACATAAGATAGACAAAATATGTAGGTATCTCGAACATATCAACAATCAGAATACATCTTATTATATGTAAATAGTGGTGCGGCGTGCAACCCGATTTGTATATTTATACTGTTGCGGTGTGCCACCCGATCCGTATATTTATATTGTTACGGCGTGCAACCGAATCCGTATATTTATACTGTTGCGGCGTGCAACCCGATCCGTATATATACTGTTGCAGTGTGCAACCCGATCCATATAATTATACTATTGCGGTGTGCAACCTAATCCATATATTTATACTGTTGCGACGTGAAACCCGATCCATATATTATACTGTTGCGGCGTGCAACCCGATCCGCATATTTATCAATATACATAATAGTAAACACACAATTTACTATACATATCACCGGTGCGGGATTCCCATCTACTTTCAAGAAGTATATGAAAACTTACAATCAGAGTGCAATGCTTCTATGCTCAATGCAATACCAACAAAAAGGCATAATAAATAAAATACGATTTAAATCTAAAGCTAAGGCGTAATAAGTACGCTTATTGGCAGCTACACACGTGAGGAACACGTGGTAGAATATCCAGATGGCCAACGGCTACCAAAGAGATTGATATAATCACTTACCTTGTTCAAATCTAGCACTGCTACTCAATAACCGCTTTGTCCTTTGGATTCCATGTCAAACAATCCTGCTCTATTCAATAAGCAAAAAAATATATGAAATAAGGCTAAAGGCTTTATTCTTTAAGTTTTAGAACAATCCGGGTAGGAACCTGATACCCTATTCGCACACGCAATACACAGGCCAAGCTTATGTACTGGGTTCAAAGTCACATAACCAAGCCCTAAATAAATTACATTATGGGTTGCCCATAACTCCCCGCGTACAAATATATAATCAATTTTGTTATCGGGGTCCAATTAATCCTTTAACCTATCAATTTAACTAGTTAGGACGATATCTTATATCCCGATTTCTACAGTTAAACTATATTATAACTCGCGTAATAAACTGAAGTAATGAATAAGCATCATTATCTTAATGTTCCGGGGTGAAAATTCTATTTTTTCCTACTCCTTTTCCTTTCTTTTCTTTATTTACTGCCATTTTCTCTTTCGTTTCTCGTCCTTCCCGTTTCGGTTTCCAAGTTTAAGCAGCTTAAGGGATTTTAGCTGTCACCGCCTTTCATTTTCTTATCTTTTCTTTTTTCTTTTATTCTCTTATTGTTTTTTATGGAAATTTAAAATGGAATCCTAGGAAATTCGAAATAATTCCAAATTTTGCATGCACGTTATAAAAAATTTATGTGAAGTACTCGTTAAGGTGGATATCAAATCGAATTCTCGAAACTCAAGATGCGAATTAAACGGAAAAGATCAAATTATAAATTTTTGAAATTTTAGCGGAAACTATTTGAACGACCTCAAAATTCACTTTCCGAAGTTCTCACAAGTAGAAAATAATCATACGACCTAACAATATTTTTGAATTTCGAATCGTAGCTCATTCGCTAAAGTCAAGCTCGAAGACCTCCTTTTAATATTTATCGAGAACGGATACTTGTCGACACCCATTTTTCCTCGAACCCCCGGTTAGAGTTCGAAATAGGGCTCGACTTATTGGAACTCACGGGTAAAGACTTGGAGTCGCCACCTAACATATTTTTTAACTAGGCGTATTAGGTCACCTACTTTGTTTCTAGCCAATTTTAATATTAACTCCGATACTTGATCTACGAACCGAGAATTTTGAGTAAGGGTTTAAATTAATCCAGGAGAAAGGTGTTAGGCACCTCTCAGATTCCACAAATGTGGTTACCGGCCGGACTAATAATGGGGATTCAATAATAAACTAACAATTTCTAATATACAAGTTAAATACAAATAATTGCATAAACAATAAATATGCAATTTTCGCCATGGGCTTCGAAACTTCATCCGAAGATACCTTGCAAGTAAAACAAGTTCGTTAGTAGGCCAAATATATATAAATAAAATTAATAAATGTCATATAAATAAAGCAATAAGGAAACGCAATAGCAATTTTAAAGGCTTGTCTTCTCCAACAACGTCGTCCTTTAGTAGATTTCATCCAAATGTACCTCGCAAAAAGGCATAAAAATGAAGTTAATATTATAGCTAATAAAGCAAAAAACAAAAGTAGAATGAAGTAATAATAATAATACTAATAATAATAATAATAATAATTAATAATAATAATAATGATAATTATATAAAAAATAATAGTAAAAATAAAATGTTAGTAGCAAAATAATTATAATAATAATAGTAATAAAAGGAAAAGGGTAAATTTTTAAAGTTTAGGCTCAGAATATGTATTGCGTCAAACAGAGGTTAGGGATGTCGGTGCGGCTGCAAATACGGAGCCGGTCGTGTTGCCGTGCCAAGCACCTTCAATCCCACCACTCCACTATCGCTTACTTTGCAAAGTGATATGCATCTTCATAGCCTTTTTTTTATTTGTTTTCGGGACACGTAAGGCACGGTAAATGCGGGACGGGACTTGTATTGGCCTCCGTACGTCATTGGCCAAATGATGTAGTATCATGTTCAAATCAGTTCCTAGGCCTCAATATGTTTAGACATATTTTTTCATTGGCCAATATTGATATAGCATCCGTCAATTCATTGTCCGTCAATTCATTGTGTAGGCCTCAACATATGTAAAGATATATTTTTTCTTTGGCCATTTTTAATCATAGTCACTGTCCAAAATCCAGATCAAGGCCCATAGTTTTGAAGGAACAGCAAAACCTCTTAGCAAATGCAATTAGTAATAGTCAGAACACAAACAGAACCATAAACAACATAAACATCAGCAAAGGGGTTAACCCTTTACAGTGAACAGCATAGACAATAAAAATCGGAAACATAGACAAAATGAAACAAAGATATTTTAGAACCGATCATCCCCAAGGAAATTGGAACAGAGGGATGACGATATGACACCGGAGATACCACCGACTAAAACTCCGGCCCAAAATCCGGCAAGTAACAACAGCGATCAAAATCACAGCGGAACGGAGGAGAATGGGGAGGAACGACTGCCAAGCCACGGTGGCGTCGCTGCAACTCCATCAATCCCTCTCAATCGCGAATCAAATAATAGCGAGCAAAACTGGTTCCTCGAATGGAGAAACGAGACCCAATCAACGATGTATATCTCCGCCGCTACTACTGGTGTTTAAACCACTGCTTCTGATGTTTTCCCCTCATCCCGATCTCCCCTTTTCTAACCCCCTTTTTCTTATCTCCTATGTTTCCTGTTCGATCAGTGTGCGTGTGTGTTTGGATTGGGTCTGATTTCTGTGTGTACTGTTTTCTTTAGAGAAGGGGTGCTTGTACTGTGTATTGTATAAAGAGAACACAGGGGAATTGTGTGGGTGTTTATATGTTGGTGTAATTGGAGATGGAGGTGTGGGAATTTTTTGTGTGTGTGGGTGAGGAGATGAAAGGAGAGGGTAGTGTATTGTGTGAATGAAGAAGAAGACAAAGGGGTCTCTCTAATGTTGTGCCCGTGTCCTGTACTGTGTATTGGTTTTGTGTATTTAACAGAATGATTTCTGCTCAAAGACGTTGGGAGAAAGAGGGAATCTAAGGGATTGGGAGAGTTTAGGGAGGGAATTGGGGAAGATCTATAATTGGAGAGATTAGGGGATTTTGATTGAGATTTTAATTGAAAGAGAATGTACGGGGTGTATCTAGACGGATGGTTGTCCAAATTCAAAGGAATCTTAATATAAAATGCCTTAAAAAGGGTATTTGCATATATATTGGAATGCTTTAAATTCAAAATAATTCAAACTCAAATATATACATATGACAAACTATAATGAAATGAAATAGGTGGTATAAAATTCCGACTGAACATTTTTTATTTGACTAATATTTAATTAAAGGTATGAAATAAATATATAAGCATACGTATATTATATATAATAAAATGCACACATAAAATGATTAGGGCCAAAGCAAATTAATTAAGTATAAATAGTTATGAATAAATACTAATTATTAAAATGCATTAATTTGCACAAGCAAACACAAATTGACGTATCTAACAAACATCCTAAATGATGCCAGGTATATTATATAATCGCATTTACATATATAGTGTAAAAATAGGGGATAATCATACGTAAATGCATGACTTCTAATGCAAATTCGCTCAAATAGTCAGCATTTCACCTTTAAGATAAATATAGCCAATTGTAGAGAAAAGGAGGGACAAAATTGGGTGTCAACAATACTGAAACCTTCTTCCGATACCTATCAAACGAGGTCCGATTTAGCTTAAATTTTATAGACAAGCCCTGGTGGATCTTACGAAGCTTTTAAAACTATCCACACGCCAATCAGACTGACCGAGGTCATTTCATTCTCCTCCACTTAGACTCTCGTTCGTCCTCGAACGAGTTTGAGTCTCAAGAAAAATTCATAAAGATAACAAGAGATCTTGCACGAAATTCATAAACCACTCCATAGACATTATCTCATGATTACATAATCAGATTTATAACACGCACACCAAACTCTTGGAGTAAAATATATCTTGATAATATCATTATACCATTTCCCATCTTGTTTAGACTAAGCTGACCCTCCTCGATCACGGGATGATAGTTTTACATTTTCAGAATAAAGAAATACGGAACTCTGGCTGGATTAACATGATTCCACCAACGAATCCCCTCGTCTATATACTTTGCGATATGGACAGGTCGAGGAAACTAAGAATTACTTCACGCTTCAGCAACCCCTTAGAGATTTAAAATTAGCATTCAGTGTTGGAGGTAGACTCTTCCACTTAGAGCATAAACTCATACAGCTAATTTGAATAGGAATAGCTATCCTCACATAGTCTACTGGACTAAGGAAGACTTAGCTAAAACCATAATGCGGCTCAGACCTGAGCTACTAAATTACCCTTTCGAGTTGCCAAACAGCTGCAACTCTCGAGTTCGCCACTCTCGAGTTCACAACTCCATACCTTATGTTGATTTATCGCACGAGGGTTCACCATTATTATGAAGGAAATAAATAATTTTTTGCATCCTAGACTGACGCACGATTAGATAAGAAGGAAGAGAAACTTCTTATGTGCCATCATAGCTTCTCGTAAATAAGTACGGACGTGTACGTATCCATCAACGAGACTCAACTAGACAGTGTCTTAGTCTAGATAGACTCTAAACAGGGCTCTGATACCAACTAACACGACCCAAATTTTTGGCTAGGTCGTGCGGGCACCCGACATCCTCCCCTAGACCTGTCGGGTGAACCCTAACAACTGAATGAGAAAAATAAATATAAATCCAACTCATATATAAGAACAAGACTTATAAAAAGCACAGACATACTAATACCTCTAAGCTGTACGAAAGAGATTACAGCTGACTACCCCACATATTAGGTTTAGGGTCATCCAGACTAGACATCTAAGTGTACAAAAGAATACATACGCCTTCTGAAGTGAGAAAAATATAACTTGAATAATAAGCATAAAACTAGCGGCCATCCTGAATAAAAGCTGGCTCACCTAAACAGCTGAAGTCGGGGTCGTCTTCGCTCCTTAAGAACGTGGAGAACTCAATCGTGAAGCAAACCTGCCGAAACTAAATAAATAGATAGGAAACAAAGAACAAACAAGGGTTAGTCAAAAGGACTCAATAGGTGGGGGCAGACTAGCCACCTCAAAGGATAGGATAGCTAGCCAGGGAGAAGAAAAGCAAATAAACCATATTTACCTTATTTCAACTATAAAAGGCAGAGCCAGATAATAATTAGAAACACGTATGGAATCATAAACTCATAAATAACCAGGAACATAAGATAAACAGAACATGTAGGTATCCCGAACATATCAAAAATCAGAATACATCTTATTATATGTAATTAGTGCTGCGGTGTGCAACCCGATTTGTATATTTATATAGTTGCAGGGTGCAACCCGATCTGTATATATATATTATTACGGCGTGCAACCCAATCTGTATATTTATACTGTTGCGGCGTGCAACCCGATCCGTATATATACTATTGCAGCGTGCAACCCGATCCATATAATTATACTATTGTGGTGTGAAAGCTAATCCATATATTTATACTATTGCGGCGCGAAACCCTATCAATATATTATACTGTTTTGGCGTGCAACCGGATACGCATATTTATCAATATACATAATAGTAAACACACAATTTACTATACATATCACCGGTGTGGGACTCTCATCGACTGCCGAGAAGTAAATGCATGCTCACAATCATAGTGCAATGCTTCTATACTCAATGCATTACCAACAACAAGCCATAATATATAATATATGATGTAAATCTAATGCTAAGGCGTAATAAGTACGCCTAGTGGCTGAGACACACGTAAAGAACACGTGGTAGAATATCCAGATGGCCAACGGCTACCAAAGAAATTGATATAATCACTTACCTTGTTCCAAAGCTAGCACAGCTACTCAATAACCGCTTTGTCCTTTGGATTCATTGTCAAACAATCAGCACTGTTCAATAAGAAGAAAAATATATCAAATAAGGCTAAAGGCTTTATTCCTTACGCTTAGAACAATTCGGGTAGGAACCGATACCCTATTCGTACACACGATACGCAGGCCAAGCCTATGTACATGGTTCAAAGTCACATAACAAAATTCTAAATAAATTACGTTTATGGGTTGCCCATAACTCCCCGAGTACGAATATATAATCAATTCCGTTATCAGGATCTAATTAACCCTTTAACCTATCAATTTAACTTGTTAGGATGATGTCTAATATCCCGATTTCTACCGTTAAAATATATTCAAACTCGCGTAATAAACTGAAGTAATGAATAAACATCATTACCTTAATATTTCGCGGTGAAAATTCTATTTTTTCTGCTCCTTTTCCTTTCCTTTATTTATTTTATGCTATTTTCTCTTTCATTTCTCGTCCTTCCTATTTCTGCTTCCATGTTTAAGCCGCTTAAGGGATTTTATCAAAATCCCATAGCTGTCACCGCCTTTCATTTTCTTATCTTTTCCTTTTTCTTATATTCTATTTTATTTTTCATGAAGAAATTTAAAACGGAACCCTATGATATTCGAAATAATTCCAAATATTGCATACAAGTTATACAAAATTTATATGATGTACTCGTTAAGACGAATCTCAAATCTGATTCTCGAAACTCAAGATGCGAATTAAACATAAAAGATCAAATTATAAATTTTCAAAATTTTAGCGGAAACTATCCGAACGACCTCGAAATTCACTTCCCAAAATTCATACAAGTCACAAATAATCATACGAACCTAACGACGCTTTCGAATTTCGAATCGGAGCTCATTTGCTAAAATCGAGCTCGAAAACCTCTTTCTAAAAATTATCGACAACGGATACTGAAACCTTCTTCCGATACCTATCAAACGAGGTCCAATTTAGCTCAAATTTTATAGACAATCCTACTGGATCTTACGAAGCTTTTAAAACTATCCATACGCCAATCAGAGTCCTAACTCCCGAAACGACTGACCGAGGTCATTTCATTCTCCTCCACTTAGACTCTCGTTCGTCCTCGAACGAGTTTGAGTCTCAATAAAATTTCATAAAGATAACAAGAGATCTTGCACGATATTCATAAATCACTCCATAGATATTATTTCATGATTACAGAATCAGAACTATAACACGCACACCGAACTCTTGGAATAAAACATATCTGGATAATATCATAACATCATTTCCCATCTTGTTCAGACTAAGCTGACCCTCCTCGATCACGAGATGAGAGTTTTACATTTTCAGAATAAAGATACACGGAACTTTGGATGGATTAGCATTATTTCACCAACGAATCACCTCGTCGATATACTTTGCGATATAGACAGGTCGAGGAAACTAAGAATTAGTTCACGCTTCAACAACGCCTTAGAGATTTAAAATTAGCATTCAATATTGGAGAAAGAATCTTCCACTTAGAGCATAAACTTATACAGCTAATTTGAATAGGAATAGTCACCCTCATATAGTCTGCTGGGCTAAGGAAGATTTAGCTAAAAATATAATGCGGCTCAGACCTGAGCTACTAAATTACCCTTTCGAGTTACCAAACAGCTAAAACTCTCGAGTTCACAACTCCATATCTTATTATGATTTATCGCACAAGGGTTCACCATTAATACGAAGTAATTAATGAATTTTTTGCATCCCAGACTGACGCATGATTAGATAAGAAGGAAGAGAAACTTCTTATATGCCATCATAGCCTCTAATAGATAAGTGCGAACGTCTACGTACCCATCAGCGTGACTCTACTAGACAGTGTATTAGTTTGGATAGACTCTAAACTGGGCTCTGATACCAGCTGACACGATCCAAATTTTCGGCTAGGTCGTTCGGGTAACCGACATCCTCTCCTAGACCTGTCGGGCGAACCCAACTGAATGAGGAAAATAAATATAAATCCAACTCACATATAAGAATAAGACTTAGAAAAAGCACAGACATACTAATACCTCTAAGCTGTACAAAAGAAATTACAACTGACTACCCCACATACTAGGTTTAGGGCCATCCAGACTAGACATCTAAGAGTACAAAAGAATACATACGCCTCCTGAAGTGAGCAAAATATAACTGGAGTAATAAACATAAAACTAATTGCCATCCTGAATAAAAGCTGGCTCACCCAGACAGCATAAGTCGTGGTCGTCTTCGCTCCTTAAGAACGTGGCGAATTCAATCCTGAAGCGACCCTGCCGAAACGAAATTAATAGACAAGAAACAAACAACAAACAAGGGTGAGTCAAAAGGACTCAATAAGTGGGGGCAGATTAGCCACCTCAAATGACAGGATAGCTGGCCAGGGAGAAGAAAAGGAAATAAACCACATTTACCTTATTTCAACTATAAAAAGGAAAATTGCGGTTTTCGTCCCTGTGTTATAGGCTAATTACAATTTTCGTCCCCGTGATATTGGACTCCGCACTTCTAACCTTCAATTATCTAGATTGAGCTGTTTTAGTCTATTTACTAACGGATGTTAAGTGTGCTAACTGAACTGTTACGTAAGCAAAGGGAAATTTCGATATTATATATATATATATATATATATATATATTATTTCACCTTAAAATATTATTTACATTGCATATCATAAAGGAACACCCACTTTCTTTTTCTATTCTTGAAATTGCACTCTCTCCCCGTCTTTTTATCTTTTCATTTGTATATTTTTCTCTCTTCAAATCAAATGCAAAGCTTAGCTAAATTAGAAGAAATCCCAGGAAGAAATTCATGGGTAGTTCATATTAGAGTGATCTTTCTTCCGATTATGTGAAATTTCTACTCAATTTTTTTCTCAACTCGAGCTAGCTTGGGGTTGACTGTTCTTTCCATCTCTTTTCAATCTTTCTTCACATGTAAGATTTTCTGGTTCTTTAACTTTATTATTGTCACTGATATTTTCGCTTAAGCTCTTGGATTGGTGTTGTATGCTTGCATATGTGAAGCTTTTTCGATCTCGCAAATGGTGTATGGATGACAGCTTAAAATTAGTAGTTATCGTGAATGTGTTTGTGTAGTGTCATTCTTTATTTCACGGGGTAGAAAAAGTTACGATCTTTTGTAATTTCAAGGTGGAATGTCTATAATTTTTCTTTTTTCTTCTCTGTTTCGAGTAAATCTAATGAATATTTTTTTCTTCTACGATAATTGACATGGGTTATTAATTTCTGCAGTTTTTAGAAAATTTGTTAAGTAGCTCTGTAATCCTTATAGAACTACAACAAAAGATGCAAATTTTATTAGTGAATTAGATACCCTTTGTATTATTAATGAACCTTTACTAGTATAAGTTTCTCAAATGGTCTGATTGTGCTTCTTTAGTTTTAAAGGCAGAGTTGGTCATCCATCTCATGATGCTTATTCTAAATTTTTGTTTTATTGGCCCATTTGATGCTGAATTTAGTGAAATATAGAATCATGTGAAAGTTCCCTACCAAAATTTGATTTAGTGCTCAAACTTAGCATGTTCCAGTTACATCGAAAAATATGAATTTATTAGTCAACCAATTAGTAAGCTACACAAGAAATGAATTTGTTCCATTTGATCTTTGTATTTTCATGAATGAATGTCAAGTGTTAAAGATGCAAGTACTATTGGATATTGTAACATATATAATGGGGAGTTTGGTTATCTTTTTTATCATACAAGACAATGATGCATGTTCTATTGTAGCAAAAGTGTAGAATGAAAGTGATGTAGTCAAAATCAAGAACATAAATTAGCATTAAAGTTACAAGGTAATTTTAAAAGAAAAAACCATATTATTTTACATGTCACTAGAGCATGATTAACTTCATAGTTATCAAGAAGAAATAGATCGAAATTAATGATACATTTTCATTAGTTTTCTTGACTTCTTTATTTTGGAATATTTTTCCTCTTAGCATGTGGGCCACTTCGCGGTCTCTTGTTAGTTTTAGAAACTGCTTCTTATAATCTTGACAGTGGGACATATTGTTTTCCCATTCTCTGGATGAAAAGAGGAGTTGTACTTTCTCTGGAATGCTCACCAATTTCATCTGAAATGAATGCAGTCCTCAATTACTCTTGAGGCTGTGCCCTTGGCTGGTTAAGTTGATTGGCCTACAATATTTGAAAAAAATAGGCCAACTATTAAGGTTCGAGACAGACGACATGAGTAAACAATAAGAAATATATTTACAATTTGTTTAGTCACAAATGAAGAATTGGGCTGCATTGATGTCTTACTTCCTGGAATACTGGTTGAAACCTACAGTAAAGAAAAAAAATTAGTATTTGTAAAGATAAAAATAACCAACTTATTTGATAACTTACTTTTGTTGCATTGCTATGCCTAGAAGGATCGTCTTTTTTGACTTGTTGGCAGGCTTCTTACTGTTGAACTTCAAATTCGCCACTTGTAGCAAGAATAGGGCATTTTCTACTGTTATGTCCTATTTTTCCACATGATCCACACTTCTTTTTTCTGCCTTTTCTTGACGCTTTAATAAGGTATGCTTTCTGCCATCTGGTTCTTTCTGAGTTGTCTCATTATTTCCTCTCTTCCTTAGTCTTTTTGGTCTACCTGGCTGAGTTTTGTATATTGATGGCACTGGTGGTTCTACGCCCATCTTAGGCCATTGCTCAGAGTTATTAATTGGCAAAATGGATGGATTATAATTCTTCATGTACTGTTCAACCGTGTAGCATTCATGAACGTATATCTCAGGATCATCCTTCTTAACCCATATAACTGCAATAGCATGACTACAAGGTATCCCTGCTAAATCATATCTCCTACAAGAACAAGTTTTCTCCTTAAGATTCACAGAGAATAGTTTAAGATTAATGTCCTCAATTTGGTAATAGAATTGGTCAGATTTAGTCGCAACACATTTAGCAGCTTTAGCCTTATTTTGCTCTAGCTGCACTAATATTCTCAGGCATATGTTCTGGCCATGTTTAATTATATTATCCCTATTCTTCTGAAGTCTTGACATCATATAGAGCCTAATTGATTCAAGCATTGTCAAAATATGCTTGTCTCTTGCAGGCGGAAGTACACTGTTGAACGACTCGTATAGATTGTTCAATAACACATCACACTTTGTGAGATGAGAGAAAAAAGCTCTTGAACAGTGAATATGAGGTTCATTATTGAACAATTTTCGAGCTTTTGGATCTAGTTTTTCCATTTCTTGGAGAATTCAGGTTCCGTAGTTGCCCCTGGCAGCTTTCCATAGGACATCTTTTAGTATTTGTTCTCCAAAACCTTCAGTCTTGAAATTGCTGTGTAGATGCCTTACACAAAATCTATGTGCAGCATCTTGAAGTACTTCATTAAATGCTTGAATTAGACCCTTTTTCTTATCAAAAATGAAAGACCATGCAAAAGGGTTTTGCGAAATTTCTAGGTCCTCATCAAGAAGTGTAAGAAACCAACTCCATGTTTCTTTTAATTCACCTTCAACTACTGCAAATGCGATCGGATACATATTATTATTTCCGTCAATGCCTACTGCTATCAGAAGTTGTGCTCCCTTTTGGTGCCCTTTCAGATGGCATCCATCAACCTCTACTATAGGTCGACATCCAGCTAGGAATCTTTGTTTGCAAGCTGCAAAACATAAATAAAGTCTTGAAAACTTTTTTTTTTTTACTTTTGACCATTGTGTTTGGATTATCATCCAACTTTAAAATGCATGCAGTCCCTGGATTACTCCTCCTTAGCTCAGCACAGTAGTCCCACAACATATCAAATTGCTTTTCTTTAGTCCCTGTAATGAGATTTATTGCCTTCCTTTTTGCCCTGTAAGATTGATGAGTACAACTATGAGCCCTCATTACATGAGCTTAAAATTCTTTCGCTCCCCAATTTGGATCAATTCTAAACTCTTCTACTTATTTCTTAGCCAAAAATCCAGAGTCAATAGTCTTATTGTCTCTTTGATTGCCACCTGCATGGTTAGGTTCTATTGTTTTGATCTTGAAAGGTTCATCTTGATTAGCCTTTGATGCGTATATGAACTAGTTGCAGCTTGGTACCTTACACTTTGCCCTTGACCTTTTGGTTTCGTTCTTTACAAACTTGATATCTTTTTTCTTCATCACAGCATGTTGTTCAACTGCACATTTGAACTCTTTACTATTAATGAAGATCATATTAAGCGCAAACTCAAATTTTGGATCCACACTATCCCATCTTGGATTAAAACAGTCTTCAGGATTTTCATCATCAGAATCTCCATGCATACTCAGTAATTCCTCATCTGATGCAGCACATCATCTTGAGTATCATTGGGAAACTTAGCTAGCATATTTGAGACAAGTCCAAACTTCATATTATTTTTATTAACTTTGTTATCTGTACTTTTCCCATTAATACCTGTTGACACCCAATTTTGTCCCTCCTATTTTACATTTTATCATACAAAACTTTGAAAATACAATTTTAATATTTCAGACAAAATTGCATTAATTATCATCCGCATCACCAACGTCCAGTCTATATACATACATACTTCAAAGCGATTATATTACATAAATACGCCATTTAAGTCATTTTCGAAGTGATAGTACAATTTTGTAATCATTTATGCAATTTATGTATTTGAATATCCATTTTTACAATTATTTACATTCGATTAATGTTACATAAATTCATTTATAATTATCTAGAGTCAATTATTATTTTTTTTAAGCCTAAAATATTACTCATGTTTTTATTAATTTTTTTCTTATGTTATTAGCATTTTTAAAGCCAAAATTATTGGCTAATTATACCCGAATATACACTTTGCAATTATTTACATCCAATTAATATTACAATAAATTATTTCAAATAAATTATTATGTTTTCTAAGCCTATAAGTTTGATCCTTATATTTTTTATTAATTTTCTCTTATTCATTGGCATTTTTAAGCTAATTATTGACCAAATATACCCCCATATACCCGAAATATACAGCATATATACACTTATATATATTTAAGTCATATACTACATATACACATCACTCTTCTGGGACCCACGCTCACACACATCAGCCCACACGCGCACGCGTGGCATGTTCCTAGCCAACCATACATACACCAAAGCTCCACCTCACCTTTTCTCATTTTCTCCCACCCCTTACACTTTTGAACCCTAAAATTCATTTCACCTCTCCCTTCTCCCCAACTCAGCCGCCAACCCCCTCCCCTCTTACCCAAAAAACTGACCCGATACACCCCCCTCCCCAAATCCCGCCGTGACCCCGACGCCCCTCCCACCAATCACGCCATCTCCTCTATCTCTTCTCCTCGTTTTCTCTCTCTAGTCACTGATTCGGGATCCGAAAAGAAGGTAAGGAAATGGAAAGTTCATGATGATTTCGATGCTAAACAAAACAAAATTGGAAGGAATACATTACATACAAGGCATAAGATCGAAATTTCGGAATCAAAATCAAGCAAAAAATGAAGAACCAAAAACGGGTCAGATTCGACCCAACCCGATTTGACCCGAATAAAACGGGTATTTTCCCTTTCGTTTTTCTTCTTCTTTTTCATATTAAAATCATGCTTAACTTGCTTTAATTGATGTGTTGAAAATGTTCATGACATGCCTATTAATTGTAACTTAATCATAGGACACTTGCTCGTAATTTTTGTTAAGCGCCGCTCGTCTACATCGTTGACTCGAATGTTAAACCATGGATAGTATGAAATACTTAGAAAAATTCTGTATAAATGTATGAATATAATATTTTCATCGCTTTCTTAGTTCAAATTTATAAGTTATTCCTTCGTATAAGAATTCTGAAATGTTGGCCATGTCAATTGAATTGTTCAAAGCTTTGATTTAGACATATATATGGATGTATACATAGCAAATATTACCTTTAAGTCTGATTTTTTTTTTATTTTTTAAAAGGATTCATGTACATCAATTCTGATTGTTGAACATAATTTGTGCTTGATACATAGTTATAGAATATTTGCTTCCATTTAAAATTAGAAGTAGATCCTTGATTGAAGTTGCTATTTGTATAAAATCAGCACTTTTAGACTAAAATATATTAGGTATTTAAAATCTGAAATATATGTATATTTTTCTAAGAAAATCAGATTTTACCCCTTCCTTTTAGTAGCTTTTTTTAATTCCGAAAATCAATTAATTAGGCTTTATTTATGGTAGTAAACTCCCTTTGATTGAAAAAACTGAATTCCTTGATTATTTCTTGCCTTATATGTTTTTTTTAACTAATTTTCTTTTACCCTTTTCACACTCAGAAATTAAGTTGTAAACCCCTACTCTAAAAACTATAAAAGGGGCAGTCTTTTCTCATATTGAGGACACACTTACAGGCTGAAAATAGTGGCTTCTTCCCCTTTACTAAAAAAAAAAAAAGAAAAGGAAAAGAAGATACTCTCTGATTTTTCTTACTTATTCTCTGGTTCTTGAAGCTATTAGAGTTGTTCACCCCCTGTTATTTGTCATCAAGGTATAGCATCTAGCAACTATATTGTATTGACTCTTTCTGGGAAAAGTTGAAAGTCCTCTGTTTGCATTATTGCTTCCTTGTCTGTCTGAGCCTTTCATGGCTATCTTCTAACCCCTGTTACTTGTCACAAAAGCTTGTTTCGGATAGCCTTTGAGGCTATACCATGTTCTTTCTTATGCAGGCATTCAGGTTCTATATTTGCCTTGACCAAAGGCCCTACAATTAACAATTGTTTTGTGCAGGAAAAGAGAACTTTTGGTAGTATATAAAGGCTGTGATGAAAGCCATCACATGCAGTCTATAATGAGGCACAGAGGGCCTGTTTCTTATCACTTTTTTTACATTCTGGTTTGTATTAATTAGATCTTCCTTATTTAAGCATCAAATTGGCACATTGGTTGTGTATGAAATAGTGTTAGACTGTCTGATAATAGATGTTGAAGGGGCAGCAATGAGCTAGCTGCCTATGAATGGGTGAGACAGGGCCCTTTTTTTTCTTTACTCTTTCTCTTCCTTTTCTTTTTTCGGATGTTGTGTGGTTAATTTTGCCATATAAGAGTGGGTTTGATATGAAAGTTTGTAATCTGGAACATAGTGTTAAATTTCTGGAATTTGCAGGGCTTATTTTGCTAAAATAGAGGGTGGAATTTTTCATTTTTATTTAAAACAGAGGCTGTTTTCACAAACTGCCTCAATTGAGGCTTATTTCTGCAGTGAACGAAAGTCTGTCAGTAAGTGTTGGTTTCTAAATTGGAACTAGCATAATTCTGAATTTTTGTTTAAAGGCAGAGGTTATTTTCGCAAGTTTTCTTCATGTGAGATGTTTTCTGCAAATAATTTTGGGCCAATTTTCCTTAAATCACGGGCCTGTTTGACGTCTTTCTTTGTGTCATCTATATTAAAAAAAAAAAACAATTTTATTCTTCTCCAAATTAACTAATAATTTGGAGGGGAGTGGGGGCTTTTGAGGTCAAGCCCAACAACAAATCTATATATTTTTTATAAATTTAAAATAAGAAAGTCTACATTTAATTAAGATGATCAAAGTATGTAATTGATATTATCATTCACATGTATTACTATGCTATAAGTATGTATTTAACATTATGTCATAATTTAGTTTGACACAATGGTATCATTCATATATCTTCTTACATATTACTCAATCTTGACATATATATGCATTTTTTGGAAGGAGTTATAAAAGTACAAACATTGTGTATGCAATTTTTTAGAATTCTCTATTTATAAGAGTCATATTGGTACAAATATTATGTATGCGTTTTTTTTATTTACGAAAGTTATATTCATATAAATATTATGTATACATTTTTTATAAAATCATTTATTAGTCATTCGAATACCATATATGCATTTTTATGGAGTTATTTATAAAAGTTATATTTATACGAATATTTTTTTTTTTTTTTGAAGAAGAAGAAGATGACCTCACATTAAAAAGCCTTAAGGACATGAGTGTTTTGACAATTAATGTCAAAATATCGTTCAAAACGGCTAACACCCCTTTAGGCACTATAATTCCTTTCGTTTTTACTTAAGGAATTTAGTGCAATTTAGGAAAAATTATTTTTTTTACATTTTTGTTTGGCCTAATAATATGTTTTGCAGAAATATTTTTTTGGTTAAAAGTTAAAATTCTAGCCCTTTTCCTTAAGAGATAATCGTCGTGAGGCTGTTTCTGTAAGAAATTATATAAGTGGCCTGTTTGCATAAAGTCCCAGAAGAGAAATGAGTGGCACTCACGGTGAACTGCCCTTTCTGAATTTGCGCAGATTGTCCCTTTTGCGCCTGATTTGATTTTATGGTCCTATTTTGTCATTATAAAATGTTTTAAGTTCAGCTTATATTTCTAGCCTCATTATGACTTGTGTTTGTATTAGGCATGCTTAAAATCTCCTTAGGAAGTCTTACCCATATATTTAAATTAAATCCCAAAATTTTTTTAACTCGATTGGGATCCACTTTTAGTGGGACTCGGGAAGTGCCTAATACCTTCTTCCCGAGTCATGAGGGCTTCTTACCTTAGACTCTCTGTTAGTACGACCTACCCGGAGTTAATTTTAGTCGCTTAGAAATCTTAGGTGACCTGATACGCCTGTTATACAAATTTATTAGGTGGCGACTCCAACTTTGACTCAACCGAGTCACCCAGTCAAACCCGACCTTTGAACTCGATCCGAGTTTCGAAAAATGGGGTGCGACAATACCAAGCCACTCTATGGTAGAGTCAATGGCTGTATCAAACAACAAGTTTTCTTCTTCCAAGAAATGATCAGAGTCATGGAATGACTCACATTTTTTACTTCTGGCATCACTGTCATCACTTTCCTCTATTACATCCGCATCTACCAAGCCTTCTTTAGCATCATCTGTTGTGAGAAAAAAGAAAAAGGATATGTATTAATGTCATTATAATAGGTTGTGTGCAGATCTGAATCTTTACATTCATCTACTGTGAGAATAATTTTCAAAGAACGTTTCTCTCTCTCCTCTTGATAAGTATTACTAACACAAAAAAGTAACCTGAATATGCACAACACACATTCACTTTTTATGGTACTCTCTAACTACTTTTTTTTTTTTTCGTAATGAAATTATACTTCATGTGACATGTTAGACACTTTTTTACTCAGTAATTTCTTAATTTCGTGCATTCGTTTTCATTATCGCCTTGAAACTTTTAGTCATGAAGACTAGTAGGGTCAGATACATTTGCTTGTTGCTATGTAATTTTCTTTTGGTTCCAGTTTCCTTTAATTGTCTCTGTATCACTCTAGTATCAAAGCGTAATAGATCTTTAATTTTATGTCGATAAACTAATAGACACTTTATGAGAAATTATATCCCAGAATATATAGTACTATCCTGAAACCTTGATTGCTACAAGATCAAAGATTTAGTTGTTTTTTATAAATCAATATCAAAGATCTAGTCTAATTAATTCAACTTAGTACTTACATGTCGGCGTGAATTGTAGCCCACTTCTATAATGCAATTCCATTGTATAAAAGATGTTTTCTTCCTTTTCAGTTGGTGCAGTAGGTTGCAAATATTCCTTGGGATGAAGTTTTGAGTTTTGTTCTAACACAGGAGGGGAAGTAATTTATGAGAGGAATTGTCATCAACAAAGAGATGAAGTTAATCATCCATGGAACTGATTGAGATATGGTTTCTAGATTCGAAGACTTGTAAACTTTTGTGTATAATGTAATTAGGTTTTCTTCCCCCCCCCCCCCCCCCTAAAACCTTCTTTTTATATGTAATACCGAAATTCCCCTTCGCTTGAGTAACTGTTCAGTTAGCACACTTGACATCCGTTAGTAAATAGACTAAAACTGCTCAATCTAAATAATTGAAGGTTAAAAGTGCGGAGTCCAATATTACGGGGACGAAAATTGCAATTAGACTATAACACAGGGACGAAAACCGCAATTTGCCCACTATAAAAAGCAGAGCCAGATAATAACTGGAAATACGTATATTTATATTGTTATGGCGTGCAACCCAATCTGTATATTTATACTGTGTCGGTGTACAACCCGATCCGTATATTTATATTGTTACGGCGTGCAACCCGATCCGTACATTTATACTGTTGCGGCGTGCAATCCGATCCATATATATATACTGTTGCGGCGTGCAACCCGATCCATATAATTATACTGTTTCGGTATGAAACCTAATCCATATATTTATACTTTTGCGGCGTGCAACCCGATCCATATATTATACTGTTGCGGCGTGCAACCCGATCCGTATATTTATCAATACACATAATAGTAAACCCATAATTTACTACACATATCATCGGTGCGAGACTCTCATCGACTGCCGAGAATTATATGTACGCTCACAATCAGAGTGCAATGCTTCTATGCTCAATGCATTACCAACAACAAGGCATAATAGATAATATACAATGTAAATTAAAAGTTAAGGCGTAACAAGTACGCCTATTGGCAGCTACACACGTAAGGAACACGTGGTATAATATCTAGAAGGCCAACGGCTACCAAAAAAATTGATATAATCACTTACCTTGTTCCAAAGCTAGCACAGCTACTCAATAACCGCTTTGTCCTTTGGATTCATTGTCAAACAATCAGCACTGTTCAATAAGAAGAAAAATATATCAAATAAGGCTAAAGGCTTTATTCTTTACGTTTAGAACAATTCGGGTAGGAACCGATACCCTATTCGTACACACGATACGCAGGCCAAGCCTATGTACATGGTTCAAAGTCACATAACAAAATTCTAAATAAATTACGTTTATGGGTTGCCCATAACTCCCCGAGTACGAATATATAATCAATTCCGTTATCGGGGTCCAATTAGCCCTTTACCCTATCAATTTAACTTTTTAGGACGATGTCTAATATCACGATTTCTACCGTTAAAATATATTTAAACTCGCGTAATAAACTGAAGTAATGAATAAACATCAGTACCTTAATGTTTCGGGGTGAAAATTCAATTTTTTCCTGCTCCTTTTCCTTTTCTTTTTTTATTTTCTGCCATTTTCTCTTTCGTTTCTCATCCTTCCCATTTCTGTTACAAAGTTTAAGCACCTTAAGGGATTTTATCAAAATCCGTTAGCTGTCACCGCCTTTCCTTTTCTTATCTTTTCCTTGTTCTTTTATTCTCTTTTTATTTTTGTGGCGAAAATTAAAACAGAACCCTATGAAATTCGAAATAGTTCTAAATTTTGCATACAAGTTATACAAAATTTATTTGACGTACTCGCTAAGGCAGATCTCAAATCGGATTCTCGAAACTCAAGATGCAAATTAAACGGAAAAGATCAAATTATAAATTTTCAAAATTTTAGGGAAAACTATCCGAACGGCCTCAAAATTCACTTCCCAAAGTTCACACAAGTCACAAATAATCATACGAACTCAACGACTCATTCGAATTTCGAATCGGATTTCATTCGCCAAAATCGAGTTCAAAAACCTCTTTTTAAGATTTATCGCCAACGGATACTGAAACCTTCTTCCGATACCTACCAAACGAGGTCCAATTTAGCTCAAATTTTACAAACAAGTCCTAGTTAATCTTACGGAGCTTTTAAAACTATCCATACACCAATCAGAGTCCTAACTCCCAAAACGACTGACCGAGGTCGTTTCAAATTTCCCATCATCCCATATTACGTGAAGTGTCAGCTTGTCCAGGCTTGGCCACAGCTCCCATGGCAGTTCCAATTATAACAAAATGAATTGCTTCTGAACACCCAGGGCATTCAGCAGGGTCTAAATTACAGATTTCACCTCAAATTTCAGTAGGAAAAGCCATATGAGCATAAGACATTGAGCAAAATCACAAAGTGGACATAGATTAGGAAAATTTATCAAGGATTTAACTTATGTACGCAGACCATTGCACAATTCTATTTTATGCAAGTATGGTTTAACACATGTAGTTATCTTATTTTCAATGTATGGACAAATAATTACTTGTATTTATATTTAGTTACTGAAAATTGAATTAGCTCATAGATATATCTTTGAGAGAGAGAGAGCAAAATGTAGATTTTATACTTAAGGGTGTAAAAACTATTTAGATATAAGTTATACATTTCTAGTGCAAACAATTTTTACTGTGATTGGAGTAATTATAAAATATTGTTTTGCTTCTATACAAACTATCAATCCATCCGTGTGATAGCTAGGTACATTTTTTCCTAGTCATAATTATAGCTAGAGGTACATGATAATCGGTCTACAATAATTATGGTGTGTAAATATTTACACTCTATATGTGAATTTAATTAAACAAGAAAAGATCTATATATGGTTAGCATAATTTGACCTGCTTCAACAGTTGCTCTCCTTCTCAAATTACTAATCTATTTTAACTTGGAAAAGACAAGCTTTAAAGAAAAGCAAAAGAATAGAGAAAGAAATGGGCCTGTTACAGATAGATTGCTTTAAATTCCTCTTTTTTGTTTGTTGCTGAAGAAGTAAAAGGAGATCAGAGTGACCTTTGTCCTTAATGCTAATAGAAGGATCATTAACATAATATAATAGTCATACGCAAATAAAGGCGGGGAAGTAAAATGTAAGAGGACAGTACTTGCTGTCCTTTTAATTCCTCTTTCTAATGGTTCTTTAATTTTTCTTCAACAGGCTAGCTATTCCCGGGTTGGGATAGTCTTTCTATAAATATAAAAGGAGACTAGTAATTATATTAGTTAGGATAGTTATTATAAAAATAGTTAGGACAAAATATTTGTCCATTGTCTTAAATTGATATATGAATTTTTAAAATGAAAATAACCACATCTATAAGCACAAGGTATTGAAGGATAAAGTTTTTGAAACGACCTCGGTCAGTCGTTTCGGAAGTTAGGAGTCCGATTGGCGTGCCGATAATTTTAAAATATTTATAATGTCCATTAGAACCTGTCTGTAAAATTTGAGCTAAATCAGACCTCGTTTGGTAGGTATCGGAAGAAGGTTTCAGTTTTTATTGGCGATAAATATTAAAAAGAGATTTTCGAGCTCGGTTTTTGCCGAATGAGCTCCGATTCGAAATCCGAAAGTGCCGTTAGGTTCGTATGATTATTTTTGATTTTTGTAAACTTTCGAGAATGAATTTCGATGTTGTTCGGCAAGTTTCCGCTAAAATGCCGAAAGTTAAATAATTTGACTTCTTTTCATTTAAATTCGTATCTTGAGTTTCGGGAGTCTGATTTGAGATCCGCCTTCGCGAGTATGTTACATATATTTTGTACAACTGGTATGCAAAAGTTGGAATTATTTCGAATATCGTAAGGCACCGTTTTAATTTTCGTTAAAAAAAAAATTAAAAAAAAAGAAGGGAAAAAGACAAAATTCAAAAAAGGACAAAACAAAGAAAGAAAAGGGAAATTGGGCGGTGGCTAGTATCCTATAGCCACAGGCATTCAAAGTGGCATATACAGAAACGAAATATTATCAGAGGAACGAGAATGGCGCGGTAGAGGAAGAAAAATGCCAGAAAATAAGAAAAGGGGCCGGAGAAAAGTAGAATTTTCACCCTGAAACATTCAGGTAATGATCCTAATATAGTATTTGAGTTTATTACGTGTGTTTGAATATGTTTTAACGGTAAAACTTAGAATATTATACCTCGTTTTAATAAGTTCAATTAATAGTTTAAAGGGTCAAATGGACCCCGATAATGGAATTGATTATATATTCGTACTCAGTGAGTTATGAGCAACATATAAATATAATTTATTTGGGGTTTGGTTATGTGACCATAAACCCTGTACATAGGCCTGGCCTGCGTATTGCGTATGCGAATAGGGTATCAGGTTCCTACCTGGATTGCCCTAAGATGTGAGGAATGAAGCCTTTAGCCTAATGTGATATGTTTTTCTGCTTATTGATCACAGTGGGATCGTTTGGCAATGAATTCAAAAAAATAACGCGGTTGTTGGTCGCAATGCTAACTTTTGAGAGAGGTAAGTGTTTATATCCATTTCTTTGGAGGCACCTGGCCTCGTGGATTTTCTACCACGTATTCCTTACGTGTGTAGCTGCCGATAGGCGTACTCATTACGCCTTAGCTTTGGATTTATATTGTATATTATATGTTATGTCCTATTGTTGGTATTGCATTGAGGATTTGAGCATTGTACCCTGGCTGCGAGTTGGCATCTACTTCCCGGTTGTCGATGAGAGTCCCGCGCCGGTGAAGGGTTATTGCATCACATTGCATTCATATGCATTACATTGCATATCATATTGAGGGCAGGAGTATTCCGCCCCAGGAGCAGGAGTATTCCGCTCCATTGTATCATATTGAGGGCAGGAGTATTCCGCCCCAGGAGCAGGAGTATTCCGCTCCATTGTATCACATTGAGGGTAGGAGGATTCCGCCCCAAGAGCAGGAGTATTCCGTTCTTATGTCAGATATTGAGTGCAGGAGTATTCCGCCTCAGCTTTACATTATATCGGGTGCAGGAGTATTCCGCCCCAGGAGAGTGCAGGAGTATTCCGCCTCTGGTTTATATTATATCGGGTGCACGAGTATTCCGCCCCAGGAGCAGGAGTATTCCGCTCCAGTTGGTTATCAGATTGGATTCCCCTCGAATGCAGGAGTATTCCGCTTCGGGATGGGATTACGGGCACATGTGACCTTTCGCATCATATTTCATCTCATTTCATTTTATTTCATTTTATTTCATACCATTGTGTAAACTTGTGGTACATAACTATTGTCCTGCTTATATGTGCATTTCTTATTTGTTGTTATGTTTCTGGCACGCATCCTTGGTTGAGTTTATAAGTTTCTTACGTGTTTTCGGTTGTTATCTGGCTCTACCTTTTTATAATTTAAATAAAAGAAATTTGGTTTATCTGTTTCTTCTCCCTGGTTAGCTATCCTATTCTTTGAGGTGGCTAGTCTGCCCCACTTATTGAGTCCTTTTGACTCACCCTTGTTTGTTGTTTGTTTCTTTTTCTATCTATTTCGTTTCGGCAGGTTCGCTCCAGGATTGAGTTCGCCACGTTGTGAAGGAGCGAAGACGACTTCAGCTGTCAGGGTGAGCCAGCTTTTATTCCGGATGGCCACCAGTTTATTTGTTATTATTTCAGTTGCATTTTGCTCCCTTCAGGAGGTATTTGTCTTCTTTTGTACTCTTAGATGTCTGGTCTGGATAACCCTAAACCTAGTATGTTGGGTAGTCAGCTGTAATTTCTTTTGTACAGCTAGAGGTATCAGTATGTCTGTGTTTTTGTTTTAAGTCTTGTCCTTATTTATGAATTATTATATTTATTTTCCTAATTTAATTGGTAAAGGTTCGCCCGACGGGTCTAGGGGAGGATGTCGGGTGCCCGCACGACCTAACCGGATTTTGGGTCGTGTCAGTTGGTATCAGAGCCCGGTTTAGAGTCTATCCAGACTAAGACAGTGTCTAGTAGAGTCTCGCTGATGGGTACGTAGACGTCCGTACTTATCTACGAGGGGCTATGATGGCATTTAGGAAGTTTCACTTCCTTCATTTCTGATCGTGCGTCGGTCTAGGATTCAAAAGTATTTTCGTTAATTCATTAATTCCTTTGTGGTAATTGTGAACCCTCATGCGACAAATCAGCAAACGGTATGAGTTCAAGACGAAACAGTCTATCCTGGGGCTAACACTGACGATGCTCCGAGAGTTTTGATCGTGCTGACGAACTAGTTACGGAGGTCCCAGCCGTACGAGCTCGCGATAGGCAAGGGAGCAGGGCCTGGTGGTTCCCTTGGCTCTCTACGATACTTTTACGAGAATCTTGGCGACAGATACCACAATAACCTATTATTCGCTAGGCAGCATATCAGGTTGCCGCAGATGCAGATGTTTGGTCTTAGGGAGCTCCGTTGCAATCATTGATGTTGTTCCAATATATTGTTCCCAATGCAGCATGTATTGTACCTCTGATTGTTCCGGCTGGTTAGCCAACCGAGGTAACAGTTCGGTCCGAGCGCCCAAAGAGGTTGCATTATTTTACGCGGTTGAACCTTCCGATATTCTTAAGCAATGCATCAGGTAAACCCCGTGAATTTTTTTTTAAAAAAATATAATATAGCTTGCATCAAATCTTTTATAGTGTGTAATGACAAGGTACTTCAAAAGTTTCCCCTATTGCATCAAGCGTGAGCTAATTCTTAATTTTAGCGACCTGTTCTATATCGAAAGGTATATCGAAAAGGTGATTCTCGGCTGAATCATGTTAGTCCATCTAGAGTTTCGTATATCTTTGCTTCGAAAATGTAGAATTCTCCTCTCGTGATCGAGGAAGGGTCGGCTTAGTCTGAATAAGTTGGGCAATGATGTTATCATATTATCCAAATATGTTTTATCCAAGAGTTCAATATGTGTGTTATAACTCTGATTCTGTAATCAGGAAATAATGCCCGTGGAGTAGCTCATGAAGGTCGTGCAAGTTCTCTTGTTATTTGCGTGAATCTTGCTTTAGACTTAGGCTCATTCGAGGACGAACGAGAGTTTAAGTGGAGGAGAATGAAACGACCTCGGTCAGTCGTTTCGGAAGTTAGGAGTCCGATTGGCGTGCCGATAATTTTAAAATATTCGCAATGTCCATTAGAACCTGTCTGTAAAATTTGAGCTAAATCAGACCTCGTTTGGTAGGCATCGGAAGAAGGTTTCAGTTTTTATTGGCGATAAATATTAAAAAGAGATTTTCGAGCTCGGTTTTTGCCGAATGAGCTCCGATTCGAAATCCGAAAGTGCCGTTAGGTTCGTATGATTATTTTTGATTTTTGTAAACTTTCGAGAATGAATTTCGATGTTGTTCGGCAAGTTTCTGCTAAAATGCCGAAAGTTAAATAATTTGACTTCTTTTCATTTAAATTCGTATCTTGAGTTTCGGGAGTCTGATTTGAGATCCGCCTTCGCGAGTATGTTACATATATTTTGTACTATTGGTATGCAAAAGTTGGAATTATTTCGAATATCGTAAGGCACCATTTTAATTTTCGTTAAAAAAATGGAAAAAAAAGGGAAAAAGACAAAATTCAAAAAAGGACAAAACAAAGAAAGAAAAGGGAAATTGGGCGGTGGCTAGTATCCTATAGCCACAGGCATTCAAAGTGGCATATACAGAAACGAAATATTATCAGAGGAACGAGAATGGCGCGGTAGAGCAAGAAAAATGCCAGAAAATAAGAAAAGGGGCCGGAGAAAAGTAGAATTTTCACCCTGAAACATTCAGGTAATGATCATAATATAGTATTTGAGTTTATTACGTGTGTTTGAATATGTTTTAACGGTAAAACTTAGAATATTATACCTCGTTTTAATAAGTTCAATTAATAGTTTAAAGGGTCAAATGGACCCCGATAATGGAATTGATTATATATTCGTACTCAGTGAGTTATGAGCAACATATAAATATAATTTATTTGGGGTTTGGTTATGTGACCATAAACCCTGTACATAGGCCTGGCCTGCGTATTGCGTATGCGAATAGGGTATCAGGTTCCTACCTGGATTGCCCTAAGATGTGAGGAATGAAGCCTTTAGCCTAATGTGATATGTTTTTCTGCTTATTGATCACAGTGGGATCGTTTGGCAATGAATTCAAAAAAATAACGCGGTTGTTGGTCGCAATGCTAACTTTTGAGAGAGGTAAGTGTTTATATCCATTTCTTTGGAGGCACCTGGCCTCGTGGATTTTCTACCACGTAGTCCTTACGTGTGTAGCTGCCGATAGGCGTACTCATTACGCCTTAGCTTTGGATTTATATTGTATATTATATGTTATGTCCTATTGTTGGTATTGCATTGAGGATTTGAGCATTGTACCCTGGCTGCGAGTTGGCATCTACTTCCCGGTTGTCGATGAGAGTCCCGCGCCGGTGAAGGGTTATTGCATCACATTGCATTCATATGCATTACATTGCATATCATATTGAGGGCAGGAGTATTCCGCCCCAGGAGCAGGAGTATTCCGCTCCATTGTATCATATTGAGGGCAGGAGTATTCCGCCCCAGGAGCAGGAGTATTCCGCTCCATTGTATCACATTGAGGGTAGGAGGATTCCGCCCCAAGAGCAGGAGTATTCCGCTCTTATGTCAGATATTGAGTGCAGGAGTATTCCGCCTCAGCTTTACATTATATCGGGTGCAGGAGTATTCCGCCCCAGGAGAGTGCAGCAGTATTCCGCCTCTGGTTTATATTATATCGGGTGCAGGAGTATTCCGCCCCAGGAGCAGGAGTATTCCGCTCCAGTTGGTTATCAGATTGGATTCCCCTCGAATGCAGGAGTATTCCGCTTCGGGATGGGATTACGGGCACATGTGACCCTTCGCATCATATTTCATCTCATTTCATTTTATTTCATTTTATTTCATACCATTGTGTAAACTTGTGGTACATAACTATTGTCCTGCTTATATGTGCATTTCTTATTTGTTGTTATGTTTCTGGCACGCATCCTTGGTTGAGTTTATAAGTTTCTTACGTGTTTTCGGTTGTTATCTGGCTCTACCTTTTTATAATTTAAATAAAAGAAATTTGGTTTATCTGTTTCTTCTCCCTGGCTAGCTATCCTATTCTTTGAGGTGGCTAGTCTGCCCCACTTATTGAGTCCTTTTGACTCACCCTTGTTTGTTGTTTGTTTCTTTTTCTATCTATTTCGTTTCGGCAGGTTCGCTCCAGGATTGAGTTCGCCACGTTGTGAAGGAGCGAAGACGACTTCAGCTGTCAGGGTGAGCCAGCTTTTATTCCGGATGGCCACCAGTTTATTGGTTATTATTTCAGTTGCATTTTGCTCCCTTCAGGAGGTATTTGTCTTCTTTTGTACTCTTAGATGTCTGGTCTGGATAACCCTAAACCTAGTATGTTGGGTAGTCAGCTGTAATTTCTTTTGTACAGCTAGAGGTATCAGTATGTCTGTGTTTTTGTTTTAAGTCTTGTCCTTATTTATGAATTATTATATTTATTTTCCTAATTTAATTGGTAAGGGTTCGCCCGACGGGTCTAGGGGAGGATGTCGGGTGCCTGCACGACCTAACCGGATTTCGGGTCGTGTCAGTTTTCAAATTTGAACTTTAAGATAATAGCGTATTAGATTTGTTAGGTTTGAAATAAAATATATTTATTGTTTTTATGTATTCAACTTAGATCAAACTCTCCCGTCCAAATATGAAATGTAAAAATAAAATAAATTAATGATAATGCCTCAATAGTAGAGATCTAGGGTATAATCTAGATAATACAAATCAGATTGAACGAAATTTAATAGAGATTCTTGTTGGATTTATATCACATTTTTTAATTTAAATTGGCAAGTTGTTGAGAGCTGGTTTTGAAGTATGACAAACATAAAGGACTCAGAGGTTCTCACGAAGAACCTAGTCCTTGAAATGAAGGGCACGATCGATCGAAAAGAGTTACGGGTTGCAAATCCCTGCGGAACTAGGAGTAGTGGCACGTGAATGAATATGCATCTTAGTCAGACTAAAAGAGGCGGTGCCCAGGCTGTGTCTTCGAAGTGTGAAAAGGAGTTGGACTTCAACAAGAAAAAGAGTTACTAGGAATCCTGACTTACCATAATTAAAAGGATTCCTTGTAGGACTCAACTAGGGTTTCAAGACCCGTATAAATACAAGTAGTTAAGACAGCCGTAAATCAGTTATTCACAAACAGAGAGTTGAGAGCATACAAAGGCAATCTAGCATCTTTCTACGTGAGTAAACTGGAGAAGACAACTGAAGTGCGTGCAGTGTATTGAGTCTAGATATTCTGTCTTGGTTCATTGAGTTGTAAGTCGTCTTAGTTTGAGCATTCATAGTTTTTACCTATTGGCTTATTGCAGAAGCATATGTATTAGGTGAACTCGTGTGTAATTACTTGAAAAGCTAGAGTTTAGCTTTGAGTAGTGATTAGGGTCTAGAGTGTAGCCCCTTGGTTACAGAGTCTGTAATCAGAAACTTTGCTCTTTGTGTTAGTGGATTCAGTTCTAAAATCCCAGAGTGTGGGTCGTAGTTTTTCTCCCTTGAGAAGGAGTTTTCCACGTAAAATCCTTGTGTTTTATGTGTGTGTAGTGTGGTGTGTTGCAGTGGTTGAAACAGTATAATTGCGGAGGGACGAACTAAGTTCTACAATCAGAAGAACCAGGTTCTTGAAACGAAAATCGGTAGACACTATTCAATCCCCCCCTAGTGTCTTTAGGATGTGCATACATTATAACAAGTGGTATAAGAGCAGGTCTTCTCGTGAGAGGTTAACACTTTGAGAAGGATCAGAATCATGAGTGCACCACCTACCATCACTGAAGGACAGTCAGTTCAGAGGCCCCCACAGTTTAATGGGCAATACTATGCATGGTGGAAGAACAGGATGGAGAATTACATATGTGCTGAAGACTATCAACTCTGGCTGATAGTTTCTGAAGGAAACCTGATTCCCACTAAAATAGTTGGTGAAGGAGCCACTGCCAAGCAAGAACCTAAACTGAAAGAAGAGTTCAACGAGACGGATTATAAGATGATTGAAAAGAATCACAAAGCCAAACGTCTGGTCATATGTGGTCTTGGTCCTGAGAAGTTCAATAGAGTATCATCTTATAAGACGGCTAAGAAAATATGGGATGCTTTGCAGGTTGCGCATGAGGGAACCACAGAAGTGAAGGACTCAAAAAGAAGAATGCTGAAGAGACAATTTGAACTATTCACCATGGGTGAGAAAGAATCAATTAAGGATATGATGACCAGATTGACCATCATTACTAATGAGATGAGATCTCTGGATATGGAATTGTCTGAAATAGAGATGGTTGATAAATTCCTGAATGTGCTTCCTGAAGCATGGGAACCCAAAATGACCGCCATCATTGAATCCAAACCTCTCAGATCCATCAAACATGAATAACTGGTTGGTAGCTTGAAAACTCATGAGATGATGAAGGATTCAAAAGCTAAACCAGCTGTAAAGAAGGACAAGACCCTTGCACTTGAAGCAACTGATGAAACCGATGAATATGTTGATCTTCAATCAGTTGAAGCAGCAATGGTAAGTGCCCTAAGACAGAAGCTTAATTTGGGAAGGTTTAAAGGATTCAAAAGAAGTGGCAAGGAGAATTCTGGCAGGAAGAAAATAGTTGACAGTCCTGATTATTCTGGATGCTTTAAGTGCTTCAAAAAGGATGATGCAGTCGTGGACTGTCCTATGTGGGAAATAGAATGGATGAAACATAGAGCATCCAAGGAAAAGGAGAAGGAGACGCCAAAAGAAAATGACAAAGATAAGAAGAAGTCAAGACGACCTCCAAACTTCAGAGTAGGAAGGAGAAAGAAGAAGGAAGCCTTCTATGCTACATGGGGACCAACTGATAGTGAATTCGATCATGAAAAGGATTCTGAAGCTGATTCACCACTTGCACTAATGGGTATGTCAGACATCAGTTCTGATGAAGAAGACCCTCGAGAGTTTAGAGGAGGAAGAGATCCATCAAGGCCACCTGTGTTCAACGGGACTCACTACAAGAACTGGAAGAAATAGATGAAGATTTTATTGTAAGCAGCAGACTATAGTCTGTGGCTAATTGAGAAGAGAGGACCTCATGTTCCTGTAAAGAGAGCTGCAAATGGAGTCTTGGTACCAAAGAAAGTAGAAGAACTAGATCCTCAAGACCTAGATTGGTTACAGGCAAACTCCAAAGCTAAATGGTACCTGAAGAGAGGACTCACCTACGATGTACTTGCTATGATACTTGAATGCAAGTCTGCCAAGGAAATCTGGGAAAGACTGAAAGAGGTGTACACAGATGACAATCAAAAGAAGGACTCCGCTCTTATGGCAACTGATGGAACTGAAGCCACTCATTCAGCAGAGGTATGTTTATCTGAACTTAAAGATACTTTACATACATACTCCTCTGAAAACTTGATTTTAATCACTGCCACCTTAATCGAGGATTATGAAAAGGAGAAGCTTGAAAAGGATAAATTAACTGAAGAACTAAGTAGTCTTAGAACCAAGCACAAGAGCCTCCTAGAACAGAACATTGAACTTGAAGAAGTTAATGCTATCTTGAAAGGGCAGACTCTTGTGTCAAACTCTAAGATCACTGAACTAGAATTGGAATGCAATCAGTTAAGAGAGAGTGCAAATGGTAAGCAAGTAATAAGTGAAGTTCAAACCTTTCTAGAAAATGAATTGAAAAGAGCTAATGAGATTATGTATCAGGAAACTGAAAAGAACAAGATTTTAAGTCAAAAGGTTGAAAAATCAAACTTTGAGCTTGCTAGATTGACTAAATGGAATAAATCATCGGAGGCAATGAACTGGGTTCATGAAAATCAAAACAAAGGGAAACAAGGGTTAGGATTCAAGAAACCACTGCCTCCATATAACCCTAAGAGCAAGTATGTGGCATTACCTTGCAACATGTTATGTACCTTTTGTGGTGAAACTGGACATGTCAAACAAAAGTGCATAAATGTCAGCAAGGCAAAGGCCAAGAATAAAAGTAGTGTTCTACCTAGATGGGCTAGACAGGATCTGATTTATCCATTCTCTCGTAAGAAGGGGCCCAAGCTTGTCTGGGTTCCTAAGGCTAACCTCTAATTTATTTTTGCAGACTGGAGTGAGGGAGAACAACTCAAGCTGGATTCTTGATAGTGGTTGTTCAAGGCACATGACAGGAGATAGAAGAAACTTTCTCTCACTCACAGCATTTCAAGGAGGCAGTGTGGCCTTTGGAGGAGGAAAAAATGGTCAAATCGTAGGAATTGGAAAGATTGGGAGAACTCTGGATCATGCAATTGAAAATGTTTATTCTGTTGACGGTCTCAGACACAATCTGCTGAGCATCTCCAAACTATGTGATAGAGGTAACGAAGTGAGTTTCTCGTCTGTAGGATGTATCGTGAAGAACCTACAGAGTGAAGAAATTGTTGTGGAAGAAAAGAGGGTGAACAATGTATACAAGGCATCGCTGAAGTCACTACCTAAAAAATAACTTAACATGCCTGAATGTACAAGAAAGTGACTCTCAGCTGTGACACAAAAGAATGGGTCATGCAAGTCTCTCACAACTGAACAAGCTTGTATCGAAGGAGCTGGTTCGTGGATTGCCAAGCAAAAGATTTGAAAACATAAAAATGTGTGATGCGTGTGTAAAGGGAAAGCATGTGAGATCATCCTTTAAATCCAAGAAGGTGGTAAGTACATCAAAGCCACTGGAACTGTTGCATATGGATCTGTGTGGACCTATGAGAGTCAGGAGTAGAGGAGGAAAGAGATTCGTGTTCGTGATTGTTGATGACTACTCTAGGTACACATGGACCCTGTTCTTGGCATCTAAAGATGAAGCTTTGGACAGCTTTAAAGACTAGGCTGGTGTAGTGCAGAAAATGTTGTCTTGAACTCATCAGCATTAGATCTGATAATGGAACTGAGTTTGAAAAATCAAAATTCTCTGAGTACTGTGCAAAGAATAGCATAGATCATAACTTCTCTGCCCCAAGAACTCCCCAACAAAATGGTGTGGTTGAGAGGAAGAACAGGTCTCTGGAGGACATGGCCAAGACTATGCTGTTGTCAAGTGGGCTTGCAAGAAACTTTTGGGCTGAAGCAATAAATACTGCATGCTACTTGCTGAACAGATGTTCCATCAGAGCAATTCTTGACAAGACCCCATATGAGCTACTCAGAGGAAGAAAACCAAATATTGCTCACCTAAGACCCTTTGGTTGTAAATGTTTTGTTCACAACAATGGCAAGGAACCCTTGGGGAAGTTCGATGCTAGGAGTGATGAAGCAATATTTCTTGGTTATTCTACCCAAAGCAAAGCATACAAGGTGTTTAACAAAAGAACACAAACAGTGGAAAAAAGTATGCATGTTGTATTTGATGAATCAGATAAGGCACTGGAGGAGAGTGAGATGGGAGATCAAGTGATTGGCCTAAGTAGGGAAGAAGGTGTAAATGAACTGGAAGACTCAGAAGACAAGGAGACAGCAGGTGAAAATCAAAGCTCACTAGAACAAGGAGTCAACTTGACAGGGGGAACCTCTAATGAAGCTGATGATCCAGCAAGTCAGGAAGACCCCTCCAGGATAATGCTGCAGGTTCTTCCGGTCATATTCAACTCAGGCCATGGAAACATCAAAGATCTCATCCTTTGGAGAATATTCTATCAGAATTGGATACAGGAATTGATGCAATATAAAATGGCCTAAACGACAACCATCAAAAGCCAAGCTCGAGAGCACAAGGGATACTAGTCAAGGCCTCTGGAAACATCTTGAAGATAATGCATTGAAGCACCGAGGACGGAGGAAACAGGGTAGGAAACAGGGCAACCCAAAACAAGGCAAAATAGGGAAGCACACTGGGAGATCACTGCCTAACAAAAACAACTGTTCTTCGCGATCGCGACACTGTCTGCGCGATCGCGAAGAGCACTGAAATGGCCTACGCGACAGCGCCCCCTTGAAGGCGAAGGCGAAGTTTATGGATACCTGCGTGATCGCGAGCCCTTTGGCGCGATCGCGATGCTTTGACGAGGTATCTGCACGATCGCGTTCTCCCTTGCGCGATCGCGAAAGGTTGATGTGGAGCAGCGGACCAGAATCAGCTTCAGGGGCAGGTTTTGTCCAATTATCTATGTAAATGTATAAATAGAACATTAGCTCTTTCATTCATTAGTTAGTCATTTTAGAAGATAGAATTGAGAGAGAACATTGAAGAGGCCTAGCCCTTCTTGTTGAAGCCTGAGGCTTCGTATATGTCTCGACTTGGAACCTATGGAGATCAACACCTAGTTTGATTCCATTGTAAGGTTCGAGTTTCCCTTCTCCCTTTTGAATTCAATCAACGTGAGTGAATTGAATTCGATTCTTTCTTCTAATTTCTTGCCTTCCTAGTCTCGATTTCTTGTTATCTTTATCGCTTCCGCATTGTTTGTATCGTGTTTAGCTTCCGCTCGTTTTTAGGTTGCATCAGTTGGTATCAGAGCAAGGCTCGAGTTATGTTCTTACAAACCCCCCATTCCTTTTTCAACGTGTTAGTGTTGTTATTGTGTTGTTTTTGTTGTTCTTGAAAAGGAAGCTGAAAACAAAAAAAAATTGAAAAACTAGAAAACTTGACAAAATTTGGTCGAGCGGGTTGGATACGAATCTCCGAGTGTTAAAATGTAGTGGGTTTGTTCCTTATCGTATTCCTGTTGTTTTGATACCTATATCTCGTGTTTTGGTGTTACGATTCAAAAACTCAAAAATCAAATCCAAAAGTTGAAAATTTCTTGAAAATGCTTCAAACTTGAATCGAAACCTTGTTGTTGTTTGTTAGAGGTTTAAGATCATTGGGAATTGGTTGTTATAGTTGAAAACACCATTGGGTATCGTTGGGACTGAGTAAAAGTCGAGTCGGGGTGGTTTTGTGTGCCAAAAACTGAAATTGCAGTCGGATTCTGGTTCTGCACTGCAGACCTGCGCGATCGCGCTAGGTCTGGCGCAATCGCGCTAAGGGAAGGTTTTGCCTTCACGATCGCGACCCCTCGCATGCGATAGCGAAGAAGAAACAATTTTCCAGATTTCCAGTTTCGGGACAGAACGTTCGCAACGGCTTCCGAACAGTTTCCAAACATCATGACTCCAATTGGTTCATTAAATATGATGAGTTTCTAGATCACAAACAAAATTTCATCTGATTCCAAATCTGTTTAGTGCCAATTCGAGTCAAATCTTTTGTGTCCCGTTTCCTACCATACCTCTTGGTTAGTATTTCTAAGGTAATTGGCCTACTTGAAAGACACTAATCCTTTAGCGTATTAGGGTATTCATGCGTAGAGGTGACTAGAATTCAAAGAAGAGTCGTAGAACTCCTTTTGGCCTCAAGTCCGCACTTTAAATAGCCGTCCGTACATCGAGTCTCATTAATTCCATTCCGAATTTTAACTTGGACATGCTAGTTGTGATTACCTTGGTTCCCAAGTTGATAAGGCCTCGCTCTTGAGTGTAGATATATTGAGTGATACACGTGAGGGAGTGACTTTTGGGAGGTTTTTTTCTTTGGTGATTGCAACAATGTTGGACAATGATGATGGAGTATATTATGGCTCATGTGGCGATGATGCGAGTTGCTATGACTCGTATGGTGATGATGGAGACTATGGTTCCTATGAGGGTGATGATGGCCATTACTATGATGATGGAAACCATGGCTCCTATGTTGATGAAGACTATGAGGCTTGTGATGAAGATTGTGATGATTCGTATCCTTCTAGTCAAGAAATCGAAGATGGTGACGCTTCAAGGTACATTGATCCTACTTACTCTATTTGTGATGAATTTGAGCATGATAGTGACATAGATAGAGTTGATGATGATGTTGAGTATATGAATTGTTTATGCATCTTCTCTTGGTGTTGCTAATGGAGTACAAGGGAGTAGTGGAGGACCTTCCATTAGTATGGGAGGTGGTGGTGGTTGTTCCGTGGGAAAGAAGAAGCTTGCATCTTCTAGGTACGCTAAGCGACCTAATGCTTCTAATTCCCATGTGGAGGTTGGTTTGAGAAATGGTGTTGCTTTTGTTACAAATTGGTCATATGCCGTGAGGGGCGTGGATGGTTGTAGTAGGAGTAGTACTATGGGTTATGGGACCAAGGCGAGAGGCACTTTTGGGTTCCATAGCGAGGTTCCTTCCTTGACTTCCAACAACATTGCTAATGTTGGGAGAGTGACGGGAAGTGGAGGTTGTTCTAGTGGTGTTGCCACTAGTGGAGGGATAAGGAAGACCCAAGTTGTTGGGGATGACACTTGTGGGCGTCCAAATTCTCATTTGGATTCCAATGTACAAGACTTGGGTAGATGTAGGTTTGTTGTTGGGGTAGATGGTATTGGAGGATACTTGCTCAAGATTGGTGATACCGATGCCAATTGTATTAGCACCTCTTTGGTTGATAGGCTTAGGATACCATGCCATAAGCTAGAGCATCCTTATGAGTATGATGGAGTGTGGGTTTCTAAGGAGGCTCGGGTACTCATATCTCATAGGAATTATAAATGCTATGTGTGGTGTGATGTGTATCCCATGCGTCATGTTAATGTGTGGATAGGTGAGCCGTGGTTGGAGGGGAAGAGGATGCAATATAGTGTGGTGAAGGATGCGTATCTTGTGGGCATAGGGCAAAGAGTTTATGACTTTGTGCCTTACCGGGCGAAGAGCCAAGTGCCTACTAGTGCACCTTCTTTAGCTAAGCAAAGGAGCAAGGGTCGAGAACTTCATTCCATGGGCAACAATGTGCAAACAAGAAGTCCTACAAACACAAGCAATGGTGGGACTAGTGCTATAAAAGAGTTGACAAATGTCAACAAGGTGAGCCCAAGGCCACTTCTAAAGCCGAGTGGTTCACCAACGAAGAAGAAGGAGGTATCAAGTGATGAGTCTCCTAGTCCTAGATTCCGGGTTGACGAGAAAAGTCCACCTACTCCGGCTATGGGTATTATTGGGCCTAGTCCCAATTCACCCGAATTTGAGAGACAAAAGATAGAGAGGAGTAAGGGAGTGACCGGTGACAACTCTCGAGTGGAAAAAGGAGAGATTTTGTTGAGTGATGTGAGTGAGTTGTCGCCACTCGAATCTACACCCAACCTTGGAAAAAAATGAGGGAAAAGAAAGAGGGAAAAATAAAAATTGAGAGTGAGGACACCCCTTGTTCTAACCTTAACCCTTTATCTCTTTCTTCTATGTGTTTGAGTTCTGGTGTAGGAATTCTTGGAGGCAAACCGATGGAGCCTCAACCATGTTCCAAGATGGAAAGACAAGGTGAAGGAGATGCCAAATGTGAGCTACAAGGTGAAGGAACTACCCAAGATGCTTCAAATACATTGAGTGAGCCCGGATGTGACTCAAGTGTAAGTGTTAGTTCTTCTTTCCTTAAGTATGAAACTTCCTTGTCTTGTGATCTTGTTTATGAAAACTCTATACTAGTTTATGATTTGCATGAGTATAATGTGTTTGCAACTAGTGTAGATCCTTTGGGTCAACTTGTGTGTGAAATTGAACCACTAGTAGAGAGGGTTGAAAAGCCACATCATGATGTGAGCTCGGTTTTTATTGAACCTCTCTTTAGTGAAGATGTTGTAGTTGACCTTGTTTGTGACCCTTGTTATGACACCCTACCCATATTTGATAAAGGTGAAGATGAGTTGCATGATTATCCCATTCTTCCCTTTGATTGCTTACTTGCTAATGGTGGCATCTTATGTCGTAGTGAGGAGGGTTATAACCTTATGGAGTCTCTTGAGAATGAGATAGATCGACTTGTGTTCGATGACTCCTCAAGTGTCGATGTTGTCTGCGTGATCGCGTTCTCCCTTGCGCGATCGCGAAGGGTTGATGCGGAGCAGCGGACCAGATTCAGCTTCAGGGGCAAGTTTTGTCCAATTATCTATGTAAATGTATAAATAGCACATTAGCTATTTCATTCATTAGTTAGTCATTTTAGAAGATAGAATTGAGAGAGAACATTGAAGAGGTCGAGCCCTTCTTGTTGAAGCCCGAGGCTTCGTGTATGTCTCAACTTGGAACCTATGGAGATCGACACCTAGTTTGATTCCATTGTAAGGTTCGAGTTTCCCTTCTCCCTTTTGAATTCAATCAACGTGAGTGAATTGAATTCGATTCTTTCTTCTAATTTCTTGCCTTCCTAGTCTCGATTTCTTGATATCTTTATCGCTTCTGCATTGTTTGTATCGTGTTTAGCTTCCGCTCGTTTTTAGGTTGCATCAGGAATCATGACCAGGTCAGCCTTGAAGAACTTCTGTGCTTTCTTTGCGTTCCTCTCATCTCTGGAACCAAAGAACATAAAAGAAGCTCTAGAAGACCCAGATTGGATTCTAGCCATGCAGGAGGAACTACATCAATTCGAAAGAAGCAAAGTGCGGCACCTAGTTCCTAAGCCAAAGGACAGATCAATAATTGGAACAAAATGGCTATTTAGGAACAAACTTGGTGGGCATGGTATAGCGACGAGAAACAAAGCGAGATTAGTAGTTCAAGGTTATAGTCAGGAAGAAGGAATAGACTATGATGAAACTATTGCACCAGTAGCAAGGATGGAGGCCATCAGGATGCTAATTGCTTTTGCTACATATATGGAGTTTGCACTATACCAGATAGATGTAAAGAGTTCTTTCTTAAATGGCTACCTGAATGAAGAAGTCTATGTGATACAGCCACCAGGCTTTGTGAACAATGAATTCCCTGATCATGTTTACAAACTGGACAAGGCTCTTTATGGATTTAAGCAAGCCCCTAGAGCCTGGTATGAAAGACTCTCAGGATTTCTACTGAAGAATGGTTTCTCGAGAGGAAAGATTGACAACACATTATTCCTCAAGAAGAAAGGAAAAGATCTATTGGTGGTTCAAGTGTATGTTGATGATATCATCTTTGGAGCCACTGACGAGGGGCTATGCAAAGGATTTGCTGATCTGATGGGAAGTGAATTTGAAATGAGCATGATGGGCGAACTAAATTTCTTCCTTGGGCTACAGATAAAGTAAATGCCTGAAGGAACTATGATTCATCAGCAAAAATATGTCAAGGAACTACTGAAGAAATTTGACATGGAAGGAGCAAAAGAAATGACTACTCCCATTGCACCTGGGACGAAGCTGGATTTGGATGAACTAGGTCCTTCGACAAACGAGACAAAATATAGAGGAATCATAGGTTCTTTTCTCTATCTCACAGCCAGTCGACCTGACATCGTATACAGTGTAGGACTGGGTGCTAGATTTCAGTCCAAGTCCAAGGAGTCACATTTGACAGTTCTGAAGAGGATTCTGAGATATTTGAAAGGAACGCAGGATCTTTTTCTTTGGTACCCAAGAGGAGGTACTTTTGAACTAATTGATTTTGCTGATGCAGATTATGCAGGTCATTTGGTGGATAGGAAAAGCACTTCAGGAATGGCACACTTCCTTGGTCCTTGTTTGGTCTCTTGGGCTACAAAGAAGCAAAACTCAATTGCCCTATCGACTAATGAAGCTGCGTATGTGGCAGTTGTATCATGCTGCTCACAATTGCTATGGATCAAACAACAATTGGAGGACTCTGGTATCAAGTGTGGAGCAGTGCCAATTTTCTATGATAACACCAGTGCAGTGAATATTGCCAAGAACCCAGTCCAACATAAAAGAACCAAGCACATTGATATTAAACACCATTTCCTGAGAGATAATGTGGAAAAGGGTCTGATTACTATGAATTCGTGCAGAACTGAAGATCAAATTGCTGACATATTTACCAAAGCATTGAACAAGGTACAGTTTGAGAGAAACATGTTGGAATTAGGGATGACCAAAATACACGGATGACCCAGCAGGTAATCCCTTTATGAGTGGTTAGTTAAGTATTCAATTGTTCATGTTTGAATTATGTCATTAGTGTTCAGTCTAACCCTGTACTTTAATAAGTACACTTGTTCAGTCTTTGAGCACCAGGTGAGAATAATGTGATCCCATGAAGAACCTACTATGTACTGAGAAGGAACCGACTAAAGCATGAGGAATCATGTCCAGGTACATTCACACTACCCTGCATGATAGAAGTCATAATTGAAATTAAATTGTCAATTATACATGTGTCAAGGGAGATCCTCCATGTTCCTATAACTGTCCTAAATTATAGGAACACATTCCTTTTTGGGATAGAACTCTATTTGACTTGTTTGGACCCCACTACTTGAAAAGGATATATTAAATGAGTCCATAACCGTCAAATCTTTAACTCTTCCCGGTTCTCAAAAATTTCAAAAAGCTGCTTCTCTACTTTACCTCATTATTTCTTTGTCTTCCCTAGAAGTTGTCTAATCACCAAAACCATTCCCCTTTTGTCAATACAAACAGAATCCTCTAAATCCAATTACTTCTCTCCTTCCACACCAAAATTCTCTCCCAAAACCTAAAACAGAAATTTTTCTTGAAATCTCAGTGACAATCCATTAAAGTCTTCACCATGTCTGCAAAACCACCCCCATCCACTCTCGCACAAAGAATCTCTAGGGCCCGCACAATATTTCTTCAAAAGGGCGATAAGAAATTAGTTAAGAAGATGAGGTCAAGAGCAGTACCTACTACGCCCATTGCACAAAGTTCATCACAATCACCTTCTGAGGTAATCCCTGATCCTATTTCATCTACTCCTGTTGGTTTAGTAGAAATAAAAAGCCCTGGTACTACAGACACTGAAACCCTAGTAACAGGACCAGACAAAATTATAGGAGTTGTAGAGCATGATGACAGAATAGATAGGGGGAACCCAGGTGAAACAGAGCAAGATAGTGGACAGGATGAACTTAGGGAAGATTTACATGTGCCTTTGGTTGAAAAGACTGGCGTAGAGTTGGATATAGCAGAAAGAGTGAAAGAACAACTTAGGGAACAAGATCTTGTTGAGTCCCTTAGAGAAAGTGTAATGGAATCCTGTACAAATGTTGGGAGTGCTGAGAATATTGAGGAAGTATTTGTCCCAAAAGGTCCAGTAGGTGGAGGACCTGGTCTTGCTGAAGCCTCAAAGGATTTGTGTCAAGAGCCTGTCGCTTGTCCAAATTCCACTGAGGCTGATGATGCAGATTTAAACTGGACAGATTCTGAAGAAGAAGAGAATGAAGGGATTGTGTTAAAAAAGCTTAAAATGAAGAGGTTGCTAAGAAAGGAGAAGAATCAAAGAGAAAGAGAAAGTTCGGTGAAGAGGATGAGAGACTAGCATGTGAGTAAGAAGAAGAAGAAGAAGAGGTAGTGTTTGTCAAGGAAAACAGAGTAGAGCCTGAAAAAAGGAGGAGACTAGTGAAAGGGGGAAAGCCAGTGTTGAAAACTAAACTGGTTGATGAATCAAGTGGAGATAGTGGTGACAAGACTGTTGATGAATCTGTTGCCAGGAGGGTTGGCATTAGGTCTGCATTAAAGCAACAGCTGGAGAAGGTTGGAAAATTGGAAAGAACAGTGACAAATGTAAGAGACAGAGAGGCAAAGAAAAGGGAAGAAGAAAAGAAAGCTAAGGAAGTACAAGAAGAAAGTGATGAGGCTGGAAGTTATGTTGATCCAAGTGATTCTGAAACAGATAGTGAAGCTGAGAACAGAAAGAGAAGGAGAGGCGGTGAGGAAGAAGTTGATAGGGTGGCCTTCTTTTCAAAGCATCAGGTGTTGCCAGGCAGCATCTTGCATGATGAGAAGGAATTTCACATGAAGCCACTGCTTCGAATGATTGCTAACCAGGGATGGCTGGGTTTGTTTCCCAACAAAGAGAGAAGGTTGTTTATTGATGAGATCAGAGAGTTCTACACCAACTGCAGAGTTAATGCCAGGAGAGTGTTCACCACAATGAGGGGGAATTGAGATAGAGTTTGGGAGACCTGAGCTTGGAGTGATTCTTGACATACCTGCTGAAGGTTATTGCAGGTATATAAAATTGAAATGGCCCAAGAGGACTGATGGAGTGACTCCTCTGGATGTAGTCAAGAAGTTCTCAGGAAAACCCAAACTAAGGAAGGAGAGGAAGGTAGATAAGAAGGAGATGGAACCTGCACACCAGTTGCTGTTTGAGTTTGTGCACAGGTTCTTTCTGCCTAGAGGAGAGAGGAACTGTGAAGCTAGTGCTTTGGACCTAGCATACATGGACTTGCTGGACAGGGGGTAAAAATCAATTTACCTGGGCTAATCATTAGACATATCAAGAGAATTGCTGACACAGATCAAAAGCCACATTCCCTTGTGCATTCCTACATCCTCTAGCAGTTACTTGAACATTTTAGGGTTCCCCTGGAAGCTGGGAAGAAGCCGACCATTCATCAAATGTTTGGGCACAATGTGCTTAAAAATTGTGACTTCTTCAAGGAGAGCAGAGCTTCTAAGAAACCAATGTAGGCCAAGCAAGAACTAGCTGAGGAAAGTGAGGACTATGGACCTGAGGAGGCCATTGATGTTGTGAAGGAGCTGGAGACTTATGTCCTTGAGGTTAATACAGAAAATGCAGAGCTCCACAAATAGCTGAAGTTGAAGGATCAAGAAATTGATCGTTTGAAGATAGACTGCCACAAGTATGAGGCCGAGCTAGTGATGGAAAGGGCCAAGAATACGAAGCAACTTGAGGCACTTTTCAAGCACTTCAACATTCAGCTTTGAGTCCTCCTGTCCTATCCTCGTATCCCTCTTTCTGCCTATTGTCTGTTCCTTCCAATTCTCCCATGCGCATGTGTTGGTTGTTTAAAACAATTTATTTTTCAGTTGTGTACTTATTGATGGGGTTGTGTTGATATCACACCCTTGATAATATTTTTAATCTTCTTATGTTTGTGACTGTTTCCTTTTAAGTATTTGATTCTTGATTGGGCCCTTATTTCTGTTTCTGTGTGCTCTTATTACTGACTTGTTGCCTTGTGCTTTAGACTGGATAGTACTGACAGGTTCATGCAGGTATTTGAATCTTTTCAATGATGCCAAAAGGGGGAAGAAGGAAATGTTGGGGTGTTTGTGACCTAATTCATTTGTTTTGTTTTTTCTTGAACTTGTTACTTTTGTTTCTGTGCTTTTGGGTTTTTGTCTATTCAGGTTCTTGGGCAACATTTGTTTGTCATCATCAAAGAAGGAGAATTTGTTGAGAGCTGGTTTTGAAGTTTGACAAACATAAAGGACTCAGAGGTTCTCACGAAGAACCTAGTCCTTGAAATGAAGGGCACGATCGATCGAAAAGAGTTGCGGGTTGAAAATCCCTGCGGAACTAGGAGTAGTGGCGCGTGAATGAATATACATCCTAGTCAGATTAAAAGAGGCGGTGCCCAGGCTGTGTCTTTGAAGTGTGAAAAGGAGTTGGACTTCAACAAGGAAAGAGTTGCTAGGAATCCTGACTTACCATAATTAAAAGGATTCCTTGTAGGACTCAACTAGGGTTTCAAGACCCGTATAAGTACAAGTAGCTGAGACAGCCGTATATCAGTTATTCACAATCGGAGAGTTGAGAGCATACAAAAGCAATCTAGCATCTTTCTACGTGAGTAAACTGGAGAAGACAACTGAAGTGCGTGCAGTGTATTGAGTCTAGATATTCTGTCTAGGTTCATTGAGTTGTAAGTTGTCTTAGTTTGAGCATTCATAGTTTTTACCTATTGGCTTATTGCAGAAGCATATGTATTAGCTGAACTCGTGTGTAATTACTTGAAAAGCTAGAGTTTATCTTTGAGTAGTGATTAGGGTCTACAGTGTAGCCCCTTGGTTACAGAGTTTGTAATCAGAAACTTTGCTCTTTGTGTTAGTGGATTCAGTTCTAAAATCCCAGAGTGTGGGTCGTGGTTTTTCTTCCTTGAGCAAGGAGTTTTCCACGTAAAATCCTTGTGTTTTCTGTGTGTGTAGTGTGGTGCGTTGCAGTGGTTGAAACAGTATAATTGCGGAGGGACGAACTAAGTTCTACAATCAGAAGAATCAGGTTCTTGAAAAGAAAATCGGTAGACACTATTCAATCCCCCCACTCCCTCCTTCTAATGTCTTTAGGAGGTGCATACATTATAATACAAGTTTATGCAACTTCTTCATCAAACAAGGACATAAGACATTCTTTTTTGAAAAAAGTAACTAAAGTATACTAACCCTACATTAATTCCCATCAAAATTTGCAAATCAAATATGTAAAAAAACTTTGGTGCCGTTATATTTTACCTTAATCCATAACTATATAATAAGATCAGGGACACACATTGATATTATAATCCTACCTTTTCAAACACACATTATTCAAATTTATTAGCTAAACGTTACGAGTTACCAAATTGGAATCAAATTACCCTTTAGTATATACTTTATCTAAAAGAGCTATCCAATTTAATGTTGGCATTTCAGCTGAAAAAGAAATAAAAGAAAATGAAATATTCAGCTTAAATTATAACAACTGCAAATAAATACATAATATTCACTTCGAAAACCAAAACGTACAACCATGTATTAACAAATGGAAAAGATAAAGATAAAGTACAACTAAAATATTATCCATAAATGATAATTTGAATTAGAAAAGGTTTCTATTTGCATAAAAAAACTAACAGATATCTATATCTTTAATTATATCTTAAATTTTGAATTTAGTGTAGTTAATTTTTGAATTTGAATTGAAAGATACTGTTATAAGATAATATCTTTCTAAAGATAAGTTTAAAATTTAAAATTAGATTGAAAGATAGAATTTTGAACTGTGTGTTGTTTCTTATAAATAGAAAGCTTCATTTGCTTCCGCTAGCACCATTATTCCAGGCAGTATTTAGTTTTTGTGTTCTTTTTTTATGATCGTATTTAGTAGTTTCTATTTCTTTGTTTTCTTATTTTATTTGTATGAATTACTTGAAGAATTAATTATAATGCAAGTTTTGGAAACTTATACTGCAAGTTGTTGTTGCTTATCACAGATTTGGACACTAAAATTTGATTTAATGTACTTGAGTATTAACCTTTTACTTTGTGACTAATGTAGATTGGACAAGAAGATGGATAGAATACAAAAAACTTAAGCCAATGATCTATATCTCTGTGTGGCTAAAATAAAAACTGTACTCTAAGTGGCACCATATCGTTGTAGCTATGCTGATTCTACATGTATATATATATATATATATATATATATATATATATATATATATATATATATATATATATATATATATATATATATATGTGTGTGTGTGTGTGTGTGTGTGTGTGTGTAAATGATAAGATCAATATATTTTTGTAGTTTTCCTCTCCAATTTTTATCTTCTTTTTTTTCTATTGCTAAAGCATGCCATAACACATATATTAACGAATGACTCCAATTTTTTTCTCATTGTTTCAATAAGACGTTATTCTACTTCACCAGCTTAGTCATTAATATTTAATTATTCTAATTGATGACAAAATATTGAGTAATCTTATTCCAACAAGCATCAAGGCAGTAGGATAACATTGTGTATTGTGGGCCAACAACTTCAGTAGATTAACAAGACTTGGATTGAGAAATATATACTATTCAACAAGTCCTGGTCTTGAAGGGTAACTTTTTTTTTAAACTTCATTTAACATAGTCTTGAAAAGTAACTCATCCAAATCTCTTAATTTGTTATGTATTGCATCTCTTCTCTTCTCCCTTTTGGTGTTCCTTAATTTTATAAGATGCTTTTCTTTTGTTCTTGTCTTGCGAAAGGAAACTTAAATATGATAAGTGCAATTTTTTTAGTGTCAATATTTTAACTGGTATGATCTCTGTTTCTAAGATGAGATTATTTACTGTCATTTCTGTTAAGATTGGTGATAGATCATATTTATTATCGACAATAATTTGGAGAAATATTTTAAGCATGTCCAATTAAAAGTTGTGGAAACATATTCTGATGTAATGGCAAGGTTTAAATGTATGTTTTAATGAAACTCATTGTGTAATCTACTATAAATCGGAAAGTATTTTTACAGAAGAACATCTTGCTAATCAAGAAGTTGTCGAAGCTTGTATTTGTGATATATTCATATATAGGATGCATGCTTCTTTTCCAAATGATACTAATAACGTTAGCTAAAAGAAGAGTTAAAATGGTGAAAATAGGTGTGAAACTTTTAAATTGGTCAATTACCGAAAGCTGTAGTGGGATCAGGGATGTATGAGAGAGAGAGGCTCCTCCTTCTCTCTAACTTCTAGCAATTAAGTCTCATTAATTGTTTCTTGATTCCTGTACTACGTTTGCACTTCCCAAACAATCTACATTGGATTAAGTTCATATGGAACCTCAACAGTCCCAGCCGTTCAACATTCCACCTAAACCCCCCGATCCCTCTATTCCCTCTACCCCCTCTTCACTTCCTTCTGAAATTATTGATCCTCCAGTTTCTTTCAAACAAAAGCTTCTTACTTTCCAAAAGTTTTGCTCGACTACTTCACCTGCAGACTTGGATACTGATATGATTAATGGTGATAATCAGGAAATCTCCTATTCTTCTGCATCAAAGGGTTCCGTTTCTGATTCTGATCCAGATACTGTTGAACTCTCATCAACGGATCAACAACGTATCTATGCACCATGGAGGTATTCTCTTATCATTAAGTTGTTTGGTAAACGTGTAATACATGATTATCTAAAGCATAAGTTAGCTAATCTTTGGAAACCATCTGAAGACATTCTACTTATAGATCTAGGCTATGATTTTTACATTGTTAAATTTTCTCAGAAAGAGAATATGCAAAAGTCTTAACTGATGCTCCCTGGTTTATCAATGGCCATTACCTCACTGTGAGGCCATGGGAACCAAATTTTGTTGCATCTAATGCAAAACAACTAACATCGGCAGTTTGGGTACGCTTACCACAATTGCCTACAGAGTTTTATGATAAAGATATCTTGATGCGTATTGGCAACAAGATTGGTAAACTCCTAAATATCGATTATTGCACAAGTGCTACGTTGAGGGGTAGGTATGCTCGTCTTTGTATTGAAGTTCCTTTAGATTACCCTGTTAAGAAATTTGTTACTGTGGGTTTTCATAAACAACAAATTATTTATGAGGGCCAAGGTCTTTTCTGTAACATTTGTGGTCATTTGGGTCATCCTCCTGCGGCTTGCTCTACTAATAGTTTAATCCAAGATATAGCACAGGTTTCTATTAATCAGTCCCAGGAGCATACAACTGAGGCTGGAACTACCGCTGATCAAACCCTAACGAAGGATGCATGTTGTCACTTTTCCAAAGAGGAGGCGCAGTTCATCCATAAATCAATCTCGCTCAGGAAAAATTCCACTTGCAGCTAATAGATCAGGTAACAATTTACCAAAAGCCTTTAGCAAAACTGGTAAGTATCTTCATCCTACTCCTTCATATGTATTGAATATAGATAGATCTACATCTAATTTGCAAAATAGCCTAAAGGCTCTACCTAAGTCTAGTACTAAAAAATATCAGCAGAAGCTTCAGGTTAAGTCTGCCTCTATTAGCTATAATCTGCATGCTTCTTCTTCTAATACTTTTAATGCTCTAAGTAGTATTAATGAGGATAATGCATCTCAAAACTTTCCCTCAACATCCAATCATGTTCACTGCCTACATAAAGGCATCCCTGTGGATTGTTCCACCACTGACACGCACACAACAAACGTGTCAACTTTAGAAGTGGGCCCGGTGAACCAATCATTAGCTCCAACTCAAAACTTTAACTCTAATATTTTAATCCTAAAAGATAAAAACATTGCTCAAGAAATTGACAACACATCAATGCATGCAGCCTTGCAAAATTCTGAAAACGCCACATCAAAATGGCATGCAGACAACATAAGTCCAAAAACTGACAACTCAAATCCTCCATTGGAAAGGCCACTACAAATGGCAAACCCCATTGGACAAATGGCCATGCACATGCAATCTCCCCAATCGGCTATTCATAATCATTATAAAACCCAATCAACCAATCTGCATACTCCCATGCATTTAGATGCACAAGCAAAACATTCTCACAACAATCAAGAAATCTACACCTCTTCCTTAAATAACCCTTCGTCTAAAGAAATGTTTCCTTATCATCATCGTCTTTACAGAAGACGAGTCATTCTAACACTAGTTCTGAGAAGGCTGCCTCCTCAAAGAATGGCAAAAAACATTCTACCACCCAATTTCAATCAACCTCCACCACCCATAATCTTTGCAACACCTCCTCCACCCCCAAATCATCAACCCATCTTATGGCTAGAGCAGTCTCTGATAGGTCGAGCAGTCTCATTCAGTATGGACCTGAATGGACAGGAAATAATACTCCTCCTTCAAAATCCTATGTTCTTAGCTCAACTCATAACAGAGGGAATGAGGTTGGCCACAGACAATTATGTTCAACATCTATGGATGATGAACATTCTGGACCCCTTGGCTCCAGCCTTGGTAGCATCACTACTTCCTCACCACCACTGGAATCTCCCTCACAATCTCAACCATCCCCCAGTGGTAAATCTTGCTCAGAACCTTCCTTTCTTCCCACCATGGGATCAAAATGCCCCTCCACTATACTTCCAATGGGATCCACAGCCTATAAATCAACCTATCCCACAACATCATATGAATCCCAACAATCAACAAGAAGTGAACCCACCCCCAATGCATGCACCACCCATGATGAATCAACCTGTGCACCATCCTCCTCCTCACCAAGAGGAACCACAGGAGGAGATTTTGAACAACGAGGAGGAGGTACCTCCCACTGTTCCAGAACAAGAAATGGAGGAAGACATAGTGGTGGGTCTGCCTCCTTCACACCAGGGGTCGTTCACATAAATCTCAAACCTTCGCGTCGCAACTTGCATGCTCTTCCCAGAAATGGAAGACAAGAAATACATTAAGATCCTCCCTCCTGCCTTCCACAAATGCTCTTTGGACATACGCCCAACAGTGAACAAAGCTGCAGGGAAATATGCAGCAGTACTGAACCCTTCCATTTCCAGGAATCATCTTCTCTCGAAAGAAGTGGGAATTCATCTAAGGAAACACCTAACCAACCCGTTGACAATGAACACTAAAACTAGTTTTATAATTTGGAATATTAGAGGAGGTCATAATGATGAATTTAGAACAAATTTTACTGAACTTCTAAGGACTCACAATCCTTGTTTGGTTGCACTGTTGGAAACCAAGATGGTCACACATGTTGCTCTAAGAAATTTCTTTGGCTTTGATCGTATGGTTGAGATTCCTGCTAGAGGTCTGTCTGGTGGAATGGTCGTTCTGTGCAAAACAAGTTTTCTAAATGTTTATGATATTCAGACTAAGGATCAGGACATCCACGCTATGATACAGGTACTCCCAAATCACAAACCATGGTTATTTTCCACTGTATATGCTAACCCTAAGTTCAGGTCAAGACTAGTACTTTGGAAAAACTTAATGGAGATTTATGATATATATATAAAGGGCCCTGGTTTATGGGAGGGGATTTTAATGAAATTCTAGCCCAAAGTGAAAAATGTGGAGGTCGAGTCTTAAATACTACAAGGCAGTCATACTTTGCAAATTGTCTAAATTATTATAATTTACAAGATTTGGGATATAAGGGCTCTAAATACACATGATCAAACCATAGAAAATACTCTAGAGGCATAATTTTAGAAAGACTTGACCGTTGTGTCTCTAATGATCTCTGGCTTCAATTATACCCGGACACTGCGATCACTCACTTACCTAAAACTCACTCTGATCACAACCCTATTTTAATTTCCTTGCAGAAACCATATCCATTAGAGGTCCACAAACCTTTTAGGCTTGAAAATTTTTGGTGTTCTCATGCTGAATTCCCTAAAAAAGTAGAGCTAAGTTGGTCCAATAAAACCCTAGAGGATGCCATCCCTCACTTTACTACTTCTTTAAAAACTTGGAGTACTTTGACCTTTGGTAATATCTTAAGGAACAAAAAACGACTTCTAGCTAGACTAAGTGGTATTCAAAACTCTGAAAATTATCATTCCAGTTATTTCCTCCAAAACCTAGAGCAAGAACTTCTTCATGACTATAGGCAGATCTTGTCATAAGAAGAAGATTACTGGAAAATGCGCTCTCGTATAAACTGGCTTAATGAAGGTGATGCCAATACAAAATTCTACCATATTACTGCTCTTAATAGGCGTAGGTCCAATAGAATTAATTTCTTTAAGGATGATAATGATCAATGGATTGATGATCATAACTTATTATTAGACCATACCCTTCAATATTTTATTAAAGTCTTTACCACTGACCACCTGTCTACTGATTTAAAGAATATAAGTGTTTCTACTCAAAGTTTCCATACCTTAGATTTATCCCCACTAGATAGACCTCTAATGGACTATGAAATCACCAAGGCTATTTTTTCTTTTAAACCCTACAAAGCACCAGGCCCTGATGGTTTACATCCTTTTTTTTTTACCAGAAATATTGGCACCAAGTAGGACCCTCTGTAACTGAATTCTGCCATAAGGTTTTTACTCAGTATTCCATTCCTCCTGAGATAAACAAGACAATCCTGTGCCTGATTCCAAAGTTCCACAATGCTAACAATCTTAAAAACTTTAGGCCTATTGGTCTCTGCAATACTGTTTATAAGATTATTACCAAAGTTATTGTCAATAGAATAAAACCCTTTCTAGATCATCTTATAAGCCCATGCCAAACAAGTTTTCTTAAAGGTAGACGTACTGCTGATAATGCCATAATTATCCAGGAAATTATGCAGCATTTTAGGAAAATCAAAGGATCTAAATCAAAAATGATCCTTAAGATTGACCTGGAAAAGGCCTTTGATAGACTTGAATGGTCCTTTGTTAAACGTGCCTTACAGTTTTTTAAATTTCCTCCTAATATAACCAAACTGATCCTTTCTTGTCTATCGACAAGTTCAATTGCTATTATGGTCAATGGATCCCTTACACAATATTTCTGCCCGTCAAGAGGTATTAGGCAAGGGGATCCAATGTCCCCTTACATTTTTATCCTCTGCATGGAGCTATTATCCAATCTGATCAATCATTATGTTGATTATGCGCTATGGGACCCAATTCAAATTAGTCCCCAAGGACCCCCCCTTTACCCAATTGTTTTATGCTGATGATCTTACCATAATGACTACTGCTAATACTAAGAGTGCAAATTCCATCTATCAATGCCTTTCACTCTTTTGTACTCTCTCAGGGCAAAAAATCAATACCCACAAAACAAGACTAATTTTTTCAGGCAACTGCTCACTTGCAACCTAGGAATCCATAAGCAATATACTCCAATATACTGTCTCCTCTTCTTTTGGTAAATACCTAGGATTTCCAATCCTTAATCTAAACCCCAAAGCAACAGATTATCAATATATCCTTGATTCAATGATGCTTAAACTAGCCTCTTGGAAGTCCAACTTCCTTACTTTAGCCGGTCGAGTTACCTTGGCTAATGCTACACTTAATGCCATACCAACCTATATTATGCAATACCATCTAAAAAGACTCTTTCTTCCATAGATAGAATCCAAAGAAATTTTATTTGGGGATCTACTACCACTCAAAGGAAATTGCACTATATAAACTGGGATACTCTTACCCTCCCCAAGCAATATGGAGGGTTAGGTTTAAGACAAGCTGGACATAAAAATCTGGTCATGCTTACTGCACTCTCTTGGAGAATGCTTACCAACCCCTCTCAACCTTGGGTTACCACACTCTCACATAAATATTTATTATCTACACGACCATCTCCACCATCCTTTATTTGGAAAAATATCCAAAAAGGTTTGAATATATTAAGGAAAGCCCTGACATGGTCTGTGGGTAATGGTACCTCCATTAACTTTTGGCTTGATTCATGGATCCCCAAACAGCCTCCTCTTAGAAATACACTATGTGGACCCTTGGCCCTTAATGAAACAAATCTCACAGTCCATCAGATGAGGGGCTCATCTAGTTGGAACTTTCATTTGTTGTCTTTTGACCTCCCTCAAAACACCATTAATGCAATCAACCTACTATTCCCCACTACTCAGCACAATAGTATTGACAAACCCTTTTGGTCCCTTACATCTAATAGGATATTCAACACTAAAACAGCCTTCCAACTCATCCAACAGTATCCTACAACACATTTTGATTTCAATTGGGTATGGAAACTTACAACCCTTCCAAAAATTAAATTCCTTCTTTGGAAAATATTACACAATCGTCTGCCAACAAAATTGTATTTAGCTCAGTTAGGGTTGCCAATTAATCCATCATGCTCCCACTGTCAGCAACAGGAATCTTTTGATCACATTTTCTTGTTCTGTCCCCTGACTTCAACCTTTTGGAATAATTTAAATATTGATATTCATAATCTGCCCTTCTAAGATCATTGGTTAATTGGCCTATATAAAAAAAATTCTCATCTTTCATTCACCTCTATGCATGTGTCTTGGCATGAATTATTCCCCTTTGCAATTTGGCACCTATGGATAAACCGGAATTCCAATCTACACAATAACATGCACTCCTTCCCTTCACTTTCTCAAGTATTTATGCGAACCCAAGAATATAAATTTTCAACTGGTCTCACCCACACAATCAAACCTAATATAACTATCAACTTTACCTGGCTGCCTCCCCTAAATGGCCACTTAAAGCTCAATGTTGATGGTTCCTTTGATCAACTTAATGGCAAAGGTGGTATTGGTGGAGTTTTTCGAAATCATAAAGGAGAATGGGTGTTTGGTTTCTCAATGAAGTTAGCAGGCCCCTCCCCAGTCTTTTTTGATATTATCAGCTTTTTCTACTGGTTTACAACTAGCCAAAATCCATAATTTTCATCACCTAGAAATTGATACTGACTCCATTGAAGTACTACAGTTTTTAGAATCAAATAAAACGCTATATGATGATATTCTTACAAACTGCAAATTCTGGCTCCGGAGGTTGGGGAACCCAGTGGTACGACATAATTTTCGTGAAGCTAATAGGATTGCTCATATTTTGGCTACACAAGCTCTCAATCTACAAGATGGCCATCAAATAATGCACTATATTCGGCCACCGGATATTGTTCTTGATGCAACCTCTTCTGATCAAGCAGCTACTAACTACTCTAGGTCTATTAGTCCTAAGGCTTGTAATATTTTAGCTTCCTATGGTAATGTATGTGTTATTAATAGTAGTACTCTACCTGCTTCATGTACTGGTATATCTGCCAGCAATGTTACTACTTGTGCATCATGCACAGTTAATTAATATATATATCGTGTTATTACAAAAAAAAAAAAAGGTGTGAAACATTTCATACCTCTTCAAAATACAAGATCAATTAAATTTTTATGATACAATACTGAAGTAATTTAATATATTAATAATACATATATACATTTACATATTATTTTCAAGTTATTGAAATTACAAATTGTACTTCACCCCTTAGTATATAGAGAACTAGAACAAATTAAATTACATAGTCTAAGACCCTGTTTGTCAAAGCTGACACAAACTGCATATTTTGGAAAGTACTTTGTGTCAAAAGTATATTTTAAATAAGTAATTTTGAAAAGCAAGTGGTTTGTGTTTGCCAAACTAATTTGAGAAGTACCTTTTTTAAATAAATTGTGTTTGGATAATATTTACAAAAAGTATTTGGGTGAAAATTATTTACACCCTCCAAGTTTAGTTTAAAAATTCAAACTCCCCAATCAACTATAAATAATAATGACACGAACCGAAATCCGGCTAGGTCGTGCGGGCACCCGACATCCTCCCCTAGACCCGTCGGGCGAACCTTTACCGATTAAATTAGGAAAATAAATATAATTCAATTTATAAATAAGAACCAAACTTAGAAAAAAATACATACATATTGATACATCTAAGCTGTACAAAAGAAATTACAGCTGACTACCCAACACACTAGGTTTAGGGCTATCCAGACTAGACATCTAAGAGTACAAAAGAATACATACGCCTCCTGAAGGGAGCCAAAATACAACTAAAATAACTAACATAAAACTGGTGGCCATCCAGAATAAAAGTTAGCTCACCCTGACAGCTGAAGTCGTCTTCGCTCCTTCACAACGTGGCGAACTCAATCGTGGACCGAACCTGCCGAAATAAAATGATAGACAAGAAACAAACAACAAACAAGGGTGAGTCGAAATGACTCAATAAGTGGAGCAGACTAGCTACCTCAAAGAATAGAATAACTAGCCAGGGAGGAAAGAAATTGATAAACTAAATTCCTCTTATTTAAACTATAAAAAGGCAGAGCCAGATAATATCTGAAACACGTATGAAATCATAAACTCATAAACAACCAGGGACATAAGATAGACAGAACATATAAGCTTTTAAGTATCCTGAACATATCAACAATTAGAAATACATACTGTCGCGGCGTGCAACCCGATCCATATATTCATACTGTCACGGCATGCAACCCGATCCATATATTTATACTATTGCGGCGTGCAACCCGATCCATATATTTATATTGTTGCGGCGTGTAACCCGATCCATATATTTATATTGTTGCGGCGTGTAACCCAGAATACGAACAAGAAATATATAGGCAAACTGAAATATGTCAACAATATGGTATACATATCGCATACACAAAACACGTCATGATAGTTACACAATAGTCAGTAAGCGGTGCAATAAAATGGGATGAATGCAGTATGATACAATGGGGTCACGTGTGCCAAATAGATGGAGCGGAATCCTCCTACTCTGGGGCGGAATCCTCCTACCCTCAATATGATGTAAAGAGCGAAATCCTCCTGCCCCTAGGGCGGAATCCCCCTACCCTCAATATGATATAATGGAGCAGAATCCTCCTGCTCCTGGGGCGGAATCCTCCTGCACCCAATATGAATGCAAAGGAGCAGGATTCAATGGAGCGGAATCCTTCTGCTCCTGGAACGGAATCCTCCTGCACCCAATATAAATGCAATGGAGCGGAATCCTCTTGCTCCTTAGACGGAATCCTCCTACCCTCAATATGATGCAATGGAGCGGAATCCTCCTGCTCCTGGGGCGGAATCCTCCTGCACCCAATTTGAATTCAATGGAGCGGAATCGTCCTGCACCCAATTTGAATTCAATGGAGCGGAATCCTCCTGCTCCTGAGGTGGAATCCTCACGCCCTTAATATGATGTAATGGAGCGGAATCCTCCTGCTCCTGGGATGGAATCCTCCTGCACCCAATATGAATCCAATGGAGCGGAATCCTCCTGCTCCTGGGGCGAAATCCTCCTACCCTCAATATGACGCAATGGAACGGAATCCTTTTGCACCCACTACGAATGCAATGGAGCGGAATCATCCTGATCCAGGAGCAGAATCCTCCTGCACCAATATGAATACAATTTAATGCATATGAATGCAACACAATGCATATCAATGCAGCATGATGCAATAATAACCCATCGCCAGTGCGGGACTCTCATTGAGAACGGGAAAGTATATGGCAACTCACAGCCAGAGTACAATGCTCAGATCCTCAATGCAATACCAACAACAGGACATAACATATAATATACAATGTAAATCCAAAGCTAAGGTGTAATGAGTATGCCTATCGGCAGCTACGCACATAAGGAACACGTGGTAGATTATCCACAAGGCCGAGGGCCTCCAAAAAAATGAATAAAAACACTTACCTTGTTACAAAGTTAGTACAGTTACTCAACAACCGCTTTGTCCTTTGGATTCATTGCCAAACGATCCCACTGTGCTCAATAAGCAGAACATATATCACATAAGGCTAAGGCTCATTCCTTACGTCTTAGGGCAATCCAGTTAGGAACCTGATACCCTATTCGCATTCCCAATACGCAGGCCAGGCATATATACATGGTTTAAGGTCACATAACCAAACCGTAAATAAATTATATTTATGTGTTGCTCATGACTCACTGAGTACGAATATATACTCAATTCCATCATCAAGGTCCAATTAACCCTTTAAACTATTAATTAAACTTATTAAAACGATGTCTAATATCCCAATTTTTACCGTCAAAATATATTCAAACACACATAATAAACTAAAATAATGTATTAAGATCATTACCTGAATGTTTTGGGGTGAAAATTCTATCTTTCTCCGGCTCTTTTCTCATTTTCTGGTATTTTATTTTCGGTTATGTTTTCTCTTGTTTCGTTCTATTTCTCCTTCTGCTCCTAGCTTGCTTGCTCCTTTCATTTGTTCGGTTCATTTGAGCTTATAAAGCTCAAAGATTCCACCACCTAACTTTTCTTCTTTTTTTTTTTTTTTTTGCCTTTTCTCTTTTCTTTTATTTTATGTTTTTTCTTTTCGCAACGATGATTAAAATAGAACTGTACGAAATTTGAAATGATCCCAAATTTCTCAAGTAAGTTATACAAAATATATGTAACACACTTGCTAAGGCGGATCTCAAATTGTACTCCCGAAACTCGATATGCAAATTAAATGGAAAAAGGTCAAATTATTTAACTTTCGGCATTTTAGCGGAAACTAGCCGAGCAACCTCGAAATTCACTTACGAAAGTTCAAAAAAGTCACAAATAATCATACAAATCTAACGGTGCTTTTGGATTTCGAATCGGAGTTCATTCGCCAAAATCGAGCTTGAAAATCTCTTTTTAATATTTATCGACAATAAAAACTGAAATCTTCTTCCGTTACCTGCCAAACGAGGTATGATTTAGCTAAAATTTTACCGACAGTTCCTACTAGACCTTTTGAATATTGTAAAATTATCGGCACGCCAATCGGAGTCCTAATTCCCGAAATGACTACCTAAGATCGTTTCATTCTCCTCCACTTAGGAAAGCGTGGAGGTCGAAGATTAGGGTAGAAGGGTAGGTAATGATAAGGTTCCTTCTATCTTCTTAGTTGTCGTATGATGCTTATTTAAGTTATTTTCATCTTAGTCGTCGCTTTTATTTCTACTTCTATTATCTGGTTATTTTCTATATACTTTAGTTCTTATCTTTGTCGCAGAGTTCTAACGTGTTTGCACAACGTTTCTTTAGCCAAGAGTCTTTCGGAAACAGCCTCTACACCTTGGTGGGGGTAAGGTCTGCGTACATCTTACCCTCCCCAGACCCCACTTGTGGGATAGACTGGGTATGTTGTTGTTGTTGTTGGATAATATCATAACTCCATCGCCCAACTTATTCTGACTAAGCTGATCCTTCCTCGATCACGAGAGGAGAGCTCTACATTTTTGAAATAAAGATACACGGAACTATGGATAGATTAACATGATTCCACAGACGAATCGCCTCATCGATATACCTTAGGATATAGAACAGTTTGATGGAACTAAGAGTTAGCTTACCCTTCAAAAATGCCTTAGAGATTTAATATTAGCATTCTGTATTGGAGGGAGACTCCTCCACTTAGAACATAAACTCATACCGCTAATTTGAATAGGAATAATCATCCTCGCATAGCCTGGTGGATTAGGAAAGATTTAGCTAGAACATAACGCGGCTCAGACCTGAGCTACCAAATTACCCTCTTGAGTTGCCAAACAACTGCAATTCTAGAGTTCACAACTCCATAATTTTGCCATAAGCACCACTGCCTGATGGATCAACTCAAAGGTCAAATGATGCCTCTCATTACCCTTAGTAGCCTTAAAACACAACAATGTGCTTACTCTGCTACCTTGACACGCACTCTGGCTCAACACAGGGAACATCAATACCGCTCAATCTCACTAGTACCGGATGAAGAAAAAAAATGGCAATGGACTGAGGATAGGAATAATTAGAGCTTTAGGAAGCTCATCTTCTTATTTGATTGGCTACCAGAGCTAGACTACTTTCGAGTCATGCTAGCCAAAGAATCGCAATTGAATAAATAGACATTAAATGAGCTTTATGGAACAACATCCATGCCAATTTAACCTCGCAATAAGAAGGAAACTCTGACAATATACCAGAAAACCCTTTAATAACCAAATAAGCTCATGGGATAACATGACTTTACTAGCGTTTTGAACCAAGAGGAGATACGTAGATCGAATATTACTTACTAACCACTTTACACCGGAATAAACAATGACACTCTCTGATGCTGATGAACTAGAATCTCATCGTCCAACCAACACGGAATTCCGAGAAGAGTGGTAAACTAATTTGACATAATAATAGAAGGTGGCACGACAAGATGCCAGGCAGACAATAGCTACACTCACTGTCAAATTTCTCATATTTAGATCAGATTAATTAGTAGGGTCTCACAAATGCCAGGAATAAATCATACTAGAAGCTCGCCCCTCTACCGCAGCCGATTCTTAATAGAAACAATATCTAAGGAAACCGTGGAAACATGATATTACAAATCATTTCCAGATCGATCGGAAGAATCAAATCTTACTCACATATAAGGGAAGAAGAAATACATGGGTCTACTACATCGGATGCCTCAGTATCCTGCCAGACTGGCAGTTAATAAAACTGCCTCTGCAGCTGATCTAAGCCACTACACTGATAATTACCTTCATAAGAACCATTGCCACCACACCCTCGATCTCTGTCGGAGGTGGAATATCTCTGGCTGACTGAGATCTAAATAAACTTTCCTGCAACTGGGCAGGTGCATGAGGGTGAGAAGAAGGATGACTGCTTTCCTACCGAATTAAGGGACGGTTCCTCCTAAGATGATGAGGCTCACGACAATGATAATACGTTTTGGCTAGAAATGGGCGTTGGACAGACTACTGATAGCTATAAAGAAAAGACTGAGTCTGATCTTGACAGACTACTGGCGCTCTGAGAATCATATGCCATAGGCTGAGATAACCTGGCAGGTGACCTCCAACGATAATCAGAACTCTTACCTCGCCAGAAAAAGTACCATAGTTGCCACCAGAGCCACGCGATTTCTCGCTCTCCGGTATAACTCTTCCTATTCTAACTTATGGTATGTTTCATACCTCTGAGAAATATCAACAACAACATCAAATGAAGTCCCGACCACAATATCTCGAGCCATCTTAGAGCTCAAGGAAAGAGAAAAGTCATCAATAAATCTTTGAACCTTCTCCGGAAGGCTCATAGACTAGCTCTAGTGCATATCCAGCCCTCCTAAATAATTTAACCCCATATTCTAAAATCCGACAAGCTACCATATCCAATCCACTCAAATTGGCGACTCTTTTCATCTCGCTCGCTGCGCGAAAGGAACTTTTCCACAAATCTAGAAGAAAAATCGAACCAAGTTAGCAAATAAGAGAGCGGTCCACCAATCCAAGGCTGGACCCTGAAACTAGAAAGCTGAATAATCAACTCCATACCGCTCGATATAATCAAGAGCCTGAAGGATACACTGACATCATTTTATTTTAAAAAATTTACATAGGGATTATTTGATGCATGGCCTAAGAATATCGAAAGGTTCAACCAGATAAAATATTGCAGCCACTTTGGACACTAGGACCGAGCTATTACCTGGGGTAGCTAGCCATCCAGAATAATTAGAGGCACAACACATGCTGCTTATAGAACATAATTTATTGGGTCAACATCAGGGACTGGAACATGAGCTCCCTGAGACCGAATGTCTCCATCTGCGGCAACCTGATAAACTGCCTAGCGAATAATAGGTTTTTGTGGTATCTGCATTGCCAAGATTCTCGTAAAAGCATCGTGGAAAGCCAACAAAACCACAAGGCCCTGCTCCCTTGCCCATCGCGAGCTCGTACAGCTGGGGCCTGCGCAACTGGATCGTTAGCACGAGCAACAACTCTCAGGGCTTGAGTAGCACTAGCCCCAGGCTAGACTACTTCGTCCTGAACTCCTACCGTTTGCTGATCTGTCACGAGGGTTCACAATTACCACGAAGAATTAACGAAAATACTTTTGCATCCTAGACTGACGCACGATCAGAAAAGAAGGAAGTGAAACTTCCTAAATGCCATCATAACCTCCCGTAGATAAGTACGGACGTCTATGTACCCATCAGCGAGACTCTACTAGACACTGTCTTAGTCGGGATAGACTCTAAACCAGGCTCTGATACCAACTGACACGACCCAAAATCCGGCTAGGCCGTGCGGGCACCCGACATCCTCCCCTAGACCCGTCGGGCGAACACTTACCAATTGAATTAGGAAAATAAGTATAATTCAATTTATAAATAAGAACCAAATTTAGAAAAAAAACACATACATACTGATACCTCTAAGCTGTACAAAAAAAATTACAGCTGACTACCCAACACACTAGGTTTACGGCTATCCAGACTAGACATCTAAGAGTACAAAAGAATACATACGCCTCCTGAAGGGAGAAAAATACAACTGAAATAAATAAACATAAAACTGGTGGCCATCCGGAATAAAAGCTGGCTTACCCTGACAGCTGAAGTCGTCTTCACTCCTTCACAACGTGGCTAATTCAATCTTGAAGCGAACCTGCCGAAACAAATTGATAGACAAGAAACAAACAACAAACAACAAACAAGGGTGAGTCAAAAGGACTCAATAAGTGGGCAGACTTGCCACCTCAAAGAATAGGATAGCTAGCCAGGGAAGAAAGAAACAGATAAACCAAATTCCTCTTATTTAAATTATAAAAAGGCAGAGCCAGATAACAACTGGAACACATATGAAATCATAAACTCATAAACAACCAGGGACATAAGATACACAGAACATATAGGTTTTTAAGTATCCTGAACATATCAACAATTAGAAATACATACTGTCGCGGCGTGCAACCCAATCCATATATTCATACTGTTGCGGCGTGCAAGTCGATCCATATATTTATACTGTTGCGGCGTGCAACCCGATCCATATATTTATATTGTTGCGGCGTGCAACCCAGAATACGAAGCAGAAATATATAGGCAAACTGAAATATGTCCACAATATGGTATACATACCATACACAAAATACAGCATGATAGTCACAGAATAGTCAGCATATGGTGCAATAAAATGGGATGAATGAAGTATGATGCAATGGGGTCACGTGTGCCAAATAGATGGAGCGGAATCCTCCTACTCTCAATATGATGTAAGGAGCGGAATCCTCCTGCTCCTAGGGCGGAATCCTCCTACCCTTAATATGATGCAATGGAGCGGAATCCTCCTGCTCCTGGGGCGGAATCCTCCTATACCCAATATGAATTCAATGGAGCGGAATCCTCCTGCTCCTGGGGCAGATTCATCCTACCCTCAATATGATGCAATGGAGCGGAATCCTCCTGCTCCTGGGGCAGAATCCTCCTGCACCCAATATGAATGCAATGGAGTGGAATCCTCCTGCTCTTGGGGCAGAATCCTCCTACCCTTAATATGATGTAATGGAGCGGAATCCTCCTGCTCCTGGGACGGAATCCTCCTTCACCCAATATGAATGCAATGGAGCGGAATCCTCCTGCTCCTGGAGCGGAATCCTCCTACCCTCAATATGATGCAATGGAGCGGAATAATCCTGCTCCTGGGGCAGAATCCTCCTGCACCCAATATGAATGCAATGGAGTGGAATCCTCCTGCTCCTGGAGGAGAATCTTCCTGCTCCAGAGGCGGAATCCTCCTGCACCCAATATGAATGCAATGTAATGCATATGAATACAACATAATGCATATGAATGCAACATGATGCAATAATAACTCATCACCAGTGCGGGACTCTCATCGACAACCGGAAAGTATATGGCAACTCACAGCCAGAGTACAATGCTCAGATCCTCAATGCAATACCAACAACAGGACATAACATATAATATACAATGTAAATCAAAAGCTAAGGCGTAATGAGTACGTCTATCGACAGCTACACACGTAAGGAACACGTGGTAGATTTTCCACGGCCGAGGGCCTCCAAAGAAATGGATACAAACACTTACCTTGTTACAAAGTTAGTACAGTTACTCAACAACTGCTTTGTCTTTTGGATTCATTGCTAAACGATCCCACTGTGTTCAATAAGCAGAAAATATATCACATAAGGATAAAGGCTTCATTGATTACGTCTTAAGGCAATCCAGTTAGGAACCTGATACCTTATTCGCATACGCAATACGCAAGCCAGGCCTATGTACAGGGTTTAAGGTCACATAACCAAACCGTAAATAAATTATATTTATGTGTTGCTCATGATTCACTGAGTACGAATATATACTCCATCATCAGGGTCCAATTAACCCTTTAAACTATTAATTGAACTTATTAAAATGATGTCTAATATCCCAATTTTTACCGTCAAAATATATTCAAACACACGTAATAAACTAAAATAATGTATTAAGATCATTACCTGAATTTTTCGGGGTGAAAATTCTATCTTTCTCCGGCTCTTTTCTCATCTTCTGTATTTTATTTTTGGTTGTGTTTTCTCTTGTTTCGTTCCATTTCTCCTTATGCTCCTAGCTTGCTTGTTCTATTCATTTGAGCTTATAAAGCTCAAAGATTCCACTGCATAACTTTTATTTTTATTTTTACTTTTTACCTTTACTCTTTTCTTTTATTTTATTTTATTTCTTTTCTTTTCGCGACGAAAATTAAAACGGAACTTTATGAAATTCAAAATGATCCCAAATTTCTCAAGTAACTTATACAAAATATATGTAACACATCTGCTAAGGAGGATCTCAAATTGGACTCACTCGATATGTAAATTAAATAGAAAAATGTCAAATTATTTAACTTTCGGCATTTTAGCGGAAACTAGTCGAACAACTTCGAAATTCACTTTCGAAAGTTCACAAAAGTCATAAATAATCATATGAGCCTAACGGCGCTTTCGGATTTCGAATCGAAGTTCATTCGCCAAAATTGAGCTCAAAAATTTCTTCTTAATATTTATCGACAATAAAAATTGAAATTTTCTTCTGATACATACCAAACGAGGTCTGATTTAGCTCAAATTTTACCGACAGTTCCTACTAGACCTTTCGAATATTTTAAAATTATCGGTACGCCAATAAGAGTCATAATTCCCGAAATGACTATGTAAGGTCGTTTCAAATAATCATTCTCCCCTCTTTTTCTCAATGGACTTTAAAAAATTCCGACTTTACCCTCTAGATTATCAAGCTTTTGTAATTTTTTTCTTTGTCATTAATATCTTGATATATTTTTTTCAATGTTATATCTATATAACGAAAAATATTATAATTAAAATAAAAAAGAGTGAATAATAATCATAGCATATAAGTTAATGATTTTAATAATAAATAAATGAGAAGAAAAATTGTAGACATAATTTTACTTAGTATTGATATTTTACTAATAAAAATTAAAACTCATAAACAATCGAAAATAAAAGTTTAATGCATGAAGTACAAGAAAAAATATTGAGGATAGCAGTATATTTTATGTAAATCCAAAATATTATCTATTTATCTTAATGAATTTTAAATGATAATGTAGATTATATTTTACTATAGCGGTGGACCCCATGGTGGGCTGCGGTGCACCGACCCGTGCTAGCTTGGCCAAAGTTTCAATATTTATGTGTTGATTTCTTTAAAAATATTGATTTCTTTAAAAGTAGACATATGTATTAAGTTGGCACCCATAGAATAAAATTATCTTTAGGTGCATAAGTCGAGTATTCCTACAATACTTGTATTTTTTTCCACACTTTTCTGCCAACATTTTGAATTCCTCATCTCTCTTCTTTATTTTATTTTATATTACTTTTATTTTTATTCCTGCATTATATATAGTAGCACCCGTAACTTTCAGTTCGTGTGTCAGCCTTTGTTTCATCGATGATAACTACAACTCAATCTATATATATGATAGAGAGTGAGGATAATATACTTTGTAGCAAATTCATAATTAAACACATTGATAATGTTAAAGATCTTAAATTACTATAACAACCTATATATTATAGGTAAATTATTTTAATTAAAAAGTTATGTATAAAAATATATCACATAGATGGGGATTGAATATGCAAGGACAAAATAGATATTGTACATGATAGATGTGGGAGAATGACTATTTTTCATAGTTGAGGGGGAGTTTGATTTTTAAATAGAAGTTGGGAGGTAAAAATGATTTTCACCCAAAAGTATTTTTGAGTGTCAAAGTATTAAGACTCACTTTATGACTAATATTATTTAAAAAAATAGAAAATAAAAAGAGAAAAGCGCAGAATAAATTTTTATTTATATTTAAGAGCTATAATGTTAAACTAATGGAAAATGAATATTATTTTTTGTCTTAAAAAACTGCTTCTGCTTTTAGGAAGAAGCAGAAATTTTTAGCTTCTCCTAAAAATAGAAAAATATATGCTGGCCTAACACTTCAAATTTTTTTAAAAATATTTTTTTCTATAAAAAAAAGTATTTTTGCTTTCCAAAAGCTTGGCCAGACAGACTATAAGTTTCAGATCTCTATGTTGATAGAAATATGAATCGTTAGTTTCTTCTCTATAGAAACAAAAGTTTACTTTTCAAACCATGTCAAATAAACCTTATTTTTTGTACTAATATGATTTTTTCTTTTAGGCTAACATCAATAAGAATTGTAATAATGGCATGAGATTAATCTCATGAAACTTATAATATACCCACAAGATGATTTAAGTATATCAAGATTAGAATTTAAAAATGAAACTTAATGAGAATATTATATTTGGAAAAAATAATACAAACGACAAAAATCAAAGCTCAAAAAGGTAGATAATAAACTTAATACACATAATATAAAAATAATAATTATTTAAAATGATCGATTTCATTACAAAATTCGTAAAAGAATCTCTATTTAAACTTATAACTAATTAAAGAATAAAATTAATTAAATAAATGATAGTCAAATATTATTAGGTGAATCTAAACACTCAAAGAATTTTGAGCAACAAAAAATTTCAGCAATAAAATAAAAAATTTTGTTACGAAGTTTCAGGAATAAGTAAATAAAATAATAAAAAAATAGATAACTTAATACATAAATGTATTCAACAACATTTATGAATAATTCATTTAATAAAAATAGCTCTCTATTTGAGATTTAAAACTAGTCCTTTGTATCGGTAATTCATACCAAATGGTTATTAATTCAGTCATTATATAATTTGTTCCTTTAATTTTATATCATTTTATGTTGTTGAGTTTAAATAGCGTAGAAAATCAAGAAGATACATAAAGTTTTAGTATAATAATTAAATTAAAGTACTCAAATATACAAAATCACAACTTAATTAATATCAAATAAAGGATTACTTGATATATCCAAATTTTTCTTATTGTGGCATCTTAAGGGTTTGGTTTCACCTAAATAAAATGAAAAGTTAGGAAACCACACTGGTAAATATTAAAATCATACAAATTTTTTATGTATGCTACTTTGGTATATAAATATGCTATAATTAGTTTTTTTTAATACTGACCGAACAATGCGCGGGTACTATACTAGTTGTAAAATAAAAGAAAGAAAGTAAAACAGAAGGAAGAGAAAGGATATGCACAGAGTCATTTGGACTATTCATTGTTCACTAAAAGAAGAGGAGACAAGCTGGTCATCATTCTGGTATATGTAGATGACCTGCTTCTCACAGGGAATGATCATATTCTGATTCAGGAAACCAAGCAGGTACTACAAGACAACTTTAAGATTAAAGATTTGGGAGAGCTAAAGTTTTTCCTTGGAATTGAGTTCAGCAGGTCAAGTAAAGGCTTTTTGATGAATCAAAGGAAATATGCACTGGAATTAATCTCTGAGGCTGGCTTGTCAGGTGCTAGGCCAGCCTTGACCCCCTTGGAGTGCAATATGAAGTTAACTACAGTGGAATATGAGCAAGTCCATGGAGATGCTGTGTTGGATGATGTAGGTAGATAGCAGAGAATTGTAGGGAAATTGCTTTACTTAACCATCACAAGGCCGGACATAGCATTTGCTGTTCAGACTTTGAGCCAATTCATGCAACAACCTAAGCAGTCTCACTGGAATGCAGCACTTAGGGTGATCAGATACATCAAAACTGAGCCTGGTCTGGGACTGCTTATGTCTGCAGAAAGATCATTGCAACTGAGAGGATATTGTGATGCAGATTGGGCTGCTTGCCCTAACACTCGAAGGTCTGTCACTGGTTACTTGTTACAGTTTGGGAACTCTCTTGTATCATGGAAATCAAAGAAGCAACACACTGTCTCAAGGAGTTCTGCAGAGGCAGAATATAGGAGCCTGGCTTCTTTAACTGCAGAGGTAGTCTGGGTAACTAATCTGTACAAGGAACTAGGTATTCGACTAGAAGGAACTGTTGAAGTATATTGTGACAGCAAAGCTGCAATCCAAATTGCAGCAAACCCTGTGTTTCACGAGAGAACTAAGCACATTGAGATCGATTGCCATTTCATCAGAGAAAGGATACAACAAGGCTTGATCAAGACACTCTACATTAATACAAAGGAGCAACTTGCAGACATCTTAACCAAGGCTTTAGGTCGACTACAACATGAGTATCTACTGTCCAAGCTTGGAGTGTTGAATGTGTTCAATACGTCCAGCTTGAGGGGGAGTATTGTTGATAGCTGACTATTGTACATAGAGCTAGTTTAGGAGTTAATTGATAGTTAGTTGTAATTAATCAAAGTTGTATAGTTAGTTATGATAGAGTTAGTTAGGGGACCCACATGGTTAGTTAGTTAGTTGTTAGATAGTTGGTTAGTTGGCTTCACCTATAAGCTAACTAGTGTGTATATAAGAAAATCATACTATGTATGCAAGCTAAGAAGAAAATTCCCAAAATATCTTCTCTCATTTACATTACTGATTGTTCCTAATTTGATCAAATACCAAAAAAGATAATTAGAGGGGTAAGATGTCCCAACTACCTAGAGTTTAATGGGTTAGTTGCAATTTACCCTTTCCCCTTTGACCGTAGAAACCGCCGTCTCTCGCGTGACTTGTGAATTGTGATGGTTCTTCCTTATTTTTTGCAGTGAGATTTGTTTTGTCCGTTTAAATTCACCACAGACAAAATTTTAAAAAATAGAAGAACAAAAAATGAAATAAATCCTTAAATTAGCTTATTTCTAATTTAGCTTCCAAGATTATTTGTTCCTGTGAATCTCCTTAGTAAGTATTATTAATTCTTAAAATAGGTTGTTGTTACACTTGGTATATTGTTATGTTTGAATGTTGTTACATATCTCTGATCTCTCTTTGAAGCTGAATAACTTTCAAATCTGGAGATGATATGCTGCATTGGGTGCTAATTTAAAACCATCAAGAACTACTATAGTTGAAAACTTACAAGAGCTTTTACAAGTTATTCTTTATTACATTAGTGGAGTAGTATTTCTTATGAATAATAGAGCCACCATTTCGTACTTAGTTTAGGTGTACTTCTGAATAAGTATCCAGTTTGTTTAATATCTTTGTTTAGTAGTTGAACGAGAAACTAATGTTCAAAAGAGGCATTGTTCCAAGATGGGCATTAACTAGTTGCAGAGATCAACCCAAGGATAGATCTGATGATCAGAAAATTAGACCAAAAACAAATATCTTATCTTTGGCCTCACTCACTCTCCCTCCATGGACGGACCTTGCGGAGGAACCGTTAGATTTTTTGGGGCATTGGATTCTCACCAGAGTTACTCAAACCGATAATTTCGCTTCTGGTTCGTCCAACACCGCTCGTGCAGGGGCTTCTTTTTAAGACGAAATGCTCCCCTACCGATATATTTTTACATTCCACAGCTTTGGCAGATTGCTTAGCCCCGTTCATTTTTTGTGCGAGAGCTCTTGATTAGTGAGCTATTACCCACTTTGCAAGGGTGGTGCTTCTAGGCAAACCTCATATTTATCATTTTAAACTCCATAAATTTACAGAATTCTAGTAATATTAAATCGTAGATTATCAACCTTTGTATTTAATAAATCAAAAATTATGTCCAAATTCTCACCAAAATTACATGTAATCACCCTAGTGGGATTGTTCCAGAGGCCAAGGTCAATTAGCCTGAAGTCTGCTAAGATCAATTTGATCATAAGTCGCTAAGAAATTAATGATTACACTCCAGGCGAATTTTCAAATTACTGCAGAAATTCAAAAAGAACTTCCTTTCTTAATTTCACATGAACTTATTGTGGTTTAAAAACGTTTTTTCATGTAGGGACCATGATTAATTTGATAAAAGCAAAGGAAAGACAGAAGGAAGCTTCTGCAAATGCAGATAAACCACCAGTCAAGGAGCAGACTGCAACACATTTACGTCTCCAAAGAGGTGACATTTTATTCTTTCGACCTTTTCTTGGAATTCTTGTTTTAACCATTTGTCTTCTTGTCAATATTTCAGGCAATTCTTCCTTCTTCTTTTTTCAAAATGAAAGTTACGTTGTTTTACTTAGATGGGTTTTGTGGGTGAGGGGACTTTCTAGTTTCTTAAATAAGAAAAGGGGACAAAGTCTTTAAGAATTGGGTTGGGGGACATTTGTAAGATTAGTACTAATGACTAATATTTTAAAAGCCCTCAAGTTTTTTAATTTACACAAAGCCCCCACCTTCTCATCTCTCCTCCCCAGCCCCCACCCCCCATCCGACCCCCACCGCCATCGCCCCCACCCCTCTGCCCATCCATCACCACCCTCCACCACTCTCCACTACCACCTTCCACCACCTTCTACCATATTCCACCACTCAGCGCTACCTCCAAAACCCTCCACAATCCACCGCCACCTCCTACCACCCTCCACCACCTACAACCACCTTCTACCATCCTCCACCACCACCCCACCACTCATCACCACTTTAATTAAAGGATATGTACACATCAGTCGAGATGTGTACACATATAATTATGTGTGTACACATCTATCGTAATATGTGCACACATTTGTACACATATATTATATGTGTACACATCTATCGTAATATGTGTACACATATAATAATATGTGTACACATATGCCGAGATGCGTACACATATAATATATGTGTACACGTCTGACGAGATGCGTACACATTTTTTCTAAACGTGAAAACATCTTCAAAATTTTTTAAACATATAGAAAATATTTTTACAGATCTGAAAAAATGTGTAAAATGATTAGAACTAAAAATATATGAAAATTTATGAAACGTGGATGAAGAAGAACGAAGAAAAAATAAAATGAATACGAAGAGGAAAAAAGAAAATGGAGACGAAGAAGAAGAAAGAAAATTAATAAGGATGGTGATGAAATAAAATTTGAAAGGAAATCTAGAAGAAAGAAGGAGAAGGAAGAAGAAAAAGAGAGAGAAAGAAGAAAGAGAGAGAAATAAAAGTGAAATGATTTGAATAGATGATAAAGTAGAAGTAGGTGGGAAGGAGAGAAAATAAAAATTTTGATTTTTTTTTTTGAATTTTTGGGCGTTTTTATAATTTTCGAAAGTTTTTTTCCTGACCACAAGTTTTAAATGTTACAATTCGGCCCTCACTTAAGTTAATTAATTATTTGTCCCCTTTTCTTCTTTTGAAACTTAAGAGGACCCTATGCTTCTTTTTTCACTACTTAGATACATGTTGCTATGAAAGAATTTCTCAATCAAGTTTGAATTAGCAATGTCATATCCCCTCCTTTATGTACTTTCATGTTGTATTTACATATTGGATTTTACCCATGACTCGATATATGATTACAATTCTGTGTATCTTGTTTCTCGTAGATATTAGTGAACTAAATCTACCTCCAACATGTACCATAGAATTTCCCAATGGTAAAGATGACCTCATGTACTTTGATCTCACCATTATCCCTGATGAAGGCTATTATATGTAAGTAGTTTTGCAGAACTGCTTTTCTTTTAAGAAGTAAAATTCTGCTGAAAGTTATCTCTACTTCAAATCAATTCTGTTATCGTGTTCATTTGGTACATTTTTTCTTCTTTGTTGCCTGTATATAGTGGTGGGATATTTCCCTTCTCCTTCCAAATTCCTCCACTCTACCCTCACGATGCTCCAAAGGTTAAGTGCAAGATAAAGGTAGGTAATCGTTTATAGATCCTGTTTATTATATGTAAAGTTGTGTTGGAAACTACTATTGAATATGGTTAGTACCGGTGGAACTCGATTTTTTTGCAGGTTTACCACCCGAATATTGACGTGGAAGGAAATGTGTGTCTTAACATTCTTCGAGAAGACTGGAAACCTGTACTTAACATCAACACAGTAATCTATGGCATATATCATTTGTTCCTGGTATTTTGACAAATTCCTGGTGTAAAGATACTTCAGTTAGCACTCTTTCATAAGTAGCTTGTAATAGAGTTTCCAATTCTGCAGGAACCAAATCCTGATGATCCCCTCAATCATGATGCAGCTGCTCAGTTGAGGGAGAATCCACAGATGTTCGAGCACGATGTTAGAGGAACAATGTATGGAGAAAGTAAAGATGGGGTATACTTTGATCGATGCTTTGATATTTAAAGCAGAATCAAATAGTTGCTGCTGGTAATTGGGAGCTGACAAGTCTTTGAAGTAGGACACCAAACCATTACTATGTAGTGCAATAGATCGGTGCAAATGCTTTTACTTGCCATTTCTTTTGGTTTATACAAGTAACATACTAAACATTAAGACGTGGACTCCATTGATTGAGTTGAAATCAAGCTAACAAAATGAAGAAATTGTAGTGCTTTCAAACGGTGTCTTCCCGCCAAAGCTTCTTCACAATGTGTATAAAATAAAATGACTAAACTATCAATAAATCTAATTTCATAGATGGTATATGATTACTAGCAATTTGAATTGCTGCCTTGCTGACACAAAATAAACACACTTCTTGTCATCTCAATGTTCAACTCCTCTAATAATCCAGTTAGCCAAACAATCTCTGAAATAGCTGTGGCCATACTAATATACTCAGCTACAGCTGAGCTCCCGGACCCTATATTTTGTCTCTTCGATCTCCATGATACCAAACTTTCTCCCAGCTTTAGTACATCATCGGAGAATGATCTCCTTGTAATTGGGTATGAGCCCAATCAGAGTAACAAAATTATGTAAGTGACACCTTCTAATTCTCACACACACACTAAATCCGCGCTATTCAGAGGAGAAGAGTGGGTGCCGTGTTACTCTGCACCTACACTTAATTCGACTATGAGGATGATAGCTCACGGTCACAGTTCAAAACAAAGATCCAAAACAAAAGAAAAAATGGGTCAAAGTTAGCCCATCAGTACAAAATAAGTACAGAAGCAACAAGTTGAGAATCACAGAAACCTGATTTACCCATAATAAGCCTTTGAAATTCAAGAGAATCTGAATATAATGGTTTAAATTTCTCGATTTGCTTTCACATATATTTTGGCAGCTAGGTAAGAGCCACGACAATCTCAGTTCGTCTCTCTCTACCTACCTGTCTGATAGTATAAGGGGGGGGGGCTGAATTATAATCTTTTTAATTTTTATCCAGATTTAGTCGACTAATGAGTCAGCTGAAAGTAAAGCAGTAATAAACAATAAGTAAAGTGCAGGAAATCGAAAGGACACAATGATTTTTATACTGGTTCAGAACCAATGTGGTTCTTAATCCAGTCCCCTTAGGTCACAAGGGAGTTATCTCTTTGGCTCAAAGAATTTTTTCACGATACAACTTTGAATGATTTTTCCTTCGCTCACCACCAACGAATCTAGCTTGTGGTTTTGATACTGCGCTCACCACTAACAACTCACAGTTGGATACACACCAACTCACACACGACACTAACCTTACTTTCACTCAGTCTTCTTTTTTTTTTTTCTTGTACAATAGTAAACTCTCAAGAATACAATGTTTCAAGGCTAGAAAGAGGTTGCTAGAAAGTAAAAGGTTGCGTAAGTCTCAGAGTGAAGGTTGTCAAGATTATATAGCTCCAGCTTCCATGTGAATGTGAGATTCTGACGATGCTGATTGATTCTACTTGCCTTCCACAAAGAGATATGGTGACCCAAAGGATTTGATCCTCAAAAAGAAGTTATGATATGTTCCTTTTTTAGAATAAGGCTAGAGCCGTTAAGGGATAATCACGATCCTTTAACGATATGGTCTGCAGCTACTAAACTTGATCATGCGTACCAATCCAAGATCTTTTCCTTTTGAAGTGCGATCCCTTTTGCTAAGTATCCGGAGAGGATTCGCTTTAGCGAAAGTGCAGTCAATTTCTCATATGGAGCACCCTTGATTTCCGCACTTGATTATTTTCCATTTCTCTTATGACTCGAGTCTCATCTGCGTAACCTACATAATTAGTGGAAGAACTTGTAAGTTGACTGATAAATTTAATTGTTATCATCAAAACATAAATCAACAATCTCCCCCTTTTTGATGATGACAACATTTTAAATTTATGACAGTTCCCTGTTTGACTTGATGCTGAATTCGTAGCTTGCTCCCCGTGATTTAAGGCTCCCCGTGTTTCTGATGTACCTGAGATGTTTACACAAGAAAACTTTGCTTCCCTTTTATGGGAAGGTATTAGTCGACTAGATTGAAGCAAAACAGATAATAGTCGACTACAAAAGTTTCACACCATTAAACATAACCATTAAGCATTCAACTATACCATTAAACAGATTCATTAAGCATTCAACAAGCATTCATAAGCATCATTCAGCCACAAGTTATATTTACAGGCCATTTTTCTCCCCCTTTGTCATCAACAAAAATGAGAGACAGCAAAAACAGTAAGCAAAGTCTGAATCACAAAAACAACCAGAGCATATCAAATAAACTAGTGACGACCCAAGAAGTAACGCAGGGTATTGATGATGTTACGGGCCATGGTGTCAATTCGTTCATGGACAGTCACCAAACTAGCACGAGCATCACGGGCAGTCTGAGAGAGAGACAGTCGAAGCAGGGCAACATCAGCTTTGGTGGACTTAGTGTCATCCCTAACCTTTTCAAGGTTGAATTGAGATGACAAGACAAGATCCTTAAGTTCAGAGAGTGTGTTCTCAACAGATCCCAACTTAGAGAGAACATCGGAGGACATGATAGAGGCTTTGTCATCAGGTAAGCTGGGTGCAGATGGAGCAGGATAAGCAGAGGTTGGAGGAGGATCTAACTCAGGCTTCTTGACCCAAGTATCCCCAAGATGCACATAACCCATACTGGCGAAGGCCCTACCATTGTAGCATTGAATAATCGATGGTTCGAGGTGCCCAGCAACAGGAACATGAAGAGACTCAAGGATGTGACTAATGAGCATGCCATAGGGAAGACATCCAGAGGAGTTGCTATCATCAGCACACTCAAGCATATAGCTCAAAATCCACCACGACAGATTTAGCTTAACTTTGGAGACAAGACAATAGACAATGAAAGTGTCTCGTTGAGAAAGGGCACTAAAAGAACCAACGCGAGGAAGAATGGTGGTAGCAGCAATATGAGCCAAGACACGAGTTTCAAAGCAGAGAAAATGAGGACCCATTTGTCCATCAGGAATAGAGATAGCAGACCGACCAGAGATACAAGCTTTTGCTTGTTCAAAATTGACTTCGAAATCAGAGGGCCATGAGTTTTTGAAATAATTGGAATAGCCAGAGAACTGGGAGGACAGGATTTTTTCAAGAATTTTACAGTTCAAGAAAATTCGCTTGCCTAAGACAAGTGATTCTACAAATCACTACCACAGGGACGTAATTTGCATAAAACATGTGAACCAAATCAGGGAAAACAACAGGACGAATGAGGGAGAAGAAATTATTCCAACCTTGAAAGTCAAAGAAATTTTTGATATGGCAGTCAGAAGATTCCATGGCTTCAAGATCGACAATGCGCCCAGCGGCAATGCGACGATTTTGGAGAAGACCTAGTTTTTCACGCCCATTATCCCAGAAGTTTTGGTCGTCAACGAGAGGAACAGTAGGAGAATCAACTTTGGGCTTTTTGGGAGTTGAACCAGAGAGCGGTTCCACCATGGGGCGCTTACCAGATTTTTTTATAGAAAGACGGAGAGACAGACCCAGATTCATCCTGGAGGGATTCAGACGAAGCAACATGAACGGGAGAACTGGAGCGAGTGGGCTTGCGAGTTCTGGAACTTTTTCTAGTAGGAACATTTTTGGATTTGGAGGATTTTCCCATGGTGAGAGGTAATTTTGGAAGAGAATGAGAAACAGGAGTGGAGTAGTTGAAGTGGTAGGAGGAGAGGTACTCAAGGGGATTTTATGGAGAGAAGAGAAAGGTATGACTGAAAGGGCAGAGAAGTGATAGGACGTGATTGAAAGGAATAGAGAGAACCAGTGAGAGAATCAAGGCAATTAAGTTCACACGAAGCATTAACTGCAAGTAATTTCACACGTAGATATATTTAACAAAAATAAAGAACCTATCAGATGGGTTTTATAAAAAAAATGTTACGAGATAATAGGGTCTTCAATAACACCAAGTTTTTCACGAAGTTCACAGAATCTTTCCTCATGTAAAGGTTTTGTAAAAATGTCTGCAAGTTGATTCTTAGTGGTAACAAACGAGATTTTAACATTTCCACACAAAACATGATCCCTAATAAAATGATGTTTAATTTCTATATGCTTTGCCCTAGAGTGATGCACATGATTTTTAGACAGACAAATAGCACTAGAATTGTCACATAGTATAGACATTGGTTTAGCAATAATATCATAATCACTTAATTGGTATGACATCCAAAGTAATTGAGTGCAGCAATGTCCAATAGCAATGTATTCAGCCTCCGTAGTTGATAAGGAGACGGATCCTTGTTTCTTACTGTGCCATGAAATAAGAGATTTGCCAAGAAATTGACAAGTTCCACTAGTGCTTTTTCTATCATCTTTATCACCTGCAAAATCTGCATCTGAATATTCTTGAAGATGAAAGTTAATAGTTCGAGGATACCAAAGACCATGCATGATAGTGCCTGCTAGGTACCGCATAATTCTTTTAACAGATGTTAAATGCGATTCCTTAGGGTCAGATTGAAATCGTGCACATTTACAAACACTGAACATTATGTCTGGTCGACTAGCAGTCAAGTATAAGAGGGATCCAATCATACCTCGATACTTAGTTTGGTCAATACTCTTACCTTTAGAATCTTTGTCAAGGTTTGTTGATGTGCTCATAGGAGTACCAATGGACTTTGCATTGTGCATACTGTATTTTGTCAAGAGTTCCTTGGCATACTTGGATTGACTAATGAAAATCCCTTTTTCATATTGTTTAATTTGAAGACCAAGAAAGAAAACGAGCTCTCCCATAAGACTCATTTCAAATTCAGTTTGCATAATTTCAGCAAAATCCTTGCATAAAGATGAGTTAGTACTTCCAAAAGTAATATCGTCAACATATATTTGAATAAGAATATTACTTATTGAGGAGCGCTTAATAAATAGAGTAGTATCAATCTTACCTCGACTGAAGCCATGCTTTAATAGATAGTTGCTTAGCCTTTCATACCAAGCTCTAGGGGCTTGCTTTAAGCCATATAGAGCTTTAGTCAACTTAAAACATGAGAAGGATGTTGAGAGTTTTCAAAACCAGGTGGTTGTTTAACGTAAACCTCTTCTTTTATAAATCCATTCAGGAAAGCGCTTTTAACATCCATTTGATATAATTTAAAACCTTTAAACGATGCATATGCAAGTAGCATTCTAATAGATTCTAACCTTGCAACCGGAGCAAAAGTCTCGTCATAATCAATGCCTTCTTGTTGTGAATAGCCTTGTGCAACGAGTCGTGCTTTGTTTCTTATCACTTTTCCATCTTCACTGAGCTTATTTCGAAAAACCCATTTCGTACCAATAATAGAAACATTTTGAGGTTTGGGGACAAGAGACCATACCTGATTTTTCTCGAACTGAGCTAATTCCTCTTCCATAGCTTTTATCCAGTGAGGATCATTCAGTGCTTCTTCAACTTTCTTAGGTTCGAGTTGAGAGATAAGAGCCATATTTGAGCTTTGTTTAAAATGACCTCTGGTTTTCATGCCTTCTTGTGGATTACCAATAATGAATTTTTGAGGATAGTTTGGCTCGCTTTTCCACTCATTTGGTGTAACAACATCAGGTGCATTAGTCGACTCCTAAAAATAGAAAAATATATGCTGGCCTAACACTTCAAATTTTTTCAAAAATATTTTTTTCTATAAAAAAAAGTATTTTTGCTTTCCAAAAGCTTGGCCAGACAGACTATAAGTTTCAGATCTCTATGTTGATAGAAATATGAATCGTTAGTTTCTTCTCTATAGAAACAAAAGTTTACTTTTCAAACCATGTCAAATAAACCTTATTTTTTGTACTAATATGATTTTTTCTTTTAGGCTAACATCAATAAGAATTGTAATAATGGCATGAGATTAATCTCATGAAACTTATAATATACCCACAAGATGATTTAAGTATATCAAGATTAGAATTTAAAAATGAAACTTAATGAGAATATTATATTTGGAAAAAATAATACAAACGACAAAAATCAAAGCTCAAAAAGGTAGATAATAAACTTAATACACATAATATAAAAATAATAATTATTTAAAATGATCGATTTCATTACAAAATTCGTAAAAGAATCTCTATTTAAACTTATAACTAATTAAAGAATAAAATTAATTAAATAAATGATAGTCAAATATTATTAGGTGAATCTAAACAATCAAAGAATTTTGAGCAACAAAAAATTTCAGCAATAAAATAAAAAATTTTGTTACGAAGTTTCAGGAATAAGTAAATAAAATAATAAAAAAATAGATAACTTAATACATAAATGTATTCAACAACATTTATGAATAATTCATTTAATAAAAATAGCTCTCTATTTGAGATTTAAAACTAGTCCTTTGTATCGGTAATTCATACCAAATGGTTATTAATTCAGTCATTATATAATTTGTTCCTTTAATTTTATATCATTTTATGTTGTTGAGTTTAAATAGCGTAGAAAATCAAGAAGATACATAAAGTTTTAGTATAATAATTAAATTAAAGTACTCAAATATACAAAATCACAACTTAATTAATATCAAATAAAGGATTACTTGATATATCCAAATTTTTCTTATTGTGGCATCTTAAGGGTTTGGTTTCACCTAAATAAAATGAAAAGTTAGGAAACCACACTGGTAAATATTAAAATCATACAAATTTTTTATGTATGCTACTTTGGTATATAAATATGCTATAATTAGTTTTTTTTAATACTGACCGAACAATGCGCGGGTACTATACTAGTTGTAAAATAAAAGAAAGAAAGTAAAACAGAAGGAAGAGAAAGGATATGCACAGAGTCATTTGGACTATTCATTGTTCACTAAAAGAAGAGGAGACAAGCTGGTCATCATTCTGGTATATGTAGATGACCTGCTTCTCACAGGGAATGATCATATTCTGATTCAGGAAACCAAGCAGGTACTACAAGACAACTTTAAGATTAAAGATTTGGGAGAGCTAAAGTTTTTCCTTGGAATTGAGTTCAGCAGGTCAAGTAAAGGCTTTTTGATGAATCAAAGGAAATATGCACTGGAATTAATCTCTGAGGCTGGCTTGTCAGGTGCTAGGCCAGCCTTGACCCCCTTGGAGTGCAATATGAAGTTAACTACAGTGGAATATGAGCAAGTCCATGGAGATGCTGTGTTGGATGATGTAGGTAGATAGCAGAGAATTGTAGGGAAATTGCTTTACTTAACCATCACAAGGCCGGACATAGCATTTGCTGTTCAGACTTTGAGCCAATTCATGCAACAACCTAAGCAGTCTCACTGGAATGCAGCACTTAGGGTGATCAGATACATCAAAACTGAGCCTGGTCTGGGACTGCTTATGTCTGCAGAAAGATCATTGCAACTGAGAGGATATTGTGATGCAGATTGGGCTGCTTGCCCTAACACTCGAAGGTCTGTCACTGGTTACTTGTTACAGTTTGGGAACTCTCTTGTATCATGGAAATCAAAGAAGCAACACACTGTCTCAAGGAATTCTGCAGAGGCAGAATATAGGAGCCTGGCTTCTTTAACTGCAGAGGTAGTCTGGGTAACTAATCTGTACAAGGAACTAGGTATTCGACTAGAAGGAACTGTTGAAGTATATTGTGACAGCAAAGCTGCAATCCAAATTGCAGCAAACCCTGTGTTTCACGAGAGAACTAAGCACATTGAGATCGATTGCCATTTCATCAGAGAAAGGATACAACAAGGCTTGATCAAGACACTCTACATTAATACAAAGGAGCAACTTGCAGACATCTTAACCAAGGCTTTAGGTCGACTACAACATGAGTATCTACTGTCCAAGCTTGGAGTGTTGAATGTGTTCAATACGTCCAGCTTGAGGGGGAGTATTGTTGATAGCTGACTATTGTACATAGAGCTAGTTTAGGAGTTAATTGATAGTTAGTTGTAATTAATCAAAGTTGTATAGTTAGTTATGATAGAGTTAGTTAGGGGACCCACATGGTTAGTTAGTTAGTTGTTAGATAGTTGGTTAGTTGGCTTCACCTATAAGCTAACTAGTGTGTATATAAGAAAATCATACTATGTATGCAAGCTAAGAAGAAAATTCCCAAAATATCTTCTCTCATTTACATTACTGATTGTTCCTAATTTGATCAAATACCAAAAAAGATAATTAGAGGGGTAAGATGTCCCAACTACCTAGAGTTTAATGGGTTAGTTGCAATTTACCCTTTCCCCTTTGACCGTAGAAACCGCCGTCTCTCGCGTGACTTGTGAATTGTGATGGTTCTTCCTTATTTTTTGCAGTGAGATTTGTTTTGTCCGTTTAAATTCACCACAGACAAAATTTTAAAAAATAGAAGAACAAAAAATGAAATAAATCCTTAAATTAGCTTATTTCTAATTTAGCTTCCAAGATTATTTGTTCCTGTGAATCTCCTTAGTAAGTATTATTAATTCTTAAAATAGGTTGTTGTTACACTTGGTATATTGTTATGTTTGAATGTTGTTACATATCTCTGATCTCTCTTTGAAGCTGAATAACTTTCAAATCTGGAGATGATATGCTGCATTGGGTGCTAATTTAAAACCATCAAGAACTACTATAGTTGAAAACTTACAAGAGCTTTTACAAGTTATTCTTTATTACATTAGTGGAGTAGTATTTCTTATGAATAATAGAGCCACCATTTCGTACTTAGTTTAGGTGTACTTCTGAATAAGTATCCAGTTTGTTTAATATCTTTGTTTAGTAGTTGAACGAGAAACTAATGTTCAAAAGAGGCATTGTTCCAAGATGGGCATTAACTAGTTGCAGAGATCAACCCAAGGATAGATCTGATGATCAGAAAATTAGACCAAAAACAAATATCTTATCTTTGGCCTCACTCACTCTCCCTCCATGGACGGACCTTGCGGAGGAACCGTTAGATTTTTTGGGGCATTGGATTCTCACCAGAGTTACTCAAACCGATAATTTCGCTTCTGGTTCGTCCAACACCGCTCGTGCAGGGGCTTCTTTTTAAGACGAAATGCTCCCCTACCGATATATTTTTACATTCCACAGCTTTGGCAGATTGCTTAGCCCCGTTCATTTTTTGTGCGAGAGCTCTTGATTAGTGAGCTATTACCCACTTTGCAAGGGTGGTGCTTCTAGGCAAACCTCATATTTATCATTTTAAACTCCATAAATTTACAGAATTCTAGTAATATTAAATCGTAGATTATCAACCTTTGTATTTAATAAATCAAAAATTATGTCCAAATTCTCACCAAAATTACATGTAATCACCCTAGTGGGATTGTTCCAGAGGCCAAGGTCAATTAGCCTGAAGTCTGCTAAGATCAATTTGATCATAAGTCGCTAAGAAATTAATGATTACACTCCAGGCGAATTTTCAAATTACTGCAGAAATTCAAAAAGAACTTCCTTTCTTAATTTCACATGAACTTATTGTGGTTTAAAAACGTTTTTTCATGTAGGGACCATGATTAATTTGATAAAAGCAAAGGAAAGACAGAAGGAAGCTTCTGCAAATGCAGATAAACCACCAGTCAAGGAGCAGACTGCAACACATTTACGTCTCCAAAGAGGTGACATTTTATTCTTTCGACCTTTTCTTGGAATTCTTGTTTTAACCATTTGTCTTCTTGTCAATATTTCAGGCAATTCTTCCTTCTTCTTTTTTCAAAATGAAAGTTACGTTGTTTTACTTAGATGGGTTTTGTGGGTGAGGGGACTTTCTAGTTTCTTAAATAAGAAAAGGGGACAAAGTCTTTAAGAATTGGGTTGGGGGACATTTGTAAGATTAGTACTAATGACTAATATTTTAAAAGCCCTCAAGTTTTTTAATTTACACAAAGCCCCCACCTTCTCATCTCTCCTCCCCAGCCCCCACCCCCCATCCGACCCCCACCGCCATCGCCCCCACCCCTCTGCCCATCCATCACCACCCTCCACCACTCTCCACTACCACCTTCCACCACCTTCTACCATATTCCACCACTCAGCGCTACCTCCAAAACCCTCCACAATCCACCGCCACCTCCTACCACCCTCCACCACCTACAACCACCTTCTACCATCCTCCACCACCACCCCACCACTCATCACCACTTTAATTAAAGGATATGTACACATCAGTCGAGATGTGTACACATATAATTATGTGTGTACACATCTATCGTAATATGTGCACACATTTGTACACATATATTATATGTGTACACATCTATCGTAATATGTGTACACATATAATAATATGTGTACACATATGCCGAGATGCGTACACATATAATATATGTGTACACGTCTGACGAGATGCGTACACATTTTTTCTAAACGTGAAAACATCTTCAAAATTTTTTAAACATATAGAAAATATTTTTACAGATCTGAAAAAATGTGTAAAATGATTAGAACTAAAAATATATGAAAATTTATGAAACGTGGATGAAGAAGAACGAAGAAAAAATAAAATGAATACGAAGAGGAAAAAAGAAAATGGAGACGAAGAAGAAGAAAGAAAATTAATAAGGATGGTGATGAAATAAAATTTGAAAGGAAATCTAGAAGAAAGAAGGAGAAGGAAGAAGAAAAAGAGAGAGAAAGAAGAAAGAGAGAGAAATAAAAGTGAAATGATTTGAATAGATGATAAAGTAGAAGTAGGTGGGAAGGAGAGAAAATAAAAATTTTGATTTTTTTTTTTGAATTTTTGGGCGTTTTTATAATTTTCGAAAGTTTTTTTCCTGACCACAAGTTTTAAATGTTACAATTCGGCCCTCACTTAAGTTAATTAATTATTTGTCCCCTTTTCTTCTTTTGAAACTTAAGAGGACCCTATGCTTCTTTTTTCACTACTTAGATACATGTTGCTATGAAAGAATTTCTCAATCAAGTTTGAATTAGCAATGTCATATCCCCTCCTTTATGTACTTTCATGTTGTATTTACATATTGGATTTTACCCATGACTCGATATATGATTACAATTCTGTGTATCTTGTTTCTCGTAGATATTAGTGAACTAAATCTACCTCCAACATGTACCATAGAATTTCCCAATGGTAAAGATGACCTCATGTACTTTGATCTCACCATTATCCCTGATGAAGGCTATTATATGTAAGTAGTTTTGCAGAACTGCTTTTCTTTTAAGAAGTAAAATTCTGCTGAAAGTTATCTCTACTTCAAATCAATTCTGTTATCGTGTTCATTTGGTACATTTTTTCTTCTTTGTTGCCTGTATATAGTGGTGGGATATTTCCCTTCTCCTTCCAAATTCCTCCACTCTACCCTCACGATGCTCCAAAGGTTAAGTGCAAGATAAAGGTAGGTAATCGTTTATAGATCCTGTTTATTATATGTAAAGTTGTGTTGGAAACTACTATTGAATATGGTTAGTACCGGTGGAACTCGATTTTTTTGCAGGTTTACCACCCGAATATTGACGTGGAAGGAAATGTGTGTCTTAACATTCTTCGAGAAGACTGGAAACCTGTACTTAACATCAACACAGTAATCTACTGGCATATATCATTTGTTCCTGGTATTTTGACAAATTCCTGGTGTAAAGATACTTCAGTTAGCACTCTTTCATAAGTAGCTTGTAATAGAGTTTCCAATTCTGCAGGAACCAAATCCTGATGATCCCCTCAATCATGATGCAGCTGCTCAGTTGAGGGAGAATCCACAGATGTTCGAGCACGATGTTAGAGGAACAATGTATGGAGAAAGTAAAGATGGGGTATACTTTGATCGATGCTTTGATATTTAAAGCAGAATCAAATAGTTGCTGCTGGTAATTGGGAGCTGACAAGTCTTTGAAGTAGGACACCAAACCATTACTATGTAGTGCAATAGATCGGTGCAAATGCTTTTACTTGCCATTTCTTTTGGTTTATACAAGTAACATACTAAACATTAAGACGTGGACTCCATTGATTGAGTTGAAATCAAGCTAACAAAATGAAGAAATTGTAGTGCTTTCAAACGGTGTCTTCCCGCCAAAGCTTCTTCACAATGTGTATAAAATAAAATGACTAAACTATCAATAAATCTAATTTCATAGATGGTATATGATTACTAGCAATTTGAATTGCTGCCTTGCTGACACAAAATAAACACACTTCTTGTCATCTCAATGTTCAACTCCTCTAATAATCCAGTTAGCCAAACAATCTCTGAAATAGCTGTGGCCATACTAATATACTCAGCTACAGCTGAGCTCCCGGACCCTATATTTTGTCTCTTCGATCTCCATGATACCAAACTTTCTCCCAGCTTTAGTACATCATCGGAGAATGATCTCCTTGTAATTGGGTATGAGCCCAATCAGAGTAACAAAATTATGTAAGTGACACCTTCTAATTCTCACACACACACTAAATCCGCGCTATTCAGAGGAGAAGAGTGGGTGCCGTGTTACTCTGCACCTACACTTAATTCGACTATGAGGATGATAGCTCACGGTCACAGTTCAAAACAAAGATCCAAAACAAAAGAAAAAATGGGTCAAAGTTAGCCCATCAGTACAAAATAAGTACAGAAGCAACAAGTTGAGAATCACAGAAACCTGATTTACCCATAATAAGCCTTTGAAATTCAAGAGAATCTGAATATAATGGTTTAAATTTCTCGATTTGCTTTCACATATATTTTGGCAGCTAGGTAAGAGCCACGACAATCTCAGTTCGTCTCTCTCTACCTACCTGTCTGATAGTATAAGGGGGGGGGGGCTGAATTATAATCTTTTTAATTTTTATCCAGATTTAGTCGACTAATGAGTCAGCTGAAAGTAAAGCAGTAATAAACAATAAGTAAAGTGCAGGAAATCGAAAGGACACAATGATTTTTATACTGGTTCAGAACCAATGTGGTTCTTAATCCAGTCCCCTTAGGTCACAAGGGAGTTATCTCTTTGGCTCAAAGAATTTTTTCACGATACAACTTTGAATGATTTTTCCTTCGCTCACCACCAACGAATCTAGCTTGTGGTTTTGATACTGCGCTCACCACTAACAACTCACAGTTGGATACACACCAACTCACACACGACACTAACCTTACTTTCACTCAGTCTTCTTTTTTTTTTTCTTGTACAATAGTAAACTCTCAAGAATACAATGTTTCAAGGCTAGAAAGAGGTTGCTAGAAAGTAAAAGGTTGCGTAAGTCTCAGAGTGAAGGTTGTCAAGATTATATAGCTCCAGCTTCCATGTGAATGTGAGATTCTGACGATGCTGATTGATTCTACTTGCCTTCCACAAAGAGATATGGTGACCCAAAGGATTTGATCCTCAAAAAGAAGTTATGATATGTTCCTTTTTTAGAATAAGGCTAGAGCCGTTAAGGGATAATCACGATCCTTTAACGATATGGTCTGCAGCTACTAAACTTGATCATGCGTACCAATCCAAGATCTTTTCCTTTTGAAGTGCGATCCCTTTTGCGAAGTATCCGGAGAGGATTCTCTTTAGCAAAACTGCAGTCAACTTCCCATATGGAGCACCCTTGATTTCCGCACTTGATTATTTTCCATTTCTCTTATGACTCGAGTCTCATCTGGGTAACCTGCATAATTAGTGGAAGAACTTGTAAGTTGACTGATAAATTTAATTGTTATCATCAAAACATAAATCAACAATCTCCCCCTTTTTGATGATGACAACATTTTAAATTTATGACAGTTCCCTGTTTGACTTGATGCTGAATTCGTAGCTTGCTCCCCCTGATTTAAGGCTCCCCGTGTTTCTGATGTACCTGAGATGTTTACACAAGAAAACTTTGCTTCCCTTTTATGGGAAGGTATTAGTCGACTAGATTGAAGCAAAACAGATAATAGTCGACTACAAAAGTTTCACACCATTAAACATAACCATTAAGCATTCAACTATACCATTAAACAGATTCATTAAGCATTCAACAAGCATTCATAAGCATCATTCAGCCACAAGTTATATTTACAGGCCATTTTTCTCCCCCTTTGTCATCAACAAAAATGAGAGACAGCAAAAACAGTAAGCAAAGTCTGAATCACAAAAACAACCAGAGCATATCAAATAAACTAGTGACGACCCAAGAAGTAACGCAGGGTATTGATGATGTTACGGGCCATGGTGTCAATTCGTTCATGGACAGTCACCAAACTAGCACGAGCATCACGGGCAGTCTGAGAGAGAGACAGTCGAAGCAGGGCAACATCAGCTTTGGTGGACTTAGTGTCATCCCTAACCTTTTCAAGGTTGAATTGAGATGACAAGACAAGATCCTTAAGTTCAGAGAGTGTGTTCTCAACAGATCCCAACTTAGAGAGAACATCGGAGGACATGATAGAGGCTTTGTCATCAGGTAAGCTGGGTGCAGATGGAGCAGGATAAGCAGAGGTTGGAGGAGGATCTAACTCAGGCTTCTTGACCCAAGTATCCCCAAGATGCACATAACCCATACTGGCGAAGGCCCTACCATTGTAGCATTGAATAATCGATGGTTCGAGGTGCCCAGCAACAGGAACATGAAGAGACTCAAGGATGTGACTAATGAGCATGCCATAGGGAAGACATCCAGAGGAGTTGCTATCATCAGCACACTCAAGCATATAGCTCAAAATCCACCACGACAGATTTAGCTTAACTTTGGAGACAAGACAATAGACAATGAAAGTGTCTCGTTGAGAAAGGGCACTAAAAGAACCAACGCGAGGAAGAATGGTGGTAGCAGCAATATGAGCCAAGACACGAGTTTCAAAGCAGAGAAAATGAGGACCCATTTGTCCATCAGGAATAGAGATAGCAGACCGACCAGAGATACAAGCTTTTGCTTGTTCAAAATTGACTTCGAAATCAGAGGGCCATGAGTTTTTGAAATAATTGGAATAGCCAGAGAACTGGGAGGACAGGATTTTTTCAAGAATTTTACAGTTCAAGAAAATTCGCTTGCCTAAGACAAGTGATTCTACAAATCACTACCACAGGGACGTAATTTGCATAAAACATGTGAACCAAATCAGGGAAAACAACAGGACGAATGAGGGAGAAGAAATTATTCCAACCTTGAAAGTCAAAGAAATTTTTGATATGGCAGTCAGAAGATTCCATGGCTTCAAGATCGACAATGCGCCCAGCGGCAATGCGACGATTTTGGAGAAGACCTAGTTTTTCACGCCCATTATCCCAGAAGTTTTGGTCGTCAACGAGAGGAACAGTAGGAGAATCAACTTTGGGCTTTTTGGGAGTTGAACCAGAGAGCGGTTCCACCATGGGGCGCTTACCAGATTTTTTTATAGAAAGACGGAGAGACGGACCCAGATTCATCCTGGAGGGATTCAGACGAAGCAACATGAACGGGAGAACTGGAGCGAGTGGGCTTGCGAGTTCTGGAACTTTTTCTAGTAGGAACATTTTTGGATTTGGAGGATTTTCCCATGGTGAGAGGTAATTTTGGAAGAGAATGAGAAACAGGAGTGGAGTAGTTGAAGTGGTAGGAGGAGAGGTACTCAAGGGGATTTTATGGAGAGAAGAGAAAGGTATGACTGAAAGGGCAGAGAAGTGATAGGACGTGATTGAAAGGAATAGAGAGAACCAGTGAGAGAATCAAGGCAATTAAGTTCACACGAAGCATTAACTGCAAGTAATTTCACACGTAGATATATTTAACAAAAATAAAGAACCTATCAGATGGGTTTTATAAAAAAAATGTTACGAGATAATAGGGTCTTCAATAACACCAAGTTTTTCACGAAGTTCACAGAATCTTTCCTCATGTAAAGGTTTTGTAAAAATGTCTGCAAGTTGATTCTTAGTGGTAACAAACGAGATTTTAACATTTCCACACAAAACATGATCCCTAATAAAATGATGTTTAATTTCTATATGCTTTGCCCTAGAGTGATGCACATGATTTTTAGACAGACAAATAGCACTAGAATTGTCACATAGTATAGACATTGGTTTAGCAATAATATCATAATCACTTAATTGGTATGACATCCAAAGTAATTGAGTGCAGCAATGTCCAATAGCAATGTATTCAGCCTCCGTAGTTGATAAGGAGACGGATCCTTGTTTCTTACTGTGCCATGAAATAAGAGATTTGCCAAGAAATTGACAAGTTCCACTAGTGCTTTTTCTATCATCTTTATCACCTGCAAAATCTGCATCTGAATATTCTTGAAGATGAAAGTTAATAGTTCGAGGATACCAAAGACCATGCATGATAGTGCCTGCTAGGTACCGCATAATTCTTTTAACAGATGTTAAATGCGATTCCTTAGGGTCAGATTGAAATCGTGCACATTTACAAACACTGAACATTATGTCTGGTCGACTAGCAGTCAAGTATAAGAGGGATCCAATCATACCTCGATACTTAGTTTGGTCAATACTCTTACCTTTAGAATCTTTGTCAAGGTTTGTTGATGTGCTCATAGGAGTACCAATGGACTTTGCATTGTGCATACTGTATTTTGTCAAGAGTTCCTTGGCATACTTGGATTGACTAATGAAAATCCCTTTTTCATATTGTTTAATTTGAAGACCAAGAAAGAAAACGAGCTCTCCCATAAGACTCATTTCAAATTCAGTTTGCATAATTTCAGCAAAATCCTTGCATAAAGATGAGTTAGTACTTCCAAAAGTAATATCGTCAACATATATTTGAATAAGAATATTACTTATTGAGGAGCGCTTAATAAATAGAGTAGTATCAATCTTACCTCGACTGAAGCCATGCTTTAATAGATAGTTGCTTAGCCTTTCATACCAAGCTCTAGGGGCTTGCTTTAAGCCATATAGAGCTTTAGTCAACTTAAAACATGAGAAGGATGTTGAGAGTTTTCAAAACCAGGTGGTTGTTTAACGTAAACCTCTTCTTTTATAAATCCATTCAGGAAAGCGCTTTTAACATCCATTTGATATAATTTAAAACCTTTAAACGATGCATATGCAAGTAGCATTCTAATAGATTCTAACCTTGCAACCGGAGCAAAAGTCTCGTCATAATCAATGCCTTCTTGTTGTGAATAGCCTTGTGCAACGAGTCGTGCTTTGTTTCTTATCACTTTTCCATCTTCACTGAGCTTATTTCGAAAAACCCATTTCGTACCAATAATAGAAACATTTTGAGGTTTGGGGACAAGAGACCATACCTGATTTTTCTCGAACTGAGCTAATTCCTCTTCCATAGCTTTTATCCAGTGAGGATCATTCAGTGCTTCTTCAACTTTCTTAGGTTCGAGTTGAGAGATAAGAGCCATATTTGAGCTTTGTTTAAAATGACCTCTGGTTTTCATGCCTTCTTGTGGATTACCAATAATGAATTTTTGAGGATAGTTTGGCTCGCTTTTCCACTCATTTGGTGTAACAACATCAGGTGCATTAGTCGACTCATCAGTTTCAGTATCTAGTTCTGCTTCAGGAATTTTCTCAGTCGATTGAGTCTGATCACTCGTGTTTATGGTTGACTCCCTTGAGTTGAGAATGTCAAAGTCTGCACTTTCATCTTTCTCAATAGATAAATTAGTTTCAACAAAGACAACATGCATATATTCTTCTACTGACATAGTGCGTTTATTGAATACTCTATATGAGCGACTAGTAGTAGAATATCCAAGAAAAATACCTTCATCACTGCGAGGATCAAACTTACCGAGATTGTCTTTTCCATTGTTATGAATGAAGCATTTACATCCAAACGGATGGAAATAATTGATGTTGGGCCTTTTACCTTTCCATAGTTCATATGGAGTTTTCTTTAAAATGGGTCGAATGAGACACCTGTTCAAGATATGGCAAGCTGTACTTACTGCTTCAGCCTAGAATTTATTTGGAAGAGAGTGGTCGAGGAGCATGGTCCTGGTCATGTCTTGAAGGGTCATGTTCTTACGTTCCACCACTCCATTCTGCTGAGGAGTTCTAGGAGATGAGAAATTGTGAGAGATACCTTGCTCATTACAGAATAGTTCAAAGGCTTTGCTCTCAAATTCTCCACCATGATCACTTCGAATAGCTGTAATGGAATAACCTTTTTCCCTTTGAACCTTCTTGTAGAAGAACTCAAAATTTCTCTGAGCATCATCCTTATGAGATAAGAAAATAACTCAAGTGAAGCGAGAATAATCATCAACAATGACGAAGGCGTACCTTTTTCCTCCAATGCTGGTAGTTTTGGTTGGACCAAAGAGATCCATGTGCAGTAATTGTAAAGGCATGGAAGAATTAACAATATCTTTAGTTTTAAATGATGTTCTGGTTTGCTTTCCTAGCTGACATGCATCTCATATATGATCTTTTGAGAAGTTTAGTTTAGGAAGACCAAGAACAAGCTCCTTTCTAGAAAGTTTCTGTATGAGATGCATACTAGCATGACCTAATTTCTTATGCCATAACCAGGGATCAGAGGTAGTAGATGATAGACATACATAATTTGACATAGAAGAAGTGTGATCTAGTTTATAAATATTATTAACTCTGGAGCCGGTGAGAATGACATTACCTGTGGAGTTGCATATAATGCACTTAGAGGATTCAAATCTTACTTGAAACCCAACATCACAAAGTTGACTGATGCTTAAGAGATTGTGCCTTAGGCCCTCAACTAGTAGTACTTCATTTATATCGCATGAGGGGCTTAGAGATATTTTACCAACTCCAGTAACAATTCCCTTACCGTTGTCTCCAAATTTCACAAGTCCTCCTTCGAGGGAGGTGACTGATTTGAACCACTGTTTGTCACGTGTCATATGTCTGGAATATCCACTATCAAGTATCCATTTCCCTTTGTGAAATCTGTGGAGTTCCTGCATTTTCAAAATTCACTCATGCTTTGGTACCTAAGTTGTCTTGGGTCCTTTTTGGTTAGCAACATAATTATTTATAGATATTTTAGGCATCCAAACCCATTTTCCTTTACTATGCCTTCTTAATCTACACTTAGATTTTATGTGACTAGCATTTCCACAATAGTGGCATATGATGTGAGTCTTTCCATTAGTTGCAGTTCTAGTCGACTCATCACTTGTGAAACGTAAGCTTCCAGGTATAGCTTCTATAGATGCAAGGGAAAGAGGGGTAGTGTTGGATTTTACTGAGCTATGGCTAGTAGATTTTCTTTGACTGTTAAGTTTAAATTGCAGGTCTTGAACTTCCTGTTATAGATAGCTGCATTCAAATTCACTTACATCTAATTTACATTCACAGTTCTTTTTTTCTTTCTTAAGTTTAGACAGTTCCTAAAGAATTGTTTTCATTTCATCTAATGCAGAATCTAAATCCTCTTGCAGAGAATTGCAGTTTTCACAATTATAATTGCGTACCTTGCTAGATTCTACTTCAGCCATAAAACATAGATTTGCTTCCTCCTCATTTTCTGATGCTTCTTCATCGCTCCATGCGCTGAGAGCTTTCTTCTTGAAGTTGCTTTTAGGCTGCTTCTTTTTGGCTTCATTGCAGTTGGCTGCAATGGGTCCAAACTTTCCACATTCGTAACATCGACCATCATTCTTTTCCTGATCATTGTTTTGAGTGCTTCTTCGAGAGTTGAATATAGGATTTCCTCTTAGACGATTTCTTCTGAGAAGATTTGTAAAATTCTTAGACATCAGAGCCCATTCATCCACAATATCATCAACTGGGAGCGTCTGAGTTTTCAGCAGTAAAGGCAACTTCCTTTTTCTTTTCAGTAGGTTGTGATTTTCTTTGAAGCTGGGTTTTCTTGAAGGCAATTAAATCTCCACGGAGTTCATCATAGGATAAAGCATTGAGATCTCCTCCTTCAATGTTGATAACTTTAGGTTGCTAGATGACTGGAAGACTTCTAAGAATTTTCTGAACTTGCTCACCACTGGTATATACCTTTCCAAGAGACTTGAGTTCACCAATAACTTTGCTAAATCTGGCAAACATATCATCGATGGACACTCCTTCCTTCATTTGAAATAGTTCATATTCGTGCACAAGGAGATTGATCCTAGTTTCTTTTACTTTACTTGTTCCTTCGTAGGTGACAACAAGTTTGTCCCACATCTCTTTAGCAGTTTCACAGCTGGAAATTTTCTCATACTCTTCACCACTTATAGCATTGTACAGAAGATTTTGAGCTTTGGAATTAAGTTGAATAATTTCTCTTTGCTCATCATTATAATCATCAATATCAAAGGGAATCTTTGAATCTTGTCCTTCAAGTTTCTTCCCTTTGTCCAAAGGTATATCATAAGGGCCTTTGGTAATAACACGCCATACTTTGAAATCAATAGACTTGACAAAAGTTTCCATACGAACTTTCCAATGACAGAAATGCTATCCATTGAAATACGGTGGTCGAGCAATAGAAGATCCTTCTTGAAGTAGAGCTCCAGTAACAATGTGGCCAGACATGATCTTTTCTCACTTGCTGTAAGGCAAAAGATAAACAATATTAGTTGTGTGAGACCTGCTCTGCTACCAATTGATAGTATAAGAAACGGGGTGAATTATACTCTTTTTAATTTTTATCTAGATTTAGTCGACTAATGAGTCAGCTGAAAGTAAAGCAGTAATAAACAATAAGTAAAGTGCAGGAAATCGAAAGGACACAATGATTTTTATATTGGTTCAGAACCAATGTGGTTCTTAAACCAGTTCCCTTGGGTCATAAGGGAGTTATCTCTTTGGCTCAAAGAATTTTTTCACGATACAACTTTGAATGGTTTTTCCTTCGCTCACCACCAACGAATCTAGCTTGTGGTTTTGATACTGCGCTCACCACTAACAACTCACAGTTGGATACACACCAACTCACACACGACACTAACCTTATTTTCACTCAGTCTTCTCTTTTCTTTTTCTTGTAAAATAGTAAATTCTCAAGAATACAATGTTTCAAGGCTAGAAAGAGGTTGCTAGAAAGTAAAAGGTTTCGTAAGTCTCAGAGTGAAGGGTGTCAAGATTATATAGCTCCAGCTTCCATGTGAATGTGAGATTGTGACGATGCTGATTGATTCTACTTGCCTTCCACAAAGAGATATGGTGACCCAAAGATTTGATCCTCAAAAAGAAGTTATGATATGTTCCTTTTTTAGAATAAGGCTAGAGCCGTTAAGGGATAATCACGATCCTTTAACGATATGGTCTGCAGCTACTAAACTTGATCATGCGTACCAATCCAAGATCTTTTCCTTTTGAAGTGCGATCCCTTTTGCGAAGTATCCGGAGAGGATTCTCTTTAGCAAAACTGCAGTCAACTTCCCATATGGAGCACCCTTGATTTCCGCACTTGATTATTTTCCATTTCTCTTATGACTCGAGTCTCATCTGGGTAACCTGCATAATTAGTGGAAGAACTTGTAAGTTGACTGATAAATTTAATTGTTATCATCAAAACATAACTCAACACTGTCCACCAACCCTCTGTTCTCTTTAACCGAAAAACTTGACTTCTATCATGATAAACCTTGACTTCAAAGCCCAATCTATTTACAGAATATGATATGAAATTAGTGAACATAGGTAAGTCTTGCACTATAGAAATGGAAATAGCATTAGAACATCACAGTGAACATTGAGAACCAGTGAGAAACCATGCTTCATTATTTTGATCCTTGCAACCAAGAGGGGTGGATTATTGTCCTTACCAATTGCTTGACATTTCTTGCCAATATAGTAGTGTCGAAAGATTTATACCATTTAATCACTGAAATACCTAGAAATGATTGAGAAAACCGTAATCGAAGTAGTTCTAGAGTTGAAATCCAAGATTACACCAACAGTATTATAGAGAGAAGAATTACTCGTATTATATTGTACAAGGATCTAAAAAACAATTACACCAATAAAGTTGTTCATATGAAGAGTAGAAGACTCCCAAACTCACGGGTTTCAAGTGTGAAAATACATATGAAAATAACTAGTGCTAACTCCTAATTACATACTTAAAGAAAACATAATAGGATAACATTTACATCAGATAACTATAAACTAGCAATAGTAAACCGCTGCCTTTCCATGAAGCAAACGGTTGACAGTTTCGTCAGATGTATGTCGCTCCAAACGCACACGCAAGTATACGCGGTCGATCAAGTAATAAAGTGATAAGAAAATTATCGTTCCCACGAGGACTATCGATTAACTATTAACTAGACGAACTTTAATTCAAATATTGTTCAAGAGAGTTCAACCAAATTTCGAGTGTGTTTAATTAAACTAATTAACTAAAAGTAAATGAAGTAAAATTGAACGCAAGACAATTCAAGGGTTTTAGATATCAGTGAAAAAAAAATATTCCAGGATTATGAGACGTTCACCAATCTGGTTGCACTCTTCCGCTGATTGAATTAACTTTATTTATCTGAGTTGCTAATCACAGGGTTGATTATTCTCACAGAGCTCTTTCGATATCCTGTTTGCCTCTTCAAGCTAACTTAACGCCTATATATCTATGGAATTAGAGTTAACAAGAATACATGTACTTCTCCTGTATACTGACTAAGCGTGACTGTTAGGTATATTTCTATCCTAACCGTAAAACCATTCCCCGATGCCCAGGTTCAGGAACACGCTTTATTTAATTATATTGCAACCTACGGTTCCCACTTTCGAGTTCAACCTTAGGTTCGTAGATAGTACTCAACAACTGGCCAGGAAATCAAGTAATTCAGAGCAGAATTAAATAAACAACTCAATCTGAAAAATTTAATGGATTTCACTCAACTTCAGAGTACAACTTTCATGGTTAACCCATAACCCTAGAATAATAGAGTTTAGCTACTCATAGACAATATAGCTTTCTCACAAAATAATCCAAAAGTCATGAAATAATCAAGAGGAAAGAAGATTTACAACTCAAGTGATGAATCTCTTATGCTCTAGCCTCTACTGTCATTCTTGCCTCCAAAACTACGTAATAGAAGGTCTAATCATTTGTTTACAAGGGTTTAAATATGGAATAATAAAAGTAACTAGCGACCTAGGCTAGTCCAAACTCGGGTAGGAAAGATCCCTGCCGTACAACAGCCCATACAATTTAAGAATCCTTGTATGCTCAATTCTCATGTCTCACAACTTCTCATACAGTGTACGCCCTGTTGTAAGGTTCTTACAATGAGCTTACAAAGCTCCTTGTCCGCTTATTTTTCATACTAGAATTCTTCCTTTTTCTACTTCAATTTTTTGACTCCGAACTTCTCTATAAAATGTAGCCATCTTGCTCCAAATTCCATCAATTCGTACCTAAGCCATTCAAACACACCAAGTTAAAACCATGTCACAGATTAGCATTGTCGGACATGTATTGCTATGAAAACCATCTAAAAGTGTTAAATACCATTGCTAAAAATATAGGAAATATGCCCAACATCAAGACCCCACACTTAGCTTTTGTTCGTCTCCGAACAAACAAACCCAACACACTTGTACTCAATAGATCTCATCCAACCAACTCAAGAACCTCAAGGAAGCGCATCTATGAAATAGGTTGATACCAACAATTAGCCACCAAACATACAAGCATACAACTTCCCCATATTTTCACACCGCGCATTTAGAAAATAAGGATTATCAAAGCAATCAAGTAGCAACATCCAAGCCTCAAGAACGACTCCTCACACCAGCTTACTCACGACATGCCCGCTCGCTCAAAATTAGGGCCTAATAAAAGCTTCAGCCTCTCATAATCCATTTGCCCTCACAAATTAAAGTCTAGTCCCAATCACACAAAAATATATTAAATGAATTATAAAGGACGTTCAAGATAGAAAGAATTCTCTCACACTCAAAAGAATCTCAAGTGTCACACAATGGTACCATAGGCTCGCCCATAGTGTAGGACTCCACTAATGTAGGTTCGCTTCTATCCAGGATTAACTAGGACTTTAAGGGTTGTAATGTAGGCTAAAGGACGGGTATGATATGTATGGTTAAAACAGTGATTACCTCCCTAAGCACTTTAATACATCACTTTCAATTTTTATAGCTCAACTCTTCACAAAACCAACCAAGCTACCACCGGAACATCAACCAAAACTTCCCTCTCACTTTAAGTATTTTCTTTAATCTTGCACAACACTAGCAAGGATTGAGAACTTTTTCTCTTTTGTTTTCTTTATTTTTCTCTTTTTATTTTTTTTCTTTTCTTTTTCAAAAATTTTTTTCTCAACTTTGCCAATGCTCTTTCCTAAATACACCCTATATTATATATATATATATACTATATTATTGTCTCCACTCAAAAGCCACCAAATTTCTCCAACCACAACTCCACTAACAAAAGTATTTTTTAATTAAAGTGCTCTAAGGAGTAGAGGTTCAAAATAAGAGTAATTAAGAACAAAAGAAATATGCTTGTAATGTGGGTGCCAACAAAAATTCTAATAGGCACAAAAAGGGGTTACGAGGGATATATATAAACGGGTAGGCTAATCAAGGCTGCAAAAGAAGGGCTTATCAAAGAAATGCCTGTATCATCTCCGGACTAGAGCAAACCTAGGATTTCATTTTGAACACACGCGGAGCAAGTTCAAGAGCAATAATGGAAGCACGGGAAGAAATATAAGAACCTCACCACTGATGGAATATGAACTACTCAAGATAGAACAATTCCAACACCTAACAAAAACAAGCGAGACAAGTCATGCTATTCAGTCAGCACTCAGAGTCAGCAACCTGAGCCGAAGAGTCACTTACAAGACTGACTCTCAATCCAATACATAATTCACACCAAAAATATCTAGGGAAGTTCAACTTGCATGCAAAGGACTAAATATGATAGTATCAAACTATTCACAGAGAAAGCTTCACCACTTAGCTACTCCTATTTCCTAATATTCTTTGTCTTTAAAATTTTAATAATTTTTTTTCTTTTTTTTTTCTAAAAACACCCGGTTCAAAATAAAAGGCATCCTCGGAAAAGAACCATGGCTTGAAGAAAAGCCAAGGATTATGCCACTAATCTAAAAACTAAAATAAAAGCAGTAAAAATACAATTACAGGTCATGATACCCCACCCCACACTTAAAATAGTGCATGGGCCCCACTGCACAAATAAAAAAATAATGAACAAGAGTGGGTATCAAGAAAGCTTCCTCAAACTGGAGAGTCTGGAGGTGCTGCAGACCGGTCTGAATCTGCGGTCTGAGTAGTGGAGGGATCTAACAATGTAGCGCCAGCTGCATCCATCGCATCAATCAGCGACCCCTCCATAGTAGTATCAGTAGCCGAAGTTGGCTCTGTATCAGTGCCATCAGTAGCACCCAAATCAACAATCTCGTGACCGGACTCTGCCTCAGTCTGGACGCCAATGGAACGCGTCAGCTGGTACTCTGAAAGTCTACTCATCAGTGCTGCATCATGGGCCTCTAGCTGACTAAGCAACAATCTATCTCGAGCTTCTTGTTCCTCCCTCAACATGGCTAATGCAGCCTCTTGCCCCTGCCTCAACTTGGCCAACACGACCTCAATTTGCTCAGGCAATGTTCTTTTATCAACCTTCACCGTCTTAGGATCATGGACAGCAGTGATATCATGCATGAGTGGAGTATCTGTATCCATCACATCAGTCGTGTACCTCGGGACCTTATGCATACGCATGATGGCTGACAAAGTGTGTGCATAATAGAGCCCCTATTACATGTTTTGTCGTGTCCGTACCATCTGCTCCTGCATGAGCTCTCCCAAATTAAGAATTATACCAGTCATCAAAGCATAAACGAGCAGCACCCTAGCTTGAATCACATTGGTCTGACGATCAGCTTGCATAATCCTATTATAAATCCATTTAACCAAGCCTTTGCTTCCTTGACCATCAACCTGTTTGGTAGTGCACTATAGGGTGTGCGGTTGTTAGGAACCCATTCTACCATCTCTGATTCTTCACATAGAACCTTAACAATATCATCAAAGTTTGGATCAGCAACAAGTTTCTTGAAATCTGTCATATTAGCATCTGGAGCACTGTAGAACCTATTTATAACACGGGGTGATATGTCCACCTCTCTCCCTCTGATCCAGACTACATCACCCTTTTTATAGTCCCAGTTGGCATAAAGTTCACGAACTACTGTTATATTAGCAGGACCTTTTGGCCCTTTCATGAATGTTTCCCAATTTCTTTCCTTCAACTTGCAAACAATAGCAGTACAATCTCTATCACATGCCTGAATATTCAAAGCTCTCTGCGGCTTGTGTTGTTTCGTGCATAGCCAGTTGTATGCCTTGTAGGCATCCTCGCTCACAAAGGTGCCCTCCCAAAGAGACCGTTTCACTAAGGATACTCGTGGACAACAGGTCTTCAGGCAAGGGAATGGTAATGTACTCTTCTTCAGCATCACAATCAACCTGGATATCTGCCTCATTGTCCTGCACTATTAATTCCTTCCATTTCCCTTGAACTACTCTTCTCCTCTTAGCCGGTGGTTTAAAAGTACCACCCTCACGGATTACCACTGGTTTTTCTATCAGACTGGCGCCTTTCCTGTTACCCGGGGCTTCCTGAGGAGAAGAAGTGGCCTGAGCACTTGGAGGTGACCTCTTTTTCGCTAATGGTATGACCTCAGGGTCATTATTCTCCTCCTCCACTTCCGGGGCAGGCTTTTCCTGTTTTCTCTTTGAGCGTTGCTCTCGTTTATCCTTGCCCTCTTTTGGATTCCTTGGTGGTTGGCCCCCGGTCCAACCTCCACCTCTCTTGGATGCGTGGTTTGAGATTACCATTTTGTAATGAAATCCCTGCACAAAAACAATTAAAATCAGCCATGGAATGCAACCAAGTTCATCAAGATAGCTAAAAACTAGTCCGTTCAAGCTTTATTTTTCTTTTATTTTTCACATTGGTGCGCACCCCACACTTAAGCTCAAGTGTATTTCACTTTTAAAAATTTTAAGCTCATTGTAAACTCATTATGTCATTAGCGAGGTAATCAGACTTCCCTCGACGTGCAGCTCTTTGTTTGAAATAATTCTCGGGTTTAAAAATTGCCAACGGGGTTCCTACACCCCACACTTATGCTATTCTTCATCACAAAAACATAGAAAAATATTTTATTAGGAAAAACAATCAAGGCAGCCTATGAATTGCACAACGGGGCAGCGACTCGTGCAACTAGTGTGCAAACGAGCGCTTGCGACGTGCAATGAGTGTTTCTCAAGTTAAAGTGCCTTGAACGCTGCTCCCAAGCCATAATTCTAACCAATATATGTTCAACTTATGCCCCATAACTGATTCGGTTACTCAGACTTGGCCGAATGCTTCAAATTTTCATTGGGGAGTTTCATCGAACATCTTATGTGCGAGAAACTGGACAGCTTGTATGTAAGCTTTTTTATTATGTTTTGGCCTCCCAACTCCAGGAACTTTCAAGTAATACTCATCCTGGTGCATGACCGCACCCCCTCACAACAGATACCAAGTAAAAATATTTAATTTACAACCAAAACTTCATTCAAAAGCAACTCGAAACTTAGCTCTAGAAAGGGGGGAAAAATGGAATGGGGTATCGCAGCAAGAGAGCAGAGATGAACTATAGAAACATATGAGATGAGAGAGAAACGAGGTAAAGAGGAAACAAAAGGGAATCTTACCAACAGCATTGTGTTCGTGAAAGTGGACAAGAGAAGCAAAAGTAACGTTTATGTTTTTGCTTCAGCATATTGTTTCTTGTTCTTATTGTTTGTGTTGTGTGTATTTAAGGACTTGTTTACTTACCTTACAAAGTTCTTACAATGTATTCCCAATGTAAGACTTTTCCTTGGAGAGTATATTTTCTTACAAAATTCTTACAATACTCTTAGTCCACTGATTTTTGTACATGTTCCCTGCGCTACAGGCCTTACAGCAAGTCTTACAATGTAAGAGTTGTTGTAAGGGCCTGAACTCTGCTCCTTTCCTGCATTTTTTCTTACTCCACAGTGCTTAATTCTCCATGTTCCCACGCTTATTCCCTGCCATAACACACTTAAACAACCAATTAGTTTCAAGAATTACATCTTTTTTTGGTTTTTTTTTTTAAATATAAAAACTAACTAACAACCAAAAAATGATAAACCATGGGTTGCCTCCCATGAAGCGCTTGATTTAACGTCGCGGCACGACGATTACATCCCTCTTTAAGGGTCAACCAAAGAGATGGAGGATTTAAGCCTATCGACTTCACCTCCCCAATATCGCTTCACTCTTTGCCCATTCACTAAAAACGACTTGGCAGAACCCGGGGCTCATACTACAATCGCTTTATGGGGCATCACCTTAACAATTTCAAACGGACCGGATCACCTCGAATTGAGCTTACCAGGGAAGAGCTTCAACCTGGAGTTAAATAAAAGAACTAGTTGGCCCGGCTCAAAGTGACGGTGTTGAATGTGCTTGTCATGCCACCGCTTAGTTTTCTCTTTATATAATTTGGCGTTTTCATATGCGTGCAACCTAAACTCATCAAGTTCATTGAGTTGCAACAATCTCTTCTCACCCGCCAGCTCCATATCAAAGTTTAGCTTCTTAATCGCACAATAGGCCTTATGTTCGAGCTCGACTGGCAAGTGGCACGCCTTCCCATAGACCAGCTTGTACAGTGAAGTCCCAATTGGAGTCTTATAAGCTATCCTATATGCTCAAAGCGCATCATCAAGCCCTGTAGCCCAATCCTTCCTATTTGCACTGACAGTCTTCTAAAGAGTTTGTTTCACCTCTCTATTGGACACCTCAGCTTGCCCACTAGTTTGCGGATGATAGGCGATGGCGACCTTGTGCTTGACCCCGTATTTAGCTAGAACGTTGTTTAGAAACTTGTTGCAGAGGTGTGTACCTTCATCACTAATCAAAGCCCGAGGAGTTCCTGTTGAACCCCAAAAATTACCCCGAGAAGGGTAAATTCCGGAATATCGACAGGATGGACTAACTCTTTTGGAGTTTTTGGAGTCGCCACCCAATTTAAGAAAAACAAGGAACCAAATTAGCAAATGCGTGCAAAAACTCCATTTTTATAAAAGACGGTCTTTCTTTCAGAGATTCTAAAGGTAAGAGATTTTATTAATTTTAGAAGAAGGTTTTTAAGGCACTTTCGAAATTCCGTTAAAAACGGTTAATCCGACAGGTTTCCAAAACATTTGTAAAATATGCTTTTCTAGAAAATTTATCTAAAAATAATTAATTGAAATAAAACTTGTTTATAAAAATATTTAATTTGCACGCATTTGCTAAGAGGGCCCCAATTTGCAATAAATTAAATAACGACTTCACAATAAAGGGTAATGCACATAAAGTAAAGCAATATACCAAGCAATCAAATATTATTGATAAATAAAATATTTTACACATTTATTTGCATAAATATCTCTAAGGAAAGAAAGGCAAAGTTAAAGATAAAATCCGAGAAAATGATCAACTCGCGGGAGCCTTGGATTTTCTAAAATTCCTAAGTCTTATTTTGAATGCTTGAGTCCAGGTCAATCCAAACGACTCCAATGCAACGGACTATCCCCATTTGTAAGTTAGCCAAAAGCGTTCCCGAGTTGTTCGTGCCAAGATGTACCTCGCAATAAAATGGGAATTAAACTGGATTAGTACGATAATAAAGTGTAATAATTAATAAAATAAAATAACAATAATAAAGTAGTAATAATAATAATAATAACAATAGACTATATAATAATAATAATAATAATAATAATAATAATAATAATAATAATAATAATAATAATAATAATAATAATAATAATAATAATAGACTATATAATAATAATAGAATATATAATAATAATAATAATAATAATAATAATAATAGTAATAAAAATAATAATAATAGTAAAAGGGGTTTTATTTTTGCAAAATTTAGGCTCAGGTTTGTATGGCGCGTCGAATAGAGGCTCGGGATTTGGTACGGTTGCAAATACGGAGCCCGGGCCGGTTGTCATGCCAAGTACCAAACCTACCACTCTATTCGACTTGCTTTGCATTAATTTCATACATTCATCATCGTCTTTTGCTTTAGGGACACGGAAACGGGACGGTTCAAGTGTAGTATCATGTTCAAATCGTTCCCGAGGCCTCAATATGTGTATATGTATTTTTTTATTGGCCATATATAGTAATCAGTTCAATATCAGTCCATAGCCTCAAACCAATCCGTAGCCTCAAAAATTTCGTAGGCTACGACCAGTGAAGTATCGTTCAATATTCAGTGCAATGCCTCAAAAGCAAATATTTTCCATAGGTTTAATTGGTTGTAACAACCGTTCAGATCAGTAATAAAATTCATGCCAGATGCTATAATCTTCTTTTAAACAACTGAAACCATTGTCCAAACAACACCAGAGAAACAATTAACAGTTCAACAATCAGTAATTTCACAATCCAACTTTGTAATGATAATAGTGGGACAATAACAGAACCAATAATCAGAGCAAAACACAATCAGTAAAAAACACCGCAGGACAAATAATCCAACCAATGGAGTTAGCAAGACGCGGTGGAGGAGGAGCGACACCGACCCTAAAAGCTGGTGGCGTCGCTGCACCCCCCCCCCCCCACCTTTGCCTTTCCTTTGCATCTTTATTTTCAGCAATAGTTAGCAAAAACCAACGAGGTAATAAAGTCGCCGGCGACGAGTTTCCGGTGAGACCAAACATTGGTATGTGATAATTTGAACCGCAATTCCAAAATCTTAACAGCAGCGAACGAACACATAGAACAGTGGTGAAACAAAGGGGGTGGCGTCGGTTAGAAATCCGGCTAAACTCCGGTGGAAACAAGCAAACGGAGCAGGAGCCAACGCAGCAACCAAGGCACAACCAAATGTAATCAAATTAATGACGGAGAACGACCATAACAGAAACCCAACAAGACGGAGGAGGAAGGAGCAACATCAGGTGGAGTCGCTGCCACTTCCCCCACTCCCCTTTTCAGTTTCCAATAACAGATCGGGACAGAGGGAGGCACGCTAAAGACCAACGGCGTAGGGAATTTCCCGATCAGGACCCAACGGTAGTGGTGATGGTTTAGCTAGAGGGTTCTGACTTGGGGTCGGAGAAATCAACCCTTTTTCAAGGTCTCCCTCACCTTGTACAACAGGAGAAGCCATCTAAACAAAGATCAAAGAGGAGTAGAATTGGAGTATAAAAAAGTCAAGTTCATGAGAGAGTTTTAAGAAATGATGATTGAGCTTTTGTTTTGTTTGGAGAAAGAAAGGGGTCTTTTTGTGAGGGTGTGGGGTGAGGCTGATCTTTGGTTGCTGTGGGAGAGTGGTTGTAGTAGGAAGATGATGAATAATAGGTAATGAGGCTAGGGTTTTAGATATAGTATGTATATATAGGTGTAGTGGTTTGCACAAATAGGCTAATGCTTGGGGGTGAGCAGATTTGGCCTCAATTTAAAATTAATTAAAATTTTAAAACAAAGTAAATGGATTGTACGGGTGGGTTAAAATTGGAGGGATTTTGCAAATTTAGCATATTCTTTGAAATTTCAATTGATCCTCTTTTATTATCATTATTTTATTTAATTTTCAAATTAAACCTAAATTATAAAAATATTGTCATAATTTAATAATTTTGAAAAAATTCGGGACAAAATTGGGTGTCAACAGCTGCCCCTCTTTATCCGGAAAAGGATGAAAGAGTGTTTAGGGTAAAGAAGTTGACGAGAAACCAGTTTTGTCACAACAAAGCCAAGTACTTTGATTCCAAGGACCAAAGTGCGAGGCTTATAGACATGGCCGAACTCCGGTTTTTGAGTTGCCTACATATCTCGGGCTGAAAGAGAATCAGGCCATATGTAGTTCGACGCGATTTGAAAATCAAAGACGAGATAGTAGCGACTACTCAAGAGCGGGAAAAGAGGCTTATAATCACCCAAGTTATGAAAATGTGGTCGACGACACACCCATAAAGAGGGGTTTACACGGACATAGCTTCCACTGCACCTCGATAACCGAGCCATCTTGTCTTCAATCTCAAAACTCAGACTCCGGGTTAACAAGAGACTTACCTCTAGGGTGGATGATTTATGCGGGTGCGATTCTTCAGGTCTTCGTTGACGAGTCTAGCTCATATCAATGATTGCCCCGGTTCATTGCTAAGAAAAGCTCCATGCTCCAAATGCTGCTGCGGTGCTGCTAAAAATCCTGTAATAAACTCGGCAAACGGTAAGCATGTAACTGCAAGTAAGGCTTAATAAATGGATTAAAAGAATAGATAATGAATAAAATTTGTAGATACTGGTTTCAATGTCAATGACAAGCTCGTCTCCAATAAACTAGAAGAAATCCAGCTTTGTGAGGCAAGATGACTTCAGGGCCGTTGGTAGACTGAAAATAAAACAATAATGGACTTCAGTCCATAGAAACACAAAGTAGACTTAAATAAAATATAAGTATAAAAATGCCGCCTTTCGACAATGACTCATGATCGAGTCTCCAATTGTCTATTGGTAGGATTCATAACAATAGCGCCTTCAATTGTCTATGATAGGCTTCATATAAAGGCTTCCAATTGTTTATGGAAGGCTTTAAATGATAATGACGTCTTCGATTGTTTACGATAGGCTTCATAATAAGGCCTCCAATTGTTTATGGTAGGCTTCATTAAAAATAGTGCCTTCGATTGTTTACGATAGGCTTCATAAAAGGCCTGCAATTGTTTATGGTAGGCTTCAAATGATAATGACGTCTTCGATTGTTTACGATAGACTTCATAATAAGGCCCCTGATTGTTTACGGTAGGCTTCAATGACAATAGCGCCTTTGATTGTCTACGATAGGCTTCATAAAAGACCTCCAATTGTTTATGGTAGTCTTTAATGATAATGTCTTTGATTGTATACGATAGACTTGATAAAGAACCACGCCTCCGACTGTCTACGGTAGGATCAATAACAAAAGAGCCTTCAATTGCTTATGATAGGCTTCAAAATAAGGCCTCCAATTTCTTATGGTAGGCTTCAAAGCTAATGAAGTCTTCGCTTGCTCACGATAGACTTGATAATAAGACCCCCGATTGCTTACGGTAGGATCAATAACAAAAGAGCCTTCAATTGCTTATGATAGGCTTCAAAATAAGGCCTCCAATTGCTTATGGTAGGCTTCAATGCTAATGAAGTCTTCGCCTGCTCACGATAGACTTGATAATAAGACCCCCGATTGCTTACGGTAGGATCAATAACAAAAGAGCCTTCAATTTCTTATGATAGGCTTCAAAATAAGGCCTCCAATTGCTTATGGTAGGCTTCAATGCTAATGAAGTCTTCGCTTGCTCACGATAGACTTGATAATAAGACCTCCGATTGCTTACGGTAGGATCAATAACAAAAGAGCCTTCAATTACTTATGATAGGCTTCAAAATAAGGCCTCCAATTGCTTATGGTAGGCTTCAAAGCTAATGAAGTCTTCGCTTGCTCACGATAGACTTGATAATAAAACCCCCGATTGCTTACGGTAGGATCAATAACAAAATAGCCTTCAATTGCTTATGATAGGCTTCAAAATAAGGCCTCCAATTGCTTATGGTAGGCTTCAATGCCAATGAAGTCTTCGCTTGCTCACGATAGACTTGATAATAAGACCCCCGATTGCTTACGGTAGGCATGACGTAATTTGTAAGTGCAAGCTGCAATATCTTTGATAAATTGTCTTCCCATCCACTGGCGAAGCAATAAAGCAAATGCGAAGGCATAGTGCAAAGCATTTTCAACAATCTTGACAAATAAACTGGCAAGCTGGTCGGGCATGAAGCAAGGAGGGTCTTGGGGTTGATTGTCGAACAAATCAGCTGGCGAACCGGTCCGGCACGAAGCAAGGAGGGTCTCGGGGCTGACCTGTTAACCTGAAAAGTAAAACAAGATGTAATACAAAGAAAATATGAAGGCATAATTTAAAGCAAGTACAAAGAAAAGCAGTGTGGGAATGTAGAGCAATGCAAGAGCCATTTGGCGAATCAATGGGCGAGATAGTCCAACAAAGGGAATCCTCGTAGCCAATAGTCATCTCAGTGCGATAGCCATTGATAAATCAATTGGTGAAACAATCCCGCAAGGATGGCCTTGTGCGGATTATCACCTGAAATAAAGCGATGCCCTATTTGGCCTAGTTTTGATAACACAAAACAAGCCTCGGCTTTGTCGCTTATTAGGAATGAAAGTCATAGGGGTAGAAAAGCCGCCTGTTCGGCCATAACTCATGATAAAGCATAATGCTTTAAGTTATGAGGAGTCAATTTGAATGCAATTTTGGATTGTAATACGTCCGGAATATTCACATTATCCTGCATGTCTTAACAAACTTATTAGCAACGTAAGGCTATTAAAATATGTATAGAAAATGTATAAACGCCTCAGGAGGCTACAAAATGTGCTCAAGAAAGTGTGCTAATATTAAACGTCTATCGAGACCATAAAAGATTACTCCTTAGAGGAATTTAAATAATTAACACCTTCGAGGTGACAGAAATACGCCTTTGAGGCAATAAAATTACGCCTTAGAGGCATTCAAATAACTAACACCTTCGAGGTGACATAAATACGCCTCCGGGGCAACAAAATTACGCCTTCGAGGCATTCAAATAATTAACACCCTTGAGGTGACATAATTACGCATCCGGGGCAACAAAATTACGCATTCGAGGCATTCAAATAACTAACACCTCCGAGGTGACACAAATACGCCTCCGGGGCAACAAAATTACGCCTTCAAAGTATTCAACTAATTAACACCTTCGAGGTGACACAAATACGCCTCTGGGGCAAAAAAATTTTGCCTTAGAGGCATTAAAATAATTAACACCTTCGAGGTGACACAAATACGCCTCCGGGGAAATAAAATTACGCCTTTGAGGTATTCAAATAACTAACACCTTCGAGGTGACATAAATACGCCTCTGGGGCAACAAAATTACGCCTTCGAGGCATTCAAATAACTAACACCTTCGAGGTGACATAAATACGCCTCCGGGGCGACAAAACTAACGCCTTAGAGGAAAGCTTGAAATATAAAGACGCTTTTCGAAAGCGTGAGAATGTAAAGACGCTTATCGAAAGCGTGATACTCTTTGAACTCTTCCACGGAGGAATGGTCTTGACTACAAAATAAAGTAAGCCCCCAAGATTGGCAATATCTGTAAAAGAAATGAAACGATAGTAAGTGCTCTCATAAAGGGAAAGGAAATGAAATAGATATTCTTGATAATTTGCAAGAGTTATGGGAAATAGAAATGCCGTCTTTCGGCAAATTGAAAAAAGCGTCGGGTCATGAAGCACGAGCTTTATCCAAATATCATTGCAATCCTAGCGATGAGAATCTTGGAGATTGACTTGCTAAGATGTATATCTTCAGTTACGGGTCTTAATGTCCCTGCTCTCAAAGAAAAGTTGTTAGTTTTGGGAAGGGAGGGGAAAATGTTTGATTTGTGCAGACTTCATCCTGGTCTTGCTACTTCTGCTGCTTCCTCGTCTTCATTGGACTTGGATTTGCGAATTGCTTTCAGACACTTGGCTCATGAACTCAAATAGCATAGATTTTCGAAAAATAGATGCAAGATAAAATATTTTAATGCACATGCAAATGAAGTCAAAGATGCATTTCGAAAATTTTGCCTTGACTTAAACTTGTAATATATTTTAAAACAAACTGAACGTCCATAGTCTTACACTTTGCACCGTTTGCTTAACCAATTACAGAATTTTTGCCGAATCATCTTTAATAACCAACACCGCTTTTTGTAAAATTCTGCCCCAGTTATTATCTTTTGCATCTCCAACTCGCTTTGCAAAATTGCCCCAGTTGTCCTTCTTGGGAAAAAATGAAAATTTAAATGCTAAAGGGTCGAGCTCGATGGGGGAGCCTACGTATCCCTCCTTGGGAATCAGACCGTGCGTAGTTCTGCACTACTACTTCAAGGCCATATACCAACAAAAAGCTGCCCCAGTTGAAGTTCTAACAGATAGTGCGATATCCAAAGAGCGCAGACAGTAACTTTTCAGTGCGTCGTTTTCAAACTGTTCAGTTATTTTGCCATACGTCACAAGCAAAACTTTGGCAGGTTTACCAATTTTAACTTTGAAACAGAAACAAATGCAAGCGTAAATAATATAATAAGAATGTGATGCATTTTATCTCAACTTTCATAAATTCAAAATGAGTTGATTCAGATTAACATAAGCTTTAAAGTACAATGCAATTCAGGGCCTCAATCTGAATTAAAATTGAAAATAATGCTACTAAGTTCAATTGCCAAGTTCTTTCAAACAATGTCATTAGCTTCTGGTACTGCATCGTTCACGAGCTAGAGCGTCTACCGTCAATCAGATCTCTAATCCTACGTGATTCGCGTGGTCAACCACTTTACAAATCAACTTCTGCTAGAGAAATAAACAAAACCAAGAAACCTCAAAGGGTAAATAAGTTAGTTTGTATGTCATTCATAGGATTGCACACAAGCAAGCAACACCTAGTATTTAACGCATTTTGAGCAAACAAAGCAAGGCAAGCAATTAACATGTGACAATCACAAGTAGTTGAGCGTAAATAAATATGCAAACGCGTCCTACCCTGTAAGGTGCCTGTTTGTGCTAGAGGTAAGCCTAATCGCGCAAACAAGTGGTAACGAAAAATAGTTTATGCCAGTTTTGAGCAATTCAGATTTAGAGTAAGCAACAAATAATAACAATAATCGATAACAATCACCTCTTCGCCTTGACACTGCAATTCCGATATCCCAACTATCTTCCAAGAGTTTGGCGTCAACTCAAAATTCTAACACAGCTCAAGTCCTCCACAACATCTGCACAGAATTCTAAACCCAAATGCCTTAAACCCGAAACAATCCTCCATAGCCTTTGCAAACATCCACACTCCTCCAAGCACAACTCTCAATTGTTTTACAATATCCAGGGGTGAAATTTTCAACTGCCTCCACAATACCAGACTGCAAATCACGAAAGGCGCCAATTGGCCTTTCAAAATAAAACCTCACTGGTCCTCGGCTTTGGACAAGCCTCTCAGCATCCTAGGTTATGCAAGGCTCACCGACCTTGTTCATAGGGCTCCTCACTGATCCTCGGCTTTAATCAAGCCTCTCAGTTTCCTAGGTAGCCAAGACCGCACTGGTCTTCAAGGAGGGACCCCACTGGTCATTCAAAGACACAGGGGCTTCGCTCTCCTAGTATGCGACAAGCATACTTCAATTTTTATAAAGTTGCAGCTGGATAATCAATATAGGCCTGCACACACGCAAAGCCATTCACGAGAAGGACCCCACTGATCCTTTTAAAGACACCAGGGGCTTCGCCTCTTAGATCTCACTACACCAGGCCATCTCCAAAACACAAACTAACCAAATCTGCCTAACTTTCTCCGAACTACAATTCTGTCTATGATCTCAATTCTGCTAAATTCTTCCATTTTCTGACCTAAAAGACAACACAGGAGACAAAATTCCAAATCTGATTTTGCTCAAAACATGGTTAGGACTGAGGATTCGTTATCACACAACACATAATATGCATTGTCGTTGGGTTTCAAGAACCCGTTGACAAAAGGGTGGTTTATTAATTCCTGGAAACGGTATCAAGGACCGGGTCCAAACTAAGGTGTATATGCATGCATGACCTAATCTCCTTCCAAGAGTGGGCTAACGGTTGAGGCTGACTCGACCTATGCGGGATAGACATGACCTCACAACGCAGTAGAACTGGCCATGACAAAACCAGGCAATCTCAATATCCCGAACTAACTTTTGGTGACACGAAAGAAGTTTCAATGAGTGAGGTAAGGGCAATGCCCTTCCTGCATAACTACCCGTCAAGGGGGTGCCCCGTGATGAAATCGAGGAGGTGAAAGAGAATTGAGAGGCTCCATGAGGGAGGAAATACGAACGGAATGCAGACTTTGCACAAATAAATACAATACATGCTTTATAAGGCAAACCAAACAAACAGATATAATAAAGCAAATAAATTAGGCATGCTAGTTGCAAACAATTGGAAACCTTTATGGTCAAAACCTTTATTGCTCCCCAGCGGAGTCGCCATGCTGTTGAACCCCAAAATTACCCCGATAAGGGTAAATTCCGGAATATCGACAGGATGGACTAACTCTTTTGGAGTTTTTGGAGTCGCCATCCAATTTAAGAAAAACAGGGAACTAAATTAGCAAATGCGTGCAAAAACTCAATTTTTATAAAAGACGGTCTTTCTTTCAGAGATTCTAAAGGTAAGAGATTTTATTAATTTCAGAAGAAGGTTTTTAAGGCACTTCTAAAATTCCGTTAAAACGATTAATCCGACAGGTTTCCAAAACATTTGCAAAATATGTTTTTCTAGAAAATTTATCTAAAAATAATTAATTGAAATAAAACTTGTTTATAAAAATATTTAATTTGCACGCATTTGCTAAGAGGCCCCCAATTTGCAATAAATTAAATAACGACTTCACAATAAAGGGTAATGCACATAAAGTAAAGCAACATACCAAGCAATCAAATATTATTGATAAATAAAATATTTTACACATTTATTTGCATAAATATCTGTAAGGAAAGAAAAGCAAAGTTAAAGATAAAACCCGAGAAAATGATCAACTCGCGGGAGCCTTGGATTTTCTAAAATTTCTAAGTCTTATTTTGAATGCTTGAGTCCAGGTCTATTCAAACGACTCCAATGCAACGGACTATCCCCATTTGTAAGTTAGCCAAAAGCGTTCCCGAGTTGTTCGTGCCAAGATGTACCTCGCAATAAAATGGGAATTAAACTGGATTAGTACGATAATAAAGTGTAATAATTAACAAAATAAAATAACAATAATAAAGTAATAAACTAATAATAATAATAATAATAATAATAGAATATATAATAATAATAATAATAGAATATATATAATAATAATAATAATAATAGTAATAAAAATAATAATAATAATAGTAAAAGGGGTTTTATTTTTGCAAAATTTAGGGTCAGGTTTGTATGGCGCGTCGAATAGAGGCTCGGGATTTGGTACGGTTGCAAACACGGAGCCCGGGCCGGTTGCCATGCCAAGTACCAAACCTACCACTCTATTCGACTTGCTTTGCATTAATTTCATACATTCATCATCACCTTTTGCTTTAGGGACACGGGAACGGGACGGTTCAGTGTAGTATCATGTTCAAATCGATCCCGAGGCCTCAATATGTGTATATGTATTTTTCATTGGCCATGTATAGTTATTAGTTCAATATCAGTCCATAGCCTCAAACCAATCCGTAGCCATAATAATTTCATAGGCTACAACCAGTGAAGTATCGTTCAATATTCAGTGCAATGCCTCAAAAGCAAATATTTTCCATAGGTTTAAATGGTTGTAACAACCGTTCAGATCAGTAATAAAATCCATGCCAGATGCTATAATCTTCTTTTAAACAACTGAAACCATTGTCCAAACAACACCAGAGAAACAATTAACAGTTCAACAATCAATAATTTCCACAATCCAACTTTGTAATGATAATGGTGGGACAATAACAGAACCAATAATTGGAGCAACACCGAACACAATCAGTAAAAAACACCGCTGTACAAATAATCCAACCAATGGAATTAGCCAGACGCGGTGGAGGAGGAGCGACGCCGACCCTAAAAGCTGATGGCGTCGCTGCACCCCCCCCCCCCACCTTTGCCTTTCCTTTGCATCTTTATTTTCAGCGATAGTTAGCAAAAACCAACGAGGTAATAAAGTCGTCGGCAATGAGTTTTCCAGTGAGACCAAACGGTATGTGATAATTCAAACCGCAATTCCAAAATCTTAACAGCCGCGAATGAACAAATAGAACAGTGGTGAAACAAAGGGGTGGCGTCGGTCAGAAATCCGGCTAAACTCCGGTGGAAACAAGCAAACGGAGCAGTAGACAGAAACCCAACAAGACGGAGGAGGAAGGAGCAACATCAGGTGGAGTCGCTGCCACTTCCCCCACTCCCCTTTTCAGTTTCCAATAATAGATCGGGACAGAGGGAGGCACGCTAAAGACCAACGGCGTAGGGAATTTCCCGATCAGAACCCAACGGTGGTGGTGATGGTTTAGCTAGAGGGTTCTGACTAGGGGTCAGAGAAATCAACCCTTATTCAAGGTCTCCCTCACCTTGTACAACAGGAGAAGCCATCTAAACAGAGATCAAAGAGGAGTAGAATTGGAGTATAAAAAAGTCAATTTCATGAGAGAGTTTTAAGAAATGATGATTGAGCTTTTGTTTTGTTTGGAGAAAGAGGGGTCTTTTTGTGAGGGTGTGGGGTGAGGCTGATCTTTGGTGGCTGTGGGAGAGTGGTTGTAGTAGGAAGATGATGAATAATAGGTAATGAGGCTAGGGTTTTAGATATAGTATGTATATATAGGTGTAGTGGTTTGCACAAATAGGCTAATGCTTGGGGGTGAGCGGATTTGGCCTCAATTTACAATTAATTAAAATTTTAAAACAAAGTAAATAGATTGTACGAGTGGGTTAAAATTGGAGGGATTTTGCTAATTTAGCACATTCTTTGAAATTTCAATTTATCCTCTTTTAGTATCATTATTTTATTTAATTTTTAAATTAAACCTAAATCATAAAAATATTGCCATAATTTAATAATTTTGAAAAAATTCGGGACAAAATTGGGTGTCAATAGTTCCAAATCTAGTGAAAATGTTCTTTTTGACGAAACTCACCACCACCTTCGCATCATTAGTAGGAAGAGCAACAGCCTCTACCCACTTAGACACGTAATCCACCGCCAGTAAAATATACTTGTTACCATTCGACGAGGGGAAGGGACCCATGAAGTCGATCCCCCACACATCAAAAATCTCCACCTCTAGAATGCCTTGCAGAGGAATCTCTTGCTTCCTCGTGATAATAACGGTTCTTTGGCACCGATCACATTTCTTTACAAAAGCGTGAGCATCCTTGAACAATGTCGGCCAATAGAACCCGGGCTGAAGTACTTTGGCGGCTGTTCTGTCACCACCATGATGACCCCCATAAGGAGATGCATGACACTTTTGTAGAACAGCCTCCATCTCTTCCTCAGGAATGCATCTTCTCACCAACTGATCTGCACACAATCTAAAGAAGAACGGCTCATCCCACTTATAAAATCTCACATCATGGAAAAACCGACGCTTACCCTCTGCAGTCAGATGTGATGCCACTAACTCACTTACCAAATAGTTGACATAGTCAGCATACCATGGGTTCGAGTGATTGGTGATGGCAAAAAGTTGCTCATCAGGGAAGGTTTCTTTGATCAAACCTCCTTCATCCACATACTTGTGGTTCTCCAACCTAGATAGGTGGTCAGCTACTTGATTTTTTGTTCCATTACGGTCCGTCCAAGTCAAATTTCTGCAACAATAACACCCAACAAATTAGTCAAGGCTTAGCATCCTTATTATCAATTAAATACATGATTGCTGCATGATCTGTGTAAACAATAACTTTGGTCCCAACAAAGTATGCCCGAAACTTATCAATTACTATTGCTAGCAATTCTTTTCAGTAACTGTGTAATTCAATTGGGCGGAATTGAGAGTTTTGTTGCCGTAGTAAATGGAATGGAACAATTTGTTCCTCATTTTCCCCAGGACTGCACCAATAGCAACATCGCTAGCATCACACATTAATTGAAATAGTGTAGTCCAATCAGGAGCCACTATTATTGGTGCAGACACTAATTTCTCTTTCAGCTCATTAAAGGCCCTCAGACAGGCCTCATCGAACACGAATGTTGCTTCTTTCTCAAGTAACCTGCACAAAGGAGTAGAAATTTTAGAAAAATCTTTAATAAACCTACTATAGAAGCCAGCATGTCCGAGAAAACTTTGGACTCCCTTCACAGACGTGGGTGGAGGTAATTTTTCAACTGCCTCCATCTTCTCCTTGTCAACCTCAATTCCAGCACTGGATACCTTATGTCCTAAAACTATACCTTCACGAACCATGAAATGGCATTTTTCATAGTTTAAACAAGGTTAGTTTCGTCACACCTAGCAAGCACTAGACCAAGATTATTTAGACAAGCATCAAAAGAAAAACTAAAGACAGAAAAATCATCCATAAATACTTCGACAAACTTTTCCACTATATCAGTGAAAATAGCCATCATACATCTTTGAAAAGTCGCAGGTGCATTATATAGCCCGAATGGCATCCTCCTATAGGCATATGTACCGTAAGGGCATGTAAAAGTAGTTTTCTCCTGGTCTTCCAGAGCAATCCACATCTGGTTATAGTCAGAGTAACCGTCAAGGAAACAGTAATACTCTTGACCAGCTAGCCTATCTAACATCTGATCAATAAAGGGAATGGGAAAGTGGTTCTTTCAGGTGGCTTTATTCAATTTTCTATAATCAATGCACACCCTCCACCCCGTAATAGTTCTTGTAGGGATAAGTTCATCGTTCTCATTTTATACTACCATCACCCCTCCCTTTTTAAGGACACATTGCACTGGACTTACCCACTTGCTGTTAGAAATAGGAAAAATTATACCTACATCCAACTATTTAATCACCTCTTTCTTTACCACATGTTTCATGATTGGATTGTGGTGACGCTGATGCTCCACACTTAGCTTGTATCCTTCCTCCATAAAGATCTTTTGCATGCAAAAATCCGGGCTTATTCCCTTGATATCATCTATGGTCCACCCAATAGAACTCTTATGCTCCCGTAGCACTCTTAACAGCTTTTCTACCTGCAAGTCAGATAACAGGGAAGAAATAATCACAGGTAAAGTGTCAGACTGTCCCAAATAGGCATAACGAAGATGAGCAGGTAAAGGATTGAGCTCAAGCTTAGGCGCCTCTTCAATAGATGGCTTGGGTGGCGGCCCTAGCGGTCTATCTAGAGGCTCAAACTTGGGAAACCCCATAATAAAATCACAAGAGCAGTCCAAAAGCTGCAACATCTCCTCTATATCAGCATCTTCACTAGTTTCTTCTCCCAACATCAGTGCTCGCTGTAAATCATCATTAACATTATCAGCTGGATCCCTCGACTTCTCCTCCGGGTGATTCACTGTAATCATGGACAACTCTTCATGATGGTTAGGCATTTTTAGAGCCTTATACACATTAAAAACTGCTTCCTGATCATCCACCTTCATTGTCATTTTTCCCTTTCGGACATGGATCACAGCATCACCAGTGGCTAAGAAAGGTCGTCCCAAGATAATAGGAACTTCCTTATCTTCCTCATCATCCAGGATGACAAAATCAATGGGCAAAATAAATTGACCAATTTGAACCAATACATCCTAAATCACCCCCTCAGGATACGTCGTAGACTGATCAGCTAACTGAAGTGAGACCGTTGTTGGCTTTGGAGTAGCGAGACCCAGTTGGTTGCACATAGACAATGACATAAGATTTATGCTAGCCCCTAGATCACAGAGGGCTCGGCCAACTGCTATGTTGCCAACACGAATAGGAATGGTGAAACTACTTGGATCCTTCAGCTTTTGAGGGAGTTTGTTCTGAACCCTGGATGTGCACTCTTCAGTAAGTGCCACAGTTTCAAATTCATTGAGTTTCCTCTTTGATGACACTATGTCTTTGATGTACTTGGCAGACTTTGGAATTCCTCGGAGCACATCCACCAATGGAATATTGATGCTAGTCTGACTGAGTATGCCCAAGATCTTTGTAACTACGGGAACCTGCAGATTCTTTTGCAACCTTCGAGGGAAAGGAGGTGGTGGTTTAGCAGCAATCACTGTCTCTTGCTTTTCTACCTCCTTCTCGACTTCGACTACTGGCTCAGCTTCTTTTTTCTTTGTCAGAGTGTGACTGCTTTGGCTTCTTTGGCAATTTTTCCAGCTCTGTCCCATTTCTTAATGAAACTGCTTGCACCTGTTCCTTGGGATTTGGATCAGTATTGCTTGGCAATGCACCAAGTGGCCTTTTATTTTGATTGCTAGCAAGTTATCCCATTTATTTTTCTAAAGAGCAAATGGCACTGTCCTGGTTCTGCTGGAGAGTTGTAATCTTCTAATTAAGATCAACAGCCAGTTGTTGTATCATTACCTCTATTTTTGACGTTTCAGACTGTTTATGCTGCGGTGGATTCTGTACTTGCTGAGTATTACCTTGATGTTGTCTACTGCCTTGCCCGCCTTGATTACCGCCCTATGAGAAATTAGGGCGGTTAAAAAAGTTTGGCGGGTAAGTGTTGCCATACTGAGCATTTTGATTGAAGCCCCTACTCTGCTGACCTACGTAATATGCAGACTCTGGGTTGTCCGGGCAAACATTACCTATATGATCAGCTCCACCACACACATCACAGAATGAAGTTGCTTGCACTTGTTGAACCTGGGATGGAGCCTGTGGCTTGCTTACCTGGACTAGTACTGCATCAATTTGCTGCTTAACATAGTGTTGCATTGCTGCCATTTCAGCTCTCATAGCTGTCAGTATATCCACTTCCATCTTTCCACCTAACTTGAGATTTTTGCCTCTGCCTGAGTCACCTTGATAATGCTGACTTCCTTCTAAAATTTTGTTAAGAATGATCTCTAGCTCATCATACTGCTTCTCTAGACTCGGTTCGCCATAATAAGCATCTAGCAAGATTTTACTATGCGATTGGAGTCCCTCAACAAAAATATGTCTGAATACCTCTTTTGATTGACCATGGTGTGGGCAGCTTCTCAACAATGCCTTGAACCTTTCCCATGCTTCACCTATCTCCTCTGATGAACTCTGATTAAATGACACTATCTCACCACTGATTTTGCAGTCTTGCCCGATGGAAAGAATTTGATCAAAAACTTCCTTGCCAATTCATCCCAAGAGTTAATGGAGTTCGGTGGTTGGATCAAGGGCCACTTCTTTGCTTCACCCAGCAAAGTGAATAGGCACATAGTCGGTCGTATATATTCATCCGAAACAACAACATATTGTAAGTGTCGCCGATCTCTAGGAAATTCTGCATGTGCTGTTAAGGATCTTCATGTGATAAACCCGCGAACTGATCATTAGACTGGAAGAGTCGGATCATACTGTCTTTCAGCTTAAATTTACCAGTAATGTTGGGCCTCACAATAGCTTTGGCCATGTTATCAAGAGTGTGTCTGGCCATATCCAATATGGCGCAGTTTTGATTTTCAGCCATCTCTGCAGGTTCAGAAATAAGAGCTTTCTCTAGCTTTGCTTTGAGTCTGGCCTCCTTCCTTAGCCTGTGAAAAAGTCTTCCAGGTTCAGGTTCAAAAGTGTAGAGTTTATCACCACTCTTGCTCCTTTGCATTCAAGCCAAAACCTGAGACAACCAAAGACAACTAAAATAAAAATTAATCTTGAACAAATAACAAATAAAAGTTAATCTAGAAACTAATTAAATCTTAGTCTCCGGCAATGGCGCCAAAAACTTATCGCTCCAAACGCACACGCAAGTATACGCGGTCGATCAAGTAATAAAGTGATAAGAAAAGTATCGTTCCCACGAGGACTATCGATTAACTATTGACTAGACGAACTTTAATCCAAATATTGTTCAAGAGAGTTCAACCAAATTTAGAGTGTGTTTACTTAAACTAATTAACTAAAAGTAAATGAAGTAAAATTGAATGCAAGATAATTTAAGGGTTTTAGATATCAGTGAAAAAAAAAATTCCAGGATTATGGGACGTTCACCAATCCAGTTGCACTCTTCCGCTGATTGAATTAACTTTATTTATCTGAGTTGCTAATCACAGGGTTGATTATACTAACAGGGCTCTTTCGGTACCCTGTTCACCTATTCAAGCTAACTTAACGCCTATATGTCTATGGATTTAGAGTTAACAAGAACGCATGTGCTTCTCCTGTATACTGACTAAGCGTGACTGTTAGGTATATTTCTATCCTAACTGCAAAACCATTCCCCGATGCCCAGGTTCAGGAACACGCTTTATTTAATTCTATTGCAACCTACGGTTCCCACTTTCGAGTTCAACCTTAGGTTCGCAGATAGTACTCAACAACTTGCCAGGAAATCAAGTAATTCAGAGCAGAATTAAATAAACAACTCAATCTGATAAATTTAATGGATTTCAATCAACTTCAGAGTACAACTTTCATGGCAAACCCATAACCCTAGAATAATAGAGTTTAGCTACTCATAGACAAGATAGCTTTCTCACAAAATAATCCAAAAGTCATGAAACAATCAAGAGGAAAGAAGATTTACAACTCAAGTGATGAATCTCTTATGCTCTAGCCTCTACTATCATTCTTGCCTCCAAAACTATGTAATAAAAGGTCTAATCATATGTTTACAAGGGTTTAAATATGGAATAGTAATAAAAACTAGCGCCTAGGCTAGTCCAAACTCGGGTAGGAAAGCTCCCTGTCGTACAGCAGCCCATACAATGTAAGAATCCTTGTATGCTTAATTGTCAGGTCTCACACCTTCTCATATAATGTACACTTGTTGTAAGGTTCTTACAAGGAGCTTACAAAGCTCCTAGTCTGCTGATTTTTTACACCAGAATTCTTCATTTTTCTACTTCAATTTTTTGACTCCGACCTTCTCCACAAAATGTAGCCATCTAGCTCCAAATTCCACCAATTCGTACCTAAGCCATTCAAATACACCAAGTTAAAATCATGTCATAAATTAGCATTGTTGGGAATGTATTGCTATGAAAACCACCTAAAGGTGTTAAATGCCATTGCTAAAAATATAGGAAATATGCCCAACATCAATGTACACTTCAAAAATTACAATATTGTACTTCATCGAGACTCTTCAGCTCTTTACCCATCTTGAAAAGACGCCTTGTCCTCAGGGCGTAAAGAATAGAAGTGGACACCAAGCAAGTCATAGTCCTTCCAATTAGCTTCTTCAATACGATGATGATGCCATTGGATAAGAAATTCTAGAGTTTAAACCCCATATTCTTTCACCTAGCGGTGCGACGAGACATTTTCAGGTTCTAATGTGTTTCAGCTCACCCAAGAGTGGAAAGGGAGGATGCGATAGAATTTTATAATAACCACACATTGGATGAAGAAATGAAACATGAAAATTGGATGGACCTTTTTTATGATGCTGCAATTCATAAGCAACATGACAAACTTTGCGAAATATTTGCACAAGCCAAGATAGAAAGGAGACCGTATTTGTACAAGCCAAGGTAGAAAGGAGACCGCTTTTCATTAAGCCGTTTGACTAAAATCTTTTTTCTGACAAGTTTGTAAACAAAGAAAAGATTTGTCACACACATTAAAATGTAAGTCACGACACTGGGGTATTAGGCTGGAGATTTTATTCGAGATTGAGCATAAAAAAGATTGGAGCCTAACGACGTTAACATCTGGTCTCACTCCACAAGTTGTTCAAGGTCATAAATTCAGTTTTCCACGAACAAAGGGTTGCAAGGTTGGTGGCTCCCTCCCAGATACAATTTCGAAAAGAGTTGTATTGGCTGAAGAATGGTAGGAAGTGCTGAAAGAATATTCTGCCCAAAGTTGAAATTTGAACCATGAATCATGAATTAGGCTTTTCATGAGAAAAACAAAGCAAGTAGGTTTCAAGGCACTGGTTGACAACCTTCGCTTTCCCATCAGATTGGGGATCATATGAAGTATCCATATGAAGACGAGTACCACTAAGGCGGAGAAGTTCCTGCCAAAATGCACTTAAAAAGACTACATCACGATCCGTAAGAGTAGAATGAGGTACACTATGCAACATGATAATATATGTACTCACACACTAAATCCCCACAATTTTCATAGAGATAGAATAGGTGGGGGGTTACCTTGCACCCACAAATGTGTGATACTTAATTCGACTATGAGAATGACAGCTCATGATCAAAGTTCAAAACAAATATCCAAAATAAATGAAAAAATAGGTCGAAATCCGCACCATCAGTAAAAATAAACACAGAAGCAATGAGTTTGCAAGAACCACATAAACCTAATTTCACATAATAAGCCTTTGATACTCAAGAGAAACCGAATGTGGTGATTTACATTCCTCAGTTCACTTTCACATATCTTTTAGAAGCTAGTCTCTAGGAGCAATGATGATCTCATTCGTCTCCCTCTATAAACCGGCCAACCACCCCTCTATTCTTTTGAACCGGAAAAAAGGGAAAAAAATGATAAAGATAAAAGAGACATTCAAGGAAAGGAGAAGCTTGTTCAACCTTCTGTCATGACGAATCTTGACTTCAAAGCACAAGCTACTTATAGAACAGGATATGCAATTAGGGAAACATAGGTAAGTCTTGCATTACAGAAATGGAAATAACACTAGTACAACACGGTGGACATTTAGAACCAGGAAAAACCTGTGCTTCATCTTTATGATACTTGCAACCAAGAGGGGGTGGATTAGTTGTTCCTGACATCAGCTTCACTTCAAGTCATCAGTTACGCAACTGTCATTCACCAGAGCTTCTGCATCCTTCATTCTTGTTTTGTCCTTGGTTGGTTTTGTGAAAGGGGACAAACAAGGCTTTCAATGTAAATCACTGTGTTATAACAACAACCAGTGTTATTAGCCTCTACATATCTGATCGAGTCATCATTTAGATGGTATATCACATATTTTGATCCAAATACAAGCAGAATATCTCCTTCATTTGACAAGCAACGAAGTTGAATAAGGAAACGATCATTTTTAAAATCATTAGGATAATCAATGGTATGCATTTTTGTCCAAGAATCTCTAATTCCATACTCCTTCATAATCCACATATCTAGATGAGATCTTGGATACCGACAAAACATAGACAGGTTATTTCCCATGAATTCCAACGTGAACTTGCCATATTCTTTTCCATAGGAGGACAGCTCTAGCTTTCCCCATTTCTCATCAGCCAAATCAAAAGAAATGATGTTCTAGTCGTCATGCAAACTAAGATCAGTTCCATAAGCCCAATGAAGTTTCCCATTTACAAACTTACAAAGACTAAGAAAATGCACCTCTTCGTGAACTTCTAGAAGATAATGGATGCTTCTCCAAGAATCACTCATTAGACTGTAGCATTGACCTCAGGATTATGCCAACGGCCAATAGTATAACAACCAAACACTACCTTACAATCGTCATGGATCTCATCATATCCAACACCATATAAGAAAGGGTTAGCATCCGTCAAATGAGCATTAAAATCAGGCAATTTCTTGTACTTTCTGATTGATGGATTCTTAAAAAACTGAACAAATTATTGTGATTTCTGGAAACAAATCGTGTATTCTAGTTTCTCATATCTGATAGTAAAGCCACACATCGTATTTATACAAGGATAGTTCTGAGGGTCCTAAACGTATACAGCAACAAGGTAGAAGACTTTGTACACACTTGAACTAATCTACACAAAATCCTAGATCAACTTAAATAGCATTGTGAATATCCACATACTAACACCAAACTCATGTCAAATCTGGACTCATCAACATGCATTATTGACGAGTTAATCTCAATACTCTACCTCAAGTTGACGCATGAGATCTTGAAATGCCCAGCTTTCCTATCAATGCAAGGAAACTATCAACACCCAATGCTTTGGTGAAGACATCTGCGGGCTGCTTTTTTGTGGAGATGGAAGCGGTAACAATATCTTTTCGTAGAAGATGTTGACGAACAAAGTGACAATGTCACGACCCAAAATCTGGATCCGTGATGGCACCTAAACGATATTGCCTAGGCGAACCAACAGAAACAAAAATGCGGAAATAAACTGAAAGAAGAGAAACATGATGAAATATATATATATATATATATATATATATATATAATTGGAATCCAAAAGAAGGTAGACACCCCTGTCTACTATACCCAACAAACACCAATGGAGCATCTATAGAGTGACTCAATCGAAATAAAATACAACAGAAGTGAAGTGGAGTCTATCTCTATACAACACTGGCGGTACGCCACCGTGGACTGTACGGTTGCCTCACCTCAACAAAATAATACAGCAGCCTCGAACGGTCGCTACTGTATCGATGGCTATCTAGAAGAAGTACCTGCACATGTGGCAGAGTAAGTTATGAGCCGAAGCCCAGTAAGATCACTGACAGGCCCGCTAAATCACCCTTGCGGGACAAGTCGCAAACATGCATCGCAAGCAACTAAGCACGTCGTTTCTATGTAAATAAATAGCGCAGTCGCACATATTCACAATATAATTATCCAAGTATATATAATTATATATATATATATATATATATCCATACGTATGTACCTATGTACATACAGATAGCATATGTCACATACACATTAAGTAAGCCAGTAGTCTCAGAATATCATACACAAGTCAAAGAGGATTATGCCCACCCAACGTAAGGCCTAGATCAATCAAACAGTGGTTTGGAGGTCCAATCTCTACTCCCACGCCGACTAACCTAAACCTACGGTAGGCTAGCAACACCGCCAACGGACATAGGCAACAATACATTCATCACTCAATATCAGCACGCACCCTGTGCGGCTCCGTCTATAGGCCATAACGCCATTGTCAACATAAACAACATACCAGTGACCCGTAGTCACTGTCTCAATCATAAGGAGGTAGACCAATGACCCGTAGTCATTGTCTCATCTCATCTATATACGACCACACCACACCCCCTATCAAGTGTGTCGTGTCTCAACAATCTAGTGACCACACCACACCCCCTGTCAAGTGTGTCACATCTCAAATATCTAGTGACCACACCACACCCCCTGTCAAGTGTGTCACATCTCAATAATCAAGTGTCCACACCACACCCCCTGTCAAGTGGGACACATCTCATAGTATAGGCGACACCACACCCCCTGTCAAGTGTCCCTCTAACAGTATTAATATCCACGACATTAATAGCAATAACAGAAATAATAACAGAAATATTAATAACGATAATATTACACAGTCACTGTAACCAAGATTGGTTATGCTAGCTCAATGTAAAGCGGAGGTTAACCCGACGACGGTTTGGAGGTACAATCCCTACTCCCGTGTCGTCTAACCAAAGGTTACGAGGAGTCAGCACTACACAACCCGTCATGATAACCATACAAGTACCAAATTCGTACATAAGCCGGCAGAAACCTCGGCAAGACATAATCAATGATATGCCGGCAACATCCTCGGCCATATCCCCAGGTCCTTGCTATCTAATCATGACATAGCAAGCAATCCCACAATATAAGTCATCGCTATCTCAATGTAGCGTCTAGACCGGCACATACCTCGGTCAACTCATGTACTCACTATTTATGATCAAATAATAGTAAGCAATCCCACAATATAATTAATCGCTATCTCAATATAGCGTCTAGACCGGCACATACCTCGGTCAACTCATGTCTTTACTATTCATATTTAATTAATAGTAATATACCTAGCCAACGCTAGTCAATTCATATTTAACACATAGCCCTAAGCTAATCACACAAGAATACCCGAAGCGTACTAGCATGCTGGACGTATCCACAAGCAAAGTAGAGGTCAAGTCTCACTTACCTCGAATTCCGGTTCAAAGCTAGGAAGCAAATCTCCTTTCATGCTCTTCTTGTCCTCGGGGAACTTTCCTCTAAGTCTATCAAGACAATATAGCACTCATTAGTGCTCAATTATAAGCAATTAAGCTTCTAAGCATTTTAGGGTAAAATTACCAAAATACCCTCGGGTGGGACCGAGCCCAAAATTAATAAAATATACATTTCCGGACTCCCCACACTCCCGTGAGTCCAAATATGCAATTAGATTTCTCATACGAGCCTTGCTCGTTGATTTTCCCCAAATCTTAAAATTTAGGATTCTAACTCATTTCCTATGAATCAAGCTTTGATTCTCATGATATATGATATGAAATGAGTTATGGAGGCTTACCTTATGATTATACACGTTTTGAACCTTCCAAAATCGCCTCCAAATCGCCTCCTTTGAATAAAAATTCGGTTTCCCGAAATCTGTCCCGAAATGACCCCTTTTATAGCAGTTTTTACCACTGTAACAGCCTCTGTTCCAATAATCATAACTTTTGATAGGAATGTCCAAATAACCTAAAACTGGTGCCATTAGAACCACAACTCAAAGGGATACAACTTTCATGTTTTGAGTGTTTCCTAATTCCTTACGGATTGGCCGGAAATATGCCATATTTCCGGCTGCTCGCAACAGAAACAGTAGCAGAAAACAGCAGAAAAATCCGAACTGTTTTGGGTCCAAACGGGACCCTACGAAGCTCGGAATGACCCCAAATTTTGTACACAAGTCATAAAATACTTGTGTGACATGCTCGTCAAGACGGAACTCAATTCGGACCTCCAGAACTCAAAAAGTGGGTCCCACGGCAAAGGTTCAATTTTCGACTTTCGCCAAAATAGCGAAATTTAACCAAACGACCTCGGAATCCAATTTCGAAAGTTGCTACAAGTCACATATGACTATACGAACCTAACGGAACTTTCGGATCTCTCATCGGAGCTCATTTGCTCAAATCGAGCTCGGAAACCTCTTTTAACTCTTTTAAACTTCCGAAACGGGGACTTTATCAAAAGTCCTATCAAACGAGGTCCGTTTTCAATTTTGAAGGTTGCTACATATCATAAATGACGAGACGGACCTAACGGTGTGCTCGGATTTTCCATCGGGGTTCGTTTACTCAAAACGACCTATCGAAACCCCAAATTCCTTTCCGGAATTTCATAAACGGATCCTTTTCTCGAAAACCTATCAAACGGACTCCGTTTCGACTCAGATTTCACAGACGGGTCATAAATGACCTAACGGAGCTTTTGGGACTATTGACACGCAAATCGAGGTCCTGGATCCCGTAACGACTATTTGAGGGTCGTTACAGACAATCAATGTCAATATGCTTAGTTCGTTCATGAAAAACAGGATTAGCTGTTATATGCAAGGCAGCTTGATTGTCACAAAAAAGAACCGTAGGCGCTCTTGGCTCAACATTTAATTCTTTCAGTAGCCTATGTAACCAAAGTATCTCACTTGTAGTATTACCCATCGCTCTATATTCTACTTCGGCGGAAGATCGAGACACAATTGTTTGCTTCTTTGACCTTCATGAGATTGGTGATCCACCAAGAAAGGTGACGTACCCTGTTGTGGACCTCCTCGTTATGGGACAACCTGCCCAATCTACATCACTAAATGCCCTTAATTCAGGTTGTGTTTTGGATGGCAGGAAGATACCATGTCCCGGCGTTCTTTTGAGATATCGAACCATACGTAATGCTGCCTCCATGTGCCTTCTTCTTGGATTATGCATGAACTAACTAAGTATTTGTACTTCGTGACAGATATCTGCCCTCATTATGGTCAAGTATAACAGCCTCCCTACTATTCTTTTGTATGTGCTAGGATCCTCCAGTAAATCACTTTCATCAAAACCTAAGGAATGATTTTGTTCAAGTGTGTGGATGTTGGCTTCGCTCCTAACATTCTTGTCTCCATCATTATATCCAGTGTATATTTCCGTTGATTTAGAATGAATCCAGCCTCTGACCGTGCCACTTTTATGCCCAAAAAATACTTTAACCTTCCCAAATCTTTGATGTAAAAGCTTTTTTCAAGTGATCCTTCAACGCTTGTATTTTCTCAGCTACATTTCCTGCCACTATTACATCATCTACATATATTAGTGCTGCCACGAATTGGTAACTATTCTTGTATGTGAAGAGTGAATGATCACTTGCTGACTGCTCAAAGCCAATGCTTGTGAGTGAGGCAGTGAATTTTTGGTACCAATTTCTTGAAGCTTGTCGTAAGCCATATATGGATTTTCTAAGTCTACATACCTTATTCTCCCCCGATTGTGCAAAGCCTTGTGGAATTCTAATATATACTTCCTCCTCCAAGTCGTCGCGAAAAAAATGCATTGTTCATATCTAATTGGTGAACATCCCAATTCTTTATTGCAGCAACGGCCAATAAGCAACAAACTGTGACTAACTTTACTACTGGTGCATACGTCTTGTGGAAATCCTCTCCCCCTACTTGTGTGAAGCCTTTAGCTACTGGTCGTGCCTTATAATGTTCAACGGTCCCATCAGTCTTGTATTTCACACGATACACCCATTTTGAGTCCACCATTTTCTTTCCAGGTGGTAATTCTTCAAGTGTCCATGTGTTATTCTGCTCTAATGCCTGAATTTCTCCCATCATGGCCTCTCTCCAATGCTTACTCTTGACTGCATGTGAAAAAGACTTTGTCTCATCAATAGTACTGATGGCTGTCAAAAAAGCTTTATGGTTAGTTGAAAACTTTTCATAACTAAAAAATTTAGATATAGGGTATACCGTTGAGTTGGCCGATGCTGGAGGTGGGTCCTTGGAGGTGAGAGAGGGCGGTAAAGTGTATTCATATTGTGAAAGCTTTCTTGAGATTTCTTTGTTTTTGTTTTTGTCTGCCAGTTTGTGTCTCAATTTCACCTTGCTCATTTCGATCAGGTGGCAATATATTACCTTCGGAATCAGTTGACCAGACTCCATCAAAATGTTCCTCTTGCCTATTGATCTAGATGGTACTCTCTATTTCATTCCCTTGCTCTTTATTTTCTCTGTTTCCAATGTTGAGGCTACTAACCATCTGCGTGAGTGCATCGTGCAATTCGATTCCTAATTCCTTAACAGCAGTGGGCAGACCATTCCTTGCACCATCTATTTTTTCTTGATTTGTGCTAGCATAAGGAAATGAGGTTTCATAAAATACAACATCACGTGACACTATTGTTTCATTCGACTCGGGATCATAAACTCTATAGCCCTTTTGGCCTACTGGATATCCAACAAAAATGCCCCTTTGTGATCTAGCTTCGAATTTATCATTTAACTTCTTTGTGTAATAACACAAGAATCCAAAAGTTCTCAAGTAGTCGTACTTAGGTTCCTTACCTATCAAAACTTCAAACGATGTTTTATTTCTAAGCATCTTTTTAGGCATTCTATTAATTAAATAGACGGCCGTGAGTATGCATTCTCCCCAAAAATTAATGGGTAAATATGAGTAGAATCTCAATCCTTTTGCAACTTCAAGTATATGACGGTGTTTTCGCTCAATCACCCCCATTTTTTTTGGGGTATTCACGCAACTAGTATGTCTTTCAATTCCATGTTCAGAGTAATATGTTAATAAATCTTTGTGATTGAATTCTACTCCATTGTCACTTCTAATCATTTTAACACCATTCTTGAAGTTGTTCTTTACCCAGTTGCAAAAATATATCAAATATGATTTTGTGTCTGATTTTCTTTGCATACGATATATCCAATTGGCTCGACTGAAATTATCAGCTATTGTCAAAAAATACGTTGCATTTGATTTCGAAGGCGTGTTATAAGGTCCCATATATCACAATGTATCAAACCAAATGCACATTTAATTCTAGTATCACTAATTGGGAAAGGTAACCTAGTCTGTTTAGCTCTACGACAAGCATCACATATAAAATCACACTCTACTCTAACCTAAGATAATTGAGGTATACAAGACATTCGTTCAATCGGCAAGTGACCCAATCTATGATGCCATATTTGAGTCTGATCCTGCTTCTTGTTCGTGTATGCATGTCCCTCTCTCATCTTCTTCAAGTAATATAAGCCTCCTTTTGTTTTACCCACTCCAATCAGCCTCCTCGAAGGTAATTTCTGTATCAAACACAAATCAGAGGTGAAGGTTAGGATACAATTCCAATCTTTTGTCAGCTTGCTCGTTGAAATTAAGTTAAAATAAAATTATGGAGCATAGAGCACTCCTTCTAACGTCAAGTTATCCCAAAGATTAATTTGACCAACTGCCTCAACTATTACTTCCTTCCTGTTAGGAATTTTAATTGGTGGCAGTGATACATTATCAATTTTATTACGCAACCAATCACCAGTACAAGTGATATGATCAATCGCTCCTGTATCAATAATCCAAGTGGAGGTGGAATTTGCCTTACCAGACAAGTTTGCAACATGGTTGCTACCTGTTTGCCCATCTAGCAATTTCAGCAACTGTCTATACTGATTGTGACCAAGACCTGGTATTGAAGATGTTATTTCATTGTCATACCCGATTTTGGACTCAACTCGAGGCGAGTCGGGTTTCGAATTTGACTGGGTAACTCGTTTGAGTTTAAGTATTGGAGTCGCCACCTAATATAATTTCTAAGACGTATTAGGTCACCTATTTTGTTTCTAGCTAATTTTATAATTAACTCGGAAACTTAGTCTACGAACCAGAAATTCTAGGTAAGAGGTTCAAGTTAGCTCGAGAGGAAGGGGTTAGGCACCTCTCAAGCTTCACCAAATGTGGTTACCGACTGGACTTATAATTGGGATTCTAAGAAGTATAAATGAATAAATAACTAACTAAAAATAGGCGAATAATCAAATAGTCATTTATATACATATAATAATGAAAAAATATTTAAATTTACGAATTGGTTTTTTCCAAAGGTACCTCGCAATAAAAAACGAAAAGTAGTTAGTGCGAAAATTAATAAGGATGAGATTAATGATAATAATAGTGATGAAAACAAAATGATAATAATAACATTAAAGATAATCATAATAAAAGGTTATTTTCTTTAATTGTTTTCTTCCAAATTGTCTTCCATCCAAGTTTTCTCGCAAAAACATAAGAAAAAGAGTTAGTAAAAAATAATAACAGTAATAAGAATAATAATGATAACAATAATAATAATAATAATAATAATAATAATAATAATAATAATAATAATAGTTTTAAAATAAAGGGGAAAGAGATTTTTGAAAGTGTCGGCTCAGGTATGTGTGAATCGACTAAGAGATTAGGGACGTCGGTACGGCTGCGAACACGTCGGCCGGTCGTGTTGCCATGCCAAGTGGCGGTCCCACCACTCCATAACGGCTCACACACATCATCATAGCCTTTTTAGGGACTCGGAGAATGTAACGGGACAGATTTTTAGGCCTCCAAACATCCTTGCCCTAAGTGCAATATTAGTTCAAATAAAGCCTCAAATCCAATTTAATTATTGAATTATTTTCATCGGCCATAAATAGTGTAACGTCCGTCAATTCATTGTATATCCGTCAATTCCATGTGTAGGCCTCAAATTGCAATATTTTCATAGGCCTTCTTAACACATTACTTGGTAAAAAGTAACCAAGCCACTGAAGCCATGTCGGGGACCTGTAAATGTTTCCAAAGAAAAGAAACAATCAGTAGCGCCCTGTTCCAATTAGCAAACTTGCAATTCAATGATCAGATAATATAATATAATATAATATAGGAGTTAGGCAGTAACATTCGGTTTAACAAAATCATAGCCACGACTAAATATTGACCTAACACAATTGGTCAGCCGAAAAGAGAAAAAAAGGCACAACTGCACCAAGATACACTTAATTATGGCGACATAAATTATAACAAAAACTCTTGCAAAAAATTAACAGAAGGCAGGGGCAAGTGAAACTCAAAGAACCACAGATTTATAGCCAAAACAACAGTTCAAGAATGATAGTACCCGATTTTATTTCTCCGAGGAGGCAGTGTGAAGCGGAGAAGCGACGGCGACCCTAGAAGCTGGTGGCGCCGCTGCAACTCCCACCTCTACCATCCTTTTTCAATTCCAAACACAGATCAGACAAAGACGACAGAGAACCAAACGAAGTTTCCAGCCGAAGACAAACAACGACACCCATCCCCATTCAACGTTGCGGCATCACCGCTTCATCAGTGGTACCTCTGTATCTGCCGGTCACTCCCTCGTACCCCTACCCCCCCTTTTTTGCTTCATTTTGTATCTCTTTTCCCCAATCCCGATCTCCTCTTTCCCTTGTCTCCGTTAATGATGTGCGTGTGTTTTTCTGTTTGTAAATCTTTCACCTGGCTAACACAGAAAAAAGCACCAGCCGGGTCTCTCTCTTTGTTTCTATATTTATGTGTGGCTGCTCATATAGGGGAGAAAAAGTGGGTTTTTGATGACAGTGATAATATGTATGTGTATTGTGTATTTATGTACTGATGAAGCTTTCTTTTGATGACAGTGATGATATGTATATGTATTGTATTTGTGTGTTATCTGTGTAAGTGTTGATTCTTGAGGGAAAATGGAGGAGATGATAGGGAAGGGGATGAGTTTTTAGAGAAGATGAGTTGGGAAGAAAACCAAAATCAGTGTGGGGTCAGCTAAAAAGATGGTGTAGTATTGTACTGAATTTTTGAGTTGATGTGTAGGGAATGATTGGGGAAGAAGGTCAAGGAGTAGGGAGGCCGATCTGTGGTGTTGAATGTGTATATAGGATAGTTATTGAGAGATTAGGGGGATTTTAGGAGATTGGGGATATGATTTTGGAAATCATGAGAGATTGAGGTTGGAGATTTTGTCAAAAAAAGGTAAGAAATTAATTAGAAAGATTGAGGGTGATGTGATTTAGGGGAATGTGACCACCTTTTGTCTAGGTACAAAGGGGAAGATATATATCTTGATAACAATTTAAGGAGAAGATTTGGGGGGATGAAGTTGGAAAGGAAGACGTATCTAGACTATTATTTGGTCTAGATTCAAGGTAGAATTAGGAAGAAGGTTTGGGATTTAAAAATTCAAATAATAAGGATGTATTTGGTTAGGAAATTTGGCTAGGTTTAGAGTAAAATGTAAATAAATAAAGATAAGTAAAGAATTTTGGGTAGTAATTTTGAAATATGAAGGAATTAATAATAATAAGGAATTTGGACACTTTAATTGGCCAATATTTAACTAAAAGGTGTAAAAATAAAATATAGATATACGTATATTATAAAATGCACAAATAAATATTAAATAAACTCAAATAAATTATTTAAATCTATATAATCACAAATAATTACTAATTTGCACAAATAATCACAAATGGAAATAAACTTGACATGTAGCATAAATGATGTAATTATATAATATAGCCACTAATATTATAAATGTACTAATTTCACAAATAGTCATAGTTTTGATAAATAGCCTAAATGATGCAAAAATTACGTAATATAGCCGCACTTAAGTATATAATATAGAAATAGGGGATAACACACGTAAATGCATGATTTCTAATGCACATTTTGCACATATAGTCACATTGCACCCTTAAGTTGAATTATGCCCAATTTTAGAAAAAGGAGGGACAAAATTGGGTGTCAACAGCTGCCCCTCTTTGCCTGGGGTGATGAAAGAGTCTTCGGGCAAAGATAGTTGACGGAGTAGCCACTTTGTCACGACTGGTGGGCAAAAAGATTGAAAGGCGCAAATGGGAGTTTTGGGGTGTTTTTGGCCGAACCCCGGTCTCTGAGTTGCCTACATATATCGGATTTTACGAGAAACTGGCCGTGTGTAGTTCTAGAATGGCATGTCGCCTGTATGAGATGTTTATGGCGCATGATTTGGAATGTAAAGACTAAACTTATCCAAGTATGTAAAGTTTAGGTTCGTGTATGTTTTGCCTTTTGGCGAGATAAATGGAGGAAGCAAAAGCGCTACCAAAGATGAGTTAACATCAGTAGATCGAGCATGAGAAAAGAGGCTTATAATCATCCTAGTTGTAAAAATGTGGCGCGCTACACACCCATAAAAAGGAATTTATACGTACATAGTTTCCACTTCGTCTCGATAAACGAGTAAACTCGCCTCCAATATTTCCTTGATCGAACTGGGAAGGATTTGAGGAGCGAATTGTATAAATGTGCACGATTCAAATAGATGGGCATGATTAAGCACAAAAACACGCACGAATGACGCAGATAGGCTTGAATAGGAAAAATAGGCATTAGTTGGAAGGAAATGCAAAATGATATCCTAATTCGCAATGAAGGATTAGGCAGATTACTTGTGAGGGCGTGAAATGATCAACTTTTGAGCATATCAGAATTCGACAAAATAGGTATTTGGCAGGTAAGACAAAAGCGTTGTCGAAGCCGAGATAACATTGGTAGACGGAGTGTGGTGAAATAGGCTTGTAAACGTCCTAGTTATGAAGATGTGGTGCATGACACACCCATAAAGAGGGGTTTACATGGGCACACTTCCCACTATAACTCGATAGAGAAGTCATCTTGGCCTCAACATTGTATTGAAGGAACTGAAGAACATTAAGGAGAAAGGCGCACGATTCAAACAGATAGGCACGAATAGGAAGGAACACGGAGCTGGTACTTAATCGACGAGGAAAGATTAGGTAGATCACTGGTGCGAGCATAGGATTGTGGCTTTGAGCGTTTTGGAACTCGGCAAAATAGGTAGCTTGCAGGTGTAGCAAAAGAATTATCTGTAGGATCATGCCTTTTGAATTGGGTTTTGGGATGATGTTTGGTATGTGTGTGAGGTTTTGTGATTACACAATTGGCAGTGATTTTGGTAACAAGTATGAGAGTGGGATGCAGGGGTTTGTCGAGGGATCGGAGAGTCCTTATAGCAAAATCAAGACAAAAATGCAAATTCAGATAAAAAATAAAGATAAAGTAAACTTCCCTGTTGAGTTGAGCTCAACTTTGTCTGGTCCGTTTCCAGGTGCTCAGTGCTAGGGAATGTGTGCCACTCCTCTGGGGATATCCATTTGCCAAGTGCTCCTCCTCAGGAGGTAGTTGCTTTGTCATGCTGAACTGTTGTTGGATCATCTTGCCAGTATGACGCCGGATTGTATGTCCATTGCTTTTCGTCCTTTAGATATATGCTTGTCACGTCGTGCTGCATACTCCTTTCGTATTGAGTTGTGTATCTCTTCATGTAGGGTTGCCTATCATTCTTTCATTTTGGTTGCACACCCTTTATCATGTTGTCTTTTCACCGGGTTGTCTACCCTTTATTATGTTGTCCTTTCAATGGGCTGTCTACCCTCCAGGCTGTCTTCCTCTTACAATATCAAAATTTGTATCGGGCTGTGTACCCTCCGCGGTGTCAGTTTCGACATCGCGTTGTGTACCCTCCATCGGTGCTTCGGGCTGTGTACCCTCCGCAAGGAATGTAAATACAAATCGATATCGGGCTGTGTACCCTCAACCGACGCCTCGAGTTATATGCCCTCGGCTAATTTAAAATACAAATCGATATCGGGTTGTGTACCCTCAACCGACGCCTCAGGTTGCATGCCCTGAGCTGATTTAAAATGCAATTCGATATCGGCTGTGTACCCTCAACCGACGCCTCGGGTTGTATGCCCTCGGCTAATTTAAAATGCAAATCGATATCGGGCTGTGTACCCTCAACCGACGCCTCGGGTTGTATGCCCTCAGCTAATTTAAAATGCAAATCGATATCGGGCTGTGTACCCTCAATCGATGCCTCGGGTTGTATGCCCTCAGCTAATTCAAAATACAAATCGATATTGGGCTGTATACCCTCAATCGACGCCTTGGGTTGTATGCCCTCAGCTAATTTAAAATGCAAATCGATATGGGGCTGTGTACCTTCAATAGACGCCTCGGGTTGTATGCCCTCAGCTAATTTAAAACATAAATCGATATCGAGCTGTGTACCCTCAATCGACGCCTCGGGTTGTATGCCCTCAGCTAATTTAAAATGCATATCGATATCGGGCTGTGTACCCTCAATCGACGCCTCGGGTTGTATGCCCGCAGCTAATGTAAATGACAAATCGATATCAGGATGTGTACCCTCAACCGACACTTTTAGCTGTATGCCCTCAACCGACGCATTGGGTTGTATGCCCTCAGCTAATGTAAATGACAAATCGATATCGGGATGTATACCCTCAACCGACGCTTCGGGCTGTGTACCCTCAGCTAATTTAAAGCACAAAATTTAATGTCGGGCTGTGTACCCTCAGTCGATGTATCAAGAGTAAAGTGCAACAAGTAGAATGATATTGTCATGTCATACAATGTACTAAGGAGGCTATCATGTTGCTCTTGTAAGGAATTTTCTTGAAATTTTTTAGGGGACCTCAAAAATTTCTGCCCCAGTATCCAATTTGCGTCTTTTGGGTATTTTTGAGGGGATCCTCAAAAATTCTGCCCCAGTTTATTGTCTATGACAGATCACCGAGAGAGAGTGGTTGCATTGCACTGAATACCAATGTATTGGCTAGAGTCTGCATTCGTCCTTTAGTATGATGAACAGATGTATTGACAAGTATGTGGATATTTTGCATTCTCAGACTGGGGTTTGATATTTGGATTTTGCTGAATTTGGAAGGTTGTCAAAAATTATTTTTTGTGCTTGATGGATAGGACTTTGTGGAAAGTGTGTTTGTAGCTCGGGAGTTTCAGTTTTCCTTTGTCAATTTTTATTGTACCACCATTTTGCTTTGGGTTAATCAGGCTCTGAACTTTGTGTTTCGGTGCTGGATGTCTTGCGGTGTCATGATATGGAATGTTTGAGTGTAGATCTTGTTGGATCGAATTTAGGAATGGGTATCCGTGGAGTAGTTTGTCTGTTGGTTGCAATGTCATTTGATTGAGCTAAAGGAACAAAGGCATGAGGTTTTGTCTTTTTGTACGTCCATGGTTGGGTTGAGCCTGATAGGGTTGTAGTTGAAAGTCTTGACAATGAGGAGGTTGTTTATTGTGTAAGTTGGATGCAGTGTAAGGCTGTGAGCTTGGTCGTATAGTGATCGAATTTCTTTGTTGTGACTCTCGTGTGAGTGTAATGCAGGTTATATGGCATTGGGATGGTTCAAAGGACTTCGTGGTAGGAGAAAGTATTTTCGGCTTGGCTTGCCGTTTCGGCTTTTCGAGTGCAGATTCTTAACCGATTTTAGTGTTCAAGTGCAAGGCAACATTAACAAAGTGGTGAACTGCACAAAATAGTGTGGGCATGTTAGCAAAGACTTGAAGCAAAAATGACACATGAGCTTAAGAGACTGCCTAGACCATAGATGACGGATTAGCGCTTGAATTTGGAGGTCGTGATGGATCGTATGGATATCACAAGAGATCGCCTAAGTGCTTTGTGTAGCAGTCCAGGCAAGGATTTTTGTCATACGACCGACGCTTGTTTAAGCGGGAGAGGAGGATTTGAATGTCAATGAAAAGTGATAAAGACATTGTGTAAGGAATAGATTGTGTTGTGTGACAGAAAAGGATGTTGGCTTTTATCGAATACCAGGACCCTGAGTGCATTTGTCATCCTTTCCTTCCAAATTTGTCTTGTCATGATGGCTATGTGTCCTCGAAGAGATACTTAGTGTCTTTCGTACTTGTCAACCAATTGTTGCAATATAGTCCTTGCACCAACTCCCCATGTTGGGCAATATCTTATTGTTGATCCGTTGAACTCGATGTAGGTTGGCTATGTATCATGTGTACTCTTAGATTGCTACGTCCTTTTATAATGGTCATCATGAAACTTCATATCACCCCAAAAAAGCTTTACACCAAAAATTGCTCCAGGAAGTCTTTAGGTTTGTTATATAATGATGGCTTTGTCATTGTTTTTTGTCTCCCCTTTACAAGTTGAATCGACTCGCTTGTTTTGGTTGTTGTGCACAAGTATTTGCTACACCTCTGTTTGTCGATATTGCATTCCACTGGCCCTTTGACTGCAATTTCGATCGTGATAGAAATAAGTTGGAAAGTGCTTTGGGTCACAATCATGTATTGTAGGTGGTGTGACTGTGTGGACAGATGCAACAAAATGATCTTTGGATGTTGGTGTCAAAAGGTCTTAAGGTTCCTTTGAGTTTGACCAACATTTTTCTTGCCTTGTCAACTTTCATATTGCTTGATGGAACAATTGAGGTGCTTGGGGCAATAAGCCCGACAGTTTCTCATTTCTCGAACAATTGAGTATAGGCTTTGACTAGTGGGTGTAGTTTCTTTTTGGTCTTTGGTTGTTATCAGGGAGAGGCCTATGAGGGTATAGTAGTGTATTTTAGTAGTTGGATTGAGTGTTTTGCTGGTATGGTAGACGGTTTAGTGCTGGGATGTGGAATATAGGTCGAGTGGGTTGATTGTTGTAAATGGGGTATTTAAGTAGTATATGATGGTAGGGATAAAATGGTAGCGTTGTTTGATAGTAGTGGTTGAAGGTAGGGTCTCAAATGGTTGCGACAAAAGAGACTTCATCTTTCCTCTTTTGAAAAGGCTCGCATTCTCAGGCTGACTAGCTTTATCAGTAGTTTGTAGCACAGTGGAGGTAATGTAGAGATAGGAGAGGGCTGGTGGGAATTACTGTGAAAACTTCCTTATTTTAGAAAATCCCTGACAAATGTACTTGCTTAACCATGTCATTTGCCTTGGTATTCAACTCGAGCCAACATTTTGGTAATACACTTTTGAGTTTGGTAGTGAGTTAGCGATAGTTTGGACATGCGAAAGACTTTACGTACCGGGATTTGATCATGGAGTAGGGAGAGGAGGTGCCTCGATAGGCGATTGAATTTGGAGAAAGAATTCCTTTAGAGACCTAAAGCAACAGACAAATTCATGCAATGCACACATCAAATAAGAAATGCAACCTATAATATGAAGGATCGTTTTACGCACGATGATTTTGAAAATACTTTATGCCACATGTATCATTTCGTTGTGCTAACAAAATGCGAAGTTTAAAAGATAATATTGCATTTATTAGCTTTTATTACATTGGCTGATATTGAAACAGGACAAAAGGTGGAAAACAATGATTGACACGACCCGAATTCTCGGTTAGGCCGTGCGGGCACCCGACCACCTCTCCTAAATCTATCGGGCGAACCCTATTGTCTGAATCGATATAAATTGTGAAGAATTTACTTGAATGAAAATGAACCAAACTTTAACAACATAAGATAACTCCCAAGGATAGACAAATACACAACCTGTCTGAACAATACAAATAACTACCCAGAAAACACAGTTTTAAAGGTTTCCAGATCAGACATCTAAGAAGGCCAAAAGATATACACACCTCCCGAAGGGAGCAAAAGTAAGGAAAACTGTAATATCTAAAGTTGGTGGCCGCATTGAACAGGATGGCTCACCGTAGACAGCTAAGAACGTACTAGTCCTCAATCACGGTGCGACTGGCTGGGTCCTGGTGCAGAATCTGTAAAGAAAACACAAGGACAAATAGGGGGTGAGTCATGAGGACTCAATAAGTGTGAACAAACTAGCAACCTCGAAAAATAGATACGCTAGTAAGGGAAACGGAACAAGACAACAATCAAAAAATAAGTAATGCACATATAAGCAGAACAGTATTCATGTACAAAAACTACACAATAGTATGAAATGAAATGGAATGGGATGAAATGAAATAAAATGAAATGAGATGAAATGAAATGAGATTCAAAGGGTCACATGTGCCCATAATCCCATCCCGAAGCGGAATACTCCTGCATTCGAGGGGAATCCAATCTGCTAACCAACTGGAGGGGAATACTCCTGCTCCTGGGGCGGAATACTCATGCACCCGATATAATATAAAACAAAACCAGATGCGGGATACTCCTGCACTCAGTATGATATGCAATGTAATGCATATGAATGCAATGTGACGCAATAATAACCCTTCACCGGCACAGGACTCTCATCGAGAGCCGGGAAGCAAATGCCAACTCCAAGCCAAAGTACAATACTCAGATTCCCAATGCAATAGCAATAACATGACATAATATATAATATAGAATGTAAATCCAAAGCTAAGGCGTAATGAGTATGCCTATCGGCAGCTACACACGTACGGAACACGTGGTAGAAAATCCACGAGGCCAAGTGCCTCCAAAGAAATGGATATAAACACTTACCGTATTCCAAAGCTAGCTCTGTTACTCAACCACTGTTTTTTTCCTTTGGATTAATTGCCAAATGATCCCGCTCTATTCAATAAGCAGAAAAATTATATCAAATAAAGCTAAAGGCTTCATTCCTTATGTCTTAGGGCAATCCAGTTAGGAACCTAATACCCTATTCGCATACGCAATACGCAGGCCAGGCCTATATACATGGTTCAAAGTCCCACAACAAAACCCTAAATAAATTATATTTATATTGCCCATAACTCACTGAGTACGAATATATAATCATTTCCATCATCGGGGTCCAATTGACCCTTTAAACTATCAATTTATGTTATTAGGGCGATGCCTAATATCTCTATTTTTATCGTAAAAATATATTCAAACACAGGAATAAGCTAAGATAATGAGTTAACATCATTACCTGGAGATTTGGGGTAGAAATTCCACTATTTTTCCACTCCTTTTTCCCTTTTTCCCCCTTTTCTTTTCTAATTTTTCTTCTCTGTGTTTCGTTGCAATGTTTCTGTTGTATATCCTAATACATTCTGCTAGGGGGATTAAATCCCCTAGCCACCGACTTTTTCCAATTTTTTATTATTATTATTATTTTATAATAAATTCGCTACGACGATTAAAATTGAAATGGAACCCTACAGAAGTCGAAATGATCCCAAATTTTTCAAGTAAGCTATACAAATATATGTAACATACTCGCGAAGACGGATCTCAAATCGGACTCCCGAAACTCAAGATGTGAATTTAAAGGAAAAAGGTCAAATTATTTAACTTTCGGCAGTTTAGCGGAAACTAGCCGAACAACATAGAAATTCACTTTCGAAAAATCACAAAAGTCACAAATAATCATACGAACCTAACGGCGCTTTCAGATTTCGAATCGGAGCTCATTTGCCCAAACCGAGCTCAAAAATCTCTTTTTAATAATAAAAACTGAAACCTTCTTCCGATGCATACCAAACGAGGTCTGATTTAGCTCAAATTTTACAGACAGGTCCTAATGGACCTTACGAATATTTTAAAATTATCAGCACACCAATCGGAGTCCTAACTTCCGAAACGACTGACCGAGGTCGTTTCATTCTCCTCCACTTAGACTCTCGTTCGTCCTCGAACGAGCAAGAGTCTAAAATAGATTTCACACCTCTAATAAGAATGCTCACACGAATTTTCAATGACATTTACTACGAAACCAAAATCATATACAATGATTAGAACTTTTAGGCTTTAAAGATCAAGTTCGAACCTGAATCGTCGAAGAGGTAAGGATACCTCTTACGCATACTGGATTCAAGCTCCCAAGTGTCCTCCTCATGAGGACGATTATTCTATCGCACTCGAACCATCGGAATCTGCTTCGAACGAAGTTTCTGGACATCACGCGCAACTATAGCAACTGGAAACTCCTCGTAGGCCAGATTCACATCTAGCTAAGCAGGGTCTAATTCGATCACTTCGGAAGGATCTCGGATACACTTCTGGAGCATCGATAGATGGAAAACTGGGTGAACTAGCATAGAAGCTGGCAAGTCGAGCCGATAAGCTACCTTACCAATACGCTTCTCAATACGAAAAGGGCCAATGAACCTGAGACTAAGCTTTCCTTTCCTACCAAATCTCTTTACACCTCGCATCGGTGACACTTTCAGAAATACCATGTCCCCGACCTCGAACTCTAACTCTCGGCTCCTCCAGTTCGAATATGAAATCTGCCTACTCTGGGCGGTCCGTAAACGATCCTGAATAACACGAACAACATCAAGAGTCTGACGAACCATATCTGAACTCATCACCTCGACATCTCGAGACTCAAACCAGCCAATAGGAGAACGACATCGATGACCGTATAAGGCCTCAAATGGTGCCATCTGAATAGAAGACTAATAGCTATTACTATAAGAGAACTCTGCTAACGCCAAATGATCATCCCAGTAACCCCCGAAGTCTAGTGCACAAGCTCTCAACATGTCCTTCAGAATTTGAATAACCCGCTCGGACTGACCGTCAGTCTGAGGATGGAATGGTGTGCTAAGCTGCACCTGGGTCCCCAACTCTCTCTGAAAAGACTGCCAGAACTGAGAAGTAAACTGGGAACCACGATCGGAGATAATAGATACATGAGTACCATGTAGCCTAACCACCTGCTCAATGAAAATCTGCGCCAATCTCGGAGCTGAATCAGTAGTCTTTATAGGGATAAAGTGAGCTGATTTAGTCAGTATGTCGACAATGACGCAGACTGAATCGTGGTGCCGCAGGGTCTTTGGCAGACCAACTATAAAATCCATCGTGATGTGCTCCCACTTCCACTCGGGAATGGGCAATGCTTGAGCTAACCCTGCTGGTCTCCGGTGCTCGAACTTAACCTGCTGACAGTTCAAGCAACGAGATACATAATCAAATACATCTTTCTTCATCCCCTTCCACCAATATAACTCTCGGAGATCCTGATACATTTTTGTAATACCAGGATGAATAGAATAGCGCGAGCTATGAGCTTCACCGAGCACTGACTGCCTCAAATCTCCAATATCAGGAACACAGAGTCGACCATTAAACCGAAGAATTCCATCTGAATCAAGCTTGAAGGAGGGAACTCCTCCACTTAGGACACGACCACGCAACTCCTGCAGATGAGGATCCTCGAACTGTCTTCCCTTAATCTGACTGACTAAGGAAGACTGAGCTGCAATACACGCTAAGACTCGACTGGAGTCTGGGAGAAGAAATCTCACGCCAAATTCGCCAAGGGACTGCAATTCTCGAGCCAATGGTTTCATATCAGCATAAAGAAAAGCCATGCTGCCCATGGACTTCCTGCTCAAAGCATCTGCTACCACGTTCGCCTTCTCAGGATGATAATGGATAGTGAGATCATAATCTTTAATCAATTCAAGCCACCTCCGCTGTCGGCCGTTAAGATCTTTCTGAGAGAGAAGATACTGCAAACTCTTATGATCCGTATACACCTCACAAGGCTCGCCATAAAGGTAATGCCTCCATATCTTCAAAGCAAAGACCACAGCTGCCAATTCTAAATCGTGAGTCGGATAATTCTTCTCATTCGGCTTTAACTGTCTGGAAGCATAAGCAATTACCTTCCTGTGCTGCATAAGAACACAACCAAGGCCCACATGAGATGCATCACAATAAACTACGAATGCACCGGTGCCCGAAGGAAGAGATAACACTGGAGCTGAAGTCAATAAGGCCTTAAGCTTCTGGAAGCTGGCCTCACACTCATCGGACCATCGAAACTGAACCGCCTTCTGCGTCAGGCGGGTCAGGGGAGCTGCAATAGTAGAGAACTTCTCCTCAAACCTCTGATAATAACCTGCCAATCCAAGGAAGCTGCGAATCTCCGTCGGAGTAGTAGGACGAGGCCATTTCTGCACTGCTTCAATCTTCTTCGGATTAACCTTGATACCTTCACTAGATACTGCGTGACCCAAAATGTTGCGGAATCAAGCCAAAACTCATATTTCGATAACTTGGCATACAACTTACGATCACGGAGGGTCTGAAGAACCACCCTCAGATGATAATCATGCTCCTCACGGCTACGAGAATAAATAAGAATATCATCAATGAAGATAATGACAAAGGAATCAAGGAATGGCTTAAACACCCGGTTCATGAGATCCATAAAGGCTGCAGGGGCATTAGTCAGCCCAAAAGACATAACTAGGAACTCATAATGGCCATAACGAGTCCTAAAAGCAGACTTCGAAATATCTGACTCACGAATCTTTAGCTGATGATAACCAGATCGCAGATCGATCTTAGAAAAGAATTTGGCACCATGCAACTGATCAAACAAATCATCAATGCGAGGCAAGGGATACTTATTCTTGATGGTGACCTTATTTAGCTGACGATAATCAATACACATCCACATAGTCCCATCTTTCTTTTTCACAAATAGAACATGAGCACCCCACGGAGAAATACTCGGCCTAATGAACCCTTTATCAAGCAAATCTTGCAACTGCTCCTTCAGCTCCTTTAACTCTGATGGAGCCATGCGATAAGGAGGGATAGAAATAGGCTGAGTCCCCGGCACTATATCAATGCCAAACTCGATCTCTCGATCAGGAGGAAGTCCTGGCAAATCATCTGGAAACACGTCAGGGAACTCTCTAACGACAAGAATAGAATCAAGAACCCTGCCCCACAACCGGTGCTTAACAAGGAAGAGACAACTGAAGAGACTTGGCATGACAATCTAATGTGGCATGACACGACGCTACCAAATCCATGCCAATAATGACATCAAAATCAACCATATCTAGGATTAGAAGATCTACCAGTGTCTCACGACCCCCAAAAGATATGGTACAAGCTGGATAAACTCGATCCACGATGATAATGTCTCCAATAGGAGTAGAAACACAGAATGGATCACGAAGACACATATAATCAACATGAAAACCCGAAGCAAAATAAGGAGATACATATGAATATGTAGATCCTGGATCCACCAAAGAATATGCATCTCGACCACAAACAGATAAAATACCTGTAACAACAGCTGGGGATGCCTCGGCATCCTGCCTGGCCGGCAGTGCATATAGCTGTCTCTGCGGCTGAGCTGAGCCGCTACCCTGACGACCACCTCTAGAGGGACCACTAGGACCACGTCCATGACCTCTACCGGGTGGTGGTGCACCTCTAGCTGGCTGCGACCCTGGAGGGGCACCCTGAGGCTGCTGCTGCATAGGCGCTGGAAGGCGAGGGAAAGGGCGGCTACTACCCTGCTGAAGGAGATAAGGGCAATCCTTCTTATGATGCCCTGGATCCTGACAGATAAAGCACCCTGGAGCAAATCTACGCTGATCAAACTGAGACTGATCTCGCGGGCGAAACCAAAACTGACCCTGAGAAGAAGTAGGCGCGTTCTGAGAACCACGCGCTGGAAACTGAGCTGGTCTGACAGGGGGCCTACTCTGCTGCTGATAACTCCTACCTCCATACGAGGTACTAGAATGCCCTGGACCACGAGATCTCTTACTCTCTCGCTCTAACTCCTCCATCTCCAATCTATGATAGGCCTCATACCTCCTGGCAATATCGACAGAGACATCAAATAGAGTACCAGCCTCAATCTCACGAGCCATCTGGGACCGCAAATGAGGAGAAAGCCCATCAATAAAACGTCTGACCCTCTCAGAGGGCTCCTGCACGAGATCTGGAGCATAGCTGGACATCTCTGAAAATAAAAGCTCGTACTCCGTGACTGACAGGTTACCATGTCCAATCCTCTCAAACTGTCTCCTCTTCTCATCCTGCTGACTGTGAAGGAAAAACTTCTCCATGAATCGATGGGAGAACTCACTCCAGGTCAGCTTAGGTAAGCCCTGCCTAGCTGATTGGAGTGCGGTCCACCAAGCTAAAGCCGGACCCTCAAGCTGGAAGGCAGTATAATCAACTCCATACTGCTCAAGATATCCAAGGGCCGCTAAGATACGCTGACATTGATCAAGAAACTCATGAGACTTAAGCTTATCTGATTTCTGACCAGAGAACTTCGGAGGACTAAGTCGGGTAAAATAATGCAACCTTGCCGGATCATCAACCTGACCTGCTACCTGGACTGGCTGACCAGCCTGAGCAACCGGAGGTATAACACCCGCTACCTCTGGAACATAACCACCTGGAACATGAACTGCTAGGGCTACATGTGGAGCTAGAATGGGGGCTCCCTGAACCTGAGAACCAATATCCACCGCAGCCTCCAGAGCTGCCTGGGGGATAGGAGCATCTACGACAACCTGAGGGATAGTAGCATCTACAGCAGCTTGATGAATATGAGCATCTACGGCAGCCTGAGGAATAGGAGGGCCTGGGGCATCTGCGTCACTAAGAATCTCATAAAAGCGTCATGAAGTGCGGGGGGAACGAATAAACCCTGCTCCCCCTGCCCAGCAAAAGGTGGCACTACCGGAACCTCTGCAGAAGGATCAACATCATCCACCATCCTCGTGGCCTGGGCAACTCTACCTCTGCCTCGACCACGACCTCTACCGCAGCCAACACCGCCAACCCGCAGAGCAGCAGCAAAAGGGGTGACCGCTGGCTCCTCCGCCTCTCGCAACACATTTGCGCGTGTTCTCACCATTTACTGCGGAAAATAATAATAAAAAATATTTAACTTCAGATAAGAAGACTCACGCACGATGAGGAAAGAAAAACTAAAGGAAACTGCCTAAAAGACATCATAGCCTCTCGTAGATAGTTACGGACGTCTCCGTCCGATCAGCGAGACTCTATTAGACAATGTCATGATCTGGAAAGACTCTAAACCTCGCTCTGATACCAACTGACATGACCCGAATTCTCGGTTAGGCCGTGCGGGCACCCGACCACCTCCCCTAAATCTATCGGGCGAACCCTATTGACTGAATCGATATAAATTGTGAAGAATTAACTTGAATGAAAATGAACCAAACTTTAACAACATAAGATAACTCCCAAGGATAGACAAATATACAAGCTGTTTGAACAATACAAATAACTACCCAGAAAACACAGTTTTAAAGGTTTCCAGATCAGACATCTAAGAAGGCCAAAAGATATACACACCTCCCGAAGGGAGCAAAAGTAAGGAAAACTGTAATATCTGAAGTTGGTGGCCGCATTGAATAGGATGGCTCACCGTAGACAGCTAAGAACGTACTAGTCCTCAATCACGGTGCGACTGGCTGGGTCCTGGTGCAGAATCTGTAAAGAAAACACAAGGACAAATAGGGGGTGAGTCATGAGGACTCAATAAGTGTGAACAAACTAGCAACCTCGAAAAATAGATACGCTAGTAAGGGAAACGGAACAAGACAACAATCAACAAAATAAGTAATGCACATATAAGCAGAACAGTATTCATGTACAAAAAAAATCTACACAATAGTATGAAATGAAATAGAATGGGATGAAATGAAATAAAATGAAATGAGATGAAATGAAATGAGATGCAAAGGGTCACATGTGCCCATAATCCCATCCCAAAACGGAATACTCCTGCATTCGAGGGGAATCCAATCTGCTAACCAACTGGATCGGAATACTCCTGGGGCGGAATACTCCTGCACACGATATAATATAAACCAAAACCAGAGGCGGAATACTCCTGCACTCTCCTGGGGCGGAATACTCCTGCACCCGATAAAATGTAAAGCTAAGGCGGAATACTCCTGCACTCAGTATGATATGCAATGTAATGCATATGAATGCAATGTGATGCAATAATAACCCTTCACCGGCACAGGACTCTCATCGACAGCCGGGAAGGAAATGCCAACTCCAAGCCAAAGTACAATACTCAGATTCCAATGCAATAGCAATAACAGGACATAATATATAATATAGAATGCAAATCCGAAGGTAAGGCGTAATGAGTACGCCTATCGGCAGCTACACACGTAAGGAACACGTGGTAGAAAATCCACGAGGCCAAGTGCCTCCAAAGAAATGGATATAAACACTTACCGTATTCCAAAGCTAGCCCTGTTACTCAACCACTGCTTTTTTCCTTTGGATTAACTGCCAAATGATCCCACTCTATTCAATAAGCAGAAAAATTACATCAAATAAAGCTAAAGCCTTCATTCTTTATGTCTTAGGGCAATCCAGTTAGGAACCTAATACCCTATTCGCATATGCAATACGCAGGCCAGGCCTATATACAGGGTTCAAAGTCCCATAACCAAACCCTAAATAAATTATATTTATATATTTCCCATAACTCACTGAGTGCGAATATATAATCATTTCCATCAGCGGGGTCCAATTGACCCTTTAAACTATCAATTTACGTTATTAGGGCGATGTCTAATATCTCTATTTTTACCGTAAAAATATATTCAAACACACGTAATAAGCTAAGATAATGAGTTAACATCATTACCTGAGATTTGGGGTAGAAATTCCACTATTTTTCCACTCCTTTTCCCTTTTTTCCCCTTTTCTTTTCTAATTTTTCTTCTCTGTGTTTCGTTGCAATGTTTCTGTTGTATATCCTAATACATTCTGCTAGGGGGATTAAATCCCCTAGCCACCGACTTTTTCCAATTTTTGATTATTATTATTTTTTTATAATAAATTCGCTACGACGATTAAAATTGAAATGGAACCCTACAGAAGTCGAAATGATCCCAAATTTTTCAAGTAAGCTATACAAAATATATGTAACATACTCGCGAAGACGGATCTCAAATCGGACTCCCGAAACTCAAGATGCGAATTTAAAGGAAAAAGGTCAAATTATTTAACTTTCGGCATTTTAGCGGAAACTAGCCGAACAACATCGAAATTCACTTTCGAAAAATCACAAAAGTCACAAATAATCATACGAACCTAACGGCGCTTTCGGATTTCGAATCGGAGCTCATTCGCCCAAACCGAGCTCAAAAATCTCTTTTTAATATTTATTGACAATAAAAACTGAAACCTTCTTCCGATGCCTATCAAACGAGGTCTGATTTAGTTCAAATTTTACAGACAGGTCCTAATGGACCTTACGAATATTTTAAAATTATCAGCACGCCAATCGGAGTCCTAACTTCCGAAACGACTGACCGAGGTCGTTTCAATGATAGAGGATTAGATCATGGCCAGGTGAACATCTTTATGCTGATCTTTCCCCGGAAGATTCTTCTTCTTCTGCCTCGGTCGAGTCTTCCTTGGACAAGCTTGCCTCTGATGAGTACCTTTGGAAGATGATATTGTCTGCATCAGTTAAAAGCCGGGATATGTCAAATGTTAAGTTCTTCAATATTTCCCAAGCCTTTCTTTCTTTCTCCTCTATTCCTTTGTTTGCCACAGAGTTCATCCCCTCGCCAGCCCATACTTCAATAGACTCTATGCGTTTTTTCAGGAGCTCTGCCTTGCTGCGCCATTTACCTTTTTCTTCGTTCTTTGCTTCGACCAAACTTTGCTCCTTTGCTATTTTCCTTTGTGCTCTTGTCAGTTGTTTGCGTAATCTTTTGTACTCATATTCTAACTCATCAGCATTCCTTTTTCTTTTTATTGTTGTACTTGGTTGAATTGCCCTTGCTATGTCCTTCCTAAGCCAGTCTAGATAGTCTTCATCATAGCAGGCGTCAAACCTGTCTCGTCCAATAGTCTCGATCCCCATTCGTTGCCTTTCTTTCCAAAATTCTATTATCTTGTCTTTGAACAATATCACTCCTCTGAGAATATTTGCTTTGAAATTTTTGATGTCTTCAATTTGAGGTATAGTCTGCTTTCTCCCTGCTTGTCTAAGTGTACTTAAAGGAGTGTATGGATAAACTCCTCTAAAGCCCACTAAGATGAGAAATGAGTCTTTTTCGGACCGTGTGATTACCGTTGTTCTGGAAAGTAATCAAACATCCATTGAATGTTCTCAGGTGTCAATTGACAGAACATGTGGTGCCAACCGTTGGTGGTTATTAGTTGATCCCGTTTCTCGAGAGCGTTGTCCATGCGGGTGATATGAGTCAAGATGTAGTTTTCTCTTGATATGGAATGGAAATCTTGCTCTGTGCTGTCCATCTTTTGCAAATGTTCCCTTAACCAAATTTGTAATGGAAAATTGCAGCCTTCGAAGAAACTAACGCCCTTCTAGCATCTTTATAAAGCTCGGTACATCTCTGCAACAATCATCGGTACCAGAGTGTAGTTCTTGTTAGTGTCTTTGAGTAAGGCATCAGCAATTATGACCATGCAAACATCAACTCGACCTTTATGTTGTGGAAAGACGACAGTCCCTAGAAAGATGGTGACAAAAGCAAGTACCCTCCGCTCTTGCCAATCTGCCTGGTTAATGCTGAAATAGTCTTCGGATTCTTGAAATGCCTCTTCATGCCCAAATTTGATGTAGAGGGAAGTCAGAGAAATTCCCGATTGCCTTATAATGTCTGTGCATAATTCAAGCTTAAAACCTACCATTTCAAAGAACTCCTCGGATGTAATGTTCTTAAGCATCAAGACTTCTTTACTCTCAAATGGTAATTGAGTTAACCCACATATTTCCTCCAATAATGGTGTTAACTCTACATTCCCAAAGTGAAAGACTGCTCAGTCTGCATCCCAATAATGTACTGCTGCTTCTATCATCCCTTCCGCTGCAGTGTGCTCCATTAGTGAAATCATATTACCCATCACCATTTTGATTCGGTCTTGTTGATCTATGCTTAGGTTTCCCCACCAATCTCTGAGCAACTGAGGGGTTTCAACAACCATGTCAAATGTTCTAGTGGCCATGATCTTTTGAAAAGGTGAAGGATGATAGGAAAAGGAAGAAGAAAAATGACTAAAATTCGCTTCACTGTGAGCAAAATGATCAACGTGCGGCACAAGTTTTTGAAAACAATGCGACAAAGGATATGAGGAGATTTGTCGTTGTGAGTTGAGAATCCTTTAGAGACTTTAGAAGAAAATTGCTAATGGACTTGGGACATGTCAAGGATGTCAAGTCTTTATATAATGCTTAAAGGATAAATGTGCGTTATGTGTCATCCCGTCTATCAAGCGGTTATTTCTGCTTCAAATTGGGCCTTTAATGCCTCTTTGGTTACCATTTAATGCCTTTGAATAGCATTGAATAGAATGATTCCAATTGTTTAAGAAATAAACGGTCGTTTCTGATTCAATTTGGGCTTTTGACGCCTCATCGGTTACCTTCATGCCTTTGAATGGCATTGAATACAAAATAGCTCTGATTGTTTAAGCAATCATTTCTGATTCAATTCGGGCTTTTGACGCCTCTTGGGTAACCATTGTGCCTTTGAGTGGCATTGAATACAGAGTACCTCTGATAGTTTAAGCAATCATTTCTGATTCAATTCGGGCTTTGGACGCCTCTTGGGTTACCTTCACGCCTTTAAACGGCATTGAATACAGAATAATTCTGACTGTTGAAGCAATCATTTCTGATTCAATTCGGGCTTTGACACCTCTTAGGTAAACTTTGTGCCTTTGAATGGAATTGAATACAGAGTAATTCCGACCGTGTAGGAATAAAAAATCATTTCTGATTCACTTTGAGCTTTTAAAGCCTCTTAGGTAACCTTTGTGCCTTTGAATGGCACTGAATGCAGAACAATGTTGATAAAACAGTCTACATTTGCACGTTTAATCCCTTAAGTAAAGGCAAATAAATCATGTCCAACGCTCTTTGGGGATTAAAAACCCGTTCGGATTGTTTGAACAAGTTGGTCTATCGGACTTGAGAACAAATCGACTAATGACATGTCACGATGCATGATTCCTAAGGTTGCTACTAAAAAAAGAGTTGGCTAGACTGGGTTTTATTATCCTCCCAAGCGGACGACTTGGTAGCGGGAACGTCTCGGATCAAATAGATTCCAAGTCGTTCTCTCTAAAGGAGTTTTTATGTGAGGGAAGAGGTAGTGGTGACCACCGTATTTTCAACGCACGATTTAGAAAGTCGCCAGGAGTGGCGGAAGGTATGCATGATATGCACAAGTTCAAAATGCACAAGTTTGAAATAAATGCACAAGGCAACCTCGGGAGTGGGAGTAAAACTAACGCATAAAACAACAAGTCAGCGTTGAGATAATAATTTCCTATGCAAAGCAGATAAATACACATAATATGCATGATAGGCGTCATATGATGACGTTTTGGAGAAGGTTGGCTAATGGACTTTAACATGCCAAGGATGTTAAGCTTTTCTAATTTGATCATAATATTTAAAATTGAACGTGTATTTTGTATCATCCCAATTGTTCTCATAACCCAAAATTAACAGAAAATAATTTTATAAAATAATTAACTTTATTGTATAAATATAGAAATAACATTTTTGTTTTAGGTAAGCAGGAATAATAATCGATCTTGCTACATTAAAAGTGGAAGAAATTAATTTAAAATCTACGATTTTGCTTTCATAAAAGTAGAAAAATTAATTTCGTTCATAACCCAAAAATAATTTTACAAAATAATTGGTTTTGTTTGTATAAATGTAGAAATAACGATTTTCGAAATAAATAATTGATTTTGTTATGAAAATCCACTTTTATGTGAACAAATGGCCTACATTAGACATGTTCAACTTTAAATAAATGTACACATAACATATTTAAATGTCCCTTATGGTCGAAAACCCGTTCGGTTCATTCAAATATGGTGAACTAATAGACTTAGACATGAGCCGAAGTCAAAATGGTCCTAAATATGACATGATGCATGATTTCTAGAGTGGGAAAATTCTAGACACAGTTCCCCAAGGCGGACGGCCAAGGAATGGGACCATTTGAAATCGTTGGTTGTACCACGAACCAACTATATTCAAAAATGTCCCTCCTAAAAGGTTTTTTTGTGGTGAAGCGACCGTGGGATCCACGTAATCGCCCTTGTGTGTGAAAAGTATCGTTTCTCAGGAGTGGGGGAAGTGTGAGTGACATGAACAATAACAAAATATAATCAAACAATTCAAGAATAAAACACATAAATTTAAAAAATAAAAAAATAAACTGTAATCCTGCAAAAAGAAAAGGACAAAAGTTAGTATCGAAATAAATGGCAAGAAAATAAAGCAAGTGAAAGAATCCCAATTTAAAGTCCGTTATGGTTTGAATCTTGATATCCCCAGCAGAGTCGTCATTCTGTCATACCCGATTTTGGACTCAACTCGAGGCGAGTCGGGTTACGGATTTGACTGGGTAACTCGTTTGAGTTTAAGTATTGGAGTAGCCAACTAATATAATTTCTAAGGCGTGTTAGGTCACCTATTTTATTTCTAGCTAATTTTATAATTAACTCGGAAACTTAGTCTACGAACCATAAATTCTAGGTAAGAGGTTAAAGTTAGCTCGAGAGGAAGGAGTTAGGCACCTCTCGAGCTCCACCAAATGTGGTTACCGACCGGACTTATAATTGGGATTTCAAGAAGTATAAAAGAATAAATAACTAACTAAAAATAAGAGAATAATCAAATAATCATTTATATGCATATAATAATGAAAAATATTTAAATTTACTAATTGATTTTTTCCAAAGGTACCTCGCAATAAAAAACGAAAAGGAGTTAGTGCGACAATTAATAAGGATGAGATTAATGATAATAATAGTGATGAAAATAAAATGATAATAATAACATTAAAGATAATCATAATAAAAGGTTATTTTCTTTTAATTGCTTTCTTTCAAATAGTCTTCCATCCAAGTTTCCTCGCAAAAACATAAGAAAAAGAGTTAGTAAAAAATAATAATAGTAATAAGAATAATAATGATAATAATCATAATAATAAGAATAATAATAATAATAATAATAATAATAATAATAAATATAGTTTTAAAATAAAGGGGAAAGAAATTTTTGAAAGTGTCGGCTCAGGTTTGTGTGAATCGACAAAGAGATTAGGGACGTCGGTACGGCTGCGAACAAGCCGGTCGGTCATGTTGTCATGCCAAGTGCCGGTCCCGCCATTCCATAACGGCTCACACATGTCATCATAGCCTTTTTAGGGACTCGGGGAATGTAATGTGACTAATTTTTAGGCCTCCAAACGTCCTTGGCCTAAGTGCAATATCAGTCTAAATAAAGCCTCAAATCCAAATTAATTATTGAATTATTTTCATCGGCTATAAACAGTGTGTAACGTTCCGTCAATTCATTGTATATCCGTCAATTCCATGTGTAGGCCTCAAATTGCAATATTTTCATAGGCCTTCTTAACACATTACTTGGTAAATAGTAACCAAGCCACCGAAGCCATGTCGGGGACCTGTAAATGTTTTCAAAGAAAAGAAACGATCAGTAGCTCCCTGTTCCAATTACCAAACTCGCAATTCAATGATCAGATAATATAATATAGGAGTTAGGCAGTAACATTTGGTTTAACAAAATCATAGCCACGACTAAATATTGACCAAACACGGTTGGTCAGCCGAAAACTCTTGCAAAAAATAAACAGAAGGCAGGGGCAAGTGAAACTCAAAGAACCACAGATTTATAGCCAAAACAACAGTTCAAGAATGATAGTACCCGATTTAATTTCTCCGAGGAGGCAGTGTGAAGCGGAGGAGCGACGGCGACCCTAGAAGCTGGTGGCACCGCTGCAACTCTCACCTCCTCCATCCTTTTTCAATTCCAAACACATATCAAACAAAGACGATAGAGAACCAAACGAAGTTTCCAATCGAAGACAAACAACGACACCCATCCCCATCCAACGCTGCGGCGTCACCACTTCGTCAGCGGTGGCGCAATCACCTCTGTTTCTGCCGTTCACTCCCTCGTACCCCTACCCCCCTTTTTTGCTTCGTTTTGTATCTGTTTTCCCCAATCCCGATCTCCTCTTTCCCCTGTCTCTGTTAACGATGTGTGTGAGTGTGTTTTTCTGTTTGTAAATATTTATGTGTGGCTGTTCATATAGGGGAGAAGAAGTAGGTTTTGATGACAGTGATGCTATGTATGTGTATTGTGTATTTGTGTACTGATGAAGCTTTCTTTTCACTGGTGATGGATGGGTGTTTGATTTGTTTTGTTTTTTTAGAGAAGAGGAGGTCTGTGCAAAAATACGGTGAGCGTGGGGTAGGCGTATGGTGCACTGTGTGTGTGTGTGGATGTATATGACTATACTGTCTGTGTGTGTTTTTGAGTGTGGAGATAAAAAATTGTTGATTTTTTGGAACAAGATCAAACGAGAGTGGGGTCTTTGTATGAGGGTGATGCTGATTGTTTTTGGGGAGAAAGAGTATGCGGGTGTACTGTTTGTATTTGTGTGTTATCTGTGTAAGTGTTTATTGTTGAGGGAAAATGGAGGAGATGATAGGGAAGGGGATGAGTTTTTGGAGAAGATGAGTTAGGAAGAAAACCAAAATCAGTGTGGGGTCAGCTAAAAAGATGGTGTAGTATTGTACTGAATTTTTGAGTGGATGTGTAGGGAATGATTGGGGAAGAAGGTCAAGGAGTGGGGAGGTCTGTGTCTATCTCCCTGGCCGATCTGCGGTGCTGAATGTGTATATAGGATAGTTATTGAGAGATTAGGGGGATTTTAAGAGATTGGGGATATGATTTTGGAAATCAGGATAGATTGAGGTTGGAGATTTTGTCCAAAAAAGGCAAGAAATTAATTAGAAAGATTGAGGGTGATGTGATTTAGGGGAATGTACCAAGACCACCTTTTGTCTAGGTACAAAGGGGAAGATATATATCTTGATAACAATTTAAGGAGAAGATTTGGGGGGATGAATTTGAACAGGAAGACGTATCTAGACTATTATTTGGTCTAGATTCAAGATAGAATTAGATTGAAGGTTTTGGATTTAAAAATTCAAATAATAAGGATGTATTTGGTTAGGAAACTTGGCTAGGTTCAGAGTAAAATATAAATAAATAAAAATAAATAAAGATAAATAAAGAATTTTGGGTAGTAATTTTGAAATATTGAGGAATTAATAATAAAAGGAATTTGGACACTTTAATTGGCCAATATTTAACTAAAAGGTGTAAAAATAAAATATTGATATACATATATTATAAAATGCACAAATAAATATTAAATAAACTTAAATAAATTATTTAAATCTATATAATCACAAATAATTACTAATTTGCACAAATAATCAAAAATTAAAACAAACGTGACGTGTAGCGTAAATGACGTAATTATATAATATAGCCCCTAATATTATAAATGTACTAATTTTACAAATAGTTACAGTTTTGACAAATAGCCTAGATGATGAAAAAGTTACGTAATACAGCCACACTTAAGTATATAATATATAAATAGGGGATAACACACGTAAATGCATGATTTCTAATGCACATTTTGCACGAATAGTCACATAGCAACCTTAAGTTGAATTATGGCCAATTTTAGAAAAAGGAGGGACAAAATTGGGTGTCAACATTCAACACTCAAATCCTTATCTGGCTTCCACTATGGAGCTGCTGCATTACCTTGCTACGTTCTCACAGTAGCATTAGCCATGTAATGATCTCCTCTTCCTCCTTTTTTTCTCCAGCATGGTGGGTAGCCAATGATTTCAAAACAGCCATCCTTATGGTGCTCCAACTTTCCACAATGTTCGCACTTAGGCCTTTCATTAGTTCGTCCTCCTCTTCCTTTGAATCTAGTGTTTGTGTTTCCTCGATCACTATCTCTTGAGGCGAGAAGGGCTGCTCCTTCTATCAGAGGGATACGTGAAGCAGCGACAGCTTGTTGTCTCTCATCTTGAGTCACCATAGCATAGGCCTTACTGAGTGTTGGGAGCAATTCCATCCCAAGTATTTGGGATCTGATTGTTTCATAATTTCCATCCAATCCCATAAGAAAGTCAAACACCCTTTCATTCTCTCTTATGACCTGAAGTTTTTTTCATGCTCCACACTTACATCCACAAGTGCACGATGGTAATGGATTTAATAATTGAAGCTTCAATTTTCTATAGTAAGTAGTCAACGTAAGTTTCTCCTGCTGTAGAGCAGCGATTGCACGCTTCAATTGATATATTCTTGGTGCATTACCAAGCGAAAAACGCTCTCGCAATTCCAACCAAATCTCCTCTGCAGTTTCAGCATAAGCGACACTAGCCTGGAGCTCATTGGAAAGAGAATTGATCAGCCATGAGTAGACCATGGCGTTTCACTTCATCCACGCTTGATGCTTAGCAGTGGAATTGACGTCAGGTTTTACGATATCTCAGTTCATGAATCCTGCCATGTTCTTGGATTCAAGTGCATTATACATGCTCTTTAGCCAGTAATGATCGTTTTCTCCATCTTCTTTCAATGGATTGATCACAAACACAAGACCTAGGTGGTCTGAAGGTGAAAGGTAGTATGGGGAGTTCGCATCCATTGCTTCCTTTTGTTGGTTTCCACCTTTTGATATTTGATCAGCCATGTTACTTTAGGCCTGCTCTAATACCGTGAAAAAACTGAACAAATTATTGTGATTTCTGGAAACAAATCGTGTATTCTAGTTTCTCATATCTGATAGTAAAGCCACACATCGTATTTATACAAGGATAGTTCTGAGAGTCCTAAACATATACAACAACAAGGTAGAAGACTTTGTACACACTTGAACTAATCTATACAAACTCCTAGATCAACTCAAATAGCATTGTGAATATCCAAATACTAATACCAAACTCATGTCAAAGCTGGACTCGTCAATATGCATTATTCACGGGTTAATCTCAATAGATTCCATAGGAACCACTCTTTCGACAAATTGCCAAAACAAATGAGTCCATTGGCAGAACCCACAAACAAAGAACATTTAAGGAAGTTCTCCAAGAGATAATTCAAGCCAGATTCGTCCATAACAGACTCATAAAGCAAAGACCTAAGAGAGCAGTCCTTAAAACTACGCAAAGGATGAGCTAACTATACCAAAATCCTATGGTGGGCGTAGTCTTTGTTATTAGAGGATAAAGTGAGATGGGTCTTGATAAATTTCGGGCTAGAGATTAAGACAAGCCAATATTTTGAAAAACATCTGAATCGCAAGAGGAATTTTACGGGAAGCCTTGAGAGGATTTCAGTAATGAGTTTGGTGGAAATGTAGGTATGATCAACAGAGCATGGTTAACGGGTTTGCTCCGTTTTGGGTGTTGATTTACATCTCCCTCGGATTCCATTTGGGTTGCAAAGATTAGAGTGTGAATTTTGCTATGATATAAAAGTTGTCCACATACAAACACAACTTTTGCTTATCGAGGGCATAGCAAACTAGGACCTAAATTACATTTTCTGTTGTTCTCTTCAAGTTCAAAAAATATTGGGAGATTTATAGAAAAATGACACTTCTGGCGCCCTATCACAGTTTTAATCCAAGTTAAAAATGTCTTATATTTGTGGCCCTCGTCAGGAAAATCTCCTGAATCGCCAGAGCTTATTAGCAGAAGGATATGACCATCGCCAGGAATCTCCTTTGAGTGACTTCTGACAATTGTCAGGAAAAAGGGGTTGAAATGTACGACTTTTCTTACGGGATCCAAAACTGTGACAATGGCGTTGGACCCAACACGACTTGAAATATTTGGTTGTCACCTAAACCAAAAAATTTCACCGGGTGCCCTCCATAAGGAATGGTTTTGCAAGTTTGCCCCCGTTTAACAATGTGTTAGCAAAATATCTTTATGTTGGCACGGGACCAAAACTTCAAGGTTCAAATTTGCAAGTGTTGGATTCTAGGCAAGAGGTCAAAGGCAAGTGTTGGCTTGCCAATACTTCAAGTTATATGGAGAGAATGCAGAAAGAGATAGGAAGAGGCAAGTGTTGCCTTTTGCCAATACTTACGACCAAGTGTTGGCAATATTGGCAAGTGTTGCCTTTTACCAACACTTCAAGGGGCAAATATTGGCAAATAGAGATGGGTCGAAGACAAGTCTTGGCCCTGTGCCGAGAGATTGACAGGGGTATTCCAGAATTTTTTTATTAAACTTAACAAAGATATTTTTCCAAAATTCTATTAAGCGCAGGTAAAAAGGCAAACCATTGTGATGTCATATTTCTGCAAAAAGCTCCGCCTAAACAACACAAGTATTTGAATTTAAAGTTAAAAAATATTGAGATTTTTACGCTAATTGACGCACTAAGCATAAAAATTACAAAATATATCGATATTATTGAGAAATTATAAAATATACCGATATTTATATGTTTATTACAAAACATACAATTTCACATTTTCTCCTCTCTCTAACACTTAAACCCTAACTTTTTTTCTCTCTCTTTCTTCCCCTTCCTCCACCCACTCGCCACCGTTGGAGCACCACCTCCCCGGTGCAGATCTGTTGCTCCATCATCAATTTACAACTCTGTTTTCACTGTAGTTCCTGCATTTTTTCTCGATCTGTTCGTTTTCCTTGTTGCTTTCGATCCTCGCCGCTCGGATTTGCTTCAGATGTGGGTTTGTTGTTGTTGTTGCTACGTGGATGCTCCGGTGGAGGTTACTGGAGCTCCGATCTGCTTCTTCTCCTTCTCTTTTGTATTTTTTTTTTATTTTTGTATGTGCATATACTTGTATATCCGTGTATGTGTATGTCTTGGTGGTTTGTGGTGGTTGTTTGAAGGCAGACCAAAGTGCATGTCTTGGTTTACATGGTGTATGGATCTATATATTTGTGTATGAACATGAATATCTTTATATTGCACAAGTGTATGTATGTGTATATCACTGTATGAACGTGTATATCTGAGCATCTATTGTATTTTTTGTATGTGCTTTTGTGTGTATGTCAAGTGTATATGTGACATACATAAATTTGTATGTTTTAAGTTGTAGATCCTTGTATATGTGTGTGTCTAGTGTATGTCAAACATATTTTTTTGTTTATATGTATGTTGCAAATGTATTTTCAAAGAGAAATCAATGTATATATGTGTATTTTATTTTTTAGATTCAAAAATCCGGCGGGTGGCCGGCGGCGGCCAGAGGTGACTAGGTGGCGGCGCCGATTGGGGTGGTAGCAGTGGGAGGGGGCAGTAGGAAGGAAGAGGAATAAACCCTAATTTGTTAGTTTTGTTGGTTTTGTATATAATGTGTAAAAAATGTTGGTATTTTTTGTAAAGTGAAATAATGTTGTTATTTTACGTAATTTTAGTGTTAGGGTTGTATATATTTGTAATTAGTCCAAAAAGATATTTGGAAGTTAGTAGTACATCATTATGAACTTAGGGGTCGTTCGGTGTGGCGTATTAACTATTAATACCCGCACAAAACTTAGCGTTAATTTAGCGCAGCGTTCGGTTGGTTTTTGTGAAATTTTAATACCCACATAAAATTAGTGCAACGTTTGGTTGCGTTTTTGTATATTCCGCATTATTAATACCCGCATTATTAATGCGGGAATCTATGTATTATTTTATGCGGGTTAGAATGTGGTATTAATAATGTGGGTATTAATAATGCAGGTATTAAAATTTAAAATGACAAAATTAACCCTCATAATAATAAGGATATTTCTAAATTTTATTTAAGGAGTAAATAAATATTTTAACTAATAATATTTTTTGTTAATTTGTAATATATCATTGATTCAACAAATAATCCCTACGTTATAATATAATACCCACATTATTAAACCCCACATAACTAATACCCGCATTATCAATACGTACATTATTAATACACACATTATTAATACCCACATTATTAATACCCGCATTAATAGTTAATACCCACGTAAAAAGAAACCCAAACCGAACGACCCCTTAATGTTATGCATGACATGATAATTCCAATATATGTAACGACTCAATTTTGATGAGATGCCGGACTAAACGCCTCTTTTTTGCCAAGATTCTGGTAAGCCAAATACAATTTCTTTTTTAAAAAAAAAAAATTAGAAAATTGAGGTGTTTGGCCAAATTTTTTATCTTGAGCAGCTCCGAAAAGAGTTTCTCTATTAGGACTAGGAGCTATTTATATGTAGATACTAAATTTATACAATATTTAGGTATTTTGTATCAGTATTTTGATATTTTTTCTTTATAAATTCAAAAGTACCAATTTTTTTAACTACATACTGAATATCTAAATAAATACTAAAAATTTTTGTTCATATGGTGATTGGTATTTACCAAAATATGCATACTTTATTGTATCAGTTACAGCAACACCATCTTCTTCAACACGGAAAACCTCCAACGACCAAACTCAAATTTTCCACTCTCCACTCTCTAAGCCTTAAATCAACCCAAATCTAACATGTTTACAAACGTAAGCTATTGCGTATCTAGAGAAACTAGCCACTCATTTGATCAACCAAAATAAAAGGGAAACAATTGGTAAGAAAAATAGGCAATTTGAAGCCATTAGCTGTCCAGCAACTCAGCAAGGTTGGAAATATAATTGTTTTTCCAAAAGAAAAGGAGAAAATGAGTTTTGGTATTTAAGAGACTGACTAACAATAGAACTTACAATAGTATCATTTTACATCGTATGCACTTGGAAGTTGGAAGATGATTACACCTGCAAACAACAAAAACTCGAGCTCTCTTGCCAATGTTAGCAGTCTCGAAAGACTCATACCATTTAATCACATGAAATATCTGAAAATGCTTGAGAAAACTGTAAGAGTAGTTACTCTCCCAATGTTAATTCTTGTTGAGACAGGAGCATTATTCTCTGAGCTTTGTCGATGTTTCAACAAAATTGCAGTCTCTTTCCATTCTGGATTTGCTGAGAGTCTGAGACTACCATGAATACTTCCACTCTCAGATATTTTCTTCCCTTTATAGTTCCATTCTGGTATATGTAATAATGATTCTCAACAGGAGAATAAAAGAAATGAGGCGGTTCAAATAATTCTAGTGTTATCACCTTTTTTCTTTATCAGTTTTTGAACAATGCACCATCATTTTAGTGCTAATTTACAAACTGAAAACACTAAACAGTGACTAAGAGTCGATGTATATACTACAAGAATTATACAGCATCAGTAAGAGAAACAAAATGTTTTAGTCGAACTGCCAGAGACAGTTTGGAAGTTCCTAGCAAAAGAGTCACTCTCTGTCATGAAATTCACTGCATATTAGTAGTAGTACTTTATTTGTTGTGTGTAATCATGTCCTGTGATATTAATCATCTACATGCACAAGCAGCACGACATAATAAAAAGTAAGTACTAGTTACTCTATAGCAAGTATTTATTTCTGCACTTGTTTCCCAACAAGCCTGTACACTCCAGCAAATCCTCAATAAGAAATCTTGCTAAAGAGTATTTGAGCACCGTATTGAGGCTGTAAGGTCATACCCTGCATTGGGGCATGAATGTATGATGGGGAAAGGCAAAAAGAATATTGCCTGATGATCATTGACAGGACAACTTTAGCCTCAACAAGAGCTAAGTTTTGACCAACACAGATTCTGGGGCCTAATCCAAATGGGAAAAATGAAGCTAAATGTTTACGCGGCTCAGCAAATCTCACGGGGTTGAATTCATGGGCATCATCTCCCCATATTTCCTTGTCATGATGGACAGCAGTCATGGCCAAATAGAACTGTGTATTTGCTGGAATGTCAAGGTTTCCTAACTTGACTTTCTTGGATGTTTGTCTCATCAACATCACTGCTGGCGGGTAAAGTCGTAGTGTTTCATTCAATATCATGCTCACCTGCCAATAGGACATAAAATAAACCCATCAAGAAAAAGCAAGGAAACTATTTCACCATCTCTGGAAACGGTAAAGGTGTGTGGGAAGTACCATGAAAGCAGCTTTTCACCTCTATAACAATTTCTTAAAGCTTGTTAGTCCTTTTTCTCATACTTGAGGGACATGAGACAAATGATAACCACAATACCAGGCTTATGAGACTAAGGAGAGTTGCGGCACAAACTAGGGCAATAATAGCTAAACTTACAATCTTGAGATCAGATAAATTCTCTGCAGTAGGAAATCCATTTTTGCAGGCATGGACAACTTCTTCCCGTGCCTTGCTTTGCCATTCTTGATGCAATGCCAACAGAAGAAAAGCCCATGTCAGAAAATTAGCAGTTGTTTCTTTTCCTGCAAAGTAGAATGTCTTGCATTCATCTATGATCTCCTCTATATCTAGTGTCTCCTCTTTGTCATCCCGACCCTTAAGTGGATGCATCAACAAAGAAAGCAGGCCTTTTGAATTGTTTTCTGTTCTGCTGCAATTGTTTATCAGTTTCCTTATTGCATCTCGAGTCTCTTTCTCCAGTCTACTCCTCATTCTGTTCTTCTTGGTGGGTAAAAATCTGTATCCAGTTTCATCATTAGACATCCAGGAGGAAGAAATGACATGATTTACATTGAAACTAATGAAACAAGAAATTGCTCTTGAATGCAGAAGCCATATTTTTTTAAAAGGGAGTAACAAGACTTCACCATTTCAACTCAACAAAGACATTGAGTTGGCTTAGACATGAATGTTTAGTTTGATGTCATGAGCCAATTAGAGCTTACTAATTATTCTTTCTGGAAATGCTGTAATCAGTAAATGCCTAGAATATAGTAGTAAACATCGCTTTGAAAAGGTTCTAGTGGACGTTTTGAATAGCAAATCAATCAATCCACTGGTACTGAAAGCTGGAATGGACTATTCTACTACAGTATATCTTATCTAGCCACTTAATTTTCCCTCTGGTTTTTACATGGTAGTTCTCTTTATAATAGAAATTGCAACAAGGGAGAAAAGAAATCAACAGTAAAGAATGAGATGCAGTTGCATTTGTTTCCCCTTGATTTTACCTGGTGCAATTCACACGAGGAGAAAATGTTAAAGGATTGAAACTTGAAAGAAAGAGATTCATGAAAATTTGGTATTCCATAAAAGAATAAAAAGGTGAGATGCATTACACTACCCGATAATCAAATGCACCTGAATCCAGGAATATAGACACTTCGTAAGGCCTCTAAAACAAGGCTCACTTGCTGCTCTTGTAATTCAAATATACGCCTGCCCTCCTCAAAGCTGCTTCCAAAAGCCGTCCTCGAAATGATGACTGCAGAAAGGTTGTGAAGTTCTTTGTGTACGTCCATCTCAAACTGGTCTTTTGCACTTCTTACCTCTTCCCACTTCTCCAACAACTTTGTTGTGCTATCAACCATGTCAGAAATCCAACCCTGTGTGAAAATGGATACATGCCAATTGGTCAATCAGCTAGATCTAACATCAATTTGTCATACCACAACAAAGTTCTACTCAGTTAAATTGTAGACACATTCTGAACCTTTAGTGGTGTCATTTAGCTTATCAACTTGCACAATGCATTGCTTTTCATCTTTCCCTGAGTAGATAACAACACAGAAACCCCCTTCCCAAGACTGGTTAGATATCTTGATTGATGGGTTGGGAAGAGATAGAAATGGAAGGAGGGGAGTAACCATAGAGTGGTTAGATAAGCAGAACATAAAGGGCATCGAGGATAAAAAAGGCAAAGCTCAACTACAGTCTGACTCGGATCTAACCCTTTGTAGCAAGTCCAACTGAACCTACTTCTTTTTGCTCGAACCATGTAGACATATTGATAATAATAATAATAATAAATGAACATATAGAATGTACTGCATCCACTCCGAACCTATTGCCTTCAATTTTGGATATGTTTCGGATACATTGTCCTTTTCTCTTGAAAGTACTATAGCCTTCTTTAATTTGCCCCTTTCCAATCTCCTCACAATAACTGAACAATTACATTATATCCTATTCCTTATTGTTTCTTCTTATGTCTGTTCTTTACCAATCAATCCACTCCCTAAAAAGTTCTTCCTGATAGCGTAAAAGCATCAAGAGGAATTCCCAACACATTTCAAATTGTTTGATAGGAGTATCATTTTATTACCATACAACAATTAAGATTTTAAACTGTGATGTGATATTTTCAGGCTCAAACTTATTTCAACCATTACTGCAATGCTTATTTCATTGTAACTATGAAGTCAAACTAACATCTTATGCTCCATGTCCTGTCAAACAGTAAAACTTTATTTATACTATCAAGTCACCTAACCGTCCACAAAAAGCAGAATTAGTAATAGTAATCTGAGAAATAAAACAGCTTACTAGCTATAACATGTTAGAATATACTTAAGTAAAAAAAATATTTACAATCTAATGCATCTGGGGAATATAAGGTAGAATTAGAAAATCACTAGTATGTACAAAAGTTAAGTTCAAAACTCAGTTACTATCACTTATCACTTGAGGCCGCTGTCCTAGAATATACATATAAGTTGACTACCTTGACTCTCTCCATGTTAAAGGCCTGGTTAGTGATCCTTCTATGAATAGCCCACTTCTCACCATCTAACCCAACAAGTCCATCTCCAAACAGCATCTTAGCCAAAGGGTTATGTTGCACTTTCTCAAACAAACCACTTGTATTGACCAAAATCTCCTTAATGAGGCTTGGATCAGAAATTGCTAACCTTGGTTTAGGACCAAACCAGTAAAGGAAAGTCTTTCCATAAAGCGTTGACCAGTTAGTGTAGTGTGGCATGACCCTTGAAACTATGTCGTGATGGTTACTACTTAAAGAAGTGGACTTTGATTCAGCTTGTGATATCATTACTCTTCTGATCTTTGCTGTGTTGTTGAATATTGGACTGTAAGTTGGTCCTTGTATGCCTTGTTTCTTCAAGTGTTGTTGAACTTTTAAAGGGACCCATATGATTTTGTATACCAGTTTCAAGATGGAAATGAAGAGTAGTGGGAGGATGAATATCATTGCCGCCATGACATCTGTCAATTCTTGGAGCTGAAAGCACTAACTTCTCGCTCACTGCTACTCTGCTCTCTCTGTAAGGGCTTTAGTTATACAATAACAATTACTATTATGTATGTATAAAAACTTAATAAATTAAGAAATTAAACTTAAATTATTTTTAAATATAATAGATGAGTACATCATAATATTAATGTTAAAAATGTTCATTATATTATGGTTTTTGCCAACTTGACACCAGTTACACCAACACGAGACAAGATGTAAATGGTAGTACTATCTAGAGAGAGAAAAGAGTAGAAAGGACCTCCTAAGTCTTTAAATAAGGATAAGGGATAAAAGCAAATCGACATTTAATTAATTTAAGTGAGGACTGAACTGTAGTACTTATAAAATAAATATTTTTGGATTTACAAAAATACCTCAATTTTTAAATTTTCAATCTCCCTCCTTCACACCTACTTTTACACTCTCTCTCATATTTCAAATTATTTCAAACTTAATTCTCTCTCTTGTCTTCTTTCTCTCTCTTTTTTCTTCTTCCTTCTTCTTCTTTCTTCTAGATTTCTTTTCAAATTTTATTTCATCATCATCTACGTTATTTTTTCTTTCTTGTTCTTCGTATCAATTTTATTTTTTCTTTGTTCTTATCTGTTTCTTCCTCTTCATCCCCGTTTCATTCTTTTTTAAGTTTTTTTTTTAATTCTAGTCGTTTTACACATCTTTTCGGATGTATAAATATTTTTTCTGTATGTTTATACAATTTTGGAGATGTTTTCACAACTGGAAAAGATGTGTACACATCTCGTACACATATAATAATATGTTAACACATCAGACGAGATGTGTACGCATATTATTATATGTGTACGAGATGTGTACACATATTATCAGACGAGATGTGACACATCTTAATTATATGTGTACACATCTCGACTGATGTGTACACATCCTTTTATTGGAGTGGTGAAGGGTGGTGGTGGAGGGTGGTGGTTGCTGGTGGAGGGTAATAGAAGGTGGTGGTGGATAGTGGAGGGCAGTAGAAGGTGGTGGTGGGTGGTGTAAAGTGGTGGTGGAATAGTGGATGGGCGGGAGGGGGGTGATGCGGGTGGGGGCCGAATTGGGTAAGGGTCGATGAGGTGGGTGATGAAAGGTGGGGGCTTTGTGTAAATAAAAAAATTTGAGGGGCTTTTAAAATATTAGTAATTAGTACTAATCTTAAAAGTGTCCCTTTTAGGGATTTTTTGAGACTTGAACCTCAAAAAACTATTTAAAGATTTAAGAGTCTCTCTCACCCAAAAATCTCTGCTATCCGGTAGTGATCCAATTTAGAGGGCGTAAATATTTGTTGTCTCTGTCGGCGCTCAACAAATCATGGTTGACTTTCCAAAGATAAAAATAGTCTGAATAATTGAAAAAAAGTAGTCTGAATAATTGAAAAGTGACATAGGCCACCACGCCCATTTGGTTCGCCAAGATATTCCCAGATTGAACTCCAGACTCAAGATTGATGGGAGAATAAGGATATTGGTATTAGTCACATTTGGAAAGGGTTAATATAAAATAAAGAAATAATGGCTTTAAACTTATCTACTATCGCGTTTTGTTACTTTCATTATTAAATATGCTTAGGTGTGTTGGCCTAAATCTGGGTAGGACAACAAATCAAATTTGTATCGGGTTTAACTAGTAATTTGCTTGTATCGAGGTGAAGTTCGAGCTAAATTGAATTTGGACTAAACGATAACTTAAAAAAGTAATGAGGAGGAAAATAAAATAAACGAGGCAACAAATAAAAGTAGGATTTTGTATTCTTATTGATTGTATCCTATTGTTTACAAATGAGTCATATTTATAATCAAGGGACAGAATAACGTTGTAAATGTCATAATGGTGCCTTTATGGTCATTATTCTGTACATAATTGTAGTTGACTCACGATCTATCATATTAAATGTTGGAGCAATGGTCGACAGTTACGTAGGTCAGACCTCGTAATCCGGCTAGGCCGTGCGGGCACCCGACATCCTCCCCTAGACCTGTCGGGCGAACCCTATATATATATATATATAATTCAATTTATAAACAAGAACAATACTTAGAAGAAAAAAAAACACAGACATACTGATACCTCTAAGCTATACAAAAGAAATTACAGCTGACTACCCAACATACTAGGTTTAGGGCTATCCAGACTAGACATCTAAGAGTACAAAAGAAGACAGATACCTCCTGAAGGGAGCAAAATGCAACTGAAATAACAACCAATAAACTGGTGGCCATCCGGAATAAAAGCTGGCTCACCCTGACAGCAGAAGTCGTCTTTGCTCCTTCACAACGTGGCGAACTCAATCCTGGAGCGAACCTGCCGAAATGAAATAGATAGACAAGAAACAAACAGCAAACAAGCGTGAGTCAAAAGGACTCAATAAGTGGGGCAGACTAGCCACCTCAAAGAATAGGATAGCTAGCCACGGAGAAGAAACAGATAAAATAAATTTCTCTTATTTAAATTATAAAAAGGCAAAGCCAGATAATAACTAGAAACACGTATGGAATCAAAAACTCATCAACAACCAGGAACGTAAGATAGCCAGAACATATAGGTACATATCAACAATCAGCAATACATCTTGTTGCGGCGTGCAACCCGATCCATATATTCATCCTGTTGCGGCGTGCAACCCGATCCATATATTCATACCGTTGCGGCGTGCAACCCGATCCATATATTCATACCGTTGCGGTGTGCAACCCGATCCTTATATTCATACTGTTGCGGCGTGCAACCCGATCCCCGCAACCCAGAATATGAGCCAGAAATATATAGGCAAACTGAGATATGTCCACAACATGGTATACATACCGCATACAAAAAAACACAACACAATACACATAATAGTCAGTATGCGGTGCAATGAGATGTGATGAATGCGGTATGATACAATGCAGTCGCATATGCCTGATACCTATCTCCGGCGCGGGACTCTCATCGTCTACCAGGAGATATATGCAATAATGACCCTTCACCGGCTCAGGACTCTCATCGATTACCGGGAAGTATATGCAATAATGACCCTTCACCGGCTCGGGACTCTCATCGATTACCGGGAAGTATATGCAATAATGATCCTTCACCGGTGCGGGACTCTCATCGCCAACCGGGAAGTATATGCAATAATGACCCTTCACCAGCTCGGGACTTTCATCGATTACCGGGAAGTATATGCAATAATGATCCTTCACCAGTACGGGACTCTCATCGCCAACCGGGAAGTATATGCAATAATGACCCTTCACCGGTGCGGGACTCTCATCGCCAACCGGGAAGTATATGCAATAATGACACTTCACTGGTGCGAGACTCTCATCGCCAACCGGGAAGTATGTGCAATAATGACAGCCAGAGTACAATGCTCAGATACTCAATGCAATACCAACTACAGGACATAACATATAATATACAATGTAAATACAAAGCTAAGGCGTAATGAGTACGCCTATCGGCAGCTACATACGTAAGGAACACGTGGTAGAAAATCCACGAGGCCAAGTGCCTCCAAAGAAATGGATATAAACACTTACCTCGTTCCAAAGTTAACACTGCTACCCAATATTCTTTGTATTCATTGCCAAACGATCCCACTATGTTCAATAAGCAGAAAAATATATCACATTAGGCTAAAGGCTTCATTCCTCACATCTTAGGCTAATCCGGTTAGGAACCTGATACCCACGCGGCCGGACTATGTGTCCAATGTCCAGCCTCTATGGGGGACTCCAAATCACACATAACATGATCACAATTTAAGCATAAGCATGTATGAGGCATAACACATATGGAAACAATAGATATGGAATCAAAGGAATGAGAAGAAAACTCTGGATAGAATTATAGATACAACCTAGAACTCAGAATTTGTCTAACTCTTTGATTTTTATAAAAATTTCGGCATAGTTTCCTCTAAAACAGGATGATCCGCAAAAACAGAACCAGCACTATACTATACACGGGAATGGATACCCAGATAAACTGATAACATAAACATGTTAAACAGATTACAAGAGGAGATGACTGGATGACATAACAAATCCGCAGATAGAATATCTGGACAGCACCACTGTCCTGCCTTTCGACCTAATTTCCAGAGTGTAGATCAAAGTTATAGACTTCATGATCTTCATAAAAGTTGTAGATATATGTCTTAGAGTTCTGAGGATTCTTAAAGCATCTTAATATCAATTTTGTACAAGGAGTTATGATCAATATACTAACAGCTGTCCAAAGATCAAAACGATTTTCCAGATTTTGAAACGTTTTGTCTTGCTGATTTAGACGTATTTCACCTTGGATTTTAGTACCAAATTAAGTATATACAAGGTTTCCTTGATACTATAAAAGTTTCTCACAAGAGACACTAAGTTTAGAACTAAGAAAAGCTTCAAAAGCTAAAAGATACATGCCTTGCCAAAAGAAAGGTTTAGTCTTACATACCTTTGATGCTTCTTGCTTCTAAACCTTGTTTCCCTTGAATTCAACACCTTCTAAAGCTTAAACAAGCTATAATACAGCATTTGCGTACTTTACTTAACCATGAAGTAATTCTAAAACTCAAGCTATAGACGAAATTGAAGGTAGCATAACGTTACCTTAATCGCGTAGAGCGTCTTGACGCAATTTGTCTTCAATTTCGAGTTAAGATTGACGTCCATCCTTCAAAATCATAAAATTTGCTCAACACTTAATGAGAGAACTGTTTCTATCTTTGTATTTCTGGAAAATGACGAGAGGGGAAAGGAATTTTCCTTTTATACTTGAAACATTTCAGTTTTAGTCCTCTTTTACGCTTATGTCCCTCTTTCTGGCCTGACTTCTGATGCTCATATCTTTTTATCTATACGTTGTATGAACAAATCATCAAAAGTTTTAGAAACTACACTCCAAGGCCTTCAATTTGGTATATGATATGTCCCCAAAAGACTTCATATAACACACGAAATTAATTTCTGAAAAAGCTTCGTTACAAGGCAATTCGTTAGTCGATTTTTCCGCAACTTAAATCCGATTTTTTTCCAAAACTTTATATTCAATATATAAACATCATATATGGTCATATTATGTCTTTTAACTCACTTAATCATTCTTAACATGTCTTTAGAATGATATACGTCACTCTGGGCATACGGGGTGTAACAATCTTCCCTCGTTAGGAACATTCGTCCTCGAATGTTAAATGAAGTACGTAGAAGCATTAAGCAACAATCTGTTACATATCTGTAGTAGTGAAGAGATGTGAAAGGTCAAATTATTTAAATTTCGGCATTTTAGCGGAAGCTAGCCGAACAACCTCGAAATTCACTTTCGAAAAAGCACAAAAGTCACAAATAATCATACGAACCTAACGGCGCTTTCGGATTTTGAATCGGCGCTCGTTCACCAAAACCGAGCTCGAAAATCTCTTTTTAATATTTATCGACAATAAAAACTGAAACCTTCTTCCGATACGTACCTAACGAGGTCTGATTTAGCTCAAATTTTACTGATAGGTCCCATTGGACATCACGAATATTTTAAAATTATCGGTACCTTCCGAAACGACGGACCGAGGTCGTTTCAGTTGCAGGGGATATTCCCCGAGCTCAGTGCTTCGAGCTCGTCTCCTCTCGTTTCCTAAGGTAATCTCCGGGGTGAGTGACCATGCAATCTTTCCTTCGGAAGCCTGCCTCGCGGCGCAGTCTTCGTGTTGCACTCTGGGGTCTTGCTCGAGACCCTGGTGATTTTCACCCAATTTAGATAGTCCCCCCACTCCTCGAGAGGTTGCCAAATTTGTCGAGGAGTGGAGTGAATTTTAGGCGGGAGATTGACGTGGCTGTTTTTGCGCCGCGAATTTTGAAACCGGCGGTTGTCACTTCGAATTTCCATCAATCATGCGTGGCAATTGCTGATTGGGCGTGTTTTCTGGTTTTGCCTTCCCCATGCTGCTGTAATCATGGCGCTCTCAACCTATATATAGTCGAACCTTGCCTTCTTTTTCTTACTTCTTCTTGTCTTCAATAGTAAAACTTTTACACCTTTCTCTCAAAAGATTTTCGAAATTGATATGTCTCAACAAGATTCACCACGTTCTCCACCTTTCCTCGTCGACACCATGATTGTTGGCGGGGAACTGGTTTATGTCCCTGAGCCGTTGAATGTTGTTATTCCTCTTGGCTTCAACATGGAGGATCTTGTTTGCCCCAGCAATGTGGATCAAGAGCTCCACCCATCTATGGTTGGGATCGGTGGAGTAGCTATGGCGGAGGTGGACGAAGTTGCCACGAAGGATGTGGGCGACGAGGAACTTCTTTCTGACGAATTGGAACTTAAACCCCACCACGCCATTCCTTCGAAGAACGACTTCTCGAAAGACTTTGTTATGCAGCCTCAAACCGAATCGGAGGCTAAGAGGAGGAGGAACATTCCCGTGGGGAATACACCGAGCTTGATTACACAGGCGAACATTCATCTAGTTCGTTTTGATTGCAACTGGGGCCCCGAGGTGAGGGTTAGTATTCCTGCCCCCGAGAGCCGAGTGTGTGATCGAGTCGAGGGGCGTTCCTTCGTTTTTACTTATCCTTTTATGATCGGTTTTTCCCTTCCTATCCCCGAGGTGTTTGGACAATTTTTGTCGAACCTTTCAAGTGTGCATAGCTCAGATCGGACCCGAGGTGTGGAGGCACATCCAATGTCTAGAATTTTTGAGTAAATTAGTGGGGGTGCCTTTCACCCTCGATCATCTTTTCTATCTGTTTTTTCCTCCCTTCACAAGGATGGGGTCGTCCAACTCAACAAATGGGGCTCTTACTCGCTGATCACAAAAAGCGAGGATCTCGAGGACCGTGGGTGGGACGAGCGCTTCGTCCTCTTACCCACCGATCTTATCTCCTTGAAGCCTGATTTTCCCGAACGATGGAATCGAGCCCGGTAGTGTTTCCTCCTTCATTCATTTTTGTTTAACCTTTTCCCTTTTCTGACTCCTTGCTCTTATTCCTTTAGTCGAGGCGGTCCCGGTTGCTCACCCAAAAAACTTGGTTCAGTGGGTCCAAGCCATTATTGATGCCAAACCTAGGCCAGAAAGGTCGTGGATGGTTTTTGCCGCTTTTAATGCGAACCAATGTGCTTGTAAACGGTATGGTGAGTTATCCTTCATTCAACCTTTCTAGTTTTGCTGAGGCCCTATCTTCGTGGCCTCACTGTCGTTTCTCTGTTGTAGGGCTCCATAAGAAGGCGATCACCGCGCCAAAAGAGAAAAAATGAAAAAAGACAAGAAAGAGGAGGTCCCCGAGGTTGGGGATGCCTTGAATGCCCTCGAGGATTTGATTGGGAATCTTTCGAGGGGAAAGGGTGAAAAGGGGAAGGAGAAGAGGAAAACGGCTTCCGAGGGGTCACCGGATCCTGGGGCAAAGACAGGCTGTGTCTTTCTCCTATCATTTTCATCTTTTGCTTTGTTTGTTACGTTTACCATCTTTTTCCCTCCTCCTTTCAGTTCTGAGGAAGAAAGAGTTGTCCTCGGAGAAAGCTCCGGAAGCAAAGCGGGCCAGATTGGAGCCTGTCCCATTTCCTGAGCTTACTCTTGTTGGTGAGGCTGAGCTAAGATAGGATGAGGTTGCGGTTCTTCCTACTTACGAGCCTGAACCAGTTCAAGTTGCTGATAAAGTCGTGGGGAGTATTCATCCCCCTTCTTCGGTGGAGATAGATGAGGTTGGGCCATATCGAGTGGGGGACAAGGCTCCTCGAGCTGCCTCTGAGCCTGCTCCTGATGCGTTTGGAGGCAATTTTGCTACATTGAAATTCCCTCTGAGCTTTGTCTTCTTGATGGCGACATCCAAGTCCCGATCAGCCTCCGTGGATTCTTAGTGTCCTAAGGAACGCGATCGTCTTAAGGAGTCTCCCATCTCTGATTTGATTGCTGATGCTGCTCAACACACCATCCATTCATGTTTTCTCTAATTGCCTTTTTTCAATTTTTCGTTTCACTTCTTTCTCTGATTTTTAGAGTTCCTTTTTGTAGTGCTACATCAATTCTATCAGGGCCGCCGAGATAGAGTGTAGCCGAGATGAAAAACTTTGTCAATTAAGGGCTGGATGGAGGCGAGAGCGAGCGGGTCTCGAGGCCCAGATGAGTGGTCTCGAGAGAGAACTAGTGAATACAAGGCTCGAGCTGGAGCGGGCTAAAGATGCTGTCAATAAGTCTGAGCTCGAGATGACTAAGGCCCTCGAGGCTAAATCCGACACCGAGGGGAAAATGGCCCGTTTGAAGGAGCTTTGTGATGCTGATTTGAAGAGAGTAAGGAACGAGGCTCAGTCGGCTATTAGTGAAGGGGCCAAAGAGTTTCATGACGACTTAAAGCAAAAGATGCTTAAGATGAATGAAATGGCCGCGGATAAAGAGCAGTTGGCTAAGGAAAAAAGTCAGCTCGAGAGCGAGGTCAAGTTCCTCAGAGGCAAGGGTGAATCTTTCTCCTCGAGGCAGAGAGTTAGGAGGACTAGGGCCGAAGCTGATAAAAATTGGGCCGTTATTCAGACGAGGCTAAAGACTCTGAAGGAGTGCCGCGACGGGCTTGACCTTAATACTGAGATCGCAAAAGTCGAGAACGACGCTGGTGTGGCCCAGAGGCTGATGGAAAATCTCCCCTCGAGCAGTGAGAGCTCAGATGAGGGAGGTGATGACTCCAAAGCGGAGGCTTAGAGTAGCGCTTTTGTTTCTTTTTGTTGAAGGCTTTTGTGTCGTTTGCCTTGTAAATATTTGGGGCCTTCGAGCCTTTTTATTAATGGAAATTCCTTTTATGAATTTGCTTGAAAGTCTTTTCATTGTTTTGAGCTAGCTTAGGACGACGTCTTGCCCTCGAGCCGTAGGCTTAACTTATGACTAGCAATGCATGTTCAAGTGAGAATAAAAGGATGGCGAATCGGAGTTTATTCCATTGATCAAATTTGCATGTTTTTATTACAATAGATGGCTGGCCCTAACAGGTCTTAAAAGGAAAGAACTAGAATAGCATGAATTTATTCGAGCAAGTTCCAAGGGTGACCCTTCGGCGAGACAATTGATCGTGCTCCGAGGGTTTTGCCCGGCATAGTTCCCAGTTGTTAAGTCTTTGCTCGTTGCTATTTTCTTGGCCTGCTCGGGACAACTGTACTCTTCATTGCGACTGAATAACGCTCTCGTGCTATTCGATGTTCTCCTTGGATGGCCTTTATTCCCCATGGAGTTGGGAACTTGATTACTTGGTGCAAAGTGGATGGCACAGCCTCTATCTCGTGGATCCAAGAACTTCCAAGAATGATGTTGTAGGCTACGTCCTCGACCATAACTTGGAAGGTAGTTTGCTTGTTCACTCATTCTACAGTAGTCGTGAGGGTTATTTCTCCCAAAGTCTTCTCGGTGGAGTTGTTGAACCCCGTCAGTATGGTCGCCTTTGGGACGACTTGGTCCTTTAGCCACATCTTCTTGATTGCGCCATACTTGATGATGTTCACTGAGCTGCATGGATCAACTAAAGCTCATTTGACATCACAGTCGTTGATCCTGAGCGTGATCACTAGTGCGTCGTGATGAGGGAACATCATCCCATCGCAATCTTATTTGTTGAATACCATCTCCCTGCTCGACTCATCAGCTCTTGCTTTTTTCTCCGCTGTAATAGACGATTTTGCCACTTTTTTCGCCGCAACAAAGCTCACTCTGTTCACCTCTGAGCCCCCGGTGATGATATTCACTACCCTTTTTGGTGACTGTGCTCGAGGTGGTTGCTCCTCCCTCCTATTCTTCGAGTAATTATGCTTCCCTTTATCGGTCAGGTATTCTGCTAGCACCCCATTCTTAAGCAAATGGGCCACCTCGAGACGCAATGCCTTACAGCCGTCAGTTGCGTGCCCGTAATCCATGTGAATTCACAGTGTTGGGTTTGGTATCTTTTGTTCGGTGGAGTTCTCATGTCTTTGGGTAGCCTAACTCCTTGATCAGTCATTCCCTTGATTGCATTCACCAACTCGGAAGTGGATATAATGAAGTTATACTCGAAGATTCGAGGCAATTCCTTTTCCTTGGGTACCAAGGAGGGGCCCGAGGATTTTTGGTTAGAGGATGATCCAACTTTTCCCCCCGAGTCTTTGACTCACATGTTGCTGACCTCCGAGGCGTTGACTCACATGTTGCTTTTGGGCTCCATTGTATGGATCGTATCGATTTTTTGAATTCCCTCATGGCGCATCGGCGTGTCGAGAGGATTCGGACCGCTCTCAATAGGAATGGCCTCGTCTCGTTCTTCTCCACTCTGCTTCCTCAAGGCTAATCTTCGTCGTGGCTCGATCATGTAACTCGTCCCAAGTTCGAGCCTGCCACTGCTGGAGTTCTTTCTTCAATGCCTCCGCAGCCTCTGAATTGCTCACATTAAAGTTCTTTTCAAAAGTCATGACCGCCAAGCTGTCATCCATTTTTGCTAGATCCATCCTCTCGGCCTGAAAGCGCTCGAGGCAGTCCTTGATGGGCTCGAGGTATCCTTGTTTAACATCAAAGATGTCTTTCTTTCTTTTAAGGATCTTTTGGGCCCCAGTGTGAGCCTTAATGAACATGTCCGCCAATTCATCGAAGCTGGAAATGAACTTAGAAGGGAGGAGCATTGTCACGACCCAACCTAGGGCCGCAACGGATAACTGACACTAAGTGTCGATCATCACTAATCCTGCTGATAATCTGATAACCATGAATATAACTGATAAACGGAATAAGCATAAACCTAGCTGATAAAATTATGCAATGCAAAAAGCTGACAAGACTAACATAAGCTGACATACATAACATACTGACAGAACCACACAGGGACATATCTACAGGCCTCTAAGAGTGCTGAACTGAATATACGAAGGACGTGACAAGGCCCCGCCATACCCAAACTGGCTGACTGTACACATACTAAAAGATAAGTAACTCCGGGAGTAAACGGAGTGACTCCAATAGCTGATAGATGGCCTACTAACGTGGTCCAAGCATTGATCTATATGCACCTGTGTGACATGAAACGCAGCGCCCCAGAAAAGGGTGTGAGTACGATATGTACCAAGTATGTAAGGCATGAGCATGTAATATATCATGGCTGAATGAAACTGTAAGGCTGGAATATAAATATGTAAATATGAGCTGGAGCATAGCAATATAGCTAGAAATCTGAAGAACGTACTGTAATCACTTAATTTTGGCACCAAATATAGAAAAATTCTATAAAATAGTCGTGTCAATTGTCACGTGATTTTTCTAGATTTATCGGTTATTTTAGCTATTTTAGTTATTTAATTAGGAAGAAAAATGTTGGAGATTTTCCAAAAAAAAAAAAAAAAAGGCATGATTCAACTATGAGTAACATTTAATTGAATTTATGTGCTAATTAATTTCTCTCTTACAATTGTTGTGTGTTTAGCTAATTAATTAGTTTTAGTTAATTATGTTTGTATAATTGTATTAGTTAAGTAGGACATTTGAGCCATTTACATATTCAGACTAAGAATTAAAGAAAACAACCCCTACAAACAATTTGACCCATAAACCACAGGCCCAAACCCAACATTTAACCCGGCCCACACCATCATATAAAAGAGAAAATTTTCCATTTTTGTTCATTTGCTTTTCACAAAAAGGATCAGACATAGGCAATGTGGCCAAGTCTCCTGCCGCCGCGGACCGCCGTACACCACCACTGGCCGGCCACCGGAAATTGTCTAAATACATCATCGGACTCCCCTCCTCATCCCCATTCCATTTTTTAGGTCAATTTCTCCATAATATCACTGTTTCGTCGTAGATCGGAGGCAAAACATAACTCCGTCGACCCCTTTTGTTTCTCCTGTGAGCTCTTACTTGTAAGCACTGTTCTCTTTCTCCTCTATCCGTTCTTTCCTTTTTCTAGCTGAAACGACCCCCAAATGGATCGTTTTCGTTAGAAGAAGAAGGGAACAGATCCGAATGACTTAAGCATGAACTGGGTTTATTCGACGGGGTGTCAAACAACGGAGAGGCTGTGATGATTATTAGTGAGTAGTTTGGTGGTAGTAGTGAGGCAAAGCAGCCATGGTTGCGTTTATCAGCCGCAAGGCAGTAGCGGTGATGCTATTTTGTGATGTTTGGTGTGATGGTAAGGTTGTTTGGCACTGTATTTCGATGTGGCTTAGCGAGATGGTGAAACGAAGTGCGGCGTAGTGGCTGGATTTGATGGAGATGATCGAATGGCACGGGAGATAGCAAGGCAGCGACACAATGGCTAATTGGTATTGTAGTGCCTCGACGGGTTAGAGCTAAATCCCCAGTTCCCTCATTGTTAAACGGTTAAGTCACATATTAGTTTTAAACTTATAGAAATCATATATACATGTTTCTGTTTCGTAATGGTAATCTCATGTCGAATTATGTTGAATCGTGTATGTATTTGATTATTCAATCCGAATAATACTCATTTAGGTTGTAGTTTGTTCAAGATGCTCAAGTGTCTATCATATGAAATGTTTGTTCACTTTGCTCGCTGAATGTATCAAACTTGTCCCTTTTGTCTTATATTTCTTTGTCTAGTTTGTATGAAGCATCAACTTGTGAAGCTGCTGCGATAGTTGTTTAATAGCAGTGAGGCAGCGACAACTAAGCTATGACGTTGGCTTAGGCTCTGGTTTTGGCTTTGTCTTAGCCGAATTAGGTGAAGTCAGTCCCTTTTTCTTTCTTTCCTAATTGTTTAAGTTAGTGAAGAACATTTTGGGGATTGTCTTACCAGTGGCTCTTGGTTATTCCTGTGGTTGTTTAGCTTTAGGGCGTTGAGGCGGCTTAATTATCTATAAATCATCTGGTAGGTTGATGGCATACATGAGAATTCAGCTGAGTTGTTTATTGTTGTTGTTGCCTTAATTTGCCCCGTTATCTAAGCATGAATGAATACTGTTATATAAAGTTTCTTTGTTAATCAATGAATAGAAGTGGATGTTAGCAGGGATTAGTGTGTGTGTGTTTGTTTCATGTTTAGCTATGTTGAAAATATTTACCTGGTGGTTAAGTATATTGTTTTTTATGTGTGTGTTACAGTCCAAGAGGGTCCGTTGAAAGTTCTAGTTTAGTTCTGGAATTATCTAGGGAATTTTGGTTTAGGCTGGGAGCCATAGAGTCCAATAGACAAGTCCTTTATTTTGAAAATTTCAGATATTTGTCTAAAAAAAGAGGGAAAAGGGGTCAAAAGTCAATAAGAAAGACAAGAAAACTGACAGCTTAAAATTAGGCTTTCCCTGCCACGTTTTGGTGTCTAGTGAAGGCATGCTTGCCTTGCATTAATGGCCTTGGGCCAAGTATCATAGGCATGGGATTTGTATGCCAAAAATGAGCTGTCCACTTTGCTTTTTTTAGCCTATTTAAAGGCTGTATCTATTCACTACCAGGGGATTCAGAAAAGAACACACACACAATATCTGGGAGATGCTTGTTCATTTTTCACTCTAGAAACAAATTTTCAGATTTGGGAGCAAGAAAATATAGTAGTCTTAGTAGTGAAAAGAAAATACATATATATAAATAAGAAAATGAGAGCAAAGGAAAGGGTGCAAGAAACTTGAGAGTCTGGAAGTATAAAGTTTTGGATCAAAGGAAAGGGTGTTCAAAAGGGGTTGTTCACCTGCTGGTATGTTGCTGCGTTTTGGTTTTTGTCTGATACTTCGGGCTTAGCTTTGGTTATCTTTGCTATTGCATTTGGGAAATTTCAGCTATGAGGTATTCCATTTTTCAAACTATGTATATATCTTGATTTGGGAAATGATACAAGAACATGTGTTAAGGCCTAAAGAGCTGTTGTTTTCCTTTCTATGTTCATGTTTAACATAGTTTACTACTGTTATTGTGACTGAAACTAGACAAAATTTAAAACCTGGGCAACGACATGTTTGTTCACAGCATATTACTTAATTAGCAAAGTTAGTATATTTCTCACGTATTATTTAAAGACTAGCCACGTATTTGTCTCTGATCTAAAAAAAATAAATGGCTGAGTGGAACTTACATAAATGGAATATGATTGCAAACCTTAAGCAACGTAGGAATTTAATGCTTGCAAATCACCGACTAGCTATTTAACTAGTATACTTGCAATGATATTTTCACTTGTGGCAAATTTAGTCAAGTCTGAAATAAGTAGGCAAACTAGTCCACTCATGCAAATTGGAGAGGTTGATTTAAGTACCAAGCTTTGCAATTTCAAGTCAGTTTAAAGGACGTCTTCAAATGAGGGTCATGGCTATAAACTAAACAGTAGATCATTTCTTGAAGGATTAAGAAATAAAGGGTTATATATTCCATGGTATAGTCATTCACGTTTGAAAGGGCAACAACATAAGAAACCAAAAAGAAATGCCGTATTTGTTTTTATTTTTTTTATCATTATTTTTTTATAATTCTAACTAATTATTTCACTTGGAAACTCATTTTAAGTCAAAAAATTTCGAACGGGTGAAGTGCCTGCACGATTTAGTTTATTTAAGTCAGAAGATTTCGAACGAGTGAAGTGCTCGCGCGATTGTATCTCGATTTGAGTTCCCATTTGAGCGGGCAATTTAATTATCAAATCAAGCGTAGATAAACCAAGGCAAAATATAAAAACAAATTCAACGAGTCGAAATGCGTCAATAAAGCAACTGTGCTTGCACAGGACTCGAGGGTGCCTAACACCTTCCCGAGAGTCAACCGAGATCCTTACCCAGAACTCTGACGCAGACCATTTACGAGTCATAGGTGTTCTAGGTACACCGCTTTGGTGACTTGGCACACCTTTAACTTGTCAAGTGGCGACTCCGAAAATCTCTAATAATTAGTGTACCTATTAACACCTAGTCACAGACCTTTTAAAACACATAAATAATTCTTTTTAAGTAAAAAAAGGGTCGTGACAACTTGGCGACTCCGCTGGGGAAGAAAGTGAAAACTGAGAGTCTCAGGCTTTAAACTTTGTCGCTTTCAGCTTTTGAATATTGTTTGTATATGTTGCCTTGAATGTTACTGTTTTGATATGTTTGAACTGTATATACACAACTGTCTTCTCTCGTACACCTCTGAGTCTTCTGGAACACTGCACACATGCACGCCAGTTTCGCTTCGGCGTCTGGAATTTCTGTCGTGTCTCGGGACACAAAAAGTTAACCCTTCTTAGGTGGAGGTGCGTTGGGTTAGGTCGTTAGACGTTGTCGACCGGTACCCCCGAGGCACATCCAAATTGCCAGAAATTATAGAACATGAACTCATTGAGTCACCTAGAGTTGAACCTGTGCTTTTATCTAGGCCGATTTATTTGCATGTCATTAGACTTAATGAGGTGCGGTACACCGGTACCGCACTTGTCTAGGCTGACTCCCTCGTGTCATAATGGGGCCCACGTCCCTAAAAGACACATCATGAGCATATAATGTGTTGCATTTGTTCTAGTCGAAGGGTTGTTATGCTGACCGATCACCGATGGGCGAGAGCCAAATTTTGAAGGAAAAAAAAAAAAGAAAAATGATAGAAAAATTGGGTTTAGTCCCATGTTTCGAAATATTTTTTGTTTAGTTGTCATTTTACGCCGTTATAATGGCGAATTTTTTTTAAGAACTCTTAGAGTCTAATTTTGTGTCCGAGTTTGGTCTCAAGTATTAGAAAATAATTTGTCATAATTTTGCGCCGGTATAATGGCGAAATTTTGGGACCCTTTTGTGTTTGTGTCCAAGTCAAGTTCATATTTTGAAATTAATTTATCGGGGTTTTACGTCGTCATAATGGCCAATTTTAGAAATCAACTTTGCGTCTAGTTTGTGTAATATTTTGTGTCGTCCTAATTGCCAGATTTTGTAAATACTCTAAAGATTCTTTCTCGAATTAGATCAACGAGTTTGTTTCAAACAAAAAAAACAAAAACAAAACAAAAAAAAATTGTGTCCATCTTTGTGTTGTCGTAATGTCCGATTTTGGAGTCACCATTCGGATAAGAAAAATAGTTTGTTTCATAATATGTTCTTAAGTTCCGTTTCGAATCTCCGGTTGAGTCTTAATTTTTTTTTAAAAAAAATGTGTTATTTTAAGGTCCTGCTTTATTTTGTTCTGTTTAAGGTCAAGTCAGGGTACAGACGATAAATTGAAATTAGCTAAGTTGTATTTTGCATCGATGCTCGTGGAATAATCTGACTCCGCTAAAATATCGAGTCTCATTATTTTCACCGCCCGGGTGTACCCACCCAATATGTCAGTTTGTATATATCTTTTGACTCGTGCATCACGTTAAGCAGTTTATTGAGTCTGTTTCGTGTCGTTTGTTTAAATTATGTTTGTTTAGTCAGGGAAGAAAAGAAAAAAAAAAATCATCCAAGTTGGTCCTTGTTTGGAATTACGCGTCGCTTTGATTTCCGTCCTGATTTTGTCTAACGCAACATGTATAAATATTTTGGGAATACTATCGGTACACGCGTCTTACACCGCGAACCATTTCGGGATGAAGCATAACAACCCTAGGCTTGCAATATGTGATTTCTTTGTGCTAACCCGGGTTGTTACCCAAAGTTTCGAAGTTTGTGCTATTTAACAGGCGCTCTAAGATTGGTTCTGGTCAACGCTTGAGGAGGCAGAATGAGAGGTCAACCAGGGAGGTCAAAATATGAAATAGTTGATGGCGGACACAGGTCATGTCATTACTATGGGAACAGTCCAACCAGAATACCTGTCCCTTGCCTTGTTGAATGTTTCACAAGGTCCAAAGTTTGAAGAAATGAGAAATGACATAATTTGTCGTTGGATCTGAGGCACGTCTTTGGCATCAACATGGTGCAAATTGGTGAAGGGCTCAGCAATACATAAGTCGAAACATCGGTCCTGACGAGCAACTGTGCAACCGAGAATCGTTGTAGCTTGTTTTGTTATCCTTTCTATGTACTTGGTTATTTGAGGGTTGTAATCCAAGTTCATTATTTGCTCGTTTTGATATTCAAACCCATATATCTCCCCCCCAAAAAAAAAAGCGTCATCCAATTCTTGTCTATAGATTCTGTCTTTTGTCTCTCTGAATTTTGTCTTCTTTTATTTTTGTGATGGTCAGTCTTAATAACATGACATGCGTACGGGGTTGACTTCTAGATCTAAACACGCGGTCCGACATATCGTCTCAATGAACCATCAGAATTGTGAGGAAAAGGGAGTGAAATAAGTTGAGAATTAATCAATGGTCATCCGATAAGGGAGATTGGTGAGAAGTTCAAATCGTGCACAGTCGCTTCGACCGAATTTGAAATACCAGTTTTGAGAACCATCGTTGAAGTAGAGGTCGAGGACACGTGTTGATCAATCCGGGTCAATTGATTGAACCATTATTTGTGCGAGGCATTCTCAGGTCGGAATGACGAACGGCTTTTGTTTCTTCTACCCAAACACTATATCCTTTTGTCAGTCCTTTTTTAGCCTTGTTTTGGTTTTTCTTTGGCCTACCCTCCCTTGGAATCTATTTGATGTGATTAAAGAAAAAAAAAAGAGAAAAAAAGAGAAAAGAGGGAAAAAAAAACAACAAAAATCTACCTCAGTGGTAGAGCTACGTCTGACCTGATTCCTCTCAAAAGGATACGTAGGCAGCCATTCGGGTGCGGTCATGACAGGGGAAAGTTTATTTTTCCCCTATTCCTCGTTGACGCAAAAGCTTGCCTCCATATTTGCGGCCAATGTCAAAAGAAATTCAAATCCCCAATGTATGCTAAACTGGGGCAGAAGTTTGTTTATATTTTATTTAAAATAAAAACAAACTTCTATGTTGTTGTACTATCTATTCCTATGTTTCATGAGATATCAGTCTCGAAATCAAGGAAGAAACTCAAAGCACCCCAGTTTATCCTAAACTAGGGCAGAAGTTTAGTTTACTTTTTTTAAAAAAAAAAGAGAAAGTCAATTCCTTTTGCTATCTTTGTGTTCATCTCCGGGGAAAGTTTCAATATCCCTTATGTTTACATATCAGAAAATTCAAAAGATAATTCCTCAGTTTTTCAATAAATTGGGGCCTCAGTTAGTTATTATTTTAAAAAGAAATGATTCCAAGGGTTGTAATATTCACCAAGTCATTTCATAAGATGCTTTCATACCGCTTTTCAAACTAAAGAGAAAAACAAAAAAAAAGAAAAAAAAGAAGAGAAATAAACCCCAATTTGCCTAAATTGAGGGAAATAAGTTTGTTTTATTTTCAAAAAGTGGTGATTTCATAGTTTGTGATATTCATCTGATCGTCTCATGAGATGTTTCTAAGCTTTTATGTTGGACCTCTTTCTTCATAGCCTAACCAAATCCAATATTACAGTCCAAATAAAGAACCTTCTAACCGATCATTGAGAATGTCAAGCCGAGTAGGGTATCAAAGGATAAGTTCCACACTGTAAAGTCGCATTCTTATAAGCCGACAATCGCATTTAGGAGCTGGGAGCACCAAGGTCATTAAAAGGAAAAATTCTCTGGGGAATCAAGATAAAGGCTAAATTAAAGAAAGAAAGAAAGAAAGAAAGAAAGACGGGGTCGAGCAGCAAGGAAAGATCGGAAGTCGATTGGGAAGGAGCGAAAAAAAAAAGAACAAAAAAAGAAAGGAAAAATGAAGTCTTATCGGTGAAAACCTGAAAGGGCGCTGCAAGACAACGGTGAGTTAAAAGAACAAAGAGAGAGGCTAGTTGGTGAAAACCCCAAGGGGCACTACTAGTTGAATGAGGGTCATCAAGTTCGGGGTAAGAAGGATTGTCAAACTGGGGCAAGGTCATGGATAGGCCGTGTGAATCTGATCAAGAGTTGATTCCAAAGTGCATGTCACGTTTAATAAGGTCGTCGTTTCACTTTCTGATAAGTTTTTTCTTTTTCTGGAGACATCTTTGTTCAATGTCTCATCTTGAAATTCTTCACTTCACCCCTCATTTTATTTATCTCATTTCTTTCTGAGCAATAGAAAGTTTTGCAAAACTCATTTACAAGTTTCATAGTTGTACTAGAGTAAGTCAGGACCAACCTTGATAATTGGAGCCCAATGTTTCACATCGGCACAAAGAATGACACACCAAGGAGTGTACCATGAAAGAGATCATCAAAGTATATGCAGATTTCAAGATGCAGTTAAAATTTCAAATCAAAGCCTGTCGAGCAGCAATTTCAAGCTTTCAACAGTCAAAGCCCGCCCGAGCGGCAATGTCAAGTTTCAACAATTTCAGCATTAAAGTCAAAGCCCGTCAAAGCTTCAATTTTACTTTCAAGTCAAAGCCCGTCAAAGCGGCAATTTCAACGTTCAAGTCAAGGCCGTCAAAGCGGCAATTTCAACATTCAGTTCAAAGCCCGTCAAATCGGCAATTTCATTCAAGTCAAAGCCCGTCAAACCGGCAATTTTGTTCAAGTCAAAGTCCGTCAAAGCGGCATTTTCAACATTCCAAGTCGAAGCCCGTCAAAGCGGCATTTCAACTTTCAAGTCAAAGCCCGTCAAAGCGGCAATTTCAATTTTCAAGTCAAAGCCCGTCAAAGCAGCAATTTCAACTTTCCAGTCAAGCCCGTCACGGGAATTTCAACATTCAGGTTAAAGTCCGCCCGAGCGGCAATTTCAAGTTTTCAAGACCCACTGGATTAGTTGGAGCTTCAGACCAGTTCATCAGTACCTGGAGAATGAGGGAGTCGTTTAGAGAAAGTTGAGGCACCCACCTGGAGAATGAGGGAGTAGTGTTGAGAAAGTCGAGGCACCCACCCTGAGAACGAGGGAGTAGTGTTGAGAAAGTCGAGGCACTGGAGAATGAGGGAGTAGTTTGAGAAGCCGAGGCACCCACCTGGAGAATGAGGGAGTAGTTTAGAGAAAGCCGAGGCACCCACCTGGAGAATGAGGGAGTAGTTTTGAGAAAGTCGAGGCACCCACCTGGAGAATGAGGGAGTAGTTTAAGAAGCCGAGGCACCCACCTGGAGAATGAGGGAGTAGTTTAGAGAAATCCGAGGCACCCACCTGGAAAATGAGGGAGTAGTTTGGAGAAGTCGAGGCACCCACCTGGAGAATGAGGGAGTAGTTTTGAGAAGTCGAGGCACCCACCTGAAGAACGAGGGAATCCATTTCTGTAAAGAGGGAAGACCCACCTGAATCAGATCAGTTGTTTTATTTTCTGCAAGAGCAAGACAAACTTGAACCAAGAGTGGGGGTTTTATTTCCAACAAAATGAGGAGAGCAAGAACCAAGAGGCTCACCTCGGGAAGCATGAAGAATTAGAGTAGAAATTGTAATTTTTACATTTCGATGTTGTATTTTCATTTTTCTTTGTAAAGCAATGATCACCAGCCAGCAACCAGCAACAAGTGACCAGCAGCAACAACTCTAGTATGTCAAAAGTGTCATGTGTCAGTCCGGGTGAGCCTAAAAGCGTCGAGTCAGTCCTAGTTAGATTTGCAAGTGTATAGAGTTAGTCTGTGTATGTCCAGAGAGTGCTTAGTGTTAGTCTATGAGAGTCTAGTGTCTGTCTGTGTGCGGTAGCCCAGCTACCGCACGTGAGGAACTACACTGACCTGATTCCTTACTCCGGAGATATGTAGGTAGCCTTGTTCTTGGTTAGAACCGAACTGTCAAGGTACGGTCACCATTTTGCATGCTCTTGGCTATAACCAAAAACCCAAAATTAGTTGTGATTATATCTTTGTCCGAAAATTCTTCGTGTTCTCGAACAAAGATGGACAGCTGTAATCACCTAATTTTGGTACTAAAAATAGAAAAATTCTATAAAATAGTCGTGTCAATTGTCACGTGATTTTGCTAGATTTATCGGTTATTTTAGCTATTTTAGTTATTTAATTAGGAAGAAAAATGTTGGAGATTTTCCAAAAAAAAAAAAAAAGGCATGATTCAACTATGAGTAACATTTAATTGAATTTATGTGCTAATTAATTTCTCTCTACAATTGTTGTGTGTTTAGCTAATTAATTAGTTTTAGTTAATTATGTTTGTATAATTGTATTAGTTAAGTAGGACATTTGGGCCATTTACATATTCAGACTAAGAATTAAAGAAAACAACCCCTACAAACAATTTGACCCATAAACCACAGGCCCAAACCCAACATTTAACCCGGCCCACACCATCATATAAAAGAGAAAAATTTCCATTTTTGTTCATTTGCTTTTCACAAAAAGGATCAGACATAGGCAATGTGGCCAAGTCTCCTGCCGCCGCGGACCGCCGTACACCACCACCGGCCGGCCACCGAAAATTGTCTAAATACATCATCGGACTCCCCTCCTCATCCTCATTCCATTTTTTAGGCCAATTTCTCCATAATATCACTGTTTCGTCGTAGATCGGAGTTCAAAAGTGAGGCAAAACATAACTCCGTCGACCCCTTTTGTTTTTCCTGTGAGCTCTTACTTGTAAGCACAGTTCTCTTTCTCCTCTATCCATTCTTTCCTTTTTCTAGCTGAAACGACCCCCAAATGGATCGTTTCCGTTAGAAGAAGAATGGAACGGATCCGAATGACTTAAGCATGAACTGGGTTTATTCGACGGGGTGTCAAACAACCGAGAGGCTGTGATGATTATTAGTGAGTAGTTTGGTGGTAGTAGTGAGGCAAAGCAGCCATGGTTGCGTTTATCAGCCGCAAGGCAGTAGCGGTGATGCTATTTTATGATGTTTGGTGTGATGGTAAGGTTGTTTGGCACTGTATTTCGATGTGGCTTAGCGAGATGGTGAAACAAAGTGCGGCGTAGTGGCTGGATTTGATGGAGATGATCGAATGGCACGGGCGATAGCAAGGCAGCCTCGACAAGGCAGCGACACAATGGCTAATTGGTATTGTAGTGCCTCGACGGGTTAGAGCTAAATCCCCAGTTCCCTCATTGTTAAACTGTTAAGTCACATATTAGTTTTAAACTTATGGAAATCATATATACATGTTTCTGTTTCGTAATGGTAATCTCATGTCGAGTTATGTTGAATCGTGTATGTATTTGATTATTCAATCCGAATAATACTCATTTAGGTTGTAGTTTGTTCAAGATGCTCAAGTGTCTATCATATGAAATGTTTGTTCACTTTGCTCTCTGAATGTATCAAACTTGTCCCTTTTGTCTTATATTTCTTTGTCTAGTTTGTATGAAGCATCAACTTGTGAAGCTGCTGCGATAGTTGTTTAATAGCAGTGAGGCAGCGACAACTAAGCTATGACGTTGGCTTTGGCTCTGGTTTTGGCTTTGTCTTAGCCGAATTAGGTGAAATCAGTCCCTTTTTCTTTCTTTCCTAATTGTTTAAGTTAGTGAAGAACATTTTGGGGATTGTCTTACCAGTGGCTCTTGGTTATTCCTGTGGTTGTTTAGCTTTAGGGCGTTGAGGCGGCTTAATTTGCTATAAATCATGTGGTAGGTTGATGGCATACATGAGAATTCAGCTGAGTTGTTTATTGTTGTTGTTGCCTTAATTTGCCCCGTTATCTAAACATGAATGAATACTGTTATATAAAGTTTCTTTGTTAATCAATGAATAGAAGTGGATGTTAGCAGGGATTAGTGTGTGTGTGTTTGTTTCATGTTTAGCTATGTTGGAAATAATTACGTGGTGGTTAAGTATATTGTTTTTTATGTGTGTGTTACAGTCCAAGAGGGTCCGTTGAAAGTTCTAGTTTAGTTCTGGGATAATATAGGGTGTTTTGGTTTAGGCTGGGAGCCATAGAGTCCAATAGACAAGTCCTTTATTTTGAAAATTTCAGATATTTGCCTAAAAAGATAGGGAAAAGGGGTCAAACGTCAATAAGAAAGACAAGAAAACTGACAGCTTAAAATTAGGCTTTCCCTGCCATGTTCTGGTATCTAGTGAAGGCATACTTGCCTTACATTAATGGCCTTGGGCCAAGTATCATAGGCATGGGATTTGTATGCCAAAAATGAGCTGTCCACTTTGCTTTTTTTAGCCTATTTAAAGGTTGTATCTATTCACTACCAGGGGATCCAGAAAAGAACACACACACAAGATCTGGGAGATGCTTGTTCATTTTTCACTCTAGAAACACATTTTCAGATTTGGGAGCAAGAAAAAATAGTAGTCTTAGTAGTGAAAAGAAAATACATATATATAAATAAGAAAATGAGAGCAAAGGAAAGGGTGCAAGAAACTTGAGAGGCTGGAAGTATAAAGTTTTGGAACAAAGGAAAGGGTGTTCAAAAGGGGCTGTTCACCTGCTGGTATGTTGTTGCATTTTGGTTTTTGTCTGATACTTCGGGCTTAGCTTTGGTTATCTTTGCTGTTGCATTTGGGAAATTTCAGCTATGAGGTATTCCATTTTTCAAACTATGTATATATCTTGATTTGGGAAATGATACAAGAACATGTGTTAAGGCCTAAAGAGCTGTTGTTTTCCTTTCTATGTTCATGTTTAACATAGTTTACTACTGTTATTGTGACTGAAACTAGACAAAATTTAAAACCTGGGCAACGACATGTTTGTTCACAGCATATTACTTAATTAGCAAAGTTAGTATATTTCTCACGTATTATTTAAAGACTAGCCACGTATTTGTCTCTGATCTAAAAAAAAATAAATGGCTGAGTGGAACTTACATAAATGGAATATGATTGCAAACCTTAAGCAACGTAGGAATTTAATGCTTGCAAATCACCGACTAGCTATTTAACTAGTATACTTGCAATGATATTTTCACTTGTGGCAAATTTAGTCAAGTCTGAAATAAGTAGGCAAACTAGTCCACTCATGCAAATTGGAGAGGTTGATTTAAGTACCAAGCTTTGCAATTTCAAGTCAGTTTAAAGGACGTCTTCAAATGAGGGTCATGGCTATAAACTAAACAGTAGATCATTTCTTGAGTGATTAAGAAATAAAGGGTTATATATTCCATGGTATAGTCATTCACGTTTGAAAGGGCAACAACGTAAAAAACCAAAAAGAAATGCCGTATTTATTTTTATTTTTTTTAATCATTATTTTTTTATAATTCTAACTAATTATTTCACTTGGAAACTCATTTTAAGTCAAAAGATTTCGAACGGGTGAAGTGCCTGCACGATTTAGTTTATTTAAGTCAGAAGATTTCGAACGAGTGAAGTGCTCGCGCGATTGTATCTCGATTTGAGTTCCCATTTGAGCGGGCAATTTAATTATCAAATCAAGCATAGATAAACCAAGGCAAAATATACAAACAAATTCAACGAGTCGAAATGCGTCAATAAAGCAACTGTGCTTGCACAGGACTCGAGGGTGCCTAACACCTTCCCGAGAGTCAACCGAGATCCTTACCCGGAACTCTGACGCAGACCATTTACGAGTCATAGATGTTCTAGGTACACCGCTTTGGTGACTTGGTGTCGCACCCCGTTTTTTGAAGCTCGGATCGAGTTCAAAAGTTCGGGCTTGACTGGCTGACTCGGTTGGAACGAGTTTGGAGTCGCCACCTAATAAATTAATTTAAGGCGTATTAGGTCACCTACGATGTTTAAGTATCTAAATTAAACCCCGGAAAGTTATACTAACAAAGATTCTAAGGTAAGAAGTCCTTGTGATTCGGGAAGAAGGTGTTAGGCACTTCCCGAGTCCCACGAAAGGTGGTTCCCGACTGGATTTATATTTTGGGATTAAGGTTAAAACATAAAGCATCGACAGAATCAAGAAGTCAAAGATGTAATTTTAATTTAAGAGAAAACATATCAAAGTAAAGCTAAATTCCAATTACGTTTCAATTAAAGTATATTTCTAAAAAATACAGACTTGGCGGATTCCAAAATTAGTTTGAAAAAAAAAAAAAGTTTAGATATTCCTAAAATACACTAAATTCTCTAAACGTAGGGACAAGGAGAATTTTAGCGATTTTAGAAATGTTAGCCACTTTAAGCGGTAGTATGACATTAGTTGTCAAGTACCTTTGCTCGTGTGGCTATTGTTGTGAGGTCGCGTTTCAAAGTGAGTGGACTATATTTAAAATATATAAATACAAATACAAACAGAATATATAAATAGTTAGCACATCATATATTAAAAATATATATATTTAGATATAGTAAGCAAATACATAACAATATACATATGTAATTAGCAATAATATGACAATTGAGTAGATATGACATTTAGAAAATCTTGTAACATACATTGACTAATATCTTTATAAGAACATAATATGATTTTTATAAGACTTGACCTCCAAAGCGTCTACTCTCTTTTTCAAACTATTGATTAGTTTGTAAGAGATGAAAAGAATTATTTTTAAAAAAAAGGGTTTATCAACATACTTACAAACTGGAGTATGGGTTTAATTAAAAATCATGCCCATTTAAGGTTTTACAGAAATAGCCCATTGTTGAAATATTGCTTAAAAATAGTTACGCCTTAGATAGAGTTCCAGATTATGTTATCTGCACAAAGAGTCCAAAAAATCAGATTGTATTAAGAATTTAACTTTAGCAAAAATAGTTTTGTTTTCAGACTTTGCACTTCAAGCCTTTTTAGAAACAATCCTATTTGCAGATTTTACACTTAATGACCTGCTCAGTTTTAAACTACAGATTCAGTTTTGCACAAATAAACCTATTTTCACTTTCAGTATCCGTTTCAGATTTGGAAGTTTTCGCAGAAATATGCCCAAATTTCAGGTCGTCTAACATTTCTAGCCTTTTTCTGTTTTTCCGCAGAAAATACCCCATGCCTATTTTGACTTAATCCTTCTCTGTTTTCAGTTTTAACACTTAAATTACAAATATCCTTGTTTTCAAGTTAAATTGCGTTTTAATCACAAAAGCATAAAAATGAAAGAAGGTTAAGAAGGGCTCCTGTTTAGCCAACATATAGCAGCACCTCTGCTGCTCATTTACACGTTACTATTGGCAGTGTTTTGCCGACACTTTGAGGCAGTTCATGTACCTCTTTTATCAATGTTTTACTTATATAATAAGTACAGGCAGGATCCCTAGTGAATACATTACATAAAGGGTTTGAAGGGAAGATAAGAGAAGAAAGAAAAGTGCCCTGTATGCACTAATGTGAACCAATCAGCAGGCCCTTGATTTATGCTTCCAACTTTAAAGCCTAATTCATATCTTCCCAAGCCTAAAAAAAAACCTGAAAATAAATTTACTAATGGTATAGTCTTTTCTGGACTATCCAATTGTGAATCATCACCTGCAATAAAACTTAACAGATGGCCAGAGATGGCCAAACCAAACAAGCATGCAGAAATAGTTTCATCTAAAGCCAAAGCCAACATCAGAAGCAGAAACCATTTATTTGAGTGACATGTATTCAAACTAGATCATATACCTTAGAGCGACAGCAAACAAGAAACAAGAAAGCAAAGCGAGGAGATCACAGTAGCAAATACTTGACTGTGAGATGGAGAGTAGTGAGTATGAAGTATTTTCAGTGTGAGAGTCTAGAGAAAGGAAAATAGTATTCAATGTGTGTAAGATGTGTTCTTGAGAGGATGAGAGGAGTAGTATCCTGGATCCAAAGTGAAGGAGGGAGTCTGGTTTATTTCCAGAGAAAGAGAGGAGAAGAGGTGAGGGGCTGTAGCAAGTGTCTGTCCTCTCCCTAGAGTGTGTGGGATGGGCTGGTTTATATAGGCAAAAGAATAGCCTGATGACATTTCAAATTACCAATGGGAAAGGAAAGAAATCAGGGAAAATTATAAGGAAAGATTATTCTGTCCATCTAATTAGACAGAATATCACAGCCAACAGTTTTCCCAAAATAAAATATCCGTTTGAATTTTGAATTTAAAAGCAAATCAGTCAAGCAAACAGAAAGGTAGTGTCTCCATATGTATTCATAAATGTGGTAAGAGTCATTTTGTCAATCAAAATCAATAAAAGGGGTCTCTTCACTGTTACAAAAATATATGTACAGACGTCTAGAAAGCTTTAGGAAAAATGGGATATACTAAGGTACTGTGATAGGTTTCCTCCTGATCGACTTTCAAAATTCTTCAAACAAGTAATCAGTCCAACCGTACAAACTACGACCAACTGGCTACCAACATTTCCTAAAAAAAATGTTCAAACAAGCTTTCAAGAATACAAAGAAAATGTTAACTATCCAAACGTTTGTGCTATTAACTCGGTTTCCAGAAAGTAAAAGCGATGATTTAATCATACGAGCGTGCTTATGATCTCGTTGTAAGAAACGAACAGAGTAGTCGTGATTAATAACACAAGCATGAATCAAAACCCAACAAATGAAATCATGTTTTAATAAGTTCTGTTAAGAACATTAACTAATCGGTCACAAGCTCTTACGCCATAGCATGTATGCATTTTAACAGAACAAAAGAAAAAATATAGAGCAAAGGCACAAGGAACATTTTACCCGGTTTCAGTGTCGGGTCGGGTCAATCCCGTTTGACCCGCTTTTGCTTGATTTGCAGAGATTCTTTCAAACCTTTCCTTTCTTGCTTCGTATACTCCAGATTCGCCCGATTTCCTTGTTCCTATTTCGGATTCCACGAGGCAAAAGGAGAGAGAGAAAAAAGGATTCGTCCTCGTGTAATCCGAGATGGGAAAGAGGAGAGGGGGGTCGCAGCGAGGTTAGCGGCGTGAAGGGTGGAGGAGACGCGGAGGTGGAGTTATGGGGGTGTATCGGGTTGGATTATGAGCCAAGGGGGAGAGAGGGAAATGGGATTGGCGGCTGAGAGAAAATGGGGAAGGGAGAAATATGTTTTAGGGTTTAGGAAGATGGGGTGTGATGTGTAAATATTAAAACGTTGAGAGTGAATGTGAGCCGCTGGATCAAGGGATGAAGGGCCGAGATTCAGCCACGTAGGCGCGTCGAGTGTAGATGTGTAAGTGATTGTATATATATAAATGCTGATGTGTAGAGATGTAGATGCTTTGAGGGGTTGTACCATACGCTGGAGGGAGTTGTACACGTGCTTTGGAGAGTAGTACTATGCTTATGATGAGTTGTACGGATGCTAGGAGTGTATTTAGTGAGGTGTAAGCTTAGGTGGAGTATATGTGGTGTCTACGTGGACAAAATATGATGACGAGGACTAAATGTAATAAGAATGGGATTGTAAAATAGCAAAATGACTAGTATTTAATTAAAATACCTACAAATATAAATAATCAGTATAAAAGTAAGAAATTTTGTAAATAATTATAAATAAATGTATTTAATTATGAATAAATATAGACGACCACAAATAATACTAATTAGATTTAAATAGCCACAAATAATTATTAAATAGTATCGTAATGCGTTAAATTACACAAATAGCACGCGTATTTTAGAAAATAGTCTAAATAAATACAATTACGTAATTATAATCACAGTTAAATAAATATTATAGAAAATAGGAGATTAATAATACTATTACGCACGTAAATGCATGTTGTCTAATGCAGTTTTGTTTGGAAAATTACTATTATAGATTTTAATTAAATATAGCCAAATTGCGAAAAACGGAGGGACAAAATTGGGTGTCAACAGCTGCCCCTCTTTGCCCGGGGATGATGAAAGAGTCTTCGGGCAAAGATGTTGACAGTGCGGCCAATTTTGTCGCGACGGGCGGGCAAAATGCTGGATAGGAAAATTGGAGTTTTGGGGTGTTTCGACTGAACCCTGGTCTCTGAGTTGTCTACATATCTTTGGTTGTACGAGAATAAGACCGTATGAAGTTCTGGGATGGCATGTTGCCTGTGTGAGATATTTATGATGCACGATTAGGTGTCAAGAATTAATTTGTCCAAGTTTGAAAAGTTCAGATTGGTGTGTGATTTGAAATTTGATGACGTATTGAGGAGTAAGCACGGTAAATTTGCATGATTCAAACAAATGGGCATGGTTAGGCACGATTAGGCAAGAAAAACGCGCACGATGCACGATTCACACAAGGTAAGTACGAATTGGACAGAATACAAACTGACTTCCTAAAAAAAAAGATTAGGCAGATTACTTGTTTGCATATGAGAGGTTTTAGATTTGGGCGGGAATAAATAATTTGATGAAGTGACAAAAGCATAATCGAAGGGACTAAGCTTTTTGAATGGAGTTTTAAAATGGTGTATGTTAGAAATTTTGTGATTGCACAATTTCAGTATAGGGAACTGATTTTGAAAGCAAGTATGAGAGAGTGAGGAAGGGCTCGAAGGGATTGCTGAAAAGTCGAAGAGTGTCTTGTGGTGCTTCCCCATATGTTGTCGTGTTTGTTGTGTAATTACTATTTTGTGCCTGCACTCAAAGAAAGATTTGTGAGTTTTGGGGAGAGGGGAAGGGTTGATTTGTTCATCCTCCTCATTGTTGCATCTTGGGCTTGTGGATGTCGATTTTTCAATGAATTTTGAGGGAACCTCAAAATTCTGCCCCAGTGTCGTCTTGCATCCTTTTGGAATTTTTGAGGGGATCCTCAAAAATTCTGCCCCAGTGTCGTCTTGCATCCTTTTGGAATTTTTGAGGGGATCCTCAAAAATTCTGCCCCAGTTTATTGCCTTTAAAATATCACCTTACTGTAAATAGTGCCTGCAAAATAAAATACATGTATGTCCAATTCTAAGGCGGACAAGCCTAATAACAGTGCCTGCAAAATAAAATATATATGTATATATCCAATTATAAGGCAGATGGGCCTATTATAGTAGTGCCTGCAAAAACAGAAAGAATGAGTATGTCCAATTCTAAGGCGGACAGGCCTAATAGTCATATTCTAAGCCTGACAGGGCTCATCGTCATATTTTAAGCCTGATGAGGCTAGTCGTCATATTTTAAACCTGACGTGGCTAAGCGTCATATCATAAGCCTGTCATATTTTAAGCCTGACGGGGCTAGTCGTCATATTTTAAGCCTGACGAGGCTAGTCGTCATATTTTAAGCCTGACGAGGCTATTTGTCATATCATAAGCCTGTCATATTTTAAGCCTGACGGGGCTAGTCGTCATATTTTAAGCCTGACGTGGCTAGTCCTATTGTAGTGGTGCCTGCAAAATAAAATATATGAGTTTGTCCTATTTTAAGCCGGATAAAGGCTGATTATAATAGTGCCTGCAAAACAGAAAGAATGAGTATGTCCAATTCTAAGGCGGACGAGCCTATTGTCATATTCTAAGCCTGACGGGGCTCATCGTCATATTTTAAGCCTGACGTGGCTGATTGTCATATTATAAGCCTGTCATATTTTAAGCCTGACGGGGCTAGTCGTCATATTTTAAGCCTGACGAGACTATTCGTCATATTTTAAGCCTGACGAGGCTAATCGTCATATTTTAAGCCTGACGTGGCTAGTCGTCATATTCTAAGCCTGACGTGGCTAGTCCTATTGTAGTGGTGCCTGCAAAAAATAAAATATATGAGTTTGTCCTATTTTGAGCCGGACAGAGCTGATCATCATATTTTAAGCCTGACGAGGCTAATCGTCATATTTTAAGCCTGACGTGGCTATTTGTCATATTATAAGCCTGTCATATTTTAAGCCTGGCGGGGCTAGTCGTCATATTTTAAGCCTGACGAGGCTATTTGTCATATCATAAGCCTGTCATATTTTAAGCCTGACGGGGCTAGTCGTCATATTTTAAGCCTGACGTGGCTAATCGTCATACTTTAGGCCTGACGGGGCTAAGCGTCGTATTAAAAGTGTCATGTCCAAAAGCTTGTAAGTGCATTCCTCTAATGCATGTCAGGTATTGGAACTGGAGTCATTCATTCTTAGATTGTTGTATTGCCTGCGAGTCTTGTATTTGTAAGAGAAGATCTGCTCTCAAAGAAAAAGTTGTTAATCTAAAACAAAGTGGTTGCCTTGCATTGAACACCCGAGTGTCGGCTCGAATCTGCATTTGTCCTTTGATGTGATATCTTGAAAATCTTTGTTACCCAATCTATCATGCGAATACTTCTTCCATTTTAGGTTGAAAACTTTTGTGTGAGTGTATTGGATTAGGAGGATGTCCCAAAAATTGTGCTTATCTTGGCTAGGAGAAAATGAAAAGTTTATTATAATGAAACCTTGCCCAAGTAGGCTGCTTACATATCTTGTCAATACCATAATCGAGTCATACATAGTTCAGATACAAAGTAGGGATAAAGCGCAAAAGAGTAGTCAAATATTGATATGGTAGAGTTTGCATTGTGATGGGTTGTCTTCAGGTGTTGCGCTTTCTCTTCAAATGCCTCGGAGCTATCTTTGATGGATTGCCTTGAACATAGATTGTATTTGCAGCTCGAGATTTGATATTGTAATTTGGTGGTTCTTGTTGTACCGTTATCTTGCCTTTTTCAATCAAGTTCTGAATTTTGTGTTTCAGTGCTGAACATTCTTCAGTGTCATGACCTTGAATGTTCGAATGATATGCGCAAGTCTTTGATGGATCAAAATCCGAACGAGGAACCCATCCATTTCTCGGCTGCAATATCCCTTGATTCCTCAGTCTTTCAAATATGTTCGTCAGAGATTCAGCTAGAGGAGTAAATGTGCGAATCTTCATCCTTTCTGTCTGATGATGACTGCGTTGAGCTTGATTAGATTGTGGTTGAAAACCCTGATAGTGGGGAGGTTGTCTAGTGTGTAAGCCAGGAGTATCATGAAATTGTAGATTCCGTTGATTCTGGTTGTATGGTGGTTGGTGCCCAGTCATGGCGACTAATGTGTTGTCTTCTTCATTACTTTGCAAATTCTCAAGTGCCTTGGGTTGAAAATGTTGATTAGCATAGTGTACTGTTGAGCTTCCAATGATCTTCCCTTCTTGAATGCCAATTTCGAGTTCTTTTATTATTCGAATCAAACTAGGAAAGTCGTGTGCCTGAACGCCGAGCAATTTCTCATAGTAAATCCCTTCTTGGATTTGGATGAAAGTTGAAACTAACTCTTCTTCAGGTAAAGGAGGGTGTATCTTGGAAGCTTCGATTCTCCATCGGGTAGCATATTCTTCAAAAGACTCGTATTGCATTCTTTTGACTTTGTGCATCTCATACAGGTGCACATCCTTTCGAATGTTGAACTTGTATTGATTGATAAAATCTCGGGCCAAATCTTCCCAAGTGTGCCATTTGCTAAAATCTTGTTTGGTGTACCAAATGAGTGCTAATCCAGATAAACTTTGAATGAACAATTGCATTCTGATAGCCTCGATATGTCCAACTCCAATTAGCCTGTTACTGTAGTCTTTCAAATGATAGAAAGGATTCCCCGTTCCATCAAAAGTGTTGAATTTCGGAATTTTGTATCCATACGGTAGTTCAACATACGGACGTAGACACAAATCCTTATACCTCAGACTTTGAATATTCCTTAAACTCATCTCTTCTTTCACAACCATTTCTAGATTATGGAGCTTTTCATTTAAACCCTCCTGTTCATTTGGCTGGATTTCTTTTCTGTGCTTCTTATGTGGGTATACCGACAGCTGATTCTGCTTGTCCCTTGCCACAATTTGCATAGTAGTAGGATCAGGATTGTCAGATTTGTCTGAAATGTCTTGTTGAGCCTTGTTTTTCTCGATGCCATATGTCTGAGGTTCTGAAGACTTTGTTCCAAAAGTGAATATTTCATCTTGGCTTGTCATCTCGGCTTCTTCTTAATGCAGATTCTTTGCCAACTTAGGTATTCAAATGCTAGGCAACCTTTAACAAAATGACAAAATATGCAAAACAGAGTTAGTATATTATGGACTTTGAAACAAAATAGCACGTAAAGGTCATATATGCAGCTAAGAGGATGTCTAGAAGGCATATAATAGACTAATGCTTGAACTAGACATTATGACAAATGGTATAGAGATTATAAAGGATTGCTTGAGTGCTTTATGTAGCAGTCAAGACAAAGATTTTGGCTGATGAATCATTGATAAGGATGTTGCGATGAATTGTGCGAAGTCAAGGAAAAGGTTGGACTTTAGGTGACCAAAAGGGAGGTCGGCTCTTTGTCAAGCACCAAAGACTTGGGTGCGATCACTGTTTCCTTTACAAATTTGTCTGTCGTGATCCATGTCTTTTCATGCTTGTCAACCAACTGATGTATTTCAAACTTTGCACCAACTTTCCTTATTGGGCAAAATAAATTTTTTTATTATAAAGGGACCGAACCCGGTGTGGGCTGCCTACGTATCCTACTACTGACAGGAATCAGGTCAAGCGTAGTTCAAAATACATAAAGAGAAAAACTTAAAAACATGTGCCATAAAGCTTGTTTAGAAAGTAAAATAAATGTCTCCAAAGATTATGCAACTTAGGAGCTCTCTTCTTGTATTCGGATGTCTGTCATTAAACTGTTGCCTCTCTGTTCTAGTCATCTGCAATTGCTTCGTCATTAGCATTTTCAATCTTGATTTGCCCAGACTTGATCAGCCCTTCAATCTTCTCTTTAAAAGCAAAACATTTCTCAATATCATGCCCCGGCATGCCTGAATGGTAAACACATGACTTTTTCATATCTGCTTTCCATGGTTCCTTGTAAATTTTCCTTTCAATAGGGTGTACTATTCTTGCATCTTTCAACCTTTCGTACAAACTTGCATATGATCCACCAATGGGAGGAAACTTGCGAGGAGCATCGCGAGAGCAATTCTTAGTGTTGTTTGTTGGATTCTGATAAGAAACTGGGTTAACTGACTGTGAGGAAACTTCAACTGTTGGCATGAAGGTCAGAGGTTGGCACCACATAAGTTGAGGTTTTCCCTTTGGCACTTCGACTACCTTTCCATTTTCCACTAAACTCTGAATCTCCTTCCTCAGAGCGGTGCATTCATTGGTGTCATGACCTGGTATGTTGGAGTGAAATGCACAATGTTTGTTTGAATCAAAGTGAGGTGGTAGTGGGGTAAAGACTTCTCCACGTTGTGGCTGCAACATCCCGATAGACTTAAGTTTCTCAAATTGAACAGCCAGTGATTCATGCAAAGGGATGATGGCTTGGTTATTAAGAGATATTGGGATAGGGCTTGGGGTTTTGGTAACGGTAGCTTTCCCTTTCTTTGCAACGTTCATATCCTTGGATTGTGCTTCAGTCAAATTATTACCCAATATCTTTTCAGAAATCGGTTCTATAACACTTTTCCTTTTCAACAAGCTATTGCATGCACGATGGTCGCCATAGGATTTATATCGGTTAATAAAGGCTTCGACCAGGGCGCTCCAAGAATTCCATTTGCTTGCGTCCTGCCCTATGTACCAAATCAATGCTGACCCTGTAAGTGTCTTAACAAATAGTTTCCTCTTGAGTTCATCGTCGTGTTCCATACTTTCTAGGGTGTGTAGATATGTTCTCAAATGTACATAAGGATTTTTAGTTCCATCATACAATGGAAGTTTCATCGTCATGCTAATATCTGATTGTTGTGCGTAAACCTTTGCAACATTTGGTGGATTCTCCTCACTTCCCATCTCCTGATTGCCTCCTGCTAACCCTTTGAATGCTCTTTCAACCATGAACGAATGTAAATTTGGAAAATACTTTGGATCACACTCATGTATTGCGGGAGGTGCAATAGTGTAGACCGCACTAGAGTGATCCTCCAACATTGGCTTCGGGAATTCTTGTGGTATGTCAGAGGTGCCCTTGAGGCCAACCATCACTCCTCTTACCCTGTCAATTTTTTGCTCCATACGCATAATACTTGCTGCAATAGCTCCCTCTTGTTTTGACAAATCACCAATAAGTGCACTTTGCTTAGCCATGTCTTTTATTTTGGTGTTCAACTTGAGCCAACCTTTTGGAGAGGAAGTCTTTGAGTTAGTAATAGGAAATAATCAGAATGTGTAAAAAGATTTCGAATATCGGGATTTGAGTATTAGCTTGGAAAAACAAAGTAGGATCATATGCATTGGAGAGATATTGAATTTGGGGAAAAGATTCATTCGGGTAAAGAGAGAGCGCAACAGACGAATTCATGCAATGCACACATATCAAGTAACGAATGCATCCTATAATGTAAAAGACCATTTTACGCACGATGATTTTGAAAAGCACTTTGTGCCACATGTCTTATTTCATTTGCTAACAAAATAGGGAGCCTAAGAGATAATATTGCATTTATTGGATTTTATTACATTGGATGATAATGAAATAGTGTAAAAGGCGGAAAAGACTAAATATTGCTAGGAAATCATGACCAAGTAAACATCTTTCATGCCGATCCATCCCCAGAAGATTCTTCTTCTTCTTCTTCAGATGAGTCTTCCTCAGCCGAACTTTCCCCTGATGAATCTCCTTGGAAGATGATATTATCTGCATCAGTTAAGAGCCGGGATATGTCAAATGTGAAGTTCTTCAACATTTCCCAAGCCTTTCTTCCTTTCTCTTCTATTCCTTTGTTTGCCACAGAGCTCATTCCTTCGCTAGCCCATACACCTATAGACTCTATGCGTTTTGTCAATAGCTCTGCTTTACTGCGCCATTTGCCTTTTTCTTTATTCTTTGCTTCTACCAAACTCTGCTCTTTCACTATTTTCTCTCGTGCTTTTGCCAGTTTTTTGTGTAGCCTCTTGCACTCAGATTCCAATTCATCGGCATTTCTTTTCCTTTTTCTTATTGCTCTTGGTTGAACTGCCTTTGCTATGTCTTTCCTTAGCCAGTCTGGATAATCTTCATCACAGCCTGCATCAAACCTGTCTCGTCCAATAGTCTCAAATCCCATTTGTCGTCTTTCTTTCCAAAGTTCTAATATCTTGTCTTTAAATGGTACCACTCCTCCGGAAATATCAGCTTTGAAACTTCTGATGTCCGCAATTTGGGGTACAATCTGCTTTCTCCCCGCTTGTCTAAGTGCCCTTAAAGGAGTGTATGGGTAAACTCCTCTAAAGCCCACTAAGATGAGAAACGAGTCCCTTTCCGACCGTGTGATCACTGTAGTGCTAGGAAAGTAATCAAACATCCATTGTATATTTTCGGATGTCGACTGAGAGAGCTTGTGGTGCCAGCCTTCGGTTGTTGTTGGTTGGTCCCACTTTTCAAGAGCACTGTTCATGCGGGTGATATGTGTCAAGATATAGTTTTCTCTTGGTATGGAGTGGAAGCCTTGGTCTGTGTTGTTCTTCTTGTGCAAATGCTCCATCAACCAAATTTGTAAAAGCAAATTGCAACCTTCGAAAAAGCTAAAGCCCTTCTTGCATCTTTCTAAAGCTCGGTAAAGTTCTGCAACGATCATAGGTACCAAAGTGTATTTCTTGTCACAGTCCTTGAGTAGGACATCAGCAATTGATACCATGCAAACATCAACTCGTCCTTTGTGTTGTGGAAACACGACAGTCCCTAAAAAGCTGGTAACAAAAGCGAGCACTCTCCGCTCTTGCCAATCTGTCTGGTTAATGCTGAAAAAGTCTTCAGATTCTTGAAATGCTTCTCCATACCCAAATTTTATGTAGAGGGAAGTTAGAGAAATTCCTGACTGCCTTATACTGTCTGTACATAACTCGCGCTTAAACCCTACCATTTCGAAGAACTCCTCGGGTGCAATGTTCTTAGGCATCAAGACTTCTTCACTTTCGAATGGTAATTGAGTCAATCCGCCTATTTCTTCCAGCAATGGTGTCAACTCTACACTTCCAAAGTGGAAAACCGCTCGATCCGCATCCCAACAGTGTACTGCTGCTTCTACTATCCCTTTTATTGTCGTATGCTCCTTCAACGAAATAAGGTTCCCCAACACTGCCTTAACTCGGTCTTGTTGATCTATGCTTAAGTTTTCCCACCAATATCTTAGCAACTGAGGGACTTCAACGACCATGTCAAATGTTCTATTGGCCATGATCTTTTGGAAAAGGTGAAGGAAGGGGAAGAAAAGGAAGGAATATGCCTAAATTTTGGTTGTAAGCAAATGATTAACGTGTGGCACGAGCTTTTGAAAATAATACAGAAGAGGATATGAGGAGATGTGTCGTTGTGAGTTGAGAACCTTTTAGACACTTTAGAAGGAAAATGTTATTAGACTTTTAACAAACCACGGATGACAAGTCTTTATATAATGCTTAAAGGATAAACGTGCCTTATGTGTCATCCCGTCTATCAAACGGTTATTTCTGTTTCAAATTGGGCCCTTTAATGCCTTCTCGGTTACCTTTTACGCGTTTGAATAGCATTGAATATAGAATGATTCCAACCGCTTAGAAATAAACAGTTGTTTCTGATTCAATTTCAGCTTTAATGCCTTTTGGGTAACCTTTGTGCCTTCGAATGGCATTGAATGCAGAATAACTCCAATAAACGGTCTACATTTGCATGTTCAATCCTTTAAGTAAATGCAAATAAATCATGTCTAACGCTCTTTGAGGGTTAAAAACCCGTCCAGATTGTTTGAACAAGTTGGCCTATCAGACTTGAAAACAAGTCGGCTAAATGATATGTCATGATGCATGATTCCTAGCATTGCTACTAAAGAATGAAGTTGGTTAGGCTGAGTTTTATTATTCTCCCAAGCGGACAATTCAGGAGCGGGAACGTCTCGGGCCAAATGGGTTCCAAGTTGTTCCCCTAAAAGGAGATTTTTGTGAGGGAAGAGGTGGTCGTAACTGCCGCACGATTTAGAAACTTGCCAGGAGCGGCGGAACGTATACACGATATGCACAAATTTAAAAGAAATGCATATGTTTTGTAAAATGATGCACACATATTGAGGTATTTCATGAAATGATTTTAAAAGGATAAGGACAAAATGAACGCGTTAGTTTCGAAAGATAGGATTAATATAAACTAGGCAATATTAAAAATCACGAAAAAAGAAAAGATGCAAATATTTTACCAACTTTTAAAAGAGGGAAAGACGAATAAAACAAGTTAATTTTGAAAAATAGGCTAATAAAGTTAGGCGGTATATTTTCAAAAATGCGAAAAGAATTATGAAGTAAAACCTTTTTTTTTTTAAAAAAAAAAAAAAGCTTTAGCAAATTTATGGAAATGGTGCACATATTGAGAAAAATAAATTTTTAAAAGGGAGAAACAAACAAGTTAATTCTGGAAAATAGGTTGAAATTTTCGGAAAAAGGCAAAAGAATTATGAAGTGAAAAAGATTTAGGAGATTCGAAAAAAAACTGAAGTTTAGGATATTATGAACTAGACAATATATGAACTGAAATTATTTTAAAAGAAAAAGATTGAGAAAATTCATGGAAGATTTGAAAACATTTGAAGTATAGGATGTGATGTAAGAAACTACCAAGAATGGGTTTACTAGACAAGAACATGGTTCCCCAGGCGGACAACAAAGGGGTGGGAACGTTTGGAATTGTTGGTTGTACCACGGACCAACTTATCCCAACCGTCCCGCTTACAGGGTTTTTGAGGTGGAACGACCGTGAGATCCACGTAATCGCTCGTGTGTGTGCAAAATGTCGTTTCCAGAAGTGGAGGAGTATGAGTGAAAATGCCAATAAATATTACAAGGATATTGCATATAAATAATAAAAAAACAAACTTAAAAGAAAAAAAAAGAAAACAAGTTAGTAAAATAATAGACAAAATAACAAGCAAAAATAAAGCAATTAATTCAATGATATATATGATAAATATCCCAAAAATAAAACCCGTTGTGGTTAGGACTTTGAATTCCCCAGCGGAGTCGCCATTCTGTCGCACCCCGTTTTTTGAAGCTCGGATCGAGTTCAAAAGTTCGGGCTTGACTGGCTGACTCGGTTGGAACGAGTTTGGAGTCGCCACCTAATAAATTAATTTAAGGCGTATTAGGTCACCTACGATGTTTAAGTATCTAAATTAAACCCCGGAAAGTTATACTAACAAAGATTCTAAGGTAAGAAGTCCTTGTGATTCGGGAAGAAGGTGTTAGGCACTTCCCGAGTCCCACGAAAGGTGGTTCCCGACTGGATTTATATTTTGGGATTAAGGTTAAAACATAAAGCATCGACAGAATCAAGAAGTCAAAGATGTAATTTTAATTTAAGAGAAAACATATCAAAGTAAAGCTAAATTCCAATTACGTTTCAATTAAAGTATATTTCTAAAAAATACAGACTTGGCGGATTCCAAAATTAGTTTGAAAAAAAAAAAAAGTTTAGATATTCCTAAAATACACTAAATTCTCTAAACGTAGGGACAAGGAGAATTTTAGCGATTTTAGAAATGTTAGCCACTTTAAGCGGTAGTATGACATTAGTTGTCAAGTACCTTTGCTCGTGTGGCTATTGTTGTGAGGTCGCGTTTCAAAGTGAGTGGACTATATTTAAAATATATAAATACAAATACAAACAGAATATATAAATAGTTAGCACATCATATATTAAAAATATATATATTTAGATATAGTAAGCAAATACATAACAATATACATATGTAATTAGCAATAATATGACAATTGAGTAGATATGACATTTAGAAAATCTTGTAACATACATTGACTAATATCTTTATAAGAACATAATATGATTTTTATAAGACTTGACCTCCAAAGCGTCTACTCTCTTTTTCAAACTATTGATTAGTTTGTAAGAGATGAAAAGAATTATTTTTAAAAAAAAGGGTTTATCAACATACTTACAAACTGGAGTATGGGTTTAATTAAAAATCATGCCCATTTAAGGTTTTACAGAAATAGCCCATTGTTGAAATATTGCTTAAAAATAGTTACGCCTTAGATAGAGTTCCAGATTATGTTATCTGCACAAAGAGTCCAAAAAATCATATTGTATTAAGAATTTAACTTTAGCAAAAATAGTTTTGTTTTCAGACTTTGCACTTCAAGCCTTTTTAGAAACAATCCTATTTGCAGATTTTACACTTAATGACCTGCTCAGTTTTAAACTACAGATTCAGTTTTGCACAAATAAACCTATTTTCACTTTCAGTATCCGTTTCAGATTTGGAAGTTTTCGCAGAAATATGCCCAAATTTCAGGTCGTCTAACATTTCTAGCCTTTTTCTGTTTTTCCGCAGAAAATACCCCATGCCTATTTTGACTTAATCCTTCTCTGTTTTCAGTTTTAACACTTAAATTACAAATATCCTTGTTTTCAAGTTAAATTGCGTTTTAATCACAAAAGCATAAAAATGAAAGAAGGTTAAGAAGGGCTCCTGTTTAGCCAACATATAGCAGCACCTCTGCTGCTCATTTACACGTTACTATTGGCAGTGTTTTGCCGACACTTTGAGGCAGTTCATGTACCTCTTTTATCAATGTTTTACTTATATAATAAGTACAGGCAGGATCCCTAGTGAATACATTACATAAAGGGTTTGAAGGGAAGATAAGAGAAGAAAGAAAAGTGCCCTGTATGCACTAATGTGAACCAATCAGCAGGCCCTTGATTTATGCTTCCAACTTTAAAGCCTAATTCATATCTTCCCAAGCCTAAAAAAAAACCTGAAAATAAATTTACTAATGGTATAGTCTTTTCTGGACTATCCAATTGTGAATCATCACCTGCAATAAAACTTAACAGATGGCCAGAGATGGCCAAACCAAACAAGCATGCAGAAATAGTTTCATCTAAAGCCAAAGCCAACATCAGAAGCAGAAACCATTTATTTGAGTGACATGTATTCAAACTAGATCATATACCTTAGAGCGACAGCAAACAAGAAACAAGAAAGCAAAGCGAGGAGATCACAGTAGCAAATACTTGACTGTGAGATGGAGAGTAGTGAGTATGAAGTATTTTCAGTGTGAGAGTCTAGAGAAAGGAAAATAGTATTCAATGTGTGTAAGATGTGTTCTTGAGAGGATGAGAGGAGTAGTATCCTGGATCCAAAGTGAAGGAGGGAGTCTGGTTTATTTCCAGAGAAAGAGAGGAGAAGAGGTGAGGGGCTGTAGCAAGTGTCTGTCCTCTCCCTAGAGTGTGTGGGATGGGCTGGTTTATATAGGCAAAAGAATAGCCTGATGACATTTCAAATTACCAATGGGAAAGGAAAGAAATCAGGGAAAATTATAAGGAAAGATTATTCTGTCCATCTAATTAGACAGAATATCACAGCCAACAGTTTTCCCAAAATAAAATATCCGTTTGAATTTTGAATTTAAAAGCAAATCAGTCAAGCAAACAGAAAGGTAGTGTCTCCATATGTATTCATAAATGTGGTAAGAGTCATTTTGTCAATCAAAATCAATAAAAGGGGTCTCTTCACTGTTACAAAAATATATGTACAGACGTCTAGAAAGCTTTAGGAAAAATGGGATATACTAAGGTACTGTGATAGGTTTCCTCCTGATCGACTTTCAAAATTCTTCAAACAAGTAATCAGTCCAACCGTACAAACTACGACCAACTGGCTACCAACATTTCCTAAAAAAAATGTTCAAACAAGCTTTCAAGAATACAAAGAAAATGTTAACTATCCAAACGTTTGTGCTATTAACTCGGTTTCCAGAAAGTAAAAGCGATGATTTAATCATACGAGCGTGCTTATGATCTCGTTGTAAGAAACGAACAGAGTAGTCGTGATTAATAACACAAGCATGAATCAAAACCCAACAAATGAAATCATGTTTTAATAAGTTCTGTTAAGAACATTAACTAATCGGTCACAAGCTCTTACGCCATAGCATGTATGCATTTTAACAGAACAAAAGAAAAAATATAGAGCAAAGGCACAAGGAACGTTTTACCCGGTTTCAGTGTCGGGTCGGGTCAATCCCGTTTGACCCGCTTTTGCTTGATTTGCAGAGATTCTTTCAAACCTTTCCTTTCTTGCTTCGTATACTCCAGATTCGCCCGATTTCCTTGTTCCTATTTCGGATTCCACGAGGCAAAAGGAGAGAGAGAAAAAAGGATTCGTCCTCGTGTAATCCGAGATGGGAAAGAGGAGAGGGGGGTCGCAGCGAGGTTAGCGGCGTGAAGGGTGGAGGAGACGCGGAGGTGGAGTTATGGGGGTGTATCGGGTTGGATTATGAGCCAAGGGGGAGAGAGGGAAATGGGATTGGCGGCTGAGAGAAAATGGGGAAGGGAGAAATATGTTTTAGGGTTTAGGAAGATGGGGTGTGATGTGTAAATATTAAAACGTTGAGAGTGAATGTGAGCCGCTGGATCAAGGGATGAAGGGCCGAGATTCAGCCACGTAGGCGCGTCGAGTGTAGATGTGTAAGTGATTGTATATATATAAATGCTGATGTGTAGAGATGTAGATGCTTTGAGGGGTTGTACCATACGCTGGAGGGAGTTGTACACGTGCTTTGGAGAGTAGTACTATGCTTATGATGAGTTGTACGGATGCTAGGAGTGTATTTAGTGAGGTGTAAGCTTAGGTGGAGTATATGTGGTGTCTACGTGGACAAAATATGATGACGAGGACTAAATGTAATAAAAATGGGATTGTAAAATAGCAAAATGACTAGTATTTAATTAAAATACCTACAAATATAAATAATCAGTATAAAAGTAAGAAATTTTGTAAATAATTATAAATAAATGTATTTAATTATGAATAAATATAGACGACCACAAATAATACTAATTAGATTTAAATAGCCACAAATAATTATTAAATAGTATCGTAATGCGTTAAATTACACAAATAGCACGCGTATTTTAGAAAATAGCCTAAATAAATACAATTACGTAATTATAATCACAGTTAAATAAATATTATAGAAAATAGGAGATTAATAATACTATTACGCACGTAAATGCATGTTGTCTAATGCAGTTTTGTTTGGAAAATTACTATTATAGATTTTAATTAAATATAGCCAAATTGCGAAAAACGGAGGGACAAAATTGGGTGTCAACACTTGGCACACCTTTAACTTGTCAAGTGGCGACTCCGAAAATCTCTAATAATTAGTGTACCTATTAACACCTAGTCACAGACCTTTTAAAACACATAAATAATTCTTTTTAAGTTAAAAAAGGGTCGTGACAGCTTGGCGGCTCCGCTGGGGAAGAAAGTGAAGACTGAGAGTCTCAGGCTTTAAACTTTGTCGCTTTCGGCTTTTGAATATTGTTTGTATATGTTGCCTTGAATGTTACTGTTTTGATATGTTTAAACTGTATATACACAACTGTCTTCTCTCGTACACCTCTAAGTCTTCTGGAACACTGCACACATGCACGCCAGTTTCGCTTCGGTGTCTGGAATTTCTGTCGTGTCTCAGGACACAAAAAGTTAACCCTTCTTAGGAGGAGGTGCGTTGGGTTAGGTCGTTAGACGTTGTCGACCGGTACACCCGAGGCACTTCCAAATTGCCAGAAACTATAGAACATGAACCCATTGAGTCACCTTGAGTTGAACATGTGCTTTTATCTAGGCCGATTTATTTGCATGTCATTAGACTTAATGAGGTGCGGTACACCGGTACCGCACTTGTCTAGGCTGACTCCCTCGTATCATAATTGGGCTCACGTCCCTAAAAGACACATCATGAGCATATAATGTGTTGCATTTGTTCTAGTCGAAGGGTTGTTATGCTTAATGCTGACCGTTATAATGGCGAATTTTTTTTAAGAACTCTTAGAGTCTAATTTTGTGTCCGGGTTTGGTCTCAAGTATTAGAAAATAATTTGTCATAATTTTGCGCCGGTATAATGGCAAAATTTTGGGACCCTTTTGTGTTTGTGTCCAAGTCAAGTTCATATTTTGAAATTAATTTATCGGGGTTTTACGTTTTCATAATGGCCAATTTTAGAAATCAATTTTGCGTCTAATTTGTGTAATATTTTATGCCGTCCTAATTGCCAGATTTTGTAAATACTCTAAAGATTCTATCTCGAATTACATCAAAGAGTTTGTTTCAAACAAAAAAAAACAAAAACAAAACAAAAAAAAATGTGTCCGTCTTTGTGTTGTCGTAATGTCTGATTTTGGAGTCACCATTCGGATAAAAAAAATAGTTTGTTTCATAAGCTGTTCTTAAGTTCCATTTCGAATCTCCGGTTAAGTCTTAATTTTTTTTTTAAAAAAAATGTGTTATTTTAAGGTCCCGCTTTATTTTGTTCTGTTTAAGGTCAAGTCAGGGTACAGACGATAAATTGAAATTAGCTAAGTTGTATTTTGCGTCGATGCTCGTGGAATAATTTGACTCCGCTAAAATATCAAGTCTCATTATTTTCACCGTCCGGGTGTACCACCCAATATGTCAGTTTGTATATATCTTTTGACTCGTGCATCACGTTAAGCAGTTTATTGAGTCTGTTTCGTGTCGTTTGTTTAAATTATGTTTGTTTAGTCAGAGAAGAAAAGAAAAAAAAAACATCCAAGTTGGTCCTTGTTTGGAATTACGCGTCGCTTTGATTTCCATCCTGATTCTGTCTAACGCAACATGTAGAAATATTTTGGGAATACTATCGGTACACGCGTCATACGCCGCGAACCATTTCGGGATGACGCATAACAACCCTAGGCTTGCAATATGTGATTTCTTTGTACTAAACCAGGTTGTTACCTAAAGTTTCGAAGTTTGTGCTATTTAACAGGCGCTCTAAGATTGGTTCTGGTCAATGCTTGAGGAGGCAGAATGAGAGGTCAACCAGGGAGGTCAAAATACGAAATAGTTGATGGCGGACACAGGTCATGTCATTACTATGGGAACAGACCCACCAGAATACCTGTCCCTTACCTTGTTGAATGTTTCACAAGGTCCAAAGTTTGAAGAAATGAGAAATGACATAATTTGTCGTTGGATCTGAGGCACGTCTTTGGCATCAACATAGTGCAAATTGGTGAAGGGCTCAGCAATACATAAGTCGAAAAATCGGTCCTGACGAGCAACTGTGCGACCGAGAATCGTTGTAGCTTGTTTTGTTATCCTTTCTATGTACTTGGTTATTTGAGGGTTGTAATCCAAGTGCATTATTTGCTCGTTTTGATATTCAAACCCATATATCTCCCAAACAAAAAAAAAAAGTGTCATCCAATTCTTGTCTCTAGATTCTGTCTTTTGTCTCTATGAATTTTGTCTTCTTTTATTTTGTGATGGTCGGCCTTAATAACATGACATGCGTACGGGGTTGACTTCTAGATCTAAACACGCGGTCCGACATATCGTCTCAATGAACCATCAGAATTGTGAGGAAAAGGGAGTGAAATAAGTTGAGAATTAATCAATAGTCATCCGATAAGGGAGATCGGTGAGAAGTTCAAATCGTGCACAGTCGCTTCGACCGAATTTGAAATACCAGTTTTGGGAACCATCGTTGAAGTAGAGGTCGAGGACACGTGTGGATCAATCCGGGTCAATTGATTGAACCATTATTTGTGCGAGGCATTCTCGGGTCGGGATGACGAACGGCTTTCGTTTCTTCTACCCAAACACTATATCCTTTTGTCAGTCCTTTTTTAGCCTTGTTTTGGTTTTTCTTTGGCCTACCCTCCCTTGGAATCAATTTGATGTGATTAAAGAAAAAAAAAAGAGAGAAAAAAAGGAAAAGAAAAAAAAGAGAAAAGAGGAAACAAAAAACAACAAAAATCTACCTCAGTGGTAGAGCTACGTCTGACCTGATTCCTTTCAAAAGGATACATAGGCAACCATTCGGGTGCGGTCATAACAGGGGAAAGTTTATTTTTCCCCTATTCCTCGTTGACGCAAAAGCTTGCCTCCATGTTTGCGGCCAATGTCAAAAGAAATTCAAATCCCCAATGTATGCTAAACTGGGGCTGAAGTTTATTTTTATTTTATTTAAAATAAAAACAAACTTCTATGTTGTTGTACCATCTATTCATATGTTCCATGAGATATCAGTCTCGAAATCAAGGAAGAAACTCAAAGCGCAGTTTAGTTTATTTTTAAAAAAAAAAGAAAAAAAGAAAGTCAATTCCTTTTGTTTTCTTTGTGTTCATCTCGGTGGAAAGTCTCAATATCCCTTATGTTTGCATGTCAGAAAATTCAAAAGATAATTCCTCGATTTTTCAATAAATTGGGGTCGCAGTTAGTTATTATTTTAAAAGAAATGATTCCAAGGGTTGTAATATTCACCAAGTCATTTCATAAGATGCTTTCATACCGCTTTTCAAACTAAAGAGAAAAAAAAAAGAGAGAAATAATCCCCAATTTGCCAAAACTGGGGGAAATAAGTTTGTTTTATTTTCAAAAAGTGGTGATTTCATAGTTTGTGATATTCATCTGATCGTCTCATGAGATGTTTCTAAGCTTTTATGTTGGACCTCTTTCTTCATAGCCTAACCAAATCCAATATTACAGTCCAAATAAAGACCCTTCTAACCGATCATTGAGAATGTCAAGCCGAGTAGGGTATCAAGGGATAAGTTCCACACTGTAAAGTCGCATTCTTATAAGCCGACAATCGCATTTAGGAGCTGGGAGCACCAAGGTCATTAAAAGGAAAAATTCTCTGGGGAATCAAGATAAAGGCTAAATTAAAGAAAGAAAGAAAGAAAGAAAGAAAGAAAGAAAGAAAGAAAGACGGGGTCGAGCAGCAAGGAAAGATCGGAAGTCGATTGGGAAGGAGCGAAAAAAAAAAGAAAAAAAAAAGAAAGGAAAAATGAAGTCTTATCAGTGAAAACCTGAAAGGGCGCTGCAAGACAACGGTGAGTTAAAAGAACAAAGAGAGAGGCTAGTTGGTGAAAACCCCAAGGGGCACTACTAGTTGAATGAGGGTCATCAAGATCGGGGTAAGAAGGATTGTCAAACTGGGGCAAGGTCATGGATAGGCCGTGTGAATCTGATCAAGAGTTGATTCCAAAGTGCATGTCCCCAAAAGACCTCATATAACGCACGGAATTAATTGATGAAAAAGCTTTGTTACAAGGTAATTCCTTAGTCGGTTTTTCCGCAACTTAAATCCGATTTTTCCCAAACTTTATATTCAATATATAAACATTATATATGGTCATATTATGACTTTAAAATCACTTAAATCATTCTTAACATGTCATTAGAATGATATACGTCACTTTAGACATACGGGGTGTAACAATCTTCCCCCGTTAGGAACATTCGTCCTCGAATGTTAAATGAAGTATGTAGAAGCATTAAGCAACGATCTGTTACATACTTGAAGTAATGAAGAGATGTGCATATTTGGCTATCATGTCATTTTCAGCTTCCCAAGTTATTTCTTCTATATTATTGCTTTGCTATAGCATCTTAACTAAAGGCATGTCTTTTGTCCTTAGTCGACGAATCTATCTATCTAAATTGTAACTGGCCCCTCTTCATAAGTCAACCTGCTCTGAGATCTGAACATCACCTACTGGTACAACTCTAGAAGGATCTCCGACATGTTTTTCTGAGCATAGAAACATGGAATACTGGATGGACCTCCTGAAGGTCTGCTGGAATGTCTAATTCGTAGGCAACACGCCCAACTTGCCTGATAACCTGATATGGACCAATGAATCTAGGGCTAAGCTTGCCTTTCTTTTTAAATCTCATCACGCCTTTCACATGTGATTCTTTCAGGTATACCCGATCGCCAATCTGAAATTCTAAATCTCGACGTCGGTTATCTGTATAGGACTTCTGTCTGCTCTACACTGCTAATAATCCTTCCCTAATCAACTTGACTTTATCAACTCCTTGTAGGATTAAATCTGGACCTATCAATTGAGACTCGCCAACCTCAAACCATCCTATAGTAGACCTACATTTGAGCCCATACAAAGCTTCATATGGCGCCATCTGTATGCTAGAATGATAGCTATTATTATATGCAAACTCTATCAACAGTAGATGATCACTCCAGCTGTTTCTAAAATCTAACATATAAGCTCTAAGCATATCTTCTAATGTTTGAATGGTCCGCTCAGCTTGTCCGTCTGTCTGTGGATGAAATGTTGTTCTCAAATTCACCTGTGTCCCTAAACCTGTCTGGGATGATCGCAAAAAATTAGCTGTAAACTGGTGCGCCCCTTTCTGAAATAATAGATACTGGAATACCATGTAGGAGCACTAACTCTCTGATATAAAATCTGGCATAATCCTCTGCTGAATATGTAGTTCTAACATGCAAGAAATGAGCTGATTTAGTAAGCCTGTCAATTAGGGGTGGGCGTTCGGTTCTTCGGTTCGGTTTTTAGAAGTAGGAGTCCGTTACTTCGGTCTTCGGTTCGGTTTGAAGTGTAAAAAAGTCCGTAATTTTTATACTTCCGTTCGGTTTGGTTCGGTTTTTTAGTTCGGTACTTCGGTTCGGTACATCGGTGTTTCGGTTTAAACCAAAGTTTATGACAAAAAAAAATCCCGAACAAGAAAATTTTCAGCAGCATTTCGGCTGTATTTCAGCAGCAAAACAGCCGCGAAACAATAGCAGTATTTCAGCTGCGTTTCAGTAGAAAAACAGCTGCGTTTCAGCAGCGAAACAGCAGCAAAAAACAACAGCGTTTCAACTGCGTTTCAGCAGCAAAACAGCAGCGAAACAGCTGCGTTTCAGCACCAAAAAAGCAGCAGAAAAACAACTGCATTTCAGCAGTGTTTCAGTAGAAAAAATGCAGCATTTCAGCAGCAAAACAGCAACATTTCAGCTGCGTTACAGCAGCAGAAAAACAGCACCATTTCAGCAGTGTTTCAGCAGCATAACAGCAGCAAAAAAGCAAAAAAAAACAGCAGCAAAACAGCAGATTTAAAGTAGTAAACGCAAGCATCAGTTAACACTAAATTTAACAAGTTCAAATAACTTTAAACAAGCGGGACAATCCATACAAAAGTGAGTTATGAAACCTAAAGGCGCTTGTGAACGTAGACATCTCTTAAGATGACATAACAAAAACGAAGTTATGAAACATCCATCAAATTAGACATCTCTCAAGATGACACCTAAACGCGCTTGTGAACGTAGACATCTCTTAAGATGAGCTCTAAACTCGCTTGTGCCATACTTCGGATTATAATTGAACATTCTACCACATTTCTTACACATCACTTTGCGGATTACTCCTTCATTTTCTTCAATCACAACTGAAAGCAGGCAGCAATCACGACTGACATGCTGTTAGAACTTAGAAATTATCTAATTAAAAGTTAACACTTGCATCCTTCATGTAATACTAAGTAAGTAAGTAGTACATATTCCAGCATATATATATATATATATATATATATATATATATATATATATATATATATATATATATATATATATATATATATATATATGACTAGTCGTAAATATAGTTTATAAATGGTTCCATAATCTGAATATCGATCATTTCCTTCGTCATGAAGAAGGCCTCAATAAATCAAAATCTAAATCCGTGGAACCAAAAACTGGAACTCCTCTGTTTAAACCATCAGAAATGGCAGAAAGCAAAAATGAAAACTAAAAGGAACATAAAAAATGGAAACTAACCTTGCGAGATGGACTGATCGGGAGGAGCAAAGATGGAACTGATCGGAGTCGCCGGATCGGAATCGGCGTAGGGATGAAAACCGAAGATGGAACTGATCGGGTAGGATAGTTCTCAGTTCAGTTGTTTGCGGCGTAGCTGGAAAAGAGTATTGGAGACTTGGAGTATGGGTGACGGCTGTAGCTCTGTAAGTGTAAGTGTGTAACTTGTGTTTAGGTTTAGCAGTTTAGGACCTTTAGGTAATTTTTAGATTTTAGGGTGAACTGTGAACTGTGAAGGCAGGGTTAAAATTTTGGGTTTTTCGGGACCCGAAGTTTTGGGTTACCCGAAACCGAAGACCGAACCAAAAACTGAAATTTTGAAATTTTCAAGACCGAACCCGAACCGAAAAATCGAAGTACCGAACCCGAAGTTCCGAACTAATTCGGTTCGGTTCGGTATTTCGATTTTTTCGATTTTGTGCCCACCCCTACTGTCAACTATAACCCAGATAGAGTCATACCTGCTCCACGTACGGGGCAAGCCTGTAATGAAGTCCATATTCACTGTTTCCCATTTCCATGATAAAATCTCTATTTCCTGCAACAAGCCACTAGGTTTTTGATGCTCGACTTTAACCTACTAGCAGTTAGGACACTGAGCCACAAACTCTGCTATGTCACGCTTCATTCCGTTCCAACAATAAATATGCTTAAGATCATGGTACATATTAGTCGAACCTGGATGAATAGTGTATCTGGAATAATATGCCTCGGACATAATCTATCCACGTAAATCTACATCATCAGGAACACATAGTCTATCTTTATACCTAAGAACCCCATCACTAGTAACCTGTATGGTAATTTCGGTTTTCTTCTGGCTATCTATTTGTATTCAACTAGAACATGATCCTCATACTGGTGCTGTTTTACTTCTGTAACTAGGCAAGTAGTGGCTGCTTTCTGAACTATAACTCCTGCGTCCTCGGAATCTCTTAATCTGACTCCCATGCTGGCCAACTGGTGGAGTGAATGAGCTAACTTTCTTTTCTGTGGCTGTAAATAAGATAAACTACCCATAGAGTTACGACTAAGAGCATCAGCAACAACATTCGCTTTACCCGGATGATAAAGAGTGTCCATATCGTAGTCCTTCAGCAACTCTAGCCACCACCTATGTCTTAGGTTTAGCTCTTTTTGCTTAAATATGTACTGGAGGCTCTTTTGGTATGTATAAATATCAACATGAACACCGTACAAATAATTTCTCCAAATATTCAATGCATGAATGACTGCTGCAAGCTCCAGATCATGGGTAAGGTAGTTCTGATCGTGCTTTCTCAGCTGCCTGGAAGCATAAGTAATTACTCTTTTGTGTTGCGTTAATACACAACCCACATCGATTCGAGAAGCAGCATAGTAAATGACAAAGCCCTCAGATTCCTCTGAAAGTGCTTAGTACTAGAGTCGTTATCAACTTGTTCTTTAGTTCTTGGAAGTTGTGCTCGCAAGAGTTACACCACTGAAATTTGGCTATTTTCTGTGTCAATTTGGTTAGTGAAGCTGCAATGGAGGAAAATCCTTTACGAACCTTCTATAATAACCTGCCAAACCCAGAAAACTACGTACTTCAGTTGGTTTCGTAGGTCTAGGCCAATTATTCACAGCCTCGATCTTCTGGTCATCTACTTTAATTCCTTCTGCTGAAACTATATGGCCAAGAAATGCCACTGAATCTAACAGAATTCACACTTTGAAACTTAGCATATAATTGCGGGTCTCAAAGAGTACCCACTACTAGGTGTAGATGCTATGCATGCTCTGATTCAGACTTTGAATAGATGAGAATATCGTCAATAAATACAATTAGAAATAAATCAAGTAAGGCCTGACTACGTTGTTCATCATATTCATAAATAATGCATGGGCATTAGTGAGTCCAAACGACATCACTAAAAACTCATAATGGCCATACCTAGTCCTGAATGCAGTCTTAGGTATATCACATTCTCTGACTCAGAAACACTTGGCACCCTGAAGCTGGTCGAACAAGTCATCAATCCTGGGCAGAGGGTATTTATTCTTGATTGTGACTTTATTCAGCTGTCTGTAATCTATGTACATGCATGGAGATTCGTCTTTTATTTTTACAATTACCACTAGGGCTCCCCACAGGGAATTGCTAGGTCTGATGAGGCTTTTATCTAACAAATCCTTCAGTTGCTCCTTAAATTCTTTCTATTCTGCTGGTGCTATCTTGAAGAACTTGCCCCTAAGGGTGTGCTGGTGCTGAAGAAGCAACTGCTGATCTATTTGGCTGGGCTGCACCACTACCACCCCTAGTTGGGCAACCTCTCACGAAATGGCCTACCTTTTGACAAATATAATGAGTATCAACTCCTAACTTATATGGTCCCAAGTGGCGTCTACCACAATCTGGACATCTGGGATATGTCTGACCGGCCTGCACAGAAGTACCACGACGCTGAAATCCTAAAGTCTGTGATGTCTGACTAGCTATGGACTGAGGAGGTCTATCAGATCTCAGACCACGAGACTCTAGAAGTATACTAGTTGGTGGCTGTCTAACACTCTGATGCCTACTCGCTCTAGATGTCTCTCCGAATGAACCAAACAATTTGTCCCTCTTATGTAACCCTCTATCCGTATCGGCTCTCTGTTTCTACTTCTTCTCCTCAAGTGATAAAGCAAATGCCTGAATGTGTGATATGTTCATACCTGACTGCATAGCAACCGCCATGCACTCGTTCACTAGGTGTGGACCAAGTCCCACTACATACCTGTGAATTCTATCCTCCATACTCGCTGCCACAGTGGGGGCAAACCTTTCTAAAGAATTAAAGCAATAATTATACTCTTCTACACTCAAAGTTTCCTGTCTCAAGGTCAGGAACTGATAACGCGTTCTCTCAATGTCTCTATAGGCATATACGTATGAAAGAAGGTATCCAAGAATTCCTACAAAGTCGTCGGAGTAGAATCTGGCCTTCTGGATAGTTCCCATGTCTGATATCACCCTGCGGCTAGGTCATGCAATCTGAATGCAGCCAACTCTACTAACTCTATGTCTTACACGTGCATAACCCTCAACACTCTGGCTGTCCTCACTAGAAAATCCTGAGGATCCTCTCCTGTACGAGATCCAGTAAAGACTGGAGGCTCTAGTCGGATAAAATCCCTAATCCAGTATCTCCCTGGGCATCTGCACTATGCTGTCTATTCTGAGCAACTACAACACTGGTCAATAATCTGATGGCATCACTCACTTCCTGTCCCTGGCTATCAGGCTGAGGAGCTGAAGGTGTGGCAGTTGCAGTACCTCTAATATCGCCCTGAACTGAAGGGATATGTGAGGCCTCAAATGGAGCCTCAGGTCTAGACTCTTCACCCTCATCCACCTCAGGTGGCACTCTACTAGTACCCTGACCGGCACTAGCCTTACTCTTCTGGGCAGCTGTTAGTTTCTTCGGCGGCATCACTTTGCTAAAAACACTATTGTTAAAGGGCTGAATTCTATAATCATGGCTCTATCGCACGATCTAGAGAAGAAAGAAATACAACTGTCCTGAAGTGCCTTGTAGCCTCCTGTTCAAAAGTATGGCGCGCAACATACTCCTGAACAAGACTCTACCAGACACGGCCTATAGATACCTTAGGACTGAACTGCTCTGATACCACTTTTGTCACGACCCAACCTAGGGCCGCGACGGATAACTGATACTAAGTGTCGACCATCACTAATCCTGCTGATAATCTGCTAACCATGAATATAACTGATAAATGGAATAAGCATAAACCTAGCTGATAAGAATTATGCAATGCAAAAAGCTGACAAGACTAACATAAGCTGACATACATAACATACTGACAGAACCACATAGGGACATATCTACAGGCCTCTAAGAGTGTTGAACTGAATATACAAAGGACGGGACAAGGCCCCGCCATACCCAAACTGGCTAACTGTACACATACCAAAAGATAAGTAACTCCGGGAGTAAGCGGAGTGAGTCCAGTAGCTGATAGATGGCCTACTAACGTGGTTCAATCATTGATCTGTCTGCACCTGCGCGACATGAAACGCAGCGCCCCAGAAAAGGGTGTGAGTACGATATGTACCAAGTATGTAAGGCATGAGCATATAATATATCATAGCAGAATGAAACTGTAAGGCTGGAATATAAATATGTAAATATGAGCTGGAGCATAGCAATATAGCTGGAAATCTAAAGAACGTACTAAACATGATCTGAATATAAAATGAAGTCTAGTTGAATCTAAAACTGAAGACTGAGCTGAACTATACTGATAAATAACTGTAATATGACTGATAACCGGTAACTAGAAACTGGAACTGATAACTGTCAACTGCTCCTGACGCTAAGAACTGGTGGCTGATAACTGAGAACTGATAACTGGTACTGAGCTAAAACTGAACTGTTATCTGAACTGGTACCTGTCTGGTGTTATGGGCTATATCCCCCCAAATCAGGTAACTGAACATCTGAACTAGTACATGTCTGGTGTTATGGGTTGTATCCCCCCAAATCAGGTAACTGAAAACCTGAACTATCCTCATGTATAATCATTACAGTGCATACTGTGGCTATTACGTGTATATAACAAACCTTGCGGGTGTTATGGGCTATGTCGCCCAGCCAGTAATATCTGGTCTCTCTGGTCAGACTGTGTGAATGACACCCGGTCACACTAGGTGTTTCAACTCCCTTCTAAACCAGAGAGGCTGTATCCCCCAGACGGGTAGTATCACACGCAACCGGACTGTGTGTCCAATGTCCAGCCTCTATGAGGGACTCCAAATCACACATAAAATGATCACAATATAAGCATAAGCATGTATGAGGCATAAAATATGTGGAAACAATAGATATGGACTTAAAGGAATGTTAAGCAAACTCCGGCTAGAGTTATAGACACAACCTGAAACTTAGAATTTGTCTAACTCTATGACTTTTATAAAAATTTCGGCAGAGTTTCCTCTGAAACTAGATGATCCGCAAAAACAGAACAAGCACTATACTATACACGGGAATGGATACCCGGATAAACTGATAACATAAACATGTTAAAACAGATTACAAGATGAGACGACTGGATGACATAACAAATCCACATATGGAATGTCTGGACAGCCCCACGAGTATAGATCAAAGTTATAGAATTCATGGTCTTCATGAAAGTTGTAGATTCTGGGGATTCTTAAAGCATCTAAATATCAATTTTTTACAAGGAGTTATGATCAATATACTAACAGCTGTCCAAAGATCAAAATGATTTTCCAGATTTTGAAACATTTTATCTTGCTGATTCGGACGCCTTTCACCTTGGATTTTAGTACCAAATTAAGTATATACAAGGTTTTCTTGATACCATATAAATTTCTCACAAGAAACACTAAGTTTAGAACTAAGAAAAGCTTCCAAAACTACAAGATACATGTCTTGCCAAAAGAAAGGTTTAACCTTACATACCTTTAATGTTTCTTCCTTCTCAGCCTTGTTTCCCTTGAATTCAACACCTTCTAAAGCTTAAACAAGTTATAATACATCATTTAGGTACTTTACTTAGCAATGAAGTAATTCTAAAACTCAAACTATAGACGAAATTGAAGGTAGCATAATGTTACCTTAATCGCGTAGAGCATTTTGACGCAATCTGTCTTCAATTTCGAGTTAAGATTGACGTCCATCCTTCAAAATCATAAACGTTGCTTAAAACTTAATGAGAGCACTGTTTCTCTCTTTAGATTTCTGGAAATGGCGAGACATGAAACGAATTTTCCTTTTATACATGAAATATTTCAGTTTTAGTCCTCTTTTGCGCTTATCTCCCTTTTTCTGGCCTGACTTCTGACACTCATATCTTTTTATCCAAATATTGTATGAACAAACCGTCAAAATTTTTTAAAACTACACTCCAAGACCTTCAATTTGGTATACGATATGTCCCCAAAAGACCTCATATAACATATGAAATTAATTGATGAAAAAGATTCCTTACAAGGCAATTCCTTAGTCGGTTTTTCCGCAACTTAAATCCGATTTTTCCCAAACTTTATATTCAATATATAAACATCATATATGGTCATATTATGACTTTAAAATCGCTTAAATAATTCTTAACATGTCATTATAATGATATGCGTCACTTTAGACATACGGGGTGTAACAATCATGTACCAACGTAACGCTTCTTTTTCCAGGGGTCGGTAAATTTCTTTAAGAACATGGATTCCTTTTCAATCGGGGTTAGATCGTTGCTTTTGAGTATGGCCATGTATTCTGTGATATGGTCAACTGAGTCCGTCGTCCCGTCGTATTTCTTCAAGATTTGTAATTTGAAGTGTTTTGGAACAGGCGCTGAAGCAGCTTCAGGCTTGAAGGGTAATTGGCGACATCTTTCAATGTCCAGTGATCGTTGGGGTTTGTAGACCCCTGGAACGTTCTCGAGTCGTTTCTCCATGCTGGCCTCGAACTCCTTCTTCCATTTTTCGAAATTAGACGTGACGCTCGTTTGAGGCGCTGTGGGAGCTACAGTCCCCGAGACCCCAGACGAGGTCCCATTTAGTAGTCCTCCTGTATTTATTCCAACATGAGTAGTGGTGTTGTTCCCTCCATTGAACATCATGTAGGGAACATCGCCGAGGGCGGAATGAACTCTTTCATTCCCAGCAAGGGCTTGTAAAGAACTCTGAAACTGCTTGTTAAATTGAGCTTGTGCGGCTGCTTGAGCAGCAGCCTGCTCTCGCATTTGTTGTAGTGAGTTTACCATGAATTGTTGGAAAGGGTCGCCCGAATTTGAGGATGCTGGTTCGGCGGCCAATGCTCCTACGGGAGGTATTGGACCAATCGGTAGAGTAGACCCACTTGGGGGCGTCGACCCAAGTAATGGAGCCGAGGTGTTTGTCGGGATGGGGCTAACGGGCGGTGTCAAGCCAGTTGGTTGTAATGGGATTCCACCGCTGGTCTCGGGTGTCCACTGTCTGATCGGGCAATTGAATGGATATATTGCCGTTGACAGTGTCTGACATTTTGTTTTCGTTAGAAAGTCGAAATTACGGTCTTCGAAACAAATGTTATTACCAGGTTCCCCACAGACAACACCAATTTGTGTTGGCCTAAATATGGGTAGGACAACAAATCGAATTTGTAGCAAGTTTAAGTGGTAATTTGCTTATATCGAAGTGACGTTCGAGCTAAATTGAATTTAGACGAAACGATAACTTGTAAAAGTAACGAGGAAAATAAAATAAACGAGGCAACAAATAAAAGTAGGATTTTATATTCTAATTGATCGTGTCCTGTTGTTTACAAATGAGACCTATTTATAATCAAGGGAAAGAATGACGTTGTAAATGTCATAATGGTGCCTTTATGGCCATTATTCTGTACATAATTGTAGTTGACTCAGGATCTATCCTATTAAATATTTGAGCAACGGTCGACAGTTACGTAGGTCAGCCCTCGTCTCCCGAGGTGTGTTATCCGCTCAAGGTTGCAGGGGGTTTCCCCGAGCTCAGTGCTTCGAGCTCGTCTCCCCTCGTTTCCTAAGATGATCTCCAGGGCAAGTGGCCATGCAATCTTTCCTTCGGAAGCCTTCCTCGTGGCGCAGTCTTCGTGTTGCACTCTGGAGTCTTGTTCGAGACCCCGGTGATTTTTCACCTAATACATTAGGTTACACTACCCATCTTAATTATACTTTTCTAAACTTAAAACTCTCCAGCTTGACAGATGGAGAAGTGTATATTTACACTTAGCAATGGCAGCTACATGAGGTTTTTGTGTGAGAAGGACTTCCAAGTCTTTATATAGTTATAAGAGACTCAAGTCTCAAAAAATAGGTGAGAGAGATATTTTTAAGATTAGTACTAATGACTAATACTTTAAAAGCCTCTTAAATTTTTTTATTTACACAAACCCCCACATATCATCTCTCCTTCCCTCAGCCCCCACCCCCCATCGACCCAACCCTTATCAGCCCCCACCCCCCGTCAACCCCCCGCCTATCCACCACCATTCTCCACCACTCACCATCACCTCCTACCACCCTCCACCACCTTCTACCTCCCTTACCACCACCCACCACCTTCTACCAGCCTCCACCACCGCCCCCACCGCCCTCCACCACTTTAGTAAAAGGATGAGTACACATAAGTCGAGATGTGTACACATCTTTTTCAGCCGTAAAAACATCTCCAAAAATTGTATAAACATATAGGAAATATGTTTACACATCCAAAAAAATGTGTAAAAAGACTATAATAAAAAAACAGGAAAAAGAATGAATCGAGGACAAAGAAGAAGAAAAAATAAAATGGATATGAATTCAAAAAAAAAAATAACATAGATGGTGATGAAATGGAATTTAAAAAGAAATTTAGAAGAAAGAATGAAAAGGAAGAAGAAAAAAGAGGGAGAAATAAAATTGAAATGATTTGAATAAGGGGAGAGTATAAAAATGAGGGAAGGAAGAAAATGAAATGTTTGAGTTTTTTTTAAAAGTGAGGCATTTTTATAAATATAAAGACTTTTTATTATATCCACAAGTTTTTAAACAATACACTTCAACCTTCACTTAGACTAATCCACCTTTGACTTGATCTTATCCTAAATTCTTCTATTAAAACTTATGGGGATCTTTTGCCTCTTTCTACTCAGGTTTCTTTGCCACAAGCTATTAGAAATGTGGCAAATAATGATTTCAACGACACTTTTATAGTAGAAATTAAGCTTGTTCTTATTCATTATAGAATAGAGATAAGCAACCCTAATAAAGAAGGAAAACAAGATAGTAGAAACATAAAAGTAGGTATTATCTACAAAACAATGTGTTCCTACAAAACAATCTCCATTACTGTTTTCAAATACCATCCACTATTTCATTCTTTCTCGAGGAAAGAAAAGAAAAGGAAGCAAACAAAATCCACTCTTCAGTTAACTATCTTTTTACTTCTACCTTCATTGACCTCTTTGTAACTCTAAGATCAGCAAGGAGAGGTTTAGGGAGGTCAAGCAAAACATCCCGAGAACAAACATTAGATGGTGCTGAAGATCGCCTTAATAATTCAAATAGGGGAGCAGCTGCTGATGTTCCCGCAGCAGCACTTCTACCTTGACTGCTTAATTTGGCTTGGAAGTTACTAAACTTTGTTGAACTCTTGACTTGACAGTTTTCTTTCACGGTCTGAAAGGAAAAACATGAGCATGATCATTGAATGTCTCTGAGCCAACATCAATTTCAATTTTATATTAAATGGAATAAGAACCAGACATAAATGATTCAAACAAAAGGCAAATGAATAGCAAGCTAAACGTTAACAGTTTTTTCTTATACGTGGCTATTACTTCCTATAGTATCATAGGCATAATCAATCAACAATAACCCTTCTTTCCTGATCCAGCTCCTCAGGTTCTTAGTAATTTCTCTCATTTCTTGTCTTACTTGGAAGCATGCTTATACCACTGGAAATAATGATCAACCGAGATTATCACTGTATATAGACATGGAAAAATGTAGCAAAGCTACTGTGGAACTATTATGTGAGAGCAGAGAAGCAAAGAGATGGGTGAGGGGCCTATCGAATGTGAATAGTAATAAATGAGGAACACGAGCAGCAGGCTGATCTTTGCCGATACATCAATACATAAATTAATTTAAGGACCTTGGAACTAATAAGATCCATTAGTAAATTTTTCAGGAAAAAAGGACTCCTCAACAGATGTCGCAATGAAATTTTCCAGATCACCTTGATCAGGTCAAGTATAAAAGTACTGAAGTCTACTAGTCAATTTAGGTCATTTTCAGAGTGAACCAAATGGAAGTCCAGGTCTCGACCCCCAATTGTTTGATGAAACCAAAGAGCATCATAGTTCGAGGCATTTCTAAACTAAAACATAGTTACTAAGTGGGCAATGGAAAAACATCAGATGCACAAATTTGAAGGTTCCATGAAGATTTTACCATATCAGAAGAATCCTCTGACATTGACAATGAGCTTCGGCTGTTGCTATCATCCCGTCCAAAGATGAAAGAACGAAGAATGGTTGAATTTTGTTTATGGGACGACGGAAGATTATTCTTAACTCGTCCAAGAAAAGAAGACTACAAAGTAAACAATCAGCAGATATATACAAAGTATTAGTCATACAATATTTAAACAACAAGAAGAGATAACCAAGATGCATCGGGGAAAGGGAAAAAGAAAGTGCTGAGAAAAAGTTAAAGACTGTTGAATTTGAATACAACTAAGAGAGCCGAAAAAGGCCCAGTTCCAATGCCTTAGTGTACTACTTGTGATAGGACATACAAAATTAATGAAAAACATTTCCCTGACACAGCTGCACCTTCTACACTCTACACTGTTGAATTGTTGAGGTCCAAAGTCAATCACTTCTCCAATCCATATCAGTAAATGGAGATGCTCGATTTTACAAAGATTAGCTAGTGTCTTAAATAGAGCAGACCCAATTAAACGGGTTCCTAAAAGTTCTAGATGAATGTTTCTTGATAGCACTGTGTACATGGATAAATATCACCCAACCCAGTTTCATGTTCCAAGTTATAAAGCAATTTAAGACCTATTTTACCTTCAAAGAGCTTTTCTTCTTTTGATCCCCTAGCACTGTATCAAAGAACGCTGCAAAGTAGCAAAACAATGAGAAATATAAAACCTGACAACTAATGCATAATAAACAAGTACTTCACATTTTTTAAAATGGCATAATAAACAAGTATTTAAATTTTGAAATAACACCTACAGGATGCTTTTGGTTTTCTCTTATTGTCAGGCGCAGTATTAAGCTTCTTTATAAGTCCAAATATCTCACTGGAATTTTCATCCTCAATAGGTGACACTTCTGTAGTCAGCTCCTGTTCATATTTTGTAAAGCTGAGCAAGTTACGAGCAAAATGAAAGCAAAGCCAACATGAAAAGAAATGCTTGTTAAACCATAGAACATGACACGAAAGTTCAAGCAAAGTGTAAGCGTGTCAAATATAACAACATTGCAGACTCACAGAGTTATAAAGCATGCGCTGCTTGACAAGACGCTTCTCAGTCTCCTCATCTTCATCAGATAAGAAAACATCATCTTTATCCACAAACATCTGCATTATCATTTGCTTTGCTTTTTTTGAATTCAGTCGAGCAGTACTCTTAGGTACTGCATCCATATCAGTGACATCATTGAGCTCTTCTTCACACTCATTGCTTTCTAGTTCATCATCAACCAACATTGTCTCTTGCTGTTCGACACCACATTTTAATCGCTGCAGCAAATTCTCAGTTCCAGCTGCATCCTGCTGCTCAAGCCACTTCTGATGAAGTTCATTGCGCTTTTCAGTGTCATTTAGCTTTTCTTCATAATCAGTGGCAATCATATCATGGAGGTCAGCAGCATCATCAATATCTTCTTCTTCATTATCCCCAAATCGGAGTAGGTCATTGTCACTGTCGTCTTCTTCCTCCGCTTCATCATCAACAAATGCTTTAACTGGGTCTCCCTTTGGAAAACTGGAGCCATCACCACCTTCTTTTGTATATGGCTTTATATTCTCCTTGTCATTGTCCTCCTCATCTGAGGAACTGTTAAAGGAATAACATATTTATTGTCTCAAGTTTAGTGTAATAAGGATGTGACTTGTAAACTAATAACAACAATCTTACTAGACTTTTCTGCTTGTGGACATGTGATCCTTTGCCTAAGAATAAGCCGGAGACAGTAAAACATGTCCAAATTGGCAAGCAAATACACTTCGGAGAACCATGTACCTTTCATCTGGAAGGGCAGAATCGAATTTCAAGTTCAAAGCCACAAGAGATGGCGCCATTACTTCTTCTAAAGGACTAGAGGCTCTGTTATCAAGCATCTCATCCTTTGGTTCAGAATCATCAAAGAGATCCTAAAAATGAAAAAGCTCCACCATTTAGATTTTCTTTACAAACCTGGTCTTACTAATAGCTCCCTTTATCAAGAGAAAAGTTGAGAAACTACCTGAGTGTCATCAACTGGAGCTCTAAATACAGCATTGGGCCGTTCATCCAAAGCCTGCGGTGAGATAATAGCAGCAGCACTTAGCATCATGATGCAATTGATAATCTTATTCAGTTTCACATACCAATCTCTGAAGTTTCTAGGTTCTATGACAGTTGCAATTACCATCAATATATGTTAATAGATTATGTGGACCTCAGATAGCAGGCTAACAATCTTTTACCTGGATGTAGTTGAAGTGTACAAACTACATTTCAATTCATTAGCACAATTATGGTAGTGGGACTGTAAATGCATAGAACTCATGTATATCCTCAAAAAGGAATACATGAGATTCATGCATTTTAAACTCTAAAATGAAAGCAAACTGCAACATGGTCAATATAGCCAAACCCCACTAGTTTGGGACTGAGGCGTAGTTGTTATTATCTCATATAAACATACTAAAGCTAGATTGTGTTCAAACCAAATGGGTTAAACCTGGTGTTTTTCTCTGAGTGATATTTCTAACAGAAGTTAATTTCAAAATGAAACACATTTAGACAAGACGCAAAAGTGAACTCAATTACCCAGCACCAGCATCTCATTATAACATAAGTGAAACTTACAGATGGCAATAAATTAACTGAACTACAGAGTACATACTAAAAATAAATGCAATTCCACTCACCATTTCATCAGGAGCAATTTCACTACTTCTCGTAATTGGAGATGCTGAAATTTCAACAGTATTGGAGGTGTCTGTAGTCCTGCCCGTGTCTTTGCTGGGTGGATCCACCTTACCTTCCAACTCTATTTCCAACTTGTCAACTCTCACCTCTTCAGGATATGTGCTCTTTGCCTCCACTTCCATCATAATCTCCCTTGAAGCACTAATCTTGTCAATGGAACTGGTGCTGCTTAGCATCATTGTTCTGCTAGTAAAATAACAAGATAAAAGGGTGAGCAATCACAAACAATGTAGATTCAGGTAATAAGACAAATATTTGCTTAAGTGTCAACTACTACTGACTTTTTCGAGACTTCGAGCTTCCTTTTGCGAATCTTCTCCAAAATTGAGGATATAGGCTTGTGTACAACTGGTATAGGCTTAAATGTCGCATCCTTACTTTCTGATCATGTTAGGAGAAAAGCATATTAGTATCCATGAATCTTGCATAGTTAGTACAAGTACACATTTTCAATACGAAAGAAGAACTGCCCCTATATCCCAATTTATATGCCACTCTTTCTTTTATGAAGCTTCAAAATGTTTGGAGCTATTCTATTCCTATACAACTATAGCAAGTTGCAAGAATTCAAATTCATTAAATTATTCCAATTTTCAAAATTCAATATTTCCTCGATCAAACTATCAGTTCAATCATACTTTAGTATTTCATTCAACTATCACTGATATAATAAAGTCACATCAAATTGGGACAGCAGAAGTACTAAAAAACAGTAAGTACAAACCTCGCAATAAACGCTGAGTATCAGCATGAAGCTGCTGAAGTAATGCTTTTCTCTCCTGTATATACCAACAAGTAAATCCAACAACATCAATTTACATATGCACATGCAAGCATTACCACATGTTACAAAGTTGGATGCACATATAATAAAGTACATAGAGTATACAGACATTATACACGGGTATGCACATATTATACATGGATTATACATATATTATAGATTCGCCCACTATTTAAGTTAATTTCTCTATGATTAAACCACAAGAACAAACCTTTGCTTCTCTTCTTTTATTGGAAGCCAATTCTTTGGGCTTCACTTCACCACCCTTGCCACGTTTACTTCGCTTCTTCTTCATTTTCCATTTGTCATCTTCCTTTAGATCCCCATTTCCTTCAACATCTTGTTGTATTCCCAGTTTCTCCAAATCCAAATCCTTCAACACGTCACTAGATTCAAAATCTTGTCCAATTTGCCTACTCCGATCATCGTCCTCACCAAAATTCAGAGATCTTTTAACCTCTTTGCACTGCTCATCCGCAACGACAACATCCTCGCCACTATTTTCAGTTAAATTAGCAGAATCTTGTTCTAGGGTTCTAGAACCCTCCAACTCTTCGCTACTCTCACCGCCTTTTTCATCTAGATCAGAGCCAGATCTAGTTTCATCTTCGTCGGTGTCCTGTGATGAAACGAGTTCATTTGAATAATCATCTAGAGCTTCCAATTTGGAAAAATCAACCTTAGGAAAGTCAAACACATTGTCGTCGTCGGTCGACGGAGCACGTGCTTTCTTTAAACGTTTGAACTTAAAACGTTGGATCTCCAGTGAAGCGTCCACCGGCGACGGAAACAACAGAAAATCGTCGTCACTGTCCATTGAATCAATAATTATTAGAATGAATAATTAATAGAATGAATGGGATAGAGAAGTGGAGAATTGGGAAGACTCAGTATCTGATTTTGTGAAAGAAAAGGGGGGGAACATTGATATGTAAAGATTAGGGTTTTAGCGCCAAATTATTTGAATTTTAACCCGCCAAAATGGTTTGGCGCTCCCACTTGTCAAATTTAGGCCGCACGTGCTCAAACTTTAGAAAAATATTTGGTGTTTAAAGTTTGAATTAAACTCTAGGATATTTTACTTGGTAATTATTGGATTTCTTCCTCGAGTATAGTTAAAATTAAAAAAAAAAATTCATATCTAACCAAATATATACCATGGATCTACATTCAAATAGCCATAAAACATTTCTATATATGTTAGCCAAAAATTACCCAATATAAATATGTCTAAGTTGATTCTATTTCTAAAAAGTAGTTAAGAAAAGGAGAAAATTAAGGAGTTCAATTGCCACCCAAGAAGGAGAAAATTACGGAGCCCCTAAAAAAAGTCAAAAAAATCTTCATAGTAATTTACGTTATAAATCTGATTTGTTTAAAATAAGTAACTTATTTCCACACTGCCTAAATTATTAGCTTAAATAATAGACTACTAATATAATGGTGTAGTAGATGTGAGCTCTAATAGACGTAGATTCTTTTTAATTTTTGACGTTTATATATATTTAGTTTCATCAAAATTATTTGTAATCATTAAATAGATAAACATCAAATATGCATTTAAATTGTTATTATATTTACACAATATGCAATAGTAGTTGGTAAAATTTATATCCAATATACATCGAATATAATTTATGTCCAACTACAATGGAAATTCTTTGATAAATCAGTTACGGATTTTGTTTTAAATTTGGTAGTTAAATTACATAATATCTATCCTATTGGCTTAAATAATTGATAACTACAAATATGTCAATTCTTCTTTGGGCGATTTTTTTCCCCATTACAACATACACCGATTTTTTTCCCCATTACAACATATACTTAACATCTCCAAATAAATTATATTATTAATTAGATACACAATATGTATGTTGTATGTAAGTGTGTGTGTGTATGGAAAATTAGATAATTTAATATATATTATCATCACATTTATATTGTAAACATATGTTGTTAGTAAATAAGTTGAAGACACCTATGTGAAGTAGAGAGTATGCATAATTTATGCATATCAGTTTGCATCCATTGCATATTTTTTAACGTATACATTTGGTATGCATAAATATAAGTTGTATTATATTTGATATGCATAAAATATATATGAATATGAGACACCCATGCACATATAATATGCATACTATATAAATACAAATATTTTTAACAATTACATAATTAATATTGCATATACATTAGATATAAGTTGTATACAGTAGAAAAAAATACAAAAACACTTCAAGAAAAATTACAATAGATTAAAAAAAAAAAAAAAAAAGGAACTGCGTAAGAGAATTCTAAAAAAAAGACGATAAAGAAGGATTGGGATGGGGGAACGTAAGTGGATATGCACAATTAAAACTGTCATTACCCATAAATCCCACAAAGTTAGGCAGTTAATTAACTAGGTAAGTGTGAAATTAGTAGTAATGGCTATTAAAAGTGGAATACCTATGGTTAAAGGTCTAGATACCGTAAATAAGGAACAATATATCTATTTAATGTTAGTGACACTAATAAATGTCTATTCTATGTAAAAATTCACAAATAAACTCTAGGAAGTTGAGTTGAATCCTAGGAAATATTTTCCTTAAGTTTGGGCAACTGTAGTTATTACTTATTCTTATCAAACTTTGCCAATGATGGGCTTGCATCGACTAGCACAATAGGGCTAAGTGCACGAAAGGCCACTTTTGTCACTGGTCTTTGGGCACAGGCCACTAATACCAAAATATTTAGTTTGTGGCCACTTTTGCTTAAAGAGATAGAACTTCAGTCCAGAGGCCGGATTGAAGTTCAGTCCTTAAAGATTGAACTTCAATCCACGGCCATATGGACTGAAGTTCAGTCCAGTCCTTAAGATAGAACTTCAGTCCATGGCCATGGTGAAGTTCAGTCCATGGCCATATGAACTGAAAGTTCAGTCCTTAAGAGATGGAACTTCAGTCCAGGGACCGTATGGACTGAACTTCAGTCAACTATCAGAACTTAAGTCAATATTTATTTAGTAAAGGCCCAAAAATGGCCTCTAGTGTAAGACCAAAGAAAATAGTGGCCTCAAACTAAATACCAGTGTTAAAAGTGGCTGCTGGGCGAAATTTTTACAGCACAATAAAACAAAAAATTCATCAAACATTCTCAAAATTGATTGGTTCTGAAAGTTTATCCCCGTTTAAGATGGTTTTAGCTAAAAGGCCTCTGCTTCGTCCGTAGGTAACATCTCAAGTTATCCATCAACAAGTGATGCCTCTTAGGAAGAGGTAAGTGACAAGCTTTGCCTAGATAACACTTCAAATTAAATGGGAGAATGTGGGAAGAGATTGAAATGGTAAGTACTACCCACCCATCACATCATGTTATCTGAGAGAATGTGTGAAGAGATTTAAGGGGAGTGTTGCTTAACAAAGAGAAGTCAAACGCAGTTGAAAAAAGGGATGGCGAGAATATGAGCGTCATTATAAGATTCATAAGGGTTATTTCGTCCAGAATTTATTCGTAAAGACCATTTTTACTACACCACTATTACAGGGGTCAAAAAAAGACAAACCAATGTCTATGTTGTCATAGATTCCCACACAATAAAATAAGTAACAACTAACCTTAACACCAAAATTACAAAAAATACCGACACTATACCACTTTACAAAACATACCAATACTTTTTTTACATACCATATTTTCACAAATACATACAAATTAAGTTTTAACTCATTTTTCCTACCTTCTCCACTCATCACTACCCTATGGGACTGCTGCCACCACTCACCGCCGCCGGGCAGCCGCCGTTGTATTTTTTTTTTAAATTTTTTGGATCTAAAAAAAATATAAAAATACACATATATACATTAAAACTTTATAAAAATTAATGTCTTGAACTACACGAATGTACAAAAAAATACACAAAACACACAAAGATATACAAAAAAATATAAATAACTTTTCTATTCTAGACATACACATACACATACACAGGCATACAACAACACACACATATATACAATCACATATACATAAAAGTGGAGATAGACATTTATATGCAATAAATACAACAATACGCATGTATATACAAAATGAGATACATATTTATACATAACACATACCAATTTATACACATATTAAAGAAGAAAAAAGAAAAAAAAGGAGCAGATCGGAGCGGGCTACAGAAAAACAAGCAAATCGGAGTGCCACCGCCACAGAGGAGCAGCGCCGCCCACTCCAGCAGCAGCAGCAGCAGCAGCGAGACCCGACAGGCAGCATCAGTCGTCGATGCTGGTTCGCCGAAGGAGCAGACTGGCTAGTTGTAGGTGATGAGGGAGGAGGACGGCAGGTGGATGGGTGGAGGAGGGGAGAGAAATAGAGAGGAAGAAAGTAGGATTTTGTATTTGGAAGAGTGGAAAATAAAAAAAAATAGTACATAACGTAATTAAGTAAAAAATATTGGTATATTTTATAAATATTATAAAAAATATTATTTTTTGTAATTTAGCTATTAGGGTTGTCCATTGACGTAGTTTTTTCATAAAATAACTACTCTTCAAAAAATCTCCTTTGACTTAATGGTTCGGCCCTTTTAATGGTCTCTGGATATTACACTAGTCCTTATTCTTGAGGAAAAGTTTTACAATTAAAAAAGAGTCGGTGTTGTTTCAAATTGTTAGGAATAATATTTAGAAATAGAATAGATTATCTTAAGCCAATTGATTTTTTGTATTGATTTTGGACTAAATTTGGTATCAAAAATCGCTATTGCATCAACAATCACACATTCCGTATATAAATAATTGCATCTTATTTAAACAACTTAGTGCTGTTTACGTAATGAAAAGTTATATTTTTATTATTTTGACAATGATTTTAAGATGGATTTGGGTAATGGAATCATGATTGTTGCTTAAATAACCAACTCAACGATTTTGCTTATAAAGGTTGCTTGACATCCTAAATTGTTGCGGGGTACTACATGAACTTTCACAATATAATGTATTTGTAGATTTATGGACTCTATGCATTTTTGTGTACACTGTGCATATTTTTTTACCCATCAGGTAACTTTGAAGGCAATTATAATAACTTCTATATTGTTAATAGTAAAAGAAATAATAACTTCTATATTGTTAATAGTAAAATTTTCTTTTCTAACTTTTTTTATAAGCTTGTACTAACATCTTCTTTTTCACTGAACTGAGCATCTCGTTAAAAATCATTGAAGTAAGTTTTCTAACTCTAATTGTTTTTCTAAATCACCACATTCCAACTTAAGTGCATGTATTTTAATTTCATTACTCCTATTATATAATAAAGAAATCAAAATAAATCCAGTAGGGGATCATGGCCCTTCAATAGGATGACAAATTTAAACAAGTTGTATCTTGTTGAATTCTAGTTGTAATAGCAAATATACCGGGGATACTATCATCTATATTTAATCTATAATACACTGTCATCAAGAATTGTTTATTTATATAGATCTCATAATATTCTATGTTCAATAAATAAAATGAGAGTATTATGTCTCGTTTTCTCTTAGAGGCGGAGATCATGGTAAGTGGTAACATTATCTCAAGAATTCAATTTAAAATCCTCCTGCGACCTGTTCATTCTATCGACTCTACTCTTCAGCAAAATCCGTCCACAAGATAGAGTGAAGTAGTGAAGGGTAACGAGAGAGAGGGGATGTTACAGAAGCCATAGAGAGAAAAAAAATATTACGAAAAGTTGGTAACCTATTATGGCATATTACAATTACCCAATAGTGTAAAAAATATGTACACCGACGGTGCATATAATGTAAACTCATAAATGTATTATATAGACCAAATGCGGAAATATAATACTATATTCACAGTGACTGATACTTGCATTACCGTATAAAGGCGGATCCAGGATTTTAAGTTTATGTGTTCTAGAAATAATCATGCTTTCTCACTGGCATCTGGATAGACTATTTACCCATATTAAATAAAATTTTAATACAAATACAGAGTCTATGCAAAGCTATTAGGTTCAACTGAACCCCTGATTAGGCTTCTACATCCGCTATTGTCACCGTAGGCTATACATCACATTCCTTAGAGTGCGGACTTTCTTCAAATATTTTGTAAATACGTGATGCTTTATGTATCGGGCTGCCATATTATGCCGCTTTTTTCCATTTTAATGCAGTTTGTCACGTCATCAGCTTGTGAATTACTGACACTTTATTTTTTTGATTGATTGTTGGTGAATGGTTCAACAGCTACATTATGGACTTCCTTTGAGTATAACCAAAAAAACCTCAATTAAGTTGTCCAAAAATACGCGACAACTTAAAAAACAATTACTTATGTATTTAGCCTTGGATCTTATTATTATTATTATTATTATTATTATTATTATTATTATTATTATTATTATTATTATTATTGGGTAACATATGGCTGGCATACGTGATGCCTCGAGCGCATGGCTCGGGACGTATTTTGCAAAGATTTACGCGTTTTCCCCGAGGCAAACAACCACGAGGAAGAAGTTGCCTCGGGGAACAGAGAGCTCATCCCCCGAAGCGAGTAATCCAAGCCTCGGGAGGCAGTTCAACTTTAGCCGAAGAGTCGCCCCACGATCTCCGTCCATTAACTCAGTATTTAATGGATAAAATTGTGGACAAAACCACGATCTGAACGTGGATTAATGGCTTTAATTGCCCTCAGAGTGATAGGTATAAATAACATTATTTTCATCTTGTAAAGGCATTCAGAAAATACCTTGGGCACAACTCTGCCTAATTGTAATCACAAAGTTGTTATTATTAAAATCATTTACATGTTCTTGTTGTTCATTTGTTTTCCGTTAATTCATTGTTCTTTTATCAACTTTGATACAACATATTGTTTGTAAACACCATTATAATTCGATTGTAAACCTAATCTGATTTAGAAAAATATAATTTGGCGCCATCTATGAGGATCAAGCAATTACGTCTTGTTCCAAAGTTGTGCGACACGTTTGTTCATGTTTTCCTCTTAAATTTGCAACAATGGCCGATAACAACGACAGTGTTGATAGAATTCAAGTATGCCCCGAAGGAAAGACTAACGTTGTTGATAGACCATTCGTACCCCCACCTCCTCCACCTCCAAGTGACCCCTCCTCTTTGGGGTCAAATGATGCCTGGAACGCGTATGTCAGGAACTTTATGCAACAAGTTCAAGGGTAACTCGCCGAATAAGCGGCTATTAATACCGAGGTGCGCAATTCCTTATAAACCATCTCGAGTAACGTGAGAACTAATACCACTCCCACCAATATTCCACATGCGGTTCCTGCTGGAGACATCACACCCGACCTTTGTTTCTACGGGCGAAACAACAGGGGGACTTCCAAATGGAGATGCGTCTGTAGGCTCGGGGACTACTCCATATGGCGCTCCGCCTTTTGGAAAAGTCCTAACAGTGGTGGAAACTAGCGTCTCGTCAGACTTTGAGAAGTGGAAGAGAGATTTCGAGACCCAATTTGTAAAGAGGCTCGAAAATGTCCCCGTGGTCAAGAAGACTCAGAGAGTCTTAAACATTGAGAAATGTAGACAACAAGTTTACAAATGAGAGGCAGCTCTGGCTCCTATCCCAAAAAATTTCAAGTTACAAATCTTGAAAAAGTATGACGGCATGACTAACCCAGCCGATAACGTGATCGAATACATGGCCATGGTGAAAGGAAATAACCTGACCCCGGTGGAGAAAGAATGTTTCTGAAGAAGTTTGGTGATACCCTCGAGAAGGAAGCATTACGCTGGTATATGCATCTCCCCTCCATGTCCATTTTGAATTCTGATGAATTAGCTGATTTATTCATCAAAGCACATACTGGAGCAAAAAAGATCCTCAAGCGAAAGGATGATACCTTTGAAGTTAAGCAATGGTATCGAGAGATCATTAAAGACTTCCTCGAGCGCTTTCAAGAGGAAAGAATGGAGCTGCCAACGACGGATGACAATCTGGCAATTATGGCATACGAAAGGAATATTAATGTCAGTAATTTTGAGACCGCTGCCAAGCTGAAGAGAGATCACCAGCAGTGGCAAGCATAAAACTAGGATGAGTTGCACGATAGGGCTACAACTAAAGTTATGCTTGAGGAAGACAAATGGAGAGCAACTGGTCAAAGCTTTGGTTATAGAAATCGTCCTGAGTCTTCCCAACGCGCCGAGGTGCCACGAGGAAACTCAAAGGGCCGATACGACCCTTACAACTCATAAAAGAAACAGGTGAGTCAAAGGCTCGGGGGACAGCATGTGCGCCAAAGTCTCGGAGGAAGGGTTAACACGACTGTTGATCAGAAGAATACTATAGGGCCTTCCTTAGTGTCGAAGGAGAAGGATTTGCCTCGAATTTTCGAGTACAATTTTAATGTGTCGAGCGCTGAGTTAGTGAACGCGCTGAAAGGAATGGCCGATCAGGGAGCGGGACCCCCGAAGGATATGAGAACATCCCTTAGGAAAAGAGATCACAACATCTACTGTGATTTTCATGCTGACTACAGGCACCTCACCTAAGACTGTAAGGCATTGCACCTCGAGGTGGCCCATTTGCTGAAGAAGAGCATGTTGAAGGAGTTTCTAACTGATGAGGGGAAACATAATTTTACAAAGAATAGAGTAGATGGACAACCATCGAGGGCCCCATCCCCTAAAAGGGTTATGAATGTGATAACGGGGGGTTCGAGGGTGAACAACGTGAAATTTGCCACCGCAAAGAAGTTTGCAAAGCTCTCTATTACGATGGAGAAAAGAACTCAAACTGGGGGTTTGGATAAAGAAATTATTTTCGATGATGATGATTGTGATGTGATGATGTTTCCCCATCACAATAATTTGGTTGTATATTGAGAATCAACGACTCAGACATCAAATGAGTCTTGATCGACCCGGAAGCTCAGCGAATATCATCAGCTAACAGGCAGTAAAAAAGATGTGGTTGAAATACCTTATAGTCCCGAAGGCAACCATAATGACAGGTTTCAACAACTCTATAAAGAAAGGCTTGAGTGAGATCACTCTCACTACTTACGCCGGATGAGCTGTTAAAGAAACCATATTTCAAGTTATACCCAAGGACATGACTTACAATGTCATCCTCGGGAGGTCTTGGATACATGCTATGGTAGTTGTACCATCTACTCTATACCAAGTCATCAAATTCCCTACCCCTTGGGGAATTCATTCAATTTAAGGTAAGCAATGAACAACTAGGGAGTGCTATTTTGTTTCTATGAAGAGTGGAGTCGTCTCGAGCAGACATTCAAAATAGCAATCAACACGCCCTAGAGAAGAAGAAGAAGAAGAAGAAGAAGAAGAAGAAGAAGAAGAAGGGGGTTTAGCTCTTGAAATAGATCCCAAAAGGTCATAATGGAAAAGATCTTGGTATGTATACAAGATCCTCGAAAATAAAAAGCCGAGGACTCAACCATCGAGGAGTTGGAGTCCTTTTCTGTCGAAAGAGTTTCCAGATAGAAAGGTGTTTGTTGGCTCAGAGTTGGACCCGGAGTCAAAAAAGGTTGTTGTTGAATTACTGAAGTCCAACGATGATTGCTTCGCTTGGTCCCACGCTGATATGGTTGGGATCGACCCAGAGATTATGATTCACAAACTCAACATAGATACTCACCACACTCTTGTGAAGCAAAAGAAAAGGCCACATGCTGGCGTGAGGAAAAAAAATGATCGAAGATGAAACGAAGAAGCTACTTGACGATGGCTTTGTGAGGGAATTTAAATACCCCGAATGGCTCGACAATATTGTGGTCGTGCCAAAAAAATGACAAAATGGAGGATGTGCATGGATTACACGAATTTGAATAACGCTTGCCCCAAGGATTCATATCTGTTACCGGTAATGACCCTATAGTTTATAAGTCTTATTTTTATTCGTTATTCCTTAGTTTTAGTGTATTTATTTTAATTATTACTCCCTCCGGTCCATTTTATTTGATTACTTTCCTTTTTTAAAAGTCAAATAATATAACTTTGACCAATATTTTGAGATATATTTCTTCACCATATTAATATGACAAGAATTGCAACTTGTAGTACTTTTCGTGTAGTTTTTTAATATCTAAATTATAATTTTAAAATATTGACTAAATCTAGTTCAATTTGAATCCAAAAATTGGTCAACTTGACTCTGGAAAAGTGAAAAACATCAAATAAAGTGGACCGGAGGGAGTATTATAGTTATGTAAATTATGAGTTGGAAGGAGGGATAGAGATATAATTATAAGTAATTATTGGACCAATTAGATATTACCTTCTTAGTTAGTATTTAAGTGAAAATAAACAAAAGTTAATGGTGGAGAAGTGGTATATTTCGTGACTTAACTCAAGTAGCAGCATTACAATTACAAATATTGATTCTTGGGTTAGAGTAGAACTCATAGGGAGAAGCACATTACGACAAGCGTTGGCTTCAGGTTTTGCTAACGATACCAGTACTTCTCTTACCGTATGTGTATAAAATTTCTAAGGTTGTTCCATTGAAAGCAAGTATATATTTGTGAATGGAAGTTTAAGTAGTAATTTAATAATGTGGGTTTCATTATTGTGCCATGATTGAGAGGGTGAATAAATGAGAGCAATGACTAGACAATTATGACTAGTTAGTCGGTGGTGTGAAATTCATGGTATTACTTATTCCTTCAACTTTTTTTTTTTTTTTTTTTTTTTTTTTTTTTTGGTAACTTCGACATATTATAAGAAGAGTTAAGTAGGATTACATAAGTAGGATTACATAAGAAGTTTAAGTAGTAATTTAATAATGTGGGTTTCATTATTGTGCCATGATTGAGAGGGTGAATAAATGAGAGCAATGACTAGACAATTATGACTAGTTAGTCGGTGGTGTGAAATTCATGGTATTACTTATTCCTTCAACTTTTTTTTTTTTTTTTTTTTTTTTTTTGGTAACTTCGACATATTATAAGAAGAGTTAAGTAGGATTACATAAGGAGACCATACGTCTATTAAGAGTTTCCGCATGGTTTGAAGTACTAGCATAATTAGAAACAGCATTGGATGTCAATCCATAAATACATCCTAATTTAGCTAACTGATGAAAATTGACTTCCGATATGGTAGTAGCAAAAGTCCTTCAACTTATGTGTTACCCATAAATGAAGTAGTAATTCATGCCTTGGGAGGCGAATTATGGTCCATTATTTTTCTAATGATTTGCTAATTATGGTTTGTGAATAGGATGAGTTTTAAATGTAGACCATGGCTGCTGCTTGGTGTCATTAAGTAGGGGAATAATTTTGACGATTTTGTATTGGAGTCATTGTTCCAAATTTTTATTACAGTTATTTAAGAATGCCAAGGATAGATAATTAGGAGGAGACAAGATAATATAGAAATGATGATGCAATGATGAATGGATGATTGATTGTTTTGAGGAGATTACTAATTGAATTCAAAGTTGAGATCAGATGAAACGATCTCGGTCAGTCGTTTCGGAAGTTAGGACTCTGATTGGGGTGGCGATAATTTTAAAATATTCATAATGTCTATTAGGACCTATCTGTAAAATTTGAGCTAAATCAGACCTCGTTTGGTAGGCATCGGAAGAAGGTTTCAGTTTTTATTGGCAATAAATATTAAAAAGAGATTTTCGAGCTCGGTTTTTGCCGAATGAGCTCCGATTCGAAATTCGAAAGCGCCGTTGGGTTCGTATGATTATTTATGACTTTTGTGAACTTTCGAAAGTGAATTTCGATGTTGTTCGGCTAGTTTCCGCTAAAATGCCGAAAGTTAAATAATTTGACTTCTTTTCATTTAAATTCGCATCTTGAGTTTCGGGAGTCCAATTTGAGATCCGCCTTCGCGAGTATGTTACATATATTTTGTATAACTTGTATGCAAAAGTTGAAATTATTTCAAATATTGTAGGGCACCGTTTTAATTTTCGTTAATAAAAAAAAATATAATAAAAGAAAACAAAAAAAATAAATAGAAAAAGACAAAGGAATAAAGTGGGCGGTGGTCCTTAGCATATATATGCTAAGGACGAATGAAATACAGAAACAGAGGGATTTAGATACAGAAACGTTAAACAGAGAAAGTGAGATGACGCAGTGACAAAAAAATGCCAGAAAATGAAAAAAGGGGCCGGAGAAAAGTAGAATTTTCACCCTGAAACATTCAGGTAATGATCCTAATATATTATTTGAGTTTATTACGTATGTTTGAATATATTTTTACGGTAAAAATAGGGATATTAGACATCGCCCTAATGACGTAAATTGATAGTTTGAAGGGTCAAATGGACCCCGATAATGAAATTGATTATATATTCGTACTCAGGGAATTATGGGCAACATATAAATATAATTTATTTAGGGTTTGGTTATGGAACTTTGAACCCTGTATATAGGCCTGGCCTGCGTATTGCGTATGCGAATAGGGTATCAGGTTCCTACCTGGATTACCCTAAGATGTGAGGAATGAAGCCTTTAGCCTAATGTGATATATTTTTCTGCTTATTGAACACAGTGGGATCGTTTGGCAATGGAACCAAAGGATAAAAGCGGTTATTGATTAGCAATGCTAACTTTTGGAAGAGGTAAGTGTTTATATCCATTTCTTTGGAGGCATCTGGCCTCGTGGATTTTCTACCACGTGTTTCCTTACGTGTGTAGCTGCCGATAGGCGTACTCATTACGCCTTAGCTTTGAATTTATATTGTATATTATATGTTATGCCCTATAGTTGGTATTGTATTGAACATATGAGCGTTGCACTCTGGTTTTGAGCATTGCATATACTTCCCGGTTGGCGATGAGAGTCCCGCACCGGCGAAGGGTCATTATTGCATATACTTCCCGGTTGGCGATGAGAGTCCCGCACCGGCGAAGGGTCATTATTGCATTTACTTCCCGGTTGGCGATGAGAGTCCCGCACCGGCGAAGGGTCATTATTGCATTTACTTCCCGGTTGGCGATGAGAGTCCCGCACCGGCGAAGGGTCATTATTGCATATACTTCCTGGTTGGCGATGAGAGTCCCGCACCGGCGAAGGGTCATTATTGCATATACTTCCCGGTTGGCGATGAGAGTCCCGCACCGGTGAAGGGTCATCATTACATATACTTCTCGGTAATCGATGAGAGTCCCGAGCCGGTGAAGGGTCATTATTGCATTACATTGCATTTATATGCATTATATGTCGTTAATATGCATTACATTGCATATCATATTGGGTGCAGGAGTATTCCGCCCCAGGAGCAGGAGTATTCCGCTCTATTGTATCATATTGAGGGCAGGAGTATTCCGCCCCAGGAGCAGGAGTATTCCGCTCCATTGTATTATATCGGGTGCAGGAGTATTCCGCCCCAAGAGAGTGCAGGAGTATTCCGCCTCTGGTTTATATTATATCGGGTGCAGGAGTATTCCGCCCCAGGAGCAGGAGTATTCCGCTCCAGTTGGTTATCAGATTGGATTCCCCTCGAATGCAGGAGTATTCCGCTTCGAGATGGGAGGATGGGCACATGTGACCCTTTGCATCAGATTTCATTTCATTTCATCTCATCTCATTTCATTTCATTTTCATACCATTGCGTAGACTTGTGGTACATAACTACTGTTCTGCTCATAGTGCATTGCTTATTTGTTGATATGTTTTTGGCTCGTATCTCCTGGTAGACGATGAGAGTCCCGCGCCGGAGATAGGTATCAGACATATGTGACTGCATTGCATCATACCGCACTCATCCCATCTCATTGCACCGCATACTGACTATTGTGTGTATTGTGCTGTATTTTATATATGCGGTAGGTATACCATGTTGTGAACGTATCTCAGTTTACCTATATATCTCTGGCTCGTATCCCGGGTTGCACGCCGCAACAATATAAATATACGGATTGGGTTGCAAGCCGCAACAGTATAAATATATGGATCGGGTTGCACGCCGCAACAGGATGTATTTCTGATTGTCGACATGTTCAGGATATCTATATGTTCTGTCTACCTTATGTCCCTGGCTGTTTATGATTCCATACGTGTTTTCAGTTATTATTTGGCTTCGCCTGTTTATAGTTCAAATAAGATGGATTTAGTTTATCTGTTTTTCTTCTCCCTGACTAGCTATCCTATTCTTTGAGGTGGCTAGTCTGCCCCACTTATTGAGTCCTTTTGACTCACCCTCGTTTGTTGTTTGTTTCTTGTCTATCTATTTCGTTTCGGCAGGTTCGCTCAAGGATCGAGTTCGCCACGTACTGAAGGAGCGAAGACGACTCCAGCTGTCAGGGTGAGCCAGCTTTATTCCGGATGGCCACCAGTTTATTGTTTATTATTTCAGTTGCATTCTGCTCAATTCAGGAGGTATCTGTCTTTTTTGTACTCTTAGATGTCTAGTCTGGATAACCCTAAACCTAGTATGTTGGGTAGTCAGCTGTAATTTCTTTTGTACAGCTTAGAGGTATCAGTATGTCAGTATTTTTTTAAGTCTTGTTCTTATTTATGAATTGAATTATATTTATTTTCCTAATTTAATTGGTAAGGGTTCGCCCGACGGGTCTAGGGGAGGATGTCGGGTGCCCGCACGGCCTAGCCGGATTTCGGGTCGTGTCATCAGAATATTCATAGGTTATACTAAGTTACTGTTTCGGTTTTCGAAATTGGATTACTCTCCCTTTTCGTTCTTTCTTTTCTTGCCTTTTGTTAAAGTTTATCAAAATTATAATAATAATAATGATTGTATAGTGATTAATACCAATGTTAAGTGACTAAATTGGTGAAGGTTATGCTGTAGTTTCTTTTGAAGTTGATGGGGTTTGGTTCAGTATTAGTTTATTAGGATTGTATCTCACTTTAAAAGTATGGTATTTCAGAAGTGGGAAAGTGGATACTTAATCCTAAGTTAAGTATCTAGTGAACGTAAATTATTCGAGGTTGGGGAATAATTCTAAACTCCGCAATTTAAATCAATAGCCTAAACTAATTATGTATTCCATTCTTCTATTTAGAGCGAGGCCGTTTGGAGGAGATTCGGTGAAGAAAAGCGATTGTTGATTAGTGTTTGCTTCTTCGGACAGAGGTAGGTGGTTCTATCCCTTTCTTTGGTGGATTTTGTCCATGCGGGGATATTGTGCATACGTTCCTTGTATGTGCACTGCCCTAGGTGTAATCGTTTACATATTTTCGTTGTGTTTAAATCTTTACTTGGAATATATGTTATTTTCCTGGATTGTATTTGCTCATGGTTATTGTTTCATTGTTGTTTAAAGTATTGCAAGTTATATGCAAGTTTGGCCTGAAAAATGTGATTAGTTTGCTATGTCGGAGTTGGTCCAATTGATAATTTTTTTCGAAGTTAGTCCATTTCATAGCCTCGGAGTTGGTCCACTATCTATTTCGGAGTTGGTACATTTGATAGCCTCAGAGTTTTTCTACTATCTACTTTGGAGTTGGTATATTTGATAGCCTCGGAGTTGGACCACTATCAAATCTTTTCGGAGTTGGCCCACATTTTCGGAGTTGGCCCACATACTAAGGAAACAGAAGAGAAACCATAAGCAACGCCAACAAGTGGACTAAACCATTTTGAACGTAACGAAACAAACACAGAAAAACACCTCCGGTCACCGGAAAAATTGAACTCTGGCCGGTGAGACAACCATACACAAGGGGAAGAGAAGGAGCAACGCCAACAGCGTCGCTACGACTCCCCAATCCCCTTTTTTTAGTTTTGATTCGGCAACAGAAACGGCAAAGCAGATATGGAACTCCGGCGAGACTCAATACCACCGTCGGTCTCACTATTTTCGCCGGTGTTATGCGTGTATCAGTAATTCACCGTTCCCAATCTCCCCTGGTGTCTAATCGATTTTAGTGTATGGGTGTAATGGTGTATGTGATGGGGTTTTTTGAGAGGAGAGGGAAATGATAGGGGTAACGCGGCTGATGTGCAAAAAGTGGGTGTGAGGGATTGTAGAGAGAGAGAGAGCCGTTGTGGGGGGCACCGCTGAGTAATGTGTGGGTGTGTAGGGTTTTTGTTATAAGGGTGGAGATTGGAGAAGGTGAATAATGGGTTGGGTTTTGTGTTATATGGGCTTTGAAAAACAATTCTAAATTGCAATTTAAGAACATATTTAGCCCTTTATTAAATTAAACAAATAATTATATAACACGCTGCAAATGAAGGGACGACTTGCGATTTTGGCCATTTTCTTTTTAAAATTAGCTATTTATTTGCAATCTTCAAAATTAAACTTAATTTTAAAATTATTATACTTTTAATTAAAATCCGGGACAAAATTGTGTGTCAACAGCTGCCCCTCTTTACCCGAAAAGGATGAAAGAGTTTTCAGGGTAAAGAAAGTTGACGTGAAACCTAATTTTGTCACGGTAAAGCCAAGACTTCGATTCCTGGGATCAAAATGCGAGGCTTATGGACATGGCCGAGCTGCGGTTTCCGAGTTGCCTACATATCTCGGGCCGAAAGAGAATCAGGCCATATGTAGTTCGACGCGATTTGAAAATCAAAGACGAGATAGTAACGACTACTCAAGTACGGGAAGAGAGGCTTGTAATCACCCAAGTTATGAAAATGTGGTCGACGACACACCCATAAAGAGGGGTTTACACGGACATAGCTTCCACTGCACCTCGATAACCGAGCCATCTTGTCTTCAATCTCAAACCTCAGACTCAGGGTTAACAAGAGACTTACCTCTAGGGTGGATGACTTATGCGGATGCGATTCTTCAGGTCTTCGTTGACGAGTCTAGCTCATATCAATGATTGGCCTGGTTCGTCGCTAAGAAAAGCTCCATGTTATGCTCCAAACGCTGCCGCGGTGCTGCTAAAAATCCTGTAATAATCTCAACAAACGGTAACCGAGCAAGTGCTAATAAACTGTAATAATTGGAATAAGAAATAAATAAAGTGATAACCAAAATTGTAAATACGGGTGGTGATATCATCCAAAGTTCTTCCTTCGATCAACTGACAAGATACTCCGCCCGGAGAACCTCTAAGCTGATCCTTATTCTGAAACAGTAAAGCAAGACAATAAGTAAAGTAAGAACAAATTGTAAAATGCAAGGCTTTCATAAGATAAGTTGACTAACGAGACATAATATCTCAAGTCGACTTGGCTAATCTATATCCTACGCAGGTAACATAACGTTCATTTATAAGGCGAACGAGCCCAAAACATTCAATTGTAAGGCGAATGAGCCCAAAACGTTCAATTCTAAGGCGAACGAGCCCAAAACGTTCAATTCTAAGGCGAACGAGCCCAAAACGTTCAATCATAGGTGAACGAGCCTAAATTTGATAGCAGCCTGCAAAACAAAGTTGCAAATTGGATTAATTAAGGTAAGATAATGTAAAACAAATAAGCAAAGTTGGGTCTTGATATCATCCAAAGTTCTTCCTTCGATCAACTGACAAGATACTCCGCCCGGAAAACCTCTAAGCTGATCCTTATTCTGAAAAAGTAAAGCAAGATGATAAGTAAAGCAAGAACGAATTATAAAATGCAAGGCTTTCATAAAATAAGTCGACTAACAAGACATAATATCTCAAGTCGACTTGGCTAATCTATATCCTACGCAGGTAACATAACGTTCATTTATAAGGCGAACGAGCCCAAACATTCAATTATAAGGCGAATGAGCCTAAAACGTTCAATTATAAGGCGAACGAGCCTAAAACGTTCGATTATAAGGTGAACGAGCCTAAATTTGATAGCATCCTGCAAAACAAAGTTGCAAATTGGATTAATTAAGGCAAGATAATGCAAAACAAATAAGCAAAACTGGGTCATGTTGCTTGTATTAATAGTGCGGCAAAGCGTTGAATGCCTTCCGTTCTTGTTGAATCTGATGTTCAATTTCTGGTGGTCAACCTGAAAGAGTAAAGCAAGGCGTTAATTTCAAAGCAAGTCTGAAGACATAATTCAAAGCAAGTGCAAAGCAAAGTAATGCGGGAATGTAGAGCAATGGGAGAGCATTTGGCGAATCAATAGGCGAAATAGTCCAACAAAGGGGATCCTCGCAGCCGATGGTCAACCCATTGATAAATCAATTGGCGAGACAATCCGGCAAGGATGGCCTTGTGCGGATTATATTATTTGGCTTAGTTTTGAAAATACAAAACAAGCCTCGGCTTTGTCGCCTATTAGGAATGAAAGTCATAGAGGTAGAAATGTCGCATGTTCGGCAATAACTCATGACAAAGCATAGTGCTTTAAGTCATGAAAAGGGATTGCGACGCAATCTGCAAGGCAACTTTGAATGCGCGTTTCATAAATTGTTCATCCATAGTGCGAATGATCCTTTCATTGCAAGCTTTCATGTTCCTGCTCTCAAAGAAAATTGTTAGCTTTGGGGAGGAAAGGGAAAGTATTTGATTTGTGCAGACTTCATCCTGATCTTGCTGCTTCTGCTGCTTCCTCATCTTTATTGGACTTGAATTTGCGGATTACTTTCAGAAACTTGGCTCATGAACTCAAATAGCATAGATTTTGCAAAATAGAGGCAAGATAAAATATTTAAATGCAATATAGCGAGTGAAATAAGCATGCAAATGAAGTCAAAGATGCATTTTGAAAATTTTGCCTTGACTTAAACTTGTAACATATTTTAAAACAAACTGAACGTCCTTTGCCTTAGACTTTGCACTGTTTGCTTAACCAATTTCAAAACTATTGCCAACTCATCTTTAACATCCAACGCCGCTTCTTGCAAAATTCTGCCCCAGTTATTATCTTGCGCATCCCTAACTCATTTTGCAAAATTGCCCCAGTTGCGATCTTTCGCATCTCCAACTCGTTTTGCAAAAATTGCCCCAGTTGTCCTTCTTAGGGGAAAATGGAAACTTAAATGCTAAAGGGTCGAGCCCGATGTGGGAGCCTACGTATCCCTCCTTGGGAATCAGACCGTGCGTAGTTCTGCATCACTGCTTCAACGCCATATACCAACAAATAATGTTGCCCCAGTTGAAGTTCTAACAGATAGTGCAATATCCAAAGAGCGCAGACAATAACTTTCAGTGCATCGTTTTCAAATTGTTCAGTTGTTTTGCCATACATCACAAGCAAAGTTTTGGCAGGTTTATCAATTTTAATTTTGAAACAGAAACAAATGCAAGCGTAAATAATATAATAAGAATGAGATGCATTTTATTTCAACTTTCATAAATTCAAAATGAGTTGATTCATATTAACACAAGCTTTAAAGTATAATGCAATTCATGGCCTCAATCTGAATTAAAATTGAAAATAATGCTACTAAGTTCAATCGCCAAGTTCTGCCATTAACTTCTGGTACTGCATCGTTCACGAGCTAGAGCGTCTACCACCAATCATATCTCGAAACCTTTGCGTGGTGAATGGTCAGCCACTTCACAAATCCAACATTTGCTAAAGAAATAAACAAAACAACAGAAACCTCTCCAAGGGTAACTAAGATAGTTTGCATGTCATTCATAGGATAGCATACAAGCAAGCAACAACTAGTATAACGCATTTTGAGCAAACAAAGCAAGGCAAGCAATTAACATGTGACAATCACAAGTAGTTGAGCGTAAATAAATATGCAAATGCGTCCTACCCTGTAAGGTGCCTCTTTATGCCAGAGGTAGGCCTAATTGTCAAGTTGCACGCACATGTGGTTATTATAACGACACAAGCCGTTTGTCAATACAATATCTGAGATAAAATAAACTGACATAATTGTCAACTTCTCAAATTTGACATGGCAAATGGTTTGGGATTCGTTGTAATATCCACACGATCACATAATATGCCATGTCGTTGGGATTCAATAACCCGTCAACAAAAGGGCGGTTTCTTAATTCATGGAAACGGTATCAATGACCGGATCCAAACTAAGGTGTATATGCATGCATGTTCCTAATAGAAACTCTAGAGTGGGTTCACTAGACACAAGGCTGTTTTGAGTGGCAAGCGGTCACGCGGTAGTAAAACTATCCGCTCACCCCGCAGGTACGCGCACTCTTTCTTAAAGGGTTTTTTGTGAGTTGCGGGTGTATATGCATACACCTCGCGGGTATAAGTAACCATGAAGAAGCTCCCAGGAGTGGGGGAAATATGAACGGAATGCCAGTTTAATATGTGCGCAAATAAAAGTGTAGTGATATGCTTTCAGTGACAAACAATTGCAAATAATCAAATTAACTAAACATGCTATTTTGCAAATAATAAACAAATAAAGAGCTATCTTGTGAAAACCTTGCGGTTAGAACCTTAAGGTATCCCCAGCGGAGTCGCCACGCTGTTGAACCCCAAAAATTACCCTTTCTTTAAGAAAAGATAGGTTTCGGGTATAACGTTCAACAATATGGGATTCCAAAGGGCTTTCTTTGGAGTCGCCACCTAATTTAGGAGAATTAGGAACCAATTAATTAAATAGTGCGTGCAAGCACTCCGTTTTAAGGAAAATGGTCTTTTCAGAGATTCTAAGTAAGAGGTTCAATTATTTTCGAAAGAAGGTTTCAATTTGAAAGCACTTTCGAAAATCCACAAAATGTGGTTAATCCTTCGGTTTTCACAAAATAACTTAAATAAAGGAAACTTTCAAAAATTAATCTAAAAGTCTTAAAATTAATGCCGAAATTCCAAAGTTACATTAAATTGCTTTAAAGGAATAGGGATTTAAATGAACTTAGACTTGAAAAAGAGTTACAATTTTGCTAACATAGAAAATCTAATTAATTGAAAGAAGTTGCAATTTATTGAATTTAAAACCAAGTTATTTGCTTAATCATTTTCGGCTTGCACGCGCTATTTAACTAAAGGGGTTCACAATTCATAAATAAAATGGCAATTCTAAAAAAATAAAATATTCACAAAATAACTCAATAACTGACTAATCATTCATTCATAAACAATCAAATAAATTATTCAATAACAATTAATTATCTACGGGGAATTCCTAAAGACATGCAATTTCTAAGGATGGGAAAAGAGGGGGTTTAGAAGAAGAACCCGAAAATTGGCAAACTCGCGGGAGCCTTGAATTTATTTAATTTTATACATTTATGCCCATGAGCCTAAAACATCCCATGACTCAACAAAGCATTTTTAAGATTTTCCTAGATCTTCGCTTTTTGAAAGCTCGAGCCCCGACTTGAACCCAAACGGCTCCAATGCAATGCAAGCAATCCCCAATTGAGTTTTAACCAACTCGTACCCAAGTGTTCGTGCCAAAATACACCTCGCAAAACAAACAAATAAGATTGAATTAGCACGATAGTAAAGTGTAATAACTAATGAAAATAAAATAACAATACTAAAGTAATAAAGTAATAATAATAAATAAAAATATATAATAATAATAATAATAATAATAATAATAATAATAATAATAATAATAATAATAATAATAATAATAATAATAATAATAATAATAGTAAGGGGGTTTGTTTTTGTAAAATTTAGGCTCAGGTTTGCATGGCGCGTCGAATAGAGGCTCGGGATTTGGTACGGTTGCAAACACGGAGCCCGGGCCGTGTTGCCGTGCCAAAGCACCAAACCCACTACTCTATTCAACTTGCTTAGCGTTAAAATGCATTCATCATCGCCTTATGCGTTAGGGACACGGGAACGGGACGGTTCAAGTGTAGTATCATGTTCAAAATCCGTCAATTCATTATTCGTCAATTCCTTGTGTCGGCCTCAATACGTATATATGTATTTTCATCGGCCCGGGGTGTAGTATCGAGCTCAAATCAGTCCATACGCCTCAAATAAATTATTTTCATAGGCTTGATGCAACACATGTTCAAAATTCACTGGTCAAACTGCATATCCACAACACAAACGAGTCAAACTGCGTAAAATGGGTCAAACGCATAACCAAAAGAAACCAAGTGACGGGTCAAACAAATATTTCTCATAAGAAACAATAATCAGTGCAACCAGTGGAATACGCAAGGCAAACAGAAACCCAGAATCAATGAATGATGCGCAGAACAAACTCAGCCAAGATAACCAAATCCATAAAAATGAATCAATAAACAACAGCGGCTAGGGATTTTCTGGTGCATCAACGATGAGGAAAGTGAACAAATCAACCAAGTACGGCGGAGGAGGAGCGACACCGGCGATCACCGCGGCGTCACTGCAACTCCTTCCCCTGTTTTAAATCAGCATCCCCGTCCCCGACCTCTTTGATCTATTTCAGTCACGAATCCATCAAGGAAACAGAAGAGAAACCATAAGCAACGCCAACAAGTGGACTAAACCATTTTGAACGTAACGAAACAAACACAGAAAAACACCTCCGGTCACCGGAAAAATTGAACTCTGGCCGGTGAGACAACCATACACAAGGGGAAGAGAAGGAGCAACGCCAACAGCGTCGCTACGACTCCCCAATCCCCTTTTTTTAGTTTTGATTCGGCAACAGAAACGGCAAAGCAGATATGGAACTCCGGCGAGACTCAATACCACCGTCGGTCTCACTATTTTCGCCGGTGTTATGCGTGTATCAGTAATTCACCGTTCCCAATCTCCCCTGGTGTCTAATCGATTTTAGTGTATGGGTGTAATGGTGTATGTGATGGGGTTTTTTGAGAGGAGAGGGAAATTGATAGGGGTGCCGCGGCTGATGTGCAAAAAGTGGGTGTGAGGGATTGTAGAGAGAGAGAGAGAGAGCCGTTGTGGGGGGCACCGCTGAGTAATGTGTGGGTGTGTAGGGTTTTTGTTATAAGGGTGGAGATTGAAGAAGGTGAATAATGGGTTGGGTTTTGTGTTATATGGGCTTTGAAAAACAATTCTAAATTGCAATTTAAGAACATATTTAGCCCTTTATTAAATTAAACAAATAATTATATAACACGCTGCAAATGAAGGGACGACTTGCGATTTTGGCCATTTTCTTTTAAAATTAGCTATTTATTTGCAATCTTCAAAATTAAACTTAATTTTAAAATTATTATACTTTTAATTAAAATCCGGGACAAAATTGGGTGTCAACAGGGATTATTCGACTCGAGAGCCTAGGATGCAGTAATTGTTAGCCCGAGCTCAACAAATTTTGGCTAAGTTTCAGGAGAGGAGAATTAAAGAAATCCCCCGAGAGGTAAGTGTCGAGGCTGACGCCTTATCCAATCTAGGCTCTGCCATCGAAGAAGAAAACTCGGGGACTGATTTAATCATTCGGCTCCCCTCATGTGATGTGGAAAGAATTATGCTAGAAGTTAACTCAGTGAGTAATACGTAGGATTGTCGTACCGAGTTTATCTCTTACCTGGACTCAGGGACTCTACAAGCAGATAAGAAAGAAGCCTAAAAGCTTAGGACAATAGCAACATCCGATGCGATGATTCGGGGCATTTTTACAAAAAGGTGTAATAAATCCGGATGGCCAAGTGTTTAGGTCCGGGGCAGATTGAATATGTAATGAGAGAAGTACACGCGGGTGAATATGGAAACCACTTGGGAGGAAAAGCTCTAGTGCGCAAATTACTTCGGGCATGGTATTATTGGCCAGATATCAGCACAAACGCTAAGGCCTCTGTGAAAAGATGTGACAAGATTCAGCGACACGCTCGAATGATTCACCAACAGGCCGAGCCTCTACATTCAGTCAAATCATTGTGGCTATTTATAAAGTGGGGGATTGACATAATTGGACCACTTCCAAAAGCTAAAGGCAGTATTCGGTTTATCCTAGTGCACCGATTACTTCACCAAATGGGTAGAAGCAGGGTCTCTTGCTCAAGTTAGACAAAAAAAATTAGTTTCATTTAAAAAAAATCATCTATCGGTTTGGTGTCCCAAGGGAGATAACATGTGATAAGTGCCCTCAATTTATCGGCTCGAATGTCACAATTTTTTCCAGTAAAGGGGGCATAAAGAGGATTGTGTCAACCCCGTATCATCCAAGTGTAAATGGTCAAGTTGAGTCTTCGAACAGGGAGATTATTGAGAACATCTAGTAAAGGCTTGATGAAGCAAAAGGCATGTGGCCCGATGAGTTGCTCGGGGTGTTATGGGCAATGCGAACTACTGAAAAGAATAGCACCGGTGAAACTCCTTTCTCCCTCGTATACGGGATGGCTTCACCGATCCTCGTAGAAGTTTGTGAGCCCAGTCTTCAGTATGCTCATGCTACCGAAGAATCAAATCAACAAGAAATGCACATGGAACTGGACTTACTTGATGTAAAAAGGGAACTAGCTTTAGTTCGATTGACAGCTCAAAAGAGGCAAATCGAGGCCTATCTTAACAGGAAAGCCAAACTTAGAGACTTCAAAGTTGGAGATTATGTGTTGAAAGCCTCGAACCAAACAACCAAAGAAAATAATGCTGGCAAGCTCGCAACTAACTGGGAAGGACCCTATCAGGTCAAGGAAATTACTGGCAAATGATCCTATCAGTTGCAAGATATGAAAGGCAAGCTGGAACCCTCAAATTGGAATGTCTCCAATTTGAAGTACCCTATTTCGATATAGTCTAACCTACAGTACCGAGCCGCACTTGCTCAACTGCTTAAGTCGAATAATCCAACTAACCCCTGCTTTTCTTTGCTTGACCTTTTCAGGAAGCAGAAAGAACGAAGTACAGTGGTCGGGTCCTCAGTAATTCGCACTTGAACACTAGGGGGATGTAAGGGACGGTATGGAGTCAAGTTCTACTCGAAGCCTCTCATACTGGGGACTCAAATGAACCCGAAGACTAGTTATCTATACACCGGGGACTGTCGCCCGAAGAGTAGCTTAGTATCTAGTATTTATTGCCCGATAGCGGCTATTTAGCCTTGACTAGGCTTATGTAATGCTTGTTATGGCTTATTATTATCAATGAAACGGGTTCTACCAAAGATCTATCTATTTCAATATCTAACTCCCGAAGTTATATTATTCAGTTTAGATTATCTCTTTATGCTACAGCTTAGGAACGAGACGTCGTTCTAAGCTAGCATCAGTGTATCATAAATTTTTTATATTCTAAGTGTTCAGTTGTGCTTATCAAACAAAAAAAGGCTAACACTTGGAAGGAAAAACTAGGCTTCAACAGTTACTTACGAATTTAGGCTCAAAAGCCATAACAAAAACAAGAAGAAAAGAAAATAGCTAAGCTCGGGGTCATCTTCCTTTTCGGAAGCCCCATCTTCGTTATCTTATTCTTCTTCTTCTTCATCATCCTCGGCCTCATCATCACTCGAACCTTCACTTGAAGGAATTTCCACTATGATAGCCTCTGCTTGAGCGTCATCATTTTTAGCCCTGGCAATATCATTGGTTAGGTCAATCTCTCCGGCCACGTACTGCTCGAGAACCTTTAACCTACTCTTGATGATGGCCCAGTTCTTATAAAACTCAGTCCTCATAGCCGTGGCCTTAGCTTTCTCCTTTGAAGCGGCAACCTTGCCCCGGAGATGAGCAACTCAGCCTTGAATGCTGGAATCTTCTCCACTTGGCTGTCGAACTCCTTTGTTACGAGAAGATGCTCGGTTAACTTGTTGTGATGCTCCCAAGTAATTTCGACAAACTTGGCGTTGGCCTGATTTAGCTCGCCATGAAGCCCCTCGACCTCACCAGTCAATTTTGAGTTCTCAAAGCTTTCCCTCAAAGCTTGCACTTGTGCCTCGGAGGCGGTAGCGCCCTCACACAGATCAGAGCGAGACTTGTCCAATTAAGCCTTTAGAGCTGCAATTTCAGCTTTGAGCCCAGTTTTTTTGCGGTCCTAAACATTTCCTAAGCGCCAAAGTTCCACGGCTTGGTTACGCTCAATCTGCATTGTTTTAAGTGAAAGCAAGAGTCTCTGTATAATTTGACTAAGAATTAGAACAAGAATGTCAAATGAAAAAGAAAATTGCAAGTTTCAGGATTTATCTTAATGCAGTGGCAGTAGAGTGGGCCATCAGCACCGACGGGGGACATCTTTGACATGGTCATCTTCTTTTGGCCCGAGAAGTTGAGTAAGATTCATGGCAATGTTAAGCGAGCTATCGAAGAGACTCAAATCGGTAGGGATTTCAATTCTCCTCATGGCCTTTTTAGAAACCGAGGCGCAGGGAGGTTCAGAGTTAGCTCGAGCCGCGCTTGGTGCAACTCTATCCTCAGTAGGGGGAGGAAGTTCGACCTCGACCACTTTGGCTTTGCCTTTGGCTTTATCAGCCGCATGATCAGACCCCTCGAGGTCTACTACTTCAATATTCTTAGGGACCTCGGATCCCTCATTAACTGCTTCATCCCTCAGCTTGAATTGGGACTCAACAATAGGCTTGTCATTTTTTGCTTTGGTACGAGGGCGTACCTTTCGATTTGACTTCTCTGAGGCCCCTCTTTTCCACTTTGAATTTGCAAAGGGATAAAATAGAGGCTTAGAAGTGAAAGAAGAAGATTTTGTAATGGAAGTGAAATGACCAATGAATATTTTATCATCACCTTTAGAAGAGGTTCCCTAGCCAGAAGAACTCTTCGGAGCCTTGGATTTTTTGATAGCCCCTGCTAGGCTCACCATCACATCCAAGCTCTCATCAGCATCAGGTACCTCATTCACATTTTTCTCACCTTTTTTGCCTTTCCTCTCTTTGGGCTTGGTGTCATCCGCCTTGTTAGGAAATCCTCCAATGAAAAGGGTAAAATCATCAGAATGGATACCTTGGGCGATCCCCTAAGAGAATGAATGGTGACGAACAACTCATCATGCTCTCGCACACCAATTGTTGCCTTCCTCGGCGGCAAGGCCCATCCAAGTCCTGTTGGGCTGGGTTTGGACTGCCTTATAGCTCGAACACAATCGGTCAAGTCAGGTGGGGGTTTGATGAGAAATTTATTGGCCACAAAGGAGAGTAAAACATATATAAGTAACAATCGAAAGAATCAAGGAAAGAAACTTAACAAAGAAGGAAGGAAGATCACTTACATTTGGTGACACCTCGGGAAATCTAGTGTCAGTGGATAATTGGTCCGTAGGAAGAAGGATATAACGGTCACATCACCCTCAGTCCCCCGTATCTTCAATCTTCGTTATCAAGGAGTACTTGCCCCGATTATTCAAAACCATAATTTCATCTTTGTGGAAAGTGGTAAAAGAGTGAAATTAAATGTTGGAAAGTGAAAGGCACCCCACCCTTTCGACTTAAGAAATCAAGATATTGAAAGACCCTCAGTAGCCCGGGGCCAAGTTGAGCCAAACATAGGTTGTACATTCGACAGAATGTATCAATTACCCCATGAACGGGGAGTGAAACCCTAATGTGAATGGGTATGTGTAAGCAAAAGAGTAACCAACCACGTGGTCGGAGCTGCTATTGCTTGGGTCAGGAACAACAATTTGGAGTTTGGGTCCCCATCCATAATCTTTCCAACCCGAGCCATGTGGGCATGTGTAATCAAAGTCGGTGTGGTTTGTACCGAGACATTTATGTTCTTTTCTTGTTGTGTGGCAGTATGCTCCTTCAACTTGAAATCTTCTTCTATGTCGAAGCTCGAGGGAATAATGTGATAAGGCTTGAGTTCTTTTTTAATAGGGATTTTCTTAGACTTTAAGGACTCCTCCTAGCCTACGTCACCCTCACGAACAAAAGTGGCGTCGTCTTCTCCGCCACTTACCTCATCAGATTTATCGCAGCCAGTAGTGGCTTTATGCCACCTTGTAGCCAAACCACTTGCCTCATACGTCGCTTCGTTGTCGTCCTCTAGTTGCATGACGATGTTTCAGCCTCGGAGTGGGGGGACTATCTGTATTGGGTGAAATATGTCTTCCATACAAGGCGCCTCGAGAGCATGGCTCAGGACGTATCTCGTAAAGATTTACAAAGGTTTCCCCGAGGCGAACAACATGGCTCTCGAGGCGGAACCCCGAGGTAAAAGTCCCCTGCGAGCCATGAGGAAGAATCTGCCTCGGGGAACAAAAAGCTCATCCCCCCGAGGCGAGTGATCTAAGCCTCGGGAGGTAGTTCAACTTTAGCGAAAGAGTCGCCCCACGATCTCCGCCCATTAACTTAGTGTTTAATGGTTAAAATCGTAGGCAAAACCATGGTCTGAATGTGGGTTAATGGCTCTAATTGCCCTCAGAGTGATAGGCTATAAATAGCATTATTTTCATCTTGTAAAAGCATTCATAAATACCTTGGCAAAGCTCTTCCTAATTTTAATCACAATATTAAAATCATTTACTTGTTCTTGCTGTTCATTAATTTTCCGTTAATTCACTGTTCTTTTACCAACTTTGATACAATATATTGTTTGTAAACTCCATTACAAATTTGATTATAAAGCTAATCCATTTATTATTATTATTATTATTATTATTATTATTATTATTATTATTATTATTATTATATTATTATTATTATTTTTACAGGAAAAGGTCAAAAATATCCTCAACATATGCGAAATGGAGCATATTTGCCCTCTTTCCCCTTATTGGGTTAAAATTGCCCCTTGCGCTATTTTTCATCAAAGATACCTTTTTTAATAGAGAAATGACATGACGCTGATGCAGGATCTCATTTAACACGTGACTTTTTCTTATTTGTCCAAGTGCATTAGTAACTTAAACCTAAAAGGGTCTTGACCTGAAATTTTAAATCCACCCATTAGGTTAACATTAGAAAAAGAAAAGCATTAGAAAATCTGATTTAGAAAAATCAACCCCCGTCCCCATCCCTCAATTGCCTATCTCTTAATCACAACCCATGCCACCGTCTCTTAACCCATTTTTATTTTTCTTCAGTTATGAATTTTATTGAAATACCACTCCACTCCTATTCTTCCTAAATGCTGACTACCACAATGCCACCAATCCATCTCTCAAACAAAGATTTTGGAATGTTTTTTGCGGCTATTTGTTGTGCCTAAAATTGGTCGTATAGGTTAAACAATTAAATTATAGAGGGTCACAAGAAATACAGGAAATATGAGGAAAAGCAAGTAAAAAGCTGAGAGAAAAGTAATAAGCAAAAAAGTAAATAATTGTATTTCCTTGAGAATAACTAGATTCTGTGTGAATCACTTGATTGTACAATACAATGTAAGGAGGGGTATTTATAGCTATGATTTACCTAGTCCTAATCATGGTAAAATACAATGACAAATAAGGCTTTGGGCCTGTTTACTCAAGGTGGTGGTATATACTAAACCCTAACTATGGGACTGTAAACCCTAAGGCGGTGGGATGTATCTTTCCATATTATGGTCCATACCAGCTAAGCGGTCGAAGCTAAAGGACCAGGCATGTATCATTTGTACTCGGTGACTTGTAAGCTAAGTCTAGTCTCGCCAGCTGGACTTGTATCCTCGTAATCACAAGTGGCGTATTTTTACCCACACGGTCACTCCCTCTACTTACTGAGTGCTGATGTAAGCAGTCAAGAAGTGAAAAAGGTGTGCAAAGAGATGTGAAAGGATGTTTCACTGACTCCTAAAAACTCGCAATCTCTTTTATCGAGACTGGCACTTGATTTCTTCTGGAATCCCACGCGTCTTCACCTGATTGGCTGTTGTTGATTCCATATATGGTTCCCATAAACGCCTTATACTATTATGAATCGTCCCATATCTCCAGATCATATCTCCAGATCATAATTACACTGACCGTTTTGTTCTCTATCCATATCTCATTCAGCCTATAGAGAGGGGCTTCATTACAGGTGAAAACCACAATCTTCTTCTGGAAAAACATTTTATCTCCCTCAAAACTCTTTCATGAAAGGATAATCCATTTTCTTCAGAAGTGTTTGCATGTGATCCTAGTTTGATATTCTCAGGACAACTCTTTCATTCAGAATGAATGGTGCTTGGGAGAACTGTAAATAAAGAAACTCTCGCAGTTTTCTTCCTCTATTTCTCTATCCATGACAGGACGAACGGAGTCCCCCGAGTCATGAAGTATGATCGGGATTCTAACAACGTTCTTCGGAATGTCTTTTCTATGGCATACGCACTGATTACGGTGCACTCATTTTCTCATGAGCTGTTGTTGTGATATTCCTCTTATCATGTGGAGTTAGGATGCTTACCCTTTCAGCTATCATGAGGCTTCTCTTCCAGTATGTGTTCGATGTTCCGATGGCTTCTTTGATGGTGACAGTTTGATGCTCCAATGCCTGGCTCAGTTCCTTGACTAGCTAGGGGATTCAACCTCACACCATCAGCAGATTAAAGTGTCACCAAGCTTCAGATCCGCTTGGGACACAGGGTTGTCACCTTGTTCGGCTGGTTCGGTTGGATTGTTGTCGTGATTTTCCTCGGCCGCTAGCTGTGGACTGCTTGGGGAGGAACTCCTCTCTTGTGTAGGTTCCCAACTTAACCCCTCTCCTCTTCAATGAGTTCCTAATTGTGCTTGAAAATCGTTGGGGTCGTTTACTCTCGTTTGACCATTAGAGGTTGAAGCGGATCTTCAAGCTCTTTCCTTATGATAGGAGAAGGGCCCGCCCATGCTTAGACACTTCCGAATTCCTTTTCTTTGGACGAGATGTACGAGCGTTGGTTATATCAGTGGTCGCGCATGGTACAATGCTCAGGCCGACATATCTCTTGATGCCGAGAAATTCTTTGGATCGCTTGGCGAAGAGAGAAGTTACAATCCATATGAGGAATTTCGGCTGTGTTAAATTCAAAGGACCTTGCAGCCTATGGTCTTATGAGACCTTTTAGTTCCTTAAGAATACTTGTAGTGAACAGTAGTTTATTCGAAAGAACTTGATTGTAGATTGTAAGCATGTGGGCCTTTGATATTAATGAAAGTAGACGTTCATCAATATTTTATGCGTACTTGTGTAGTTACTTGTAGTGTAGTCTAGCAGCATTGTTTGGGTGCCTTTTTGGGCTTTTGTCTTTTAAAGAAGGTTGTGCACTCTGTTAGGTGCTGTTTATACATCAGCAAGTGATGGCTTACATTGTGTCAGCGTTTGACGACTTTTAGGGCAACGCCTGCGCCCGCAAAGGGATGTCTTTGCCCCATTTTATGTAACTGGCATTTTTGCATTCAAGCTAGAACGAATGTGTTTGTCCACTCGAGTTCTTTAAGTCTTAAACGACACGATGCGGGCATCCCCACCGACATATTGGTGAAATGTTGAATTGACGATTTCAACATCACGAGTAATGCTTGGTGGCTTAACTAGAAATGATATAGCTTCAAGCGAGTAGTTTACTCTACTTTTGTAATGAAAAGTGAGTGCATTACTTCAACTTAATTTGTGCCGGGGCTATGAATAGTTGGATCGTGGATGGATACGATTATAAAACTGACTAAGTAGAATAGTAGTTATATTGATAAAGGGGGCACGTAGCCAATAAAAATTTTAAGAAATGTTTACTTATAGTAACGGGTCTAAGTGCCCGTTAAAAATAATAATAAGAACAAAGAGAAAGAAAGGAGAAAATACATGTCTCGAGTATATCGATCTCGTTGAACTTTCAAGAGTAGTATTTTCTAATCCAAGTGATAGTTGTTCCTTGTGTGTCTATGGATGTGTTTATCTTTCCAATAGTGTTGCTTTGTGTTTGACGAAGGTTTGGCTTTTGGGAGGCTCGAAGGTGCTCTTAGAGTATCCTTCATCGGCTCGTGCTGGACCCTAGTGCATGATCTGTGGGTCGTTGACCTCTCGGTGATACAACACTCCATTAATCAGACAATATTGAGCTGCCTGCCTCCGCAGCTGCCTACTTTCTGTCTTGTCCTCAAAGAGTATTCCCTTGTCCAAGTACTCAATTATTACATGACACCACTTTGAAATTGGCCATGTGTTTGGAACTTCGAGGTTTATCATGTCTACGGAGGTTAGCACGATCACCGTCAGTTAGTTAATTGAATCAACGTTTGAGGACCAACATTTCAGTTAGTTAGTTAGTTAATTGAATCAGCGTTTCATCCTCAGCTGGCGCGTCGGCCCTCGTGCCTCAGTCAGTTAGTTAATTGAATCAACGTTTCATCCTCAGCTGGCGCGTCGGTCCTCGTGCCTTCCTTCCGGTGAATAAACTTCCATTGGCAAAAAAATTTCAGGAGTGTATCTAGCCGCTCTGCCGTGTAGATACCTTCAACTAAAAATACTTCGTTCATCCGATCGAGCACTAGCTGGGAGCCGCTATAGAGATTAATCTCCTTGGCTCCCAATATGTAGGCTAAATCAAGAGCTTTAATTATGGCTTCACATTCTGCCTCGCCGTACGGGCATCTTACAGCCTTGCAAAATATCCCCCCCGGTTGGTTTCTAATCCATAGATTGAGATCGACTTCTTCGTGTTTGAGCACGACATTCTTCGTGTTTGAGCACGACACCTGTATGGATCATCTACTTCCTGGGACCAATCATTCTCCTCAACTTCTGACGCCAACTCTACACTGAAATCCATTGCGAAGTCTGCCAGGGCCTGTGATCTAATGGTCGTTCGCGGCTGATAAATAATATCATATTCTCCAAGCTCCTCGACATATTATGCTAACCTTTTTGAGAGCCCAAGTTTAGACAAAATGGTCTGCAACGGGACATAAGAAACCATACTGACCGTATGATTCAGAAAATAGGCTGCATCTCCTGTGTTTCCATTACAACCGCTGCCACGAACTAGACCGGTAACAGAAGGTGTGCTTCTGCTTCCAGAAGTTCTTTGCTAGCATATTGTATAGGAATTTTCCTTCCACCTTCTTCTCGTGAGAGGACCGCATTTTATGCTACTTCTGAGATTGTGACATACAACAAAAGATGTTCCCCCTGAATGGGTTCAGTTACCATGGGGAACTTTATAAAGTTCATCTTTACTCCTGTCAGTGTTGACAGTAGTGCATTGGCCATTCAGTATCTTCATATTTTACCAGTACCTCGGAGAGCTGATGCCACAATTGCGCGGCTCAGGGAACCAAATTACTCATCTCGGACACCCAATCTCTAAGCTCCGGTACTACTATTCTGGCCTTCCGCTTAATGGATGTGTCCCATAGTGGCTCCCTTTCAACCATATTTACTTCCTTTGATCCTCGCGTTAGTATCCGCCTCGGGTGCTTGACTCTCTTCAGACAAGGGACATTCACTTTGTACATCTCTGATTCTAAATGGCGTCGGATATATGAAGACTTGGTAAAGTGTTGAGGGTACTCCCTTTACTCCACGTATCCAAGGTCTTCCTAGGATGACATCGTATGAGAGGCTGCAAGTCATTACCTAAAAAGGTGTTATGCTCATCACGTCTGGATAGAGACCGACAAAGATGTTTCCCCATAAGCTTTTCACATACGCTGTTGAAGCTGGTTACTTTGCAGTTATCCGGCGCTGCTGACCCATTTTTCACACTACCTCTCATCGAATGATATTAACATTACTTTTTGTATCAACTAGAGATTTCTTGACCAATGAGTCAAACGCCTCAACTGGGATAGTGAGGGCTTCCTGGTAGGCTTCTTCTTCACTCTCCAAACTAAACATGATCATACTGGTAGATGGTTTTGGTACCGTAGTCTTCTAAGGTTTATCAAGCTCAGGCGTAGTGAAGATCCTATTGATACCCCGTTTGTCCATAGATTCGGGTGCTCTAGATCGTCTTGCCCTCTCTGCGATCAGGTCCTTAAGGTGTCCTTCATTCAACAAATGTTCGATGACAAGCATCAAAGATTTATTGTCAATCGTGGCATGGCCGTTACTCTGATGAAAATCATAGTAGGCCGTTGAACTTTTGCTAGTCGCATTTTTAATAGTGGGCGGCTAGTGCACCCTAGAGCCTAGTTTCCCAAAGTGATGGTGACTAGTTCTACTGCGTTTACCTACAGCTCGAAGTCTTTGAAGTTGCGCTGCTCTGAACCATGTGATCCCATTCCTCGGGAACTATTTTGCTTTTTTTGTGTCTTTCCAGAGTCCGCTTGATACTGAGTTGTTCCTTTAGTTCTTCTCCCACCGCTTTCTCCTTCCAGAGGTGGACTACCTATTCTTCTGACACGACCCGGAATCCGGTTAGGCCGTGCGGGCACCCGACATCCTCCCCTAGACCCGTCGGACGAACCCTTACCAATTAAATCAGGAAAATAATATAACAATTTACAAATAAGGACAACACTTAAAATAAAAACACAGACATACTGATACCTCTAAGCTGTACAAAAGAAATTACAGCTTACTACCCAACATACTAGGTTTAGGGCTATCCAGACTAGATATCTAAGAGTACAAAAGAAGACAAATACCTACTGAAGGGAGCAAAATACAACTGAAATGATAACCAATAAACTGGTGGCCATCCAGAATGAAAGCTGGCTCACCCTGACAGCAGAAGTCGTCTTTGCTCCTTTACAATGTGGCGAACTCAATCCTGGAGCGAACCTACCGAAATAAAATAGATAGACAAGAAACAAGCAACAAACAAGGGTGAGTCAAAAGGACTCAATAAGTGAGGCACACTAGCCATCTCAAAGAATAGGATAGCTAGCCAGGGAGAAGAAACAGATAAATCAAATTCCTCTTATTTAAATAATAAAAAGGCAGAGCTAGATATCAACCGGAAACACGTATGGAACCATAACTCAACTAGGTATAGGAGTAAGAAACATATCAACAAATAAGCAATGCACATATAAGAAGGACAATAGTTATGTACCACAAGTTTACACAATGGTATCAAATAAAATGAAATGAAATGAAATCTGATGCAAAGGGTCAGATGTGCCCGTAATCCCATCCCGAAGCGGAATACTCCTGCATTCGAGGGGAATCCAATCTGATAACCAACTGGAGCGGAATACTCCTGCTCCTGGGGCAGAATACTCCTGCACCCGATATAATATAAACTAGAGGCGGAATACTCCTGCACTCTCTTGGGGCGGAATACTCCTGCACCTGATATAATGTAAAGCATAGCTGGAATACTCCTGCACTCTCCTGGGGCGGAATCCTCCCACCCTCAATATGATACAATGGAGCGGAATACTCCTGCTCCTGGGGCGGAATACTCCTACGCTCAATATGATACAATGGAGCGGAATATTCCTGCTCCTGGGGTGGAATACTCCTACACCCAATATGATATGCAATGTAATGCATATGAATGACATATAATGAATATGAATGCAATGTGATGAAATTATAACCCTTCACCGTCGCGGGACTCTCATTGACAGCCCGGAAGTAGATGCCAACTCATAGCCAGAGTACAATGCTCAAATCCTCAATGCAATACCAACAACCGGACATAACATATAATATACAATATACAATGTAAATCCAAAGCTAAGGCATAATGAGTATGCCTATCGACAGCTACACACGTACGGAACACGTGGTAGAAAATCCATGAGGCCAGGTGCCTCCAAAGAAATGGATATAAACACTTACCTCTTCCAAAAGTTAGTACAACTAATCAACAACCGCTTTATCCTTTGGTTTCCTTGCCAAACGATCCCACTCTATTCAATAAGCAGAAAAATATATCAATTTAGGCTAAAGGCTTCATTCCTCATATCTTAGGGCAATCCGGTTAGGAACCTGATATCCACGCGGCCGGACTGTGTGTCCAATGTCCAGCCTTTATGGGGGACTCCAAATCACATATAACATGATCACAATATAAGCATAAGCATGTATAAGGCATAAAACATGTGGCAACAATAGATATGGACTCAAGAGAATGAGAAGAGAACTCTGGATAGAATTATAGACACAACCTAGAACTCAGAATTTGTCCAACTCTTTGAATTTCCATAAAATTTTCGACAGAGTTTCCCCTAAAACTGGATGATCCGCAAAAACAGTACCAACACTATACTACTCACGGGAATAGATACCCGGATAAACTGATAACATAAACATGTTAAATGGATAACAAGATGAGACGACTGGATGACATAACAAATCCGCTGATAGAATGTCTGGACAGCACTACTGTCCTGCCTTTCGACCTAATTTTCAGAGTGTAGATCAAAGATATAGACTTCATGGTCTTCATAAAAGTTATATATATATGTCTTAGGGTTCCATGGAATCTTGAATTATCTCAATATCAATTTTGTATAAGAAGATATGCTCAAACTACTAACAGCTGTCCGAAGATAAAAATAAGTTTTCCGGATTTTGAAACATTTTGTGCTACTGTTTTGGACATCTTTTGCCATGGTTCATAGCACCTAATTAAGCACATATACGGTCACATTTATGCCATACAAGTTACCCACAAGAATCATCAATTTTGGAACTAAGAAAAGCTTCAAAAGCTACTAGATACATGCCTTGCCAAAAGAAAGGTTTAGCCTTACATGACTTTGATGTTTCTTGCTTCTCAACCTTGTTTACCTTGAATTCAACACCTTCTAAAGCTTAAAAAAGCAATAATACAGCATTTAGTTACTTTACTTAGCCATGAAGTAATTCTAAAACTCAAGCTATAGACGAAATTGAAGGTAGCATAACGTTACCTTAATCTCGTAGAGCATTTTGACGCAATCCTTCTTCAATTTCGAGTTAAGATTGGTGTCCTTCCTTAAAAATCATAAAAGTTGCTAAAGCCTTCATATAAGCACTATTTCTATCATGTAGGTTCTGAAAATAACGAAAATGAAGACATTTTTTCCTTTTATACTCGAAACATTTCAGTTTTAGGTCTCTTTTGCGCTTATGTCCCTTTTTTCGGCCTGAATTCTGATGCTCAAATCATTTTATCCAGACATTGTATGAACAAACCGTCAAAAGTGTTGGAAACTAAACTCGAAGACCTTCAATTTGGTATATCATATGTCCACAAAAGACTTCATATAACACACGGAATTAACTGCTGAAAAAGCTTCGTTACAAGGCAATTCCTTAGTCGGTTTTTCCGCAACTTAAATCCGATTTTTCTCAAACTTTATATTCAAAATATAATCATCATATGGTCATATTATGACTTTAAACTCACTTAAATAATTCTTAACATGTCATTAGAAGGATATACCTCACTTTGGACATGATATACCTCACTTTGGACATACGGGGTGTAACAATCTTCCCCCGATAGGAGCATTCATCCTCGAATGTTAAATGAAGTACGTAGAAGCATTAAGCAACGATCTGTTACATACTTGTAGTAGTGAGAGATGTGAAAGGTCAAATTATTTAACTTTCGGCATTTTAGCGAAAACTAGCCGAACAACCTCAAAATTCACTTTCAAAAAAGCACAAAAGTCACAAATAATCATACGAACCTAATGGTGCTTTTGGATTTTGAATCGGAGCTCGTTCGCCAAAATCGAGCTCGAAAATCTCTTTTTAGTATTTATCGACAAGCTCAAATTGAAACCTTCTTCCGATGCCTGCCAAACGAGGTCTGATTTATTCGGCGCAAGCATTTCTTCAATCCGTGCAAGGACGCAATTTTGTCATTTTTGGGTCATGAACCCTTTTCCGACATTTGGACGAGGTTTACTAACGGACTATGACGTGCCAAGGACGTCTAACCTTCCTAGTTTGTCATGATGCAAAAGAAAATAAGCACACATTTTGTTGCCAATTGTTCTCATAATTTTCGCAAAATAATTTTGAAATTCAATACATGAAGACTCTTTGAAAACATAAAAAATACAAAAGGAACAACAACGACGCTAGACTAAGCAGCATGCTCATTCTCCAGCCTGGCCCTCTTTGCTTCACGTGCAACCTCCTTGATTTATTCTATAGCTTTGGTTAAGTATCCCTTTGCTGTAACCAGATGCAAGATGTCCGCCGAGTCACATTCAGAGTTCCATTGTTCAAGTTTTGTCCTAAATGCCTCTACCATTCCTTCTAATCCTAATGCACGTTTCTTCCATTTCTCAATCTCTTCCTTGTCTATTTTTATGGCTTTCAACATGAACTCACAGTATCGAATTTGATCCTCCGCTTCTCGATCCCTTCAATCATTCCCTCGGCATGATCCGACCACCATATTTCCTTTTACACTGGAATGCAACCAACTAATGTAATTTGGTTCGTAACTAGCATTATATCTGTCTGACGCTATTGCCTTCTCCTCCATGATTTGTCTACCTTCCCAGGATTTTCTGATGCTTTTGAACCTAGGGATAATATCTTTAGTATAGTCAAACTTTCATGCCTTTGTGTCGGATACAAGTGGCACGATCTGCTTTCTCCCTGCTTGCCTCATTACCCTTAATGGTAGATAGGGTTGGAGGCATCTCAATCCCAAAAGTATTAAAAAGGACGCCTTTTCGAAACTGATGATAAAATCTGATGAAGGAAACTAAGTGAACATCCACTAAATTGATTCGTCCGTCGTGCTTTCAAATAGCTTTACCCATTTTTCTGTGCTGCTTGGTTGCTTAAGTATTGGACCCCCATAGCGATCTCCAATTAAGTAGTTTGAACCGACTGGCTTAGATAATTCTTGCAAACCTCCAACTTTCCTCAAATGGTCCCTAAACCATGCTTGCACTAGAAGATTGCACCCTTGAAAATATTTTGCTCCCTTCTTACAACAACGCAAAGGCCAGTAAATATCTGCCACGATCATGGGGACGATAGTGCAGCGATAACCCACAATTCCATTGAGCACTGCATCAGCAACCATGACAAGCCTCGAACATATGTTGTGATCCGAGCTTTCAGGAAATACCATGATTCCTAAGAAACTGACAGCAAATGCAATGGTCTAGCCCTCCTCCAGTTAATGTAGGATTTGAATTCGTTTCTACGATCATCAAAAGCACCCAAATACCCATACCTATTATAGACATAGGAAAATGGCATTTTCTTTTGTTGCATAAACTCCACCTCGACACTTGCGACTATCCCAAATTTATCATGAAACTCTCCAGGTGTAGGTACGTCAGGATCTAAAATGCAGCTCCTTTTCCACCGATGCTTATCCAAACCCGAATTTGATATGAATCCTCTTATTTCTTCTAACAAAGGTGTTAACTCAATGTCCCCAAATCTAAAGACATTTAGTTTTTCGTCCCAAAATGATACCGATGCTTCAATCATTTCTCGACAAGGCTCCATTTCTAATAACGACACCAAATGTCCTAAATGTCTATGTACTTCCGTCTGTTCACCCAATGACAAACTACTCCACCAACGTATCAACATAGAAGGTGCGCCCAAAGTCCTCCTGAACCGGTGAAATCTTTGACTCATAATGACCTTAAAAAAGACAAAGAAAGTAGATGAATAAAAATTCCCAACCCCTTTGAGAACAATTGGACAATCAAAACATTTACTTATTTTCACCTCTTTTTTTCGTTTCTTTCTTTTCTTTTCTTTTCTTTTCTTTTTTCTCAAATGCACATAGACATGTTCAAATGTTCTTTCGGGGTTAAAAACCTGTCGAGTTGTTTAAACAAGTTGAAAACTAGCCGGCTTATGGGAAGCCCTTCCGACGACATGATGCACGCACATTTACATTTCAAGAGTTGGGAAATTGTAGACTCCCCTAGGCGGACGACCAAGGGGTGGGAACGTTTAGAATTGTTGGTTGTACCATGGACCAACTATATTCCAACTGTTCCTCCTAAAGGATTTTTTAAAGGTGAAACGACCGTGAGATCCACGTAATTGTTTGTGTGTGTGCAAGTGTCATTTTTCAAGAGTGAAGGAGTGTGAATGAAAAATGCCACAATATTAAAAATATTTTATACAAAATATAATAATAATAATAATAATTAAATAAAAACCAAAAAAGGAAACTAGTTAGTCCAATAATAATAATAAGCAAAAAGAAATTAGTCAATAACAATAATAAAATCCCAAAATTAAAACCTGTTGTGGTTAGGAATTTGAGTTTCCCCAGCGGAGTTGCCATTCTGTCGCACCCCCATTTTTCCTAACTCGGAGTGAGTCAAGGTTAGAGTTTGACTGGGTAACTCGGTTGAGTTGGTTTTGCAATCGCAACCTAATAAGTTATCTAAGGTATATTAGGTCACTTAAAGCATCTAAGGGTCTAGATTGAACTCCGAGAGTTGCTTACAAAGGTTCTATGTTTAGTGACTTGGGAAGAAGGTGTTAGCCACTTCCCAAGTCCTACGAAAGGTGGTTCGTGCCCGAGTTTTAATTTTGGGACGTTGAATTAAAAAGGTAACGAAGACTAGAGGTCACTAATTTCAAATCTAAAGGTGCAATTTCAATTCTAGGGTCATTCTCCTAAATCAAAGGGTAAAAGGTCGAAGTCAGGCAAGCAAAAGAGTCATTTGTGCAAAAGGATAGGGTGGGCAGTGATATATAGTTAAAATAGATATGGGCCATTCAGAATTTTGCAAAGACGGCCTAAGGCCATTGCCTAATCGCACATTTGACCACAACTTTAATATTTTGATTAGACAAGGCTAGAATTGCATAAAATATTTATAGATAGCCTAATTGTGCAAATTCAATAATTGGATCAGTTTGCAAAAGTAGGCAGGTTTTGAAATAGTCTTCCAAATAACACAAAAACCAACTTGTGGTCAATATGTTAAGGAAATGTTAGTTATTCCCGGTCGAGGTGTTTTGACATTAATTTTCAAACAGTAGCCCTAATGTCTTTTTGTTTTTGGGGTCGGTTTTTTGAAAATGTACATACATAGATAAGTAGGTTGTTTTTGAAAGAGAGGGGACACGAAGCACACATAAATGCAAATAAAGGCTGCTCACATGTATAACATATATGTATGTATGTATGTATGTAAGTATAATTGACCCCTAAGCTTATACTCCCCTATACACTAAGATTAGTATATAGGAGATGTAAACTTTTCTTTGAAAAATGGTTAAACATATAAATAGTCTAGTTTTGAAAATGGGAATTGGGCCTGTATCAGAAATGCAAAAGGGGCAGTTTCAAGTTTTACAGAAAATAGTTCAACCTAGACAGATATCGCACATATAGCCCATATTTAGCAAAACTTTTCAAATTTCATAATTCATACGAGCAAACTGTCAAGCGTTCTATTTAAAACTGTTATACAAGTTTAATCAGTAGATTTTAACATGTAAACGCCTTGTTTTAACGGCATGATGCAAGCACATAAAGGATCAAAGGTTTAGAGAGGCCCCTGGACAGCCATATGCATAGTTCACTGCTATGTAACCTGTTTTAAAGCATTTTAATACACACAGAGAGTCTTAACAAATACAACAAAGAGGGAAGAGCTAGGGGATCAGAAAGAAGTAGAGAGATGTGTCCTATGAACACTTAATATAGGGCCTGTATTGTTTGATATTTATGTCAAACGAAAAACTATAACCAAGCCTTCCCAAGTAGTAGTAAACACTTGTATAAACAAGCATGGTATAGCCTGGCAAGCTATCCAGAATAGGCTGCATAAAAAAGTTAGCAGGAGAGGTATGAAAGGCCTAGAACAGTCATAAAGAACAGGCAGTTTTAACAACAACAATCAGGTTTCAAAGAAGGAATGAGTTTCCAGATTACTACTTTAGTGCTTCCTGAACAATCAATGAGAGTAAACGCGATATGAATGCAGCAAAGAGAACTTCACAAGTGATGTGAAGGTCTCTTATTTTCCCCAGTAAAGCTTAAAAGAGCAGTGAATGATCAAAAGAGTAGAGAGGATGATTTCAGTAGTCTGTGTGTTTCAATGTTTCCTAGAATAATAAATGGATAAGTTTACATAGGTGTGAGGAGTGGGGTTTTGAATTCAAACGGGTAAAGTAAATATGACAAAGTAGCATAATTTTCCAGAATTAAAAGGATTCACTTAGGTGCGCTTTCCAAACATAAATCAATTAGTGTCTTAGAATTAGCGTAAATCACATAGGCAAGATCCTGGGAAAACTAGATTTCCTATCTTTTTCAAGAAAGGAGTCTAGGTTCAGAAGTCAGTGCATAGGAATGCTCTATCCTAATTTTGGAATTCGGAATCCCTTGTTTACCTTAACAAATTCCGAGCAATCCTAAATTGATACTCCTCTAATCACTAGAACAATTTTCTATTCAAGTGTCAATCATAGATTTCAATTTGAACAAATCAGACTTCCCATAATCATGCAAATTAAGTCACTATTCGAACCAACTAGGCAAATCATATATTCACGAAAATTGTGTACTTTAACAAAACAAGTGATCAGATACACATAGGGTGATGATAAATAATTTCAAGGTTGTTAACAAATCTTAAAGACCAATACTTAGCACCAGAGCATAAGCAACGTACTTCACAGAAATTCAACATCCTAAGTTCAGGTTATAACGAAGGTTTAACAATGTACTATTATGAATTGGGATAGGAACAAAACATGACTATGCAGTTTTCACCCTAGTTGATTTAGGTGTAGTTAACTAATTGAATCATGCGAATGACTTTTAATCAACCAAAAAAGAATAAAAATTAATCATGGACGTCACACGACAAATTGTAGAAAAGAATAAAAAGAAGGTGAATACCCGTTTGATTTGAAATAGGGTCAGTCACGATCTGTCTTTTCGATCATGAATGTGTGAGCGTTTTTACTCCACATGATAGTGATGTTTAGGCTTTGTAGAAACACCACCGGAATTTCTTTTTTTGGCGACAGTGATAAGGTCGACAAAGGATTGAGTTCTTAACCTCGTCATTTGGGGAAATCATCATAGGGGTTTTGTTGCGGAGGGAGTGAGGAGCAAGAAAATGTAATTTGCTTGTCATTTCGCCGGTGAATTTGGCCAAAAATGGCCTTGGCAGTGGCGAGTTAGGCTTTTGATCTAGAGAGAGGGAGAGTGTAAGGGCGGCGTGAGTATTCTTGGGAGAAATGGGGGGTCGTAGGGTTTCTAAGGGATAGAGGATAATTAAAAACGGAAACTATGTTTCTACTCGTTGGATCAAGTGTTTGAACGACTAGGATGAGGCCACGTGAGCTCACGTGGAGCTGACATAGGGTGTGAGGTGTGTAACTGCTTAAGTGTATATAATGTTTATAAAATATGTATAAAATGCGCATAAATGCATAAAAAAAATGTGTATAATATGTATATAACATGCAAAATTAATTTGAAAATGCCGAAAATAAATTAGTAAAATGTGTAAAAATATTATTAGTGATTTAAAATATATAATAAATGCTTAATTTGACTAAATTTAGAAAATACGGGGTGATTTGCAAAATCCGTAATTGAGCATGCAGATTTTGTAGATAGTTGTAGTTTGTGCTGTTGCTTTTAAAAAAGGGCCTAAGTGGCGTGCTTGTGTGTAATAAAGATTTTGAACAGAATTTGAAATGAAAATGATAGGGTAAATTATGCGGTAATTGGTGTAATTTGTCTGAAAATTGCTATTGAAACAGGAGGGACAAAATTGGGTGTCAACAAGCACCCGACACGTTACCGATCAGATAGTAGATTATCTTTAGCTCCTTCAGGATGTCCTGAATGACAGGTGTTCCTTCAAGACCTAGATGGTTGGCAGTTGTAGAGCCTCCGGTAATGGCCTCCATGTTGAGTCTTCAATTGGGAACAAATGCTGGTGACTCGTTCACGGGGCGGGTCATCGCGGGAATGCCAGCCTCTAGGACAAACTAGCAAAGATAGCTCCCCATTTCTGGGCCATGTTTTCGACCAAGTTGGCCGAGTTTTGCTCTTCCCGTTCTGCCTGGGTTTTGAAGAGATCAACAAGAAAATCTTCAAGCTTGGATTTGCTTCCACATAGTTGATCATCTTCGCCATTCCTACCTACAGAGATCGGGTCCATGGGAGGTGTCTTTTGGCTGTCCATCGGGATCGCTTGGACCCTTTGTGGAGCCGAGAATCGTATCAGCAATGTTCTTTTTAACATTTTCATCTCCATTTGACATAGTTGTGCTTTTTCTTCGTACAAACTTACAATTGCTTGGGCCCCACGGTGGGCACTGTTTATGCCTAAAATTGGTCGTATCAGTTAAATAATTAAATTTATAGAGGGTCACAAGTAATATATAAAGCTGAGAGAAATGTAAGAAGCAAGAAAGTAAATAATTGTATTTCCTTGAGAATAGAAGGATTCTATGTGAATCGCTTGATTGTACAATACACTGTAAGGAGGGGTAATTGTAGCTATGATTTACCCAATCTTAATTATGGTAAAATACAAAAACTAATAAGGTTGTGGGCCTGTTTACTCAAGACGGTGGTATATACTAAACTCTAACTAGGAGACTGTAAACCCAGTGGGACATATACCTTGTATCCTATGGTCCATACCGGCTGAGCGGCCGAAGCTAAAGGAACAGGTGTGTATCCTCTGCGCCCGGTGACTTGTAAGCTATGTCTAGTCTCACCAGCTGGACTCGTATCTTCACTAATCATAGATGAGGTATTTTTGCCCACACAACTATGGTAGTAAAACAATTAGAGAGTGGTTTGAAATTATTTTCAGATATGGTAGTAAAAATATGAGATAGAGGTTGATGTTCAGAAGGTGGTGTCAGGGTGATTTCAATTAAAATCTAGGCTGAAAAGAAAAAAGAGGAAAAGAAATCCTGAATTCCTACCCTATAAACTACCTATTTTGTTGTTGCCAGGAAATGAAAGTCCTATAATAAATATGTTACAACACTGAGATTATTTTTTTTATTTTTTTATAAAGATGTGTAGACGAAATAATCAAACTACTGTTTCATTTACATTTATACATTAGCTCCCTACATCAACTGTGATCGATCAAGGAACAAAATGATAATGTTTTATTTAAATAAATCAAGGAAACCATAGACGCGGCTAAAGTGGTGGAGGAGGCGGCAACACATATGGTATAAAACGTCTTCTTGATGTTGTTATTAGAGTTGATAGAGCTTGTGAGATGTTTGTCCTCTTCTTTTATTTCTCTTATTGGGTTCGACGTAAACCATAATATTGTGTTTATGTGTATGAAGTTCACCGGACAGGTGGCGTGAAGGTGGTAATCATAATTAATGGGATTGAGTTTTGGTTTCAGAAATAATTAATAACATAGGTTTAGGTTCTCGAGTCGAATTACCTCTGTTGGTCGGATACTTCTAGTCTTTGGCTTACTATTCCACTTATAGCCATATGTTAAATAAGATCCCACCCAAGAATCATGTCGTTCCTCCATTCACAAAAGGGTATTTTTGATTCAAAAAATAAGGTTAGGAGAAATTTTAACCCAATAGGTGGAAGGAGGGCAAATATGCTCCATTTCACATATGCATAAGACATTTTTGTCCCTTTTCTGTTATTATTATTATTATTATTATTATTATTATTATTATTATTATTATTATTATTATTATTATTTTTGTTGTTGTTGTTGTTGTTGTAAAATAAAAGTTTGCAAAGTAAATAACTTAGAGAAACTGTATAGAAAGAGACTGATATATTATTTCACTTCAAATTGATTTCAAACTTACATTTGAAATACCCTATTCATAAGCATAGCTAGAACTCATAAGATTTATCATATAATAGTTATCGTATACCCATTACAGTTATTGTACGACCGTTATAATATACTCATAACAGTTATCATATAACATGCTATCTCATAACATGTTATCCTATAACATGAACACCCACTTCATATGTACCAAAATAATGGACATCCACTATTCAGTGGATTCATAACACTCCCCCTCGGAGGTCCATTAATAGATAATGTGCCATTTTAAAATCTTAGTAGGAAAAACCCAATGGAAGAAAAGCTCAGTGAAGGAAAAATAATGGAATATCTTGTAATACGCATTAGCAGTTTCCTCATTAAAAACCTTATCTCAAAAACCCAGTGGAAAAAAATATGGTTAAGGGAAAAAGAGCACAATGCATATTTTACTCCCCCTAATAAAAACCTCGATCAAGATGTCTTAGTTTTTCTCATTCCAATCTTGTATACCATCTTCTTCAAAGTTGCAGACGGTAAAGATTTGTTGAAAAAATATGCCAGATTATCATTTGAACATACTTGTTGCGCGTCAATTTCACCATTCTTTTGGAGATCAAGTGGGAAGAATAAGTTTGGTGAAATATGGATGTAATATCACATGAACTCAAGTGTCTTGATTATACAATTGCTAGTATTTTCTCCCTTCTTTGTGATTATACATGTTACAAATATTTATACTATTTTCTTGGAATATCAGGCTGTTTAATTTTGAGAATGCGGACAATAGCGTAATGAAGATATATTAGACGATATTAACATTGAAGAAGATGATGAAACAAATATAGAAGAAAAACTTCCACAAAATTTCTTTATTGAACTAGAAGGGAAAATGAAAAATCAAGTTGTTAAGAATGAGGAGGAAGCTTATAATTTATATTGTGAATATACACACTCCAAAGGTTTCGGTGCTAGAACAGATAAGCAATATTTTTCCAAAGGTGGTGTGGTTATTAGAGAAAAATGTTTCGTGTGTTATAGGCATGGGGAGAAAGGTGAAATGCAAAGAAAATCTAGTAAGACATCTTATAGTCACATAGACATGCGTTCTAAGTATCCTGCAATGATAATCTTCAAGCGTCAATCTCCTAATAGTCCTTTCATGGTAGATAGATTTGTTAAGGAGCATAACCATGAGATTACATGCCCTCCTCGGGACAAGAGGAATATCACAGAAACTGTTGCATTAGAAATTGAGGGCATCATAATTAGTACACATGTCATGAAGAAGACACTCCAAGGAATATCATTTGGATCCCGATCAAGCTTCATGACTCCGGGAACTTTGCGCATCTCAATATGAATGTGAGGATGAAGAAAGAAGACGATGAATACTTTTTCATTTTCAATTTTCTCATATACCATCCATTCTAAATAAAAAAAGTGTTATGGGAATATGGAACCAGGGTCAAAGGTGAACATTCCTTAAGAGGAAGCAGAGTTATTTTCTCAAAAAGGAGTTTTCTAAGAGAGACAATGTGCTTCTGAAAAACTTGTGAAAAAAGATCTAATGAGGAAGGTCAGAAAGGAGCATGAAACGGTCAAAAATATTATGACAAGAGATATGAAATAATTTGGCGTAGTAAAAGGCAGTTATGAAAAAGGTACAGGGAATCGACAGAGACCAATTAAGCGAAGACGCGTGGAACTCTAGAAAGAATCAAGTGTCTAGTTCGGTCAAAGAGACTACTAATTTCAAGGAGTCAGTGAGATATCCTTTCACACATCTCTTTTGCACGTCTCTTTCACTTCCTGACTTCTTACGTTAGCACTCACCAAATGGGGGGACTGATTGTGTGGGTAAAATTACACCACCTATAATTACAGGGATACGAGTCCAGCTCGTGAAGACTAGACTTAATCTACAAGTCACTGGGCACTGAGGATGCAAGCATGCTCCACAAGCTAAGGCCGCTCAGCAGGTACTAGCATTAGGACGTAAGGCATACATCCCAGTGCCTTAGGGTTTATAGTCTCCTAGTTAGGGTTAAGTTGTATCACTTCCTTGAGTAAACAGATCCACGACTATAGTCTTTTTATTTTACCATAATTAGAACTGAGGTAAATTAGAACTGAGGTAAATCTATAACTATAAATACCCCTCTCCCCTATTGTATTATTCATCAAGCGATTCTCTAAGATTTCCGATTTTACTCAATGAATACAATATCTTTATTTCTGCTTTATTTACTCTTTCTTAGTATTTATTGTGTTGCTGCGACCCTCTATAAATTATATCTATTTAACCTATTGGATAATTTTTAGGCATAAACAGTTTTCTCAAGCATGTCACTATCAGTGATATTTTCCCCACATAATTTTAACTAAGAAATAATTCTTAACATAGAAGAATAATATTCAATAATGGTTTTAAAATCTTCTAGCCTTAGATGGATCCAGTCATGACGTGCTTTTGGATGAATGACCATCTTCAGGTGGTCATACCTTTCTTTCAAACTGTTCCACAACATAAGTTGATTTTTAACCGTAAAATATTCCATCTTTAGAGCTTCATCAAGATGCTGACGTAGGACTATTATTGCTTTAGCACAATTTTGATTAGATGCTTGATTATTATTCTTGATTGTGTCTCCAAGACCCATCATATCCAAATGGATTTCAACATCTAATACCCAAGAAAGATAACTTTTGCCCGATATATCAAGGGCTGTAAATTCAATTTTAGAAATATTTGCCATATGTATAGAAAATAAAGTCCTTACTTACCTTTTTCAATTACTTTCTCCAGACAGCAGAGCCTCGTGCTGATAACATGTTATAAAATAAAAATTATAAAGTAAATAAAACAGATAAACTATATAGAAAGAGATTGATATATTATTTCACTTAAAACTAATTTCAAACTTATATTTGAAATTCCCTATTTATAGGCATAGATAGAACTCATAACAGTTATACTACAACTATTATCACATACCAATAACATTTTATCGTACAACCGTATCATATACATAACAGTTATCATATAACCGTTATCATATACCCATATCAGTTATCATATAACAGGCTATCGTATAACATGTTATCCTATAACATGATCACCTACTTCATTTGTACCATAATAATGGACACACACATTTCAGTGGATTCATAACGATTATTATTAGGGTGAAAATCATTTACACCTCCCAACTTTGATTTAAAAATAAACTCCCCTCTCAACTATGAACAATCATCATTCCCCCCCTTTATAGGCGTGTATTCTTTGTGCCCAGTGACTTGTAAGATAAGCCTAGTCTCGCTAGATGGACTCGTATCCCAGTAATAGTAGGTAGCATGTTTTTGCCAACACAGTCAGTCCTCCCACTTGCTGAGTGCTGATGCAAGCAGTCGGGAAGTGAAAGCGGCGTATAAGATAGATATGAAAAGATATCTTACTGACTCCTGAGACTCGTGACACACTTCGATTAAGGATGAGGACTCACAATTACCTTAGTGAATTGTATGGATCGAACACAAGGACTAGCGTGAGACTTGTAATACTCAAATTTTGCTTGAGTTCTATGAGTTTAGTGAGTTAATCCTAAAATTTAAGTATAACTGAAACTATTGTAAAATAAGAGTAATAGCAAGGTAAAATGAACAATATGAGAAAATAGTAGGATATTAACTCCCCCTAGCCCTCTAACTAAGTGGATATAGTTTAAAACTTCTTCATACTAAGGTCACCCAATGGACCTTGCTCGCATTTACTCAGCTCATCCCTCCCGGATAAAAGTCGAGACTACCAACTTTTGCCCTCTCTGTGCTAAGAGTTGATGCATTAAGTGCAAGCAACTAGTCCCATATAAGGTATCCCCATCTCGGTGTTCAACCCATTAACCCGGGGTAAATGCAACATTCTTACCCCCAGTATCCCGTCACTATACTTCCCATACCTAAATTTACCCTCTCGATGAAAATCTAGTACTTGTTGCGCTCAACTTAAGTTGTACACCTCAAGTTGTTGTAATGTAATCAAATGTAGTGAAATGAGGGTATTCCTAGGTGCTTAGAAGCTTATTATGCTATACCCATTCGATTATTGGACTAGAGTTTCGTTAGCACCCTAGTTGATGATTTAGCTACTCATACTAAGTAATGATTCAAGACTTGATAACAATGAGATATGCATTGAAATAGTAAAGATTCTTACACAAAATAATGTTGTTATCCAAATTACAAGGAAGCTTGACTAAGGATAATGGTGTTTTGTCCTTATCTTGCCTCTCAAGTAATGTAAAGTGTAAGATGTTCTCAAAAACCTAACTCTAACTATATACGGTGTTTGCTAAAATTACTTATAGAAATGCCGTTCTCAGGTTGGGCTGGGTCCTTTTGCCAAAGGGCTGAGTTCCGGTGCTGAATTAACAGAAGGGCTGGCACCTCTTTGGACATGGGCTGGTGCCCTTTTCTGGGTTTGTATGAAAGGGCAGCCGCACTTTATTAGGCGACCACCTTTTCTTTTTTTTTTTTTTGCAAGAGAGGGTTGCATAACATAGCAACACGCGGTCGTATCTTCTTCACATCATCTTTTCCTTGTAAAGTGCCATGGGCGTCCGCCCTTAGCATGGCGGTCACATCTTTTTCTTCAGCTGCTTTTCCTTGAAAAGTGCCATGGGTGCCCGAGCTTAGCATGGGCGGTCGCATCTTCACAAGTCTTCTAGATTTTCAATCTCCTTGTAAAGGGCTGGGGCCTCTTAAGTACACAGTCGAATACACAACAGGTATGCACCTCCAGAGAAGGGCCGGTCGCCCTTAGCATGGCGGGCTGCCTCTTCAGTGTTTCTGCAACTTCTTGAATTTGATCACTTTTCTTGAGTAATCATGCTCTTTTAATTTCTTCCTTTCCTTGTAGGATTTAACACCTAAAACCAAGAAAAATGTATCAATCTTTCCTTTAGATTGGTCACTTTTGGATTCAAAAAAAAAAAAAGTTTAAGCGAGTTAAAGTAAGCGAAATGCTCACGCATCAAATCGCAGTCTCTTTGACCAAGAATGATGTTGATTTATTCGAGAACTCTGCATGCTTTCTTCTAATTGATTGACATCGATTACATGCACCTTGCCAAGAACATATCCTGCAAGCAACTTCATTTGAACTAGGAGAGCGTCTCTTGGATATCCTCTCCTTCTCCGAGTGGTTAACGCCCGAGAGAATCCTCTATACAAACAACATTCAGGGTGGCTGTATAGATCTGCCGTATTCCTCGGTTTTGGGGTTTGCATAAGCTTCCAATCATTCGGAGAAGAGAGAGTATAATGCATTTCTGAGATTCACAGGGGTTTCTTATTGGAGTCTCTCCAAGTAAATCTAACTAAAGTTTCTAGTGCTTATTCTGCTGCCTCCGCCTTTCTACTGAGGAATTCCTCAATTGGGCTGATTTTCTGATGCGGGACAAATCGAGCTAAGACGCCAACCTTCAAGGACAAAGAGCTTTGGAGAATAGTTGAAGGGTGGAGCGTCCAAGGCCAAGGAAGAGCTTCCCAAGACCATTTTGAGCCGCTTCAAGAATCTACAGGAAGAGGCGGACCGCCTACTTAAAAATAGCCAAAATTTGGCTAAGTATAGAATTGGGAGCTCTTTGGATTTCAAAGGGGCGGACCGCCTACTACCCAGTGTGCCTTGGTGTCATACCCGATTTTCGACTCAACTCGGGGCGAGTCGGGTTTCGGATTTGACTAGGTAACTCGTTTGAGTTTAAGATGTTGGAGTCGCCACCTAATATATTTTAACTAGGCGTATTAGGGCACCCATTTTGTTTCTAGCTAATTTTACAATTAACTCCGAAACTTAGTCTACGAACCAGAAAATCTAGGTAAGAGGTTCAAGTTAACTCGAGAGGAAGGGATTAGGCACATCTCGAGCTCCACCAGATATGGTTACCATCCGGACTTTATAATTGGGATTCTAAGTAATTAATTAATTAAACTAACTAAGCAATAAAATATTTGGACATTTAAACTATGATATATAAATTTAAAGACTAATACTAAATATTAGTCTCTTCTAATAGTCGAGCCTTGTGCCTTGCAAAAATAAACAAACGAGATAGTAGGAATTACAAATAAAATTAATAGAACAAAATTTAAATAAAGTCAATGAGTTTGAATATATTATCCATTTTGAAAGAGTTGTCTTCTGGTAATTTCACCATGATGTACCTCGCAAAAATTATAAAAATATGAATTAGTATGACAAATAATAATAGTAATAATAATAGTTATGATAATAAATTATACTAATACTAGTAATAATAATAATAGTTTTAAAATAAAGGGGAAAGCGATTTTTGAAAGTGTCGGCTTAGGTGTGTATGAATTGGGTGGAGGTTAGGGACGTCGGTACGGCTGCGAACACACCGACCGATCGTGCTGCTATGCCAAGTACCGGTCTCGTCACTCCATTACCGGCTCGTTTGTAATAATGACTTATACACGTCATCATAGTCTTTTGTGTGTTTTAGGGGTGCGGGAATGGGTCGTTCAAGTGTAGTATCATGTTCAAATTAATCAAATAGGCCTCAAATAAATAATTTATTTTCCTTGGCCATATTTGATATTGAGTCTGTAATTTAATTGTGTAAGCCACAAATAATTGTATATTTTCATAGGCCTTTTATTACAATGACTGTCCAGATCAAAGCCCACGAGATCGAAGGAACTGCAAAAAAAAAAAAAAAAAAACTCATCCACAAACATAATTAGTGATAATCAGAACAAGCTGAACCATAAGAAACAATGTCAAATGTGCATCAGTAAAATAATTATAAACGACATAGCCAGGCTAAACAATAGCCAAACGAAATTAATAACCAATTCAACGAAAGAGAGCAGTGGATGGCTTTGAATGGATCGAAGCTCGAAAGGAAGGAGACAATTCCACAATTATTGTCAAACATAATCCCCTGTAGGCAAGTATCAATTAGTTCAACACAATACACAAGCGAGAACATCATTGGTACACCAGGCCGACGACAGAATCAAAGACGGAGGAGCAACACCAATGGTGGCGTCACTACCACCCCAAACCCTTCAATCCCAATCGCAAGTCCACCAGAAAACAGGGAGAACCCAGAAGCACTATCTGCAACAAATGCATTAGAAAAACACGGCAATAAACAGTGATTATCGCAATAAAAAAGAGATAGACATATCAAAGGCAATAATAGCGGTTGATAGAGGATAGAGGACGAGGAGCGACTGGTGGCATCGTACTCAATCGCATCGCTGCCACTCGCCCTCTCCTTTACACATCTCCTCTTTATTTCAAAGTCAACAAGAAAACGTTAGAACTCCCTGTCACCCATGTTTTTGTGTTACCTCCCCGATCTCGATCTGAACACCCCCATCCCGACCTCACTGACTTTCCATTGATTTTGGGTGTATGTGTATTGCTTTTTGTTTGGGAAGAAAATTGGTGGGGAAGTGGGTATGGTTTTCTGCACGGTTTTGCGTGTATTGTAGATAGGAGGAGATGATTGTATGTATGGGTGTAACTGAAAGAAAAGGAGGAGGAGAGGGGTCTTAAGTTCTGTGTGTGTCGATGGGGGTGAAGAAGAAGGAGGCTGTGGGGTCTGTCGTGTGTAGTGTGTATATCGAGTGTGGGGGTAAGGGTGGAAAGAGTAGGAAGAAAGTGGGAGAGCTGTGTACATACTCATCCTCTATGTGTGATTCCCCTTATCGATAGAGTGATGTGTGTATATATGATTTTAAAAAGTAGCTGTTGGGATCTTTTTTGTGCAAGGAAAAAGAGATGATTAGGGAGAGGATTAAGGGATAAAGAGAGATTGAGGGGATTAGGAGGTATTAGGGGATATTGGAATGATTTTAGGGAGGAAGATAATGGTTGTAGGGATTTGAAAAAAGATTAAGGGAGGACGAACTTGGACATGATTTTTGTAAAGGATATATTCGGTTAGGAAATGTGGCTATGTTCAGAGTAAAAATGTAAATAAAAAATAAATAAAAATAAATAAAGAATTTTGGATAGTAATTTTGAAATAAGGAAGAATTAATAATAAAAAGAATTTGGACACTTTTATTGGCCAATATTTAACTTAAAGGTATAAAAAAATAAATTATGGATATCATATATTATAAAATACACAAATAAATATTAAATAAACTCAAATAAAATTATTTAAATATATATAATCACAAATAATTACTAATTTGCATAAATAATCACAAACTGAAACAAACTTGACATGTATCCTAATTGACGTAATTATATAATACAACCACTAATATTATAAGTGTACTAATTTCACAAATAGTCACAGTTTTGACAAATGGCTTAAATGATGCAAAAGTTACGTAATATAGCCACACTTAAGTATATAATATGTAAATAGAGGATAACGCACGTAAATGCATGATTTCTAATGCACATTTTGCACAAATAGTCACATTGCACCCTTAAGTTGAATTATGGCCAATTTTAGAAAAAGGAGGGAAAAAATTGGGTGTCAACAGCTGCCCCTCTTTGTCCGGGGATGATGAAAGAGTCTTCGGGCAAATATAGTTGACGGAGTAGCCAATTTTGTCACGACTGGAAGGTAAAACAATTGAAGGGGAAATGGGAGTTTTGGGGTGTTTTTGGCCGAAGCCCGGTCTTTGAGTTGCCCACATATCTCGGGTTTCACGAGAATCAGGCCGTGTGTAGTTCTAGAATGGCATGTTGCCTTTGTGAGTTGTTTATGACGCACGATTTCAGATGTAACGACTAAACTTATCCAAGTATGTAAAGTTTAAATTCGTGTATGCTTTGCCTTTTGGCGAGATAAATAATGAATGGGGAAAAGGCACTAGCGAAGATGAGATGTAATCAGTAGATCGAGCGTGGGAAAATAGGCTTATAATCGTCCTAGTTATGAAGATGTGGCGCGCTACACACCCTTAAAGAGGAGTTTATATGTACATAGTTTCCACTTCATCTCGATAACTGAGTAAGCTCGCCTCCAATATTGCCTTGACTGAGCTGGGAAGAATTTGAGGAGCGAGTTTTATAAATGCGCACGACTCAAATAGATGGGCACGATTAAGCACGAAAACACGCACGATTGACGTAGATAGGCTTGAATAGACGAAGTCGGCATTAGTTGGAAGGAAATGCAAAATGCCATCCTAATTTGCAATGAAGGATTAGGCAGATTGCTTGTGGGAGTATGAGGTGATCGGCTTTGGGCATGTCGGAAGTTGACATCATAGGTACTTTGCAGATAGGACAAGGGCGTTTCCAAAGTTGAGATAAAATCGATAGATCGAGTGTGGTGGAATAGGCTTGTAAACGTCCTAATTATGAAGGTGTGGTGCACGACACACCCATAAAGAGGGGTTTACATGGGCGCATTTTTCACTATAACTCGACAGAGGAGTCATCTTGGCCTCAACATTGTCTTGAGGAATATGGAGGAGTAAGGCATAAGAAATGCGCACGATTCAAATAGACAGGCACGAATAGGAAGGAATACGGAACTGGTACCCAATTGGCAAGGCAAGCTTTGGTAGATCACTGGTGCGAGTACGGAACTATAGCTTTGAATGCTTTGGAACTCAGAAAACTAGACAACTTGCGGGTGTAGCGAAAGCATTGACTGTAGGATTAGGCTTTTCAAATTGGTTCTTTTGGAATGGTGCTTTGAGGTATGTTTGAGGCTTTGCGGTTGCATTATCGATAGTCATTATGGGAGCAGATGTGAGAGTGGGATGCAGGGGTTTGTCGAGAGATCAGAGAGCCTCTATAGCAAAATCAAGAAAAATTGCAAATTGAGACAAAAACATTGATAAAGTAAACTTCCCTATTGAGTTGAGCTCTCCTTTGTCTGGTCCGCTTTCAGGTACTCAGTGCTAGGGAATGTGTGCCTCTCCTCTAGGGGATATCCATTTGCTAAGTGCTTCTCATCAGGAGGTAGTTGCTTTGTCGTGCTGAAAATTTGTTGGATCATCTTGCCAGTGTGACGCCGGATTGTATGTCTATTGCTTTTCGTCCTTTAAATGTGTGCTTGTCACGTCGGGCTGTATACTCCTTTTGTATTGAGCTGTGTATCTTTCCATGCAAGGTTGCCTATCATTCTTTCATTTTGGTTGCACACCCTTTGCATTGTTGTCCTTTCACCGGGCTGTCTACCTGTTACAATGTCAAAATTTGCATCGGGCTGTGTACCCTCCGCGGTGTCAGTTTCGACATCGGGCTGTGTACCGTCCGTCGGTGCTTCGGGTTGTGTGCCCTCGGCAAAATTAAATTCAAATCGATATCGGGCTGTTTACCCTCAATCGACGCTTCGGGCTGTGTACCCTCAGCTAATGTAAATGCGAATCGATATCGGGCTGTGTACCCTCAACCGACACTTCGAGTTGTGTACCCTCAGCTTATGTAAATAAAAAATCGATATCGGGCTGTGTACCCTCAATCGACGCTTCGTGCTGTGTACCCTCAGCTAATGTAAATGCGAATCGATATCGGGCTGTGTACTTCAAAAGTTCAAAATGCACAAGTTTTGAAATAAATGCACAAGTCAACCTCGGGAGTGGGAGTAAAACTAACACATAAACAACACGTCAGATAATAATTCAAAGCAGATCAGTACACATAATATGCATGCTAGGCGTCATATGATAACATTTTTGGACGAGGTTGGCTAATGGACTTTAACATGCCAAGGATGTTAAGCCTTCCTAATTTGCTTATGGTATTTAAAATTGAACGTGTATTTTGTATCATCCCAATTGTTCTCATAACCCAAAATTAACAGAAAATAATTAACTTTATTGTATAAATGCAGAAATACCATTTTTGTTTTAGGTAAATAGGAATAATAATCGATCTTGCTACATTAAAGGTAGAAGAAATTAATTTAAAATCTACGATATTGTTTTCATGAAAGTAGAAGAATTAATTTCGTTCATAACCCAATTTTTTTTTTTTATAAAATAATTGGTTTTGTTTGTATAAATGTAGAAATAAATAATTGATTTTGTTATGAGAACCCACCTTTATGTAAACAAGTGGTCTACATTAGACACGTTCAACCTTAAATAAATGCGCATATAACATATTTAAATGTCTCTTAGGGTAGAAAACCCGTTCGGTTCATTCAAATATGGTGAACTAACATACATAGACCTGAGCCGAAGTCAAAATGGTCGTAAATATGTCATGAAGTATGATTTCTAGACTAAGAGTGGGGTAATCTAGACAAGGATATGGTTTCCCCAAGCGGACAACCAAGGGGTGGGAACGTTTAGAATTGTTGGTTGTATCACGGACCAACTAGATTCTAACCGTTTCTTCTAAAGGGTTTTTTGAGAGTGAAACGGCCGTGAGATCCACGTAACCGTTTATGGTGTGTGCAAGTATAAAAAAACTTTTCAGGAGTGGAGGAAGTGATAATGGAAAATAACAAAGAAAATATAATTAAGCAATTAAATAATTGAACGTCAAAATTCAAAAATTCAAAAATAAACCTTAGTCCTGTAAAAAAGGAAAAGAATAAAAGTTAGTATCGAAATAAATGGCAAGAAAAAAAAGCAAAGAAAGAATCCCAATTTAAAGTCCGTTATGGTTTGAACCTTGATATCCCCAGCGGAGTCGCCATTTTGTGATACCCGTTTGGACTCAACTCGGGACGAGTCGGGTTTCGGATTTGACTAGGTAACTCGTTTGAGTTTAAGATGTTGGAGTCGCCACCTAACATATTTTAACTAGGCGTGTTAGGGCACCTATTTTGTTTCTAGCTAATTTTACAATTAACTCCGAAACTTAATCTACGAACCAGAAAATCTAGGTAAGAGGTTCAAGTTAACTCGAGAGGAAGGGGTTATGCACCTCTCGAGCTCCACCAAATGTGGTTACCGGCCGGACTTTATAATTGGGATTCTAAGTAATTAATTAAGTAAACTAACTAAGCAATAAAATATTTGGACATTTAAACTATGATATATAAATTTAAAGACTAATACTAAATATTAGTCTCTTCTAATAGTCGAGCCTTGCGCCTTGCAAAAATAAATAAAAGAGTTAGTAGGAATTACAAATAAAATTAATAGAACAAAATTTAAATAAAGCCAATGAATTTGAATATATTATCCTTTTTGAAAGAGTTGTCTTTTAGTAATTTCACCATGATGTACCTCGCAAAAATTATAAAAATATGAATTAGTATGACAAATAATAATAGTAATAATAATAGTTATGATAATAAATAATACTAATACTAGTAATAATAATAATAGTTTTAAAATAAAGGGAAAAGAGATTTTTGAAAGTGTCGGCTTAGGTGTGTATGAATTGGGTGGAGGTTAGGGACGTCGGTATGGCTGCGAATACGCCGGCCGATCGTGTTGCCATACTTTCTACCGGTCTCGTCACTCCATTACCGGCTCGTTTGTAATAACGGCTTGTACACGTCATCATAGTCTTTTGTGTGTTTTAGGGGTGCGCGAATGAGCCGTTCAAGTGTAGTATCATGTTCAAATTAATCAAATAGGCCTCAAATAAATAATTTCTTTTTCTTGGCCATATTTGATATTGAGTCCGTCAATTCATTGTGTAAGCCGCAAATAAGTGTATATTTTCATAGGCCTTTTGTTACAATGACTGTCCAGATCAAAGCCCACGAGATCGAAGGAACTGCAAAAAAAACTCATCCACAAACACAATTAGTGATAATCAGAACAAGCTGAACCATAAGCAACAATATCAACTGTGCATCAGTAAAATAATTATAAACATCATAGCCAGGCTAAACAATAGCCAAATGAAATCAATAACCAATTCAACGAAAGAGAGCAGTGGACGGCTTTGAATGGATCGAAGCTTGAAAGGAAGGAGACAATTCCACAATTATTGTCAAACATAATCCCCTGCAGGCAAATATCAATTAGTTCGACCAAATACGCAAGCGAGAACATCAGTGGTACACCAGACCGGCGACAGAATCAAAGATGGAGGAGCAACACCGATGGTGGCGTCACTACCACCCCAGACCCTTCAATCCCAATCGCAAGTCCACCAGAAAATAGGGAGAACCCAGAACCACCATTTGCAACAAATGAATTAGAATAACACGGCAATAAACAGTGATTATCGCAATGAAAAAGAGATAAACAGATCGAAGGCAATAATAGCAGTTGATAGAGGATAGAGGACGAGGAGCGACTGGTGGAATAGTACTCAGCCGCGTCGCTGCCACTCGCCCTCTCCTTCACACATCTCCTCTTTATTTCAAAGTCAACAAGAAAACGTTAGAACTCCCTGTCACCCCTGTTTTTGTGTTACTTCCCCGATCTCAATATGTACTCCCCCCCATCCCGATCTCACTGAAATTCCATTGATTTTCGGCGTGTGTGTATTGCTTTGTGTTTGGGAAGAAAACTGGTGGGGAAGTGGGTATGGTTTTCTGCACGGTTTTGCGTGTATGTTGACAGGAGGAAATAATTGTATGTATGGGTGTAATTGAAAGAAAATGAGGTGGAGAGGGTTCTTAAGTTCTCTATGTGTCGATGGGGGTGATGAAGAAGGAGACTGTGGGGTCTGTCGTGAGTAGTGTGTATATCAGGTTTGGGGGTAAGGGTTGGTGGAAAGAGTAAGAAGAAAGTGGGAGAATTGTGCATGTACTCCTCCTCTGTGTGTGATTCCCTTTAATCGATAGAGTGATGTGTGTATATATGATTTTAAAAAATAGTTGTTGGGATCTTTTGTGCAAGGAAAAGAGATGATTAGGGAGAGGATTAAGGGATCAAGGGATCAAGGGATCAAGAGAGGGGATTGGGAGGTATTAGGGGATTTTGGAATGAGTTTAGGGAGGAAGATAGTGATTGTAGGGATTTGAAAAAAGATTAGGAGAGGACGAACTTGGACATGATTTTTGTAAAAGATGTATTCGATTAGGAAATGTGGCTAGGTTCAGAGTAAAAATGTAAATAAAAAATAAATAAAGATAAATAAATAATTTTGGGTAGTAATTTGAAATAAGGAAGAATTAATAATAAAAGAAATTTGGACACTTTTATTGGCCAATATTTAACTTAAAGGTATAAAAAAATAAAATATGGATATACATATATTATAAAATGCACAAATAAATATTAAATAAACTCAAATAAAATTATTTAAATATATATAATCATAAATAATTACTAATTTGCATAAATAATCACAAATTGAAATAAAACTTGACATGTAGCCTAAATGACGTAATTATATAATATAGCCACTAATATTATAAGTGTACTAATTTCACAAATAGTCACAGTTTTGACAAACAGCTTAAATGATGGAAAAGTTACGTAATATAGCCACACTTAAGTATATAATATGTAAATAGAGGATAACGCACGTAAATGCATGATTTCTAATGCACATTTTGCACAAATAGTCACATTGCACCTTTAAGTCGAATTACAGCCAATTTTAGAAAAGGAGGGACAAAATTGGGTGTCAACACTTGGAAGATCCCTGCAGAGGCGGACTGCCTAGGGGAGTGGGCGGACCGCCCACTCCCTGTGCCAGCAATGCGAGACTCCTTTATTTTTGGCGTGTATTTCCTACTATAGCCCTGCGTGGCCTTATTTGTTTAAACCCACTTTTGGGGTATTTTAGACCTTTCATTATGCATAGATGAAGACTATAAAAGTCTTCCTTAGGCTTTCATTTCAATTACATAGCTTTTTAATATTGAAGAACATTTGAAACATGATCCCTTGAATGAATGAAACCCTTTCTTTTGGCTTGAATTAATATGTAGAACTAATTGAACCTCATTCCAACCCGACCAAACCCTTTGCAAGAGCCAAGTGTCTCTTGAGGGGTCTCTTGAGGATCGTTCGTATAGTGTAGGTGATTCTTGACATCGATTCGAGGGTGTATCGAGACTAGTTCGTTGATACTACCTTGAAGGATAGTTCAAGCCTCGTCTTGCTTCAATCTTATTTTCTCGCTTCCGTACTTCACCCGTATCATTTTCCCAATTCCCGTGGTGCAGCATCACAAAGATATTGCTGCTTGGGTATCAACTTGGGGATTTTGCCTTCTTGTTGCCGAGAGAGACTTTGATGCAAGAGCTAGAATCCAAACAAAGAGTCCATGGCCGTGCAATTTCGTAGGAACTTCCAAATTTAGTCTTCCCTTTCCCTTCTTTTTTCTTCTACAATTGTTATGAACAAATGTCGTATTCGGGAAGAACTAATTATATTTTATGAGCCTACGGGCTGTTTGTTAATGATCGTTCATCAATAATTGTATACGTACTTGTATAATTACATGTGGTGTAATATGTAATCAAGTAGTATGTGTTGTGCATGTAAAGATTAGATGGATTTTGGTAGTCCTGAATGCTCTGATGTTTAGAACGTTTATCAATGAGCCTGCTTGGGCAATTATGTCTGTTGTGCACCAATGGTTGATGGTTTAGGTTGCATCTGTTGGAGATGGATGTTTGCGCCCATAATGGGACAACTTTAGCTCGTGTGATAACGGGAACTTTTGCGTCCGACTTAAAACGTCTCTACTTATTTACTCGAGTATTTTAAGACTTTCTGGCACTATGCGAACGGGCGTCCCTATCGGAATGGAGGTGCAGTTTTTGAATTAACGAGTTCAACATATGAGTAATGCCTGGTGGCTGAGCTAGACGTGATCTAGCTCTAAGCGAGTAGTTTACCCTATTTTTTTGTAGCGAAAGGTGAGTGTATTACTTCAACTTAGGTATGACCGGGGCTACGAATAGTTGGATCGTAGATGGATCTGAATAAATAAGTAAAACTGACTAAAAATGAGTAGTTTTATTGATGAATAGGGCACGAAACCTTAAAAACATAAAGAACGGGGTTGTGTGCCTATTGTAAGTAAAGACAATGGAAGAAAATAGAAAAGTGACAAAATACATGTCTCGAGTATATGGGCTTAACTGAGCCTTTCAAGAATAGTGTACTTCTTTAGACATGTGATGTTCCAGTTATTTGGAATGGTTGTTCTTTTCATGTCTTCAAGAACATACACATCTTTTCCAGCTATGCCTCAAACTTTGTATGACCCTTCAAAATTTTGGGCAAATTTGCCTGCACCAGCTTGATTGGTGTTTTGAGTAATTTTTCGAAGGACAAGATCCCCTATGTTGAAGGAGCGTAGATTAGCCCTCGTGTTGTAATACTGCTCCACTAGTTGCTTCTGGGCCGCGAGGCGTATGGCTGATATTTCTTGCCGCTCTTCCAAAGTATTGAGGGAGGCTTTTAAAGCTTCGTTGTTGGATTCCTCCACCGCAAATGGCCACCTCAAACTAGATTCACCGATCTCTAGGGGAATCATTGCTTCCGTTTCGTATGTCTGTGAAAATAGAGTTTCTCCAATGCTGGCTTTGGATGTAGTACGGTAGGGCCATAGGATTCCTGGCAATTCTTCTGGCCACTTTCCTTTGCCTTCCTCGAGTCGCTTTTTAAAATTCTCCACAATGTCTTGTTTGTGGATTCTTCTTGACCATTGGGCAAAGGATGATAGGGCATAGAAGTTATTCTCCTTATCTCTCATTCCTTCAAGAAAGTGTTGTCTTTGTCGCATATGAACTGAGGCCCATTATCGCAAGTGATTTCTACTGGAATGCCGAAACGACACATAATGTTCTTCCATATAAACTCTATCACCTCTTGCTCCCAGATCCGAGCGTAAGCTGCTGCTTTGACCCATTTAGGTGAAATAATCCATCATGATGAGCAGAAACTTGACACCGCCGGGTGCTGTAGGCATGGGTCCTACGATGTCCATCCTCCATTTCATGAAAGGCCAAGGGGCTATACCGAGTGTAATAACTCTGCCGGCTGATGAAGTACATGGGAGAATCTTTGGAAGCTATCACACGCTCGGGCAAACTTGCTCGCATCGTCTTCCATTCGGGGCTACAAATAGCCTGCCCTGATTAACTTGTGAGCTAGTGATCTCCTACCGGAGTGGTTTCAACATTACCCTTCATGGAGTTCCCTGAGTACATAATCTACTTGAGAGCGTCCAAAACATTTAGCTGCAGGTCCGCTAAACATCCACCGATACAACTCACCGTTGATTAAGCAATGGTGGTGTCACGACCCAACCTAGATCCGCGATGGATAGCCAACACTGAGTGCCGATCATTGCTAAACCTACTAATAATCTATTAATAATAAAGATAAGCTGGCAACCTGGTCATATATACATACATATCTGTTGAAAGCATAAATTCTAGAAAGCTAACACAACTAACACACGCTGACATATATAACATATTTCTAAAACCACACATGGACATATTTACAGGCCTCTAAGAGTGCTGAACTGAATATACAAAGGATGGGACAAGGCCCCGCCATACCCAAACTAGCTGACTGTACACATACCAAAAGATAAGTAACTCCGGGAGTAAGCGGAGTGACTCCAATAACTGGTAGATGGCCTACTAACGTGGCTTAAGCGCTGATCGGTCTGTACCTGCACGGCATGTAACGCAGCACCCTAAAAAAGGGCGTGAGTACAATATGTACAAAGTATGTAAGGCATGAGCATATAATATATCATAGCTGAATAAAAATGTAAGGCTGGAATATAAATATGTAAATATGAGCTGGAGCATAGCAATATAGCTGGAAATCTGAAGAATGTACTAAAAATGATCTGAATATAAACTGAAGTCTAGCTGAATCTGAAACTGAAAACTGAGCTGAACTATAATGATAAAGAACTGTAATATGACTGATAGCTGGTAACTAGAAACTGAAACTGATAGCTGTCAACTGATACTGACGCTAACAACTGGTGGCTGATAACTGAGAACTAATAACTGGTACTGAGCTAAAACTGAACTGTTATCTGAACTGGTACCTGTCTGGTGTTACGGGCTATATTCCCCCAAATCAGGCAGCTGAATATCTGAACTAACCTCATGTATAATCATGCGGTGTATATTGTGGCTATATACGCGTATATAAAAAACCTGGCGGGTGTTATGGTCTATGTCCCCCTCAGTCAGTAATATCTAGTCTCTCTAGTCAGAGTGTGTGAATGAAACCCGGTCACACTAGGTGTTTCAACTCCCGCCTGAACCAGAGGGTCTGCGTCCCCCAGACGGGTAGTATCACACGCGACCGGACTGTGTGTCCAATGTCCAGCCTATGTGGGGGACTCCAAATCACATATAATATGATCACAATATAAGCATAAGCATGTATGAGGCATAACACATATGGAAACAAATAGATATGGACTCAAAGGAATGATAAGGAAACTCTGTATGGAATTATAGACACAACCTAGAACTCAAAATTTGTCCAACTCTTTGAATTTCTGTAAAAATTTCGGCAGAGTTTCCCTTAAAACTGGATGATCCGCAAAAATAGAACTAGCACTATAATATACACGGGGATGGATACCTGGATAAACTGATAACATAAACAGATTAAACAGATAACTAGATGAGAAAACCGGACGACATAACAAATCCGCAGATAGAATGTCTGGACAACACCACTGTCCTGCTTTGCGACCTAGTTTTCAGAGTGTAGATCAAAGTTATAGACTTCATAGTCTCATGAAAGTTTTAGATATATGTATTAGGGTTCTAGGAAATATTAAAGAATCTCAATATCAATTTTTTATAAGGAGTTATCATCAAACTACTAACAATTGTCCGAGGATAAAAACAATTTCCAAATTTTGAAACATTTCGTGCTGCTGTTTTGGACATCTTCCACTGTGGTTCTTAGCACCAAATTAAGAAAATACATGGTTACCTTTATGCCATACAAGTTACCCACAAGAACTATCAAGTTTGGAACTAAGACAAACTTTAAAAGATACAAAACAAATGCCTTGTCGAAAGAAAGGTTTTGCCTTACATACCTGTGATGTTTTTTTCTTCTAAAATCTTTCCTTTGAATTCCACACCTTCTAAAGCCTAAAAAAGCTATACCATAGCATTTAAATACTTTACTTAGCCATGAAGTAATTGTAAAACTCAAACTATAGAAGAAGTTAAAGGTAGCATAACGTTACCTTAATCGCGTAGAGCGTTTTGACGCAATATGTCTTCAATTTCAAGTTAAGATTGATGTTCTATCTTCAAAACCATAAAATTTCTTAAAACGTCATTAGAGCTCTGTTACTATCGTGTATATTTTGGAATTAACGATAAAGGAGATGATTTTTCCTTTTATACTTGAAATATTTCAGTTTTAGTCCTCTTTTGCGCTTATGTCCCTTTCTTATAGGCTTACTTCTGATGCTCATATCAATTTTTCCAGATGTTGTACGAAAAAACTGTCAAACGTGCTGGAAACTACACTCCAATACCTTCAATTTGGTATATTATATGTCCCAAAAAGACCTCATATAACACACAGAATTAATTTCTCAAAAAGCTTCATTACAAGGCAAATCCTTAGTCGGATTTTCCGCAACTTAAATCCAATTTTTCCCAAACTTTATATTCAACATATAAACGTCATATATGGCCCTATTATTACTTTAAACTCACTTAAACCATATTTAACATGTCATTAGAGTGATATACCTCACTTTAGAAATACGGGGTGTAACAATCTCCCCCTATAGGAACATTCGTCCTCGAATGTTAAATGAAGTACGTAAAAGCAATAAGCAAGAATCTATTATATACCTGAAGTAGTGAAGAGATATGGGTACTTGTCTCTCATATCATCCTTAGCTTCCCAAGTCATTTCTTCTACGTTATTGCTTCGCCATAGCACCTTAACTGAAGGAATGTCTTTCGTCCTTAGTTGACGAATCTGCCTATCTGAAATTGCAACTGGAACCTCTTCATAAGTCAATTACTCTGTGATCTGTACATCATCTACTGGTACAACTCTAGAAGGATCCCCGACACATTTTCTGAGCATAGAAACATGGAATACTGGATGTACCTCCTGAAGGACTGCTGGAAGGTCTAACTCATAGGCTACATGCCTAACTCGCCTGATAACCTGATATGGACCAATGAATCTAGGACTAAGTTTTCCCTTCTTTCCAAATCTCATAACGCCTTTCATAGGTGATACTTTCAGGAATACCCAATCGCCAATCTGAAATTCTAAATCTCGGCGTCTGTTATCAGGATGGGACTTCTGTCTCCTCTGCGCTGCTAATAATCTTTCCTTGATCAACTTGACTTTATCAACTGCTTGTCGGATTAAATTTAGACCTATCAATAGAGACTCGCAAACCTCAAACCATCTTATAGGAGACCTGTATTTGCGCCCATACAAAGCTTCATATGGCGCCATCTGTATGCTAGAATGATAGCTATTATTATATGCAAACTCTATCAATGGTAGATGATCACTCCAGCTGCCTCTAAAATCTAACACACAAGCTCTAAGCATGTCTTCTAACGTCTGAATGGTCCGGTCAGCCAGTCTATCTGTCTGGGGATAAAATGATGTACTTAGATTCACCTGTGTCCCTAAACCTGTCTGGAATGATCACCGGAAATTAGCTGTAAACTATGCGCCCCTATCTGAAATGATAGATATTGGAATACTGTGTAAGCACACTATCTCTCTGATATAAAGTTTGGCATAATCCTATGCTGTATATGAGTTCTAACAGGCAAGAAATGAGCTGATTTAGTAAGCCTGTCAACTATAACCTAGATAGAGTCCATAACCTAGATAGAGTCATGCCTGCTCTGCCTACAAGGTAAGCCTGTAATGAGTCAATATTCACTGCTTCCCATTTCCATGATGGAATCTCTATTTCCTGCACCAAGCCACTAGGTTTTGATGCTCGACTTTAACCTGCTGGCAGTTAGGACACTGAGCCAAAAATTCTGCTATGTCACGCTTCATTCCATCCCACCAGTAAATCTGCTTAAGATCATGGTACATCTTAGTCGAACCTGGATGAACAGTGTATCTGGAATAGTGTGCCTCTGTCATAATCTGTCCACGTAAATCTGCAACATCAGGAACACAAAGTCTAACTTTATACTTGAGAATCCCATCACTAGTAACCATGTATAGTGATTTCAGTTTTTTTTCTTGCTATCTGTCTATATTGAACTAAAACTGGATCCTCATACAGACGCTGTTTTACTTCTGTCAGTAGGCAAGTAGTGGTTGCGTTCTGAAATGTAACTCCTGTGTCCTCTGAATTTATTAATCTGACTCCCATGCTGGCTAACTGGTGGAGTGCATGAGCTAACTCTCTTTTGTGGCTGTAAATAAGATAAACGACCTATGGACTTACCGCTAAGGGCATCAGCAACAACATTCGCTTACCCGGATGATAAAGAATGTCCACGTCGTAGTCTTTCAGTAACTCTAGCCACTGCCTCTATCGTATGTTTAGTGCTTTCTACTTAAATATGTACTGGAGGCTCTTGTGGTATGTATAAACATCAACATGAACACTGTATAAATAATGTCTCCAAATCTTCAATGCATGAATGACTGTTGTAAGCTCCAGATCATGAGTAGGGTAGTTCTGCTTGTGCTTTTTCAGCTGCCTGGATGCATAAGCAATTACTCTTCCGTGCTGCATCAATACAAAACCAAGACCAATTCGAGAAGCATCACAGTAAATGACATAGCCCTCAGATCTCTCTGGAAGTGTAAGTACTGAAGCAGTTATCAACAAGTTCTTTAGTTCTTGGAAGCTGTGCTCATAAGAGTCTGACCACTGAAATTTGGCTGCTTTCTGTGTCAATTTGGTCAGTGGAGCTACAAGGGAAGAAAACCCCTCCGCGAACCTTCTGTAATAACCTACCAAACCCAGAAAAATACGTACCTTTGTTGGCGTCGTGGGTCTGGGCCAATTCTTCACAGCCTCGATCTTCTGGCCATCTACTTTAATTTCTTCTGCTGAAACTATGTGGCCAAGAAACCCCACTGAATCTAACCAGAATTCACACTTCGAGAACTTAGCATATAATTGTTGGTCCCGAAGAGTACCCTATACTGGCGTAAATGCTCTACATGTTCTGAGTCAGACATTGAATAAACGAGAATATCGTAAATATAATCGCAAATAAATCTAGATAAAGCCTGAATACGTTGTTCATCAGATCCATAAATACTGCAAGGGCATTAGTGAGTCCAAACGACATCACTAAAAACTCATAATGGCAATACCTAGTCTTGAATGCAGTCTTAGGTATATCAGATTCTTTGACTCTAACCTGATGGTAGACCGATCGCAAATCTATCTTCGAGAAGCACTTGGCACCCTGGAGCTGGTCAAACAAGTCAACAATCCTGGGTAGAGGGTATTTATTCTTGATTGTGACTTTATTCAGCTGTCACATGCGTAGAGAGCCGTCTTTCTTTTTTACAAATAATACCGGGGCTCCCCACGGGGAAATGCTAGGTCTGATGAGGCCTTTATCTAACAAATCCTTTAGTTGCTCCTTAAGTTCTTTCAGCTCTGCTGGTGCCATCCTATAGGGAGAATAGATATGAGCTGCGTACTTGGTACTACATCAATAGGAAAATCAATCTCTCGCTCTGGAGGAAGACCAGGTAACTCATCTGGAAACACATCAGGGAACTCATTCACTACCGGAACTGACTCAAGAGTTGATGTCTCCTTCTCTGAGTCTTGAACATGAATAATATGATATAAGCAGCCTTTTGCGATTAGCTTCCTTGCCTTAAGGTAAGAAATAAATAGACCCTTTGGCGATGTAGAAACACCCTAACACTCTATAACTGATTCTCCTGGAAAGTTAAACTGGACTATCTCGCTGTACAATCAACATTAGCATAACAAGAAGACAACCAATCCATACAAAGAATAACATCAAAATCAACCATTTCCAGCTCAATTAAGTCAGCTGTAGTGCTACAGTCACCAATCATCACTGTGCAACCTCTGTAAACACGCCTAGCTACTTTTGAATCACCAATATGAGTGGCTACCTCGAAAGTTCTAATACCCTCTGGTTCTATTTTGAATTTCCTAGCAACAAAGGGAGTAACATACGATATTATAGAACCATGATCTATCAACACATATACATTGAGAGAATTTACTGACAGAATACCTATGACTACATTTGGTGAAGCCTCTTGGTCCTGTTGACCAATAAGAGAATATGTGTGGTTCTGAGTACCGCCTGATGTAGGAGCTCAACCTCTACCACGACCTACTGATGCCTGAGGAACTTGCCCCTGAGAGCGTGCTGGTGCTGAGAAAGCTACTACTGATCTAGCTGGCTGGGCTGCACCACTACCACCCCTAGTCGAGGCAATCTCTCATGAAATGGCCTGCCTCGCGACAAATATAACAAGTATCAACTCGTAACTGACATGGGCCCAAGTGACGTCTACCACAATCTGAACATTTGGGATATGTCTGACTGGCCTGTATAGAATTACCACGACGCTGAAATCTTGAAGTTCGTGATGCCTGACTAGCTCTAGACTGAAGAGGTCTATCAGATCTCGGCCACGAGACTGTGGAGGTATACTAGTTGGCGACTATCCAACACTCTGATGCATACTGGCTCTAGATTTCTCTCCAAATGAACCAAAAAATCTGCCCCTCTTATGTAAGGGACCAAGTAAAGACTTGAGGCTCTAGTTTGATAAAATCCCTAATCCTGGATACAGTATCTCCCTGGGCATTTGCACTATGCTGTCTAGGTGTTTCAACTCCCGTCCGAACCAGAGGGTCTGCGTCCCCTAGACGGGTAGTATCACACGCGGCCGGACTGTGTGTCCAATGTTCAGCCTCTATGGGAGACTCCAAATCACATATAATATGATCACAATATAAGCATAAGCATGTATGAGGCATAACACATGTGGCAACAAATAGATATGGACTCAAAGGAATGATAAGGAAACTTTGGATGGAATTATAGGCACAACCTAGAACTCAGAAATTGTCCAACTCTTTGAATTACTATAAAAATTTCGGCGGAGTTTCCCCTAAAACTTGATAATCCGCAAAAACAGAACCAGCACTATAATATTCACGGGGATATATACCCTGATAAACTGATAACATAAACAGATTAAACGGATAACAATATGAGACAACCGGACGACATAACAAATCCTCAGATAGATTGTCTGGACAGCACTACTGTCTTGCCTTGCGACCTAATTTTCAGAGTGTAGATCAAAGTTATAGACTTCATAGTCTTCATAAAACTTTTAGATATATGTCTTAGGGTTCCAGGAAATCTTAAAGAATCTCAATATAAATTGTGTACAAGGAGTTATGCTCAAACAACCAACAACTGTCCGAGGATAAAAATAATTTTCAGATTTTGAAACATTTCGTGCTGCTGTTGTGGACATCTTTCATTGTGGTTCTTAACACCAAATTAAGAAAATACACGGTTACCTTTATGCCATACAAGTTATCCACAAGAACCATCAAGTTTGGAACGAAGACAAACTTTAAAATATACAAAACAAATGCCTTGTTGAAAGAAAGGTTTTGCCTTACATACCTTTGATGCTTTTTTTGCTTCTAAACCTCTTTCCTTTGAATTCCATACCTTCTAAAGCCTAAACAAGCTATAGTATAGCATTTAGGTACTTTACTTAGCCATGAAATAATTCTAAAACTTAAACTATAGACGAAATTGAAGGTAGTATACCGTTACCTTAATCGCGTAGAGTATTTTGTCGCAATGCGTCTTTAATTTCAAGTTAAGATTGATGTTCTATCTTCAAAACAATAAAAATTTCTTAAAACTTCATAAGAGCTCTTTTACTATCGTGTATATTCTGGAAATAACGAAAAAACAGATGATTTTTCCTTTTATACTTGAAACATTTCAGTTTTAGTCATCTTTTGCATTTGTGTCCCTTTCTTCTGGCCTGACTTCTGACGCTCATATCTTTTTATCCAGATGTTGTATGAACAAACCGTCAAAAGTGTTAGAAACTAACTCCAAGACCTTCAATTTTTTATATTATATGTCCCAAAAAGACCTCATATAATACAAAGAATTAATTACTCAAAACGCTTTATTACAAGGCAAATCTTTAGTCGGTTTTTCCGCAACTTAAATCCGATTTTTCCCAAACATTATATTCAACATATAAAGGTCATATATGATCCTATTATGACTTTAAACTCACTTAAATCATTCTTAACATGTCATTAGAATGATATACCTCACTTTAGACATATGGGGTATTACAGGCGGGCTGCTTGGGCTCTCAACCTTCTGCTCTCCTTTCTGTCTGCTAGAAGTACTCCCTTATCCAGGTACTCAATGATCGGATGTTACCAGTCGCACAATGACCCACTGCATTAACCTCATGGCGTTTGACATCCGTATACGCTAACTCAATTGTGGAAACCGGGTTTTCTGCATTCATGTCTGTAGTGACCGCTAGACTGGCTAGGGCATCAGCCTCCGCGTTCTCTTCTCTCGGTATCTGATTGATCGTCCATCTTTAAAAATTATTCAAGCACTTTTCTACTTTGGCCAAGTACTCTTGCATGCGGGCGTCTTTGGTGGTGTAGGCCCCGGTTAATTGATTGACTACGAGCTGAGAATCGAAATTAAAACTGATCTCCCTGGTCCCCAATGTGTAAGCTAATTCTAGAGCTTGAATTACTGCTTCATATTCAGCTTTGTTTTTCGTCATCTGGGAGCAGCTGACAGCTTTCCTGAATACGGTCTTCGTTGGGGATTTGATCACTAAACCAAGCTGGGCCCCTTTTAGGTTCGAGGCGCCATCGGTGTGGATCACCCATTCTCAAGGGGCAATTCCCTCTATTATTTTGCGCTCTGTCTCAGCTCCGGGCATCAAGTCGATACTAAAGTTGGCGATGAAGTCCACAAGCACCTGTGACTTGATAGTCGTACGAGGTTGATAAATGATATCATACTCACCGAGGTCGACGAACCACTTTGCCAACCTGCCCAACAACTCGGGTTTGTGCAAAATAGTTCGCAAGGGGATGGAGGAAACCACGATAATGGTATGACTTTTAAAATATGGCCATAGCTTCCTCGCAGCCATGACTAAGGCGAGTGCGAGTTTCTCCAGGTGTTGATACCTAGTTTCTGCGTCTAAGAGAGACTTGCTGATGTAGTACACCGAGGAATGTACCCCCTTCTCCTCTCGTATGAAAACAGCGATGACGGAAACTTCAGACACTACCAGGTACAACAATAACGGTTCTCCCTCGCGTGGCTTAGTTAGCAACGGGGGATTTTCCAGATATTACTTCAGTTCCCGAAGCGCCTTACTACACTGCTTTGTCTATTCGAAACTTTTATTCTTCTTCAACAAATTGAAAAACAGGTGACACTTCTCTGATGACTGTGAGATGAACCGACTGAGTGCTGCAATTCAATCGTTTAGCCTTTTAACTTCGACTTCACTTTTAAGGACTTCTGGTATAGCCTTCGATTGCTTCGATCTTTACGCGGTTCACTTCTATTACCTTGTTGGAAACAATGGACCTGAGGAATATCCCGGAGGACACGCTGAAGGCACACTTCTTTGGATTGAGCTTCATTCTAAATTTTTCTAGGATATCGAACGCTATCTGCAGATGGCTGATGTGATTCTTGGCGAATTCTTTGACCAACATATCGTTTATGTAAACCTCCATGGTCTTACCAATCTGCTCCTTGAACATCAGGTTTACTAATCTCTAGTAAATTACTCATGCATTTTTCAATTGGTATTACCCTACAACAATAAGTCCCCCTATCCGTGATGAAAGAAGTCTTTTCTTGATCATCAGGGTTCATGAGGATCTGATTATATCCTGAATAAGCGTCCAGAAAACTTAAAGCGTCATGGCTTGCTTGATCGATGTTGGGTAGTGGGAAGGAATCCTTTAGGCATGTTTTGTTCAGATCTATGAAGTCGATGCACATCCTCCATTTCCCATTCTTCTTGGGGAATACCACTACATTGGATAACCAATCTGGATATCGCACCTCGCGAATGGAATCATTGTTTAGTAGCTTTTCGACCTCATCATGGACAGTCAGCCCCTTTTCACGACTGATCAGATGCTTCTTCTGCTTGATTGGCTTGAAGTTGAGGCCAACGTTCAAATTATGTGTGATGACGCCAGTCAATATCCTTGGCATACCGGTATTTTTCTAGGCAAAGGTGCTTGACCGAGCACACAGAAAGTTAGTGTATTCCCACTTAGCTTTCGCTAAGAGCTTGGCCCCCACATAGAATTTTGTATCTGGAGCCTTCTCGTTAAAGATCAACGGGTCAAGGTCATCACCTGTAGCTTTGGAAGGCTTGTCTTCCTCTTCCAGGTCAGAAGGCGTGATTTCCGGCTCTTGAGACCTGGCCGCTTCATGGACCCCTAACCTGAAAGGTACACTAGTGACCAGATCGAGGCCAAGCAATTTATCTAACATCTTCTTCTGATTTTTCGTCTTCTTTTTGGTGGCGTCTATTAGAGCATTTACATAATAGCTCTAGGACAATTATTTAAGGATTTAGTGAACTGTAGACGACACTGTGCGTACTTCGTGAATACAAGGCCTCCCGAGAATACTTATACGAGAGGTAGCATGTCATTACTTGGAAGGACGCCACCCAGGTTGCTCCCAGAAGGTGTACCTGAAGAAATATCTCTCATACAGACTTTTCACTGGAGCTGTTAAAGTTGGTTGTGGTGTATGGACTGTAAATTACCTAATCTTGCACCTCTATCTGGCAAACAACCTGCCAATGAATAATGTTGACTGCACTGCCAGGATCTGCCAACACACGCTTGACTTGAGTGTCGTACCTCAGTTTTACGTAAGTAAGTGGCTTCCGACTTAGGGTAACTCATTTGGAGTTAGAGTTTTGGAGTCACCACCTAATAAATTATTTAACTAGGCGTATTAGGTCACTTAAAAGTATTTCTAATTGAAGATAACTCCGGATTTATCTACTAGTCAGATATTCGGGTAAGTGCTCGAAATAACCTAGGAGGAAGGGTTCGGCACCTCCTAAGTTCCACTAAACATGGTTCCCGACCGATTTCTATATTAGGTTTAAATAAGCAATTATAGTGAAAAGGGACGAAAGTTGAATAAAATGGAAAAGAGATCAACAAGTTGAAGAGAGTTGAATGGGCTGATTCCTAAAGAACAAGCTCAATTCGAGGTGATGTGTGCAATTCCAGCCTAAAATATTCTCACCCTCAAAGAGGGCCAAGATATTAATAATATTTCAATATTAGTACATTTCTGCAACAGATCAAAATTAACTTTAGCGAGACAGTGCTCATAAATCTGTTCAGATAGTAATTTTGCAGAAATGATCTTAAATTGAACCATATTGCATGTATAACACAAAATTATAAATTTAACATAAGCTAACAAATTTAAAAATGTTACCATACTAGTTTTCTTATGCGATGAAATATAGGGGAAATAAATAGTATAAAAATTGTACGCCACTAAATGATGGCATTGCGACATTAATTGTCACATGTCGTTAACTTCAGTGGCAACTTTGATGTGAGATCGCGTTTGAAATAATTAGTTTAAAATAAGGAGGATATGTAGAATATCTATCTGTTATATATATATATATATATATATATATATATATATATATATATATATATATATATATATATATATATATGCACACATAAAGACATATCTATTGTAACACATAACATGTTGAGCAATTATTAACATAATAAACAAATAATAATAGTTAGAAAGTGTTACTATATATTTTAATGAGCAAAAAAAAAATATGAAGAACACATATAAAATGAGTGACATTTAGGCAACAAGTAAGTAATGTAGCAAACAATATAGATTTGAAAGAATAATTCATACATTTGAAATTGTGTAATTTTAGACACTTGACCTCCAAAGTCCAAAAATTCCTCACAAGTATTAGTTAACTTGGAGAAACTTAAAAATAAGTATAGCTTTTGTTTAAAACGTGTTAAGCTCTTGCTAATTTTAGCATTTGTAAAAATAGGCCAGTTTCAAAATTGAGTTTCAGTTTTAGCCACTTTTGACAAAATAAAAGTACTGTTACGTTGCAAAAGTCTCATGTTTGGGTTGATTTTCAATTACAACCACTTCTAAAAGAATGAGATATACTGTTACGTTTCTAGAACATAGATTTTATAGAAAACAGTCCAGTTTTCAAATTGTCTTGCATTTCTAGCATGTTTAGAAAATATTTTAGCTTCCAGCATACCGGAGTTACACAAATAGCCTAAAATACTTTCAAATTTCAATTTTAACTCTGTTAAATACTGCTGCCATTTCCCAAAAATATAGTCTAGCATAAATAGTCTATTTTCAACCTGTATGACGATTTAGCCCTTAACACATAAAACAAAGAGAACGTCACCACTGCACATAGCATCAAACTGCATATAATACCTTGTCTTAAGTGTCTTATGGTACTTAATTAATACAAATCAAGTAAATCCTAACAAATACAAATTTAAATATTCCACTTTCTAATTACAAATCAAATAGCAAAATAAGAAAAGAGGAGAAGAGAGGTCTTTGTCCTCGTTTGATTCACAAGTTTTCTCAAACCAGATATGAACTTCTTCCAAGCTTTATGATAGACCCAGAAAAAAAGCAATGCTTTCGGGCTACCTCTAACTCATTCGGACACCTGCAATGTTAACTAACAAGGAGGTATAGCTCCTTTGGCTATCCCTAATTAATTTCAAGTCCCTGCAAAAGAATTAGTAGTGGCCTAAAGCAGCCCGCACAATTTCACACTCAACAACATTTTGTTTAACCAACAGAAGCTTCAACAAGATACTACCAAGGGCCATGCAATCAATTTTAAGATGCATACCTTCAGAGCTTTGAAACAACAGAAAACAAGTAAGTTAAGATGGGTTCCAGGCAGTAGGCAGTAAACAATAGCAAGTATAAGCAGATTTTTGCCTCAGTCTATTATCAGGCGAAGAAAATACTTCAAAGGACAGTACTTAAGAGATGTAAAGATGCGAGTATAACATGTTTTCAAAGAAGAGAAAAAGCTGTGGATTTTCAGTCTATAAGAGAAATCTTAAGTATACTGAAGGTGTATGAGAGGTAGATGAGAAGAGAGAATCTCCTTGAGGGTGTAAGAGTGTATTTAGAAATGTTGTCCGGTCCCCTTTAGTCTTCATAAAATAAGGTATTTATGGTGTTGGGAGGACGTCTTGACAGTTTGAATATTAAGTAAGAATGAATATTTCTATCCTATAATTAAGGTGCAGGAAAATACCAATTCCACATAAGGCAAATATGTATTTTTAGGCTGTCAAATTTGAAGGAAAATATACTCTCCTAATAGCTATGCTGTGATTTGGGAAATATCTAGAGAGAAAATTAACTATATGATTAGCTAAAATTAAGAAATTTGAATTGTATAGTAATCTGTAAAAGGAAGGAAATGTCCTCGATTTTGCATTCGAACTAGAAAAACAACAGTAACACTAATTCTTTTTTCTTTGGAATATTCTGAATACCTTACTCAAAAAATATGCAAGCGTACCAACTGAACATAATCTTCTAGTTCTAGTTATGATAGCTATAGCGAGGCATAATACCAGTGTACAATTTCAATAAGGCAACATCAAATTCCAAATAATCGGATTCTTTTAACTCGATGTTGTACTAATTCATACTAGATTTCAAGTAAATAACCATATCAAATGCCTTCTAAGCTGTCGAGCTGTTGGCTTAAATTTAAGTAACAATAACATAGGATTCCTAGGCAAATTTATCATTTACTAGTGTCCCGTAAAATAAAATTCGTCATAGGCCGTACCATAAACATGGATTGCAATTGCAAATACCATATCTCTTTTCATGATTAAGCAAGCATAAGAAATGGAAAAATAACAAAAAAAAAAAAAAATGGAAGGTATTACCCGGTTTTGGTGTCGGGTCGAGTCAGGGATGTGAAATTTGGGTCGGGTTAGTCCCCTTTTTGCTGTGGTTCGTTTTAAGTTTCAATTTTCTTGCCTTGTTTTCGTGTGTACATTGAATATTTCCTTGATTCCCGTTTTGTTTCACTCGGATTTGAAGGGATTTCAATCTAGATTGCTTGTTTCCATTTCAGTTTCGTTGCTAGAGATGAGAAGGAAGAGATTTGTTTCCTTTTTCATGGGAAAACGTCAGAGAGGAGAGAGAAGGACGCGGTGGGAGGCGTTAATGGCGGACTGATGGTGGTTCCTTGGTATGACTTGAAAGAGAAGAAAGGGGGAGAGAGAGTGTGATGGGGGGTCGGCTGGTGTGGTTGAGAGGGAAGGGGGGAAAACGTTTAGGGTTTTGGGGAATGAGGGGTGAGGTGTAATTATCAAAGTGTACAATTTAATTTTAGCCTTTGGATTTAAAAGATGTGGGGCTCAGATCCGGCCACGTAGGCACGCGTGTGTATGGATGTATATGTGTTGGCTGATATGTGAAGATACAACTCATTAATTATGCTTTAGATAGTCATACCACACGCTTAATTAAGTTGTACCTACACTAGGAGTGTGTTTTAGTGAGGTGTAGGCTTAGATGGCGTATATGTGGTGTACATGTGGATAAAAGATGATGAAAGGGACTAGATGAAGCGTAAAAGAAACGATCTTTTATAAAATAATAAATTTGGCTAGTATTTGATTAAAATATTAATAAATATAAATAATTAGTATAAAATAGGGAAACTTGTAAATTATAATAAATAAGTGTATTTAATAAAAAATAAATATAGATAAGCTCGAATAATACTAATTAAATATAAATAGCCACATATAATTATTAAATGATGTCGTAATGCATTAAATTGCACAAATAGCATACGTATTTTGGAAAACAGCCTAAATGATGCAATTACGTAATATAGTCACAATTAAGTAAAGATAATATATAAATAGAGGAATAATAGTAGTATTACGCACGTAAATGCATGCCATCTAATGCAATTTTATTTGAAAAATTACTATTATCAATTTTAATTAAATATAGCCAAATTGTGAAAAGCGGAGGGACAAAATTGGATGTCAACATCGAGCATCATGTACCTGCAAGGTGATTACCAAAGCATCATAGTGAGGGTGATGAACTCGTCGCGAATTCTTATCATTAAACTCGATTGTGTTGATATGTGGCTTCTTGGCTATCTCCTGGTGAGCCTCGCAGAGCATGATGGCTATTATCCTGATGCTTCGAACCCCAGGCCTCCGGAAGATGGTATTGACAAACTTTTGGACAGCCAGCTTTGCTCCATGAGGGGCATGATAAGGCGCGGTACACTGATAAGACATTAACCATGATGACAGATAATAGGGTTTTGATCTTAGATAGTTGTTCACAGTTTCAGTCGTATTGACTGAGTTTTGAATTGTCTGTCGGATCGCGTTATCAGTATTTCGTATGGCGTGATTGCCGCTGCTTGACATGATCCGCCTCTTCCTCCGTAGAATACCTGTAATTGCCTAGGCCCCATGGTGGGCACTGATATTTGGTGATATATGCCTATATTTCCTTGCATTTGTAGTATTTTATTCGTTCTTTTTATGTTATACTTATGGTTTTGCACTCATTTTTCATAATATTGCTTGTAGGGCTTGAACAAGTATAAACAACGTAAGAATAGATAAAATCAAGCAAGAAATAATCATTCGACGAGAGAAGTTGATGAACTTAGCAAAAGGTGAAATAGGATGTTACAAGACATGGTTATGGTGCAAGTTGTGAATATGTCACAGCTTCAGACTATGGAAGGCTGTTTCGTAGGCGACGCCTTCAGCACAACCTTCACCATCAAGGGCAGTTTAGCATGCGGCGCCAAGAGAAAGCATTTGTAGATTTGGGCACCACTGTTTTGTCAAGGCTGTACCAAAGGCGACGCCTTCAGAACAGCATGAAGCCTGGCGACCCAAACTTTTCCAGCTTAGTCTAGGAGTTGGTTTAACTTAGTCTAGTACTTTGTAAACACTATAAATACATCATAACTTAGTCTTTTAAGGGGGTTGGACGTGGACGAGAGCAAGGAGCCCTAGATGTCTTCTCAACAAAGTGTTTCTCTCTTTATCTTATCCTTCTTCTTATTTCTATAGTTTGTTCGTTCTAGAGTTAAGGCAATTACATAAAGGTTGATGTTTGAAAATTGATTTCTATCTATTGATTTACCATTATGGATTGTTTATTCTTTCTTGAGCATAATTGTTTGGTTATTAAGACCCGATAATTGAACACTATCTACGGTTCATAAGTTGAACTCGACAGAGGGAATTTATGAATACACATAAGAAAGAATAATGCTTGATTGTGAACCTGGGCATCAAAGAATCGATTTGCGGGTAGGGTAGGCGTATACCTATTTCCGTTGCTTAGCTATATACAGAGTTCTTTAATACATGCACGTGATTTAATTTCATAGAAATATAGGCGTTCAAGTAGCTTAAATAGAGTTGTGAAGAATCGAAAGGTTTTCACGAATATATTTAACCTGTTAGTTAGCAATCTAGGAAATTAAGAAGTAGAATCAACTGAAAATCTCAACTGAATTGTTTGTCGCTATGACTCTGGACCGTTCGTTATTTATTGATAACAAAACTTAATTTTCTCTCGAATACTTGACTTCATTTACTTGGTTTTTAATTATTGCTTGCTTTAGATAGTAAAATCAGAACCACTACTGAAAAACATTCTTGAATAGTTATAGGAATTGTTTGCTAGGATACAGTCATTAACACTAGCCCTCGTGGGAACAATGCTCAATCTTACCACTTTATTACTTTTCGACCATATATACTTGCGTGTGCATTTGGGAGCAACCGACACCAAAGTGTTTATGTCTAAAATCGGTTGCCTAGGTTAAACAATTAATTAAGAATGAGGTTACAAGCAATACAGTAAATACAATGGAAAAGTAAATAAATAAAAGAGAAATAATGAACAAGAAAAGTAGAGTAGTCTTATTCCTTGAGAATAGTTGGATTCTGTGGCGAATCACGATGATGTATAATACAATATAAGGAGGGGTATTTACAGCAGTAGATACCATATCCTAAGTAAGGTAAAATACAAAAACTAATAAGGCTATAGGCCTATAACTCAAGGTGGTGGTATATACGAAATCCTAACTAGAAGACTGTAACCCTAAGACGACAGGATGTATGCCCTTCATCCTACGCCCGTACCGCCTGAACGGTCGTAATTCGTAGAACAGACGTGTATCCTTTGTGCCCGGTGACTTGTAAGATAATCCTAGTCTCGGTAGCTGAACTCGTATTCTAGTAATAGTAGGCAGCATATTTTTGTCCACACATCTATACAACAAAAAAAATATTACAATTAAAAAATTAAAAAAGAGTGAATAATAATCAATGCATAAGTTGATGATTGCATTAATAAAATACACGAAAAGAATAAATTATAGAACTATTAGTACTTTACTAATAAATATGAGAACTCAGAGTTAATATATTACACAATAAAAAATAAAATTTTAATGTATGACGTACTAGAAAAAATATTAAGAATAGCATTATATTTTATATAAATCTAAAATATTATCTATTTATTATAAATAAATTTTAAATGATAATCTAGAATATATTTCATCATATAGACAGGCTCACATGGTGGGCTAGGGTGCACTGTCATTCGCCAGCTTGGCCAAAATTTCAATATTTTTGTGTTGATTTCTTTGAAAGTAGACATATGTCTTAAGGTGGAACCCATAGAATAAAATTATTTTAGGGTGCATAGATCGAGTACGCCTGCCATACTTGTATCTTGTTCTTATTTCCGACACATTTTGAACTCCTCAGTTCTTTTCTTTATTTCATTTTATTTTTATTTTTATTCTTACCTTATAAATAGTGGTACCCATACCTTTCTGTTTCTGGGTCCGCTTCTGTTTCATCGATGATAACTATAACTCAAAAATTTGTATACATAATAGATAATAATGATGAACATACTTTGTGGTAAATTCATAATTAAACATATTGATAATAATAATAAACTTAAATTACAACTATAAGTTATATATTATTTAAATTATAGATAGAATATTTTGATTAAAAAACTATATATAAAAATTGTGCTGCTGCTGCTGCTGCTGCTGCTGCTGCTGCTGCTGCTGCTGCTGCTGCTGCTGCTGCTGCTGCTACTCCTACTACTACTACTACTACTGGCAGCAGCAGCAGCAGCAGCTGCTGCTGCTGCTGCTTCTACTACTACTACTACTACTACAGATTTTAAGGAGGGTTTTGCCATTTTAAGAGTTTGCAAGAAAAGACACTGATGGACTCTCAAATTCCGGCAATGAGACGCCAAAACGCCGTGGTAGAACATCGATCTAGGTGGTAAGAAAGAGAATTTAAGAGCATCGAAAAATAGAGGATACTCTTCTTCAAAGCGCAGTAAGAAAATTTCTCTTCTTCTTCGAAAAATAGAGGATGATGCTAACATATACCCTCGCATTAATATGATTGAATTTTTAGTTTAAGGTCAAACACGAATAAATATTTACCCACCCCAGTTACATTGGCAGTTCATGTTCAAACCACCCACCCCTTTATGGAATTAGTTATCGATGGTGATGCTAAATTTTCTTTGACTTGCGCGATCGCGAGCCACTTGATTTGACCGCGTTGAAAGATTTGATTCGCAATCGAGTGCTGGTCTTATAAATAGACAGTGAACACGCGCTGAAAACTATTTAGTGGCTTGGTTGAGCTCGTAGAAGCTATTTTTAAATTGAAAATAGATCCGCAACATGGAGGTAACACTTTCCTATTAGTGTTGACTGACTATTAAGGAATGAGAACTAATAATTCTAGGAATTTTCTTGAATCTTGTTAGGGAAGTTGGCAGCGCCAGGCCTCCCCTAAGGCAGCTAAATCAGCTTCTAGGCCCCACTTAGTGGAGGGCCCCCATTTTGTATTATAGTTATATATTAGTATATATCATAAAAGAAAAAAAAAAACTAGAGTAAAAAGTTGCTGACGCAGGTGGCTTAAAGAGGACAAAAGCTTTTTGATTGATGGGGGCCCCGTTTATGGACCTCCATTGTGTGTGTAGTCATATAGAGTTTTAGCATAGGAAAAAAAGAATGACTGATTGGGCAATTGGCATTACTAGTTGACGGTTAGGACTTAGGAGTTAGCTTTTCTCTCTTTTTTTTTTTTTTTTTTTTCCTTTTTCGTTAATTGTTTGTGGGAATAGGAAAAGTTCTTGTTAAAACAAAGAAGACCTCTCACATCTCCTTCTTATTCCTATTGATAAGAAAATTTCACTCCTCAACACCTCTCAATTCTCATAGAAAAGAATACTTATGCGATATATTATTTTTGAACTATTCTTCAATTAAAGTCTCCAGTTTGCAATAGCTAAATCAAGTATTATTGTGGAGTTTTAGTGTATTAATTTGGAAAATAGTGGAGAATTTTCTTACAACAAGCATACTTGAGCAAAAAATATAATTTGATATCAAGCTATTTATCCTTGAACCAAGTTCTATCTTTCTATCTTTTTATAATTTTATCATCTAAAATTTAATATTATTGCTATTATTATTTCGTACTTATATAGTGCATTTTTAGATTATTTACAAGAAGATAAGTATGTCAAATAGAAAATATGAATGTGGTTATGAAAAACTCAAGAAAAAAAGAAGAATTGAGAATTTAATAAAGTCCCAAAAAGGTGTTCTTGATAAATTTTTATTAAATAAGAAAAATCTTGAGTTAGAAAATTTGGAAGAATGTTCTTTAGATGAGCAAGTTACTAATTCGATTGAGTTAGATAATTGTGAAAATAATGACATTCAAGAAGAAGAACAAGTAAGTGACAAGTCGGATATAGATCCTCATGAAAATCAAGAGCTTATTGACTAATATAGATACAAAGTTGAGAGATCTACTAGTAGAAAAGGGACTGATTAGAATTATTGGCACAATTTTTCCGTATGATAATTTTTCTAGATATTTTTCTACTACACATTATATTAAAAAATTAGCAAATGGTGAAAGACATGATAGAAGATGGTTAGTTTATTCTAAAGACTTAGACAAAGTATTTTGTTTTTGTTGTAAGTTGTTTAGTTCAACTTCTGGTACTTGTAATGGTAAACTAGCTAGTTAAAGAAGTAATGACTGGAGAAATATTAGTACTAAGCTTAAAACTCATGAAACAACAAATGAACATATTATCAATATGGCTCCATTGACTGATTTAGAAATCAGACTGAAAAAAACTAAAACAATTGATAAAGATGTTTAGGAAAATATTAATAGAGATAGAGAGCATTGAGAAAAATGTATTGTCAAGAATTATTACCGTGATCAAAACTCTTGGTAAAAAAAATTTAGCGTTTAGAAGGAAAAATGAAAAGATACATCAAGAGAACAATGGAAATTTTTTAAGTTTAGTTGAAATGATTGCAGAATTTGATCCCGTTATGCAGGAACATGTTCGTCGAATTAAGCATGATGAGATTTATAGTCATTATCTTGGGCATAGAATACAAAATGAATTAATAAACTTATTGGCAAGTGAAATTAGAAATAAAATTATAGAAAAGATTGTAGAAGCAAAGTATTTCTCCATTATACTTGATTGCACTCCAAATACAAGTCATCAAGAACAAATATCTTTTGTATTGCAGTGTGTGGATATTTCAGCAAGTCCAATAAAAATTAATGAATATTTTTTAGAATTTTTAAAAGTGGATGATACAAGTGGAAAAGGTCTATTTTTTTTTTTAACGAATATCACTAAGCTTTTAGCTTAGTGACAAATTTTATTAATAATAATGAAAATCCAAAAACAAGGTCTTTACAACTAATAAATAAAACAACGACATGTAGAGATTAAATAATGTAACACTAGCACTTTCCTATATACTTGTAATTGAATCACATTTCCCCAATTGGGTTGAGCATTATAAAATGCTAATACCACCAATTTAGAGTTATGTTTTTCAAATACAAAGCATTTAACAATCATTGTGCTAGTTAGTACTAATAAACATTACAAGTAACATGTGTAATGTTTACTATACTCAGCTTGTAATATACTTCAACTTGTGCAGCAACGTGTATCAACTTCATAACCTCTTTGGGAATGAAACACGTGAAGGACCCACGAGACTCAATCCCCAATGCGTCCTGCAATCCCACCCTACTCATGAGATTAAAGGTGTACAAAGCTGCTACCAACGAAGGATGAAATGAAGACTCCTTGGCATCTTCAGTTGATGACATCCAGGCCAATCGAAGATGAGTGATGATGCCCCGGTGGTCCACCCTCAAAATAGTCATAGAGCACAGGTGCTCCATCGGCCAAAAAGCCCAAGGAGCAAGAGTCCCCAGAATCAGCTCAACTGGTACAGGAAGTACCTGATCACAACTAGAAATAACATCAAACAAGAGCCAAAAACAATTGAGACGTGAAAACAATAAAATTAGTTTTCCTTGTAGCACCCAATGACATGAATAAACTGGACCAAAAGAACTGGTCCAACATTGCACAAAAGCTTCAACGCTACACCATAATCATAGTGTAACAAATAAGCCAAGGCACGATGTTTACCAAATACCCATCCATGTACGCAACACCATAAAACCAAGGTGCAACGACGACAAACAAGAGCTCCTTCGTCGCGTCACCCCAATAAAAACTAGAACAAATCAGGTTCAAGCTACGATGACGTACACCACTGCATCCAAATTGGGATTTATTCCCAGGCCAAACAAAGTGCAAGGTAATGTGCACACAAATCCACATTGAACACAGTATATCACATTGCATAAAAAGAGAAGATCCCAGTGCGAACATTGAACAACACTGCCTCCAAACGGTAACAATAAGCTGCAGCTCCCATTGTATAATCAAAACTGAAGCAGCGTAAACCCAGGCTCCATAATTGTCCAAAAAACGTACAGAGTTCCAAGGAGCCCAAACCAAATTGACGAAGCCATAAGTAATGCTGGAATCAAAGCAAACAACTGACGCAAACACCTTGTACAACCTGCACAAAAAGCAAAATTTGTTAGTTAAACATGTGACCCCTTCCTCCTCACGACCTTGTATCTCCTTGCTCCACATTCTTAAGACAACAAACTCCTCAAGTTGATCCGCTTGCACCATGTTTCAATAATTTTGCCCTATACGTGGGTAATTGCGCCTTGTCCCAATTCACAATCCTCCTCCCAGTAACCCCCAATTCTGTAAAGCTAACGAACTCTACTTTATCGAGCTCATACGCCAAATTAGCCAAGTAATCTACCAACCTACTCCCCTCACGAAGAACATGAACAAAACTAAAAATACCTCTACTTCGCAACTCCACAATGTCATCAATAATTTCAGCTACGCTCCAAGCGACATCCCAAACACCATCAATAATATTTTTGAGGAGCAGCGAGTCCGTTTCAATGATGATAGGTGAGACGACGTTTTCCACGCAATACCTCATAGCCTCTCGAATAGCATAAGCCTCCACCCTCACATTCGAACCCTCGCCAATCAACTGAGCCTTAGCATATACCAAATTTCCTTCATGGTTGCGCAAACAAAACCCAAAAGAACTCAACCCAGGATTACCTCTACTCGCTCCATCCGTATTGCATTTAATAGACCCCATGTCAGGCTGCCTCCAACATACTTTGATATATTTGAAACGCGGCCTAAAGTCTTCAAGAAACTTAACTAACAATGGCCATTCTTGAGGAGCAGACTGCATACCTGGAAAACGAACCACCAAAAATTTATGCAAGTTCCAATTTACCTCGTGTACAACACGCTGAAAAGAAACTCTTCCACCATGCGCCAATGTGTTGCGCCTTTTCCATAGTTCCAAAAAAACAAATACTGGAATAGCTCGACAAAGTACTCTAAGTCGTAGACGATGTCTACACTGCCAAAACTTGTTAATTACCTGTAGAAACCTCCAATCTTGGATCACAAACCCCATCGCATTTGCATAGTACGACCACACATTTTTTGCCATAGAACTCGTAATAAAAACATGATCACGAGTTTCCTCTTTTGGATGCTGACAACACCAACAACGGGATGGGATATTAAAACCAATATGCTTCAATTCATCATCCAATGGGAGCTTATGTTTCCACGCACGCCATAACACAAATGCAACCTTAAAGGGAACACCCTTCAACCACATGAGCTTGTAAACATCATTTATAGTACCCTTACCTCTCAAGTAATGATATGCACTGCTCACTGTAAATTTCCCATTGGAATTAAGTTCCCACGAAGCCTTATCCCTTGGTAGCAAGACATTCCCAGGCTGAATATTATCAATAACATGCTGCGCCAATACATCAGGTAGTGCCTCAAACAACAACTGCTGATTCAACCCATTTGCATTGTAGAAATCCTTCACCACATTCAATTCTTCTTTTATGTAAAACCTGCGAGGTACAACAAAATACAGCGTGCCTAAACGCAACCAATTATCATACCAAAAATGTGAGAATCCTTGTTTTACATGCCAAATAATCACATAATCAACCATTTCCCTGACACGTAACATTTTTTTCCAAATAGGAGAGCCATTAGTATACGGCACAATAGAGTAATGCAATTTCTTGCAATACTTATTAGCCATAAAAGTACCCCAAAGAGACATTTTAGTCCTAAAGTTCCACCATAATTTAGCAAATAGTGCATTCGCAACATCATACAAGGACATAAATCCAACACCTCCCTCAGCTGGGGGTTTACACAAAGTAGCCCATGAAGCCCAATGCCTCCTTGAATGCTCCTCAGAATTATTCCAGAAAAAATTAGCAAATATTTTATGAACTTGATCAATAACACTATCTGGAGGATTGGTTGCAGACAAAAGATGAATAGGCATACTTTGTAGGACATGCATAATTAAAACAGCCCTACCTCCATAAGACAACATCTTTGACTTCCAGGATTGCAACTTCTTAGTAATCTTTGACACCAGATCATCGAACTGAGCCTTATTTATTCTTTTGTGTGTAACAGGACACCCTAAATAAGTAAAAGGAAAAGTACCTCTTTGAATTTGAGAAATATACTCCACCCTATCAACAATGTCCTGCCGCACCTTGTGATACAAATAGACAACACTCTTTTCTTTGTTAATCCTCTGGCCACTGGCACCCTCATAAGCATCCAACACCTCCATAATCAGCCGCAGGGAGGTAGTATCTGCTGAAGAAAATAAAATAATATCATCTGCATATGCTAAGTGATTGATAGGAGGACTCCACTTAGGCATAGCAAATTCTTTAAACATAGCATTTTGGTGTAAAGCATTCAGGGCCCTGGACAACACCTTAGCTGAGAGAATAAATAAAGTAGGAGACAAATGGTCCCCTTGCTTCAAACCCCTGGAAGAATTAAAAAAATCATGCGGCTGGCCATTAAAAAGAATAGAATACCAATTGTTAGATAAAAGCCTCCAAACCATATCAATGCATATTTCATCAAATTCCATCTTCCTAAGAACTTTAGACAAGAACAGCCAGGACACCCGATCATAGGCCTTCATCATGTCAAGTTTGATGACAACATTGGCCTCTTTGGCTCTTTTTCTAATATCAGCAATAATCTCCTGAGCCAGCAGCACATTCTCAACAATACTCCTTCCCCTAACAAAACCAGCCTGCGTAGGAGATATCAAATCAGGTAACAAATCAACTAACCTGTCGTGTAAGACCCTGGAAATCACTTTGTTTGAGAAATTACTCAAACTAATAGGCCGGAGATCAGAAAAAGTAGCAACATTAGGCTTCTTGGGGAGGAGCACTAAATTTGTATGAGATACAAATCTAGGAATTTCATGTCCCACAAAGAAAGCCTGCACCATACTAGTAAGATCAGCAGCTATGACATCCCAACAGACTTGATAAAACCTCCCTGTAAAGCCATCAGGACCTGAAGCACTGTCACCATTCAGGCCAAAAGCTGCATTCTTTACCTCCTCCATAGAAGGAATTTCTTCAATAGCAAGATTCTGCTCAGCACGAACCATTTCAGGGACATGTAATAGCAAATCAAAATTCAAATCCTGACCATCATTAGCAAATTGTTGTTGAAAAAACCCCACAGCTTCAGCAGCCATATCTTCTTCAGCATTAAGCCAGTTTCCAAACCTATCCTGGATTCTATGAATTTTGAGCTTCTTCCTCCTACCTTGTACCTGAGCATGAAAAAACTTAGTGTTTCTATCACCATCTTTGAACCACTGGAAACCTGCTTTTTGTTTCCAAAATTCTTCTTCAAAATGCAACACCCTTTTCAATTCAGCTTCAACTTTCTTCAATTGCTCTCTATGATATGCATCAGGTGCCTCCTCAAGCTTAAGCTCATGAGCTTTAATAATATCTTCAAGAGAAGAAATTTTCTGAAAAATATTACCAAGGTAGACTTGCTCCATCTTGACAAAGCCTGTTTCACTTTCTTCAGCTTCCTGTGGAAAATAATGAATGGATCCCCTACACAATCACAAACCCAATTATCCTTCACAACTTGCAAAAAAGAGTCATTCGCAACCCAAAAATTAAGAAACCTGAAGGATTTAATAATATTAGCCGAATCAGTAGAGCATTTAATCAGCAAAGGAGAGTGATCAGATCCAGTCCTAGCAAGGTGTTCAATGTCAATCTTAGGAAAGATTTCCATGAACTCCTGATTAGCAAAACATCTATCAAGCCTCTTCAACATAAACTGGTTCTCAATTCTTCCATTCCACCAAGTATAAATAGAGCCAGAATAGCCTAAGTCAGTCAGCCCACAAGCTGCAATGGTAGCAGCAAAGTCATCAACTTCTGGAGTTAAAATAGGAAGACCCCCATATTTTTCTTCTTCAGAAAGGATGACATTAAAGTCACCTCCAATCAGCCACGGCTTCACCATAGTAGAAGACAAGAATTGCAAAGAATCCCACAATTCCAATCTTTCAGCCCTGTCACATTTAGCATAAACCAAAGTAATAAAGAATTCCTGATTTTGGACGATATGGTGCAGCTTCAATGTCAATTGTTGCTCCTGATCATCCACCACAGTCACACCATAATCATCCCCAATAAAATCCCAAATCTTTCCATTTACATTTGTAAAAGACCAATGCATTCCCAATCTCATACCATAATATTGGACTCTACAGGGGTCCTGAAAAGGTTCAAGCAACCCTATAAAATCAAAATGATGATGTCTGTGCAAAGTATTCAACCTTGTGAACGCCTCCTGCGTATTAACTGAGCGAATATTCCAAATCAAAGCTTTATTCATCATTAAACTTTTGATTTAGAACTCCGAACTGGTTGTATCCTAGCAATTGGGCCAGGGTCTTTTTTATTACGTCTGACAGGTTTTTTTGGTACATCTCTAGGTGACAAATCACCTTCCCTGGCCATGTGTATGAAATTGTGGGCTGTTGATTCCTCCTCCTCATCATCAATATCAGCTGCATCTCCCACATCATCGTGAACAACAAGCTGCTTAATAGGTGAATGTCGCTCTTGCCGTTGCAGAATATCTTTACCATCACTGAGTTCTACAGATTTTAGCAAAATTTTTCTTCCTCAGTAAAATTTTCCTTTGAAATCTCCTTGGACAAGCTCTCATCATAATGCAAATTTGAACCAGTATTCAAAATATTCAATTGAGACGGGACAGATTTGTCTGAGGTATTTAGAGGCACATGTTCTTCAATTGGAACGGGATTATCGAGCTCACTGTAATGTATATCAATTCCCTTACACGCTGCATTGGTTCGCTCAGTCATCAATTTTAGTGTAGACAATGGAATTAATTCTTCTTTACACATAGGGAATAATCCACCTGCTCTATTTAATAATGCCTGCACGTCTGCATTAATTACCTTGTAACCCACAGCACTCTAACTCAACGCCTCATTATGAATTGTAGTAACTTCATCATTAATAACCTGTAAAGAAGAACCCCCAGCTTTGGATAAACAATCACGCTTGTCTGCATTAAATTCAGGTAAACCCAAAGCTGCATACCCACTTGATTTCAGAGCTCCTTCAGCTTTAATATCTACTGCAGTCAATTGCGTTAAACCCCCAGCTTTAATACCTGCACTTACTCTATTCCTTGGTAAATTAGGCGTGTGCATTAACTCCTTGTCCAATACTAAATTGGTTTCCTGCATGCCTTGGGAGATATGCAAACCCAAAGCTTTATGCTCAGCTACAACACTCTTTAGTTTTAAATCCGGCACCTGAACATGCTCCTCATTAAATTCACCACTCGCTCCAACAAAGTTGTCTCCCCCAGCTTTAATTAGATTACCAGAATTAAAAGCGTCAAAATTCAACGCCTTTAATTGTAATTCATTAAATTTTGCAGCTGCATTAATTGCGCCTCTATCCTCTTGAAAATCTTGACGTGGACCACGTGAATCTCCACCAATTAAATTCACCCCAGAATCCTTAACTTGAGCAGCCATTTCATTACTCAAGCCCATGCAAACTTTGTCTGCAACGTGAGAACTCCCAGCTTTAAAGCAACCATCAGCAACCTTCACTCCACCATTATCATTAACCAAACCTCGACCCTCAGCTGTAACTGCATCCTCAATAATAAATACACCTCGAGAACATAGGAAATCTTTGTCAAGAGTCCCAGCTCCCCCAGCTTTAATATTTCTGTCCACTACGTGCACCACAGAATCATTAACCTGCCCCCTATCTTTTGTGCTTGCAACTAAATTACCTAACTCCTTATCATTCTTTTTTCCTGTTTGGTTATCAACAGATTGAGCATCCAACTTTTCAACAATTTGTACGACAGCGTCATCTTCAACTTGCAATGCTGCAAACGCATTAGAATTACTTTGGAAAACTTGTGCACGATCCTCTTGCTTTTGAACAACTACTCCTTTCTTTTTGTTCACAACCTGCCACTCACGAGTAGGATTAATCCTCCTCACAACACCTTGATTCCTTGTCTGCTTCCCTTCAAGTATTTCATTCGCTTTTGTGTTGCTAGGGCCTGCCTCCCCAACAACTTTCCCACTCGTCAACACCCTAGAAACTGGAGGTAGAGTACCATTATCTTCTTGCCTTGGCACTTGATCATCCCTTTCCTTGTAGAGGTCTGGGTGTAAAACACGACACTCATTGTCATCATGCCCTTGTAAACAACAAGAGGAGCAGTATTTGGGCAAATAATCATACATAATTTTTATGCACTTAGAGTGTTTAATGCTTGCATCATCATCAACTTCTACAATATCAATTTCATGTGGCAAATCTCCCATTAAATCAATCTCTACCTTGACTCGTGCACAACGTGGCCGAGTATGGTTAGTTGTTGCTGCATCCAAATGCAAAGGTTTGCCAACTGCGAGAGCTAACGAGAAGATGCACTCTTTGACGAAAAAATTAGGAGGAAGGTTGGGCAAGGAAATCCACCCCACTGCTATGGACGTTTCTTTTCTCGCATCACACCAAGGATCCCATTTCAAAGTGTGCATTAAAAAAGAACTACGACCAATGTTTAACCAATGTCCCTTTGAGAGTAAATTAACGTAATCTTCAAACAAGGAGCACCTAATCAAGATACTACGATAATCCAAAGAACCAATGACGCAATGTCCTTTAATCTCACATTATGTGGGAATAACTTTACGTAAATCATTCAACTCCGGGGAACCATCCGTAAATTTACCAATAATGCCGTAAAGGAGCTTAGTTGACGATATGGACTGCTGGATCTCTTTTTTATTCCAAAACATGGTAGGTCTACCATTAACTTTTTGAGGGTGTTTAACGGGTAAAGTGGGAACTGGACCAGCTTGAATAGTGACGTTAGGGGATGGTGGCACCACCACGGCAGCGTAGGAGGCTGTGGAGGGGATGGGGGGAGGCTGAGCAACCCCAGTGGGGGGCTGCCCAGTAGCCTGCTCGGCCATGGGAGGCATCAAGAGAAAGCTACGCGAAGTCGCTTTTGGAATCGCCAAAAATCGCCAGTTCCTTAGAGAGAAAAGCCAAAAAATTCAAAAAATTCAAAAAAAAAAAAAAAATTATAGAAAGTATTATAGATGAGATAAAAAAATATTTGTCTTGATATTGATAATTTAAGAGGACAAGGATATGATAATGGGTCCAACATGAAGGGAAAACATCAAGGAGTGCAAAAAAGATTTCTTGATATAAATCCTAGATCATTTTATACGCCATGTGGTTGTCATAACCTAAATTTGGTACTTTGTGATATGGCTAATTCTTGTACGAAAGCTATATCATTCTTATGAAGGGTACAACCTATATATTCACTATTTTCATCTTCTACTAAGCGATCGAAAGTATTAAAGGATAGTGTACCCAATCTAACTGTTAAATCATTGTCACAAACTCGTTGGGAAAGTCGTATTGAAAGTTTCAAAGCAATAAGATTTCAAACTCCACAAATAAGAGATGCTTTATTGAAATTAGTAGAAATTAGCGATGACCCAAAAACTAAAAGTGAAGCTAATTGCTTAGCAACATATGAACTTGAAAATTTTGAATTTTTATTGGGTATGACTATTTGGTATGATATATTATTTGCTGTTAATTCAGTTAGAAAAAGTTTGCAGTAAAAAAACATGCATATTGTTGTTGCCATAGATTAATTAAAAGGTTTGGTTTCTTTCTTTAACAAATATAGAGAAGAAGGATTTGCAACTGCTATGATATCTGCTAAGGAAATTTCTTTTGAAATGAATATCGAACCTGAATTTCGTAAAAAACGTGTGATATATAGGAAAAAATATTTTGATGAGAATGTTGATAACGAAATCTCAAAGTCTCCGAAGAGTCCTTTAGATTTGATTACTTTTCATACATAGTAGACAAGGCTATTTTTTCACTTCAAAATAGATTTGAACAATTCGAAGCATATGAAAATATTTTTGGTTTTTTATTTAGCGGTAAAAAGCTGAGATCACTAGATGATGTATATTTGAAAGAACATTGCCTTAATATGGAACGTTCCTTAAAGCATAATAATCAATCTGATATTGATGGTTTAGATTTATTTTCTGAATTGAAAGTGTTAAGGGAAGTAGTACAAATAGAAGATAACACTTTAAACGACATACTCAATCAAATGAAAAGACTTGATTCTTTTCCAAATGCATATATTGCTTATTGAATAATGTTAACAACTCATGTAACCGTTGCTTCAGCGGAAATGAGTTTTTCAAAATTAAAATTGATAAAATCTTACCTAAGATCAACAATGTCTCAAGAGAGATTAAATGGATTAGCCATATTATCAATTGAGAAAGACTTATTAGAAAAATTGATTATAAAAAAATTATTAATAAATTTGCATCTCAGAAAGCAAGAAAAATAAACTTTAAATAAAATTAGAGGTTTTTTTTTTAAAAAAAAAAAAATGTAAGGCCCCTCATTAGAGTTTGGCTTTAGACCATAAAAATTGTCGGGCCGCTGATGTTTGGCATTTTATGCCTATATTTCCATAAAATTTCCTTACGTTTGGATACTTTATTCGCGCGTTTTTTAGTTAATGAATGTGGTTTTGCACTGATTTTGTGTCGTATGATTGTAGGTTGTTATGAAGTGAAATTGGAGCTTTTAAGAGCATGATCGAGCAAGGAATGATTGGAAATTGATTGAGGATTGGATCGAGCACACGAAGGCACGATACGAGGCGAGCTGCAGATGGAGAAAACAGGAAATTGGCTTGGCGCTGCAGGTGGCGCGCCGCGCCAGGCACCGCGCTCAGCTTCTAGCGCGTTTGGCTGTGCGGCGCGAGGCCACAACATGCGAGTTTCGACGTAATCTGCCTAGGGTGGCGCGTTCGGGGGCGCGGGGCGCTAGCTACAGCGTCCCTGGAGCGTTTTTTGGAGTCCTATTTCGTCTAGGCTTAGGTGTAACTTATTACCAGGCCTTTGTAAACCCTATAAATACTCTTTTACTTAGTTTTTTATAGGAGTTCAGACTTTGGAGCAAATTGGAGAGCTCATAACATCTTGAACAAGGGTTTTTCTTCATTCCATTAATCTATTACATCATTATTTCATTATTTCATCGAATCTTTGTGTTGTTATTATGAGTATGCGTGGCTAAATCTATCGTTCTAGGGTTAGAGTATTTCATGAAAGTTGATGTTTGAAGATTGATTTCCATTAATTGAATCCCATAACGGGTTACTTATTCTTTCTTGATTTAACTTGTGTAATTGTCATGGCCCGATTATTACACATTATCTATGGTTTTTAGATTGAACTCGAAAGAGGGAATTTATTAAACCAATAAGAAAGAGTAGGGCTAGATTGTGAACCCGGGCATCGGGGAACCAAATTTGTGAGTAGGATTGACACATACTTGCTTGCCTAGCTTTAACTAATTGCGTTGGGAGCAACAAGTTTTTGGCCTGGAAGTTGGGGATACTTGATATAAACCTTAAGCATAAAAATTGGGGCTATGGGGTTATCTAGTTGCGTGGGGTTAATGGGTAACCAGGAAACATACATTTTGTTGAGATTCCGCGATGTGGGCCCAACGGTATTTCAGGCAACTTTGTATATTTTATTTAAATGTTGTTTTGGTAAATCCATAGTATTTATTTATTAAATTATACATGTTTGGCCTGGGATCGAGGTAAGTGTTTTTCATTTATTCTTTTGGTGGCCTTTTACTATGTTGATGCCTATACATGTCTCTTTTACATGATACAGATGGCAGCTTACTTGCCCTCAGGTCGGGTGCATACCTACACATATACTATTATGATATGAACTTCAAACTTATATGCCCCCATGTCGGGTGCCCACCTGCACTTATACTATGATGATAAATGTAGATGCTTACATGCCCCCGGCCGGGTGCACGCTTGCACTTACACTAGATGATACAGATGAAGGCATACTAACATGATCCAGATTTTCAGCTAGGCTGCGCGGGCACCCGATATCCTTTTCTAAACCCATCGGGCGCACCCTACTAATTCTTCCAAATATAAATGATGTGAAAATAACTTAGAGAAAACGTAAAAGAGCTCAAAAGAAATACTCCCTCCATCCCAATTTATGAGAGGTAGTTTGACTTTGCACGGAGTTTAAGAAATAAATATTGACCTTATAATATTTTAAAATTTCCGTTGTAAGATTTAAAGAAAAAGTAAGAGAGAAAAGATTGGAGTAATTAAAAAGTTGTTGGTACCTTTTAATGTAAGTAGGGCCCAACAACGGTAGAATAGAAAAAATACTATTAATTAGTAGTCAAATAAGAAAATATGTCATTCTTTTTTAGACAAACTAAAAAGAAAAGTGTATCACATAAGTTGAGATGGAGGAAGTATAATTATATACATATACAAGTTGCCTGAAATAACACAGCTAACTACCCCATATACAAGGTTCAGAGCTATCCAGACCACACATCTACGAATTCAAAAGATATATATACATCTCCCCAACAGAGCACAATAGATCTAACAACAGATAACTAACGCTGGTGGCTATTACGAACAACAGACCGCCTCACCATAGACAGTTGGATCGGCCTCTATCCTCAATCGTGCTCCGAACTGGTTCCTAGAGCGGTATCTGGTGAAATGGATAAACAAAACAAGAAACAGAGAGGGAGTGAGTCGAAAGAACTCAATAAGTGAGGGCTAGCTAGCGATCTCGAACAACAAATAGGCTAGCTAGGGAATTATAAAGTCATAAGCAACAACAACAGATAGTCAATGTGCAAATAGTCAATGCATACAACAACAAATAGCCAACAAACTATGTAAACGAAATGAAGTGTAGTGCAATATGATGCAATAGGTTCACATGTGCCCGAAACCTATCTCTGGCACTGGACTCTCATCGAATACCAGTGGATATATGCAATTATAACCCTTCACCGGTCCGGGACTCTCATCGACTATCGAGAAGTACATGTCAAACTCATAAATTGGAGTGCAACACTCATTTTTCAATATAATATCAAATTAAGTCATAATTACATAGTATGCAATTGCTATCTGGAGCTACGGCGTAGTAAGTAAGACTTATCAACAACTACACACGTAAGGAACACATGGTAGAACATCCATAAGACAAAAGGCCATAAAAAAATATACTATCACTTGCCTCAAGTCTGGGGCTCAATAGGCTACTAACAATCTCCTTTCCCTTACGATGCCTTTCCGAACTATCTTTCACTGAGCCATAGAAGAATAACCGCAAGCATAAGTGCCCTCATAATGTGTATTTAACTATGAGACAGAAATAAAAGAAAATTATTAAATTGCCCCTGGGCTTGGCTTAGCCAAATGCCCATAAATGATATGTTTTCGGACTCCTCATGGCCCTACGACACCAATTATACCATTGGATCGTAATTTCAAGGTCAAGTAACCCAATTCCTCAATTTCATAAGTTTAGGATTTCAACCCAACTCTTCCAAGCCCAAATTAGAAAAATTCCCAACCCCAAACCTTCGATTAACACTATAGAATGGTGTAGGAACTTTACTTGATCGATTTGGACGAGTTGGTACCAAGAAATCACCTCACACCAACTTTATACAGAAGGATTTTAATATAAAATGAATTCCATGGACCTCAAGGGTCTATTTATACCCCGACTCAGTGCTTTTGTGCTCATCGCTTTCGCACTTCAGACTAGCTGGTGCTGCATTTTGGGTCCAAAAAGGACCCTAAGATGCTCGTAATCACCTTAAACTTTGCATGCAATTTTGAAAATACATATATGACCTACCCGCAAACTCGGATCTAGAAACGGATCCCTGATACTCAAGACAATGGTTAAACAGGAGGAGGCAAAACTCCAACTTCTGAAACATGTGAAAAAACCATCCAAACGGCCCCTGATTTCACTTTTGAAAGTTCATATAGGTGATAAATGACCATACAAACGTAATGACGCTTTTAGATTTTGAAACAGAACTCATTTACACGAAACGAGCTCGAAAATCATAATTCAACTTTACCGACTCTAGAAAATGAAAGCATCTTTAAAGACCTACCAAACGAGGTCTGATTCAGCTTAGATTTCACAGACAGGCCCTAATGTACCTTATGCAGCTTTTAAGACTGCCGATCCATAAATCAAAGTCCTAACTCCCAAAATGACTGATCAGGGTCGTTTCACGTACATGCCTCAAGTTGGATGCACGCTTGCACATATGTTGTAATGATGCAGATGGAGGCTTATATTACCCGAGTCCGGTGCACGCCTGCAAAGTATTGATTGCATATGATATTTGCTTATGGAATGGTAGGTACAATATATCAATAAGCCAGCTATGCTACTAGGTAAGACAATCGGTGGAATGAAATGATAATTAGAAAAATTTCAAAGCTCCATGTAATATCATAGAAAAATTATATCATAAAAATATATTACCTGGAGCTTTGAAATTGTTCTACTTATCATTTCATTCCACCGATTGTCCTACTATAACAGCCCAACCCGCTAGTGATATTATCTGCTCTGGGCCTAGGCCTACACGGCTTTAAAACGCGTCACCAGGGTCTAAGGTATGCTTAGTTATATACCCACCATCTCTCCTGTGTTATCCCAATGTGGGATACTCAATCCTTAGCTGGGGTATCACATACACCCCCTCTTATGGACTCAGCGTCCTCGCTTAGGTTTGCCCCGCGTACCCGAGATTCGCCTAGACTAAGCACTGAGGTTTGCCCCGCGTACCCGGGATTTGCCTATACTCAGTCTTGAACTCTGTCCTACATTGACAAGGCTGATACAGAGTGGCTCTAATACCATCTGTAACAGCCCAACCCGCTAGTGATATTGTCCGCTCAGGGCCTAGGCCCGCACGACTTTAAAATGCGTCACTAGGGTCTAAGACATGCTTACTTATATACCAAACATCTCTCTTGTGTTATGCCAATGTAGGATACTTAATCTTTAGCTGGGGTATCACACTTACCTGGTAATATAGCTGGCTTATTGAGCCAATACTCACTCATGTGTAATTGTCCTTTGTCGTATTGAATTCCGGTAGATTCTACACCAGGGACCAACGAGCATCATGGCTGAGGTTAATGGAGTTCTCTTTCTTCAACGGTGAGCCAACCTTTCATCTGTAGTGGTACACCAAGTTTATTTTATTGTTTAATATAGTTTTTGTCTCGTAGGATTGTACACCTTGAACCTAAACTCTAAGATGTTTATGATTCGAAAATTGTATATAAACCTTTTCGTGTTGGGAGTAAAATAGTAAAATTATATTTCCTTGACTTCCGCAATACTTACATTTGTGTGAGTTATTAGTATGTATGGGTAGCATATTGAGTGGGTTCGCGAGGCAGGGTTGACTCGGGTTCCCGCACGACTTGTCTGAGATTTTCGATAGTGATAATTTGGTGTAAGAGCCTTCATGGATCATGAATAATATGTAACAAAGTCTCGCTGATCGGGCAGAGATGTCCGTACACACCTACGAGAGGTTATGATGACATTTAGAAACTTCATTTCTTTCTCTTCTTATCGTTCATTGATACTTCTAGCACGAGACTAATCTTTTCCGTTGTCTATTAAGTTAATCGGTGCATGATATAGACTACTCTGAAAATGATGCAGCCTGAACACGTGCTGACTAAGTGTTCAATCCATCGAGGCCAAGCCAAGTTGTTGTACAATGTCCATATTCAATTGGCTTGGTCGGGAGAAAGCAACCGTTCCTAAGTTGATTGGCCGAGCTCAAGATTCGAAGGCTTCATCTATAAGCTTGAGCTCGAAGAAGGGAGCGACCGAACACTCATCATCGACGCTGAAGAATAAAGACAACCAACCGCAGGAAGAGCGTCCGATGTTAAAATGTGTAGAGCTAAGCACCGAAGTCGAGAGCTCGAGCTCAAGGTGTTCGAATTCAAGTGTTTGACTGAAGCAGTGTCCGAACACTTAACTTATTCAGCCCTGCATGGCTTTCTCCTATTGGTCGCCTGTGGCCGTTTACTATTTTGCCAATAAAATAGTCTATATAAACCTCATTTCATTTCATTTATAAGGATATCTAGTTGTTGATGAATATTGAATATAGCAGTTGCTATTGTGTCTCTGGTGGAGCCGAACCCCGCCATGGGAACTTATAAGAATTTTGTGTCATTCGGTTGGAATCGTTTGAACAATCTTCTTCTTTGGTCATTCAATTTGCAAGAAGCATAGGTCTTCTTGAGGATTGTTGCATAGTGTAGGTGCATTTCTTGTCTTCTCCGTTGCTTGAACCAAGACCAGTTCCTCGGATTCATTCCAACGAAACAAGAAATTCATTTTGCTTTTATCTTTACTTCGTGTTGTTTTCCGCTATTTGGCTGCTAAGCTTCTTCTCCGATTAAGCTTGCACCAGAAAATGAAATTGGTATATACACGCACATAAATCCGTAAATCTAGACATAGACGATTGAAGAAAAGAAAAATGTTGTGATTAATTAATGAACTACACAATTAAGCATGAAAAATAAGTATATACACCTTTTGTTTGAATCAACGCTTCTGGTGGTCGTCTTGTAGACATTCTTGGCGAGTTCCTGGTAAGACTTTTTGTGACCAAGTTCTTCTTGCGCATAAATTCCACGAAAGAAGCACACATTAGGACTACCCATTTAGTACAAAAAAAATTTCTTCCATCTTTGTAATATTAACTATCACTTGAAATTTTGCACAAATAAATAAATAAATAAATAAAACCTGTAATTACTGAAATTAACTACTGCTATGCGACAAGTAAGGGTTTTTCAGATGATAAACACCTTCCCTTCCACCTACATTCAAGAGGTTGTGGGTTTGATTTACCGTAGGAACAAAAAGTGGAAGGACCACTATTTGTTCCAAGAAAGGGGAAGGGGTGAGGTTAAAAAAAAAAGCTACTACTATGCATTCTTCTTTTTTCATCTGATCGGGTAAGGAGATATTTATAATATTGTTATAATAGCTTATGTTTCTTAAATTTATTTAAGTGAGTTTCATAAAGTGTAATAAAGAATTATTGAAATAGATTTAGGGTCATTATTATAAAAAATTTATTAATGGTAATTCATATAAGTATTAAATGTTCTCCTAAATAGGCCTTTAATTTGAATCGAAATGAATTCAAAATCAAATATTTATGCAAACACATCCAACCCAATAAATTTAGTGTTGAAACATACTAGATCAACATGTCTATAATAAACCCTCAATAGATCAAATTGATGCAATCTGGATAGAATAACATAATATTCTTGAAATATATGTTAATAGGAATATCTATTTTTTATATTATACTTAACATAAATTTATCAAGTGCTTTGGTAAAAATGATAAACATAGAGTTTTAGATAAATAATAAGTACTTTTAAATTTAGTGTTTCTCCATTATGGAGAGAAAATAAAGATAAAGAATCTAATTTTACATATGGCTGATGAAATAGATTTCTTGTTCAATACTTATCCAACTTTTTCTTTTTGCGCTTAACTATGGCCGTATGGGTATGAATTACATATGTTAGTGGGAATTTGTGTTCGTAAAAAGAAAAGTTGGAAAGGGTTTGAGCTACGGTCTTACTACTCAACTGCAATGCACGTTGAAAAACATAAATTATTTCTTAAAAGGCGTACACATGAGAATTGAAAAATACGACATATTGATCACGACGTACATAATGATAATCCAGTAAAATGCAGATTTTTTTTTGTCCATACTCCATACAAGTACATGTAGAATATTTTGATTGAGAAGTATTTGTATCAAATTATTGACTTTGGTAGATTAGGATTGTTCTTTGCAGATAGACTTGGAGGAACAGGAAAATAATTCCTATATTGTGTACTACTTGTAGAATCGAAAACATGATAGCTTTAGCAACAATAAGAAGTGTTGTTAGGAGAAATATGAATTGATTAGGACATTAGAATTTTAATAATTTCGGATGAAGCATAATGACGAATCATTAGACGACAATCGAAACAGTTATAATCGATGTCAATGAACTATTTGGCTAAAAAGTAATGGTTTGTTGAGAAGATTTCGGTCGATTACTACCAGAAGTTCCAAAGCCGACGAGCTGAGGCCGTAAATACGCTTGTTGAACATATACTTATGGCATGAAATGGAATAGATTAAGCTAAAAATATATATATGAAAGCACGAATGTTAAATTCAACATTCAGTAATTTCTTGTTGAAATGGAAAAAGAGCATCGAACAAAAAGTTAAGTGGGTCATGTTGCTCCTAAACACAAACGCAAGTATACGTGGTCGATTAGTAAGTAGTGAGTTGAGTACCATTTCCACAAGGACAGTTTTTAGAGACTATATTCTAGCAAACAATTTTTTATAAACTATCCAAGGATCTTTATCAATAAATTGTGATTTTACTACTAACTAAAAGAACAATAATTAAAAATAAATACATGAAATCAAGCAGTTGAGAGCAAGTTATTTGTTGTTATCAGTAATTGAGAGACGGTCCCGAGTTAGAGCAATTGATTCAGTTGAGCTGTTCAGTTGATTCTACTTCTCAATTTCCTATATTGCTCTCTAACATGTTTAATATATTCATAAAAACATGTCGATTGCTCACGACTCTATGAAATTTACCCTAATGCCTATGTTCCTTTAATTATATCTGGCATGAATGCATTAATGAACTTTATAATTAGTTAAGATGGGGGAATACGAATATTCCTATATGTATTCGCAAATCGATTCCCTATGTCCAGATTCACAATTAAGCCTTATTCCTTTCTGTATGCGTTCATAAATTTTCTTTGTCGAGTTCAACTTAATTATGTACAATAAATAGTGTTTAATTATTGGGCCCTAATAACCAAACAATTAAGCTCAAGAAAGAATAAATAATCCGTAGCGGTAACTTAATAGGTAGAAATCCAACTTCAAACATCAACATTCATGTCATTGCCTTAGATCCAGAACAATTAGTTTAGCTACACATATTCATCATAACAAAATAAAAGTTGATATAACAAATCATACAATAATGGATTAGGTTAAGAAAAAATATAAAACCCTTGATTCCACGTGTTCTTAGCCAACTATTTGCTCCAACAACTGACTTGCTACTCCAAATAACAAAATTATAATGTATTTAGTGTTTATAAAGTAGTAGGTTAAGCTAAACCAACTCCGACACTAATTTAAAAAAGTTGGTCACGTCAGGCCTGAGGCTATGGTGGATGCCCCGCTCTCAGAACAACCTCCAAACTTCAGGATTATCTTGGATGCATTGCTCTCGTAACAACTTTCAATCTTCAAGGCTATCTTGGATGCCTTACCGTCAAAATAGGTTCCGACATGTTCGTTTGGTCTTAGCTTGCTTCCTAGAGTAATTAGCTCCATTTTGTTTTTCTTGGCCTGATTTCACCCAAACAGTTCCTAAATCCACAATACAGTAAGTGAGCATACGAATAACAATTATCAGACAATAGGAATGATGTTTGGCAATATTTGCCTATTTTACCTAATATTTTCTCGTATTTTAATATGTTATTCGTCCATTATAGGTGATAATTGTGTTTCTTGTGTTCACTTATTGTGTTTGTGATTGTAGGATTGGTTTGGATGAGTTCGAGGCAAAAACAATCAAATTAGAGCAAAATACTTTGAAAAGCAAGGCTTGGACCAAAGTGATGAATCGGAAGCTATTTTGAAGGCAAAGCTTCCAAGAAAGCCTTGGAATTTGGAAGCTGTTTTGAGAGCAAAGCTTCAGAGATAGCTTTGAATTTGAGAGCTATACTGGAAGCGGGGCTTCCAAGAAAGCTTTGAGGCTGGCGAGAATAAAGTTTCCCAACTAGTTTAGGATTTGGTTTAACTTATCCTAGCACTTTGTAAACATTATAAATACATTATAACTTAGTCTTTTAAGGGGTTGGACTTGGAGGAGAGAGAGGAGCCCTAGATGTCTTCTAAACGAGTTTTTCTCTCTTTCTCTTATTCTCCTCTTTAATTCTATAGTTTGTTTGCTCTAGGGTTAGAGAAAATACATGAAGGTTGATGCTTGAAAGTTGATTTCTATCTATTGATTTACCGTTACAGATGGTTTATTCTTTCTTGAGCCTAATTGTTTGGTTATTAAGGCCTGATAATTGAACACTATCTACGGTTTATAAGTTGAACTCAACAGAGAGAATTTATGAATGCACATAAGAAAGAATAGGGCTTGATTGTGAATCTGGGCATCAAGAAATCGATTTGCGGGTAGGATAGACATATACCTATTCGGCTTGCTTAGCTAAATACATAGTTCTTTAATGCATGCATGTGATTTAATTCCATAGACATATATGCGTTAGAGTAGCTTGCATAGACTCGTGAAGAATCGATAGGTTTTCATAAAATATAATTAACATGTTAGTTAGCAATCCAGGAAATCAAGAAGTAGAATCAACTGGAAAACACAGCTGGATTGTTGGTCGCTCTGACTCTGGACCGTTTCTCTCTTATTGATAACAACTCATAAATTGTTCTCGATTACTCGACTTAATTACTTGCTTTTAGTTATATTTTTTCTTAGTTAGTAAAAATCACAACCAAATTGAAAAAGATCCCTGAATAGTTTATAGGAAATTGTTTGCTAGGATTCAGTCTGAACAGTAGTCCTCGTGGGAACGATACTCAACTTATCACTTTATTACTTATCGACCACGTATACTTGTGTGTGCGTTTGGGTGCAACAAATGTGAGAAACTATCAAGGGAAAGTAGGCGATTTTCACCAAATATCAGTCCTTCTTCCAAAAACATTTGGGTTTCAAGTCGAATGTTTAGCAACCAATCTTTCTGAATTACATCATAAAGATTTGACTCTTGTGGATTAGGATTGTTCTCTGTGATGGCCCTGATAGAATAGGAAAATGTTCCTACATCGTATACTACTTGCGAATATCAAATCGATCGAGAGGCATGATAGTTTTATCAACAATAAAAAAATGGTGTAGCAACAATAATTTTGCTAGCGAATCAGACCACTCACTGTACATTCGGCATACCTCTTCAAACAATTGAGACTATCACATCACAATATCGAAATAGAGAGGTAGTGCTAAATTGATAAGTAAAGCAAAATTTTCATAATTTGAGGTAAAGCTGTAGACACATGAATTTTATTAAATTTAATTCAATAAATGAATTGATTTAATTCAAGATTTATTAGTCCAAGGTCCCTGACATGTGTCAAATGATGTGGCGCCAAGTCAAATCAAGGACCAATGAAACTATGACATGTGAATAAATGATGTAGCATGTCTACTAAAATTGATAGCCAGTCAAAACTATCAAAGTGTCCAATATGACATGTCTTGGCCAATTAAATTCATTCTTATCACATAGCTTTTGTGATAGGTTTGATGACTAAAGTGGACCAATCAAAGTAAAGTAAGTCCATTCCCCTACAACTATAAATAGAGGTGTTACATAACTCTTGAAAAGATATTCAGAAGTTGGTGAAAGTTCTCATCCACCAGTGGAGAAATCAAGGAGAAGATACATAGAAGTCTTCCATTCTGCCGGATATCAAAAAGTATTCCATACATCAAGAAGCCTTTCCTCCTGGCTATGATCAAGAGTCTTCTATAAATCACAAAGTCTATCCCTCCTGGCTGTGATCAAGAAGTCTTTACATACATATTCTGCCGCCACGTTCGTGATCAAAGCCTGCCTCCACGTTCGTGATCAAATCAAATCAATACATTCAAGAACAAGCTCCTCAGCTCTTGAATCAAGTCAAATCCACATATTCAAGAACAAGCTCTCAAACCCTTGAATCAATTCAAATCCATCAAGTTCAAGTTCAAGATCAAGCTCAAAAGCCCTTGAATCAAATCAAGTCAAATCCACATATTCAAGATCAAGCTCAAAAGCCCTTGAATCAAATCAATCCATCAAGTTCAAGATCAAGCTTTAACGCCTTCGAATCAAATCGGTGAAGAGAAGAATCAGAGGACTACATCTTAGATTTAAGATATTCTAGAGATTGTAACCCGCATCCTTTTTCTTATAAATCAAATATTACTTGTGGATATTTTTCTTGTCTTGATTATTTTCAGGCAACAAATTTATTTTCTACAAAGGTCTAGCACAACTGAGGTGGTGGAAACAACTCTGGCTCAACTTAGCAATTCCAAAACCCGTTCTATGCAAAAGGATGATGATCTTCAATTCTAGATCTACTCTAGTCTCTCCTCATGGCACACCTCCATCCGAGCTCTACCCAAGTGGTGATTCGTACCATTCTTCTTCCTCCTTGTTGGTTGCACAAGCAATGATGATTGAAGCCTCTACCATAGAAGAAGAACTTGCAAAATTGACAAAAGCAGTTAATGGCCTAAGAAAGTATATGAAAGACCAAGACACTCGAATTGTTAAGTTAGAAGGTAAGGTGGAGAGCATGGTGGAAGGAGAACCAAGACAAGCACCTATAGGTCTTCCTGATGCACAAGAGATGGGAGAGTCATCCGACAAGCAATTGATCGCAACAAAAGTAATCCAAGTTTCTTCGGACGGCCTGATTCCTGTAGATCAATTGAAAGACTTCATCATGGGGGCAATCCAAGACAACATTGAGCCTTCAACTAAATCTTCCTTCACATATGCAAAGCCATACACGCAAAGGATTGGCAACTTGAAGATGCCTTCTTCCTATCAATCTCCTAAAGTTCAACAATTTGACGGTCACGGAAATCCCAAACAATATGTGGCGCACTTCATTGAGATATGTAACAATGCTGGCACTTATGGTGATCACCTTGTCAAGCAGTTTGTCCGATCTCTCAAAGGAAATGCTTTCGATTGGTACACAGACCTCGAGCCTGAATTCATTGACAATTGGGAACAGTTGGAGCATGAATTCTTCAACCGCTTCTATAGCATAAGGCGCATTGTTACTATGGTTGAACTTACAAATGCCCGCCAGTTGAAGGATGAACAAGTCATCGACTTCATAAATCGTTGGAGGAGCCTAAGCCTTAATTGCAAAGACCGCCTTAGCGAAACATCCAGCATCGAAATGTACATCCAAGGCATGCACTTGGGACTCCGCTATATCTTGCAAGGAATAAAGCCCAAAACATTTGAAGAGCTAGCCACCCGTGCACATGACATGGAACTAAGCATGGCTGCGAGTGGAAACCAAGGGCCTCATGTTTACAATCCTTGTAAAGGTGATGAAGACATGCAAGAAACCAAAAAATGGGGGCAAGTTTGCATCTAATGATGAAATTGAAGAATCCATGAATATCAACACTTCTCCCTTGAAAGTCACCGCAAAGACCAGTAGGAAGGGAAGTGTTGAATCAACTTTTATGCGAGACAAAACAAGTCAAAATTTAACATTAAAAGAAATGCAAGCAAAGGAATATCCATTCCTCGACTCAAATGCTCCTGCAATCTTTCAAGAACACCTTGAGTTAAAATTCATTCAGTTGCTCGAGATGAAGCGACCAATGAAGCTGAGAAGACTGATAGTCCAAATTACTGCAAGTACCATCGCCTGATTGGTCACCCCATTGAAAAGTGCTTCATCTTTAAAGAAAAGGTCATGGCCTTGGCTCGTGATGGAAAAATCTTGCTAGAAGAAGAAATGGCGAGCACGAATCAAGTTTCTCTTTCCTTTTGTTCATTCAATCCTACAATTGAAACAATAGAAGAACATGAAGGCAAATACATTTCAGCTGCAATACTCCTCGAAGCATGAGCCTAAATTGCAAGTCATAGTGCTCCTCGACACGCGAGCTTAAACTGTATGTTACTCCTTTTTTGCACAAGTATAAACTGCATAAAAAGAAAATCACACTTCTTTCGAACTACGTAATGACTAGATCCTCTTCACCGAGGTACGTAGGCAACTTAGATTTTCATTCTAAGTTTAGTCGCATAAAAAAAAAAAACTCAGAGTCTCAAAGACCTCAAGGACATGGATAACGTGAGAAAACAATACAATTTGCGAAGAATTCTGAAAGATCAATTTTATTACATTAGAGCTTAAATTGCTCGATACATCAATAATGAAAAGGGGAAGAAAACACCTACACATAGCTACATATTATCCTATACAAAGAAACTAAGTCATGAAAAACAATTGAAGCCAAGGATTTACGCCTGCTCGTCTTGGATCCGCCAAGCTTGAGTTATTTCTTCAAAAAGGATGATGCCATTGCAAAAAATTTGGTAGGTGAATCCAACATGAATTTTACCACCGACTTCGGCATATTTGTAGCACTTGTGATTTGGAGTTCTGAAGAATCACATGTCACATGATTCGGAAGACCCTAGCCAAGATATGAAAATCTTGTCGAAAGTATGCTAATCTGGAAGTTTGGTGCAGCTGCATCAACTCTGAGAAATTATTGAGAAAAATGTTGAAAGACTTAAGCCTCGATATCTTAAAGAGTTGTTTTTTTTCCTTCTCTGAGTCCACTTTCCAGCCGTGCATACGTCTCACAATTTGGACACACCTGCAAGGAGTCATGATTTGCTTTTATCAAAGATAACCAAATCTGCAATAATATGAATGTCAAAATTTATAATAGAATTCAAAAAATAAAATGTATTAATCTTGAAGGATTCAGCAAGTTATTTTGGCATATGTTGTAGCCTCAAAAGTCAGCTTTCCAATGATTCAAACGGCTTGTAATTTTGACACTCCTAGCTCAAGATATGGAGTTTTTTGTGAGGTCGTGCAGGTCTGTCAAAGTCGGCGCGGGAAAAACTGCATCAATTTTAAAAGTTCATTCTGGCTAATTGTGAAGGAGTTTGGCCTTAAAATTTTTATATGTCGCAGAAATTCGAGTTGCAATTCTACAGAATTAAGCGGCTCCTGATTTGCATACTTCTATTATGAGATGTGATATTTTTAGCAGGACTATGCCGGATTACCAAATCAACAGGGAACACCTGCATCAATTTCAGAAGTTAAGTTTGGCTAATCGTGATGGCGTTTGGCCTTGAATTTCATGTCTGTTGCAGCTCTACGAGACTTGATTCTACAGAAATAAGTGGGCCGTGAGTTAAACTCTTCTATACAAAACTACCATCAATTTGGTAAAATGTGAGAAGTTAAGTAAAAAGACAAGGCGGATTCTGAGCAAAGTTTAGAAAATACATTGCTGAAAACTACTGGATTTTTTAACTTGCTAGTTCATGTACTATGTCTTAGCTTGGAACGCTAGCTAGGATCATGTGTTTTCAAATACTCCAAGTACTTCAGGCCTTCATTTGGCCGAAATGACATCTTTATTGGTACTTCAAGTCTTGTCGTTATATTTCGACAAATCTGCACCCCGACAAGCCATGAAGTAGGGGGCATTTGTAGTTACATGAATCTTATTAAATTTAATTCAATAAATGAATTGATTTAATTCAAGATTTATTAGTCCAAGGTCCCTGACACGTGTCAAATGATGTGGCGCCAAGTCAAATCAAGGACCAATGAAACTATGACATGTGAATAAATGATGTAGCATGTCTACTCAAATTGATAGCCAGTCAAAACTATCAAAGTGTCCAATATGACATGTCTTGGTCAATTAAATTCATTCTTATCACATAGCTTTTGTGATAGATTTGATGACTCAAGTGGACCGATCAAATCAAAGTAAGTTCATTCCCCTACAACTATAAATAGAGGGGTTACAGAACTCTTGAAAAGATATTCTGAAGTTGGTGAAAGTTCTCATCCACCGGTGGAGAAATCAAGGAGAAGATACATAGAAGTCTTCCATTCTGCCGGATATCAAGAAGCATTCCATACATCAAGAAGCCTTCCCTCCTGGCTATGACCAAGAGTCTTCTATAAATCACAAAGCCTATCCCTCCTGGCTGTGATCAAGAAGTCTTTACATACATATTCTGCCACCACGTTCGTGATCAAAGCCTGCCGCCACGTTCGTGATCAAATCAAATCCATACATTCAAGAACAAGCTCCTCAGCCCTTGAACCAAGTCAAATCCACATATTCAAGAACAAGCTCTCAAGCCCTTGAATCAATTCAAATCCATCAAGTTCAAGATCAAGTTCAAAAGCCCTTGAATCAAATCAAGTCAAATCCACATATTCAAGATCAAGCTCAAAAGCCCTTGAATCAAATCAAATCCATCAAGTTCGAGATCAAGCTATAACGCTCTCGAATCAAATCCGTGAAGAGAAGAATCAGAGGATTACATCTTAGATTTAAGATATTCTAGAGATTGTAACCCGCATCCTTTTTCTTATAAATCAAATATTACTTGTGGATATTTTTCTTGTCTTGATTATTTTCAGGTAACAAATTTATTGTCTACAAAAGCACCTATGGCGAATCGTCCAAATTAAAAATCGTAACAATAGACATGAGCTTTGAGATACAATGGACGTCGAGACTATTTGGTAGAAGTGTAATGGTTTTGGAGGTGATTTCTATCGTGTACTATCAGTAGTTTCAAAACAACAAGTGAAGACTATAAATGCTACCTTGGTGAACTCATACTGATGGCAATAAATGGAAAAGATTCAGATAGCAAAAACTATGAGACCAAGAATAGATCAACAATGCACTGATTTCTTGCTTCGTGTGGGAAATAGAGAAGAGCATACAATAAAAGATGATTTGGTCCTTTTCTCCAGAATAATTGGACACTAGTCGTCAAGTCCAATGTTGATAGTAGTACTGAGATTACTTATAATTAGAGAGATATTTTCTCTACTATATAATAAGTTAAGTTGTGCAAAAAACCTGACGAAAAGAGATATCTACGCTAGTACGAATGAGTATGTCGACAAACTAAACGCTATGCTGATTGCCAAGTTGCCGAGTCAAATCAAAACATTTCTTAGTTTTGACTCCGCACTAGACTATACCAACAACTATTACCAAGAGCTTTTTTTAAATACTTACATAAAATGGCCTTACCTCAAGCAGGTTCAATGTCAAGCATATAATTATATTATGTAATGGTGTTTTAGATGAACTTAACGATGTTATTTTTTTAAAATTTTTTTTACATATAAGTTGGTTTTGAAGAAAAATACACCCATTATGTTAGTTAGAAACATAGATTTCTAACAGCTTATCTAATGGTACTAAGATGGTAAGTAGAGGCTGTGACAACAACGTAATACATGCAAATATAATGATGAGCCAATGTGCCTCCATACATGTATTTGTACCCAAAGTTCAACTTTCACCCATAGAAAATGAAGGATATCCTTTTAAATTAGTCCAAAAATAATTCTTAGTATGTGTATTAACCAAAATTAAGCTGGACGCGTGTTGCCAATTGTCCGATTAATTACGTGGCAGGACTGGAGTAAAAATTGGAGGCAAATCATCTGTAATTCAGCTCGAAGGCAGATATGTTAAGGTCGCTCAGACACCACTCGTCATATTATATTCGGATACTCAGGCTCCAGGAAGGTGCTATACGAACACTCGACCATATAAAGATTTAGCCACAACGGCCTCCGCTATTCTTGAGGGTCAATCTTGTCACATCCTAATGGTTAACAGATCATGGAGAGGCATGGGGAAGTAGTACTTTAGTCCTGCTAAGGAGTCTAGGCCTATAAATACTTCATTTTTCCTACATTTGTACCCCTTAGTCACTCTTTTAATACTGAATACTATCTACTTTGAATATTGCTACGGATTGATACTGCGTCTCTTGTGTTGCCTTGCAGTGTTAACACCATTCAACATACTCAATAATATTTCCTTTAACCTTGCTTTAAATTTATTTCATATTGTTGTTTATTGATTAGTAATTATCAACTGTCATTCTAATACCATGTTGTTATTCTAGTTATTTGATTACATACGATTGAAATGGAATAACAACATAAAATGGAATTTATATTTATATACAGTATAATGATTCGTCATTATGCTTCATACGGAATTATTAAAATTACAGTATTGTTTATAGAATTGAATTTATATTTGTTGTTATCCTAACAAATATGAATTCAATTGTTTAACCTAAAATGGATATTTAGGAAATACAGTACGGTTGTGTTTTTCCATGAAAATAAATAAAGTACATCACCAAACAATCTCTAATATTGAACTATATATGTCGCAACATGTTTTCTTACACAAACAATTACATGTTGCACGTTCAAGAGGAATATCAGTATCGATAATAAGAGTTGACTCATGACGGACAAACCAAAGCATCACAAAGGAACACAGACCAAAGACATCATTTACAAAGAAGTATTAGGCAAGATACGATCACATTACTAATTTATCTATATATTAAGTTAATACACTATATAGCTTAACTAAATTAATCATATTTGCAGGTTTTAATGACGACGTCAAACGGTTTGTGAATTCAAGTATTATATTAATGTAATAATATTTTTATGACATATGAAGTTTGTTGATTTTCGTGTGTCACTTGTTGCATTTATATAGATAATATTTAAGTAAAATCAATTTGTTGTTTCTTTATGTATATATGTATGCATATAATTGATTAAGCATCTATGTGAAAACACGAATGTAGAATGTTAAATTTTTATCGTCTAAACATCATGAGCTATTGTCAACGTGCGACGCACATTTACCTTACATGGAGATAGATCAAGAACCCAAAATTGATATGGACCTTCCTCCACCAAAACCTCCAGATATTAACCCACAACAATCTACTAAAGCAACTTTTCAAGAAAAACTAATTTCAATGGTTCCTCTAACTTCTAAAAACTCCATATCTATGTTAGACAACACCTCTATTAGTAATGCACTTCAATCACATAATCTAAACCATGAAAATATCATTCCTCTGTCAACTTTAGAAATGGAACGACTCTATCAACCGTGGAAATTCTCAGTTATTATTAAAATATTTGGTAAACGTATTACTCACCAATATTTAAAAACCAAGTTGATCCAACTATGGAAACCAACTGAAGTCTTCTCATTAATTGATTTGGGGGATGATTACTACATTGTAAGTTTCTAAAGGAAGAAAACCTAATTAAGGCATTACAATTTGGGCCTTGGTTTATCAATGGTTTTTTCTTATCCGTCAAGAGATGGGAACCAAATTTTGTTGCATCAATGGCAAAAATCACGTACTCTGCCATTTGGCTTCGATTACCTGAGCTACCCACTGAATTCTACGACATGCAAATCCTCACAAAAATAGGTTCAAAGATAGGCAAGCTTTTAAAGGTGGATACTTGCACATCTTCTACTCTTAGAGGAAGATATGCACGTCTATGTGTCGAAATTCCTTTAGACACTCCGGTGAAGACTTTCATTCAGATTGGGAATCACAAGCAAGCAATCCTTTATGAAGGAGACAATATCCTATGTCAACTATGTGGGAGATTGGGACATAGGAACTCTATTTGCAGTTATGAGAAGGAAAAAGCGGCTGTCTCTTCTCCATCAATTAAGGAAGTCAACTTCATTACTCCTAGCTCCACTTTAACCTCGGATCCAGTCATTAAGGAAGCATGGAAAACAGTTAAATTTCCTAGAAGGAAAAATCGCTCCAATCCAGGTATGTCTGAACTCCCTAAGGATAAGACAAGATTAATTGCGCCGGTTCCATTTAATGCTAAGATTTTTGATGCCAAAAGTGGCAAATATCTCACTACTCAAAATTTTATTTACAAGTCTAAAAATTTGATCACTAATCAGGATAAAACTAAATCGTTACAAACTAAGGATAATTATAACTATTTTAATATTTTAGCTAATGATAATGATGTGGAAAATGGGGAACTGATAATAGAAGAAGCAAAATCGGTCCATGCAGCCAATGAGATTTCGTCAGCGCCATTTGTCACTTGCCCATCTTCCCTCCCGAACGATTCTCAATCATTACACTATGCCACTGAAAATAAGGAAACTAATCATTCTCCTAATTGCATGCAACACACTGACCAATCCCTTACTCCCCTCACTGCTCCACCGGCTCTCTCAACCAATCCTCCTTCTCTTCCTAATGATTATCATTCCAAATGTCCACTACCTAAAACCCTACCTATCACTCTGCATGCATTCACTCCCTCTCCCACGCCCAGCCACCCTACGACTATGGACATAGATAAAACCACCTATAAACTAAATTCTAACTCCACTCCACAAGACACGAAAACCTCTTCACTTACCCTCCTTAATGATGCTGAGATTTCCTTTAAATCACCAAAGGAGAACAATTCGGCTTCAAGGAACTCAATATCGACTTCTTCTTCGAACTCCTCAAGCTTTGCAAATGGATCCACATCCACCACCTCTACCACAAAACAATCCTCCTCACCAAAACAATCCACCACTTCCTCCTCTTCTCTTCTCCATGCCTCAACAGGAGAATGTTCTTCCAACTTCGTGGCTCGAACACGCAATGAGAGGGAGGGCTCTCATGTTCCACTTCAACTTCAACAACCAGCCAATGGTAGTAGTGATTCAAAACTCTCAGTTCTTAGCTCGTGCGTTTACAGAGGCAATGACAATGGCTGCTCAAAGCTACATGAACTTCCACATGGCCAACAATGTATTGAATCCTCTAGGGCCTCAGAATCCCCTAGACCCTTATGCGCAGCATCTGATGAATGTCCCTTACTATCATCCAATGGAGGAAAACCCTCAACCTCAAATATTCTATCAGTGGCCACCTCAAATCAACATGGAGCAGATGCCACCCCAAAATTTTCACCCACAGCAAGAGGAAATGGATATCCCACCTCAGGAACAACCTCCAATGAACATGCAAGATCTCAACAATCCAGAACCAGCAGATGAGGTCCTACTACAAGAACAAAATCAAAACGAAATGCTAATGGACCATCAGGTCATATTCTCAAGCCTGCGAGAGATAACAATCATGTTGTTCAAAGAAATAATCGAAAAAACTTGCCTTCTTTATTGTCCACTGTCTCTTTCAAAGTGCTCGATGGACTTGAGGTTTCCTACGAACCAAAGAGTGGCCAAATATGCGATAATTTAGAACCCTACTCTAAGGACCAATGTGAACCTGCAGGGGATGAACCAAGAGATTCCCCCACCAAACCCTAATTTACCCATGAATAGGGCTAACTACTTTATGATCTGGAACGTTAGAGGAGCAAATAATGCTAACTTTAGGAGAAATTTTAGGTCTTCTCTGGATCGTCATCGTCCTTGTTTGGTCGTTCTCCTGGAAACTCACATGACCGATCACACTGGTCTTAGGGATACTTTTAACTTTTCTGGGATGATTCAAAGTCCTACTGGTACTAGGTCTGGAGGCATTGTTATCTTATGGCATACTAACTTAATTTCTGTTGAGGATGTTCGTATTAGTGAGCAGGAAATCCATGCCATGGTGAAGGTATTTTCTTTACCCCAACCCTTTTTATTTTCTGCCATTTATGCAAGTAATTTATTTTCTGATCGTTTAATTCTATGGAATAATATTATGAGCCTTTATGATTCTTATAAAATTCCTTGGCTAATGGGGGGGGGGGGGGATTTCAATGAGATTATGAGTTCTGAAGGCAAATGGGGGGGGGGGGGGGTAGAAGCCTTAAACCTAGTCGAGCTAATGCATTTAGGAATTGTATGAACTCTTGCCATCTTCAAGACCTAGGCTTTAAAGGTAGCAAATACACTTGGACTAATAAGCAACATCCTGGTAAGATAATTCTGGAAAGATTGGACAGATGCTTTGCTAATGATGCATTGATCCAACTAGTTCCGGATATTTTAGTTACTCACCTACCTCGTACCCACTCTGACCATTCTCCTCTCTTAATTCAATTCTACAATCACAACATAAGCTCTAGCCAAAAACCTTTTCGTTTTGAGAAAATGTGGTGCAATCATCCGGATCTCATTAATGTAGTTGCAGATTCATGGGACCATAATAATGACTTCCATAATTGCACTAAAATTTTCCAAGAGAAGGTTACTTCTTGGAATCTTGAATACTTTGGCAATATCTTTCAGAAAAAGAAAAACATTCTAGCCCGACTTAGTGGGATTCAACAATCCGCTAATTATCCTACTAGTCGTTTCCTCCAAAATTTAGAATCCCATCTCCAGCTTCAATTTGATAATATTCTGAGAGATGAAGAGGACTTCTGGAGAATGAAATCTAGAATAAACTGGCTAGACGAGGGTGATGCTAATACAAAATTTTTTCATATCTCTACCCTCAACCGCGGTAGAACCAATAGAATTGCTTTCATCAAGGATGATAATGATACTATCCTTTTTAATCAAAATGACATTGAAATGCATATTCTGGATTACTTTAGAAATCTCTTTAAAACTGATGAGACCTTTTCCTATCGTATTCATGGAAATCCTAATACCGGCTCCTTCTCTCCCAAAGACCTCGATAAGCTAAATACCCCCATCACTAACCTGGAAATATTTTCTACACTCAAATCTTTCAATCCTTTCAAAGCCCCAGGTCCGGATGGTCTCCAACCCTTCTTCTTTACAAAATATTGGCATATTGTAGGCCCCTCTTTCCTGAGACAATGCCATGATATCTTTAATTCAGGCAATATGCCTCCTTATCTAAATGAAACTTTTCTTTGCCTCATTCCAAAATTTGCCAATGCTAATAGCATTAAAAATTTCAGGCCTATAGGCTTATGCAACACTATTTACAAAACCATCACTAAAATTGTTGCTAACCGAATTAAGCCCTTTCTAAATTCCATTATTAGTCCTTCTCAAAGTAGTTTCCTTAAGAACAGGAAAACCTCTCATAGTGCCCTCATCATCCAGGAAGTTGTTAAAGCTTTTAAAAGCAAAAAAGGTAAAGTAGCCAACATGATTCTTAAGATAGATCTTGAAAAAGCGTTTGATCGCCTTGAATGGAGCTTCATCCTTAAAACTTTGGAATATTTTCAATTCCCTAGAAATATCATTAAGCTTATTATGTCCTGTGTTACATCCTCTTCCATCTCCATCCTTATAAATGGTAGAAAAACTAACTTCTTCTACCCCTCTAGAGGTATTCGTCAAGGTGACCCCATATCCCCTTACATTTTTATCCTCTGCCTTGAAATGCTCCCTCGAAATATTAATAGTGAAGTGATGGAAGGGAATTGGGACGCGATTAAAATCTCCAGAAATGGGCCAACTCTTTCCCACCTTTTCTTTGCTGATGATCTCACTTTTTTCTGCAAAGCGGATAGCAAGAATTGTGACTCTGTCTACCATACTCTGATCTCTTTCTGTAATCAATCTGGTCAAAAGATAAATTACGCCAAATCTAGAATTATTTTCTTTAGCAATTGTGACCTTACGGTTAGAGAAATCATCTCCTCAAAGCTCAACATCAAACCCTCTCTATCTTTTGGCAAATACTTGGGCTTTCCTATCCTTGATAAAACTCCTCAAGCGAAAGATTTCCAATTTATTGTGGACTCTATGAATAACCGCTTAACAAATTGGAAAACAAAGCTTCTCAATATGGCCGGGAGAGCTACTCTTGCAAAAGCAACTTTAAACTCTCTCCCAAATCACATTATGCAGCTTTACAAACTACTTAAGAAAGTTTGTCACTCGATTGACCGTATTCAAAGAAATTTTATATGGGGTTCCACCAATGAGAAATCTAGACTCCACCTCTTGAACTGGACTACCATAACTCTCCCAAAAGCTAAAGGGGGTCTAGGTATAATCAAGGCAGAATCTAAAAATTTAGCTTTTCTTTCAAGCCTAGCCTGGCGTCTCCTATCTAATCCTGACTCCCTGTGGGCCAAGCTGCTCATTGCAAAGTACACTACTTTTAACGCTCAATCAAACTCCTTGACTACTAAATCCTCCTATAAAGGCACTTGGAAAAACATCATGACGGGCCTTAACCTTTGTCAGTCTGCAATCTCCTGGCAGATAGGCAATGGTAAATCCATAAACTTTTGGCATTCTGAATGGATCAAAGATGCCCCTATTCGATCCCTGATATATGGCCCCCTTACTAAGGAAGAAGAAAAATTCTGTATTAGCGACCTAAATCTTAGGGGAAACTGGAATCTCAATCGTATATCCTTTAGCTTTCTTGAGGACATAAAGAAAACTATCTTAAGTTCGCACCTACCCACCCTTTCTACTACCAAAGACCAACCTTACTGGAAACTCTCGAGTAATGGCTTGTTCTCTACAAAATCAGTTAGAAATATCATTGACGGAATCCATACAGGTCCACACAAAGATTTCACTTGGATCTGGACCCTCAAAACCCTAAATAAGATCAAATATTTCCTATGGCTTTGCTACCATGACAGACTCCCTTCTAGGACCTATCTTTCTCATATAGGTATCAATATAAATCCTAAATGTCCCTCCTGCCCTAACGAAGATGAAAGTCTCCCTCATATCTTCCTCCTCTGCAAGAAAGTTAAAGACATTTGGTCTAATCTCCACATCAACCCTCATCACTTCCTTAACCAATCATCCCACTGGTTAGAATGGATCTCAAATTGCCATGTTGTTTTTTCTTACCATCAATATTCTTGGCCCACTTTCTTTCCTTTTCTCCTTTGGAATATTTGGACCAATCGTAACAATAATCACCATAACAACCTTTCCAACGAGGTCTCCTATACCCTAATCCATAAACGCACCATGGAATACAGCCTCATAACTCAAAAGTCTCCTGCACAATCCCTTCCCATCACCCTAAGTATAAAATGGCATCCTCCTCCGAGAGGTTTTTTTAAGCTGAATATTGACGGAGCTAGTAAAAATAATAAAGGTGGTACAGGTGGTGTTATTCGCAACTATAAAGGTGAGTGGGTATTGGGTTTTTACAACCATATTTACTCAACCCGATCTGTCCATGTGGAACTTTTAGTTCTTTGGCATGGTCTTAATATTATTAAGGAACATCGATTTTATCCCATCATAATAGAAACTGATTCCTCTGAAGTTATTGCTAATATAAAAGAGCCTAATACTAACAACTGTGCTTTACTCTGTGACTGCAGAAAGCTGATGGAAACAATGGTAATGGTGGAGCTTAGACACTGCTTTAGAGAGGGAAACAAGGTGGCAGACCAACTAGCAAAAATGGGACTTGATCATAGCCAGGCTGCTTCTCAAATAGTTTTTGTTCAACCCACTACTGCTACTCTTATATCTCTGTATTTAAAGGATTCTGAAGGGTGCTTGTACCCTAGACATCTCTCTTTTGAAGCTTGTAATATTTTGGCCTCTTTTGGCAACTATGATGCTCAACAGGTAGCTTTGCCTGTTGTTAGCCTCACGTAATATATATATATAAAATATCGTAATTTGACCACAAAAAAATATATATATATATATATTATCTGAGCTGAGGATGAACTTATCTATCCGTAAAGAGTAAAGAATTTTTACATTTTTAATTTATTTAATCTTGAATTATTTTTAAGGAGTGCTAATTTTAAGGTGTACCGAGAATAATGAAAATTGTGACATATTATTATGATTTCGGTGATTTAATAATAATTTAACAATGAAGGTTGAACTTTCTAAAATTAGTGTTTCAGATAAGGATACGTGAGAGTATCTAGAATGAAATAGACATACTTTAGTAGTAGTAGTTAAAATGGATTAGAGCATAAACCAAGTCACGAATTAAGCACAAATTATTGCCCGCCAAAATCGTGCCCACACGACTGCTACGACCAAGGAAGACCTATGGCAGGGAAGGTAGAGACCCTAATGATTCATTCAACACACGAAACTCCCACGTAGGAAATAGCAACAAGACTTTTTCTAATTCTTGTATGTACATTTGCTGAATGTTTCCTATTACTTTTATGTTACATTCTTGATTCTTTTTTGCCTTGGTTTCCAATAACCAACAACTATTACATACAACTACATTTGTAATTTTGGTGATTGACTTCAATTGAAGATTGGTCACATTGACATTAATTGCATGATTGAACCCATGAGAACATTGTGTCCAAATTTGGACAAGGAAGATGGGTTGGAGACAGTGTTGGAGGTCCCTATACCAGAGGAAATGTTTAACAAAATGGGTAGCAATGCATCCTTACGATGGCAGAATATGCACAATTCTATGAGGGCTCAAAGTTCTGACAAATATTCTTCGGCTTTATCAAGCTATGATCAATTTATGTTCTTGTTTAAAATCGTTGGCTCTGCTCTTGTCCCTTTTCAAGTTCAATCTGATCTTGCTCTTAACTTGCCTGTTAAGGATGATTCTACTGTAAGCACTTTTTCATTTTCCTTGGATTATAATATTTATATTTGGAAATTTCAAGCGTAACTCGATCATTCTTCAATGTGATAATTCCTAAATAAATTGGATGGAATCCTGCAATATAGTAACCTCTTATTTTTGGTTAACCATTCTGCGATGTTTGGTAATTATAGGCTTTAAAAAGTGTATCTTCATGTTTCTATTGTTCTAAGAGAGTCCGAAAACAATGTCTAGTAACATGTTTATTTTGTTGATATGAATAAGTCTCATTTGTTTCAAGGAAGAAACAGAAGAAAAAAAAAATTATCAAAACAGATGTTGTGTGCTTAGATTTCAGGTTCAAAAACTATGCTGAACTCCTGACTTGGTATGATTATCCAGGAAGCTTCTACCGCTAAATACATAGTGCAACAATATCTGGCAGCGTGTGGAGGGCAGTCTGCATTAAATTCGCTAAATAGCATGTGTGCAGTAGGGCAAGTGAAGATGGCTACATCAGATATGCATCAAAGTGGTGCTGGTGGTAATGCCGATTCAAAACGACATTGTGAGGTTGGAGCCTTTGTGCTTTGGCAGAAGAACCCTGATCTTTGGGTTTTAGAACTGGTTGTTTCAGGTTGCAAAATAAGTGCTGGAAGTAATGGAAAGGTTGCTTGGAGTCAGTCTTCCTCTAGTTCTACTGCTTCTAAAGGTCCTCCTAGGCCCCTTAGGAGGTTTTTTCAGGTACCCGGTCAATTTGCTTCACTAGTATCCGGTCAATTTGCTTCACTAGTATATATATCGATCATGATGCTATAATGGTGATATAATTTGGTAAAGTGGACTTCTATTTAATAAAACTAAGTAGGTAGCACAGATAGAGGCTCTACAACAGTGGGTAGTGCATTAAGATTGGACATAAAAGTTGCACTTCGTTCATAAGGAGTACTACTAGATGAAGAGTTCAAAATACTAAGGTTTCCAAGACTAGCAAGGCTGTTACAACAGTAGCAGAACATGCTTAGTAGATATGCAAATGGAATTTCATGAGTATTATGTTAACTTATGTTGGTTTCTTAGCTAAATTGCATCATTTTGAGGCCAACACAAATCATATTTCTTTGAATGTCTGTCCACTCAAATTAATGATTTTCTTGCTTGCTCGTTTATGTAGTGCTCTACTTGATGAACTTTTCTTGATGAACAGGGGTTGGACCCCAGATCAACAGCCAATCTGTTCTTGAAGGCTATTTGCATTGGAGAAAAGACTATTAAAGATGTAGAATGTTTTATTCTAAAACTAGAGACAAGCATAGACATGCTCAAGGCACAAAATACGGCAAACACAGAAGTTGTTCATCACACAATAAGGGGCTACTTCAGCCAAAGAACAGGGCTTCTCATTCAATTTGAGGACACAAAATTAGTAAGATTGAAGTCACCAAAGGGAGATGCCAATGTCTTCTGGGAAACAAGCATGGAATCGATGCTTGAAGATTATAGGTATATTGAAGGTATCAACATTGCTCATAGTGGGAAGACAGTAGCAACAATTTACAGATATGGAAAGAACATAGATTATAGGGCAAAGATTGAGGAGACTTGGATGATTGAAGAAATCAATTTCAATATATCTGGTTTGTCAATGGATTGCTTTTTGCCTCCTGCTGATGTCAAGAAGGAAGCTGAATTTGAAGACCAAGGAACGGGTTGCTAATGTGAAATTTTTTCCTGTAAATATAGGTAGATCTTTAAGATGACTCTTTTTCTTTCCATTTCCTTTTCCAGGTACAATTTATAGCCTTCAATGAAAAACAAGTTTCTTTCAAAAATTTTATTAGACACCTACTGCAAAATACTTTTATCTAAGAAGCAAGAACACCAAATTCTTGTCAAACAAAATTTTGCATGCAGAAAGATTTGGAGTGAATCAGACTCAAGCATTAAGTTCAATGATCTACCCACTACAATCCACATGAAGGTATAAAATCCAGCAAAAAAGCATCAAAGGAAAGGCGAACTTGATCTCCCATGATCACAAAGAGAAGCAAGCGAAAAATAGAATAGAAAGCTCGGATATATAATCAAAGCAGCAGAAGTACCAGAAATAGCAACACCAACAGCAAAAGAATTGTAAACCAAGTAATGGAGAAAAAACAATGGTAATGATTTAAAGAATCAATGAACCTCTAAAACAGAATTGTACTTCAACAATAAAACAATGTTAAGGGCATCATAATTTTTCTAAAAAAGAAAATTGAACTTAAAAAATAAACAGTGCATACTGCAAATTATGAATTCCAAAATAAGCCTATGTTCTTCAAGTTTTGAAAAGAAAACTTACTGAAAAACAAATTTCCTTCAAGGTGGTGGCTGTTGCTGGCCATAACTAGGTTGGGTCATGTGTGGAGCCCCATGAGGTGGGGTGCGATAACTAGGCTGCGATGTAGGAGCATCATAGGCAGAAGGAGGTTGCTGAGTGCCAAAATGAAACTGAGCATAACCTGGTTGAGCAGCTGGCTGCATATAACCCCAGTTCACGGGGGGAGGCTGGCCATAAAGTCCTTGTGTGCTAAGAGCATTCTGCGGCCAACCATAAATTGGCTGACTAAATGGAGGTTGTTGAGTCAGAGGGGGCCCAAAATTAGCGGGATAACCTGCTGGTGGCTGTGTACCAAATTGGGGAGTTGCGCCTCCAAATGGGCTAAAAGGATTAAAGCTAAAAGGACTAAGGCTGGGCTGTTGATGATGATATTTTTGTTGATCCGTGACTGATGAGTTACCTGGTGGAGGTGCTTCATTGCCATCAGAATCAATTAACAGGGGATTTACCACAGCCCCAGTGAAAAGTACCGAACTTGTAGTCTCTTCCCTTATCATGAACAAGAAAGGATGATCAGCTATGAATATTTTTAGAGGACGTGGAGTCATAGCACAACCAAAAGTCATAGACGCAAAAGTAACAGCAGCTGCCTCAGTACCTTTCTCATCAATTTCTACAAATGCTTTCTGTATAATCATGTCGACATATAAATCCTGTGCACTTTCCACTATCTCTGTTAGGTCTCTGCAAGACGAACTGAAAGGTAGTGTCAATCCCATTTCTCGCATTGTTTCCAACCCTCTTAGCGTGGTGAATGAGAATTTGAACTTTGGAATGTACATTGCGTCAAGCTTTCCTCCCTGTAGATTGAATTTTTGTGTAAAGAAGTTTGAATCAGAGTTCACTTTCTTCAATAAGTTTGACAAGCCGTCCCTTTCATTAGGAAGAAAAAAGTACATTGAGAACTCTCTTTTATCATTCCCCTTTCGATAAGGAATTTTCACTGCCTCATAACTTTCAAACAATTCATATAAATACTTGTGACAACCAGTCATGAAGGGAACAGAAACTTTGTCTCCGTTGAGTAGGTGAAAATCTTTGTTTTTGGTGAGCCTTTCATTAAAATTGTCTGTCCATGAACCTTTAAAATATAAAGCATTTCCAAGTAAGAGCTTACTGCCCGCATTGATAAGCCCGGGCTTGAGAACCTCTGTAATAAGGCCTTTTGTTGCAGACTTAGCCCATGAATTAGCTTCTTCTATCACCTCCATCTGCATAATATTATAATAGTAAATGTAAAGAGCAACAAATGTAAGTTAAATTCGTATGTGCTTATTATTATTTTCGCAAAGGATAATCTTCAGGAATGGCGGTTAAAACATATTCAAGTGATCTGGAAGTGTAAGACCAAACAAAAATAAATATCAATTCATATGCTGTTATATGGTTTCATATGTGCCCTAGAAAAGAAACTTTAGCCTTATGATACTACATCTGCTGTTCTAACTTTTTTGAATTGTTAGACAAACATTTACAAGAGATATGATAGTGGATATATCAAGGATAAGCTTTTGATAGTTACTTGATTTTCCTAGTTAGCGTAGTAAACCTAGAGATATTGCAGGTTGTTCTAGGTATAATTAACAGTAAGCAGAATTTTTAACGCATAAATAATTATTCTAAACTCATTGATAAACTAGGCAAAGAAATTCAAAACTAAGCATGAAAAAGAAGTATACGTACCGTTCGTTTAAAATCAACACTTCTTGCAGTAGCGTTGTAGACATTCTTGACTAGTTCTTGGTAAGAGTTTTTGAGACCAAGTTCTTCTTGCACCCAAATTCCATTAAGGAAGCACACATCAGGACCTTCATTACTCTTGCTCGTCGCAACAGCCGCCATATCCAGGAACTTTTTATTCAGATCATCGGTATCTTCAACTGCAAGATATTCAAGCATCTGTTTTAATGTAGGCCCTGTTGCTCCGCCAGCGATCATGTTTAATATGGCCGTGAAAGATAATGGAGACAAAACAATGTTCTTAGCAGCGGAACCCTTTTGGATCTCCTTCAGCATTAGTTGAGCAGCAACCTCTGCACAAAAATCCTTCTTCTCTATATCCATCATGTCTTCTTCCATCTTTTTTGTTTATAAAATTCTTTTGCGTTGTTGTCGTTCGTATATACAGGAGTAGTATTCACGCTACTTTTGGTAGCGTAACTTGTAAGCTTTGGTTTGCAGAGTTCGCCTTACAATTTGAATTAAGTTAATATTCTTTTCTGGTTGAAATTAAGTAAATGACTCTCTCAAATTAATGTATTATTTTTCAGTATTTCCTACTAAAAAAAATAAAAAAATCCTACATGGCATCTTACCTGGCAAAAGGAAGGGTATGTTTGCAAAATTACACGGTTGTTACTTTCTTCCAAATAAAAAACTTAAATAAAACTAAACTGATCGACTCTAAGATTCGTCCAAGAAATTTGCAGTTAATTTCCCTCTATGAAGTCCTGTCCAAACTAAAAAGAGAGTCCACTTAAAAGAAATTTCGTGGAAGCAACAAGTTTTCTAAGAGAAAATTTAGTTGTGATTCGCGTACTTAAAAGAGAGCCTAAGTAAACGGTTTGTGTTTGGCAAATTGCTGCTGCATCTTTGGCTTCCTTTTGCTTGACTTAGCTATTGAATTTGAATTGAGATGTGCCAAAGCTACAACTTTCTTTAGTAGTGCTATGCTTTAGCTTTAGGTCACGAATTCCATTGCATTTTCGGTATGTCAATCAAACCGATGGGCTAAAAAGAAAGACAAATGATCTCATCAAAGAAATTATTCCCGTGACATCTTGGCCGATGCACTATATTTCGAAGGACTGGAATGAAAGGACCATATATTCTATCTCTAGTGGAAGGTATGCTCGAGCGCCATTCATGGCTAATGAGAAGTAGCAATACATATAGAGGCCTTTAATGGCTTTAAAGTTTAAGGAGCTTCATATAAATAGGGCATGGAAACACTTCTCTTCTTCATGTATTACTTTAGTGGACAAAATCAGTTGAGAACCTGGATTTTTAAATGATTATCCTTCCTATAAAAAAGTTAAGGTGCACTATTTTCTTATCCCTAAATTGAAACTAACCTTTGAGTTTTAAGCTTGCAAAGTTTCTGAAAGGATTTTGTTTGAATTGTAAATGTAGTAATCAAGTGCAGGATAATGAATCGCCTGTTGGAGAGGAAAAAATGCAGAGACAGAAATTGTATTGAATAAAATGACGATTGGGGTTCTATCTAGAACCTCCACTTCTATTTATAAGTTGGATCATGGGTCGGGTACCCGATATAACGATTGACCCGGATATAAATACAACAACCCAACTAACTACTAAGTACAAGCTAACCATTAACCACTTACAGCTAAACTAACAACACTGATACAGAAACTCATATGTCATATTTCAACACCCCCCCCTCAAGTTGGAGGGTGGTTAGCTACCCCCAACTTGCTCAAAATGAAGCGATGCTGAACACCAGGTAAGGACTTTGTAAGCATATCAGCAAACTGGAATTTGCTGGGAACAAAAGATAAAGTAATGAGACCATCTTGCAACTTTTCACGAACAAAGTGACAATCCAATTCGATGAGCTTCGTGCGCTCATGGAACACATGATTTTTTGCAATGTAGATGGCAGATTGACTATCACAATGAAGAGGAACAGGAGCAATGGAAGTGATGCTCAGCTCATGAAGTAATCTGGTTAACCACGACAACTCAGCTACAATCTTTTGCATGGACCTGTACTCTGCTTCAGCAGAAGACAAGGCAATAGTATGTTGTTTCTTCGATTTCCAAGTGAGAAGAGAAGACCCTAACATCACCAAATAGCCACTCACAGAGCGTCGAGTATCAGGACATGATCCCCAATCAGAATCGCAATGTCACGACCCAATTTCCAAGGGCTCGTGATGGCACCTAAACAACATTTGCCTAGGCGAATCAATGAAACAAGATGCGGAAAAGAACAATAATGTGAAAAGATCATAAATGGATATATAAATATAAAAGGGTGAAGTCCAAAAGAATATATCAACAAAAGAATTGGAGCATTCTAAGAGTGACTCAATAAAGTATGAATATACATCAAAGAAATCTGAGTCCTATCTCTAAGTGACTCCGGCGGTATGCCACCACGGTCTGTGTGGTCGGCTCACCTCAATCAAAAGTCTCAGAAGCCTCGGGAACCGCTAACGTCCGGGCTGCTGACTGGATGAAGGACCTGCGCACGTAGCAGAGTAAGTTATGAGCCGAAGCCCAGTAAGATCACCGACAGGCCCGCTAAGGTACCCTTGCGGGACAAGTCGCTACATGCATCATAAGCAACAACATACTATAGTAATCATACAATAAAGTAGTGAAATCACAAATAGATGTAACACATTCCATACACACAAGTAGTAACCAGAAGTCTCAAGGATTATGCCCATCCAACGTAAGGCATAGGTCAACTCAGCGGCGGTTTGGAGGTCCAATCTCTACTCCCGTGCCGACTAACCTAGACCTACGATGGACTAGCAACACCACTACTAAGTATCAACCATATACCGTGACCCGAAGTCACTATCACAATCATGAATAAGTAGACCAACGACCCGTAGTCGTTGGCTCATCTCAAATCTGTCTATGATCGCACCACACCCCCTGTCAAGTGCGTCGTATCTCAATAAATCAAGTGACCACACCACACCCCCTGTCAAGTGTGTCACATCTCAAAGATCAAGTGTCCACACCACACCCCCTATCAAGTGTGACACATCTCATAGTATAGGCGACACCACACCCCCTGTCAAGTGTCCCTCTAACAGTATTAATATCCACGACATTAATAACAATAACAGAAATAATAACAGAAATATTAATAACGATAATATTTCACAGTCACCGTAACCCAGGTTGGTTCTGCTAGCTGAACGTAAAGCGAAGGTTAACCCGACCACAGTTTGGGGGTACAATCCCTACTCCCATGTCGTCCAACCCAAGGTTACATATAGACAGCACTACCCAACCCGGCATGTGAACAAATCAAGTACCAATATCATACAAAAGCCGGCAAAATCCTCGGCAAGACATTTATCATGACATGCCGGCAACATCCTCGGCCATGTCCCAAGTTCTTGTTATCTAAGCATGGCGTAGCAAGCGTTACTACGATATAAATTTAAGCTACCTCGACGTAGCGTTTAGACCGGCACATACCTCGGTCGAGTCACAATCTCGCTATTTATAACAAACAATAATAGCAAGTAATTCACATCATTAATCCTAACCATTGTTAGGTATATATATGCGTACATGAAGCATACTAGCATGAAGGAAGAGTCCACAAGCACAATAGAGGTCAAGTCTCACTTACCTCGAAATTCGGGCTCAAATGCCGGGAAGAATCTCCTTTCCCGCTCGCCTTGTCCGCGAAGGACTCTCCACTAGGTCTATTAAGACAAGATATAGCACATATGAGTGCTCAATTATAGCTATTTAAGCCTATAGGCATCCTAGGGTAAAAATTACCAAAATGCCCCCGGGTAGGGCCGAGCCCTAAATTTACAAAATGTACTTTTCCGGACTCCCCACGCTCCCGTGAGTCCAAAAGTACACTTAGATTCCACATGCGAGCCTTGCTCGATGTCTTTCCCCAATTCTTAAGAATCTAGGGTTCTAACCCATTTCCAAGAATCAGCCCTTTGATTCTTGTGTTAATCAACATAAAGATGGATTGAAAGGGCTTACCTTAAGTGTAAGTATGATTGGGTCTTCAAGAAATACCCAAAAATCGCCTCAAGAGCTCACCAAATGATTTTTATAAGCTATGAACCGAAATGGCCCGAAATAGCCTTTTTATAGCTGTTTTTTTTTTTTTTTTGCCTCTGTGACAGCTTCATTTGAAAAACCCATACCTTTTGATAGGAATGTCCAAATGACCTGAAACCGGTGCCATTAGAACCACAACTCAAAGGGCTACAACTTTCATGTTTTGAGTTTTTCCTAATTCCTTACGGATTTGCCGAAACATCAGCTTTTATCCGGCTGTTTGCGCCAAAACAGAACAGAAAAGTCGCACCAGATTTTTTACTGTTTTAGGGGCAAAACGGGACCCTACGAAGCTCGGAATGATCCCAAATTTTGCACACAAGCCATAAAATACTTGGGCGACATGCTCGTCAAGACGGAACTCAATTCGGACCTCCAGAACTCAAAAAGTGGGTCCCACGGTAAAGGTTCAATTTTCGACTTTCGCCAAAATAGCGAAATTTAACCAAACGACCTCGGAATCCAATTCCGAAAGTTGCTACAAGTCACAAATGACTATACGAACCTAACGGAACTTTCGGATCTCTCATCGGAGCTCATTTTCTCAAATCGAGCTCGGAAACCTCTTTTAACTCTTTTAAACTTCCGAAACGGGGACTTTATCAAAAGTCCTATCAAACGAGGTCCGTTTTCAATTTTGAAGGTTGCTACATATCATAAAAGACGAGACGGACCTAACGGTGCGCTCGGATTTTCCATCGGGGTTCGTTTACTCAAAACGACCTATCGAAACCCCAAATTCCTTTCCGGAATTTCATAAACGGATCCTTTTCTCGAAAACCTATCAAACGGACTCCGTTTCGACTCAGATTTCACAGACGGGTCATAAATGACCTAACGGAGCTTTTGGGACTGTCGACATGCAAATCGAGGTCCCGGATCCCGTAACGACTATTTGAGGGTCGTTACATTCTCCCCCACTTAGACTCTCGGCCGTCCTCGGACGAGCCTAAGTCTAAGGTAGGATCCACACACTTGCCACGGAGCTGGCACGGATTTCGAGGACCCCTCGGTACCACCCGAAATCAATAAAACTTAAAAATGCAAATTCAGGCTTAGAAAATACAAGGATTTCATACCTGAATCATCGAACAAGCGCGGATGCCTCTCACGCATCTCGGACTCAAGCTCCCAAGTGGCCTCGGCAATGGAGTGATGCCCCCACTGAACTCTCACAAGCGGGATCACCTTCGATCTCATATTACGGACCTCTCTAGCCATAATAGCAATAGGCTCCTCCGAATAAGCTAAGTCGCCATCTACCTCCACGGAAGCCATATCGATCACATGAGACAGATCGTGAACATACTTCCGGAGCATGGACACATGGAACACCGGATGAACAGACAGAGAGGGAGGCAAAGCCAGTCTATAAGCAACGGCGCCAACGCGCTCCAATATCTCAAAAGGCCCAATGAACCTAGGACTGAGCTTGCCTTTCTTCCCAAATCTCATAACACCCTTCATGGGCGACACTCTGAGGAATACCCGGTCCCCAACCATGAACTCAAGATCTCTCCGCCTCCGATCTGCATACGATATCTGCCGGCTCTGAGCCGTGCGGAGTCGATCCTGAATAACCCGGACCTTATCTAAGGTCTGCTGCACCAAATTGGGCCCCAACACCTGGACCTCACCAGACTCGAACCAACCGATAGGCGAGCGACATCTCCGACCATACAACGCCTCAAACGGAGCCATCTGGATAGAAGCCTGATAGCTATTATTATACGCAAACTCTACTAGCGGCAAATGGCTATCCCAATGGCCTCCAAAATCAATAGCACACGCCCTCAACATATCCTCGAGGATCTGAATGGTCCGCTCAGACTGGCCATCAGTCTGCGGGTGAAATGCAGTGCTGAGATCGACCCGAGTACCCAGCTCTCTCTGAAAAGATCTCCAAAACTGAGCTGTGAACTGAGCACCTCGGTCAGAAATGATAGAAACAGGAGCACCATGCAATCTCACAATCTGCTCAATGAAGATACGAGCCAGACGCTCCGAGGTATAAGTAGTCCTCACTGGAATGAAGTGAGCCGACTTCGTCAGTCGATCAACTACTACCCACACCGAATCATGCTTACCCACGGTCAGCTGCAAACCAACTACGAAATCCATAGTGATCTGCTCCCACTTCCACTCGGGAATGGGCATAGACTGGGTCACCCCGGCTAGCCTCCGGCGCTCATACTTCACCTGCTGGCAATTCAAACACCGAGATACATAATCAGCAACATCCCTCTTCATCCCTTTCCACCAATACAGCTCTCGAAGATCATGATACATCTTCGCAGTACCCGGATGAATGGAATATCTCGAACTGTGAGCCTCTGCCAAAATCATCCGCCTCAGCTCCACAATGGCTGGAACACATACCCGGCCGTTAAGCCGCAAAGCACCATCATCACCAATCACGAACGAGGACACTCCCCCACTCAGGACCCTGTCCCGGAGATCTCTCAGATAAGGATCCTCGAACTGCCTTTCCCGAATCTGGGAAGCTAAAGACGACTGAGACCCCACATATGCAAGCACCCGGCCTGGAACAGAATCATCAAACCGAACCCCACTAATGGACAAAGCCTGCAACTCACGGGCCAACGGCCTCATATCAGCATCAAGATAGGCAAGGCTACCCATGGACTTCCTACTCAAGGCATCAGCTACAACATTAGCCTTTCCGGGATGATACCGGATAGAAAGATCATAATCCTTCAGCAGCTCTAACCAGCGGCGCTGTCTCCCGTTCAAGTCCTTCTGAGTGAACAAGTACTGGAGACTCTTATGATTGGTGAATATCTCACATGGCTCGCCATAAAGATAGTGCCTCCACAACTTCAGTGCAAACACGACAGCTAACAGCTCCAAATCATGGACAGGATAATTCTTCTCATGGACCTTCAGCTGTCTCGAGGCATAAGCTATCACCTTACCCTCCTGCATCAGAACGCTACCCAGGCCAACACCCGAAGCATCACAATATACAGTGAATCCCCCGGATCCACTAGGCAAGGCCAACACTGGCGCTGAAGTCAACAGAGTCTTAAGCTTCTGAAAGCTAGACTCACAGGCATCGGACCACAGGAAAGGAACATTCTTCTGGGTCAACTTCGTCAGAGGTGCTGAAATAGAAGAAAACCCCTCGACGAACCGCCGATAATAACCTGCCAAGCCTAAGAAACTCCGAATCTCTGTAGGAGAAGTAGGCCTAGGCCAACTCTGAACGGCCTCTATCTTCTTCGGATCAACACACACCCCATCCTTGGTCACCATGTGACCTAGGAAAGATACAGAACTGAGCCAAAATTCACACTTGGAGAATTTGGCATACAACTGCTGATCCCTCAGAGTCCGAAGAACAACTCTCAAATGCTGCTCATGATCCTCCCTGCTCCTCGAATAAACCAAGATATCATCGATAAACACAATGACGAAGGAGTCAAGGTAGGCCTTGAACACTCGGTTCATCAGATCCATGAAAGCAGCTGGGGCATTCGTAAGCCCGAAAGACATCACCAGAAACTCATAGTGGCCATATCGGGTACGAAAAGCAGTCTTGGAAACGTCCTCGGACCGAATCCTCAACTGATGATACCCCGACCTCAAATCAATCTTCGAGAAGAAGGTAGCACCCTGAAGCTGATCAAACAAATCATCAATACGCGGCAAAGGATACCTATTCTTGATAGTAACCTTATTCAGCTGCCGGTAATCAATACACATCCGCATAGAGCCATCCTTCTTCTTCACAAATAATACCGGGGCACCCCATGGAGACACACTGGGCCTAATGAAGCCCTTATCGAGCAAATCCTGAATCTGCTCCTTCAGCTCCCTCAACTCAACAGGAGCCATACGATACGGGGGAATAGATTTAGGATGAGTGCCTGGCAATAGATCAATGCAAAACTCTATCTCCCACATAGGCGGCAAACCCGGCAAATCATCAGGAAACACATCCGGATACTCACAAACAACCGGAACTCTATCAAGGGATAACTCCTCTGCCCGGACATCCCGAACTGAAGCAATATATCCCTCGCACCCACTAGATATCATCCTCTGCGCCTCCAAGAAAGAAATGATCCTACTCTTCGGAGAAGGCCTGGAACCTCTCCATACAACCCGAGACTCACCCTCTGCCCCGATCGTCACGGACTTGGCATGGCAATCCAAAGTCGCATGACAGGAAGCCAGCCAATCCATGCCCATAATGACATCGAAATCAGACATATCGAGCAGCATCAGGTCCACTAAGGACTCTACACCACAGATGGAGATCATACACTGCCGATAACCCTTATCTACACATATAGAAGACCCGACAGGGGTGGCAACCATAAAGGGATCATCTAAGAAGACCAGATCCCTGCCCAAGCAAGGGGCAAATCCCGGCGACACATACGAATAGGTAGACCCCGGATCAATAAGAGCATAAGCAACGCGGCCACAGACAGAAATAATACCTGTGATGACATCATTGGATGCCTCAGCATCCTGACGAGTCATAGCATAGACTTGCGCCGAGCCTCCTGAACCCGGAGCTCTCTGAGACTGCTGTCTAGGAGGAATCTGAGAAACGGGCCTGGCGGCCTGAGGACCAGATGGTACCATAGCTGCGGATCCCTGGCGACCTGATGAAACATAAGGGCAACTCCTGACATAGTGCTCTGGAGACCCACACTCAAAACATCCATCACCTCTACCTCCTCTACCGCCTCTACCACCTCTGCCATGACCACCTCCAGACGAACACCTCCCATGATGCCTCTAATGGCACCTCCCGCACTGCGGCGGACCAGACTGCGAAGAGCCACCCCGCCTCTGGGATGACTGAGGCCTCGGGGTCTCTGAAGAAAAATCCTGGGCAGGCAAAGCAGCAGCCTGGGGCCTAGACTGAGAATGGCCCTGATGACCCTGACCCCTCTGAGCGGATCCACTATACCCACCAGACTGACGCGATCTCTTGGCCGCCCTCTCCGCGTCAGCCCTGGCGAAGATATCCTCCATCCACCGCGCCACATCAACTATCTCAAAATATGACTTGTTGCCCATATCAGGGGCAATAGCTACCTGCAAGCGGGGATGAAGACCCTCCACAAACCGGAGGACCTTGTCCCTCTCCTGAGCCACCATAGCCGGCGCAAACTGAGACAACCACAAGAACCTGGTGTCATACTCTGAAACAGACAGGTTTCCCTGCCTCAACCCCTCAAACTCGCGCCTCTGAGCATCGTGCTGACTCTGGGGCACGAACCTGCTCATGAACATAGACACGAACTCAGCCCAAGACAAAGGAGGGAGGTCACTAGACCTCTTCCGCATCATGGAGACCCACCATGTCTCCGCATCTCCCGATAATCTGAAAGAAGCACACTGCACCCCTAAGGTGTCTCTAGTACCAAGAACTGTGAAAATCTTCTCACACTTCTGAATGTACCTCTGGGCAGTACATGTAGCTGAGGTACCGTCGAACTCTGGAGGCTGAAGCTTCATGAATGACTCTATCCTCTTGGCAACCTCCTCATTGCCCATAGGAGGAGTAGAAATAACAGGACTTGCCTGAGGAGCAGAAGCAGAAGGCTGGGCAATATGATCAGGAGCAGCCTCAGAAGTAGGCATGCTCATAACAGGTGTGGTCGGCTGAGGAGCCGAAACAGGAGCTGCAACATCATCTCTGACAGGGACCTGATGGCTAGACAAGGCCATCAGTCTCATATACTCCTCTGAAGAGATCACAACGGTGCCTGGCACAACAGCAGGCACAGGGGGAATAGATGCTGACAGAGTCGCTGCGGACACCGCAGGGATAGCTGTGCCTGCCTAGTGGCTGACGGGCGACCTGCCCGAGTCTTCTTAGCAGCTGGCGGCTGCGTAGGTGCTGATGGCTCTCCCGCAGACGCGGGTGTAGAAGATGCAGCCCTCCTGGCTGAGGATGCTCGCGTCCTCGCCATCCGATACAATACACGAAAAAGGGTCAGCACCTATATAAGCTACTCAGCACGAATAGAGATGAAACGAAGGGAAAACATTTCCTAACATGCCCTTGTAGCCTCTCGCTCATAAGTATGGTCGAAAACATACCCATAAGCAAGACTCTACTCAGACACTGCTCCAAGACTCCTAGGACTCGAATTAGAACCTAGGGCTCTGATACCAAACTGTCACGACCCAATTTCCAAGGGCTCGTGATGGCACCTAAACAACATTTGCCTAGGCGAACCAATGAAACAAGATGCGGAAAAGAACAATAATGTGAAAAGATCATAAATGGATATATAAATATAAAAGGGTGAAGTCCAAAAGAATATATCCACAAAAGAATTGGAGCATTCTAAGAGTGACTCAATAAAGTATGAATATACATCAAAGAAATCTGAGTCCTATCTCTAAGTGACTCCGGCGGTATGCCACCACGGTCTGTGTGGTCGGCTCACCTCAATCAAAAGTCTCAGAAGCCTCGGGAACCGCTAACGTCCGGGCTGCTGACTGGATGAAGGACCTGCGCACGTAGCAGAGTAAGTTATGAGCCGAAGCCCTGTAAGATCACCGACAGGCCCGCTAAGGTACCCTTGCGGGACAAGTCGCTACATGCATCATAAGCAACAACATACTATAGTAATCATACAATAAAGTAGTGAAATCACAAATAGATGTAACACATTCCATACACACAAGTAGTAACCAGAAGTCTCAAGGATTATGCCCATCCAACGTAAGGCATAGGTCAACTCAGCGGCGGTTTGGAGGTCTAATCTCTACTCCCGTGCCGACTAACCTAGACCTACGATGGACTAGCAACACCACTACTAAGTATCAACCATATACCGTGACCCGAAGTCACTATCACAATCATGAATAAGTAGACCAACGACCCGTAGTCGTTGGCTCATCTCAAATCTGTCTACGATCGCACCACACCCCCTGTCAAGTGCGTCGTATCTCAATAAATCAAGTGACCACACCACACCCCCTGTCAAGTGTGTCACATCTCAAAGATCAAGTGTCCACACCACACCCCCTGTCAAGTGTGACACATCTCATAGTATAGGCGACACCACACCCCCTGTCAAGTGTCCCTCTAACAGTATTAATATCCACGACATTAATAACAATAACAGAAATAATAACAGAAATATTAATAACGATAATATTTCACAGTCACCGTAACCCAGGTTGGTTATGCTAGCTGAACGTAAGGCGAAGGTTAACCCGACCACAGTTTGGGGGTACAATCCCTACTCCCATGTCGTCCAACCCAAGGTTACGTATAGACAGCACTACCCAACCCGGCATGTGAACAAATCAAGTACCAATATCATATAAAAGCCGGCAAAATCCTCGGCAAGACATTTATCATGACATGCCGGCAACATCCTCGGCCATGTCCCAAGTTCTTGTTATCTAAGCATGGCGTAGCAAGCGTTACTATGATATAAATTTAAGCTACCTCGACGTAGCGTTTAGACCGGCACATACCTCGGTCGAGTCACAATCTCGCTATTTATAACAAACAATAATAGCAAGTAATTCACATCATTAATCCTAACCATTGTTAGGTATATATATGCGTACATGAAGCATACTAGCATGAAGGAAGAGTCCACAAGCACAATAGAGGTCAAGTCTCACTTACCTCGAAATTCGGGCTCAAATGCCGGGAAGAATCTCCTTTCCCGCTCGCCTTGTCCGCGAAGGACTCTCCACTAGGTCTATTAAGACAAGATATAGCACATATGAGTGCTCAATTATAGCTATTTAAGCCTATAGGCATCCTAGGGTAAAAATTACCAAAATGCCCCCGGGTAGGGCCGAGCCCTAAATTTACAAAATATACTTTTCCGGACTCCCCACGCTCCCGTGAGTCCAAAAGTACACTTAGATTCCACATGCGAGCCTTGCTCGATGTCTTTCCCCAATTCTTAAGAATCTAGGGTTCTAACCCATTTCCAAGAATCAACCCTTTGATTCTTGTGTTAATCAACATAAAGATGGATTGAAAGGGCTTACCTTAAGTGTAAGTATGATTGGGTCTTCAAGAAATACCCAAAAATCGCCTCAAGAGCTCACCAAATGATTTTTATAAGCTATGAACCGAAATGGCCCGAAATAGCCTTTTTATAGCTGTTTTTTTTTTTTTTTTGCCTCTGTGACAGCTTCATTTGAAAAACCCATACCTTTTGATAGGAATGTCCAAATGGCCTGAAACCGGTGCCATTAGAACCACAACTCAAAGGGCTACAACTTTCATGTTTTGAGTTTTTCCTAATTCCTTACGGATTTGCCGAAACATCAGCTTTTATCCGGCTGTTTGCGCCAAAACAGAACAGAAAAGTCGCACCAGATATTTTTACTGTTTTAGGGGCAAAACGGGACCCTACGAAGCTCGGAATGATCCCAAATTTTGCACACAAGCCATAAAATACTTGGGCGACATGCTCGTCAAGACGGAACTCAATTCGGACCTCCAGAACTCAAAAAGTGGGTCCCACGGCAAAGGTTCAATTTTCGACTTTCGCCAAAATAGCGAAATTTAACCAAACGACCTCGGAATCCAATTCCGAAAGTTGCTACAAGTCACAAATGACTATACAAACCTAACAGAACTTTCGGATCTTTCATCGGAGCTCATTTGCTCAAATCAAGCTCGGAAATCTCTTTTAACTCTTTTAAACTTCCGAAACGGAGACTTTATCAAAAGTCCTATCAAACGAGGTCCGTTTTCAATTTTGAAGGTTGCTACATATCATAAATGACGAGACGGACCTAACGGTGCGCTTGGATTTTCCATCGGGGTTCATTTACTCAAAACGACCTATCGAAACCCCAAATTCCTTTCCGGAATTCCATAAACGGATCCTTTTCTCGAAAACCTATCAAACGGACTCCGTTTCGATTCAGATTTTACAGACGGGTCATAAATGACCTAACAGAGCTTTTGGGACTGTCGACACGCAAATCGAGGTCCCGGATCCCGTAACGACTATTTGAGGGTCGTTACACGCAATAAGCTTGTAGAGTGAAGTCTGAATTGGCAGCCATAAACAAGCCTTGCCCCAATGTCCCTTTGACATATCTCAACACATGATAAGCAGCATTCAAATGAATGGAAATGGGAGCATGCATGAACTGATTAAGATATTGAACAGAGAATGCTAAATCTGGTCTTGTATGAGTAAGATAATTCAATTTACCCACAAGGTTCCGGTAGAATGTAGGGTCAGACAATGGAGCCCCTTCATCAACCTGTAATTTTGTGTTAGCATCCAAAGGACTAGCAACAGGGGTACAATCCAAGCAATCAAACTCAGTAAGAAGATCCAGAGCAAATTTTCTTTGGCACACAATAACCCCAGTAAGTTCAGTTAACACTTCCAGGCCCAAAAAATAGTGGAGAAAGCCTAAATCTTTGATCTTGAATTTATTGTCAAGAAATAGCTTCAGTAAAGAGATCTCTTTCTCATCATTGCCACTCACCAAGATGTCATCAACATAGACAGCCACAATAGTAATCAAAGGACCAGCAGACTTAAGAAAAAAGAGAGTAGTCATTTTTAGATGCAACATAACCCATGGAAATGAGTGAATCACTAAGCTTGGAATACCATTGGCGAGAAGCTTGTTTTAAACCATAGAGAGATTTCTTAAGCCTACAAACTAAAGTAGGATTATCTACCACCATCCCTTGAGGAACCCGCATGTATACCTCTTCACCCAAATCCCCATGTAAAAAGGCATTGTTTACATCAAGTTGATATAAATTCCAACACTTTTTAACAGCTACAACAATAATACTCCTGATGGTGGTCATTTTGACTACGGGTGAAAAAGTTTCCGTATAGTCTATCCCTTCTTGTTGAGTGTCCCCCCTTACGACAAGCCTAGCTTTAAACCTTTCAACACTCCCGTCTGCCCTATGTTTAATTTTATACACCCACTTGTTTCCAATGGGCTTCTTACCAGGGGGTAAAGGGACAATTTCCCATGTGTTATTAGCCTCAAGGGCTTTAAATTCTTTTAACATTGCTTCTTGCCAGGCAGGATGTAAAGCTGCCTGCTTAAAGGAGGAAGGTTCATGAGTAGTATCCACACTTCTAATAAGGTCCTGAGTATTGGAAGTTAAACTACTAAAGCATACAGATCTGGGAGAAACAGTCAGGAAGGACAAAATAGGGACAGAAGAAGCAAAACCACACACATAATCAGCGAGATAAGATGGGGGATTTTGTGCTCTAGTAGGATACCTGGGAGGGGGAGAATGAGAAGGATTGGAGATAAGCTGGGAAATAGAAGTAGGCTGGGAAGGAGAGGTAGACTGGGAACTGGAAATGGACTGCGAAGGAAGGGAAGCAGCAGGGGAGCAAGGGGCAAAAGATGGAGAAGATGTACTGGGAATGGGAGATTGAGTGAAAGAGGAAGTAGGGCTAGCAGTAGTGATGTCTAAAGTGGGAAACAAAGAGACTGGTGAGGAATCAATAGGAGGGTTGGGAGAAAAGGGGAAAATGTCCTCATGAAATACAATATCCCTGGAAACAAGCACCTTTCTGTCTGAGAGTTGCATCACCTTATATGCTTTCTTACCAGGTAGATAACCCAAAAATACACAGGCAGTGGATCTGGGAGAAAACTTATCCCTCAAGTGCTTGGGAACAGACACATAACATAAACACCAAAAACTCTAAGATGAACATAAGAAGGTGCAGTACCATAAAGAATCTCATAAGGAGTTTTGTGGAAGAGAACAGGACTAGGGAACCTGTTAATTAAATGAGTGGTTGTCAACACACAGTCTCCCTAAAAATGAATGGGTAGCTTGGACTGAAAAAGTAAGGCTCTGGCAGTCTCCAACAAGTGTTTATATTTTCTTTCTACAATGCCATTTTGTTGAGGAGTATAAGGACATGAGGTTTGGTGTAAAATTCCTTTGGACTGGAGAAAAGTAGTGGCTTAATGGCTATTGCCAAGCTCTAAGGCATTGTCAGTTCTAAGGCACTTAACTTTCATATTAAATTGAGTCTCCACCATAAGGAATAATGATTTCAGAACTGAAAGGGCATTACTTTTGTGACTTAGTAGGTGTGTCCAAGTGAATCTGCTACAATCATCAACCAAGGTAAGAAAATATTTGCAATTCTTAGCAGTGGCGGTATGATATGGACTCCATATATCAGCATGTATAAGATCAAATAAATGCTGAGAATGGGAGTCACTATGAGGAAAAGATAATCTCTGTTGTCTAGCGAGAGGGCATATATCACATACAAAAGGCTGTTTATTTGATGAAGAAACATGTACATAAGAAATTCTTTGCATCGTTGGAAAAGGAATATGTCCCAGCCTATTATGCCACAGAATATGAGACCTATTTACATTGACATGACTAGAAACACTAGAATTAGAATCACAGACTTTATGAATAGGAAAAAGAGTAGAACAAGTAGTAGAGAGAACAACTGTATCTCTGGGAACTGTGTCGGAAGAATCTACAGGCTTGAGGAAATCAACAGGCTTGAGAAGATATAAGCCATCAGCCATCTTACCAAGTTCCAATGGCCTCTTCAGAGAAGGGCCCTGTAAATGGCAAGAGTCTTGTGTAAACATCAGACTCATAGAGGAACCAGTCAAGAGTTTGTGCATTGACACAAGATTATACTTAAAGGTAGGCACATAAAGGACTTTATAAAGAATAAGTGAAGGAGCTATGAAAACTGTTCCAACATAAGTGACCTTAACTCTATAGCCATTTGGTAAAGTAACAAGATGGGGCACCTGTAAGGAAGTTATATTGGAAAGTAAAGATTTGTTTGATGTCATATGATCTGATGCGCCAGAGTCCAAAATCCAAACGTCAGTACTTAAGCTAGAGTGTAGACACAGTGAACTATCACAAAGCACAGACAGGCTGAGAAGAGTTGGAACCATCAAAAACTTGAACATTGTGCAATATATTGATCAAATGTTTGTACTGGTCTTGAGTAATGGTAGGAGAAGGGTTGGGAGTAACAACCGGTTCTTCATTCTCATCAGGGACAAAAGTCTGAACATTTGCTGCCATCCTCCTGTTTCTATTTATGGAATTGAGATTACTAGATCTAGAATTGTTATTTTGATTATGAGGAAGCTTGCGGCATCTGTCAATTGCGTGATTATCCATCTTACAATAGGTGCAGAACAGTTTCCTAGAAGAGGAGGAACCCCTCTGGTTCTGATTGTGATAATTTTTCTGGTTGAAGTTGTACTTTCTTCCTTGATTGAGATTATTATTACTGTTGGAAGGAGGCCTATAGTTCTGTTGTTGAGAAGAACCAATAGAGAAAGATGCAGCTTCAGAAATATGGTTGAAAGAAGACTGTATTCCTCTTTGCTTCTCATCTTGAATAATAAGAGAATAAGCCTTGCTGACGTGAGGAAGAGGCTGCATCATCAATATGTTACCTCTACCATTGTTGTAGACTTCATTCAAGCCCATAAGAAACTGAACAAGTTTATGATTTTCTTCCCTTTTGATCATTTTACATTTTCCTCCACAAGTACAATCACAAACGCAGTAAGAATCACAGTTTACAGATTACAACTCATCCCAAAGTCTCTTGACTTTGTTAAAATAAGCATTCACATCAAAAGATCCTTGTGAGAGTGAAACCAAGTCTTTCTGTACCTCATAAAGCCAAGCCCCATTAGATTGACCATATCACTGGTTAAGTTCATCCCAAATGCCCTTGTCAGTGTTAGAATATATGACACTTTGTCCTATCTCAGGATCAAGAGAGTTAAGGATCCATGCTATCACCATGTTATTACATTGATCCCATTGTTCCAGAAAAGGGGAATCTAAAGGAGGGCGCGTATAAGTCCCATTAACAAAGCCCATCTTCTTCTTAGCAGACAAACTAATGATAATCCCTCTTCTCCAAGCACCAAAACCAGAACCATTGAATTTCGTAGACACAAGAACAATTCCAGGTTTATCAGAAGGATGAAGGTAAAAAGGATGGGACGGATGTAGGTTGAGTTCCTTTGGAACCTCAGGTATAGTGTGCAAATAAGCAGTGGAATTAATGCTTTCATTATCATCGGAGGAATCATGATCAGAAATATTCCCGCGTTGATTGTCCATCAGAAAAAAATACCACAGATTCACTAAGTAAACGCGAAATTGGGGCACAATTACCAGAACAGAGAAGCTTACCAAAATTAGGGCAAAAATTTGTATCAGATGAAAAATTGATCGGCAATAATCTGACCGTCGTATACGCCAGAATCATAAACGAATACACCCGAATTAAGCTGAAAAGTACTCACTGAAAGTAAAATTGCTCGAGAATTGTAATGTGTTTGCCAAGAAAACTCTTCAAATCAACTCAGATCAGTGAAGAGTTCATGAAAATCTCATGTATATCAATGAGATTCAAATAGAATGACGTGACATAGCGAAAAAAATCAAGAAATTAGGGTTTGAAATTTGGGATTTTTCAACGAAAACAGCTTCATGGTAGAGTTCTAAAAAAAAGGATCATGAAAAATCAAGTGTTCTAAGTGATTTTCAAATGCTCTGATACCATGTTTGAATCGTAAATGCAGTAATCAAGTGCAGGATAATGAATCGCCTGTTGGAGAGGAAAAAATAGAGAGAGAGAAATTGTATTGAGTAAAATGATGGTTGGGGTTCTTTCTAGAACCTCCACTTCTATTTATAAGTTGGATCATGGGTCGGGTACCCGATATAACGATTGACCCGGATATAAATACAACAGCCCAACTAACTACTAACTAAGTACAAGCTAACCATTAACCAGTTACAGCTAAACTAACAACACTGATACAGAAACTCATATGCCATATTTCAACAGATTTGGCCTCACATTATCTTTCTACCAGAGTGGCATAATTGAGATGGAGGGTGGAACTGAAGCTGCAACTATTACTGCTGCATAGACGATGCATCTCTAAGAGGACATGGACTTGGTTGCTGACCATCCATTTTTTTTCTTTATAATCAACGAATCTATTGGTGTGGTGTTATTACAATCACGAATCTAGGAAACCTTGTTATTGAAATAAATCTATTGTTACCCCTAGCATGCATATTAAAAATTCAAAAGGAGGGGGCATAAACCTAACCTCCACATCAAAGACACATATTCACAAATTATCTCCATGACTACCTTATAAGCACTTCACAAATATGTTAAACGTTCCTCTATTAAGATCGACTCTAAAACAGCATCAGTGGAGGAAAAAGAAAAACATAAGCTTTATACCAAGCTTTAAACCATCAAGTCTAGTTGTAACTGTTCTTTAGAGGCTTATGCCTAAGGGTTGGTATCTGAATTTTATCTAATTTGTAGAGGCCCAAAGCTCTCTTGGGAAGCCTATTTTCTTCCAATGTTTACTGTATTATAGGGATTCCTATTTAATGAACCTTCATCTAAAATCCTATCTCTTACCTGATGAAGCGCACACTTGGATTCGAATATAACAACCCCTGCTCTCAACATTATATATCTATGATTAGGGTTGCATGTGGATCAACAAAGGCCAGCAGATCCTAAGTCTGAGCTTCGACTATTCATACGAGGAGCTTCCAATTCAACCTTCACCTTTCCTGAATGAAGAGCATGTAGGAAAGATGGGTACGCAAAGTGAGTGATAGTTAAATTCTCCTCCTCAAGTTCTCTGAAGCAAGGATGCACATTACTTTAAATAGAAAACACAATGCAACCTCCCCCAACGTTGGGCTATTTCCCCTACCTCACTTTCTAAGTATACGATTTTATTTACCACACTAGCTAAGGCAACTCCATTCCAGCTAGAAGAAAAGATCTTAGCAGAAAATTAATTATTGTGCATCTTGCTTGTACGACTTTAGTTCTTGTAAAGTCTCTAGACGATGAAAGAGTAACTTGCATTTGCAAAACTATGGTCTGGTTTCTCGTATGTGTCGCATCGTTTGAAATTTCGTGGTCTAAGACTATTTTGCTAATAAGAGAAATTTTAAGCTATGTATAATAACTCAGAGTACAAGCTGAACTTAGAAAATAAAATAACCAAATGAGCATCTCATCAAGATGTTGGCAAGAATTTAACTTTTATTTGCTCACAACTATAAAAAATCAAGCTGACAGTATAAAACCATCATCTAAAAGTAAAATAATCCTTTAGGTAAAATCAATCCATGGTCGTACTGATCTCAATCATCACATCTATCCAACAGGGGATTCACTACAGCCCCAGTGAAAAGCACCGAACTTCTTGTCTCTTCTCTAATCATGAACAGAAAAGGATGATCAGCTACAAATCTTCTTGGAGGACTCTGATACAAACTACATGACATATCATCATCCGACAAGAATGTAACAGCTGCTGCCTCGGTGCCTTTCTCGTCAATTTCTAAAAATGCTTTCTGTAATATCATGGATATACATAAAGGCCCTCTATTTTCCAGTATCTCTATTAGGTCCTGGCAAGTCTTCTCAAAAGGTAGTGTCAATCCCATTTCTTTCATTGTTGCCAACCCTTCTAGAGTGGTGAATGAGAATTTGAACTTTGGAATGTAAAATGCATCAAGGTTTTCATTCCATAGCTCGAATTTTCGCATAAAGAAGTTTGAATCAGAGTTCACTTTCTTCAACAAGCTTGATAATCCATCCCTTTCATCAGGAACAAAGAAGTACACGACGAACTCTTTTTTGTCATTCCCCTTTTCGTAGGGAATTTTCACTGCTTGATAACTTTCAAATGATCCGTATAAATACTTCTCACAACCAGTCATGAAAGGAACCGAAACCTTGGATCCATTGAGTAGGTGAAAATCTTTGTTTTGGGTGAGACTTTCCTTAAAATCGTCTGTCCATGAACCTTTAAAATACAAGGCATTTGCAAGTAAGAGCGTAGTGCCATCTTTGATATGCTCGAGCTTGAGAACTTCTTCAATAAGTCCTTTTGTTGCAGACTTAGTCCATGAGTTAGCTTCGTTTACCACCTCCTCCTTCTGCACATTATTTATCATTCAATGTAATGAACAAAAAAAAGTAGTAATTGTTATTCTTATGTGCTTATTATTTCCATATAAGTTAACGTGTGATATAAAGTTCAAGTTTCACTTTTTGTAAAGGGTATGGATATGTGCTACAAAGGACTATAGGTTGGCAGTTAGTGTGAAAATTAATCCCCACACAGAAATATTATTCACGGTATAATAGCAACAATATTAATGGAGTATTGAAAAATGCGGTAATCAAAGAGAATAAAAATAATAACAAGGACACCGAGATTTTTACGTGGAAAAGCCTTCTGAACTAAGGGAAAAACTACGGCCCAAGAGGCAAATAATTCCACTATAGCAAGGACTTTTACACCGTGTGGTAATGCCACTACACACTCACAAAAGAAATAACCCTCTTTTGATTTTTCACCTTACTATAAAACCGCTCACACTCTCTATTTTTCCTCACAGAGTATTTTCCTACACTGTGTATTCTCTCTTATACTGTGTCTCTCTTTAATACTCTCTGAAACTGGATGATGCAAATGAGAAAAATACTACCCATATTTATAGTGGCAGATTTCATTTGCCTAGCTCATTGCTTACATAAGCAAAAGTAACAATTTCAAACTTTGCAACTAATGAAAGCTGCGCCTAACTTAATAGATAAAAAAGGAACATATACCATCTTCCTTTATCACATGGATATTTATGGGGCTGGACCCTACAAATCTCCCCCTCCAGTCCCATACACCTGAAGGAGGGATCTTTCGTCTCTTAGATAGAGCTCATACCGACAAGTTCTTTGCATAACTCGAACTTGTCCCTTTGAACCACCTTAAGCGCGTCTTGCTCCCCCTGATCAACAATCTCATCAGGTTGCTCCCCCTGCTCGGCAACATCAGATATCGTGCTTTCTCTACCTCGATAAATTTCTGCATTTGTCTTGTATAACATGTCACGAGCATCTCCTTCTGCAATCACCAATGATCCCTTGTTGAGTCTCCACCTTTGATTTGCAAAGTGATTCTCATACCCATCTCGGTCCAAAGCAATCCCTGAGATCAAGTTCTTCCGCAAATCAGGTACATGTCGCACGTTCTTTAAAACCAAAGTGCATCCCATATTTGTCTTGATGCACACATCACCGATCCCCAAACCTTCGAGGAACTCGTGTTACCCATCCTCACTACGCCGAAATCACCTGCTACATATCTGCAAAAAAATTTTCTTACCGGTGTGATGTGGTAAGATGTTGCTGTGTCAACCACCCATTCTGACTCTTGACCTGCCAAGTGCATACATTCCTCATCCTCATTTACGATGAGAAGAGCATCTGTGTCATCATATTGCATCATGGCGGTTGTGTTAACTTCATTATTTTGGCCACCGTGTCAGTATTTACCCCTTTTAAGATTTGGGCAGTTCCTTTTAAAGTGACCCGGTTGATCGCAATTATAGCAATTTCCACCTGATGTTGTGGACCGGTACCTGGACTTTCCCCAACCTCCGGATCTACCATAGTTGCTCGAACCCCTGCCTCTACCTTCTGTGTTGAGAGCCTGTCCATGACCGTCAGGCTTCTTTCTCATGTTCTCATTGAGTAGAATAGCCGATGTGACATCATTCAACTCAATAGCAGTTTTACCGTGCAGGATGATCGTTGCCAAATTATCATATGAGGATGGCAACGAGTTCAGGAGCAAGATGACTTTATCTTCTTCCTCGATCCGTACTCCGAGGTTGGCCAGCTGCGTGATTAGTCCATTAAAAACATTTAGATGTGACAAAAAATTCATACCTTCACCCATTTGTAGGGCATATAACTGCTTCTTCAGATACAATTTATTTGTCAGCGTCTTCGACATATATAGACTCTCCAACCTTGTCCATATTCCACACGCAGTGTCTTCATCAGTGATGTTATTGACCACATCATCTGATAAGTGCAACCTAATTGCACTAGCTGCCTTTTCATCCATCTCCGCCCAAACCTCGAGCTTCATGGATCCAGGCTTCTCTCCATCCAGTGCCTTCTGTAATCCTTGTTGGATGAGCAGATCCTTCATCCTTCTCTGCCACATTGAGAAACTGCCATCTCCGTTAAATTTTGCTAACTCGTACTTTACTCCTGACATATTTTTCACTGAGTATAGTACTGCTTGCCGTGAATAGTATTTCTGTAAATGAACAACACCTGTGCTCTGATACCACTTGTTGGGAAAATTAATCCCCACACAGAAATATTATTCACGGTATAATAGCAACAATATTAATGGAGTATTGAAAAATGCGGTAATCAAAGAGAATAAAAATAATAATAAGGACACCGAGATTTTTACGTGGAAAAGCCTTCTGAACTAAGGGAAAAACCACGGCCCAAGAGGAGCAAATAATTCCACTATAGCAAGGACTTTTACACCGTGTAGTAATGCCACTACACACTCATAAAAGAAATAATCCTCTTTTGATTTTTCACCTTACTATAAAACCGCTCACACTCTCTATTTTTCCTCACAGAGTATTTTCCTACACTGTGTATTCTCTCTTACACTGTGTCTCTCTTTAATACTCTCTGAAACTGGATGATGCAAATGAGAAAAATACTGCCCATATTTATAGTGGCAGATTTCATTTGCCTAGCTCATTGCTTACATAAACAAAAGTAACACTTTCAAACTTTGCAACTAATGAAAGCTGCGCCTAACTTAATAGCTGAAAAAGGAACATATACCATCTTCCTTTATCACATGGATATTTATGGGGCTGGACCCTACAGTTAGACCCCCTCCTTTTATGTACTCTGTTTTGCTATGAAATACCAGGCGAAATTTAATTAAAAAAAAGTTCCAATGAAATCCAAGTTAGACCCCCTCCTTTTATACTGCTATATGATTTTCACAGTAGATCATCTTCAGGAATGGCGGTAACAATATATTCAGGTTAGACTTACATACTTCCTTATGCAGTATGTTCAGGAAAAGAAATATTATTTCATTTGTTGTTTTCTGCTTTCATATGTGGCATAAAAATGGAACTTTAGCCTTATGGTGTGTAGTAGTCCATATATTTAGAAGGGGGAAGGACTGCTCTTTTTATTTTTGAATTGTTAAACTTATAACCTTTACGAGTGATAATACAGGATAATTCAAAAATAAGTTTCCGATCAGAATACCTATTTTTGGTTTTGGAAATATAGACAAGGAATTAAAATAAAGCACAATGGACAGTGGAGATTCCTTGAAGAAAAGGAAATGTATAGTCCCTTATGATGATGAATAAAACGCTTAATTTGTGAAATAATTCTGTCCGATCAAATCAAAATGCTTGGAAAGAGCAAGAGACTTCAATTTATTTTTTTACCAAATGTACCAGCATTTCTAAATGGAATTTAACAAATTTCAATTCCTGAGAAGAGTTTAAGCCAGAAAAAGATGTTAGACCACCAATGCAATCAAAGGATTTTAACTTGCAACGATAGCCATAAATCTTCCCCTGGAGAATTAGTTTAAATTAGTGTAGTGATTTCTAATTAGGACCATATTAACAAGCTAATCAACCCTTTTACTTTACAGATATCAATATAATAACAGAGTAATCAAACAAATGACAAACCATTTACTTAGCACATTGGCAAAAGCTATATATACATATGAAACTTTATGGACTGAACTTATACAAATACCCTGTATTTTAACATTTTGCAACAAGTTGTACTCTACTTTCCAAGTTATAAAAGTAAAGTACTTAACATAAGTTGAAACAACAATATGTATATTGATAATCATTCCAAATTCATTGGCTTTAAATCCAGTAAATCTGGAAAGGACAATTCATAGAAGAGAGAGAAGTGTTTCGTCGAAAATCAACATTTTTGGCGTTTGTCTTGTAGACATTCTTGACTAGTTGTTGGTAACTCTTTTTGAGATGAAGTTCTTCTTGCACCCACATTCCACTAAGGAAGCACACAGCAGGACCTCCATTACCCTTGCTCGTTGCAACAGCGGCCATATCCAAGAACTTTTCATTCAGATCATCTATATTTTCAACAGCAAGATATTCAAGCATCTGTTTTAGGGTAGGTCCTGTCGCTACAGCGGCCGTCATGTTTAGTACAGCGGTGAATGACAACGGAGATAGAACAATGTTCTTACCATTGGAACCCTTTTGGATCTCTTTCAGCATAAGCTGAGAACTAACCCGTGCACAGAAATCTTTCTTTTGTTCTTTCTTTTTCTCCATCTTTTCATGTTTTGGTTTCTTCATCTCTTTCATTTGATCTTTCTTTTTCTCAATCTTTTCTTGTTTTTGTTTCTTCATGTCTTTGGTTTGATCTTTTTTTTTTCTCAATCTTTTCTTGTGTTTTGATTCTTCATGTGTTTCGCTTGTTCCTTCTTTTTCTCCATCTTTTCTTGTTTCTGTTTCTGTTTCTGCATGTTTTACTTATAGTATGGCTGAGACTTGGAAGTCTTAACCCCAATTATTGGTAAAGTTTATAAATTTTCTACTCTTAGTTTCGGTTACCCAAAAATACTGAATACATGATACTTCTGAATATCCCTGATATTTCTCTCTATGAATGATTCAAAAACATTATCTCCCTTATTATCCTTGAACGTCCCTTGTATTTCTCTAACTGGCGTATCTCTCTCATTGACCTTTATATTATACCGTAATCTCCGTAATTGAGTTCCTTTTTGGGTAGAACAAATGATTATTATTATCTATTACTTTTAGTTTAATTCATTTATTTTTATTCTTCAAGGTAATGGAGAAATTGACGATGATGTCACACATGTATAGGAGTAGGTTGGTTGAATTGGAGATTCGCTTCTGGTGTCCAATGCAATAATAAAGTGCGATTTAGAATTAAATGTAAGTTCTATAGAGTGATTGCTAGATCATCCATGTTGTATGAGCTGTACTGTTAGCCAGCTAAGAACACACATATTCGGAAAATAGGCGTCGCAGAAATGAAATGCTAAAATGGATGCATGATATACGAGAATGGATAAGATTAAGATCGAGGTCATAGGTGACAAAGTAGGAATAGCCCATTGGTGGACAAGATATGAGAAGCGAGACTCCGATAGTTTGAACATGTAAAAAGGAGGAGCCCAAATACGCGAGTGAGGAGGTGCGATCTATGAAGAGGTAGAGATAGACCTATAAAGAATTGTTGTAGATGTTTAGACAGAACATGGCTCACTTCCATATTACCGAGGACATTGACCCTATATAGGAAAACGCGAAGGTCGAGGATTAAGATAAAAGGTTAGATAGTAGTCGAGCATTTCTATCATATTAGCATTATTATTATTATTCATATATATACTAATTCTATCTTAATCTTCGCCTTTATTACTACTGATGTTTTATGTTTATCTCGATTATCTTTTGTTTTTATGTCAGCACTTCTTTAACATAGTATATTCATCTTTTTTTTTTCCTTTTTCAAACATGTTTTCAAAAGAATTGGGTTTTAGCTGAGGAACTATTGGAGCAGCATCTCCACCTTGGTAGGGGTAATATCTGGTATGTTGTTGTTGTTGTGGTGGTGGTTTAGGTCTCTGTTGGCTATCTCTCACAAATTTGCTAGGTTCTATAATGGATAACACTTACCATACTCGATATTTATACCAAACTAGACCAACATATCATTGTTAAGTGACTTAATCGATTACTCATAGTTAAATAAAATGAGTGTACGTAAACTACTGGATATTAACCTTAGCAGTTAAAACTTAAAGTGAAATACATATCATTTAACAAATTGTTAGGTTACATCGAGTTCATCTAGGAGGGGAGGTTTGTTACCCCCATAATCTTGTGACATAGAGTGATAAATAAATTAAAAAATAGATAACACAAAAAATTCCATTATTTTTTACAAAATTTAGTCCAAAAGTCTAAGTGCAAAACACTTGAAACTTGCTAAATATAAAGTCACAATTAATATTGGACTTTAGTAAAATTTCCTGGAACCTTGAACTAACCCCAGAAAAAATTTACTGGGTTTTAGTTCAAATTCTCAAAGTTTCATCCCAGCTATTCTTAGAAAAAAAAAAAAAACTCGTGTTTCCAAAATCTAACTACTTTTTAAAAAAGTTGTAATTGTTGGTTGATTCTATTTAAGTGGCACGAAAAATAACTAGCTAGTTATCAAAATTACCTCTAATTAGTGGTGAGAGAAAGAGGTTCTGTCATTCTACAACGGGACCACAATATTTAAGGGGATCCATTAGGGTATGAAGTTCTTCTAAAATCCTTAACCAATTGCTACTGAATGACCAGTTTAATCGATTCTACATGCACAAACATGGTCCTCAAGTCACACATCAAATGACACACAAATGAGGCTTGTTCATTGAATATAGCATAGGGAATTCGATCTTACTTTGGTTGTCCATTTATTTCAACGGGGCAATGTGTAAAATTGTAAGGAAAACTTCTTTCCACCGGGGGCAAGGCAGTGCTTGTCAAGCATGTTTTGGAACCACAACTCCTATACTTACAGCACTAGAACCTCTCTATTACTGTGTTCATACAGATTAGTAAAGTACTTAGCAGGTTTCTTTTGGGATTCGTCTAGTGGTAAGTAAAGATGATATTGGAGTTCTTGAAGAAAGTGCGTTCCTTTTGAGGAAGAGCGCATGGGGTTCAGGAATTTGATTGATACTAGTGACAACTTTGCTATGAAAAGATGGTGGAGGTTTTGTCAGAGCTAAGTACTACAAAAGAATGCCACCGGTTTAGAAGTGGTGGTAGCCTAGTCAGTCCCCTTGCTAGAAGGAACTAATGGAGATAATTGATAAAGCTGAGGAGAAACTTTTTCTTTTTTCTTTTTGAGTACTGAAGGAATAGTCAGCTTGTGGTGGGACAATTGACTTGGTCTGGGATCCCTTGCACAAATCATCTAGATACATCATTCAACAACTTGATGACATACGACACTAGAATTGCATAGTGATTTGAAGAACTTCATTTGCTAATATATATTTCATTGAGCATACTTCCAGCATAAGATGGGGGATCAAAAGCAGTCCTGATATTTCCATTTAGACTACATCTACATCAGGTATTTTTACCAATTTTTCTGTTTGGAACAGTGTCAAACGTGCAAGAAATAACTAGATGTTTTAGGAAGAACTTAGAAACTTTACTACATCTAAATGTGAGAATTCTCAACCAGAAGCTACCTTTTGATGACATATTGTTGACCTTTGGAGAGATTCTCACATTTAGATGTTCTTGTCGCCCACATCTTCAAGTACAGACCATGCACCATACATTTATGATTGTGAATCTTTCTGTTTGGAATGTGCAAGTTTTTGGAAGGTCCACTAGTTAGATGGGATGATATTGATGTTGAACAAGTGGTGTCATAATAAACCAAAAAATAGGGTCCATCAACAGATCTAGAGAATCACACCTGCAGTGATTTGCTAGGAAAAATGGTTGATTCTCGTAAAGATACGGTAGCAATAGAATAGCTATGGCTCATTTAGATCAATTAAAGTTGAGGAAAAAAACGTGTGCAAGTAGCTGTAAAAAGTCTGGTGATTTCCCGAAACAAAAGAAAAAATGTGTTAAGCTCAAAGACTGGAAATGGGATGAGGGAAAACTTGGGGAAGAAGGGAAGAGAATTTGGGGAGAAAATAAGAGATATTATCCATTGATTCCATCCTTTGTCTACGTGAGCTGTTCTTATAGCTAACAAGAAAGGAATATTGTTAGTTACCTCGGAATTAGAGCTCGGACAGGTGTACAAAGTGACATCACTTCCTCTTAACAATTCTGGACTAAAATGACTGAAATAATAAAAATAATAGCTCAAACTGTAATATTAGAAACTAAAGGACTCGACTGCAAACTTAATTACTAGGCCAACTACCCCTAACGGCTACGTACTAGTTATTTAAGCTTAGGTACTACTCCTTAAGCATAATAGTTAACCAAACTCTTTACAAACCCCACCCCTTATTGAACCTTGTCCTCAAGGTTCAAAATAAGGAAACTGGGATTTGATGAAGTTAAAATCTTCCCATGTAGCTTCCTCCGGTAACAAGTTAGACCATTGAATTAACACTTGAGTGACAGCCTTGTTGTTCCGCTTGGTCAATCTCCTTCCTAGAATGGCAACTGGTTCAATCATAGGAGTACCTTCATAATTGCAAATAGGGGGATCAACTACAGCAACAACTCCTGGACCAATTCTTTTTTAAGTTGAGATACATGAAAAACTGGATGAATTTTGGCAGTGGTTGGTAACTGTAGTTCATAAGCAGCTTGACCAATATTCTGGACAACTTGGTAAGGACCAAAATACTTAGAGGAAAGCTTCAGACTCTTCCTTATAGCTACAAAAGATTGCCTATAAGGTTGGAGCTTAAGATACACCCAATCTCCGTATCAAACACCCTATCACTTCTATACTTATCAGCCTGCTGCTTCATCCTGTTATGTGCTTTGTTGAGACTTTCTTGCAGCACTTTGGTCATTATTTGCCTATCTTGAAGCCATTGATCAACTGCTTCAAACCTACTCTTAGCTACCAGCTCAAAGGAAAGTTGAGGTGGGGAATAACCATAGACAACCTGAAATAGGGACGTTTGTAAAGCTGAATGGTAAGATGAATTATACCAGAACTCAGAAAGTGACAGCTACTGATGCCATGCCTTAGGCTTGTCGCTGGTCATACACCTGTTCAACCTTTCTGATTGTCCATCTGTTTGAGGGTGATAAACTGAACTCATGTGCAGCTCTGTCTGTAACATCTTAAATAATTCCCTCCAGAAAATGCTAGTGAATATCTTATCTCTATCAGACACAATACTTTGTGGAAGTCCATGAAGCTTATAGATATTATCAAGGAACAGTCGAGCAACCTATGAGGCAGTGAAAGATGGGACAAGGCTATGAAATGGCCATATTTGCTGAACCTATCAATTACCACAAGAATAGTATCCTTACCTTCAGACTTAGGTAATCCTTCCACAAAGTCTATAGCAATATGTTGCCAAGGCTGGTTTGGGATAAGGTGAAGCTGCAAAAGGCCAGGAGAAGCAACATTCTCAATCTTGTTCCTTTGACAAGTGTCACATTCTTTCACAAATTACTGAACGCCTGACTTTAGTAAAGGCCAATAGAACAGATTCCTCATCCTGTGATAAGTAGCCAAAACACCTGAATGTCCACCTAATGCTGAAGCATGTAATGCTTTGATGAGTTGAGTTCTCAGCCCCCCTTGGTTGCCTATCCACAACTTTCCATTGTGCCTAATAAAACCTTGCACTAACTGGTTCTCCTTGTCACCCTGAGGGTGCAAAGTCAATTCAGCTATAAGATGTGTCACCTCAGTAGCACCCTGATAGTTGTCAACCGCTTCTTGATCCCAAGTTGGTTTTATCATAGTAATGGCATTGCACTGTCCAAGAGGCTGTCTGGACAATGCATCAGGTGCTGAATTCTCACTCCCTTTTCTGTATAGGATGTCAAAGGTAAGACCTAACAACTTAGTCAGACCTTTGTATTGCAACAGGGTAGATATTTTTTTATCATTGAGAAGTTTAAGACTGAAATGATCAGTCTTAACAATGAAATAGTTCTGCTGTAAGTAGTGTCTCCACTTATCTACAGCTAAAAGGAGAGCCAACAACTCCTTCTCATAAATGGAAAGTCCTTGATGTTTAGGGCTGAGAGCTTTGCTCAAATAGGCTATAGGGTGGTGGTCTTGCATCAGAATTGCTCCTATGCCAAGCCCACTAGCATCAACTTCAACAGAGAATGGTTTGGAGAAGTCAGGAAGAGCCAAGACTGGAGCATTTATCATAGCATTCTTCAGCATATCAAATGCACCAATAGCTGCAACATCCCAATCAAAGCTGTCTTTTTTCAAGAGTGAGGTCAAAAGCTTATTAATGATGCCATAGCCAAGAATAAATCTTATGTAGTAACCTGTTAGCCCTAGAAAACCTCTCAACTCCTTTACAAAAGTAGGCCTAGGCCATTGAACCATAGCTTGAATCTTAGCTAGATCTGTTTGGACACCCATACCCGAAATTAAATGTCCAAGATATTCAACCTATTTTTGAGCAAATGAATGTTTTGATCTCTTTACATAAAGTTGGTGTTGTCTGAGTAGCTGTAATGTCAACTCCAAATGCTTGAGATGAGTAGGTAACTCACGGCTATAAATAAGGATGTCATCAAAGAAAACCAGGATGAACTTCCTAAGATAAACCCCAAACACTTGGTGCATTAAGGGTTGAAATGTTGCCGGAGCATTTGTTAAGCCAAATGGCATTACTTTGAATTGCCAAAGCCCATTGTGAGTTCTGAATGCAGTTTTATACTCATCTTCTTCCTTCATACTCACCTGATAGTATCCAGCTCTAAGGTCAATCTTAGAGAAGAAGACTGCACCCTTGAGTTCATGAAGCAAGTCTTCTACCATAGGTATTAGATATTTGTTCTTTACAGTCATGGCATTCAAACTCCTGTAATCAATTCATAACCTCCAAGTAGGGTCCTTCTTTTTTACTAGAAGAGCTGGTGAAACAAAACATGACTGACTTGGAGTGACAGTTCTCACCTTTAGCATTTCTTTGATCATTTGTTCAATGGCATTTTTTTGGCCATGGGAATATCTGTAGGGTCTGAGATTGAAAGGTTGGGCATCTGGAAGTAAGGTGATGGTGAGATCACATGGTCTAGGTGGGGGTAAGGCTGTTGGTTCTGGAAAGACATCCTGAAATGTGTCTAACAACTCTATTACTTCAGTTGGCACAGTAGCTTCTATAGGTAATTGAGGCTCTGCACAGAACTATATTACTTCAGTTGGCACAGTAGCTTCTATAGGTAATTGAGGCTCTGCACAGAGCTGAACTAAACAACAACTATGGCCTTGGTGCAGTAATTGATCAATATCAGAATCAATGTCAGACCAAACCTCTACATTTTCAGAGGTTCCAAGGAATGTAATGGTCTTACCCTCCTTTTGAATAGTCACACTTAAAAGTCTTGTGTTGATAAGAACATGAGTAAACTAATCCAACCGGTCCATTCCTAGGACCATGTCATAACCACCAAGAAGTAGAAACCTCATAGGAAAATGAAATTCCTCACCCTGCATTGACCATTTGAAGTCAGAACACCATTCTGCACTATACATAAACTGACCATTGGCCACTACAATCTTCATAGAAGCTGGAATAGGGGAGATTGTCAGTTTCATGTCCTTGATGACCTTTGGAATGATGAAACTGTGAGTTGACCCACTGTCTAAGAGAATAAGGACATGTCTCTTCTTCACAGCACCTAGTATTTTAATGGTAGAGGGGCTGGTAGTGATACCTACGGCTATATTCATGGAAAGTTCAGCTTGAACCTCATCTAAACTGTTGATTCTTCAACTATAGCCCTCATGCCCTCAGTAACATCATGAAACTCATCCTCCTGCTCAATAATAGGGACACCAGACATCATGTTTAAGGTTTTGGGGTTGCATTTGTGGCCAGGGTAATATCTCTCATGATACCTAAAACGGAGGTTTCTCTCTCATTTGGTCATATGTGAGGGGTTTGGACTGAGGTGCAACAGTACCAGAGGCCCTGCTGAAGTGTTTGGAGTGGTGGTATGAGGTATAGGGGAAGTCTTAGCAAGGAATGCGATTCTTAGAGGAGCATTATATGTGAGAAGAGGAGGGGAAGGTTCAGGTGGATAAGTGATTCTGGGTTGATAAGGTCTGGACACAGGTGGTGTAAGTCTCACTAAATGCCTTTAAAGTGCTTTGAGAGCATCTTCTTGTAACTTAGCAACTTCATATGCCTCTAACAATCCTGTGGGGTTATAGATCCAGACCATATGTTTCACTTTAGGCCTCAAACTACTAAGAAAACTTGCCACAAAATGCTGTTCATTCATATTAGGATTCACCATCATCATGTGAATCCTGAGTTCTTCAAACTTTTCTTCATATGCTTCAATATCTCCTAACTGTTTCAACTTTTTAAACTCATCAATAATATCCATAGGCCTCATATGGCAAAATCTATGACAAACATCCACACAAAAAGTAGTCCAAGACACTACTCCCCCTCTATCAAGTACATAGGCATCAAACCAATTGTCAACCCTATCTTTAAGATGCATAGCCATATAGCTCATTTTCTGATGTTCACGAACTCTATAAATATCAAAATAATTCTGACGTTTTCGGATCCAAGCACGTGGATTAATCCCATCAAACTCAGGAAAAATCAACTTAGCCTTAGGGGCTTCCACAACAGATAATGGAAGAGAGGAACTTCCTCCTTCTATAGCAGCAGGAGTGGGTAATAAAGGGGTCGATTCAAGCAAAAAAGAGGGTGGTGGAGGAAAAGTAATACCTCTAGCATCATAAGTGTAAACTGGGGTACGTGGAGTATATGGAGCAGCAAATCCTTTCAAGGGTTTGGGGTCAGCATCCTTAACTTGCTTGTCCTTGTTCCGTTTAACCCCACTTGGAGATCCTTTAATTTGCTTAAGAACACCTGAAGGACCTTCAATTGTAGCTGGAGAGATCTAAGCAACAGAGGAGTAAGTCAAAAGGGATGCCATAGCTTGGCCTCTTTCCATCATCAGCTGATGAATAATCAGATCCATTTTGCGCTGAGTTTCAGCTGTTTGAGGTTGAGTATCATCCATCTTTTCAACATGAGTGGAGACAGCACGAATGTTGGTGCTTAAGTTTTGTAACTGAGAATCCAATTTCTTAATACTATCTTCAATACCTTTCAGTCGTTGGTTATCCGCCATGGTCGGAGGTCGTTGGCTCTGGATACCAATTTGTTAAGCTCAAAGACTGGAATGGGATGAGGGAAAACTTGGGGAAGAAGGGAAGAGAATTTGGGGAGAAAATAAGAGATATTATCCATTGATACTATCCTTTGTCTACGTGAGCCGTTCTTATAGCTAACAAGAAAGGAATCTTGTTAGTTACCTCAGAATTAGAGCTCAGAAAGGTGTACAAAGTGACATCACTTCCTCTTAACAACTATGGACTAAAACGGCTGAAATAATAAAACTAATAGCTCAAACTGTAATATTAGAAACTAAAGGACTCGACTGCAAACTTAACTACTAGGCCAACTACCTCTAACGGCAACGTACTAGTTATTTAAGCTTAGATACTACTCCTTAAACATAATAATTTACTAAACTCGTTACAATAAGCTCACAAAAAAGGGATAAAATATAAATACCATCAAAAACAGGAACGACAAGATGCAATATGAACCAAGCTCACCTGTTCGATTCATCATGTTAGTCCCCTGCGGAGTCACATGTCGCCCACAATCAGAAAGTGTGGCTGGAATGGAAGATGTTGAAGACTGCCTCGCCGAACAACAACGATGGAAATCCACCGAGCAGACAAGAGACCGTTGCTGACTTCGGAAGCTGTGAGACTGAGCACAACTTGACCGAGCACAACTTATGAAAGCTCTTGAGCCCGAAGCTGAAAGAAAGAAGAACGACGCTGAGCAGTGAATCGATCGAAGGGCTAGAAATGTGCCCAAGGCAGGAGAGCGTTCGAATCTAATTGTGACCGAGGCAAACAAGCGTCTGACTCAAATGTGTTCGAGCTGAGCTGCCGAACACATAAAATTTCTTCAGCCCTGCCTGGCTTTATCTTATTGGTTACCTATAATCATTTTACTATTATGCCCTTAACATTGTCTATATAAACTCCTAGCATAGCTTATTAGTTTCAGTTGATGTTGAATTGAGAGAATAGAGATAGAATTGGACGAGCCATTCTTGTTGAAGCCCGAGGCTTCAGGTATGCCTTCTTTGGCTTGGAACTGAATGGATTTCATCCCTAGTATGAATCTTTGTTAGGTTCAAGTTTCATTTTCTCCCTTGGATAAACAATCATGTTTTGATTCGGATTATCCATTCTTTCTTCTATTTCTGTTCTCCCCCATCCCTTATTTCTTGTTATCTTGGTTCCTTTATTGCTTCCGCACCTTTATCTTTATCGTCTCCGCGTCGTGTTCTTGTTGATTCTGATTGCTTGCTTGTCTGCGGATTTAGCTTGCATCAGTTTGGTATCAGAGCAAGGCTTGGGTTTTGTTTACAAATCCCCGTTCCTTGTTCATCTTATCTTTATTTTTCTGTTGGTATTCTTATGTTACTTGAAAAAGAAGAAAATACAAAAAAAAAAAAAAAATTGAAAAGTTGAAAAATTATAAAAAATTGTTTGTTGTTGATTGTTTGGATTAAACAATCACATATTTGGAGTCACCACTGTCTAAAGAATCGACTGAGTACCCGACGTACAACGTTTGTAACTAGGGTTTTTCTTCAATTTTGGACTGTGTTCTTGACGTGGTGGTGTTGAAATTGTACCCCAGTTGTGTTTTGATGTTTATCGATGAAAACTGGTGGCTGTTGATGTATTTGTGTCGATTTTAGAGTTTGAAAATCGAAGTTTCACTGTTTAGCCTCCGTCCGTATGCTGGAACCTTGTTAAATTGTTAACAGTGTATGGACGACGTCGAGCTGTGTTCTTAGCTCTGCTTGGAACTGAAGTGTTCTCCGACGCTGTAAAATCGGAAGCGACCCAAATCTTGAGCTTAATCTGTTGTTAGTGGACTGTGAACGAATTTTGAAATTGTCCGTACATCAGAGTAAAGGTTCACTGTTCCAATAAATAAGAAAGGGGTAAACTGTTAAAAGTCCAAACCCCAGGTGAAAAGTTGTTGGCTAGAAAAGGGAAAACGGATAAGGTTAAACCCTATCTGTACCGAGGAGGAAACACTTGTACCGAGGTCACTGTTTGGTGAATTCCAAAGCGGAACCAAGGAGGAGGTAGATTCTCTTAGGTTTTCACTTTTCTTGTGTTCGAATATTCTCGATAGTGGATCTCTGGAGTAACTCTTTCTACTCGAGGTTGTACTATCGAATTTAAGCTTTTAGGAACTTGTGTGTGGGGTGAACAAAGTCCAAATTTTCGTAGATAATTCTTTGACTCCCCGTGCGCACTTTAAATAACTACCGTTCGATTGAGTCATATAAACTCCTTCCGAACATAGACTTGGAAAGTACTAGTTGTGACTTATCACTTCGGTTTCCTAACATGAAGGCAAGGCCATCTTGTGTGGAAAAAAGGCTAGAGTGGTGAGAGAAATAGAGTGAGGTCACAAAAGCCAACGACCTTGAGTGTATACACGAGTGGAAAGAAAATTGAGTGTCCATTCTTTGAGTGATACACATGAGGGAGTGAACTTGTGAGGTCCTTAATTCTTATTTGTTGCAGCTATGTCTTCGGATGATGGTGATTATGGAGGGTATGATTCGTGTGAAGATGATGGAGACTATGGTTCCTACGATGGTGATGATTTCTATAACAGCACCGGGAACTATGGCTCTTACGAGGACGAAGCGGGTCACTATGGTGATTACGAACACGAAGAAGACTACGAGGCTTGTGAAGATGAACGAGCAGATTCTTATGCTTCGGGTTGAGAATACGAAGGTAGTGACGCTTCGAGGTATGCTGATCCTACTTACTCTCTTTGTGATGATCTTGAATACGATGAATGTGACATCGGGGAAGTCGACGATGAAGTTGATCGAGTGAACTATTCGATGTCATCTTCCTTCGGTGTCTCGTATGGAGCACAAGGGAGTAGTAGAACTCCTTCCATTGGGTTGGGAGGAGGTGGTGGAGGTTGTTCCGTGGGAAGAGGGAGACTTGCAACTTTGAGTCGTGGCACACGATTAAATGCTTCCAATTCCTATCGGAAGGGTGGCTCAAGGAGCACTGGTGGTTGTGGACCCGAGGAGGGTAGAGGAGGTTTCTGCCGAACTCCTTCTTCGAGGAGAATTTTTCACGGGTTCCATGCTAAAACTCCTTCCTCGACTTTCAACAATACCTCTAATATTAGGAGAGTGAAAGGAAGTAGTAGTTATCCTAGTGGTGTTGCCACTAGCGGAGGAATAAGGAAGACCCAAGTTTTTGATTTTGATGTTCGTGAAAGTTCAAGTCCTTCCTTGAATGTGCCTATGCAAGACTTAGGTAGAGAAAGGTTCGTTGTTGAGGTAAGTAGTTATGCAGGAAACCTGCTCAAGATCGGAGGTACCGATGCAAACTGCATTAGTGCTTCTTTGGTTGAGACCCTAAAGATATCGTGTCATAAATTGAAATATCCTTATACGTATAAGGGAGTGAGGGTTTCATATGAGGCTCGAGTGCTCATATCTCATAAGGGCTATAGTGAATATGTTTGGTGTGACGATCCTTTACCTTGTTTTGATGTTTGGCTAGGAGATCTATGGCTGCACAACAAACAGTTGCTATATAATAGTGAGAGGGATGTATACCTCGTGTACAACAAAGAGTTGCAACTGGTTTCTGAGTTCACACCTTACAAGATGAAGGAAAAGAATTCCATTAGAGCGTATGCCGCAGCTTTGCGGGGAAGAAAATAGCAGGAACTCCAATCCAGGATCGAAAGAGTGCCATCGAGGAGTCCTACGAACAGAAGAAGTAGTGGGACAAGCGCTAGAAAAGAGTTGACCGATGTCAACAAGGTGAACCCGAGGTCACCAGCTTCGGAGCCAAGTGGTTCACCGACGATAAAGACGGAGACCTCTGTTGATGAGTCTTCGAGTCCTAGACTTCGGGTTGATGTTAAAATTCCACCTACTCCAGCTATGGGTATTCTTGGGCCTCGACCCAATTCACCCAAATATGAGAGACAAAAGATCGAGAGGAGAAAGGGAGTGACCGGTGACAACTCTCGAGAGGAAAAAGGAGAGGTTATGCTGAGTGACGTGAGTGAGTTGTCACTGTTGAACCCCAAAAATTACCCCGAAAAGGATAAATTCCGGAATATCAACAGGATGGACGAACTTTTTTGGATTTTTTAGAGTCACCACCCAATTTAAGGAAAACAGGGAACCAAATTAAAAAATGCGTGCAAAACTCCATTTTTGGAAAAAAGACAGTCTTTTTTTCAGAGATTCTAAGTAAGAGGTTTTGTTAATTTCGAAAGAAGGTTTTTAAGGCACTTTCGAAATTTCGTAAAATACGGTTAATCCGACAGGTTTCCAAATATTTACAAGTGCGCTTTTCTTTCAAAAGAATTATTTAAACATAGTAATAATAATAATAATAATAATAATAATAATAATAATAATAATAATAATAAGAATAATTAATTGAATAAAAGCTTATTTGCAAAATATATTTTTACTTGCACGCATTTGCTAAGATGGCCCCAATTTGCAATAAAATAAATAACGACTTCACAATAAAAGGTAATGAACATAAAGTAAAGCAATATACAAACAGTCAAATATTATTGACAAATATTTTACAGATTTATTTGCATAAATATCTAAGGAAAGGAATGCAAAGTTAAAGATAGAACCTGGGAAATTGATCAACTCGCGGGAGTCTTGAATTTTCTAAATTTCTAATGTGTCTCATTTTCTTGAATGCTTGAGCCCGAACTCGACCCCAAATGACTCAAAATCAATGCATATCCCCATTTGTAAGTTAGTCAAACTAGTCCACAAATTGTTCGTGTCAAATGTACCTCGCAAAAATTATGAAACTGAGTTAGTACGATAATAAAAGGTAATAACTAATGAAAATAAAGACGTAGTAGTAGTAGTAGTAGTAGTAGTAGTAGTAGTAGTAGTAGTAGTAGTAGTAGTAGTAGTAGTAGTAGAAGAAGTAGTAGTAGGCTCGGAATGTTGGTACGGTTGCAAACACGCCGGTCGGTCGTGTTGCCATACCAAGTACCAATTCCGTTAACTCTATTCAACTTGCTTTGCATTAAAGTGCATACATTCATCATCGCCTTTTGCTTTAGGGACACGGGGACGGGACTGTTCAAGTGTAGTATCATGTTCGAATCAATCCCGAGGCATCAATACGTGTATATGTATTTTTCATTGGCCAATGCAGTATCGGTTCAATATCAGTCCATAACCTCAAATTCAATGTTTTATTAGCTAAGGAGTGCAGTATCATGTCCAAAATCAGTCAGATAACATCAAAAAGAGCCGTGTGCTACATAGCAAATAGATCAATAACAGTAAACACCAGTTAATGAAATGTCCAGCTACTATCCAAAAGAATATCACCAGCCAAGCAACTGCAGAACAACCCAATACACGGTAACACCATCCAACATCATCATAAACGGGTTTAATAGGGACAGTTCAATCGTGGTTCTGCAGCGACTAATATCCGGAAAATAAATTCTCCGGTGAGGTTCAAAAGACCAGACATTAGCGGCAAAAATAACAAGAATCAAATAACGGGTCAAACAGGTGTTACGATAGCAAGCAAAATTGCTTAAAACCGAATAGATATAGCAATGGCAATCAAAACCCAGATCTGTGATTCAATCCTCGGAACAAACTACAAGCTTGGAACCATTAACTCATCTCCCACAAGGCATGATGCAGAACAGATGTCATGAGCCCTAATCAACTGGATTCCAACAAATTGAAGCAGTGATGCAGCAGAGGAACGGAGAGGAGGAAGACGAGCAACACCAACTGGAAGAAACCAGTGGCGTCGCTGCAAGACTCCCCCACCCCTCCCTTCAATTTCAGTAATGGAACAGAACATCGACGGAGCAGCGGATGAAGTTCCGGTCATGAACAAACACCAACACCCATTCACACCTCTGTCCTTGTCCCGTTCCCGAATCCCCAATCTCCTTACCCCCTGTTTCAGATCTGTGTGCGTGTGTGTGTATGTAATTTTTAAGAAATGCCAAAGAATGACATGGGTTAAGAAGGAGATCCAGGGGTGTCGGGTGTATATGAATGTGTGTGGATCTGATTTTTAGTTGTGTTGGGGGAGATGATGAATAGTGATTGCGTAGGGTTTTTTGTGAGGGAGGAAGATGAATAGTGAGTTGTGTGCTAGGGTTTTGGGATAAGTATGTATATATAGGTAGAGGATTTGCACAAATAGGCTAGTTCTTGGGGGGGGGGGTGAGCGGATTTGGCCTCAATTTACAATTAATTAAAATTTTAAAAAAAATGTAAATGGGTTGTACGGGTGGGTTAAAATTAGAGGGATTTTGCAAATTTAGCACATTCTTTGAAATTTCAATTGATCCTCTTTTATTATCATTATTTTATTTAATTTTCAAATTAAACCTCAATTATAAAAATATTACCATAATTTAATAATTTTAAAAAAAAAATCGGGATAAAATTGGGTGTCAACAGCTGCCTCTCTTTACCCGGAAAAGGATGAAAGAGTTTTCAGGGTAAAGAAGTTGACGAGAAACCAATTTTGTCACGACAAAGCCAAGTTCTTTTATTCCAAGGACCAAAGTGCGAGACTTATAGACATGGCCGAACTCCAGTTTCCGAGTTGCCTACATATCTCGGGCTGAAAGAGAATCAGGCTATATGTAGTTCGACGCAATTTGAAAATCAAAGACGAGATAGTAGCGACTACTCAAGAGTGGGAAAAGAGGCTTGTAATCACCCAAGTTATTAAAATGTGGTCGACGACACACCCATAAAGAGGGGTTTACACGGACATAGCTTCCACTGCACCTCGATAACCGAGCCATCTTTTCTTCAATCTCAAACCTCAGACTCAGGGCTAACAAGAGACTTACCTCTAGGGTGGATGACTTATGCGGGTGCGATTCTTCAGGCCTTCGTTGACGAGTCTATCTCATATCAACGATTGCCCAGCTCACCGCTAAGGAAAAAAAATCCATGTTATGTTCCAAACGCTTCTGCGGTGCTGCTAAAAATCCTGTAACAATCTCAACAAATGGTAAGCATGCAACTGCTAATAAACTGTAATAATTGGAATAAGAAATAGATAAAGTGATAACATAAAATTGTAAATGCGGGTTGCGGTATCATCGATAAGTTCTTCCTTCGATCAACTGACAAGATACTCCGCCCGAAGAACTTCTAAGCTGATCATTATTCTGAAACAGTAAAGCAAGACAATAAGTAAAGCGAGAACGAATTGTAAAATGCAAGGCTTTTATAAGATAAGCTGACTAATGAGACATAATGTCTCAAGTCAACTCGTTTATTGCCATTATCTACTTCAAATATATTATGCCATATTGCAAGACAACCAACATCGCGAGACACTCTGAAAGTGGTGCCTCAAGTTGACTTGTCTATCTCTAATCTATGCAGGCTTCAACATAATGTTTATTTCTAAATAAGGATCATAAAGATAGAAATGCCGCCTGTTCGGAAACAAACCGTGATAAACATAATGCTTTAATTGATGAAGAGGCAGTTTACAACGCAATCTTGTATTGTGTTTCAATCCCTTGACAAAACAAATAAAACGTTTGGTCTTGAAGCATCCAATGTCTCAATGCAACTTGAAAGAAACCTGCATATCCTATTTGTGGGTGGAGAAACTCGTGATATCCTATTTGTGGGTTGAAGGACCCGAGACATCCTATTTATGGGTGGAAGGACCCGAGATATCCTATTTGTGGGTGGCAGGACTAGAGATATCCTATTTGTGGGTGGCAGGACTCGAGATTTCCTATTTGTGGGTGGAAGGACCCGAGATATCCTATTTGTGGGTGGAAGGACCCGAGATATCCTATTTGTGGGTGGAACGACCCGAGATATCCTATTTGTGGGTGGAACGACCCGAGATGTTCATCTACAAGACGAACTAAACAAACAAAATTAAAGTAAAGCAAAAGACACAAAGCTCATTAAAGCGGGTACTTCTCCAAATTTAGCAATATCTGCAAATCACAACAATGAAATTGTAGTGACTGCTCTCTTAAAGAGAAATATAAATGAAACGGATATGTTTAAAATTTACAAGAATTATAAGAGATAGAAATGCCGCCTTTCGGCCATAAATTATGATCGAGCCTACAGTGGGCTCCATAACAATAGCGCCCTTTGATTGTGTATGATAGGCTTCATAATAATGCCTCCAATTGCTTATGGTAGGCTTCAAAGGATAATGATGTCTTCGCTTGCTCACGATAGACTTGATAATAAGACCCCCGATTGCTTACGGCAGGATTAATAACAAACACCGCTTCTTGCAAAATTCTGCCCCGGTTATTATCTTTCGCATCTCTAACTCGTTTTGCAAAATTGCCCCAGTTCCTTCTTGGGGGAAAATGAAAATTTAAATGCTAAAGGGTCGAGCCCGATGGGGGAGCCTACGTATCCCTCCATGGAAATCAGTCCATGCGTAGTTCTGCATCACTGCTTCAACGCCATATACCAACAAATAAAAGCTGCCCCAGTTGAAGTTCTAACAGTATTGCGATATCCAAAGAGCGCAGACAATAACTTTTCAGTGCATCGCTTTTAATTTGTTCAGTTGCTTTGCCATACGTCACAAGCAAAGCTTTGGCAGGTTTATCAATTTTAATTTTGAAATAGAAACAAATATAAATGCAAGCGTAAATAATATAATAAGAATGCGATGCGCTTTATTTCAACTTTCATAAAATCAAAATGAGTTGATTCAGATTAACATAAGCTTTAAAGTACAATGCAATTTAGGGCCTCAAACTGAATTAAAATTGAAAATAATACTACTAAGTTCAATTCCCAAGTTCTTTCAAACAATGCCATTAGCTTCTGGTACTGTATCGTTCACGAGCTAGAGCATCTACCATCAATCAGATCTTGAGTCTTGCATGATTTGCATGGTCAACCACTTTACAAATCAAATTTCTGCTAGAGAAATAAACAAAACAAAGAAACCTCAAAGGGTAACTATGTAAGTTTGCATGTCATCCATAAGATTGCACACAAGCCAGCAACACCTAGTATTTAACGCATTTTGAGCGAATAAAGCAAGGCAGGTAATTAACATGTGACAACCATAAGTAGTTGAGCGTAAATAAATATGCAAACGCGCCCTACCCTGTAAGGTGCCTCTTTGTGCTAGAGGTAAGCCTAATCATCAAGTTGCACGCACATGTGGTTATTATAACGACACAAGCCATTTGTCAATACAACATCTGAGATAAAAATAAACCGACATAATTTTCAACTTCTCAAATTTGACATGGAAAATAGTTTGGGATTCCTTATAGTGTCTACACGATCACACAATATGCAGCGTCGTTGGGATTCAATAACCCGTCAACAAAAGGGCGGTCTTCTTAATTCCTGGAAACGGTATCAAGGACCGGGTCTAGACTAAGGTGTATATGCATGCGTGACCTAATCTCCTTCTAAGAGTGGACTAACGGTTGAGGCTGATTCGACCTATGCGGGATAAACCTGGCCTCATAAACTAGTAAAACCGGCCATGACAAAACCAGGCAAACCATACCCCAACTAACTTTGGTGACACGAAAGAAATTCAAAGAGTTAGGAAGGACAATGCCCTTCCTGTATTATTGCCCGTCAAGCGGGCCTCCGGTGATGAAATCGAGGAGATGAAAGAGAATTGACAGGCTCCATGAGGGAGGAAATATGAACGGAATGCATACAATACACAAATAAATATAATACATGCTTTATAAGGCAAACCAAACAAACAGATATAATAAAGCAAATAAATTAGACATGCTAGTTGCAAATAATTGGAAACCTTTATGGTCAAATCCTTTATTGGTCCTCAGCGAAGTCGCCATGCTGTTGAACCCCAAAAATTACCCCGAAAAGGATAAATTCCAGAATATCAACAGGATGGACTAACTCTTTTGGAGTTTTTCGAGTCGCCACCCAATTTAAGGAAAACAGGGAACCAAATTAATAAATGCGTGAAAAACTCTATTTTTGGAAAAAAGACAGTCTTTTTTTCAGAGATTCTAAGTAAGAGATTTTGTTAATTTTGAAAGAAAGTTTTTAAGGCACTTTCAAAATTCCGTAAATTACGGTTAATCCGACAGGTTTTTAAATATTTACAAGTTCGCTTTTCTTTCAAAAGAATTATTTAAAAATAGTAATAATAATAATAATAATAATAATAATAATAATAATTAATTGAATAAAAGCTTATTTGCAAAATATTTTTTTACTTGCATGCATTTGCTAAGATGGCCCCAATTTGCAATAAATTAAATAACGACTTCACAATAAAAGGTACTGAACATAAAATAAAGCAATATACAAACAGTCAAATATTATTGATAAATATTTTACACATTTATTTGCATAAATATCTAAGGAAAGAAATGCAAAGTTAAAGATAGAACCCGGAAAATTGATCAACTCGCGGGAGTCTTGAATTTTCCAAATTACTTGACCATTAGCCATACTCACCCGCATTGGATTAACCAAAGGTTCCACTTCTAATGCTAATAATTTTGCAAGATAAGGATTCACAAAACTGTGTGTTGAGCCACTATTGACTAAAATCAAACACTTGTGCTTCTTGGCCCATCCAGCCAATTTAACTGTGGATGGGGATTGAGCTAGGCCCATAATGGCATTTAATGAAACTTCAGCTTTTTCTTGGGCTGGAGCCATTTCCTCCAAAACAACTTCTTCCTCTATATGATTCTCAGGAGCATCACAGAATTCTTCCACAACACCTTCCATTGCATTAAGCATTTTGTTCTTGCAAACATATCCGGGGTATAATTTTTTATGGAATTTGAAGCAAAGGTTCTTCTCTCGCAACATATCATAGGTTAGATTACGAGTAGGCCGACCCCTCGCATTAACCACATTTGGTCCCTTCGCATTTTCGCTGGAAGCCACCAATTTTGGATTAAGGAAAGCAAATTTTTGGGTGACATTGTTTAACACTTGTTGATACAATAAACCAAAGGAAGAAACAAAACGTTTGGCACAACTATAAGCTTCCAACAACGTTTGAAAGTCCTCTTGTTCAACAAGGGGCATAATATCCAATTTTAATCCACCTATGAAACACCTAACAAAATAGGATTCATCTAATACTGAATTATACAACATGATTAGGCACCTAAGTTCCTAAAACTTGCGTTGGTAACTCTCAACATCCACTATTTGGTCCAAACAGTTAAATTCTATAATAATCTTAATGGGCATGTTCTCACTAAATCATAAACAAACATACACACAAAACACGGACCAAGTCACTTTACCCTTCTTATCCGTGGCATAGCTATCAAACCAATTTTCTACATAGTCTTTAAAATAGATAGCAACATATGTCATTTTAGAGTCATCATTAACTTGATAGAATTCAAAGAATTTCTCACAACGTCGAATCTAAGCTCGGGGGTTTTTATCATCAAAATCAGGAAAATGGAGTTTAGGGGGAGGTAGACGTGGGAACTATCCAAATGACTATGGCCCAAAATACTGAGGTCCAATTGATTGAGGCCCAAACATATCCATGCCTTGTGCATTAAAAGGTGGCTAGCCAATTAAACCTGTATTATAGGGCCCATAAGGACTCATAGCTACTTGGTAATACCCTGAATTCCAATTTGGAGATTGCTGCCGGTTAACAAACGATTGATTCAGTTTAAAATTGGGGCTAGGGTTTGCATATGGAGGTGTTTGGATAGTAGTAATGGAGATTGAAGGTGGTTTATAGGCTATAGCAGCTGAGTTCAAAGGGGACATCTGGTAATTCTCTGACATCCGAATTGGGTACTGACTTGGTGTATTGGGATAAGGCGACATCGGGTTATAGGGTTGTGATATTTTGGGCACCAAAACGCTAGCTGGGGTCAACAGCTAAGTCCCCTGTGTAACATTTTCGGCCACCGACGACTTTCCCGCCTCCATCATTACTGTCGTTGACTTACTAACATTCTGGGATTCCGATGTAGAAGGTGGTAACTCCAGTCTTTTGTTAGTTTTTGACGATAAAAATTCACTTTCCACCCGTTTGAAAGATTCAGTAAATTGTAACATCGTTGTTTCAAACCCGGATAGTTTAACATCTACTTGCTCAAATCGTTTATGGGTTTCCTCTGTTAAGGCTTGAATCTGAGATTCTAATCTTTTCCGGCTTTCTTCTACACCAGTATATTTTTGCTTATCTAGCATAAATGCCATAATAAGGGCTAGTAATACCAATTGTTATGATTGATAATGGTTTTTAGTAATTTTTAGCTAAGAACTATAAAAGGAAGTAATAAAATAAAATAAGAAATTTGATTTCAATATGGATAAACATATTACAAAAACCTAGGCTGAGTATAAATACACTCACAGCTCACTTTCCACCTCAGCATCTTCTAGAAGACCACTAACAGACTCACTAAATAACTGTAAGGACTCAAGTTATAATAAGTAGAACTTAAATACTAAACTGAAATATAAAAGACAATGAATAAACAACTCTTGAACTCCTCAGCAATGTCGATCTCTCTCTCTCTCTCTCTCTTTTCTAAATATTTCTCAGAAATAAGCTCAAACTTGACAGACTTACTGCACATATTGATCTTTACAAGACCATGTAGAGTCTCAGTGTAGAACTAATGAAGGTTATTATTGCAATTAGGTTTATTTATGTAAATTGTAGTGTCTAGATTAATTGTATATCGGGCCAAGCCCATTAGGAATTATTTAGTAATTAGATTTTATATTTTTCACTTGTATGTATTGGGGTATTCATTAATGGAAAAGGTGAGAAGTTCTTCACCCCAAAATTTGTGTTTTGTCTTATTAATTTTAACATGGTATCAGAGCCACAGCGCAACTGATCGGGAATGTGATCAGAATAGTGAAAAATTCTCCACAAAAGTGTGAGGAAAGAGTGTAGTGATGGTCGTTCGACGGGAAACATCTAATGTCACTGTCGCCAGTGTCTATGGCAACGGAGGGAATGGTCTACGACAGACAAGGTCTTCGTGTGACATGGAGTTCAATGTTGAAAGGGCCAGATTGGTTCAAACAGTCTTGAATGCCTTGAAGAAGAACAATTTTGGAAGTGAAACCATTGACCGACTCAGAGAGGTTTCAACAGATATGTTGAATAAACAAGTGGGAAGTAAAGCTCGGAGACAGAGCGATCGGGAGAGATTTGTGAATTATGCCGTGAATAGAGCAACGTTCTCTCGGGGAAGACTGAAGAATAAGTGGAAAGGAGTGATGTGTCCGAATTGTGATCATTCCGGGCATAACCCAAAATATTGCTATGAGGTTATCGGGTATCCAAATTGGTGGAAATTTGACTCATAGAATGAGAATGGGTTCTGTAATCGACATACGGTGTCGTCAAGCGGCTGTGAAGTGACCCAAGCAAATGTGGTTCGTGCGGTGAATGAAGTTGGATCCGAAAGCTCTAATGTCTTCAGATTGAGTAGTGAACAGGTGAAGGTGTTGGTGAGTTTGTTGAATCAAAAGAAAGTCGGACACTGTTGATCGAGTGAATAAGAAGATGCCTAATGGTCCGTTGATAATCAACACTAGAGCCTCGAACCATATGACCGGAGAGTTGAATGTGTTGAGTGATATACAAGATATTGTACACTGTTCGGTGGGTTTGCCTAACGGAAGTAGTACTATGGCAACAAAAGAAGGGTCAACCCATCTTAATGAACACTTGACCCTCCGAAATATCAAGTCCCGAAAATACAGAGCGGATCAAATAACTTCCAAATGCATGCCATCCCAATTGTGAGTTTTGATCAACTCGTTCCCAAGAGTTTATGCAAAGAAAAATAGAAGAGAGAAGGATTAGCAAATGAAGTGTATTCGTTTCAAGCAAACGAAATTTATCACATAATAATGTAACTCGCGATTGGAACCATAAGAAAGAGTTAATGAGACATTCTTGTCCGCATAGATACATACCAGATTAAATAAGTTCAAACTAACCCCAAAATATAAAGAGGTAGCTTCAAGTGTTCATAAAAATAACAGAGGCACAAGCTTTTATAAAACTATCAGAAGATGACTTATTTTAGACCAATACTAAACTGATTTATACACATCAAGGCTATGACATCTCAGCAGAACAACTCTCTATCATTTCAATCGAATTAAGACAATAGAAGTTTCATGCTCACTAACCAAACTAGAGATTAGATCTAGAGCACTTAAGCATTGCAAAGCCATTTTCAAGCAGCTTAGATTAATGAGAATTACCAGATCTCAGAGAGGCCATCTTAAAGCTCAAAAGAACATGGATTAAACTAGAAGAAACATAACCAGAACTAGAGCAACTTGAGCTAATGAGAAAGGTTAATGGACAGGGAAGGAACCAGGGGGAAAGAAACAAGCATGAAAATAAGATCAACGACCCACAGAGCTTCAACTAACTTAGAAGCAGCCTCTAAACTTTCACTTATCCCTGAACACAACCCTCCTACTCCCTGCATCTGCCAAGAACTACTCTAAAACAGAAGCCAGATACTGCAGCCTCTTTTTTTAACTCCTTCAGCTCACAAGACCTGAGCCCTTCTACGACAAAACCAGATCTGCAAGCTCCCTCTCAACTCCCTCATACTACCTGCCTTAACAACTAAGACAACACCTGCAAGCTGGACTGAACCAAGACCTGCACACCAGAACTCTCAAACCCTGAACACCTTTTGACTAAACACCCTCCTGAACTACTTGATGCAACAAGAACTCCCTAAACTTTATGCCCCTCTTGTACTTCCTGCACCTAACAAGATCCACCCTGAACTAACTTCTTGCATCTCTAAACTGCCACAACAAGAAAACAAGACCAGGACTATCTCCCAAGCTTCTCTCTACTACTACCTGCAGACAACTCTTAAACAAAGCCCTTGACAACAAAGAACAACCTCTGAACAGCCTACAAAACTCTCTACACCAACTCTAAGCCTAAAGCAGCACCTGCAAACCTTCTGAACAACCTGCGACAACTCAGAGACAAACATAAATCCCTGCAAACTAACAAAATTAATTCCCTACACCTTCACCTCCAAACACCAAGAATGAACAAGAGATCAATACCCTCCTCACACCTGACCAAACCATCAAAACCTAACACTCTACATGCAGTTAAAAATATTTAGTTGAACACTACATTACACATTGTAATGAAGGATCAGTCATCCTAAGTGCATTGAATTAAAAACAACACGACATAGCGGAAGCAAAGTTCATTGATAAAGGCTCGAAGGCAAAATATATTTACAAGACGACCATTTGATTGCAAAAGTTCAGAAAGAAAAAGAAAAAAAAAAAGCCAAAAAGGCTTAGGGCCAGCAAATATCGGCGACTCTTGGTCGGTCTGAGAAGGGGCAGCTTGAGATGTAGAAGGGACTGATGGATTTGGGGTGGCTGGAAAAACAGATAGAGGGAGGTGAGTTTGCTCATCTTCATTCTCTTCTTCCCCAGTCCCCTCGTCTGAGCTTCTGTCTTATTCTTCTCCCTCGAAGTTCTCATCTGAGTCTTTGGGGCAGGCGGAGGGGGAGTCCTAAGCGAATACGGGCCAACTTCAACCTCTTTTGCATCCAAAAACGTGGCTCCAACGTCAGCGCCCTGATTGACCATCTCTCTGAGTAAGTCAAATCTTGTCTTATAAATCAGCAGACTTTCCGCAGCTTGAGCTCCCGTTCCAAGTCATTACACTTGTAAGTTAACTCAACACTATTATGCAACTTTCCTCGATTTCTCAACATGGAGACACTCCTCCAATTCCTTCACGCGTTCGGCCATGACCTCTCTTCTCAGTCCCGACAATGGAGTGATCCATAGTGAAGCAAGTCTTTGTCTCCAACCTCACTTTTTTTGACTTCGTCTTCTCCACTTCGAAGCGGTTAACTTCTTCAACATGAGAGAGTTCAACATTTTGGTACTTTGCAACAAGTTAGGCATGAGTGACTTTAAGGATCTTGAGATTTTGAAAGAAGGTGTTCCCACAAGTCACCAATGTTTCATTATTCCTGGTGATGTCCGCTACCTCATGCCTGAGCTCCCAAATCCTTTCTGCCACCTTGATTGACATCAGGATGCTTTGGAATAGTGGTTAAAATATTAGAAGGCAATAAGAGGCAAATGACATTATTCAAGTATTGGAAAAAATATTACCTGGAGAGAGACATAGATGACTTGGGAGTTGAGCTGCAAGTTGTTGTAGCAGTTAATCTAGGCATTCTCACTTGGTCTCAGCAGGCCCAACAGATAGAAGGCGGTATGCTTTGGGGCCTAAGAAGGCCGAACGAACCGAATAAGTTGAATAATTGCATGCACGACATCCAATGGCTACGTAAATGGCGTTATGTATCTATTTTGCTCATTTGCACCCAGTTTAAAAGAAAAGAGTAGTAATACAACTTTTGCATAAAGCAATTCTTGAAATGGAAAAGATACTTTTTATGATTGTTGCATTATAAAGGCATAATATTTTGGGGAGATATGAAGAAGAGTGTTAGGGTCTCTTAGAGGCCGAAAAATGGCAGAGACACCCTCCTTATCCATTATATTCAAGTATTCAAGAGTTGACATGACTTCTAAAGCATTTAACTATAACATAAGATCATAGAGCCATAAATGTTTTGGATAAATTGAGTAATTTTCTCGATGATAGTCATCAACTTAAAGAGCTTGTGGCTGGTTATATATTGATATGAAATACACCAATGATAGAAATTTTCATTATTCTTTAAGCTGTAAACCATGGTCTAGGGCTGGAGTTCTATAGTTGATCTCTAGGCTTATGGGTAATCCGAATATTAACAACGGAGCCGAAAGGATTTACTAATGAGGAACTATTTCCTCAAAAAGAGGAGGAGGAAGAGGAGGAAGATGAGGAGAAAAAGAAGGTGAGGAGGATGATGGGGAGGAGAAGGAGGAGAAGTAAAAGAAGAAGAACGATGAGGATGAGGTTAACAAGAAGAAGGATGAGGAAGAAGAAGAAGGAACTTCAGCTAGTGGTGCGAATGACAGATGGCTACACATAGATATGCAACAAACCAATGATAAGAATCTCCCCATAATGCTTTGGGGAGGATATGAAGAGAAGTGTTGGGGTCTCATAGAGACCGAAAAATGCAAGAGACACCCTCCTTGTCCATTATATCCAACTATTCAAGAGTGGACATGACTTCCGAAGCATTTAACTGAAACATTAGATCATTATCAATATACTGGAGAGCTATAAATTTTCTTGATAAATCAAGTAATTTTCACGATAATAGTCAACAACTTAAAGAGCTTGCGGATGGTTATATACAGATATTGTATTGGGTAAAAAATAACTTGCACACGTGGTAGCTCAAGCGCATGGTTCGGGACACGTCACACAAGGGTTCGTAGGGTTGGACATGAGGTAGATGGCATGGCCTCCAAGACGAAGCCCCGGAGTCAGGATCCTTGATAAGCCTCGAAGACGAGTTGCCTCGGTGATCAGTGGACTCATACCCCCGAGGTGTGAAATCCAGGCCTCGTGGAGTCAGTACAGCTTCAGCGAGAAAGACGCCCCATGATCTTAACCCATTAACCCAACATTTAATGGGTGAAAGCATTTAATGGCCTTGATTATCCTCAGCTTTGTGAGCTATAAATAGTATTTCACTTACATTGTAAAGACAATAAAAAATACTTACAGAAACTCTGTCCAATGGTAACCTCACAACAGTTATTGTTGGAATTATATTTTCGTTCTTACTTTTCAATCGTCTTCATTGATTTATTGTTCATTTAGCAACTTTGATACAACATATTATTTGTAAACCCCTTACAAATTCGATTGATTGTCCTAATCCGACTTAGGCAAATACAAATTGGTGCCGTCTGTGAGGATAAATCAATTACGCTTTGTTCCAAAGTTGTATGACACGTTTGTTCATGTTTATATCTTTGATTCTTGACGATGGCAAATAACGAAGAAACTGTTAATGGAAATGAACCGCGCCCCGATGGGAAAACTAGTGGTGAAGCATTTGTGCATCCACATGTGTACCTCCACCTCCTCCGTCTTTAGTTGAGCCTCCTTCATTAGGGTCGAATGATCCATTTCTTATGAAGACACAAGCGAGGGAAAGGTTCTTCTTTATTCCACTCAACTTGGCATACTCAAATGGCTAGAACTACATTGCTATTTATAGATAAATAGCACAATGTATCTACCTAGCACCTAGTGTGGACATGTACCTTCTTAATTTTATCCATACTTCACGTCTTCTAAAATACATAAATATATTCATACTAATGCATGTGTCTTCCTAATGCATCTAATCTATTAGCTCATACTAAACATAATTAATTCCACAAATTCATACTAGAAATAATTAATAGGATAATGTGAACAAATTTTAATATTTCAACAGATACATACAAGATACTTCGATCATAGACGCAAAAGTAACAGCAGCTACCTCAGTGCCTTTCTCATCAATTTCTACAAATGCTTTATGTATAATCATGTTCACATATAAACACTCCTCACTTTCAACTATCTATGTTAGGTCTCTGCAAGTCGTCTTGAAAGGTAGCGTCATTGCCATTTCTTGCATTGTCTTTATTCCATCTTATATGGTGAATGAGAATTTGAACTTTGGAATGTACATTGCGTCAAGCTTTCCTACCGTAGATTGATTTTTTGTGTGAAGAGGTTTGTATCAGAGTTCACTTTCTCCAATAAGCTTGGCAACCCATCCCTTTGATTAGGAAGAAAGAAATACATGGACAACTTCTTTTTATCAGTCCCTTTTTCACAAGGAATTTTTATGGCTTGATAACTTTCAAATGATCCATATAAATAGTTGTCACAACCAGTCATGAAGGGAACGGAAACCATGTTATCGTTTTTTCTGAGCCTTTCATCAAAATTTTCTTTCCACAAACCTTTAAAATATAAGGCATTTCCAAGTAAGAGCTTACTGCTTTCATCAATATAGTTGGGCTTGAGAACCTTTGTAATAAGGCCTTTTGTTGCAGACTTAGCCCATGAATTAGCTTTATTTCTATCACCTCCTTCTGCATAACAATTATAATAGTCAATGTAATGAGCAAGAAAAGTAAGTTAAATTCGACTGTGCTTGTTATTTTTACAATGGATAATCTTCGGTATTGGTGGTTACATCATATACAAGTGATATGGATGTGTAAGACCAAACAAAAATAAATATAATTCATATGTTGTTATATGGTTTCATATGTGCCCTAAAAAAGAAACATTAGCATTATGGTACTACTACTGTTGTTCTAACTTTTTTAAATTGTTAGAAAAATTATGATAGCTACAACTCATAATCTGTGATAGTCGATATATCAAGGATAACCTTTTGATAATTACTTGATTTTCCTAGTTAACATACTAAACCTAGAGATATTGCCTGTTTTTCTAGGTATAATTTAACTTGATGGTTCAAACTAATTATACACTCAGCAGAATTTTTAATGTATAAATGATTATTCTAAACTCATCGGTAAAAATATAGTAAAACTGGGCAAAGCAATTTAAAACAAGAAAATATTGTGATTAATTAACTACCCTATTAAGCTAGTAATAAAAAGTATGTGTACCGTTCTTTTAAAATCGACATTTCTTGCGGTAGCTTTATAGACATTCTTGGCCAGTTCTTGGTAAGACTTTCTGAGATCAAGTGCTTCTTGCACCCAAATTACATTAAGGAAGCACACATCATGACCTCTATTACTCTTGCTAGTTGCAACAGCCGCCATATCCAAGAACGTTTTACTCAGATCATTGATATCTTCAACTGCGAGATATTCAAGCATCTGTTTTAGTGTAAGTCCTGTTGCTCCGCCAGCGATCATGTTTAGTATGGCGGTGAAAGATAACAGAGATAGAACAATGTTCTTAGCAGCAGAACCCTTTTAGATTTCCTTCAGCATAAGCCGAGCAGTAAGCTCTGCACAAAAATCCTTCTTTCCTTCTTCCATCTTTTCTTGTCTTTGTTTCTTACAAAAATCCTTCTTTCTTCGTCCAGAGTTGCTTGTCTTTGTTTCTTCATATCTTTGTTTACAGGAAAACACAATTCTGTTCGGATGTTTATGCTATGCGCGTTATCACAGAAGAATGAATGATAAGTTTGAAAGCAAAAGTCGTCGGTGTGTATTTTTAGGCTATTCGTATGAGAAAAAAGGCATGGAAGATGTATGATTTGGATACCAAAGAGTATTTTATGTCTCGGGATGTTACGTTCTATGAGAACGAGTTTCCGTATGCACCAACGGATGGTGTGAAAGAGAGTCAGAATCCAATTTTTCAGACTGACCAAGTAGATGAAGATGTTGAAGAAGAGAACTATTCTGAAGTGGGGGAAGGCATCGAGATTCCCCCAATACATGTTGTGGATGAAGCTCAAGTGGAAGAAGAAATTAATTCAGACAATGAGGGGCCGAATCAAGATGAACTAAACCAAGGTGTCATTCCCAGACACTTGGAAGCGGAAGCGATGGAAGAAGAGTTGGGCCGAGGAAGCAAAACTAAAACAGAAAGTGTCCGTTTGCGAGATTATGTGACCAATACTGTCTGGAAACATAGTCATCGTGTATCGACTTGTTTCTGGAAGTCTGATAGGTTATGTGCCTGAAGTTTTAAGAATTTAATCGAGACTCGGTAAGCCTCATGTGCGCCTTATCTGTTGGCCCAGTATGTTAACTGTGATAATTTTTCTTCGAAGCATGTGCGCATCCTTGCAGCGATTATGGAGAGACATGAACCAGCGTCCTTTTCTGAAGCAGTAAAACATAAAAAGTGGCGGACAGCTATGCAACAAGAGTTGCAAGCTTTGGAAGCAAACAATACATGGGAAGTCGAGCGCTTGCCTCCGGGAAAGAAGGCGCTCGGATGTCGATTGGTGTATAAGATTAAGTACAACTCTAATGGTACCGTTGAATGGTACAAAGCCAGGCTGGTGATCTTTGCTAACCACCAAGTTGAAGGAATTGATTACATGGAGATATTTGCACCAGTAGCTAAAATGGTGACTGTCTGTGTCTTCTTGGCGGTAGCTGTGGCTAAGAATTGGGAATTACATCAGATGGATGTTCGTAATGCTTTTCTCCATGGTGATCTTCATGAGGAGGTGTATATGAAATTGCCTCCGGGGTATCGAAATGATGGGTTCGGGAAAGTGTGTTGTCTTCGAAGATCTTCGTATGGATTGAAGCAAGCTCCACGGTGTTGGTTTGCAAAGTTATTGACAGCTCTAAAGAATTATGATTTTCGATAGTCATACTCCGATTACTCATTGTTTACGATGAAGAAGGGAAATGTGAAATTAACTATACTTGTGTATATGGATGATCTAATTATCTCGAGAAATAATCCGAAGGCAATACGACTTTTCAAGTTGTATCTCTCTGTTTGTTTTCACATGAAAGATCTTGGACGGCTAAAGTATTTTTTCGGAGTTGAAGTAGCAATGGGTCCTAAAGGGATTTGCCTCTGTCAACGGAAGTATGTATTAGATGTAATCTCAGAAGTTGGCTTGTTGGGTGCTCGACTGGCAGGCACACCGATGGAACAGAATCATCGGTTGGCAGTTGCATGTGGGCGGTTGGAGAAAAATCCAGAGAGTTATCGAAGATTGGTCAGACGCCTGATTTATCTATGCTTCACACGTCCAGATTCATCGTATAGTGTTCATGTGTTGTCTAAGTTTATGCAGCAACCACGGGTCGAGCATTGGGATGCAGCTCTCCGAGTTGTCCATTATTTGAAAGGGTGTCTGAAATAAGGTATTGTGATGAGTTTGAAATGTGATCTCCATTTACATGATTGGTGTGATTCTGATTGGGCTGGATGCCCTTTGACACGTCGGTCTTTAACCGGCTGGGATATTCCTCTCGGAGACTCACCCATGTCTTGGCATACGAAAAAGCAGAATATTGTGTCTAGGTCGTCGGCTGAAGAAGAATATCGGTCTATGGCTATGACCGTATGTGAATTGAAGTGGTTGAAAGGAGTGTTGTGGAGTCTTTGGATAGACCATCAGTCTTTGGTTCGTTTGCATTGTGATAGTCAGGCAGCGATACATATTGCGTGTAATCTGGTATTTCACGAACATACCAAGCACATTAAAGTAGATTGTCATTTTGTCCGTGATGAGATCATTGGAGGGACCATACGTCCCGGACATATGCCAACAGGCGCTGAATTGGCCGATATTTTTACCAAAACATTGGGCCGCACACAATTTGATTATTTTTTGTGCAAGTTGGGCATTCGAAACCCTCACGCTCCAACTTGAGGGGGGTAATGAAGGTTATTATTGTAACTAAGTTTATTTAAGTAAATTGTAGTGTCTAGATTAATTGTATATTGGGCCAAGCCCATTAGGAATTACTTAGTGATCAAGTTAGGTTTTATATTTTTTACTTGTATATGTAAGGGTATTCATTAATGGAAAAAGTGAGAAGTTCTTCACCCCAAAATTAGTGTCTTGTCTTATTAGTTTTAACAAGAACCAAAGTTAATGATGAAAGAATTCAAGTGTTGTTAAAGGAAGAAATGAATAAGGAGAAAAGGAGTAATCAAGGGGATGATTGTATCAATGTTACCAGAAAGAAGAATAATAAAAAAGGTAATAAATTCAGTTCTAATATTAATGACTCGAATAGAGATCAGCTATTATATCACAAGAAATTGCCCCTGTAAAAGTTCCAAATGAAGAAGATTTTGTCAAAGAATAAGAGGATACAAATAAAAAAAGACCAACAACAAGAGGAAATGTTAGCACTCTCCCAGAACCTAAACAAACTGTTCCAAGAAATGTTCAAACTAAAAATGTTGAAGGTAAAGGAAATGAGGTGGTCTCAAGTAGCAACAATAGAGGGGTTACTCATGTTCCAAAAGAGGAATCTCAACAAATAACGACAGAACCACAAAAGGTGCAAAAAGGAGCTACAAAAAACAGAAATAGAAAAAAAAAGTCAAGAGGGTAGAGTAACCTGAACCTTCTTTTGACATCCAGGAGGACACCAGGAAAATCAAGAAGGGAGCGACATACAAGCCAACAATACTTCTGAAGGGCCTCATTCGGATGAGGAGGTATTGAATAGGTTGCCCCTACGCGCAGGTCCTACTAATTCTGGAAATACTCAGCAAGGCAATAACGACAAAACTCCACTATGATCTATTTCAAACTCTTTATGAAGAGAAGGGAAGATCATATAGTGATTATGAGGAAGCTGAAGAGGAGTATCATTATCAAGACAGGGAGGACGAAAGTGACAGTCTTGAAGAAAAAGAAGATGAATCTGTGGATGAAGATGAGACCGCTAATAAGCTAATTTCAGTCATTAGCCCTCAAATTGAGCAAGGCAATTTCTCTCGTAGAGCACTTCTTCTTGCAGAGGAAGGAGCAATAGAGGAGGTAGAGGAAATATATGTCGGTGCAGATTTTATTGTCGAAGCCTGTCACTAGAGCACAAGCTCAAAGAAACTCTAATAGTTAGTTTGTTATGATTAAATAAATCAGTTGGAATATAAGAAGCATCAGAACATGTGGTGTGCTGAAACACACAGAAACTTAGAAACACACAGAAACCAATACACAATTAGACAACACTTCATTACACATTATTTCTGCCAGGGGGTAGATTAAGTTTATGAATAAAGAAAAAGAAACTAGAAGAAGATTACACTCAATAAGCAAGGTATTTCAAGGAACCCTATCCTCCAAATGACCAAAGAAAAACTTCAGAAAATAACCTAAAAGAAAACTGCCTGTTTATGAATACAAATAACACAAAGTAACTTCAGAGATTATGTAATTTCAGATATTATGAATGATGATCAGCGGCTGACCCTGAATTTTTGTCATGAACAATATGACCAAGAGTGGTTATGACTTTTGTGTATGCAAAAACAAGTGCTATAGAGAGAATTCTTCTTTGGGATGATTTGCAATATTTTTCAGCAGATAATGAATAGCCATGGCTTGTTGCGGGGGACTTTATTGTTATCTTGTTAGATTCAGAGAAGTATAGTGGCTTTCCTTTTTATACACAAGAATATGATGAGTTCACAGCTACAATTGCTAATTGTTAGATCATGGACTTGGGTTTCTCTTCATATAGTGTTTTTATTTGGTGGAATGGAAGAACTGAGGAAGCTTTTACTCTTAAAAGGCTTGATAGATGTTTGGGTAATCAGCAGCTATTGGATTTGTTTTCTAGAATTAAAGTTGATCATTTAGCAAGAATAGGGTCTGATCATTCACTTCTCTTGGTTAAATATTTCCTGGATACAACTCCAATCATTAAATCTTTCAAGTTCTTGAACTTCTTGACTACTCATGATACTTTTATCGATGTTGTTCGAGATGCTTGGTCTATGGAGGTTCGACGAAACCCATTTGTGATTTTTCATGCAAAAATGCAGGCGCTAAAAAAGATTTTGGGAAAATGGAGCAAAGATATTTATGGAAATATTTTTCAGCGTGTTGCCTCACTTGAAGATATTATTTTGGAACATGAATTTCAATTAGAATCAGCCACCAACCCTGAGAATCGTGTAGCTTTGAAGAAGGCAGAAGAAGAATTGAAACATTATCTTTCTTTGGAGGCTAAATTTTTGACACAAAAAGCTGGAATGCAATGGTTCAGGGAAGGTGATTCTAATACAAAATTCTTTCTTGCTCATGTCAGTGGTAAGAGGAAGAGGCTTAATGTTAAAAGAATTCTGAATAGAGATGGTGCCTGGATTAATTCTCAGGAAGTAATGAGGAATGAGGCATCTTGGTTCTTTGAGAGGCTATTTTCCTGGGATGCTCATTATCATAATTTTGATTTATTAATGAATGTCCCAAGGCTGGTTACTAAGGAGCACAATGATGAGTTGATTAGGTTACCAAGTATTGATGATGTTCGGGCTGTAGCGTTTAGTTTGAGTGGAGATAGTGCTAGTGGCCCGGATGGATTTACTGGTAAATTCATTCAGGTGTGCTGGGATATTATCAAGAAGGATCTTCTTCAGGTTGTTCGGACTTTCTTTTGCGATAAAGCTCTGCCGAAGTAAATTACACATACTAATTTGGTCTTACTTCCCAAGAAGTCAAATGTTGTATCATTTAATGACTTGAGGCCAATTAGTCTGTGTAATTTTATTAACAAGGTCTTGTCAAGAGTTATTCATGATCCTCTCTCTGGACTTCTTCCTATGTTGATTTCTCCTAATCAAGCTGGCTTTGTTAAAGGAAGAAGTATAATGGAGAATGTGTTGCTAGCTCAAGAAATAATTCATGACATTAATGATAGGGGTCGGGTCCTAATGTTATTATTAAATTAGATATGATGAAGGCATACGATAGGGTCGCTTGGCCTTTTTTGACCATGGTGCTGAGGTAGTTTGGCTTTTGTCATGAATATATGGATGTGGTGTATCAATTAGTTTTTTCTAATTGGTATACTATACTTTTTAATGGGCAGCCCCATGGCTTTTTTCAATCTTAGAGGGGGTTAAATCAAGGAGATCCTCTCTCTCCCACGTTTTTCATTATTACGGCTGAGGTGCTCTCTAGCGGGTTGAATTCTTTGCATAGTTACGGTCTCTACAAGGGCTATGCAATTCCTGAATGGAGTCCTTACATAAATTATTTTTCATATGCAGATGACACCATTCTATTTACTTCAGCTGATGATGATTCCCTGCACTTGATTGTGGGCGTGTTAACTGCATACGAAAATGCTTGGGGGAAAAAAATTAATATAAGAAAAAAGTGCAGTTTTTTTTTTCATGATTCAGTAGCTGCAGATGATGTTGAGAAGGTTGAGAGAATTACCTACATTCATAAAAATCCTTTTCCTTTTACTTATTTAGGCTGCACTATTTTTTATGGTTGAAGAAAAAAGATTTACTATAAAAATTTGGTGGAGAAAGTGGCTACGAAAATTCATAGTTGGAGTGGAAAGATGCTTTCTTTTTGAGGTAGAACTATCCTCATTAAGCATGCGCTTTAGAGCATTCCAATTCATATGTTGTCTTCCTTGAACCCACTTGGCTGCATGCTCCATCAGTTACATAGAATATTAGCAATGTTTTTTGGGGGCAATTCTCAGGAGGGATCGTGTAGGCATTGGGCATCTTGGAAGCACCTATGTGTACCAGCGGAGGAAGGAGATATGGGTTTTAGATCCCTTTTTGATATTTCTAATGCTTTATTTGCTAAACTTTGGTGGAATTTAAGAACTAAGACTTCTTTGTGGGGTACTTTCATGGCGAACAAGTATTGTAAGAAGTTACCTCCCTCCATTGTACCTTATAAAAAAGGCTCTTATGTGTGGAAGAAAGTATTGCAAGCTAGAGATGCAGTTGATCATTTAATAATTTGGCAGCCAAGACAAGGGTCTGTGCATTTTTTGTATGACAATCGGACAGGTTTAGGTCTATTGTATTTTATTGTTCCGAGATGCTTTGAATGTGATTTATAGTACAATAGGGTACGTGATGTTATTGTTGATGGTCAGTGGGATGCTCTACTTGTACAACAGCTATTACCAAGTGATATTGCTAATCATATATTGGAGAATGTGCGTGTGGGTAGACATGAAGATGGTAGGGATAAAGTTTGGTGGAGTCTCGTTCCAAATGGGATTTTTTCGGTTTCAAGTGTATGGGACTTTGTCCGAGATAAAGGAAGGAAGCTCTTTTTTGCTAAATTTATTTGGATTAAGAGGATTCCTAGCAAGATCTCATTCATAATGTGGAGGATGTGGAAGTTTAAAATTTCTTTAGATGAGGAATTGAAATGTATGGGCTATAACTTTCCATGTAGGTGCTTTTGTTGTGAGCATCCTGATGTTGACATGAGAGAACACTTATTTTTATCTAGTCATGTGGTGTGGAGGTTGCAGAATTTTTTTTCTTTGGCTGCAGGTATTAATTTGGAGTGTTGTTCCTTGACGCAAGCTTGTTTCAAGTGCTGGAAACAATGGCCCTGTTGCTTTTCATACGATATCATCCTTTATAGTATGGTCGTTATGGAAACGAAGGAATATTACTCGACATGGTGGAAAGGTATCTTTTTTAAATTAATTTATGAGGTCACCACAAATGTTGCTTCTTTTATTAAAATGAGATTTCCTGGTATTCGTTAGAGTTTGGATTCTTTGCCTCATATGGTTCAATCTTTGGAAGCGTACTTGCCTCGATTTAAGTATGTTCCAGTAGTATGGCAAAAGCTGTTGGCCGGGCTTTTAAAAGGTAATCCGGGGCAGAGTTCAATGGCTTTTTGTATAAGGGATGATAATGGTGACTTGGTTTTTGCAAGTGCACGAGTTATAGATGAGCACACAAATACGTACGTTGAAGCCATTGCTATTCCTGAGGCGTTGAAGTATAGTGTCTCACATAATTTGAGCCCTATGATTATTGAGACTGACCCATTGTTAATGAAGAATATTATTGAAGGGGTTTGGTCCAATTTATGGGACATCTCAGTTTTGATTGATGAGATTAATGATCTAAGGTAGCGTGGGATTTTCAATTTATGCATACATTCAGATAAGGGAATATGCTAGCTGATTTCTTAGCTTCTTGGGCATATGATATGAATCATGTAACTTTCTATTCTTTTCAAGAACTCCCAGCAAGAGGAAAAGTTATTGTTAATCAAGATAAAGATCAATGTGTTCATATGAGGGTACGACCATGGAACAAGCGATATGAGTTGGGGTCAAAGGAGGCTGGATTATTTCAAAGGACGAAGCGCACGATGGGGAGTTTTGATGATCACTGTAACCAAGTCCTTATGAAGAAGGTCATGGTGATTTATTTTATTTCTAACGTGTTTGTCATTTTTTTAGGTACAACTTGGATTGTTGTTTCCATGCTCTTATTTTTCACATTGGAATTCAGCCTTGTTTTTAGCTTGTTACAGCATTTGTTGCTGCAGCTTGTGAAATTGTAGAATCGTGCTAGAAAAATAGTGTAGTAGGCGATGATTGGGATCGTACAGTTTGGATTGTTACAGGTTCATTGAAGAGCTCTCAGTTGCGTTATCTTCAGCTTGGCTTTTTTGTGGATACAACATCTCGTTATTATGCTCGCTAAGGAGAGGATTTTTTCTGGATATGAAGTGGAATTTTCTCACAATGTATAGGTGCTCGCTGAGGTTGTTGTTGAGGCGAGCATTTCTCTACTTGTACAGTGTTGGAACACCCTCCAACCTATTCGCTTAGCTGTTCTTTAGGCTGCAGATATTAAAGTTTATGGTGAGGATTTCTAATGTATTACAACTTCTTCATTGGAGCTTCAGTTGCTGTATTTCTCAACGACAACAACATCATTGAGAGGTCCAAATATGGAATGACAAGGAGAACGCAGTGGACTTTTTTGTTCATGGTAATGCTTGCAATTCGTGCTGTTCCAAGGACTGTTCTAAAGTGCTACATGTAACAGCTCTTTCACAGTTTCTTCCACCTGTTCCAACCAATTATAAGTCTGCCATTCTCGCTAGATTGTCAAATTTGCTGCTTGTTTCACGAAGATTTGACTGGAGGAGCAGCGTGATGCAACCTGATGCCCGGCTAAACCATTTACAAGGAGCCAAGTACGGGAGTTGCAGCAGTTCCAGTCCATGTTTGCATAGTTAGAGCTGCTGGGGCAAGTGTTGGAAGCTTCAGGGCAGTTTTGCCTACATTCTGCCTCAGAAGCTGAAAATGTTCATCGCGATTACGAGTGCACAGACGCAATCGCGAAAAGCCAAAAAGAAGAACAATGCGATCGCGAGCAGTCAGACGCGATCACAAAAAAAGAAAAGGCAGAACAGTGCGATCGCGCGTCCACAGACGTGATCGCGCAAGAGGCTGGTTGAAGACCCACGCCTGCGATCGCGAGACCATAGCCGCGATCGCAAGGCTATGATTGATTGCCCAGCACGATAGCGCCCGTCCCTGCACGAACGCGCTGAGACGAGAACCAGAAGCCCATTTCAGCTAATGACTTGAAGGCCTATTGTTAAGGGGCAATTAAGGCAAATTGTGCTATACTATATAATCTATTATTGTCATTAGTTTACTTAGATTTTAATGACATTAAACCTAGTGAGAATTTTGGCAAAGCTTGTTTGCTTAAGTACTTTTAATCCTTGGTTTGCAATTAGGCTTTACTAATTGAGGATCAATTAGTATAGGTTCTCTTGTTTAGATAATTAAGGGGGTGATTAAGTTAATTTTCTCTAATTTACTTCCTTCATCCTTTCTAAATTAATTGGGTCTTGCTTTCAATCTTGTTATTTTTATTTTGTGTCTTTAATTTTCGTATCCTTTGGTATCAGAGCTGGATTAGTGTTTGGTTTTACAATCACTATCCGAAATTTGTTCCTCAAATCACAAAAAAAAAAAAAAATCAAAATCAAAATCAAAAATCCAAAAAAAATGAGTCTTTGTTTTACGTTTCTTTTGGTAAAATTTTGTAACCAACTGAAGATATTGGTGCCTAGATGCTATTCCTTTGGAATTGAAAAAACAACAACAATTTGGGTGTCTGAATTGAAGATTGAAAAATTAGGGTTCTTCATCAAGAAATTGGGGCTTTTGAAATTGGTTGTTGATATTGAAAATTCAACTACTGGGGTTAGTTCACGGACCAACAAGGAGTATAAATTGCAAATTTGGAGCTAAAACACGGTGGTTTGGAAGATTCAAGTGGAAAAGAGGGTTTGAAAATTGGGTTCTGCTTCAAGCACAAAAGCTTACGCGATCGCGCGCCATCCAGTGCTATCGCGCAGACCAAGAATTAAAAGACCTTTGCGATCACGACTGTCCTACGCGCTCGCACTAGAACTACCAGAATAGCCTTCGCGATTGCGACGTTACTCACGCGATCGCACTAACAACAAATTCCAGAAAAATAGTTTCCTAGACAGATTGCTCGCAACAGCCCCGTAACAATTTCCAATCAACCGGAACCCAATTTCAGCATCAAATACAGTGAGTTTCTAGATCACAAATAAAATTTCATCTAATTCCGAATCCGATTCGTGCCAATTCGATTCATGCCTTTCTTCTTCCCTTTCTTTAAATTTTCCTAAATTCTGTCCGTTAGTTTCAATTGTCCATTTCGTGACACAACAATTCCTTTCCATCCCGAATTAGTTTGAGTTTGATTGTCAAGTCGAATTTAGTGTGCGAAGAATAAACTTGCAATAACCAAGAGTGGAAAAAGGCAAGCGTGGTGAGAGTAATAGAGCGAGTAAAAGCCAATTGTTAAGTGCAAACACGAGTGAATTGAGTGACATCAATTTGAGTGCAAACACTTAGGGAGCGACTCGGTGAGGACTCTTTCTACTAACCTCGTTTGTTTAATTGTTTGTAGGTACGATAGCTCAAAAGGGAGTCGAGGCGGACATGGTACTTAAAACCATGATGCAAGCCTTGATGGCAAGTATTAACTCAATGCAAGATAAGTTTGATGGAATGAAGGAGACGGTTGATAAGCTAACTCGAAAGGATAAGCTTCAGGAAATGGGTAAGCAAGTGGTTGACACACCTCCAACCGTGGGGGTGCGAGGTGATGGACCTAGTCGAATCTCTCAGGCTAATGACCGCTACTCTCACATTGTGGTCCAAGATGCGTATTCTCCAAATGTCACTCCACAAGCAAGTGATCCCATTCATGATCTTCCAAGAAATGAACTACCAAGGGATGACACTCCAAGACCACATGAAGATGAGTCTTTTCATGTACATGAGAATTATGATAACGACCCATTTCACTATCCGGGGGATGCACGACAAGGAGAAGCTAGGCTTCGAGGTGGTCGATTTGGGGGAGGTTACGAAGGGAGAGTGGATCGTGATGGGTACTACTATGACTACGGGGATTATGGTGGGCAACTGAGACATCATGAGGATGATTGGGGGTTGAACACTATCAAGATCAACCTACCTACCTTCCAAGGAGAGAGTGACCCGGAGGAGTATTTGAAGTGGGTGGTCAAGATGGAGAGAATCTTTCAAACCAACAACGTCCAAGAGGCTACAAAGGTGAAGTATGCGATCATCCAATTCGAAAATTATGCTTCTACTTGGTGGGAGTCCAAATGAAGGCAAAGGGAAACACGAGGGCTCATTGCCAATGGGGGATGGGCGGCTTTGAAAACCATGATGGAGGCTCGGTTCCTACCTCCAAACTATGAGGATGAATTGATTAAAAAGTTCTACAATTTGAGGCAAGGAACCAAGGGCGTGACGGAGTACTTTGATGAATTTGAGAAGACTAGGACAATGGCCAATGTGCAAGATGGTGATCGGTCCATCATACCAAAGTTTTGTGGAGGTTTGAATAGGGATACCAAGGAGGAGAAAGGGATCAAATTAGACAAGTCTTACAAGACCAAAAACATCCCTTTCACTTGGAACAAAGGAAAGGATAATGTGAAGGCCTATACCCCATGGGACAAAGCTAAGGAGCCCAAGCAAGAGTTCAAAGGAAACTTTGAAAGAATCAAGCCCAAAGAAGAGCCAAAGGTGGGAGGTAACAAAGCTAAACTTGAAAGCTTGTCTAACATTTAATGCTATAAGTGTAATGACCGAGGCCACATGATGAGAGATTGTCCAAATAGGAGAACTATTATTGCTTTGGGTGATGGGGGCTATGACACGGGTGGTAGCGATGATGAGGAGATAGATAGGGGTATGCCATGTGATGATGATTTTGACGAGGGTCCATTGGTAGGTGAGCAATTAGATGAAGTATATGCTACTCTTGTGATGAGAAGAATAATGGGGGTGCAAGTGAAGGAGGAGTCGAGCCAAAGGGAGAATTTGTTCCATGCATATTGTAAGGTTCAAGGGACTGCTTGTTCTCTAATTATTGATAGTGGTAGTTGTGTCAATGTGGTGAGCACGACTTTGATTGAACAACTCAAACTACCCACTAGAAAACGTCCACAATCTTACAAGCTACAACGGTTGAATGAGTGTGGTGAGCTAAAGGTGACCAAGCAAGCCTTGATTAAATTCAAGATTGGTGACTACCATGATGAGCTTTTATTTGATGTTGTTCCAATGCAAGCTTGTCATATTTTTCTTGATAGGCCTTGGCAATATGACCGCTTGGCAAGGCATGATGGCAAGACTAACAGGTATGCCTTGGAAGTGGAGGGGAAGTTTGTTCTCAACCCATTGACCCCGGCGCAAGTGAGTGAGGGTTATAGGAAGATGAGGGAGTTAATGTTGAAAAGAGAGAAAGAAAAGAAAGAGGGAGTTGTGGAGGATAGGAGAGTAGAGTTGTCACACTAAAGAGTGAGGAAACAAAAGAGGGAGTGAACTTGTTCTTGACTAGGAAGGAGTATTTGAAAGATGTGGAGGAAGGAGTAACCATGATTCTCCTCTTATATAAGGACCATGTTTTTCTTACTAATGAACTAACACCTTCTTTGCCTACCTCTATTTCTTCTCTTTTGTAAAGTTATGAAGACATCTTCCCCGAGGAGTTGCCTAGTGGATTGCCACCACTAAGAGGCATTGAGCATCAAATTGACCTTATTCTGAGCTCCCAATTTCCCAACAAGGCCGCTTATAGAAGCAACCCGGAGGCTACTAAAGAGATCCAAAAGCAAGTGGAGGAGTTGCTTGGGAGAGGACTTGTGCAAGAAAGCTTGAGCCCATGTGCGGTCCCGGTCATCTTAGTGCCCAAGAAAGATGGGACTTAACGCATGTGTGTGGATTGTAGAGCCAGCAACAAGATCACGGTAAAGTATCGTCATCTTATTCCTAGATTAGATTATATGCTTGATGAGTTATGTGGATCTTGTGTGTTCTCTAAAATTGATTTGAGGAGTGGATACCACCAAATCTGGATGAAACCGGGTGATGAGTGGAAGACGGCCTTTAAGACTAACTTTGGCCTTTATGAATAGCTTGTCATGCCTTTTTGGCTTATCCAATACTCCTTCAACCTTCATGAGGTTGATGAATCATGTGTTCAAAATCTTTCATTGGGAAATTTGTTGTAGTTTACTTTGATGACATTCTTATCTGTAGCAAATCCATTGATGAGCATGCTAATCATTTGAAACAAGTGTTTGATGTTTTGAGAAAAGAACAATTGTTTGCTAATTTGAAAAAGGTGCTCTTTTTGTGTTGAGAAAGTTGTTTTTCTTGGTTTTGTGGTGAGTGCAAATAGTGTGGAAGTAGATGAGGCTAAAGTGGAGGCCATTAGAGATTAGCCCACTCCTAAAAGTATTGGTGATGTGAGAGGTTTTCATGGGTTGGCTAGCTTTTATAGGAGGTTTGTGAGGGGATTTAGCACTCTAGTCGCACCATCAACCGAAGTGATAAGGAAGGATAAAGCGTTTGTATGGGAAAAGAGCAAGAAGAGGCTTTTGAAAAATTGAAAGAAGTGCTTAGTTCCACACCTCTTCTTCAAGTGCCAAACTTTGATAAAACCTTTGAAATTGAGTGGGATAGTAGTGGGGTAGGGATTGAAGCCGTGTTGATGCAAGATCAAAAACCCATTGCCTATTTTAGTGAGAAACTCAAGGGGGAAACCACTAAATACTCCACTTATGATAAAGAGTTGTATGCCTTGATGAGGGTATTGGCTCATTGGCAACATTACCTTTGGTCCAAAGAATTTTTCATTAGAACCAACCACCAATCCTTACAACACCTCAAATCCCAAGAGAAATTGAATGTGAGACATGCCAAATGGGTGGAGTTCCTTGAAACCTTTTCTTATGTCATCCATTACAAAAAGAGAAAAGAGAATGTGGTGGAGGATGCCTTGTCAAGAAATTGTATGCTTCAATCAAGAAGGAAATTATTGTTGAATACCTTGGGGTCCAAACTCATGGGTTTTAAAAGCATAAAGGAGATGTGTGCTAATGATCCGGAGTTTGGGAAACTTTATGCTAATTGTGAATTGGAGGAAAGAGGTAGGAGACTCAATCGAATGTGTGGTGAGGAGGAATCTAGTGGTGATGTGGAGAAAAAGAGGTTTCACAAGTTCAAAGGCTTCTTGTTTAGGAATGGGAAGTTATGTGTGCCTAGTTCATCTTGGAGGGAGTTGCTAGTGAGAGAGGCACATAGTGGGGGACTAATGGGGAATTTTGGAGTGGCCAAGACCATGGAGATTCTTAAGGAGCAATTTTATTGGTATAAGATGAGGGTGGATGTTGTGAGGGTGTGTGGCCAAGCTTGGAGTGTAGGCAAGCCAAGTCAAAGCTACTACCACATGGTTTGTACTCACCCCTCCCCATTCTCTTAGGTCCTTGTCTTAATATTTCTATAGATTTTGTCCTTGGATTGCCTAGTATCAAAAGGGGAAAAGATGGAATTTTTGTGGTCGTTGATAGATTTTCTAAAATGGTTCATTTCATTCCATGTCATAAGGTTGATGATGCATCTTATGTAGCCAATTTATTTATTGAACATGTGCTTAAATTGCATGGGGTCCCAAAAACTATTGTTAATGATAGGGATCCCAAGTTCCTTAGTCATTTTTGAAAGAAACTTTGGGGGAGGCTTGGCACTAAGTTGTTATTCTCCACTTCTTGCCACCCCCAAACCGATGGTCAAACCGAGGTTGTCAATAGAACCTTGGGTGTCATGCTTAGAGCAATGATTAAGGAGAAACTAGCTTCTTGGGAAGAACATCTACCTTTAATTGAATTTGCATATAATAGGACCATGCACACTTCTACTTGCATGACACCTTTCGAGGTTGTGTATGGTTTTAATTCCCTTACCCCCTTGGATCTTACGCCTTTATCTAGTGATGTTGTCTTAAGCTTAGATGCCAAGGTAAGAGCTCAAGAGATGAAGCAACTTCATGAGCAAGTAAGGAAACAACTCGAGAAGAAAAACCAAGAAGTTTCCAAAAGAGCAAACCAAGGAAGGAAGAAGGTTATCTTCGAGCCCGGTGATTGGGTGTGGGTTCATTTCCGGAAGAATAGATTTCCAAACAAGCGGACGAGAAAATTGATGCTCAGAGGCGATGGCCCCTTCCAAATTCTTGAACGCCTCAATGGCAACGCGTACAAGGTGGACTTGCCAAGCAATTACCAAGTACACAACACCTTCAACATGTGTGACTTGTCTCCCTTCAAAGTCGATGAACAAGTGAATCCGTGGACGGATTCTTCTCAAGACGGGAAGAATGATGCAACCCGATGCCCGGCTAAACCATTTAAAAAAAGCCAAGTACGGGAGTTGCAGCAGTTGCAGTCCATGTTTGTACAGTTGGAGCTGCTGGGGCAAGTACTGGAAGCTTCAAGGCTGTTTTGCCTACATTCTGCCTCAGAAGCTGAAAATATTCATCGCGATCGCGAGTGCACAGACGCGATCGCGAAAGTCCAAAAAAGAAGAACAACACGATCGCGAGCAGTCAGACGCGATCGCGGATGAAGTAAAGGCAGAACAGCGCCATCGCGCGTCCACCGACGCGACCGCGCAAGGGGCTGGATGAAGACCCACGCCTGCACAATCGCGAGACAATAGCCGCGATCGCGAGGCTATGATTTATTGCTCAGTGCGATAACGCCAGTTCCTGCGCGAACGCGCTAAGAGGAGAACCAGAAGCCCATTTCAGCTAATGACTTGAAGGCCCATTGTGAAGGGGAAATTAAGGAAAATTGTGTCATACTATATTATATATTATTATCATTAGTTTATTTAGATTTTGATGAAATTAAACCTAGTGAGAATTTTCGCTAAGCTTGTTTACTTAAGCATTCTTAATCCTTGATTTGCAATTAGGCTGTACTAATTGAGGATCAATTAGTATAGGTTCTCTTGTTTTGACAATTAAGGGGGTGATTAGGTTAATTTTCCCTAATTTACTTCCTTAATCCTTTCTAAATCAATTGGGTCTTGCTTTAAATCTTGTTATTTTTATTTTGTGCCTTTAATTTTCATATCACAGCGGCTCTATTGCTTATGTCTAAGGTCATCTCTTTAGCAGGATCTTGGCATCAATTTCAACATACATGATGAAGACTATTATTAGTTATTCATATATAACTCATGTAATTAGGCTTAAACTTAATTCTTTAGCTAGCGAGCATTATTTTCTTAGGCATATTGTCGAAATGTCATTTTTGATTTATTTGGTGGTATTAGTCCAAAGAAGTGAAATTTATATCGCTATTATTTTACTAGCTAGGCCGTTGCTTTATTTTTACAAGTTATTACTTATTCCAAATTGTAAGACAATTTTATATTTTTATTTTGATATTAATAAAAATGGTCGCTAGGCGCAGAGCCTGGTTGACTCTCTTTTTTTGTTTAAAAAAAAACACAAAGTAACTGTCGTAACTCCTATATAACTTCTTGGTAACTGCTAGAATACAAACACAATAATTAATAAATAAAAAGCCTTCTTTTTCATGTAGTTATAGACCTGGTAAACGTAGGTGCTCCCAAAGACAGGTGAGTCTTCCCACTTGATAAAAATTTCTTGAGATCCATTCAAGACTGACCTACAATCTACCACACTTTTAGGTTGCACTTGCATTTCAAGTTCTTCAGATAAGAAAGGGGGAAGCTATTGAAATTCGAGGTACCCGTGGTACGGTATTTGACATTTCAGTTCGGTATTTTTGGTTTTCGATTTTTAAAAAGGTTGTATCATTAACATACCAAACTAATTCATTATGGTTCGGTATTTTCATGTTCGGTGTCGATAACTTTCAGTACGTTAAGTCGGTAAGTGTAGTTTGTTCGACTTTGACTTACACATAGTAGATATATATGTTTCAAAAAAATACTAAAGGAACTAGGAAACTTCATTTGAAAATAACAATGAGACTTCATAATGCACTAGCGCAAAATGCAAAAAAAGCACAAAACATTTACCAATGTTCCAAAATACAAATAACACTAGCCAAAATCTAACTTAAACACAATCTTACGACACAAGCTTAGTATTTATTAGTCTTAATTAAATATATTATCATGTCACAAATTTTAAATATTATCTTATTTAGGATTCTATTAGCTCATATTTAGATTAATAAAATTATTATGATTTATATAAATGTATAATGGCTTGTTGGATAAAACTGGAGACTCACCTCAAGTGTTCAATGCGATAAAAAAGTGTTAGACTTAAATTTAAATTTTATAAAGTGATCGCTAGACCAACTATGCTAAATGAGGTGTAGTGTTAGCCAGCCAAGAACATACATATTCAGAAGATAAGCGTAAAGGAGACGAGAATGCTTATCTTGATGCATGAGCATACTATAATAGATAAGATAAGAACGAGGTGGGCGTGACCTCAGTGGATAATAAAAGCGATGAGCAAAAATGCGCCAGTGAAGAGGTGTGAGGGGTTGACAGTGATGTGTCTACGAAAAAGGTAGAGGAAGATTTAAAAAGAATTAGACGAGCTGGGTAGACAAGACATGGCTCACCTCCACATCACCGTGAACATGACCCTATATAGAAAAACATGGAGGTCGAGGATGAGGGTAGAATGTAAGATAGTAGTTGAGAGATTTCTATCATATTGGCATTATTATTATTATTATTATTATTATTATATATATATATATATATATATATATATATATATATATATATATATATATATATATATATATATACATATATATATTAACTCTGTCTTATTACTCGCCTTTATTGGTATTTGTATTTTCTATTTACATCGGTTATCTTTAGTTTTTATGTCAGTATTTACTTTAACATGGTATATTCAACTTATTTTTTTTCAAACATATTTTCAAAATTATTTTTCTTTAACCGAGGGTCTATCAAAAAGAACTCTCCAGCTTCACATACATCAAATCCTCTCTTGGTATGTTGTCGTCGTTGTTGTAGTTTTGCTCATTTAGGTCTCTCTTAGCTATCTCACTCACAAATTTTCAGGTTATTTAATGGGTAAAAATTTAGCCACAATTTATGTTTAAACCAAACCATATCAATATACAATTATTAAGTGAATTAATGAGGTGAGAATATCTGTTACTTACCCATGGTTAAATAAAAATAGTGTACGTAAAACCAGTGGCCTACGCAGGATTATTTGTTAGTGATTTCAAAATTTAACTTAAAAAGAAAATTCAGAAGTCTGGCTAATTGTGGGACTCAATCTCTGGTTACCAAGGTGAACCTAGAGTGCTAGAACCAGCTCGCCAACAACAGCTTGTAATACTCAAACTTCTTTTATTGCTTATTATTCATATTAACATATTTAACAAAAAATTTCTATCCAGTAGTGTCGGATGACACTGGAAGCCTATGGGTGCATCAGCCCCTAGTAAAAACAAATGAGTTGTATGTATTAAGTTGGAATAAACATTTGGTGGAGGGTAACTTTTACTTCTTTAATGTGGTATATTTTTCATTTTTTTCTTTTTTTCCCTCACAAAGCTTTCCAATTATTTTACTTCTTCATTAGGTAATACTATGATAATAAAATCATACTGTCACTTGTGTTTATACAAACCAATAAAATTAACCATTGCAGTTAACAAATAAAGTGAAATAAGCTCCAATTTATCCCCCTAATCAGAGGCCCCCTCAAGGGTAGGGGTAAGCTAGCCCCGAAAGACTTTCCACCTTAAGAAATGCATATCATTTAACAGATTGTTGGGTTATGTGTTAAACGGTTGAATAATAGATACATATTTTGCTTTCATTGTTGTTTTTTTTTTTTGGTAGAAAGGGAGTTATATTATAACTTAAAAAGTGCGTACAGTAGTAGTGTCAGTGACACTAGTAGAACAAAAGGTAGAGCTCCTAGTGGTTAGGGCTAGGTTACCAGCAGCTAACAAAATATTACATGCATTTTTTGAAATAGTTCTAGTATAGATAGTAGTAGCATCTCTATCAACTTGGACTGCATTGCTAAGTTGTTCTGATGGCTGCAAGATTACATGCAACTCATTTTTCCTGGATAGTTGAAGTCCTTGCTGAGACAAAACGTGTGCAACCATATTAGCTTCCCTAAAACTGTGCCGCAGTACTGGATTCCCCAAGCTCCTGAGTGCGAACCTACATTGAGAAATAATATTAGTAAATACTGGATTATCATGTTCCAAAAGGTTTAGTAGTTCGAGTGAGTCCGTGTCAATTTGAAGTTGTGAAAAAAGATTCTGTTGTGCAAGTTGAAGGCCCATATGAAGGGCCAGAAGCTCTATATGAGTAGCCGAACAACCCATAATATGCATACAAAAACCAAGTACCCAGTGACTTGCGGCATCCCTAAAGATACCTCCTATTCCACCATGGCCAGAATGAGCAATAAAAGCCCCATCAATGTTTAATTTAAGGTAGTCTCTATCTGGGGGTTCCCATTTAAAATGGAGGGTCAATCGTGGAGCAACAGGATGGTGTTTCTGTGTGGAGAAAGTATATTCAAGAGTCTTCATAGTGATCAATTCCTTTGAAGGAGAAATTGTAGTGGTATTGAACATATTATGATTTCTATTCAACCATAGATGCCAAATAACAAAAGGGAATAGATCATTCCATTTTAGATGCACAGGTAGTGTTGGAGAATCAAAATGTGAAGAGGTGAGGAGAGACCATAGATCAAATAGCCAATGATCTGTAATGGTCAGAGTATGGAGAGGGCACCCAAATGCAGACCATGTTTGGATAGCAGGAGGGCACTCTAGAAAAATATGCTTAATGGTCTCAGGGCTATGGCAGATATGACATTGAGTAGATGTTTGAATGCCAATTTTGTTGAGATAGGTTTTGGTTGGAAGTCTGTCATGTTGGATTTTCCACAAGAGGAATTTAATTTTTGGCAAGGTGTGCAGCTTCCAAATCCAGTTAAAGTTTAGTATGGTAATATGAGGTGTCCTAAGTATTGGGTACAGGGATTTGGTAGAGAATAAATCATTGGTGGTGAGACTCCAATATGGTTGATCATGCGCTGTAGGGTAAGTTGGGAGTGAAATGGATTGTATGGTGTCAATCACAGTAGGAGGAAGAGACAAAGTTATAAGATGAAAATTCCATGAATCTTGATGTCGCATTTGTGTAACAGTCAGCTTATCTTCAAGTAAAGATAGAGGTCCAGTAGCTAAATGCCTAAGAGGTGGATATTTTGGAATCCACTTGTCATTCCAAAAATTTACTAGATCTCCCTTACCAAGTGACCATGCAATACCATGTTAACACAAAGTCCATCCTTTGAGTATATTTTTCCAGATAAAAGAAGGGGGGAGGGGCGCCTGGCTAGTTTGTATTTTTTAAGTAATAAATCAGCCCAAGGAAGATGTGATTGCATAAAAAGTCTCCAAGACAGACCAGCGAGTACTGTGTTTTTATGATTTGAGTGTCTGATGTCTAAGCCTCCTAAATGTTTGGGTTGAGCTAGAGTGTCCCAACTAAGGTAGTGAAGTTTTCTAGTATGGACAGTGGATCCCCATATAAAGTCTCGTTGAATCTTATCAATTTGATCATGGACTTTTTTAGGGAGGTAGTGATATTGCATGACATGATTTGGTATGGCATTTAAGGTAGCCTTAGCAAGGGTAACTCTGCCTGCTAGAGTAAGGAAATTTGTTTTCCAATTTGCTAACTTAGTGGCCATAGTATCTATAATACCTTGATAGTCTGAGGCTTTAGGCTTTTGATTTAGAATAGGAAAACCCAGATATTTTCCAAAGCTATTGCTAACTGTGTAATCTAAGATGGAGGTAATTTCCTCATGCACTGAGTGTGAACAGTTAGGGGAGAGAAGTAACTTAGTCTTAGTGGTATTAATCTTTTGACCATACAAGTTACAAAACAAAGTCAAGCATTGGTGAATTGAGTTAGCTGTTTTAGTGTTTGCTTGACCCATGAGAGTAAGGTCGTCAGCGTAAAATAGGTGTGTAAATGCAGGACCATTTGGACTTAGTTGAATAGGATCCCATAGGGCATAATCAACATAGTGATTTATAAGATTTGAAAAAAGCTCCATGGAAAGGATAAATATATAGGGAGACATAGGATCACCTTGTCGTATTCCTCGGGAAGGTGAGAAATATTCAGTGAGAGTACCATTAACCATGACTGCAATCTTGCTGGTACTAATACAAGACATGATGAGTTTTGTAATATTAGGGGGAAATTTGAAGTATTTTAAAGTACGATACACAAAAGACCATTCTAATCGGTCAAAAGCCTTCTCTAGATCAATTTTTAAAATTAGCTTAGATTTGGAGGATTTTGTTTTATGAAAATGAGTCAGAATCTCTTGAATGATAATAGCATTATCCGATGTTCTTCTACCTTTCATGAAACTAGTTTGAAAAGGGCTAATAAGGTGTTGTAGGAAAGGTTTAATGCGATGAACAATGATTCCGGTAATAATTTTGTAAATGGTGTTACAGAGTCCGATAGGCCTAAAATTTTTGAGATTACTTGCATTATGAAATTTTGGGATTAGACAGAGATGTGTGCGATTGATAAATTCTGGGATTTGATAGGTAGTAAAAATTTCCTCACAAAATTTAAGAACAGTTGGACCCACTACCTCCCAGTGTTGTTGATAAAAGAAAGGATGAAGACCATCAGGCCCGGGTGCTTTATACGGTTTGAAGGAGAAAACAGCTTTGGACACCTCAGAAGGTTGCAGGGGTAGGTCCAAAGAAGATAAGTCAAAGTTATGAAAACTAGTAGTAGTAGAGATAATATCTTGGAGTTGGGAAGAAAGATGATCGGTGGTAAAGATATTTTGAAAGTAGGTAAGAGTATGATCTAATAAGTGGTTATGACTAGTAATCCAGGTGTTAGTATTATCTCTAAAAAAGTGAATTTTGTTGACTCGCCTTCTATTAATTGTGCTAAGATGGTAGAATTTAGTATTGGCATCACCATCATTTAGCCAGTTAATACGAGATCGTAATTTCCAATAGTCTTCTTCCATAATTAAAATGTTATTATATTCTCTAATAAGATCTTTTTCCAAATGTTGGAGATAATAATTTGTGGGGTAGTTTGTAGACTTTTGAATACCCCCAATTCTAGCTAGAAGTCTTTTCTTCTTTTGAAGAATATCACCAAAAGTCTGTTGGCTCCATGTTTTGATAGTATCAGTAAAACTAGGAATAGCATCACATAGGGGCTTATTGACCCAATGTTCATATACTTTGGAAGGGAATTCAGGATGAGTACACCAGAATCTCTCCAGTCTAAAAGGGTTTAATCCTGGGAGAATTATAATGATTTGTAATATTGACTAGTAAGGGTGTGTGGTCAGAATAAGTTTGAGGGAGATGAGTAATAGAAACATCAGGATAGTTTTGGAGCCATAGGTCATTTGTAACACAGCGGTCAAGTCTTTCTAAAATTAATCCCCGTGAAAGGCGTCGATCATTTGACCATGTAAATTTTGCACCTTTAAACCCTAAGTCTGTGAGATGACAATAATTTAAACAGGAAGCAAAGTCTAATTATCTCCTAGTATTAATAGGTCGACCACCCCACTTCTCATCCTGAGATAAAATGTCATTAAAGTCCCCACCCATAAACCAAGGTCCCCTATAAATATCAGAAATACTACATAAGTTATGCCACAGACTTAAACGTTTTACTAAATTAGGGCTAGCATATACAGTAGATAAAAGCCATGGAGAATGGTTTGGGAGTACCTTAACCATAGCATGTATTTCCTGGTCAGTCACCTTGATGTCATAAAGTGTCAATTTAGAGGTTTTCCACAGAACAACAAGTCCACCAGATCTACCTTGTACAGGAACCTCAATCATTCGATCAAAGTGAAAGAGGTTTCTAAGAGGAACATGACTATGCATTTTTGTCTCTAGTAAAGCGAGCAAACAAGGATTGTGAGCAGCAATTAGGTCATTCAGACTTCTCCTAAAATCCATATTATTACCCCCTCTAACATTCCAAAAGATGAAGCTGGTTTGGTCATTCATGGTTAGAGGATTGGTTTGGCGTTTCTGAAGATGTATCCCTGCCTCCCTTGCCATTATGTGTGTCCTGGCAAGAGTTGGATTCAAAACTGCAGCATATTTCCCTGCATCCTTGTTGACAGTCGGACGTATGTCCTATGATGTTTTGGTTAGGACAGGGGGCAGGTTGTGAATGTATTTCCGATCCTCTAACTCTGGAAACAGCATGCAAATGGCCGTGCGCAGGTTTGAGACTTCTGTGAACGACCCCTGTGGGGTTGGTTCCACCACTTCTGCTTCTCCCATCTCTTCTTCTTGTTCTTGTAATATTGGAGGTGCATCCTCCTCGTTGATCATCTCTTGAGGGGCTGCTTGTGGAGGATTCAGTGGGGCCTGCATTTGGTTTGGAGGAGGGTTCTGAGGAATGTGTTCCTATGGAAGTGGATCTTGTGGAATTGGTTCCTGCTGTGGAGGAGGATTGACATTCAGTTGTTGTTGTTGCCAAGGGAAGAAAAGTGGTGGTGCTTTCATTGTTGTTATGAAAACACCCCGGTGTGGTATGTTTATACTTGGGTGATTCACAAAAATAGGATATTCCTGGCGCTATCACAAATTTGGCCTCGTAAGAAAAGTCTTTCAAATTTAGCCCCTCTAAAAAAGTCCGAGACGATCAGAAGGTTATCTCTGGCGGTAAAAGAAAGAGGTCCTTTCATTCTACAAAGGTACCAAAAACTTAAGGGGATACCTTGCCTCCATCATTATTCCTATTGGGGTCTGAAGTTCTATAAAAAAAAAAATCCTCTGATTGCTACTGAATTGACCAGTTTAATGGATCCTAAATGCATAAACATGGTTCTCAAGTCACACATCTTGCTTATGAAGTGATGCAACGATATTCTCTGCAGCAGGTAAAAGAGCTTTGAGTTTGGTACTCAAACAATTGCACAAATGAGGCTTGATTATTGGATATAAGCATAGGGAATTCCCTATCTTACCTTGGCTGTCCATTATATGTTCTTTACACCGGGGACAGGGGGAGTGCTTGTTAGCATGTTTTGGAGTTACTTACATCTCTAGAACCTCTCTATTTCTGTGTTCATATAAGATACAAAAGTACTTAGCAGGTTTCTTTTAGGATTCATCTAGTGGTAAGTAAAGATGTAATTGGAGTTCTTGAAGAAAATGCATTTTCCTTTGAGGAAAAGGGCATGGGAGTTCAGGAGTTTGTTTGATAATAGTTGCAACTTTTCTATGAAAAGATGGTGGAGGTTTAGAACCTATTGCTCTATGTGGTCTTGTTTTCTTAGAGCTAAATACAGCAGAAGAATTTCACCCGTTCACAAGGACTAATGAAGGAATAGTCAGCTGATGTTGGCACAGTTGGACTGGTCTTATCAGTTGTGCAATCCTGTTCTGCAAGTTCATCACCGCAAAAGTTGATGAAAGAAGTACAATCGGCTTCCTCATAACACAAAAAAAGAAGAAAACAGAAAAGAAAATGTGCAATAGAACAAAGAAATATACAAACTCTTATAACAGACACTGGATTTAATTAGCTATAGCTCTTAGAGAAATTAGGTTGTTTTGCAGACATTCAACATGGCATCAGGTTCTGACTGCCCGTCTGCTTCTTCCTCATCAAAGAGCAACCACTAGATTTTATAAAAATTTAATAAGGGCAGCCCGATGGATGTATGGAGCCTAAGCAAGCATTAGTGGCGGTAAGCACGCCCTTAACTGTCAGACGGAGACAAGCAGACAACTTACCTACTGCTCCAAAGCTTCTTTAAAAAATTTAATATTTAGACACAAATAAATAACACCTCAATTTAGTAAAAGAGAATTGGCATCAGATAATAACCGGAGTATATAATCCACACAAGATTGTTCAATTTTATAAACATAGTAGTTTCATCATTTGCCAAAAACAGAGCCATTAAAATTAGATATGGGAAGGTCCATTTGACACCAAGGCAATAGTGGAATGCAATGGGCTGTTAAGCCATCCTTTTCTCTTTATGCATCAGCTTTATTTCCTTTGTACGTATGCTGCACAAGAAGAGGGTAAATACAATGCAATTTACAATAAGACATATACAACTAATAACTATACTATCAATCATGGCTAGCATTTTGTTTTGCTTTAATGGAATTGGACTAATCTAGGTAAAGCAGCTAGCGTTTGAATTGTTATATAAGGTTTTGAGAATTTTAGGGTGTCATTTCGTTCCATCAAAGGGAGAACCGACATATTTTTTAGCTGGCTTCATGGGTTTCAAATTTGTAGAAGTGTCATGGTGTAGCCTATTTGTACAATGAATTTACGCTCAGTAGCCTCCGGAAGTGCCACTCTCACATTTTTGACCTCCATCAAAAAAATTATTGGACTTTTAACCCTGTCTCCATTTTTAGATAAGACGGCAGGTAATCCACGAATTCTCACCAGGACTTTGCTATGTGTTTTAGGGACCAAATTTGGGCGATGTATAGAAGTACAACCTTTGAATCTAGGTATTATACATGAAAAGCGGAATCTTTTAAAGCTTGGTACTATATATGAAAGTCATGCACTAATGACACGACCCAGAATCCGGCTAGGCCGTGCGGGCACCCGACATCTTCCCCTAGACCCGTCGGGCGAACCCTTACCAATTAAATTAGGAAAATAAATATAATCCAATTCATAAATAAAAACAAGACTTAGAAAAAGCACAGACATACTGATACCTCTAAGCTGTACAAAAGAAATTACAGCTGACTACACAACATACTAGGTTTAGGGCTATCCAGACTAGACATCTAAGAGTAGAAAAGAAGACAAATACCTCCTGAAGGGAGTAAAATGCTGCTGAAATAATAACCAATAGACTGGTGGCCATCCGGAATAAAAGCTGGATCACCCTGACAGTTGAAGTCGTCTTCGCTCCTACACAACGTGGCGAACTCAATCCTGGAGCGAACCTGCCGAAACGAAATAGAATAGACAAAAACAAACAACAAACAAGGGTGAATCAAAAGGACTCAATAAGTGGGGCAGACTAGCCACCTCAAAGAATAGGATAGCTAGCCAGGGAGAAGAAACAGATAAACAAAATTCCTCTTATTTAAATTATAAAAACGCAGAGCCAGATAATAACTAGAAACACGTATGGGATGACAAACTCATTAACAACCAGGAACGTAAGATAACCAAAATATATAGGTATCCCGAACACATCAGAAATCAGAAATACATCCTGTTGCGGCATGCAACCCGATCCATATATTCATCCTGTTGAGGCGTGCAACCCAATCCATATATTTATACCGTCGCGACGTGCAACCCGATCCATATATTTATACCGTTGCGACGTGCAACCCAATTCATATATTTATACTGTAGCGGTGTGCAACCTGATCCATATATCTATACCGTTGCGGCGTGCAACCCGATCCATATATTTATTGTTGAACCCCAAAATAACCCCGAAAGGGATAAATTTCGGAATATCGACAGGATGGACTAACTCTTTTGGAGTTTTTGGAGTCGCCACCCAATTTAAGGAAAACAGGGAACCAAATTAACAAATGCGTGCAAAAACTCCATTTTTATAAAAAAAGACGGTCTTTCTTTCAGAGATTCTAAAGGTAAGAGATTTTATTAATTTCGGAAGAAGGTTTTTAAGGCACTTCCGAAATTCCGTAAAATACGGTTAATCTGACAGGTTTCCAAAATATTTGCAAAATATACTTTTCTAGAAAATTTATCTAAAATAATTAATTGAAATAAAAAAACTTGGTTATGAAAAATATTTTAATTTGCACGCATTTTGCTAACTTGCCCCAGTTTGCAATAAATTAAATAACGACTTCAAAAATAAAAGGATAATGCACATAAAGTAAAGCAATATACCAATCAATCAAATATTATTGATAAATAAAGTATTTTACACATTTATTTGCATAAATATCCAGGGAAAGTAATGCGAAGTTTAAAGATAAAACCCGGGAAATGATCAACTCGCGGGAGCCTTGGATTTTCTAAAATTCCTAAGTCTTATTTCTGAATGCTCGGGTCCGGATTCAATCCCTAAATGCCTTTAATGCAATGGGTTATTCCCGTTCGTGAGTTAGTCAAACTCGTCCATAAATTATTCGCGCCAATATGTACCTCGCAAAACAAACAAGTAAAATAGGATTAGTACGATAATAAGGTATAATAATTTATGAAATAAAATAACAATAATAAAGTAATAATAATAATAATAATAATAAAATAAAAATATATAATAATAATAATAATAATAATAATAATAATAATAAAAATATAATAATAATAATAATAATAATAATAATAATAATAAAGGGGTTTTGTTTTTGCAAAATTTAGGCTCAGGTTTGTATGGCGCGTCGAATAGAGGCTCGGGATTTGGTACGGTTGCAAACACGGAGCCCGGGCCGTGTTGCCGTGCCAAAGCACAAAACCCACTACTCTATTCAACTTGCTTAGCATTAAAATGCATTCATCATCGCCTTTTGCTTTAGGGACACGGGAACGGGACGGTTCAAGTGTAGTATCCTATTCAAATTAATCCCGAGGCCTCAATACGTTTGTATGTATTTTCGTCGGCCGTGTAGTATCGGTTCAATATCAGTTCAAATGCCTCACAATGAAGAATTTTCATAGGCCAATTCAGTACTTGACACCTAAATAGTGTATGTCCAGTATCAGCAGGATCCAATTAAGGATTTTAGCAAAATGCATTCTCAAATCTGTACAGCTTAACAAATGTTTTCATAGCATCTTATTGTGAGACTGTCCAGCAGCAAACAATGTCAACTAAAAGTAAACGGATCAAACAGCTGCATAAGCAGATGTAGCAAACTAAATCCAAAAACCAATGAGTCAACATAGCCAGCGGCATTGAGAAAAACAATTATAATCACAAGAATCCAATAAACCAAATGTTCAACTCCTAAACACGGAGAAGAACAAAATAACCAGTAGAGGAGATCCTCAACAGTCAAGGCAAAACCAACATCTCAATCAAAATCCTCAATGAATCAGAGTTGCAGGCCAAATGAGCACACAAAGAATACAAATCCAACAATAGCAGGGAATCACAAAAACTGCTTCAACTTCACCAACGGCCCAGTGCGAAGAGGGGAGCGACTACCTAAACCATTTTCGGTGGCATCGCTACTACCCCCATTGTCCCCTTTTAATTGCAATAACAGATCAGAGAAAACGAGGGGAAAGGGATAAAATTCCCGGCTAAGAACAAATGACAAACCAGTTCCACCATTATTTCCGGTGAGAAAAAGCATCGACCAGTGTCATAGTGGAATGGGCGACGGAGGAGCAACACCGACCAGACTGGTGGTGCCACTGCAACTCCGCCACTTTCTTCTCCGCTTCAAATCAGAAATCGACAAGAAACAAAAAAGCGATGGTCACCAAGTGACGTCACACGGTTTCCAAATCCCAACCCCGATTCCCCTGTATAGAGATCCATAAATCGTCTCTCTTGTTATGCTTTTAAAGGCCATAGGCTGTAATGTAATTAATGGTATCATCCATTGTAACTAATAACAGATTGTTTGAACCTTTTATAAGGAAACAAACAAACAACCAAACTATGAATCTATCAGAGAAGAATAATAAATGGAGAACAGATCTGACCAATACTAGTAAAAACACCCTTTTATGGTAGTTATCAACAAATGGTCAGACAGACCTTTTATGTATTTATCAAACAAATGTATGATATGCGATGGTTCTTTGCGGGATGGTTTCGATCTGGTTCTTTGTATATTAATGGTGGGGGTGACGAGTGTATATAACGGAGGAGGTGAGGAAAAATGAGAGTGGTGTATAGATATAAAGGTGCAGTGTGTGCATGAAGGAGAAGATTGAGCTGATTTTATTGTCAATGGAGGAGAGGGTTTTTTGTGAGTGGGGTGTGAGGGAGATGACTTGTGAGGGGGTGTTGCGGCTAGTGTAAAGAAAATGGTTGTAGGGTTTTTATGTATATGGGGGAGAATGAAAAGTGGGTATGGGCTAAGATATCTGAAATGAGGGATGTATAGTATGTAATGTATACTTTTGCGGAAATGGGTTACTTTTAGGCTTAGAACGAAATTAGTCTCCTTTTAATATAATTAAGTAAATAAGATAATTGCACACGTAGGTTAAATTTTAAGGTTAAGAACGTAATTATCCTTCAATTAAATTAAACAAATAATTATATAGTACGCTACAAATGAAGGGATGACTTGCGATTTTGGCCATTTCCTTTAAAATTAGCTATTTATTTGCAATCTTCAAAATTGAACTTAATTTTAAAATTATTATACTTTTACTTAAAATCCGGGACAAAATTGGGTGTCAACAGCTGCCCCTCTTTACCTGGAAAGGATGAAAGAGTTTCCAGGGTAAAGAAGTTGACGTGAAACCCAATTTTGTCATGGTAAAGCCAAGACTTCGATTCCCAGGATCAAAATGCGAGGCTTATGGGCATGGCCGAACTTCGGTTTCCGAGTTGCCTACATATCTCGGATTAAAAGAGAATCAGGCCATATGTAGTTCGACGCGATTTGAAAATCAAAGACGAGATAGTAACGACTACTCAAGCGCGGGAAAAGAGGCTTGTAACCACCCAAGTTATTAAAATGTGGTCGACGACACACCCATAAAGAGGGGTTTACACGGACATAGCTTCCACTGCACCTCGATAATCGAGCCATCTTGTCTTCAATCTCAAACCTCAGACTCAGGGTTAACAAGAGACTTACCTCTAGGGTGGATGACTTATGCGGGTGCGATTCTTCAGGTCTTCGTTGACGAGTCCAGCTCATATCAACGATTGCCCCGGTTCATTGCTAAGCAAAGCTCCATTTTATTCTCCAAACGCTGCTGCGGTGCTGCTAAAAATCCTGCAATAATCTCAACAAGCGGTAAGCGTGCAACTGCTAATAAACTGTAATAATTGGAAAAAGAAATAGATAAAGTGATAAAATTGTAATTGTTGTTTTCGGTATCATTGATAAGTTCTTCCTTCGATCAACTGACAAAGTACTCCTCCCGGAGAACCTCTAAGCTGATCCTTATTCTGAAACAGTAAAGCAAGACAATAAGTAAAGTGAGAACGAATTGTAAAATGCCAATATTGCAAGACAACCGACATCGCGAAGCACTCTGAAAGTGGTGCTCCAGCCGACTTGTCTTAAACTATTAATAAATGCCAATATTGCAAGACAACCGACATCGCGAAACACTCCGAAAGCGGTGTTCCAGCCGTATTGCAAGACAACCGACATCGCGAAACACTCCGAAAGCGGTGTTCCAGCCGACTTGTCTTAAACTATTAATAAATGCCAATATTGCAAGACAACCGACATCGCGAAACACTCCAAAAGCGGTGTTCCAGCCGACTTGTCTTAAACTTATTAATAAATACAAATATTGCAAGACAACCGACATCGCGAAACACTCCGAAAGCGGTGTTCCAGCCGACTTGTCTTAAACTATTAATAAATGCCAATATTGCAAGACAACCGACATCGCGAAACACTCCGAAAGCGGTGTTCCAGCCGACTTGTCTAAACTATATCCTATGCAGGTAACATAACGTTCATTTATAAGGCGAACGAGCCCAAACATTCAATTATAAGGCGAATGAGCCTAAAACGTTCAATTATAAGGCGAACGAGCCTAAAACGTTCGATTATAAGGTGAACGAGCCTAAAATTTGATAGCAGCCTGCAAAACAAAGTTGCAAATTGGATTAATTAAGGCAAGATAATGCAAAACAAATAAACAAAACTGGGTCGTGTTGCTTGAATTAATAGTGCTGCAAAGCGTTGAATGCCTTCAGTTCTTATTGAATCTGCCGTTCAATTTCTGCAAATTTAAAGAAAATGCGTTAGAAAACGAGTGAATAATGAAACAAAAGCTATAATGAAAAAAGAAGAAATAGATTTTTGCAGCATATGCGACAAGGCGAATGATCTTTGAGAAACTGATGGTCGTCGGTAGGAACAATAACAAAAGAGCCTTCAATTGCCTATGATAGGCTTCAGAATAATGCCTCCAATTGCTTATGGTAGGCTTCAAAAGATAACGATGTCTTCGCTTGCTCACGATAGACTTGATAATAAGACCCCCCGATTGCTTACGGTAGGATCAATAGTAAAAGAGCCTTCAATTGCTTATGATAGGCTTCAGAATAATGCCTCCAATTGCTTATGGTAGGCTTAAAATGATAACGATGTCTTCGCTTGCTCACGATAGACTTGATAATAAGACCTCTGATTGCTTACGGTAGGATCAATAACAAAAGAGCCTTCAATTGCTTATGATAGGCTTCAAAATAAGGCCTCCAATTGCTTATGGTAGGCTTCAATGCTAATGAAGTCTTCGCTTGCTCACGATAGACTTGATAATAAGACCCCCCGATTGCTTACGGTAGGATCAATAATAAAGAGCCTTCAATTGCTTATGATAGGCTTCAGAATAAGGCCTCCAATTGCTTATGGTAGGCATGACGTAATTTGTAAGTGAAAGCTGCAATATCTTTGATAAATTGTCTTCCCATCCACTGGCGAAGCAATAAAGCAAATGCGAAGGCATAGTGCAAGGCATTTTCAAAAATCTTGACAAATCAACTGGCAATCCGGTCGGGCATGAAGCAAGGAGGGTCTTGGGGTTGATTGTCTACAAATCAGCTGGCGAGCCGGTCCGGCACGAAGCAAGGAGGGTCTCGGGACTGACCTGTTAATCTGAAAAGTAAAACAAGACGTAATACAAAGAAAATGCAAAGGCATAATTTAAAGCAAGTGCGAAGCAATTTGAACAATCTTGACAAATCAACTGGCAAGCCGGTCGGGCACGCAGCAAGGAGGGTCTTGGGGTTGATTTTCGAACAAATCAGCTGGCGAACCGGTCCGGCACGAAGCAAGGAGGGTCTCGGGACTGACCTGCTAAGCTAAAGTAAAGCGGTTCATAATATAAAGCAAGTGCAAAGTCATAATTGAAAGCAAGTGTAAGGCAATTTAGCGCGAAATGTAAAGCAACACAAAGTGATTTAGCAAATCAACATGCGTGAAAGTCCAACAAGAGAGAAACCCTGCCTGGTGGTCAACCTGAAAAATGTAAAGCAAGGCATCAAATTTTAAAGCAAGTGCGACGACATAATTCAAAGCAAGTGCAAAGAAAAGCTGTGCGGGAATGCAGAGCAATGCAAGAGCAATTTGGCAAATCAATAGGCGAGACAATCCAACAAAGGAGAATTCTCGTAGCCGATGGTCAACCTGAAAGGGTAAAGCAAGGCGTTAATTTTGAAGCAAGTGCAAAGACATATTTTGAAGCAAGTGCAAAGACATATTTCAAAGCAAGTGCCAAGCAAAGTAATGCGGAAATGTAGTCAGTGCGATAGCCATTGATAAATCAATTGGCGAGACAATCCGGCAAGGATGGCCTTGTGCGGATTATAGCCTGAAACAAAGCGATGCCCTATTTGGTTTAGTTTTGAAAACACAAAACAAGCTTCGGCTTTGTCGCCTATTAGGAATGAAAGTCATAGGGGTAGAAATGCCGCCTGTTCGGCAATAACTCATGACAAAGCATAATGCTTTAAATCATGAAAAGGGCAATGCGACGCAATTCGCAAGGCAACTTTGAATGCGCGTTCCATAAACTGTTCATCCATAGTGCGAATGATCTTTTCAATGCAAGCTTTCATGTTCCTGCTCTCAAAGAAAATTGTTAGTTCTGAGGAGGGAAGGGGAAGCGTCTGATTTGTGCAGACTTCATCCTGATCTTGCTGCTTCTGCTGCTTCCTCGTCTTCATTGGACTTGGATTTGCGAATTGCTTTAAGAAACTTGGCTCATGAACTCAAATAGCATAGAATTTGAAAGATAGAGGCAAGATAAAATATTTTAATGCAATATAGCGAGTGAAATAAGCATGCAAATGAAGTCAAAGATGCATTTTGAAAATTTTTGTCTTGACTTAAACTTGTAACCTATTTTAAAACAAACTGAACGTCCTTTGTCTTAGACTTTGCACTGTTTGCTTAACCAATTTCAAAATTCCTGCCAACTCATCTTTAACAACCAACGCCGCTTCTTGCAAAATTCTGCCCCAGTTATAATCTTCCGCATCCTTAACTCGTTTTGCAAAAATTGCCCCAGTTGTCCTTCTTGGGGGGAAAATAATAATTTAGATGCTAAAGGGTCGAGCTCGATGAGGGAGCCTACGTATCCCTCCTTGGGAATCAGACCGTGCGTAGTTCTGCATCACTGCCTCAACGCCATATACCAACAAATAAAAGCTGCCCCAGTTGAAGTTCTAAATAGATAGTGCGATATCCAAAGAGTGCAGACAATAACTTTCAGTGTATCGTTTTCAAATTGTTCAGTTGTTTTGCCATACATCACAAGCAAAGTTTTGGCAAGTTTATCAATTTTAATTTTGAAACAGAAACAAATGCAAGCGTAAATAATATAATAAGAATGCGATGAATTTTATTTCAACTTTCATAAATTCAAAATGAGTTGATTCAGTATAACATAAGCTTTAAAGTACAATGCAATTTAGGGCCTCAATCTGAATTAAAATTGAAAACAATGCTACTAAGTTCAATCGCCAAGTTCTTTCAAGCAATACCATTAGCTTCTGGTACTGCACCGTTCATGAGCTAGAGCGTCTACCATCAATCATCTCTCGAAACCTTTGCATGGTGGATGGTCTGCCACTTCACAAATCCAACATTTGATAGAGAAGTAAACAAAACAAAAGAAACCTCACAAAGGTAACTAAGATAGTTTGCATGTCATTCATAGGATTGCATACAAGCAAGCAACACCTAGTATTTAACGCATTTTGAGCAAATAAAGCAAGGCATGCAATTAACATTTTAACATAGCTCATGGTCTCCACAGCATCTGCACAGAACTCTAAACCCAAATGCCTAAAACCCGAAACAATCCTCCATAGCTTTTGCAAACATCCACACTCCTCCAAGCACAACTTCCAATTGTATTACAACATCCAGGGAGAAATTTCCAACTGCCTCCACAATACCAGACTGCAAATCACGAAAGGCGCCCATTGGCCTTTCAAAATAAAACCTCACTGGTCCTCGGCTTTGGACAAGCCTCTCAGTTTCCTAGGTAGCCAAGACCGCACTGGTCTTCAAGGAGGGACCCCACTGGTCATTCAAAGACACAGGGGCTTCGCTCTCCTAGTATGCGACAAGCATACTTCAATTTTACAAAGTTGCAGCTGGATAATCAACATAGGCCTGCACACACGCAAAGCCATCCACGAGAGGGACCCCACTGATCCTTTTAAAGACACCAGGGGCTTCGCCTCTTAGATCTCACTGCACCAAACCATCTCCAAAACACAAACCAACCAAATCTGCCGAACTCCCCCCCCAAACTAAGGTATATATGCATGCATGACCTAATCTTCTTCTAAGAGTGGGCTAACGGTTGAGGCTGATTCAGACCTATGCGGGATAAACCTGACCTCATAAACCAGTAAAACCGGCCATGGCAAAACTAGGCAAACCATACCCCAACTAACTTTGGTGACACGAAAGAAATTCAGAGACCTAGGAAGGACAATGCCCTTCCTGTGTTATTGCCCGTCATGCGGGCCTCCCGTGATGAAATCGAGGAGGTGAAAGAGAATTGACAGGCTCCATGAGGGAGGAAATATGAACGGAATGCAGATTATGCACAAATTAATACACTACAGGCTTTATAAGGCAAATCAAACAAACAGATATAATAAAGCAAATAAATTAGGCATGCTAGTTGCAAACAATTGGAAACCTTTATGGTCAAAACCTTTATTGCTCCCCAGCGGAGTCGGTATGCTGTTGAACCCCAAAATTACCCAGAAAGGGATAAATTTCGGAATATCGACAGGATGGGCTAACTCTTTTGGAGTTTTTGGAGTCGCCACCCAATTTAAGGAAAACAGGGAACCAAATTAACAAATGCGTGCAAAAACTCCGTTTTTATAAAAAAAGACGGTATTTCTTTCAGAGATTCTAAAGGTAAGAGGTTTTATTAATTTCGGAAGAAGGTTTTTAAGGCACTTCCGAAATTCCGTAAAATACGGTTAATCCGACAGATTTCCAAAATATTTGCAAAATATACTTTTCTAGAAAATTTATCTAAAATAATTAATTGAAATAAAAAAACTTGGTTATGAAAAATATTTTAATTTGCACGCATTTTGCTAACTTGCCCCAGTTTGTATTAAATTAAATAACGACTTCAAAAATAAAAGGATAATGCATATAAAGTAAAGCAATATACCAATCAATCAAATATTATTGATAAATAAAGTATTTTACACATTTATTTGCATAAATATCCAGGGAAAGTAATGCGAAGTTTAAAGATAAAACCCGGGAAATGATCAACTCGCGGGAGCCTTGGATTTTCTAAAATTCCTAAGTCTTATTTCTGAATGCTCGGGTCCGGATTCAATCCCCAAATGCCTTTAATGCAATGGGTTATTCCCGTTCGTGAATTAGTCAAACTCGTCCATAAATTATTCGCGCCAATATGTACCTCGCAAAACAAACAAGTAGAATAGGATTAGTACGATAATAAGGTATAATAATTAATGAAATAAAATAACAATAATAAAGTAATAATAATAATAATAATAATAAAATAAAAAAATATATATATAATTATAATAATAATAATAATATAATAATAATAATAATGATAATAATAATAATAATAAAGGGGTTTTGTTTTTGCAAAATTTAGGCTCAGGTTTGTATGGCGCGTCGAATAGAGGCTCGGGATTTGGTACGGTTGCAAACACGGAGCCCGGGCCGTGTTGCCGTGCCAAAGCACCAAACCCACTACTCTATTCAACTTGTTTAGCATTAAAATGCATTCATCATCGCCTTTTGCTTTAGGGACACGGGAACGGGACGGTTCAAGTGTAGTATCCTGTTCAAATTAATCCCGAGGCCTCAATACGTTTGTATGTATTTTCATCGGCCGTGTAGTATCGGTTCAATATCAGTTCAAATGCCTCACAATGAAGAATTTTCATAGGCTAATTCAGTACTTGACACCTAAATAGTGTCTGTCCAGTATCAGCAGGATCCAATTAAGGATTTTAGCAAAATGCATTCTCAAATCTGTACAGCTTAACAAATGTTTTCATAGCATCTTATTGTGAGACTGTCCAGCAGCAAACAATGTCAACTAAAAGTAAACGGATCAAACAGCTGCATAAGCAGATGTAGCAAACTAAATCCAAAAACCAATGAGTCAACATAGCCAGCGGCATTGAGAAAAACAATTATAATCACAAGAATCCAATAAACCAAATGTTCAACTCCTAAACACGGAGAATAACAAAATAACCAGTAGAGGAGATCCTCAACAGTCAAGGAAAAACAAACATCTCAATCAAAATCCTCAATGAATCAGAGTTGCAGGCCAAATGAGCACACAAAGAATACAAATCCAACAATAGCAGGGAATCACAAAAACTGCTTCAGCTTCACCAACGGCCCAGTGCGAAGAGGGGAGCGACTACCTAAACAATTTTCGGTGGCATCGCTACTACCCCATTGTCCCCTTTTAATTGCAATAACAGATTAGAGAAAACGAGGGGAAAGGGATAAAATTCCCGGCTAAGAACAAATGACAAACCAGTTCCACCATTATTTCCGGTGAGAAAAAGCATCGACCAGTGTCATAGTGGAATGGGCGACGGAGGAGCAACACCGACCAGACTGGTGGCGCCACTGCAACTCCGCCACTTTCTTCTCCGCTTCAAATCAAAAATCGACAAGAAACAGAAAAGCAATGGTCACCAAGTGACGTCACACGGTTTCCAAATCCCAACCCCGATTCCCCTGTATAGAGATCCATAAATCGTCTCTCTTGTTATGCTTTTAAAGGCCATAGGCTGTAATGTAATTAATGGTATCATCCATTATAACTAATAACAGATTGTTTGAACCTTTTATAAGGAAACAAACAAACAACCAAACTATGAATCTATCAGAGAAGAATAATAAATGGAGAACAGATCTGACCAATACTAGTAAAAACACCCTTTTATGGTAGTTATCAACAAATGGTCAGACAGACCTTTTATGTATTTATCAAACAAATGTATGATATGCGATGGTTCTTTGCGGGATGGTTTCGATCTGGTTCTTTGTATATTAATGGTGGGGGTGACGAGTGTATATAACGGAGGAGGTGAGGAAAAATGAGAGTGGTGTATAGATATAAAGGTGCAGTGTGTGCATGAAGGAGAAGATTGAGCTGATTTTATTGTCAATGGAGGAGAGGGTTTTTTGTGAGTGGGGTGTGAGGGAGATGACTTGTGAGGGGGTGTTGCGGCTAGTGTAAAGAAAATGGGTGTAGGGTTTTTATGTATATGGGGGAGAAGGAAAAGTGGGTATGGGCTAAGATATCTGAAATGAGGGATGTATAGTATGTAATGTATACTTTTGCGGAAACGGGTTACTTTTAGGCTTAGAACGAAATTAGTCTCCTTTTAATATAATTAAGTAAATAAGATAATTGCACACGTAGGTTAAATTTTAAGGTTAAGAACGTAATTATCCTTTAATTAAATTAAACAAATAATTATATAGTACGCTACAAATGAAGGGATGACTTGCGATTTTGGCCATTTCCTTTAAAATTAGCTATTTATTTGCAATCTTCAAAATTGAACTTAATTTTAAAATTATTATACTTTTACTTAAAATCCGGGACAAAATTGGGTGTTAACATTTATACTGTCACGGCGTGAATCCCGATCCATATATTTATACTGTTGCGGCGTGCAACCCGATCCCCGCAATCCAGAATACGAGCCAGAAATATATAGGCAAACTGAGATATGTCCACGATATAGTATACATACCGCATACATAAAACACAACACAGTACACACAATAGTCAATATGCGGTGCAATGAGATGGGATGAATGCTGTATGATGCAATGCAGTCACATATACCTGAAACCTATCTCCGGCGCGGGACTCTCATCGTCTACCAGGAGATATATGCAATGATGACCCTTCACCGGTGCGGGACTCTCATCGCCAACCGGGAAGTGTATGCAATAATGACCCTTCACCGGTGCGGGACTCTCATCGCCAACCAGGAAGTATATGCAATGCTCAAAACCAGAGTGCAATGCTCATATGCAATACCAACAATATGGCTTATCATATAATATACTATACAATGTAACTTCAAAGCTAAGGCGTAATGAGTACGCCTATCGGCAGCTACACACGTAAAGAACACATGGTAGAAAATCCATGAGGCCAAGTGCCTCCAAAGAAATGGATATAAACACTTACCTTGTTACAAAGTTAGCACAATTACTCAACAACCGCTTTGTCATTTGAATTCATTGCCAAACGATCCAACTCTATTCAATAAGCAGAAAAATATATCAAATTAGGCTAAAGGCTTCATTCCTCACATCTTAGGGCAATCTAGGTAGGAACCTGATACCCTATTCGCATACGCAATACGCAGGCCAGACCTATGTACGGGGTTTATGGTCACATAATTATGCCCATAACTCACTGAGTACGAATATATAATCAATTCCATTATCGGGGTCCATTTGACCCTTTAAACTATTAATTGAACTTATTAAAACGATGTCTAATATTCCAAATTTTACCATTAAAACATATTCAAACACACCTAATAAACTCAAATAATATATTAGAATCATTACCTGAATGTTTCAGGGTGAAAATTCTACTTTTCTCCAGCCCCTTTTCTCATTTTCTGGCATTTTTTTCTTCCTCCCCGTCATTTTTGTTTTCTCTCTGTTTCATATTGTTTATAAGCTTTCTTCGTTAATCTCGTTAATCACTTGAGCTTTTAAGCTCAAGTGACACCGCCTAACTATTTTGTCATCTTTTCCCTTTTTTTTTTTTTTAATTCGCTGTTACGGTAAAAATTAAAAAGGTACCCTACGATATTCGAAATAATTCCAACTTTTGCATACAAGTTATAAGAATATATATGTAACATACTCGCGAAGGCGGATCTCAAATTGGACTCCCAAAACTCAAGATGCGAATTTAAATAGAAAAAGTCAAATTATTTAACTTTCGGTATTTTAGCGGAAACTAGACGAACAATATCGAAATTCACTTTCGAAAGTTTACAAAAATCACAAATAATCATACGAACCTAATGGCGCTTTTGGATTTCGAATCGGAGCTCATTCGGCAAAAACCGAGCTCGAAAATCTCTTTTTAATATTTATTGCCAATAAAAACTGAAACCTTCTTCCGATGCCTACCAAACGAGGTCTGATTTAGCTCAAATTTTACAGACAGGTCCTAATGGACATTACGAATATTTTCAAATTATCGACACGCCAATCGGAGTCCTAACTTCCGAAACGACTGACTGAGGTCGTTTCAACTAAACTCTAGCGATTGCCATGAGTAAAACCTATTAAAGCATGATAATATCAGTGAAAAGTACAACTTGTTAAAGCTTGGGTACTATGGGTGAAAGGGAAGACTTACTATCTTTTGGCGACTTTCACTTGTGCTATTTGTTCGCTAAAAATATACTGTATGAGTTTCTTATGACACCAAAATATAAGAGTGGCGCTAGAGTGTCTTATATTTGTAAATTTTTCAATTTGTACTAGAGACATTTAAGGATAGTCACTTTATAAATAATTTAAAGCATAATCAATTTTGGTGTAAGAACTTCAGACCACGAGATTGAAGTTGAGCATAACTTCAAACCATTGGTCAAGTCGGAATTGAACGTCAAACCTTTAGCCCTAAATTAAGATTTCTCAGGAGCCAACATGTTTCTCTGTGATTATAAGTTGATGAAACGGCTAAGATTTTATATTTTGTGAAATATTGATTGTTTCCTAAACAACGATGCCAAAAAGGCTATTGTGAACTTACACACGTCAAATTTAGCTAATGAAATAATGTAATTCCTCGAGTTCTAACTTATCTAAATTTTGACAAATTAGATACTTATATACATGATGGATCTAAAATTTGAAGAGGATGGGTTCAACATATTAGGAATCGAGTTAGAGCATCCCAAAAATGATCGACGAATAAAACCTTCATCAAAAAATGTTATTGTGTATTTAGGTCAAACATAATTTTATATGATGATACTTTGAGGAAAAAAATATTAAAAGGTATTTAAATGGGATTAATCCTACTCCTGAGTGTAAGTGAACTATAACTTAATCAAGTGAACCATTTAAACTTTTAAAGCATGGATTCTTGAACATCATATTAAACATATTTTGAAACATATGTACAAAAAATACCTAGTTTCTTAGGAAGGTCATGGGTTCACGTGGATCTCATTTTCTATGCTAGATCCGCCCCTGCTTGTATATTCATTAAATTAGATAAATAAGCTTCATTTTTTTAAATTTCAATTGAATCATATAGTTATGATAAACAATTTTCTTTTTAAAAAAATGGTGTTTAGCTGTCAACGTGGCATGCACAGCATAGTTCAACCTAGCCCATATAAGTGCTGGATATTGATCTGCCAGTTTGGCGAGCCCACCATTTAGATGGGCCTCAATGGTCCGCCCAAGTAAAAAATTTCGTGCAGGGGCCTGTTTGGCGCGCGTTAATTGATTTGTAGACGTCAAAAACAAATTCGTTGAGAAATAGCCACCTCCGGACAAATCCCAGTATAAATACTGGGGTCTTGAACAAAACTTGTTCAAAACCCCAGTATTTATACTGGGAAGCTTCAGTAAACTAACCTCACTATAAAATACTGGGGCTTTGAACAAGTTTTGTTCAAGGCCCCAGCATTTTGTTATGGGACTTTGTATAAAGCTTCAGTCCCATAACAAAATGTTGGGGCTGTGAACAAAACTTGTTCAAAGCCCCAGCATTTTGTTATGGGACTGAAGCTTTATATATAAAGTCCCATAACCCATAACAAAATGCTGGGGCTGTGAACAAAACTTGTTCAAAGCTCCAGCATTTTGTTATGTGACTGAAGCTTTATATATAACGTCCCATAACAAAATACTTGGGCTTTGAACAAGTTTTATTCAAAGCCCCAGCATTTTGTTATGAGACTAGTCTGGGGTGTTTTTCCAACGCTAATGGAGCTTAAGTGGGCGCACGAATTTTTGGCTATTCTTCAATGAATTTGGAAACGGTGGATAGTCCCCAATGAGCGCGTCCAAAAATGGCTAGTGATCAAAATTTCCCTCCGCCCAACCAATCCTTAAGAGGAACGGGTTGGCCAAGACCATTATTAGTACTACTCATCCGTCCCACTTTATGTGTCACTTTTCATTTTTTTCGAGAGTCAATTTGACTAAACTTTGAAGCTAAATTGGATTAGATTAACTCAATATTTTTAACATTAAAAATTAAATAATTGAAAACTACTTGAACCGTACTTTAAGTTGCAATTTTTCTCATATCATTTTGGTCAAAAAATACATCTTGAAATGTTGGTCAAAATTCTTGCAGTTTGAATCTCGAAAAGCAAAAAATACCACATAAATTGGGTCAGAGGAAGTATTATTTTTTGAAAAATTACACAAAATAATAGTTTGGAGAAGCTTTTTACAAAATATAAAAACATTGTAGCACAATTACACAATATAGAGGATATGGCGGACTTAATTACAAAACATAGCAAATAGGGTTTTTTCCTTAAATTAAGGCTTTATTTTAGGTTGTTTCATTTGTATATTTTAGAAATTTAGATAATCTTATAAAATACTTTTCCTAATTAAATCTGTTCCAGTTTTTTTTTTCCCAAAAATGTGTGCCCTTTTTTCAAGCTCATCTTTCCCCCGTTTCTTGATTGTATCCCTTTTCCTTTCTTTTATTCTCTCCCACTTTCTATTGTAGCTGCTTCCCATCTTATCCACACCCTAAACAAGTTTCTACAATTGTTCTTTGCTCATAAATTCTATGATTTTATTGAATTTTTGCATTTGTATAGGTTTTTTTTTTGAAGATTTTTAGGGTTTCTTCAAGTTTCTAACACAACCTTAGGTAGTCATTTCGGGAGTTAGGACATCGATTGGCATGCCAACAGTCTTAAAAGCTCCATAAGGTTCATTAGGACATGTCTGTTAAATTTAGATGATTTGGACCTCGTTCGGCGGTAGGATTTCTGAGAAGGTTTCTGTTTCAGTTGTCAGTAAAACTATAAAGAGATTTTTGAGCTCGATTTGAGTAAATGAGCTTCGAATCAAAATCCAAAAGTTGTGTTAGGTTCGTACGGTCATTTGTGACCTATAGCATCTTTTGAAAGTGAATTTTGAGGTCGTTCGGTTAGTTTTGCTAAAATTCCAATTGTTAAGAATCGACCTCTTTTCGTGGGAGCCGTATCGCGAGCACTAGATATCCAATTCGAGTTACATCTTCTTGAGCATGTCACACAAAAGTCTTGTATGACTTGTGTAAAAAATTTGGGGTCATTTCGAGCCTTTTAGAGTCCCTTTTACACCCAAATTGTAGACCTGCAGTTGCAGGTACAAAAATCTGCACTGTAAGCTGCTTCACATGCTTTTTAATGGGTTATATTGTGATGCAGTTTCCTACCAATATACCGAGAGTTAAGGGGAGATCTTTATATGGAACTAGAGCCCCATGTGTCTAGTTTCTAACGCCGCACTCGAAGTTTAGGGGAGATCTTTATATGGAAGTAAACCTCATGTGTCTAGTTTCTAACGCCGCAAACCACTCGCCGATACGACATCAGAGTATGGAGATGCAAGTGTCTGAAGTCGGACAACTCATGCTACCAAGCAGCTTACCCGTCTGCTTGGAGATTGAGGCGGTGGAACTTTCTGTATATATTGCTCATTTCAATTTTAATTTTTCATTCCTCTCTTATTCAAAACAGTATCAAATACCCTCTAAGTGTACCCCTCCTAATTAGACCAATATCTACGAAGTTATAACGTGAATCGACCCTCGAAAAGTGCATAAGGTCGGATGATTCATATCTTTTATTTTGTTGTTGAATTTAAGGGTTTCTTCAGGGTAAAGTGACCTTGTATTTGGATGTACTTGATGTGTTGAGGTAATATATTTCATCTCTTTTATGTATTTAGGAGTTATGGCTTGCTTGTATGATTTAAAACCCGTAAGGTAAAGATCGAAAATCATAGATTAGTTGAACTGATTATGAATCTCCTTGTGCTATTGTAGATTAAGTTGAGTTATTTGAAGAGTTGTTTGGAAGGTATTAAATACTCAACATGGTTCATTCTTTCTTTGATGGCCTTCGGTCTTTATGGATGATCTACACACGTATTCAAATTGTATTTACTCCCAACTGCGTAACTCTTCTATTTATGTGGCATGAGCCATACTCAACTACTCATATCTTGGTTTATGAGCAGAATCCATCAAGCTACTTATAACCATATCTTTTCCTTAAAGATAATCCAAAATTACTGAAATTTCACTATTTTATGTGTAAAAATATTCATAAAGTTTCTTTACTATTTTACTGTGAGTTTACGAGAGGTAGCAAACACTAAGTTTACATCCCCATATATTTTTAGTTGTTTTCACTCGTATAACGGATTAATGTATCATATATGTTGCTACACCAAAAGTGCCAATGTCATATTTAACATTAACCCTGTAAATTAACTATACTATGTTAGACAAGGTTAGAGTACATTAATACCTGGAATTTCTTTTATGAATTTGCTTGATTCTTCCTTAAATCAATGATGCTGTCAGACCCTTTGTGGAAACCCCTTTCAAATTTTTGCTTATTATAACTGTTTGTTTGTACCTGTTTTCCGCTAGAAGAAGCTTTGAGCTTCTAATCCCTTCCCCTAATTCCCTTTTGATTGACGCCTGAACTCTGCCAAAGTCCTATTGGGCTTTGGCTGTATTAATTTTTTTTTTGTTTCTTTATTTGTGAAATGACTAGCTTGTCCTTATTTTTAATAGGGTATTACATTCTCTCCCCCTTAAGAAATTCGGTCTCCGAATTTAAACTAAGAGCATACCTGTAGGGTTAAATAAGTGGGAATACTTGACTCGCATATCATCTTCCATTTCCCAAGTAGCTTCCCTTGCAGTATGGTTTTTCCACAAAACTTTCACGGACACAATTTCTTTTCTCCATAACTTCCTTAATTGACTCTCAACTATGGCTATTGGTTCCTCCTCATAAAATAATTTCTCATTAAACTGTATAGTCGGTGCCTCAAGTACATGAGAAGCGTCTGGTACATATTTTTGTAGCATAGACACGTGAAATACATGATGAATAAAAGATAACTCAGAAGGAAGAGCCAAATTGTAAGCAACAGCTCCAACTCGTTCAAGTATCTCATAGGGTCCTATGAATCTCGGGCTCAACTTCCCTCTTTTCCTGAATCGTGTCACGCCTTTCATCGGGGAAACTCGTAAGAACACATGATCCCCAACCGCAAACTCTAAGTCCCTTTTTCTTTTATCTGCATAAGACTTTTGCCTACTTTGAGCTGTGAGCAATCTCTGCCTACTCAACTGGACCTTATCAATAGCTTCCTGTATCAGGTCTGGTCCTAAAACCTTAACTTCACCGGCTTCGAACCATCCAATTGGAGAACGACAACGCCTACCATATAAAGCCTCGTAAGGATCCATCTGAATACTTGCCTGATAGCTGTTGTTATAAGCAAACTCAGCTAAAGGCAAATAAGTATCCCAACTACCACCAAAATCAATAATGCAAGCTCTCAACATGTCTTCCAATATCTGCATAGTACATTCAGACTGGCCGTCAGTCTGAGGATGGAATACGGTGCTAAGGTCTACTCTAGTACCCAATTCTCTTTGAAAGGACCTCCAAAAGTGAGAAGTGAATTGTGATACTCTATCAGAGATAATGGACAGTGGAACTCCATGGAGTCGGACAATTTCATTCATGTATAACTGTGCATATCTCGCATCACTGTAAGTAGTTTTAACCGGCAAAAAGTGTGCCGACTTTGTAAGCCGATCAACAATCACCCATACTGAATCATAACCTTTAAGTGTACGAGGCAGCACAGTCACAAAATCCATGGTAACTCTTTCCCACTTCCACTCTGGAATCTCAAGCCGCTGTAGTACTCCTGCGGGTCTCTGGTGCTCAGCTTTAACCTGTTGACAAGTCAAACAACTAGTAACAAAGTTAGCAATATCTTTCTTCATACCTTCCCACCAATACAATTGCTTCAGGTCACGGTACATCTTAGTAGATCCAGGATGTATAGTGTATCTAGAATGGTGAGCTTCCTCGAGAATAACTCGTCTTGGCCCATCAATTTCTGGTACACCGGTTACCTAGTCGGAGAACCCCATTATCATCAACAATCATAGTCTTGCTTTTACCAGCTAGGACTTCATCTCGATATTTGCACAATCGCTCATCCTCGTATTGAGTGGCTTTAACACGTTCTACCAATGAAGACTTGGCTGAAAAATAAGCCAATAACACCCTAGAATTAGTCATGCTGAACCTGATACCTGTACCTTCGAGCCTGTGAATATCCCTGGTCAACTGTCTCTTTACAGGAGCGATATGTGCCAAACTACCCATGGATTTTCTGCTCAATGCGTCAGCCATAACATTGGCCTTCCCTGGATGATATAGAATACTGCAATCATAGTCCTTGAGAAGTTCCATCCAGCGACGCTGCCGAATGTTCAGATCTCTCTGTTGAAAAATATACTTTAGGCTCTTGTGATCAGTATAAATTTCACATGTTTCTCCATACAAGTAGTGCCTCCAAATTTTTAGTGCAAATACCACTGAAGCCATCTCCAGATCATGAGTGGGATAGTTCTGTTCATTCTTCTTCAACTGTCGCGAAGCATAAGCTATCACACGACCATTTTGCCTGAGAACATACCCTAATCCCATTCTCGAAGCATCACAAAATACCGTGAATCCTCCTGAACCGGATGGTAAGGCTAGAATTGGTGCGGTGGTCAAACATGTCTTGAGCTTCTGAAAACTCTTCTCACATTCATCTGTCCACTGAAACTTTGCATTTTTCTGTGTTAGCTTGGTCAATGGTGCTGCTATTCTTGAAAAATCCTGCACAAAACGCCTATAGTAACCTACTAATCCCAGAAAGCTGCGAATCTCTGTAGGAGTGGTGGGTCTGGGCCATTTCTGCACTGCTTCCGTCTTTTTAGGATCTACCAGTATCCCATCCTTGGATACCACATGCCCAAGGAATGCTACGGAGTTTAGCCAAAATTCAAACTTAGAGAACTTCGCATAAAGCTTATGTTCCCGCAATGTTTGCAGTACAACTCTCAGATGAGCCTCGTGTTCTTCTTGACTACAAGAATACACCAAGATATCGTCAATAAATATAATGACAAATCTGTCCAGAAACGGCTTGAACACCCTATTCATTAAATCCATGAATGCAGCTGGAGCATTAGTCAACCTGAAAGGCATCACAAGGAATTCATAATGCCCGTATCGAGTTCTGAAAGCTGTCATAGGAATATCTTTGTCACTAACTCTGAGCTGATGATAACCAGATCGAAGATCAATCTTTGAAAAATGGGCAGCTCCCTGCAACTGATCAAACAGATCATCAATACGAGGCAAAGGGTATTTATTACGTACCGTTACCTTGTTCAGTTGTCTGTAGTCAATGCACATTCTTAGGGACCCATCTTTCTTCTTCACAAATAGCACAGGTGCACCCCAAGGTGATACACTTGGCCTGATAAATCCCTTGTTCAATAACTCCTGCAATTGTTCCTTTAGCTCCCTCAACTCCGCTAGTGCCATACGATATGGAGGAATCGATATGGGTTGCATGTCAGGTGCTACATCAATGCTGAAATCTATATCCCGCACTGGAGGTAATCCTGGAAAATCCTCAGGAAATACATCAGTAAACTCTTGCACCACTGGAACCATTTCCAAGCTAGGAGCCACATCTCTTATGTATCTCACCATAGCTAAGAATGCCCAACAACCTTTCTTCACTAACTGCTGAGCTTTTACAAATGATATGACATTACACATCTCTGGAATTTGATCCCCTTTCAGAATAAAACTTGGTTCATTAGGCATCTCGAACTTAACTACCTTCGCATGACAATCGAGGGTAGCATGGAAAGAAGATAACCAATCCATACCCATCAACACGTCAAAATGAATCATATCAAGTACAATTAGATCAGCTAAGGTATCCCTACCCTCAACTCGAATCTGACAAGCACGATACACATATTCAACAAGTAAAGAATCTCCCACAGGATTAGCAACTTGAAAAGGATCATTCAATATTTCTGGCTGTCTATCAAAACTCAAAGCAAAGAATGAGGACACATAGGAGTGGGTAGATCCTGGATCAAACAATGCAAATGCATCAAGTGAGCAAACAGAAAGAATACCTGTAACCACAGCATTTGAGGCCTGAGCATCCTGCCTAGTAAGTGCAAAAACTCTTGACTGGCCTCTACCTGCAGTCCCCTGTCCTCGGTTACCCATGGCACGAACTCCGGCACCTCTACCTCTGTTACCTCTACCAGCAGTGCTTGTGTTATTACGAGCAATCTGCGTAGGTGCCGCTGCCTGCACAGAAGCCTGGCTAAACTCTCTTTGAGGATGAGGGCAATCCTGTATGTGATGCCCCAAATTGCCACACCGGAAACACCCTCCAGTCAGAACACGACATGGACCCCAATGAAATCTACCACAAGTCTGACAAGCTGAATTAGTAGCATATATCTGCCCAGAGTTATGATGTCCAGATAATGATGGTAGTCCTTTAGCATTATCTTTGTGAGGAGGTGCTCTAACAGCTGGCTGAGACAGATGGTCTGTCCCTGTCTGGAAACCCTGTCGGTGTACCTGATTCCTGGCTCTACGGTCTCTGCTAACTCCCCCAATGAAAGATCCCTCAGTCTTAACCTTCTTATATGCATCTTTAGCTGCCCGTGATTCACGACCCCTGTTTTCAATCTTTCTGGCAAGGTCGAGTGCATCAGAGTAATTCAAATTCTTCATCTGCGGAGCAACTGCATTGAATAGACGATCAACCAACCCATCAACAAATCTCTGAACAAGAGATGTTTCATTAGGCACTAAGTTAGGTGCATATCTAGCCAGCTTAGTAAACTTAGTGTTATATGTCGATACATCCATATCTGGAGTCTGAACTCATCTCTCAAACTGCCTAGCAAATTCCTTCCTCAAACTTTCAGGGAGAAAGCGATCCATGAACAACTTAGTAAACTCGTCCCATGTCAATCGTGTTGCTTCTGCGGGCCTTTCTAAAAGTACAGTTTCATACCAGGTATTAGTAGCATCCTCCAATTTGTATGCTGCAAGTTCCACAGATCTCTTACTAGAACATCCAACAGCACGCAATGCCTTAAGTGTACCATCCAAGAAACTCTGAGGATCCTCTTTAGTGTCAGAACCAGTGAACCTTAGTGGTTTCAGTTTCAAGAACTCTGGTAAGGACACTTCTCTGTTACCAAAAATCTGAGTCTGTCTAGATGCCTGAGCCTGAGCCTGAGTCTATGTCTGAGTCTGAGCCTGAGTCTGTGTCTGAGCCTGTGTAGGTGCCTGAGGTCGCGTGGGAGCAACGTTCTGTTGTCTAGCCCTTTCCTATCTCTCCATTCTGGTATTCAGGAGATCAATAGACCTTTGCATATCATTAAGTGCCTCAATAGTAGCACTCTCATATGACGGTGGAGCTGGATTATCCTCAATTTCTGGAGTAGGCTCTCTTATAGCCCTCGTGGTAGCACCCGCCCTCGTGGTAGCAGCTTGGCCTCGTCTATGAGTATTACCTCCTTTCTAGCTGAGGATGACGGCCCAGCAGTGGATTCGGAGCAGCTCGGGCCGCCTTTTGAGATCGTGTCTTACCAGACATCTGAGTAATAGAATAACTAACGTTAGATTCATCTATTTAGCAGTAGTCATCTCATACGTACGGAAGGAACAAGAAAGAAGGAAAGACACGAAACATCCTATCACGCCCTCGCAGAATAACGATTATGGGAATGGCCGGCTATATAACTATAATACAGATTCTACTACCGACGTGTGCTCCATTAGTCACAGGAATAATCTAGAGCTCTGATATCAACTTTGTCACGACCCTGTTTCGGGACCGTGACCGGCGCTCAGGAACTAAGTCCCTAAACAAGCCTTATCCTAAATTCTACAGAAAATCGGGCAGAGTTTCCCCTGTTTTAGGAATATCCAAAAATGTACCTGCTCAACCAGAATACCAAAATACACCAGTAATCATAATAATTACTCAAAAACTATGTCTTTAGGGCACTAACAAAGCATAGTGCTTCATCTAACTCCCAGTAAACCAGAAACGTCTGACAAGAAGTACTAAGTTCATAAAGGCCTAAAATACTTGCAAGACCAACTTATTAACTGAATAACCAACTCAAAGATAAGACAACTGACTAACAAATGACTAAATGGAGCAACTCTAAGAGTTCCAAAGAAGGACAATAATAAATAACTGAAGATCTTTCCCACGCGAACTAATGCGGGCTCACCGAGATTATCAACTCGTAGCTCTAAGAATGAAGATCCTCGGCTACGACACCTGCTGTATCTAGAAGAAAAATATAGCGAGGAGTGAGTCGCAACTCAGTGAGTAATAACGCTTAACCACAACTGTTTTAAGTGGGGACAAGTCAGAAAACGTGCCAATTCCAGTATATCATATGTAGCAATATATCTAGTAAAGAAAATGTCACTTTCAGAAACAGTAAATAGTAATCAGTCTTTCAAGTATTTCCTGTAAATGAAAATCACCATCAATCAGTAGTAAATTCAGTATTTCCTTATATTATATCAAGTATGTAGGTTAGGGAGATTTCCAAGAACAAACCATGTAATCAGTATAAATTCCTCCCTGAGGAAAATCAGTAACGGTAAGCTAGTTCTACCTTCCCACTAGCAAGGACTGTAACAGTAATCCGGAGTATACAAGGTGCACCAGGTTTAACGTACCCGTCATTACCTATGGGGTCTATCAAGGCTCATCCCAAAAATATATATATTGCCTATACCAAGTACATATCATTTCGAGTAACAATTCAATATTTCACATAGCGGTAAAAGATGTCAAGTGGCGGTAAAAATCAAATCTTGTAACGGTAAAATAATTCAAATAATTATTTCGGTACATATCTTGTAAAAGGACTTGTCCCATGCAATTCAAAATATTCAGTAACACATTTTACTTCAAAATCAAGTAGAAACCATGCAGGTTATGGAAATACAAATTGTGGTAAGGTCATCACTCACAGTACAGACGCGATGTAGCTTAAGCGTATCTTCCACGAGCAATCCAACACCTCGTCCGGTCAATCTATAATAAAATCATATCGATCTCGTGTTACTTCCCGTGTTACGGCTAATTCATAATTGATCTAAAATACTCGACCCTGAGTTATCATATTTGACTGTCAATTCGTCAAATTGTATTTACTCCCAACTGTGCAACTCTTCTATTTATGTGGCATGAGCCATACTCAACTATTCATATCTTGGTTTATGAGCAGAATCCATCAAGCTACTTATAACCATATCTTTTCCTTAAAGATAATCCAAAATTACTGAAATTTCACTATTTTATTTGTAAAAATATTCATAAAGTTTCTTTACTATTTTACTGTGAGTTTACAAGAGGTAGAAAACACTAAGTTTATTCAAATGGTGCCATCTGAATAGAAGACTGATAGCTATTATTATAAGAGAACTCTGCTAACACCAAATGATCATCCCAGTAACCCTCGAAGTCCCATGCACAAGCTCTCAACATGTCCTCTAAAATTTGAATAACCCGCTCGGACTGACCGTCAGTCTGAGGATGGAATGCTGTGCTAAGCTGCACCTGGGTCCCCAACTCTCTCAGAAAATACTGCCAGAACTGAGAAGTAAACTGGGAACCACGATCTGAGATAATGGATACAGGAGTACCATGCAACCTAACTACTTGATCAATGAAAATCCGCGCCAGTCTTTGAGCTGAATCATTAGTCTTTACAGGGATAAAGTGAGCTGATTTAGTCAGTCGGTCGACAATGACCCAGACTAAATCACGGCGCCGCAGGGTCTTTGGAAAACCAACTATAAAATCCATCGTGATGTGCTCCCATTTCCACTCGGGAATAGGCAATGCCTGAGCTAGCCCTGCTGGTCTCCGGTGCTCGAACTTAACCTGCTGACAGTTCAAGCAACGAGATACATAATCAAATACATCTCTCTTCATCCCCTTCCACCAGTATAGCTCTCGGAGGTCCTGATGCATTTTTGTAATACCAGGATGAATAGAATAACGCGAGCTATGAGCTTCACCGAGCACTAACTGCCTCAAATCCCCAACATCAGGAACACAGAGTCGACTATTAAATCGAAGAATTCCATCTGAATCAAGCTTGAAGGAGGGAACTCCTCCACTTAGGACAAGACCACGCAACTCCTGCAGATAAGGATCCTCGAACTGTCTTCCCTTAATCTCATTGACTAAGGAAGTTTGAGCTGCAATACATGCTAAGACTCGACTGGAGTCTGGGAGAAGAAATCTCACGCCAAAGTCGCCAAGGGACTGCAATTCTCGAGCCAATGGTCTCATATCAGCATAAAAAAAAGCCATGCTGCCCATTGACTTCCTGCTCAAAGCATCTGCTACCACGTTCGCCTTCCCAGGATGATAATGGATAGTGAGATCATAATCTTTAATCAATTCAAGCCACCTCCGCTGTCGGCCGTTAAGATATTTCTGAGAGAGAAGATACTGAAAACTCTTATGATCCGTATACACCTCACAAGGCTCGCCATAAAGGTAATGCCTCCATATCTTCAAAGCAAAGACCATAGTTGCCAATTCTAAATCGTGAGTCGGATAATTCTTCTCATTCGGCTTTAACTGTCTGGATGCATAAGCAAATACCTTCCCGTGCTGCATAAGAACACAACCAAGGCCTACACGAGATGCATCACAATAAACTACGAATCCACCGGTGCCCGAAGGAAGGGATAACACTAGAGCTGAAGTCAATAAGGCCTTAAGCTTCTGGAAGCTGGCCTCACACTCATCGGACCATCGAAACTGAACCGCCTTCTGCGTCAGGCGAGTTAGGAGAGCTGCAATAGTAGAGAACTTCTCCACAAACCTCCGATAATAACCTGCCAATCCAAGGAAGCTGTGAATCTCCATCGGAGTGGTAGGACGAGGCCATTTCTGCACTGCTTCAATCTTCTTCGGATCAACCTTGATACCTTCACTAGATACCACGTGACCCAAAAATGCTACAGAATCAAGCCAAAACTCACATTTTGAGAACTTGGCATACAACTTATGATCACAGAGGGTCTGATGAACCACCCTCAGATGATAATCATGCTCCTCGCGGCTACAAGAATAAATAAGAATATCATCAATGAAGATAATGACAAAGGAATTAAGGAATGGCTTAAACACCCGGTTCATGAGATCCATAAAGGCTGCAGGGGCATTAGTCAGCCCAAAAGACATAAATAGGAACTCATAATGACCGTAACGAGTCCTAAAAGTAGACTTCGAGATATCTGACTCACGAATCTTTAGCTGATGATAACCAGATCGCAGATCGATCTTAGAAAAGAATTTAGCACCCTGTAACTGATCAAACAAATCATCAATACGAGGCAAGGGATACTTATTCTTGATGGTGACCTTATTTAGATGACGATAATCAATACACATCCGCATAGTCCCATCTTTCTTTTTCACGAATAGAACAGGAGCACCCCACGGAGAAATACTCGGCCAAATGAACCCTTTATCAAGCAAATCTTGCAACTGCTCCTTCAGCTCCCTTAACTCTGATGGAGCCATGCGATAAGAAGGGATAGAAATAGGCTGAGTCCCTGGCACTAAATCAATACCAAACTCGATCTCTCGATCAGGAGGAAGTCCTGGCAAATCATCTAGAAACACATCAGGGAACTCCCTAACGACAGGAATAGAATCAAGAGATGGAATCTCCACAGTGGTATCTCGAACCATGGCAAGATACGCTGAACACCCTTTATCCATCATCCGCTTTGTCTTCAGGAAAGAAATAACATGCCCCATGGGTGGCAAATAAGAGCCCTGCCACACCACCGGTGCTGAATAAGGAAGAGACAACTGAAGAGACTTGGCATGACAATCTAATGTGGCATGACACGACGCCAACCAATCCATGCCAATAATGACATCAAAATCAACTATATCTAGGATTAGAAGATCTACCAGTGTCTCACGACCCCGAAAAGATATGGCACAAGCTGGATAAACTCGATCCACGATGATAATGTATCCAATAAGAGTAGAAACACAGAATGGATCACGAAGACATATATAATCAACATGAAAAACCGAAGAAAAATAAGAAGATACATATGAATATGTAGATCCTGGATCCACCAAAGAATATGCATCTCGACCACAAACAGATAAAAGTAACAACAGCTGGTGATGCCTCGGCATCCTGCCTGGCCGGCAGTGCATATAGCTGTCTCTGCAGCTGAGCTGAACTACCACCCTGAGATCCACCCCTGGAGGGACCACCTGAACCACGACCCCAACCTCTACCAGATGGTGGTGCACCTCTAGCTGGCTGAGACCCTGAAGGGGCACCCTGAGGCTGCTGCTACATAGGCGCTGGAGGGCGAGGGAAAGAACTGCTACTACCCTGCGATAGAGATAAGGGCAATCTTTCTTATGATGCCCTAGCTCACGACAATGGAAACACCCTGGGCCATACTGGCGCTGCACAAACTGCTGATGACTACTAGGAGGAAACTGGGGATGACCCCGTCGAGGTCCTGGCGCGTCCTGAAAACCACGCGCTGGAAACTGAGCTGGTCTCACAGGAGGCCTACTCTGCTGCTGATGACTCCTACCACCATACGAGGTACTAGAATGCCCTGGACCACGATATCTCTTACTTTCCCGCTCTAACTCCTCCATCTCCAATCTATGATAGGCCTCATACCTCCTGGCAATATCAACAGCGACATCAAATAGAGTACCAGCCTACATCTCACGAGCCATCCGGGACCGCAAATAAGGAGAAAGCCCATCAATAAAACGTCTGACCCTCTCATAGGGCTCCTGCACAAGATCTGGAGCATAACTGGACATCTCTGAAAATAAAAGCTCGTACTCCGTGACTGACAGGTTACCCTGTCCAATCCTCTCAAACTGTCTCCTCTTCTCATCCTGCTGACTGCGAGGGAAAAAATTTTCCATGAATCGATGAGAGAACTCACTCCAGGTCAGCTTAGGTAAGCCCTGCCTAGCTGATCGGAGTGCGGTCCACGAAGCTAAAGCTGGACCCTCAAGTTGGAAAGCGGTATAATATGCTCCATACTGCTCAAGATATCCAAGGGCCTCTAAGATATGCTGACATTGATCAAGAAACTCACGAGGCTTAAACTTATTTGATTTCTGACCAGAGAACTTCGGAAGACTAAGTCGGGTAAAATAATGCAACCTTGCCGGATCATCAACCTGACCTATTACCGGAACTGGCTGACCAGGCTGAACAACCGGAGGTACAACACCCGCTACCTCTGGAACATGACCACCTGGAACATGAACTGCTGGGGCTACCTGTGGAGCTGGAATGGGGGCTTCCTGAACCTGAGAACCAATATCTACCGTAGCCCGAGGAGCTGCCTGAGGGAAAGGAGCATCTACAGCAGCCTGAGGAATAGGAGCATCCACAGCAGCCTGAGGAATAGGAGGTCCCTGGGGCATCTGCGTCGCTAAGAATCTCATAAAAGCATCATGAAGTGCGGGGGGAACGAATAAGCCCTGCTCCCCCTGCCCAGCAAAAGATGGCACTACCGGAACCACTGCAGCAGGATCAACATGATCCACCATCCTCACAGCCTGGGCAACTCTACCTCTGCCTCGACCACGACCTCTACCGCGGCCAACACCACCACCTCGCGGAGCAGCAGGCATAGGGGCGACCGCTGGCTCCTCCGCCTCTCGCTGAATGTTCGCGCGCGTTCTCACCATTTACTGCGGAGAATAAAAATATTTAACTTCAGATAAGCAGACTCACGCACGACGAGGAATGAAAGAAAGGAACTGCCTAAATGGCATCATATCCTCTCGTAGATAGGTACGGACGTTTCCGCCCGATCAGCGAGACTCTATTAGACACTGTCATGATCTGGAAAGACTCTAAACTGGGCTCTGATACCAATTGACACGACCCAAATTCTCGGTTAGGCCGTGCGGACACCCGACCTCCTCCCCTAAACCTGTCGGGCGAACCTATTGACTGAATCGATATAAATTGTGAAGAATTACCTTGAATGAAAATGAACCAAACTTTAACAACATAAGATAACTCCCAAGGATAGACAAATATACAAGCTGTCTGAACAATACAAATAACTACCCAGAAAACACAGATTTAAAGGTTTCCAGATCAGACATCTAAGAAGGCCAAAGGATATACACACCTCACGAAGGGAGCAAAAGTAAGGAAAACTATAATATCTGAAGTTGGTGGCCGCAATGAACAGGATGGCACACCATAGACAGCTGAGAACATACTACTCCTCAATCACGGCGCGACTGGCTGGGTCCTGGAGCAGAATCTGCCGAACAAAAAGAATACACAAGAACAAATAGGGGGTGAGTCATAAGGACTCAACAAGTGAGGACAAACTAGCAACCTCGAAAAATAGATACGCTAGTCAGGGAAACAGAAGCCATAGCAGTCAACCAGATAAATCATTCACAAATAATTAATGTAATAAATCTATACAGCTAAAAAAAATGCATATAAAGATATGCAATGATGCATCATGATGCAATGGGGTCACATGTGCCCGAAACCTATCTCCGGCGCGGGACTCTCATCGTCTACCAGGAGATATATACAATAATGATCTTTCACCGGCGCGGGACTCTCATCGACTACCGGGAAGTATATGCAGTAATGACCCTTCACCGGCTCGGGACTCTCATCGATTACCGGGAAGTATATGCAGTAATGATAGTCAGAGTACAATGCTCAGATACTCAATGCAATACCAGCAAAAGGAAATAACTTATAATATACGACCTAAATTCAAGGCTAAGGCGTAACGAGTACACCTATCGGCAGCTACACACGTAAGAAACACGTGGTAGAAAATCCGCGAGGCCAGATGCCTCCAAAAAAATGGATATAATCACTTACCGTATTCCAAAGCTAGTTCTGTTACTCAACCACTGCTTTTTCCTTTGGATTAACTGCCAAACGATCTCTTTCTATTCAATAAGCAGAAAAATTATATCAAATAAAGCTAAAGGCTTCATTCCTTATGTTTTAGGGCAATCCAGTTAGGAACCTGATACCCTATTCGCATACGCAATATGCAGGCCAGGCCTATGTACAGGGTTCCAAGTCCTATAACCAAACCCTAAATAAATTATATTTATATGTTGCCCATAACTCACTGAGTACGAATATATAATCATTTCCATCATCGGGGTCCAATTGACCCTTTAAACTATCAATTTACGTCATTAGGGCGATGTCAAATATCCTTATTTTTACCGTAAAAATATATTCAAATACACGTAATAAGCTAAGATAATGAGTTAACATCATTACTTGAAGATTTGGAATAGAAATTCCACTATTTTTTCACTCCTTTTTCCCTTTTTTCCTCTCTTTTCTATTTTTTCCTTTCTCTGTGTTTTGTTGTAATGTTTCTGTTTGTATCTAATGTTGCTGCTTTACTAAGGGATTTAATCCCTTAGCCACCGACTGATTATTTTAATTTTTTTAAAAAAAAAATTTGCTACAACGATTAAAATTAAAATGGAACCCTAGAGAAGTCGAAATGATCCCAAACTTTTCAAATAAGCTATACAAAATATATGTAACATACTCGCGAACACGGATCTCAAATCGGACTCCCGAAACTCAAGATGCGAATTTAAAGGAAAAAGGTCAAATTATTTAACTTTCGGCATTTTAGCGGAAACTAGCCGAACAACATCGAAATTCACTTTCGAAAAATCACAAGTGTCAAAAATAATCATACGAACCTAACAGCGCTTTCGGATTTCGAATCGGAGCTCATTCGCCAAAATCGAGCTTAAAATCACTTTTTAATATTTATCGACAATAAAAATTAAAACCTTCTTCCGATGCCTACCAAACGAGGTCTGATTTAGCTTGAATTTTACAGACAGGTCCTAATGGACCTTACGAATATTTTAAAATTATCGGCACGCCAATCGGAGTCCTAACTTCCGAAACGACTGACCGAGGTCGTTTCATTATGTCCCTCGTTGTTTATGAGTTTATGGTTCCTTACGGGTTTCCAATTATTATCTGGCTCTGCCCTTTATACATGAAATAAGGTGAATTTTTTTTATTTGCTTTTCTTCTTCTTGGCTAGCGTATCTGCTTCTTCGAGGTGGCAAGCTAGCCCCACTTACGGAGTCCTTTCAACTCACCCTTTATTTATTTCTTGTCTATTTATTTTGTTTTGGCAGGTTCGCTCCAAGATTGAGTTTGCCAACGTGATTAAGGAGCGAAGGCGACCTCAGCTGTCAAGGTGGGCCGACTTTTGTTCAGGATAGCCACCAGTTTAGGTTCTATTATATCAGTTGTATTTTTCTCCCTTCGGGAGATGTACATTTTTCCTTGTATTCTTAGATGTCTGGACCTGATAGCCCTTAACTAAGTATATTGGGTAGGCTGTTGTACCTCTTTATGAACAGGTTTTCTGGATATTTGTATATATTAGCACGTCTTTTGTATTATTCGATGTCTGTATCAAGTTAGTTGGTGTTCATTTCATTCACTTAGTGATAAGGGTTTGCCTGACGTGTCTACTAGAGGATGTCGGGTACCCGCGCGGCCTAGTTGAATATCTGGGTCGTGTCAGTTGGTATCAGAGCCCAGTTTAGAATCTATCCAGAGTGAGACATTGTCTACTAGAGGCTCACTTATCGGTACGTAGACGTCCGTACTTATCTAAGAGAGGATATGATTATATTTAGGAAGTTTCTCTTCCTTCTTTTCTAGCCGTGCATCGGTCCTCCTGTGTGATGAATTTTTTTTTTTAATTCTATCGTAGTAATGGTGAACCCTTGTGCGGCAAATCAGCATAGGGTAGGAGCTCAGGACGAAGCAGTCGAATCTGAGGCTAGCACTGCCCAAGCCTCGAGAGTTGTGTATCATGCTAAAAGTCCAGCTGCAGAGGCCCCAGTTGTGCCAGCTCGTGGTGGACAATGGGAGCATTGCCTTGTGGTTCCCCCGGCTCTCTATGATGCTTTTATGAGAATCTTGACAGCACAGGTATCGGAGGAACCTCCTATTCCCTAGGCGGCTACATCAGGTTGTTACAGATATAGATGTTCGGGCTCAGGGAGCTCCTGTTCCAGTTCCTCTTTTGTTCCAGTGAATTATGTTCCAGAGGCAGCATATATTATGCCTCCAGTTTCTCTAGCTAATTAGTGATCCACGTTCAATCCACTCACCACGAAGGGTGTGGGGTGATCGTCAAAGATAGTAGTACCCAACAAGGAGTCGGGGTCAATTTTCTCTGGAAGCTAGCAAAGTAATCTATTAAACTTAGATTGAATAACGCCAGGTTTTACGAATTATTCATCTATTCATAAGTAATAAGGGTGAAAATGTAACAACTACAACTAATCAACAAGCATAAAATGAGTTAAATACTTTAGAGTGATGTAAATATGGAGAATGAGCTAGGGGTTTACTCATTCCGATAAGATTCATATAACTAAACACTTGCCTTAACCATACAAATCATATGGGTCATACCAATGGTTGGACCTTTAATTTATTCCTCAAAACTCGTTAGGGTTAGGGAGGATTTACCTCATCAAACTTATTAGGGTCAATAATGAGGTACAAGAAACCCTAGTCCAAAGACTCGAGCCGAAATGACCTTTTTAGGTCTTTCTCTTTAGATGGGGTAGGCCGTAGCCAATGTAACCCAAATTCTCGCTAGTTTCTATTAACATACACCTCCAACCCTATTAGGGTGATTAAAGCAAAGTAGGGTTATATTCAAGTACGGTCGTGCCTTAAATCCTAGTTAAGAAAAGTATGATGGAGAACTAGATTTACCTTAACCCATAGATTTTATAAGATTAAGAACAAGTTTTAAGTCAAAATAATCAATTCATCATGAATAAATCCCTAGTATGACTTTAGCTACTTGTACTAGGATCTAACACAGACATAGTAAAAGATGTAATAGCAAGAATCATGTAAGAATATATTAAGAAATGGAATTCTTACAATAAGATTAAAGTTGGAACCCTTCCTTAGCCTCCAAGAATATTCAATATTATGAAAAGTAATATTCTAAGCTGAAAAGTATGAAAATTTTCCTCGGAGGCATAACAGCCTATTTATAGGCAAGGGTTTGAATACTAAACAAATAATTACAAGTTTGCCATTTTTTCTATGTTTACGCTAAACCCCCGGTTACTCGGCGAGCCGCCTAATAAAGTGCGTGGTCGCCGATGGCACATCTAACTCTTCTTTTGACTTGGTGTGCGGTGCAGGTTCCGCGGAAGCACAATTCAATCGGCAGACAACTCCTTCACTTCGTAGAATCTCAGAACTCTCTGTGATCATCGGTGGGGTCGCCGCTTCTTCTGTGGAGTCGCTGCTTTCCTTCAGCATCCCGTTCGGCGATCCCCCTATTTGGTGGCTGGAATTCTTGAAAACTCTCCTCCTTCGGCGGATGGCTGATCCTCTTCAGCCGATGTTTTGGTGAGGCACCGGTCCTAATGCTGCCATATCTCCATGTTCTTCATATGTAGCCAAAGTACACTTGTTTTTACTATTTTTCATCATTCTTTTTGCTTTGTAAGTGAATTCTCTTAATAACCTGAAACATGGAGAATAACATAAGTTTCGGTTAAATATAATGTTTTAAGACATAAAAGCTAGTCGAAAAGAGTTTCAATTACGTGCAAAATACTAACATATCAACTCCCCCAAACTTAAGCTTTTGCTTGTTCTCAAGCAACATTAAGAACTATCTTATGGTTCACTTCTTTGACACCAGGATTGAGTTAAACAATGGGATAAGACAAGAAGAAGTTCATTATTTCAGTTGGTACCAACACTTAGTTTCACATATGAGAATCCAACCAATCAACCACAAGCGCCAAAGTCACAATTACATCTATTAGAGCTTCTAGTGGTAACTAAAGCATGTGTAGCACAATTTCTCTCTCAATTCATCTAAGGAGCTCTTAGTTGTACCTTCAAGTCTCAAGTCCCCTAATGCTCTCACCACAAGGAATGGGTCCCTAGCTCTCAATATAATAAAAAAAAAAAAAGGGACCCTCAAGTCTAACCCCCCACTCTCACAAATCAATGCAAGTTATGCACATGCAATTGTCATAGGATTGGTTGTAGTGTCACTTGTCATTTCTTTCATATCAATATTTCTAGGGTTGTAATGTAGGCTTTTGGATAAAGGTAAGATATAATTTGGATAGAAGTGACTAAACTCCCTCCTTGGACACTACACTATCTTTTTCATTCATTTCATTTTGAGCTTTTCTTATTTTTCAAATTATCTCTTATTCCCATTTTTTTTACTCTTGATTTTGCTTTGTTGCTCTTATTCTTCTATTTGTTTTTCCTTTCTATTTTTGTCTTTTTTCTTTTGCTATTTTTGTACTTCTCTTGATTTTTTCTTCTTTTCTCTTTTGCAACTTTTCCATACAATCTTTTCTTTTTGAAGAGCCGCTTAGGTTTCACTCCCTTACTCCCCTCCCCCAAACTTATACTTTAGTCTAATTTACACGTCTTTCAATGCCTCAAGGAAATAGGGCCAAAAGTTGGTTTAGGATAGTGTGTTGCTTCCAAAATAAGGATATTAAGGCTCAAAGTTGGCTAACTATGGATCAACTTTATTTGGTAGGCTCAAACGGGTCAAAGAAATGCCTAATAACCCCTCCAATCACTCAATTGACACTCAATTCATTTTAAGGACACATAAGCCAAGTCCTAACAAGCATATGCAAAATAACAAGCTTAATCAAACACTCACCTCACTAGTATAAGGGACAAGAGACATGAACATCAAGTTTCTTATCACTTAAGATAAGGATTTAGCCCATACTACACATGCATAGAGTCATCAAAAGAACCTAAAGCTTATAGGTGCAACTCTCAACAAACAATCTGCTGAACTTTCTCATGTGAGCTCCTAACATGTTGGTATCAAACAAGTCATGAAACAAGGATAAGAATGGAACTTCTAATGATTAAGTCCTAAAAAGTGCCCGGTTCAAAGATTTGCATTCTTGGAAAAGAACTGAGTCAAAAAAAAAAAAAAGGTTATTTATTACTTCTATCTACAAAAGTGGTATTTACAATGGAGGTAGTAGTTGTTTCGGGCCAAAGTGAAAATAAGTTCCACAAAGATTGCCTACGTATCGTAACAAGTGCGAATCAGAGGAGAGAAGGCAACATCCCAAGCGTAGTTCATGGGAGCACCCATAGCATATTTTTGGGATTTTCAATTTTTTCAAATTTTTTTGATCATTTTTCTATGTTTTTGGATTTTTCTTTATGAAAACTAAAAGATGACTACACTAATAATTTAAAAGATAATAAATTTAAAAACACAAATTCAAACATGAAATTAAAGCTGCGAAGTATCTACACGGATAGGGGGACAATCAAAACATCGAACAATCAAACAAACTAACCCCACCCCCAACATGAAAAGTTGCTATGTCCCAAAGCAATTGAACAAAAACAAAAATAAAAAGACTTCGGTTTATGGGGGTAGTCAAAAAGGGAGAGGAAAACTCCCTATTCATTCTCGACAATTCCCTTGCCCTTGCCCTCTACATGCTTCTTCGGGGTCTGTACTCTTCTTTATCTCCTTGCCTCTCTAGCTCTCAGTGCCTCCTCCAATGAGGCCTTTCGAGCCTTCTGCATCTACTCTTCTACATCAAATTGCATCTATCTTAGTATTTCCAAACTTTTCAACATCCCTTCTTTTTCCTTTCTTTGTTCCCTCTGACTTGCATGCTTTGGGGCTTTGGATGATTCTTGCTTTTGCTTTCTCTCACTCCATAAAATATTAAGAGCCTTGCTCATATCAGCCTGTGTGTCAGCAAACAGCTGAATTGCTCTCTTCATCTTGACAAGGTCTTTGGTATATGCTTCTATGGTTTCCCTAAGCTGATCAAATTGTGTGGATGTGGTTCCTTGTGCTGATGGAGGAGGTGGTTGCACTTGAGGAAGCTGTGACAGACGCTTCATGAATAGCTCCATCTGTTTCTCCATATGGACAAGCTCCTTGGTCAGTCCTGTCATTGCAACTTCAGCTTTTCTAGTGGAGTGTCCGCATTTGGTGCTCTGAAGGTGGATGGAATATCTACTTGTGAGGGTGTTGCTTGGGCATGAGCAGCTGGTGTTGGATAGATTGTGTTGGTTTTAATCTTCAATCGCATACAAATCAAAGCCTTTTGTAACAAAGGCATAATCATCACCTCCCAAAGTATCACACCCCTGCTTCATCAGAAACTCTGTCAATGTATTGGCATATAGGAGGTTCCTACCACCAAATCTAGCAGCCTCTAGCATTACTCTCACCATCTCAGCTCCCAAGTTGATCCAGATCCCAGCCATAATGCAACCAAATAGAATTTCCCTTCTTAAGGTAACTATGTTACTTTCCCTTGATAGAAGGACTCTTGAGCTGACAATTGAGTTCCAGCCCTTGGCCTCAAATTTTAGATCCTGGGCCGTGATTATTACTCCCACTCTGTTCCAAGCTGGTTTCTTTTCCCGACCAATAATGGGAACAAACAACTTTCTTTGTTCCTTCTCACTCATAGCAAGCTTAGCCATATACTCATCTGGAGTAAAGTTGGGAAGCTTGAGGTATTGATTCAAAGCTCTAGCCGATGCTTCCAATACTTTGCCCCTGTATTCGACCACACAGTCTGGTTTTGTTTGTTAACTTAAAGCAGCATAGAATTCCATCACTAATTCCACAGCAACTGCACTCATCCTTCTTGTGAATATGTCAATCCACCCTGTTTAGAGTAATGCCTTGTAGAAAGCTGGGCTGAATTCTTCCAGTCTATATGACAAAACTCTTCGTTCACAAATGAGCACTTCATGCTCCTCATAAGTGCTGATATTCACCTCACATGATTCATTGTCATAGAAATCACTATCAAAGGGGTCACTTTTGCAGGAACTGTTTAGTGGAGAGGTGCCCTCTCTTGATCTTTTCCTTGATGCTTGGTCCCATTTGAGTACTTAGGCAAGATCAACTCCATGCAAAAGATTAGCACAAAACCAACTATACTTTTCTACTCCGACACTAGACTAAGATTAAGCTAAACTATTGCACATGAAGTCTAAGAAAGAATTGAAACACTTGGAATTTCAAAACAGTTTTCAGCATTCAGCCAACTCGGCGGGTTGCAGAGGTAAGTGCGGCATCGCAAATAAGCATGGGTGGCCTGCAAAACAAGTTGGCATCGCAAATAAGCATGGGCAGCCCGCAAAACAAGTTGTCGAGAAGTATCAGCGGGACGCTGCTTGAAATGCGAGAGGCAAATGTTAGCCGCACAAAATAAAAAAATTCGGTTAATATCGACGGCTCCGCAAATGAAACTGAGGGACCGCCGAATGATAATGCATTTCACATTGATACCTCAACCCCCATCGACGACTCGCAGAACATTTTGCTGTCTTGAATCGGCGAGTCACCTTATAGGATGTGAGGGACAAGCCTCACTCACAAACTTTCAAAACATTCTGTCGACACCGGCGGCCCCACAGTTGAACTGCAGGTGTGCTGAGTGTCTTCCGCATTCAGATTTGTAAGTTCACTCCGCATCGGCGGTTTGCCGAATCATTGGCCAATTTTTAGCTACAGTACACAGATTCCAAGTTATTCTATCCTCACTTCCCTTAACACCCTAAACACACTCCTATGTGGTCTTTTCAACTTCTCAATACCTTCAAACACTCTCTCAAGAACGAGACTACATTTTCTGATAAGGGGTAAAATAGTGGAAGCAAATAATGATACAAGTGGAAGCAAGTAAAACACGAGATAACAAGAAATATAGATTGGGAAGGCAAGAAATAAGAAGAAATAAAAAAATCAACTCACATACATGGATTGAATTCAATGGGAGAACGAGAAACTTGAACCAAATCCCAGATTCATACTACGATTAAATCCTTGGGTTCCCAAGTCGTAAGGGATACATGAGCTTCAAGCTCCAAACACGAAGGCCAAGCCTCTCGATGTTCTTTCCTCTCAATTCTATGATCAAAACTCTCTAATGAAATGAAAAGCCTAAGGTTCCTATTTATAGTCTTTCCTAAGGCAATGTGAAATGAGTAAAATGCCCTTGAAGTGGGTTAAGAAATAAAAGATTACGCATGGTCAAAATAGGAACTTCACACAAAAATCTAGCAACTTCATCATCAGGCGCTCCGCCTGGATGAGCTTCTGATCAAGATTTGCCCCAGGCATAGGCACTCCGCCTGGCCTTTAGGCGCTCCGCCTGACTGTGCAGTGCCCAAGCTTTGGCGCTCCTCCTAGGCCCTCCGCCTGGAGCTGGGTGCTCGTCCTGACTGAGCTAGGCACTTCTCCTTCGATGTCGCTTCTAGAGCTCTTGACTTGTATTCTTTGTATTCACGAGTTTGGCTCTTAATGGTCGGTGCCTTGGCTCGATTTAGCCCACATCATATCCCCTTCTTGAGAAGATTTCGTCCTCAAAATCAAACCATCAAAGCCTACATTCAAAACAAGCACAAATAAAGCTTCCCACTACAAGAGTAGGTTAGTGCAAAAAGTGTGGAAAACACACTCTTATAATAGAGCCAAGCGTCAATAACAATTAAAAAGCTCATGTCTCCCAAGGAAACAACAAGTGCTTGACTCGACAAGAAAGTGCATCAAACACAAAGACACAGAAAGATATTAATGGGACATGGAACATGCAAGATATAGCAATCAAATTCCCAATGATACCTAAATATTATCACAATGTGACACATTGGCTTTGGCATGCTCAACACTCAAGGTGTGATCAACATATGAGATGGAGTAAGCAAAATGGTTCAATCTACAACTAACATCGAATACTCCACTCCCTTTCTTAGAAGCACTATTATACATACCAAGAGATACCTTCTCACCTCCACTTTTACCTCCAAGACAATCCTTCTCATTAGACAAGCTACTAAGGCGGGTCCTTGTCATAGCTTCTTCATCATTATAGTCCACACAAGCAAGATTAGGACTACCAGAAGATTCACCATCACAATCAAACAATGGATTGTCAATAAAGTTAAGCTTTCCAATCCATGGAGGTTCAAACTCACACTCTACTCTAGTTTGATACAATTCACTACTTTCATTGAAGTTTCCCTCATACAAAGGATTAGTATAGGCTCACTTCTCAAGCTCATTAGCAAGCAAAGGTGAAGTTCTCAAACTAGAGACAACATCTACACTTGAGGAGTCATCGAAAACAATTCGATCCATCTCACACGCTAGAGACTCCTCAAGGTCACAACCATCCTTACTACGACACAAGAGACCACCACTACCAAGTAAGCAATCAAAGGAAAGAGTAGGATATTCATGCAATTCATCTTCCCCTTTATCAAATATGGGTGGGGTGTCATAACAAGGTTCACAAACAATATCACAAGACAAGGAAGTAACATGTTCAAGGGAAGAAAAACTAACACATACCTTTAAGTGGCCATATTGCTCACTCAATGTACTTAAAGTGTCATGAATAGTTTTGATGCAACCCAAATTGCATCGACGAGGCCATTCACTCGAAGTCAAGCCAAGGAGATACAAGACACTCACTTACACTTGGTTTGGAAAGGCATGGATGATACGAGCTCGGGGGATGACTTGAAGACCATGCAATGGAGCTCGATCAAAGAGCAAACAGTGCAAGAAACAGGGCAGCAAAACAGGGCAAAACAAGGCAGCACATTCTGAGCTTACTGCCTGCCGAAAGACGAATGTTCTTCGCGATCGCGACACTACCTGCGCGATCGCAAAGAGTAGATGATTTCCCTGCACTGTCGCGTCCCATCTCGCGCGATCGCGAGCCTCAGAAGCTTAGTTTTCTTCGCGATCACATATCCTTGTGCGCGATCGCGATGAGGACTGGAGGGGCAGCTGACCAGAATCTGAGCAAACCTTGTAAAGGGGTGCTATAAATACACCCCTTCATCATTTATTGTCTTTTTACCTCACTTTGAACAAAAAAACATTAAAGAGCATTGCTCCTAAACCTTGTAACTATTTTGCCTTGAAATCAATTGGATGAATCCAAGTTGCTCTTCAATCCTTTTTGATCATTCTATTTGCTCGATCCTAGTGTCTCTTGAGGATAGTTGCATAGCGTAGGTGATTCTTGCCATTGTTCGGGGTGTAACGAAACATTGTTCTTCGTTGCTACTTGAACAATCGTGTGAATCTTCGTCTCGTTTCTTATCTTTTATCGTTTTCGTAGTTTTGATTGCATCAGTTGGTATCAGAGCAAGTCTACGGTTGCGTTCTTACGAACCCTCGTCCTACTCTTCGTGCTTGTCATCTTTGTTTCTTGTTTATTTTCTTGTTCTTGTTCTTGATTAATTGAAAAAGAAGAAAAAAATTCAAAAACTAGAAAACCCCAAAAAAATTGCTAAAAATCGTTGGTTGTTGCAATTTTGTTGCTGTTAACTATCGGGGATTGTTTGTATACGTATTCTCTTCGATTGTGTACCAACAAAACACACTTCCGAGTTGAGAATCAAAAGTTTGGAAAATCAAACCCCAAAGTTGAAATTTCACAAAATTTGCTAGAATTTGATTGATGTTATGAATTCTTGGTTGTTTAGTATCGGGGTTTGTTCCTTATAATTACCCCATCGTTTTGATACCCCCCATAACATCATTTGAAGTAGCGGAATAAAAATCAAAATTTTGAATCTTGAAGGTTTAGAAAAACTTTTGAAGAACTTGTCCAAAAACCTTGAAACAAGTGGATTGTTTGTTGTTTGTTTGATTAAACCATTGGGAATTGTTTACTACAGTTGAAAACACCTTTTGGAAAATTGAGAACTGAAAAACAAGTTGAATTGGGGTGATTTGTGTGCCAAAACTGAAGTTTATAGTCGGGATTCTGGTTCTGCTATAGCAGACATGCGCGATCGCGCATTGTCTGGCGCAATCGCGCTGAGGGCGTAAATACCCTTTGCGATCGCGATCATCTGCACGCGATAGCGATGACCATTATTTTCCAGAAAATTTTGCTTTGGGAAAAAATGTTCACAAAGGCTTCGTAACAGTTTCCAATCACCAAAACTCCAATTGTATCATCAAATATGGTGAGTTTCTAGATCACAAACAAAAATTCATCCAATTCCGAATCCGTTTAGTGACGATTCGATCTTTGAACATTTGATCGCGTCACTTCCGGTTTGTACTTTGAGGGTAACAGTCTTATCTAATTAGTACTAATCCATTGAGCGAATAGGGGTACTCGTGCCTAGAGGAGATTAGACCTCAAAGAAGACTCGTAGTTAATTGTTTGCTTCAAGTGCGCACTACAATAGCTTAGCGCCCATCAAGTCCCATCAAATCCACTCTTCCGGAAGAGCATTTAGTTCTTGTGACTTGGATTGATTATTGAGGAGGTTGCACAACTACGAGGAGGCCTTTGATGTCAAGCTTGTGTGAACCTAACCCCAACTTGAGTGAACCCGAGCGGCAAGCAAAAGTGAGGGAGTGAGTTAGGACTTTTACTCTAATCTCTTTTCTTGTTTTTGATTGTTGTAGGTACATGGCGGAGGAGAAGGCAAAGAGTACCATTGAGGTTCCAACCGACGTCTTGGCTAGCTTATTAGCCGAGGTGAAGGCCTTAAGCCTCAAGATGGAAGTTTTAGAAAAGGAGAGGACCCCGAGTGTCCCAAAAGATACCGGTGAAGGCACAAGTGATGATTCAATCAGGAAACCGGATCAATATGCGGAGCTAGTTCATTGACAATGGTTGAGGGATGAGGCTCTTGCTAGAGAAAGATTGTTGGGCAATCCCCAACCCTTGGGAAATCTCGAAGGAGATGTTCCACTCCTAAGGCCCCAAATAAACATAGCACCCCTTTAGCAAGTTGATGAAGCTCAAGAAGGGGAGGTCCCGGACTTGATGATGAATATGATGCTCCCTATCCAAATAGGAGGGCGATGAATGGATGTCGTGGGCGAGGTCGAGGACCTCCAAGGGCTTTTATGGGGGAGGGACTTGAGACGTGAGTATGATGATGTTGAAGACTACTACGGGGGTCAACCGGGACAACACCGTGGGGGTCGTGACACTAATCTCAATAGTGTAAAGATCACTATCCCACCTTCCAAAGGGGCTAGTGATCTGGAAGCATTTTTAGAATGGAAGGTCCAATTGGAGCGGGTCTTTGACACAAATGATAAGATCGAGGAGAAGAAAGCCACTTATGCCATAGCTTCATTTGAGTCCTATGCTTCTACATGGTGGGAATCCGTCAAGCGGTCAAGGAGACGAATTGGGTTGCGAATGAACATCACTTGCGAAGAATTGAAAGAGGTAATGAGCAAAAAATATGTGACTCCCAAGTATCGACAAGAACAACTCAAAATGCTCTATGAATTGAAACAAGGCTACAAGTCTGTTGATGAATATTTCAACGACTTTGAGAAAAACCGAATGGCCCTTGATATGGAAACTGAGGATGATGAGCAAGCTGTCATCCGTTTCAAGAATGGCTTGAACCAGGAGATTGCTTCTCAATTGAGGCTACACATCTTCCACTCTCTATAAGATATTTGTGATGCCGCGGTTGAAGCCGAAAAGTGGCTCAAAGAAGAGAAGGCTCCTCCTTATAGGAGTACTACTACCACTCCAACAACTCGCACCAAAGAATGGAAGAGCCCATAACAAGTGGTGCAAGTGGGAGTCGTGATGTGAAGAAGCCTTTTGAAAAGGCTACCCAGAAAAGCGACCACAAAGAGGTTGGAGGTAATTCTAAAACTACTTTAAATACTCCATCTTCTTCTTCTTTCCAATGCCACAAGTGCAAGGGTTATGGCCACTTTGCCAAAGAGCGTCCTACCCGAAAAAAAATGATTGTGATGGATGATGGGTTGGTGTATGAGGGGGAAAGTGAGTCCGAGGGTGATGTTGAGGAGGAGAGTGAGAAAGTTAAGGGTGACGAGAGAGCGACGGAGGGGGATGATCCTAATATGTTCCTTGTGGTACGACGTATTTTGGGAGCCATGGTGAGTGAAGAGAGGGAAGATGAGCAAAGGGAAAACTTGTTCCATGCTAGGTGTAGAGTGAAGGGACAAGTGTGTTCCATGATCATTGACTCGGGTAGTTGTGCAAATATGGTGAGCCAATCTTTGGTCTCACAATTGAAGTTACCTACCCTTAAACACCCAAGCCCCTACCGTTTGCAATGGTTGAGTGAATGTAGGGAGTTGAGGGTAGTGAAGCAAGTCTTGATTAGGTTCAAGATTGGGAACTACCAAGATGAACACATGTTTGACGTGGTGCCAATGCAAGCTTGCCACCTCTTGTTTGGTAGGCCTTGGCAATACGACAAGCAAGTGGTTCATGATGGCCGAGCCAACACTTACACGGTTAGACATGAGGGGAAGAAGTATATGCTTAGACCTTTGACCCCAAAGCAAGTGAGTGATGATTATCGGTGCATGAAGGAGTTGAGGGAAGCGGCTAAATCGAAGTCCCCGGTTGTGGCCAAGCCTTTGGCCGAGACTCCACCATCTTCCACCGGTCCTATTTGTGCGATGATACAACCGGGTGAGTACTTCAGAGGTAATGATGGCACCAAGATGCTCATATGCCTAGTGTACAAAGGTATGGTTTTAAATTCCGAAAGTGATTATTTGTCTAACCCTAACCCTTTGCCTAGTGCCATTGAAAATGTCTTAGAAGGTATTTGAGGACATGTTCCCGGAAGAGATGCCGAGTGGTCTTCCTCCGTTGAGGGGGATTAAGCACCAAATTTATTTTGTCCCGGGGTCCCAAATCCCAAACAAGCCGGCCTATAGGAGCAACCCGGAAGATACAAAGGAATTGCAAAGACAAGTTGATGAGTTGCTCAACAAAGGCTTGGTTCGTGAAAGCTTGAGTCCGTGTGCCGTACCGGTCATTCTTGTACCAAATAAGGACGGGAAATGGAGAATGTGTGTTGATTGCCGTGCGGTCAACAAGATAACGGTAAAGTATCGTCATCCCATTCATAGACTTGATGACATGCTTGATGAATTGAGCAGTTCTAGTATCTTTTCCAAGATAGATCTTAGGTCCGGCTACCACCAAATTCGGATGAAACCGGGTGATGAGTGGAAAACCGCATTTAAGACCAAGTTTGGTCTCTATGAATGGTTGGTGATGACTTTTGGCCTCTCCAATGCACCTAGCACTTTCATGAGATTAATGAACCACGTCTTGAAACCGTTTATCAACAAATTCGTGATTGTCTATTTTGATGATATCTTGATATATAGCAAATCAATAGACGACCATGTTGGTCACTTGAGTCAAGTCCTTGAAGTGCTACGAGCCGAAAAGCTCTATGCCAATTTTAAGAAGTGTGCCTTTTTTGTTGAAAAGGTTGTCTTTTTGGGCTTTGTTGTTAGTGTCAATGGTGTAGAAGTTGATGAGTCCAAAGTTGAAGCCATTAGAGATTGGCCTACTCCTACCACCGTCTCTCATGTGAGGAGTTTCCATGGCCTTTCTAGTTTCTATAGGCGCTTTGTTAGGGACTTTAGCACCATTGCTGCACCACTTACCGAGTTGGTGAAGAAAGACAAACCCTTTGTGTGGGGAGAGCCTCAAGAGAAGGCTTTCCAAGAATTGAAAGGTAGGTTGAGTACCGCCCCATTGTTACAATTGCCCGACTTCGGGAAGGCTTTTGAGGTTGAATGTGATGCCTCGGGCGTGGGAATTGGGGGTGTTCTCATGCAAGAAGGGAAACCCGTTGCCTACTTTAGTGAGAAGTTGAAGGGCGCAACCTTGAATTAATCCACGTATGACAAGGAGTTGTATACCCTCGTGAGAGCTCTAGCCGATTGGCAACACTATCTATGGCCTCGGGAATTTATGATCAAGAGTGACCATGAGTCACTCAAGCATCTAAGAGGCCAAGAGAAGTTGAACAAGAGGCATGCCAAGTGGGTGGAGTTCATTGAGTCCTTCCCTTATGTAATTCATTACAAAAAGGGTAAGGACAATATTGTAGCCGATGCGCTTTCTAGGAAGTTCGCCCTTGCTACCACTCTTGCTTCTAGGCTTATGGGTTTTGAAAGTATAAAGTTGATGTATGCACATGACCCAAAGCTCAAGAGCATTCATGATGCTCTGGTGAGTGGGGAGAGGGTGGAGAAATACCAATGGGTAGATGGCTACATTTTCAAGAATGGGAGAGTGTGTGTCCCCGAGTCCTCTTGGAGAGATGTGCTAGTGCAAGAAGCACATTGTGGGGGCTTGATGGGTCACTTTGGGGTGGAGTAGACGATGGCCATACTTAAAGAACAATTCCATTGGCCAAAAATGAGGCCTCTTGTGAAATGTTTTTGCAATGCTTGCTTGGATTGCAAGAAGGCCAAGTCTAGGTCCAACAACCATGGATTATACACTCCTTTGCCCATACCTACTAGTCCGTGGGTTGATATCTCTATGGATTTTGTTATGGCTTTGCCCCGGACTAGAGGAGGACACGATAGCATTTATGTTGTCGTTGATTGTTTCTCCAAAATAGCTCACTTTATTCCGTGCAAAAAGACTAATGATGCCCAACATGTAGCTTCTTTGTTTATTGATAATGTCTTAAAGTTGCATGGGGTGCCTCGCACCATTGTTAGTGATAGGGACTCCAAGTTCCTTAGCCATTTTTGGAAGTGTTTGTGGGGTGCTCTTGGCACCAAATTGCTATTCTGTACGTCCCACCACCCTCAAACCGATGGGCAGACCGAGGTGGTGAACTGGACCTTGGGAGCTCTACTTAGAGCTATGACCAAAGATAAGGCCGGGACTTGGATTGATAAGCTACCACTCATGGAGTTTTCATATAACAGCACTTTGCATCGTATGATTGGCATGACTCCATTTGAGTGTGTGTATGGTTTTAACCCTTTGATTCCTCTTGATCTTACCCCTTTGCCAAGGGAAGTGGTTGTTGATTTTGAAGGTAAAGCTCGGGCCAAGGCATTGCTTGAACTTCATGCCAAGGTGAAGAAGACTTTGGAGGAGGCCTATGAGAAGATAGCAACCAAGAAAAAAAAAGGAAGAAAGAAGGTGGATTTCAAGAAGGGAGATTAGGTGTGGGTTCACTTCCGCAAAGAACGATTTCCAAACCATAGGAAGGGGAAGTTGGCACCACGGGGAGATGGCCCTTTCCAAGTGTTATCCAAGATCAACAACAATGCATATTTGATAGATTTGCCCGGTGAGTATAATGTGTCGACTACTTTCAGTGTTAGTGACTTGACTTCTTTTGATGTAAGTGATGATGCCTTGGAGGAGGACGCCTTAATTTCGAGGATGAAATCTTCTCAAGAAGGGGAGGATGATGCAACCCAAATTGCATCAACGAGGCCATTCACTTGAAGTCAAGCCAAGGAGATACAATACACTCACACTTGGTTTGGAAAGGCATGGATGATATGAGCTCGGGGGATGACTTGAAGACCACGCGATGGAGCTCGATCAAAGAGGAAATAGGGCAGGAAACAGTGCAGGAAACAGGGCAGCAAAACAGGGCAAAACAAGGCAGCACATTCTGAGCTTACTGCCTGCGAAAGACGAATATTCTTCGTGATTGCGACACTACCTGCGCGATCGCGAAGAGTAGATGATTTCCCTATGCTGTCGCGTCCCATCTCGCGCGATCGCGAGCCTCAGAAGCTTAGTGTTCTTCGCGATCACATATCCTTGTGCGCGATCGCGATGAGGACTTGAAGGGCAGCGGACCAGAATCTGAGCAAACCTTGTAAAGGGGTGCTATAAATACACCCCTTCATCATTTATTGTCTTTTTACCTCACTTTGAACAAAAAAACATTAAAGAGCATTGCTCCTAAACCTTGTAACTATTTTGGCTTGAAATCAATTGGATGAATCCAAGTTGCTCTTCAATCCTATTTGATCATTCTATTTGCTCGAGCCTAGTGTCTCTTGAGGATAGTTGCATAGCGTAGGTGATTCTTGCCATCGTTCGGAGTGTAACGAAATATTGTTCTTCGTTGCTACTTGAATAATCGTGTGAGTCTTCGTCTCGTTTCTTATCTTTTATAGCTCTCGTAGTTTCGATTGCATCAAGTTTCTCCACCTTGTAGCTCACATTTAGAATCACCTTCACCTTGTCTTCCCATCATGGAACATGGTTGAGGCTCCATCGGCTTGCATCTAAGAATTCCTACACAAGAATTCAAACAAGCAGAAGAAAAAGATAAAGGGTTAAGGTTAGAATAAGGGGTGCCCTCACTCTCACTGATTCTTTTTTTCTCTCTCTTTTCCCTCATTTTTCTTCAGGGTTAGGTGTAGATTCAGGTGGCGACATCTCACTACATTACTCATCACAACCTCTCATTTTTCCACTCGAGGAATGTCACTGGTCATTCCCTTACTACTCTCAATCTTTTGTCTCTCATATTCGGGTGAGTTGGGGCGAGGCCCAAGAATACCCATAGCCGGAGTAGGTGGACTCTTTACATCAACCTGGAATCTAGGACTTGGAGACTCATCACTTGATGTCTCCTTCTTCTTTGTTGGAGAACCACTTGGCTTAGAAACTCGTTGTTTTGGGTTCACCTTGTTGACACTTGCCAACTCTTTTCTTGCACTGGTCCCACCATTTCTTGTGTTTGTAGGACTCCTTGATTGCTCTTTTTCAATCATGGAATGAAGTTCTCGCTTCTTGCTCCTTTGCATAGCCAAGAAGGTGCGCTAGTAGGCAATTGGACTCTTGCTCGATAAGATACAAAGTCATATACCCTTTGACCCATGCCCACAAGATACACATCCTTCATAGCACTATATCGCACCCTCTTGTCACGCAACCATGGCTCACCTAACCAGACATCAATATGTCGCATGGGATACACATCATACCATACATAACATTTGTAATTCCTATGAGATAGAAGTACCCGAGCTTCCTTGGAAAAACACACTTCATCATACTCATAAGGATGCTCTAGTGCACGGCATGGTTTCCTTAACTTATCAACCAAAGAGGTTCTAATATAATTGGCATCGGTCTCATCAATTTTGAGCAAGTATCCCCCAATACCGTTTACTTCAACAATGAACGTACGTCTACCCAAGTTTCATAGAGATGCATCCAAGAGAGAACTTGAATGCCCACGAGTGTCAACACCAAAAACTTGGGTCTCCCTTATCCCACATCTCCTAGCAACATTGCTAGGGTTACATCCACTTCCCGTCACTCTTTCAACATTAGAAGTGTTGCTGAAAGTCGAGGAAGGAGTCTCACTATGGAACCCATAAGTGCCTCTCACCTTAGTTCCACAGCCACTAGCACTACTCCTACTACTACTACCAGGCCCCTCACGGCATAGATAGAACAATACAATCACCTTGTAGCAAGAGCAGCACCATCTGTCAAACTACCCTCCACATGAGAATTAGAACCATTAGGTCGTTTAGCATACCTAGAAGATTAAAGCTTCTTCTTTCCCATGGAACAACCACCACCTCCTCCCATACTATGGAAGGACCTCTACTACTCCCTTGTTCACCATTAGAAACACCAAGAGAAGATGCAAATGAATAATTCATATAATCAACCTCATCATCAATTATCTCTATGTCACTATCAACATTTTCATATTCATCACAAAAAGAGTAAGTAGGAACATTGTACCTTGAAGCGTCACCATCTTCGTATTATTGACTAGAAGCATAAGGATCAACACATTAATCATCATAATCTTTATAGCCTTCATCAACCTCACGATCATCATAGTGACCGCTTCATCACCATACGAGCCATAGTTCCCCGATTCATCATAGCAATATCCATCATCACCCTCGTAGGAACCATAGTCTCCACCATCATCATGGCAACTCGCATCATCCTCATATGAGTCATAACCTCCACAATCATCATCCGACATAGTTGCAACAATAAGAGAAAGAACCTCACAAAATCACTCCCTCACGTGTATCACTCAATATATGAACACTCAAGGGCAAGGCCTTAGTCTCTTAGAAACCACGGTGATCACAACTAGTATGTCCAAGTATTGGTTCGGAATGGAGTTAATGGGACTCTATGGATGGACGACTATTTTAAGTGCGCACTTGAGGCCAAAGAAAGTTCTACGACTCTTTTTTGAATTCTAATCTACTCTATGCATGAATGTCCTAATACGCTCAAGAGTTAATGTCAATAAAGTAGGACAATTACCTTAGAAACACTAACCAACAAGTACGGAAGCAACGAAAACACAAAAAACTACGAAACAAAAATTCCCGGACCCATCACAGGGTTGGGCGGTCCGTCGAGGTGGTTAGGCGCTTCGCCTGGCCACTTGATTAGTAGCCCAGGTAAGCGCTCCACCCAGAAGCTTGGGCGCTCCGCCCAGGGCTGTTTCGACAGATTCCAAGAATGGGTTTTTGGTATTTTTCACCTATTTTTTCGATCGATTCCAACCCGATACTCAAATAAAACGATACCCAATAGTGTATTCAACTATTCTAACCAATCCCCAATAGTTTTCAACGTCAAACAAACAACAACAAGCTTCGATTCAAGTTTGAAGCGTTTTCAAGAAATTTTCAAACTTTGGGATTTTGATTTTCAAAATTTTGATTCATAACACCAAATTGTGATATGAGTATACCGAAACAACAGGAATACAATGTAGAACTATCCCCGATACTTAGGGATTCAAGTCTAACCTGATCTATGAATCTTTTTGAAGTTTTTTTTTCAACTTTTCAATTTTTTTTCTTCCTTTCTTCAAGAATCAAGAACACAATAACAACAATCAAGAACATGAACGAGGATTCGTAAGAGCGAAACCTAGCCGTGCTCTGATACCAACTGGTAAGGGGTAGAATAGCGGAAGAAAATAACGATACAAGCCGAAGCAAGTAAAACATGAGATAACATGAAACATAGATTGGGAAGGCAAGAAATAAGAAGAAAGAAACGAATCAACTTACATACGTGGATTGAATTCAATGGGAGAACGAGAAACTTGAACCAAATCCCAGATTCATACTAGGATGAAATCCTCGGGTTCCCAAGTCGTAAGGGATACATGAGCTTCAAGCTCCATACACGAAGGCGAAGCCTCTCGATGTTCTTTCCTCTCAATTTTATGATCAAAACTCTCTAATGAAATGAAAAGCCTAAGGTTCCTATTTATAGTCTTTCCTAAGGCAATGTGAAATGACTAAAATGTCCGCAAAGTGGGTTAAGACATAAAAGGCCACACAGGGTCAAAATAAGAACTTCACATAAAAATCTAGCAACTTCAGCGTAAGGCGCTCCACCTGGAATCTGGGCGCTCCGCCTGGATGAGCTTCTGATCAAGACTGGCTTCAGACTTAGGCACTCTGCCTGGCCTTTAGGCGCTCCGCCTAGCTGTGCTCAGGCTTAGGCGCTCCGCCTGGCTGTGCTGTGCCCAAGCTTGGGCGCTCCTCCTAGGCCCTCCGCTTGGAGCTGCGCGCTCGGCCTGACTTAGCTAGGCGCTCCTTCTTCCATGGTGCTCCGATGCATGATCTTAAAGTCGCTTCCGGAGCCCTTGACTTGTATTTTTTGTGCTCTCGAGCTTGGCTCTTGAAGGTCGGTTCTTGGCTCGATTTGCCCCGCATCATTTTCAACCAATTTTCAATGAAAACTCATACGAAGTTCAATTCTTTTCAAGATTTACAAGCATAACAAGGTATGTTCAAGGTGCATTTTGAAGTTCATTTTGGTTATTTTCTTATTGACTCCCTTCTGCTGCCATTTTCTTCACTCAAGAACAAGTTTAACCAACATCACACACCCTAGGGTTCCAAGTTGATGAATTACATTGCTAAGAACAAACCCTAAAAACTAAAGAAATCATGAGAAACAACTTACTTACTAATCCCTACCCCCAACATGATAATTTACCCTACACCACACATAAAGTAATAAAATTAGAAACTTTGGGGTCGATTCTTATTGGATCTGAATAAAAAAGCAGAACGGGTTGAGCGAATAGCGGAGGATTTGGTGAAATTTGTGTGTGTGTGATTTGGAGTGATGTTTGTGATGGTGGTGTGTCGGAATAGTGATTTCCGGCTATGGGAGGTCGTGCTTTTTCCGGTTAGAGTGAAAAGATAAAAAGAAAAACTTACCTGGGGCCTTTTATAGTCGGGTAACCCGACCAGGCCCATGAAAGTTGCGGCTGACTTACCGGCTGGATTCCTTTCCACTCCGCAGAAAAAAATTTCTCTCTGCCTCTACCGGCGGCCCGCAATTGTGTTTGTAGGCTGCTTAATTGCTTCTGTATTTCACTCGGCTGTTCATTCCCACTGTTCAACTTCCTCCAAATTTTTCTTACTTTCCACTCCTTGCATTTTGCCTGCACTAACACCACTTCAACCAAGATCAAATGCAACTATCAAAGAACATCATGTGAAATTTTTACACTAACTACATTGCTAAACTAAAAATGCTAAAAGTAAAACTTGGGTTGCCTCGCAAGAAGCACTTGATTTAACGTCACGGTACGATGGTGTTACCTCATTCCATCAAGGGTCCAAGAGATAGATGCAAGCAACCTCTCTAGGTTTGGCTTCACATCCCAAGTAGTATTTCACCCTTTGGCCATTCACTCGGAAAGTTTTGAACTCCCCTTCTCTCGCAACTCGACCCATCTATATGCTGATGTTTCCACCACTTTGTAGGGTCCACTCCATTTGGACTTCAACTTCCCAGGAAATAGATGCAACCTTGAGTTGAATAACAATACCATATCTCCCTCCTTGAATGTACGGTTCCATATCTTTTTGTCATGAATAATCTTCATCTTCTCCTTGTAGAGCTTGGTATTTTCAGTAGCAAGAAATCTCATCTCCTAAAGTTCATGTAACTTCTCCACCCATGGTTTCGAAGCTTCTTCCCGATTTATGTTAAGTTTTTTCAATGCCCAAAGGGCTTTGTGTTCCAATTCCACGGGGAGGTGAAAAACCTTGCCAAAAACTAACCGGAACAGTGAAATCCCAATTGGAGTCTTGTATGCCGTGCGATATGCCCATAAGCCATCATCCAATTTTTTTGGACCAATCCGTCCGATTCACATTAACCAATTTGGTTAGAATTTTTTTGATCTCACGATTTGACACTTCCACTTGACCACTCATTTAGGGATGATAAGGTGTAGCTACATTGTGTCTCACCTTATATTTCTCCAAATAAGGAATTAAAGACCCGATTGTAAAAGTGGATTTCCCCATCACTTATGATAGTGCGAGGGGTGCCAAATCTTGTGAAAATACCTTTCTTGAGGAAGACGGTGACACTTCTAGCTTTATTGTTTGGTAAGGCCACTGCCTCAACCCATTTGGAAACATAGTCAACCGGCACAAGGATGTACTTCATACTATAAGAGCTTGGAAAAGGACCGATGAAATCGATCCCCCATACATCAAAGAGTTCAACTTCCACAATGGGGGTTTGAGGCAGTTCATGCCTTTTTGAGATTTCCCCTGTTCTTTGACATTGATTACAACTCTTTGTGTAGTCATAAGCATCTTGGTACAAAGTAGGCAAAAAAAAAAAAACCACATTTAAGTACCTTTTCCGCCGTTCTAACACCACCATGATATCCTCCATATGGAGCGGAATGACATCCTTCAAGAATAGCCCCTTGCTCGGCTTCGACAACACATTTTCTTATCATTCCATCGACACATATTTTGAAAAGAAAGGGTTCATCCAAAAAGTATTGTTGGGCATCTTTCATCAACTTCTTCTTTTGATTAAATGAGAAATCTTTTGGGATCTCTCCACATGCAACATAATTGGCTAAGTCCGCATACCAAGGGATTTCTTCCCAAGATACCGCCAATATCCTCTCATCGGGAAAAGAATCATTGATCTCAAGGGTTTCTTTTGGGCGACCCTTCTCCTCTAAACGGGACAAGTGGTCCGCCACATGATTCTCGATTCCCTTTCGATCAAGTACCTCAAGATCAAATTCTTAGAATAAGAGCACCAATCATATCAACCTTGCTTTTGAATCCTTGTTGGCCATCAAATATCGAATTGCGAAGTGATTGGTGTGCACAATGACCTTGGATCAAACCAAATAAGATCGAAATTTCTCAAAGGAAAATACGATGGCTAGAAACTCTTTTTCCGTCACCATATAGTTTAGTTGAGCCCCATTCATGGTCTTGCTAGCATAATAGATAGGATGATACATCTTCTCAACTCCTATGCCAAGCACGCCCCCCAATGCAACATTGCTAGCATCACACATAAGTTCAAATGGAAGATCATATCTTAGACTCATTATATTGATACGGTTGTTAATCTCATCTATACCTCTTCAAAGACTTTCAAACATGCCTCATCAAAGTCAAATTTGGCATCTTTCTCCAACAAAGTTTTATAAAGGATTCACAATCTTGGCGAAGTCTTTAATGAAGCGGCGATAAAAGCCCGCATGTCCCAGGAAGCTTCTCTTCTTTGACGGTTGTAGGAGGTGGAAGTTTGGAGATAACTTCAATTTTGGCATGATCCACTTCAATTCCTTTCTTGGACACGTTGTGCCCTAGGACTATTCCTTCTTGAAAAAGGAAGGGCATTTCCCCCAATTTAGCACAAGTTTTGTCTCTTCACACCTCTCTAAGATCTTCTCCAAGTTAGATAGACAATATTCAAAGGAATCACCGACTACTGAGAAATCATCCATGAACACTTCAAAAATGTTCTCCACCATGTCATGAAAAAGTGCAAGCATGCATCTTTGAAAGGTAGTCGGGACATTGCAAAGTCCAAAAGACATTTTGCGGAATGCAAAAGTGCCATATTGGCATGTGGAGGTTGTCTTATCTTGATCATTTGCTTCAATTGAGATTTGATTGTACCCCGAATATCCATCTAGGAAACAATAATAAGCACGGCCTGCCAAACGATCAAGCATTTGGTCAATGAAAGGTAGGGGAAAATGATCTTTTCTTGTTGCATTATTGAGCTTGCGATAGTCCATGCACACTCGCCAACTGGTCACGATTCGAGTTGATATAGCTTCACCTTTTTCATTGTGAACTACCGTCATCCCTCCCTTTTTGGGAACATATGAACGGGTGATACCCATTCAATATCGGAGAGTGGAACAATTACCCCCGCATCTAACCACTTTATGATCTCTTTCTTGAGAACTTCTTGCATTGGAGGATTCAATCTCCTTTGATGCTCCACCGTTGGTTTGCAGCCTTCTTCAAATAGAATCTTGGGAGTGCATACTCCCAGATCAATCCCTCTTATATCTGCAAGAGTCCACTTAATGGCTTTAATTCTCCTCTTCACCACTTCAACTAATTGGTCTTCTTGTTCTTTGGTTAAGTGGGAAGAAATGATTATCAAAAGAGGGGAGTTTTGACCTAAGAAGGTGTATCTTAAGTGGTTTGGAAGTACTTTGAGTTCAAGGATTAGAGGTTCCTCAATGGATGGTTTTGTGGGTGGAGTGGTTAGGTTTTCAAGGTCAAGGGAAAGCTTTTCGGGAACATAAGGTCTAGTGCCAAATCCTTCCAATGCTTTCACACACTCGACAACACTTGCTTCATTGTCAATGTTTATATTCGAAATCACCACGACCAATTCATCCGCTTGACTCACTAGGACACTCTCCTTTTCCAGAAGTGCATCAATAACTATATCCATATAGGAACAAGTAGCTTCCTCCTCCATAGATTGTTTCAATGATTTGCATATATGGCATACAACCTTCTATCCATTGAATCGGAAAGTAAGTTCTCCCTTCTCCACATCATATAGTGCTCTCCCGGTGGCTAGAAATGGATGCCTAAAAATGATGGGGACATCGAATTCCACCGGGCAATCAAGTATCACAAAATCCATTGGGAATATGAATTTCTCCACCTTTATGCGGTCGGCCATTTGCAAATTCATGGTTGTTGCTTTTGGAAATTCCTTAGTAGTCAAAGTCTTGTACACTGCATACGGCATCAAATCGATGCTTTCTCCAAGATCACATGGAGCTTTAGGGAAATGTGTCCCTCCAATTGTACATGGGACCGTGAAGGCTTCGGGGACCTCCATCTTTCTTGCCATGTGCTTTGAGATAATTGAGCTACATTGGTGAGTTACCTTGTTTGGCTCATAATCCTCATAAGTCTTTTTGGTCCAAGATATTTCACAAGTTTAGCAACATTTGGCATTTGGCTCTATGCATCAACTAAAGAGAGGTTGATAGATGTTGTTGCTATTTTATCCCAAATCTTCTTGGCTTGAGATGCTTGTCTTTGCTTGACACTCTTTTATGGGAATGGAAGTGGAATTTTAGGAATGGAGCTTGGACCAGGAAGGCTTTGTTTGGGTGGTGGACTTTTCTTTTGTTTGGCATTTTGAGTGGTAGTGACTTGGGGACTTGGTTCTTGAGGGATTGACTCATCATCAACTTCATGCCTTGGGATCTCCACATCCAGATCAGTTGCTTCACCTTGGTTCAACTGTTCCCCATTATTTTGCTCATTTTCTTTCACTTCTAGATCAATACCATCTTCCTTTGCTCACTGATGGGCTTTCTGATCCCCGTCTCAGCGTGATCGCGTAGTGATGGTCGCTATCGCGCTGAGCTTTAATTCATTTCCACGCGATCGCGGCTATGGTCGCGAGATGCGCAGATAAGCCTTCAATCCGTCTCTTGCGCGATCGCATCTATGGACGCGCAATCGCACAACTCTATATTTTCAATCCCCCGCGATCGCATCTGACCCTCGCAATCGCGTAGGTCTTCTCATTTTCCTTCTGCGATCTCGTCAGTGCACACGCGATCGCGATGAACCTTTTCAGTTCTAGAGGTAGTAAGAGTGCAAAACTGCCCTAGAACCTCCAATACTTGCCCAATTAGCTCCGGCTGTGTGAACATTGCCTGTAGCTGTTGCAACTCCCTAGCTTGGCTACTTATGAAGGGCTTGGATGAGCTTCGGGTTGCATCATTCTCCCTGTCTTGAGAAGAATCCGTCCACAGATTCACTTGATCTTTGACTTCGAAGAGAGACAAGTCACACACATTGAACGTGTTGTGTACTTGGTAATCACTTGGCAAGTCCACCTTGTACGCGTTTTCATTAAGGCGTTCAAGGATTTAGAAAGGTCCATCGCCTCTAGGCATCAATTTTCTCGTCCTCTTGTTTGGAAACCTGTCCTTACAGAAATGAACCCATACCCAATCATCGGGCTCAAAGATGATCTTCTTCCTTCCTTTGTTTGCCTTCTTGGCAACTTCTTGGTTTTTCTTCTCAAGTTGTTTCCTTACTTGCTCATGAAGTTGCTTCATCTCTTGAGCTCTCACCTTGGCATCTAAGCTTAAGACAACATCACTAGACAAAGGCGTAAGATCCAAGGGGGTAAGGGGATTAAAGCCATACACAACTTCAAAAGGTGTCATGCAAGTAGATGTGTGCATGGTCCTATTATAAGCAAATTCAATCAAAAGTAGATGTTCTTCCCAAGAAGCTAGTTTCCCCTTGACCATAGCTTTAAGCATGGCACCCAAGGTTCTATTAACAACCTTGGATTGACCATCGGTTTGGGGGTGGCAAGAAGTGGAGAACAACAACTTTATGCCAAGCCTCCCCCAAAGCTCCTTCCAAAAATGACTAAGGAACGTGGGATCCCTATCACTAACAATAGTTTTTGGGACCCCATGCAATTTAAGCAAATTGTCACCAAACAAGTTAGCTATGTGAGATGCATCATCAACCTTGTGACATGGAATAAAGTGAGCCATTTTAAAAAATCTATCAGCAACCACAAAAATGCTATCTTTGCCCCTTTTGGTCCTAGGAAATCCAAGGAAAAAATCACCTTAGGGAATGCCCACTTGTTGGGGATTTCCCAATGGTTGGGGAATGCCAAACATTCTATCACTAGTGCCTTCTTCGGCACCTTTTTGGACACTCGGGGTCCATTCTCTTCCAAGGCTCTCAAGCCTCGTACTTATGGCTTTCACCTCGGCCAAGAGAGTGGCCAAGATGCTTACCAGAACCTTAATGGTCTCGTCAACGTCTCCAGCCATGTACCTACAAAAATCAAAGACAAGAAAAGATTAGAGTAAAAGTCCTCACACGCTCCCTCACCTTTGAATGTCACTTTGGTACACTCAATTTATGGGTAGGATCACACGAGCTTGATTTCAAAGGCCTCCTCGTATTTGAACAACCTCATCAATAACCAAAAATTCACAAGAACCAAATACTCTTTGGGAAGAGTGGAATTGATGTGACTCGATGAACGCTAGGCTATATAAGTGAGCACTTGAAACAAAAATTAAACTACGAGGCTTCTTTGAGTTCTAATCTCCTCTAAGCACGATAAGTCCTAAAGTCTCAAAGAACTAGTACTAATCAAGTACGAATTCACTCTACAAGTACAATTTTCAAATTTTTGAATTATGTTGTTTTTCTTCTTTTCAAGAACAACAATAACAAGGATAAAAGATGCGATGAACAAGGAACGAGGGTTTTTAAGAACAACACCCGAGCCTTGCTCTGATACCAACTGATACGGGGTAAAATGCGGAAGCTAAAAGTAAAGATAAGAACGAGACGAGACTCGAACGATTACCTAAGTAACAACGAGGAACTTGTCTTGCTACACCTCAAGTGAATGTCAAGGAATCACCTACGTTATGCGACTATCCTCAAGAGGTACCCGACTCTTGCAAATAGAATGATCAAAGATGGATGAAGTTCAAATTAGATTCCACCAATTGAATTCAAGCTCTTACAAGGGTTCAAAGAGAGCATAGCTCATGTGTTCAATATTCAAGGTGATATAAAAATGAAGTAAATGACCTAGGGAGGTATTTATAGATCCTTCTCAACTAATTGTGAAATGACTAAAAAACCCTCAAACTAAGTTAAACAATATACGACACTTAGGGGAAAAATAGGAACTCCACACAAAAATCTAGCAAGCTTCAGCGTCTAGGCGGTCCGCCTGGCTTGAGGCGCTCCACCTGGCTGAGCTACTGACCAAGGCAGCCCTTGGTTGAGGCACTCTACCGCTTGGTCAGGCGCTCCGCCTGGTTGGCCTTGAGGTTGGGCACTCTGCATGGCTTCTAGGCGCACATCCTCGGCTTGGTAATGGTCTTGGGCGCTCCTCCTTGACTTGGGGCGCTCCTCCTTGTTCTTGGGCCGCTCCTCCTTCATGGCATCCATGGTTTGTGGCCTTCGACTCATCTCCAAAGCTCTTGCCCTTGCTCATCCTAGCTTGGCTCTTGATGGTTGTTGCTTAGGCTCGATTTGCCCCGCATCACCATATAAGAAGAATAATCCACCTTTGTCTTCATTCACAGCCGACATTATTTTATCATAAACACATCTTTGTTCAGCTATCAAGTTGTTTAATAGTTGTTGATGTTCCTCTAATAAAGAGCACGGATGATAGCACAACACAACTTTTCAAAATTCTTTCCAACTTTTTCAAACACCGGTTTTTCAGTTTATCATCTATTAGCTCACCTTCTGCAATAATATAAAGATATAAAAATTGGGTAACATTTGTGTAGAAAAAAATCACTTAATTATTCATAACATGTTTATTACTATGACTTTCAATTAGGTTAGTTGAGTTTGTTATGTCATTGGAATACACAAAGCTTATGAAAAGGATGAGTGTCCATCTAAAGAAAAGCACATCAAGTTTCGCCTGATGATGAAACTTTTGTGGATGTCTTAAGGTAATGCTATTTGCAGCTTCATATTTACTGATCAGAATACACGTAAATCGTGCTTCCCTATCTTATAAGTATTAAAATAATGAGCCCTTGTAAGTATGATAGAGAAGCTCGCTAAGTTACTTATCTCTAAAGCATATTGTTGGAAGTCATGAAAGCAGAAGAAAAGAATTTTCTAATCTTAGCAGAGAATCCAAGTCGAACACATACCTCTAATTTTATTAAAATTTTTAGTAATATATAAAGATTTTAACTGTTATCTTTCGTTCTCAACATGCTTAGAGAGGGATAGTGAACCTGGCATGTAACTCATATCAAAGTAACATGGGGCTTTTTGTTGCATGACCTCCCCCAAGTCTTCAATTAAAAAATGACCTCCAAGTTTTAAGAATTGGCTAGATAACCTCCTCTTTTTTAATCAGGATTAGGACTTAATTACACACAAAAAAATGCCTACACATCCCAAACCCCCCAAGTTCCAAATATTACACTTTGGCCTATTACCAATAAAAGAAAATTTTCTCCCCTTCCAAAATTTGCTGCGCTATTGCCCCCCCCCCCCCTCCCCTCCTCTCGTTCCAGCCACCTCCATTGCCCTCTTCTTCAGCTGAACCTCGTTTAAGGGCCCAAATCCAACCATTTTGATCCACAGCTGTTAGAAATCCAATTCCCATCTTCAGTTTGCTCTCATTTCTAAATTTATGGTTGTGGGAAGCTTTTAAAATTTCAATTTCAAAAGGTTCTAATACGTCTATCGTGGTGGGTGCAATTACTTCGAATTGAGTTGATATCAACTTTATTGTGTTATACGTAAGTGTTTTATTGAGCCGGTAAGCTGTTTTATCATATCCGCCATTGTTTTTGTTCCATTAGAACAACTATGCTTCAGTTCCATTAGAACTCTGTTTTTGTTCATCGACCTGTTTCAGTATATTATTGACTTATTCGTATATTAGTAAATAGAGCTGTTATGGGGTGCTATACAGTAGTGGGTGCTGATTACAATGGGCAATGGGTAGAGACGCCTAAGTGCTGGTATTGGCGTTCCAATACTAGTTTAACAGTACCTATTGCATTGAAATTGGAGGGTACATTTGACGAGTTGATTGACAGCGTCACTGAACGCGGACAATTAACTTGTGATCGTGGCGACGTATCCATTAGTTATATGCTTAGTGCTGCGCCTACTAGGGGAAAATAGATCCTTCGTTCATTAGGAATGACAGTGATCTGATCATATACCTCCTAGATGTAGATGGTAATGGTAGTAGGCCTATTCTTTATATTTCACGGGTCGAGAGGTCCGCCGCAGCTTCAAATATTGTTGCGGCATCTTCCATAGCAGCTGATGATCAAATGGTTGAGTCCAGCAATATTATTGGAGATGGTACTGGCAAATCACTCTTGTACAAGAATTATGAGAAGGCTACGAGCCATCTTCGTAGTGCCTTCGTGGGAGATAAAAGAACCTGTACATGTAAGAAATTTATCAAAAGGGGCAGGAAAAGAGTTCAGCACATTCCATCTATCGATGTATCATTTACGTCCAAGAAGAGAAGGAATAAATGTTCAAATTGTAAGCGACCCGACCAAAAAAAACAACTTGCCCTCTGGCTCAAAATAGACAGTGATTTATTATTTATTGCTTTTTCTCTTATGAGTGTAATAATTTATTTTTATGAACATTTTTAATAACTTTGTGAACTGAATAACTTCTGTATCTTTGCAAAATTAGCTAGTATTTAGTCTTCTTGTTTATTAGAATTAGATATGTTGATAATAGACCCTTTTTTGCTGCGGTTGATAATATTATCTCTCAATTTTAACAAGTTGACAAAAAAATTTAACTAGCTTTAGTGATATTTGTAGTAATTACTGTTGGTTGTAGACTTTTTGAACATAGACCAACTCAGCATAGACTGATGACATCATTTCCAACAGTTAGCTTGCTGGTGGATTGTGTGGTTGATAATCGGCCAGTTTAAACGCGTGTCAGGTTCTTTAAAGGGTGCACTGCCCAATAACTATCCTATCTGATACAATGGCTCCAGTAACTCCTGTCTTTTGACCTTCCTCCCCTATAGAGTATAAATAGGGCCATCATTTCCCAATTTTTTATACCCTTCAACAAGTTAGTTCTGTAAGGAAATTGCAATGATATTCCAAAAGATTTACCAAATGTCCTTCATGCAATGTATTATAACACAAGTGGCTATTTGCATGAAGAATAATTTACAAGTGTCATTGTGCATGTATGGCAATAGACAAGTGTCTCGTGCATGAAACCATTTTGAGAAGTGTCAAAAATCCCTTGACAACACTTGTCATCCATGCAAAGGATGCTCCCATGCAAACTTCCCTATAAATAGAGGCCATTCTCAGAAATCAAAAATCACTCCACTGCCGCTCAAACTTCTCTCTGTTTAGCCAGTATATTCAGCCATTTTTCACCATTAGCCACTGTTAGCCACTATCTTACTATTTAGCCACAAATATTAGCCTAACCCTTTTTCCTTTGGCCACCTCCACCTTAGACTTGCTGGGTACATTATATAATTTTGTTGATTCCTGTTCCCTCTAAATTTAAATAGAGGAAGGCTTGTTTTATCCTGGAGAAACATTTCAAATTGCTGAAATAGTTTCTTAGGACAGTGCCCAGCACGACTCAAAGCATCGTACTATTTTGAGATATTAACTATATCCTTTTACTTGTTTTATATTCAACAATATTTTCGTCATACATTATTATTGTTATCATTATTATTATTGTTATTATTTTTCCCCGCTGTTTCCCTACAATCTAAGAAACTATGGCAAGCAACACTGGCGAAATTATTGTTGATGTTGCCAATAGAGGTGCTGCCTCTAATGCTCCAAGTCCAGTCGTTCCTCTATATGTGCGGAACCATAATAGCGATAATATGAGGTATGTTAATAAGTCTCGAGGTTACAAACCCGATATCCCCAATTTTAAGAAATTGAAAGGCTATAATTTTAATTGTGATAGAACAGGTTATTATGTCCGAAAAAATATAAAAATGACAAGAAATGACAAAGAAAATAGAAATCCTCCCAAAGCTAATTTAGCTAAAGGAGACGAAATTATTGCGGCTGTCATTTCTCAAGTGAACATTGTAGGCACTTTGAAAAAATGGGTGGTAGACTCTGGGGCTACTCGGCACATTTGTGCAAATCGAGAAGCATTTACCTCTTATACAAATATAGGAGATGATAATGAAGTAGTCTACCTTGCAGACTCAGGAACTGCTAAAGTCCTGGGTAAGGGTAAAGTACTCCTAAAACTAACTTCAGGAAAAACTTTATCCCTTGTGGATGCGCTACATGTTCCTGATATAAGGACAAATCTGATTTCTATAGCCTTGTTATTAAAAGCTGGGGTTAAAGTGACATTTGAATCTGATAAGATTCTAATGACCAAAAATAATATTTTGGTTGGAAAGGGCTATTGTAACCAAGGACTCTTTGAACTTAATGTTTCTAACGTTACATATGAAAATGCACCTGCTTCTGCTTATGTGGTTGACTCTATTTCCTTGTGGCATGCTAGGCTAGGACATGTTAATGTGTCATACATACAGAAAATGCATGCAATGGGTTTAATATCTGGTTTAGACTCAAATAAGATTGATAAATGTGAAATATGTGCTGAAGCTAAAATTACTAGGAAATCTTGCTTCCCTGTTAATCGAGAAACTGAATTACTGTCCTTGATTCACACTAATTTAGGTGATTTAAAACAAACTATGACTAGAGGTGGTAAAAGGTATTATGTGACTTTCATTGATGATTTTTCTAGATATACTAAGTTGTACTTGCTTAGAAATAAATATGACGCATTTGATGCTTTTATTTCTTATAATACTGAGGTCGAAAATCAACTTAGTAGGAAAATAAAGAAAATTAGATCTGATAGAGGAGGAGAATATTTAGCCTTAAATGATTTTTGTGAAAAGGAAGGTATTATACATGAAGTAACTCCTCCATATTCACCCGAATCTAATGGAGTAGTTGAAAGGAAAAATAGAACATTGAAAGAAATGATGAACTCCATGATAGTTAGTGCTAATGCACCTGATAATTTATGGAGGGTAGCAATTTTATCTGCATGTCACTTACAAAATAGAATACCTCATAAAAGAACTGGCAAAACTCCCTATGAATTGTGGAAAGGTTATAGACCTAATTTGAATATTTAAAAGTGTGGGGGTGCTTGCCAAAGTTCTGTTGCCTGAACCTAAAAAGAGAAAGATAGGCTCTAAAACTGCTGATTGCATGTTAATTGGATATGCTGAACATAGTGTTGCATATAGATTTCTTGTTTTGAAAAGTGATGTGCTTGATTGCAACACCATTATTGAGACAAAGAACACTGAGTTCTTTGAACACATTTTTCCACTGTCTGATAAAATTTCTCATGCGCCTGTTGAAAGAAATAAAGAGACTACCTCCGCTGAGGAACTGAGAAGGAGCAAAAGGCCTAGAAAAGACTATTTTTCTTATGGAAATGATTTTCAAACTTTTATTGTGAATAATGAACCATTGAATTATTTTGAAGCTATTTCTTCTTCCAAAGCTGAATTTTGGAAAGAGGCAATTAAAGCTGAACTTGATTCTATTTTTAAAAATAAAACTTGGGTTTTAACTGATTTACCTCCTGGTGCAAAACCTATAGGTTGTAAATGGATTTTCAAAAAGAAATTTAATCCTGATGGCTCTATAGAAAAATATAAAGCTCGTTTAGTAGCAAAAGGATTTTTGCAAAAACAAAATATTGACTATTTTGATATATTCACACCAGTGACTCGAATTTCTTCTATTCGACTTTTAATTGCTTTAGCCTCAGTTTATAAACATTTTATTCATCAAATGGATGTCAAAACCGCGTTTTTAAATGGTGATTTAGAAGAAGAAATTTATATGGTTCAGCCTGAGGGATGTATTGTTCCTGGGCAAGAAAATAAAGTTTGTAAACTAATTAAATCTCTTTATGGCCTAAAGCAAGCTCCTAAACAGTGGCATGAGAAATTCGACCAAGTCTTAATGAGAGACGGGTTTTCTAATGTTGAGGTGGATAAATGTGTTCATACTAAAATACTAAATGGCGATTTTGTGATAATATGTTTATATGTTGATGACATGCTTATATTTGGTACAAGTTTAAATATTGTGCAGAGTACCAAACTGTTTTTATCATCTAACTTTGATATGAAAGATCTGGGTAATGTGAGTATGATATTGGGAGTTAAAGTCATAAGAAGTGATGATGGTATTGTGTTGTCACAAGAACACTATGTTGAGAGACTTCTTAAGAAGTTTGATTGTTTTGACGTGACACCTGTGGCCACTCCTTATGACGCTAGCTCTCAATTGAAAAAGAATAAAGGAGACCCAGTTGCTCAGTCTAAATATGCTCATTATTGGGAGTCTGATGCATTTAATGAATTTTACAAGGCCTGATATATCCTATGATGTGTGTAGACTGAGTAGATATACTCATAATCCCAATCAAGAGCATTGGTCTGCATTAGTAAGACTGATGAAATATTTGAGAGGAACCATGAATTACGGTATCCTGTATAGTGGATTTCCCGCTGTATTAGAAGGATACAGTGATGCTAACTGGATCTCTGATTCAGATGTGACAAAATCCACTAGTGGCTATGTGTTCACTCTTGGTGGTGGTGCAATAGCTTGGAGATCAGCCAAGCAAACTATAATTGCTAAATCTACTATGGAATCAGAGTTTATAGCTCTGGAGTTGGCTGGTTCTGAGGCTGAGTGGCTAAGAAACTTCTTAGCCGATATCCCTTTAACAAAGGATGTGTTGCCTCCCGTGTCTATCCATTATGATAGTAAAGCGGCAATTGATGTTGCCAAGAGAAAATCTTATAATGGAAAACGCAGACACATGCGTCTGAGACACAAAGTTGTCAAGCAGCTGCTGAGAGATGGAATAATTTCCATTGATTATGTGAAGTCAGAAGTGAATTTGGCCGATCCTCTGACTAAACCTTTGAGAAGAAACTTGATTCTTCAAACCTCAAAAGAGATGGGGTTAAGGCTAACATTATTGTCAATAGAGATGGTAACCCAACCTATATGATTGGAGATCCCATGAAGTAGGTTCATGGGTAATAACAAGTCGATATTGACTCTGAAGTACTGAAATGAGTGTGCTTAACTGCTATTAATTGGAGGGTTGAGTTATAACTCTTAATGAATTCATAGTCCTTATGGATGGTGTATTTAAAGTAGTGTACCCTTGATGAATTCACCTATATGAGAGTGGAGTGGAGCCGGTCCCATGAGATTCTAGCCAAGTCTCTAGAGCTCTCGAGAATAACCAGGCACGCGCATGGCCTATTCGAGCATAACACGCGTTGAACAACAAAATTGTGGGTCAAAATGTGACTGGTAAGGCCTCTGGCTTACAACAAGAATTTATTGGTTCATAGAAATATTATATTTCACCAATAATTCTGTGAGTCAAGTTTTATCGGTCTAAGTTTGGTTCATAGTCCAAAAGACACCAAACCCACTGCATTTGGACCGTGTATTCCAGCAAGTCTTACTCTCCATACTTACCCCCATTATTCTGTACCTCTTGATTTTTCAGATCTTTTGAAATATGTGGGGGACTGTAAGGAAATTGCAATGATATTCCAAAAGATTTACCAAATGTCCTTCATGCAATGTATTATAACACAAGTGGCTATTTGCATGAAGAATAATTTACAAGTGTCATTGTGCATGTATGGCAATAGACAAGTGTCTCGTGCATGAAACCATTTTGAGAAGTGTCAAAAATCCCTTGACAACACTTGTCATCCATGCAAAGAATGCTCCCATGCAAACTTCCCTATAAATAGAGGCCATTCTCAGAAATCAAAAATCACTCCACTGCCGCTCAACCTTCTCTCTGTTTAGCCAGTATATTCAGCCATTTTTCACCATTAGCCACTGTTAGCCACTATCTTACTATTTAGCCACAAATATTAGCCTAACCCTTTTTCCTTTGGCCACCTCCACCTTAGACTTGCTGGGTACATTATATAATTTTATTGATTCCTGTTCCCTCTAAATTTAAATAGAGGAAGGCTTGTTTTATCCTGGGGAAACATTTCAAATTGCTGAAATAGTTTCTTAGGACAGTGCCCAGCACGACTCAAAGCATCGTACTATTTTGAGATATTAACTATATCCTTTTACTTGTTTTATATTCAACAATATTTTCATCATACATTATTATTGTTATCATTATTATTATTGTTATTATTTTCCCCGCTGTTTCCTTACAAGTTCATCTACCCCTATTTTTTACACCTCTTTGATCTCCTCCCAAGCCTCTTAAAACATGCCAGAAGATGCAAGGGATGCAAGTAATGACCATGTCTGGCCGCATGGAATGTACATCATTACAAGGAACCATCAATTCTTCACTCTTACTGTGAATAGTTATTCATGTATAAATGATGATCTAGTAAGTTTCGTACCTCGTTCTTTATTATTTGGATTTGACTAAATAATGATCTAGTAGTTATTTAATTTTTAACATATTAAACGCTCTAGTCTTTGATTATAGATTTTTCCATGGAACATAGCATATCTTTTACCCGACTACATGATACAAGTTGTTATCTACAGCAGTGATGTTAGATACTTCATGGAATTCTGTGTGACACCAAGTCGTAAAACGCTTCAGCGAGGTTGGTTAAGGTTTATTAATGATCGTCATATCACTCAAGGCCAAGTTCTCCACTTTCAAATAATGCACCAACATCCTGAATATGGTCTTTGTTTTCGTGTGCATATGTTGCCACGAATAAGAGGACCTCTTTAACCGTTTAGTAAATTTCGCTCTTTTTTTATTAATATATTTATTAAAAATATTATCAATAGAAATGGGTGATATTTTGTCGGCGTATTAATTTTGGTGTTCCTACTGTTAAGTTTGTTATAAGTTATTATTTTTAGACGAAGTAAACAGTATTTGACGATCTTCCAATTTACCTTTAGTTACTGTCTTATTGTTCATATACTTAGCAAAGTTGATAATAAACTCTTGCTGCATAAGAAATTGCTATTTGTTGGTCATGTATGTGTAGTTGACAATCGATCTTCCGTTGGTGACACTATACTTTAAATAGGTTTTATTCATCTGTAGTTGAAAACTTTTTGCTGGAGTAGGAATAAAATACTGTGTAAACTACTATATATGGTTTTCACTAAATAAATGTTGGATTTAAACTAAATTGAATGTTTGTTGTTCAAGTTGGCTATTCGATCATATACTAAAATCACATAGACTAAAGACAAATACATATTCAAATAATAATAATTAGTTGCCGTATTTTAATAGACAACAAACTTAATGAGTAAGCTAAGTATATTGACAGGTAGATAATAGGTGACTGGGAAACGTGTCATATTAAAAGGAGTGCATTTCCCAAGCTTGTCATGTCCCGTCGGATTTAATGGTGTGGGAAAAGTCTCACTGGGAAATGGATTTAATCATGACTGATTAGACGAGACCCCTGTTACCCCCCCCCCCCCCAATCTGTTTCACCTTCTTCTTCTTTTTCTATAAATATGACCATTGTTTACACTTTCTTTCACATAATTTCAACTGTAAAATCTCAACTTTTTGTAAGCCTTTTTCCTGCACAACAATGTCTTCTTCCTAAGATGCACTGTTAATCCGTCAAACTCTAGACATCCTCATACGAAGAATTAACGAGGACAAGCAGCGCCAGGAGATGAACATTCGGCGCATTGCACGTATTCTTCATGCAATGTGTCGCCGCGTCGGTATCAACCCCGACGGCCTTATCACCCCTCCCCCCCAAAGTTCCCCTTAATTTGTATTTTTTTTAAGCCTGTGAAATGTTTTAAGTTAGTTTAAGTATGTTCGATGTTTTAAGTTGGTTTAAGTACATATGCATTTTGTTTTTTGTTATTTTGTAAAGAGGTGTCTGATTAAAGAAAGCTCTTTAATATGTAATTATTAAAAAAATGTGAATGGAATTGGGGAATTTTGCTGTCGGCGTACTAATTTTGGTGTTGCTATTGAATTAATACTTGTTTCTGCTTTGTTTTCATCGAAGTAGATGATTGGATCTGTTCAACCTAATAATAGACCAAATGAAGTTGATAAATGACTTAACATGGAGACCAGGAAAATTTATAACATGGATCTGATGAACTTGATAGTAAACGAATTCAAGTTTATGAACAACTAACATAAAATCATGGAAAAGGGTTGGTGGTTTTTAAAATGTCTGTACTGAGATAGAAATTTCTGCGTATAAACTCACGTCAAGTATACAAACAACCAAAATAAATATTCAACGTGGCATATTTCATAACATATACTAATATGGTACACTTTCTAAAATTAATATTTCCATAAAAGTTGATGATCAACTATTTAGGATTGACAATCATCAACTTTTAAACTTGATTTAATATGACTGAGACAACACATTTTTAATGAAATAATTATAGCATCATATTCATCTCTAGAATCATCCGGATTGTAGTTTGGGTTATAGGGTTAGGGTAGACCATTTAGGCATTTACAAACTAGTTTAACTGGAAGATACGCATCAACCTAAGTTCGATCTATTATACACTTATTGAAAAGCTGAGCGTTGAAGTTCTACCGTCCAGGATATTATCACGCACGTGTTTGGAATTTAGGGATTGATGTTTGGGGTTTAGGGTCTAGGGTCCACGCGCTTGGGGTTTGGGGTTTGGGCTCTAGGGTATAAGTATATTATTTTGGTTTGTGGGTATATTATCAACGATCCGAAATTACACTGTGTTTGATTGTCAACGTTGCGTGGTTGATAATATACGCTCATGATTTTGCTTAAAAAAATATAAAATTCCTATGTTAAACACTAGTAAGGGGTAATTTTGTAATCTACGAACTAGGTAACCACTCACGTGACAACTTTGTTGTATAATGTACCTTAATGATGGTCAATAACATTGATAAGGACTACATCAGATAACAAACATAACATAATGTATACTAATGTTAAGGTTCTGTGAAAGCAAGACATCTTTCTCTAAGCATGGAAGAAGATCACATTGCTTGAGAAGAAGATTATGATCATCTATCACTCACATACATGATCATAATCTTCTTCCCAAGCAATGTGATCTTCTTCCTTGCTTAGAGAAAGATGTATTGCTCTCACAGCCTTAACATTAGTATACATTATGTTATGTTTGTTATCTGACGTAGTCCTTATCAATGCTATTGACCATCATTAAGGTACATTATGCAACAAAGTTGTCACGTGAGTGGTTTTCTAGTTCGTAGATTAAAAAATTACCCCTTACTAGTATTTAACATAGGAATTTTATATTTTTTTAAATAAAATCATGAGCGTATATTATCAACCACGCAACATTGACAATCGAACACAGTGTAATTTTGGATCATTGATAATATACCTATAAGCCAAAATGATGTACTTATACCCTAGAGCCCAAACCCCAAACCCCAAGCGCGGGACCCTAGACCCAAACCCCAAACATCAATCCCTAAATGTCAAACACGCGTGTGATAATATCCTGAACGGTAGAACTTCAACGCTCAGCTTTTCAATAAGTGTATAATAGACCGAACTTAGGTTGAGGGGTATCTTCCAGTTAAGTTTGTTAATGTGATAGCAATTTTCTCTAGTAATTTACTAATTTAGTTATTTTATTGGTTTGATTACTGTTAACCATCATAACTTTCCATGTGTTTCCACAATTTATCTAATAGACTATACTTGGTAGACAATCAAAATTACAAGAGACTTTAACACGGATAATAACAATAGCAATAGACCGCACCGGTGGATAATCAAAACACAGCTGAAACTAATATATATTACCAACTGAAGCAACATTACATAAGTAAAAAGTCTGGACTATTAAAACATATAAACAACAAAAACCAGACCATTCAAACATAAACAACAACAATAAAAAACGACAACTAAAACATAAACAACAAGTAAAAAACGACTAGTTATGTTCATTGGATGAACTTGGTGGGGATTCTTCAACCATATCTAATGGTCCATCTGGTGAAGCGGTGCATTTGATGAACCTGGTGGGGATGGTGAATTTGGTGGGGATGCATCTGGTGAACCTGGTAGACTTGCATCTTCCTCTATGACGTTTGCCTCTGGCGCTGGTGGTGCTCCAATTGCATCAAGTCTTGCATTTATCGCTCGGACCTGATCCTCCCTTGCCTGCGCCTCTGCCCATACTCTGTTTTCAAGCCTCTTCAAATACTCCCACAGATTAGTAATCTCTGATTGCAGAATGGCTAACTCCCAGTAGATATCACGCTTCTTGGATGGTCCGGCCATTTTGGAATGTTCTTTTGATAGTTTAAATTTTTTTTTTTAAAAAAAAAAAAACTTTTTGTATTGAAAATGGAGTGGAAAAAGCACACAATGTTGAGAGGTTTATATAGAAATAATGTTGAAGAGTTGCAAAGGTTAGTGAAGAGACACAAATTAAATGCAATGGTCACTTCTTAATTAATGATTACAAAGCAAATGGGCACCTTTAATCAAGTCTTTTAGTTTCAAACAAAGAAAAACGGCTCTAACTTGACAAGAATTGCTTTGGGCAGTGCATTACCAACTGCTCTGCCACACTTCACGACACCTATTATCTACCGCACAATCTACTTTGCGTATTAGCTAAGATACACGTCTATTAATATACGTCATCTATTTTTCAATTGGTTGAAATATTGTTTTATCTTTAGTCTATGCACATTTGGTCTATGCTCGAAAAGCTTCCAACTTATACCAAAATATTTTCGATAGTACAAGTATAAATCCAGCAGCTGTCTACTGTCGACCATGTAAAGTAGTTTATAGTTTTATTCCTAGTTGTCCAAAAAAATAGAATTGCCACTACAAATATTTATTTTCGTATCGATTATCAACCTAATTCAGTATGCATTCAACAGCTATAGTTCACAATTTAATAAATTATCTAGTTATCAACGATCATTCCTGTGCAAGATTATTTTAAACAGTAGCAAAATGCATTGTCAACTCTTTTAACACCCGAACAGATTTAAATAAAATTCCTCATCTACAATTGTTTAACACTCAAATAAGATTTAAAAAATAATCATCAACAACAATTGTTTAATACTCAAACAAGATTTAAAAAATAATCGTCAACTACAATTGTTTAACATTCAAACAAGATTACAATACATATATTACAACAAACTTTTAAAGATTGACAAATCAAACTTTGTTCTCATCTTTTTTAATACACTCTTTGTCATGATTCTCCAATACACCCTATATAATATTTCGGGATCTTGACCAACTTCTCCATTCAAGTTCAATTCTGATTCGACATGGGCAGTTTATTATCACTCACATTGCTCCCCATTTTTCATCAGCAGTTTATTATCACTCACATTGGTGGCATCAACAGCATTAGCATTGGTATCAGTTGCATTGGCATTGGCAATGGCATCGACATCAACTACCTTGTCATCAACTGCATTGGCATTGGTGGTATTGGCATCAACTGCATTGGCACTGGCATCAACTGCATTGACACTGGCATTGTTGGCATTGGCATCAACTACATTGACATTGTTGGCATTGGCATCAACTGCATTGGAATTGGCATCAACTGCATTGGCATTGGTGGCACTGACACTGGTGGCACTGACAGTAGTAAGCACTTCATCAAATCTACGCTTCTTTCTCAGGAATGTAGTTGTCTTTCCAGCGGCACCACGGTCCATTGCCTTCCTCTTCCTATGCCTCATCAACCACGCAGCAGGGCGGCACAAGCATTTGCATATTGTCCTCTTTGGTTGTTCCGCTAGCATCTTAGCAACATCAACCAATTTGTGCTCCATTGCTGTCAGCCTATCGAGTACAACATACAAAAAAGGACTTGCAACACTGACACCACCACTTGAAAGACCTACACCTTCACCAAAAATTCTTCTACGATTTCCACTAACATCTTCATCGCCTCTTGTATCTTCTTCACTATCTTCATCCATATCACCTTCACCAGCAGGATAAACAGCAGTCTTTTTTATTGCAGTGGCCCCCTCAAGTCCAGCCCTAAGGGCATCCACCGACCCATCCTTAATTTTATCTGCATAGGGCACATATGAATCCTCCCACCTCGATCTTACTTCTTGATCAGTAGGGAATAGGTAAGGGCGCACGATCTGGATAGAAGCCGAGCAAATTAGTTTCTTAGTTTGAATAAAAATATTAAATGACATGAAAATAGCGCAACGTTACCTTAATTTTATTTTCTCCTTCCAAAAATGGATCGAAGGATTTAGGCACCCTTTTACGTACCATTTAAGTATCTGAGGGCATGGCATAGGAGACTGATCTGTCAGTGCAGCTCTCCTTCCAATAGCAGGAAATGCTTCATTGACCCAGGCCTAAGATAAAAGATTTAATAGGACTACGAAAAATGAAAACTTCACAATCAACTTACTATTGGTTTATTGTAGACTTACCAAAAATGCCCAGGGGAAACCAAAAAGAGCATATCCAGGCAGTTTTCCTTTCTCAATAAAGGTTTTATAATGCTTGGCCATGTCAAGCTTGGGCTTCAAATATTCAATCGTAAGCTCGAAGCACAACCTGCCCCATGGATACTTGGAGAAGAACTCCAGATCATCAACCATACAAACCCATTCCTTCTCAACAGACTTTGAAGTATCATTTGCCATCAACATCATGTGGAGAAACCACAAAAGGAAAATCTTCAACTGTTCCTCTTTGTCAAATCTTCTGCTAGTTTTCAACAACCTCCACAGCCTCGACGATGTCACTTTAACATTCGCCTCACTGGATGCTTTCCAAGTTACTTTTTAATAAAATTCCTTGCCTTTCTTTACAACCTTATTCTTTGCTTTATCGTTGGGTTTTTTCCACACGCCAAACCAGTCATTAGAGCAAACTCCCAAAGCCCAAAACAAGCTGGCTTCCCATCAACCAAGAACCAAACCTCCCAACGCTTTTTATCCTTTATTTTATGAAGAAGTAGGGTGTGGACCATATGTCCATTGAATTGCCAAAATTTGGACATTTCAAGAAACTTCCCAAATACAGTCTCCTTAAATTTCTTTTCTAATTTTAAGGTTTTCAACAACTTTTTAAATAAATACAATTTTTTAATGGTAGATCGAATAGATATCTTTGCCGGAAATGATAGAATTTCATCAAGCCAAATTTTAAATCGATACCTTTGAACGTTAATTTCCTTTATGCATCGAGGAACTGATAAACGGTCCAACTCACACTCAGGCTCCCTTGCTTCATCCCCTTCTTGATCAGTTTCTTCATCAATTTCTTCTTCAATTGCTTCTTCTTCTTCACCACTTTCTTCACCACTTTCATCTTCTCCTGATTTCTCTCTATTTCCTTCATCATGAGCAGCAAAACTTTGTCCATCATCACCACCACTATCATCCATGCTTTCCTTATATTTCCCTGCATCGGAGAGTTCATCCGCTTGAAAAGCGTCGATTTCAGCCAAAAGATCCTCAGTTTGGGGTTTCACTTGGGCCTCTTCCACCACAATATCTTTTACAGAGTGATCCTTTATGTTCTTTTGAATCTGGGGTTTTTTTACACCAACTTCAGCATCCATTAAACAAGTTTCAACGAGTGGAGATTCATTGTCATCCACTGCTGGATTATTAGCACTTACAGGAACTCCACCACTTGTGGGTTGATTGTCATATGCTTTTGGATGTTTATCAAGTTCAGCAACTTCAGTTTCATCTCCTCCACCACTTAGAGGTTGATTGTCACCTTCGGCTGAATATTTATCCAATTCAGCAATATCAGTTTCAGGAATTTGTTTAACACTGTCATCTTCTTCAGATTGCTTACTAGCCTCTTTCGTTTTAGATTTACCGCTTCGAGCAGTCGTACTGATATGATTCAGCCCTACTTTACCTACATACAGAAGCACAAGACATAAAGTAAACAATAATATAAAATAAAATAAAAAAGGAAAAATTAGAAAGAACAATAAACAAAAAATCAAAATTTCTTCAAAAAATACCATTGACGTTTCTTAATAAGTTCTAAGACTTTTATGAGAACCAGAACAAAAATGCAACGATATTAAGGTTGCTCACCTGCAGAAATCGAATTTCTTGAAATTCTTCAATAACTACTTCAAATCTTCGAAATAATTGTTAAATAGCTGGATGAGAGACAAAAATCTTTTAGGAGAACTTATGAAGGGACAGAAATCGGTTCGAAAAATTGGAAGAGGTGCGAGCAACAAGAACCCTTTTCTGATTATCCATTTTTGTATTTTTGACCCGCTAAAATGACCCGGTTTGGCTAAGTTTATATACTTTTCTGTAATATGCACTTTCACCCACAAGTTTCTCTATTTCTAATCAGCCTCCGACACCACTTAAGCACACTTAATATTTTTTCCACATAAAAATAAGTCAAAAAAAAAAAGAGGAGGTCATTTAGTTAGACAAGTTTTTTCGGAGGTCTTTTAGTTAAATCTTGTCAAGTAACATCTACTGAAAGGCTTCTGATGTTGGACTTAGAAGCATGGGCAATTACCTGACCAGCTATGGTAGGGATTACAGACATTCACCATCTCAAATTGTTTCAATGAGCATGCCACGTAAAACAGAATAAATATGATACAGTTACTTCTTGTATATGCACTTCGGTTGAAAGATATGGCATATCAATGTCTACTTCCCTTTCTACCGTAGGTTTCAAGCAACCTTCACAAATTTGGTCTATGATCATGTGATAAAGGTATACAATATAGGTTTTGTAATGGTATTCTGATGTCAGTAGAATGTAAACTTTTTAACTTCCTTTCAACATTTAGCTTTCATGGTCTCTGAACCGCTGGTGAAGATTAGTATATTTTTGTCCTTGGTAATAAATCTACCTAATTGCAAGTAAAGAACTATTTTATTTTAACCTTGAGACTATCAGGTAGGTTAGCTAATTTTGTCATTTAATTGGACAATACAAAGCTTATGAACAGGATGCAATGTCCGACTGAAGTAAAGCACAACAAGTTTCACCTGATGATGATAATGGCACCAAAGTGATAATTTATTAGTTAAGTTTGGTGCTAACCGTGTGATATTACCCAGCGATACCACCACTGGCACGCGAATATTATTATGTCATTGTCTTTTTAAATCATACTTCAAACTGTACGTTTTCTACCATTATCAACTTAATATTTCCGCCGTTTATTTTTCTTCGTTGATTTAGCGGAATCTTGTGTCTATTGTTATCCCATTAAGTTGTTCAATATTGTTTTCATTATCATCATAATCTTATTATTATTATTATTATTATTATTATTATTATTATTATTATTATTATTACATAAATGAAGACACGTCATATTCATCTGTTCTGATTGAATAAGAAATAAGTTTTGGTTTACTTCTCTTAATTTTCTGTCGGGTCATGTTGATATCATTGCACCGTACTTGCTACTACGTGTGATATTGAAGGATTCATACACTTTCCTTTTCTTAAGATTTCACTAATGAATATATAAAGTTTCGAGTTTATATTATGCTAATGGAGAAAGAGAATTGGTGGTGAATGGTAATAGAACTTGCAACAACATGCACCATGAATAGTAATTTATATCCTAACAGCCACAATAAAATCATATATTAACAAATCATGTCATAACGTGAAAGTAGAAGGTTGTTTAAGTACCTTGATTATCCAACACTGTTCTTTCTTCACGGATGATATCTTTCGATAATAATTCTCATGTTGCTTGTTAAACCTTTTCTAGTTGTGACTCAAATTGGAAAATAGGAGCATAGCGAATAATTGTCGAAGATATGATGGAATTCCCCAACTACTTGCCTATTTTATGGCATCAACATATTCGTTGTCATTATCCAATTAACAAGTGCATAACACACATTTTTAAAAGTGGATGGACATAATTGTCAACTGTTCTAAGATCCTTCGGACAGGTGGGCCTTTCACGACAGTCAGTAGTAGCCTTCCTTATGCACGCTTAAGAGGAAATTTTTTCACATAATTGTTTCTTTTCTTCCATTTCTTCAATTTTTGTTTTCATACAAACTTAAGAGGAAATTTTGCATAAGTCAATTCTCTTGCTTCAGGATAACCTTTATTAGCTTCAAACAAACTTAAAAACATTGATTCCTTTATAGTTGGTCTACTGGCAACATCATCAACAGGGTTATCATCAAAGAATATGATACGTTGTTCAATTTCAAGATGAAAGGATAGTCTCTCCACAGAAGGCTCACTATGATGAATTGGAATTCTGAATATTCTCAAAGCAACTTCACAAGGTGATAAATATCGACAATCATAATGCATGTTGATTTCATCAACATTTGATAAACCTTCCTTATGCACGCTTTATGAAAATGAAGCGGTGACACAACATGTCCTTTATTAACATAGTTAAATAAGTATTTAATGGATCGTGATTGATTGTACCATTCGACATTAATATAAGCTCCATACTTTAATAATAAGAATCGATTGTGCGGCACCACATACCTGTTATCTAAGTAAGTACAATTCTTGCGGATAGTTTTGTTGTTGTCCCTTCTTCTATAAACAAGATAACCATCTTCATCGACTGTAATGGAATCAACAAATTTTTTTGGAAAGTGCTTTGAACATCTCCCATTCTACATGCATGGTAAAGATTTTCTTGCAGAACCACATGGGCCATGCATCATGAAACTTTTCATTGCCCTCCAATTTGCAGAAATATGACACCATAAGCAATTGTTTGTCTTTTTGTCCGCGCTAATAGTGGTTTTGCAAAAATACCTCCATATTTGGATGGAAATGTCCCTGTCAAACTTTTTGGTCGGGAACAAAACTTTCTTTTATCTCTTCTCTATTTTCTCAATACTTATCCCTACCAGTGTTGGCAAGAGGCAATACTTGCCAACACTTGGTCGTAAGTCTTGACAAATGCCAAGACTTGCCTTTGACCCCTTTCTTATTTGCCAACACTTGTCCTTCAAGTGTTGGCAAAAGACAACACTTCCCGTACTTGGTCGTAAGTCTTGGCGAAAAGCCAAGACTTGCCTCTTCTAGTCTCTTCCTGCATTCTCGACATATAACTTGAAGTATTGCTAAACCTGGCCCCGCGCCAATACTTACAAATTTTTATCTTGAAGTCTTGGCTCCATGCTAAATAAGGATATTTTGCTTAAATATTTTTTAACACGGGTAATTTTGAAAAACTAGTTATTATGAAGAATAATGACGATCATTAAATTTGTCCGGTATTTCCGCTGAAATTATTCAATCAATATCTGCATCAGCCGAATATTTATTAAGCTCATTAAGAAATAGCAAGATATGAGCATGAGGCAACCCTCGCTTTTGGAACTCAATTGTGTAAATCACTACTAAAAAATTAAAAAGTATTTGTCAAATAAATAAATAGTTTTACTGTATATTAATATATATTTCAATAAATCAAATAAGTACTTTTGTGTGTAATTATTCGAATACTTATTCAATAAATTAAATAAGTAATTTTGTGTGTACTTACTCAATAAATCAAATGAGTACTTATGTATGTACTTATACACAGTTTTATATATTAAACCTCTTATACACAATTTACCTCTTAAACTACCTAGATAATAAAATACTATGCCCCTATCACAGTTTAAAAGGAAATATATTTTAATATATTAAAAATATATATCAAAAAATCAAATAAGAACTGTTGTTTAAACTATTATTCTAGTATTTGATATGGGTACCTGCTTTTACTTCTCCAAAAATATGATTGTCTCGCAAGTCCTTTATTAAGCAATCGAATTTGATTTTGAAAACTCTACTTAAAATGTCAGGACGATCCTCAGGACTTAAGACCCTATCCTTAACAAATCTACGAATCTAACACCACATCAGATTGCAAGTGAACGTGATAAGAAGAACAAGGTACCAGGCCATTTGCATATTTCCATAGCATCTTGATAATTTTGAATCATCTATCATGCGCCGCCAGTGAAGCTAGACGGTAGAATAATTCTCTGTCCTAGAGAAGAAGGATTAGTATCTCCGTGCGACATAGCATCAACCAGCACTTTATACACATCACCTCTCAACTGTTTCTGATTAATTCTAATATACTTCAATCGAGAAGCTTCAATCATTGTACACACATCAACTAAGAATTGCTGAAATAATCTTCTAGAATACACAATTGTCGGAGTTTCATCCTTCCTTTCTTGAACTTTGTTAGTAAAATACTCTCGCAAGCTTGCCGATTTTCTTCCTCTAGTTCATTCACCATTTGCATCAAAAGAAATATCTTCATTGTATCTATTTTCACCATATGAAGAGAGTAAAAGGATATAGCAAACTCAAATAGGCAACATTCAACTCATTTATCTTTTGCAGCTTTCTAGATTGTGTTTCAATAATGATATCTCCACCTCTATCCAAGTCAAAATCTCCAACCACTGAAGCAGCCACCTCTGAAACCATCGGTAAGTTGAATCTTCTCCCATCGGCAAGTTGTATCTATAAGCCGTACAAGATTCAAAAATATTAAGAGGTATCGATATTAGAACTTACTGTGAATGTATCTTCACTGGTAGAATGGTTGCATTGTTTTATAATATCTTCATCATCACAAAGAGTCTTGATAATATAAACCTCATCATCTTTGTTGATGTTGGAGTATGATTTTCGGTATTTATCACCTTTTGAAGCTACTTGGAGAATATTTAGATTTTCAATTCATCATAGAGAACGTTCTGTGGAAAGACTATCATTTCATCTTGAAAATGGACTGCATGTAATATTCTCTGATGATGACCATATTGACGATGTTTCCAGTAGACCAACCGTAAAGGAATCAATATTTTTAAGTTGGTTTGAAGCTAACAAAGATTATTCTGAAGCAAGAGTATTGACTTTTGCAAAATTTCTTCTTATGTTTGCATGAAAACAAAATTTGAAGAATTTGAAGGAAAGAAAAAATTCTGTGATTTCTATTGGAAGGATTATCTTTGCTACGCCTGTAATTGGTGAGTTATATTATCTCAGGCTACTATTGAATGTCGTGAAAGGCCAAACATGCCCTAAGGATCTTAGAACAGTTGACAATTATGTCCATCTAATTTTTAGAAATACGTGTTATGCACTTGGTTTATTGGATCATGACAACGAATACATGGATGCCATAAAAGAGGCAATTAGTTGGGGAATGTCATCGTATCTTTGACAATTACTCGCTATGCTCCTATTATCCATTTTGAGTCACAACTAGAAAAGGTTTTACAAGCAACATGAGAATTATTATAGGAAGATATCCTCCATGAAGAAAGAATAGTGTTGGGTAATCAAGGTACTCAAAAAAACCTTCCACTTTCACGTTATGACATGATTTGTTAATATATAATTTTATCCTGGCTGTTAGGATATAAATTACTATTCATGGCGCATGATGTTGCAAGTTCTATTACCATTCACCACCAATTCTCTTTCTTCATTGGCATAATATAAACTCAAAACTTTATATATTCATTAGTGAAATCTTAGCAAAAGGAAATTGTATGAATCCTTCCGTATCACACATAGTATCAAGTACGATGCAATGAATTCAACATGCCCCAATAGAAAATTAAGAGAAGTAAACCAAAACTCTTTCTTATTCAATTAGAATAAATAAATACGATGTGTCTTTATCTATGTTTTAAGGTAGTAATAAAATGAAGAAGAAGAAGAAGAAGAAGAAGAAGAAGAAGAAGAAGATGATGATGATGATGATGATGATGATGATGAGAACAATATTGAACAACTTAACGGTATAACAATAGACACAAGATTCAGCTAAATTAACGAAGAAAATTAAAAGGTGGAAATCATTAACTAAAGAAACTTATTTTTAGAACACAAAGAAATCAAATTAAAATCATCGTCTTAGTAGTATTAGTACTAAAAAGTGAAATTTTATTTTAAGAAAACATGAATCTGAGCTCTTATTAAAATGCTAATGGTAGAAAACTATTTGAAGCATGATTTAAAAAGACAATTACATAATACTGTTAGCGTGCTAGTGGTGGTATCGCTACAGGCCATTGGGTAATATCACATGGTTAGCATCAAATTTAACTAATAAATTATCACTTTGGTGCCATTTTCATCATCAAGGTGAAACTTGATATGCTTTACTTCAGTTGGATAGTGCATCCTGTTCATAGGCTCTGCATTGTCCAATGACTTGACAAAAATAGCTAACCTAACGGATAGTCTCAAGGTTAAAATAAAATAGTGTCTTTATATGCAATCAAGTAGATGTATTACCGGTGACAAACATATACTAATCTTCACCAGCGGTTCAGAGACCAGGAAAGCTAAATGTTGAAAGGAAGTTAAAAAGTTTACATTCCTCTATTGACATCAGACTATCATTACAAAACCTATATTGATACCATTATCACACGATCATAGACCAAATTGTTGAAGGCTGATTGAAACTTACGGTAGAAAGGAAAATAGACAAAGATATGCCATATCTTTCAATGGAAGTGCATATATAGCAAGTAAATGTGTCATATTTTTTCTGTTTAAGTGGCATCCTTCTTGAAACAATTTGTGACGGTGAATGTCTGTAATCTCTCCCATAGTTGGTCAGGTAATTTTCCGTGCTTCAATACAACATCATAAGCCTTTCAGTTTACATTACTTTTATATGAGTTACATGCCAGGTTCATTGTCCCTCTTTAAGCATGTTGAGAATGAAAGGTAGCAGTTAACATCTTTATATATTACTATAAATTTTAATACAATTAGAGGTATGTGTTGGACATGGATTTTCTATTAAGATTAGAAAATTCCTTTTTTTTTGCTTTCATGACTTCCAACAATATGCTTTAGAGATAAGTTATTCTGCAAGCTTCTCTATCAAACTTACGAGGGCTCATTGTTTTAGCACTTACAAGATAGGGAAGCATGATTTACATGTATGTTAATCAGTTAATATGTAGTATTACCTTAAGACATTCGCAAAAGTTTCATCATCAGGTGAAACTTGATGTGCTTTACTTTAGTCGGACACTGCATCATGTTCATAAGCTCTGTGTTGTCCAATGACATGACAAAATAAGCTAACCTAACTTGATAGTTAAATTAATAAACATTTTATGGACTGAGTTTGCAAAAATTGGAAAGAATTCGGAAAAGTTGCCGCAGGAGTTTTTAGGAATTTCCAGAGATGCCAAGACCTCTTTATAGTGTGGAACTTGACAATAACAATTGACTTATCCATGATAAGTTGTGCTATAATATGCGCTCTTTATTAGAGGAACATCAACAGCTATTAATCAAATTGATAGTTGAACAATTATGTGTTTATGATAAAATAATGACGGCGGTGAATAAAGACAAAGGTGGATTATTCTTCTTTTATGGTCATAGAGGAACTGGCCAGACTTTTATTCTGAGAATTTTGTCTTCTGCCATACGATCTAGAGGAGATATTTTGTTTAAAGTTGCATCAAGCGGTATCGTATCTCTTTTGTTACCGACAGTAGAACATCTCATTTGAGATTTGTTGTTCCGCTAAATCCAAGTAAATATTCAACATGCAATATAAAGCAAAGTAGTCCTCTAGCAAATTTAATTATTAAGACAAAGTTGATTTTCTGGGATGAGGCACGAATGATGCATAGATACTATTTTGAAGCTCTTGATAGAACTCTGAGAGATATTCTTAAGTTTAAAGATGTTTCCAGCTTAGATCGACTATTTGGTGGTAAAATCGTTGTCCTTGGTGGTGATTTCAGAAAGATTTTGCCTGGCCATTGAAAAGGGTGGCGAACAAAATATTGTAAATGCTGCTCTAAATTCTTCATATTTGTGGTTCCATTGTCAATTCCTAAAACTAACAAGGAATATGAGATTGCAAGGAATCCAGGCACACATTCGGATGAATTAAGTAATTACTCTTATTGGTTTTGGCTATTGGAGATGGAAGGATCGGAAGCTCCATAGATGGAATTGAAAATGTCCAAATCCTCGATGATATTCTCATAAAGAATTGTGATGATCCAATATCTGCAATTGTAGAAGGTACATATTCTGATTTTTTTAGCCACTTCAGTGATATAGATTACCTGCAGCAAAGAGCAATTTTCGCTCCTACTCTTGAAATGGTAGAATCCGTGAATTGATATATGGTGTCGCTTAATCACAATCTTGAGAAGACATATTTGAGTTCTGATACGATTTGTATGTCTAATCATTCTTTTATATCTTTGGAGCGTGTACATACACCAGAATTCCTAAATAGTATTAAATGTTTTGGACTTCCAAATCATTCTATCACCTTGAAGGTTGGTGTTTCTGTAGTGTTATTTAGAAATATAGATAAGTCATCAGAATTGTGTAATGGCACGAGGTTCATCATCACAAGATTTGGAAATTGTGTTATTGAAGCAGGTTTTATACAGTAATATGGCTGGACAAAAAGTGTTTATACCAAGAATGACGTTGACTCCATCTGATATGGGAATACCTTTTAAGTTCCAACGAAGACAATTTCCAATTGTTGTTTCTTTTGCCATGATCATTAACAAATGTCAAGTCCAATTAGTACTTACACATGGACAAATTTATGTTTCTCTTTCACATGTGATAAGTAGAAAGGGGTTGAAGATTTTAATTCATGGTAATGATGCAAAAATAACAAATGAAGCTAGAAATATAGTATATAAGAATTTTTTTTTGTATGTTTCATCTAATTATTATTATTATGTGATATTATTTATTTGAGTCACTACTAAATTTATTTTCCGTCTAATTCATGGTTCAATTGTTATGGCCTAAATCACAACATCATATTTCAACATACCTTTTGTTACGTTCTATCAAATATGAATTTTATACTGATGTTTTAACTTCATTCTAGATGCAAATATGTTCTTTTCTATTTCTTCTTCTTTTATTTTTTTTCTTTGGTTGGACTGATGCTTCTAGGGTTGTTAGATAGTGAAATATTTTGGTTAATTTATGTCTATAGCATAATTATATTGTTTACTTACTGCTTGATTAAATATAGTTACACAAGTTGTTTACAGAACAAATGAACAAGAGAAGGCTGTGTTCCAACCCACAAACAATAATATTTCTGTTCACATATCCCCTTGGAAGCGCATTCGAACCACAGTTTGCTTTCGCCATAGGAAAGACCATTCATGGAACTACAGCATACCTGAAAACTAGGTACAAGTTCCATCGTGTTTAATACAGTTTAGTATTTGAAGTCAGATCACAATTCAACAATTCTGTCATTAAATTTGCCAAAGCTATGAGCGTCTTGCCGGAAAAAAAACATATCTCCTTGAAGGCGAGTCTGAATCACAATCTTCTTTTGCTATTGGAAAAAGGACTCCTAAAGCTACAACATATCCAAAAAGAATATAAAGCTTCCATCCCAATCAATACAGTTTAATATTTGAAGTTAGATCTAAATTCTTGCACTCCCTTTGTCACAGCTTTGAGCGTTTAAATGGAAAATTCCATATCTCCTTGGAGGCGATTCCAAATCACATCCTGCTTTAACTGTTGGAAAGAGAACTCCTGTAACATATCCAAAAACTAGGCATAAGTTCCATTGCGTTTAAAACAGTTTAGTACTTGAATTCGGATCACTATCCTGTTACTAAATGTGTCACAAATTTGAGCGTCTTGACGGAAAAAATCATATCTCCTTGGAGTCGCGTCTGAACATCTTTCACCATAGGAAAGAGGACTCCTGGAGCTACAACATACCCAGAAAGAACATACATCTTCAAATACAGCTTAATATTTGAAGTTGGATCAATATTCTTGCACTTCCTTTATCACAGCTTTGAGCGATTTAACGAAAAATGTTATATCTCCTTGGAGGCGAGTTTGAATCACAATCTGTTTTCACGGTTGAAAAGAGGACTCCTGGAACTACAACATACCCAAAAACTAGGTACAGTTTAATCCCAATTAATATGTCAAATCAGAATTCTGGCAATCCATTTGTCACAGTTTTGAGGGTCTTAACGGATAAAGTGGTATCTCCGTAGAAGCGAGTCCAAATCATAATCTGCTTTGGCTATTGGAATTAAAAATCCTGAAACTAAAACATATCCAAAAATTAGGTACAGGTTCCATCCCGATTATTACAGTTTAATATTTTAAGTTTGTTCATAGATATAGGCATCCTAATAAAATGAAACATATCTCACTAAAGTGCTTCCGAATTGCTATATGCATTCGCCTCTCCAAAGAAGACTCCTTGAACTATAACATATTCAATATTCGGGTACTTATTCCATCATAATTAATATAGGTTAATATTTGAAGTCGGTCGTATGTGTCGACATACAAATCTGGAACAATTTGTTTAGAAACTGGGGAAAAATCACCAAAAGAATCAACGAAGTAGCGGAAAACTACATTTTGTATTTCAATTCTTAAGAAAGTATTTGATATGCTAATAAAATGACCAGGACAAAGACGGATAGAAATATTTTTTTGCAAAATGCTATGGCTTTTTTTTTGTGTGATCTTGCTTACATTGATACTTTATTTGTTTTTCCTCTTGCAGATTAATTTTCATTTAATCCTCTGTTGTTAAGACTTGATTAAGATTATGCAAATAGACATCAGTATAACATACTGCACGAAGTTAGTCATTATAAGATTTCCATATCAAGATAGAAGCTAATGTTTTATCAAAAGCAGTGGTAGGTGAGTACATAGAGCCTGTTTGGGTGGGCTTATAAACGGCTTATTTTAAGTGGCTTATAAGTCAAAAAGTGATTTAAAAGCCACTTATGGCTTATAAGTGCAATATTTTTTATGTTACCAAACATATATTTATGGGCTTATAAGCTTATAAGCCACTTTTAAGCTCACCCAAACGGGCTCATAATGCATACCATAGAATTTACTGTCTAAGAATCTCATGGTAAGTAGCTTCCTATAATTGTTTTTTGTGTGTAAATATTAAAGCGTATTGTCTGCTCGATGTGTTCTTTTTTTTTTTTTTTGGTTGACATTAAATTCAATATGACAAGGTAAATATTTTTGCTGCGGTCTTTTTTTAGTTGTTTAATGATATTACTAATCACCAAAATTAGATTGCATAGCATAGCCAAACGCAGCCTGCTATCTAAGAAAACATAAACTAATCACTGATACAAATTGACCCTACTACTGACTATCTAACTAAGATATAAGTTGCTGCAGTTTGGTGAATTGAAATTTACATGACCCTATCTTAACTAATTAATAAAAGATAAGAATAAAGTCTAACTACAATATTATGTGATAATAAAGTTAGCTTATTTATTACTTTAATATTGTTGGCTTATTTGGTTATTAATTACCAGGTAGATAGAGAGGGCAAGAGTTTGAGTGTTTTGAAAACAAGTCATTCATGTTCAATGTTTCAAAGCTTCCTAATTCTGTTATAAATAAAAAATTATTTTTAGACAATTCAGTGAGGTTAAGAGGTCAGTTAGATAGGGTTACAATTTACAATAAAATATTTTATCTTACATTTGAATTTTAAACTAAATCAACTCAACCTTTATCTAATATTTGAATTTGAAATAATACTATAGGATAGTTCTAAGAGTGTTCATCAATATCTAATGAGTTTGTATCTTTATGGAGTCTTCTCAATAATTGTTATAAAAGCTCCATTTTTCATTTACATTGATTAGCACAAGTTGCTACTATGTAAGTTGATGATCCCTTTTTACTCTTTTATTGGTTTTTCTTATTTTCTTGTAGTCTTATTTAGACCCAAATGTACAAATAGTACTTGTAAAGATGTATTAAAATTTGTAATTATATGTCGCATTCTCTTATTTGAGGAATAAAAAGAACAAAATATTAACTTTGCATACATCTGCTTTTGGAACTGTGGTGACGATTTGGGGAACGATTGATGTTACGATGGAATTAGGACGTGCCCTTTACTTGGTAAGGAGAGAGAAGTTTCAACTTCTCTCTAGAACTTAGAATTTAACAAACACCGTTCCTACACTAAATTCTCTTCTATCCACCATGGAAATTGACCAGAACACAGATGATCCAATTGATATGATACCTCCAAAACCACCTGACAAAATCAACCATGACCCAAAGATTCCTTCTTTCAGAGAAAAATTAATATCAGCGGTTCCAATTCAAAATCAAGATCCCACACCCTCCCTTATTCCTTATGCTGAAAACATGGATACTATGTTGGATTTTGTAAAATCTGAGAATCAAATTAATCTAACCACTAATGATATGGAGCATCTTTATCGCCCATGAAAATTTTCAGTTATTATCAAACTATTTGGTAAAAGATTGAGTCATCAATATTTGAAATTCAAAATAATACAATTGTGGAAACCTTCAGAGGATTTCAGCTTAATTGATCTAGATGTCGATTATTACATTGTCAAATTTCTTAAAGAGAAAAATTTGATATAAGCACTACACAATTGTCCTTGGTTCATCAATGGGTTCTTCCTATCCGTTAGAAGATGGAAACCAAATTTTTGTAGCATCCCCTGCAAAAATTACTTATTCGCTATTTGGTTGCGTCTCCTGAAGCTACCTACGGAATTCTACGATACGGAAATCTTAACCAGATTAGCAATAAAAGGGGACGATTACTTAAAAGAGATACTTGTACTTCGGCCACTCTTAGAGGCCAGTATGTCCGAATCTGGGTAGAAATTCCACCGGAAACCCCAGTTAAAACTTTCATTCGAGTGAGATGTCACAAACAACACATAATTTATGAGAGGGAAGACATCTTGTGTCCAGTGGAGGAACCGGGATTTTCAATAAGGGGTATCTTAATATAAATAATTGAATATATCAAAAAAAAATTAAGGGGCTCAACACATGATATATATATATATATATATATATATATAGTATATACATATAAAAAAAATTACCTACTTATACCGTGTAATTTTCAGGCGAAGGGGTATCAATTGATATCCCTTACTACCACTTAGGTCCGCCCATACTTGTGTCATCAATGCGGCAGATTAGGACACACAATTTCAATGTGTCCACATGCAAAAGAAAAAGTGGATCTTTGTCTTAATGCTCCAGCTACATTCTCTAACACTATAAAGGTGCAGGAGCAAGACAAAAAGAAGGAATGGCAATCAGTAAAGTTCCCTAGAAAGAAGGAAAAAGCTATTTTGGGTAAGTTCCAATCTCTAACTTTAATGGAGGAAGTAGTTGAGCCCCCACCATTAATGTTAAAAAAAAATTATGCTCAAAATGGAAAATATTTGGACACTCAGAAATTTTCTTAAAGAGAAAAATCTAGAAATTTAATTCAACCTAATAAAAATATTATTGTTAATCAAAAATATTTAAAAATTAGTTTGAATTACTTGCAGAAGATAATAATATTAATAAAATAGAAAATTCTTTACACCAAAAAAATTCTTTGCATGCAACGGAAAAACAACTACGACTCATGTGGAAATTCTCCACAACACTCTCCAAATGATTTTCAATCGTTACCTAACCCTACTCTAAATTACTTGGAGGCTGACACCTCACTTAGCATGCAACCAAATGACCAATCAGCGCAAACCCTGGCTGGCATACCGTCTTCCTCAACCAATCCAAAAACTCAATCCATTTCTCATTCCATATGTCCTTCTCCCACAATCCGACCAGTACATTTACATGCATTTACTACCCCTCCCACGCTAAGCCAGTTAAACTCCATGGAAGTAGACTCGCCTAGCTATACCTTAACATCACAACTCCCTTTAAAAACAAAGAAATCTCTTCCACCCCCTGCATAATCATGCCAGGGATCTATTTGAGCCAAAACAGAAAGAGAATTCGTCTCCAAAACACTTACTACATACTGATCCTTCGTGCACCACAATCTCTAAGAATGAATCCAGAAAACCCAGTCCAAGCTCCAAACAATGCCCACCACCAAATAATGCACCACTCAATAACAACCTTCGTCCACCACCCCTAATTTTCTCAATGCCACCCAGACAACCCCCTACCTGCCTCGTGGCTAGAACAAACCCTAATGGGGAGGGCATTTATGTTCCATTTCATGGTGAACAACCAGGAAATTATAGTTGTGATCCAAAACCCACAGTACCTAGCTCGTGCCCTAACGGAAGGAATGAGAATGACAGCCCAGAACTACATAAACTTTCATATGAATCAAAATATCTTGAACCCTCTAGCCCCTCAAAATGTCCAGGATCTTCACACTCAGCATCTCCTAAACCTACCCATTTATCATCCACTAGAGGACAATCCCCAGTTCCCTATCTTTTACTAGTGGCCCCCTCAGATCAACATGGAATAGGTAGTGCAACAGGTGAATCAAAACTAGGAGGAAATGGAGATCAATCCACCCCAAGAAGCTCATCCAGGGAAATGTAGAATCCTAATACTCAAGAAGAAAATGAAAAATTTGCAAGAATAAGATCAGGACCAAAACAATATACGGGAGGACCTACATGCCATATACTCAAGCCTGCGAGAAATAACAATAATTCTCTTCAAAGAAAAGATGGAAAAAAAGTGCGTACTATTTTTGCCCGACATCTCTTTACAAATGCTCTCTAAACCTAAGGTTTCTAGCGAATCAACATGTGGAAAAATGCATCTTTGAGGGACAATGTGATTCCACAAGGAGAGAAGCCAGTAAACCCACCCCAAAACCCAAATATGCCAATGAATAGAGCCTCCTCTTTTTTAATTTGGAACCTCAGGGGCACTAACTATGCAAGTTTTTGTAGGAATTTTAGGTCTGCCGTAAACTATCATCAACCTTGTTTGGTTGTTTTGCTTGAAACTCAAATTTCAGACCACTCTAGTATTAGAGATGATTTTGATTTTATGTCAGAAGCCCATGTGGACGCTCACTCTGGTGGAATTATTGTCCTCTGGGATTCTAGTGCAGTGCCTCTAAGAGATGTTTATATGAATGGTCAAGAAATTCATGTCGTGGTGAAGGTACTTCCCTATTCCTATGCCTTTTTATTTACTTCTATTTATGCTAGAAATTCCTATAATGATAAATTATTATTGTGAAATAGCCTTCTTAACATTTATAAAAATTATAAAATACCTTGGCTATTGGGTGATTATTTTCATGAGGTGCTTAACTTAAATGATAAATAGGGAGGTAGAACAGTGAGTACTAGTCGTAGTACTTCGTTTAGAAACTGCCTCAACACTTGTAAATTACAATATTTAGGTTTTAAAGGAAGTAAGTACACTTAGACTAATAAACAAGCATCTGGTAAGCTAATGAACATTTAGATAGATGTTTTGCTAATGATGATTGGATAAAATTATTTCCGGACGCTCTCGTTACTCATCTTCCTCGAACCCATTCAGATCATGCTCCTTTACTTGTTCACTACATAAACACCAAATTCACAATAGTCAGAAATCCTTTAGATTTGAGAAAATGCGGCGTAACCATCCTACTTTTGTATATGTAGTTTTTAGCTCTTGGGACCGTCATACTGATTTTTATGAGGGTACAAAGTTTTTACAAAATAAAGTCACTTAATAGAACCATGACTAATTTGGAAATATATTTAACCAAAAAAAGGAAATTCTTGCACGTTTACATAGTATTCAAAATTCTCCAAAGTGCCCTACAAGTAGTATCCTTCAAACTCTAGACTCTGAGCTCCAATTAAAATTTAATAATATCTTGAAAAATGAGGAGGACTTTAAAAAATGAAGTCTATGGCGAATCGGTTAACGGATGGAGATGCTAACACTGGTTTCTTTCATGTCACTACTCTTAATAGGTGGAGAAAGTTAAGATTTCTTTTATAAAGGATTCCAATGGTAATATGCTTTTCAACCATACTGATATTGAATCACACATCCTAAATTATTTCTAAAATTTGTTTAAAACTGACCAAATTTTCTCTTATAGTATTCATGGGAGTTCTAACTATTTCTTCTTAACCTCTCAAGATTTATCTAGAATTGTCGCTCCTATTACAAATGCTAGAATTTTCAAGATTTTGAGATTATTTAAACCTTTTAAAGCACCTGGACCAGATGGACTTCATCCCTTTTTCTTCACTAAGTATTAAAATATTATATTATAGGCCTTTAATTCCTAAATCAGTGCCATAGGATCTTCAATACAAGTTGGATGCCTCAAAATTTGAATGAACCATATCTTTGTCTTATTCCAAAATTTGAGAATGCTTATGATATCAAAAACTTCAGAACCATAGGGCCTTATAATACAATATACAAAACTGTCACTAAAATTATTACAAACCGTCTAAAACATTATCGTAACTCTATTATTAGTCCTTGTCAAAGTAGTTTCCTCAAGAATAGGAGCACTTGTGAAAGTGCTATCATTATTCAAGAGGTTACTAAATCCTTTAAAAAAAAAAAAAAAAGGTAATGTAGCCAACATGATCCTTAAAATAGACCGAAAAAAAATTTTTGATAGGCTTGAGTGGTCTTTTATCCATAAAACCCTTCAATATTTCAAGTTGCCCGCCAATTTTGTGAAGCTTATCTCTTGCATCTCTACTTCTACTATCTCTATCCTTCTTAATGGAAAGAAAACTGTTTTTTTTTTCTCACCTTCTAGAGGTATTAGACAAGGGAATCTCTTATCTCCTTATATTTCATCATATTTCTTGAAATGCTATCTAGAAGCATCCATAGTGAAGTCTCTGAGGATAATTGGGATGCCATCAAGATCTCTAGAAATGGTCCTCTTATCTCTCACGTATTCATTGCGGATGACCTTACACTTTTTTGTAGAGCCAATAATAAAAACTGTAAAGCTGTAATCATAACTCTTTCCTCCTTTGCAATCAATCTGGTTAGAAGATCAACCAAACCAAACTAAATCTAAAATTCTCTTCTCTTGTAATTGTGACACTACTGTAAGAGAGATTATATCTCATACCTTTAAATTTAAAGAAATCTCAACCTTTGGAAAATATCTCATACCCTACTCTTTTCAATGCATTATAGATTCTATGAATAACCGGTTGGCAAATTGGAAAAAAAATTCTTAAACATGCAGGGCGTACAATTCTTGCTAAAGCCACTCTAAATTCATTGCCCAACCACATTACGCAAATTCATAAGCTCTCTAAAAAAGTTTGTAACTCTATTGACAAAATTCAAAGAGATTTTATATGGGGGAGTACACCTGAAAAACATAAACTCCACCTCCTGAATTGGGACACTCTCACTAGTAACAAAGCAAAGGGAGGTCCGGATATGATTAAAGCTAAATCTAAAAACATTGCCTCTTTGAGCAACCTAGCCTGGTGTCTCACTTCTACTCTTTGGACCAACACTCTCATATCCAAGTACACCAAAAGAGATCCTAACACTGGTACAGTTCATACCAAAACTTCATAGAAGGTACCTGAAAAAATATACTATGTGGTCTAAAGTATTGCAACCTCGGTACCTACTGGACTATTGGAGATGGTAAAAATATAGACTTTTGGAGTGCTGAGTGGATTCCTAACAAGATCATTAGACACTTGATCCAAGACCCTCATAATAGAGATGAAGAAAATCTTACTATTGATAATCTCAATTCTGATGGAAAATGGGATCTATCAAAACTTCATTTATCTTTCCCCAACAAGTGGAAATATTATCAATAGCACTGTAATACCCTATTTAAAAATAAGGGCAGAATAGTCATTTCACAAATAAAAAAACAAATAAAAAAAATTAAAACAGCCAAAGCCCAATAGGACTTTGGCAGAGTCAGACGCAGAGAACAAAGGGGATTTTGCACAGCAGCAGTAAACGAAATAGGGAAAATTACATAGAGGAGTTTTCTTTGCAACTTGAGAAGATCATAAAAGAGTTTAGGGAAGGAAGAAAAGCATATACAACACTAAAAGGGAGGTAGAAGAGGAATTTCATCTAAATACAATAAGTAAATTCCATTCTCTGATTTGGTAAATTAGTTTCACATGAATGCTATTGAGTATTAAGAACTAAATTCTACAGTAATAGGGGTAGTAGGCATTGATACTAGTTGGCTTAAACTTGATCAAAATGGTACAAAATACCACATAAAGAGTTGTAGGAAATATTTGTAAATGGAAGAATTACAGAGTTAGAGTAAATATAAATTGACAAAAGGATCAATTATGAAAACCTAGGGTTGTGTATACCGGGTTAATTATGAACTAGTTTAAACGAGAAAATTAACACAAGATTGATATGATTTGATTATAGATTGATTGAAGAAGTGTTGGATTGCTCGGATACGGTTGAGCTACACGCGTTTGTACTGTGAGTGATGACCTTACCATAATTTGTATTTCCATAACCTGCATGGTTTCTACTTGATTTTGAAGTAAATGTGTTACTGAATGTTTAAACTGCATGTGGGACAAGTCCTTTTACAAGATATGTACTGAAATAATTATTTGAATTATTTTACCGTTACAAGATTTGATTTTTACTGCTACTTGACATGTTTTACCGCTATGTGAAATATTGAATTATTAGTCGAAATGCCCTGTACTTGGTATAGGGAATAAATATATTTTTGGGATGAGCCTTGACAGACCCCGTAGCTAACGACGGGTACGTTAGACCTGGTGCACCTTGTATACTCCGGATTACCGTTACAGTCCTTGCTAGTGGGAAGGTAGAACTAGCTTACCGTTACTGATTTCCTCAGAGAGGAATTTATACTGATTACATGGTTTGTTCTTGGAAATCTCCCTAACCTATATACTTGATATAATATAGTGATTACTGAATTTACTACTGATTTTATATTGATTACTGTTTACAAGAAGTACTTGGAAAGACTGATTTCTATTTGTTATTCTGAAAGTGACAATTAAATTATATGTATATTTTTGCATAAGATATACTAGCATGTTTTGACTTGTCCCCACTTAAAACGGTTGTGGTTAAGCGTTATTACTCACTGAGTTGCGACTCACTCCTCGCTATATTTTTCCTTCCAGATATAGCAGGTGCCGTAGGCGAGGATCTTCATTCTTAGAGTCGCGAGTTGACAATCCTGGTGAGCCCCGCATTAGTTCGCGTGGGCAAGAGCTTTATTAATTCATTATTGTCTTTCTTTGAAACTCTTAGAGTCGCTCCTTTTAGTCATTTATTTAGTCATTTATTTAGTCATTTATTAGTCATTCGTTTAGTCATTCGTTTAGTCAGTTGGGTAACCAGTTGGATTGTTCATTAATAAGTTACTCTTGCGAGTATTTGGTGTCTACGAACTTACTACAACCATGTTACATTGTTCTCGTAGTATTTGGAGATAAACGTGGTATTTTATTATTATTGCGTAAGGATATTGGTTGTTGGCTGGTTTTCTGTTTGTTTAAAGCAGGTAAAATTTTGGATAGGCCTAAAAACAGGGGAAACTCTGCCCGATTTTCTGTAGAATTTTGATAAGGCTTGTTTAGGGACTTAGTTCCTAAGCGCCGGTCACGGCCCTAGAACTGGGTCGTGACAAAGTTGGTATCAGAGCCCTAGGTTATTCCTGTGACTAATGGAGCACACGTCAGTAGTAGAATCTCTATTATGGTTATGTTGCCGGCCATTCCCATAATCGTTATTCTGCGAGGGCGTGATAGGATGTTTCGTATCTTTCCTTCTTTCTTGTTCCTTCCGTACGTGTGAGACGACTACTGCTAAATAGATGAATCTAACGTTAGTTATTCTATTACTCAGATGGCTGGTAAGACGAGATATAAAAAGGCGGCCCGAGCCGCTCCGAATTCCTCCACTGCTGGGTCGTCATCTACCTCAGCTAGGAAAGGAGGTAATACTCAGGGACGAGGCCAAGCTACTGCTACGAGGGTTGGTGCTACTACAAGAGCTACAAGAGAGCCTACTCCAGAAATTGAGGATATTCTACCTCCACCGTCATATGAGAATGCTACTATTGAGGCACTTAATGCTATGCAAAGGTCCATTGAACTTTTGAATGCCAGAATGGATAGACAGGAAAGGGCTAGCCAACAGAATGTTGCCCCAACGCAACCTCAGGTACCTACACAGGCACAGCCTCAGCCTCAGGCTCAGGCTCAGACTCAGGCTCAAACTCAGACTCAGGTTCAGACTCAGAGACAGACTCAGATTTTTGGTAACAGAGAAGTGTCCTTACCAGAGTTCTTGAAACTGAAACCACCAAGGTTCACGGGTTCTGACACTACAGAGGATCCTCAGGGTTTCTTGGATGGTACACTTAAGGCGTTGCGTGCTCTTGGATGTTCTAGTGAGAGATCCGTGGAACTTGCGGCATACAAGTTGGAGGATACAGCTAATACTTGGTATGAAACTGTACTATTAGAAAGGCCCACAGAAGCAGCACGATTGACATGGGATGAGTTTACTAAGTTGTTCATGGATCGCTTTCTCCCTGAAAGTCTGAGGAAGGAATACGCTAGGCAATTTGAGAGATTAGTTCAGACTCCAGATATGGATGTATCGACATATAACACTAAGTTTACTAAGCTGGCTAGATATGCACCTAACTTAGTGCCTAATGAAACATCTCGGGTTCAGAGGTTTGTTGATGGGTTGGTTGATCGTTTATTCAATGCTGTTGCTCCGCAGATGAAGAATCTGAATTACTCTGATGCACTCGACCTTGCCAGAAAGATTGAAAACATGAGTCATGAATCACGGGCAGCTAAATATTCATATAAGAAGGCTAAGACTGGGGGATCTTTCACTGAGGGAGTTAGCACAGACCGTAGAGCAGGGAATCAGGTACAGCGACAGGGTTTTCAGACAGGGACACACTTAGTTTCCCAGTCATCCATTAGAGCACCTCCTCACAAAGATAATGCTAAGGGGCTACCATTATCATCTGGACATCATAACTCTGGACAGATATATGCTACTGACTCAGTATGTCAGACTTGTGGTAGATTACATTGGGGTCCGTGTCATGTTCTGACTGGAGGGTGCTTCCGGTGTGGCAAGTTGGGACATCATATACAGGATTGCCCTCATCCTCAGAGAGAGTTTAGCCAGGCTTATGTGCAGGCAGCGGCACCTACGCAGACTGCTCGTAATAATACAGGTACTGCTGGTAGAGGTAACAGAGGTAGAGGTGCTGGAGATCGTTCCATGGGTGATCGAGGACAGGGAACTGCTGGTAGAGGCCAGTCGAGAGTTTTTGCACTTACTAGGCAAGATGCTCAGGCCTCAAATGCTGTGGTTACAGGTATTCTTTCTGTTTGCTCACTTGATGCACTTGCATTGTTTGATCCAGTATCTACCCACTCCTATGTGTCCTCATTCTTTGCTTTGAGGTTTGATAGACAACCAGAAATATTGCATGATCCTTTTCTAGTTGCTAATCCTGTGGGAGATTCTTTACTTGTTGAATATGTGTATCGTGCTTGTCAGATTCGAGTTGAGGGTAGAGACACCTTAGCTAATCTAATTGTACTTGATATGGTTGATTTTGACGTACTGATGGGTATGGATTGGCTATCTTCTTGCCACGCTACCCTCGATTGTCATGCGAAGGTAGTTAAGTTCGAGATGCCTAATGAACCCAGTTTTATTCTGAAAGGGGATCAAATTCCAGAGATGTGTAATATCATATCATTTGTAAAAGCTCAACAATTAGTGAAGAAAGGTTGTTGGGCATTCTTAGCTATGGTGAGAGACACAAGAGATGTGACTCCTAGCTTAGAAATGGTTCCAGTAGTGCAAGAGTTCACTGATGTATTTCCTGAGGATTTACCGGGACTACCTCCAGTGCGGGATATATATTTTAGCATTGATGTGGCACCTGACACGCAACCCATATCGATTCCTCCATATCGTATGGCACCAGCAGAATTGAGGGAGCTAAAGGAACAATTGCAGGAGTTATTGAACAAGGGATTTATCAGACCAAGTGTATCCCCCTGGGGTGCACCTGTGCTATTTGTGAAGAAGAAAGATGGGTCCCTAAGAATGTGCATTGACTACAGACAGCTGAAAAAGGTAACGGTACGTAATAAATACCCTTTACCTCGTATTGATGATCTGTTTGATCAGTTGCAGGGAGCTGCCCATTTCTCAAAGATTGATCTTTGATCTGGTTATCATCAGCTCAGAGTTAGTGACAAAGATATTCCTAAGACAGCTTTCAGAACTTGATACGGGCATTATGAATTCCTTGTGATGCCTTTCGGGTTGACTAATGCTCCAGCTGCATTCATGGATTTAATGAATAGGGTGTTCAAGCCGTTTCTAGACAGATTTTTCATTGTATTTATTGACGATATCTTGGTGTATTCTCGTAGTCAAGAAGAACACGAGGCTCATCTGAGTGTTGTACTGCAAACATTGCGGGAACATAAGCTTTATGCTAAGTTCTCTAAGTGTGAATTTTGGCTAGACTCTGTAGCATTCCTTGGAGATGTTGTATCCAAGGATGGAATATTGGTAGATCCTAGAAAGACGGAAGCAGTGCAGAAATGGCCTAGACCCACCACTCCTACAGAGATTCGCAGCTTTCTGGGATTAGCAGGTTACTATAGGCGCTTTGTGCAGGATTTTTCCAGAATAGCAGCACCATTGACCAAGCTAACACAGAAAAATGCAAAGTTTCAATGGACAGATGAATGTGAGCAGAGTTTTCAGAAGCTCAAGATATGTTTGACCACCGCGCCAGTTCTAGCCTTACCATCCGGTTCGGGAGGATTTACGGTATTTTGTGATGCTTCGAGAGTGGGATTAGGGTGTGTTCTCATGCAAAATGGTCGTGTGATAGCTTATGCTTCGCGACAGTTGAAGAAGAATGAACAGAATTATCCCACTCATGATCTGGAGATGGCTGCAGTGGTATTTGCTCTGAAATTTGGAGGCACTACTTATATGGAGAAACATGTGAAATTTATACCGATCACAAGAGCCTAAAATATATTTTTCAGCAGAGAGATCTGAACATTCGGCAGCGTCGCTGGATGGAACTCCTCAAGGACTATGATTGCACTATTCTATATCATCCAGGGAAGGTCAATGTTGTGGCTGATGCATTGAGCAGAAAGTCCATGGGTAGTTTGGCGCATATAGCTCCTGTAAAGAGACAGTTAGCCAAGGATATTCACAGGCTCGAAGGTACAGGTATCAGGTTCAGCGTGACTAATTCTAGGGTGTTATTGGCTTATGTTCCAACTAAGTCTTCATTGGTAGAACGTGTTAAAGCCACTCAGTACGAGGATGAATGATTGTGCAAATATCGAGATGAAGTCCTAGCTGGTAAAAGCAAGAATATGATTGTTGATGATAATGGGGTTCTCCGACTAGGTAACCGGTTATGTGTACCAGAAATTGATGGGCTAAGACGAGTTATTCTCGAGGAAGCTCACCATTCTAGATACACTATACATCCTGGATCCACTAAGATGTACTGTGACCTGAAGCAATTGTATTGGTGGGAAGGTATGAAGAAAGATATTGCTAACTTTGTTACTAGTTGTCTGACTTGTCAACAGGTTAAAGCTGAGCACCAGCGATCCGCAGGGCTACTACAGCGGCTTGAGATTCCGGAGTGGAAATGGGAAAGAGTTACCATAGATTTTGTGACTGGGCTACCTCGTACACTTAAAGGTTATGATTCAGTATGGGTGATTGTTGATCGGCTTACAAAGTCAGCACACTTTTTGCCGGTTAAAACTACTTACAGTGGTGCGAGGTATGCACAGTTATACATGAATGAAATTGTCCGACTCCATGGAGTTCCACTATCCATTATCTCTGATAGAGGGTCACAATTTACTTCTCACTTTTGGAGGTCCTTTCAAAGAGAATTGGGTACTAGAGTAGACCTTAGCACCGCATTCCATCCTCAGACTGACGGTCAGTCTGAACGTACTATACAGATATTGGAGGACATGTTGAGAGCTTGTAATATTGATTTTGGTGGTAGTTGGGATACTTATTTGCCTTTAGTTGAGTTTGCTTATAACAACAGCTATCAGGCAAGCATTCAGATGGCTCCTTACGAGGCTTTATATGGTAGGCGCTGTCGTTCTCCAATTGGATGGTTCGAAGCCGGTAAAGTTAAGGTTTTAGGACCAGACCTGATACAGGAAGCTATTGATAAGGTCCAGTTGATTAGGCAGAGATTGCTCACAGCTCAAAGCAGACAAAAGTCTTATGCAGATAAGAGGAAAAGGGACTTAGAGTTTGCAGTTGGGGATCGTGTGTTCTTACGAGTTTCCCCAATGAAGGGCGTGACACGATTCGGGAAAAGAGGGAAGTTGAGCCCGATATTCGTAGGACCCTATGAGATACTTGAACGAGTTGGAGCTGTTGCTTACAGTTTGGCTCTTCCTCCAGAGTTATCTTTTATTCATCCTGTGTTTCACGTATCTATGTTACGGAAATATGTACCAGACGCTTCTCATGTGCTTGAGGCACCGACTATACAGCTTAATGAGAAATTATCTTATGAAGAGGAACCAATAGCCATAGTTGAGAGTCAAATAAGAAAGTTACGGAGAAAAGAAATAGTATTCGTGAAAGTTTTGTGGAAAAACCATACGGCAAGGGAAGCTACTTGGGAAATGGAAGATGATATGCGAGCCAAGTATCCCCACTTATTTAGCCCTACAGGTATGCTCTTAGTTTAAATTCGGAGACCGAATTTCTTAAGGGGGAGAGAATGTAATACCCCATTTAAAAATAAGGGCAGGATTGTCATTTCACAAATAAAAAAACAAATAAAAAAAATTAAAACAGCCAAAGCCCAATAGGATTTTGGCAGAGTCAGACGCAGAGAACAAAGGGGATTTAAGGGAAGGGGATTTTGCACAGCAGCAGTAAACGAAATAGGGAAAATTACAGAGAGGAGTTTTCTTTGCAACTTGAGAAGATCATAAAAGAGTTTAGGGAAGGAAGAGAAGCTTATACAACACTAAAAGGGAGGTAGAAGAGGAATTTCATCTAAATACTGTAAGTACATTCCATTCTCTGATTTGGTAAATTAGTTTCACATGAATGCTATTGAGTATTAAGAACTAAATTCTACAGTAATAGGGGTAGTGGGCATTGATACTAGTTGGCTTAAACTTGATCAAAATGGTACAAAATACCACATAAAGAGTTGTAGGAAATATTTGTAAATGGAAGAATTACAGAGTTAGAGTAAATATAAATTGACAAAAGGATCAATTATGAAAACCGAGGGTTGTGTATACTGGGTTAATTATGAACTAGTTTAAACGAGAAAATTAACACAAGATTGATATGATTTGATTATAGATTGATTGAAGAAGTGTTGGATTGCTCAGATACGGTTGAGCTACACGCGTTTGTACTGTGAGTGATGACCTTACTATAATTTGTATTTCCATAACCTGCATGGTTTCTACTTGATTTTGAAGTAAATGTGTTACTGAATGTTTAAACTGCATGTGGGACAAGTCCTTTTACAAGATATGTACTGAAATAATTATTTGAATTATTTTACCGTTACAAGATTTGATTTTTACTGCTACTTGACATGTTTTACCGCTATGTGAAATATTGAATTATTAGTCGAAATGCCCTGTACTTGGTATAGGGAATAAATATATTTTTGGGATGAGCCTTGACAGACCCCGTAGCTAACGACGGGTACGTTAGACCTGGTGCACCTTGTATACTCCGGATTACCGTTACAGTCCTTGCTAGTGGGAAGGTAGAACTAGCTTACCGTTACTGATTTCCTCAGAGAGGAATTTATACTGATTACATGGTTTGTTCTTTGAAATCTCCCTAACCTATATACTTGATATAATATAGTGATTACTGAATTTACTACTGATTTTATATTGATTACTGTTTACAAGAAGTACGTGGAAAGACTGATTTCTATTTGTTATTCTAAAAGTGACAATTAAATTATATGTATATTTCTGCATAAGATATACTGGCATGTTTTGACTTGTCCCCACTTAAAACGGTTGTGGTTAAGCGTTATTACTCACTGAGTTGCGACTCACCCCTCGCTATATTTTTCCTTCCAGATACAGCAGGTGCCGTAGGCGAGGATCTTCATTCTTAGAGTCGCGAGTTGACAATCCTGGTGAGCCCCGCATTAGTTCGCGTGGGCAAGAGCTTTATTTATTCATTATTATCTTTCTTTGAAACTCTTAGAGTCGCTCCTTTTAGTCATTTATTTAGTCATTTATTTAGTCATTTACTAGTCATTCGTTTAGTCAGTTGGGTAACCAGTTGGATTGTTCATTAATAAGTTACTCTTGCGAGTATTTGGTGTCTACGAACTTACTACAACCCTGTTACATTGTTCTCGTAGTATTTGGAGATAAACGTGGTATTTTATTATTATTGCGTAAGGATATTGGTTGTTGGCTGGTTTTCTGTTTGTTTAAAGCAGGTAAAATTTTGGATAGGAAAAACAGGGGAAACTCTGCCCGATTTTCTGTAGAATTTTGATAAGGCTTGTTTAGGGACTTAGTTCCTAAGCGCCGGTCACGGCGCTAGAACTGGGTCGTGACAAGCACCCATCTTCCTACCCTTACAAAAGGCGCAGACAAATCAAGGTGGAAACTTTCTACTAATGGTCACTTTACTACAAAATAAGAAATTTTATTGGTGGCAATTCTTCAATTCCAATATGGAATCTTAGAACTCCTAATAAAATTAAAGTCTTCTTATGGCTTTGCTATCATGATAGACTTCCAACTATGCCTTACCTTAGTCATATGGGCATCAATATTAACCCTAAGTGTCCTTCTTGCTTAGAATGAAACAACTCATCATATTTTCCTCCATTGCACAAGGGTCTCCAAATTTGGCGTAGGATCTCTTTATTGATACGAGCTCCTACAATCATCATCACAACCACTGGCTTGACTGGATTCATAAAGCCTAAGGAAACCTTCCTCATCGTTACGATGATTGGAATCATTTTTTCTCTTTCCTTTTATGGAATATATGGATCAACCGAAATAACAATCATCATAACAATTTCTCAAATGATCCGTCTATGGCGTTGATACATAGTCATACTATGGAATTTGTCACCTTAGGCAAGTATATCTCTTCAGGCGTCCATAATATCACTCTTCATTTAAACTGGCACCCTCCTCCACCTCATTACTATAAATTGAACATTGATGGAGCAGCAAAATTAGGTAAATGAGGCATAGGAGGGGTGGTTAGAAATCACCATGGAAATTGGATAATGGGATACTATAAACATGAATGCTCTACTGATAATTCTAACATTGAACTCATGGCTCTTTGGCATGGTTTTAATGTTTTAAAAGGTAATGGTTTTCTCCCAGCTATAATTGAGACAAACTCGTCAGAGACTGTTGAACGGATGACTGATTCTAATACTCATTATTGTGCTTTATCCAATGACTGTAGAGAGTTGATGGAGGTCTCCGGAATTAAGCATTGCTTCATTAAGCATAACAAAGTAGCAGATCTCTTGGCTAAGGAAGGACTGAATAAGGATCCTAAATATTCTTTGTTAACTTTTTCTCAACCACTTACTGTTAGTATTTTATCTCTGGTTTTGTACGATGAAAATGGGTGTATGTACCCAAGAAACATCTCTCTTGATGCATGTACTTTATTAGCCAATCTTGGCAACTTTGATGCACAGCAGGTAGCTATGCTTGTTGTTAGAATGCATTAATTTTATAATATTTCATATTTTAACCAAAAAAAAAGGAATTAGGACGTGCACAATTTTCGCGTAATGCTTGGATTGAAGTCTTTGGTTAGTTCTCTATTCAAAAAAGTTTTATGACTTAATACTATGAGTTGTGAGTATACAATAATATTAGTTATATATTTTCAAAAAAGATAGTCAACTAATCTGTATGCAAATACAAAAGTTTAATTACTTCGTGTTATTTCTCCATGTTATTTGTCATGAAGGTGGGATTGAAAATGTTGATTGTGTATTTAGTTGGAAATTTAACCATGGTAGAAATACAAGCCTTCTTCTGTTTCATAAAATTTCCAATTTAATGAAACTATGCCATAAAAACTCTAATGCCGATAGAGTATCCGTTGCATGAATATTTTTTCAAAAAAATAAATAAATAAATATTGCTATTAATTGCCTAATCTCTCTGGATTTGTTTCTTGATTTTGTTGGTGTGTTTTGCATCAAAGAATACTTATATAATCTTTTATATTGAATAAGCATCACCATTAGAAGGTTTACTTTCTCCATCACAAACAATTAGTACTGTTTTATTTGCAGGTTTACATCGTGACAATGATCTATTGACCTTCCTAAGAAAGACACATATTGAAAGAATTTATGTACAACATCTACAAAGTACTACATTCATTTGACAGCAAGTTCTCAATATATTTGCAGCAATAAGAAGAATGAGGTACATATTTTTTAAAACAAGGTAAAAATTTTAAGACGTGAAGCAATTGGAAGCCACTTTTGTAAGCCTTCTTCTTGTTGTCGCTTCTAGCTTCATAGACCATCATGATGCCGATTGTTTTGTCCTTCATTGATGGCCTTCTAATGATAATATTGGTCGATCTTTTGGCTTCTCGTGGTTTGGGTGGCTTTTGCATTCCTGTTCCTCGTGTGCGTCTGCTTTCCCTTGTCTGATGACAGCTCTTTGGGCATTATCATGCCTGTCCATCAGTCTTGGTATGTTTTAGCGAGACTACCTTTCTACTTCTTGTTTTGTGGTCTTAGGACTTATCACCTTTGGTTGTGTCGAGTTTGTGACCCCCGCCGTCACCTTCCCCAGATGTCCTGATTACATATGATTTGATCCTTAGCTTATGGTTGTAACGGTAGTGCAATTCATTGCACATTTTAGTTGGGTGCTCCTGTAATCTCCTTTGCAGCTCATGTGTGGCTGCTAAACCTCTGGGATTCAAGCTTTTGCTGAAAGCTACTATCGCTATTTTGTCTGGCTCCGGTGAAAGTGTCATCTACTCCTTCTAGAACCCCTTTAAGTTATCCTAGCAACTCCGTCCCTCTGTTTGATCTCAAAGATGTTTTCCATCATCTTTTCTTGCTTCTCGGCACCGGAGCGCGCCTTCACAAACAAATCTTCTATCTAGGTGAGTGATTTGATAGACCCTTCGAGTAGCTGAGTGTACCAGGTCAATGGCCCCTTTGTTAGGTCATTGGCCATGTTAGGTCATTGCTTTTAACTGCTTTGATGTTGGCAAATATGTGGTCACTAGGGTCCTGTGGTGCGCAGGGCAACGAACAAAAGGAAGATAAATTGTAGAGGACAAACAAAATAATAGACGTAAGGCCTCAGAGCATCCTCAACACAGAGTTCATTTAGTCACTGTGCTTTTGGCCAGCACTTGAAATTGAAGTTAGCAAACTGAGTAGTTTTTCTTGTTGAAAAGAATTCGACAGGTCTGAGAGCTTGCATTGGAATAGTTGTAGTTTTTTGGGGAAATAAATTCATATAAGTTTACGTTTGTGAGTGAAAGGTAATGACTTGAAAATTCAACTGAATGCCCCTAACAACCATCATTCTACTTGAAAAACTTTTCCGACCTTCAAGTTGAAATTTGTGCTCTTTCACAAATATCGATTTAAAATCTAAAAACACTATTATTTACAACCGACCCCCACAAGCAAATGCACAGAATTCTTAGATTTCAAAAAAGTCTAATATAAGTGTCAAAATAAGGGACACTCTTACTGAAAGCAGCCCTCAACCAACATAGTGCCAACCTAAAAATGACACCCACTAAGCAGACAGGCTGACTGCATTTGCCAAAAAAAAAAAAAACACACAAGAAGAAGAAAACAAGAATAGTTTGTGTTAAAAGCATTTAGGTGGACTTCATATAAGGCACGAGTTGTGAAACGAATTGCGCAACCAAAATTTAAATGTTCATTAATTGAACTGCAGCGATTTCGACAAGATTAAAGGCCATATATCATCAAAACATGGATTTATCTCAGAAACTGGGAAGTTCATATTTGTTGTGGTACCAAAGCTGTCGAGGCTCCAATGAAGTGTGATCACATTTAACACAGCTCTAGCATTCCTTATATCTTTGGTAGAAGAGTTGAGGGATCAGCTGGAATATTACCACTTGCCTGCCACGAAAACCAAAGCTAGTGAAACTTCTATGGATATTAGTGCGCAGACGTCAAGGAAAGCTTAATAGCACATCAAATCCTGCACTAAACCCCGTGTCTAGTTCTCAATACTAGGTCTTAAGGAATAAAGGACTTTATTTTGAATCTTGGTAGTGTATTAAGTTTGTAATCTCCCCATGTTGCTGCAATAATGAACTATGCAAGTTGTTTATACCACCACACTGTTTCTCAAAACCTTAAGACCGTACTTACAATTGCCTCATGGCACCAAACATCAGGGAAAATAAAGTGGGGTCCCAACTCATGTGTTCAAACCCATGAATCAGGGAACCAGCGTCCTCGAAGGCAGCTTAGAAAACAGTTAATACCCAAGAAGAAAATCTAATGATATCCACAAAGAAATCTGAAAAATTGGAGCTAAAGCATAAAAGATTCACCGAAAGGGGGGCAGAGGGAGTGGGATACGAGGCAAGAAATCTTCTATGCCGCATACCATGAAGGAAAACTGGCTTGATGGATGAAAATCTTTTTGTGCTGCTTATGAGAACACATTCACATGTTTGCATTATTGCACGTGCCTTTTCTACTTCAAAAGAAGATCGAGAAAAGAAGATCAAATTTACTTTCGTGTTTCTTGTCCAAATAAGCTGGAAATTGTCAATCTCCTTTCTTAAATAAGTTCCCAAATAGAAAGAAGACAGACCAACGTCCATGCAACAATCCAGGCAATTTGCTGGGCAACCTAAGGCAATCTTGTTACTAAGGACTGAAAAAAACTTTAAGTTTTACCTATTTTGACCAAACAAAAATGTAGCATACCTCAAGATATCTTGTCATCAATGTTTTGGTGCTGAAATTGAAACCTTCAATTGATTCTCCTTTATTACGAGATGCATGAAGTTGCTTTCTTACTTGAGTAGCTAGAGACTGCAGCGGACATAAAAATCAAGGCAACCCGTGATTATACTGGTATCAGGCAATGTTCAGCTACTCAAGTTTAAAAGCATTTTCGAAGAAATACCTTTCCTAATTCCACACCCCACTGATCAAAAGAATTGATATCCCATACAAAGCCTTGGACTGCAACTCTGTGCTCATATATGGCCAGTAACTGAAAGAAAGGAAAGGAAATAGCAGATAATTTGAGATTAGGGATCACAAGAGGATGGCATGTTTTTTTCTTTAGACAGGAGAACTGTCACAACTGGCAGCATGCCACAAAATTAAGAGACACTGATTCAAGATGAATCTTGATAAAAAAACATAATCAAACAGGAAACTCTCAGTCAAACATGACATAGAATTGTTGCCCTACTCCTTCCGCCTGCACGGATGTGAGTCTAGGCATGATTTATGAATGTAGAGCACGATAAGAAAACTGGCAGTTCTCTCAAAAAGCTCAAAATCATTGAGTAGCTGGTAGTTTATAACTGCAATAACACAAGGAAGTCTTCGATCCATCGTGGTCCAACCATGAAGGAACTAGAGTCTGTGAACTAGATTACCTAGAGAAACAATTTGAAAGTCGATAAAACTTCACAAGAGTGTTGAGTTGCAAGAAAGGGTATCATATGTGGAATATGCTCATTATCTTCTCTTGCAGACTAATTTGGTTAGTAAATGTATACCCATTTCATCCGTTAAGCCTTTTCTCCAGCAGCAAATAAGACCATGCCAGAAATCGTGGAACAAAGAAGATGCATAGTTTCAGTACCATCGACAGAAATATGGCTCTAATCTGACTTGCAACTAGCTGTCCCTCTGCATTTCCTTTCTTAGGGACAATCTAAAAGGGCATACATGATCTAATTTCAGATTCAGACTTGCTATCAGGAAAGGGACAAATTGTCTAAGTCATCTACTGGCTACTGGGTGCAAAGAAGCAAAGGAATGTAAACATATTAAGATCCAATTGGTAGTCGTAAGTTCCAATTTATTAGCGTTTCAGTTAGTTGCTCTTACATGAGGCTCATTTCCAAATTTGAAATTTCATTGGAAAAACAAAATATCGGTTAACCTCAAATGAATCATTTCATTGATCTCTTTCAAATGCAGAGCACCTCTTCCTTCTCACACTTCACCTCTCTCAAAAAAATAAATGACAGGCAACACATGAAAATATTTATGCAGTTCAAGAAAGGTAACACCGAGTTTCATTCCATAAATACCATCATTTATAAAGTGATACAAGTTCAACGCATAGAACACACACTGTCATTCAAAACTCAAAAAAGCACTTGTAAATACTTCCATGATTTATTTTCTCAAACCTGTCCGACGTTGTAAGCATTCAATGATGGAAGTAGTATACTTAGAGAAGGTCGATTGCCAGAAAATGTCTGCAATATATAGGATGAGTTTGAGGATACACCTCTAAATGAAGCACAATATATCAAATAAGAACTGTAAGGAACTACACTGGAAAAAAAAAAAAAAAAGGATTGTAAGGAATTACCTTATGGGGAACAAGATGCGCAGGAACATTCTCCTTTTGCAACTGCTGTGGTGTCTGTGAAGAAAGTTAAGCATAGGTCAATTGACACTAATAGATCTCTTTATCTAAACAAGGGGAGGAGGCTTTTCCTTTTCTTTTTGTCTGGGTGGGTGAGGTTGGGGAAGGCACCTCAGAAAAGAAGTGAAACACAGTGGAAACAGAACCATTGGAAGGTTTTTTGTTTGAGACCTTTTTTCCAAATATCGATTTTACACTAATTGTAAGTGCTGTGACATCTGAAACTTGACTAACTATTCAAGTTAGTGGTGGGTAACAAGACGATAAAACAATATAAAACAAATAGAAAGACTATCTCACCTTTCCATAAGCAAGGGCATCTGGCTGTGCAAAGAAGTTTGACATGAGCTCATCATGGTTACTCACCATTTCATCTGAAAATGAATTGCCCTAAAGTTGAGACAAGGAATATCAAATGGAAAAAGTAGCACACTGTAACCTAGGTTTCAAAGTTTTATTGTGTCTCTGTCCATAATATGGGAATGAGAAACCACATCAAGAAAGGAGAACATAAGAATCAAAGATTTTAGGTAAAAGGAATTTGTACCTTTCAGGTAAACAGGTTGCTGACTCTTAGCAACACCAATAAAGTCGCAAGGAATAACACGACCCTGAAAATTCCAGGAAGATGGTATTCAACATTCAAGTGTGATATCACATAAAACAAAATATACCAAAAGTAGATAACGGATCACTTTTTTTACTGAAATAATGATCACAACAAAATAGCACTCAGGTGAGAAATACAACGTTCCAATCAACATTTGTTCTCTCCCAGAGTACTAAGTTGAGAGCTAGAATTTAAGGAGACAGAGACTATATCAGTTAAATAACCAATAAATCCATAATCTATGGAGGGCCTAGAACACTACCCCACCTCCATTTCTCTTCGACTTCGCCTTTTGGGGTTGGTATGTTTTGGGGCGGGTGGTTGGTCTTCTAGCGAGGGGTGGGGAGGGAGAGGGAGGTTATAGAGTCATCTCTGCTAACCAACACTAGACCTCCAAATTGACATCTTCATGCCACGGGAACATCTCAAAAATAATGAAACGAAGAGAAACCAAAGAACCACCTAAAATGACGGCAAGACTCGCAAATCGACCCTAAATTGAATCACATGACTACATTACATAGCATGTCTATACTATGGTTGTGGGACACTAAGTTACTCGGACTCTTCAAAAGTGTCGTTGTACTCGACACGGCTCGGCACAGATATGGCACGGGATTCACACCGGATGTGGTCAAACAAAAGTGGATACTTTGACCAAACCCCATAGAAACATTGAAGAAATTGTTTTGAGAAATAGACTCTCAATATAAGGTTATTACAGATCGGAAGACATTGAAAATGACATACCTTCAAAATTATGCAGAAATTTATAGTCTTTGAGTCACTATTTCATCTTTTGTCAACATTCTCTGATTTTTTTATTACTATATGTTTTGAGGGTAACTTTGGGAAGACGACATTAATGGAGAAATGGCAAAGATTTTGGGGAAAAGCACTTCTCTAGGAAGAATTGAAATTAAGGATTATGACTTTATTTTTAGAATTTTGAAATTCTTTAGGACCACACCCATATCTGTGTCCGAATCCGAACCCCGAATCTCTAAATTTAGATTTTGCCGAATCTAATCTCTAGATCCGTACCCGTGTCGGATACCCGTACCCAAGTCCGAGTAACTTAGGTGAACAAGAGATGTAATTCTGTGCTAACCTCATATGCAGTTTGATAGATGTCCTCTTCAGATTATACCAATTGTATGCTTCAAAAGGTTCTTAATTCAAGCAACTGACCAATATCTTTTTACAGAGGCTTTTTCGCGTGAACTATGTTTAAGGACACAATTCCTACACCTAGAACAACAAATAAACGGCATACAGCTCGTGAAAATACATCTTCATTAAGTAAAGCAGTCTCTAGATTTTCATTCAGCAAACTGCAATGACAATACATCATGAACAAAAAACAGTTGACATTTACCTGCATAATCAAGTACAGAATTGGTATAATTTCAAAAATGAACACTTTGTTGGCACTAGGGATTTATGATACCTGGTGAATTAATTGGTAAAAGCTGTGTTGTCCATTTGTCCCTGGCTCGCCAAAATCAATTTCACCAGTCTCGTAAGGAAGAGGGACACCATCAATAGATACCCCTTTCCCATTACTCTCCATATTAACCTAAATTCAATCAAATTCACAGTAAAGGACGTGAATAGCATTTGGAATAACATACAAACAAGTTAGAGTAACATGCCTGTTGAATATGAGGTGCCAACTTCTCCAATGCTTGAGAATAAGGTAATATTGCCTGAAATCATGTAAAAGGATCAGCACTATGGTATTGATGAGACGACCAGACACCCCAGACACAAACAGAATGACAATACACTCACTCTAGCCGGATATCCAAGGAATGAGACATTCCAAACACTCAGCAAGCCCAATAGCACCTGGAACGATGATGTGAACTAACAATCAAGCAATTTACTCTAATGATGTGACATTAACAAATCAAACATTTGACTAAACAAACATAAAGTCGTTATTAGCAGAACAATGCTTCGGGCCTTCGGCGCAGTAATTGTTGTATTGGTAGAACACTCCAATAACCAAACGTGCAACTAGAATTGCAAAAGAAGCTTTAAGGGTTGAAACTACAAGATAACAGCAAATAAAGACATAACAAAGCTAGCAACAATACATTGCAGAAAAACCAAGATCAGCATAGCACCTACCATCGGGCCTTGGCTAGGAGGTGAAAGAACCTATGAGTCGATGATATGGAGGAAACACGAGTATAGATGATACACATCCGTATACGCGCACAGGTACAATTGCATCAAATGACATACCAATTATTGGTTTTTTTATAGGTAACAATATCGTATATTTTAATTTGTGAAGCGTGTGCTTTCACTTAGCCCAACTATTTGGAGTTCTGAATTCATGCGGTATACCAAGTGAACCATCACATAAGCTTATAGCACCAATGTTCATAATAGAACAGAGCAAACAAGTAGCAAGAGAAAAGACAAACATAAGTTACTGTGAGCTGGGTCATACAGGTATATTTTTCTCAAAGGGTGCTGAGTAGAAATGCTGATCAACACTTGAAGCTCCCTTCAGAAATCTTAACAAGTAAAAAACATGTCAGCATTTTTGATAAAATAAAAGCAGTACAAAAGGCAAAAAAAAAAGGAAGCACAATAAGACACCTATTACATGCAACATAATAATTAGCCAAACCACTCCAGTTCAACAACTAAATCTTCAAAGAGAAAAATGCCTCCGTGCTTCAGAATTCAGATACATAGAGTCTTCTTGATGTAATCTACCAAAACAATAAGATTGGCAACCAAAATCCTGTTATCAAAATGAGATGCAGAATTTGAACCAGAAAAGGTACAGGATGCCATCATTAGGTGACCAGATGAAGTAATGTTTCTCCAATCTCTGGTTTTTAAGCATATAATCCACGCAATGATTATGAAACAAGAAGTTCAAATCCTATAGATACAACTACTAAACATGTTTGTTTATAATTGTCCACTTATTAAGAGCATAAAAGAAGTATATAATTACAAAACCTATCATGTTACACGGCATGGTCAATGGTGGACGAGTATTCAGATAACAGGTGAGATCAATGCACAAAGATAGCTGCAAATTAGTTACTTCTCAACAATGGGAAATCCATATTGCAAAGAAAGAGGCAGCATCCCAACAGCGCTGCAGACTGCAAAACAAGGATAAAAAAGAAAAAGTCCCAATAAGCTCTTGTTATAAGATTAAAAGAAAATATCTCAAAAAGTTAAATTTGATAGCAAATTCATGTTGCATCTACCAAGATACTCCTAAATGGAAAAGGACTTACCACTATATCGACCTCCAACCCAGTCCCAGAAAGCAAATGCATTATTTGGATCAATACCAAATTCTTCTACTAGCTGCACCAAAAGAGTTGATGCATTCAAGAAACAATTTAGTCGGGATAATACATAAAGTATCTTTAGTGATGAGATTTAAAACGCGGAATACATAACCAGCCCCTTAAACTTGTCACCAAATTCATTCAAACACCTCAATTAGGGAACTGTCCCACTCAAACCACATACTAAGTGTGCCTATTAAACACACTTTTGACAATCAGTTAAAAAGTTTAGGTGTGTGCATTTCAAACAGGTTATATGGCAAGATGACCTACTATAGTAAAGCACGTCAACAAAAGAAAATCCCCAGAGAAAAAGCAAAAGAAAAATACACGTTGATGTTATGCATCTTCTACAAACATCTTGACTCAACTGCCCGTCCTCACCTCCACAACCAATTAACTCCACCACCTCCTCCCTCAGCTATGCCAAGACTTGTTGCTCCTATTTTCTTCTTCACCATTACTTCCACCACAATGACTCCCAATTTCCATCACCTGTTTTTTAAAACACCTGAGTATTACTAGCACTTGCAGATGATTATCATTCGCTAGTTGCAGAGCCATCGAGATAGTCCCTTCAATTCCGGGATTCCAAGAAAGATGATTTTGAAGCATCACTCGCTGGTAAGTAAATTCAGCTACTAGCACCATGATTTCCTCAACTTAAACTAGAAAAATCTTACTCTATTTGCACAAGACATATTCTCTTTTTCTAAAAGAAAATAAATGATTAACAAGTTACTCACTGTATAAGGGGAATTTGAAGACAAGCTAGAAGAAGATGCACTTGTTACTACCCCTTAGTCATGAGCAATTATAGCAGGTAATTAGTGTTTTTTTAGAAGGGAGTAATTTTTATAAATGAAGAGCATTAAAAGCTCATATAGTAGGGTTTTGGCCAAAAAAAGTAGAATATCTTACAAAACTAAATGGTTTTTTTACAAACAACCAATCTTCTACACATACAAGGATCCTATGGCTGCACTACAAAGAAACACTCTACAAGATAAGAGGCTACTCCTCAAGTGGACAAAATCCTTATTTGTTCCATCAAAAGCTCTTCTACTTCTCTCTCCCCATATAATCCACATTAGCGAGTGCAATCTCCCACTACGCCTTCCACCCCTCCAGCTAAACATGAATTCTTTGACCGTTCCACCCATGGAATACTGAGCCATCCCACAACTTTCTACCACAAACGAGATGCTACCTGACAATGTTAGAGGAGATGATTCACATCTTCTCCCAAGCTTTTGCACATGAAGCACCAACGAACACATGTAATCCTTCTTCTTCTCAAATTTTTTGCCGTCAAAATCACCCTCCACAATATGCCACGTGAAAAATAGTACTCTAGGAATCCATAAGGAAAGGGGTGGAAAATCTGCCTCCTCCCTAACCATAAGGAAAAGTAATGTTTCTAGTCCTCCATCCCCCCCCCCCCCCCTCCACAACCCCATATTTACACGCAATCAACCCCCTCCATAAATCATTTTCCTCTACACCAAATCTCCACAACCACTTTCCCAACAGCGCCTTATTAAAATCTTTAGACCTACTGGCAATGAAATAGAATCCTTTCAAACTTCGAAATAACAGCTGACCACCAGTACTTCACCAAGATTTATCTGGAGGAAATACTGAATATATTAACCTGCCCCCTCCAAGATATAACAGTCTTTCCGACCTTGAAACTACATATTTGACACTATTCTACTCTTACTAACCTTTTAGAACTTTCAAGAAATAAAATTTATTAAACTGTTCAGAATTTTAAACTTTAATGTTATCAAACTAAACTTTTCAATCATAACTTTAACATGTTTATTCTACTATTACTGATATAGTATACAGGTCAAATTAGCATCTTAAGATAAATACCCTCTCAAAACCGTCATTTAATGGAAATTAGGGTGTACCACAAAGGAGTACTATAAAGGATCTGCAAGATACACATTCAGATCAAGCTAAACACATAGATATTATGTTCCACAAAGGAAAAAGAAATTAACGCACTGTTGCTAGACGTAATTTGAAAAAGTATGATCTCAACACAACAAGTAGTTCAAATGAGACAGAAAAAGATGTGAAAAAGAAGATGATCGCACCTTAAGATTGGTACTAACTGCAACCATATGCTTTGCAACTGCCTGAGGTCTGAATAGTAAGCATGCCATCCCCATAAAGAGAGGAGTGGAGTCAAGCAAAGATCCGTAACAATAAAACTGATACTAAACAGCGTAAAGAAATAAGCACTGTTCAACAGACTACAATTGCTTCCACAAGTGGAAAGTATACTAATGACACTAAGTGATCAGTTCAATTTGTACTTACTAACTGTAAAGGTGAACTACCACGTTTCATTTGCTAAGCTTTGTTTAGCTGGTGATGCCAATGGCAGTAAAAAATCACATTACATGTGATGGTAGTTTGGATGGTTAATAGTTTTTCCCATGATGAGCTTCCTACAGGTTTGTTTCCTGATTCCTAGGTATTAAAATGGCCAATGAACTATCCAAACTCCAAAGTAGTTCTTTCATCAACTGAACAAATTGTTTGGTCACTTTAATGCATGATTTTGTCAGAGTTAAGATATATTAATGTATCAAGGAAGAAAGGGAGTAAAAATGTATTATTTTGGAAAACTAGGAGAACATCCAAATAGCTATATAGCAGACCATCTAATGACTGCAAAGACTTTCTGTGGGCCCAATTTCCTGCTTCTCTTACTTAGGATTTAAGTAGAAAAAAAGATATAAAGGTTTTCCTTTGCAAATTAAGACATGCCCAAAGGAAAGTCAACATAGAATGGACTAATGACAGATATGTCGCTTCAGATATGTCGCTTATAGGTTAAATTAATGTGTCCACCATAACGAATGAACCAGGGTTTCTCTTTCTGTAGTCTGATATTACCTAGACACAATCATTATCAAAAATTAATTTCTCTTAATATCTTCCATTTACCATGCACATAATAAAATCAAATTTCCAGAAAGTATAACAGTGTCTTATATAAAACAAGAAAGAGGACGGACATCCACAATGTCACACTTACCCTAATGTAGAGGAGATCCATTCCCTCATTGTGCGGGCATTTAGCATGGTTTCAGCAGTAGTAAAAGTCTTTGAGACCACCACAACTTCGAGCAAGAGAAGAAGATATTACAGGGATTAGTCCGACCTATTTATGTATTCTCTATTTGTTGGAAGAGAACATCAATTAATCTTAATTCACCTAAAGTCGTTTCAGGGTTCAAGCCTGTAATATTCCTGGCTACATCAATTGGATCAACATTGGCGAGACTGCAACCATAAAGAAATGTAAATGCCATTACTCTAATGATTCCTTCTCTTACCCCCCCAAAAAAAAAAAAAGAGCATTTTCTTTGCTTTAAACTAGAAAAACTGGAGCATCCAAGGCAGTATATTAACATGTATGGCAACGGATACTGGGAAGTTAAAAGATTACATCAGCCAAATGAGTTACTATAAAACAAATGACAAATACAAAACCGGATTAGCCATATCAGTTAAACTTACAAACGCAACTGGCGACCTCTTGCGCATTCAACAGCCTCTGGTTCTGTAACCGGTCAGGATAAAAATTATAATGCTCGGCTGGCCAAAAACTAGACAGCAAGAAAAGGACAAACAAAAGATAGTATATGTTTGGATGAGAGTGTCGTATATATTACCTGTTTGAAGTGCTGTGTGTACAAACAAAGGACCTAAGAAACTGCCACCTATACCAATAGCTACAACATCTTTCAATGCTTTTCCTGTGGCTCCAACCTGTCAAGAATTGCGGCTTGGTTAGAAATTTAGCAGTATTGATCAAGCAAATATCTCTTTGATGACTGACATTACCCAGGCACCACTGCGAACCCTCTCAGAGAAGTCTTGGATCTTATCAAGAACTTGCCAAATCTCAGGGACAACATTCTTCCCGTCACTCTTTATGACTGCATCCCTAGGCGCACGTAGTGCAACATGAAGAACGGATCTGTTTTCTGTACTGTTTATCTACATCAAAGATTAAATGATCATGAGGTCAGACCACTTCACTAGTTTGACTGCCTACATAAGAACTAAAAGAATTTGAATCTAGTCATCAGCTATAAGTTTTCCATAGGAATATGAGAACTCGAGTTGCTAACACCAGACTAATTAATGATCTCTTACTCAATGAAAGCACACAACACCAAAGTCAATATTGGAAATACCAAATTCTTATTATTAGAATGAATCTGTTTTTTACTCATAGAGAGGACATGTAAGACACCAAATATATTTTATAATACAGCTTAGTTAAAAAAAAAAAAATAAAAAAAAATAAAAATAATGCAAATTCATAATAATAATCATAACATACAGAGTGCTTAATTAATTTTCCCATATAAAGTGCTGGCTTTTCATAGGACCAAATGTACTAGGAAAACTGCTTTTCTGAGTGGGAAGCATTCTAGTTCATCAATTATACTTAAGATATCGAATGTTGACGACTCATGTAGCATACAAGACAAATGAAACTACAATGTAATTGCCATAAATGTGAGTCTAATCCAGTCAATGCAACCAAACTGAACGACAACTATATAATTCATAAAACTTCAAATGGAAAACAGGTAAAAGGAGTACATCTATTGAAGAACAAAGTTATCTTATCCTATCATTTCACATAATTATTTTGACAAAGGTACTTTTCTTATAACATAAGCATGGTAATGACAGAAAAGCGCGTAACATCCAAACTAAAATGGTTGATAGACAATCAAAAAAAAGGTTTCCTTACATGCTCTCCGTTGAACATCCGATTGATCTTCTCCTTGACACGCGTCACCTGCATCATCAAAACAACAAAAAAAAAGAGATGATAAAATACTAAACACCTCAAAACATTTGTATTACGAATACGAACCTCAGCTAAACTGAAGAGCTTATTCAAGGTATCCGGAGTAGCTCGTTGTCTCGAGTAATCTAACAGGATCCCATCAAACTCCCTATACATTAATCAACAATCTTATAATCTCAAAAATAATAATATATTAGGTTCACAAAATAAAATAGGTAGAACCCTAACAAATTAGTAACATACAGCATCATTGATTGGCATCGATTAGTGTCGTTCATCAAGTCACGCAAATGAGTTTTGTTAATATCATCAACATGTGCCTACAATAACACAATTTATATTACATCAATTACATAATTCGTATTCTTTAATTATTATACAACATTATAACTGCTTACTTTCAACTCCTTCCAGGGCTCAGTATCACAAATTAAAGTAGACGAAGCCATCTATCTGAAACAAATAAGAATAAATCAATTGAATGCAAAAAAGAAATGAGATGATAGTGTTGAATGGCTTACGATCCACAAATAGTAGATGATATGTTGCTGCTAGTTTACAAAGAGTGTGTCTCTTGGATGCGGAAATATAAATACTTACAAAATGAAAAAGGGACACTTTAGTTATGACTTATGAGTGTCACGTGTAAGCGTACCAAGGAATAGCGCATGGGCGGCGGCATATTCAGCGTCAATTATGCGGATATTAGTTTTCTTTATTACTCTATTAATTAATATATTCCTTCATTAAATTTGTACTAGGTAATTAACAGCTCAGGGGCTAAAATCAAAAAAATTAATAGAAATATGAAAAAGGATAGTTCCGTTACCGGGAATCGAACCCGGGTCTCCTGGGTGAAAGCCAGATATCCTAACCGCTGGACGATAACGGATTTGTTGTTTACTGCATCCATATTAATGATACATTCTTTTATTTGATTATAAGTACAATTTGTCAACCGATATCCTATAAGTGAATTTTGGGTATTGTGAGACGTTACGCAAATCCTACCCTTACCAAGATGGATAGGCTCTTTCTAATAGTCCCCCGGCTTAAGAAAATACTATATAATAATTTAACAAAATAAGATGCAAATATCATGATACAAAGAAATTGGTGACATAAACTTAACACTGACCACAGTGAATCAAAAACACCAATAACGGCGAGGAATAAATAAAATAACATATATAATATGACTGAAATCATTCATCTATTGTCTAACCTTCTACCCTAATCTTCAACCTCCTCATTTTCCTATCTAGGGTCATGTCCTCGCTAATTTAGAGGTGGGCATGTCCTGTCTAATAAGCTCGTCCCAATTCTTCTTTATTCTACCCCATAATACCAACCTCTAGCACCTCCTCACTGGGGCATTTACACTCTTCCTTTTCACATATCCAAACCATCGGAGTCTTGCTTCCCACATCTCGTATACTATTGAGGATACTCTCATCTTATCCCGATTGATACAATGTTATATAGATAAATTATGTACTTAATATTATTGTAAAATACTATAATGCTACAAAAATAAAATTAATCTCGAAACCGGACTTAGTGATACAAGAGATGACAAGTATATATGTTATAAGGAGAAGTGGCAACAATTTTTCTGTTGTGTTTGGTATGAAAGAAAATATTTTTCATGAAAAAAAAATTTAAAAAGTATTTACTTTGAAAATATGTAAAAATCGTACTTATTTTCTAGTATTTAGAAGTTAAAAGAGTAAAAAAAATAATTTCCACCATCTAATAAAAATACATTCTAATATGAGGATAGGGTGGGTTGGGGCGGTATGAGGGTCGTTGTGGGAGTAGAGTGGGGGTATGAGGATAGAGCTAACGTAGATGGGTGGGGGTTGGGTGGTAGGCGTCAGTGTGCAGGGGTAAGGGTGGAATGGGTTGGGAAGGGTGGGATATTAGATGGGAGAAGGGTGGTATTTGGTGTATGAACAGGGGAGGCCCGACAAATTTTGTGGCCTAAAATCGAATTTTAATAAGGGGCTTTAGTTTTTTTTTTTAGAAAAATAATGTATATAAATTTGAACCCTATTATTTATTTTTTTAACTTTTTGAGATGCAAAGTTATTAATAAATTTTGTATAATCAATTTCTTCTAATTAGTCTTTCTGGATCGATAATATAGACAGTCCATTTAATCTCGCGTGATACATTGTTGATGTTAGATTCTCAGTTAAGATTTGTTTAATTTTATATAACTTCCCATGTATCTTAACTTTTCACTTTAAATGATGTCTTTTTTTAACTTAAATACTACCTCAGTTCCATTATAAGTATCTGTTTTACGTCGTTTTTCACGTCCATTAAGAAAAGTATCCTAATTTTTTTTAATCCGTTCCAAAAAAAAATTATATTTCTAGACTTGGAAACAACTTAACCCCAAATTTACCGTTGTTCCCTTAACGAAATGATTCATATCCACAAAAATACCAATGACTTAGTTTAGACCACAAGTTTTAAAAGTCTTCATTTCCTTATTAAACATTTGTCATATCAAATAAGTTCATATAAATTGAAACAGATGAAGTATATATTTTACCACATTGTCTTGATTTACTAATATCGAATACCAAATTTAAGTAGAATAATTCATTTCTTACCTCTTTAATTGCACGAGTAAGATTAGAAAAGAATAATTAAATATGCATTGAATTATTAAAGTGAGACTTATTTTGACAAAACTAAAAAAAACATATATACTTATTAAAAAATGGAAGTAATTTAACCTATTATCTGTACTAAAAAATGAGACCCCTACAAATACGGGGCCTAAAGCGGTGGCTTTACTTGCCTTAGGCAAGGGCCGGCCCTGTGTATGAAGAGGACGTGAGTATAAATTATCATATTTGGAACTTGTTTTTTCTACTTTCACTAAAGAAATTATTTCCCCCCAAATATATAATGAAAACTAATTTTCAAAACTTTTAAGCCAACAAATATGAAAGAATTAAAGAATAATTTTTTTAAAATAATTTTCCTTCAAACAAACAAAGCCATTTTGTTTCTTTTCAAACTAATCAAATCATAGAGTGAAGATCACCATAATGAAGAAGAAATCATCTGAAAATTGCAAATCTTCAGCGAAGCACTAAATAGGTATATGTTTCTTAAGGAGTTCATTAAAGGAAATATACACATCCACAATGCGGTGTATTTATGACATATGTGAATATAACATTATAGTCAATCCTAACTTAGGCAAAATAAAGTGTTAGCATTAAGTTCATAATGATATATATACAAGTAGGGATGTTAAATGGACAGGTCGGATTGAATTTAAGCGTGTCAATAAGTTGAATTAATAAAATGGACAGGTCAATAACCCGCCAATAACACATAGGTTCGGGAGTGGATCTATAGCTTAAATAGTGGTTCACGTTGCATGATCATTCCATGACTAAATATAGTTTTGTACATATTTCTGAAAATATTGTCTTATATGATGTGTGTGAACCCGTACACCAAAAGCTTGAATGGTTCATAGGTCAAATATTGGTTCACTTACAAAGAAGAGCATAGATCAATTCCACTAAATGCATCTTTTAATATATTTTTCCTCTTCTATTCCTTATGTTGGTCTAGCTTGTTTGTACTTTGGATTTAACAAATAGAATTTGTGGCGTATAAGACTTGAACTTATAACACTTAATACAACAACAACAACAACATACCCAGTGCACAGGGGCGGAGCTATAGCTGTACGTGGTTGGTCAGTCGAACAACCTTCGCAGAAAAATTATACCGTGTAGATAGGTCAAATTCTGCTAAATGTAAATAGATATAGAAAGCTTGAACAACATGAGAACAATAAGTGATACTGCTCCAGCAGTCAAGGTTGTTCAGAGAGACCCGAGCGTCTGAGGATCGAATCTGTGCTACTACGCATGAAATTTTTTTCTACTTTCTACCCCTACGTTTTGATACCCCTATGTTTTGTCTGTGTCACAATAATTTGAACGAATTGGGAAATGCACAACTTTCTAGAATATGTATTAAAAAAAATTTAAATAGAAAGAATAGCAGAGATATATTTTGCCTTTTTACAATTTACATTTTACAGTATTAAGCATTTTAGTGATTAGTAATTACAAGTTAGTCTATTTTGTTTAACTATTTCCCAATTATTTTTATTTTGATAAAATTATACAAAAAAAATATAAAAATTAATTATTTTAAAGAAACCTTACATTATGATTCAATATCAAAGAAAATCCTCATTGAGACATACAAGACTTTGCATGTAAACGTTATAAACAATTTGAATTCGAAAGCACTTGAATCGAAGAAAATTTTTACCCCAAAGATAAAATCGATAAATTAATTCTTTCACTTTGTATGTGTGATATTGTGTTTAGTGCGAATCTCAACTCAGCTAATCTTTCAACGAGTACTCTCTCTGTTCTATAAAGTATGACATGTTTCGTATTTCGAGAGTCAAACTCTTTTATTTTGACCGTAAATTTGCACATATATTTTTTAAGTCTATTAAAATAATATTTATATATTTAGAAACTATATAAAAAGTACTATAAGTCACGATGGTAAATAATTCAAAATATTTAAAAGACATATGAAAATATTACAGTAGAAACTACTCGTTTCACTCTCGAAACTCGAATGGCCGAATCAAGACAACATTTGTGGAATTGAGGGAGTATTTTCATATATATATATATAATAGTAAAATTTTCGTACATTTTGTATTTGGTAGAAACAGATTGTTAAAATCATTCCTAGTATAACAGCTTGGTTGAACCAAATAGCATCGTACCGACTCATCGGAAAAAGTTTATTATTTACTTTTTCAAATTTTGAACAACCTTGCTAAATATTCTGGCTACGCCACTGCCAGTGCAGTCCCACAAGTGGTGTCTGAGAAGGGTGAGATGTACGCAGACCTTACCTCCACGAAGGTGGAGAGACTGTTTTCAATAGATCCTCGGCTCAAGGGAAAAAAGTTGAAACATGCTTGTAAAAAGATGGAACTACTGATGATAAAGAAATTACAGTCAAATAAACTACTGATAACTAAGGGAAACGGACAACAGTAAAAATAGTAAAGTCACATAATGCGATTAAAATAATAAATAATAATAATAATAATAATAATAATAATAATAATAATAATAATAATAATAATAATAATAATAATAATAATAATAAAACAGAACTCTTACGACTACCTAACCTTCTACCTTAAGCCTTGACCTACACGCTTTTCTATCAAGGGTTATGTCCTCGGTGATCTAGAGGTGAGCCATATCCTGATGAATCACCTCGCCATGATTCTTCTTTGGTCTACATCTACCTCTTCGTAGCTCCAATACTGCCAAGCTCTCACACCTTCTCATTGGAGCATTTGTGCTCCTTCTTCTCACATGGTCAAATCATCGCAGTCTCGCTTCTCGCATCTTGTCCGCCACTAAGGTCACTCCCACCTTGTCATGAATTACCTCATTCCTAATCTTATCCATTCACATATGACCACACATCCATCTAAGCATTCTCATCTCTATTACGCTCATCTTCTGTAACACTGAGTAAATTTTAAAAATTCTTAGCCACTAGGCTACCGTCATTGGTTGTGTACAAAATGCTCAAAACTTAATTTATCACTAATTCACTATATACAATGAAGTTTGACATTTACAAATAATATAATTTTCTGATGAAAGTTGTTGATGAGCCATATCTTGACAGTGGTGAACACATCCTCCTAAATCCTAAATTCGCCTATACGTGGGTTAAGACGGGTTGGGTAAAACACGCTAAACAATATAATATCCACCCTAACTCTCACAAAGTTCTAATTTTTATATATTGTCTTATAATATTTTTAATTACCAAAAACACAAAGTAATATTGTTTATTTATTATGACTACTTACACTACTAGAAAAAGAGTAAAAAGCTACAGAATGGTTGGAGACGGAATTCCCTCTCCAATCAGTTAGAGAGGGAATTCCGTCTCCAATCAATGTATTGCGTGTAAAATTAATTAAATTGGAAGAGTTGGAGACGGAATTCCGTCTCCAACCCTAAACAATTCCCATCTATACAGCGGGCTCCCAATATTTTCAAACACTCCAAATTTTCAAAACTCCCAAAATCTCCACAGCTCCCTGGCGAAAAATCTCCACAGCTCGGCACCCCCATTTTCTCCGGCCACCGTATTCAAGTAAGTTCCCCCTTCGTCTTCCCCATTATTTTTCCCTTTCGTACCCCAGTTGTACAAAAATTGGTAGCGAAATTCTCTATAAATGGTACCAAAAAAGTACAGATCAACCATATGTCATTAAAATCGTATCTTTAAGCTCACAAATATTAACCAAATATTTAATCATCCAAAAGGTATGCATAATCTTGAAAATCATAAAAGAGAACAGATCTGACAAATAAAAAATTGTAAGAAACCAAAGAAGATACATGCCATCAGTAAATTAAATTAACCACCTGTTGCAAAAGCTAAACTTTACGAAGAAAATTGAAGAAAAGTTCATGAATTAAAGAGAAAAACAAATAGTTGGGGAAAATTAAGCAATTAGTTTCACCGGGTGGGGACTGAAAATTGTAGCAGTCGATTCCTGGAATAGAGAGGAGGTGGTTAGCTGGGATGGATGTATTTGGTGTGCGTATAAGGATGCCTGCGGAATAAAAATAATGGAGTTCACTGGTTTTTTCCCCCAACTATTTTTGGTCTTGTTTGCTTTTTCCCTTCATCCGAACCACACCTCTAGCATAGCCACAGAAACTTTTGTGAATTTTGATTTTTAATAAATCAAATTATTGTTTAAACTTTAAAACAATTATTATTGGGATTTGGCAATTAGTATTTTCTATTGCTACATCATATTTAGTTTTAGTGGTAGTTTCTGGTTTATAATCACTATTGCTACAATTATTATTGGGATTTGGCAATTAGTTTTAGTGGTGGTTTCTGGTTTCTGGTTTTTGGTTGCTTTATAGCGAGTTTCTAATATTTTTATTTAGCAGGGTTAATATAGTTAGAGAGGGAATTCCGTCTCTAAACAACAAAAATAATTTTTAATTATTTTACTGAAGAGGGAATTCTGTCTCTAAACAATAAAAATAATTTTTAATTATATGCCTGGAGAGGGAATTCCGTCTCTAAACAATAAAAATAATATATACACTTCATGTTGGAGACGGAATTCCCTCTCCAAGCATTAAATTATCGTCTCCAAGCACTCACTGACACAATCAGGAGTGGCAGTCACTTTTTGAATTGGAGACGGAATTCCATCTCCAGGTTGCCCAACGACGCGCCTTTTGGCGAAGGACGCGCTCACTGACACAATCAGGAGTGGCAGTCACTTTTTGAATTGGAGACGGAATTCCATCTCCAGGTTGCCCAACGACGCGCCTTTTGGCGAAGGACGCGCAGAGACGGAATTCCGTCTCCAAACTCCTTTTAGAGAGGAAATTTCGTTTCCAAACTGTGACGCAAAACAGATGATTTCTAGTAGTGTTATAACTTTTCAAACTAAAAACTTGAGTTGGTGGGTCAAATTTACATGGTATACTTTTGACACCCATACTAGTAAGTAGCCCACTTTGAATTTTGATCGCTAAAATCAATATTAGACACATGAATTTTGCTGTGGAGATGATACACTATTGGCTGGAAAAAAAAAAAAGGATGATACACTATTGGCATTATGCTGCGATTGACATAGCAAGAAGACAACGAACATTGACTAACGATGAATCATGCAAAAAAATATACCAAAAAGAATGGTCAATTGACATACATAGAAAATGGAAACCTACAAATATAAAGAGAAGTGATACTAAAATACAAATCTTCGCTAATCGTGATCCTCTAAAGGATTATATTGTGAAAATTGTTTCAGTAGAAATACTCTATGAAATAGAAGTCCGAACCTTTTCATCTGAGAAAAGGATAAGGAATATATAAAAAGTTTATTCGTTTTAAGAGTCCTTTTCTTTTTCTTCAAGAAAAAGAATCCTTATAGATAAGAAATTCAAGGCAAAACTTGATATAGGGCCCATTTAGGTGAGCTTTTTTTAAACAACTTATAAGCTACTTATAAGTTATAAGTGACTTATAAGCCACTTTTTGAGAAGTTAGGATTTTCTAACTTCTCTCTTTTGATTTTTTCAAAGCATATAAAGGTTTAAAAACTCATAAATTTTTGAGGTACCAAATATTTACTAATGAACTTATAAGCATATAGACCACTTTTAAGCGCACCCAAACAAGATCATAATCTTCAACATATGAATACTACTTTCCATTTTCTAAAATATGTGTAGGTTAAAATTTATGGTGTATACAGTTAGATTACCAGTTATACACAATGTATACACTCATGTTTTTTAGTTATTTTTTGTGTATGCACACCTTTTTGTAGTGTATACACATTTTAATGAAATAATAATTGTGTACATAATTATCTAACAAAATTTAAAAAAAAAAAAAAAAAAGAGGAGGAAATCCCGGCGTCGGAGCAGCAATAGTAGTCTGGTGCCGGAGCAGCAACATTCTGGTGGCACAGCAATAGAAGAAGCAGATTTAGGACGACACAGCGGAGCAGGGAACTAACGGCGCTAGAGCATCGAATTAGACTGCTAAGCAGCCGGAAGCACGAACCAATGGTAGCACCGAACCAGTGGTAGCAGTGAAAACAGTGGTTGCAGACACCCGAAATAGTGAAAGAAATGGTGGCCGAAAGAAGTTAGACACAGTGGTGGCCGGAGGGAAGGGGGCGATGCCGGTGAGTGGGGAGAAGGAAAGGGAAAAACCAAAAAAATCTTAGTGGCTACAAAAAGTTAGTGGTATCGGTTAAGCGTTTATTAAGGGCTACTTTGAAAAAAAAAAAGGGATAAAAAAAATGTATAGAGGGGGTTAGATGGCCATGTAGTGTTATTTTCGAGAACTATACTAAAATAAGGTACAAATTTTCATGATTTTTTTACGCTAATGGACTCAATAAGCATCTAAATTATAAAATATACTGACATTATTGAAAAATTATAAAATATACCGTTTTCTCATTTTTCCTTCTCTCTAACACCAAGATTTATTTATTTTTCTCTCTTTCTCTTTCTCCACCCATCTCCCGGCCGCCGCTTTGCTGCTCCACTTCGCTAGTGTTGTTGCCTTTTTCGATCTGGTGCGGCAGTTGTTCCGATCTACTGCAGCTGCAGCTGCTCCGATCTATCTGTTGGTGGTCGGATTTCACCTACTCCTGCATGGATTCTCTGGTGGCGGCTGCCGGAGCTCCAATCTGCTTCTTCTGTATATGAATGCCTAGGATGGTTGTTGGTGATTGTTGGTGGTTGTTTGAAGGTGGAAGTAAGTGTATGTTTAGTTTTACGCCGGTGTGTGTATGTGTATATTTGTGTATGTACATGAAAATCTTTTAGAAGTGCAAAAAGTATATATATGTATATCATTGTATAAATATATATTACTGAGTATGTATGTGTGTGTGTGTATATATATATATATATATAAGTCCAAGCTTAACACACATAAATTTGTATGTTTAATTTATATATTTGTAGATCCTTGTGTGTACGTGCGTGTCAAGTGTATGTATCTTTTTTTTTTTTGTGTATGTACATGTATTTTTTGTTTATATATATTTTGACAATTGTAATTTAAAAAAAAAATTCAATGTGTATATGTGTATTTACCGTGTTTTCATTTTTTAGATTAAAAAAAAAAATTGCCGGGTAGCCGGTGGTGTCGACTGGGGTGGGAAGAAGGAGGAACAAATCCTAATTTGTCAGTTTTGTTTATATTAGTATGTAAACAAAAAATGATTGTATATTTTGTAAAACATAATTTCGAATTTTTTTTTTTTTGTAATATTTGTAGTTATGGTGGTATATTTTTATTTACAAAAATCCACTTTCCCTTTTTGTGGCAAAAACAACGCCGTATGTGGGGATCGAACCCACGACCACGTGGTTAAAAGCCACGCGCTCTACCACTGAGCTAAGAAGGCTTGCCGGAGCTCCAATCTGCTTCTTCTGTATATGAATGCCTAGGATGGTTGTTGGTGATTGTTGGTGGTTGTTTGAAGGTGGAAGTAAGTGTATGTTTAGTTTTACGCAGGTGTGTGTATGTGTATATTTGTGTATGTACATGAAAATCTTTTAGAAGTGCAAAAAGTATATATATGTATATATCATTGTATAAATGTATATTACTGAGTGTGTGTGTGTATATATATATATATATATATATATATATATATGTAAGTCCAAGCTTGACACACATAAATTTGTATTTTAATTTATAGATCTGTAGATCCTTGTATGTACGTGAGTGTCAAGTGTGTGTATCATTTTTTTTTGTGTATGTACATGTATTTTTGTTTATATTTTGGCAATTGTAATTTAAATAAAAAATTCAATGTGTATATGTGTATTTACTGTGTTTTCATTTTTTAGATTAAAAAAAAAAATTGTCGGGTAGCTGGTGGTGTCGACTGGGTGGGAAGAAGGAGGGACAAATCCTAATTTGTTAGTTTTGTTGATATTAGTATGTAAACAAAAAATGATTGTATATTTTGTAAAGCATAATTTCGATTTTTGTTTTGTAATATTTGTAGTTATGGTGGTATATTTTTATTTAAAAAACCCCACTTTCCCCTTTTGTGGCAAAAACAACGCCGTCTGTGGGGATCGAACCCACGACCACGTGGTTAAAAGCCACGCGCTCTACCACTGAGCTAAGAAGGCATGCTTAGTTATCTTAAGGTTGCTTAGTGATCAATTTAGAAGTATGTACATAAAAATCTTTTAGAAGTGCAAAAAGTATATATATATATGTATATCATTGTATAAATGTATATTCCTGAGTATATATATATGTAAGTCCAAGCTTGACACACATAAATTTGTATGTTTAATTTATAGATCTGTAGATCCTTGTATGTACGTGTGTGTCAAGTGTATGTATCATTTTTTTTTTTTGTGTATGTACATGTATTTTGGCAATTGTAATTTTTTTAAAAAAAAATCAATGTGTATATGTGTATTTACCGTGTTTTCATATTTTAGATTAAAAAAAAAAAATTGCCGGGTAGCCGATGGTGTACTGTCGAATGGGGTGGAAAGAAGGAGGAACAAATCCTAATTTGTTAGTTTTGTTGATATTAGTATGTGAACAAAAAATGATTGTATATTTTGTAAAGCATAATTTCGATTTTTGTTTTGTAATATTTGTAGTTATTGTGGTATATTTTTATTTAAAAAACCCCACTTTTCCCTTTTGTGGCAAAAACAACGCCGTCTGTGGGGATCGAACCCACGACCACGTGGTTAAAAGCCACGCGCTCTACCACTGAGCTAAGAAGGCATGCTTAGTTATCTTAAGGTTGCTTAGTGATCAATTTATATGTGAAACTTCTGCTATTACACTTGCCATTTCATTTTTTTTTCTCACTTGCCATTTCATCAAATAGCATCATTTTGATATTTGTCTTTGTCACACTCTCACATACTGTTCACGACAAGATCTGAAATTCTGAATGATTCCTATCTTCATGTTAAGCATCACCTATGTTGCTCCCAAATTCCAATGCTTTTGCAACAATATATACTAACATATTGACTGTGTTATACTTAATTTTACCATGTTAGAGTGATCAAATTGTATATTACAAAGTAATCTTAAAATACTTATAATTATCAAAGCCTAGACAATAAAATTAAAAGTAAACAGAATATTTAATTTTATTTTTACATAATTTTTTATACAAGGAAATATAAAGTGCTTAACTATTATTGGACAAGTGAAGATAGTGATAAATTTTCTATTTCATTTATTAAGATTTTATCAATTGGTAGTCAGTTTCAAAAACAAAATGATACATAATAACATGACATCATATTACATAGATGTCAGAATCATTGTTTTTAAAAGCGCTATTGGAGCGCGTCTCTGGGCGCGCCCTTGGGCGGGGCGTCAGTAAATCGCCCTTAGGCATTGAGGGGAGGCGCAGATCTTGGAGGCGTTCGCTCCAAATCTTTGGGCGTTCGCCCAGACTCGCTTTACGTTTAATGGATAAGGCGGGCGCTTTTGAGATCTCTTGCAATAAGACTGTATGTTAAAGCTTCTCAATCAGAGATGGAAAAATAGACTTTGCAGGCAAAGCACATATCCATGTCGATATTCGTTTTTCTTAAATCGAGCCATCCGTATTCTTTAATTGTAATCTTAATGCAATGTTAATTATGGAGTGAGCGTGAGGTTACAAAACTGGAGAGTTAAAAAGCTTGTGGTGTCTTCAATGGAGGTTGAATGAAGGATAGAGAAGAAAGCTTTAAACGTCATTAAGGAAAACGTGGAAGCTGGAAACTTAGAGTTATAAATTTTTTTAAAAGGCCATCTTTGACTGTCTCAAAAAGTTTGGTAAATTAATGCTTATCCCATTAGAATAAAGAGTAATGCTTTGTTTGGAAAAAAGAAAGCAAAATAATGGGAAAATGATATATTATGTCTTTGTTTTATTTAAAATTATGAGTTCAAGAACTACCCTCTTTTGTTTTCAGAAATATAATTTCAAATGCAGATGTTACTATTAGTACTTTAAAGTCTAAATTCTAGTACTCCAATTAGAGTAATGTTCTATATAAAAAAATATAAAACAAACTAAAAGAGTTCATATAGCTGAAAAAAAGACAAAAATATCTTAAAGAGTTCATATACAGAGTATTATTTTCAAGAAAAATACTTATAAAAAATAGGATTTAATTAGAACTCCCCGATTCTAGAAAATTATATGTTGTGAACGGGTAATATGACATTTTTCTTTAGTTTTATGATCCATACATACGTACATTATACTATTTTGTATTTTAATATTAGTATCTTTTATATTATTCACATATTTTTACTTTATTAATAATTGCATGTAATTATATATTTATTTTGTAATTAATAAAAATAAAGATTCATGGGCTTACGACCCGCGTCTCGGGGCTTACGCCTCGCCCCATAAAAGCTAAAACGCCTCGCCTTGCGCCCCTGCCTTTTAAAACACTGGTCAGAATACGGTATAGTATACACAATACACGTATAAAGACAAATATTTAAAATTCTTACTCTTTTTTATAAACCACATGCCTAATAAAAGATTCAAATAAAATGAACCAGGGAAATGAGTACCACTTTACGAGTTATTTTAATATCTATTTAAATTTTGACGATGTACCAATGCATTAGACACTTATAAGTTTTCTTATGCTAAGGAGTACTCCCTCCATCTTAAATATTTTTTGTGGTTATTAAAATTATTTGTCCTAAAATATTTTGTCATTTCAAGAAACCTATCGAAATGTTACTGGACGAAAAAATCATACCGAAAATAGAAAAGCTAAGGTGTTTATGCATAGATATGGTCGAAATTTGAAAGAGATAGTTTTAAAATAGAGTTGAATAATGATATTTAGAATTTAAAATTGTGTTTGAACATATATTTCAATTGAAATAATGTTAAATTTTTGTGAGTAAAAGTTAAAACCTAAAATCCAATCGTTGCACCTTTTCAAATCTAAAAAACTGCCATATTCCATAAACAAAGGATGTTTTCAAAACTTTTTGCAAAAAAAAAAAAAAGTTGACGTCCAACAAAAACTTAAAATTAAAAGCACGTTTGTCCATACAAAGGTTCAGTTTCTTTCGATTTTTTTTTAAAAAACCCTTTTTGTCAATAAAACATGGTTAGTTTTTAGAGATTTTTGCAAAAGTTTTTTTTGAAAACTAAAACGTGATCAATTTTTTCAAAAACAGTTTAAAATTTTTTTGACCACTTTTTAAAAGTTATTACAAAAATTCAATTTTACCCACTCACAAAATTCCAAAAACTTCAACTTTTTTTTATGTATATATTCATACATAAAAAGTTCAAATATAATCTTTTCAACTCAACATCAAGGATTTTCTTTTCCAGTTGCATATTGATATATACAGTAGCATTTTTTTAATAAAAATTGTTGGCCAAAACTTGTGCGCTTATTTTAGTTTGTACCATGATTTGGATTATTATAGGGATGCATCTATCGATCACAGGTACAAATATTGTGTTTCTATTGGACCTTTGCCATGAAGGGTGCGCTCGCACGGCAGGTCAAAAAATAATAAAAAATGTTATTTCGTTGTGTTGGAGAGGAGATGGTACGGGGATTTGCCCGGCTCTCCTCTCCCTGTCTCGTGTGCCTTTTCCTATCTTTCCTCGCTTTCATTTTAGATCCGTCTCAGAGATATCGTCGCCAATTCACAAACATGTGCAATCCCATCTCCAATTGAGACAAGTGAATTCGTTTAAAAGTTGCTAATTCGACTTTTTAATGTCAGGATGTGTTACACGTGTCCTTTGATTGGTTTTATTTATTTTTGAAATTTGAAAGACAGGCAAATAAAATCGTGCATTCAATTAAATCAACGTTGGCCAAGCAAATGCTACATTGGATCCACAGCAGAACTCTTCTGAAGGTACAGTTGCTAATATGGAATTACTACTAATTTTGTAGCTAAACATTTAAAGAATTATCTTATCATAATATATTTAAAGAATTGTGCTAATATGGTTTTCAAAACATGACACTTTGACAGATAATATGCTTAGAAGTTTCTAATGTCAAAATGGCCTGTAAGAATTCAAGAGTAAATATTATAAATGTTCGATTAGATGATATCTCTGATTTACAAATGCTGTTCAACTGACTCAATCAAACTTAACATTGACATCTTATTAGTGTTACCATACATGGTGATGAGATTGTGAATCATTTCAACTGGTCTGAGCTCTTCATTTAAGCATCTGCTTATATCTCTCGAAAAGTTTAAGGTCTGAGTTCTACATCCCCCCATCATTTGTTGAGTTTCGCGAAAATCTCGTCTTGGGGTGCATTTCAAGTAGTTCCTGGAGTTTTTGTGCAGAATGTTCCAATATTTGACTTCCAAAAGTTAGAATTAGGCTGTTTCCTGGCTATCACACACAAGACGTCTCATTGTAACAATGCTGAAGTCTTTTCTCTAACTCATAATGAATGGGCTTACCTACCTACTGAGTTATGAATGCTTTGCTTGCCTGGACTGTATCTCTGATTGTTGCAAATTGCTCTTGAAGACTGGCGAAACATCAAATGATTACACCTGAGGTAGTGCTAAATTGATGTACAGATCCATGTTTCTAGTTTTCCTTGTTTGCTTGGCCATTTTAACAAGCACACACAAACATATCAATTCTAGATGTTGCTGCATCTACAATATACACTTCACTTGGTTTATTTTAACAGAATATGATAGAGAATTTGAAGCTGAGATACCTATGATATCGCACAAGGAAGCAACAATTGCTGAAGAAGCGTCCCCCCAAGATATAACAGTGTTGCGTTCTATATTTATGCTCTTTTGAATATATGATATGAAAACTTATATTTGCTGATTGAAAGTAATATGTTCTTTCCTTGTCAACACGACTAAACTGTTGTGAAGCTTGGTTGGTTGAAGAGATGGTTTTAGACTGATCTTCCATCTAAACAATGTGGGCATTGTCTGCAAACGGCTAGGGGACTATATGGAAGTATAAGATGATTATACGGGACTGTTTTGCCACGTATCACCGTTGTGTGTTAATGGCTCATGTTTTTAAATCACGCACTTGGACAGCTATTCTTTTTGGCAATTTAGTGTGGTTTGTATGATCGTGGAGAGGATTGAAATTTTGCCAATCTCTAGCGTGGTGTAACTTGAGGTAAAAATTTCGCGTGGAAGCCACTTCGGCACCCGCTATGTGATGCGTAGCCTCTGTTTACAAATTCGCTGAAAATTAGCCACTAGATGCGTTTTTTAAAAATAATAGTATCACGACGTCGTTTTGCACATTTTGAAAATTCCGGTTTTACCCTTCTTTATTTTTAACTTATTCGGGGTTTTTGTTTCTCTCTTTGATACTGAGACTTTTGAATTCCTTCAAAATATACGAACTCTCTTTCGAAATACACCAATTTCTTATTTTTGAGACGTGATTTTGAAGCTTTGTGTTTGGGTAAAAACTTTGTTTTGCTGTTTCGTATATTAAGGTAACTGTGTTTACTTCGTATTGTTTTTTTTTTTTTTTTCATTTTTGTACGTGTATATGAGTTATTAGGTTTTGATTTTGTTTCGAAAATGTTTAGATTTTCCATTGGAGTACAGTATAAGCTGTTGATTCCCTTTAAAATGGTGGGGTTTTTTTAAGGGGAACGCTTTTTTCTGTGAAACTCATTGCCCCAGAACTATATACTGTGACCTTTTGTTGGGGATAGGCTGTTGCCCCATGATAAAAACCTGGGATTGTGTGTTTTTAACAGGTACTTGTCCATTGTAAATGGTGGGTTATTTTTAAAGGGGGCAACGGTTTTTTTTGTGAAACCCTTCGCCCCATAACTATATATCGTGACTCTGTAGGGGTGATAGACTGTTACCCCAGCACAAAATACCGGACCCCTTTGTTTAACAAGTGCTTGTGTCCCAGTTCTAAAATACTGTGACCATGCACATGAACTACTTGTGCTCCCAGCAACAATATCTGGGTGAGGGGGTGGGCCACCAAGCGCTCCCCCAGCACAAACACTGTTATGTCTCAGTTCTAAAACATGGGACTTTGTATAACCAAGCATCATAGGCCCCAGCACAAAATACTGTGACCCCCTTGTTTAACAAGTGCTTGTGTCCCAGTTCTAAAACATGGGACTTTGCATAACAAAGCATCATAGGCCCCAACACAAAATACTGCGACCCCTTGTTTAACAAGTGCTTGTGTCCCAGTTCTAAAACATGGGACTTTGCATAACAAAGCATCATAGCCCTAGCACAAAATACTGCGACCCCCTTGTTTAACAAGTGCTTGTGTCCCAGTTCTAAAATATGGGACTTTGTATAATAAAGCATCATAGGCCCCAGCATAAAATACTGTGACCATGCACATGAACTACTTGTGCTCCCAGCACCAATGTCTAGGGGGAGGGGTGGGCCACCAAGCTCTCCCCCAGCACAAACAATGTGACCTTGCACATGAACTACTTGTACCCCCAGCACCAAAAATACTGTGACTTTGCACATGAACTACTTGTGCTCCCAGCACCAATGTCTGCGGGTTTTTTAGGTGCAAGCATTTAAGTGTTAATTTTTTTTTGTTTTATTTTAATACATGTGCTAATGTTACATCAATGGAGATTATACCAAGTAATGAGGTTATGCATAATCTGCCAAACGACGATGGTATATTGCTTCCATTTGCGCAGTGGAAAAATCGTGATTGCCAGTGGAAAGGTGACACAGAGTATCGTCGATTACTTGAAGGGTTATTGTCTGCGGATTACCTGGAGAAACTGAAGAAAGGGCCATTCGGCAAGTTTATGCTTTTGGAAGATGCTAAATATTCTGGGAGGCTTATAAATTGTTTTCTGCAATCTCAAATAGTTTCTTCAGACAACACTAAGCTTAGCTTCAAAGTTTTTGGTGATATAGTAGATTTCACAGCTGATGATTTTCATGTAGTTAGTGGTCTTAATATTTCTAGTATTGTAGATATAAGTATTTTTAAGCTTTCAAAGAGTAGATTAAAGGAGAAGTATTTCAGGAATCCTGAAGACGATGTTAATAAAAAGGACAGCATGTGGACTTTAAAGTTGTATGACTTGCTTGATTTGATTGAATATCATTCCAGTTATGTGAGAGTGGCTCCAAAGAGCAAAGGTAATGTGAATAGAGTGTCAGCTGCACGATTGGATGTTCCATTAGAGCAAGATGATGTTGTTAAACTAGCTGAGGTATATTTGCTTAATTCTGTTTTATTGGGCCGACCATTACCTAGAGGAGTGGATGATCAACATATGATTATTATTGATAATGAAGAGGTGCATAGCTGTTATCAGTGGGGTACTGAGATATATCGTCAAATGGTACACCATTTGCAATCAATCATAAAGCCAAATTCTACTACTTATTTGTTTCCTGGTATGCCCTTCCTATTCTGTTGCTGGGTGGCAGAGGTGTTCCTTGTGTTCAGGCAGTATTTTACTGTTCGCCCTAGGATTAAACCTGTGATGCTTCGTTACACATGTACTTTTACCCCTCAATACAATGTTTTGTGTGATGACTACTTTCATAATGAATAGGTGAGTTTTACGAGTACTTGCTTTTGTTTGTTATTTCTTTTTTTTTACTTTTTTGTTGGTTTTGAAATGTACTTTTTAATAGTTTTAGGAGGATGCCTCAGTGAGACCAATAAGGCATAAATCTAAACATGCTTCAACTTCAAAGTCACCCTCAAAGTCATCTTCAAAGAAGTTCAACAGCAGAATCTATTGACATGAATGAAGTTGTAAAGGTGAAATTTTTCGTGGGTTTTGTCTTTTAATTTTTTTCCTTATGTGGTTTTAATGTTTTTTCTTTTATCAGAGATTGACAGCTAATCTCAAAGTAAACTTACCTACTGAGACCAAGATTCAACATATGATCAATTCCTCAGAAAATAGTGTGAAGAAAGATCTTGCTGACATGGAGAAGAGGATTACAGATATGTTGAATGCAAAGTTTGATTCATTACTGCTTCTTGTTGCAAAATCAAAGACAAGTGATCTCGGAGAAAACTGTGGTGTGTCTGTAAGTAAATCAGACACCAGGAGTAGAAATGAGAAGAGTCGTTTTTTTGATAATTTGAATTATTTAGATGGTCGCGATAGTTTTTTCAAAGAAACATATAATCGGCCAGAGCTTGTTGGTAGTGTACAAAGTGATCATGGTATTCCAGCTGCTTTAATAGATAAAAGCAATCAAATGATTGTGGATGTTTTAGAGGATTACAAAGTTGATACCTGTGACCCTATTGATGAAGGTACATATGGTTTAGAAAAGGTGCCATCAAATTCAGACCATCATCAACAAAGTCATGGTAGTCAAATAGAGTATTCTATATAATCGTAATCTAAGTAAAAGGGAATTTTTTGTTTAATTTAATGATTTTTTTATTGTATATGCAGATAAACAGAATCCTTCATCTGATTTATTGGACAAGTGTCCATCTAAAGATGATGATGTATCTTTGAATCCAACAGATGGTCAGCTTCGTGATGAAAAAATTTATTCCACACTTAATGGTAAGAAGAAAAAAACTTGTTGGTAGATTCAACCAACATATTATGCACTAATACTGTGTTTTTTTATGATATGCTAATGTCCCAGATAATAAAATACTGGCACTCTTTGTTTAACAAGTACTTGTGTCCCAGTTCTAAATTATGGGACTTTCTATAACAAAGCACTATAGCTCCAGCACAAATACTGTGACTTTTTCATATGAAGTATTTGTGCCCCAGCACGAATGTCTGGGAAGTCTATAGTAATGGAAATCTATTTTAAATATGTGTGCACTTCTGTTTTCTATAGAGAAATGTAATGTATTGTGCTTATTTATTTTTACAGAAGGTAATAATGGTGAATCTGGGCAAAGTGCTGTGGTTGAAGAACAAATTAATGAATTAAAGCATCTTGTTGAAACTGGTATTTGGACACCAGTAGGTATGTAAAAGTAATTTTTATATAATAATTAGTGTTCCTATTTTTGTTGTTGAAAATGTGTAACAAATTATCTTGTTTAGAAGTCTCTCAAGAAAGTTCTCAAGAAGGTTCTCAACCAATTACCAAATGTTTTTGACTCCTGGTACGTGAAAATATGTTGTATATTTTGCATGGTCCACACTCCAGCAGAAAATACCCTGTTGGTTGGTCAATGAATAGTGTTTCTTGTTCCATTTACAGAATCAACAAATGTTAAAGCTGATAATGAAGACGTTGTCAATCAATGCAGTCACAGTGCTGAGGTTCGACTTGAAGTTAAGACTGTCAGTGAGCTTTGCATAGCTGGTCTTGTTTTTACACCAGAAGGTATGTAATTGTCTTTTTTATAGTTATTTTGTGTTTTTTATTGTTCGCAAATGTGTGATATATTATCTTTATTTATAAAGGTTCTCAAGAAGGTTCCCAAGAAGGTTCTAAAGAAGGTCTCAAAAAAGGTGTTGAGGATTCGTCTCCAAAAAAGGTTTTGAAAGCATTTTCCAGCAAGAAAAGGAAGAAACGTGATAATGATGCATCTCCTGAAATTGCATCTCCCCTCAAAACTAAAATTGGTGAAAATTTGGCTGAAGCAAGCAAAAGCATCATGAATATTGGCTGCATAGATGCACCTTCATTTTCAATTGGCTTGACACAGCCATCGCAAGAGACTGCAGCAATGATCGATAGTGTCAGGCGAGATTCCATGGATATCGATTGCTCAGAAAGTAAGGGTGGTATAGAATTGGCATTAATAGAGAAAGATAATTCAAAACTTACGACACTTGCTGATGCATCTGCGTCACGACCCAAAAATCCTGGATGGTCGTGAGGGCATCCGAACAAACCCCATCGGGCGAACCCACTCGCTATATTAATAATTAACCTCATTAATATTAAAGAAATAATATAATAAGGTCCAAGTATGACTTTTATTACCGAAATACGCAGAATATCCCATAGTGCAAACAAAAGGTCTAGTCCTCTACCATAAGCCATGAACATCTATAAGATAAATGCTGAATAAAATATCCCGAATGTCTGAAACAATAAATGACAGGAATGAAATAATAGAAAGGTGCGCCACCACGGAATGAGGATGGTTGGCTCACCGCTGATCAATAGGAAAATCTTCAACTCCGGCCACGGGGCTCGCTGGTACTCGGAACCGTATCTGCCCGAACAGATAATAAGAAAATAACATAAGTCAAAAGGACTTAGTAGGTGGGTAGACTAGTTCCTATGAAAGACAGGAAACTAGTCGAAGCAATAAATTAACAGAATAGAAGAGGGAGAAAAAGAAACATGTTATAATTCGCTATTTAAATAGTTCATCCAATCACACTATTCAACATCAATAAATCTCATTCAAGAATCAACAATTAAACTCATTTCATAAACCAGCAGAATATGTGGGCTAACTCCGAAAAGATTTTATAGTGGACCAACTCCGAGGCTATCAAATGGACAAACTCCGAAATACCATCAATTGGACCAACTCCGACATATCAAGAAATCATAAATTTTCATGTCAAACATGCACATAACTTGCAATACTTTAAACAACAACTAGGAGTAAACACAATCCAGGAAAACAACACATACTCTAAGTAAAGATTTAAACACAACGAAAAGGTGTAAACGGTTACACCTAGGGCAATGCACATACAAGGAACGTACGTACAATATCCCGCGTGGACTAGTTCCATCAAAGAAAGGGATAGAACCACCTACCTCTGTCTGAAGAAGCAACCTACTACTTAATAATTGGCTTGCCCTGCTCAATCTCCTCCAAACGATATTGCGCTAAGTAAAAGAATGAAATGCATAATTAATTTAATGTATCCGTTCAAACTTCCGAATCTAAAATTATTCTCAGTCACCGAACAAATTACATTCACTAAATAAATAACTTAAGATTAAATATCAAGTTTCTACATTTCAAATACCATAGTTTTAAGGTGAGATATAAGTCCGAATAAACTGATACAAAATCGGACTCCATCTGTTCCAAAAGAAACGGCATTATAAACTCAATTTAAGCTCACGTCCATAGATGTTTCACTATACAATCATTAAGTCATCATAGCAATAGCTATATGCCTGGTGATTATGCTAATCATTGCCTTCTTTAATCAATAAACCGTTAAATAGATGGAAACAATAGGTTAATGTTTCTAAGCCACCAAACAGTACATAATTTCAATTGAAAACGCCTAGGCAGAAACACCACTAACGTTTTTGAATTGCATTAACCCATCGTTATGGTTACTACACAATTGGATAATCACTTTTATTCTCATAAATATTTATTACCATCAGGTATCATTATACTACTCCAATATCAAACTCAAGAGTACACTGATATGATGAAAATACCTGATGCTCTAGATAAAGTTCCAAGAATCGCAAGGATTGAATTGCTATGGCCGAGTCATCCAATTAGCTCATGTTTTAAAACCTAATTTTATTTTAACCCTTACGTGACTTCTCCTAATATATATATATATATATTTATTTTTCCATCTATAAACCAACTAGTATAAGTAATTTCTAATTGGTTCAACAACTAATTCTAATTACATTTCAGGCCCTTCTTCCAACTCATAATTTATATGAATAATTTTCTATAATAACAATTAATATAAATGAACCAAAACTAAGGGAATAACTAAAATAAATATTACTTATAAAATATCGGGTCATTACAATCTGTTGTAGTACTGGAGCAAGAGTCTGCTTTGGATTCAGCCATGAAAACACCTGAATAGTTAATTTTTGTGGAGAAATGGAAGGTTGCTGGAATAGATGTCTGTGCAAGGAATTTTGCAGATGTGTTTTCATCTAAACAACAGTCGGCTATGCAGTGTTCAGTGAAAATAGAGGAAGTTATGGATTTAGCTGTTTTGCCAGACAAACCATCAAATGATCCAGAAGGAGGAGAGCTGTTAGGCAGGGAACATAGGGTTCGTAAGATTAACCGCCACTTATTATCTCCATTCAGGCCTTTTGAACCAAAGGAAAAGTGTGATTGGAAGCCTTCTTATAAGCGTGTATGTCCTTTTCATACTGTCAATGCCACGTCTAATTGTTTGGCAGTTTTTGATAAATGGTTGAAGGAAGGCTTGAAAGTGACTGATCAAAACAGCATCTCTAAAGTGTAGGTTATTTTATTTTATTTTTTTAGTTATTGTGTATTTTAAGTTACAGGGCGTTGTAGATTATATTAGTAAATTCGTATTGTTTTATGTTGTTTGTGTTTAACTTTTTCAGGGGTGATGATCTTTATGATGACAAAATTGCAGACATCAATTCATAGAACAAAACTAGATTATATAGTATTTCAGTGAAGAGCAAAATGTGGTTTAGAGAGATTGCAGATAGAAGATATTCACTTACCAATGAGGTTTTCTACAACTTTTTCTTTATATATATATATATATATATATATATATTTGTTAACTAATTTTTTTTTTGTTTGTGTTTTGTGATTTTTTTTGTCATGCAGCATGTTGATGTTATACTGTACTATCTGAGGAAGAAACATGTATATCATTTCACAAACTACTCAGCGTTGTACACAACAACAGACATGAATTTTGATTTTTTTGTAGAGTCGTTGTTCTTTTCGAAGGTTGAATCCTATTTTGAAAATATGGGAAAGGAAGAGAAGACCAGGAGAATAAAACAGAAGAAGGATAGAATGGAAGAAGAGTGGAAGAATAAAGAACGTTTTGAAGAAATGAAGGCCCAACAAAAGAAAGGACCAAAAAAGACTCGTGCTCAACAAAAGAAAAAAAAATATAAACCTCCAGCAGAAGTTGTTTTTGGAATTCATGACTTAACATTGGACGATTTAGAGAAGATTGAGTTAGATTTTGACCTAGCACAGTATGAAGGAACTACACAGAATAACCTACTTGAGTGTGTGAATGGGGCTACTAATCAATGTGGCATAGCATGGAGTCAAGTCGAAAAAGTGTTTATGCCAATTAAGAAGACTTTAGTTGATCTTGATGATTACATGTCTTGCACTCATTATTGGTTGGGAGTTTATTCTATAAAAGATCATAGAATAGATGTCTATGATTCGGTTTTTGATGGGGATGAAGATTTTGTGAAGATGAAGATGGGAATGCATGCAATTGCTATACCTAAGCTACTAAAAGAGATGGATTTTCATAAAAAATATCCTAATTTTGGTACGACGTACAAGTAACTTGATATTGCTTATCAAACAGCACCAAAACAATTTGGAGAGACAGACTGTGGTCTTTTTGTAACAAGGTTTACAGATCTACTCATGTTTGGACAGGATTTGTTTAAATATGAATAGGGAGTAGAAGCTATTACTATTTACAGGAGAATGGTTGCTGCTAATCTACTGGAGCATGGAAAATCAAAAAGAGATGAAGACTATGAAAATCCACCAGAGAAATTGAATGATGATTATGGAGAGCATGATGAGAAGCTAGCTTGTGAACATGGAAGGCTGCTTCTTCTTTGAATCTTTATTTATCTTTTTTATAAACAATGCAATGTACACATTTTTTGAAGTATGTATAGTTAATATGTTGTTTGTTTGTTATTATTTATTAGCTTGTGAAGTATATAAATAGGAATGCTAATACTTTAATTGTAGTATTGTTTATATACTGTGAGTTCACATATGAAGCACTTGTACCCCAGCACCAATGCCTGTGAGCGGGTGGAAAAATCCCTTCGTGCCCATTATAAAATACTGGGACTCTGCATTTTTAAGTACTTGTGCCCCAGTTCAAAAATTATGCAAGTTGCATCCCCCCCCCCCCCCAAAATACTGCGAGTTTAGGTATAAAGTACCAGCGTCCCTGTTAATATACTGGTATAATTACTTAGTATAATTTTTTTTAAACAGTCGATAATGTAGTAGTAATATAGATAAGCAACGACGTCGTATATATGCTAATACTTTAATTGTAGTATTTTTATATACTGTGAGTTCACATATGAAGCACTTGTACCCCAGCACCAATGCCTGTGAGCGGGTGGGAAAATCCCTTTGTGCCCATTATAAAATACTGGGACTCTGCATTTTTAAGTACTTGTCCCCCAGTTCAAAAATTATGCGAGTTGCATCCCCCCCCCCCAAAAAAACTGCGAGTTTAGGTATAAAGTACCAGCGTCCCAGTTAATATACTGGGTATAATTACTTAGTATAGTTTTTTTAAACAGTCGATAATGTAGTAGTAATATAGATAAGCAACGACGTCGTATATCTCCTTCAAGTAAATTAATTATTAGTACATTATCGATTGTTTAAAATAAAAAGTCGTGCTTAAAATTAGTGTATTGTCTTGGTAGAGTGCAACTTTCACTGAAAACGCTGCACTCTACCAAGACAACACATTAATTTACTTGAATGAGAATTGATTAATCGTTATAAACACTGCAACGTTTCATAAAATTTTTGGTGTGGGACATAGATTATAGGTAAATAGTCCCAGTTTTTTTATATACTGTGAGTTTACATATGAAGCACTTGCGCACCCAGCATCGCGAGTGGAAAAATCTTGTCGTGCCCATTATAAAATACCGGGACTCTGCATTTTTAAGTACTTGTGCCCCAGTTCAAAAATTATGCGACTTTGTATAAAAGCATTTTAGCATACGTTTCCACCCCCCCCCCCCAGCCCAAAATACTGTGAGTTTACTTATGAAGTACCAGCGCCCCCAGTTAACATACTGGGTATAATTAGTTAGTATAATTATTTTCACTAAAATAATTAGGGGTCTGCAGTTATGAGTTGGTTACTAGTATTCCTATTTTTTAGGGGTGCAGTTGTGCGTATCTGTCTATGAATACAGTCTTTGAATATAGAATCATCACTCAAATTTGTCTCAAATTTTTTACTTGCAGTCTTTTGGAAAAAAAAAATGCCTCTCTCACAGGAAAATGGGCATGCAGTTGAGAATGGACATGCACTTCAAAATGGGCATATAGTTGAGAATGGACATGCACCTCAAAATGTGCAATCTACAGATCAAATAGGGCGTGATTTGTATTGGGAGATTGCAGGGTTGCAGGGAGACATTGAGCAGTTGACTCGTACTGTAGATCACCTCCGATTATTAATTATTCGGCAAAATCAGAAGATTGAAAGGAAAGAGCGACAAATGACAAGGATGATGAGGGCAATCAGACAAATCTCAAACTATAATGAAGTACCTACTCCACCAGGGTCACCAGAGAACTAATTTTACTATTTTTAATAAACTTATGTTGTATTAACTTGATAATAGAAAAAAGATTGTATTAACTAATTTATCTTTTCTTGTACTTTGAGGATACTTCTTTTGTGTTTTTAGAAGTATCATTTTTCTGTAATTTTTGTGTTAATCTTAATTAAAATGCCTGTAAGTTTGCGTTTGTTTTGTGTGAAAAATGTTATCTAATATGCTGGGGATGGCTAAGATGTTTTTGCTGTGGGTAGTAAAACAAGGCGCATGGATCACACACCCCTCCCAGATGTTTATTCTGGGGCTAGTATTTTAAGGCACATGGACGCCCCAGATGTTTTTGCTGTGGGTAGTAAATTAATGCACATGGATCACACCCCCTCCCAGATGTTTATTCTGGGCTAGTATTTTAAGGCACATGGACGCCCCAAATGTTTTTTCTGTTGGTAGTAAATTAATGGACATGGACATTTGAGTTTTTATTTTTATTTTTCCAATGCTCTTTATACTTGGCCCCAGTTCTGCATCGTAAAGGAAAAGAACAAGCAATGTGCAGCTTTTATATAAAGAAGGAAGAATCTTTACTATCATCCAAAAGCACAAGGACAATACAGTATAATAGAGAAGATTTCTTATATAATTATTTTAATATAAATAGACTACTTTGTTACTGAATAGAAGAGGCAAATATTTTTGTATTTTTAAGATGGGAACAGTCGTTGAAGCAGTGTTGAATGAATTGGATGCTGAATTAGATCAGTTTGTAAGTTAATCATACCATTTTTTTAAAGTGTTATTTGTTTGTTGGTCTTGTTATGCTTCGCAGACTTCAACCAGTCTTTACACTGGGACGTTATATTAAATATAAAAGGTGACCCAGGTTTTTTTAATTCTGGGTGAATAAAAATACAGAAATACCAGCAGCTGGGTTAATTGCCTCCCTAACATGGGGATTCGAAAAGTCTGGACTTTATTATTTATGAAAACTAGAAGGAAATAGGGAAGACCAAACAAACCTACCATTTTTTACTACATTTATTGTGATATTTTTAATCGTGTCTTTAACCATAACAGCTGGACAAAAGTTAATATTAGATAAATAAGCTATACCCAGCATATTAGAGAACATTTTCATAAATAAGATGGGAACAGTCGTCGAAGCAGTGTTAACTGAATTGGATGCTGAATTAGATCAGTTTGTAAGTTGATCAAAGCATTTTTTTAAAGTGTTGTTTTAGTTTGATGTTATTATAAAAGTTTGCATTTCTTCTTTTGTTTTGTTTTGTAGATTTTGCCAGTATGGTTGGCAATTAGGCTTCCCAGACGTGATGTTCCAGCCACTCTTATTTGCCGTGATATTCATTTCCAGATGAACTACCTAAAAGTGAGAAGACAGAGAAAACTTTGTAATGGATGGAGGGAGTTTGTTCGTACTAACAATCTTGGAGTAGGAAGTACGCTACATTTTAGGGTTCTGGAATCCTTAGATTGTGTGGTTTTAAATGTTAGTATATGGCAGCCTGAACTAGAACCTTCAAGTTCAAGTTCTAGTTCTAATTCTTGTTCTGGCTCTACTGTTGAAGATGCTTGAATAAGATAGCATATTTGTCTGTTTTTGTTCAATATCTGAGTTTTTGGTAAACAATATCTGAGTTTTTGGGGCAGTTATATATGTGTAATGTAACTGTTGTTTTTTGAATTGTGATTGTTCAGTAAACAACATCACAAATATAATGTAATGGTGTCTTTTCAATTATAAGTTGCATCTGTTATTACATTATGGATTTTATTCTATAAATACATATCAACTTATAGTTGTTATGAAGGTTTATGTGAAGTTTCTATGTTGTCATTTTTAATTATTAGTCTATAATTTCCAATTAGTTTACGGTCATTAGTATAGGACCCCATACCAAAATGCTGTAATTTTTCAATTGCATCACAATATAGCTCCAACAAAAGTACTGGGGATTAATGTATGAATAAATATTATTAAATTTTGTGATTCTGGGATTAATTTGATAGCAACCCCCATATCAAAATGCTGTTATTTTACAACTGCATAATAATATAGCTTCAGCAAAAGCACTGGGGATTAATGTATTGAAATGATCTCGGTTAGTCGTTTCAGAAGTTAGGACTCGGATTGGCGTGCTGATAATTTTAAAATGTTCGTAATATCCATTGGGACTTATCTGTAAAATTTGAGCTAAATCAGACCTCGTTTGGTAGATATCGGAAGAAGGTTTCAGTTTTTATTGCCGATATATATTAAAAAGAGATTTTCGAGCTCGGTTTTGGCAAACGAGCTCCGATTCGAAATCCGAAAGTGCAGTTAGGTTCGTATGATTATTTATGACTTTTGTGAACTTTTGAAAGTGAATTTCGATGTTATTCGGCTAGTTCCGCTAAAATGCCGAAAGTTAAATAATTTGACTTTTTCTATTTAAATTCGCATCTTGAGTTTCGGGAGTCCAATTTGAGATTCACCATCGTGAGTATGTTACATATATTTTGTATAACTTGTATGCAAAAGTTGGGATTATTTCGAATATCGTAGGGTACTGTTTTAATTTTTACCGTAACATCGAATTTTAAAAGAAAAAGAAAAAAAAAGAGACAAAAAGACAAAAACATAAAATTTAATGGCGGTGGGCATATGAAGGGATGTATATATCCCTTGAGCAGCTTCACTTGGAAGCTCAAAAGGAAAAGAATGAACAGAAACAGTGAAACATAACAAAATAAAGAAATGGAAAAAAAATGCCAGAAAATGAGAAAAGGGGCCGGAGAAAAGTAGAATTTTCATCCTGAAACATTCAGGTAATGATCCTAATATATTATTTGATTTTATTACGTGTGTTTGAATATGTTTTAACGGTAAAACTTGGAATATTATACATCGTTTTAATAAGTTCAAGTAATAGTTTAAAGGGTCAAATGGACCCCGATAACGGAACTGAATATATATTCGTACTCAGTGAGTTATGGGCAACATATAGACGTAATTTATTTGGGGTTTGGTTATGTGACCTTAAACCCTGTACATAGGCCTGGCCTGCGTATTGCATATGCGAATAGGGTATCAGGTTCCTACCTGGATTGCCCTAAGATGTGATGAATGAAGCCTTTAGCCTAATTTGATATATTTTTCTGCTTATTGAATAGAGTGGGATCGTTTGGCGATGAAACCAAAGGATAAAGCGGTTTTTGATTAGCAATGCTAACTTTTGGAACGAGTAAGTGTTTATATCCATTTCTTTGGAGGCACCTGGCCTCGTGAATTTTCTACCACGTGTTCCTTACGTGTGTAGCTGCCGATAGGCGTACTCCTTATGCCTTAGCTTTGGACTTACATTGTATATTATATGTTATGTCCTGTTGTTGGTATTGCATTGAGGATCTGAGCATTGTACCCTGGCTGTGAGTTGACATCTACTTCCCGGCTGTCGATGATAGTCCCGCGCCGGTGAAGGGTTATTATTGCATCACATTGCATTCATATGCATTATATGTCATTAATATGCATTACACTGCATATCATATTGGGTGCAAGAGTATTCCGTCCCAGAAGCAGGAGTATTCCGCTCCATTGTATCATATTGAGGGTAGGAGTATTCCGCCCCAGGAGCAGGAGTATTCCGCTCCATTATATCATATTGAGGGTAGGAGGATTCCGCCCCAGGAGAGTGCAGGAGTATTCCGCCTCAGCTTTACATTATATCGGGTGCAGGAGTATTCCGCCCAAGAGAGTGCAGGAGTATTCCGCCTCTGGTTTATATTATATCGGGTGCAGGAGTATTCCGCCCCAGGAGCAGGAGTATTCCGCTCCAGTTGGTTATCAGATTGGATTCCCCTTGAATGCAGGAGTATTCCGCTTCGAGATGGGATTACGGGCACATGTGACCCTTTGCATCAGATTTTATTTCATTTCATTTCATTTCATACCATTGTGTAGACTTGTGGTACATAACTACTATTCTACTTATACGTGCATTACTTATTTGTTGATATGTTTCTGGCTCGTATTCCTAGCTGAGTTTATGGTTACTTACGTGTTTTCGGTAATTATCTGGCTCCACCTTTTTATAATTTAAATAAGAGGAATTTGGTTTATCAGTTTCTCCTCCCTGGCTAGCTATCCTATTCTTTGAGGTGGCTAGTCTGCCCCACTTATTGAGTCCTTTTGACTCACCCTTGTTTGTTGTTTGTTTCTTGTCTATCTATTTCGTTTCGGCAGGTTCGCTCCAGGATTGAGTTCGCCACGTTGTGAAGGAGTGAAGACAACTTCAGCTGTCAGGGTGAGCCAGCTTTTACTCCGTATGGCCACCAGTTTATTGGTTATCATTTCAGTTGCATTGTGCTCCCTTCAGGAGGTATCTGTCTTCTTTTGTACTCTTAGATGTCTAGTCTGGATAGCTCTAAACCTAGTATGTTGGGTAGTCAGCTGTAATTTCTTTTTTACAGCTTAGAGGTATCAATATGTCTGTATTTTTTTAAGTCTCGTCTTTATTTATGAATTGTTATATTTATTTTTCCTAATTTAATTGGTAAGGGTTCGCCCGACAGGTCTAGGGGAGGATGTCTGGTGCCCGCACGGCCTAACCGGATTTCGGGTCGTGTCAGTTGGTATCAGAGCCCGGTTTAGAGTCTATCCAGATTAAGACAGTGTCTAGTAGAGTCTCGCTGATTGGTACATAGACGTCCGTACTTATCTACGAGAGGCTATGATGGCATTTAGGAATTTTCACTTCCTTTCTTTTCTGATCGTGCGTCGGTCTAGGATTCAAAAGTATTTTTATTAATTCGTTAATTTCTTCGTGGTAATTGTGAACCCTCGTGCGACAAATCAGCAAACGATATGAGTTCAAGACGAAGCAGTCTATCCTGGGGCTAGCACTGACGAAGCCCTAAGAGTTTTGATCGTGCTGACGACCTAGTTACAGAGGCCCCAGTTGTACGAGCTCGCGATGGGCAAGGGAGCAGGGCCTTTGGTTCCCTTGGCTCTCTACGATGCTTTTATGAGAATCTTGGCGATGCAGATACCGCAAGAACCTATTATTCGCTAGAAAGCTTATCAGGTTGTCGCAGATGGAGAAGTTCAGTCTCAGAGAGCCCCTGTTCCAGTCCCTGGTGTTGCCCCAGTAAACTATGTTCTGGAGGCAGCATTTGTTGCGCCTCTAGTTATTCTGGCCGGTTAGCTAGCCCGAGTAATGGCTCGGTCCGAGTATCTGAAATGGCTGCATTATTTTACCCGGTTGAACCTTCCGGTATTCTCAGACAATGCATTAGATAATCCCTGTGTAAGTTTTTTTTTTAAAGAAAATGATGTCACCGTATCCTTCAGGCTCTTAATTATATCGAGCGGTATGGTGTTGATTATTCTGCTCTGCAGTTTCAGGGGTCCAGCCTTGAATTGGTGGGCTGCTCTCTTATTAGCTGACTTGGTTCCATTTTTCTTCTAGATTCGTGGAAAAGTCCCTTTCGAGTAGCGAGCGAGATGAGAAGTGTTGCCAGTTTGAGTGGATTGGACAGGGTAGCCTGTCGGATAGCCTGTTGATGTTTCAGAATATGAGATTAAATTCTTTAGGATGACTGGATATGCATTAGAACTAGTCCATGAGCCTTTCGAGAGATTCAAAGATTTACTGATGACCTTTCTCCTTCCTTGAGATCCCAGATGGCTCGAAAAATTGAGGTTGAGACTTCATTTGATGTTGTTGTTGATATTACCCAAAAGTACGAGGCATACCATAAGTTAGAGCAGGAGAGCAAGAGATCCCGTGGCCCTAGTGGGCAACCATGGTACCTCATTTAGAAATAAGAGTTCTGATTATTTTGGAAGGTTCCCTTCTAGGTTATCTCAGCTTGGGTCACGTGATTCTTAGAGTGTGCCAGTAGCTCGTCAAGATCAGATTCGGTCTTTTCTTTACAGCTATTAACAATCTGTCCAGCTCCCATATTCAGCGAAAAGGTGTTATCATTGTTTTGAGTCTGGCTATCCTTTGAGGAGTTTTCCCTTACTCCGACAGGTAGGCAGTCGTCTTTTCTCTCATCATCAGGCATCTGCGCAGTCGCAGGGGATTTCATATAGATCTCAATTAGCCAGAGAAATGCCACCATCCAATAGAGTTTGAGAGCGTGGTGGTTGTGGTTCTTATGGAAAAATTATCAGGGTAGCAGCTCAGCTCAGATGCAGAGGCAGTTCTATGAATTGCTTGTCTGGCGGGATGCTGAGGTATCCGATATAGTAGACCTTGAGATTTCTTCTTCTCTTAAATGTGAGTAAGATTTGATTCTTTCGATCGATCTGGAAATGGTGTGTCTTATCATGTTTCGATGGTTTCATTGGAAATTGTATCTACTAAGAATCGGTTGTGGTAGAGGGGCGAGCTTCTGGTATGATTTATTCCTCGCATTTGTGTGACCTTACTAATTTTTCTAGTCTAAATATGAGAGATTTGGTAGTAAGTGTCGGTATCGTCTGCCTGGCATCTTGTTGTTCCACCTTCTGTTATTATGTCAAATCAGTTTACCTCTCTTCTCGAAATTTCGTGTTGGTAGGATGATGAGATTCTTATTCATCACCATCAAAAAGTGTCATTTTTTCTTGTAAAGTGGTTAGTAAGTAATATTCGATCTACGTGTCTCCTCTTGGTTTGAGATATTTGTAAAGTCACGTTATCCCCTGAGCTTATCTGGATTATAAAGGGGTTTCTGGTAAATTGTTAGAGTTTCCTTCTTATTGGAAGGTTAAATTGATATGGGTGTTGCTCCATAGAGCTCATTTAATGTCTATTTCTTCAATTGCGATTCTTTGGTTAGCCTGACTCGTAAGTAGTCTAGCTCTGGTAGCCAAATAAATAAGGAGATGAGCTTCCTAAAGATCAAACTACTTCTATCCTCTGTTTATTACCATCTCTTCTTCTTCCGATACTAGTGAGCTTGGGCGGTTAGTAGCCACTCCTGATGTTCCCTATGTTGAGCCAGAGTGCGTGTCAAGGTAGTTGGGTAAGCACATTGTTGTTATTCAAGGCTACTAAGGGTAATGAGAGGCATCATTTGACCTTTGATTTGATCTACACTCTGGAAATTAGGTTGAAAATCAGGACAGTAGTGCTGTCCAGACATTCTATCTACGGATTTGTTATGTCATCCAGTTGTCTCATCTTGTTACCCGTTTAACATGTTTATGTTATCAGTTTATCCGTGTATCCATTCGCATGTATAGTATAGTGCTGGTTCTGTTTTTGCGGATCATTCAGTTTCAGGGGAAACTCTGCCGAAATTTTTATATAGAAGTACCATCCATCAGGCGGTGGTGTTTACGGCAAAGGTATGGAGTTGTGAACTCGAGAATTGCAACTGGTTGGCAACTCAAAAAGTGTAGTTGGTAGCTTAGGTCTGCCTACGTTCAGCTTTTAGCTGAATCTTCTTTAGTCCAACAGACTGTGTGGGGATGGTTATTCCTATTCAAATAGCTGCATGAGTTTGTGCTTTAAGTGGAGGAGTCTTCCTCCAAATACTGAATGGTAATACTAAATCTCTAAGGCGTTGATACCACTTTTGTTGCAACCCAACCTAGGGCCATAGTAGAAACCTACAATGAGTGTCGATCATTGCTAAACCCACTAATAATCTATTAATGACAGAGATAAGCTGGCAACCTGATCATATATATGTACCTATCTGCTGGAAACATAAAGTCTGGAAAGATGACACGACTTTAACTTGCTGGTAATTAGAACATTGAGCCACAAATTCTGCTATGTCACCCTTCATTCCGTCCTACCAATAAATCTGCTTAAGATCATGGTACATCTTATTCGAACCTGGATGAACAATGTATTTAGAATAATGTGCCTCTATCATAATCTGTTCACGTAAATCTGCAACATCAGGAACACAAAATCTATCTTTATACATGAGAACACCGTCAGTAGTAACCCTGTATGGTGACTCCGGTTTTTTTCTGGCTATCTGTCTGTATTCAACTAGAACTGGATCCTCATACTGACGCTGTTTTACTTCATGGAAATTTAGAGTTAAAGGTCTAGTGGAGCTTATCGTCCATCCATCATTGGCATATCTCCTCCACACCTCAACTCCTTGAGAGGTTACTTTAGCGTTGTAAGTGCTCATGTAATAAACTTTGTTGCTGGTATTCTACCTCAGCTCATGGTCCTACTACATGTCTCCTTTATTTTTACTTTTTCAAGTTATAACATTTCCAATTCAAAGACAATACCCTGAAGTAGATGTTCAATCTGAAGATCATTCCTGGTCTCCATCATACTATCCAGTAGTAGTTGTATGATCTTTATCCTTATACGATAGACCATGTTCAGATGAACATTTGACATACATCAGGGTATGAGTAACTACATTCCCACAAGGAGCTTGCGGACAACACTAACATCAACTGAGATGTTGCATAGTGCATTCGTAAAAATAATATAGCTTGCATCAAACCTTCTATAGTGTGTAGTGACAAGGTACTCCAAAAGCTCCCCCTATTGCATCAAGCGTGAGCTAATTCTTAGTTCCATCAACCTGTTCTATATCAAAAGGTATATCGAAGAGGTGATTATCGGCTGAATCATGTTAACCCATTCAAAGTTTCGTGTATCTTTACCTCGAAAATGTAGAACTCTCTTCTCGTGATCGAGGAAGGATCAGCTTAGTCAGAATAAGCTGGGCAATGGTGTTATCATATTATCAAGATATGTTTTATTCCACGAGTTCGGTGTTCGTGTTATAATTCTGATTCTGAAATCATGAGATAATGTCCGTGGAGTAGCTTATGAAGGTCGTGCAAGTTCTTTTGTTATCTGTGCGAATTTTTCTTTAGACTTAGGCTCGTTCGAGGACGAACGAGAGTTTAAGTGGAGGAGAATGAAACGACCTCGGTTAGTCGTTTCAGAAGTTAGGACTTCGATTGGCGTGCCGATAATTTTAAAATATTCGTAATATCTATTGGGACTTATCTGTTAAATTTGAGCTAAATCAGACCTCGTTTGGTAGATATCGGAAGAAGGTTTCAGTTTTTATTGCCGATATATATTAAAAAGAGATTTTCGAGCTCGGTTTTGGCGAACGAGCTCCGATTCGAAATCCGAAAGCGCCGTTAGGTTCGTATGATTATTTATGACTGTTGTGAACTTTTGAAAGTGAATTTCGATGTTATTCGGCTAGTTCCGCTAAAATGCTGAAAGTTAAATAATTTGACTTTTTCTATTTAAATTCGCATCTTGAGTTTCGGGAGTCCAATTTGAGATTCACCTTCACGAGTATGTTACATATATTTTGTATAACTTGTATGCAAAAGTTGTGATTATTTCGAACATCATAGGGTACTGTTTTAATTTTTACCGTAACAGCGAATTTTAAAAGAAAAAGAAAAAAAAGAGACAAAAACACAAAAAAATTAAAATTTAATGGCAGTGGGCATATGAAGGGATGTATATATCCCTTGAGCAGCTTCCCTTGGAAGCTCAAAAGGAAGAGAATGAACAGAAACAGTGATAAAATGAGAAACATAACAAAAGCAAGAAATGGAAAATAATGCCAGAAAATGAGAAAAGGGGCCGGAGAAAAGTAGAATTTTCACCCTGAAACATTCAGGTAATGATCCTAATTTATTATTTGAGTTTATTACGTGTGTTTGAATATGTTTTAACGGTAAAACTTGGAATATTATACATCGTTTTAATAAGTTCAAGTAATAGTTTAAAGGGTCAAATGGACCGCGATAACGGAACTGAATATATATTCGTACTCAGTGAGTTATGGGCAACATATAAACTTAATTTATTTGGGGTTTGGTTATGTGACTTTAAACCCTGTACATAGGCATGTCCTGCGTATTGCATATGCGAATAGGGTATCAGGTTCCCACCTGGATTGCCCTAACATGTGAGGAATGAAGCCTTTAGCCTAATTTGATATATTTTTCTGCTTATTGAATAGAGTGGGATCGTTTGGCGATGAAACCAAAGGATAAAGCGGTTTTTGATTAGCAATGCTAACTTTTGGAACGAGGTAAGTGTTTATATCCATTTCTTTGGAGGCACCTGGCCTCGTGGATTTTCTACCACGTGTTCCTTACGTGTGTAGCTGCCGATAGGCGTACTCCTTACGCCTTAGCTTTGGATTTACATTGTATATTATATGTTATGTCCTGCTGTTGGTATTGCATTGAGGATCTGAGCATTGTACCCTGGCTGTGAGTTGGCATCTACTTCCCGACTGTCGATGAGAGTCCCGCGCCGGTGAAGGGTTATTATTGCATCACATTGCATTCATATGCATTATATGTTATTCATATGCATTACACTGCATATCATATTGGGTGCAAGAGTATTCCGTCCCAGGAGCAGGAGTATTCCGCTCCATTGTATCATATTGAGGGTAGGAGTATTCAGCCCCAGGAGCAGGAGTATTCCGCTCCTTTATATCATATTGAGGGTAGGAGGATTCTGCCCCAGGAGAGTGCAGGAGTATTTCGCCTCAGCTTTACATTATATCGGGTGCAGGAGTATTCCGCCCAAGAGAGTGCAGGAGTATTCCGCCTCTGGTTTATATTATATCGGGTGCAGGAGTATTCCGCCCCAGGAGCAGGAGTATTCCGCTCCAGTTAGTTATCAGATTGGATTCCCCTCGAATGCAGGAGTATTCCGCTTCGAGATGGGATTACGGGCACACGCGACCCTTTGCATCAGATTTCATTTCATTTCATTTCATTTCTTTTCATACCATTGTGTAGACTTGTGGTACATAACTACCATTCTGCTTATACGTGCATTGCTTATTTGTTGATATGTTTCTGGGTCGTATTCCTAGCTGAGTTTATGGTTTCATACGTGTTTTCGGTTATTATCTGGCTCCGCCTTTTTATAATTTAAATAAGAGGAATTTGGTTTATCTGTTTCTCCTTCCTGGCTAGCTATCCTATTATTTGAGGTGGCTAGTCTGCCCAACTTATTGAGTCCTTTTGACTCACCCTTGTTTGTTGTTTGTTTCTTGTCTATCTATTTCGTTTCGGCAGGTTCGCTCCAGGATTGAGTTCGCCACGTTGTGAAGAAGCGAAGACAACTTCAGCTGTCAGGGTCAGCCAGCTTTTACTCCGGATGGCCACCAGTTTATTGGTTATCATTTCAGTTGCATTTTGCTCCCTTCAGGAGGTATCTGTCTTCTTTTGTACTCTTAGATGTCTAGTTTGGATAGCTCTAAACCTAGTATGTTGGGTAGTCAGCTGTAATTTCTTTTGTACAACTTAGAGGTATCAATATGTCTGTATTTTTTTAAGTCTTTTCTTTATTTATAAATTGTTATATTTATTTTTCTAATTTAATTGGTAAGGGTTCGCCCGACGGGTCTAGGGGAGGATGTCGGGTGCCCGCACGGCCTAACCGGATTTCGGGTCGTGTTATGTATGAATAAATATTATTTAATTTTGTGATTCTGGGATTAATTTGATAGCAGCCCCCATATCAAAATGTTGTTATCTTTCAACTGCATAACAATATAGCTCCAACAAAAGTACTGGGGATTAGTTTACAATTATGAGTATTGGAGTATAGGACCACAGATCAGAATGCTGTTATTTTCACCTTCATAACAGTATGGCTCCAGCACAAGTACTGGGCGGACTAATTTATGTGAGAGCAGTTTTTTTATCTATGAATAAATATTTATTAAATTTTGAGATAGTAATTTAAGTTACACAATATTTGTTGAAATTGATAACGTACAGAAACTGTAAAGTCCATAGAAAATATAATTTCTTTGACTACATTTAATGTATTTTTGACAAAATACATATCGACTAACAGTTACTCACTTTTTTGACTATAAATAACCTTTTGCAGTTAAAGCAAACTACAACATTTTTTGAGACTTCATCTCCTCTTATAAACTGTAAAGTTTTTTTTTGAAAAGAAGATATGGCAGATGAAGAGAATCGTGTGGAGGAACTAGGAAGTTTCGACAAGAAAATCACATCATCTTATTTTGATAGAGATGATTTTGTTTGTTAAAAGAAATGACCAAAGTATTTTTTATTTTTTTCATTTATTTTTTTTAGTGTTTTGTGATTTTTTTATTAACGGTGAAATATTATTCCTTTTAGATCTTTCCAAAAAGTTGGAAGCAGAGGCTGCCAAATATAAATGGAATGCATGCATATTGTGTGAAGATGATGATGGGGTATATGAGATGAGCTTCAAAGTTGGGAAGCACGCAAGATTGTGTAATGGATGGAAGGATATGATTAATAAAAAGGCTTCAGGAAAGGCAATATACTTCGTTTTGATCACCTGTTCCACGAGATATTCAACGGTAATGCATCTGCTGTTTTTGAAGTTTCTGTCATAAACCATCAGGATGGTGAGGGAGGGGGTGATGATGATGAAAGCAGTGATGATGATGATGATGATGATGATGGTGGAAGCAGTGACGAAGATGTAGGATCAGCCCAGAAGCCTATTGTGATTGAATGAGTTTTAGTAGTTTTATATTTTTTTTCAGTTAATGTGGGATGTTTGTTTCTCTTTTTGTTTCATGTGTGTTTTGAAGCTTTTTTCAGTTAATGTGATGATCTTTTGTGAACTCTGTTTCTAAGTACTGTGTTTTTAAGTAATATCAAAATGTTTGTTTTTCAATAAGTAAAAAAAACTAGAAAATAGATAAATTAAGACAACTATTTTGGACAGCAACAAATGAAAAGTGTATTTTTTTTATATATATTAATCCTTGTTAAAGAATACAGAGGAAGTAATTTTTTTTTTTTAAAAAAAAAAAGTTCTCTATAAGTGAGAACAAAATGTTGTTATTTTCAACTGCATAACACCATCGCTCCAGCACAAGTACTGGGATTTAGGTTTACAAATATGAGTATAGAACCCTCCAGATCAAAATGCTGTTGTTTTTCAGCTGCATAACACCATGGCCCCAGCATAAGTACTGGGACTAATGTATGTGATAGCAGTTTTTTATATATGAATAAATATTATTAATTTATGTAATTATGAAAATGTTGCTCATATTCAAAAAATAAAATATATTGTGCATTTTAAATATTGTAAAAGAGTTCTTATAGTAATTTAACATACAGAATCTTCTAAGATTTTTTATTGACTTGACTTGTCATCTAAAATGACAAAAGAATCTATCTACTTTTGTTCATGTATTGTCAAATTAAAGTAGGGAATATTTTGTGGATTTCAATATATTTTTGGAACAGAAGTCTGTTCTAATGTATAGAATCTTTCCAGAATCTGTTTGATTTTTTTTTTTTGTGTTGTCAACTTGTGTAATACTGTTACTTTAATACAGTTGAAAATCTCAGTTCAATCTTTTCCTATATAGATACGACCTATAAAAAAAAAGTGATATTTTTTTTACAGAGAAAGATGCAAGGAATCTTTACAGCTTTTTTTGAGTTACAATGTCAGCTAAAATAGAACAAATATTCTTTACATGTTTTTTCTGTTTTTGTTTTCTATAAATTAGACAGTGGTCTTGTTTTTTTACTTGTGCAAAACAAAATATTATTCTAAAAAAAAAGAAAAATAACAAAGCATAAAATAAAAGATGGCTTGCAATGATGAAGTAAGAAGACAACAATGGCGCCAGTTGAATAACGATGTTAGGAATTTGAAAAGTGATCTTGAGTTTTTGAAAACTGAGGTATCAGTCGTGAAGAATAACTTGGATGTGTTGTTTGAATTTTTTGTAGCTTTCAGAGAGAAAAACAATAGAGATATGGATCGACTTTTTGACAAACTCTTGGACATTGAATTGCAGAACTTTACAGATTCAACCTCTGGTTCTAGCTCTCGCGTTCCTTAGTAATCATTAATGTTTTACTGTATTTTTTTATGTGTTTCGCAGTGTTCTGTTTTTATGCTTCAATGTGAAGCAAGTGTAATTTATCTTTTCTTGTACTTGAGGATACTTATTTTGTATTTTTAGAAGTATCCTTTTTATGTAATTTTTATATTACTGTTAATGAAAATGGCTGTAACTTTGCCTTTGTTTGTGTGTAAAATGTTGTCTCTTAAATAATGTTTATGTATAGTCCCAGCAATATATGCCCCATCATTTTTTACACCAAGCCCCAGGATATTGTTATGGGGCTTTGGGTTAATGTAACACCAAGTCCCAGTATTTTATGCTGAGACAACTGGGGTGATTTTGAAGTCCAACTTTATAAATCCCAGTATTCAATGCTGGACAACACACAAAGTAATTCAAAATCATGTTAAACAGTGTGACCTATTGTAAACAGTGTGACTTATCAGAACTTATGACAAAATACACATTATACCTTTTCAGAATTTCTAGAAGTGACTCTTATGAACAAATGCCAATGTATATAAATTCCCACCCATAAAACAGATAGACAGGAATCCAATCTGTCATTTTTGTTATTGAAAGAAAAAAAAACGAAATTGTTTTAAATACTATCTGATCAAAAAGTATCTATGGAGAATGGCCACGGACCATCAAATGGAAGACAGGTTTTGCAGAATGGTCATGGACCATCAACTCAAAGGCATGTTACTAACTTGCCTTCAATACCAGGAGACCTCTGTTGGCGTTTTGAATATCTGAAGAAGGAGGTGGAATCCTTGAACGAATTCAGAAAGAAATGTGAAGATGAGTTGTGGAATTTAAGGTACACGCATCGACAATATTATGAGAAACTGATGGAATTGCTTAAGGTGATGGCAGATCCCCTGCAATTGCACAATGGAGGGCCAGGGGAGCCCGTGTTTAGGAATTATGGAGAATAAACAATGTTTTAATTTGATATATTATCTATTGTTGTTCTTTCACATATTAGATTTTTTTTTTACAATGATATCATGTATTTAAAAATGCAAACAGACAGTCTTAACATTTGTGTGAGACAAGTGTAATTTATCTTTTCTTGTACTTGAGGATACTTCTTTTGTGTTTTTAGAAGTATGCTTTTATGTAATTTTTATGTCACTGTTAATGAAATTGGCTGTAAGTTTTGCCTTTTGTGTTGTATGTAAAATGTTGACTCTTAAATAATGTTTATGTATAGTCCTAGCAATACATGCATCAACATTTCTGATTAGAACTTCCTGGCAAAAACCCTTCTCTTCCATACCATACGCGTTTAATTTGCATCGTCCAGACGAATTTTGAGTTCCTCTTTTCTTTTTTCCCCCTTAATATTTTGTCTGGAATGGACCATTTCCCTTAGTAGGTATTTAAGGTGACAAGTAACAACTCTTGTGTTGATAAATGTAGTATAGCTACAGGATATTGTAATGGGACTTTGCTTCAACGTAATACTAAGTCCCAGCATTTTAATGATGGACAACAGGGGGTGATTTTGAATTGCTACAGGATATTGTAATGGGACTTTGCTTCAACGTAATGCTAATCCTCAGATTTTTATGTTGAGGCCAGTAGTTTAAGGCACATGGGCGCTCAAGCTTTTTAATCTGAGACGTTATTGTAAATATAGAAGCTGTTCCAGTTTTTAAGAGTATGTCAGCAAATATCTCGGGTACCAGCATTTTATCAGGATAACATTGGCATACGAGAAGACCTCGAACTGGAAGAAACATAGGGAAGAACATAGAAACACAGTTTTTTTGACTACATTTATAGTGATATTTAATCTATTTTTGACTATACATATTCTCTTTGACCATAACAGTTGAACAAAAGTTAGTAACTCCTAGCCTATAAATAAGGCTTTGCAGTTGAAGCAAACAACAACAAGATTTCAACTAATTGATTTTTTCATCCAAACAATAATATGGAGGACGATCGTTGGGAGGAACTAGGCAGTTTCACTATGGAAATAACAAAATCATACTTCCAAAGAGATGATTTTGTATGTTAAAAAAATTACCAAATTATTTTTTATGTTTTTGTTCATCTAATTTTTCAATGTTTTTTTTTGTATTAACTGTGAAAGTTTATTTTTTCAGATCTTTCCAGAGAGTTGGAAAGAGAAGCTGCCAAAGGTCAATGGAAGTGTACTTATAAATTGTGAAAATGATGACACTGATTATGAAATGAAGTTCAAGGCTGGGAAGGGACACTCAAGGTTGTGCAATGGATGGAAGGAGATGCTTCAGCGTAAAGGCTACAGACTGGATGATATTCTTCGGTTTAATCACGTTGTTCATGAGGTTTACAACGGTGTTGCCACTATGGCTTTTGAAATTTCATTAGTAGGCCACCACAATGTTTATGATGTTGATGATGATGATGATGATGACGACGACGACGATGATGATGATGGCAGCAGTGACGAAGATGTAGGATCAGCCCAGAAGCCTATTGTGATTGAATAAGTTTTAGTAGTTTTTATGTTTTTTCAGTTAATGTGGGGATGTTTGTTTCTATTTTTATTTCATCTGTGTTTTTAAGTTTTTGAGCAGTGCATGAATTATGAACAATCTTTTTTCGTATTATGAACTGTGTTTCTAAGTACTGTGTTTTTATTATTTAAGTAAGATCAAAATATTTGTTGTTCAATAAGTAAAAAACTAGAAAATAGATAAATTAAGTCAACTAATTTGCACAGCAACAAATAAAAAGTGTATTTTTAATATATAATAATCCTTGTTAAAGAATACAGAGGAAGTAAAATTTTTTTAAAAAAAGTTCTCTATAAGTGAATAGTCCTGTTTGACTTCAGATTTGTTGCGACTGGATGAACATAGAGAAGAATGGTCTTCTATCTATCTAGTGACGACGGGATTCCTAACTGAAAAATAAAAAAAAAAAAGAAAAATTTTAACATAGCAGCTTTGTGTGTTGAATTGCACTAAAATAGAATTAAAAAATAAAATGCAAATAGAGAGACATACCTATTATTTTTATTGGGAGTTATGTTTCTTTGAATATGGTTGAAGTACTGGAGTGTGTCTGCAGGATGTCCTGTTGTGTCCACGCTTTCTACATATCCCACATTGTTTGCCCTTTTTTCTCACATATTCTGCAGTCGAGACAAATCTTTTCTCCTGCCTTCTACCTGCCTTAAGTTTGAAATCTGGGGGTTTTGTTATCTCTTCTTTAATACTATCAGGTACAACCATGATTCTTCATGTCCAACAGTGTTGATTTTTGCTTCATACTGTTTTAACCATGTTTCTCTTTTATACCATATAGAGCAATAATCGGACTTGTTTAGGTGCACTTTGTCTATCTCGAACTTGAGGCATTGACATTCTTTTTTCTTCAAACAAACAATGGATTCTCTCCCTTCATCTGTTACTTTAAAGCTTTGATCCGTAGTCCGGTCAACCTGTAAAAATGTAATATATAAGACTACTTGACTAGTTTTTATTTTGTAAAAAGAAAAATAAATAAATAACTAGCATAACAGATATAATGCTGCAATTTACTGGATCCCCTACTTTTGCATACCATGTAGTCCCAGCACAAAAGCTGGGACTTCATGAATTATCATTGACATAAGACAAATCACATCCAAAAATAACTGTATTAGTTAATATACTCACATTCATTCTATATGCTTTTTTTATTGTTTTTTTCAATTCATCATCTGTCCATTTTGATGTTGCAAAGAAAATATCCTGCGCACTCTTCCGTCTCTCATAAAACCAGGTCTGTAGCTTGTTCATTATGTTGTCCACCATTGACAGTATTGATTTTCCCCGAGCATGTAACAGAGCATTATTCATGGATTCCACAATATTTGATGTCATCATGTCATATCTTCGATTTCGACAGCAAGCTCTAGTCCATCTCTCTGGTGGTTCTTCCATGAGGTAATCATAGGTTGCCCTATCCGTTGCTTTCATTTGGTTCATGTCTGTTTTAAACTCTGCAATCGTGTAGACTCGACATGCACTATTGAATATACTTATCACTGCAGGACTCATGTTCCTTTTGTTAAGGTTCTTTTCCATATGATATACACAGATCCCATGTGCACATTCAGGATATACATTTGTAATCCCATTTGCAATTGCAGGATTACAATCTGAAAGGAACAGTAAATTCTCACGGCAACCAAATGCAATGCGCAACTGCCTAAAGAACCAATTGTATGCCAGATTATTTTATGAGTCCACAACTCCAAAGGCAAGTGGGAAGATTTGGTTATTTGCATCTTTCGTCACTGCAACCAATAGTGTGCCTGAATATCTCCCCTTGAGGAATGTTCCATCGACAACTATCACAAGTCTACAATATTTCCAGCCTTTGATAGATGCCGCACAAGAAAAAAAACATATATTTGAACCTAGATAATAGAATTGCAGTGTTATCAGTGAATTGCATGTTAAAATTTTTGAGTCTCAGGTTCTAGTACTGGAACCTTACTTATACATAATTACCACGTCACAACATTTTGTTATGGGGACTCCAACAAATAACATTGCAGTCTCACAGGCTTTTTTTAATCAGCATTTGTGGAATTCTACACAATAATATATAAGTACACATTTTTTTTACCTGTTCTCACCATCTCTTTGAAGAGCAACGTGTGAGCCTGGATTGATGTCTCTTAGCACATATAAATATGCTGGTAACTTCTGAAAGTCTCCTCAGGCGTCCCTCTAATTAAAGACTCTCCTTCTTTTATAGCACGCCATGCCTTATTATAAAAGATTACAACTCCCATTTTCCTTCTAATCTCTGCAACAACAAAATTATGCTTAACAGGATAATTATCGTCTCTCAGATTCTCAACTATCTGATCTCGAACAATCTTTGACGTAGCATATTTTTTGTCTCTTTTTCTATCATCCACTGAGCAAGTGTGATTTTTCTCAAACTTCAGTATTTTGAACAGTGTGGACTGTTTAATTCTGCAAGATCGGACACTCCACTCACATTTTTCATTCATGCACGCCAGTGAATATCTGTTGTGCTTGATCTCACAACCTTGAATTCAAAATGGTGTGCAATTACACTTGTCTGGAAACATTTAGTGACACACTGTTTGTTTAAAAAAATTGATCCAACCTTGACGTCGTCCAAATCTGCATTTTCTTTTAGTATTGGACGAGGAGATTCTCTTATTTTCTTCGTTGAATACCTCTTTCTCTTTTTTCCAGCACTTGATGTCTCAGGAAGTTGAAGATTTACAAACTGTTGTTCTTTGTTTTCAGCATGCATTAACTATTGATCTACTGCTACAGCTTCGACCGACGGAGGTGTTCAAACTATCACTTCAAAAGCATCATCGTTGTCTATTTGCATTATCATTTGCCCTTCAGCGTAATCAACTCTCTGAGACTGTGGAGATCATTATGTAATGTCAACTATGAAACGTCTACTCCTATACTCGGAATTGTTCTTCATCAAGTGTAAACAGCTGATTAAATCATCGGTATTTTTTATAGAGACGCCTTTGCTTGTTCCAAGTTCCATATCAAACCATATGAATGTCTCAAAATGTTCTTCATCTAAATCTATCTTTTTCCAAAGGTTTTTTCTGAAATCTTCAAATGTATCTGTTTCAGTATGCAGAAAAATCCTTGTCTCATGATCTATGTACTTATAATCTGGTGTCCATTTCCCATTGAATGCAAGAACAATACACTGTTTAGCCATCACCTGTAGTTATAAACACAGTAAAAATACTAAACTAAGTGACAAAGAAAGCCACATGGTAAAATACTGTAATTGTAGCTTAATAATGAAAGCTTAAGAACTGCTAACCTATAAGCTAAATATACATTTCCATAGTATAATGGATAATTATAGAGGGGAGGGGGATTTTTGAAGTGCAGCTCTATATGCTAAAATATACCATAGCTACAGGATATTGTAATGGGGCTTTGCTTCAACTTAACACTAAACCCCAGCATTTAATGCTGGAAAACAGGGGGGATCTGTTGAGGTGCAACTTTATATCATAAAATGTAATCACAGCTTGGGGCTTTTCTTCAACGTAACACTAAACCCCAGCATTTAATGCTGGACAACAGGGTATTTTTTTGAAGTGCAGCTCTATATCATAAAATGTAATCACAGCTACAGGATATTGTAATGGGGCTTTTCTTCAATGTAAGACTAAGCCCCAGCATTTAGTGCTGGACAACAGGATATTGTAATGGGACCTTGCTTCAATGTAACACTAATCCCAAGCATTTAATGCTGGAAAACATGGGGGATTTTTTGAAGTGCAGCACTATATGCTAAAATACATAGCCACAGGATATTGTAATGGGACCTTGCTTCAACGTAACACTAATCTCCAGCATTTAATGCTGGAAAACAGGGGGAATTTTTTGAAGTGCAGCTCTATATGCTAAAATACATAGCCACAGGATATTGTAATGGGAGCTTGCTTCAACGTAATACTAATCTCCAGCATTTAATGCTGGATAACAGGTGATTTTGAAGTGGTAAGCTAAAATATAATCATAGCTACAGAATATTATAACGGGGCTTTGCTTCAATGTAACACAAACCCCCAGCACAGAGTGCTGCATACACTTTTGAATTTAATTCAGATTCATATTAATTATATATAACAGTAAATTCGCGTACAAATGAGATCATAATGGCGAATTTTTATTTCAAATCATTGATTTACAGTCACAAACACAGATATATTTCCGAAAATAACTGAAATTCAGCACAAAAACATCGCAGAAACTGAGAAAACATAGCTCAAATTACCTTTTACAGTTTGAATTTGAAACTTCCGGAGAGAGACGATGATGATCTGGAGAGTTGAGAGAATGTGTGCTTTGCTCTGTTTTTTTTTTTTTACGCGTGATTTGTATTTATTATTGATCTATAGGTTTTTAAGGGTAGTTCAGTAAATTCAATGTATGGGCTGTTGTTAGCGGCAGTAGCCTGTATGTACTTGAGTCATTATTGGCTATTTCTCAACGAATTTTGAAACTGTGGATGGAACTCATTTAACGTGTGTAAAATTGGCTAGTCATCAAATTTTCACTAACTTGAGGTAACATTTGTTTTTTCAAGACATTTATCCGCCTCAGTTGATATAAATTATATCCTTTTATTTGATCTAATAATAATAGTAATTTATTTTGTGTAGCTTTTTCTTTGTGTCGTAATCTACTTTGTCACCTCTACGATGGCAGATTGTTTTTTTCATTTCTGTTCTAATTTCGGACAGGATAAGTTCTGTAAATAGATTTTATAGAACTGAAGATGAGTGGCCCTTTATTCTAAAAACTAATTTGTGTTCAGTAGTCTTAGCTGAAATTGTTTGGAAGCTGTATTGGCTGAAAAATCACCGGGGTCTCGAACAAGACCTCGGAGTGCAACACGAAGATTGCGCCACAAGACAAGCTTCCGAAGGAAAGATTGCATGGTCACTCGCCCCGGAAATCACCTTAGGAAACGAGGGGAGACGAGCTCGAAGCACTGAGCTCGGGAAAACCCACCAACTTCAAGCAGATGACACACCTCGGGAGAAGAGGGCCAACCTTTGTAACTGCCGACCGTTGCTTCGACATTTAATAGGACAGATTATGAGTCAATTTTACAATTATGTATAGGATAATGGCAATAAAGGAATCATTATGACATTTACAACATCATTCTTTCTCTTGATTATAACTAGGGCTCATTTGTAAACAACAGGACACGATCAATAGAATACAGAATCCTACTTTTATTTGTTGCCTCATTATCTTATTTCTTGTCTCGTTACTTTTTCAAGTTTTCATTTAGTCCAAATTCAATTTAGCTCAAACTTCACTTCGATACAAGCAAATTACCAGTTAAACCCAATACAAATTCGATTTGTTGTCCTATCCCGATTTAGGCCAACACAAATTGACGCCGTCTGTGGGGATTTGGTAATAACGTTTGTTCCGAAGACCGTAGTTTCGACTTTTCTAAGGAAAACAAAATGTCAGACACTGTCAACGACAATATATCCATTCAATTGCCCGATCAGACAGCGGGCATCACCGAGACCATTAGTGGGATCCCATTACAACCAACTGGCTCGACACCGCCCGTTAGCCCCATCCCGACAAACACCTCAGCTCCACTACTTGGGTTGACGCCCCTAAGTGGGTCTACTCTATTGATTGGTCAAATACCTCCCGTAGAAGCATTGGCCGCCGAACCAAATTCCTCAAATTCGGGCGACCCCTTCCAACAATTCATGGTAAACTCACTACAACACATGCGAGAGCAGGCTGCTGCTCAAGCAGCCGCAAGCTCAATTTAACGAGCAGTTTCGAAGTTCTTTACAAGCCCTCGCTAGGAATGAGAGAGTTCATTCTGCCCTTGGCAATATCCCCTACATGATTTTCAACAGAGGGAACAATGCCACTACTCCTGTTGGAATAAGTGCAGGAGGACTACCAAATGGGACCTCGTCAGGGGTCTCGGGGACTGTAGCTCCCACAGCGCCTCAAACGAGCGTCACGTCTGATTTCAAAAAATGGAAGAAGGAGTTCGAGGCTAGCATGGAGAAATGACTTAAGAACGTGCCAGGGGTCCGCAAACCCCAACGAGCACTGGACATTGAAAGATGTCGCCAATTGCCCTTCAAGCCCGAAGCTGCTCCATCGTCTTTTCCAAAACAATTCAAATTACAAATCCTGAAGAAGTACGATGGGATGACGGACCCAGTTGACCATATTACAGAATACATGGCCATGGTCAAAAGCAACGACCTAACCCCGATTGAAAAGGAATCCATGTTCTTAAAGAAATTCGCCGACACCGTGGAAAAAGGAGCGTTGCGTTGGTACATGCTCCTCCCATCTGAGTCCATTTCCAGCTTCGATGAATTGGCGGACATGTTCATTAAGGCTCACACTGGGGCCTAAAAGATCCTTAAAAGAAAAGAAGACATCTTCGACGTAAAACAAGGATACCTCGAGCCCATCAAGGACTTCCTCGAGCGCTTTCAGGCCGAGAGGATAGATTTTGAAAAGAACCTCAATGTGAGCAATTTAGAGGCCGCGGTGGAATTGAATAAAGAACTCCAGCAGTGGCAGGCTCGAACCTAGGACGAGTTACATGATCGAGTCTCGGCGAAGATTAGGCTCGAGGAAGCAGAGTGGAGAAGAACGGGGCGAGTCCATTCCTACCGAGGGCTGTCCGAATCCTCTCGACGCACCGACGCGCCATGAAGGAATTCAAAAAATCGATATGATCCATACAATGGAGCCCAAAAGCAACATGTGAGTCAACGCCTCAGAGGACAGCAACATGTGAGGCAAAGACTCGGAGAAAAGTTGGATCATCCTCTAACTAAAAATCCTCGGGCCCCTCCTTGGTACCCAAGGAAAAGGTGTTGCCTCGAATCTCTAAGTATAACTTCAGTATATCCACTTCCGAGCTGGTAAACGCAATCAAGGGAATAACTGATCAAGGAGTTAGGCTACCCAAAGACATGAGAACACTACCGAACAAAAAAGACCAAACCTAATACTGTGTATTTCACATGGATTATAGGCACGCGACTGAAGATTGTAAGACATGCGTCTCGAGGTGGCCCATTTTCTCAAGAAGGGAGTGCTAGCAGAATACCTGACCGACAAAGGGAAGCAAAATTACTCGAAGAACAGGAGAGAGGAGCAACACAACACTGTGAGCCTCGTTCCTTACCCTCTTCAACTCAGCATTGCAAAGCTCTTTCAAATAGGCCATCTTCCCCTCGATGTCAGATTTAGCCTCGATGGCCTTGGTCATCTCGAGGTCAGACTTATTGGCAGAATATTTAACCCGCTCTAGCTCGAGCCTTGCATTCACTAGTTCTCTCTCGAGACCACTGATCTGGGCCTCAAGATCCGCTCGCTCTCTCCTCCATCTAGCCCTTAATTGATGCAGCTTTTCGTCCCGGCTACACTCTATCTCGGCGGCCCTGATAGAATTGATGTAGCACTACAAAAAGGAACTCTAAAAATTAGAGAAGGAAGTGAAACGTCAAATTGAAAAAAGGAAATTAGAGAAAACATACATGAATGGCGTGCTGAGCAGCATCAACCATCAAATCAGAGATGAGAGACTCCTTAAGACGATCGCGTTCCTTAGGACCTAAGAGTCCACGGAGGCTGATCGGGACCTGGATGTCGCCATCAAGAAGACAAAGCTTAGAGGGAATTTCAATGTAGCGAAATTTCCTCTAAGAAGACGCGTCAGGAGCAGGCTCAGAGGCAGCTCGAGGAGCCTCGTCCCCCACTCGAGATGGCTCGGCCTCGTCCACCTTCACCGAAGAAGGAGGATGAATACTCCCTAACGTCTTTATCAGCAACCTGAACTTGTTCAGGCTCGTAAGTAGGAAGAACCACAACCTCATCCTGCCTTAGCTCAGCCTTGCCAACAGGAGTAAGCTCAGGAAATGGGACAGGCTCCAATCTAGCCCGCTTTGCCTCCGGAGCTTTCTCTGAGGACAACTCTTTCTTTCTCAGAACTGAAAAAAGGAAGGAAAAAGATGGTAAACGTAACAAACAGAACAAAAGATGGAACCGATAGGAGGAGCACTCAACCTGTCTTTGCCCCAGGGTCCGGTGACCTCTTGGAAGCCGCTTTCCTCTTCTCTTTCCCCTTTTCACCCTATCCCCTCAAAAGGTTCCCAATCAAATCCTCGAGGGTAGGGGTGTTCATGGAGCGGTACGGTTTGGGAGGGTAGGGGTGTTCATGGAGCGGTACGGTTTGGGTTTGAGCTTATCGGTAATGATATATCGGTTAACAGTATGTAATTATTAAAACCAATACCGTACCAATAAGCTATCGGTTAACGGTTATCGGTTCTTAACGGTTCGATAACCGGTACACCGAAGTAATGCGTGAATTCTTGGTGGATTGTTGTCAATAGGTAACATTTTTAATTAATATGAATAACACTAAAGTAATAGACAAACCATCTTTACAAACTAAGTAAACAAGTGCAATCAACAAGTTTTAACAATATGCTAACATAACACAAAATAATTTAGAAAAAGAAAAGATAACAAAGTTTGATCAATGATCCGAGAAAGCAAAATTAATTATAAAATAGGTTGGAATCATTAATTAAAGTGTATGAGTATTGACATATAACCACAAAAAATAATAATAATAATTGAAGTTTAACCTATAAGTTAATGTTGTAAATTAATAGTTTAAATGACTTAATATACTAATAATAAATAAAATAAATTATATAAAATTATAAAAAAAACCTTATCGGTTATCGGTACGATAATGGTAAAGAGATATCTTATTGGTATTAGAAATTAATACCATTATCGAACCAATAATCGTTATACCGATACTGTTATGCTTATCGGTAGCGGTAACGGTTCGGCTATCGGTACCGGTTCGGTTTTGCACACCCCTACTCGAGGGCATTCAAGACATCCTCGACCTCGGGGACCTCCTCTTTTTTGTCTTTCTTTCATTTTTTCTCCTTCAGTTTGGTGATCGCCCTCTTAGGAAGCCCTATAATAGAAGAAACGACAGTGAGGCCACGAAGCATAGGGCCTCAGCAAAACTAGGAAAGTTGAATGAAGGATAACTCACCATGACATTTACAAGCCCATTGGTTCTCATTCAAAGTGGCCAAAACCATCCATGACCTCTCTGGCCTAGGTGTGGCATCAATAATGGCTTGGACCTACTGAACCAGGTTCTTTAGGCGAGCAATCGGGGTCGCCTCGGCTAAAGGAATAAGAGCAAGGAGTCAGAAAAAGGGAAAAGGTAATACAAAAATGAACGAAGGAGGAAACACTTACGGGCTCGATTCCACCGCTCGAGAAAATCAGGCTTCAAGGAGATAAGATCAGTGGGCAAAAGGACGAAGCGCTCGTTCCACCCATGGTCCTCGAGATCCTCGCTTTTTGTGATCAGCGTGTAAGAGCCCCGTTTGTTGAGTTGGACGACCCCTTCCTTGTGAAGGATGGGGGAAAACATATATAAAAGATGATCGAGGGTGAAAGGCATCCCTGCTAATTTACTCATAAATTCGAAACATTGGACGTGCCTTCATATCCCGGGTCCGATCTGAGCTATGCACACTTGAAAGGTCCGACAAAAATTTGTCCAACACTTCGGGGATATGAAAGGAAAAACCAATCGTGAAAGGATAAGTAAAAATGAAGGAACGCCCCTCGACTCGATCACACACTCGGCTCTCGGGGGCAGGAACACCAACCTTCACCTCGGGGCTCCAGTTGCAATCAGAACGAACTAGATGAATGTTCGCCTGGGTAATCAAGCTCGGTATATGCCCCACGAGAATGTTCCTCCTTCTCCTAGCCTCCGATTCAGTCTGAGGTTGCATAACAAAGTCCTTCGAGAAATCGATCTTCGAAGGAATAGCGTGGTGGGGTTTAAGTTCCAAATCGTCAGAAAGAAGTTCCTCGTCGACCACATCCTTCGTGGCGACTTCCTCCTCCTCCGCCATAGCTACTCTAGCGATCCCAGCCATAGATGGTCGGAGCTCTTAATCCACACCGCTGGGGCGAACAAGATCCTCCATGTTGAAGTCAGGAGAAACAACAACATTCAACGGCTCAGGGACATAACCAGTTTCCCGCCAACAAACATGGTGTCGACGAGGAAAGATGGAGAACGTGGTGAATCTTGTTGAGACATATCCATTTTGAAAATCTTTTGAGAGGAAGGTGCAAAATTTTTACTGTTGAAGACAAGAAGAAGTAAGGAAAAAAGGCAAGGTTCAACTATATATAGGTTGAGAGCTCCATGATTACAACAACATGGGGAAGGCAAAACCAAAAACACGCCCAATCAGCGATTGCCATGCATGATTGACGGGAATTCGAAGTGACAACCGCCGTATTCAAAATTCGCGGCGCAAAAACAGCCACGTCAATATCCCGCCAAAAATTCACTCTACTCCTCGACAGATTTGGCAACCTCTCTAGGAGCGGAGGGACTATCTGTATTGGGTGAAAAATCACCGGGGTCTCGAGCAAGACCTCGGAGTGCAACACGAAGACTGTGCCAGGAGACAAGCTTCTGAAGGAAAGATTGCATGGTCACTCGCCCTGGAAATCACCTTAGGAAACGAGGGGAGACGAGCTCGAAGCACTGAGCTCAGGAAAACCCACTGCAACTTCGAGCGGATGACACACCTGGGGAGACGAGGGCCAACCTTTGTAACTTCCGACCGTTGCTTTGACATTTAATAGGAGAGACTATGAGTCAATTACAATTATATACAGAATAATGGCCATAAAGGCACCATTATGATATTTACAACATCATTCTTTCTATTGATTATAAATAGGGCTCATTTGTAAACAATAGGACACGATCAATAGAATACAGAATCCTACTTTTATTTGTTGCCTCGTTATCTTATTTTCTGCCTCGTTACTTTTTCAAGTTTTCATTTAGTCCAAATCCAATTTATCTCAAACTTCACTTCGATACAAGCAAATTACCAGTTAAACCCAATACAAATTCGATTTGTTGTCATGTCCCGATTTAGGCCAACACAAAAGGTAATGCTAGTATTTCTATGTTTTTCCGTGTTCTTTGTTTTCCAGTGAGCTGCTCACTTTGAAAATTTAGTGCGATATGTTAGTTGTAGGTGTCGTTGTCCAGGATGACTTGCATTTGAAAGTAAATGGTCGATAGCATATTTAATCATAAACTTCTATTAAAATTCCTTTTTATCATTATTAGCATGCTTTCTGTCTTCATAGCCTCGCACTAATACTTATTTGAATCGTTTACATGTTTTCACTAGACATGTTTTCATAGTTCATCTTAAATTTCATGTTCTTGATTCTCGATCTGTTAATTACTGTTTAAGTATCTACTGATCATCAGAACTTGATGACTGGAGCCATTATGATATTTCATGATCCATGCGAAGTGTAATATTTTGGTATGGGAAAATAAATTGTAGTTTGTTTTCATGTTTTGTTTCTAATCATGAGTTGTCAAGTCTGTTTTTCTGAAAAATCTAAGGATTGGTGCCATAAGAATGTTCATGACCCGAGATTAGAATGAGGAAAGGATGGAAAATCATCTGTTCAACTGTTTTGAAGTACCACTTGTTCCGTTATTAGTTTGTTTAAATAAATGAAACATTTCTACGTCGGTTAATTTTATTTTAATAAATTGTACATCTACTTTTAATATGAAGCTTTTATAGCTACAAAACATATTGTGACACGTATAAGATGTCAAGTTGTAAAACTTTGTCACATGAATGTCGTGACACAGAGCAAGTTTTAAAAACTGAGTTGGATCAAATTGTTTCACATAAATTGTGGCTGGACGATGTTAAAGAGTTTTGGATGGGAGGATTGAGTCTTAGTTTTGCTGACCTTGTCCAGTAATAATCAGGATTTGGCTTTGGATTAAATCTAAATGTAATTTATCACTACAAATGGATGCCCTGATTTTATTGAGCCAGTTCCAGTGTCTTTGCAGTATAACTGATGGATCCAAGGGCTCAGTGTGGGTGAGCGCTCAATGCTTATGCAATTGAGAGGTCGGCGGTTCAAATCCACCAGGATCCTATATTCCGATAATCATCCTCTTTAATAACTGATAGATGTGTTGGCTAACCTATTTTTTTGAAGAGATGTAAACTATGAAAACCTCTAGCTCGCAAGATCTGCTTTACGGCTAGGGTGTCATTATCAGTCTAGCACAAGGGTGCCATTGTTAGTCTAATTAAATCCTTTAGGCTTTAGGGTGAAATTGTGGTAGACATTACTTGATTAAAAGGTTTTGTTCAACTCAATCTGTATACTAAAAGCAATACATTTGAACGGCTTTTCTTGTGTACGTTTCTAACACTAGAAGTTTAAAATACTTTTCATTTGAGCTAACGATTAGTTCTCTGGACTCTTTAGTTTTTTCATGATCTATCATGATATCTACTATTCCATCAGTTACTATTTGAATGTTTTACGTGAGATCTTTTTACAGTTATCATATGTTTGAAATGTGACTAAACATATTTGAGGTTGGAAATGTAAATAACATAGTGTTCTAAATTCATAACTACTCACTCCGTCTCATTTTAGTTGTCGTCTTTAGCTTTTTCACGCTCATTAAGAAAATCATTAAATATGGTGTATATTTTACTATGTTATTCCTATTTAATGTTTGACTGTTAATTTTTTTTGAGAATTTTTTTAATTATTAAGGGTATAGTTGGAAAGAACTACCATATTTGTCTTGAAATTCTAAAAAAACAACCAATTTGAAACATACCATTTTTACTAAAACATCAACTAATTTGGAACGGAGGGAGTAAATTGCAAATAGTTAACGAGATTGGAAGTCAGTTGGATCTAGACCATTTAAATTGGAAATATGTGTCAATCATCTAGCCATATACTGGACAAAAGTGGAGAGCACACCACTGGAGGGGATCCAAATCCTTTTGCAAAAGATAAGGGTCCCTTTAAGTCTTAATTACTGATTGTTGTTGATTTTTCAGGGGCAACATCCATGTTGAGCCTATGATTGGGAACTGATGCTGGTGAGTTGTCCATTGGGGACGGTCGTCACGGGAATAATTGTTGACACTCAATTTTGTCCCTTATTTTTCTAAAATTGGCCATAATTCAACTTAAGGGTGCAATATGACTATTTGTGCAAAAAGTGCATTCGAAATCATGCATTTACGTGCGTTATCCTCTATTTACATATTATATACTTAAGTGTGGCTATATTACGTAACTTTTGCATCATTTAGGATATTTGTCAAAACTGTGACTATTTGTAAAATTAGTAAATTTATAATATTAGTGGCTATATTATATAATTACGTCATTTATGCTACATGTCAAGTTTGTTTCAATTTGTGATTATTTGTGCAGATTAGTAATTATTTGTGATTTTATATATTTAAATAATTTTATTTGAGTTTATTTAATATTTATTTGTGCTTTTTATAATATATGTATATCCATATTTTATCTTTTACACCTTTAAGTTAAATATTGGCCAATAAAAGTGTCCAAATTCCTTTTTATTATTATTATTATTATTAATTCTTCCATATTTCAAAATTACTACCCAAAATCCTTTATTTGTCTTTATTTATTTTTATTTTTACTCTGAACCTAGCCAAATTTCCTAACCAAATACATCCGTATTATTTGAATTTTTAAATTCCAAACCTTTTTTTAATTCTACCTTGAATCTAGACCAAATAATAGTCTAGATACGTCTTCCTGTCCAAGTTCATCCCCCCAAATCTTTTCCTAAATCATTATTCTAATCCCTAAAATCCCTCACCCAATCTTCCTAATTGATTTTTTCATCAAAATCCCTAAAATTATTCCTATTACCTAGACTTACTTTTTTCCTATATCTACACACAGTCAAAATCAGCAACAGAGGGGACAACACCCGGGACCTCATTTCTTCTCCATGGCAAACTCCTTCTCAACCGATACTCATCATCACCATTAATTCCATCCGACTACCCTCTCCTTCCATTACAATACCAAGAACCCCCATTTACACACAGTACAAAAGAATACGGGCAGTACCACACAATAAAGAGGATAACACAAAATAGTCAACACACATACATACACTCCCTCTTCCACACAGTACACGCCTAACCCCACCTTCTCCTTCTTTCTTCCTCACGACACACACCCTACAACTACACCCATCCCCAAACGACATCTCCCCCGTCACTCCCTTCTTTATCACACGCCACCAGTGACACTATTACACATCACCACCGAAAAAATCCCATAACACCTATCTCAATTTCTCCATACACGCACAAACAAGATCAAAATATATACACCCATACAGATCGAAACAAAGAAGGGACGGGAGGTGTACAGATCGAGATTGGGGAAGTAACACAAAAACAGGGGAAAGGAGGGTCGGAGCAGGGGTTGATGTGATGCCTCCGACGTTTTCGCCGGAGAATCTCAAAGGCGCCGCTCTTCTTCTCCGCATTATCGTTACTCTGTTTCGTTCACTGATGTTCACCGGAAAATCCACCGGTGCAGTCCTTCCATTATTCTTGTTGATTTTCGTTAATAATAAATACCTTATTGTTTTCACTGGTGAAGTGTTTTGTTGACGTTGCTGATCTCGTTTTTGTTCAATTTTGTGCGAGGTCTTATGCTTCCAATTCTTTTGGAGTTGCTCGCTGGGATCTGGACTATTTGACCCGTTTACCAGAGTTCCATTGTTGCTTTGGATTGTTGTTTTGGACCAGGTTATGGAAATGGGTCTGAGTCGCAGCGACGCCGCTGCAATGGAGCTGGTGTCGCTCCTCTTCCCTATTTAATCGCAGTTCTATTTGTTCACCAGTGTTCCCATTGTTCCATCTCGTTTTTGCTACTTGTGTTTGACTGGTTATACTCGTGTCTTGTTATTTTGATACACTGCTTGTTACGTTGACTGGGTCCTGCTATTTTTCTTATTTGGCTTTAACTCGTACTGATCCTTTCGTTTGAGAACTTTGCAGTATTGCTGACTTTGTGCCGGATTTTTGAATAGATCTGGACATAAATTCGCCAATAAAAAATATATTTATACATATATTGAGGTCTACACAAGGAATTGACGGATAATGAATTGACAGACACATAATGAATTGACGGATGCTATATCAATATTGGCCAAGGAAAATAAATTATTTATTTGTGGCCTATTTGATTAGTTTGAACATGATACTACACTTGAACAACCCCATTCCTGCATCCCTAAAGCAAAAAAAGGCTATGATGACGTGTATAAGCCGTGATTACAAACGAGCCGGTGATGGAGTGATGAGACCGGTACTTGGCATGGCAACATGACCGGCCGGCGTGTTTGCAACCGTATCGACGTCCCTAACCTCCACCCAATTCATACACACCTGAGTCGGCACTTTCAAAAATCCCTTTCCCCTTTATTTTAAAACTATCATTATTATTATTATTATTATTATTATTATTATTATTATTATTATTATTATTATTATTATTATTATTATTATTATTATTATTATTGTTGTTGTTGTTGTTGTTGTTGTTATCATTACTATTATTATTTTTACTAACTCATTTTCTTTTATTTTTTGCGAGGTCAAATTGGATTAGAGATGGCGGTCTGTTTTAAAAGAGAACTAAATTCTTTCATTATTTTTATTATTATTAGTATTTATTGATGTACTAATTTATTTGCACATTTTTTGCAAGGTACATTTGGACGGACAATCTTGAAAAATAACGCCCCCGAAAATGTCTTTTAAATCATATATTTTTATTTAATCATTATTATTGCATTTTGATATACTAACTAATTTAATTGATTTTTGCAAGGGTCTACTTCACTAAAGTGCTTTAAGGAAGAAAACAATTATAGAAAGAGCTGTTTTATTTGATTTTAATAAATATTTCTAACTTATATTGCTTAGTTAGTTATTTTATAGAATCCGAATTATAAGTCCAGTCGGTAACCACATTTTGTGGAGCTCGAGAGGTACCTAACCCCTTCCTCTCGAGTTAACTTGACCTCTTACCTAGATTTCTGGTTCGTAGACTAAATTTCAGAGTTAGTTGTAAAATTAGCTAGAAACAAAGTAGGTTCCCTAATACGCCTAGTTAAAAAATATGTTAGGTGGCGACTCCAACACTTAAACTCAAACGAGTTCACCCAATCAAATTCGAAACCCGACTCGCCTCGAGTTTAGTCCAAATCGGGTATGACAGAATGGCGACTCCGCTGGGGATATCAAGGTTCAAATCATAACGGACTTTAAATTGAGATTCTTTACTTGCTTTATTTTCTTATCATTTATTTTGTTACTAACTTTTTTCTTTTTCTTTTGCAGGATTAAGGTTTTATTTATGTATTTTATTCTTGATTTGTGTGATTATATTTCATTATTTGTTTATGTCACTCACACTTCCCCCTCTCCTGGAAAACGACACTTTACACACACGGGGCGATTACGTGGATCCTACGGTCGCTTCACCACAAAAAAAAAACTTTTAGGAGGGACATTTTGGAATATAGTTGGTCTTTGTTACAATCAACAAATTGAAATGGTCCCACCCCTTGGTTGTCCGCTCGGGGGAATCATATCCTTGTCTAGATTACCCCACTCTTAGTCTAAAAATCATGCATCATGTCATATTTAGGACCATTTTGACTTTGGCTCAAGTCTAAGTCTGTTAGTTCACCATATTTGAATGAACCGAACGGGTTTTCAACCCTAAGGGACGTTTAAATATGTTATGTGTGCATTTATTTAAAGTTGAACGTATCTAGTGTAGACCACTTATTCACATAAAAGTGGTTCTCATAACAAAACCAATTATTTTATAAAATTATTTTTTGGGTTATGAACGAAATTAATTTTTCTACTTTTATGAAAACAAAATCATAGATTTTAAATTAATTTCTTCTACTTTTAATGTAGCAAGATCAATAATTATCCCCGTTCACCTAAAGCAAAATGTTTTTTCTGCAGTTATACAATAAAATTAATTATTTTATAAAATTATTTTTCTGTTAATTTTGGGTTATGAGAACAGATTGGGATGATACAAAATAGATGTTCAATTTTAAATACCATAATCAAATTAGGAAGGCTTAACATCCTTGGTATGTTAAATTCCATTAGCCAACCTCGTCCAAAAGCATCATCATACTACGCCTATCATGCATATTATGTGTATTGATCTGCTTCGCATATGAAATTATTATTTCAAACTTGTTGTTTCATGTGTTAGTTTTACTCCCACTCTCGAGGTTGACTTGTACATTTATTTCAAAACTTGTGCATTTTGAACTTGTGCATATCCTGCACACCTTTCGCCACTCCTGGCAACTTTCTAAATTGTGCGTTGAAAATACGGTGGTTACAACCACATCTTCCCTCACATAAAAGGGGGAACGACTTGGAATCTATTTGATCCGAGATGTTCCCACTCCCGAGTCGTCCGCTTGAGAGGACAATAAAACCCGGTCTAGCCAACTCCATTCCTTAGCAGCGGCGCTAGGAATCATGCATCATGATATGTCATTAGTCGATTTGTTCTCAAGTCTAATAGGCCAACTTGTTCAAACAATCCGAACGGGTTTTTAACCCCAAGGAGAGTTGGACATGATTTATTTGCATTTACTTAAAGGATTAGACGTGCAAATGTAGACTGTTTATTAACATTGTTCTGCATTCAGTGCCATTCAAAGGCACAAAGGTTACCTAAGAGGCTTTAAAAGCCCAAAGCAAATCAGAAATGATTGTTTATTCTTACACGGTCGGAATTACTCTGTATTCAATGCCATTCAAAGGCACAAAGGTTACCCAAGAGGCGTCAAAAGCCCGAATTGAATTAGAAATGATTGCTTAAACAATCAGAGTTATTCTGTATTCAATTCCATTCAAAGACACGAAAGCAACCGATGAGGCGTCAAAATCCCAAATTGAATAAAAAACGACCGTTTATTTCTTAAAGAATTGGAATCGTTCTGTATTCAATGCTATTCAAAGGTACTAAATGGTAACCAAAGACGCATTAAAGGCCCAATTTGAAGCAGAAATAACCACTTGATAGACGGGATGACACATAACGCACATTTATCCTTTAAGCATTATATAAAGACTTGACATCCTTGGCATGTCAAAAATCCATTAGAAATTTCCTTCTAAAGTGTCTAAAGGGTTCTCAACTCACAACGACACATGTCCTCATATCCTCTGTCGTATTGTTTTCAAAAATTTTTGCCACACGTTGATCATTTTGCTCACAGTAAAGCAAATCTTAGTAATTTTTCTTCTCCCTTTTCCCTGCCATCCTTCACCTTTTCCAAAAGCTCATGGCCACTAGAACATTTGACATGGTTATTGAAATCCCCCAGTTGCTCAGAGATTGGTGGGTAAACCTAAGCATAGATCAACAAGACCGAGTCAAAATGGTGATGGGTAATATGATTTCACTAATGGAACACACTGCAATAGAAGGGATGATAGAAGAAGCAGTACATTATTGGGATGCAGACCGAGCAGTCTTTCACTTTAGGAATGTAGAGTTAACACCATTACTGGAGGAAATAGGTGGGTTAACTCAATTACAATTTGAAAGTGAAGAAGTCTTGATGCCTAAAAATATTATACCCGAGAAGTTCTTCAAAATGGTAGGGTTTAAGCTTGAGTTTTGCACAGACAGTATACGGCAATCGGGAATTTCTCTAACTTCCCTCGACATCAAATTTGGGTATGAAGAGGAATTTCAAGAATTGGAAGACTATTTCAGCATTAACCAGGCAGATTGACAAGAGCGGAGGGTACTTGCTTTTGTCACCAGCGTTCTAGGGACTATCGTCTTTCCACAACACAAAGGACGAGTTGATGTTTGCATGATTTCAATTGTTGATGTCTTACTCAAAGACACTAACAAGAACTACGCTTTGGTACCGATGATTATTGCAGAGATGTACCGAGCTTTAAAAAGATGCAAGAAGGCCGCTGGTTTCTTTTAAGATTGCAATTTGCTTTTACAAATTTGGCTGATGGAGCATTTGCAAAGGGTGGCTAGCACAGACCAAGCTTTCCATTCCATACCAAGAGAAAACTACCTCTTGACTCATACCGCTCGCATGGACAATGCTTTTGGGAAATGGGACCAACCAACAACCGCCAACGGTTGGCACCACATGTTCTGTCAATTGACACCTGAGAACATTCAATGGATGTTTGATTACTTTTCCAGCACAACAGTAATCACACGGTCCGAAAAAGACTCATTTCTCATCATAGTGGGCTTTAGAGGAGTTTATCCAGACACTCCTTTAAGGACACTTAGATAAGCAGGGAGAAAGGAGACTGTACCTCAAATTGCAGACATCAGAAATTTCAAAGCTAATATTTTCGGAGGAGTGATACCGTTCAAAGAAAAGATAATAGAACTTTGGAAAGAAAGGCAACGAATGGGAATCGAGATTATTGGACGAGACAGGTTTGACGCTGGCTATGATGAAGACTATCCAGACTGGCTTAGGAAGGACATAGCAAGGGCAATTCAACCAAGTTCAACAACAAAAAGGAAAAAAAATGCTGATGAGTTAGAATGTGAGTACAAAAGGTTACGCAAACAACTGACAAGGGAACAAAGGTGTTGAGAGCTGGTTTTGAAGTATGACAAACAGGAAGGACACTGAGGTTCATGGAAGAACCTAGTCCTTGAGTTGAAGGGCACGCTTGATCGAAAAGATTACGGGTTGCAAATCCCTGTGGAACTAGGAGTAGAGGCGCGTGGTTGAAGACATATCCTAGTCAGACTAAAAGAGGTGGTGTCCAGGCTGTGCCTTTGAAGTGTGAACAAGAGTTATACCTCAACATGGAAAAGAGTTACTGCGAATCTTCAAATACCATAATTAAAGAGGATTCCTAGTAGGACTCAACTAGGGTTGCAAAACTCGTATAAAAGCAAGTAGAAGACATAGCCGAAGTTGGTTTTTTTAAAAGAGAGAGTTCAGAGCATATAAAGGCGATCTGAAGAACTGTCTACGTAGGAAAACTGAAGAAGACAACTGATTTGCATGCAAAGTATTTGAGTCTAGAATTCTTGTCTAGATCTATCGAGTTGTAAGTTGTCTCGGTTACAAGTATTCATTGTTTTGTCTATTAGCTTATCTCAGAAGCATATGTATTAGGCAAACTACTTTGTGATTACTAGGAAAGCTAGAGTTTAGCTTTATTTAGTGATTAGGGTCTAGAGTGTAGCCCCTTGGTTACAGAGTTTGTAATAAAAAACGTTGCTCTTGTGTTAGTGGATTTGGTGTTAAAATCCCAGAGTGTGGGTCGTGGTTTTTCTCCCTTGAGCAAGGAGTTTTCCACGTAAAAATCCTTGTGTCTTTTGGTGAATGTTTGGAGGTGTGTTCTAAGGTAGAAGGTTGCATAACAACAAACTGAAGAACCCTGTTCTACTACTGAAGAACAAGGTTCTTGCAACGAAAATCGGAGGACACTATTCAACCCCCCCTTCTAGTGTCTCTAGGAGGTGCATAAAGTATAACAAGTGGTATCAGAGCAGGTCTTCTCTTGTAAGGCTAACACCTTGAGAAGGATCAAAATGAGTGCACCACCTACTATTACTGAAGGACAGTCGGTTCTGAGGCCTCAACAGTTCAATGGGCAATACTACGCATGGTGGAACAATAGGATGGAGAGTTACATATGTGCTGAAGACTATCAACTCTGGCTGATAGTCTCAGAAGGAAATCTGATTCCCACCAAAATAGTCGGTGAAGGAACCACGGCTACAAAAGAACCCAAACTGAAAGAAGAGTTCGATGAGACGGATTATAAGATGATCGAAAAGAATCACAAGGCCAAACGGTTGGTCATATGTGGTCTTGGTCCAGAAGAGTTCAATCGAGTATCATCGTACAAGACGGCTAAGGAGATATGGGATGCCTTGCAGGTTGCACACGAAGGAACCACAGAAGTAAAAGACTCAAAAAGAAGAATGCTGAAAAGGCAATTTGAATTGTTTACAATGGGTGAGAGGGAGTCAATTCAGGATATGATGACCAGATTGACCATGATCACAAACGAAATGAGATCGTTGGAGATGGTATTACCTGAAGTAGAGATGGTTGACAAAATTCTAAATGTGCTGCCTGAAGCATGGGAACCAAAAATGACAGCCATGATTGAATCAAAGCCCTTGAAATCCATTAAGCTTGAAGAACTGGTTGGAAGTCTGAAGACGCATGAGATGATGAAAGACTCAAAGGCTAAACCTGTAGCAAAGAAGGACAAGACCCTTGCACTGGAAGCAACGGAAGAAACTGATGACTATGTTGATCTTCAATCAGTGGAAGCTGCAATGGTAAGTGCGTTAAGACAAAAACTCAATCTGGGAAGGTTTAAAGGGTTCAAACGAGGAAACAAGGAGAGCTCTAGTAGGAAGAACATAGTTGACAGTCCTGACTATTCTGGGTGCTTCAAATGCTTCAAGAAAGACCATGCTGTCATGGACTGCCCGATGTGGGAAATAGAATGGAAGAAGAACAGAGCTGCTAAGGAAAAGGAGAAGGAAACCACTAAGGAATATGATACAGACAAAAGGAAGACAAGACGGCCCCCAAACTTCAGAGCAGAGCGAAGGAAAAAGAAGGAAGCTTTCTATGCCACATGGGGACCAACTGATAGTGAGTCTGATCATGAAAAAGAGGCTGATGATGACTCACCACTAGCACTAGCAGGTATGACAGATGTCAGCTGTGATGAAGAAGATCCTCGAGAATTTAGAGGAGGAAGAGATCCATCAAAACCACCAGTGTTCAATGGGACTCATTACAATCACTGGAAGAAGCAGATGAAAAATTATCTACAGGCAACTGATTACAGCTTGTGGCTGATTGTGAAAAGAGGACCTCATGTTCCGGTGAAGAGAGCTGTACATGGTGTCCTAGTGCCAAAGAAAGTGGAAGAACTAGACCCTCAAGATCTGGACTGGTTACAAGCAAACTCCAAGGCTGTGGAGTATCTAAGAAGAGGACTCACTGAGGATGTGCATGCACGGATACTGGAGTGCAAATCTGCCAAGGAAATATGGAGGAAACTGAAGGAATTGTACATTGCTGACAACATCAAAAAGGACTCTGCTCTTATGGCAACTGATGGAGAGGAAACAGGAAATTCAGCTGAGGTATGTCTATCTGATCTAAAAGAAACGTTACATACATATTCTCCTGAAAATTTAATTCTAATCACAGCCACCCTGATTGAAGGGTATGAAAAAGAAAAACTTGAAAAGGATAACTTAACTGAAGAACTGAGTAATCTTAGAACTAAACACAAGAGTCTCCTGGAACAGAATATTGAACTTGAAGAAACTAATGCCATCTTGAAAGGGCAGACTCTTGTGTCAAACTCTAAAATTACTGAGCTTGAATTGGAATGTAATCAGTTGAGGGAGAGTAAGAATGGTAAGCAAGTTATGAGTGAAATTCAAACCTTTCTGGAAAATGAATTGAAAAGGACAAATGAGATTTTGTATCAAGAAATTGAGAAAAACAGAATGTTAAATCAAAAGGTTGAAAACTCAAAACTTGAACTCACCAGACTTACAAAATGGAATAAATCTTCAGAGGCAATGAATTGGATCTTTGAAAATCAAAACAAAGGAAAACAAGGTTTAGGATTCAAGAAGCCCCTGCCCTCATATAATCCTAAAAGCAAGTATGTAGGATTATCTTGCAACATGTTATGCACTTTTTGTGGTAAAACTGGTCATACTAAACAAGAGTGTATTAATATTGTCAAGGCAAGAGTCAAAAATAAGAAATGTGTTTTACCCAAATGGGCCAAACAAGATTTGATTTATCCATTCTCTCATAAGAAGGGACCCAAGCTTGTCTGGGTTCCTAAGGCTAACCTCTAATTGTCTTGCAGGCTGGAGTGAGGGAGAACAACTCAAGCTGGATTCTTGATAGCGGTTGTTCCAGGCACATGACAGGAGATAGAAGAAATTTTCTCTCACTCGCAGCATTCCAAGGAGGCAGTGTTGCCTTCGGAGGAGGAAAAAGTGGTCAGATAGTAGGCATTGGGAAGATTGGGAGATCTCTGGAACATGCAATTGAAAATGTTTATTGTGTGGATGGTCTTAGACACAATTTACTAAGCATCTCTCAACTATGTGACAGAGGAAACGAAGTGAGCTTCTCCTCTTTAGGGTGCATCGTGAAGAACCTACAGAGTGGAGAAGTGGTGATGGAAGGAAAAAGAGTGAACAACGTGTACAAGGCATCACTGAAGTCCTTACCTGAAAACAATCTGACATGCTTGAATGTGCAAGATAGTGACTCTCAGCTGTGGCACAAAAGACTGGGCCATGCAAGTCTCACTCAATTAAACAAGCTGGCCTCAAAGGAACTAGTTCGTGGATTGCCAAGAAAGAAGTTTGAAAATATAAAAGTGTGCGATGCCTGTGTAAAGGGAAAGCATGTAAGAACGTCATTCAAGTCAAAGAAAGTGGTCAGCACATCTAAGCCACTGGAGCTGGTACATATGGATTTGTGTGGACCTATGAGAGTAAAAAGCAGAGGAGGAAAGAGGTTTATGTTCGTGATTGTTGACGACTACTCAAGGTATACATGGACCTTGTTCTTGGCCTCTAAGGATGAAGCTTTTGAGAACTTTAAAGACTGGGCTGGTGTGGTTCAGAAAAGGCTAAGTCTTGAACTCATCAGTATTCGATCAGATCATGGAACTGAGTTTGAAAACTCAAAATTTTCTGAGTACTGTGCAGGGAACAACATAGATCACAACTTTTCTGCACCAAGAACTCCCCAACAAAACGGGGTGGTTGAGAGGAAGAACAGGTCGTTGGAGGATATGGCTAGAACCATGCTGCTGTCAAGTGGACTAGCAAGAAACTTCTGGGCTGAAGCTGTAAACACTGCATGTTACTTGCTAAATAGGTGTTCCATCAGAGCCATTCTTGACAAAACTCCATATGAGTTACTCAGAGGTAGAAAGCCAAGCATTGCCCACCTAAGGCCTTTTGGGTGCAAATGCTTTGTTCACAACAATGGCAAGGAACCCTTGGGAAAGTTTGATGCTAGGAGTGATGAGGCAATATTCTTGGGATACTCCACTCAAAGTAAGGCATACAAGGTACTCAACAGAAGGACACAAGTAGTAGAAGAAAGTATGCATGTTGTGTTCGATGAATCAGATAAGGAAATAGGAGAAGATGATGCAGATGATCAGGTGATTGGCTTAAGAAGAGAAGAAAGCATTGATGAACTGGAGGACTCGGATGAAAAGGAGAGCAAAGTCATGTCAGATGAAGGAGTCAACTTGACAGGGGGAACTTCTGATGAAGCTGAAGATCAAGAAAGTCAAGAAGAATCTACTCAAGACGATGCTGCAGGTTCTTCTAATCAGATCCAGATCAAGCCATGGAAACATCAAAGTTCTCACCCTTTGGAGAACGTTCTATCTGAACTGGATACAGGAATTATGACTAGGTCAGCATTAAAGAACTTCTGTGCATTCTTTGCTTTCCTCTCAGCCTTGGAACCAAAAAATGTCAAAGAAGCACTAGAAGATCCAGATTGGATTATAGCTATGCAGGAGGAACTTCATCAATTTGAAAGAAGCAAGGTGTGGCACCTAGTTCCTAAGCCAAAGGACAGATCCATAATTGGAACTAAATGGGTGTTCAGAAATAAGCTGGATGAACATGGCATAGTTACAAGAAACAAGGCAAGGTTGGTTGTTCAGGGCTACAGTCAAGAAGAAGGAATAGATTATGATGAAACCTTTGCACCAGTGGCACGAATGGAAGCCATTAGAATGCTGATTGCTTTTGCTACATACATGGAATTCACACTGTATCAGATGGATGTGAAGAGTGCCTTCTTGAATGGGTACCTGAATGAAGAAGTTTATGTAGTACAGCCTCCAGGTTTTGTGAGCAATGAATTCCCTGATCATGTGTACAAACTGGACAAGGCTCTGTATGGTTTGAAGCAAGCTCCTAGAGCCTGGTATGAAAGACTCTCAGGATTCTTGATGAAAAATGGCTTTTCAAGAGGTAAAATTGACAACACACTATTTCTCAAGAAGCAAGGAAAGGATCTACTGGTAGTTCAAGTGTATGTCGATGATATCATCTTTGGAGCCACTGATGAGGAGCTGAGCAAAGGTTTTGCTGACCTGATGGGAAGTGAGTTTGAGATGAGCATGATGGGTGAATTGAATTTCTTCCTTGGGTTGCAGATAAAGCAGACACCGGAAGGAACTATGATACACCAGCAAAAATATGTCAAGGAATTGTTGAAGAAGTTTAACATGGAAGGAGCTAAGGAGATGACTACTCCTATTGCTCCTGGAACAAAGCTCGATATGGATGAACTTGGTCCTTCGACAAATGAGACCAAGTATAGAGGAATCATTGGCTCACTTCTTTATCTCACGGCAAGTCGACCTGACATAGTCTACAGCGTAGGACTGTGTGCCAGATTTCAGTCAAAACCTAAGGAATCGCACTTGACAACTGTGAAGAGAATTCTGAGATACTTGAAAGGGACTTAGGATCTATGCCTTTAGTATCCCAGAGGTGGAACTTTTGAACTAATTGGTTTTGCTGATGCAGATTATGCAGGTCATTTGGTTGATAGGAAAAGCACTTCGGGGATGGCACACTTCTTAGGTCCTTGCTTGGTGTCATGGGCTACAAAGAAACAAAACTCTGTTGCCTTGTCAACCGCTGAAGCTGAGTATGTGGCAGCTGCTTCATGCTGCTCACAATTGCTATGGATCAAGCAGCAACTGGAGGATTTTGGAATCAAGTGTGGGGCAGTGCCAATCTTTTGTGACAACACTAGTGCTGTGAACATTGCCAAGAACCCAGTCCAACACAAAAGGACCAAACACATTGATATTAGACATCATTTTCTGAGAGACAATGTAGAAAAGGGTCTAATCACTATGAATTCATGCAGGACTGAAGACCAAATTGCTGACATATTTACCAAAGCTTTGAACAAGGTGCAGTTCGAGAGGAACAGGTTGGAGTTAGGGATGACCAAAATACACGGATGACCCAGCAGGTAATCCCCTGGTGATTGGCTAGTTTAGTAGTAAAAGTGTCTGTTAGGAATTTGTCATTACTATCTGGACTAAATTTGTACTTGAGTAAGTACACTCGTTTTTAGTGTTTTGAGCATTAGGTACAAATAATGTGATCCCATGAAACCTACTGTGTACTGAGGAGGAACCAGTCTTAACGTGAGGAATCGTGTCCAGGTACAGTAAACCTACTCTATTTGTTAGTTGTCACAACTGGAATTAAAATTGTCTATTGTACGTGCATCATGGGAGATTCTCCATATTCTCATAACTGTCCAAAATTATAGGAACACATTCCTTTTTAGGATAGAACTCCTTTTAAATTGCTTGGACCCCACTTCTTGAAAAGGGTATATTTAAATTAAGTTCATAACCGTCAAATCTCTTGACTTCTCCCGGTTCTCAAAAAGTTCAAAAAGCTGCCCTTCTTTATACTCATTATTTTTTTTGCCTTCCCTAGACATTGTCACTTCACCAAAACCCCTTCTCTTTCTACAGCACTCCTTCAATCTCTCATGATCTCATCCACCACTTCCAATTGAACATCAAAATTCTCTCAAGCCCTAAAATAGATAAACCGTCAACAAACTCAGAAATCTTTACAAAATTCTTCAAGATGTCTGAAAGACCACCTCCATCCACTCTTGCTGAAAGAATTGCTAGGGCTCGCCTAAAATTTCTCAAAAAGGGGGACAAGAAACTGGTCAAGAAGTTAAAATCAAGAGCCGCTCCTTCGACACCCACTACTCAAAGGTCATCTCAACCGTTACCTGAGGTAATTTCTGATCCTACTCCATCTACACCTGTTGGTTCAGTTGATATAGCCAGTCCTGGCATTGTAGAAACTGAAACCCTAGTTGCTGAATTAGATAAAATAGTAGATGTTGAGCAGAGGGACAACATAGATAGGGGGAACCCAAGTGAGGAGGAACAAGAAACTAAAGAGAATGAACCTAGAGAAGATGTGCAGGGTGTTGTAGACGGTGTGTCTAGAGGCGAGTTAAATATAGCCGAAAAAATAGAAGAACAGTTGAAGGAACTAGATAATGATGAATCTCTGGGAAAAGATGTTGGTGAGTCAAGTAAAGATGTGAGTGGAACAGGGGTATGTTTAGAGGACTCTGTGCCTAAAGGTCCGGAGTGTGTTGGACCTGCTACTGCTGAAGCTTCTGGGGGTGTGAGACAAGAGCCAGTTGCTTGTCAAAACCCCACTGGAGCTGAGGATGCAGATTTTAGCTGGACAGAATCTGATGAGGAAGGGAACAAGGAAGTTGTTGTTGAAAAGCAAGAGGGTGACAAGAAAGAAGAAAAATCAAGAAGAAAAAGAAAGTTTGGGGCAGAGGATGAGAAGTTGACTGGTGAGGAAGAAGAAGATGAGGTGGTGTTTGTAAAAGAAAATAGAATAGAGCCTGAAAAAAAAAGAAGGTTGGTGAGAGATGGTAAGCCTGTGTTGAAAACTAGGTTGGTAGATGAAGATAGTGAAGAAGGAGGTGATAAAGAGGCTAGGGAGCCTGTTGTTAGAAGAATGGGTACTAGGTCTGCTTTGAAGACACAGATGGAGAAGGTTGAAAAGCTGGGAAGGACAATAACTAATGTGAAGATAAGGGAAGAAGAGAAGAAGAAAGAAGAAGAGGAGAAGGGTGCCAGGGAAGAAGAGCAGGAGAGTGAGGCTGGGAGTTATGTGGAACCCAGTGATTCTGACACTGACAGTGAGATTGAGAGTAAGAAGAAAAGAAAAGAAGTAGATAGGGAAGCCTTTTTCTCTAAACATCAGGTGCTGCCAGGCAGCATTCTGGATGATGTAAAAGAGTTTCATATGAAACCCTTGTTGAGGATGATAGGAAACCAGGGTTGGCTGAGTGTGTTTGTCAACAAAGACAGGAAGCTGTTTGTGGATGAAGTCAGGGAGTTTTATACAAATTGCAGGGTGGTAGCCAGGAGGGTGTTTACCACTGTGAAAGGAGTGGAAATTGAATTTGGGAGACCTGAATTGGGAGAAATTCTGGATGTACCTGCTGAAGGGTATTGCAGGTATGTCAAGCTAAAATGGCCAAAGAGAACAGATAGAGTTACTCCCTTAGATGTTGTGAGAAAGTTCTCAGGGAAACCCAAATTGAGGAAGGAGAGGAAGGTTGAGAAGAAGGAGATGGAGCCTGCACATCAGCTGTTGTTTGAATTTGTGCATAGGTTTCTTCTACCTAGGGGAGAAAGGAATTGTGAGGCTAGTGCTCTTGACCTGACATATATGGATCTGATGGACAGAGGGGTGAAAATTAATTTGCCTGGGCTCATTATTAGGCACATTAAGAGAATTTGTGATACTGATCAGAAGCCACACTCTCTTGTGCACTCTTACATCATCCATCAGATTCTTGAGCGTTTTGGAGTGCCCTTAGAAGCAGGAAAGAAGCCTACCATCCATCAGAAGTTTGGGGTTAATGTGCTGAGAAACTGTGACTTCTTTCAAGAAAGCAGGGTCTCCAAAAGGCCAATGCAGGTCAAGCAGGAGGAGTCAGAGGACAGTGAAGAGTTTGGACCTGATGAGGCCATTGGTGCTGTGCAGGAACTGGAGAAAATGGTTCTCGAAGTTAATGAAGAAAATGCTGAACTGCACAGGCAGTTGAAGGTGAAGGATCAAGAAATTGATCGCTTGAAGATTGATTGCCACAAGTATGAGGCCGAGCTGGTGATGGAGAGGGCCAAAAATACGAAACAACTTGAGGCACTCGTTAAGCACTTCAACCTTCAGCTGTGATTCTTCCAGTCCTGTCCTCCTATCTTTCTCTTTTCCTACCCAACCTGATCTTTACTCCTTCCTATTCTCCCTTGATTGCATGATTTGGATGTTTAAGACAATTTCTATTTTGTTGTGTAACTAAATAGAGTGGTGCTGCTGTCACCCTCTGGATGTTGATTTTAAATTTCTTATGTTTGCGACTGTTTCTTGTTTCAGTACTTGGTTCCTTGTTGGGCCCTTATTTTGATATACCTATGTTCTTGACACTGATGAGTTGCCTTGTGCTCTAGACTAGATTAATCTGACAGGTTCCTGCAGGTCTTTGAATCTTTTCGATGATGCCAAAAGGGGGAAGAAAGAGGTGTTGGGGTGTTTGTGACCTAACTCATCTGTTTTTATTGTTCTGTTAGTTTTGTTTTTTCTGGGTTTATGTCTATTCAGGTTCTTGAGCAATATTTGTTTGTCATCATCAAAAAGGGGGAATTTGTTGAGAGCTGGTTTTGAAGTATGACAAACAGGAAGGACACTGAGGTTCATGGAAGAACCTAGTCCTTGAGTTGAAGGGCACGCTTGATCGAAAAGATTACGGGTTGCAAATCCCTGTGGAACTAGGAGTAGAGGCGCGTGGTTGAAGACATATCCTAGTCAGACTAAAAGAGGTGGTGTCCAGGCTGTGTCTTTGAAGTGTGAACAAGAGTTATACCTCAACATGGAAAAGAGTTACTGCGAATCTTCAAATACCATAATTAAAGAGGATTCCCAGTAGGACTCAACTAGGGTTGCAAAACTCGTATAAAAGCAAGTAGAAGACATAGCCGAAGTTGGTTTTTTTAAAAGAGAGAGTTCAGAGCATATAAAGGCGATCTGAAGAACTGTCTACGTAGGAAAACTGAAGAAGACAACTGATTTGCATGCAAAGTATTTGAGTCTAGAATTCTTGTCTAGATCTATCGAGTTGTAAGTTGTCTCGGTTACAAGTATTCATTGTTTTGTCTATTAGCTTATCTCAGAAGCATATGTATTAGGCAAACTACTTTGTGATTACTAGGAAAGCTAGAGTTTAGCTTTATTTAGTGATTAGGGTCTAGAGTGTAGCCCCTTGGTTACAGAGTTTGTAATCAGAAACGTTGCTCTTGTGTTAGTGGATTTGGTGTTAAAATCCCAGAGTGTGGGTCGTGGTTTTTCTCCCTTGAGCAAGGAGTTTTCCACGTAAAAATCCTTGTGTCTTTTGGTGAATGTTTGGAGGTGTGTTCTAAGGTAGAAGGTTGCATAACAACGAACTGAAGAACCCTGTTCTACTACTGAAGAACAAGGTTCTTGCAACGAAAATCGGAGGACACTATTCAACCCCCCCCCCCCTTCTAGTGTCTCTAGGAGGTGCATAAAGTATAACAAAAGGAAAATAGCAAAGAAGTAAAGCTTGGTTGAAGCAAAGAACGAAGAAAAGGCAAATAGCGCAGCAAGACAGAGCTCCTGGCAAAACGCATAGAGTTTATTGGAGTATGGGCTGGCGAGGGGATGAACTCTGTGGCAAATAAAGAAATAGAGGAGAAAGGAAGAAAGGCTTGGAAAATTTTGAAGAGCTTCACATTTGACATATCCCGGCTCTTAATTGATGCAGACAATATCATCTTTCAAGGGTACTCATCAGAGGCAAGCTTGTCCAAGGAAGACTCGACCGAGGAAGAAGAAGAAGAAGAAGAATCTTCTGGGGAAGGATCAGCATAAAGATGTTCACCTGGCCATGATCTAACCCTCTAGCAATGTTTTCTTTCCCTTTGCACTATGTCAATATCAGCCAATGTCACAAAGTCCAATAAATGCAATGTTTTCTTTTAAACTCCGTATTTTGTTGGCAAGTGAAATGATACATGTGGCACAAAGCGTTTTTCAAAATCATCGTGCGTAAAACGATCCTTCATATTATAGGACGCATTTCTTATTTGATATGTGTGCATTGCATGAATTTGTCTGTTGTTCTAAATCTCTTTCTGCCTAAGGAATCTTTCTCCAAATTCAATCGCCTACTGAGGCACCTCCTCTCTCTACTCAATGATCAAAATTTTCACATATCCAAACTGTCTCTAAATTCACCTACCAAACTCAAAGTCTGTTACCAAAAGGTTGGCTCGAGTTGAATACCAAGGAAAAGGACATGGTTAAGCGAGTGCACTTGTCAGGGATTTTCCGAAATAAGGAAGTTTTCACAGCAGCTCCCACCAGCCCTCTCCTATCCCTACATTACCTCCGCTTCATTACAAACTACCATTGAGGTTTGCCAGGCTGGAAATGTGAGCATTTTCAAGAAGAATGATGAAGTCTATTTTGTCGCAACCATCCAAGACCCTACCTTCAACCACTACTATCGAACAATGCTACCATTTTATCCCTACCCTCATATACCACCCGCTCAGCCCACTTGAAATATATTCCACATTCCAGTACCAAACCATCCACCATACTAGCAAAATACTTAACCCAACTACCAAATACACTGCCATATCCTCCTAAGGTCTCGCCCTGATGCAAACCAAAGACCGAAAAGAAACTACACTCTATTAGCCAAATCCCATACTCAATTATTCGAGAGATTGGGAACTGTCTGGACTATTGTCCCAAGCACCTCAATTGTTCCAGAAAACACTATGCACATGGGTAAAATTGACAAAGCAAGGAAAATGTTGGTCAAACTCAAAGGAACCTTAAGGCCTTTTGACACCAACATCCAAGGATCATTTTGTTGCACCTGTCCACACACTCACACTACCTACAATACATGACTATGACCCAAAGCACTTTCCAACTTATCCCCATCATGATCAAAATAGCAGTCAAAGGGCCAGTGAAATACAATATTGAAAAACAGAGGTGTAGCAAATACTTGTGCACAACAACCAAAACAAGCAAGCCGATTAAACTTGCAAAAGAGAGACAAAACACAATTACAAAGCCATCATCATATAACCAACCTGGAGACCCATGGAGCATTTGGAAGCATATCCCTATCCACTAGCAAAGATAAAGCAAGATAATAAGTTTATTCAACACCCTTACCATAACAAGGGTTGAGCTGATACAAAATCACAGGCAAATAGACTTCTTGAAGCAACCTTGGTCGAAGGCTTTACTAGGGTGATATTAAGTCTCATGATAACCACTACAAAATGACCTAGCAATTTAAGAACGAACATGATACGTAGCAAACCTATATCGAGTTCAACGGCCGCAATAAGATATTATCCAACATGGGAAGTTGGTGCAAGGACCATATTGCAGCAATTGGTTAACGAGTATGAAAGACGCTAAGTATCTCTTCGAGGACACATAGCCATCATGACAGACAAGTTTGCAAGAAAGGATGACAAATGCACTCAAGGTGTTGATATTCGACAAAAGCCAACATCCCTTTCTGTTACAGAACACAATCTACTCCTTACACAACATCCTTTACCAACTTTCATTAACATGCAACTCCTCATCTCCTACTTAAACAAGCGTCGATCATTTGGCCAAAATTCTTGCCTTAACTTCTACATAAAGCACTTAGGCAACCCCTTGTGATATTTATGCACTCTATTATAATTTAAGCGCAAATCCGTTATCAGTGGTCTAGGCACTCTATTAAGCTCATATGCCATTTTTGTTTCAAGTCTTTGCTAACATGCCCACACTACATTGAGCATTTCACCACTTTGTTAGGGTTGCCTTGCGCTTGAACACCGAAATCGGTCAAGAATCTGCATTCGAAAGCCAAAACGACAAGCCAAGCTGAAAACACTTTCTCCTACCATAAAGTCCTTTGAACCATCAACATATGATACCAAGAGTGTTCAGACAATCCCAATACCGTACAACCTTATTATACTCACACGATAGTCACAACCAAGAAATCCGATCACTATACAACCGAAGCTGGCAAAACTCACAACCTCACATTGCACCCAACTTACACAATAAACAACCTCCCCTCCATCAAGACTTCCAACCACAGCCCTATCAGGCTCAACACAATCAAAGACATACAAAAAGACAAAACCTCACGTCTTTATTCCTTTAGCTCAGTCAAAAAGTATTGCATCCAACAAACAAACTACTCCCTGGATACCCATTCCTAAATTCGATCCAAAAAGATCTACACCCATCACTCAAACATTCCATGTCATAGCACCGCAAGACATCCAGCACTGAAACACAAAGTTTAGGGTCTGATTGACCAAAGCAAGACAATGGTACAACAAAAACCAACAAAGGGAAACTGCAACTCCCAAACCATAAACACACCTTCTATAAAGGCCAATCCATCGAAGTTAGATCCATGACTGTCGAAAAGAAAAGCATGGAACATGAAGGCACCCCATCACAACCTAAGACAAATACAATTCTAGATAATCTCCAAATCTAGTAAAATCCAAATATCAAACCTCAGCATGAGTCATCAATACACCCGATCGTCACACTAAAAGGCAAATGCAGATTTTAGCCAATACATTGGTGTTCAGTGCAATGTAACCACCTTTTCTCCGTGATCCATCATAAACAATAAACTGGGGCAGAATTTTTGAGGATCCCCTCAAAAATTTTGAAAAACGCAAACTTGACACTGGGGCAGCAATTTTTGAGATCCCTTCAAAAATTTCAAGGAAAGTCCTTACAAGAGCAACATAGCCTCCTTAGCACACCGCATGACATACAATAGCATTCTACTTGTTGCACTTTACTTTACTCTTGATGCATCGACTGAGGGTACACAGCCCGATGTCAAATTTCACACTTTCATTAGCTGAGGGCACACAACCCGAAGCGTCGATTGAGGGTACACAGCCCAATATCGATTTGTCATTTAAATTAGCTAAGGGCACACAACCCGAAGCGTCGGTTGAGGGTACACAACTCGATATCGATTTGCATTTAAATTAGCTGAGGGTACACAGCCCGAAGCGTCGACTGAGGGTACACAGCCCGATGTCGATTTGTCATTTACATTAGCTGAGGGCACACAACCCGAAACGTCGATTGAGGGTACACAACTCGATATCGATTTGTATTTAAGATTAGCGGAGGGTACACGGCCCGAAGCGTCGACTGAGGGTTCACAGCCCGATGTCGAGTTTTCATTTACATTAGCTGAGGGTACACAGCCCGAAGCGTCAATTGAGGGTACACAACCCAATATCGATTTGTCATTTACATTAGCTGAGGGCACACAACCCGAAGTATCGATTGAGGGTACACAGCTCGATATCGATTTGTCATTTAAAATAGTTGAGGGCACACAACCCGAAGCATCGATTGAGGGTACATAGCCCGATATCGATTTGCATTTTAAATTAGCTGAGGGCACATAACCCGAAGCGTCGATTGAGGGTACACAACCCGATATCAATTTGCATTTTAAATTAGCTAAGGGCACACAACCTAAAGCGTCGATTGAGGGTACACAGCCTGATATCGATTTGTCATTTAAATTAGCTGAGGGCATACAACCCAAAGCGTTGATTGAGGGTACACAGCCTGATATCGATTTGTTATCTAAATTAGTTGAGGGCATACAACCCGAAGCATCGATTGAGGGTACACAGCCCAATAACAATTTGCATTTTAAATTAGCCGAGGGTACACAGCCCGAAGCACCGATAGAGGGTACACAGCCCGATGTCGAAACTGACACCGCGGAGGGTACACATGCCGATGCAAATTTTGACATTGTAATAGGGAGACAACCTGAAGGGTAGACAACCCGTTGAAAGAACAACATGACAAAAGGTGTGCAACCAAAATGAAAGAACGATAGGCAACCCTGCATGGAGAGATACACAGCTCAATACAAAAGGAGTATATAGCCAGACGTGACAAACACCCATTTAAAGGACGAAAAACAATGGACATACAATCCGGCGTCATGCTGTCAAGATTGATTCAACAACAGTTCAGCATGACAAAGCAACTACTTCCTGACGAGAAGCACTTAGCAAATGGATATTCCCCAGAGGAGAGGCATGCATTCCCTAACACTGAGTACCTGAGAGTGGACCAGACAAAGGAGAGCTCAACTCAACATGGAAGTTTACTTTATCTTTATTTTTTATCTCAATTTGCATTTTTGTCTGGATTTTGCTGTACTGACTCTCTGATCACTCGACAAACCCCTGCATCCCACTCTCATACCTGTTTCTAAAATCACTACCAATTATGCAACCGCAAAACCTCAAATACATCCCAAAGAGCTCAAAGCTACAATCTTATACTCGCACCAGTGATATACCCAACCTTTCCTTGCCAATTAGGTACCATCTCCGTATTCCTTCCTAATCGTACCTATCTATTTGAATCGTGCATATTCATCGTGCTTTACTCCTCAATATTCCTCAGTTCATTCGAGACAATGTTGAGGCCAAGACGACTCCTCTATCGAGTTATAGTAGAAAATGTGCCAGTGTAAACCCCTCTTTATGGGTGTGTCGTGCACCGCATCTTCATAATTAGGACGTTTACAAGCCTATTTCGCCACACTCGGTCTATCGATGTTATCTCGACTTCGACAACGCCTTTGTCCTACCTGCAAAATACCTATTCTGTCAAATGCTAACATGCCCAAAAGCCGATCATTTCACGCCCTCACAAGTAATCTGCCTAATCTTCCATTGCGAATTAGGATGTCATTTCGCATTTCCTTCCAACTAATGCCTACTTTTCCTATTCAAGCCTATCTGCGTCAATCGTGTGTGTTTTCGTGCTTAATCGTGCCCATTTATTTGGGTCATGCGCATTTATAAAACTCGCTCCTCAAATTCTTCCCCATTCAATCAACGCAATATTGGAGGCGACTCATTTATCGAGACGAAGTGGAAACTATGTACCTATAAACTCCTCTTTATGGGTGTGTAGCGCGCCACATTTTCACAACTAGGACGATTATAAGACTCTTTTCCCACGCTCGATCTGTTGAGGTTATCTCACCTTGGCCAGTTCCTTTACTTCATTCTTCATTTATCTCGTCAAAAGGCAAAGCACGCATGAACCTAAAATTTACATACTTGAATAAGTTTAGTCTTTACATCCAAAATCGTGCATCATAAGCATCCCACACAAGAAACATGCCATTCCAGAACTACACAGTGCCTGATTCTCGTGAAACCCGAGATATGTAGGCAATTCAGAGACCGGGGTTCAGCCAAAAACACCCCAAAACTCCCATTTCCCCTTCAATAGTTTTACCTTCCGGTCGTGACAAAATTGGCTACTCCATCAACTATCTTTCCCCGAAGACTCTTTCATCATCCACGGGCAAAGAGGGAAAGCTGTTGACACCCAATTTTGTCCCTCTTTTTTCTAAAATTTGCCATAATTCAACTTAAGGGTGCAATGTGACTATTTGTGCAAAATGTGCATTAGAAATCATGCATTTACGTGCGTTATCCTCTATTTACATATTATATACTTAAGTGTGGCTATATTAAGTAACCGTTGCATCATTTAGGCTATTTGTCAAAACTGTGACTATTTGTGAAATTAGTACATTTATAATATTAGTGGCTATATTATATAATTACGTCATTTAAACTACATGTCAAGTTTGTTTCAATTTGTGATTATTTATGCAAATTAGTAATTATTTGTGTAATATATATTTAAATAATTTTATTTAAGTTTATTTAATATTTATTTGTGCATTTTATAATATATGTATGTCCATATTTTATTTTTTACACCTTTAAGTTAAATATTGGCCAATAAAAGTGTCCAAATTCCTTTTTATTATTAATTCTTCCATATTTCAAAATTACTACCCAAAATTCTTTATTTATCTTTATTTATTTTTATTTATTTACATTTTTACTCTGAACCTAGCCAAATTTCCTAACTAAATACATCCGTATTATTTGAATTTTTAAATCTCAAACTTTTTTTCTAATTCTACCTTGAATATAGACCAAATAATAGTCTAGATACGTCTTCTTGTCGAAGTTCATCCCCCCCAAGTCTTTTCCTAAATCATTATCCTAATCCCTAAAATCCCTCCCCCAATCTTCCTAATTGATTTTTTCATTAAAATCCCTAAAATTATTCCTATTACCAATAAACTTACTTTTTTCCTATATCTACACATAGTCAAAATCAGCAACAGACGGGACAACACTCGGGACCTCATTTCTTCTCCATGGCGGACTCCTTCTCAACCGATACTCATAATCACCATTAATTCCATCCGACTACCCTCTCCTTCCATTACAATACCAAGAACCCCCATTTACACACAGTACAAAAGAATATGGGCAGTACCACACAATACAGAGGATAACACAAAATAGTCAACACACATACATACACTCCCTCTTCCACACATTACACACCTAAACCCACCTTCTCCTCCTTTCTTCCTCACGACACACACCTTACAACTACACCCATCCCCAAACGACATCTCCCCTGTCACTCCCTTCTTTATCACACGCCACCAGTGACACTATTACACATCACCACCGGAAAAATCCCATAATACCCATCTCAATTTCTCCGTACACGCACAAACAAGATCAGAATACATACACCCATACAGATCGAAACAAAGAAGGGACGAGAGGGGGGGGGGGGGAGGGAGAGGGGTGTACAGATTGAGATCGGGGAAGTGACACAAAAAATGGGGAAAGGAGGCTCGGAGCAGGGGTTGCAGTGACGCCACCGGCGTTTTCGCCGGAGAATCTCAAAGGCGCTGCTCCTCCTCTAGCGTGATCGTTACTCTGTTCGTTCACTGATGTTCGCCGGAAAATCCACCGGTGCAGTCCTTACATTATTCTTGTTGATTTTCATTAATAATTAATACATTATTGTTTTCACTGGTGATGTGTTTTGTTGAAGTTGCTGATCTCGTTTTTGTTCAATTTTGTGCGAGGTCTTATGCTTCCAATTCTTTTGGAGTTGCTCACTGGGATCTGGACTATTTGACCCATTTACCAGAGTTCCATTGTTGCTTCGGATTGTTGTTTTGGACCAGGTTATGGAAATGGGTCTGAGTCGCAGCAACGCCGCTGCAATGGAGCTGGTGTCGCTCTTCTTCCCTATTTAATCGCCGTTCTATTTGTTCACCAGTGTTCCCATTGTTCCATATTGTTTTTGCTACTTGTGTTTGACTGGTTATACTCGTGTCTTGTTATTTTGGTACACTGCTTGTTACGTTGACTGGATCCTGCTATTTTTCTTATTTGGCTTTAACTCGTACTGATCCTTTCGTTTGAAAACTTTGCAGTACTGCTGACTTGGTGCCGGATTTTAGAACAGATCTTGACATAAATTCGCCAATAAAAAATATATTTTTACATATATTGAGGCCTACACAAGGAATTGACGGATATTGAATTGACGGACACACAATGAATTGAAGGATGCTATATCAATATTGGCCAAGAAAAATAAATTATTTATTTGAGGCCTATTTTATTAGTTTGAACATGATACTACACTTGAACAACCCCATTCCCGCATCCCTAAAACAAAAAAGGCTATGATGAAGTGTATAAGCCGTGATTACAAACGAGCCGGTGATGGAGTTATGATACCGGTACTTGTCATGGCAACACGACCGACCAGCGTGTTGGCAGCCGTATCGACGTCCCTAACCTCCACCCAATTCGTACACACCTGAGCCGATACTTTCAAAAATCCCTTTCCCCTTTATTGTAAAACTATCATTATTATTATTATTATTATTATTATTATTATTATTATTATTATTATTATTATTATTATTATTATTATTATTATTATCATCATCATCATCATCATTACTATTATTATTTTGACTAACTCATTTTCTTATATTTTTTTTCGAGGTCAAATTGGATAAGAGACGGCGGTCTATTTTAAAAGAGAACTGAATTTTTTCATTTTATTTTAATTATTATTAACATTATTATTAGTATTTATTGACGTACTAATTCATTTCCACATTTTTTGCAAGGTACATTTGGACGGACAATCTTGAAAAACAATGCCCCCGAAATCATCTTTTAAATCATATTATTTTCATTTAATCATTATTATTGTATTTTGATATGCTAACTAATTTAATTGATTTTTGTAAGGGTCTACTTCACTAAAGTGCTTCAAGGAAGAAAACAATTAGTAGAAAGAGCTGTTTTATTTGATTTTAATAATTATTTCTAACTTATATTGCTTAGTTAGTTATTTTATAGAATCCCAATTATAAGTCTGGCCGGTAACCACATTTGGTGGAGCTCGAGAAGTGCCTAACCCCTTCCTCTAGAGTTAACTTGAACCTCTTACCTAGATTTCTGGTTCGTAGACTAAGTTTCGGAGTTAGTTGTAAAATTAGCTAGAAACAAAGTATGTGCCCTAATACGCCTAGTTAAAAAATATGTTAGGTGGTGACTCCAACACTTAAACTCAAACGAGTTCACCCAGTAAAATCCGAAACCCGACTCGCCTCAAGTTGAGTCCAAAATCGGGTATGATAATAATGGCCTCTGAGACGAGCCATCAAAGATTCCTCCCAACCTCTGGGATATCCCTTCAGCTATGCTGTTCGAGTTCCCTTCTGATGCATTCTTGAGGAAATCCAAGAGATAGCCTCTGAATTTGGAATTACCTCATGGGGCTTAATCACCTTCAACATCGCTAGCGATAGGGATGGGCTACTGAGAAGAATCCTTCGGCTGCTCGATGGGATCCTTCTATTGTATGTTGGGATCGCTGAGATCCTTTACAGACTTGTTTGCTGCGTCTTTGGTGTTCTTCAGGACACTGCTACCGTCGTCCGGCATAATTACGCCTTTTTCTTTGTAGAATACCTACAATTGTCTGGACCCCACGGTAGGCGTCAAACTGTTTATGCCTAAATTTGTACGCCTAGGTTAAACAATTAATTATGAATGAGGTCACAAGGAATACGCTAAATTACGATTGAAAAGTAGGAAAATTTATGAAAATCAAGACATGTAAATAGACAAGAAATAATGGAGAAAGCAATATAAATCTTATTCCTTGAGAGTAGCCGAAGTTGTTGACGTATCCAGCAATATGTACAATACAACGTAAGGATGGATATTTATAGTAGTGATATCCAGTCCTAAATAAAGTAAAATACAAATACTAATAGGGTCATGGGCTTAAACCCTAGGCGATGGGATGCGTGCCCTGCGCCCTGTGGCCAAACCGCCTAAACGGTTGCTGGCTCTAGGAGCAGATATATATCCTCAGTGCCCAGTGACTTGTAGGATAAGTCTAGTCTCGCCAGCTGGACTCGTATCTCCGTAACAATAGGTGGCGTATGTTTACCCACACGCTGCCGCTAGTTATTGGCTTATTTCAAACCGCCGCAAAGTTAATTCAAAACCGCTACTATCTAATTCTTTTAGCAGCATTCAAGAAAAATGCTGAATATCCTTCAAATAAGTTATGTTCAGCTATATCAATCTTTCTTAGCGATATTTTTCTATTTAAGTGCCACTAATGTCATCGTCATACCAGATAAAAGTAAAAGTAAAAATATAAATCTAATTATAGTGATATACTTTAATTTTAAGAATTAGATATCGAAACATTTCTTATTTTTCTATCATAAATAATTTAGAAAAGGATGTTTATATTATTTTGCTAGTGATGAAGAGGTTATCGTGAAAATAATTTAAAAAATACATTAAAGTGTCACGGAGGAGTACATACGGTGAAGGTGCTAAATGCAAAGAACTCAAGAAAGCTTAATCTCTTTCCTTTGGATATATTTCTCAAGTTTCTTTTTTTTTTTTGTAGGAAGAAAAGGTTAACAATGGTGGGTGTAACTTCTTCCAATTTAATGAATTCTCTCAAAGAGCTATTTAATAAGTCATTGAACGGGAAAGAGAGGAAATCATTGAACGGGAAAGAGAAATGATGAAATGTGCATGTGCAATAAATGGGTAAAATACTGTAGTTGGTAAATATTGATGATGATGTTTGTCCTATTTGTGGGGCTAATTGGTAGTTGTGGGAATTTATTACTGGTGTTTAGAAATTTAGTTACTACGTACAATTGTTGGAAGATGCGTATGATGGTAGGTGTTAGACCCTTAAACTCGTGGAATTCGGTTATGGAATGAGTTTGGGCATGTTGGCTCGGCAATAGGTAATTACGGGTGATAAACAACATGATTGATGAACGCTTGTGCAAGTGTGGGCTGAAAGTGGCTTGACGAGGGCAAGGCACGAGTAGGAAGCTTGCTAAATGGTGTGGGCATAGGTTTGGCAGCCTAGTGTCTAAGTGTGGGCAATGATGGCACGAGTTCGTTTGTCAATGGTGGCAAGTGAACGAAGCAGTAGGCAAGTGACTTAACGGGACAAAGGGTATCATAACATGGTGATGTGATGCCAAGGCAAGCATTGGCTTGGCTAAGTGTTGGTGCATGTCACTCAAAATTGGGATGGATCGGCTAAGGACTTGAGCAGAATAGGCTGAACGGATGAGCTGAGCCGGCTGGATGTAGGCTGAGCGCCAGGCACATGTGCTAGGCACGTGAGCGGCCGGTTTGGCACTGAAACATGGGCAAAATGTGGCCGATGTTGCCGAGAACGTGGCATGAGTGGGTTGCCAAGTGTAATTTCGTCCATTATCCCATTGTAAAGCTTTTGACTTATTTCCCTTTGTATATAAGTCATTTATTAGCCATTGTAAACACTAAGACAGAAAATGTAGACACAAAATAAAGGGTGTTTCTTAGGGAAGAACGTCCAGCCTTCGCGACTATTTTGTAAATGAGTTCCTTTGTATTTTCGGGTTAATATAAAGGTTGGGAATTGGTTTCCCGTATCTCGTTGTCTCTTATTTACGTTATGTTGCTATCTTTAATTGTTCTAAGTGCTGAAACTCTTTCAATCAACCCTATTATTTAACTAAGTGTTGAGATGGCTGAGCCTTGCAATGGTTGCTTGGCTGCCGTACGGGGCAAACTTCGGCAGGTATTGGTTGTCAAAAACCACCCCTGTGACAAATGGTATCAGAGCGAGATGGTTCGTTTAGAGGGCAAGACGAGCTGATCAAGACATCAAGACAAGGGGTCAGATGACTTTGATTAAAAGGGAGACCGTCTAGTACTTGGAGAAGACAAAACGAGTAAGTAAACGTGAATCTGGGCATGGTTATGTATTGGACTTGAAAAAATGAAGGAGACAAGATGAACAAATGAGAGACATGTGTTGAACTTATGGTGTATGTCGACGGACTGCATTTGGGAACGAGATGAACGTAAGGCTCAAGGTTTTTAGGCTTATGAATTCTTTGCAAGTGGCAGACACAATTAGTGGGTTGTTAATGGGAAAGTCTTGGTGTAGGCTAACAAAGGCACTACTACAGCACAAAATGTGTAAGAAAAATGAGCAAAGACAAGCCAAAACGCTGCTCTTGAGGGCAAGTGTTGAAACGGGACGTTGTAGCTTGAAATTGTATTTTCTTCACATTTGTGGCAGTGTTGCTAAATCTGTTCGACAAGGGCGTAGAATTCAAGTGGTGCGGGTGGTTTGTTAGACCCTTAAACTTGTGGGATTTGGTTATGGCATGAGTTTAGGCATGTTGGCTCGGCAATGGGCAATTGCGGGTGATAAACAACATGATTGATGAATGTTTGTGCAAGTGTAGGCTGAAAGTGGGTTGAAAAGGGCAAGGCACGAGTGGACAGCTTGCTAAACGGTGTGGGCATAGGCTTGTCAACCTAGGGTCTAAGTATGGGCAATGATGGTAGGAGTTCGTTTGTCAATGGTGGCAAGTGAACGAGGTAGCGGGTAAGTGATTTAACGGGACAAAGGGTGTCATGACACGGTGTTGTGATGCCATGGCAAACATTGGCTTGGCTAAGTGTTGGCACATGACACTTGGCCAAAATTGGGACGGTTTGGCTAAGGACTTGGGCAGAGCCAGCTGAATGGATGAGCTGAGTTGGCTGGACGTAGGCTAAGCGCTGGGCGGTGCGCGCATGTGCCAGCATGTGAGCAGCCGGTTGGGTCCTGAAACATGGGCAAAACGTGGCCGATGTGGCTGAGAATTTGGCCTGAGTGGGCTGCTAAGTGTAATTTCATCCCAATTTAAGTGTCTACCTTTTCTTTTTAATCTGTCTCAAAAAGAGTGTCTCTTTCCATATTTGGTAACTTTTTAATTCAATATTTTATTTTGGACCACAACATTTAAAGGCCTGGCCGATATTACACACACCTTTAATTTAAAACCACATAATTTAAAAGTCTTCTTTATTTTCTTAAGCTATGGGCCCAGTCAAACCCAGATACTTAAAATGAAGCATATGAGTATTAATTAGTCTCAAAGTTTCCTTTACAATTAAATTTCATCATTTATGTTCCATTCTTTCAAAGAAGAAAAACACAGTTTTTTCTCTTGAAATTGTTTGACAAAAGTTAATTAAACTTCTTATTTTATTCTCTATGAGAAATTTCTATATCCGCACAAATATCATAATATGTTTAAGACCATAAGTTTCAAAAACTTTGTAACCACACAGATATTATGATATATATTGATAGAAATTTTAAAAGTCTTCATTTCATTCTTATACTCCTTGTTTAGTTAAACTATGTAATATAAACTGAAAAAAATAGAGTATTATATAAGTTCATTTATTTCTTGGTTATGGCGATTTCGCTTTACCATTTCAACTTAGGTTTTTCAATACTTTATTCCAATATCTTGTTTAATTTATCCGTGTATATAGAAAATTATTTTTTTTTATGTCTTGCCAGTATATAAATTTCATGAAATAAATCTAAAGCCTCTGATAACTAAACCTATGCAACAAACTTAATAGATAAAAAATTGCAAAATCTAAATAGAATCTAAAGTTTCATTATGTATTCGGCAGAATATCTAGACCACATCAGTTGTAGACAAACTATCTGCTTAAAGTAATATATATATATATAAGGAATATAAAACTATGCCTATATGGAGAATTCTTTTACATCAGCTTTCACCCCTAAAATAAAAAGGTTATTTACATTTACATACAATTTTGCATACTTTATTCCAAATAATTAAAAAAGAAAAATTCTAACCTCCACCTTACATCCCTCTCTATGTCGCCCCTCTGCCGCCTGTCCCCAACTTCTACCATCGGATTGCCGCGTGTCCCCAACTTCTGCCAACAGACTGCCGCCGCCGGTTTACAAAAATAGTTAGAAATAATACAAAAAAATCAAAAACAGTGCAGAAATAATACAAACAGTGTAGAAACAGGCAGAAACAATGCAGAAAATAATACAAAAATTGTTCAAGATTATGCACAAACTGTGCAGGAAAGTGCAAAAATGCAGAAACAACACAGAAACAATGCATAAACGCTGAAACAGTGTAGAATAGTGAAGATAAAATAAAATAAAAAAATAAAATACCAGATCTAAATCAAAAACACCAAAATTTACTAAAAAATATCATATTAGAATAAAAAAAATCACATATGGAAAATCAGGGTAAGAGAGGTGATGCAGTAGGGTGAGAGAATAGAAAATATTTAAAAACTTAATCGAAAAAATGACTTGGTGGCCGGGGTTAGGTGTTGATCGAAACTTTGAAGTTAAATCTATGCCGATTCCACGAGGACTTGGGAAAAGTAGTGACGAAAATTGGAAAGAGGATGTAGAGAGGAATTCAAAAATGTATTTTTTTTTTTTAAATTTCTTGTGGCGGTTGGCGGTGGTTCGACGGAGCAGCGGCAGGTGGGCAGTGGTCGTCGGCAGTAGATTGGGAGTGGAGATGGAAGAGAAAATGAGAGCAATAAGAGGAGGAGGCTGCATTTTGTTACGTCGAGGGTTTATATATTTTTGCTATATTTTATAATTAAATTTTCCAATCCTCTATATTGTGTGAAAAAAGTCCCCATATTATACGTTTGTGTAATTTCACCTAAATAAAACATGCGAAATAAAAAGAATATATCCGCACCTCCAGTACGCCAACCATTTTACCTTTCCACATCGACAATGAAACAGAAATAAAATCCTATTTAGGTTCTCAAAGAAGGAAAACGAGATTGTTTGAGATCCTTGACTTCCTAGCAACGTTAATACTAACTAATGTAAAACACCAAAGAAACTTGTATTTCCTACTTTTTCGTGGAAATCCTCGACTTTTTCAGCATACAATACAATGGATTCAATAAGTTCTTGAATTAACCACGTCCAATGTACAGAAATATTATGCTAAAAATATTGTGATATGAAGGTTCTAGAATGGCCTTGCATACCATTGCATGCTCAATCTTAAATGATATGCCACACACCCCATAGCAAAATGGAGTTGCAGAATGGAAAGGGAGATATTTTCCTCAAAAGAGGATAACGATTGAATTATCTTTGGGAGCCTTTGCTCTATGAGCGCATGAAGTCTTTATTTAAGTCTTATCTTTTTGAGCGCCACTTCTTTTTACGACACTAACAACGGACGAGAATAGGAACCAAATAGGCCCGCCCTTAGCCCAAGGTTTGCCGGAATCTTTTTCTATCAAAATCTTTTAGGGGACCTTAGCACAAACTACAGAGTGGTGAAATTTCCTCATAATTACTGCTTCCTCTGTCCTATTTTTAAGTGTGGGTTAGACTAGGCACAGATTACCAAAATAAATATTGGAATTAAAAGATTACCAAATAAGAAAAAAATACTCTTTTTTGGACAAACTAAAAAGAAAAGATAAATACTTTAATTGGGACGGAGGGAGTAGAAGAGAACTGGAGGTCGACTAAGGCTTATTAAACATATGTTAGGCTGCCTATGCACATGGCAAAGTTTTTCGTGGCGGAACAAGGCCAAATATACCCCTCTACTTTCAAGTATTGTTTTGGTCTATCCCCCATCCAAGTATTCGGTTAAAATTGCCCCTCCCGTTAATGTTTGGGTTGTATATACCCCTCAGACTAACGGAATGCATACGTGGCACTATTAAAAGCTAAAATTAAATAAAAAAAACCCTCCCCCTTTTTAATTTCACCTAATTTACGACCCGACCCACTCTTTTAACCCGTGACCCGACCCATAATCCCTCACTTAACAATTAAATTCTATATTTTCAAATTCAAACGAAAAGGTAAGTATTTTTTTTAATATTTGAATGGAATGATACAAATATTTTTAAAAGGTAAATCCGTTGCTTTATCTTAACTAATATTTATAAAATTAGAATGGAACGATATTAACACAAGCTAATTATTTCATAGTTGAAGGATCATTAAAGGGAGACGGAGAGGAACTTAGAAGTCGACAAAAGGTTAAATTAGTAAACGGTGAAAATCGCTACAAAATTCAGTAAATTTCTTTCAAAAGTTTGTCTTAGAAATTATAGTTTACTCCAATCATAACAAAATATTTCGTTAATATGTTGAAAATATCAAATTAGTAGTAGTAACGTCAGGACGAATTTGTTGTGGAAAAAGTGCCTATAAGATTTCTATCACATTTCAAATTCAAATTAGCAACTTTAGCACATATTTCAGTTAAACAAGAAGCAAGATACTATTAGGATAAGGATAACACATTTAAGATTAATCGAAATTCTACTACTATTATTGATTTTGAATTCTAGGTGAAAGATAAAACTTTTGAATTTAAATTAAAAGATAACAACACTTATTTTAAATTTAAACTTAAAATATTCATCTCCCTCCTCTCTCTCTCCTATTTAATTCCCTCGATCTCAAAGTGAGAGTCAGATATTCACAAAGCTCACTGCTTCTTCTTTGTTTTATTTTTAGATCCTCATTTCATATTTATATATTTTTGTAATTTCGACTAAAAATTATTTACGTTTTTTTTGTTTGTGCGCATATATTATAAAGATGGATATCATCACTTAATTCGCTGGAACGTATATAAATTTATATGTAGGAATTTTGAGAAGAAATGTAGGGATTTAATTGTTAAGTGAGGGATTATGGGTCGGGTCACGGGTTAAAAGAGTGGGTCGGGTTGAAAATTAGGTGAAATTAAAAAGGGGAGGTTTTTTTATTTGATTATGACTTTTAATAGTGCCACGTATGCATTCCGTTAGTCTGAGGGGTATATACAACCCAAACATTAACGGGAGGGGTAATTTTTAGATCAAAACAATACTTGAAGTAGAGGGGGGTATATTTGGCCTTTTTCCATTTTCGTGGATTAGCCAGTCCACACTTCAGCTCCTAATAACAGGATAAGACCTTAAACATCTTGGCTAGCTGCATTGAAAAATATAAGGGAAAAGAAATCTGATTATGTTGGAAATAAAGTGTGTATCTCAAAAGGGAGCTTGTCTCTCATCAGTTAGGAAGAGCTCTATTATCTACTTTATATTGAGTTGTACTTTAATGGGCTAGTAAAAGAGCAGGAAAAAGGGGAGTGAGCTCGCGAGGGCAAGAGGCAGGCTTCAAAAGCAAAATGGGTTGATTCCCCCCTGCGCGCGAATAATACACAAGGTCTGGTCCATACTGCCTTTTTACAAAACTATCATTTTGTTTATGACACGACTCCAATTTCGGCTAGGCCGTGCGGGCACCCGACCTCCTCCCTTAGACCCGTCGGACGAACCCTTATCACTGAGTGAATGAAATGGACACCAAATAGCCTGAGACAGACATCGAATAATCCAAAAAACGTGCTAATATATACAGTTATACAGAAAAGCTGTTCAGAAAGAGGTACAGTCGCCTACCCAATATGCTAGGTTTAGGGCTATCCAAACCAGACATCTAAGAATACAAGGAAAAATGTATATCTCCCAAAGGGAGCAAAATACAACTGATATAATAGAACCTAAACTGGTGGCCATCCTGAACAAAAGTCGGCTCACCCTGACAGCTGAGGTTGCCTTTGCTCCTCAATCACGTTGTCAAACTAAATCGTGGGGCGAGCCTGCCGAAACAAAATAAATAGACAAGAAACAAACAGAGGGTGAGTCGAAAGAACTCCATAAGTGGGGGCTGCTAGCCACCTCGAAGAAGCAGATATGCTAGCCAGGGAGAAGAAACATGTAAATCGAATCACCTTATTTCAACTATAAAAAAGTAGAGCCAGATAATAACTTGAAACACGAATGGAACTATAAACTCATAAACTGCTAGTGACATAAGATAGACATAAACATATAGGTATCCAAAAATATATCAACAATCAGAAATATATGACACATACACAAAACATCGCAGTATAATTACACAATACACACCAGCCGGTGAAATGAAATAGAATTAATGCAATATGATAAAATGGGTCACATGTGCCTGACACTTATCTCCGACGCAGGACCCTGATCGACTACCAGGAGATATATGCAATAATAATCCTTCACCTATGCGTGATCCTCATCGACTGCCAAGAAGTATATGTAATAATAGCCCTTCTCCGGTGTGGGACCCTCATCAACTGCCGAGAAGTATATGCAATAATAACACTTCATCGGTGCGGGACCCTGATCGACTGCCGGGAAGTATATGCAATAATAACCCTTCACCGATGTGAGAATCTCATCGATTAGCGGGAAGTATATGCAATAATAGCCCTTCAGCGGCGCGGGACTCTCATCGCCTACCGGGAAGTTTATGCAATAATAGCCCTTCACTGGCGCGGGACCCTCATCGACTACCGGAAAGTATATGTCAAGCTCACAACTAGATTACAATGCTTCTATGCTCAATGCAATACCAACAATAAGGCATAACATATAATATAAAGTGTACATCCAAACTAAGGCGTAATAAGTACGCCTATTGCCAGCAACACACGTAACGAACACGTGGTAGAATATCCACAAGGCCAAAGCCCATCAAAGGAATGGATAATATCACTTGACTTTGTCTGAATAAGCGAATCACTACTCAACAACCACTTTTCTCTGTCAAACCTCCTCCAAATGTTTTAGTTTTGATAGCGTCAAGAGTAGCAATTCCTTACTGTGCGTATGTTAGCTTCCAACAATGAATCTTAATCAAAGATTTGTATCATTTAAATGCCAAAAGATGCTCTAGGATAGGGAGCCACCGCCACTTAGTCACTTGCCCCAACGTTATCTCTTTTCCTAATCTCTTTTTTTTCTTTTCCTTTTTTAAATAATATCCTAATCTTATCTTAAAGTACAAATATTATTTTTGTGATAAAATATCAAATCCAGCTACTAATTTATCTTTCTAGATATTTAATAAGAATTACTCGCAAATACGGATCTCAAATCCGATTTCCGAAGATCAAGATAAGAATTAAACAGAAATAAATCAAATTATTAACTTTTAGGACTTTAGTAGAAACTATCTAAACAACCTAGTAATTCACTTTCTAAAATTCACACAGGTCACAAATGATCATACGAATCGAATGACTCTTTCGAATTTTGAATCGGAGCTCAGTCGCCAAAAAATGAGTTCGAAAACCTATTTTAAGATTTACCAACAACGAAAACTAAAACTTCTTCCAATACCTACCAAACGAGGTCCAATTAAGTTTAAACTCTGCAGATGAACCTTACGAAGCTTTTAAATTATTGACATGTCGATCAGAGTCCTAACTTTTAAAACAACTAACCAAGGCCGTTTCAGTTTATTTTGGCTTACCGTAAAATGGTCAAAACTAGTTGTTATGATATTTGCTACTTGACAGTTACTATTTTCTATACTAGCTGTTGCAGATTATTAAGAAAATAGTTGTTATTTAATTCACAAACAAGCTGTTAGAAAAATCAATTTCATAATTCTGCTCATTAGAGTTTTCAAACTAGCCGTTTGAATATACTCTTATATAAACTGCACCTTTGCTGAACTAAAAATACATAGCCTTCGATAACAATCACTTTCCTTCTTCCTTTCTCCTCATTACTAGTATACTATAAAGATATCTTTGCTAGTTCTGTATCCCAGTTTTCTAACTGGAAGAGCTTGTTGAATCCTGGCGGATACACCTATTACTGAAACAAACTATAAACTGTGGGGCAAAATATCCTAAGTACACTGCTTGCACGCCTCAAGCTTATTCTATCTTTTGCTCCGCATAGCAGTTTTTACAACAATCTTAGGATATTTCGAACTGATTCCATGGAAAATACCAATCCATCTAATGTTGTCGATGCTACTGCTACTGCTCCTTCTTCGCAAACTGTTCCAGCTGTTGTTCGAGCTACCATTACCTATGCAAGCCATTTCCTGATGTCTCAAAAATTGAAATTTTTGTTGGAGAGAATTTTAAGCGTTGGCAGGAACGTGTATACTCTGTCCTAAATATGCACGGTGTTTCTTTCCCCCTCAGCAATGCTAAGCCAAATGAAGGATCGTCGAAAGAGATAGAGCTTTGGACTCATGCTAACAAGGTATGTAGGCATACTATAATCTCTACTCTTTCTAACCAACTATCTGATATTTATTTTTCATACACAGAGGCAAAAGAGATTTGGGATTCAATGACTACTAAGCACACTGCCGCTACCAAACAAAAATTTGTTATTGAAAATTTCTACAATAGGGAGATAATGGAGGACAAAGACAAAACATCGCAAATCAATGAGTTTCATAAATTAATTAAATATTTAAAAGCTGAAGATATATCTCTGCCCGAACAATTTGTTTCGGGCATACTTATTGAAAAGCTACCTAAGTCTAAGAGTGACTACAAACAACAACTGAAGCACAAGCACAAACAGCTTTTACTGAAGGATCTGGTCAAGCATATCATAGTATAGAACACCAATCGCAAGCAAGCTGATGTTGACAAAGGAAAAGAGATATCCACGAAAGCCAATATTGCAGAAAACAACAAGCGCTTCAACAAGTCGTCGAACAAGTATAATAAAGGACATTGTTATAAATCCAAAACCAACAACCAAACCTTCTAGAAAAAAAGTAATTGTTATGTGTGTGGCAAGCCTGGCCATCATGTTGCTCAATGTCAGAAAAGAGTTGGGAAAAATGACAATCCCACTAAGCCTAAAGTACATTTGCTGAAGCGGATGATATAATTGTTGCAGGTATTTCCCAAGTGAATCTTGTGTCGAATATGAAAGATTGGGAGTAAGAATATAGTGCTACAAGGCAAATTTGTGTTAACAAAAAATATTTTTTGTCTTACACCCAAATTGAGGAAGGAGAAGAAGTTGTCTATCTTGGTGACTCAAGAACTACACAAGTTCTTGGAAAAGGAAAAGTTTTCCTTAAACTCGCATCTGGTGAAATTTTGGCATTGAGTGATGTATTGCATTTTCCTAATATCCGAGCCAATTTGGTGTCAGCGGGATTATTAGGCAAAGTTGGAGTGAAGGTTTCTTTTGAATCCGATAAGGTCGTGTTGACCAAAAATAACGCTTTTGTTGGAAAGGGATATTATAACCATGACTTATTTGCACTCAATATTTGAAGTTATGAATGAAAATTCTAGTTCTTCTGCTTACTTGATTGACTCTTTTAATTTATGGCATGCTAGATTAGGAAATGTTAGTTTATCTTATATTAAAAAATGCTTTCTGAATGTTTAATATCTAACATTAGTTATTCAAATATTGATAATGTGAGATTTGTGCTGAAACTAAGCAAACTAAGAAATCTTGTGCATCTGTTCTTAGAGAATCTGAGTTATTAAGGTTAATTCACACTGATTTTAGAGATTTGAAACAGACTATGAAAAGAGTAGGTAAAAGATATTATGTGACGTTTATAGACATCTCTAGATATACAAAAGTCTATTTATTAAGGAAATACAGATGAAGCTTTTGACACGTTTCTAGCATATAAATATGAAGTAGAAAATCAGTTAAAGAGGAAAATCAAAATGGTTAGATCTGATCAAGGAGGTGAATATGTCTTGTTAAATGGCTATTTTGAAAAAGAGGGTTTAATTCACAAGATAACACCTCCATATTCTCCTGAGTTGAATGGTGCAGCCGAAAGGAAAAATAGGACTTTAAAAGATATGATGAATTGCATGAAGTTCAAATGCACATGATAATCTTTGGGGTGAAGCTATATTATCATTATGTCATTTACAAAATAGAATTCCTTACAAGAAAACTGGTTAAACTTCTTATGAGTTGTGGAAAGGTTATCCCCCTAACTTAAAATATCTGAAAGTGTGGGGTGTTTAGCTAAAGTTATCTTGCCTGATCCTAAAAAAAGAAAAATAGGGTCTAAGACATCTGATTGTATGTTTATTGGTTATGCTGATAATAGTGCTGCTTATCTATTTTTAATAATAAAAAATGACTTGATTGAGCATAACACTATAATTAAACAAAAAATGCTAAATTTTTTAAAAGTGTTTTTCCTTTAAAGTCAGATAATATTTCTCATACTCCGGTTAGTCAAAATTATAATAATTATCTTGATCCTATGGCTCAAAATGACTTTGGTAGTGATGAAATTGTAATAATTATCTTTGATCCGACAATGTAAACTAAAACTTCTTCCAAAACTGATAGGAACCTAACACTATGAAATTCAAATAATAACAAAAGATAAGAAAATAAAGCAAGACACAATTTGATTTGAAATGGATTAAGGAAAAAAATTAGGAGGCAATGCCTATTCACCTCCTTTAATCATAAAAAAAAAAAGAGTACCTATGCTATTTAACCCTCAATTGAATCAATATTCAATTGCAAGTTAAGAAATTTAAGTGCTCAAGTAACAAGCTTAGCCAATCTCACAAGTCATAATAATCATCAAAAGTCTAATCCTAGAGAATGAACATAATAAGGCTTAAATAGTGGCCTTTCTAATTATGGCATGAAATGCCTTAATTGCCCCTAAAGTAGGCTGAAATACAAGTCATTAAACCCAATATGACATTCATGTCGTCGCCTTAGCGTTATCGCGCCAGCAGCTACGCGATCGTGATGTATTGGCCACCAGAGCTTCGCGAACGCGGCCTAGGTCGCGCGTTCGCGAAGAGTAGTCTCCGCAAGCTTTGTCAGCTTCCTGTGCGATCGTGTCTGAGCCCTCGCGATTTCGCTGAATAGTCTTTGGCTCTTGTGCTATCGAGTCATGTCCTTCGCAATCGCGATGGGTAAGTTCTGATATTGCATATAATGTCTGTAGATTGATTAGATATACTTACAATCCAAGTTGTGATCATTGGAATGCATTAGTAAGAGTATTGAAATATTTGAGAGGTACTATAAACTATAGTATTAAATGTAGTGGATTTCCCACTGTCTTAGAAGGCTACTGTGAAGCTAATTGGATCTCTGATCAGAAGAGACAAAATCCACGAGTGGATACGTGTTTACCCTTGGTGGTGGTGTTGTTGCGTGGAAATCGGGTAAACAAACATTATTAGCCTGATCTACCATGGTAGCTGAGTAAGTGGCACTTGAATTGGTCGTCGATGAGGCTGAGTGGTTAAGAAACCTTTTAGCAAGTATCCCACTAGGGATTAAAATGTCAGCTTCTGTGTCTATGCAATGTGATAGTAAATCCGTAATAGATGTTGCAAAAAATAAATCTTACAATGGGAAAAATCGACATGTTTGATTGAGACATAAAATGATAAAGCAGCTATAAAAGGATGGAATTATGTCAGTAGATTATGTGAAGTCAGAATTAAATTTGGTCGATCCTCTGAACAAACCATTGGGTAGAAAAATGACAATTGAAACATCGAGGGAATGAGACTTATGCCATTTAGAAAAGATCAACGGTGATAGGAACCCAACCTATGTGATTGGAAATCCTATGAAGTAGGTTCATATGGGTAATAACAAGTCATTAGTTGATCAATTATGCACTATTAAAGCATGTCCCTTCCTATGATGTGTGGATATAGTGCAAATACATCAAATACTGTAAGGAAAAGTGAGGTTGAGTTATTAAATTCTTAATTCAATCCATAGCCTTTATAGGTGGTGCATTGCGCTGCAGAACACACTTGATGGATGGACCTATATGAGTGTGGAGTGGGACCGTTCCTATGAAGTTCATAGCAAGAATTTCTAAAGCACTTATGAAAATCAGGCATGCGCATGGCCGATAAAGCGCAAAACCGCGATAACGGCAGAAATTGTGGAGGTATAGTATGATGAATAAGAAACTTGGCTTACACCAAGAATACTCGGTTCATAGAAGTTGTTAACTTCACCAATCATTCTGTAAGTTAAATCTTATTTTATCTATATTCAAAATCCAGCAAAATATTCGCGTTCCGTTTTAAAGTGTTCATTCTTTGATCCTGTTTCAAAACTATCCCTTTTGAGATATGTGGAGGGCTGTTGGAAATAAAGTGCATATCTCAAAAGGGAGCTTGTCCCTCATTAGGAAGAGCTCTATTACCTACTTTCTATTGGGTTGTATTTTGATGGGCTAGTGTTTAAACTTTTGTTCTTTCTCGAACAATTCAATCCAACAATACTTCTCAATGAAGACCAACTATACCAGTGACCATGGTTGATGCCAACAATTAAGCCTTTTCACATGCATTTTTCACGCACTTCCTGCTCATGACATCCTAGCCTCAATAACAGACTCTGACACCAAGTTTCTCAAGCCTGCTCACTTACCGCGACTTAGAGTCTAATAGAATCACCTATCCTTCATGAACTATGTGGCCTCACAACAAGAGAATAAATCGCAACTCACAAAAGATATTAAAAATAATTTTGGGACTTTAAAGATGGAAAGAATTCACTCAACTCTCACAAAGAAGTTCACATGTCATACAAGAAGTACTACAGGCTTGCCATTTATGTAAATCTGCACTAATGTAAGCCTGCTCAGTCTAAAATTAAATAGGTCTTATCAAAGGTTGTAATATAGGCTACATGACAAGTAGGATAGATATGAATAAAGTGGCTAAACCTCCCTAAGCACTTACAAAACAATAATTTAGCACACCTCTTTCTTTCAAAAACTCATCCCTTTTCAATTTCAAGCAACACCCAATCTTTCTCGTTTTATTTACGCCATTGAATATTTTGAGCTCACGAAAAGTACTTTTTTTTTTTTTTTTTTTTTTTGTTTTTACTTTTCTCACACTTCAATTTTTTTTCTATTTGAGAGCTGGCCAGAATATCAAATAATTTTTTTTCACTTTTTTTCTTTCACTAGCACTTCTTTTACATGAAAACTGGTACCAATTCACAAACCATCCATTTCTCCAACTTTAGCTATTTAAGCTCATTGTGCATATAAGTACTTAATGAGATATGGTGTTTAAAAAAAAAGGTAATTAAATTCAAAACAGTTCAAGACTTGTAATATGGCTACCAATAAACAGGATAAATAATCAAAGGGGCTGACTAGGGAAATCAAGCAAGGGTAGGCTAATAAGCTTGAAGAATAAAGTGTAAAGCACTTAGCACATGAGTCAAGAAACTGAGCCTACTCCTACTGCTAGTACTGCTACTGCTGCTACTGCTGCTACTGCTGCTACTGCTGCTACTGCTCCTACTGCTCCTGCTACTACTACTGCTGCTGCTGCTGCTGCTACTGCTGCGCTGCTGCTGCTGCTATAAAAAAAAAAATAAGTACCTGGTTCAAGTGTACATCCCATGGAAAAGAACTGTTGTCCAAAGAAAAACCACGGTGGATTATTATCTACTCTAACTATGGCTACCAAAAAACTAAGAAAATACTTACTAAAAACAAACTAACTCTAATTTCTTTTGAATTTTCTTATTTTCTATTTTTTTAATTTATAAATGGCTACAAACTTAACTAGAAAGCAAGAAACAAATAAAAATAATGTCAATTATCAAACCAAAAAAAATTATACAGCAAAACATAGGAATTCCCCACCCCACACTTAAAATTGTGCAATGTCCTCAATGCACTCTATAGTATAAAAAAGGGGTGGTAAACGAGGTACTCAGACTTCCCTCACTAGCGCATAATTTCTATTTCAAGCCAACAAACTCATTCAAATAAACTAGTGCGCGCAAACGTAGTGCAAGTACCCCACACTTATATAATATTACATTAATAGAACATGGGTGATCAATTAATAATGCCAACTAGTAAGCCAGGATTCAACTAAGCATAGCAGGCTGCCCCTAGTTCAACAACACACACTTACACTTGTTGTGCGCGTACACGAGCATCATGTTTCATAGCGCGCAAAACAGCCCTACACTTAATCTCCTAGGTCATCCCCACACTCAATTCCATGCCTAATCAGCTTATAAGTAAGTTTGGCTACTCAAACTTTGCCAAACATATCAAAAAAATCATTCAAATATTTCAGCGAACACCTTGTGTGCGCTATTTGTAGCTGCATATGGTAGGCATATTTTGTTCGAATTGAACCCTCCCAACTCCTGGGAATATCAGTTATCAATGATAACAGTGCTTCTCCGCACTCCCCACAACAAATACCAGCCAAAACCATTCACTTTCTAACTAGATTTCAATTCAATACATGAACTAAAAAAAACTTAACCATAAGGGGAGAAATGGGCATGGGGAATAGCAGCAGAGCAGCGAGTAGCAGAAACGAACTAGAGAAACAACTGAGAAGAGAGAGACACGAGGTGAGGAAGAAGAGAAATTACCTGGGGATTTTCGTAAGAGGAAGCAATGGTGTGTGTGAGAGAGCAGCGTTATTTGAAAGATGAGCAGCGTGTTTTGCTTCAGAGTGATTTTTTTCCTGTTAAGTGTCGTGTGTGTATGTCTTATTTACTTACCTTACAAGACTCTTACATTGTAAGACTTGAGCTTGGAGAATAAAATTTTCTTACAATATCCTTACTGTCGCACCCCTTTTCGAACTCGGATCGAGTTCAAAAGTCGGGTTTGACTAGGTGACTCGATTGAGTCAATGTTGGAGTCGCCACCTAATAAATTTGTATAAAAAGGCGTATTAGGTCACCTAAAGCTTCTAAGTATCTAAATTTAACTCCGGGTAGGTCTTACTAACAAAGATTCTAAGGTAAGAAGCCCTTGTGACTTGGGAAGAAGGTGTTAGGCACTTCCCAAGTCCCACGAAAAGTGGTTCCCGACCGGATTAAAATTTTGGGATTTAGGCTAAATATATGAGTAAGCTTTCCAAAGAGATTTTAAGTATTCATCAAGGTCAAATATAAACATATATTATAGCAAAGGCTAGAAATGTAAATCGGATTTAAAATATGCAAGTTAACGAAAATAAGGCTGGAAAACCAATGCAGACGCTAAAGGGACATCATATGCAAATGCATAAATACAAACAGTTTCAGCATCTTCCAAACATTTCAGGATTTTGCACTAATTATCTAGGCCCACTGTTTGATTGCGATTTTAACCTTCAGTTTAACTTTTAGCACTAGCGAGGCAAAAAGCGAGAATCATGCTCAAGATAATTTTATTTCTGCAAATATTTCGGCAAACAAGTTTTTTTTTTTAAAAATCCTGCAATGTTTCAAAAGCCCATTTTTCAGATAAAACACAATAATCAATATTCTATTGAGGGAATGTTAACCATTTTTTGGTGGGATGTTATGACATTAATTGTCAAATACATTCCAAAAAAACTTATAATTTTTGTGGTCATATTTTCAATATACATAGATATTAATTTATTTTAAAGATATTTGTGTATAAATATAGATAGGAATTTTGTACATATTCGAAGATAATTACACACAAATATAGATAGGATTTTTGTTAACAAAAATTTGAATGGTTAGGAATTGTAAGTTCTTATGCAAATAAGTAGATCCACACATGCACACATAACAATTACTAAAGAAAACTATGTTATCACCTTATATTTGCAAAAATAGCCATTTTATGTAATAATTTCTAAGTATTAACAGGAATATATTCAAGGGTTATCACATTATACTTTCAAAAATAGCCATTTTATATAATTTGCTAAGTATTAAAAGAAACTCATGCATATTCAAGATTATCACATTATACTTTAAAAAAATAGCCATTTTATATAATAATTTGCTAAGAATTAAAAGAAACTCATGCATATTCAAGGTTATCACATTATACTTTTCAAAATAACTATTCATATAATAATTTGTACGGCTTGCCCCAAAGCTCATACTTTCCCCCTTGTACGCTATTAGTTAGCGTAAAGAAGATATTTCAACTTTCAAAAATCAGTTTTAAAACTTTTTAAGAAACTGACCAGAATTTAAAACTTAGCAAGGCACCCAGTTTTTTGCAGAAATAGTCCTTAAACGAGACAAATTTGCGAAAATGGCTTCTGTTTCAAACAAATTTCGAAAATATGTCCCTTTATATGAAACAACTCCTGCTCTAACTGAAATCCAGATTTCAGTCTTTAAAACAAAACATAAGAAGAAGGCAACAATCCAGAATTTAATACTATATGTTTCAAATCATATTTTGGTTACAACTCAAAAGAATTAATCTCATAGTAAAAGAGAAGGACAAACCCCTGTTTAGCCTTAATAATATTGCTTTTTAGCAATTTCATAATACAAATATCCCTATGACAGTGTCGAATAACACATCTTACATAACCAGGAACTAACAACACTCTTAATGAATAGAATATGTTTCTATATTCAAAAGAAAAGCAGAAGGTAATAATGATCAGGCCTTTATTCCTTAAACTTCTTTAATCTATCACTTAACGCTCTTAATTGAATCATGACAACCCGTAGAAAGGGTTAATACAAGGCCTGACCTCTACAGGTTTTGTCACCACGTTTAAAAACCTATGAGAAAAACACTTGGTATAACCGTAATGGCTATCCGTAATATACTGCAGGAAGGAAGATTAGTGAAAGGCCAGACATGGCCAAACAAATATACTTAAATGCAAGCCAAAAACAAGTCAAGAAGCAGGAACAAACAACAAACTATCGAGTCAAAAGTCACATTGTTTAAACATTGGATCCTATACCTTAGCAATAGATGAAGTAAAGAATGGATGTAAACTGAATAGTTTCAATCCAGGAATAATAGCCAAGAAGTAACAGAAAACTTGTTCTTTCTGAGAGAAGAGAGAATGCCTTTTTTCTGAATTTTCAGCGTGTCTAAAATAAGAGAAGGGCTGCCCTTTTATAGTTGTAAAATAGGGTCTGAACTCTAATGTTTAGGTATAAAGAGTAGTAATAATAAATAAAAGTCAATATTTTTTAAAGAAGGAAAGAAGGGATTGCATTATAAATCAGGAAATCAGCCCCCAATCAACTTCTTCCGTAAATAATACAATCAAATTGAATTTCACAAATATATTTTCATTCTAAAGAAAAATGCAGAATTTCCAAAGTACAAAATAGTACACTGATTTTCTTTTTCTACTGTTCAATAATTCTAATAATTAAAATTCAAAATTCAAGAACCTATTTCCCTATTACACAGTTATGAAATAAGTCAAACTAAGTAAGGACCCCTTATTTACAAAACTAACAGGCAATCAATCATAGCAAGAAATTCTGAACTTTACAGGGAGATGAATATTATCTGTAATTAGACAACCAAACAACTTGATTCAAACATTTACGCAGGCGAATTATTAGCTATGTGTTAAACATCTTTCTTCTAAAGGATTTCAACTATGTCGTGCCAACTTCCATGCTCTTACGAGTTCCAACCTTGACGATGCTGAAATAGAATGGTGTAAACTAAAACTACTCAAGCAAAGGATCAAACATATGAGTTCCAACAGTCGCATTCTTATTAAGCCAAAAAGATAGTTTCTTAAGAGTAAACTCGTCAAAAAGTTCAGCGCTTCAAAGGCTCGATTTCGAACAATTTAGTTCGTCTTAGCAGACCACATATATCAGTTCAATGGATAAGCATGGATTACTATACTCCGTTCAATTTTAACCGTCTAAGCGTGATGTTAAGTCGATTGCGAATAGTCAAATATCGAACTATCAAAATACGGTGAAGAAACAAATTGAGGAAGCAAAGTTTGGTCCGAAACAAGTGAGGAATTTCGACATAGATTTTTTAACCGAACAACTAATATGTCATTTTCATGAGAACTCAAGAGATTAAAACAAGAAAAATAAATAAAATTAATTGAATTTACCCATCCTCACTGTCGGGTCGGGTCAGGATCGGGTCCTAGTTGACCCGCTTGCTTTTCCCATTTTTTTCGATTTGAGCTTGTGACTTCGATTTCTTGTCTTGTATGTACTGTATCCATTCTAATCTTGTCTTAATTGGTGCGGATTTGAAGTGAGTTGCTTTGATTCTCTTGTTTCCTTTCTAAATCGTGAGAGAGAGAGAGAGAGAGAGAAAGAGAGAGAGAGAGAGAAAGGAGATAGGAGAGAGGAGACATGGTTGGCCGGCGTTAATGGCGGGGTGGGGTGGAGTCACGGCGGACAACGTATATGGGGTGTATTGGGTCATGTTTTTGGGGTAAGAGGGAAGGGGTGAGGGGAAATGAGTTTAGGGTTTATTTGGGTAGGGGAGGTGTTTGGATAAAGGAGAAAATGAGCAAAAATGGTAGTGGGGGCTGACGTGGATGGGTGATTGGTTGGGAAGGTGCCACGTGGGCCTGCGTGGCTGATTTGTGTGTGCGTGGACCCCAAATTATGTGATGTGTATATGTAGCATGTGTATGGAGTATATATTAGTGTATATCTAGTGTATATGTAGGTATAATTAGCCAATAATTAGCTTAAAATGCCAATAAATGGAAGAATAATTAAAAAATATTAGGAGATTATTATAGACTTAGGAAAAATAATAATTAATTCAAAATAATTATAAATGGATTTAGGTAGTATTAATAGTGTAAATAATTGTAAAATGGATATTCAAGTGTATAAATCGCATAAATAGGTACCAAATTGTGCAAGTATTTTGAGAATGACCTAAATGACGTAGTTATGTAATATAATCATAATACGACCCGGAATTCGGTTAGGCCGTGCGGGCACCCGACATCCTCCCCTAGACCCGTCGGGCGAACCCTTACCGATTAAATCAGGAAAATAATTATAACAATTCACAAATAAGGACAAGACTTTAAAAAAAAAACGCAGACATACGGATACCTCTAAGCTGTACAAAAGAAATTACAGCTGACTACCCAACATGCTAGGTTTAGGGCTATCCAGACTAGATATCTAGGAGTACAAAAGAAGGCAGATACCTCCTGAAGGGAGCAAAATGCAACTGAAATAATGAACAATAAACTGGTGGCCATCCGGAATAAAAGCTGGCTCACCCTGACAGCTGAAGTCGTCTTCGCTCCTTCACAATGTGGCGAACTCAATTCTGGAGCGAACCTGCCGAAACGAAATAGATAGACAAGAAACAAACAACAAACAAGGGTGAGTCAAAAGGACTCAATAAGTGGGGCAGACTAGCCACCTCAAAGAGTAGGATAGCTAGCTAGGGAGAAAAGAAATAGATAGACCAAATTCCTTTTATTTAAATTATAAAAAGGCAGAGCCAGATAACAACCGGAAACACGTAAGAAAACTTATAAACTCAACTAAGGATGCGTGCCAGAAACATATCAACAAATAAGCAATGCACATATAAGCAGAACAGTAGTCATGTACCGCAAGTCTACACAATGGTATGAATTGAGTTGAAATGAAATGAAGTAAGATGAAATGAAATATGATGCAAAGGGTCACATGTTCCAAATGAATGGAGCGGAATCCTCCTGCTCCGAGGGCGGAATCCTCCTACCCTCAATATGATGCAATGGAGCGGAATCCTCCTGCTCCGAGGGCGGAATCCTCCTACCCTCAATATGATGCAATGGAGCGGAATCCTCCTGCTCCGAGGGCGGAATCCTCCTACCCTCAATATGATGCAATGCATAACCAAAAAACGTAATACATACGAATACGATATGATGCAATAATAACCCTTCACCGGCGCGGGACTCTCATTAACTGCTGGGAAGTATATAGCAACTCACAGCCAGAGTACAATGCTCAGATTCTCAATGCAATACCAACAACAGGACATAACATATAATATACAATGTAAATTCAAAGCTAAGGCGTAATGAGTACGCCTATCGGCAGCTACACATGTAAGGAACACATGGTAGAAAATCCACGAGGCCAGGTGCCTCCAAAGAAATGGATATAAACACTTACCTCTTCAAAATGTTAGTACGGCTAATCAACAACCACTTTATCCTTTTGTTTCCTTTTGTGACAAATAAGAATGACAAATAAGAGGAGATACATAGATCGAGTATTACTTACTAACCACTTTACACCGGAAGAAACAATGACACTTCCTGATGGTGACAAATAAGAATCTCATCATCCTACCGACACTGAGTTTCAAAGAGAGGTAGACTGACTTGACATTATAACAGAATGAGGCATAATAAAATGCCAAGCAAACAATACTGATACTCACTCACAAATCTCTCGCATTTAAACCAGATAAACTAGTAGTGTCATCATAAATGCCAAGAATAAATCATATAAGAAGCTCACCCCTCTACCGCAACAGATTATTAATAGAAACGCTATCCCAGGAAACTATGGAAATATGATAAGACAATCATTTCAAAATCGATCGGAAGAATCAAAGCTTACACACATATAAGTGAGCTAGAAATACTTAGGTGTACAACATCAGATACCTCAGCATCCTGCCAGACTGGCAGCTCATTGAACTGCCCCTGCAGCTGAGTTGAGCCACTACACTGACAATCACTTTCTGAAGAATCACTGCCACCAGACTCTCATCCTCTACTGGATGGTGGAATTTCTTCTGCTGATTGAGATCTAAATGAAATTCCCTGCAACGGTGTAGGTGCCTGATGACGAGAGAAAGGACGACTGCCTACTTGCCGGACTAAGGAAGAACTCCATAAAAAATGACAGGCTCACGACATTGATAACACCTTTCCAGTGAAAATGGAAGCTGGACAGATTGTTGATAGACTATAAAGAGAAAAACTGGGTCTATCTTAATGAACTACTAGCGTATTTTAAGAATTATGCTCTACCAGCTGAGATAACCTGGTAGGTGACCTCCCAAAATAATCAGAACTCTTACCTTCAAACGAGGTATGGTGCCCACCAGGGCCGGGGGATTTCTCACTCTCTCGCTCTAACTCTTCCCGCTCTAACTTATGGTATGCCTAATACCTTTGAGCAATATCAACAACGACATCAAATGAAGTCCCAACCTCAATTTTTCGAGCCATCTGGGATCTCAAGGAAGGAGAAAGGTCACCCAATAAATCTTTGAATCTTTCGAAAGGCTCATGGACTAGTTCTAATGAATATTCAGCCATTCTATAGAATTCAATCTCATATTTTGAAGCACCAACAGGCTAACCGATAGGCTACCCTGTCCAATCCACTCAAACTGACAACACTTTTCATCTCGCTCGCTACTCGAAAGGAACTTTTCCACGAATCTAGAAGAAAAATCGAACCAAGTTAGCTAATAAAAGAGCGGCCCACCAATTCAAGGATGGACCCTGAAACTGGAAAGCAGAATACACCATACTGCTCGATATAATCAAGAGCATGAAGGATACACTGACATCATTTTAATTTTAAAAACACTTACACAGGGATTATCGAATGCATTGCTTGGGAATATCAGGATGTTCAACCGCGTAAAATAATGCAACCTCGTTGAGCACTCGGACCCAATAATTACCTCAGTTACCTAACCAGCTAGAACAACTGAAGGCACAACACATGCTGCCTCCGGAACATACTTTGATGCGGCAATATTAAGAACTGGAATAGGAGCTCCTTGAGACCGAACATCTGCATCTGCGGAAACCTGATAAGCTACTTAGCGAATAATAGTTTTTTGCGGTATATGCGTCGCCAAGATTCTCGTGAAAGCACCGTAGAGAGCCAAGGGAACCACAAGGCCTTGCTCCCTTGCCTATCGCGAGCTCGTAATGCTGCGGCCTGCGAAACTGGATCGTCAGCACGATCCACAACTCTCGGGGCTTGAGTAGCTCTAACCCCAGGTTAGACTACTTCATCCTAAACTCCTACCGTTTGTTGATTTGTCGTGCGAGGGTTCACAATTACCACGAACAAATTAACGAAAATACTTTTGCATCTTAGACCGACGCACGATCAGAAAAGAAGGAAGTGAAACTTCCTAAATGCCATCATAGCTTCTCCTAGATAAGTATGGACGTCTACGTACCCATCAGCGAGACTCTACTAGACACTGTCTTAGTCTGGATAGACTCTAAACCAGGCTCTGATACCAACTAACACGACCCGAAATTCGGTTAGGCCGTGCGGGCACCCGACATCCTCCCCTAGACCCATCGGGCGAACCCTTACCAATTAAATCAGGAAAATAAATATAACAATTAAAAAATAAGGACAAGACTTAAAAAAAACACAGACATACGGATACCTCTAAGCTGTACAAAAGAAATTACAGCTGACTACCCAACATGTTAGGTTTAGGGCTATCCAGACTAGACATCTAGGAGTACTAAAGAAGACAGATACCTCCTGAAGGGAGCAAAATACAACTAAAATAATAAACAATAATCTGGTGGCCATCCAGAATAAAAGCTGGCTCACCCTGACAGCTGAAGTCGTCTTCACTCCTTCACAACGTGGCGAACTCAATCCTGGAGCGAACCTTTCGAAACGAAATAGATAGACAAGAAACAAACAACAAACAAGGGTGAGTCAAAAGGACTCAATAAGTGGGGTAAACTAGCAACCTCAATGAATAGGATAACTAACTAGGGAGAAAATAAACAGACATACCAAATTCCTTTTATTTAAATTATAAAAAGGCAGAGCCAGATAACAACCGGAAACACGTAAGAAAACTCATAAACTCAACCAAGGATGTGTGCCAGAAACATATCAACAAATAAGCAATGCACATACAAGCAGAACAGTAGTCATGTACCGCAAGTCTATACAATGGTATGAATTGAGATGAAATGAAATATGATGCAAAGGGTCACATGTTCCAAATGAATGGAGCGAAATCCTCCTGCTCCGAGGGCGGAATCCTCCCACCCTCAATATGATGCAATGGAGCGGAATCCTCCTGATCTGAAGGCGGAATCCTCCTGCTCCGAGGGCGGAATCCTCCTACCCTCAATATGATGCAATGGAGCGGAATCCTTCTGATCTGAGGGCGGAATCCTCCTACGCTCAATATGATGCAATGGAGTGGAATCATCCTGATCCGAGGGAGGAATCCTCCTACCCTCAATATGATGCAATGGAGAGGAATCCTCCTGCTCCGAGGGCAGAATCTCCTTCCCTCTATATGATGGAATGGAGCGGAATCCTCCTGCTCCCAGGTCGGAATCCTCCTACCCTCAATATGATGCAATGCATAACCAGAAAACGTAATACATACGAATACGGTATGATGCAATAATAACCCTTCACCGGTGCGGGACTCTCATCGACTGCTGGGAAGTATATATTAACTCACATCCAGAGTACAATGCTCAGATTCTCAATGCAATACCAACAACGGGACATAACATATAATATAAAATGTAAATTCAAAGCTAAGGCGTAATGAGTACACCTAGCGGCAACTACACACGTAAGGAACACATGGTAGACAATCCACGAGGCCAGGTGCCTCTAAAGAAATGGATATAAACACTTACCTCTTCCAAATGTTTGTACGGCTAATCAACAACCGCTTTATCCTTTTGTTTCCTTGCCAAACGATCCCACTCTATTCAATAAGCAGAAAAATATATTAATTTAGGCTAAAGGCTTCATTCCTCACATCTTAGGGCAATCCGGTTAGGAACCTGATACCCACGCGACCGGACTGTGTGTCCAATGTCCAGCCTCTATGGGGGACTCCAAATCACACATAACGTGATCACAGTATAAGTATAAGCATGTATGAGGCATAACACATGTGGCAACAATAGATATGGACTCAAAGGAATGAGAAGAAAACTCTGGATAGAATTATAGACACAACCTAGAACTCAGAATTTTTTCAACTCTTTAAATTTCCATAAAATTTTCGGCAGAGTTTCCCCTGAAACTGGATGATCCGCAAAAACAGAACCAGCACTATACGACATACGGGAATGGGTACCCGGATAAACTGATAACATAAAAATGTTAAATGGATAACAAGATGAGACGACTTGATGACATAACAAATCCACAGATAGAATGTCTTGACAGCACCACTGTCCTGTCTTTCGACCTTATTTTCAGAGTGTAGATCAAAGATATAGACTTCATGGTCTCATGAAAGTTTTAAATATATGTCTTAGGGTTCTGTGGATTCTTAAATAATCTAAATATCAATTTTGTACAAGGAGTTATGATCAATATACTAACAACTGTCCAAAGATCAAAACAATTTTTTCCAGATTTTGAAACGTTTTGTCTTGCTGATTTGGACGTCTTTCACCTTGGATTTTAGTACCAAATTAAGTGTATACAAGGTTACCTTGATTATATACAAGTAACCAATAAGAAAAATCATGTTTGGAACTAATAAAAACTTCAAAAGCTACAAGATACTTGCCTTGCCAAAAGAAAGGTCTAGTCTTACATACCTTTGATGTTTCTTGCTTCTAAACCTTGTTTCCTTTGAATTCCACACATTCTAAAGCTTAGACAAGCTATAATAAAGCATTTAGGCACTTTCCTTAGCCATGAAGTAATTCTAAAACTCAAGCTATAGACGAAATTGAAGGTAGCATAATGTTACCTTAATCGCGTAGAGCGTTTTGACGCAATCCGTCTTCAATTTCGAGTTAAGATTGATGTTATTTCTTCAAAATCATAAAAATTTGTTTCAAAATCAAGAAAGAGCGGTTTATATCGTGAGTTTTCTGGAAAATGTCGAGAAAGAGAAGATATTTCTCTTTTATACTAAAATATTTCATTTCTAGCCCTCTTTTGCGCTTATGTCCCTTTTTCTGGCCTAACTTCTGATGCTCAGATCTTTTTATCCATAGGTTTTATGAACAAACTGTCAAAAGTGTTGGAAACTACACTCCAAGACCTTCAATTTGGTATATGATATGTCCCCAAAAGACCTCATATAACGCACGAAAATAATTGTTGAAAAAGCTTCGCTACAAGGCAATTCCTTTGTCGGTTTTTCTGCAACTTAAATCCGATTTTTCCCAAACTTTATATTCAAAATATAAACATCATATATGGTCATATTATGACTTTAAACTCACTTAAATCATTCTTAACGTGTCATTAGAAGGATATACCTCACTTTGGACATACAAGGTGTAACAAATCACATTGAGATACACATGTATATAAATAAGGCATTGATAATTGGCGCAATTTTGTCTGAAAAATTAATATTGCATTTTTCAAAGTTTTTTATGATAAAATTGTAAATAGAAGGGACAAAATTGAGTGTCAACAACTGCTCCTCTTTTCCCGGGGATGATGAAAGAGTCTTCGGGCAAAGACGTTGACAGGGCGGCCAATTTTGTCGTGACTTTAGGGAGATGTATTCAGAAATTATAGGTGATCCTGCGGGGTGCCAAATTGTAGTGTTGTTGCAATACCGCATTGTATGTCCTTGATAAAAGTTAGTTTTGGCGAATAATATATATGTAAACCGTCATTGTGTCGTGGTCTCTCGTTATGAGATGTTTGCCTATTTGTCAAGAATCATAAGTGTCTCTCCTCAGGAGATATTTTTCTGCTCGTTGGGAGCTACTAAGTGCCTCTCGTCAGGAGATATTTATCTACTCGTCGGGAGCTATTGGCTCGCTCTTCAGGAGCTACTAAGTGTCTCTCGTCAGGAGATATTCGTCGGCTCGTCGGGAGCTATTTGCCTGCTCGTCGGGAGCTACTAAGTGCCTCTAGTCAGGAGATACTTGTCTGCTCGTCAGGAGCTACTAAGTGCCTTTCGTCAGGACATATTTGCCTGTTACGCTGAGTTGTATACCCTGTATATAACGAGTAACGTGAAGTGATAAATGTAGAGATATTACCCTGTCTGTAGGATTGCCTAAAATGTTGTCATGCTGATTGTCACATTGTTCGCCTTTTGGTGCCTGCACTCAAAGAAAAATTTGTAAGTTTTGGGGGAGGAAGGTTTGATTTGTGCATTCTTCGCCTGTCTCGCGCCTTCTTTTTGTGGTGTCTTCTTTTGTGAATGCCGGACCTTGGTCAAGCTACAGGGAACAAAAGAAAAAGAGCAAGGAGAAAGTATGCATGTATTTAAAGGATGTTTGTGAAAAATGTGTTTTATTCCATCGAATCGTAGACCGCATTGTGTAATATAAGCACAATACTGCAATTGTTGTTTTTTAGACCATACTAAAACATCCTTGGGGAATTTTGAGGCCAGGACCTCAAAATTCTGCCCCAGTTTCTGCAGTTTGCCTTCTCCTTAAATTTTTGAGGAAATTTCTGCCCCAATATTGATCCTAGCTTGTCCTTTTGAAATTTTTGAAAGATCTTCAAAAATTCTGCCCCAGTGTCTACTTCGTTGGGAAATAAATTTTTTGTATTAAAGCGATCGAACCTTGGGTAGGTTGCCTACGTATCCCACTTGAGGAATCAGGTCGTAACGTAGTTCCAGATTACATGAGATATCTCATAAAGAGTAAAGCTATTAGCTAGTGCGGGTTCTCAGATGTAGTATCTTTTGACAACATCTCCATTGATCGGTTTCGGCCAAACTTCCCCTCCATTTCTGCCAGTATTAGTGCTCCTCCAGTGAGAACTCGATGAACCATGTAAGGTCCTTTCTAATTTGGTGCAAACTTGCCCTTCGCTTCTTCTTGATTAGGGAATATCTTTTTTAGAACCAACTGTCCAGGTTCGAATGACCTTGCATGGACCTTCTTGTTGAACGCTTTTGCCATTCTTTGCTGATGAAATTCTCCATGGCATATTGCGTTCATCCTTTTGCCGTCGATAAGTGCCAATTGCTCCATTCTTCTCTTAATCCATTCAGCGTCTTTCAGTTCTGCTTCTTGAATGACCCTGAGAGAGGGAATCTCCACTTCTGGTTGTATTACTGCTTCAGTGCCATAGACTAGAAGATAAGGAGAAGCCGCATCGATGTTCTCACAGTAGTGCAGTATCCCAATAAAGCATAAGGAAGATTCTCGTGCCACTGTCATGAATTTTCAGTCATCTTGCGCAGTATTTTCGTGATGTTCTTGTTAGCTGCCTCAACTGCTCCATTCATGTGAGGTCTGTATGCAGTAGAATTGCAGTGGTTGATTTTGAAAGTATCACAGGTTGCTCTCACCAAATCACTATTGAAATTGGACCCATTATCAGTGATGATGGACTCGGGAATGCCGAATCGACATATCATCTTGTCTCGGACAAAATCAGCCACTACGTTCTTCGTCACCGACTTGTAGGATGCAACTTCCACCCATTTGGTGAAGTAGTCAATAGCTACCAGTATGAACCTATGTCCATTTGACACGGCAGGTTCAATTGGCTCTATGACGTCCATTCCCCAAGAAGCGAATGGCCAAGGTGATCCCATAACATTAAGCTCATTCGGGGGGTACTCGAATCATGTCTCCGTGCACTTGGCATTAATGGAATTTCTCCACGTATTTTATACAATCATGCTCCATAGTCATCCAAAAGTATCCTGCCCTTAGAATCTTCTTTGCGATCGCAAAACCATTCATGTGCAAACCACAAGTCCCAGCATGCACTTCTTCTAACAACCTAGTAGCTTCTTTAGCATCCACACACCTCAGCAAACCTAAATCAGGCGTCCTCTGGTATAAGATTTCACCATTTAGAAAGAAGCCATTTTCCAGTCTTTGCAACGTCTTCTTCTGAAGGTTTGTAGCATTCTCGAGATAAATGCTTGAGGAATTTTTTGATGTCATGGAACCAAGGCTCCCCATCCAATTCTTCTTCCACTTGAAAACAATATGCTGGTTGCTCTTTCACTACTATGGGTATTACATCAATGTAGTTCTAATCAGGGTACTGAATCATGGAAGATACCGTAGCCAGGGCATCAGCAAACTCATTCTGCAGCCTAGGTACATGCCAGAACTCTATCTTGGTGAATCTCTTGCTCAATTCTTTTATGCACTCCAAATATGGTAATATTTTGGAATTCTTTTCCACCCACTCTCCTCGTACTTGATGAATCAACAAATCTGAATCTCCGATTGCCAATAATTCTTGCACATTCATGTCTATGCCCATTCTCAGCCCTAAGATGCAAGCCTCATATTATGCCATGTTGTTGGTGCAAGGGAACCTGAGGTTAGCAGTGGCTGGGTAATGCTGGCCAGTTTCGAAAATTAATACAGCCCCAATGCCAACTCCTTTGAAGTTTACTACTCCATCAAAGAACAATCTCCAACCATCATACTCTTCGGCAATGTCATCATCCACGGGGTTCTCGGCCATGTGATCTTCTAAGGCTTGAGCCTCCATTGCTTTCTGAGTGACAAACGTGATGCCAAAACTCACTGAGTAGCATTTTCTATTTAGTCAATTTCCCAGTAGGCATCGGCTTCTGAAAGATGTATTTGAGAGGGTCCATTCTTGAGATCAGCAAAGTTGCATATGATGTCAGATAATGCCTCAATTTGTGCGCTACCCAAGTTAATGCACAACAGGTGCGTTCCAATAATGTGTACTTGGCTTCGTAAGGAGTGAATTTCTTACTCAGGTAATATATTGCCTACTCCTTTCTTCCTGTTGAGTCATGCTGTCCCAATACACATCAAAATGCTGAATCTACTACAGACAAGTACAATATCAGAGGTCGCCCTGTTCAGGTGGAACCAACACGGGCGGGCTAGACAAATACTCTTTTATCCGATCGAACGCTTTTCGGAAATCCTCTGTCCACTCAATAACTGCATCTTTCCTCAACAACTTAACAATAGGTTCGTATATGACAGTGGATTGAGCTATGAAACGACTAATGTAATTGAGTCGTCCCAAGAAACGCATGACTTTTTTCTTGCTCTTCGGTGGCGGAAATTCTTTGATGGCTTTGATTTTGGCCGGATCCAACTCAATACCTCTCATACTGACTATAAAACCCAATAACTTTTCAGCTGGGACACTAAAGGCACGCTTTCCTGGGTTCAACTTCAAGTTGTACCTGCACAAGTGATTGAATAATTTGCGCAAATTGTCCAAATATTCCGAGCTTTCCCTTGATTTGATGATCAAATCGTCCACATACACCTCGATCATCTTGTGCATTAGGTCATGGACCATTGTGGTCATTGCTCTCATGTAGGTGGCTCCAGCGTTCTTCAAACCAAAAGGCATCACTTTATAACCGTACGTCCCCCAAGAAGTAGTGAAGGCCATCTTTTCTGCATCTTCCGCGTCCATAAGCACTTGATGATAACCGTCGAAGCAGTCTACGAAGGACTGTAGTTCATGCTTTGCACAATTATCGATCAAGATGTGTATATTTAGTAGAGGGAAGTTATCTTTCGGGCTTGCTTTGTTCAAGTCTCTGTAATCCATACAAACTCTGATTTTCCCATCTTTCTTCGGCACTGGTACGATATTGGCCAACCAGGTCGGATATTCGACTGTTTTCAAGATTCTCGCATTGAGCTACTTGGTTACCTCCTCTCTAATTTGCACTAAGGTTGATGATTTGAAGGTCTGGGCTTTTTGCTTAACCTGTGGGAATCCTGGATTAATAGGTAACTTGTGCGCCATAACATCTGTGCTTATGCCTATCATATCATCATATGACCATGCGAATATCTTCATACTCTTTTAGGAATTCGATGTATTGTTTTCTAACTTCTGGAGTTAGGTGTGCACTAATTCTTGTTTCTTTCACTGTTTCATTGTTTCCTAAATTAGTCACCTCTGCTTCATCCAAGTTTGGTTTAGGCTTATTTTCAAATTTCTCAATTTCCTGTTGTGTTGCCTCATCAAACTCTTCATAATCAGGATCAGATTCCTCAAACACGGTCGTTTCATTACACGTTGCGATTGCCGGTTCGATGTAATTATTAGCTTGAGTGCTGAAAAAGTAGAGTAATGCATAATAAAAGGGTTAACAAAAAATAAAGGAAAAAAGAGCAATGCTTTTTATGAATCCTTGCAAACCAATATTTGTAGGGAAACATTTGATCGTGACAACTAAAAAAAAAAGAAAAAGAAATGCAATTCTAACGACTCGGAGTCGTGTTTTATTTTGAAAGCATGAAAGAAAAACAAAGCCCCCAGCTCTACCAAGGTCCGCGGTATGCCCGGGCCAAGTTGCTGGTCCAATTATTCAGTGCAGCTCCAGATTCAACTTTTGCAAGATTAGGAGGTTCAGTGTGCTCCTCCAGGATCACACAGCAATCTTCATCGGATAAGAACAACCTCCGCATTCCTGCCAACAGGTTTTCCTCAGCATCAACGGCCTCTGAATTGTCTTCTTGCACTGCAGGTGCCTCCCATCTGCGACTATCCAGGAGACCAGACGAGACAAAAACACGTAGCAGAGGTTTGACGGATCTTTTATAGTACTTGAAATCCAAAGACACTTCTTCCAAACTCTCTTCGTAACCCACAAAATAACCTATGTCAGACTTATCCTTGTCGCCTCTCACCACAATATGAATAGGTTCTTACAAGCCATCCAGATTTTCGACCAAACCCTTTCCGGGCTCATAGCCTTGCTTCAACATAATACCCATCACCCAGTTTCCAGGCCATCTTGCAGGCTGTGGGGGTATGTATGGTTTGTCAATTTGCACTTCTTCAGGCTCGGGTTCAAGTACTTTAGGTATCCACACTTTCCTTCCTCTTGTCTCCTTAGAGATGCGCTTCTAGTCAGGACGGGCATTGGGCGGGTATACAGGCTGTTTCTCTATCTTGGCAAGTATTGTTTCGCGGAACTCACGTGCAGGCACCTCCCAATCAGACGTTACGGGTTCCCAGACTAGATTTCTTCCTTCATAACCTTTACCTCGGCCATCCCAATAAGCGCTGTAGAAGTTCCTCTTCTTCTTGGTTACTTTTGGTGCATTGACAAGTTTGGGAGCAAAGTATGCAGAATATCCTCCTTGTGTTGTACTGGTGCTTCCTCTGTGTTTATTGTGGTTCCAACCTCCACGTTTCTAATTGTAGCTCTTGTAGTACCCACTTTGACTACGAGCTCTACCGTGTAGAAGGTTTGTCCGTCTAGAACATTTCCTTTAATCGCTGGTATGGTCTGTTCATTGTAGATAGAGTTACTCCCCTCGCCGAATACCACAACTGCTTTGTTATCCCACTCGAATTTCACTGTTTGATGTAAAGTATATGGACCCGCCCCAGCCATGTGTATCCAGGGTCTTCCCAATAGTAGATTATATGATGCCGAAATATCCATGACGTAAAACTCGGAAATGAACTCGACCGGACCAACCATAATGGTTAGGTTGATCTCTCTAATGGTGCTCCTTTGCGGCCCATCAAATGCTTTTACCTTCATGTCAATCTCCCTGATCTCACTTTGGTCAATTCCCATTCTTTTCAAAGTGATGAACGGGCGTATGTTCAAACCGGAACCTCCATCGATCAAGACTCTGCCTACGAACCACTCTTTGTATTTTAGTGACATGCAAAGCCTTCTTATGACCGAGCCCTTTTGGTGGTAATTCATCTTCATGGAAAGTAATTCGATTAGATTCCATGACTTGTCCAACCATGCTGGCCAGATTCTCGACAGTGGTGTCCGCTGGTACGTGTGCCTCATCTAGAACCTTCATCAATGCATTCCTATGCGTTTATGAATTCACTAGTAGGGATAAAATAGAGATTTGGGCTAGGGTTTTGCCCTAGTGGTCGACCACAAAGTAGCTCTTTGCTTGCACTTTCTTCCATAACTCTTCGGACTCTTCCTTGCTAATTCCTTTTCTGTTTTGCTCTCTGTCATGAGCAAGACTCTCAAGAGTATAGAACCTCCTACTTCTAGTTATCCCTTGCGCTGCAACTGTCTCGATCACTTGTCTTCCCTTTTCTTCTCTTTTCTGTTTCATAATCCCATGGTACCGCCTTGTCATTGTAGGGTGGAATCACGTCCACATAGAACTTGGGGGGCCATTTCTACCTCGATGGGAACTGGTGCTTTAGCAGCCTGTGCAACAGAAGCGGGTGCTGGTGTAGCTTCCTTTGCCCTGATGATGGTTCCTTCTAGATTGCAGTCAGCTTCTAATTCTATCAAATTCACACTGTTATATCCATGATCGGGCAAAGGGTTGTTGTGCACATTAGGTGCCTTCAAGTGTATCACTTTCTGATCAATCAACTCTTGTAGCTTATCCCTCAAAGAAAAGCATTTCTCAGTGTCATGGTTGGGCCCTCCAGAATGATAAACACAAGTCTTGAAATGGTCAAGGAATGGTGAGATCTTTTCAGGCATCTTGAATGGGATAGGCTGGATATGTCCTTCTGCTTTGAGCCTTTCGAACAACTGGATTCGGGATTCAGAAAGTGGGGTATAGTCTCTTTTGGGCTTTTGGTTATTGTCTGGGCGAGGTCTAGAAGGGTACATGTTAGTGTTTCTATAATTTGGGTTTTGTGGGTATGTTGGTCATGGTGGATGTGGGCCTTGGAAAGCAGGTTGTGTGTTGTACACATGATAGGCATGTGGTGATGGAGCATATGCGTATGGCGGAAGGGGTGTTTGGTAGTAGTGATTGTGGGTGGGGGTGTTGATGCAACCCAACGCTCATCCAAGCCCTTCACAAGGAGCCAATCTAGGGAGTTGCAACAGCTACAGGCAATGTTCACACAGCTGGAGCTGATTGGGCAAATATTGGAGGTTCCAGGGCAGTTTTGCATGCTTACGGCCTCTGCAATTGAAAATACTCATCGCGATTGCGAGTGCACATACGCGATCGCGAAGAGGCAAAAGGAAAAGATACGCGATCGCGGGATGCCAGACGCGATCGCAGAAGAGCAGATGGCAGTGCAGCGCGATCGCGCAAGAGGCTGGCTGAAGCCTTTGCTTGCGCGATCGCGGCACCTGCGCGATCGTGAGACCATAGCCATGATCGCGAGGTTATGAATTAATGCTCAACGCGATAGCAACCATCACTGCGTGATCGCGCTGAGACGAGGATCAGAAGGCCCAGAAGAAGCTAATGATTTGAAGGCCCATTGTTAAGGGTTAATTAAGGCATTTGTGCCATAGTATAAATACTCATAAAGTCCTTAGCAAAAAGAGTTTTGATGAATATTGATATTTGTGAGGATTTGGCTAAGCTTGTTTGCTTTAGCACTTTAATTTTCTTGATTTGCATTTAGCTTACACAAATTGAGGATCAAATAGTAATGGTTCATTTGTTTAGGTAATTAAGCGGGTGATTAAGATAATCTTCCCTAATCCATTTCCTTAATTCTTCTCTAAATCAATTGGGTCTTGCTTTATTTCTTGTCTTTCATTTTTGTGTCTTTAAGTTTCATATCATTTGGTATCAGAGCTGGATTAGTATTTATTTTAACAATCACTAAGTCAATTCTTGTTCATCAAGACAAAAAAAAAAAAAAAAAAGTCAAAAATCCAAAAATATGAGTCTTAGGATTAGGTTTCTATTGAGTGAAATTTTTGATACCATTTGAAGATTGTGCTACCTAGAAACTATTCCCAAAAGGAATTGAACAAACAACAACAAATTGGTGCTGAAGGATTCAAAAGTTAGGGTTCTTCATCAAGAAATTGTGGTTTTTGAATTTGGTTGTTGAAATCGAAGAATCAATTACTGGGGTTTGTTCACGGACCAACAAGGAGTATACATCTCAAATTTGGAGCAAAAATACGGTGGTTTATGAAGATTCAAGTTGAAAAGTGAGCTTCAAAATAGGGTTCTGCTTCAAACCCACAAGCTTACACGATCGCGCCAGTTCCAGCGCTATCATGCAGGCCATTAATTAAAAGGCCTACGCGATCGCGATAGTCACACGCGATCGCGAGAGTACCACCAGTAAAGTCTTCGCGAACGCGACCCAAGCTCGCAATCGCGCTGAACAACAATTTCCCAGAAAAACAGATTCTTAGACAGATTGTTCACAACAGCCCCGTAACAATTTCCAATCAACCAGAACTCAATTTCAACATCAAGAACAGTGAGTTTCTAGATCACAAACCAAATTGCATCCAATTCCGAATCCGATTCGTGCCTTTCTTTAAACATTCCTAAAGTGCTTTCATCAGTTTCAATTGTCCGCGTCTTGTCACAACAATTCCTTCCGACCCCGATTTAGTTGAGTTTGATTGCAAAGTTGGATTTAGTGTGCGAAGAACAAACTTGAAATAGCCAAAGAGTGGAAAAAGGCAAGTGAGGAGAGAGCATTAGAGTGAGTAAAAGCCGAACATTGAGTGCAAACACGAGGGAACTGAGTGACATCAATTTGAGTGTAAACACTTAGGGAGCGACTCGGTGAGGACTCTTTCTACTAACATTGTTTGTTTACTTGTTTTTAGGTACAGTGACTCAAAAGGGGATCGAAGCGGACATGGAACTTAAAACCATGATACAAGCCATGATGGCTAAAATGAGCTTGATGGAAGATAAGATTGATGGGTTGGATGGGACGGTGAAGGAGCTAACAACAAAAGAAAAGCTTCGGGAAATGTGTAAACAAGTGGTTGGCACACCTCCAACCGTGGGCGTACGGGGTGATGGACCAAGCCAAATCTCTTGGGCCAATGACCACTACTCTCAAATGGTGGTCCAAGATACCTATTCGCCGAATGTCACTCCACAAGCAAGGGATCCTACTCATGATCTCCCAAGAAATGAACAGCCAAGGAATGACACTCCAAGGCCACTTGATGTTGAGGGCCTTCATGAGGATGAGAACTATGATAGTGAACCATTTCGTTATCCGGGTGAAGCCCAACGAGGGGGAGCTAGGGTTCGAGGTGGTTGATTTGGGGGAGGTTACCAAGGGAGAGTGGATCGTGATGGAGTCTACTATGACCACAGGGGTTATGGTGGGCAACAAGGGTATCATGATGAAGATAGGGGGTTGAACACTATCAAGGTCAACCTACCTACCTTCCTAGGTGAAAGTGATCAGAATAAGTATATGGAGTGGGTGGTCTCGACGGAGAGGATCTTTCAAATCAACAACGTCCAAGATGCTACAAGGGTGAAGTATGTTATCTCCCAATTTGAAAGCTATGCTTCTACTTGGTAGGAGTCCAAGATAAGACAAAGGGAAACACAAGTGCTCATTGCCAATGGGGGTTGGGCGGCTTTGAAAGCCATGATGGAAGCTTGGTTTCTACCTCCAAACTATGAGGATGAATTGTTCAAAAGGTTCTACACTTTGAGACAAGGAACCAAGAGCGTGGTGATTATTTTGATGAATTTGAGAGGACTAGGACAAGGGCTAACGTGTGAGATGGCGACCGGTCACTCATACCAAAATTCCTTGGAAGTTTGAATAGAGAGATCTCATCCCCAATGGAATTGCACCGGTTTGAAAGCTTGATTGATGCATTTCAAGCGGCTCAAAAGGTGGAGAACGGGATCAAGCTAGACAAGTCTTACAAAGCCAAAAACATCCCATCCAGTTGGAACAAAGAAAAGGATAATGTGAAGGCTTATACCCCGTGGGATAAAGCTAAGGAGCCCAAGCGTGACTTCAAAGGCAACTTTGAAAGAACCAAGCCCAAGGAGGAGCCCAAGGTGGGAGGTAATAAAGCTAAAATTGAAAACTTATCTAACATTCAATATTACAAGTGTAATGGTCGTGGCCACATGATGCGAGATTGTCCCAATAGGAGGACTATTATTGCTTTGGGTGATGGGGGCTATGAAATGGGTGGTAGTGATGATGATGAGATAGATAGGGGTATGCCATGTGACGATGATTTTGATGAGGAGCCGATGGGAGATGGGCAACTAGAGGAAAACTATCTTACTCTTGTGGTAAGAAGAATAATGGGGGCACAATTGAAGGAGGAGTTGGAGTAAAATCAAAGGGAGATTTTATTCCATGCCTATTGTAAGGTTCAAGGTGCTACTTGTTCGTTGATTATTGATAGTGGTAGTTGCGTCAATGTGGTGAGCACCACCTTGATTGAGCAACTCAAACTACCTATTAGAAAACGCCCACAATCTTACAAACTCCAATGGTTGAATGAGTGTAGTGAACTTAAGGTGACCAAGTAAGTCTTGATTAAATTCAAGATTGGGGATTACCATGATTAGCTTTTTTTTGATGTGGTCCCTATGCAAGCTTGTCATATCTTGCTTGGTAGGCCTTGGCAATATTATCGTTTGGCAAGGCATGATGGCAAGACTAATAGGTATGCCTTGGAAGTACGAGGTCGAAAGTTTGTTCAAAACCCATTGACTCCGGCACAAGTGAGTGAGGGTTATAGAAAGATGAGGGAGTTAAAGTTGAAAAGAGAGAAAGAAAAGAAAGAGGGAGTTGTGGAGGAAGGGAGAGTGGGAGTTATTACTCAAAAGAGGGAGGAGCCAAAAGAGGGAGAAACTTTTTCTTGTCTAGGAAGGAATGTTTGAAAGATGTGGAGGAAGGATCACCCATGATTCTCCTCCTACACAAGGAACATGTTTTGCTTACTAATGAACTAACCCCTTCTTTGCCTAGTTCTATTTCTTCTCTTTTGCAAGGTTATGAAGATATCTTCCCCGAGGAGTTGCCTAGTGGGTTGCCACCTCTAAGAGGAATTGAGCATCAAATTGACCTTGTTCCGAGTTCCCAATTGCCCAACAAGGCCGCTTGTAGAAGCAATCCGGAAGCTACTAAAGAACTCCAAAAGCAAGTGCAGGAGTTACTTGGGAGAGGACTTGTGCAAGAAAGCTTGAGCCCATGTGCGGTCCTGGTCATCCTAGTGCCAAAGAAAGATGGGACTTGGCGCATGTGTGTGGATTGTAGAGCCATCAACAAGATCACGGTAAAGTATCGTCATCCTATTTATAGGTTAGAGATATGCTTGATGAGTTATGTGGATCTTGTGTGTGCTCTAAAATTGATTTGAGGAGTAGATACCACCTAATCCGGATGAAACTGGGTGATGAGTGGAAGACGGCCTTTAAGACCAACTTTGGTCTTTATGAGTGGCTTGTCATGCCTTTTGGCTTGTCCGATGCTCCTTCAACCTTCATGAGGTTGATGAATCATGTGCTCAAATCCTTCATTAGTAAATTTGTTGTGGTTTATTTTGATGACATCCTTATCTATATCAAATCTATTGATGAACATGCTAATCATTTGAAACAAGTGTTTGATGTCTTGAGAAAGGAACAACTATTTGCTAATTTGAAAAAGTGTTCTTTTTGTGTTGAAAAAGTTGTTTTCCTTGATTTTGTGGTGAGTGCAAATGGTGTGGAAGCAGATCAGGCTAAGGTGGAGGACATTAGAGATTGGCCCACTCCTAAAAGCATTGGTGATGTGAGAAATTTTCATGAGTCTGCTAGCTTTTATAGGAGGTTTGTGAGAGGATTTAGCACTATAGCCGCACCATTGACCGAGTGATAAGGAAGGATAAGGTGTTTGTGTGGGGAAAGAGCAAGAAGAGGCTTTTGTGAAATTGAAGGAAGTCCTTAGTTCCACACCTCTTCTTCAATTGTCAAACTTTGATAAGACCTTTGAAATTGAATGCGATACTAGTGGGGTAGGCATTGGAGTCGTGTTGATGCAAGAACAAAAACCTATTGCCTATTTTAGTGAAAAACTCAAGGGAGCAACCACTAAATATTCCACTTATGACAAAGAGTTGTATGCCTTGGTGAGGGCATTGACTCATTGGCAACATTACTTTTGGTCCAAAGAATTTGTCATTAGAACCGACCACCAATCCTTAAAACACCTTAAATCTCAAGAGAAATTGAATGTGAGACATGCTAAATGGGTGGAGTTTCTTGAGACCTTTCCCTATGTCATCCATTATAAAAAGGGAAAAGAGAATGTGGTGGCGGATGCCTCATCAAGAAAGTTTTGTGCTTCAATCAAGAAGGCATTTGTTGTTGAATACTTTGGGGTCCAAACTCATGGATTTTGGGAGTATGAAGGAGATGTATGTTAATGATCCGGAGTTTGGAGAAATTTATGCTAATTGTGAAGTGGAGGAAAGGGGAAGAAGAGTCAATCAATTGTGTGGTGAGGAGGAACTTAGTGGTGATGTGGAGAAAAAGTGGTTTCACAAGTTTGATGGCTTCTTATTTAGGAATGGGAAGTTATGCGTGCCTAGTTCATCTTGGAGGGAATTTCTAGTGAGAGAGGCCCATAATGGGGGACTAATGGGGCATTTTGGTGTGGGCAAGACAATGGAGATTCTTAAGGAGCAATTATATTGGGCCAAAATGAGAGTGGCTGTTGTGAGGGTTTGTGGCCAATGCTTGGAGTGTAGTCAAGCCAAGTCAAAGCTACTTCCACATGGTTTGTACTCACCCCTTCCCATTCCCTTAGGTCCTTGGCTTGACATTTCTATGAATTTTGTCCTTGGGTTGCCTAGGACCAAAAAGGGAAAGGATAACATTTTTGTGGTTGTTGAGAGATATTCTAAAATGGCTCATTTCATTCCATGCCACAAGGTTGATGATGCATCTCACATAGCTAACTTGTTTGTTGACAATGTGCTTAAATTCCATGGGGTCCCAAAAACTATTGTTAGTGATAGGGATCCCAAGTTCCTTAGTCATTTTTGGAAAGAGCTTTTGGGGAGGCTTGACACTAAGTTGTTGTTCTCCACTTCTTGCCACCCCTAAACCGATGGCCAAACCGAGGTTGTTAATAGAACCTTGGGTGCCATGCTTAGAGCTATGGTCAAGGGGAAACTAGCTTCTTGGGAAGAACATCTACCTTTGATTGAATTTGCTTATAATAGGACCATGCACACATCTACCTGCATGACACCTTTTGAAGTTGTGTATGGCTTTAATCCCCTTACCCCCTTGGATCTTACGCCTTTGTCTAGTGATGTTGTCTTAAGCTTAGATGCCAAGGTGAGAGCTCAAGAGAATGAAGTTGAAGAGATGAAGCAACTTCATGAGCAAGTAAGGAAACAACTTGAGAAGAAAAATCAAGAAGTTGCCAAGAAGGCAAACAAAGGAAGGAAGAAGATCATCTTTGAGCCCGGTGATTGGGTGTGGGTTCATTTCCGGAAGGATAGGTTCCCAAGCAAGAGGACGAGCAAATTGATGCCTAGAGGCGATGGCCCCTTACAAGTCCTTGAATGCCTTAATGACAATGCGTACAAGGTGGACTTTCCAAGCGACTACCAAGTGCACAACACGTTCAATGTGTGTGACTTGTCTTCCTTTGAAGTCAAAGATAAAGTGAATCCGTGGACGGATTCTTCTCAAAATGGGAAGAATGATACAACCCGATGCTCATCCAAGCCCTTCACAAGGAGCCAAGCTAGGGAGTTGCAACAACTACAGGCAATGTTCACACAGCTGGAGCTGATTGGGCAAGTATTGGAGGTTCCAGGGCAGTATTGCATGCCTACTGCCTCTGGAATTGAAAATACTCATTGCGATCGCGAGTGTACAGACGCGATCGCGAAGAGGCAAAAGGAAGAGATACGTGATCGCGGAAGAACAGATGGCAGTGCAGCGCGATCGCGCGTCTATAGACGCGATCGCGCAAGAGGCTGGTTGAAGCCTTTGCCTGCGCGATCGCGAGGCCATAGCTGCGATCGCGAGGTTATGAATTAATGCTCAGTGCGATAGCGACCATCACTGCACGATCGCGCTGAGACGAGGATCAGAAGGCCCAGCAGAAGCTAATGATTTGAAGGCCCATTGTTAAGGGTTAATTAAGGCATTTGTACCATAGTATAAATACTCATAAAGTCATTAGAAAACCTAGTTTTGATGAATATTGATGATTGTAAGGATTTGGCTAAGCTTGTTTTCTTTGGCACTTTAATTTCCTTAATTTGCAATTGGCTTACACTAATTGAGGATCAAATAGTAGTGGTTCATTTGTTTAGGTGATTAAGGGGGTTAGGATAATCTTCCCTAATCCATTTCCTTAATTCTTCTCTAAATCAATTGGGTCTTGCTTTATTTCTTGTCTTTCATTTTTGTGTCTTTAAGTTTCATATCAGGTGTGGTCAAGAGAAGTAGTGACGAAAGAGACCTCGTCGTTCTTCTTCTTGGTGATACCAACGCTACCAGTCTGCAGGGCTTTGTTAGTGGCTTGTAGTGCAGCTAGGCTAATGATTCTTGTAGATTTCAGACCATCTTCAACAATATCCCCAATCTTGATCAGTTCTCCAAATTTCTTATCCTGCATGTTCAACATCTTATCAAAGTACACGTCTTCTTGTATGTGGATAAAGGTTGCCAATATTTCTGTGTCGTCCATGGGTGGTTGGACGTTTGCGGCTTCAGCTCTCCACCTTGTTGCATACTCCCTGAAAGTTTCATTAGGCTTTTTCTTTAACTTCTCCAGATAAAAGCGATCAGGCATGTCATCGGTGTTGTGCCCAAAGCTCGAAGAAATCCCCAGCCATTGCTTCCCAACTTGTCCACTTTTTTAACTGCTGGTTGGAGTACCAAGTCAGTGCATCCCCTGTCAGACTGCAGTTAAACAACTGCATCCTGATCTTTTAATCATGTCCTACTCCAATCAGCTTGTCACAGTAAGACCTCAAGTGAGCCGTCGGGTCACCACTGCCATCGAACAGATTGAACTTAGGTGTCTTGTAACCATCAGGCAACTTCAAATTGGGATAAAGGCAGATGTCTTCATAAGCTAATCCCCTTGTCTCCTTAGCCACCTGAAATTGCTTAACTTTTTCCACCAACCACTTAACTTGCTCTTTGGCGTTGTCTGTCTCATCTCCTAGCCATGCATACATGTCTTGCTCTTTATTAGGTGATGAGACGGGTTTGGTTTCAGTAGTGAAGGTGTGGAATTGGATGGTAGGGTTGTTTCGGGGTGCTTTTGGTGGTGCAACATAAGTGGGGTATGGGTGGTCTTTTTCAGGAAACATGGGATCTTTGCCATGAGGGCGTACAAGTTTTCTTGGGTCAGTAGTTCCATCAGCATAGACGAGGGGAATTCTGTTTTCTAGTTCAAACAACCTTTGTTCCAGCTTTGCATACTCCTCGCATAATCACACCCTTCTTTCCAAGAGTCCCTCCAATGCCGGAATTTGCAGCAGCTCCGTCAACTTTGTCAAACTCAGCCATGATATTTCGTCTCATCCTTGTCCTTGTAGGTAAAGGGGGAGGTGTTGAAATTGATCCTCTAGATCTCAAACGATGATGCTGCTCGGCCAGAATGCAGAAACCAACCTTCGGGGGATTGCGAGCAAAATAACCTTTAAAACAACCAAAGATAGATGTGACTGGAGTGTTAGAGGGTTTAATATACAATTTGACATCATACAATCGCGTCCTATTATACAGGGGACCTCTTTTATGCCAGAGGTAGGCCTATTGATGATTTGAAGTAATGTTTGCGCCAATTGTTTCATTTCGTTTGCTTGAGAATAATCAAAACAACTCTATAAACCCCAAAACAAGAAATTTTATTGATAGAATTGCTTGGCTTTATTACAATCACTTATCTTGCAAAAAGAAGACGACCCAACTAAAAAGGGAAATGACTCGACTGAAATTCAAACTAAGGCCAAGCATATGCGTGCTCTAATCAAGCATTTTTTTTGACATCATCATCTTCTTCCTCTGACAGGTCTTCTTCAATAAGGGGTTCCAAATGCATCAAGTCTGACTCAAGGAGATCCTTCCCAGTTTGTATGTCATTCAAAAATTTTGTAAAAGCAGAGAGAGTCTGCACTCCTAGTACTTCTTTGTCTTCCAGTGGCATTGACTGGAAATGTCATTTCCATGAATTCAGGAGGTCTTTCAAGTTCCCAGCGATATGCCGGAGTTCTATCGTTTTGTCCATCCAAACTCTAGCTTCCTTTTCTTTAACCTTTCCTTGGTATTGCCTCCTTAGTTCTCGATTCTGGGTTGCATTCAACTCCTCATTCTTTTGATCATATCTGGCTCTCAGCTTTTTGTATTTTTCTTCAAAATTAGGGGCTTCGATTCTCCTTTTAAGTGTAGGCTTATTAGATCGAAACTTCTTTCTGTCCTCCTCAAGCCAAAGAGAATAAGCTAAGGCAACACACGGGTTAACCCTGTCGTCTCGGTTGTGACAAAATTGTCTTGTCTTCCTTTTTTCACATATGACTAATATCATTTCTCGTCCAGTTATGTATATGTCACCTATTTCAGTATTGAGATTTCATCCTTCTGCTAGTCTGGGAGTTGATTGTGTCATTCCCACTTTCCTAAGACTTCTTAGAGGGACGTAGTGATGAGTCCCTCGAAACCTAATCAATGTCAAGAAAGTAGCGTCTTGTCCTTGCACAGAGACTATAAAACAAGCACAATGTTTTATCACCCGCTGCACATCCTCCTCTTGCAATTGATTGAACTTGTCGAACCAACCACTCATATTTAGAGGGTTTTCCTATTGTAAAATACTAGTCATGCGAACCGCGTGTGTCATGATGCCGTCGGGTGTATGAGCCATTGGTGCAGATGGGGGTGCCTCGAGCTTTTGGAGGTGCTCGATTAACCATATCTGCAATAAGATATTGCAACCTTCAAAGTAGTCTGCTCCTTTCTTACATTTAGTCAAGGCCCGATTGATGTCTCCTACGATCGTTGGAACTAAACCAACTTGGCGCCTGTTAACATCTCTATGCAATACCTCAACCATTAGTGCCTTCCTTATATGGATTCTTCCTTCTTTCTCAGGGAAAATCACGGCCCCTAAGAAAGCAATAGTAAAAGCAACAAATTCAGTCTGTGCCCAATCTTGGACTTTTGATGCTCCTGATAAATCATATTGGAGAGTGGTGTCCCCAAACCTGGAGTACAAAAATTCTAGGGTGACCCTTGCATTTTGGACACTCATTGTAGTATGGTTCATGAGGAACCCCAAGAATGTTGAAGAATTCCTCAGGTTCCACACTCCGAGGGTATATCATAGTCTCTGGCCCAGATGCTAACCCAGATAAACCTCCAATTTCTTCCAGCATTGGTGCTAAATTTATACCATTGAAGTGAAAAACTGCTCTCTTGTAATCCCAGAAATGAGCGGCCGCTTCAACCAAACCAGGCAACGTCTCGTACCACATAAGGAACAACAAATCACCTAGAAGCGACTGAACCCTCCTTTTGCTAGCATCGTCAAATCATCCCACCAAAGTTTGAGCACATAGGGAACTTGAGCAACTGAATCGAATTGGATTGAGCCTTAAGCAGCCATAGTCTGAAAACAAAAACAAAGATTAAAACAATCCTAACATCTTGATCAAACCCAAGCAAACAATCAGCATTTGGCGCAAGCATTTTATGCATATGAATATTTGTCATTTTCAGGTTGTCAACCCTTTTGATGTTTGGACAAGGTTTGCTAATGGACCTTAATGTGCCATGGACATAAGGCCTTCCTATGCTTGAATGATTTTAAAATTAAATATGCAAGTGTTAACCCATTTATTCTCAATTGACCACCGAAAGTGCTTTTATAAATAAGATGAGTTTGATTACAATGATAAAAAAAAAAAAGCAAAAATCTATCCTAAAAGTATTGATCTTTAGGTATCTTTGATTCAGTATCAAATTTCTTCAACTTCTTTTGCATCTTCCCAATGTCTAACTGAGCAATGATCAAGTAGGCCATGGCTAGCAGTCCTCCACCTCCGTCTCTTTGGTTGTAACTTTCATTGTACTTTTCCTCAAATCCTTTCTTTAGACTTTCCAGCTCTCGATCCAAGTCTTCAACCTCGTGTTTGTGTCATTTTCGTTCCTTCTTTCTTAGCCTCTTGGATATTTTCAACTTCTCCATCAACCACCCAATCTTATATTGGTTTTCAGCTTCGTTGTCTTTGACTGCCCCAGGTATGTTAGATTTAGGAGCGGGAGCATTTTTCATATCGTTACGCAACAATTCTAAATAACCAACTCCACATCCTATATGATATCTGTCTGGTTCAATTGAATTTTATTCAGCAAACTTCTTTTCATTCCATATTTTGCAGATTTCTGGTACAATTGGAATCTTGTCTTCTTCGTAGTCTACTTGGAATCGGGCTGTGTCTCCTACCAATGGGATATCTTGCCTTCTACCTGCTTTCCTTAAAGCCCTAATGGGTATATAAGGCTGGAGACCACGTATACCCATAAGGACCACAAATGACTTCATTTTTGACCGGAGCAAAGCCCATGGAAGATGCACTATATGTTTTCATCTTCCAGATCTTTTAGCAACATATAGCACTCGTGAGTAATGTAGGGGGCTTTGAACCTTTCAACGCCATAATTTTGCACCAATATGTGGTTTGAGCGGCACATGTCATAGAACTCTTTGCCTGTATTTGGTTTCTTTTGAAGATGTTCAGTCAGCCATACTTGTAATAATAAATTACACCACTCAAAATATCGAGCCCCATTTTTGCACTTTTCTAAGGCCCTGAGGATGTCAGCCAATATCGTAGGAACCATAGTGCATGTCTTCTTCTTGATAACATGAAATAAAGCACGTGTGAAGTGAACTATCTTGGTGGTAATTTCATAATGCATCCCTTGTGGGAACACCACGACGCCAAAGAAAACCATCGCGAATGCGAAAATCCTTTTACAACTCCAATCGTAGTGTGATGCAAACTCTACTTTGTGCTTCTCATAACTTTTATCATGGCCATACTTATCATACAAATACATACAGCTGAATTTTGATCTTTGTAAAATATCGGGTACATCATTTGTTCGAAAACCGAGTGCTTCGAAAACTCATCCTTAGTAGGTTGACGGGGTATGATAACTGTAGCATCTTGCCACCTATGTCCCTTTCGCCTCAATCCCGGATCTTCAATAAAACCTCCTATTTTCTCTAAAAGTGGTGTCATTTCGAACTCCCCAAATCTAAAGACATTTCTTTCAGCATTCCAAAAGCAAGTGGCGGCTTCAATAATGAATCTCTTAGGTTCGACATCCATTAGTGAAGGCAAATGACCCAATGTTTTGCTCAACTCGAATTGACCGGCTTCTCCCAAATTTCTATACCATATTCTTATCTTCTTTGGAATGTCAATGATCATGCCGAACCGATGATAGTCCCTATGACTCATGATATCCTACAAAAGAAAGATTCGTTAGACTCAAACCCCTTCCCATTTTGAGAATAAATGGTGTACACTTGACATATTTAATTTTAAAAGAGATGCACACATAAACATATCCAAACGCCCCTTAGAGTCAGTTGGGTTTAGTTTGACCATGGTGAACTAAAGACTTAAGCATAGTCGGAGTCATAATTTCCTAATAATATGATGCATGAACTTAATAACGTCTCCACTAAGAATTTGGGTACAACTAGACCGGTTCTTTCAAGTGGACGACTTGAAACTTGGAAGCTTATAAACTGCCAACAGCTTCGCTAGTTGGCTAATTTTGCAAGTCTTCCTCTTAAGTATTTTTTTTTTAATTTTTGCGGGAAAGGGGCGGCCGTGGGTTCCACGCAACCGTGCCTACTTATGGGCTCTAAGAGTTTAGAGAGTGCCAGGAGCGGCGGATGTCATGAACGAAAATATCAAATAATTGCAATATTTTGATAAAATAAAATACATCCATAGTAAATTGACAAAATAATAATAAATAATAAAAAAAACAAAACAAAACAAAGAAAATAAGTTAGTACATAACAATAATTAATAATGCAAAATAAATAAACAACAATAATAAAGAAATAAATATTTTATCCCAAAAAATTAACTCGTGATGGTTAGGACTTTTAAATATCCCCAGTGGGTCGCCATTCTGTCGCATCCTTTTTCGAGCTCGGATCGAGTTTAAAAGTCGGGTTTGACTAGGTGACTCGGTTGAGTCAATGTTGGAGTCGCCACCTAATAAATTTTTATAAAAATGCGTATTAGGTCACCTAAAGCTTCTAAGTATCTAAATTTAACTCTGGATAGGTCTTACTAACAAAGATTCTAAGGTAAGAAGCCCTTGTGACTTGGGAAGAAGGTGTTAGGCACTTCCCAAGTCCCACGAAAAGTGGTTCCCGACTGGATTAAAATTTTGGAATTTAGGCTAAATATATGAGTAAGCTTTCCAAAGAGATTTTAAGTATTCATCAAGATCAAATATAAACATATATTATAGAAAAGGCTAGAAATGTAAATCGGATTTAAAACATTCAAGTTAACGAAAATAAGGTTGGAAAACCAAGGCAGACGCTAAAGAGACATCATATGCAAATGCATAAATACAAACAGTTTCAGCATCTTCCAAACATTTCAGGATTTTGCACTAATGATCTACGCCCACTGTTTGATTGCGATTTTAACCTTCAATTTAACTTTTAACTCTAGCGAGGCAAAAAATGAGAATCATGCTCAAGATAAGCTTATTTCTGCAAATATTTCGACAAACAAGTTTTTCTGAAAATCCTGCAACGTTTCAAAAGCCCATTTTTCAGATAAAACACAATAATCAATATTCTATTGAGGGAATGTCAGCCATTTTTTGGTGGGATGTTATGACATTAATTGCCAAACACATTCCAAAAAGGCTTATTATTTTTGGGGTCATATTTCCAATATACATAGATATTAATATGTTTTAAAGATATTTGTATATAAATATAGATAGGAATTTTTTACATTTTCGAAGATAGTTACACACAAATATAGATAGATTTTTTATTAACAAAAATTTGAATGGTTAGGAATAGTAAGATTCTTATGCAAAATAAGTAGATCCAGACATGCACATATAACAATGACTGAAGAAAACCATGTTATCACCTTATATTTTCAAAAATAGCCATTTTATGTAATAATTGCTAAGTATTGACAAGAAACTCATTCATATCCAAGGGTTATCACATTATACTTTCAAAAATAGCCATTTTATATAATTTGCTAAGTATTAAAAGAAACTCATGCATATTCAAGATTATCACATTATACTTTCAAAAAATAGCCATTTTATATAATAATTTACTAATGATTAAAAGAAACTCATGCATATTCAAGGTTATCGCATTATACTTTTTAAAATAACTATTCATGTAATAATTTGTATGGCTTGACCCCAAAGCTCATACTTTTCCCCTTGTATGCTATTAGTTAGCGTAAAGAAGATATTTCAACTTTCCAAAATCAGTTTTAAACCTTTTTAAGAAACTGACCAGAATTTAAAACTTAGCCAGGCGCCCGTTTTTTGCAGAAATAATCCTTAAACGAGATAGATTTGCGAAAATGGCCTGTATTTTAAAAAAATTTCGAAAATATGTCCCTTTATATGAAACAACCCCTGCTCTAACAGAAATCCAGATTTCAGTCTTTCAAAACAAAACATAAGAAGAAGGCAACAATCCAGAATTTAATACTATACGTTTCAAACCATATTTTGGTTACAAGTCAAAAGAATTAATCTCATAGTAAAAGAGAAGGACAAGCTGACACGACCCGAATTTTCGGTTAGGCCGTGCGGGCACCCCCTGTCGGGCAAACCCTATTGACTGAATCGATATAAATTGTGAAGAAATACCTTAAAATGAAAATGAACCAAACATTAACAAAATAAGATAACTCTCAAGGATAGACAAACGTACAAGCTGTCTGAATAATACAACTAACTACCCAGAATACACAGTTTTAAAGGTTTCCAAATCAGATATCTAAGATAGCCAAAAGATACACACACCTCCTGAAGGGAACAAAAGTGAGGAAAACTGTAATATCTGAAGTTGGTGGCCGCAATGAACAAGATGGCTCACCGTAGACAGTTGAAAACGTACTACTCCTCAATCACGATGCGGCTGGCTGGGTCCTGGAGCAGAGTCCGCCGAACGAAAAGAAAACACAAGAACAAATAGGGGGTGAGTCATGAGAACTCAATAAGTGCGAACAAACTAGGAACCTCAAAAAGTAGATACGCTAGTCAGGGAAACGAAACCAGACAACAATCAACAAATAAGCAATGCACATATAAACAGAATAGTAGTCATGTACAGAAAGTCTACACAATGGTATGAAATGAAATGGAATGAGATGAAATGAAATGAAATGAAGTATGATGCAAAGAGTCACATGTGCCAAATGAATGAAGCGGAATCTTCCTGCTCCGAGGGTGGAATCCTCCTACCCTCAATATGATGCGATGGAGCGGAATCCTCCTGCTCTGAGGGCGGAATCCTCCTACCCTCAATATGATGCAATAGTAACCCTTCACCGGCGCGGGACTCTCATCGATTGCCGGGAAGTATATATCAACTCACAGCAAGAGTACAATGCTCAGATCATCAATGCATTACCAACATCAGGACATAACATATAATATACAATGTAAATTCAAAGCTAAGACGTAATGAGTACGCCTATCGGCAGCTACACACGTAAAGAGCACGTGGTAGAAAATCCACGAGGCCAGGTGCCTCCAAAGAAATGGATATAAACACTTACCATATTCCAAAGCTAGCCCTTCTACTCAACATCTGCTTTTTCCTTTGGATCAATTGCCAAACGATCCCGCTCTATTCAATAAGCAGAATAATTATATCAAATAAAGCTAAAGGTTTTATTCCTTATGTCTTAGGGCAATCCAGTTAGGAACCTGATACCCTATTCGCATATGCAATACGCAGCCAGGGCTATGTACAAAGTTCAAAGTCACATAACCAATCCATAAATAATTTACATTTATATGTTGCCCATAACTCACTGAGTACGAATATATAATCATTTCCATCATCGGGGGCCAATTGATCATTTAAATTATCAATTTAAGTCATTAGGGCGATGTCTAATATCCCTATTTTTACCGTAAAAATATATTCAAACACATGTAATAAACTAAGATAATGAGTTAACATGATTACCTGGAGATTTGGGATAGAAATTCAACTATTTTTCCACCTCTTTTTTCCTTTTTTCCTCTTTCTTTTCCTGTCTATATTCATATGTTTCTGCTTGTATATGTAACTTGCTGCTGCTAAGGGATTAAATCCCTTAGCTAACTGATATTATAATTTATTTTTTTAAAAAAAATAAATTCGCTACGACGATTAAAATTAAAATAGAATCCTAGAGAAGTTGAAATGATCCAAAATTTTTCAAGTAAGTTTTACAAAATATATGTAATATACTCACCAAGGCAAATCTTAAATCGGATTCCCAAAACTCCAGATACGAATTAAAAGGAAAAAAGACCAAATTATTAATTCTTTCGGAACTTTAGCCGAAATCAATCGAACAACCTCAAAACTCACTTCAAAAATTCTCATATGTCATAAATGACCATACGAACCTAGCGACGCCTCCAGATTTTGAATCGGAGTTCATTCGCCAAAATTGTGCTCGAAAACCTCATTTTTACGATTTATCGTTAACGAAAACTGAAACCTTCTTCCGATGCCTACCAAACGAGGTCTAATTTAGCTCAAATTTTACAGACAAGTCGGGATGGTCCTTACGAAGCTTTTAAAATTAATGGCACATCAATCGGGGTCCTAATTCCCGAAATGACCACTTAAGGTTGTTTTATTCTCCTCCACTTAGACTCTCGTTCGTCCTCAAACGAGCAAGAGTCTAAAATAGATTTCACACGTCTAATGAGAATGCTTACAAAAATTTTCGATGACATTTACTACGAAACCAAAATCATATACAATAATAAGAGCTTTTAGGCTTTAAAGAGCAAGATTGAACCTGAATCGTCGAAGAGGTAAGAATACCTCTCACGCATACTGGACTTAAGCTCCCAAGTGTCCTTCTCACGAGGACGATTATTCCATCGCACTCGAACCATCGGAATCTGCTTCGAACGAAGCTTCCGGACATCACTCGCAACTATAGCAATTAGGAACTCCTCGTAGGCCAGATTCACATCTAGCTGAGCAGGGTCTAATTCGATCACTTCGGAAGGATCTCGGATACACTTCCGGAGCATCGATACATGGAAAACTGGGTGAACTGGCATAGAAGCTGGCAAGTCGAGCCGATAAGCTACCTTACCAATATGCTTCTCGATACGGAAAGGGCCAATGAACCTGGGAGTAAGCTTTACTTTCCTACCAAATCTTTTTACACCTCACATCGGCGACACTTTCAGAAATACCATGTCGCCGGCCTCAAACTCTAACTTTCGGCTTCTCCGGTTCGAATATGAAATCTACCTACTCTGGGCGGTCCGCAAACGATCCTGAATAACATGAACCACATCAAGAGTTTGTCGAACCATATCTGAACTCATCACCTCGACATCTCGAGACTCAAACCAGCCAATAGGAGAACGACATCGACGACCATATAAGGGCTCAAATGGAGCCATCTGAATGGAAGACTGGTAGCTATTATTATAAGAGAACTCTGCTAACGCCAAATGATAATCCCAGTAACTCTCGAAGTCCAATGCACAAGCTCTCAGCATGTTCTCTAAAATTTGAATAACCCGCTCGGACTGACCATCAGTCTGAGGACGGAATGCTGTGCTAAGCTGCACCCGGGTCCCCAACTCTCTCTAAAAAGACTGCCAGAACTGAGAAGTAAACTGGGAACCACGATCTGAGATAATAGATACAGGAGTACCATGCAGCCTAACAACCTGCTCAATGAAAATCCGAGCCAATCTTTGAGCTGAATCAGTAGTCTTTACAGGGATAAAGTGAGCTGATTTAGTCAGTCTGTCAACAATGACCCAGACTGAATCGTGGCACCACAGGCTCTTTGGCAGACCAACTATAAAATCCATCATGATGTGCTTCCACTCCCACTCGGGAATGGGCAATATCTGAGCTAACCCTGCTGGTCTCCGGTGCTCGAACTTAATCTGCTGACAGTTCAAGCAACGAGATACATAATCAAATACACCTCTCTTCATCCCCTTCCACCAGTATAGCTCTCGGAGGTCCTGATAAATTTTTGTAATACCAGGATGAATGGAATAGCGCGAGCTATGAGCTTCACCGAGCACTGACTGCCTCAAATCCCCAATATCAGGAACACAAAGTCGACCATTAAACCGAAGAATTCCATCTGAATCAAGCTCGAAGGAGGGAACTCCTCCACTTAGGACAAGACCACGCAACTCCTGCAGACGAGGATCCTCGAACTGTCTTCCCTTAATCTGATTGACTAAGGAAGACTGAGCTGCAATACACGCTAAGACTCGACTGGAGTTTAGGAGAAAAAATCTCACGCCAAAGTCGCCAATGGACTGCAATTCTCGGGCCAATGGTCTCATATCAACATAAAGAAAAGCCATGCTGCCCATGGACTTCCTGCTCAAAGCATCTGCTACCACGTTCGCCTTCCCAGGATGATAGCTGATAGTAAGATCATAATCTTTAATCAATTCAAGCCATCTCCGCTGCCGGCCATTAAGATCCTTCTGAGAGAAAAGATACTGCAGACTCTTATGATCCGTATACACCTCACAAGGCTCGCCATAAAGATAATGACTCCATGTCTTCAAAGCAAAGATCACAGCTGCCAATTCTAAATAGTGAGTCGGGTAATTCTTCTCATTCGGCTTCAACTGTCTGGAAGCATAAGCAATTACCTTCCCGTGCTGCATGAGAACACAACCACAGCCGACACGAGATGCATCACAATAGACTACAAATCCACCGGTGCCAGAAGGAAGGGAAAGCACTGGAGCTGAAGTCAATAAGGCCTTAAGCTTTTGGAAGCTTACCTCACACTCATCAGACCATCGAAACTGAACCGTCTTCTGCGTCAGGCGAGTCAGGGAAGCTGCAATAGCAGAGAACTTCTCCACAAACCTCCGATAATAACCTGCCAATCCAAGGAAGTTGCGAATCTCCGTCGGAGTGGTAGGACGAGGCCATTTCTGCACTGCTTCAATCTTCTCCTGATCAACCTTAATACTCTCACTAGATACCACGTGACCTAAAAATGACACAAAATCAAGCCAAAACTCACATTTCGAGAACTTAGCATACAACTTACGATCATAGAGGGTCTGAAGAACCACCCTCAGATGATAATTATGCTCCTCGTGGCTACGAAAATAAATAAGAATATCATCAATGAAGACAATGACAAAGGAATCAACGAATGGCTTAAACACCTGGTTCATGAGATCCATAAAGGCTGCAGGGGCATTAGTCAGCCCAAAAGACATAACTAGGAACTCATAATGGCTGTAACGAGTCCTATAAGCTGTCTTCGAGATATCTGACTCACGAATCTTTAGCTGATGAAAACCAGATCGTAAATCAATCTTAGAAAAGAATTGGGCACCCTGCAACTGATCAAACAAATCATCAATACGAGGCATGGGATAGTTATTCTTGATTGTGACCTTATTTAGCTGAAGATAATGAATATAAATCCGCATAGTCCCATATTTCTTTTTCACGAAAAGAATTGGAGCACCCCACGGAGAAATACTCGGCCTAATACAACAGGACATAACATATAATATACAATGTAAATTCAAAGCTAAGGCGTAATAACTACGCCTATCGGCAGCTACACACGTAAAAAACACGTGGTAGAAAATCCACGAGGCCATGTGCCTCCAAAGAAATGGATATAAACTCTTACCATATTCCAAAGCTAGCCCTTCTACCCAACAACTGCTTTTTCCTTTGGATCAATTGCCAAACGATCCCGCTCTATTCAATAAGCAGAATAATTATATCAAATAAAGCTAAAGGCTTCATTCCTTATGTCTTAGGGCAATCCAGTTAGGAACCTGATACCCTATTCGAATATGCAATACGCATCCAGGACTATGTATAAAGTTCAAAGTCGCATAACCAATCCACAAATAATTTATATTTATATGTTGCCCATAACTCACTGAGTACGAATATATAATCATTTCCATCATCGGGGGCCAATTGACCCTTTAAATTATCAATTTAAGTCATTATGGCGATGTCTAATATCCCTATTTTTACCGTAAAAATATATTCAAACACATGTAATAAACTAAGATAATGAGTTAACATGATTACCTGGAGATTTGGGATAGAAATTCAACTATTTTTCCACATCTTTTTTCCTTTTTTCCTCTTTCTTTTCCTGTCTTTCTTTTCCTATCTATATTCATATGTTTCTGCTTGTATATGTAACTTGCTGCTGCTAAGGGATTAAATCCGTTAGCTAACCGACATTGTAATTTATTTATTTTTTTAAAAATAAATTCGCTATGATGATTAAAATTAAAATGGAATCCTAGAGAAGTTGAAATGATCCCAAAATTTTCAAGTAAGTTATACAAAATATATGCAACATACTCGCCAAGGCAAATCTCAAATCGGACTCCCGAAACTCCAGATACGAATTTAAAGGAAAAAGGACCAAATTATTAATTCTTTCGGAACTTTAGTCGAAATCAACCGAACAACCTCGAAACTCACTTCAAAAATTCAAATATATCATAAATGACCATACGAACCTAGCGACGCCTCCAGATTTTGAATCAGAGCTCATTCGCCAAAACTGTGCTCGAAAACCTCTTTTTTACGATTTATCGTTAACGAAAACTGAAACCTTCTGCCGATGCCCATCAAACGAGGTCTAATTTAGCTCAAATTTTACAGACAAGTCGGGATGGTCCTTACGAAGCTTTTAAAATTAATGGCACGTCAATCGGGATCCTAATTCCCAAAATGACCACTTAAGGTCGTTTCACAAGCCTCTTTTTAGCTTTAATAATATTGTTTTTTTAGCAATTTCATAATACAAATAATAATACAAATATCCATGTGACAGTGTCTAATAACACATCTTACATAACCAGGAACTAACAACACTCTAAATAAATAGAATATGTCTCTATATTCAAAAGAAAAGCAGAAGGTAAGAATGATCGGGCCTATATCCCTTCAATTTCATCAATCTATCAATTAAGGCTCTTCATTGAATCATGACAACCTGCTGAAAGGGTTAGTACAAGGCCTGACCTCTACAGGTTATGTCACCACGTTTAAAAACTTGTGAGAAAAACACTTTGTATAACCATAATGGCTATCCGTAATGTACTGCAGGAAGGAAGATTAATGAAAGGCCAGACATGGCCAAACAAATATACTTAAATGCAAGCCAAAAACAAGTGAAGAAGCAGGAACAAACAGCAAACTATCGAGCCAAAAGTCACATTGTTTCAACATTGGATCCTATACCTTAGCAATAGATGAAGTAAAGAATGGATGTAAACTGAATGGTTTCAATCCAGGAATAATAGGCAAGAAGTAACAGAAAACTTGTTCTTTTTGAGAGAAGAGAAAATGTGCCTTTTTTTTTGAATTTTCAGCGTGTCTAAAATAAGAGAAGGGCTGCCCTTTTATAGTTGTAAAATAGGGTCTGAACTCTAATTTTTAGGTGTAAAAAGTAGTAAAAATAAATAAAAGTCAATATTTTTTAAAGAAGGAAAGAAGGGATTGCATTATAAATCAGGAAATCAGCCCCCAATCAACTTCTTCCGCAAATAATACAATCAAATTGATTTTCACAAATATATTTCCTTCTAAAGTAAAATCCAGAATTTCCAAATTACAAAATAGTACACTGATTTTCTTTTTCCACTGTTCAATAATTCTAATAATTTTAAAATTCAAAATTCAAGAACCTATTTCTCTTTTACACAGTTGTGAAATAAGTCTAACTAACTAACAACCCTTATTTATAAAACTAAAAGGCAATCAATTATAGCAAGAAATTCTGAACTTCACAAGGAGATGAATATTATGTATAATTAGACAACCAAACAGCTTGATTCAAACATTTACGCAGGCGAATTATTAGCTATGTGTTAAACATCTTTCTTCTAAAGGATATCAACCATGTCGTGCCAACTTCCATGCTCCTACGAGTTCCAACCTTGACGACGCTGAAACAGAATGGTGTAAACTAAAACTACTCTAGCAAAGCATCAAACATATGAATTCCAACAGTCGCATTCTTATTAAGCCAAAAAGATAGTTTCTTAAGAGTAAACTCGTTAAAAAGTTCAGTGTTTCAAAGGCTCGGTTTCGAACAATTTAGTTCGTCTTAGCAGACCACATGTATCAGTTCAATGGATAAGCATGGCTTCCTATACTTCGTTCAATTTTAATAGTCTAAGTAGCGTGATATTAAGTCGATTGCGAATAGTCAAATATCGAACTATCAAAATATGGTGAAGAAACAAATTAAGGAAGCAAAGTTTGGTCTGAAACAAGTGAGGAATTTCGACATAAATTTTAACCAAACCACTACTATGTCATTTCATGAGAACTCGAGAGATTAAACAAGAAAAATAAATAAAATTAAATTGAATTTACCCATCCTCACTGTCGGGTCGGGTCAGGACCGGGTCCTAGTTGACCCGCTTGTTTTTCCCCTTTTTTTTTTCGATTTGAGCTTGTGCCTTCGATTTCTTGCCTTGTATGTATTGTATCCATTCTAATCTTGTCTTGATTGGTGCGGATTTGAAGTGATTTGCTTTGATTCTCTTGTTTACTGTTGCTCCCAACGCACGCAAGTATACGTGGTCGACAAGTAATAAAGTGATAAGTAGAGTATCGTTCCCACGAGGACTATTCAGACTGAATGCTATCAAACAATTTCTTACAACTATTCAGGGATCTTTTTCAGTGATGGTTGTGAAAGTTACTGACTAAAGGAAATAATTAAAAACAAGTAATTGAAGTCAAGTAATAGAAAACGGTCCAGGGCCAGAGTTACGAACAATCCAGTTGAGTTTTCCATTTGATTCTACTTCTTGATTTCCTAGATTGCTAACTAACAGGTTAATTGTACCCGTGAAAACCTTTCGATTCTTCACGGTCTATGCAGGCTACTCCAATCCCTATATGTCTATGGGTTGAATCACGTGCACGCATTAACGAATCCTGTGATTAGTTAAGCTAGGTGAGCAAGTATATGTCTATCCTACTCACAAATTGGTTCCCCGATGCCCGGGTTCACAAACTAGTCCTATTCTTTCTTATTGCGTAATTAAATTCCCTCTTTCGAGTTCAATCTAAAAACCATAGATAGTGTTCAATTATCAGGCCTCAATAATCAAACAATTATGATCAAGAAAGAATAAAAAATCCATAATGGTAAATCAATATATAGAAATCAACTTTCAAACATCAACCTTCATGTATTTACTCTAACCCTAGAACAAACAAACTATAGAATTAAAGAGAAGAATAAGAGAAAGAGAGAAAGAACTTGTGTAGAAGACATCTAGGGCTCCTCCCCTCTCCTTCAAAACTTGCTCCAAAGTCTGAACTCCTCTCAAAAACTAAGTAAAAGAGTATTTATAGAGTTTACAAATACCTAGTAATAAGTTAGACCCAATCCTAGACGAAATAGGAAGTGAAAAACCGCACACGGGGCGCTATAACGGGCGCCCCGCGCCTCGGAACGCGCTGGGACAACCAGTAACGTCAGATTTTGGGCGCTTTTGGGGGCGCCCCACGTGGGTTATAGCGCTGGGGCACTGGGCGCTATAACTGGCGCCCCACGTGCCCCACAGCGCCCAGCCAAACTGCTCCTTCCTTGCTCCGAAATATCGCTCGTGTCAAGCTCCTTAAAGCTCCAAATACACCGCGTAACAACCTACACACACACAACATAAACTTAGTGTAAAACTACATTCACAAACTATAAAACGAGTGCAAAACAAGCTCAAATATGCGAAAATATTAAGGAAATATAGGCATAAAATGCCAAACATCACCACCCCACACTTGAATCCTTGCTCGCCCTCGAGTAAGTCACATCTCACTTCCCCAACCTAGGTAAAACAGATCTGCCTATGACTATGGTTGATACCGACCATTGAACCAATGCACACATGACTGCTATGGATCCACAACATGCCAACAAATTATCAAAATAAAAAATATAGAAACAACCACCCCAAAATAGCTCAAATGCACAAACTCAACTTAATGCAACCATGCTCCCACAAAATCACATCTATCTACTCAACCAAGAACCATCAACTTCACCTATTTCATGCAAACCACGTGCCCTCACCAATATGAAGCAAAAGAGTGCCCCCCAAAGATCACACACAAAATCAATATCATGAATAGAATGGGGGCAATACAAATGAATTCACTCACTCTCATGAAAGTCTCACATGTCACACACAACGTACCATAGGCTTGCCCGTAGTGTAGGACTCCACTAATGTAAGCTCACTCCAATCGGGATTAACTAGGACTTTAGAAAGGTCGTAATGTAGGCTAAGGGGCGGGTAGGCTACATATGGTAATAGTGACTACCTCCCTAAGCACTTTAATACATCACATTCAAATTAATCATCAATCTCATCAAGCCACCCAAATCAACAACTTCTACACATACACCTTCACACAAGTAGCATTTTTCTATTAAGCAGACACTAGCAAGGAATGGATATTCTTTTCTCTTTTTATTTCTTTTTCCACAATTTTTTCTTTTTCTTTTCTTTTCAACTTTGCTATTTTTTTCAATTTTCAATTTCATCCAACCTTGCCAATGCTTTTCACTACTTCACAATTTTTTCAATTACTCCCCTTCATTAGCTCCACTAAAAAACCTCCCAACATCCAACCACAACTCCAATCAACAACAAAATATCAATAAAGTGCTTAAGCAGTAAGGGCCAAAAGAGTCAATTTAGAACAAATGGGTAGGCTCGGGATGTGGGTACCAACAAAAAGGATCAAAGAAATCACAACAACAATTTTTTTCCAAGGTATATATGTAAGGGTAGGCAAACAAAAGAAGGCCTTGTATCATTTCCCGACTAGAGCAAACCTAGGATTTCGCTTTGCACACACACGGGGCAAGTTCTAGACATTAATATGCAAACATGGAGCAAACAAGAATATGCCTCACACGCACATTGCACATGATCCACACAAAAAGGCTCCATCAACAACTCTCAATCAAGCATCTAGAATGCAACTTGTGGAAATTTAAGCACTAATGCACAATGTTCACAATAAAGTTAAGCAAGCGCACTCAAGCATCTCAAGGGGGTCGTTCCATTTTTTTTTTTAGGCATGCATCAAATTAAAACCCAAGGACACCACAAATAGCACATGCAATCAATTCAAGTCCACCGGTATCAAACACATCAAAGGCACCTAGCATTCCACCTATTCCTTCGTCTAGGGTCATCTACAACTAACTATCCTAATCCTAAAAATAAAAAACTACCCGGTTCAAAGGCCTCCCCGTGGAAAAGAACCGCGGCCATAAGAAAAACCACGGGGCGGATGACATGTACCACTAAAAAAACTAAAAGGAAAATCTTTTTGGAATTTTTCATTGGTTTTCTATTTTTTTTCATATATTAAAGCAAGAAACAAATCAAAACAAAGTCAAGTGACAAAGAAAAATCCTAACGGTACATGCATCCCTAACCTCAAAAATAGATAAAGGGTAGTTCCCCCACCCCACACTTAAACTAAACACTGTCCTCAGTGCTAAAAATAAGAAAGTGCAAGGTAAAGAAAACTTCCCTGAAGATTCTAGTCCTTGGTGCTAGCATCCTCCAAGCTTCCATATCGTATGAGGTACTCAGACTTCCCTCATCAGGTCATCAAAATTAGGCAAGGGTGAGGCCACCCCACACTTAGCCTCGACATTACATGAACCTGCAATCCAAGGAATCACCCAAAGTAATATACAACCATAAAAATACTAATAAAAATAAATAAAAGTAAAGCAAGCATATTGGGTTGCCTCCCAAGAAGCGCCTTAGTTAACGTCGTGGCACGACGAAGACAACTTCATCGCTTTTGTCTCCACCTTGTACTAATGAATTGAATCCCCAAATTTGCCTCATACTTATGACTATGGTATTGAGGTGGTGGCAAAAATACAAAAGGACCAAGTAACCAATGTCGCATTTTGCACCTCTTGGTCTTTACATGAGGGACGTCGTTTTGTCTCCTCGGCATCACAAACTTTAAAATATAAGCACCTTGTTCCTCCTTGGGTTTCTTCATAGGCTCGGGTGGCTCAATTTTCATGTCACCATCCAAACACAATGTTGAAAAATGATTGGAATGAGGTCCAATGCGCTTCAATTCTAAAGTTGCATTACTTTTGACACCCTCACTTGCACAAACACTAGAGTCCTCAAATATGATGTTTTCTATTTCCTCACTTGACTCTAATGTAATTTTTTCAACCTTGGCATCATCAATTAATATTGGGTCGAATAGTAGGAATTCCACTTTTTGCTCCTCAAATTGGCTTCTAAGCTCTTCCATCTCAAATCTACTATTCACGACAACTGATAATTGGGCTTCAGACACCTCAATTATATCACTCAAATTTGCCTCTAGATCATGAATAGCTAAACCAAATTGATCAATTTCTTGTGTGAGCTCCACTCTTTCTTCCCTAAATTGCCTCGTCATATTTGTTAGTTCACTCCTGAAATCCCCATAAGCTTCTAAGAGTTTGGCTTGCTGTATTAGCCAAGTTTTGCTAACAACCTGCACTTTATCGCTCCTGTCAAACTCACAAACATCATTAGAATCATCACAAAAATTATTGGGAGAAGGAGCATGACACTTAGGACAATCATTCCACCGACCACCACACAATTTACAAAAATTCCAATCAAAGGTGGTAGAAAATTCACATAACCAGTCTCGTAGGGTTGAAAGAGTTGGACAATTTTCCCACAAGTGGGTTCCTCCGCAAAGTAGACAGAGATCATCAAAATTAGAATTACAACCACTCGACCAATTTTCATTAAAAGATGTCATGATAAGACAAGTAACACAATACTACACTAAACACAAATTAAACCTGAATAGAAAATAAGTAATCGTTCAAAAAGAAATCAGTCAATTATTTAGTCCCCGGCAACGGCACCAAAAACTTGTTACTCCCAACGCACACGCAAGTATACGTGGTCGACAAGTAATAAAGTGATAAGTAGAGTATCGTTCCCACGAGGACTATTCAGACTGAATCCTATCAAACAATTTCTTACAACTATTCAGGGATCTTTTTCAGTGATGGTTGTGAAAGTTACTAACTAAAAGAAATAATTAAAAATAAGTAATTGAAGTCAAGTAATAGAAAACGGTCCAAGGTCAGAGTTACGAACAATCCAGTTGAGTTTTCCAATTGATTCTACTTCTTGATTTTCTAGATTGCTAACTAACAGGTTAATTGTACCCGTGAAAACCTTTCGATTCTTCACGCTCTATGCAGGCTACTCCAATCTCTATATGTCTATGGGTTGAATCACGTGAACGCATTAACGAATCCTATGATTAGTTAAGCTAGGCGAGCAAGTATATGTCTATCCTACTCACAAATTGGTTCCCCGATGCCCGGATTCACAAACTAGTCCTATTCTTTCTTATTGCATAATTAAATTTCCTCTTTCGAGTTCAATCTAAAAACCATAGATAGTGTTCAATTATCAGGCCTCAATAATCAAACAATTATGATCAAGAAAGAATAAACAATCCATAATGGTAAATCAATATATAGAAATCAACTTTCAAACATCAACCTTCATGTATTTACTCTAACCCTAGAACAAACAAACTATAGAATTAAAGAGAAGAATAAGAGAAAGAGAGAAAGAACTTGTGTAGAAGACATCTAGGGCTCCTCCCCTCTCCTCCAAAACTTGCTCCAAAGTCTGAACTCCTCTCAAAAACTAAGTAAAAGAGTATTTATAGAGTTTACAAACACCTAGTAATAAGTTAGACCCAATCCTAGACGAAATAGGATGTGAAAAACCGCACACGGGGCGCTATAACGGGCGCCCCGCGCCTCGGAACGCGCTGGGACAACCAGTAACGTCAGATTTTGGGCGCTTTTGGGGGTGCCCCACGTGGGTTATAGCACTGGGGCACTGGGCGCTATAACTGGCGCCCCACGTGCCCCACAGCGCCCAGCAAAACTGCTCCTTCCTTGCTCCGAAATATCGCTCGTGTCGTGCTCTCGTGTGCTCAATCCAATCCTCAATCATCCTTCAATCAATTCTTGATAAATCAAGCTCCTTAAAGCTCCAAATACACCGCGTAACAACCTACACACGCACAACATAAAATCAGTGTCAAACCACATTCACAAACTATAAAACGAGTGCAAAACAAGCTCAAATATGCGAAAATATTAAGAAAATATAGGCATAAAATGCCAAACATCATTTACTTTATGTATCGTGTGAGAGAGAGGAGATAGGAGAGAGAAGACATGGTTGGCCGGTGTTAATGGCGGGGTGGGGTGGAGTCACGGCGGACAATGTATATGGGGTGTATTGGGTTGTGTTTTTGGGGTAAGGGGGAAGGGGTGACGGCTGAAATTGGGGGAAGGGTGAGGGGAAATGAGTTTTAGGGTTTATTTGGGTATGGGGTGTTTGGATAAAGGAGAAAATGAGAAAAATGGTAGTGGGGGCTGACGTGGATGGGTGATTGGTTGGGAAGGTGCCACGCAGGCTTGCAGGGCTGATGTCTGTATGCGTGGACCCCAAATAATGTGATGTGTATATGTAGCATGTGTATGGAGTGTATATTAGTGTATATCTAGTGTCTATGTAGGTATAATTGGCTAATAATTAGATTAAAAATGCCAATAAATGGAAGAATAATTAATAAAATATAAGGAGTATTATTATAGACTTAGGAAAAATAATAATTAATTCAAAAATAATTATAAATGAGTTTAGGTAGTATTAATTGAGTGTAAATAATTGTAAAATGGATATTCAAGTGTATAAATCGCATAAATAGTTACAAGATTGTGCAAGTATTTTGAAAATGACCTAAATGAAATAGTTATGTAATATAATCACATTGAGATACGCATATATATTGATAGGGAATTGGTGATAAGAACAATATAGATAAATGCATGATAATTGGCGCAATTTAGTCTGAAAAATTAATATTGCATTTTTCAAAGTTTTGTATGATAAAATTGTAAATAGGAGGGACAAAATTGGGTGTCAACATTTACAAAAGAGGCCAGTCCACTAGTGTGCATATATCTTAACAACAGAGGCCTTACAATAGGTCTTACAATGTATGACTCGCTGTAAAACCTGGAGCACATCACTTTTTCCTTCAATTTCCTTCACTCCAAAAGCTCAATTCTCACGATTAACTTTGCTAAGTCCCTGCCAAAATACACTCAAACACCCACATTAGTTCCAAACTTATGTTCTTTTTATGCTTTTCATTTTCTATTTTTTTGGTTGTAAAAACAAACTAACTAAAGAAAGCAATAAAACATGGGTTGCCTCCCATGAAGTGCTTGATTTAACGTCCCGGCACGACAAGGATGCAACTATCACTTTTTCCTCCACCTCGAAGATATGAAACAAATCCTCAAATTGCATTCAAGCTTATGACTATGCTCTTGGGGCGTCTTCACAAACCCAAAGAAACCAAGAATTAAATGTCGCATTTTGCACCTCTTGGCTTTTTAAATGAGGAATATCATTTTGTCTCCTTGGCATCACAAACTTTAGAACATAGACATATTGTTCCTCCTCCCGTGACTCTTCTATTAGCTCGAAAGGCTCGATTTTCATGTTGCCATCCAAACACAATGTCGAAAAGTGCATAGAATGAGTTCCAATGCGCCCCAACTCTAAGGTGGTATTATTCTTGACATCGTCATCTTTACACACACTAGAGTCGTCAAAAATTATATTTTTCACTTACTTGACTCTAGTGCCAATTTCTCAACATTGGCATCATCAACTATTACTAGGTCGAACTGTTGGAACTCCACACTTAGCTCCTCAAATTGGCTCTTAAATTCCTCTTCAACTTCATTCACCTCAAATATACTATCCACAACAATTGATTGTTGAGACTTAGACGCCTCAATATTTTCAATCAAATTAGCCTCGAAGTTGTGAATAGTATCACCAAATCGGTCGATCTCTTGTTTGAGCACACTTTTCCATCCTATAAAATACTTAGCTACACTTGTAATATCATCAAGAAGAACCTCCACATACATTTAATCGTTGAGATTGTTCCATTAGCCAAGTATCGCTCATGATCTCCAGTTCTTCAGAATTTTCCTCATACCGTGATGCATCATGCACTTCATTGCTCCTATCAAACTCACAAGCAAGGTTAGTACTATCCTGAATATTACTAGGGGAAGGAGTACGACACTTAGAACAATCATTCCACAAACCACCACACAATTGACAACAGTTCCAATCAAAGGTTGTAGAAGAATCATTAGATAAATAGTTTCGTAGGATATCAAGATATCAGCAATCTTCCCACAAGTGACGTCGATTACAAATTATGCAAGAAGCACCAAAATAGAGCAGCCAACTTTTGACCAATTTTAATTAAAAGATGCCATATTAACAGGTAATAAAATAAACTAAACTAAACTAAAACCTTGAATAGACAAAAGTTAAAGTCTAATCTAGAAAATAGCTAATTCTAAATTCTCGGCAACGGCGCCAAAAATTTGTTGCTCCAAATGCACACGCAAGTATACGCAGTCGAACAAGTAATAAAGCGATAAGTAAAGTATCGTTACCATGAGGACTATTGATTAACTATGAACTAAAATCAGACAATTCCTTATTATCTAGACAAGCAGAGCTTACGATAGTTGAGAATATTATACTAAAATTAACTAACTAAATTAAGAACACAATTAACAAGTGAAGCACGGGTTGAAATTCAAAAGAGATAATAGTTTAGGTTTATGTGATATCTGCCAATCCTATTGAATTCTGAAGTTAATTCACAATATTTGATCACGCTCAACTACGCCCTATAAAAGGGACTAAGTGGTCGCAATAAAATTAGATCGGTACTTAAAGTCCCGAAGTCAAATCCCACGGAGAACACTCGAAATCTAGTTGGTAACCAAACTAATTTAACTAACCATTTAACTTTGAATGGCTGTATTTGTATGATGGTTTCAATGTAACAAAAGTAAATATCAAATTATTAAGAAACAAAATAATCAAGGATTTAGAAGCCTAGGATTGAACTAAATAATGCTTTAACAAATTCAACTTTTTTCTTCCTACTGAATACTTGCTCCAAATTTACAACTATGCACTCCCACGTAATAATTGTAACTTTCACTAACCAATTTCTCAATTAATTGATGAAGATACATAGGACTACAATTATAGTTCTCAATTAGGGTCAATAGACACAAATCACTTTATTGACAACCTAAGTAATACTTTGATTTTAGGTTGAAATAGTACTAAGTGTTTAACCCAAACCTATAAATCTATTCCTAGACATACAAGGATAAAGGGAACAATCAATTGGGGGCCCTTCCAATCAATAGCAAATAAAACGTAAACACTTAGATAGAAAGAATTGATAAGTTCATCCATTAAAACAAATATTTATCACACATAAGTAATGGAGTGGTTCAATCAACCTTAGAATGTGTAACTTAGCCACTCATGTTCATGATAACCATGTCAATATAAATCATAAATGAATAAATTAAAAAAAGGAAGAAATAATTTTGGAAAAACTCTTGTCTTCGCCAAATCTCCAAAGCTCTAGCCTCCTTGTATGTTTCTTGCGTCCAAAGTACGTTAGTAGGTCCTATAATATGTTTACAAAGGTTTATATATGGAATAAAGTGAGTAACACTTGCCCTAGACTAGTCCAAACTTGGATAGGAAAGTTCCCAGTCGTACAACAGTCCATACAATGTAAGAATCCTTGTACGGTCAACTCCCAGGTCTCACAGATTCTCATACAATGTACGACTGTTGTAAGGTTCATACAAAAATCTTAAAAAGCCTATTACTCCACTGATTTTTTATACATCTCTTCTTCATTTTTCCACTTCAATTATGACTCCGGACTTCTCCAAAAATATAGCCATGTTGTTCAAAAATTCCATCAATTCATACCTAAGTCATTCAAACACACCAAGTTAGAATTATATCAAAAATTAAGGATTTTTGGGCATGTATTACTACGAAAACCATTTAAAAGTGTTAAATACTATTTCCAAAAATTTAGAAAATATGCCCAACATCAACACCCCACACTTAGCTTTTGTTCGTCCTTGAACAAACTAACCATATTTTTTTTCTTCTTAATCAAACTCATCCTACCAAGTCAAGAAGTTTTCAACCTAGCGCATCTATGACTTTTGTTGATACCAAAAATTTATCACCAAAAATACAAGCACACAACTTCCCCATATTTACGCATCACCCATTTGAAAACATGAATTATCAAAACAATCTAGTAATGACATCCAAACCTCAAGAATCGACTCCACTCACCAACTTATTCAAGACATGCTCACTTGCTCAAGATTAGGGAGCCTAATAAAAGATCCTATCTCTCATAATTCATGTGCCCTCACCAATCAAAGCCTAGTCCCAATCACACATAAAAAGATCAATTTAATTATAAGGGACGCTAAGATAGAAAGAATCGCTCACACTCACACAGAAATCCAAGTGCCACACACTAGTACCATAGGCTTGCCCATCTTGTAATTTTCCACTAATGTAGGTACACTCGGCATAGAATCAAATAGGACTTATCAAGGTTGTAATGTTGGCTGGGGACGAGTAGGATAAATATATGGATAATAGTGACTACAGCTCTCTAAGCACTTACAAAACATATTTAAACCTCAATTTCAACTTTCTTTCCAACTATGATTTTCTTTTCAATTCAACCCCCAGTTGCTCCTTATTTTATTCACTTTCTCTTTTTTTTTTCTTTTAATCATTTTGATTTCTTGCTAAGAAATTTTTTTTCTTTTCATCTTTTGTTTCACACATTTTAATCTTTTTTTTATCAACACTTTTGCTTCTCATGGTCACCAACTCAAACTGCACCACTCTTTACTCCAACTTAAGTTATTCAGCTCATAGTACATATAAGTGCTCAAAGAGATAGGGAAAAATAGAATGGACAGTGCAAAGCACAATGAAATAGATTACGACTTGTAATATGGCTTCCAAAAAAAAGGCTATAGGTTCAAAGGGGCTACCTAGGGACATATCATCAAGGGAAGGCTAGAAAAAAATTCAACCGGGCCAAAGAAGGTCTACTATCATTTCCTAGCCGAGTACATCCTAGGATTTTGCTTCGAAGAACAATCAGGATAAGTTTTAGACCAATTATGCGAGCACCGGGATCAATACTAATACGTCACAACACATGGCACATGAACTACACAAGATGGAACAATTCTAACTCCTAACAAGAGCAAGCAAGACAAAGTCATAATATTCAGTCAACAAGTAAAGTCAAAAACCTGAGCCGAAGAGTCACTAACAAGATCATCTATCAATCCAATTTAAAACTCACACAAAAAATCTCTAGGAAAGTTCAACTTGCATCCAAGGACTTAATATGCTAATATCAAACAAGTCATAAAGAAAGCACAAGTCCTTGACCACTTATTTACTCCTATTTCCTAATTTTTATGATTATTTCAAACTAAATACAGCTGGTTCAAAACAAAAGGAATCATCGGAAAAGAACCGTAGCTTGAAGAAAACCCAAGAATTATGTCACTAAATAATAAAAGCAGTAAAAATACAATTACAATTCAAGATAGCCCATCCCGCACTTAAAATAGTGCATGGTCCCCACTGCATAAAATAAAAATAATGAACAAGAGTGGGTATCAAGAAAACTACCTCAATCTGCTGAGTCTGGAGGTGCCTTAGACCGGTTTGAATCTGCGGTCTGATCAGCAACATGAGCTAGCAAAGTGGCGCTAGATGCGTCCAAAATATCAAGCAGTGAGCCCTTCTCAGTTGTACCAAGAGCCTGCTCTACAGAAGTGCCATCAGTAGCACTCAAATCAAAAATCTCATGACCGGATTCTTCCTCAGTCGGAAAGCCAATAGAACTTGTCATCATGGGCCTTCTTGGATACTTGTTTTGCGCCCACCATTTTTCAATTAAGTACCTGGACAAATATCATGCAAAATCAGCCCATGGAGTGCAAACAAGTCTATCAAAATAGCTAGAAACTAGTCCCTTTGAAGCTTTGGTTTTAGTTTACTTGCCCACCCCACACTTAAACTCAAGGGTATGTCACTTTTAAACAATGTAAGCTCATTATAAACTCATTACATCATTTGCGAGGTAATCAGACTTCCATTACGTGCACCTCTTTGTTTGAAACAATTCTCGTATTTAAAAATTGACAAAGTGTGAAAACGGGAGTTCCTACACCTCACACTTATGTTATTCTTCATCACAAAAGCATGGAGAAACATTAAACTAAGAAAAAAAATAAAGGAAGCCCATGAATTACACAACGAGGCAGCGACTCACGTAACGAGTGTGAGAAACGATAGTAGTCGCGTGCGACGTGCAATGAGTGTCGATCAAGTAAAAGCACCCTAAATGCTGTCCCTAAGCCATAATTCTAACCAATTTATGTTCAAGTTATGCCCTATAACTGATTCGGTTACTCAGACTTGGCCGAGTGTATCAAATTTTCATTGAGGAATATTGTCGAACACCTAGCGTTCACGATTCTAGGAAGCTTTTGTATGCACTATTTGGTCGTGTTTAACCCTCCCAGCTCCGAGAGCTTGCACGTTTCAATAGCTTCAGTGCATCGCCGCACTGCACACAGAAAAACCCAGTCAATACATAATTAAATTTTGCAACTATTTCTCAAGAAAAACTACCACAAGTAAAGCCCTAGGGGAGAGAAAACTGGGCAGAAGCGTGAGGAGAAAGAAGGGTGCATCATAGGCGTAGCAGATCAGAGAAGAACGATGATGCGGGAACATATATCTGGGAATCGACTGATTAGATGTTGTTGTTAGTCTTGAGAAGGAAGAATAAGAAGAGAAAAAAAGAGGGTATGTATGTGTGTTTATTTTTTTGTTTGTGAAGACTTGTGAAATTCTAATGTGTTTATGTGTTTTAACTCATTACTTACCTGCCTCACAATACTCTTACATTGTATGCCCAGTGTAAGACTTAACTTTGGAGGATAAATTTTCATACAATACTCTTACAAAGTGGCTTAGTCCACTGATTTCCTTATATTATTAACGTCACAGACCTTACAGCAGGTCTTATACTGTAAGACTTGCTGTAAGGGCCTGAACTCTGCTCCTTTTCCCTGCATTTTTGTTGTACTCCATAGTGCTTAATTCTCCAAGTTCACCTTGCTGATTCCCTGCCATAACACACTCAAACCAAAAAATTAGTTTCAAGATTGTCGTTTTTTAAAGATTTTTTATTTATTTATTTATAAAAACTTACTAACTAAAGAAAGCAATAAAACATGTGTTGCCTCCCATGAAGCACCGTAGTTATAGTCGTGGCACGACATTATGCAACCTTCAATCACTCGTAAAAGTACAAGATAGAGATCACCTTGACCTCTTCAATCCATTCCATAGTAACTTTTCAACCTTTGCCCATTTACCGTAAATCATTTTGAACCATCCTTCGTCTCCACTTCTAACGCTCCATGAGGTGCTACTTGCACAACTTTAAATGGTCCAGACAACCTCAACTGAAGCTTACCAGGGAATAAATGAAGTTTAGAATTATAAAGCAATACCTGTTCACCCGGCTCAAAGCTCTTATCTATTATCCTCTTGTCATGCAAGTTTTTCATCCACTCCTTGTATAGTTTCGCACTCTCATAAGCGTTAAAGCATCTCTCCTCAAGTTCATGCATCTTATTGATCCTGCCAGATGCTGCAGAGTCATAATCTAAATTTACTCTTCGAAGAGCCCACAAAGCCCTATTCTCTAACTCCACAGGCAAGTGACATGCCTTTTCAAACACCATCTTGTAAGACGTCATGCCTATGGGAGTCTTGTAAGTTGTTCTATAAGCCTATAAAGCATCATCCAGCTTCCTTTCCCAATTCGTCCTGGTTGCATTTACGGTCTTTTGAAGGGCACTTTTAATCTCTCTATTTGAGACCTCAACTTGCCCACTGGTCTGTGGGTGGTAAGGTGTGGCAATTTTATGATGAACTCCATACTTTTCAAGTAACCGTTTGAACACGTGGTTGCAAAAATGACTTCCCCCATCATTAATGATAGCCCGAGGAGTACAAAATCTAGAGAAAATATTCCTTTTAAGGAATGGAGTAACTCCTTTGGCATCATTAGTGGGGAGAGCAACAGCTTCGACCCACTTGGAGACGTAATCTACTGCTACAAATATGTACATGTTCCTATAGGAGCTAACAAATGGACCCATAAAATCTATTCTCCACAGTCGAATACCTCAACCTCCAAGATTAGTTTCATTGGCATCTCATGACGACGAGAGATATTGCCAATCCTATGGATCTCATCACAAGCCCGGATTCAAATATTAGCATCCTTGAAAAAGTAGGCCAAAAGAAGCCCGCCTCCAACACCTTAGCAGCTGTCCGGGTTCCTTCAAAATGTCCTCCATAAGGTGAAGAATGACATGCTTGCAAAATGGAAGATTGCTCTATCTCGGGACATATCTCCGGATCATGTTATCAACACATATCTTAAACAAATAAGACTCGTCCTAAAAATAAGATCTACATTCATACAAGAACATTTTCGTTTTTGCAGAGTCAAAATAATGAGGAATTTTGTCACTTACCAGATAGTTTGCAATATCAGCATACCATGGAATTTCTTCTAATGTAGTAGCTAATAACTGCTCATCCGGAAAGTTTTCCTAAATCTCACCTTCCTCAATTCGCTTCTCAGCTCCTTCAAGTCTAGACAAATGGTCTGCAACCTGGTTCGCAATACCTTTACGATCACGGATCTCCAAATCAAACTCTTGTAATAGCAACACCCAATGTATCAAACGAGGCTTGGAGTCCTTTTCCTCAACTAGATACCGGATTGCACCATGGTATGTATACACCACCACCTTTGAACCAAGTAGGTATGAACGGAACTTGTCAAAGGCGAATAGTACAGCTAGCATCTCCTTCTCAATAGTGGTGTAATTCAATTGTGTTCCATTCAGCGCGCGACTGACATATTAGACTGGGTGCATTATTTTATCTTTCCTTTGCCCAAGCACTGCACCTACAGCATGGTCTCTCGCGTCATACATCAACTCAAAGGGCTCCTCCCAATTAGGTGCTACAATGATTGGTACTGACACCAACCTCTCCTTTAGCTACTTGAAAGCTAACCTGCACTCATCGGAAAAAATAAAGGGGTGATCCTTTTCAAGTAATTTAAATAAGGGATGAGAGATTTTAGAGAAGTCCTTAATGAATCTCCTATAGAAGCTAGCATGGCCTAAAAAGCTATGAATTTCCCTCATTGAGGTGGGCTCACGAAACTCCTTAATTACCTCTACTTTAGCTTTGTCAACCGCAATCCCCCTACTTGACACTTGGTGTCCTAAGAATATCCCCTCTTGTACCATAAAATGGCACTTCTCCTAGTTAAGCACAAGATTAGCTTCAATACACCTTTTCAACACTCTCTCTAAATTATTCAGACATTCATCAAAAGAGTTAGCTACCACAGAAAAGTCATCCATAAACATTTCCATAATATCCTCCACCATGTCCGTAAAAATAGCCATCATAAATCTTTGAAAGGTGGCTGGCGCATTACATAAACCAAAAAGGAATCTTTCGAAAAGCAAAGGTGCCATAGGGACATGTGAAGATAGTTTTCTCTTGGTCCTCAAGGGCAATGTGAATCTGGTTATACCCCAAATAACCATCTAAGAAGCAAAAATGGGACCCCCTGCCAGTCTGTCAAGCATCTGATCAATAAAGGGAAGGGGAAAATAATCTTTTCTAGTGGCTTTATTCAACTTCCTATAGTCCATACAACTTCGCCAGCCATTTACAGTTCTAGTGAGGATTAGATCATTATTTTAATTTTTTTACTACAGTCATCCCACCTTTATTTGGCACACACTAGACTGGACTAACCCATTGACTATCAGAAATTGTAAAGATAATACTTGTATCCAGCTACCGTATTATTTCTTTCTTGACTACCTCTTTTATGTTAGGGACTAGCCTCCGTTGATGCTCTATTGAAGGTTTGGAACCATCCTCCAACAGAATCTTGTGCATGCAAAAAGCTGGGCTTATTCCCTTGATGTCGGCGTCCATCCAATCGCCTGCTTGCCCTCCTTTAAAACCTGCATTAGCCTTTCTACCTGCACATCTGACAAATTAGATGAAATAATAATAAGCAAAGTAGAGTTAGGTCCCAGGAAAACATATTTGAGGTGCTCAGGCAATGGTTTGAGCTCCAACTCAGGAGGCTCCTCTATAGATGGCTTTGCAGGTGGCACTATCCTATTAGCCAAATCAAGTGGCTCAAATCGTGGTTCTTTATGCCAAAATCCGCGCACTTCTAAGGCCAATATAGTCTCCTCCCATTCCTCACCATCAAGGATGTTTATATTCATAAGACAAGCCTCTAGCGGGTCATTAGGATAGTAAGACTCATCCTGGTCAAAGTCATCCACCTCTAACACATTAGCCATGGAACAATTTGCAAACTCACTAGGTCTCTTCATGGATTTTTGAACACTAAAAGTCACCTCCTCATCATTCAACCTCATCTTCATCTCCTCAGCCTCACAGTCTATAATACCTTCCGTGTAGCAAGGAATGGCCTCCCTAAAATAATAGGGGTCTCCTCATCAACTGTACAATCAAGAATAACAAAGTCTGCAGGGAACACAAATTTATCCACTTGTACTAGCACATCATCTAAAATTCCTGCAGGTCTCTTTACACTCCTATCAGCTAACTGATATAGGTGGGTCTAGCTCTACCAATACCAAGCTTTTTATAGATAGATAAAGGCATTAAATTTATACTAGCTCTTAAATGAAGTAAGGCTCTAGCAAAAATGTGCTTACTAATCGTGCAAGGTATAATAAACTACCTGGGTTTGCCAACTTTTGAGCAACAGGCTTAGTCACCACAACACTGTAAGTGTGAGTCAGAGTGACTGTCGCCAGATCCTGAAAATCAAACTTTTTAGATAAAAGATCTTTCATCATTTTAGCATAACCAGGCACATCTCTAATTTCTTCAAGTAAGGGAATGTTAACACGTAATTGCTTAAGCATATCAATGAGTTTCTTGTACTGGCTTTCTTTTTGCTGTTTTACGAGCCTTTGGGGATATGGGGTTGGTGGTGTCTTACGCTTTACACTTACCTCTTCACTTATCTTTTCAGCCGGCTTAGTCACAGAACCGGGTGTAGCCTCTTTTTCAGCTTCATCTTTATGAGCAACATCAGCTGGAACATCTATAGAGTCAGTTATCGACATACTAGACATCGCTTCCTTAGCTAATTCTTGCTCTTTATATAAATCTCTACCATTCCTCAGGCTAACTTCCATCAATTGATTAGGATTTGCATCCTTTGGATTGATCATTGTATCTCCCAGTAAGGCACCCTGAGGTCTATTGTTCAGAGTAATGGCTACTTGTCCCAACTTAATCTCTATTCCCTAAATGGTCGTGTCATGGGCTGTCACTTGATCTTGAATCTTCTTATGTTCTCCCATCATAGACTGCACCATGCTCTTAATCTCAGTTATGTTATTAGCTTGCTACGTAGGTAACACCATTTGCTGCTGATTATTGTAAGCTGTTTGTCTTTGGTAAGGAACTGGCTAACCCTGTGGTCTGACAGTGTTGTATGGAACTGGCTGTTGTGCCTACCTAACTGGACCCTGCTGATTGTATTGCTGTCTCTGCCCATAATTCAGAAAATTAACGTTTTCAGTATAGCCCAATAAATCAGAGTCAGCAAAATTACCGGAGTCGGATGTGTCCACTTGGTTAACAGGCTTCAACATTTCTCATTGAATTGTTTTAGGGCCACATCCAACATAGTTTGCAGCTTTGACATTTGTTCTTCAACCCCATAGTCAATTCCAGCAGCTAGAACCTTTGAACCTAAGCCAGTAGATGCATCTCTAGTCAACCAACCTGAATTTTGAGCCATCACATGAAGTAGAGACTTCACTTCAGCAAATGTTTTACTCAAGAATGCTCCTCCAGCTGCTGCATCCAAATTGCCCTTGATTCAATCACTCATGCCCATGTAGATTCTTTGTCCTAACATCTGATCAGGAATTCCATAATAGGGACACTTTCGCAAGCAACCCTTGAACCTCTCCCAGGCTTTCGATAAAGTCTCGAGCGGGTTCTGCCTGAACATGAGTATCTCGTCAACCATCATTGTAGTTTTGTTTGGTGGGAAAAATTTCTTCATAAACTTGATCACCAACTCATCCCACGAAGTTATAGAATTGACTGGCAAAGAATCGAACTAGTCACTAGTATCATGCGTCAAAGAGAACGAGGATAGCATCAATCACATGACCTCAGCAAGAACTCGAGCATGCTTCTGAGTTTCACTCACCCTCATGAACTTTTTCAAATGCTTCTGAGGATCGTTAGTAGATTTACCCGCGAATAGTCCAGCATTGGACAACAAACTGACCATAGTTTGGGTGATGTAAAAACTCACAGCTTCAAATTTTGGAAGCCGAATAGCAGAAGCCAAGTTTCCAGCCACAGGCTGTACAAAAGCATTAAGCGCTAGATCTTCAACCATCTCAATTTCTATGGTTTCTGATTTTCTAAGTGTATTGTCAACAGTATTTATCTTTCTCAAGGCGTAGAATGTCTTCTCAATCTCTAGGTCAAACGGTTTTAACTCTGCAGACTGAAATCTTCTCTTTCGCATATACCTAAAGCACCAAAATTCCAAAGAGTTAGTTCAAGATGACAAAAGTGAAGTTAATTGAGAAATAAAACTAGCTATTTTAACAACTAAAATAACACCATGTTCCCCGGCAATGGCGCCAAAATTTGATCACGCGCAACTACGCCCTATAAAAGGGACTAAACGATCGCATCAAATATAGCTCGGTACTTAAAGTCCCGAGGTTGAATCCCACATAGAACACTCAAAATCTAGTTGCTAATCGAACTAATTTATCTAACCAATTAACTTCGAAGGGCTGTATTTGTATGATGGTTTCAATGTAACAAAAGTAAATAGCAAATTATTAAGAAATAAATTAATCAAGGATTTAGAAGCCTAGGATCGAACTAAATAATGCTTTAACAAATGCAATTAGACTTGGTTCTTCCTAATGAACACTTGCTCCAAATTCATAACTATTCACTCATATGTAATAGTTGTAACTTTCACTAACCAATTTCCCAATTAATTGATGAAGATACATAGGACTACAAGTATAGTTCACAATCAGGGTCAATGGTCACAAATCACCTTATTGACAACCTAAGTAATACCTTGGTTTTAGGTTGAAATATTGCTAAGTGTTTAATCCAAACCTATGAATCTATTCCTAGACACACAAGAATAAAGGGGACAATCAATTGGGAGCTTTTCCAATCAATAGCAAATAAAATGTAAACACTTAGATAGGAAGAATTAATATGTTCATTCATTAAAACAAATATTCGTCATATATAAGTAATAGAATGGTGCAATCGACCCTAGAATGGGTAACTTAGCCACTCATATTCATGATAACTATGTCAATATAAATCATGAATGAATCAATTACAATAAGGAAGAAAGAATTTAGAAAAAACTCTTTTCTTCGCTAAATCTCCAAAGCTCTAGCCTCCTTGTATGTTTCTTGCCTCCAAAGTACGTTAGCAGGTCCTATAATATGTTTACAAGGTTTATATATAGAATAAAGCGAGTAACACACGCCCTAGGCTAGTCCAAACTCGGATAGGAGAGTTGCCAGTTATACAGCAGCCCATACAATGTATGAATTCTTGTACGCTCAACTCCCAAGTCTCACAGCTTCTAATACAATGTACGACTGTTGTAAGGTTAATACAAAAAGCTTACAAAGCCCATTACTCCACTGATTCTTTAGACATCCCTTCTTCATTTTTCCACTTCAATTATGACTCCGGACTTCTCCAAAAAATGTAGCCATCTTGTTCAAAAATTCCATCAATTCATACCTAAGTCATTCAAACACACCATGTTAGAATTATATCATAAATTAAGCATTGTTGTGTATTACTGTGAAAACCATCTAAAAATATTAAATACTATTTCCAAAAATGTAGAAATATGCCCAACATCAGCTAGTAAAAGAACAAGAAAAGGGGACTGGGCTCGTGGGCGCAAGAGTCAGGCTTCAAAGGCAAAATGGGTCGATTCCCCCCCCCCTCCCGCGAATGATACAAGAGGTCTGGTCCATACCACCTTTTTACAAAACTATCATTTTGTTTATCTTGGCACACCAAAAAATGGTCAAAAATAGTTGTTATGATAAACTATTTGACCGTTACAATTTTCATATACTAGCTGTTGCAGATCATTAAGAAATAGCTGTTACAGATTTAATTCACAAACTAGCTGTTAGGAAAATCAATTTCATGATTATGCTCATTATTGTTTTCAAACTAGCAGTTGGAATCTACTCTTATATAAACTGTTCCTTTGCTGAATCAAAAATACATAGCTCCGAAAACAATCACTTTCGTTCTTCCTTTTTCCTCATTGCTGTGTATACTCTAAAGATATTTGTTGCCGAGAGCTCTCAAGTAGGTTCAAATGCTGCCACGAATGCAACTGCTGCTTTTACACGACCACCACTATTCAATGAGAGTACGGGTGACTATGATAGTGATGCTGGTGTTGTGATACTACTGGTGATGTGGATAGTGAAGAAGAAAATGCTATTGAAGATCCAGAGGTTAGAGATCCCGTTGTAAATGCGAGCAACTGTGTTGGCGAATCTGCTCACACTCAAGGCAGCAACTTGGATGAGGTTGATAATTGCACAGGTTTTCAAACTGGGAAAACCTTTGATACCAAGAAGAACGTGATTGTGGTTTTGAAGCCGAGTTCAATGAAGACCATTCACTTTCAAAACAAAGAAGAGTAGTAAATCGTTGTATATCGTGGCGTATGTAGAAGCGCACTGCAGGTGGATGGTGCACACCATGAAGTATGTTAATTCCAACAGGTTTTTTGATCACCAAATACATTAAAGATCACATATGTGGGGTGCAGCATCTATCAAGCCATCATCCACATGCTTCAGTGGATGTCATCAGTGAATATTTCAAGAAAAGGTTTATTGAAGGCAAAGAGTTGAGGACAAAAGATATCAAGAGTGCTTTAGATCAACAACTGAATAGCAAGGTAAGTTATTGGAAGTGTTGTTAAGGAAGAGAAATTGCAAAGGCTTTAGTCAGGGGCAGTCCGGAGCATGGATATGCAGTTTTAAATGCCTATAGTTATGTGTTGGAAAGCCTAAACCTGGTAGCAAGACTGGGCTGAGGGTTGATCGACAGGGGAGGTTCAAGTACTTTTTTTTGTATCTTACGGAGCTTGGATTATAGGGTTTACATATATAAGGAAGATGATATCAGTCCGCGTTTTGTTGACGGCTGTCTTGCAGGACACGGAGAACCACATTTACCCATGTGCTTTCACTGTGGTAGTCAAGGAGTGCAATGACTCGTGGCAATTCTTCTTTGAACAGTTGGCTCACGTAGTCCCCAATATACTAGAATTGTGCATAATTTCTGATCGTGCCAAGTCCATAGCAAATGGGATTAAAAGGGTGTACAACTTTTCCAATCATGATTGTTGCACCAGGCACATTGCTGAGAACTTGCGCGTAAGGCTCAAGTGTGGGTCGTTTCTTAAGGATTATTGTACTGCAGCGAAGGCGTACCATTTGAACGTGTTCAATGATGATTTTCTCCAGCTCATGACAAAATGTCCTGCTACAGCTGCATGTCTTCAGGAAGAAGTGGGCTTTCATAGGTGGACAAAGAATTTCTCCCTGGAAACAGGTACGATGTAATGACCACAATCCTTTCTGAGTCCCTCAAAGCAATGTTGAAGGACGAAAGAGAATATCCCTTGCTTGGCATGCGCCAATGCTGAAGGACGAAAGAGAATATCCCATGCTTGGCCTGTCCAATGCTATTACTCGCAGGTTTAATGATAAGCTTAATGAGAGGTGTGAGTACATGAAGAAACATAACACTATTTTGGTGCCCAACGCTGAAAAGAAATTGGATCATAATATGATTGAAGGCAAAAAATTGATTTCTTATCATTCAGGAGGGAGCGCGAAAGTTTTAAAGTACACTGTGGTTGGAGATGGCGACTCCCACACTGTCAATCTTCACTTTAGAACCTGTACATGCAGAGATTTTTACTTGGACAAGATACCATGCAAAAATGCGATGACAAAGCTAAGAATATGATATGGAGATGAATATGGTGCTAGCTCGTACCATTGCACTTCCATCTTATAGGCTTCAGACTTACATGCTTGCATATGAAGAAAATATTCTTCCAATCCCACCAGAGCAAGAGTGGATGGTTCCTCCCGAGGTAGTTGAGAGAAGAATTCTTCCACCGATGGTCGACTCCAAAAAGGATGGAAGGACAATTAATCATTTTTTCTTAGTTGGTGAATCATTTTTCTCAAGGAAGAGGTAAAATAGATGTTCAAATTGCAAGAGAAGTGACCATAAGAGGACAACCTACCCTGCTTTACAGCGTGGTTGATAATCAATATGTTACGTGGTGGATAATCAACTTGTTTATTATGATTTGGTGTATTAGATTATGTTGGAAAATTTGGTGTGATTTAGATATTGACACCCAATTTTGTCCCTCCTGTTTTCAAAACCAACCGTTCTTGAATTTACACACACTTGTGCATCCATTCCTACCATGTCTATTATCTTCAAAATTACCTTTTCATAATATCCTGGAAATTGGGGCCATTTTCAAAGCATCATCCCAAACCATAGCTATTTTTACAATCTTCTATAGTTACTTCTATTTTTGACAAAATCATCCAAAATTGTTTTAAGCCTCAAAATCGCAATTTTATGCATCTTAGCCTTCCTAACATTTTAAAATTTATTTCCTAATTTTTCTATATTTTTTAGCCTATTTTACACTATTTTTATACCTATTTATACTCATTCATACACCAAATATACAATATATACACATAAATACATATATATCCGTATATTACACATCACATATTGCACATAAGCCATTTTTTACACGTCACCTGCACACGTGGCTTGATCCTGGCCGTCCATGATATTAACCCAACGGCCAGGGATTAAACTTCCATTTTTATCATTTCACACCCCTAAACACGTGGTCTACCCCCCATTTCCCCCTGTCTTATTCTAGAACTACTCTCTCCCTCATCTCTCTTGGCGAAATGAATCGCCGTCTCTGTCGATCAATTTCCCGGCTAATTTTGCCGGTGAAAATTGAGAAAAATGGCACTATGGAACTCTTCTCTTCAAGCGCTACAAAACCCATACATTTTTTACGACATTTGGACAAGGGCAAGGTTTGACCTTGTGTTAACTGAGTCACCACCGCCGAGAGACGCCTCCACTGGGGTTCAGGCCATTGATGTAAAGGTTCTATCGCCTAAACGGGGTAATAAACCCCACGCGAACATAAATCTGAGACGGGTCGCGATTGACCCGACTCTGGTAAACAGGTAATCCAAAGAACCCTATCTGGTTCCCTCTTTGATTTCTTGAGTTAGGTGATTTTAACAACTTGAAATTTCTTGTCCTGTTAAAGCATGTCAACATGATTAATTAATGGGTGAGGTGCTTATAATTTGCTACTTTGATTTACTTGGTTTATTGGGCATAATGTTTGTCCTCATGCCTGAACTGACACGACCCGAAATCCGGTTAGGCCGTGCGGGCACCCGACATCCTCCCCTAGACCCGTCGGGCGAACCCTTACAAATAAAATCAGGAAAATAAATATAACAATTCACGAATAAGGGAAAGATTTAAAAAAAAAAAAAACACAGACATACTGATACCTCTAAGCTGTACAAAAGAAATTACAGCTGATTACCCAACATACTAGGTTTAGGGCTATCCAGACTAGACATCTAAGAGTACAAAAGAAGACAGATACCTCCTGAAGGGAGCAGAATGCAACTGAAATAATAAACAATAAACTGGTGGCCATCCGGAATAAAGCTGGCTCACCCTGACAGCTGGAGTTGTCTTCGCTCCTAAACAACGTGGCGAACTCAATCCTGGAACGAACCTGCCGAAAGGAAATAGATAGACAAGAACAAACAACAGACAAGGGTGAGTCAAAAGGACTCAATAAGTGGGGCAGACTAGCCACCTCAAAGAATAGGATAGCTAGCCAAGGAGAAAAGAAACAAATAAACCAGATTTCTCTTATTTAACTTATGAAAAGGCAGAGCCAGATAATAATTAGAAACACGTATGGAATCGCAAACTATTCAATAACCAGGAACGTAATACAGCCAGAACATATAGGTATCCTGAACACATCAACAATCAAAAATACATCCTGTTGCGACGTGCAACCCGATCCATATATTCATACCGTTGCGGCGTGCAACCCAATTCGTATATTTATACTGTTGCGGCGTGCAACCCGATCCGTATATTTATACTGTTGCGGCGTGCAACCCGATCCGATCCATGTATTTATATCGTCGCGACGTGCAACCCGGGATACGAGCCAAAGATACGGTATACATACCGCATATATAAAACACAACACGATAGTTACACAATAGTCAGCACGCGGTGCAATGAAATGGGATGAATGTAGTATGATGCAATGATGTCACATGTGCCAAATAGATGGAGCGGAATCCTCCTGCTCCGGGGGCGGAATCCTCCTACCCTCAATATGATGCAATGGAGCGGAATCCTCCTGCTCCGAGGGCGGAATCCTCCTACCCTCAATATGATGCAATGGAGCGGAATGCTCCTGCTCCGAGGGCGGAATCCTCCTACCCTCAATATGATGCAATGGACATACGAATGCAACATGAGGCAATAATAACCCATCACCAGCGCGGGACACTCATCGACGGCTGGAAAGTATATACCAACTCACAGCCAAAGTACAATACTCAGATTCTCAATGCAATACCAATAACAGGACATAACATATAATATAGAATATAAATCAAAAGTTAAGGCGTAATGAGTACGCCTATCGGCAGCTACACACGTAAGGAACACGTGGTAGAAAATCCACGAGGCCAGGTGCCTCCAAAGAAATGGATATAAACACTTACCTTGTTCCGAAGTTAACACTGCTACCCAACAACCGCTTTATTCTTTGAATTCATTGCCAAACGATCCCACTGTGTTCAATAAGCAGAAAAATATATCACATTAGGATAAAGGCTTCATTCCTCACATCTTAGGGCAATCCAGGTAGGAACCTGATACCCTATTCGCATACGCAATACGCAGGCCAGGCCTATGTACAGAGTTTAAGGTCACATAACCAAACCCCAAATAATTTACATTTATATGTTGCCCATAACTCACTGAGTACGAATATATAATCAATTTCATTATCGGGGTCCATTTGACCCTTTAAACTATTAATTGAACTTATTATAACGATGTCTAATATTCCAAGTTTTACCGTTAAAATCTATTCAAACATACGTAATAAACTTAAATAATATATTAGGATCATTACCTGAATGTTTCAGAGTGAAAATTCTACTTTTCTCCGACCCCTTTTCTTATTTTCTGGCATTTTTTTCGTTTGTTTCCTGTTGTGCTCGTGTTCTCCATTTCTGTTCGTTTTTTTATGTTCCTATCAATGTGAGCTTTATAAAGCTCATCCAACCGACATATAAAATTTGTCTTCTTTTCCTTTTTTTTTTCTTTTTTTTTTTAAATTCGCTGGTACCCTACGATATTCGAAATAATTCCAACTTTTGCATACAAGTTGTACAAAATATATGTAACATACTCGCGAAGGCGGATCTCAAATCAGACTCCCGAAACTCAAGATGCGAATTTAAATGAAAAGATGTCAAATTATTTAACTTTCGGCATTTTAGCGGAAACTAGCCGAACAACATCGAAATTCACTTTCGAAAGTTTACAAAAATCACAAATAATCATACGAACCTAACGGCGCTTTCGGATTTCGAATCGGAGCTCATTCGGCAAAAACCGAGCTCGAAAATCTCTTTTTAATATTTATCGCCAATAAAAACTGAAACCTTCTTCCGTTGCCTACCAAACGAGGTCTGATTTAGCTCAAATTTTACAGACAGGTTCTAATGGACATTACGAATATTTTAAAATTATCGGCACGCCAATCGGAGTCCTAACTTCCGAAACGACTGACCGAAGTCGTTTCATGAACTTGCCTACCTTGCTTTACTCATGACTAGTGGCCATTCAAACATGTGAAATTGTGATTCTTGTTCATCTATACATGATGTTCATAACTTGTGTCTTCCATTATCTTTTTCAAATATGTAAATTCAAAGCCTAGATAGGTCTAGGGATTCTTATATGCTCGTTTGGGTCTGTTACAGTGCATTTGGTCTCCTGTTGTGCCAAGTTTTATGATTTTAGGGGTTCATATGTTTAGGCTAAATTAATGGCCTGCCTTACATGCCTGAGAAGATTCGAATTGATTAGATTAAAGTCGTTAAGGGATAATTGGGGGAGTAACAGTTTGTTTATTGATCTTGGAATTGATTGAAATCTTTTAGAGTTTTGTTGATTGATTCTTAAGTCTACAATGTACCTATAGGACTGATGTGGAACCTGGAATGTTAATTAGAATTAAGGGCAGGAGAATCCAATTAGTTAAGATCCTGTCTCCATTGAATTTTGGAAATTGATCTTGATGATTGATGTAGTGCCTGTCAGAATCTGTTTGGGATATGTTAAGGAATATTAGCTGATTTTTGAAATGTGTGTGAGTTTATGCATGTAATTGTGAACCTAGACTATGTTAAGGGGAAAAGAGGGAATCCAAATCAGTCCAGAATTGATTTGCCTCAAGTCTTGGGACTGATTGGCCTATTTTTGGAAGAATTTCATAACTTGTCCCCTGTTATTTCTGGAAGACAATATTCCTTGCGTTATAAAGATTACCTGACTGGAATTGAAATCCCCTCACCCCTCACCTATATAAACTCTTCTCTTCTCAACTAGAGGGGAGAGTTCGGGACATCAGAAAAGCCCAAAAACACAGTGACACACTAAATTGCATAGACTTTTCTTAGCATCTCCCTCTCTCTCTTCTTATCAGCTTCTTTGAGAGGACTCTTTGTTTACTGCTGGTGTGTTGGACTTTGCATCTTCTCTCCTTTGTTTGCACAGAATCTGAAGGTATTTATTCTTCATTTATTTTTGTTTCTGCATAAATATATGTGTGTATATAACCATGCTCTGTCAAAACTATTGGTAGGCACATTATGTTCTGGTTATGGATAGTGTTTGCATCTTTGTTTACAATTCTGTCAACTTTGCCAGCACATAGTTAGGGGCATAATGCCTCACCCCATTACTGCTTGCTTAGTATCTCTGTGTTGATTCCTTAACATGGCTCTTTATCCTACCTCTATTTCTGTCTAAACTGCTGGCATGTATCACTTTGAGTAACTTGCACATATGAAAAACACCCCAGGGTGCACTTGGCTGCTCCTGTGTCTTGATGGACCTCTCTTTTGGGGTCAGGCTTTCCCTTTCCCCCACTCTATGCTAACTCTGTTTCCTGCAGCTGTGTCCTATTGCATATGGAACCTTGAGGGTTCAATAGTGCTAACGTCTGAATTGCCTAAACTTGGTTCTGGTGCTTTAAAGAACCCTTGATTGTTGATACCCCTGAACTCTGAGAACTGGATATTACCTTTAAGAAACAAGACCTTCCTCCTACGACCAATACCCCTGCCCTTTCCATTTCTCCCCTTAGAGATTGTCCCTGTCTTGTAAATTTGACTAGGATCCCTTCTGAACTTCTATTAAGACAGGGGAACAACCATTATGGCTATCAGGGGCCAATTTCTAATTTTCTTTTAATATGCTGCATCATAATAGGACCTAATCTCTTTAGCATGCCTATAACTTCATAACAAATGGTTTACATCTTTGAGTTTTACTCCGTTAACCCGTTTTGGACAGATTTGCAAAGTAGAATTTGAATACATGCCTGTTTCTGTGATTGAATCTGGAAATTAACTTGAAAAAGGGCTCTTTTGTGTCATTCGAACCTGTTCTGCATTGTTTATGTAAAATCGTAGTAGCCCCCCTCTCTTTTTTTGCATAAATAACCTGGGCCCAAATGTATTTTCAACAAAAGGCCCTTTTATGTGCATAAACTATTGTTTACCACTTAAAACGCTTCTATACACTAATCTAATAGTGTATAGGAATATATAAAGTTCTTGGGGTCACTTGTACACTTTAAAATAGTTTTCTAAAGCTACAACTATCATTTAGGACATATAATTGCATCTCTATACTTATATATAAGTATTATTATGTGCGATGGCCTTTCTTTGCTCTTGTGTGGTTCTGTGAACTCCTCTTTCGAAAACAGTCCCTTTGCCTATAAATATTTCAAAATCCGATCCCCACACAAAAAGGCCATTAAGGTTAGGGCTCGACAACTAATGACGAGTCACACCGACCCTAAATGAGCCAATATTTTATTTTAAAAACAAACTCCTTTCGGTTCTTTGTTAAAACCAAAACTATTTACAAAACCAATTACTTATGCAAATATTCCTCTTTTAAAGTGTGGTTACATTTGTGAGTCAAATTAGAATATCCATTTATATGATAACTTTTGTGTATGAGTTGGCTCTAATGTTAGAGGCCGTAGACACGATTAGGCTTAAACCTAGGCCGAACATGGAAATCGTTTGTCTATGCATAGTGTATCTTAGTTTGAATGTTAAACCCAAGTTAGTAGTCATATGATAATAGACATTGCTTACATCCCAAAATTAAGACTCGGACGGTAACCACCTTTTTGATGGGACTCGGGGAAGTGCCTAACACCTTCTTCCCTGAGTCACTTGGACTTCTTACCCGAGTCACTTGGACTTCTTACCCGCATAGAATCTCTGAAAAGGACTAGTAGACTTGCTCAGCATGACTCTAGACACTTAGGTAACCTAATACACCTTAGAATTTATATTAGGTGGCGACTCCAACATCTAAACTCAAACGACTTCACCCAGTCAAATCCGAAACCAGACTCACCTCGAGTTGAGTCCAAAATCGGGTATGACATTAGTACTGTTAAATGTGTTTGTCATAATTTGGTACTGTGATAGTCGTTGGAACCATTTGAAGTGATTATAATAATTTCTTTATTGTATTAGTTTTATTTTCGTTAAATGGCATTATTTCACCAAATACTGGACATATTTACAATTAGAGTAGTTGTCGACACCCATTTTTTCCGAACCGATTAAAGTTCGAAATAGGGCTCGACTTATTGGAACTCACGAGTAAAGACTTGAAGTCGCCACCTAACATATTTTTTAACTAGGCATATTAGGACACCTACTTTGTTTCTAGCCAATTTTATAATTAACTCCGAAACTTAGTCGATGAACCAGAAATTATAGGTAAGGGTTCAAGTTAACCCAAGAGAAAGGTGTTAGGTACCTCTCAGACTCCACCAAATGTGGTTACCGGCCGGACTAAATAATTGGGATTCAAAATAATTAAAAGTAACTAAGCAAGTAAACTAACTAAAACTAGACAAATAATTAAATGACTACTATAATATGCATATAATAATTAAGCTTGATAAAAGGTTCAATTTTATTAATTGGCTTCTTCCTTGGAGAATTCAACCAAATACACCTCGCAAAATAAATCAAATTAGTTAGTATATCAAAATAAATTAATAATGATAAAATAAAAAATAAAAGAAAATAAATGTAATTTAAAAGATATTTTCTAGAGCGTCGTCTTTTAAAAATATTCATCAAAAGGTACCTCGCTAAAATCCAAAAATGAATTAATATTACAATTAATAGTAATAATATAAAATAATAATATTAATAATATTAATAATAATAAAAATAATAAAATAAAAGAAAAAAATAAATTTTGTAAAAGTTTAGGCCCAAATTAGTATATTGCAATCAAGTAGAGGTTAGGGATGTTGATAAGGCTGCAAACACGGAGCCCGGGCTGGTTTGCCATGCCAAGTACCTCCAATCCCGCCACTCTACTATCACTTACTTTGCAAAGTATTAAATATCGCCATCGCCTATTTGTTTTTTGGAGGGACAAAATTGTAAGGGACTGTTGTATCGGGACGTGACTGTTTTGGCCTCCAAAAATCATTGCCCTTGTAGTAGCTGTTCAAATCAGTCCGTAGACCTCAATATAGGTATATATTTTTTCATTGGCCTTAAACAGATGTAGTCTGTATTGCGTAGCATCTGTTTAAAAAACCAACTGAGTGTAGTGTTTGTTTCAATATCAGTTCATAAGCCTCAAAATTAGTATTTTCATAGGATTCAAGTAAGCAGAGCCCAATCAAAGATGTTCAAATAGTAGTGTAATTAGCGATGCCTACAAAACGTATATCCATATTTGTTGCACATCTATACCAATCTATCAAAAAAGCATAACAGACCAACAAAGAGAACCCTGCCAAAACAAAATCTCAACAAGGAAACAATGATAAATGTATCGGAACAAATCTGGCAATTCGATGAGAATAATTGCACCAAGCAACTGCATAAACAAGATGTTAGCCTCAGAAACAAGAATCAAAACACATTTTTGAAAGATAACAGTTGGGCATAGAATCGTAAACAGATCCGTGACAAAAATGGGCAACCGAAAACCCAAATCTAGGCGACACTGATATGAACACAACAACAATCTTCAAGGGCAGAAGAGCGACTACCTGGTGGACTTTCGGCAAAGATTCCGGTGAATTTCACCGGCATTACTGTAACTCTGCCATTTTTCCCTATTTCTCTCAATCCCCCGCCCCAATCCCCTCTTTACTGGTGGTTCTCCCCCCATTTTTGTACTGTCCATCACCAGTGGTGGTGACATTTCACCATGGCTCCCAATCTCCAACTGTTCCTCTGTTTCCGTTCAATGGTAGTGTGCGTGTGTGTGTTTGTTCTTATTTCTGTATGTGTGTCGACGGCTTACAGGAGAAAGAAGGTGGGTTGTTGTATTGTCGTTTGGGATCACTAGTGGTGGAGTGCAACGGGGAGAGAGGGAGCTATGTGTGGTGGCATTGTGATGTTTATTAGGGTCGGAGATGGTATCTGTCCTTGTGATGGTGTATTGGTAACTATAGAGGAAGGGGGTGATGGGTATGTGTGTGGGACCCGTGCGTGTAAGGGATGATGATATTGAACTCTGTAATGGTTCTTTCTTAGTAGAGAGAGAGGAGAGAGGATATACGTCTTTTTGTCATGTCCCCTTTTTGTATATGTGATGCGTGTGTTATATATACAAGATTTAGAAAAAGTGCCGTTGGGATGAGCCTTTTAAGCGAGGAAAGATTGAGAGGGGATTATGAATTTGATTTTGGGAAAGTTAATAAAGATGATTGATTGTAAATCAAGGAGAGATTGAGGTAATTGAGGGATTGTGGGAGAGATAAAGGGACTTGCCAAAGAGAATATTCACTTTCAAAATTTAAAGAAAGGAAATGTATTTGGCTAGATATTGTGTCTAGGTTCAATGAAAAGGTTAATGGATAGAAAAATAAATAAAATAGAGAATTTTGGTAGAGATTGAGAGATTGTCTAGAAAAACGAAAATTGAATAATTTTAGATTTTATTCGAAAATAATTGGAAGAAAATTGCAACTAATCCCTAACAGAATGGATGTACCTAGACAGACTCTAGTCTAGGTTCATAGGAAAGATTTCGAGATAAGTGCTTTAAAAGGAAGATTTGCATATATTTGAATTCTAAAGAAACTCAAATATGAAAAATCAAGAAGTAGAAATGAGTTGGTTATTTTTCGGCTAATATTTTACTTAAATATGCTAAATTAATAAAAATAAAAATATATGTATATATATATTGTATAAAATAGTAAAATGCACACATAAAAAGAAAATTGGAACACAAATTAAACTAATTACGTATAAATAGCCACAAATATTTATTAAATGCTATAAATTCACTAAAATTGTACGCACAATCATATTTTGACAAATAGCCTAAATGATGCAGAATTACGTAATATAGCAACATTTAAGTATGTAATATATAAGTAGGGGATACACACGTAAGTGCATGGTTTCTAATGCACATTTATGAACAAATAGTCAAATAGGCACATCCAAAATCGTGCGTCATAAACATCTCATACAGGCAACATGCCATTCTAGAACTACACATAGCCTGTTTCTAATGGCGCACGATTTTGGATGAAAAGACTAAACTTATTCAAGTATGTAAAGTTTAGATTCGTGTATGGTTTGCCTATTGGCGAGATAAATGAAGAATGAAGCAAAGGCACTACCGAAGATGAGATAAAATGTTCTTGCAAATTAGATACCTTCCCTTACAAGGGATTTGACAATCATTTGAACGCAGCAGAAATTGGTTTGTAAAGAAGTTACAGTCCTGTAGTTTGATTGGTAGTTAATGGGAACAATTTTTTGTAGGACTCTGATAAAGCTATATTTGTGGTGCTATAACCACCATCAAGAATGAGGTTCAGACCACTGAAATATTTAGAATCCTCACTTGCCTAGTACAACACTGCCTTTCTACCTCCCCTTCATCCAGTAAAGCTCCTTTCAGATTTCCTCCTCCTGCAAAAAACTTGTCTGCCATTTTTCAGTCAACTTTTCCAAGTATGTTCAATGCAAGTGGTGTGCAAATTGTGTAAGGGGCAACACAATTAACTCTTATGCCGTATTTCCCTAATTCGACTCCAACGTTCTTGGAGAGCCTCAGAATTGCATTCTTTGATGCCGTGTAGATTTCTGAAACATCACCATACAATGCTGTTGCAGCGCTTGCAGTGAAAACAATGGCACATATTTTGGCTGGAATCATCACTCTAGCAGCATGATTAGCACAGAAAAAGGCCCCAACGACATTGACATCGAAAACACTCTTAATTAAGTCGTATTCTACCTCTAAGATGCTATGAATTGGCTTACCCATTATACCTGCATTACTGAACAATATGTCAAGCTTACCAAACTTCCCAATTGTTGAATCGACTGCATTCTGAACATCGGATTCCATAATGACATTGCAATGGATAAAGATTGCATCATATTTGGTGCATAACTTTTGTACTAAGGAAGTTCCAAGATTGTCCTGAATGTCTGCAATTGTAACTTTTGCACGATGTTGAACAAAAAGTCTAGTTGTGGCTGCTCCAATGCCACAGGCACCACCAGTTATAAGTGCTAGTTTACCTTCCAACCTCCAAAATCCAGTTGAAACAAATATTATTACTATTTTCAGTATATAAGAAAAAAAAAAAAGGAAAAGGACTGTGAATTAAGGAGACAAAAACCTTTTGGCTAATGGGGTTTGCACAGAAGTGCTGGCCATTTTCTTAAGCTTATTGCAAGCTCTTGTTTCATACGTAATAGTGATTTAAATTAAAGGCTCTAATCAAAAAATGATCTTCATAGCGTCTTTAAGACGAGAAAAGATCAACGCACTGAAAAGCTGACTTGGAAGAGGTTTAACATCAAGATGCTTGAATATTCACTCAATTTCTAGTTTTTTAATCACTTTTATTTCCTGATGAGTTTTTTTACTATCAAAAATATAATCTTACCCGCAGTCGTCGTTAACTGAGTCCAATGAAAAATAAGAATGGAGACTTTTAACTTATCATGTTCAACAGATGATGCATGAAAGACAAAAAGCAAAAGAAGCGTAGGTCTAGCTTATTATATTGAAAGTATTTAGGAAAGAATCAAGCGGCCTAAACTTTTATACACCTATCTGAATGCTCTGATCAAGTGAAGTAGCTTGGGTGCTTTGGCAAAAAGACCCTCAGATCTAGGAAAACTGGGGAATAACCCACAAATCTTAATAATTGGGTGTATAACCCTTTAATTCCTTAATGGTCATTTAAAGTTAATCCACTTTACCAAGTTTGCAAGGCTTAAACCCCTGCCCTCATGTTCTTAAAAATACACTTTGGTTTACTATATAAACTATTACTAATTTCCTAAAATAGTAAAAAAAAAAAATTATTAAGCCTTCCCATTAAAACCCCTAGGTGCCATTTACCTTCTTTTTCCCTCCAAGCTCTCCCGCCTAAACCAGTCGTGCCTTCAATGGCTGCTTAAGCTATAATGTTTGCTCTATTTCACTCATCAAGAACTGCCTCGTCTCGTTTGCTAACTGTTTTCTCTTTTGGATCCCCGTTTTTCTGCACATTTGTATTTGTAGCTGTATACGTCTCAATTCATGTAATGTGGATGGAGATTTGAGGTGAATTAAATTGGGCATTCATCGTTGCACATACGTTCTTTGATTTTTTAGCTGGTACGATGTTCAAGCTCTTTTTAATTTACTCGCCATTGTTGCAGACCTACTGTATTAATTAATCGACCATCCACCATATTTGGTTGGTTATAGACATTATAGAAATATATGGGGGATTTCGTAGTATTGGGTGCTGACTTTTTGGGTGAATGGGTTGAGACCCCAAAATATTGGAATTGGCAATCTAAGATAAAGATAACAATACATGTTGCCTTAAGTTTGGACTGTATCTACGATCAGTTAACTGACCAATTAGTTGATCACGATAATTTAACGTGCCATCATAGTGAGGTGTCAAATACTTATGTTTTTAGTGCTGCTCCTACAAGGGGTAAGGTAGCTCTTTCTTTTATAAGGAATGATAATGATTTGCATGTCTATATGCTCGATGTTGGTAACAATGGTAGTAGGCCTATTTTAAAGATATTTGTTGCCGAGAGGTGTCAAGTAGTTTCAAATGCTTCCACGAATGCAACAGCTGCTTCTACACAACCACCACTATTCAATGAGAGTACAGGTGACTATGATAGTGATGCTGGTGTTGTGATACTACTGGTGATGTGGATAGTGAAGAATAAAATGCTATTGAAGATCCAGAGGTTAGAGATCCCGCTGTATATGCGAGCAACTGTGTTGGCGAATCTGCTCCCACTCAAGGCAGCAACTTGGATGAGGTTGATAATTGCACAGGTTTTCAAACTAGAAAAACCTTCGATACCAAGAAGAACCTGATTGTGGTTTTGAAGCTGAGTTCAATGAAGGCCATTCCCTTTCAAAACAAAGAAGAGTAGTAAATCTTTGTATATCGTGGCGTATGTAGAAGCGCACTGCAGGCGGATGGTGCACGCCATGAAATATATTAATTCCAACAGGTTTGTGATGACCAAATATATTAAAGATCACACATGTGGGATGTAGCATCTATCAATACATCATCCACATGTTTCCGTGGATATCATCAGTGAATATTTCAAGAACAGGTTTATTGAAGGCAAAGAGTTGAGGACAAAAGATATCAAGAGTTCTTTAGATCAACAGCTGAATAGCAAGGTATGTTATTGCAAGTGTTCGAAAGGAAGATAAACTGCAAAGGCTTTAGTCAGGGGCAGTCCGGAGCATGGATATGCAGTTTTAGATGCCTATAGTTATGTGTTGGAAAGCCTAAACCTGGTAGCAAGACTGGTTGAGGGTTGATGGACAGGGGAGGTTCAAGTACTTTTTTGTATCTTACAGAGCTTGGATTAGAGGGTTTACATATATAAAGAAGGTGATATCAGTTGATGGAACACATTTATCATCCAGCTACGGCGGTGTTTTTTTTACGGCTGTCTTGCAGGACACGTAGAACCACATTTATCCATGTGCTTTCACTGTGGTAGTCAAGGAGTGCAATGACTCCTGGTAATTCTTCTTTGAACAGTTGGCTCACGTAGTCCCCAATACACTAGAATTGTGCATAGTTTCTGATCATGCCAAGTCCATAGCAAATGGGATTAAAAGGGTGTGCAACTTTGACAATCATTATTGTTACACCAGGCACATTGCTGAGAACTTATGCGTAAGGTTCAAGTGTGGGTCATTTTTGAAGGATTATTGTACTGCAGCGAAGGTGTACCATTTGAACATGTTCAATGATGCTTTTCTCCAGCTCATGACAAAATGTCCTGCTACAGCTGCATGTCTTCAGGTAGAAGTGGGCTTTCATAGGGTGACCAGAGCATTTCTCCTTGGAAACAGGTACGATGTAATGACCACAAACCTTTTTGAGTCTCTCAAAGCAATGTTGAAGGACGAAAGATAATATCCCATACTTGGCCTGTGCCAATATTGAAGGACGAAAGAGAATATCCCATGCTTGGCCTGTGCAATGCTATTACTCGCAGGTTTAATGATACCTTAAATGAGAGGTGTGAGTACATGAAGAAACATAACACTATTTTGGTGCCCAGCACTGAAAAGTAATTGGATCATAATATGATTGAAGGTCAAAAAATTGATTTCTTATCATTCAGGCGGGAACGCGAAAGTTCCGAAATACATTGTGGTTGGAGATGCCGACTCCCACAATGTCAATCTTCACTTCATAACTTATACATGCAGGGAGTTTGACTTGGACAAGATTCCATGCAAACATGCGATGACAATGCTAAGAATATGATGTGGAGATGAATATGGTTCTAGCTCGTACCATTGCACTTCCATTTTATAGGCTTCAGACTTACATGCTTGTATATGAAGAATATATTCATCCAATTCCACCAGAGCAAGAGTGGATGGTTCCTCCTGAGGTAGTTGAAAGAAGAATTCTTCCACCGATGGTCGACCCCAAAAAGGGTGGAAGGAGAATTAATCATTTTTTCTCAGTTAGTGAATCATTTTTCTCAAGGAAGAGGTAAAATAGATGTTCAAACTTTAAGAGAAGTGACGATAAGAGCGTAACCTGCCCTGCTTTATAGCATGGTTGATAATCAACATGTTACGTGGTGGATAATCAACTTGTTTATTATGATTTTGTGTATTAGATTATGTTGGAACAATTTGGTGTGATTTAGTACTGTTAAATGTGTTTTTCTTAATTTGGTACTGTGATAGTCGTTGGAACCATTTGAAGTGATTGTAATAATTTCTTTATTGTATGAATTTTATTTTCGTTAAATGGTATTATTTCGCCAAATGCTGGACATATTTACAATTAGAGGAGTAGTTGTCGACTCCCATTTTTTCCGAACCGATTAAAGTTCGAAATAGGGCTCGACTTATTTGAACTCATGAGTAAAGACTTGGAGTCGCCACCTAACATCTTTTTTAACTAGGCATATTAGGACACCTACTTTGTTTCTAGCCAATTTTATAATTAACTCCGAAACTTAGTCTACGAACCAGAAATTATAGGTAAGGGTTCAAGTTAACCCGAGAGGAAGGTGTTAGGCACCTCTCAGGCTCTACCAAATGTGGTTACCGGCCAGACTAAATAATTGGGATCCAAAATAATTAAAAGTAACTAACCAAGTAAACTAACTAAAACTAGATAAATAATTAAATGACTACTATAATATGCATATAACAGTTAAGATTGATAAAAGGTTCAATTTCACTAATTGGCTTCTTCCTTGGAGAATTCAACCAAATACACCTCGTAAAGTAAATCAAATTAGTTAGTATATCAAAATAAATTAATAATGATAAAATAAAAAATAAAAGAAAAAATGTAATTTAAAAGATATTTTCTGGAGCGTTGTCTTTTAAAAATATTCATCCAAATGTACCTCGCAAAAATATAAAAATAAATTATTATTACAATTAATAATAATAATAATAATAATAATAATAATAATAATAGTAATAATAATAATAATAATAATAATAATAATAATAATAAAATAAAAGAAAAAAATGAATTTATTAAAATTTTAGACCCAGATTAGTATTTGCAATCAAGTAGAGGTTAGGGATATTGATACGGCTGCAAACACGGAGCCCGGGCCGGTTTGCCATGCCAAGTACCTCCAATCTCACCACTCTACTATCACTTACTTTGCAAATTATTAAATATCGCCATCGCCTATTTATTTTTCGGAGGGACAAAATCGTTAGGCACTGTTGTATTGGGGCGAGACTATTTCGGCCTCCAAACGTTATTGGCCTTGTAGTATCTGTTCAAATCAGTCCATAGACCTCAAGATAGGTATATATTTTTTCATTGGCCTTAAACAAATGTAGTCTGTATTGCGTAGCATCTGTTAAAAAACCAACTGTGTGTAGTGTTTGTTTCAATTATGGGTGTCAAACGGGTATGCGGGTTCGGGTTGTAAAATTGTAACCTTGCGGGTTCCGGGTACGAATTTAAATTACGGGTTCTTAACGGGTCCGGGTTTCGGGTAGGAAAAAAAACCCGTACCGGTTCGGGTCTTAGTGGATATGGGTACGGGTTCAGGTCTTAACAAATCGGGTTTACGTCCGAGTTTTAATTTCTTTTATAATATTATTTTGAATGCTTAAAAAAAAGATGAATGATAGGAAAAGCTGAAAGACTTACTTTATTTAAGATACTTGAACTATTAAAGTCTTGAACATTAAACTTCTAAATTTGAAAAGTGCAGCATCAAAACTAGATAATGAAAATTCAAATTACAAATTTAAATATGCCTAATTCTTTGTGTAATTTCTTTCATTTCATTTCCCTCATGCTTCAGTGTAGGTGCCATTGATGGTTCTTGATCACTTAACAGAAGTTTTTCAAGGTTATCATCTTGTTCTAGTGAGTGTTCAATTCCTCGGTTTGTTCTAGTGAGTGTTCAATTCCGTGGTTTGTTCAATTCCTTGGCTAAATATACTTTTTGATACAACTGTTGAAACTGGTACAACTAAAATATTTTATGTAGTGAATTAAATAATTATATTTTCTAATAATATACGCCCAATAATTACTTTGCCCGACTCCAAGTAGCTTATTTTCTGAGGTATATATCGAAGTTAAAAGTTGAAGTTCTATACCATATTTGAGTAATATATATTCAAATTGTTGATTTGTTATGGAATATCAAGTTTCTTTTATAGTTAAATAAATAAACTTGTATCTCTTAAACATATTTCACTAGTAACAATATGGATACAAAACGAATTAAACCATGAGTGAAAAACTTGTGTATACCTTTCTCTCCACATACAAGTTTTATTACTCAGTTTATTTTAACGGGCACGAGTACGGGTATATCCCGTAATACCCCATAATTTTGACGAGTCTTAACGGATACGGGTATTCTCTTAAGAAAAAAAAAACCCATTCAGGTAGGGGTATTTTAGGGGGCTTACGGGTCCGGGTCCAGGTTTTTGCGGGTCTTGATGGGGTTGGATTTTAATAAGTCCGGGTCCGGGTTTTGATGGGTAGACCCCTACCCATTTGACACCCATAGTTTCAATATCAGTTCATAAGCCTCAAAATTAGTATTTTCATCGGCTTCAAGTAAGAAGAGCCCAATCAAAGGTGTTCCAATAGTAGTGTAATTAGAAATGCCTGCAAAACGTGTATCCATAATTGTGGCACATCTGTACCAATCTGCCAAAGAAGCATAGCAGACCAACGAAGAGAACCCTGCCAAAACAAAATCTCAACAAGGAAACAGTGATAAATGTATCGGAACAAATCTCGTAATTCGACGAGAATAATTGCACCAAGAAACTCCCTAAGCAAGATGTTAGCCTCAGAAACAAGAATGAAAACACAATTTTTAAAGATAACAGTTGGGCCTAGAATCGTAAACAGATCCGTCACAAAAATGGGCAACCGAAAACCTAAATCCAGGCGACAGTGATATGAACACAACAACAATCTTCAAGGGCAGAGAAGCGACTGCCTGGTGGACTTCCGGCAAAGATTCCGGTGAATTTCACTGGCGTTACTGTAACTCTACCTATTTTCCCCAATTTCTCTCAATCCCCTACCCCAATCCCCTCTTTACTGGTGGTTTTCCCCCCATTTTTGTACTGTCCATCACCAGTGGTGGTGGCATTTCACCATGGCCCCCAATCTCCCACTGCTCCTCTATTTCCGTTCAATTGTAGTGTGCATGTGTGTGTTTGTTCTTATTTCTGTATGTGTGTCGATGGCTTACAGGAGAAAGAAGGTGGGTTGTTGTATTGTCGTTTGGGATCACTAGTGGTGGAGTGCAACGGGGAGAGATGGAGTTGTGTGTGGTAGCACTGTGATGCTTATTGAGGTCGGAGATGGTATCTGTCCTTGTGATAGTGTATTGGTGTCTATAGAAGAAGGCGTGATGGGTATGTGTGTGGGACCCATGCGTGTAAGGGATGATGATATTGAACTCTATAATGGTTCTCTATTTTTAGAGAAAGGAGAGAGGATAAGTGTCTATATGTTTTTGTCCTTTCCCCTTTTTGTATATGTCATGTGTGTGTAATATATACAAGATTTAGAAAAAGAGCCGTTGGGATGAGCCTTTTTAGCAAAAGAAAGATTGAGAGGGGATTATGGATTTGATTTTGGAAAAGCTAATAAAGATGATTAATTGTAAATCAAGGAGAGGTTGAGGTAATTGAGGGATTGTGGGAGAGATTAGGGGACTTGCCAAAGAGAATATTTACTTTTAAAATTTAAAGAAAGGGAATGTATTTGGCTATATATTGTATCTAGATTCAATGAAAAGGTGAATGGATAGAAAAATAAATAAAATAGAAAATTTTGGTAGAGATTGTCTAGAAAAAGGAAAATTGAATAATTTTAGGTTTTATTCGAAAATAATTGGAAGAAAATTGCAACTAATCCCTAACAGAATGGATATACCTAGACAGACTCTAGTCTAGGTTCATAGGAAAAATTTCGAGATAAGTGATTTAAAAGGAAGATTCGCATATATTTGAATTCTAAAGAAACTCAAATATAAATGCACACGATTCAAATAGATGGGTATGATTAAGCACGAAAACACGCACGATTTACGCAGATAGGCTTGAATAGACAAAGTAGGTATTAATTGGAAGGAAATGCAAAATGACATCCTAATTTATAATGAAAGATTAGGCAGATTACTTGTGAGAGCATGAGATGATCAGCTCCAGGCGTGTCAGAATTTGACAAAATAGGTAGTTTGCAGGTACAACAAAGGCATTTTTAAAAGACGAGGTAACATCGATAGATCGAGTGTGGGGAAAGAAGCTTGTAATCATCCTAGTTATGAAGATGTGGTGAACGACACACCCATAAAGAGGAGTTTACATGTACATAGTTTCCACTTCATCTCAATAAATAAGTAATCCCGCCTTCAATATTGCCTTGACTAAGCTGGGAAACATTTGAGGAGCGAGTTTTATAAATGTGCACGATTGACACAGATGGGCTTGAATGGGAAGGAATATGAAACTGACACCGAATCGACAAGGAAAGATTAGGTAGATCACTGGTGCGAGTATGGAACAGTAGCTTTGAGCGCTTTGGAACTCCACAAAATAGGTAGCTTGGGGGTGTATCAAATGCATTATCTGTAGGATTAGGCTTCTTGAATTGGGTTTTGGGATGATGCTTTGTATGTATTTGAGGTTCTGTGGTTGCACAACTTCGCGTGGGTAATAATTTTTGGGGAGCAAGTGTGGGGGTATGGGAAATGACGCCGGGTTTGTCGTAAGATCGAGAAGCGCCCTGCAGTAAAATCAAGATAAAATGCCAACAGGGATAAAGACAAAGATAAAGTAAACTTTCCTATTGAGTTGAACTCTCTTTTGTCATGTAGTTGTCTAGTCTGCTTTCAGGTACTCAGTGCTAGGGAATGTGTGCCTCTCCTCTGGGGGATATTCATTTGCTAGGTGATTCTCGTCCAGAAATAATTGCTTTGTCGCGCTGAGCTGTCGTTGGATCATCTTGTCAATGCAACGCCGGATTGTATGTCCTGTGATAAAAGTGAGTTTTGCAAAATAGTATGTATGTAAATGCATAAAGAGACTTTCCTGTCATTGGATCGTCTTGCCACGGCTTTTCGTCATTTAAATATTTGCTAGTCACGCCGGGCCGTATACCTACTTTTGTATTGAACTGTGTATATTTTCATGCAGGGCTGTCTTTTATTCTTTCATTTGGCGGCATACCTTTTGTCATGCCAGGCTGTCTACCATTTTCATCGCGCTGTCTACCCATTGTCATACCAGGCTCTGTACCACTCTTTTCATCGGATTGTCTACCCTTTGTCATGCCAAGCTTTCTACCACTCTTTTCATTGGGCTGTCTACCCTCTGGGCTGTCTACCTTTTATCATGCCAAGGTTTCTACCACTCTTTTCATTGGGTTGTCTACCATTTGTCATGTCAAGCTTTCTACCACTCTTTTCAACATGCTTTCTACCCTCCGGGCTGTCTACCCAAGCTTTCTACCACTCTTTTCATCAGACTGTCTACCTATCGGGTTGTCTATCCAAGCTTTCTACCACTCTTTTTATCGGGTTGTCTACCCTTCGGGCTGACTACCTTTTGTCACGCCAGCTTTCTGCCACTCTTTTCATCGGGCTGTCTACCCAAGCTTTCTACCACTCTTTTCATCGGGCTGTTTACCCTCCGGGCTGTCTACCCCATGTCATGTCATTCTTTTATTGGGCTGTATACCCTGCAAAAACAAAAATAAAGCATAGCAAAAAAAATGAATGCTTCTCATCGGGAGATGTTTGCCAATTACGTCGGGCTGTGTACCCTGCAAACAAAAGTAAAGTAAAGTGCAACAAATAGAATTCCATTGTTATGTCATGCAATGTTCTAAGAAGGCTATCGCGTTGCTTTTATAGTGCCTTTCTTGAAATTTCTGAGGGGATCTAAAAAATTTCTGCCCCAGTGTCAAGCTTGCGTCTTTTTGAATTTTCGAGGGGATCCTAAAAAAATTCTGCTCCAATTTATTGCCTATGACAGATCACCAAGAGAGGGTGGTTGCGTGCTCTGAACACTAATGTATTAGCTAGAATCTGTGCTCGTCATTTAGTGTGGCGATTGGGTATATCGATGACTATGATTATATGGATACTTGCATGCCTAGATCGCAGTTTGAAATTTAGATTTGGCCGGATTTGGAGGGTGTCAAAAATTATATTTGTCTTAAGTTGTGATGGGGTGTCTTCATGTTTCATGCTTTTCTTATTGAAAGTCATGGAGCTAACTTTGATGGATTGGCCTTTGTAGAAAGTGTGTTTGTGGTTTGAGAGTTGGAGTTTTCCTTTGTTGGTTCTTGTTATACCATTGTCTTGCTTTGGTCAATCAGACTCTGAACTTTGTGTGTCAATGTTGGATGTCTTGTGGTGTCATGGTATTAAATGTGTAAGTGACGAGTGTAGATCTTGTTGAATTGAATTTAGGAATAGGTATCTAGGGAGTAGTTTGTTTGTTGGATGCAATATCTTTTGACTGAGCTAAAGGAGTAAAGGCGTGAGGTTTTGTCTTTTGTATGTCCTTGATTGTGTTGAGCCTAATAAGGTTGTTGTTGAATGTCTTGATAGGGGAGTTGTTTTTTGTGTAAGTTGGGTGCCGTGTGAGGTTGTGAATTTTGCCAGCTTCGTTTATATAGTGATTGGAATTCTTTCTTGCGGCTCTTGTGTGGGTATAGTACCAACTGATTTTGTTTGCCCATACACAAGTTTTACAGAAGTAGGATAGGGATCGTCTGGTTCTCTCGGTGTCCCTTGTTGGTGGTTTAAAAGTCCTTATTCTAGAAGAAATTTTTTTTAGCTTGGCATGCCGCTTCGGCTTTTCTTAATACAGATTCTTGACCAATTTTGGTGTTCAAGCGCAGAGCAACCATAGCAAAGTGGTGAAATGCACAAAATCGTGTGGGCACATTAGCAAAGATTTGACGCAAAATTGACACATAAGCTTAAGAGGATTCCTAGACCGCAGATAACTGATTAGCGCTTGAATTTGGAGATTATCATAAAACGCACAGATATCACAAGAGATTGCCTAAGTGCTTTATGTAGCAGTCAAGGCAAGGAATTTTGATATGATCCTAACTACTAAGATAGGAAACGATCAAGAACAAGATAAAATAATTGACACAAAGTAAAGGGATAGAAGGAATAGGAAAATAGATAGAAGAAAGAAAGGAATCAATCCCAAAATTGTAAGTAAATTAGAATGCTACAATATACTGTAGTACCCTAATCTAGACGAATACAATCAAAGACCAATATCCAAGGGGAAAGAGACTTAAACTCAAGCAATGGATTTCTCACACAAGAGAATCCAAGAGAGATCCAAGAAGAGGAAAATGGATTAAACCCACACAAACTCTCACAAAAGTATTCTCAATCATCCAAAATCTAGTTTCTAGACTAAACCCTAGGATTAGGCTATTTATAGTAGCTAGTTAAATACAATGATAAATGGACTAAAATAGCCCCTAATGTTAATTCTGAAAATCTGCCAAGTGAGGTCCTTCTTCATATCGCGCATATAGCCTCGCTATCGCGATGTGTATTCAGATATCTCATCGGGATTGCGCTAAGTCTCTTGCGATCGCGGACTTTGACTATTTTCTTATTCGCGATAGCGCCACTTTCTTTGCTATCGCGATGTGCAAATTTCCAGAATCCTACAATCTTGCATTTTTTCTCATTTGGCCATCCTTTTGACTTGAGCCTTACTTTCTATGCCCTCTTAAAGCACTCTAAGATCTTGATGTCTATCATGAACCCTCCACAGCTTCGACCACCAATCTGATTCGCATCATTCCGTCATTCTTTAAAGGAATTCATCCTTGAATTTGTACCTTGCAAAACCATGACGCGAATAAGTACCAACTCAATAACTATCCAAGCACTACACAACAAATAGAGTGGAACAAAACCCATATACTCATGCTTAAAATGCACACTCTTATGGTATAGCCAAGCATCAAAGTCATCTATAAAGAACATTTTACCAATTCCAACATCGAAAGCTAGGCTAGAAAAGCAACAATTAGCAAATTCATTCACAAAAGAGTTTTCACATTCAAGCTCATTAACCTCATGCCAAGCCTCCATTGACAATTTATGACTCTTAACATTGGAAGCTCTAGCAAAATCTACTCTGAATGTATGCTCAAAACTAGGAATAGAGCAAGTAAAGAAATTGACAGTAAAGCTAGCATCTATTAAGTTACCATTACTATCACTATCACTAGTGCCTCCCTCCTTCTTTAAGGAGCAATCTTCACCGTTGGAGGACTTCTAAACATTAGACAAGCTTTCAACAAACATTTTGGGAGTTAGTTTGCTAACATCCACATAATTATCACTCTCAAGCAAGTCATAAGAACCATTTTGAGAAAATAATGGATTGTCAATACTAAAATCACTTTCCAACACTTCATCTTGCTCATTTTCAATAAATAATAGATTTTCAAATATTTTAAAACCTCGACACAAACCACCACCACAATCAAGAATGTTATCAAATGCTATCACATCAAGATCAAACAACTCATTGGCACATTTATCAAACAAAGGTGGAGTGTCATAACACAAGTCATTATGTTCAAGCTCATCCATTTGCACATCACTAGTGTGGAACAATTCACACACACAAAATCCATCAATTTTCTTTTCACAAGTATGCCTAACTAGTGTACGCTCACAATCACTATCATCAATGCAAGATAAAGAATTATTAATTCCACAAAAGGTAAAGCTATCAGCCATACTCAAGTCTCTATCAAACTCACTCAATGAATTACAAGAGTTAAGATTAGCTTTGTAACCTTGTAGCACATCTAAAGATTCTTCTTTACCTTGGCTTTTTAAAAGTAAGCTCACTTGTTCATTTGGAGACTTCACCTTGGTCTCCTCATTTTCTTCAAGGCATGGAACCACTTCTAAAGAAGGATTCCCCAATATAGCATCTCCAAAGGTACCTTCAAAATGCACAAGACAACTAGAGAAAGAGGAAATGTTAGAATTCTGAATAAGGAAAATCTCACCCTCACTCTGTTTTTTTCCCTCTTTCTTTTCTCTCATTTAATTTTCAAGCTCTTCTCTCTTTTCTTGTGACAATCAGTTCACTCACTTCAAGCTCTCCTTTTTCCTCTCTTGAGTTGACACTTGTCACTCCCTTACTCTAAATCTTTTCTCTCTCAAGTTCAATTGGATTAGGACATGTGCCAAGAATCCCTTTAGAAGTAGTAGTGGTACTCTTGACCTCAACTTTCAATTTTTCTCCTTGAGAACCTTCATCCAACCTTTGCCTCTCCCCTTTTGCCTTTATCTTTCTTGCTATTCTAGCATTTTAAAATAAAATTCTTTGACTTTTATTGGAAGAGTGACATTAAGAATAAACTTTTGGTCCCATAAAGTAAGAGCATGCTTTCTCAACTTCTCACTATACTTGGCATTTCTAGCAAGCTTCCATGGTTTTCCTAACAAGTGACAACCTTTTATGGGAATCACATCACATAGTACTTTATCATGAAAATTGCCAATTTTGAACTTTACCTACACTTGTTGTGTAATGACCACAAACCCATCTCCATTCAACCAAGGCCACCTATAGGGCAAGGGATGACTACAAGTTTCCAACTGTAATTCTTCAACCAAAGAAACACTTTCAATATTAGTACCACTCTTATAATCAATGATCATAGCACAAGCGCACTCTCCAACCTTACAAATTGTGTGGAAGAAGTTCTTTTTTTCGTCAAAAAATTGCTCCACACAAACTTCATCACACTCATGGTCGTCTACAAAATGATTCCGTTTAAACATAGTTCTCAAAGCATTGTTAGTCCAAGACAAATCACTTGTAGTACATGTATCACCTTTCTCACTCTAGGCTTCAAGTTGCCTTTCATATAAGAATTAGAGACATTAGACCTTTTAGCACAATTAGAAGATGTAGACTCTCTTTTTCTCGTGGAGTAATTACCACTTCTTCTCAAACCAATAGTAAGACCACTACTACTCTCTTGTTTATTTTTAGGAATACAAAGAGGGGATGTAAATGAACAATCTCTATAATAAGGTTTATCATTAATTCTATCTATGTCAATATCTATATTTTCAAGTTTATCATAAGAAGAGTAAGTAGGAACATTGTACCTTGAAGCGTCACTATCACCATCTCTAAGACTAGAAGCCTAGGAGTTTTCATCGTCACATCCATCCTCATAAGCCTCATAGTCTCCACGAGCTTCATGATCACCATAGTGACTCGCTTCATCTGGATAAGAGCCAGAGCTCCCCAAATCATCATAGTAACTCCCACCATTATCATAGGAACCATAGTCTCCACAATCATCGTAACAATACCCATCATCTCCATAGGAGTCATAACCTTCGCAATCATCCGAGGACATATTTGCAAAAATGAAAAGAAAAGGACCTCATAAATTCACTCCCTCACGTGTATCACTCAATATATGATCACTCAATTTTCTTTCCACTCGTGTATACACTCAAGGTCAATGCCTTTTGTGACCATACTCTAATGTTCTCACCACTCAAGCCTTTTTCCACTCAAGGGTTCCCTCAATCTCTTCAAGGTTCTACAACCTTAATTCTCAAGGCAAGTATCCATGCTTCGGTTTGGAGTAGAGTTTACAAGAAATGGACCAAAACACACAAACGGACTAGGAATAAATAAAACATGAAATGAAACTAAAAAGAGAAAAGCACGAATCGAATTGGCACGAAATGAATTTGGATTTGGATGAAATTTTGTTTATGATCTAGAAACTTAATGTATTTGATGATATGAAAGGGGTTTGGATGATTTGACACTGTTTAGGGGCTGTTCCGAGCAATCTGTGAAGTGACGAATTTTTTTGTTCAGTGCTATCGCATGATGTCGGGCGCTATCGCGAAGAGTAAATAATTAACCCTGCGCTGTCGCTACGCGATCGCGAAGAACAATAATTCCACAAGCCTACACGATCGCGACACTTCACGCGATCGCGCAATCCAAATTTCTAGAAATTTTATTCACTTGAATCTTCACAAATCAACTTGTTTTTGCTTGAAATTTGAGATATAAGCTCTTTATAAGTCCGTGAACAAACCCCAATTATTAATTCTTCAAAAACAACACCAAAAATGCAAAAGCCCCAAATCTTTGTTGAAGAACCCTAGATTTTGATTCTTCAAATTAACACCCCAAATATTGTTTGTTGTTCAATTCCTTCGAGAATCAGCTTCTAGAATCACCAAGCAACAATTGGTAACAAAGATTTCATCCAAAGGAACCCTAAATATATGACCCAATCTTTTGATTTTTGAATTTTTGATATTTTTGTAATTTTCAGATTTTGATAAACAAATCCTAGATAAACAAACACCAATCCGAGCTCTGATACCAGATGATATGATCCTAAATTCTAAGATAGCAAACGATCAACAACACGATAAAATAAACGACACAAACTAAAGGGATAGAAGGAATAGGAAAATAGATAGAAGAAATAAAGGAATCAATCCCAAAATTGTAAGTAAATTAGAACGCTACAATAAATTGTCTTACCGTAATCTAGACGAATACAATCAAAGAGCAATATCTGAGGGGGAAGAGACTTGAACTCAAGCAATGAATCTCTCACACAAGAGAACCCAAGAGAGATCCAAGAAGATGAAAAGGGATTAAACCCACACACACTCTCACAAGAGTATTCTCAATCATCCAAAATCTAGGTTCTAGACTAAACCCTAGGATTAGGCTATTTATAGTAGCTAGTTAAATACAATGATAAATGGACTAAAATAGCCCCTAATGTTAATTCTGAAAATCTGCCAGGAGAGGTCCTTCATCGCTATTGCGCATGTGGCCTCGCTATCGCGATATGAATTCAGATATCTCATCGGGATCGCGTTAAGTCTCTCTCGATCGCGGACTTTGACTATTTTCTTCTTTGCGATCGTGCCATTTTCTTCGCTCTCACGATGTGCGAATTTCCAGAATCCTGCAGTCTTGTATTTTTGCTCATTTGGCCATCCTTTTGACTTGAGCCTTACTTTCCATGCCCTCTTAAAGCACTCTAAGCTCTTGATGTCTATCATGAACCCTCCATAGATTCGAGCGCCAATTCGGTTAGCATCAATTTTTGTCAAACGACCGATGCTTGTTTAACCGGGAGATGAGTATTTGAATATCAATGAAAAGTGGTAAAGATGTTGTGTAAGGAATAGATTGTGTTGTACGATAGAAAAGGGGTTTGCTTTTATCGAACACCATGACTTTGAGTGCATTTGTCATCCTTTCTTACAAATTTGTCTATCATGATGCCTATGTGTCTTTCGAAGGGATACTCAACGTCTTTCATACTTTCCAACCAACTGCTGCAATATAGTCTTTGCACCAACTTTCCTTGTTGGATAATATCTTATTGCTGAGTCGCCGAACTCGATGTAGGTTACTTATGTATCATGTGTACTCTTAGATTGTTGCGTCCTATTGTAGTGGTCGTCATGAGAATTCATATCACCCCAATAAAGTCTTCGACCGAAATTTCTCTAAGAAGTTTATTCGTATGTCATTTTATATCAAAGTAACCCTTGCTCTTGTACGTGTCTCAAATAACTTCATCGTCCTGTCTTATCTTTGCTAGTGGGTAGAGATATGCTTTCCAAATGCTTAGGGAGTTCCCAGGTTTGTCATATAATGAGAGCTTCGTCATTGTGTCTTTGCCTCCCTTTTCAAGTTGAATTGGTTCGCCAGTTTTTGGTTTTTGTGCGCAAGTTTTTGCTACACTTTTGTCTTTCCAATATTATCTTCCACTGGCCCTATGACTGCTATTTTGATCATGATAGGAGCAAGTTGGAAAATGCTTTGGATCACACTCATATATTGCAGGTGGTGTACTGCGTAGACTAGAGCAACAAAAATGATACTTGGATATTGGTGTCAAAAGGTCTTGTGGTAAAGCAGGTGTGCCTTTGAGTTTGACCAATTTATCTCTTGCTCCGCTAGTATTCCGCTCCATGTGCATAGTGCATGCTTTAACAAACCCTTCTTGTTTTGACCAATCAACGACAAATGCACTTTGTCTAACTATAAGTTCTGCCTTAGTGTTGACTCAAGCCAACCTTTTGGACAGTAGGTTTCGGGTTTGGTAGTGAGTTAGAGATAGTTTAAACATGTGAAAGGTTTTAGATATCAGGATTTGGGCGTAGAGTAGGGAGATGAGATGCCTGCCTTGGTAAGAGATTGGATTTTGGAAGGGATTCGCTGAAGGTTGAAAGAGACTTAGGGCAACAGACATATTCATGCAATGCACATATATCAAATAAGAAATACATCCTTTAATGAGAAGGACCGTTTTACGCTCAATGATTTGAAAAGCGTTTTGTGCCACATGCATCATTTCATTTGCTAACAAAATGCGGAGCATCAAAGATAATATTGCATTCATTGGACTTTTGTTACAGTGGCTGATATTGAAATAGTGCAAAAGGTGGAAAAATTGCTAGGAGATTAGATCATGGCCAGGTGAACATCATTCATGCTGATCCATCCCCAGAAGATTCTTCTTTTTCTTCTTCTTCTTCTTCTTCTTCTTCTTCTTCTTCGGACTAGTCTCCCTCGGACAAGCTTGCCTCTGATGAGTCTCCTTGAAAAATGAAGTTGTCTGCATCAGTTAAGAGCTGGGAATTGTTGAATACGAAGTTCTTCATCATTTCCCAAGCCTTACTTCATTTCTCCTCTATACCTTTGTGATGTTTGGCATTTTATGCCTATATTTCCTTAATATTTCCTTACGTTTGGATACTTTATTCGCTCGTTTTATGGTTTATGAATGTGGTTTTACACTGATTTTATGTCGTGTGTATGTAGGTTGTTATGCAGTGTAATTGGAGCTTTTAGGAGCATGATTGAGCAAGAAAAGATTGGATTTTGATTGAGGATTGGATCGAGCACACGAAGGCACAACACGAAACGAGAAAAGGAGAAGCGAAACAGAAAAATGGCTGGGCGCCATAACCCACGCGCCGCGCAGGCCATAGCGCGCACTGGCTGGCGCGGTTCTCCATGCGGCGCGGGCTTGTAGCGGGCTGATTTCGACGGGTTCTGTCCAATGTCGCGCGTTCCGAGGCGCGGGGCGCCCGTTATAGCGCCCCTTGTGCGCGTTTTTATGTCCTATTTTGTCTAGGCTTGGGTCTAACTTATTACTAGGTGTTTGTAAACTCTATAAATACTCTTTTACTTAGTTTTTCATGGGAGTTCAGACCTTGGAGTAAATTGGAGAGCTCATAACATCAAGACAAGGGTTTTTCTTCCTTCCATTAATTTATTTCATCATTATTTCATTATTACATCAATTCCTTGTGTTGTTATTATGAGTATGCGTGGCTAAATCTATCGTTCTAGGGTTAGAGTATTACATGAAGGTTGATGTTTGAAGATTGATTTCCATTAATTGAATCCCATAACGGGTTGCTTATTCTTTCTTGATTTCACTTGTGTAATTGTCAGGGCCCGATTATTACGTATTATCTTTGGTTTTTAGATTGAACTCGAAAGAGGGAATTTAATTACGCAATAAGAAAGAATAGGACTAGTTTGTGAACCCGGGCATCGGGGAACCAATTTGTGAGTAGGATAGACATATACTTGCTCGCCTAGTTTAACTAATTACAGAATTCGTTAATGCGTGCACGTGATTCAACCCATAGACATATAGGGATTGGAGTAGCCTGCATAGACCGTGAAGAACTGAAAGGTTTTCACGGGTACATTTAATCTGTTAGTTAGTAACCCGGGATTTAAGAAGTGGAATCAATTGGATAACTCAACTGGATTGTTCGTAACTCTGACCCTGGATCGTCTCCTTATTACTGATAACAACCAAGTCTTGCTCCATTGTTTGAATTCACTTCTACCATTTAATTACTGTTCATTAGTTAATAAACTCATCACTATTGGAAAAGATTCCTGAATAGTTTATATAAATTGTTTGCTAGAATTCAGTCTGAATAGTCCTCGTGGGAACGATACTCGATTTATCACTTTATTACTTGTCGACCACGTATATTTGCGTGTGCGTTTGGGAGCAACAAGTTTTTGGCGCCGTTGCCGGGGACTAATTATTGACTGATTTCTTTTTGAATAGTTTATTACTTACTATTCAGGTTTAATTTTTGTTTTGAGTTTTGTGCTGTTTCAGGTATTAGGTCCTGCTCGATCTTTACCTACAGGAATGGCAGAAGACCAAGCTTTAGCTGTGCGAGATGTTGCTCTCCCCAGCCTGGAGGGAGTAGCATCGAGCATAGTTAAGCCCGCTATCACCGGGGGATTTGATATTAAGTCCGGCATGTTTCAGTTGCTGCATGTGACTGGACAATATGGTGGATTACTTCATGAGGATCCGCAGCAACACATTCAGAACTTTCTGGAGATCAGTGATACTTATACACCAGCGGGTGTTCCTACTGATTATGTTCGCTTGACGTTGTTCCCGTTTTCACTGATTGGGGCAGCAAGGAAGTGGTTATAGGCTGAAAAGTCTGGGTCTATCACTACTTGGGAGGATTTGGCTAAGAAGTTCTTTGCTAAATTTTATCCGTCTGCCAAGACAGCCCGGCTGAGGAGCGAAATTATGTCCTTCAGACAGTTAGAAGGAGAATCCTTGTATTCAGCCTGGGAGCGATTCAAAGCTCTATTGAGAGATTGTCCACACCACAACCAATCCAATGAGGTTGTTGCACACACTTTTGTTGAGGGGCTGAACCAACATACTAAGATCGTGGTTGATGCTGCTGCTGGGGGCCAAGTACTGGCCCTAAATTTTGATCAAATTTATGATTTGCTAGATAAGTTTTCGCAGAGCAATCCTGATTGGCAGGGAGATGGTAGAGCTATTACGCAGAAACCTGCAGGGGTACTTCAGTTAGATGCAGTTTCAGAGCTAAGGGCGAGGATGGATGCTATTTCCAATCAAATTAGCAAGTTAGCTCTGCAAAAGGCTCAGCAACCAGTGGCTCCAGTGAAACAACTCCAAAGCTTTTGTGAGGTTTGTGGTCAAGACCATGCTATAGAGGTTTGCTCTTCTAATCCAGAGTCCGTTTATTACGTGGGTAATCAAAACAGGCTGCAGGGTCAAAACCAGTTTGGTAATGGTTATTATCAAGGCAATACGAGAGCCCCGAATAATTACCACCCACTTCCAGCTCCACCACAGCAGGTTAGCAGTTCAGTTGAAGATATGCTAAAGCAAATAATGGCAGGCCAGCAGAGAATGATAGCTGACACTGCAGCCCATGCACAAGCCATTCAAGATCTTGCCAATGCTCACAAGAACCTAGAGCACCAGTTGGGGCAGTTGGTGGGAGAAATAAGCAATATGAAAAAAGAGCCTGAACAATGTCTTGCAGTGACTTTAATAGAAGGTGGAGAGCTGATGGCCAAGTCCGAGGAGAGAGCTGAAATAGAAAAAGTTGAAAAAGTTGAGAAGGTAAAGAAGAAAGAAGAGAGAAAGGAGGAACCTCTGCCGCCTCCACCATTCCCACAGAGACTTATACCATCGAAGGACCTGGCCCAGTATCAAAAATTTGTGAGTATGTTGAAAGAACTTCAAGTTAATATTCCTTTGACTGATGTGTTTGAATTGATGCCATCCTTTGTGAAGTTCTTAAAAGAGATTTTAGTCAAGAAGAAAAAGCCTCAAGAGATAGATACAGTTGAGTTAGTTGAGGAGTGTAGCACAATCTTGAGCAAGCTACCTCCAAAACTTCAAGATCCTAGGAGGTTTACTATTCCTTGTACCATTGGAGGGCATAATATCACTGGTGCCTTGTGTGATTTGGGGGCGAGCATAAATCTCATGCCTTTGTCTGTTTGCAAAAGGTTAGGGCTAGGAGCAATCAAGCCCTCTTCAGTTACTCTTAAGATGGTGGATGGTTCACTCGCTCACCCTGATGGTAAGTTGGAGGATGTGTTGCTAAAAGTTGGTAAGTTTACATTCTCTGCTGATTTTGTAGTCCTGGATTATGAAGAGGACCGAGAAGCTCCAATCATTTTGGGGAGACCATTCTTAGTCACCTCGAAGGCAATTATTGACATGGAGCTGGGTGAGATGACCGTTAGAGCGCATGGAGAAAAAGTTACTTTCAAGGTTTATAATGAGAAGGAGCACATAGCTAAGGTGGAAGAGTGCTCTATGATTGAATGTGCCAAACAAGAAGATGGAAGTAAACCACATGTGAAGTTGAAGATGGGTTCTCTAAAAGAAGGGAAGAAAGTAAAAGTTCAGCATAAGAAGAGAAGACATAAAGGCTGGAAGTGAGCTAAAAGTGTCATCGTGCCACGACGTTAACTAAGGCGCTTCTCGGGAGGCAACCTGAGTTTGTACTTGTATTATTTTATTTATAGTGTCACGTAGTTGTTGTTTTTCCTTGGATTGCAGGTTCATGTAATGTCGAGGCTAAGTGTGGGGTGTCCTCACCCTTGCCTAATGTTGATGATCTGTTGGGGGAAGTCTGAGTACCTCATACTATATGGAAGCTTGGAGGATGCTAGCACCAAGGACTAGAATCTTCAGGGAAGTTTTCCTTACCTTGCGCTTGCTTATTTTTAGCACTGAGGACAGTGCTTAGTTTAAGTGTGGGGTGGGAAACTACCCTTTATTTATTTTTGAGGTTAGGGATGCATGTACCATAGGATTTTTCTTTTGTCACTTGACTTTATTTTTATCTGTTTCTTGCATTAATATATGAAAAAAAAAATTAGAAAACCAATGAAAAATTCCAAAAAGATTTTATTTTTAGTCTTTATTAGTGGTACATGTCATCCACCCCGTGGTTTTTCTTATGGCCTCGGTTCTAATTGTGATGCATGCCTAGAGAAAAAAAATTGGAACGACCCTCTTGAGATGCTTGAGTCCGCTTGCTTGACTTGATTGTGAACCTTTGTGCATTAGTGCTTAAATTTCCACAAGTTGTACTCTAGATGCTTGGTTGAGAGTTGTTGATGGAACCTTTTTGTGTGGACCATGTGCTATGTGTGTGTGAGGCATATTCTTGATTACTCCATGTTGCATGTTAATGTCTAGAACTTGCCCCGTGTGTGTGCAAAGCAAAATCCTAGGTTTGCTCTAGTTGGGAAATGATACAAGGCGTTCTTTTGATTTGCCTACCCTTACATATATACCTTGGAAAAAAAAATTTTGTTGTGATTTCTTTGACCCTTTTTGTTGGCACCCACACCTCGAGCCTACCCAGTTGTTCTAAATTGTCTCTTTTGGCCCTCTACTCCTTAAGCACTTTAATTGATATTGTGTTGCTATGTCGGAGTTGTGGTTGGATTTTGGGAGGTTTTTGAGTGGAACTAATGAAGGGGAATACTTGAATGAATGGTGAAGTAGTGAAAAACATCGGCAAGGTTGGATGAAATAGAAAAAGAAGAAAAAAAATAGCAAAGTTGAAAAGAAAAAAAATTGTGGAAAGAGAAATAAAAAAGAGAAAAAGATATTCATTCCTTGCTAGTGTGTGCTTAAAAGAAAATTTGCTACTTGTTGAGAAGGAGTATGTGTAGAAGTTGTTGATTTGGGTGGCTTGATGAGATTGATGATTAATTTAAATTGTGATGTATTAAAGTGCTTAGGGAGGTAGTCACTATTACCATATGTATCCTACCCGCCCCTTAGCCTACATTCCGACCTTTTTAAAGTCCTAGTTAATTCCGATTAGAGTGAGCTTACATTAGTGGAGTCCTACACTACGGGCAAGCCTATGGTACATCGTGTGTGACATGTGAGCTTTTCATGAGAGTGAGTGAATTCGTTTGTTATTGTCCCCGTTCTATTCTTGATATTCATTGTTGTGTGTGATAGTTGGGGACACTCTTTTGCTTCATATTGGTGAGGGCACATGGTTTGCATGAAATAGGTGAAGTTGGTGGCTTCTTGGTTGAGTAGATAGGTGTGATTTTGTGGGAGCATGGTTGCATTAAGTTGAGTTTGTGCATTTGAGCTATTTTGGGGTGGTTGTTCTCATATTTTTGGTTTTGGTAAATTGTTGGCATGTTTGTGGATCCATAGTAGTCATGTGCGCATTTGTTCAATGATCGGTATCAACCATAGTCATAGGCAGACCTGTTTTACCTAGGTTGGGAAGTTATTTGTGATTGCTCGAGGACGAGCAAAGGTTCAAGTGTGGGGTGGTGATGTTTGGCATTTTATGCCTATATTTCCTTAATATTTCCTTACGTTTGGATACTTTATTCGCTCGTTTTATGGTTTATGAATGTGGTTTTACACTGATTTTATGTCGTGTGTATGTAGGTTTTTATGCAGTGTAATTGGAGCTTTTAGGAGCATGATTGAGCAAGAAAAGATTGGATTTTGATTGAGGATTGGATCGAGCACACGAAGGCACAACACGAAACGAGAAAAGGAGAAGCGAAACAGAAAAATGGTTGGGCGCCATAACCCACGCGCCGCGCAGGCCATAGCGCGCACTGGCTGGCGCGGTTCTCCATGCGGCGCGGGCTTGTAGCGGGCTAATTTCGACGGGTTCTGTCCAATGTCGCGCGTTCCGAGGCGCGGGGCGCCCGTTATAGCGCCCCTTGTGCGCGTTTTTATGTCCTATTTCGTCTAGGCTTGGGTCTAACTTATTACTAGGTGTTTGTAAACTCTATAAATACTCTTTTACTTAGTTTTTCATGGGAGTTCAGACCTTGGAGTAAATTGGAGAGCTCATAACATCAAGACAAGGGTTTTTCTTCCTTCCATTAATTTATTTCATCATTATTTCATTATTACATCAATTCCTTGTGTTGTTATTATGAGTATGCGTGGCTAAATCTATCGTTCTAGGGTTAGAGTATTACATGAAGGTTGATGTTTGAAGATGGATTTCCATTAATTGAATCCCATAACGGGTTGCTTATTCTTTCTTGATTTCACTTGTGTAATTGTCAGGGCCCGATTATTACGTATTATCTTTGGTTTTTAGATTGAACTCGAAAGAGGGAATTTAATTACGCAATAAGAAAGAATAGGACTAGTTTGTGAACCCGGGCATCGGGGAACCAATTTGTGAGTAGGATAGACATATACTTGCTCGCCTAGTTTAACTAATTACAGAATTCGTTAATGCGTGCACGTGATTCAACCCATAGACATATAGGGATTGGAGTAGCCTGCATAGACCGTGAAGAACTGAAAGGTTTTCAAGGGTACATTTAATCTGTTAGTTAGTAACCCGAGATTTAAGAAGTGGAATCAATTGGATAACTCAACTGGATTGTTCGTAACTCTGACCCTGGATCGTCTCCTTATTACTGATAACAACCAAGTCTTGCTCCATTGTTTGAATTCACTTCTACCATTTAATTACTGTTCTTTAGTTAATAAACTCATCACTATTGGAAAAGATCCCTGAATAGTTTATATAAATTGTTTGCTAGAATTCAGTCTGAATAGTCCTCGTGGGAACGATACTCGATTTATCACTTTATTACTTGTCGACCACGTATACAATGTTCATTCCTTCGCTAGCCCATACACCGATAGACTCTATGCATTTTTTCAGGAATTCTTACTTACTGCACCATTTGCCTTTTTCTTTGTTCTTTGCTTCGACCAAACTTTGCTTCTTTTCTATTTTCCCTCGTGCCCTTGCCAGTTGTTTGCATAGCTTCTTGCAATCGGTTTCTAACTCATCAGCATTTCTGTTCATTTTTTTTGTTACTCTTGGTTGAACTGCCCTTGCTATGTCTTGCCTAAGCCAGTCTAGATTCTTCATCATAGCCTGCGTCAAACTTATCTCATCCAATAGTCTCGAATCCCATTCGTTGCTTTTCTTTCCAAAGTTCTAATATCTTGTCTTTGAATGGTATTACTCCTCCGAGAATATTTGCTTTGAAACTTCTGATGTCTGCAATTTGGGGTACAATCTGCTTCCTCCCTGCTTGTCTAAGTGCCCTTAAAAGAGTGCATGGTTAAACTCCTCTAAAGCCCACTAAAATGAGAAATGGGTCTCTTTTCGACCATGTGATCACTGTAGCTCTAGGAAAGTAATCAAACATCCATTATATATTTTCGGATGTCAACTGACAGAGTATGTGGTGCCAACCTTAGGCGGTTGTTGGCTAGTCCCACTGTTCAAGAGCACTGTTCATGTGAACGGTATGAGTCATGACGTAATTCTCTCTTGGTGGGGAATGGAAGGCTTTGTCTGTGTTGTTCATCTTTTGCAAATGTTCCATTAACCAAATTTGTAGAAGCAAATTGCAACCCTTGAAAAAGCTAGTACCCTTCTTGAATCCTTCTAAAGCATGGTACATTTCTGCAACAATCATAGGTACCAAAGTATATTTCTTGTCAAAGTCTTTGAGTAGAGTATCAGTAATTTGTACCATGCAAACATCCACTCGTCCTTTATTTTTGGAAACACGATTGACCCTAAAAAGCTGGTGACAAAAGAAAGTACCCTCCACTCTTGCCAATCCACCTGGTTATTGCTTAAATAGTCTTCGAATTCTTGAAATGCTTCTCCGTACCCGAATTTGATGTAGAGGGAAGTCAAGGATATTCCTAATTGTCTCACATTGTCCGTGCACAAATCGGGCTTAAGCCCTACCATTTCGAAGAATTCCTCAGGTGTAATGTTCTTAGGCATCAAGATTTTCTCACTTTTAAATGTTAATTAAGTTAACCCGCCTAATTCTTCCAGCAAGGGTGTCAACTCTACACTTCCGAAGTGAAAAACTGCTCAGTCTACATCCCACTGGTGTACTTCTGCTTCTATCATCGCTTTCACTACAGTGTGCTTCATTAGTGAAATCATATTCCCTAACACCATTTTGACTCGGTCTTTTTGAATTATGCTTAGGTTTCCCCACCAATCTCTGAGCTACTGAGGGATTTCGGCAACCATATCAAATGTTCTATTGGCCATGATCTTTTGGAAAAGGTAAAGGACGATAGGAAAAGGGAGAAGAAAAATGCCTAAGATTCGCTTTATTGCGAGCAAAATGATCAACGTGTGGTACAAGGTTTTGAAAACAATAAAACAGAGAATATGAAGAGATGTGTTGTTGTGGGTCTAGAATCCTTTAGACACTTTAGACGGAAGTTTCTAATGGTCTTTTGATATGCCAAGGATGTCAAGTCTTTATATAATGCTTAAAGGATAAATATGCGTTATGTGTCATCCCATCTATCAAGCGGTCGTTTCTGCTTCAAATTAGGCTTTTAATGCCTCTTCGGGTACCATTTAAGCCTTTGAATAACATTGAATATAGAATGATTCCAATCCTTTGGGAATAAACAGTTTCTAATTCAATTTGGGCTTTTAATGCCTTTTAGGTTACCTTCGTGCCTTTGAATGACATTGAATACATAATAATTCCAACTGTTTATGAATAAACTATCATTTATGATTCAATTTGGGCCTTTAATGCCTCTTAGGTTACCTTCGTGCCTTTGAATGGCATTGAATACAAAATAATTCCGACTGTTTAGGAATAAACAATCAATTTTTATCGAATTTGGGGTTTTAATGCCTCTTAGGTAACCTTTGTGCCTTTGAATGATACTGAATGCAGAACAATGCCAATAAACGGTCCACATTTTCACGTCCCCTAAGTATATACAAATAGATCGTGTTCAACACTCTTTAGGGGTCAAATATCTGTTCGAATTTTTTGAGCACGTTGGCCTATCAGAGTTTAGAACAAGTCGACTAATGATATGTCATGATGCATGATTTCTTGTGTTGCTACTAAGGAATTGAGATAGCTAGACCAGGTATTATTATCCTCCCAAGTGGACGACTCGGGAGCGGGAACATTACGGACCAAATAGATTCCAAGTTGTTCCCCCTAAGGGAATTTTTGTGAGGAAAGAGGTGGCCGTAACCACCATATTTTTCTACGCACGATTTCGCAATTGCCAGGAGTGGCGGGAGGTGTGAGCGGTAAGCACAAGTTTAAAAATGCATAAGTTCTGAAAGAAAATACACATGTTTTCTAAAAAAATGTGTACGTTTTGAAAAATGGATGCACATGATAAAATAATTCATAAAATAATTTTAACAAAGAGAATGAACAAAAAGAAAAACGAAAGAAACAGGTTTGCCCTGGGTGTAAAATAATTATGCAAGATAATATAAATGTAAATAAAGTTATAAATGAAACCGTGCAATAGAGGATTTAACAAACTCGTGGGGGATTTGAAGAATTATTGAACAAGTGACGTAATTCATTTCCATATCGAAGAGTGGGTTTTTCTAGATAAGATTTCTCCCAAGCAGACATTCTTGGAAGTTGAAAGCACGCAAACCGCTAACAACCTCGCTAGTTGTCTAAATTTTGTGAACTTTTCCTAAAGGGTTCTTTGAAGGTGGAATGACCGCGAGGTACGCGTAATCGTTCTTTGTGTGTGCAAGTGTAAAAATTCCATGAGTGGAGGAAGTATAAAAAAATGATAGTTACGGATAATAAATTAAAAGAAAATGCCAATAAAAATCTAAGCTTCAAACCTGCAAAAGGAAAAAGAAAGAAATATTAGTCTTTGAGCAATAACAAGAAAAAAATAAATGTAAAGAATCCCAATTAAAAGTCCGTTATGGTTAGAACCTTGAAAATTCCCAGTGGAGTCGCCATTCTGTCGACACCTATTTTTCACCGAACCGGTTAAAGGTCGAAATAGGGCTCGACTTATTGGAACTCAGGGTAAAGACTTGGAGTCGCCACCTAACATATTTTTTAACTAGGCATATTAGGGCACCTACTTTGTTTCTAGCCAATTTTATAATTAACTCCGAAACTTAGTCTACATACCAGAAATTCTAGGTAAGGGTTCAAGTTAACTCGAAAGGAAGGTGTTAGGTACCTCTCAGGCTCCACCAAATGTGGTTACCGGTCGGAATAAATAATTGGGATTCAAAATAATTAAAAGTAACTAAGCAAGTAAACTAACTAAAACTAGACAAATAATTAAATGACTACTATAATATGCATATAACAATTAAGATTTATAAAAGGTTAAATTTCACTAATTGGCTTCTTCCTTCGAGAATTCAATCAAATGCACCTCGCAAAATAAATCAAATTAGTTAGTATATCAAAACAAATTAATAATGAGAAAATGAAAACTAAAAGAAAATAATGTAATTTGGAAGGTATTTTCTGGAGCGTCGTCTTTCAAAAATATTCATCCAAAGGTACCTCACAAAAATATAAAAATAAATTAGTATTATAACTAATAATAATAATAATAGTAGTAGTAGTAATAATAATAGTAATAGTAATAACAATAATAAGAGTAATAATATAAAATAATCTTAATAAAAGTAATAATACTAAAAAAATATAAAAATAAATTTTGTAAAAGTTTAGGCTTACATCAGTGTATTGCAATCAAGTATAGACTAGGGATGTTGATACGACTGCAAACACGGAGCCCGGGCCGGTTTGCCATGTCAAGTACCTCCAATCCCGTCGCTCTACTATCACTTACTTTGCAAAGTATTAAATATCGTCATCGCCTATTTGTTTTTCGGAGGGACAAAATCGTAAGGGACTGTTGTATCGGGACGGGAATGTTTTGACTTCCAAACATCATTGGCCTTGTAGTATCTGTTCAAATCAGTTCGTAGGCCTCAATATAGATATATTTTTTTTCATTGGCCTTAAACAGATGTAGTCTGTATTGCATAGCATCTGTCAAAAATCAACTGAGCGTACTGTTTGTTGCAGTATCAGTTCATAAGCCTCAAAATTAGTATTTTCATAGGCTTCAAGTCAGCAGAGCCCAACCAAAGGTGTTCCAACAGTAGTGTAATTAGCAACGCCTGCAAAACCTGTATCCATATTTGTTGCACATCTGTACCAATTTGTCAAAGAAGCATAGCGGACCAACGAAGAGAACCCTGCCAAATCGAACAAAGTTGGCTAATAAGAGAGAGAGTCCCATCAATTCAAGGCTGGACCTTGAAACTGGAAAGCAGGATAATCAACACTATACCGATCGATATAATCAAGAGCCTGAAGGATATACAAATACCCTGATATTATTTTTAAAAAAAAAAATTCACGGGGTTTATCTGATGCATTGCTTAAGAATATCGGAAGGTTCAACTGCGTAAAATAATGCAACCTCTTTGGGCGCTCGGACCGAACTGTTACCTCGGTTGGCTAACCAGCCGGAACAATCAGAGGTACAATACATGCTGCATTGGGAACAATATATTGGAACAACATCAACGATTGCAACGGAGCTCCCTAAGACCAAACATCTGCATCTGCGGCAACCTGATATGCTGCCTAGCGAATAATAGGTTATGGTGGTATCTGTCGCCAAGATTCTCGTAAAAGTATCGTAGAGAGCCAAGGGAACCACCAGGCCCTGCTCCCTTGCCCATCGCGAGCTCGTACGGCTGGGACCTCCGTAACTAGTTCGTCAGCACGATCAAAACTCTCGGAGCATCGTCAGTGCTAGCCCCAGACTAGACTGTTTCGTCTTGAACTCATACCGTTTGCTGATTTGTCGCATGAGGGTTTACAATTACCACAAAGGAATTAACGAATTAACGAAAATACTTTTGAATCCTAGACCGACGCACGATCAGAAATGAAGGAAGTGAAACTTCCTAAATGCCATCATAGCCCCTCGTAGATAAGTACGGACGTCTACGTACCCATCAGCGAGACTCTACTAGACACTGTCTTAGTCTGGATAGACTCTAAACCGAGCTCTGATACCAACTGACACGACCCGAAATCCGGTTAGGCCGTGCGGGCACCCGACATCCTTCCCTAGACCCGTCGGGCGAACCCTTACCAATTAAATTAGGCAAATAAATATAATTCAATTCATTAATAAGAACAAGGCTTAAAAAAAACCACTGACATACTGATACCTCTAAGCTGTACAAAAGAAATTACAGCTGACTACCCAACATACTAGGTTTAGGGTTATCCAGACCAGACATCTAAGAGTACAAAATAAGACAGATACCTCCTGGAGGGAGCAAAATGCAACTGAAATAGTGAACAATAAACTGGTGGCCATCCGGAATAAAAGCTGGCTCACCCTGACAGCTAAAGTCGTCTTCGCTCCTTCACAATGTGGCAAACTCAATCCTGGAGCGAACCTGCCGAAACGAAATAGATAGACAAGAAACAAACAACAAACAAGGGTGAGTCAAAAGGACTTAATAAGTGGGGCAGACTAGCCACCTCAAAGAATAGGATAGCTAGCCAGGGAGAAAAGAAATAGATAGACCAAATTTATTTTATTTAAATTATAAAAAGGTAGAGCCAGATAACAACCGAAAACACGTAAGAAACTTATAAACTCAACCAAGGATGCGTGCCAGAAACATAACAACAAATAAGAAATGCACATATAAGCAGGACAATAGTTATGTACCACAAGTTTACACAATGTTATGAAATAAAATGAAATGAGATGAAATATGATGCGAAGGGTCACATGTGCCCGTAATCCCATCCCGAAGCGGAATACTCCTGCATTCGAGGGGAATCCAATCTGATAACCAACTGGAGCGGAGTACTCCTGCTCCTGGGGCGGAATACTCCTGCACCCGATATAATATAAACCAGAGGCGGAATACTCCTGCACTCTCCTGGGGCGGAATACTCCTGCACCCGATATAATGTAAAGCTGGGGTGGAATACTCCTGCACTCAATATCTGACATAAGAGCGGAATACTCCTGCTCTTGGGGCGGAATCCTCCTGCCCTCAATGTGATACAATGGAGCGGAATACTCCTGCTCCTGGGGCGGAATACTCCTGCCCTCAATATGATACAATGGAGCGGAATACTCCTGCTCCTGGGGCGGAATACTCCTGCCCTCAATATGATATGCAATGTAATGCATATGAATGCAATGTGATGCAATAACCCTTCACCGGCGCGGGACTCTCATCGACAACCGGGAAGTAGATGCCAACTCGCAGCCAGGGTACAATGCTCAAATCGTCAATGCAATACCCACAATAGGACATAACATATAATATACAATATAAATCCAAAGTTAAGGCGTAATGAGTACGCCTATCGGCAGCTACACACGTAAGGAATACGTGGTAGAAAATCCACGAGGCCAGGTGCCTCCAAAGAAATGGATATAAACACTTACCTCTTCCAAAAGTTAGCATTGCTAATCAATAACCACTTTTATCCTTTGGTTCTATGGCCAAACGATCCCACTGTGTTCAATAAGCAGAAAAATATATCACATTAGGCTAAAGGCTTCATTCCTCACATCTTAGGGCAATCCAGGTAGGAACCTGATTTCCTATTCGCATACGCAATACGCAGGCCAGGCCTATATACAGGGTTCAAAGCCATATAACCAAACCCCAAATAATTATATCTATATGTTGTCCATAACTCACTGAGTACGAATATATAATCAATTTCATTATCGGGGTCCATTTGACCCTTTAAACTATTAATTAAACTTATTAAGACGATGTCTAATATCTCAATTTCTACCGTCAAAATATATTTAAATACACGTAATAAACTCAAATACTATATTAGGATCATTACCTGAATGTTTTAGGGTAAAAATTCTACTCTTCTCCGACCCCTTTTCTTATTTTCTGGCATTTTTCCTTCTCCGTGTTTCTCTGTAGCTTTCCGCTTTTTGTTTCTCTGCTTCGTTCCTTTTTGCTTTGAAAACATATATGTACTTAGCTTTATCTCAGCTAAGCCGACATAAGCTCATTTCCATTTCGTTTTTCCTTCCTTTGTCTTTTAGTGTTTTATGATTTCTCTTTTTTTTTTTTTTTTTTTTTTCTTTAGAATTCGCTGCTACGGTTAAAATTAAAAAGGTGCCCTACAATATTAGAAATAATTCCAACTTTTGCATACGAGTTATACAAAATATATGTAACATACTCGCGAAGACGGATCTCAAATTGGACTCCCGAAACTCAAAATGCGAATTTAAATGAAAAAGGTCAAATTATTTAACTTTCGGCATTTTAGCGGAAACTTGCCGAACAACATCGAAAATCACTTTCGAAAGTTCACCAAAGTCAAAAATAATCATACGAACCCAACGGCGCTTTCGAATTTCGAATCGGAGCTCATTCGGAAAAACCGAGCTCGAAAATCTCTTTTTAATATTTATTGCCAAGAAAAACTGAAACCTTCTTCCGATGCCTACCAAACGAGGTCTGATTTAGCTGAAATTTTACAGACAGGTCCTAATGGACATTACAAATATTTTAAAATTATCGGCACGTCAATCGGAGTCCTAACTTCCGAAACGACTGACCGAGGTCGTTTCAGATTCATCTTTACAGCTATCAAAAATCTTTCCAGCTTCCATTTTTAGTCGAAAAGATGTTATCATTGTCGTGAGTCTGGTTATCTTTTGAGGAGTTTTCCGTTACTCCGGCAAGTAGGCAGTCGTCCTGTCTCCTGTCACCAGGCACCTGATTAGTCGCAGGAAATTTCATTTAGAACTCAATCAGCAAAAGAAATGCCATCATCCAGTAGAGGTTGAGAGTGTGGTGGCAGTATTTCTTCTAGAAGTAATTATCACAGTAGCGGCTCGGCTCAGCTGCATAGGCAGTTCTAAGAACTACCAGTCTGGCAGGATGTTGAGGTATCTGATGTAGTAGACCCAAGTATTTCTTCCTCACTACTATGTGTGTAAGCTTTGATTATTTCGATTGATTTGGAAATGTTTGTCTTGTCATATTTCCATGGTTTCCTTAGATGTCATTTCTATTAAGAATCAGTTGCGGTAGAGGGGTGAGCTTCTGATATGATTTATTACTGGCATTTGTGAGACCCTACTAGTTTGTTTGGTTTATATGTGAGAGATTTGGGAGTGAGGGTTAGTATATTCTGCTTGGCGTCTTGTTGTCCCACCTTCTATTATTATGTCAAATTAGTTTACCCCTCTTCTCAGAATTCCGTATTGGTTGGATGATTGGATTCTGGTTCATCACCATCAGAGAGTGTCATTGTTTCTTCCGGTGTAAAGTGGTTAGTAAGTAATATTCAACCTACGTATTTCCTCTTGGTTCAAAACGCTAGTAAAGTCGTGTTATCCTATGAGCTTATCTGAGTTATAAAAGGGTTTCCTAGTAAATTTTCAGAGTTTCCTTCTTATTGGAAGGTTAAATTGGCATGAATGTTGTTCCGTGAAGCTCATTTAATGTCTATTCTTTCATGCGATTCTTTGGCTAACATGACTCGAAAGTAGTCTAGCTCTGGTAGCCAAGCAAATAAGAAGATGAGCTTCCTAAAGCTCTAATTATTTCTATCCTCAGTCCGTTGCCATCTCTTCTTTATTCGACACTGGTGAACTTAGGCGGTCGGTTACTTATTGTGATGTTCCCAGCATTGAGCCAGAGTGCGTGCCAAGGTAGCCGAGTAAGCACATTATTCTTTTTCAAGGCTACTAAGAGTAATGAGAGGCGTCATTTGACCTTTGATTTGATCCATCAGGCGGTGGTGCTTATAGAAAATGTATGGAGTTGTGATTTGAGAGTTGCATTTGTTTGGCAACTCGAAAGGGTAGTTGGTAGCTTAGCTCTGCCTACGTTCAGCTTTTAGCTAAGTCTTCTTTAGTCCAATAGACTATGAGGGGATGGGTATTCCTATTCAAATAGCTGCATGAGTTTGTGCTTTAAGTAGAGGTGTCTTCTTCCAAATACTGAATGGTAATACTAAATCTATAAGGCGTTGATGCCACTTTTGTCCCGACCCAACCTAGGGCCACGACAGAAACCTACAATGAGTGTCGATCATTGCTAAACCCACTAATAATCTATTTATACTAGAGATAAGCTGGCAACCTGATCATATATATGTACCTATCTGCTGAACGCACAAAGTCTGGAAAGATGACACGACTTTAACTAACTGGCAATTAGAACACTGAGCCACAAATTCTGCTGTGTCACACTTCATCTTGTCCCACCAATGAATCTGCTTAAGATCATGGTACATCATAGTCGAACCTGGATGAACAATGTATTTGGAATAATGTGCCTCTATCATAATCTGTCCACGTAAATCTGCAACATCAGAAACAAAAAGTCTATCTTTATACATTAAAACACCGTTAGTAGTAACCATGTATGGTGACTCCGGTTTTCTTCTGGATATCTGTCTGTATTTAACTAGAACTAGATCCTCATACTGACGCTGTTTTACTTCATGAAAATTTAGAGTTAAAGGTCTAGTGTAGTTTGTCGTCCATCCATCATTGGCATATCTCATTCATACCTCAACTCTTTGAGAAGTTACTTTAGCATTATAAGTGCACATGCAATCAACTCTGTTGCTGGTATTCTGCCTCAGCCCATGGTCCAACTACATGTCTCATTTATTTTCACTTTTTTAAGTCATAATATTTCCAATTCAAAGACAATACCCTGAAGTAGATGTTCAGTCAGAAGATCATTCCTGGTCTGCATCATACTATCCATTAGTATCTGCATGATCTGTATCCTTATATGATAGACCCTGTTCAGATGAACCTTTGATATATATTAGGATATGAGTAACTACATTCCCACAAGGAGCTTGCGAAACAACACTAATATCAACTGAGATGTTGCATAGTGTGTTCGTAAAAATAATATAGCTTGCATCAAATCTTCTATAGTGTGTAATGACAAGGTACTTCAAAAGCTTCCCCTATTGCATCAAGCGTGAGCTAATTCTTAGTTGCATCGACCTGTTCTATATCGAAAGGTATATCGAAGAGGTGATTATCAGCTGAATCATGTTAATCCATCCAGAGTTCCGTGTATCTTTGTTTCGAATAAGTAAATCTCTGCTCTCGTGATCGAGGAAGGGCCAGTCTAGTCAAAATTAGCTGGGCAATGGTGTTATCATATTATCCAGATATGTTTTATTCCAAGAGTTCGGTGTTCGTGTTATAATTTTTATTCTGTAATCATGAGAAAAATTTCGTGGGATAGTTTATGAAGGTCGTGCAAGTTCTTATATTATCTGTGCGGAATTTTCTTTAAACTTAGGCTCGTTCGAGGACGAACGAGAGTTTAAGTGGAGGAGAATGAAACGACCTCGGTTAGTCGTTTCGGAAGTTAGGAGTTCGATTGACGTGCGGATAAAATTTAAAAATTTTGTAATGTCCATTAGGACCTGTCTGTAAAACTTGAGCTAAATCAGACCTCGTTTGGTAGGCATCGTACGAAGGTTTCGGTTTTTATTGTCGATAAATATTAAAAAGAGATTTTCGAGCTCGGTTTTGGCGAATGAGCTCCGATTCGAAATCCGAAAGCGCCGTTAGGTTCGTATGATTATTTATGACTTTGATAATTTTTTGATAGTGAATTTCGATGTTGTTCGGCTAGTTTCCGCTAAAATGCCGAAAGTTAAATAATTTGACCTTGTTGCATTTAATTTGCATATTGAGTTTCGGGAGTCCGATTTGAGATCCGGCTTAGCGAGTATGTTACATATATTTTGTATAACTTGTATGCAAAAGTTGTAATTATTTTGAATATCGTAGGGTACCGTTTTAATTTTAATTAAGAAAAGAAATTATAAAAGAAAACAAAAGGAAAAGAACACAAAAGTTAGGCGGTGGCTAAAGGGAATTATCCTTAGCCTATGTATGTACGTAAGTAAACAGAAACATCAAAATGGAAATGGAAGCAGAAACATAAAAACATAGAAGCGAAACAGGAAAATGCCAGAAAATAAGAAAAGAGCCGGAGAGAGATAGAATTTTCACCCCGAAACATTCAGGTATTGATGTTAATTCATTATTTGAGTTTATTACGTGTGTTTAAATATATTTTAACGCTAAAAATTGGGATATTAGACATCGTTTGAATAAGTTCAATTAATAGTTTAAAGGGTCAAACGGACCTCGATAATGGAATTGATTATATATTCGTACTCAGTGAGTTATGGGAAACATATAAATATAATTTATTTGGGGTTTGATTATGTGACCTTAAACCCTGTACATAGTCCTGGCCTGCGTATTGCGTATGTGAATAGGGTATCAGGTTCCTAATCGGATTGCCCTAAGATGTGAGGAATGAAGCCTTTAGCCTAAATTGATATATTTTTCTGCTTATTGAATAGAGTGGGATCGTTTGGCAAGGAAACCAAAGGATAAAGCGGTTGTTGATTAGCCGTACTAACTTTTGGAAGAGGTAAGTGTTTATATCCGTTTCTTTGGAGGCACCTGGCCTCGTGGATTTTCTACCACGTATTCCTTACATGTGTAGCTGCCGATAGGCGTATTCATTAGGCCTTAGCTTTGAATTTACATTGTATATTATATGTTATGTCCTGTTGTTGGTATTCCATTGAGGATCTGAGCATTTTACTCTGGCTGTGAGTTGGCATCTACTTCCCGGCTGTCGATGAGAGTCCCGCGCCGGTGAAGAGTTATTATTGCATCGCATTGCATTCATATGCATTATATGTCATTCATATGCATTAGATTGCATATCATATTGGATGCAGGAGTATTCCGCCCCAAGAGAGTGCAGTAGTATTCCGCCTCTGATTCATATTATATTGGGTGCAGGAGTATTCCACCCCAGGAGCATGAGTATTCCGCTCTTATGCCAGATACTGACTGCAGGAGTATTCCGCCTCAGCTTTACATTATATCAGGTGCAGGAGTATTCCGCTCCGGGAGAGTGCGGGAGTATTCCGTCTCTGGTTTATATTATATCGGGTGCATGAGTATTCCGTCTCAGGTTTATATTATATCGGGTGCAGGAGTATTCCGCCCCAGGAGAAGGAGTATTCCGCTCCAGTTGGTTATATGATTGGATTCCCTCGAACGCAGGAGTATTCCGCTTCGGGATGGGATGACGGGCACATGTGACCCTTTGCATTTCATTTCATTTCATTTCATTTCGTTTCATCTCATTTCATACCATTATGTAGACTTACGGTACATGACTACTGTCCTACTTATATGTTCATTGCTTATTTGTTGATATGTTTATGTCTCGTATCCCTAGTTGAGTTAATGGTTTCATAAGTATTTTCGGTTGTTATCTGGCTCTGCCTTTTTATAATTTAAATAAGAGAAATTTGGTTTATCTGTTTCTTCTTTCTGGCTAGCTATCATATTCTTTGAGGTGGCTAGTGTTCCCCACTTATTGAGTCCTTTTGACTCACCCTTATTTGTTGTTTGTTTCTTGTGTATCTATTTCGTTTCGGCAGGTTTCCAGGATTGAGTTCGCCACATTATGAAGGAGCGAAGACGACTTCAGCTGTCACGGTGAGCCAGCTTTTATTCCAGATGGCCACCAGTTTATTATTTATTATTTCAGTTGAATTTCTCTCCCTTCAAGAAGTATCTGTTTTATTTTGTACTCTTAGATGTCTATTCTGGATAGCCCTAAACCTAGTGTGTTGGGTAGTCAGCTGTAATTTCTTTTGTACAGCTTAGAGGTATCAGTATGTCTGTATTTTTTTTAAGTCTTGTCCTTATTTGTGAATTGTTATATTTATTTTCCTGATTTAATTGGTAAAGGTTCGCCCGACGGGTCTAGGGGAGGATGTCGGGTGCCCGCACGGCCTAACTGGATTCCGGGTCATGTCATAACGAACAAGCCGTAGGATCATAATATAGAATTAGTTCTTCCTAAATACAACATTATTCATAACAATTGTAAAAAAATGAAAATGGAAGGCTAAAAAGAAAAACTTCTCGAAATCTGCATGGCTGAAGATCCTTCGTTTGGATTGTAGCTTCAAGCCACTAAGCAGTTCGAGGTTCTCCCGGCATCAAGGGATATGTCAGCCTGAGCAACTTTCGGCGCACGACCTCTGAAGTGACCAAGACTAGGGTACCTTGATCAAATCAAGGGTCCTCGGAAGCGTCTGAGCAAGGACACAGCCTTCACGGGAAGGAAGGCTTGATCTGGGAACCTACCACAAGGGAGCCTCTTCCCTTAGGTATCCCACAGCAAGCGACCGATGAGATGTTGCAGCAGCAATACATCCGACCAGCTGAACTAAGAGACAACCCTAAAACATGAGCAGAGTTAGAGCATGGTGACTCGTTAATCCACCCATAGCTCGGAACTGTGTCCTTTTGCCTGCCATGGAACAGATTCAGACAAGTAGGCTTCAACCCTACCTCGTCAAAGAGGTTACCTGAGCACCAGAAAAATCATCGCAGATAAGCCTCATAACAGCTGAAAGGGCCAAGCGTTCTGACCCCGCATGACAAGTGGAATATCACAGCAACTGCTGTGTTAGAAGAAGAGCACACCATAATCAGTTCACATCCCACAAAGAAGACATTCAGAAGAACATCATTAGAATCTCGATCAAACTTCATGACTCGGGGGACTCCCTTCATCTAATCACGGATAGAGAAAGGGAAGATGAAATCCACATGTTTTTTCTTGGAATATCAAATTAGGGTCAGAGAAAAATATTTTTGAAGATATAAGAACCATACTTTCATGAAGAACTTTAAAGAAGATAAAGTATTTTTCTAAAAAGAGGACCCTTATTTATAGGCTGATAGGATAAGAATGGATCACGAAATGGTTCAGCGTATATGGCTTGAGATATGAAATGATTGGGCACTACGAAATGTATTCTTGAAAAGGTGCATGGAATCAACATAAACCAATGTGATGAAGACACGTAAGATTTCTCGAATAAATCAGCATCATTCTTGGTCAAAGAGACTGCAGGTTTCAACCAGTCGGTGAGATATCTTTCACACCGCTTTCACTTCCTGACTGCTTGTATCAGCACTCAGCAAGTGGGGGGACTGACTGTGTGGGAAAAAATATGCCACCTATTATTACGGGGATACAAGTCCAGCTAGCAAGACTAGACTTATCCTACAAGTCACCGGGCACATTGGATATATGCTTGTTCTACAAGTTATGACCATATAGGCAGTACGGGCGTAGAACGCAAGGCATACATCCTGTCGCCTTAGAGTTACAGTCTCCTAGTTAGAGTTTCGTATATATCACCGCCTTGAGTTTATAGGCACATGAGACTTATTAGTCTTTGTATTTTACCATAATTAGGACTGGTTATCCAGTACTATAAATACCCCTCCTTGCATTGTATTGTACATCAAACGATTCACCAATGAATCCAACTATTCTCAAGGAATAAAAGCTTTTTACTTTCTTGTCTATTATTGTTCTTTTTATTTACATACTTTTTGTCGTATTTTACCATATTTCTTGTGACCCCTTCATAAATTGAAGTGTTTAACCTAGACGTACAAATTTAGGCATAAACACTATTGTTGAAGGTGAAATCTTGGGAAGTAAAAAATAGATTTTTGTCTTGCGTCCCAAGTGACTTCCACCAATCTCCGAGGAGTCCTGAGAGTCGTGAAGTGAACTCAGATAGAATGAGATACTTTTCATGTTCCACTAGATATTTATTACTATCCCATTTTGAAACTTTGGCATCATCCAGGGTGAAAGTGAAAACCAATTCTAACTGCTTTGTTGTGACATGTTTTTGTCTTTGTTATGAAATTAGTTCATCTGTCTTACCATCTTGATCTTCATCTACTTCAGAAACTTTTGGTTATCTAGGATAATTTACAAAGATTGGGGATGATCTTCTTCAGATGAATCGAGAGTGGAAACATCCCTTGAAAGAGAGCTATCTTCCAAAGAATCATTATTTGGTGAATCTTAGGATTCAGACTCATGGGTGTCAACTTCATCTTTGATGTCTTCTTGTTGTGCAACATAGAAGTCTAGTATTTTTTTGTCAGAGATCATTAAATTTTCTTGGTTAGAGCTTTTGGAACTCTCCATTTAATCACTTTTTTTCTTGGGTTGTTTTTGGGTTGCAAGGGAATCTTTGCTTTCCCAAACCATTTTTGCAATATCAAATTCATGTTCTTTTTTTGAAGATCAGATGAAAGGGGTTGATTCTTATGAGGTGACTGGAAAATAGAAAAGGTGTAGTCTAGTTTAGGTGGGGAATATGCATGTAGGGACATAGGGAAAATGGTAGATCTTGAAGAACAACTTAAGGCTCTTTCTGGCTCAAAGTGGCCAGTTCTTAAAAGTTTGATTTCCTCTTTGATGGAAGCCATTTCTCTTTGTTGTTGTTGGAAGAATTGAAAAAGTCATATTCTTGGTGGACAAAGCTCATATTGTAGATTTGTCAATCTTAGTTCCAGAGCTTTAATTAATCCTGTATGCTGAGATGTTGTCTGGTCCACTTTTTTCTAATTTTTTTTCCACCTTGCTAATCATCTTATGTTGTATGTGAGATACATTTTTTATGGAGTTCCCAAGACCGCTCAACACTTATTTTTTGGCACATGGTATTTTCAGATTGCCAGTTTAAAGTTGCTTCAATATCGCTAGTGGGGGTTTACTCCAGAAGGTAGCACAATATTTTTCTTTAAGATTTTTAGAGCATGACTTATATCCTCTTTTTCAAAAGGTTGAAGAGAAGGAGAATCTTGGGTATAAATGGAGCTTGAAGAACTTAACGTGAGTTTTTGTGGATTTGTCGCTTTTGGGGATTTATTAGTGGGTTGTATTTTTTTGGGTGGATGGCAGGTCATTATTTTCCCAACTTGGGGTGAATTTTTCTTGTAATTTTAGCTATTCCTGGGGTTGTAACTAACAAGAAATTCATATTTTTCTGGACGGCTCAAAGAACTGATTGACAGATCTGCTTTATCTTATTTGTCACGAAAGTGATCTTCAGAAGATTTGCACTTATTTTTTTCTTTTTTTGATTTTGGTTTTTTGTCTTTGGGACCATATTTATTCTACTGATCTTCCTAGTGCTCATAATATTCACCATTGGATCTTCCAAGCATTCTTGACAATTACATACAATTAGAGCGCAAAAAGTAAGGCTCCTTTTTTGGTTGGATCATATGAAGTGAGAAGGCTGTTTTACTTAGTCTTTTGAGGTGAGAGTGGTAAAAACTAATGCATACAGTTTTGTCATTTCTTTTGGTAAAGGTTGGCTATGTGGTTTGAAGCGGTTCAACTGATTCGCTCAAGTTTTCATAGTTTGTGATCCAAGAATCAGGAAGGATTTTGTCTAGTTAATCTTGAGGTATTTATCTGGGAATTTGGGTGCACATAGTGGTTCCTTTAGTAGCATCAATATTCAAGAGTAATGAATTTTCTTCTTCTGGAAGAGAAAGATCCATGGCATGATTTTTTACTCGCCAAGCCATTTAATAATGAAGAATGACTTGAATAGCATCTCTGGATTGTGGGGCTCCTTGGATTTAAATTTGGATTTTTAAGGCTTCTGTAAGGTATGGATCATATGGGGACATGTTGATATTTTGAAATACAGTGAACTATCACGGCATTTAAGGTAACTTCTTCCACTCCCAGGTTTGCATGTTGGTACTAGTAGTATCTTGTATCAAGAAGAGAAAGACGAGCAACAACAAATTGGCTTTTTCTTCCGTGATACGTTAAGGCTTTCTTCCATGATACGTTAAAGTAAATTTTGTTGTTCCCAAGTTTGCATGTTGGTACTTTTACTATCTTGTATCAAGAATAGAAAGACAAGCAACAATAGGTTGGCCTTTTCTTCCATGATAAGATAAGGCAATTCTTATAGCAGAAAATGGATATGAATAAAACCATGATTTTTCCATTGTCCAGGAAAATCATCTGTCATTTCTCAAGTGGCAAGAATAGGATGGTGGTCAAGTTTTGACGTTGCAACATATTCGTCTACTCCTTTTTGTTTTTGTTAGACTAAGGAACAAATTTGTGACCAAGGAGAACATGTCTTTTTGGATAAAGCTGAGTAGGGATTTATAAGAGGTAGTTCAGTAGAAGATACTTTATTTTTATTAGGTAGTATATCTATTTCATACAGGTAGTGATATTTATTGGACGGTGTTTTGAAAAGAGTATAAGACATATTAACTTTTGTTAGGGTAGAGGTGGATGTAGAGGACAACAGAAATGACTTAGATCTATTTTACTAGACTGTTCCTCCCTCTAAAAGGATGGTTTGGCTCTGATACTACTATTGTATATGGTTAAGTAAGAGAAGGAAAAGAAAAGTACCCCCGGAACTATTGTTGGTTCTAAAGGTGCTGTATATCTGTAGTCATCATTCAACACGGCTATGCCTGCTCTTCAAAAGGTATTAGTGGGATCATTCTGTTAACAATATTTTACAAAAAGTTAAATGATAAAGAGTAAGAGCGAAGTTCAGGATGATAACCATTCAAGGATAGTATTTCTTCAGATGGGCGACGTTTAGTTAGATTGGAGCAATGTTTGCTCCATTGCCTCTAGTTTATACGTCCTCTTTCTAACAAACTCCACTACTCAGTATGGACCTTCCTAATTGGGTCCTATCTTTCCAACATTAGGCTCTGGATTTGCTGGCTGGATCTTCCGAAGCACATAATCCCCGACTTTAAAATCTCGAAAGTTATCTTTTTTGTTTTAATATGTTTATGCCCTCTACTGTGCTCTTATTCGGATCAATGCCATTTTTGTGTCCCTCAACCAGGTCGAGGTCCAATGTTAGGGCTTCGGTGTTAGCCTTTCTATTCATGAGTGTACCTTAAGCTTGGTTCCCCCAATTCTAATGGGATCAAAGACTCCGCATCGTAAATTAATTAAAATAGGGTTTCACCGGTACGACATTTTATAGTTGTTCGAAATGCCCATAACACTCCAGGAATCTCCTCCGGCCATTATCCTTTGGCCTTATCCAACCTCTTTTTTAAAGTTTCGAGTAAGGTATTGTTGGATGATTCTACTTGGCCATTGGCACATGGGAGATAAGGATTGGAAGCTATTCTCTTAATTTCCCATTGTGCGAAAAACTCAGTGCACATGACCCTAGCGTCTATGATTTGCGGCCCGTTACCACAAGTTATCTCCGTTGGAATTTTGAAATGGCAGATGATGTTTTGCCGTATGAAATTTATGACTTCTTTTTCATGTAATTTTGAGTATGCACCTTCTTCCACCCATTTAGAAAAATAGTCCGTTAAACATGATCAGAAAAATGAAAATATTTGACCAACATATCATCGACATAGACTTCTATTATTTTGTCGATTTGTTTTTAGAACATTCTATTCACCAATCGCTGATAAGTAGCTCCTGTATTCTTGATTCTAAAAGGCACCACTTTGTAACAATGAGTCTCACGTTCTGTGAAGAAGGACGTCTTTTCATGATCACTTGTTTCAATAAATATCTGGTTGTATCTGGAATAAGCGCCTAGGAAGCTTGAAAGTTCGTGCCTAGCTGTAGCGTCGATTAATTGATCTATGTGCTGAAACGGGGATGAGTCCTTCAGACAGGCTTTATTCAGATGTGCGTAGTCACCACATACTCTCTATTATCCATTTTATTTTTGTATCACCACAGTGTTGGGTAGCCTTCGGGTTATTTCACTTCTCATATACATCTGATTTTCAACAATCTTGCAACTTCTTCTTCGAGAGCCTACCTTTTGACTCCTCTATATCTTTCTCTTCTTGTATTTAACCGATGGGTGGAATGGATTAGCGTTTATCTTATGAGTCTTTATCTCCTTATCTATACCTACCATATCAACATGAGAACATATAAAACAATCTGACTTAGCTTTTTAAAATAAGATGATGTTAGCTTGGAGTTCAGAGTTGAGCTCCGAAACACATCACCTACTTTCCCGTGATTCTTCAAAAATGGATACTACGTCTAACCCTTTGACGATTGAATTTGTCAATTGTTGACACCCAATTTTGTCCCTCTTGTTTCGATAGCTACTTTTTCAGAAAAAATTGCACTGATAACTCTACAGTTATCTTCACGCGAAATTCTTATCTCACACAAATACGCCAATTAGGTTATTTATAAAGACACCGGCATAAACTACGACTATTTACAAAATTCGCACGTTCAATTACGAATTTTTGCAATTACAATACTTTAAAAAAATTGCTCAAAATTATTTTAAATTTCATAATGATATTTTCTACATTTCTTTAAGTCATTTTAGCATTTTTTTTTAATTTTGCAAATTTTTACGTATTTATATGTACTTTATACATATTTATACATATTTTATACCATTTTATACATAATATATACACTTCAACACACCTATACACCTCACCCCATTACTTATCCACATCAGCGCCAAATCAGCCTGCGTGGCAAAATTTAGACCCTCTACACATAATCCAATGGTAGAGCAGAAAGTTTCTATTTTTAATTACACACCTCACCCCCGAAACCCTAATTTCCTTCCTATTTTCCTGAAGTCTCAGCCGCCTCACCCCTTTAACTTCTCTCTCGTTGAAACCCTAGAAAGACCACTGTCATGGCTAATTTCGGCCATTTCCGCCGGCAAAACTCGAAAATAATTATACCACCGTGTTCCTCTCACTCTCCGCAACAAAACCCACCCATTGATTTGCTCATTTCTCCATCGGTGTCACCGGAAAAAGAACTCCGACAGTCCTTTCCTTGAGACCATGAACATCATGATCGAAAAAAGGAAAACCAATCCATGTGCCATCAGAGTTAGTTCAATCTTGACCCGACTCTGACCCTAAATGGGTAGCCCTAATCCTTGCCTTTTCCTTTCCTTTTCTAATTTTTCCCTGGACCTATGTGGTTTGTTAGATCTGAAGCTTGCCTATGTGTTAACGTGTTTTATGTGCTATTCGATTAGTCAAAATCCATATGATTATCAATCTCAGTTTGGTTCCATGATTAGTTGGGTTTTTGTTTCGAGTTTTACATGCACTAGTGCCCTAGGTTATTCTTGTTAGTCTCAAGACAGATTGGGGAATTATTCTTGACGTTTATGCTTTACAATGTGTTTGCCTGTCTATTCCGTCGAAATACTTAACCTCCATGATCGTGTAATTTATTTAGGGTGAAACTAGGAATGATAATAAAATTTGAACATGATCTTGATTGAGCACAGTTTGAGCGTGTGAGTGATACTTGTGTGTAAATCTGTTATTCGAACATTTCAGCATTGATTAAGATCTTTTTTAATTTGTTGAGCCTAAAAGCATGTTTACATAGTTTATTTTGAACCTAGACCTCATTATATGTAAAAGGGAAAGGCTATATTTAGTTAAGGGGTTTATTTTGCCTTGAATTAGGGGATTCTAATTGGAATCCGTTAGGGCATGCCATGATTTCAAACCTAAAATAATTGACCTGTTTATGTGAAGATTCTTGAGTCTTGACGTGTTATTGTCAAAGGAAGGGACTGCTACTTGCTTTAGGATCCCATTTTTACCTTAAAACTGAGCTTTGATTTGAGCTTTACATGGTAAGTCCGCCTAAGTAATTCCTTTAGTCTGGGGAAACAATATTTCTTTACCTTAATTACTTTACACCCGTTGGAACTAAAGCCTGTACTACTACAACTATTTAAGAGGGCTGCATTCTTCACTTTAGAACACTTTTGACATTCATACACACTCCTACAAAGAAGGAACTGAAAAACACAAGCAAGAACACTCACTGCATACTCTGGTTCTCTCTCTCTCTCTCTCTTGCTCACTGAACACTAATCCTAAAGGCATATTGCACTGCTTCTATACTACTCCCTACTTGCTACTATTTTGACAAGGTATAGGCCATGGTTTACACCCTGTCTGTTCTCATGTTTAAACTGTCTACGCATATATTCCCTTGTATGATCTCTATCAGTTTGTACCTTTGTTTGGGTCTTATTTCTTCCCTCCGCAAACCCCTTTGGTGCAGTTCATGTATGGATAACTTTAAATTTATACCAAAGTCCAATTTACAGGTGCTCATGTTGTTGTCTATAAAGGAGCATTCCCTGGGTTCCTTTAGCACTAATATGGATACCTACATGCTTTTCATAGAGTGCTCACAGGGCACTTTTCTCATCCCTTATCTGACCCTTTTTTCAATTTACAAGTGTTCTTATGGTTGTCTATGAGGGAGCATTTCCTGGGTTCCTATAGCACTTTTCTCATCCCTTATCTGATCCCTTGTTTCTTGTATTTATTAGGTTTCCCTGTGTATATTCTTAAAATAAGGCGCATAGCAATAAGCTATGTGTTGGGCTATTCAAGGGGCCTCTTTCTAAACCTTCGACTTTATTTGGATTTATCATGCTTAGTTAAAATATATAAGTTTGTATAAAATCAAGTTTAAATGCTCATTGGGAGTTTAAATCAACACGTCTACAATTTGCTATGGCTTAAACTTAATTTTCCAGTGTTTGATCAATGTTTTTCGCATGCAAAATCTGAAAATGTTGGCGACAGGGGCTATATGTGTGATGACTGCTTAAAATTAGATTACTTCTGTAAAATTACGATTGCCCCCTATTTTGTATTATCGATACGGGCCCAACACCAATTTCAAAATCTGGCCCTTTGTGTGTTTAAACCAAATTTTGGACAAAGCTCTATCTCTTGTACACTAATCTAATAGTGTATAAGGGAGTATAAGTTAGGGGTCAACTATACAAATTATATACAATATTTTCCAAAGCCTATTATCACTTGATCATGTATTTTGCATGCTTCTATATGTATATTTACGTGCGACAGCCTCTTGTATGCATTTGTATGCTTTGAGAATCCTGTTTTCAAAAAACAGTCCAAATACTTATGTTTTCAAAACTGACCCCAAAAGTTAATAGCCATTAAGGTTAGCGCTTGACAATTAATGTCAAGTCACGCCGAACTGGAATGACTAATATTTTTTTCCAAAAGTAAATCTCATTTGGTTTGTGTCAAAATCTGAAGCTATTAGCAAAAACTGGTTACTTCTGCAAAATTATATTAAACATTGAAATTACATAAATTTACTGCCTTGAAACATCTCTTTAGATTTTAACCCGTTTGGGTATAATGTTTGTAAGATCAAAGGCCAAAAGTGCGATTAGGTGTTTGGGCTTAGGTCGTTTCTGCAAAAGACCAAGACTTAACTACCACTGCCCATTAGACTGTTTTGCATAATTAAGCCTTATTTCTTGACTGATTTCATTTTTAGCCATAAAGTTAGTAAACTAATATAATCCAAGTTTTTCTTATAGTCTTTCAACATCCCAAAAGTAAAAGCTCGGGCGGGAACCACTTTTCGGTTGGACTTGGGGGAGTGCCTAACATCTTCTCCCCCGAGTCATTTAGACTTTTTACCCTCGAATCTCTGGAAATATGATTTATGGAATGAAACCTGACTTAGACATTTAGGTGGCCCAATACACCTTAAAAGACGCATATTAGGTGGCGACTCCATTTTCAAACTCAACCGAATTACCTAGTAAAACATAAGCCTGGACTCGCTCCGAGTCAGGTAAAAAGGGGGGTGCGACAGAATGGCGACTGCGCTGGGTAAACTCAAAGTCCTAACCACAACGATTTTTTATTTTGGGATTTTTATTAATGTTGTTATTATTGCTTTTGTTATTATTGCTTTTGTTATTATTAATTATTATTGTTTATAAACTTATTTTCCTTGTTTTTGTTTTCTTATTTTCTTATTTCTTGTAAATTCTTTACTTCCTTTATGTATATTTTATTTAAATATTGTATTTAAATGTGGCATTATCGTTCATAACGTCCGCCACTTCTGGCACCCTCTTCTCTCTTAGAGCCCTTAGGAAGGGTTGGTTACGTGGAACCCACAGCCACCCTTTTTTCGTCACTCAAAATAAACACTTTAGAGAAGATCTTGCAAAATTTAGCCAGCTAACGAGGTTGTTCGCAATTTGCAAATCTGCAACTGTCAAGTTGTCCGCTTGAAAGACCCGATCTAGATTTACAAAAAATCTTAGTGGAGACGTTAGTAGGTTCATGCATCATATCATTATTAGGAAATTATGACTTCGGCTACGCCTGCGTCTTTAGTTCACCATATCCGAACCAAACCCAAACAAGTTACTAACTCCAAGGGGCGTCTGGATATGAATATATGTGCATCCTTTTAAAATTAAATATGTCAAGTGCATACCACTTGTTCTCATGCGAAGGTGGTTCGAGTATAAATATTTTTTCTTTTGTAGAAAGTCATGAATCGTGAAGGGCATCTCCGGTTCGGCATGGTTATCGACATTCCAAAAGAAATAAGGTTTTGGTGGTCATTGAAGAACAAATGGTTAGAACTTTCATGTTTAATTTTAAAATCATTCAAGCTTAGGAAGGCTATGCGTCTTTGGCACGTCAAAGCCCATTAGTAAACTTCGTCCAAACATCGAAAGGGGTCTTCGACCCAAAAATGATAGAACTGCATCCTCGCAGGGATTTAAAGAAATATTTGCACAAAATATTGATCGTTTGCTAGAGCGTGATCAAGACCATAGGATTATTTTGATCTTTTTCTGTTTTGTTTTCAAACTATGGCTGCAAGATGCACACTCACTTTGAAACCGTCTTCCAAGCTCCTCACTTGATCAAACTATGTTGGGAAGATTTGGCGGTGGTCAGCAGGATTCATGTTCAAAAGATGTTAGGATAATTGGTAGCTCTTAAGGCTTACACTTATATGTGTGGTCTAGTCGAAGCTGCTACACATTTCTGGGATTACAAAAGGGTGGTGTTTCATTTCAATGGTTTGGAATTAGTACCGATGTTAGAAGAAGTGGGAGGTTTGGCGGGGTTAGCGCCTGGGCCCAAGACCATGATTTACCCCTGAGAAGCGAGGCCTAGGGAGTTCATTGAACTGTTGCAAGCTCCCTTTGACCCGTACGTCGAGGGAGTGCGTGATGGAAAAATTACCTTGGAATTCTTATATTCTATATTTGGAGATCCAACTCTTAGACACAACCTGACAGGGGCATGGGAAATCAAAGATTGGGAATGGACCGAGTCTACTGCTTTCATCATTGCTTTTCTGGGAAGCGTGGTCTTCCCCGAAAAAGAGGGAAAGATAAACATAAGGTTGGGAATGGTAGTTAAAGGATTGCATAAAGGTACCCACAAGCGCCAAGTGAGTTTGGTTCCGATGATTGCGGGAGAAATCTACGGAGCTCTGACCAAGTGTAGAAAATGAGCTGACTTCTTTGAAGGGTGCAATCTCTTACTGCAAATGTGGTTGATAGAACACTTACACAAGGTCACAATTAGTTCGGTAGCACCAAGGACGACAAGGATTGGTTGCATCCTCTCACATAGCACTCGCATTGAAGGCACTGTAGTGTGGAAAGACCCTATAAACGTGTGAGGATGGTACACCAAATTCAAAAAGTTACAAGATGTGCAATGGGTAATAGAGGATTGTGCTTGCTTCACCGTTTCTATGCAAGGTCAAGACACTACCTTCTTGACATTTATTGGATTCTGAGAAACTCACCACTACGTTCCCCTAAGGATCCTTGGGCAAGTGGGAATGACGCAGCAAGCCCCCCAGCTAACGAAATGGAGGAGTTCAATGTTGACATGAAAGACATTGGGCACCCGACGATTGGCACCATAATGAAAATGTGGGAAGGGAGAGCGACCATGCAGTTTTGCCACGGCCGAGAAAATAGGGTGAATCTTGGCACCACATTGACTAATCCTTAATGGCTCAATGAAGATAGAAAGAAGTTCCGGTCAAAGACCATGTTAAAAAGGAAAGATGAAGCTCTAAGTATTGTTGAGAAGTACAAGATAATGCGACACAAGTTCGAACAAAAGAGGAAAGACTTAAGAATAACACAAGAAAGAGAGATGAGAAGGCAATATAGAGAAAAATTTAAAGGAGATGAGCTCAAGTACTGGATAAGAATGACATAACATCCAGACAAGTCACCGGAAGTTAGCAAGATCTACTCAAAGGTTGGGGAGAATATTTCAAAGCAGTGTCATTGGCAGAGAAAGAGATAATGGGGGTGGAAATCTGCGAGTTCTTCGCAAAACCTTGGGTGGCATGCAAGTTGGAAAGGACCTTATGAAGATATTTGTTGTCCCTCCACCGGCAAACTTAGCAAATGGACCCAAAGAAGAGACAAGGGAAAAGGAGGAGGAAGAAGATGTTAGAGGTGATGCTTGAACCGAGAGCCTCTTTGCTTGGCACATAGTCCAGTCGTCCTTAGTCGAGTCGTGTTTCCTTTCAAGTTGTCCCTTTTGTTTAGTCGAGTCATTCTCTTTTCCTTTTCAAGACTAGTGATTGTAACAAAGCCAAGCAAATCAAATTAAATTTTATTATTTTGGGTTTTCAAACTTGTGTTTATTATGCTCAAGCAAAAGAAATGGCGTATTCGGCGCAAACATTACTTCAAATCATCGATAGGCCTACCTCTGGCATAAAATAAGTCCCCTGCATAGTAGGATGCGAATTTACGATATTAATTCTCTGCTATCTTACTCACATTTTTTTCTTAGCTTGTTTTAAAGGTTATTGTAAACCCAAATCCCTAAAGGTTGGTTTAAGCATTCTGGTTGCACCGCAGTACCGGTTGAGATCCAGAGCATCAATTCCAACACCTCCCCCTTTACCTACAAGGACAAGGATGAGACGAAATATCATGGTTGAGTTTGACAAAGTTGATAATGCTGGAGGAACTCCTAGAAAGCAAGGTTTGGTCGCATACGAGGAGTATGCTAAGCTGGAGCAAAGGTTGTTTGAATTGGAGAATAGAGTTTCTCTGGTCTATGCTGATGGAACCACTGACCTAAACAAAACTTGTCGCCCTCACGGCAAAGATCCACTGTTACTTGAGAAAGACATCCCATACCCTACCTACATTGCACCACCAAAACACCACAAAACAACCTCCCTACCTTCAGTGTCGAGACTAAAACCGCTCCCTCACCTAGCAAAGACCACGAGATGTATGCTTGGACAGGGGAAAACTCGGACGGCACCAAAGAGCAAGTCAAATGTCTAAAAGAAAAGTTTAAGCAGTTTTAAGGCACCAAAGAAACTAGAGGCTTGGCTTACAAAGACCTCTGCATGTACCCAAACTTGAAGTTACCTGATGGCTACAAGACACCCAAGTTTAACATGTTTGATTACAGTGGTGACATAATGGCTCATCTGAGGTCTTACTGTGACAAGCTGGTTGGGGTTGGACATGATGAGAAGATTCGAATGCAGTTGTTCAACCGTAGCTTGATAGGCAATGAACTGGTATGGTAATCAAAAGAACAAACAAAGAAGTGGACAAGCTGGGAAGCAATGGCTAGAAATTTTGTTGACAGTTTCGGCCACAACACTGACGCCATGCCTGATCGATTCTATCTGGAGAAGCTGAAGAAAAAGCCTAATGAAACCTTTAGGGAGTTTGCAACTAGGTGGAGAGCTGCTGTTGATTTTCAACCTCCTATAGACGACACAGATATAGTAGCAACTTTTATCCACATACAAGAAGATGTCTACTTTGACAAGATGTTGAATATGAAAGACAAGAAGTTTGGGGATTTAATCAAGATTGGTGACATTGTCGAAGATGGATTAAAAACTGCCAAGATTGTTACCTTGGCCGCACTACAAACCACTAACAAGGCATTGCAAACTAGTGGCACAGGGATGTCGAAGAAGAAGAAAGATGATGTCTCTTTCGTGGTTGCATCGCTTGAACACTCTCCTACCCATAACCACTACTACCAAATACCACCTCAACCTTACCCATATGTTCCACCATTGCCCCCTTACCCAGTCTACAGCACATAACCCATCTTCCAAAATCCACCTCCACAAAGACCACCATATCCACAAAGCCCAAACAATAGAAATACCAACACATACCCACTGAGAACTCGCACAGATAACAACCAAAGGCCCAAAAGAAACTATACTCCATTTGTTGAATCCCGCACCCAACTGTTGGAAAGGCTCAAAGTGGCAGGCCACATACAACTCGTACTATTCAAAATGCCCGATAGAATCTCAGCCTTCTCCGACCAAACCGAAACCTATGTCTACCATTCTAGGGGACCTGGTCATGACAACGAATGGTGCTACACCCTAAGAGACTAATCGATCAAAAGGTGATAAGCTTGAAGGAACCAAATGTGCACAATAACCCTTTGCCCGATCACAGAGATAATAGAGCAAACTTGATCGAGTTAGATGAGGAATGCAACTAAGAAGGAACCATTGTCAAGGTAAAATAAGCTACACCAGCATTTGCATCTGTTGCCCAGGCCGCTAAAACACCAGAGCCCATCGAAGTAGAGGTTGCCCACAAAGTTTTACGTTGAGGTAGTCTCTCCCTACAATGACAAAACAGTGCCATGGGACTATGAAATAGAGAAGAAAGGCAAGTCGATAGTCGAGATCGTTGCAGCACAAGAAATGACTAGAAGTTGGAAGATCTACACTCCCGAGCATCTTGTTCATGGTAGACGAGTGACTAGCAAAGAGGAGTCCGAAGAATTGTGGAAGAAAGTTCAAGCGAAAGAATACTCCGTGGTTGAACATTTGGGCAAGACTTCTGCACAAATCTCTGTTCTGGCTCTATTTCTCAAATCAGAAATCCACCGAAATGCCTTGATGAAAGTGTTAAAGGAAGCACATGTCCCATGGACACCACAGTCGAGAACTTGGCTAGCATGGTTGGACAAGTCATGGAATCCAATCGAATCGCCTTCCACGAAGATGAGCTACCACCAGAGGGGTTGAGTCATAATAAGGCCTTGCATGTCACCATCAAATGCAAAGACTAGTTTAGAGGGAGAGTTTTGATCGACGGAGGGTCTGGCTCGAATATATGGCCGTTTATCACTCTGAAAAGAATGGGGATTGATCAAAGCAAGATTAGAGAAAGTGACATGAATGAAAGTGTTTGATGGCTCGCAAAGAAGCACCATTGGGGAGATCGACTTAACTATCATGGTCGGTCCCATCGATTCACTGCTGAGTTTCATGTCATGGACATCTCTACTTCATATAACCTGCTACTTGGAAGACCCTGGATTCAGATGGCTGAGGCGGTCCTTTCCATCCTGCACCAGATAGTGAAGTTTGAGTAGGACAACAAAGAGGTGATAGTGTTTGGCAATGGAAGCAACTCCATTTACAATGAGCAAACTATACCAGCAATTGAGGGGAACACTCCTGATGGACAGACCTTCTATATTGTGGAGCTTGTGGGAGCAGTACAGGGTAGCCGAGGAGAATACCGCAAGAACTACAAAAAGAATTGGAATCCCAATGGGTATGAGAAGAGCATTGACACAGTCAAAGGAGAATACACTGCACACTTCACTCCTAAAATTGTCAATGCGCCTGAAGGGACTGAGAAGAGGAAAATAAGTTTTTTTACAGTGCCTATTAGGATTGCCAAGGCAAAGGCTATGAAGGGAGAAACTTGGTCTGGGAGCCTGTGATATCTGACTGGGGTGTGCCTTCACGGGAATTTCATGAGATCATACCTGCCAAAACAGAGAAGCGACCTATGTACTCACCCAATGCCCATCCTGACTAGAAGCGCATTTTTGAAGAAACAAGGGGAAGGCAAGTATGGCTACCTAAATTACCCGATCATGAACCTATGGAGGTGATGATTGAGGAGGCCTACATACCCCCACATACTGTGAAGTGGCCTAGAGACTGGGTTATAGGCATTGTGATAAGGCAAGGCTACGAATCTGGGAAAGGTTTGGGCAAGAATTTAGATGGTATGGTTGAACCGATTCGAAATGTGATGAGGCCCGACAACAAAAAAGACGGCATAGGGTACATTGTGAGTTATGAGAAGAGCATGGAAGAAGCTTCGCTGGACTTCAAATACTACCAAAGAAGTGTCAAATCTCTCCTACATATTTTTGTCTAGTTTGGCTACTTGGATGGTCGCAAAGGGACGTATCTGCAGCACAAGAGGTTGAGCCGAAGATTTATGATGCTGAAGAGGATTTGCTGGCAGGCATGCAAAAGTTATTCCTGTCTGACGCAGACTGTTGTGTGATCCTAGAAGAGCATGTTGAACTCTTGGCCTTGCAAAAGCTAAATTCAGAGCTGCACTGAACAACTGGACCAGCAACCTGGCCCGAGCTTATCGCGGACCTTGGTAGAGCTGGGGAATAGAGATTATTTTTTATGCTTTCTAAAATAAAACCCGACCCCGGGTCGTGGAACTTGCATTTTCCTTTTTTTTTAAAACATATCTCCTTACAAACTTTGTTTTGCAATGAATCATAAATAAAGCATTGCTTTGTTTCTTTTCTATTCAGTTCTTAATCTTTTACTTACGCAATATTTCACTTTCCAGCATTCAAACTAATAATTTCATTGAGTCTGTAACTGCAACGTGTAACGAAACTACTGAGCTTGAAGAACCTGATTTTGACTATGATGAGTTTGATGAGGCAACACATGAGGAAATTGAAAGATTTGAAAATAAGCCTAAACCAAATTTAGAAGAGACTGAGGTGATAAATCTGGGAGATGATTAAACAGTAAAAGAAATAAGGATCAGTGTGCATCTCACCGTAGAGGATAGAAAACAATATGTCGAATTTCTTAAAGAATATGAGGATGTGTCCGCATGATCGTATGACTATGATGAGTTTGATGAGGCAACACATGAGGAAATTGAAAATTTTTAAAATAAGCCTAAACCAAATCTAGAAGAGACTGAGGTGATAAATCTGGGAGATGATAAACAATAAAATAAATAAAGATCAGTGTGCATCTCACCGTAGAGGATAGAAAATAATATGTCGAATTTCTTAAAGAATATGAGGTTGTGTTCGCATGGTCGTATGATGACAGGACTGCCATAAGCACGGATGTGGTGGCCCATAAATTGCCCATCAATCCAGGCTTTTTGCCGGTCAAACAAAAGGCCCAAACATTCAAGTCATCCACCTTGGTGAAAATCGGAGAAGAAGTGACCAAACAGCTCAATACGGGGATCTTGAAAATAGTCAAATACCCAACATGGTTGGCAAATATCCTCCATGTACCAAAGAAATATGGGAAAATCAGAGTTTGTGTGGATTACAGGGATCTAAATAGAGCAAGTGCAAAAGATGACTTTCCTCTGCCGAATATACACATTTTAATTGACAATTCTGCGAAGCATGAACTGCAGTCTTTTGTGGTTTGCTTCGCAGACTACCATCAAGTACTTATGGATGAGGAGGATGCCGAGAAGACAACTTTTACTACATCTTGGGGGACTTATTGCTACAAGGTGACACCATTTGGTCTGAAGAATGCTTGGGCAACTTACATGAGGGCAATGACTACAATGTTCCATGATTTGATGCACAAAGAATTGAAGTATATGTGGATGACGTGATCATTAAAGCAAAGAAAAGCTCAGAACATCTGGATAATTTGTGCAAGTTTTTCAATCGCTTGCATAGATACAATTTAAAGCTGAATCCAGCAAAGTGTGCTTTCGGAGTTCCAGCGGGAAAGCTTTTGGGTTTTATTGTCAGCAGTTCAGGCGTTGAGTTAGACCCAGCTAAGATCAAAGCCATAAAAGAATTGCCACCACCGAAGAGTAAGAAAGAGATTATGAGCTTCTTGGGATGACTCAATTACATCGGTCGATTTATAGCTCAATCCACGGTCATTTGTTAACCAATTATCAAGTTATTGAAGAAAGATGCAGCTATCGAGTGGACGGAGGATTGCCAAAAAGCATTCGACTGGAAAAAGGAGTATTTGTCTTGCCCACCCGAACCTGGGCGACCTTCGATCTTGTAATTGTCTATGGTAGATTCAGCATTTGGATGTGTATTTTGACAACATGAGTCAACTGGGAGGAAAGAGCAAGTAATATATAATCTAAGTAAGAAGTTCACTCCTTACGAAGCCAAGTACATGCTGCTAGAACGCACTTGCTATGCATTGACTTACGTAGTGCAAAAGTAGATGATGATTATGAGCCTTTGCATACCTATTTTCCTGAAAAAGAAGTCATTTTTGTAGGGGAAGATATCATGGAGGAATATGACGGTTGGAGATTATTTGTTGATGAAGCAGTAAACTTCAAAGGAGTCGGTATTGGAGCGGTGCTGTTCTCCGAGACTGGTCAACATTATCCTATCACAGCCAAACTGAGGTTTCCTTGCACCAATGACATGGTAGAATATGAAGCTTGCATCATGGGCTCTAGAATGGCGGTAGACATGAACATACAAGAGCTGTTGGCAATTAGAGATTCTGATTTGTTAATTCACCAAGTCCGATGAGAATGGACGGCAAAGAATTCCAAAATATTGTCATACCTAGAGTGCATAAAAGATCTGAAGCAAAGGTTCACCAAGATAGAGTTCCGGCATGTACCTAGGCTGCAAAATGAATTTGCAGACGCTTTGGCCACCATATCCTCCATGATAAAGCATCTTGACAAGAACTACATTGATTCAATACCTGTGGCAGTAAGAAAGCAACCAGCATATTATTATCATGTGAAAGAATAATTGAATGGACAGCCGTGGTTCTATGACCTTAATAGATTTCTCAAAGATGGCACTTACCCAAAAAATGCAACTAACCTTCAAAATAAGACGCATAGGAGATTGGCAAGTGGTTTCTTTTGAACGGTGAGGTCTTATACAAAAGAACAACTTATTTAGGTTTGCTGAGATGTGTAGATGCTAAAGAAGCTGCGAGACTATTAAAAGAAATACATTCTGGGACGTGCGGCCCGCACATGAATGGCTTTGTGCTCGCCAAAAATATCTTAACGACTGGATATTTCTGGATGACAATGGAGCATGATTCCATAAAACACACAAAGAAGTATCATCAACGCCAAGTCTATGGAGACATGATTCGAGTACCTCCCAACGAGCTTAATGTTATGGGATCACCTTAGCCCTTTCCGCCTGGGGGAATGGATGTCATACGACCTATTGAACCTGCCACATCAAACATACATTGTTTCATATTGGTAGCCATTGATTATTTTACCAAATGGGTGGAAGCTGCATCGTACAAGTCAGTGACAAAGAAAGTGGTAGCAAGCTTTGTTCGTGACAAAATGATCTGTAGATTCGGCACCCCTGAGTCAATCATCACTGACAATGGGTCCAATCTAAAGAGTGACTTGATGAAATCAACTTGTGAAGTCTTCAAGATCAAGCACCGTAATTCCACTGCATACAGACTTCAGATGAATGGAGCAGTTGAGGCAGCCAACATGAACATCAAGAAAATACTATGCAAGATGACCGACAATTTGAAGCAATGGCACGAGAACTTACCCTATGCATTATTAGGGTACCGCACCACAGTGAAAACATCAACGGTAGCCACTCCTTACCTGTTGGTCTATGGCACTGAAGCAGTGACACCGGTGGAGGTCGAGATACTGTCTTTAAGAATCATTCAAGAAGCACAGTTGAAAGACGTTGAATGGATCAAGGAGAGGATGGAGCAATTAGAGCTCATTGATGGCAAAAGAATGAATGCAATATGTCATGGGCAATTATATCAGAAAAGGATGGAAAAGGCATTGAACAAGAGGGTTAGAGAAAGACCTTTTGAACCTGGGCAGTTGGCACTAAAGAATATATTCCCTAATCAAGAAAGGCAAAGGGTAAGTTCGCACATAATCGGCAAGGGTCATACATGGTTCATCGCGTTTTGACCGGAGGAGCATTAATAATAGCATAAATGGTTGGAGAAGTTTGGCTGAAACCAATCAATGCAGACACTGTCAAGAGATACTTTGTTTAAGAACTTGCATTATCCAATTGCTTTATTGTTTTGCAACATATCATGTAATCTGGAACTACATTATGACCTGATTTCCCAAGCGGGATACATAGGCAACTTACTCAAGGTTCGGCCGCATAAATACAAAAATAAATTATTTTCCCCACAAAGTAGACACTGGCGCAGAATTTTTGAGGAACTTTCAAAAATTCCGAAAGGACGGACTATAATTGGCATTGGGGCAGAATTTTGAGGTTTCATTCAATAGAAAATCCTAGAACAGACTGAGGAACAACGACCATGATTTTACACAGTGCAGTTTGCGATTCAATGGAATAATATACTTTTCCTCTTATAAAAGCTTTTTCAAATATTTTCTCTATCTTCTTTATTTCTTTATAAATCCCCACTAGCTTGGCCGAGGTCTCGGTATTCAAGAGGAGAAGGCACGAAGAAAGCAAAGAATGCCCAAGCCAAACCATCCCCCCGCACAACTCACAAATCTTTCTTTGAACGCAGGCACAGGCGGTACATAGCCCGATATGACAGATGAACGTCTCTTTACGAAAGATATTCGGTTTTTCTTCGCTATGCTTATATTTTGCAGGGTATACAGTGTTGACACCCAATTTTGTCCCTCCGTTTTTTCGTAATTTTGCTATATTTAATTAAAATTGATAATAGTAATTTTTAAATAATTTTGCATTAAGATAGCATGCATTTACTTGCGTAACCCCTATTTAATCCTCTATTAATATAATACCCATCTAATTATGATTATACTATGTAATTTTATCAAATTTAGGCATTTTTAAAGACACGTGCATTATTTATAATGAATTGTGCAATAAATTACAATACTAGAATACCGACTTAATTATCTGTATTTATACTTAATTTTTTTTAACTATTTTGTGCTTAGGTATTTTTACTTATGCTAGCCTGCATTTATCCATAATTATTTCATCTAGTTGTTTTATTATTTGTCTGTTTTTGTTTAATTGAATATTAACCATTTTTTATAGCCAATCCATTCAAATGCCTGAGCCAATTAGCTTCCAAATAGTCCAAATATCACGCCAGCACCCATATCCAAATCCTAACGTCTCTATTCTAATCTCGTCCCACTTTGGCGTCAATCTTGACAATTATCTTGAGCTAATAAATCTCTTAATTTATTCAATTTCATTTCCATTTCCTTCTTCAAATTTTAATTTCGCATCAATCTTGACAAATTTTTCCCGTTAGTTTAGACTTGTACCTTATTTTTTGCTTCTTATTTTCTTTCCATTATACCACAATTTAATACAAGTCTCCTTTTAATTCTTTTTACATTACTAGTCTTTGTCTCAGGCTAATCCTTTTTCCTTACTAGTTTTGATTTTGCTTTGACTGATGCCCTTTAGGATTATCAACTTATTTTGAATAAACCGTGGTCGATAGACTTGCATTATAATTAGTTTATTGACTAGATTCATGATCTGAGTATCAATTTTTGATCCTTTTGTATGTAAACAATGATTTTGAATTTAATTTTCGTTTTTTAAATATCATATGCAATGCTCTAGTTTCACTATAAATAGGCCATACTTTCATCTTAATTGGGAACGGAGCCACTTATCTTCTACACTTCCTTTATCTTTAACACACTACTCTATTCTTCTTAATTCTATTTCTCTATCGGGAGCCACGTTAAAGACTTGTCCTGGGGTTCGTCTTGACAAGAGTTACTTATTCGTCGGAAGGTAATTGGTATTCAAATAATTTATTTTTGTGCTATGTGCTAACGTTACATGTGCAACTACATATAATTTACTGCTATGAGGGATGAACATTCAGCTATACAGGGGCTATTTCTCGTCCTTTTCTTTTTAATTGGCATGTAAAACGCTAAAACAATATTGGTTCCAAAACTAGACTATATTTGCAAAAGTCGAAATCGAAAGCTTGTTATAAAGTAGATTGTTTTTTGTAAAGTAATGATTTTTGGAAAAAGCTGAGAATGATTTTTTAAAAGGTTATAAGTGCAGCTTAGTTTTAAAATTTGGCTTGTTCTACAAAGGTTAAAATTGCAGAATATTTTAAAACGATGGCTATTTTTGCAATCCTAAAGTTATGAGTCTATTTTGAAAGAAACCTACACTTAATTCTTTAATTTCTCCAAGTTAATTAATAGCTTGCGGGGGATTTTGGATTTTGGAGGTCAAATTTTTTAAAATTATATTATTTTCTCTATAAAGTTATAAGTTAATCTATATTACTATATTTATTGATATTTTTTTGATGTCATATATATTCCGTACTTAATTTATATGTATGCGTTTATCCTTATTATATATATATATATATATATATATATATATATTGTGTGCTTGTCTCAATATGTTTTCATATACATGTACATATATTTTTTATTTTAAATATATATTTTATTTGCTTTGAACCAAAATTATTATAAACGCGACTTCACACTAAAGTCGCCACCAAAATTAACGGTACGTGACCATCAATGTCATAATACCATCCTTTAGTGGCGCACATTTCTTTATACTAACTATTTTATCCATTTATTTAATTGATAATTTTAAGTTAATTTTTAAATATTTATGACTATATGCAAAATATGACTGAAGTTAGGATTTTTTATGTAAAACAGTATACTTGTCACTTTCCGCGTAGAATAGCTAATTTGCAGGATATGCAGAGATAACCATAAAATTTAGGAGAATTGCGGATATGGCCATATTCGAGGAATTAGACAATCTTATGTTGAAATTGCAGATTTAGCCTTTGATTATTAGCATGCCTTTATAATTTGCAGCCCCTTTGAGTTCACTTTTATTTCGTTTGTGCACCATGGCCTACGTTGTATAATCTATTTAACTTTTGTCCTTTTCACCTAAATTGCATTTGACTTGACCCAATTTTAAAAATCGGCTGGGAACCACGTTTAGTGGAACTTAGGAGGTGCCTAACCTCTTCCTTCTAGGTTATTTCGAATACTTACCCGAATCTCTGACCCATAGACTAACACGAAGTTAATTCTTAAATGGAATTAAAAATTAATAGGTGACCTAATACGCCTAGGAAATTTATTAGGTGGCGACTCCAAAACTCTCAACTCAAAAACGAGTTCACCCAGTCAAATTCGAAACCCGACTCACCTCGAGTCGAGTCCCAAATCGGGTACGACATACAGCCCGTAGGGTAGACAGCCCGATGAAAAGCATGACATAGCATGGGGTAGACAGCCTAGATGGTAGACAGCCCAATGAAAATAATGGCACAACAAAGGGTAGACAGCCCGATGAAAAGAGTGATAGAAAGATTTGCATGATAAAGAGTAGACAGTCCGGAGGGTAGACAGCCCGATGAAAAATGGTACAGCAAAAGGTAGGTAACATGGAGGGTAGACAGCTCGGTGAAAGGAATGACATGACTTAGAGTAGACAGCCTGGAGGGTAGACAACCCGGTGAAAGGAATGGCATGACAAAGGGTAGACATCTCAGAGGGTAGAGAGCCAGATAAGAAAGATTGGCATGACAAATGGTAGACAACCCGATAAAAAATGATATGGCAAAAGGTAGACAGCCTGGAGGGCAGACAGCCTGTGAAAGGAATGGCATGACATGGGGTAGAAAGCCTAGAGGGTAGATAGCCTGATGAAAAGAACAACATGGCAACAGGTAGACAGCCCGAGGAAAAGAATGGCATAGTATGTGGTGGACAACTTGGCATATCAAAGAGGTATACAGCCCAACGTGACGAGTACACAGTCAATTGACGAGAAATATCGGCAAGACGATCCAACGAACAGGAAAATCTATTTATGAATTTACATATGCACTATTTTGCAAAACTCACTTCTATTGCAGGACATACAATCCGACGTTGCAAAGACACCACAATCTTGCAATTCGCAAAAACTTACAATTCCTAAATATATCTTTCAAAGAGTCGGGACAAAATTGGTCGTTCTGTCACGTCATTGCCCGAAGACTCTTCCACCATCCCCTTGCAAAGAGTGGCAGCAGTTGACACCCAATTTTGTCCCTCTTGTTATGATAGCTACTTTTTCAGACAAAATTCCACTGATAACTCTAAAGTTATCTTCACATTAAATTCCTATCTCACATAAATACACCAATTAGGCTATTTTTAAAGACACCGGCACGAACTATAAATATTTACAAAATTCGGACATTCAATTACGAATTTTTGCAATTACACTATTTACAACAAAATTGCTCAAAATTATTTTAAATCACGTAATGATATTTTCTACATTTCTTTAAGTCATTTTAGCATTTTTTTTAATAATTTTGCAATTTTCTACATATTTATATGTATTTTATATACATTAATACATATTTTATACCATTTTATACACAATGTATACACTTCAACACACCTATACACCTCACCTCACTACTTATCTACCTCAGCACCACATCATCCTACGTGGCAAAATCTAGACCCTCCACACACTTAATCCAATGGTAGAGATGAAAGTTTCTATTTTTAATTACACGCCTCACCCCCGAAACCCTAATTCCCTTCCCATTTTCCTAAAGTCCCAGCCGCCTCACCCCTTTCACTTCTCTCTCATTGAAACCCTAGAAACACCACTGTCATGGCTAATTTCGGCAATTTCCGCCAGCAAAACTCGAAAATAATTATACCACTGTGTTCCTCTCACTCTCCGCCAAAAAATCCACCCATCGATTTGCTCATTCGACGAAGCTCATAATCTAACCCTACCCCACCTCCATCGCTGTCACCGGAAAAAGCACTCCGGAGGTTCTTTCCTTTAGACCATGAACATCATGATTGGAAAAAGGAAAACCTATGCATGTGCCATTGGAGTTAGGTCAATCTTGACCCGACTCCGGAGGTCAATTTTGCTATTAGATTAGTCAAAATCCATATAATTATCAATCTCAGTTTGGTTCCATGACTAGTTGGGTTTTTGTTTCGAGTTTTACATACTCTAGCGCCCTAGGCTATACTTGTTTGTCTCATAACAGATTGGGGAATGATTCTTGACGTTTATGCTTTGCAATGTATTCGCCTGTCTATTCTTTCGAAATACTTAACCTCCATGATCGTGTAATTTATTTAGAGTGAAATTAGTAATGATAATGGAATTTGAACATGATCTTGACTGAGCACAATTTGAGTTTGTAAGTGATACTTGTGTGTAAATCTTTTGTTCAAACATTTCACCATTGATTAAGATCTTCGTGAATCTCTTGAGCCTAAAAGCATGTTCCATAGTAGATTTTTAACCTAGTCGTCATTAGGTGTAAAAGGGAAAGGCTATATTTGGTTAAGGGGTTTGATTTGCCTTGAATTAGGGGATTCTAATTTGAATCCGTTAGGGCAGGCCATGATTTCAAACCTATAATAGTTTGAGACTTGTTTATGTGATGATTCTTGAGTCTAGACGTGTTATTGTTAAAGGAAGAGACTCCTTGTTTTAGGATCCTATTTTTACCTTAAAACTGAGTTTTGATTTGAGCTTTACATGGTAAGTCCACCTAAGTAATTCCTTTAGTATTGAAAAATAATATTTCTTTACCTTAATTACTTTTCACCTGTTTGAACTAAAGAATGCACTACTAAAACTATTTAAGAGGGTTGCATTCTTCACTTTAGAACACTTTTGACATTTATACACTCTCCTACATAGATGGAACTGAAAAACACAAGCAAGAACACTCACTACAACCTCTGGTTCTCTCTCTCTTGCTCACTGAACACTAATCCTAAAGGCATATTGCACTGCTTCTTTACTACTCCCTGCTTGCTACTATTTTGACAAGGTATAGGCCATGGTTTACACCCTGTCTGTTCTCATGTTTAAACCGTCTATGCATATATTCCCTTGTATGATCTCTATCATTTTGTACCTCCGTTTGGGTCTTATTTCTGGCCCCCGCTAACCCCTTTGGTGCAGTTTATATATGGATTGCTTTAAAGCTATACCAAAGTTCAATTACAGGTGTTCTTATGGTTGTCTATGAGGGAGCATTCTGTGGGTTCCTTTAACACTAATATGGATACCTGCAGGCTTTACATTTAGCGCTCACAGGGCACTTTTCTCATCCCTTATCTGACCCCTTTTAGTTTTTCCCCGAATTACTTGTATTTATTAGGTTTCCCTATGTTTATTCTTTAAAACAGGGCGCATAGCAATGATCGATGTGTTGGGCTATTCAGGGGCCTCTTTCTAAACCTTCGACTTTGTTTGGATGCATCATGCTTAGTTAAAATATATACCTTTCTCTAAAATCAAGTTTAAATGCTCATTGGGAGTTTAAATCAGCACGTCTACAATCTGATGTAGCTTAACCTTAACATTACAGAGTTTGATAAATATTTTTTGCATGCAAAATCTGAAAATTTTAACGATAGGGGCTATATATGTGATGACTGTTTAAAACTGGATTACTTCTGTAAAACTACGACTGCCCTCTATTTTTCATTATCAGTACGGGCCCAACACTGGTTTCAAAATCTGGCCCTTTGTGTGTTTAAACCAATTTTTTGACAAAACTTGATCTCTTGTACACTAATCTAATAGTGTATAAGGGAGTATAAGTTAGTGGCCAACTATACAAATTATATACAATATTTTTCAAAGCCTATTATCACTTGATCATGTATTTTGAATGCTTATATATGTATATCTACGTGCGACAGCCTCTTGTGTGCATTTGTATGCTTTGAGAATCCCAATTAAAAAAAAAAAAAAAAAGCCTAAATACTTATATTTTCAAAAATAACCCCAAAAATAAATAGCCATTAAGGTTAGGGCTTGAAAATTAATGTCAAGTCACGTCGACGCAGAATGGCTAACATTTTTTTTACAAAAATAAACTCAATTTGGTTTGTGTCAAAATCTGAAGCTATTTCAAAAACTGGCTATTTCTGCAAAATATATAAAACACTGAAATTGCATAAATGTGCTGCCTTGAAACATCTCTTGAGATTTTAACCCGTTTGGGTATACTGTTTGTAAGATCGAAGGCCAAAAGTGCGATTAGGCGTTTGGACATATGTCATTTCTGCAAAAAATCTTAAAAGCCCAAGACTTAACTACCACTGCCCATTAGACTTTTTTGCATAAATAAGTCTTATTGCTTGACTGATTGCATTTTTAGCCATCAACTTAGTAAACTAATATAATCCATGTTTTCTATAGTCTTTCAACATCCCAAAAGTAAAAGCTCGGGCGGGAACCACTTTTTTTTGGGACTTGGGGGAGTGCCTGACACCTTCTCCCCCGAGTCATTTGGACTTCTTACCCTCGAATCTCTGAAAATATGATTTATTGAACGAAACCCGACCTTCGGCATTTAGGTGGCTTAATACACCTTAGAAGACGAATATTAGGCAGCGACTCCATTTTCAAACTCAACCTAGTTACCTAGTCAAACCTAAGCCTGGACTCGCTCCGAGTCAGGTAAAAACAGGGGTGCGACAGAATAGCGACTCCGCTGGGGAAACTCAAAATCCTAACCACAACGATTTTTTATTTTTGTATTTTTATTAATGTTGTTATTATTCCTTTTGTTATTATTAATTATTATTATTTACTAACTTATTTTCCTTGTTTTTGTTTTCTTATTTTCTTATTTCTTGTAAATTCTTTACTTCCTTTATTTATATTTTATTTAAATATTGTATTTAAATGTGGCATTATCGTTCATAACGTCCGCCACTTCTGGCACCCTCCTCCCTCTTAGAGCCCTTAGGAAGGGTTGGTTATATGGAACCTACAACCACCCCTTTTTCCTCACTCAAAATAAACACTTTAGAGAAGATCTTTCAAAATTTAGCCAGCTAGCGAGGTTTTTGGCAGTTTGCAAATCTTCAACTGTCAAGTTGTTTTTGTTTCATACTCTTTGTGGAAAAGGAAATGGAATTTTGGGAACGGTGCTTGGACTAGGAAGGCTTTGTTTGGGTGGTGGAGTTTCCTTTAGTTTGGCTTTTTGAGAGGTAGTGACTTCGGGACTTGGTTTTTGAGAGATTGCCTCATCATCAACTTCATGCCTTGGAATCTCTACTTCCAATCAATTGCCTCATCTTGATATAACTCATCACCGTTGTTTTGCTCTTCTTTTTGCATTTTTAGTTCAACACCATCATCTTTTGATTTAGGATCATCCCATATTTTTCCACTTCTTGTCATAATTGCCATCACATGATCGTTCCCATTCCTCATAGGATTCACTGTCGTGTCACTTGGTAATGCTCCTTGAGGTCTTTGATTTACTTGGTGAGAAAGGGTGCTCATTTCTAATTCAAGAGCTTTGATGGAAGTATTGTGAGAATTGACTGTTTACTTTATCTCCTTGATATCACCGGTATAAACCTCTTGATTCTTGAGGACTTCTCCCATCATTTCTTCCAATTTCGGTTGACTTCTCCCTTCATTCTCACCTTGCTTGTAAGGAGCTCTTGGTACATAATTTTGAGAAGCACCAACTCCTCTTCCATCTTGATTATTGTTCCAATTTTGTCTTCCTCGATCTTGCCTCCATTGGCCTTGCTGTTAAGGCCTTTGATAACCTCCTTGTTGGTAAGCCACAAAGTTGGCTTCTTCATCACTATGCAAATTGAAACATTGTTCCGGAAAGTACTCCACTTGCCCTCTTTGAAAAAGAGTTAGAGGTTGGCCTCCGGGGTTGACATACCTAATTGGAGCCACTTGATGACTGGCATTTGTAACTTGAAGATTCTCCACCTTGTTCACTTTCTTCTCCTTCTCCTCTTTGGTACCTCTAAGAAGCTCAATGTTGGTCATGATTTGGGCCATTTGTTCCGCTTGATCTTCAAATATTTTAATCATTATTTGATTTATTCCTCCTTCACCACTTGGGTTTTGAGCTCTTGATTGCTAATCTTGAGATTGCTTGGCAACTTTGTTGAGAATTTCCTTGACTTCTTGAAAAGTATGGTCCATGATAGCACCTCTACATAAGTTGTTCATGGCCGATTGGTTGTTCTTGTTGAGCCCTTGGTAGAAATATTGTAAGAGCATATCATCTTCAAAATCGTGAGTTGGGCAATGTAGCCAGACCTCTTGGAAAGCTTCCCAAGCTTCATATAATAAATCGGTGAGATCTTGCTTGAACATATAAACCTTGTCTTTTATTGAAGCTTGCTTGCCTTTAGGCAAGAATTTTTCCAAGAATTCCTTCATAAGTTCCTCCCAAGTGTAGATTGAGTTCTTTGGTAGCATCTTCAACCATGCCTTAGCCTTCCCCGATAAAGAATAGTGAAAGACTCTTAGGCGCAAAGCTTCTTCCATATAATGTGCCGGCTTGTAGAGATAACATGTTTGCAAAAAATTCCGCCAATGTTCGGTTGGGTCATTATGCTTGCTTCCACTAAAAAGTCCATTTTGATCAAGTCCATGAAGGATCACTAGTGGGGTATTGAAAGTCACATTCCTACGAATTGGTGGCGGCACAATGGCACTTGCAAAAGTGTCCAAATTCACTTCCTCTTCCGAATCTTCCAACTCTAGGGCATGTTGATTATCGTTTTGACCACCCCTTGCATTCCTTTGATTCCGATTGTCATTGCGAACATTCACCTAATTAGCATTGGCTCTTCTATTAGCTTGACACCAGGGCCTCCTCGGTTTGCACCTCGGCCTCCCCTATTAACATTGTTGCCTCTTCAGTTTTCATTGCGCGCAACACCATCATTGTTACCGACACGAGCTCTCTCATTGGCTTGAGCATTGCCATGAGGAATTCCATCATTTGTGGCTTCATTTTCAACTTGAGGGTCATCATTCTCCTCAAAGACATCTTGAATTCCATTACTCTCATCACTAAAAGTAGTGTCATCATACTCTTCTTCGGACTCTTCATAATAATCATTCAGAGCAATTTGAGCATTTGGAAATAGAACTCTCTCATGCGCACGATTGTAGAGAGGGTTCCACATAGCTCTATTCGAATTCCTTCTCATACTTGGATTCACCTACACATGATAAAACAAAGCACAAGGTAAAATGGTAGGAACAACTAACAAGACTAGAACATGAAATATTCAACCTAATAGATGTACCGTAGCTCCCCGCGGCAACAGTGCCAAAATTTGATCCACGCTCAATCCACTCACAACGAAGGGTGTAGGGGGATCGCCAAAGATAATAGTACCCAACAAGAGTCGGGGTCGGTTTCCACAGGGAGCCAGTAAAGCAATCTATTAATCTTAGGATGAATAGTGACGAGTTCTATGAATTGTCCGTATATTCCTAATAAGTAAAGGTGGAATTATCTTAACTACAACTAACAACTAACATAAAACAAGCTAAATAATAATGGTTGATGTAAACAATCAGAATGAGCTAGGGTTTACCCACTCCAACTAGATTCTCACAGCTAAACACTTGTACTAACCTCACAATCATATGGATAACATCAATGGTCGGGCCTCTAATGTATTCCTCAAAACCCTAGGTTCAGGTACGGCCGTGCCTTAAATCATAGTCAAGAAAGTATGATGGAGAACTAGATTTATGTTAACCCATTGATTTCACAAGATTAAGTACAAGATTTAAGCTAAGATAATCAAGTTTTCATGAATAAACCCCTAGTATGAGTTTGGCTACTCGTACTAGGGTCTAACACACACATAATAGAAGATGAAATAGCAAGAATCATGTAAGAATATATTAAGAAATAAAATCCTTACAATAAGATTCAAGTTGGAACCCTTTCTTAACCTCCAAGAATATTCAAAAGTATGAAAAGTAAAATTCTAAGTTGAAAAAGGTTCTCTTTTCTATAAGGCATAACAACCCCTATTTATAGGCATGGGTTTGAAAACTAGTCTATTATTTAAAAAATGTAGATTACATCGATGGATTCTTAAAGTTGGCACAAATTCTCACTTGAATTCCTCAATTCTCCACATGATCAGATAGACACCTCTTGTAGGATTTAGTGTCTCATCCACACTAGTGTCTGGCAGTACTCTCGTGTGTGTTTCAAATGTCCGGAAGTCGTAAACTAGCGAATAATAAAATGACACGTGTATTTACAAAAATGCCCTTTAATATTTTTTTTAGAAAAAAATATTAAATATTCTTGTAAAACACCCCCACCCCTTTCCTTCTTCTTTTTCCTTGCCTAAACCCATCAGTGTTCTTCCAAACGTGGTAAATTTTCACTTTTCCTTTCAATTTTGCTCTCTCTTCTCCTTGTTATTTCTTCTTCATCCTTGTGAAGATTCCATTACCTTTGAATTTCACATCAGAACAAGCTAAGAAACTAATCCATGAGCTTAATTTATATCTAAAAGAATTACTCAACATCGTCGATCAGAATCTATTTTTTAACGCTGCTGCTTCTAGAATCTTCAAAAAATGATTCATGTTTCCTAATTTGACTAAGTTTAGTGTCCACGTTGAAGATTTAACGGCCGCGGCGGCAACTCCACTAAAACTGTCAACTTTATTCGCTCCCACCTCAACTTTTCTTCTTTTTCTTTGTTCCTAAACCCCTCCTCAAACCCATCCGGCTGCTTCTTCCCTCAATTGTCGACCCCATTCCCTATATTTTTTATGTCGTTATAGTTAATCTTCGTTAACATTATGTTAACAATTTTTCCCTCTTCTGTATTTTGGTATATATTATTATGTTGGATCTAGATGTGGAATGTGAGCACAAGGAAATGTTTTTTGCAGTATATAGAGCACCAGAAGAGGGCTTGGTCTGTTGATTTTCACCAAGTGGATCCAACTAAGTTTGCCACCGAAAATGATGATTGTTCTTTAGAAGTGTGGAATATTAATGAGTGTTAATTCTTTGTAAAACTGTGTATATTTTGTGCTCTTGTTGAATTGAAATATGGTGGTTAAAGAGTGGTGACTAATTTTTATTTGCTATAGAATTTTTGGTTTTATATGTTTTTTTTTTTTTTTTTTTTTTTTTTTTGTGGTGTAACAATGGTGTTTAAAGGTGGAGATGGGGTGGAGGAAATTATTGTTGAAGAAGAAGGTGTTAAATAAAATGGGGACTATACATTGATTTAATTGTAAAAGAAGATACACATTTTTTCGAGGGTGTCACGCGCCTTAAATAGAGTATAAAACACATGTTTTGCCATGTCAGCACGAGAGCTTAAGAGACATACTAAATCCTACAAGAGGTATCTATTTGGTCATTTGGATAATTGAGATGTCTAAGTGAGAATTGATGCCAACTTTAAGGAGCTATCTATGTATTCTGCCTTTACAAAATTACCATTTTGCTCTGTTTTACGTCAGGCCGTCGTTCATTCAGTGAGGTGCATAATAAACTGCTGGCTCGCTGATGACCTATTTTACTGATCATTCTTCATAATTGCGACGTAGGTTCGGCGGGGTGCCCTTGTGATTACGGACGACTCTTGGGCTTCGCAGATCATCCAAACTTTCTGTGAGCAGCGGCGGGTTCACCCTTTACTCTGCGAAGTCGCCGCTTGTCTTAAGCACTTTCTTCAGCGATCCGCCCTTCAAGTTGCTTATTGACTTGAACTCTTCCCTCCTTAGGAAGATGGCTAACCTCTTGAGCCGCAAATTTGGCGAGGCGCCGATCCAATTGCTGCCTTATCTTCATGTTCTTCAATTTTTAACCAAAGTGCACTTGTTTTTTCTCTTTGTCACATTTTCTTCGGCTTTGTATATCAATTCTCTTAATAACCTGAAACATGAAGAATAACATAAGATTCGTTCAAATAACATCACTTTAAAGGATAAAAGCAAGTCTAAAAGGGTTGCAATTAAGCGCAAAATACTGACATATCACATGGTCAAAGCGATTTTTCTAATCTTTTCTTCACAAGAGTTATTAAAACCGATTAGAGTTGTTGATCTAGAGATGATTTGACTATTCATCTCCATTTCACTTATAACCCGTAAGTTGATGATGTTTGCAGAACTCCTAGAATCTACGAGCACTCGATTTATGTTGTAATCATACATACACAGCTATATCATCATAGTGTCGTAAGCGGAAAGAAGAGTCAATTTGAATCTATTTATGTGCGATTCTGTGTTCAAATAGTGCTTGCCGGTCCTTCCGTAAGTTCTCAAATTCTTTATTTGTTTCTTGCACAAGGCACTGACGATAATATCAACCTATGGCCCCCCAACAATCACATTTAATGATCATATATATTCATAGGGATGGGCTTTTCCCTTCTTGATTTTCTTTTCTAGTCTAGTACGCTTTGTATAATCTACCATGTCATTGTATTGTAATCTCGAGTAGTTGTCTTTTCTTTAAATGGATCAGTGAATTGTACCTACTATGTCCCATGTGGAAGGTGGGAATACTTGGAGGTTCTCCTTCAGCTTTCATGTTGCTTCTAAGTCCCTTTTATTCAGACTATTGGAGAAGGACAAAGCTGCCTAATAATCTTGAACCTTAGGCAATGATGTTCTTTCTCTTTAGAATTTGTTGATTAATTCCTTGACTGATTCATCATTTCTTCGCTTAACATCGAACATTTATCCGACCCTATTTTCTACTTTCTAAGCTCCAATATGTGCTTTAACAAAAGTGTTTGGGGGGCTCCTCTAGTGTGCATCTCTCCGAACTTTTTAGCATCACATACCCAACTTAATCTTAGGTCAGGCCATTTTCTGGGATCTTGGTGACATATATGTTGTTTTACATGACTATATCTGCCATCTTGAATTTCTTTCCGATTGGTTTTTTAGCAGCCCTTTCTTTGTAAGGTTGTTGAGAGTTTTTTTTTTCAGATGCCTTTAAAAAGTTTTAAAGCCCCAAAATTGGGTCCATACTTTCCTCGTGGGCTTTTAGCCGTTGTATGATGGATTCTAAAATTCGATCTACAGATGAGCTCTCGGTTCGTGCCCAGTGATTCCAGCTCCGGTTCCTCCAGAAAAAGGTCCAAATGCCCGTGTATCCGAGTTTCCGGGGAATGAATTCCGAGTCTCCGTTACTCGCTCTACTCTTGGGGCTACAAAATGTTCTTCATTCTACTACACAAAAGTGCTTTAAGTGCGGTACCACATCCTTGTTCACAACCTGGTGCTACTATGAACTCTTTGAAGGTCTATTTTCATGAGTCATCCATCTTCATGGCTACAGCTTTTTCTCTCCGGAGTGGAGTTGAGTTTTGAGGTGGTGGTAGAAATGTTTCTCCACTCGCCAGGTGGGGGAGGGGGTGGTTTCGACCACTGCTTTGTTTTGTATTGCACATTGTTCGTTCAGATCTGCCATGACAGAAACACTAGAAAACACAAAAAGATCTTAAGCTTTTGAAGCATAAGAACGAAGATAAGATAGTTCTTAGAACAACAAATCTTTGATAAGCCCTATGGTGGGTGCCAAATTGTATGTGCAAAAATTATATTTAGATAAAACTAATTGATTCTATATCTAAGTGGATCAAAAGCAAGGGGTTGTATCAAGTTATGCTTTTATTTTTAAATTAAACTTAAATCTAGAGGTATTACTAAATATTTGCCTGGTTGAAATGTCAATAGAAATATAAGAAAATAATGAATAAGAGCAATAAATGAGCAAAATAAAGAGTAAAGAAAATCTTATTGAAGATCTCAATAACAAAGAGAATGTTGATTGTTCCTTTTCTAAGGCCACCATTTACAGAGAGTATATTTAGCTAAAAATGTGTATATTTTTAAAGAGAATATTCAATATAGTCAAGAATGTGCTACAAGAAAAGTTACGTGGATATGTTTTTAGGGGTTCCTTACACATCTCTAGTCACGTGCTTTATTTCAGGATACAGTTTTGTCTCTAAAGAAATTGTGGACGTTAATGTCAATGTACGATCATATAAAATTCCTCTAGTAGTGAAGCTGGCCTAACTATCATCGTCTCATTTCTGATTTTATAGATTCTCATGCTTGTCTTAATACACTTCAGGGATGTGTTGTGTCTGATTTCTAGTGTACCTGATCTGGTTTAGGTTCTATCTGCTTCCTTCTACCCTTCACAAGGTCTTCATCTCACATCATCTTTAAACTGCTTTCTTCTACGTGGCTCGTGTGGATTTTACCAAATACAGATGCCACTATCAAAAAATTATCTTCACTTTTTCTAGAAAATATTTGTTACGATACTAGAGATTTTTTCAAAGAATGTGTGTTGTACTCTATGCACCTCCTATGGACATTAAAAGGGAGATTTAATAGTTTCCTCCGATTTTCGCTGAAGAACCTGACTCTTTATCGCAAGAACCATGTTTTTGAGCAGTTGCATCCACGAAATAACACAAACACAACAGTAAACAAAAATCTAAAAGACAATGTGTTTTTAAGTGGAAAACTCCTTGCTCAAGGGAGAAAAACCACGACCCACACTTTGGGTTTTTGAATTAACTTCACTAACACACAGAGCAAATTTTAAATTACAAACTCTGTAACCAAGGGGCTACATTCTAGACTCTAATCACTCAACAAAGCTAAACTCTACCTTTACAAAGTGAACACTCAAAGTTCACCTATTACAATGGCTTCTAATATAAGCAGATAGGTAATATCATCAAAACATATAAACTGTGACAACTACAGTCAAGAACCTAAAATGATTCACTGCTTTTGCTCTTGGTTCTTCACTGGTTATCTTCAAAAGTTATGTCACTTTAAGAGTTATTGAATTCGCCTAGTGTTTGCTCTCAACTCTCGTGGTGAATAATTGAGATCGGCTGCCTCAATTACTTGCTTTTATATGGGATTTGTAACCCTAGCAGCGTTTCACTAGGAAACCTCGTAAACATAGCAAGTCCAGATTTCCTTGTGATACTTTCCCTGTTCAGTACTAACTCTTGTTCACTCTTCAATGAGACAGCTCCGGCACAACTTCTTTTAGCTGACTAGGATGCGTATAAGTTTACGCGTCACTACTCCTAGTTCTCCATAGATTTGCATTCCACAAAATATTTTTGACCAGTCGTGCCCTTATCACCAAGGACCAAGTTCTTATTCAATTTACTAAGTCCTTTGTTTGTCATCCTTCAAAACATCCAGCTCAACAAATTCCCTCTTTTTAATGATGACAAATAAATATTGCCTAAGAACCTATACATACAAACACCAAGACACGAATACAAAAAAAAATACATTTTGTAAGAATTTAAAACAGATGAATTAGGTCACAAACATCCCAACTACATTTTCTTCTTCCCCCTTTTGGCATCATCGAAAAGATTTGAAATCCTGCAAGAACAAGTTAGTCTAGTCCAATCTAGAGCACAAGGCAATAAGTCAACTTAGCACACAATAAGTAATCGAAGGACCCAACCAGAACCACAAATATCATATACGAAACCACAAAAACAGCAAAAGCAATTTAAAACCAGTCATCCAAAGCATACACATATGTAGCTCAAATTAGATACAGACCAAAATGTGAATTGTCTTAATGTGCATCAAATAAAAGGCATAGGAGAGTAAGTAAGGAAAGGATTTGGGTAGGAACATGGCAAAGTTATGAGCAGAGTTCAGCTTCCCAGATTAAAGTGCTTGACAAGTGCTCCAAGATTCTTTGAGTTTTTGGCCCTTTCTACCACCAATTCGGCCTCATGCTAGCTGCACTCAATAATCAGGCGATCAATTTCTTGATCCTTCACTTTCAGCTGTTTCTTAAACTCTGCATTTTTCCTTATGTACCTCCAACAACTGCTGCTTCACTTCCTGCACTGATTCAACTGCTGTCTTTGACCCAAACTCCTCACTTTCATCAGCTACTTCTGTCTTAACTTGCACTGAACTTTTGGAGGCTCTCTTTTCCTTGAAGAAATCACATGTCCTCAGGATATTCTTCCCAAACATATGATGATGTGTGGGCTTCTTCCCATTTGAAAGGGGCACTCCAAAATGTTCAAACACTTGCTGCAAAATGTAGGAATACACAAGAGAATGTGGCTTGTTGTTTGTGTCTGCAATCCTTTAATATGTCTGATAATCAGTCCAGGCAGGTTTATCTTGGTCCCTCTGTCCAGCAAGTCCATACATGTCATATCCAGAGCACAAGATCCACTGTTTCTATCCCCTCTAGGCAAGAAGAACCTATGGACAAATTCAAACACCAACTGATGTGCTAGTTCCATCTCTTTCTTTTCAACCTTTCTTTGTTTCCTGATTCTTGTTTTCCTTCTGAGTTTCTTCACCACATCTAGAGGAATAACATCATCTGTTCTTTTGGGCCATTTCAACTTAATATACCTGCAGTAACCTTTAACAGGCACATCAAGAACTACCTCCAACTCCTCTCTACCAAAATCCAGATCCACTCCTTTAAACACAGAAAACACCCTCATTGCACCAACCTTGCAATTAACATAAAACTCCCTAACCTCTTCTGCATACAAGCACATGTCCTTCTGTGTAAAAAGCTTCATCCTATCCTTGGTCCTTCACATTCCTGACCAGGGGCTTCATTTGAAGCTCATCTATGTCACTCATGATGCTTCCTGCTAACACTTGATGCTTAGTAAAGAAGGTCTCTCTATCCACCTCTTCCTCATCTTTCTTTTTCTTTTTCTTTGTTTCCACCTCACTACCAGAGTCTAAGTCATCCGGGTGTACATAATTCCCATCCACATCACTCTCTTCCTTCTCACCCCCAGCAGCCACCTGTTCTTCCTCATTCACCTTTTGTTTCTTATCATACTTTTCACCCATTCCCATCTACTGCTTCAAAGCAGACCTAGTTACCACTCTTCTAGGAACTGCAGGAACAACAGGCACCTTCTCAACCTCATCTCCAGCTTGAGATCCCTCATCTTCACTTTTATCTACCAGACCTCTCTAAAACACAACTTTTCCTCCTTTTACCAACTTCCTCTTCTTCTCCTTTACAAGCTTTGTTTCACTTACAAATACCACTTCTTCTTCCTCTTCCTGCTCCACCAGTTTTTCATCTTCTTTACCAAATTTTCTTTTCACACTTTTCTTTGGTACTTTCTCCAACTGCACATCACCAACATGTTCTACCTGAGTCTCATCTTCTTTGCTTTCCCCTGAGTCAGACCAGTCAAGTTCTGCATCACTAACTACATCAGGAGCCGAGGAAAAACTAGGTTCTTTCCCAAGTTCCTTTACGGTTTCAGCAGAACTAGGTCCTTCACCCACTGGACCACTCAACACAGCCTTCACCTGTACTTTCTCTAGGGGAGTAGCCTCCAAACTAAGTTCGTCAACTAGGCCCTTTTAAGATTCCACTGAGTCCTCTATTCTTAGTCTATTCAACATATTCTCAACAACATTAACCTCTACCATCTATCCAGTAACACTAGGCACATGAAATCTGATCCTAGGTTCAAAAGATTCTACAGCAACATTCACTTGTTCTTCCATGACATTCTCCTTATCAGTTATACTACTAGACTCCACTGTTTTTACAATTTCATCCATACCCATTGCTAAGATCTCCATAATAAGCTTTTCAGGGCTAAATACAGATTCTAATGAAGTAGAACTAGCTTGGGTAGAATCAGGCCTTACCTCAACTAATTTCATGTCAGAAACCGCCGATGCAGTCGTCGGAGCAGATTGTTTCGAAGTTGTTTTCTTAGGAATCCTGTTTCCCACTATCTTTTGAACCTTTAGCCGTTCCTTAGCGATTCTTTCAGCCAGAGTAGAGGCAGAAGGTTTGAGAGAGGAATCTTTGGAGTTTTGGGTTTCTGAGGTTTTCACCGATGAGGCGGAGAAAGATTGTGCTTGAGACATTATGATGATTTTCTTGAAGTTGGTTTTTCAGTGAAAAGGGTTTTCTTGTTTTGAAATTTAGAAAGAGAACAGAGAGAATCTGAGGGAAGAATATCTCTAACTTCGAATGAATATGAGAAGGAGAGAGACAGAGAAAAGAGGTTAAGGTGATCTAGGTAATACGGTATAATGATGGCTATAAAACTGGAACACCTTTTGGAGTTCTTGGGAAATCGGGAAAGGATGGATGTGACGGTTATGAAGAGATATTCATTAAGTCTCCCTGGGCGAGTGGGGTAGTTTTAAAATTTTGAGAGTGTGACCGAAAAGGGACTTGTCCCTATAGATTTTTGCGGGTACACAAACATGGAAGGTCTTCAAGATAGACTTTCAAGAAAAAAATCAATTTCATCAATTTCAGTCATAGTACTTAACATACATAGCTACATAAATGTACCTGGACATGGTTCCTCCTACAGAACATGGTTCCTTCTACGTACTCAATTGGTTCTTCCCTGGGAGCTCATTAGATAATTTAAATAGCACTTAGTTTAACAAGTATACTTATCAAAGTATAAATTTAGACTGGACTATCAAAACAATATTCACACGCAGAATAATAAATACTTAATTAGCCAAACCTTGGGAATCAGGTGCTGGGTCATCTATATATTTTGGTCATCCCTAACTCCAACCAGTTCCTCTCAAATTGAACTTTGTTCAACGCCTTGGTGAAGGTGTCAGCAATTTGATATTCAGTCCTGCATGAATCCATAGTAATTAGACCTTTTTCAATATTATCCTTTAGAAAATGATGTCTAATATCGATGTGCTTGTTCTCTTATGCTGGACTGGGTTCTTGGCATTGTTCACAGCACTTGTATTGTCATAGAATATAGGCACAACTCCATATTTTATTCCAAAGTCCTCTAGTTGCTGTTTGATCCATAGCAGCTGAGAACAATAGGATGCAGCAGCAACATATTCAGCCTTAGCAGTACAGAGAGCTACTGAGTTCTACTTCTTTGCAGCCCAAGAAACAAGACACGGACCTAGACAATGTGCCACTCTTGAAGTTCTCTTTCTATCCACCAGATGGCCTGCATAATCAGCATCTGTAAAGCAATCCAACTCAAAAGTACCACCTCTGGGGTACCAAAGATATAAATCCGAGTTCCTTTCAAGTATCTCAAAATTCTTTTCACAACAATTAAATGTGATTCCTTTGGCTTGGATTGAAATCTTGCGCAAAGTCCTACACTGTACACAGTATCAGGTCGACTAGCTGTGAGATAGAGGAGATAACCTATAATTCCTCTATACTTAGTCTCATTTGTGGAAGGACCCAGTTCGTCCATATCCAGCTTTGTTCCAGGAGAAATAGGGGTAGTCATTTCTTTAGCTCCTTCCATATCAAATTCCTTCAGCAGCTCCTTGACATACTTCTGTTGATGATTTATGGTTCCTTCAGGAGTTTGTTTGATTTGCAAGCCCAAGAAGAAGTTGAGTTCTCACATCATGTTCATTTCGAACTCACTACCCATTAACTCAGCAAATCCCTTGTACAGGTCCTCATCAGTAGCTCCAAATAAGATATCATCAACATATACTTGGACCAGAAATAAGTCCTTTCCTTTCTTTCTCAAGAACAGTGTGTTGTCAATTTTTCCTCTAGAAAAACCATTTTTGAGCCAGAACCCTGATAACCTTTCATACCAAGCTCTAGGTGCTTGTTTCAGACCATATAGAGCGTTATCAAGTTTGTATACATGATCAGGAAAATCACTGTTCAAGAACCCTGGTGGTTGTACCACATATACTTCCTCATTCAGATAGCCATTTAAGAATGCACTCATTACATCCATCTGATATAGTGTAAATTCCATATATGTAGCAAAGGCAATCAGCATTCTTATGGCTTCAATCCTAGCCACTGGTGCAAAAGTCTCATCATAATCAATTCCTTCCTCTTGGGTGTAACCCTGAACTACCAACCTGGCTTTGTTCCTGGTAACTATTCCATGATCATCCAATTTATTCCTGAACACCCATTTGTTCCAATGATTGATCTGTCCTTAGGTCTCGGAACCAGATGCCATACCTTGCTTCTCTCGAATTGATGCAGCTCCTTATGCATTACTATTACCTAGTCTGGATCCTCACGAGATCCTTCACATTCTTTGGTTCCATAGAGGATAGGAAGGCAAAGAACGCACAGAAGTTCTTCAACACAGACCTAGTCATAATCCCAAAATCCAACTCAAATAACACATTTTCCAAAGGATGTGAGCTTTTATATTTCCAAGGTCTTGCCTGTATTTGGTGGGAACAATATGCAGCTGAATTTCGAGTAGGTCCTTCTTCCTTAGTTGGTTCATCATCCTGGTCAGCCGTTCGCCCTGACATATTGACTCATTGTTCCCCCTGAGTCAATTCTTCATTTTCATCACCTGGTTTTTCCTTTCCTTCTGGATTCTCCAAGCTTTCAGTAGGGTCTTCTCGTGCAAGACATATTGCCTGATCATCTCCTTCCTTATCAGCAACTACTTTGTCTGACTCATCAAACACCGCATGCATGCTTTCCTCAACTGTCTAAGTTCTTTTGTTGAACACATTATAAGTTTTACTCTGAGTGGAATAGCCCAGGAAGATTGCTTCATCACTTCTTGCATCAAATTTTCCTAGAGCCTCCTTACCATTATTGTGTACAAAACACTTGCACTCAAATGGCCTTAAGTGAGCAATATTTGGCTTTCTTCCTCTTAGAAGTTCATAGGGGGTCTTGTTAAGAATAGCTCTTGTGGAGCACCTGTTCAAAAAGTAACATACTGTGTTGACTGCTTCAGCCCGAAAATTCCTTGCAAGGCTACTTGATAACAACATGGTTCTTGCCATATCTTCCAAGGATCTGTTATTTCTCTCTGCAACTCCATTTTGTTGTGGGGTTCTTGGTGCAGAGAAGTTGTGATCAATACTGTATTTAGTACAGTACTCAGAGAACTTAGCATTTTCAAATTTTGTGCCATGATCTGATCGGATGCTTACCAATTCAAAGCTTAATCTTTTCTACACGGTCCAAGCCCATTCTTCAAAACTGTCAAATGCTTTATCTTTGGATGCTAGGAACAAAGTCCATGTATATCTTGAGTACTCATCAACTATCACGAACAAGAACCTCTTTCCCCTTGGCTTCTGACTCTCATCGGTCCTCATAGGTCCATATGAATCAGCTCGAGTGGTTTTGAAGTGCTCACCACTTTCTTTGACTTGAAAGATGATCTCACATGTTCCCCCCTAACACAAGCATCACACATCTTAATCTCTTCGAACTTCTTTGTAGGTAATCCACGAACCAGTTCCTTCGATGCTAGCTTGTTAAGCTGTGAAAGACTAGCATTCCCCCAACCTTTTGTGCCACAGCTGTGATTCACTCTTTTGAACATTCAAACTAGTTAAATTGTTCTCAGGAAGTGATTCCAATGATGCCTTGTAGAAATTTGTTCACTCTCTTTCCTTCCATGAACACTTTCGCACTCTATAGGTTCTTCACAATACATCCCACAGATGAAAAAATAACTTCATTTCCTCTGTCACATAGTTGAGAAATACTTAATAGGTTGTGTCTGAGACTATCAACACAATATACATTTTCAATAGCATGATCCAAGAATCTCCCTACTATTCCTATGCCAACAATCCGACCACTCTTTCCTTCTCTGATGGCTATACTGCCTCCTTGAAATACTGCGAGTGAGAAAAAATTTCTTCTATCTCCTGTCATGTGCCTTGAACACCCACTATCCAGAATCCAGCTTGGGTTGTTCACTTTTACTCTAGCCTGCAAAACAAATCAAGGGTTAGATTTAGGAACCCAGACAAGCTTGGCTCCCTTCTTATGAGAGAATGGATGAATCAAGTCCTTCTTAGCCCAATCAGGTAAAGCAAATTTTTTATTTTTAGATTTAGCCTTGCTCATTTTTATGAAGTTTTCTTTCAAGTGACCTGTGTTACCAGAGAAGGTACAAAGTATGTTGCAGGGCAGACCTACATATTTGCTTTTGGGATTATAGGGAGGCAGTGGTTTCCTATAACCTTGACCTTTCTTTCCTTGTACTTGGTTTTCAAGTACCAATTCATTTTCTCTGAAGATTTGTTCCACTTGGTTAATCTGGTGAGTTCATAGTCAGCCTTTTCTCTAAGAACTCTGTTCTTTTTAGTTTCCTAACAAAGAATCTCATTTGTTATTTTAAGCTCATTCTCGAGAAAAGTTTGAACCTCACTAATTACCTTCTTACCATTTGCATTTTTCGTTTTAATCAGTTCAAGTTCAAGTTTTGAGATCTTAGAATTAGACACAAGAGCCTGTCCCTTTAGAGAAGTATTAATTTCATCAAATTCAACATTTCCTTCTTCAAGGTTCTTGCATCTAGTTTTCAAGTAAAACAAAGCATCAGATAGTTTATCTTTCTCAGACTCTACCTTTTCATAGCCCTCAATTAAGGTAGCAGTTATTAGTATCAGATTGTCATGTGAGTATGTATGCAATTTTCTTTCAATTTAGAGAAACATATGAGTGAGCTGCTTCCTCTCCATCGGTTGCCACGAGAGCAGCTTCCTTTTTATGACTATCTCTATTGTAGAACTCCTTAAGTTTCTCCGAGATTTCCTTGGGAGATTTGCAATCCATCACCTTAGCTAGTACATCAAACGTCATTCCATTCTTGAGATACAACATAGCTTTGGCGTTTGCTTGAATCCAGTCTAAGTCTTGTGGGTCCAGTTCTTCTACCAGTTTTTGAATCAGTGATCCATTTGCAGGCCGCTTCACAGGGACATGAGGTCCTAATTTTACTATCAATCAAAGGCTTTAGTCCATGGACTGAAGAAATAACTTTATTTGCTTCCTCCATCTTTTATAATTATTTCCATCAAATAGGGGAGGTTTGAAAGAATTTCTTCCTTCTCTTATTTCAGGTGAACCAGCCCCATCTGAGTCTTCACCTGTCAGTCCTGTCAACGCTAGAGGGGATTCATCCTCAGATTCCTTTTCTCCATCAGACTCACTATCGGTTGTTCCCTAGGTTGCATAAAAAGCTTCTTTCCTCTTCCTTCTTTCTGCTCTGAAGTTGGGTGGACGTCGGACTTTCCTTTTGTCCTTATCGTTGTCCTTGGAATAATCCTTCTTCTTCTCCTTTGTGGCTCTGTTTTCATCCACTCAACTTTCCACATTGGACAATCCACAACAACATGATCCTTCTTGAAGCATTTAAAGCACCCTGAGTAGTCTGGACTATCAACTATGTTCTTTGTCCCAACATTATCTTTGGTGTTTCTCTTGAACCCCTTAAACTCACCCAATTTGAACTTCTGTCTGAGAGCACTAACCATAGCTGCTTCAAATGATTGTAAGTCCACGTACTTTTCAAGTTCCTCAGTTGCCTCGTGTGCGAGGGTCTTGTTCTTCTTAGTCACTGATTTGTTCTTCGACTCCTTCATCATCTCATGGGTCTTCAAACTACCCAGTTGTTCTTCTAACTTGATAGATTTCAGTGATTTTGATTCAATTATAGCAGTCATCTTTGGTTCCCAAGCGTCAGGAAGAACATTTAGCCCCTTATCATCCATTTCAAGTTCTGGGAGTTCCATCTCCAGAGATCTCATCTCATTTGTGATGATGGTTAGCCTTGTCATCATATCCTATATTGACTTCTTTTCACCCATTGTGAACAACTCGAATTGTCTTTTTAGCATTCTTCTTTTTGAGTCCTTGATTTCAGTGGTTTCTTCATGAGCAACTTCCAAGGCATCCAAGATTTTTTTAACAGTCTTGTAAGATGAAACCCTGTTGAACTCTTCAGGACCTAATCTGCAGATTACAAGCCTCTTGGCCTTGTGATTCTTTTCTATCATCTTGTAATCAGCATCATTATACTCAGATCTTTCATTCGGTTCCGTACGATCAACAGCTTCTTCATCAACAACTTTGTTCGGAGTCAGATTTCCTTCAGAAACTATCATACATAGTTGATAATCTTCTGCACATATGTAATTCTCCATTCTGCTCTTCCACCAAGCGTAGTATTTCCCGTTGAACTGTGGAGGCCTCAGAAGCGATTTTCCTTCAGTAATTATAAGTGGTGCACTCATGATTTGATCCTTCTCAAGGTGTTAACCTAAAACGAGAAGACCTGCTCTAATACCACTTGTTATACTCTAAGCACCTCCCATGGACACTAGAAGGGGGGTTGAATAGTGTCCTCCGATTTTCGCTGAAGAAACTGACTCTTTATCGCAAAAATCCTGTACTTGAGTTGTTGCCTCCACGAAAAAACACAAACACAAAAGTAAACAACAATCTAAAAGTCACAGTGTTTTTACGTGGAAAACTCCTTGCTCAAGGGAGAAAAACACGACCCACACTCTGGAATTTTGAAATAACTTCACTAATATAAAGAGCAAGTTTTAGATTACAAACCCTATAACCAAGGGGCTACACTCTAGACCCTAATCACTCAACAAAGCTAAACTCTAGTTTTACAAAGTAAACACTCAAAGTTCACTTATTACAATGGCTTCTAATATAAGCAGATAGGTAATACAATCAAAACATATAAACTGTGACAACTACAATCAAGAACCTAAACTGATTTACTACTTTTCTCTTGGTTCTTCACTGGTTGTCTTCAACATTTATGTCGCTTTAAAATTTATTGAATTCGCATTGTGTTTGCTCTCAACTCTCGTGGTGAATAACTAAGATCGGCTGCCTCAATTACATGCTTTTAGAGGGGTTAGTAACCCTAGCAGTGTTTCACTAGGAAACCGCGTAAATATAGCAAGTCCAGATTTCTCTGTGATACTTTCCTTGTTTAGCACTAACTCTTGTTCACACTTCGATGAGACAGCCCCGACACAACTTCATTTAGCTGACTAGGATGCGTATAAGTTTACGCGCCAATACTCCTAGTTCTGCATGGATTTACATTCCAGAAAATCTTTTCCATCAGTCGTGCCCTTATCACTAAGGACTAGGTTCTTATTCAAATTACTAAGTCCTTTGTTTGTCATCCTTCAAAACATCCAGCTCAACAATGTGACATTTGTTCATAGGCACATGTATGGTGCAACAACTTCCCATGACCTATTAAAACCCCTTCTCATACGTGAAGGGGTTTGGACTAACATTTCTCTTGATTTTTTTGGAAGATTACCTAACTCTAAGGGCAAGGGTAGTATCTTAGCGGTAGTAAACAGACTGAGTGAGTATGGCCACTTTACGACTTGTAGTATCCTATACTTCTTAAATTGTGGCTCAACGCTTCCTAGACAATGTCTTTAAGTTGCATGGTATGCCTTTTACCATGACCAATGATAAAGATCATATGTTCCTCAGCTCCTTCTGACAGGAACTCTTCACACTATATGGTGCAGTTTCACAGGTCCACTACTTACCATCCTCAAACAAAAGGTCAAAAAGAAGTATTGAATTAGACCTTAGTAACTTATCTTAGATGCTTTTGTTCAGATAAATCCCTATGAGTAGTCTATGTATTTTCCACCTATCACGCGACAATTAGGTGTGCCCCTTATGAGGTCCTGCATGGTTAATTGTCACCTATTCACCTACCTTATTGGCTTGGTGAGTGTACTTTTGACATGGTTGATAGATCCTTAATAGCAAGTCGGCTGTGATCCTACTGTTGAAGTTTCATTTGTCAAAGGCTCAAATAAGAATGATGAACTTAGCTAATAAAGACAAAAGTGAGAGGGTTTTGAGATTGGTTATTGGGTTTTCTTAACGTCACAATCTTACAGATTCAGTCTCCATAAAATCATTCAACAAACTTGCAGCTGAGTATTTTGGTTATTATCCTGTCATTGCTATGGTTTGCTCAATGGCATATCAGTCGATGTTACTTTCAGATGTCTTCATTCATCCTACCTTCCATGCATTTCATCTTAAAAAATGTCATGAAGTTCCAGCTACTATCAATCACCTTACACTTTTCCACCTCTACAGTCCCTATTGCCCTTTACCGACTCAATAATAGCCAGGAGGTTGGTTTAAAAAACTGCAAGTCGAGTTATAATTTAATGGTTTGGTATTGATGTAGGTCAAGCCACATGGGAATTCCTCATTGAGTTGTAAAACAGGTTTCCTTCTTTCACCCTTAAGGTCAAGAGTATGCTTATCGAGGAGGTGTTGATGCAATATTAAGAGTGAACTAAGTTAGAAATAAGGAGTATCGAGCAAAAGTCTGGAGAAATAAAATGATAAACTGGCAGCTGAGTTGGCAATGACAGTAACATGCAGTTGACAGTTGGTACAAAGGATTAGTTGGTTGATAGAATTTGCAAGTTAAGTCATCAGAATCATTTTCTTTCATGTATAAATGTAGCAAGATCTTTATAATTATTCTAATTCAAGAATATTTATCGAGTCGATGGGAATGAATCCATGTTCAAATCTTATTACCGGTACTTATTCTCTTCCTCTATATTTCTTTTGATCCTCAGTTAAACTCTCAATTAACTCCTAAGTTTGCTACCCTTTACCTCAAGCTATAGCTCTTTGATTAACTTTCTTCATTTAAGTTCTTCCTATTGCATTAGAATTTGTCTAATGCATCAAACATAGCTTGCTTCTCGAGCTACCTGCATATAATAGTGAATTTGATTGTAAAAATATAATCAGTTAAATCTTCCATATTGGATAGGTTGGTTAGGCATATTCATGAGTAATTACATAAATAGGACACTTCTGGTCCCCATTATAGATTTGGCCCCATAGGAAAAGTCTTACAATTTTTTCTCCAATTATAAAAGCCCCTGGCATCGCCAAATATTACTTGAACCAGGACGTCGCCATAATTTTTTTCCTGATAGGGGACAAAATTGTAAAACTTTTCTTATGGAGGCTGAAACCAAAAACAGAGATGCCAGATCTGTCTATTTTGCGCAGTGAATTACAAAATTAAGCTAAAAAGCACTCGGTCTTGATTTGCTCAGCTATTTTTTTATGGTATTGAAAACATAAGCACTTTACCATTAAATAAAGCTGAAAGTACAAAAATATCCTTACTAATAGAGAACTTCCTGTAATTACAAAAATACCACCGACCATTTTTTGAATCCATAATTACAAAAATACCATCGTACCTTTTTATCTCCGAAATAATGAAAAATGCCACTGCTTCCTACACAGCATAAAATAATACTACTCCGGTCGTGTTTCACGTTCATTTAGTGAACAAATAAGGCCAATCAACATTGTTTCACTCATATACAAGGCAATTAATTTGTCTTTATTTTACGACTATTTTGTGAATAAATAAAGTCGAATCGTCTTCGTTTCGCTCATAAACAAAAATGAAAGTAAAACAAAATATAAGACCAATCCGGCATCATTTTATCATACAATAAGCAAAAATTCATGTTCGTTTTGTGAAGAAATGATACGAAATCGGCTTTACTTTATTCATTACCTTCAAATGCTCATATATTTTGAAATAACGACAATCCGTCATTATTTATTCATAATATGAGCCAAATATTAAGTACATTTTGCAAACAAATGAGTGAAAATTATCCTCACGTCATTTATCCATAAAAATACATATGAAAGTACAAAATAAAGACAATCCGGTTGTATTTATTCATAACTAAGCAACACTACTATGTCTATTTTATATGAAGATGGCACTAAATCGTCATCACTTTGCCAATATACAAAAATCTAAAGTGAAAATAAAATAAGGCCAATACGACATCATTTACTTACAAGTGAGCCAAGGTACTCTATTATTATACAAACAAATGATGTCAACCCGTCATCACTTTGCCCAATACAGAAATTCAAAGTAAAACATAACTAAAGGTAATCCGATATCATTTATTCATAGTGTGAACCAAATTCTATATATATATTTTGCAAGCAAATGACTCCAGATTGTCGTTACTTTTTATATAAATAGATTGGACAAAGTGTTGAACCAAGTCACTTTGCAAGCTTGTACATGAACAAAAAACGAAGTCCGCTCCTCATGTTGTGTTACAACCTGAAATTCCACTTGTTGAACCACCAAATATTATATTATTATTGCCCGATTTCACCTAGCAATGTACTGCCTTGTGGCTTGATATAGAAAAGTCCCCTCGTTGGAAGGTTATGACGAGCAACATGTTGTTATGAATCTATGGCTGCTCCTTTAGTTTTTCTAGTAATCTGAAACAATAGTTTTCCACTACTCCTTGCTACTATCATTCTGCCCAACATGATTGATTCACTTCAGCAGGACAAATCGTGATTTGCCCAGATTTCAAGTTTCTGAGATGAGAATAGAAGCAAGAACAAAAAGTGCCAGTCAATAACTAAAGAGTTACCGGAAAAAGATCAAATCCACGTTTATATGGTTTCCGGAGATCGGATCAAGTACGGTGGGGGGGGGGGAGCAACGAGGAAGAAGATTCATTTTTGTGGTGGCGCGGTGGATTAGTGGTGGTGGTGTTCGGTTTTGGTGTATAGAGAGAGAAAGTGAATCTCTACATAAAGAAAGTGTGAATGCGAAGTGATTGTAGAATAATCTTTAAGGGGTAAAAATAAAAACATATTTAATAGTGCTAAATATGGATTTTTACACTAAAATACTCATGGATTTTTACATAGAAGTACAAGTTTTAGAACTGAATTACCAAACATAGCAACATTCTAGCAAAATGACCCTATATAGAGGAAAACACAAGTTAATTACAAATATAGCAAAAACGTAGCAATATTTTCCCATAACATACCAAACCCTCATATTCTTCCTCCTATTTCACCCACTATCACTTTTGCTCCTCCCATTTCTCCCTATTTCAATTTTCCTCCCACCATTTCCCCCAATTTCACTTTTATTCCTATCATTTTCCCTAATTTCACTTTTCCTCATCCTATCTTCGATGTATCTCACCGTATCTCAACTATTTTTGCAGCACCGTATCTCAACTGTTTCTGCACCGTTTCAACTATTTCTGCAACACCGTATCTAACTATTTCTGCACCGTTTCAAAACTTTTTCTGCAGCACCGTATCTAACTGTTTCTGCACCGTTTCATCTGTTTCTACAACACCGTATCTAACTGTTTCTGCACCGTTTCAACTGCTTCTGCAGCACCGTATCTAACTGTTTCTACACCGTCTCTAACTGTATCTACGCTGTTTCAGCACTGTTTCAGATGATTTCAACACCGTATCTCACTATTTATTGACTGTAGCAAGCTGTGTCTTGACTGTTTCAGCATTGTTTCATCTCGTTTGTGCATTGTTTATCACTGTTTCTAAGCTATTTTCACCTTTTTAGCATTATTTTATATTATTTTTTATATTTTATTTCAGAATTTTTCACAAGCGGTTTCAGACTGTATCATATCGTTTCATCGCCGTTTCAGACTATTTCAGACTGTATCATAATGTTTCAATGCCGTTTTGAGACTGTATCATATTGTTTCAATGCCGTTTTGAGACTGTATCATATTGTTTCAATGTCGTTTTAGGCTGTTTCAATACCATTTCAGACTGTATCATAGTATTTCAATATGTGGATACAAAACCATCTCTGTGCTCCTTATTCTATCAGTGTCAAAAAGTGATCATCTATCATCAAAAACATCAATGTATCCGAAAGAAGAAGTTCAGGGAGGGCATTCTAGAGCTGCTACGACAATCCGATGATGAGCCCCATGGGAATCAACTGAATATCCATCTTTATGGTCATGTAATGTCCATCCATACAAACCTTCACACAATTGTAGCATGTATCACAACCATCACTTCATCATAATTCCACAATAGTGCTGCAAAAGATGATGCTTCAGGATCTATTGGCAAATGGACAACACACTATTACATTTTGATTCAACTTTGTTGCTTCCTGAAGGACATCATCCAGCCATTTCAATTGTTCTTTCCCGACACCACCGTTGAACATAAGAAGTGGTTGCTTCTCCTCTGAACACAGAAAACCATTTGCAGATCTCATTGCCTACCACCCTATTAATTAGTAAGAATCAATTTTTCATTAAGCAATACCATGAAAGTAAAGTAACATACTCTCAAAGAACAACATTAGAGATGCAGTTAACCAGTTTGATAAATCAAAAGAGCGAGGATACATTCCAAACTATCTCAGGTGTAATTAAAAGGGATTCCAAGTAATTAGTGCATTACAAAAAACTGACAAAAGGCAAAGATTCAGAAAGCAAAAGGCAACTAACAAAAAATGACAAAAAACAAATTCAGGAGAGAGCTCGAAACAACCTTTTTACTAAGTAGAAATGCTTATGATCCAAATCACAATACATAAAAAAGGAAACAACCATTTTTACTACTAGCTAGCTCTCCGATGCTTGATGAAGTAGTCTGTCATACTCTCTTACTCTTTTGAGTTCAGTAAGAAATCCAATTGAGCAAGGCTTTGCAGTAATCTCATTCTAAATATTAAATAGGACCATAATCATTTCACCCTCACGTTTGGTCCATTTGATGAACTCTCTCAAGAGATGGATAGTTCTTCCAATCCTCGTCATCTTTACGAGTTCAGCAAATCTATGAGAAGCCAAAGCAGTTAGTCAAAACTCAACTCCATCATTCTACGAAATCATGCCCTTGGTTAGATTTTCCGGCGAACTGGCCGGAGATGGGTTAAGAGGATTGAAGGGTTACATAACAGAACTGGGGTTTTGGGCTGGTGGGGGTGATGGCGTCGTGGGTGGGGGTGCTGTATCTCTGATTAGGTTTTCGATGGAATTAGCACTGTGATGGCGAGTAGTGGATTTGTGTGTTTGAATTTGAGAGAAATAATAGGGGTGACGGCTGCTTTGGTTGGGAAAGTAAAGAAAGTTTTTTAAGGTTTGTAGGAAAGTGGGTGAAAGTGTAATTGTAAAAAATAAAAATGTGCTAAAATAATATTGCTATGCTTTGTAATTAGAAAAATATTGCTATGTTTTTTAATAATTGAGGGTGAAAATTTGTATATTTGTGTAAAAACCCAATACTCATCCCACATAAAAAAATGTCTATACATTGATGGATTACGTCACGGGATCAATTGCAGAAATGGATATTAAGGGTCTAGTATAATAATTCACAATTAACACATTTAAGATCAAAATATACCATTATTATTATATGAAATTGAACAGAGATTAAGGGAGAGATTTGATGTAAATTGAAAGGAGAAATTTGTGGGTGATGGATTGGAAATTGATCCCTACATTTTTGCCATGTTGGTTATTAAGAATGTGCTATCCATTAGTGACACGACCCGAATTCTCAGTTAGGCCGTGCGGGCACCCGACCACCTCCCCTAAACTTGTCGGGCGAACCCTATTGACTGAATCGATATAAATTGTGAAGAATTACCTTGAATGAAAATGTACCAAACTTTAACAACATAAGATATCTCCCAAGGATAGACAAATATACAAACTGTCTGAACAATACAATTAACTACCCAGAAAACACAGTTTTAAAGGTTTCCAGATCAGACATCTAAGAAGGCCAAAAGATATACACACCTCCCGAAGGAGCAAAAGTAAGGAAAACTGTAATATCGGATGTTGGTGGCCGCAATGAACATGATTGCTCACCGTAGAAAGCTGAGAACGTACTACTCCTCAATCACGGCGCGACTGGTTGGGTCCTGGTGCAGAATCTGCCGAACGAAAAGAAAACACAAGGACAAATAGGGGTTGAGTCATGAGAACTCAATAAGTGTGAACAAACTAGCAACCTCGAAAAATAGATACGCCAGTAAGGGAAACGGAACAAGACAACAATCAACAATTAAGCAATGCACATAAAAGAAGAACAGTAGTCTTGTACAGAAAATCTACATAATAGTATAAAATAAAATGGAATGAGATGAATTGAAATGAGATGCAAAGGGTCAGATGTGCCCGTAATCCCATCCCGAAGCGGAATACTCCTGCATTCGAGGGGAACCCAATCTGCTAACCAACTGGAGCGGAATACTCCTACTCCTGGGGCGGAATACTCCTGCTCCTGGGGCGGAATACTCCTGCACCCGATATAATATAAACCAAAATCAGAGGCGGAATACTCCTGCATCCGATAAAATATAAAGCTGAGGCGGAATACTCCTGCTCTCAGTATGATATACAATTGCATATGAATGTAATGTGATTCAATAATAACCCTTCATCGGCGCAGGACTCTCATCGACAGCCGGGAAGCAGATGCCAACTCCAAGCCAAAGTACAATACTCAGATTTCCAATGCAATAGCAATAACATGACACAATATATAATATAGAATGTAAATTCAAAGCTAAGACGTAATGAGTACGCCTATCGGCAGCTACACACGTAAGGAACACGTGGTAGAAAATCCACGAGGCCAAGTGCCTCCAAAGAAATGGATATAAACACTTACCGTATTCGAAAGCTAGCCCTGTTACTCAACCACTGCTTTTTCCTTTGGATTAACTGCCAAACGATCCCGCTCTATTCAATAAGCAGAAAAATTATATCAAATAAAGCTAAAGGCTTCATTCCTTATGTCTTAGGGCAATCCAGTTAGGAACCTGGTACCCTATTCGCATACGCAATACGCAGGCCAGGTCTATATACAGGGTTCAAAGTCCCATAACCAAACCCTAAATAAATTATACTTATATGTTGCCCAGAACTCACTGAGTACGAATATATAATCATTTCCATCATCGGGGTCCAATTGACCTTTTAAACTATCAATTTACGTCATTAGGGCGATGTCTAATATCCCTATTTTTACCATAAAAATATATTCAAACACACGTAATAAGCTAAGATAATGAGTTAACATCATTACCTGAAGATTTGGGGTAGAAATTCCACTATTTTTCCACTCCTTTTTTCCTTTTTTTCCCCTCTCTTTTCTAATTTTCCCTTTCTCTGTGTTCTGTTGTACGTTTCTATTTTTGTTTCTAACTTTGCTGCTTTGCTAAGGGATTAAATCCCTTAGCCACCGACTAATCACTTTGACTTTTTCTTTTTTTTTTAATAAATTCGCTACGACGATTAAAATTAAAATGGAACCCTAGAGAAGTCGAAATGATCCCAAATTTTTCATGTAAGCTATTCAAAATATATGTAACATACTCGTGAAAACGGATCTCAAATCGGACTCCCGAAACTAAAGATGCAAATTTAAAGGAAAAAGGTCAAATTATTTAACTTTCGGTATTTTAGCGGAAACTAGCCGAACAACATCGAAATTTACTTTCGAAAAATCACAAAAGTCACAAATAATCATACGAACCTAACGGCGCTTTCGGATTTCGAATCGGAGCTCATTCGCCCAAACCGAGCTCAAAAATCTTTTTTTAATATTTATTGACAATAAAAACTGAAACCTTCTTCCGATGCCTACCAAACGAGGTCTGATTTAGCTCAAATTTTGCAGACAGGTCCTAATGGACCTTACGAATATTTTAAAATTATCAGCACGCCAATCGAAGTCCTAACTTCCGAAACGACTGACCGAGGTCGTTTCATTTTCCTCCACTTAGACTCTCGTTCGTCCTCGAACGAGCAAGAGTTTAAAATAGATTTCACACCTCTAGTAAGAATGCTCACACGAATTTTCAATGACATTTACTACGAAACCAAAATCATATACAATGATTAGAACTTTTAGGCTTTAAAGATCAAGTTCGAACCTGAATCGTCGAATAGGTAAGGATACCTCTCACGCATACTGGACTTAAGCTCCCAAGTGTCCTCCTCACGAGGAGGATTATTCCATCGCACTCGAACCATCGGAATCTGCTTCGAACGAAGTTTCCGGACATCACGCACAACTATAGCAACTGGAAACTCCTCGTATGCCAGATTCACATCCAGCTGAGCAGGGTCTAATTCGATCACTTCGGAAGGATCTCGGATACACTTCCGGAGCATCGATACATGGAAAACTGGGTGAACTAGCATAGAAGCTGGCAAGTCGAGCTGATAAGCTACCTTACCAATACGCTTCTCAATACGGAAAGGGCCAATGAACCTAGGACTAAGCTTTTCTTTCTTACCAAATCTCTTTACACCTCGCATCGGTGACACTTTCAGAAATACCATGTCCCAGACCTCGAACTCTAACTCTCGGCTCCTCCGGTTCGAATATGAAATCTGCCTACTCTGGGCGGTCCGTAAACGATCCTGAATAACACGAACATAATCAAGAGTCTGACGAACCATATCTGAACTTATCACCTCGACGTCTCGAGACTCAAACCAGCCAATAGGAGAACGACATCGACGACCGTATAAGGCCTCAAATGGTGCCATCTGAATAGAAGACTGATAGCTATTATTATAAGAGAACTCTGCTAACGCCAAATGATCATCCCAGTAACCCCCGAAGTCAAGTGCACAAGCTCTCAACATGTCCTCCAGAATTTAAATCACCCGCTCGGACTGACCGTCAGTCTGAGGATGGAATGCTGTGCTAAGCTGCACCTGGGTCCCCAACTCTCTCTGAAAAGACTGCCAGAACTGAGAAGTAAACTGGGAACCACGATTTGAGATAATGGATACAGGAGTACCATGCAGCCTAACCACTTGCTCAATGAAAATCCGGGCCAGTCTCTGAGCTGAATCAGTAGTCTTTACAGGGATAAAGTGAGCTGATTTAGTCAGTCGGTCGACAATGACCCAGACTGAATCATGGCGCCGCAGGGTCTTTGGCAGACCAACTATAAAATCCATCGTGATGTGCTCCCACTTCCACTCGGAAATGGGCAATGCCTGAGCTAGCCCTGCTGGTCTCCGGTGCTCGAACTTAACCTGCTGACAGTTCAAGCAACGAGATACATAATCAAATACATCTCTCTTCATCCCCTTCCACCAGTATAGCTCTCGGAGGTCCTGATACATTTTTGTAATACCAGGATGAATGGAATAACGCGAGCTATAAGCTTCACCGAGCACTGACTGCCTCAAATCCCCAACATCAGGAACACAGAGTCGACCATTAAACCGAAGAATTCCATCTGAATCAAGCTCGAAGGAGGGAACTCCTCCACTTAGGACACGACCACGCAACTCCTGCAGATGAGGATCCTCGAACTGTCTTCCCTTAATCTGACTGACTAAGGAAGACTGAGCTGCAATACACGCTAAGACTATACTGGAGTCTGGGAGAAGAAATCTCACGCCAAAGTCGCTAAGGGACTGCAATTCTCGAGCCAATGGTCTCATATCAGCATAAAGAAAAGCCATGCTGCCAATGGACTTCCTGCTCAAAGCATCTGCTACCACGTTCGCCTTCTCAGGATGATAATGGATAGTGAGATCATAATCTTTAATCAATTCAAGCCACCTCCGCTGTCGGCCGTTAAGATCTTTCTGAGAGAGAAGATACTGCAGACTCTTATGATCCGTATACACCTCACTAGGCTCACCATAAAGGTAATGCCTCCATATCTTTAAAGCAAAGACCACAGCTGCCAATCCTAAATCGTGAGTCGGATAATTCTTCTCATTCGGCTTTAACTGTCTGGAAGCATAGGCAATTACCTTCCCGTGCTACATAAGAACACAACCAAGGCCCACACGAGATGCATCACAATAAACTACGAATCCACCGGTGCCTGAAGGAAGGGATAACACTGGAGCTGAAGTCAATAAGGCCTTAAGATTCTGGAAGCTGGCGTCACACTCATCGGACAATCGAAACTGAACCGCCTTCTGCGTCAGGCGAGTCAGGGGAGCTTCAATAGTAGAGAACTTTTCCACAAACCTCCGATAATAACCTGCCAATCCAAGGAAGCTGCGAATCTCCGTCGGAGTGGTAGGACGAGGCCATTTCTGCACTGCTTCAATCTTCTTCGGATCAACCTTGATACCTTCACTAGATACCACGTGGCCCAAAAATGCTACAGAATCAAGCCAAAACTCACATTTCGAGAACTTGGCATACAGCTTACGATCACGGAGGGTCTGAAGAACCACCCTCAGATGATAATCATGCTCCTCGCGGCTACGAGAATAAATAAGAATATCATCAATGAAGACAATGACAAAGGAATCAAGGAATGGCTTAAACACCCGGTTCATGAGATCCATAAAGGCTGCAGGGGCATTAGTCAGCCCAAAAAACATAACTAGGAACTCATAATGGCCGTAACGAGTCCTAAAAGCAGACTTCGAGATATCTGACTCGCGAATCTTTAGCTGATGATAACCAGATCGCAGATCGATCTTAGAAAAGAATTTGGCACCCTGTAACTGATCAAACAAATCATCAATGCGAGGCAAGGGATATTTATTCTTGATGGTGACCTTATTTAGCTGACGATAATCAATACACATCCGCATAGTTCCATCTTTCTTTTTCACGAATAGAACAGGATCACCCCACGGAGAAATACTCGGCCTAATGAACCCCTTATCAAGCAAATCTTGCAACTGCTCCTTCAGCTCCTTCAACTCTGATGGGGCCATGCGATAAGGAGGGATAGAAATAGGCTGAGTCCCTGGCACTATATCAATGCCAAACTCGATCTCTCGATCAGGAGGAAGTCCTGACAAATCATCTGGAACACATCAGGGAACTCCCTAACGACAGGAATAGAATCAAGAGATGGAATCTCCACAGTGGTATCTCGAACCATGGCAAGATATGCTAAACACCCTTTATCCATCATCCGTTTTGCCTTCAGGAAAGAAATAACATGCCCCCTGGGTGGCAAATAAGAACCCTGCCACACCACCGGTGCTGAACAAGGAAGAGACAACTGAAGAGACTTGGCATGACAATCTAATGTGGCATGACATGACGCTAACCAATCCATGCCAATAATGACATCAAAATCAACCATATCTAGGATTAGAAGATCTACCAGTATCTCACGACCCCCAAAAGATATGGTACAAGCTGGATAGACTCGATCCACGATGATAATGTCTCCAATAGGAGTAGAAACACAGAATGGATCACGAAGACACATATAATCAACATGAAAACACGAAGCAAAATAAGGAGATACATATGAATATGTAGATCCTAGATCCACCGAAGAATATGCATCTCGACCACAAACAGATAAAATACCTGTAACAACAGCTGGGGATGCCTCGGCATCCTGCCTGGCCGGCAGTGCATATAGCTGTCACTGCAGCTGAGCTGAGCCGCTACCCTGACGACCACCTCTAGAGGGACCACTAGGACCACGTCCACGACCTCTACTGGGTGGTGGTGCACCTCTAGCTGGCTGAGACCCTGGAGGGGCACCCTGAGGCTGCTGCTGCATAGGCGCTGGAAGGCGAGGGAAAGGGCGGCTACTACCCTGCTGAAGGAGATAAGGGCAATCCTTCTTATGATGCCTTGGATCCTGACAGATAAAGCACCCTGGAGCAAATCTACGCTGATCAAACTGAGACTGATCTCACGGGCGAAACCAAAACTGACCATGAGAAGAAGTAGGCGCGTTCTGAGAACCACGCGCTAGAAACTGAGCTGGTCTGACAGGAGGCCTACTCTGCTGCTGATAACTCCTACCTCCATACGAGGTACTAGAATACCCTGGACCACGAGATCTCTTACTCTCCCGCTCTAACTCCTCCATCTCCAATCTATGATAGGCCTCATACCTCCTGGCAATATCAACAGCGACATCAAACAGAGTACCAGCCTCAATCTCACGAGCCATCTGGGACCGCAAATAAGGAGAAAGCCCATCAATAAAACGTCTGACCCTCTCAGAGGGCTCCTGTACAAGATCTGGAGCATAGCTGGACATCTCTGAAAATAAAAGCTCGTACTCCGTGACTGACAGGTTACCTGTCCAATCCTCTCAAACTGTCTCCTCTTCACATCCTACTGACTGCGAGGGAAAAACTTCTCCATGAATAGATGAGAGAACTCACTCCAGGTCAGCTTAGGTAAGCCCTGCCTAGCTGATCGGAGTGTGGTCCACCAAGCTAAAGCTGGACCCTCAAGCTAGAAAGCAGTATAATTACCTCCATACTGCTCAAGATATCCAAGGGCCTCTAAGATACGCTGACATTGATCAAGAAACTCACGAGGCTTAAGCTTATCTGATTTCTGACCAGAGAACTTCGGAGGACTAAGTCGGGTAAAATAATGCAACCTTGCTGGATCATCAACCTGACCTGCTACCTGGACTGGCTGACCAGCCTGAGCAACCGAAGGTACAACACCCGCTACCTCTGGAACATAACCACCTGGAACATGAACTGCTGGAGCTACATGTGGAGTTGGAATGGGGGCTTCCTGAACCTGAGAACCAATATCTACCGCTGCCTGAGGGATAGGAGTATCTATGACAGCCTGAGGAATAGGAGCATCTACAGCAGCTTGAGGAATAGGAGCATCCACAACAGCATGAGGAATATGAGGTCCCTAGGGCATCTGCGTCGCTAAGAATCTCATAAAAGCGTCATGAAGTGTGGGGGAATGAATAAGCCCTGCTCCCCCTGCCCAGCAAAAGCTGGCACTATCGGAACCTCTGCAGCAGGATCAACACGATTCACCATCCTCGCGGCCTGGGCAACTCTATCTCTGCCTCGACCACGACCTCTACCGCGGCCAACACCGCCAACCCGCGGAGCAGCAGGAAAAGGGGCGACCGCTGGCTCCTCCGCCTCTCGCCGAACATTCGCGCGCGTTCTCACCATTTACTGCGGAGAATAAAAATATTTAACTTCACATAAGCAGACTCACGCACGACGAGGAATGAAAGAAAGGAAACTGCCTAAATGCCATCATAGCCTCTCGTAGATTGGTACGGACGTCTCCGCCCGATCAGCGAGACTCTATTAGAGACTGTCATGATCTGGAAAGACTCTAAACCGGGCTCTGATACCAACTGACACGACCCGAATTCTCGGTTAGGCCGTGTGGGCATCCGACCACCTCCCCTAAACTTGTCGGGCGAACCCTATTGACTGAATCGATATAAATTGTGAAGAATTACCTTGAATGAAAATGAACAAAACTTTAACAACATAAGATAACTCCCAAGGATAGACAAATATACAAGCTGTCTGAACAATACAATTAACTACCCAGAAAACACAGTTTTAAAGGTTTCCAGATCAGACATCTAAGAAGGCCAAAAGAAATACACACCTCCCGAAGGGAACAAAAGTAAGGAAAACTGTAATATCTGATGTTGGTGGCCGCAATGAACATGATGGCTCACCGTAGAAAGCTGAGAACGTACTACTCCTTAATCACGGCGCGACTGGCTGGGTCTTGGTGCAGAATCTGCCGAACGAAAAGAAAACACAAGGACAAATAGTGGGTGAGTCATGAGAACTCAATAAGTGTGAACAAACTAGCAACCTCAAAAAATAGATACGACAGTAAGGGAAACGGAACAAGTCAACAATCAACAATTAAGCAATGCACATATAAGAAGAACAGTAGTCATGTACAGAAAATCTACATAATAGTATGAAATGAAATGGAATGAGATGAATTGAAATGAGATGCAAAGGGTTACATGTGCCCGTAATCCCATCCCGAAGCGGAATACTCCTGCATTCGAGGGGAACCCAATTTGCTAACCAACTGGAGCGGAATACTCCTGCTCTTGGGGCGGAATACTCCTGCACCCAATATAATATAAACCAAAATTAGAGGAGGAATGCTCCTTCACTCTCCTGGGGCGGAATACTCCTGCACCCGATAAAATATAAAGCTGAGGCGGAATACTCCTGCTCTCAGTATGATATACAATGTAATGCATATGAATGCAATGTGATGCAATAATAACCCTTCACCGGCGCAGGACTCTCATCGACAGCCGGGAAGCAGATGCCAACTCCAAGCCAAAGTAAAATACTCAGATTTCCAATGCAATAGCAATAACAGGACATAATATATAATATAGAATGTAAATTCAAAGCTAAGTTCAAAGCTAAGGCGAAATGAGTACGCCTATCGGCAGCTACACACGTAAGGAACACGTGGTAGAAAATCCACGACGCCAAGTGCCTCCAAAGAAATGGATATTAACACTTACCGTATTCCAAAGCTAGCCCTGTTGCTCAACCACTGCTTTTTCCTTTGGATTAACTGCCAAACGATCCCGCTCTATTCAATAAGCAGAAAAATTATATCAAATAAAGCTAAAGGCTTCATTCCTTATGTCTTAGGGCAATCCAGTTAGGACCCTGCTATCCTATTCGCATACGCAATACGCAGGCCAGGCCTATATACAGGGTTCAAAGTCCCATAACCAAACCCTAACTAAATTATATTTATATGTTGCCCATAACTCACTGAGTACGAATATATAATCATTTCCATCATCGGGGTCCAATTGACACTTTAAACTATCAATTTACGTCATTAGGGCGATGTCTAATATCCCTATTTTTACCATAAAAATATATTCAAACACACGTAATAAGCTAAGATAATGAGTTAACATCATTACCTGAAGATTTGGGGTTGAAATTCCACTATTTTTCCACTCCTTTTTTCCTCTTTTTCCCCTCTTTTCTAATTTTCCCTTTCTCTGTGTTTTGTTGTACGTTTCTGTTTTTGTTTCTAACTTTGCTGCTTTGCTAAGGGATTAAATCCCTTAGCCACCGACTAATCACTTTGACTTTTTCTTTCTTTTTTTTTTTAATAAATTCGCTACGACGATTAAAATTAAAATGGAACCCTCGAGAAGTCGAAATGATCCCAAATTTTTCAAGTAAGCTATACAAAATATATGTAACATACTCGCGAAGACGGATCTCAAATCGGACTCCCGAAACTCAAGATGCGAATTTAAAGGAAAAATGTCAAATTATTTAACTTTCGGCATTTTAGCGGAAACTAGCCGAACAACATCGAAATTTACTTTCGAAAAATCATAAAAGTCACAAATAATCATACGAACCTAACGGCGCTTTCGGATTTTGAATCGGAGCTCATTCACCCAAACTGAGCTCAAAAATCTCTTTTTAATATTTATTGACAATAAAAACAGAAACCTTCTTCCGATGCCTACCAAACGAGGTCTGATTTAGCTCAAATTTTACAGACAGGTCCTAATGGACCTTATGAATATTTTAAAATTATCAGCACGCCAATCGAAGTCCTAACTTCCGAAACGACTGACCGAGGTCGTTTCAATTAGGGATATTAAAGAGGTTCTACAATGATGTAATTAAGTTTTATAATCTAGCTATTTGTAAAAAAAACCCCAAAAATTAACTTCGTGAAGTTCAAACATCAGCAATACTCCCTTGCAAGCTTAATACTTGGAGATTGAAGAAATGACTGAAATGGAATGGAGAGAGGTTTTCTAGCGGGTCTTGGCAAAGAATCCCGTGTACCAAATTGACATCTTAGGAAACCCAATTTATTAGAGTGGTCCTAAATTCTTCCGACCGTGTTTTTCAGCCAAATGACCGGTTTATTTTCTGACAGTGCTTTTCAGCCATGCCTTTGCTTTTTGTTTTAGTTGTTTATGTAAAGATTTCACCAAGCTGGGGATGTAGCTCAAATGGTAGAGCTCTCGCTTTGCATGCGAGAGGCATGGGGTTTGATCCAGCATCTCCATCATTTATTTCGACTGTCTTTTTTTTTTGTTTTACAAACAAGTTCCGTCATTTAATGCTTCACAATGAAGGGCTATCTGATTTTTATTCCTATTGTCTTTTCTTAGATTTTATTTTTTGAAAAGGAGCGTAACTAAGGTGTAGGGGTAGAAGGGTAGTTTAGTCGGGCACACGGATTCCCACTTTGTACTTAAAAGGTACAGTGATAAGTGATAACACGCTATTTGACACACACCCAATTGTAAGTATGTTCTTATTTGTAGTTTGTAGTATGGTTCATTGAAGCTTTTAATTTTTCATATTTTCAAGAAAAGAAGTGAAGAGAAGAAAGGATAAGACACTTAAAAGGAGAACAACAAACTGCATACATAGCACAGTAATCATTCACAAATATTGTAATAGTTGGATAGACACACATGACATAAAATAAAACAACCACCAAGAATGATCAAGGAACATATTAGAGTCCCTTATTTGAAACTTCAGTCACTTATTTAATATCTCACAGGTGACACAGGGATAGAAAGAAGAACAAGACAAAAGGCAAAAAAATCCGAACTTAGAAATTTCTACTATTCCTATGGAGAACATGTATAATTTGGCCCACAATATTTGCAAAACGTTGCCACTATAGCAGTCGCTATCATTTCAGCAAACTTTAATACAAATCATGTCATTAAATGCAGGGATTGTAGTAACATTGGAGAAAACAACAACAACAACAACAACAACAACAACAACAACAACAACAACAACAACAACAACAACAATAATAATAATAATAATAATAATATTGTACGACGAAAATATTGTTGAATATAATAACAGTAAAAGGATATATGGTGCTCTGAGTCGTGCTGGGCACTGTCCTAAGAAACTATTCCAGCAGCCTGAAATGTTTCCCCAGGATAAAACAAGCCTTCCTCTATAATAATAGAGGGATCGGGATTCAGCAAGATTATACAATGTAAACCCAGCAAGTCACGAAGTGATAAAAGGAACTGAGGGAGCACTTCGAGTATGTATTTGAAAGAGTGGGTGGTAATGTTTAATAAGGAAAGTGTCTAAGAAGAGAATTAGGAAATAAACTAATGATTAGCTTTCTTGGTTGTCAAATCCGTATGAAACTAGTAGGTATTTATAAGGAAAAAGACATCTCCTTCTCATGACAAGTTGAAGACACTTGTCAAGTTCCTCTTAGACACTTGTATAGAATTCTCCATGCATGATCCAAATGTCTACATTCATTGCCATATGTCCAACATCTTGCATGCTCTTAGCCAAATGGCTAGTCTCTTAAGCAAATCATGTTTGCATGAACAACAGCTTTCTTTTACTAAGCCATTTGTTCCAATTCCCTTGTACATGTGTGACAATTGTTAAGATCTTTTGAAATAGTAAGAAGTATCCAACACTCCCCCACATATTTCAAAAATTTGAAGAATAAAAAGCTATTGAATAATGGGGTAAGTATGGAGGTTAAGACTTGCTGGATTTACACGGTCAAAATGCAATAGGTTTGGTGTCTTCTAGACTATGAACCAAACTTAGACAGATAAAACTTGAATCACAAAATTACTGGTGAAATATAATATTTCTATGAACCAATAATTCTTTTTGTAAGCCAGAGGTCCTATCAGTCACATTTTGACCTACAATTTTGCTGTTCAACGCGGTTTTGCGCGAATAGACCGTGCGCGTGTCTGGTTTTCATGAGAGCTCTAGAGAATTGGCTAGAATCTCATAGGAGCGGCTCTGCCCCTACTCTCATATATGTGAATTCATCAAGTGTACACTGCTTTAAATACACCATCCATAAGGACTATGAATTCATTAAGAGTTAAAACTCAGCCCTCCAAATAGTAGCAGTTAAGAACTTTCATCTAAGTGTTTCATTGTCAACATCGACTTGTTATTACCCATATGAACCTTCTTCGTGGGATCTCCAATCACATAGGTTGGGTTACTATCTCTGTTGAAAATCATGTTAGCCTTAACCCCATCTCTTTTGAGATTTGAAGAATTAATTTTCTTCCAACAGGTTTAGTCAGAGGATCGGCCAAATTCACTTCTGACTTCACATAATCAATGGAAATTATTCCATCTCTCAGCAATTGCTTTATAACTTTATATCTCAGACGAATATGTCTGCATTTTCCGTTATAAAATTTATTCTTGGCAACATCAATTGCCGCTTTACTATCACAAAGGATAGACGCATGAGGCAACACATCCTTTGTTAAAGGGACATCAACTAAGAAGTTTCTTAGCCTCAGCCTCAGCCTCAAAACCAGCCAGCTCAAGAGCTATAAACTCTGCTTCCATAGTAGATTTAGCTATTATGGTTTGCTTGGCTGATCTCCATGCTATTGCACCACCACCAATGGTGAATACATAGCCACTAGTGGATTTTGTCACATCTGAATCGGAGATCCAGTTAGCATCACTATATCCTTCTAATACAGTGGGAAATCCACTATACAGGATACCATAATTCATGGTTTTTCTCAAATATTTCATCAGTCTTACTAATGCAGACCAATGTTCTTGATTGGGATTATTATTATATCTACTCAGTCTACACACAGCATAGGCTATACCAGGCCTTGTAAAATTCATTAAATGCATCAGACTCCCAATAATTTGAGCATATTTAAACCGAGCTACTGGGCCACCTTTATTCTTTTCAATTGAGAGCTAGCGTAATAAGGAGTGGTCATAAGTGTCACCTCAAAACAATCAAACTTCTTGAGAAGTCTCTCAGCATAGTGTTTTTGTGACAACACAATATCATCATCACTTCTTATGACTTTAACTCCCAATATCATACTCACATCACCCAGATCTTTCATATCAAAGTTAGATGACAAAAGCAGTTTGCTACTCTGCACAATATTTAAACCTGTACCAAATATAAGCATGTCATCAACATATAAATAAATTATCAAAAAATCACCATTTAACACTTTAGTATAAACACATTTATCCACATCAATAGAAAAAAATCTGTCTTTCATTAAGAATTGATCAAATTTATCATGCCACTATTTAGGAGCTTGCTTTAGGCCATAAAGAGATTTAATTAATTTATAAACTTTATTTTCTTGCATAGGAACAATACATCCCTCAGGCTGAACCATAAAAATTTCTTCTTCTAAGTCACCATTTAAAAATGTCATTTTGACATCCATTTGTTGAATAAAAAGTTTATAAACTGAAGCTAAGGCAATTAAAAGTCTAATAAAAGAAATTCTAGTCACTGGTGCAAATGTATCAAAATAGTCAATATTTCGTTTTTGAGAAAATTCTTTTGCTACAAAACGAGCTTTATATTTTTCTATAGAACCATTAGGATTAAATTTCTTTTGAAAATCCATTTAAAACCAATAGGTTTTGTACCAGGAGGTAAATCAGTCAAAACTCAAGTTTTATTTTTCATAATAGAATCAAGTTCAACTTTTATTGCCTCTTTCAAAAATTCAGCATCAGAAAAAGAAATAGCTTCAAAATAATTTAATGGTTCATTATTAACAATAAAAGTTTGAAAATCATTCCCATAAGAAAAATATTCTTTTCTAGGCCTTTTGCTCCTACTCGGTTACTCAACAGAGGTACTCTCTTTATTTCTTTCAACAGGTGCATGAGAAACTTTATCAGGCAGTGGAAAATATGTTCAAAGAACTCAGCGTTCTTTGTCTCAATAATGGTGTTACAATCAAGCACATTACTTTTAAAAACAAGAAATATATATGCAGCACTATGTTCAGCATATCCAATTAATGTGCAATCAGCAGTTTTAGAACCTATATTTCTCTTTTTAGGTTCAGGCAATAGAACTTTGGCAAGACGTCCCCACACTTTTAAATATTTCAGGTTAGGTTTATAACCTTTCCATAATTTACAGGACGTTTTGCCAGTTCTTTTGTGTGGCATTCTATTTTCAAGGTGACAAGCAGATAAAATTGCTTTAGCCCATAAATTATCAGGAGTATTAGAACTAATTAACATGGAGTTCATAATTTCTTTCAGTGTTCTATTTTTCCTCTCAGCTACTCCATTAGACTCAGGTGAATATGTAGGAGTTATTTCATGAATAATTTCTTGTTTTTCACAAAAATCATTTAAGGCCAAATATTCACCTCCTCTACCAGATCTAATTCTTTTGATTTTTCTACTAAGTTGATTTTCGACCTCAGATTTATAAAAAATAAAAGCAACAAATGCATCATCTTTATTTCTAAGCAAATATAACTTAGTATATCTAGAAAAATCATCAATAAAAGTCACATAATATCGTTTACCACCTCTAGTCATGGTCTGTTTTAAATCACCCAAATCAGTGTAGATCAAAGATAATAATTCAGTCTCTCAATTTACAGGAATACACGACTTTTTAGTAATTTTAGCTTCAGCACAAATTTCATATTTATCAATTTTATTTGAGTCTAAACCAGATATTAAATCCATTGCGTGCATTTTCTGTATATATGACACATAATATGTCCTAGTCTAGCATGCCACAAAGAAATAGACTCAACCATATAAGCAGATGCAGATGTATTTTCATATATAATATTAGAAATATCAAGTTCAAAAAGTTTTTGGTTACAATAGCCCTTTCCGACCAAAATATTACTATTGTTTATCATTAGAATCTTATCAGATTCAAATGTCACTTTAACCCCGGCTTTTAATAGTAAGGCTACAGAAATCAAGTTTGTCTTAATATCAGGAACATGTAGCACATCCGCAAGGGCTAAAGTTTTCCCCAAGTGAGTTTTAAGAGCACTTTACCCTTACCCAGAACTTTAGCAGTTCCTATGTCTCCAAGGTAGACTACTTCATTATCTTCCCCTATATTAGTATAGGAGGTAAATACTTCTCGATTTGCACATATGTGCCAAGTAGCCCCACAGTCTACCATCCAGTTTTTTTAGTGCCTACGATGTTCACTTGAGAAATGACAGCCGCAATAATTTCATCTCCTTCAGCTAAATTAGCTTTGGGAGAATTTCTATTTTCTCTGTCATTTCCTGGCATCTTTATATATTTTCGGACATAATGACATGTTTTTTCACAATTAAAATTATAGCCTTTCTCTTTCTTGTAATTGGGGTTATTGGGCTTGTAACCTCGAGACTTATTAACATACATTGTATTGAAACTACTACGGTTCCGCACATATAGAGGAATGACCGGACCTGTAGTATTATGGGCAACACCTCCATTGGCAGCATCAACAATAATTTCGCCAGCGTTGCTTGCCATAGTTTCTTAGATTGTAGTAACAGTGGGGAAAACAACAACAATAATAATGACAGCAGTAGCAGTAGCAGTAGCAGTAGCAGCAGCAGTAGCAGCAGCAACAGCAGCAGCAGCAGCAGCAGCAGCAGCAGCAGCAGGAGCAGGAGCAGGAGCAGGAGCAGCAGCAGCAGCAGCAGCAGTAGTAGTAGTAGTAGTAGTAGTAGTAATGATAACAATAATAATAATATTGTACAACGAAAATATTATTGAATATAATTACAGTAAAAGGATATATGGTGCTTTGAGTCGCGCTGGGTACTGTCCTAAGAAACTATTCCAGCAGCCTGAAATGTTTCCCCAGGATAAAATGAGCCTTCCTCTATAATAATAGAGGGATCAGGATTTAACAAGATTATACAATGTAAACCCAGCAAGTCACGAAGTGATAAAAGGAACTGAGGGAGCACTTCGAGTATGTATTTGAAAGAGTGGGTGGTAATAAGGAAAGTGTCTAAGAAGAGAATTAGGAAATAAACTAATGATTAGCTTTCTTGATTGTCAAATCCGTATGAAACTAGTAGGTATTTATAAGGAAAAAGACATCTCCTTCTCATGACAAGTGGAAGACACTTGTCAAGTTCCTCATAGACACTTGTATAGAATTCTCAATGCATGATCCAAATGTCTACATTCATTGCCATATGTCCAACATCTTGCATGCTCTTAGCCAAATGGCTAGTCTCTTAAGCAAATCATGTTGGCATGAATGACAGCTTTCTTTTACTAAGCCATTTGTTCAAATCCCCTTGTATATGTGTGACAATGGTAAAGATCTTTTGTAATAGTAAGAAGTATCCAACAGGGATTAGTAGGTTGATTTCCATAAAAAACACATCTAATGGTAGGTTTCGCGATGCCATCGATCACTTGCAACTTGGGAGCGCTGAATAGATTAACTGCATAGATCAATAGAATCAAGGTAACTTAGTTAATATAATATGTAAAAACAAAAAACAATATATGACATATTGTTGCTCCCAACGCACACGCAAGTATACGCGGATGACAAGTAATAAAGTGATAAATCGAATATCATTCCCACGAGGACTAAGCAGACTAATACTTCGTAAACAATTCCTACAAACTACTCAGGGATCTTTTTCTTTGGTTGTAAGAGTTTTTAGAACTAAAACGCAGTAATTTAAGTGCTAGAGGTGTAGTCAAGCAATAAGAAATACTTTGGTTGTTAACAATATTAAGAGGACGGTCCAGGGTCAGAGTTACGAACAATCCAGTTGATGTATCCAATTGATTCCACTTCTTAAATCCCGGGTTACTAACTGACAGAGTAAATGTAACTGTGAAAATCTTTCAGTTCTTCACAGTCTGTGCAAGCTACTTCAATCCCTATATGTCTATGGGTTAAATCACATGCACGCATTAACGATTCATGTAATGAGTTAAACTAGGCAAGCAAGTATATGTCTATCCTACTCGCAAATTGGCTCCCCGATGCTCGGGTTCACAAACTAGTTCTATTCTTTCTTATTACGTAATTAAATTTCCTCTTTCGAGTTCAATCCAAAAACCATAGATGATGTATAATTATCGAGCTCTAACAATTACACATGTGAAATCAAGAAAGAATAAGTAACCCGTTATGGGATTCAATCAATGGGAATCAATCTTCAACAATCAACTTTCATGTAATACTCTAACCCTAGAATGTAAAGTTTAGCCACACATATTCATAATCACAAGGCAAAGATTTGGTATAATAATGAAGTAAATGATGTAATAGATGAAAGATTAGGAATAAACCCTTGTTCAATGAGTATGTTGCTCTCAATATTGCTCCAAAGTATCCACTCCCTTTCAAAAACTAAGTAAAAGACTATTTATAGTGTTTACAAACACCTAGTAATAAGTTAGACCCAATACTAGACGAAATAGGAAGTGAAAACCCGCACAAGGAGCGCTATAACGGGCGCCCCGCGCCTCGTAAAGCGCCCAAACAAGCAGACCCCATCGAATTCCGGGCGCTTTTGGGGCGCCCCACGTGAGGTATAGCGCTGGGGCACTGGGCGCTATAACTGGCGCGCCACGTGCCCCAAAGCGCCCAGCCAAATCGCCTTCTTCCTTGGTCCGAAATCGTGCTCGTGTCGTGCCCTCGTGTGCTGAATCAAATCCTCAATCAACTTCCAATCAACTCATGCTCAATCAAGCTCCAAAAAGCTCCAAATGCACTGCGTAACAACCTACACACGCACGACATCAAATTAGTGTAAAACCACATTCACAAACTATCGAACGAGTGTAAAACAAGCTCAAATGCGGAAATATTAAGGAAACCTTGGCATAAAATGCCAAACATCACATATACTCCCTCAGTTTAATCTTTTGTGACGGCATTTGAGTAGAAACCAAATATAAGAATGAAAACGAGACTTTTGAGTATTGTAGATTAAGATAAATCATAAATACGTGTATAACTAATAACTATATCACAAATGAAAAGTTCAAACTTAAATTATTTCTATATAAAGAAATTTGTCATTCTTATTTGAAAAGAAATTAAAAACGAAAGTCTCATTAAATTATGAATACAAAGTAAGTCTAAGACATGTATGCACATGTATGTGTGTGTGAGATATATATATATATATATATATATATATATATATATATATATATATATATATATATATAACTTGGAAGAGGAGAGAAATAAAAGAATGCAACTATTTAACTATTAAATAGGTAACTTGTCCGCGCATCACGTGTTCTAGAAAATCCTCTCGTTAATGTTATAAAATGACTGTTCCTAATATTGAATATTAAAAATAACAAGACAGATTCATCATTCCCGCAAGGATTTAAAATATGAGAATACCTCATAAACTTATCGCACAGAAAAAGAAGCCACTGGAGTTCTCCAACTAAGTTGCAATGTGTGTAATGAACTGAAAAATTTCCTTGTCATTTTTTTCTTTCCATTCTTTAAAGAAAATATGATAAAGGAAAATATAGTTCATGTACTCTCTACTTTTAATTAACCATCCTATTAATGTCTACATAGAGTTTGTTTTCTAAAGCTTCTAGCAGAATACAAAGACTACTGTTATAGAATATATGGAAGAAAAAAGCACGTAATCGAGATATAGTAATTCTCAAAAATCTTAAGTTCACATTATAACCAACTAAACTATTGGAGAATAAAGACTTTTCAAGGAAATATAAGGTATTTAACGAATACATGATTTATGCTATCCTTTTACCTATTATATGTTAACAGAATGTGATAATGTAATCTCAACTTTCATTTACTAATGAATGTGTTGTACGCATGGACATGGACATAGCCATGTGCCTGAGTAGATGATTGACCTAATTAATCTTCTACTTCACATTTTCTGCTTGTTTCAGCCTTTCAGGTACATTCTTGTGAATCTGAAATTTTTTGTTTTAGTTTTTATTTTTTGTGTGTGAAATAACAAAAGTGATGATAATTTATCAAAAAGAATCATATTCAATTAGACAGAACACATAATAATGGATATATACCTGCAAACATGTATGATGAGCAGTACTTAGAAGATTAATTGAACAAAAAAAGAAGAAGAAGAAGAAATAGATGTTCTACCAAATCCCTAAGCATGTCAATGATATTATTGAATGGTGCACTCCCAAGATCTCCACTACAAATTTGATTCGCAACAAGATCAATTGTCATTTGCCTGCTAAAGAATAAGAATTTTTATTAATAATACGTAGATGAACACCACAATGAGTTATAAATTTACACATTAATTTTGGAGGTTATGGGCGTGAAATCAGTTGTAAACATTTATTATGTAATACGGAAAATTTACGCATTATGTTTTGGAGGATATGAATATGCATACAATCATAAATAGTAGTATTAAATAGAGTTATGGAGGTTTAAAGCCCACGTTCTAATTTTTAGGTAGTTGATGACTTTTGTACTCTCTAACGAAAGACCACAAGGATGTTGTTCCAAACTTAATAATAATAATAATAATAATAATAATAATTAATTTAGACTACTAAATATTAAATAAAAGAAGAAAAAGAGAATGCAGAGAAGCCAAAAGAAGAAAGACTGGAAAATGGCCAAAAAGGATGAATTCTTATCCAATTTGCTATGCCATATCACTGCTCTAGTGAATTTTCTCGCACTTTGCATGGTCATGAAAACATACCTTACTGAATTTTATATGAAGTCGTTTTTGTAAATTTAATCAAAGATAGAAATTCTTCATGTACATGCTCTCAAAAGTGTGTGGGCAAAAATAAGTCACCTATTATTACGGGGATACGGCTCTAGCTGGCGAGACTAGACTTATCCTAAAAGTCACTGGGCATAAAGGATACTCACCTGTTCTACGAGTTACAACCGTTCAGGCGGTACGGGCGTGGGATGCAAGGCATACATTCTGCCGCCTTAGGCTTACAGTCTCCTAGCTAGGATTTCGTATATACCACCACCTTGAGTTTATAGGCCCATGAGCCTCATTAGTCTTTGTATTTTACCATAATTAGGATTTGGTAATCATTACTATAAATACCCCTTCTTACATTGTATTGTACATGGTGCAAGCAAACCCGAAGGAAATGCTAAACACGAACGCGGAAGAAAACAACAAGAAAGTAAAGATAGAAGCAAGACAAATCTTGCTTCGATTCAAAAGAACAGTGAGGAACCTGTCTCAAAGCTCGATTGAAGGAAAATCAAGACGCACCTATACTATGCAACAATCCTCAAGAAAGGCCCGCTTCTTGCAAATTGAATGATCAAGAAGAAATTGTTCAAACGAATCACACCGGTTGACACAAGTTCTTTAAAAGCCCACGTCGGGGTTCGACTCCATCGGAGACTCACGATAGCACTTGGTATGTTTTTCATATACTAAAAACTGGATCCCTTACATTGAAATGAAAATGGACTATTTATAGGCTATACTAAGGATAAAGTCGTAAATAGTCACAAGTGACTAATAAAAATAAGCCACGCAGGGCTGAGCTAAATTGTGTGTTCGGCAGCCTTGACTTCGGTGACGCTCACTTGTTTTCGAGCTCATTGTCCTTGGTCACTTTGTCTTCGGGCTCAAATCTGAAGATAACGCCTTCGGTTCTTGAGCCCGGCCACTCAGCTTCGGAGCAATTGCTTTCCTCCGGTCATGCTAAGTGAATCAGCAGCTTGGCTTGACTTTGTGTCATCGGTCTCCTCGGTGGATCGAACACTTGATCAGCACGTGTTCGGGCTGCATCATCCTCCCCTTCTTGAGAAGATTTCGGCCTCGAAATCGGGCCCTCCTCGTCCTCCGAAGTTTGACCTACAACAAAAGGAACTAAGTCAGCAACATTAAAGGTGTGGATACGTTATACTCACCAGGGAGGTCGATCACGTAAGCATTGTTGTTGATCTTGGTCAACAATTGAAATGGACCATCCCCTCGAGGAGCCAACTTTCCTTTCCTTTGGTTCGGGAAGCGTTCCTTTCGGAAGTGAACCCAAACCCAATCTCCCTTCTTTAATTCCAGCTTTTTACGCCCCTTGTTTTTTTTTAAAGGCAACCTTTGCATAGGCTTCCTCGAGGTTCTTCTTCACCTTTGCATGCAATTCGATCAAAGCAGCTGTTCGTCGAGTACCTTCAAAATCAAGAACAGAATCTCGAGGCAATGGGGTTAAATCAAGTGGAATCAAAGGATTAAAACCATACACACATTCAAACGAGGTCATACTGATCATTCTATGCACCGTTCGATTGTATGCAAACTTCATCATGGGCAAACGATCAGCTCAGTTCCCAACCTTGCCTTTGGTCACTGCTCGAAGCAAAGATCCGAAGATTCGGTTAACTACCCCGGTCTGTCCATCAGTCTGAGTATGGTGAGACGTCGAGAATAGTAACTTGGTCACCCCACAAACACTTCCAAAAATGACTCAAGAATTTTGAGTTTCGATCACTCACAATAGTACGAGGTACACCATGCAACTTTAACACATTAGAAACAAACAATGTAGCTACATGCTGTGCATCATCACACTTTTTGCGAGGAATAAAGTGAGCCATTTTTGAAAAATGATCAACCACAACAAAGATGCTATCATGTCCTCCCCCCGACCTCGGTAACCCCAAGACAAAGTCCATGGATATATCAACCCAAGGTCGATCAGGTACAGGCAACGGGGTATACAAACCATGAGGGTTGGACTTCGATTTAGCTTTCTTGCAAACCAGACAAGCGTTGCAAAGCTTTTTAACATCTGGTCGCATTTTGGGCCAATGGAACTGCTCGGTCAAGATACCAAGAGTTTTGTCGACACCGAAGTGTCCCATCAGACCACCGGAGTGAGCTTCTCGAACTAAGAGCTCTCTCAACGATGACACTGGCACACAAACCCTCCCATTCTTGAAGAGGTAGGCATCGTGCCACTGATATTTCTCAACCCTTCGGCCACTCAAGATTGCGTCACGAATGCATTTCAGCTTGGGATCGTCTTCGTACATCGACTTGATGCTTTCAAATCCCATGAGCCTAGAGGCGAGAGTGGTCGCTAAGGCAAATTTCCTTGATAGCGCATCAGCCACAACATTATCTTTCCCTTTTTTGTAATGAATTACATAGGGAAAGCTCTCAATGAATTCAACCCACTTGGCATGTCTTCGGTTCAATTTCTCCTGTCCTCGGAGATGCTTCAAGGACTCATGATCACTTTTGATCACAAACTCTCGAGGCCACAAATAATGCTGCCAATGGGCGAGTGCTCGAATGAGGGCATACAACTCTTTGTCATACGTAGAGTAATTCAAAGTTGCACCCTTAAGCTTTTTGCTAAAGTAAGCGATCGGCTTCAATTCTTGTATCAGCACTTCTCTGATCCCAACTCCAGATGCATCACACTCGACTTCGAATGCTTTGCCGAAGTCAGGGAGTTGCAACAACGGGGCAGAGCAAAGCCTCCGTTTGAACTCTCGGAAAGCCCTTTCTTGGGACTCTCCCCATACAAATGGATGGTCTTTCTTTACCAGCTCGGTTAAAGGAGCTGCCACGGTGCTAAAGTCACGACCAAACCTTCGGTAAAAGCTAGCTAAGCCATGGAAGCTACGAACTTGTGATACCGAGGTTGGAGTTGCCTAATCTTTTATGGCTTCGACTTTTGACTCGTCGACTTCAACACCATTAGCACTGACAACGAATCCTAGAAAGACTACACGTTCGACACAAAAGGCACATTTCTTGAAGTTAGCATATAACTTCTATTCTCTAAGCTTATCAAGCACTAGCCTTAGATGTTCAGCATGTTCATCCACAGATTTACTATAAACAAGTATGTCATCGAAGAAACGACAACAAACTTATTTATGAACGGTTTGAGCACATGGTTCATTAGTCGCATGAATGTGCTCGGTGCATTGGATAAGCCAAAAGGCATCACCAACCATTCATAGAGACCGAACTTGGTCTTGAACGCGGTTTTCCACTCGTCTCCGGGTTTCGGATTTGGTGGTAACCGGACCTGAGGTCTATCTTCGTAAAGCATGAAGAACCACTTAACTCGTCTAGCATGTCATCTAATCGAGGGATGGGATGACGATACTTTACCGTTATTTTGTTGACTGCTCGACAATCAACACACATTCGCCATGTTCCATCTTTCTTTGGGACAAGTATAACTGGAACGACGCAAGGACTCAAGCTCTCTCGAACAAGGCCCTTGTTCAACAACTCATCAACCTGCCTTTGGAGCTCCTTGGTGTCTTCGGGATTACACCGGTATGCAGGTTTGTTGGGGATTTGAGACCCCGGTACGAAGTCAATTTGGTGCTCGATTCCTCTCAACGGAGGTAATCCACCTAGCATTTCTTCAGGGAACATGTCTCCGAAGTCCTGCAAAACACTTTGTACAGCACTAGGCAAAGGGTTATCATTAGAAAAATCATCATTAGAGTTTAGAAAGATACCCTTGTGCATGAGGCAAATCATCATCTGACCGTTGTCATTCCCTCGTAGAAACTCACCCGGTTGCATGATTGCACAGATTCCTTTCACTTCGGGCAGTGAGTTTGTCTCTTCGGCCCCCAATTTTGCTCCCATTGGAAGCTTAGCTTTGGCCGCTTCTTTCTGTTCTTTCAGCCGTTTATAGTCCTCGGTGACTTGTTTTGGAGACAAGGGTTTGAGTATGAAACTCTTTCCCTCGAGCCTTGCAGTGTAAGTGTTGGATCTCCCATTGTGAATGACCGACCAGTCATACTGCCACGGTCGTCCCAATAGCAAATGACAAGCTTGCATCGGCACCACATCGAACATCATTTCATCTTGATTTTCTCCAATTCTGAACTTGATCCACACTTGTTTGACAACCCTCAATTCTCCACACTCATTCAGCCATTGTAATTTGTAAGGGTGGGGATGCTTCAAAGTAGTTAGTCCCATTTGTGAAACCAAGGTTTGGCTCACCACATTCGCACAACTACCAGAATCTATGATTATTGAACACACCTTTCCGCTTACTCGACATAGGGCATGAAAGAGGTTTTCTCTTTGGTTGTCCTCTTCTTCAAGAGTCATGCAGCTCAAATTCCATCGAACCACAAGAAACATTTCCGGATGATCAGCTTCGGCAGCTTCATGATCATCATCACCTTCAGCTCGGTCAGTCTCCTCGATAAATTCCTTCTCGGTGTCACTCGCTTGCTCATAGACGGTTCCATCTTCGAGCAGAAGCATAACTTTGCGAGTTGGACACTCCCTTGCCATGTGACCATAACCTTTGTATTTGTGACACTGAATATTTGAAGTACTAGGTGAGTTTGTCTCTTCGGCCCCCAGTTTTGCTCCCATTGGAAGCTTAGCTTTGGCCGCTTCTTTCAGTTCTTTCATCCGTTTATAGTCCTCGGTGGCTTGTTTTGGAGACAAGGGTTTGAGTATGAAACTCTTTCCCTCGAGCCTTGCAGTGTAAGTGTTGGATCTCCCATTGTGAATGACCGACCGGTCATACTGCCACGGTCGTCCCAATAGCAAATGACAAGCTTGCATCGGTTCCACATCGAACATCATTTCATCTTGATTTCCTCCAATTATGAACTTGATCCACACTTGTTTGACAACCCTCAATTCTCCACACTCATTCAGCCATTGTAATTTTTAAGGGTGGGGATGCTTCAAAGTAGTTAGTCCCATTTGTGAAACCAAGGTTTGGCTCACCACATTCGCACAACTACCAGAATCTATGATTATCGAACACACCTTTCCCCTTACTCGACATAGGGCATGAAAGAGGTTTTCTCTTTGGTTGTCCTCTTCTTTAAGAGTCATGCAGCTCAAATTCCTTCGAACCACAAGAAACATTTCCGGATGATCAGCTTCGGCAGCTTCATGATCATCATCACCTTCAGCTCGGTCAGTCCCCTCGATAAATTCCTCCTCGGTGTCACTCGCTTGCTCATGGACGGTTCCATCTTCGAGCAGAAGCATAACTTTGCGAGTTGGACACTCCCTTGCCATGTGACCATAACCTTTGCATTTGTGACACTGAATATTTGAAGTACTAGGAGAGTTGAGTTGAACTTTACCTCCCACTTCTCTTGATTGGTTAACGGTCACACCTCTCTCGAAGGGTCTCTTCGAATCTCGAACAGTGTTAGCACTTGTTTGGTTTGGACTCTTCCATTCTTTACCTCGGTACAAAGGAGTAGAAGTAGTGACTCCTCGATACTGGTTTGCTTTATCGTCCTTTACCAATTTCTTAGCTTCGGTAGCAGTATGGAATAGATCTTCCAACATGTGATGAACGTGTAGCCTCAATTGAGATGACAGATCCCGAGCCAAGCCATTTTTGAATCGTATAATGGCTTGTTCTTCGTCTTCGACCAGATCAAGATTCAATCGAACTTTTTCGAATTCATCATGATACTCTTGGACTGACTTGGACCCTTGCTTTAACTCATAGAGATTTTGTATTTGAGTTTGCCTGTACTTAGCACTCAAATACTTAGCATCCATTGCTCTCATCAACTGTGGCCAAGTATTGACTTCGGGATAGGCATTCCTTCGTTTATTCCTTTTATCAGCTTCCCACCACATAGATGCATAAGCTTCGAACGAAGCAATGACATGGGAAGCTTTTCTCTCATCGGTCATCTCATTGGTTTCAAAGATGCGCTCCATCTTAAGCATCCATTCAACATATTCATATGGATCACTATTTCCTTTAAAGGGTGGAATAGTGATCTTGACACTGCTCAAGTTTGAGTCTCGAACACCACGAGCCTGTTCGGGATACTCATCATAACGATCATCAGCCTCACGCTCAATATGTCGTCCAACATTTGCGCCTCGACCTGGACCTCAGAAATTTCCACGACCTCGGTGAGCTTGCCTTCGTTGAGCGAATGGTGGCTCTTGCTCATATCCGTCCTCGGGAAATTCCTCTTCATCAACCTCTATGACAACGGCTCCAAGATCTCTTCGGACCTTTGGAAGTGGTATCCTCTCTCCTCGAGAAATGCCCAAGTTTTGATAGCCAGCTTGGGGATTGCCCAAGTTTTGTTGGACTTGGGATTGCCCAAGTTAAGTTCTCTTCGAATTGCTTCACTCGTCCACTAATGTTGTCGAACAAGCTCAGTATACAGCTCAGGTTTCATTATTGTGGAGTTGCTAGTTCCAGCGCCGGACCCATTCATGGCCACGGACGCACTTCCTTGTTCGAGTTGAGCTACTCGAACACTCACTACTCTTACTTCGCCACTGACGCCTTGTATCGCAGCCATGAGATCGGCTAACGACACTTCGGGCTTCTCAATGCCTTTGCCATCGCCTCCATTCCTAGCCATGGTACCTGCCCAAATCAAAGACCAAACAAATGTTAAAGGTTAGAAATCACCTCACACACTCCCTCACCTTTGATGGGTTGCACTCGGTTCCACTCAATTTATGGGTTCAGCTTTGGTCACTCAAGAACATGCAGCCAATGGCTTCCTCGGTTGATCAACTTCTCTTAATTCCTTCAAATTTGACAAGTTACGATGTCTTACTTGGGGATGAGTGAGTTGATTTGACTCAATGGAACGGACAGCTATTTACTCTTGCGCTTCGGGAAGTCAAAAGAATTTTTCTACGAAGTTGGACTTCGGTCACTCCTCGCACGAGTTCCTATTAGCTCAAATGAGTTAGTACGACCTCGAGTAGGAAAATTACTCAAAAGATCCGCTAACTAGAATTTCGGACAGAAGAAAGTGAAAACCTAGGAGAATCTACCCTTTGATTCCCTTTTGGAATCTTTTTCGAACACACCAACTCTTGTCCGTACAAGAGTGGTCCCTCCTTGGACGGATAGGGTTTTACCTTATCCACTTCTTCTTTTCAGCCGACAAATTTTCACCTGGGGTTTTGATCTTTACACTTTACCCCTTTCTTCTCCAATGGAACAGTGAAACTTTGCTCCGGTGTGCGGACAACTTTTAACTTGGTTCACTGACCACGAATTTCAACAGACCTGGGTTGCTTCTTCAACTCCGGTTCCAACAACAACGGAGGGAATCAGTTCAAAGTTGTTGAGCTAAGATTCAGCTCCTTCATGTCGTACACTGTTACAAATAGTAACAATTTTCCGGCGTACGGACAACGAATTCAAACACAGAACTTCGAGTTTAAGCACAAAACAAGCCCAAATCACTCAAGAACCACCAATCTTCATCGGTTTCAACCAACACAAGCTGGGGTTCGATTTCAGTCACCAACAATTCTCAAAAACAGTCTAAAATTTCACCTAGAAACCCTAGTCATGAAAGTTGTACGTCGGGTACTGGTTATAATCAGGAAACAATGGTGAACAAGAATCAATGGTTGTTTGATCCAAACAACCAACAATCAAACACAATTTTTTTTTTTTTGAATTTTTGTTTTTCTACTTTTTTTTTTCTTTTTGTAAACGCCCAGCAACAACAATCAAGCACACGGAAGAAAGCTGAAACTGGAGACACAAGCACGATTTAAGTGAACAGGATTTGAGGTTGTAAGAACAAACTCAAACCTTGCTCTGATACCAAGATGGTGCAAGCAAACTCGAAGGAAATGCTAAACACGAACGCGGAAGAAAACAACAAGAAAGTAAAAGATAGAAGCAAGACAAATCTTGCTTCGATTCAAAAGAACAGTGAGGAACCTGTCTCAAAGCTCGATTGAAGGGAAATCAAGACGCACCTATACTATGCAACAATCCTCAAGAAAGACCCGCTTCTTGCAAATTGAATGATCAAGAAGAAATTGTTCAAACGAATCATACCAGTTGACACAAGTTCTTTAAAAGCCCACGTCGGGGTTCGACTCCATCGAAGACTCACGATAGCACTTGGTATGTTTTTCATATATTAAAAACTGGATCCCTTACAATGAAACGAAAATGGACTATTTATTGGCTATACTAAGGATAAAGTCGTAAATAGTCACAAGTGACTAATAAAAATAAGCCACGCAGGGCTGAGCTAAATTGTGTGTTCGGTAGCCTTGACTTCGGTGACGCTCACTTGTCTTCGAGCTCATTGTCCTTGGTCACTTTGTCTTCGGGCTCAAATCTGAAGATAACGCCTTCGGTTCTTGAGCCCGGCCACTCAGCTTCGGAGCAATTGCTTTCCTCCGGCCAGGCTAAGTGAATGTGCACATCGTGCAGCAGCTTGGCTTGACTTCGTGTCATCGGTCTCCTCGCTGGATCGAACACTTGATCAGCACGTGTTCGGGCTGCATCAGTACATCAAGCGATTCTCTATTGAATCCGACTGTTCTCAAGGAATAAACCTTTTACTTGTCTATTATTTTCCTCTCTATTTACCTACCTTTCCGTCGTATTTTACTGTTTTGCTTGTGGCCCATTCACAAATGTAAGTGTTTAAATTAGACGTAAAAACTTAGGCATAAATAATTTAGCACCAATCGTGGGGCCTAGATAATTGTAGGTATTCTATGATAAAAAGGTGCAGTCATGTCAGACGACAACGATAAAACCCCAAAGAACACTGTTGACGCTATTGACGAGTCTGTAAGGAACCTGGCAATCCCAGAGTGCAGCCAAAGGATCCTGCCAAGGATCTAATCTATATGCCCAGCGATGATGAAGGCGACCAATCACGTGAAGGTAATTCTGATCTCAGAAGTTTTCTTGCTAATATCCTCACAATCTTGTCAGTGCAGGTGGAGCAGAACTTGGTCAACATGGTCGAGGGTATATCTCAAAAGTTATGAATAATATTCGATGGATTGTCTTAGAGGCCAGTATCCCCGCGAGGACCAGCACCCATGAACGATAATTCAGCGTCCGCTCCAAATCACAGGCTCAATAAGGATGCCACTTCTGGAGGTTCAATGACAGTCAAAAATCAAGACCTTAAAGGAACACCTGTCATTCAGGACATCCTTAAGGAGATGAAGCCATCCATGATCGGATCCGTAACGTACCGAGTGCACCACCTCAGGTTACCACCATAAATGAGCAAAAGTTTTATAAGCATGCATACAAAGCAAGCACTGCACCGATATGCGAACCAAAACACTTCCGCCTACCGAATAACTTAAAGTACAATGGAATAACTTATCAAAATGAGCATAATTACTGCGTATTATCAAGCCATCAAAAGCACAGAAATCTCAGAGGAAGAAATCCAATCTGCTCTAGTGAAGAGGTTTCGCTCGACCTTAACTCGCCCTTGATTGGTACAGCCAGCTACCAATGGACTCCATCGAATCATTCACCCAGATGCAAGATTTTTTCAAGAAAGCGCACTCTGGCACCCCTAAATGGAAGAAGTGTATGGAGGACATCATTGAAAGTTGGCAGCGAGACAACGAGCTATTGAAAGACTACCTTGAAAGATTTCAGAGGGAATGCATAGAGCTTCCTCCAGTCCCAAAAAATATTGTTGTGTTTGCCCTGTGTTAGCCTCCGGCAAGAGCCTGAATTCTAAAATGTCGCTAGCTACCAAGGAGTTGTAGTGGAGTTTGACCCAACACTCTATAACAACCTAGAATTCTTTGCACCAAAGATAAAATGAGAAGTTGCGGTTGGAGCCCGAACATTCCTTAGCCCCAGTTTTGTAAGCTCACCTGATCGCCGAAGACATCACCCGTCAAGGACATAAGTGAGGATATGTAGAGGAATCAAAAGCTCGAGATAAAGGAAAACGGAGCAGGAGAGATTACATGGATGACTTTCCAAAGCTGAGCGAAAAGCGAGAGGAAAAAAGAAAAGCTCTGACACCACTTCACAAGGGGTCACTCAACATAGATTGGTTACCCGATTGGTTCGAAGAGCAGGGACTGTGTATCAACACCTTGGAGTTCGTGCAGGATCACATAAGTGTGGTGGCCCAGCAATATGAGGGTTAGACCTGGTAGAAGAAACAAAAACCTTTGTTGCGGGTTTCATACGGACTATGGGTATGAGACCGCCACTTGCAGTGCCTTGATATTAGAGGTGATGAACCTGCTCGATAAAGGTTATTTAAAGGACCTACTTACTGAAAGAGGAAAGCAAACCTATGCTAAGAGCGTGGTCTTAGAGGGACCCCCAAACCTGTTGGAGCCTAAGAGGTCCTTCAACGTAAAAGTCGGCGGCCCAACGTTGCTTGGTGAATTGAAAGACGGGAAGGAAGTGCCTTACGGGGACCACGATCATGAAGAGATGATCTTATTCAGTAATGAGGAAAGCACTAGCTGCAACGCTCCTCACCACGATGCTTTGGTTATAATGCTGCGAATAGAGGATACGGACGTCAAACGCATCCTGGTCGACGCTGGCAGCACTGTGAACCTCATTAAATAGGACACCCCTACGGGCGATGGGAGTTCAAGACAAAATAGTTCAGAGTGTTTACACCCAGGCAGGCTTTAACAACTCCTATGAAACATCTGTCGGAGAAATCAACCTCGCTACACACATTCCAGGGGTGGATTATGTTTCTTCTTCTTTTCAGGTTATAAAAGGAGACATTCCATATAATGCAATCATAGGACACCCGTGGATTCACTAGTTTAAGGTAGTGCCTTCTACTTAGCATCAAAAACTCAAATACCCCACCAAGTGGGGGATAAGAGAAATCAATGGTGATCAAGAGGCAGCAACGGATTGCTACAGCGCAGCAGTCCTAAGAGCATCTGGCCCCGAAGAGGCACCGAAGGCTGACTTCCCTGAAATTGATAAACACCCTAAAACCTCAATAAATCAATATTACGATTATGATTGTTTAGTTGATTGATGTGTCTTCGGGGAGGGGGAAGAAGGAGTAGGGCATCTGGAACTATATTTTCTTTTCAGCACTTACTTTTATTTAGTTCCTAGTACTTTTTAAATATCACAATATTTTCATACTCATCAGTCATGTTACAGATTTTCGCCTACAACAATTCAGGCTATGCGCCCTCATTCATCAATAAAACTAATATTTTACTTAGTCAGTTTTACAATTATAATTCAGATCCATTTATGATCGAAATATTCATAGTCCCGGCCAAACTCAAGTTGAAGTAATACACTTACTTTTCGTGACAAAAGTAGAGTAAACTACTCGCTTGGAGCTAGACCATGTCTAACTCAGAAACCAGACATTATTCGTAAGTTGAACTCGTCAATTCATCAAATTTGCACCTATATGTTGGAGGGGATGCTTGCCCCCATAGTACCAGAAAGTCTTAAAATCTCGAGTAAATAAATAAATATGCTCTGTATCGGAACGAAAAAATGCACTGTTACTACACGGGCTAAAGTCGTCCCATTGTGGGCGCAAAACAGCCGTCTATCTCGGATGGAACACAAGCCACCAAGAACTTGCACATACAACGGATGTATTTGCCCAAGCAGGCTTGCTGAAAAACGTTCCAAACATTGGAACATCCAGGAAGTTCAAAAGCTGCTTAACCTTTAAGCGCACACGCTCATGAGGACTCAACTTAGCAAAGACATTATATAATTGTTTACGACAGAAACTAAAATTGTCACAAACAAATTAACAAGTAATTCAAGTTAAAAGCCTCAAAACGGGCCCAAAACCATATCATAACGCCCGTAAAACATGGGCAATCGTTCATTACGTAGATGCAAAAAAAAATATTAAGCATCAGGAAGGGGGGGTTTCTAGTACTCTCTCAGGGGACTCCCTTCAACGACAATACTCCGCAAAGGTCCTGCTTTACCAGCTTCATGTTCCCCAGCAAACGCTTCATCTCTTCTCTCGCCACTAGCCTCTTCAGAACCTTCTTCAACGTCGGACCCCATCTGAGCATCTTCTTGGGCCACAAGCTCGGTCAACGAAGCAATATCAACCTCTAGGTCCACACTAGGGTCGTCACAAACCAGGAGAAAGGTGGCAAGGGCAGCTGCGATGTTAGCACGATCAACTTTAGCTATCCGATGAGCATTCAAGGCATTCATTTGCTCGTCCCTGAGATGAGCGTCATTGCAAAGTTTGTCGCGAGCCTTCTCCAGGGATGAAACTTTGCTCTTCAGCCTATCGTTCTCATCCTGAAAGAAGGCAGAAAGGCCCCGAGCATCATGGACACTCTTTTCAGCAGCTTCAATTCTCTCATCCACCCCAGACAGCTTCTATTGAAGGGCCTCCATAACTGCTTATGGGCGGGCTACATTCTTACGCTGAAGCTGTTCGGCAAGTTTGGCCTCCACAAGAGAAGACTGGAAGGTCTGCATGATCTGTTTGTGCTTGCAGATCTTGTTGCTCAATGCCTCATCAAGGTTTTTTCCTATCCAGGATTCCTACTGATAAGCTATGCAGGGGATTGAGTGCGTGGGCAAAAATACGCCACCTATTATTACGGTGATACAAGTCCAGCTAGAGAGACTGGACTTATTCTACAAGTCATCAGGCACAAAGGATACATGCATGTTCTACGAGTTACGACTGTCTAGGAGGTGCAGGCGTGGGACGCAAGACATATATCTCGCCGCCTTAGGGTTATAGTCTCCTAGCTAGGGTTTCGTATATGCCACCGCCTTGAGTTTATAGTCCCATGAGCCTCATTAGTCTTTGTATTTTACCATAATTAGGATTGGGTAATCACTACTATAAATACTTATCCTTACATTATATTGTACATCAAGTTATTCACCACTTAATCCGGCTGTTCTCAAGGAATAAAACTCTTTACTTTCTTGTCTATTATTTTTCTCTTTATTTATCTACTTTTCCGTCGTATTTTACTGTATTGCTTATGACCCATTCATAAATTTAAGTGTTTAATCTAGACGTACAAATTCAGGCATAAACAAAAAGCTAATTGTAAACAACAATTGGTTAAATTCCCAATGGATGAATTCCCAATGAAAGAATTATTTCCCCACAGAAAGGCCAATTGAAAGAAGAAGAACTTATATTCCTTTTCCATCTATACACATTGCATATATAATATGATGTTGTAATAAACTAAATATTTCGAGAAGATAAATAATCTGATCATCGAGGCCTATCTTTTTGACATGCGAGTTGGAGACCTCCCTTGGGTCAGACTTGACCGTGGTTGGGGCTCCCACCACAGAAGAAAAAATATCAATTCATCATGAGTTTATTCCTTCGTTCATGGATACTCTTTCACCATCGGGCTTGGGCTGCCGGTTCACCCAGTTGTCGAAGAGGCGTGTTGGCAGTACAACATTTTCTTGGGTCAAGTTGGCCCTTCTGTATGGTGTTTGATCTCCATTTTGGGATGTTTGGCCTCCGATGCCTGGTCTTTACTTTACCTTTTGCGACCTTTATGCCTTTTACTATCCTAGAATAATCAATAGGCAGGGTAGGAAAGCCATTGTCTATGATAGCAAGGACGCCAGTGAACGTGGGTGTTGGTACCGCTATGTTGCCCTTGGACTTCTGATCAAGTTTCGGCCCATCCTTTGCCTAAATTTTTTAACATGAAGTCTAAGTTGCCCCATAATTTTACTCCTTAATGTGTGCTTACTAATAAGCTTCTCTTCCTTTTTATTGACCCCTTACTCTCGACTCCTGCAGTGCTCCACATGACTGATTGCCCCTACACCCGTAATGACATGGTCGAATGGGTCAGGAGACTTTTCTTCGCCTACCCTTCGACGATGATGGAATTTAGGGTTGTGGTTGCTGTTTGGTAGTGGCGAGTGAAAGACAACGGTACATTCTGCTCCCTTTCATGATGAACAATTGTATTTTTTCTATCATTTGACATCCTTCCACTTCCTCAGGCCTCTTCCCCTGTCAGAACTCATGGCCTGACCTAATGGACATATAGATTTTTTAGTAGTATGTGGATAACCTACCTGATCAAATGGCAGTCGCTGATACGATTGTTGAGCCAGCCGGAAGCTCACGGTCCATAAAAGGAGAAGAGCTGTGGTACAATCTGGTACTATTTCTGCTGTGTTAACCCATATTCCATTGACATAAGAAGTCCCCTGAGCAGCAGAGTCACAAGTCGCTAGAGCTCATTCTACAGCTGTTCCTTCCAGCCCCAAAGTTACCCCACACCTGCCCATGTATCATAGCGTCGTTAGCACGTGATCGAAGTTAATTCTGAAGCTAAAAGAGAAGTTGAAGATGACGTTATCGACATTCCCGTCCTTTCTTCAAGTTGGTCACATTCGCTTTCTAACTGCCTTCAACACTTAAGACTTTCTTTAGACTAACATTTACCTCGCCTTCCTCTTTGTTGTTTCGATGTTTTTTTCTTAAAGATCAAGCTCATGCCCTGCCATGCTCCTTATTCAAATATCTTCTGGGGAACGAAGTGGTCAGGTACAGCTATTGAGTGTGAGGCTTTAGAGGTAGGTTGCAGTGCATCCGAGGGGGTGAATGTGTTTGATCATCCCAAAATTATTGTCGACGGTCTTAAAGACCTAGTAGGGCCATCCTAGCATCGAAGCTTTGAGGATCTTGCTTTTGAGGATTGCTTGTAAAATTTGCTGATTTCACGATGATGGTAAGCATCTGATCCTTCTTGCTTTCCCTGGTGAGCTGATGCGCGAGCATTTTGCATACTTTAACTCGCTTAAACTTTTATTTTTGAGTCAAAAAGTGACTAATCCTTAGGAAGAAATGATGTATTTTTTTTGGTTTCAGGTGTTACTGCCAAATGGAAAGATATGAGACCAAAAAGAGCAAGAAATTTCTAAAAAGTGATCAAGTTCAAGAAGTTGTAGAAACATTGAACTGGCGGCTACTCGTGCAAAGGGCGACCACCTTTTCCATGGATGTGAAAAGCATGTTGATTTAATTTGGGTAACTTAAGAGGCCCCATCCCTTGAAGGAATCAGGAGATCTGGAGAATTGATGAATAGGCGATTACACATTCAAAGGGCGGGCGCCCATTGCACTAAGATGGAAAAGTTGTTGAGAAGTAGAGGCGACCACACTCTGAGGCTGAACTCCGCCCTCTTTTGGAAAAGAAGAAAAAGTGGTCATCCATCGTGAAGGGCGGCCGCCCCCTCATACAAACCCAAAAAAGGGGGCCAGCCCATGTTTAAGAGGCGCCAACCCTTTCGCCCAGTCCAGCTCCGGAACTCAACCATTTGACAAAAAGGCCCCAGCCAAACCTACAAGTGGAAATTTTGTAATTAGTCTAGGTAAACACTATATATAGCTAGAATTAGGTTTTTGAGCATATTCTTAACTTTACATAATTTGAGAGGCAAGGTAGAGAGAAAATTCCATTACTTTCTAATCAAAATTTCTTGGGTTGTGAAGAACAACACGATACTTTGTAAGAATCATTTTCCATTACTTATTTCAATGCAATATCTATTACTTACAGGTCTTGATTCATTACATAACATGAGTAGCTAAATCACCCTCTAGAGTACTAATTAATCCCTAATCAAATAACCAAATGGGTTCACTACTTTTGATTACATTACAACAACTTAAGGATCGGGGCTAGTCATAAATTGGCGCTGTTGCCAGAGACTTCGGTAGACCATTTAATTGAATTAATTTATGTTTTTTTGTTATTTTGATTGATCCGATCATCTTTCACTTTTTGTTTTGGTTTTTGATGTTTGGCATTTTATGCCTATATTTCCTTAATATTTTCTCACGTTTGAATACTTTATTCGCTCGTTTTATGGTTTATGAATGTGGTTTTACACTGATTTTATGTCGTGCGTGTGTAGGTTGTTACGCAGTACATTTCGAGCTTTTAGGAGTTTGATTGAGCAAGAATTGATTGGATGTTGATTGAAGATTGGATTGAGCACACAAAGGCAAGACGCGAGGCGAGTTTTGGAGCAAGGAAGTGCAGTTTTGGCCTGGCGCCCTAGCCCACGCGCCGCGCCCTCTACCGCGCGCAGTGGCTAGGCGCGGTTTCCCATGCGCCACAGGGCCAAGGCGTGCAGATTGTGACGGGTTCTGTCTTGGGCAGCGCTTTACGAGGCACAGGGCGCCCGTTATAGCGACCCTGGAGCGTTTTGGAACTTCCTATTTCGTCTAGGATTGGGTCTAACTTATTACTAGGCTTTTGTAAACACTATAAATACTCTTTTACTTAGTTTTTGATAGGAGTTCAGACCTTTGGAGCAAGTTTTGGAGGAGAGGGGAGGAGCCCTAGATGTCTTCTACACAAGTTCTTTCTCTCTTTCTCTTATTCTTCTCTTTAATTCTATAGTTTGTTTGTTCTAGGGTTAGAGTAAATACATGAAGGTTGATGTTTGAAAGTTGATTTCTATATATTGATTTACCATTATGGATTGTTTATTCTTTCTTGATCATAATTGTTTGATTATTGAGGCCTGATAATTGAACACTATCTATGGTTTTTAGATTGAACTCGAAAGAGGGAATTTAATTACGCAAATAAGAAAGAATAGGACTAGTTTGTGAACCCGGGCATCGGGGAACCAATTTGTGAGTAGGATAGACATATACTTGCTCGCCTAGTTTAACTCATTACAGAATTCGTTAATGCGTGCACGTGATTCAACCCATAGACATATAGGGATTGGAGTAGCCTGCATAGACCGTGAAGAATCGAAAGGTTTTCACGGGTACAATTAACCTGTTAGTTAGCAATCTAGGAAATCAAGAAGTAGAATCAACTGGAAAACTCAATTGGATTGTTTGTAACTCTGACCCTTGACCGTTTCTCTGTTATTGATAACAACTTAGAATTTGCTCTGTTACTTGATCTCAACTACTTGTTTTAATTACTGCATTTAGTTAGTAAAATCTCAACCATTGGAAAAAGATCCCTGAATAGTTTTTTAAGAAATTGTTTGCTAGAATTCAGTCTGAATAGTCCTCGTGGGAACGATACTCGATTTATCACTTTATTACTTGTCGACCACGTATACTTGCGTGTGCGTTGGGAGCAACATGTTTTTGGCGCCGTTGCCGGGGACTAAATTGACTGTTTTCTTTTTGAACAATTTATTATTTTCTTTTCAGGTTTAATTTTTTTTAATTTTATTTTTAGTTTATTATTTTATTACTAGTTTACATGGCATCTTTTAATGAAAGTGGGTTGAATGATGGTTGCTCAAATTTTGTTGATTCTTGTCTACTTTGTGGAGGACATCATTTTTGGGAAAATTGCCCGAGTCTTCCAACCCTGCAAGACTGGTTATGTGAATTTTCTACCACCTTTGATTGGAATTTTTGTAAATTGTGTGGTGGTCGGTGGAATGATTGTCCTAAGTGTCATGCTCCTTCACCCAATAATTGTTGTGAAGATTCTAATGATATTTGTGAGTTTGATAGGAGCGATAAAGTGCAGGTTGTTAGCGAAACTTGGCTAATGGAGCAAGCCAAACTCTTAGAAGCTTATGGGGATTTCAGGAGTGAACTTACAAATATGACGATGCAATTTATGGAAGAAAGAGTGGAGCTCGGGCAAGAGATCGACGAATTTGGCTTGACTATTCACGACTTGGAGCAGACCTGTTTTACCTAGGTTGGGAAGTTATTTGTGATTGCTCGAGGACGAGCAAAGGTTCAAGTGTGGGGTGGTGATGTTTGGCATTTTATGCCTATATTTCCTTAATATTTTCTCACGTTTGAATACTTTATTCGCTCGTTTTATGGTTTATGAATGTGGTTTTACACTGATTTTATGTCGTGCGTGTGTAGGTTGTTACGCAGTACATTTGGAGCTTTTAGGAACTTGATTGAGCAAGAATTGATTGGATGTTGATTGAAGATTGGATTGAGCACACAAAGGCACGACGCGAGGCGAGTTTTGGAGCAAGGAAGTGCAGTTTTGGCCTGGCGCCCTAGCCCACGCGCCGCGCCCTCTACCGCGCGCAGTGGCTAGGCGCGGTTTCCCATGCGCCGCAGGGCCAAGGCGTGCAGATTGTGACGGGTTCTGTCTTGGGCAGCGCTTTACGAGGCGCGGGGCGCCCGTTATAGCGCTCCTGGAGCGTTTTGGAACTTCCTATTTCGTCTAGGATTGGGTCTAACTTATTACTAGGCTTTTGTAAACACTATAAATACTCTTTTACTTAGTTTTTGATAGGAGTTCAGACCTTTGGAGCAAGTTTTGGAGAAGAGGGGAGGAGCCCTAGATGTCTTCTACACAAGTTCTTTCTCTCTTTCTCTTATTCTTCTCTTTAATTCTATAGTTTGTTTGTTCTAGGGTTAGAGTAAATACATGAAGGTTGATGTTTGAAAGTTGATTTATATATATTGATTTACCATTATGGATTGTTTATTCTTTCTTGATCATAATTGTTTGATTATTGAGGCCTGATAATTGAACACTATCTATGGTTTTTAGATTGAACTCGAAAGAGGGAATTTAATTACGCAAATAAAAAAGAATAGGACTAGTTTGTGAACCCGGGCATCGGGGAACCAATTTGTGAGTAGGATAGACATATACTTGCTCGCCTAGTTTAACTCATTACAGAATTCGTTAATGCGTGCACGTGATTCAACCCATAGACATATAGGGATTGGAGTAGCCTGCATAGACCGTGAAGAATCGAAAGGTTTTCACGGGTACAATTAACCTGTTAGTTAGCAATCTAGGAAATCAAGAAGTAGAATCAACTGGAAAACTCAACTGGATTGTTTGTAACTCTGACCCTGGACCATTTCTCTGTTATTGATAACAACTTAGAATTTGCTCTGTTACTTGATCTCAACTACTTGTTTTAATTACTGCATTTAGTTAGTAAAATTTCAACCATTGGAAAAAGATCCCTGAATAGTTTTTTAAGAAATTGTTTGCTAGAATTCAGTCTGAATAGTCCTCGTGGGAACGATACTCGATTTATCACTTTATTACTTGTCGACCACGTATACTTGCGTGTGCGTTGGGAGCAACATGTTTTTGGCGCCGTTGCCGGGGACTAAATTGACTGTTTTCTTTTTGAACAATTTATTATTTTCTTTTCAGGTTTAATTTTTTTTAATTTTATTTTTAGTTTATTATTTTATTACTAGTTTACATGGCATCTTTTAATGAAAGTGGGTTGAATGATGGTTGCTCAAATTTTGTTGATTCTTGTCTACTTTGTGGAGGACATCATTTTTGGAAAAATTGCCCGAGTCTTCCAACCCTGCGAGACTGGTTATGTGAATTTTCTACCACCTTTGATTGGAATTTTTGTAAATTGTGTGGTGGTCGGTGGAATGATTGTCCTAAGTGTCATGCTCCTTCACCCAATAATTGTTGTGAAGATTCTAATGATATTTGTGAGTTTGATAGGAGCGATAAAGTGCAGGTTGTTAGCGAAACTTGGCTAATGGAGCAAGCCAAACTCTTAGAAGCTTATGGGGATTTCAGGAGTGAACTTACAAATATGACGATGCAATTTATGGAAGAAAGAGTGGAGCTCGGGCAAGAGATCGACGAATTTGGCTTGACTATTCACGACTTGGAGCAGACCTGTTTTACCTAGGTTGGGAAGTTATTTGTGATTGCTCGAGGACGAGCAAAGGTTCAAGTGTGGGGTGGTGATGTTTGGCATTTTATGCCTATATTTCCTTAATATTTTCTCACGTTTGAATACTTTATTCGCTCGTTTTATGGTTTATGAATGTGGTTTTACACTGATTTTATGTCGTGCGTGTGTAGGTTGTTACGCAGTACATTTGGAGCTTTTAGGAACTTGATTGAGCAAGAATTGATTGGATGTTGATTGAAGATTGGATTGAGCACACAAAGGCACGACGCGAGGCGAGTTTTGGAGCAAGGAAGTGCAGTTTTGGCCTGGCGCCCTGGCCCACGCGCCGCGCCCTCTACCGCGCGCAGTGGCTAGGCGCGGTTTCCCATGCGCCGCAGGGCCAAGGCGTGCAGATTGTGACGGGTTCTGTCTTGGGCAGCGCTTTACGAGGTGCGGGGCGCCCGTTATAGCGCTCCTGGAGCGTTTTGGAACTTCCTATTTCGTCTAGGATTGGGTCTAACTTATTACTAGGCTTTTGTAAACACTATAAATACTCTTTTACTTAGTTTTTGATAGGAGTTCAGACCTTTGGAGCAAGTTTTGGAGAAGAGGGGAGGAGCCCTAGATGTCTTCTACACAAGTTCTTTCTCTCTTTCTCTTATTCTTCTCTTTAATTCTATAGTTTGTTTGTTCTAGGGTTAGAGTAAATACATGAAGGTTGATGTTTGAAAGTTGATTTATATATATTGATTTACCATTATGGATTGTTTATTCTTTCTTGATCATAATTGTTTGATTATTGAGGCCTGATAATTGAACACTATCTATGGTTTTTAGATTGAACTCGAAAGAGGGAATTTAATTACGCAAATAAAAAAGAATAGGACTAGTTTGTGAACCCGGGCATCGGGGAACCAATTTGTGAGTAGGATAGACATATACTTGCTCGCCTAGTTTAACTCATTACAGAATTCGTTAATGCGTGCACGTGATTCAACCCATAGACATATAGGGATTGGAGTAGCCTGCATAGACCGTGAAGAATCGAAAGGTTTTCACGGGTACAATTAACCTGTTAGTTAGCAATCTAGGAAATCAAGAAGTAGAATCAACTGGAAAACTCAACTGGATTGTTTGTAACTCTGACCCTGGACCATTTCTCTGTTATTGATAACAACTTAGAATTTGCTCTGTTACTTGATCTCAACTACTTGTTTTAATTACTGCATTTAGTTAGTAAAATCTCAACCATTGGAAAAAGATCCCTGAATAGTTTTTTAAGAAATTGTTTGCTAGAATTCAGTCTGAATAGTCCTCATGGGAACGATACTCGATTTATCACTTTATTACTTGTCGACCACGTATACTTGCGTGTGCGTTGGGAGCAACAGTTTTCTTTAATTTTGTAGGTATTTAGCAAAAATGCCACCAAGATAAGCAATTCCACAAAATAATGTGGGAGGTGTGCCTAACCCGCAAGGAGATGACCCACCACCTCCTCTACTGCCTAATGATATTATGGAGGATGTTGGTGTTGAAGACAATGTTGAGATACTTGACCCACCAGGGGAGCAAGTAGATGGAGCACACTGAGTGCTCAAGCTCAAGGAGGTAGAGCAAGAAGAAATGCAAGAAGAAAAGTTGTGAATGATTATGGTATTTGTGGATCCATTGTGCCTCCACCCATTAGAGCCACGACTAACTTCCAAATGCCATTGGCTGCTATGAATTCACTTGACAATCGAGGATTGTTTGGAGGAGAAGAAGATGAGAATCCTAACAAGAATCTCCAAATTTTCCTTAAGATTTGCACTCTTAACAAATATGTTGGGTTGACCGATGATGCATTTTGCCTTAGGTTAGTCCCATATTCTCTAAAAGGGAAAGCTAGGGCTTTGTTGGATAGTTTTCCAAAGAGAAGTATTCACACTTGGGATGAGTTGATAAAGGTCTTTCTTGATGAGTATTTTCCACCAGCCAGGTTTGTGGATTTAAGAGTTGATATCTATTACTTTCAACAACAAGTGGGTGAACCATTGCATAAGACTTGGGAAAGGTTCCTAAAGCTTATCCATTCTTGTCCCGATCATGGTTTTCCAGACTTTTTATAGAGGTCTTGATGACAATAACCAAACAACCATAAACTGTGTCGCTCACGGAGGCTTAATGGAGGGTACTTTCCAACAAGCAACTGACCTCATCAACAAGGTCACAAAATAATCAAGAGCATGAAGAGTAAGAAGGCAGGGTGTTCATGACCCTAATAATGATGCTATGGAAAAGGCAAATGAATCTCAAGAAAAAAGAATGGCTCTACTTGTTACAACGGTTGAGTTACTTGCCACGAGCCAATTGAAGCAAAACCAAGAGCCTACAAGCAAGAAAGTGAATGCAATTGACATGCCCCAAAGGAGGTACATCATGGTCCCAATTATTCTTATCAACCCTATCCTATGGGTTATGCTCCACCAGGCTATGTACCTATGGGTTTTGCACCTCAAGGGCAAGAAGGGAAAAATGGAAATCAAGGTAGCCAAGAACAAGATGAGGAAGCCAATTATGTTAATGCCTATTGGTAACACCCATAGATGTAGTAGAACCAATCAACGGAGAGACCAACAAGACAATCAAAGAAGTCCCAATGAGTCTCAACAAAGTTCAAGTAATTCAAAAAGTCAGAGGTTGGAAGGTATGATGGAAAAGATGTTGAAGCTTCAAGAAGACAATTCGGGGGATAAAAAGTTTATGTGGAAACCAATACATCAACAGTTTGCGCCCCAAGATCAGCTTTTAGATGAGAAATGAAAGAAAGAGTAGCAATAGATAAGACTGATGTAGCACAAGGAAAAGTAAGAGAACAAGAACAATTAAAAGATGGAAGAGTAGCTTGCACCAAAGACATAGAACCAAATAGCAGCCAAGGCCATATCAAACCAAGACCATATCAAACCACGACCATAAGTTGAGCACAAGCCAAGAAGACAAGCTATCAAGAAGGATAGATTTAATTGCTACAATGGAATATTACCTTGCAGCAATCAAGAGTTGTTCACAAAAGAACATGGGGATCTGTCCCAAAACCTCTCTCAAAGGGTCTTCAAATATGATGATAAACCAGGGTTTACTATGAAAAAATGAACTATTTATAGCTAGGGAAATAACTAAGTTCGGATGGCCTTGGCGCATTAGCTAAATAAGCACAAAATAAACTAAGTTAAGGCTGTTAAATTTCCCTTCTGTTTTAGCACGACCCAAAGCCCAAAATGTGGTGTATTTTTCTCTTTTATGACGTTCCAAGGCCCAAAATATCCCTATCCATATTGGTCTTCACTTGGGATTATTTGTGTCATGTTGATCATCTTTAGTTCTTCTCCCGAATTTGATTTGTGTGCTTCTTCTATTCCTTGTCCCACGAGCTTATTGGTGAAGCTTTGTATTTCATCTTGAATCCTCCTTGCATATGCTCGAGTTATTGGACCATTTGGTACTTGTAGTTTATTGGAAGTGATATGGTCAGCCTCGCTCACATTAAAATGATATCAAGTAAACCGTGCAATCACATTCCACTTCTATGAAGTCTCTTGAATCCCAATATAGCCAATTGTCTCATCTAGTGAATCAAAAGCCTCAAGGGGCATTACCATGTCATACGGTAGCGAATCATAAGAAGAATGCAAAAGATCAAGTAATGGCTATCATGACTCGAAGTGGAAAAACTTGGAATGATACCAAGATGGTAGATGATGAAAATGAAATTTTGCATGAAGTGGTTGAAGAAGAGGTGGAGGTGATCCCTAGTATAGTAGATGATGTGTATGATATGAAAGTTGAGGAAGAATCCCAAAATGTCTATGTACAAGAAATTCTACCCCCAACACCCACTACTACCCAAAAATCCACCAAACAAGCTCTACCATCCAAAGAAGCCATTCCTACAAAAACCATTATCCTTAAGCCTACTCCACCTTCCCCCCAAAGAAATGAAAATTTGAGAAGAGCCAATCATGCCAAGAAGGTGTGGGAGAAAATTGCCTCAATTTCTATCAACCTCCCATTGGTTGATGCTCTAGGTCAAATGTCGGATGTGGCAAAGTTTGTAAAATATTTGGTGACTAAGAAGAGGTTTTCGGAGTTTGAAACTATCAAGTTCACATATCAATGTAGTGCCATTATTTCTCAAGTTGTACCCATGAAAATTGAGGATCTCGGTGCTTTCACTATACCATGTACCATAGGGGTAAGACACTTTGAGAAGGCATTATGTGATTTGGAAGCAAGTATTAATCTTATGCCTTATGTCGTTTACAAGACCTTGGGAGGAAATGAACCAAGATCGACCTCAATAAACCTTCAAATGTCCAATCGATCCATGAAAAGGCCAATTTGGTTAGTTGACAATGTGTTTGTGAAGATAGATCGTTTTATCTTTCTAATGGATTTTGTTATATTGGATTGTGTCGTTGATTATGATGTTCCAAGTTTTCTTGGAAGCCCATTTTTAGCCACATGAAGAGCCTTACGTGATGTGGAGAAGGGGGATCTAATATTTCCATTTAATTATGAGAAGGTGGTGTTTCATTTGTGTAAGTCAATGAACCAACCAGTTGAAGATGCATCATGTTCTTATATGGATGTAGTTGTAGATGCATTAGTGGAGAACGAGAGCTTGATGAGTGAGCTTGATACAATGGCATCTGTGTTGTGGAACTTGGATGTTGATGATGAGGAATGTGTGAACAATGTGTGCTTTCATTGGAAGGATTTGAAACTAAGCCATATTCCCCAAAGAAACTTTCTATTGATGTTGAAAATGGAAAAACTCCACCCATTAAACCCTCCACAGAAGAACTCCCCACTCTTGAACTCAAAGTTTTACCAAGTCACTTTAGATATGCCTACCTTGGTCCCAACTCCACTCTCCCAATAATCATTTCATCCCACCTAACCCAATCCCAAGAAGAAAAGCTTTTACAAGTCGTGAAGATGAGAATTCGAGCTATTGGTTTGACCTTAGCCGACATTAGGGGTAATGATCTGGGAGTATGCACCCACAAAATCATTCTTGAAGATGGTTACAAGCCCTCGATTGAGCATCAAAGGCGTTTGAATATGGCCATGCAAGAGGTTCTGAAGAAAGATGTTATAAAATGGTTGATGTCGGTGTTGTGGTACCTTTGTCCGATAGTGAATGGGTTTCACCAGTTCAATGTGTTCCTAAGAAAGGAGGAATGACGGTTGTGTATAATGAGAAGGGTGAAGCCATTTCCACTAGGACTGAATCCGGATGGAGAGTTTGCATGGATTATCGCAAACTCAACAATGCAACAAGAAAGGACCATTTCTGACTTCTATTCATTGACCAAATGTTTGATAGGTTAGCCAGATGGGCATATTATTGTTTTCTTGATGGATACTCAGGACAACCAAATCTACATAGAAGTGGAGGATCAAGAGAAAACAACCTTTACTTGTCCATATGGGTCATTTTCTTTTAGGAAGATGCATTTTGGTCTTTGCAATGCCCCCGCCACCTTTCAATAGTGCATGCTTGCCTTATTTCATGATATGGTTGAAATTTTCTTGGAAGTATTCATGGATGACTTCTCCGTAGTTGGAGATTCATTCAATGATTGTTTACACAACATTGACTTGGTGCTTGAAAGGTGTGAGGAAATAAATTTGGTACTTAATTGGGAGAAATGCCACATCTTGGTGGAAGAAGGGATTGTATTGGGGCACAAAGTGTCCAAACGGGGATTAAGGTTGATCAAGCTAAAATAAATGTGATTTTAAGCTCCTACCTCCTACCACCGTCAAGGGAGTGAGGAGTTTCCTTGGTCATAGCGGGCTTTTATAGGAGGTTCATGAAGGATTTGTCGAAGATAGCTCATCCCTTGTGAAAGTTGCTTGAAAAAGAGGCAAAATTTCTGTTTGATGATACTTGTCTAAAGGCATTTGAAGAATAGAGAAGAAGGCTCACTACCGCGCCCATCATTGTCAGTCCCAATTGGGAATTACCATTTGAATTGATGTGTGGTGCCAGTGATGTGGCTCTTGGTGCCATGTTGGGTCAAAGAATTTAAAAGATTTTTGATCACACATATTATGCAAGTAAAACAATGAATGGTGCCCAATTGAACTTCACAGTCACCGAGAAGAAGTTCTTTGCGGTGGTGTTTGAACTTGAGAAATTTTGGGCTTATTTGATGGGTCCAAAGTGGTGATGCATACCGACCACTCGACTATTTGTTATTTGATGAGTAAAAACGACTCCAAGCCCCGCTTGAGTCGTTTGATCCTATTTCTTCAAGAATTTGATGTTGAGGTAAAGGAGAGTAAATGAACCAAGAATCAAGTGGCAGACCACTTGTCAAGATTGGTGGAAAGGGGGAGACCTCATGAAGATGGTGAAATTAATGATAGTTTTCCGGATGAGAGGGTGCTTGCGGTATCTTGGGAAGAAGTACCTTGGTATGCGGAAATTTCTAATATTGCTGTGTGTGGTAATTTTCCCGATGACTATTCGTACAATCAAAAGAAGAAGCTTATGAAGAATGCTCGTCATTACTATTAGGATGAGCCCTACTTATTTAGAATTTGTGCGGATGGAATGATTCAGAGGTGTGTTCCGGATGTTGAACAATGGGAGATCATCAATGGGTGTCATTCTTCATCATATGGTGGGCACAGTGGTGGCATGAGAACTGTGGGCTAAAGTCGTCCCATTTTGGGCGCAAACAACCGTCTACCATAAGCGCAACATAAGCCATCATGAACTGATGTAAATGAAGCACCCAATAGTGCGCACGCCCGTCTTTAATAGATACTAGCCTAGAAAGGCACACAAACACATGTTGCTTGATTACAGTACAAGTAACTAAGCAAGTACGCATAAAACATTAATGGACGACCATTTCATTAATATCAACAGTGCGTAGGCTCATAATATACAATTAAATCCTTTTTGAACATAACATTGTTGATTATAGGTGTTGTTAAGAAACTAAAAAGGCTAAAACTGCAAGTTCTTCAAAATGTGCACGGCCAAAGACTCTTCATCTGGATTGTAGCTCTTGCATCGAAGTTTCTCTCGGCTATCAAAAGAAGATATTACCAACATAATATCCCAATGCAGCAACATCTTTGTGACACTACGCTACGTGAGTTGGAAAATCAGTCCAACGGAGGAACCACTCAGTAGAATGGCGGAGAAATAGCACAAGGACCGAAAGTTTTATCTGGAATCTCTTGGAGAGACACCAACATGGAAATCATATGTGGCTGCACGAACACCATGTTCCCTCTCTTCTCTGGACGATTGGAAGCAGAAGAAACCTCCATACCGCAGAACAGGGCAGAGCTATACGGCCACCCTAAATGCTGCGTTTCTGTTGAATCTTGTTGAACATCAACCGGCCGGAGAAGGAGAGAATATCGTCGCAGATGCGCTCCTCGTTCAAATGGCACTACAATCCAAGCCAAAAGTCGAGGAGACGCAGAGGTCCTGCTGGGTTGGAATTCCTTTGCTGTAAAGCCCCACATGATAAGAGGAATATCACAACAACCTCTGTGTTAGAAGAAGAGCACACTGTAATCAGTGTACATGCCATAGTGAAGACATTCCAAAACACGTCATTAGAATCCCGATCGGACTCCATGACTTGAGTCCCGTTCATCCAGCTATTGATGGAGAAACATAGGAAGAAAACTGCGGAGGGTTTTTTGCTTACAGTTTTCTCATGCACCATGTATTCTAAATGAATGAGTTGTTATGAGAATATCAAACTAGGATTAACTTGAAGAAGAAAGGCTATTATTTCAAGAGGAAGCTTCGAAGGAAGTAGTGTATTTTTCTGAAGAAAAGTTTATGATTTTAAACCATCATTAAGTCCCTACTTATAGGAGGAATGAGATAAGAGTAAAGTGTGAAATGGTCAAGCGTAATTATGACCTGAAGATATAAAACGATTTAGCTCAGTAAAAGGCGTTTTTGTAAAGGTGAACGGAATCGACATCAACCAATTAGATGAAGACACGTAGGGTTCTTGAGAAAAATCAAATGCCGGTCTCGGTAAACGACACTGTGGATTTCAAGGAGTCAGTGAGATATCTTTTCACATCCTTTCTGCATTCCTCTTTTATTTCTTGACTGCTTACGACAACACTCAGGAAGTGGAAGAGCTGACTGTGTGGGAATAAATACGCCACGCACGCCGCGACAGGTTGAATATATGGATCGGGTTGAACGCCGCAACAGTATGAACATATGGATTGGGTTGCACACCGCGACAGTATGAATATATGGATTGGGTTGCAGGGCGTGACAGTATAAACATGTGGATCGGGTTGCACGTCGTGACAGTATTATGTTCGGGATACTTAAAAACCTATATGTTCTGTCTATCTTATGTCTCTGGTTGTTTATGAATTTATGATCCCATACGTATTTCCAATTATTATCTGGCTCTGCCTTTTTATAATTTAAATAAGAGGAATTTGGTTTGTCTGTTTTTCTTCTGCCTGGCTAGCTATCCTATTCTTTGAGGTGGCTAGTCTGCCCCACTTATTGAGTCCTTTTGACTTACCTTTGTTAGTTGTTTGTTTTTGTCTATCTATTTCGTTTTGGCATGTTTGCTCCAGGATTAAGTTCACCATACGAGTCCAGTTGGAGAGATTAGACTTAGCATACAAGTTACCGGGCGCAGATGATAAACGTCCGCTCCTTAAGCCAAGGCCGTTCAGTCGGGCAGGCATAGGTATACATCCTGCTGCCTTAGGATTTACAGTCTCATAGCTAGAGGATCGTGTATACCACCGCCTTGAGTTTAGGCCCCTGACCTTTATTAGTATTTGTATTTTACCATAATTAGAACTGTGTAAATCTCTACTATAAATACCGCTCCTCTCATTGTATTGTACATAAAGTGATTCACACGGAATCCGACTTTTCTCAAGGAATAAAATTATTACTTTCTCGCTTATTACTATTCTGTCAACTTTATTTACTTTTTCTGCGTATTTAACCGTATTACTTGTGACTCTCTAACAAATTTTATTATTTTACCTAAATGACCAAATTTAGGTATAAACATATGTTGATTGCTGCTACTTGATTAGAATACTCATGCTTACTGCTTGTTCTATTTTTGCTATTCTATATAATGATTTGCATAACTATCCCCAAAAGTTCATTCTGAATCTTGTAGAGAACATCTCATAATTGAGACATTATTTATACTTTTGCCACTTTTGAGGGATTAGACAGATTTTAGGCTGGAATTGCAAACATGACCTTAATTTTGTCCTTTAGAAATCTGCCCATTTAGTTTTGGATTTTTTACATAAAAGTACAAGTTTTAGAGCTTAATTACCAAACATAGCAACATTTTAATAAAATTACCCTATATAGAGGAAAACACAAGATAATTACAAACATAGCAAAAACATAGTAATATTTACCCATAACATACCAAACCCTTACATTCTCCCCACTATCACTTTTGCTCCTCCCATTTCCTCCTATTTCACTTTTCCTCCCACCATTTCCCTCCAATTTCACTTTTACTCCTCTCATTTTCCCCAATTTCACTTTTTCTCATCCATCCTCAATGTATATCGTTGAATCACACTATTTCTGCACTGTATCAACTATTTTCTGCACCGTATCTAACTGTTTCTGCACCGTTTCAACTGTTTCTGCAGCACCATATCTAACTGTTTCTACACCGTTTCAACTGTTTCTGCAGCACCGTATCTAACTGTTTCTGCACCGTTTCTACTGTTTCTGCACCGTTTCAACTGTTTCTCAGCACCGTATCTAACTGTTTCTGCATCGTTTCAACTGTTTCTGCAGCACCGTATCTAACTATTTATGCACTGTTTCAAACTGTTTCAACATCGTTTCTTACTTTTTCTGCACTGTTTCAGGTTGTGTCCAGTACTGTATCAAACAAATTCTGCACCGTTTCAGGTTGTGTTCAACACTGTATCAAACTGTTTTTGCACCGTATCTAACTGTATCTCTCTGTATCTGCACCGTTTCAGACTGTTTTAGTGTCGTTTCAGCCCGTTTTAGCGCCGTTTCAAACTGTTTTAGAAGCCGTTTCAAATGGTTTAAGCAAAATACACCCATGCATATCAAAAAAATTCATATACACACATACCCATACACCAACAAAAACAAATACACACACAAATACAATTTACAATGAATTATCAGTGGACAAATTGAGCAATTTTCAGCCAAGCCATGATTAATTGAATAACAAATCAGTAGGGTCAAACCCATTTCAGAATAAGGGAATTGAAAAATCAGAAATTGATTTCGAACAAATGAAACCCATCTCTAAAGAGATGGTCGATCCAACCAGAACACTTGCTTTCGCCGACGACACGTCAGCAGATAAGTGAAAGTTTCTAAAATAGTGGCAGAGGAAGAGGAATCGGCGATGAGATGAGCTGACAAAACCGCTAATCGACTTCGAGCAATAGTTGAAGAATTCTCGTGCTCTATTACTAGGTACAGTTAGTTATGGAGAGTAGCTTCTGTGTAGCCACCATCGCGACTATGTTAGCCCATGGAGATCGTAAACTCTGGTGAAATAATGTGATGTTGACGGCGACATTGGTTCTCTGATGGACATCAAAATAGTGTGCAGCAACATCGTTGAAGTTGAAATAAGATGATTTGGAGAGTTATTGAAATGGGTTTTGTCAGTGTGTTACTGGGTCTTTGTGGATTTGGAATTGGAATTGGAGAAACTGAGGAGAAAGGGACGGGAAAGGTCCTTAGTGATGGGGTTGACTTTCGAATTTTGTTAGGTTGCATTTGATTGAGTTTTAGAAATTTTTAAAATTTCTACATTATTGCTAGAAAAAATATTGCTATGTGGTGTAATTTGTATAATGTTGCTATTTTTTTTGTAATATAGGGGTGTAGGGTTGTATATATGTGTAAAAATCCATTTAGTTTATTCTGATTTATTTGCGCACCATGACCTCTTTTACATGTTTTATTTATATTTTCTCCCTTTTAGCTAAAGTTGCATAATTGAACCCCATTGTAGAAATCGATCTGGAACCACATTTGGTGGAACTTAGGAGGTGTCTAACCCCTTCTTTCTAAGTTGATTTGAACACCTAACCAAATCTCTAGTTAGCAGAAAAATCTGGAGTTATTCTTTAAATTGACTTAGAAATAAATAGGTGATTTAATACGGTTAGATAACTTTCCTAAGTGGTGACTAGAATCAACTCTAAATGAGTTATAAGTTAAAAACCACGTCCCGCGCGCCGTTCTAAAATGGGTTGCGACACCATGCATTGAGAATATGAAACATATTTAGCTACACAGAGAGGATAAATTAAAATTCAAAACTTAGAATCTTATTTTTTTCATAAAAAGTATAATGGGCACAAAACGGTAATAAGTGTCATATTACCCCCAAAATCCAAGTGAGTTTTCTTAAATCCCCCATTTTGGCCATTTCGGCCATGCCTTTTCTGGTCACAAAGCGTTTTCCTATGTGATATAAGCAATGCATATCTAAAGAACATTGTTTCATATAATGACCAGAAATCACGATTAATGAACTTTTGTTTTGTTATACTAATCATTAATCATGAACAAACGCCTACTTCTAACACATCGTTTTCATATATTCTTATATGAAGACTATTTTGGATACAAGCAACCATGTCACCTCATATCTCAACAACCCAATTTAAAAAGAATAAATATATTTTTTAAAATTTTTTTACCTAAGATTCTTTAGAGAACTGTTCACCCAATTACCACACTACGTACTCTCTAAATAGCTTAAATGGAAAAGGCATAAGATTTTTTCATGTAGTTGACTTCAACAAGCCATTCATACAACGATACTTTACGAGCGACCTAATACCTCTTATTATTATATATTGTAATTAATATTTTGCTGAAGACTCTAAAAAAAATAACCTAGGAGAATTATCTTTGTTCAAATATGGGTGAAGAGATAAATAGTCTACTAAAAATTGAATAGATAGTGGACGTGTCAAGTTTTTAGATAGTTACAAGCGGCAACTTATATCTTTTCCTTAACTAAAACATTGATATAGTGCCAATTCTCTATCGTGGCTCCAGAAATTTCATGGTTGCTATGTCATGCATATTTGAATTTTATGTTTAGATCTTCTTTTGATGTTGTAGAAAATATTTATGTAAAAAATCATTCTTTCTGAACAATTTTGTGTCATAAAAAATAGTTAAATATAAATCTAAATCTCGATGGATATTATTAAATTTTTGACAAAAGCTAATACATTATTAATAATAATATAAATAGTTGTCTTGTACATACAAAATGTTATACTCTAAGTTACTTACGTAATTAACACTACAACTGAAAACTCAAAAACTTGACATTTTTAAATTTTTTATTAGTTTGTTTCAAAAGAAATGAAACAGTTCTACATTTGAAAATAAGTTTACTTCAAGCTTTTTATCCTTATAAAAATATTTATAGCGACACAAATTACTTTGATTTATTTTAGACCACAAATTTTATAAATCTTCTTTTATTTGTTAATTTTTTTTCAAAGTGATAAACAATGCTAACGAATATAATGTTCTACATTAGGTGTACAAAAAACATTCAAAGGCACTCATAAAAGTTCATATAAGATACTCGAGAAGAATTAGCCATAAGACTCCTCAAAGTGTTGAATAAAAAGTTTAGCCCTTCAAATTATGTTTGATATATTTTTGGAGATAAAAAATATTAAATGAATTTAAGTGGGGACCAAGGGGTGAGACTAGAATACTTAAAACCTGTGGGTGCGAAAAAATATTTCTTGTGGGTGCAAAACATAAAATAAGGTGAAATTATTTGATTTAAAGGGTCTTCCATCTACTCAAGTGGGTCGACCGTACACATCTACATACGGATCAATTTTTCTCTCCGTTTTGTCTTATTTTCACTCTGTCAACTGCTAGCACGATTTTGTAACCTCTGTGCTTGTCTAGTTCAAGTTATTTAAAATATCACGTCGTGGAGTCGAAGCACATTGTCGAGCAAGAGTCGGAGACTAAATAAACAGGTACACAACTCAATTTTGTTAGGGTTTTTGGTTGAAATATAGTGTTCATTTTGTGAAATTTATTGATGTTTGGTATTTTATGCCAAGGTTTCCTTTATATTTCCTCATGTTTGAGCATTTTATTCGCCCGTTTTATAGTGTATGAATGTGATTTTGCACTAATATTGTGTCGCTTGTGTGTAGGTCGTTATGAAGTGCACTTGGAGCTTTAAAGAGCATGATCGAGCAAGAAAAGATTGGAGTTTGATTGAGGATTGGATCGAGCACTTGAAGGCATGACACGATACGAGCTGCGGGGCAAGGAGGAGCAGGATTTTGCCCGGCGCGTTAGGCCATGCGGCGCGCCACCCAATGCACCAACTTGTGGAGCGCGGTTCTGGGTGCGGCGCAGGGCCAAAGCGCCCAAGTTTCGACGTCCTCTGCTTGTCTAAGCGCGGTCGGGGGCTCGGAGCGCCACCTACAGCGCCCCTGGAGCGTGTTTTGATTTCCTATTTCGTCTAGGCTTAGGTGTAACTTATTACTAGGCCTTTGTAAACCCTATAAATACTCTTTTACTTAGTTTTTGATAGAAGTTGAGACTTTGGAGTAATTTGAGAGCACCATACTTCATTGAACAAGGGTTTATTCCTAATCTTTCATCTGTTTAATCATTTACATTATTATTTCATCAATTCATTGCCTTGTGATTATGAATATGCATGGCTAAATCTTACGTTCTAGGTTTAGAGTATTACATGAAAGTTTTTGTTTGAAGATTGATTCCCATTAATTGAATCCCATAATGGGTTACTTGTTCTTTCTTCATTTCACTTGTGTAATTGTTAGAGCTCGATAATTATGCATTATCTATGGTTTTTAGATTGAACTCGAAAGAGGGAATTTAATTCATAATAAGAAAGAGTAGGACTAGTTTGTGAACCCGGGCATCGGGGAACCAATTTGTGAGTAGGATAGACATATACTTGCTCGCCTAGTTTAACTAATTACAGAATTCGTTAATGTGTGCACGTGATTCAACCCATACACATATAGGGATTGAAGTAGCCTGCATAGACTGTGAAGAATCGAAAGATTTTCACGGGTACATTTACTCTGTTAGTTAGTAACCCGGGATTTAAGGAGTAGAATCAATTGGAAAACTCAACTGGATTGTTCGTAACTCTGACCCTGGACCGTCTTCTTAATATTGGCAACAACCAAAGGTTGCACCATTGTTTGACTAAACTTCCATCATTTTAATTACTGCTTTTTAGTTACTAAAACTCTCACCATTGGAAAAAGATCCATGAATAGTTGTTAGAAATTATTTGTTAAGCGTCAATCTGAATAGTCCTCGTGGGAACGATACTCTACTTATCATTTTATTACTTGTCCACCACGTATACTTGCGTGTGCGTTGAGAGCAAAAAGTTTTTGGCGCCGTTGCCGGGGACTAATTATTGACTGATTTCTTCTTGAACGATTACTTACTGTCTATTCAGGTTTAATTTTTTGTTGAGTTTCTTGTGCTGTTTCAGGCAACAGGTTTTGCATGCAAAGGAATAGAAAGGATGAACCACTCGCACATTTTGATCCCGAGCCTGAAAGGACCTTGAGAAGAGTAAGAAGAGAAGCAAAAGACCGAAAAGCACTAGCAATTGTACTTGCTTCCTTACCCATTGAAATGGCAGAAGAACGAGCAGTAGCAGTGCGAGATGTTGCTCTTCCCAACCTGGGGGGAGTAGTATAGAGTATTGCGAAGCCCGCTATCACCGGGCACTTTGAGATTAAGCCCGGCATGATCCAATTGCTGCATGTGACTGAGCAATATGCTGGGTTACTTCATGAAGATCCGCAGCAACACATTCAGAATTTCCTGGAGATCAGTGATACTTATACACCATCTGGAGTTCCTACTGATTATGTTCGCCTGACATTGTTCCCATTTTCACTGATTGGGGCAGCAAGGAAGTGATTAAAGGCTGAAAAGCCTGGGTCTATCACTACTTGGGAGGATTTGGCTAAGAAGTTCCAGGCTAAATTTTATCCATCTGCCAAGACATCCCAGCTGAGGAGCAAAATTATGTCCTTCAGACAGATAGAAAGAGAATCTTTGTATTCAGCTTGTGAGCGATTTAAAGCTCTATTGAGAGATTGTCCACACCACAACCAATCCAATGAGGTTATTGCACACACTTTTGTTGAGGGGTTGAATGCGCACAATAAGATCGTGGTAGATGCTGCTGCTGGGGGCCAGGTACTGGCCTTAAATTTTGACCATATCTATGATTTACTTGACAAGTTTTCGCAGAGCAATCCTGATTGGCAGGGTGTTGGTAGAGCTACTGCACAGAAATCTGCTGGGGGTACTTCAATTAGATGCAGTTTCAGAGCTAAGGGCGAAAATGGATGCTATTTCCAATCAAATCAGCAAGCTAGCTCTGCCGCAGACTCAACAACCAGCAGCTCCAGTGCAACAACTTCAAGTCTTTTGTGAGGTTTGTGGAGAGGATCATGCCACTGACGTCTGTCTATCTAATCCAGAGTCAGTGTATTATGTGGGTAATCAGAACAGGTCACAGGGTCAGAATCGCAATCAATATGGTAATAGCTATAACACCAGTTGGCGTAATCATCCTAATTTTTCTTGGAGGGATAACCGTGAGCAGCTTCAAGGCAATGAGACACCCCAAAATAATCTTCAAAATGCACCACAGCAGGAGTCACAGTCGCAGACTCAGCCACAGTAGTCTAATTCAGTTGAGGATATGCTTAGGAAAATTCTTGCAGGACAGCAAAACTCATGGATGATTCAGCAGCTCAGGCACAAACTATAAAAGATTTGAGCAATGCTCAGAAAGATCTTGAGAGACAAATGGGGCAGCTAGCTGGAGCACAGAATAATAGACCTCGGGGTGCTTTGCCAAGTGATACAGAGAAAAATCCTAAGGAATTTGTGCAAGTAGTCACTTTGAGGAATGGAAGAGCTCTAGAGAAAGTTCCCCCAAAGCCAAGGAAGCCTATTGGTGAGTTAGAGCCTAATGTTGATAGAGAGGTGGAGAATGAAGCTGAGACCGTGATAGAAAAGCAGCCCGAGCCTGCTATTGTGAGACCACTACCACCTTTCCCTCAGAGACTTCAGAAGCAGAAAGTTGATGCAGCATGCAAGAAATTTTTGGAGATCTTGAGTCAGATTCAGGTAAATATTCCTTTGGTGGAGCTTTTGCGGGATGTTCCCAAATATGCTAAATACATCAAGGATATTGTTGCTAACAAGAGAAGACTGACTGAATTCGAGACAGTTGCACTCACTGAGGAGTGTAGTTCTAGAGTTAGAAGCAAGCTTCCTCAGAAATTGAAGGATCCTGGCAGTTTTACTATTCCCTTGAAAATTTGGGAACATGAGGTTTGACGAGCTTTATGTGACCTGGATACTAGTGTGAATTTAGTGCCTTCATCAGTTTTCAGAAAGCTAGGCCTGGGTGAACCACGACCAACTACTGTGACTCTGCAACTGGCTGATAGATCTTTGACATTCCCCGAGGGGATTATTGAGGATGTGCTTGTACAAGTGGGTCAGTTTATATTGCTTGTTGACTTCATTATTCTTGACTATGAAGCTGATCCTGAGGTTCCTCTTATATTGGGGAGAGGATTTTTGGCTACTGTTGATGCTGTCATTAGAGTTCGAGCTGGAAAGATGATTATGAAGGTAAATGGGGAAGAAGCTGTGTTCAATGTGTTCAGAGCTACCCAGCTTCCTTCCCATTATGAAGAGTTGTCCATGATAAAAGTGGTAGATGATGAGTTGACTGCTGATGAGAGGTCATTCTTGGCCTCTAATGTTGATTCTCTGGAAAAGGCACTCTTATGTGATGATGATGATATCCTGAAGGATGATGACATTGAAGAATATTTGGAGATTCTTAATATGCAGAGTAGATTCATCCCAGGGTGGAAGAAATTTGAATAGCTTGATAGACCGTTAACCTTAGCTCCTGCTAAACCGTCTATTGAGAAGGCTCCTACTCTTGAACTCAAACCTTTACCTGTGCATTTGCGTTATGCTTATTTGGGTGAGGGAAATACTTTGCCCGTGATTCTTTCTTCTTTGTTGTCTGATGTGCAGGTTGAAAAGGTGTTGAGAGTGCTGCGAGAGCACAAGAGAGTTATTGGCTGGACTATTGCTGATATTAGAGGGATTAGTCCTTCTTTCTACATGCACAAAATTCTTTTGGAAGAAGGCCATAAGCCATCTATAGAGCAGTAGAGGAGATTAAATCCAATTATGAAGGAGGTGGTGAAGAAAGAAATTATCAAGTGGCTGGATGCTGGTATTATTTTTCCTATCTCTGACAGCAAGTGGGTGAGTCCAGTGCAATGTGTTCCAAAGAAAGGGGGCATGACAGTGGTGAAGAATGAGCATAATGAGTTGATTCCTACAAGAACAGTCACAGGGTGGCGAATTTGCATTGATTATAGAAAGCTGAACAAGGCCACCCGAAAAGACCACTTCCCACTTCCCTTTATTGATCAAATGCTGGATAAACTTGCGGGGCACGAGTATTATTGTTTCTTGGATGGGTATTCGGGCTACAATCAGATTGTGATAGCTCCTGAAGATCAAGAGAAGACTACTTTTACTTGTCCATATGGCACCTATGCATTTATGAGGATGCCGTTTGGGTTATGTAATGCCCCGGGGACTTTTCAGTGGTGCATGATGGCTATTTTCACCGACATGGTGGAAAATTTGTGGAGGTGTTCATGGATGATTTCTCACTGGTTGGTGATTCCTTTGATGATTGCTTGAAAAATTTAGATGTTGTGCTGAGCCGTTGTGAAGAAACAAATCTGGTGCTGAATTGGGAAAAATGTCACTTCATGGTTCAAGAAGGCATAGTACTTGGGCATAGGGTGTCAAAGTAAGGGATCGAGGTTGATAAAGCGAAGATTGAGGCTATTGAGAAATTACCACCACCTATCTCTGTTAAGGGGGTACGTAGTTTCTTGGGACATGCAGGGTTCTATAGGCGTTTCATAAAGGACTTCTCCAGAATTTCTAATCCCATGTGCATGTTGTTGGAGAAGGATGTGAAATTTGAGTTTAATGATGCTTGTCTCAAGGCATTTGAAGAGTTGAAGAAAAGGTTGGTGACTGCACCAATCATCATTGCTCCTGACTGGTCTTTGCCATTTGAATTGATGTGTGATGCGAGTGATAATGCTATTGGGGCTGTTCTAGGCTAAAGAATTGGAAGGATCTTTCACTCCATCTATTATGCAAGCAAGACTCTTGATGCAGCCCAATCCAATTATACCACCACTGAGAAGGAGTTGCTAGCCGTAGTATATGCTTTTGATAAATTCAGATCTTATTTGGTTGGCACTCGTGTTGTTGTCTACACTGATCATGCCGTAATCCGGTAACTTTTTAAGAAAAAGGATTCCAAGCCTAGACTAATTCGATGGGTTCTCCTATTGCAAGAGTTTGATGTTGAAATTCGATATCGCAAGGGGACTGAGAATCAAGTAGCTGATCATTTGTCCAGGTTGGAGAATAGAGATCATGTAGATGAAGGGCCTGAGATTAAAGAGGTATTCCCTGATGAGCAGCTTTTTGCTTTAGATGCAGCCGAGGTGCCATGGTATGCTGATATGGTGAACTTAATTGTGAGTAATGTGTATCCTCCTGGGGCTACAGCTGAGCAAAGGCGTAAACTCCTTCATGAGAGCAGATTTTATGTGTGGGATGAGCCTTATTTGTACAAGATAGGCCCTGATCAACTAGCTAGGAGATGCATTCCAAGGGAAGAAGTTGAGCCGATTCTACAGAGCTGCCATTCCTCTCCTTATGGTGGCCATCTTGGTGGAGATCGAACAGCTGCAAAGGTACTTCAGTCTGGTTTCTTTTGGCCTACTTTATTTGAAAATGCTCATGCTTTGGTTAAGCAGTATGATCGTTGCCAAAGAACGGGTACTATTTCTAGGCGTCACGAGATGCCTTTGAACAATATCCTGGAGATTGAGCTGTCTGATTGTTGGGGGATTGCTTTATGGGTCCGTTCCCACCTTTTATGGGCCATAAATACATTCTCGTGGCGGTTGATTATGTGTCTAAATGGGTGGAGGCTGTTGCACTTCCAAAAAATGATGCGAGTGTGGTGGTGAAATTCGTGAAGAAAAATATTTTCACTCGTTTTGGGACACCGCGGGCTATAATCAGTGATGAAGGTACGCATTTTTGCAACCGGTTGTTCAATAAATTGTTGGCCATGTATGGGGTTCGCCACAAGGTGGCCACTGCTTATCATCCCCAAACTAGTGGCCAAGTGGAAGTATCTAATAGAGAGATTAAGCAAATCCTTGAGAAGACTGTGAATGCCTCGAGGAAGGATTGGGCTATGAAGTTAGATCATGCTCTCTGGGCCTATCGGACTGCATTTAAAACGCCTATTGGAACCTCTCAATATAGGCTTGTTTATGGTAAGGCCTGTCACTTACCCGTTGAGCTAGAGCATAAGGCATATTGGGCAATTCAAAAGCTCAACCTTCTAATGTCCTTGGCGGGTGAGAAGAGAATACTTCAATTGCATGAGCTTGAAGAGTTCCGTTTCCATGCTTATGAAAATGCAAAACTGTATAAGGAACGGACAAAGAAGTGGCATGACAAGCATATAGAGCGTCGTCAGTTTGAGCCCGGGCAGCTGGTGTTGTTGTTTAACTCGAGGTTGAAGCTATTTCCGGGCAAGTTGAAGTCTAGATGGTCGGGGCCGTTTGAAGTAGTTCGTGTTACCGCACATGGAGCGGTTGAATTGAAAGCCCCAGATTCGGAGAAAACATTCTTGGTAGATGGCCAAAGGGTGAAGCATTATTGGGGAGGTTCGGTGAATCATCATACCTCCATTACTTTGAGGGACCCATGATTGATACTCGTCGTGCCACGACGTTAAATAAGGCGCTTCTCGGGAGGCAACCCGAGTTTGTAATTGTAATATTTTAGTTGTTTTGTGTTTTATAGTGTCACGTAGTTTTTGTTTTTGTGTGTCGTTTTTGTAGGTGTCGGGAGTGCTAAAAGAGATGCAGTTGATGTATTGAGGGGTACGGGACGCTTTGAGACATGTCCCGCACTTGGGTTCGCACTTGGAATCGAAATTGGTGCGAAAAAAATTGTTCGGGCGCGTTCGGGAGATCCCCACGCCTCCCAACGTGCAAAACGATACCTGAAGCAAAGAGCCTTGGCGCGTTTGGGAGCGCCCCGCACCTCCCAACGCGCCTAGGCAAACAAAATATCAGGAATTTCCACCGCGGTTGGGGCGCGCCGCGTGAGGCAAAGCGCCCGGCTAAATTTCGGTAAAATCCGGGTCCAAACGGGTTTTAACCCGCGACCGGGATTCCCTCTCTCCTCTATACCCGATCCCTTCCCCTTTTCTTCATTATTTTCTCTCAAAACACTCCCTAAATCTCCCCCAAATCATCCCTAATTCTTGGAATCAATCACAAGTTTTTTTTAACTCATTCTAACATCTTCAAGTAAGTAAATTCTCCCTCTCCACTCTCCATTACATGTAAGATGAACAAGCTTTTTCCATGGTAAATTTCTTAACTAGTTTGCAACCTCATGATTAGAAATTACTCTTAAATTGCTTAAATTGATCATTATGCTTCATGGTTAGCTCGTGTACTTGTAAAAAGAGATTTCCCAACAATTTGGGAGGGTTATCACATTACAAAAGTCATTGAACTTGAAAGTTGAATAGTATGCGCACCAAGTGTTTGTGAAAAAGCCTCAACCATGAAAATTGTCTAATATTGTGAATTCTTGAGTAGCAATGCTATCCTTAGACTTAAGATGAACATTGAGTGTCGCACATACATAACAAAAATTGGCTATTTTGTACCCGCACTAGCTTTATCATGATGACCACAAACGTGGCATATTTTGTGCAATGCTAGTTTTGGCTAAGTGTGGGGTTGCTTGTGTTATTGAGTTGGATTGTTGATACATAGAGTGAGCGATAAGTGTGGGGTGGTGTCCTACTAATTGTGCTTGAATTGAACTTTAGTACTTAATTTGACATCTCACATTGGTCTTCTTGTTTGTCGTAGGCACCATGGTTGTAACACCCCACAGACCAACTTCTTCATCCGCCTCGGCCCCTAAGAAATCACTCCAAGTCGGGCCTTCCTCTAGCAAGGCAAAGGGCAAGGCACCGGCCAAGCCCAAGGCCAAGCCAAAGGCCAAGGCTAGAATCCCTAAAGACGCAGTGACTATACCAAGGCCCGGGGGCAAGACACGATTTGGTCTCACTTTTGTGAAGAAGGGTGAGTGCCAAGCTTGGTACAAGAGTGTGAGGCTTGCGGGGTACATTCCCGAGCAACCCATTGACAAGAGGAGAGTGATGCAAAAGTTTTGAGGGGTGGGTGATGCTATTCATGTCTTACATTGGGACTCGGTCTTTGAGAGTCCGGGGCATACCAACCTCGACCTAGTACAGGAACTCTACGCCAATTGGGAGCCGAACGAGGCATGGAGAGATGATGATATGGTTACTGTTCGGGGTGTGAAGGTAAGATTGGACCACACGGCGTTGAATGCTTTCTTGGGGGTAAAGGTGATGCAGCCCGAACACGTGCTGATCAAGTGTTCGATCCACCGAGGAGACCGATGACAAGAAGCCAAGCCAAGCTGCTGCACGATGTGCACGTTCACTTAGCCTGGCCGAAGGAAAACAATTGCTCCGAAGCTGAGTGGCCGAGCTCAAGAATCGAAGGCATTATCTTCAGATTTGAGCCCGATGGCAAGGTGACCGAGGACAAGGAGCTCGAAGACAATTGAGTGTCCGAAAGCAACAAGTGTGTGTTCGAGCAGACAAACGAGAACCGAAGCCAAGGCTTACCGAAGTCAAATCTGCCGAACACATTTTAACTCAGCCCTGCGTGGCTTATTTCTATTGGTCAACTGTGACCTATTTACTAGTTTACCCTTAGTATTTCCTATATAAACACTGTTTCCTTTCATTTTGTGGACACCTAGTTTTTGAACATTGATGAATTGAATGAAAGTGCCGAGCACATTTCTTCTTGTCTCCGTCGTGAGAAAAACCCTGTGAGGGATTTATGGACTTGTGGCTTTCGGTTAATCCGATTGAACATTCCTCTTTGATCATTCCGTTTGCAAGAGGCATGTTCTCTTGAGGATTGTTGCATAGTTTAGGTGATTCTTGTATCCCTTTCGATCGAGCTTTGAGACAGGTTCCTCACTGTTCTTTCGAAAGAAGCAAGTTTTGTCTTGCTTCTATCTTTTATCTTTTCTTGTTTATCTTCCGCGTTGTGCTTAGCAACTCCTTCGGGTTTGCATTGCACCATCTTGGTATCAGAGCACGGCTTGAGTTTGTTCTTACAACCTCAATCCTGTTCATTATCTTCGTGCGTTTTGTGTCTTTGTTTTCCTTTTCGTGTTCTTGAGTTTTGTTGCTGTTGGTGTTGTTATTTTACAAAAAAAAAAAAAAAAAAAAAAAAAAAAAAGTGTTAAAAAGAAAATTCAAAAATTGTGTTTGATTGTTGGTTGTTTGGGATAAACAACCATTGATTCTTGTTCACCATCAAATTCTGAATCCAACGAGTACCCGACGTACTAATTTTGTGACTAGGGTTTCTTGGTGAAATTTGGACTGATTTTGAGCTTCAATGGTGACTGAACTCGAACCCCATTGTGTTTAGTTGAAACCGATGAAGATTGGTGGTTCTTGAGTGATTTGGGTTTGTTTGTTGCTTAAAAATCGAAGTTCTGAGTTTAAATCGTTGTCCGTACGCCGGAAAATTGTTACAAAATCGTAACAGTGTACGACACGAACGAGCTGATTTTTAGTTCGAAGAACTTCGTTTGATTTCCTCCGTTGTTGTTTGGAACCGGAGTCGAAAGAGCAACTCAGATCTGTTGGATTTCGTGGTCAGTGAACCGAAGTTGTTGTGTCCGTACGCCGGAGCAAGGTCACTGTTCCATTGAAGAAGAAAGGGGTTAAAATTTTAACATCAAAACCCCAGGTGAAAATTGTCGGCTGAAAAAGGAAAGTGGATAAGGTAAAACCCTATCCGTACCAAGGAGGGACCACTTTTGTACGGACAGGAGTGGGTGTGTGAAAAAGATTCCAAAAGGGGATCAAAGGGTAGATTCTCCTAGGTTCTCACTTTCTTTCGTGTCAAAATTCTAGTTGGTGGATCGTTGAGTAATTGTCCTACTCGAGGTCGTACCAACTCATTTGAGCTGATAGGAACTCGTGCGAAGGGGTGACCGAAGTCCAAACTTTCGTAGAAATTCTTTTGACTCCCCGAGCTCAGTTAAAAAAAAAAGCGTCCGTTCCATCGAGTCGAACATCACTTCACTCTTCCTGAAGAGGCAGTGACTATTGTCGAACTTGAAGGATCTTAGAGGACCGATCAATCAGACGAGCCACTGTTAACAAGTCCTTGAGTGATCAAAAACCGAACCCATAAATTGAGTGGACCCGAGTGCCACCCATCAAAGGTGAGGGAGTGTGTGAGGTGATTTCTAACCCTAACATTTGTTTGATCTTTGACTTGTGTAGGTACCATGGCTGGAAACGATGGCAACAGCATTGAGAAGCCCGAGTTGTCGTTAGCCGATCTCATGGCTGCGATACAAGGCATCAGTGCCGAAGTAAGAGGAGTGAGTGCTCGAGTAGCTAACCTCGAGCAGGGAAACGCGTCCGTGGCCGTGAATGGGTCCGGCGCTGGAACAAGCCAATCCACTCCGATGAAACCTGAGCTGTATGCTGAGCTTGTACGACAACATCAGTTGACAAGTGAAGCAATTCGAAGAGAACTTAACTTGGGAAATCCCCAAGTTGCTTATCAAAACTTGGGCATTCCCCGAGGAGAAAGAATACCACCTCCAGTGGCCCGAAGAGATCTTGGAGCTGTTGCCGAAGAGGTGGGTGAAGAGGAATTTCCCGAGGACGAATATGAGCGTGAGCCGCCATTCGCTCAACGAAGGCAAGCTCACCGAGGACGTGGGAATTTCCGAGGTCGAGGCCGAGGCGCAAATGTTGAAAGAAATATTGAGCGTGAGGCTGATGACCAAAATGATGAGTATGTCGAACAGGTTCGTGGTGTTCGAGACTCAAACTTGAACAGTGTCAAGATCACTATTCCACCCTTTAAAGGAACTAGTGATCCCGATGAGTATCTTGAATGGAAGCTTAAAATGGAGCGCATCTTTGAAACCAATGAGATGACCGATGAGAGAAAAGCTGCCCATGCCATTGCTTCGTTCGAAGCTTATGCATAAACATGGTGGGAATCTGACAAGAGGCATAGACGAAGGAATGATTATCCAGTAGTCACTACCTGGCCACAGTTGATGAGAGCGATGGATGGTAAGTACTTGAGTGCCAAGTACAGGCAGACTCAAATGCAAAAGCTCTATGAGTTAAAGCAAGGGTCCAAGTCTGTCCAAGAGTACCACGATGAGTTCGAAAAGGTTCGATTGAATCTTGATCTGGTCGAAGACGAAGAGCAAGCCATTATCAGATTCAAAAATGGCTTGACTAGGGATGTATCATCTCAGTTGAGACTCCACGTGTACCACACGTTGGAAGATTTGTTTGATGCTGCCACCGAAGCTGAAAAATTGGTGAAGGACGATAAGACAAACCGGTATCGAGGAGTCACTACCTCTACTCCCTTGAACCGAAGTAAAGAATGGAAGAGTCCAAACCAAACAAGTGCTAACACTGTTCGAGATTCGAAGAGACCCTTCGAGAGAGGTGTGACCGTTAACCAGTCGAGAGAAGTGGGAGGTAAAGTTCAACTCAACTCTCCTAGTGCTTCAAATATTCAGTGTCACAAATGCAAAGGTTATGGTCACATGGCAAAAGAGTGTCCGACTCGCAAGGTTATGCTTCTGCTCGAAGATGGAACCGTCCATGAGCAAGCGAGTGACACCGAGGAGGAAATCATCGAGGAGACTGATCGAGCTGAAGTTGATGATGATCATGAGGCTGCCGAAGCTGATCATCCGGAAATGTTTCTTGTGGTTCGAAGGAATTTGAGCTGCATGACTCTTGAAGAAGAGGACAACCAAAGAGAAAACCTCTTTCATGCCCGATGTCGAGTGAGGGGAAAGGTGTGTTCGATGATCATTGATTCCGGTAGTTGTGCCAATGTAGTGAGCCAAACTTTGGTTTCACAAATGGGATTACCTACGATGAAGCATCCCCACCCTTACAAGTTACAATGGCTGAATGAGTGTGGAGAACTGAGAGTTGTTAAAAAAGTGTGGATCAAGTTCAAAATCGGAGAGTATCAAGATGAAATGATATTCGATGTGGTTCCGATGCAAGCTTGTCATTTGCTATTGGGTCGACCATGGCAGTATGACCGAACAGCTGTTCATAATGGCAGATCCAACACTTACACTGTGAAGCTTGGTGAGAAGAGTTTCGTACTCAAACCCTTGTCTCCAAAACAAGTCACCGAGGACTATAAACGAATGAAAGAATTGAAAGAAGCGGCCAAAGCTAAGCTTCCGATGGGAGCAAAATTGGGGCCCGAAGAGACAAACTCACCGACCGAAGTGAAAGGAATTTGTGCAATCATGCAACCCGGTGAGATCTTACGAGGCAACAACCACGGTCAGATGATGATTTGCCTCGTGCACAAGGGTATCCTTCTAAACTCTAATGATGATTTTTCTAATGATAACCCTTTGCCTTTGTTTGTTCGTAAAGTTTTGCAGGACTTCGAGGACATGTTTCCCGAGGAAATGCCAGGTGGATTACCTCCGATGAGAGGAATCGAGCACCAAATTGACTTCGTGCCAGGGTCTCAAATCCCTAACAAACCTGCATACCGGTGTAATCCCGAAGACACCAAAGAGCTCTAACGGCAGGTTGATGAATTGCTGAACAAGGGCCTCGTTCGAGAGAGCTTGAGTCCTTGCGCCGTTCCAGTTATCCTTGTTCCGAAGAAGGATGGAACATGGCGAATGTGTGTTGACTGTCGAGCAGTCAACAAAATAACGGTAAAGTATCGTCATCCTATCCCTCGATTAGATGACATGCTAGATGAGTTAAGTGGTTCTTCATGCTTTTCGAAGATAGACCTCAGGTCCGGTTACCACCAGATCCGAATGAAACCCGGAGACGAGTGGAAAACCGCATTCAAGACCAAATTCGGTCTCTATGAATGGTTGGTAATGCCTTTTGGCTTATCCAATGCACCGAGCACATTCATGCGACTGATGAACCATGTGCTCAAACCGTTCATAAACAAGTTCGTTGTCGTTTATTTCGATGACATACTTGTTTATAGCAGAACCGTGGATGAACATGTCGACCACCTAAGGCAAGTACTTGAAAAGCTTCGAGAAGAGAAGTTGTATGCCAACTTCAAGAAATGCGCCTTTGGTGTCGATCGTGTAGTCTTTCTTGGATTTGTTGTCAGTGCTAATGGTGTCGAAGTCGACGAATCAAAAGTCGAAGCCATCAAAGATTGGCCAACTCCAACCTCGGTATCACAAGTTCGTAGCTTCCATGGCTTAGCTAGCTTTTACCTAAGGTTTGTTCGTGACTTTAGCACCGTGGCAGCTCCTTTAACTGAGCTGGTGAAGAAAGACAATCCATTTGTGTGGGGAGAGTCCCAAGAAAGGGCTTTCCAAGAGTTGAAACGGAGGCTTTGTTCTGCTGCAACGCCCTGACTTCGGCAAAGCATTCGAAGTCGAGTGTGATGCGTCTGGAGTTGGGATCGGAGGAGTGCTGATGCAAGAATCGAAGCCAATCGCTTACTTCAGCGAGAAGCTTAAGGGTGCAGCCTTGAGTTACTCAACGTATGACAAGGAATTGTATGCCCTCGTTCGAGCACTCGCCCATTGGCAGCATTATTTGTGGCCTCGAGAGTTTGTGATCAAAAGTGATCATGAATCTTTGAAACATCTCCGAGGACAGGAGAAATTGAATCGAAGACATGCCAAGTGGGTTGAATTTATTGAAAGCTTTCCCTATGTAATTCATGACAAAAAGGGAAAAGATAATGTTGTGGCCGATGCGCTATCAAGGAAATTTGCCTTAGCGACCACTCTCGCCTCTAGGCTCATGGGATTCGAAAGCATCAAGTCGATGTACGAGGATGATCCCAAGCTGAAATGTGTTCGAGACGCAATCTTGAGTGGCCGAAAGGTTGAGAAATATCAGTGGCATGATGGCTACCTCTTCAAAAATGGGAGGGTTTGTGTGCCAGTGTCATCGTGGAGACAGCTCTTGGTTCGAGAATCTCACTCAGGTGGACTGATGGGGCACTTCGGTGTCGATAAAACTCTTGGTATCTTGACCGAGCAGTTCCATTGGCCCAAAATGCGACGAGATGTGGAAAAGCTTTGCAACGCTTGTCTCGTTTGCAAGAAAGCAAAATCGAAGTCCAACCCTCATGGATTGTACACCCCGTTGCCTGTTCCTGATCGACCTTGGGTTGATATATCCATGGACTTTGTCTTGGGGTTACCGAGGTCGGGGGGAGGACATGATAGCATCTTCGTTGTGGTTGACCGTTTTTCAAAAATGGCTCACTTTATTCCTTGCAAAAAGTGTGATGATGCACAGCATGTAGCTACATTGTTTGTTTCTAACGTGTTAAAATTGCATGGTGTACCTCGTACTATTGTGAGTGATCGAGACTCGAAGTTCTTGAGTCATTTTTGGAAGTGTTTATGGGGTGCCCTCGGCACCAAGCTACTATTCTCGACGTCTCACCATCCTCAGACTGATGGACAGACCGAGGTAGTTAACCGAACCTTGGGATCGTTGCTTCGGGCAATGACCAAAGGGAAGGTTGGAAACTGGGCTGATCGTTTGCCCATGATGGAGTTCGCATACAATCGAACGGTGCATAGAATGATCAACATGACCCCGTTTGAATGTGTGTATGGCTTTAATCCTTTGATTCCACTTGATTTAACCCCATTGCCTCGAGATTCTGTTCTTGATTTTGAAGGTACTCGACGAGCAGCTGCCTTGATCGAATTGCATGCAAAGGTGAAGAAGAACCTCGAGGAGGCCTATGCAAAGGTTGCCTTAAAGAAAAACAAGGGGCGTAAAAAGTTGGAATTAAAGAAGGGAGATTGGGTTTGGGTTCACTTCCGAAAGGAACGCTTCCCGAACCAAAGGAAAGGAAAGCTGGCTCCTCGAGGGGATGGTCCATTTCAAGTATTGACCAAGATCAACAACAATGCCTACGTGATCGACCTCCCTGGTGAGTATAACGTGTCCAACACCTTTAATGTTGCTGACTTAGTTCCTTGTGTTGTAGGTCCAACTTCGAAGGACGAGGAGGGCTTGATTTCGAGGACGAAATCTTCACAAGAAGGGGAGGATGATGCAGCCCGAACACGTGCTGATCAAGTGTTCGATCCACCGAGGAGACCGATGACAAGAAGCCAAGCCAAGCTGCTGCACGATGTGCACGTTCACTTAGCCTGGCCGAAGGAAAACAATTGCTCCGAAGCTGAGTGGCCGAGCTCAAGAATCGAAGGCATTATCTTCAGATTTGAGCCCGATGGCAAGGTGACCGAGGACAAGGAGCTCGAAGACAATTGAGTGTCCGAAGGCAACAAGTGTGTGTTCGAGCAGACAAACGAGAACCGAAGCCAAGGCTTACCGAAGTCAAATCTGCCGAACACATTTTAACTCAGCCCTGCGTGGCTTATTTCTATTGGTCAACTGTGACCTATTTACTAGTTTACCCTTAGTATTTCCTATATAAACACTGTTTCCTTTCATTTTGTGGACACCTAGTTTTTGAACATTGATGAATTGAATGAAAGTGCCGAGCACATTTCTTCTTGTCTCCGTCGTGAGCAAAACCCTGTGAGGGATTTATGGACTTGTGGCTTTCGGTTAATCCGATTGAACATTCCTCTTTGATCATTCAGTTTGCAAGAGGCATGTTCTCTTGAGGATTGTTGCATAGTTTAGGTGATTCTTGTATCCCTTTCGATCGAGCTTTGAGACAGGTTCCTCACTGTTCTTTCGAAAGAAGCAAGTTTTGTCTTGCTTCTATCTTTTATCTTTTCTTGTTTATCTTCCGCGTTGTGCTTAGCAACTCCTTCGGGTTTGCATTGCACCAAAAGGACCCTGACTATGATGAGCTGGGAGACTTTATTAGGAAGCCTGATTATAAGGCTCTGCGGGATACATTGTGTGGTGAGAGCTCCACTCATAGGTGGGAGCGAAGTGTGTCAGGAGGACACAAATTCATGTTCTTCTCGCAGTTTTTGAAAACAGCTCGAGTGTGGGTGCGACTGATAATTGTACGCATCTTGCCTTCATCTCATTATTCCGAGGTCACCAAGACTCGGGCGTGCATGGTTTACTTTTTCATGACCAGGAGGCCGGTTAACATCGGCTACTACATGTTGAGGTTGATGAGAGAGCAAAGGGAGTCGAAGAGATGTAGCCGTTTGTATTTTGGAAATATTCTTACTCGGTATCTGGAGCAGGCTGGAGTCCCAGTGGATGAGATCGGGGATCGCATTGTCCGCAACATCGAGAAGCCTTTTGATATTGCCGCGGTAAAGGGTGTGACCACTACTGCACCAGTGAGACTGACGGCTGACGAGTGGCGAGACACAGACGCCAACTTGTCCGCACGTCACTACTTGATGATGGAGCACATGGCCCGGCAGTCTGGCATGGATATGGCGGCTCTTGCTCGCACCGTGCCTTTATTGGAGTCCTCGAGACGCCTGCTGGGTATGACTCAGGCAGTAGAGATGCCCCCGGAGGAGGATGAGAACACTGATTCGGATATTGTTGATCGTGATCCGGACAGTGAGGCTGTGGAGACTGATGCTGAGGGCGGTGCCTCTGATGGGGAGGAAGAGGACTAGGACCGCACTCCAGCGCACCACCCAGTGTAGGCCAGCTGGCTTTCAGGGAAGTTTCCTTTACTTTTGCACTTGCTTCTTTGTTGCATTGAGGACATTGCTTAGTTTTAACTGTTGGGTGGGGAACTACCCTTTATTTTTGAGGTTAGGGATGCATGTACCGTAGGATTTTCTTTTGTCACTTGACGTTATTTTTATTTGTTTCTTGCTTTAATATATGAAAGAAAAATTGAAAACAAATTAGAAAACCAATGAAAAAATTCCATAAAGATTTTCCTTTTAGTCTTAATTAGTGGTATATGTCATCCACCCCGTGGTTTTTCTTATGGCCTCGGTTCTTTTCCACGGGGAGACCTTTGAACCGGGTAGTTTTTTATTTTTAGGATTAGAATAGTTAGTATAGGTGACCCTAGATGAAGAAAATAGGTAGAACTCTAGGTGCCTTTGATTTGTTTGATACCGGTGGACTTGAACTTTGTGCATGTGCTATTTGTGGTTTCTTTTGGTTTTAAATTGTGATGCATGCCTAGAAAAAAATGGAATGACCCCTTTGAGATGCTTGAGTCCACTCACTTGACTTTATTGTGAACCTCTGTGCATTAGTGCTTAATTTTCCACAAGCTGCAATCTAAATGCTTGATTGAGAGTTGTTGATGGAGCCTTTTTGTATGGATCGTGTGCAATGTGTGTGTGAGGCATATTCTTGTTTGCTCCATGTTTGCATGTTGATGTCTAGAACTTGCCCCGTGTGTGTGCAAAGCGAAATCCTAGGTTTGCTCTAGTCGGGAAATGATACAAGCCTTCTTTTGATTTGCCTACCCTTACATATACACCTTGGACTTGAATGTTGTGATTTCTTTGACCTTTCTGTTGGCACCCACACCCCAAGCCTACCCACTTGTTCTAAATTATTCTCTTTTGGCCCTTTACTCCTTAAGCACTTTAATTGATAATGTGATATTAATGTGGAGTTGTGGTTGAATATTGGGAGGTTTTTTAGTGGAACCAATAAGGGGAATACTTGAATGAATTGTGTAGTAGTTGTTTATGAGCATTGGCAAGGTTTGAAAGTAATGAATAGAAAAAACAAAACAAATGAAAAAAAAAGAGCAAAGTTGAAAAGAAAAAAATTTTGGAAAAAGAAATAAAGAGAGAAGAATATCCATTCCTTGCTAGTGTGTGCTTAAAAGAAAAAAATTGATACTTGTTGAGAAGGTGTGTGTGGAAGTTGTTGATTGGGTGGCTTTGATGAGACTTGTGCTTAAATTAATTGTGATGTATTAAAGTGCTTAGGGAGGTAGTCACTATTACCCATATGTATCCTACCAGCCCCTTAGCCTACATTACAACCTTTTTAAAGTCCTAGTTAATCCCGATTGGAGTGAGCTTACATTAGTGGAGTCCTACACTACGGGCAAGCCTATGGTACATTGTGTGTGACATGTGAGACTTTCATGAGAGTGAGTGAATTCTTTCTATGTTATTGTTCTCGTTCTATTCTTGATATTCGTTGTTGTGTATGATATTTGGGGGATACTCTCTTGCTTCATTATTGGTGAGGGCACATGGTTTGCATGAGATAGGTGAAGTCGTGACTTCTTCGTTGAGTAGATAGGTGTGATTTTATGGGAGCATGGTTGCAATGAGTTGAGTTTCTGCATTTGAGCTATCTTGGGGTGGTTGTTCTCATGTTTTGAGTTTGTTAAATTGTGGCATATTTGTTGGACCCATAGTAGTCATGTATTGCATTTGTTCAATGGTCAGTATCAACCATAGGCATAGGCAGACCTGTTCTACCTAGGTTGGGAAGTTAGTTGTGACTTGCTCGAGGGCGAGCAAAGGTTCAAGTGTGGGGTGGTGATGTTTGGAATTTTATGCCAAGTTTTCCTTAATATTTCCTCATGTTTGAGCATTTTATTCGCCCGTTTTATAGTGTATGAATGTGGTTTTGCACTAATATTGTGTCGCTTGTGTGTAGGTCGTTATGAAGTGTAATTGGAGCTTTAAAGAGCATGATCGAGCAAGAAAAGATTGGAGTTTGATTGAGGATTGGATCGAGCACCTGAAGGCATGACACGACACGAGCTGCGAGGCAAGGAGGAGTAGGATTTTGCCTGGCGCGTTAGGCCATGCGGCGCGCCACCCAACGCGCCAGCTTGTGGAGCACGGTTTTGGGTGCGGCGCGGGGCCAAAGCGCCCAAGTTTCGACGTCCTCTGCTTGTCCAATCACGGTCGGGGGGCGCGGGGCGCCAGCTACAGCGCCCCTGGAGCGTGTTTTGATTTCCTATTTCGTCTAGGCTTAGGTGTAACTTATTACTAGGCCTTTATAAACCCTATAAATACTCTTTTACTTAGTTTTTTATAGAAGTTGAGACTTTGGAGCAATTTGAGAGCACCATACTTCATTGAACAAGGGTTTATTTCTAATCTTTCATCTATTTAATCATTTACATCATTATTTCATCAATTCATTGCCTTGTGATTATGAATATGCGTGGCTAAATCTTACGTTCTAGGGTTAGAGTATTACATGAAAGTTGATGTTTGAACATTGATTCCAATTAATTGAATCCCATAATAGGTTACTTGTTCTTTCTTGATTTCACTTGTGTAATTGTTAGAGCTCGATAATTATGCATTATCTATGGTTTTTAGATTGAAGTCGAAAGAGAGAATTTAATTATGTAATAAGAAAGAGTAGGACAAGTTTGTGCACTCGGGCATCGGGGAACCAATTTGTGAGTAGGATAGAAATATACTTGCTCGCCTAGTTTAACTAATTACAGAATTCGTTAATGCGTGCACTTGATTCAACCCATAGACATATAGGGATGGAAGTAGCCTGCATAGACTGTGAAGAATCGAAAGGTTTTCACGGGTACATTTACTCTGTTAGTTAGTAATCCGGGATTTAAGGAGTGGAATCAATTGGAAAACTCAACTGGATTGTTCGTAACTCTGACCCTGGATCGTGTTCTTAATATTGTTAACAACCAAAGTTTGCACCATTGTTTGACTAAACTTCCATCATTTTAATTACTGGTTTTTAGTTACTAAACTCTCACCATTGGAAAAAGATCCCTGAATAGTTGTTAGAAATTGTTTGTTAAGCGTCAGTATGAATAGATCTCATGGGAACGATACTCTACTTATCATTTTATTACTTGTCGACCACGTATACTTGCGTGTGCATTGGGAGCAACATTTATATTTTCGCTTAGATTAATGATGATTGTGCATCTCTTTTGAGGGTAGATTTGGTTGTTTTCATTATTTATACGCAACAGAGCCAATTTAGAATTTAGGATTTTTTCGGGGGGTTTTGGTTTATCTTCCGTAAATCGATTTTATTTTGTGGGTTTTATGTGTAGGTATTGTAATGGCTAGGATAAAATATTGTTTACCAAAGGGTCGAGGTCCACAGACTTTGGAAGAACATAGACCGAAAGATGAAGCAAAGAAGAGAGAGCAAGAAAAGAATACTTGTACACGTCGGTGGTCCCTTCGTAAACAACCGTAAAAGCAGTGGGAGGGTGTGAATTTCCCTAAGCAGTTTACCAAAAAAAAAACTTTGAAAAACATTCGAGTTTCCCTAAAAAAGATGTCAAAAGAAGAAGGTTGGTTGATGAGCTGACTGATAATGAGAGGATATGCACATATAAAGATGTTGGTGGAGAACAAACTGAAGTGGATGATATTTCAGAGTTCTTAGGTGCAAATCGTGCATCTGCTGACACCTTTAATCAAATTGATGCATGTAAAGGTGAATCTGAGGCTGGAAAGAAAAGTGATGATGGTGGTGGTGGTGGAGGTGGAGGTGATGACGAAGAAGAAAAAGAAAAAGAAAAATAAGTTAGTTGATATTGATGATGATGATGATGATTAGTCAGAGGAGATAGACATGAGAAATGCAAGAAAAGAGAGAAGAGAATAAGAGGAGAAAGATGGTGGTGCACATGCAGAGCAGGGTGATGATGGAGTTGATGGAGTTAATAAGGTTGATGCTGGTGCTGATGATGTTGAAGAGAACAAAATAAAGAGGAACAAGAGAACCCTGTTGAAGAAGAGGATGAAAAGGATGTGCATCCTCTAGACAAGCTAAGTATCCCAAAGAAAGTCATTGACATTGATGTGCAGAGCTTTAGGTTTAGAACCTGGCTATCAGCATATGATTCTTTTCATGCGAAGATCTCTGTGAGATCTTCAATGAACAAATTATATACCTTTAAGAGAAAGATGACAAAATTGGGGATCTATAACACATTTAGGAAATCTGTTTTTGGTGATTTCTTGAGCATGTCTGAAAATTGGTTCATCAATGGACAGTTGGTCCATTTTGTGCTTTTGAGGACCATTAGGAAGTCCAAGAAAAGGCACAAAATATGGTTCTTGCTTGATGGTAAGCCTATTTATTTTGGCTTGAAGGAATTATATCTACTGAGTGGCTTAAATTGTTCTGAAGGGCTAGATATGAAAGTGAAGTCCAAGCATCTGAAAAAGGGTGAAGGTTTTATGGAGAAGGTATATGGGGATGGTTGTGGTCTGAAACTTTGTTGGTGTTCTAGAATTCTCCAAGGGAGAGAAGTTGAAGCTTGCACTGCTAGTTCCTGCATACAATAGTGATGGAAAAGAACATCTCCAAAAATATGGAGAAGCGGTGGATTAAAGATGTTGATGACCAGGAGTTCTTCAGCACCTACCCTTGGGGTATGCTCTACTATGACCTGACTCTTGAGTACCTCTATAGAAAAGTTGATATGTCAAAAACATACAAGGAATATGCAGAGGGAAAAACAGCTAGTTATGCTCTCTTTGGATTTCCATGACCCTTTCTTGTAAGTATTGTTATATTGTTATTCAAATTTGTTAATTATCATTATGTTACTTTTGTATTTTGCATGTAGCATTCATGACAGGCATAGATATATGAGCAGTCTCCTTAGTTGGCCGAACAACTGGAAAGTCTGAACAATGTCCCTTGCCAATCCCAAGGATCCTAAGGTGGCATCAAACAAGAAGGCATGTTGGAGATGCTGATGCAGTCCAGCAAGGAGATACACAAGTATATGTGACAATTTTATTTCATGAATTATTTTATCATTAATAATGTTGTTTGCTTATTATTCTTTTAGTTTATATAAAATGGTAGATTCTGCACCTTTTCTTGATCCCAACTGTGCAAGAGGTTGAGAGGGGATCCGACAGATACGTGGCTCCACATACTGATGAGGCTAAGGATGCTGCATTGGACAGGCATCAAGTACATAGTGTAGGAGTATGATGATTGTGAAGCTGGATGGAGAACCAGGATGATGGTGTTCAAGGAAGAGATGATGGTGGCAAAGAAAAAGGTGATGGTGGTGAGAATGATAGTGGGAGGGGAACTTGCAGGCACTCTAGCCATTTAGAGGTGTGATGACAAGAATGTTGGAAGTGAATGAGGAGATATTAAAGTTGATGAAACAGAAAAATGAGAGGAGAGAAAGAAAGACAATGTCGAGGAAGTTGATGAAGAGGAAGGTGTTCAGGCTGAGGAAGGTTATGAAGAGAAAATAGAAAGGTATGTACCTCAATTACTGATATTTCTAAGTTATATTTTCATTAATTTTGTACGTATCTAAGTATTTCCTTTTACTTGTAGTGAATGTTGAAGTCAAAGAAGAAGAGGTTAATGAGGAGAAGAATGAAAAAGATAATGCAGTCGAAGAAGAAGGAATAAATGAAGAAGCTGTTGATGGATCTGATGAAGAGATGAATGAAAAATATTTTTCAGTAGAAGAAGGAAAAAATGAAGCAGCTGTTGATAGAGCTGATGAAGAGATGAACGAAAAAGATGTTGCAATAGAAGAAGATGAAAAGAATGAAGCAGTTGTTGATGGAAAAGATGACAAGATGAAGGAGAAGGATGTTGCAGTCGAATAGGAAGAGAAGAATGAACCAGCTGTTGATGGAGAAGATGACAAGATGAAGGAGAAGGATGTTGCAGTCAAAGACGAAGAGAAGAACGAAGCAGCTGTTGATGAAAACACAAGAGAGATAGGTGAAGTTTGGGTTGATAAGAAAGAGATTGTAAACAACGTGATTGTTGAGGAGCAGACTCGAGAGAATGAAGTAGCAGCGGCAATGGATGAAGTTGATGTGTTCAACGGAATTGTGAATGAGGTGCTTGTGAACCTAAATGAGCAATTTCCTTTAGAAAATGATGGGCGTGAAAAGAATTAAAATTATTTGGTTTTGTATAACTTGACAGTAGTTGAATTATGATGATAGTAATTAGAACAATGCTATTTTTAGATATTATGATTAACCATGTACAAGTTTATGGTGGCGAACCTTTTTGTTTTTGGTGGCTAGCCTTGTTTTTGGTTGGTTACCCTTTAATATCAAAAATGTGTGGTTAAATTTGGTTTATGTTGATATGATCAACCACAAGTTCTAATCTTATATGGATTTGTTAAGTATGGAAGTTGTTAGGAATTCAATCCTGTTGTTTAATTTATCAATATTTCAATTTTGGTTTGCAACTTATAACATATTTCTACTTGTCATGGTTTGAGATTACGCTTTGCAACTTAAATGATATAGAACTTTTTAACTTGAACAAACATAAGAAAACACAAATTTACATATCTCCGGTTAGATTATAAAATTATACATTGTCGAAATATTACATTAGTAGTACAAACATTGTCTAGAACACCCAAATTTATATAATAATCTAATAGATCCATTTAATAAGCAGTAGATTAAAAAACCAGCAACTATCGACTTAATCAACTTCTCCAGTGGATCCCTCTACATTTCAGCTGCTTCCTTCTTTAGTTCAGCTTCTCTCAGCATGATGTTTAGATAACTCCTTTGCTCTTCATGCTCACTCAACATAATTCTCACTAGAGCCAAATTTTCGTCAGCTTTTTTTAGCCTTCTGACTAAAGTTGCAGTCACCCTTGACTCTTCTTCAGGTAGTGGAGGGTCGTACCACATAAAATAGTCACATCCACCACTTTACTGCATTATAAAAAAGCGTCAGTAATGTAAAATTACAATGAAAACAAACACATCTAAACAAATAAAATTACGGGGAAAACAAACACATCTAAATAAATTGAGTAAATAACACACGTTTGGGGTTTTATAACTCCAGAATCTGCGGCCAGCGTTTGCCACAGTAGGAAAGGTCTTCAATCTCGTATATTGACCACATAGACAAAAATCAGGTTCCTCTGGTACATTAGAACTCTGTGAAGGCTGACTCATGATGCTAGGGAAAGGGACTGTGAAGTTATGAGGATAGAGTGGAAGAGAAGAATTTGAAAAATTCAAGAAGAGGACGGTGTAGATTTTGGGGGTTGGGTTTAATTTTAAAATAGAAATTTTAGTTTTGGGGTTTGAGAAATAATCAGCTTTTTATATTTGGGGTTTTGTTAAAAGATTCAATTTATTGTTCAAGGGAGGCGGGAAATTAAGATGCCGCTTAAAATTTTCACTGTTGGTTGAAGCCATGTGCCCTGGAGCATGACGTGTTACAGGTTTGGGTTTGGGGTTTAGGTTTGGGGTTTGGGGTTTAGGGTTAGGATTAAGGGTTTCAGCTATTTTACACTTGTTCTATAATCGACTAGTTGTAGTAGATAATCAACCTTGTCTCTTGAAAATTAATTCTATGGATTTTTTGCCAATTCCAAGACAAGTAATAATAGAATTAATCATTGTAAAGTATGTAAATGATATAAATGGATTACAATGACTTAATACATGCGTATACTTGATTTATATAGTCATTATACCAACATTTGAGGTGTAACAAGACATATGAGTCATAACACTAGAGCATTGTTTTACAAGAATAGACATAGTAAACTTATGTATAGATGAGTTACACCCTTGTAGGCATCAATATGTTGGTATAATGCATTAATGTGAGTCATAACACTCAAATGGGAACATATACCAACATTTGAGGTGTAACAAGACATATGAGTCATAACACTAGGGCATTCTTTAACAAGAATAGATATAGTAAGCTTATGTATAGATGAGTTACACCATTGTAGGCATTAATAGGTTGGTATAATATAATAATGTGAGCCGTAACACTCAAATGGGCACAGTATACCAACATTTGAGGTGTAACAAGGTTGATAATCAACATGGATTTTGATTAATTTGGTTACAAGTACGTTTGTTCAATCAAGTACTGCCTTTTCTGATACGTTTTTTTTTCTGATAATTCCTTATTTAAATATTTTACTTTTTTTTTATTTTTTTATTTTCCCTTTTTCTGTAAAATTCACTTTTCTTATTATTTAAATATTATGAATATTAATTATTTTCTTTTATTTTTATGTTTATTTAATTTTTTTATTATTTAAATATTTTTCTTTATTACTTATTTTTATTTTCCTCTTTTCTGGTAATTTTTATTTACGAACCTACCGCTTCATCTACTTGGTGTTGGTTTATTATACACCAAATTAGAAATATCGAATTTGAAAACAAACACAAGAGCGGAAATTAAAATAAAATAAAAGCAAGAAGACAATAATAATAATCATAATAGAAATTTTCATTAATAATAATTAAAAAAATAGCAATCATAATGAAAGCTATTTTTTTCTACATTCTTTAATAAAAATTTTTTAAAAAAAAATTATTATGAGGGGAGGGGTGATGTAGTTGTCCAGATCCTCCCCTGCCTATACCATGAGCACCCTCAGTATCCTGGCCACACGGCGGATGTTCATCTCCTGCCTCCTCCTATCGCTGGAGAGGAGGCGGATAAGCCGGTCAATATCGGCGCTGTTCCTGAGACATTCTCCTCCATTGGCTCTGGTTCCACTTTTATTTTCGGCTAGACCTCTTTCCATTTCTTCAGGAAAAAAAAAAGTAGAGAGACTTTTTTTCAGTTGTATTGTGGAAGCTTGCATCTGAATGCTTCAATTTATAGGCACCAAATGATTCCAGTAGATTCAACCTTTGGTGTTTCGAAAAAAGGTCTCATCGTTTGCTGAAGCAATTATGAATAGCCACTTCATTTAACCCAATACTGGCTGCTTTCAATGACGTGACACATGCTTGTATTAAATGCACGCAAACATTACATCAACGGCATTGTGTCAATTAATCTATGCATATCTTCTTCTCTTTTTTTTTTTTTGCCATAATCAACCCACTATGTCTATTAGTCAAAAATGTAACTACTGTTGACACCCAACTTTGTCCATCCTTTCTTCATAATCGGCTATAATTTAACTTAAGGGTGCAACTTGACTATTTGTGCATAAATGTGCATTAAAAATCATGCATTTACGTGTGTTATCCCCTACTTATATATTACATATTTAAATGTGGCTATATTATGTAATTCTGCATCATTTTGGCTATTTGTCAAAATGTAGTTGTGCGCGCAATTTTAGTGCATTTATAGCATTTAATAAATATTTGTGGAATTTATATGTAATTATTTAAATTTGTGTTCCAATTTCTTTTTGGGATTTTTACACTCTATACCCATGAAATTTAAAGTATTTACAAATCATACCCATTAAAAATTACACTACCCAAAAACTAAAAGTATTTACCCAACCTACCCATTTATTATTATATACTTTTGTTATACCTTATAGGTGTATACCTTTAAGGTATACTGCATAAATTATGGTATAAAAGTCTGTAGGCCCATTTATTACTGTATACCTTTGTTATACCTTATAAGTTATATGTGTATACCTTTATGGTATACTGCATAAACTATGGTATACAAGTCTGGATGGGTAGAATGAGTAAATAGTTTAGTGGGTAGGTTGAGTAATATTTAAAAATAGTGGGTAGTAGTTGTAATTATTTTTGATTTTGTGGGTATTTTTGTAAGTGTCCCTTTCTTTTTTATGTGTGCATTTTACTATTTTATACAATATATATACATATATTTATTTTTTTATTTATTTAGCACCTTTAAGTAAAATATTAGCCGAACAAATAACCAACTCATTTCTACTTCTTGATTTGTCATATTTGAGTTCCTTTTGAATTCAAATATATGCAAATCTTCCTTTTAAAGCACTTATCTCGAAATCTTTCCTACGAACCTAGTCAAGAGTCTGTCTAGGTACATCCATTCTGTTAGGAATTAATTGCAATTTTCTTCCAATTATTTTCGAATAAAACCTAAAATTATTCAATTTTCTTTTTCTAGAAAGTCTCTCAATCTCTACCAAAGTTCTCTATTTTATTTACTTTTCTATCCATTCACCTTTTCTTTGAACCTAGACACAATATCTAGCAAAATACAATCCTTTTTTTTAAATTTTGAAAGTGAATATTCTCTTTGGCAAGTCCCCTCATATCTATCCCACAATCCCTCAATTACATCAATCTCTCCTTGATTTACTATCAATCATCTTTATTAGCTTTTCCAAAATCAAACCCAAATCATCCAAAATCCCTTCTCAATCTTTCCTTTGCTAAAAAGGCTCCTCCTAATGGCTCTTTTTCTAAATCTTGTATATATTACACACACATCAGATATACAAAAAGGGGACAGGACGAAAAGATATAGATGCTTATCCTCTCTCCTCTCTCTACAAATAGAGAACCATTACACATTTCAATATCATCATCCCTTACACGCATGGGTCCCACACCCATACTCATCACCTCGTTCCTCTATCATCACCAATACACCATCACAAGGACAGATACCATCTCCTGCCCCGATAGATATCACAGTACTGCCACACACAGCTCACTCTCTCCCTGTTACATTCCACCGCTTCCCAAACGACAATACAACCACCCACCTTCTTCTCCTGTAAGTCGTCGACACACACATAGAAATAAGAACAAACACACACACACTACAATTGAACGAAAACAGAGGAACGGTTGGAGATTTGGGGCCATGGTGAAACGTCACCACCACTGGTGATGGATAGTACAAAAATAGAGAGAGAACCACCAGTAAAAAGGGGATTGGGGCAGGGCATTGAGAGAAATGGGGGAAAAGGGCAGAGTTGCAGTAATGCCTGTGAAATTCACCGGAAGTCCACCAGGCAGTCGCTCCTATGCCCCTGAAGATTGCTGTTGCGTTCATATCACTGTCGCCTGGATTTGGGTTTTCGGTTACCCATTTTTGTCATGGATCTGTTCACGGATCTGGGTCCAACTGTTATCTTTCCAAAATGTGTTTTGATTCTTATTTTTTGAGGCTAACATCTTGTTTATGCAGTTGCTTGGTGCAATTATTCTCAACGAATTGCGAGATTTGTTCTGATACATTTATGACTGTTTCGTTGTTGAGATTTTGTTTTGGTGATGTTTGGCATTTTATGCCAATATTTTCTTAATATTTCCGCATGTTTGAGCTTTTTATTCGCCTGTTTTATAGTTTATGAATATGGTTTTGCACTAATTTTATGTCGTGTGTATGTAGGTTGTTATGCAGTGCAATTGGAGCTTTAAAGAGCATGATTGAGCAAGAAAAATTTGGATTTTGCTTGAGGATTGGATCGAGCACACGAGGGCACGACACGAAGCGAGCAAAGGAGCAAGGAAACAGAAATATGAGCTGGCGCTATAAGGCATGTGGCGCACCTCCCAAAGCACCCCACTGCCTGGCGCATTTTCCCATGCGGCGCGCCCCAAAAGCGTGCAAAGTTCGATGGCCACTGCTTGTCCCAGGTGGTCGGGGGCGCGGGGCGCCGGCTACAGCGCCTCGGGAGCGAATTTTGACTTCCTATTTCGTCTAGGCTTAGGTCTAACTTATTACCAGGCCTTTGTAAACCCTATAAATACTCTTTTACTTAGTTTTTGATAGGAGTTCAGACCTTGGAGCAAATTGGAGAGCTCATAACATCTTGAACAAGGGTTTTTCTTCCTTCCATTAATCTATTACATCATTATTTCATTATTTTATCAGATCCTTGTGTAGTTATTATGAGAATGCGTGGCTAATTCTTACGTTCTAGGGTTAGAATATTTCATGAAAGTTGATGTTTGAAGATTGATTTCCATTAATTGAATCCCATAGCGGATTGCTTATTCTTTCTTGATTTCACTTGTGTAATTGTCAAGGCCCGGTTATTACACATTATCTATAGTTTTTAGATAGAACTCGAATGAGGGAATTTAATTGCGTAATAAGAAAGAATAGGACTAGTTTGTGAACCCGGGCATCGGGGAACCAATTTGTGAGTAGGATAGACATATACTTGCTCGCCTAGTTTAACTAATTACAGAATTTGTTAATGCGTGCACGTGATTCAACCCATAGACATATAGGGATTGAAGTAGCCTGCATAGACCGTGAAGAATCGAAAGGTTTTCACGGGTACATTTACTCTGTTAGTTAGTAATCCGGGATTTAAGAAGTGGAATCAATTGGAAAACTCAACTGGATTGTTCGTAACTCTGACCCTGGACCGTCTCCTTATTACTGATAACAACCAAGTTTTGCTCCATTGTTTGAATCCACTTCTACCATCCTAATTAGTGTTCTTTAGTTAATAAAATCATCACTATTGGAAAAAGATCCCTGCATAGTTACTTAGAAATTGTTTGTTAAGAGTCCAGTCTCAATAGTCTTCGTGGGAACGATACTCTACTTATCACTTTATTACTTGTCGACCACGTATACTTACGTGTGCGTTGGGAGCAACAGCCATTCAGATCAACAGCTCGGAAAATGTCACCACAACCTTGAGAACTCAGAAGGTTCTCTTGCACTTGTTCCACTGAATCATCTTTGGATATATTTGACCTCAAATTCCCGGCAACACCCCCCCCCCCCCACAAGTGGGAGACCGATGATCGAACTCCCAACTTGTGTGAAAAATGCCGGTGTAAAGGCCCAGCTAAAGCCTTAGTAAAAAGATCCGCAAGCTGTGAGGAAGATGGAACTAAAGAGAGTGAAATTAAACCATCCATCAGTTTTTCGCGAACGAAATGACAATCAAGGTCTATATGTTTCGTTCATTCGTGAAAAACGGGATTTTTTGCTATGTGAATTGAGGCTTGATTGTCACAATTAAGAGAAACTGGTAAAGCCGGAGATGCTGACAAATCAGAAAGAAGACGCACAATCTATGCCAGTTCATCTATGATTCGACGCATAGAACGGTATTCGGCTTCAGCTGATGAGAGGGAAACGACGGCTTGTTTCTTGGATTTCCAAGAGATGGAAGAATCACCCAAACTGATAAAAAAACCACTCAACGATCGGCGTGTATCTGAACAAAAAGCCCAATCACCATCACAGTAGGCAAGCAATTGAAATGAAGGAGAAGGAGACATGAAAAGCACCAATCCTGGATCTCTTTTTAAATATCGCAAAGTATGATAAGCTGCATAGAGGTGACTGGATCGAGGACTTTGCATAAATTGACAGAGCGTTGGAACTACGTAAGAGAGGTCAGGACGCGTGTGTGTCAAAAAATTCAACTTACTGTTGACACCCAATATTGTCCCGAAATTTTAACTTAATGTCTAATTAATTTAATCAAAGGGGCAATTTTTAAATTATAAACAAATTCATAATTTTAGAGATAAAAAGATTAAAATCGCACTACGCAATCTAAATCCAGGCTACATGTGCAACCATTCGAATTTCTAATTGATTTCAAAATAGAGGCTAAGATAGTTGCTAAGCTAAAATCAGGTCTATTTGAGCAACCCCCTTAATTACCCTAACTGATTCAAAAATTGGCTAAATTCGTGCCTAATATAAATTCTAGCCTATACATGCAAGACCCACGTAACACCTAACCCGACCCAAATCCCTTAACTCATCTCCCAAATCAGAAAACCTGATCCCCTCTTCCCCATTTCCCCTAAACTCGACTTAGAACCCTAATCCCTTCCCCTTAATCCCAATTTCCCCTCAAAACCCTTGAATCCGTCCAAGAGCTTGTACTTGTTGGTCCTCTCCTCCTTTCTACCTCACCAATTTCGTACCACAACCGCGTTTTCAAATCTCACGCGTTCGTTTTGAACGCGAATCGATCCGAGCCGTGCAGAGGTCATAACGTCCATTTTCCCTTGAAAATCAGGGTGAAATTAGTACAATCCGAAAGGATTATACTATTTTGACCTTGGTTTTCAAAGGGGAAAAGCAAAGGAGTAAGGGTCGGCTGGGGATTTCAAAGATCCTAAAACCCTAGCTGCGCAGGTATAAAAGAATCTCTTTCTCATTATTTGAAGGGTTTTGAAAAATTTTGACACAAAAAAAAGGGCAGTAGAAAATAGATATTTGGAGTTCAACTTTTTCTTTCAAAAAAAATATACAGATAGTATTCTGTTTTTCTGGTCTTGTTCCTGGTGTTAGTCTGCTATTATCACTACGTCGTTTGTGTCGTGGTCGTCTTCTTCGAGTCGATCAACTTAGCTCCTCGCTTCAGTTTACTGCATAAAAGCAGGTCAGAAGCCATAACTTTTTTTGCTTTTTTTTTTACCTAGCTACTATTTTTTTTTCACTCTGCTTATGTTGAATTTGTTTGGACTTGAATCAGTTGTTCATAATAGAACTTAACATTGTTTTAGGATAAAGTTTGAATGAATGAAAGAACTGAGTTTCTGTGTGTATGTGCTTGAATTAACTATTAAAATTAGTTAAAGCTTTGACCTTGGCAGTTGTAAAGCTTGTTTGGTGATTGGTGCTTGTTAAAAACAGCATGAGGAATCAGTCTTAAGTTTGAAAAGTTTGAATCTTGAAGTGTTATAACTAAAGATAAAGTGTATTTTTCAGTTGTTAGTTTAAGAGAGAAACTATGTCTTCAATCTTGATTTTTTTTTGAATCTGTAGGATGTGGTTTTGTCATGTTTTGTTTCTTCTTTAGTTTAGAGAAGTCATTTTTGTGGTTTCAATTGATTTTAAGTGTCTGATATGTTAAAGAAGTTCATTTTAGCTTTCAATAAGTCTCAACAGGTTTCTTAAATTCCTGGTTAATTTTTCTTTTCCTGTTTGGCTCTTTGCATTCTGTTCTAATGTAAAGGTAAAGGTAGTGAGTTGCAGGTCTTAGAAAGGGGTTTGTTCTGGTTCATTGTTTTTGTTTAGGTAAGCTTTGTTCCATGTCTAGTAAAGTGTAGGAATGTAGTCATGGTGCCTAGTATGTTGTAGTTTTGTTAGGATGTTCCAGGTCTGTGAGGGCTGTTCTCAAGTTATTTAGAGGAGTTATGAGAGGTTTGGTGAGCTGCAGGTTGTAGGTAGTAGATGGTTAGACGCTATAATAGTTGAAAGGTTGCTTGGTCTGTTCTCTTGTTCTGCAGAATCTGGAAAGAGAAAGGGTTGTTGTCTCAGTTTCCTGGTATTCTAGATAGGAGTTGGTTGGTTCAGGGTCAGGTGTAAGGAGTGGTCTTGTTTGGTTTGCAGTTTATTAGGAGCAGTAGCAGGGGTTCCAGGGGTTGTTTTGGTTTGTTCTAGAGGTCTGTGAGGGTGCTGGAAGGCTGATGTGTATCTGGTTGTTTGGTGAGGACATGAGATGTTTAGGGATGTTTGTTTTGGGTAGTCTGTAGGCTGAAGGAGAGTAGTATATTGGTCAGGTGTGTTTTGGAAATAGGAGAAGCTGGTAGGGGTTTGGTTCCTGGTTGTTAGAGATGTTCAGGAGTTTGAGAAGTAGGTTGTTGTTGTATGCAGGCTATCAGAGTATGTTATAGTGCTTTGCAGGCTGTTTTTGTGATGAATAGGCTGTGTGGTTGATGTCCTGAAGGTTGTGGGAGCTGAGGGAGTGTGTAGTTGATTCCAGTCAATGAGTGTAGATCTGTTTGTGTGTGCTGAATTTGTCTAGGTTGTTTTCTATAGGATCCTCTCTTAGCATTATCCGGTTTAGGTTTCAGGTTTAAGGTTAGTCAAGTTTCTTTTCCTATTTATTCCTTCAAGTAATTTGCCTAGCAGTCATTGTATGGGTATTAACTCTCTTGAGTCAATAAAATATTGAGTTGTATGAAAATGAATTATTATGGGATCTGTTATGCTTCCTTAGCAATTTGTGTTGCCTGCTCTGCCTAGTCAAGTACCTCTTAAGTGAAATGATTAGAGAACCTATTGGATTATTAGTTTCATGAGAAAGTTTTTTTTGTCGTGTGTCTGATTTTACTATAAAATGTCATTTTTTGCATCTAACTAATAAATGAGTCTTTGTATGCTTTGCTCATTGTATCTGTTCTTAGTTGTTGTTCAGGGTTGATTCTGGTAGTTAGAGTGCCCTAAGTGGAGTTGTTCCTGGCTGCTTAGATGATGTTTCCAGGTTTTAGGGTGGTGAGTTCAGGTGGTATAGTGCAGGTATTTGCATAGATTGAGGGAGTTAGAAGAAAGTATGTGAGGTGGTTCTGGTGGTTCTTAGGAGTGGTATCAGGTGGCCTGTGAGGGTTTTTGTTTTAAGGAGTAGCTTTGGTTAGTTGTGAGGGATGTTTGGTGATTGTGAGAGCAATAGGTGCTGGTAGTTGTGAGAATGTGGGTTCAGGTTCTGTTTGGAGGGTGTGGGATGCCGGTTGATAAATGAAATGTGATTGGAGTATGCAAGTTGCGTATTAAGAGGCGAAGCCCTTTGTATCTTTTAAAGATCAGTGGGGTCCCTCTCGTGAATGGCTTTGCGTGTGTGCAGGCCGATGTTGACTAACCAGCTGCAATTTCTTATAGAATGAAGTATGCTTGTCGCATACTAGGAGAGTGAAGCCCTTGCGTCTTTAAAACGACTAGTGAGGCCCCTCCTTGAAGACCAGTGCGGTCTTGGCTACCAAGGAAACTGCGAGGTTTGATTAAAGCCGAGGACCAGTGAGGAGCCCTATGAGCAAGGTCTGTGAACCTTGCAAAATCGAGGAAACTGAGAGGCTTGACCAAAGCCGAGGACCAGTGAGGTTTTATTTTGAAAGGCCAATTGGTGCCTTTCATGATTTGCAGTCTGGTATTGAGAAATAATTGAAAGTTCATCCCGGGTATGGTGAAAGTAATTGGGAGTTGTTATTTGGAGTAGTTGGAGTTAGTAAAGGTGTGGAGAATTGTCTAGGCGATGGGATAGATTAGTGTCGGAAATCTGTAATAGAACGTGCTATGATTTGTGCGTATTATTGCATTTGCTTACGATTGCCTTATAATGAATGCTAATCTTTTGTTCTCTTATTTTTCTTCGTCATGTACACCTTCGGGGACGAGTTGAAATAAAACTCACAAACGGGATGGCTACATGTATTGGAAGTTATTTGATCCGCTCCGCATTTTCAGGACTTGATATCCCCGAAAATGTAAAAGAAAAAAGAAAGAAAGAAAACGAAAATCTCTAAATTCAAGGCTCAATGATTGAGTTGCGCTTCCGGGTTCTACCTTCTGAAACTCCCGCTTTTCCGTTCCCTTTAGAAAGCATGTTTTGGGAAGCCCTGAAACCGGACTAGGATAGCCGCTTTATTGAATTGTTATCTTATTGCATGTTTAGGATGATTATATAATTGCTTATCCCGTTTCTTTGGGACTCGCCAATTAGTTTAAGTTAATAGTAATCTATGGTTAATTATCGAGTGCAAAAGAAACCAAAATTTAATTAAATTATACATCTCCATCTATTATTCATATTTAGTTATCCATTTATTAAATATCTATTTATCTATCTACTCATTTATTCATTAATCGGATTAATTATGCGATATTTATTTATTAAATTATTTAATTAATTAATCTTATTTATTTATTTAATTTAATTAATCATGTATTTATTTATTTAATTAATTATTATTATTCATTTATTCATTTATTTATTTAATCAATTATTATTCATTTATTCTTTTATTTAATTAAATAATATTAATTTATGTAATTAAGTTATCTATTTATTTATTTATTTATCCATTTACCTAAGCGATCAATTAATCAATTATTATTATTTATCTCATTATTTATTTAGTGTATTTATTTTATTTATTTAATTTATTTATCCTTTATTTATTTAATTAACTAATCATGCAACCATGTTGTAATTTATCCATTTAATTAATCTTAAGATTTCATCATTTATTTATCTAAGTATCGGCGTAACCAAAACCTTATCTTATTTATATTATCCTTTTAGTTAAAATTAATTCTATTATTCTTAACAAATTCGTGAAAACCGCTGGATTAACCGTATTTAGCGGATTTTCGAAAGTGCTCCCGCAAAGGACCTTCTTTCGAATTTAATAGAACCACTTACTCAGAATCTCTGATTTTTAATTTAATTTCTTTTAAATAAAGAATAAATTGCACTCATTAGTTAACCTTAGGTTCCTAATAATCCTTAAATTAGATGGCGACTCCAAAGAAACCCTTTGGAGTCCCATTTTGTTGATATCAAATCCCGATGCATACTTGTGTGCATTTTTTTGGGAGGGTTCAACACTTACCGTAAAGACGTCCATATACAATAGGGTCTGGAAGAAGAGCACCTGAAACCTTGCATAATTTCATAGTAGGATCAAGTGCTGTAGATACAGTACGAGAACCAAGGAAAGGATATTCTTCTAGCAGCTCCATAGCAACGTTTCGCTGCGTAATAACTAAACCTCCATTTTCAGGTAATAATTCCATTCCCAAAAAATAACTTGCAAGCCCTAAATCTTTAATTTTGAATTCTGAATCAACAAAATGTTTTAATACCTCAATATCTGGTTGGTTGTTCCCTGTGACGAGAATATCGTTAACATATACTGCGACGATGGTGACTAAGGTCCCAATAGCCTTCTAAAAAAGAGAATAATCGTTTAAAGAAGACACAAAACCTCTTGTCCCTAATGCTGCAGAGAGACGTGAGTACCATTGGCGTTAAGCCTGTTTCAACCTGTATAAGGACTTGCACAAGAGACATACATGTTGTGACAATGGAGGAGTCACACCTGGTGGAAATTTCATAAGACTCACTCATTCAAATCGCCATGAAGAAAGGCGTTGTTGACGTCCATCTGATATAAAGGCCATCCACGCTTTACTGCAATACTAATCAAACAACGAATTGTAGTCATTTTAATCATAGGTGAGTAAGTCTCAGTGTAATCAATCCCCTCTCATTGTATATCTCCCCTAATGACTAAACAAGCCTTTAAACGTTCCAAACTGCCACCGGACTTCAATTTTACTTTGTAAACCCATTTGCAGGGCAAGGCCTTTTTACCTGGTGGCAAAGTTACAACCTCCCAAGTGGAATTTCCTTGAAGAGCTTGAAGTTCCTTGGTCATTTCATCCTGCCAACCCTGGTGCTTAGATGCTTGCCGGTAAGATTTAGGTTATGATATTTTTGATATGGTGTGAAAAAATTGCTGATTTTGTATGGAAAAATCAGAGAATGAGAAAGCATGTAAAGGGAGGGTTGGGGGGTCTGGTGAAATAACAGAGAAAGCTGAATCAAAAATATAATCTGACAAATATTTTGGTTTGTTAATCACTCTAGAAGACCCGTGTGGCCCTTCTTCTGTAGATAACACATCATCAAACATAGGGACAAAAATAGGTGAGTTAACTCTGTTGTTTCCTCATTTAGAAGCAGAAATACTAGATCTTGGGTTCTGTGTTGAATTTGGTGACACAATAGACATATGGGAGGAACTTGGTGAATCTGAAGTTGAATTTTGTTGTGTAAACTGAAGTGAATAAGTGTGTTGGTTCACTGATTGTGATGCTGGTAGAAATAATTCATCACCTGAAGTATAAGAAATTGGAAATAAACTGTTCCCTTAGTTGATGTGAGCATAAGGGAACACTGTTTCATAAAATTTAGCATTCCTAGTGATAATAACTTGTTTTGATTGTAGACAAAGGATTTTATATCCTTTTTTATTAAAGGGATACCCCAAAAATACTCCAGGAACTGCCTTAGGCTCTAACTTATCCCTATGGACCGGCAGGATTCCTGTAAACACTAAGCAACCAAAAGCTCTTAGTTCATTGTAATTTGGGGATTTTCTAAATAAAATCTCATGAGGAGATTTATTTTTCAGAACTTCAGAAGGTATTCTATTGATTAAATGGGTAGCAGTTAGAAGATAGTCCCTCCAATATTTTTTAGGCAGGTTCGACTGATACAACAAAGCTCTGCACACCTCTAAAAGATGTCTAAGTTTGCGTTCAACCACTCCATTTTGTTGTGGAGTGGCTGTACAAGTTGTTTGATGAATGATTCCCATAGAAGTAAAATATTCTTTGGGCACATTACCAGCTCCTAGTCATAAGCATTGTCTGACCTTATAATTTTTACTTCTGCTGAGAACTGTCTTTCAACTAGGGCCAAGAATTATTTCAAAAAAGGAAAGGCATTGGATTTAGTTGAAAGGAGATAGGTCCAGGTTGCTTTAGAAAAATCGTCTACAATAGTTAAAAAATATTTTTCACCTTTGTAAGTGGGAATTTTGTATGGTACCCAAGTGTCAATGTGAATCAATTCAAAACATTTCTTAGTAGATATAGAACTGGTAGAAAATGGGGGTTTTGACTGTCATGCCATGGGACAAATGTGACAAGGCACTGATTGTTTATGCAGATTAGAAATTTTAATTTCCTTTATATTTTTCATTGCATCAAATGGTAGATGTCCTAATCTAGAGTGCCAAATCTTAGAGGAAACCAGAGAACTTTGAACAACATCAACTTTATTCATGTTACTCAATTTATTGACATAAGACGGTTCTTTTCCAAAACCAGGATTTGAACTAGAAGAGTCACTAGACCCTTAACAGGAAACAAGTAATTCCTAATAGCAGACTTAGATGAACTAGACTTGAATTTGATGACATCTGATGTGTTATCTTTTAGCAAGTAGAGCCCGGCTTCTTCCTCACCAAAAACTACCTCCCTCTTCATAGGGACATAACAAACAACCAGACTTATTAAATATAATGGTAGAATTTAGTTGATTACATAATTGACTAACATAGAGCAAATTATGTTTGAAAAAAGGCACATAGAGGACATTTTGCAACTCAATTTCTGGAGTAAGATTGACTGTTCCAACACAATCTACTTTGGCTTTAAAAGAATTGGGTAGATTAACTGTTATAGGTTTCTAAAGGTGTTTTATGTTATGAAGAATTGACCTGTTAGAGGTCATGTGCTGAGATGCCCCTGAATCTATGATCCAGGGGTTTGTGGTAAAAGTATTAAAACAGGAAGTAAAGGTGTGTAAGCAATACCAGCACAGTTGACATTTGCAACTTCCTCCGAACTAGTAGCTCTAGTGTTTCCACTCTGCATTGACTGAAACATATGTATAATCTGGTCATATTATTCCTTTGTGAAACTTTGTGGACTAAAATTGTTTGGTACAGTGTTTGCTGCATTCAAACCACCTGCTTTCTCTGGCTCAACCATGTTAGCTGCATTTGCTTGTCCACTTGTGTTGCTTCTTGCTTGATTATTTGTGAACTTAAAATCATCAGGATACCCATTAAGCTTTGACAGTCATCCCTAAGATGACCCTGCAACTTGCAGTAAGTGCAAAATAAATTGCTCCTACAGTTTTGCTTCTGATGTCCTTTTTTCTTACAAGTAGTGCAGCACATGTTATTTTATTAACTGTTGAATTAGAATTAAATGACTTATTTTTATAAGTCTGATTGTTTCTTTGATAGCTTCCCTGTTGTCCAGTAGCATTGAAAACATTAGGTTCCATGAATACCTGATTTCCACTGTGTACTTCAGACTGACTTTCTGCATGCGAACACAATTGAGTATGCCTGATTTGTCGAGGGAAGGGGTTTCATCATCAAAATATTACCCCTCTCTCCAGCATATCCATCATTAAGTCCCATTAAAAATTGAATTAATTTCTGATTTCCATTCATCTTGAAGTTGTGTGTTTTTGCACCACACTTGCAATCACAATTGCATACCATAAAAGTGTTCAAGACCTTCAGTTGATCCCAAATCTTCTTTAATTTGTTGAAATATGCTTCTACATCCATTGTCCCCTGAGTGATGTTGTTTAACTCCCTTTGCAGTTGATACAGTTTGGTTCCATCAGCTTGACCGTATATCTTCTCAAGTTCACTCCATAATTCAGCAGCAGTTTGTGAATAAATCACACTCCCCGCAATATCCTTATCCAAAGCATTCAAGAGCCAAGCAATGACTATGTCATGGCATCTATTTCATGCAGTCAATAAAGGCGAATCATCATTGGGGATAGTAGATGTACCGTTTATGAATCCTAATTTATTTTTGGCTGATAAGGAAATCAACATCCCCTTTCTCCAGTTTGCATAACTGGTGCCATCATAAACTGCAATAACTAGGTTCATCCTGAGTGAATCTGAAGGTGATAGAAAAAATGGATGGGAGGCATCCATGGCTTCTGCTGTACTATTTCAAGTAAAAGACTTACTCAAAATCGGATTCTTGACTGAAAGATCTCCAACAGTACTGGGAGTTGTCCCAGGAAGACTTCCAATGGATGTAGAGATCGTTCCAAAGTTTGTTTCAGTTGCCATGGGGATTGAATTGGAGGAAATATGGAGAGGAAGAATTAACGTGTATTTGATCTATTTGCAAATTATCTAGAATTGTTCTGATACCATGTAGAAATTTGACAAAATTGGCAAGAAGATCGTTTGCAGAAGTGTTCCTCTTGTTGTGTTTATTGAATCACAAATCAATAGTCTTTATACAAATGAGTTAGAGACCAAAAGCTAAATAATCTAAATTGTAACTAACCCTATATTCTTCCTAATCCTAAATGTATTTCATACTTCATCCTAATCATAAGTACACTCCATACAAACTAGGATACATTATTTACAATATCTTTTTGTACAATAAAGAAAGAAAAGAATATAACGGCAGAAGAATAAAGCTGCGCTAAAGCCCAAACACTAAAGGAATAAACAATCTGTAAGTCCAAATTAAATGAGCCCACTCTGGTAGAAAAATCTGACCCATTAGTCCTAAGTGCCATTCAGACCAAAAGCTTGGAAAATGTCACCACAACCTTGAGAACTCATAAGGTTCTCTTCCACTTGTTCTGTTGAATCATCTTTGGATATCTTTGAGCTCAAATTCCCGGCAACACAGATAATATTGTAGTCCTATTTAATTCAAAGTGGCAATTTAAATGGAGAAAATGCGTTTTTGTATAATGAAAAAGGGCATACTTTTTGGGCTAAGTCATCATGACCTTATAGATAGGATCGGAAATTTTAATCCATTTTTCCACATGAATTGTAACGAAACTCTGCATAAATAAATGGATAATTGTCCCCACTTTCAAGTTTCGTCACCACCTGCAGAGTCTTTGTAGTTTTCTAAGTTTCTAAAAATGAAATAAACTTAAACAAGTTTAGATTTTTTTTAAAGACTGAACGCATAATTAAATACGTCTCGCGTTAGATATCATAGTGTTTTTTATTGTAGAAAGTTAAAGATGGTGTTTGTCCGATAGGTTTTTCCTGACTTTTATATATGTATATGCATATATAAAAGCGTAATGGACATGCATTAGGCCTAAAATGCAATATAAAACATCAGAATATTCATAAAGATATTCACACTAACTTATTCTTCTCTTTCTTTATTGGCTTAAAAACGGTGACACCAGTGCGATTTTAATTATTCAGAACAAGCATTCCTTCCTCTTTTACTTGTTCACCATTATCTTTTGCTTACATGCTTGTTGTTATATTGTCATTTCATCTTCTATGAAAGGTTAGTTATCTTGATATGATTATATTACTTATGGACTCAACAGGAATTTAATTAGCTAATTTAATAATTTAAATTTTAGGTTAAACATTTTAAAAATTGCTAATTCCAAAACCCTTGTAATCCTTAGTTTACCTTCGGTTAATTTTTTTGTTTTAGCAAGAGATAATGGCAGGGCAACATGGAACACCTTTACAACTGCTGCTACCTCCGATCTCTACGGTGACTTAGAGAACTCCATCACCCCAGGGAAAGACCGAGAAATAGAGGGGTCAAACCCCACAACCGGCCCACAACTTAATGGAATGAGTCACTCCGAGGACTTCGGTGATGGTGGCTTGGATACCGGTAAAGCAGGTTCTGGTATTTCTAAAAGTTTTTGAAAGCTTTGAAATAGGGCATTATGAAGCAGATCAGGAAACAAAATGACTGGATATACCAAATCTTAGGAGCACCACTAGTTTTGGAAGGAATAGACATGAATAAATACTCACAACAACCTTGGAAATCGAGCTCATCTCCATTGCCAATTCTCAAGAAGCTCAAAATGCCAGATCTTGCTACAAATACGATGGAACTACTGATCTAAAAGACCATGTCATAAGTTTGGCTACCAAAATAAAATTGGTTTACACATTTAAAAGTGTCTAGACCAAAATCTGCATAATATTTTCTTATATTTAAGAATGAAATACACACTACGAATTAAAGCAAGAACACCATAGCACGTATCTCTTACCACCTATGCTAATCGATCAATAGGGTAATGGATGAATAAATTCCTACTCTATCATTGTGTGAGATCCGGAAAAGCCAATAATTTTTATTAGAATACCCTCTAACTTATTAGAGTTCTTTTAAATTTGATAACAAGAATCGTGTACCTGTTAACGCTACAATGGAAGTTTGTTGAAATCACCACCAAAAGATTTGCCCTAAGTCAATTTTGAATCACTAGTAAATAAAATTAAGGTTTCAATAAACTAAATGCCTATAATGTTTTGATGTTAAAGAGGAAGAGAAGTTGAGAATGAGATTTTTTATTTGTATTTATCTAATGATGAAAAGCACGCTTGTGTCTCTCTTTTAAAGAGAAAAGAATATCAATTGTGTGCTCCGTGACCCATAAATGTACGATAACTTCTTTTTAGAAGTTATTTTATTTTGATCTCTTTTAAATTTGGATCAGGTAAATCCACAAATGAACCCATGATGCAAAGCCAAATAACCAACATCTCTTACTTCGCACAGGGTGGACTAAACTCACATAATATACACCTTTCGTACGGACAAATAGCTCGTACGACCCACGAGCATCATCAAGAGCTATGCCTATTAAGGTTGTACAAAAGCACCACATATAAATCAAATCACATACGGATAGGATTTGCTATTAACATTGGTATCTTAGTGCTCGCCATACCATAGATATCTGACACGATCAAAATTTCCGGCTAGGCCGTGAGAGCACCCGACATCCTTCCCTAGATCCATCGGCGAACCCTTTTCAATTGAATTAAGGAGATGGACACAAGACTAACTTGACTTAGATATATTATAACACAAAATACATACTGATATATACATATATACAAGAGAAGCTGTTCAGAAAGTGGTACAACTATCTACCCAATATACTAGGGCTAGGGCTATCCAGACCAGACATCTAAGAATACAAACAAAGTATATAAACCTCCTAAAGGGAGTAAATTACTACTGATATAATAGACATAAAACTGGTGGCCATCCTGAACAAAAGCTGGCTCATCCTTGCAGGTGAAGTCGTCTTCGCACCTCAATTATGCGGCGAACTCAATCTTAGATCAAACTTGCCAAAACACAATAGATAGACAATAAATAAATAGAGGGTGAGTCGAAAGGACTCCGTAAGTGGGAGATAGCTAGCTATCTTGCAGAGACAGGTAAGCTAGCCAGGATGACAAGAAACTAATAATAACAGCCACACAATGACTATAGAATCCAATACTTATAGAAACCAACCAATACACTCCTGAAAATGTACACATATACCAGCAGCTCACTACCATCTCGAATTACTCACATAACACCAGCATCCAAACCCTTCCTAAATTCAAGTATCAAGCAATAATATCTATACCACAGACCAACTAGCTAACCAAGGGAAACGAGAAGTAAACAACAAATCACTCTCATATATCGAGCACACCAAAGAGATGGAATAACAATCAGGTATCACACAACAATCCTTGTCACAACATGATATGAATGTAGTTTGATACAATAGGGTCATCTGTGCCCAATAAATGGAGCAAAATCCTCCTACTCTGGGGCGGAATCCTTCTACCCTCAATAAGATGCAAGGAGCTAAATCCTCCTACTCCAGAGAGGAATCTTCATACCCTCAATAAGACGCAAGAAGTGGAATCCTCCAACTCTAGGGTAGAATCCTCCTATCCTCAATTAGATGCAAGGATCGGAATCCTCCTGCTCCTAGAGAAGAATCCTAATGCCCTTAGATGACATAATATTTTTGCCTAAAATTTCCTTCCTATGTTAAATGATTAAATTTGCAGTAGGGCCATAAGCAATATGGTAAAATACGAGGAAAGTAAATAAAGCTAAGGAACAATCAATTGAGAAGAAAAATTAAGTTGTTGTATTCTCTGAGAATAGTTTGATTTTGTGTGAATCGCTTGCTTGTACAATACAATGTAGGGAGGGGTATTTATAGCTATGATTTACCCAGTCATAATTATGATAAAATACAAAGACTAATAAGGTTGTGGGTCTGTTTACTCAAAGTAGTGGTATATACTAACCTTAACTAGGAGACTGTAAACTCTAAGGTGGTGGGATATATGCCTTATGTCCTAAGACCCGTGCCTGCTGAGAAACCGTGGCTTGGGAACAGGAATGTATCCTCTGCGCCTGGTGACTTGTAGATTAACTCTAGTCTTCTCCAGCAGAATTTGTATCCCCATAATCGTAGGTGGCATATTTTTACCCACATAGCCAGTCCCCCACTTGTTGAGTGGTGACGTAAGCATTCAAGAAGTTAATGGGGTATGCAAAAGAGAAGTGTGAAAGGATATGTCACTGACTCATTGAAACTTGCAGCCTCATTAACTGAGACAAATGCCTAATTTCTTCTGAATTCTCATGCGTCTTCAGTTGATTGGCTGCTTTCGACTCCATGCATCTTTCTCATAGTTGCTTTTTACTAATCCGAATCATTTCATATCTCCAGGCCATAATTATATTGACTGTTTCATGCTCCATCCTTATCTCATTCCGCCTATAAAAGGGGCTTCACAGTAGATGCAAATCACAAACTTCTTCAAAAAAGATACTATTCCTCCAAAGATTTTTCTCATGAAAGGACAATTCCTATCCTAAAATATGTTTGCCTTTGATCCTGATTTGGCATTCCCATAACCACTTCTTCATTCGGAATGGACGGTGTTTGAGAAAACTAAAAGCAAAGAAACTTCCATAGTTATCCTTCATTGTTCTTCCATCTATGACAGGATGAATAAAGTCCAGGATGAATGAAGATCCCTGAGTCATTAAGTTTAATCGAGATCCTAATGACGTTCTTTGGAATGTCTTTCTTATGGCATGTCTACTAATCGTTAGGATAAAAGAGTGAACATGGTGTTCCATGTCTCTCTATGCGGCGCCAACTGAAACTGCTGGCTTACGCGCTGCTTCTATCGCCGTTCCACTGAGGGATTCCTCAGTTTGACTGGTTTTGCAACGCCTATGGGACAGCGACATAATGATGTTGCTGCTTGGGGTTGGTAATGTTGTCGTCCGCACATTGAGAAAGATCTTTATAATCCACATGAAGGATCTCGGCCATGCTAAATTCGAAGGAACTTATAATTTTAGTTCTTTTGAGACTTTTAGCTTTCCTATGAATACTTGTAATGAACAATATTGTATTCGAAAGAACTTGATTATATATTGTAAGCCTACGAGCCTTTGATATTAAAGAAAACAAACGTTCATCAATATTTTATGCGTACTTACATAGTTACTTATGGTGTAGTCAAGCAGCATTATTTGGATTCCTTTTTGGGCATTTGTCTTTTAAAGACAGGTGTGTGCTTATTGGATGCTGTTTTATGCATCAGCAAGTGACGGCTTAGAATGTGTCTGCAATAGAAGACTCAAATTAGGGCAAGGCATGCGCCCGCAGGGGGAAGTCTTTAGCCCGTTGTATGTAACAGGGCAATTTTGCATTCAAGCTAGAATGACTCTGCTTGTCCATTCGAGTGCTTAAGTCTTAAACGGACCGATGCGGGGGTGTCCCTATCGACATAATAGTGCAAGTGTTGAATTAGCGATTTCAACGTGCAATAATAAGTGGGGCAGACTAGCCACCTCAAAGAATAGGATAGCTAGCCAGGGAGAAGAAAAACAGATAAACTAAATCCATCTTATATGAACTATAAACAGCCAAAGCCAAATAATAACTGAAAACACGCATGGAATCATAAACAGCCAGGGACATAAGGTAGATAGAACATATAGATATCCTGAACATGTCGACAATCAGAAATACATGTTGTTGCGGCGTGCAACCAGATCCATATATTCATACTGTTGTGGCGTGAAACCCGATTCGTATATTTATACTGTTGCGGCGTGCAACCCGATTCGTATATTTATACTATTGCGGCGTGCACCCCGATCCGATCCATGTATTTATATTGTCTCGACGTGCAACCCGAAATACGAGCCAGAAATATATAGGCAAACTGAGATACGTTCACAACATGGTATACATACCGCATATATAAAACACAACACGATAGTCACACAATAGTCAGTACGCGGTATAATGAAATAGGATGAATGCAGTATGATGCGATGGTGTCACATGTGCCAAATAGATGGAGCGGAATCCTCCTGCTCCGGGGGCGAAATCCTCCTACCCTCAATATGATGCAATGGTGCGGAATCCTCCTGCTCCGAGGGCGGAATCCTCCTATCCTCAATATGATGCAATGGAGCGGAATCCTCCTGCTCCGAGGGCGGAATCCTCCTACCCTCAATATGATGCAATGGAGCGGAATCCTCCTGCTCGGAGGGCGGAATCCTCCTATCCTCGATATGATGCAATGGAGCGGAATCCTCCTGCTCCGAGGGCGGAATCCTCCTACCCTCAATATGATGAAATGCATAACCAGAAAACGTAATACATACGAATATGGTATGATCCAATAATAATCCTTCACCGGCACGGGACTCTCATCGACTGCTGGGAAGTATATATCAACTCACAGTCAGAGTACAATGCTTAGATCCTCAATGCAATACCAACAACAGGACATAACATGTAATATGCAATGTAAATTCAAAGCTAAGGCATAATGAGTATGCCTATCGGCAGATACACACGTAAGGAACACGTGGTATAAAATCCACAAGGCCAGATGCCTCCAAAGAAATGGATATAAATACTTACCTCTTCCAAAAGTTGGCATTGCTAATCAATAACCGCTTTATCCTTTGGTTTCATTGCCAAATGATCCCACTCTATTCAATAAGCAGAAAAATATATCAAATCAGGCTAAAGGCTTCATTCCTCACATCTTAGGGCAATCCAGGTAGGAACCTGATACCCTATTCGCATACGCAATACGCAGGCCAGGCCTATGTACAGGGTTTAAGGTTACATAACCAAACCCTAAATAAATTACATTTATATGTTGCCCATAACTCACTGAGTACGAATATATAATCAATTCCATTATCGGGGTCCATTTAACCCTTTAAACTATTAATTGAACTTATTAAAACGATGTCTAATATTTCAAGTTTTACCGTTAAAATATATTCAAACATACGTAATAAACTCAAATAATGCATTAAGATCATTACCTGAATATTTCAGGGTAAAAATTCTACTATTTTACCGGCTCTTTTCTCATTTTCTGGCTTTTTTTCTGAAAATTTTCTCTGTTTTGTTCCTTGTTGCGTTCTGTTCTTGTTTTAACGTTTCTGTTCCGTTCTCAAGCTCATAAGCTTATTAGCTTAATCACACACCGCCTAACTTTATTTCATTTGTCATTTTCCCTTTTTTTTCTTTTTTCTTTTAAAATTCGCTGTTACGGTAAAAATTAAAACGGTACCCTACGATATTCGAAATAATTCCAACTTTTGCATACAAGTTATACAAAATATATGTAACATACTCGCGAAGGCGGATCTTAAATCGGACTCTCGAAACTCAAGATGCGAATTTAAATGAAAAAAGTCAAATTATTTAACTTTCGGCATTTTAGCGGAAACTAGCCGAACAACATCAAAATTCACTTTCGAAAGTTCATAAAATTCACAAATAATCATACGAACCTAACGGCGCTTTCGGATTTTGAATCGAAGCTCATTCGCCCAAAACCGAGCTCAAAAATCTCTTTTGAATATTTATCGCCAATAAAAACTGAAACCTTCTTCCGATGCCTATCAAACGAGGTCTGATTTAGCTCAAATTTTACAGACAGGTCCTAATGAGCATTACAAATATTTTAAAATTATCAGCACGTCAATCGGAGTCCTAACTTCCGAAACAACTGACCGAGGTCGTTTCATTCTCCTCCACTTAAACTCTCGTTCCTCGAACGAGCCTAAGTCTAAAGTAAGATTCACGCAGATAACAAGAGAACTTGCACGACCTTCATGAGCTACTCCACGGGCATTATTTCCTGATTACAAAATCAGAGTTATAATACACATATTGAACTCTTGGATAAAAACATAGCTGGATAATATCATAACGCCATTGCCCAGCTTATTCTAACTATACTGATCCTTCCTCGATCACGAGAGGAGAGTTTTATATTTTCGAAACAAAGATACATGAAACTTTGAATGGGTTAACATGATTCAGTCGATAATTACCTCTTCGATATACCTTTCGATATAGAACATGTAGATGGAACTAAAAATTAGCTTACGCTTCAGCAACGCCTTAGAGATTTAATATTATGATTCGGTATCAATTGGAGGAAGACTCCTCCACTTAAAGCATAAACTCATACAACTAATTTGAATAGAAATAGTCATCCTCGTACAACCTGCTGGATTAAAGAAGATTTAGCTAAAAGCTGAACATAGGCAGACCTAAACTACCAAAGTACCCTTTCGAGTTGCCAACTAGCTGCAACTCTCGAGTTCACAACTCCATACTTTTGCCGTAAACACCACCGCCTGATGGATGGTACTTCTATATAAAAATTTCGGCAGAGTTTTCCCTGAAACTAGATGATCCGCAAAAACAGGACCAGCACTATACTATACATGGATATGGATACCCGGATAAACTGATAACATAAACATGTTAAACGGATAACAAGATGAGACAACTGGACCAAAACAATAATATGCTTCCAAAATAATAATATGCTTACTCGGCCACAATAACACATACTCTGGCTCAACACAGGGAACGTCACAAACGGCTACCAATCGCCCAAGCTCACTAGTGCCGGACGAAGAAGAAATGGAAATGGATCGAGGATAGAAATAATTAGAGCTTCAAGAAGTTCATCTTCTTATTTGCTTGGCTACCAAAGCTAGACTACTTCCGAGTCAGGCGAGTCAAAGAATCGCAATTGAAGAGATAGACATTAAATAAGCTTTATGAAACAACATCCATGCCAATTTGACCTCCCAATAAGAAGGAAACTCTGACAATTTATCAGAACCCATTTTATAACCCAGACAAGCTCATAGGATAACATGACTTTACTAGCGTCTCGAACCGAGAGGAGATACGTAGATCGAGTATTACTTAACAGCCACTTTACACCGGAAGAAACAACGACACTTCCCGATGGGGACGAATAAGAATCCCATCATCCTACCAACACTGATTTCCGAGGTGCGGTAAACTGAATTGACATAATGACAGAAGGTGGCGTAACAAGATGCCAAGCAGGCAATAGCAATACTCACCGTCAAATCTCTCATATTTAGATCAGATAAACTAGTAGGTTTCATAAATGCCAGGAATAAATCGTATCAGAAACTCACCCCTCTACCGCAACCGATTCTTAATTACGACAATATCCAAGGAAACTGTTGAAACATGATAAGACCCACCATTTCCAGATCGATCGGAAAAATAAATCTTACTCACAGATAAGGGAAGAAGAAATACACAGGTCTACTGCATCAGATGCCTCAGCATCCTGCAAGACTAGCAGTTCATACAACTGCCTCTGCAGCTAAGCTGAGCCGCTACCCTGATAATTATTTCCATAAGAACCACAACCACCACGCTCTCGAACTCCATTGGATAGTGGCATTTATCTGGCTGATTAAGATCTAAATGAAATCCCCTGCGACTGTGCAGGTGCCTGAGGGCAAGAAGAAGGACGATTGTCTACTTGCCGGAGTAAGGAAAAACTCCTCAAAGAATAACCAGACTCATGACAATGATAACACCCTTTTCGCTAAAATCGGAAACTGGACAGATTATTGATAGATACAAAGAGAAAACCGACTCTAATCTTGACGAACTACCTGCGCACTTTGAGAATTGCGCTCTACAAGCTGAGATAACCTGGCAGGTGACCTCCCAAAATAATCAGAACTCTTACCTCATAATGAGGTACCATGGTTGCCCACTAGGGCCACGGGATCTCTTGCTCTCCCTCTCTAACTCTTCCCGCTCTAACTTATGGTATGCCTCGTACTTCCGAGCAATATCAACAACGACATCAAATGAAGTCCCAACCTCAATTTTTCGAGCCATCTGGGATCTCAAGGAAGGAGAAAAATCATCAATAAATCTTTGAATCTCTCGAAAGGCTCACGGACTAGTTCTAATGCATATCCAGCCGTTCTATAGAATTCAATCTCATATTCTGAAACATCAACAGGCTAACCGATAGGCTACCCTGTCCAATCCACTCAAACTGGAAACACTTTTCATCTCGCTCGCAACTCGAAAGGAACTTTTCCACGAATCTAGAAGAAAAACCGAATCAAGTTAGCTAATAAGAGAGCAGCCCACCAATTCAAGGCTGGACCCTGGAACTGGAAAGAAGAATAATCAACACCATACCGCTCGATATGATCAAGAGCCTGAATAATATGCTGGCATCATTTTATTATCACGAGGTTTATCTGATGCATTGCTTAAGAATATCGGAATGTTCAACCGCGTAAAATAATGCAACCTCTTTAGGCACTCGGACCGAACTGATACTTCAGCTAGCTAACCAGCCAGAACAACTAGAGGCACAACACATGCTGCCTCCGAAACATACTTTATTGCAGCAACATTAAGAACTGGAATAGGAGCTCCCTGAGATCGAACGTCTCCATTTGCTACAACCGGATAGGCTGCCTAGCGAATAATAGGTTCTTGCGGTATCTGCGTCGCCAAGATTCTCGTAAAGCATCGTAGAGAGCCAAGCGAAAATCACTTGCAATAACAGGCCTCAGTTCATAGGTGACAAATTACTGCTTTCCTGAAGGAGTGGGAGATAAAGAGAATAACCTCTATGCCCTATCATCCTTCGGCCAATGGACAAGTAGAATCTACGAACGAAACAATAGTAGAGAATTTGAAAAAGCAACTCAAGGAAGCCAAAGGAAAGTGGCAAGAATAACTGCCAGGAGTCCTATGGCCTACCGTACTACATCTAAAGCCAGCACCGGAGAAACCCCATTTTCACTAGCATACGAAACGGAAGCGATGATTACCCTGGAGATCGGTGAATCTAGTCTGAAGCGGTCATTTACGGTGGAAAAATCAAATGACGAAGCTTTGAAAGCCCCCCTCGATACTTTTGAGGAACAACGAGAAATAGCAGCCATATGCCTTGCGCCCTAGAAGCAACAGTTGGAGCACTATTACAACGCGAGGGCTAATCTACAGTCCTTCAACATAGGGGATCTTGTCCTTTATAAAGTTACTAAGAACACAAAACAGGCTGGTACAGGCAAACTTTCCCAAAATTGGGAAGGGCCATACAAAGTTCAAGGCATAGCTAGAGAAGGTGCATATGTTCTTGAAGACATGGAAGGAACAGTCATTCCAAATAACTGGAACATCACATGGCTAAAGAAGTACTACTCCTCAAAGGCTCAGTTAAGCCCATATACTCGAGACATGTATTCTCTCCTTTCCCGATTTCTATTGTCGTTATTTACAACGGGCACACAACCCTATTTTCTATGCTTGCAAGGCTCCGCGCCCTATTCATCAATAAAACTATTATTTTTTCTTAGTCAATTTTACTTATTTATTCAGATCCATCTACGATGCAACTATTCATAGCCCCAGCTAGACCTATGTTGAAGTAATATACTTACTTTCGCTACAAAAAGTAAGTTAAACTGCGCAATTATAGCTAGATCACGTCTAGCTCAGCCACAAAGCATTACTCGTACATTGAACTCGTTAATTCAACAATTGCACCTACATGCCGATGGGGACGCCCATTTGCATAGTGCAAGAAAATCTTAAAATACTCGAGTAACTAAGCAGAGATGTTCGAAGTCGGAATCAAAAGTGCCCGTTATTACATAGGCTAAAGACGTCTTATTGTGGGCGCAAACAACCATCTCCTAAAGATGCAACCTAAGCCGCCAAACATTGGTGCACAATAGACGTAATTGCCCAAGCAGTCTCACTGATAAACACTCTAAATATTAGGACTTTCAGAATGACCGGAAGCCATCTAATATTTTGATGCACAAAACTTATTGCTTTTTTACACATTACGCAACATGTAATTACACAAGCACGTATAAAATTATTGATGAACGATCATTTCACTAATAACAAACAGTTCGTAGGCTCATAATATACAATTAGTTCTTCTTGAATACAATTTTTATTTATAACAATTGTAGAAAAAAAAGGAAAGGGAAGATTATATTCGTAGGTTCCTTCGAATTTGCACGGCCGGTTCATAACAATTGTAGAAAAAAAAAGGAAAGGGAAGATTATATTGGTAGGTTCCTTCGAATTTGCACGGCCGGAGACTCTTCATCTGGATTGTAGCTCTTGCATCGAAGTCTCTCCCGGCAACAAGAAGGAGAAATTCCCAAGTTCATACTCAAGCAACAACATCTTTGTGACGATGTGTCACGGGAATTGCAAAAATTAGCCTAACTGAGGAATCCCTCAATATAAAGGCGGAGGCAGCAGAACAGGCACCGAAGACTTCACTTTGATTCACTTGAAGAGACTCCAATAAGGAACCCCCGCGAATCTCAGAAATGCTTTATACTCCCTCTTCCCCGGACAATTAGGAGCTTATGCAAACCCCAAAACTGAAGAACAGGGTAGAGCTATACAGCCACCCTAAACGCTGTTGGTATGAAGAATGCTCTTGGCTGTTAACCGCTCGAAGAAGGAGAGGATATCCCAAGGATGCACTCTTAGTTCAAATGAAGTTGCTTCAGTGATATGTTGCCATGCAACTAGAAGATGAACGACTACAAGAATCCCGAATGGGTTGGCATTCCTCTGCTGTCGTGCGTCACATGACAAGAAGAATATTATAGCAATCATTACGCATAAAGTCAGATACACCAAAATCAATGTGTCTACCCCAACGAGGACATTCTGAAGAACATCATCATTAGAATTCCGGTCAAATTTCATGACTCGAGGGACTTTATTCGTTCCTCTGTGGATGAAGAAAGAACAGAACGTAACTGCAAATGAGTTTCCTCCTACAACCTCCTCATACATCATCCATTCTGAACGAAGAAGACTCTCTGGGAATATCAAACCAGTATCTAAGGCAAACAATTTTTAAGAAAGAGAAATTTCTCACTATCGTAATAAATTATTGAGGAAGTAAAGTATTGTTCTGAAGAGGAGTTTGTGGTTTTTCCATTGTCATGAAGCCCCCTATTTATAGGCGGAAAGGAGATAAGGATGATATGCGAAATGAACAGATGTCCTTATTGCTGGAGATATGTAACGATATAGAGAAGTTAATAGCAGTTCTTGGAAAGGTACATGCAATCAGTATCAACCAAACAGATGAAAGCACACAGAGTTTTCGAAGAAATCAACATCATTCTTGGTCAAAGTGACTGCGAGTCTCAAGGAGTCAGTAAGAAATCTTTTCACATCCATCTTGCACGCCGTTTTCACTAACTGTCTGCTTGCGTCAACACTCAGCAAGTGGAAACTGACTGTGTGGGAAAAAATATGCCACTTTCTACTACGGGGATATGAGTCCAGCTGACGAGACGAGACTTATCCTGCAAGTCACCAGGCGTAAAAGATATATACCCGTTCTATGAGTTACGACCGCTCGGTACAGGCATGGGACAAAAGGTATACATCCTGCCGCCTTAGGGTTATAGTCTCCTAGTCAGGGTTTCGTATACACTACCACCTTGAGTTATAGGCCAATAGCCTTATTAGTCTTTGTATTTTATCTTAGTTAGGACTAGGTATCCACTACTATGAATACTCCTCCTTACATTGTAATGTACATCATCGCGATTCACTATGGAATCCGGTTATTCTCAAGGAATAAGACTACTTTACTTTTCTTGCTCGTTATTTCTCTCTTTATTTATTTACTTTTCCATCGTATTTACTGTATTGCTTGTGACCTCAGTCTTAATTAATTGTTTGACCTAAGGAACTGATTAGGCATAAACAAAAATAAGAACAACATACCTCAGGAAAGAACGAAAGGAAAAGGGGCTCGGGCATCAATAGTCAACTCTGGGTGGGTAGCAGTAGAGTCAAGAAGGTTTTTAAGAACATGAATTAGCTCGTTGGGGCTAAGACTTTTCTTCGTTTCGTGCTATTGAACGAGTATAAAAAGTAGAGAATGAAGCATTGGTATACGAGTTGATTAATCCACATTTTCCAAGTAAGTATTCATATTGATGCCTTCCAAATGCTTTTATATAAATGCCAGCCAATTGCTCTTCAATTCCAACATGATGTAGCCTTCTCTTATAAAATTAAAATATATTTCTATGTGTTTTGTCCTCTGATGTAAAATTGGATTAGTGGCAATATGTATTGCTGCATTAAAATCACAAAACAAGTTTTCTCCCTTCAACACTTCAATTCCTAAATCCTTCGATAGTTCTGTCACCCAAATGATTTCCACTATAAATGTGCCCATGCTTCTATATTCTACCTCAATTGAACTTCTAGACACAATATTTTGCTTATTGGATCTCCATGAGATCAAACTATCTCTCAGTTTCACTACATAACAAGATATAGATCTTCTGGTGTTTGGGAAATGATGCACAATTTGAATTATAGTAACAAGTCAACTCCATGTTTCCTTTTAAAGAAACAAAAAATCCACTTTCTATTGTGCCTTTTATGTACCTCATCACTCTTGTTTCTACTTATACATGTGATCTATTGGAATTGTGCATAAACTAGCTAAGTGTTTGAATCACATAGGATACGTCTAGTCTGGTTATTGTAAGATATAACAATCTTCCTATCAATCCTCTAACTGATAATCGGTGTTGTCATTAGTCGACTTGTCAAGCTGCACCAAGTTAGTTTCTGATTCATCTCCATTGGGGTATATGTAGGCCTTGAGCCTGCTAGCTCCATTTCGGCTACCAGTTTTATTCATTTGATTTGGTGGTATACCTTCTTTGGACCTTGTTACCTCTATTCCTATAAAGTATCTAACTCTCCAAGGTCTTTTATTTTGAAATAGTCCCGCATTGTTCTTTTTTGCTTAGTTAACCATTGTCAAACTACTTCTTGTGATTACCAATCATCTGCATAAATAAGAAAAAACTAATGTCCTTCCCATTTCACTTTGTAAACAAAGAGTAGTCATATCTCAACAGATATCCTAATTTGATTAGGGCTTCTCTCAAGTTCATATTCCATTGTCCTTATACTTGTTTAAGCTCATACAAGGACTTAACTATTTTGCATACTTTTTCCTTTCCCTTCCTATTTTAACCAAGTGGCAAATCTATGTCTACTTCCTCTATTAAGACTTCTCGCAAAAAGCATTCTTGAGTTGCTATAGCTATTACTGCTCTTACTGCACCATGTTTATTACTTGTGAATAAGTTTCCTGAAAGTCTGTTCCTTTTTCTGATTGTATCCATTAGCTACCAATCTTGCTTTGCATCTTTTAACCTCTCTATCTGATGTATACTTGATTTTGTACACTCACTTGCACCCTATATATGGCTTCTTTACCTTAGGTGGATTCACTACCACCCAAGTCTTATTATCTTACGATGCCTTAATCTCTTGATCCCTTGCTCCACCCATTTTGGATCCTACACAGCTTCATGATATAATTATAGTTCTGTTGTTGTTGAGAAAGTCTTTAAGTAGCACTGGTAGCTCCTATGAAGATTGTCATATATAAGGTAGCTGCATAGTGGGTATGTTGATCTTCCTACATTATTTGATATTATAGTATTTAAGCCAAATGGAAGGTCTTCTAATTTTAGTACACTTTTTGAGTGGAATATCATTGACCTCCTGCAATTTGATCAGGTTCTCCTTCATATATTTCTCTACCAACTTGTTGTTCTCCCCATTCTTTATTATTCTTCTTCTTCAGGATAGTGATCCTCTTCATGAGGATAATCCTCATGTTCAAGAACTCAAAGATCATAATGTAAATCTGAAGCATGTTGCTTAATGTATTGAACTGGTGGTGTCACAAAAAAGAACCCCTTTGGTCCATCTCCTCGAGGTTGACTTGGACAAGAGGTCAAACAGACTGATGTGTAGTGCTATGTTTGACATATGTCATGAGTGGAAAAATACCTTCTTTGAAACATATATGCTTGCTCTAAAAACATATGAGTAGCTAGGCTATATAACTTGTATCCCTTCTAACTTGATGAGTATCCCTTCAAGACACAAGCAATTTCTCTTATGAGAACTTGTGATATTGTATTAGGTTTACAACAAAGCTTCGAGACCAAAAACTCTTAAGTGATCTAAGGTTTGTTGTGTTTCGTGAAACACCGAATAAGGTGACTTTCCACCAAATTTATTTGCATGCATTCTGTTTATAAATAAACAAAACGATTAGGACTACTTCTCCCCAAAACTTCATAGGTACTCCTAACTGAAACATTAATGCTATTGACATATCGAGAATATTTCTATACCTTCTCTCTACCATCCCATTCTGTTGGAGTGTGTGTGTGAAAGAACTCAAATGAACATTTGCAAAAGAACTCAACAATTCTTTGTCAGTTTGGTTGAAAAATATGTTCCATTATTACTTCTAAGTACATTTACAATACCTTAATAAATTCTTTTTTCTGCATTTGATTTTGAATCTCATAACGCACATCCATCACATTCTAGAATAGTATCAATGGTCATTCGCAAGCCCGTTAGTTTTCATGTTGACAATATACAATTCTTATTTTATACTGAAGCTAATTTCAATTTATTGGTGTTAAGCTAGCTACTAAATCAAAGCATTAAAAAATAATAATAGAAGGCATAATAATAAGTATGACTAGTGGTCTGCTTATTAATCCAAAACTAAAAATGAGAGAAGCCAATGTTGAAGCTTGTGTTAAAAATTTTGTTTTAAACTCGATTAGGCAATAATAAGTATGATTTGCGATCTACTTATTAGAAAAAAAAACTAGATCGAGGGGATTAATTTATTCTTAAGTATACCCCGTGGGTTGCTTGATACAATTTTTGGTTAAAACAATCAAAGCACAACAAACAAAGGCAAATACAACAAACAATTTTTCAAGAGTCGAAACGCGTCAATAAAGCAACTGTACTTGGTACAGGACTCGAGGGTGCCTAACCCCTTCCCAAGAGTCAATCGAGATCCTTACCCGGAACTCTGACGATGACCATTTATGAGTCAAAAGTATTCTAGGTACACCACTTTGGTGACTTGGCACACATTTAACTTGTCAAGTGGCGACTCCGAAAATCTCTAATAAATTGTGTACCTTTGTAAACCGTCACAGCCTTTAAATATACAATTCTTTTATTTAGTGTTTTTGTGTAAAAAAGGGTCGTGACAAGTCAAACAATCTATTGTATGTTAAAAATAGCTTGTCTTGCAGTCTTCCATTGTCGGCTAATTCAATATCATCAAGATATCTTGGCATATGATGTCTCTTCAATTTTTCAAACACGAAAAAAATTATTGTAAGAAGTTTGATTAAGTTAATTGAAATGGTTACATACTTGTACAATCGATATTTGGATGAAACTACATATATGTAGCTCTTGATTACATATATAGTTGTTTTTTTCTAGAGAGTACTTGGTTTGGATGTGTCATGGTGGAGTATAGTCGCTCGAATATGTGCTTGATTCTTGGAAGTGTATGTTACAAATTTAGTGAAGAAAAAACCCGATAAAAACCCGAACAACCCGAAATAACTGACATAACCGACAAAAACCGAATAAGTGAAAACCCGACTTAATTAGTTTGGTTTTGGTTCAGTATTTGCAAACCCGAATTAATTGGTTTGGTTATCTTTTAGAGGAAAACCGACCCAATCCGACCCATGAACACCCCTAATTGTAAGAAAGCAATGGAAAAAGTTATAAACTAAAATTTCACGGATACATCCACATGCATCAATTCAAAAATGAGTGAAATTTATTTTCCTCCTCCAGCTTTGCTTTAGAAATCAAAGAACATCCCTCAACTTTTAACAATAGGCATTCACATCCCTTTATCTCAATTTAATATTTTAGATAGATATTTCACCATTTAAATTATCAACATATATGTCTCTTTTTAAATGTTAATTTTTTTCTCCTTTCTAGTCTATGTCATGAACTTAGTACAAAGCAAACAAATTATACTTACAAAGTAAAAAGTGAAACAAAAGATTCCATAAACAACAACAACAACAACATACCCGGTGGTTTCCCACAAGTGGAGTCTGGGGAGGGTGAGATGTACGCAGACCTTACCCCCCACCAAGGTGAAGAGGCTGTGTTCGATAAACCCTCGGCTAGAAACATGTTTGAAAACCTGTTTGAAACAAACTAGTAGAACAAACATATGATAGCTCAAATACTGACATAAAACTGCGATAACCAGATCAAGCAGAAGGCAACAATAGCGATAAAAATATAGAACATGATACAACTACTATGTATAAGAATAATAAAGCTAATATATCAGCAATCAATCGCCTACTATCTTACCTTCTATCCTAATCCTCGACATCCATGCTTTTCTATCAAGGGTCAAGTCCTCAGTGATCTGGAGGTGAGCCATATCCTGTCGAATCACCTTGCCCTAATTTTTCTTTGGTCTACCTCTACCTCTCCAAAAACCTAGCACAACCAGCCTCTCGCACCTCCTCACTGGAGCATCAATGCTTCTTCTTTTCACATAGCCGAACCATCGCAGCCTCGCAGCTCGCATCGTGTCCACCACTGAGGCCACTCCTACCTTGTCAGGAATGACATCATTCCTAATCTTATCCATCTTTCTATGCCCACACATACATCTAAGCATTCTCATCTCCTCTATGCTCATCTTCTGAATGTGTGTGGTCTTGACTGGCCAACACTCTGCTCTGTACAACATAGCTGGTCTAACGACCGTTTTATAGAACTTACCTTTGAGTTCAGGTGCCACTTTTATATTGCATAGGACATCGGACGCGAGTCTCCATTTCATCCATCCTGCCCTATACAATGCGTGACATCATCATCAATTTCTGCATTACTTTGGAGGATGGAGCCACGATAATTAAAGCAAGTCTTATGGGGAATGACATAAGAATCAAGCGTCACTTCAACATCCGGCTCTTGAGGAGCATCACTAAACTTGCACTTTATGTACTCTATTTTTGTTCTGCTCAGCATGAAATCTTTAGACTCTGGGGTATGTCCTCAAACCTGCAGCTTATCATTTACTCTGCCACGAGTCTTGACAACCAAAACTATATCATCAGCAAATAACATACACCATGGTATCTCCCCCTAGATGCTCTTTGTTAATTCTTCCATCACCAGAGCAAATAAAAATGAACTAAGCACTAACCCCTGGTGCAATTCCATCTCGACTGGGAAGTGATCAAAGTCACCTCCAACCATCCTCACACGGGTCTTAGCTCCATCGTACATGTTCTTAATTGCAGTGATGTATGCCCCTGGTACATCTCTCGATTCTAAGCATTTCGACAAAACCACCCTTTAGACTTTGTCATAAGCCTTCTCCAAGTCAATGAACACCATATGTAAGTCTTTTTTCTTATCCATATCCTGCTCAATCAACCTCCTCATAAGGTGGATGGCTTCCGTGGTCGATCACCCAGGCATGAATCCGAATTGGTTCTCGAAAATTGTTACATCCCTCCTCATCCTTTTCATAATCACCCTTTCCCAGACTTTCATGGTGTGCCTCAATAGTTTAATACCCATATAGTTGTTGCAATTTTGAACATCACCCTTGTTCTTATATAACAGAATCATAGTGCTCAACCTCCATTCTTCGGGCATCTTTGTCGTCTTCAGGATGACATCAAACAACCTAGTCAGCCAGGTTAAACCTGCTTCACTTGCACTCTTCCAAAACTCCACTGGAATCTCATCAGGTCTGGTCACTCGTCCCCCTCTCATCTTACGAATAGTCTCCATAACCTCTTCAAATCCAATACACCTGCAGTGCCAAAAATCACGACGGTTCTCTCAGTGCTCTAGATGACCCAACACAATACTTTTATCCCTCTCTGTATTCAAGAGTCTATGAAAGTACTCTTGCCATCTCCATCTAATGCGAGCCTCTTCAACTAGGATAGTGACATTCTCGTCTTAAATGCACTTTACTTGGTCTAAGTCGCATTCGTGCCTCTCCCTCGCCTTGGCAAGCCTATATAGATTCTTTTCTCCACCTTTGTTCGCTATATCTTTGATACAAGCGTTCAAAAGCTGCCGTTTTAGTGTCTATAACCGCTAACTTTGCTTCCTTCTTTGTATTCTTATACTTTTCCCTATTCGACCTTTTCTCCTCATCATCTTTACTCTCCACTAACTTCAGGTATACTGCCTGCTTGGCCTCCACTTTTCCATAGACTTCGTAATTCCACCACCAGTACCCTCTGTGTCTATTAGGGTTGCCCTTTGAGACCCCTAAGACTTCTATAGTTGCCGTTCTAATACAATCTGCTGTCTCGGACCACATACTATTGTCATCTCATCGACTCTCCCAAGCCCCCAGAGCTACTAGCTTCTCTCCCAACTTTTGAATCTCACCACTAGTTAAGGCTCCCCACTTAATTCTCGGTCGAACATCTTGAGCCCTCTTCCTCTTCTTCCCTTTGATCTCTATATCCATAACTGAAACAACCTTGGTTAGTCGTTTCGGAAGTTAGGACTCCGATTGGCCTGCCGATAATTTTAAAATGTTCGTAATATCCATTAGGACCTGTCTGTAAAATTTGAGCTAAATCAGACCTCGTTTGGTACGTATCGGAAGAAGATTTCAGATTTTATTATCGATAAATATTAAAAAGAGATTTTCGAGCTCGGTTTGGCGAATGAGCTCCGATTCGAAATCCGAAAGCGCCGTTAGGTTCGTATGATTATGTGTGATTTTTGTGAACTTTCGAAAGTGAATTTCGATGTTGTTCGGCTAGTTTCCGCTAAAATGCCGAAAGTTAAATAATATGACTTCTTTTCCATTTAAATTCGAATCTTTAGTTTCAGGAGTCCAATTTGAGATCCGTCTTTGCGAGTATGTTACATATATTTTGTATAACTTGTATGCAAAAGTTGGGATTATTTCGAATATCGTAAGGTACCGTTTTAATTTTTACCATAACAGCGAATTTTAAAAGAAAAAAAAAGACAAAATAGGAAAAAGACAAAAAGTAAAAGAAAGATTAAGAAAGGGCGGTGGGGATTAGGGACTAGATATCCCTTAGTAACATTGAGCGAACAGAACTAAAAACAGCGAAGGCAACAACGAAAATAATGCCAGAAAAAGCGAAAAGAGCCGGAGAAAAATAGTATTTTCACCCTGAAAAATTCAGGTAATGATCCTAATATAGTATTTGAGTTTATTACGTGTGTTTAAATATATTTTGACGGTAGAAATTGAGATATTAGACATCGTTTTAATAAGTTCAATTAATAGTTTAAAGGGTCGAATGGACCCCGATAATGAAATTGATTATATATTCGTGCTCAGTGAGTTATGGGCAACTTATAAATATAATTTATTTGGGGTTTGGTTATGTGGCCTTAAACCCTGTATATAGGCCTGGCCTGCGTATTGCGTAAGCGAATAGGGTATCAGGTTCCTAACCAGATTGCCCTAAGATGTGAGGAATGAAGCCTTTAGCCTAATTTGATATATTTTTCTACTTATTGAATAGAGTGGGATCGTTTGGCAATGAAACCAAAGGACAAGCGGTTATTGAGTGGATGTACTAACTTTATAACAAGGTAAGTGTTTATATCCATTTCTTTGGAGGCATCTGGCCTCGTGGATTTTCTATCACGTGTTTCCTTACGTGTGTAGCTGCCGATAGGCGTACTCATTACGCCTTAGCTTTGAATTTACATTGTATATTATATGTTATGCCCTGTTGTTGGTATTGCATTGAACATATGAGCATTGCACTCTGGTTTTGAGCATTGCATATACTTCCCGGTTGGCGATGAGAGTCCTGCACCGGCGAAGGGTCATTATTTCATATACTTCCCGGTTGGCGATGAGAGTCCCGCACCGGTGAAGGGTCATCATTACATATACTTCCCGGTAATCGATGAGAGTCCCGAGCCGGTGAAGGGTCATTATTGCATATATCTCCTGGTAGACGATGAGAGTCCCGCGCCGGAGATAGGTATCAGGCATATGTGACTGCATTGCGTCATACCGCATTCATCCCATCTCATTGCCCCGCATACTGACTATTGTGTGTATTGTGTTGTGTTTTGTGTATGCGGTATGTATACTATGTTGTAGACATATCTCATTTTGCCTATATATTTCTGACTCGTATTCTGGGTTGCGGGGATCAGGTTGTACGCCACAATGGTATAAATATATGGATCGGGTTGCACGCCGCGACATGATGAATATATGGATCGGATTGCACGCCGCAACACGATGAATATATGGATCGAGTTGCACGCTGCAACATGATGTATTTATGATTGTTGATGTGTTCGGGATACCTATATGTTTTGGTTATCTTACGTTCCTGGTTGTCGATGAGTTTGTCATTCCATACGTGTTTCCGGTTATTATCTGTCTTTGCCTTTTTATAATTTAAATAAGTGGAATTTGGTTTATCTGTTTCATCTCCCTGACTAGCTATCCTATTCTTTGAGGTGGGTAGTCTGCCCCACTTATTGAGTCCTTTTGACTCACCCTTGTTTGTTGTTTGTTTTTGTCTATCTATTTCGTTTCGACAGGTTCGCTCCAGGATTGAGTTCGTGGCGTTGTTCAGGAGCGAAGACGACTTCAGCTGTCAGGGTGAGCCAGCTTTATTCCGGATGGCCACCAGTTTATGGTTTATTATTTCAATTGCATTTTGCTCCCTTCAAGAGGTATCTGTTTTCTTTTGTACTCTTAGATGTCTGATCTGGATAGCTCTAAACTTAGTATGATGGGTAATCAGCTGTAATTTCTTTTGTACAGCTTAGAGGTATCAGCATGTCAGTGTTTTTTAAGTCTTGTCCTTATTTATGAATTATTATATTTATTTTCCTAACTTAATTGGTAAGGGTTCGCCCGACGGGTCTATGGGAGGATGTCGGGTGCCCGCACGGCCTAACCGGATTTCGGGTCGTGTCAATAACCAAAAGCCTATGTCGGGTTACAAGATTCTTGCTCCGGAGAACATTACAATCTACACAGACTCCTCTATCTCTCTTCCTAAGAAGTAGAAATTCGATTTTAGTCTTCACCACCGAACTCCAAAAGGTGACTAAGTGCTTCTCCTTCTTTTGAAAACTCGATTTTTCTATCACCAGCTCAAAAGCTTTCGCAAAATCCAATAGAGCAACTCCTCCATCATTTCTATCCCAAAAACCGTATCCGCCATGAACATCATCATAGCCCCCCGTAGATAACCCGATGTGGCCATTAAAATCTCCTCCTATGACAAGCTTTTCAGTGATAGGGATGCTCGGAACTACCTCGTGGAAATCCTTCCAAAATTGCTTCTTGACCTCATCGTCAAAGCCAGCTTCAGCTGCGTAGGCACTAATTATATTATACATAAGCCCTCCAATAACTAGCTTAATAAACATCATCCTACCATTCACCCTCTTGACATCTACAACATGGTCACGAAGGTCCTCATCAACAAGGATGCCTACACCATTCCTTTTCCTCAAGACCCAGGAGTACCATAATTTATACTCGTCCACATTCGCACCTTAGTACCCACCCACTTGGTCTCCTAAATACAAGCAATGCCTACCCTTGTAATCTTGAGAATCTTCATTAACTCTATGGATTTCCCCGACAATAACCCGATATTCTATGACCCAATTCTAATTCTAGCATCTCCCTTGGAACCTTTACCCCTCGCCCCGAACCTCACCCATAACCGAGGACATGCCCTTAGTCTACCATCATTCGTTAAAGCCACTATTTAGCCACTAAGTCAAAGAGATAGATAGGAAAGAAACAACTTATGCAAAGAAATAAGACTAAAAGCTTTTTCAAACAACTAACAAAGTAATAGGCAAATATCAGAAGTCTAATAGCTGAAGGTAAACAAACTAAGCAACAAAGATCTATAATAGGTAAATAAAAGCAAGAAACAACCCAAGAAAGCTCTATTCCTAGATGTGAACTCACAGTAAACAAATATACCATACTAGCCACGACTGGCTAGGACTTTAAGTTTCACAAATTCAAAAGGCCACAAGTAAAGCAACTGGAAAACAAGTAAAGAAACAACTAATGATGACAAAATATTGACAAGAAAAAGTTTTAAAGTTATCCAACAAGATAAAAAGAAAGATGAAAAGTGCCAAGAATTGAAAGACTTACATGGGCTAGCTTTAAATAGATGGCCGTGTAGATACTGATCTGGCCGGTGGAATCGACCTCGATGGTGTACCGGAGTTGTGGTGGCTGGTTGGTACAACGGGGTCATCGGTTGTGGTGTGCTGGTGGTGCGGTGACGATGAGGCAGGAGTAAGTTGGAGAGGGGAAAGAGAAGTTGGGGTAGGGAAAGAACAGAAGATAGAGAAAGAACAAAGGAGAGAGAGAGATAGAGAAACTTACGTGGTGCCGGCGAGGCTAGGTCGGTGAGGAGAAAGATATATTACAGAGTGGAGGAGAAAGCGTTAAGAGGAGAGAAAGTCAAAGAAATTGTACAGCGCCAAACAAAAGATTCCATATGCATATATAATGTTGGAACAATAAAAGATTAAGAAAAATGAATAATTTTAATTAGAAATATTTATTTATATCAGTATTCATATCAGTACTCAGTAACCTTGGTAATGACAACCAAATTCAATAGTTTATATACACAATTGAGAGTAAAAAAGAATTATAACTTTTTAACATATGCTGTTCGCATCAAATACAAAATATATTTTTTTAAAATAGAGAAATATTTATAAAAAAAATAATTTATTCTGAATTATACATTAAATGACTTTTATATTATGATATATTTAGAAAGTGCACATTAACGGCAATCAAAACTTTGATGTTTATATACACATTAGCGGATAGAAAAGATTTTATATACACACACACACACACACACACACACGTGTGTGTACATATATGTGTGTGCGTGTGTGAGAAGGGGGGGGGGGAGGGGGAAAAGAAGTAAAATATGTTACCTAAAATTATTGGGATACGTGTCTAGCTGGCGAAGACTAAACTTACTCTACAAGCTATGGGCATTGAGGATATAGCAGACACAGCCCAGAGCTTAAGGGCACATACACAGCCGCCTTAAGAGTATTAGACTCCTAATTAGGTTTTACTTTGTATAACTTCCTCTTGTAACAGGTCCAATGCCTATAAAGTTATTATTTTATCATATTTGTGAATGAGGTAAACCTAAGCATATAAAAATCCCTCTCCTTTAGTATAAACGATCATCAAGATTCAACTATGAATCCTCTCTATTACAAGGAGAACAACTCCTATTTTTCCTCCTCATTCCATTATTTTTTGCAATTTACTTTATTGCTTGTGGTTCCCCTATAAATTTATCTGTTTAGCCTATCCGGCATATTTTAAGTATAAACAGTGTGACGTCTACCGTGTGGCCCAGAAAATTATTTGTTTATACAAAGAAAACACACGAACCATATCACAAGACAACGACGGAATCCCACTAAACACTACTCAGACAGTATAGGATGTGGCAAAGGATCACATCAATCCCACCAATTGTGAAGCCGATCCACCCAAGGATCTCACAGACATAGAAGAAGAAGGTTACAATAGCGAGTCACAACGAGGCAGCCCTACTGAGGCCAAAGACAAATTTGAGAGGGCTTTCAACAAGATCCTTGAGGCTCAGGAAAAACAATCAGCTCGGAGCTCAACGATGATAGCAGAAGTGTTAGCCAAACATCTGGAGGAAGTCTTTGCCAACCCTCAAGGAACACCCCAGCCATATTTCCCAATGGATTGACTTAGATATGGCCCCAAGAAGCTCTGGGACAGCCAACGATCAGCAACAAAGGAAACTACCACTACACAGGAGTTACGCAAGGAACTGAGAGAAGTCCACGAATGAATGAGTTACATATCGGGCGCTTCACCCTTAGTGACCAAAGTGGACAAGCGGAAGTTCTCAAAGCAACCTACAAGGCAAGCACCGTGACTCTTGTAATCCTAAAGACCTTCCGTGTATTGAGACAATTGAAGTACGATGGTACCACAGATCCTGAGGATTATATAGCTTCTTACATCATGGAAGTCAAGACCAACGATATGATCGAGAAAGGAATTTAGTTAGCACTGGTAAAAAGGTTCGGATCTACTTTGTCTGAAGGGGCTCTGATGTGGTACACCCAGCAACGAGTAGGGTCGGTAGAATCTTTCGCCCAGATGCAGGACCAGTTCAAAAAGGTGCAACTTGGAACCAGAAAGCGCGAGATAATGATGGAGTATATTTTTTAGATCCGATAGTGAGAAGAAGAGTTATTGAAGGACTTTCTAGAGAGGTTCCAGAAAGAACCAATAAAATTCCTACCAGTGTTGGACATCATAGCAACTATGATTTCTGCCAAAAGTTTGAACCCCCGAGGTTCAGTAACCACGAGAGAAATATATACGAGTTTTAGGAACACCTTTTGAAAATATAGGATGCATTGCACCAGCCTACAATTATAAGCTTAGAATAAAGCCAGAAGAGATTGAGGTGACTGAGGAGAGAGGTAACATAAGACATGGACAAAGCCCTTCGGTAGAAGTGAGAGCAGAAACCGTAGGACAAATGGCAGAATTGAGGTCTGCTCGGGTCCCTCGAGATTCTTAGACAGACGTAGCAACACAACAGAAGTCAATTCTTATGAAGGTGGAGTTAGCCTCAGGGTTTCATAACAGCTCCAAGTCAACTAAGAAGGGATCTACTAGCAGACACCTCACAACAGATAAATCGACTCAAACTATCTCAAGTGGACTTCGGTATCCACTGCTTCTTATATTACATGTTACTATTGTGGTAATTCTGGACATAAAGCATTTGCATGCAATTATTCTAGAGATTATATAAGATCGAAATATGTTTGGAGACCCAAATAAAAACATGCACCATCCCCAACACATATTACTAACAATGAAGGACCCAAAGAGAATTGGGTACCAAAAACAAACTAATCTATTTTGCAGGAACTCCTTGAGTTCAGCCATAAAGAGAATAAATGGTAAGTGCATAGAGGCTGATCAAGGTCATTCAAGTTCTTCTCACTGTACTGAAAATGGACATCCCAATTGGTTTAAGTATAGTCGACTAACACAGTTTGAGTCGACTCCCTGCTCTTTATTAGTAATCTGATTGGTATGAATAAAATGGTCAATATCCATATTTTAGATGTTTTATATACGAATTATGTCCTGTATCTTTAACATGAAACATGTCATATTAGTTAAGCAAGCATGCCAACATATTTTGATATCATACATACTTGATTCATAACTTTGTGCATAAGATAATTGCTTAATTGAATATCTTGTGATACACACTTTCTTGGTTAGAATATTAATGTCTTATTCAAGGGCAAGGAAGTTGTTTATCTATAAGAACATTATGTACATTATATATTTGGCTACACTAAAAACTCAGATGGTTGAAAAGGAAAATGAATGTGTTTCTACTATTGAAGAAAATATATATATATATATATATATATATATATATATATATATTGTTCTTTAACCTAATATTTCCTTGAACAAAAGGGTAAATGAAGTTAAGGAAAAATGTTGGATAGCAACCAATAAAGTGGCATCGATCTATTCGTACAAGATGAACTAGAAAATTCATGTACGAGCATTATCAATGAAGAAAGAGATGAAGAAAATTGAAAGAGACCTTATATGAGAATTCATTAGCGAGCCGATTGAACTACAATCATGAATATTCAGACTCGAGCTTGATAAAATGGTAAGGTTGTGATAAACAAGGGTATACTTCTAGCCCAAGGTTTACCACAACGACAAGGTTTTTTTTTTTTTTTTTAATTTTATGAAATCACTCTTCTTGATATTTGCAAAGGTTATTGCATTCTTGATATTACTGATAAAAATTGATTGAAGAATTCACTAAGCTTCTTTGAGATGATCAATTTCGAGATGAGCATGAGAAGAATGGACCTTCTCCTTCAAGTTTCATATAAGAAAGTAAGAATCTTCTTCAAGAAAGGCAAATAATCATAGGGACTACTTAAGAGTGTAAGTACGGAAAATTCATGAATACTCATGTAAGGTTCACTTTTTTATTGCAAAGGAGAAGATAGGTAAGTCCTTCAATTAAATGAAGTACCAAGGTATGATGACTCTTTATAATTGATTTTCTAATAATGTGCTTATCTTACGGAGTCACTATAAATTGCAACGAAATGATTATTTTGATATGTTGTTGGCATCCAAAATTTTGGCTTATTATTGTATGCAAGAACTAATTGTTTGATTTAGTAGGATACTTTCACGTAAAAGCCTTGCACGTGGTAAAGTAATATGTAAAAAAATCTCTATAATGGAGCAAGTCCTTTTGTAGCTCATTTGTGCTATGGAAAAGGAAGAGCAAAATTACTTAGCCTATATAGCTAAGGGTGGATTAGTTCTCCATTAAAAATTTAGTTGCATATGAATTTCTTCAATGAAATATCAATCAGAGCTCAACAACTCAGTCCATTGCCATTGGATAATATGTTAGTTCTCCCTAAGGTAAGTAAATCTCACAATGCGAAGGTTTCCTCACATTGAGGAAAATTTTTGGTACGGTAATGTTGGATAAGGCCGTATCCTTTCATGATGAAAAACCTATATTTATTATTCTCTTGACTTTTATATGCTTACCTCATACGTGCTTTCAAGTATATGGCTGTTCTAGTCTTTCGAAAATACTATCAGTTGACTCTAAAGGCTAGTTTATGTTTTATGCGTTTATGTACGTACAATGCTTTGATTAATCGGACATGTCTTGGAGTTATTCATCCTACTCAAACTTTAGTTAGAAGAATATGTTCTCAATAATTGGTTATATGATTCATAAATATTTATAAAGTGTTATCCTTAGTTGACTCATATGTCGAAGATAAATTACGTGCCCATGAAGTATGATCCCTAGCTGCTTATGGATTATGATCCTTAGTAACATATATGGATATTTTCAGTTTGTGGATCAGTTATATGTTTGGGATTTGAATATAAATTAACACTTCTAGTTATGAGTCCATGAAGATCTATCATAGGTGTTTACAGTTGACTGTATGATATCTGCTCATAACCAGTTTTGTAGTTGGCTACACTTTATATTCCACCCTTTTGATAATGACAAAAGGGAAGGATATTTCTTGTATAAGACATTTGCTTTGGTAGCACTTTAAGACGGGATATAAGGAGAGAGAATGAAGTGAGGGGGAGCCTCTACCTACTATCGTGCGTAGCTACAACAACTGAAGAGCACACACTCAGGGGGAGCTCACTAATTCAGGGAAGTCCGTATCCTTCTTATAATCGTTGATTTATTTATTTTATTAAATTAGAAAGTCTTGATAATCTAGTTAAATTTAAATTGAATATATGCATTGCATTTTTAAATATTAAATGGGTATATCGTATTTTTGAATTAAATGTTGTTTTCTTTTTCGCATTGGTTTTGGTACTTAAGAATATTTGCTAAAGACTGTCCACCTTTTTGATAATTTCAAAGCGGGAGAAAATAGTGTGTACAAAACCATGGATAAGATGCATAGGGTGAGGGGGAGCACTCACTTAATGTGCTTTAGGGATGTAACTTATTTATCTCCATTGATTATAATTATATATTTTGTACACGGTGGTTTGTCATCAAAAAGGGGGAGATTTTTAGCCTCAAGGTTTCACCTATTGATTTTCAGGATAACAAACCAAGTTATTTGGTCAATGAACATTTACTTGTGGTTAATCTATTTTTATGTAGGATTGCTCATGAAGAAGAATATGGTAAAGAGAATATTATGGGAGAAAATATTTTTCCCAAGATTTGATCTCCATGCTTAATGGAAGAATTAATAATTGAATTTTGGATTTCAAATATTAAATGTCTTGAAAGACATTTCCACAAAGAAGATCTTCTACTCTATGAAAGGAATAAATATTGGAAGAACACAATCCTTGTTCGTTTGTTGATGAACGAGTGAAAACCAACTTTGTAGAACGTTGGTGGTGAACGAGAAGACCACAAACCTTGTAACCAAGATCAAAGAGCTAAAGAGATAACTCATTTGCAACTCAATGAGACTGGATTAGGATACCACATTGCTTCAGAACCAGTATAAAATATCGTTGTGTCAATTTTATATTCTGTATTTTAGTTACTGCACAATTTATTTCATATCTTTATTCTGCTACAGTATTAGTGGACTGTCTTGGTAAAGCAGTCGACTGAGAAATTTTTAGAAAGAAGATGCAATTCACCCCCCACTCTTGTACTTTCAGGTGGGTCTAAACCCAAGCAGTATAAAGATTTTGGGTTACAGGTAAATGCAATTAATTTTGTTAAAGACCACCTCAGAAGGTTAGGCCCGCGACTAGACTGGCCCACTGACATGAGAAATGCCTCAGGAAAAAAGTTTGTTGTTTACTATGAGTTTCATTGAGGGAACGAGCATGACACTCCCAACTATAGAGCCCTCATGCTTGAAGTCATGCACCAACTTAATGAGGGACACCTTAAGGAGCTACTAGCCGATCGAGGAAGGCAGCCTAATGCATCTGGCAGTAACGACAGGCAACCCGTCAATAAAATATTCGGCAAACCTGGTTAACAATTGAGACAACTAAAATAATGATAAGCTACGAGGCCAGCAATGAATGAAGGAAGAGGTCGCGTATCAACACTATCACATTCGACAGAGGCGATGAAAAAGACTTCCTTCTTCCACATCATGATGCTCTAATCATTACCCTATGAGTAGGTGACACATTGATAAAGCGAGTACTTGTGGCTCCCTGGGAGTGCCATCAGCATAATTCGTTGTGAGGTTGTTTGCAACATGGAGATACTAGACCAAATAATACCGAGCCCATACACGCTAACCAACTTCAACAATTCAAGGGAAATATCAATTAGGGAGATAGTCCTGTCGGTCCTCGTACAGAGGGTATTAAAATTGATGTCCTTTCAAGTCATGATGTGCGACCCCTCATACAACATCATAATGGGAAGACCTTGGATACATGAAGTAAGAGCGATACCCTCAACAGTTCATCAAGTACCCAACTCTTTGGGGGTAAAGAGATTCGGGGTGAGCAAAAGTTATCCAAAATTTGATATATGACTAGTGTCTCATGCACAACAAGGGTAGATATAAATATTCATTAGAAGTTTCTAGAAAAGCTGCAAGGACCTTTCTTGATGGGAGACATCGTGATCGAGCCATAAGAGCCGGAGGGGTAGGATCCATAAGAATCACCTTTTGCCATTTGCGATCCGGATGAAGAGGAAATTTCAAAAACTATGGTGGATTATTTGGACTCGTTGATCTTTGAATAGAAAACACTTGAAAAGAAGTTCTACGTCGACTCTAAATTATCGATCGAAGCTCGACCGGAGTTTGTTAGCCTCCTATGCTCCCGAGCAACGACTTTTGCCTGGATCCATACTAACACACTGAGTATATCCAGCCAGGTGATTACACATAAGCTGAACGTAAATCCGACCTTCAAAGCTGTTAAACAAAAAAAACGAACGATAAGTCGCGAGAAGGGGCAAGCAATTCATGAAAAGGTAGAAAAGTTGCTGAACAACAGATCCATTCTAGAGGTTAACAACATGGACGTAGAAAAGTTGCTGATCAACAGATCCATTCGAGAGGTTTACAACTTGGACTGACTCTCGAATGTCATAGTAGTCCTCAAAGAAGAGTGTGCATAGACTTCACTGGCCTTAAAATAGAGTGCCCGAAGGACTCGTTCACACTACCTCACATTGACTAGCTCATCAAATCAATGGACAGGCATGAGAAAATTAGTTTGTTGGATTCATACTCAGGTTATATGCAGATCCTCATGAACTAGGATGATCAAGAGCAGACTTCTTCCATAACGCATCGTGGGACTTATTGTTATGGAATCATGTCGTTTGCATTAAAGAATGTTGGAGCCACTTACCAATGGCTGGTAAATCTGATATTCAAGGACAAAATCAGGAAGACATGGTGGAAAAGTCAAAGTTCGCGAATGATCAAGCACTTGGAAATAGAGTTTGTTATATTAAATAAGTTTGGCATGAAGCTTAACCTGGAGAAGTGATCTTTCAAAGTATCTTCACGCATTTACCTTGGGTTCATCATCTCGAACCGAGGGATTGAAGCCAACTTTTTAAAGATAAATGCTATTGGACGAAACCAAGAAATAACCTCTCACGTGCAAAATTATAGAAGATCCCTTTTAAGATCAAACAATTCCATCGAATTGAGTATAACCAATAATGTGGAACTATTAACATGGTTAAAACAAACTGTTTGAAGTCTAGACACAGCATGGTACTCTTTCTACCACTATGTTAATATAGAAGTGGGAAGCCATACCATAGGTGCTAAAGAGTGAGGGATTGGTTAAAAGGCTCAACGACCCTAGAGCTGTATTAAGCAGGTTCATCTCTCGGTCCTCAGAGGGATGTCATCAGTTTTCAGTGTATTGATGAAAACCAAAAGGTTTCAAGTGGAAAGATCATTGTCGACAAGTGCTCCGGGATCTAAAGAAGAACCTTTAAAATCCCCCATTATTGGTCAAGCCACGTGAAGGGGAATAAATTTTGTTTTACCTAGTAGACTCAGAAGTAGCCGTAAGCACCATCCTCATACGTGAAGAAAAAGGAGCGCAATCTCCCATATACTACATCAGTAAGTCCTGGCTCGCGGAGACTTATTACCAACATCTGAAGAAGCTCGCATTGGCCCTGGTTTTTGCCGCCTACAAGTTGTGGTCGTATTTCCAAAGTCTTACAATTATCGTCGTCTCAGCCTTCCGACTAAGAAACATCTTGCACAAACCCAAACTCTCAAGATGCCTGGCAAAATGGGCTGCGGAGCTAAGAGAGTATGACATTGTCTGCCAGCCTCGAACAGCCATAAAATCACAAGTCCTAGCAGATTTCATCGTTGACTTCAGTACCGATATGCTATCTAAATTCGAAGATACATTGAAATCTATGGGAGGAGTAACGCCTGGAGAATGGAAAATTAATACGGACGGATCATCAAATGTCAAAGGAGCTGAGGTCCGCTTAATGTTGAAGACCCCGACTGAAAGGGTATTTTGAAAGGCTGTTAGCTGCCCATTGATCACGATTAATGAAGCAGAATATGAAGCTATCATTCATGGTTTTGAGTTAGCTTACCTGTTGAGGGCTAGGGAGGTTCGTCTCAAGAGCGTTTCGAATATGGTGGTCAATCAAGTAAAAGGAGTATTCGCAACCAAAGATGCTTACATGCAGGAGTATCTTGGTAGAGTAGAGGCCCTCCTAAAGAACTTCCATAAGTGGAATGCTGCTCGGATTGTTGAGAGCAAATTACAGAAGCTGATGCACAGGCTAGTGTAGCAGCAGTTGCAAATATGAGTCCCGAGAGCCCGGACGTAGCAATAGAGTTCACTCATTCAGACCTAAAGCATATAAAAGTTAACACAACCAGTCACTTTTAGGATTGGTGCCACACGTTGATTGAATATTTGGGTAAAAGAATACCCCCTACGATAGAAGACGAGTAAGCAGTTCAAAGTGTAGGCTGCTCGATGTTGTCTGATCCAATGAGAGTTATATCGAATGATGTTCAGTTGCCTGGTGGCTAAATGCTTAATTCCAATAGAAGCTGAATATGTACTTAGTTAAAATCACGAGGGACATTATGAAAACCATTCTGGAGGAAGAGCTTTGGACGAAAAGTGATCAGGGCAAGTTATTATTGGCCTCGAACGGAGAGCGACATTGGCCTCGAATGGAGAGCGACGCGAACAAGCTCGCTAAAACATGTTCTTATTATCAACTCTTCTCCCATGCACTTCATCAGCCAGCAGAGCCATAGAATTCAGTTTTAGCACAATGGCCTTTTATGAAATGGGAGATGGACATCATCGGGCCGTTGCCTAAAGCACCCAGAGGTGTCAAATTTATGCTCTTGATGACTGTTACTTCACCAAATGGGTTGAAGTTGCACCTTATGCCAAGATTCGAGAACAAGAGGTAATACACTTCATCTGGAAGAAGAATGTCATATGCCGGTTCGGTGTTCCCGTCGAGATTTCCTGGGAATACGGACCTCACTTTATGGGGACTAATATCACGATGTTCTTGAAGGACTGGAAAATAAAAAGGATAACCTCAACACTAACCCCCTGGCGATTAATGCCCAGGCAGAATCTTCAAACAAGATAATCATGGACAATCTGAAGAAATGGCTCGAAGAAGTCAAAGGAAAGTGGGCGAAAGAGGTGCCAGTAATCCTATAGGCGTATTGAACTGCATCAAAAGCAAGCACGGAGTAAACCTTTTTCTCACTAGCACACGTAGCGGAGGCCAGGAGTCTAGTTTATATAGGTCATTTGTCGAAGAAGGGCCAAAAAATGAGGCCTTGGCAGTCGGACTCGACTTATTGGACGAGCATCGAGAACTAGTAGCAATTGGTTTAGTAGCTCAAAAACATTGAGTGGAGCGGGACGACAACATGAAGACAGACTTATGTTCATTCAATGTGGAAGAATTAGTCCTAAAAAAAGTGTCTTAGAGCACTAAAGAAGCCTATCTCGGGTATGGTACTGCATAGGTCCACTCTATAAGAACTAGGCAAGTTAGCCATGAACTGGGAATGGCCAACCAAAGGAGCCATAGGAAAAAGAGCCTATACCCTCAAGGATGTTTAGGCCTAAATTTTGTCATTCAGGTAAAACAATTAAATTTATTAGAGGGTCACAAGAAATACAGTAAATATGCAGGAAAAGTAAGTAAAATTGAGAGAAAAGTAATAAACATGAAAGTAATAATCTTATTCCTTGAGAATAGCTGGATTCTGTGTGAATTGCTTCATGTACAATACAATGTAAGGAGAGGTATTTATAGTAGAAATTTATCCAGTCCTAATTATGGTAAAATACAATGACTAATAAATTCCGTAGGCCGGTATATTCAAGGGGACGATATATACAAAACCCTAACTACGAGACTATAACCCCTAAGGCGGCGGGATATATGCCTTTCATCCTACGCCAGTACCAGCTGAGCAGCCCTGGCATGAAGAGTAGGCGTGTATCCTCTACGCCCATTGACTTTTAAGTTAAGCCTAGTCTCGCCAGCTGGACTCGTATCACCATAATCATAGATGGCATATTTTTGCCCGCACAAAGGAAATTCCTTCCACTTGCTGAGTGCTGCCGTAAGTAGTCAGGAAGTGAAAGTAGCGTTATATAAGACGTAGAGATCCACCTGCACTCGATACCCGTCCCCTGTCGCTTCGCATGCGTTGCATTTAATGCAAGTACTCAAGTACAATGACATGTATTCCTGACAAGGGTTTTTATTTGTGTCTTTCCAACGCTGCAACCGCTCTGTCATATCCCATAATTATTGGGTTGTATCACGTAAGCAATAATGATCACTATCTCACGTCTTCGAGATGATCAGCTTTCCATCTAAGACTGCCTCTTGGTGTGTATATGTACGCTGTAATTATAGAGCCTTTCATTCATCTTTAAACTCTTTTAAAAAAACTTCCTTTCAAAAGAAACTTCTTCAAAGCCTTCTCAAAGTACTCCTTCCCCCAGTATGGCTCAAGAAGCAAACGTCCTCCCCAAAAAATTCAAATTCCTTGATTATCTACCTCCAGTCTTGAATTTCGAAGGCTATGGTAGAATGCAGGGCCAAACAGCCAAACAAGAAGGTGAGAAAAATAATCTCTCTATTGTGTCTTATCCATCCGCCATTGTTGCGGGTGATATAACCTGTATCAGGCTTGATTTGCGAATGGCCTGATACATAGACATTATCATTCCCACTACTGAATGAAAGAATCTCCTCCCATCGCGTCGGTTACTCGATGGTTCATACATATCCTTTCACTCTGCATCTTAACGAACGTTTCATTCGATTGTTGAAGAAATATGTTGCCAATATGAAATCTGCTTAGGTCAGGTCGGGCCCTCCATCTGGTGTTTGGTAGCTATATTGGATCACTTAGCCAGCCATGCCAAGGTAAAGTTTTCCTTTTGGAACCTCCATGCTTTCTACTCTCCCTACTTATAGAAAGCCGGCATGCTGATCCTCATCAAGCAAAGAAGAAAAGGCATAGTTTCTAATAGTAAAGATTCTAGAGAGCGTGGCTGGGTCTACCAATACGTGGCGGTGCAATCCTCGTACATAGTGTTGTCCACTCTTTTTTCAGAGATTTTCAGCAGGAAGCGTAAGTTGATCTATTCCCATCCTTTTTGTTTTTTACGTCCGTTATTTTCCTTAACTGACTTTCCGGTCTTCATAGTGAATTTTGGGACCGCCTTTCGCCAACCCATGATGACCTAACCATGTGGGTCACTGCGATCTTTGCGAGAAACCCTGCTAGCATAATGACTTTCACGGCCTTGGTTGGACTGAATGGTTGGCGGGCAAATGATCACAGTAATTCATTTCTGAATACTTCCTTGATTTAACACCTCAACGATTATGACCAACATCTATCTTTGCTTTAGGGGTCTCCCGTCGCCCGATGCCTTAAAGGAAATCCAAATTCCTGCTCCGTATATTGCCCCTCTTTCCAATGTACAGGTATCCGACAGTAGGGTTGTTGATAGGGCCAGCAGCTCTCATTCTTCAAAGAGGAAAAGATCTACTAGGTTTGACAACATAGTAGTTGTCAATGAGCCTTTGGTGATTTCCGATGGCGAGGGAGAAGTTCCCTGAATGCCCGAGCTTGAAGCTGATGCGATTCCTTTTTCTTTTGTTACTACTTTCGAGTCAGGTCTCTCTATGTGAAAGCGTAGACACCTGATTGATGAGACTCTAGAGACTGAAGAAGAGGTTGGCGAGAGAGATGAAATTGTGTTGCAATTTTCCCCTCGAACCATTGTCATCAGGTTAGTTCATCTCTTCCTGCCTTTAACTGGTGCAAACTCTCAGTATGTCACACAAATGATTTTCTCTTATGTGTTTGCAGATCCTGCTTCATTGCCTTCCGTTCCTGTGCCAACTAACTCTCCTCAGCATCTCCCTAACAAAAAAGTTGTCGTAGGTACTGCTCCCTTTGTCAAGCCCTTGAGCTAACCTCGTGAGCATGTTATCCCTATTGCTTGGGGAGAGTACCTATTTGAGATCCTGGGAATTATGACTGACCATACAGTTGAGCTGATTGGCCCCTATGAGAAGACACACCTAACTAACTACAGTCACTAGAAGCTGCTTAAGGTTGCCGCAGGATGGACTCTCCGGGTAAATTTTCCTGATTTATGTGCAATTTTATGAATTGAACTTTCACCTTCCTCCTCTTGATCATCTCTTTTGACGTCCGTTCAGTGGTTGATGGTTTATCACGAAATTCTTCACCGAGGGAGCTCGGATGAAACCCTAAAGGAAGAAAATGATGCTTTGCGAGGATAGGTCACCAGCTTGCAGCCCTTTGTAGAAAAGGTGGAACAGCTGAAACGAGAGCTCCAAACCACGCGCAAGAGTTACTATTTGGAGCAAATGAAGAACAAGAATATGAATGTTGTAGTGAGCAATGAGGATCGTAAATGCAAACAAGCTGTAGAGACTCTTCAGTCCTCCCTAAAGGAAGTCAAACTAGTTGAGCAAGTACATTATGCCAATGTGAATTGCTTCAAAATAATTTAGGAAGGCTTGCGATAAAGGTTGTCTTCAGTGGAAGAGCGAGTTAAGATTGCTGGGAAAGATGTTTTTGATGCTAAGGGCCTTTCTGTGTTTCTCCATGATGAAAATGATAAGTTGCAGCCAAAGTGGCATCCTTGGGGAGAACTTGTGATAAGTTCCGCAATGATTCCCGCCGAATGGAGGAGAAGGTAAATGCACTAAACGCTCGACATGTGGCTGAGGTAGACCGTGCGAATCTTGCGACTGTACTTGCTACCTTGCACCGAATTCGTTACAATCATAGCTTGGACCTAGTTGCTGATATTGCTTCGTTGATGGAGCTCGTGGCCCAAGCAGATGCTCAATAAGGCTCCAACTTTGAAGAAAGCTCTGAAGAAGGCAGTGGTGAAGGAGACGACAATATGCCGGCTGAGGAACCTGCAGTTGGAGAAATAGGGCCGTCGAGGAGTGTTACCACCGAAGGAAGTCCCCCGATATAGAATTAGAATCCCCCCCAAATGCAATTTTTGTGATCATGTTTTGAACAACTGCCCGTGTTTCGGGCATAGCTGCTATATTTTGGCCCCTTTTGAGGCTTTTCGACTTGAATCATCTGCTACTTTTTTTGTGGCAATGTTAATTTCTGCCGTAAACAGTTTTTAAGACAATTATCTTACCAAGTCATACTTGCGTGAGTGTGAGCACCAAGAGATTTAGGCGGCTTTTGTTAAGTAACAGACGGCTTGTTTATTCTAATATCTAGAATGTTTATTGAGCTTGCTCGGGCATGTGCATCTCTTGTATGTGAACCAGTGGCTGACGACTTAGATTGCGTATGTGATGGACAACTTTTATTAGGGCAAGGCCCGCGCTCGCAAGGGGACGTCTTTAGACCGTCATATGTAATGGGGCATTTTTGCATTCAAGTTAGAACGTCTATTCTTGTTTACATGAGTATTGTAAGACTTTCAGGCACTATGCGGGCGGGCGTCCCTATGTAGGTGTGATTTGTTGAATTGATGAAATCAACTTACAAATAATGGCTGGTAGCTCAACTAGAAGTGATCTAGCTTTAACCGAGTAGTTTACCCTACTTTTGTCACAAAAAGTAAGTGTATTACTTCAACTTTAGTTGTACCTGGGATATGAATATTTGGATCGTAGATAGATCTGATAGTAAAATTGACTAAATAGAATAGTAGTTTTATGAATAAGGGGGGTATTGGTACCGAACTGTTGTGGGTGAAAACCCGTAACATAATTGGTAAGCATGTAAAATGTTGTAATTAATAAAGAAGCTAGAGACTTAATTAAAGTAAATACTAAAAAGAATTGTACTTCCAAGTGCCCTATTCCTTCTCCCCTCAAAACTTTAATCAACCAGGCAGCCTGAGCCACCGTCCTGGTTAATTGAAGTTTTAGGGTCTTCATCAGCCTGGATGAGGTCAACCTCTGTTTCTTTGTTAGGGACGGACACTCCTAGGATAGTTGTCGTATAACATTCCCTTGCCACTTTCTGATCTCCAACGATCTCCTTTATCCCACTCCCCCATTCAGTGGGATATTTGAATTCTTTATGCAAGGTGGAAGGTACTGTTTTAACATGATAGATCCATGGTCAACCTACGATGGCATTATAAGGGACCCCTCCTTTAATTACCTGGAAGGATGCAATATGATTTGCTCTAGCTATGCGCATTGCAAGATCTATATCTCCAACAGACATTTCACAAGATTTGTTAATGTCGTCCAATGTATAGACACTTGGGGTTACATTGCCCTCAATTCCCATAGCCGTAGGGTATCCCACTTGATTAGGTTTACAGTGCTGCCAACATCAACCATGACACGTTTGACATCTGTATCCCCAATTCTAAGTGTTATGACCAGGGCGTCATGATAAAGAGTGTTGCAGCTGGTGCTATCATCTTCACTTACCAGGATCATATAATCTCGGGCGTGGCCTGCATTGGGCACTGCCTCATTCTGATTTGAATTATTGAACAACATTGGGCCACCAACTGTCACGTTGATGGACCTCTTAGGTTCTGGCAGATATGGACGACCCTCTGAGCTCCTGTTTTTGGTGTACATCTGCTTTCCCTTATCAGTCAGAAAATCCTTCAAGTATCCTTTATTAAGCAAACTCATTATTTCTAGGATTAGAGCCTTACAGCCGGGAGTCTCGTGCCCGTGATCTCTGTGGAAATCATAGTAGGGCTTTACATCTCTTTTATCGGGCTCTACTCTCATGTTTCTGGGCCAACGTACTTGGGCATTTTTTAGATGATCTTTTACAAATTCCACGGCGCTGACGCGTAGTCCTAACTCCTCAAATCGTTTTGGAACTCTGTCTATGCAGAGCAACCCCTTGAAAGGGAGCGTTGCTGCTTCTGTTGTCTTCCCGCGTTTCCACGGGTTTTGGGAAGTCAGTCCTGTAATATCTCCTGCTCCTCTTTGCTCTATCTCCGGCTCGAGGTTCCTCAGTGCATTCCCATTTCTGACCTTGACAGTCAATGTCCTCGGTGATCAGGCGAATACCACTGTTCGAAAGTCGAGGACTGCTCAGGTTCCAAGCGGAGCTTCTTAGTAACTCTCGGGAGGCTAGTGAACCTCTGGAGTTCAAACTACCGTTAAAAGCTACCACGGTGAAGTTGTCAAGAACTGCAGGGAGCTCCATGCGTTCCCTCAAAAATCTCTCCAAGTAGTCTTTCAATAGTTCATTATCACGTTGCCGAATCTCAAAGATATCTTCCAAATGCTTCTCTCGGTTATAGACTCCGAAGTGCGCCTTCTTGAACAAATTATGCATCTGGGTGAATGATTCGATTGAACCCATTGGTAGCTGAGTGTACCAAGCGAGGGCTCTCTTAGTTAAGGTCGAGTCGAACCTCTTCACCAGAGCGGATTGAGTTTCTTCTTCAGTGATCTTGTTGCTTTTGACGCTGTATGATAAGGTTCAATATGCTCGTCCGGATTGGTGGTTTCATCGTACTTAATGTTATCGTCAGGCGAAAGTACTTTGGTACGCGGACCATTGCAGCTCTTGCCTTACTTGTATGCTTATAAATCTTCTCCTCATCTGCGATGGTAACCTGAGGTGGAGCACCCAGCATGTTCCCGATCCGATCATGGATGGCCTTCATCTCCTTAAGGATGTCCTAAATGACAGGTATTTATTTGAGATATTGGTTATTGACTACTGTGGAGCTGCGGGGGCCGACATCCATGTTGAGTCTCCGATTAGGCACGGATTCTAGTGACTCATTCGCGGGCGTTGGTCCTCGCGGGGACTCTGGCCTCTGAGACAATCCAACAAATATCGCTCCTAACTTTTGGGCCATGGCTTCGACCATGCTGGCCGAATCCGCATCACTGGCTACAGGAATCGGATCCATGGCAGGGTCCTTTGACGGTCCGTTAGGATCACTGGGATCCTTTATAGAATCATCTACTGCATCAGATATGTTCTTGGGAACGTTGTCGTTATTGTCGTACATGACTGCGCCTTTTCCTTAGTAGAAACCTACAATTACCTAGGCCCCATGGTGGGCTCCAAACTCTTTAGGTCTAATTTGGCCGTTTAGGTAAAACAATTAACTTTGTTAGAGGGTCGCAAGAAATACAGTAAATATGCTGGAATAGTAAGTAAAACTGAGAGAAAAGTAATAAGTAAGAAAATAATAATCTCATTCCTTGAGAATAGCCAGATTCTGTGTGAATCGCTTCATGTACAATACAATGTAAGGAGGGGTATTTATAGTAGAACTTTACTCTGTCCTAATTATGTTGAAATACAAAGACTAATAAAGGTCGTGGGCCTGTATACTCAAAGCGGTAGTATATACAAAACCCTAACTAGGAGACTGTAAACCTTAAGGCATCGGGATGTATGCCTTGCTTCCTATGCCCGTACCGGCTGAGAAGCCGTGGAATGTTAAGTAACCGTATATCCTCTGCACCCAGTGACTTGTAAGCTAAGCCTAGTATCGCCAGCTGGGCTCGTATCCCCGTAATTATAGGTGGCGTATTTTTTCCCACACAAAAGACGAGGAAGGAATTTCCACTCCAAACAATTGGAATGTGACATGGCTCAACAAATATTATCCTTGATCTCATAGAAGGGAAGTATTTCTGTTTTTGAAGGGCCTTGATAAATCAAAGGAGTCACTGAAAAGGAGCCTATACCCTCAAGGATGTTTAGGCCTAAACTTGGTCGTTTAGGTAAACCAATTAAGTTTATTAGAGGGTCACAAGCAATACAATAAATACGCAAGAAAAGTAAGTAAAACTGAGAGAAAAGTTATAAACAAGAAAGTAATAACCTTATTCCTTGTGAATAGCTGGATTTTGTGTGAATCGCTTCATGTACAATACAATATAAGGAGGGGTATTTATAGTAGAGATTTACCCAGTCCTAATTATGGTAAATACAAAGTCTGCTAAGGGTCGTGGTCCTATATACTCAAGGCGGACGTATATACAAAATCTAACTAGGAGACTGTAAACCCTAAGACGGCGGGATGTACGCCTTGCGTACTACGCCCGTACCGACTGATCGGATGTGGCATGAGGAGCTGAAATGTGTCCTCTATGCTCGGTGACTTGAAAGCTGAGCCTAGTCTCGCTAGCTAGGCTCGTATCCCCATAATCATAGGTGGCTTATTTTTGCCCACACAAAGGACATGGAAGGAATTTCTATTCCAAATAACTGGATTGTGGCGTGACTCAAGAAAGATTATCCTTGATTTCTTACGAGGGATGTATTTCTGTTTTTAATTGCTTTATTTACCTTTGATAAAAGGGTATATAGCCCCATTAAAAAAATTTTGAAGTCTGTGAAACTCTTATTATTTGGCCCTCGATCCCTCATATTTAATAAAACTATTATTCAATTTCAATTAATTCTTACAATTATCTGGATCCACCTTTCAGCCTCTGGCCATATATTTAGTTGAAGTTATTTACTCGCTCAACTAGATCAACTCTAGCTAAGTCACCAGGAAATTACGTATGTTGAAATTGACAATTCAACACTTGCACCTAAGTGGTGTAGGGACGCTCACCCGCACAGTTTTGTGAAAGAGTTACGCACTCGAGTGGACAAGTAGAACCGTCCTCTGTGGGCACAAAAATGTCCTATTATCGACAACAAGCTAAAGACGTAGTGCGGGCTATGCCCACTCTTAAGACGACATATACTGCCGCAACTTAGAAGCTACTTTCTACATGCGCAACTAAGCCTTGAACAGACTAATATAACGCCCGTCAGGCGCAATGTCACTTAAAAATACATAATATTTCAATAACAAGTGTCAAAACATGAAATAAGAATGAATGTACAAGAAGTCAGGTAAAAGATTGTTTGCTTCCTTAATACGAAGGCCTGAAGGCTACAACTACAAACGTACTTTAAGTACAAAATTGCTATATGAATTATCTTAAAATAACTACAAGGTCCCAGGAGACTCTATCCTAGAAACATATGGTCTATAAACTGACGTAAGCTCCATCTTGAGCCGCTACCTCCACTTGAACAAAAAGGCAATTTGAGCATTTCTTTAGCATAGAGTTTTCATCAATTCTGATGCCCAACCAATGGATTTATTCAAAATACATCACAATGCCAGTAAAACATGACTTTGGAAGCGTCTGAATTTAAATGGGATCCACCATGATGAAGGAACTCGAAGAAACTTAGAGACACGAATGCCTTCCAACCAATAGACGTTGAAGCGAATCTTCAAGCGAATAGGAGGCGGTTGAAGCTGGAAGTTTTTGCATAAGGTATGGACTTCTTCTCGAAATAGACTACTGCTAGCAGCCGAAAAGACGTTGCAACAGCTACTAGCTCATATCACCCAAAGGAGAAAATAACCTCGAGCCATATAAAAGCATGGAGTTTAAAGTCTCAATAACCTGATGGCGGTAAGAAGTTAAATCCCCTTGTAGGCCAATGAACAGAATAAGGCAGCAGGTCATGGGCCATTCAGTGTTAGAGGAATTGCTAAGGTTCTGGAAGCAACCCGAAGCATAAGCCTTATGATGGCCGTACGACCAGGCAAACCTATTTCACATGACAGGAGGAATATTACAACAATTGCCCCATTAGAAAATGAGTATTTTGTGATTAGCATGCGTTTTATGAAGAAAACATTATGAATAATATCATCACCATTCCGACTGAGTTTCAAAAAATGGATAACCCCTCTTTTTCCTATCAAAGTAGAAGAGAAACATAGATGAAGTTTTCTCGCACACCATCTAATATGGGAGATAATGGTATTTCGAACAAGGCGAAGGACCGGAATCGAAAACGACCATCTGCGGAAGAAAGAGAGAAACAACCAATAATGCTTAGTAAGAGGAAAGCTTATTTCATAAGAATAAGATACTCAGAAAGTGGTGAAGCAATTAAGAAAAATTGCAAGGAGGCCCATTATATTGGAGGGAAAAGGATAAGAAGAGATATGAAACGATCAAGAAACCATTATGACTGAAGATGCGAAGGGATTTGACGCAATAATGATAGGAATAATAACATTTGTTGGGAAGATGTGGAAGATCGAAGGAGCCAGTCAGGCGTGAGCATGTGGGATGCTAGGAGGGACAAAGCGTCTGCTTCGGTAAAAGCAGTTTGGGAGTTCAGAAGACTCGCGTAGTAACTTTTCACACTTCTTTAACTTTCTTACTGCTTACGGTAGCACTCAGCAAGTAGGGGGCTGACCGTGTGGGTAAAAATATGTCACCTAAAATTACGGAGATACGAGTCCAACTGGCAAGGGCTAAACTTACTCTACAAGCTAACGGGCACTGAGTAAATATACTTGCTCCACAGCCACGGCTGCTCATCAAGCATGGGCCCAGACCCGAAAGCCACATGCCTAGCCGCCTTAAGAGTATTAGTCTTCTAGTTAGGTTTTACTTTATATAACCTCTTTTTATAATAGGCCGAAGGCCTATAAAGTTAGTATTTTACAGTAATTATGATTGGGGTAGACTTAAGCCTATAAATACCCCTCTCCTTTATTATAAACGATCATCAAGATTCAACTACGAATCATCTCTATTACAAGAAATACAACTTCAATTTTTCCGCTTTAACCTATTATTCTTTGTAATTTACTTTATTGCTTGTCACACCCTATAAATTTATCTGTTTGAACTATTCAAAAAATTTTAGGCATAAACAAAGATAAAAATTTATATTAGGCATAAACAAAGATATATATGGGATTTCCTAAGCTACTGCATCAGTATGAAAGGTTAGCACCCAATCCACGTTATAATTCACAATAATAACCTTGACGCCTCATTTAAATAGAGACTTTTTTGGTCAATTACCTAAAATCCCCAATTTTCCTCCTCAACATTCTCAATGCACGAATTAGAAAAGTTATAGTAGGAAGCTTATGCAATTCCCTTTCCAGTTATATCAACTATCCACCTTCCATCTTCAGCCATCATGGTAAAGGTAAGAACTCTGTGTTCAAATATTTTTCATTCGATGGTTAAATTGGGTTTAGTCCTGTTATTTATTGTTTAAACTTTGATGACCAACAATAAGTTCAGTACATTTTATTCTTTTCAATATGTGTAAAATTTTTGTGAAAACTTTTATGCTCCAGCTGTGGCCAAAGATCTTCATTTATATTGCGTTAATTTTTTTTTTGTTTCTGAAGTTATAACTTATTCCCATCAGTTTTGTCAAATAAAAAAAATTAATTTTTAATCTTTGGCGATTACTATGTTAACAAACTTAATTTTTTTTGGGTGTCTAAAAATGCAGGTTTTTACCTATACTTGCATGGATTCTGTTGTAGGGCTCTCAAAAAGCCATTGTCTATGTGGTGATAATGTGTGTTTTATTAATGGAGACGTGGTTGTGGGAAATACTAAAAATTTCAATCAAGAACTTTTGACAAGAAAATATTAACATTGGTAATGAGGATTTGCACAAAGGCAAAGAGTTTAGTACTCATTATGAGGCTTACAATTGTTATGTATAAAAAATTTGATTTCTCAGTAAGACGCAATCACTATTTAAGCAGTGAAGAACATTTTATGGAAATTTACAAGAGGATTTGATTATATTTATCATCGAGCTGGTAACCCTCATTCTCAAAAGGTTGCAGAGAAAGAGCGACAATGAGATCGAAAGTCTTCTAGATGCAACTGTAATATCAACATGTCTATTGCTAAAGAATTAATCGATAACATGCATCGTTGGATAGTGGTTTATTTGATAATGTTCACAACCATGAAGTACTAAATGAAAAGGAAGTACGGTTTCTGATTGGTTATCAAAATATTTATATTATTGATCAAAATGAATTACACTTCCTGCAAAAGCCGGTTGTTCAATGAGTTTAATTTGAAGAGTTCTTTAGTTAGAAAAGGCTATAGATGTTGGCTAAGTATCTTTTACGAAAAAAGATATCTGAAACTTTCTTCATTAGAAAGTTCTACCTACTTAATATGATGCGTTGCAGCTACTAAAAGTATGCAAGAGCTTGAAAGATAGAGATTTTGATTTCCAATATGATTTAATAGTAGATACATGTAAAAGACTTGAAACATATCATCTGGGTATTTGGATACTCTACTCATTCTTATGAAATTTTTGGTGATGTAATTGTTTTTTGTACTACTTATCAATTGAACCATTATGAGATGCCGCTAGGAGTTTGGATTGATGTGAACAATCATGGAAATTCTGTTTTCTTTGGTTGTGTTCTCTTACGAAATGAGAAGGTTACAAATAGGAGATTATAGATACTCATTGAAGGAAGAAGCATTGGAGATTGCCATACTATTCAGAGATTGGACTAGAGAGGAGTTACGAAATTTAGGAATGCCAGAAGAAAAGAAGAAGTAGACGCAACATATGCAACCGAATTCCTATCAAGTGGGAGTGGGGAGATTGAAGTTTATTAAGAATATCAAGAATTACCACCAATTCCTCCTGAATGGCCAGAAGGAATAATTGAAAAAATGTGAATTTTTTTTATAGGTATGTAGTTTGCTATTTTGCCAATTTGATTTGACTATGTATTTTGTAGATCATCAAAAATTATTTGATAAAATGTGTTACTCTTTGCTATTTTATCCATAAATTTTGATTACATTTTATGATATTGTTTACCTTTACTCCAAATTCCCAAAAATCTAAAACAAAAAAAGAAAAACAAAGGAAGTTACTCAAAAACACGGAACAAGACCAGACCGGAACCAAAAAAAAAAAGAGAAAAATCGGTATTGCAACTATCTGTTGGAAATGACTACTTTGACACAACCGCCATTGACCAACGGCCAAAAACAGTTAGTTTGGCCTCGCTACCCCCAGCATCCTAACCTATTTTTTGCTATATATACTCCACTATTTCATCAATGTTTTTACAATTCTAATTTTTTCTCTCTAATTTCCTCTAATATTACCATCAAAGGCTATTTGCTAAATTGCTATCAATTAAAATTATAAAGTCTTACAAAAATTAATAAAATACATACTAAAGCTATTAAGTGTAGACTACATCATGTACTATCTTTTTTTATCATACACCTTCCAATAGGATGAGCACATAGTGATAATATCACCATTAAAGAAGCTGCAATAAATTGAAATACTAACTTACATAAGAAAAAACAAATGCTAAACTACTAATTTGTAATGTACCAATTACAAATTGTATGAAATTCCTTCTAACTACATTGATCTTGCAATTCCATGGCTCAGCTAGTTGAAATGAATTATGAACCATAGAGCAGCACTGCTCCTCTTGAACCACGGCCAGCAATGTGAAAATGGTGCCCCACTTCTCATGTTTTTGTAATCCATACTACCAAACGCCATCCATCTTCTTATACCACTGTTAGTACTAAAAACCTTCACTCAAAAATTTAATAAAGAAATGATCATTTACTTGGTGAATTACTTTGCAAATATAAATACTGAAATGAACCATTAGGATGGTCAAAGCAATAGGAAAGGTATCACCTTTGAGACAACATCTAGCACACAAAGACGATCCTGAAGGCGTCGCTTCGGAAACGCCTTAGATTTTTTATCAAAAGAAATCCTAAATCTATGGCTCAATGTTTGTAATTTTGAATTTTTTATTTAAAATTTTAGATTTGATAAATCAAATTATAGATCTTTGTAACACTAATCCAAGTTGTGATACTAAATGATATGAGAACAACAACTAGAAATTGAAAATAACAATTAAAACATGATAAAAGGGCTAAGCAAGACACAAATTGGATTGGATTAAGGAAATAATTAGGAGGTAAGGCCTAATCATCTCAATAATCACATAAACCAAAGAGCACCTATATTAATTGACCCTTAATTAGATTAACACCAATTATAAATCAAGGATTAAGTATTTAAGCAACATGCTTAACCAAAGTTCACAATTCAACATACTTTCCTAATATGGCATGAAATGCCCTAATTGCCCCTAAAGTGGGCTACAAGTAAAAGTGATTAAACTCAAAATAGCATCTAGAATGTCTTCAATATTGTCGCGCCTGCACCATAGCAGCCACACTGAAGAACTCAGGAATCTCTCGCGGTAGCGGTAGCGGTCGTAACCTTGGTCACGCGTTTGCGAAAAGTAATTCTTCGGACAACTTATAGTGTGGTCACGGTCTGATCAGGCGTGGTCGCGCAAGTCTGAATTTCTGATGAGCTCGCAATTCTACCAATGTCATAACGGTCGCTGATAGGCCTTGAAAATCTTGTAGCTCTCTTGCTTGGCTCCGCGTGAAAGGTCTAGTCGACTTGGGTGTATCATTCTCCCCTTCTTGAAAAAAATTTGTCCACGAATTTTCTTACTCATCCACATAAAAAAGACACAAGTCACAGACACTAAAGGTATTGCTGACTTGATAGTCGTTGGGCAATTCAATCTTGTAGGAATTATCATTGAGGCGCTCAAGGACTTGAAAATGACTATCGCCTCTTTGCAACAACTTTCTCGTCCTCTTTTTTGGAAACCTTTCATTTCAAAAATGTATCCAAACCCAATCACCCAATTCAAAGATCATCTTCTTCCTCCCTTTGTTAGCTTTCTTGGCAACCACTTGATTCTTCTTCTCAAGTTGCTTCTTCACTTGTTCATGAAGCTTCTTCATCTCTTGACCCTTGCTTTAGCATCTAGATTTACAATCACATCTTGAGTTAAAGGGGTAAATCAAAAGGGGTTAGGGGGTTAAAACAATATACAACTTCAAAAGGAGTCATGCAAGTAGAAGTATGGACGGTTCTATTGTATGCAAATTCAATCAATGACAAATGATCCTCCCATGATGCAAGCTTACCCTTAATCAAGGCCCTAAGCATGGTGCCCAGGGTTCTATAAAAAACCTTTGTTTGACCATGGGTTTGGGATGGCAAGAAGTGGAAAATAACATCTTAGTGCCAAACCTTCCCCACAATACCTTCCAAATGTGGCTAAGGAATTTGGAATACCTATCACTAACAATACTTTTAGGAACTCCATACAATTTACATACATTCTCAACAAACAAGTTAGCAACATATGGTGCATCATCACTTTTATGGCAAGGAATGAAATGTACCATTTGGAAAATATATCAACTACCTCAAAGATACTATATTTTCCTTTTTTTGGACCTTGGCAAACCGAGCACAAAATCTATTGAAATGTCAAGCCAAGGACTAAAGGAATGAGAAGAGGTGAGTACAAACTATGTGGATGTAGCTTTGACTTAGCTTGTTTGCACTCCAAGCATTAGTTACACACCTTTGCAACATCTAATTTCATCCTAGGCCAATAAAATTGTTCCTTAAGGATTTCAAGAGTTTTGTCAATCCCAAAATGCCACATCTAACCTCCATCATAAGCCTCCCTAACGAACAACTCCCTCCAAGAAGAATTAAGCACACATAACTTGTCTAAACAAGAACCCCTCAAATTTGTGAAATCTCTTATTTTTGTTTCTTCACTTTTCTCCTCCTCACCACACAACCTAGTGATCCTTCTTCCCTTTTCTTCCAACTCATAAATATTAAAGAATTCTCAAAAATTTCAATTATTAGCATATATTTCCTTTATGCTTTCAAACCCATATGCTTAGACACCAAAATATTCAACAACACATGCCTCCTTGATTGGAGCACATACCACCCCCACATTTTCTTTCCCCTTCTTGTAATGGATTACATAAGCAATTTTTTCAAGGAATGCCACTCATTTAGCATACCTCACATTCAATTTCTCTTGACTTAAAAAATATTTTAAAAATTAGTGGCTGGTTTTGATAATGAACTCCGTGGACCAAAGGTAGTGTTGCCAATTAGCCAATGCACTCTGTTTACGCCTAAAATTGGACATCTAGATTAAACACTTAAATTTATAAATGGGTCACAAGCAATACAGTAAAATACGACGGAAAAGTAAATAAATAGAGAGGAAAATATTAGACAAGAAAGTAAAGAGTTTTATTCCTTGATAATAGCCGGATTCAGTGGTGAATCGCTTGATGTACAATACAATGTTAGGAGGGTTATTTATAGTAGTAATTATCTAGTCCTAATTATGGTAAAATATAAAGACTAATAAGGTTCATGGGCTTGTAAACTCAAGGCTGTAGTATATACGAAACCCTACTAGGAGACTGTAACCCTAAGATGGCAGGATGTATGCCTTGCATCCTACGCCCATACTGTCTGAATGGTCGTAACTCGTAGAACCGGCGTGTATCCTTTGTGCCTGATGACTTGTAGGATAATTCTAGTCTCGCTAGCTGGACTCATATTCCCGTAATAATAGGTGGGGTTTTTTTACCCACACAGTCAGTCCCCCCATTAGCTGAGTGCTGACGTAAGCAGTCAGGAAGTGAAAGAAGCGTGATAGAAGACATAAAGGTGTGACTATACCAATACTTGTCCACTGCCTCTTCACATGTGTTGCATTGAATACAAATTCTTTAGTACAATGACGTGTTCCTTAGCGATTGGAGGGGTCTTCCCAATGCTGCCACTGCTCTTTTCATATACCGTAATTATGGGGATACACATTACGTAAATCGAAATAATCACAATTTCTCATAATTACGATCCTACGTGACCAAGATTGTCCAGCTTCTCATTCAATAATCCTCATGGACATGTATATATACGCCGTAAGTGTAGAAGCTTTTTCATCGATCTTCAAATAGTTTTAATAATTTCCTTCCAAAAGACAAACCTTTTTACAGCCTTAATAATAATTTCATCTTTTAGCCATGGCACAAGGACCAAATTTTCTCCCCGCACACTTCAAAGCCCTAGACTACCTTCCTGCCACCTTTAACTTTGAAGGTGATGGCCGAATGCAAGGTCAAACACCCAAGCAGGAAGGTGAAAAATAGCAACCTTTTCATTGAGTGTTATCGATCTGCGGTTGTGAGGATGATAACTCATATCAGGCTCGATTGTAAGAGGCCTGAAGTAATTGACATCACTGTTCCTTGTGATGAAGAAATAATTTCCTCCCACCGTGCTGGTTACTCGATAGTCCATACATACCCTTACATTCTGTGCCTTAACAAGCGCGTCATTCGATTGTTGAAGAGATATGCCGCCAATACAATATCTGTCTGGGTCAAGTAGGCCCCTTCGTGTGGCGATTAGTGGCTGTACTAGATCACTTGGAGAACCATGCCAGGGTAAAGTTTTCCTTTTGGCACTTTCTTTCTTTCTACTCTCCCCGTCTCCACAAGGCGGGTATGTTGATGTTCATCAAACGGGGGAAGAAAGGTAAGGACGGCGGATATTGTATCCTCTCTTCCCTTTATAGAGGTCTTCAATAGGAGATGTAAGTTCCTACACTCTTTTTTCATACATTTCATGTCTGTTACTTTTCTGAACTGACTTTACATCCTCCTCAGTGAATTCTGTGACTGGTATGCAATTATCCCATGATGAGTTAACCTTGTGGGTTAATGCAATCTTTACAAGACACCCCCCTGATTCATTGACTTGCTTATCTTTGGGCAACGCAAATGGTTGGCATGCAAAGGACCATGGTAAGTCATCCCTTCTGAATTTCTGTTTTGATCTTTAGCTCCAATTGTCTTCATTACATCATCTTTTCAGGGTTCTCTGGCTGTGAGATACCCCTGTTGAAGGAGATAAAAATAATCGCCCCATATATTGCTTCCTTGACCGATGTGCGGGCATCTAGAGGGAGAATTGTAGAGAGGGCGAGCAATTCCCGCTCTTTGAAGAGAAAAAGATCTTCAAATCTTGATAATGTAGTGACTACTAGTGAACCTTTGGTGATTGTTGATTGTGAGGGCGAAGTCCCCCGAGTGCATGAGCCTGAGGCTGTTGAGACCTCCTCTTCTGCTACTGCTGAGTCTGGTCCGTCTATGCGGAAGCGTAGACACCTAACGGATGAGTCTCCTCAGGCCGGTGAAGAAGCCGTCGTGGAAGACGAAGTGGTGCTTTCTACTGTTCACCTTGAATCATTGGTTTGTTCTTCATTCCATGCGCCACCAACACGCTTTCCTTTTGCTCCTCATGAGCTAATACCTTTTTCATATATATGTAGAGCCTTATGTTCGAACTTTGGCCCCCGAGGAAACCGACTCTTTCCAGCACCGCCCCTGTAAGGAAGTTGTGACGGATGCAGATGTTGTGGCTGAACCCGTGAATGGTGCCCGTGAGGTTGTTATTCCCATCGGGGTAGGAGTTAACCCGTTCAAGACCCTAAGGGTTGTGACAGACCACACTGCTTAGTTGATCTGCCCTAACAAACAGAGAAATCTTGCTGGCTACAGTCGCCAGAAATTGCTTGAGGTCGCTGTTGGTTGCTCTCTTCAGGTAAACTTCCTTTTTTTATTTTTCAACATCTTACGAGTTGATTTTTTACTCTCCCTCCGCAGATGGCTGCTTCAATATTCGTTCAGGGGATGATGGTTTATGATGAAATACTCTGTCAAGGTGGCTCATATGAGAATCTGAGAGAAGAGAATGAAGCCTTGCTAGGACAAGTTTCTGCCCTACAGCCTTTCGTGGAGGTAGCTGAACGGCTGCGAGGGGAGCTTTACACTACGCGCAGAGCTTATCAGGAGGAATCACTAAGAGGAAAGAACCTCGATGAGGCTTTGAGCAATGAGATCCGCAAGCACAAGCAGAGCATGGAAACCCTCGAATCCTCTCATACAGAGGCCAAACTGTCAGAACAGCTTCAGCGCAAGAATGTGGCCCACCTGGAAGCAGCTATGGAGGCTCTCCAACAAAAGCTTTCTAGGTGAATGAGAGGATTGAGGCTGCTGAAAAGAGTGTCCATGATGCTTAGGGCCTTTCCGCCTTCCTTTAAGATGAGAACGATATGCTAAAAAGAAAAGTTGCTTCTTTGGAGGAGGTTTGCGAAAAACTTTGCAATGACGCTCACCTCAAGGAGGAAGAGACGAATAAATAGATAAATGCCCTAAATGCTCGTCGCATAGCTAAAGTGGATCGTGCTAACATCGCGGCTGCCCTTGCAACCTCTCTCCGAGTTAGTGACGACCCTGGCGTGGACCTGGAGGCTGAGATTTCTTTATTGACCGAGCTTGTTGCCCAAGCAGATGTTCAGATGGGGTTTGACCTTGAAGAAGGTTCTGAAAAAGGCTAATGGCGAGAGAGGAGATGAAGCATTTGCTGGGGGATCTGCAGCTGGTGAGGCAGGACCTTCGAGGAGTGTTGCCGCTGAAGGGAGTCCCCGGAGAGAGGAACAGAAATCTCCCCCCTTTTGATGCTTAAGATTTTTCTTGCATCTATATTTCGAACAATTGCCTATGTTTTACGAGTTTTATAGTATGATTTTGGGCCTGTTTTGAGGCTTTTAAGTTGTATTACTTTTTTATTTGTTTATGACAATTATAGTTTCCATTGTAAATAACTAAGTAATGTCCTTGCTAAATTGAGTCCTCATGAGCGTGTGCGCTCAAAGGTTAAGCTACTTTTGGACGTCATGTATGTTCCAATGTTTAGAATGATTGTCAGTGAGTTGCGTGGGCAATTATGTCCGTTGTATGCGCTAATGTTTGGCGGCTTGCGTTGCGTCCGTAATAGATGACTATTTTGGGCCCATAATGGGACGACTTCAGCCCGTGTGGAAATGGTGCGGTTTTTCATTCCGATATAGAACATCTTTGATTATTTACTCAAGTATTTTAAGACATTCTAGCACTATGCGGGCGGGTATGCCCACCGACATGTAGGTGCGAATTTGTTGAATTGGCGAGTTTAAATTATGAATAATGCCTGGTGACTGAGTTAGACGTGGTCTAGCTCCAAGCGAGTAGTTTACCCAATTTTTGTCACAAAAAGTGAATGTATTACTTCAACTTCAGTTTGGCCGGGGCTATGAATATTTGGATCATAGATGGATCTGAATTGTAATTGTAAAATCGATTAAATAAAATAGTTGTTTTATTGATAAATAAGGGCGCTGAGCTTGAACTGTTGTGGGTGAAGGCCGTAACATGACTGATGAGTATGTAAATATTGTGATCAAAACTTGAAGAAACTAAAAACTAAATAAAAGTAAAGGTTGAAAGGAAATATACTTCCAGGTGCCCTACTCCTTCTCACTCCTCCCCTCCCCCCGTGAAGACACGTCAATCAACTAAACAATCGGAATAGTAATCTTTGTTGATTGAGGTTTCCGGGTCTTCATCAATTTCAAAGAAGTCAGCTTTGGTGGTTCTTCAGGTTCGATGCCCCTAGGACTGCTACAGTGTAGCATTCCCTTGCTACCTCCTGATCTCCATTAATCTCTTTATTCCCGACTTGGTGGAGTATTTGAGTTTTTGATGCCAAGAAGAAAGCACTGCCTTAACCTGGTGAGTCCACGACCGCCCTGTGATTGTATTGTAAGGAACGCCTCGTTTTATTACCTGAAATAAAAAAACATAATCCGCTTCCAGAATGTGTGTAGCGAGGCTGATCTCCCCGATAGACTTCTCACATGAGTTGTTAAAGCCTGCAAGTGTGTAAAAACTCTGAACCATTTTTTCTTCAACTCCCATCGCCTGTAGGGTGTCCCATTTAATGAGGTTCACAATGTTGCTGGCATCGACTAAGACGTGCTTGACGTCTGTATACTCTATCTGGAGCGCTATAACCAAAGCATCGTGGTGAGGAGTGTTGCAGCTAGTGCTTTCCTCGTCACAGAATAAGATCATCTCTTCATGGTCGTGGTCCCCATCGGGCGCTGCCTTACCTTCTTTCGAGTCACCAAGCAACGTCATGCCACCGACTATTACGTTGATGGAAATTTTGGGCTCCGGTAGGTCTGGGGTCCCTCTGAGGCTACGTTCTTACCATAGGTTTGCTTTCCTCTTTCAGTAAATAGATCCTTTAAAGAACCTTTATCGAGCAGGATCATCACTTCTAGGATCAAGGGCTGCAAGTGGCGGTCTCATGTCTATGATACCTGTGAAACTCGCAACACAGGTTTTCTTTTCTTCTACCAAGTTCGGCCCTCATATTACTGGGCCATCACACTTAGGCATCCTTTATATGATCCCGCACGAACTCCATGGCGTTGATGCGCAGTCCTAGCTCTTTGAACCAATCGGGCACCCAATCTATGCTGAGTGATCCCGTGTGAGGTGGCGTCGGAGCTTTTCTGTTATCCTCCCGCTTTTAAAACCAGCTTTGGGAAGTCATCCCAATAACCTCTCCTGCTCCGCTTTCCTTTGTCTCCAACTCTTGATTCTTCTGTACATCCCTGTTTATGTCCTTGACGGGTAATGTCTTCGACGATTGGGCGAGCTTCCACAACATAGGCTAAGTAATGTTCGGGCCCCAAGCGCAATTTCTCATTGTATGTTTGATGCAAAGCATTCCATGTTGTTACATGGTGCTGGATCAAACTCCATTGCAACTCCCTGGTAGCCGGCGACCCTTTGGAATTCAGGTACTTGCCAAAAGCACCGCAACAATATTTTCGAGGACTGGAGGAAGCTCCATGTGTTCCCTATAATCTCTCCTGTTCTGCTTTCTTTTGTCTCTAGCTCTTGATTCTTCTGCACATCTCTGCTTATTTCCTTGACGGGTGATGTCTTTGACGATTGGGCGAGCTTCCACAACAGGGGCTAAGGAATGTTCGGGCTCCAAGCGCAACCTCTAATTGTATCTTTGACGCAAAGCGTTCCATGTTGTTACAGGGTGTTGGGTCAAACACCACTGCAACTCCCTGGAACCTAGCGACCCTTTGGAATTCAGGTTCTTGGCAAAAGCCACCACAACAATATTTTTAGGGATTGGAGGAAGCTCTATGTGTTCACTCTAAAACCTTTCAAGATAGTCTTTCAACAGCTCATCGTCGTGCTGCTGAATCTCAACGATGCCCCCATACGCTTATCCCATTTACGGGCACCAGAGTGCGCTTTTTCGAATAAATCTTGCATCTAGATGAATGGCTCGATGGAGCCCATCGGTAGCTGAGTGTACCAAAGCAAGGGCACCTTTAGTTAAGGTCGAACCAAACCTCTTCACCTGGGAAGACTTGATTTCTTCCTCTGAGATTTTGTTGCTCTTGACGGCAGTATAGTACGCAACAATGTGCTTATCCAGACATATTGTTCCATCGTACTTCAAGTTATCCGGCAAGCGAAAGTGCTTTGGTACATAGATCGGTGCAGCGCTTGCTTTGTATACATGCTTATAAAACTTTTGCTCATCTACGGTGGTAACCTGAGGTGGTGCACCCAGTACGTTACCGATCCGATTGTGGATGGCCTTCATCTCCTTTAGGATGTCCTGAATGACAGGTGTTCCTTTGGGCTCTTAATTATTGACTGTCGTGGAACCTCCAGAAGCGGCATCCATGTTGAGTCTACGATTAGGAGCGGATGCTGGAGTATCGTTCTTGGGCGCTGGTGTAAGGATGCTGGCCTCTAAGACAATCTAGCAAACATTGTTCCTAACTTTTGAGATATACCCTTGACCATGTTGACTGAGTTCTGCTCTTCCTGGGATGACAGGGTGGTGAGGATATTAACAAAGAAACATCTGAGATCAGAATTACCTTTGCCTGATTGATCGCCTTCACCGTTGTTGGGCATATGGACTGGCTCCTTGGTGGGATCCTTCGGCTACACGCTGGGATTTCCAGGTTCTTCTACAGACTCATCTATTGCGTCGGCAGTGTTCTTTGGGGTGTTATCGTTGTCGTATGACATGACTGCGCCTTTTCCTCGTAGAATACCTACAATTGTATTGGCCCTACTGTGGGCACCAAACTGTTTATGCCTAAAATTGGACATCTAGGTTAAACACTTAAATTTATGAATGGGTCACAAGCAATACAATAAAATACAACGGAAAAGTAAATAAATAGTGAGGAAAATAATAGACAAGAAGGTAAAGAGATTTATTCCTTAAGAATAGCCGGATAGTGTTGAATCGATTAACGTACAATACAATGTAAGGAAGGGTATTTATAGTAGTGATTATCCAGTGCTAGTTACGGTTAAATACAAAGACTAATGAGGCTCATGGGCATGTAAACTTAAGGAGGTGGTAGATACGAAACCCTAACTAGGAGACTATAATCCTAAGGTGGGTGGATGTATGCCTTGCGTCCTACGCCCGTACCGCTTGAACGGTCGTAACTCGTAGAATAGGTGTGTATCCTTTGTGCCCGGTGACTTGTTGGAGAAATCTAGTCTCGCCAGCTGGACTCATATCTCCGTAATAATAGGTGGCATATTTTTGCCCACACACCCTCACCAAAACATACAACTCCTTATCATTGGTAGAGTACTTGGCGTTGGCCATCTTATCTCTTTCTTCAACTTTACAAAGGCTTCTTCTTGCTCTTTCTCCCACACAAATGGATTATCCTTTTTTATCACTTCGATCAATGGTGCGGCTATGTTACTAAATCCCCTTATAGACACTTCTCACATTACCAATGCTTTTAGGGGTTGGCCAATTTTTTATGGCCTCCACTTAGTCTTATCCACTTCCACACCATTTGGACTCACCATAAAACCAAGAAACAAAAGTTTATCAACACAAAAAGAACACTTTTTAAAATTAGCAAACAGTTGCTCTTTTCACAAAACATCAAACACTTGTTTCAAATGATCAACATGTTCATCCGGAGATTAGCTATTTATAAGAATGTCATTAGAGTACAGTACAACAAATTTCCCTATGAAAGATTAAGTACATGATTCATCAACCTCATAAAGGTAGAAGGAGCATTGGTCAAGCCAAAAGGCATGACAAGTTGTTCATAGAGACCAAAGTTATTCTTGAAGGCCGTCTTCCACTCATCAATCCGTTTCATCCGTATTTGCTAGTAACCCCTCATCAAATCAATCTTAGAAAACACAGAAGAACCACATAATCATCAATCATATCATCTAACCTAGGGATATGATGATGATACTTTACTGTTATCTAATTGATTGCTCTAAAATCCACACACATGTATTAAGTTCCATCTTTTTTTGGCACAAGGATATTCGGAACCGCGCATGGACTTAAATTTCTTTCACAAAGCCTCTTTCAAGAAACTCCTCCACTTTTCTTTGAAGATCTTTGGTGGCCTCCGGGTTGCTCCTATAAGTGGCCTTGTTGAGCCATTGTGAACCCGGAATAAGGTCAATTTAATGCTCAATGCCTCTTAGTGGTGGAAATCCACTAGGAAACTCCTCGAGGAAAATGTAGTCATAACCTTGCAAAAGAGAAGAGATAGAACTAGGCAAAAAAGAGGTTAGTTCATTAGTAATCAAAATGTGATCTTTATGCATGAGGAGGATAAAACGCATCCTCTCCTCCAATTCATGCTAACACTCATTTCTTGACAAAAGCACACTCACTTTTTCTTTTGTTTCCTCACTCTTTTGTATAGTTGCTCCCACTTTCTTACTTCTGTCAACTCTCTCTTTATTTTCTTTTTCTCTCTTTTCTTTTAATTCTTTCATTCTCCTATACCCCTCACTCACTTGAGTCGAAGTCAAAGCTTAAGTATGAACTTTGCGCTTCCAACCTCAAAGCATATTTATTGGTCTTGCCATTTAATTTTTCCATCCTATCATATCGCCAAGGCCTACCAAGCAAAATATGACAAGGTTGCATTGGAACTACATAAAACAAAATCTCATCTTGGTATTTCCCAATTTTAAATTTGATCAAAACTTGCTTGGTCACCTTCAATTCCCCACACTCATTCAGCTATTGTAACTTATAGGGTTGTTGATCCTTCCTAGTGTGAAGTTTGAGTTGATCAATCAAAGAAGCACTTGCAAGTCTTCCTTTACTTGAGCCACCATTATCCTACTTACAACATGAGAAAAGTACTCCTTTTTGTCATCTTCAACATCCTCACTTTCTCTTCCCTATTAAAGTCATTGTCAAAAGGTAAATCATTATCCCTTTCTTCTTCATCACTATCGTCTATTTGATAACCCCCATTAGCTAAATCAAGTATGGCTCTATGATTAGGACAATACCTCATCATATGACCCCGCCAATTACATCTAAATCATTGAATTGAAGACAAACTTTCAGGTTTAGCTTTGTTACCTCCCACCTTCGGTTCATCTTTGGTATTTCCTTTGTCAACTTGGTTCTTGAAGTCCTGCCTTAGTTTTCTTGATTTGTTCCATTGAGAAGAGGATTTCACATTGTCTTTCCTTTACTCTAATTTGTGGTGCTTCCCCTGGACATGTAAGCTTTGTCCACCTTGAGCCTTCTCTCTATCTTAAGTGCCGCTTTTAAAGCATCATACAAGGTCTCATAGGTATGAAATTCTATTGGAGAAGAAATGTCTATATTCAAAGCTCCACAAAACCTTGGAATGATAATTCGATCCCCATCATGAATGTTTGCCACTATCCTTGTCTTTTCAAATTCATAAAAGTATTCCAGGACCCTCCTTGCTTCCTTGTCTCAAAGTGGATAACTTATAGAGAAATTCTTCTTCATAGTTCTTATAGAAACCGTTCTTCTATTATTGCCTTCAATGCAAGCCATCCACCATCTTCAAGTATCCTAGGAGTCTCCCTTTGTCTGTTTGGATTCCTATCAAATAGAACCATACCCTTCAAATTGAGTAATGACATAGTTGACTTTCATAGCTTGTTGTAGATTGTTGGTTTTGAAGACTCTCTCTATTTTGACCACCTACTCAAGATAATCTTCGGGGTCACTACCTTATTAGAAAGATTGAAGGTTGATCTTGATAGTGTTCAACCCTCTATCTTGATCAACTGATGTCTTCGATACCCCCCTTAATCACTCTAGTCATAGTAATTCCCATCACTGTTTGGTCTCTCTTTATAGCCCCTTTCGAATAGACCACCACGACCTCTATACCTTTCTTGTTGTGCTCTAACCAGTTGATAGTATTGATCATCATCTCCAAGGGAATGATAAGAATCTTCATCATGTTGACGTCCCAACTATTGGTACGTCACACCTTCATTCCTTGGAGGATAATGAAAAGGATCATTTGCTTGAGGAGTAACATTTGGAGAGTAAGTGTCTTGGGCAACCATTTGAGAGTATTGACCACTAGCATGAGAGAGTTGCTAGGTCTATCACCCCGCACCCCCATGGTTGGAGGTGTGTCAACCACTTGCTTTCCTATTTTTTGGAGCCTAGCCTTACGGGATAAGTCTGTCACGGTTTCCTTGATTACGGTGAATTCATCACGCAATCCATCCATCCGAGCCATTAAGGCTTGAAACATGGTTTTTGTTTCCATGTTTATTTCACCTTCCTTTTGTGACATAGTACCTACAAAAGACGAAAAGAAAAACAATGTTAGTAGTAAAAGATCCTTACCAATTCACTCCCTAAGTTTTTACACTCGTTTGATTACACACAATCTACTTGTGTTTATACTCAATGATTGTCTTTCAGTCGCTCTAATATTCTCACCCCACTTGCCTTTTGTTTAGGCCTAAAATCGGCCGCCTAGGTTAAACAATTAATTGAGAATGAGGTCACAAGCAATACAATAAATACGATGGAAAAGTAAATAAGTAAAATAGAGAAATAACGAGCAAGAAAAGTAAAGCAGTCTTATTCCTTAAGAATAGTCGGATTCTGTGGTGAATTATTATATTGTACAATACAATGTAAGGAAGGATATTTATAGTAGTAGATGCCCTATCCTAATAAAGGTAAAATACAAATACTAATAAGGCTATGGGCCTATAACTCAAGGCGATGGTATATACAAAACCCAAAGTAAGAGACTGTAACCCTAAGGCGGCATGATGTATGCCCTTCGACATATGTCTGTACTGCCTGAACGGTCGTAACTCGTAGAACAGGCAGATATACTTTGCACCCGATGACTTGTACGATAGGCATAGTCTCTCCAACTGGACTCGTATCCTCGTAATAGTATGTGATGTATTTTTTTCCACACAGTCAGTCCCCTCACTTGCTCAGTGCTGATATCAGTCAGGAAGTGAAAGCGGCGTACAAGACGGATGTGAAAAGATATCTCACTAACTCCTTGAGACTCGCAGTCTTTTTTACCAAGAATAATGTTGATTTCTTCGAGAACTCCACATGCTTTCATCTGATTGGTTGATACGATTCCATGCACCTTTCCAAGAATTGCTATTAACCGCTCTGAATTATTTCATATCTTCAGCAATAATGACGTTTGACCGTTTCATATATCATTCTTATCTCTTTTCTGCCTATAAAATAGGGACTTTGTGATAGAACTAAAATCATAAACTCCTCTTCAAAAGTACGTCACTTCTTCAACAATTTCTTATGATAGTGAAAAACTTTTCTTTCTTCAAAAGTGTTTGCCTTTTGATCGTGGTTTGATATTTCCTGAAAACCTTCTTCGTTCTGAATGGATGATGCATGAGGGAAATATAGGAGGAAATTCATCTGCAATTACCTCCTTTACTTTCTTTGTCCACGAAGGAAAAAAAAAAGTCCCCCGAGTTATGAAGTTTGATCGGAATTCTAACGACGTCCTTTGGGATGTCTTCATTGCGTCATGTGCACTGATTACGACGCGCTCATCTTCTAACGCATTGGTTGCTGTGACATTCTTCTTTTCATGCGGGGTCAGGATGCTTAGCCCTTTTAGCTGTCATGCAGCTTCTTTGCCAAGATCTCTCTGGTGCTCAGGTTGCCTCTTTGATAGAGAAGGGTTGAAGCCTGCACTTCTAACGCCGTTTTATGGAAGGAAAGATGATATAGCTTTAGGTCATGACTGGATTAGCGATTCGCCAAACTCTAACTCCACTTACGGCTCTGAGATGTCTCTTGGTTCTGCTGGTTCGGTCGTGTCGCTGTTGCAACGCCCTATCAGCCGTTGGCCGAGGGATACCTGAGAGAAGACGCTCCCTTATGGTAGGTTCCTAGCTTAAGTTTCTCCATTAATGGTGAGCTCCTATTTGTGCTTGAAGATTTGCGGGGCTAATGTAGCCTGTATCCGTGCTGATCAAGTAACCAAGCCAGAACCAGTATTCGAGCCAACGAGACAGGTCATACGAAGCCAAGCCAAGGCTCTGCATTATGTGCACATTCATTTAATATGGTCGGGAGGAAGCAACTATTTGGAGGAAGAGTGGCCGAGCTCAAGACTTGGAAGCTACATTTGCAAGCTCGAGCCCGAGGATGAAAGTGCCCGAACACTAATCGATGATGCCAAACCCCGTCGCGGGATTTTTAATGGAACTTTGTCAATCGGTGGGTTCCGTTTGAGCAACTTCCTCTTTGGTCATTCAATTTGCAAGAAGCTTGTTGAGTCTTCTTGACGATTGTTGCTTAGTTTTAGGTGTATCTTAAAACTTTGAATCGAATGGCCCCAAGACTAGTTCCTTGGGTTCATTTCATTGAAGCTAAGATCCGTCTAGTTTCTATCTTTAAATTTTTGTCTTGTTTTTCGCTGTTCTTTTGTTCAGATGCTAAGCTCCGATTAGCTTGTACCATTTTGGTATCAGAGCACGGTTTGGGTTTCTTCTTACAACCCCAATCCTGTTCTACGTTATCTTTATTTTCTTGCATTGTGTCTTTGTTTCAGTTTAGTATTCTTGTTCTTGTTGTAGTTGTTTTGCTCTTATTTACAAAAAAAAAAAAAGTGAAATGAATAAAACTCAAAAATTTGTTGTTGGTTGGTTATTTTGATTAAACAACCACAGATTTGGATTCACCACTATCTGGATCTTCGAAAAAACACCAGTCATACGTCGTTTGTCGACACGGGTTTCTCGAGTTTTTTGAATTGTCCAAGCATTGGTGATGCTGCTTGAAAACCCCAGTTGAGTTTTGGTTGTTTGTTGTTGAAACTGATGGTTATTGGTTGATTTGAGTCATGTGTTTGCTTGAAAAACTTCGAAGCTCAGCCGTAAAGCACCATCCGTACGCTGAAAAATTGTTACACTATAATAGTCTGCGGACGACGTCGAAGTTGTTTTTGTTGCTTTGAGCTGAGGTTTCTTTTGCTCGTTGTTAAATTTTAACGGAGAAGCAACCTTAAATCTTGCATTGATTTTTGGACTGTGAACAAATTTTAAAGTCTCCATACGTCGGAATTAGAAAGTTTATTGTTCCATTGAAGAAGAAAGGGAAAGGCGACGTTGCCTAAAACCCCAGTTGAAAATTGTTGGCTGAAAAAAGGGAAGTGGATAAGGTTAAACCCTAATCTGTACCAAAGGAGGGACCACTTTTGTCCGTACAAGAGTGATGTGTCCGAGGTTCCCCAAAGAGGAAACGGAGCGTAGATTCTTCTAGGTTTTTTATCTTTCTTTGTGTCCGTGGAATCTCGTTAGTAGATCTCTACAGTAAAAATCTTCTACTCGAGGTACTACTAACTTGTCTGAGCTTATAGGAACTCGTGTGTGGGGTGATCGAAGTCCAAAATTTTTTATCTAATTCTTTGATTTCCCGTGTGCAGCTAAAACAACATCTGTTCCATCGAGTCGAATCAATTCACTCTTCCCAAAGGAGACAGTGAGTCTTGTCCAATTTGGGGGATCTTAGAGAGATTGATTAAACCGAGGAAGCCATTGGTTACAAGTTCTTGAGTGACCGAACCTACAAATTGAGTGGACCTAAGCACCACCAAACAAATTAAGGGAGTGTGTGAGGTAATTTCTAACCGAACATTTCGTTGTCTTTGGTTTGTGTAGGTACCATGGCTGGTAACAGAGAGAAGGGTGTTGAAGCACCCGAGGTGTCGTTAGCCGATCTCATGGCTGCGATACAAGGCATCAGTGCCGAGCTAAGAGGAGTGAATGTTCGAGTTACAAATCTCGAACACGACCGAGCCTCCGAGGCCTTACCAGGTTCTGGATCTGGAACAAGCAATTCTACCCATATGAGACCGACGCAATTTGCTGAGTTGGCCCGACGACAACAAGAGAAAGTTGAAGATGCTCGAAATGACCAGAATTTGGGCATTCCCCAAGCTGAACAACAAAACTTGGGCAACCCCCAAGCTGATTTACCACTACCTCAAAGACCCCAAAGAAATTTAGTAGCCGTTGCTGAATAGGGTGATGTTCGAGATGAAGAGTATTTTGAAGCTGAGTATTAGCAACCATTCTATCCCTGAGGTCCAACTCATCGAGGCAGTGGAAACTAACGAGGTCGAGGACGTGGAGCTTATGTTGAAAGGCATCTTGAACATGAGGCTTATGATTATTATTATGATAAGTATCTGGAACAAGCTCGAGGTGGTACACATAAAAACTTAAACAGTGTAAAGATCACTATTCCACCATTCACAGGAACTAGTGATCCGGACCAATATATTGATTGGAAGGTTCGATTGGAACGAATCTTTGAAACCAATGAGATGACCGATGAGAGAAAATCTACCTATGTTATTGCTTTGTTCGAGGCATGTGCTTCTACTTGGTGGAAATCTGAGAAGAGAATGAGAAGAAGACATGCTTTACCCGAGCACCTCACTTAGGTTCAATTGAAAAGAGAGATGGATGTTAAGTATGTGACGACTAAACATCGTCAAGAGAAACTATGGAAGCTCTATGATTTGAAACAAGGGTCCAAATTGGTTGAAGAGTACTACGATGAGTTTGAGAAAATTTGATTGGCTCTTGATATGGAAGAAGATGATGCAAGCTATCATTCATTTCAAAAATGGGTTGATTCGAGATTTGTCATCTCAATTGAGACTGCATGTGTTCCATACTTTGGATAAAGATTTCCATGCAGCAATCGATGCTTAGAATTAGGTGAAGGACGATCAGCAAGTCAGTACCAAGAGTCACCACTTCGGTTCCTCTAAACCGGAGTAAAGATTGGAATAGTCTGAACCCTGCAAGTGCCAGCATCGGCCGAGATCTGAAGAAACCCTTCGAAAAGGGAGTGACCGTTAATAACTCAAAGGAGATGGGAGATAAAGTTCAACTCAATACTCCTAGTGCTTCAAACATTCAGTGTCATAAATGTAGGAGTTGTGGTCACATGGCAAAAGAGTGTCCTACTCGCAAAGTTATGCTTTTGCTCGAAGATTGAAACGTCCATGAGCAACCAACTGACTCCATGGAGGAAAACGGAGATGAGACTGACCGAGCTGAAAATGAAGATGGTCGAGAAGCAACCGAAGCTGACCATCCAGAAATGTTTCTTGTGATTTGTAGGAACTTGAGCACTATGAACATAGAAGAAGAGGACAATAAAAGAGAAAACCTCTTCCATTCGAGGTGTCGAGTGAGAGGAAGGGTGTGTTCGATAATTATTGATTCGGGTAGTTGTGCTAATGTAGTGAGCCAAACCTTGATTTCTGACACGACCTGGAATTCGACTAGGCCGTGCGGGAACCCGACATCCTCCCCTAGACTCGTCGGGCGAACCCTTACCAATTAATTAGGAAAATAAATATAATTCAATTCATAAATAAGAACAAGACGTAGAAAACGCACAGACATACTGATACCTCTAAGCTGTACAAAAGAAATTACACCTGACTATCCAACATACTAGGTTTAGGGCTATCCAGACTAGACATCTAAGATTACGAAAGAAGAAAGATACCTCCTGAAGGGAGCAAAATGCAACTGAAGTAATAAACAATAAACTGGTGGCCATCCGGAATAAAAGCCGGTTCACCCTGATAGCTGAAGTCGTCTTCACTCCTGGACAACGTGGCGAACTCAATCCTAATCCGAACCTGCCGAAACGAAATAAATAGACAAGAAACAAACAACAAACAAGGGTGAGTCAAAAAGACTCAATAAGTGGGGCAGAATAGCCACCTTAAAGAATAGGATAGTTGGCCGGGGAGAAGAGAAGCAGATAAATCAAATTCCTCTTATTTAAATTATAAAAAAAAAACAGAACTAGATAATGACTGGAAATACGTATGGAACCAAAAACTCATAAACAACCAGGAACATAAGATAGACAGAACATATAGGTATCCCGAATATATCAATAATCAGAAATACATCTTATTATATGCAAATATTCTTGCGGCGTGCAACCCGATCCATATGTTTATAATATTGCGGCGTGCAATCCGATCCATATGTTTATACCGTTGTGGCGTGCAACCCGATCCATACATTTATACCGCTGCGGTGTGCAACCCGATCCATGTATTTATACTGTTGCGGCGTCCAACCGATCCATATATTTATACCGTTGCGATGGGCAACCCGATCCCCGCAACCCAGAATACGAACCAGAAATATATAGGCAAATTAAAATATGTCCATAATATGGTATGCATACCGTATACACAAAACGCAGCATGATAGTCACACAATAGTCAGAATGTGGTTCAATAAAATGGGATTAATTCAGTATGATGCAATGGGGTCACGTGTGCCAAAAAGATGGACCGGAATCCTCCTACTCAGGGGCGGAATCCTTCCACCCTCAATATGATGCAAGGAGCGGAATCCTCCTGCTCTTGGGGCGGAATCCTCCTACCCTCAATATGATGCAATGGAGTGGAATCCTCCTGCTTCTGGGGCGGAATCCTCCTACACCCAATATAGATGCAATGGAGCGGAATCCTCCTGCTCCTAGGGCGGAATCCTCCTACCCTCAATATAATGCAATGGAGCAGAATCCTCCTGCTCCTAGGGCGAAATCCTCCTGCTCCTGGGGCGGAATTCTCATACACCCAATATAAATGCAATGGAGCGGAATCCTCCTGCTCTTGGGGCGGAATCCTCCTTCTTCTGGGGTGGAATCCTCCTGCACCCAATATAAATGCAATGGAGCGGAATCCTCCTGCTCCTGAGACAGAATCCTCCTGCACCCAATATAAATGCAATGGAGTGGAATCCTCCTGCTTCTGGGGCAGAATCCTCCTGCACCTAATATAAATGCAATGGAGCGGAATCTTCCTGCTCCTAGGGCGGAATCCTCCTGCACCCAATATAAATGCAATGGGGCAGAATCCTCTTGCTTCTGGGGCGGAATCCTCCTGCACCCAATATAAATGCAATGGAGAAGAATCCTCTTGCTCCTGGGGCGGAATCTTCCTGCACCCAATATAAATGCAATTTAATGAATATGAATGCAACATAATGCATATGAATGCAACATGATGCAATAATAACTCATCACCAGCGCGGGACTCTCATCGACAGCCGGAAAGTATATGCCAACTCACAGCCCGAGTAAAATGCCTAGATCCTCAATGCAATACAACCAACGACAGGACATAACATATAATATATAATATAAATCCAAAGCTAAGGCGTAATGAGTATGCCTATCGGCAGCTACACACGTAAGGAACACGTGGTACATTATCCATGAGGCCAAGGGCCTCCAAAGAAATGGATACAAACACTTATCTTGTTACAAAATTAGCACAACTACTCAACAACTGCTTTGTCCTTTGGAATCATTGTCAAACGATCCCACTGTGTTCAATAAGCAGAAAAATATCACATAAGGCTAAAGGCTTCATTCCTTACGTCTTAGGGCAATCTAGTTAGGAACCTGATACCCTATTCGCACGCGCAATACGCAGGCCAGGCCTATGTGCAGATTTCAAAGTCACTTAACCAAACTCCAAATAAATTATATTTATATGTTGCCCATAACTCACTGAGTACGAATATAAAATCAATTTCATTACGGGGGTCCAATTGATCCTTTAAACTATCAGTTGAACTTCTTAAAAAGATGTCTAATATCCCAGCTTTTACCGTCAAAATATATTCAAACAGACGTAATAAACTAAAATAATGCATTAAGATTATTACCTGAATATTTCGGGGAAAAATTCTATCTTTCCCCGGCTTATTTCTCATTTTCTGGCATTTTTTTCCTGCGTTTCTCCCTCTCTCTTGTTCCTTTTTTGGTTCTATTTCAATTTGTTGTTTTAGTTCTATTGCTAGTTCATCCTTAGCTTTAGCTAAGGACCCACCGACTTGACTTTCTATTTCTTTCTTTTCCTTTTATTTTTGAAAATTCACTACGACAACTAAAATTAAAATAGAACCCTACGAAATTTGAAACAATCTCAAATTTCTCAAGTAAGTTATAAAAAATATATGTAACACACTCGCTAAAGAGGATCTCAAATTGGACTCCCAAAACTGAAGATGCAAATTAAAAGGAAAAAGATCAAATTAATAATTTTTGGAACTTTAGCCGAAATCAGCGGAACAACCTCAAAATTCTCTTCGAAAATTCATACCTATTACAAATAATCATACGAACCTAACGACGCTTTCGAATTTTGAATCGGAGCTCATTCGCCAGCTCAAAAACCTCTTTTAAGATTTACCGACAATAAAAACTGAAACCTTCTTCCGATGCCTACCAAACGAAGTCCGATTTTGCTCAAATTTTACAAATAATTCCTAATGGACCTTACGAATAATTTAAAATTATCGGCACGCCAATTGGAGTCCTAAGTTCCGAAACGACTGACCAAGGTCATTTCATTCTCTTCCACTTAAACTCTTGTTCGTCCTCGAACGAGCTTCCGTCTAAAGCAACATTCACACAGATAACAAGTGAACTTGCACGACCTTCATAAACTACTCCACGGGCATTATCTTCTTATTACAGGATCAGAATTATAACACACATATCGAACTTTTGGAATTAAATATATCTGGATAATATCATAACACCATTGTCCAGCTTATTCTGACTAGGCTGATCCTTCCTCGATCACGAGAGGAGAGTTCTACCTTTTCGAAACAAAGATACACGAACTCTGGATGGATTAATATGATTCCACCGATGAATCACCTTGTCGATATACTTTGTGATATAGAACAGGTCGATGAAACTAAGAATTAGGTTACACTTCAGCAACGCCTTACAGATTTAATATTAGGATTCGGTATCAGATGGAGGGAGACTCCTCCACTTAGAGCATAAACTCATACAGCTAATTTGAAAAGAAATAGCAATCCTCGCACAGTCTTCCGCACTAAGGATGACATAGCAAAAAACAGAATGCGGCTCGGATCTGAGCTACCAAATTACCTTCTCGAGTTGCCAAATAGAATGCGGCTCGGACCTTTGCCATAAGCACCACCGCTCGATAGCTCAATTCACGGGTCGGACAACAGTCTCTATTACCCTTAGTAGCCTTGAAACACAATAATGTGCTTATCCGGCTACATTGACACGCATTGTCTCAACACAGGGAACATTACAAGCAGCTACTAACCGCCTAAGCTCACTAGTGACGGAAGAAGAATTGATGGAAATGAACTGAGGATAGAATTAATTAGAGCTTTAGGAAGCTCATCTTCTTATTTGCTTGGCCACCAAAGCTAGACTACTTTCGAGTCATATCGAGCAGTATGGTGTTGATTATTCTGCTTTCCGATTTCAGGGGTCCAGCCTTGAATTGGTGGACCGCTCTCTTATTAGCTAACTTGGTTCGATTTTTCTTCTATATTCGTGGAAAAGTTCCTTTCGTGCAGCGAGCGAGATGAAAAGAGTCGTCAATTTGAATGGATTGGATAGGGTAACTTGTCGGATTTTAAAATATGAGATTAAATTCTTTAGGATGGCTGGATATGCAGTAGAACTAGTCCCTGAACCTTCCGAGTATGTTAAAAATTTATTGTTTACTTTTCTCCTTCCTTGAGATCCCAGATAGCTCGAGAAATTAAGGTTGGGACTTATTTGATGTCGTTGTTGATATTGCTCAGAGGTATTAGACATACCATAAGTTACAGAGGGAAGAGTTGGAGCGGGAGAGCAAGAGATCCCACGACCCTGATGGGCACCGTAGCTACTTTGGAGGTAAGAGTTCTGATTATTTTGGGAGGTCACCTGCCAGGTTATCTCAGCTTGTAGAGCGTAACTGTTAAAGTGCGCTAGTAGTTCATCAAGATAGACTCAGTTTTATCTTTATAGCTATCAAGAATCTGTCCAGCTTCCATTTTCACCGAAAATGTGTTATCATTGTCGTGAGCCTGTCCTCTTTGGATGAGTTTTCCCTTACTCCAGCAAATAGACAGTCGTCCTTCTTCTTGCCCTCAGGAACCTGCCCAGTCGCAGGGATTTTATTTAGGTCTCAATCTGCCAGAGAAATGTCATGATCCAGTAAAGTTCGAGAGCGTAGTGGCAGTTATTCTTCAGAAGGTAATTATCAGTTTAGCGGCTTAGCTCAGCTGCAGAGGCAGTTTTACGAACTGCCAGTCTGGCTGGATGCTGAGGCATCCGATATAGTAGACCCATGTATTTCTTCTTCCCTTATATGTGAGTAAAATTTGATTCTTCCGATCGATCTGGAAGAGGTTTTTCATATCATATTTTCATGGTTTCCTTAGATATTGTTTCTATTCAGAATCGGTTGCGGTAGAGGGGCGAGCTTCTGGTATGATTTATTCAGGGCATTTGTGAGACCCTATTAGTTTATCAGGTTTAAATGTGAGAGATTTTGAGTGAATATTGGTATGGTCTGCTCAGCATCTTGTTGTGCCACCTTCTCTTATTATGTCGAGTCAGTTTACCTCTCTCTTTGGAATTCAATGTTGGTACGATGATGAGATCCTTATTTGTCACCATCAGAAATTGTCATTGTTTCTTCCAGTGTAAAGTGGTTAGTAAGTAATATTCGATCTACATATCTCCTCTTGGTTCAAAACGCTAGTAAAGTCATGTTATCCTATGAGCTTGTCTGGGTTATACAAGGGTTTTTTGGTAAATTGTCAGAGTTTCCTTCTTATTGGGAGATTAAATTGGCATAAATATTGTTCCATAAGGCTCATTTAATGTCTATTTCTTCAATTGCGATTCCTTGGCTAGCATGACTCGAAAGTAGTATAGCTCTGGTAGCAAGAAAATTAGAAGATGAGCTTCCCGAAGCTCTGATTATTTCTATCCTCAGTTCATTGCCATCTATTCTTCTTTCGGCACTAGTGAGTTTGGGCGGTTAGTAGCCGCTTGTGATGTTCCCTGTGTTGAGTCAGAGTGCATATCAAGGTAGCCGGGTATGCACATTATGTTTTAAGGCTACTAAGGTTAATGAGAGGCGTCATTTGGCCCCTGAGTTATGAAACGACCTTAGGTAGTCGTTGCGGGAATTAGGACCCCGATGGGCGTGCCGATAATTTTAAAATCTTCATAAGGTCTATTAGGACCTGTCTATAAAATTTGAGCTAAATCAGACCTCGTTTGGTACGTGTCGGAAGAAGATTTCAGTTTTTTTTATTGTCGATAAATATTAAAAAGAGGTTTTCGAGCTCAATTTTGGCGAATGCGCTCCGATTCAAAATCTGAAAGTTCAGTTAGGTTCGTATGATTATTTGTGACTTGTGTGAACTTTCGAAAGTGAATTTCGAGGTTGTTCGGCTTGTTTCCGCTAAAATACCGAAAGTTAAATAATTTGACCTTTTTCCATTTAATTTGCAAATTGAGTTTTGGGAGTCCGATTTGAGATCTGCCTTAGCAAGTGTATTACATATATTTTGTATAACTTATTTGAGAAATTTTGAATCATTTCAAATTTTGTAGTGTTCCGTTTTAATTTTCGTCGCAAAAAGAAAAAAATAAAATAAAAGAAATGAGAAAAGGAAAAGAAAATGAAAAAGGCGGTGGGCCTTGGGATTAAAAATCCCTTAGCAACAGTGAGCAATATAAGGAAGTAGAAACGAAAAAGAGAGAATGCAGCAAAGAAAAAATACCAGAAAATGAGAAAAGAGTCAGAAAAGATAGAATTTTCACTCCGAAGCATTCAGGTAATGATCTTAATGCATTATTTGAGTTTATTACGTGTATTTGAATATATTTTAACGGTAAAAAATTGAGATATTACACATCATTTTAATAAGTTCAATTAATAGTTTAAAGGGTTAATTGGACCCTGATAATGAAATTGAGTATATATTCGTATGTAGGTGAGTTATGGGCAACATATAAATGTAATTCATTTAGGGTTTGGTTATGTGACCTTAAACCCTATACATAGGCCTGGCCTGCGTAATGCGTATGCGAATAGTATATCAGGTTCATAACCGGATTGCCCTAAGATGTAGGGAATGAAGCCTTAATCTAATTTGATATATTCTCTGCTTGTTGAATAGGCAGGATCGTTTGGGCAGTGAATGCAAAGGATAAAGCAGGTGTTGAGTAGCACTTTGAAATAAGGTAAGTATTTTTATCCATTTCTTTGGAGGCCCTTGGCCTTGTGAATATTCTACCACGTGTTCCTTATGTGTGTAGCTGCCGAAAGGCGTATTCATTATGCCTCATATTTGAATTTACATTGTATATTATATGTTATGCCATGTTGTTGGTATTGCATTGAGCATATGAGTATTTCACTCTGGTTTTTATTATTGCATATACTTCCCGGTAATCGATGAGAGTCCCAAGCCGTTGAAGGATCATTATTACATATACTTCCCGGTTGGCGATGAGAGTCCCGCACCGGTGAAGGGTCGTTATTACATATACTTCCCGGTAATTGATGAGAGTCCCGAGCCGGTGAAGGGTCACTATTGCATATACTTCTCGGTTGGCGATAAGAGTCCCGCACCGGTGTAGGGTCATTATTACATATACTTTCCGGTAATTAGAGTCCCGAGCCGGTGAAGGATCATTATTACTTATACTTCCAGGTTGGCGATGAGAGTCCCGCACCGGTGAAGGGTCATTATTACCTATACTTCCTGGTAATCGATGAGAGTCCCTAGCCGGTGAAGGGTCATTATTGCATATACTTCCCGGTAATCGAAGAGAATCCCGAGCCGGTGAAGGTATCAGGCACATGTGACTGCATTGCATCATACCATATTCATCCCATCTCATTGCACCGCATACTGACTGGTATGTGACTATTGTGCTTTGTTTTGTGTATGCAGCATGTATACCATGTTGTGGACATATTTCAGTTTGCCTATACATTTCTTGCTGTTTAGTGCCCTGAATTTTTTTATATGGTTTAGTTATATGGATCGGGTTGCACGCCGCGACGGTATGAATATATGGATCGGGTTGCACGCTGTAACAATATGAATATATAGATCGGGTTGCACGCCGCGACGGTATGAATATATGGATCGGGTTGCACGCCGCGACAGTGTGAATATATAGATCGGGTCGCACGCCACGACAGTATGAACATGTGGATCGGGTTTCACACCGTGACAGTATAATGTTCGGGATACTTAAAAACCTATATGTTCTGTCTATCTTATGTCCCTGGTTGTTTATGAGTTTATGATCCCATACGTATTTCCAGTTATTATCTGGCTCTGCCTTTTATAATTTAAATAAGAGGAATTGGGTTTATCTGTTTTTCTTCTCCCTGGCTAGCTATTCTATTCTTTGAGTGGGTAGACTGCCTCACTTATTAAGTCCTTTTGTCTCACCCTTGTTTGTTGTTTGTCCTTGTCTATCTATTTCGTTTCAGCATGTTCGCTCAAGGATTTAGTTCGCCACTTTGTGAAGGAGCGAAGACAAACTCATCTATCAGGGTAAGCCAGCTTTTATTCAGGATGGCCACAGTTTCATGTTTATTATTTCAGTATCATTTTTCTCCCTTCAGGAGGTATGTATCTTCTTTCGTACTCTTAGATGTCTAGTCTGGATAGCTCTAAACATAGTATGTTGGGTAGTTTGCGGTAAGTTCTTTTGTCCAACTTAGAGGTATCAGTAGATCTGTGTTCTTTTCTAAGTCTTACTCTTATTTATGAGTTGGATTTATATTAATTCTCCTAATTCAGTTGTTAAGGGTTCGCCCGACAGGTCTAGAGGAGGATGGCGGGTGCCCGCACGGCCTAGCAAAAAATTCGGGTCGTGTCTGTTGGTATCAGAGCCTGGTTTAGAGTCTATCCAGATTAAGACAACGTCTAGTAGAGTCTCGTTGATGGGTACGTAGACATCTGTACTTATCTACGAGAGTCTATGATGGCATTTAGGAGGTTTCACTTCCTTCTTTTCTGATCGTGCGTCGCTCTAGGATGCAAAAGTATTCTCGTTAATTCCTTCGTGGTAATTGTTAACCCTCGTGAGATAAATAAGCAACCGGTAGGAATCGAAGTAGTCTAGCCCGGGGCTAGAGCTACTCAAACCCCGAGAGTTGTGGATCGTGCTGGCGATCCAATCACGCAGGCCCCAGCTGTACGAGCTCGGGATGGAAAAGCGAGCAGGGCCTTGTGGTTCCCTTTAGCGACGCAGATACCGCAAGAACCTATTATTCGCAAGGCAACTTATCAGGTCGCCGCATATGCAGATGTTTGGACTTAGAGAGCTCCCCCTCCAATTCTTAATATTACCGCAGTAAATTACGTTCCGGAGGCAGCATGTATTGTGCCTCTAGTTATTCTGGCTAGTTAGCCAGCCTGAGTAATGGCTCGGTCCGAGTATTTGAAAAGACTGCATTATTTTACTCTATTGAACCTTCTGATATTCTTAAGCCATGCATCAAATAATCCCTGTGTAAATTTTTAAATAAAATGATGTCAGCATATCCTTCAGGCTTTTGATTATATCGAGCAATATAGTGTTGATTATTCTACTTTCCGATTTCAGGTGTCCATCCTTGAATTGGTGGAACGCTCTTTTATTAGCTAACTTGGTTCGATTTTTCTTCTATATTCGTGGAAAAGTTCCTTTCGCGCAGCGAGCGAGATGAAAAGAGTCGTCAATTTGAGTGGATTGGATAGGGTAACTTGTCGAATTTTAGAATATGAAATTAAATTCTTTAGGATGGCTAGATATGCAGTAGAACTAGTCCCTGAACCTTCCGAGTATGTTAAAAATTTATTGGTGACTTTTCTCCTTCCTTGAGATCCCAAATAGCTCGAGAAATTGAGGTTGGGACTTCATTTGATGTCGTTGTTGATATTGCTCAGAGGTTAGACATACCATAAGTTAGAGCGAGAAGAGTTGGAGCGGGAGAGCAAGAGATCCCAAAACCCTGATGGGCACCGTAGCTACTTTGGGGGTAAGAGTTCTGATTATTTTGGGAGGTCACCTGCCAGGTTATCTCAGCTTGTAGTGCATAAGTCTTATAGTGCGCCAGTAGTTCATCAAGATAGACTCAGATTTCGCTTTATGGCTATCAAGAATCTGTCCAGCTTCCATTTTTACCGAAAAGGTATTATCATTGTCGTGAGCCTGTCATCTTTGGAGGAGTTTTCCCTTACTCCAACAAATTGAGAGTCGTCCTTCTTCTTGCCCTCAGGCACTTGCCCAGCCACAGGAATTTCATTTAGATCTCAATCAGCCAGAGAAATCCCAGGATCCAGTAAAGGTCGAGAGCATGGTGGCAGTTATTTTTCAGAAGGTAATTATCAGTGTAGCGGCTTAACTCAGCCGCAGGGGCAGTTTTATGAACTGGTAGTCTGGCAGGATGCTGAGGCATCCGATGTAATAGACCCATGTATTTCTTCTTCCCTTTATATGTTAGTAAGATTTGATTCTTCCGATCGATCTGGAATTGGTTTGTCACATCATGTTTTCATGGTTTCCTTGGATATTGTTTCTATTAAGAATCGGTTGCGGTAGAGGGGCGAGCTTCTGGTATGATTTATTCAGCGCATTTGTGAGACCCTATTAGTTTATCCGGTTTAAATGTGAGAGATTTTGAGTGAATATCGATATGGTCTGCTTGATATCTTGTTGTGCCACCTTCTCTTATTATGTCGAGTCAGTTTACCTCTCTCTTTGGAATTCAGTGTTGGTAGGATGATGTGATCCTTATTTGTTAGCATCAGAAAGTGTCATTGTTTCTTCTAGTGTAAAGTGGTTAGTAAGTAATATTCGATCTATGTATCTCCTCTTGGTTCAAAACGCTAGTAAAGTCATGTTATCTTATGAGTTTGTCTAGGTTATACAAGGGTTTTCTGGTAAATTGTCAGAGTTTCCTTCTTATTGGGAGATTAAATTGGCATAAATATTGTTCCATAAGGCTCATTTAATGTCTATTTCTTCAAGTGTGATTCCTTGGTTAGCATGACTCGAAAGTAGTTTAGCTCTGGTAGCAAGAAAATTAGAAGATGAGCTTCCCGAAGCTCTGATTAGTTCTATCCTCAGTTCATTGCCATCTATTCTTATTCTGGCACTAGTGAGTTTGGGCGGTTAGTAGCAGCTTATGATGTTCCCTGTGTTGAGTCAGAGTGCGTATCAAGGTAGCCGGGTATGCAAATTATGTTTTAAGGCTACTAAGGTTAATGAGAGGCATCATTTCGCCCCTGAGTTAATCCACCAGGCGCTGGTTCTTATGGCAAGGGCATGGAATTGTTAACTCGATTGTTGCAGCTGTTTTGCAACTAGAGAGGGTAATTTTGTAGCTCAGGTCTGAGCCGCGTTATGGTTTTAGCTGAGTTTTCCTTAGTCCAGCAGACTATGTGAGGATGGCTATTTTTATTTAAATTAACTTTATGAGTTTATGCTCTAAGAGGAGGAGTCTTCCTCCAATACTGAATGCTAATGTTAGATCTCTAAGGCATTGCTGAAGCGTAAGCTAATTCCAGATTCATCGACCTATTCTATCTCGAAATGTCTATCAAAGAGGTAATTATCGGCAGAATCATATTAATCCATCTGGAGTTCCGTGTATCCTTGTTCCGAATATGTAGAACTCTTCTCTCATAATCAAAGAAGGGTCAACTGATATTATCTAGATATTTTTTACTCCAAGAGTTCGGTGTGCGTGTATTCTTTAATTATAAGATAATGCACGTGGAATATTTTATGAAGGTCGTTTAAGTTCTTTTGTTATCTGTGTTAATTTTTCTTTAGACTTAGGCTCGTTCGAGGACGAACGAGACTCTAAGTGGAGGAGAACGAAACGACCTTAGGTAGTCGTTTCGGGAATTAGGATTTCGATGGACCGATAATTTTAAAATCTTCGTAAGGTCTATTAGGACCTGAATGTAAATTTGAGCTAAATCAGACCTCGTTTTGTACTTATCGGAAGAAGATTTCAGTTTTTTTATTGTCGATATATATTAAAAAGAGGTTTTCTAGCTCAATTTTGGCGAATGCGCTCCAATTCGAAATCCGAAAGTTCCGTTAGGCTCGTATGATTATTTGTGACTTGTTTGAGCTTTCGAAAGTGAATTTTGAGGTTGTTCGGCTAGTTTCCGCTATTATGTCGAAAGTTAAATAATTTGACCTTTTTCTATTTAATTTGCATATTGAGTTTTGGGAGTCCGATTTAAGATCTTCCTTAGCAAGTGTGTTACATATATTTTGTATAACTTATTGGAGAAATTTGGGATCATTTCGAATTTCGTAGAGTTCCGTTTTAATTTTCGTCGCGAAAAGAAAAGAAAATAAAAGAAAAGAAAAGAGAAAAGGAAAAGAAAATGAGAAAGGCTGTGGGCCTTGGGATTAAAAAGCCCTTAGCAACAGTAAGCAACTGAAGGAAGTAGAAACGAAAAAGAGAGAGCGTATTAACGAAAAAATACCAGAAAATGAGAAAAGAGCAGGAAAAAGATAGAATTTTCACCCCGAAGTATTCAGGTAATGATCTTAATGCAATATTTGAATTTATTATGTGTGTTTGAATATATTTTAACGGTAAAAAATTGAGATATTAGACATCATTTTAATTAGTTCAATTAATAGATCAAAGGGTTAATTGGACCCTGATAATAGAATTCAGTATATATTCGTACTTAGTGTGTTATGGGCAACATATAAATGTAACTCATTTAGGGTTTGGTTATGTGACCTTAAACCCTGTACATAGGCCTGGCCTGCGTATTGCGTAAGCGAATAGGATATTAGGTTCCTAACCGGATTGCCCTAAGATGCAGGGAGTGAAGCCTTTAACCTAATTTAATATATTTTCTACTTATTGAATAGGCAGGATCGTTTGGGCAGTGAATCCAAAGGATAAAGCGGGTGTTGAGTAGCACTTTGAAATAAGGTAAGTATTTATATCTATTTCTTTGGAGGCCCTTGGCCTTGTGAATATTCTACCACGTGTTCATTACGTGTGTAGCTGCCGATAGGCGTATTCATTACGCCTTAGCTTTAAATTTACATTGTATATTATATGTTATACCCTGTTGTTGGTATTGCATTGAGCATATGAGCATTGCACTCTGGTTTTGATTACTGCATATAGTTCCCGATAATCGATGAGAGTCCCGAGCCATTGAAGGGTCATTACTACATATACTTTCCGGTTGGCGATGAGAGTCCCGCACCGGTGAAGAGTCATTATTATATATACATCCCGGTAATCGATGAGAGTCCCGAGCCGTTGAAGGTTCATTATTGCATATATTTTTCGGTTGGCGATGAGCGTCCCGCACCGGTGAAGGGTCATTATTACATATACTTCCCGGTAATCGGTGAGTGTCTCGAGCCGGTGAATGATCATTATTACATATACTTCCCGATTAGCGATGAGAGTCCCGCACCGATGAAGGGTCATTATTGCATATACTTCCCGGTTGGCGATGAGAGTGATCCGCACCGGTGAAGGGTCATTATTGCATATACTTCCCGGTAATCAATTAGAGTCCCGAGTCGGTGAAAGTATATGGCACTTGTGACTACATTGCATCATATCACATTCATCCCATTTCATTACACCCCATACTGACTAGTGTGTGACTATTATTCTGTGTTTTGTGTATGCGCCATGTATGCCATAATGTGGACAAATTTTAGTTTGCCTATACGTTAATGGCTGTTTAGTGTCCTTAATTGGTTTATATGCTTTAGTAATATGGATCAGGTTGCACGCCACGACGGTATGAATATATGAATCAGGTTTCACACCGTGACAGTATGAATATATGGATCGGGTTGCACGCCGCGACAATATGAACATGTGGATCGGGTTGCACGCCGTGACAGTATTATGTTCAGGATACTTAAAATCTAATATGTTCTTTCTATCTTATGTCCCTAGTTGTTTATGAGCTTATGATCCCATACTTGTTTCCAGTTATTATCTGGCTCTGCCTTTTACAATTTAAATAAGAGGAATTTGGTTGTTTTTCTTCTCCCTGGCTAGCTATCCTATTCTTTGAGGCGGCTACTATGCCCCACTTATTGAGTCCTTTTGACTCACTCTTGTTTGTTGTTTGTCCTTGTCTATCTATTTTGTTTCGGCAGGTTCGCTCCAAGATTGAGTTCGCAACATTATGAAGGAGCGAAGACGACCTCAGTTGTCAGGGTAAGCCAGCTTTTATTCAGGATGGCCACAGTTTCATGTTTATTATTTCAGTATCATTTTGCTCCCTTCAGGAGGTATCTGTCTTCTTTCGTACTCTTAGATGTCTACTCTGGATAGCTCTAAACCTAGTATATTGGGTAGTTAGCTGTAATTACTTTTGTACAGCTTAGAGGTATCAGTATATCTGTGTTTTTTCCTAAGTTTTACTCTTATTTATGAGTTGGATTTATATTCATTTTCCTAATTCAGTTGTTAAGGGTTCGCCCGACGAGTCTAGGAGAGATGTCGGGTTCCCGCACGGCCTAGCCAAAAATTCGGGTCGTGTCAACTTATCAAGATGAGATAATGTTCGATGTGATTCTGATGCAAGCTTGTCATTTTCTATTAGGGCAACCGTGGCAGTATGATAGGTCAGTTATCCATAATGTTCGAACCAACATTTACATTGCTACGCTCGGTGAAGAGAACTTCGTTCTCAAACCTTTGTCTCCAAAACAAGTAAGCGAGGACTATAAACGAATGAAGGAGCTGAAAGAAGCGGCCAAAGCTAAGTTTCCCGTGTGGACACAAATTGTGGCCGAGGACAATGAGACACCGGTCGTGGTAGGTAATATTTGTGAAATTATGCAACCGGATGAGTGCCTCTGAGGCAATGATCGAAGCAAGCAGATGATTTTCCTAGTGCACAAGGGTATTCTCTTGAACTCTAATATTCATTTAACTAACGATAACCTTTTGTCTAGTGCTGTTTAAAGTGTTTTGCAGGACTTCGAGGACATGTTCCCTAAAGAAATGCCGATGGATTGCCTCCATTGCGAGGAATCGAGCACCCAATTGACTTCATCCCGGTGTCTCAAATCCTGAATAAGCCAGCCTACCGGTGTAATCCTGAAGACACCAAAGAGCTCCAACGGCAGGTGGATGAATTGCTGAACAAAGGATTAGTTCAAGAGAGCTTGAGTCCATGCGCCGTTCCTGTTTTCCTTGTCCCAAAGAAAGATGGAACATGACAAATGTGTGTTGATTGCCGAGCACTCAACAAACTTATGGTAAAGTATCAACATCTTGTTCCTTGATTAGATGACATGCTTGATGAATTAAGTTGTTCTTCTTGCTTTTCAAAGGTTGAGCTCAGGTACGATTACTACTAAATCCGAGTGAAATCGAGTGAGTAGTGGAAAACTACATTCAAGACCATATTCAGTCTGTATGAATGGTTAATGATGTTGTTTGGCCTCTCTAACGCCCCGATCAGCTTCATGAGATTGATGAACCTTGTGCTTAAACCGTTTATAAATAAGTTTGTTGTTGTGTACTTTGATGACATACCTATTTATAGTAAATCCGTAGATGAACATGTCGAACAGCTAAGGCTTGTGCTTGATACTTTGAGAGCTGAGACTTTATATGCTAACTTCAAAAAGTGTGTCTTTTGTGTGGAACATGTTATCTTTCTTGGTTTTGTTATGAGTGCTAATGGTGTTGAAGTGGATGACTTAAAAGTTCAGGCTATTAAGGATTGGACGACCCCTATTTCGGTGTCCCAAGTTTGAAGTTTCCATGGGTTAGCTAGTTTTTATAGGAGGTTTGTCCATGACTTTAGCACCATGACAGCTCCTTTAACCAAGCTGGTCAAAAGGGACCAACTGTTCGTGTGGGGAGAGTCCAAAAAAGGGCCTTTCAAGAATAGAAATGGAGGCTAAGTTCTGCCACGTTATTGCAACTCCCTGACTTTGGCAAAGCGTTTGACGTTAAATGTGATGTGTCTGGAGTAGGGATCGGATGAGTGCTTATGCAAGAATCGAAGCCAGAAACTTACTTCAGCGGAAAGCTTAAGGGTCCAACCTTGAATTACTCAACGTATGACAAGGAATTATACGCCCTCGTTCGAGCACTCGCTCATTGGCAACATTATCTATGGCCCCGAGTGTTTGTAATTAAAAGTAATCATAAATTCTTGAAACATCTCCGAGGCCAAGAGAAGTTGAACTGGCGGCATGCCTAGTGGGTACAATTCATTGAGAGCTTTTCCTATGTAATTCATTACAAAAAGGGTAAAGACGATGTAGTGGCCGATGCGCTGTCAAGAAAGTTTGCCTTAGCGACCACTCTCACTTCTAGACTAATGGGGTTCGAGAGCATCAAGCTGATGTATGAGTGGCCGAATGATGGAGAAGTATCAGTGATGTCATCTTGGAGAGAGCTTTTGGTTCGAGAAGCTCACTCCAGGGGCTTGATGGGACACTTCGGAGTCGATAAAACTCTTGGTATCTTAACCGAGCAGTTTCACTGGCCTAAGATGCAAAGAGATGAGGAAAATCTTTGCAATGCTTGTATAGATTGCAAGAAAGCTAAATCGAGGTCCAACCCTCATGGTTTGTATACTCCGTTGCCCATTCCTAACTGCCCTTGGGTTGATATATCCATGGATTTTGTGATGGGGTTACCGAGGTTGAGGGGTGGGCATGATAGCATCTTTGTCGTGGTCGACCGTTTTTTCAAAATGGCTCACTTTATCCCGTGCAAGAAATGTGATGATGCACGACATGTAGCTACTTTGTTTATTTTTAATGTGTTGACATTTCATTATGTGCCTTTTACTATTGTGAGTGATAGAGATTCTAAATTGTTGAGTCATTTTTGGAAATGTCTAGGGTGCCCTTGGCACCAAACTATTATTCTCGACGTCTCACCATCCTCAGACTAATGGGCAGGCCGAGGTAGTCAACCGAACCTTGGGAGCTCTACTTCAAGCAATGACCAAAGGTAAGACCGGAAATTGCGCAGACTATTTGCCCGTGATAGAATTTCCATACAACCGTACTATGCATCGAATGATTGGAATGACTCTGTTTGAGTGTGTGTACGGTTTTAATCCTTTGATTCCGCTTAATTTAACCTCGTTGCTTCGAGATATTGTTATTGATTTTGAAGGTACACGTCGAGCTACTGCTTTGCTCGAGCTACATGCCAAAGTAAGGAAGAATCTTGAGGAAGCCTATGCCAAACTAGCCTCGAAAAAGAACAAGGGGTGAAAGAAGTTGGAGTTATAGAGAAGAGATAGGGTTTGAGTGCACTTTAGAAAAGAGAGGTTTCCAAACCAAAGGAAAGGAAAGGAAAGTTTGCTCCTAGAGGGTATGGTTTGTTCCAAGTGCTGAGCAAGATCAACAACACTGCTTATGTGATCAACCTCCCAGGTGAGTGTAATGTGTCCGATACCTTTACTATTTCTGAAATAACTCCTTGTGATGTAGGCCAAGCACCGGAGACCAAAGCGGGCACGATTTCGAGGACAAAATATTCTCAAGAAGGTGAGGATGATGTAGCCCATGTCCGTGCTGATCAAGTAACCGAGCCAGAACCAATGTTCGAGCTAATGAGACCGGTCACACGAAGCCAAACCCAGGCTCTGCACGACGTGCACATTCATTTAATGTGGCTGAGAGGAAGCAATTGTTCGGAGGAAGAGTGGCCGAGCTCAAGACATGGAAGCTACATTTGCAAGCTCGAGCCCGAGGTTGAATGTGCCCGAACACTAATCGATGACGCCGAGCTAAAGTGGCCGAAGAGCTACCAATGTGCCCGAGGTAGGAGAGCGTCTGTTATCAATTATGCTGAGGATGAACAACCGAGCATTGAAGCGCAGAGAACCCGAGCACATTGTTTACTTCGGCCCTACATGGTCTTGTTTATTGGTCGACTGTGACCATTTTCCTAGTTTACCCTTAGGGCTATCTATATAAACCCTTTCGTTATTTCATTTTAGGGACCTAGATTATTGATATTAAATATTAGTTGTATGTTATTGTGTCTCTGTTATGAGCCGAACCCCGTAGTGTGATTGTTAATGGAACTTGTGTCAACCGGTGGATTCTATTTGAACAACTTTTTCTTTGGTCATTCAATTTGCAAGAAGCTTGTTGAGTCTTCTTGAGAATTGTTGCTTAGTTTTAGGTGTGTCTTAAAACTTCAAATCGAGTGGCCCCAAGACTAATTCCTTGGGTTCGTTTCATTGAAGCTAAGTTCTATCTAGCTTCTATCTTTAAATTTCTGTCTTGTTTTCTGTTGTTCTTGTGTTTGAATTCTAAGCTCCAATTAGCGTGAACCAGGGCTGTACACTCTGGTTTGACCAGTTGAGGTTGGGTCAAGTTTTCTTTCTAAGCTCTGTTGCGAGTCTTCAAGTTTCTCTTCGAGTTCATTGGCCAAGATAGATGAGGTTAGGAATATACTCAGACTCTTCTGAGGTCCTTTCTTTGACCAAGTAAATGGGATTTGGTTGCACCAACGGCCGTGTGCCTAGAAGAAATGCTCGGGCCGACATATCTCGGGGTGCCAGAAGAAAAGAAGAAATCCGAACTATTTACGGCTTGTAGCTACAATCCAGATGACGGATTTCCAGCCATGTTAATCCTAATGAGCTCTTTGTTTTTAGTCTTCTCTTTCCTTTTTTTTCTTCATTTGTTATGAACAAATGTATTATTAAGGAAGAACTAATTGTATATTATGAGCCTACGGGCTGTTTGTTATTAATGAAATGATCATTCATCAATAATTTTATATGTACTTGTGTAGTTACATGTGGTCTAATGTGTTGTCAAGTAGTATGTTATGTGTGCCTTTCTGGGCTAATGCACCAAAAGATTAGATGGCTTCTGGTCGTCCTGAATGTTCTGATATTTAGAATATTTATCAGTGAGCCTGCTTGGACAATTACATCCATTGTGCACCAATGGTTGGCGACTCAGTTTGCATCTGCCGGAGATGGTTGTTCGCACCCACAATGGGACGACTTTAACTCGTGTGACAATGGGCACTTTTGCGTCCGACTTTGAATGTCTCTTCTTAGTTACTCGAGTATTTTAAGACTTCTGGCACTATTGGAACGGGCGTCCCCATCGGCATGTAGATGTAGTGGTTGAATTAACGAGTTCAACATACGAGTAATACTTGGTGGCTGAGCTAGACGTAGTCTAGCTCTAAGCGAGTAGTATATCCTACTTTTGTAGCGACCAGTGAATGTAGTACTTCAACTTAGGTCTGGCTGAGGCTATGAATAGTTGGATCGTAGATGGATCTGAATAAGTAAAACTGACTAAGCAAAATAGTAGTTTTATTGATAATAGAGGTGCTAGGCCTGAGATGCTGTGGGTGAAAACCTGTAAGATAATTTATTAGTATGAAAATACTGTGATCAAAGTTAAACAGAAATTAAAACATAAAAATAAATACTTTTGAAAAGCGAAAGATACCTTATGCCCTATCCTCGAAAGGTTCGGGGGCATATGCTTGGGCTTCCCTGCTCAAGGGTGTTGATCTTAGAGATGTTACCTCTGGGCCGCTGACAACCCGATGGTATGACTATGTGCCAATCAAAAAACAATGAACTTCTTGCTTTTGAAATTGTCTGCTTTCTGAATTTTCATCGAGGAGAATTCCTTTGCTTAGGTAGTTGATCAGTGCGTGATACTGCCCTGCGTCGGGTCTTCTATCTGGAACTTCAAGGATCATCAGGTCCACGGGGGTTAACTTAACTACTATCTGCTGGTCGTATAAATCCTCGGATGCTTTGCCATTGATTTAGCTTCCTTCCCGACAGACAAACTCCTATGCCTGAAAAGTTTTCAAGGATGCTTTCATTCTTTCCTGCCGATCCGTCATGCAGATGCCTTCTGTGGTAAAAACTTCATTGGCTTCCTGACCCACAGATAGAGGTCGACTTCTTCCCCTCTGCGATTTACGTTAATGATGATCTCCCAACGACTGGGCTCGAACGCTTCTTCGCTCCTGAATGACTGCTCCTCCTTTCGCTTCAGTTTCTCCATGAAGTCTGAGGTAAAACCTTCCACCTCCTGTGACTCGATGGTTGTTCGGGGTTGGTAGATAGTGTTATACTCTCCCAGTTTCTCAGCCCATTCCGACATCTCCTCTGAGAGTCCGAGTTTAGATAATGTGGTCCGTACCGGTGTGGAGAAGACCATGCTGACCGTATGGTCAAGAAAATATGAGCGCAGCTCCTAGATCGCCATGATCACGGCCGCAATAAACTGATAGGGTTAAGGCAAAAACCTGTCTCGGCACGAAGGTCTTTTTTTTTGCGTACTTCATGGTAAATTTCCTCACATTCTCTTCTTGTACAAGGACTAAATTACATGCTATTTCTGAGATCGAGACATACAGTAACAGATGCTCACCTGGATTTCACTCGGTTATCACTGGAAGCTGTAGGAGCTGTATATTCGGTTATCACTGGAAGCTGTAGGAGCTGTATATTTTCCTAGATATGTGGTTAGGCAGCTCTGTGCAAGCCATAGGGGGTCCCCCTTGTCCCCGCAACACCTCGGAGAGCTGATATACCAATTCTGTCGCTATGGGGACTAACTGATCCATCACTGCCAATCAATCTCGTAGTTCGCTGATCACTTCTCTGACTTCTCGTTTCATGGCCTGGAACTCGATGGACTCCTCTTCGGTCATATTTACTTTGGATACTGGCCGGACACTAAGATCCCTGCTACAAGTAGGATAATATTCTCCAAGCGGAGACCGCTCACCCCGTAAGTCATTAACCCCGTGAGAAGTCGGGTATCTGAAGACTTGATGGAGTGTTGAGGGTATTTCCTAAACGATATGTATCCAAGACCGTCCCAAGATGATGCTATAAGACAGGTCCCAATCCAGCGTCTGGAAGAACTATGTTCCGAGGACTTGAAGTTAATTGGTGGCGGTGACGTGTATCCTATAGCATCTCCATCTGAATGATGTTCACGCTACTCCCCAAATCGATCAGAGCTCTCTTGATGTCCAGGTCAGACACATCTACGAAAATGATGAGGTCGCTCTTGTGCTCTCTTTCTTCCTCTGGGCTGAACGGGATTAGACCGAGCAATTCCCCGACTCTATAGTCCTCTAGGCTATTGCTAGTCCAAGAATCGCAAAGATTGCATTGATGGTCCTCAGGTTTTCAGAATATGGCACTCTCAGATGTTGTGGTCCTCCTCCAATCAAGTCTTTGAGGTGTCCTTTTTTCAATAGATGCTCGATTTCGATCATCAGGGCCTTACAATCGACTGTTGTATGGCCACCGCTGCGGTGAAAATCACAATAGGGTGTTGCATTTCTCCTCGTTGCTCCTTTTATGGTAGGCGGCCATCGAATCCTTGGACCTAGTTTTTCAAAGTGATTGACAACTAAATCCGCGGCGTTGACTCGCAAACCAAAATATCTAAAGCTACGGGACTCTGTCCGCTTTTCTTGTGATTCAGAGCCCCTGGAACTGCTTTGCTTTCCGCTTCCCTCCTGATTCTGGATCTTTACTTTTGTTCTCCTTCCGTCCCCCTCACTTTCTAGAGAGGGACTCCCAGCTCTCTTCCTTCATTCAACTTCGGGGTTCTAAGAATAGTCTGGCTCCAAGCGAAGCTTTTCAGTGTACCTCTGATGCAATGCGCTCAACATTGTTACAGGATGTTGAGTCAAACTCCATTGCATTTCCCTGGTAGCTAACGACCCTTTCGAATTCAGACTTTTGCCAAAGGCTACAATGGCAATATTATTAGGGACTGGAGGAAGCTCCATGCATTCCCGCTGAAACCTGTCATGGTAGTCTTTCAGCAGTTCGTCGTCACGCTGACAGATCTCAAAGATGTCCTCCATGCGCTTCTCCCGCTAGGGGGCACCAGAATGCGCTTTCTTAAATAGGTACTGCATCTGAGTGAATGATTCGATGGAGCCCATTGGTAGCTGGGTGTACCAAGTAAGGGTGCCTTTAGTCAAAGTTGAGCCAAACCTCTTCACCAGAGCAGACTAGATTTCTTCCTCAGTGATTTCGTTACTTTTTACATCGGTTTAATACGCAAAAATATGCTCATTCGGATCAGCTGTTCCGTCATACTTCAAGTTATCTGGTAGACGGAAGTTCTTTGGTATGCGGACCGGTGCGGCGCTTGCTTTGTAAGCACGCTTGTAAAACTTCTACTCATCTACCATGAGGTCCCGAATGACAGACGCTCCCTTAAGGTTTTGATTAGATTGTTGATGATCCTTCAAGGGCAGCATCCATGTTTAGCCTGCAGTTAGGGATGGATGCTGGTGAATAGTTCATGGGTGGTGGTCCTAGCGGAGATGCTGGCCTCTGAGGCGATCCAGCAAACATCACTCCTAACTTTTGATATCCTTTCGACCATGTTGTTTGTGTTCCACTGCTGCTCTTCTGAAATAGTGTTGAGGAGTTTAACAAGAAAACCTCAGAATTTAGTATTACCTTTCGGTGGCTGGTCGCCTTCCCCATTGCTTGTGACATGGACCGGCTCTTGGGAAGAGTCTTTTGATTGCTCAACGAGATCCTTAGGCTGCACGCTGGGATTACTGAGATCTTTCACGGATTCATCTACTGCGTCTTTAGTGTTCTTCGGAGCATTGCTACTATCATCAGTCATGATTGCGCCTTTTCCTTCGTAGAATACCTACAATTTCCTAGGCCCCACGGTGGGCGCCAAACTGTTTATGCCTAAAATCGATCGCCTAGGTTAAGTAATTAATTAAGAATAAGTCACAAGCAATATAGTAAATACGATGGAAAAGTAAATAAGTAAAAGAGAGAAATAATGAGCAAGAAAAGTAAAGAAGTCTTATTCCTTGAGAATAGCAAGATTCTGTGGTGAATCGCTTTGTTATACAATACAATGTAAGGAAGGGTATTTATATTAGTGGATACCCTGTCCTAATTAAGGTAAAATGCAAAGACTAATAAGGCTATGGGCCTATAACTCAAGGCGGTGGTATATACGAAATAATAACTAGGAGACTGTAACCCTAAGGTGGAAAGATGTATGCCCGTTGTCCTACGCCTGTACCGCCTGAATGATCGTAACTCGTAGAACATGCATGAATCCTTTGCGCTCGATGACTTGTAGGATAAGCCTAGTCTTTCCAGCTGGACTCGTCCCCATAATAGTAGGTGACGTATTTTTGCCCACACAATATTATCCTGTCTTGGCAAAGTTCAAGTTGCTCTTCATACTCAGTCCAATCCTTGTCAACTTAGTCAATCCAATTTGGGGTAGACTGGAGTTGTTGTGAACAAAGAACATAGAGTTAAAACTAACGGACGGTAATTTAAAAAGTCAACGAAGTTAAAATGAGAAAAACTTGAAACAAATTAGCACGAAATGTTGTTGGAATTGGATGAAATTTTGTGGGTAATCTAGAAACTTATTGTATTAAATGATGAGAATAGCATTAGGGTGATTTAAAACTATTTAGGGGCTGCTTTCAATTTTTTGTATTCTTGCAAAAGTGACCTTCAGCACGATCGTGTAGTCCTTAGTTTGCAACCGCGAAGAAGTACTCAGAGACTAGCGCTTTCACATTTGACAAATTTGCATACGCGAAGAGTAACCAGGGACAGGAGCGCGTGATCACATCTGAAAGCACGCGATTGCGTGTTCTTCTGAATTTATGAAGAACCCGATTTTCTAGAAATTTTCTTCACTTGAATCTTCACAATTCAACTTGTTTTTGCTCCAAATTTGAGATATATGCTCCTTATAAGTCCGCTAACAAACCTTATTTCTTCGATCCTCAAAAACAACTCCCAAATTTGAAAAACCATAAATCTGTTATTTTTAGCTTGATTCCCTAACTTTTGGATCTTTGATTTGAAGGTTCAATGATGCTTGTTGTTTGATTCCGTCAATATTCAGCTTCTAGCAGAAACCAACAACAACTTTCAACAAAAGTTTCATTCAAAGAAACCCTAAACCTATGACTCAATTTTTAGATTTTGATATTTTTTTAAATTTCAGATTCGATAAATCAAATCCTAGACAATGTTTGTAAAAACAAACACTAATCCAAGCTTTGATACTAAATGATACTCCATCTGTCCCAATTTTTCTGTCACACTTTTCTTTTTGGTCTGTCCCAAAAAGAATGTCACATTTTCTTATTTGTCAACTATTCAATGCACTATCTCTATTTTACCCCTATTGGGTCCTACTCACTTTAAAATCCACCAACAACTTTTTGATTACTTCAATCTTCTCTCTCTTACTTTTTCAAGGGTAAATTTGAACATTTTCAAAGTCGACTTCTATTTCTTAAACTCCGTGCCAAGTCAAACACCGCCACATAAATTGGGACGGAGGGAGTATGAACCTTACAACTAGAAATTGAAAAATAACATTTAAACAAGATAAAAGGACTATGCATGACACAAGTTGGATTAAGGCACCAATTAGGAGGTGAGGCCTGATTACCTCCTTAATCATATAAATCAAAGAGTACCTATACTACCTGACCCTCAATTGGATTAACACCGATTGAATAATAAGGATTAAGTGTTTAAGTAACATGAGTAACCAAAACTCACAATTCATCAATTTCAATAATCAAAGTCTAAGTGACCGAATTCTTGCGCGGTCGCGCTCTGATCAGGCGTGGTCGCGCAAGTCTGAATTCTTGATGAGCTCGTGATCGAGCTAGTGCCATCGCGGTCTCGCTGAATGTGTTCAAGTCCAGAAACAGAAAGTGTGTAAAATGGCACTTCCTCACCCAAAATTAGCTCCAGCAACTCCATTTTCAATAACCTTGCAACTCTTATACCTCTCTTGCTTGGCTCCTCGTGAAAGGTCTAACTATGGCTTGGGTTGCATTAGAGGAAAATACATAAGAAGATTAAAATTCTTAGGCTCTTTCTCCTGCTTAAATTCTTGTTCATAAAAATGGACAACTTCATTCGCCATAGCCTCCTTAGAATTTATCCAATTACCCCATCTATTTCTAATTTCGATGCGCTTGAAGTTTGTTCCTCCTTCCTTTAAAATGAGCATGAAATAATCTAGAATTTTTTCACCTTCTTGAAACCATTGTATACCTGCTTTTTGACTCCAAAATTCCTCTTCTAAAGAAAGGATGTTAATCAATCAGGCTTCAGCTCTTTTTAGCGCCTCTCTATTAGCAGGTGTGGAAATGATCCATTTGGAGTTCATGGACTTTAACAATATCTCCAAGTGATTTAATTCTATAAAAAATATTGCCAAAGATTTCCTTGCTCCATCTTGCTAGCGTCACATTCAACTTGTTGTGGAATATAAAGAAGGGACTGCCCGCAACATTAACATTCCAATTTGACGCACCACCTGTTGACACCCAATTTTGTCCCGAATTTTAATTAAAAGTATAATAATTTTAATAATTAAGTTCAATTTTGAAGATTGTAAATAAATAGCTAATTTTAAAGGGAATTGACCAAAATCGCAAGTCATCCCTTCATTTGCAGTGCATTATATAATTAATTGTTTAATTTAATTAAAGAGCTAAATCCGTTCTTAAATTACAATTTAGGATTGTTTTTGCAAAGCCCATATTACACAAAAGCCCCAGCCCATTAATCATTATTCTTTCCTTTTATCCAAGAACACTATTCACCATCTTCCCTTTATCAAAAACCCTAGACCCACTATCATAAGGAATCATCAGCCGTGCCCCTCTCCTCTCTTACCCAGATCGATACATACACACGCATACACTCTCACCATCTTTTTCATTCTCAACGCACACAGAGATCAAGAGCAATAGATACACATACATAAAATCAGATCGGAAAACCCATCTCCGGGGACCTCTTTCCTCCGTTTCCTTCTTTGCTCGTCGGCCCGTTCTTGAAACTGAAAGTAAAAAGGGAAAAGAGATACACAGCGAAAGGAGTGGCAGTGACGCCGTGCACCGCTCGCCGGAGAAACCACTGGTGTCGCTCCTCCCCGCTGTGGATTGTTCTGTTTGTTTCCGTCGCCAACAATGGTGTCAGTTGAAACCTCGCAGCAGTCGTCGTTTTCGCTTCTCCGTTTCACTGATTATTGCTCGTATTTGGTCTGGCTTTTGACCTCGACGGGTCATTAGTGTATCAAGATGTTTATATATATTGCTATATCTATTTTGGGGGACTCAATTCTGCTGATTATGTGTATGAATCTTTGTTTGTGCAGCGACCCGTTCGCGGAAAAACCCACCGGTGCAACCCTTCCTTTATTCTTGTTGATTTTCGTTAGTAATAATATCTTGTTGTTTCACCGGTGCTGTGTTTGTTGATGTTATTGATTTTGTTTTGCTCTGTTTTGCTGCGAGGACTTGTGTTTCTGTGAGATTTTTGTGACATTATTCTCTAATGGAGGGCCCCACATTGAGCTGCTGTGGAAAATGTTGACTGATGCCTTTGCTATGCTTGGAATACGCTGGAGTTTTTTTTTTGATTTGAACAGATATTGTGTTCGAATTACTAAGCCTATGAAAATATTTAGTTTGAGGCTTACGGTCTGATTCGAACGGATACTACACCGTTTTGGCCAATGAAAATATATATATACCTATTTGAGGCCTACCCAATGAATTGACGGATTTCGAACGGATACTACACTTGAATAGTCCCGTCCCCGTGTCCCTAAAGCAAATAGGCGATGATGAATGCATTTTAACGCTAAGCAAGTTGAATAGAGTAGTGGGTTTGGTGCTTTGGCACGGCAACACGGCCCGGGCTCCGTGTTTGCAACCGTACCAAATCCCGAGCCTCTATTCGACGCGCCATGCAAACCTGAGCCTAAATTTTGCAAAAACAAAACCCCTTTATTATTATTATTATTATTATTATTATTATTATTATTATTATTATTATTATTATTATTATTCTATTATTATTATTCTTATTATATATTCTATTATTATTATTATTATATATATATATATTTTTTTTCTTATTATTATTATTACTTTATTATTATTTTATTTTATTAATCATTACACTTTATTATCGTACTAATTCCGTTTAATTCCCGTTTTATTGCGAGGTATATCTTGGCACGAGCAATTCGGGAACGCTTTTGGCTAACTCGCGAATGAGAATAGTCCTTTGCATTGAGGGCATTTGGAGATTGAATTCGGACCCGAGCATTCAGAAAAAAGACTTAGGAATTTTAGAAAAAATCAAGACTCCCGCGAGTTGATCAATTTACCGGTTCTATCTTTAACTTTGCTTTCCTTAGATATTTATGTAAATAAAATGTGTGAATTATTTTATTTAATAATAATATCTGATTGCTTGGTATATTGCTTTACTTTATGTGCATTATCCTTTTTATTTTTGAAGTCGTTATTTAATTTATTGCAAACTGGGGCAAATTAGCAAAATGCGTGCAAAAAATTAAAATATTTTTCATAAACAAGTTTTATTTCAATTAATTATTTTAGATAAGTTTTCTAGAAAAGTATATTTTGCAAATATTTTGGAAACCTGTCGGATTAACCGTATTTTACGGAATTTCGGAAGTGCCTTAAAAACCTTCTTCCGAAATTAATAAAACCTCTTACCTTTAGAATCTCTGAAAGAAAGACCGTCTTTTTTATAAAAACGGAGTTTTGCACGCATTTGTTAATTTGGTTCCCTGTTTTCCTTAAATTGGGTGGCGACTCCAAAAACTCCAAAAGAGTTAGCCCATCCTGTCGATATTCCGGAATTTATCCTTTTCGAGGTAATTTTTGGGGTTCAACAGCATGGCGACTCCGCTGGGGAGCAATAAAGGTTTTGACCATTAAGGTTTCCAGTTATTTGCAACTAGCATGCTTAATTTATTTGCTTTATTATATCTGTTTGTTTGGTTTGCCTTATAAAGCATGCATTGTATTAATTTGTGCATAATCTGCGTTCCGTTCACATTTCCTCCCTCATGGAGCCTGTCAATTCTCTTTCACCTCCCTGATTTCATCACGGGGTACCCGCTTGACGGGTAGCTATGCAGGAAGGGCATTGCCCTTACCTCACTCTTTCAAACTTCTTTCGTGTCACCAAAAGTTAGTTGGGGTATGGTTTGCCTGGTTTTGCCATTGCCGGTTTTACTGGTTTATGGGGCCAGGTTTATCCCGCATAGGTCTGAATCAGCCTCAACCGTTAGCCCACTCTTAGAAGGAGATTAGGTCATGCATGCATATACACCTTAGTTTGGGGGGAAGTTCGGCAGATTTGGTTGGTTTGTGTTTTGGAGATGGCTTGGCGTAGTGAGATATAAGAGGCGAAGCCCATGGTGTCTTTAAAAGGATCAGTGGGGTCCCTCTCGTGAATGGCTTTGCGTGTGTGCAGGCCTATGTTGATTATCCAGCTGCAACTTTGTAAAAATTGAAGTATGCTTGTCGCATACTAGGAGAGCGAAGCCCCTGTGTCTTTGAATGACCAGTGAGGTCCCTCCTTGAAGACCAGTGCGGTCTCGGCTGCCTAGGAAACTGAGAGGCTTGATTAAAGCCGAGGACCAGTGAGGAGCCCTATGAACAAGGTCTGTGTGCCTTGCAAAACCTAGGAAACTGAGAGGCTTGATCAAAGCCGAGGACCAGTGAGGTTTTATTTTGAAAGGCCAATTGGCGCCTTTCGTGATTTGCAGTCTGGTATTGTGGAGGCAGTTGGAATTTTCTCCTTGGATGTTGTAAAGCAATTGGGAATCGTGCTTGGAGGAGTGTGGATGTTTGCAAAAGCTATGGAAGATTGTTTCGGGTTTTAGGCATTTGGGTTTAGAATTTTGTGCAGATGTTGTGGAGAGCATGAGCTGTGTTAAATACTTGTGATTGTCGCATGTTAATTGTTTGCCTTGCCTTATTTGCTCAAAATGCGTTAAATACTAGGTGTTGCTTGCTTGTATGCAATCCTATGAATGACATGCAAACTGTCTTAGTTACCCTTTGTGAGGTTTCTTTTGTTTTTTTTACTTCTCTATCAAATGTTTGATTTGTTGAAGTGGCAGACCATCCACCATGCAAATGTTTCGAGATATGATTGATGGTAGACGCTTTAGCTCGTGAACGGCGCAGTACCAGAAGCTAATGGCATTGTTTGAAAGTACTTGGCGATTGAACTTAGTAGCATTATTTTCAATTTTTAATTCGGGTTGAGGCCCTGAATCGCATTGTAATTTAAAGCTTATGTTAATCTGAATCAACTCATTTTGAATTTATGAAAAATTGAAGTAAAATGTATCTCATTCTTATTATATTATTTACGCTTGCATTTGTTTCCATTTTAAAATTAAAATTTATAAACTTGCCAAAGCTTTTCTTGTAATGTATGGCCAAACAACTGAACAATTTGAAAGCGATGCACTGAAAGTTATTGTCTGCGCTCTTTGGATATTGCACTATCTGTTGGAACTTCAACTGGGGCAGCTTTTATTTGTTGGTATATGGTGTTGAAGCAGTGCTGCAGAACTACGCACGGTCTGATTCCTAAGGAGGGATACGTAGGCTCCCCCATCGGGCTCGACCCTTTAGCATTTTAAATTTTATTTTCCCCCAAGAAGGACAACTGGGGCAATTTTTGCAAAATGAGTTAGAGATGCGCAAGATAATAACTGGGGCAGAATTTTGCAAGAAACAGGGTTGGATATTAAAGATGAGTTGGCAAGAATTTGAAATCGGTTAAGCAAACAGTGCAAAGTCTAAGACAAAGGACGTTCAGTTTGTTTTAAAATATGTTACAAGTTTAAGTCAAGACAAAAATTTTCAAAATGCATCTTTGACTTCATTTGCATGCTTATTTCACTTGCTATATTGCATTAAAATATTTTATCTTGCCTCTATTTTTTCGAAAATCTATGCTATTTGAGTTCATGAGCCAAGTTTCTGAAAGCAATTCGCAAATCCAAGTCCAAGGAGGACGAGGAAGCAGCGGAAGCGGCAAGATCAGGATGAAGTCTGCAAATCAAACGCTTCCCCCTCCCTCCCAAAACTAATGATTTTTCCTTGAGCGCAGGAATTTTCAAAGCAACAAGATGAGGAAACTAGCAACTATCAATTCCTCATAGAGTATTTGTCATACACATTGAACAATGTTGCCAAGATAACCGACCGAGATTGGAAGCGTTATCTGATTCATCGCATACGCGAAACGACTTTATTTTCTCTCTATTTCTGCCCTTGCCTAATCAAAGTTCATTGCTTTATTGGCAACTTTACTTTACACTTTGCAGGAATTAAGCATTAACTCAGTTTTCTCAAGGATAACACTCAACTCTTTAGGGCTTCACCAACATAAGCCGGACGGCTTAAACTCTCACTTTATATCCCCTTTATCTTTGACATTTTCTTGTCCATGCAAATTTAATTAAAACTTTATTTTGCAGGCTATTCTACCATTTATTTTACAAGTATCAACTCCAAGTCTATCGTAAACAATCGAAGACGCTATTATATTGCCGATCCTGGGGGCTCACTTTATTTTGTAGTCAAGACCATTCCTCCGCGGAAGAGTTCAAAGAGTATAACGTATTCATGTGTTTACGCTTTCGATAAACGTCTTTTATATTTCACGCTTCCGGTAAGCGTCTTTATCTCACCTCGAAGGTGTTAATTATTTGAATGCCTCGAAGGCGTAATATATTTGCCCCGGAGGCGTATTTATGTCACCTCGAAGGTGTTAGTTATATGAATGCCTCGAAGGCGTAATCTTGTTGCCCCAGAGGCGTATTTATGTCACCTCGAAGGTGTTAGTTATTTGAATGCCTCGAAGGCGAAATTTTGTTGCCCCGGAGGCGTATTTATGTCACCTCGAAGGTGTTATTTATTTGAATGCCTCGAAGGCGTAATCTTGTTGCCCCGGAGGCGTATTTATATCACCTCGAAGGTGTTAATTATTTGAATGTCTCGAAGGCGTGATTTTGTTGCCCCGGAGGCGTATTTGTGTCACCTCGAAGGTGTTAATTATTTGAATGCCTCTAAGGCGTTATTTTGTTGCCCCGGAGGCGTATTTATGTCACCTCGAAGGTGTTTATTATGTGAATGCCTCTAAGGCGTAATTTTATGGACTCGATAGGTGTTTTAATATTCTACACTTTCTTAATCACATTTTGCAGCCTCCTGAGGCGTTTATACATTTGCAATACATATTTTAATGGCCTTACGTCGCTGATAAGTTTGTTAAGACATGCAGGATAATGTGAATATTCCAGACGCATTACAATCCATGATTGCCTTCAAATTGACTCCTCATAACTTAAAGCATTACGCTTTGTCATGAGTTATTGCCGAACAGGCGGCATTTCTACCCCTATGACTTTCATTCCTAATAGGCGATAAAGCCGAGGCTTGTTTTGTGTTTTCAAAACTAAGCCAAATAGGGCATCGCTTTGTTTCAGGCTATAATCCGCACAAGGCCATCCTTGCCGGATTGTCTCGCCAATTGATTTATCAATGGCTATCGCACTGACTACTTTTCCGCACTACTTTGCTTTACACTTATCTTGAATTACGCCTTCACACTTGCTTTAAAATTAACGCCTCACTTTACTCTTACAGGTTGACCATCGGCTACGAGGATTCCCTTTGTTGGACTATCTCGCCCATTGATTCGCCAAATGGCTCTTGCATTGCTTTACATTCCCGAACTGCTTTTCTTTGCACTTGCTTTGAATTATGTCGTCGCACTTGCTTTAAAATTGATGCCTTACTTTACATTTTTTCAGGTTGACCACCAGGCGGGGCTTCTCTCTTGTTGGACTTTCACGCCTGTTGATTTGCTAAATCGCTTTGGCGTTGCTTTACATTTCACGCTAAATTGCTTTGCACTTGCTTTCAATTATGCCTTTGCACTTGCTTTATATTATAACTTGCTTTACTTTTAGTTTAACAGGTCAGCCCTGATACCCTCCTTGCTTTGTGCCGGACCGGATCACCAGCTGATTTGTAGACAATCAACCCCAAGACCCTCCTTGCTGCGTGCCCGACCGGCTTGCCAGTTGATTTGTCAAGATGTTCAAATTGCTTTGCACTTGCTTTCAATTATGCCTTTGCACTTGCTTTATATTATGACTCGCTTTACTTTTAGTTTAACAGGTTAGCCCTGATACCCTCCTTGCTTTGTGCCGGACCGGATCACCAGCTGATTTGTAGACAATCAACCCCAAGACCCTCCTTGCTGCGTGCCCGACCGGCTTGCCAGTTGATTTGTCAAGATGTTCAAATTGCCTTGCACTTGCTTTCAATTATGCCTTTGCACTTGATTTATATTATGACTTGCTTTACTTTTAGTTTAACAGGTCAGCCCTGATACCCTCCTTGCTTTGTGCCGGACCGGATCACCAGCTGATTTGTAGACAATCAACCCCAAGACCCTCCTTGCTGCGTGCCCGACCGGCCTGCCAGTTGATTTGTCAAGATGTTCAAATTGCCTTGCACTTGCTTTCAATTATGCCTTTGCACTTGCTTTATATTATGACTTGCTTTACTTTTAGTTTAACAGGTCAGCCCTGATACCCTCCTTGCTTTGTGCCGGACCGGATCACCAGCTGATTTGTTCGACAATCAACCTCAAGACCCTCCTTGCTTCATGCCCGACCGGCTTGCCAGTTGATTTGTCAAGATTGTTGAAAATGCCTTGCACTATGCCTTCGCATTTGCTTTATTGCTTCGCCAGTGGATGGGAAGACAATTTATCAAAGATATTGCAGCTTTCACTTACAAATTGCGTCATGCCTGCCATAAGCAATTGGAGGCCTTATTTTGAAGCCTATCATAAGCAATTGAAGGCTCTTTTATCATTGATCCTACCGTAAGCAATCGGGGATCTTATTATTATTAAGTCTATCGTGAGCAAGCGAAGACTTCATTAGCATTCATGCCTACCATAAGCAATTGGAGGCCTTATTTTGAAGCCTATCATAAGCAATTGAAGGCTCTTTTATCATTGATCCTACCGTAAGCAATCGGGGGATCTTATTATCAAGTCTATCGTGAGCAAGCGAAGACTTCATTAGCATTGGAGCCTACCATAATCAATTGGAGGCCTTATTCTGAAGCCTATCATAAGAAATTGAAGGCTCTTTTGTTATCGCTCCTACCGTCAACCATCAGTTTCTCAAAGATCATTCGCCTTGTCGCATATGCAGCACAGATCTATTTCTTCCTTTTTCATTATAGCTTTTGCTTTATTATTCACTCGTTTTCTAACGCATTCACTTTAAATTTGCAGAAATTCAACATCGGATTCAATAAGAACTGAAGGCATTCAACGCTGTGCAGCACTATTAATACAAGCAACAGGACCCAGCTTTGCTTATTTGTTTTGCATTATCTTGCCTTAATTAATCCAATTTGCAACTTTGTTTTGCAGGATGCTATCAAATTTAGGCTCGTTCACCTTATAATCGAACGTTTTAGGCTCGTTCGCCTTATAATTGAACGTTTTAGGCTCATTCGCCTTATAATTGAATGTTTGGGCTCGTTCGCCTTATAAAGGAACGTTATGTTACCTGCGTAGAATATAGATTAGCCAAGTCGACTTGAGATATTATGTCTTGTTAGTCGACTTATTTTATGAAAGCCTTGCATTTTACTATTCGATCTCGCTTTACTTATTGTTTTGCTTTACTGTTTCAGAATAAGGATCAGCTTAGAGGTTCTCCGGGCGGAGTATCTTGGCAGTTGATCGAAGAAAGAACTTTTGATAATATCACCACCCGCATTTACTATTTTTGTTATCACTTGATTTATTTATTATTCCAATTATTACAGTTTATTAGCAGTTGCACGCTTACGGTTTGTTGAGATTATTACAGGATTTTTAGCAGCACCGCGGCAGCGTTTGGAGCATAACATGGAGCTTTCTTAGCGACGAACCGGGCCAATCGTTGATATGAGCTATACTCGTCAACAAAGACCTGAAGAATCGCACCCGCATAAGTCATCCACCCTAGAGGTAAGTCTCTTGTTAACCCTAAGTCCGAGGTTTGAAATTGAAGACAAGATGGCTCGGTTATCGAGGTGCAGTAAAAGCTATGTCCGTGTAAACCCCTCTTTATGGGTGTGTCGTCGACCACATTTTCATAACTTGGGTAATTACAAGCCTCTTTTCCCGCGCTTGAGTAGTCGTTACTATCTCGTCTTTGATTTTCAAATCGCGTCGAACTACATATGGCCTGATTCTCTTTCAGCCCGAGATATGTAGGCAACTCGGAAACCGCAGCTCGGCCATGTCCATAAGCCTCGCATTTTGATCCTAGGAATCAGAGTCTTGGCTTTACCGTGACAAAATTGGGTTTCACGTCAACTTTCTTTACCCTGAAAACTCTTTCATCCTTTTCGGGTAAAGAGGGGCAGCTGTTGACACCCAATTTTGTCCCGAATTTTAATTAAAAGTATAATAATTTTAATAATTAAGTTCAATTTTGAAGATTGTAAATAAATAGCTAATTTTAAAGGGAATTGACCAAAATCGCAAGTCATCCCTTCATTTGCAGTGCATTATATAATTAATTGTTTAATTTAATTAAAGAGCTAAATCCGTTCTTAAATTACAATTTAGGATTGTTTTTGCAAAGCCCATATTACACAAAAGCCCCAGCCCATTAATCATTATTCTTTCCTTTTATCCAAGAACACTATTCACCATCTTCCCTTTATCAAAAACCCTAGACCCACTATCATAAGGAATCATCAGCCGTGCCCCTCTCCTCTCTTACCCAGATCGATACATACACACGCATACACTCTCACCATCTTTTTCATTCTCAACGCACACAGAGATCAAGAGCAATAGATACACATACATAAAATCAGATCGGAAAACCCATCTCCGGGGACCTCTTTCCTCCGTTTCCTTCTTTGCTCGTCGGCCCGTTCTTGAAACTGAAAGTAAAAAGGGAAAAGAGATACACAGCGAAAGGAGTGGCAGTGACGCCGTGCACCGCTCGCCGGAGAAACCACTGGTGTCGCTCCTCCCCGCTGTGGATTGTTCTGTTTGTTTCCGTCGCCAACAATGGTGTCAGTTGAAACCTCGCAGCAGTCGTCGTTTTTGCTTCTCCGTTTCACTAATTATTGCTCGTATTTGGTCTGGCTTTTGACCTCGACGGGTCATTAGTGTATCAAGATGTTTATATATATTGCTATATCTATTTTGGGGGACTCAATTCTGCTAATTATGTGTATGAATCTTTGTTTGTGCAGCGAGCCGTTCGCGGAAAAACCCACCGGTGCAACCCTTCCTTTATTCTTGTTGATTTTCGTTAGTAATAATATCTTGTTGTTTCACCGGTGCTGTGTTTGTTGATGTTATTGATTTTGTTTTGCTCTGTTTTGCTGCGAGGACTTGTGTTTCTGTGAGATTTTTGTGACATTATTCTCTAATGGAGGGCCCCACATTGAGCTGCTGTGGAAAATGTTGACTGATGCCTTTGCTATGCTTGGAATACGCTGGAGTTTTTTTTTTGATTTGAACAGATATTGTGTTCGAATTACTAAGCCTATGAAAATATTTAGTTTGAGGCTTACGGACTGATTCGAACGGATACTACACCGTTTTGGCCAATGAAAATATATATATACCTATTTGAGGCCTACCCAATGAATTGACGGATTTCGAACGGATACTACACTTGAATAGTCCCGTCCCCGTGTCCCTAAAGCAAATAGGCGATGATGAATGCATTTTAACGCTAAGCAAGTTGAATAGAGTAGTGGGTTTGGTGCTTTGGCACGGCAACACGGCCCGGGCTCCGTGTTTGCAACCGTACCAAATCCCGAGCCTCTATTCGACGCGCCATGCAAACCTGAGCCTAAATTTTGCAAAAACAAAACCCCTTTATTATTATTATTATTATTATTATTATTATTATTATTATTATTATTATTATTCTATTATTATTATTCTTATTATATATTCTATTATTATTATTATTATATATATATATATTTTTTTTCTTATTATTATTATTACTTTATTATTATTTTATTTTATTAATCATTACACTTTATTATCGTACTAATTCCGTTTAATTCCCGTTTTATTGCGAGGTATATCTTGGCACGAGCAATTCGGGAACGCTTTTGGCTAACTCGCGAATGAGAATAGTCCTTTGCATTGAGGGCATTTGGAGATTGAATTCGGACCCGAGCATTCAGAAAAAAGACTTAGGAATTTTAGAAAAAATCAAGACTCCCGCGAGTTGATCAATTTACCGGTTCTATCTTTAACTTTGCTTTCCTTAGATATTTATGTAAATAAAATGTGTGAATTATTTTATTTAATAATAATATCTGATTGCTTGGTATATTGCTTTACTTTATGTGCATTATCCTTTTTATTTTTGAAGTCGTTATTTAATTTATTGCAAACTGGGGCAAATTAGCAAAATGCGTGCAAAAAATTAAAATATTTTTCATAAACAAGTTTTATTTCAATTAATTATTTTAGATAAGTTTTCTAGAAAAGTATATTTTGCAAATATTTTGGAAACCTGTCGGATTAACCGTATTTTACGGAATTTCGGAAGTGCCTTAAAAACCTTCTTCCGAAATTAATAAAACCTCTTACCTTTAGAATCTCTGAAAGAAAGACCGTCTTTTTTATAAAAACGGAGTTTTGCACGCATTTGTTAATTTGGTTCCCTGTTTTCCTTAAATTGGGTGGCGACTCCAAAAACTCCAAAAGAGTTAGCCCATCCTGTCGATATTCCGGAATTTATCCTTTTCGGGGTAATTTTTGGGGTTCAACACCACCTCCATAAAATCATCATGTTGCAGTTGTATGCTTAAGAATCTAAAAGGCTTAACTATTGTTTTCGTGTCAATCTTACTTGAAACAAACAACGGGGACTGATCCGAGCCTACTCTAGTAAGATGCTCCATATTTCAATCGAAGTAAAATAATCCCTAAACTCTTGATTACCCAAACAACGATCAAGACATATAATAATGAAATTTTCATGACGATGAACATTCCACCATGTAAAGACACTACCAATATAACCCAGGTCTATCAATCCACTAGCCGCAATTGTATTTAGAAATTCCTCATATTTTGGAAAAAGCACAGGGAGACTACCGTACTTCTCTTCATCAGAAAGAAAAATATTGAATTCATCCCTGACCATCCAAGGTTTATCAATACCCTTTGATAAAGAGCACAAAGAATCCCACAGGTCAACCCTTTCCGTACTGGTGCATTTAGCATAAACAAAAGTATATAGGAAATTTTGATCTAGCTTCTAACAATACAAATTCAATGTAAGATGTTGTTCATCATCTTGAACGACATTCACATCAAATCCGTCATTGACAACCCACACCTTATTACTGCAATTAGCTATAGCAATAGACATCCCAAATCTTCTCCTATACCTCTCAGTATGTTTTGATTGTTGAAAAGGTTCCATTAAACCAAAAAAATGAATTTATAACGCGTGTGCGTTATTGTAAGATACTGAAAAGCTTTTTTGGTCTTAACAAACCTAATATTCCATATTAAAGCCTTATACATCGACTAATTTATAATGTCTGGAATTCAATCTTCTCCACGTGAAGAAATTGAATATGAAAGACCTAGAGCTCGTGTACAATGAAAAGATAGAGCTGAAGTGTGGTAATTTATAACGAAAAATCGTGAAACTCAGATTGCTAAATGTAACCTTTGTTAAAAATTTTGGAATTTTAAAACTGGGTCCTATCATAGAGAGATAAGAAAGTTTAGGATACAAGAATGAGCTGCTAGGTTTGGGGGAATATATCAGCATTGACGAACCACAGAAGGGAACATCTATATAGTTTCTATTTTCTAGTTTGTCAACTTGAATATGTATTTTGCAAAAGAATACAAAATTGTTCAACAAAATGCTTTACGATTTGCTATTTTTTCCATAATTTTTTTTTTTATATATTTTCTGAAATTGTTTACTCAAAAGTCCCAATTCCACAAGCAAAAAAAAAAAAATTATTAAAAAAATTAGAACCGAACTGAACTCGGCAGACCGACACTAAATCGGTGGACCGGAGCGATAAACACCGGAAAACTAGGGGTCCAATTTTTTTAAGGCTGAACTTGACCAAAACCAGTAAGAAAAACTGAAATTGGGCCCATGGACAGCCTTACTTTGCAGCCTAATTTCATTTTTCTTTCCCTTTTATTTCATACAGATTGAATCTTTACTTAAAACGAAGAAGTAGAGTTTGAAAGGAGAAATCTAGCTAGCCTCAAGAACTATGGGGTCCATGTAAAAATTAATCTATTAGTCTGTTAAGCTCCCAATTAAACTATTATTGCAATTTCTACAGTTATTCTTTTAACATACTATGACTAGCTAATAAGTATGTTTAAATGTTCCAAGAATTGGCAGTAGTCTAGAAGTAGAGATGGAGACAGTTTTTCGAGTTAGTAACTGTAACTCTATATAGTCGAAAGTCGCATTATTATTTTGGAGAAAGTGACACAAAAAGGTCCTCTCAAGTGTGAAATGAAAAAAAGGCTTCTTATATTTATTTTTCCTTTTCTTTTCTCTCAAATGGGTGATTAAGTTTAAGTGGGGGTAATTAGACTCTTTTAAAAATACTGGGCATAATTAAAACACCCAAAACTTACAAACTACCCCACCTCACTACTCCACTACCCCACTACCATTTCAAAATTCAAACCCCTCAAACATACCAAACCCCTCAAACATTTCTCCAAACATTTCCTCAAACTCCTCAAACATACCCGACGAAGAACCCGACCCGTTTCAATGACCCGGCGCCATTTCTCTAAATTTCGACTGTCAAACTCATTGATTGTCACCGATTATCGATTGTTAGTCTTCTCCTACACCTACATTGTATTTTTCTTCACCCGTTTGTATTTTTTTACCAATTTTTTGTTCCATTTTTTTGTGTCAAGAGAAAACCCTAGGACTTCGTTTTAAAAGTTATTTTTGTTTGATGATTCTGTCTGGGGTTGGTTTGAAGGAGGAAATGATGAAGTTTTCACTGAAAATCGACTGTACATGCCGGTAATATGGTTAAACAAAATCCGCCTGTTTCAAATATCCCGTAAGATGTTTGAAACATCTGTGATGTGTTTGGTCATATCACCGGATGTTTAGCCGGAGAAACGTTACCTTGACTTAAACATCAATAGAGATGTTTAAACATCAGCCCCATAGATTACAAACATTCAATGTGATGTTTAAACATTACTCGTGATGTTTAAACATTACTCATGATGTTCCCTGTATGTATGATGTTTTAAACATTATGAGTTATGTTTGACTCCGAGTGTTTGAACTATATTTTTCAGTAACACATATGGATAAGGCATTTACAATATTCTTAAAACTTGTGAAGAGTGGTAATAACAAGCCTAATGTACACAATCATGATAGTTGTATATGTTGAATAGGAAAAGGGCCTCAAGTTTTTTGCACCATGTTTTGTTCTTATAAATATGGGAAATATGTGTAAAGAAACTTATTTGTGTATGTAGGAAACATGCCTCCCAAAAAAAGACAACTGGTAAAGGCTACGGCTGCTGCTGCTAAGAAGGTCCAGAAGGCCAACTTCAATGCCACAATAAGGCAAATTCCCATGGAATCTGAAAGTGAATCTCCTCGTTCAAAAAGACAAAGAAGCAGGGCAGTACCAAAGCTTTTACAGGTCCCTTTCGAGAGCCCAAGCGGTAGTCGTGCTAGTCGTGCTAGTCAAGCTAGTCGGGATCTTAGCAAAATCAACACGAAGAGGAAGACGAAAAACAAAGATCAAGAAGCAGTGAAGAAGGTACAGAGGATGCAGAAGCAGAGCCAAGTAATGAACAAAGAGGAGAAAGTGGTGCTATGCCTCAAGTTAGTGAGGAAAGGGAAGGAAAAAGAAAAGCCGTTCAGGATTTGCCTGCAACAACAGAAGAAACAACAGAAGCAACAACAGAAACAACAACACAAGCTACAACACAAACAACAACAGAGGATCAATTTGTAAAGGCAATAGAACAGGAGGTAACATCGATGCTTATATTTACACATCTTGTATGATGTTTTAAACAAATACGAATATGTTCAAACATCACTCCGAATATTTCAAGCATTTTGTATTATGTTTCAAATATAATAGACGATGTTTGGATTTATTTCAAAAATTATAGATTATGTTTCAAACATATTATAAGATATTTGAAACATGTTGGGTGATGTTATGATGTTTAAACAAAAAAAGTGTTTTCTTTATTAGCAATATGACTGTGTAATGATTATTTTTCTTATATCAATTTCAGGTGGAGTTGGCTGATGATGTTACCCCATGCATAAAGACTGACCTGCCTGATTTGAGTCAAATGAAGACGTGGATGGAGTATAATAATGCGTTCGCAACAAAGAAGGTAACGGTCAGATCGTCAATGCACTCAAAGTTGGAAAAAATTCGTAAAGCTTTAAATCATTTTAAGCTAATGGAAAGATTCAAGGAAAGCTGTTCCGGGCACTTAATCGATTTACACAAGTGTGTGTTTGCTCTAAAGCTAGTTCACAACATTTTACTTCGTCGGGTTATTTGTCAGAAGAAGTTTGAGGCGTGGTTTAAATTCCATGATCTTCCTCTTCGTTTTGGGATGCAGGAGTTTGCCCTGATGACAAAATTGAGTTGTGCCCTACCTCCCCCTGATGATTTCATGGATGAAGCCCGTAGCAAGGGGAAAGATTTGTGGGATTTAGTTTCAAGGAAGGGGAAGAAGGCTGCAAGTGGTGATTATATTCTGGAACTGATAGAGAGTGAAGACCTGGTGAGGAATGATGACATAAGGTTCAGTTTATGTTTTTGTTGGTTTGAGCACCAAGTGTTGTGTTCAAAGGACACTAACAGTGGTTTTGAGGAATGGGTGGTTTGTCTAGCGAGCACCCCTGAAGACTTTTACAAGTACCCATGGGGAAGAAAAAGCTTTGACTTGACTGTGTTTTACATCCTGAAGGATTTTACAAGCTGGAAGGCTCCTGAGAAAAGCTATACACTATATGGATTTCCATGGGCTTTCATGGCATGGGCGTTAGAGGCTATTCCGGCACTTAGGCTAAGGGCATACCCTGAGGAGAAGAAAATACCACGGATGAAGCATTGGTTGGGAGAGAAGGTAGAAAAGGACCCAGATGCAGTGTTCCAGCATGTTGACACCGAGGTAAGGATTTCTTTTACTCCCCAGATCTTTCACATTCAACACTGCACTATTTGTGTAAACATTAGTGGTGACTTTTAAACATTACACTAAATGTTTAAACACCGGTACTGATGTTTAAACATTACACTAAATTTTTAAACATTAGTCGTGATGTTTCCACATCACATGAAATGTTTAAACATTTAGTGTAATGTTTAAACATCACATTAAATGTTTTAGGAACATATATACAGACATTTAATATATATACACATAGTTTTAACATTTGTGGTTATTTTATTGCAGGAGGTGCACCCTTACCTCGTACCCACACCCAAAGAGTTGAGGGATGTGTTTTATGACTTTGTGTCATTTGAGGACGTGGTGATTGATGGCTTGATGCGACAGTTGGATGGGGTGACAATATTGAGGAAACAAGTTGTTGTTCCTAACACCCCTCTAGAACATGTTGTGCTAAGCCGTGGTGCAATGTTGACGGGATACAGTGGGGGCAAGGGTGCTGATATTTTTGGAGTAAGGGGAAGAGAGTACACTTGAATTGCTGGGGATCTTTTTGGATATGCTAGAAGGTAGGATGAGGGTAGAGGAGGAGTTATTAGAAGAGAAGAAGATGGCAGCAGTAGAAGACCTGCTAGAAGAAAAGAAGATAGTGGCAGTACTAGAGACGGAGTTGTGAATAGAGAAGAAGTAGTTGTGGGTACGTCGACTGGAGAGTGTTCTTGATGTTGAAGGTTGGTGGGATTGAGACAATGTTAGAATATTTGAAGGAAATGATGAAAGCCCAGGTGTCCAAGAGAACATGTTTGAGAACAGTGTTACCTAGTAGAGTTCTGCAATCCCCATTTACTGCTTCAGGAGGAAAGGGGAAGAAGAAGATAGTGGGGGGAAGATTGATCTTACAAGGCTGTGGATAAGAAGAGCAAAGATGAATTGGATGCCTTCTTGGAAGAGAAGAAAGAGGAAAAAAGTCCACTTTTTCTTGGGCATGAGTACAATTACAAGGATCTGGAAGAGATCATTAGAATGGAAAGCAATTTGGAGGAAAAGGTACACGCAATTCACCCTAATTCTTTTTTCCTAGTGCATATATTAGAACAGATATTTAAACATGGATTGGGATGTGAAAACATAACAAGCAGTGTTTAAACCTCACAAATAACTTATGATATGTGTAAACATAATACATAATGTGTAAACATAATACATAATGTGTAAACATATTAGTTAGTGTTTAAACATTACGCCTTGATGTTTATATAATTTTAAACATCTATATGATGTTGCAACATATCACAAGATGTTTAAACATTATCTCTGGTGTTTAAACATTTCCACTAATGTTGACATGTTCTGCCTGGTGTTTATGTGCTTTTTTTTTCCTTTTCTTTTCCTTTTCTGCAGTATGTTGAGGAAATCATGAGCCTGATGAGACTTAAAAAGAATTCCCACTCCCAGTTCTATCTCAAATCCGATGTCATTTTGAATTTGAATTTCTCTAAGAAATTGTGTGAGCTTTACAAGAAGCATCGTGTACTCGCTGATACCTTGGTTGCGCCCCTAGAAGTACAGCTTGAGACTGTTTAATTAAAGGATGATATGCTGGACTATGCACAAGGTAAGCAGCCGAACCCAGGGGGTGTGAAGTAGGCTGTGGTGAAGAGGATTTTCTGTGCGTTGAAATTGAAAGATGTTCATTTTGTCACTGTGGAGTTCCTTGTGGATGAAGGTAAGATAAGGGTATACGACTCCCTGTACAGTGACAACACTTATGATGAACACACTGATCAAGCCCATCACTTTCCTTTTCCCCATTTTCATCAGACAGTGTGAGATGTTCCAAAGTTTGCCGGAGGATATCCTGAACAAATAATTGTGGCCATATGAGTGTCTGAAAAACCTCCCAACAAACAACACTCGTATTGCATCAGGTGGTTATGCCCTAGCCTTCATTGAGCACCTTCTTACAAAGACTCCCTGGGACAAGCTCTGTGACAACACCATGGTGGAATTTAGGGTGAAATGGGCTGTGGACATATTTCGTGGGAAGATTGTACCATAGTTTGATAAGTTATGGTTGGACAATTAAGTATTTGTTGCCATGTAAGGATAATTAAGTATTTGTTTTGGCTTGTTTTCTTAATTTTATGTTATGTTTTGTTGGTCATCATGTAAGGATAATTATATGTTTTATGTAAATACTTTGGTTGTGTGCACTGTACAAATCTCACTGATTTAAGAATCATCGTGTGGATGTTTAAACATCTCATCATATGTGTAAATATACTTGACAATGTTGAACCATAATTCAGATGTTTAAAATATTAATTAGAATATGCTGAAACATCATCCAAATGTTTAAACATGTTAATATATGTGTAAACATCTTACCTAAATGTTTAAAAATTTGAAACATTTATACAGAAGTTCCAGCATCTCGAAATATGTTTTAAACATCACAGTTATGTTTAAAAAGTTAGTTTAATTGTTACACCCCGTATGTCTAAAGTGACGTATATCACTCTAACGACATGTTAAGAATGATTTAAGTAAGTTTAAAGTCATAACATGACCATATATGATCTTTATAAATAGAATATAAAGTTTGGGAAAAATCGGATTTAGGTTCCGGAAAAAACCGACTACGGAATTGCCTTTTAACGAAGCTTTTTCATCAATTAATTCCGTGTATTATATGAGATCTTTTGGGAACATATCATATACCAAAATGAAGGTCTTGGAGTGTATTTTCCAATACATATAACGGTTTTTTCATACAACACATGAATAAAAAGATATGTGCATCAGAAATCAGGCCAGAAGAAGGGACATAAGCGCAAAAGAGGGCTAGAACTGAAACGTTTCGAGTATAAAAGGAAAAACATGTCTTCTTTTCGTCATTTCCAGAATATAAACGATAGAAACAGTGTGTTGTTGAAGGTCCCCTTTTATGATTTTGAAGGACTGACGTCAATCGTAACTCGAAATTGAAGACAGATTGCGTCAAAACGCTCTACGCGATTAAGGTAACGTTATGCTACCTTCAATTTTGTCTATAGCTTGAGTTCTAGAATTAGTTCATGGCTATGTAAAGTACCTAAATGTTGTATTATAGCTTTTTTAAGCTTTAGAAGGTGTTGAATTCAAGGAAAACAAGGTTTAGAAGCAAGAAACATAAAAGGTATGTAAGACTAAACCTTTCTTTTGGCAAGGCATGTATCTTTTAGCTTTTGAAGCTTTTCTTAGTTCTAAACTTAGTGTCTCTTGTGAGAAACTTGTATGGTATCAAGGAAACCTTGTATATACTTAATTTGGTAGTAAAATCCATGGTGAAAGACGTCCAAATCAGCAAGACAAAACGTTTCAAAATCTGGAAAATCATTTTGATCTTTGGACAGTTGTTACTATATTGATCATAACTCCTTGTACAAATTTTATTTTAAGATGCTTTAAGAATCCAAAGAATCCTACGACATATATCTACAACTTTCATGCGACCATGAAGTCTATATCTTTGATCTACACTCTGAAAATCTGGTCGAAAGGCAGGACAGTGGTGCTGTCCAGACATTCCATCTGCGGATTTGTTATGTCATCCAGTCGTCTCCTCTTGTAATCTGTTTAACATGTTTATGTTATCAATTTATCCAGATATCCATTCCCGTGTATAGTATAGTGCTGGTTATATTTTTGCGGATCATCTAGTTTAGGGGAAACTCTCCCAAATTTTTTATAGAAATTCAAAGAGTTGGACAAATTCTAAGTTTCAGGTTGTGTCTACAACTCCATCCAGAGTTTTCTTATCATTCCTTTGCGTCCATATATATTGTTGCCACATGTGTTCTGCCTCATACATGCTTATGCTTATGCTTATATTGTGATCGTGTTATGTGTGATTTGGAGTCCCCCATAGAGACTGGACATTGGACACACTGTCCGGTCGCGTGTGATACTGCCCGTCTGGGGGATACAGCCCCTCTGGTTCAGGCGGGAGTTGAAACAGCTAGTGTGACCGGGTGTCATTCACACACTCTAACCAGAGAGAGTAGATATTACTGGCTGGAAGGGACATAGCCCATAACACCCGCCAGGTTTGTTATATACGCATATATAGCTACAGTATGCACTGCATGATTATACATGAGGCTAGTCCAGGTTTTCAGTTACCTGATTTGGGGGATAAAGCCCATAACACCAGACAAGTACTAGTTCAGATGTTCAGTTACCTGATTTGGGGGGATATATCCCATAACACCGGACAGGTACCAGTTCAGATAACAGTTCAGTTTTAGCTCAGTACCAGTTATCAGTCACCAATTCTTAGCGTCAGTATCAGTTGACAGCTATCAAATCCAGTTTCTAGTAAATAGTTATCAGTCATATTACAGTTATTTATCAGTATATTTCAGCTCAGTCTTCAGTTCCAGATTCAGCTAGACTTCAGTTTATATTCAGATCATGTTTAGTACGTTCTTCAGATTTCCAGTTATATAGCTATGCTCCAGCTCATATTTACATATTTATATTCCAGCCTTACAGTTTCATTTAGCTATGATATATTATATGCTCATGCCTTACATACTTGGTACATATCGTACTCACGCCCTTTTCTGGGGCGCTGCGTTTCATACCGCGCAGGTGCAGATAGAACAACGCTTGGACCACGTTAGTAGGCCATCTATCAGCTATTGGAGTCACTCCGCTTACTCCCGGAGTTATTTATCTTTTGGTATGTATACAGTCAGCCTGTTTGGGTATGGCGGGGCCTTGTCTCGTCCTTTGTATATTCAGTTCATCACTCTTAGAGGCCTGTAGATATGTCCCTGTGTGGTTCTGTCGGTATGTTAGCTTGTCATCTTTTTGCATTGCATAATTCTTATCAGCTAGGTTTATGCTTATTCCGTATCAGTTATGTTCAAAGTTAGCAGATTATCAGCAGGATTAGTGATGATCGACACTTAGTGTTGATCATCCGTCACGGCCCTAGGTTGGGTCGTGACAAAAGTGGTATCAGAGCAGTTCAATCCTAGGGTGTCTACAGGCCGTGTCTAGTAGAGTCTTGTTAAGGAGTATGTTGTGCGCCATACTTATGAACAGGAGGCTGCAATGCACTTCAGGACAGTTGTCTTTCTTTCTTCTCTAGATCGTTTGATAGAGCTATGATTACAGAATTCATTCCTTTAATAATAGTGTTTTCAGCAAAGCGATGGCGCCGAAGAAACTAACAGCTGCCCAAAAGAGCAAGGCTATTACCGGCCAGGGTACTAGTAGAGTGCCACCTGAGGTGGATGAGAGTGAGGAGTTCATACCTGAGGCTCCATCTGAGGCCTCACAGATCCCTTCAGTTCAGGGCAATATTAGAGGGACTGCAGCTGCCATACCTCCAGCTGCTCTGCCCAACAGTCAGGGGCAGGAAATGAGGGATGTCATCAGATTATTGACCAGTGTTGTAGTTGCTTAGACTAGACAGTACGGTGCAGATGCCCAAGGAGATGTTGTATCCAGGATTAAGGATTTTATCAGACTAGAGCCTCCAGTCTTTACTGATCTCGTACAGGAGAGGACCCTCAGGATTTTCTAGTGAGGATCACCAGGGTATTGAGGGTCATGCACGTGTCAGGCACAGAGTTAGTAGATTTGGCTGCATTCAGATTGCATGACCTAGTAGTATGGTGATATCAGACATGGGAGCTATCTAGAGGGCCTGATGCTACTCCCGCAACTTGGAAGGAATTTTCGGATGCCTTCCTTCATCGGTATATGCCTATAGAGACATAGAGAGAATGTGTTGATCAGTTCCTGACCTTGAGAGAGGAAAGTTTGAGTGCAGATGAGTATAATTATCGCTTTAATTCTTTAGAAAGGTTTGCCCCCACTGTGGTAGCGAGTATGGAGGATACAATTCACAGGTAGGTAGTGGGACTTGGTCCACACCTGGTGAACGAGTGCATAACGGTTGCTATGCAGTCAAGTATGAACATATCACGCACTCAGGCATTTGCTTTATCACTTGAGGAGAGGAAGTAGAAACAGAGAGCCGACATGGATAGAGGGTTACATAAGAGGGACAAATTGTTTGGTTCATTCGAATAGACATCCGGAGCGAGTAAGCAGCAGAGTGTTAGACAGCCACCCGCTAGTATACCTCCAGAGTCTCGTGGCCTGAGATCTGATAACCTCCTCGGTCCACATCTAGTCATGCATCACAGACTTCAGGATTTAAGCATCGTGGTACTTCTCTACTGGCCAGTCACACATATCCCAGATGTTCAAATTATGGTAGACGCCACTTGGGTCCATGTAAGTTAGGAGTTGATGCTCGTTATATTTTTTAAAAGGCATACCATTTCATGAGAGATTTCCAGACTAGGGGTGGTAGTGGTGCAGCCCAGCCAGCTAGATCAGTAGTTGCCTCCTTAGCACCAGCACGCCATCAGGGGAATGTTCTTCAGTATGGCGCCTGCATAACGGAAAGAATTTATGGAGCAACTAAAGGATTTGTTAGATAAAAGCCTCATCAGACCTAGCATTTCCCTGTGGGGAGCCCCGGTAGTATTTTTGAAAATGAAAGACAGCTCTCCATGCATGTGCATAGATTACAGACAGCTAAATAAAGTCATAATATGGAATAAATACCCTCTGCCCAAGATTGATGACTTGTTCAACCAGCTTCAGGGTGCCAAGTGCTTCTCGAAGATAGATTTGCGATCAGGCTATCATCAAGTTAGAGTCAGAGAATATGATATACCTAAGACTGCATTTAGGACTAGGTATGGCCATTATGAGTGTTTAGTGATGTCGTTTGGACTCACTAATGCCCCTGCAGTATTTATGGATCTGATGAACAGCGTATTCAGGCTTTATCTAGATTTATTTGTGATTATATTTATTGATGATATTCTCATCTAGTCAAAGTCTGAAATCAGAGCGTGCGGAGCACCTACGCACAGTATTGGGTACTCTTCGAGACCAGTAATTATATGCTAAGTTTTCAAAGTGTGAATTCTGGCTTGATTAAGTGGCATTTCTTGGCAATATAGTTTCAGCAAAAGGAATTAAAGTAGATGGCCAGAAGATCGAGGCTGTGAAGAATTGGCCCAGGCCTACGACGCCAACTGAAGTACGTAGTCTTCTGGGGTTGGCAGGTTATTACAGAAGGTTTGTAGAGGGTTTTTCCACCATTGCAGCTCCACTGACCAAATTGACATAGAAAACAGCCAAATTTTAGTGGTCTGATCCTTGCGAGCACAGCTTCCAAGAACTATAATAGAGGTTGACAACAGCTCCAGTACTTACACTTCCAAAAGGACCTGAGGGCTATGTCATTTACTGTCGAATTGGTCTTGGTTGTGTATTGATGCAGCACGGAAAAAAAGCCCGAGCAGAACTACCATATTGGTGATTTAGAGCTTGCAGCAGTCATTCATGCATTGAATATTTGGAGACATTATTTTCACGGGGAGTTCATGTTGATATTTATACAGACTACAAGAGCCTCCAATATGTATTTAAACAGAAGGAGATAAACCTACGACAGAAGTGGTGGCTAGAGTTATTGAAGAACTACGACATGGACATTCTTTATCATCCGGGTAAAGCGAATGTTGTTGCTGATGCCCTTAGTTGTAAGTCCATGGGTAATTTATCTTAATTACAACTACATAAAAGAAACTTAGCTCATGCACTTCACCAGTTAGGCAGTTTAGAAATCGGATTAATAGATTCAGATGATGCAAAAGTTACAGTTATAGCACAACCACTGCTTGTCTAATAATAGAACTAAAATAGCACCAGTATGAGGATCCTATTCTAGTTGAATACAAACAGATAGCCAGAAGAAAACCGATATTACCATATAGGTTACTAGTGACGGGGTTCTTATGTATACAGATAGACTTTGTGTTCCTGATGTTGTGGATTTACGTGGATAGATTATGTCCGAGGCATATTATTCCAGATACACTGTTCATCCAGGTTTGACTAAGATGTACCATGATCTTAAGCAGATTTATTTTTGGGACGGAATGAAGCGTGACATAGGAGAATTTGTGGCTCAGTGTCCTAACTGCCAGCAGGTTAAAGTCGAGCATAAACAAACCTAGTGTCTTGTTACAGGAAATAGAGATTTCATCATGAAAATGGGAAACAGTAAATATGGACTTCATTACAGGCTTGCCCTGTACGCGGAGCAGGTATGACTCTATCTGAGTTATAGTTGACAGGCTTACTAAATCAGCTCATTTCTTGCCTGTTAGAACTACATATACAACAGAGGATTATGCCAGAATTTATATTAGAGAGATAGTGTGCCTACATGGTATTCCAGTATCTATTATTTCAGACAGGGACGCACCACTTTACAGCTAATTTATAGCGATCGTTCCGGACAGTTTTAGGGACACATGTGAATCTGAGTACCACATTTCATCCCCAGACAGATAGACAGGCTGAGCAGACCATTCAGACGTTAGAAGACATGCTTATAGCCTGTCTAATAAATTTTGGAGGTAGCTGGAGTGGTCATCTACCATTGATAGAGTTTGCATATAAAAATAGCTATCATTCTATCATACAGATGGCGCCATATGAAGCTTTGTATGGGCGCAAATGCAGGTCTCATATAGGATGGTTCGAGGTAGACAAGTCTCAATTGATAGGTCCAGATTTAATCCAGCAATCAGTTGATAAAGTCAAGTTAATCAGGGATAGATTATTAGCAACACAAAGTAGACAGAAGTCCTATGCAGATAACCGATGTCAAGATTTAGAATTTCAGATTAGCAATTGGGTATTCCTGAAAGTATCACCAATGAAAGGCGTTATGAGATTTGGAAAGAAGGGAAAGCTTAGCCCTAGATTTATTGGTCCATATTAGGTTATCAGGCGGGTTGGGCGTGTTGCCTACAAATTAGACCTTCCAGCAGACCTTCAGGAGGCCCATCCAGTATTTCATGTTTCCATGCTCAGAAAATGTGTCAAAGATCCTTCTAGAGTTGTACCAGTAGATGATGTTCAGATCACAAAGCAAATGACTTATCAAGAGGTGCCAGTTGCAACTTTAGATAGACAAATTTGTCGACTATGGACGAAAGATATTCCTTCAGTTAAGGTGCTATGGCGAAGCAATAATGCAGAAGAATTTACTTTGGAAGCTGAAAAATGACATGAGAGCCAAATATCCACATCTCTTCACTAATTCAGGTATATAACAAATCGTTGCTACTTCCATATGCTTCATTTAACATTCGAGGACGAATGTTACTAACAGGGGAAGATTGTTACACCCCGTATGTCTAAAGTAACGTATATCACTTTAAAGACATGTTAAGAATTATTTAAGTAAGTTTAAAGTCATAATATGGCCATATATGATGTTTATATGTAGAATATAAAGTTTGGGAAAAATCGGATTTAAGTTGCGGAAAAAACCGACTAAGGAATTGCCTTGTAACGAAGCGTTTTCATCAATTAATTCCGTGTGTTATATGAGATCTTTTGGGGGCATATCATATACCAAATTGAATGTCTTGGAGTGTATTTTCCAATACTTATAACGGTTTTTTCATACAACATATGAATAAAAAGAAATGAGCATCAGAAGTCAGGCCAGAAGAAGGGACATAAGCGCAAAAGAGGGCTAGAACTGAAATGTGTCGAGTATAAAAGGAAAAACATGTCTTATATTCGTCATTTCCAGAATATAAACGATAGAAACAGTGTGTTGTTGAAGGCCACATTTTATGATTTTGAATGAAGGACGATAATCGTAACTCGAAATTGAAGACAGATTGCGTCAAAACGCTCTACGCGATTAAGGTAACGTTATGCTACCTTCAATTTTGTCTATAGCTTGAGTTCTAGAATTAGTTCATGGCTAAGTAAAGTACCTAAATGTTGTATTATAGCTTTTTTAAGCTTTAGAAGGTGTTGAATTCAAGGAAAACAAGGTTTAGAAGCAAGAAACATAAAAGGTATGTAAGACTAAACCTTTCTTTTGGCAAGGCATGTATCTTTTAGCTTTTGAAACTTTTCTTAGTTCTAAACTTAGTGTCTCTTGTGAGAAACTTGTATGGTATCAAGGAAACCTTTTATATACTTAATTTGGTAGTAAAATCCATGGTGAAAGACGTCCAAATCAGCAAGACAAAACGTTTCAAAATCTGGAAAACCATTTTGATCTTTGGACAGTTGTTACTATATTGATCATAACTCCTTGTACAAATTTTATTTTAAGATGCTTTAAGAATCCAAAGAATCCTACGACATATATCTACAACTTTCATGCGACCATGAAGTCTATATCTTTGATCTACACTCTGAAAATCTGGTCGAAAGGCAGGACAGTGGTGCTGTCCAGACATTCCATCTGCGGATTTGTTATGTCATCCAGTCGTCTCCTCTTGTAATCTGTTTAACATGTTTATGTTATCAATTTATCCAGATATCCATTCCCGTGTATAGTATAGTGCTGGTTATATTTTTGCGGATCATCTAGTTTAGGGGAAACTCTCCCAAATTTTTTATAGAAATTCAAAGAGTTGGACAAATTCTAAGTTTCAGGTTGTGTCTACAACTCCATCCAGAGTTTTCTTATCATTCCTTTGCGTCCATATATATTGTTGCCACATGTGTTCTGCCTCATACATGCTTATGCTTATGCTTATATTGTGATCGTGTTATGTGTGATTTGGAGTCCCCCATAGAGGCTGGACATTGGACACACTGTCCGGTCGCGTGTGATACTACCCGTCTGGGGGATACAGCCCCTCTGGTTCAGGCGGGAGTTGAAACACCTATTGTGACCGGGTGTCATTCACACACTCTAACTAGAGAGACTAGATATTACTGGCTGGAGGGGACATAGCCCATAACACCCGCCAGGTTTGTTATATACGCGTATATAGCTACAGTATGCACTACATGATTATACATGAGGATAGTCCAGGTTTTCAGTTACCTGATTTGGGGGATAAAGCCCATAACACCAGACAAGTACTAGTTCAGATGTTCAGTTACCTGATTTGGGGGGATATAGCCCATAACACCAGACAGGTACCAGTTCAGATAACAGTTCAGTTTTAGCTCAGTACCAGTTATCAGTCACCAGTTCTTAGCGTCAGTATCAGTTGACAGCTATCAAATCCAGTTTCTAGTAAACAGTTATCAGTCATATTACAGTTATTTATCAGTATAGTTCAGCTCAGTCTTCAGTTCCAGATTCAGCTAGACTTCAGTTTATATTCAGATCATGTTTAGTACGTTCTTCAGATTTCCAGCTATATAGCTATGCTCCAGCTCGTATTCACATATTTATATTCCAGCCTTACAGTTTCATTTAGCTATGATATATTATATGCTCATGCCTTACATACTTGGTACATATCGTACTCACGCCCTTTTCTGCGGCGCGACGTTTCATACCGCGCAGGTGTAGATAGATCAACGCTTGGACCACGTTAGTAGGCCATCTATCAGCTATTGGAGTCACTCCGCTTACTCCCGGAGTTACTTATGTTTTGGTATGTATACAGTCAGCCTGTTTGGGTATGGCGGGGCCTTGTCTCGTCCTTTGTATATTCAGTTCATCACTCTTAGAGGCCTGTTGATATGTCCCTGTGTGGTTCTGTCAGTATGTTAGCTTGTCATCTTTTTGCATTGCATAATTCTTATCAGCTAGGTTTATGCTTATTCCGTTTATCAGTTATGTTCATAGTTAGCAGATTATCAGCAGGATTAGTGATGATCGATACTTAGTGTTGGTCATCTGTCGCGGCCCTAGGTTGGGTCATGACATTAATGCGGAAACTCTCGTTTCTTTCTTTATTTCCTTTTTGTTTTTCTTTTTGATAAGTTTTCTACCTTTGCAATTTTGAACCTTTTAATGAAAAGGCATTTATTCCTTTCCTTTAATAATATACCCACACACCCCTTGCTATCCACTATGATTGGTGGATGAATGTGTTGAATGAAGTTTCTAACTGTATATGGTGTTTGATCAAAGAAATTTGTAATAATAACTTAATTCAAATCATATAGAAAAACTTAATACCACTTAATAATTATTCAAAAAAATGGAACGCAAGATGAAAATACAAGACTACAAAACACGATATTGTAAACAAACTGAAAATTAAATGACTAGACTTAAAAGGAGATTCAAACTACATTATATCTTCACTTCACATGTGTGCCGCTGGAGGACGTGGTGGTGTAGAGTAGTTCTGCGGGTCTATCTTGAGTTCAACTTGAATACCATGGAGCATATGCTTGATAAGATGTATATTTATCTTATAATCCTCAAGGAATTCGTTGAACCTAGTCGTTAATTGCGTCACTTGATCCTCAACATTTCCAATATATGATGGTAATTGATCTACATCTGCGCTCAAGGTTGCAATATCTTCATAGACACATTCGATTTTAGTGGTCCTTAGCACTCTACGATCATGTTCTGGTGCTGTTGGGTGCATTCCTCGGCGAGGCATCTTTATTGTTGTTAATGTTGTTGCTTGCTGCAGATTCAAATGCTTTTTAATAGTGTGGGTTTGTGTTGTTTTCATCAGATTTTGTTTGGGCTGGATGAAAGTAATTATGGCACATATATATAGGCTAAATTTGGTGCCTTTTCGGTTGCATATGTGATGATTACAGGAGGTGCCTATTCATATGTAGTTGTGTATGTGCCTATTCATATTCACCCCTTCAGAAATTCACACACACCCCTTCATAACCCCACGTACACCCCTTCATCTTTTCTCTTTTACACATTAGAATAAATGCACATTCACATTAAATACGACTGCTCATTGTCCCAAAAAATACTACAAATTCACTCCATATAATAGTTTTTGGCATCAATGCGGTTTATAAAAACATCATCACACATGTTTAAACACCTCAAGAAATGTTTAAACATCTCGAAATAATGTTAAACATCGTGTGGGTATGTTTCCAACATCTTGGTCGATGTGCAAACATGAATATCGATGTTTAAACATATTTTCACTTTGTTTAAACATTTCATGAAATGTGAGAACATATAGTCATATGTTTCAAACATCTGATATGATGTTTAAATATATCATAAGATATTTGAAACATCTCGTCTAATGTTTAAGCTTAAGCTTGATTTTTCAATAAGAATGAGTTCAATTAACAATATATAATTACTTTAAAGTATTTTTTTTTTACCGTTTTGACTCCTAAACCCTTCAATTTTTGATGAAAACTTAGATTAAATCTAATCACCTGATAAGTCACTCCAAACTCTTTTATTAATGTTCATCTATATGAGTGAACAATTAAATAGAGTTCTCACTCCAATTTTGTTCAAAATCATTCACATGCACATAGGAACGACTATTTATTGGAGTTTAAACTACCAATATGTTCACCTTTCAATAAAAATACATGTAAACGTTTAGTTGTTGGTGTTATCACTCATAATACTAACACCTTTCACTCAAACACCTCCATCTTGATTGATAGATACACCAATCATTAGTGTTATCATTTCAAACATCTTCAATATCGATGAAATTATACTTTGTATACTTAATCATTAATTTTATCATTCAAAATGTGTAATTATACGTCTCATAACTCAACATATGGTTGCATACTTGCAAAAACTAGATTGCTTCATCCAAACATAGCATGATATATTTAAACATTTCATGAAATGTGAAAACATATAGTCATATATTTCAAACATCTGCTATGATGTTTAAACATATCATAAGATGTTTGAAACATCTCGTTTGTTGTTTAATCTTACGCTTGAGTTTTCAATAAGAATGAGTTCAGTTATCAATATATAATTACTTTAAAGTATTTTTTTTACCGTTTTGACTCCTAAACCCTTCAATTTTTGATGAAAACTTAGATTAACTCTAATCACTTGATAGGTCACTCCAAACTCTTTTATTAATGTTCATCTATATGAGTGAATAAGTTAAATAGAGTTCTCGCTCCAATTTTGTTCAAAATCATTCACATGCACATAGGAACGACTATATATTGAAGTTTAAACTACCAATATGTTCACCTTTCAATAAAAATACATGTAAACGTTTAGTTGTTGGTGTTATCACTCATAACACTAACACTTTTCACTCAAACACCACCATCTTGATTGATAGATACACCAATCATTAGTGTTATCATTTCAAACATCTTCAATATCGATGAAATTATACTTTGTATACTTAATCATTAATTTTATCATTCAAAATATGTAATTATATGTCACATAACTCAACATATGGTTGCATACTTGCAAAAAATAGATTGCTTCATCCAAACATAGCATGATATATTTAAATATTTCATGAAATGTGCAAACATATAGTCATATATTTCAAACATCTGCTATGATGTTTAAACATATCAGAAGATGTTTGAAACATCTCGTACGATGTGCAACATCTTACAAAATATTTAAACATCAGCGGCTGATGTTTAGAATATTTGGCAGGATCTTAAACATTTGTCATGATGTTTTAAACATATCATATTATTATGTTTAAACATAATATGACATGTTTAAACATCACAACATCATGACAAATGTTTAAACATAACACATTATCTAGTCCAGACTTAATAATACGTTAAATACGGAAACTAGATTATATATAACAACTTAAAATAAATATCATAAACTTCATACGCCTTTAATCTCCAGGTCCAGTTCATCCAAAATTTGTGTAATTATTTGCATGACCCTTCGGTAATCTCTCGCGTGCCTGTGCCTTAAACGCCATAAATCTACTTATACTGTTTCCATGGCTCGATTCATCTCTGCCATGTCGTCCTTTAGAATTGCAACTTCCCAATTTATATCGCCTCGTCGTTCTCTTTGTGGCGCATTCTGTATTGGTTGGTTTTGACGGGATGCCTGATCACTATTGCCAACCTGCAAGGGGTCGTTTGATCCTGCTTCAGACATATTTATATTGTTGAAGTTGTTGGTGATGGAAAATTTGCATATACTGTTGGTGCATATAATGTTGGATATTTATAGGCTGTCAATGTGGTTTTTAAAAGTCACCGTTTATACTTTAAGAGGCACCTTGTGGAATGAATGTATCTTTTCAGTGCAGTCGTGCAGTTTTGAAATATGTCTTTTCAGGAGAACCCGTCTTTTCAGTGTAGTCATGCAGTTTTTCACAGTTACTGTGAAACATCCGTCGTGATGTTTAAACATCGAGTGAGATGTTTAATATATTCCGTGGAATCTGAAACATTTCATAATATTTTTACACATTACACGTGATGTTGAAATATATTAACTTATGTTTAAACATTTGATCTAATGTGTATACATCTCCACTGATGTTTAAACATTGTTCAAGATGTTTAAACGTTTAATTATATGTTTAAACATTGTGCAAGATGTTTGGAACAGACTCAAGTGCGATCAAACATTTTATATGGAAAAAAGAAGCAGGCAAAGTATGAGAAAACAAGACACAACTTAATAACTTAATACGAACATAAATAAAGGACTGTCCAAATAAAGATTACATATTAAAGGATTGTCTAAAAAGAAGTTCAGAAATTCAACAACAAACACCCAAAAAAAAAAAAGGATTGTTCAAAGCAGCAGCTGAACACTTTAGAGATCATTCTGACTTGGTCTTGTACCTGTTGGGCAGGTAGGTTTTTTGTGGCCAAGCTTTTTGCAAATCCCGCATTTGTTTCTCCTCTTTTTGAATCACTCCCCAACAGATGGAATTCTCTTCATCCTCCTTCTTCCACGGCCAAGTTTCAAGTAAGAGCAAGGTAATTTCCATTCCTTCAGCTCATGAGGACAGTCATGCCAAGATTGTTCATCCGGAACTGGATAGATTGCTTCGGCATATGCAATCAAGTAGGAATCTACATAATAATATGGCGACGTGTATTCGTAGATTTTCCTCCCAAACTCATCTGGATACTTCAACCTCATAGCTGCCATAACATGTGGACAAGGTATCTTGTCCAAATCAAACCGCTTGCAAGTACACGTCCTGTTGTGTAGGTCCACCTCATAAATCATATTTGTTGGACCTCCTCCTTTGACTTTGAAAAAACTGGTATTCACTCGATGTACCAAAAGCTTGCTGCCCAATGAATTGTTGGCTGATATCACCTCCTCAATTAAGGGGGACACAAGTGTTCGAACTGTACAAAAATTCCATGCACCTCTAAAGAAACGTTTCAGCATAGTTTTTGCTTATAGCATTGAAAAGCGCATCAATTGGAAATCTTTGTGATTCCTGAACATTGAGTTAACCGACTCGGCAATGTTTGTGGTCATCACATTAAACCTATAATATTAACAAACAATAAAGTTGATATGAACCTGAATCTGAAACCTGAACAATAAATTATGTCACAAGCAATAACAATGCACTAAACAGACAGAAACATCAATATATATGTTTAAACATCAACCATAATGTTTCAAACATCAACCATAATGTTTCAAACATCTGCTAAATTGTTGTGAACACATATTAAACATTACTGATATGTTTCAAACATATATTAAAATGTTTAGAAATGCAGTCATACATACTGAAACATTCGTTAATATGTTTAAACATCCAACACTATGTTTCAAACATCAGCAATAATATTTCAAACATCTAAATAATATTTGGTGTAATTCAGGTACCTGTTTCTAGGGAAGTGTGCTCTGCTCCACTTCTCAACCCCAAGATCAACCAGATAGTTGAATACCCTCGGGTCAATTTCTTCAATTTCTTTCAAATGCTTATCAAACTGAGCAACCGTATACGCCTCCGCTGCGGTAATGTATTTACCAATTAAATCTCCAAAATGAAAAGTCATGCGGAGGTTCTCACCAAGATGCCTCATGCAATAACCATAGTTAGCAAATGGAAAAACCTTAGAAACAGTTTTTTCAATGCTTCCGTGCCTGTCGGAGATAATGCACAACTCATCATCGTCAGGGATTATTCCGACCAATTGCTCCAAAAAGAATTCGTAGGCGGCATCGCACTCTTTGTCAACTACACAAAATGCAAGAGGAAAGATGTGATTTTGAGCATCCTGACCAACAGCGGACAACAACACTCCACCATATGGACCCATAAAAAAAGTGCCATCAACAGCCGGCACTTTTCTAATAGTCTTAAACCCCTGATCCACGATCCGTAAGGAATAAAAAAATACAGAAACCTCCCTTGTTCATCAAGCTGTAATGCTGTCTTGCTTCCTTCATTTGACTGTCGAATCATATAGCTGTATGCACCAAGAATGGAATAGCCATGTTCGGGTGACCCCCTTGCCAAACACTTTACAATGTTGCTGCCCTTGAGATACTTCCAATAGCTTATTTTGCAACCCAACTCTGCTAGAACTCCATCCTTGATTTCTTTGGTGGATGGTGATTTTCCATCATGAAATCTGTTCTTCATGTACTCTCTAACAACATTGCACGTGGCGTGTGGATGATGGCTTTCAGAATGCTCAGAACCACAAGTGTGCTGGCTATTGTAGACAGTGATATAAAACATGTCACATCTCTTGTACTTCATGGCTCGAATATACCAATGGCAATTCTTGTCCACACATCTAGCACAAAATACATTCTTCTTATTCTTCACATACTGAAAATAGAAAGGCACTCTCACTGCAGCAAGCTTCAACAGCACAACCAACTCGCACTTGTTGGTGAATGTTTGCCCTGTGTAGAAACTAGTGCCGTCCGGCCGAGTGCGGCTGCCTTGTGATGGTATTGAATCCGGAAACTGTACCTCATTATCTTCTTGGATTTCTTTTGCTTCTTCATCTTCTTCCTTCTCAGGCACATTCATATTTAATGAAGCCTCCTCCCCAATGTCATCCAACCCATAATTTTATTCATTAGAATTTTCAGTCCGAGGAACCACATTTACACGTAGAGTGGGCCTAGCACCAGATGCATCCACATCAGCCATAAAAAGAGAGACATCAATGTCATTCCTAATATGAGAGGGTGCAGTCTTTTGCTTTGCAATGCTCAACAAGTACGTAGTAGAAGGATCCCTCAGATCATCAAGAATTCCCCAACTTTGAATGATTTTTTCAACCAGCTCATTATAAGTAACCTGCTTACTAACAAGAATAGGTCTACTCTCTTTCACAACGGGAACCAAAAGAAAACTTATAGTTTTCTCCACCCATTCGCCGAGATAATCAACTACCAATAATACTGGCCCCATTATTTGTCCTGAAGATACAAAGAGGGTCTAAATTATATCCTTATAGCATAAATTTCATAATACAGTTGTTTATAGAAGCCATATTCACAAAAATTGAAAGGTACTGCTTCAAACATTCTGTAAAAAAAAATTTACAGTGTTTACACATCGATACAAATGTTTTAATATTTGGAATAATGTTTAAACATCCTGAGTGATGTGTAAATGTCATTCAGGATTGTCAAAACATCGATACAAATGTTTAAACATATATTTATGTATGTTTAAACATTTTTAAGATGTTTAAACATCATGCATGATGTTTGAATATTATTCAGGATTACTAAACATCATTAAGGATGTTTAATTATAAGTAAAAATGTTGAAACATTTGGAGTTATGTTTAAACATCATGCAGGATGTTTGAATATCATTCAGGATTACTAAACATCATTGAGAATGTTTAAACATACGCTCATATGTTTAAACATTTGCATTTATGTTTAAACATCCTCAATGATGTTTAGTAATCTTGATTGATATTCAAACATCATGGATGATGTTTAAACATAAGTCCAAATGTTTGATGGTTTAAACATACGCTCAGCAGCCACATATGTTTAAACATATGATACGATGTGCACAAAAACATCAACGAGATGTTTAAACATCAATCATCTTGTCGACGGATGTTTGACCAGAAACCAAACCCAGTTCCTCAAAACTGTCAATCCGGTAGCTTTTAGCTTCAAATCAAATTTCTCGTCTATAGAGTTAAAGAACACTTACCAGAGACCAAATGTGGCTGAAAATCCAAGACAATTAGCTGAGATTCGTATTGTAAATGACTGAGCAAATCTTTTGCAAAAACACAATATACTTGGAAATGGTTGTTGAATCTACTTTGGGGAGCTGATAGTGAACCAAAAAAAAAAACGGCCGGTAAACTCGCCGGAATTGGCGGAGCAGTGATTGGGGTGGTGGGGGACGGCGGGGAGGGGAAGGGCTATGGGGGGGGGGGAATTTTTTTTCCATTTTGGAGGTAAAATGAGGGTTTATTAGAGGATGCAAAGTGTAACTTAAAAACTTGAGGGTTAAGTTTTTATACATCTTTTACCCAATTAGCACTAATCCTAATGGAGGACCCTATAGCTATTATTTAAAACTTGAGACCCTTTTCATTATTAAAAGACTTGCTTGGGACCTCTTTTTAAACTTACCCATGATTTTGTTTCTTTATTGTTGTGTTATCCCGCAAGGAACCACTTCCGATGCCTTTACATTTTTCATAGAAATTAAATACGTACTTTATTAAACTCATTATTTCCATTAATTCAAACCCCTTAAATTATCACCAAAAATTCTTTCAAAAAACGAAAAAGAAAAAGAATATAAAAATAGTTCAAGTGGTCCCTACGGGCCTACGGTCTACGCCTATATAAGGGGGATATGTTAATCACTCTGTATATCTCTATACATCAACTTACTTGTGAACCTTTCTACATAAAATCTTCTTATCATATTTAGCAGTACAGAGTACTGAATAATCTTTCTCAGTTCTGATTCATAAGCTTTGTTTCTTGATAAGTATTCAAATTTCCGACTGTCCATTTTTTTTCCCCAACCCCATCCGTCAGTGTTAAGTGTGAAAAATGGATAACGTGAAATATGAGAAAGCTAAAGCCATGGTTCGCTTCAATAGGTTTCGTAAAATGATGAAGCTCTTACAATTTATTAAGTTTGTTTGCGCCTTCATTTTCATTTCCTGGTCCTGGACTCATCTCCCGGCTGCTGTCAAATTCCCCGGCGATATTCTTCTTCAAGTCTCCGTTTATATATTCAATCCTCATGTAGTTTTCCTCATTGGTAACGTTATCATTGTCGTAATCGTATTTGTCTGTCGTCAACCCGAAGCTGAGAGCAACTCCGTCACCACAAATTTCCACCACGAAGATGTCACGGAAGTGCAAGTTTCACCACCTGCTCTGTTGCCGGAGACGGCTGAGCATAATTTCGCCGGAGATGAAGATAAGCAGATTGTTTGCTCTGCAAGCAAGGTGCAAAGCAACGACATAGAGACGAATATAGTTGCGAAGAAGAAGGAGAAGAAGAAGATATATGTACTTCAAAGGACTCAATCAGAGAAATTGAAGCGATCAGAAGTTGTGGTAAATCCGGAAAAAAAGCTCCGCCGTGCTGAGACGGCGGACATGAGCCGGATTGTTTTTCCGGCAGGTGACAGACGACGGACGACGGCAGGTGACACGGTGGACAGACTAAACAATGAAGAATTTAGGCTTACTATTGAAGCGTTCATAAAGAAGAATCAAATCTTTTTTGAAAACCAGAGAGTAGCTGAAACAGAGCACCAAAAATCGCTGTAAATTGATCACATAAGCTGTGGACATTTTATATTTGAGCTATTGTAATTTGTAAGATGTTAGCAGAGTTATTATTTCAATTCGAATCTGTAATATTACGAGTTCGAATATCTAGAACATATTGATCAATTTGGTTTTGAATATTTACGTGCTAGTAATTATGTTGAAATAATTACAAGAAATTGCAGTTCATGGAGCAATAGTCATCGAGTACTATACTTTCTTAGTTTCAATATTTTCGTTTTAGTTTATTGGATTTAAAAAATAAATGATTTTTGTGAGCCGAAAATCTATAGAAAACGCCTCTTTCTACCAGAAGGGTAATAAGATTTACGTACACCCAACCCTCCAAATTTTACTAGTAGGATCACACTAAGTATGTTATCATTTTTGTTGTTAGAGAAATAATTATTACTCCCTTCGTCTCTATGAATTATGACAGGTTTTAACTAACATGAAGTTTAAAAAATTTCAAAAGTTTTAAGCTTCGTAGTCTAAACATCACATGAGCATTTATATGGCTATAAATCACTTAACTAAAGTTAAATGCAAAGTTTAAAATTAAATTATTTTAAAATATGACAATTTGAGTATTAGTTTTAGACAGAATAAAAAGAAGATTCATATAAATAAGACAGGGAAAAGCAAAGATTATCAGCTCAATTATATGAGTATGTGACTGTACAAGGATACTGACGCTAAAATTTATTCAGCAGTAGCATTTCTTTGCTCTTTTTCCACCCTTATTTGATTTGGACTATTCTTTTTATAAGAATAGTTTTGGTCTTTTAGCATAAGATAATTACAATTTTAAATTAATCAGTACGGAATAACACTATTTTCAGTGTATTTCTTAGTGATAATGGGTATGAAGTTGGTAGAAATATTTATGGCATTTTAAAGTCTAAACCTACATATATTATTATGGTTTATGGATGCGTTTAATATATCATACAACCACTTGTAGTCGTTCAACTTTTGTGTTTGATAGAAAGCTTATAAACAAATAACAATCATCAATGGACGAAGATGCAAAACATACACAAGAATGAGGAATGTATGGGCCTAAATCGTTTTTAGGTACACAAATCGAATTTGGATTCGAATATAAGCAAATCTTTGTATCAAAGCGGTAAATAATGCACGAAACAGATGAAAAATACGTAAAATAACTTGGTTTCAATATATGGATGTTCAGTACAAATTTGGGCAGAGTTTCGGTATCAATTTCTGGATCCCTATTACATGGAATGAACTGCTATTTATAGATGTAAGTCTCTGCCCATGATCTTCACTATCCGTTGCCATGTTGTCCCACGATCTTGAGGTGTAGTGGCTGAGTTAGTGGGGTGAAGTGGTGGGCTGCAAAGCCGGACGAACCGAGGGGGGTCCACCGAGGTGAGAATTTACAACCTCGGTGACTTGGCCCTGTTGCTTGACCGAGGAGATAGTCACCGAAGCTCAGCTCACTGCTCGCCTTCGGTAACGCGTCTTCGGATCCAAGGCTTCGGCGATTCGCTCAACCGCTTCGGCGATCGCTTAGTCGCAACGTGTTCGATCGTTGTGATTTGCGTGACCGGGGCAAATCGCCGTGGGTCAAATTTTACCCAATACAGATAGTCCCCCCACTCCTCGGTTGCCTACCGAGGAGACCGAGGAGTGGAATGAAGTTTTAGCGGGAAAGCGGCGTGGCTCAATCCTATCCAAGCGTTTCAAAAATTTTGTCAACAGTTCGCGTCCCATCAGGTCTCTTCTCAATGACACGTGGCGCTCATCCGTGGGTTGACCGAACCGTCGCGCCGAAATTTTTGTTTTCTCCAACGTCTCAATGATGACGCTGACGTCATCTTCTTTTAAAATTCCATACCTATAAAAGGGGCCATTCGCCAAGCTGCCTATTCACTTACTTCAGAGCAATCAACAGTAAAAACTTAAGAATTCTCCCAAACTCTTTCCAATCTTCCAACTTTACAGAAAAGCCTCCAGTTTTGAATTCATCACCATGTCTACCACAATTTCTAGGCAAGACTCCAGCGACTCAGGTGAGAGAGTGCGAATTCCGCCTCCAACTGCAGCTGTTGTCAGCGGCGACGCCGCCGCTGTTACGCCGGTGATTACCACAGCTGTGGTGGAAGGTGGCGAAGTATCATCAGGCGTTGGGGGCGTGAAGCGCCGTAAGATGAGGGCTATGTGCCAGCTGGCGGCGGAGGAGGAGGTCGCCTCAGACGAGGACGACGCCGTGCTGGACCACGCCGCTCTACGCAGCTTTAGTGATGCTCTCCTTAGGGACGACGACGATGGAGGGGATGGCGAGGGAGTTGGCACCGAGGACGTCGATGCCGAGGGCAGAGGCGCCGAGGCCGTAGATGTTGCCGAGGGGGGATCCACGGGGCCGTCTATTCCCCTCGAGCAGGAGCTTGAACCACACCAAATCATTCCCTCCCATTTTGACAACTCCAAGGATCTAAAATTGCAGGCTCGGACAGCTGAGCAGGAGGGGAAGCACAGGAACGTCCCCGTGAACACTACCCCAACCCTCATTACTCAGGCTCATACTGAGCGGGTTCGGAGGGAGTGCCAATTTGACGCCGAGGTCAAGGTCATTATCCCCGATCCAACAAGTAGAGTATGCCACGATATCGAGGGTATGTCTTTTGCTTATACTTATCCATTCACCATCGGTTTCATTCTTCCTGTCCACAAGGTCATCGATGACTTTTGCCGGGCTTATAATTTGTGTCTGGCCCAACTTGGCCCCGGTGTCTGGAGAGTCGTCCAATGCATGGATTGGCTAAGCAAAAAGGCGAAGGTGGACTTTACCTTTCAACATCTTATTTCCCTCTACTACCCTTATTTCCACAAAGCCGGGGTGGTGGCGCTCAACAACCGGGGCAAATTTGCTCTTCTTCACAAGAGTGAGGATCACGGAGACCGAGGCTGGAGTGAGCGGTTCAACTTGCTGGAGACCAAGGTCTTATCCACCGAGCCTGATTTTCCCGAACGGTGGAATAACACACGTAAGCATATAGCTTTTGTCATTTTACTCCTCGGTAGTTTGCCAATGTTAACTGATTTCCTTCATTTGCTGTTTCTTCAGCCAACAAGGTTGACATCGTGCCCCCGGCGGGCTTGACTGAGTGGGTGAAAGCGATGACTAACGCTCGCACGCGCCCCGAGAGGACGTGGATGAATATGGCTGCCGAATTTGGTTGGCAGTGCAAGAGGCACGGTGAGTTTTGATAGTGTTTTAATAATGGTTAACTCTGGGATTTTACTGACTTTCCTTCCCTCGGTGTCAGGTTTTCCAAATCGTGCTGCTAACACCAAGAAGAGTAAGAAGAAGAAGGAAGAAAAGAAGAAAAATGATGGAGAGACCGAGTCTGACGATGATCTGGCTGCGGTAGCCGGGGAGTATAAAGGATTGAAGGCTTCCAAGTCTTCAAAAATCTCCAAGGGAGCCCCCGATCAAGGGACTTCCAAAGGTAATTCTTGTCCTCGGCACGCGTTGTTAAGCATCGTTTTCTTTCTGTTCCAATGTTAAAATTTCTCCTTCGTTCGTAGGCGTGAAGCGGAAGAGGGCTACGTCGAAGAAGTCGTCCCGCTCGGTAGCTCCTCGTACCGAGGCGGAGACACTTCGCCAGCCCGAAGCGGTGGCTGAAAAACGCCGAGGACTGGTGGACGAGCCCGAGGATAAGGCAGCCGACGAGGCTTGGTCTCGAGGAGATGTCGCTGTTGTAGATCTCGAAGGTCAAGAGCCCGAGCCTGATGCAGCTGCGGAAAAAGCCAAAGGTAAGGCTAAAGTTACCGAAGCTGGAGCCGCTGCATTCATCGGAGAGGCTGGCCCCGGGTCAATGAGAGCGCATTCCGAACCCGCGAGGATTTCTTCCTCGGTGGGGTCTTACCGGAAACTTGAGGTGCCGATGTCTTCAAATCTTCTTGGGTGCAATCCCGAGGATCTCCTTAGACTTACACCCTTGTTAGGGCCAACCGAGGATAGGCTCATGCAAGAGTTTACCCCGGGTCAGTTATACAGTACCCTGGCCTCCAACGCAGTAAGGGTAAGTTTCGCCATATTAAAAACTTTTAAGAGACCAAAAGAATTTGATTTGCATCTTTACCTTCGGGTTATATCTGACTTCGGTTTATTTGGCCTTTGCTCAGACTTTCATCCTTTCTTTGAAAGCCGTCGAGGTTGAGTCTTCGAGGACCGCTGAGGTTCGGCGTGTGTCTCGCCTATGGGATCAGCAAAAAGATAAATTCAATGCTCAGATAGCTTTGCTGAAAGCTTATTTAGCCAAGTCGCAGGCCGATATACGCGAAGCTGAGGCGAACTCCGAAGCTAAGATTAAGATCCTCGGTGATGACTTTGAAGCTGAACGCTCACGGCTGGGAGAGGAAGTCGCGAGGCTGAGGGACGAGCTGTCACGAACCAAAACCGAGGCGGTTAATATGGCCAAAAAGCACCAAGAGCAGCTGAGAGATCATCTGCTTCATATTAAGAAGCTAGAGGGCGAAACTTCCAAGCTTTCAGCCAAGGATGATCAGATCGTTGCCCTGAAAGATGAAATTGCGGCCCGCAAGGATAAAGCTGCACTCAAGGTGAAAAGGGCCGAGCTCGACAAGCGGTGGGCCATCATCAAGTCTCGGTTAAGGTTGCTCAAGCGGTGTCGCGCCGGGGAGCTTAATCTTGATGAAGAGATTGAGAAGGCCGAAGCTAAAGCAGCCGAAGCCCAAGCTATCATCGAAGATCTTCCTTCAAGTGAAGCCTCGAGCGGCGATGATGAAGATGAGGAAGATGACGAGGCCGAAGAGGGCTCCGGGGATGGAGGTGGTTCTCCTGAGGCCTGAATTACTTTTAGCACTTCTTTTGCAAGCCTTCGGGCTTTTGAGTTTGTACTTTCGACCTTCGGGTCTTTTGAGAATGTATATATTCAGCCTTCGGGCTTTCAGTAAGAAATATTTGCATCCTTATTCTGTGTAATGGCCTTTTAAGCATATCGGACACTTTGATGCAAACTTTACTTTAACCTTGCGAGATTTAGACGGAATTTGACCGATGGTAACCTAGGGCGACGTCTCGTCCTCGGGTCGACGCATTACGCGGCTTCAAAATGTAAGATTTAAACAGATAAAATGAGTGTAATCGAAGTCGTTCTTATTGATATTGACGAGCCAAAAGGCTATGTACATAAAACCAAGCCGAAACGGACCTTGGGTAGAATTTCGAAATAAAAGCAAACTGACAAACACGCCGCTACCGGGCTAATTTACAATGTACTAAATCTAGTCCCCGGTTGTCGGATAGATAAGCTTCGGTTGGGAGGCTCGATGCAGACCTCGATATCAACCCCTCCTCACTCCCCCCAGTGTTCGGTTGTGAATCTTGATGAAGATCCGAGCACTGGAATCGGTTCGGTTCGCTTCCTGAAGAGGTCAAGCAAAAAGACGGAACGAGGGGTAAGTTAGTACATTTTCTGTTAATGCCATGGGAGCGGGGTTCGGCTCGGGGCTGTTTGATTTAAAAAAGTTTGAAGATATTTACCTCGACTAGAAGTAGTACCGCTTCAAGTTGGAAATATTCCAATTCAACGGTTCAGGTTCTCCTTGCAAACTTTCGATTTGATAAGAGCCTTTTCCAACAATTGCTTTGACTCTGTAGGGTCCTTCCCAATTTGCAATGAGCTTTCCTCCGTTTTCTTCTTTGGTTGATTGCTTCACGGTTTTCAGCACATAATCCCCGACCTTGAAGTCCCTGAATTTAGCCTTTCTGTTGAGATATGCTTCAATCTGTCTCTTTTGAGCAACCAACCGAACCAAAGCTAACTCCCTCTTCTCTTCGAGCAGATCCAACTCAATGCGCATTGCTTCCTGGTTTGCGTCCTCGGCCGTATGGGCATATCGAAGGCTTGGTTCGCCCACCTCTACGGGAATAAGAGAGTCCATGCCATACGCCAAAGAGAAAGGAGTCTCCCCGGTGCTGCTCTTTTCAGTCGTTCGCATGGCCCACAGAACCCCGTGCAACTCCTCGGGCCAAGGACCTTTTTTCTCATCGAGCCTTTTCTTGAGATTCTCAATTATGATCCTGTTTGAAGACTCGGCTTGGCCATTGGCGCTTGGATGATAGGGAGTCGAAGCTATTCTCTTGATACCCCACTGCTTGAAGAAGTTGGTGATAGCAGTCCCCATGAATTGTTTGCCATTGTCGCAAGCAATTTCTCTTGGGACCCCGAACCTGTAGATGATGTTCTTTCTGATGAAGTCGATTACTTGCTTTTGCTTAACTTCGGTGAGAGCCGCTGCTTCCACCCATTTGGTGAAGTAATCAGTCAATACCAAGATGAAACGAACACCACCCTTTCCCTTGGGCAATGGTCCAACAACGTCCATTCCCCATTTCATGAAGGGCCATGGCGACACCACCGAATGAAGAGGCTCGGCCTGTTGGTGGATCAGCCGCCCATGGCGTTGGCACTTGTCACATTTTTGTACAAAATCCCTCACATCGGTACTGATAGTGGGCCAGTAATACCCAGCTCTTAATAGCTTTCGTACCAAGGATTTTGCCCCCGAGTGGTTGCCACACTCGCCTTCATGCACTTCTGCCATCACGTATCTTGCCTCATCGGGACCCAAACATTTGGCCATCGGGCCGCAATACAACCTCTTGTATAGATTGCCTTCGATCATGTGATACGAGGCAGCTTGGGTCCTCAGCTTCTTCGCTTCTTTCTTATCTTGGGGGACAGTCCCCGAGTCGAAATAGGAGATGAACTTACTTCGCCAATCCCATCGGTTGTCTACCGAGTTGACTTGCAGCTTCATCTCTCTCATCTGTGCAGATAGTAGCCGAACCATCGAGTCAGTCCCCGAGTGATCTTCATCAATAGCCGAACCCAGATTCGCCAAGGCATCAGCCTCGGTGTTCTCCTCCCGAGGCACTTGTTTAACTTGCCATTCTTGGAATTGGGTCAAGATCCTTTGTGCCCGATCTAGGTATAACTGCATTCTGGGCTCACGAGCCGTGTAATCACCGAGGATTTGGTTCACCACTAACTGAGAGTCACATCTCAATTCGATTCTTTCAACCCCCATTTCTTTGGCCAACTCTAAACCCGCTAAAGCCGCCTCATATTCTGCCTCGTTGTTGGTTACTTTCTTGAATCGAACCGAGTGTCTGATTTTTTCCCCGGTGGGTGCTCTCAAGACTATGCCCAGCCCCGAACCTTATGAGTTAGTTGCTCCATCAGTATAGAGTACCCATAAGCCCGGAGTTGTTCCTTTAGCTTCGGCGTTTTCTTTTTCAGCCTCGGGTAAGATTCCAACGCTGAAATCTGCCACGAAGTCTGCCAAGACTTGGGACTTAATGGCGTTCCGAGGCTGATAGGTGATGTCATATTCACTTAACTCTACCGCCCATTTTGATAATCTTCCCGACAACTCTAGCTTATGCAAAATATTTCTCAAAGGGAAGGTTGAAACTACGGCTATTGGATGGCATTGAAAATAGGGCCGCAATTTCCGAGCGGTAACAAGTAAAGCAAGAGCTAGTTTTTCCAGATGTGGATACCTGGTCTCAGCGTCGAGGAGTGTCTTGCTCACATAGTAAATGGGCTGCTGCTTGCCATCTTCTTCTCGAACCAGCACAGCACTTACTGATACCTCGGACACTGCTAAATAGACTAGCAATGTTTCACCTTCTTTTGGCTTGGCAAGCAACGGTGCGTTAGCCAAATACTGTTTCAAGTCTTTCAACGCTTGTTCGCACTCCGGTGTCCATTCGAAGTGAGTGTTTTTTCTCAAAACGGAGAAGAATTTGTGGCATCGCTCCGAGGACCTTGAGATGAAACGACTCAAGGCAGCGACTCGGCCAGTCAAGCGTTGGACTTCTTTCACCCCCGGCAAGCTTCTCGGGGATTTCTTCGATAGCTCTGATTTTGTCAGGATTAGCCTCGATGCCCCGTTCAGAGACAATGAATCCCAAGAATTTGCCAGACCCAACGCCGAAGGCGCACTTTTCAGGATTCAATTTCATGCCATATTGTCTCAACACGGCAAAGGCCTCCCTCAGGTGATTCAGGTGATCCTCCATTTGGATCGACTTGATGAGCATGTCGTCTATGTAGACTTCCATAGATTTTCCAATATAATTCTTGAACATGCGACATACTAGCCTTTGGTAAGTCGCCCCGGCGTTTTTGAGACCGAAGGGCATGACCTTGTAACAGAATATACCTCGGTCAGTGATGAACGAGGTTTTTTCTTCGTCCTCAGGGTCCATGAGGATTTGATTGTAGCCCGAATACGCATCCAAGAAAGTTAATAGTTTGTGTCCAGCCGTGGAGTCTATTAACCTGTCGATTTGTGGCAACGGGTAAGAATCTTTGGGGCAAGCTTTATTCAGGTCGGTGTAGTCTACACACATTCTCCACTTGCCATTCTTCTTCGGCACAACTACCACATTTGCCAGCCATTCGGGATATTTCACCTCCCTGATGAAACCATTTTCTTGCAGCTTCATGGTCTCATCTTCAATCGCCTTCTTTTTCACCCCGGCGTGAGGTCTCTTCTTTTGTTTCACCGGGGTGAATCTTGGATCTACATTCAGCTTGTGAGTCATGATCTCCGGATCGATACCCGTCATGTCTGAATGAGCCCAAGCAAAACAGTCATGGTTGGACCTTAAAACTTCCATAATTGCCTCTTTCGACTTCGGGTCCAACTCCGAGCCGATGTGCACTTTCCTTTCTGGGAACTCTTTCAGTAGAGTGAAAGAGTTCAGCTCTTCAACGGTAGAATCCTCGGCTTTTTGCTTCCGAGGCTCTTGCACGCATGCCGGGATCTTTTCAATTTCATTTTGGAGGCTCGCCTCGCTCGATCCCGGTTGCGTTGGTTGCTATTTTTTGGGCCCGCTCGGGGCGACTCCACTCTTCAGTGCAACCGAGTAGCATTCCCTCGCTACTCGCTGCTCCCCCTTAATTGACCGAACCCCCCAAGGCGTTGGGAATTTGATCACTTGGTGTAAAGTGGAAGGAACAGCTTCCATGGAGTGGATCCATGGCCGCCCGAGGATTACATTATAGGCCAGATCCTCGGGCATCACTTGAAACAGTGTCTCCTTGGTGACACCCTCAGCGAATGTCTTCAGCGTGATTTCACCCAACGTCTTCTCTGTTGAGTTGTTAAAACCAGCCAACACTGTTGATTTGGGAACGATTTCCCCTTTTAGCCACATCTGCTTCACCGCCCCGTAGCTGATGATGTTCACCGAACTACCGGGGTCAATCAATACTCTCTTGATGTCGGCGTTGTTAATTCTTAGCATGATGACTAGAGCATCGTGATGGGGGAACATCATCCCATCACAGTCGTCCTCATCGAACACGATGTCCTTGCCCGAGCCTCCAACTCGGGTCCTTTTCTACATGGTGATGGAGAGCTTAGCAAATTTTTTAGCTGCGGCGAAGTTCACGCCGTTTACTTCTGACCCCCCGGTGATGACGTTAACTACTCTCTCCGGGGGTGGAGCCCGAGGTGGTTGCCCATCCCCCCGGTTCTTTGAAAAATTGTCTTTCCCCTTGTCAGTGAGGAATTGAGCCAAGACTCCTTTTTTCAGTAGGTGAGCTACCTCGAGGCGCAAAGCTTTGCAGTCCTCGGTTCTGTGACCATAATCTGCATGAAACTCGCAATGCAGATTCTGATCCCTTTTGTCCGCCGGGGTTCTCATGTCTTTGGGAATTCTTACCCCGGCTGTCCCCTTAACAACGTCGACCAGCTCCGAGGTCGATATGTTGAAATTATAATCTTGGATCCGGGGAAGATCCTTTCTTGGGACCGAAGCGGAGCTCGAGGGATTCCTTTGGTTCATATTGGTTTGAACCTTCCCTCCAAGCCTTTGGCTTATGTGAGACGTCGGGTATGAGTTACCGGGGTTGTTCCCCAACCTTTGAGTAACATGTTGCCTCGGCGAGGTATAAGGTTCATACCTCCCTTTCAAATTATTTCGTGGCGCCTCGGCGCGATTTGAAATATCACCTCGGTTTTGATAACCTCGGTTTTTGAACTCCGCCTCCTCCAATCTGATTTTGGAGTAGGCTCTTCTATGCAGGTCCTCCCACGTCAGGACCTGATATTGTTGCAACTCTTTTCGCAATTCGGCAGCAGCACTTGAATTGCGACCGTTGATACCTTTTTCGAAGGCCATGATAGCCAAGGTATCATCCATTCGGGGCAACTCCATACGTTCAGCATGGAATCGCTCGAGGAACTCTTTAAGTGGCTCACCGGGCCATTGTTTCACTTCACATATATCCTCCTTCCTCTGGAGGATCTTTTGTGCGCCGGTGTGAGCTTTGACAAAGGCGCGGGATAGTTCTTTAAACGAGGAGATTGACCCCGGCGGCAAGCATAAATACCACCGAAGGGCACCCTTTTCCAACGAACTACCAAACTTCTTTAAGAACATGGATTCAAGCTGCGTGGACGTCAAGTCGTTGCTCTTTACCATGGACATGTATTCCCTAACGTGCTCCTTGGGATCAGTTGTCCCATCATACTTTTTGAGGAAAGTGAGTTTGAAACCCACAGGAGTTGGAGCTGGTGCTGCTTCGGGCTTATAAGGCTGTTCCCTATATTGCTCGATGTCGAGGTCATCTTCCTCCTTGCTTATCCCCGGTACGCGTTCGAGGCGTTTTTCGACGCGCGCCTCGATGCGAGCCTCGATTTCTCTACTCATTTTTTCAACGTCAACCAACGACGTTGTTTCTGCCACGGAGGGAACCGCCCCGAAGTGTGGCATGGAAGATGGATTACTCCCCGACCCCCCAGACGCGGCTCCGTTGTGAGGTCCTCCTATTGTCGCGCCCTGAGGAACGAAAGCCGGGGTGCCTCCACCAGGAGCCGAGGGCTGAGTGCCGTTTGGGGCGGCGCTGTTTCGCGCTTCTAGCGAGGCGCGAAACTCGGCGTTGATACTGGCCTGCTCATCCTGCTTATTTTGGAGAGCTCTTAGTGTGGTGACAACATACATTTGAAATTCTTCGGTTGTCATTGGGGTGAAGGATTGTTGGTTCGTCGGAACGTCAACCCGATCACCATTACCACCATTGTTGTTATCAGCCATAGCGTTAGATCACAAACTCCTTGATGAAAAACAGATTTCGAACTTTGGAACAAAGCGTTATTGCTTATATCCCCACAGACGACGCCAATTTGTATGGGCCTAAATCGTTTTTAGGTACACAAATCGAATTTGGATTCGAATATAAGCAAATCTTTGTATCAAAGCTGTAAATAATGCACGAAACAGATGAAAAATACGTAAAATAACTTGGTTTCAATATATGGATGTTCAGTACAAATTTGGGCAGAGTTTCGGTATCAATTTCTGGATCCCTATTACATGGAATGAACTGCTATTTATAGATGTAACTCTCTGCCCATGATCTTCACTATCCGTTGCCATGTTGTCCCACGATCTTGAGGTGTAGTGGCTGAGTTAGTGGGGTGAAGTGGTGGGCTGCAAAGCCGGACGAACCGAGGGGGATCCACCGAGGTGAGAATTTACAACCTCGGTGACTTGGCCCTGTTGCTTGACGGAGGAGATAGTCACCGAAGCTCAGCTCACTGCTCGCCTTCGGTAACGCGTCTTCGGATCCAAGGCTTCGGCGATTCGCTCAACCGCTTCGGCGATCGCTTAGTCGCAACGTGTTCGATCGTTGTGATTTGCGTGACCGGAGCAAATCGCCGTGGGTCAAATTTTACCCAATACAAGGAAATAATTTACTTACGCACGGGGCATGTACTGAAAGTAAATTAATCTTACTCTGTTCATGAGATATACAAAGTAATTTAAGTGAATGGTTTTTCTCTTTAAATAAAATTATATGAGCATACTGGCTTGCTAGTTTCGGCTGGCAGCACCCTAGTTTTGCATTACAGCTAGAGTTTGAGAAAACAGCTCCAAATTGATACATAAAAAATTGGTTTTGCATTACAGCTCAAGTTTGAGAAACGATTTCCAAATCATGATTGATACATAAATATGGTTTTCCATTACAGCTAAAGTATAGAGAAACTAACTCCAAATAATTGACTGATACATAAATATGGTTTTCCACTACAGCTCAAGTTTGGAGAAACAAACTCCATCATTGATTGATGTACATACGTAAGGTTTTCTTAATAATTGATGTACATGCATATGGTTTTGCATTACAGCTGAAAATTGAAGTTATGAATTCCGAACCATTGGTTGATATATATATATCATGTACTACCCCCTTCAATCTTAACTAATAGAAAACTAAACATTTGCAAAAATACCTCAGACAACAAATACATATGGATTCGGTGCAGCATTTGGCTTTATTAATTACTAGTATTGTTTTTTGATGGAATAGGAGGACTTATTGCACAAAATTTTTGACACCTCTTTCCTTCTTTTTTTCCTTTCTAATAATTTCCGGTTTCTTAGAATAATTATTAGTCATTTTTCTATATCGGTACATTTGTCTTCTTTTTTTGGTTGAACTATGAACAGGTATATAGGAGAGTGCTATTTGGCCACACTATGTTTGTCCCAATTATGGTCATACACGTGTAAAGACTAATCTAGCCTTAATATGTGTTTGACCACTTAAACAAATTTTTCCTTCCAAAACCTTCCTTCCCAACAATCTAATATAAATACAGCTTATTCCCAAGACCTTGAGCCCTACAAAATATTCATGTGTGGGAGATGAAACGTTAATATACTAATTTTATATAGTAATACGTATCCGTATACGTATGTACATAGTGCCTAATTATACTTTTCTTTAATACAGTTTATTTATTAGAATATATTTCTTATACCATACACATTTGCACATTTAATAATGTAAAATTATAAACATAAACAATAATAAGACTGTTTATTTAAAATAATGACCCCTAATTGCATACTTTGGACTGATATTATGGTATAATTAAATCAATGACTCAATACAAATTATATTTAATAAAATATTTTAAATATTTTATCACATAATTAATTAGACATGAACATTATTTGTGGGAGGTCTAAGGGTGTAATTGACTATGATCACTCACTTTAATTGCATCATGTGGTCACAAAAATACAAATTTATGTGATCACATTTATACAATTGCATGATGTATACTACGACATTATACCGGTGACCTTAACTCACCATAAGAACTACTGTGGGGGATCTAATTGTGTAATTAACTATGATCACTCACTTTGATTGCATCATGTAGTCACAAGAATACAAATTTATATGATCACATTTATTCAATAGAATGATGTACACTACGACATTATACCGATGACCTTAACTCATCGCAAGGACTAATATGGGAGATCTAAGGGTGTCATTAGCTATGATCAATCACTTCAATTACATCATGTAGTTACAAGAACACAATTATATGTGATCACATGCATACAATAACATGATGAACACTACGATATTATACCAGTGACCTTAACTCATCACACAGACCAATGTGGGATATCTAAGGGTGTTAATGCCTATGGTCACTCCCTTCAATTGCATCATGTAGGCAAAAGAACACAATTATCTGTGATCGCTTGTATACAATATTGTGATGTACAGTACGAAATTAGACTAGTGATCTTTAGGGTTTAAGGTTTAGGGTTTAGAGTTTAATGAATTTGGGTTTAAAAAGCCAATTAAAAAAGAAAAACTTAAAAGAGCCTAACCAAACTCGAACCCTAAACCCCCACCTCAAGTTATTACGCTTAAGACCACTTTGTTACAATAGAATCTTCTGTCAAAACAACTAACATTCGCTTCTTTATTTAATGTTGTAGTTGGTTGTCAATAGGTGCCACTACAAGAAAATAGGTAAATAACGGCGGTGTTAAATAGTGATTAACGGCGGTTTTAACCGCTGGAAAATGCTTCTTCCAGCGGTTTCGTCAACTGCTGGTATTTCTAGCGCCGCGAGGTGTTTTAACGGCGGTTTTGGGAACCGCTGGTATAACCCCCCGTAAATGACATCGTATAACCTGTGGCGGTTTTTTAAGATATAACGGCGGTTTTAAGTTGGCTTATATAATTTAAAATTATTTTTGAGATACACCCCCACCCCCTTTTCCCCAATAAACAACCACACACCCACCCCCTTTTCCCCAATAAACAACCACACACTCACCATACGTACATCCCAGACCATCCGAACCCCCAAACACCTTATAACCAGGACACGTGGCAAGAATCCGTTGGAGACTCTTATTCGCTCAAGTGGACGCGCGTGAGACCTGAAATTTTGACAAAGAGATATGAAGTTTGCTCTTCTCAGCTAACAATTTGCTTATAAAGTGAAAAATGTGCTTCTTTGCTGCCGATGTGGGAGAGAGTTTCCCACCCAACTTTTCCCCTGTGTTACTTTTGTTTTCCTTTATTCTTCTTTTCTTTTTTTTATCCTTAAATGTCATATCTTTATTAGTAATAAAAAGTACATACTACTAAATATATCCAAGTAGTATATAGCATTCTTAGTATATATGTCTTAAATTCCTCATTATCACATTTTTTTAATAAGTAAATTATTGCTTTAATTTTATTTTACATATTTTACTTGTTAATCATCACTTAACTCAATGTAATTTATTAAATTAGTGTGTAATATTTGATTATGAAAGGATACATACATACGTATGTGTGTGTTACGTGATATTTTTCAAAACTTTAGTTTTTCTTATGTGATATGTTTAAAAGTCCCTAGCTTTTCTAAAGAAAATCTATTTTTTTAAAAAAAAATAAAATTAACGATAACCGCCGCCAAATGCTTACAAACCACTGCAAACTCCAAAAGTAGTTAAACCGCTGTTAAAAGAAGATAAACCGCCGTAAAACGCTCTTATATCTATGGTGAATATCCCAACCGCCGGTAAATGAACATAAACCGCCGCTAAAGTATCCTTTAGCGGGGGTTCTTGTAACCGCCGGTATAACCGCCGTAAAAGTCATATTTAGTGGCGGTTGTGGAAACCGCCGCAAAAAAATCGTCGTTATTTACCTGTTTTCTTGTAGTGTGCGTAATTTAATGTAGGCACACTTAACGGCGTGAAATTATAAACATAAATATTAATGAGACTTTTAGTTTAAATAATGATCCTAATTGCATATTTTGGACTGATATTATTGTGTCATTTAATTAATGAGTTTATACAAATTACATTTAATAAAATATTTTTAAATATTTTAATGTTCTATTAATTAATCAAGAACAACATAATCTGTGGGAGATCTAAGGGTGTCATTAGCTATGGTCACTCACTTCAATTGCATCATGTAGGCACAAGAATACAATTATAAGTGCCCAGTTTTATACAATATTATGATGTACAAGTACGACATTATACCGGTGACCTTAACTCACCACATGGACGAATGTGGGATATCTAATGGTGTTATTACATATGATCACTCACTTCAATTACATCATGAAGGCACAAGAATGCAATTATAAGTGCTTACTTGTATACAATATCGTGATGTACAAGTACGACATTATACTGGTGACCTTAAACACCACATGGACTAATGTGGGATATCTAATAGTGTTAATTATTACATATGATCACTACAATAGCATGATGTACAAGTACGACATTATACCAGTGACCTTAACTCACTACATTGACCAATGTGGGATACCTAATGGTATTATTATTTATGATCACTCACTTCAGTTGCATCATGAATGTACAAGAACGCAATTATAAGCTCTCACTTGTATTTAATAGTATGATGTACAAGTATGATATTATACCGGTGACCTTAACTCACCACATGGAACTATGTAGGATATCAAGTGGTGTCATTACCTATGATCACTCACTTCAATTGCATGTGATCAATTTTAGACATTTATACCGGTAACCTTAAGGGGTCGTTTGGTTGTCGGGACTAAATATCAAGAAAATCCCATAAATAATCCCACCACCTCCATGTATAAGTTATAAAAATGATTTAACAATAAAATCTATCCTAGATTAATTAATACTACTAATCAAATGTGGGATAATTATTATCCTTATGAAACCAACCAAAAGACCCCTAAGGGTTTAGGGTTCGGGGCTTAGGGTTTAGGGTTAGGGATTATGGTTTTAAAAAGCACATAGTAAAAAAACAATAGAGCCTAAAAAAACTCGAACCCTAAACCACAACCTCATCTTAATACGCTCATAACCACTTTCCTGGAATAGCATCATCAGCCATACAACTGACTTTTTATTTCTTTATTTAATGTTGTAACTTATTATATTTAGGAGAAATTCAAGGAGGAAAAAATGTAGGCACAGATTTCTAAACTAAAATGTCTAATAAAATTCATGGAGGTAAAATTAAAGTGGAGGGAATTATTAATAGTCAATATTTAAAGGTAGATATATATTGCTCAAAGTATTAGGGTTATAAAATGACTAATGAAAAAAATAATAGTTGCGTATATAAATGATAAGTTTAGTATAGTATGTTGTAGTACATACACAATAATTATGGTATAGTTTACAAGTAGTATGTATTTCGTATATATTGCGTGTGTATTTTTATGGTATACCTATTGACACGACCCGAAATCTAGCTAGGCCATCCGGGCACCTGAACACCTCCCCTAAACCCGTCGGGCGAACCCTTATCAACTGAATTCGGTAAATGAATATAAATTCAACTCATAAATAAGAAGAAGACTTAGAAAAAGGCACAAACATATTGATACCTCTAAGTTGTATAAAAGAAATTACAGCTGACTACCCAACATACTAGGTTTAGAGCTATCCAGTCTAGACATCTAATAGTACGAAAGAAGACAGATACCTCCTGAAGGGAGCAAAATGATACTGAAATAATACACATGAAACTCTAGCCATCCTAAATAAAAGCTAGCTCACCTTGACAGCTGAAGTCGTCTTCGCTCCTTCACAACGTGGCGAACTCAATCCTCGAGCGAACCTGTTGAAACGAAATAGATAGACTAGGACAAACAACAAATAGGGGTGAGTCAAAAGGACTCAATAAGTGGGGCAGACTAGCCACCTCAAAGAATAGGATAGCTAGCCAGGGAGAAGGAAAAAAAAACCAAATTCCTCTTTTAAATTATAAAAAGGCAGAGCCATACAATAACTGGAAACACGTAAGGGATCATAAACTCATAAAAAACCAAGGACTCCCAAACATAATACTGTCATGGCGTACAACCCGATCTACATGTTCATAGTGTTGCGGCATGCAATCTGATCCATATATTTATACTGTCGCGGCGTGCAACCTGACCCATATATTCATATTGTTGCGGCGTGCAACCCGATCCATATATTCATACTGTTGCGGCGTGCAACCCGATCCATATAACTAAATCATACAAACCAATTAAGGACATTCAATAGCCAGAAACGTATAGGCAAACTGAAATATATCCACAACATAGTATACATGCCGCACACACAAAACATAGCACAATAGTCACACACTAGTTAGTATGCGGTGCAATGAGATGAGATGAATGCGGTATGATGCAATGCAGTCACATGTGCCTGACACCTTAACCGGCTCGAGACTCTCAACGATTACCGGGAAGTATATGTAATAATGATCCTTCACCAGCTCGGGACTCTCATTGATTACCGGGAAGTATATGCAATAATGACCCTTCACCAGCTCAGGACTCTCATCGATTACTGGGAAGTATATGCAGTAATTACCCTTCACCGGCTCGGGACTCTCATCGATTACCGGGAAGTATATGCAGTAATGACCCTTCACCAGCTCGGGACTCTAATCGATTACTGGGAAGTATATGCAATGCTCAAAACCAGATTTCAATGCTCATATGCTTAATGCAATACCAACAACAAGGCATAACATATAATATACAATGTAAATTCAAAGCTAAGGCGTAATGAGTACGCCTATCGGCGGCTACACACGTAAGGAACACGTGGTAGAATATCTACAAGGCCAAGGGCCTCCAAAGAAATGGATATAAACACTTACCTCGTTACAAAGCTACTCAACAGCCGCGTGGCCCTTTGGATTCATTGCCAAACGATCCTGCTTATTCAATAAGCAGAAAATATATCAAATTAGGCTAAATGCTTCATTCCTCACATCTTAGGGCAATCCGGTTAGGAACCTGATACTCTATTCTCATACGCAATACGCAGGCCAGGCTTATGTACAGGGTTCAATTTCACATAACCAAACTCTAAATAAATTACATTTATATGTTGCTCATAACTCACTGAGTATAAATATATAATTAATTCTAATATCGGGGTCCAGTTTACCCTTTAAACCATCAATGGAACTTATAAAAACGATTTCTAATATCTCAATTTTTACCGTTAAAATATATTCAAACTCGCGTAATAAACTGAAATAATGAATAAACATCATTACCTGGAAGTTTCGGAGTGAAACCTCTAATTTTTCCTGCTCCTTTTCCTTTCCTCTATTTTTCTGAATTTTGTTTGCTGCGTTTCTCACGTTTTTATGTTTCTGCTTCTCTTTCCCTTTTCGTTCAGGATATATATAATCAGCCGCTGCTTTTCTTTTCTTTTCTTTTCTTTTATTATATATTTCTCTTATTTTATTTTCATTTTTTTTCTTTTCGCGACGAAAATTAAAACGGAACTCTACGAAATTCGAAATGATCCCAAATTTCTCAAGTATGTTATATAAAATATATGTAACACACTTGCTAAGGCGGATCTCAAATTGGACTCCCGAACTCAATGTGCAAATTAAATGGAAAAATGTCAAATTATTTGAATTTCGGCATTTTAGTGGAAACTAGTCGAACAACCTCGAAATTCACTTTCGAAAGTGCACAAAAGTCACAAATAATCATACGAACCTAACGACACTTTCGAATTTCGAATCGGAGTTCATTCGCCAAAATCGAGCTTGAAAATCTCTTTTTAATATTTATAAACAATAAAAACTGAAATCTTCTTCCGATACTTACCAAACGAGGTCTGATTTAGCTCAAATTTTACAGACATGTCCTAATGGATCTTACGAATATTTTCAAATTATCGGCACTCCCATCGGGGTCCTAATTTTTGAAACGACTACCTAAGGTCATTTCATTTTCCTCAACTTATACTCTCGTTCGTCCTCGAACGAGCCCAAGTTTAAAGAAAAATTTACACAGATATCAAAAGAATTTGAACGGCATTCATAAAATATTCTACGGACATTATCTCATGATTACAGGATCAGAATTATAACATGTGCACCTAACTCTTTGAATAAAACATATAACATCGTTGCCCAGCTTATTCTGACTAAGCTGACCCTTCGATACACGGAACTTTGAATGGGTTAACATGATTCCACCGATGAATCACCTCGTCGATATACTTTTCGCGCAAGGCTGGTGATCTTTCACCAAATTGAAGTAATTGACTACATTGGAGACTTTTGTACCGGTAGCTAAGATGGTGTCTGGCCATCTCTTCTTGGCGGTAGCTGCTGCTATGAATTGGGAATTACATCAGATGGATGTTCATTATGTTTTTCTGCAAGGTGAACTTTATGAGGAAGTTTATATAAAGTTGCCTCTGAGGTATCAAAATGATGGGTCCGAAAAGGATTGTCATCTCCGAAAATCTCTAGATGGATTGAAGCAAGCTCCCTTATGTTGGTTAGCAAAGTTATCGGCAGCTTTGAAGAATTATGATTTCCGATATAGAACAAGTCGATAGAACTAAGAATTAACTCACGCTTGAACAATGCCTTAGAGATTTAATATTAGTATTCAGTACTAGAGGAAGACTCCTCGACTTAGAGCATAAACTCATACAACTAATTTGATAGGAATAGCCATCCTCGCACAACATTCTGGATTAAGAAAGATTTAGCTAAAACATAACGCGTTTCAGACCTAAGCTACCAAATTACCCTCTCAGGTTGCCAAACAGCTGCAAAATCGAGTTCACAATTCCATACTCTTGCCATAAGAAAGAGCGTCTGGTAGAGCAACTTCGGGGGCCAAATGACGCCTCTCATTACCCTTAAAAGCCTTAAAACACAATGTGCATACTCGGATACCTTGACACGCACTCTGGCTCCACACAGCGAACATCACAAGAGGCTACTGACCGCCTAAGCTCACTAGCGTCGGACGAAGAAGAGATGGCAACGGACTGAGGATAGGAATAATTAGAGCTTTAGGAAGCTCATCTTCTTATTTACTTGGCTACCTGAGCGAGACTACTTTCGAGTCATGCTAATCAGAGAATCATGATTGAAGAAATAGACATTAAATGAGCTTTATGGAACAACATCCATGCCAATTTAACCTCCCAATAAGAAGGAAACTCTGACAATTCACAAAAAAAAAAAAAAAAAAAAACCTTTTTTAACCCAGATTAGCTCATGGGATAGCATGACTTTAGTAGCGTTTTAAACCAAGAGGAAATATTTAGATCGAGTATTACTTACTAATCACTTTACACCGGAAGAAACAATGATACCTTTTTTTTATAGTGACGACTAAGGATCCCATCATCCTACCAACATTGAATTCCAAAGAGAGAGGCAGATTGACTTGACATAATAATAGATGGTGGCACAATAAGATGCCAAAAAGACAATACCCACACTTATTCCCAAATATCTCGCATTTAAACCAGATAAATTAGTAGAGTCTCTCAAATGCCCAGAATAAATTATTCCAGAAGCTCACCCCTCGACCGCATCAGATTCTCAATTGAAACGATATCCAAGGAAACTATAGAAACATGATAAGAAAAATCATTTCCAGATCGATCGGAAGAATCAAATTTTACTCACATATAAGGGAAGAAGAAATACATGGGTCTGCTACATCGGATGCCTCACCATCCTACTAGACTGGCAGTTCATATAACTACCTCTGCGGCTAAGCTGAGCTGCTATCCTGATAATTACTTCCAGAAGAACCACAACCACCACGTTATCAGCCCCTGCCAGATGGTGGCATATCTCTGGATGACTGAGCCCTAAATGAAAACCCCTGCGACTTGGCAGGTGTCTGATGCTGGTCTGATAGTGAGAAAAAGAACAAATGCCTACTTGCCAGAGTAAGGAAAACAACACCAAAAATGACAGGCTCACGACAATGATAACACCTTTTCAGTAAAAATGGAAGCTGGACAGATTGTTGATAGCTATAAAGAGAAAGCTGGGTCTAATCTTGACGAACTACTGGCGCACTCTGAGAATCACGTGACACAAGCTGAGATAACTGGAAGGTGACTTGCCAAAATAATCAGAGCTCTTACCTCCAAATGAGGTACCATGGTTGCCCACTAGGGCCACGGGATCTCTTGCTCTCCCGCTCTAACTTATGGAATGCCTCGTACCTTCGAGCAATATCAACAACAACATCAAATGAAATCCCGACCTCAATCTCTTGAGCTATCTGGGATCTCAAGGAAAAAGAAAGGTCATCAATAAATCTTTGAATCTCTCGAAAGGCTCATGGAATAGTTCTAATGCATATCCAGCCATTCTATAGAATTCAATCTCATATTCTGAAACCAAAAGGCTAACCGACAGGCTACCTTGTCTATCCACTCAAACTGGCGACACTCTTCATCTCACTTGCTACTCGAAAGGAATTTTTTCACGAATCTAGAAGAAAAATCGAACCAAGTTAGTTAATAAGAGAGCGACCCACCAATTCAAGGCTGGACCCCCTGAGACTGGAAAGCAGAATAGTCAACACCATACCGCTCGATATAATCAAGAGCCTGAAAGATATGCTGACATCATTTTATTTTAAAAAGAATCACGAGGTTTATCTGATGCATTGCTTAAGAATATCGGAAGGTTCAACCACATAAAATAATGCAACCTCTTTGGGCACTCGGACCGAACTGTTACCTCGGCTGGCTAATCAGCAAGAACAATTGCTGGCGCAACACATGCTGCCTTGGAACATAATTTACTGGGGCAACATAAGGAACTGGAATAAGAGCTCTCTAAGTCCGAACATCTGCATATGCGGCGACCTGATAAGCTGCCTAGCGAATAATAGGTTCTTGCGGTATCTGTGTCGCCAAAATTCTCGTAAAAGCATCGTAGAGAGCCAAGGGAACCCCAAGGCCCTGCTCTCTTTCCCATCGCGAGCTCGTACAGCTGGGGCTCGCACGACTGGATCGTCAGCACGATCCAAAACTCTCGGGGCTTGAGTAGCTCTAGCCCAGGCTAGACTACTTCGTCCTGAACTCCTACTATTTGCTGATTTATCCCACGAGGGTTCACAATTACCACGAACAAATTAACGAGAATACTTTTGCATGCTAGACCGACGCACAATCAGAAAAGAAGGAAGTGAAACTTCCTAAATGCTATCATAGCCTCTCGTAGATAAGTACGGACGTCTACGTACCCATCGACGAGACTCTACTAGACACTGCCTTAGTCTGAATAGACTCTAACCTGCGCTCTGATACCAAGTGACATAACCCGATATCTGGCTAGGCTGTGCGGGCACCCGACCACCTCCCCTAAACCCGTCGGGCGAATCTTTATCAACTGAATGCGGTAAATGAATATAAATTCAACTCATAAATGAGAAGAAGACTTAGAAAAAGGCACAGACATACTGGTACCTCTAAGCTGTACAAAAGAAATTACAGCCGACTACCCAACATACTAGGTTTAGGGTTATCCAGACTAGACATCTAAGAGTACGAAAGAAGATAGATACCTCCTGAAGGGAGCTGAAATAATAAATATGAAACTGTGGCCATCCTGAATAAAAGCTGGCTCACCCTGACAGCTGAAGTCGTCTTCGCTCCTTAACAACATGGCGAACTCAATCCTGGAGCGAACCTGTTGAAACGAAATAGACAGACAAGGACAAACAACAAACAAGGGTGAGTAAAAAGGACTTAATAAGTGGGGCAGACTAGCCAACTCAAAGAATAGAGCTAGCCAGGAAGAAGAAAAACAGATAAACCAAATTTCTCTTATTTAAATTATAAAAAGGCAGCGCCAGACAATAACTGGAAACACGTATGGGATCATAAACTCATAAAAAATGAGGTACATAAGATAGACAAAACATATAGGTTTTTAAGTATCCTGAACATAATACTGTCACGGCGTGCAACCTGATCAACATGTTCATACTGTCGCGGCGTATAATCCGATCCATATATTCATACTGTCGTGGCGTGTAACCCTAGCAATATATTCATATTACTGCGGTGTGCAACCCGATCCATATATTCATACTTTCGAGGCGCGCAACCCGATCCATATATTCATATTGTCGCGGCGTACAACCCGATCCATATAACTAAAGCATATAAACCAACTAAGGACACTAAATAGCCAGAAATATATAGGCAAACTGAAATATGTCCACAACATGGTATACATGCAGCATACACAAAGCACAGCACAATAGTCACACACTAGTCAGTATACGGTGCAATGAGATGGGATGAATGTGGTATGATGCAATGTAGTCACATGTGCCTGACACCTTCACCGGCTCGGCACTCTCATCAATTACCGAAAAGTATATGCAATAATGACCCTTCACCGGCTCGGGACTCTCATCAATTACCGGGAAGTATATGGAATAATGACCCTTCACCGGTGCGGGACTCTCATCGCCAACCGGGAAGTACATGCAATAATGACCCTTTACCGGCTCGGAATTCTCATCGCCAACCGGGAAGTATATGCAATAATGACCCTTCACCGGTGCGGGACTCTCATCGCCAACCGGGAAGTATATGCAATAATGACCCTTCACCGGCTCGGGACTCTCATCGATTACCGGGAAGTATATGTGTTAACACCTAATTTTGTCCTTCTTTGTCTAAAATCGGCTATAATTTAACTTAAAAGTGAAATTTGACTATTTGTGCAAAATATGCATTAGAAAGCATACATTTACGTGTGTTATCCCCTTCTTCTATATTACATATTTAAATGTGACTATATTACGTAATTTTATATTATTTAGGCTATTTATCAAAATGTGGCTATTTGTTGCTATTTATACTTAATTAACTTAATTTGCATTCCAATTTCTTATTATATGTGAATATCATTATTTGTTATCCCATTTATATAATTTATATACGGATATTTATATTTTTCATATTATTCAGCACTTTTAAGTAAAATATTAGCCGAGCAAATAATCATTTCATTTCGACTCCCTGATTTGTCATATTTGAGTTCCTTTTGAATCTAAATATGTGCAAGTCCTCCTTGAAATCTTTCCTACGAATCTGTACCATTGTATGTCTAGGTACGCCCATTTCGTTAGAAATCAACTGCTATTTCTTCCAATTATTTAGTTCGAATTCTTCTGAATATTCTTGTAATTATTTTTGTATTCAAAAATATTTCTTTTTCATTTATTTTAAAATCCTCCTTCGTCTTGAATCTAGACAAGTATTCGTTTAGATTCATTCGTTTTGTACCATACATTTTTCTACATTTTTCTTATACAGATTATATTTTTCACTTTATTTCAGTTCCTTCAAATTTCGTTTGAACCTAGACATAATACTTAACCAAATACATTTTCCTACATTAAATCATTTTCTTCGCAATTTCAAGATTCGTATTCCTACTGGAATTTAGATAAAATGGAGTCTAAATTCATCTTCTTTTAAATATTTTCTAAATCCTCACTCAATATTCTTTCCTAACTTAATTCCTAATCCCTTAAATCTCTTCCCATTTTTTTGGAAAGGAATTAAAATTAAAAATCCAAATCCCTTCAATCATGCCAAAGATCCCCAACGGTTAATTCCTAAAAATTCTTCCTATACATTCATCTATTACTCACCCATTGGACAATTACAACACACAAAAAAAAAAAAAAAAAACAAGAATCACACCATTTCTTGTCTTCTTCTCCGATCATCTTCTCCCCCACATACACATATCACTCATACACACATTACATACCACCATTGCCATTATATACACTATACACACACACACTATTATACACAGACACACATTATCATAAGAACACACACAGATACGCATACAACACACTATAATCCTCCTCCTCCTCCTCCAAAACACAACACACATCGAACATACCCACTAACAATCAAAAGAAAAAATAGATCGAGAACATGGAGTAGCACAAATGGGGTTCAGATTGGGAACACCATCACAAATTCCTCTTTTTTTTTTTTTTTTTTTTTTTTTTTTTTTTTATATTTGATTTTGCTTTGTCCTGACTTCTTGTTATTTAGCGTTGGTAGACAGGGAGTTTGTGAAATGGCTCGGAGCAAAACCACCACCACTATCAGTAGCAGCGATGGTGGAAATGGTTTGAACGCTATCGTCACCGGTGTATTTTATCCCGACGATCTGTTATTGGAGAAACAAAAAATAAAAGAGAGGAGATGGTGATGCCGAGTTACAGCGACGCCACCACTTGCTCGATGGTGTCGCTCCTCGCTAATTAAGTGCTCTGTTTGATCGTCTTTGTTGATTTTTCCGACCTTGTGGGTCGCTAGCGATGCTCACTCTGGCCTAGATCTAAATAATGGATTGCTCGTTCTAATTTGATTATGATCTGTTTCTTCTTACTGTTTTGTTGAGTTTGACAGATCTATTGGTGATTGTTGATTTTTACATGACACCTTGATCATTGGTAGCTTTAGATGGGAGCTGAGGATGAGTTGCAGCAGCGCCTCCGAGGCGATTGGCATTGCTCCTCTTCTTTTTGTCTGTTGATCGACTCCGTCGCCACCACAATCGCACTAAACTGTTGGTTTGACCAGTGGTGTTATTGTTTGACTGGTCTTTGCAATTGTGTTTGGTTGTGAATATTTCATTGATTGTGTATGCAGTGCGTTTGTCTTCTTAACTCCTTGGCTAAATTTTTTAGTCTTGCAGATTGACGATTTTTTAAATATACGCTGACTTAGTCCAAGGAAAATAATCACTTATTTGAGGCTTACACACATTGAATTGACGGAAATACAATGAATTGACTGATGTTATATCAATTACGGCTAAGAAAATAATTATTTATTTGAGGCCTACTGATTTGAACGGATAAACAGTCTCATTCCCGTGTCCCTAAAACAAAAAGGCTATGATGACGTATATGAGCCGTGATTGCAAAACGAGCCGGTGATGGAGTGGTGGGACCAATACTTGGCATGGTGACACGACCGGCCGGCGTGTTCGCAGCCGTACCGACGTGCCGAACCTCTACCCAATCCATACACACCTGAGCCGACACTTTTATAAAATCCCTTTCCCTTTATTTTAAACTACTACTACTACTGCTGCTGCTGCTGCTCCTCCTCCTGCTGCTGCTGCTGCTGCTGCTCCTCCTCCTCCTCCTCCTCCTCCTACTACTGCTGCTGCTGCTGCTGCTACTACTACTACTACTACTGACTTCTTGTTATTTAGCGTTGGTAGACAGGGAGTTTGTGAAATGGGTCGGAGCAAAACCACCACCACTATCAGTAGCAGCGACGGTGGAAATGGTTTGAACGCTATCGTCACCGGTGTATTTTATCCCGACGATCTGTTATTGGAGAAACAAAAAATAAAAGAGAGGAGATGGTGATGCCGAGTTACAGCGACGCCACCACTTGCTCGATGGTGTCGCTCCTCGCTAATTAAGTGCTCTGTTTGATCGTCTTTGTTGATTTTTCCGACCTTGTGGGTCGCTAGCGATGCTCACTCTGGCCTAGATCTAAATAATGGATTGCTCGTTCTAATTTGATTATGATCTGTTTCTTCTTACTGTTTTGTTGAGTTTGACAGATCTATTGGTGATTGTTGATTTTTACATGACACCTTGATCATTGGTAGCTTTAGATGGGAGCTGAGGATGAGTTGCAGCAGCGCCTCCGAGGCGATTGGCATTGCTCCTCTTCTTTTTGTCTGTTGATCGACTCCGTCGCCACCACAATCGCACTAAACTGTTGGTTTGACCAGTGGTGTTATTGTTTGACTGGTCTTTGCAATTGTGTTTGGTTGTGAATATTTCATTGATTGTGTATGCAGTGCGTTTGTCTTCTTAACTCCTTGGCTAAATTTTTTAGTCTTGCAGATTGACGATTTTTTAAATATACGCTGACTTAGTCCAAGGAAAATAATCACTTATTTGAGGCTTACACACATTGAATTGACGGAAATACAATGAATTGACTGATGTTATATCAATTACGGCTAAGAAAATAATTATTTATTTGAGGCCTACTGGTTTGAACGGATAAACAGTCCCATTCCCGTGTCCCTAAAACAAAAAGGCTATGATGACGTATATGAGCCGTGATTGCAAAACGAGCCGGTGATGGAGTGGTGTGACCAATACTTGGCATGGTGACACGACCGGCCGGCGTGTTCGCAGCCGTACCGACGTGCCTAACCTCTACCCAATCCATACACACCTGAGCCGACACTTTTATAAAATCCCTTTCCCTTTATTTTAAACTACTACTACTACTGCTGCTGCTGCTGCTCCTCCTCCTGCTGCTGCTGCTGCTGCTGCTGCTCCTCCTCCTCCTCCTCCTCCTCCTCTTCCTCCTCCTCCTCCTACTGCTGCTGCTGCTGCTGCTGCTGCTGCTGCTGCTACTGCTGCTGCTACTGCTACTATGCTGCTGTTGCTGCTGCTGCTGCTGCTGCTAACTCATTTTCTTATATTTTTTGCGATGTCAAATCGGATAACAGACGGTGGCCAATTTTGAAAGAAAACAAAATCCTTTCATTATTATATTATTATTTTATTATTATTAGTATTTATTGACGTACTGATTCATTTGCATATGCTACTGCTACTGCTACTGCTACTGCTACTGCTACTGCTCCTGCTGCTGCTGCTCCTACTGCTGCTGCTGCTGCTGCTGCTACTACTACTACTACTACTACTAACTCATTTTCTTATATTTTTTGCGATGTCAAATTGGATAACAGACGGCGGCCAATTTTGAAAGAAAACAAAATCCTTTCATTATTATATTATTATTTTATTATTATTAGTATTTATTGACGTACTGATTCATTTGCATATTTTTTGCGAGGTACTTTTGGACGAACAATCTTGAAAACAACGCCCATGAAAACGTCTTTTAAATTATATTACTTTCATTTAATCATTATTATTGCATTTGATTTACTAACTAATTTAATTGATTTTTGCAAGGTCTATTTTATCGAAGTGCTCTAAGGAAGAAATATTATATGCAGGCCCTTATACAATCAGTAATAGACCTATGATAATGAAGCCTTGGACTCCAGATTTTGAATTTAGTGAAGAATATCCAGTTGATATCCCTCTATGGGTAACATTCCCAAATTTACCCATGAACTGCTGGGGAAGTGACTCCTTAAGTAGAATAGGAAGTGTTCTTGGCATCCCAATGTATGCTGATGAGTGTACAGCTAAACAAAGCAGGATCTCTTATGCAAGAATGCTCATTGAGATTAATGTTACTAAGACTATAGTAGAAGAGGTGACAGTGCTTGAACCAAATGGAAGAGTGTTTCAACAACCAGTCCTTTATGACTGGAAACCTGACTACTGTGAGAAGTGTATGAAGGTGGGGCATGTATGCAGACCAACACAACCACAGCCTCAGAAGGAACCAGAACAGTTTAATCAACCTAAGAAGAGGAGGAGAAAACCTGTAGCCCAATGGCAATACAAGGGACCAGTTGCTGAAGGGAATGCTCAGAAGAGTCATAACCAGGATCATGATGCATCAGTGAATACAAGAGTACAACCTGATCCTCCTGGCAAAATACTGAATAGTGAGTCAGCAGCAGATTAAACTAAAGATCAGGCTAGTAAGACACCTGCTCAGCATGAGGTCCAGAGAGACAAAGGCAAAGGCATACAATCAGCTCCTATACTGAACAATATTGATTTCCTAGAACTGAGTAATGTCAAGACAAGAAATGCCTTTAGTGTGTTGAGAATCCAAGAGCCTGTAATTAATCAGAGTCTCCCCTTTGATAGAGGGGGGACTCAGCTAGGAGCCATATGACATGGCTATTTTGGAATGTCAGGGGGCTTAACAAGAGATATAAGCAGAAGGAGCTGAGGCATTATATGAAGGCAAATAATATCTTATTAGCAGGCCTCATTGAGACTAGAGTGAAAGAACCTAATGCTGCAAGGATACAGAAGAAGGTTGCCCCTGACTTCCAAGCTGAGCATAACTACCAGCATGCTCAGAATGGTAGAATATGGTTATTATGGGATGACAAAACCTATAATGTGACTATCAGAATGAAGCAAGACCAAATAATCCATTGTCACTGAGTAGAGGCATTAGCAAACCATGGCTCATCTGTGGAGACTTCAATGCAGTCCTAGCCCCTCAGGATAGGCTCTATGGTAACCCTGTCACAAGCTTAGAGATCAAGGAATTTGGGGACTGTCTACAGCAGCTGAACCTAACAGAATTGCCATGGAGAGGGGAATACTACACCTGGAGTAACAAGCAACTTGGGGGAGATAGAATCCTGTGTAGAATAGATAGAGCATTTGGGAATGGAGAGTGGATGATGCAATGGAGGCATGTATTTGTGAAATATGATCTTCAGTATTTCTCAGACCATGCTCCAATGCTGATAACTGTGCATCATCCTGAGAGGAATATCAAAGTCCCTTTCAGGTTCTTTAACATCTGGAGTGATCATGAAGATTTTCTCAACTTAGTAACAGAAGTATGGAATAGTGATATGAGCACTTACAAGATGCAGAATATCTGGTACAAGCTAAAGGAGCTGAAAGGCAGGCTTAAAAAGCTGAATAAAGAGCATTTCTGTGGTTAACAAAGAAGATTGAGCAAGCTAGAAGTGAGTTAAAGGCAATTCAGGAAGCTATGCAGAGCCAATATGCAGATGAATTGGCTGAGAAGCAAAAAGATACATTATTTCAGCTGGAGAAGTGGTCAATGCAGGAGGAAAATGCACTGAAATAAAAAGCAAGGACAAAATGGATTAAATTGGGAGATTCAAACACTAAATATTTCTCAGCTGTTATACAAGAGAGAAAAAATAGGAAGCAGATAGTAGAACTCACAACCCTAGCAGGTAGGAAGCTATCAGACCCTGCAAATATTCAGGAAGAGATTATCCAGTTCTACAAATCATTGATGGGCTCAGCAGCTTCTACCCTACCAGCAGTGGACAAGGAGATTATGAGAAGAGGAAATGTGCTGAATCATCAGCAACAGTTGACCCTTTGTGCTGAAATAACTGAGGAGGAAATCTTTGCTGGACTGAAGAATATAGGGGATGACAAGGCCCCAGGAATTGATGGTTACAATGCTCACTTTTTCAAGCAAGCTTGGCCTGTCATCAAGGAAGATGTAATACAGGCTGTAAAGGATTTCTTTATAACTGGTAAGATGACCAAAGCCATCAACTGCACCTCAGTTACCTTACTCCCTAAGGTGGACAACCCTGCAACTGTCAAGGACTTCAGACCAATAGCATGCTGCTCAGTGCTATATAAGATCATCTCAAAGATACTTGCAGCCAGAATGAAGACAGTTATGCCAAGAGTTATTAATGAAGCTCAGGCTGGTTTTATACCTGGAAGGAAAATAGCTGATAATGTAATACTAGCTCATGAATTAGTCAAAGCATATTCTAGAAAGCATATTCTAGAAAGCATATCTCACCTAGATGTATGATCAAGGGGGACATGCAAAAGGCCTATGACTCTGTGGAGTGGATTTTCCTGGAACAAGTCCTGACAGAACTTCACTTTGCTCACAAGTTTATTAGCTGGTTAATGCAATGTGTAACTTCAATGAGCTACTCTATCCTGGTGAATGGGGAGGCAACAACACCTTTCCAGGCAGCTAAAGGACTAAGGCAAGGGGATCCCATCTCTCCCTACCTTTTTGCTATAGCTATGGAATATCTGAGCAGAATATTAGACTCACTCAAGGACAACAAAGCCTTTAAAGCTCACCCTAGATGTGCAAAGTTAGGGATCTCCCACCTTAGCTTTGCTGATGATCTGCTTCTATTTGTCAAAGGTGAAAGTACTGCAGTAAAATGCCTACACCAAGGATTCCTCAAATTCTCTGCTGCATCTGGGCTGCAAGCTAACCTAAGCAAAAGTGTTGTGTATTTTGGTGGAGTCAAAGAAACTGAAAGGGACCTCATCTTGCACCAGTTGGGTTACACATTAGGGGCCCTTCCATTCAAATACCTGGGCATCCCTCTTTCCACAAAGAAGCTCACAATGATACAGTGGAAACCCCTCATCAGTAAGATAATAGCTAGAATCACCTCTTGGACTGCAAGGAAACTGTCCTATGTAGGGAGAGTCCAATTGGTTCAGTCAGTGTTGTTTGGGATCCAAGCCTACTGGGCTCAAATGTTTGTTATGCCAGTCAAAGTAATTAAAGTCATTGAAGCTCACTGTAGGAGCTATGTTTGGTCAGGCTCTAATGTTATCACAAAGAAGGCACTAGTGGCATGGGAGAAACTCTGCTCACCTAAAGCAGCAGGTGGGCTCAATCTAGCTAACCTGAGAGTTTGGAATAGAGCAGCAATAGCCAAGCAATACTGGGACATTGCATTAAAGAAAGATAGACTGTGGGTAAAATGGATTCATGCTTACTATATCAAGAATCAGCTTGTGGAGAATTGCATAATACCTGAACAAGCTTCTTGGATGGTAAAAAAAATCCTGGGGGCAAGAGAAGATGCTCAAAAGCTAAGGCTGCCAATTAAGCAAAATAAAAGTATCACTAGACAACTATACTATAAGCTGCTGGGTGATATGCCTACTGCTCTGTGGAAAGGCTTAATGTTCCATAATGCAGCTAGGCCTAAATCCAAGTTTACCATGTGGCTTGCTCTTCAAGGGAAGCTGCTGACTACTGATAGGCTTGTCAAATGGGGGATGACCATGGATAGGCAATGCCAACTCTGTAACAGGCAAGAAGAAAGCAATGAGCACCTCTGGGTGCATTGTGCATATACTCAGGCACTGTGGGACATATTATGACATTGGTTGCAGTTGAAGGAATTGAAAACAAACAATTGGATGCAACACTTACAGTGGATTGCTAGTAGAAGTAAAGGGAAGTCTGTTCAGCTCAACTATACCGGATGCTATATGCTGAGGTAGTCAAAGAAAGCTGGAATGAAAGGAACCTGAGGACATTTGAACACAAATGCAAGGAGGCAGAGTACCTGGCTAAGTAGATTGCTATTACTTGCTGCATACGAGCACCTACCAAAGTCCAGGATTTGTTGAACAGATATGTGTTTTAGGAGATACTGAATGTGATCATGGGAGAGCTTGGGTAGTAGTGCAACTTCTATAACTAATCTGTAATGTTAGAGGATAGTATAATTAGTAGCTAGAAGCAGTTTTAGTTGTTCTCATAGTCCAGATTTTGAGCTAAGTAGGCTGTGTTAGCTTACTTGTGATGTAATTCTCAATTTGGTGATTAATAAAATTTAACTAATTACCAAAAAAAAAAAACATCCTTGATATGTTAAAGTCCATTAGCCACTTTTGTCCAAAAATGTCATCACATGACGCGTATCATGCATATTATGTGATTTGCATATGAAATTATTATCTCAACGCTAACTTGTTGTTTCATGTGTTAGTTTTACTCCCACCCCCGAGGTTGACTTGTGCATTTATTTGAAAACTTCTACATTTTTAAACTTGTGCATATCATGCATACCTTCCACCACTCCTGGCAACTTTCTAAAATCGTGCATTGAAAACACGGTGGTTACAACCACCTCTTCACTCACATAAAAAATCCTTTAGGAGGGAACGACTTGGAATCTATTTGGTCCGAGACATTGCCGCTCTCGAGCCGTCCGCTTGGGAGGATAATAACACCTGGTCTAGCTAACTCCATTCCTTAGTAGCGGCGCGAGGAATCATACATCATGACATGTCATTAGTCGACTTGTTCTCAAGTCCGATAGGCCAACTTGTTCAAACAATCTGAACGGGTTTTGAACCCCAATAAGCGTTGAACATGATTTATTTGCATTTGCTTAAGGGACTGAACGTGCAAATGTGGACCGTTATTAGCATTGTTCTGCACTCAGTGCTATTCAAAGGCACAAAGGTTACCCTAAGAGGCGTTAAAAGCCCAAATTGAATCAGAAATGATTGTTTATTTATAAACGGTTTGCAGTATTATGTATTCAATGTCATTCAAAGGCACAAAGGTTACCTAAGAGGCGTTAAAAGCCCAAATTGAATCAGAAATGATTGTCTATTCATAAACGGTTGACATTATTCTGTATTCAATACCATTCAAAGGCACGTAGGTAACCTAAGAGGCGTCAAAAGCCCAAATTGAATCAGAAATAATTGTTTGTTCATAGACAGTCAAAATTATTCTGTATTCAATACCATTCAAAGGCACGAAGGTAACCTAAGAGGCATTAAAAGCCCAAATTGAATCAGAAACGACTGTTCAGTCCTAAAAGATTGGAATCATTCTGTATTCAATGCTATTCAAAGGCTTAAATGGTGACCGAAGAGGCATTAAAAGCCCATTTCGGAGCAGAAATGACCGCTCGATAGATGGGATGACACATGACGCAGGTTTACCCTTTAAGCGTTATATAAAGCCTTGACATCCTTGGCATGTCAGAGGTCCATTAGAAACTTCCACCGAAAGTGTCTAAAGGGTTCTCAACCTACAACGACACAACTCTTCATATCCTCTGTTACGTTGTTTTTAAAAAGCTTGTGCCACACGTTGATCATTTTGCTCACAATAAAGCGAATCTTAGGCATGTCCTTCTCCCATTTTCCTATCATCCTTCACCTTTTCCAAAAGATCATGGCCACTAGAATATTTGACATGGTTGTTGAAATCCCTCAGTTTCTCAAAGAATGGTGAGGAAAGCTAAGCATAGATCAACAAGACCGAGTTAAAGTGGTGTTAGGAACGTGATTTCACTAATGGAACACACTGCAGTAGAAGGGATGATAGAAGCAGCAGTACATTGTTAGGATGCAGAACGAGTAGTTTTACATTTTGGGAGTGTACAGTTGACACCACTACTGGAGGAGATAGGCGGTTTAACTCAATTATCATTTGAAAGTGAAGAAATCTTGATGCCTAAGAACAGTACAGTCGAGGAGTTCTTCGGAATTATAGGGTTTAAGCCCGAATAACGCACAGACAGTATACGGCAATCGGGAATTTCTCTAACTTTCCTCTACATCAAATTTGGGTATGGAGAAGCATTTCAAGAATCTGAAGGCTATTTCAACATTGACCAGGCAGATTGGCAAGAGCGAAGAGTACTTGATTTTGTCACCAGCTTTTTTGGGACTGTCGTCTTTCCACAACACAAAGGTCGAGTTGATGTTTGCATGGTCTCGATTGTTGATGCCTTACTCAAAGACATTAACAGGAAATACACTTTGGTACCGATGATTGCTGTGGAGATGTACCGAGCTTTAGAAAGATGCAAGAAGGGCGCTGGTTTCTTTTAAGGTTGCAATTTGCTTTTACAAATTTGGCTGATGGAGCATTTGCAAAGGATGGCTAACACAGACCAAGCTCTCCATTCCATAACGAAAGAAAACTACATCTTGACTCATACCGCCCGCATGGACAATGTTTTTGAGAAATGGGACCAACAAACAACTAACAACGGTTGGCACTACATGTTCTGTCAACTGACAACTAAAACATTCAATGGATGTTTGATTACTTTCCCAGCACAACAGTAAGCACACGGTCCGAAAAAGACTCATTTCTCATCTTAGTGGGCTTCAGAGGAGTTTATCCATACACTGCTTTAAGGACACTTAAACAAGTAGGGAGAAAGCAGACGTACCCCAAATTGCAGACATCAGAAGTTTCAAAGCAGATATTCTCGGAGGGGCAATCCCGTTTAAAGACAAGATAATGGAAGGACACATAGCCGTCATAACAGAAAAATTTTCAAGGAAGGATGAAATGCACTCAAGGTCTTGGTGTCCAACCAAAGCCAACATCCCTTTCTGTTACACAACATAATCTATTCTTTACACAATATCTTTACCACCTTTCATTGACATTCAACTCCTCACCTCCCGCTTAAACAAGCATCGGTTGTCTGGCCAAAATCCTTGCCTTGACTACTACATAATGCACTTAGGCAATCTCTTGTGATATCTATACGATCTATCACAACCTCCAAATTCAAACGCTAATCTGTCATCCACGGTCTAGGCTCTCTCTTAAGCTTACATGTCATTTTTGCTTCAAGTCTTTGTAATATGCCCACACTATTTTGTGCATTTCACTACTTTGTTACGGTTGCTTCGCATTTGGACACCGAAATTGGTCAAGAATCTGTATTCGTGAATAAGCCGAAATGGCAAGTCAACCTAAAAACACTTTCCTCTGCAACAAAGCCCTTTGAACCACCAGCATATAACACCAAGAGCATTCAGACGATCCCAACACCGTACAACTTGCATTACACTCACACGAGAGTCACAATCCGATCACTATACAACCGAAGTTGGAAAAATTCACAACTTCACACTGCACCCAACTTACACAATAAACAACCCTCCTCCGTCAAGACTTCCAACTTCAACCCTATTAGGCTCAACACAATCAAAGACATACCAAAAGACAAAACCTCACACCTTTGTTCCTTTAGCCCAATCAAATGACATTGCAACTAGCAGACAAACTACTCCTTAGATACCCATTCCTAAAATTCGATCCAACAAGACCTACACTCATCACTCAAGCATTCCATGTCGTGACACTGCAAGGCGTCCAACATTGAAACACAAAGTTCAGAGTCTGATCAAAGTAAGACGATAGTGCAACAAAAACCAACAAAGGGAAACTCCAACTCCAAAACCACAAACACACTTTCTACAAAGGCCTATCCATCAAAGTTAGCTCTCTGACTGTCAAAAAGAAAAGCACGAAACATGAAGGCATCCCATCACAACCTAAGCCAAATACCATTTTTGACAACCTTCAAATCCAGCAAAATTCAAATATGAAACCCCAGGCTGAGTATGCAAAATATCCGCATACTCATAATCATCAATACATCCAATTGTCACACTAAAAGGCGAATGCAGATTTAAGCCAATACATTGGTGCTCAGTGCAATGTAACCACCTTTTCTTGGTGATCTGTCATAAACAATAAACTAGGGCAGAATTTTTGGGGATCTCCTCAAAAATTTCAAAAGACGCAAAGTTGACACTGGGGCAACATGATAGCCTCCTTAGCACATTGCATGACATAACAATAGCATTCTACTTGTTGCACTTTACTCTTGATGCATCGACTGAGGGTACACAGCCCGATGTCAAATTTTATCATTTAAATTAGCTGAGGGTACACAGCCCGAAATGTCGGTTGAGGGTACACAGCCCGATATCGATTTGCATTTAAATTAACTGAGGCTGCACTGCCTGAATCATCGGTTGAGGGTACACAACCCGATATCGATTTGCTATTTAATTAGCTGAGGGTACACAGCCCGAAGCATCGATTAAGGGTACACAATCCGATATCGATTTGCATTTCAATTTGCTGAGGGTACACAACCCAAAGCGTCGGTTGAGGGTACACAGCCCGGTATCGATTTCCATTTAAATTAGCTGAGGATGCACAGCTCGACGCGTCGATTGAGGGTACACAGTATCGATTTGCATTTAAATTAGCTGAGGGTATACAGCCCGAAGCGTCGGTTGAGGGTACACAGCCCGATATCGATTTGCATTTAAATTAGCTGAGGGTACACAGTCTGAAGCGTTGATTGAGGATACATAGCCCGATATCAATTTGTCATTTACATTAGCTGAGGGTACACAGCCCGAAGCGTCGGTTGAGGGTACACAGCCTGATACCGATTTGTATTTAAATTAGATGAGGGTACACACCCCGAAGAGTCAATTGAGGGTACACAGCTCGATATCGGTTTTTCATTTACATTAGCTGAGGGTACACAGCCCGAAGCGTCGGTTGAGGATACAGAGCCCGATATCAATTTGCATTTAAATTAGCTGAGGGTACACAGTCCGAAGCGTGGGTTGAGGGTACACAGCCCGATATCGATTTGCATTTAATTTTGCGAAGGGTACACAGCCCGATGCATCGATGGAGGGTTTACAGCACGATGCCGAAACTGACACCGCGGAGGGTACACAGCCCGATTGAAATTTTGACATTGTAACAGGAAGACAGCCTGGGAGGTAGACATCCTGTTGAAAGGACAACATGACAAAGGGTAGATAGCTCGGCGAAAGGATAGCATAACAAATGGTGCACAACCAAGATGAAAGAATGATAGGCAACCCTACATGAAGAGATACACAGCTCAATTCAAAAAAAGTATACAGCCCGACGTGACAAGCACACATTTAGATGACGAAAAGCAATGGACATACAATCCGGCATCACACTGGCAAGATGATCCAACAACAGTTCAACACGACAAAGCAACTACCTCATGACGAGAATCACTTTGCAAATGGATATCCCCCAGAGGAGAGGCACACAGTCCTGAGCACTCGAAAGTGGACCAGACAACAGAGAGCTCAACTCAACAGGGAAGTTTATTTTATCTTTATTTTTTATCTCAATTTGTATTTGTCTTGATTTTGCTATAGGGTCTCTCATATCTCTTGACAAACCCCAGCGCCCTACTCTCACACCTGCTTCCAAAATCACGATCGATTGTGCAACCACAACACTTCAAGCACATACAAAACATCATCCCAAAACCCAATTCAAAAAAGCTTTGTATTTGTCTTGATTTTGCTATAGGGTCTCTCATATCTCAAACCCCAGCGCCCTACTCTCACACCTGCTTCCAAAATCACTATCGATTGCAACCACAAAACTTCAAGCACATACAAAACATCATCCCAAAACCCAATTCAAAAAAGCTTAATCCTACAGAAATGTGTTTGCCACACCTGCAAGCAATCTATTTTGCCAAGTTCCAAGGCGTTCAAAGCTACAATCTCGTATTCGCACCAAGCGATCTACCTAATCTTTCCCTACCGAGTGTGTACCAGCTCCGTATTCCTTCCTATTCGTGTCTATCTGTTTGAATCGTGAATATTTATCATGCTTCACTCTTCAATGCTCCTCAGTTCGTTCAAGACAATGTCGAGGCCATGATGACTTCTCTATCGAGTTATAGTGGAAAATGTGCCCATGTAAACCCCTCTTTTTGGGTGTGTCGTGCACCACATCTTCATAACTAGGACGTTTACAAGCCTATTTTACCACACTCGTTCTATCGATGCTATCTCGACTTCGATAATGCCTTCGTCATACCTACAAACTATCTAACCTGTCAAAATCCGACACGCCCGAAGCTAATCCTCTCTTACTCCCACAAGTAATTTTCCCATTCTTTCATTGCAAACTAGGACGTCATTTTGCATTCCGTTCCAGCTAATGTCTACTTTGCCTATTCAAGCCTATCTGCATCAGTCGTGCGTGTCTTCGTGCTTAAATCGTGCGTATTCTTCGTGCTTAATCGTGCCCATCTATTCGAATCGTGCGCATTTATAAGAATCGCTCCTCAAATATTTTCCAGCTCAGTCAAGGCAATATTGAAGGCGAGATTACTCATTTGTAGAGATGAAGTAGAAACTATGTACATATAAAATCCTCTTTATGGGTGTGTAGCGCGCCACATCTTCATAACTAGGATGATTATAAGCCTCTTTTCCCATGCTCGATCTACTCATATTATCTCATCTTTGATAGCACCTTTACTTTTTAAACGACCTCGGTCAGTTGTTTCGAAAGTTAGGACTTCGATTGGCATGCCGATAATTTTAAAATATTCGTAATGTCCATTAGGACCTGTCTGTAAAATTTGAGCTAAATCAGACCTCGTTTGATAGGCATCGGAAGAAGGTTTCAGTTTTTATTGGCGATAAATATTAAAAAGAGATTTTTGAGCTCGGTTTTGGCGAATGAGCTCCGATTCGAAATCCGAAAGCGCCGTTAGGTTCGTATGATTATTTGTGAGTTCTATGAACTTTCGAAAGTGAATTTTGATGTTGTTCGGCTAGTTTCCGCTAAAATGCCGAAAGTTAAATAATTTGACTTTTTTCATTTAAATTCGCATCTTGAGTTTCGGGAGTCCGATTTGAGATCCGCCTTCGCGAGCATGTTACATATATTTTGTATAACTTGTATGTAAAAGTTGGAATTATTTCGAATATCGTAGGATACCGTTTTAATTTTTACCGTAACAGCAAATTTTAAAAGAAAAAGAAAAAAAAGGGAAAATGACAAATGAAATAAAGTTAGGCGGTGTGTGATTAAGCTCATAAGCTTATGAGCTTGAGAGCTGAACAGAAATGATAAAACAAGAACAGAACGCAACACGGAACAAAACAGAGAAAATTTTCAGAAAAAAAGCCAGAAAATGAGAAAAGAACCGGGAAAATAGTAGAATTTTTACCCTGAAATATTCAGGTAATGATCTTAATGCATTATTTGAGTTTATTACGTATGTTGGAATATATTTTAACGGTAAAACTTGGAATATTAGATATCGTTTTAATAAGTTCAATTAATAGTTTAAAGGGTCAAATGGACCCCGATAATGGAATTGATTATATATTCGTACTCAGTGAGTTATGGGCAACATATAAATGTAATTTATTTAGGGTTTGGTTATGTGACCTTAAACCCTGTACATAGGCCTGACCTGCGTATTGCGTATGCGAACAGGGTATCAGGTTCCTACCTGGATTGCCCTAAGATGTGAGGAATGAAGCCTTTAGCCTAATTTGATATATTTTTCTGCTTATTGAATAGAGTGGGATCATTTGGCAATGAAACCAAAGGATAAAGCGGTTGTTGATTAGCAATGCCAACTTTTGGAAGAGGTAAGTGTTTATATCCATTTCATTGGAGGCATCTGGCCTCGTGGATTTTATACCACGTGTTCCTTATGTGTGTGTATCTGCCGATAGGCGTACTCATTACGCCTTAGCTTTGAATTTACATTGTATATTACATGTTATGCCAGGTTGTTGGTATTGCATTGAGGATCTAAGCATTGTACTCTGGCTGTGAGTTGATATGTACTTCCCAGCAGTCGATGAGCGTCCCGCGCCGGTGAAGGATTATTATTGGATCATACCGTATTCATATGTATTACGTTTTCTGGTTATGCATTTCATCATATTGAGGGTAGGAGGATTCCGCCCTTGGAGCAGGAGGATTCCGCTCCATTGCATCATATTGAGGGTAGGAGGATTCCGCCCTCGGAGCAGGAGGATTCCGCTCCATTGCATCATATTAAGGGTAGGAGGACTCCGCCCTCGGAGCAGGAGGATTCCGCTCCATTGCATTATATTGAGGGTAGGAGGATTCCGCCCTCGGAGCAGGAGGATTCCGCTCCATTGCATCATATTGAGGGTAGGAGGATTCCGCCCTCGGAGCACGAGGATTCCGCTCCATTGCATCATATTGAGGGTAGGAGGATTCTGCCCCCGGAGCAGGAGGATTCCGCTCCATCTATTTGGCACATGTGACACCATTGCATCATACTGCATTCATCCCATTTCATTGTACCGCGTGCTGACTATTGTGTGAATATCGTGTTGTGTTTTATATATGCGGTATGTATACCATGTTGTGAACGTATCTCAGTTTGCCTATATATTTCTGGCTCGTATTCCGGGTTGCACGTTGCGACAATATAAATACATGGATCGGATCGGGGTGCACGCCGCAATAGTATAAATATATGAATCGGGTTGCACGCCGTAACAGTATAAATATACGAATCAGGTTTCACGCCGCAACAGTATGAATATATGGATCGGGTTGCACGCCGCAACAGGATGTATTCTGATTGTCGACATGTTCAGGATATCTATATGTTCTGTCTACCTTATGTCCCTGGCTGTTTATGATTCCATACGTGTTTTCAGTTATTATTTGGCTTTGCCTGTTATAGTTCAAATAAGATGGATTTAGTTTATCTATTTTTCTTCTCACTGGCTAGCTATCCTATTCTTTGAGGTGGCTAGTCTGCCCCACTTATTGAGTCCTTTTGACTCACCCTTGTTTGTTGTTTGTTTCTTGCCTATCTATTTCGTTTCGGCAGGTTCGCTCAAGGATTGAGTTCGCCATGTTGTGAAGGAGCGAAGACGACTTCAGCTGTCAGGGTGAGCCAGCTTTTATTCCGGATGACCACCAGTTTATGAGTTGTTATTTCAGTTGCATTTTGCTCCCTTCATGAGGTATCGGTCTTCTTTTGTACTCTTAAATGTCTAGTCTGGATAGCCCTAAACCTTGTATGTTGGGTAGTCAGCTGTAATTTTTTTTTTGTACAGCTTAGAGGTATCAGTATGTTGTTATTTTTTTTAAGTCTTGTCCTAATTTATGAATTATTTTAATTATTTTCCTAATTTCATTGGTAAGGGTTCGCCCGACGGGTCTGGGCGAAGATGTCGTGTGCCCGCACGGCCTAAACGGATTTCGCGTCGTGTCAGTTGGTTTCAGAGCCCGGTTTAGAGTCTATCCAGACTAAGACATTGTCTAGTAGAGTCTCGATGATGGGTACGTAGACGTCCGTACTTATCTAGGAGAGGCTATGATGGCATTTAGGAAGTTTCACTTCCTTCATTTCTGATCGTGCGTCGGCCTAGGATGCAAAAGTATTTTCGTTAATTCCTTCGTGGTAATTGTGAACCCTTTTGCGACAAATCAGCAAACGGTATGAGTTCAAGACGAAGCAGTCTAGCCTGGGGTTAGTACTGACGAAGCCCCGAGAGTTTTTTATGTACCGAATCGGCACATAATGTTCTTCCATATAAACTCTATCACCTCCTACTCCCGGATGCGAGCGTACGCTGCTACTTCGACCCATTTGGTGAAATAATCCGCCATGATGAGCAGCAATTTGACACCTCCAGGTGCTTTAGGCATGGGTCCTACAGTGTCCATCTCCTATTTCATGAAAGGCCAAGGGGTTGTTACTGAGTGTAATAACTCTGCTGGCTGATGAAGTACATGGGAGAACCTTTGACAACTATAGCACGTCGGGGCAAATTTGTTCGGATCGTCTTCCATTCAGGGTCAGGAATAGCCCGCCCTAATTAACTTGCGAGCTAGAGATCGCCCGCCGGAATGGTTTCTACATTGCACCTCATGGATTTCTCTAAGTGCATAGTCTACTTGAGAGGGTCCAAAAAATTTGGCCAAAGGTCCGCTAAACATCCACCTATACAGCTCGCCGTTGATTAAGCAATAGCGGGCCGCTTGGGCTCTCAACCTTCTGCTCTCCTTTCTGTCTGCTGAAAGTACTCCTTTGTCCAGATACTCAATGATCGGGTGCCGCAAATCCCACAATGATCCCATTGTGTTGACCTCGTGGAGTTTGACATCCGCATAAGTTATTTTAATGGTGGAATCGGGCTGTCTGCATTTATGCCTGCAGAGGCCGCTAGACTGTCTAGGGCATTAGCCTATGCATTTTCTTCTCTCGGTATCTGATTGATCTTCCATTTTTTAAAATTCTTCAAACACTTTCTACTCTAGCCATGTATTCCTGCATGCGGGCGCCCTTGGTGGTGTAGGCCCTGATTACCTGATTGACCACGAGCTGATAGTCGCAATTAACACTGATCTCCCTAGCCCCCACTATGTAAGCTATTTAAAGAGCTTGAATTACTGCTTCATATTCAGCTTCGTTGTTCATCATCTGGGAGCAGTTGACAGCTTTCCTGAATATGTTATTTGTGGGGGATTTTGATCACTAAACCAAGCCCGACCCTTTTTAAGTTCGAGGCCCCGTCGTGTGGATCACCCATTCTCCAAGGGTAATTCCCTCTATCATTTTTCGCTTTGTCTCAGCTCCCGGCATCAAGTCGGTACTGAAGTCGGCGACAAAGTCTGCAAGCACCTATGACTTGATAGTCGTACGAGGCTGATAAATGATGTTATACTCACCAAACTCGACGGCCCACTTTGACAGCCTGCCTGACAACTCGGGTTTGTGCAAAATAGTCCGCAAGGGGAAGGAGATACCACGATAATGGTGTGACTTTGAAAGTATGGCCACAGCTTCCTCCTAAGGCCAATACGAGTTTCTCCAGGTGTTGATACCTAGTCTCTGTGTCTAAAAGAGACTTGCTGACATAATACACTAGTGATTGCACCCCCTTCTCGTCTCGTACTAGGACAGTGATGGAAACCTCACATACTGCTAAGTACAACAGTAACGGTTCTCACTCACGTGGCTTGGTTACCAATGGGGGATTTTCTAGATACTGCTTCAGTTCTTGAAGCACCTTGCTACATTGCTCTATCCATTCGAAGCTTTTATTTTTCTTCAATATATTGAAAAATTGATGATACATCTCTGATGACCATGAGATGAACCGGCTAAGCACTGCAATTCGGCCGTTTAGCCATTCGACTTCTTTCTTTAAGATTTCTGGTATAGCCTCGATTGCTTCGATTTTCATGGGGTTCGCTTCTATTCCCCTATTGCAAACGATGAACCTCAGGAACACCCCAGAGGATACACTGAAGGCACACTTCTCTAGGTTGAGCTTTTTTCGAGATTGTCTAGGATATCAAACGCTATCTCCAGATGGCCGATGTGATACTTGTCGATGTGAACATCAATTTTACTAATCTTTGGTAAGTTGCTCCTATATTTTTCAATCCGAAAGGCATTACCCTATAACAATAAGCCCCCCTATCCGCGATGAAAGAAGACTTTTCTTGATCACCTGGGTTCTTGACGATCTAATTGTATCCTGAGTAGGTATCCAAAAAACTCAAAGCTTCATGGTCTTCTGTTTAATCGATGAGCTGGTCGATGTTGGGCAGTGGGAAGGAATTCTTCGAGCAAGCTTTCTTCAGATGTGTGAAGTCGATGCACATCCTCCACTTCCCATTCTTCTTGGGAACTACTACTACATTGGATACCAATCGAGATATTGCACCTCTCAAATGGAACCATTGTTTAGTAGCTTTTCAAACTCCTCGTAGACCAGTAGTCCCTTCTCTGATGACTGGCTTGAAGTTGGGGTCGATGTTCAGATTATGTGTGATGACGCTAATCGATATTCTTGGCATGTTGGTATGTGTCCAGGCGAAGGTGCCTGACCGAGCATGCAAAAAGTTAGCGTATTCCTACTTGGCTTCGACTAAGAGCTTGGCCCCCACATAGAACTTCTTATCTGGAGCCTTTTCATCGAAGATCAATGGGTCAAGGTCATCAACTATTGCTTTGACAGGCTTGTCTTCCTCTTCCAGGTCTGAAGGTGTGATGGCTAGCTCTTGAGACCCGGTCGCTTCATTGACCCTGAACCCAACGGTATGCTGGTGACCAGATCAGAACCAAGCAGTTTATCTAGCTTCTTCTTCTTATTCTTTGTCTCCTTTTTGGTAGCGTCTATTACAGCGATTGCATAACAGCTCTGGGAGAAATTTTGTTCTCCCTGAATTTCTTTCACCCCCAAAGGAGTTGGGTATTTAAGGATTTGGTGAAGTGTAGACGGCACTGTGTGTACTTCGTGAATCCATGGCCTTCTAAGAATAATGTTATACGAGAGGTCGCATGTCATTACTTCGAAGGATGCCACCCGGATTTCCCCCGGCAGGTGCACCTTAAGGAGTATCTATCCTTTAGACTTCTCACTGGAACTGTTAAAGCTGGTTATGGTGTATGGACTAGAAATTCCCTAATCTTGTACCTCCATCTGGCAAACAACCTGCCAATGAATGATGTTGCCCACGGTGACAGGATCTACCAGAACACGCTTGACTCGAGCATCGTGCGCCTGCAAGGTGATTACCAAAGCATGATAGTGAGGGTAATGAACTCGTCGCGAATCTTTGTCATCAAACTCGAGTGCGTTGATACATGGCTTCTTGGCTATCCCTGGTGAGCCTCGCAGACCATGATGGCTCTACTCCTGATTCTTCCAACCCCGAGCCCCCGAAGATGGTGTTGAAAAACCTTTGGACCGTCGGTTTCGCTCCATGAGGGGCATGATAAGGCACGGTATACTGGTAAGACTTTAACCATGATGACTGATAACAAGGTTTTGAACTTAGATAGTTGTTCGCGGTTTCAGTCATATTGACCGAGTTATGAATTATTTATCGGATCTCGTTATTAGTATTTCGTACGGCATGACCGCCGCTGCTTGATATGATTGCGCCCTTTTATTCGTAAAATACCTACAATTGCTTGGGCCCCACGGTGCGCGCCAAACTGTGTATGCCTAAAATCGGTCTCCTAGGTTAAATAATTAATTAAGAATGAGGTCACAAGCAACACAGTAAATATGATGGAAAAGTAAATAAATAAAGAGAAAAATATTGAGCAAGAAAAGTAAAGTAGTCTTATTCCTTGAGAATAGCTGGATTCTGTAGTGAATCGCGATGATGTACAATACAATGTAAGGATGAGTATTTATAGTAGTGGATACCAAGTCCTAATTATGGTAAAATATAAAGAATAATTATTCTATGTGTGTGGGCAAAAATATGTCACCTACTATTACGGAGGTACGAGTCTAGCTGGAGAGACTAGACTTATCTCACAAGTCACCTGGCGCAGAGGATACATGCCCGCTATTGGAGCCAACGACCGTTTAGGCGACACGACATAGCATGTAGGGTATACATCCTGCCGCCTAGGGTTTACAGTCTCCTAGTTAAGGTTTAGTATATACCATCGCCTTGAGTTATAGGCCCATAGGTCTATAAGTCTTTGTATTTTACCTTATTTAGGACTGGGTATCAGTACTATAAATAACCCTCCTTACATTGTATTGTACATCATGCGATTCACAATGGAATCCGGCTATTCTCAAGGAATAAGAATTACTCAACCTTTCTATTAATTATTTCGTCTTGTTTATTCATTACTATTTTTATTATACTTATATACTATTTCGTTGTAGTTAATGTATTGCTTGTGACCCCAACCATAATTAAATGTTTAACCTAGACGTACAATTTTAGGCATAAAAAGTTTGGCGCCCACCGTGGGGCCCAGGCAATGGTAGGTTCCCTACAAAGGAAAAGGCGCAATCATGTCAAGTCACGACAACAACGATGCACAAGATGCCGGTAACGAGATTCAATAGATAATTCATCACTCGGTCAACATGACTGCAATTGTGAACTACTATCTAAGATTAGAACCCAGTTACCCGTCATCATGGCTAAGATCTTGCTAGAATATCACCCCTAATTATAAAACAGCACCAGCAGTCAGAAGGATCGTCACTACAATCTTCGAGGAGCCCGGGTTCGGCAGCACCGGGACCAAAGCCATCATGGTCTATGAGGCTTACCAGCAGTTGACCAAGAAGCCACGTATCAACACTATCGAATTTAATGATGAGGACTCACAACGAGCTTGTCATCCTCACTACGATGCTATAATAACCACCCTGTAGGTACATGACGCTCGAGTCAAACGTGTATTGGTGGATCCTGGCAGCGCAGTTATTATCATTCATTGGAAGGTTGTTTGCCAGATGGAGATGCAGAATCAGGTAATCCGCAGCCCGTACACTATAACAAGCTTTAACAATTCCAGCGAGAAGTCTGTGGGAGAGATACTCCTTCAGGTACACCTACCAGGAGCAGCACAGGTAACCTCCTTCTGGGCAATGACATGCGACCTCTCATATAACATTATCCTCGGGAGGCCCTGGATTCATGAACTACGCGCAATTCCATCTACACTTCATCAAATAATAAAGTACTTGACTCCTTGGGGGGTGAAAGAAATTCAGGGGAACAGAATTTATCTCAAAGCTGTTACGAAACTGCGGTGATAAATGCTACCAAAAAGAAGATAAAAAATCAGAAGAAAAAGTTTGATAAGCTGCTTAGACCTGATCTAATCGCCAGCGTACCTCTCGGATACAGTGTCCATGAGGTGACCGGATCTCGGGAACTAGCCATTACGCCCTCCGACCCGGAGGAAGAAGACAAGCCAGCCAAAGCCAGGGTCGATGATCTTGACCCGGTGATCTTCGACGAAGAGGTTTCAGACAAGAAATTTTATGTGTGGGCTAAGCTCTTGATGTAGGGTAAAACTACATGGAAGCAATAATCTAAACGAGCGGAAGCAAATAAAGGGGATAACAAGAAATAAAGATAAGGGAGGCATGAATTAAGAAGAAATAAATGAATCAAACTCACATACGTGGATTGAATTCATTGGAAGGAAGAGAAACTTGAACTAAATCCCGGATTCATACTAAGAAGAAATCCTCGGGTTCCCAATTCGTAGGGGATACATGAGCTTCAAGCTCCAACAAGAAGACCAAGCCTCTCTATGTTCTTTCTCTCAGTTCTATCTTCAAACTAGCTAATGAACTAAATGACGTAAGTTTAGTATTTATAGATGTTATGCACTTCTAATTAAAGACTAAAATAACCCCACAAGTTGGGTAAAATAATAAAGACCGGGTCAAACTAGTAAATAGCACTAAGCTAAAGAGTAGTCCTCGTCTTGGCTTCACAGCAAAAGAGACAGAGTGCCTAGAGGTGGGCAGAGCACCTGGACTTTTCATATTTTTGGGCAGTGTGTCATTTAGGCGGAGCGCCCAGCATGGAGGCGGAGCGCCTGGTTGTGTAGCCCAGTAGGCGGAGCGCCTAGGCCTGTAGCCAACTCCTTGATCTTCGAAATGCTCCCGAACTCTTCTCCGATGCTCTTGACCTCTCGTCCTTTGCATCCTCCAATCCCTGCTCTTGATGGTAAGTGCTTTAAGCTTGATTTTCCCCGCATCATCCTCCCCTTCTTGAAAGGATTTCGTCCCCAAAATCAAACCATCAAGACCTACAACCAAAGACAAGCACAACCCCAATCTCCTACTACAAGAGTAGGTTAGTGCAAATAGTGTGGACAACACACTGTTACGGTATAGTCAAGTATCAATAACAATGATAAAGCGCATGTTTCCAACGAAAAAAACAAGTACTTGGCTTCCCCAATGGGTGCACTCAACACAAGAATAAACAAATAGATCAATAGTGTATGGAATATGCAAGATCAAGCCATCAAAATTTCTATGATTCCTAAGTTCATGATTAACACACCAAAGCTTCCCATTATGAAAGAAGGTAAGCTCAACAAGAGTGAGTGCAAGTGATGTGGAAAACACACTATAGAGCCAAGTATCAATACCAATTAAAAAGTATAGGTCTCCAAAGAAAACAACAAGTTCTTGACTCAACAATGACAAGCACTCACTACCATAACAAGCAAAGAAACAAATAGGACATGGAGCATGCAAGATTAAGCAATCAAAATCCCTATGACCCTTAAGCCCACAACCAACACACCAAGCCTTCAGTGCAACACTATCACAATGTGACTCATTGGCTTTGGCATGCTCAACACTCAAGGTGTGATCAATATACGGAATGGAGTAAGCAAAATGATTCAATTGGCAACTAACATCAAATACTCTACTCCCCTTCTTGGAAGCACTCTCACACACCAAGAGTGACTTCCTCACCTCCAAATCCACCTCTAAGACAATCTTCCTCACTAAACAAACTCTCAAGGAAGGTCTCAAAAATAGGTTCTTCAACATTATTGTCCACACAATGAAGATTAGGACTACTAGAAGATGGTCCAACAAAATCAATACCAAGACCACTCATCTCACTTGGAGTTCCAAACAATGGATTGTCGATAGAGTCAAACTTTCCAAACCATGGAGGTTAAATCCAAACTGTTCTCTAGTTTGATACACATCACCACCTCTTTTAAAATTCCCTTCAAACAAAGGGTTAGTGAAAACAAATCCACTACCCATCAAAGGTGAGGCATCCAAACTAGAGTCATCATCCATACTTGAGGAGTCATCGAATACAATTCGATCCACCTCATCCACTAGGGACTCCTCAAGGTCATTACCACCCTCACTACAACACATAGATCCATCATTATCAAGCAAATCATCATGGGAAAGAATAGGATATTCATTCAACCTATCTTCCCCTTCATAAAATATAGGTAGTGTGGCTTAACAAGGTTCACAAACAAGGTCAACTACACTATCTTCACTAAAGAGAGGTTCAATGAAAACCGAGCTCACATCATGATGTGGCTTATCATCCCTCTCAACTACTGGTTCACATTCACATACAAGTTGACCAACCGGCTCTACACTAGTTGCAAATAAATTGTAATCATACAAATCATCAACTCGCATAGAGTGTTCACAAACACTATTACATGGCAATGAAGTAACACGCTCACGGGAAGAAGAACTGACACATGCTTTTGAGTGGCCATCTTGCTCACTCAGTGCACTTGAAGTGTCATAGATAGTCCCTCTACCTTGAAGCTTACATTGAAGATCTCCTTCACCTTGTCCATCCTTCTTGGAACATGATTAAGGCTCCATTGGTTTGTCTCCAAGTATACCTACACAAGTACTCAAGCAAGTAGAAGAAGAAGATAAAGAATAAGTGTTAGAATAAGGGGTGCCCTCACTCTCAATGATTCTTTTTCCCTCATTCTTCTCCCTCATTTTCTTTTCAAGGTCGGGTCTAGATTCGGGTGGTGGCATCCCACTCACATCACTCAATACATCCTCTCCTTTTTCCACTCGAGGAATGTCACCGGTCACTTTCTTACTCCTCTCTATCTTTTGTCTCTCAAATTCGGGTGAGTTGGGACGAGGCCCAAGGATACCCATAGCCGAAGTAGGTGGACTCTTTGCATCAACCCGGAATCTAGGACTTAGAGACTCATCACTTGATGTCTCTTTCTTCTTTGTTGGTGAACCACTTAGCTTTGCAGCTTGTGTTTTCGGGTTCACCTTCTTGACACCTGTCAACTCTTTTCTTGCACTAGTCCTACCATATCTTGTGTTTGTAGGACTTCTTGATTGCATTCTCTTATTCATAGTACTTCTCCTCAATGGTGTTCCACTATCTCTCATGTTCGTGGGATATCTTGCTTGTACTTCTTCTTCCCTAGGAAGGAGGAGTTGTATCTTCCCTTGTGCTTTAATACGATAACCGCCAAGGATAGTATCTATTGAGAAGCCAAGTCTTTCCCAACATAGCATCACATCCCTCTAAAGGACCTACTTTACACTCAACTTCTTCTTCAAAGTTCCTTTACGAAACTACTGCCCAGGACACTCCATCAACACAAGGTATCCCCAACCTTCTCACCACAAGAGGACTAATCCAACTTGCTTCACCTTCATCCACTTGAAGCACATATCCACGATTCTAATTAAGGCTCACTATGAATTGACACCACTCTCTTTTTCTTAAGAGATCATCTAAGTAACGTCCCTTACACATCCCATTAATAGTAGTCACACTTGAGCCCCTACCACGAGATAGGTACTTCCTTATTTCTCCACCACTAGCAACACCACAAGAATAGTATCCACTTCCCGTCACTCTTCCAACATTAGATGTGTTGTTGAAAGTTGAGGAAGGATTCTCATCATAGAACCCATAGGAGCTCGTTGAAGTAGGAGTTTCGTAGAAATCTCATCCGCCCTCCTCGGTTCCACAACCCATAGATCTATTCATACCATCCCTTCCCTCGGTCCTTGATTACTCATTGCCTCTACCTCGGTCATAATGTCCCGAAAGTAAGCTTGAACTAACTCGGTCTGGCTTACACTTTCCTCACCATTCCCACTCCCATCCAAACCTCCATTTTGGCTCCTTGTACCTGCAAAAGGCATTTTAAGAAAGCACAAAGGTTAGTATAAACAACCGCATTTGCTCTCCCTTACCTTTGGTCGTGGCACTCAACACTCTTTTTAGGATTCACACTCTCAATCCCCCAACAAAAGATGCCTCTTATCTCTTAGGATCCACAATGGTAAGATTACCAACTAGTACGTCCAAGTATTGGTTCGGAGTGGAGTTAATGTGACTAGATGGACGGACGGCTATTTAAAGTGCGCACTTGAAGTTAAGAAAGTTCTACGACTTTACGGGAAACTTCAAGACACACAAGACCCTATAAGCTCAAAGAGTTAGTGTTAATAAAGTAGGAAAATTACCCTAGAAGCACTAACCAAGAAGTTCGGAAGCAAAGGAAACACAAAAACCCACGAAAAATTTACCCGGACAACCTTTAGCAAAAGAGGCCCCCCGCCTCTGAAAGTAGGCGGTCCGCCCAGTTTTTTTACAGTGATGAGTAGGCGGTCAGCCTCCCAGAGTAGGCGGTCCTCCTAAAAAAGTCTAGAGACTTCCACCAAAAAATAGGCGGTCCGCCTCTGTGTATAGGCGCTCCGCCCAGTGCAATTTTCTTCAGCTTTTCACTTCGTATTTTTGGTTCTTTTGCACCCAAATCTCCAACGATTTCAAGTTGTTTCTCCAATATAAAGGTACCCAATGGTGTTTTCAACTATCCCCAACAATCCCCAATGAATTTTAACAACACCCAACCAACAACAAGCTTAAATTTATGAATTTGAAGCAATTTCTATGATTTTACGAACTTTGGGATTTTGGTTCTTCAAATTTCGATTCACAACTCCAAAATATGTTTTGAGGGTACCAAATCAACGAGTATATGATATCTATCAATCCTCAATAATTTTTAATGATAGGGGAATCAAATCCAATCCAAACTATGAATTTGTTTTGTATTTTTCAACTTTTTCAATTTTTTTCTTCTTTTTTACGTTACGAACAATAACAACAATAAGAGATACGATGAACAAGGAAAGAGGCTTCGTATGAACGAAACTCTAGCCTTGCTCTGATACCAAAATGATATGGGGTAAACTAGAGGAAGCAATAGCCTATACGCAGAAGCAAGTAAAACACGAGATAACAAGATAAAGAGGCACGATCGAGGGTTTGTACGAACAAAACCTATCTGTACTCTGATACCAACTGATGTAAGGTAAAACTATGCGGAAGCAATAATCTAAACGAGCGGAAGCAAATAAAATGGATAACAAGAAATAAGGATTGGGGAGACCAGAATTAAGAAGAAAGAAACGAATCAAACTCACATACGTGGATAGAATTCAATGGGAGGAAGAGAAACTTGAACCAAATCCCGGATTTATACTAGAATGAAATCCTCGAGTTCCCAAGTCGTTGGGGATACATGAGCTTCAAGCTCTAACAAGAAGGCCAAGCCTCTCTATGTTCTTTCTCTCAATTCTATCTTCAAAGTAGCTAATGAACTAAATGAACTAAGTGCAGTATTTATAGATGTTCTACACTTTTAATTAAAGACTAAAATAACCCCACAAGTTGGGTAAAATAACAAAGACCGCGTACGGTCAAACTAGTAAATAGCACAAAGCTAAAGAGTAGTCCTCGTCTTGGCTTCACAGCAAAAGAGGCGGAGCGCCTGGATTTTTCACATTTTTGGGCAGTGTGTCATTTGGGCAGAGCGCCCAACATGGACGTGGAGTGCCTGGTTGTGCAGCCCAGTAGGCGGAGCGTCTGCCTTTGTAGACGAAGCACCTGCCTTTATAGGAGAAGCGCCTAGGCCTATAGTCAACTCCTTGATCTTTAAAATGCTCCCGAACACTTTCCCGATGCTCTTGACCTCTCGTCCTTTGTATCATCCGATCCCGGCTCTTGATGATAAGTGTTTCAAGCTCGATTTGCCCCGCATCAGCTCTCATCTGAAGACAAACAAGAATATGCTAACTTCCTATGTGCTCAGTCGGGCACCTTTGCCTGGACCCATACCGATATGCCGGGGATATCAACTAGTGTCATCACACATAAACTGAATGTCGATCCAAACTTTAAACTGGTCAAGAAGAAGAAACAACCGATCAGTCGCGAAAACTAAACAACTGTTCCATTCGTGAGGTTCAGTACCCCGACTGGTTATCCAATGTTGTGGTAGTTCCAAAGAAAAATGGTAAGTTGGATGTGCATCGATTTCACTGATCTAAACAAAGCATGCCCAAAGAATTCCTTCCCGCTGCCCAACATCGATCAACTCATCGATTCAACGGCATGCCATGAAGCCTTGAGTTTTTTTGGATGCATACTCAGGATACAATCAGATCCTCATGAACTCAAATGATTAAGCAAAAGACCTTTTTCATCACAAACAGGGGGACTTATTGTTACAGAGTGATGCCTTTTGGACTTAATAAAGCAGGAGCAACTTATCAGAGGTTGGTGAACCTAATGTTCATGGAGTAGATCGGCAAGACCATGGAAGTTTACATCAAGACATGTTGGTCAAATCAAAATTTTCTAGGGATCATGTTAGCCATGTGGAGATAGCATTCGACATATTGGATAAATTTTGAATGCAGCTCAATCCCGAAAAGTGCGCCTTCAATGTAACCTTTGGTATGTTCCTTGGGTTTATTATTTCCAATAAGGGCATAGAAGCAAATCCCATAAAGATCGAGGCGATCGAGGAAGTCTTGAAAAGTGATGTTGAAGTTTAAAGGCTTAACAGTCGAATTGCAGCACTCAATCGGTTCATCTCGCGATCATCAGAGAAGCGTCATCAGTTTTTCAATGTCCTGAAAAAGAATAACATTTTCAAATGGATGGAGCAATGTAGTAAGGTGCTATGGGAACTAAAGCAATATCTAGAAAATTCCCCGTTGCTCACCGAGCCACGCGAGGGAGAACCCTTATTTTTATATCTAGCTGTGTCCGAAGTTGCCGTTAGCACCATCCTGGTACAAGAAGAGAAGGGAGTGCAATCCTCAGTCTATTATGTCAGCAAGTCTCTCCTTGACGCGGAGACTAGGTATCAACACCTGGAGAAACTCGCACTTGCTTTAGTCATGGCAGCAAGGAAGTTGCGGCCATATTCTCAAAGTCACACTATTATCGAGGTTTTCTCTTTTCCATTATGGATTATTCCGTACAAGCCCGAACTATCAGGCAGGCTGGAAAAAAGGGCCATCGAACTTGGCGAATATGACGTCATTTATCAGCCACGTAAGGCTATCAAGTCGCAAGTACTAGCGGACTTTGTAGCCGACTTAAGTACCAATTTGATGTCAGGAGCTGATGCCGAACGCAGGCTGATAGAAGGCGTTACCCCTAGAGAATGGTTGATCCACTATGACGGGGTCTCGAATGTAAAAAGGGCCGAGCTTGGCATAGTGATCAAATCCCCAGCGAAGAACGTGTTCAAGAAAGCTGTTAGCTGCTCCCAGATGATCAACAACGAAGCAAAATATGAAGCAGTAATTCAAGCCTTAGCATTAGCTTACATATTGAGGGCCAGAGAGATCAGTATCAATTGCGACTCCCAACTTATTGTTAATCAAGTAACCGGGGCTCTTGCCACCAAGGACGTCTGCATGCAAAAGTACTTGGCCAGAGTAGAAAAATGTCTGAAGAAGTTTAAAAAATAAAAGATTAATCAGATACCAAGAGAAAAAAATGTGGAGGCTGATGCCCTAGCAAGTTTAGCAGACACTACAGATTTAAATGAAAACAGCCCTGTTTCTACCATTAAGCTGACATACACGGATATCAAGCGTCGTGAGGTCAACACAGTGGGATCATCATGGAAATGGAGGCACCCGATCATTGAGTACCTGGATAAAGGAGTACTCCCGGAAGACATAAAGGAGAGCAGAAGGCTGAGAGCCCAAGCGACTCGTTATGTTTTAATCAATTATGAGCTGCATCGCCGAATGTTTAGTGGACCTCTTGCTAAATTTTTGGGACCCTCTCAAGTAGATTATGTGCTCAGGGAAATCTACGAGAGAAAATGTTGAAATCATTCTGGCGGGCGATCTCTAGCTCGTAAATTAATCAGAGCGGGTTATTTCTGGCCCCGAATGAAAGATAACGCGAGCAAGTTTTCTTGCGCTTACAATGGCGCGTGATAGCTGCCAAAGATTCTCCCGCGTACTTCATCCGCCGTAAAAACTGTAACATTCAGTAATAGACCCTTGGCCTTTCATGAAGTGGGGAATGGACATCGTAGGGCCCATGCATTAAGCACCCGGTGGTGTCAAGTTCCTGCTTATCATGACGGACTACTTCACCAAATGGGTCGAGGCAGCGGCCTATGCCCAGATCTGGGAGCGGAAAGTCATGGAGTTTATCTGGAAGAACATTATGTGCCTATTTGGCATCCCAACAGAAATCACTTGCGACAACGGTCCTCAGTTCATAGGCGAAAAGGTCACTGCTTTTCTGAAGGAAAGGGAAATCAAGAGAATCACCTCTACTCCCTATCACCCTTCAATAAACGGTCAAGCTGAATCTTCGAACAAGACAATAGTGGAGAATCTTAAGAAGCAACTCAAAGAAGCTAAACGAAAGTGGGCGGAGGAACTACCCAGAGTCCTGTGGGCCTATCGAACCACATTCAAAGCCAACACCGAAGAGACGCCGTTTTCACTGACATATCGAACAGATGCAATGATTTCTTTAGAAATTGGAGAATCTAGTTTGCGGCAGTTGTTCACCGAGAAAGAACCTAACAATGAGGCTTTGAAGATTTCCCTTGATATTTTTGGCAAATGAAGAGAAATAGTAGCCATACACTTTGCGGCCTAGAAGCAACGTGCGGAGCTGTATAACAATGCGAGGGCTCATCCACGATCCTTTAACATTGGGGACCTGGTCCTCCTCAAAGTCACTTAAAAAACCAAGCAGGTCGGTATAGGTAAGCTCGCCCCGAATTGGGAAGGGTCGTACAATGTTCGAGGCATAGTTGGGAAAGGTGTATATGTTCTTGAAGAAATGGAAGGAATGACCATTCCAAATAACTGGAACATCACACGGCTAAAGAAATACTACTCTTAAAAGGCTCAGTTAAGCCCATATACTCAAGATATGTATTTTTCCTTTTCCCACTTACTCGTGTTATCATTATATACAATGGGCACACAACCCCATTCTTTATGTTTGCAAGGCTTCATGCCTTATCCATCAATAAAACTACAATTATTAGTCAGTTTAACTTATTTATTCAGATCCATCTACGATCCAACTATTCATAGCCTCGACCAGACCTAAGTTGAATTAATGCACTCACTTTTCGCTACAAAAAATAAGGTACACTACTCACTTAGAGCTAGATCACGTCGAGCTCAGTCACCATGCATTATTCGTGAGTTAAACTCGTTAACTCAACAACTGCACCTACACGCCGATGGGGATGCCTGTTCGCATGGTGCCAGAAAGTCTTAAATACTCAAGTAACTAAGCAGAGACGTTCGAAGTCGGACACAAAAGTGCCTGTTATCACACAGGCTAAAGTCGTCTCATTGTAAGCGCAAGCAGCCATCTTCTCTAGATGCAACCTAGCCGCCAAACATTGGTGCACAACAAACGTAATTGATCAAAGAAGGCACACTGATACACATTCTAAACATTCGGACATTCAGGATGACCGAAAGCCATCTAATCTTTAGGTGCACAGACATACTGCTTGACTATACATTACAAAATATGTAATAACGCAAGCACGTATAAAACTGATGAACAATCATATCTTTAATAAAAAATAGCTTGTAGGCTCGTAATATACATTTAGTTCTTTCTAAATACAACATTTGTTTTTGACAATTGTAGGGAAAAAAAGGAAGACTAAATTCGCAGGTTCCTTTGAATTTGCACGGCCGAATACTCTTCATCTGGATTATAGCTCTTGCATCGAAGTCTCTCCCGGAAACAACAAGGTGAAATTCCCAAGTTGATGCCCCAGCAGCATCTTTGTGACGTTGTGCGATAGGAGTTTGGAAAACCAGTCCAACTGAGGTATCCCTCAGTAGAAAGGCAGAGGTAGCAGAACGGGCACCGAAAGCTTCACTTGGAGAGACTCCAATGAGGAACCCTCGTGAATCTTGAGATTTCCTTATACTTCCTCTTCCCCAAACGATTGGAAGCTTATGCAAACTCCAAAGCCGAAGAACAGGTCAGAGCTATACAGCTACCTTGAACGTTATTGGTATGGAGAATGCTTTCGGGTGTCAACCGCTCAAAGAAGGAGAGGATATCCCAGGACGCACTCCTTGTGCAAAATGAGTTACTTTTGGGATATGTTCTGATGCAACTAGAAGATGAACGAACAACAAGAAGCCTGAATGGGATGGCATTCTTCTACTGCCGTGCGCCACATGACAAAAAGAATATCACAGCAATCATCACACGTGAAGATGGATATACCGAAATCAATGTGTATGCCACAACAAGGACATTCCGAAGAGCATCATCATCAGAATCCTGATTAAATTTCATGACTCGGCGGACTCCATTCACCCTTTTACGGATGAAGAAATAACAAAAGGCAAATATAGATGAGTTTCCTCCCAATGTTTCTTCATGCAACATCCTTTCGAACCGAAGAAGGTTTTCTGGGAATATCAAACCAGGGTTGAAGGAAAACATGTATGAAAGAAAAAGGAGTTCCTCGCTATTATAAGAAGCTCCTAAAGAAGTGAAGTGTTTTCTGAAGAGGAGTGTGTGATTTTTCCACTGTCATAGAGCCCCTACTTATATGCGAGAAAGGGATAAGGATTATATGTTAAACGAACAGACGTCATTATTACTGGAGATGTGAAATGATTCAGAGAAGTTAATAGAAGTTCTTGGAAAGGAGCACGGAATCGGTATCAGCCAATCAGCAAAACGCTCATGAAGTTTCTGAAGAAATCAATATCATTGTTGGTCAAAGCGACTGCGAGTCTCAAGGAGTCATAGATATCACATCAATGCCGCTTTCACTTCCTGACTGCTTGTATCCGCACTCAGCAACTAGGAGGACTAACTGTGTGGGCAAAAATACGCCACCTACTGATACGGGGATATGAGTCCAGCTGGCGAGACTAGACTTATCTCACAAGTCACTGGGCGCAGAGGATATACGCCCGCTTCTGGAGCCAAAGACCATTTAGGCGGCACGGCATAGGACGCAGAGTATACATCCCGCCACCTAGGGTTTAAATTCTCCTAGTTAAGGTTTAGTATATACCACCGCCTTGAGTTATAGGCCCATAGCGCAATTAGTCTTTCTATTTTACCTTATTTAAGACTGGATATCACTACTATAAATACTCCTCCTTACATTGTATTGTACATCATGCGATTCACTATGGAATCCGACTACTCTCAAGGAATAAGAATTACTCTGCCTTTCTATTAGTTATTTTATCTTGTTTATTCCTTACTGTTTTCATTAAGCTGATATACTTTTTTGTTGTAATTACTGTATTACTTGTGACCCCAGCCATAATTAATTATTTAACCTAGACGTACAATTTTAGGCATAAATACTATGGGCCTATAACTCAAGGCGATGGTATACACGAAACCCTAACTAGGAGACTGTAACCCTAAGGCGATTGGATATATGCCTTTTGTCATATGCATGTACCGCCTGAACGGTCGTAATTCGTAGAACGGGTATGTATCCTTTGTGCCTGGTGACTTGCAGGATAAGTTTAGTTTCGCCAGCTAGACTCGTATCCCCATTTAATAGGTGGCGTATTTTTGCCCATACAATTTGGGATACCCATAAAGCTTGTGTCTGACCCAATATAGTGTTTTTCTTTCCATCGTTCTCAACTTGACGGGGAGTGATCCAAGGAGTACAAGATGAGCTCATGCTCATCTCCACCTCATCTATAGCTCAGATGAACAACATGTTAATATGATGAGCTGGTACAGTTAGTTAAAGTTAGTTACGAGTAGTTTTGGGAGCAAGCTAGTTAATTTTCTATAAGAGGGGCAGATCATTTCATTTTTAGTTATCTCATTTTAGTAATGTTCTTCATTTTGAGTAAAGAGGTAAATTGCAGTGTCCCAATCTTACTCTCTCTCGCTTCACTAACTATTTGATTTCACACGCTAATGATGAGCAAAGTAAAAGGGTAGCCTTGGAGCATTTGATAAAGGTATTTTTGTGTGACCTATACATCATGGGTTCAAGCTTTGGAATCAACCATTAAGCCTTGCATTAGATCATCACAGCCCTTGAGGCGGACGGGTAGAGCCCTTTCCCGAACTCTACGTGAACGCAAAATGTTTTGTGCACCGAGCTGCCTTTTAATGATGAGCAAAGTCTGATATGTTTGTTTTTCAAATTAAAGGAGAGAATTATACCGTCCATGGATAGATATCAATATAGATTCTGGTGACATTTGCATCAAGATAATAACTTGGACTTGTCTTTATTATTCCTTAGTACATCATGCTTAAAGGAATTTAAATTCTCTCCCTCTAATTGGTTTCAAATTACCTAAACTTGATATCTGCAGTGGTATCAATTGGCCAAAACAATTAGCAACTGGAGAAGTAAGGTATAATTTTATAAAATTAGTACTAAGTGATGTCAATGACAAGCAATTGCATCAAGTTGAAGGAAAAAAAAAATAGCATTTAGTTAATTAAAGAGGAACGTCAAAGAATTCTTTTTAATTGTTTTATGCCTCACCTGAGTACAAGGAGAGAAGGGCACACCGCGGTAGAGTCATTAGTTTATTAAATTAGTTACGTCTGAAACTGATGCTAGCCAAATCGTACATATAATTAAACCATACGGGCATACATCATATTCTTGGCTTATTGTTCCTTTCAATGTAGTTTGTTGGATGTTTCCCCCATTTTATTGTTCCTTGGTTTGTCATGATATGTAGTTAAGAACAATAATTTGATGATTCCCAGTGCAGCAACAAATACAACTTAGCCTTAGAACGAAAATTATATACTACAAATTAAATACACATGCATGTATTTATGTGTTTGACAAATCATAATATGTGTACGTGCATGTTATGGACTTATTATCGATTAATCAATGAGTTAAAAGGACATAAATTAACCATTTTTCGGGATAGAGAAGACTTCTAACACAACTACCTGTTGATTTTTGTTAAGAAAGAGTGATTCCAACATTTAATTAGTGATTCTTGATACGTACGTGATAGTGATGAATGATGGGAGTCTAAAGAGACCACGTAAATAACTCCAAAAAAATTGTAAAATAAAAAAAATAACTAGAAAATCTCAGAAAGATAGAAAGTGAACTAATCACAAAGTTGAATTGCTCTTCCGTGAAAACCACTTAAGAAACTGCAAAAAGTTCGAGTGGCGTGCCATCAAGTGTTGAGTAGGTGAATATTACATATATGGTCCCCTTGCAATCACGTAGAAATATCAAGGAAGGAAAAAAAAAAAACAGTAGTATTATCTTGCCTACTTAAATTAAATTTCTAATCCAGATTATGATTGTGACTGCATGCATGGGACCATTAGTTTTCTGTTTAAGAGAAGAAAATATACAAATAGGGATGTGTATTGTGGAGATGCCTGGAATCTAAAGAGGTCCCAGAGGCGTACATCAGAGTGGTTAAAGATATGTACGAAGGGGCTAAGACCCGAGTGAATACAGTGGGAGGAGATTCAGATCACTTCCCGGTCGAGATGGGGCTCCATCAGGGGTCAGCGCTTAGCCCAGTTTTATTTGCGGTGGTGATGGATGAATTGACACGGAGTATCCAAAGAGAGGTGCCGTGGTGTACGCTATTTGCGGATGATATAGTGTTGGTAGATGAGACACGTAGAGGTGTCAATGAGAAGTTGGAGATGTGGACACAGACTTTAGAGTCTAAAGGCTTCAGGCTAAGCAGGACGAAGACATAGCACATGGAATGCAAGTTTAGTGACGCTCCTGATGAGTTAGATATGGAAGTGAGGCTTGATTCTCAAGTCATTTCTAAGAATGGAAGCTTCTGATATCTTGGCTCAATCCTATAAGGTAATAGAGAAATTGATGGCGATTTCACTCATCGCATTAGAGCAGGATGGATGAAGTGGAGGCTCGCATCTGGTGTCTTGTGTGATAAGAGAGTGCCACGTAGGCTTAAAGGAAAATTCTATAGGGTGGTCGTTAGACCAGCTATGTTGTATGGGGCAGAGTGCTGGCTAGTAAAGAACTCGCACATTCAGAAGATGAGTGTGGCAGAAATGAGAATGCTTAGGTGGATGTGTGGTCACACAAGGGCGGATAGGATTAAGAATGAAGTTATTCATGATAAGATAGGAGTGGCCCCAGTAGCTTGAAAGATGCGAGAAGCAAGGCTGCAATGGTTCGACCACGTGAGGAGGAGGAGTGCTGATGCTCAGGTAAGAAGATATTAGAGGTTGGCAATGTTGGGTCTATGGAGAGGTAGAGATAGACTGAAGATGAACTGGGTCGAGGTCATCCGACAAGACATGGCCCAGATCCAGATCACTGAGGACATGACCTTAGATAAGGGAGCATGAAGGTCGAAGATTAGGGTAGAGGGTTAGGTATTAGTCAAGTGTTTGTTCTCTTCTTGGAGGTAGTATTATATGCATATATCTGATTTCCATCTTAGTTTGTACCGTTCTATATACTAATGTCTTTGTTTATTTTGGATAAGCGTTAGTTTTATCTTCCTCCCTAGCATTGTATTGTTGTCTAATGTGGTATTGTTGTCTATTGTGGTATTGTTCTCTTGATTTTCAAAATTGTCTAAAATATCATTATTTTTCCTGGCTGAGGGCCTATCGGAAACAGTCTCTCAACCTCGCTGGGGGTAAGATCTGCGTACATCTCACCCTCTCCGGACCCCAGTTGTGAAATTAACTGGGAATATTGTTGTTGATATACTGTTATGGCAAACCAAACTTATTAAATACAACTTTGCTTTGCTCTCACAACTATCTACAACTATCCTATCTTATATAAAACTCTGTAGAACCTGTAGAACATTTTTGGAATGGATAATAGACAAATATGGAATAAGAATTTAAGTTTTAATATTATTAATATGATAAAAACACATAAAAGTACACAAACATATTTAATACAACTCTTATTTTCTGCAGTGCAACTCCTATCTTATCATTCATTGTAACAAGAATATAATATAAGATTTTTACATAATCAGTCATTCAGTTGTCTTTTTGCTTTTTCATGGCTCAAAATTTCATAAACATTTTCTATCCACCATTGTTATTCCTCTACCATGAGCTCTCACATTCTGGTGACTCTTCCCTCATTATTCTCTTAATTTACAAACTCAATTCTGTTAGCCTCAAGGTTTCACCTATTGATTTTGATGTAACAAACCAAGTTATTTTAATCAATGAACATTTACTTGTGGTTGATCTAATTTTTGTATAGGTTTGTTCATAAAGAAGAATATGGTGAAGATCTAAATAAGTTTGTTCATGAGGAAGATCCAAACAAGTACAAGAAGAGAATATATTATATGGAAGGAAGATTTTGGAATTTACTACAAGCCAAGGAACAACTACGTTGATTTATGAAAGAAGAATATATTATCGTGGTAGTACAATCAATATTATGGAAAGAGATTATTTTTCGAGATTGAGAAAAAGATATTTTTCCAACATCTAAGGAGTTCAAAGTGTTTACTCCATTTATGAAAAATACTCTTACTGCAATCATATGTGAATTAAAGGAAGCTTCTCCTAGATGTGGAAATAAAAAGAAAAGCGAAGGAAAAGAGTACTGCAAGAATGGAAAAGTTTGGCAATGGAATATTATTAAGTCCACCTATTGATCCAAGACAAGCAAGGAAAAAATATGTACGTTGGAAGAAAGGAATGAAGACAAGGAGCAGATATGTTGTATTCTTGCAAAATATTTACTACAAGGAAAGAAGATTAAATTATATTCAAAGGAATGAAAATTGTAAAGGAGCGGTGTTGCATTTTATAAGAAAAGAAATCACAAATATTGGTTGTACTAGATACAAGGCAACTTCAATAAAATATATATATTGAAAGCGAACCAATATGTCAGCTGCTCTATGAATCTTTTGGAAGATTCACAAAAGGTGACCTACATGTATTTAGGGAGAAAATAGTTCTATTGAATGCATTGCTTATGGGAGTAAAATTATATTATGGTCTTTTTATTGAAAAGTAAATGAATACAAAGAAAATGTCCAAAGGGATCCTCTTCGGCCAAAGATGATGTCAAGGTTCATGAAGTCAAGCAACTACACGTGATCAAGTTCAGAAAATAGAAAGATCCTTTTATTCAATCACGGATCGTTATTGGAATATTTGTCTTCAACGTTCAAGATTATTTTTGGAAGAGCTTTTTGAAAAAAACAATATCAAGAAAATTAATTTTGAAGGATGCTATACAAGGAAAGTCTCAACAACTAGTTCAAGATTCACAACTATATATTGAAGAAGTCATTAGTTGAGAAGATACGCTTCTATTGACATTCTACCTTCTCTCTAAGCTTTTACTTATCATCATATTATTCTTGAGAGTTTACTAGTATTCGAAAAGAAAAGAAAGAGAGAAAAAATTAGAGGTGATAGTTGTATCAAGAATAGTTTCTTTGGTGAGCTAGAAAATCAAAGTCCGTTGTTGGTGAGCGTGTCAAAACCAACCCTTGTTCGTTTGCTGGTGAACGAGTGAAAACCAACTTTATAAAACGTTGGTGGTGAACAAGAAAACCACAAACCTTGTAACCAAGATCAAATAGCTAAAGAGATAACACATTTGCAACCCAAGGGGACTGGATTAGGATACCACATTGGTTCCGAACTAGTATAAAATATAGTTGTGTCAATTTTATATTCTGTATTTTAATTACTGCACAGTTTATTGCATATCCTTATTCTGCTACAGTATTAGTTCACTGTCTTAGTAAAGCAGTCGGCTGAGAAAATTTTTAGAAAGAAAATACAATTCACCCCCCTATTGTACTTTCAATTGGTATCAGAGCCACGTCTCACATCTTTATTTTTGCTTAATAGCAAGTGAATAAAGATCCATGGAAGATTATCAAATCATAAGGGAAATTTTTCAAGAATGACATCCATCCAATATGCCACCGTACTTCAATGAAAAACAATATAGATATTAGAAGTCAAGAATGAGAATCTATGTGCAATCTTTTGATTACCAAGCTTGGCTAGTCATCCAGGATGGACCTTTTTCAATTCCAATTGATGGTGGAAAGAAATCTAAAGGTAACAAATCCAATTCTACAACTAGGTACACGAAGGAACAACTTGATGTTATACAGACTAATGCTAGAGCAATTAACTTGCTCTATTGTGCTATGAGTGAATAAGAATATAATAAGATCTCAAGTTGTGGAACTGCAAAGGAGATATGGGATATGTTGGAAATGAATTATGAAGAGACTGAAAATGAAAAAGAGAATAATGCAGTCAAGTCAACTCTTGACAAATCTGGAGATGAAACCGATCAAGAAGAAACAGCGAACATCTGTTTTATGGCTAGTAATAAAACTAGTGAGGCAAGCTTTTTTGAACGTGATAATTGTCTCGAGCTTCAAGAAGAGTTAGACAATCTTCTAGATGATATGAAAAATGTTCTTAGAGAACTAAAGAAAATGATAATAGAAAGGAAAAACTTGAATATTTGGCTTGAGGAACTTCAGAGTGAAAATAAGTTGCTCAAGAAGAGAAAGACAAGAACATTCAGCTTGAAGATTGTAACAGTGAAAACAAATTACTTCTAGAAGAACAGAAGGATATAGACATTTGTCTTCAAGGGTATGAGGCTGAAAATGCCTTACTTCATGAAGAAAATTCCGAGTTACGCAAACAAATCAACAAACTGCAAAGAGCATCTAGCCACTACTGTGTTCGATCAGATAAGTCGACTAATATCCATAACAGCTCCAAGTCAACTAAGAAGGCATCTACTATCAGACACCTCACAACAGATAAGTCGACTCAAAACTATCTCAAGTGGACTAACTCGACATCCACAGGTAAACACTCTGCTTCTTATATTTCATTTTACTATTGTGGTAATTCTGGACATAAAGCATTTGCATGCAATTATTCTAGAGATTATATAAGATCGAAATATGTTTGGGGACCCAAACAAATACATGCACCATTCCTAACACATGTTACTAACCATGAAGGACCCAAAGAGAATTGGGTACCAAAAATAAATTAATCTGTTTTGCAGGAAATCCTTGAGTCCAGCCTTAAAGAGAATAAATGGTAAGTGCATAGAGGCTAATCAAGGTCATTCAAGTTCTTCTCACTATACTGAAAATGGACATCTCAATTTATTTAAGTACAGTCGACTAACCTAGTTTGAGTCGACTCCCTGCTCATTATTAGTAATCTTATTGGTATGAATAAAAATATCAATATCCATATTTTAGATGTTTTATATACGAATATTATGTCCTGCATCTTTAACATGAAAAATTTCATATTTGTCAAGCAAGCATGCCAACTTATTTTGATATCATACATACTTGATTCATAGCCTTTTGCTTAAGATAATTGTTAAATTGGATCACTTGTGATATTTACTTTCTTCATAAGAGTATTAATGTCTTATTCAATTAAAAAAAATCCTCCTACTTGGTCTTTTGCAAAATATTTACTTCAAGGAAAGAAGATTAAATTATATTCAAAGGAATGACAATTGTAAAGAAGCGGTGCTGCACTTTATAAGGAAAGAAGATCACAAATATTGGTTGTACTAGATACAAGGCAACTTCAATAAAATATATATATTGAAAGGGAACTAATATGTCAGTTGCTCAAAAGGTGATCTACGTGTATTTGGGGAGAAAATAGTTCTATTGAATGCATTGCTTATGGGAGTAAAATTATATTATGGTCTTTTTATTAGAAAGTAAATGAATACAAAGAAAATATCCAAAGGAATCCTCTTCGGCCAAAGATGATGTCCTGGTTTATGAAGTCAAGCAACTACACGTGATCAAGTTCAGAAAATAGCAAGATCCTTTTAGTCAATCACGGATCATTATTAGAAGATTTTTCTCCAATGTTCAAGATTATTTTTGGAAGAGTAATTTGACCAAACAATATCAAGCAAATTAATTTGAAGGATGTTATACAAGGAAAGTCTCAACAACTAGTTCAAGATTCACAACAATATATTGAAGAAGTCACTAGTTGAGAAGATACGCTTCTATTGACATTCTACCTTCTCTCTAAGCTTTTACTTATCATCATTGTATTCTTTAGAGTTTACTAGTATTCGAAAAGAAAAGAAAGAGAGAAAAAAGTAGAGGTGATAGTTGTATCAAGAATAATTTCTTTGGTGAGCTAGAAAACCAAAGCCCGTTGTTGGTGAGCAAGTGAAAACCATCAGTGCGTTTTTGGTGAACGTGTTAAAACACACCCTTGTTCGTTTGTTGGTGAGTGAGTGAAAATAAATTTTGTAGACCGTTGGTGGTGAACGAGAAAATCACAAACCTTGTAAACAAGATCAAAGAGCTAAAGAGATAACATCTTTTGCAACCCAAGAGGACTTTGGTTCCGAACCAGTATAAAATATCGATGTGTCAATTTTATATTCTGCATTTTAAATACAGCACAATTTATTGCATATCCCTATTCTGCAACTGTATTAGTGGACTGTCTTGGTAAAGCACTCGACTGAGAAATTTTTTATAAAGAAAATACAATTCACCCCCCCCCCCCCTCTTGTACTTTCGAATTCCACAATAGTTTTCACCATTTTCAGCACATACATCACAAGCATACCTAATATCTATTACCAAAACTGACAGTTTCAGATTAGTGCATTTTACATAAATTCTTGCAATTTTAATTGAATAACAAAAAAAAGAGATGAACAATAAATATTTCATATATAGCTGGTATATGATAGAAAGAGCATCTAGGTACTGCAATAATAATATGTTGCATGAGTCGGAGCAAAACAACATTATACTTTTTTTTTTTTAAAAGTCAGTATTATACATCAGAATAAGTTAGCATATACAATATTTATTCATCAAAAAAGAAAAGGAACAAGAAAAAAATATCCTTCAATAGTACTATCCCAGATTTACACACACTTGATATTTGTTGACACCCAATTTTGTCCCTCCTTTTTCTAAAACGGGCTATAAATCAACTTAAAGGTGCAATTTGGCTATTTGTACAAAATGTACATTAGAAAGAATGCATTTACGTGTGTTATACCTACTTATATATTACATACTTAAATGTGGCTAGGTTACGCAATTTTGCATCATTTATGCAATTTGTCAAAATGTGATTATTTGTGCAATTTTAGTGCATTTTTAGTGTTTAGCAAATATTTGTGCCTATTTATACTTAAGTAGTTTAATTTGCATTCCAATTTTCTTTACGTGTGCATTTTACTACGTGTTTGTACCATTTTAAACAATATGTATACATATATTCATATTTATATGTTTTAAAGCACCTTTAAGTAAAATATTAGCCAAACAAATTATCAATTCATTTCTACTCCTTGATTTGTCATATTTGGGTTCCTTTTGAATTTAAATATGTGCAAATCTTCTTTTTAAAGAACTCTTTCTCACGAACCTAGACAAACTCTTGTCTAGGAACGTCCAGTCAGTTAAGGGACTAGTTGCAATTTTCTTCCAACAATTTTGAATAAAATCAAAAAATATTCAATCTTTTCTTTTTCCAATTTCCACCAAAATTATTTATTTATTTGTATATATTTACAATTTTTTTATTGAATCACACTTCTCGTTTGAACCTGGACGAATTCTCGTCTAGATACGTTCATATATTTTCTTTTCTTCCTATTTTATTTTAAACAAATTCCAAAATATCTCCTAATCTTTTGCATTTAATATATATACCCATCTTTTGACTCTAGGTACATCACTCTCATCTCTCCCCAAATCTTCTCCCTCACTATTCTTCTTCTCCAACATAAGAACACACCAACAGATCTACATGCACTGACAAAAACAGAGACCCCACATCATATCCTCACCCCATCTCCTCTCTTTCTCTCACATGCACCATTACATAGAAGCACTCACACCCATTTCAATTTCTCTATTTTTCCTTAAAAGAACAGACAAACTCAAAGATCGAAAAGGGAGAGGGAGTCGGGACAACAACTCAAAAAATGGGGAAATCAGTGAGGAAGTGAGGGGAGACGAGGCAGAACAGTGGTGAGCCGCTACCATCACTACTGGCGTTGAAAACTGTAAACAAAGGGGAGATTGGGGTGGGATACTGTGAAGTGAGACAGGGGGTTTCAGATCGGAAATATCCATCATTAAATCTCTATTTGTTTATGTCTCCATTTGATTTCATTTTTGTTTTGATTCTTGCTGTCGAGTGTTGTTGACAGGGGAGTTTGGAAAAAAGGGGAAAACAGAGTTGTAGCGACTCCGCCAGTGTTTAATCACAGGCGGTTGTTGCTCCTCTATTCTTTCTGTTACTGTTACGGCGTTCTTTTGGTTATTGGGATCATTATTTGGCTGATGTTCCTGCTGTTGGTTTCGCCGGAATCCGTTGTGATTCTTTCAGCCAACGACACCATTTTCTGGTTAACTCTGTCGCTCGTCGCAATTCGGCACTTCCATATCTGTCTGGATTTTTCTTATGCAGGAATCGAAATAAAGTTTAGGGGGTGGTAGCGCTGCCGCTACCCAGGTGCTGTCGCTCCTCGCCGGCGAACCGTATCAGCTTCTGCCTCGCTTGGGCCCTTTATCTATAAATGTTTCTGATGCTTTTTCTTGATTGCCGATTTGAGAGACTTATTTTACTCACCTATGCAGTCGACCTGTTGACCCGTGTTTCTTTTTGGATATCGCGTGTTAATGATTTTTGAACAGATTTCACGCTATTTGGTCTATGAATATTTTAATTTGAGGCCTACACATGGAATTGACGGACATACAAAGAATTGACGGATGCTACACTAATTTAGGCAGAGGAAAATAATAATTTATTTTAGGCCTACTGATTTGAACGGATAAACAGTCACATTCCCGTGTCCCTAAAACAAAAAGGCTATGATGACGTGTATGAGCCGTGATTACAAAATGAGCCGGTGATGGATTGGGTGAACCGATGCTTGGCATAGCGACACGACCAGCCGGCGTGTTTGCAACCGTACCGACGTCCCTAACCTCCACCGATTCATACACAACTGAGCCGACATTTTTATAAAAACCATTTCCCTTTTATTTTATTATATTCATTATTATTGCTATTATTTATATTTTATTATTAATATTATTTTAGTACTAACTTATTTTCTTTATGATTCTGCGAGGGAAATTTGATAAAAGACGATGGCCTATTTTGAAAGAGAACAACGAGAAGAAAACCCATTTTATTATTATTTTCATTATTAATATCTATTATTATTATTATTATTATTATTATTATTATTATTATTATTATTATTATTATTATTATTATTTACTAACTTAATTTCATTTGCTTTTTGCGAGGCACATACGGACATATATACTCTCAAGACGACGTTTTAAAATGCCTTTAAATTCAATTTGTTATTTAAATTTATCATTACTAATTTGTTTCGAATTACTAACTACTTGATTTTATTTTGTAGGTGTAGCTCTCCAAGGGAGAAATCAATTAGCAAATTCATATCTTTTATTTAATTTCACATATTATACGCATATTATTTAAATTATTTTTTAGTTAGTTAGTGTACTTTGCCTATTTACTTGTTTGAATTCCAATTTTATGTCCGGCCGGTAACCACATTTGGTGGAGCTCGAGAGTTGCCTAACCCCTTTCTCTCGAGTTAACTTGAACCGATTACCTAGAAATTCTTGTTCGTGGACTAAGTTTCGGAGTTAATTATAAAATTAGCTAGAAAGAAAATAGATGCCCTAATACGCCTAGTTAAAAAATATATTAGGTGGCGACTCCAACTCTTTATCCGTGAGTTACCCACTAAGTCGAGCCCTATTTCGAACTTTAGCCGGTTCGGGTAAAAATAGGATGTGATATAATGGCGACTCCATTGGGGATGTCACGGTTCAAACCATAACGGACTTTTAATTAGGATCTTTACTTGCTTTATTTTCTTGTCATTTATTTCGATACTAACTTTTTTCTTCTTTTTCTTTTTTGCAGGATTAAGGTTTATTTTTTATTTTTTATTTTTCAAATTTATGTGTTTTATTCTTGAATTGTTTGATTATATTATTGTTCATGTCACTCACATTTCCTCCACTCCTAGAAAGTTTATACTTGCACACACCATAAACGGTTACGTAGATCTCACGGCCGTTTCACTCTCAAAAAACCTTTTAGAGGGAGCTGTTGGAGTATAGTTGGTCCGTGGTACAACCAACAATTCCAAACGTTCCCACCCCTTGGTTGTCCGCCTAGGGGAACCATGTCCTTGTCTAGATTAGCCAACTCTTGGTGAAGACTCTTTTAGGGATCATACATCATGTCATGTTTAGGGAAATTTTGACCGGCTCATGTCTAAGTCTACTTGTTCGCCATATTTGAATGAACAGAACGGGTTTTCGACCCTAAGAGACGTTTAAATATGTTATTTGTGTATTATTTAAAGTTGAACGTGTCTAATGTAGACCATTTGTTCACATAAAAGAGGGTTCTCATAACAAAATCAATTATTTATTTACCTAAAATCGTTATTTCTACATTTATATAAACAAAACAAATATTTTATAAAATTATTTTTGGGTTATGAACGAAATTAATTTTTCTACTTTTATGAAAATAAAATCATAGATTTTAAATTAATTTCTTCTACTTTTAATGTAGCAAGATCAATTATTATTCCTATTTACCTAAAACAAAAATGTTATTTCTACATTTATACAATAAAATTAATTATTTTATAAAATTATTTTCTGTTAATTTTGGGTTAGGAGAACAATTGGGATGATACAAAATACACGTTCAATTTTAAATACCATAATCAAATTAGGAAGGCTTAACATCCTTGGTATGTTAAAGTCTATTAGCCACTTTGTGCAAAAGAGTCATCATATGACGCCTGTCATGCATATTATGTGCTTTGCATATGAAATTATTATCTCAACACTAACTTGTTGTTTCATGTGTTAGTTTTACTCCCACTCCCGAGGTTGACTTGTGCATCTATTTCAAAACTTGTACATTTTTAAACTTGTGCATATCATGCATACCTTCCGCCACTCCTGGCAACTTTCTAAAATCGTGCGTTGAAAATACGGTGTTACAACCACATCTTCCCTCACATAAAAATTCCTTTAGGGGGAACGACTTGGAATCTATTTGGTCCGAGACGTTACCGCTCCCGAGCCGTCCACTTGGGAGGAATAGCATCTGGTCTAGCTAACTCCCTTTCTTAGTAACGACGTTAGGAATCATGTATCATGACATATCATTAATCGACTTGTTCTCAAGTCCAATAGGCCAACTTGTTCAAACAATCCGAACGGGTTTTTAACTCCCAAAGAGCGTTGAACATGATTTATTTGCATTTTCTTAAATGGTTGAACATGCAAAATGTGGACCGTTTATTGGCATTGTTCTGCATTCAGTACTATTCAAAGGCACAAAGGTTACCCAATGGGCGTTAAAACCCCAAATTAGATCAGAAATAATTATTTATTCATAAACGGTCGAAACTATTCTATTCAATGCCATTCGAAGGCACGTAGGTAACCTAAGAGGCATTAAAAGCCCACATTGGATTAGAAATGATTGTTTATTCAGAGATAGTCAAAATTATTCTGTATGCAATGCCATTCAAAGGCACGAAGGTAACCTAAGTGGCATCAAAAGCCCAACTTGAATCAGAAACGACCGTTTATTCCCAAAGAATTGGAATCATTCTGTATTCAATGTTATTCAAAGGTTTAAATGGTAACCGAAGAGGCATTAAAAGCCCAATTTCGAAGCAGAAATGACCATTTTATAGACGGGATGACACATAACGCACGTTTATCCTTTAAGCATTATATAAAGATTTGACGTCCTTGGCATGTCGCAAGTCCATTAGAAATTTCCTTCTAAAGTGTCTAAAGAGTTCTCAACTCACAACGACACATCTCCTCATATCCTCTGTTGCATTATTTTCAAAAGCTTGTGCCACACGTTGATCATTTTGCTCACAATAAAGCAAATCTTAGGCATTTCCTTCTCCCTTTTTCCTATCATCCTTCACCTTTTCCAAAAGATCATGGACACTAGAACATTGGACATGATTGTTGAAATTCCTCAGTTGCTTAGAGATTGGTGGGAAAACCTAAGGATAGATCAACAGGACCAAGCCAAAATAGTGCTAGAGAATATGATTTCACTAATGGAACACACTGCAGTACAAGGGATGATAGAAGCAGCAGTACATTATTGGAATGCAGACCGAGTAGTTTTCCACTTTGGGAGTGTAGAGTTGACACCACTACTAGAGGAAATAGGCGGGTTAACTAAATTGCCATTTGAAAGTGAAGAAGTCTTGACGCCTAAGAACACTACAGCCGAAGAGTTTCTTCGAAATGGTAGGATTTAAGCCCGAAGTATGCACAGACAGTATACGGCTATCGGGAATTTCTCTAACTTCCCTCTACATCAAATTTGGGTATGGAGAAGCATTTCAAGAATCTGAAGGCTATTTCAACATTGACCAAGTAGATTGGCAAGAGCGAAGGGTATTTTCTTTTGTCGCCATCTTTTTAGGGTCTGTCTACTTTCCACAACACAAAGGACGAGTTGATGTTTGCGTGGTCTCAATTGCTGATGCCTTACTCAAAGACATTAACAAGAAATACACTTTGGTACCGATGATTGTTGTAGAGATGTACCGAGCTTTAGAAAGATACAAGAAGTGCGCTGATTTCTTTGAAGGTTGCATTTTGCTTTTACAAATTTGGCTGATGGAGCATTTGCAAAGGATGGATAACACAGACCAAGCTTTCCATTCCATACCGAAAGAAAACTACATCTTGACTCATACCGCCCGCATGGACAATGCTTTTGGGAAATGGGACCAACTAACAACTACCAATATTTGGCACCACATGTTCTGTCAACTGACACCTGAAAACATTTAATGGATGTTTGATTACTTTTCCAGCACAACAATAATCACACGGTCCAAAAAAGACTCATTTCTCATCTTAGTGGGCTTTAAAGGAGTTTATCCATACACTCCTTTAAGGGCACTCAGACAAGCAGGGACCAACCAGACTGTACCCCAAATTGCAGACATCAGAAGTTTCAAAGCAAATATTCTCGGAGGAGTGATCCCGTTTAAAGACAAGATAATGGAACTTTGGAAAGAAAGATAACGAATGGGAATCGAGACTATTGGACGAGACAGGTTTGACACTGGCTATGATGAAGATTACCCAGACTGGCTTAGGAAAGACGTAGCAAGGGCAATTCAACAAACTACAACAACAAAAAGGAAAAGAAATGCTGATGAGTTGAAATCTGAGTACAAAAGGTTACGCAAACAACTGGCAAGGGCACGGGGAAAAATAACAAAGAAGCAAAGTTTGGTCGAAGCAAAGAATGAAGAGAAAAGCAAATGTCGCAGTAAGGCAGAACTCCTAACAAAGCGTATAGAGTCTATCAGCGTATGGGCTAGCGAGGGGATGAACTCTGTGGCAAACAAAGGATAAAGGAGAAGGGAAAGGCTTGGGAAATGTTGAAAAACATCACATTTAAGATATCCCCGCTCTTAACTGATGCAGACAGTATCATCTTCAAAGGAAATTCATTAGAAGCAAGCTTGTCCGAGGAAGACTCGTCCAAGGAAGAAGAAGAATCTTCTGGGGAAGGATCAGCATGAAAGACGTTCACCTGGCCATGATCTAACCCTCTAGCAATGTTTTCCACCTTTGCACTATTTCAAATTAGCCAATGCAACAAAAGTCCAATAAATACAATATTATCTTTTAGGCTCCGCATTTTGTTAGCAAATGAAATGATGCATGTGGCACAAGGCGCTCTCCAAAATCATCGTGTGTAAAATGATCCTTCATATTATAGTATGCATTTCTTATTTGATATGTGTGCATTGCGTGAATTTGTCTATTGCTCTAGATCTCTAAAGGAATTCTTTCTTCAAATTCAATCGCCTATCGAGGCACCTCCTCTCCCTACTCCATGATCAAATCCTGGTATCTAAAATCTTTCGCTCGTCCAAACTGTCTCTAATTCATTCAAAATTTTATTACCAAACGGTCGGCTCGAGTTGAATACCAAGACAAAAGATATGGTTAAGCAAGTGCACTTGTCAGGGATTTTCCGAAATAAGGAAGTTTTCACAGCAGTTCCCACCGGCCCTCTCCTATCTCTACATTACCTCCGCTGCATTACAAGCTGCTAATAAGGCTATCCGGTCTGGAAATGTGAGCCTTTTCAAAGAGAAGAAAAATAAAGTCTCTTTTGCTGCAACCATTCAAGACCTTACATTCAACCACTACTATCAAACAGCGCTACCATTTTATCCCTATCCTCATATACCACCTAAATATCCCGCTCAACCCACTTGACATATATTACATATCCCAGCACCAAATCATCCACCATACCAGCAAAACACTCAAGCCAACTACCGAAATGCACCACCATACCCTCCTAGTCCTCGGCCTGATCCCAACCAAAGACCAAAAGGAAACTACACTCCACTAGCCGAATCCCACATTCAATTATTCGTGAGATGGGAAACTACCGGGCACATTGTCCCTGGTACCTTAATTGTTCCGGCAAGCACTATGCACATGGAAAGGAAAATTGACAAAGCAAGAGAGATGTTGGTAAAACTCAAAGGCACATGACTCACCTTAAGACCTTTTGACACCAACATCCAAGGATCGCCTTTGTTGCTCTAGTCTATACAGTCACACCGCCCGCAATACATGACTGTGATTCAAATCACTTTCCAGCTTGCTCCTAACATTCAAAGGGTTAGTGAAAAATAATATGGGAAAGACAGAGGTGCAACGAAAACTTGCGCTCAAACAACCAAAAAACAAGCAAATCGATTCAACTCGAAAAGGAGAGGCAAAGACACAATGACAAAACCATCAAACCTGGAGACCCCTAGAGCATTTGGAAGTATATCTTTACCCACTAGCAAAGATAAAGCAAGATGGTAAAGTTATTTGAGACACTTGTCATAGCAAGGTTGAGCCGATATAAAAGCACAAGAGAATAGACTTCTTGGAGCAATTTTATTTGAAGGCTTTATTGAAGTGATATGAATTCTCATGTTGACCACTACAAAAGGACGCAACAGTCTAAGAATACACATGATACATAACCAACCTACACTGAATTCAACGGCTCAGCAATAAGATATTATCCAACAAGAAAAGTTGGTGCAAGGACTATATTGCAATAGTTGGTCAACGAGTAGGAAAGACATTGAGAACCTCTTTGAAAGATACACTCCGTCATGATAGACAAATTTGGAAAGAAAGGATGACAAATGCACTAAAGGTCCTGGTATTCAACAAAAGCCAACATCCTTTTCTAACACAACATCTTTACCACCTTTCATTGACATTCAACTCCTCACCTCCAGCTTAAATAAGCATCGGTCGTCTGGCCAAGATACTTGTCTTGACTGCTACATAAGGCACTTAGGCAATTTCTTGTGATATCTATACGATCTATCACAACCTCCAAATTCAAGCGCTATTCCGTCATCCACGGTCTAGGCATTCTCTTAAGCTCATGTATCATTTCTGCTTCAAGTCTTTGCTAACATGCCCACACTATTTTGTTCATTTCACCACTGTGTTAAGGTTGCCTTGCGCTTGAACACTGAAATCGGTCAAGAATCTACATTCGAAAAAGTCGAAACAACCAGCCAAGCTGAAAACACTTTCTCCTACCATAAAGTTCTTTGAACCATCAACATATAAGATCAAGAGTATTCAGACAATCCCAATACCATACAACCTTCATTATACTCACACGAGAGTCACAACAAAGAAATCTGATCACTATATGACCGAGATCACAAAACTCACACTACACCCCAACTTACACAATAAACAACCTCTCTTTTGTCAAGACTTTCAACTACAACCCTATCAAGCTCAACCCAATCATGGACATATAAAAAAACAAAATCTCACACCTTTGTTCCTTTAGCCCAATCAAATGACATTTCAACCAGCAGACAAACCACTCCCTGGATGCTTATTCTTAAATTCGATCCAACAACATCTACACTCAAACATTCCATACCATGACACCGCAAGACATCCAACACTAAAACACAAAGTCCAAAGTCTGATTGACCCAAAGCAAAATAGTAGCACAACAAGAACCAACAAATGGGATATTCCAACTCCCAAACCACAAACACACTTCCTGCAAAGGCATATCCGTCAAAGTTAGTTGCATTACTTTCGAAAGCACAACCTAATACAAATACCATTTTTGACAACCTTCAAATTCGGCAAAATCCAAATAACAAACCCCAGTTTGAGTATGCAAAATATCCACATACTCATAGTCATCAGTATATCCAATCATCACACTAAAGGGCGAATGCAGATTTTAGCCAATACATTGGTGTCCAGTTCAAAGTAACCACCTTTTCTCGGTGATATGTCATAAATAATAAACTGGGGCAGAATTTTTTAGGATCTCCTCAAAAATTCCAACAGACGCGAACTTGACACTGGCAGAAATTTTGGGGTCCCCCTCAAAAATTTCAAGAAAAAGTCCTTAGAACAGCAACATGATAGCCTGCTTAGCACATCACATGACATAACAATAGCATTCTACTTGTTGCACTTTACTTTACTCTTGATCCATCGACTGAGGGTACACAGCCCGATGTCAAATTTTGCACTTTCATTTGTTGAGGGTACACAGCCCGAAGCGCCGATTGAGGGTACACAACCCGATATCGATTTGCATTTAAATTAGCTTAGGGTACACAGCCCAAAGCGTCGATTGAGGGTACACAACCCGACATCGATTTGCATTTAAATTAGCTTAGGGTACACAGCCGAAAGCGTCGATTGAGGGTACACAACCCGATATCAATTTGCATTTAAATTAGCTGAGGGTACACAGCCCGAAGCATCGATTGAGGGTACACAGCCCGATATCGATTTGCATTTAAATTAGCTGAGGGTACACAGCCCGAAGCGTCGGTTGAGGGTACACAGCCCAATATCGATTTGTATTTAAATTTGCTGAGGGTACACAGCCTGAAGTGTCGGTTGAGGATACACAGCCCGATCGATTTGCATGTAAATTAGCTGAGGGTACACAGCCCGAAGCGTCGGTTGAGGGTACATAGCTTGATGTCAATTTCCATTTAAATTTGTTGAGGGTACACAGCCCGAAGCGTTGATTGACGGTACACAACCCGATATCGATTTGCAATTAAATTGGCTGAGGGTACACAACCCGAAGCGTCAATTGAGGGTACACAGCCCGATATCGATTTGTCATTTAAATTTGCTGAGGGTCCACAGCCCAAAGTATCGATTGAGGGTACATAGCCCGATATCGATTTGCATTTAAATTTGCTGAGGGTACACAGCCCGAAGCGTTGATTGAGGGTGCACAACCCGATATCGATTTTTCATTTTAATTTTGCGGAGGGTACACTGCCCGATGCACCGACTGAGGGTACACAGCCCGATGTCGAAACCGACACCGCAGAGGGTACAAAGCCTGATGAAAATTTTGACATTGTAACAGGAAGATAGCCTGGAAGGTAGATGGCCCAGGGAGAGGACAACATGACAAAGGGTAGACAGCCTGGTGAAAGGACAGCATGACAAAGGGTAGACAACCCGGTGAAAAGACAACGTGAAAAATGGTGCGCAACCAAGATGAAAGAATAATAGTTAGCCCTGCATGAAGAGAGACACAACTCAATACAAAAAGATTATACAGCCTGACGTGATAAGCACACATTTAAAGGACAAAAAGCTATGGACACACAATCCGGCGTCGCACTGGCAAGATGATCCAACAACAATTCAGCACGACAAAGCAACTACTTCCTGACGAGAAGCACTTAGAAAATGGATATCCCCCAGAGGAGAGGCACGCATCCCCTAGCACTGAGCACTTGAAAGCGGACCAGACAAAGGAGAGCTCAACTCAATAGGGAAGTCTACTTTGTCTTTATTTTTATCTCAATTTGCATTTGTCTTGATTTTGCTATAGGGATTCTCCGATCTCTCGACAAACCCCTGCATCCCGCTCTCACACCTGCTCCCTAAATCACTACCAATTGTGAAACCACAAAACCTCAAACACATACAAAGCATCATCCCAAAACCCAATTGAAAAGGCCTAATCCTACGGACAATGTTTTGCTGCACCCACAAGCTACCTATTTTTCCAAGTTCCAAAGCGCCCAAAGCCACGGTTCCATACTCGCACCATTGACCTACCTAATCCTTTCTTACCAATTGGGTGTTAGTTTTGTATTCCTTCCTATTCGCGCCTATCTGTTCGAATCGTGTATATTCACCGCGCTTTACTCCTCAATGTTCCTCAGTCCATTCAAGACAATGTCGAAGCCAAGATGACTCATCTATCGAGTTATAGTGGAAACTATGCCCATGTAAACCCCTCTTTATGGGTGTGTCGTGCACCACATCTTTATAAATAGGGTGATTACAAGTCTCTTTTCCCGTACTCGATCTATTGGTGTTACCTCATCTTTCGACAATACCTTTGTTGTACCTGCAAACTACCTATTCTGTCGAATTCTGACATGCCCAAAGCTGATCACCTCATGCTCCCACAAGTAATTTGCCTAATGTTTCATTGCAAATTAGGATGTTATTTTGTATTCCCTTCTAGCTAACGCCTACTTGGCCCATTCAAGCCTATCTGCGTTAATCGTGCGCGTTTTCATGCCTAATCATGCCCATCTATTTGAGTTGTGCGCATTTATAGAACTCGCTCCTCAAATCCTTCCCAGCTCAGTCAAGGCAATATCAAGGGAAATATTACTCATTTATCGAGATGAAGTGGAAACTATGTACATATAAACTCCTCTTTATGGGTGTGTAGCGCGCCACATTTTCATAACTAGGAGGATTATAAGCCTCTTTTCCCACGCTCGATCTGTAGAGGTTATCTCACCTTCGCCAGTGCCTTTACTTTATTCTTCATTTATTTTGCCAAAACGCAAAGCACACACGAAGCTAAAGTTTACATACTTGGATAAGTTTAGTCTTTACATCCAAAATCGTGCGTCATAAACCTCTCACACAGGCAAAATGCCATTCTAGAACTATACACGGCCTGATTCTCGTGAAACCCGAGATATGTAGGCAACTCAGAAACCGGGGTTCGGCCAAAAACACCCACCAAAATTCCATTTTCCCTTTTCTATCATTTTGCATACCAGTCGTGACAAAATTGGCTACTCTGTCAACTATCTTTGCCCGAAGACTCTTTCATCATCTCCGGGCAAAGAGGGGCAGTTGTTGACACCCAATTTTTTCGCTCATTTTTCTAAAATCGGCTATAAATCAACTTAAAGGTGCAATTTGACTATTTGTACAAAATGTGCATTAGAAAGCATGCATTTACGTGTTATACCTACTTATATATTACATACTTAAATGTGGCTATGTTACGTAATTTTGCATCGTTTAGGAAATTTGTCAAAATGTGGTTATTTGTGCAATTTTAGTGCATTTATAGCGTTTAGCAAATATTTGTGGCTATTTAAACTTAAGTAGTTTAATTTGCATTCCAATTTTCTTTATGTGTGCATTTTACTACGTGTTTGTACCATTTTATACAATATGTATACATATATTCATATTTATATTTTTTAAAGTACCTTTTATGTAATCAATTCATTTCTACTCCTTGATTTGTCATACTTGGGTTCATTTTAAAATTAAATATGTCAAAATCTTCTTTTTAAAGAACTCTTTCCCACGAACCTAGACAAACTCTTGTCTAGGTACGTCCAGTCAGTTAAGGGACTAGTTGCAATTTTCTTCCAACTATTTTGAATAAAATCCAAAAATATTCAAACTTCCTTTTTTCCAATTTCCACCAAAATTCTTTATATATTTGTATTTATTTACAATTTTTTCTATTGAATCACATTTCTCGATTGAACCTGGATGAATGCTCGTCTAGATACGTTCATACATTTTCTTTTCCTCCTATTTTATTTTAAACAAATTTCAAAATATCTCCTAATATTTTACATTTAATGTATCTACCCATCTTTTGACTCTAGGTACATCACTCTCATAATCCCTACAATTATCCCCCAATCCCCCTAATCTCTCTAATCACTCAACAACCATTTCTTCCTAATCCTATAAACATATACACAAAATCAGCACATACGGACACACAATATCAGTACCCACACGCGCAGACCCCTTTGGTCTTCCTTCATTTCCCCCATACAAAATTCGTACATACATGAGCATTCACAAAACATTTCTCCCTCACTATTCTTTTTCTCCAACATAAAAACACACCAACAGATCTACATGCACTGACAAAAACAGAGACCCCACATCATATCTTCACCCCATCTGGTCTCTCTCTCACACGCACCATTACATAGAAACACCGACACCCATTTCAATTTCTATATTTTTTCTTAAAAGAATAGACACACACAAAGATCGAAAGGGGAGAGGGAGCCGGGACAACAACTCAAAAAATGGGGAAATCGGTGAGGAAGTGAGGGGAGACGAGGCAGAACAGTGGTGAGCCGCTACCATTACTGCCGGCGTTGAACAGTGTAAACAAAGGGAAAATCGGGATGGGATACTGGGAAGTGAAACAGGGGGTTTTAGATCGGAAATATCCATCATTAAATCTCTATTTGTTTATGTCTCTATTTGATTTCATTTTCGTTTTGATTCTTGTTGTTGAGTGTTGTTGACAGGGGAGTTTGGAAAAAAGGGGAAAACAGAGTTGTAGCGACTCCGCCAGTGTTTAATCAAGAGGCGGTGGTTCCTCCTCTGTTCTTTCCATTATTATTGCGGCGTTCTTTTGGTTATTGGGATCGTTATTTGGCTGATGTTCCTGCTGTTTGTTTCGCTGGAATCTGTTGTCGCTCTTTCAGTCGGCGACACTATTTTCTGGTTAACTCTGTCGCTCGTCGCGATTCGGCTCTTCCATATCTGTCTGGGTTTTTCTTATGCAGGAATCAAAATAAAAGTTTAGGGGGTGGTAGCGATGCCGCTACCCAGCTGCTGTCGCTCCTCGTATCTCAGCTTCTGCCTCGCTTGGGTCCTTTATCTATAAATGTTTCTGATTCTTTTTCTTGATTGCAGATTTGAGAGACTTATTTTACTCACCTATGCAGTTGACCTGTTGACCCGTGTATCTTTTTGGATATCGCGTGTTACTGATTTTTCAACAGATATCGCGCTATTTGGTCTATGAAAATATTTCAATTTGAGGCCTACACATGGAATTGGCCGATATACAAAGAATTGACGGATGCTACACTAATTTAGGCAAAGGAAAATAATTATTTATTTAAGGCCTACTGATTTGAACTGATAAACAGTCCCATTCTCGTGTCCCTAAAACAAAAAGGCTATGATGACGTGTATGAGCCGTGATTGCAAAACGAGCCGGTGATGGAGTGGCGGAACCGGTGCTTGGCATGGCGACGCGACCAGCCGGCGTGTTAGCAGCCGTACCGACATCCCTAACCTTCACCCGATTCATACACACTTAAGCCGATATTTTTATAAAAACCATTTCCCCTTTATTTTATTATATTCGTTATTATTGCTACTATTTATATTTTATCATTAATATTATTGTAGTACTAACTTATTTTCTTTATGATTCTGCGAAGGAAAATTGGATAAAAGACGATGGTCTATTTTGAAAGAGAACAACGAGAAGAAAAACTCTTTTATTATTATTTTCATTATTTTCATTATTAATATCTATTAATATTATTATTATTATTATTATTGTTTACTAACTTAATTTCATTTGCTTTTTGCGAGGAACATACAAACATATATACTCTCAAGACGACGTTTTAAAATATCTTTAAATTCAATTTGTTATTTAAATTTGTCATTACTAATTTGTTTCGAATTACTAACTACTTGATTTTATTTTGCAAGGTGTAGCTCTCCAAGAAAGAAGTCAATTTGCAAATTCATATCTTTTGTTTAATTTCAGATATTATACGCATATTATTTAAATCATTCTTTAGTTAGTTAGTCTACTTTGTTTATTTACTTATTTGAATCCCAATTATATGTCCGGCCAGTAACCATATTTGGTGGAGCTGGAGAGGTGCCTAACCTATTTCTCTCGAGTTAACTTGAACCTCTTACCTAGAAATTCTGGTTCATAGACTAAGTTTCGCAGTTAATTATAAAATTAGCTAGAAATAAAATAGGTGCCCTAATATGCCTAGTTAAAAAATATGTTAGGTGGCGACTCGAACTCTTTACCCGTGAGTTACCCACTAAGTCGAGCCCTATTCCGAACTTTAACCGGTTCGGGTAAAAATAAGATGCGACAATATTCATATGCCAAAAAAATAGTATAAAATTAGAACTAGTGGAGACTAAAAAGTAAGAATAAAAAGTGATCTTGGAAAGGAAACTAGGTGCATTGGCCAAATAATGGCTCTGAAATGTTTAATATTTAAACATTAGTGCATATTGGGTAATTAACACAAAATTAGGCCAAAATTTGTCTAAACAATGGCCGAAGCCGAGGAGGGTGAAATCTCCTATAATATGTATGCTGTTATATATTCTATGTATAACAACCACTATATTATATATAAAATCTTACTAGTATAATTAATTCATGAATAAATGATGATAACCCAACGTAAATATAGATGTAATTAGAGTAGAGTTGTAGGGTTTATACTTTATTAGCAAAATAATATTTAGGTTTTCCATTATTTTATGGGCTAACACTTAAATTACCAAAAATAAAAATATTATTCCACTTTACAAAATATACCAATATTTTATATTCCACTTTACAAAATATACCAATATTTTTTTTACACATTATATACAAAATCAACAAAACTAACAAATTAGGGTTTGTTCCTCCTTCTTCCCACTGCCCCCTCCCGCTGCTACCACCCAAGTCGGCGCCGCCACCTAATCATCGCCGGCCACTAGCCGTAATTTTTTTTTTTTTTGGATCTAAAAAATTGAAAACACCAAAATACACATATATACAATTTTTTTTTAAATTAAAGTTGCAAAATACAGTTAAACAAAAAATTGACACGATCCGGAATCCGGTTAGGCCATGCGGGCACCCGACATCCTCCGCTAGACCCGTCGGGTGAACTCTTACCAATTAAATTAGGAAAATAATATAATAATTCATAAATAAGGACAAGAGTTAAAACAAAAACACAGACATACTGATACCTCTAAGCGGTACAAAAGAAATTACATCTGACTACCCAACATACTAGGCTTAGGACTATCCAGACAAGACATCTAGGAGCACAAAAGAAGACAGATACCTCCTGAAGGGAGCAAACTGTAACTGAAATAATAAATAATAAACTGGTGGCCATCCAGAATAAAAGCTGGCTCACCTTGACAGCTGTAGTCGTCTTCGCTCCTTCATAACGTGGAGAACTCAATCTTAGAGCGAACCTGCCGAAACGAAATAGATAGACAAAACAAACAACAAACAAGGGTGAGTCAAAAGGACTCAATAAGTGGGGCAGACTAGCCACCTCAAAGAATAGGATACCAAGCCAGGGAGAAAAGAAACAGATAAACCAAATTCCTCTTATTTAAATTATGAAAAGGCAGTGCCAGATAATAACTAGAAACACGTATGGAATCACAAATTATTCAACAACCAGGAACGTAAGACAGCCACAACATATAGGTATCCCGAACACATCAACAATCAGAAATACATCCTGCTGCGGCATGCAATCCGATCCATATATTCATCCTGTTGCGGCGTACAGCCCGATCCATATATTCATACCGCTGCGACGTGCAACCCGATCCATATATTTATACCGTTGCGGCGTGCAACCCGATCCCCGCAACCCAGAATACGAGCCAGAAATATATAGGCAAACTTAGATACGTCCACAACATGGTGTACATATTGCATACATAAAATACAACACAATACACACAATAGTCAGTATGCGGGGCAATGAAATGGGATGAATGCGGTATGATCCAATGCAGTCATATATGCCTGATGCCTATCTCCGGCGCGGGACTCTCATCGTCTACCAGGAGATATATGCAATAATGACTCTTCACCGGCTCGGGACTCTCATCGATTACCGAGAAGTATATGCAATGATGATCCTTCACTGGTGCGGGACTCTCATCACCAACCGGTAAGTATATGCAATAATGACCCCTCGCCGGTGCGGGACTCTCATCGCCAACAGGGAAGTATATGCAATAATGAATCTTCGCCGGTGCGGGACTCTCATCGCCAACCGGGAAGTATATGCAATAATGACCCTTCACCGGTGCGGGACTCTCATCGCCAACCGGGAAGTATATGCAATAATGACCCTTCGCGGTGCGGGACTCTCATCGCCAACCGGGAAGTATATGCAATAATGACCCTTCGCCGGTACGGGACTCTCATCGCTAACCGGAATGTATATGCAATAATGACCCTTCGCCGGTGCGGGACTCTCATCGCCAACCAGGAAGTATATGTAATAATGACCCTTCGCCGGTGCGGGACTCTCATCGCCAACCAGGAAGTATATGCAATAATGACCTTTGCCGGTGCGGGACTCTCATCACCAACCAGGAAATATATGCAATGCTCAAAACCAGAGTGCAATGCTCATATGTTCAATGAAATACCAACAATAGGGCATAACATTAATATACAATGTAAATTCAAAGCTAAAGCGTAATGAATACGCCTATCGGTAGCTACACACGTAAGGAAACACGTGGTAGAAAGTCCACGAGGCCAAGTACCTCCAAAGAAATGGATATAAACACTTACCTCTTCCAAAAGTTAGTACGGCTAATCAACAACCGCTTTATCCTTTAGTTTCCTTGCCAAACGATTCCACTCTATTCAATAAGCAGAAAAATATATTAATTTAGGCTAAAGGCTTCATTCCTCACATCTTAGGAGAATCTGGTTAGGAACCAGATACCCTATTCACATACGCAATACGCAGGCCAGGCCTATGTACAGGGTTAAGGTCACATAACCAAACCCTAAATAAATTATATTTATATGTTGCCCATAACTCACTGAGTACGAATATATAATCATTTCCATCATCGGGGTCCATTTGACCCTTTAAACTATTAATTGAACTTATTAAAACGATGTCTAATATTCCAAGTTTTACCGTTAAAATATATTCAAAAACACATAATAAATGCAAATAATATATTAGGATCATTACCTGAATGTTTCGGGGTAAATTTCTACTATTTTCCCGGCTCTTTTCTCATTTTCTGGCATTTTTCTGGATGCATTTCTTGTTTCTGCGTTCCCTATTTCATTCGCTTCTGTTTCTTTGTTTTGTTGGTCATGGAGACATTTTGTGGAGCTAAGGGATTTAGGGATATTATCCCTTATCCCCACCGCGTCTCTTTAATTCGTTTGTCTTTTTCCTTTTTTTTTTCTTTTTTTTTCTTAACAAAAATTAAAACGGTGCCCTACGATATTCGAAATAATTCCAACTTTTGTATACGAGTTATACAAAATATATGTAACATACTCGCGAAGGCGGATCTCAAATCGGATTCCTGAAACTCAAGATGCGAATTTAAATGGAAAAACGTCAAATTATTTAACTTTCTGTATTTTAGCGAAACTAGCCGAACAACATCGAAATTCACTTTTGAAAAATCACAAAAGTCAAAAATAATCATAAGAACCTAACGGCGCTTTTGGATTTCGAATCGGAGCTCATTCGCCAAAACCGAGCTCGAAAATCTCTTTTTAATATCTATCGATAATAAAAACTGAAACCTTCTTCCAATGCCTACCAAACGAGGTCTGATTTAGCTCAAGCTTTACAGATAAGTCTCAATGGACCTTACGAATATTTTAAAATTATCGGCACGCTAATCAGAGTCCTAACTTCCGAAACGACTGACCGAGGTCGTTTCATTCTCCTCCACTTAAACTCTCGTTCGTCCTCGAATGAGCCTAAGTCTAAAGGAAAATTCGTGATGATAATAAGAGAACTTGCACGACCTTCATGAGCTACTCCACGAGCATTATTTCCTGATTACCGGATTAAAATTATAACACGCATATTCAAATTTTGGAACAAAATATATCTGGATAATATGATAATACCATTGTACAGCTTATTCTAACTAAGCTTATCCTTCCTCGATTACGAGAAGAGAGTTCTACATTTTTGAAAAAAAGTACACAGAACTGTAGATGTATTAACACGATTCCCTCCGCCAATATAATGAATCACCTTGTTTATATATTTTTCGATATAGAACAGGTCGATGAAACTAAGAACTAGCTTACGCTTCAACAACGCCTTAGAGATTTAATATTAGCATTCGATATCAATTGGAGGAAGACTCCTCCACTTAAAGCATAAACTCATACAGCTAATTTGAATAGAAATAGTCATCCTCGCACAATCTGCTGGACTAAGGAAGAATTAGCTAAAACAGAATGCAGCTCAGACCTGAGCTACCAAATTACCCTCTCGAGTTGCCAAACGGCTGCAACTCTTTAGTTCATAATTCCATACCTTAACTTAAGCACCACCACCTAATGAATCAACTTAGGGGTCAATTGACGCTTCTCATTAGCCTTACTAGCCTTGAAAAACAATAATGTGATTACCAGGCTATCTTGACACGCACTCTAGCTTAATACAAGGAACATTACAAGCGGCTACCAACCTCCCAAGCTTACTAGTGCCGGACGAAGAAGAGATTTCAATAGACTGAGGATAGGAATAATTAGATCTTTAGGAAGCCCATCTTCTTATTTTCTTAGCTACCAGAGCATACTACTTCCGAGTCAGATTAGGTGAAGAATCACAATTGAAGAAATAGATATTAAATGAGCTTTATGGAACAAAATTTGTGTCAATTTAACCTTCCTATAAAAAGAAAACTCCGACAATTTACTAGAAAACCTTTTTATACCGAGACAAATTTATAAAATAACATGACTCTACTAGCGTCTCGAACCAAGAAGAGACACATAGATCGACTATTACTTACTAACCACTTTACACCGAAAGAAACAATAACACTTTCTGAAGATGACGAATAAGGATCCCATTATCCTACCAACATTGAATTCCGACGAGAGAGGTAACTGATTTGACATAATAATAGAGGGTGGTACAAAAAGATGCCAAGCAAACCATACCGACACTCTCTCCCAAATTTCTCATATTTAAACCCGATCAACTAATAGGGTCTCACAAATGCTAGGAATAAATCATACCAGAAGCTCGCCCCTCTACCGCAACCGATTCTTAATAGAAATAATAAGGAAACCATGAAAACATGATATGACAAACCATTTCCAGATCGATCGGAAAGATAAATCTTACTTACAGATTAGAGAAACACACGGGTCTACTACATCGGAGGCCTCATCATCCTGCCAGACTAGCAGTTCATAGAACTACCTCTGCAGCTAAGCTGAGCCGCTACCCTGATAATTATTTCCATAAGAACCACAACCACCACGCTCTCGAACTCTACTGGATGGTGGCATTTTTTTTGCTGATTGAGATCTATATGAAATCCTCTGCAACTGTGCAGGTGCCTGATAACGAGAGAAAGGACGACTGCCTACTTATCGGAGAAAGGAAAAACTTTCCAAAGGATAACCAGACTCACAACAATGATAACCCCTTTTCGCTAAAAAATGAAAGCTGGAAAGATTATTGATAGCTGTAAAGAGAAAGCTGAGTCTAATCTTAATGAACTACTCGAGCACTCTGAGAATCACGCTCTACAAGCTGAGATAACCTAGCAGGTGACCTCCCAAAATAGTCAGAACTTTTACCTCCAAATAAGGTACCATAGTTGCCCACCAGGGCCACGGAATTTCTTGCTCTCCCGCTCTAACTCTTCCCCCTCTAACTTATGGTATACCTAATACCTTTGAGCAATATTAACAACGACATCAAATGAAGTCCTAACCTCATTTTTTCGGGCAATCTGGGATCTCCAGGAAAAATAAAGGTCATCAATAAATCTTTGAATTTCTCGAAAGGCTCATGGACTAGTTGTAATGCATATTCAGCCATTCTATAGAACTCAATCTCATATTTTGAAACACCAACAGGCTAACCGACACGCTACCCTGTCCAATCCACTTAAACTGGCGATGCATTATTTTTTACACATTTAGCTCGCTGCGCGAAAGGAACTTTTCCCTGAATCTAGAAGAAAGATCGAACCAAGTTAGCTAATAAGAGAGCGGTCCACCAATTCAAGGCTGGACCCGTGAAACTGGAAAGAAGAATAATCAATACCATACCGCTCGATACAATCAAGAGCCTGAATGATACGCTCACATTATTTTATTTTAAAAAGAATCACGAGGTTTATCTGATGCATTGCTTTAGAATATCGGAAGGTTCAACCGCGTAAAATAATTCAACCTTTTTGGGCACTCGGATTGAACCGTTACCTCGGCTGGCGAACCAACCAGAACAATTGGTGGCGCAACACATACTGCCTCTGGAACATAATTTACTGCGGTAGCATTAAGAACTAGAACAGGAGCTCCCTGAGACCAAATGTCTGCACCTGCGGCAACCTGATAGGCTGCCCAACGAGTAATAGCTTCTTACGATATCTGCGTCGCCAAAATTCTCGTAAAAGCATCGTAGAGAGAAAAGGGAACCACAAGGCCCTGCTCCCTTGCCCATCACAAGCTCGTACCGCTAGGACCTCCGTGACTAGATCGTCAACGCGACCAAAAACTCTTGGACTTCATTAGTGCTAGCCCCAGGCTAGACTGCTTCGTCTTGAACTCATACTGTTTACTGATTTGTCGCACGAGGGTTCACAATTACCACGAAAGAATTAACGAAAATAGTTTTGCATCCTAGACCGACGCACGATTAGAAAATAAGGAAGTGAAACTTTCTAGATGCCATCATAGCCTCTCGTAGATAAGTACGGACGTCTACGTACCCATTAGCGAGACTCTACTAGACACTGTCTTTGTCTGGATAGACTCTAAATCGGGCTTTGATACCAACTGACACGACTCGAAATCCGGTTAGGCCGTGCGGGCACCCGACATCCTCCCCTAGACCCGTCGGGCGAACCCTTACCAATTAAATTAGGAAAATAAATATAATAATTCATAAATAACAACAAGACTTAAAACAAAAACACAGACATACTGATACCTCTAAGCGGTACAGAAGAAATTACAGCTGACTACCCAACATACTAGGTTTAGGGCTATCCAGACTAGACATCTAGGAGTACAAAAGAAGACAGATACCTCCTGAAGGGAGCAAACTGTAACTGAAATAATAAACAATAAACTAATGGCCATCCGGAATAAAAGCTGGCTCACCCTGACAGCTGAAGTTGTCTTCGCTCCTTCATAACATGGAGAACTCAATCCGGGAGCGAACCTGCCGAAACGAAATAGACAGACAAAACAAACAACAAACAAAGGTGAGTCAAAAGGACTCAATAAGTGGGGCAGACTAGCCACCTCAAAGAATATGATAGCTAGCCAGGGAGAAAAGAAACAGATAAACCAAATTCCTCTTATTTAAATTATGAAAAGGCAGTGCCAGATAATAACTAGAAACACGTATGGAATCACAAACTATTCAACAACCAGGAACGTAAGACAGCCAGAACATATAGGTATCCCGAACACATCAACAATCAGAAATACATCCTGCTGCGGCATGCAATCCGATCCATATATTCATCCTGTTGCGGCGTGCAGCCCGATCCATATATTCATACCGCTGCGACGTGCAACCCGATCCATATATTTATACCGTTGCGGCGTGCAACCCGATCCCCGCAACCCAGAATACGAGCCAGAAATATATAGGCAAACTGAGTTACGTCCATAACATGGTGTACATACCGCATACATAAACACAATACAATACACATAATAGTCAGTATGCGGTGCAATGAAATGGACTGAATGTGGTATGATGCAATGCAGTCACATATGCCTGATGCCTATCTCCGGCGCGGGACTCTCATCGTCTACCAGGAGATATATGCAATAATGACTCTTCACCGGCTCGGCACTCTCATCGATTACCGAGAAGTATATGCAATGATGACCCTTCACCGGTGCGGGACTCTCATCGCCAACCGGGAAGTATATGCAATAATGACCCTTCGCCGGTGCGGGACTCTCATCGCCAACAGGGAAGTATATGCAATTATGACTCTTCGCCGGTGCGGGACTCTCATCGCCAACCGGGAAGCATATGCAATAATGACCCTTCACCGGTACGGAACTCTCATCGCCAACCGGGAGGTATATGCAATAATGACTCTTTGCCGGTGCGGGACTCTCAGCACCAACTGGGATGTATATGTAATAATGACCTTTCGCCGGTGCGGGACTCTCATCGCCAACCAGGAAGTATATGCAATAATAACCCTTCGCCGGTGCGGGACTCTCATCACCAACCGGGAAGTATATGCAATGCTCAAAATCAGAGTGCAATGCTCATATGTTCAGTGCAATACCAACAATAGGGCATAACATATAATATAAAATGTAAATTCAAAGCTAAGGCGTAATGAGTACGCCTATCGGCAGCTACACACGTAAGGAAACACTTGGTAGAAAGTCCACGAGGCCAAGCACCTCCAAAGAAATGGATATAAACACTTACCTCTTCCAAAATTTTGTACGGCTAATCAACAACCGCTTTATCCTTTAATTTCCTTGCCAAACGATCCCACTCTATTCAATAAGCAGAAAAATATATCAATTTAGGCCAAAGGCTTCATTCCTCACATCTTAGGACAATCCGGTTAGGAACATGATACCCTATTCGCATACGCAATACGCAGGTCAGGCCTATGTACAGGGTTTAAGGTCACATAACCAAACCCTAAATAAATTACATTTATATGTGCTCATAACTCACTGAGTACGAATATATAATCATTTCCATCATCAGGGTCCATTTGACCCTTTAAACTATTAATTGAACTTATTAAAACGATGTCTAATATTTCAAGTTTTACCGTTAAAATATATTCAAAAACACATAATAAACTCAAATAATATATTAGGATCATTACCTGAATATTTCGGGATGAAAATTCTACTATATTCCCGGCTCTTTTCTCATTTTCTAGCATTTTTCTGGATGCATTTCTTATTTTTGCATTCCCTGTTTCATTCGTTTCTGTTTCTTTGTTTTGTTGGTCATGGAGACATTCTGTGCAGCTAAGGGATTTAGGGATATTAATCCCTTATCCCCACCGCCTCCCTTTAATTCTTTTGTCTTTTCTCTTTTTTTTTCTTTTTATTTTATTTTATTTTATTTTATTTTCTTAACGAAAATTAAAACGGTGCCCTACGATATTCGAAATAATTCCAACTTTACGAGTTATACAAAATATATGTAACATACTCGCAAAGGCGGATCTCAAATCGGGTTCCCGAAATTCAAAGAATGTTATGTTTTGAATTAGTATACTCTATCACTTAATACCCTTGGAGGATACTGTAAACCGTTTGAGTATACTATATATTTTTACAGGATACAATGCTATTTTCACCTTTGAATAATACTATGCTACGAAACAATATATTTTGATATTTTTGTTATCACCGTATACTTTTAGAAATTATGTATACTTTTACAATTCACAATGTTGTTTTTCCTTTATAAAATATTATGTTTTGGAATAATATAGTCCATCAATGTATACCCTTGGAGTATATTGCGCTCTTAGAGTATACTATATACTTTTACAGTATACAATGCTATTTTCACCTTTGAAGAATGCTATACTTGAAAACAATGTACTCTAACTTTTTTATTATCACTATATACCTTTGGAGTATAATGTATACTTTTACATTACACAATGTTGTTTTTCTATTGAAAAATGCTATGTTTGAATAGTATACTCCAAGGGTATATAGGTGATAACACAAAAATTAGAGCATACTGTTTCAAAACATAGCATTCTTTTAAAGGAAAAAATAGAAGTGTGTATAATATAAGTGTCAAGGATACTATATACACTTGGAGTATATTGTATACTTTTATACTATACAATACTATTTTCACCTTTGAAGAATGCTATGCTATGAAACACTACACTCGAACTTTCATTGTTAACACTGCATACCTTTAGAGTATAATATATTTGTACATATACAGTGTTATTTTTCCTTTGAAAAATGCAGCATTTTCGAATATTATCCATCACTTTATATCCTTGGAGTATGTTGTATACTTTTATAGTATACAATACAATTTTCACCTTCGAAGAATGCTATGCTTTGAAACAATACACTCCGATATTTTTGTTATCATTTTATACCTTTAGCATATAATGTATAGTTTTACAATACACAATGTTGTTTTTAATTTGAAAAATGCTATGTTTTGAAATAGTATACTCCAATTTTGTTATAACTGTATACCCTTGGAGCATACTCTGTACTTTTATAGTATACAATGCTATTTTTACCTTTGAAATGTACTATGTTTGAATAGTATACTCCAAGGGTAAACGGTGACAACACAAAAATTGAAGTATACTATTTCAAAACATAGCATTATTTTAAAGGTAAAAATAGCAGAGTATACTACAAATGTACATAGTATACTGTTACAGTATAAGTGATAACAATTGTCTTGCTAGCACTGCAGAATTACCGGTCCCAGATTTTTGTGCTGCCAAAGAAAGTGCTCAGAGCTATTGAAACAACTTGCAGGAAATTCTTGTGATCAGGGAACTTAGAGGGCTCAAAGAAAGCACCAATAGCCTGATCTACTATGTGTCTACCTAAAGCTGCAGGGGGATAGAATATAACTGATATCCTGAAATGGAATAGAGCAGTTATTTGTAAACTCTTATGGAATCTGAGTTAGAAGAAGGATAAGCTATGGGTAATCTGGTTACACACATACTATAACAAACATGGTTACGTGTAGGACAGGGTGCCAACTCAGGCATCTTAGATAGTGCAGAAGATATGTAAAGCTAACAAGTACATGGAGCAGGCAGGCATGAGCATGAGGGAGTTGCAAATGAAGAATACCTTCTCTATACATAAGATATATGTGCAAATGAGAGGAATCATTCCTAAAATAGAGTGGAGGAGGTTGATTTGCAATAACCAAGGGATCCCAAGATGGGTATTTATGCTTTACTTAACTATTCAAGGAAGACTGTACACTAAAGATAGATTGGCAAAGTGGGGACTACTAGCTGATACAACATGTGCCCTATGTGAGTATGAGGAGGAGAGCATTGACCACTTGTTCTTTCAATGTTCAGTGACTGCAGGCATCTGGGTGCAACTTCTGGGATGGCAAGGGATAAGCAGGCAAGCTATGAAATGGAAGGAAGAGGTGAAATTTGCCACTGATCATGCTAGAGGGAAGCAACCACGGGCTAAGGTTTACAGAATGGTGCTAGCTGGAGCAGTGTACCAAGTTTGGCAAGGGAGGAATAACCTAATCCACCAAGGGGAGAAGATGGATACAGATAGGGTGGTAAGGTAAGTCATTCAAGCTGTTCATTGTCGTGAGCAAAAGAGTAGAAGATTACAAGGTAGATTGGAGGAGTTAAATTTTTACCCAGCTAGGAGAAATAGTAGTTAGGAAGTGTTAGTAAGATTAAGTTACAGTTGAGTCTTTGTAGCTGCTGAGTCTGGGATTTTTGTCCAGTCCAGTAGCAAGAACGTTAACGATTACTTGCTAATGAAAGTTTAATTAATTACCCAAAAAAAAAAAGTAATAACAATCTAAAAATGAAGAATAAATTAGGGTATATAATATACACTTATAGTATACAATGTTAACAATCTAAAAGTGAAGAATAAGTCAGGGTATACAATAATAATAGACCAAAATTGAAGATTAAGTCAGGGATATAAAGTATACTCTTACAATAGTGATTACAATAAAAATGAAGAATAAGCCAGGTCATATACTGATAAAAATATAAAAATGAAGAATAAGTCAAGGTAGATAGAATGTTCTTAAAATTTTACAGTCATAATAATTTAAAAATGAGGGTGGGGTGGGTGTGAAGTGAATATCAGTAAAAGGTGGGGCGGTTGGAGGTGGGGCGGGATCGGGAGAGATATGGTGTGTGGGTAGAATATTAGGAGGTATAGGATAGGGGTGGATGCGGGAGTGGGTATGTTGTGGGGGTGGGTGGGTGTTGGGGACATGTGTTGAATGATGGTGAGGTACGAGGTGGGGGTAGGGTGGGGTAAAAAAGTGTTGGGGATGGGGGTGGGGTTGATGTAGAAGGTAAGGGTAGGTGGTGTTTCAATTTAAAAATAAAGGTGTGATTCTGTGTCTGGGGTGGGGAAGAAAGTTTGGATGTCGTAGTTGGGTGAGATGGGTAAAACGTTGAAGGTTGGGGTGGGGGATAGGAAGTGAAACGACCTTAGGTAGTCATTTCGGGAGTTTGGACTTCGATTGGCGTGCCGATAATTTTAGAATATTCATAAGGTCCATTAGGACCTGTCTGTAAATTTTAAGCTAAATCGGACTTCATTTGATAGGCATCGGAAGAAGGTTACAGTTTTTATTGTCGGTAAATATTAAAAAGAGGTTTTCGAGCTCAATTTTGGCGAATGAGCTCCAATTCAAAATTCGAAAGCGCCGTTAGGTTCATATGATTATTTCTGACATGTGTGATTTTTTAAGTGAATTTTGAGGTTGTTCGGCTGATTTTGGCTACAGTTCCGAAAATTAATAATTTGATCTTTTTCCTTTTAATTCGCATCTTCAGTTTCGGGAGTCCGATTTGAGATCCGCTTTAGCGAGTATGCATATATGTTGTATAACTTGCTCGAGAAATGTAAAATTATTTCTAATTTCGTAGGGTTCCGTTTTAACTTTCACGGAAACGAAAAGAAATTATTAAATAAAAGAAAATAAAAAAAGGGAAAAGGACAAGGTATAAGGCGGTGGCTGCTAAGGAATATATATATTCCGTATCTTACAGCAAAAGGAGCAGAACGAAATAGAAACATAAACAAAAGTGAAAACGCAGCAAGGAAAAAATGCCAGAAAATGAGAAAAGAGCCGGAGAAAAGTAGAATTTTTACCCCGAAAAATTCAGTGGGATCGTTTGGAAATGAATCCAAAAGAAAAAGTGGTTGTTGAGTGGTAGTAGAATGAGGTAAGTGATTATATCCATTTCTTTGGAGGCCCTTGGCCTTGTGGATATTCTACCACGTGTTCCTTACATGTGTAGCTGCCATTAGGCGTACTCATTACACCTTAGCTTTGAATTTACATTATATATTATATGTTATGCCATGTTGTTGGTATCGTATGGAGCATATGAGTATTACACTCTGGTTTTGAACATTGCATATACTTTTCGGTTGGCGATGAGAGTCCCGCACCGGTGAAGGGTTATTATTGCATATACTTCCCGGTAATCGATGAGAGTCCCGTGCCGGTAAAGGGTCATTATTGCATATACTTCCCGGTAATCGATGGGGGTCCCGAGCTGGTGAAAGGTCATCATATCATATACTTCTCGGTAAACAATGAGAGTCCCGAGCCGGTGAAGGTTCATCATTGCATATACTTCCCGATAATCGATGAGAGTCCCGAGCCGGTGAAGGGCCATTATTGCATATATCTCCTGGTAGACGATCAGAGTCCCGTGCCGGAGATAGGTATCAGGCATATGTGACTGCATTACCTCATACTGAATTCAGCCCATTTTATTGCACCGCAGGCTGACTATTGCGTGACTATCATGCTGTGTTTTGTGTATGCGGTATGTGTACCATATTGTGGACATATTTCAATTTGCCTATATATTTCTGGCTCGTATTCTGGTTGCGGGGATCGGGTTGCACGCCACAACAGTATAAATATATGGATCGGGTTGCACCCTGCAACAGGATGTATTTCTGATTGTTGATATGTTCGGGATACCTAAATGTTCTGGATATCTTATGTTCCTGGTTGTTAGTGAGTTTATGATTCCATACGTGTTTCTATTTATTATCTCGCTTTGCCTTTTTATAATTTAAATAAGAGGAATTTGGTTTATCTATTTCTTTTCTCCCTGGCCAGCTACCCTATTCTTTGAGGTGGCTAGCCTGCCCCACTTATTGAGTCCTTTTGGCTCACCCTTGTTTGTTGTTTGTTTCTTGTCTATCTATTTCGTTTCGGCAGGTCCGCTCTAGGATTGAGTTCGCCACATTGTGAAGGAATGAAGACGATTTCAGCTGTTAGGGTGAGCCAGCTTTTATTCCGGATGGCCACCAGTTTATTGTTTATTATTTCAGTTATATTTTGCTCCCTTCAAGAGGTATCTGTCTTCTTTTGTACTTTAGATGTCTTGTCTGGATAGCCCTAAACCTAGTATATTGGATAGTCAGCTGTAATTTCTTTTGTACAGCTTAGAGATATCAGTATGTCTGTGCTCTTTTTTTTTTTTTTTTACGTCTTGTCCTTAGTTATGAATTGTTATATTTATTTTCCTAACTTAATTGGTAAGGGTTCGCCCGACGGGTCTAGGGGAGGATGTCGAGTGCCCACACAGCCTAACCGGATTCCGAGTCGTGTCAGTTGGTATCAGAGTCTGGTTTAGAGTCTATCTAGACTACGAAAGTGTCTAGTAGAATCTCGCAGATGGGTACGTAGACGTCCGTACTTATATACGAGAGGCTATGCTGGCATTTAGAAATTTTCCCTTTCTTATTTTCTAATCATGCGTTGGTCTGGGATGCAAAAATATTTTTGTTAATTCTTTCGTAGTAATGGTGAACCCTTGTACGACAAATCAGAAAAAGGTTAGAATTCACGTCGAAGCAGTCTAGTCAGAGGCTAGCGCTGATCAAGCCCCGAGAGTTGTGGATCGTGCTGACGATCCAATTGCGGAGGCCCCAGCTGTACGAGCTCGCGAAGGGAAAGGGAGCCTTGGTTCTCTACGATGCTTTTACGAGAATTTTGGCGATACAGATACCGCAAGAACCTATTATTCGCTAAGCAGCTTATCGGGATTCCGCAGATTGAGACGTTCGGTCTCAAGGAGCTCCTGTTCCAATCCCTGATGTTGCCCCAGTAAATTATGTTCCAGAGGCAGCATGTGTTGCCCCACCAATTGTTCTGGCTTGTTAGCCAGCCGAGGTAACAGTTCGGTCCCAGTGCCAAAAGAGGATGCATTTTTTTTACCCAATTGATCCTTCTGATGTTCTCGGGCCATGTATCAAATAATCCCTGTGTAAGTTTTTTTTTAAAATAAAATGATGTCAGCGTATCCTTCAGGCTCTTGATTATATCGAGCGGGATAATGTTGATTATTCTGCTTTCTAGTTTCAAGGATCCAGCCTTGAATTGGTGGACCGCTCTCTTATTAGATAACTTAGTTCGATTTTTCTTCTAGATTCATGGAAAAGTTCCTTTCGCGCAGCGAGCGAGATGAAAAATGTCGCCATTTTGAGTAGATTGGATGGGGTAGCTTGTCGGATTTTAGAATAAGAGATTAAATTCTTTAGGATGATTAGGTATGCACTGGAACTAGTCCATGAATCCTCCAAGAATGTTCAAAGATTTATTGGTGACTTTTCTCCTTCCTTGAGATCCCAGATGGCTCGAGAAATTGAGGTTGGGAATTATTTTGATGTCGTTGTTGATATTGCTCAGAGATACTATGCATACCATAAGTTAGAGTGGGAAGAGTTAGAGCGGGAGAGCAAAATATCCCAAAGCCATGGTGGGCACCATACCTCATTTGGAGGTAAGAGTTCTGATTATTTTGGGAGGTTACCTGCCAGGATATCTTAGCTTGTGGGGCGTGATTTTCTTAGTTCGCCAGTAGTCTGTCAAGATCAGACCCAGTCTTCTCTTTATAGCTATCAGCAGTTTTTCCAGCATCCATTTTTGGCCTAAAGGTATCATCACTGTTGTGAGCCGGTCATTTTTTGAGGAGTTTTCCCTTACTTCAGCAAGTAGACAGTCGTCCTTCTTCTTGCCCTTAGGCACCTGCCCAGTCACAGGGATTTCATTTACATCTCAATCAGCCTTAGAAATACCACAATCCAGTAGAGGTTAAGAGCGTGGTGGCAGTTATTCTTCATAAGGTAATTATCAGTATAGTGGCACAGCTCAGCTGAAGAGACAGTTCTATGAACTGCCAGTCTGGCTGGATGCTAAGGTATGTGATATAGTACACCCATGTATTTCTTCTTCCATTATATGTGAGTAAGATTTGATTCTTCCGATCGGTCTGGACTTTGCTTATCTTACCATGTTTCCACGGCTTCATTGGATATTGTTTCTATTAAGAATTGGTTGTGGTAGAGGGGCGAGCTTGTAGTATGATTTATTTAGGGCATTTGTAAGGGCATACTAGTTTAGCCGGTTTAAATGTGAGAATTTGTGAGTGAATATCGGTATTGTTTGCTTGGCATCTTTGTTGCGCCACATTTTATTATTATGTCAAATTAGTTTACCTCTCTTCTCGGAATTCCGTGTTGGTTGGATTATGGGATTCTAGTTCATCACCATAAGGGAGTGTCATGGTTTCTTTCGGTGTAAAGTAGTTAGTAAGTAATATTCAATCTGCGTGTCTCCTCTTGGTTCGAAACGCTAGTAAAGTCATGTTATCCCATGAGCTTATCTGAGTTATAAAAGGGTTTTTTGGTAAATTGTCAGAGTTTCCTTCTTATTGGGAGGTTAAGTTGGCATGTATGTTGTTCCATAGAGCTCATTTAATATCTATTTCTTCAATTGCGATTCTTTGGCTAGCTTGACTCGTAAGTAGTCTAGCTCAGGTAGCCAAGTAAATAAGAAGATGAGCTTCCTAAAGCTCTAATTATTTCTATCCTCAGTTCGTTGCCATCTCTTCTTGGTCCGGCACTGGTGATTTTAGGCAGTCAGTAGCCTCTTGTGATGTCCGCTGTGTTGAGCCAGAGTACGTGTCAAGGTAGTCGGGTAAGCACATTGTTGTTTTTCAAGACTACTAAGGGTAATGAGAGGCATCATTTGACCCTTGATTTGATCCATCAGGCGGTGGTGCTTATGGCAAAGGTTTGGAGTTGTGAACTCGAAAGTCGCAGTTGTTTGGCAACTTGAGAAGGTAATTTGGTAGCTCAAGTCTGAGCCGCATTATGTTTTAGCTAGGTCTTTCTTAATCCAGCAGGTTGTGCGAGGATGACTATTCCTATTCAAATTAGCTGTATGAGTTTATGCTCTAAGTGGAGGAGTCTTCCTCCAATACAGAATGCTAATGTTAGATCTCTAAGGCATCGCTGAAGCGTAAGCTAATTCCAGATACATCGACATGTTCTATATTGAAAGGTATATCGAAGAGGTGATAATTTGCTGAATCATATTAATCCATCCGGAGTTCCCTCTCTCCTGGTTCTAAATATGTAGAACTCTCCTCTCATGATCGATGAAGGGTCAGCCCAGTCAGAATAAGCTCGACAATGGTGTTATGATATTATCCGGATATATTTTATTCCAAGATTCGGTGTGCGTGTTATAATTCTGATTTTGTTATCATGAGATAATATTCGTGGAGTACTTTATGAAGGTCATGCAAGTTCTCTTGTTATCCGTGTGAATTTTTCTTTAGACTTAGGTTCGTTAGAGGACGAACCAGAGTCCAAGTGGAGGAGAATGAAACGACCTTACATAGTCGTTTCGGGAGTTGGGACTTCGATTGCCGTGCCGATAATTTTAAAATATTCATAAGGTCCATTAGGACCTGTCTGTAAATTTTGAGCTAAATCGGACATCATTTGGTAGGCATCGGAAGAAGGTTTCAGTTTTTATTGTCGGTAAATATTAAAAAGAGGTTTTTGAGCACAATTTTGGCAAATGAGCTCCGATTCAAAATTTGAAAGTGTCGTTAAATTCGTTGATTATTTGTGACATGTGTGAATTTTTGAAGTGAATTTAGAGGTTTTTCGGCTGATTTTCGCTAAAGTTCGGAAAATTAATAATTTGATCTTTTTCCTTTTAATTCGCATCTTCAGTTTTAGGAGTCCGATTTGAGATCCGCTTTAGCGAATATGTTACATATATTTTGTATAACTTGGTCGAGAAATTTAAAATCATTTCGAATTTGGTGGGGTTCCATTTTAGTTTTCACAGAAACGAAAAGAAATTATTAAAGAAAAGAAAATAAAATAAAAGAAAAAGAAAAAAAAAGGTAAAGGACAAGGTATAAGGCGGTGGCTGCTAAGGAATATATATATTCCTTATCTCAAAGCAAAAGGAGCAGAACAAAATAGAAACAAAAACAAAAGAGGAAACGTAGCAAGGAAAAAATGCCAGAAAATGAGAAAAGAGCCGGAGAAAAGTAGAATTTTTACCCCGAAACATTCAGTGGGATCGTTTGGCAATGAATCCAAAGGATAAAGCGGTTGTTGAATGGTAGTGGAATGAGGTAGGTGATTATATCCATTTCTTTGGAGGCCCTTGGCCTTGTGGATATACTACCACGTGTTCCTTACGTGTGTAGCTGCCGATAGGCGTACTCATTGCGCCTTAGCTTTGAATTTACATTGTATGTTATATGTTATGCCCTGTTGATGGTATTGCATAGAGCATATGAGTATTGCACTCTATTTTGAACATTGCATATACTTTCCGGTAGGCGATGAGAGTCCCGCACCGGTGAAGGGTTATTATTGCATATACTTCCCGGTTGGCGATGAGAGTCCTGCACCGGTGAAGGGTCATTATTGCATATATTTCTCGGTAACCGATGAGAGTCCCGACCTGGTGAAGGTTCATTATTGAATATACTTCCCGGTAATTGATGAGAGTCCCGAGCCGGTGAAGGGTCATCATTGCATATACTTCCCGGTAATCGATGAGAGTCCCGAGCTGGTGAAGGGTCAGCACTGCATATACTTCCCGGCAATTGATGAGAGTTCAGAGCCGGTGAAGGGCCATTATTGCATATATCTCCTGGTAGACGATGGGAGTCCCGCGCCGGAGATAGGTATCAGGCATATGTCACTGCATTGCGTCGTACTGCATTCATCCAACTTTATTGCACCGCATGCTGACTATTATGTGACTATCATGCTGTGTTTTGGGTATGCAGTATGTGTACCACATTGTGGACATATTTCAATTTGCCTATATATTTATGGCTCGTATTCTGGGTTGCGAGGATTGGGTTGCACGCCGCAACAGTATAAATATATGGATCGGGTTGCACGCTGCGAGAGTATGAATATATGGGTCGGGTTGCACGCTGCAACAGGATGTATTTCTGATTACTGATATGTTCGGGATACCTATATGTTCTGGCTATTTTATGTTCCTGGTTGTTAATGAGTTTATGATTCCATACGTGTTTCCAGTTATTATCTGGCTTTACCTTTTTATAATTTAAATAAAAGGAATTTTATTTATCTGTTTCTTTTCTCCCTGGCTAGCTATCCTATTCTTTGAGGTGGCTAGTCTGGCCCACTTATTGAGTCCTTTTGGCTCACCCTTGTTTGTTCTTTGTTTCTTGTCTATCTATTTCGTTTCGGCAGGTTTGCTCCAGGATTTAGTTTGCCACGTTGTGAAGGACCGAAGACGACTTCAGCTGTCAGGGTGAACCAGCTTTTATTCCAGATGGCCACCAGTTTATTGTTTATTATTTCAGTTGCATTTTTCTTCCTTCAAGAGGTATCTGTCTTCTTGTGTACTCTTAGATTTTTTGTCTGGATAGCCTTAAACCTAGTATGTTTGGTAGTCTGCTGTAATTTCTTGTGTACAGCCTAGAGGTATCAGTATGTCTGTGCTTTTTTTTTTTTTTAAAGTCTTGCCCTTATTTATGAATTGTTATATTTATTTTCCTAACTTAATTGGTAAGGATTCGCCCGACGGGTCTAGGGGAGAATGTCGGGTGCCCGCACGGCCTAACCGAATTCCGGGTCGTGTCAGTTTGTATCAGAGCCTGGTTTAGAGTCTATCCAGACTAAGACAGTATCTTGTAGAGTCTCGCTGATGGGTACGTAAACGTCCGCACTCATCTATGAGAGGCTATGATGGCATTTAGAAAATTTTCCTTTCTTCTTTTCTAATCGTGTGTTGGTCTGCGATGCAAACATATTTTCGTTAATTCCTTCGTAGCAATACTGAACCCTAGTGCGACAAATCAGCAAAGGTTAGAATTCACGATGAAGCAGTCTAGTCAGAGGCTAGCACTGATCAAGCCCTGAGAGTTGTGGATCGTGCTGATGATCCAATTACGGAGGCCCCAGCTGTACGAGCGCGCGATGGGCAAGGGAGCCTTGGCTCTCTACGATGCTTTTACGAGAATCTTGGTGATACAGATACCGCAAGAACCTATTATTCGCTAGGCAGCTTATCAGGTTACCGCAGATAGAGACATTCGGTCTCAGGGAGCTCCTGTTCCAATCCCTGATGTTGCCCCAGTAAATTATGTTCCAGAGGCAGCATGTGTTGCGCCACCAATTGTTCTGGCTTGTTAGCCAGCCGAGGTAACAGTTCGGTCCCAGTGCCGAAAGAGGCTGCATTATTTTACCCAGTTGAACCTTCTCATGTTCTCAGGCCATGCATCAAATAATCCCTGTGTAAGTTTTTTTTAAAAAATAAAATGATGTCAGCGTATCTTTCAGGATCTTGATTATATCGAGCGGGATGGTGTTGATTATTCTGCTTGCCAGTTTCAAGGGTCTAGCCTTGAATTGGTGGACCGCTCTCTTTTTAGTTAACTTGGTTCGATTTTGCTTCTAGATTCGTGGAAAAGTTCCTTTCGCGCAGCGAGCGAGATGAAAAAAGTCGCCAATTTGAGTGGATTGGATAGGGTAGCTTGTCGGATTTTAGAATATGAGATTAAATTCTTTAGGATGGTTAGGTATGCACTAGAACTAGTCCATGAACCTTCCAAGAATGTTTAAAGATTTATTGGTGACCTTTCTCCTTCCTTGAGATCCCAGATGGCTTGAGAAGTTGAGCTTGGGAATTCATTTGATGTCGTTGTTGATATTGCTCAGAGGTACTATGCATACCATAAGTTAGAGCGGGAGAGCAAAAGATCCCACAGCCATGGTAGGCACTATACCTCCTTTGGAGGTAAGAGTTCTGAGTATTTTGAGAGGTTACCTGCCAGGTTATCTTAGCTTGTGTCGAATGATTTTCTGAGTGCGCCAGTAGTTTGTCAAGATCAGACCCAGTCTTCTCTTTATAGCTATCAGCAGTCTATCCAGCATCCATTTTTAGCCAAAAGGTATTATCACTGTTGTGAGCCGGTCATTTTTGGAGGAGTTTTTCCTTACTTCAGCAAGTAGACAGTCGTACTTCTTCTTGCCCTCAGGCACCTGCCCAGTCACTGGGATCTCATTTAGATCTCAATCAGCCAGAGAAATGCCTCGATCCAGTAGAGGTCGAGAGCGTGGTGGCAGTTATTTTTCAGAAGGTAATTATCAGTGTAGCGGCTCAGGTCAGCTCAGCTGCAGAGGCAGTTCTATGAACTGCTAGTCTGGCTGGATGCTGAGGTATCTGATGTAGTACACCCATGTATTTCTTCTTCCATTATATGTGAGTAAGATTTGATTCTTGCGATCGGTCTGGACTTTGTTTATCTTACCATGTTTCCAGGCCTTCATTGGATATTGTTTCTATAAAGAATCGGTTGTGGTAGAGGGGCGAGCTTCTAGCATAATTTATTTAGGGCATTTGTAAGACCATACTAGTTTATCCGGTTTAAATGTGAGAGATTTGTGAGTGAATATCAGTATTGTTTGCTTGGCATCTTTGTTGCGCCACATTTTATTATTATGTCAAATTAGTTTACCTCTCTTCTCGGAATTCCGTGTTGGTTGGATTATGGGATTCTAATTCATCACCATAAGGAAGTGTCATGGTTTTTTTCGGTGTAAAGTAGTTAGTAAATAATATTCAATCGACGTGTCTCCTCTTGGTTCGAAACGCTAGTAAAGTCATGTTATCCCATAATCTTATCTGAGTTATAAAAGGGTTTTATGGGAAATTGTCAGAGTTTCCTTCTTATTGGGAGGTTAAGTTGGCATGGATGTTGTTCATTAGAGCTCATTTAATATCTATTTCTTTAATGGTGATTCTTTGGCTAGCTTGACTCGTAAGTAGTCTAGCTCAGGTAGCCAAGTAAATAAGAAGATGAGCTTCCTAAAGCTCTAATTATTTCTATCCTCAGTCCGTTGCTATCTCTTCTTTGTCTGGCACTGGTGATTTTAGGCGGTCAGTAGCCTCTTGTGATGTCCCCTGTGTTGAGCCAGAGTATGTGTCAAGGTAGTCGGGTAAGCACATTGTTGTTTTTCAAGACTACTAAGGGTAATGAGAGGCATCATTTGACCTCTGATTTGATCCATCAGGCGGTGGTGCTTATGGCAAAGGTATGGAGTTGTGAACTCGAAAGTCGCAGTTGTTTGGCAACTCGAGAGAGTAATTTGGTAGCTCAAGTCTGTGCCGCGTTATGTTTTAGCTAGGTCTTTCTTAATCCAGCGGGTTGTGCGAGGATGACTATTCCTATTCAAATTCAAATTAGCTGTATGAGTTTATGCTCTAAGTGGAGGAGTCTTCCTCCAATACAGAATGCTAATGTTAGATCTCTAAGGCATCGCTGAAGCATAAGCTAATTCAAGATTCATCGACTTGTTCTATATCGAAAGGTATATCGAAGAGGTGATTATCGGCTGAATCGTATTAATCCATCCGGAGTTCCGTCTTTCCTTGTTCTGAATATGTAGATTTCTCCTCTCATGATCGATGAAGGGTCAGCCCAATCAAAATAACCTGGACAATGGTGTTATGATATTAACCAGATATATTTTATTCGAAGAGTCGGTGTGCGTGTTATAATTCTGATTCTGGAATCATGAGATAATATTCATGGAGTACTTTATGAAGGTCATGGAAGTTCTCTTGTTATCTGTGTGAATTTTTCTTTAGACTTAGGCTCGTTCGAGGACGAACGAGAGTCTAAGTGGAGTAGATTGAAACGAACTTAGGTTTGTGTTTTGGGAGTTGGGACTTCGATTAGCATTCCGATAATTTTAAAATATTCATAAGGTGCAGTAGGACCTGTCATTAAATTTTGAGCTAAATCGGACTTCATTTGGTAGGTATCGGAAGAAGGTTTCAATTTTTATTATCGGTAAATATTAAAAAGAGGTTTTCGAATTAAATTTTAGAAAATGAGCTTCGATTCGAAATTCGAAAGCGCCGTTAGGTTTGTTGATTATTTTTTACATGTGTGCATTTTTGTAGTGAATTTCGAGGTTGTTCGGCTGATTTTGCCTAAAGTTCTGAAAATTAAGAATTTGATCGTTTTCCTTTTAATTCGCATCTTCAGTTTCGGGAGTCCGATTTGAGATCCGCTTTAGCGAGTATGTTACTTATATTTTGTATAACTTGCTCGAGAAATTTAGAATTATTTCGAATTTCGTAGGGTTCCATTTTAATTTTCACGGAAACGAAAAGAAATTATTAAAGAAAAGAAAATAAAATAAAAGAAAAAGAAAAAAAAAGGAAAAGAACAAGGTATAAGGCGGTGACTACTAAGGAATATATATATTCCTTATCTTACAGCAAAAGGAGCAGAACGAAATAGAAACAGAAACAAAAGAGAAAACGCAGCAAGGAAAAAATGCCAGAAAATGAGAAAGAGCCGGAGAAAAGTAGAATTTTTCCCCCGAAACATTCAGTGGGATTGTTTGGCAATGAATCCAAAGGACAAAGCGGTTTTTGAGTGGTAATGGAACGAGGTAAGTGATTATATCCATTTCTTTGGAGGCCCTTGGCCTTGTGGATATACTACCACGTGTTCCTTACGTGTGTAGCTGCCGATAGGCTTACTCATTGCGCCTTAGCTTTGAATTTACATTGTATATTATATGTTATGCCCTGTTGATGGTATTGCATGGAGCATATGAGCATTGCACTCTGGTTTTGAACATTGCATATACTTTCCGGTTGGCGATGAGGGTGCCGCACTGGTGAAGGGTTATTATTACATATACTTCCCGGTTGGCGATGAGAGTCCTGCACCGGTGAAGGGTCATTATTGCATATACTTCTCGGTAATTGATGAGAGTCCCGAGTTGGTCAAGGGTCATTATTGCATATGCTTCCCGGTAATCGACGAGAGTCCCGAGCCGGTGAAGTGTCATCATTGCATATACTTCCCGGTAATCGATGAGAGTCCCGAGCCGGTGAAGGGTCATCATTGCATATACTTCCCGATAATCGATGAGAGTCCCGATCCGGTGAAGGGCCATTATTGCATATATCTCCTGGTAGATGATGAGAGTCCCGCGCCGGATATAGGTATCAGGCATATGTCACTGCATTGCATCATACTGAATTCATCTCATTTTATTGCACCGCATGCTGACTATTGTGTGACTATCATGCTGTGTTTTGTGTATTCGGTATGTGTACCATATTGTGGACATATTTCAATTTGCCTATATATTTCTGGCTCGTATTCTGGGTTGCGGGGATCGGGTTGCACGCTGCGAAAGTATGAATATATGGATCGGGTTGCACACTGCAACAGGATGTATTTCTGATTGTTGATATATTCGAGATACCTATATGTTCAGGCTATCTTATGTTCCTGGTTGTTAATGAGTTTATGATTCAATACATGTTTCCAGTTATTATCTGGCTTTGCCTTTTTATAATTTAAATAAGAGGAATTTAGTTTATTTGTTTCTTTTCTCCCTGGCTTGCTATCCTATTAGTTGAAGTGGCTAGTCTGCCCCACTTATTGAGTCCTTTTAGGTCACCCTTTTTTGTTGTTTTTTTCTTGTCTATCTATTTCGTTTTGGCAGATTCGCTCCAGGATTGAGTTCGCCACATTGTGAAGTAGCGAAGATGACTTCGGCTGTCAGGGTGAGCCAGCTTTTATTCCAGATGGCCACCAGTTTATTGTTTATTATTTAAGTTTCATTTTTCTCCCTTCAAGAGGTATCTGTCTTCTTTTGTACTCTTAGATGTCTTGTCTGGATAGCCCTAAACCTAGTATGTTGGGAACTCAGCTGTAATTTCTTTTGTACAGCTAAGAGGTATCAGTATGTCTGTGCTTTTTTTTTTTTAAGCCTTGTCCTTATTTATGAATTTTTATATTTATTTTCCTAACTTAATTGGTAAGGGTTCGCTCGACGGGTCTAGGGGAGGATGTCGGGTGCCCACACGGCCTAACTGGATTTCGGGTCGTGTCAGGAAGTTAGGTGGACCAATAGGGGTGGGGTGGGTGGTCGTAGGACGGAAGGTATGAGGTAGCTGGGGCGGATGTCGGATGGTAGGTGAGGGAGGTGACATGTGTGGTTAATAGGTATGGGATAGAAGGTAGAGGAGGGTAAGGATGGGTGAGAGATATGGGGGTGGTGGGGGTGGACATGGTGGTTTGAGGGCATGTTAGGGTTTATGTGGCGGGGGTATAGGGGGTGGTGAGGAGGGGTTAAGGGTAGGGGGTAAGGGGAGTTGTGGGGTAGAGGCAGGTGCGAGGTGGGTGGAAGGTGGAGAGGGTTGGGGTGGAGTGGGGGTAGGTGGTTATATTAAAAAGAGTAATGGTGTACGAGGGTTGGGTGGGTGTAAGGCGAAAGGTCCAAGGTAGGTTAGGGCGGGGAGTGGGGTATGAGGTGGGAATGTTAGGTGGATGTTGGGACGTGGGGTGGAGGTAGGGTGAAAGGTAGGTTGTGAGAGCGGGGTGGATATTAAGAAGATAGGGGAAAGGAAGGAATGTAAGGTTTGGGGTAGAGGTAGGAGGTGGTGTGGTGGGGGTGGACGTGGGGGTATGAGGGTGGTTAATAGGTTTGTAAGGTAGGGTGGAGGTACAAAGTGGGGCTAGGGGTGGGGAGCGGGGTAGAGGAGTGAGGGGTGGGTGTGATGGAGAAGTTTGGGGTGAAGGTGAGGGTTAGTTAGAACTGAGGTATGGGATATGGGGATAAGAGAATGGGGCGGATGGTATAAGGTAGGTTAGGACGAGGAGTGGGTTATGAGGTGGGAAGGTGGGGTGGTTGATACGACAGGGAGTGGAGGTGAAAGGTATGTGGTAAATATAGGATGGAGGTAAGAGGTAACAGGTGTGAATGTGGTAGGAGGTTTCAATTTAAAAATAAAGGTTAGGTGTGAGGTGGAGTAGAAGGTTTATATGTTGGAGTTAGGTTGGGTGGGTAGAAGGTAAGGAGGTTGGGATAGGGTGTCGGGTGAAAAATAGGGGCAGGGGCGGGATTTAGGATAAGGTGTTGGTAGGTAGGTGTGGGGCAGAAGATAGGAGGTATACTTGTGGGTAAGGGGTAGGTAAGGGGTGTAAGGTAGGGGTGGGTGTAGGGTGAATGCGGGGCTATGAGAGGTTGGGTAGGAGGTTCTGAGGCGGGGGTATGGTGGAGGAATGAAGTAGGGAAGGGAGTTGAGAGGTAAGGCGTGGGAGGGTAGGGGTAGGAGGTAAAGGTATTTGATAGGATGAGGTGTGGGGTGGGGGTAGGGTGAAGGGTAGAAGGTAAGCATGGGAGGATTGGGAGAGTTGGGGTAAGGGGGTAGAAGATGGGGGGTTGAAGGTAGGAGGGTGGGGTAGATAGGGTTAGGTATAAATGTTGGGTGGATTACTGGTGGCGGTGATGGGTAGGTAAGTGTAGAGGGGGTTGGGGAGGGGGTAAGGTAGGGTGGTGGTAGGAGATGGGATGGGGTGGGTGGATAATGTTGTTGTGGGATATATTTTTCAAATTTTTTTAAGTCAACCAAATATGAAAAAATTGAAAATTATTTTTCGAAAAATATTTCATGTATACCAAACACACCCCTCAAGGTTTAGGAAGAAAAATGGCTATGAAATGTTGAAAAAAAAATATGGACTAGCAAGATATAATAAGGAGATATGGGTTGACTAATTATGTTGTTGTCCTGTTAGGTTATCTAGATTACCCCAGCACCCGCAATTCTTAAAGTTTTGGGCAGAAATTTCAAATTATTTAAATTTTAGCCTCATTGTCAGAATGCGGAAATTTTTTTGGTGATTCACAAAGTTTTGCAAAGAAAACTCTAGGGATGTATTCCTAGAGAAGTCTTGAACTCTTGGCGGATTGCTATGCCACGTAAAATTTTGGCAATCAGGGCATAACTTTAAATAATTTTTTAATGGATTCAGATACTTTGCCATGAGGAGTAGATGACGAGCTTTATTGCAATCTTACACCTAAATAGCTCAGATGCTCTCTGACTTTATTAATTCCAGTGGCTAGTTTAGATGATGAGTTAAAATCAAAGGACCTTAAAGATTAGGGAGCTTTACAAAATTATACATATATCCTATTTTATTTACATGGCTATACCCATTACATTAATACCCATAACTGATTTACATGTTATACTCATTAGCTAATTACCTTCCTATTTGGAGGCATAAAAAAAGTAACTCAAGTCTCTCTCTTCCCCCATAACTTTTATTATTTTTTCTTTCCTATTCTTTTGTCATTCTTTTATTATTCTTTTTTCCTTCTCCGTTTTAACTCTTCTTTTTTTCTTTTTTTTCCTTTTCTCTTTCTCCTATTCTATCACTATTCATGTCGCCTCAATTTTTTTTTTTTTAATTCTGTAATCTTATTATACTTGATTATTTTTTTTTGATTTTTTAATTTTTTCTTTCTCCAAAAAGGTATATTTTATTCAAAAAAACACAAAAAACTAAAATATTATTTGCTCGATAGTATCTCACACTTTGATCCAAACACAAAAGGCTATACCAAAAGAGTATACAATATACCAAAAAGGTATACTTCATCAAAAATAATAAAAATTAAAATATCTATGTGTTCTGTGACATCTCGCATTTCGATCCGAACATAATAAGGTATACCAAAATAGTATATACTATACCAAAAAGGTATACTTTGTTCAAAATAAAAAAAAATTAAAATATGTGTTTGCTCGATAGCATCTACATTTGATCCAAACACAAAAAGGATATACCAAAAAGAGTATATATACATAAAAGGTATATATTTTTTAAAATAATATAAATTAAAATATCTATGTGTTCTGAAACATTTTGTACTTCGATCCGAGCATAACATGGTATACAAAAAGAGTATATAGTATACCAATAAGTATACTTTGTTCAAAACAACAAAATTGAAATATTTATTTGCTCGATAGCATCACACACATTGATCCAACATAAAAAGGTATACCAAATGAGTATACAATTTACCAAAAAATTATACTTCTTTAAAACTAATAAAATTAAAGTATCTATGTGTTCTGAAACATCTCTCACTTCGATCCGAACATAACAAGGTATACCAAAAAAGTATACAGTATACCAAAAAGTATACTTTGTTCAAAACAACAAAAGCTGAAATATTTATATGCTCGATAGCATCGCATACTTTGATCCAAACATAAAAGGGTATACCAAAAGAGTATACAATATATACCAAAAAGGTATACGTCATCAAAAATAATAAAAATTAAAATATCTATGTGTTATGTAACATCTCGCACTTCGATTCGAACATAACAAGGTATACCAAAAGAGTATACGTATACCCAAAAGGTATACCTTGTTCAAAACAATAAAAATTAAAATATTTATTTGCTCGATAGCATTGCACACTTTGATCCAAACACAAAAGAGTATACGAAAAGGAGTACATGGTATACAAAAAAGGTATATTTTTTAAAAATAATTAAAAGTTAAAATATTTATGTGTCCTGAAACATCTTGCACTTCGATCCGAACATAATAAGGTATACCAAATCAGTATATGGTATATCAATAAGGTATACTTTGTTCTTAAAAATAATAAAACTAAAATATCTATGTATTCTAGGACATCTTGCACTTCGATCCGAACATAACAAGGGATACCAAAAGAATATACAGTATACCAATAAGGTATACTTTGTTCAAAATAAAAAAAAAAATTAAAATATTTATTTGTTCGATAGCATCACACACATTGATCCAAACACAAAAAGGTATACCAAATGAGTATACAATATACCAAAAAGATATACTTCTTTAAAACTTATAAAATTTAAATATCTATGTATTCTGAAACATCTCGCACTTTGGTCCGAACATAATAAGGTATACCAAAAAAGTATACAGTATATCAAAAAGGTATACTTTGTTCAAAATAATAAAATTGAAATATCTATTTGCTCAATAGCATCACACACTTTGATCCAAACACAAAATGGTATACCAAAAGAGTGTAAAATATACCAAAAAGATATACTTTTTTAAAAATAATAAAAAGTAAAATATCTATATGTTCTGAAATATCATGCACTTCGATCTGGACATAACAAGGTGTACTAAAATAATATACAGTATACCCAAAAGGTATACTTTATTCAAACAACAAAAATTAAAATATTCATTTGCTCGATAGCATCGTACACTTTGATCCAAAAACAAAAGGGTATATCAAAAGAGTATACAATATATACCTAAAAGGTATACACCATCAAAAATAATTAAAACTGAAATATCTATGTGTTATGTAACATCCCGCGCTTCGATCCGAACATAACAAGGTATACCAAAAGGGTTTATAGTATACCAAAAGGTATACTTTGTTCAAAACAACAAAAATTGGAATATATATTTGCTCAATAATATCGCACACTTTGTCCAAAGACAAAATCGTATACAAAAAGAGTATATAGTATACAAAAAGGTATACTTTGTTTAAAACAACGAAAATCAAAACCTCCATTTGTTTGATAACATCTCACACTTTTATCTAAACACAAAAAGGTATACCAAAAAGTATACGACATACCAAAAAGATATATTTTGTTCAAAATAATAAAAATTTAAATGTCCATATGTTCGATAGGAACTAACATATCAATCCACACACCAAAACATAATCCTAAAGATTATATGATACAAAAAAGTGTACCGAGTTTAAAATAACAAAAACTAAAATAGTCATTTGTTTGATAGCATCCACACTTCAATCTAAACATAAAAGGATATATTAATGCAGGCGGAAGGATATGATGTGGGGGTTAGGGTTTTCCCTTTCTACTTGTTTGTAACTACTTGTATATAAAACATAATGCTATATTTTGTAATATGAATAATGTTCCTATTTTTTTGTAATTAAGGTTTCAAAATTGTATATAGGTATGTTAAATCTTGTTTAATATGTATAAACAGCTTATTGTTGCATCTTTAAGAGACTTTGATTATTATTAGCATATATTTTATATGCTTGGGTCTCATTGTGTTATAGAATGTTGCAAATGTTTCCCATTTAAATGTTAAAATTTTTTTAAAAAGGAATTACGTAGCCACGGTTGAACTATAATTAATATAAAAATAGTAAAATATAAAACTTAAATTAGCCATGGGCATTACGTGACAACTATTAATTGGGTCTTAGAAATCTACAGGTCGTTAGCCACGGCCCATCAGCTACGGTTGAATCGCGGCTAACACAGACGTTAGCTACGGTGAACCGTGGCTAAATTCTGTTGTCAGCATCGGTTGTCTTAGCTACGGTTTGACCGTTGCTAAAACTCGAACTTTTTGTAGTGTGAGTATGTGCGTAAATATTTATGCCAAAATGGGAATAAAGTGAAATGTAGTTTAAAATGGGTAAAATTATATAATATTTTATAAAATGTGGGCATGTAGTATAAAAATTCCTAAAGATTAATCCCAAATTAAATTTCAAAAGTTATGATAAATTGATATTTCAAACAAAAAGTTTTGCAAGGTCAAATACGGTCGAATCTTTCTCGACAGCATCCATGCTTAACAATAAATATACAAAAAAAAAATTTCCAAGTTTCAGAAAACAAATGAATAAAAGTTTGGTTCTAAAATATTGTAGGTCTAAGCAAAGTGTCGTGGCTTTTTATGGACACATATGTAGCGAACAATTGAAATATTCAGATAATACTTTTGAAAAATTGAAGAAATAAAAGGATAAAATAAACTCATGCGCATTTAATTTAGAAAATATTTTGTGTAGAATGAACATTATGCCATAGTTCTTCTATTGTGAAAACTAGTACGAGTATGCTCTAAATTTTGGGTTATTGAGTCATCTCCTCCTACTTGTGGCAATCGATGGTAGATTTGAGCATTTTTTTGTTGTATCTTCAGATACGTTCCAACTGCTCATTTATTATTTTTTTCGTTAATGGAAGTTAAATGAAGGGATTATCTAACTTTACTTAATTTGTACTCCCTCCGTTCTAATTTATGTGGTAGCATTTTCTTTTTAGTCTGTTACAAAAAGAATGACAACATTCTAAATTTGGTAATCTAACTTCAAAATTACACTTTGTCATTAATGAAATGATTTACAACCACACAAACTTTTATGTCTCATTTTAGACCACACGTTTCAAAAGTTTTTATATATTTCTTAAACTCTATGCCGAGTCAAACTTTGCCACATAAAGTGGAACGGGGAGTAGTTTTTAGTAGTTGCAATCAGAGATGTTAGTATTTTAATTCCACTTAGTAAGAAACGTTTTGTGTACTTGATTCACAATTATGCAGCTAAGCCATTAAACATATGCTAATATAAAGAACGGATTCAAGATTTTAAGGTAGCGGGTGCCACATTTTATATGTTTACGGATAGGCTTGGTAGAATATTTATTAAGTTAACAAGATTGATTAATTATTCTTCTTCACACTTTTAAAACCTGTATTATGGGAAAATTGCAAAATAAAAAAGTTAAATATTAATAAAAGAGCACATATAAATAGAAAATTTACTTCAAATGTAACTTAATTGCTACACATTCATGTTTGACAAGATTAATTAACTTTCAGGAATTTTGAGATCATGATTTCTTCTTAATCGTAAAGTTTATTGACAATTCATTGCACAAAAAAAAACTATAAATTTTCAATCTACGAGATTCAACTCAAAAGGTCTAGTAATCAAATCACTTCAACAACAACATCAAAATAGAATATATTGCTTGAACTATTCTTAATTTGTATAGATTAACATCGAATTGTCAAAATAAAAAAAAAACTATATATTAACTAAAATCAATTCATATTAATACCAAAATAATATTTTTATACTAATTATTAAAATAAGTTGTTAATGAAGTAGGTGTAAAGTAGAAAGAGGGAGGGATTTAGACAAGAGGGAGTATAAAAATAAAATAAATAAAATGTAGGCTTAGCAAAAAGAAGAAAAATGGAAAAAAAAAAAAAAAAAAAGCAAAAAGGAAAATTGGAAGGATATGATAAAGGAAAATAGGGAGGCAAGCTTGCCCACCGAATGCATCACACCCGAACAATGGGGGATGCAAGAGGAGTGGATTCAGTCGGTTTATTCAGTCAGTTTTCGACTTGTAACTTCAAAACAACTGGAGACTTCGAAAAAAACTTGAAGAATGTCATTCCGTATACCGGGGACTGTTCTCTTAGAAGTTACTCTTGTTGTTTAACGCAGTCGCTCGAGGGGGAGGATTGGGTTTGAACTCAGACCACAGTCGTGAGAAAGGCTTTTGAACCCCGCGCTCGACCACAGTACCTGCCCTTCATTTGTTATTATGGGTGCCACTTTGATTATACATCAATTTTTTCGCAAATATATATGTATAATTACAAACTTTTTGTGGTAGTTAGCGGGGACGGCACTCGGTCCCACTGCCTTAGATCTGCACTTTTGTACTAACTGTATTTCTTTCTTTTAATTTGAAACTATTTCTTCAATTTGATGATGGAAGTATTCCTCTATTTTGATACTAAAAATTCCAAATATTCGGAAGTTAAATTTCAAAATTAGCCGCAGCATATGGATTCGGTACTTATATTTGGTAGCATTTTCTAAGCATTAGATGGTTCACTCGATTTATTCAACACAAAATATTTTTCTTTTGTGTTGAATAATTGATATTTTTTCCTATCAGGTAACTGTATTAGTTAAAAAAATGGCTTGCACACATGACACCTCGAACGCATAGTTCGAGACACATCACGCAAGGGTTTATAGGGTTGGGCACGAGGTAGACGGCATGGCCTCCAAGACGAAGCCCTGAGGTCAGGATCCTTGACAAGCCTCGAGGGCGAGTTGCCTCGGTGATCAGCAGACTCATACCCCCGAGGTGAGAAACCCAAGCCTCGGGGAGTCAGTTCAGTTTTAGCAGGAAAGGCGCCCCATGATCTTTGCCCATTAACCCAACATTTAATGGGAGAAAATATGGGCAAGGCCACGATCTGAACGTGGAATTGAGGCCTTAATCCCCAGCTTAACGAACTATAATAGTACTACTATTTACTTGTAAATTCATTCAGAAATACTTACAGAAGCCCTATCCAATTGTAATCTCATAAAAATTATTATTGGAATCACATTTTAGTTCCTATCGTTCAATTATCTTCACTGATTTATTGTTCTTTTTGCAACTTTTATACAACATATTGTTTCTAAACCCCTTACAAATTCGATTGATTTTTCTAATCCGATTTACGCCAACACAAATTCGGCCCGTCTGTGGGGATAAAAAGATTACGCTTTATTCCAAAGTTATACGACGCGTTTGTTCACGCTTACATCTTTGATTCGTGATGATGGCTGACAACGAAGAAACTGTTAATGGAAATCAATCACGCCATAATGGGCAAACTAGTGGTGGAGCATTTGTGCCTCCACCTCCACCAGGTGATGTACCTTCACCTCCTCCCTCTCCAATTTATCCTTATTCATTAGGGTTGATGATTCATTTCAAGCGCACGTTATGAAATTTTTGCAACAAATTCAAGGGCCCCTTGCTGAGCAAGCAAACATCAACGCTGAATTTTGTAGCTCATTGAAAACTATCTCGATGAGAAACAATCCTACCCCTACCAATACTCCACCCGTGGCTCCAGTTGGAGGCATCCTAAAATTTGTTCCTATGGGCGCGATAATAGGGGACCTCCAAAGTGGGATACATCTGGAGGCTCGGGGACTTCTCCATATGTCAATCCGCCTTTCGGAGCGGTTCCCATAATAGAATAACAATTGTAAAGAAGCGGTGCTGCACTTTATAAGGAAAGAAGATCACAAATATTAGTTGTACTAGATACAAGGCAACTTCAATAAAATATATATATTGAAAGGGAACCAATATGTCAGCTGCTCTATGAATCTTTTGGAAGATTCACAAAAGGTGATCTACGTGTATTTGGGGAGAAAATAGTTCTATTGAATGCCCTGCTTATGGAAGTAAAATTATATTATGGTCTTTTTATTGGAAAGTAAATGAATACAAAGAAAATATCCAAAGGAATCCTCTTCGGCCAAAGATGATGTCCAGGTTCCTGAAGTCAAGCAGCTACACGTGATCAAGTTCAGAAAATAACAAGATCCTTTTAGTCAATCACGGATCATTATTAGAAGATTTGTCTGCAACATTCAAGATTATTTTTGGAAGAGTAGTTTGACCAAAACAATATCAAGAAAATTAATTTGAAGGATGCTATACAAGGAAAGTCTCAAAAACTAGTTCAAGATTCACAACTATATATTGAAGAAGACACTAGTTGAGAAGATACGCTTTTGTTGACATTCTACCTTCTCTCTAAGCTTTTACTTATCATCATTGTATTCTTGAGAGTTTACTAGTATTCGAAAAGAAAAGAAAGAGAGAAAAAAATAGAGGTGATAGTTGTATCAAGAATGATTTCTTTGGTGAGCTAGAAAACCAAAGCCCGTTGTTGGTGAGCAAGTGAAAACCATCAGTGCGTTGTTGGTGAGCGTGTCAAAACCAACCCTTGTTTGTTTGTTGGTGAGCGAGTGAAAACCAACTTTGTAGAACGTTGGTGGTGAACGAGAAAACCACAAACCTTGTAACCAAGATCAAAGAACTAAAGAGATAACACCTTTGCAACCCAAGAGGACTGGATTAGGATACCGCATTGGTTCCGAACCAGTATAAAATATCGTTATGTCAATTTTATGTTCTGCATTTTAAATACAGCACAATTTATTGCATATCCCTATTCTGCAACAGTATTAGTGGACTGTCTTAGTAAAGCACTCGATTGAGAAATTTATTAGAAAGAAAATACAATTCACCCCCCCCCCCTTGTACTTTCAAATTCCACAATAGTTTTGACCATTTTCAGCACATACATCACAAGCATACCTAATATCTATTACCAAAACTGACAGTTTCAGATTAGTGCATTATACATAATTTCTTGCAATTTTAATTAAATAACAAAAAAAAGAGATGAATAATAAATATTTCATATATAGCTGGTATATGATAGAAAGACCATTTAGGTACTGCAAAAATAATATGTTGCATGAGTCGGAGCAAAACAGCATTATACTTAAAGAAAAAAAAAGTCAGCATTATACATCAGAATAAGTTAGCATATACAATATTTATTCATCAAAAAAGAAAAGGAACAAGAAAAAATATCCTTCAATAGTACTATCCCAGATTTACACACACTTGATATTTGTTGACACCCAATTTTGTCCCTCCTTTTTCTATAACCGGCTATAAATCAACTTAAAGGTACAATTTGGCTATTTGTGCAAAATGTGCATTAGAAAGAATACAATTACGTGTGTTATACCTACTTATATATTACATACTTAAATGTGGCTATGTTACGTAATTTTGCATCATTTAGACAATTTGTCAAAATGTGATTATTTGTGCAATTTCAGTGCATTTATAGCATTTAGCAAATATTTGTGCCTATTTATACTTAAGTAGTTTAATTTGCATTGCAGTTTGCTTGACGTGTGCATTTTACTGCGTGTTTGTACCGTTTTATACAATATGTATACATATATTAATATTTATATTTTTTAAAGCACCTTTAAGTAAAATATTAGCCAAACAAATAATCAATTCATTTCTACTCCTTGATTTGTCATATTTGGGTTCCTTTTTGAATTTAAATATGTGCAAATCTTCTTTTTAAAGAACTCTTTCCCACGAACCTAGACAAACTCTTGTCTAGGTTCGTGACTAGTTGTAATTTTCTTCCAACTATTTTGAATAAAATCCAAAAGTATTCAATCTTCTCTTTTTCCGATTTCCACCAAAATTCTTTATCTATTTGTATTTATTTACAATTTTTTCTATTGAATCACATTTCTCGTTTGAACCTGGACGAATGCTCGTCTAGATACGTTCATACATTTTCTTTTCCTCCTATTTTATTTTAAACAAATTCCAAAATATCTCCTAATCTTTTACATTTAATGTATCTACCCATCTTTTGACACTAGCTACATCACCACTCATCTCTCCCCAAATCTTCTCCTAAATCCCTAAATCACTCCCATAATCCCTACAATTATCCCAAATTCCCCGAATCTCTCTAATCACTCAACAACCATTTCTTCCTAATCCTATAAACATATACCCAACATCAGCACATACGGACACACAATATCAGTACCCACACTTGCAGACCCCTTTGGTCTTCCTTCATCTCCACCACACAAAATTCACACACACAGGAGCATTCACAGTACATTTCTCCCTCATTATTCTTCTTCTCCAACATAAAAACACACCAACAGATCTACATGCACTGATAAAAACAGAGACGACATATCATATCCTCACCCCATCTCCTCTCTCTCTCACACGCACCATTACATAGAAACACTCACACCCATTTCAATTTCTCTATTTTTTCTTAAAAGAACAGATACACTCAAAGATCGAAAAGGGAGAAGGAGTTGGGACAACAACTCAACAAATAGGGAAATCATTGAAAAAGTGAGGGGAGACGAGGCAGAACAGTGGTGAGCCGCTACCATCACTACCGGTGTTGAACAGTGTAAACAAAGGGGAGATCGGGGAGGGATACTGGGAAGTGAGACAGGGGGTTTCAGATCGGAAACATCCATCATTAACTCTCTATTGGTTTATGTCTCTATTTGATTTCATTTTCATTTTGATTCTTGTTGTCGAGTGTTGTTGACAGGGGAGTTTGGAAAAAAAGGGAAAACAGAGTTGTAGCGACTCCGCCAGTGTTTAATTAGAGGCAGTGGTTGCTCCTCTGTTCTTTCCGTTACTGTTGCAGCGTTCTTTTGGTTATTGGGATCATTATTTGGCTGATGTTCCTGCTGTTAGTTTCGCCGAAATCCGTTGTGATTCTTTCAGCCGGCGATACCATTTTCTGGTTAACTCTGTCGCTCGTCGTGATTCGGCTCTTCCATATCTGTCTGGAATTTTCTTATGCAGGAATCGAAATAAAGTTTAGGGGATGGTAGCGATGCCGCTACCCAGGTGCTGTCACTCCTCGCCGGCGAATCGTATCTCAGCTTCTGCCTTGCTTGGGTCCTTTATCTATAAATGTTTATGATGCTTTTTCTTGATTGCAGATTTGAGAGACTTATTTTACTCACCTATGCAGTTGACCTGTGACCCGTGTATCTTTTTGGATATCGCGTGTTACTGATTTTTGAACAGATATCGCGCTATTTGGTCTATAAAAATATTTTAATTAGAGGCCTACACATGGAATTGACGGATATACAAAGAATTGACGGATGCTACACTAATTTAGGCAGAGGAAAATAATAATTTATTTTAGGCCTACTGATTTGAACGGATAAACAGTCACATTCCTGTGTCCCTAAACCAAAAAGTCTATGATGACGTGTATGAGCCGTGATTGAAAAACGAGCCGGTGATGGAGTGGGGGAACTGGTGCTTGACATGGCGAAACGACCAGCCGGCGTGTTTGCAACCGTACCGACATCCCTAACCTCCACTCGATTAATACACACCTGAGGCGATATTTTTATAAAAACAATTTTCCCTTTATTTTATTATATTCAGTATTATTGCTATTATTTATATTTTATCATTAATATTATTTTAGTACTAACTTATTTTCTTTATGATTCTGCGAGGGAAAATTTTATAAAAGACGATGGCCTATTTTGAAAGAGAACAACGAGAAGAAAAACCCTTTTATTATTATTTTCATTATTAATATCTATTATTATTATTATTATTATTATTATTATTATTATTACTATTATTATTATTATTATTATTATTATTATTATTATTATTATTATTATTATTATTATTATTATTATTTACTAACTTAATTTCATTTTCTTTTTGCGAGGCACATACAGACATATATACTCTCAAGAAGACGTTTTAAAATGCCTTTAAATTCAATTTGTTATTTAAATTTATCACTACTAATTTATTTCGAATTACTAACTACTTGATTTTATTTTGAAGGTGTAGCTCTCCAATGGAGAAATCAATTAACAAATTCATATCTTTTGTTTAATTTCACATATTATACGCATATTATTTAAATCATTTTTTAGTTAGTTAGTCTACTTTGCTTATTTACTTGTTTGAATCCCAATTTTATGTCCGGCCGATAACCACATTTGGTGGAGCTCGAGAGGTGCCTAACCCCTTTCTCTCGAGTTAACATGAACCTATTACCTAGAAATTCTTGTTCGTGGACTAAGTTTCGGAGTTAATTATAAAATTAGCTAGAAAGAAAATAGATGCCCTAATACGCCTAGTTAAACAATATATTAGGTGGCGACTCCAACTCTTTATCCGTGCATTACCCACTAAGTCGAGCCCTATTACGAACTTTAGCCGGTTCGGGTAAAAATAGGATGTGATAGAATGGCGACTCCATTGGGGATGTCAAGGTTCAAACCATAACAGACTTTTAATTGGGATTCTTTACTTGCTTTATTTTCTTGTCATTTATTTCGATACTAACTTTTTTCTTCTTTTTCTTTTTTGCAGGATTAAGGTTTATTTTTTATTTTTTATTTTTCAAATTTATGTGTTTTATTCTTGAATTGTTTGATTTTATTATTGTTCATGTCACTCACATTTCCTTCACTCCTAGAAAGTTTATACTTGCACACACCATAAACGGTTACGTAGATCTCACGGTCATTTTACCCTCAAAAAACCTTTTAGGAGGAGCGGTTGGAGTATAGTTGGTCCGTGGTATAACCAACAATTCCAAACATTTCCACCCCTTGGTTGTCCACCTAGGGGAACCATGTCCTTGTATAGATTAGCCAACTAATGGTGAAGACTCTTTTAGGGATCATACATCATGTCATGTTTAGGGAAATTTTGACTTCGGCTCATGTCTAAGTCTACTAGTTCACCATATTTGAATGAACCGAACTGGTTTTCGACCCTAAGGGACGTTTAAATATGTTATGTGTGCATTTATTTAAAGTTGCACGTGTCTAATGTAGACCATTTGTTCACATAAAAGTGGATTCTCATAACAAAATCAATTATTTATTTACCTAAAATCGTAATTTCTACAAACAAAACCAATTATTTTATAAAATTATTTTTGGGTTATGAACGAAATTAATTTTTCTACTTTTATGAAAATAAAATCATCGATTTTAAATTAATTTCTTCTACTTTTAATGTAGCAAGATCAATTATTATTCCGATTTACCTAAAACAAAAATGTTATTTCTACATCTATACAATAAAATTAATTATTTTATAAAATTATTTTCTGTTAATTTTGGGTTATGAGAACAATTGGGATGATACAAAATACACGTTCAATTTTAAATACTATAATCAAATTAGGAAGGCTTAACATCCTTGGTATGTTAAAGTCCATTAGCCACTTTTGTCCAAAAGCATCATCATATGACGCCTATCATGCATATTATGTGCTTTGCATATGAAATTATTATCTCAACACTAACTTGTTGTTTTATGTGTTAGTTTTACTCCCACTTCCGAGGTTGACTTGTGCATCTATTTCAAAACTTATACATTTTTAAACTTATGCATATCATGCATACCTTCCGCCACTCCTGGCAACTTTCTAAAATTGTGCGTTGAAAATACGGTGGTTACAACCACATCTTCCCTCACATAAAAATTCCTTTAGGGGGAACGACTTGGAATCTATTAGGTCCGAGACATTCCCGCTCCCGAGCCGTCCGCTTGGGAGGATAATAACACCTGGTCTAGCTAACTCCATTTCTTAGTAACGACGCTAGGAATCATACATCATGACATATCATTAATCGACTTGTTCTCAAGTCCAATAGGCCAACTTGTTCAAACAATCCGAACGGGTTTTTAACTCCCAAAGAGCGCTGAACATAATTTATTTGAATTTGCTTAAAGGGTCGAACATGCAAAATGTGGACCGTTTATTGTTCCGCATTCAATAATATTCAAAGGCACAAAGGTTACCCAATGGGCGTTAAAAGCCCAAATTGGATCAAAAATGATTGTTTAATCATATACGGTCGAAATTATTCCATTCAATGCCATTCAAAGGCACGTAGGTAACCTAAGAGGCGTTAAAAAGCCCAAATTGGATCAGAAATAATTGTTTATTCAGAGACTGTCAAAATTATTCTGTATTCAATGTCATTCAAAGGCACGAAGGTAACCTAAGTGGAATTAAAAGCCCAAATTGAATCAGAAACGACCTTTAATTCCCAAAGAATTTGAATCATTCTGTATTCAATGTTATTCAAAGGCTTAAATGGTAACCGAAAAGGCATTAAAAGCCCAATTTCGAAGCAGAAATGACCGTTCAATAGACGGGATGACACATAACACACGTTTATCCTTTAAGCATTATATAAAGATTTGACGTCCTTGGCATGTCGCAAGTCCATTAGAAATTTCCTTCTAAAGTGTCTAAAGGGTTCTCAACTCACAACGACACATCTCCTCATATCCTCTGTTGCCTTATTTTCAAAAGCTTGTGCCACACGTTAATAATTTTGCTCACAATAAAGCAAATCTTAGGCCTTTCCTTCTCCCTTTTTCCTATCATCCTTCACCTTTTCCAAAAGATCATGGACACTGGAACATTTGACATGGTTGTTGAAATTCCTCAATTGCTTAGAGATTGGTGGGGAAACCTAAGGATAGATCAACAGGACCAAGCCAAAAATGGTGCTGGGAAATATGATTTCACTTATGGAACACACTGCAGTAGAAGGGGTAATAGAAGCAACAGTACATATTGGGATGCAGACCGAGTAGTTTTCCACTTTGGGAGTGTAGAGTTGACACCACTACTGGAGGAAATAGGCGGGTTAACTCAATTTCCATTTGAAAGTGAAGAAGTCTTGATGCCTAAGAACACTACAGCCGAAGAGTTCTTCGAAATGGAAGGATTTAAGCCCGAATTATGCACAGACAGTATACGGCTATCGGGAATTTCTCTAACTTCCCTCTACATCAAATTTGGGTATAGAGAAGCATTTCAAGAATCTGAAGGCTATTTCAACATTGACCAGGCAGATTGGCAAGAGCGAAGGGTATCTTCTTTTGTCGCTATCTTTTTAGGGACTGTCGTCTTTCCACAACACAAAGGACGAGTTGATGTTTGCATGGTCTCCATTGCTGATGCCTTACTCAAAGACATTAACAAGAAATACACTTTGGTACCGATGATTGTTGTAGAGATGTACCGAGCTTTAGAAAGATGCAAGAAGGGTGCTGGTTTCTTTGAAGGTTGCAATTTGCTTTTACAAATTTGGTTAATGGAGCATTTGCAAAGGATGGATAGCACAGACCAAGCTTTCCATTCCATACTGAAAGAAAACTACATCTTGACTCATACCGCCCGCATAGACAATGTTTTTGGGAAATGGGACCAACCAATAACTACCAATGGTTGGCACCACATGTTCTGTCAACTGACACCTGAAAACATTTAATGGATGTTTGATTACTTTGCCAGCACAACATTAATCACACGGTCCGAAAAAGACTCATTTCTCATCTTAGTGGGCTTTAGAGGAGGTTATCCATACACTCCTTTAAGGGCACTCAGACAAGCAGGGCGAAAGCAGACTGTACCCCAAATTGCAGATATCAGAAGTTTCAAAGAAAATATTCTCGGATGAGTCATCCCATTTAAAGACAAGATAATGGAACTTTGGAAAGAAAGACAACGAATGGAAATCGAGACTATTGGGCGAGACAGGTTTGATGCTGGCTATGATGAAGATTACCCAGACTGGCTTAGGAAAGACGTAGCAAGGGCAATTCAACCAAGTGCAATAACAAAAAGGAAAAGAAATGCCGATGAGTTGAAATCTGAGTACAAAAGGTTACGCAAACAACTGGCAAGGGCAGGGGAAAAATAACAAAGAAGCAAAGTTTGGTCGAAGGAAAGAATGAAGAGAAAAGCAAATGTCGCAGTAAGGCAGAACTCTTGACAAAACGTATAGAGTCTATCGGCGTATGGGCTAGCGAGGGGATGAACTCTGTGGCAAACAAAGGAATAGAGGAGAAGGGACGAAAGGCTTGGGAAATGTTGAAAAACTTCACATTTGACATATCCCCGCTCTTAACTGATGCAGACAGTATCATCTTCCAAGGATATTCATCAGAGGCAAGCTCGTCCGAGGAAGACTCATCCGAGGAAGAAGAAGAAGAATCTTCTGGGGAAGGATCAGCATGAAAGACTTTCACCTGGCCATGATCTAACCCTCTAGCAATGTTTTCCACCTTTGCACTATTTCAAATCAGCCAATGTAACCAAAGTCCAATAAATACAATATTACCTTTTAGGCTCCGCATTTTGTTAGCAAATGAAATTTTGCATGTGGCACAAGGCGCTCTCCAAAATCATCGTGTGTAAAACGATCCTTCATATTATAGTATGCATTTCTTATTTGATATGTGTGCATTGCATGAATTTGTTTGTTGCTCTAGATCTCTAAAGGAATTCTTTCTTCAAATTCAATCGCCTATCGAGGCACCTCCTCTCTCTACTCCATGATCAAATCCTGGTATCTAAAATCTTTCGCACGTCCAAACTGTCTCTAATTCATTCAAAAGTTTATTACCAAACGGTCGGCTCGAGTTGAATACCGCAAAAGATATGGTTAAGCAAGTGCACTTGTTAGGGATTTTCTGAAATAAGGAAGTTTTTACAGCAGTCCCCACCAGCCCTCTCCTATCTCTACATTACCTCCGCTGCACTACAAGATTCTAATAAGGCTATCCAGTCTGGAAATGTGAGCCTTTTCAAAGAGAAGAAAAATAAAGTCTCTTTGCTGCAACTATTCAAGACCCTACCTTCAACCACTACTATCAAACAGCACTGCCATTTTATCCCTACCCTCATATACCACCTAATTATCCCGCTCAACCCACTTGACATATATTTCATATCCCAGCACCAAATCACCCACCATACCAGCAAAACACTCAAGCCGACTACTGAAATGCACTACCGTACTCTCCTAGTCCTCGCCCTGATGCCAACCAAAGACCAAAAAGAAACTACACTCCACTAGCCGAATCCCACATTCAACTGTTCGTGAGATGGGAAACTGCCGGGCTCATTGTCCCCGGTACCTTAATTGTTCCGGCAAGCACTATGCACATGGAAAGGAAAATTGACAAATCAAGAGAGATGTTGGTCGAACTCAAAGGCACATGACTCACCTTAAGACCTTTTGACACCAACATCCAAGGATCGCCTTTGTTGCTCTAGTCTACACAGTCACACCGCCCGCAATACATGACTGTGATTCAAAGCACTTTCCCGCTTGCTCCTAACATTCAAAGGGCTAGTGAAAGATAATATGGGAAAGACAGAGGTGCAACGAAAACTTGCGCACAAACAACCAATAAACAAGTAAATCGATTCAACTCGAAAAGGAGAGGAAAAGATACAATGACAAGGCTATCAAACTTGGAGACCCCTAGAGAATTTGGAAGTATACCTTTACCCACTAGCAAAGATAAAGCAAGACGGTGAAGTTATTTGAGACACTTGTCATAGCAAGGTTGAGCCGATATAAAAGCACAGGAGAATAGACTTCTTGGAGCAATTTTAGTTGAAGGCTTTATTGAAGTGATATTAAGTCTCATGTTAACCACTACAAAAGGACGCAGCAGTCTAAGAATACACATGATACATAACCAACCTACACTGAATTCAACGGCTCAGCAATAAGATATTATCCAACAAGGAAAGTTGGTGCAAGGACTATATTGCAGTAGTTGGTCAACGAGTAGGAAAGACATTGAGAACCTCTTTGAAAGATACATAGTCGTCATGATAGATAAATTTGGAAAGAAAGGATGACAAATATACTCAAGGTCCTGGTATTCGACAAAAGCCAACATCCTTTTCTTACATAACATCTTTACCACATTTCATTGACATTCAACTCCTCACCTCCCGCTTAAATAAGCATCGGTCGTCTGGCCAAGATCCTCGTCTTGACTGCTACATAAGGCACTTAGGCAATCTCATGTGATATCTATACGATCTATCACAACCTCCAAATTCAAGCGCTAATCTGTCATCCACGGTCTAGGCATTCTCTTAAGCCCATGTATCATTTCTGCTTCAAGTCTTTGCTAACATGACCACACTATTTTGTTCATTTCACCACTGTGTTAAGGTTGCCTTGCGCGTGAACACTGAAATCGGTCAAGAATCTACATTCGAAAAATTCGAAACGGCCAGCCAAGCTGAAAACACTTTCTCCTACCACAAAGTCCTTTGAACCATCAACATATGACATCAAGAGTATTCAGACAGTCCCAATACCGTACAACCTTCATTATACTCACACAAGAGTCACAACAAAGAAATCTGATCACTATATGACCGAGCTCACAAAACTAACACTACACCCCAACTTACACACAACCTCTCTAATGTCAGGACTTTCAACTACAACCCTATCAAGCTCAACCCAATCATGGACATATAAAAAAACAAAACCTCACACCTTTGTTCCTTTAGCCCAATCAAGTGACATTTCAACCAACAGACAAACCACTCCCTGGATGCCCATTCTTAAATTCGATCCAACAAGATCTACACTCAAACATTCCATACCATGACACCGCAAGACATCTAATACTGAAACACAAAGTCCAAAATCTGATTGACCCAAAGCAAAACAATGGTACAACAAGAACCAACAAAAGGGAAACTCCAACTCCCAAACCACAAACACACTTCCTGCAAGGGCATATCCGTCAAAGTTAGCTTCATTACTTTCGAAAGCACAACCTAAGACAAATACCATTTTTGACAACCTTCAAATCCGGCAAAATCCAAATATCAAACCCCAGTTTGAGTATGCAAAATATCCACATACTCATAGTCATCAATACATCCAATCGTCACAATAAAGGGCGAATGTAGATTTTAGCCAATACATTGGTGTCCAGTGCAATGTAACCACCTTTTCTCGTTGAACTATCATAAATAATAAACTGGGGCAGAATTTTTGAGGATCTCCTCAAAAATTCCAAAAGACGCGACTTGACACTCTCGCAAAAAATTTTGGGGTCCCCCTCAAAAATTTCAAGAAAAAGTCCTTACTACAGCAACATGATAACCTCCTTAGCACATCGCATGATATAACAATAGCATTCTACTTGTTGCACGTTACTTTACTCTTTATGCATCGACTGAGGGTACACAACCCGATGTCAAATTTTGCACTTTCATTTGCAGAGGGTACACAACCCGAAGCGTCGATTGAGGGTACACAACCCGATATCGATTTGCATTTAAATTAGCTGAGGGTTCACAGCCCGAAGCGTCGATTGAGGGTACACAGCCCGATATCGATTTGCTTTTAAATTAGCTTAGGTTACACAGCCCGAAGCGTCGGTTGAGGGTACACAGCCCGATAGCGATTTGCATTTAAATTAGCTGAGGGTACACAGTTCGAAGCGTCGGTTGAGGGTACAAAGTCCGATATCGATTTATATTTAAATTAGCTGAGGGTACACAGCCCGAAGCGTCGGTTAAAGGTACACAGCTCGATATCAATTTGCATTTAAATTTGTTGAGGGTACACAGCCCGAAGCATCGATTGAGGGTACACAGCCTGATATCGATTTGCATTTAAATTGGCTGAGGGTACACAGCCCGAAGCGTCAATTGAGGGTACACAGCCCGATATTGATTTGTCATTTAAATTTGCTAAGGGTACACAGCCTGAAGCGTCGATGGAGGGTACACAGCCCGATATCGATTTGCATTTAAATTTGCTGAGGGTACATAGCCCGAAGCGTTGATTGAGGGTACACAGTCCGATATCGATTTGTCATTTTAATTTTGCAGAGGGTACACAACCCGATGCACCGACGGAGGGTACACAGCCCGATGTCGAAACCGACACTGCGGAGGGTACAAAGCCCGATGCAAAATTTGACATTATAACAGGAGAACAGCCTTGAAGGTAGACGGCCCAGGGAGAGGACAATATGACAAAGGGTAGACAGCCTGGTGAAAGGACAGTATGACAAAGGGTAGACAACCCGGTGAAAGGACAACGTGACAAATGGTGCGCAACCAAGATGAAAGAATGATAGCAGTCCTGCATGAAGAGATATACAACTCAATACAAAAAGATTATACAGCCCGACGTGACAAGCACACATTTAAAGGACAAAAAGCTATGGACACACAATCCGGCGTCGCACTGGCAAGATGATCCAACAACAATTCAGCGCGACAAAGCTATTACCTCCTGACGAGAAGCACTTAGCAAATGGATACCCCCCAGAGGAGAGGAACGAATCCCCTAGCACCGAGCACTTGAAAGCGGACCAGACAAAGGAAAGCTCAACTCAATAGGGAAGTCTACTTTGTCTTTATTTTTATCTCAATTTGCATTTGTCTTGATTTTCCTATAGGGATTCTCCGATCTCTCGACAAACCCCTGCATCCCGCTCTCACACCTGCTTCCAAAATCACTACCAATTGTGGAACCACAAAAACTCAAACACATACAAAGCATCATCCCAAAACTCAATTGACAAGGCCTAATCCTACGGACAATGCTTTGCTGCACCCGCAAGCTACCTATTTTGCCAAGTTCTAAAGCGCCCAAAGCCACGGTTCCATACTCGCACCAGTGACCTACCTAATCATTCCTTACCAATTAGGTGTCAGTTTCGTATTCCTTCCTATTCGCGCCTATCTGTTCGAATCGTGCATATTCACCACGCTTTACTCCTCAATGTTCCTCAGTCCGTTCATGACAATGTTGAAGCCAAGATGAATCATCTATCGAGTTATAGTTGAAACTATGCCCATGTAAACCCCTCTTTATAGGTGTGTCTTGCACCACATCTTCATAAATAGGGTGATTACAAGTCTCTTTTCCCGTACTTGATCTATTGATGTTACCTCGTCTTTCGACAATGCCTTTGTTGTACCTGCAAACTACCTATTCTGTCAAATTATACACGCCCAAAGCTGATCACCTCATACTCCCACAAGTAATTTGCCTAATTTTTCATTGCAAATTAGGACATCATTTTGCATTCCCTTCCAGCTAATGCCTACTTAGCCCATTCAAGCCTATCTGTGTTAATCGTGCGCATTTTCATGCCTAATCGTGCCCATCCATTTGAGTCGTGCGCATTTATAAAACTCGCTTCTCAAATCCTTCCCAACTCAGTCGAGGCAATATCGAGGGAAATATTACTCATTTATCGAGATGAAGTGGAAACTATGTACATATAAACTCCTCTTTATAGGTGTGTAGCGCGCCACATTTTCATAACTAGGACGATTATAAGCCTCTTTTCCCACGCTCGATCTGTTGAGGTTATCTCACCTTCGCCAGTGCCTTTACTTCATTCTTCATATATTTTGCCAAAAGGAAAAGCACACACGAAGCTAAAGTTTACATACTTGGATAAGTTTAGTCTTTACATCCAAAATCGTGCGTCATAAACATCTCACACAGGCAAAATGCCTTTCTAGAATTACACACAGCCTGATTCTCGTGAAACCAGAGATATGTACGCAACTCAGAAACCGGGGTTTGGCCAAAAACACCCCAAAAACTTCCATTTTCCCTTTTCAATCATTTTGCATACCAGTCGTGACAAAATTGGCTACTTTGTCAACTCTCTTTGCCCGAAGACTCTTTCATCATCTCCAAGCAAAGAGGAGCAGCTGTTGACACCCAATTTTGCCGCTCCTTTTTCTAAAACCGGCTATAAATCAACTTAAAGGTGCAATTTGACTATTTGTGTAAAATGTGCATTAGAAAGAATGCATTTACGTGTGTTATACCTACTTATATATTACATACTTAAATGTGGTTATGTTACGTAATTTTGCATCATTTAGGCAATTTGTCAAAATGTGATTATTTGTTCAATTTTAGTGCATTTATAGCGTTTAGCAAATATTTGTGGCTATTTATACTTAAGTAGTTTAATTTGCATTCCAATTTGATTTACGTGTGCATTTTACTACGTGTTTGTATACAATATGTGTGTGTGTATGTGTGTGTGTGAATATATATATATATATATATATATATATTAGCCAAACAAATAATCAATTCATTTCTACTCCTTGATTTATAATATTTGGGTTCCTTTTGAATTTAAATATGTGCAAATCTTCTTTTTAAAGAACTCTTTCCCACGAACCTAGATAAACTCTTCTCTAGGTACGTCCAGTCAGTTAAGGGACTAGTTACAATTTTCTTCCAACTATTTTGAATAAAATCCAAAAGTATTCAATCTTCCTTTTTTCCAATTTGTACCAAAACTCTTTATTTATTTGTATTTATTTACAATTTTTGCTATTGAATCACATTTCTCGATTGAACCTGGACGAATGCTCGTCTAGATAAGTTCATACATTTTCTTTTCCTTCTATTTTATTTTAAACAAATTTCAAAATATCTCCTAATATTTTACATTTAATGTATCTACCCATCTTTTGACTCTAGGTACATCACCTCTCATCTCTCCCCAAATCTTCTCCTAAATCCCTAAATCACTCCCATAATCCCTACAATTATCCCCCAATCCCCCAATCTCTCTAATCACTCAACAACCATCTCTTCCTTATCCTATAAACATATACACAACATCAGCACATACGGACACACAATATCAGTACCCACACGCGCAAACCCCTTTGGTCTTCCTTCATCTTTCCACTAACAAAATTCATACACACAGGAGCATTCACAGTATATTTCTCCCTCACTATTCTTCTTCTCCAATATAAAACACACCAACAGATCTACATGCACTGACAAAAATAGAGACCCCACATCATATCCTCACCCCATCTCCTCTCTCTCTCACACGCACCATTACATAGAAACACTCACACCCATTTCAATTTCTCTATTTTTCCTTAAAAGAACAGACACACACAAAGATCGAAAGGGGAGAGGGAGTCGGGACAACAACACAAAAAATGGGGAAATCAGTGAGGAAGTGAGGGGAGACGAGGCAGAACAGCGGTGAACCGCTACCATCACTGTCGGCGTTGAACAGTGTAAACAAAGGGAGATAGGGGTGGGATACTGGGAAGTGAAACAGGGGGTTTCAGATCGGAAATATCCATCATTAAATCTCTATTTTTTTCTGTCTCTATTTGATTTTATTTTCGTTTTGATTCTTCTTGTTGAGTGTTGTTGACAGGGGAGTTTGGAAAAAAAAAAGGAAAACAGAGTTGTAGCGACTCCGCCAGTGTTTAATCAGAGGCGGTGGTTGCTCCTCTATTCTTTTCGTTACTGTTGCAGCGTTCTTTTGGTTATTGGGATCGTTATTTGGCTGATGTTCGTGCTGTTGGTTTCGCCGGAATCCGTTGTGATTCTTTCAGCCAGCGACACAATTTTCGGGTTAACTCTGTCGCTCGTCGCAATTCGGCTCTTCCATATTTGTCTGGGTTTTTCTTATGCAAGAATCGAAATAAAGTTTACGGGGTAGTAGCGATGCCGCTACCCAGCTGCTGTCGCTCCTCGCCGGTGAATCGTATCTCAGCTTCTGCCTCGCTTGGGTCCTTTATCTATAAATGTTTCTGATGCTTTTTCTTGATTGCAGATTTGAGAGACTTATTTTACTCACCTATGCAGTTGACCTGTTGACCCGTGTATCTTTTTGGATGTCGCGTGTTAAGATTTTTGAGCAGATATCGCGCTATTTGGTCTATGAAAATATTTTAATTTGAGGCCTATACATGGAATTGACGGATATACAAAGAATTGACCGATGCTACTAATTTAGGCCAAGGAAAATAATTATTTATTTGAGGCCAACTGATTTGAATGGATAAACAGTCCCATTCCCGTGTCCCTAAAATAAAAAGGCTATGATGACGTATCTGAGCTGTGATTGCAAAACGAGCCGGTGATGGAGTGGGGGAACTGGTGCTTGGCATGGAGACACGACCGGCCGGTGTGTTTGCAGCCGTACCAACATCCCTAACCTCCACCTGATTCATACACACCTAAGCCGACATTTTTATAAAAACCATTTCCCCTTTATTTTATTATATTTATTATTATTGCTATTATTTATATTTTATCATTAATATTATTTTAGTACTAACTTATTTTCTTTATGATTCTGCGAGGGAAAATTTTATAAAAGACGATGGCCTATTTTGAAAGAGAACAACGAGAAGAAAAACCCTTTTATTATGATTTTCATTATTTTCATTATTAATATCTATTAATATTATTATTATTATTATTAATATTATTATTATTATTATTATTATTGTTTACTAACTTAATTTCATTTTTTTTTGCGAGGAACATACAGACATATATACTCTCAAGACGACGTTTTAAAATACCTTTAAATTCAATTTGTTATTTAAATTTATCACTACTAATTTATTTCGAATTACTAACTACTTGATTTTATTTTGAAGGTGTAGCTCTCCAATGGAGAAATCAATTAACAAATTCATATCTTTTGTTTAATTTCACATATTATACGCATATTATTTAAATCATTTTTTAGTTAGTTAGTCTACTTTGCTTATTTACTTGTTTGAATCCCAATTTTATGTCCGGCCGATAACCACATTTGGTGGAGCTCGAGAGGTGCCTAACCCCTTTCTCTCGAGTTAACATGAACCTATTACCTAGAAATTCTTGTTCGTGGACTAAGTTTCGGAGTTAATTATAAAATTAGCTTGAAACAAACTAGGTGCCCTAATACGCCTAATTAAAAAAATATGTTAGGTGGCGACTCGAACTCTTTACCCGTGAGTTACCCACTAAGTCGAACCCTATTTCAAACTTTAACCGGTTCGATTAAAAATAGGATGCGACAATATTCATATGCCAAAAAAATTAGTATAAAATTAGAACTTGTGGAGAATTAAAAGTAAGAATAGAAAGGCATTGACTGTTATCATTTTATTTTTTATTTTTTATTTTTTGAAGATGTAGATTGAAAGAGCAAAAGATACGATGGATTGAAAAGTGATCTTGGAAAGGAAACTAGGTGCATTGGCCAAATAATGCCTCTGAAATGTTTAATGTTTAAACATTAGTGCATATTGAGTAACTTACACAAAATTAGGCCAAAATTTGTCTAAAAAATGGCCGAAGCCGAGGAGGGTGAAATCTCCTATAATATGTATGCTGTTATATATTCTATCTATAACAACCACTATATTATATATAAAATCTTATATGTATAATTAATTCATGAATACATGATGATGACACAACGTAAATATAGATGTAATTAGAGTAGAGTTGTAGGGTTTGCACTTTATTAGCAAAATAATATTTAGGTTTTCCATTATTTTATGCGCTAACACTTAAATTACAAAAAATAACAACATTATTCCACTTTACAAAAAATACCAATATTTTTTACACATAATCAACAAAACTAACAAATTAGGGTTTGTTCCTCCTTCTTTCCACTGCCCCCTCCCATTGCTACCACCCAAGTCAGCGCCGCCACCTAGTCATCGCCGGCCACTAGCCGTAATTTTTTTTTTGATCTAAAAAATGGAAAATACCAAAATACACATATATACATTTTTTTTTAAATTACAATTGTAAAATACAGTTAAACAAAATATACATACACATGCACAAAAAAAAAAATATTGTACATACACTAAACACTCACATACATACACGGATATACAGATCTATGAATTATACATAAAAATTTATGTGTGTCAAGCTTGGACTTGCATACACACACATAAAACATACAAAAATATAAAATATATACTTAGAAATACACATTCATACAATGATATACACATACATACATTTTGCACTTGTAAAAGATATTCATGTACATACAGATACATACACCTTCTTAAAACCAAATATACACTTACTTCGCACCTTCAAACAACCACCAACAATCACCAACAACCATCCAGGCATACACATACACAGACATACAAAAGTATACACGAACCTAAACAAAAAAAAAATAGAAAAGAAGAAGCCGATCGTAGCTTCGGTAAGCGTAGCCGGAGCAGTCATGCAGCAACAGCCACCACCGCGCAGCAGCAGCCACCACCATACATCAACAAATCACAAAAAATGGTAGCAAATCAGAGCAGCACAGTAGTAGATCGGAGTAGCTGCTCGGCGGCGGAGCGACATTGGCGGTAGAGCAGGTCCGGCGTGCGTGGGTGGGTGGGTGGAGGAGGGAAGAGAGAGGGGAAGATAGGGTTTTGTTTTTGCAAGAGCGGAAATGAAAAATGGTATATGTAGGGTAATAAATTGAAAAATATTGGTATGTTTTGTAAATATTTAAAAATGTCAGTATATTTGGTAATTTTGGGGTTTAATGTGTCAACTAGCGTAAAAATTTCTTCTTTTATTTTCAGTTTTGGGCCCGAAGATTCTTGAGGACCAAGTTTAATTCTTTACCTTGTAGAAATATCCTTTGATCAGTGGCGGACGCATGATTTTTGTTAAAGGGACTCAAAAAATACAATTGTTGTACATGAGACTCAAACCAAGGGCATAAATTATAAGTTTGATACCACTTCACCACTAGGCCGGAAAATCTTTTGTTGCTAACGGGACTCAAAACTAGTAGTTTGTGATATCAGAGAGTTGAATAGTTTGTGATATCAAAGAAAACATTCATAGTGCCTAATAGGTCTGCCCAACAGGAGCAACACTATTCCCACTAGAGATGGATTAATCACACTCAATGATCATTTGACACTCCGAGATGTCCTTTATGTGCCCAGAATGATATGCAATTTAATTTTAGTGTCTCATTTAGTTAATCAATTCGATTGTAATGTGCGATTCACTGATAACATGTGTATTATACAGGAGCATATCTCAGGGACGTTTATTGGTGCAGGTGAACTAGAAGATAGACTTTACTACTGCCGGACCGTAAAATTCATAATGGCGTGAAAGTGGATGTGTCGGATTTGTGGCATCAAAGATAGGGCATCCTTCAGTTAAAGTAACAAAATCGCTTCCAGTTTTAGAAATTAAGATAATTAGTGCTAGTCCAAATGAAGAATTTTGTGATGTATGCCACCGGAAAAAATAAATAAGGAATGTATTTCCTTGGAGCCACAATAAAGTTTTTCAAAATTTTTAAGTTGGTACATTGCAATTTGGGGGTCCATATAGAAAAAACGAAAGAAGGAGGCTATTGTTCTTTTCTTGTTTATAATTTTATCTTGCCTATATATATATATATATATATATATATTTCTATGTTTTGTAAATAGGTTTTCATTTCATTTATATTTTATAATTTTTTTAAGAATGTCCTTATGTTGAGTGGTCCCAAACTATATATATATATATATATATTTCTATGTTTTGTAAATAGGTTTTCATTTCATTTATATTTTATAATTTTTTTAAGAATGTCCTTATGTTGAGTGGTCCCAAACTGGCAATCTTATGTATTTTTCCTAGTTACATCACATTACTTTCATTTTAAGAATTTTTACCCTCTGTGTCCAATGACATTTAATTTGAACTATAAACATCACAGTTTTGTGTAAATTACCCTCATTGGCCATTAGAATATTCTTTCAACATTACATACTCAATTTTCTTCATTAAGGGGTGTGCTTGGGATGACAAAAATATTTTCTGAAAAATATTTTCTAAATTTTTCATATTTAGTTGGATTAAATATTTTTGAAAAATATGTTTCATACCAATATTTATCAAATTTGATAATTCATCCTAATTATCTTCGTCCAAACAAAAAGATACCACCAACTCCAACCTTTCCTACCACACCCCCCACCTCCCACCTCCTACCCCTCAACCCCAAAACACGAGATGAATTAGCTAAAAGACCTCTCAAAGTGTTAAACAAAAAGTTTAACCCTTGAATTTTTTTTCCATATATTTTTGGAGAGAGAAAATATTAAGGGGTTGTTTAAGGTGAGATATGGTGTTCCAGAACTCCTCAAGTCTTTTTTGGCAGAAAAGGGTCTCGCTTTCTTTTCCATTTTCTTTTTATTCTAAGTACAATCAGATTTAATCATGCACCAAATTAGCATTACTAAAACTTTGTGGGCTGTAATTAAATGTAACAAAACTTTTAAACTTCTTGGGATCAAAATTAAATGCCATAAATTTTTAAAACAAATGAATAAAAATTCTCTACTTTCTCTTCTTGTTCGTCATATCTACTTCATCTTCTTCTCTTCTATTTTCTTTTCTTCACATTCTTCTCATTTTCTTCATCTTTCTTGCCATACTCTTCAACTACTTTTTGTTGTTTACATAGTCATTTTCTTCTTCTTCTTACTCTCATTCTTCTTTGTCTTCTTCTTCTTCATATGCAAAAAAAAAAAAAAAAAAAAAAAAAAAAAAAAAAAAAAAAATTAAAATTTGAAGTGGGTTTAAAAATCCAAACATGATTTTTATGTAATTTTGGAGTGGGTATTGTTTGAAATGCTTGAGAATGGTATTTGGATCTTAAGTATAAAATTTGAGATAATTTGGTGTTGATTTGAGTTGCTTTGGATGAATTTTGAATAAAAATTCGCGGTTGAAATATTTTTTTTTAGGTGTTCGGAACATCTTCTGTCAGAATGTACGAAACATTTGTTACTGTATTTGGAATATCTTCTATCAGGAAATTCAGAACAACTGCCAGGGTGTTCGGAACATCTTCTATCATGATGTTCGGAACATCTCTGTCAGGATGTTGGAAGCATCTTTTATCATTGAGATAAGATTTGAAATAAAATATCATTTGATTTTTCGATCCTCAAAAATAAAAATATGTAAGACTCAATCGGTGAGTGACAAATGGAAAATATAAGGAAAGCGACAATCATTAGACAGAATTAATGTACCTATAAATTCTTTCAACATTCTTCTTCTTTTTTTTTAAAGAAAAAATGGTAGAGTTAACTTCAGAAACCTCTCTCCTTATTTAGGATTATTTATCTATAAGAGATGAACTCAAAAAAAAAAAAAAAAAAAAAGTACCAACATATTAAAGATGAAATGTCTTGATGGAGGTTCCTACCATTACTCAAGATGTTCGAAACATCCTATGTGATGTTCCAACCATTAACTAAATTTAGAGAACTAAACTTAGAAAAATAATAAGTTTTTTCACACTTTTTCACACTCGAGCTATCCAACTCGTCTATCTACACTCATCTTATTCTCAAGATACCTTTTTGTATACACAACCCCTTAACAAATGCACCAGATTTTATAAATTTCATTTATATACACAACAACAACAACAGATCAAATATTATCACACAATATACATAACGATCCTTGTGTATTTATTTATCATTTTTCTGAAGAAAAAAAAGATACCCAAGATGTTTCAAACATATTGAAAGTTTTGAACGACTACAAGTATGTTCTCAACTTCCTACGTGATTTTTGAAACTTCTTGTGAGATATTTCACTTTCCACTGATGTTTAAATATCTACCAGAGTGATTGTAGATGTTAAAATCTTATGTACCATCATATGAATTAAATACTTATTTATAAGACATCAACTTGTGTATTTATATATATATATATATACATATATTTTACTCCGAAATAGAATGAAAAAGAAGTAGAGGATAATCAATTAATCTTTCTTGTAGGTATGTAATATATGAATAATCTTTCATAGTATATGGCTAAATATTAGCAGTTATAACTTTTCTACATTTGAAACAATTTATAGATATTTCCAACGTCTGCACAATATATGATCAACTGATAATGTTCAAGTGATAATTATAAAAGATTATCACTTAAAATAATCAATTATACAAGTTAGAGCGATAAATATAGATGATTATAACTTAATACAAGTTGGATCAAGTGTTGGTTAATACTTTAGGTTCTATTTATTTCCAATTGTTATGTTTTGTGTACTAATGATCAAGAAATTTCATTTGAAATTGTTATTTTGTCCTGTAAATTACCATTGTACCCTAAGTCATTCCGCACGACTCACTTCATGTTTCAATCATATCGCTATATGTTCTGAATATTTTCAAAAACAATACGATGAAAATAGCAACATTGGAAAATGGCGCTCCGAACATGATGTTCATGTGACAAACATCAACAGCATGTTCGAAACAGCAAAGATAGATAGATAATCATTTGTCACTCTAACAAGTATACTTGGTAATTTAGAGTGATAATGATCATCACCCTTTAATTATAATGTGACAATAGAAACAATAGAACATTTCGCGCGGAACATCACATATAATGTGACAAACATCTATTGGATGTTCGAAACAAGACTATATGTATGGATTATCATTTCTCCCTATAACAAGTATAATTGGTCATTTATAGTGATAGTGATCATCATTTGTCGCTCTTACAAGTATAGTGGGTCATTTCTTATCATATTGATCATCATTTGTTACTCTAACAAGTATAGTTGGTCATTTATAGTGATAGTGATCATCATTTCTCCCTACAACAAGTATAATTGGTCATTTATAGTGATAGTGATCATCATTTGTCGCTCTTACAAGTATAGTGTGTCATTTCTTATCATATTGATCATCATTTGTCACTCTAACAAGTATAATTGGTCATTTATAGAGATAGTGATCATCATTTGTCACTCTTACAAGTATAGTTGGTCATTTGTACGTATAATGATCATCATTTCTCCCTATAAGAAGTATAGTTGGTCATTTATAGCAATAGTGATCATCATTTGTCACTCTTACAAGCATAGTAGGTCATTTGTAGTCATAATAATCATCATTTGTCACTCTTACACATATAGTGGGTCATTTATAGCGATAGTGATCATTATTTCTCACTCTAACAAGTATAGTGGGTCATTTGTAGGTATAATGATCATCATTTGTCACTCTAACAAGTATAGTGGGTCATTTCTTATCATATTGATCATCATTTGTCACTCTGACAACTCTAGTTGGCCATTTCTACTCATAATGATCATCATTTATCACACAAACCACTCTAAATGGTCTTTGTGATGAAAGTGGATGAGTTTATCACTCTTACAAGTATAATTGGTCACTTATAGCCATACAATCATCATAATTTGTCGCGCTAACTACTCTAATTGTGAAAAAGTATGATGAACATAGAAAAAATTGAATATAGCGCTCGGAACGACACATAACATGTGACAAACGTCTAGTGGATGTTTGAAACTAGAGTATATGTATGGATAATTATTTCTCCCTATAACAAGTATAGTTGGTTATTTATAGTGATAGTGATCATCATTTGTCACTCTTACAAGTATAGTTGGTCTTTTGTACGTATAATGATCATCATTTCTCCCTATAAGAAGTATAGTTGGTCATTTATAGTGATAGTGATCATCATTTGTCACTCTTACAAGCATAGTAGGTCATTTGTAGTCATAATAATCATCATTTGTCACTCTTACACGTATAGTGGGTCATTTGAAGGAATAATGATCATCATTTCTCTCTATAACAAGTATAGTGGGTCATTTATAGTGATAGTGATCATCATTTCTCCCTATAAGAAGTATAGTGGGTCATTTATAGTGATAATGATCATCATTTGTCACTCTTACAAGTATAGTGGGTCATTTATAGTGATAATGATCATTATTTGTCACTCTCACAAGTATAGTTGGTCATTTGTAGGTACAATGATCATCATTTGTCACTCTGACAACTCTAGTTGTCCATTTCTACTCATAATGATCATCATTTGTCACACCAACTACTCTAAGTGGTCTTTGTGATGAAAGTGGATGAGTCTATCACTCTTACGAGTATAATTGGTCACTTATAGCTATACAATCATCATAATTTGTCACGCTAACTACTCTTATTGTGAAAAAAGTATGATGAACATAGAAAAAATTGAACATGGCGCTCGGAACGACACAGAACATGTGACAAACATCAATTTGATGTTCTAAACCAGTATGTGTGTATGGATCATCATACGATGAAGATAGCAACATTAAAAATTGTGCGATCCGAACGACCGTTTAATGCGATGAACATCAATAGGTTGTTTAAAACAACCCTATGATAGATGATCATCACTTGTCAGTAAATTGGTCATCACTACTGATAATTGTCAACATTTATCACTCTAACAAGTATAATTGGTCATTACAACTGATAATTGTCATCATTTCTTAGTCTACCAACTATATTTGGTCCTTTTAAGTGGAATGAACATCATTTGTCACTTTTACAAGTATAGTGGGTCATTTCTAGTGATAATCATCATCATTTGTAAATCAAACAAGTATAATTGGTACTTTCTAGTTAAAAATTAACATCATTTATCACTATATTCTGGAAATTTTGTCGTGTATAGTATTAATAATTATCATTTATACCTGGAACATACCAGTTGCGTTCCGAACATAGAATTCTGTGTTGGAACACATGGTATATGTTCCGAACTTGGTGTATGCATTTATTAACTTTTTCATAAATGGAGTAGAATAAGTTGTCGTTTGGAACATCGTATTGTAATATCCTAAACGACAGTTGATGTGTTGCGAACTATAAGTAAATATGATGGATAAGAAACGATTGATACGATTAAAATTAGAGGAACAAGATTTCCCCTTTAATGGATAAGAAACGACTAGATTTAACAAAATACCGTATAACCCAAATGTGGGTGGTCTCAGCTTGAATTGCCTAAAACTGGAAAGGATATTTAGTAAATAAGCTCAGCAGCTATGGTGGAATGGCTATTATTTCGATCTAGGAAAGGAAGCTCAGCAGCTATGGTGGAACTTTAGGCGGGAATGGAATGGAGAAAAAATGGAGGAAAAACGGGGAAGAGGAGAGAGGGAAGTAGCTAGGTAAATGGCCAAATTTGGCCAAAAACTACCTTTTATACATGGACTATTGTGTAACTTACAAAACATTGGGGTGAGAATGTTAGATAGTTAATAGCACTAATTAAATGAGGACCCTAGATTTCATGTTAAAAACTTGAGCCTTTTTCCACTCAAAAAAGACTTGGAAAGTCCTGCCATGCCAAAGCCCCTTGTTTAAGTGAGGTGGGGGCTTATTTTAAATTTTAAAAACTTGTGGGCATTTTAAAAACTTATCAAATGTAAATACTCTAACTTCTTCTTCTTCCTAGTCTTCTCCGCTGTCTCTCAGATTATCTCCTAAACACTGGCAGCTTCATTCAATTGACGCAAAGGTTTTCTTTTCATGGACTAAATTCTTTTGCTATGCAAATTTACTATTTTATCTAGTGATTTTTTTTCCAATATAAGTAAGTGTTTAAGATGAATACTTTGAATGATTTGTATAATAAATGGACTATTTAGGTATAATTCTCTCCCATATCTTGTATTTTTGTTTTCTGCGCAGTTCAATCTCTCTAAAATCATGTTGATTTTATCTGATCCGTTATTGGAGCTGAAACTAAGATCTTGACTATTGCGGGTGTTTACCTGGTGCTGTCTACTAATTGTAGGCGCTTTTGTTACCAGATTTATATTTAGGAGAATATTTGAGTCAATTTATGGTATCGTTGTTAATGAAGCGATGAAACCATGGTATTGGGTTTTGTACTGTTGTGACTCGTGTGAGGTCGATATCTCAAAGATAATATGGTACTAGGCTCTTGGTATCAATTCAAGTTGTATAGTATTTGTTCCTTAGTGTTCGATCTGCATTAGTCTCACCATCTAAGCAAAAGTTATTTCAGATGGGCAAACTATTAAGAGCAGATATATAGTTATATGCTAAGACTTGTTCCTTTTTCTTTCAAAACTATGAATACATGTTCCTGTAGACAAGCACATTTGTCATTCTTCATTGTGTACCTCCCACTTTAAGCTTCTAAACTATATTTTGAGATTCAAATGATCAAATATACAATCCAAAATTTGGCTAATCAAAGTTGAACGTTAAGTATTGGCTGCAATAAATACAGTGTTTGTCAATAGGAAATGGTATTCATAGATTCTACTAAACTACTTCTTTGGAGATCATCATTTTAACCAGGCTCTTCTTTGAATGTTAAATTTCTGGATAGGGTATGCATATGAGATTTAGCTGCAGCACTGGTGATGCAATGGGAATGAACACGGTTTCTAAAGGTGTACAGAATGTTTTAGAGTACCTGTAAAAGAATATCCTGACATGGACATCACCGGCATATCTGCTACTCTATTGTACCTAGAATGAAGATCTGTCTCATTTGCTATCTAAAACAACTGATTGTAGAGAAATATCTATGGGGGTTCACCAAAGCCAAGCATATTGTAGAAATTCACTTAATCTTATGTGAAAGAGACTCATATGAAAATTACAATGGTTTCTGGACAGTTAACTAGTTCTCTATGTTAGCATTCTTCAATGTATCATTTAAGTTGGAGTAAACTCATAAACTATTTTGCATAAGGTTTTTACTGTATAACATATATATCATTTTCCTTTAATTAATTATGGTTTTAATCAACAAGTCTTGTCGATAATCAACCAACGTCTGGACTCAACTCTCTTTTTGGTCGATGATCTGAGCGAAGATAGGAGGAGGCATGAGATGAGCATCCATCAGATCGTAAGGATGGGGTTCTCCTAGAGAGCGCAGTGGAAGATATGGATGACTACATCACCCCTCCTCCTCTCCTCGGAATAATTAGATTTTTTTAAAATTAAAATATATAAAAAAAGAATTTTTATTATGATTACTCTTTTTTAATTATAATTATTAACGAAAAGTACCAATTTAATTATTATCTTTTGCTTCTATTTCATTTTCATCTTCATTATTATTATCTTTGCTTCCATTTCAATTTTGTTTTAATTCTCGTTCTGTGGTTTCTTTTTAAATTCTCGTTGACTGACCAAAGTATTTTCAGTCTGGTGTATCATAAACCAACAATAAAGTAGATAAAGTGATAGGTTCATAAAAGTGAAATAAACAGAAAAAGAGAAAAGTAAAATAAAATAAAATATTTTAATAATCAGAAAAGTGCAATAAACATAAAAAAGAAAAAATAAAATAAGTAATAAGCAAAATATTGAAATATTTAAAAATGAAATTTATAAAACAAAAGACAAAAATAAGTAATAAAACAACGTTAAATAATAAGAAAAGAGAAATAAACTTAAAAAGAAAAAAGTAAAATAAGTTATAAAACAGCGTTAAATAATAATCTGTCGACCACCACTATGTTTTTCTAGTTTATCCTAGTTGATTATAATCTAACATTGAAGTCGATGAGAGAATATGATGTGCCCTGGAGCGTGACGTGTTACGGATTTGGGGTAAGGTCTGGGGCTTGGGATTTGGGGTTTAGGGTTAGGGTTAGGGTTAGGGTTAGGGCTAGGGTCGAGGGTTTCAGCTATTTTACACTTGTTCTATAATCGACTAGCTGTAGTAGATAATCAACCTTGTCTCTTGAAAATTAATTTTATTGAATTTTTGTCAGATCCAAAACAATTAATAGTAAGATATATTCTTTCTAAAGTACATAAATGATATAGATGGATTACAATGACTTAATACATGCGTATACTTGATGTATATAGCCATTATACCAACATTTGAGGTGTAACAAGATATATGAGTCATAATCCTAGGGCATTGTTTAACAAGAATAGAAATAGTAGGCTTATGTATAGATGAGTTATAACCTTTGAGGCATGAATAAGTTGTTATAATGTATTAATGTCAGCCATAACATTCAAATGGGTACATTATACCAACATTTGAGGTGTAGCAAGACATATGAGTCATAACACTAGGGCATTGTTTAACAAGAAGAGACATAATATGCTTATGTATAGATGAGTTACACTCATGTGGGCATCAATAGGTTGGTATAATGATTTAATGTGAGCCATAACACTCAAGTGGCCCCACTATACCAACATTTGAGGTGTAACACGACATTGGGTCATGGATTAGTGATTTATGTGAAATTACACAAGGTCGATAATCAACCTTCGTTCTGGTTGATTTGGTTAATAGTTGATTAACAAGCTCGCACCTTTTTTCAGACATGTGCCTTATCTGGTAGTCATTATATTCTTTCATCAACTGCACTATTAAGTTATAGTCGATTAAGGAAGTCGTACCTTTGTACAATCAAGTCGTGCCTTTTTTAGTCCTTATTTGAGAGCCGTTATGTTAGTTAATAACTGATTTAATGTGAAATTAAACAAGGTTGATAATCAACTTGAATTTTCATTAATTTGGTTAATAGTTGATTGTATTACAAGTACATTTGTCCAGTCAAGTACTGTCTTTTCTGATACGATTTCTTTTTTCTAATAATTCCCTTATTTAAATATTTGTTTATTATATATTTAATCATTATTTTTAATTAGATGCGTTGATAATCTCCCAACAAATTGTCTATAATAGAAAAGTATGTTTAGAGGAGTTCATAAACTACTATCAACTGGATGATAATAAAAATTCTAAACCCAATCCTCAAACCTTAAACCTGTAATTCCATAAAGTTTATATAGGCAAGCGCATTATTTTTCAAAATTCAATTAGCCGTTTTGGCTGTAGTTTAAAACAATATTTTTCACAAGTAAAATTTTTTTGTTAGAACATAAAAGTAACAAATGATCAAACTAAAATAACATCTTTTAAGTACAGAATTTTTATTATGCCAGATAACAACGGAAAAGTGCACAAAATTAAGAAAACTGTGAGGATAAAATCAAAGAAAATTAACTGAATTGAAGAGAAATTACACTTCTTTTATTTAAAAATAATAATTTATTTCTTATCATAGCATTATTAATAAGTTCACGACAAAATAGGTTTACCCAAAATTTATTTATTCATACATAAAATTATTCTTAACAAATTCCAAAGGGTATTCAATCAAAATATACCAACATTTGTGGGTTTACCAATTTCATCATTCATATATTATAAATGGAAATTCTTTATAATTTTCTTTTAAATGGGAGTGTAAAAATGAAATCAAATAGCTGCTCGCTCTTCCCCTTTCCCTAAACTCCGATGATAAAGTCGTTGCTTTTCTCACTTCAACAGATTTGGTTTCCACCAGCCTCCATTCACAGTGTTGATCACCTCCACCTCCATTACTTAGCACTTCCTTTTATTCCAAGCTGGAAGTTTATAAAATACTCATCATTAGGGCCATTTGGCGGATTCATTGAAGCTGAAAAGCTATTGGAGAGAATAAAGCCACAAATTTCTCATCCCTCATCAATGTAGTTGTCTGTGTATTTGTGGTTTCTAATTAAAAGTGCCCAAGTGTAAGTAATCTGCTAATTGTTCTTCATCAATATATACATGTATAAAATCAAGAGGTTCAGTGATTAACCTTGATAATGAAATTCGTGATTGGTATGGGAGAAAAAAAACATAACATTCATTTGAGATGGTGAAAGAGGTGTATGTTCATAAATTAAAATCCAATGAAACCACTCAGCAACAATTAGTTATTATTCATTTATTAACAATTGACTCATTGACAGATACACCAAACAAGATCAAATTTGTAGCAAACCTCATAAATTTGGCATATCGGAGCTCTTAATCAGTCCCAATTATAATTTAAAACAATAATGCTCAAAGCTGTACAGATTATGGGTTCATGTTCTGGGTTTGTTGCTTATTGATTGAAGAAGAAGCCTCAACCAAATTATGGGTTCTCTTTAATTTCAAGAAAACCCATTGTTATTGGATTGTGTCGATCTAGGAGAAATTGAGAAGAATTTGGATTACGGCTAGGATAAATTGGTTGAAATGAGTGAGAGAGAGAGAGAGAGAGAGAGAGAGAGAGAGAGAGAGAGAGAGAGAGAGAGAGAGAGAGAGAGAGAGAGAGAGATGTGAGGAGGAGACTGATGTTTGCCGGAAAAGTAGCCGGAGATGGTGACCGGATTATACTGGAAAGTGAAATGGAGAATGGGGAGAAGATGTACAGTTTCTTTTTATTTTTTTCAAAATAAATGCAGTAGTGACCAATTCGTGTTTTTAAGAACTTGAGGGTTGAAAGTTTTAAACTCTTTATTCTTTACTAAGTATGATTAAGAGTAAAATGTGATTAGTGATTTAAAGGGTTATACACCCAATTTTTAAGACTTGAGGGTTATTCCCTTGTTTTCCTTCATTGCAGGGATCTTTAGCCAAGTCACCCCAAAACACCCACCTAACCTTCTCACCTTCCTACCCACATTCCAGCACCGCCCTAGCAATACCTTCCGCCTCACACTACCCTACCCCTATCCCCATTTCCACCCAACCCCGTACTTCATAACCCACAACCTCCCCAGCTTCTACCCACTCCCACCTCCCTACATTCAGTCCCACCACAGCTCCTCATTTCATTTTAAGATTGAAACACCACCTACCCTCACCTCCTACCGACCTCCCACCCCACCACTTTCCACCCAACCCCACATCACTACCCTTAACCCTTGCCCCACCCCCTGACTTACTCTTCATTTTTAGATTGTTCTCATTGTATACCCTGTCTTATTCTTCATTTTTATATTGTTATCATTATATACCTCGACGTACTCATTATTTTTAGATTGTTATCATTGTATACCAAAAATTATTCTTTATTTTTAAATTGTTACCATTGTATATAGTACGAGTATATTGTATATTCTTATAGTACATACTGCTGTTTTTTCCTGTAAAGAAAAAAATTGCTTTGAAACAATATACTCTTCTTGTTATCAATGTATATCTTTAAAGTATATTGTATGCTTTTACAGTATATAATGTTATTTTTTCCATTGAAGAATGTTATGATTTGAAATACACTATATATCCTTTGAGTATACAGTATACCCTTGGAGTATCAATGCTATTTTTATCTTGGAAGAATGCTATGCTTTGAAATAGTATATACTCCAATTTTTTTTTTTTTGTCATCACTGTATACCTTTAGAGTTTAATGTATAATTTTATTGTATAAAGTGTTATGTTTCCTTCGAAGAATGTTATATTTTGAAATAGTATACTCCATCACTTAATACCCTTGGAGGATACTGTATACCCTTTGATTATACTATATATTTTTACAGTATACAATGCTATTTTCACCTTTGAATAATGCTATGCTACGAAACAATATATTCTGATATTTATGTTATCACCATATACTTTTAGAATATAATGCATACTTTTACAATTCACAATGTTGTTTTTCCTTTATAAAATATTATGTTTTGGAATAATATAGTCCATCGATGTATACCCTTGGAGTATATTGCACTCTTAGAGTATATTATATACTTTTAAGGTATACAATGCTATTTTCACCTTTGAAGAATGCTATGCTTGAAAACAATGTACTCCAACTTTTTTATTATCACAATATACCTTTGGAGTATAATGTATATTTTTACAGTACACAATATTGTTTTTCTATTGAAAAATGCTATGCTTGAAAACAATGTACTCCAACTTTTTTATTATCACAATATACCTTTGGAGTATAATGTATATTTTTACAGTACACAATATTGTTTTTCTATTGAAAAATGCTATGTTTTGAAATATTATACTCCAAATTTTCTTTATGAACGTATACCATTGGAGTATATTGTATACTTTTATAGTATACAATGTTGTTTTTACCTTTGAATTATACTATGTTTGAATAGTATACTCCAAGGGTATATAGGTGATAACACAAAAATTAGAGCATACTGTTTCAACACATAGCATTCTTTTAAAGGAAAAAATAGAAGTGTATACTATAGGTGTCAAGGATACTATATACACTTGGAGTATATTGTATTTTTTTTTATACTATACAATACTATTTTCACCTTTGAAGAATTCTATGCTATGAAACACTACACTCGAACTTTTATTATTAACAGTGCATACCTTTAGAGCATAATATATACTTATACATATACAGTGTTATTTTTCCTTTGAAAAATGTAGCATTTTGGAATATTATCCATCACTTTATATCCTTGGAGTATGTTGTATACTTTTATAGTATACAATACAACTTTGACCTTCGAAGAATGCTATGCTTTGAAACAATACACTTCGATATTTTTGTTATCACTTTATACCTTTAGCATATAATGTATACTTTTACAATACACAATGATGTTTTTCATTTGTAAAATACTATATTTTGAAATAATATACTCCAATTTTGTTATAACTGTATACTCTTGGAGCATACTCTATACTTTTATAGTATACAATGCTAATTTTACATTTGAAATGTACTTGAATAGTATACTCCAAGGGTATATAGTATACTCCAAGGGTAAACGGTGATAACAGAAAAATTGAAGTATACTATTTCAAAACATAGCATTCTTTTAAAGGTAAAAATAGCAGAGTATACTACAAATATATATAGTATACTGTTACAGTATAAGAGATAACAATTGTCTTGCTAGCACTGCAGAATTACTGGTCCCAGATTTTTGTGCTGCCAAAGAAAGTGCTCAGAGCCATTGAAACAACTTGCAGGAAATTCTTGTGATCAGGGAACTTAGAGGGCTCAAAGAAAGCACCAATAGCCTGGTCTACTATGTGTCTACCTAAAGCTATAGGGGGACAGAACATAACTGATATCCTGACATGGAATAGAGCAGTTATTTGTAAACTCTTGTGTCTACCTAAAGCTGCAGGGGGACAAAACACAACTGATATCGTGACATGGAATAGAGCAGCTATTTGTAAACTCTTATGGAATCTGAGTCAGAAGAAGGATAAGCTATGGGTAATCTGGTTACACACATACTATAGCAAACATGGTTACGTGTATGACAGGGTGCCAACTCAGGCATCTTAGATAGTGCAGAAGATATGTAAAGCTAAGTAGCTAACAAGTACATGGAGCAGGCAGGCATGAGCATGAGGGAGCTGCAAATGAAGAATACCTTCTCTATACATAAGATATATGTGCAAATGAGAGGAATCATTCCTAAAATAGAGTGGAGGAGGTTGATTTGCAAAACCAAGGGATCCCAAGATGGGTATTTATACTTTACTTAACTATTCAAGGAAGATTGTACACTAAAGATAGATTGGCAAAGTGGGGACTACTAGCTGATACAACATGTGCCCTATGTGAGTGTGAGGAGGAGAGCATTGACCACTTGTTCTTTCAATGTTCAGTGACTGCAGGCATCTGGGTGCAACTTCTAGGATGGCAAGGGATAAACAGGCAAGCTATGAAATGGAAGGAAGAGGTGAAATTTGCCACTGATCATGCTAGAGGGTGTCATACCCGATTTTGGACTCCACTCGAGACGACTCGGGTTTCGGATTTGACTGGGTAAACTCGTTTGGAATTGAGTGTTTTGGAGTCGCCACCTAACATATTTTTTAACTAGGCGTATTAGGGCACCTATTTTGATTTTAGCCAATTTTACAATTAAATCTGAAATTTAGTCTACAAACCAGAAAATCTAGGTAAGAGGTTCAAGTTAACTCGAGAGGAAGGGGTTAGGCACCCCTCGAGCCCCACCAAATGTGGTTATCGGCCGGACTTTATAATTGGGATTCGAAATAAATAACTAAGCAATTTAAACTAACTAATTAGAGGTAGACAAATGATATGATAATTTAAATAAAAGGTCCTAATAGGACTCCTCCTTAAGGATTTGCACCTCGTAAAATAAATGAAGCTAAGTTGGTAAACCATAATGATAATAATAAGAAAGCAATAATAATGAATAATAAAATAAAGGGAAAAATGAGTTTTTTATGAAAGTGTCGTCTTTTTCGTAATTCCACGACAATGTACCTTGCAAAAATATAAAGAAAAATGAGTTAGTGAATAATAATAATGAAACTAACAAGAACGATAATAATAATCATAATAATAAGAATAATAATAATAATATTATAATAATAATAATAATAATAATATAGTAAATATAGTTTAAAATAATAGGATAAGGGGATTTTTGTAAAGTGTAGGCTCAGGTGTGTATTGGGTGGAAGTTAGAGACGTCGATACGGCTGCGAACACACCGGCCGGCCGTGTTGCCATGCCAAGTACCGGTCTCGTCACTCCGTCACCGGCTCATTTGTAGTAACGGCTTATACACGTCATCATAGCCTTTTGTTTTGTTTAGGGACACGGGGATAAGTCGTTCAAGGGTAGTATCATGTTCAAATTAATCAAATAAGCCTCAAATAAGCAATTTATTTTCCTTGGCCAATATTGATATAGCATCCGTCAATTCATTGTCCGTCAATTCCTTGTGTGGGCCTCAATATATGTGAAAATATATTCCTTTCATTGGTCATAATTGGTATAGCATCCGTCAATTCGTTGTATTTCCGTCAAATCATTTTGTAGGCCTCAAATTAAAATATTCTCATAGGCCTATACTGCATATCAATCGCAGCATAACAATCGCAGTAGAACTGCATAACAGAATAGTCCAGAATGCAAACGAGTCAACTGCAGCACAGTGATTCCAACAAAGTAGAATCGCTCTCAAAAATCCATCAAAACCCAGAAACAAAATAACAATAGCATAATGATAGGTGGCAGAGGAACACCATCGACCAAAGACTAATCGAATTCTGATAAACCAGGCAGCGGTAACAATGATTCACCAACGAACGTCAACTATTACAGTACCCATCTCAGGATTAATCAAAGTCTACCAATGACCCAACATCAGAAACAACGAGACTAATATATATTGGATATATTTTAGTGGAAACCACGATTATCAAACGGATCGGTTACGAAACGGAACACGTCAATAGACAAAAGAGAAGGAGCGACTGCCAGCCATGGAATTCCGGTGAAGGACACAGCGGCATCGCTGCAACCCCCTCCTCTGTTTCAATTCGTAACCACCAGTATCGAGCCCCTTTTTACTGTTTTTCCTTATTCCGATATGGTGAATCGGGCGACGATGGTGGCCCTTCCCTTTTTCCCTTGTTTTCCTCTGTTTCCGTTTTAGATCTGTGTGTGTTGGAATTGAAAGAGGGAGGGTGTTCCGATGGTGTATGCGTAACAGTGTATGTAGAAGAAAATTGAAGGAGACCAAAAGGGAAAATGTAAAGTGTGGCCTCGTGTGGGAGAAGAAGGGAGAGTATGCTGTGTTGGGGAAGAGGGAGAGGGGCAAGTGGGGTCTGCCGATAGAAGATGAAGTGTAATGTGTGTAAGTGTTTATAGGATTTTGGAAGAGAAAATTAGGGGATTTAGGAGAATAATTGTAGGGATTATTAGGAGAAAATTTAGGGAGGGATTTAGAATGAGGATTTGGGGGGATGAATTTGGACTAGTTTTAGGACAAGGGATGTATTTGGTTAGAATTTAGTCTAGGTTCAAAATGAATATAATAAAACTTTAAATTATGAAATGAAATTGGTAATGTTTAAATAAAAATTGAACCAATATTAAATTAAAAGGTGCAAAATAATTAAAATATAAATATGTATATATATAAAATAAGACAAGTAAAACCAAATTGCACACATAAAGAAACTTTAAATTAATTAAGTATAAATAGTTACAAATAATTAATAAATGCTATAAATACACAAAATTACACAAACAGTCACTCTTTGACAAATAGCCTAAGTGATGCAAAATTACGTAATATAGCCATATTTAAGTATATAATATATAACTAGCGGATAACACACGTAAATGCATGCCTTCTAATGCAAATTGTGCACAAATAATCAAATTGCTCCTTTAAATTAAATTATGGCCAATTATGTAAAAAGGAGGGACAAAATTGGGTGTCAACAGAGGGAAGCAACCACGAGCTGAGGTTTACAGAATGGTGCTAGCTGGAGCAGTATACCAAGTTTGGCAAGGGAGGAATAACCTAATCCACCAAGGGGAGAAGATGGATACATATAGGGTGGTAAGGTAAGTCATTCAAGCTGTTCATTGTCGTGAGCAAAAGAGTAGAAGATTACAAGGTAGATTGGAGGAGTTAAATGTTTACCCAGCTAGGAGCAATAGTAGTTAGGAAACGTTAGTTAGATTAATTTACAGTTGAGTCTTTGTAGCTGCTGAGTCTGGGACTTTTGTCCAGTCCAGTAGCAAGAACGTTAACGATTACTTGGTAATGAAAGTTTAATTAATTACCAAAAAACAAGTAATAACAATGTAAAAATGAAGAATAAATTAGGGTGTATAATATAAACTTATAGTATACAATGTTAACAATCTAAAAGTGAAGAATAAGTCACGGTATACAATAATAACAGACCAAAATTAAAGATTAAGTCAGGGATATACAGTATACTCTTACAGTAGTGATTACAATAAAAATGAAGAATAAGCCAGGTCATATACTGATAAAAATCTAAAAATGAAGAATAAGTCAAGGTAGATAGAATGTTCTTACATTTTACAGTCATAATAATTTAAAAATGAGGGTGGGTGGGTGTAAAGTGAATATCAGTAAAAGGTGGGACGGGATCGGGAAAGATATGGTGGGTGGGGTATGTGGATAGAATATGAGGAGGTATAGGATAGGGGTGGACGCGGGAGTGGGTAAGTGGTGGGGTGGGTGGGTGTTGGGGACAGGGGTTGGGTGATGGTGAGGTAGGATGTGGGGGTAGGGTTGGGTAAAAAAGTGTTGGGGATGGGGGTGGGGTTGATATAGAATGTAGGGGTAGGTGGTGTTTCAATTTAAAAATAAAGGTGTGATTCTGTGTCTGGGGTGGGGAAGAAAGTTTGGATGTCGTAGTTGGGTGAGGTGGGTAAAACGTTGAAGGTTGGGGTGGGGGATAGGAAGTGAAACGACCTTAGGTAGTCGTTTCGAGAGTTGGGAATACGATTGGCGTACCGATAATTTTAAAATATTCATAAAGTCCATTAGGACCAGTCTGTAAATTTAGAGCTAAATCGGACTTCATTTGGTAGGTATCGGAAGAATGTTTCAGTTTTTATTGTCGGTAAATATTAAAAAGAGGTTTTCGAGCTCAATTTTGGCAAATGAGCTCCGATTCGAAATTTGAAAGCGCCTTTAGGTTCGTATGATTATTTGTGAGATGTGTGAATTTTTGATATGAATTTCAAGGTTGTTCGGCTGATTTTGGCTAAAGTTTCTTAAATTAATAATTCGATCTTTTTCCTTTTAATTCGCATCTTAAGTTTCGGGGGTCCGATTTGAGATCCGCCTTAGTGAGTATGTTACATATATTTTGTATAACTTGCTCGAGAAATTTAAAATTATTTCGAATTTCGTAGGGTTCCATTTTAATTTTCACGGAAACGAAAAAAAATTATTAAAGAAAAGAAAATAAAATAAAAGAAAAAGAAAAAAAAGGTAAAGGAAAAGGTATAAGGCGGTGGCTGCTAAGGAATATATATATTCCTTATCTTACAGCAAAAGGAGCAGAACGAAATAGAAACAGAAACAAAAGAGAAAACGCAGCAAGGAAAAAATGACAGAAAATGAGAAAATGAGAAAAGTAGAATTTTTACCCCGAAACATTCAGTGGAATCGTTTGGCAATGAATCCAAAGGAAAAAGTTGTTGTTGAGATGTTGTGGAACGAGGTAAGTGATTATATCCATTTCTTTGAAGGCCCTTAGCCTTGTGGATATTCTATCGCGTGTTCATTACGAGTGTAGCTGCCGATAGGCGTACTCATTACGCCTTAGCTTTGAATTTACATTGTATATTATATGCTATGCCATGTTGTTGGTATTGCATGGAGCATATGAGCATTGGACTCTGGTTTTGAACATTGCATATACTTTTCGGTTGGCGATGAGAATCTCGCACCGGTGAAGGGTTATTAGTGCATATACTTCCCGGTTGGTGATGAGAATCCCTCACCGGTGAAGGGTCATTATTGCATATACTTCTCGATAATCGATGAGAGTCCCGAGCCGATGAAGGGTCATTATTGCATATACTTTTCGGTAATCGATGGGAGTCCCGAGCCGGTGAAGGGTCATCATTGCATATACTTTCCGGTAATCGATGAGAGTCTCGAGCCGGTGAAGGGTCATCATTGCATATGCTTCTCGGTAATCGATGAGAGTCCCGAGCCGGTGAAGGGCCATTATTGCATATATCTTCTGGTAGACGATGAGAGTCCTGCACCGGAGATACGTATGAGGCATATGTGACTGCATTGCATCATACTGCATTCATCCCATTTTATTGCACCGCATGCTGAGTATTGTGTGACTATCATGCTGTATTTTATGTATGCGGTATGTGTACCATATTGTGGACATATTTCAATTTGCCTATATATTTCTGGCTCGTATTCTCGATTTCGGAGATCGGGTTGCACGCCGCAACAATATAAATATATCGGGTTGCACACCGCGAAAGTATGAATATATGGATCGGGTTGCATGCTGCAACAGGATGTATTTCTGATTGTTGATATGTTCGGGATACCTAAATGTTCTGGCTATCTTATGTTCTTGGTTGTTAATGAGTTTATGATTCCATACGTGTTTCTAGTTATTATCTGGCTTTGCCTTTCTATAATTTAAATAAGATGAATTTGGTTTATCTATTTCTTTTCTCCATGGCTAGCTATCCTATTCTTTGAGGTGGCTAGTCTGCCCTATTTATTGAGTCCTTTTGGCTCACCCTTGTTTGTTGTTTGTTTCTTGTCTATCTATTTCGTTTCGGCAGGTTCGCTCCAGGATTGAGTTCGCCACGTTGTGAAGGAGCGAAGACGACTTCAGCTGTCAGGGTGAGCCAGCTTTTATTCCGGATGGCCACTAGTTTATTGTTTATTATTTCAGTTGTATTTTGCTCCTTTCAAGAGATATCTGACTTCTTTTGTACTCTTAGATGTCTTGTCTGGATTGCCCTAAGCCTAGTATGTTGGGTAGTCAGCTGTAATTTCTTTTGTACAGCTTAGAGGTATCAGTATGTCTGTGCTTTTTCTTTTTTTTTAAAGTCTTGTCCTTATTTATGAATTGTTATGTTTATTTTCCTAACTTAATTGGTAAGGGTTTGCCCGACGGGTCTAGGGGAGGATGTCGGGTGCCCACACGGTCTAACCAGATTCCGAATCGTGTCAGCTGGTATCAGAGCCTGGTTTAGAGTCTATCCAGATGATGGGTACGTAGACGTCCGTACTTATCTACGAGAGGCTATGATGGCATTTAGAAATTTTCCCTTTCTTCTTTTCTAATTGTGTGTTGGTCTGGGATGCAAAAATATTTTTGTTAATTCCTTCATAGTAATGGTGAACCCTTGTCCGACAAATGAGCAAAAGTTTAGAACTCACGATGAAGCAGTCTAGTCAGAGGCTAGCGCTGATCAAGCCCCGAGAGTTGTGGATCGTGCTGACGATCCAATTGCAGAGGCCCCAGCTATACGATCTCGCGATGGGCAAGGGAGCCTTGCTTCTCTATGATGCTTTTATGAGAATCTTGGAGATATAGATACCGCAAGAACCTATTATTTCATCAAGTTGCCGCAGATGGAGACGTTCGGTCTCAGGGAGCTCCTGTTCCAATCCCTGATGTTGCCCCAGTAAATTATGTTCCAGAGGCAGCATGTGCTGCACAACCAATTGTTCTGACTTGTTAACCAGCCGAGGTAACAGTTCGGTCCCAGTGCACAAAGAGGCTGCATTATTTTATCCAATTAAACCTTCTGATGGTCTCAGGCCATGCATCAAATAATCTCTATATAAGTTTTTTTTTAAAAATAAAATGATGTCAACGTATCCTTCAGGCTCTTGATTATATCGAGCGGGATGCTGTTGATTATTCTGCTTTCCAGTTTCAAGGGTCCAGCCTTGAATTGGTGGACCGCTCTCTTATTAGCTAACTTGGTTCGATTTTTCTTCTAGATTTATGAAAAAGTTCCTTTCGCGCAGCGAGCGAGATGAAAAAAGTCGCCAATTTGAGTGGATTGGATAGGGTAGCTTGTCGGATTTTATAATATGAGATTAAATTCTTTAGGATGGTTAGGTATGCACTAGAACTAGTCCATGAATCTTCCAAGAATGTTCAAAGATTTAATGGTGACCTTTCTCCTTCCTTGAGATCCCAGATGGCTCGAGAAATTGAGGTTGGGAATTCATTTGATGTCGTTGTTGATATTGCTCAGAGGTACTATGCATACCATAAGTTAGAGCGGGAAGAGTTAGAGCGGGAGAGCAAAAGATCCCACAGCTATAGTGGGCGCCATTCCTCCTCTGGAGGTAAGAGTTCCGAGTATTTTGAGAGGTTACCTGCCAGGTTATCTTAGCTTGTGGCGCGTGATTTTTAGAGTGCGCCAGTAGTCTGTCAAGATCAGACCCAGTCTTCTCTTTATAGCTATCAGCAGTTTATCCAGCATCCATTTTTAGCCTAAAGGTATTATCACTGTTATGAGCCGGTCATTTTTTGAAGAGTTTTCCCTTACTTCAGCAAGTAGATAGTCTTCCTTCTTCTTGCCCTCAGGCACCTGCCCAGTCACAGGGATTTCATTTAGATCTCAATTAGCCATAGAAATGCCACGATCCAGTAGAGGTCGAGAGCGTGGTGGCAGTTATTCTTCAGAAGGTAATTATCAGTATAGCGGCTCAGCTCAGATGCAGAGGCAATTCTATGAACTGCCAGTCTGGCTGGATGTTGAGGTATCTGATGTAGTACACCCATGTATTTCTTCTTCCATTATATGTGAGTCAGATTTGATTCTTCCGATCGGTCTGGACTTTATTTATCTTACCATGTTTACACTGATTCATTGGATATTGTTTCTATTAAGAGTCGGTTGTGGTAGAAGGGCGAGCTTCTAGTATGATTTATTTAGGGCATTTGTAAGACCATACTAGTTTATCTGGTTTAGATGTGAGAGATTTGTGAGTGAATATCGGTATTGTTTGCTTGGCATCTTTGTTGCGCCACATTTTATTATTATATCAAATTAGTTTACTGCTCTTCTCGGAATTCCGTGTTGGTTGGATTATGGGATTCTAGTTCATCACCATAAGGGAGTGTCATGGTTTCTTCCGGTGTAAAGTGGTTAGTAAGTAATATTCAATCTACATGTCTCCTCTTGGTTCGAAACGCTAGTAAAGTCATGTTATCCCATGAGCTTATCTGAGTTATAAAAGAGTTTTCTGGTAAATTGTCAGAGTTTCCTTCTTATTGGGAGGTTAAGTTGGCATGGATGTTGTTCCATAGAGCTCATTTAATATCTATTTCTTCAATTGCGATTCTTTGGCTAGCTTAATTCGTCAGTAGTCTAGCTCAGGTAGCCAAGTAAATAAGAAGATGAGCTTCCTAAAGCTCTAATTATTTTTATCCTCAGTCCATTTCAATCTCTTCTTTGTCCGGCACTGGTGATTTTAGGCGGTCAGTAGCCTCTTGTGATGTCCACTGTGTTGAGCCAGTGTCAAGGTAGTCGGGTAAGCACATTTTTGTTTTTCAAGACTGCTAAAGGTAATGAGAGGCATCATTTGACCTCTGATTTGATCTATCAGGCGGTGGTGCTTATGGAAAAGGTATGGAGTTGTGAACTCGAAAGTCACAGTTGTTTGGCAATTCGAGAGGGTAATTTTGTAGCTCAAGTCTGAGTCGCGTTATGTTTTAGCTAGGTCTTTCTTAATCCAGCAGGTTGTGCGAGGATGAGTATTCCTATTCAAATTAGCTGTTTGAGTTTATTCTCTAAGTGGAGGAGTCTTCCTCCATTACAGAATGCTAATGTTAGATCTCTAAGGCATCAGTGAAGCGTAAGCTAATTCCAGATTCATCGACCTGTTCTATATCGAAAGGTATATCGAAGAGGTGATTATCAACTGAATCATATTAATCCATCCGGAGTTCCGTCTATCCTTGTTCTGAATATGTAGAACTCTCCTCTCATGATCGATGAAGGGTCAGCCCAGTCAGAATAAGCTGGACAATGGTGTTATGATATATTTTATTCCAAGAGTCGGTGTGCGTGTTATAATTCTGATTCTGGAATCATGAGATAATATTCGTGAAGTACTTTATGAAGGTCATCCAAGTTCTCTTGTTATCCGTGTAAATTTTTTTGGAGGAGAATGAAACGACCTTAAGTATTTGTTTTGGGAGTTGGGACTTCGATTGGCATGCCGATCATTTTAAAATATTCATAAGGTCTATTAGGACCTGTCTGTAAATTTTGAGCTAAATCGGACTTCATTTGGTAGGCATTGGAAGAGGTTTTCGAGCTCAATTTTGGCACATGAGCTCCGATTCAAAATTCGAAAGCGCCGTTAGATTCGTATAATTATTTGTGACATGTGTGAATTTTTGAAGTGAATTTCAAGTTTGTTCGGCTGATTTTGGCTAAAGTTTTGAAAATTAATAATTTTATCTTTTTCCTTTTAATTCGCATCTTCAGTTTCGGAAGTCCAATTTGAGATCCACTTTAACGAGTATGTTACATATATTTTTTATAACTTTCTCGAGACATTTAAAATTATCTCGAATTTCGTAGGGTTCCGTTTTAATTTTCACGGAAACGGAAAGAAATTATTAAAGAAAATAAAATAAAATAAAAGAAAAAGAAAAAAAGGTAAAGGACAAGGTATAAGGCGGTGGCTGCTAAGGAATATATATATATATATTCCTTATCTTACAGCAAAAGGAGAAGAACGAAATAGAAACAGAAACGAAAGAGAAAACGCAGCAAGGAAAAAATGCCAGAAAATGAGAAAACAGCCAGAGAAAAGTAGAATTTTTACCCCAAAATATTCAGTGGGATCGTTTGGCAATGAATCCAAAGAATAAAGCGGTTGTTGAGTGGTAGTGGAATGAGGTAAGTGATTATATCCATTTCTTTGGAGGCCCTTGGCCTTGTGGATATTCTACCACGTGTTCCTTACGTGTGTAGTTGCAGATGGGCGTACTCATTACGCCTTAACTTTGAATTTACATAGTATATTATATGTTATGCCCTGTTGTTAGTATTGCATGGAGCATATGAGCATTGCCCTCTGGTTTTGAACATTGCATATATTTTCCGGTTGGCAATGAGAGTCCCGCACCGGTGAAGGGTTATTATTGCATATACTTTCCGGCTGACGATGAGAGTCCTGCACCGGTGAAGGGTCATTATACTTCCCAGTAATCGATGAGAGTCCCGAGCTGGTGAAGGGTCATCATTGCATATACTTTCCGGTAATCGATGAGAGTCTCGAGCAGGTGAAGGGCTATTATTGCATATATCTCCTGGTAGATGATGAGAGTCCCGCACCGGAGATAGGTATCAAGCACATGTGACTGCATTGCATCATACTGCATTCATCCCATTTTATTGCACCGCATGCTGACTATTGTGTGACTATCATGCTGTGTTTTGTGTATGCAGCATGTGTACCATATTGTGGACATATTTCAATTTGCCTATATATTTCTGGCTCGTATTCTGGGTTGCGGGGATCAGGTTGCACGCCGCAACAGTATAAATATATGGATCGGGTTGCACGCCGCGAAAGTATGAATATATGGATCGGGTTGCACGCTGCAACAGGATGTATTTCTAATTGTTGATATGTTCGGAATACCTATATATTCTGGCTATCTTATGTTCCTGGTTGTTAAATGAGTTTATGATCCATACGTGTATCCAGTTATTATCTGGCTTTTCTTTTTTATAATTTAAATAAGAGAAATTTGCTTTATCTGTTTCTTTTCTTCCTGATTAGCTATCCTACTCTTTGAGTTGGCTAGTCAGTCCCACTTATTGAGTCCTTTTGGCTTACCCTTATTTGTTGTTTGTTTCTTGTCTATCTATTTCGTTTCGGCATGTTCGCTCCAGGATTGAGTTCGCCACACCGAAGACGACTTCAGCTGTCAGGGTGAGCCAGCTTTAATTCCAGATGGCCACCAGTTTATTTTTAATTATTTCAGTTTCATTTTGCTCCCTTCAAGAGGTACATGTTTTCTTTAGTACTCTTAAATGTCTCGTCTGGATAGCCCTAAACCTAGTATGTTGAGTAGTCAGATGTAATTTCTTTTGTACAGCTTAGAGGTATCAGTATGTCTGTGTTTTTTTTTTTGTTTTTTAAAGTCTTGTCTTTATTTATGAATTGTTATGTTTATTTTTCTAACTTAATTGGTAAGGGTTCTCCCGACGGGTCTAGGGGAGGATGTCGGGTGCCCGCACGGCCTAACCGGATACCGGGTCGTGTCAGGAAGTTGAGTGGAAATATAGGGGAGGGGTGGGTGGTTGTAGGACGGAAGGTATGAGGTAGCTGGGGCGGAGGTCGGATGGTAGGTGAGGGAGGTGAGATCTGTGGTTAATAGGTACGGGATAGAAGGTAGAGGAGGGTAAGGATGGTTGAGAGATATGGGGGTGGTGGGGGTGGACATGGTGGTTTGAGGGCATGTTAGGGTTTGTATGGCGGGGTTATAGGGGGTGGTGGTAGGAGTTAGGATGGTGGGGAGGGGTTAGGGGTAGGGGTAGGGGGAGTTGTGGGGTAGAGACAGGTGCGAGGTGGGTGGAAGGTGGAGAGGGTTGGGGTAGGGTGGGGCTAGGTGGTTGTATTAAAAAGGGGAGTGGTGTACGAGGGTAAGAGGGGTTAGGTGGGTGTGGGGCGGATGGCCGAAGGTAGGTTAAGGTGGGGAGTGGGGTATGAGGTGGGAATGTTAGGTGGATGTTGGGATGCAGCGTGGAGGTAGGGTGAAAGGTAGGTTGTGAGAACGGGGTGGATGGTAAGAAGATAGGGGAAAGGAAGGAATGTAAGGTTTGGTTTGGGGTAGAGGTAGGAGGTGGTGTGGTAGGAGGTTTCAATTTAAAAATAAAGGTTAGGTGTGAGGTGGAGTAGAAGGTTTATATGTTGGAGTTGGGTTGGGTGGGTAGAAGGTAAGGAGGTTGGAATAGGGTGTCGGGTGGAAAATAGGGGTAGGGGCGGGAGGTAGGATAAGGTGTAGGTAGGTGGGTGTGGGGCAGAAGATAGGAGGTAGACTTGTGGGCAAGGAGTGTAAGGTAGGGGTGGGCTGGAGGGTGAATGCGGGGCTATGAGGGGTTGGGTAGGAGGTTGTGAGGCGGGGGTATGGTGGAGGAATGAAGTAGGGAAGGGAGTTGAGAGGTAAGGCGTGGGAGGGTGGGGGTAGGAGGTGAAGGTATTTGGGGGTAGGGTGAAGGGTTGAAGGTGGGGATGGGAGGATTGGGGGAGTTGGTATGAGGGGGTAGAAAGTGGGAGAAGGTGGGGTGGGTAGGGGGTTGAAGGTAGGAGGGTGGGTTAGGTAGGGTTGGGTATAAATGTTGGGTGGGTTACTGATGGCGGGGATGGGTGGGTAAGTGTAGAGGGGGTTTGGGGAGGGGGTAAGGTAGGATGGAGGTAGGAGGTGTGATGGGGTGGCTGGATAATGTTGTTGTGGGAAATATTTTTCAAAATTTTTTAAGTCAATCAAATATGAAAAAATTGAAAATTATTTTTTGGAAAATATTTCATGTATACCAACACACCGCTCAAGGTTTAGAAAGAAAAATGGCTATGAAATGTAAAAAAAAATATGGACTAGCAAGATATAATAAGGAGATGTGGGTTGACTAATTATGTTGTTGTCTTGTTAGGTTATCTAGATAACCCCAGCACCCGCAATTCTTAATGTTTTGGGCAGAAATTTCAAATTATTTAAATTTTAGCCTCATCGTCAGAATGCAGATATTGTTTTTGTGATTCACAAAGTTTTGCAAAGAAAACTCTTAGGGATGTATTCCTAGAGAAGTCTTGAACTCCTGGCGGATTGCTATGCCACGTAAAGTTTTGGCAATCAGGGCTTAACTTTAAATAATTTTTTAATGAAGGTCAGATACTTTGCCGTGAGGAGTAGATGATGAGCTATATTGCAATCTTACACCTAAATAGCTCAGATGATCTCTGACTTTATTAATTCCAGTGGCTAGTTTAGATGATAAGTTAAAATCAAAGGACCTTAAAGATTAGGGAGATTTACAAAAATATACATACATCCTATTTTATTTACATGGCTATACCCATTACATTAATACCCATAATTTATTTACATGCTATACTAATTAGCTAATTACCTTGCTATTTTGAGGCATAAAACAAGTAACTCAAGTCTCTCTCTCCCCCCATAACTTTTATTATTTTTTCTTTCCTATTCTTTTGTCATTCTCTTATTATTCTTTTTTCCTTCTCCGTTTTAACTCTTCTTTTTTTCTTTTTTCTTTTCCTTTTCTCTTTCTCTTATTCTATCACTATTCATATCTACTCAATTTTTTAATTTTTTAATTCCATAATCTTATTATACTCAATTATTTTTTTATTTTTTTATTTTTTCTTTCTCCAAAAAGGTATATTTTATTCAAAAACACAAAACACTAAAATATTTATTTGCTCGATCGTATCTCACACTTTGATCCAAACACAAAAGGCTATACCAAAAGAGTATACAATATACCAAAAAGGTATACTTCATCAAAAATAATAAAAATTAAAATATCTATGTGTTCTGTGACATCTCGCATTTCGATCCGAACATAATAAGATATACCAAAATAGTATATACTATACAAAAAAGGTATACTTTGTTCAAAATAAAAAAAAATTAAAATATGTGTTTGCTCGATAGCATCGTACACTTTGATCCAAACACAAAAAGGATATACCAAAAAGAGTATATATACATAAAAGGTATATATTTTTTAAAATAATATAAATTAAAATATCTATATGTTCTGAAAAATCTTGTACTTCGATATATAGTATACCAATAAGGTATACTTTGTTCAAAACAATAAAATTGAAATATTTATTTGCTCGATAGCATCACACACATTGATCATAACATAAAAGAGTATACCAAATGAGTAAACAGTATACCAAAAAATTATACTTCTTTAATACTAATAAAATTAAAATATCTATGTGTTCTGAAACATCTCTCACTTTGATCCGAACATAACAAGGTATACCGATAAAGTATACAGTATACCAAAAAGTATACTTTGTTCAAAACAACAAAAGCTGAAATATTTATTTGCTCAATAGCATCGCATACTTTGATCCAAACATAAAAGGGTATACCAAAAGAGTATACAATATATACCTTTTTGTATACCTTTTTGGTATATATTGTATACTCTTTTGGTATACCCTTTTATGTTTGGATCAAAGTATGCGATGCTATTGAGCAAATAAATATTTCAGCTTTTGTTGTTTTGAACAAAGTATACTTTTTGGTATACTGTATACTTTATCGGTATACCTTGTTATGTTCGGATCAAAGTGAGAGATGTTTCAGAACACATAGATATTTTAATTTTATTAGTATTAAAGAAGTATAATTTTTTGGTATACTGTTTACTCATTTGGTATACTCTTTTATGTTATGATCAATGTGTGTGATGCTATCGAGCAAATAAATATTTCAATTTTATTGTTTTGAACAAAGTATACCTTATTGGTATACTATATATCGAAGTACAAGATTTTTCAGAACATATAGATATTTTAATTTATATTATTTTAAAAAATATATACCTTTTATGTATATATACTCTTTTTGGTATATCCTTTTTGTGTTTGGATCAAAGTGTACGATGCTATCGAGCAAACACATATTTTAATTTTTTTTTATTTTGAACAAAGTATACCTTTTTTGTATAGTATATACTATTTTGGTATATCTTATTATGTTCGGATCGAAATGCGAGATGTCACAGAACACATAGATATTTTAATTTTTATTATTTTTGATGAAGTATACCTTTTTGGTATATTGTATACTCTTTTGGTATAGCCTTTTGTGTTTGGATCAAAGTGTGAGATACGATCGAGCAAATAAATATTTTAGTGTTTTGTGTTTTTGAATAAAATATACCTTTTTGGAGAAAGAAAAAATAAAAAAATAAAAAAATAATTGAGTATAATAAGATTATGGAATTAAAAAATTAAAAAATTGAGTAGATATGAATAGTGATAGAATAAGAGAAAGAGAAAAGGAAAAGAAAAAAGAAAAAAAGAAGAGTTAAAACGGAGAAGGAAAAAAGAATAATAAGAGAATGACAAAAGAATAGGAAAGAAAAAATAATAAAAGTTATGGGGGGAGAGAGAGACTTGAGTTACTTGTTTTATGCCTCAAAATAGCAAGGTAATTAGCTAATTAGTATAGCATGTAAATAAATTATGGGTATTAATGTAATGGGTATAGCCATGTAAATAAAATAGGATGTATGTATATTTTTGTAAATCTCCCTAATCTTTAAGGTCCTTTGATTTTAACTTATCATCTAAACTAGCCACTGGAATTAATAAAGTCAGAGATCATCTGAGCTATTTAGGTGTAAGATTGCAATATAGCTCATCATCTACTCCTCACGGCAAAGTATCTGACCTTCATTAAAAAATTATTTAAAGTTAAGCCCTGATTGCCAAAACTTTACGTGGCATAGCAATCCGCCAGGAGTTCAAGACTTCTCTAGGAATACATCCCTAAGAGTTTTCTTTGCAAAACTTTGTGAATCACAAAAACAATATCTGCATTCTGACGATGAGGCTAAAATTTAAATAATTTGAAATTTCTGCCCAAAACATTAAGAATTGCGGGTGCTGGGGTTATCTAGATAACCTAACAAGACAACAACATAATTAGTCAACCCACATCTCCTTATTATATCTTGCTAGTCCATATTTTTTTTTACATTTCATAGCCATTTTTCTTTCTAAACCTTGAGCGGTGTGTTGGTATACATGAAATATTTTCCAAAAAATAATTTTCAATTTTTTCATATTTGATTGACTTAAAAAATTTTGAAAAATATTTCCCACAACAACATTATCCAGCCACCCCATCACACCTCCTACCTCCATCCTACCTTACCCCCTCCCCAAACCCCCTCTACACTTACCCACCCATCCCCGCCATCAGTAACCCACCCAACATTTATACCCAACCCTACCTAACCCACCCTCCTACCTTCAACCCCCTACCCACCCCACCTTCCCCCACTTTCTACCCCCTCATACCAACTCCCCCAATCCTCCCATCCCCACCTTCAACCCTTCACCCTACCCCCAAATACCTTCACCTCCTACCCCCACCCTCCCACGCCTTACCTCTCAACTCCCTTCCCTACTTCATTCCTCCACCATACCCCCGCCTCACAACCTCCTACCCAACCCCTCATAGCCCCGCATTCACCCTCCAGCCCACCCCTACCTTACACTCCTTGCCCACAAGTCTACCTCCTATCTTCTGCCCCACACCCACCTACCTACACCTTATCCTACCTCCCGCCCCTACCCCTATTTTCCACCCGACACCCTATTCCAACCTCCTTACCTTCTACCCACCCAACCCAACTCCAACATATAAACCTTCTACTCCACCTCACACCTAACCTTTATTTTTAAATTGAAACCTCCTTCTAATGCGACATACTAGCCTTTGGTAAGTCGCCCCGGCGTTTTTGAGACCGAAGAGCATGACCTTGTAAGAGAATGTACCTCGGTCAGTGATGAACGAGGTTTTTTCTTCGTCCTCAGGGTCCATGAGGATTTGATTGTAGCCCGAATACGCATCCAAGAAAGTTAATAGTTTGTGTCCAGCCGTGGAGTCTATTAACCTGTCGATTTGTGGCAATGGGTAAGAATCTTTGGGGCAAGCTTTATTCAGGTCGGTGTAGTCTACACACATTCTCCACTTGCCATTCTTCTTCGGCACAACTACCACATTTGCCAGCCATTCGGGATATTTCACCTCCCTGATGAAACCATTTTCTTGCAGCTTCGTGGTCTCATCTTCAATCGCCTTCTTTTTCACCCCGGCGTGAGGTCTCTTCTTTTGTTTCACCGGGGTGAATCTTGGATCTACATTCAGCTTGTGAGTCATGATCTCCGGATCGATACCCGTCATGTCTGAATGAGCCCAAGCAAAACAGTCATGGTTGGACCTTAAAACTTCCATAATTGCCTCTTTCGACTTCGGGTCCAACTCCGAGCCGATGTGCACTTTCCTTTCTGGGAACTCTTCCAGTAGAGTGAAAGAGTTCAGCTCTTCAACGGTAGAATCCTCGGCTTTTTGCTTCCGAGGCTCTTGCACGCATGCCGGGATCTTTTCAATTTCATTTTGGAGGCTCGCCTCGCTCGATCCCGGTTGCGTTGGTTGCTACTTTTTGGGCCCGCTCGGGGCGACTCCACTCTTCAGTGCAACCGAGTAGCATTCCCTCGCTACTCGCTGCTCCCCCTTAATTGACCGAACCCCCCAAGGCGTTGGGAATTTGATCACTTGGTGTAAAGTGGAGGGAACAGCTTCCATGGAGTGGATCCATGGCCGCCCGAGGATTACATTATAGGCCAGATCCTCGGGCATCACTTGAAACAGTGTCTCCTTGGTGACACCCTCAGCGAATGTCTTCAGCGTGATTTCACCCAACGTCTTCTCTGTTGAGTTGTTAAAACCAGCCAACACTGTTGATTTGGGAACGATTTCCCCTTTTAGCCACATCTGCTTCACCGCCCCGTAGGTGATGATGTTCACCGAACTACCGGGGTCAATCAATACTCTCTTGATGTCGGCGTTGTTAATTCTTAGCATGATGACTAGAGCATCGTGATGGGGGAACATCATCCCATCACAGTTATCCTCATCGAACACGATGTCCTTGCCCGAGCCTCCAACTCGGGTCCTTTTCTCCATGGTGATGGAGAGCTTAGTAAATTTTTTAGCTGCGGCGAAGTTCACGCCGTTTACTTCTGACCCCCCGGTGATGACGTTAACTACTCTCTCCGGGGGTGGAGCCCGAGGTGGTTGCCCATCCCCCCGGTTCTTTGAAAAATTGTCTTTCCCCTTGTCAGTGAGGAATTGAGCCAAGACTCCTTTTTTCAGTAGGTGAGCTACCTCGAGGCGCAAAGCTTTGCAGTCCTCGGTTCTGTGACCATAATCTGCATGAAACTCGCAATGCAGATTCTGATCCCTTTTGTCCGCCGGGGTTCTCATGTCTTTGGGAATTCTTACCCCGGCTGTCCCCTTAACGACGTCGACCAGCTCCGAGGTCGATATGTTGAAATTATAATCTTGGATCCGGGGAAGATCCTTTCTTGGGACCGAAGCGGAGCTCGAGGGATTCCTTTGGTTCATATTGGTTTGAACCTTCCCTCCAAGCCTTTGGCTTATGTGAGACGTCGGGTATGAGTTACCGGGGTTGTTCCCCAACCTTTGAGTAACATGTTGCCTCGGCGAGGTATAAGGTTCATACCTCCCTTTCGAATTATTTCGTGGCGTCTCGGCGCGATTTGAAATATCGCCTCGGTTTTGGTAACCTCGGTTTTTGAACTCCGCCTCCTCCAATCTGATTTTGGAGTAAGCTCTTCTATGCAGGTCCTCCCACGTCAGGACCTGATATTGTTGCAACTCTTTTCGCAATTCAGCAGCAGCACTTGAATTGCGACCGTTGATACCTTTTTCGAAGGCCATGATAGCCAAGGTATCATCCATTCGGGGCAACTCCATACGTTCAGCATGGAATCGCTCGAGGAACTCTTTAAGTGGCTCACCGGGCCATTGTTTCACTTCACATATATCCTCCTTCCTCTGGAGGATCTTTTGCGCGCCGGTGTGAGCTTTGACAAAGGCGCGGGATAGTTCTTTAAACGAGGAGATTGACCCCGGCGGCAAGCATAAATACCACCGAAGGGCACCCTTCTCCAACGAACTACCAAACTTCTTTAAGAACATGGATTCAAGCTGCGTGGACGTCAAGTCGTTGCTCTTTACCATGGACATGTATTCCCTAACATGCTCCTTGGGATCAGTTGTCCCATCATACTTTTTGAGGAAAGTGAGTTTGAAACCCACAGGAGTTGGAGCTGGTGCTGCTTCGGGCTTATAAGGCTGTTCCCTATATTGCTCGATGTCGAGGTCATCTTCCTCCTTGCTTATCCCCGGTACGCGTTCGAGGCGTTTTTCGACGCGCGCCTCGATGCGAGCCTCGATTTCTCTACTCATTTTTTCAACGTCAACCGACGACGTTGTTTCTGCCACGGAGGGAACCGTCCCGAAGTGTGGCATGGAAGATGGATTACTCCCCGACCCCCCAGACGCGGCTCCGTTGTGAGGTCCCCCTGTTGTCGCGCCCTGAGGAACGAAAGGCGGGGTGCCTCCACCAGGAGCCGAGGGCTGAGTGCCGTTTGGGGCGGCGCTGTTTCGCGCTTCTAGCGAGGCGCGAAACTCGGCGTTGATACTGGCCTGCTCATCCTGCTTATTTTGGAGAGCTCTTAGTGTGGTGACAACATACATTTGAAATTCTTCGGTTGTCATTGGGGTGAAGGATTGTTGGTTCGTCGGAACGTCAACCCGATCACCATTACCACCATTGTTGTTATCGGCCATAGCGTTAGATCACAAACTCCTTGATGAAAAACAGATTTCGAACTTTGGAACAAAGCGTTATTGCTTATATCCCACAGACGACGCCAATTTGTATGGGCCTAAATCGTTTTTAGGTACACAAATCGAATTTGGATTCGAATATAAGCAAATCTTTGTATCAAAGCGGTAAATAATGCACGAAACAGATGAAAAATACGTAAAATAACTTGGTTTCAATATATGGATGTTCAGTACTAATTTGGGCAGAGTTTCGGTATAAATTTCTGGATCCCTATTACATGGAATGAACTGCTATTTATAGATGTAAGTCTCTGCCCATGATCTCCACTATCCGTTGCCATGTTGTCCCACGATCTTGAGGTGTAGTGGCTGAGTTAGTGGGGTGAAGTAGTGGGCTGCAAAGCCGGACGAACCGAGGGGGATCCACCGAGGTGAGAATTTACAACCTCGGTGGCTTGGCCCTGTTGCTTGACCGAGGAGATAGTCACCGAAGCTCAGCTCACTGCTCGCCTTCGGTAACGCGTCTTCGGATCCAAGGCTTCGGCGATTCGCTCAACCGCTTCGGCGATTGCTTAGTCGCAACGTGTTCGATCGTCGTGATCTGCGTGACCGGGGCAAATCGCCGTGGGTCAATTTTTACCCAATACAGGTATATTTTTTAAAAATAATTAAAAATTAAAATATCTATGTGTCCTGAAACATCTTGCACTTCGATCCGAACATAACAAGGTATACCAAAAGAGTATATAGTATATCAATAAGGTATACTTTGTTCTTAAAAATAATAAAATTAAAATATCTATGTGTTCTAGGACATCTTGCACTTCGATCCGAACATAACAAGGATACCAAAAGAATATACAGTATATCAATAAGATATACTTTGTTGAAAACAAAAAAAATTAAAATATTTATTTGTTCGATAGCATCAAACGCTTTGATCCAAACACAAAAGGGTATACCAAATGACTATACAATATACCAAAAGGATATACTTCTTTAAAACTAATAAAATTTAAATATCTATGTGTTCTGAAACATCTCGCACTTTGGTCCGAACATAACAAGGTATACCAAAAAAGTAAAATATATATTTTGTTCAAAATAATAAAATTGAAATATCTATTTGCTCAATAGCATCACACACTTTGATCCAAACACAAAATGGTATACCAAAAGAATGTAAAATATACCAAAAAGATATACTTTTTTAAAAAATAATAAAAAGTAAAATATCTATATGTTCTGAAACATTATGCACTTCGATCCGAACATAACAAGGTGTACCAAAATAGTATACAGTATACCCAAAAGGTATACTTTATTCAAAACAACAAAAATTGAAATATTTATTTGCTCGATAGCATCGTACACTTTGATCCAAACACAAAAGGGAATATCAAAAGAGTATATAATACATACCTAAAAGGTATACTCCATCAAAAATAATTAAAATTGAAATACCTATGTGTTATGTAACATCCCGCGCTTCGATCCGAACATAACAAGGTATGCCAAAAGGGTTTATAGTATATCAAAAGGTATACTTTGTTCAAAACAACAAAAATTAGAATATATATTTGCTCAATAATATCGCACACTTTGATACAAAGACAAAACAAAAAGTGTATATAGTATACAAAAAAGGTATACTTTGTTTAAAACAACAAAAATCAAAACCTCCATTTGTTTGATAACATCTCACACTTCGATCTGAACACAAAAAAGTATACCAAAAAAGTATACGACATACCAAAAAGATATATTTTGTTCAAAATAATAAAAATTTAAATGTCCATATGTTCGATAGGAACTAACATATCAATCCACACATCAAAACATAATCCTAAAGAGTATATGATACAAAAAAGTGTACCGTGTTTAAAACAACAAAAACTAAAATAGTCATTTGTTTGATAGCATCCACACTTCAATCTAAACATAAAAGGGTATATTAATGCAGGCGGAAGGATATGATGTGGGGGTTTAGGATTTTCCCTTTCTACTTGTTTGTAACTACTTGTATATAAAACATAATGCTATATTTTGTAATATGAATAATATTCCTATTTTTTTGTAATTAAGATTTCAAAATTGTATATAGGTATGTTAAATCTTGTTTAATATACATAAATAGCTTATAGTTGCATCTTTAAGAGACTTTGATTATTATTAGCATATATTTTTATATGCTTGGGTCTCATTGTATTATAGAATTTTGCAAATGTCTCCCATTTAAATATTAGAATTTTTTTTTAAAAGGAATTACTTAGCCACGGTTGAACTATAATTAATATAAAAGTAGTAAAATATAAAACTTAAATTAGCCACGGGCATTACGTGACAACTATTAATTGGTTCTTAAAAATCTACAGGTCGTTAGCCACGGTCCATCAGCTATGGTTCAATCGTGGCTAACGCAGACGTTAGCTACCGTGCACTGTGGCTAAATTCTGTTGTTAGAATCGGTTGTCTTAGCTACGGTTTGACCGTTGCTAAAACCCAAACTTTTTGTAGTGTGAGTATGCGCGTAAATATTTATGCCAAAATGGGAATAAAGTGAAATGTAGTTTAAAATGGGTAAAATTATATAATATTTTATAAAATGTGAGCATGTAGTGTAAAAATCCCTAAAGATTAACCCCAAATTAAATTTCAAAAGTTATGATAAATTGATATTTCAAACAAAAAGGTTTGCAAGGTCAAATACGTTCGAATCTTTCTCGACAGCATCTATGCTTAACAATAAATATACAAAAAAAAGTTTTTCCAAGTTTCAGAAAACAAATGAATAAAAGTTTGGTTCTAAAATATTGTAGGTCTAAGCAAAGTGTCGTGGCTTTTTATGGACACATATGTAGCGAACAATTGAAATATTCAGATAATACTTTTGAAAAATTGAAGAAATAAAAGGATAAAATAAACTCATGCGCATTTAATTTAGAAAATATTTTGTGTAGAATGAACATTATGCCATAGTTCTTGTATTGTGAAAAGTAGTACGGGTATGCTCTAAATTTTGGGTTATTGAGTAATCTCCTCCTACTTGTGGCAATCGATGGTAGATTTGAGCATTTTTTGTTGTATCTTCAGATACGTTCCAACTGCTCATTTATTATTTTTTTCGTTAATGGAAGTTAAATAAAAGGATTATCTAATTTTTCTTAATTAGTACTCCCTCCGTTCTAATTTATGTGGTAGCATTTTTTTTTAGTCTGTTACAAAAAGAATGGCAGCATTCTAAATTTGGTAATCTAACTTCAAAATTACAGTTTTGTTATTAATGAAATGATTTACAACCACACAAACATCTATGTCTCATTTTAGACCACAAGTTTCAAAAGTCTTTATTTATTTCTTAAACTCTGTGCCGAGTCAAACTATGCCACATAAAATGGAACGGGGAGTAGTTTTTAGTAGTTGCAATCAGAGATGTCAGTATTTTAATTCCACTTAGTAAGAAACGTTTTGGGCACTTAGATTCACAATTATGCAGCTAAGCCATTAAACATATGCTAATATAAGGGACGGATTCAGGATTTTAAGGTAGCGGATGCCACATTTTATATATTTATGAATAGGTTCGGTAGAATATTTGTTAAGTTAACAAGATTGATTAATTATTCTTCTTCACACTTTTAAAACCTGTATTATGGGAAAATTGCAAAATAAAAAAGTTAAATATTAATAAAAGAGCACATCTAAATAAAAAATTTACTTAAAATGTAACTTAATTGCTACACATTCATGTTTGACAAGATTAATTAACTTTCAGGAATTTTGAGATCATGATTTCTTCTTAATCGTAAAGTTTATTGACAATTCATTGCACAAAAAAAACTATAAATTTTCAATCTACGAGATTCAACTCAAAAGGTCTAGTAATCAAATCACTTCAACAACAACATCAAAATAGAATATATTGCTTGAACTATTCTTAATTTGTATAGATTAACATCGAATTGTCAAAATAAAAAAAATCATATATTAACTAAAATCAATTCATGTTAATACCAAAATAATATGTTTATATTAATTATTAAAATAAGTTGTTAATGAAGTAAGGTGTAAGGTAGAAAAAGGGAGGGATTTGGACAAGAGGGAGTATAAAAATAAAATAAATAAAATGTAGGCTTAACAAAAAGAGGAAAAATGGAAAAAAAAAAAAAAAAAAGAAGCAAAAAGGCAAATTGGAAGGATATGATAAAGGAAAATAGGGAGGCAAGCTTGCCCACTGAATGTATCACACCCGAACAATGGGGATGCAAGAGGAGTGGATTCAGTCAGTTTTCGACTTGTAACTTCAAAACAACTGGGGACTTCGAAAAAAATTCGAAGACTGTCAGTACGTACACCGGGGACTGTTCTCTTAGAAGTTACTCTTGTTGTTTAACGCAATTTCCCAAGGGGGAGGATTGGGTATGAACTCAGACTACAGTCGTGAGAAAGACTTTTGAACCCCGCGCTCGACCACATCACTTGCACTTCATTTGTTATTGTGGGTGCCACTTTGATTATACATCGATTTTTTCGCAAATATATATGTATAATTACAAACTTTTTGTGGGAGTTAGCAGGTGCTATGGACGGCACTCGATCCCACTACCTTAGATCTGCACTACGTTTTCGAATTTTCCATATAGTATATCCCTAAGTTCGTTTTTTCCTGCAACAAAAAATAGAAAAAATCAAACTAGCACGTTCCTTTCATCTAATAAATACAAAGTGCAGATTTTTTCTTCTCTGCACTTTTGTGCTAACTGTATTTCTTTCTTTTAATTTGAAACTATTTCTTCAGTTTGATGATGAAAGTATTCCTCTATTTTGATACTAAAAATTTCAAATATTTGGAAGTTAAATTTCAAAATTAGACGCAGCATATGGATTCGGTACTTATATTTGGTAGCATTTTCTAAGCATCGGATGGTTCACTCGATTTATTCAACACAAAATATTTTTCTTTTGTGTTGAATAAATAATGTTTTTTCCTATCAGTTAACTGTATTAGCTAAAAAAAAATGGCTTGCACACATGGCACCTCGAACGCATAGTTCGAGACACGTCACACAAGGGTTCATAGGGTTGGGCACGAGGTAGACGGCATGGCCTCCAAGACGAAGCCCCGAGGTCAGGATCCTTGACAAGCCTCGAGGGCGAGTTGCCTCGGTGATCAGCAGACTCATATCCCCAAGGTGTGAAACCCAAGCCTCGGGAGTTAGTTCAGTTTTAGCAGGAAAGGCGCCCAATGATCTTTGCCCATTAACCCAACATTAAATGGGAGAAAACATGGGCAAGGCCACGATCTGAACGTGGAATTGAGGCCTTAATCCCCAGCTTAATGAACTATAATAGTACTACTATTTACTTGTAAATTCATTCAGAAATACTTACAGAAACCTTATCCAATTGTAATCTCATAACAATTATTATTGGAATCACATTTTAGTTCTTATCGTTCAATTATCTTCACTGATTTATTGTTCTTTTAGCAACTTTTATACATCATATTGTTTATAAACCCCTTACAAATTCGATTAATTTTTCTAATCCAATTTACGCCAATACAAATTCGGCCCATCTGTGGGGATAAAATAATTACGCTTTATTCCAAAGTTATACGACGCGTGTGTTCACGCTTACATCTTTGATTCGTGATGATGGCTGACAACGAAGAAACTGTTAATGGAAATCAACCGCGCCCCAATGGGCAAACTAGTGGTGGAGCATTTGTGCCTCCACCTCCGCCAGGTGATGTACCTTCATCTCCTCCCCCTCCAATTTACCTTTATTCATTAGGGTTGATGATTCATTTCAAGCGCACGTTATGAAATTTTTTCAACAAATTCAAGGGCCCCTTGCTAAGCAAGCAAACATCAACACTGAATATTGTAGCTCATTGGAAACTATCTCGATGAGAAACAATCATACCCCTACATATACTCCACCCGTGGCTCCAGTTGGAGGCATCCCAAACATTTGTTCCTATGGGCGCGATAACAGGGGACCTCTAAAGTGGGATACATCTGGAGGCTAGAGGACTTCTCCATATGTCAATCCGCCTTTCGGAGCGGCTCCCATAATGGCAGAAACAAGAATCTTGGTAGACCTTGAGAAGTTGAAAAGGGATTTCGAAGCCCAATTGGAAAAATGGCTCGAAAACGTCCCCGGGGTTAGGAAGACTCAAAGAGTCTTAGATATTGATAAATGTAGGCAGCTGGCTTACAAGCCCGAGGCCACCAAAAGGCGCCTATCCCAAAATATTTCAAGCTACAAATCCTAAAAAAATATGATGGTACGACCGAACCTGTTGAGCACGTGATTGAGTTCATGGCTATGGTGAAAGGCAATGATCTGAGCCCAGTGGAGAAGGAGTCCATGTTCTTAAAGAATTTTTGAGATACCATAGAAAAACGAGCACTGCGCTGGTATATGCACCTACCCTCTGAATCTAGCTCGAACTTTAATGAGCTAGCTGATTTGTTCATTAAAGCTCTTATCGAAGCATAATAGATCCTTAAGTAGAAGAAAGACATCTTCGAGGTTAAACAATGGTTCCGAGAGCCTATCAAGGACTTCCTCGAGCGCTTCCAAATAGAGAGAAGAGAATTTCCAACGATGGATGACAACTTGGCAATCATGGTGCTCGAGAGGAACATCAATGTCAGCGACTCCGAAGCTGCTGACAAGATGAAAAAAGAACTTCAGCAGTGGCATGCTCAAACATGGGATGAGTTACACGATAGAGCTACTACCAAAGTAAGACTGGAGGAAGCAGAATAGAGAGTAGTTGGCCGAAGTTCTAGTTATAGAAGTCGCGCCGAGTCTTACCAACGCACCAAGGCGCCACGTGGAAACTCGAAGGGTCAAAATGACCCTTTTAACTCGCAAAAGTAACACGTGAGTCAAAGACCCGGGGGACAGCATGTGAGCCAATGACTCGGAGGAAGGGCCAATGCAAATGTTAATCAAAAAAATGCTACGGGGCCTTCCTTAGTGTCTAAGGATAAGGATTTACCTTGAATTTCGAGTACAATTTCAACGTGTCGAACGCGGAGTTGGTGAACGTGTTAAAAAGGATAACTGATCAGGGGGTAAGACTCCCAAAGGATATGAGAACTGCCCCTGGGAAGAGGTACCACAACCTCTATTGTGATCCTCATGCTATCTATGGACATCTTACTGAGGACTGCAAGGCGTTACGCCTCGAGGTGGCCCATTTTCTGAAGAAGGATATGTTAAAAGAATAACGAACTGACAAGGGAAATGAAAACTTTGCAAATAATAGAGGGGATGGACAACCACCGAGGTCCCCATCTCCCAAGAGGGTTGTGAATGTCATAACAGGGGGCTCGGAGGTAAACGGAGTGAACTTTGCCGCCACGAAGAAGTTTGCAAAGCTCTCTATTATAATGGAGAAAAGAACTCGAACTGGAGGTTCTGGTTAGGAAATTATTTTTAATGATGACGATTGTGATGGGATGATGTTTCTCCATCATGATTCTTTGGTCATTATGCATGAAATTAACGACTCAGACATCAAACGAGTTTTGATTGTCTCCGGCAGCTCGGTGGACATTATAAGCTACGGGGCAGTGAAAAAAGATGTGGTTGAAGGACCTTATCATCCTGAAGTCAACCGTCTTGATTAGCTTCAACAACTCGATGGAGAAAATGCTGGGTGAGATTACACTCCCTACATATGCTGAAGGAGTTGTGAAAGAAACCATGTTCCAGGTTATGCCCGATGACATGGCATACAATGTGATCCTCGAGAGACCTCGGATTTATGCGATGGAAGTCGTGCCATCCACTTTTAAACAAATCATCAAACTCCCTACTCTTTGGGCAATTCGTTCAATTCGAGGTGAGCAACGAGTAGCTAGAGATTGCTATTCAGTTGCCTTGAGGAGTGGATTCATCTCAAGGGACCATCAAAATAGCAATCAATGAAGCCGGGGTCTGACGAATAAAGAGGTTCGACTCTTAAAATGGATCCTCAAGAAAGTTTGGTGGAAAAGATCTCAGTGTGCATTCAAGAGCCTCGGAAGAAGAAAGCCGAGGACTCAGCCATCTAAGAGTTGGAATCCTTCACGCTATTGAAGGAATTTCAAAATAGGAAGGTGTTCGTCACTTGGAGTTGGACCTGGAGTCGAAGAAAGAGGTTGTTGAATTATTGAAGTCCAATGATGATTGCTTCGATTGGTCCCACACTGATATGGTTGGGATCGATCCGGAGATTATGACACACAGGCTAAATATGGACCCTCACCACACTCCGGTGAAGTAAAAGAAAAGGCCACATATTGATGTGAGAAAAAAGGTGATCGAAGATGAAAAGAAAAAGTTGCTTGATAATGGCTTCGTGAGAGAAGTTAAGTACCCCGAGTGGCTCGCCAATGTCGTGGTCGTGCCGAAGAAGAACGGTGAGTGGAGGATATGCGTTGATTATACGAACTTGAATAAAGCTTGCCCCAAAGATTTATATCCATTGCCACAAATAGATAGGTTAATAGACTCCACGGCATAACACAAACTGTTAACCTTCTTGGATGCATATTCGGAGTACAATCAAATCTTGATGGATCCGAAGGATGAAGAAAAGACTTCATTTATCACGATCGAGGCACGTATTGCTACAAAGTGATGCCCTTCGGACTCAAGAATGCTGTAGCAACATACCAAAGGCTAGTGTGTCGAATGTTCAAAGATTACATCGGGAAGTCGATGGAAGTGTACATAGACGACATGCTAGTCAAATCGATATGGATGGAAGATTATTTGAGTCACTTGAAGGAAGCCTTTTCCATTTTGAGGCAATACAATATGAAGCTGAACCCCGAGAAGTGTGCATTTGGGGTTGGTTCAGGAAAGTTTTTAGGGTTCATCATCTTCGTGCGGGGCATCAAGGTGAACCCCAAAAAAATAAAAACTATTAAAGAAGTCCCCGAGCTTCTCTTGGGGACTAAGAAAGTTCAATGCTTAACTAGCTTAATCGCTGCCTTGAGTAGATTTATGTCGAGGTCTTCCGAGCGATGCCACAAGTTGTTCTCAGTTTTAAAACAGAATACTACCTTCGAATGGATACCAGAGTGCAAGGAAGCGTTGAAGGAATTGAAACATTACTTGCCTAACGCATTGTTGCTTGCAAAGCCAAATAATGGAGAAACATTGTTTGTCTACTAGGCCGTATCTGAGGTATCTATGTGAGGAGATGCAAGCAGCAAACCATCTATTATGTGAGCAAGACACTCCTTGATGTTGAAACCAGGTACCCCTATCTAGAAAAATTGGCACTTGCCCTAGTTGTTACTACTCGAAAACATTGGCCTTATTTTCAGTGTCATCTTATAGCCGTAGTTACAACTTTCCCCTTGAGAAATATATTTCACAAACCTGAGTTGTCGGGAAGGTTATATAAATAGGTAGTCGAGTTGAGTGAATACGACATTACTTATCAGCCCCGAACAACAATAAAGTCCCAAGTGTTGGCGGACTTTGTGGCTGATTTACAAAGATTCTCCCCGAGGCTGAAATGGAGAACTTAATGTCTAAGGGACTAACTTCTGGGGTTTAGACACTCTACATGGATGGAACAACTAATTCAAAGGGCTAGGAATAGTTTTGGTGGCACCATGGGGGAAAATAAGGCACTCGATCAAGTTTAACCAACAATGAGGCGGAGTACGAGGCCGCCATAGCAGGATTGGAACTGGCCAAAGAAATGAGAGTAGAAAAGATTGAGTTGAGAAGTGATTCACAATTGATGGTTAATCAAGTACTTGGGGACTATTCGGCTCAAGAGCCCAAGATGCACCAATTCTTAGCCCGAGCTCAACAAATTTTGGTTAAGTTTCAGGAATGGAGAATCAAGTAATTCCCCGAGAAGAAAATACTGAAGCCAACACCTTAGCCAATCTAGGCTCGGCTGTCGAAGAAGAACATCTGGGGACCGAATCAATCATTCGGCTTCTCTCATCTGATTTGGAAAGGGTTAAGTTGGAAGCTAATTCACTGAACAATATGTGGGATTTTCTAATCAAGTTTATCTCATACTTGTACTCGGGGACTCTACCAAAGAGAAGAAGGAAGCCAAAAAACTCAGAACGCAAGCAGTCTCCTATACAATGATTCAAGGACAACTGTACAAGAAGTTGTATTGCGGCCCAATGGCCAAATATTTAGGTCCAAGGGAAATCGAGTATGTGATAAGAGAAGTGCACGAGGGCGACTGTGGAACTCACTCCGGAAGAAAAGCCCTACTTCAAAAATTACTTTGGGCAGGTTATTATTGGCCAGGCATCAATGCAGACGCTAAGGCCTTCGTGAAAAGATGTGACAAGTCCTAGCGACATGCCCGAATGATTCACAAAAAGTCGAGCCTCTACATTCGGTCGTGTCGCTATGGCTCTTTATGAAGTGGGAGATGAATACAATTAGACCATTTCAAAAAGATAAGGCAGTATTTGTGTGGGCAAAAAATATGCTACCTATTATTACGGGGATACGAGTCCAGCTGGCGAGACTAGACTTATCCTACAAGTCATCGGGCATAAAGGATACACGCTTGTTCCACGAGTTATGACCGTTCAAGCTTTACAGGCATAGGATGCAAGGCATACATCCTGTCGCCTTAGGTTTATAGTCTCCTAGTTAAGGTTTTGTATACACTACTGCCTTGAGTTTATACGCCCATGGCTTTTATTAGTCTTTGTATTTTACCATAATTAGGATTGGGTAATCTCTACTATAAATACTCCTATGTACATTGTATTGTACATCAAGCGATTCACACCGAATCCGGCTATTTTCAAGAAATAAAACTCTTTACTTTCTTGTCTATTATTTTCCTCTCTATTTACTTGCTTTTTCATCGTATTTTACTGTATTTTTTGTGACCCTCTCATAAAATTTAATTGTTTATCCTAGACGTACAATTTTAGGCATAAACAGTTTGGCGCCCACCTTGGGGCCCAGGCAATTGTAGGTATTCTACGAAGAAAAAGGCGCAGTCATATCAGACAGCAGCAGCTACGTTGCACGCGATGCCAATATGAAGGTCCAACAGATGATTGATAACTCGGCCGACACGGCTGAACTTATGAACGAATATCTAAGATCAACGTCCTTTTATTCGCTATCAAGGCCAAAATCCCACCGAGATACCATGCCTTATAGTGATGCAGATGAAGCAATACTAGCGATCCAGGGGGACCTGAAGCCCGTCAACACAATTTTTGGGGGACCCAGAGTTAGCAGCACTAGGACCAGAACTGTCATGATTTGTGAAGCACATCAGGAAATCCCCAATAAACCTCGTATCAATGTCATTGAGTTTGATAACAAAGACTCACAGCAAGTTCAATACCCCCACTACGATGCCCTGATAATTACCCTGCAGGTGCATGATGCTCAGGTCAAACACGTACTGGTAGATCCTGGTAGCGCAGTAAGCATAATCTATTGGGGTGTCATTTGCCAGATGGAGGTGCAGAATTAGATAATCCCCAGTTCATACACCATAAACAGCTCCAGCAAGAAGTTTGTAGAAGAAATACTTCTTCAGATCGCCTTCCAGGGGCAGTGAGGGTAACACCCTTCCAGCTAATGACATGTGATCTCTCGTAGAACATTATCTTGGAAAGACCCTGGATTCACGAAGTATGCACAGTGTCGTCTACACTTTACTAGATCCTTAAATACCTGACTCCCTGGGGGTGAGAGAGATCCGGGGGGAGCAAAAACAATCTCGGAGCTGTTATGTAGCCGTCGTGACTTGTGCGGTTAAGAAGGAAACAAAGAACCAGAAGAAGAAGCTGGATAAGTTACTTGGCCCTTGCCTGGTAACCAGCATACCTTTTCGGTTCGGAGGTTATGAAACAACTGGATCCCGCGAGCTGGCCATCGCACTCACAGACCTGCAAGAAGAGGAAAAGCCTGCCCAAGCTACGGTCGACGATCTCGATCCGGTGATTTCCGACGAGAGGTTCCCAGACAAGAAATTTTAAGTGGGGTAAAACTCTTAGCCGAAGAAAAATAAGAATACGCTAACTTACTGCATGCTCGGTCAGGCACATTCACCTGGACACACACTGACATGTCGGGAATATCAACTAGCATCATCATATATAATTTAAATGTTGACCCCAACTTTAAGCCAATCAAGCAGAAGAAACGACCAATCAGCCGCGAAAAGGGGTTGGCGGTGCACAAAGAAGTTGAAAAGCTGTTAAACAATAGTTCTATTCGCGAGGTTCATTACTGCGATTGGCTATCCAACATTGTGGTGGTCCTAAAGAAGTATGGGAAATTGAGTATATGTATCGACTTCACATACTTGAATAAAGTATGCCCAAAAAGGACTCTTTCCCAACATCTATCGATCAACTCATCCATTCAACGGCATGTTATGAGTCTCTAAGTTTCCTGGATGCATACAAAAGGTACAATTAGATCCTCATAAATCTGGATGATCTGAGAAAACCTCTTTTATCACGGACAGAGGGGACTTACTGTTATAGGATAATGCCTTTCTGTTTGAAGAATGGGGGAGCAACCTACCAGAGATTAGTAAACCTGATGTTTAAGGAGCAGATTGATAAGACTATGAAGTTTCACATCGACGACATGGTTGTTAAATCAGAATTTTCCAAGCATCACATTAGCCATTTGGAGATATCATTCGACATTTTGGACAAGTTCAATATGAAGCTCAACCCCGACAAATGTAACTTTGGCGTATCCTCCGGGATGTTCCTTAGATTCATTGTCTCCAACAGGGGCATAGAAGCAAATCCCATAAAAATTAAAGAAATTGAAGCTATACCAGAAGACATTAAGAGTGCAGTGGAGGTGAAAAGACTCAACGGATGGATAACCGTACTCAGCAGTTTTATCTCACGATCTTCTGAAAGGTGTCATCAGTTCTTCAACATCTTGAAAAAATAAAAGCTTCGCGTGGACAGAGCAGTGGAGCAAGGCGATTCAAGAGTTAAAACAGTATTTTTCCAATCCCTCATTTCTAACCACGCCATGTGAGGGAGAGACGTTATTGTTGTATCTCGCGGTGTCTGAAGTTGTCATCAGTGCTGTCTTGGTACGAGAAGAGAGGGTGAAGTCACCAATATACTACATCAGCAAGTCTCTCTTGGATGCAGAAACCAGGTACCAGTATGGCAGCGAGAAAGCTGCGACCATATTTTCAATGTCAAATGATTATTGTGGTCTCTTTTTTCCTTTTACGAACCATTTTGAACAAAACCGAGCTCTTAGGCAGGTTAGCAAAATGGGCCGTCGAGTTGGGAGAATATGATATTATCTATAAGCCACACACGACCATTAAGTCTCAAGTACTCGCAGAATTGTTGCCGACTTCAGGGCCGACCTAATGCCGAAGGCCAAGATAGAACGTAAAGTAATAGAGGGTGCTACCCTTGGAGAATGGGTGATCCACAGCGATGGGGCCTCAAATGTAAAAGGGGTCGAGCTTGGTTTAATGATCAAATCTCCAACTGAGAACAAATTTCGAAAGGTTTTCAGCTGCCTGCCGATGACAAAACATTAAGCAGAATATGCTGCAGTAATTCAAGCTTTGGAATTAGCTTAGATATTGGGGGCCAGGGAGATCAATCTCAATAGCGACTCCTAGTTGGTCGTCGATCAAGTAATGGGAGCCTACACTGCCAAAGACACCCGCATGCAGGAGTACTTTGATAGAGTAGAAAAGCGCTTGAAAATTTTTCAAAAATGGAAGATCAGTAAAATACTAAGGGAAGAAAATACGGAGGCTGATGCTATTGAAAGCCTAGCGGGCACTGCCGATATGAGTGTAGACGGCCCGAGATTTGTCATTGAGCTAACCTACGCGAAAGTCACGCGCCACGAGGTCAACGTCACGGGATCGATATGGGATTGATGGCACCCGATCATTGAATACCTCGACAAGGGAATACTCCTAGGGGACAAAAAGGAAAGCAGATAGCTGAGAGTTCAAGTAGCTCCTTATTGCTTGATCAATAAGGAGTTGTATTGCCGGATGTTTAGCGGTACTTTGGCTAAATGTGTGGGACCTTGTCAGGTTGAATACGCGCTAAGAGAAACTCACGAGGGGCAATGCAGAAACCACTCCGGCGAAAGATCTCTAGCTCACAAATTAATCAAGGCGGGCTACTTCTGGCCCCGAATGGAAGATGATGCGAGCAAGTTCGTCTGTGCATGTGATAGTTGCCAGCGATTTTTCGATATACTTTATCAGCCAGCAGAGCTATTACAGTCAGTAACATCCCCTTGGCCTTTCATGAAATGAGAAATGGATATCATAGGGCCCATGCCTAAAGCACCGGGTGGTGTCAGATTCTTACTTATCATGACCGTTTAGTTCACTAAATAGGTCGATATGGCGGCTTATGCTCGAATTAGGGAGCAGGAGGTGATAGAGTTTATATGGAAGGACATCATGTGCCGCTTCGGCATCCTAGCAGAAATCACTTGCGACAATGGACCTCAATTCGTAGGCGACAAGATGGGAGATAAATAGAAGAACCTCAACACCCTACCACCCTTTGGCCAATGGTCAAGCTGTATATCAAACAAAACAATCGTTGAAAGCTTGAAGAAGCGACTCAAGGAAGCCAAGCGAAAATGGCCGGATGAACTACCCGGAGTTTTATAGGCTTACCGCACTACATCCAAGGCCAGCACAGGGGAAACTCCATTCTCACTAACATACGGGACGGAAGCAATGATTCCCTAGGATATCGGAGAGTCCAGCCTGCGATGGTCATTTACCGAGGAAAAATCGAACAACAAGGCTTTGAAATCTTCACTCGACATCTTGGACGAACGACGGGATATAGCAGCCATACGCCTCGCAGCCCAGAAGCAACGGGTGGTGCAGTACTACAATGCGGGGGCTAACCTATGTTTAATCAATGTAGGAGATCTTGTCTTTCGCAAAGCCACTCAAAGCACCAAGGAGGCCAGCGCAGGCAAGTTAGATCCAAATTGGGAAGGACCTTGCAGAGTCCGAGGCATAGCTGGAAAAAGGTGCGTATGTTCTTGAAGACATGAAAGGAAAAGCCATTCCAAACAATTGGAACATCTCATGGCTTCAAAAGTACTACTCTAGAAAAGCCAATTGAGCCCACATACTCAAGACATATATTTTCTCCTTTCTTGTTTCTTTAATAATTGTCATTATATCATAACGGGCACTTAGCCCCATTTTTTATGTTTCAGATGGCTCAATGTCCGATTCATCAGTAAAACTACTATTTTACTTAGTCAGTTTTATAATTCAGATCCATCTACGATCTAAATAATCATAGCCCCGACCAGACCTAAGTTGAAGTAATACACCAAATTTTCACTATAAAAAGTAGGGTAAACTACTTGCTTAGAACTAGATCACGTCTAGCTCAGCTACCAGACATTATTCGTAAGTTGAACTCGTATATTCAACAAATTTGCACCTACATGTCGGCGGGGATGCTGCCCGTATAGTGCCTGAATGTCTTAAAATACTCGAGTATACAAGCAAAGACTTTCTAGTTAGAACGCAAAAATGCTCCGTTCCTACATGGGCTAAAGTCATCCCATTGTGGGTGCAAAACAGCCGTCTATCATAGGCGCATTATAAACCATCAATCACTAATGTAAATGAAGCGCCCTTCAGTGCGCACGCCCGTGTTTTAAAAACACTAGCTCAGAAATGCACACAAAACATGCTTCTTAACTACATAAGTACGCATGAAATATTAATGGACCTATGTTTCATTAATAACAAACAGCCTGTAGGCTCATAATGTACAATTTGGTCTTCCTGAATACAACATTGTTCATGACAATTGTAAAAAAAAAAAGGAAAGGGAAAGCTAAGAACTGCAAGTTCCTCCGAATTTGCATAGCCAGAGATTCTTTGTCTGGATTGTAGCTCTAGCATCAAATTCTCTCTCGGCACCTGAAAGGCGAAATTTCCAACTTGATACCCCAAGCAGCAACATCTTTGTAACACTGTGCTACAAGAGTAAGAAAGTCATTCCAATTGAGGAATCCCTCAGAAGAACGACAGAGGAAGAAGAACGCGGTTCGAGACTTCACTTTGAGAGACTTCAATGAGAAACCATCTGCGCCCGCAGGACACCAGGTTCCCCGTCTTCCCTGTTCGATTGGAAGCAGATGCAATCCCTGAAGCTGCAAAATAGGGTAGAGCTGTACAGCCACCCTAAACGCTTCGGCTACGGAGAATGTTCTCGGATATCAACCTCCCGAAGAAGGAGAGGATATCCTAGGGACTCACTCCTCGTTCAAATGGATTTGCTTTCGGGACTATGGCCCTAGACAACTAAAAGACGAGCAGATGCAGGAGCCTAGCTGGGTTGGTATTCTTCTGCTGACGAACCCTGCATGACAAGAGGAATATCACAGCAACTGTTGTGTTAGAAGAAGAGCGCATTGTAATCAGTGCATATGCCATTGTGTGGGCAAAAATACTCCCCTACTATTACGGGGAAACGAGTGCAGCTGGCGAGATCTTATAAGTCACCGGGCACAAATGATACACGCTTGTTCTCTGAGTTAAGACCGTTGAGGCGGTATGGGCATATGACGAAAGGCATTCTGCCACCTTAGGGTTACAGTCTCCTAGTTAGAGTTTTGTATATACCACCGCCTTGAGTTATAGGCCCATAGCCTTATTAGTCATTGTATTTTACTTTGATTAGGACTGGGTATCTACTACTATAAATGGCACTCCTTACATTGTATTGTACAGCAGAGCGATCCACCTGAGAATCCAGCTACTCTCAAGGAATAAGATTACTTTACTTTTCTTGCTCATTATTTCTCTCTTTTACTTATTTACGTCTCCGTCGTATTTACCGTATTGCTTGTGACCTTATTCTAAGTTAATTGTTTAACCTAGGCAACCGACTTTAGACATAAATAGTTTGGCACCCACTGTGGGGCCCATGCAATTGTAGGTATTCTATGAAGTAAAAGGTGTGATCATGTCGGATGATAGTAGCAACATTCTGAACACTACAGACGCAGTAGATGAATCTGTGAAGGATCCCAGTGATCCCAGCGTGCAGCCTAAGGATCCCCTTGAATAGCCAAAAGACCCTTCCTAGGAGCCAATCCATGTCGCCGGCGATGGGTAAGGTGATCGATCACTAGAAGGTAATCTCGAATTCAGAAGGTTCCTTGTTAATCTTCTAAAAAATATGTCAGAACAACAGCAGCGGAATTCGAGCAATATGGTCGAAGGGATATCACTAAAATTAGGAGCGATGTTTTCTAGATCATCTTAGAGGCCAGCATCCCCGCGAGGACCAGGGCCTACGAACAATTCGCCGGCATCTGTTCCTAGCTGCAGGCTCAACATGGAGGCCGCACCCGAAGGAGCATCAACAATCAACAATCACGACCTTAAAGGAGCGCCTGTTATTTAGGACCTCATAAAGGAGATGAAGACTATCCACGACCGGATTGGTATTGTGTCGGGTGCTCTACCCCAAGTTACCATGGTGGATGAGCATAAATTTTACAAGCATGCATACAAAGAAAGCGTTGCACCGGTCCGCATACTAAAGCACTTCCGTCTTCCGGATAACTTGAAGTATGACGAAACAACTGATCTGGATAAGCATATTGTTGCATATTATACGATTGTAAAAACTAACAAGATCACTGAAGAAGAAATTTAGTCTACTCTGCTGAAGAGGTTTGGCTCAATTCTTACCAAAGACGCCATTGCTTGGTACACCCAGCTACCAATTGGCTCTATCGAATCATTCACTCAGATGCAAGACCTATTTAAAAAAGCACATTCTAGTGCCCACAAGCGGGAGAAGTGCATGGAGCACATCTTCAAGATCCATCAGCATAACGACGAATTGCTGAAGGACTACCTTGACAGGTTTCAGCGGGAACAGATGGAGCTTCCTCCAGTCCCCGATAATATTGTCGTGGTAGCCTTTGGCAAAAGTCTGAAATTAAAGGGGTCGTTAGCTACAAGGGAATGTGACAACATGGAATCCCTTACATCAGAGATATACTGAGAAGCTTCGCCTGGAGCCAAGAGAATGGTCCACCACCGAGGAAGTTCACCCTACTGTCCAAGACGCCATCCGCCAAGGATAGAAATGGGTATACATGGAGGAACCTTGGGCCGAAGACAAAGGGAAGTGAAGCAAGAGAGATTAAAGAGATGATTCCCCGAAGCGCGATCATAGTGGGAAGACCTCAACAATTCCAACCAAGGGTTGCTCAACGTGGATTTGGTGCCTAATAGGATTGAAGAGTTAGGGTTGCTCGTCAACACCGTAGTGTTAGTGAAGGATCATATGAAGGATGCCCAAGTATGCTGGCCTAATTTAACAGTCGAGCCAAGCAGAAGAAACAAGAATCTTTATTGTTATTTTCGTAGGGATTATGGACACGAGATGGCTGGATGCGTAGCACTAATCCTAGAAGTCATGGGTTTGCTGAATCAAGGTTATCTCAAGGATTTGCTCACCGACAGGGGAAAGCAGACATACGCCAAAAGCGAAAATCAAGATGGACTACCAGATCTACCAAATCCGAAGAGGTCTATCAATGTCATAATCGACGTTCCGACATTGCTCAAAGAGTCAAACCACAATGGGGTAGCACCAAATGAGGGTCATGCTCGGGATGAGAAGATCCAATTTAGTGACGAGGATAGCACCAGTTGCAATACTCCTCACCACGATGCTATGGTTATAACTCTCAGAATATATGATACGGACGTCAATGTGTCTTGGTCAATGCCGGTACTGCCGTTAACCTCATCAGGTGGGACACACTGAAGGTGATGGGAGTCGAAGACAAGATGGCCCTAAGTGTCTATACACTGGCTGGCTTCAATAATTCTTGTGAAAAGGCTGTTGGAGAAATTAATCTTGTTGTTCACATCCCAGGTACAGATTATATTTCATCTTTTCAGGTATCAAGGGAGGTGTACCCTGCAATGTGATCGTAGGATGGATGTGGATCTATCAAGTCAAAGCAGTACCTTCTTCTTGGCATCAAAAGCTTAAATACCCTACCAACTGGGGGATAAAAGAAGTCAACGGGGACCAGGAGACAGCAAGAGAGTGCTACACAGCGGCCATCTTGGGAGCAGTTTTCCTCGAAGAGGTACCTGAGGTAAACATATCTGAAGACCCTGAAACCTCAATCAATCAATACTACGATTCCGATTGTATGGTTGATCGATGTTTTTCGGGGGGAGAAGGAGTATGGATATTTGGAAGTACTTTTTTTTCAGAATTTACTTTATTTGGTTTCTTAGTTTTGTTTTTAAATCACAGTCTTTTCAAGCTTATGTCATGTTATGGGTTTTCACTCACAACATTCCAGGCTTCGTGCCCTTATTAATAAACTACTATTCATATACTTAGTTTTCTACAAATTAAGATCCATTTTTTATCCAAATATTCATAGCCTAGGCCAATTACAAGTTGAATAATACACCCACTTTTCATGACAAAGTAGGGTACACTACTCGCTTAAAGCTAGATTGCGTCTAGCTCAACCACCGGGCATTATTCGTAAGTTGAACTCGTTAATTCAACATCTGTACCTACATGCCGACGGGGACACCTATCCGCATAGTGCCAGAAAGTCTTAAATACTTGAGTAACTAAGCAGAGACGTTCGAAGTCGGACGAAAAAATGCATGTTGCCACACGGGCTAAAGTCGTCCCATTGTGGGCGCAAACAACCATCTACTATAGATGCAACCTAAACCGCCAATCATTGGTGCACAACAGACAAAATTTCCCAAGCAGGCTCACTGATAAATATTCTAAACATCAGAACATTTAGGACGACCAGAAGCCATCTAACCTTTAGGTGCATACGCCCACAAAGATACAACTTAACGTTACTTATTTTTTACGACAGAAATTAAAAAGCGTCACAAAAAAGAAAATAAGTAATTCAAGTTAAAACGCCTCAAAACGGGCCCAAAAATATACCATTACGCTCGAAAAACATGGGCAAGTGTTCAAAACAAAGATGAAAAAAATAGGGGGGGGGTTTCTATTCCTCCCTCGGGAGACTTCCTTCGGCGGTAACACTCCACGAATATGCTGCTTCACCAGCTGTAGGTTCCCCATCTAGTGTTTTATCTTCTCTTTCTCCACTAGCTTCCTCAAGGTCGGACCCAAGCTGAGCATCTGCTTGAGCTACAAGCTCGGTGTATGAGGCAATCTCGGCAGTCAGGTCCAAATTAGGATCATCATGAACCCGGAGTAAAATGGCAAAAGCAGTTGCGATGTTAGAACGATCCACTTCAGTTATGCGACAAGCATTCAAGGCATTCACTTGTTCATCGTGGGTCCTCTCCAGGGATACAACTTTGCTCTTCAACCTATCATTCTCATCTTGAAGGAAGGCGGAGAGGCCCTGGGCATCTGAGACACTTTTCTTAGTGACGTTCATTCTCTCCTCCACACCAAACAAATTTTGTTGCAGTTCCTCCACAATCGCTTCCGAGCAATTCACATTGCTTCGATGTAGTTGCTCTGAGACATGGGCATCCATGAAGTAAGATTTGAGAGTATCCACAATCTGCTTGCGCTTGCGAAACTCATTAGCTAGTGCTTTGTCTAGATTCCTACTCTTCATAGCCTCCATCCGATAGGCTTCACGAATAGTTTGGAGCTCTTCTTTCAGCTCTTCAACTTTCTCTACAAACAGTTGTAAGCTGTCGATTTGCCCACATAGGGCCTCGATCTCTTCAGAAAGACTTCCTTCTAGGCCCCCTCGGTGGAGTATCTCGTGATATACCATCAACCCCAGGATGATTGACAGAATGAGCATTCAGCGAGGGAAGACAAAGTTGTAATTCATGAAACGATGAAAGAAAGACTTATCGGAAGAAAGTATCTCACGGAAATCTCAAACAGCTCACAAGAGTTATAACCAGAAAGGTTACCTTGTTCAGCGAGACCGATGAACACGGTGGTGTGATCTGTCATAACCCTTGGAGTCTGAAACTGGCTAACTCCCGTAGAAATAGGGATAACAACCTCACGAGCTCCACTCATGGGTTCAGCCACAGCATCCACGGGCACCTCCTTTCCAGGACGGCGTTAAAAAGAGTCAGTGGTATCAAGAGCAGGAGTCAACATAACGGTTTCTAAACATAAACGAGAAATGTCAAATTATGGAGTACATGGGAAAAGCATAATGGAACGCCAAGAAGCGGGGTTCTAACCTGGCAATTGAGGCTCAAACGAAGCAGGTGGTGCTACCACTTCATCTTCCACACCGGCCTCCTTTTCAGCTATATGGGTCTCTTCTATCAAGTACCTATGCTTTCGCATAGACTGACCAGATTCAGTAGCAGCAACCGGAGTAGTTTCAACAGCTTCAGGCGTGGGCACTTGGGGGACTTTACCCTCACCGTCAGAAACCACCAGAGTTTTACTAGCAGCCACCGTGCTAGTAAACCTGAAAGTTCTTTTCCTCTTTGGAGAGCAGGAACTTCTCACTCTCTCCAAAATTTTCCCACCGGAAGCCTGCGCGTCAGGCAGATGAGCAATGTACGGGGCAACAATCTTTATCTCTTTCTACAGGGGCATTTCACGATGGAAAAATGGTGAGGCAAAAAGAGGAGCTGGTGAAGACTTTGGAAGTTTCAAAGTGAAAGGAAAAATTTGCTAGCACCAGATTACCATGGTCTTTGGCCCGCCAGCCATTTGCATTAGCCAAGGCTATGAAGATCAAAGAATGAGGGTGGTTTCTTGAAAAGATCGCAGTGATCCAAGTCGGCAACTCATCATGGCTCAAACGAAATAGAAGTCACATGATTCATTAAGAAAACAGAAATCAGTTCCAAGAAGTAGCTAGTATCAAGGCATAATGAAGGGTTCACGAGAACTTACACTTTCTGTTGAAGACCTCTAGGAAGGGAAGAGAGGAAACTATGTCGGTCGTTCGTACAACGATGTATCTAAAGACCCAGCCGTGATCTTTGGAATCTTTGCTATTGGGAACTACACCTTTCTTCCATCGTATTATAAATATCAGCATGTCAGCCTTCTGAAAATGAGGAGAATAGAAAGCAAGAAGATGCCAGAAGGAAAACTTTACCTTGGCATGACTCGCCAAGTGATCTAATACAGCCACCAATCTCCATACCGAAAGGCCAACCTAGCCTAAGCAGATATTATACTGGCCGCAAATTTCCTCCACAATTAAATGATCGCGCTTATTAGGACGCAGAGTGAAAGGGTACGTATGGACCATCAAATAACCAGCGCGATGGTAAAAAACTCTTTCTTCACCAGAAAGGATAGTGATGTCAAGCACTTCAGGCCATTTACAATCAAGCCTGATGGGGATAGATCCTGTTTCACAACCGCAGACTGAAATAGAGAGGCTGCTATTTTCGCCTTCTTGTTTGGGTGTTTAGCCTTGCAGTCGGCCATCTCCCTCAAAGTTGAAAGAAGCGGGAAGATAATCTAGGACTTTAAAATATGCAGGGAGGAAATTTGGTCCTTGTGCCATAGTTGAGAAAAATGGAATTATTGCTAGGTTAGAAGGATTGCTTATATTTTGGGAAGAAATTCTTGAAACTTTTTAAAGATTGATGGAGAAGTCTCACCATTTAATATATACACGCTTATGGGGATTCATGAATGAGAAGCTAAATTATCACGGTAACGTGGGATCGTAATTATAATTACTACGGTTTACGTGATGTGTATCCCCATAATTATGGGATATGAACAGAGCAGTGGCAACACTGAGAAAATACGCGGAAAACCCCTCCAATCGCAGAGGAACACATCATTGTACAAAGGGATTTGCATTTAATAAAACGCATGTGAAGAGGCAGGGAATGAGTACCAGTACAGTCACACCTTTAAATCTTATATCACGCTTCTTTCACTTCCTGACTACTCGCGTCAACACTCAGCAAGTGGAGGAACAGACTGTGTGGGCAAAAATACGTCATCTACTATTAAGGGGATACAAGTCCAGCTGGCGGGACTAGACATATCTTACAAGTCACCAGGCACAAAGGATACACGTCTGTTCTATGAGTTACGACTGTTCAGGTGGTACGGGCTGATGTTTGGCATTTTATGCCTATATTTCCTTAATATTTCCGCATATTTGAGCTTGTTTTGCACTCGTTTATTAGTTGTGAATGTGGTTGTACACTGATTTTGCGTTGTGCGTGTGTAGGTTGTTACGCGGTGCATTTGGAGCTTTTCGGAGCTTGATTGAGCATGAATTGGTTGAAAGATGATTGAGGATTGGATTGAGCACGCGAAAGCACGACACAGACACGATTTCGGACCACGAAAGAAGGCGAGTTGGCTGGGCGCTGTGGGGCACGTGGCGCGCCCTCCACCGCGCCCCACTGCCCAGCACGGTTCCCAATGTGGCGCGCCCCTAAGGCGCCCAAATTGTGGCGTTACTGATTATCTTGGCGCTTTCCGAGGCGCGGGGCGCCCGTTATAGCGGCCCGTGTGCGTTTTTTCACTTCCTATTCCGTCTAGTATTGGGTCTAAGCTATTACTAGGTGTTTGTAAACACTATAAATAGTCTTGTACTTAGTTTTTGAAAGGGAGTTGATACTTTGGAGCAATATTGAGAGCTACATACTCATTGAACAAGGGTTTATTCCTAATCTTTCATCTATTACATCATTTACTTCATTATTACACCAAATTATTGCCTTGTGATTATGAATATGTGTGGCTAAACTTTAAGTTCTAGGGTTAGAGTATTACATGAAGGTTGATTGTTGAAGGTTGATTCCTATTGATTTAATCCCATAACGGGTTGCTTGTTCTTTCTTGATTTTACATGTGTAATTGTTAGAGCTCGATAATTATACATCATCTATGGTTTTTAGATTGAACTCGAAAGAGGGAATTTAATTACGTAATAAGAAAGAATAGAACTAGTTTGTGAACCCGGGCATCGGGGAACCAATTCGCGGGTAGGATAGGCATATACTTGCTTGCCTAGTTTAACTCATTACATTAATCTTAATGCGTGCATGTGATTTAACCCATCGACATATAGGGATTGAAGTAGCTTGCATAGACTGTGAAGAACTGAAAGGTTTTCACAGTTACATTTACTCTGTCAGTTAGTAACCCGGGATTTAAGAAGTGGAATCAATTGGATACATCAACTGGATTGTTCGTAACTCTGACCCTGGACCGCTCTCTTGATATTGTTAACAACCAGAGTATTTCTCATTGCTTGACTACATCTTTAGCACTTTACTTACTGCACTTTAGTTATAAAAACTCTTACAACCAAGAAAAAGACCCCTGAGTAGTTTGGAGGAATTGTTCGTTAGGTATTAGTCTGCTTAGTCCTCGTGGGAACGATATTCGATTTATCACTTTATTACTTGTCGACCACGTATACTTGCGTGTGCGTTGGGAGCAACAATTTTTTGGCGTCGTTGCCGGGGACTAATTACGGACTATTTTCTTTTGAATAATTACTTAATTGCTATTCAGGTTTAATTTTTTGTTGAGTTTCTTGTGCTGTTTCAGGCAATAGGTTTTGAATGCAAAGGAACAAAAAGGACGAATCACTCGCATCTTTTGATCCCGAGCCTGAAAGAACCTTGAGAAAGGCAAAAAGGGAAGCGAGAGATCGAGAAGCATTAGCAATTGTACTTGCCTCTCTACCTATTGAAATGGCTGAAGAACAAGCAGTAGCAGTGCGCGATGTGGCTCTTCCTAGTCTGAAAGGAGTAGAGTCAAGTATTGTGAAGTCTGCTATTACTGGAAACTTTGAGATCAAGCCCGGCATGATTCAGTTGCTGTATGTGACGGGGCAATATGGTGGATTTCTGCATGAAGATCCGCAGCAACACCTGCAGAACTTTCTAGAGATCAGTGATACTTATACACCGGCGGGTGTGCCTACTGATTATGTGCGAATGACTTTGTTCCCATTTTCATTGATTGGGACCGCAAGGAAGTGGTTAAAGGCTGAAAAGCCTGGATCTATCACTACTTGGGAGGATTTGGCTAAGAAATTTTTGGCTAAGTTTTATCCGTCTGCCAAGATGGCCAGGTTGAGGAGCGCAATTTTGTCCTTCAGGCAGTTAGAAGGAGAATCATTATATGCAGCCTGGGAGAGATTTAAAGCTTTATTAAGAGATTGTCCACACCACAACCAATCTAATGAGGTTATTGCACACACGTTTGTTGAGGGGTTGAACCAACATACTAAGATTGTGGTTGATGCTGCTGCTGGAGGCCAAGTGCTGGCCTTAAATTTTGAACAGATATATGACTTACTCGATAAGTTTTCACAGAGCAATCCTGATTGGTAGGGTGATGGCAGAGCTAATACGCAAGTTGAGAGTGCTAGCAGAGCTAATACACAGAAAGCTGCTGGGATACTTCAACTAGATGGAATTTCAGAGCTGCGAGCGAAGATGAATGTTATTTCTAATCAAATCAGCAAGCTGACTCTCCAAGCGAAGCCACAACTAGCTCCAGTGCAACAAGTTCAGACCTTTTGTGAAGTATGTGGTGAGGATCATAGCACTGAGGTTTGTCCCTCTAACCCAGAGTCAGTATATTATGTGGGTAATCTGAACAGATCACACGGTCAAAATCGCAATCAGTATGGTAACAGTTATAACACGGGTTGGCGTAATCACCCAAATTTTTCCCTGGAGGGATACCCGTGAGCAGTTTCAGGGTAATGAGAGACCCCAATTTACTCAAAGCAATGCACCATAGCATGGGTCGCAGTCACAGGCTCAGCCACAGCAGTCTAATGCTATGGAGGATATGCTCAGGAAACTTCTTGCAGGGCAGCAAAAGCTCATGGATGAGTCAGCATCTCAGGAACAAATAATTAAAGATTTGAGCAGTGCGCAGAAAGATCTTGAAAGACAGTTGGGGCAGCTTGCTGGAGCACAAAATAATAGACCTCGGGGTGCTTTACCGAGTGATACAGAGAAGAATCCTAAAGAATTTGTGCAAGCAGTTACTTTGAGGAATGGAAGAGCTTTAGAAGAACTTCCCCCAAAACCAAAGAAGCCTGTTGATGAGCTAGAGCCAAATGTTGATAGGGAAGTGGAGAAAGAAGCAGAGAGAGCAATAGCAAAGCAGCTCGAGTCTGCTATTGTGAGACCACCACCACCTTTCCCTCAGAGGCTTCAGAAGCAGAAAGTTGATGCAGCATGCAAGAAATTCTTGGAGATTTTGAGCCAGATTCAGGTAAATATTCCTTTGGTGGAGCTTTTGCGGGATGTTCCCAAATATGCTAAATACATCAAGGACATTGTTGCTAACAAGAGAAGATTGACTGAGTTTGAGACAGTTGCACTTACTGAGGAGTGCAGTTCCAGAGTTAGAAGCAAGCTTCCTCAGAAATTGAAGGACCCTGGCAGTTTTACCATCCCTTTGAAAATTGGGGAACATGAGGTTGGTCGTGCTTTATGTGATTTGGGTGCTAGTGTGAATTTGATGCCTTCTTCAGTTTTCAGGAAGCTAGGCCTGGGTGAGCCACGACCCACTACTGTGACCCTGCAGCTTGCTGATAGATCTTTGACATGCCCCGAGGGGATTATTGAGGATGTGCTTGTACAAGTGGGTCAGTTCATATTACCCGTTGATTTTATTATTCTTGATTATGAAGCTGATCCTGAGGTTCCTCTCATCTTGGGAAGAGGATTTTTGGCTACTGCTGATGCTGTTATTCGAGTCAGAGCTGGAAAGACGATTATGAAGGTAAATGGGGAAGAAGCTGTGTTTAATGTGTTCAGAGCTACCCAGCTTCCTTCTCACTAAGAAGAGTTGTCCATGGTTAAAGTGGTAGATGATGAGCTGACTGCTGATGAGAGGTCATTCTTGGCTTCTAATGTTGATTCGTTAGCCAGGGCACTCTTATGTGATGATGATGATATCCTGAAGGATGATGATACTGAAGAGTATTTGGAGGTTCTTAATATGCAGAGTAGATTCATCCCAGGGTGGAAGAAATTTGAGGAGCTTGATAGACCGTTGACCTTAACTCCTGCTAAACCGTCTATTGAGAAAGCTCCTAATCTTGAGCTCAAACCTTTACCCGAGCATTTACTGAAACGACCTCGGTCAGTCGTTTCGGAAGTTAGGGTTCCGATTGGCGTGCCGATAACTTTAAAATATTTGTAATGTCTATTGGAACCTGTCTGTAAAATTTGATCTAAATCAGACTTCGTTTGGTAGGCATCGGAAGAAGGTTTCAGTTTTTATTGGCGATAAATATTAAAAAGAGATTTTCGAGCTCGGTTTTTGCCGAATGAGCTCCGATTCGAAATCCGAAAGCGCCGTTAGGTTCGTATGATTATTTGTGATTTTTGTAAACTTTCGAAAGTGAATTTCGATATTGTTCGGCTAGTTTCCGCTAAAATGCCGAAAGTTAAATAATTTGACTTCTTTTCTATTTAAATTTGCATCTTGAGTTTCGGGAGTCCAATTTGAGATCCGCCTTCGCGAGTAGGTTATATATATTTTATATAACTTGTATGCAAAAGTTGGGATTATTTCGAATATCGTAGGATTCCGTTTTAATTTTCGTCGCGAAAAGAAAAGAAAATAAAAGAAAATGAAAAAGGAAAAAGAGTAAAAAAACAAAAATTGGAACAAATGTCGGTGGCCTAGGGGATTTAATCCCCTAGCACAATCAGATCGATGCATATCAGAAACATTACCAAAAACGCTCAGTGAGGAAAAATTAGAAAAGAGGGAGGAAAAAAGGGAAAAAGGAGTAGAAAAATAGTAGAATTTCTACCCCAAATCTTCAGGTAATGATGCTAACTCATTATCTTAGCTTATTACGTGTGTTTGAATATATTTTTACGGTAAAAATAAGGATATTATACATCACCCTATTGGCGTAAATTGATAGTTTAAAGGGTCAAATGGACCCCGATAATGGAATTGATTATATATTCGTACTCAATGAGTTATGGGCAACATATAGATGTAATTTATTTGGGGTTTGGTTATATGGCTTTGAACCCTGTACATAGGCCTGGCCTGCGTATTGCGTATGCCAATAGGGTATCAGGTTCCTACCTGGATTGCCCTAAGATGTGAGGAATGAAGCCTTTAGCCTAATGTGATATATTTTTCTGCTTATTGATCACAGTGGGATCGTTTGGCAATGAATTCAAAAAATAACGCGGTTGTTGGTCGCAATGCTAACTTTTGAGAGAGGTAAGTGTTTATATCCATTTCTTTGGAGGCACCTGGCCTCGTGGATTTTCTACCACGTATTCCTTACGTGTGTAGCTGCCGATAGGCGTACTCATTACGCCTTAGCTTTGGATTTATATTATATATTATATGTTATGTCCTATTGTTGGTATTGTATTGAGGATTTGAGCATTGTACCCTGGCTGCGAGTTGGCATCTACTTCCCGGTTGTCGATGAGAGTCCCGCGCCGGTGAAGGGTTATTGCATCACATTGCATTCATATGCATTACATTGCATATCATATTGAGGGCAGGAGTATTCCGCCCCAGGAGCAGGAGGATTCCGCTCCATTGTATCATATTGAGGGCAGGAGTATTCCGCCCCAGGAGCAGGAGTATTCCGCTCCATTGTATCACATTGAGGGTAGGAGGATTCCGCCCCAAGAGCAGGAGTATTCCGCTCTTATGTCAGATATTGAGTGCAGGAGTATTCCGCCTCAACTTTACATTATATCGGGTGCAGGAGTATTCCGCCCCAGGAGAGTGCAGGAGTATTCCGCCTCTGGTTTATATTATATCGGGTGCAGGAGTATTCCGCCCCAGGAGCAGGAGTATTCCGCTCCAGTTGGTTATCAGATTGGATTCCCCTCGAATGCAGGAGTATTCCGCTTCGGGATGGGATTACGGGCACATGTGACCCTTCGCATCATATTTCGTCTCATTTCATCTCACTTCATTTTATTTCATACCATTGTGTAAACTTGTGGTACATAACTATTGTCCTGCTTATATGTGCATTTCTTATTTGTTGTTATGTTTCTGGCACGGATCCTTGGTTGAGTTTATAAGTTTCTTACGTATTTTCGGTTGTTATCTGGCTCTACCTTTTTATAATTTAAATAAAAGAAATTTGGTTTATCTGTTTCTTCTCCCTGGCTAGCTATCCTATTCTTTGAGGTGGTTAGTCTGCCCCACTTATTGAGTCCTTTTGACTCACCCTTGTTTGTTGTTTGTTTCTTTTTCTATCTATTTCGTTTCGGCAGGTTCGCTCCAGGATTGAGTTCGCCAAGTTGTGAAGGAGCGGAGACGACTTCAGCTGTCAGGGTGAGCCAACTTTTATTCCGGATGGCCACCAGTTTATTGTTCATTATTTCAGTTGCATTTGGCTCCCTTCAGGAGGTATCTGTCTTCTTTTGTACTCTTAGATGTCTAGTCTGGATAGCCCTAAACCTTGTATGTTGGGTAGTCAGCTGTAATTTCTTTTATACAGCTTAGAGGTAGCAGTATCTCTGTATTTTTTTTCTAAGTCTTGTCCTTATTTATGAATTATTATAATTATTTTCCTAGTTTAATTGGTAAGGGTTCGCCCGACGGGTCTGGGGAGGATGTCGGGTGCCCGCACGGCCTAACCGGATTCCGGGTCGTGTCAGTTGGTATCAGAGCCCAGTTTAGAGTCTATCCAGACTAAGACAGTGTCTAGTAGAGTCTCGGTGATGGGTACGTAGACGTCCGTACTTATCCACGAGAGGCTATGATGGCATTTAGGAAGTTTCACTTCCTTCTTTTCTGATCGTGCGTCGGTCTGGGATGAAAAAGTATTTTTGTTAATTCCTTCGTGGTAATTGTGAAACCCTCGTGCAACAAATCAGCAAACGGTATGAGTTCAAGACGAAGCAGTCTGGCCTGGGGTTAGTACTGACGAAGCCCCGAGTATTTTGATTGTGCTGACGATCTAGTTACGGAGGTCCCAATTGTACGAGCTCGCGATGGGCATGGGAGCAGGGCCTTGTGGTTCCCTTGGCTATCTACGATGATTTTACGAGAATCTTGGCGACGCAGATACCGCAAGAACCTATTGTTCGCTAGGCAGCTTATCAGGTTGTCTCAGATACAGATGCAGATGTTCAGTCTCGGGGAGCTTCTATTCCAGTTCTTGATATTGCTGCAGTGAATTATATTCCGGAGGTAGCATGTGTTGTACCTCTCTTTATTCTGGCTGGTTAGCCAGCCGAGGTAACAGCTCGGTCCGAGTGTCCGAAGAGATTATATTATTTGACGCGGTTGAACCTTCCGATATTCTTAAGAAATGTATCAGATAAACCCCGTGAATTTTTTTTTAAAAAAAATGATGTCAGCATATCCTTCAGGCTGTTGGTTATCTCGAGCAATATATTGTTGATCATTCTTCTTTCCAGTTTCAGGGGTCCAGCCCTGAATTGGTGGGCTGCTCTCTTATTAGCTAACTTGATTCGATTTTTCTTCTAGGTTCGTGGAAAAAGTTCCTTTCGTGCAGCGAGCGAAATGGAGAGTGTTGCCAGTTTGAGTGGATTGGACAGGGTAGCCTGTCGGTTAGCCTGTTGGTGTTTCAAAATATGAGATTGAATTCTATAGAATGGCTGGATATGCATCAGAACTAGTTCATGAGTCTTTCGAGAGATTCAGAGATTTATTGATGATTTTTCTCCTTTCTTGAGATCCCAGATGGCTCGGAAAATTGAGGTTGGGACTTTATTTGATGTCGTTGTTGATATTGCTCGGAAGTACGAGGCATACCATAAGTTAGAGTGGGAAGAGTTAGAGAGGGAGAGCAAGAGATCCTGTGGCCCTAGTGGGTAACCATGGTACCTCATTTGGAGGTAAAAGTTCTGATTATTTTTGGAAGTCACCTTCCGGGTTATCTCAGCTTGTAGAGCGTGATTCTCAGAGTGCGCGAGTAGTTCATCAAGATTAGATCCAGTTCTTCTCTTTATAGCTATCGACAATATGTCCAGCTTCCATTGTCAATGAAAATCTGTTATCACTGTCATGAGTCTGGTTATCTTTTGAGGAGTTTTCCCTTACTCCGACATGTTAGCAATCGTCTTTTCTCTCGTCATCAGGCATCTACGCAGTCGCAGGGGATTTCATTTAGATCTCAATCAGCAAAATAAATGCTACCATCCGGTAGAGGTTGAGATTTTGATGGCAGTGGTTCTCCAGAAAGTGCTTGTCAGGATAGTGGCTCAGCTCAGCTGCAGAGGCAGTTCTATGAACTGCTAGTCTGGCAGGATGCTGAGGCATCCGATGTAGTAGACCCATGTATTTCTTCTTTCCTTAAGATTTGATCCTTCCGATCGACCTGGAGATGGTCTGTCATATCATGTTCCATGGTTCCCTTGGATATTGTTTCTGTTAAGAATCGGCTGCGGTAGAGGGGTGAGCTTCTTGTATGATTTGTTCCCGGCATTTATGATGACCCTACTAGTTTATGTGGTTTAAATGCGAGAGATGTGTGAGTGAGTATCGGTATTGTTTGTTTGGCATTTTGTTATGCCTCATTCTGTTATAATGTCAAGTCAGTCTACCTCTCTTTGGAACTCAGTGTCGCTAGGATGATGGGATTCTTATTTGTCACCATCAGAAAGTGTCATTGTTTCTTCCGGTGTAAAGTGGTTAGTAATTAATACTCGATCTATGTGTCTCCTCTTGGTTCGAAATGTTAGTAAGTCATGTTATTCTATGAGCTTGCCTTAGTTATAAAAAGGGTTTCTGGTAAATTGTCAGAGTTTCTTTTTATTGGGAGATTAAATTGGCATAGAAGTTGTTCCATAAAGCTCATTTAATGTCCATTTCTTCAATTGCGATTCTTCGGTTAGCCTGACTCGTAAGTAGTCTAGCTCTGGTAGCTAATAAAATAAGAAGATGAGCTTCCTGAAGCTCTAATTATTTCTATCCTCGGTCCATTTCCATTTCTTCTTCGTCCGGCACCAGTGAGCTTGGGCGGTTGGTAGCTGCTTGTGACGTTCCCTGTGTTGAGCCAGGGTACGTGTTATTATGGCCGGGTAAGCATATTATTGTTTTGGAAGCATATTATTGTTTGGGTCCAGTTGTCTCATCTTGTTATCCGTTTAACATGTTTATGTTATCAGTTTATCCGGGTATCCATTCCCATGGATAGTATAGTGCTGGTTCTGTTTTTGCGGATCATCCAGTTTCAGGGGAAACTCTGCCGAAATTTTTATATCGAAGTACCATCCACCCGGCGGTGGTGTTTACGGCAAAGGTATGGAGTTGTGAACTTGAGAGTTGCAGCTGTTTGGCAACTCAAAAGGGTGGTTGGTAGCTTAGGTCTGCCTACATTCAGCTTTTAGCTAAATCTTCTTTGGTCCAGCAGACTGTGCGAGGATGGTTATTCCTATTCAAATGGCTGCATGAGTTTGTGCTTTAAGTGGAGGAGTCTTCCTCCAAATACTGAATGGTAATATTAAATCTCTGAGGTGTTGATACCACTTTTCTCATGACCCAAAGTAAGGCCACGGTAGAAATCTGCAATGAGTGTCGATCATTGCTAAACCAGCTAATAATCTATTAATGCTAGAGATAAGCTGGCAACCTGATCATATATACGTACCTATCTGCTGAAAGCATAAAGTCTGGAAAGATGACACGACTTTAACTGGCTGGCAATTAGAACACTATGCCACAAATTCTGCTATGTCACACTTCATTCCATCCCACTAATAAATCTGCTTAAGATCATGGTACATCTTAATCGAACCTGGATGAATAGTATATTTAGAATAATGTGCCTCTATCATAATTTGTCCACGTAAATATGCAACATCAGGAACATAAAGTCTATCTTTATGCATGAGAACACCGTCAGTAGTAACCCTGTATGGTGACTCCGGCTTTCTTTGGGCTATCTGTCCGTATTCAAATAAAACTGGATCCTCATACTGACACTGTTTTACTTCAAAAAATTTAGAGTTAAAGGTCTAGTGCAGCTTGTCGTCCATCTATCATTGGCATATCTCCTTTACACCTCAACTTTTTGGGAAGTTACTTTAGCGTAATCAACTTTGTTGTCGGTATTCTGCCTCAGCTGAAGGTCCAACTACATGTCTCTTTTATATTTACTTTTTCAAGTCATAATAATTCCAATTCAAAGACAATACCCTGAGATAGATGTTCAGTCTGAAGATCATTCTTGGTCTACATCATACTATCCAGTAGTAGTTGTGTGATCCTTATTCTTATACGATAGACCCTGTTCAGATGAACCTTCGACATACATTGGGATATGAGTAACTACCTTTCCACAAGGAGCTTGCGGAACAACACTAACATCAGCTGAGATGTTGCATAGTGCGTTCGTAAAAATATAATATAGCTTGCATCATATCTTTTATAGTGTGTAATGACAAGATACTTCAAAAGCTTCCCCTATTGCATCAAGCGTGAGCTAATTCTTAGTTCCATCGACCTGTTCTAAATTGAAAGGTATATCGAAGAGGTGATTATCGGCTGAATCATGTTAACCCATTCAAAGTTCCGTGTATCTTTGCTTCGAAAATGTAGAACTCTCCTCTCGTGATCGAGGAAGGATCATCTTAGTCAGAATAATCCGGGCAATGGTGTTATCATATTATCCAGATATATTTTATTTTAAAAGTTCAATATGCGTGTTATAATTCTGATCCTGTACTCAAGAGATAAGGTCTGTGGAGTAGCTTACGAAGGTCGTGCAAGTTCTTTTGTTATCTGTGCGAATTTTTCTTTAGATTTAGGCTCGTTCGAGGACGAACGAGAGTTTAAGTGGAGGAGAATGAAACGACCTCGGTCAGTCGTTTCGGAAGTTAGGGTTCCGATTGGCGTGCCGATAACTTTAAAATATTTGTAATGTCTATTGGAACCTGTCTGTAAAATTTGATCTAAATCAGACCTCGTTTGGTAGGCATCGGAAGAAGGTTTCAGTTTTTATTGGCGATAAATATTAAAAAGAGATTTTCGAGCTCGGTTTTTGCCGAATGAGCTCCGATTTGAAATCCGAAAGCGCCGTTAGATTCGTATGATTATTTGTGATTTTTGTAAACTTTCGAAAGTGAATTTCGATGTTGTTCGGCTAGTTTCCGCTAAAATGCCGAAAGTTAAATAATTTGACTTCTTTTCTATTTAAATTTGCATCTTGAGTTTCGGGAGTCCAATTTGAGATCCACCTTCGCGAGTAGGTTATATATATTTTATATAACTTGTATGCAAAAGTTGGGATTATTTCGATATCGTAGGATTCCGTTTTAATTTTCGTCGCGAAAAGAAAAGAAAATAAAAGAAAATGAAAAAGGAAAAAGAGTAAAAAAACAAAAATTGGAACAAATGTCGGTGGCCTAGGGGATTTAATCCCCTAGCACAATCAGATCGATGCATATCAGAAACATTACCAAAAACGCTCAGTGAGGAAAAATTAGAAAAGAGGGAGGAAAAAAGGGAAAAAGGAGTAGAAAAATAGTAGAATTTCTACCCCAAATCTTCAGGTAATGATGCTAACTCATTATCTTAGCTTATTACGTGTGTTTGAATATATTTTTACGGTAAAAATAAGGATATTATACATCACCCTATTGGCGTAAATTGATAGTTTAAAGGGTCAAATGGACCCCGATAATGGAATTGATTATATATTCGTACTCAATGAGTTATGGGCAACATATAGATGTAATTTATTTGGGGTTTGGTTATATGGCTTTGAACCCTGTACATAGGCCTGGCCTGCGTATTGCGTATGCCAATAGGGTATCAGGTTCCTACCTGGATTGCCCTAAGATGTGAGGAATGAAGCCTTTAGCCTAATGTGATATATTTTTCTGCTTATTGATCACAGTGGGATCGTTTGGCAATGAATTCAAAAAATAACGCGGTTGTTGGTCGCAATGCTAACTTTTGAGAGAGGTAAGTGTTTATATCCATTTCTTTGGAGGCACCTGGCCTTGTGGATTTTCTACCACGTATTCCTTACGTGTGTAGCTGCCGATAGGCGTACTCATTACGCCTTAGCTTTGGATTTATATTATATATTATATGTTATGTCCTATTGTTGGTATTGTATTGAGGATTTGAGCATTGTACCCTGGCTGCGAGTTGGCATCTACTTCCCGGTTGTCGATGAGAGTCCCGCGCCGGTGAAGGGTTATTGCATCACATTGCATTCATATGCATTACATTGCATATCATATTGAGGGCAGGAGTATTCCGCCCCAGGAGCAGGAGGATTCCGCTCCATTGTATCATATTGAGGGCAGGAGTATTCCGCCCCAGGAGCAGGAGTATTCCGCTCCATTGTATCACATTGAGGGTAGGAGGATTCCGCCCCAAGAGCAGGAGTATTCCGCTCTTATGTCAGATATTGAGTGCAGGAGTATTCCGCCTCAGCTTTACATTATATCGGGTGAAGGAGTATTCCGCCCCAGGAGAGTGCAGGAGTATTCCGCCCCAGGAGAGTGCAGGAGTATTCCGCCTCTGGTTTATATTATATCGGGTGCAGGAGTATTCCGCCCCAGGAGCAGGAGTATTCCGCTCCAGTTGGTTATCAGATTGGATTCCCCTCGAATGCAGGAGTATTCCGCTTCGGGATGGGATTACGGGCACATGTGACCCTTCGCATCATATTTCGTCTCATTTCATCTCACTTCATTTTATTTCATACCATTGTGTAAACTTGTGGTACATAACTATTGTCCTGCTTATATGTGCATTTCTTATTTGTTGTTATGTTTCTGGCACGCATCCTTGGTTGAGTTTATAAGTTTCTTACGTGTTTTCGGTTGTTATCTGGCTCTACCTTTTTATAATTTAAATAAAAGAAATTTGGTTTATCTGTTTCTTCTCCCTGGCTAGCTATCCTATTCTTTGAGGTGGCTAGTCTGCCCCACTTATTGAGTCCTTTTGACTCACCCTTGTTTGTTGTTTGTTTCTTTTTCTATCTATTTCGTTTCGGCAGGTTCGCTCCAGGATTGAGTTCGCCAAGTTGTGAAGGAGCGGAGACGACTTCAGCTGTCAGGGTGAGCCAACTTTTATTCCGGATGGCCACCACTTTATTGTTCATTATTTCAGTTGCATTTGGCTCCCTTCTGGAGGTATCTGTCTTCTTTTGTACTCTTAGATGTCTAGTCTGGATAGCCCTAAACCTTGTATGTTGGGTAGTCAGCTGTAATTTCTTTTATACAGCTTAGAGGTAGCAGTATCTCTGTATTTTTTTTTCTAAGTCTTGTCCTTATTTATGAATTATTATAATTATTTTCCTAGTTTAATTGGTAAGGGTTCGCCCGACGGGTCTGGGGAGGATGTCGGGTGCCCGCACGGCCTAACCGGATTCCGGGTCGTGTCATTTACGTTATGCTTATTTGGGTGAAGGTAATACGTTACCCGTGATCCTTTCTTCTTTGTTGTCTGATGTGCAGGTTGAGAAGGTGTTGCGGGTTTTGCGAGAGCGCAAAATGGCTATTGGCTGGACTATTGCTGATATTAGAGGGATTAGTCCTTCTTTCTGCATGCACAAAATTCTCTGGAGGAAGATCATAAACCATCCATAGAGCAGCAGAGGAGGCTAAACCCAATTATGAAGGAGGTGGTGAAGAAAGAAGTTATCAAGTGGCTGGATGCTGGTATTATTTTTCCTATCTCTGACAGCAAGTGGGTGAGTCCAGTGCAATGTGTTCCTAAGAAGGGGGGCATGATAGTGGTGAAGAATGAGAACAATGAGTTGATTCCTACAAGAACGGTTACAGGGCGGCGAATTTGCATTGACTATAGGAAGCTAAACAAGGCCACCAGGAAAGATCACTTCTCACTACCCTTTATTGATCAGATGCTGGATAAACTTGCAGGGCATGAATATTATTGTTTCTTAGATGGATATTCGGGCTACAATCAAATTGTGATAGCCCCTGAAGACCAAGAGAAGACCACTTTTACTTGTCCATATGGCACCTATGCATTTAGGAGGATGCCATTTGGGTTGTGTAATGCCCCGGGGACCTTTCAGCGGTGCATGATGGCTATTTTCACTGACATGGTGGAAAAATTTGTGGAGGTATTTATGGATGATTTTTCAGTGGTTGGTGATTCGTTTGATGAATGTTTGAGAAATCTTGATGCTGTGCTAAGCCGTTGTGAAGAAACAAATCTTGTGCTGAATTGGGAAAAATGCCACTTTATGGTTCAAGAAGGCATAGTACTAGGGCACAAGGTGTCAAGGCAAGGAATTGAGGTCGATAAGGCGAAGATTGAGGCTATTGAGAAATTACTACCACCTATCTATGTTAAGGGGGTGCGTAGTTTCTTGGGACATGCAGGGTTCTATAGACGGTTCATAAAGGACTTATCCAAAATTTCCACTCCCTTGTGCAAATTGTTGGAGAAGGATGTGAAATTTTTGTTTGATGATGCTTGTCTCAAAGCATTTGAAGAGTTGAAGAAAAGGTTGGTGACCGCACCAATCATCATTGCTCCTGACTGGTCTTTGTCGTTTGAATTGATGTGTGATGCGAGTGATAATGCTATTGGGGCGGTTCTAGGCCAAAGGATTGGAAGAATCTTTCACTCCATCTATTATGCAAGCTAGATGCTTGATGCAGCCCAGTCCAATTACACCACCACTGAAAAGGAGTTGCTAGCCGTAGTTTATGCTTTTGATAAATCTTATTTGGTTGGCACTCATGTTGTTGTCTACACTGATCATGCCGCAATCTGGTATTTGTTTGAAAAGAAGGACTCCAAGCCTAGACTCATTAGATGGGTTCTCCTATTGCAAGAGTTTGATGTTGAAATTCGAGATCGCAAGGGGACTGAGAATCAAGTTGCTGATCATTTGTCAAGGTTGGAGAATAGAGATCATGTAGATGAAGGGCCCGAGATTAAAGAGATATTTCCTGATGAGCAACTTTTTGCTCTTGATGCAGCTGAGGTGCCATGGTATGCTGACATGGTGAATTTACTGGTGAGTAATGTGTACCCCCCTGGGGCAACTGCTGAGCAAAAGCGTAAACTCCTTCATGAGAGTAGATTTTATGTGTGGGATGAGCCCTATTTGTACAAGATAGGGGTTGATCAACTAGCTAGGAGATGTATTCCAAGGGAAGAAGTAGAGCCGATTCTACAGAGCTGCCATTCCTCTCCTTATGGTGGCCACCTTGGTGGAGATCGAACAGCTGCAAAGGTACTCCAATCTGGTTTCTTTTGGCCTACTCTATTTAAAGATGTTCACGCATTAGTGAAGCAATGTGATCGTTGCCAAAGACTGGGACAATTACTAGGCGTCACGAGATGCCTTTGAACAATATCTTGGAGATTGAGCTGTTTGATTGTTGGGGTATTGATTTTATGGGTCCATTCCCACCTTCTATGGGTCAAAAGTACATCCTCGTAGCGGTTGACTATGTGTCCAAATGGGTGGAAGCTGTTGCACTTCCAACAAATGATGCGAGTGTGGTGGTGAAGTTTGTGAAGAAGAATATTTTCACTCGTTTCGGGACACCGCGGGCTATAATCAGTGATGAAGGTACGCACTTTTGTAACCGCTCGTTCAATAAATTGTTGGCTAAGTATGGGGTTCGCCACAAGGTGGCTACTGCTTATCATCCCCAAACTAGTGGTCAAGTGGAAGTGTCTAATAGAGAGATCAAGCAAATCCTTGAGAAGACTGTGAATGCCTCGAGGAAGGACTGGGCTATGAAGTTAGATGATGCTCTCTGGGCCTATCGAACCGCATTCAAAACACCTATTGGAACTTCTCCATATAGGCTTGTTTATGGTAAGGCCTGTCACTTGCCGGTTGAATTAGAGCATAAGGCGTATTGGGCTATTCAAAAGCTCAACCATGATATGGCCTTAGCGGGTGAGAAGAGGATGCTCCAATTGCATGAACTTGAAGAGTTCCGTTTCCATGCGTATGAAAATGCTAAATTATACAAGGAACGGACAAAGAAATGGCATGATAAGCACATTGAGCGTCGTTCTTTTGAGCCCGGGCAGCTTGTATTGTTGTTCAACTCGAGGTTGAAATTATTTCCGGGCAAGTTGAAGTCGAGATGGTCGGGGCCTTTTGAAGTTGTTCGTGTTACCGCACATGGTGCGGTTGAATTGAGAGCCCCGGATTCTGAGAACACATTTTTGATTAATGGTCAACGGGTGAAACATTATTGGGGAGGTGCGGTGAATCACCGCACTTCCATTACTTTGAGGGACCCTTGATTTATACCCGTCGTGCCACGACGTTAAATAAGGCACTTCTCGGGAGGCAACCCGAGTTTGTACATGTAATAGTTTAGTTTTGTTTGTTTTTATAGTGTCACGTAGTTGTTGTTTTTGTGTGTCGTTTTTGTAGGAATTGGGTGAGCTAAACAAGGTGGAATTAATGCATTGAGGGGTGCGGGACGTCTCGAGTCATGTCTCGCGCTTGGAGTTGCACTTGGAATCAAAAATCGGTGCGAAAAAACGTGCTCGGGCGCGTTCGGGAGTGCCCCACGCCTCCCAAAGCGGAAAAAGTGAGCTGAAGAAAAGTGGCCTGGCGCGTTGGGAAGCATGCCGCGCCCCCACCGCGCCATGATAGGCAGTAGCTACCAAAAATTGCCGCGTTTGGGGCGTGGCGCACTGCTTATCGCGCAAGGCAAGATTTTTGTGAGTTTTTGCCGGGTCAAACAGGTTTTGACCCGCGACCCGGTCTTCCCCACCCCCTAATACCCGATTCTAACACCTATTTTTCACTATTTTCACTCCCAATCACTCTCTAATCACTCCCAACTTCATCTCTATCACTTGGAATCATTCCAAATCTTGTGCAATCCATCCTAAATCATTCAAGTAAGTAAATTCTTCACTCTTTTTCTTCATTAACATGTAAGTTGCACTTCTTCTTTGTCTACATGATTCTTAGCTAGTTACAAGTTGACTCATTACAAATTCATGCTTGTTGTGCTCAAATGGTTAAATGAACTTTCTAGATGACTTGTGACTTGAAAAAAAGAGATCTCCCAACAATTTGGGAGGGTTGGCATATTCCAAAACTCATTGAAATTGCTAGTTTAAAAGTGTGCACACCAAGTGTTTGTGAAAAAGCCTCAATGATGAAAATTCAATAACATTGTGAATTCTTGAGTAGCAATGCATTCCTTAGGCTTATTATGGACATTAGGTGTTGCACACACACAAGAATTGATCATGATGCACCCACACTAGCTTGATTTTCAAAATTCAAAACGTGGCACACTTTGCCCAAAGCTAGTTTTGCTTAAGTGTGGGGTTGCTCGTGCCATTAAGTTGAGTGATTGACACATAGAGTGTGTGCTAAGTGTGGGGTGGTACTCCACCAATTGAGCTTGAATTGTATAGTCTTGGTACATATCTATCTATCTCACATTGATCTTTTATTGTTGTATAGGTACCATGGTGACTACTCCTTTGCCAAGCAAGAGCTCTTCCTTCGCTTCGGGCTCGAGAAAAGCACTTCAAGCCGGGCCTTCCACTACCAAGCAAAAGGGTAAGGCACCGGCCAAACCCAAGGCTAAAGGCAAGGCTAAGATTCCAAAGGACGCGGTGCCGATACCACGTCCCGGAGGCAAGACCCGTTATGGCCTCCCTTTTGTAAAGAAGGGGGAATGCCAAACATGGTACAAGAGTGTGCGGCTTGCGGGGTACATACCCGAGCAAGCCATTGATAAACGACCGGTGATGCAAAAATTTAGAAGTGTGGCCGAAGCGATCATTGCTCTAAAATGGGACTCGGTATTTGAGAGTCCGGGGCACGCCAACTTGGACATAGTACAAGAATTGTATGCCAATTGGGAGCCCGAGGAAGCTTGGAAGGAGGATGATGTGGTGACAGTTCGGGGAGTGAAAGTGAAGTTGGATCCTACGGCATTGAATGCCTTTTTGGGGGTCGATGACCCCGATTATGATGATTTGAGGGAGTACATCAAGAAGCCGGATTATAAAGCTTTGCGGGATACATTATGTGGCGAGAGCTCCACTCACAAGTGGGAACGCACTGCCACCGGCAGACATAAGTTCATGTATTTCTCGCAGTTTCTTAAACCGGCCCGTGTGTGGATGCGGTTCATAAATGCACGTATACTACCATGTTCCCATTACTCTGAGGTCACTAAGACTCAGGCGTGCATGGTGTACTTCTTCATGATTGGGAGGCCGGTGAACATTGGCTACTACATGTTGCGCGTTATGAAAGAGCAACGGAAATCTGATTCATGTAGTAGATTGTACTTTGGGAACCTCTTGACCCGTTACATAGAGAAGGCGGGCGTCCCCGTAGATGAGATTGGGGATCGCATTGTCCCTGATATAGGGAAGCCTTTTGACATTGCTTCGGTCAAGGGGGTGACCACCACCGCGCCGGTGAAACTGACGGTAGACGAGTGGCGGGAGGCAGACACCAACTTGACTGCGCGTCAGTAGTTGATGATGGAGGCGATGGCCCGTCAGTCGGGCGTTGATTTGACTGCTATTGACCGCAAGGTCCCGCTCCTGGAGACCTCGAATGGTCTGATTGGCATGATTCGAGCTAGAACGGTGGACCCGCAGGAGGATGTGGTGCAATGCAATTCCCGAAGGGAAGCTTAGCACAAACGCGGAACAAGAACAATTAAAGAAGAAGATAAAAGCAAGACAAAACTTGCTTCTTTCGAAAGAACAGAGGGGAACCTGTCCCTAAGCTCGATCAAAAGGGAGACAAGAATCACCCTAACTATGCAACAATCCTCAAGAGAACATTGCCTCTTGCAAACTGAATGATCAAGAGGAATGTTCAATCGGACTAACCGAAAGCCACAAGTCCTTAAAAGCCCTCACCGGGGTTTTGCTCACGACGGAGACAAGAAGAAATGTGCTCGGCACTTTCATTCAATTCATCAATGTTCAAAAAACTAGCTACTTACAGTGTAAGGGAATAAAGTTTATATAGGGACTACTAAGGGTAAACTAGTAAAAGGGTCACAAGCGACCAATAGAAATAAGCCACGCAGGGCTGAACTAAAATGTGTTCGGCAGCTTTTGACTTCGGTCAGCCTTGGCTTCGATTCTCGATTGTCTGCTCGAACACACACTTCATCGGGCGCTGACTTAGCATCGAACACATGTTGTTGTGTTCGGCTCTATGCTGCCCGGGGCCAAGAGCTGCTGTTCGGTAACCTTGTCCTCGGGCTCAATTTTGAAGATGTGGCCCTTGGTTTCAACACCTTGCAATTCCCTCTCCGAACACATGCTACTTCCCATCATGGTCAGCTGTACGTGCATGTCATGGAGCAGCTTAGCTTGGCTTCGAGTGATTCGTCTCCCCGGTAGATCAGTCATTGCCTTCGGTGGAGATCTCCTCGGTTGATTGTCATCGGGTCCTTGATCAGCACTTTGAGCTGCATCATCCTCCCCTTCTTGAGAGGATTTCGTCCTCGAAATCGATTCATCCTCGTTCTCCGAAGTTGGACCTACAACACAAGGAACTAAGTCAGCAACATTAAAGGTGTTGGACACGTTATACTCACCAGGGAGGTCGATCACGTAGGCATTGTTGTTGATCTTGGTCAACACTTGAAATGGACCATCCCCTCGAGGAGCCAACTTTCCTTTCCTTTGGTTCGGGAAGCGTTCCTTTCGGAAGTGAACCCAAACCCAATCTCCCTTCCTTAATTCCAACTTTTTTCGCCCTTTGTTTTTCTTTAAGGCAACCTTTGCATAGGCCTCCTCGAGGTTCTTCTTCACCTTTGCATGCAATTCGATCAAGGCAGCTGCTCGTCGAGTACCTTCAAAATCAAGAACAGAATCTCGAGGCAATGGGGTTAAATCAAGTGGAATTAAAGGATTAAAGCCATACACACATTCAAACGGGGTCATGTTGATCATTCTATGCACCGTTCGATTGTATGCAAACTCCATCATGGGCAAACGATCAGCCCAGTTTCCAACCTTCCCTTTGGTCATTGCCCGAAGCAAAGATCCCAAGGTTCGGTTAACTACCTCGGTCTGTCCATCAGTCTGTGGATGGTGAGACGTCGAGAAGAGTAGTTTGGTGCCGAGGGCACCCCATAGACACTTCCAAAAATGACTCAAGAATTTTGTGTCTCGATCACTCACAATAGTACGAGGTACACCATGCAATTTCAACACATTAGAAACAAACAATGTAGCTACATGCTGTGCATCATCACACTTCTTGCAAGGAATAAAGTGAGCCATTTTCGAAAATCGATCAACCACAACGAAGATGCTATCATGTCCTCCCCCCGACCTCGGTAACCCCAAGACAAAGTCCATTGATATATCAACCCACGGTCGATCAGGCACAGGTAATGGGGTGTACAAACCATGAGGGTTGGACTTCGATTTAGCTTTCTTGCAAACGAGACAAGCGTTGCAAAGCTTTTCCACATCTCGTCGCATTTTGGGCCAATGGAACTGCTCGGTCAAGATACCAAGAGTTTTGTCGACACCGAAGTGCCCCATCAGTCCACCGGAGTGAGCTTCCCGAACAAGGAGCTCTCTCCACGATGACACTGGCACACAAACCCTCCCATTCTTGAAGAGGTAGCCATCGTGCCACTGATACTTCTCAACCCTTCGGCCACTCAAGATTGCGTCACGAACGCATTTCAGCTTGGGATCGTCATCGTACATTAGCTTGATGCTTTCGAATCCCATGAGCCTCGAGGCGAGAGTGGTCGCTAAGGCAAATTTCCTTGATAGCGCATCGGCCACAACATTATCTTTTCCCTTTTTGTAATGAATTACATAGGGAAAGCTTTCAATGAATTCAACCCACTTGGCATGTCTTCGATTCAATTTCTCCTGACCTCGGAGATGTTTCAAAGATTCATGATCACTTTTGATCACAAATTCTCGAGGCCACAAATAATGCTGCCAATGGGCGAGTGCTCGAACGAGGGCATACAACTCTTTGTCATATGTTGAATAATTCAGAGTTGCACCCTTAAGCTTTTCGCTAAAGTAAGCGATCGGCTTCGATTCTTGCATCAGCACTCCTCCGATCCCAACTCCAGACGCATCACACTCGACTTCGAATGCTTTGCCGAAGTCAGGGAGTTGCAACAACGGGGCAGAACAAAGCCTCCGCTTCAACTCTTGGAAAGCCCTCTCTTGGGACTCTCCCCACACAAATGGATTGTCTTTCTTCACCAGCTCGGTTAAAGGAGCTGCTATGGTGCTAAAGTCACGAACAAACCTTCGGTAAAAGCTAGCTAAGCCATGGAAGCTACGAACTTGTGATACCGAGGTTGGAGTTGGCCAATCTTTGATGGCTTCGACTTTTGATTCGTCGACTTCGACACCATTAACACTGACAACAAATCCAAGAAAGACTACACGATCGACACCAAAGGCGCATTTCTTGAAGTTGGCATACAACTTCTCTTCTCGAAGCTTTTCGAGCACTTGCCTTAGGTGTTCGACATGTTCATCCACGGTTCTGCTATAAACAAGTATGTCATCGAAATAAACGACAACAAACTTATTTATGAACGGCTTGAGCACATGGTTCATCAGTCGCATGAATGTGCTCGGTGCATTGGATAAGCCAAAAGGCATCACCAACCATTCATAGAGACCGAATTTGGTCTTGAATGCGGTTTTCCACTCGTCCCCGGTTTTCATTCGGATCTGATGGTAACCGGACCTGAGGTCTATCTTCGAAAAGCATGAAGAACCACTTAACTCATCTAGCATGTCATCTAATCGAGGGATAGGATGATGATACTTTACCGTTATTTTGTTGACTGCTCGACAGTCAACACACATTCGCCATGTTCCATCCTTCTTCGGGACAAGGATAACAGGAACGGCGCAAGGACTCAAGCTCTCTCGAACGAGGCCCTTGTTCAGCAATTCATCAACCTGCCGTTGGAGCTCTTTGGTGTCTTCGGGATTACACCGGTATGCAGGTTTGTTAGGGATTTGAGATCCTGGTACGAAGTCAATTTGGTGCTCGATTCCTCTTAATGGAGGTAATCCACCTGGCATTTCCTCAGGAAACATGTCCTCGAAGTCCTGCAAAACTTTTTGAACAAACAAAGGCAAAGGGTTATCATTAGAAAAATCATCATTAGAGTTTAGAAAGATACCCTTGTGCACGAGGCAAATCATCATCTGACCGTGGTCGTTGCCTCGTAAGATCTCACCGGGTTGCATGATTGCACAAATTCCTTTCACTTCGGTCGGTGAGTTTGTCTCTTCGGGCCCCAATTTTGCTCCTATCGGAAGCTTAGCTTTGGCCGCTTCTTTCAATTCTTTCATTCGTTTATAGTCCTCGGAGACTTGTTTCGGAGACAATGGTTTGAGTACAAAACTCTTCCCATCAAGCTTCACAGTATAAGTGTTGGATCTGCCATTGTGAACAACGGTTCGGTCATACTGCCACGGTCGACCCAATAGCAAATGACAAGCTTGCATCGGAACCACATCAAATATCATTTCATCTTGATACTCTCCGATTTTGAACTTGATCCACACTTGTTTGACAACTCTCAATTCTCCACACTCATTCAGCCATTGTAACTTGTAAGGGTGGGGATGCTTCATCGTAGGTAATCCCATTTGTGAAACCAAAGTTTGGCTCACTACATTGGCACAACTACCGGAATCAATGATCATCGAACACACCTTTCCCCTCACTCGACATCGGGCATGAAAGAGGTTTTCTCTTTGGTTGTCCTCTTCTTCAAGAGTCATGCAGCTCAAATTCCTTCGAACCACAAGAAACATTTCCGGATGATCAGCTTCGGCAGCCTCATGATCATCATCAACTTCAGCTCGATCAGTCTCCTCGATAATTTCCTCCTCGGTGTCACTCGCTTGCTCTTGGACGGTTCCATCTTCGAGCAGAAGCATAACCTTGCGAGTTGGACACTCTTTTGCCATGTGACCATAACCTTTGCATTTGTGACACTGAATATTTGAAGCACTAGGAGAGTTGAGTTGAACTTTACCTCCCACTTCTCTTGGTTGGTTAACGGTCACACCTCTTTCGAAGGGTCTCTTCGAATCTCGAACAGTGTTAGCATTTGTTTGGTTTGGACTTTTCCATTCTTTACTTCGGTTCAAAGGAGCAGAAGTAGTAACTCCTCGATACCGGTTTGCCTTATCGTCCTTCACCAACTTTTCAGCTTCGGTGGCAGCATCAAACAAATCTTCCAACGTGTGGTACACGTGGAGCCTCAACTGAGAAGACACATCCCTAGCCAAGCCATTTTTGAATCTGATAATGGCTTGCTCTTCGTCTTCGACCAGATCAAGATTCAATCGAACCTTTTCAAACTCATCGTGGTACTCTTGGACGGACTTAGACCCTTGCTTTAACTCATAGAGTTTTTGCATTTGAGTCTGCCTGTATTTGGCACTCAAGTACTTACCATCCATCGCTCTCATCAACTGTGGCCATGTATTGACTACTGGATAGTCATTTCTTCTTCTATGCCTCTTGTCAGATTCCCACCACGTTGATGCATAAGCTTCGAACGAAGCAATGGCATGGGCAGCTTTTCTCTCATCGGTCATCTCATTTGTTTCAAAGATGCGCTCCATTTTAAGCTTCCATTCAAGATACTCATCGGGATCACTAGTTCCTTTAAAGGGTGGAATAGTGATCTTGACACTGTTCAAATTTGAGTCTCGAACAGCTCTAGCCTGTTCGGGAAACTCATCTTCTCGATCATAAGCCTCACGCTCAATATTTCTTTCAACATTTGCGCCTCGGCCTCGACCTCGGAAATTTCCACGTCCTCGGTGAGCTTGCCTTCGTTGAGCGAATGGCGGCTCACGCTCATATTCGTCCTCGGGAAATTCCTCTTCATCAACCTCTTCGGTCACAGCTCCAAGATCTCTTCGGGTCCTTGGAAATGGTAACCTCTCTCCTCGGGGAATGCCCAAGTTTTGATTTCCAGCTTGGGGATTGCCCAAGTTAAGTTGTGCTTGGGGATTGCCCAAGTTAAGCTCTCTTCGAATTGCTTCACTTGTCAACTGATGTTGTCGTACAAGCTCAGCATACAGTTCAGGTTTCATCGGAGTGGATTGGCTCGTTCCCACGCCGGACCCATTCATGGCCACGGACGCGTTTCCCTGCTCGAGGTTAGCTACTCGGGCACTCACTCCTCTTACTTCGGCACTGATGCCTTGTATCGCAGCCATGAGATCGGCTAACGACAATTCAGGCTTTTCAATACCTTTGCCATCGTTTCCAGCCATTGTTCCTGCACAAGTCAAAGATCAAACAAAGATTAGGGTTAGAAATCACCTCACACACTCCCTCACCTTTGATGGGTGGCACTCGGGTCCACTCAATTTATGGGTTCGGTTTTTGATCACTCAAGGACTTGTTAACAGTGGCTCGTCCAATTGATCGGTCCTCTAAGATCCTTCAAGTTCGACAATAGTCACTGCCTCTTCGGGAAGAGTGAAGTGATGTTTGACTCGATGGAACGGACGCTTTTTAACTGAGCTCGGGGAGTCAAAAGAATTTCTACGAAAGTGTGGACTTCGGTCACCCCTTCGCACGAGTTCCTATCAGCTCAAATGAGTTGGTACGACCTCGAGTAGGACAATTACTCAAAAGATCCACCAACCAGAATTTTGACACGAAAGAAAGTGAAAACCTAGGAGAATCTACCCTTTGATTCCCTTTTGGAATCTTTTTCGAACACACTCACTCCTGTCCGTACAAGAGTGGTCCCCTTTGGTACGGATAGGGTTTTACCTTATCCACTTTCCTTTATTCAGCCGACAATTTTTCACCTGGGGTTTTAACATTCAACTTTTACCCCTTCTTCTTCAATGGAACAGTAACCTTGCTCCGGCGTACGGATTCAACAGCTTCGGTTCACTGCTCACAATTCTTTCACAGATCTGGGTTGCTTTCAACTCCGGTCTTAGTAACAACGGAGGAATTCAGTCGAGTTCTTTGAGCCAAGAACCAGCTCGGTCGTGTCGTACACTGTTACGAACTCGCAACAATTTTCCGGCGTACGGACACGATTCAAACTTAAGAACTTCGATTTTTCAAGCAACAAACAAACCCAAATCACTCAAGAACCACCAACCTTCATCGGTCTCCACCAACACAGCTGGGGTTCAATTTCCAGTCACCATTAAAGCTCAAAACAGTCCATAAATTCACCAAAAAACCCTAGTCACGAAATCAGTACGTCGGGTATTCGTTGGAATCAGAACTCGATGGTGAACAAGAATCCAAGATTGTTTTTCCCAAACAACCAACAATCAAACACAATTTTTGAATTTTCTTTTAACACTTTTTTTTTTTTTTTTTTTTTTTTTTTTTTTTTTGTAAAAACACCAACAGTAACAAAACAAACAGGAACACGAAATGGAAAACAAAGACTCAACGCACGAAAATAAAGATAACTTGAACAGGATTGGGGTTGTAGAAACAAGCCCAAACCGTGCTCTGATACCAAGATGGTGCAATGCAATTCCCGAAGGGAAGCTTAGCACAAACGCGGAACAAGAACAATTAAAGAAGAAGATAAAAGCAAGACAAAACTTGCTTCTTTCGAAAGAACAGAGGGGAACCTGTCCCTAAGCTCGATCAAAAGGGAGACAAGAATCACCCTAACTATGCAACAATCCTCAAGAGAACATTGCCTCTTGCAAACTGAATGATCAAGAGGAATGTTCAATCGGACTAACCGAAAGCCACAAGTCCTTAAAAGCCCTCACCGGGGTTTTGCTCACGACGGAGACAAGAAGAAATGTGCTCGGCACTTTCATTCAATTCATCAATGTTCAAAAAACTAGCTACTTACAGTGTAAGGGAATAAAGTTTATATAGGGACTACTAAGGGTAAACTAGTAAAAGGGTCACAAGCGACCAATAGAAATAAGCCACGCAGGGCTGAACTAAAATGTGTTCGGCAGCTTTTGACTTCGGTCAGCCTTGGCTTCGATTCTCGATTGTCTGCTCGAACACACACTTCATCGGGCGCTGACTTAGCATCGAACACATGTTGTTGTGTTCGGCTCTATGCTGCCCGGGGCCAAGAGCTGCTGTTCGGTAACCTTGTCCTCGGGCTCAATTTTGAAGATGTGGCCCTTGGTTTCAACACCTTGCAATTCCCTCTCCGAACACATGCTACTTCCCATCATGGTCAGCTGTACGTGCATGTCATGGAGCAGCTTAGCTTGGCTTCGAGTGATTCGTCTCCCCGGTAGATCAGTCATTGCCTTCGGTGGAGATCTCCTCGGTTGATTGTCATCGGGTCCTTGATCAGCACTTTGAGCTGCATCAGGATGAGAACACGGATTCAGATGTGGTGGCTAATGATCCGGACAGTGAGGTCGAGGCAACTGATTCTGAGGGCGGTGGCTCTGCTGAGGAGGAGGATTAGGTCCACACTCCTGCGCACCACCCAGGTTTCAGGGCAGTTTTCTTGTACTTTTACTTTTGCACTTACTTCTTTGTCGCACTGGGACATTGCTTAGTTTAAGTGTGGGGTGGGGTACTGCCCTTTATCTATTTTTGAGGTTAGGATGCATGTACCATAGGATTTTTCTTTTGTCACTTGACTTTATTTTTGATTTGTTTCTTGCTTTAATATATGAAAAAAAAATTAGAAAACCAATGAAAAATTCCAAAAAAATTTTTCTTAGTTTTATTAGTGGTACATGTCATCCGCCCCATGGATTTTCTTATGACCTCGGTTCTTTTCCATGGGGAGGCCTTTGAACCGGGTAGTTTTTATTTTTAGGATTAGGATAGTTAGTTGTAGATGACCCTAGACATAGGAAAAAGGTAGAATGCTAGGTGCCTTTGATTTGTTTGATACCGATGGACTTGGACTTGATTGCATGTGCTATTTGTGGTGTCCTTGAGTTTTAATTTTGATGCATGCCTAGGAAAAACATGGAACGACCCCCTTGAGATGCTTGAGTCCGCTTGCTGGACTTGATTGTTAACCCTTGTGCATGAGTGCTTAAATTTCCACAAGTTACATTCTAGATGCTTAGTTGAGAGTTGTTGATGGAACCTCTTTGTGTGGACCATGTGCGATGTGAGTTGTGAGGCATGTTCTTGTTTACTCCATGTTTGCATATTAATGTCTAGAACTTGCCCCGTGTGTGTGCAAAGCGAAATCCTAGGTTTGCTCTAGTCGGGAAATGATACAAGGCCTTCTTTTGTTTGCCTACCCTTACATATGTACCTTGGAAAAAAATTATTGTTGTGATTTCTTTGAGCCTTTTTTGTTGGTACCCACACCCCGAGCCTACCCATTTGTTCTTAATTGACCCTTTTGGCCCTTTACTCCTTAAGCACTTTATTGATATTTTGTTGTTGATTGGAGTTGTGGTTGGATGTTGGGAGGTTTTTGAGTGGAACTAATGAAGGGAAATAATTGTTAAAATTATGAAGTAGTGAAAAGCATTGGCAAGGTTGGATGGAATTGAAAAAAAAAATAGCAAAGTTGAAAAGAAAGAAAAAAATTGTGAAAAAAAAAAAAAAAGAGGAAATAAGAAGAGAAAAAGATATCCATTCCTTGCTAGTGTGTGCTTAATAGAAAAATGCTACTTGTGTGAAGGTGTATGTGTAGAAGTTGTTGATTTGGGTGGCTTGATGAAATTGATGATTAATTTGAATGTGATGTATTAAAGTGCTTAGGGAGGTAGTCACTATTACCATATGTATCCTACCCGCCCCCTTAGCCTACATTACGACCTTTCTAAAGTCCTAGTTAATCCCGATTGGAGTGAGCTTACATTAGTGGAGTCCTACACACGGGCAAGCCTATGGTACGTTGTGTGCAACATGTGAGACTTTCATGAGAGTGAGTGAATTTATTTGTATTGCCCCCATTCTATTCATGATATTGATTTTGTGTATGATTTTGGGGGGCACTCTTTTGCTTCATATTGGTGAGGGCACGTGGTTTGCATGAAGTAGATGAAGTTGATGGCCCTTGGTTGAGTAGATAGGTGTGATTTTGTGGGAGCATGGTGGCATTAAGTTGAGCTTGTGCATTTGAGCTATTTTGGGGTGGTTGTTCTCATATTTTTGGTTTTGGTAAATTGTTGGCATGTTGTGGATCCATAGTAGTCATGTGTGCATTGGTTCAATGGTCGGTATCAACCATAGTCATAGGCAGACCTGTTTTACCTAGGTTGGGGAAGTGAGATGTGACTTACTCGAGGGCGAGCAAGGGTTCAAGTGTAGGGTGGTGATGTTTGGCATTTTATTCCTATATTTCCTTAATATTTCCGCATATTTGAGCTTGTTTTGCACTCGTTTATTAGTTGTGAATGTGGTTGTACACTGATTTTGCGTTGTGCGTGTGTAGGTTGTTACGCGGTGCATTTGGAGCTTTTCGGAGCTTGATTGAGCATGAATTGGTTGAAGGATGATTGAGGATTGGATTGAGCACGCGAAGGCACGACACGGACACAATTTCGGACCACGAAAGAAGGCGAGTTGGCTGGGCGCTGTGGGGCACGTGGCGCGCCCTCCACCGCGCCCCACTGCCCAGCGCGGTTCCCAATGTGGCGCGCCCCTAAGGCGCCCAAATTGTGGCGTTACTGATTATCTTGGCGCTTTCCGAGGCGCGGGGCGCCCGTTATAGCGGCCCGTGTGCGTTTTTTCACTTCCTATTCCGTCTAGTATTGGGTCTAAGCTATTACTAGGTGTTTGTAAACACTATAAATAGTCTTGTACTTAGTTTTTGAAAGGGAGTTGATACTTTGGAGCAATATTGAGAGCTACATACTCATTGAACAAGGGTTTATTCCTAATCTTTCATCTATTACATCATTTACTTCATTATTACACCAAATTATTGCCTTGTGATTATGAATATGTGTGGCTAAACTTTAAGTTCTAGGGTTAGAGTATTACATGAAGGTTGATTGTTGAAGGTTGATTCCTATTGATTTAATCCCGTGTTCTTTCTTGATTTTACATGTGTAATTGTTAGAGCTCGATAATTATACATCATCTATGGTTTTTAGATTGAACTCGAAAGAGGGAATTTAATTACGTAATAAGAAAGAATAGAACTACTTTGTGAACCCGGGCATCGGGGAACCAATTCGCGGGTAGGATAGACATATACTTGCTTGCCTAGTTTAACTCATTACATGAATCTTAATGCGTGCATGTGATTTAACCCATAGACATATAGGGATTGAAGTAGCTTGCATAGACTGTGAAGAACTGAAAGGTTTTCACAGATACATTTACTTTGTCAGTTAGTAACTCGGGATTTAAGAAGTGGAATCAATTGGATACATGAACTGGATTGTTCGTAACTCTGACCCTGGACCGCTCTCTTGATATTGTTAACAACCAGAGTATTTCTCATTGCTTGGCTACATCTTTAGCACTTTACTTACTGCACTTTAGTTATAAAAACTCTTACAACCAAGAAAAAGACCCCTGAGTAGTTTGGAGGAATTGTTTGTTAGGTATTAGTCTGCTTAGTCCTCGTGGGAACGATATTCGATTTATCACTTTATTACTTGTCGACCGCGTATACTTGCGTGTGCGTTGGGAGCAACACGGGCGTAGGACGAAAGGCATATATCCTGCCGCTTTAGGTTTACAGTCTCATAGTTAGAGTTTTGTATATACCACCGCCTTGATTTATAGGCCCATAGCCTTAGTAGTCTTTGTATTTTACCTTAATTAGGACTGGGTATCCACTACTATAAATACACTTCCTTACACTGTATTGTACAACAGTGCGATACAACACAGAATCCAGCTATTCTCAAGAAATAAGACCACTTTACTTTTCTTGCTTATTATTTTTTCTTTTACTTATTTACTTTTCCTTTGTATTTACTGTATTGCTTCTGAACTCATTCTAAATTAATTGTTTAACTTAGGCGATCGATTTTAGGGATAAACAGCCACGATTTATGATGACCCTACTAGATTATCTGGTTTAAATGTAAGAGATTTGTGTGTGAGTATCGGTACTGTCTGTCTGGCATTTTTTTGTGCCACCTTCTATTATTATATCAAATTAGTTTATCTCTCTTCTCGGAATTCCGTGTTGGTTGGACTATGGGATTTTAATTCATCACCATAAGGGAGTGTCATGGTTTCTTCTGGTGTAAAGTGGTTAATAAGTAATATTCAATCTACGTGTCTCCTCTTGGTTCGATCATGTTATCCCATGAGCTTATCTGGATATAAAAAGGTTTTCTGGTAAATTGTCAGAGTTTCCTTCTTATTAGGAGGTTAAATTGGCATGGATGTTGTTCCATAGAGCTCATTTAATTTCTATTTCTTCAATTGCGATTCTTCGGTTAGCTTGACTCGTAAGTAATTTAACTCTGGTAGCCAAATAAATAAAAAGATGAGCTTTATGAAGCTCTAATTATTTCTATCCTCAATCCATTGTCATCTCTTCTTTGTTCGGCACTGGTGAGCTTAGGCGGTCAGTAGCAACTTATGATGTTCCCTGTATGGAGCCAATGTGTGTGTAAAGGTAGCCGGGTATGCACATTATTATTTTTCAGGGCTACTAAGGGTAATGAGAGGCGTCATTTGACTTTTGATTTGATCCATCATGCGGTGGTGCTTATAGAAAATGTATGGAGTTGTGACTCGAGAGTTGCAGCTGTTTGGCAACTCGAAAGGGTAGTTGGTAGCTTAGGTCAGCCTACGTTCAGCTTTTAGTTAAATCTTCTTTAGTCCAGCAGACTGTACGGGGATGGGTATTCCTATTCAAATAGCTCCATGAGTTTGTGCTTTAAGTGGAGGAGTCTTCCTCCAAATACTGAATGGTAATACTAAATCTCTAAGGCGTTGATACCACTTTTTTCACGACCCAACCTAAGGCCACGACAGAAACCTACAATGAGTGTCGATCATTGCTAAACCCACTAATAATATATTAATGCCAGAGATAAGCTGGCAACCTGATCATATATATGTACCTATCTACTGAAAGCATAAAGTCTGGAAAGATGACACGACTTTAACTTGCTGGCAATTAGAACATTGAGCCACAAATTTTTCTATGTCACACTTCATTCCGTCCCCCCAATAAATATGCTTAAAATCATGGTACATCTTAATCAAACCTGGATGAACAGTGTATTTGGAATAATGTGCCTCTATCATAATCTGTCCACGTAAATCTGCAACATCAGGAACACAAAGTCTATCTTTATACATAAGAACACCATCAGTAGCAACCCTGTAAGGTGACTCTGGTTTTCTTCTGGCAATCTGTCTGTATTCAACTAGAACTGGATCCTCATACTGACGCAGTTTTACTTCATGGAAATTTAGATTTAAAGGTCTAGTGCATCTTGTCGACAATCCATAATTGGTATGTATATCTCCTTTACACCTCAACTCTTTGAGAAGTTACTTTAGCGTTATAAGTGCACATGTAATCAACTTTGTGCTAGTATTCTGCCTCAGCTCATGGTCCAACTACATGTCTCTTTTATTTTAACTTTTGCCAGACATAATATTTCCAATTCAAAGACAATACTCTAAAGTAGATGTTCAGTCTGAATATCATTCCTGGTCTGCATCATACTATCTAGAAGTATTTGCGTGATCCTTATCCTTATATGATAGACCCTGTTCAGATGAACCTTTGACACACATTAGGATATGAGTAACTACATTCCCACAAAGAGCTTGCGGAACAACACTAACATCAACTGAGATGTTGTATGGTGCGTTCGTAAAAATAATATAGCTTGCATCAAATCTTCTATAGTGAGTAGTGACAAGGTACTTCAAAAGCTTCCCCTATTGTATCAAGCGTGAGCTAATTCTTAGTTCCATCGACGTGTTCTATATCGAAAGGTATATCGAAGAGGTAATTGTCGGCTGAATCATGCTAACCCATTCAAAGTTCCGTGTATCTTTGTTTCAAAAATGTAGAACTCTCTTCTCGTGATCGAGGAAGGATCAGCTTAGTCAAAATAAGTTGTGCAATGGTATTATCATATTATCCAGATATATTTTATTCTAAAAGTACGATGTGCGTAGTATAATTCTGATCCTGTAATCAGGAGTTAAGGACCAAGGAGTAGCTTATGAAGTCGTGCAAGTTCTCTTGTTATCAACGTGAATCTTGCTTTAGATTTAGGCTCGTTCGAGGACGAACGAGAGTTTAAGTGGAGGAGAATGAAACGACCTCGGTTAGTCGTTTCAGAAGTTAGGACTCCGATTGGCGTACCGATAATTTTAAAATATTCATAAGGTCCATTAGGACCTGTCTGTAAAATTTGAGCTAAATCAGACCTCGTTTGGTAGGCATCGGAAGAAGATTTCAGTTTTTATTGTCGATAACTATTAAAAAGAGATTTTCGAGCTCGGTTTTGGCGACTGAGCTCCGATTTGAAATCCGAAAGTGCCGTTAGGTTCGTATGATAATTTGTGACTTTTGTGATTTTTTGAAAGTGAATTTCGATGTTTTTCGGCTAGTTTCTGTAAAATGCCGAAAGTTAAATAATTTGACTTTTTTCCATTTAAATTTGCATCTTGAGTTTCAGGAACCCGATTTGAGATCCGCCTTTACAAATATGCTATATATATTTTGTATAACTGGTATGCAAAAGTTGGAATTATTTTGAATATCGTAGGGTACCGTTTTAATTTTGTCACGAAAAGAAAAGACAATAAAAAATGGAAAAAGACAATATGTAAGAAAGAGAAAGAAATGACTGGCGGTGGGCATATATGCTACTTAGCATATATGCTACTTAGCATATATGCTAAGTACGAAACAATAGAAACCAAAAACGAAACAGAATCAGAGAAAACGAGAAACAGAGAAAATTATCAAAAAAATGCCAGAAAATGAGAAAAGAGCCGGGAAAATAGTAGAATTTTCAAGGTACTGATCCTAATATATTATTTGAGTTTATTATGTGTGTTTGAATATGTTTTAATAGTAAAACTTGGAATATTAGACATCGTTTTAATAAGTTCAATTAATAGTTTAAAGGGTCAAATGGACCCCGATAATGGAATTGATTATATATTCGTACTCAGTGAGTTATGGGCAACTTATAAATATAATTTATTTAAGGTTTGGTTATGTGACCTTAAACCCTGTACATAGGCCTGGCCTGCGTATTGCGTATGCGAATAGGGTATCAGGTTCCTAACTGGATTGCCCTAAGATGTGAGGAATGAAGCCTTTAGCCAAAATGATATATTTTTCTACTTATTGAACACAGTGGGATCGTTTGCCAAGGAAACCAAAGGATAAAGCGGTTGTTGATTAGCCGTACTAACTTTTGGAAGAGGTAAGTGTTTATATCCATTTCTTTGGAGGCACCTGGCCTTGTGGATTTTCTACCACGCGTTCCTTACGTGTGTAGCTGCCGATAGGCGTACTCATTATGTCTTAGCTTTGGATTTACATTGTATATTATATGTTATGTCCTGTTGTTGGTATTGCATTGAGCATATGAGCATTGCACTCTGGTTTTGAGCATTGCATATACTTCCCGGTAATCGATGAGAGTCCCGAGCCGGCGAAGGGTCATTATTTCATATACTTCCCGGTAATCGATGAGAGTCCCGAGCCGGTGAAGGTTCATTATTGTATATGCTTCCCGGTTGGCGATGAGAATCCCGCGCCGGTGAAGGGTCATTATTGCACATACTTCCCGGTTGGCGATGAGAGTCCCGTACGGGTGAAGAGTCATCATTGCATATACTTCCCGGTAATCGATGAGAGTCCCGAGCCGGTGAAGGGTAATCATTTCATATACTTCCCGATAATCGATGAGAGTCCCGAGCCGGTGAACGGTCATCATTGCATATACTTCCCGGTAATAGATGAGAGTCCCGAGCCAGTGAAGGGTCATCAATGCATATACATCCCAGAAATCGATGAGAGTCCCGAGCCGGTGAAGGGTTATTATTGCATATATCTCCCGGTAGATGATGAGAGTCCTGCGCCGGAGATAGGTATCAGGCATATGCGACTGCATTGCATCATACCACATTTATCCCATCCCATTGCACCGCATACTGATTATTCGGTGTATTGTGTTGTGTTTTATGTATGCGGTATGTATACTATGTCGTGGACATATCTCAGTTTGCCTATATATTTTTGGCTCGTATTCTGGGTTGCGGGGATCGGGTTGCACGCCGCAACGGTATAAATATATGGATCGGGTTGCACACTGCAACAAGATGAATATATGGATCGGGTTGCACGCCGCAACAGGATGTATTTCTGATTGTTGATGTGTTCGGGATACCTATATGTTCTGGCTATCTTACATTCCTGGTTGTTGATGAGTTTGTAATTCCATACGTGTTTCTAGTTATTATCTGGCTCTGCCTTTTTATAATTTAAATAAGAGGAATTTGGTTTATCTGTTTCTTTTCTCCCTGGCTAGCTATCCTATTCTTTGAGGTGGCTAGTCGTCCCCACTTATTGACTCCTTTTGACTCACCCTTGTTGTTGTTTGTTTCTTTTCTATCTATTTCGTTTCGGCAGGTTCGCTCTGGATCTGAGCATGGTACTCTGGCTGTGAATTGGCATCTACTTCCCGGCTGTCGATGAGAGTCCCGCGCCGGTGAAGGGTTATTATTTCATCATATACCATTCATATGCATTATATTGCATATCATATAGGGTGCAGGAGTATTCCGCCCCAGGAGAGTGCAGGAGTATTCTGCCTCTGGTTTATATCATATTGAGGGTAGGAGGATTCCCCCCTCGGAGCTGGAGGATTCCGCTCCATTGCATCACATTGAGGGTAGAAGGATTCCGCCCTCGGAACAGGAGGATTCCGCTCCATTTCGTCATATTGAGGGTAGGAGGATTCCGCCCTCGGAGCAGGAGGATTCCGCTCCATTCATTTTGCACATGTGACCCTTTGCATCATATTTCATTTCATCTCATTTTATTTCATTTTATTTCATTCATACCATTGTGTAGACTTGTGGTACATAACTACTATTCTGCTTCTATGTGTATTACTTATTTGCCTATATATTTTTGGCTCGTATTCTGGGTTGCGGGGATCGGGTTGCACGCCGCAGCGTTATAAATTTATGGATCGGGTTGCACGCCACAACGTTATAAATATATAGATCGGGTTGCACGCCGCAACGGTATAAATATATGGATCGGGTTGCACGCCGCATTGGTATAAATATATGGATCGGGTTGCACGCTGCAACAGGATGAATATATGGATCGAGTTGCACGCCACAACAGGATGTATTTCTGATTGTTGATGTGTTCGGGATACCTACATGTTTTGGTTATCTTACGTTCCTGGTTGTTGATAAGTTTGTCATTCCATACGTGTTTTTAGTTATTATCTGGCTCTGTCATTTTATAATTTAAATAAGAGGAATTTGGTCTATCTGTTTCTTTTCTCCCTGACTAGCTATCCTATTCTTTGAGGTGGCTAGTCTGCCCCACTTATAGAGTCCTTTTGACTCACCCTTGTTTGTTGTTTGTTGTTTGTTTTTGTCTATCTATTTCGTTTCGGCAGGTTCGCTCCAGGATTGAGTTCGCCACGTTGCGAAGGAGCGAAGACGACTTCAGCTGTCAGGGTAAGCCAGCTTTTATTCCGGATGGCCACCAGTTTATTGGTTATTATTTCAGTTGCATTCTGCTCCCTTCAGGAGGTATTTGTCTTCTTTTGTACTCTTAGATGTCTAGTCCGGATAGCCCTAAACCTAGTATATTGGGTAGTCAGCTGTAATTTCTTTTGTACAGCTTAGAGGTATCAGTATCTTTGTATTTTTTTTTTAAGTCTTGTCCTTATTTATGAATTATTATATTTATTTTATTAATTTAATTGGTAAGGGTTCGCCCGACGGGTCTAGGGGAGGATGTCGGGTGCCGCACGGCTTAACCGGATTCCGAGTTGTGTCACTGCTAGAGGGTATGCTTCATTATCTGCTAAGTTCAAAGCATCTCATGTTCTATCTCAGCTAGATCATTACTGGAGCAACTTAGCTTCATCATTTGGCTATCTAGTTCATACTCAACTACTGGATTTTTGCACACCCTGCAAGCAGAAAAGAAGATCAAGATTAGTTAGGGCATGTTTCTTAATTGCAATCTATATCTTATTTGCTCATTGTTTTGCTAGTTTATTAGTTATTACTTCTCTTGTTTTTAGGCATAAAGCATATGAGTTATCTTCATGCTACTTGGTGGTATTAGTGGCCAATGACACTCAACCTAAGAGAGTGAGGATAATAAGTAAACTTGGTGCTACTTTAGGGAGAGGTAGTTTGTATATGGTATTGCACTTGTTTTGTGCACATTTTGTAAAGACAATGTATTTATTTTTATTTATTAATAAAAACGGTCACTAGGTGCAATACCTAGTTGACTCTTTATAAAAATAAATAAATAAATAAAAACCCCTACTTTGCAAAGGAAAAAGACGAATTTACTCCCAGTTTGGGCAATTTGGCCAAAAATCGTTTGGTCATTTAGCACTGCTCTAACAGTAAATTTGTACAGTACCATAGTTATAAAGAAAAAATAAAACAGAAGTAAAAAGGTGGATACTAGTTTCTCGAAAAGAGCTATCATTGAACAAAGTTTAGTAACAATAACAAAAACAGAGAAAGTGGTAGAAATGTTTTAGATTATATTTACTAATCATCATAAAAGATAAAAGTGATACTAAGATTTAAAGTTTGTGGACTATTGTGTGATAAGAATGATGTTCTTTTCTTCTAATTCAAAAAGGTCTAATCAAGAACCATCTTCGGGGACTATCTTATTGTGGCCTTTGACCTATGGTCAAGGGGGTACTTTATTCCAATTCAAAAGTAGTGGGGTTTATTAATTTTCTAAATAATATATTAGGAAGAATATACTCTAAACTTGCGTTAAACACGTGTTAGTACACGAACATAAACTCCACTACAGTAAGAAAATATCCCACAAATATTTAAAAGTTTTGTTCAATTTTTTACTATTTTCTATTTCGGCCTAGCTCTTAGCCCTCATCCATTCTCAAATTTCCAAAGTATTTTGAAGTGTAGTCCAGGCAGTGTGGGGTAAAAATACACCAACTATGTTTACGGAGATACGAATCCACCTGGCTAGGACTAGACTTAGCCTACAAGTCACTGACTGCAGAGGATATATGTCTGCTACTTAGGCCATTATTTAAACTGCCTATGGCAAAAGTATAAAAAATCACATGCAAACAACAAGTAATGGCAAAATATCAGAGTGAAAGCTAAAAGCCACAAAGTGGGCATAATTTAATAAAAAATTACACCCAAAACAAGGGCAAAAAATTTTGTCATTATCGCAAAGTAGGGGACACTAGTTCTCTCTCGGGGGGACTCCCCTCCGTGGCAACACTCCGTGAAGGTCTTGATTCATCAGCTGTAGGCTCCTCAACTGGCAAGTCATCTCCTCTATCTCGACCAGCTTTATCAGACTCATACTCAGGTTCAGATATCAACTGGGCATCGGCCTGTGCCACCAGCTTGGTTATCTTTGCAATCTCAGCAGCTAGATCCAGATCAAGATTGTCACGGAACCTATGGATAGTGGAAAATACGGTAGCCAAATTCGCATGGTCCATCTCGACCACATGTCTAGCACGTGGAGCGCTCAACTCCTCATACTGCTGTGAGAGCTGTTACAGAGCCTGTCACCGACTTTCTCTAAGGAAGCCACTTTGCCACACAATATCATTCTCATCCTGGAGAAAATCAGAAAGGTTTCTGGACTCAGACGCTTCCTTCTCGGCAACCCCTCTATATCAGACAGCTGATGTCGCAGAGTAGCTTCAATCGCCTCCAAACGGGTCGCCTGGGCGTGAAACTTTTGCCCTATGACTTTGGCCTCATTATAGAAAGACGACAATGCTTCCATTGTCTCTTTGTGATTACGAATCTCGGCATCTAGCGGTGCATCAAGTCAGTTGGCTCGTGTCAGTTCACAACGATGAACATAGCGCGTAGCTTGGAGATCCTCATTCAACTGCTCAGCCTTAGTCGTGAGAAGCTGCAAACTGGCAACTTGGGCCCGCAAATTATCACTCTTCTCCCTCTGGAGGTCATCAATATTTCCCCGGCGAACAACTTCATGGCAGACTATCAATCCATGGATGAATCACGAAAAGACCATTCAAAAAAAGGAAGGGGACTCGGCCTAAGGTAATAGGATTGGAAAGGAAGTAATGTATACCTGGAGACAACACCCTGCAACAACCCTCAGTAGATCAGGGTGGGTATATCCAGAGAGGTACTGTTGCTCCAATAAACCTACCAGCTCGGTAGTATGGTCAGTTGTGGCTTCAGGGTTCCGGAACAGATTAACTCCTGCAACAATAGGGATAATAACCTCACGGGATCCATTAACAGTGTCTAGGACGGCACGTTCAGCTTCCATCACCTCCTTGCCAGGTGGATGTTGAACAGGAGAATCAATCGGTTCAGAAACATGGGTTGCAAAGTCTATGGACGTTTAGTAAACAACCATCAACAACAAATGTTAAGCAACTGAAGCTATATGGAAAAAATGGTGAAACTAACTTGACAACGGAGCTTTAGAGTGGGTCATCTGGAGGACAATTTCATCCTCTGCACCAATCTCCTCTTCAGTTTCAGAGCCCTCGTCAATAAGGCATTTGTGCTTTGTTTAGAAGGTCAGACTCACGAGTAACGGCAGCAGAAGAAAGAGTGACAGCCTCAGGCTCAGGCACTCGCGGGACTTCTTCCGTGTCCAAAATAATCAAGGGCATTTCATCAACTACAACGTTTTCCAGCCTGCTGGACTCTTTCTCTTCTTCGAGGAATGGAAGCCACTAGTTCTTTTAACAACCATGTCCGTGGAGGCCAACACATCCAGGAGAGAAGCAATATATGGAGTGGCAATTAGGATTTCTCTCATTGGGCATAAGGTGACGAGAAACTCCTGTAAGAAGAAGAAAGTATGAGACGCAGTCAAGGAATGAAGTTTGCAGTTGCACGGAGGAAAATAGCATACCATGGTCTTTCACTAACCAGCCATTCATATTGGCAAGGGCCACGAAAGTCATCGTCCTGGCAAGACTCTTGGCAAAAATCGCAGTAACTTACTTGGCCAATGTGATACGAGGCTAGATATTGCTATATTTTCTATACGTTCGCCTCGTGTTCATGCTTCGACTTGTGATATTTGTTAGTACATTGAACGAAATTTCTCTCATTTGATGGTGTTTTATGTTGTAGGGATTACATTGATGATATGAGGCATTCTTGGAGCATAATTGATGAAAATAAGGGTTTTGAACTATGAGTAGAAGCCCAATACTTGACTGGAATCAAGGCATGAAGAATACTTAGAGAAGAAACTGAGAAGCAACAAAATTGGCTTGCTACGACGCGCCACGCGTTGTCAGGCACGACGCGGTAAGATAGAGATTCAGAGGATGTGCATTTTTCTCAGATGTAGGAAAACTTCCTTGTCGCGGCGCGTTGCGTGGCACGACGCGACATGCCAAAAATCCTGACGTTTTGATTCAAAATTTATTCTGGATTCTCGACTTGTGTGGGTCTATGGGGACGTTAAAAGGCGTCCAACACTTCCAAAACATAACATTTGACTATTCTATATCAAAAGGGGGCAAGCAAGAGAGAAGGCCAAGATTCAAGGCTCTACTTCATCCATCTATCCATCTTATTGTGGTTTTGTATGTTTATAATTATTTCTTGTCTTAGAACATGACAATGAGTGTCTAAATCACCTATTCTAGGGTTGATTGACCAACTCAACATACTTGTGTGATGATAATTGTTGTGTTATGAATGAACTTTGTTAATTCTTCCTATCTATGTTGCTTACGAATTATTTGCTATTAATTGGTAGGATCCTCAATTAATTGTCCCTTTTATCCTTGTGATTACTAGGAATAGATTCATGAGTTAGGATTTGTGTGGGCAAAAGTACGTCACCAATTGTTATGGGTTGGGGTGAACATAGGTTAGGTTGATTCAGTTTTTTCATTTACCAAACCAAACCAATAATTTCAGCTTTTTAAATCTTTAAACCAAACCAACCAAAGTCGAGTTTTCTAATATTTGTTTTATTTGGTTTATTCGGTTTATTCGGGTTATGCTTTATTTGGCTATTATTTGTTAACAACAATATATGTGGTTCTTTCTCTCCTTTAGAAGTATAGGTAAAAAATTAATATAATTAGCCGCAAAGCTATAAACTTAGTAGTATTTTGCTTTTAAAAAAAAGTATAGGTAAAAAAATTAATAAAATTAGCCGCTAAGCTATAAGCTTAGTGGTATTTTGCTAAAAAAAAAAGAAGTATAGGTAAAAAGCTCGTATCCAATTGTACAAAAGAAGACAAGTTAAACCAAGTTAGTTCATATTAAAATTATGTTGGATACATAGAGTTCAGGACTTTCTCCTTTTTCTTTGATAGGTAACTGTAGATTCCTACAAGAAATGACACTCTCAATCAGACGTTCCAAATATAGATTCAGAGACTTACAATATAGCCCATCCAGATGCAGATAGATAACAAAAGAAAAAAATACTTACCGGTTAAAAAACAGTAATAGCAGCTCAAATGTTTGAGCGCCAAATTCTTTTGTTCTTAGGAAATTAATACTAATTAGGTTTTTCATTTGTGCACTTAATTTGGGTTCTCGTGTTACTTTCTGGAGGGCTTTCCTTTATGGGCCATAAGCCTATCACTCATTTTTATTAAAATTAGCTCCTGTAGATGTGTTTTGTAAATCATAAGTTTGTAACATAAGTACATAACTAAGAAAAGCTATTAAAATATTTAGACAACACTTTTCAATGAATGAATTTTATACATACAAAAATTTAAAAGTAACATATATGTAATGTCGGTTCGGTTTGGTCTCGGTTCGGTTCTTTTATAGGTAACACCAAACCAAACCTAATATGTCAGTTTTTTTTTCCGCCAACACCAAACCAAGTCAAACCAAACCATAGTCGGTTTTTTTTCTTGGTTCGGTTCGGTTTTTCGATTTGGTTCGATTTTCCGGTTTCGTTTGTACAGCCCTAGTTACGGGGATACGAGTCCAGCCGGCAAGACTAGACTTATCCTACATGTCACCGGGTACTGAGGATACGCCCGCTCCTAGAGCCAAAAACCATTTAGGCGGTTTGGCCACAGGGCACATGACACACATCCCGTTGCCTAGGATTTACAGTCTCCTAGTTAGGGTTTAGTATACCACCACCTTGAGTTGTAGGCCCATGGCCCTATTAGTACTTGTATTTTACCTTAATTAGGACTGGGTATCACTGCTATAAATATCCCTCCTTACATTGTATTGTATATGGGACGATTTGCCATCAACCTCGGCTATTCTCAAGGAATAACATTTACATTGCTTTCTCTATTATTTCTTATTTATTTACTTGTCTTTATTTTCATCGTATTCACTTACTTTTCTATCGTAATTTACCATATTGCTTGTGACCTTATTCATAATGAATTGTTTAACCTAGACGTACAAATTTAGGCATAAACAGTTTGGCACCCACCGTGGGGCCTAGGAAATTGTAGGTATTCTATGAAGGAAAAGGCGCAATCATGTCTGATGACGACAACAGCGTTCCAAAGAACACCGCAGATGGACTGGACGAATCAGCAAAGGATCTTGACTATCCCAGTGTCCAACAAAAGGATTCAGCCGAACAGCCAAAGGATCCTTCTCAAAAGCTGACCCCTATAGCCAGTAATGAAGCGATCGATTGCCATTGGAAGGTAATCCTGAGTTCAGAATTTTCATCACTGATCTCCTCAAAACTATGATGGAACATGTTGAACAAAATGCCAACAACGTGATCGAGGGGGTATCTCGCAAACTAGGCATGATGTTTACAGGATCATTTTATAGGCCAGCGCCTCCACGAGGACCAGTGCCTGTAAACGATTCACCAGCATTTGTGCCCAGCGGAAGGCTTAACATGGATGCTGCTCCAGAAAGCTCATCAACAATCAGGATGTTAAGGGAGCCCTTGTCATTCAAGACCTCATAAGGAGATGAAGGCCATCCATGACCGGATTGGTAACGTGCCGGGTGCTCCACCCCAAGTTACCACCATAGATGAGCAGAAGTTTTACAAGCACACTTTCAAGGCTAGTGTTGCACCGGTCCGCATACCAAAGTATGTCGAATAACTTAAAGTATGACGGAACGACTGATCTGAATGATCATATTTCTACGTAAAACACGGCCGTGAAGAGCAACAAGATTACTGAATAACAAAATCCAGTATGCTCTAGTGAAGAGGTTTTGCTCGACTCTGACCAAAGGTGCCCTTGCGTGGTACACTCAGCTACCAATGGGTTCGATTGAATCATTCACTCATATGCAGGATTTATTCAAGAAAGCACATTCTGGTGCCAGCAAGCAAGAGAAGCGCATGGAGGATATCTCTGAGATCAGGCAGCGAGACAACGAGCTGCTCAAAGATTATCTCGACAGTTTTTAGAGGGAACGCATCGAGCTCCCTCCAGTTTCTGACAATATTGTTGTGGTAGCCTTTGGTAAAAGTTTGAATGCAAAAGGATCCCTGGCCACTAGAGAGCTGAAGTGGAGTCTGACTCAACACTCTATGTCAACGTGGAACGCCCTGCATTAGAGGTACACCGAAAAGTTTTGTGTAGAGCTCGGAGAGTCTTATGCTCCTGAGGAAGCCCGACCTGTTATCCAAGATGTCATCCGCCAAAGACAAAAATAGGGATACGTGGAGGAACCTCGAATGAGGGACAAAGGCAAGCGAAACAAAAAAAAAACAGGGATGATTTTCTAAAACGGCAAGACGGACAGGAATGTGAGGGTCATTTTCCAAGGGATCGCTCTACGTGGAGTGGGTTCCAAATCAATTTGAAGAATTGGGTATGCGCGTCAATGCCGTTGAGTTCGTAAGATATCATATGAAAAACGCACAAGTCTGTTGGCCAAGAAACTTGAGAGCAGAACCTGGTAGGAGGAACAAAGAGCTTTACTACCAATTTCATAGCGACCATGGACATGACACGGCCTGATGCAGAGCGTTGATCTTAGAAGTCATGAATTTGTTGGACAAAGGGTACCTCAAGGAGTTGCTCACCGATAAGGGAAAGTAGACCATCGCCAGAAGTGAGAATCAGGACGCACCGCTAGGTATGCCCGATCCTAAGAGGTTTATCAATGTGATAATCGGCGGACCAACATTGCTCAAGGGGTCAGAGGATATCTCAGCAGCGCCCAGCTAGCGTCTCGCCCGAGATGAGACGATTCTATTTAGCGAGGAGGACAACATCATATGCAGCACCCAGCACCATGATGCCCTAGTCATAACACTCAGGATGGAAGACACAGACGTGAAATGTGTATTGGTCGACACCGGCAGTTCCGTAAAAATCATCAGATAGGATGGACTGAAGGCGATAGGTGTTGAGGATCGAATCGTGCCGAGTGTCTACACACTCGTAGGCTTTAACATTCTTGTGAGAAAGCTATAGGAAAAGTTGACTTAACCACCCGCTTGCCGAGGATAGATTATGTTTCATCTCTTCAGGTAATTAAAAGAGGCATTCCCTACAATGCAATCGCCGGACGACCGTGGATTCATCAAGCCAAAGCAATACCGTCTACCTGGCATCAGAAACTGAAGTATCCTACTCATTGGGGGATAAAAGAAGTGAATGGTGATCAGGAGACAGCAAGGGAATGTTATACGACTGCAAACCTTGGAGCAGTTGTCCCTGAGAAAGTGCCTGAGGTGAACATTCCAGGAGACCCCGAAGACCTCAAAGCCGCAATCAACCAAGACTGAGATTCAAAAAGTATGGTTGATTGACGTCTTTCGAGGGGGAAGGAGTAGGGATAATTGGAAGTACTTTTCTTTTCAAAATTTACTTAGCACATTAGTCTCGCTCTTAGATTACAGTATTTTCATACTTTTTTGGACATATTACGGGTCTTCACCCACAACATCCTAGGCCCTGCGCCTTTATTAATAAAACTACTATCTTACTTAGTCAGTTTAACTAATTTATTTAGATCCACCAATGATCAACTATTCATAGCCCCAGCCACATACAAGTTAAAGTAATACACCAGTTTTCCGTGACAAAAGTAGAGTACACTACTCGCTTAGAGCTAGACTACGTCTAACTCAGCCACCAGGCATTAATCGAGAATTGATCTCGTAAAATCAACAATTGCACCTACACGTCGATGGGAACGCCTGTCTGCATAGTGCCAAAAGTCCTAGATACTCGAGTACTAAGCAAAGACGTTTTATCTCAAAATACAAAAGGACAGTTTCCACACGGACTAATGTCGTCCCATTGTGAGTGCAAGCAGCCATCTGCTACGAGTGCAACCTAGCCACTGTTTATCAGTGCACAACGGACGTAATTGCTCAAGGCAGGCACAGGAATACACGTTCTTAAACTAGAACAGTTAAGACGACCGGAAGCCATATAATTATTAGGTGCAAATACTCACAGAGGCATAGCTTAGCATTACTTATTGTTTACGGAAAATATTAAAAAACGTCACGAACAAAAACAAGTGTTACAACCTCCCGAGCTCCACCTACGGGTTCAGGCACGGCTTCTATGACAACTTCTTTGTCAGGACGCTACTGATAAGAGTCAGAGCCCTCAAGAGCCAGAGCAACAGCAATAGGTTCTAAACGTGAACGGAAGAAATCAACTTTCGAAGTCAACAAGGAAAGAATGTTATTTCAAAAAATGAAGTCCAAGAAACAACAGAACTGGAGGTTGAGGATCAGAAGACATGGTAGGAAGCAAGACATCATCCTCCGCACTAGCCTCTTCCTCGGTTATGGGAGTCTCTTTAGTCAAACGTCTACGCTTTTGTGAAGAAGGACCAGCCTTAGCAGCAGTAAATGAGGTTGTCTCAATGGCCTCAGACGCAGACGCTCGGGGGACTTCTCCCTCACCATCAGAAATCACAAGGGTTTCATAAGCAATTGGCACATTCGCCGGCCAAGAAGACCTTCTCCTCTTTGAGGAACGAGATCTGCACGCCATCTCCAGAATTCTTCCACTAGATGACTGCACATTAGGTAAGGGAGCAATATATGGGGCAGTGATCTGAATCTCCACCAGCATAGGCATATCATGACGAGAGAACCCTGGAAGAAGCAGTAAGTCAAAATATAAGAGAAATTTCGGGTAGAAAGAATGGCTCAATGATTATTTACCGTGGTCTTTCGCCCGCCAGCCATTCACGTTCGCCAAAGACAAGAAGGTCAGGGGATCATGATGGTTCCTCGAAAATATGTTGGTGACCCAAGTCATCAGTTCGTTATGACTCAAAGAGACAGTGGACACTACGTTCACTACAGAGAAGAAAGAAAATCAGTTTCAGGCAAATACAATTGAAAGTGAGGAGATAAGTTTCTGCGGACTTACACTTTCTGTTAAAGACCTCTGGAAAGGGAAGAGAGGATACAAAATCGGCCTTCCGCATAGCCACGTACTTGTACACCCAACCACGGTCTTTGAAATCTTCACTATTGAGGACTATACATTTCTTCCCCGGCTTCATGAATATCAGCATCCCTACTTTATGAAGATGAGGGGAGTAGAAGGCCAGAAGATGATCAAAAGTAAATGCGACCTCGGCGTGGTTAGCCAAGTGATCAAGCACGACCACTAGTTGCTACACAGAAGGGCCAATTTGGCCCAAGCAAACATTATAACAATAATATATGTCCTCTATTATTAAGTAGACGGGACTATTGAAATGTAGAGTGAAAGGGTATGTGTGGATCATTGAATAGGCAGCCCGATGAGAGGAAATTCTTTCTTCAGCACCAAGAGAAAGAACGACAGTGAATCAAGCCATCTGCATTCATGCTTGATGCGCATAATATCACTCTTCGTGACAGCAGAAGGGTAGGATTCAATGGAGAGATTGCTATTTTCACCCTCTTGTTTAGTGATTTTGACCAACATGCGGCCATCATTTTCAAAGTTGAAAGTACTAGTAAGGTAATCATGCACTCTAAAGTTCGCTGGTAGAAAGCTTGGACCTTGTGCCATGATGATATTATTAGCAAGATTGGGAAAAAGATTATCTTTTGAAGAAGAGTTCTTGAAGATCTTGGAAAAGTTGTGAATGAACTTTATCACCTACGACATATATATACACGTCTGGGCTGAAGACATACAGGGAACTGGAATGATCTCATTCATGTGGGATCATAATTATGATTATTGCTAAGTGATATGCATCCCCATAATCACGGGATACGAACAGAGCAGCAGCAGCATTGGGAAGATACACGGAAACTCCTCCAATCATCAGGGGGCACGCTACTCTACTAAGGAATTTGAATTTAATACAACACACGCGAGGAGTAAAGGAGGCGAGCATCAGTACCGTCACACCTTTATGTTTGCTATAACGCTACTTTCACTTCCTGACTGCTTGCGTCAGTACTCAGCAAGTTGGAGGACTAACTGTGTGGGCAAAAATATGCCACCTATTGTTACGGAATACAAGTCCAGCTGGCGAGAATAGACTTATCCTAAAAGTCACCGGGCACTAAATATATACGCCCGCTCCTAGAGCCAACGACCATTTAGGCAGTTTGGCCACAGGTCGCAGGGCACACATCCCGTTGCCTGGGGTTTAGAGTCTCCTAGTTATGGTTTAGTATACCACCGCCTTGAGTTGTAAGCCCATGGCCATATAGGTACTTGTAGTTTACCTTAATTAGGACTGGGTATCACTGCTATAAATACCTCTCCTTACATAGTATTGTATATGGGACGATTCGCCACAAACCTCGGTTACTCTCAAGGAATAAGATTTACATTGCTTTTCTCCATTATTTCGTATTTATTTACTCGTCTTTATTTTCATCGTATTCACTTACTTTTCCATCATAATTTACCGTAATGCTTGTGATCTCATTCATAATTAATTGTTTAACCTAGATGTACAAATTTAGGCATAAACAGGGTTAAACACATATCAGTAGTTCAACCTAAAACAAAGGCATTGCTTAGGTTGTCAAAACGGTGAATTAGGAATATTGATCCTTAGTATGAACCATAAATGTAGTTCTCCCTATCTTCATTAGTTAATTGAAATAGCTAATTAATGAAAGTTATGATTACTTAATGGAAGTGGGTAATTGTAAACATGGAGCACTTGTTCAATAGGAAGAGTTAGGAGGAATTGATAGCACAAGTTAGGAGTTGGAGAAATCAATCCTAGGTTTCACATCTCTTGAATCAAGCCTATCCTTAATTCCTTGTTATTTAGTTTATTGTTAAGTAGTAGATAGAACCAACTACATTAAAGATATACTGTTGAAGTCGATTGGATAGATAGTTTAGCTAGATTAAATGCTAGAAGTCGTGTTCTCTATGGGATTCGACCTCAGGAATTTAAGTATCGAGCTATATTTGTCGTGACTGCTTCGTCCCTTTTATAGGGCATAGTTGGACGTGATCAAATTTTGGCATAGTTTCCAGGAAAAATGGTGTATATCTAGCTTTTAGGATAGCTGATTATTAGTTTAATTAAATTCGCCTCTATACATATTCTTTTAGTTGAAAAAAAATATGGCATCAGGAAATTACATGTGGCTAGGCAATGATTCATCTTATATGTGTAATATGTGTGGCAATCAAGGTGGTCATTATTATGGTTGTATTAATACATCTCATTCATCCCCCAGCCCCTATTATGATGGTACTTCTTTCTCTTATGATAATAGTAGGTGCGATGAAGTGGAGGATGATGAGGAAGAATATGAAGCTGAATTGAAGAAGATTTGGGACAGACGTAGAGCACAACTATGCCGCATAGAAGCTCAAGTGAATCAGTTGGCTGCATTATTGGGAATTCAACAACCTAACCAAAAAGACATGGAATTAGAAGAAGAAATCATGGCTATAGTTTAAGAGCTAAAACATGAATTTCCATTGGAGGAGACATGGGTTGAAAGCCAACCATCCAGCCATATGTTGTGGGAAGATGCCGATGATGAAGATGTGGTACTAGAGCCAGACAATAAAATTAAAGCTGAAACTCTAGTTGACTCAAAGTCGTTCCAGATAGAGGATGTGAGAAATGGATCAAAGTGTGAGCGGGTTGCACGGCATTCTAGACATTTTTCTACATTGATTTTAGAAGGGGACATAGAAATTGATCCTGCCGATTGAAGAGTTGAAGGATGATGTGTATGATGCTTACACTCTCGAATTTGTGATGCCATTTAGGCTCGATGGCAATCCTTATTTGAAGGCCAGCGAATACAACATGGTATATTTGGTGCTTGGCCAAGAGTGTAGCAGAAAATTTGGGGATATTCCTAAGTTGGCGGCAACGTGTAGAAAGAGATACTTAATGTTTGATTTACAAGAACTTGTGCCACTCCAAGAGCATAGTCGGAGAGTTGAGTTACAATTAGGGAGGCAATACATAAGCTTCAGTTGAAGGAGAAAGTGTTGATGCTAAGTGAGTCGTGCCACGACTATAACTAAGGCACTTCTCGGGAGGCAACCCGTGGTTGTAATTGTACACAAGTAAAAAAAAGAAAAAAAAAGAAAAAATAAAAATATAAAAAAAATGTTATCTTTTGAAGGATATTACTTTGTGAATTTCTTTGTTTTGAAGGTTTTAACTGGTTTGAAGTCTAAGTATGGGGTTCTTGCAACCTCATACGATTGGATGAGGATGTCCTGCTTTGGGGTAGTCTGAGTACCTCGTTCCCTAAGGAAGCTCAGATGGATGTTCTTCGGGCTTAGAGCCTCAGGGAGTTTTTCTATCACCCTTAGTTTTTTTTAATATATTGAGGGCAATGCCTGATATTAAGTGTGGGGGTAGGAGTATTCCTATTTGTGTTAATAATCTCCTTTGGTTTTTCTTTGTTCATCAGTTCTTTTCCAAAGGAAGTAGTTTGAACTGGGTATAGGTAGATTTTTTTTTAAGATTAAATTGTAGTAATTGGATGGGATAGTCTTGGCACTACTTTGACTAGTTTTATATATAGATACTTCATTTGGGGTATGTGAACTTCATGCATATATTCTATCATAATCTATTTTGCCTTGAGAAACGTTGGGTGAATTCGTTGAAGCCTATAATCATGATGTTGACTCTATATTTGCTTGAGAGTTTGCTTTGTTTAAGAGCGCGAATTGAGCCGTTTTGAGTGATGCAGTGCAAATCGAGCCAAGACTCCTATCAACGAGTGCCAAGCTTGAAGGATGCAAAGGACGGGAAGCCAAGAGCTTCGGGAACAATTTAAGAAGTGTCAAGAGGACTTCCTCCTTAGGCGCCCCACCTATACTTGGCCTAGGCAGCCCACTGCATGGAATTCAGGCGCCCCGCCTAACCCTTAGGCGCCCCGCCTGGAACACATCACCACCAGCTGCTCCACCTAACCACCAGGTACCCTACCTAGCCTCAGCACTGCTCCAAAACAGCCCCTACATTAGGTGCTCCGCCCACCTTTGGGCGCTCCACCCACATCGCTGAAGACCTCTAATTTTGGCTTGAACATCCTATTTTACCCCTAAGTGTTATGTTGATGTAAACAAAAATACGCGGAAGCAACAAACTATACGAAAATGCGGAAACGATAAAGATAATGATAAAAATGAGACGAGACTCGAACGATTACCTAAGTAGCAACGAGGAACTTGTCTCGCTACACCTCGGGTTAATGTCAAGGAATCACCTACGCTATGCAACTATCCTCAAGAGATACTCGACCTTTGCAAATAGAATGATCAAAGATGGATGAAGTTCAAATTAGATTCCACCAATTGAATTCAAGTTCCCAACAAGTGTTCAAATGAGAGCATAGCTCAAGTTTCATCAATATTCAAGATTGTGTAATGAATGAAATGGCTAAGTGTTCTATTTATAGAACTCTCTAAGACTAGAGTGAAATGACTAAAATAGCCGTCAACTAAGTTAAAACATTATACAACACTTGAGGGCAAAATAGGAAGTTCAAGACAAAAATCAAGCCTTCAGTGTTGTTGGGCGGAGCGCCCAAAAAGGGGGCGGAGCGCCCAAAAAGGGGGCGGAGCGCCTGGCTTTGGCCTTTCTTGGACAGCCCAGTGGGGTGGGCGGAGCGCCCCCAATTTGAGGCGGAGCACCTGGCCTTCAAGTGGTTGAGGCGGAGCACCCAGTTGGGTGGGCGGAGCGCCCAGCTTGGGCAGCCTTTGGGCGGACCGCCTAGGGGGTTTGGGCGGACCGCCTGAATCCCTGGGAGGTGCGCCTGAGAGCTTCTCGGCTTGTTGCTTCTCCGGATCGCTCCCAAAGCCCTCGGCTTTCTCGTCCTTTGCATCCTTCAAGCTTGGCACTCGTTGATTGACATCTTAGCTCGATTTGCCCCGCATCATCCTCCCCTTCTTAAAAGGATTTCGTCCTCGAAATCAATCCATCAACGCCTAAATACAAAGACAAGCAAAAACACAAAAATGTTCCTACTACAAGAGTAGGTTAGTACCCTAGAGTGTGGGAAAACACACTCTTATGGTATAACCAAGTATCAATAGCAATAAAGAAGTTCATGTTCCCAAGGGAACTAGCAATTACTTGGTCCAACAAAGAAGTGCACCCAACACAAGAACAAACAAAGAGGTTAATAGGGCATGGCATATGCAAGACCAAGCTATCAAATTCCCTACGACCTCTAAGTTGATTAGTGCACCAAGACTTTCCACTACGCGAGTAGGCAAGTCCAACAAGAGTAAAGGCAAGTGATGTGGAAAATTCACTCTTGTGATAGAGCCAAGTATCAATACTAATCAAAGGGCTTATGTCTCCAAAGGAAACAACAAGTTCTTGGCTCCATAGTGGCAAGCACTCACATTCACAACAAGCAAAGAAACCAATAGGACATAGAACATGCAAGATTAAGCAATCAAAGTTCCTATGACCCCTAAGCTCATGATCAACATACCAAACCTTCAATACAATAATTCCACGATGCAGCACAAGGGTCTTGGCATGCTCAATTCTCAAAGTGTGGTTAACACGTGGGATGGGATAGACAAAGTAAGTCAATTCACAATTAGAATTAATTACTCCACTCCCCTTCTTAAGAGCTCTCATACTCACACTAAGAGATGCCTCCTCACCTCCAATTTCATCCTCGAGACAACTCCCCTCACAAGGTAAGCTCTCAAGGAAGGCATAATTAATGGCCTCTTCATCATCATAACCCGCACCAACAAGAGTGGGGCCACTAGAAGAATCATCTACCTCACTCGAAGCTTCAAACAAAGAGTTGTCTATGGGATCAAATCCCTCACACCACGGAGGTTCCAACTCTCTCCCCACCCTAGCTCGATACAACTCACCACCACAAATAAGGATGCTCTCAAACAAAGGATTAGTAAAAGCATGCACCTCAATTTCATGGTCAAGCAAAAGCATAGTATCAAAGCTAGGTTCATCATCCGCACTTGAGGAGTCATCATAGACAACCTAGTCCAATTCATGCAATTTGGACTCCTCAAGGTCACTATCATCCTTACTACGACACACAAATCCACCAAGATCAATTATCACTACAAGAAAAAAGGGCTTTAGCAAAGGGAAATCCGGTCGCTGAAAGGTCAAATCTGGTCATTTACGACCGGTAAAAAATCGGTTGTCACCGGTCGTTATAGGCTTTCACGTTAAAAGTTCACGACCGTATTCCGTACCGGTCGTTAAAATCCTTTTAACGACAACAAAATATCCCATCATTATATCTCTTTATAGAGAAAGGATTTCCCTTCGCTAATTTTCATTTTTCGGTCGTTAAAAATTTTCAATAATGTCAAAAATTATGCTGCTAACAACCACAATTCCTTTCGTTATTGTTAAATTTTAATAAATATAATATCTTCCAATGATTACCAAATAGTAATCATTATTTCATATATATTCATATATACACACAACCAAACACATAGAATTAGCAAACACTCGTATAAAACATCATTGTTAACTACAAAGAACTAAAGCATTACATCACCAAAAATATAACTATTCAACTTGTACGACACTATTCTTTTCTAACTTCTAATCAAAGAGAATAAAACTGTATCATGTACAAAAGGCAACATCCTTAAACATCCCCGAGCAAAACAAAGTAGGTTCCTCTTGCACTTCAACTTGTTCTTTAACATTCTTCAGCTGCTTAACCCCCTCTATAGTATCTTCCAGAGAGATTCTTCATATCTGTTAAAAGAACAAGTACATGTTAGTTTAGTAAGAAAACTCCCATTTCTAAGTTCATAGCCTTCGTAGTAGCTTCATAAATATTACCTACCAATTAAAAGGCATGTTCAGAAGACCATCTAATTTAACAAATGGAGTATATAAGATTCTAGGTTGCTATTACTGTAAGATGTGAATGAAAGAAGTAAAGAACATCTCAGAACAGTATTAACTATGCGCACATCTTACACCAATACCATTAAAATAGGAATCACTTTCTTAAAAATTTACTGGTCTCATATCCTGAGTGAATGGAGAAAAGTAATAGTACTATTCATTTAGCAAAATATCTAACTCATGGAGCAACTCAAAAGAATTTAACTTCAAAGTCTTGAGTGTTGATAAATATATTAATAACATGGTCAATAAGAGATTCATATAACCGACCCAACTTGCGTAGGATCGAAGCGCAATTGTTGTTGTCATTGTAGTATAAGGATAATAATATACGCAATCGACGCAACAAGTTTACAAATACTACACATTAGTGAAGATTAGAAAAAAAACATGTAAAATGACATGGGTGGCATACCTGATGCCCATATTTTCCCATGAACATATATAGTCAGGCTTTATTATAACTCCTACAAAGCAATTGAATTATTAGTTCATGGTAGCCATGGCCAACATAATCAACTCTTTCCTAGATATAAAACACATAGTTGTCTCTCTAGACTAATCAAGAGACTTAAAAGGAAATAGAGTATCAATATAGAACAAAAAACACTTAGTTGTCTTTCTAGACTAACCAAGAGACCAGAGAACTAATAAACCTAAAAGGAATCAGAGTTTTATTATCATCTCAAAGTGAAGAAGTAGCATTCACAAAATAGAACAAAAAGATCGAGTTCAACACAGACACAAAGAGCTTATCAAAAAGGCCTGGTGCAACTAAAGTTTAAAATAAATGTTCTGAATCTGCACAATACAATCTCCGTTTGTACATTTAAATTTGTCTTCCACTGCAAAAAAGATACATCAATGATGATAAGCTAGTCTGTAGAGACTAAAATTGTAGAACGTAACTAGTAACTTATAAGCAACCTATATTATTTGGTCTTTATTTAAAAACAATAAAAAAGGAAACTTATGTAGTTTAAGTGAAAAAAGTAATCAAATCAGCTAATGAATGCTTCAAACAATTTGGAAAGGTCCTGTTTCAGCTTTTGCTATGTCTGCCTTTGCGTTCGCCCTTTTTTTAAACATCAAATAGAGTTTGAAATCCTATTTCGCCATCTTAAAAAGTCACCCCTTTCTGCAAATCTTCATCACAATATGTATTCATTTTCTTACAGTCTTGCATTTTTATTCCAAAGTTGTCTTCAATCCATTTTATAACGGCATATCGTATCGTAATAAAGGTATAATTCTCAGCTTTTTCTTCTCACTTTAAGTTCAGAAAGTGAAACCTAAATGAACTCACAAGATTGCCATAACACGAAGAAAGGAATGAATGAAGCTCCCTGCACTATAGGATATATGCTAAGCATCACACTTAAACCAATAATAATTAAACTCTTTCAAGTATAGGTCTCACCTCTAGCTTGAGAAGGTGCGCTGTTTCAGATTCTGAGAGCTTGTCCGTATAGCCTTAATACTCGGGCACAAAGAAAGAAGTCCTCCAATGAGAGAGCCATTACTAATTTCCCCATTGTTTTTTTCCTAATTTAGTTTATGTGCAAAAAAGGGATGAAAAAAATGTAGCTTGCTCTGAGGATCAGCTGCAAGTCTAATTAATATACCCGGGATGTTGTAATGCGAGGAATAAGACTTCAAAGAATTAAACATGCAAGGTGGGGCATAAAAATAAGTGAGGCGGCTAATTCTGTTTCTTTCATATCAATGAATCAACTGCGCCTCAATTCTGCAATGGCTGGGTCAGGCTACTGATTACATTTCCTATCTATCAATGAATCAACTATGCCTCAATCACGGACTGGTTGGCTACGTCTATGATCATAAATATTACTAAATAAATATTTTAAATAATAATATTGTTTGTTAATTTGTAATATATCAGTGATTCAACAAATAATCCCTACGTTATAATATATGCATGGCTAATACCCACATTACTAAACCCTGCGCTTACTAATACCCGCATTATTAATACCTACATTATTAATACATACATTACTAATACCTACATTATTAATATACGCGTTAATAATTAATACCCGCATTAAATAAGTGAGTAACCGAACGACCCCTAAACGACTTATAAATTGGGAAAAATTTAAAGAAGTAATGTACTACTTCAAAAAACACTGCATTAGTTAAAAACACAAAAAAAAATATTCTTGATAGACTCACACTTTAATTCTATATATCAGGTTATTTAGTAACCTTAAAAAGTATAATTTCCTAGGAAGGACAAAGTAAATTACATAAGATAAAATGATGATTTTAATCGCTTATTCATGAAACTAATGAGAAAAATAATATAATAATGATAAAGATCGTATCTTTTTAGAAACCAGAACAAAGATCACATTTTAGTTTGAAATCAGTCCCCATTTTTCTCTCTTCAACATAAAGGATCTTAAACATTACTTCAGTAGGATAATCGAAATGCAGATAAAGGAGGGAGGTCCTTACATCTGAATTCAGTCCCAATTTCCTCTCTTCGCAGAACAACTGTATTATCTCAGCGCTAAAATCAAATTCATATAGAAAATGAAACAAAAAAATGAATACTTGGGCTTGCAGCTATAACTCAAGCAGAAGTGTGGTAGCGTCTTCACGACGTAAAATCGTATAGATGGCGTAACTGAATCGAAGGTTGTGTACCTGGACATGAACAAGGGTTAGGGCTCTAGAGCTTAATTGTAGATATGAAAGAATAAGAGGAAAGAATTGCGCGTAAATTTGAGGAAACTGGGAAGTGGGTGGGCGCATAAAGTGGTTGGTGAAAAAAAGGGGGGGAAAAACTAGCGCCTATCTTTTTTACTAGTAATAGAGTAAATAACAACAACCGGATGTTATGCATTTTTAGGGCCAGACATTATCCTTTCGCTACTAATGGACTGAAAATTGACTTTGACGACTGGAAAATGTTTCGGTTGTTGTAGGTATACTGATAACGTCTGAATTTATGTCCCTTCGCTAAAGATTGGTCGTTAAAAACCTATTTTCTTGTAGTGTATGTCAACAAGGGTGGAGTCACATAACTCATTTTCCCCTTTATCGAATACGGGTGGGGTGTCATAACAAGGGTCACAAGCAAGGTCAACTACTACATTGTCACTAAAGAGAGGTCCTTTGAAAACCGGGCTCACATCATGATGTGGCTTTTCATTCCTCTCTACTAGCGGTTCACAAGCACACACTAGTTGACCATTAGACTCTTCACTAGTTGCAAGTTCAATAGGGGCATTACAATCAACAACTAGCATGGAGTCTACACAAGACAAGGGACTAACATGTTCATGAAAGGAAAAGGTAACACTTACATTTGAGTCGCTCTCGTGAGTACTCACATCGCTTGAAGTGTCGCGTTCAATTCCTCCTTCATGAAGCTCACAATGAAGATCTCCATCCTCTTGCCTTCCTTCCAAGGCAATCGGTTGAGGCACCACTAGCTTGCCTTCAAGAGTACCTACACATAAGCCAAAACAAGTAGAAGAAGAAGGGAATAAAACATGGTTAGAACAAAGGGTGTACTCACTCTCACTTTGTATTTCCTCTCCTCTCCCCTCTTTCACTTTCATCTCAAGGCCAAGTGTAGATTCGGGTGACAATTCACTCATGTCACTCCTCTCTTCCTTTTGCCTCTCATGTGGCGTGGAGTGCCTTTCACTTCCAACTAGCAAGGGCATGACCATAAGATTGTTGGTTCCGGGCTCAAGGACCATGGGTGACTTGGCTTTAGCCGCTTCCCTCAACTCCCTCATAATCTTATAGTCATTACTTACTTGCTTCGGTGTCAAGGGCCTAAGCACATATTTTCTAGAACCATGCAAGACCGTATAAGAGTTGGTTCTACCATCATGCACTACGCTCCGATCATATTTCCATGGCCTCCCAAACAAGAGATGGCAAGCTTGCATAGGTACCACATCGAACATTACCTTATCTCGATAATTTCCAATGCTAAACTCAATCAAAGCTCGCTTCACCACCCTCAGCTCTCCACACTTACTCAACCATTGTAAGCGGTAGGGATATGGATGTTTTATAGTAGGCAATTGCAATTGGGAAATCAAGGTCTCACTCACTATGTTAGCACAACTCCCCGATTCCATGATCATTGAGCAAACTTGCCCCATCACATGACACCTAGCATGAAAGAGATTCTCCCTTTGCACATGCTCCGACTCTTCAAGACTCATGGCACCCAAACTCTTCCGTACCACAAGTGTCATTTTAAGATCATCGCCTTGCTCACCTTCACCTTGGGGAATGCCCAAGTTGTGGGGAATGCCCACTTGTTGGGGAATGCCCAACGGTTGGGGATTGCCCAACACTTCATCACTAGTACCTCTTTCGGTATCCTTTTGGACACTTGGGGTCCATCCCTCTTTGAGGCAATCAAACCTCGAGCTTATGGATCTCACCTCGGCCAAGAGGTAGGCCAAAGTGCTTACCGGGACCTCAATGGTATCGTACACGTCTCCGGCCATGTACCTATATAAACCAAAGACAAGAAAGAAGTTAGAGTAAAAACCTCACTCGCTCCCTCACCTTTTGAATGTCACTCGGTTCACTCGTTTAGTGGTGGGGGATTTATCACTCAAACTTGATTCAATGGCTTCCTCGTAGTTGAACAACCTCCTCGATAACCAACCAAGTTCACAAGAACCAAATACTCTTCGGGAAGAGTGGAATTGATGGAACTCGATGAACGCTAGGCTATTTAGGTGCGCACTTGAAGCAAAATCAAACTACGAGTCTTCTTTGAGGTCTACTCTCCTCTAGGCACGAAGGTCCTAAACGCTCAATGAACTAGTACTAATTGAGTAGGAGTGTTACTCTCAAAGTACTAGCCGGAAGCAACGGAAACCAAACAAACACGAAAGCCCACGAAAAGAACCAACCGGACCCCTTCAGGATTTTGGGCGGTCCGCCTAGATGGCTGGGCGGTCTGCCTGGAATTGGCTAGGATCAGCAGTGGGTAGGGGTGGGCGGAGCGCCTGGGTCTGGGTGGTCCGCCTAGACCTGGGGCTTCAGCTTCCCAAACACGATTTTGGTCGATTTTGCACCCAAAAATCCAACGTTTTCAAGTTGTTTTGCAAATCAAAGGATACCCAAAGTTGTTTTATGCTATGACAAACAAACCCCAATGGTTTAATCCAACAAACAACCAAAAACAAGTTTGTTTCAAGAATTGGAGCAAGTTCTTCAAGAAATTTCAAAATTTTCAAGATTCAAAAACTTCGATTTTCATTCCGCAACTCCAAATGATGTTATGGGGATATCAAAATGACGGGTTAACTATATAGAAAAATCCTCGATACCAAACATCCAAGAAATCATAACAACAAACAAGTTCTAGCAAATTTTGTGAATTCTTCAACTTTGAGATTGGATTTTCAAGATTTGGATTCACAACTCCAAAATGGGTTTTGTTGGTACCCAATTGTCGAGAATACATAGACAAACAATCCCCGATAATCAAAACCAACAAAATCGTACCAACGAACGATTTCTAGCAATTTTTTTGTGATTTTCAAGTTTTTGGATTTTTTTTGTTTTTATTCAAAATAAGAACAACAAACAACACAATGACAACAATAACAAGAACAAGACCGAGGATTCGTAAGAACGAAGCCTAGCTGTGCTCTGATACCAACTGATGTAAACCAAAATACGCAGAAGCAACAAACGATACGAAAATGCGGAAACGATAAAAATAATGATAAAAACGAGACGAGACTCGAACGATTACCTAAGTACCAACGAGGAACTTGTCTCGCTACACCTCGGGTGAATGTCAAGGAATCACCTACGCTATGCAACTATCCTCAAGAGATACTTGACCCTTGCAAATAGAATGATCAAAGATGGATGAAGTTCAAATTGGATTCCACCAATTGAATTCAAGTTCCCAACAAGGGTTCAAATGACAGCATAGCTCAAGTTTCATCAATATTTAAGATTGTGTAATGAATTAAATGGCTAAGTGTTCTATTTATAGAACTCTCTAAGACTAGAGTGAAATGACTAAAATAGCCCTCAACTAAGTTAAAACAATATACAACACTTGAGGGCAAAATAGGAAGTTCAAGACAAAAATCAAGCCTTCAGCGTTGTTGGGCGGAGAGCCCAAAAAGGTGGCGGAGCGCCTGGCTTTGGCCTTTCTTGGACAGCCCAGTGGGGTGGGCGGAGCGCCTGGCCTTCAAGTGGTTGAGGCGGAGCGCCCAAGTGGGTGGGCGGAGCGCCCAGCTTGGGCAGCCTTTGGGCGGACCGCCTAGGGGGTTTGGGCGGACCGCCTAAACCCCTGGGAGGTGCGCCTGAGAGCTTCTCCGCTTGTTGCTTCTCCGGATCACTCCCAAAGCCCTCGGCTTTCTCGTCCTTTGCATCCTTCAAGCTTGGCACTCGTTGATTGACATCTTAGCTCGATTTGCCCCGCATCATATGTATTGCCTTAACTTGGCTTGGGGGCATTTTAGTCATTTCACTTTGTCTTGTGAAAAACTATAAATAAGAGACTTAGTCATTTCATTTCATTGGCTAGTTTTGAAGATAGAAATTGAGAGAGAACGAGAAAGCCCGAGCCTTCGAGTTCGAAGCGGATCGCTTTGTGAATCTTGTACGACTTGAAAACCTATGGAGATTCATCGCTAGTATGAATTTCTTGTAAGGTTCGAGTTTCATTTCTCCTTTTTGGATAATTAATTCATGTCTTGAATTTATTTATCCATTCTTTTTTCTCGTTTCTTGACTCCCCAATCCTTATTTCCTAATATCTTCATTGATATCACGTATCTTACTTTATCGCTTCCACACTTCTTTAACGTTGTTTGCTTCCGTGTATTTTACATTGCATCAGTTGGTATCAGAGCAAGGCTCGGGTGTTGTTTCTACAAACCCTCGTTCCTTTTTCAACGTGTTAGTATCATGTTCTTGTGTTCTTGAGGAAAGAAGAAAATAAAAAAATTGAAAAACTTGAAAAGTTGAAAAAAAATTTGTAAATCAAGTTGTATTCAAATCTCCAAGTGTTTAAAAGTATTGGGGTTTGTTCTATATAGTATTCCCGTCATTTTGATACCCATATATCGTGTTTTGGTGTTACGAATCAAAATTTCCAAAATCAAAACCCCAAAATTTGAAAATTTCTTAAAAAACGCTTTAATCTTGAATCGAAGCTTGTTTATGTTTGTTGGAGGTTGAAAATCATTGGGGATTTGTTATTATTGTTGTATACACCTTTGGGTATGGTTGGTTTCTGTATCGGGTTGAAATCGTTCGAAAAAAATTGGCCAAAATCACCAAAACCCGTCTTGGAAAACTGCTGAAACACACTCTAGGTGGAGCGCCTAGAACCAGGCGGACCGCCCAACTTTTTGGGCAGAATCTCAGCCAGGCGGACTGCCTAGCACTGGGCGGAGCGCCTCCCCCTCTGGGCGGAGCGTCCACCCCTATTCGGGTGCGGTTTTGTTTTGTTTCGTGTGTTTTTGTGTTCCGTTTGTTTCCTAACTTCTTGGTTAGTGTTTCTAGGGTAATTGGCCTACTCCATTGACACTAACTCTTGAGCGTATTAGGACACTCGTGCGTAGAGGAGACTAGAATTCCAAGAAGAGTCGTAGATTTTTCTTTGGCCTCAAGTGCGCACTTAAATAGCCGTCCGTACATCGAGTCTCATTAACTCCATTCCGAACTTTTACTTAGACATACTAGCTGTGATCACCTTGGTTCCCAAGTTGTAAGGCCTCGCCTTTGAGTGTTCATATATCGAGTGATATACGTGAGGGAGTGACTTTTGGGAGGTTTGTCTTTTGGTGTTGCAACTATGTCAGATGAAGATTGCGGAGGGTATGACTCATGTGGAGACGAGGGAGACTATGGTTCCTACGATGGTGATGATGGGCATTTCTATGATAATTCGAGGAACTATGGCTCGTATGGTGATGAAGCGGGTTACTATGATAATCATGAGATGCAAGAAGACTATGAAGCTTGTGAAAATGAATTTGATGATTCTTATGCTTCAAGTCAAGAAATCGAAGATGGTAACGCTTCAAGGTTTGATGTTCCTACTTATTCTCCTTGTCATGAATTTGAATATGAACATGGTAACCTAGAGAATGTTGATGAAGATTGTTATAGTGACTATTCATGTGCATCTTCTTCTCTTAGTGTTGCTCCATTTGAACAAGAGGGTAGTAGAGGTCCTTCCATTAGTATGGGAGGAGGTGGTGGTTGTTCCATAGGAAAGAAGAAGCTTGCATCTTTTAGGTACGCTAAGCGACCTAATGCTTCTAAGTTCCATGTGGAGGTTTGTTTGAGAGATGGTGTTGCTTTTGCTACAAAGGGATTATATTGTTCTAATGTCGTGAGGGGCTTGGATGGTTGTAGTAGTAGTACTATGGGCTATGGAACCAAGGCGAGAGGCACTTATGGGTTCCATGGCAAGGGTTCTTCCTCGACTTCCAACAACATTTCTAATGTTGGAAGAATGACGGGAAGTAGAAGTTACCCCAGCAATCTTGCTAGGCGAGGAGGGATAAGGGAGACCCAAGTTGTCGGTGTTGACACTCATGGGCGTTCAAGTTCTCAATTGGATGCCACTCTACAAAACTTGGGTAGAAGAAGGTTCGTTGTTGAGGTAAATGGTATTGGAGGATACTTGCTCAAAATTAATGAGACCGATGCCAATAGTATTAGCGCCTCTTTGATTGATAAATTGAGGATACCATGCCGTAAGCTAGAGGATCCTTATGAGTATAAGGGAGTGTGGGTTTCCAAGGAAGCTCGGGTACTTCTATCTCATAGGAATTATAGATGTTATGTGTGGTGTGATGTGTATCCAATGCAACATGTTGATATTTGGCTAGGTCAGCCATGGTTGCAAGACAAGAGTGTGCGATATAGTACTATGAAGAATGTGTATCTGCTAGACATAGGGCAAAGAGTCTATGACTTCGTACCTTATCGGGTGAGAGGCCAATTATCTACTAGTACACCTTCTTTGGCTATGCAAAGGAGCAAGAATCGAGAACTTCATTCCATGGGTAAAAACGAGCAATCAAGGAGTCCTACAATTACAAGAAGTGGTGGGACTAGTGAAAATGAAGAGTTGACAAGTGTCAACAAGGTAAACCCGAAACTACAAGTTTCAAAGCCAAGTGGTTCACCAACGAAGAAGAAGGAGACATCAAGTGATGAGTCTCCAAGTCTTAGATTCCGGGTTGATGTTAAAAGTCCACCTACTCTGGCTATGGGATTCTTGGGCCTCATCCCAATTCGCCCAAATTTGAGAGACAAAAGATAGAGAGGAGTAAGGGAGCGACCGGTGACACTCTCGAGTGGAAAAAGGAGAGGTTCTGTTGAGAGATGTGAGTGGGTTGTCACCACCCGAATCTACACCCGACCTTGGAAAAAAATGAGGGAAAAGAAAGAGGGAAAAAATCATTGAGAGTGAGGACACCCCTTATTCTAACCTTAACCCTTTATCTTTTTCTTCTATTTGTTTGAATTCATATGTAGGAATTCTTGGAGGCAAACCGATAGAGCCTCAACCATGTTCCAAGATGGAAAGACAAGGTGAAGGAGAATCTAAATGTGAGCTACAAGGTGAAGGAACTACCCGTGAAGCTTCAAGTACATTGACTGAGCCCGAATGCCACTCAAATGTAAGTTATAGTTCTTCTTCCTTTAAGCATATTACTTCCTTGTCTTATGAAAGTGTTTGTGAAAACTCTATGCTAGTTGATAATTTGTACGATTACAATGTGTTTGCAACTAGTGTAGAACCGATGGGTCAACTTGTGAGTGATTGTGAACCACTAGTTGAGAGGGTTGAAAAGCCATATCATGATGTGAGCTCGGTTTTTATTGAACCTCTCTTGAGTGAAAATATTGTGGTTGGCCTTATTTGTGAACCTTGTTAAAGGAGAAGATGAATTACTTGAATATCTCATTCTTCCCTTTGAATGCTTACTTGGTAGTGGTGGTCTCTTGTGTCGTAGTGAGGAAGATCGTGACCTTGAGGAGTCTCTATTGCATGAGATGGATTGAATTATTTTCGATGACTCCTCAAGCGTGGATGTTGTCTCTAGTTTGGATGCTTCACCTCTAGTTGCTATTGAGCTTGAGAAGTGTGCCTATACTAATCCTTTGTATGAGGGGGACTTCAATGAAAATGGTGATTTATGTCAAACTAGAATAGGGCGTGAGTTTGAACCTCCATGGAATGGAATGCTTAACTCTATAGATAATCCATTGTTTGGGACCTCCCTTGGGAGTTTGTCTAGCAATGAGGGTTGTCTTGGAGGTAAAAGTGGAGGTGCGGAGGTACCTCTTGGTGTGTGTAAAAGTGCTCTTAAGAAGGGGAGTGGAGTATTTGATGTTAGTTGTGAATTTAACTATTTAACTTACTCCATCCCATATGTTGATCACACCGTGAGTGTTGAGCATGCCAATACCAATGTGTCACATTGTGATAAAATTGATTTGAAGGCTTGGTGTGTCGGTAGTAAGCTTAGGGATCATAGGGGAATTGATTGCTACATCTTGCATGTTTCACGTCCTATTGATTTCTTTGCTTGTCTTTGAGATGCTTGGCTCTATTATAAGAGTGTGTTTCCACACTTTTTGAGCACTAACCTATTCTGGGAGTAGAAAATTTTTTTTGTTTGTGTTTGTTTTTGGACATAGGCTTGATGGTTTGATTTTGAGGATGAAATCCTTTCAAGAAAGGGAGGATGATGAAGTGCAAATCGAGCCAAGACTCCTATCAGCGAGTGCCAAGCTTGAAGGATGAAAAGGACAGGAAGCCAAGAGATTTGGGAACGATTTCAAGAAGAGTCAAGAGGACTTCCTCCTTAGGCGCCCCGCCGATGCTTGGCCTAGGCAGCCTACTGCATGGAATTCAGGCGCCCCGCCTGGAACACAGCACCACCACGTGCTCCACCTAACCACCAGGCGCCCCGCCTAGCCTCAGCACTGCTCCAAAATAGCCCCTACATTAGGCGCTCCGCGCACGTTTGGGCGCTCCGCCCACATCGCTGAAGATCTCTAATTTTGGCTTGAACTTCCTATTTTGCCCCTAAGTGTTATGTATTGCCTTAACTTGCCTTGGGGGAATTTTAGTCATTTCACTTTGTCTTGTGAAAAACTATAAATAGGAGACTTAGTCATTTCATTTCATTAGCTAGTTTTGAAGATAGAAATTGAGAGAGAACGAGAAAGGTCGAGCCTTCGTGTTCGAAGCGGATCGCTTCGTGAATCTTGTACGACTTGAAAACCTATGGAGATTCATCACTAGTATGAATTCCTTGTAAGGTTCGAGTTTCATTTCTCCCTTTTGGATAATTAATTCATGTCTTATATTCATTTATCCATTCTTTCTTTCCGTTTCTTGACTCCTCAATCCTTGTTTCCCAATATCTTCATTGATATCACGTATCTTACTTTATCGCTTCCGCAATTTTACATCGTTGTTTGCTTCCGCGTATTTTACTTTTGATCATTATGTATGTTATGTTCCATATGTGAGTGAGGATTTTATTTTCTGCATATTTAATACTTGATGTCTAGAACTTGCCCGGTGTGTGTGCAAAGCAAAATGAGAAGTTTGCTCGATTAGAAAATGATATAGGCATTCCTTTCATAGCCAATTTGTTTGAATCCTCAGAATTAGATGTGTACCGGTGAAATTTGACCTTAGCCAACACTTTTGAGCCTGTAGCATTTTATTTGATAGCCATTGGGATACCTATTTCTTGTGCAAAATATCTATGAGCTACTTGTAGTATTATGAGCCTAAAAGGCTAGTTAATAAAGTAGGAATATTGTGGTTGTTAGAGGAAGACAAAAGGTGATTTAGGGGGATGCTATATGGAGGGATTTACTTGAAAAAAAAATGTGAAAGCTTGAAATATTGTGCAATAATTGAAATATGAAAAACAAAAGAATTTTGTTTGAAAGAAAGAAAAAATAAGCGATTCATTATGAAAAACAAAAGAATTTTATTTGAAAGAAAGAAAAAAAAAAGTGAGCAGTCCCTATCATTAGTCCTACCTTTTCTTAAAGAAGAAGGTTGGTAAAGGTTGACTCTGAGCTGGTAAAAGAAAGATTGGTTGAGAGAAAAAATGTTTGAATTAATTGTGGTGTATTAAATTGAATGAGGTGGTTAGCCACTATTACCTATATGTATCCTACCCATCCCATTGCCTACATTACAACCAAAAGAAGTCCAAATTGATCTTAGCCGAGTAGATGAGGGCAAGCTTATGGTATGTCTTGTGTTGCATGTGAGTTCTTTTCTGAGAGTGAGTGCTTCATCTATATGTGAACTTTTTGTTCATGATCACTCTCTAAGTGAATTCATTCTCTAATTTTTTATTTGATTGTAAGGGCACATGGTTTACAAGAAGCGAGCTCTTTTATTAGTCTCTTGAATAGAGTGAGTACTTGCATGACTTATCGAGTGAGTTTGGAGTTGATGTGAGATTGGGAGGTTGATTTGGTGCACTTGATTGTTTTTAAATATTCTTGGCATGGATTTTGTGTGAATAAGGTATGATTAGTGCATATGCAACTTGTTAAGTGTCTGTATAAATCAAAGTCATCGTTGTGGGTTGTTTTGGTGCGTCTTGAGTTCAAAGTATAAGTTGTTCGAGGACGAGCAAAGATTTAAGTGTGGGGTTGAAACGATCTCGTTCAGTCTTTTCGAAAGTTAGGACTCCGATTAGCGTGTCGATAATTTTAAAATATTCATAATATACATTAAGACCTGTCTGTAAAATTTGAGCTAAATCAGACCTCGTTTGGTAGGCATCAGAAAAAAATTTCAGTTTTTATTGTTGATAAATATTAAAAAGAGATTTTCGAGCTCGGTTTTGGCGAATGAGCTTCAATTTGAAATCTGAAAGCGTCGTTAGGTTCGTATGATTATTTGTTATTTTTGTGATTTTTCGAAAGTGAATTTCGATGTTGTTCGGCTAGTTTCCGCTAAAATGCTGAAAGTTAAATAATATTTGACTTCTTCCATTGAATTCGCATATTGAGTTTCGGGAGTCCGATTTGAGATCCGCCTTAGCAAGTATGTTACATATATTTTGTATAACTTGTATGCAAAAGTTGGGATCATTTCGAATTTCGTAGAGTTCCGTTTTAATTTTCGCCGCGAAAAGAAAAGAAAAGAAATATATAATAAAAGAAATGAAAGAAAAAAAAATATAGGAAATGACAAAGAAGATAGGCGGTGGTGGGCAGTCCCTTAAAAGAAAACGTAACAGAAAAGGAGGAGAAAGGAGAAAGCTGAAAGCAGTGGAAAAAATGCCAGAAAATGAGAAAAAAGCTGGAGAAAAGATAAAATTTTCACCCCGAAACATTCAGGTAATGATCTTAATCATTATTTGAGTTTATTACGTGTGTTTGAATATATTCTGACGCTAAAAATTAGAATATTAGACATCATTTTAATAAGTTCAATTAATAGTTTAAAGGGTCAATTGGACCCCGGTAATGAAATTAATTATATATTCGTACTCAGTGAGTTATGGCAACATATAAATGTAATTTATTTAGGGTTTGGTTATGTGACCTTAAACCAAGTACATAGGCCTGGCCTGCGTATTGCGTATGCGAATAGGGTATCAGGTTCCTACCTGGATTGCCCTAAGATATGAGGAATGAAGCCTTTCGCCTAATTTGATATATTTTTCTTCTTATTGAATAGAGTGGGATCGTTTGGCAATGAAACCAAAGGATAAAGCAGTTTTTGATTAGCAATGCCAACTTTTGGAAGAGGTAAGTATTTATATCCATTTCTTTGGAGGCACTTGGCCGCATGGATTTTCTACCACGTGGTCCTTACATGTGTAGCTGCCGATAGGCGTACTCATTACGCCTTAACTTTGGATTTACATTGAATATTATATGTTAAGCCCTGTTGTTGGTATTGCATTGAGCATATGAGCATTGCACTCTTGTTTTGAGCATTTCATATACTTCCCGGTAATCGATGAGAGTCCCGAGCCGGTGAAAAGTCATTATTGCATATACTTCCCGGTTGGCGATGAGAGTCCCGCACCGGTGAAGGGTCATTATTGCATATACTTCCCGGTAATCGATGAGAGTCCCGAGCCAGTGAAGGGTCATTATTACATATACTTCCCAGTTGGCGATGAGAGTCCCGCACCGGTGAAGGGTCATTATTGCATATACTTCCCGGTAATCGATGAGAGTCCCGAGCCGGTGAAGGGTCATTATTGCATATATCTCCTGGTAGATGATGAGAGTCCCGCGCCGGAGATAGGTATCAGGAATATGTGACTGCATGGCATCATATTGCATTCATACGCATTACATTGCACATATTGAGGAGTAGGAGGATTCCGCCCAAGGAGCAGGAGGATTCTGCTCCATTGCACATATTGAGAGGTATGAGGATTCCGCCCTAGGAGCAGGAGGATTCCGCTCCATTGCATCATATTGAGGGTAGGAGGATTCCAATCCATTCATTTGACACATGTGACCCTTTGCATCATATTTCATTTCATCTCATTTCATTTCATACCATTGTGTAGACTTGTGGTACATAACTACTGTTCTGCTTATACGTGCATTGCTTATTTGTCTATATATTTCTGGCTCGTATTCTGGGTTGCGGGGATCAGGTTGTACGCCGCAACGGTATAAATATATGGATCGGGTTGCACGCTGCAACGGTATAAATATATGGATCGGGTTGCACGTCGTAGCAGTATAAATATATAGATCGGGTTGCATGCCGCGACAGTATGAATATATGGATCGGGTTGCACACCGCAACAGGATGAATATATGGATCGGGTTGCACGCCGCAACAGGATGTATTTCTGATTGTTGATGTGTTCGGGATACCTATATGTTCTGGCTGTCTTACGTTCTGGCTGTCTTACGTTCCTGGTTGTTGATGAGTTTTTGATTTCATACGTGTTTCTAGTTATTATCTGGCTCTGCCTTTTCATAATTTAAATAAGAGGAATTTGGTTTATCTGTTTCTTTTCTTCCTGGCTAGCTATCCTATTCTTTGAGGTGGCTGGTCTGCCCCACTTATTGAGTCCTTTTGCCTTACCCTTGTTTGTTGTTTGTTTCTTGTATATCTATTTCGTTTCCGCAGGTTCGCACCAGGATTGAGTTCGCCACGTTGTGAAGGAGCGAAGACGACTTCAGCTGCCAGGGTGAGCCAGCTTTTATTCTGGATGGCCACCAGTTTATTGGTTATCATTTCAGTTGCATTTTGCTCCCTTCAGGAAGTATCTGTCTTCTTTTGTACTCTTAGATGTCTAGTCTGGATAGCCCTAAACCTAGTATGTTGGCTAGTCAGCTGTAATTTCTTTTGTACAGCTTAGAGGTATCAGTATGTCTGTGTTTTTGTTTTAAGTCTTGTCCTTATCTATGAATTGTTATATTCATTTTCCTAATTTAATTGGTAAGGGTTCGCCCGACGGGTCTAGGGGAGGATGTCGGGTACCCGCACGACCTAACCAGATTTCGGGTCGTGTCAGTTGGTATCAGAGCCTGAATTAGAGTCTATCCAGACTAAGACAATGTCTAGTAGAGTCTCGCTGATGGGTACTTAGACGTCCATACTTATCTACGAGAGGCTATGAAGGAATTTAGGAAGTTTTACTTTCTTCTTTTCTGATCGTACGTCGGTCTAGGATGCAAAAGTACTTTTCGTTAATCCCTTCGTGGTAATTATGAACTCTCGTAAGACGAATCCGCAAACGGTATGAGTTCAAGATGAAGCAGTCTAGCCTGGGGCTAGCACTGACGAAGCCCGAGTGTTTTGATCGTGCTGACGATCTAGTTACGGAGGTCCCAGATGTACGAGCTCGCGATGGGATGGGGAGAAGGGCATTGTGGTTCCTTTGGCTCTCTATGATGCTTTTACGAGAATCTTGGCGACGCATATACCATAATAACCTATTATTCTCTAGGTAACTTTCAGGTGCCGCAGATGCAGATGTTCAGTCTCAGGAAGCTCCTATTGCAGTTCTTAATATTGCCTCAGTAAATTATGTTCCAGAGGCAGCATGTGTTACGCCACCAATTGTTCCGGCTGGTTAGCTAGCCGAGGTAACAGTTCGGTCCGAGTGCCCAAAGAGGTTGCATTATTTTATACGGTTGAACCTTCCGATATTCTAAATCAATGCATCAGATAAACCTCGTGATTCTTTTTAAAATATAATGATGTCAGCATATCCTTCAGGCTCTTGATTATATCGAGCGGTATGGTGTTGATTATTCTTCTTTCCAGTTTCAAAGTCCAGCCCTGGATTGGTGGACTGCTCTCTTATTAGCTAACTTGGTTCGATTTTTCTTCTAGATTCGTGGAAAAGTTCCTTTTGAGTAGCGAGCAAGATGAAAAGTGTTGCCAGTTTGAGTGGATTGGACATGGTAGCCTGTCGGTTAGCCTGTTGGTGTTTCAAAATATGAGATTGAATTTTATAGAATGGCTGAATATGCATTAGAAATAGTCCATGAACCTTTTGAGAGATTCAAAGATTTATTTGACCTTTCTTTTTCCTTGAGATTCCAGATGGCTCGAGAAATTGTGGTTGAAACTTCATTTAATGTCGTTGTTGATATTGCTCGGAGGTATGAGGCATACCATAAGTTAGAGTAGGGGAGCAAGAGATCCCGTGGCCCTGGTGGGCAACCATGATACCTCATTTGGAGGTAAGAGTTCTGATTAATTTGGGAGGTTACCTTCCAGGTTATCTCAGCTTGTGTCACGTGATTCTTAAAGTGCGCCAGTAGCTCGTCAAGATCAGATTCAGTCTTTTATTTACAGCTATCAACAATCTTTCCAATTTTCATTTTTCAGCAAAAAAGTGTTATCATTGTCGTGAGTCTGATTATCTTTTGAGGAGTTTTCCCTTACTCCGACAGGTAGGCAGTCGTCTTTTCTCTCGTCATCAGGCATCTGCACATTCACAGGGGATTTCATATAGATCTCAATTAGTCAGAGAAATGTCACCATCCAGTAGAGGTTGAGAGTGTGGTGGCAGTGGTTCTTCAGAAAGTGATTGTCAGGGTAGTGGCTCAGCTCAGCTGTAGAGACAGTTCTATGAACTACTTGTCTGACGGGATGCTGAGGTATCCGATATAGTAGACCCTGAGATTTCTTCCTCTCTTAAATATGAGTAAGATTTGATTCTTTCGATAGATTTGGAAATGGTTTGTCATATCATGTTTCTATGGTTTCCTTGGATATTGTTTCTATTAAGAATCGATTACGATAGAGGGGTGAGCATCTAATATGATTTATTCCTGGCATTTGTGAGACCCTATTAGTTGATCTGGTTTAAATGTGAGAAATTTGGCAGAGAGTGTAGGTATGGTCTGCTTGGCATCTTTTTGTGCCACCTTCTATTATTATGTCAAATCAGTTTACTTCTCTCGTCGGAATTCAATGTTGGTAGGATAATGGGATCCTTATTCGTCTCCATCAGAAAGTGTCATCATTTCTTTCGGTGCAAAGTGATAAGTAAGTAATATTCGATCTATGTGTCTCCTCTTGGTTCAAGACGCTAGTAAAGTCATGTTATCCCATAAGCTTATCAGGGTTATAAAAGGGTTTTCTGGTAAATTGTCAGAGTTTCCTTCTTATTGGGAGGTTAAATTGGCATGGATGTTGTTCCATAGAGCTTATTTAATATCCATTTCTTCAATTGCGATTCTTTGGTTAGCCTGACTCGGAAGTAGTCTAGCTCTGGCAGCCAAGCTAATAAGAAGATGAGCTTCCTAAAGATCTAATTATTTTTATCCTCACTTTATTGCCATCTCTTCTTCTTCCGACACTAGTGAGCTTGGGCGGTTAGTAGCCTCTTGTGATGTTCCCTGTGGCCAGAGTGCGTGTCAAGGTAGCAGAGTAGGCACATTGTTGTTTTTCAAGGCTACTAAGGGTAATGAGAGGCATCATTTGACCTCTGATTTGATCCATCAGGCGGTGGTGCTTATAGAAAATGTATGGAGCTATGAACTCGAGAGTTGCAGCTGTTTGGCAACTCGAGAGAGTAATTTGGTAGCTCAGGTCTGAGCCGCGTTCTCTATTAAGCTAACTTTTCCTTAATCCAGCAGGTTGTGCAAGGATGACTATTTCTATTCAAATTAGTTGTATGACTTCATGTTCTAAGTGGAGGAGTCTTCCTCCAATTGATACCGAATCATAAAATTAAATCTCTAAGGCGTTGCTGAAGCGTAAGCTAATTCTTTGTTTCATCGACTTGTTCTATATCGAAAGGTATATCGACGAGGTGATTCACCGGCAGAATCATGTTAATCCATCCAGAGTTCCGTGTATCTTTGCTTCGAAAATGTAAAACTCTCTTCTCGTATTCGAGGAAGGATCAGCTTAATAAGCTGTGCAATGGGATTATCATATTATCCAGATATATTTTATTCCAAAAGTTCAATATGCGTGTTATAATTCTGATCCTGCAATCAGGAGATAATGCCAGTGGAGTAGCTTATGAAGGTCATGCAAGTTCTCTTGTTATCCGCGTGAATTTTTTTTCTTTAGACTTAGGATCGTTCGAGGACAAACGAGAGTATAAGTGGAGGAGAATGAAACGATCTCGGTCAGTCGTTTCGGAAGTTAGGACTCCGATTGGCGTGCTGATAATTTTAAAATATTCATAATATCCATTAGGACCTATCTGCAAAATTTGAGCTAAATCAGACCTCGTTTGGTAGGCATCGGAAGAAGGTTTCAGTTTTTATTGTCGATAAATATTAAAAAGAGATTTTCGAGTTTGGTTTTGGCAAATGAGCTCCGATTCGAAATTCGAAAGCGCCGTTAGGTTCGTATGATTATTTGTGATTTTTGTGATTTTTCGAAAGTGAATTTCGATATTGTCCGGCTAGTTTCCGCTAAAATGCCGAAAGTTAAATAATTTGACTTTTTCCATTTAATTCGCATATTGAGTTTCGGGAGTCCGATTTGAGATCCGCCTTAGCAAGTGTGTTACATATATTTTGTATAACTTGTATGCAAAAGTTGGGATCATTTCAAATTTCGTAGAGTTCCGTTTTAATTTTCGTCGCGAAAAGAAAAGAAATATATAATAAAAGATATGAAAAATATATATATAGGAAATGACAAAGGAAATAGGTGGTGGTGGGCAGTCCCTTAAAAGCTTCTGAAATCAAGCTAAGTAAGAAAACGTAACAGAAAAGGAGGAGAAAGGAGAAAGCTGAAGGCAGTGGAAAAAATACCAGAAAATAAGAAAAGAGCTGGAGAAAAGATAAAATTTTCACCCCGAAACATTCAGGTAATGATCTTAATACATTATTTGAGTTTATTACGTGTGTTTGAATATATTCTGACGGTAAAAATTGGAATATTAGACATCGTTTTAATAAGTTCAATTAATAGTCTAAAGGGTCAATTGGACCCCGATAATGAAATTGATTATATATTCGTAATCAGTGAGTTATGAGCAACCTATAAATGGAATTTATTTAGGGTTTGGTTATGTGACCTTAAACCCTGTACATAGGCTTGGCCTACGTATTGCGTATGCGAATAGGGTATCAGGTTTCTACCTGGATTGCCCTAAGATGTGAGGAATGAAGCCTTTAGCCTAATTTGATATATTTTTCTGCTTATTGAATAAAGTGGGATCGTTTGGCAATGAAACCAAAGGATAAAGCGGTTGTTGATTAGCAATGCCAACTTTAGGAAGAGGTAAGTGTTTATATCCATTTCTTTGGAGTCACTTGGCCTCATGGATTTTCTACCACGTATTCCTTACGTGTGTAGCTGTCGATAGGCGTACTCATTACGCCTTAGCTTTGAATTTACATTGTATATTATTGTTAAGCCCTGTTGTTGGTATTGCATTGAGCATATGAGCATTGCACTCTGGTTTTGAGCATTGCATATACTTCCCGGTAATCGATGAGAGTCCCGAGCCGGTGAAGGGTCATTATTGAATATACTTTCCGGTTGGCGATGAGAGTCCCGCACCGGTAAAGGGTCATTATTGCATATACTTCTCGGTAATCGATGAGAGTCCCGAGCCGGTGAAGGGTGATTATTGCATATACTTCCCGGTTGGCGATGAGAGTCCTGCACCGGTGAAGGGTCATTATTGCATATACTTCCCGATAATCGATGAGAGTCCCGAGCCGGTGAAGGGTCATTCGGTTGGCGATAAGAGTCCTGCACCGGTGAAGGGTCATTATTGCATATACTTCCCGGTAATCCCGAGCAGGTGAAGGGTCATTATTACATATACTTCCCGGTAATCGATGAGAGTCCCGAGCTTGTGAAGGGTCATTATTACATATATCTCCTGGTAGACGATGAGAGTCCCGCACTGGAGATAGGTATCAGGCATATGTGACTGCATGGCATCATATTGCATTCATACGCATTACATTGCACATATTGAGGAGTAGGAGGATTCCGCCCCAGGAGTAGGAGGATTCCGCTCCATTGCACATATTGAGGGGTAGGAGGATTCCGCCTCAGGAGCAGGAGGATTCCGCTCCATTGCATCATATTGAGGGTAGGAGAATTCCGCCCTAGGAGCAGGAGGATTCCGCTCCAGGAGCAGGAGGATTCCGCTCCATTGCATCATATTGAGGGTAGAAGGATTCCGCCCTGGAGTAGGAGGATTCTGCTCCATTCATTTGACACATGTGACCCTTTGCATCATATTTCGTTTCATTTCATTTCATTTCATTTCATTTCATTTCATACCATTGTGTAGACTTGTGGTACATAACTACTGTTCTGCTTATACGTGCATTGCTTATTTGTCTATATATTTCTGGCTCGTATTCTGGGTTGCGGGGATCGGGTTGCACGCCGCAACGGGATAAATATATGGATCGGGTTGCACGCTGCAATGGTATAAATATATGGATCGGGTTGCACGTCGCTGCGGTATAAATATATGGGTCGAGTTGCACGCCGCGACAGTATGAATATATGGATCGGGTTGCACGCCGCAACAGAATGTATTTCTGATTGTTGATGTGTTCGGGATACCTACATATTCTGGCTATCTTACGTTCCTGGTTGTTGATGAGTTTGTGATTCCATACGTGTTTCTAGTTATTATCTTGCTCTGCCGTTTCATAATTTAAATAAGAGGAATTTGGTTTATCTGTTTCTTTTCTCCCTGGTTAGCTATCCTATTCTTTGATGTGGAGTCTGCCCCACTTATTGAGTCCTTTTGACTCACCCTTGTTTGTTGTTTGTTTCTTGTCTATCTATTTCGTTTCGGCAGGTTCGCTCCAGGATTGAGTTCGCCACGTTGTGAAGGAGCGAAGACGACTTCAGCTGCCAGGGTGAGCCAACTTTTATTCTGGATGGCCACTCGTTTATTAGTTATCATTTTAGTTTCATTTTGCTCCCTTCAGGAGGTATCTATCTTCTTTTGTACTCTTAGATGTCTAGTCTGGATAGCCCTAAACCTAGTATGTTGGGTAGTCAACTGTAATTTCTTTTGTACAGCTTAGAGGTATCAGTATGTCTGTGTTTTTGTTTTAAGTCTTGTCTTTATCTATGAATTGTTATATTTATTTTCCTAATTTAATTGGTAAGTGTTCGCTCGACGGGTCTAGGGGAGGATGTCGGATGCCTGCACGACCTAAATGGATTTCGGGTCGTGTCAGGGATGTTGATATGAGGCTAGATATTGCTATATTTCCTATACATTCGCCTCGTGTTCATGTTTTGACTTGTGATATTTGTTAGTACTTTGAACGAAATTTCTCTCATTTGGTGGTGTTTTATGTTGTAGGGATTACATTGATGATATGAGGCATTCTTGGAGCATAAAAGATGAAAATCAAGGGTTTTGAAGTCTGAGTAGAAGCCCAATACTTGACTGGAAATCAAGGCGTGAAGAATAAGAAACTGAGAAGCAGCAAAATTGGCTTGCCGCGGCGCTCCACGCGTTGTCTGGCACGACGTGGTAAGCCAGAGATTCATAGAATGTGTATTTTTCTCAAATGTAGGAAAATTGCCTGGCCGCGGTGCGCGGCACGTTGCACGGCCAAAAATCCTGGCATTTTAGTTCCGAGTTTATTTTGGATTACCGACTTGTGTGGTCTATGGAGACGTTATAAAAGGCATCCAACATGTCCAAAACATAACATTTGACTATTCTACATCAAAAGGAGGGAAGGAAAAGAGAAGACCAAGATTCAAGGCTCTACTTCATCCATCTATCCATCTTATTGTGGTTTTGTATGCTTATAGTTATTTTTTGTCTTAGAACATGACTATGAGTGGCTATATCGCCCATTCTAGGATTGATTGACCCACTCCACATACTTTGTTAATTCTTCCTATCTATGTTGTTTACGAATTATTTGCTATTAATTGGTAGGATCCCCAATTAATTGTCCCCTTTATCCTTGTGATTACTAGGAATAGATTCATGAGTTAGGGTTAAACACATATCAGTATTTCAACCTAAAACAAAGGCATTGCTTATGTTTTCAAAACGGTCAATTAGGAATATTGATCCTTACTGTGAACCATAAGTGTAGTCCTCCCTATCTTCATTAGTTAATTGGAATAGTTAATTAATGAAAGTTATGATTACTTAACAGAAGTGGGTAATTGTAAACTTGGAGCACTTTTTCAATAGGAAGAATTAGGGGGAATCGATAGCACAATGCTTTAGCACAAGTTAGGAGTTGGGAAAATCAATCCTAGGTTTCACATCTCTTGAATCATGTCTATCCTTAATTCCTTGTTATTTAGTTTATTGTTAAGTAGTAGATAGAACCAACTACATTAAAGATATATTCTTGAAGTTGATTGGATAGATAGTTTAGATAGATTAACTGCTAGAAGTCGTGTTCTCTGTGGGATTTGACCTCAGATCTTTAAGTACCGAGCTATAATTGTCGAGACCACTTAGTCCTTTTTATAGGGCATAGTTGGGTGTGATCATAACGCATCATAGGTGATCAGGAGAACAATAACGAAATTCACTAGAAAGGACGAAAATCAACACAAGAAGTGGAAATCAAAAGCATACTGGGTTAAAGTGCGGGAACTTATGTTTCTTATTGAAGACCTCAGGAAAAGGATAGGACGCGACTATGTCGCGAGTACGCACCGCCACATATCCGTGGAACCAGCCGCGATGCTTGAAATCTTCATTATTAGAAACAATATCTCTCATTCCTCGCCTCTTGAAGATCAGCATGCCTACTTTGTGAAGACGAAAAGAGTAGAAAGTATGAAGGCACCATAAAGTAGAATCTAACTTGGCATGATTAGCCAAATGATCCACTACGGCCACTAAGCGCCAGAAAGAAAACCCGGCCTGGCCTAAGCAAATGTTGTAGCGGCAACATATTTTTTCAACAATCAAGTGCACACGCTTGTTAAGGTGTAGAGTAAAATGATAAGTATGAACCATCAAATAACCTACACGATGGGAAGAGATCATTTCTTCAGTGGGTGGAACAATGATATCTATAATAGATGGCCACTTACACTCAAGTCTGATACGAGTGATATCGTCATCGATAATAGCGGAAGGGTAGAACTCAATCAAAATGTTATCAGTCTCACCCTCATGACTGGTCGTCTGTACTTGCATTCTGCCATCACCTTCAAAACTCAGGTTTTGATGAAGGTATACTTGGACTCTGAAGTTCCTGGGAAGGATGTTCACCTTCTGAGCCATTGAAAGGGAGATGTACTTTTGAAAATTACGAGACTGTTATTTTGAAAGGAAGTTTTGAAAGAGTATGAAGATGAATAAATGACTCTGTAATTACGGTGTACTTATACACGCCAAAGAAAGTACCATAAGGAAAGTGGATCGTTTCGTAGACGTGGGATCGTAATCATTATGGCTGTCGTAATAAATCCCTATACGTACGAGATACGATAACGTGGCTGCAACATTGGAAAGACGAGGGCAGAAACCCTTCAGTCACGAGGCTGCACGACAATGTACTTGAGTACTATCATTAAATGCAAAGTATATGATGAGACATGGGACGAGAACGGGGCTCAAACAAACCTATACGTCTTCTATCATGGCTCTTGCACTTCCTGACTGCTTACATCAGCATTCAACAAGTTAGGGGGACTGACTATGTGGGTAAAAATACACCACATATGATTACGGGGATACGAATCCAGCTGACAAGGACTGGACTTAGCCTACAAGTCACTGGGCACAGAGAATACACGCCTGCTCTCCAAGCTACAGCCTTGCAGCAGGCACGAGCTTTGGGATGTAAGGCATACATGCCGCCGCCTTAGGGTTTACGTCTCCTAGCTTGGGTTAGCATATACCACCACCTTGAGTAAATATGCCCACGACCTTATTAATCTTTGTACTTTACCATAATTAGGATTGCATAAACTTTTAACTTTAAATACCCCCCCCCATTCCATTATATTGTATGATTCACACAGAATCTGGCTATTTTCAAGTAATAAAACTATTTATTTCTTTGCTTATTTCTCTGTTTATTACTTTTCCTCTATGTTTACTGTGTTGCTTGTGACCCTTCTATAAATTCTATCTATTTAACCTTTAAGAAAATTTTAGGCATAAACATGCAGCACTTGCCTTTGGCCCTCTTACTCCGGCAATATTTGTATTTTTTCCCACATTTTTTCAACTAACTCGTATTAGTGACTATGAAACAAAGCGAAGTCATTTTTAATATGGACAAACTCTCAGAACCAATTGCTTTTAACAACACCGAGTGAAATTTTAAGCAATTTTTCGACTTTAACGTCCAACTAAAGTAATGGGGTTTATGATTTTTCTAAATAATAAATATTAGGAAGAATATACTCTAAAATTTCATTAAACACGTGTTAATAGTCGAACATAAATGTTGCTCCCAAACGCACACGCAAGTATACGTGGTCGACAAGTAATAAAGTGATAAGATGAGTATCGTTCCCACGAGGACTATGCAGACTGAATTCTAGCAAACAATTTCCTAAAAACTATTCAGGGATCTTTTTCCAATGGTTGAGAATTTACTAACTAAATGCAGTAATAAAAACAAGTAATTGAAATCAAGTAACAGAGCAAATTCTACGTTGTTATCAATAAAAGATGACGGTCCCGGGTCAGAGTTACGAACAATCCAGTTGAGTTTTCTAGTTGATTCTACTTCTTGATTTCCTAGATTGCTAACTAACAGGTTAATTGTACCCGTGAAAATCTTTCAATTCTTCACGGTCTATGCAGGCTACTCCAATCCCTATATGTCTATGGGTTGAATCACGTGCACGCATTAACGAATTCTGTAATGAGTTAAACTAGGCGAGCAAGTATATGTCTATCCTACTCACAAATTGGTTCCCCGATGCCCGGGTTCACAAACTAGTTCTATTCTTTCTTATTGCGTAATTAAATTCCCTCTTTCGAGTTCAATCTAAAAACCATAGATAGTGTTCAATTATCAGGCCTCAATAATCAAACAATTATGATCAAGAAAGAATAAACAATCCATAATGGTAAATCAATATATAGAAATCAACTTTCAAACATCAACCTTCATGTATTTACTCTAACCCGATAACAAACAAACTATAGAATTAAAGAGAAGAATAAGAGAAAGAGAGAAAGAACTTGTGTAGAAGACATCTAGGGCTCCTCCCCTCTCCTCCAAAACTTGCTCCAAAGTCTGAACTCCCACAAAAAACTAAGTAAAAGAGTATTTATAGAGTTTACAAAAGCCTAGTAATAAGTTAGACCCAAGCCTAGACGAAATAGGACGTAAAAATGCGCACAAGGGGCGGTATAACGGGGGCCCCGCGCCTCGGAACGCGTGCACCCAACCAGAAGACGCCAAAATCAGCCCGCTTTTGGGACGTGGCGCGCAGCCAAACGCGCCAGAAGCTGGGCGCTTTGGCTGGCGCGCCGCGCCACTAGTAGCGCCAGTGTAATTTTCTGTTTTGTTTCTCCTTTTCTCGTTTCGTGTTGTGCCTTCGTGTGCTCGATCTAATCCTCAATAAAAATCCAATATTTTCTTGCTCAATCATGCTCTTAAAAGCTCCAATTGCACTGCACAACAACCTACATACACAGGATATCAAATCAGTGTAAAACCACATTCATAAACCATAAAACGAGCGAATAAGGTACTAAAACGTGAGGAAATATAAAGGAAATATAGGCATAAAATGCCAAACATCACCACCCCACACTTGAACCTTTGCTCGCCCTCGAGCAATCACAAGTAACTTCCAACCTAGGTAGAACAGGTCTGCCCATGACTATGGTTGATACCGATCATTGAACAAATGCACACATGACTACTATGGATCCACAAACATGCCAACAATTTACCAAAACCAAAAATATGAGAACAACCACCCCAAAATAGCTCAAATGCACAAACTCAACTTAATGCAACCATGCTCCCACAAAATCACACCTATCTACTCAACCAAGAAGCCATCAACTTCACATATTTCATGCAAACCACGTGCCCTCACCAATATGAAGCAAAAGAGTGCCCCCCCAAATATCACACACAACCATGAATATCAAGAATAGAATGGGGACAATAGCATAGAAAGAATTCACTCACTCTCATGAAAAGCTCACATGTCACACACAATGTACCATAGGCTTGCCCGTAGTGTAGGACTCCACTAATGTAAGCTCACTCCAATCGGGATTAACTAGGACTTTAAAAGGTTGTAATGTAGGCTAAGGGGCGGGTAGGCTACATATGGTAATAGTGACTACCTCCCTAAGCACTTTAATACATCACAATTTAAATTACTCATCAATCTCATCAAGCCACCCAAATCAACAATTTCTACACATACACCTTCTCTACAAGTAGCAATTATTTTTTTTAAGCACACACTGGCAAGGAATGGATATTATTTTCTCTTTTCTTTTTTTTCCACAATTTTTTTTCCTTTTCTCTTTTTTTTTCTTTTCTTATTTCAATTTCATCCAACCTTGCCAATGCCTTTCACTACTTCACAAATTTTCAATTATTCCCCTTCATTAGCTCCACTCAAAAACCTCCCAATTCCAACCACAACTCCAATCAACTACACAATATCAACTAAAGTGCTTAAGGAGTAAAGGGCCAAAAGAGACAATTTAGAACAAATGGGTAGGCTCGGGGTGTGGGTGCCAACAAAAAGGGTCAAAGAAATGACAACAACAATTTTTTCCAAGGTATATATGTAAGGGTAGGCTAACAAAAGAAGGCCTTGTATCATTTCCCGACTAGAGCAAACCTAGGATTTCGCTTTGCACACACACGGGGCAAGTTCTAGATATTAACATGCAACATGGAGTAAACAAGAATATGCCTCACACACACATAGCACATGGTCCACACAAAATGGCTCCATCAACAACTCCCAATCAAGCATTTAGAGTGCAACTTGTGGAAATTTAAGCACTCATGCACAAAGGTTCACAATCAAGTCAAGCAAGCGGACTCAAGCATCTCAAGGGGGTTGTTCCATGTTTTTTTTAGGCATGCATCAAAATTAAAACTCTAGGACACCACAAATAGCACATGCAATCAAGTCCAAGTTCATCGGTATCAAACAAATCAAAGGCACCTAGCATTCTACCTTTTTCCTACGTCTAGGGTCATCTACAACTAACTATCCTAATCCTAAAAATAAAAACTACCCGGTTCAAAGGCTCCCCGTGGAAAAGAACCGAGGTCATAAGAAAAACCACGGGGTGGATGACATGTACCACTAATAAAAACTAAAAGGAAAATCTTTTTAGAATTTTTCATTGGTTTTTTATTTTATTTTTTTCATATATTAAAGCAAGAAACAAATAAAAATAAAGTCAAGTGACAAAGGAAAAATCCTAACGGTACATGCATCCCTAACCTCAAAAATAAAGGAAAGTTCCCCACCCCACACTTAAAACTAAGCAATGTCCTCAGTGCTAAAAATAAAGTACAAGAGTTAAGGAACTTCCCTGAAGGCCGAAAGATCTAGCCTTTGGCGCTAGCAGTGACGCCATCTCTATCACGAACCCACCAAGCGTCCGTATAACATGAGGTACTCAGACTTCCCCCAACATGTCATCATTATTAGGCAGGGGTGAGGACACCCCACACTTAAACTCTACATTACATGAACCTGCAATCCAAAGAATCACCCAAAGTAATATACAACCATAATAATAATAATAAAAACAAATAAAAGTAAAGCAAGCAAATTGAGTTGCCTCCTAAGAAGCGCCTTAGTTAACGTCGTGGCACGACGAAGACAACTTCATCACTTTTGCCTCCACCTTGAACTAATGAATTGAATCCCCAACTTTGCCTCAAGTTTACAACTATGGTATTGGGGTGGTGGCAAAAATACAACAGGACCAAGAAAACAATGCCGCATTTTGCACTTCTTAGCCTTTAAATGAGGGATGTCGTTTTGTCTCCTCGGCATCACAAACTCTAAAATATAGGCACCTTGTTCCTCCTCCTTTTGTTTCTTCATAGGCTCGGGTGGCTCAATTTTCATGTCACCATCCAAACACAATGTTGAAAAATGATTGGAATGAGGTCCAATGCGCTTCAATTCTAAAGTTGCATTACTTTTGACACCCTCACTTGCACAAACACTAGAGTCCTCATCTATGATGTTTTCTATTTCCTCACTTGACTCTAATGTGATTTCCTCAACCTTGGCATCATCAACTGCTATTGGGTCGAATGGTAGGAATTCCACTTTTTGCTCCTCAAATTAGCTTCTAAGCTCTTCTATCTCAATTCTACTATTTACGACAACTGATAATTGGGCTTCAGACACCTCAACCATATCACTCAAATTCTCCTCCAATTCGTGAATAGTCAAGCCAAATTCGTCGATCTCTTGCCTGAGCACAACCCTTTCTTCCATAAATTGCCTCTTCATATTTGTAAGTTCACTCCTGAAATCCCCATAAGCTTCTAAGAGTTTGGCTTGCTCCATTAGCCAAGTTTCGCTAACAACCTGCACTTTATCGCTCCTGTCAAACTCACAATCATCATTAGAATCATCACAACAATTATTGGGGGAAGGAGCATGACACTTAGGACAATCATTCCACCGACCACCACACAATTTACAAAAATTCCAATCAAAAGTGGTAGAAAATTCACATAACCAGTCTCGCAGGGTTGGAAGACTCGGACAATATTCCCAAAAGTGATGTCCTCCACAAAGTAGACAAGAATCAATAAAATTTGAGCAGCCATCATTCAACCCACTTTCATTAAAAGATGCCATGTAAACTAGTAATACAATAATAAACTAAAAATAAAATTAAAAAATTTAACCTGAATAGAAAATAATAAATTGTTCAAAAAGAAAACAGTCAATTTAGTCCCCGGCAACGGAGCCAAAAACTTGTTGCTCCCAAACGCACACGCAAGTATACGTGGTCGACAAGTAATAAAGTGATAAGATGAGTATCGTTCCCACGAGGACTATGCAGACTGAATTCTAGCAAACAATTTCCTAAAAACTATTCAGGGATCTTTTTCCAATGGTTGAGAATTTACTAACTAAATGCAGTAATAAAAACAAGTAATTGAAATCAAGTAACAGAGCAAATTCTATGTTGTTATCAATAAAAGATGACGGTCCCGGGTCAGAGTTACGAACAATCCAGTTGAGTTTTCCAGTTGATTCTACTTCTTGATTTCCTAGATTGCTAACTAACAGGTTAATTGTACCCGTGAAAATCTTTCGATTCTTCACGGTCTATGCAGGCTACTCCAATCCCTATATGTCTATGGGTTGAATCACGTGCACGCATTAACGAATTCTGTAATGAGTTAAACTAGGCGAGCAAGTATATGTCTATCCTACTCACAAATTGGTTCTCCGATGCCCGGGTTCACAAACTAGTTCTATTCTTTCTTATTGCGTAATTAAATTCCCTCTTTCGAGTTCAATCTAAAAACCATAGATAGTGTTCAATTATCAGGCCTCAATAATCAAACAATTATGATCAAGAAAGAATAAACAATCCATAATGGTAAATCAATATATAGAAATCAACTTTCAAACATCAACCTTCATGTATTTACTCTAACCCGATAACAAACAAACTATAGAATTAAAGAGAAGAATAAGAGAAAGAGAGAAAGAACTTGTGTAGAAGACATCTAGGGCTCCTCCCCTCTCCTCCAAAACTTGCTCCAAAGTCTGAACTCCCACAAAAAACTAAGTAAAAGAGTATTTATAGAGTTTACAAAAGCCTAGTAATAAGTTAGACCCAAGCCTAGACGAAATAGGACGTAAAAACGCGCACAAGGGGCGGTATAACGGGGGCCCCGCGCCTCGGAACGCGTGCACCCAACCAGAAGACGCCAAAATCAGCCCGCTTTTGGGACGTGGCGCGCAGCCAAACGCGCCAGAAGCTGGGCGCTTTGGCTGGCGCGCCGCGCCACTAGTAGCGCCAGTGTAATTTTCTGTTTTGTTTCTCCTTTTCTCGTTTCGTGTTGTGCCTTCGTGTGCTCGATCTAATCCTCAATCAAAATCCAATCTTTTCTTGCTCAATCATGCTCTTAAAAGCTCCAATTGCACTGCACAACAACCTACATACACACGACATCAAATCAGTGTAAAACCACATTCATAAACCATAAAACGAGCGAATAAGGTACTAAAACGTGAGGAAATATAAAAGAAATATAGGCATAAAATTCCAAACATCAATAAACTCCCACAACATAAAGAAAATATCCCTTAAATATTTAATAATTATTCAAATTCTCATTCGTTAAATTAGCCATGATTTAAGGTAACACGTGTACAGTTCCAGTTTGCAAGTGGCAATGCCAGTGGCACAGGAAAAAGGCAGCCTTCCCAAGTCTTGACTTCACACTATATAATTGATGTTGGACTCTGTATTAGCAAATCTCAAGATTTTAGGAGTCCGTTTCTAACAAACTACCTAATTTGGACTAATTCTCTCGCTTAACTCATCATAATAATATCACATTGTTTCTTTCTTGATCCATCACTCTCTACATAACAATATTCTTTGGTTCTTAAAAACCAGACTTTCAGGTACACTTTTGCTAATTTACTAGTGTAACGTAGTAGAAATTTATGATTTGTAGCAGAATGAAGTGTTTTGAGATCTAGGTTTTGTCTAGTTTAATGATTTTGGTCGTGCATTTTATTGTTACATAAAACTGTTTTGACTTGAGCCGACGGTCTTTCAGAACAGTCTCTCTAGCTCATTCAAGATAGGGTAATGTCTACTTACAACTTACCCTCCCAGACCCCACGTGTGGATGATACTGGGTTTGTTGTTTGTTTGTTCGTTATTTGATGATTATGGTCTTGCATTTTTTTCTGTTGAGTAATCTTTCTTATAAAGTTGTAACTTTTTTTTTTTTTCTTTTTGTGATCTGGGTTATATGTAGTCTTGATATTTTGGACTTGCATGTTAATGGTTTCAGGAATCTACCGTGTAAAGTTTTAACCTTTCTGCAAATTGTCTTGGCACTTTCTGTTTCAAAGTTGGAATCTTTTCGGAAAAAGCACTATTGTTGTGATTCTTTTTAACTTTACTTTGCTTCTTTATGTCGTGTAGTTCTTGGGATTCTATACTTTCTGGCTGATTTCACACTATAAACACTCTACTATTTGGTGAATGTGGGCTGTTTCTAACTGATACTGGAAGTGAGTAACTGAGTATACGACAATGGATACCCTGTGTGCTAATATGAAGGGCACTGCACAATCAATGGCAATTAGCAGGGGTATAGGCAACAACCATGACAGTTCATTTTGGGGAGAGAAGATTAGTGGAAGACTTATAAACAAGGGTTTTGGCGTTCGGTCCTGCAAGAGTTTTAGAACTGAAGAAAGGGGTAGAAAAGTTAAGGCTGGGGTTGCTTTCTCTGTTCTCACCCGTGATATAAACAAAGAGCTTGTGGTAAGTATAGGAATTAAGTGATATTTTCATTGACGTAATGCTAATGATCTGTCTAAATAAGATCAACGTGTGTTCTTTATATTGGTTTCAGTCGTTTGAAGCTTCATTCTTTGAGGAGCATCCAAAGGCAGACCCGAAAACTGTAGCCTCTGTCATTCTAGGTGGTGGTGCTGGAACTCGTCTTTTTCCTCTTACCAGCAGAAGAGCTAAACCAGCTGTAAGAATTAGAACACATATATCTACTGGATTTTAAGTATTTCCACGCATCTTGGTCAGTGTCCTTTAAGTTTGAAAGATGTCCAATTCAAAAGAACTTCAGTCTAGAAAATTGTATCAGTTTTCATGTGGCAATTGGATTTGTTCTGCAGGTTCCAATTGGTGGTTGTTATCGGCTAATTGATGTACCAATGAGTAACTGCATTAACAGTGGCATACGAAAAATTTTCATCCTAACGCAGTTCAATTCCTTTTCCCTCAATCGTCACCTTGCCCGCACATATAATTTTGGAAATGGAGTGAATTTCGGAGATGGATTTGTGGAGGTAAAATCATTTTGGCTGCTTGAAGTTTTTACTCTGAGCTCTTCTCAGCTAACTGTATTTTGACATTGAAGTTTAATCATATCTTTTAGAAAACACTCTTATAAGATGCTTGATAAGTTTCTATAGTATAAAAGACTTGTTTCTCCTTTGGCTTCTTGGATCCATGGGGAGGTTGACAAACCTAAATTTAGGGAAGATAAAGGAAATACGTCCTGGACATATATAAATCAAAAGTTATCCTCAAATACAGGTTCTAGCTGCAACTCAGACTCCAGGGGATGCAGGGAAAAAGTGGTTTCAAGGCACTGCTGATGCTGTGCGACAATTTATATGGGTATTTGAGGTATGTGGTCAAAGTCTTCCATTGATAAACCTCCTCAAAAAAATGCTGACCCTTTCTTCGAATTATCTTATAGAATGAGAAGGCTAAGAATGTCGAGAACATACTGATTTTGTCTGGTGACCATCTTTATCGTATGGACTACATGGACTTTGTTCAGGTATGAGTCACTTGTTGGGTAGCAATTGCTTCCCGTACCAACACTGTATTCATGTATTTTGCTTACTGAAGATAATTGATGCTTGCAGAAGCATATTGACACGAATGCTGATATTACAGTTTCATGTGTTCCAATGGATGATAGGTATGAGATTGATCTTTCTTCTCAACTTAATAGCTTATTGTGTATCATGAGAATGGATCCTTTTTGCCATGCTTTTCTGTCTTCCTGAATGCTTTGGAATTGTTCTTTCTAATATTGTTCAGAATGGCAGATTGGCCACAGTTAGAGGTGGATCCAGAATTTTAAGTTTATGGTTTCTGGACTATAACCCTTCTTCCTTACTGGTTCTGCATGGTTTATTTATACATATTAAGTGAAATTTTTAACACAAATACAGGGTCTTGGGTTCCGCCGAACCCGTACTTGGGCTGCTAGATCCGCCACTGGCCACAGTTGCTCCTAATATGTTTAACGCGTATAGAAACATATAGTGGCACCCTTTGTCAAATATATCAAATCTACACATATCTTGGCCAGTCCCTCCTATCAGTAATTGTTTTGGCACAGTCAAGGAAAAAGAAGAGAGAAAATGTGAATTTTGGAGAAGTTCGAAATTACCTAAACGGAACTGATATCCTTTTCTCCACCATCATGCATTGGTAGTACTAATCCTCATGCATTTTCCCATCTTACATCCTCAATAATTGCGTGGCGCCAGCTCTGATTAATATACCAAACGATCTGGAAGTATATAGAATTTTACTTTGCAGTTTCCTTGAAGTTTTTTCCTGTTTTGAGCTCCTAAACTTAGTTATGTGCTTTTGGATTCCAGTGATGTTGTTCATCTAGAATCAATTGTATGGGCTAAATAACCTTTTCTATCTCTTACCTCCCCCTGTCTTCTCTCTTTTGGCAGTCGAGCTTCTGATTTTGGATTGATGAAAATTGATGAAACTGGACGTATCATCCAATTTGCTGAAAAACCAAAAGGCCCAGCTTTGAAGGCGATGGTATATATATTTGAATTTGCACACCTGGAACTTTGTGAACTCGTTTTAAACTGAAAGTTAACGATTTATTTAATTATCCCCGTACGGTCGCTCTTAGTTTTATATTGTCTCTTCTCCTTTGTAACTTGTGTTGTACATCTAAAATTAATCTTGCAGCAAGTTGACACCTCTATCCTCGGACTATCTCAGCAAGAGGCAGCCAACTCTCCTTACATTGCCTCCATGGGTGTTTATGTATTCAAAACTGATGTTTTACTAAAACTTCTAAAATCAGCATACCCTTCATGCAATGACTTTGGGTCTGAGATCATCCCTTCTGCTGTGAAGGATCACAATGTCCAGGTAAGAGATGATGCTAACTTTCTCATTTGCAACTTCAGGCTTTTCGAAGTTCATGAATTTGTCTGATCACTGAATACTCAGATTCTGATGACCGAATTTATCAGGCATTTTTGTTTAGTGATTATTGGGAGGACATCGGAACAGTGAAATCTTTTTTTGATGCTAACTTGGCCCTCACGGACCAGGTGAGCAACTTACTTTATTATTACTTCTGTATTACACAAAGTAAGAGCTTGGGCAGAATCTAGGAAATTACTTGTGGAATGTTAATTCTCAGTGAATTTGGAAATTAAAATTTCCTTTTTATTAATTAAGCTTCACCATAACCTCCACCATCAGTTATTTATTAATAACTTGCTGCTGAATTGCATTGCATTTCTCCTCTTCTCTTATTTTCATGCAGCCTCCAAAGTTTGACTTCAATGATCCAAAGACCCCGTTCTACACTTCTCCCAGATTCTTACCTCCTACAAAAGTTGACAGATGCAGGGTATGCCAGTTAGCATAAACGGTTGTGGTAAAAGTTTGCCAGGAATGCAGGGGTACTTTAAACATGTCATGTTAATACTTTTCATTGTCAGATAGTGGATGCAATAATTTCACATGGTTGCTTTCTGAGGGAATGCCACATCCAGCACTCTATAGTTGGTGTAAGATCACGCTTAGACTATGGTGTTGAGTTTAAGGTTAGTTTTCATACTCTGATTGGAAGGATTTCTATCTGTTTTTTTGGCAAAGAGTTGTATCAGTTAGAGCCTGGACTAAATTAAAAACATCCCGCATTTATCTGATGCATAACAATTTAGACAACCTAGATGATACATAAGGCACAAAACAGTTACCGAGGATGCTCCATCAAACTTAGTCGTAGGGAGGATGTTTTTTGACAGGCACGGATACTTTCTGCCAGATATGCTTTACAGTTTTGCTACCTTCTGCTTTCTTGCTTTCAGCAAATAATCTGGTAAGCTGCACTCTTGGAATGGACCTTAAGTGTAGTGGAGTAATGAACCAAAAGCATACCGGTTTGACACTTCTGTTATATATTCCAAAAATCTTCATTCTATGAAACGTCAAATCTGCTAAAAAATTATTCTTTTACAGTTGTTTGGTTTTACATAGCATGTTGGTAAGCAGCTATTACAGTGCTTAGATGCTTATAAGCTGAATAATATCTTATACTTCTCAGGATACCATGATGATGGGTGCGGACTACTATCAAACTGAATCTGAGATTGCTTCCGCACTAGCAGAAGGAAAGGTTCCTGTAGGGGTCGGACCAAACACCAAGATACAGTAAGATGCTCTGCTAAACAAACTTAATCCACAGCTGCCGATTGAAACTAACTCACACTTTCATTTTGAGTAACTGCTTAAAAACTTTGCCTGTTTTTTTTTTTTTTTAAAATTTAATTTCATTCCCGCCTATTAGTCTAAGCATTATTTGTTGGTGTAGCTAACAACTGTTTTATTAAACTTCAAAGAAGTAACCTTTATAGGACCTTGACATGATTCTCCTTCTTGTTTTCCTTGAAGAAATTGCATAATTGACAAGAATGCCAAGATAGGAAGAGATGTGGTTATTGCGAATAAGGAAGTAAGTATCTCTCTTTGATTGTGTAAAATCACAATATAAGAGATTACAAGTTCATCTGATGCTTGGATATTGCAGGGTGTGGAAGAAGCTGCTAGGCCGGAGGAAGGATTTTATATAAGATCTGGGATTACTGTCATAATGAAGAATGCAACCATTAAAGATGGGACAGTTATATAAGCTCTTTTTTGATACTTGAAAAAGTATTCTTGCTAGTGGATCACAGTGATCCCACGGAGGAACTAGAATGTAGAGTTGGTAGTAATGAGGAAAGTAGGGCTTCTCTAATGTGTAATTGTGACTTTATGAATAAGAGCCTTACATATGAAAGTACGTATCCCGTGTAAATATTTTGCTCTTCTCCCAAGAACGAATTTGAACTTATGGCTATCTACAACAGTTCATTAATAAAAGAGATAATGATCAACAGCCTCCTAAACTATATTTTTTTTTATTAGTTTCATACTTAAATTATGAGTTGGTTAAGTTATCTCCTGAACTAGTATCAATTTTCATTAGGGATGAGCATAGGTCGGTTTGGTCCGGTTTTTTAATTTATCAAACCAAACCAATTATGTCGGATTTTTAAATCAATAAACCAAATCAAACCAAATAAAGTCGGTTTTTCTATCTCGGGTTTTCTCGATTTTTTTCGTGTTATACGGTTTTTTCGATTTTTTATTGGTAAGCAACAATTTCATGGTGCTTTTTCAAGAAAAGAATACAATAAAAAAATTAGTTGTAAAAAATATTAACATAACAAAAATTAAGATAGTATATGTGACATATTCTAATTGTACACATAGATTTTATTAAACATAAATTATCTAAATAATAATATATATTGATTATACTATAGGTATACAATACATAATTATACTCGGTGTCCTTTATGGTATTTCAAATATTTTTTTAGGATGACTTGTGGATTGTTGACTAGGATATCTATTTTTAGCGAGATAGAAGAAGATGATTTTAAAAGATAGGGATATCTAATACACATTGATTTAGGAGATTAATCGAGATTATGAAAGTAGTATTTTTAAAAATAAACTACAGAAATATAGTATTAAATTCTCAAAAATTGTATTAGTGAGAATATTTTAAAGTGTTGGGTACATAATAAATAGAATTACTTTAGAGATGGTGTTTTATATTAATTTCACTATTTTCTTTATGTATAAAAAATTTAAAATAATATATATGTAATGTCGGTTTGGTTTGGTGTCGGTTCGGGTTTTTCTTTGTTAAAATCAAACCAAACCTAATATGTCGGTTTATTTTCTTCCAACACCAAACCAAATCAAACCAAACCATTAGTCGGGTTTTTTTTCGGTTTGGTTTGGTTTGGTTTATTGGTTTGGTGCGGTTTGCCGGTTTGGTTTGTACACCCCTAATTTTCATATTCAAAACCCCGCTGCAGTGCCAAGTGGCATGGAGAGTGACATCACTCTCTTTGTTGTATGTAGGGAAATAAAGTAGACCAATAAAAAATATCCATGTGGTATTTCTCTTCAATTTTTAAAATTTAAATATTCTTTTACTTATTTGTAATTATTTTTGTCTTTTTTATTTCTTTTTTCTAATTAATTATTTTCTTCTTCATAACTCTACTTTTTTTTTTTTGGCCAATAACAATAAACTAATTGGGACCTATTAACCTTAGAATAATAACAGTACCAAAACTGATTTAATCAAATGTGAAAAATTCAGTTGCAATTTACAACTAAATTTTGTCAATAATGGTCATTTTAATTAAAAGTCATAACCCTTTAACAGTCATTGTTTTATTTTAATATTTTAATATGCAATGTTCTCAATTGAGTTTATTATGGTTGAGTAAATTCAGTTCTATATAATAATTAAGTTTACTATTGTTGGTTAATATTTATTATTTTAGAAATATGAGTTTTCAACTAAGGTAAAGATTTTTAATTTTGACAAAAAATTAAAAGAAAAAATTAATAAATTTAAAAAAAAGAATAAAACCAAATAAGAAATAAGAACAACTACTTTAAAAAATTAATTGTATGGATGCTTATAAATAGAGTGAAGTCACTATCCATGCCACTTGGCACTTTAGGGAGGTTTTGAATATAAAAATTGATAGTTTAGGGGGGTAACGTAACCAACTCATAGTTTAAGTATGAAACTAACAAAAAAAAATAGTTTATGAGAGTTTTTGATCATTACAGTATCTCTTAATAAAACGTGAAGTATACCATCCAGGCATAACTCATTTACTATCTTGGACCAATGGAGTGGATGTAAGTGAACTTCAGTGTGAATGTAAGTGAACTTTAGTGTCCTTACTGTCTTAAGTTTTCAGCAGGTTGCAGCTGGGTAAGAGTCTTTATTTGGCCTGATCGAGCAACTTATGGATAAGTCTTTTCTGTTATCAATGAAACCAAATTCTACGTATTTTTTACAGTCAAAGGGGGAACCATACTCTTCAAAGACGAACTTGATGAGGCTCATGGGCGGACCCATGTAGAAAATTTTGGTGCTTGAGCACCCATTGGACTTCATTTGGAGGGTGTAAAGGTAAATAGAAAACTACGTCAAATGAAATATAAATCTAGGAAGCACCTATGAAACAAAAGCCCATTTGGTGCTTTGGTGCAAGAGACGGTGCTTAAATGCATCCTCCTCAAGGACAGGACGTTGAACTCACCCTCAACATTTATTTTTGAAACCCAGACCGTTCCTTTTATAGAAGCTCGCTTTGTTCTTTTTTTTCTCGTAGATATGTACTTTACTTTTGGTAGTAACTTTACGGTTAAAAAAAAATAGAGCACCCACGAACCCAAAATTCTGGATCCGCCACTGATGAGGTTAATATATAGCTGGTCTGGTCGGAAATTCTTGTCACTTGTGTTGTTCGACTTCTCTATTTTCTTAGCCTTGGGTACTATCTTAAGAATCTTGCAAAGCCTTGCGGTTGTTCCGTGTAACAGGTTCTAATACATTTATGAAATTCTTGGGCTACTCCTTCATAGTCTTAGAAGTATTGGGTTGGATGTTCAGATTTGTTCTCATGGTAGCAAAGCTGACCGCCCATTCACACAGTCATATAACATATGCATAAAAACTTCATAAGTCAGGTTATACGTATAAGATGATGTTGGGTTGTATAAGAGTTGCACATGGACTGTAGAAGAGTTATCAGAGGTATTTATAAATGTTTTAGGATTGTTGGACACCAATTGTCCAAGGGGTCTGTTAGATGGTCGCGTTTTGTTTTCACTAAAACCAGATCTTTGATTCTTTGTATGTTAACCAAACTCAGCAAAGATAAGAGGCTTCTTAAGAATGCTGATTGCTGTTATGCATTTTAATTGTGAATGCTGAGCCATTGCCAATTGCAGAAAAGAATGTCGGAAAGATAGAACTATAGGAAATGATAAGAATGGTTTGTGTTGTTTGAATTTCTTGAACACATTTTTATACATGTTTACAATCAAATCATATCTGTTCATTTAATTAATAAAAAAATATTTGTAACTTATCTAATCCTATAATCATTAAAAAAATTCAACAAATCATATCTTATCTATTCAAAAATATTTTAAGAATCAAACTTAAAATATATTCTATCAAAGAAACCTGATCAATTCAGATGCAGAAACATCAAACATGCAATTCTAAAGACCAGAAAAGGAGGAAGCTTTAGAAATAAAATTTAGTACTCCTTCTGGTAATTATAATTGACGTCTTTGTGTAGATACTCAAATTTTATCAAGATTAGGGCTTATACAATTTGAGCCCATTAGTGTTACTTGGAGGCTACTCCACAAAATCCTAACTTACTTCCATAAAAAGGTGACTATATTCTCAAGTAAAGGCATCTCAGAAATCCCATAAACACTTGGGACTCGTTTAGTTTGATGTATTGATTAGTTAATCCATGTATTAACATTTTCTACACTTTTATCCCACGTTTGGTAGCTCTTTTGAAAGGGGGATAACTAATCCCGGTATTAGTTTATACACCAATTTAAGTACAAATTAATATCAACCCCATCATGGTATTATTAATACATGGATTACAACACATGGATAAAGAAGTTGAAAGGACAAAATTATTCTTGCCCACAAACCCTTTTATGCTAAACTCATTTTCTCTAACGGGTCATTTGATTGAGATAGACTTTACGTGGTATTAGCAATGCAGATATTAGTTATGCAGGTATTAGCTATGCAGGTATTATTAATACAAGTATTATTAATGCACGAATTAGTTATGCAGGTACTAGTTATGCATGTATTATATCTTGGTTAATGAATAGTTTGTTTTATTAAAAAATTATTATACATTTCATAATTTAAATTATGTGTTTTAATATTTAACTTGAATGATACAAAGCGTATAATGTAAAGAGAGGTGGGGGCATATTTGTCCTTTTAATATTTTAATACATGCATAACTAATATCCGTATTATTATTCCACCTCCTATCCCGCACAAAATAATACATAGATTCCCTTATTAATTTATGCGGGTATTATTAGTGCAGGTTTCTAAATCCAAAGCAAACGCTGCATTATTAGTGCATATTTTTATACCTTCTTGCAAAACAAATCAAATACTGCATAAACTTTGTGAGGAATTTAGTGCAGGTATTAACTTTTAATTCAGCGTACCAAACGATTCATAAGGGTATAACTAGTATAATACACGTGCGATGCGCGGAAAATATTAAATTAAATTAATCATAGAAAATTTTACTGGCAACTATTCGTCTACAATGTTGGTCCAAAGCTTAATCCAATAATGTAGAAAGGAAAAGATCAAGCATAACTTGAGTCCCAAGAATAAAAGAAATGCTAAGAAGAAAGAAATCAAAGAAAAAAAAGTTTAAAATAAGATTGGACGTCAACTTAAAATTCAATTCATGACTCAAACTTCTATTCCTCTCCACATTTCATATCTTAAGATTTACGACTCCATTAGTACAAATTTATACTTTATATCTAAAGCCTAAAATTTAAAAGAAGAGGAAAAGAAACAAATCAAAGAAAAATAAAAGTTAAAAATTCAAAAGAAGCTTACTTTAAATACTTCTTTTCTTTAAATGAAGCAGCCTTTGTACTATACTTCAGACCATCAAATTTGGTAATTATATAAACTAATTCATTGTTTACTCTTTTAATCAATTAGTTCAAAATAAAATTAAGATTCAATTAAGAAGAAGCTTACTTTAAATACTCTTGTTTGAAATGAAGAAATCTTTATACTATACTTCAGACCATCAAATTTTGATAAATATATAAACTAATTTATTATTTACCTTTTTTAACCACTCAGTTGAAATTGTTTGAATTACTAACAATAGAGTAATTCTTATGTTTTCATGTCATTGGAATGTATAGTGATAAGTTAACATATTCTTTTACTTTAAGAAACAACTTTTTGGATATGTAAAAAATGAATCAACTGAAGATTATGTGAGTAAGTGAAATAGTTAAATTTTGAGACTCAATGGTAAATAGTTTTCAGACAAATATTATTTAATGCATGTTGTATAATAACATGAAAATAAAACATGATTCAATAGCCTTTCAAATTAAATAAAGAAAGACTTCTTGATTTTCTACGTATCTAATTCATATGTTTGTTTTCAATATTTACCTTGAGTTTAATTGTTGATTACTAAAATTACCTACATGACAAATCTATTAGTAGTATTTATCATCATACTTTAAAATATTTTGTCATCTCAAGTTGAGTTAAGTTTTACTCGTATATGTTTATATTTAACAGTAAAAAAATTTAACTTTTCATTATTTTTGCATTCCATTGTTATTACATTTGCATGACTTAGCATTGTAACTTTAACATGTTACTTTTTATTAGCTTGCTGCTTAACTTTTGCACGCTACTCCCTCTTTTAAATTATTTTCATATAGTACACAACTTCCTTTGATCTAATACTAAAATATACCTTACTTGTTTAGCTGTGATGACCTACAATAATATATTTGTAAAAGAGTTTTGTTAACATTACAAAACTAATATGTATTATGCTCTCAACAATTTTGCAAAACTCAAAGATAAATAAATAAAACGCATGTACATGATCAGAATTACACTAATGCATCAACACTACTTACTTGGGACATTTGGTCAAAAGGGACACTCAAGTGTGAAAATAGGTAAAAAGGACAAAGTCTTAATTAATGTAGTAGAAGGGACACATCTAATTAATGCTCTTAAACATAACTTTCCTCCGCTCCCCTTCACCCCAAAGTTTCATTTCTTACACTTTGGTCCTCACGTATATAAAAAATAAAATTTGCCAAATTAGGGAAATATTTTTCCCTCCGTTTATTCCCTCCTTTCTCTCTCTCTCTCTCTCTCTCTCTCTCTCTCTCTCTCTCTCTCTCTCCTCTCTTCTCTTCTCCCTCGCGACCTGAAAACACCATAGCTGCTGCGCATTGGCTTTGTTCAATCTCCATTCATTTTCGCTATTATTCTTGCATTCCAACTCTCCCAAACAGAAAATATTGTCAGATCTAAATTCTTTTTGGTTAATTATGTATTATTGACTCTAATTGAAAAAATAATTTGGGAGAAAATACCCTTGACCCTTTGAATAACAATTTCTGGTTGGCATTACTTTTAATTGGTTTGCTTTACTTGAAATTGGAAAGCTTGTCGTTGAAATTGTTTGAATAACGTTGGGCATTACTTCAAACTGCAAAGCTTGACAAGTCCCATATCTCCTGTAAGTGTAAATCTCCGTCTTGCTAATCTCTACTATTCTAATTTTTGTAAAAACCCTTTTAAACAGTATGTTGCTGTTTTGAAACATCTTACCGTGACGATCGCAACATTATAAAGATTGTTCTACAAATACTCGTACAACGTAGTCACAATTATGGAACATTGTATTAGATGCTCAGGATAATCCTTTTGATGTTCCTATTGTGCTAGTCAGAGTTACGGAACATAATTTTGGTTGCCCGAATAATCTTACAGCATGTTCAGTAAATGCTATTCATAATGTTGGAACATTTTTGTAGATGGTTGGAACTGATGTATCGATGTTTCACATCGGTATGCTTGTAATCTTAAACATCCTTGGGCATGTTCGGATCTGTTTTTCGATGTTCCAGTATCCTTTGCTACCTGGACCACATTTGATGAATGTTTATCCTACCTTGCAGATATCGTTAAAGTAAATGGGGGACAACATACTACTATGAGTTGATTTTCTCGGTGAATGGGTTGAGCGTTCGAAATGCTATGCTTGGATTCCTAAGGTGAAAGAGACAAGACCTATCCTTGTGAGTAGGAATGTTATATATGATGAACTTTTCAACAAAATCATACGCAGTTGGGGGGTAAGTGATGATCCTAGGGATCTTTGCATTTCATATATGCTGAGTATTGCCGCAAAGCAAAAGACTGCTCCATCTAAAATTAGGACTGATGATGATGTTCAGCTTTATATGGCTGATGTAGACCAGCTGGGGCAAGGCCAACACTAAGGGTTAGTGTGATTCCAAGGCCTGAAGGAATTTCAAGTTCAAATGAACAAGATATGCATGTTGAGATGGATGAAGATGAATTAAAACAAGGTGGAGAGGCAGACGAAGAAGGTGAAGAAGGTGGAGAAGTAGTTGGTAATCCTTCAGAAATAGCACCATCATAGAGCAGCCGCAACAATTTTTTTGGAAAAGACGGCACAGGTTTTGTAAAGGGTATGACTTTCAAGAACAAGCGAGAGTTAGTGGTGAAGTTGAGGCTTGCTGCAGTGAGGAAGCCTTTTTCTTTCAAAGCTGTGAAGAATTCAAAAAAGTTGTTTTACGCTAGATGTGTTGATGCAAATTTGAAGTGGTGGCTTCGAGCATTGAGGTATCATAGTAGTGATACATTTTATATTACAATCTACAATGACGAGTACACGTGCGGTGTGCAGCACCTGCAAAGCCACCATACACATGCCACAGCTGATGTTGTTGGTGAATACATGAAAGATAGGTACATTGAGGGGAAAGAAATAACACCAAAAGACATCAGAGTTGCATTTAACAGAGAATTGGGATGCAACATTAGTTATTGGAAAAGTTTGAAGGGATGTGAGATTGCAAAGGCAATAGCAAGAGGGACACATGAACACAGTTATGAAATTTTAGAGGCATACAGTTATATGGTAAGGTCCCAAAATATTGGAATCAAGACAGCTTTGAAGCTTGATAGTTGTGGGAGGTTTAAGTATTTTTTTATATCTTACGGATCTTGGATTAGGGGTTTTCTGTATATGAGGAAAGTCCTTGCTATTGATGGGACTCATTTGTCAGGCAAGTACGGCGGTGTGTTGTTGTCTGCCGTTGCCCAGGATGCAGAGAAGCACATATTCCCTGTTGCATTCTGCGCTGTGGACAAAGAATGTGATGCTTCTTATGATTTTTTTTTCGAACAATTGGTTGACATAGCCCAGTACAATGATGAGTTGAGCGTCATTTCAGACAGGCATAAAAGCATAGCAAAATCAGTTGCCAAGTGGTTTCCCCAAGCTTACTACGGAGTTTGCACGAGGCACCTTGCTGAAAATTTCCGTACAAAGTTTCAATTTGGAGACCACCTGGGGTCCTATTACTTGGCAGCAGATGCATATCGTGTGGAGGATTTCAGAACGCACTTTAAGCAAATCGAAGACAACGATCCAAGGGTTGCCAGATATCTTCAAGATGACGTGGGGTTCCATAAATGGAGCAGATGCTTTTTCCCTGGGCACAGGTACACGAGTATGAACATTCTTACCAAATGTTCTGAACGTTGCGTTGGAATGTTCTATGTTTACATGGCAATTAAGCCGAGAACATTCCAATTGACGTTCAAAATAGTACCAATGATGTGTATGATGTAATTATTTATGTTCTGATCGCATGCTTAATGTTCGCACTTGCATTAGACGTATTTAGCATTAATGTCTTTGTTTGTTTGTTACAATTTCAGATTTGCAGTGATGACCTCGAACATTACTGAGTCCACAAATGCAATGCTGAGGGATGAAAGAGAATATCCTATTGTTGCCCTATTAAATCACATCAATCGTACATTTGGCAAAAAATTCCATGTGAGAGCTACGGAGTTCCTCGAGGTTTCAACCATATGTGTCCCTTCAATTGAAGGAAAAATAAGATTCAACCTGGAGGAAGGGGGTAAGCTCGCAATTAGTAAAAAAGGTACGTATGGTTTCACCATCATCAGTCCAGGCCAGGGAGTAGAAGTCGATTTACTCAACAAAACTTGTACGTGCAGAGAGTATCAAATTGACTTAATACCCTGTAAACATGCTATGGCAGCTATCAGAATGCTGCGTCCAGAAAACTATGGAGCGTGCGTCTATGACTTCACTTCTGCATATTACAAGTTAGAGTCATATATGCTTGCCTATGCAGAACCGATCAATGCTGTTCCACCGGAAGAATTTTGGAATGTTCCTCCTGAGCTGCTTGAGAGACGAATATTGCCTCCTTTCATCTACGTGGGTAAGGGCAGACGAAGGAAAAAGCGGATACCATCAGTTGGTGAAGTATTTTCAAGTAGGAGAAATAAATGTAGCATCTGCAAACGGTCAGGCCACAAAAGAACTACTTGTCCGAAACGAGTGGATAATGGACAATCCTCCCAAACTCAAAGTGTTGCTTTTTGATTTTTAATCTTGACAATTTTATATATTTTTATATTTGAACGTTTAACTTAATGTTTCGAGCATTTATCAATGGCGTTCCAAATTCCTATTATTTTACATTGTAGTATATAATTCAAACTGATCATCATACAGATGTTCTAATACTGCAAACGGGATGTTCAGTGTAATGCAATAGTCATGTTGATTCAAGCGAAGGGTTGTCTTGTGCAATTAAAAGGTGTGAAAGCATCCCTCTAAGCGGGCATACGAAAAAAGCCATTAATTAATCCAGATACATCACCTAGAGAGCAGTGAACGTCTTTTCAATGTTCACATCACGCCTTTTGGTGTTTTTTATGTTAAATTCATCTATAAATACATACATTTCCTTGTTCCTCCATACACACAATTATCCTCCTACTTGAATTATCAAAATTTCTTCATAGACAACAAACACAAATGGAAAATAACCAAAACAAAGTTGTCGCTAATGGCCACTATGCCCCAGCCGAACATGACCATAACGAATATTATGGAAACATCACCTGGGATATTGCCTGTATTCAAACTGACATTACTGCAATCAACCATGCTGCGGACCGCTTATCTGCTGATGTATGGAGCATAAGGCAAGTGTTAGTTCAGCGCTTGGAGCGTATTGAAAGAATGCTTCTGGGACTCCTTATCCACCAAGGGATGAATCCGGAGCAGTTTGCGACTCCTCCAAATTCTCCCAATGATGATGACAACTAGAACTTTTATTTAAGCATTATATATAGTACTAGAACTTTTGCATTATGCCAAGTACTTTTCTATATGTAAATTTTGTTTCCTTAAGTATGAATGAAAGTTATTAGATTACGTGTTAAGTTGATAATACTTCCACTACATAAGTGAACGCCTAAACTTCATCAGCAACTTGAAACATTCTAACACACGTTCCAAGCATCGTATGAAGATGTTTGACATCGTTATTAACGTAAACATGCTAGCATATATTTCAACAACACCCATCTAAAATGCATCAGCAAGTTGAAACATCCTAACAAAAGTTCAGAGCACTGTATGAAGATGTTTGACATAGCAGAAGGAGTTTGGCCTTAAAATCGTTATTAACACAAACAAGCAAAAGCCTCACTATTTGTACAACAACACAGCACTATTTGACGAAAAAATCAACAAAAACAAAGATTTTCACAAGAACTTTCTTCCAGTACAGTAAAAAGGCGTAAAAACCCTAGTTTTTTCAAAATAGCAAAATAGCAAAAGAAAAACCCCGATTCACTTGAAAAACATCAATATTGTTCAAAATTTACCTTTAGATGTTACCAGAGAAATGTATATGGTCAGCGACGAAATAGAAGACTCGAGAAGAAGACTTGAGAAGTGTGTAAGAGAAGAAAGGCGCGGGTGTTCGATGTTTGAAATGATGGAATTGATAAGACTGATCAGCCGCATTTTTTAATTATCATAATTGCCATTAAGGCCCCACCATTTTTTTTTTGTTCCGAATTCCACGCGCGTCCATTTTCTGTATAAAATAGAGCCCGGGGCAGGGGTACATTTCTTTTTTGAGATATTAGAACGTTCTTCTGGACGTGCCAAACATAATAATCAATTAGGTAGTTCGTTTAAAATGAAACGCGGTTGCTCAAAAATAAAAGGTACTTTTTTCACGTTCAGAATATAATAAATGATGTTTGAACCCTAACCCTAACCCTGAACCCCAAAACCTAACCCTAACCCTAACCCCAAACCGCAAAAAATTTTAACACTTAGAGAACATTCACTCTCCTGTTCTGAACCTTGTAGGGAACGTTCTCGAACGTGGTACGTCTGTTCTGGATCTTCATACTGATGTTGTTTTTGCACCGTTGAGGATTAGTTGATAAATACTAATATAAGGATCATTTAAAATGCATAAACAATGATTTAGTAGTTTATTAAGATTACAAAACATTCTATGTGTAAGTAAACCAAAATATATGTCGTTAATTATACTAAAATGTAAACACTAAGCTGTTTGGATAAGGAGTGTACGATTTGATTCTAGATCAATTAACAATTTTAAACATTAAGAAGCGTATTATAATGAACTGTAGCATACATTGGACGTTATATCACTAGATAGACACATTAGTAATCTATTTGTTGATCTTACAATTTATGTGTAGCTCAATTACAGACATTCTTCGTTTATCTACAACAACTAAGACTTCAAATCATACAAGTATTGATTGTAATACTCAATATTATGTGTATTTAAGGTGACTACATCAATAGTATGTCTATTGGAAGTGTTTACTCATAAAAGTTCTACAAGAGTATACTCATTTATATATATTGAAGGTGATTACTTAGTTATATCAAATGAAACACTTACTAAGTTATTGAGTATTTCATTAGATGTTGTTCTAACTAATGGATAATCTATATAATGATGATTTAACCTTAAATATAATGACTTATTAATCTTTTCATGTTATATAGTTTCTTATTACAATCATATTAAAGGTTGGAACACTACACATTAAAATAGGCACCTATTTGAACTGAACATACTAACCCATGTTCGTGACGTAGATTAGATGTTTTGGCATCAATTGTTGGAATTTTGTGTATATTCAAAGAGATTACTCAATATTATGTGTATTTAAGGTGACTACATCAATAGTATGTCTATTGGAAGTGTTTACTCATAAAAGTTCTACTAGAGTATACTCATTTATATCTATTGAAGGTGATTACTTAGTTATATCAAATGAAACACTTACTAAGTTATTGAGTATTTCATTAGATGTTGTTCTAACTAATGGATAATCTATATAATGATGATTTAACCTTAAATATAATGACTTATTAATCTTTTCATGTTATATAGTTTCTTATTACAATCATATTAAAGGTTGGAACACTACACATTAAAATAGGCACATATTTGAACTGAACATACTAACCCATGTTCGTGACGTAGATTAGATGTTTTGGCATCAATTGTTGGAATTTTGTGTATATTCAAAGAGATTTCTCAATATTATGTGTATTTATGGTGACTACATCAATAGTATGTCTATTGGAAGTGTTTACTCATAAAAGTTCTACAAGAGTATACTCATTTATATATATTGAAGGTGATTACTTAGTTATATCAAATGAAACACTTACTAAGTTATTGAGTATTTCATTAGATGTTGTTCTAACTAATGGATAATCTATATAATGATGATTTAACCTTAAATATAATGACTTATTAATCTTTTCATGTTATATAGTTTCTTATTACAATCATATTAAAGGTTGGAACACTACACATTAAAATAGGCACCTATTTGAACTGAACATACTAACCCATGTTCGTGATGTAGATTAGATGTTTTGGCATCAATCGTTGGAATTTTATATGCTAAGAAAAATTGAGCAACCCGTTTTAAATACGTGGAGCGATCTGCTCCACACAACTTACATTAATCCAACCGTTCTATTATTACCTTATAACAAGTGGAATAACCCCAACCATTCTATTAATTAGGTCTTTTTACCCCATTATTGAAATATTAGTTATCCCTACCCCCTCTACATCGTCTTCTTCTTAACTCAACTATGTCTCAAGGATCAACTTGTTCTCGTAGCTCCTCTCTAAATCGTCGATGTTGGTGTGGCTTACCTGCAATACAATTTACGCCGGGCACACATTCGAATGCTAGACGAAAATTTTGCAAGTGTCCCCGCAAGGGTATTAGCAAGTCAGTGAAGTAAATCACCCCGATGCTAAGCCATCCGCAGTGTTGTGGATTTTGGGAATGGTGTGACGAGGAGTATCCCCAGCCTACTACATTGGTTTTAAACAAGTTGAAAATTTCACTTGATGAAGTTTGTGAAGAAAGGGCCAATTTGCTGAAGGAAGTTGACAAATTAGGGCCTTGTAATACTACAAATTTATTGAAGATCAGTAAGTTAGAGGCTAAATTGCAACGGTGGAAGATGTATTTCTTATTGTCTTGGGCAGTTTTTTTTGGTTTCATTGTAGCTAGGTTTATTTGATACCAATCGCTGTTCATCGAGTACTACTAAGATCTATAAATTTGAACATTTTAGTTGATGTTTCGAGCATTTATTGATGGCGTTCCAAATTCATATTATTTTTGTAGTATATAATTTAAATTGATCATCATACGGATGTTCTAATACTGCAAACGGGATGTTCAGTGTAATGCAAAACAACATTCATAAATATTCAAAACATGCTACATTGTACTGAAAATTAAAGGACAACACTTCAAAACACGACATTCAAGACAATTAGAAATTCTTCTTAAATGACTAGACTTGCAAGGAGGTTAGTTCTTCATTTCACATGTGTTCCGCTGGAGGCCGTGGTGGTGAAGGGTAGTTTTGGGGGTCAATTTCGAGTGCAGCTTGAATACCACGAAGCATACGCTTAATAAGATTCATATCCTCACAGAATTCATCAAACCTAATTCTTAATCGCTCCACTTGATCCTCCACATTTCCTATATATACTGCAAACTGATCAACATCTGAGGTAAGATCTGCGATATCTTCACGGACATGATCGATTTCAGTGAACCTAATAGTACTTGGAACTCCACTATCATGTTCTGGTGCTCTTGGGCGCCTTACTCTGCGAGGCATTGTTTTTGTTTCGCCTTGTTGTTTTTGTTGTTGTTGTGCAGACATTTAACATTTATAGAAACCAGGCTTGGTGCCTTTTCGGCTGCATATGTGATGATTTAAAAAGGCGCCTATTCACATTGAATGGTTGGGGTTAGTACACGTGTTTTAATTTTGACCAGGGGTTCCTAATCCTTCCCGCTGAAATAAGAACATCTTCATGGCGATACGAATCATCATATAGTCGTTCCATTAGCCTGCATATGTGATGATTTAAAGAGGCGCCTATTCACATTGATTGGTTGGGGTTAGTACACGTGTTTTAATTTTGACCAGGGGTTCCTAATCCTTCCCGCTGAAGTCAAAACATCTTCATGGCGATACGAATCATCATATAGTCGTTCCATTAGTCTATTGGTTTTTGACATTTATAATTCAAATTGATCTTCATGTTTGAAAATTATTTATACCCTTCCAGTATACTATTAGTAGTATTTTTTAAACTACTCATCATTATACACTTAACGGCTATCCCCTTCAATTCAAATCTGAAGCAAAGCAACGAATGCGTCACTTCAAAAATTTTAAAAAATACATAACGGCTAGTGTTTGGATAAAACACACTTAAGTCAGTTACCTATTTTTCTCCTATAAATACTCGATCAAACCATTCAAATTCAAAAAACTCTATACCACTACAACCTATAATCTTCAGTCAAAAATAAAAAAATAAAAATGGTTCGCCGATCTTCCTCCTCAATAATTGCTACTACTGCAAGAACAGGAGCAACAAATACAAGAGCATCCACGTCAAGAGTACCAAAAACGACAAAGGGAGCAACCTTGAAACAAGAAGGAAGAGGTGAAGCCAAGCAAAAAGAAGGAAGAACGGGAAGAGGGTCAGCCAAGCCAAACGAAGGAAGAACGGGAAGAAGTGAAGCCAAGCAAAACGAAGGAAAAAGGGGAAGAGGGTCAGCCATGCAAAAAGAAGGAAGAAAGGGAAGAGGATCAGCCAAGCAAAAAGAAGGAAAAACGGGAAGAGGATCAGCCAAGCTAATAGGAGGAAGAAAAAGTCGAAACACTTCTGCAGAACGACAAGAACGTGCAAATGATATTTTGGAACAACTTCGTGCTGAAGTTTGGGGTTGGAAGTTCAAATTTGAGGAATTCTTCGAATACTACAATAGGGACATCAAAAAGATGTTGAAAGAAATAAAGAGGATAAAGACCATGCTCCAGATAGCAACCTTGAAACAAGAAGGGACTGCATCGCGTTGAAGTGAAAACACATATTTTGACCAGGATGTTAATATGACTGTTTATTAAGTAATGTCTTAAATGCTAATATAATTAGCATACTTTTGTAAAGCGCTGAATCTTTGAACGATCAAGAATGTTTTTGCCTGGTTCTTGATTATCAATGTATAAAGTAACTTTAATGTTCAGAACATCTGTTGTTGTTTCCCTATTTACTAGTTATTGAACATCAAATATCCATTAAGTTAAAAACTATTTGAACGTACAACAAAATGTTCCGAAAATAACTAATGCTGTTCCAATAGTCTATAATTTTTAATATTTTTAAGTCAATCTTATCATAATATAGATGTTCTAATAATGTAAACTCGACGTTCAGTGTAATGCAAAACAATAGTCATCATTTGCCATATATACACATCAAAAAATGGGTAATCATCCATATATTACACCCATCAAAAACAAAAACATAATTATCCAAATTTTACAACCCATACTAAGGGATTAATTTGCCATGGAATATGTCCACAGCAAATTTAACTAGACAGTCTTCTATCACATTGTCACACAGATATTCCATCGGGGTGTTGGACAGCATATGTTCGAGGAACATGATGGCATACGCTTCACATGCAGTACCAGTCAAATTCCTTGGAAGGACTTGGATGCGCTCGTACGGCCACATTTCCATAGATTGGATTTCAGGAGGGAGGTGGTTGAATTTCCCCGACTGCCGGATATATATTGGGAACATGTACATTACTGGCCCCATTATTGAATCAAAGCGATCTTCATTGTACAACCCAATGTTGCAGTCGTAGACATCGATCCTTGCCTCCTCTAAATGAAATACACATGTAACATAATGTGTGCTTTCAATGTTATACACGGCAAAGAGTCTTTTCACACCATCCCACTTCCTTCTACCCGGATATGGAGACTTACCTCTGGCATAATCAAAGAATGTATCCTCAAACTTATATTCTGCTAGGTATTTCTCAAGGCCGACATCAAACCCCTTTGCTTCCTCTTCAGCCGCATCGTATCGTACACACAAGTTGGTCAGGAATAAAAGATCGAGGATAAGATCAGAGCTATCATAATGCCGGGGGTAAGCCTTATGCCTCACACGCATCAAGGCCAAGTACTCATCCATAAACTGCAGAATAAAACAAATTAGAAGTTGTGGATAAAACTATGCCCGACACATACTATTTTATGTTTGGGCCAGCCAGTCGAATGTTCAACGAACACAGGACCATCAGGTTCCGAACGGATAAACAAATGTTCGTTCTTCGATGAAAGCCAAACACTAACACAGCAATAGAAGTAAAGAGATGCACTTACACTATCCCACATCCACTCTTTTACGTCCCGGAAGTCCAGAAAATCCAAGTAATTAAACTCGTGACACAGGAAGGCAGTCTTTTGTTCCTTCTTCTCCTCCAAGAAAGCGTCAAATGCAGCTTTCTTGTGAATGTTGAGTGCCTTGTACAGTGTCACTTGCAATCTCTCTTGGAACCTGACTTGAGCTCTGATGCAAGCAAACCCGTGGTTTACACCTTGCAATCGGAGACAACAAACAAGACGCGGAAACGATGAAGTAAAGATGCGGAAGCAATAAAAGTAACACGGGTAACAAGAAATCGGGGAAGGGGGGAGAACAGAAATAGAAGAATGAATGGATAATCAGAATCAAAACATTGATTGAATTATCCAAGGGAGAAATGAAACTTGAACCAAACAAGGATTCATACTAGGGATGAAATCCATTTCGGTTCCAAGCCTAAGAAGGCATAACGAAGCCTCGGGCTTCAAACAAGAATGGCTCGGCCAATTCTATCTCTATTCTCTCAATTCAATGTCAACTAAAAGCTATCTCCTAATGAGCTATGCTAGGAGTTTATATAGACAATTAAAAAGGGCAAAATAGTAAAGTGGTCACAGGCGACCAATGAGATAAAGCCACGCAGGGCTGGAGTAGCTTATGTGTTCGGCAGCTCAGCTCGAACACGTTGTCTTCGGACGCTTGTTTGCCTCGGTCTCGTTTGGAATCGAACACCCTTGCCTCAGGCACACTTGTAGCCCTTTGGTCGATTCTCTGTTCGGCGTCGCTCTTCCTCGGTTCGGTTGCTTTCAGCTTCGGGCTCAAACTTGATCGTTAGTTGTGCTCGATCTCACAGCTCCCCGAAGTCAGTGTCAGCACCGGTCACTTGTTGTCTGCTCGGTGGATTTCCAAAGTTGTTGCTCGTCGAGGCAGTCTTCGGCATCTTCCATTCCGGCCACACTTTGATCGTGGGCGCCATGTGACTCCTCGGTGGACTTGCTTGATGAATCGAACAGGTGAGCCTGATTCGTATTGCATCATCCTCCCCTTCTTGAAAGGATTTCGTCCTCGAAATCAAACCGGCAAGACCTGCAACAAGGCAAAGAGAAACAAAGCTTCCTACTTCGAAAGTAGGTTAGTGTTTAAGAGTGGAAAACACACTCTTATGATAGAGCCAAGCATCAATGCAAATCAAACAACCTATGTCTCCGAAGGAAACAACAAGCTCTTGGCTCAAATAGAAACTAAGCCGAACACATGAGTACACGAAGAGATCAATAGGACACTTTATATGAAATATGTGACGATCAAAGGCCCTATCACCTCTAAACTCGTAGTCATCATACCGAGCCCAAAATTCACTTTTATCACCATGGGGCTTATAGACTTCGGTATGCACTATACTCGAGGTGTGATCAACATGTGGAATGGAGTAAGTAAAATGATTGACTCGACAACCGACATCGAATACTCCACTCCCCTTCTTAAAAGCAATCGCATTCACACCAAGAGGTAGCTTTTCACCTCCCAAATGAACTCCAAGACAACCCTTCTCTTTAGACAGACTTCCAAAGAAGGTCTCAAATAATGGATTATCTACGTGGTTAAGCCTTTCAAACCGAGGTGGTTCTCCTCGAGTCGGATGCTCATCACCATCTCCTTCGAACAGAGGGTTAGTGAAAATAAGTTCACTGCCCATCAAAGGTGCAGCCGAACCCAGGTCATCGACCACACTTGAGGAGTCATCGAATATAATCCGATCCAACTCATCCACTAAGGACTCCTCAAGGGTATCATCTTCCTCACTACAACACACAGATCCACCATAGGCAATAATTTCAACAAGGGCATGATCAAACAACTCATTTTCCCCTTTATCAAAGATTGGTGGTGTGTCATAACAAGGGTCACAAGTAAGGTCAACTACAACTTCATCACTAAAGAGAGATTCGATGAAGATCGAGCTCACATCATTATGTGGCATAACAATTCTCTCAACTAGTGGTTCACATTCACTTACAAGTTGACCATTCGAATCTACACTAGTTGCAAACACATTGTAATCATACAAATCACCAACTAGCATAGAGTTTTCACATACAATTTCACAAGACAAGGAAGTATTATGCTCACGGGAAGGAAATCGAACACTTACCTCGGAGTGACCTTCGGTTTCTCTCACTGTCTCTGAAGTCTCAGAAGTAGTTTCTTCTTCGTGAAGCTCACATGAAAGATCTTTTTCACCTTGTCTATCTACTTCGGAAAATGGTTGAGGCTCCATCGGTTTGCCTCCAAGAGTTCCTGCACAAGATTTCGAACAAGTAGAAGGAGAAGATAAGAGGTTAATGTTAGAATAAGGGGTGGCCTCACTCTCATCGATTCTTTTTCCCTCTTTCTTTTCCCTCATTTTTCTTTCAAGGGCAGGTGTGGGTTTGGGTGGTGACAACTCACTCACATCACTCGTCACAGCCTCCCCTTTTTCCTCTCGAGAGTTGTCACCGGTCACTCCCTTACTCCTCTCTATCTTTTGTCTCTCATATTCGGGTGAGTTTGGTCGGGGACCAAGAATACCCATAGCTGGAGTAGGTGGACCTTTGACATCGACCCGAAGTCTAGGACTCTAAGACTCATCAACCGAGGTCTCCTCTTCAGTTATCGGGGAACCACTTAACTTCGAAGTTTGTGGCTTCGGGTTCACAGTACTGACTTCGGTCGGTTCTTTTCTTGCACTTTTCCCACTGCTCCTTGTGGTCGTAGGACTCCTCGATGGCACTCTTTCGATCCTGGTTTGGAGTTCTCGCTCTTTTCTCATCTGTAAAATCGAAGCATATGCACTAATGGACATCTTTCCCTTCAACCCGTGAGGTGTGAACGTATAAGCCATTTGCAGCTCTCTGTTGTACACAAGGTACACATCCCTCTCATCGATATATAGCATCTGCTTGCTGTGCACCCATGGGTCTCCCAGCCAAACATCAAGATCGGGCATGGAATACACATCGCACCAAACATATTCTCTATAATCTCCATGAGATATGAGTACTCGAGCCTCATACGAAACACTCACTCCCTTATATGTATAAGGATGCTTCAATTTATAGCATGGTATTTTTAGGATCCGTACCAAATAAGCGCTAATGCAATTGACATCGGTACCTCCAATCTTGAGCAAATTTCCTCCATAACCATTCACCTCAACAGCGAACCTACTTCTACCCAAGTTTCGGATACGAAGATCCAAAATCGAACTTGAGTATCCCATTCCGTGGGTTCTCCTTGTTCCTCCATTAGTGGTAGCACCACTAGAATAACTCCCACTTCCTTTCACTCTTCCAACATTAGAAGTTTTGTTGAAAGTCGAGGAAGGAGTTTTAGCATGGAACCCGTGAGAACTTCTCCTCGAAGAAGGTGTTCGGTAGAAACCTCCTCTACCCTCCTCGGGTCCATAACCACCAGCGCTCCTCGAGCCACCCTTTCCATAGGACTTGGAAGCATTGAATCGTGTGCCACGACTATAAGTTGCAAATCTTCCTCCTCCCATGGAACAACCTCCACCACCTCCCATCCCGAAGGAAGGAGTTCTACCACTCTCTTGTGCTCCACACGAGACACCGACGGAAGAAGACATCAAATAGTTTGCTCGGTCAACTTCGTCATCGATCTCCTCGATGCCACACTCATCATATTCAAGGTCATCACAATGAGAGTAAGTAGAGTCATCGTACCTCGAAGCGTCACTACCTTCGTATTCTTGACCCGAAGCAAAAGATTCTTCTCGTTCATCTTCACAGGCTTCGTAGTCTTCTTCGTCTTCGTATTCACCATAGTGACCTGCTTCGTCCTCGTAAGAGCCATAGTCCCCGGTGTCGTTATAACAATCATCACCTCCGTAGGAACCATAGTCTCCATCATCTCCACACGAATCATATCCTCCGTAGCTACCATCATCCGAAGACATAGCTGCAACAAACAAGAGTAAAGGACCTCACAAGTTCACTCCCTCACGTGTATCACTCGAGTAATGTTCACTCAATTTTCTTTCCACTCGTGTTTACACTCAAGGTCGTTGGCTTTTGTGACCTCACTCTATTGTTCTCACCACTCAGCCTTTTTCCACTCAAGTTGGCCTTGCCTCCTTGTTAGGAAACCGAAGTGATAAATCACAACTAGTACTTTCCAATCTTAGGTTCGGAAGGAGTTTATATGACTCGATGGAACGGTAGCTATTTAACTGCGCACGGGGAGTCAAAGAAATTTCTACGAAGTTAGACTTCGGTCACCCCACGCACGAGTTCCTATAAGCTCAGATTCGATAGTACGACCTCGAGTAGGAAGGATTACTCCAGAGATCCACTATCGAGAATATTCGGACACAAGAAAAGTGAAATCCTAAGAGAATCTACCTCCTCGGTTCCGCTTCGGAATTTTCCGAACACGTGACCTCGGTACAAGTGTTTCCTCCTCGGTACAGATAGGGTTTAACCTTCTCCACTTTCCCTTTTCTAGCCGACAACTTTTCACCTGGGGTTTTAGATTTTGAAAATTTACCCCTTTCTTCTTCAATGGAACAGTGAACTTTTACTCCGGTGTACGGACAATATCAAGATTCGTTCACAGTCCACTAACAACAGATTAAGCTCAAGATTTGGGTCGTCTCCGGTTTTTACAACGTCGGAGATCACTCCAGTTCCAAGCGAAGCTAAGAACACAGCTCACGTCGTCCGTACACTGTCAACAATGTCAACAAGCTTCCGGCGTATGGACAGTGTCTATAACAGTGGAACTTCGATTTTAAGCACAAAAATCGACCCAAATACCTCAACAACCTCCAGTTTTCATCGATAAACACCAAACACAACTGGGGTTCGATTTTCAACTTCACCACGTCAAGAACAGTCCAAAAATTGAAGGAAAAACCCTAGTTACAAACGATATACGTCGGGTATCCAAATTGATCCTAAGACAGTGGTGAATCCAAATATATGACTGTTTAATCCAACAATCAATCAGTCAACACAAATTTTTGAATTTTCTTCTTTTTACTTTTTTTTTTTTTTTTTTTTTGTAAAATAAGAACAGACAGAAAATTAAAGATAAGATGAACAAGGAACGTGGATTCGTAGGAACGAAATCCAAGTCTTGCTCTGATACCAAACTGATGCAAGCAAACCCGTGGTTTACACCTTGCAATCGGAGACAACAAACAAGACGCGGAAACGATGAAGTAAAGATGCGGAAGCAATAAAAGTAACACGGGTAACAAGAAATCGGGGAAGGGGGGAGAACAGAAATAGAAGAATGAATGGATAATCAGAATCAAAACATTGATTGAATTATCCAAGGGAGAAATGAAACTTGAACCAAACAAGGATTCATACTAGGGATGAAATCCATTTCGGTTCCAAGCCTAAGAAGGCATAACGAAGCCTCGGGCTTCAAACAAGAATGGCTCGACCAATTCTATCTCTATTCTCTCAATTCAATGCCAACTAAAAGCTATCTCCTAATGAGCTATGCTAGGAGTTTATATAGACAATTAAAAAGGGCAAAATAGTAAAGTGGTCACAGGCGACCAATGAGATAAAGCCACGCAGGGCTGGAGTAGCTTATGTGTTCGGCAGCTCAGCTCGAACACGTTGTCTTCAGACGCTTGTTTGCCTCGGTCTCGTTTGGAATCGAACACCCTTGCCTCGGGCACACTTGTAGCCCTTTGGTCGATTCTCTGTTCGGCGTCGCTCTTCCTCGGTTCGGTTGCTTTCAGCTTCGGGCTCAAACTTGATCGTTAGTTTTGCTCAATCTCACAGCTCCCCGAAGTCAGTGTCAGCACCGGTCACTTGTTGTCTGCTCGGTGGATTTCCAAAGTTGTTGCTCGTCGAGGCAGTCTTCGGCATCTTCCATTCCGGCCACACTTTGATCGTGGGCGCCATGTGACTCCTCGGTGGACTTGCTTGATGAATCGAACAGGTGAGCCTGATTCGTATTGCATCAAGCTCTCTCTCTAAATTTCCAAAAAAAAAAAAAAAAAATTTGAAAAAATCTCTAGATTTAATAGAACGTCCCTTTTATGTTCATCGATTCTAATTGGATGTTTTACTAACCCTGCCATTCTGGCAGCAGTCATTTTCTTCTTTCCTTTGTTCTTCTTTGCCTGGAGCATCCTGGACAACAAAATATGTGTCTTTGGTCGCTGCTGCTGCTTCTCCTTCTTTGACGACGACGCTACTAAATTAGCAAGGGACAGCTGGATCGCATCAAGCTTCCGATCCAGTCCCTGTCGCCATTGAAGGCAGTCGTGACACTTGAAACTGCAGACACTAGGGTGCACATTCTCATGTTCTCTCCTCCTAGAGCTTTCTCCAACTTCGAACAAACCCCTGCCACTAAAAAGACCACCAGTAAAACGACCAGCCCTACCACCAATCTCATCACCAACTTGTGTTTCACATCTACCAACACCTCCACTAACAGATTCTTCACCAACCTTTCCTTCATCAATTACCTCTCTTGGAGGGGTCCTGGGGCAATTCCTAAAAACTGTCACTCGATCACCACCAACTATCGAGCTAGCCCCCTCCAACATCACAACAAGCTGATCAATTACCTCATCGCCCCCATCAACAAACGGCTCAATATTCTGAAAGGTATCATCTTCCCTCTCTGCATCGATAGGGTCAATGAAAGGGTGCACCACCTACATACCATAAATATTTGTTAAGAATATAATGTATAAGAGAAATAAACCTTAACATCACAAAGAGTGTTCAGAACATCATTATTACTGTTCGACATTTAACACCAGTAAAAATGAAACATCACATCTGTCGTGATTGAACATCTGAAAAGACGTTCTTAACATTAACAGAAATGATTATAACGACATTGCAGATGTTCCAACATTTAGAAAATTGTAGGTACTTACAGGCTTTGCAACATTCTCAAACAGCCTTCGGGAGTCTCTTTCATTCTTATCAGTGATCCACCTGTGCATCCTTGGCATGGTCCTCTCCTTGGGAAAATCCCTGGGACGAAGCGCAGGTATTGCTTCAAATACCCAACCCACAAATGCCCAAGGAAACCCATAAATATTGTAGTTTGGCTCGTCCTTAGCCTTGCTAGCTGCACGATCAGCCATGGGCTTCGTCAGGTACTCAATGGTCAGCTCGAAGCTCTTCCGCCCCCAAGGATACTTGGCAAATTCATTTGGAAGATATGCAAGGCAGACCAGTAATTCCTCAATACCAGCTTTTTTGTCCTTGGCGCACAATATTGAGTGAACAAACCAAGCCATGGCAAGCCAAACTTGTACCGTTCAGGAACTTCCTCATTTTCTATCAAACTCAGCAACCGGGGAGCAGTAACCGTTCTTGCTTTTCCATCCTCCCATGCCATTGAAATATACTCCCACATCTCCCTGCCCCTCTCTTTTCATCGCAGCCTCCCATTGGACACTTGGATAGGCTTGGCATCTCAGCTTTGTCATCAAAGCAAACTCTTGGAGGCCAAAACGAACAGGCACTCCATTGAAATTGAACCAAGCTTCTTTTTCTTTATTGCACAAAACTCTTCTTAGCAGAATATTGTGCACCAACCTGGTTGGAAACGATGGCTCATCCGGCAAGTCGAAGAAATGTCCAAAGATACTGTTTTTGAACTTGTCATACAAACCACTTGTATGCAGCACAATTCTGAACTCACGCATTCGTCCAATAAGCGACGAGCGGACAGTTATCTTGGATTGAAAATGCTCATGATCATCCAAGTAAGTCTTCCGCACCATTGGTGGAATGACACTGGTAACGTACTCAGGCTGCACAATGTTTTCAAATTTGTTAGTTTAAGGAATCACCACGGTAGTAAGAACATAATATCAGATGCATGAAACATCCCTTGAGATGTTCCAAGGAACTACAAGAAAATACTTTGAACATAGTTAAGGTTGATCTGATCATGCACGCGAGTGTTCTCAAATCACATAAAAAAATATTGAACATTCTACTGTAAAGTGAAGAACAACTTTATGTATGTTCTAGACAACAACTATACCTCTCTAGGTGGCTCTGCAGAATCAGCTCCCACGTCTCCTTCGCATCTCTCACCCTCTCCTTCTTCCCTACCATTCCTACCTCCTTCACCAACTTGAACATCTACAACCTCTATAACTTCTTGTACATCATCTACTTCTTCAACATTTGCAACTCCTTCAAATTCTCCTGCAAGATTATTTACCAGCCTTCCCACCTCATCTTCTTCTGCCATATTTAAAAGGCTCTCTTTTTTGTTTCCATCTTCACCCCAGTCATCATCACCAAATAGCGCTTCTATTTCTTCTGATAGATTACCATCGTCCGGCAGCTGTGGCCCAACATTTACATCATAGTCTAGGGACCCCTCCTCTTCGTCCTCCAATATTATTCTCCTCTTCCTAGGAGGCTGTTTACTAGGAGGAGTAGTCTCCTTCCTCTTAATTCCCCGCGTATAAGCCATTGTAGCTGCAAATCACAAGTATATTCATCAATTAAAGATGTACAAGCATGCAATATGGGTGTGTGAAACATAATATACATATGTTTTATCAAACCCTAGTTCAAGTAGAGTCATCATCCTCTCGTATGGTCGGAGCACAGTCTCAAATGTTCCATAACTTTAAACATGCACGCACAAACATAAACATGCAAAATCTTGACTATATGTACAATATTTTTTTCAACCTTTAGCATATTTATTTTATAAAAACCTAATTTATTTTAACAAAAATCATCTAAAATGCATCACCAACTTCAAACATCCCATCACACGTTTAGAACGTTGTCTCACGATGTTTGACTCTACGAAGGAGTATGCGTACAATATTTTTTCAACCATTAGCATATTTATTTTATAAATCCTAATTTATTTTAACAAAAATCATCTAAAATGCATCACCAACTTCAAACATCGTATCAGACGTTTAGAACACTGTCTCACGATGTTTCACTCTTCGAAGGAGTATGCTCTTAACATGGTAATATAACATAAACATGCAAAAACTTCACTATTTGTACAAGAACATAGCACTATTTGACGAAAAAATCAACAAAAACAAAGATTTTCACAAGAACTTTCTTCCAGTACTGTAAAAAGGCGTAAAAATCATAGTTTTTTCAAAATAGCAAAATAGCAAAAGAAAAATCCCGATTCACTTGAAAAACATCAATATTGTTCAAAATTTACCTTTAGATTGTACCAGAGAAATGTATATGGTCGGTGACGATGATGTTTAGAAAACTGCGTAGAATACTGTAGAAGAGACGAACTTGAGAACTGTGAAGCGTGTAAGAGAAGATTTTTGGGGTTCGATGTTTTAAATCATTGCACTTAGTCTGTTCGGTTCATTTTCCCACCTTTGATTAAAAGTTTTTTGGGATTGCTAATTCAGTCCAAAAAGTTTTTAATCAAGCCCCGCAAGTTTTGTTGTTTCTAATCTGACCCATGGTTTAATGTTAAACGCGCACGTTATTCAACGCTCCACGTGCGTCCCCTTTTATTAATTAAAGACTTGAGAGGGTCTTTTGGCCCATTCTTCTCTACTTACTATCATAAAATGTTTGAATGTTGAAGCTATGTCAACTTTCCTATGATTAAATTTACCAGAAAATTTTAAAGTTTGTTCAGTCCAAAAGATCATACAATCTCAGTAAACATAATGTCTAAATAAAATATAAACTTAATGAAGTCTTTTGATGTTTTAAAGCCACTGGGAAAAAATAAAAAATGATCAAATACTTAAAAACACAACTAAAAGGAGATATTTTGTTTATTGACTAAATACGTGATGACATGTATTCTTTATATAGTGTAATTATAGGCTTGTAATCTTTTTTATAATCTTTTATAGCTTGAAATATGTTAGGATACTGCATCATCCAATGCTTGCAGCTTCTATGCAGGTTTCGGATTCTCTCTTTAGCTCTCCCAATTTACTCGGACCTTTGTCACTCACTTCCTTAATTATAATTAAACTCCATCTCTTGATCCTCTAAATCAAAAACATCGAAAGTGAAGTTATTATCAAGAGATCATGTGATAGAAAATGAGAATAAGAGTCAAACAAATATAGGAATATAAGTATTGAATCGATGATCCAAAGTAAATAGAAAGGAATGAGTGTATGTTATAATATATATACTCAAGTTGGAATATATGAACCACAAACTAAAGTGAGCCATGACTATGATGAGTCATGGCAAAGTTACAAATAAAAATAAATAAAAGATATCACGATGAGTATAACTTCTTTTATATCTAAACTTTTGAAATGATGGTATATGATCTGAGAAAAATATTTATCATCTGGTGTCTTACATTAACAAATCAAACACAGTTTGTTAGTGAGGAGACCACCCATACCCAAGAAAATTATAAGATTAAATTAACGAATATATGAGTACCTTGCACCCAAGAAAGCACAATTTTTTTTCCTAATAAAACATTTACTTATTACAAAAATACATGCATAGAGTTCAAATTATACTTGCAAATGTGTGATCAGATTATTGAATTTAGATTCCAACTGTTTAAATTGCTCCAAGAAAAAGGACAAATACATGAACAATTTTTATTGGCAGCGATGTACGAACAATAATTTTTCAAAACAACCTTCACACTCATGACAAAACATAAGAGAAAAACAACAGAGTGAGCAAATGGTTTTATGACGAGAACAACTTTATAAACTGGCCTGAAACTTCTATCAGCGTTATGCAAAGTTATAGTATGCAATGATAGGCGTAAAAGACAACGAAAGGTTTCCAAACAGATAAAGAAATGGCAAAAAGTAAGACCATAAAGAAGTATTCAAACCTTTGAATAGAAGAATACAAAATAGCAAATACATTATAGTGCAAATTATTGCAGGCTAGAATTTCAGCATATCTATCTATTAAGGCTAAGGACAGGCATGACTTGAGAATCATCCAAAGTATTATCACTATCATCATTTTTAAATCTGCAGTTTTTGGTATAAAAAAAAAGATTTTATATATATATATATATATATATATATATATATATATATATATATAAAAGTGAGAATCCCCTAATGAAACGTCATATTACTAAATATCCCCATTAAATATATATCTTACTAAAATACCCCTAAGAAAAAGATCAGATTAGATATTCTAATAAATATTAAGTATTAGATAAGAAAAATCCATAATCAATAATAGGGTTATAATATCCATAATAATGTAATTACTAAAAGGCTAATGAAGAGTCCCCATAGATGCAAGTATCAAACCGTCAGCATTAACATTAACAATTCAAGACAGTCATTTGATAATATAAGTGGTGTCTCCTCTTTTTTTCCCAAATTGTGTTCGGTAAGTTTTCTTTTCTTCTTCCATAGTTTTGGAACCCCTTTATTGGTAATAGAAATTTAGTGGGTACATGTTTGTTTTCCTTTTTTTAGCTTTTTTTGAATTGTTTCCATCGCTCCATATTTGATTAATTTAGTGGAGTGAGGATTCAAATACTATGTTATTTGTCTTGAAAAGGACACTACTGTATTAATCTTATGAAAACTGTTTTGTTCCTTTTGGGGAATAGGTAGAATGAGTATGACAATAATAATTGGGAAAACTCTTAGAAGGAGTAATATGAAATTCCATTCTACAAAATTGCGTGAAAAAATATATCTAGAGAATTGCTAATATATTGAGTTGGATGTGCCAGATTATTATATTTGAATCTATATTTACCTAAATCAGAATAAACAAGTGAAGTTCATTAGTTTGAATTTCTATAGTTTTGGTTCTCCTTTTATGGAGCTTTGTCCTTTTTTCTTTTGGTTGTTAAATCTATGACAAATATATATATATTTTTTGCAGAATAGAAAGAAATCTTCCACTGCAGAAGTGTTGTCGGATGTTAGATACCTTAATATAATCATTATTGGGGTTCGAAAACTGTTATTGGTAAGTCTTTTTTTTAACTAGGCATTTCTTGATTCTCTTTTATTTAATATGATCTTGTATAAGACGAATAGATCAATATCATTGGTTAATATGATCATTTACATTTTTCTGTTGTTTGTGGACTATATTTCACGTTGAGTTGATACTTGGTGAATGAGTTTCGAATTAAAAGTTTGTACCTAAACGAAGTACTAATCTTGACCTTTACGGTGCTGTTAAATCTATATCAAATGCATAGATAGAGCACTCAGATTGTAATTGCTATTTATAGCTTGACTAATTTACTACTAATTTTTCAATTCACATAGCATGATACAGAAAGATGTTAAAGGTAGCATCTTTTGTTACCATCTATCAATGATCGGCATCTATATATAGATTTGTTTTCTTACTGCAAAGCTTTAAATTTTTATAGGTATACTGAAGTAAGATCTTGAAAGTTGCATCCTTTTCCATGGGTGAGTTTGAAAATTGATGGCTTTTATGTTTTTTGGCTATAGTTGCATGAATGATGTTAATTAATGAATTTAAGAATAAGTTACCAAATAACTACAGTGCCTCTTAGATTGTACTAGGAGACCCGTAATTCTAAATTAAGTAAAGAAACATAAAAAAGAAGAACCTTGGAAGAGACCTCGAACACAATTTGAACACTTTCTCTCATTGCAGTGGCATATGTTTCTTTGTGGTACTGGCTCTTACACGGAGGGGCTATATTTAGCTATTACTTGGCTACATTATCTCTTCTATTTGCCATCAATTTTAGCAGCTCGAACGTTAGATAGATTGTTGTTCTCCCCACAGTTATTAAAAGTCTTCGCTTAAAGCACCGAAGCAGTGTATAGTGAGAGATTATCGCTGGTGGGTTAAGCCATGCGATGTGCTTAAAAATGACGTGCAGGGTGATTTCCATGGGAAGCAACCAGTTCTTACAATTCCAACTTCAAGGAGTGGGATTAATATCTCAGCATTTTTGTATATCAGATACTTTATTATTATAGTACCAAAATTCATATATGTTTGATAATTTTTTAATATCGTGAATTGTACGCCACGCCTCAAAGAAGTGTGATCTTCAATTCTCGCATTTTGCTTCAAATCCCTATGGGCCTTGTCATGTTTTTACGCTTTTGTTTTTAGAAACACTAGCAAACCTTATTTTTTGGAGTCACGATAGATTATTCGATCCTAGAATTTATATGCCATGATTATTGTTGGTAACTTGCATGCAGAGACTTTCAATTCATGCAGATTGATAAACTTCTAAGTGAAAGAGATCTATGTGTCACACATAGGGATCATACTGCCAAGATTTACTTCTATAAGGTTAGAGTATCCAGTGGTCCAAGTGAGATTTGAGAGTTAGCACAGTGGAATTAAAAGCAAGGATGTCGAATATGTTAAAACACATCTCTGTTACATGATGAGAAATACTCTTAGTAAACTATGGAGTAATATCTTTGGAGAATGTTATGTGATGAGTACAATTTTCTAAGTTATTTCTGAATAATAACTTCAGACTCATTTCAGGATCAACGTGCTTTTAAATTTGCTATTTAATTTATTAAAGTTCTGAATTATTCTTCTCACATATTGAACATCACAAAAATGTGTACATAATTCTTTCAGTTTCATAGATAATTTATTTAAGGCTCCACGTTGGTGATATTGATATTGTTTTAAATACAAACTTTTGAAAAATTACGTAAATATTGTTAGCTCGAGTGTATGCGGTATTAAAAAAAATTGTAGAAAACAAGTGCAAGCTAAAAATGATGAAATTAAAGGTGACTGTATTAATTTTTAGTGATGCGTGTTGTTGAAATGTAAATGATTAATTATCATTCGAACCTCTGAAAGTGAAGAATTACATTAAGTAAGGTAAACATAATTTATAATTTCACTAATTCTGATGTTGTGAGATATAAATAAGGTAGTAATTTCTTAAAATAAAATTGACCGTGATGGTTTTTCATGCATTAAAACAATGCAAAACACAATATATGAGACTCCAGTTTGGGCAGATAGATCCGCTTTTGCTTCTCCTTTAAACTAACTATTTTCTTTGTTGACTTCTCTCTCTACCATTAATGTATAGAATTCCCTCCAAATTCAGTTTAAAATGAAATGCAAAGATCAATACTCTATCTGACTTCGCAATTCTCCTCAGACTGTAGGAATATAAAAGAAATACTTAAAGCAATAAGAATTTCTTAAATTGCTTCTTACATTACTGGGAATAAAAAATTTCTTTCTAGTCTCTTATTACCTTGCATATTTCTATATATCTTACATAATCTTCTTTTCCTGAGAGTAGGTTACGTCTTTTCAAAGGCGGGGTTAACATATGTATTCAGTACCTATACGATTCTAACATCAAAATAAAACAAAAAAAAGTTAGATAACATAAAATTGTAAAATTCCAGTGAGATACTTTGTATTTTAGAGCCTTCAAGTTTTCACAGTTTCTGTACTCTTATTCCAAATATGACATAAGTTTAATTCATACAGAAACACTCGAGATGCCAAGAGTTAGTGCACAAAATTATCTCATGTCAATGAGTTTCAAGCCTTTTGCAGTTTCATTTTCTCATCAACTGTCGAAGCTAAACGATGAAACTAACATGAACTCCATCTCAGAAATTCGAACCAAGAAAATAGAAAGAAAAGTAGACTCTCCTTATCTCTTTCACTTTATATAGTCGAGCAATCTTTAGTTTCAGCTCAACCTATTCCTAGAGAAAAGTTCTTTAAAACAGCTTCATGTAGACTTCAACACACTCAGACCAATATTTTGTGGAATTAAAGGAACTTATTTTTTCTCAAATACCTCGTACGTGAAATCAAAATATCCATATGCTTGCTTTAATAGGATTTCATGGTATTGAAAGTTGTAACCTGGATCATAGCCCGAGGCATAAGTAGAATAATAAGAGTTGTAGGGTATATTGGTGATCAACATGTCATATATAGTCAATATTAGATCTTAAAAAATCACATGAAACTTAAAAAAAAAATCACCAATATAATTACAGTTAGAAACTCAATTTCTCTTCTATTTGAAGTAAAATCTTATAAACATATCATCCTACAGCATATTCAGAGCACAATTTTTTTCCAAATAACATACATAGAGAACTAAATTTATAATATATATGTTCAAGATTATAAAATTTACACCTAATGTTTTCGAGTACTTCTGAACCCAACCGTCTTTTGCAAACCTACCAACATTAAAAAAAAATAGAGTAAAAAAATAATTAAAAAACGATCAACCATTCAAAAATACATATCAAGAATCAAATTAATGAACGATAAATTATTATTAAATAAAAAGAAATCATGATACAATTACTATATTTCAAGTTTAGTTTGATACCCATTAGAGTTGTTTGGTGAGTAGTGCTCTTATCGAGTCCTTTTTATAAATCTATTTAGATTCCATGACACCTTTTAAACACTGAAACAATTTAGTTACCAAAAGAGTTCAAACTTCTGTACAAGTTTCATTCTCATTGCAATTTGTAAATGATGATATTCAAAATTACAAGACTCCTTCAGCTTTGGGACACCCCTTCAGAATTTGTAAATCTAATGGATTCGTCTTTGGCTAAAATAATAGCATAAAATATTTTCATTAGACAAGAAAAAAGTTCGGAGGAATAAATGCACACAATATTGAGGTTTTACTAAGGAGCAATTAGGTGAGCCAAATTAGATTACCTTGTGTACAATATATAGCCTTCGTTTAGCTGTCATTAATATCACCTAGAAGGGTATGACATCGATTATCGTACTCAAGCGAGTCTTCATCTCGATAAAAGTCAAAGGAATCTGTATCAAACCCTGCCCGAGAGACCAAATTAAGATAAAGCAAAAAATTGGATCTCAAAAACAGCTTAAGCATTGAATAATAAAAGAAGAACTTTTTACCAAGCACTAAAAGCAACATAGACTTAGAAGACCTCGGCTTTAATTAAATTAAGCATTGAATAACCTTGCACTAAAAGCAACATAGACTTAAAAGACCCTCGACTTTAACTGAATTTGAGGTACCTAACAATGAAGGAAATAAAAAATTTAATACAACATAATCAAATTATTAGATCACGACATGAATGTTTACCTATAATAGTATAAAAAATTAATTCAATCAAGGGTTCTATTGGTTCATCCTCAATGTATGTTCAATATGTGGACAATATTCTTTGTCGGAACAACTTCTGAGATTTGATTAGCGAAACCCTGCTGCATAACAAATCACGGTCAAACTTATATGAATACATAAGTTAAGTATATAAAGTGACTTTTAGAACTAATAAACTACAAAGCAAAGACAAACTACAAAAAATTCAAAGTTTTCAGCAATTAAAATAAAAAGGATGAAGAGACAATCTAAAGCAAACAAAACCACGTTAAGGAAAACTATAATTTGATTAGCTATTACAAAGACTTATTGAGGAGCACCAAGTGAAACAAAGAAGTTAAAGAAGTTTTTGACCTCATAAATATACGTACATCTAGCCACCTTAACCCTAATTTGTAGTGATTTTATCATGTAGAATAGAATTGACACAACTTTGGGAATTCAACTATAGGTAGAACACTTGATGGTGTTAGAATACAATGCAAACTCTTATTAGGTAAAGGTTTTAAACATGACAATGTATTCCACCGAGAAAAAAAAGTTTTTTAAAAATTAATTATATAAAAATTACAATTTTATCCAAACTAAAAAACACTTAAGAGGGTAGAATTGGCGAATGACATTTTATTAAGGCTTTCGTGCTTTTATAATATATATATATATATATATATATATATATATATATAAGACTCCCTATTACTCGTCCAAAAAACATGAGAGAAAGAAAAACGCATATGTCTCAACTCTATCCAATTCAGGTTCGTTTGCATTCATTAGTAAATCCAGTCACTATATAGCAAAACAAATGATACCTAGAAATTATCAATACATTTCAAGAAAATTTCTTATTGAAGAGTACGAAATTCAATTCAATGTGTGTAAAATACCTCACAATCCAAGAAACTCCATCCAATACATTCCAAATTACATTAAGTGGTATGATAATGACTTCTCAACTTTCGTCATATTCCACTTGCAATTCAGTATCCTAAGAGACAAATCTGGAGAAATTATTTCAATCCATAAATTAGATAAATATAAAGGAATTATGCTTGAAAACATGCCAAAGATTCTGCAAGTAGATTTACCACCAAGAGCCAAAGTAGTCATTGAATAATATTTTCAAACAACACGGAATTGTGATAGTAATAGATATAAGCATATAAAAAATGTAAAAGCATAAGTGGAAACTCTTTAAGAGAAATTATTCATACCGTACCTCTTATTGTTGTAGCTTGTGGCAAAGAAATGGATATTACTACTCCAATATAGACTTGTGAACATATATGATATCTATAAATTACATGTAAACTTTCTTGAATATCGATTATGTACAGAAAAAGGATCATCTAATCGGTTAGAACTCTGTAATACTCGTCTCTCAATGTATCTTAATTTCTATATTTACTAACCTTTTCCTTAAGATAAGTCACTGTAACTTTGCATTTTACTTGAGTATTCTCTATATCCGTTGACTTGATGTACCTTTTCATGATGGGAAATGATAAAACTTGTCACAGTAGCAACACAAATAAATTAAGAAACTGAATACTATTGAGATGACATTAATAATCAACAATAATTTACCTCATGAGTCATTCTTTTGATAGATCAACTATGATTGTTTACGTCTATAACATATAAGGAATAAATGGAAAATATTTTCGAGCCACATTTACAATATTGGCACTCAAGACTTGCAACAAAAGAAAGGGATGACATATTTGGATGTCAGACCCTGAGAAAGTAATACATAAAGTGAAGTTATACATAAAAAGAATTGGTAAGTTCATTTTAGAGTTCGAGAATAACCAAGATAAGAATGGAGTACTTTGTTTTTCAATTCAAAAGAATCGATAAAATTTTGAGTTATTTTCTTCCCCAATTCAAAAGTTTAAACCACATGGTTAAAACATGAAGTTTTGGTTTAACAACCCACGTTCTTATCAAACTACCCATGTTCTTATCCATTACCCACATTCTTTCATTAACTTTTCACAAAAAGATAGGGGAAAATTGTTTTTCTAGTTTTTAAAACTAACAAACATGTCACATCTTTAATACACGCTGCCGATTTGCCCAAAAAGGATCACAATTATCTTTCAGACTTAAAAGATTACAGTTATCTTTCCAGTTTTGTACAACCCGATTATATCTACTGCATGCTTTTTAAATTATTTTTATTTTTTTCCTCACAATTATTCTTAACTCTCTCTATTCAAATTTCAAAATTAACTAAAATAACTACACCTAACTAAAAACTAATTAATTTACCTAAAATTTCCTAGTGGCTTCCTACTACTTTGACACTTGGCTACTTTCCATATGTTTACTACCTTGCTTTTAATAATATATAAATTGTGAACTAAAGTTTATACATATTTGTACCAAACACTAGTTTACATTAATACATAGCATATCCAAAATTTAATACATTACACCAAACACATGATAAAAATATCCATCCATTACTAATCCCCACATTATTAATTCCTGCATTATTAATCTATGTATTATTAATCCATGTATCATTTTCTCAAAAGACATATCAAATATGTCTTCCTCAAGTTCAAGTAATATTTAAGATCTAAATAGAGTGTTGCTATATACTTCTTGATCATCAAATACATCAAGGAGATGCAAATTATCCTACGGTTCATACATAGCCCTACTGTTTAATAGACACATTTAATATACATCAATGGCTAACCAAAAAAGATGCTATAAAATAGGTTCATGCATATCCTAAATTCTTAAAATACTGCATGAATATCTTAGAAGATCACGTCGCTTAACTGAATAATTATGGAATTTCAGCAGCCGAAAAATCAGGATTTCCATCAGGCACGTAATCAACAATCTTTCCCACTATATATATCCATATATATAATGATATTAACCCAAAAATGTCGCAGAAATATTCCCAATTTTTTTAGAACAGAAGGTATCTTTATAAACACATTCAATAGGAATCAACATCCCTATTGAATATTGTTTTGCGTGAATGTCATCACAATATGTCACCAATTAAGATTTTAATTCAATATGAAGGAGAATGGGTTGATGATTACAAATTTATCAACTACAAAGCTGATGGAATTCTACTACAAGAAGACTGTTTGTATGCAATGTTTATGGGTGCAATAGTATCTCAACTGGCAGTAGATACATCTAAATATACGCTTAATATCCAGTATCAAATTGAAGAAGGATTCCAACCAATCTCCATTAAGAATGATATGGGTGTTCAACTTTATGTGGATATAAAAAAGCAACCAAGATGAGTGAATATCTACTTTGCATCACAGTAAGTGAAAAAATCCAGGAAGTTGGTTCTAGCACAAATGCTGTGGTATTAGGTACGAATATTTGCAGGGATCAAGATCCAATCCAGGATATCAACATTGCAGAAGTAGTCCAGCAGATATTTTTAAGTAACAATGATGAAATTGATGGTGTACCAATTGATGAAATTGGTGTCATTGAAGATCCTGAACATGACAGCATATAAGAAAATCAGGTATATAAGGACAAGGAAACTCTCCAAAGTGTTGTAAAGAACTACGCTCTAAAAGAAAAGTTTGAAACTAAGGTTGATAGGTCTTCAACAAAGAGGTAATTTTTTTTGAATTAATATTGAATGCATATTACAATATATTCTATAAATATTATATGTGTATTAATTTATATAGAATACTTGAATACTACTGCTAGGTATTCGGTAGTTTGTGTTAACAGTCCGTGTAGTTGGATGCTGCGATCATCAAGCTTGAATGGCTCAAGGGTATTCTTGATAAGAAAATTTAACAATGTCCACACATGTCCAATAGAAGAAAGGTTGATTTCAGAGCGGCGTGTGAGTACTGATGTTATTGGAAATATAATGAAGGAAAGGTTTGCATATCCAAAAATAATATACACACCGAAGGACATCATAATGGAGTTGAAAAAAACATACGAGATTACACTCAGCTCTTTCATCTACATGAAAGAGTTGAGATGTAAGGAGAAGGCAATAGAATTATTGAGGGGTGAACCTAGTCAAGCCTATGGAAAAATTTCGAGTTATCTTTACGTCCTGAACAGGCCAAACCCTGGATCTGTTATAAAGCTTAAAAAAGCAGATGATGATTCGTTTTTGTATGTTTTCATTGTGCTCAATGAATTTATACAGGGATGGCAACATTGTAGGCATGTAATGGTAGTGGATGGTAGTTTTTGAGATGTGTATATAGTGGTACGATGTTAATAGCCTGCACATTGGATGGTTCTGATAAGTATATTAATATAATATTTAGTAAATATTTAGTACATATCAAATATATATTTATAACATACTAACCTCTAGTTACAACTTAACTGATATGCAATACAGAATACCGAATGAATATTTGTTATTATACACCAATTAAAACTGCATAGATAAATACATAATTTAAATTTTACTACAGTGCATAATTCCAAGAATGTATTTTGTATGTAGGACATATTCTACCATTACTGTATGCAGTTGTTGGTTCTGAAAATGATGCAACTTGGGAGTAGTTTTTCAAATGTTTAAGAGAAGCATATGTTATAAAGGATGGCATGTGTGTCGTGTCTGATAGGCACGAAAGTATAGCACGGGCAGTGAAGACGCTATATCCAGAAATACCTCATTGTGTCTGTGTATTCCACTTATGGACAAATGTTAAGTTGAAGTTAAAAAAGGGTGAAGATAAACTGAAAGACACATATTTTAGAGTGGTAATGGCATACACAGTTGAAGAATTTCAAAAAGCAATTGAGGACCTTGAGAGTATCGACAATAGAGTGAAGGATTACCTATTCAAAATTGGTCATCACAGGTGGTCGATAGCACACGCACAGACTAAGCGAACATTCTTTATGACATCTAATATTGTAGAGTCAGTGAATGCAGCGAATAAGCAGGCAAGGAGACTCCCAATTGTAGCATTGATGGAGTACACGACAGATATGTTCCAGATGTGGACTGCAAAAAATAGGCAATTTGCAATGGACACATTCACACCTCTTGGGGATAAATATCAAGAAATTCTGAATGAAAACATTGTTGCTTCCAAAAAATGGAATGTAAGTACATTCATTCAGTTATGCATATTGTTTGAATGTAATTCAATTAGAATCCCTTAAAAACATGAAGAAGTATAATGCAATTAATTTGAATGATCTCTGCATATACATATATATGAATAAGTTTAATACTTGCTTGAAATGAAATGTGACTGCAAATTGCATAAGAGCACTTATGATTGTTGAATATGCAGAATTTATACGCAAAAAATATTCAGTAAGTATGAAATAGTATTGCAGAATATAAAAATATGCATAAAATATATATGAAGTATTTGTAAACTGTATGCAGGTAATTCCATCAACAAATCTTCTATGCAAAGTGGTGTATGGGAGGGTGAAACATATTGTTGATCTACGGGAGAAAACATGCACTTGTGGTAGGTATCAACTAGATGAAAATACTTGTCAACACATAATAGCTGTCCTGGACTACATACACATTAAGCCAGCTGAATACTACAAAAAGGAATCAATGTTGAAGACATATGAAGTACCAGTGTATCCAATTCAAGGTGAGAGTGCCTGGAATGTGCCCCAGGAGATAAGAAGTGAATTGTACTGCCATCACATGGTAAAAAACAAGCAGGCAGACCAAAAACTTCAAGATTCAAGTCAGCATGGGAGAGACCACTGAAGAGAGCGCGAATATCCTGTGCACGTTGTGGTCATCAAGGTCACAACCGCAAGACCTGTAGGAATGCTCCGATAAGATTTTAAAAGAACTGTTAATTTAGTGAAGGTTGCTGTTTAAATGTCTTATCTCCAGATTTGTTAAACTATTGATGTTGTTTTTTAATTAAGTTTTTAATAAGTTTTTTAATTTTTGTTTCCAAGATTAAGTAACTTTTATTATTAATTTAATGAAGAATTTCTTACTTCTATCTTTGTTGAAAAAGTGGTTGTTTTAAAGTTTCATTTTTTAAATGCTTGTATGCACCACTTTAATTTGTAAATCTCGACTGCAACCAATTGCAGTGCAGTGAAGTAATGGAATGCACATATTTTTCATCTTTGTTATTCACTTGTAAGAAAATAGATAAAGTTTTGCAGCAGGACCTAATATGCTACAAATATTAACAAAATATGCAGTCTGCAATCAACAAATTCAGCAAAGACAGGCAGTAAAGTAAAACTTATACCGCATATGTAAATAGGTTATAATAACTCATTGAAGTATATATACATAATTGTGTGAAGGTGATATGTTCATGACATAAAACTTGAATATTCTGGCAAATACCTTCATGATATTTTTTGAATACAAAAACAGTGTGAAAAATGTTAAATAGTACAGAGACTGTACATGTTACAAAAATTTGCATTCCTCTGTAAAATTAATAAAGCTAAAAACAGCATATCAGAAAAGGGAGCCTGGACATAGCAGATTTAAAATTCAATATGTAGTAACTAATATATTCATAGTAATGTTGTAAACAAAATTAAATAGCATCAGTTAATCATAATTGTATTGTCAGAATATAAAATACTAACCATCCACTGTAATTTCAATAACTTAGCAACTAATTTTCTAAAAGTCATAATTCAAAAATTCAAAAAAAAAAAAAAAACTGTAACAGCAGGTTGTCAGCTTATCGCTAACAGCACAGCCCAGTTGTTTGGTCATCCCATAATGTCAGAGATACATTGCATAACGACTGCGTACAACAGAAAGGTCATCTTCTGGTATAGGCAATGACTGGTACTGAATGCAATACTCCGCAAAAGCAGCAGCAAAGACACCATAATCACTAATGCAGTAAATAGAGGAACATTAGATAATGGTAATACATTTTACTAATCTGAAGAGGGAAAAGATATTGGAATACAACGTACCATTGCATTAACAACGGTAGCCTTGGACTAAAATGCAAAATGAATGGATCAGCCATAGATTTGCCCTCATAAGGCGACCCACTGTAGAATAAATCTGCTCTTCTTTGTATAAAATCAGTGCCAGATAAGAAGAGAGATAACATGGTAGCATAGGGATCAAGAGCCTGGATGACTTCTTCATTATATGCTGGTGAATTTGGGTTAGAGTCATAAACATAAATAGACCGGTCCTTGAAAGACAATCTGGCCAAAATCCAATGCCAATCATGAACAACCTTGACAGTGAACAAGATATCATCAACAAGAACCCAAGGGGTATTACACTGCAAACTACTACCAGATATATAGTCAGAAATCAATTTAGCATCATCTACAACCCTCAGGTCTTTCCCCGTCCTGATGAACTCATTATACATAGCTTTGATAATTGCATCGAACTGACAATCCGTGGTTGTGACTTTGACAATAACATCCTGATCATACTTTGCCTTCTTACGCAAATAGTAAAACAAGACGTCAAGATGCTGAAAAAATAGATACCATTTAGTCAGTGTTGAATTTTGCAAAAGGACATCAGTACATATATATAAAATTAGTAAGGATTGGATAGCAAGGATATTCTCCCTTATATAATGATTAATTATGCAAATATACGATGAATATAAATTTGATACCTACAGTATATTCCAGTTAAATTAATGGTGGCAAGGATAGTTGCATACTATATAAAGTTCAATGTCTGCATATATCATGAATATAATTAGATTTGGTTGCATATTCCAGTTATATTGTCATTTATGAAGGATAAGTTCATAATATAAAAAGACATATTCTATGCATATACCATGAATGTATACATCATAACTACTGCATATTTAAGTTATAGACTAAGGATGGGAAGGAATATTTCATTTATAGACTAATGCATAATACATAATAGTTAAAAATGCATATAACATACATATAAACTGAATAACTAATAAATATTTGTATGGTAAGGATAGCAAGGAAAGAAATTGACGAATACCGTGGTACTGAGGTCTTTTGATCCATAGTTGAGTACATGAAACCACTCCTTCTTGTCAACCACATGCACACCAAAATTAAACTTGGGATTCAAATTATTTTCCCTTGCTGGATAAAGATTACTAACCCTATAATGAAAAATAAACAATGATGACAGGAAACCTTTAAGGGTAAAAGATGCAGCACAGTTAATTTTGTATACTTACTTAGATTTGCTAATCACTTTTCGATCAATCCAGGGACCCCATTGATTTGTAAGGTTGAAATCAGGCTTAGTCTGTATGTTTGCCAACAGGGGATGGATGAGATGAAAGATGCGTCGTTGGGACAGTTCGGAGCATGTTCCATTGGAGCCAAATTCATTAATAAATGGGGAATTCTTGAATTTGGAAGTCTTTCTTGTGCGGACTGAAATCAGAGGTGTCTCATCTGGATCAACATCAGGACCACCTTTCTCCTCAACAACAAAATCCAAAAGATGCTCTCTGTCATCTTGTTGATTAGCACTGACAGGTAAGTCATTCATTTGAATGTCAGCATGCATTTCATGACAGGGCGCAACAGGTAATTCATTCACTTGAGCTCTACTTTTAGCCACTTCAGTAGCCCTTGCAGTGAGCTCATGCTACTCAGTTTCACCCAATTGGGAAAGGGGGTCTTCACTTGTGTGATTAACACAGCCTGCAGCTTCTATACCATGAATATTCAGCCCCGCATCAAAGATCAGGTTTTCCTTTCCATTAGGATGACTTCCTTTTTAATAGTTTTAGAATCAAACTTAACTACTGTACACAGAAAATATCTTATAAGACTAAACATTTGTAGCATATTCATACCTTAATCGACCACAGAAGAACGTTCATCTATTTTCAATACTTGCTCCACATTCAGGTTTATGTTAACATTGTTTTGATCTGAAAATTAGAAGGAACGTAATTGTAAAAATATATATATATATATATATATATATATATATGCTAAGGGAATTGGAATAAAGGAAATAAAAGATGTCTTCTACGAATACATTAAATTTTACCAGAAAAATTATCATGATGAATGTTATCTGTACGCCGATGACCGTCCAAGGGACATCCCTGAACCTCGACTGATTCAACAGAGTTGTCGTCAAACCCAGCTTTGACATTCGTAACAACTGGGTTGCCAATAATAACACTAGGATTAGTGAATTCTATGTCGCCCAATCTAAACGCATCGCGGATATCATAACCATCATCCACAAAATGACCTACATGCAGATATAGGTTTATTAGGATGCTAGCAAATGGAAATAGTAAAAGAAACCATAAAAGAATGTCCTTGTTTAAAACAGTTGACAAAACACAGTGACCGTTTCAACTAAATATGATGTCATACTTTGTCAACCAAAACATAATACCTTGAAAATACTATTATTAACTAAATTTCAATTCCAGTCAAATGTATATTCAATTAATATTTAAGAAATATATTGTAAATACCTTGAGGATTAACCTTATCAATTCCATCTGCATTACCTTCCACACCATGAAGATCTCTTTGCTTCTCTTGTATAGGTTCTAACAGGAAAAGAAATAACAAAAAACACATAACAAAAAAAGGGAAATCTATGAACAAATGAATATTTTGATTGCATATTCAGTAAATATTGGGAAAATAATCAATGAATATGTAATTAATATTTAAGAAATATATTGTGAATACATTGAGAATTAACCATCTCAATTCCATCTGAATTACCTTCAACACCATGAGGATCTCTTTGTTCCTCTTGTGTAGGTTCTAACAGGAAATGAAATAATAAAAACTACATGAAAAAAAAGGAAAATCTATTGAACAAATGTATATGTAAATATTGGAAAAGTATACTAGGTATACCTTGAGGTTTAACCAATTCACTTCCATCTGAGTTAACTTGCACAGAATGAGACTTTTCCCGTTGCTCTTCTGTAGGTAATAACGACAAGTAAAGTAAAAATAAATAAATAAATAATTAAATAAGCATAATAGCATCCAATTTATTAACACCACACAATTGAAGTGCATGTAAAATAGATTAACCTTCCACAACATGAGCCATTGGTTCATGCTCAGTTACAAAGTCTACAGAAACAGATTAAACACAGAGGTGTTATAATGAACTATTTAAAATGAATATTCAGTTAATACTGGACACAAATGTGATGGAGACCTAGAGGATAGTAAGGGGGAAACCGTCCAAGCTAACTTGCTCATCACAAAACATTTCTTGCACCTTATCAGCAGATTCTAAACAAAAGAGATAGACAAACAACAGAAGTTTATTTACAAATCATTTTTAAAAACCAACAATGTATATCAAAAAAATAAAAGATAAATTAAAAATACAATTTTAAAGCAACAACCAGTTTATATTGAAGAAAACTAAGTATGAATACCTATAGGATTTTCCATTTGACATCCATCACAAAAATCTGTATTATCATGGGACATCTGTGGCTATTTTTCAGACGATCCTGGAAACAAAAAAATTAAGGGACCAATAGACACAACATACACAGATATTTTTGTGATGCAAAAATGCAAAGACATGAATACATAATGAAACAACTTCGGTCAGTCGTTTCGGAAGTTAGGACTCTGAATGGCGTGCCGATAATTTTAAAATATTTGTAAGGTCCATTAGGACCTGTCTGTAAAATTTGAGCTAAATTAGATGAAACGACCTCGGTTAGCCGTTTCGGAAGTTAGGATTCCGATTGGCGTGCCGATAATTTTAAAATATTTGTAAGGTCCATTGAGACTTATCTGTAAAATATGAGCTAAATCAGACCTCGTTTGGTAGGCATCGGAAGAAGGTTTCAGTTTTTATTATCGATAAATATTAGAAAGAGATTTTCGAGCTCGGTTTTGGCGAATGAGCTCCGATTCAAAATCCGAAAGCGCCGTTAGGTTCGTATGATTATTTGTGACTTTTATGAACTTTCGAAAGTGAATTTCGATGTTGTTCGGCTAGTTTCCGCTAAAATGCCGAAAGTTAAATAATTTGACCTTTCCCATTTAAATTCGCATCTTGAGTTTCGGGAGTCTGATTTGAGATCTGCCTTCGCGAGTATGTTACATATATTTTGTATAACTCGTATGCAAAAGTTGGAATTATTTCGAACATCGTAGGGTACTATTTGAATTTTCGATAAGAAAAGAAAATAAAATAAAAGAAAGCAAAAAAAAAAGAGAAAAAGACAAAAATTATAAAGAACGAAAGAAAAGGAACATGACGGCGGTTAAGATGAGATCATCTTACGTAGAAATAGAAAAACGACACAGAATGAGAGAAAACGAGAAACAGAGGAAATTATCAGGAAAAAAAGGCCAGAAATGAAAAAAGGGACCGGGAAAAAGTAGAATTTTCACCCTGAAACATTCAAGTAATGATCCTAATATATTATTTGAGTTTATTACGTGTGTTTAAATATATTTTGACGGTAGAAATTGAGATATTAGACATCGTCCTAATAAGTTCAATTAATAGTTTAAAGGGTCAAATGGACCCCGATAATGAAATTGAATATATATTCGTACTCAGTGAGTTATGGAAAACATATAAATATAATTTATTTGGGGTTTGGTTATGTGATCTTAAACCCTGTATATAGATCTGGCCTGCGTACTGCGCATGCGAATAGGGTATCAGGTTCCTAACCGGGTTGCCTTAAGATGTGAGGAATGAAGCCTTTAGCCTTATGTGATATATTTTTCTAGTTATTGAACATAGTAGGATCGTTTGGCAATGAATCCAAAGGACAAAGCAGTTATTGAGTGGCTGTACTAACTTTGTAACAAGGTAAGTGTTTATATCCATTTCTTTGGAGGCATCTGGCCTCGTGGATTTTCTACCACGTGTTCCTTACGTGTGTAGCTGCCGATAGGCGTACTCATTATGCCTTAGCTTTGAATTTACATTGTATATTATATGTTATGTCCTGTTTTAGGTATTGCATTGAGGATCTGAGCATTATACTCTGGCTGTGAGTTGATATATACTTCCCAGCAGTCGATGAGAGTCCCGCACCGGTGAAGGATTATTATTGCATCATACCGTATTCGTATGGATTGCGTTTTCTGGTTATGCATTTCATCATATTGAGGGTAGGAGGATTCCGCCCTTGGAGCAGGAGGATTCCGCTCCATTGCATCATATTGAGGGTAGGAGGATTCCGCCCTCGGAGCAGGAGTATTCCGCTCCATTGCATCATATTGAGGGTAGGAGGATTCCACCCTCGGAGCAGGAGGATTCCGCTCCATTGCATCATATTGAGGGTAGGAGGATTCCGCTCCATTGCATCATATTGAGGGTAGGAGGATTCCGCCCTCGGAGCGGGAGGATTCCGCTCCATTGCATCATATTGAGCGTAGGAGGATTCCGCCCTCGGAGCAGGAGGATTCCGCTCCATTGCATCATATTGAGGGTAGGAGGATTCCGCCCTCGGAGTAGGAGGATTCTGCTCCATTGCATCATATTGAGGGTAGGAGGATTCCGCCCTCGGAGCAGGAGGATTCCACTTCATTCATTTGGCACATGTGACCCTTTGCATCATATTTCGTTTCATTTCATTTCATCTCATTTTATTTCATTTCATACCATTGTGTAGACTTGTGGTACATAACTACTGTTCTGTTTCTACGTGCATTTCTTATTTGCTTATATATTTTTGGCTCGTATTCTGGGTTGCGGGGATCGGGTTGCACGCCGCAACGGTATGAATATATGGATCAGGTTGCACGCCGTAAGAGGATGTATTTCTGATTGTTGATATGTTTGGGATACTTATATGTTCTGGCTATCTTACGTTCCTGGTTGTTAATGAGTTTGTGATTCCATGCGTATTTCTAGCTATTATCTGGCTCTGCCTTTTCATAATTTAAATAAGAGAAATTTGGTTTATCTGTTTCTTTTCTCCCTGGCTAGCTAACCTATTCTTTGAGGTGGCTAGTCTGCCCCACTTATTGAGTCCTTTTGACTCACCCTTGTTTGTTGTTTGTTCTTGTCTATTTATTTCGTTTCGGCAGGTTCGCTCCAGGATTGAGTTCGCCATGTTGTTCAGGAGCGAAGATGACTTCAACTGTCAGGGTAAGCCAGCTTTTATTCCGGATGGCCACCAGTTTATTGTTTATTATTTCAGCTGCATTTTGCTCCCTTCAGGAGGTATCTGTCTTCTTTTGTACTCTTAGATGTCTAGTCTGGATAGCCCTAAACCTAGTATGTTGGGTAGTCAGCTGAAACTTTCTTTCATACAGCTTATAGGTGTCAATATGTCGGTGTGTTATTTTTTTGTCCTCTATTTATTTATGAATTGTTATATTTATTTTCCTAATTTAATTGGTAAGGGTTCGCCCAATGGGTCTAGGGGAGGATGTCGGGTGCCCGTACGGCCTAACCGGATTTCGGATCGTGTCATCAGAAATCGTTTGGTAGGCATCGGAAAAAGGTGTCAGTTTTTTATTGTCAATAAATATTAAAAAGAGATTTTCGAGCTCGGTTTTCGCGCATGAACTCCGATTTGAAATCTGAAAGCGCCGTTGGGTTCGTATGATTATTTGTGACTTTTGTAAGTTTTTGAAAGTGAATTTCGATATTGTTCGGCTAGTTTCTGCTAAAATACCGAAAGTTAAATAATTTGATCTTTTTCCATTTAAATTCGCATATTGAGTTTCGGGAACCCGATTTGAGATCCGCCTTTGTGAGTATGCTACATATATTTTATATAACCTGTATACAAAAGTTGGAATTATTTCGAATATCGTAGGGTAACATTTTAATTTTTGTCGCGAAAAGAAAAGTAAAAGAAATAAAAGAAAAAGAAAATGAAAAGAAAGAAAGAAAAGTAAAAGTTAGGTGGTGGGGATATAAATTTCCCCACCTTATCAATTCAGATACAAAGACATGAGAACAAAACAGAAACGTGACAGAGAAACAAAATGGAGACGGGAAAGGCGAAAAGCAACAGAAAAAATGCCAGAAAATGAGAAAACAGCCGAGATAATAGTAGAATTTTTACCCCAAAATATTCAGGTAATGATCCTAATATATTATTTCATTTTATTACGTGTGTTTGAATATATTTTAACGGTAAAACTTGGAATATTAGACATCGTTTTTATAAGTTCAACTGATAATTTAAAGGGTTAATTGGACCCTGATAATGGAATTGATTATATATTCGTACTCAGTGAGTTATGAGCAACATATAAATGTAATTTATTTAGGGTTTGGTTATGTGACCATAAACCCTGTACATAGGCCTAGCCTGCGTATTGCGTATACGAATAGGGAATCAGGTTCCTAACCGAGTTGCCCTAAGATGTGAGGAATGAAGCCTTTAGCCTTATGTGATTTATTTTTCTGGTTATTGAACACCGTTGGATCGTTTGGCAATGAATCCAAGGGACAAAGCGGTTATTGAGTGGCTGTACTAACTTTGTAACAAGGTAAGTGTTTATATCCATTTCTTTGGAGGCACCTGGGCTCGTGGATTTTCTACCACGTGTTTCTTACGTGTGTAGCTGCCGATAGGCGTACTCCTTACACCTTAGCTTTGGATTTATATTGTGTATTATATGTTATGTCCTGTTGTTGCTATTGCATTGAGGAACTGAGCATTGTACTCTGACTGTGAGTTGGCATCTACTTCCCGGCTATCGATGAGAGTCCCGCGCCGGTGAAGGGTTATTATTGCATCACATTGCATTCATGTGCATCACATTGAGTATTACACCCCAGGAGAAGGAGTATTCCTCTCCATTGTATCATATTGAGGGTAGGAGTATTCCTCCCTAGGAGCCGGAGTATTCCGCTCCATTATATCATATTGAGGGTAAGAGGATTCCGCCCCAGGAGAGTGCAGGAGTATTCCGCCTCATCTTTACATTATATCGAGTGCAGGAGTATTCCGTCCCAAGAGTGTGCAAGAGTATTCCGCCTCTACTTTATATTATATCGGGTGCACGAGTATTCCGCCCCAGGAGCAGGAGTATTCTGCTCCAGTTTGTTATCAGATTGGATTCTCCTTGAATGCATGAGTATTCCGCTTCGGGATGGTATTACGGGCACATGTGACCCTTTGCATCCAATTTCATTTCATTTCATTTCATCTCACTTCATTTCATTTCATCTCAATTCATACCATTGTGTTGACTTGTGGTACATGGCTACTGTTCTGCTTATATGTGCATTGCTTATTTGTTGATATATTTCTGGCATGCATCCTTGGTTGAGTTTAGAAGTTTCTTACGTGTTTCTGGTTGTTATCTGGCTCTGCCTTTTTTTAATTTAAATAATAGGAATTTGGTTTATCTGTTTCTTCTCCCTGGCTAGCTATCCTATTCTTTGAGGTGGCTAGTCTGCCCCACTTATTGAGTCCTTTTGACTCACCCTTGTTTGTTGTTTGTTTCTTGTCTATCTATTTCGTTTCGGCAGGTTCGCTCCAGGATTGAGTTCGCCAACGTTGTGAAAGAGCGAAGACGACTTCAGCTGTCAGGGTGAGCCAGCTTTTATTCCAGATGGCCACCAGTTTATTTGTTATTATTTCAGTTACATTCTGCTCCCTTCAGGAGGTATCTGTCTTCTTTTGTACTCTTAGACGTCTAGTCTGGATAGCCCTAAACCTAGTATGTGGGTAGTCAGCTGTAATTTTTTTTTTTACAGCTTAGAGATATCATTATGTTTGTACTTTTTCTAAGTCTGGTTATTATTTATAAATTGAATTATATTTATTTTCCTAATTTAATTGGTAAAGGTTCGCCCGACGGGTCTAGGGGAGGATGTCGGGTGCCCGCACGGCCTAACCGGATTCCGGGTCGTGTCAGTTGGTATCAGAGCCTGGTTTAGAGTCTATCCAGACTAGGACAGTGCCTAGTAGAGTCTTGCTGATGAGTACGTAGACGTCCGTACTTATCTACGAGAGGCTATGATGGCATTTAGGAAGTTTCACTTCCTTCATTTCTGATCGTGCGTCGGTCTAGGATGCAAAAGTATTTTTGTTAATTCGTTCGTGGTAATTGTGAACCCTCGTGCGACAAATCAGTAAACAGTATGAGTTTAAGATAAAGTAGTCTAGCCTGGGATTAGCACTGACGAAGCCCCAAGAGGATTGATCGTGCTGACGATCTAGTTACGGAGGTCCCAGCTGTACGAGCTCGCGATGGGCAAGGGAGCAGGGCCTTGTAGTTCCCTTGGCTCTCTATGATGCTTTACGAGAATCTTGGCGACGCAGATACCGTAAGAACCTATTATACGCTTGGCAGCCTATCAGGTTGCCGCATATGCAGACGTTTGATCTCAGGGAGCTCCTTTTCTGGTTCTTAATATTGCTGCAGTAAATTATATTCCGGAGGTAGTATGTGTTGTACCTCTAATTGTTCTGGCTGGTTAGCCAGCCGAGGTATCAGTTCGGTCCGAGTGTCCGAAAAGGTTGCATTATTTTATGAGGTTGAACCTTCCGATATTCTTAAGCAATGCATCAGATAAACCTCGTGATTCTTTTTAAAAATAAAATGATGTCAGCATATCCTTCAGGCTGTTGGTTATCTCGAGCAATATGCCGTGTATTATTCTGCTTTCCAGTTTCAGGGTCCAGCCTTGAATTGGTGGGGCTCTCTCTTATTAGCTAACTTGGTTCGGTTTTCTTCTAGATTCGTGGAAGGTTCCTTTCGAGTAGCGAGCGAGATGAAAAGTGTATCCAGTTTGAGTGGATTGGACAGGGTAGCATGTCGGTTAGCCTGTTGGTGTTTCAGAATATGAGATTGAATTCTACAGAATGGCTGGATATGCATTAGAACTAGTTCATGAGCCTTTCGAGAGATTTAGAGATTTATTGATGACCTTTATTTTTTCTTGAAATCCCAGATGGCTCGAGAAAGTGAGGTCTTGATTTTATTTGATGTTGTTGTTAATATTGCCCGAAGGTTCGAGGCATACCATAAGTTAGAGCGGGAAGAGTTAGAGCGGGAAAGTAAGTGATCCCACGGCCCTAGTGGGTAACCATGGTACGTCATTTGGAGGTAAAAGTTCTGATTATTTTGGGAGGTCACCTTTCAGGTTATCTCAGCTTGTGTCACTTGATTCTTAGAGTGCGCCAGTAGCTCATCAAGATCAGATTCAGTCTTCTCTTTACAGCTATCAACTATCTTTCCAGCTTCCATTTTTCAGCGAAAATGTGGTATCATTATCGTGAGTCTGGCTATCCTTTAAAGAGTTTTTCGTTACTCCGGCGAGTAGGCAGTCATCCTTTCTCTCGTCAGGTACCTGCACAGTCGCAGGGGATTTTATTTAGATCTCAATCAACCAGAGAAATGCCACGATCCAGGAAAGGTTGAGAGCGTGGTGGCAGTTATTTTTCAGAAGGTAATTATCAGTGTAGCGGCTTAGTTCAGCCGCAGAAGCAGTTTTATGAACTGCCAGTCTGGCAGGATGCTGAGGCATCCGATGTAGTAGACTCGAGTATTTCTTCTTCTCTTAAATGTGAGTAAAATTTGATTCTTTCGATCGATCTGGAAATGGTGTGTCTTATCATGTTTCGATGGTTTCCTTGGATGTCGTTTCTATTAAGAATCGGTTGCGGTAGAGGAGTGAGCTTCTGATATGATTTATTCTTGGAATTTATGATGACCCTACTAGTTTATCTAGTTTAAATGTGAGAGATTTGTGAGTGAGTATCGGTATTTTTCTGCTTGGCATCTTGTTACGCCACCTTCTGTTATTATGTCAATTCAGTTTACCTCTTACCTCAAAATTCAATGTTGATAGGATGATGGGATCCTAATTCGTCACCATCCGAAAGTGTTATCGTTTCTTCTGGTGCAAATTGATTAGTAAGTAATATTCGATTTACGTATCTCATCTTGGTTCAAAATGCTAGTAAAGTCATGTTATCCTATGAGCTTGTCTGGGCTATAAAAAGAATTTCTGGTAAATTGTCAGAGTTTCCTTCTTATTGGGAGGTCAAATTTGTATGGATGTTGTTCCATAAAGCTCAGTTAATATCTGTTTCTTCAATTGCGATTCTTGGGCTACTTTGACTCGTAAGTAGTCTAGCTTTGATAGCCAAGAAAATAAGAAGATGAGCTTCCTGAAGCTCTAATTATTTCTATCCTCGATCCATTTCCATTTCTTCTTCGTCCGGCACTAGTGAGCTTGGGCGATTGGTAGCCGCTTGTGACGTTCCTTGTGTTGAGCCAGAGTACGTGTTATTGTGGCCGGGTAAGCATATTATTGTTTTGGATACAAACACTTACCTCTTCCAAAAGATAGCACTGCTAAGAACCACAGTAAAAGATGTCCAAAATAGTAGCACAAAATGTTTCAAAATCTGAAAAATTGTTTTTATCTTCGGACAGCTGTTAGTAGTTTGCGCATAACTCCTTGTACAAAATTGATATTAAGATGCTTCAAGATTCCCTGGAACCCTAAGACATATATCTAAAACTTTTATGAAGACTATGAGGTCTATAACTTTGATCTACACTCTGAAAATTATGTTGAAAATCAGGATAGTGGTGCTGTCCGGACATTCTATCTGCGGATTTGTTATATCATCCAATTGTCTCATCTTGTATCCGTTTAACATGTTTATGTTATCAGTTTATCCGGGTATCCATTCCCATGTATAGTATAATGCTGGTTCTGTTTTTGCAGATCATCCAGTTTCAGGAGAAACTCTGCCGAAATTTTTATATAGAAGTACCATCCATCAGGCGGTGGTGTTTACGGCACAGGTATGAAGTTGTGAACTCGAGAGTTGCAGCTGGTTGGCAACTCGAAAGGGTACTTGGTAGCTTAGGTCTGCCTACGTTTAGCTTTTAGCTAAATCTTCTTTAGTCCAGCAGACTGTGCGAGTATGGTTATTCCTATTCAAATAGCTGTATGAGTGTGTGCCTTAAGTGGAGGAGTCTTCCTCCAAATACTGAATGGTAATACTAAATCTCTGAGGTGTTGACACCACTTTTCTCACGACCCAACCTAGGGCACGACAGAAACCTACAATGAATGTCGATCACTGCTAAACCCACTAATAATCTATTAATGATAGAGATAAGTTGGAAACCTGATCATATATACGTACCTATCTGCTGAAAGCATAAAGTCTGGAAAGATGACACGACTTTAACTTGCTGGCAATTAGAATATTGAGCCACAAATTCTGCTATATCACACTTCATTCTGTCCCACCAATAACTCTGCTTAAGATCATGGTACATCTTAATCGAATCTGGATGAACAGTGTATTTGGAATAATGTGCCTTTATCATAAACTAAATCTGCAACATCAGGAACACAAAGTCTATCTTTATACATGAGAACACCGTCAGTAGTAACCCTGTATGGTGACTCCAGTTTTCTTTTAGCTATTTGTCTGTATTTAACTAGAACTGGATCCTTATATTGATGCTGTTTTATTTTATGAAAATTTAGAGTTAAAGGTCTAGTGCAGCTTGTCGACAATATCATTGGTATGTATATCTCCTTCACACCTCAACTCTTTGAGAAGTTACTTTAGCGTTATAAGTGCACATATAATCAACTTTGTGCTAGTATTCTGCCTCAGCTCATGGTCCAACTACATGTCTCTTTTTATATTTACTTTTCAAGTCATAATAATTCAAATTCAACGACAATACCCTGAGGTAGATGTTCAGTCTGAAGACCATTCTTAGTCTACATCATACTATCCAGTAGTAGTTATATGATCCTTATCCTTATACGATAGACCTTGTTCAGATGAACCTTTGACATACATTAGGATATGAGTAACTACATCCCTACAAGGAGCTTGCGGAACAACACTAAAATCAATTGAGATGTTGCATAGTGCATTCGTAAAAATAATATAGCTTGCATCAATGTGTAGTAACAAGGTACTTCAAAAGCTTCCCCTATTACAAAAGGTATATCGAAGGGGTGATTTCGGCTGAATCATGTTAACCCATTCAAAGTTTCGTGTATCTTTGCTTCGAAAATATAAAACTCTCTTCTCGTGATCGAGGAAGAATCAGCTTAGTCAAAATAAGCTGTGTAATGGTATTATTATATTATCCAGATATATTTTATTCCAAAAGTTCGATATGCGTGTTATAATTATGATCCTATAATCAGGAAATAATACCCATGGAGTAGCTTATGAAGGTCGTGCAAGTTCTTTTGCTATCAGTGCGAATTTTTTCTTTAGATTTAGGCACGTTCGAGGACGAACGAGAGTTTAAGTGTAGGAGAATGAAACGACCTCGGTCAGTCGTTTCGAAAGTTAGGACTCCGATTGGTGTGCCGATAATTTTAAAATATTTGTAAGGTCCATTAGGACCTGTCTGTAAAATTTGAGCTAAATCAGAACTCGTTTGGTAGGCATCGGAAAAAGGTGTCAGTTTTTATTGTCAATAAATATTAAAAAGAGATTTTCGAGCTCGGTTTTGGCGAATGAACTCCGATTTGAAATTAGAAAGTGCTGTTGGGTTCGTATGCTTATTTGTGACTTTTGTAATTTTTCGAAAGTAAATTTCGATGTTGTTCGGCTAGTTTCCGCCAAAATACCGAAAGTTAAATAATTTGATCTTTTTCCATTTAAATTTGCATATTGAGTTTCGGGAATCCGATTTGAGATCCGCCTTCGCGAGTATGCTACATATATTTTATATAACCTGTATGCAAAAGTTGGAATTATTTCGAATATCGTAGGGTAACATTTAATTTTTGTCGCGAAAAGAAAAGTAAAAAAAATAAAAGAAAAAGAAAATGAATAGAAAGAAAGAAAAGTCAAAGTTAGGCGGTGGGGATATAAATCTCCCCACCTTATCAATTCAGATACAAAGACATGAGAACAAAACAGAAACGTGACAGAGAAACAAAATGGAGACGGGAAAGACGAAAAGCAACAGAAAAAATGCCAGAAAATGAGAAAACAACCGAGATAATAGTAGAATTTTTACCCCAAAATATTCAGGTAATGATCCTAATATATTATTTCATTTTATTACGTGTGTTTGAATATATTTTAACGGTAAAACTTGGAATATTAGACATCGTTTTAATAAGTTCAACTGATAATTTAAAGGGACAATTGGACCCCGATAATGGAATTGATTATATATTCGTACTCTGTGAGTTATGGGCAATATATAAATGTAATTTATTTAGGGTTTGGTTATGTGACCATAAACCCTGTACATAGGCCTGGCCTGCGTATTGCGTATGCGAATAGGGAATCAGGTTCCTAACCGGGTTGCCTTAAGATGTGAGGAATGAAGCCTTTAGCCTTATGTGATATATTTATCTGGTTATTGAACACAGTGGGATCGTTTGGCAATGAATCCAAAGGACAAAGTGGTTATTGAGTGGCTGTACTAACTTTGTAACAAGGTAAGTGTTTATATCCATTTCTTTGGAGGCACCTGGCCTCGTGGATTTTCTACCACGTGTTCCTTATGTGTGTAGCTGCCGATAGGCATACTCCTTACGCCTTAGATTTGGATTTACATTGTGTATTATATGTTATGTCCTGTTGTTGGTATTGCATTAAGGAACTGAGCATTGTACTCTGGCTATGAGTTGGCATCTACTTCCCGGCTATCGATGAGAGTCCCGCGCTGGTGAAGGGTTATTATTGCATCACATTGCATTCATATGCATTATATGTCATTCATATGCATTACATTGCATATCATATTGGGTGCAGGAGTATTCCGCCCCAGGAGCAGGAGTATTCCGCTCCATTGTATCATATTGAGGGTAGGAGTATTCCACCCCAGGAGCAGGAGTATTCCGCTCCATTGTATCATATTGAGGGTAGGAGGATTCCGCCCCAGGAGAGTGCAGGAGTATTCCACCCCAGGAGCAGGAGTATTCTGCTCCAGTTAGTTATTAGATTGGATTCCCCTCGAATGCAGGAGTATTCTGCTTCGGGATGGGATTACGGGCATATGTGACCCTTTGCATCATATTTCATTTCGTTTCATTTCATCTCACTTCATTTTATTTCATCTCAATTCATACCAATGTGTTGACTTGCGGTACATGACTACTGTTCTGCTTATATGTGCATTGCTTATGTGTTGATATGTTTCTGGCACGCACGCTTGGTTGAGTTTAAAAGTTTCTTACGTGTTTCCGGTTATTATCTGGCTATGCTTTTTTATAATTTAAATAAAAGGAATTTGGTTTATTTGTTTCTTCTCTCTGGCTAGCTATCCTATTCTTTGAGGTTGCTAGTCTGCCTCACTTATTGAGTCCTTTTGACTCACCCTTGTTTGTTGTTTGTTTCTTGTCTATCTATTTCGTTTTGGCAGGTTCGCTCCAGGATTGAGTTCGCCACGTTGTGAAGGAGCGAAGACGACTTCAGCTGTCAGGGTGAGCCAGCTTTTATTCCGGATGGCCACCAGTTTATTGGTTATTATTTCAGTTACATTCTGCTCCTTTCAGGAGGTATCTGTCTTCTTTTGTACTCTTAGATGTCTAGTCTGGATAGCCCTAAACCTAGTATGTGGGTAGTCAGCTGTAATTTCTTTTTTACAGCTTAGAGATATCATTATGTTTGTACTTTTTCTAAGTCTGGTTACTATTTATAAATTGAATTATATTTATTTTCCTAATTTAATTGGTAAGGGTTCGCCCGACGGGTCTAAGGGAGGATGTCGGGTGCCCGCACGGCCTAACCGGATTTCGGGTCGTGTCAGTTGGTATCAGAGCCTAGTTTAGAGTCTATCCAGACTAAGACAGTACCTAGTAGAGTCTCGCTGATGGGTACGTCGATGGGTACGTAGTCGTCCGTACTTATTTACGAGAGGCTATGATGGCATTTAGGAAGTTTTACTTCCTTCATTTCTGATCGTGCGTCGGTCTAGGATGCAAGAATATTTTCGCTAATTCTTTCGTGGTAATTGTGAACCCTCGTGCGACAAATCATCAAACGGTATGAGTTTAAGATAAAGCAGTCTAGCCTGGGACTAGCACTAACGAAGCCCCAAGAGTTTTGATCGTGCTGACGATCTAGTTACGGAGGTCCCAGCTGTACGAGCTCGCGATGGGCAAGGGAGCAGGGCCTTGTATTTCCCTTGGCTCTCTACGATGCTTTACGAGAATCTTGGCGATGCAGATACCATAAGAACCTATTATTTGCTGGTCCGCCTATCAGGTTGCTGCATGTGCAGACGTTCGATCTCAGGGAGCTCCTTTTCTGGTTCTTAATATTGCTGCAGTAAATTATATTCCGGAGGTATTATGTGTTGTACCTCTAATTGTTCTGGCTGGTTAGCCAGCCGAGGTATCAGTTCGGTCCAAGTGTCCGAAGATGTTGCATTATTTTACGCGGTTGAACCTTCCGATATTCTTAAGCAAAGCATCAGATAAACCTCGTGATTCTTTTGAAAAATAAAATGATGTCAGCATATCCTTCAGACTGTTTGTTATCTCGAGCAATATGCTTCTGATTTTCTTCTTTTGGGCTAATTGCTTAGCCAAGACTATCTCGACCTCCTACGGACCTTTGCCTTCACCTAGCAGGGAAAGAAGCGGATCCATCTGCTCTTTATCTCTCCATTTTTTTTAGAGAGTCGGGAATAGAGCTGTGGCTTATTCGGCGCTATATCAAGAATACGACCGATACGATTAATTGGTCTGTGCGGAAGCGTAGCAGTTCAATTTCAAAGGTTAGGTAAGTATATAAAAATCGACAAGGTCAAAAGCAGTAGGGTGAGGCGAGAGTCCTTCACTGCACTCACTGGAGAGAGGGTAACATATCCTAGTCAAATTGGGGGTGGTTTTGGCTTGAACATAGGCCCCAACCTGCGTGCAGCCGAACTGCTTTATTCAACTTGGCAAAGACAAAGCATGACCTCCTGGAAAAGGGAGTCTTCTGGTTGCGGGATCTCCGGCATATTTTCTTCAAATCAAGGACATACTTCTTTTGAGAGATGGCTCTACTTTGTTATGTATTATTCTGCTTTCCAGTTTTAGGGTCCAGCCTTGAATTGGTGGGGCTCTCTCTTATTAGCTAACTTGGTTCGGTTTTCTTCTAGATTCGTGGAAGGTTCCTTTCGAGTAGCGAGCGAGATGAAAAGTGTATCCAGTTTGAGTGGATTGGACAGGGTAGCCTGTCGGTTAGCCTGTTGGTGTTTCAGAATATGAGATTGAATTCTATAGAATGGCTGGATATGCATTAGAAGTAGTTCATGAGCCTTTCGAGAGATTTAGAGATTTATTGATGACCTTTATTTTTTCTTGAAATCCCAGATGGCTCGAGAAATTGAGGTCTGGATTTTATTTGATGTTGTTGTTAATATTTCCCGAAGGTTCGAGGCATACCATAAGTTAGAGCAGGAAGAGTTAAAGCGGGAAAGTAAGAGATCCCATGGCCCTGGTGGGTAACCATAGTACCTCATTTGGAGGTAAAAGTTCTGATTATTTTGGGAGGTCACATTCAAGGTTATCTCAGCTTGTGTCACTTGATTCTTAGAGTGCGCTAGTAGCTCATCAAGATCAGATTCAGTCTTCTCTTTACAGCTATCCACAATCTTTCCAGCTTCCATTTTCAGCAAAAATGTGGTATCATTGTCATGAGTCTGGCTATCCTTTAAAGAGTTTTCCGTTACTCCGGCGAGTGGGCAGTCATCCTTTCTCTCGTCAGGCACTTGCACAGTCGCAGGGGATTTTATTTAGATCTCAATCAACCAGAGAAATGCCACGATCCAGTAAAGGTTGAGAGCGTGGTGGCAGTTATTCTTTAGAAGGTAATTATCAGTGTAGCGGCTTAGTTTAGCTTTATGGCTCTCTCCCAAATCATCCTGATCAATGTTTAGCTTCTTGAATATTTTATCAAAGCATTCGACTATATACAACTTCAACCCACGCACATCAGCTTGCAACAATTTCTATTGACCAAACAATAATTGCACATCGAGTGATCGGTGATGATTAAGACGACTAGTAGTTGGTTGATGTCCTAGTCCTGCCATTGGTGAATTTTGAGTTACATCAGCAGCCTCATCACAAGTTGGTTCATCACCATCCGCTGGACCAATGTCAAATGACTTAACCTCCGGCAGTTTAAGTCTGACAAGTTCTTCTTCAGAAGGTTCAACCTTTGAAAACAGTACCTTAAAAGAAGCATTATATGTTACATATTTTAGGTATACTTAAACAATAAACAAGGAAAAAATAATAAAAAATAACCACCAGATAGAATACTAAAATGGTATAAAGAATGTATACTGTGTATATTCATGTATTGACATTATGCTAATCTTAATATCAGTAATATGTATGCACTATATATACTATTTGTATGCATGTTACAAGTTTAATAATACAGATATGCAATACATATCCCTCCTGTATGTACAATATTCTCCTATATGAATAATATGTATGTAAAATATACAGTGTATATGCATGTTAAAATAAGAATATCACTAATATGCAAGCAATATCCCACTAGTATGTACATTCTGTGACTATATCACTTATATTTGAATTGCATATATAAAGTTTATACATGGTTGGTTACATATGAAGAGGGCTAATATGCAAGGTATATCCATGTAGTATCAACAGAAAACACTTGAAATAAATAAATCAAACCTGGCGTTTCTTTAAATTGAAAAAACCTTTATGCAACTCTTCAAAATCACAAGTCCTCTTTACATGCCAATTAAGAATTCGCGGGGATGTGTTTGCAACTCTAAAAGCAATCTTGTCATGCACAGTGGGGCAACTTTCATAAAACCATGCCTGCAAGGCATACGGCAATCCAGCAAAGCGATAACACTGTAGAAAGGGCCTCAGCTTGTCATGCATCGACATAATAGTCGCAAGAAACATCTTTGTACCCCATGGGAAGGTCTGCCATGCACCACATTCAACAACATTAAATTCCTTCTCCCCAATAGTAGTGTTAAAATTTGCTGAATTCTTTGTAGCAAACAAAAATGTATGGATGAAATATAAAGCTGCAAGCTTAATAGCATCTTCATCACTTCTCCACTTTTTGCCAACAAAATACTCAACTAATGCTTTCTTTGTAACTTCCGATGCTCCACCAAAGTACAACTGTAGCAATCTATTAGGTACTTCCGTATGGTACTCTTTTAAATGATCACCCACACAGTTGAGTCGAGTAACCAAACCAAACTCCAACAGTCCAAACCTTATTTTATTGCCGTAAAAGTCAAACCATAAAGCGTCGGTATCATCCCTTGGCGGACATACGTCCCGCAACAACAGAGAATTCAGCAATTTGTTACACGTTACAAAGGCAGACATGTCAAGGAAATGTCCAAAACAAGACTGCCTAAAAATTTCCAATAATCTGTCATTAAGAACCTGCTTGATAGTTGGAACAGCTTCAACATTTGTATGAGTACATATCCTACGGCTTCGATGTTGATCCGGACGAAAATAGAGTTTCAACGGCTAATACAAGAATAAATATTAAAATGAGACAAGAATTAAACAAAAAAATAAGTACAACCACAACAAACAAATGAAATTTTAATTTAACATAATGTATAATATAAGAATAATAACTAACTATACAAACCAAGTACATCTAATGAGATACTAAATTGGTATGATGGAAAATACAATGTATATTGCTTAATTCACATTATGCTAAGGTGAATATTACTAATATGTATGTAGTATGTATATTGTTTGTATACATTTGAAAGTTTAATATCAGTAATATGCAATAAGTATCCCTCTAGTATGTCAATATACTCCTATATATATATATATATATATATATATATATATATATATATATATATACTGTGTAATATGCATGTAAAAACAAGAAATGACTAATATGCAAGCTATATCGAAGTGCATTCACAGATAGAAAGTATAATAATATCATACATGTTATGCTAGATCTTTAATAGACAAAAATACAGGTACTAAACACATGTTGAAATCATTTAATACTAAAACTGACTCATCTCAACTCTTGTATAACATTTTGGCGACTGATCTATCACCAAATGTTCCTGCGTCTTTCCATCGAGTCAATGTCATTGATCTTCTGTAGCAACCAGATTTGATAAATAAATCATCCATGTAAAATGAACTATATATAAAATAAAAAAAGGATTCAAGATACTTGCTAAGACTTTAAAACATTTATTTGACGTTCTTAATTAACAGTAATGACAATTAAGAATTAACATGAGAAGTATAGTTGTTTAGAAGAATCAGTCTCTTACTTTCAACCCCATCCTCTGAAGGCAATTGTAAAAAAATTTCTATTGCCTTCTGTATCCTAAATATATATGCATTTGCATATGTGCCTCTTACCTATGTCCACAATGTTTGATGGACAATTAAGACTAGACCATGGCAGATGCATAATGTAGCTACATAGAGAGAACCATGACAACTTTAAGGTTCGACGCATATGTAAGTTGTGACACGGTCATACATCTTTAGCATTAGTACTGTACAACAAAATTTAGCCTAAGATCATGCTAATTTTATACCACGTTTAGAAAGTCTGACCAAAAGGACCTTCGGCTACGCTTTGTTAGAGTAACATTTGGCAAGAGGTTTTAGCCTCTAAAATTGGGAATTAGAACCTGAAGAATACAGAGGCAGCAAATGTTAATATTCATATAGCAGAATTCAGATGAAACACATGCTATATAAGAACCCGTTAGAATACAGAGGAAGAAAAGGTTAATGTTCTGCATTATTAATTGTTAACCGAATAACCTTCAAAATAGAAATATTATCTATCAAATAAATAAGCGAAATGACAAAACATATTAGTTTTATATCTTTTGATGAGCAACAGATGGATGTTTAATAGATTATGTTTCAAAAGTTTAGCATATAAAACAAATATATACATATACAATCAAAGGATAAACCATTTTAATTAACAACCAAAAACCTGTTTGCATAAAATATATCAGTGTAAGAGAAGCCCTTAAAAGATAATAAATCAAACAAATATCTGCTCTCCGATGCCGCTAATATGTTCAAGGCAATGGTCATGCACATTCATTTAAATATTAACATTCTATGCCTGAAATTCACAAAAGAAAACAAACTTTTAAATATTCAAGAATAAGAAAAAGGAGATGCTTTAGAAGAAGTCGGAAGTTATGGATAAATTAAAGTTCAAAATACTGTACATTGACTCAATGGAGGAGTGTAACCTGAAGGTTGAAATTGGTATGTCTTATACAATTTGATAACAACATTGAATAGAGCCAAATGGTTTAAAAACTGCTCTAACATATGTGGAATTATAAATAGAGAAGAAATTTTAGTATAATGGAAAGTAGTTTTATACATCTTCGGTGGTCCTTTGATCTTAAAATATTTTTAAAAAAGAGTTATACCCATCCCCTTACTGTAATGTCTACAACAGGTTAAACCTTTTCAAAACATACAAAACTAAACTCTCTAAAAACAAATATCCAGTACCAAAGGAGAACCATGAACTTAAACCTCGATTCTTGACCTCTTATTATAGGCATATGTAAAGAAACATCAAAGAGAAAAAGAAAAGTTGAGTTAGAAAAGTGACTTACTGCTGGACACTGAGGGGACTGAAAGAACCAGTGAGCCAAAATCTATTATCTTCATCTAGAGAGTTTTCACTGCATAAATTTCTAAATAAAGCAATCGGATGGGTAATGGTAGTCTTTTTGAAGTCTGGGCTTAATTACATGTAATACCCACTTTATTTTAGTCTCTAAAAAAATGAGAATAATTCCAAATTAAAGTCATGGCCACTTTCAAATTTGCCATGTACAGAGGAAAATATGATAACACAAAATACAAAAAGGAATAAAAATGTCATCGTGTAAGTCAGAAAACAAAAATGTTAAAAGACATGTCTTATGAAATTTTTTCTCTATAATCTATAAATCAATTACTCCTAACCGTATAAATGATGCTTTATAATTTTTTTCTGATGGCGATTAATAAGTAAGCAGCAAGAATATATTCAACTATATTCAACTGGACACTCAAAGCCGTCCGCCTATATTTCCAACAATTTAGAATTTTTAGCACATAAAAACTGGTTAGAGAATAAGGAAAACTTATCTAAGTTCAGCCTCACCCTCCAAAAAAACAGAACTTCTCTAAACTTTTTCACTTTGTTGCTTTTCTTATACCAAAAAGGGGTGGAACAACCACACATACAAATGCGGTAATCAAATGAGAACTCCACACTTCAAATGTTGGGGGTTGTTAAGCAATTTCATGCCATTATAAATTGATCTCGTCTCTAATGCCTCCACTTTTTCTATTTTTTTTAAAATAAACTATTTTCGCCATCTATCTTTCTTTCCCATCTCACTGTCCATATTCCTAACTAACAAAAGACAGTAGCAGTGTTCATAAAGTACTAATTACAAAGCCATGCAATAGCTTTCGATTCCCACTACTCCCTTTCCCTGTTTCCGTTCTATAATTTGCCAGTAGTCTCGTGGACTCTGAAACTAAAAGTTGCTGGGAGAAAACTCTAAAATATGAAACTAAAGTCCGAACAACATCATCCAGAATCATGTCCAAAATTTTCAACTACCTGTAATAGGAAATAGAAAAGAACAACGATACTGTTATACATGCACACATTCAGAGGAAACATACACATTCAAAGGAAAAATAAATATTTTAAAAATAACTTAAGATTAGTGATTATTACCTCTATGAAGATGGTGCAATCTGCTCTACTTCTAACCTCCATGTTGGCTTCACCAAAATATTTGTTAACTGAAAAAAATGTCAGACATAAAATTAATGAATGGTCGATACAATAAATTCTTGTTTGGCTCCTTAAATCATAAGTATAACATTAAAATGAAAATATTTTTGTATAATAGATGAGTACATTTACATATACCCGAAAACACGAATATACAAATAAGAAAACAAAAACAGAAGAATAGTTCTAACTTGGGACATTTGCTTTTTCAGAGTATGCAACAAAAGAATCTTTCAAATTCGTAGAAGAGAAGTTAGCAATTTTCACCAGAATCTTTCAAGTTGCAGAATTTTTTAGGAGGAGTCAATGGTAGATAAAACTGCGTCTCCATTTTTGTAGGAGAAGCAGTTCCCAGATAAGATAAGAGGAAGTTTTCCAAATGATATGTCACGTTAGAGAATTTTTAGGATAAATGGCAGAATTTTTAGGAGGAGATATGAAAATTTTTAGGATGAAACTACCCCTCAACCAATTAAGGTAATTCAAGATTAAAAAAACAAAACAAAACAAAGCACAGTCACGACTAACTTATCTATACATGATTCTTTTAATTTTTTAAAAATTGCAATTTTAAAATGTTTAACTATCTAAGCAGCAATAAGGGGACAAAAAGGAAGATGAAAAATGTAAATTTGTTTCAGAAAATTGTAAAATTTATTTTTAAATTCAAATTTACACAATAACTAAACAAACAAACATTAACTAATTTTTGTGAGAAAATTGCCAAGTGGCGTTTTACCCTGCAGTTAATCTATTTTAAATTAAATATATAGAATTTAAATCTATATATCAACGTACATTGTTAAATCTATCTACTGTTTTTAAAATTATTTCTATTTTTTCTCATAATTATTCTTAAAATTTCAATTCAAATTTCAAAAATAACTAAAATAACTATACCTAACTAAAAAATAACTTATTTACCTAAAATTTCCAAGTGGCTTCCTACTATTTTGACACTTGGCTACTTTCCATAGGCTTACTACCCTCCTTTTAATATAATATAGACTAGTATTATACCCGCGCGATGCACAGTTGATATCAACAGAAATTAAACTTAGCAAATTTTATATATCAAAATAAATAAATAAAAAATTTAATACGATTTTGGTATTTATCAATGTGTTTCTCTAAGATATTTTTCCTTCAGTTGAAGCCCATCCTTAAAAGATGTCACAAATAAGAAAATATTGATGTCTATGTATATGCATGCTTTAATATTATTCCATTCCATAAGACAAAGGCAATAGATTGCTGACAACACCAACTATAGTAATCAGATAGCACAACAAAATGCTAACCACATCAATTATTCTTAAAAACTTCTGTGAGTGTAATGTTCTATATTTGAGATTCCATTTTCTACTATTAAATCCGTAAGATCTTAAAAAAATAAAAAAAGCCTCATCTAGTGAACTAACCAAGAGATTCATTATTCTCTTCATCACATTTTAATTGTCGCTTTAACTTTAAAATAAGTCCCAAAATACTTATCATTTTAGGAATTCAAAATTAAATTTGTTAATTGTTAATTTCAAACTATACCTTTAATATCTAAAGAAGGAGTAGTTCTTTTAAATATTACAAAATTTTCAAATGCATTTAATAAGGGTGCCTTAGTAAATGTATTTATTATTTTTTAAATGATATTAACCTATTTTTCATATTTTTAATTTAACTTGTATTGGCTTTTATTAAATGCAGGCCAACATATTAAAGTATTATTTACTGCTCTTCTGCATCCAATATAAGATAAAAATATATCCAAGAACAGTTAGATTTCCATGTATAAAACTCTAAAAAAGAAATTCACTAATGTATCAATAGTACTTATAAAACAAAACATTTAACTGTTGAATCTATTTTAACTTTTTCCGTGACAAATATATAAGCAGATTATAAAATTTGTTAAGAACAAAGATGATAAAACTGCTGTAATACTGAATAAAAATTCTAATAAGATAATTATAAACAAACCCCACTAAGGAGATATTTTTAACAATGACTGATACATCATGACTTGTTAGTATCTTTCTCTCATAAGAAGACATCACATCTCAATTTTCAAACCTGAAATATAATTGAGCAACAAAAGAAAATCAACCAAAAACATATATAAATACTAAAAAAAAAAAAAGAATCGGAATATTGGTATACAATCGATTAGTCAAAACAAACATATATTAAAGAATAAACATATAGAAGGTCCAAAAAATTACTAACTCACTCGCAGATGATATGATTCTATGAAAGCAACATTGGTTTAATCAGAAAGTTTGCGCGGTAAAATAAAATATAAAAACACAATATAAGGTCCCAATATTTTTTTAATATATTAAAAGAAGAGAAAAATCCATTACCTACTGAAAAAAAATAAAATATATGGTACTTGCCTGATAAAGAGCACATGAGATTAATAACCAGCAATGTTTTGAGTCTTTGTCATTACCATGTTGCTAGATATTGAGTTCTACTCTATATGTAAGTCTAGTTAATCACTCGCTCCCTGCAAAGAATAAACGAAAGAATGAGGCATCATATATTTATATTTCTCGGTGGGATAGATAAGAAAAGAACATTTTTCAACAAAAGCAAGAAAATATGGCGGGATTGATAAGAAAAGAATATTTTTCAACAAAAGCAAGAAAACAGCATATTCTCGTTGATATAAGGTTTTTATAGGAGTTAACCCAAACTTTAATATAAAATACACACATGAACAATATAGATGTATATATATGAAAGAAGAAGACATACTATTCACCAACGACCTAAATGCATATATCCTCGTCGTCGCCTTGTGATATGTCTTGTTTGAGTAATTAGATCATTTTGTCGAAATTGATTTGACTTAAATCAACATAAGAGAATCTTTAGAAGGATTATTCCATAATGCTGCGACAAATTCATGGTGCAAAAGAAGAATGGGGAAAAGTGAAATTGTACTCAGATAGATAATAGAGAAAGAAAAAGGTTACTAAAATACATATCTAAAAGAAACCAACTCAGAGTAAGGCCTATTTTTTGGGAGAACGTGATTTACAGGTTTTAAATCTCTATCTTCAGTAATCAATTTTTCCTTTTTTTTTTTTTTAAATTCAAATTCTATTTACATTAATTCAAGTCTCAAATAGTTTTATCGTTTTCATTATTAAAAAAATAGTTACTGTCTAAGTTGTGATATGCTGCCACTACTTCAAAAATATCCTCCATGTCATTTTTTGAGTACCAAAAGGCCGGTTCTGGTTCAAATGTCCCTCAAGAAGATATTTATCTATGTATAAGAGATCTACAACCATGATTTAGTGGTTCAAATTTTTTAGAAATCTAAGTGAAAGTATTGATTCAATAGGATTTATACTAAAGAAAACTTCTATGACCATGGAAGTGTTTAAATTCTCCAGAAGTATAAGTGGAAGTTATCTCTCAAGTTAAAATTGGAAAAGTTAACTGCATTACTTCAAAATCAAAAGTTCATCGCACTAATTTAAAATTCAATATAGATAATTTAGGTTTATCTTTATATTTTCTCTTCAATTTAAAAAAAACAAACCCACGTTGAGTATTTTTAGGAGGAGAAGGCTTAAGACTCCATCATGGAGCAAATTGCTCAATAGTGGAACTGAAGAGATTTGTTTTTCAATTTCAAAGTTTTACCATACGGTTAAATTTTGGAGATTTGGTTTAAAAAACTACTCAAAACTTCTTTGCAACTCCCACGTCTGCTCTTTGTATGGCTTAAACTGTGTTACTCCTATTTATTTATTAGCATTTTTTGTAATTATGCCAGATAATAAGAACACATAACGAACTTTTATCTAACCAATTCCTTAACTTACTAACTGTTAATAACCATCCTAACTACTACCCTGCTTTTAATAATATATAAATATAAATATAGATTATAAACTAAAGTTTATACATATTTGTACCAAACACTAGTTTAAATTAATACATAGTATATCCAAAATTTAATACATTACACTAAACACATGATAAAAATAATCCCTGCATTACTAATCTCCACATTATTAATCCATGCATTATTAATCCATGTATTATTAATCCATGTATCATTTTCTCAAAAGACATATCAAATATGTCTTTCTCAAGTTCAAGCAATATTCAAGATCCAAATAGAGTGTTGCTATATACTTCTTGATCATCAAATACATCAAGGAGATGCAAATTATCCTACGTTGGAGACATACGCCACTAAGGCCCTCGAATTACGGATACTAAATATCAGAGGAAAGAATCAAGGGATTACCAGAATTGTACTCACAGTTTTGATGAATAAAAGCACTTGTTTTCTTTATATTGTTTGTGGTTTATTTTCCATACTTATGAAAATTTGTTGCAAACACTTTGAAATTAAAAGTACCAGATGAATAGAAATATTCAGCTTTGTCAGTCCATTCACACTTCTCACTTTCTGACGCAAATATTTCACCACGCGTTTCCAAAATTGATTGATGCTGCATTTTTATCCACATTTAAGGCTATTTAAGCAAAATGACATTTGTGTAATTTGTAGGCAACACTTTAAATTATCAATCTACAAGTATTATTTCTCAACAAGATATCAAAGGGAAGTGTTGCCTGCGAGTATGTGGGAAGAGATTAAAGGGACAAGTACTGTCAATATTTCAAGTTATCAATGACAAATACTGTCTCTTAGGAAGAGATCAAAGGGTAAGCGTTGCCTACGAGAATGTGGGAAGAGATTGAAGGGGGTGTTGTCTACGAGAATATGGGAAGAGATTGAAGGGACAATGATGCGGGGAAAATCAAGCCAAGACACCTTTCCAACATGTATCAAGCTTGGAAGAAGCAACGGACTAGAAGTCAAGAGCGTTGGAGGTGAATTGAAGCCGTTTCGGAAGTTCCAAGCTGAGGCGCCCCGCCTAGGCCATTTAGGCGCCCCGCCCAGGAAGCAAAGGGGCCAGGCGCCCCGCCCACCCAGGGGGCGCTCCGCCCAGCCCCCTCCATTTCCAAGGTTGGCGGGCGCTCCGCCCTAATTGTTGTGATGCGGGATTTTAAGTGTGTTATGTCTATTTTGACCCTACGTGATCTTTTAAGCCTAAAGCCTAAGTATGGGCATTCTAGACTTTTACTTAGTGCCTAAAAACCTCTATAAATAGCTAGATAGCTTATTTCATTCCTTAGCTTATTTTGAATGATGAATGAATATTGTAAAGAGTGGAATTCTTTGGGTTTATGAAAACCAACCTATATTCGGGATTTGTGTACTTCTAGTAGATTCTAGTTGAACAACGACCCCGCCCCGATCATTCTACTTGCGAGTTCTAGTTGACTCGAGGGTAGTTGCGTAGTGTAGGTGATCCTTGACATCCACCCGAGGTGTATCGAAACAAGTTCTTCGGTGCTACTTGAGTCTTTGTTCGAGCCTCGTCTCGCTTTTATCTAGTTTTATCTTTTTCCGCGTTTTCCCTACATCATTTGGTATCAGAGCAAGGCTCGGGTTTTGTTTCTACAAACCCCCGACCCTTGGTTCTTCGTGCCTAGTATCTTTTTTTTTTTTTTAGTTTTCTTGTTGTTGAAGTTATTGAAAGAAGAAAGATACAAAAAAAATTGAAAAAGTGAAAAATTCAAAAATTGGTCATCACTCTTTGGTGTGTTCGATTCTTGTTATGGGTGTTATATATTATTGATCCTTGTTGAAAACCCGTCGTTTGGGTACCACAATCTCGTGGTTTGGATTGGAATCGAGAGATTTGAAATTTTGAAACCCCAAAATTGTTAAACCCTTCCAAAACCCTTGTTCTTGATGATTTTTGGATGATTCTTGGGTTGGATGAGTGTTAATTGTTGATTTGATTATTGAAGTTTGTTCTTTAATGGTAAACAAACAATTTGAAACAAATTTCATGTGAATTGGAGTTGTATAATATCAAAAGTGAAGAATCAAAACCCACTTTGAACCTTTTTTGAAAAACCCTTGTTAAACCTTTGGTTGATGATTGTTCTTGATTTGTTGGATGTTTTGATGTGAAAATCATTGGAGTTTGAAGATATTATCATTATACAACTTTGGGTATCTTGGATTTGTGCAAAACACGTTGAAATCGAACCCAAAATTGGCTTGGAATTGAAGAAATCAGAGTTGGAAAAGCAGGGGGTTCACCCAGTAGGCGCTCCGCCCCACCCTTGGGCGCCCCGCCTGCCCTCCCCCACTGGTTGTTGAGCAGGCGCCCCGCTTACTACTGGGCGCTCTGCCCAGGGCTCTCCGCCCCACCACTGGGCGCTCCGCCCCTTTGCTGAAGATGTTGAATTGGTAGTTTTTCCTAGGTTTTCCCATTTCTTTGTTGCTTAACTTCTAATTAGTGCTTATCTAAGTAACTTCCCTACTTAATTAGCACTAATCCTTTATTGCTATTAGGTAATTCGTGCCTTAGTTGGAGAGTAGAAACTCCAAGAAGATTCGTAGAATCCTTTGACTCAAGTCCTTACTTTAAAGTGCCTAGCATACATCGAGTCACGTTAACTCCACTCACCCCGGAGTACACTTGACTTGTGAGTTGATTGATTGAGTTGAGGATTGTTGTTCAACTACTTAAAGCTTTTAGAACTCAAGTCCGAGTGAAATATCCACCACCATTAAACGAGTGAACCGAGTGCTATACACGTGAGGGTGTGTGTGAGGTGTTTTCACTAACGTTTGTTCTTCTTGTAGGTACAATGGCCAACGAAGATCAAGATTTTATAAAGGAAGCCTTGGCTAGTCTCCTTGCCAAGATGGATATTATGGGCCAAAAGATTGAAAATCTTGAGAAGGTGACCACAAGTCTCCAAGTTGAGGCCATTGAGAGGAGGACCCCAAGTGTCCCTCTTGAATCCGGAGAAGGCCCACGTCATAGCACTCCTATGACTCCCGGAAACTTTGCGGAGATGGCCAAGAAATATGAACAAAGGAAAATTGAAACTCTTCAAGAGTGTGTGTTGGGCAATCCCCACAACTTGGCAATCCCCAAGGAAATGCTCCACTACCAAGACCCGTTCAAAATGTCCAACCTCTTGAGCAAATTGTTGAGGCTCAAAAAGAGGAGGAAGCCGAGTATGGTGATGAAGCCTATGGGTATGAAGATCAATATCAACCAAGGCGAGGTATGAATTGGGGTCGAAATGTGGATAGGGGTAGAGGCCGAGGTCGAGGGCCACCCATAGGATATGTTGGAGGGAATCCTAGAAGGGATTATGGTGTGTATGGTGACCCCTATGGAGGCCAACCGGAGCCTTACCATGGAGATCATGATCTTAACAATCTCAATAGTGTGAAGCTTAATCTTCCAATCTTTAAGGGAAATTGTGATCCGGAGGCATATATTGAATGGGTACTACTCATGGAGTGGGTGTTTGACACAAACGAAATGATCGAGGAGAAGAAATGTACTTATGCTATTTCATCATTTGAGTCTTATGCTTCTACTTGGTGGGAGTCCATAAAGAGGACAAGAAGGAGAGCGGGTGTGTATGTGAATGTAACTTGGAATGAATTGAAGGATCTCATGAATACCAATTACGTGACTCCTAGGTATCGTCAAGAGCAACTTAAGAAGCTTTATGATCTAAAGCAAGGTGTCAAGACGGTTCATGAGTACTATGATGAGTTTGAGAAGATCCGGATGGCATTGGATATGAAGACCGAGGATGACGAACAAGCCATGATCTGTTTCAAGAATGGCTTGAGCTATGGTATAGCTTCTCAATTGAGGTTGCATTCTTATCCTTCACTCCAAGATTTATTGGAAGCCGCAATTGAAGCCGAGCAACGGCTTAAGGGAGAAAAGTCCAACCGATACAAGAGTAGCACTCCTACTCCCGTGAGCCAACCAAAAGAATGGAAGACTCCAAATGCAAACTTTCCAAGTGCAAGTGGTGCAAGTGCTAGCAAAGAAGTGAAGAGAACAAATGAGAAGTCTACACCACCATTGGGAGGTAATTCTAAAACTCACTTGAGCAATCCTACTTCTACTTCTACTCAATGCTATAAGTGTAAGGGGTATGGACATATTGCTAAAGATTTTCCTACAAAAAGAACCATGGTTGTGGTAGGCAATTTGGTGTATGAGCAAGATAGTGAGACCGAAAATGAGGAGGATGGGGAGATTGCTTGTGAGGAGGCTATAGAGGAAGAAGATGATCCTCAAATGTTCTTGGTGGTTAAGAGGAGTTTGAGTACCATTTTCATGGAAGAGGAGGTGGAGAATGTGCAAAGAGAAAACCTCTTTCATGCTAGATGCCGAGTCATGGGTGTAGTTTGCTCCATGATTATTGACTCGGGAAGTTGTGCCAACATAGTGAGCCAAACATTGATTTCCTAATTGAAGATACCCACCTTGAAACATCCCAACCCATATTATTTACAATGGCTAAGTGAGTGTGGGGAATTGAAGCATTGATTGAGCTTAGCATTGGGAACTATAAAGACCAAATCATGTTTGATGTTGTCCCGATGCAAGCGTGCCATCTATTATTTGGGAGACCATGGCAACATGATAGATGTGTGGTACACGATGGCTTGACAACCTCATATACGGTCAAGCATGATGGGAGGAAGTATGTGCTTAGACCTTTGACTCCAAGGCAAGTAAGGGAAGACTACAAGCGAATGAGAGAGTTAAGAGAAGCGGCAAAAGCAAAGTTAACCATTGTACTTGAACCCGAGGCAAACAATCTTGTTGTCTTGCCATTACATGATAAAAGTGAGAGTCACTCCACTTCAAATGAGAAAGAAAAGAAAGAGAGAAGTGAGGAAGTGACTGGTGACAATCTAGGAGAGGAAAGACGAGAGGAATTGAGGAGTGATATGAGTGGATTGTCACCACCAACTACACTTGACCATGAGGTAAAATTGAGAGAGAAGAGAGGTGAGGAAAGAAAAATTGAGAGTGAGAGCACCCATTGTTCTAACAATTCTTCATCTTCTACTTTTTCTTGTGTTAGTTCTTGTGTAGGTAAAAATGAAGACAAGCCATTGGAGCCTCAACCATGTGCTTGGAAGGAAAGACAAGAGGAGGAAAATTCTCAATGTGAGCTTCATGAAGAAGGAGTTACACATGACACTTCAAGCCTTGTGAGTGATCAAGGAAGTACTACAAATGTAAGTATTGCTCCACCTTTTCATGAGCCTACTAGTTATTTATCTTGTGATGACTCGACACTAGTTGGAGCTTGTGATGCATCTAGTGAATATGCCACTAGTGAAGAGTCTAAAAGTCAACCTATGTGTGCTTGTGTAACATTAGTCGAGAGCCTTGCTAAGCCACATCATGTTGTGAGCTCATTGTTCAATGAATCTCTCACTAGTGTAGATTTGATAGTTGACAATAATTGTGACATTTGCTATGGCACTCCACCAATCTTTGATAAAGGGGTAGATGAGATAGTTGATCATACCCTTGTTGATATGCTTCTATTTGGTGGGTCTAAGTGTTGTGGTGAGGATGATAGTAACCTTGAGGAGTCCAACTTGCATGAATTGGACAAGGTTGTTTATGATGACTCCTCAAGTGAACCTAGTCTTAATAACTTGTCTATGATTGATCATGATGTTGAGATGCATGTTCTTACTAATCCATTGTTTGAAGGCATCCTCATTAGTGGTAAAGAATTGTATCGGACTAGGGTGGTTAGTCAAATGGAACCTCCATGGTGTGAAGGGTTTGACTCCTTAGGCAACCCTTTATGTGAGAATCTGAATGAGGTAAATGACTCTTTGAGTGACCCTACTATTGCTTGTTCGGGTTATGATGAAGAAGAGGCCATTATCAATACCTTTCTTGATAGTTAGTCTTTCGAGAAGGGTTGCTTAGGTGATGAAATGAGAGGTGAGGGGGAACCCCTTGGTGTGAGTACGTATGCTCTAAAGAAGGGGAGTGGAGTACTTGATGTTACTTGCATGTTGGGTTATTTGACTCTCCTCTCCACATGTTGATCACACTTTGATGAGGGATTGGTTTGTTGATCTTGAGCTTAAGGTTCAAGGGGATTTTGATAGCTTGATCTTGCATTTTCCATGTCCCCATGACCTATTTGCTCATTATTGTGTTGAATGAATATTCTCATTGAACCAAGCATTTGATGATCTCCTTGGAGATTTGGTATTCGTACTTGACATTGATGCTTGGTTATATCACAAGAGTGTGTTTTCCACACTTCTTGCACTAACCTACTTTCAAAGTAGGAAATCTTGTGTTTGCTTGTCGTTGCTTGTAGGTTCTAAGCTCCATGTTAAAGCTAGGGAGATCTTGGGAGTGACCTATGTCAAAGTGACGATCAAGGGTTACAAGGGAGGAGAGCATTGGGCACCCCGAAGAGATAATGCCATGGACGTGGATGCATTGATTTCGAGGACGAAATCTCTTCAAGAAGGGGAGGATGATGCGGGGCAAATCAAGCCAAGACACCTTTCCAACATGTATCAAGCTTGGAAGAAGCAACAGACTAGAAGTCAAGAGCGTTGGAGGTGAATTGAAGCCGTTCCGGAAGTTCCAAGCTGAGGCGCCCCGCCCAGGAAGCAAAGGGGCCAGGCGCCCCGCCCACCCAGGGGCCGCTCCGCCCAGCACCCTCCATTGCCAAGGTTGGGGGGCGCTCCGCCCCAATTGCCGTGATGCGGAATTTTAAGTGTGTTATGTCTATTTTGACCCTATGTGGTCTTTTAAGCCTAAAGCCTAAGTGTGAGCATTCTAGACCTTTTACTTTGTGCCTAAAAACCTCTATAAATAGCTAGATAGCTTATTTCATTCCTTAGCTTATTTTGAATGATGAATGAATATTGTAAAGAGCGGAACTCTTTGGGTTTATGAAAACCAACCTATGTTTGGGATTGTGTACTTCTAGTGGATTCTAGTTGGACAATGACCCCGCCCCGATCATTCTACTTGCGAGTTCTAGTTGACTCGAGGGTAATTGCGTAGTGTAGGTGATCCTTGACATCCACCCGAGGTGTATCGAATAAAGTTCTTCGGTGCTACTTAGGTCTTTGTTCGAGCCTCGTCTCGCTTTTATCTAGTTTTATTTTTTTTCCTCGTTTTCCCTACATCAGACAAGTACTGCCAACATTTCAAGTTATCAATCGACAAGTACCGTCTCTTAGGAAGAGATCAAAAGACAAGTGCCTAGGCAACTCTTTAAGATATGTAAGAGAATGTGGAAAGAGATTAAAAGACAAGTGTTGCCTATGCAAGAGAGTATCAAAGGCATGTGCGTCATATTAATTTTTTTTATAAAATTTGTCTATATAATCTCTTGACAACTAAAAGAAATTTAAGAATAATATCTTCTTTTTATAATGTACATTCCTTTTTACAAAATTTATATTATACATTGTACTAGTTTTTGAAACATTGATTCATATAGCTAAGTTTTTAATGAAATAGAAATAGTGTTACCAAAAAAAAAAAAAAATTAATATTTCTAAAACAAAATTACTGGTAGACACAAGTTTAATAACTTTTTCAACTTTAATATTGTTCTTTTTGATGTCACCCAACTATAATCTATGATGTGAGGAATGGTGAGACGAGGAGCCCTCTTTTCATCTTCTAAAACATAATTCAGTTGCAGAGCGCTGGTGACGCAATTTTGTTGTTTATTAAGGGTAATTAATAAATCCTACTTCCAATCAACCATTTTAGATGCATTTCGTTTCCTTTATAACTGCTTGTTGCTAAACTAGTGGGAAATTCAACAAATTCTTTCTGCTAATTTATTGTAGCTATACGTTGTGTTGTTGCACCCTCGTCAGTCTATTACCATGAATCAATTTACCATGAAAAAGGAGGGCCTTTTGTTGGTGAACTTGTAACCACTAGATTATAGTTCTAATCCCCTTAAAGACCTTTTGAAATTGATTTACAACAATTTTTTATCAGAAATTCTGCCCCCAATTGAATTTTCCAACACCAAGAGGTTTATACATTTCACTGTGATTCTCGATCACGACTTTGTATATCGTTGCATTTCAACAGAATTTTATTTTAGGTCGGACTGGGTTTCTTTGTGTATTTATATTGTGGAAAATCATTTCGAAGCACTTAAGACTATAGATATTGCATAACTTCATTTCGAAAGTAATTTTTACTATTGGCCGGGCAGAGGATTTTTGTCTAGGGTATTATGGCAGCAACAGGCAGGCCAGTACATCCGTGCTTCTTCTTTTCAACTTTTATTTTATTAGGATGTTAGAGGAATTACATGAATGGTATTTACTTTGTTATTGTTGCATTACTTAATTGTTCTGCTTTTCATGTGCTAGGTTGTACAAGCTTTGGAGTTGACTTAATGGAGGGAGTTGAAGCTGATGGTGGAGATACAGTTCCATCACCACTAGCAAAGTGGAAAAATGATGTTTCTAGGACATTTCGCTACTATTTGAATAGGTCTGCTCCTCATACATTCTACAGGTGGCTCGGAACACTGGCAGCTGCAGCAATATACATGTTGCGTGTTTACTATGGTCGTGGATTTTATGTCGTCTCATATGCCGTAGGAACCTACATCTTGAATTTGTTGATTGGATTTATGTCACCAAAGGTGGATCCTGAGGTGGAAGCTTCAGAGGGTGCTTCTTTACCACCTAAAGACAATGAGGAATTTAGGCCTTTTGTTCGTCGGCTGCCTGAATTTTTGTTCTGGTCAGACCACCTTTACATATATAACATGCTTCTAGTAATTCTGATTGAACTAATGTGCTGTGGCTCATTTTGTGATATAGCTGCACAGTTATTGTGGTGATCATGTTTGCCTGATTAGACTGGAAAGATACATAGACTTTGAATTTGAAATGGAAGTTTGTGGTTATTTGGAAATTCGTGAATATTTTTGTTGTGCAATGCAAAGAGTCGTACTTTTGTGGACAAGAGAATTAATTTGACTTTGGTACTTCAGCAGGCTATTGAAGAAATTTATTTTTCTCTTTCAAACATCACTATTTGTTGGTCTTTGCTAGGTAGCATGATTTAGGGACTACGAGACAGCATTGCACATGATAGGATTTTGATGGTTCCAAATTAAACTTGAGAAGGATGATGAATTAACTTGTGTTCACTTACTTAAATGATATATTACCTACACGTGCGGCTTCTTTTGTTTTCCTTTGTTGCTATTCATCATGATCCCTTCACTGAAGGAAATTTCCTCTTTCCTTTTGTCCTGTCATTTCAGGTATGCAACAACGAAAGCTTTCATCGTAGCTTTCCTGATGACCTTCTGTTCTATATTTGATGTCCCTGTATTCTGGCCAATATTGTTATGTTACTGGATTTTTCTTTTCGTTCTCACTATGAAGCGTCAGATCACACACATGATAAGATACAAGTATGATCCATTCAACATTGGGAAGAAGGTAAATAGTTTTTTCTCTTGAAGGGGATTTATATTTTATGCAATAGTATTCTGTGCGGTTTTATCTCATTAGTTCTTTCTTTAGCTTATGTCAATTATCCTGTAGGTTCTAAGTTTTCTTTATAGTAAATCAGTCTTCTTGGATTCTGCAGAGGCATAGTGGGAATAAATCTGATTGAAGCAGTAGCAGCTTATCAGGGGACTAAAGTGAGATTGTCAATGGTAGTGAATGTCCTCCATTGTTTTCAGAAACTTGTGTAAATATTCTTCTTCTTGTACATGCGTCTCAAGTATATGTATCTGTTGCAAAATATTTGGATTTGCTTCCTCAAACATTAAAGCAAGCGTATAGAGTTAGCATGAAGCATATGTTGCTTCACTGTGATTTCTTACAAGGATTCAGGTCTTCTGGAGGATAGCAAACTCTAGTATTATCAAACCATTTAACCTATTGAGTAACTGCACCACTACTCTTTCTATATAATACTAAAATTAGGAGCATGTGAAAGAGTTGGTGGTGTTTTCTTCCTTGATAGTTGCTCCAGGTTAGAATTATGATGTTTCCGTTGATTGATCTCCAATTTTAGTTCTCTGGATCAAGTGCAAGTGCAGGACAATTATAGGAATTAACTAAATTGTTGTTTGCATAGCTATCCAATCGTGTGTTGCATCTCTGCTGTTATTATGTATGTTATGAAGATAATTTATGTAGGATGTGGTGCGTCGTTGTGGAAATTGTAGATAGGAATTGTCTCCTGCATTCACATAGGCATGTTGAAGCAAGTGATTTGTGATGAAGTCGGTTTAAAATGTTACTAGGACTAATTTAAGTAGCTCGTGTACTTCAAAATAGCTCCAAGTATTCTGAAATCTAGAACTAGTTGAGCAGTTTTGTCGCATCTCAAAAAATAAGCAGCCCTTGTGCTGCACTGGTTCATGCAACACCTGCACTTAGCATGAATCAATTACTAAACAACTAACTGTAAACCAACAGGGAAATAGGAACTTGTGTTTGTAAAAGTAGCTAGCAACTCATGAATGCTATCGTTAAATTCATCGTTCATGCATCGGCTATTTTTTTTGCCTCCCCAAGTCAATAAATACCTGATTACTTGGTTTCTGTAGCAAGGACTTCCTTGATTGGGTGCAATTTGTTTGTAAAATAGTAACTGATCTATGCTTGGGCTTGAAGGATATGTTAAATGGTTTGCAGCCAAGTCATGTGGCTGTGTTCTCTCAGGGTTAATGCCTGGCAAACTGAGAAGGGAGGAAAGCAATTTAGATAATGGTAGACTAGTAGAGGCAAGGTAAATATGTACATGTGTGCGTGTGGGTGATTAGAGACTTCCTGACTGGTATGGAGAGGTGCCAACCAAAGGGAGTATCTGGTACAGAAAATTGCTCAAAATCGAGCAGAATCCTTTCAATTGCAAAGGTTTTACTAGTAGTTGTTGGAGCAGGGAGGGTTGGGTAGGTTGGCGTAGGTAGGACAATTTCTTTTCCATTATCCTACCAAATTCAGAGCGTAAACTAATACTCCAATTTAAAAAAAATTGAAACAATGCACGTTATTTTATTAATCTCTCCCCATTTTCTAAGCGACTCCGAACTTTTAACCCATGTTAGAAGTACAGCCTACAAGAATAGACTCCTCTTGTCAATTTCATGTTAAATTTATATTGCATAGTTTCACCAAGATCTTATACTCCGAACTTTTCCAGCTCCTGAAGGTTTATTTGTAGAAGTCAATTTACACGTTGTGCATTCGTGACAATGTTATCTCATGAATGCTCAAGTGACGTGCCAGCTAAATTGATACTCCAAGTGACTAATTTGACAGAATTCAGCACTCCTTCAGTTGAAAGTCAGTTAAATAATTATCTGTATTTGTTCATCTCTATTCAGGTTCAGTTCGATTCAAAAAATAAAGTATCTGATAATTTAAATTATCTCCAAAAAATGACCTAATGTTAATTGGAACTTGGAAGGTGGACTGTTCAAAGTTAAAATGGTTGAGTGCTAAGAGACTTCTCCCAAATTAAGCTGACCATAAGTTATTGATCATTTTGATCACCTGGAATGGAATCCATGTGTGGATAATTGGTGTAAACCAAGGTTGCATTGGGGCAAAGATTGACTTGGTAGAAGGATATATGACAGGTGGATTGTTAATTATATACACTCAATTGGTCTAACCACTTTAACAACCTAAAGAGACGAAAATAATAAGGTCATTATCACAAGTATCTGACTTTTGCTTACACATGAGGGAGTATTTATACATATAATATTTGGCCCAATTGAGAGGTACTAGTTGTCTTGAATTCTTTAGTATCATCATAGTGACTGGTTCCTAAAACATGGCCAGCTAAGTAGTTTAAAGGTCTTCTTAGAGCTAGCACCCAGCACACATTGTATTCCTACAACATAAATCCTTGGAGAAGCATTCAGTGTCTATCAATATTCTCCAACAAATGAGTGGAAGAACTTTGCTCTTGATTTTGTTCCTTTGGGCTGTCCTCACAGTTGTAACCCCCATTCTTGTACGATTGTCTGCTTCTGCTAGAGCCAATGGGGAATTTTTCGTCATTACACACACCGGTAAGGATGTTTTTTATATTTCATTATTAACTGCTTAACAAATAAAAGGAACTCCGTTCTTTTTTTCCGGAGTCTATCTCAAACTTTGAGGAGATCATATGAATAACAATATATTCTTTTATTTGAAGCAGGTGAGCTAAAGGAGAGAATGAAGGCTGGGAAGGTGATCGGGTTGTTGGCAAGGAGGGCGCTTATTGCAGCGACACCACTGAAGGACTCAACTCCATTGACACAAGAAATTGCACTATCTCTACTATCACAGACAAATAGTACTGCCTCAAATCCGAAAATTTGAATCAGATGGTTTTGGAATGATGAGGATGAAGATTGTGTAGTCATAATCATTGACGTGTGCACGGGATCAGGACTGCATTTGTGGTTGCGGAAGTTGAGTTATTACTAAGTTAGACCAATTTAAAACATGATTATGCTTGCATTATGGGTAGGTTTTCAATTGGCACTATGATTTGTACAGAAAATATATTTGCTGAAAAGGTACATAGCTAAAATTCCATTGTTTAACGTACAGATGTAAGTTTAAAATTTTATTTGTTGCTTCTTTTGCACACTTTCCATTTCCCTTTTTCTTATACAAGTTAAAATAATGATAAAGGGGATTTATGAACTTTGAGTAAAAAGCAAGTTTTGAGACGGTAAGGTAATAAAGAATAAAAGGGCAGTATGATGTATAAAATATTTGGCATTTACATCGCGTTCAAAGAAGGGCCGCACTTGAGGAGTGTGATGTATGCAACAGACCCCAATGTAAGTATAAGTGGATGTTCTAGCTCAAAAGAACATATACATGGAGCTCTGCTGACTTACATAAATCTTGTTGACTAAACGATCAAGTATACCACGCCACGTATCGCTCGAATCCGTGACTTTTTGGCCGGTTTACCTTATTATATGTAGTTACTTTCTTGTTTCTCCCATTTGCTGTATCTTTTACTGGTTCATATAATCTTCAAGTCTTAGCTTAAATGTCATTCCTTTAATTGTTATGGTGGACTTCAAAAAGTAAAAATAAATAAATGAATGGAGAGAGAGAGAGAAGATTCACTTCAAATTATAGTAGTTCAAGAAAATGGATTATTTTTTCGCTCGCCTCTGCCTGTCCATATAGGGACTGGGTAAACAATTACTATTGACAATAGCAACCTAACTACTTATGCCATCATGATTCATAAATAAGCTAACGAATTACTACAAATAAAGTAAGCATTGGTTCACAATAATTAATGTATAATATTACGAAGAAGGATTAGTATGATCCTATTTTAGTATCAAAACACGCCGTGGACATTTTGTCATCTATCCTTGAAATAGTCCATCCTTAATGCCAATAGTTCTAATATGCTGGATATCTAGTCAAAAACCAAATTAACCAATATCTTACATCTGATTGCACTCATTTTGTACCGAATGATCTCAAACTCAAACCTTTTGGCAATGGCACATCCAATCTTCAATGCTGAAAATTTTCACTTGTGGGTTGATGCAGTCAGACTGATCATGATCAAGACTTGTTCGTGCCATCAAGACCGTTCACGAGAAGCCAAACTAAGAAATTGCATGATGTTCACGTTCACTTAGTTTGGAAGGGAAAAGATGCATTGGAGACTACTTGGCCGCGAAACAAGCTTGGGAACTCAACGAGCATATTGGCAAGCGCTTGGGAGAGAGAGAAAGCAAGTTGGAGCGCTCAACGAGCGAGTTGGCGAGCGCCTAACTACCTGTGGAATTAAGGGGCAGCAAGTTGAGTAGCTCAACAAGCGGCTTAGTAGTTAGGCGTTTGGGCAGCACTTGTGACACTACACAGCACTCAACGAGCGAGTTACAAGCCTAGACTACTTTTTACTTTTACTTACACTTATGGCCCTATGTGGCCTTGCTTGAAAGCCAACTCGTGGCTGGATATTAAACATTAGGGCATGTGGCTTAACACTTATATAAGCCACACTTAGACTATTATTTAATCACCTAGTCTTGATATCAAAAAGCATACGTACTTTTTTTGCTTTCTCAGCAAAATCCTTATGAAACTTGTTCTTTTGATGAATTCATTTGAACTTCTTCCTTTTTTGATCATTCAGTTTGCAAGAGACATATTCTATTAAGGATTGGCTTAGCTTAAGTGCCTTTTGAATTCAATTAAGGAGGTATTTTGACTCGTCCCTAATTATTTCCTTGATTCTATTTTGAATTGTGTCTCATTTCTATATTTTTTTTTATCGTATTGCATCAATTGGTATCAGAGCAAAGCAAAGGATCAACAATCCCAGTCCTGTTCTTCTTGCCTTTAGATTAGGGTTTCTAGTTTAGGTTCTTGAATTTTCATTTTTAAAACAAGAAAGAAGACGTCCTGAAATCTGCCGAGTGTATTGTTTCCTCTGTGTTTATAGCTTAGCCGAGAGATTGTTGTGTTGTTGCTTGAACTCCAGGTTTCTTGAATTCTTGAATTGTTCTTGAACAATCTTAGGAGTTCTTGATTGAAATTCTTGAAAAATGAAGAAGAAAAACTTGAGGCGCTGAAGTAGAAATAGGAGCAGCCGTGTTCATGAATTTTTCTTGAACAACATTGTTGTGTTCTTGAATTGATAAAAGTGTGGCTGTTTGATCCTTAAAGATCATTGATTCCACATGTTATTGGAGAGGTAAACACGCTTAATCAAGGAAAATAGGGAAAGGGAATAACGCGTCTCCAAGTGGAAAGGGAGAAGAAAATCGACTGAAACAAGGAAATAAGGAAACATGTAAAAGTTAGAAAACAAGGAAACAAGGATAACCTATTCATAGCTAAGGTGGAAAAATAAAGTAGGAAAAACAAATCTCATTCCACAAGGGAGCAGTTTATTGGCCAAATTTCTTAGGGAAAAAGGGTGGTAGTTTCTTTCTAAGAATTTCCTTTTTCTTTGTGGCATTAATTCCAGTTAGTATTCTTTGGGTATCTTTCCTATCCAATTCTATACTAACTCTTGAGCTAATTAGGAACTCGTGCTTGTTGAGTACACTTTTCCTAACATTCGTAGTAAATTCTTGGCTTCAAGTGCTTCACTTAAAAATAGTCATCCGCCTATATAGTCATACAACTTCCTTCTTATCCCGAAGAGAGCTAGTGTTTGTTGTAGAGCTTGGAAGGTCATTAAGGGGGTTGTTCAATTCAAGGAAGTCATTTGTAACAAGTTTAGAGATACTACCTTTACATATTGAGTGAACCAGAGTGTCACCCAAAAAGTAAGGGAGAGTGTGAGGTGATTTCTAACCTAACCATCTTTTTAAGTCTTTGTTGTCACTATTAGAAAAGCTCTGTTTACATGGGAATTTTACCTGGGGACGCTATTCGCAGGTAATTCCAGCGGATTTTCATGCCGAAAATTAAAAAATTCCAATATTGCGAATAATTACCTGCGATAATATATCCCGCATGTAAATTTGCATGTTTATTTGGCGCAATCAACCGCAAAATAATTACCCATGACCTTACCTGGGAAATCTATCTGCATGTAGTGCTTCTGCAGGAAAAATCCTATGTATATTAATAGAAAATTGGAAAAAACATTTCGAGACAAAATTTGCTAGAAAATTCGCAGGTAATAACACCTGCAGATTTTCTGTGATTATGTTCATGCGGAATTACCTCGGACTTTGATTGCCTGGGGATTTAGCTGGGGACAGGATTACCTGCAGAAATACTTGCAAAATTTTTTGATGCGGCTTTACCTGCCAAATTTAGTAGCTGGGGATATTTCTGCGATAGTTTTACAGTCAGACTATCTGGAAAATTTTTCTTGCGGATTCATCTGGGTATATATATACCTAGGGATATACCTGAGATATTATTACCTGTGGAAATACATGCGGATAGTTAGCTGCGGCTTTACTTGCGGATACACATAGCTGGGGATTAACATGGGGTTGTCTTCGTGCGAACTTACTTGTGGATAATCTCCTAAGGATTTACTTGCGTTTTTTTAAGTTTCCGATTTACATAGGGATTTACATGGATTTTTTCCCCTAGGTGGCAAATTTACATGTAATTTTTTCAAACTAGCTATCTATATCTTGGAAACTTTCACGATTATTATAATCTCTAACATAGATTCCTTCAATTTGATTCAAGATATCTTTTCCTTGTGAAAATTGTAAGGAAAAAATGGCAAAGGACTTTTTTTTTTTTGTATCAATCGGCGATATCTACTGAATTACACAATACACATATCTATTTTGTATAGTTCAGTTTTTGTAAATTTTCAAATATCAAAAAATATGAACATTGATACTTGATTTGATTCATTTTTTCATATAAAATTATGAACAACATTAAGTGTGGAGCGGCTCAAAGAAAATAAACACAACCAGAATATTTTCAAGTATAGATTTATGCAAAGCGAGATATTCATTGTGTTGCTAATGATCATTATTTGACGCCAACATTGGAAGATAGGGCTGTTCAAAATCGAACTGAAACCAATAATCGAACCGTAAAATCAGTTTATTGACTTATTGGTATTGGGTTATCGGATTAACAGTTGGTTAGTGGTTTGAAGTTTTACATTTAACGGTTTAACGGTGCAGGGCACAGTTTACCTTATTTTCTTATTGGTTAACCCGTTAACCCATTAAGAATTGTTAAATAATTTATATTTATAATTTTTACCTTTATGTATAGAATATTAAAGTTCAAATGACCAAAATAATAATCCTAATTACCTAAACATATCTCTTGAATCCAAGAAGACTGTTTTTGAGAATGTTGAATTTAAGAAGACTTAGTGGCTGACTATTACAGTAACCAAGAAAATAAACTATTGTCCTTCTTCAAGCTCAGCTTCTCAAACATGAATGGGATGGAAATATTTTTACTATCACAGATTGAATTTTGCACTGAAACACCACGCTCCACATATGTGTTTTGCTTGTATAGATGCATGTTAAAGTATATCAGTTTTATTTTAATTGTTGGGCCAAGCGGGCACTCTCTCTTTCTCACTTTTAGTAACAAAAGTATTTCTTAACAACTAGTTCTATACTATATTAAACAATAGTACAGTGACTAGTCGGAAGTAAGCTCAAAGATGATTGTTTGTTTTCCCCTAATTTTAAGGTTTACTTCAATGTAGAAATAATGATGAGGATGTATCCAGAAAATTGTCAATGTCCAATTTACAAATTCAGTCAAGACAAAAAAGTTCATATTGTGAGCAGATTGCATTGATTCTTTTGACATGTGTTTATGTTGTGCTTGTGCAGAATAATTTTGAAAATAAGAAACAAGAAATATTAGCTTCTCAAAGTACAACGCCTGATAAAGCAGACAGTTCAGCTGGTCAATCTTCTCAACTAAATGAAATGAATATTTGGGTGCATACTGTTGGTAGAAAGAAGAAAGGAAGGGTTGCGGGCCTTGGCTCCTTGGGTCGATCTATAAAAGTTTCTAGCTAATCGACGTCTACTATGCCAGAAGTTAGTGAAGTGATTAGATCTCAAGTTCATGCTCTAAATGCGGAATTATTTGCTCAGTTGCAAAAAGAGCGAGAAGACAACAAAGAGTTGAGGAAGGAGTTGGGTCACACAAATAAGAGCATAGATGAACTTATTAATCGTTTGGGTTATAAGGCATCTTCTTCAAGTGTACAAGTATTCTTTGAGAGTGAAAGTGATGGCGAAAGTGATGGCGAGCATGAAAATGTGCATGAAAGTGATGACTATGATATGGATTGAAATAGTTGATCGTAATATTTACGATTTACCATTGGGACTTGTAGCATTTTTTTTTTCATTTGAAGCTATGCATTATTACATCTTAATATTATGACTATCTTTTATTATTATGGTTAATTATTTTAAATTTGTGCAGATGGTTTCTTGAAAATATGTGTAATTAGAATTATAGCATTTGATACAGGTTACTTGCGGATTTTATATGGGATTTACCTGCAGAAATTGATTTTACACTAGGAATTTCTTGCAAATATTATATTGGTATTTTTCCTGCAGATTTTATTACCTAAGGATTTTCTTGGAGATTTAGAATAATTGTTTTTAGTTAACTCGTAAATTTTACCTGTGGAAATACTTGTGAATACTACCTAGGGATTTTCTTGCAAATACTTTCTAGGGATTTTCATGCGGAATTCGACATATGTTTTCCGGGGACTTACTTGAGGTTTTACATAGGGTATTACCTGTGGATTCTCCGCATGAATTTCCCTAGGAAAAGTCATTTTCCCACATTTTTTAGCAAAACTTTCTTGCGAATTTGTGATGTTACTTAGGGAAAATATCGGTAGGTAATTTATATACGGAATTTAAATCACTAAGAAATGTTATCTAGGGATATATATCCATAGGTAGTTCTCTTGGGGAATCCTAAAATCCACAGGTATGGATTACCCACGAGCTTATTACTTGTAGAAATTATTTCGCAGAGAAAACTGCAGGTAATTTAGTTACATGCGGATTTTACCATGAAATCACCAAGTAGATCCATATGTAAAACTGAAATTTTCTAGTAGTGTGTGCATGTACATGGATGGGGATAGTAAGGAGGTTGCAGACAAGCCCGGCATGACTTTGGCCGATCTTATGGCCGAGATAAGGGGGCTTGTGAAGGATTCTACACAATCCAAGAACACAAAGTTCGCCTTAAGATCGCCGTATTTGTTTCACTAGTCTACCATACAATCACATGTTATAAAACACGAACTGTAAAGACTAATTCATAGTCTAAGGTCGTACCTGTTACAGAAGACCGTTCTGTATGGGAGAAGATTTCTTATCATCTTCATTGGGAATCCTCCATGAAAGCTCTTCACTAGAAGAGGAGAGTAAAAGAGTATTTTATGCTCTTTTGGATAATTGTAAGGAAACTTATTCCTATTAGATGAAAGAAGAGCTTTCTCTGGTTGTTCTGACAAAGAAAGAGCAACTTTTTTTACTTTAGAAAAAGATACGCTTCTTTTCAATTCAACCAAGTGACACAACTACTCAGGACTCATCCTAAGAGTTGTGTCTTTTCCTTCTTTCTTATTTTAGATATATAATTAGTAAATATACAATAAATTATATATTCTAATTATTTTAACATGGATCCGGATTGACCCACATAGGTGACTCGAATCCTATTTCCAACATCTCCCACTCACACATAGTGGGTCAACTCTCATTCCCATCATGTAATATCCATACATAACGACTAGACCGTGTGACCAGTACATACTTCGAGAGCTTAGTTGCTATACATCTGTTAGGAATATATAGCATCTCGATTGACAGAACTTTGGAGTAGATTATAGTATGCAGTACCATAGATCATTTATCACATCCACATCTCTCTTCATCTATTTGCATTAATTTGAGTTCATCATTATGTTATTATGTTCTTGTCCCATAGACAAACATAATGGGTCGACCAATGAACACAATTAATGTGATAGTACTCATCAATGATCTTCCTCATCTCATGAATCTCTTAATCTCAATTTGACTCGATTTTGTAGAACTGTCCCGCCAGACCGAATCATCCATGATCTATAGGCAACACCCTAAGATAGCAAACACCAAATTGAATGTCGAGAAATTGGTCAAAGTCATAAGGGTACAAAGAAAGAAAATTACTTATAATTTTCAGGGCTTCACATGATAAGCAAGTAGAGACTAAACTTGTATCGCCCATAGGTCACTCTATGCATACGTGGTATGATCACGTATCACAATATTGACTCCTTTCCCGGGGAGCGGATGTCTTTCACAAATTAAATACTGTGCAAATGATAGTTCAGACAACTCATATCTAACTTTGAGTTCACACATCTACTCATATATTTTATCCTTCAGAACTCACATGTGGCATTAAGACAGGCTCATATTGAATCATAAATGATTAATCATAACCCAAACGACAGTCATATTATAAACTTCTAGCTAGCTCTCTATTATTATCACCCCTGATAATAATAAGTTTATAATTGTCTCATCCCTATTGGTCACATAGACAATAGAGGCGATTGCCTGTGTGAATAGACCAATCTTTTTGTCTGTCCGACATACTTCAAATTTATGTACTAAACATAAAAATATTCTATGTATATGAACCATCCACAAGCAATTTAGGCTTCAATTACATTAACTTCAGCAATGCAGTTTTATGTGAACATGTTTGGGAAAAACTAAAGTCTAAATACATCTACATCTACGCAAACTCAATGCCTTTACATATCATTCATAAGCACCAAATGCTATGAATTTTATTATCGGATCTACTATCATATAATGCGTAGAGATGTATTTATATCAATATGTTTGTCTTCCAATAATACTTGGGACCTTTTTTGTGTAAGCTATTGAGACTTGACTATCACACTTGATTGTCACTAATTCAATAGTACTATCTAACACACCCAAATTTATCATGAAGACGTTTAAGCCTTACAGCTTTTAGCACATCTGCTGAATATTCTCCAATTCCAGCTTTCATTGTAAATAAGACTAATGATTATTTCTTGCTATTCAATAATATGTACATCGCCATTGTTTAGCAAGGAGGACATACTCAAATTTAGAATTTCTCACCTCTAAATTTCCTTCTTAATCATCACAAGTATAGCCTTTGAGTCGTTGATCCTTTCCTTGACAATACAAGGATAATCGACTGTGCCTTTGAGATACCACAGTATTCTTTAACTGCTTTCCAGTATTCCTTTTTCTAAGTCTGATTGACATCTACTAATTATAATAACATATATCAAGCTTCATGAGACAAATTATATTCTCGTGGATTCACGAAGACACATCCTCCCACTTAAAAATTTTCCTCTGGAAATAAGAGTGTTGATGGGTTTGCGATGTTGTACATTAAATCGTTCAAGAATTATCTTCATATAGGATTTTTGTGAAGAGACAACGAACTCTAGGAACAATTTTTTGAAATCTTAACTTCAAGAATTTACCCATAGTTTTTTTCTACATTAAGTATTTCACGTATTTTGAGAACTCATTTGTTCCCAATGATGCTATGACCCATAAATAGATCGACCAATTCCAACTCTTGGTTTGGTTTCACTAACTCCATTTTATCCTCCATTGCTCTGAGTAGTTATCCTTAGCAGGGTATCTAAGAGCCTTATTCATCTCATAGCTCTTATTCATCTTGTTGAGTAACTATATATGCTCCCCCTTCGATCTCAAATCGACGATGGGAAATACATAGACGACTTATTTATCGAGGTTGAGATTGATAAAATTGATTTATCAATTGTTAGTTACACTCACTCGGACCAATAATATTAAATTGATTATCATCTTGGTGCTAATTAGAAAAGATCCGTTATTACCAATGTGACCCTTTACTCAAATCCATTCGACTGGCAATAGCGGAAGCAATTGGTCCACAGTTTCATGAAGAGACAAGTCTTAACCTATCTCACCCTACCTAGAAAAAATATTAGCTAAGAATGTAACATCGTGATTCAATTTCAGTTACTATGTCACTGTTATGTTGTTCACTTATAAACGTATAAATCCTGGACTAAAATAGTATCACAAATTGATACATGTCCTTCCCCTTGGAACTAGTTTTCCATGTGGGAAAATAACTTTATATACAAAAGCAGCACAAACACAATAGCAAGAAAAAGAATTGGGTTTTCCTCTATCCATAACTTATATGAAATATAAGTAACTGAATTAGAACAATTTCATAATTTGGATCACAGATGTCATAATATACCAACTACAATGGAATTTATTGCCACTTTCACGAGACATCACAGACATATTCAACGTCTCAAGAGCCTCTTGCTCTTTTAGAATATACTAGATTTTATTATTACAATTAACACTTTTGTTAAACTCAGGACAATAGTCTAATAGCAGTTGACATATTGTTACAAACTAGTATAAACTATTTGATGCAAGTATACGCGGTCAATCAAGTAATAAAGTGATAAGAAAGTATCGTTCCCACGAGGACTATCGATTAACTATTAACTAGACAACTTTAATTCAAATATTGTTCTAGAGAGTTCAACCAAATTTCGAGTGTTTTTAATTAAAACTAATTAACTAAAAATAATTGAAGTAAGAATTGAATGCAAGATAATTCAAGAGTTTAGATATCAGTGAGAGGAAATATTCCAGGATTATGGGACGTTCACCAATCCAGTTGCACTCCTCCGCTAATTGAATTAACTTTATTTATCTGAGTTGCTAATCACAGGGTTGATTATACTCACAGAGTTCTTTCGATACCCTGCTCTCTTATTCAAGCTAACTTAACGCCTATATGTCTATGGAATTAGAGTTAACAAGAATGCATGTGCTTCTCCTGTATACTGATTAACGTGACTGTTAGGTATATTTCTATCCTAACCGCGAAACCATTCTCCGATGCCCAGGTTCAGGAACACGCTTTATTTAAATCTATTGCAACCTCGGTTCCCACTTTCGAGTTCAACCTTAGGTTCATGGATAGTACCTAACAACTGGACAGAAAATCAAGTAATTCAGAGCAGAATTAAATAAACAACTCAATTTGATAAATTTAATGGATTTCAATCAACTTCAGAGTACAAATATCATGCTTAACCCATAACCCTAGAATAATAGAGTTTAGCTACTCATAGACAAAATAGCTTTCTCACAAAATAATCCAAAAGTCATGAAACAATCAAGAGGAAAGAAGATTTACAACTCAAGTGATGAATCTTTAATGCTCTAGCCTCTACTCTCGTTCTTGCCTCCAAAAGTACGTAATCCTCCCTAAAAATATGTTTACAAGGGCTTAAATACGAAATACAATAGGTGGCCCACGTTTTTAGCTAATCCAAGCTCAACTAGGACTGCATCCCAGCGAATACAACCGAGCATGCCAAGTATTCAGGGCTGTACACGTTGCTTCTCTCAATTTCTTCAATATTTGCACTCTTCCCAGACCATACAGCCGAGCATGCCAAGCATCCATGGCTGTACGCGATGATTCTTCCTTGTTCTTGTACAAATCAAGCTCCAATTTCCTTAATTTTGCTCCTGAAACATTCAGACACATCAAGTTAGCATTTTACTTCAAATCAATCATTGTTGGGAACGTAATATAATGAAAACAACACAAAAGCTATAAGAAATCGACGTCGAAACATAAGATATACGCCCAACATCAACACCTACACTTAAACTTTGTTCGTCCCCGAACAAACAAACTCAACACACTTGCACTCAATAGATCTTATCTAACCAGCTCAAAAACTTCAAGGAAGCACACCTATGAAATAGGTTGTTACGAATAATTAGCCACCAAACATACAAGCACACAATTTCCCCATATTTACACCTCACACATTTAGAAAACAAGGATTATCAAAGCAATCAAGTAGCAACATCCAAGCCTCAAGAAACAACTCCTCGCACCAACTTACTCACGACATGCCCGCTCGCTCAAGATTAGAGCCTAATAAAAGCTCCAACCTCTCATAATTCATGTGCCCTCACCAATCAAGTCTAGTCCCAATCACATAAAAATATATCAAATAAATTATAAGGGACGTTCACGATAGAAATAATTCTCTCACACTAAAAAAGAATCTCAAGTGCCACACAATGGTACCATAGGCTTGCCCATAGTGTAGGACTCCACCAATGTAGGCTCGCTCCTATTCGGGATTACTAGGACTTTAAGAGTTGTAATGTAGGCTAAAGGACGGGTATGATATATATGATTAAAATAGTGACTACCTCCCTAAGCATTTTAATACATCACTTTCACTTTTTTTTTATAGCTCAAGTCTTCACAAAACCAACCAAACTACCACTCAGACATCAACCAAAAACTTTCCTCTCACTTTAAGTATTTTTCTTTAATCGTGCACAACACTAGCAAGGATTGAGAACTTTTCCTCTTTTGCTTTCTTTATTTTTCTCTTTACATTTTTTGTTCTTTTTTTTTTTTCAATTTTTCAACTTCTCCTCAACCTTGACAATGTATTGTCCCTCAAAATTCCATAATAATTTTTTTCTCATTGACTCCACTCAAAAGCCACCAAATTTCTCCAACCACAACTTCACTAACAAAAGTATTTTTCAATTAAAGTACTCTAAGGAGTAAGGGTTCAAAAAGAGGATAATTACGAACAAAAGGAATAGGCTTGTAATGTGGGTGGCAACAAAAAGGCAAATAGGCTCAAAAAGGGGTTACAAGGGATATATATGAACAGGTAGGGTAATCAAGGCTGCAAAAGAAGGGCTTATAAAAGAAACGCCTGTATCATCTCGCTACTAGAGCAAACCTAGAATTTCGCTTTGAACACACGCGGGGCAAGTTCTAGACCAATAATGCAAGCGCGAGAAGAAATACAAGCACCTCACCACTCATGGCACATGAACTACTCAAGACGGAATAATTCCAACACCTAACAAAGACAAGCGAGACAAGTCATGCTATTCGGTCAACACTCAGAGTCAGAAACCTGAGCCGAAGAGTCACTAATAAGACTGACTATCAATCTAATACATAACTCACACAAAAAATCTTTAGGGAAGTTCAACTTGCATGTAAATGACTAATATGATAGTATCAAACAATTCACAGAGAAAGCACAGGTCCTTACCACTTAGCTACTCCTATTTCCTAATTTTTTTGTATTTTAAGTATATATAGTTTTTTTCATTTTTATCTAAAAACACCCGGTTCAAAACAAAAGGCATCCTCGGAAAAGAACCGTGGCTTGAAGAAAACCCAAGGATTATGCCACCAATCTAAAAATTAAAATAAAAGCAGTAAAAAATACAATTACAAGTCATGATACCCCACCCCACACTTAAAATAGTGCATGGTCCTCCACTACAACAATATAAAAATAATGAAAAAGAGTGGGTATCAAGAAAGCTCCCTCAAACTGCAGAGTCTGGAGGTGCTGCAGACCGGTCTGAATCCGCGGTCTGAGCAGTAGAGGGATCTAACAATGTAGTGCCAGCTGCATCCATAGTATCGATCAGCGACCCCTCCATGGTAGCGTCACTCTGAATAGAAGCAAGGATCTCTGCTAGTGTACTCTGCATCAGGGTATCTCGAGCCGCCTGCTCCTGTCTCAGCTTGGCCAGCTCGGCCTCAAATGCCTCAAGCCGCTCTGACGTAGATCTCTTATCCTCTTTGGCCACAACTGGGTCATGAACCGATGTAATGTCATGCGCAATGGGTACCTCTAAAAGATCATCACCCGTATAGAAGGGGACCCCGTGCTTCCTCATCAGAGCCGTCAAAGTGTGCACAAAGTACAACTTCAAAGTCTTCTCCTTCCGAGTTCGCACCATCTACTCATACATGAGCTCTCCCAAGTTCAACACTATCCCAGTCATCAAAGCATAAATGAGAAGCACTCTTTCCCGAAGGACATTGGTTTGATGATCAACTTGCTTTATTCTGTTGGATACCCAGTTTAACCAAGATCTACTCTCCCTAGACATGAATTTCTTTGGCAAGGTGGCATATTATCTCTTAGTATTGTACAACCATTCAGGCTTGAGGATTCGCTATGATCAGTAACAGCTGGTGAGTCACACAATACCTTAATGACATCCTCAAAGTCTGGCTCTTCTAGCATCTTCTTGTAGTCATCCATTGCCACTTCATTAGCCCTGTAGTATGCATTAATGGCTCTGGCAGAGATATCGACCTCACCCTCTCTAACCCACTATGCTCCTCTTTGAGTTCTCCCAGTTAGCATATAATTCTTGAACAACAGTAATGTTTGCCTTGCACTTGGGACCCTGCATAAATCTGTCCCACTTCCTGTCTTTCATAACATCCAGAATAGTTGGGCAAGCATTCTCACAAGCATGATAGTTCAATGGCCTTTCTCGCGTGATCTGCTTCTTGACGATCCACTAGAATGCCACGTATGTACTCTCACTCTCAAATGTGTCCTCCCACAATGATCTGTCAATAGGGCTACTCGTGGACGGAATGTCATCAGGCATTGGAGTAGGAATGTACTCATCTTCAGCATCATCATCAACCTGCTCGTCGTCCTCATCATCTTGCTACATTGGTTTCTTCCCTTTACTTTGAACTACTCTTCTCTTCTTAGCTGGTGGTTTAGAAGCACCCCCCTCACGGATCACCACTGGCTTTTCTTTCACATTGGTTGATTTTCTCTTGCCCGTGGCAGCCTGAGGAGTGGGGGTGGTCCGGGCACTCGATTTCTTCTTCGTTAAAGGCATGACCTCAAGTTCAGCATTCTCCTCTTCCACTTCCAAGGCAGGTGTATCTTGTTTCTTCTTTGAGCGTTGCTCCGGTTTATCCTTGCCCTCTGGTTGATTCCGCGGTGGTTGGCCACCAACCATTGTATAATGAAATACCTGCACCCAAACAATTTAAGATTTAGCCAATGAATTACACCCGAGTTCATTAAAACAGCTAGAAACTCGTCCAATTCAAGCTTTGCATTAAATTCACATTAGTGCGCACACACCCCACACTTAAAGCTCAAATGTATTTCACATTCAATCAATTTATGCTCATAGTACACTCATGGTGTCATTCGCGAGGTACTGAGACTTCCCTCGACGCACACCTCTTTATTTCAAACAATTCTCATGTTTAAAAATCACCAAAGTGTTCAAACGGGGTTCATACACCCCACACTTATGTTATTCTTCATCTCAAAATTATGGAGAAATATTTAATTGAGCACAACAATACAGGCAGCCTAAGAATTGCATAACAGGGCAGCGACGCGCTCAATTAAGGTGCAAAACGACACTCGTCATGTGTGAATAATGTGCAATGAGTGTCGTTCAAGTGAAAATGCTTTAAACACTGCCCCCAGCCATAATTCTAACCCATTCATGTTTGACTTACACCCCATAACTGTTTCGGCTACTCAAACTTGGCTTAATGCTTGAAATCTTCATTGGGAAATTTCATCGAACACCTTACGTGCAGGATTTTGGATAGCTTGTATGTGAGTTATTTGAATGTGTTTTGGCCTCCCAACTCCAGGAGCTTTCATATAATACTCACTACAGTGCCTCACTGCACCTTCCACAACAGATACCAACCAAAAATATTGAAGTCACACCATGTTTTTACCATAGAACTTAAAGTTGAAACTTAGCCTAAGGGAAAAAAAAGGGATGGGAAAAAAAAATGCACGCAGTACTTGTAGCAGCAATGAGGTCGACTGGAGAGGGTAGAGAGGGAAGAGAGCAAGAGGAACAGTTCATACCTGTAACGTTGTAAGGGAAACGAACCAGCGGATTGTTTTTTTCTTTTTCTTATGCACAACAACATGGGTTCTTTGTTTCTGTTCTTTGGGATTGTGTTGTGTGTGTGTTTAAGTAAAAAAATTAAGGGATACATGCGCATACAGTAACGGGCGCGACACATCCGTCGCTGTTTTGGATCACCTCAGCACAAACAGTGGCCTGCGCGATGGAGGCGCAACACTGTTTTATAAAAATTCAAGAAAAATAGCATACAGTGAGGGATGCAGCGCACTGGAGAGTGTTCTACGTAATTCAGCAGCACACAGTGGCCTGCGTGATGGAGGCGCAACATTGTTTCACTTGTATTTTCAAATAGCAACTAGCAGGCATCGGCACAGCGCAGCATGCGACGCGCTGATGCCTGTATGGCCTGGAATTTGAGAAGTTTGCTACTTTGTTGTCCGGGGCAGGCCATTTTCGTTGTTCCAACTGTTTTTGAACCTCGGGAACCTGTAAAATAAACTACACAAATACATTAACCTCACTAAATTTCCATTCTTTTTGTTCTTTTCATTTTCTATTTTTTAATTTTTTTATTAAATGAAAGTTTTATTTTTTTATTAAATGAAAATACGGATTAACTAACTATAGAAAGCGATAATACATGGGTTGCCTCCCATGAAGCGCTTAATTTAACGTCGCGGCACGACGAGTACATCTCTTTTTTAAGGGTCGACCAAAGAAATAGAGGATTTAAGCCTATCGACTTCACCTCCCCAATATCGCTTCACTCTTTGCCTATTCACTAGAAACGACTTATCCGAACTCGGGGCTTGCAATATAATCGCTCCATGGGGCATCACCTTAACAATTTCAAACGGACCAAACCACCTCGATTTGAGCTTACCAGGGAAGAGCTTCAATCTGGAGTTAAATAAAAGAACTAGTTGGCCCAGCTCAAAGTGACGGTGTTGAATGCGCTTATCATGCCACCGCTTAGTCTTCTTTTTATATAACTTGGCGTTTTCATAAGCGTGCAACCTAAACTCATCAAGTTCATTGAGTTGCAACAATCTCTTCTCACCCGCCGATTCCATATCAAAATTTAGCTTCTTAATTGCCCAATAGGCCTTGTGCTCAAGCTCGACCGGTAAGTGGCATGCTTTTCCATAAACCAGCTTGTACGGTGAAGTTCCAATTGGGGTTTATAAGTTGTCCTATATGCCCAGAGTGCATCATCGAGCTTGGTAACCCAATCCTTCCTATTCGCACTGACAGTCTTCTCAAGAATTTGCTTCACCTCTCTATTGGACACCTCAGCCTTCCCACTAGTTTGTGGATGATAGGCAGTGACGACCTTTTGCTTGACACCGTACTTAGATAGAAGGTTGTTTAGAAACTTGTTACAGAAGTGTGTACCCTCATCACTATCAAAGCCCGCGGAGTTCCAAATCTGGTAAAAATGTTCTTCTTGACAAAACTCACCACCACCTTCGCATCACTAGTAGGAAGAGCAACAGCCTCTACCCACTTAGACACGTAATCCACCGCCAGTAAAATATACTTGTTACCATTCAACGAGGGGAAGGGACCCATGAAGTCAATTCTCCACACATAAAAAATCTCCACCTCCAGAATGCCTTGGATAGGCATCTCTTGCTTCCTTGTGATTGTGCCGATTCATTGGCACCGATCACACTTCTTTACAAAAGCGTGAGCATCCTTGAACAGAGTGGCCAACAGAACTTGACTGAAGTACTTTGGCGGCTGTTCTGTCACCACCATGATGACCCCCATAAGGAGATGCATGACACTCTTGCATAACAGCCTCCGTCTACTCCTCAGAAATGCATCTTCTCACCAACTGATCTGCACACACTCTAAACAGAAACGACTCATCCCACATATAAAATCTTACATCATGGAAAAACCGACGCTTACCTTCTGCAGTCAGATGTGGTGGCACTGCCTCACTTACCAAATAGTTGACATAGTCAGCATACCATGGGTTCGAGTGATTGGTGATGGCAAAAAATTGCTCATTTGGGAAGGTTTCTTTGATCAAACCTCCCTCATCCACTGGCCTATGGATCTCCAACCTAGATAGGTGGTCAGCTACTTGATTTTTCGTTCCCTTATGGCTTGGACCTCTAAGTCAAATTCCTGCAGCAATAACACCCAACGAATTAGTCGACGCTTAGCATCCTTTTCATCAATTAAGTACTTGATTGCTGCATGGTCAGTGTAGCCAATAACTTTAGTTCCAACCAAGTATACCCGAAACTTATCAAAGGCATATACTAATTGCCATCAACTATTTTTCAGTAACTGTATAATTCAATTGGGCGGAATTAAGAGTTTAGCTGGCGTAGTAAATGGAATGGAACACCTTGTTCCTCCTTTGCCCCAGGACTGCACCAATAGCGACATCGCTAGCATCACACATTAATTCAAATGGTGCAGTCCAATCGGGAGCCACTATTATTGGTGCAGACACCAATTTCTCTTTCAGCTCATTAAATGCCCTCAGACAGGCCTCATCGAATACAAATGCTGCTTCTTTCTCAAGTAACCTGCACAAAGGAGTAGAAATTTTAGAAAAATCTTTAATAAACCTCTTATAGAAGCCTCCGAGAAAACTTCGGACTCCCTTCATAGACGTGGGCGGAGGTAATTTTTCAACCGCCTCCACCTTCGCCTTGTCAACCTCAATTTCAATACTCGATACCTTGTGTCCCAAAACTATACCTTCACGAACCATGCAATGGCATTTCTCCTAATTTAAAATAAGGTTAGTTTCTTCACACCTAGAAAGCACTAGACCAAGGTTAGTTAGACAAGCATCAAAAGAAGAACCAAAGACCGAAAAATCATCCATGAACACTTCGAAAAACTTTTCCACCATATCAGTGAAAATAGCCATCATGCACCTTTGAAAAGTCGCAGGTGCATTACATAGCTCGAATGGCATCCCCCTATAGGCATAGGTACCATAGGGGCATGTAAAAGTAGTCTTCTCCTGGTCTTCAGGAGCAATCCATATCTGGTTATAGCCAGAGTAACCTTCAAGGAAACAATAATACTCTTGACCAGCTAGCCCATCTAACATCTGATCAATAAAATGGAGGGGAAAGTGGTTCTTTCTAGTGGCTTTATTCAGTTTTCTATAATCAATCCACACCCTCCACCTCGTAACAGTTCTTGTAGGGATAAGTTCATTGTTCTCATTTTGCACCACTGTCATCCCTCCTTTTTAAGGACACATTGCACTGGACTTACCCACTTGCTGTCGGAGATAGGAAAAATTATACCTACATCTAACTATTTAATCACCTCTTTCTTTACCGCATCTTTCATGATTAGATTGAGGCGACGCTGATGCTCTACACTTGGCTTGTATCCTTCCTCCGTGAAGATCTTGTGCATGCACAAATTTGGGCTTATTCCCTTGATATCTGCTATGGTCCAACCAATAGCACTCGTATGCTCTCGTAGCACTCTCAACAGCTTTTCTACCTGTAGGTCAGACAACAGAGAAGAAATAATCACATGTAAAGTGTTAGATTGTCCCAAATAGGCATAAACAAGATGAGCAGGTAAAGGTTTGAGCTCAAGCTTGGGCGCCTCTTCAGCAGATGACTTGGGTGGTGGCCCTAACGGTCTATCTAGAGGCTCAAACTTAGGAAACCCTATAATATAGCACAAAAGCAGTCTAAAAGCTGCAACATCTCATCTATATCAGCATCTTCACTAGTTTCTTCTCCCAACATCAGTGCTCGCTGTAAATCATCATTAACATAATCAGCTGGATCACTCGACTTCTCCTCTGGTTCATTCACTGTGATCATGGACAACTCTTCATGATGGTTAGGCATTTTTAGAGCCTTGTACACATTAAAATCTGCTTCATAATCATCCATCTTCATTGTCATTTTTCCCTCTCAGACACGGATCACACCATCACCAGTGGCTAAGAACGGCCGTCCCAAGATGATAGGGACTTCCTTATCTGCCTCATAATCCCGGATGACAAATTAGCGAGAAAAATAAATTAACCAATCTGAACCAGTACATCCTCAATCACCCCCTCAGGATACGTAGTAGACCTATCAGCTAACTGAAGTGAGACTGTTGTTGGCTTTGGAGTGCCGAGACCTAGTTAATTGTACATAAACAATGGCATAAGATTTATGCTAGCCCCTAGATCACATAGGGCTCGACCAACTGCTATGTTGCCAACACGAATAGGAATGGTGAAACTACCTGGATCCTTCAATTTCTGAGGGAGTTTGTTCTGAACCCTGGATGTGCGCACTCTTCAGTAAGTGCCACAATTTCAAATTCATTGATTCCTCTTTGATGACACGATGTCTTTGATGTACTTGGCATACTTTGGAATTCCTCGGAGCACGCCTACCAATGGAATATTGATACTAGTTTGACTGAGTATGCCCAAGATCTTTGTGACTGCGGGATCCTGCAGATTCTTTTGCAACCTTCGAGGAAAAGGAGGTGGAGATGGTGGTTTAGCAGCAATCATTACCTCTTGCTTCTCTACCTCCTTCTCGACTTCGACTACTAGCTCAGCTTCTTTTTCTTTGTCAGAGTGTGATTGCTTTGGCTTCTTTGGCAATTCTTCCAGCTCTCTCCCATTTCTTAATGAAACTGCTTCCTGTTCCTTGGGATTGGGATCAGTATTGCTTAGCAATGCACCAAGTGGCCTTGTATTTTGATTGCTAGCAAGCTGTCCTATTTGTTTTTCTAAAGAGCGAATGGCACTGTCCTGGTTCTGCTGGAGAGTTTTAATTTTCTGATTAAGATCATATGATTGCCTCTATTTCTGACGTTTCAGGCTGTTTCTGCTGCGGTGGATTTTGCACTTGCTGAGTATTACCTTGAGGTTGTCTGCTGCCTTGCCCTCCTTGATTACCGCCCCATGAGAAATTAAGGTGGTTACAAAAGTTAGGTGGGTAAGTGTTGCCATACTGAGCATTTTGATTGTAACCCCTACTTTGCTGACCCACGTAATATGCAGACTCTGGGTTGTCCGGGCAAATATTACCTGTATGATCAGCTCCACCACACACATCACAGAATGAAGTTTCTTGCATTTGTTGAACCTGGGATGGAGCCTGTGGCTTGCTTACCTGGACTAGTACTGCATCAAGTTGCTGCTTAACAGTGTTGCATTGCTGCCATTTCAGCTCTCATAGCTGTCAGTACATCCACTTTCATCTTTCCACCTAACTTGAGATTTTTGCCTCTGCCTGAGTCACCTTGATAATGCTGACTTCCTTTTGAAATTTTGATAAGAATGATCTCTAGCTCATCATACTGCTTCGCTAGACTCAGTTCGCCACAATAAGCATCCAGCAAGATTTTACTATGCGATTGAAGTCCCTCAACAAAAATATGTCCCAATACCTCTTTTGATTGACCATGGTGTGGGCAGCTTCTCAACAATTCCTTGAACATTTCCCATGCTTCACCTATCTCGTCTGATGAACTCAGACTAAATGACACTATCTCACCTCTGATCTTTGCAGTCTTGCCCGATGGAAAGAATTTGATCAAAAATTTCCTTACCAGTTCATCCCAAGAGCTAATGGAGTTCGGTGGTTGGATCAAGAGCCACTTCTTTGCTTCACCCAGCAAAGTGAATGGGAACATAGTCAACCTTATATATTCATCCGACACATCAACATATTTGTAAGTGTCACTGATCTCCAAAAAATTCTGCATATGCTGTTGAGGATCTTTATATGATAAGCCTGCGAACTGACCATTAGACTGGAACAGTCGGATTATACTCTCTTTCACTCAAATTTACCAGTAATGTTGGGCCTCACAATAGCTTTGGCCATGTTATCAAGAGTGGGTCTGGCCACATCCAGTATGACGCGGTTTTGATTTTCAGCCATCTCTTCAGGTTCATAAATAAGGGCTTTCTCTAGCTTTGCTTTGAGTCTGACCCCCTTTCTTAGCCTCTGAAAAAGTCTTTCAGGATCAGGTTCAAAAGTGTAGAGTTTATCACCACTCTTTCTCCTTCGCATTCAAGCCAAAACCTGAAACAACCAAAGACAATTAAAACAAAAATTAATCTTGAACAAATAACGAATAAAAGCTAATCTAGAAACTAATTAAATCTTAGTCCCCGGCAACGGCGCCAAAAACTTGTCGCTCCAAAACGCACACGCAAGTATACGCGGTCGATCAGGTAATAAAGTGATAAGAAAGTATTGTTCTCACGAGGACTATCGATAAACAATTAACTAGACAACTTTAATTCAAATATTGTTCAAGAAAGTTCAACCAAATTTCGAGTATTTTTAATTAAAACTAATTAATTAAAAGTAATTGAAGTAAGAATTGAATGCAAGACAATTCAAGAGTTTAGATATCAGTGAGAGAAAATATTTCAGGATTATGGGACGTTCACCAATCCAGTTGCACTCCTCCGCTAATTAAATTAACTTTATTTATCTGAGTTGCTAATCATGGGGTTGATTATACTCACAGAGCTCTTTCAATACCATGCTCGCCTATTCAAGCTAACTTAACATCTATATGTCTGTGGAATTAGAGTTAACAAGAATGCATGTGATTCTCATGTATACTGATTAAGCGAGACTGTTAGATATATTTATATCCTAACCGCGAAACCATTCCATGATGCCCAGGTTCAGGAACACGCTTTATTTAATTCTATTGCAACCTTCGGTTCCCATTTTCGAGTTCAACCTTAGGTTCATGGATAGTACTTAACAACTGGCCAGAAAATCAAGTAATTCAGAGCAGAATTAAATAAACAACTCAATTTGATAAATTTAATGGATTTCAATCAACTTCAGAGTACAAATTTCATGGTTAACCCATAACCCTAGAATAATAGAGTTTAGATACTCATAGACAAGATAGCTTTCTCACAAAATAATCCAAAAGTCATGAAACAATCAAGAGGAAAGAAGATTTACAACTCAAGTGATGAATCTTTAATGCTCTAGCCTCTACTCTCGTTCTTGCCTCCAAAAGTACGTAATCCTCCCTAAAAATATGTTTACAAGGGTCTAAATATGAAATACAATAGGTGGCCCACGTGTTTGGCTAATCCAAGCTCAATTAGGACTGCATCCCAGCGCATACAACTGAGCATGCCAAGCATTCGTGGCTGTACGCGTTGCTTCTCTAAATTTCTTCAATATTTGCACTGTTCCCAGACCATATAGCCAAGCATGCCAAGCATCCATGGCTGTACGCGCTGATTCTTCCTTGTTATTGTACAAATCAAGCTCCAATTTCCTTCATTTTGCTCCTAAAACATCCAAACACCTCAAGTGAGCATTTTACTTCAAATCAGCATTTTACTTCAAATCAATCATTGTTGGGCACATAATACAATGAAAACAACACAAAAGCTATAAGAAATCGACGCCGAAACATAAGATATACGCCCAACATCAGACAACTACGTAATTTCTTAGAGCCTAAAATTCATATACACACCAATTCTTCAAATAATTCAACTGTGTTAATATTTATTTCATATTAGATCCGGAATCGAAAGTTCATTATATTCCCAATCATCCTCCAAATACTAATATTCCATAAATCTAAAATAATCAATTACTTAAGGAACACTTGTCTTAAATTACCTGAATTCAAGACCAACTAAATAGGTATGAATTCTATAACATATAGAAATATGTAATAAGAATAATAACACAATGTTATAAATTGAAATACATACAAGTACACATACTTATATTAAAATAACTAATGCCATTATTCTATAAAAAAAGGCCATTAATGATAGGAAAAGACACGTTCTTTCCTAAAAAAACTTTTCTTGTTAATATGTCAATCCTCCTAATGGATTTTGATAATAAAAATTATTTCTTTATTGAACCACAAGTGTAAGACCACAAAGATCTAATTAATTACTCATCACCATGGCCTTTCACGTATGTTGGCAAAGAAACAAAGAATCAAATCTTAATTGAGTTATGCTATGTCAGTTAAATTGTTGATTCTTGAAAACCAAGGGAAGAAAAAGAACAAATCCTTTTATATGAGTTTTCTTTTTCCAAAGGCACATTTTGGAATTTCGCACTTCAAGAATTAACAAGAAGATACAGACGTTACAGTTGCACCCCAACGTGAACATCTATTTTAATGTGTCCACTTGGGCTTGTGAAAGCCACTTAAACTTCTTGACCAATATAAGCTTCTGAGTTTACACTATAGAAGGGAAATATTAGAGTCCTCTGCATTTCAACCATTGGGACAACAAATGTCCTCACTTTTCTAATATATACACCGACGCATATTAAAGAATACTGATGACAATGAAGTTTTATTTAGAAACTTCTTTGCAGAGATTTATTCTTTTTTTTTTTTTAAAAAGTAAATGTGCACATTAGTGTCAAAGTGAACACCTATTTTCTTTTGTAACACATACAAAAAAAAAAAAATTCACCACAATATACACAGCAAATATGTATATGTATTTGTATTATATATATATACACACACACATATATATACATGTATATATAATGTAGTGACGCTAAAGGTTTACATGAAAGGGTTCTATTTGAGAAATCTAGTAGCACAAAGTCAAGATTTAAAGTCAAGTGGGTATTATTTCCTTCACAAGGGAGAAACCTCAAAGAAAGAACAACCACCCTCTGCAGTAGTCCTTTTCCCAAATGCCACTGCTACGTCCTTAGAGGATCCTAATCCTACATAGTATATGCCATGATTTTCCCTCCATAATATAATAAATTACAATGAAGGAAATGGTGTTAGGGAGTTAAGGAGCACATTGATTCTTAAAAAAAAGGAACACAAAGTCTTCTCTTCTATATGCCTTATGGGAATACAAAGTTCCATTTTACAGGAAGTTTTGCTTTTGACTTGTAAGAGCACAAAGCCTTTTGTTCAACAAGCAAACAACAACAACAACAAGAATCCATGGTAAGAAGAAACTTTATCAAGGATGCGCCAGTACTTTCTGTTGAGTGCTGGTTCTGAAGAATGACAAACGTAAAGGACTAAGTGGTCTTAGAGAAGAACCTAGTCCTTGTATAGAAGGGCACGACCGATCGAAAAGAGTTGCGGGTTGCAAATCCCTGCGGAACTAGGAATAGTGGCGCGTGAATGAATATGCATCCTAGTCAGACTAAAAGAGGCGGTGCCCAGGCTGTGTCTTCGAAGTGTGAATAAGAGTTGGACTTCAACAAGAAAAAGAGTTACTAGGAATCCTGTCTTACCATAATTACAAGGATTCCTTGTAGGACTCAACTAGGGTTACAACGCCCGTATAAATATAAGTAGTTGATGCAGCCGTAATTTAGTTATTCACAAATAGAGAGTTGAGAGCATACAAAGGCGATCTAGCATCTTTCTACGTGAGTAAACTGAAGAAGACAACTGGTGTGCTTGAGTTGATTGAGTCTAGATATTCTGTCTAGGTTCATTGAGTTGTAAGTTGTCTTAGTTTGAGCTTTTATTGTGTTTACCTATTGGCTTATTGTAGAAGCATATGTATTAGGTGAACTCGTGCGAAATTACTTGAAAAGCTAGAGTTTAGCTTTGAATAGTGATTAGGTTCTAGAGTGTAGTCCCTTGGTTACAGAGTTTGTAATCAGAAACTTGCTCGTTGTGTTAGTGGATTCAGTTCTCAAATCCCAGAGTGTGGGTCGTGGTTTTTCTCCCTTGAGCAAGGAGTTTTCCACGTAAAATCCTTGTGTTTTCTGTGTGTGTGTCTGTGGTGTGTTGTAGTGGTTGAAACAGCAGAATTGAGAAGGGGATAACTAGGTTCTATATTCAGAAGAGCCAGGTTCTTGAAACGAAAATCGATAGACACTATTCAACCACCCTTTTACTGTCTTTAGGAGGTGCATAGATTATAACAAGTGGTATCAGAGCGGGTCTTCTCGTGTGAGGGTAACACCTTGAGAAGGATCAGAATCATGAGTGCACCACCTACTATCACTGAAGGACAGTCAATTCAGAGGCCCCCCCCAATTTAATGGGCAATATTATGCGTGGTGGAATAACAGGATGGAAAATTACATATGTGCTGAAGACTATCAACTCTGGCTAATAGTATATGAAGGAAACCTGATTTCCACTAAAATAGTTGGCGAAGGAGCCACTGCCAAGCAAGAACCTAAACTGAAAGAGGAGTTCAATGAGACGTATTATAAGATGATTGAAAAGAATCACAAAGCCAAACGTCTGGTCATTTGTGGTCTTGGTCCTGAGGAGTTCAATAGAGTATCATCTTATAAGACGGCTAAGGAAATCTGGGATGCTCTACAGGTTGCGCATGAAGGAACCACAGAAGTAAAGGACTCAAAGAGAAGAATGCTGAAGAGACAATTTGAACTGTTCTCTATGGGTGAGAAGGAATCAATTCAGGATATGATGACCAGGTTGACCATCATTACTAATGAGATGAGATCCCTAGATATGGAATTGCCTGAAATAGAGATGGTTGATAAAATTCTGAATGTGCTTCCTGAAGCATGGGACCTAAGATGACCGCCATCGTTGAGTCCAAACGTCTCAGATCCATCAAACTTGAAGAACTGGTTGGTAGCTTGAAAACTCATGAGATGATGAAGGACTCAAAAGCTAAATCAGCTGTAAGAAGGACAAGACCCTTGCGCTTGAAGCAACTGATGAAACCGATGAATAAGTTGATCTTCAATCAGTTGAAGCAGCAATGGTTAGTGCTCTAAGACAGAAGCTTAACTTGGGAAGATTCAAAGGATTCAAAAGAAGTGGCAAGGAGAATTGTTGCAGGAAGAACATAATTGACAGTCCCGATTATTCAGGATGCTTTAAGTGCTTCAAAAAGGATCACGCTGTCATGGATTGTCCTATGTGGGAAATAGAGTGGATGAAAAACAGAGCATCTAAGGATAAAGAGAAGGAGACGTCAAAGGAAAATGACAAAGATAAGAAGAAGTCAAGAGGGCTTCCAAACTTCAGAGCAGAAAGGAGAAAGAAGAAGGAAGCTTTCTATGCTACATAGGGACCAACTGATAGTGAATCCGATCATGAAAAGGAATCTAAAGATGATTCACCACTAGCACTAATGGATATGACAGATATCAGTTCTAATGAAGAAGACCCTCGAGAGTTTAGAGGAGGGAGAGATCCGTCGAGGCCACCTAGTTCAACGGAACCCACTATAAGAACTGGAAGAAACAGATGAACACTTTCTTGCAAGCAACTGACTATAGTCTGTGGCGGATCGTGAAGAGAGGACCTCATGTCCCCGTAAAGAGAGCAGCAAATGGAGTCTTGGTGCCAAAGAAGGTGGAAGAACTAGATCCTCAAGACCTAGACTGGTTACAGGAAAATTCCAAGGCTGAATGGTACCTGAGGAGAGGACTTACCTATGATGTGCTTGTAAGGATACTTGAATGTAAGTCTGCCAAGGAAATCTGGGAAAGACTGAAGGAGTCGTACACAGATGACAACCAAAAGAAGGACTCCGCCCTCATGGCAACTGATGGAGCAGAAGCTGCTCATTCAGCAGAGATATGTTTATCTGATCTTAAGGAAACTTTACATACATACTCTTCTGAAAACTTGATTCTAATCACTGCCACTTTGATTGAGGGTTATGAAAAGGAGAAACTTGAAAAGGATAAATTAACTGAAGAGCTAGGTGATCTTTGAACCAAGCACAAGAGCCTCCTAGAACAGAACATTGAACTTGAAGAAATCAATTCCATCTTAAAAGGGCAGACTCTTGTGTCAAACTCTAAGATCACTGAACTAGAATTGGAATGCAATCAGTTAAGAGAGAGTGTAAATGGTAAGAAAGTAATAAGTGAAGTTCAAACCTTTCTGGAAAATGAACTGAAAAGAGTTAATGAGATTCTGTATCAGGAAACTGAAAAGAACAGGATTTTAAATCAAAAGGTCGAAAAATCAAAATTTGAGCTTACTAGATTGACTAAATGGAATAAATCATTGGAGGCAATGAACTGGATTCTTGAAAATCAAAACAAAGGAAAACAAGTGTTAGGATTCAAGAAACCATTGCCTCCATATAACCCTAAGAGAAAGTATGTGGGTTTGCCTTGCAACATGTTGTGTACCTTTTGTGGTGAAACTGGACATGTTAAACAAAAGTGCATGAATGTCAGCAAGGCAAAGGCCAAGAATAAAAGAAGTGTTCTACCTAAATGGGCTAGACAGGATCTGATTTATCCATTCTCTCGTAAGAAGGGACCCAAGCTTGTCTGGGTTCCTAAGGCTAACCTCTAATTTGTTTTGCAGGCTGGAGAGAGGGAGAACAACCCAAGCTGGATTCTTGATAGTGGTTGTTCAAGGCACATGATAGGAGATAGAAGAAATTTCCTCTCACTCGCAGCATTTCAAGGAGGCAGTGTGGCCTTAGGAGGAGGAAAAAGTAGTCAAATCATGGGAATTGGAAAGATTGGGAGAACTCTGGACCATGCAATTGAAAATGTTTACTGTGTTGATGGTCTCAGACACAATCTGCTGAGCATCTCCCAACTATGTGATAGAGGTAACGAAGTGAGTTTCTCGTCTATAGGATACATTGTGAAAAACCTACAGAGTGGAGAAATTGTTATGGAAGGAAATAAGGGTGAACAATGTATACAAAGCATCGCTGAAGTCACTACCTGAAAAGAACTTAACATGCCTGAATGTGCAAGAAAGTGACTCTCAGCTGTGGCACAAAAGAATGGGTCAAGTCTCTCACAACTGAACAAGCTTGTATCGAAGGAGCTGGTTCGTAGATTGCCAAGCAAGAGATTTGAAAACATAAAAATGTGTGCTGCGTGTGTAAGGGGGAAGCATGTGAAATCATCCTTTAAATCCAAAAAGGTGGTAAGTACATCAAAGCCACTGGAACTATTGCATATGGATTTGTGTGGACCTATGAGAGTCAGGAGTAGAGGAGGAAAGAGATTCGTGTTCGTGATTGTTGATGACTACTCTAGGTACACATGGACCTTGTTCTTAGCATCTAAAGATGAAGCTTTTGACAGCTTTAAAGACTGGGCTAGTGTAGTGCAGAAAAGGTTAAGTCTAGAGCTCATCAGCATCAGATCTGATCATGGAACTGAGTTTGAAAACGCAAAATTTTCTGAGTACTGTGCAAAGAACAACATAGATCATAACTTCTCTGCACCAAGAACTCCCCAACAAAATGGTGTGGTTGAAAGAAAGAACAGGTCCCTGGAGGATATGGCAAGGACTATGCTATTGTCAAGTGGGCTTGCAAGAAACTTTTGGGCTGAAGCAATAAACACTGCATGCTACTTGCTGAACAGATGTTCTATCAGAGCAATTCTTGACAAGACCCCATATGAGCTACTAAGAGGAAGAAAACCAAATATTTCTCACCTGAGACCCTTTGGTTGTAAATGTTTTGTTCACAACAATGGCAAGGAACCCTTGGGGAAGTTCGATGCTAGGAGTGATGAAGCAATATTTCTTGGTTATTCCACTCAAAGCAAAGCATACAAGGTGTTTAACAAAAGAACACAAACAGTGGAAGAAAGTATGCATGTTGTATTTGATGAATCAGATAAGGCATTGGAGGAAACTGAGGCAGATGATCAAGTGATTGGCCTAAGTAAGGAAGAAGGTATAGATGAACTGGAAGACTCGGAAGACAAGGAGACATCAGGTGAAAATCCAAGCACACTAGAACAAGGAGACAACTTGACAGGGGGAACTTCTGATGAAGCTGATGATCCAGCAAGTCAGGAAGAACCCCTCCAAGATAATGCTGCAGGTTCTTCCAGTCATATTCAACTCAGGCCATGGAAACATCAAAACTCTCACCCTTTGGAGAATGTCCTATCTGAACTGGATATAGGAATCATGACCAGGTCAGCCTTGAAGAACTTATGTGCTTTCTTTGCTTTCCTCTCATCTTTGGAACCAAAGAATGTAAAAGAAGCTCTAGAAGACCCAGATTGGATTCTAGCCATGCAGGAGGAACTTCATCAATTCGAAAGAAGAAAAGTGCGGCACCTAGTTCCTAAACCGAAGGACATATCAATAATTGGAACAAAATGGGTATTCAGGAACAAACTGGATGAGCATGGTATAGTAACAAGAAACAAGGCAAGGTTAGTAGTTCAAGGTTACAGTCAGGAAGAAGGAATAGACTATGATGAGACCTTTGCACCAGTTGCAAGGATGGAGGCCATCAGAATGCTGATTGCCTTTGCTACATATATGGAGTTCACGCTATACCAGATGGAAGTAAAGAGCGCCTTCCTAAATGACTACCTGAATGAAGAAGTCTATGTGATACAGCTACTAGGCTTTGTGAGCAATGAATTTCCTGATCATGTTTACAAACTGGACAAGGCTCTCTATGGATTGAAGCAAGCCCCTAGAGAATGGTATGAAAGACTCTCAGGATTCCTGCTGAAGAATTGTTTTTCGAGAGGAAAGATTGACAACACGTTATTCCTCAAGAAGAAAGGAAAAGATCTATTGGTGGTTCAAGTGTATGTCGATGATATCATCTTTGGAGGCACTGATGAGGAGCTATGCAAAGGATTTGCTGATCTGATGGGAAGTGAATTTGAAATGAGCATGATGGGTGAACTAAATTTCTTCCTTGGGTTGCAGATAAAACAAATGCCTGAAGGGAATGATTCATCAGCAAAAATATGTCAAGGAACTACCGAAGAAATTTGACATGGAGGGAGCAAAAGAAATGACTACTCCATTGCACCTGGAACCAAGCTGGATATGGATGAACTAGGTCCTTCAACAACCGAGACAAAATATAGAGGAATCATAGGTTCACTCCTCTATCTCACAGCAACCGACCTGATATAGTATATAGTGTGGGACTATGTGCTAGATTTCAGTCCAAACCCAAGGAGTCACATTTGACAGCTGTGAAGAGGATCCTGAGATACTTGAAAGGAACTCAGGACCTTTGTCTTTGGTACCCAAGGGGAGGTAATTTTGAACTAATTGGTTTTGCTGATGCAGATTATGCAGGTCATTTGGTGGATAGGAAAAGCACTTCAGGAATGGCACACTTTCTTGGTCCTTGTTTGGTCTCTTGAGCTACAAAGAAGCAAAACTCAGTTGCCCTATTTACTGCTGAAGCTGAGTATGTAGCAGCTGCATCATGTTGCTCACAACTGCTATGGATCAAACAACAATTGGAGGACTTTGGTATCAAATATGGAGCAGTGCCAATTTTCTGTGATAAGACTAGTATAGTGAATATTGCCAAGAACCCAGTCCAACACAAAAGAACCAAGCACATTGATATTAGACACCATTTCCTTAGAGATAATGTGGAAAAGGGTCTGATTACTATGAATTCGTGCAGGACTGAAGATCAAATTGCCGATATATTTACCAAAGCATTGAAAAAGAAACAGTTTGAGAGGAACAGGTTGGAATTAGGGATGACTAAAATACACAGATGACCCAGCAGGTGATCCCTCTATGATTGGTTAGTTAAGTATTCAATTATCCCTGTGTAAAATTCTGTTATTACTGTTCAGTCTAACCTTGTACTTTATTAAGTATACTTGTTCAGTCTTTAAGCACCAGGTGAGGATAATGTGATCCCATGAAGAACCTACTATGTATTGAGAAGGAACCGACTGAAGCGTGAGGAATCATGTCCAGGTACAGTCAGACTACCCTGCATGATAGAAGTCATAACTGAAATTAAATTGTCAATTATACAAGTGTCAAGGGATATCCTCCATGTTCCTGTAACTGTCCTAAATTATAGGAACACATTCTTTTTGGGATAGAATTTTATTTGACTTGTTTGGACCCCACTACTTGAAAAGGCTATATCAAATGAGTCCATAACCGTTAAATCCATAACTCTTCCCGATTTTTAAAAATTTCAAAAAGCTGCTTTTCTCCATTTAGCTCATTATTTCATTGTCTTCCCTAGAAGCTGTCCATTCACCAAAACCCTTTCCCTTCTTCAATACACACAAAACTCACACACTCAACTACATTGCCTTCTCGAATCTACACACTCTCTCAAAAGTTCAAGACTGAAAAACTTCTTGAAATATCAGTCAAAACCCTAAAATTTCAACATGTCTTAATGACAATTCTAATCCACTTCACCCACAAAGAATATCAAGAAATCATCCACAAAACCTCCATATACCCTTGCTGAAAGGTTTGCTGTGGCACGAACTAAATTTCTTAAAAAGGGAGAAAAGAAACTGGTCAAGAAAATGAGGTCGAGAGCCTTGTCTACTACGGCCATTGAACAAAGCTCATCTGAATCTCCTTCTGAGGTAATCCCTGATCCTATTACATCTACGTCTGTTGGTCTAGATGAAATAAAAAGCCCTGGTACAATGGATACTGAAACCCTAGTAACATGACTAGATGAAATTATAGGCGTAGTAGAATCTGGTGATAAAACAGATAGGGGGAACCTCGTTGAAACAGAGCAAAAGGATGTTCGGGAAGAACTTAGGGAAAACTTGCATGTGGCTTTAGTAGAAAAGACTGATGTGATGTTGGGTGTAGCGGAAAGAGTGATAGAACAACTAAGGGAACAGGATCTTGGTGAGTCCCTTAAAGAAAGTAAAAAGAAATCAAGTACAAATGTTGTGGGTGCTGAGGATAATGAAGGAGCTTCTGTCCCTAAAGGTCCAGCAGTTGGAGGACCTAGTCTTGCTGAGGCTTCACAGGATTTGCGTCAAGAGGCTGTTTCTTGCCCAGATCCTACTGAGGCTGATGATGCAGAACTAAATTGGACAGACTTAGAAGAAGAGAAAAATGAAGGGATCGTAACAGAAAAAGCTGAAAGTGAAGAGGTTACAAAGAAAGCAGAAGAATCAAAGAGAAAAAGAAAGGTTGGTGAGGAGGATGAGATACTGATGTGTGAGGAAGAAGAAGAGGAGGTTGTGTTTTTCAAGGAAAACAGAGTAGAGCCGGAAAAAAGGAGGAGATTGGTGAAAGGGGGAAAGCCAGTGTTAAAAACTAAACTGGCTGATGAATCAAGTGGAGATAGTGGTGACAAGACTGTTTCTGAGCCTATTGCCAGGAGAGTTGGCACTAGGTCTGCCTTAAAGCAACAGTTGAAGAAGGCAGGAAAGCTGGAAAGAACAATTTCACATGTGAGAGATAGAGAGGCAAAGGAAAAGGTGGAAGAAAAGAGAACTGAGGAGATATAAGAAGAGAGTGATGAGGCTGGTAGGTACGTTGAGCCAAGTGATTCTGAAACAGATAGCGAAGCTGAAAACAGGAAGAGAAGGAGAGGCAGTGAAGAAGAGGTAGACATGTCGGCTTTCTTCTCAAAGCATCAAGTGTTGCCTGGTAGCATCTTGCATGATGAGAAGGAATTTCACATGAAACCACTGCTAAGGATGATTGGTGACCAAGGATGGATTGGTTTGTTTTCCAACAAAGAGAGGAGGTTGTTTGTTGATGAAATAAGGGAGTTCTATACCAACTGCAGAGTTAATGCCAGGAGAGTGTTCACCACTGTGAAGGGAATTGAGATAGAGTTTGGGAGACATGAGCTTGGAGTGATTCTTGATATACCTGCTGAAGGTTATTGCAGGTATATAAAATTGAAGTGGCCCAAGAGGACTGATGGAGTGACTCCTCTGGATGTAGTCAAGAAATTCTCAGGAAAACCCAAGGTAAGGAAATAGAGGAAGGTAGATAAGAGGGAGATGGAACCTGCACACCAGTTGTTGTTTGAGTTTGTGCACAGGTTTCTTTTGCCTAAAGGAGAAAGAAACAGTGAAGCCAGTGCTTTAGACCTGACATATATGGACTTGCTGGATAGGGGGTAAAGATCAATTTACTGGGCTTATCATTAGACATATCAAGAGGATTGCAGATACTGATCAGAAGCCACACTCTCTGGTGCATTCCTATATCCTCCAGCAAGTACTTGAGCATTTTGGGGTTCCCCTAGAAGCTGGGAAGAAGCCAACCATTCATCAGATGTTTGGGCACAATGTGCTTAAAAATTGTGACTTCTTCAAGGAGAGGAGAGCTTCTAAGAAACCTATGCAGGTCAAGCAAGAGCTAGCTGAGGAGAGTGAGGACTATGGACCAGAGGAGGCCATTGATGCTGTGAAGGAGCTGGAGACTCATGTCCTTGAAGTGAATACAGAAAATGCAGAGCTCCATAGACAGCTGAAGTTGAAGGATCAAGAAATTGATTGTTTGAAGATAGACTGCCACAAGTATGAGGCCGAGCTGGTGATAGAAAAGGCGAAAAATACAAAGCACCTTGAGGCACTTGTCAAACACTTCAACCTTCAGCACTGAGTCCTCCTGTCCCATCCTCCTATCCCTTCTCCTACCTGTTGTTAATTCCGTCTAATTCTCCCCTGCACATGTGTTGGTTGTTTCAAACAATTTATTTCTCAGTTCTGTACTAATTGATAGGGTTGTGCTGCTGTCACACCCTGGATAATGGTTTTAAATTTCCTCATGCTTATGACTGTTTGCTTTAAAGTAATTGGTTCTTGTTGGGCCCTTATTCTTGCTTCTGTGTGTTTTGTTTCTGACCTGTTGCCTTATGCTTTAGACTGGATAGTACTGACAGGTTCATGCAGGTATTTGTATCTTTTCGATGATGCCAAAAGGGGGAAGAAGGAAATGTTCGGGTGTTTGTGACCTAATTCATCTGTTTGATTTTTCTTGAACTTGTTACTTTTGTTTCTGTGTTTTTGGGAAGTTTGTCTATTCAGGTTATTGGACAATATTTGTTTGTCATCATCAAAAAGGGGGAATTTGTTAAGTGCTGGTTTTGAAGAATGACAAATGTAAAGGACTCAGTGGTCTTAGAGAAGAACCTAGTCCTTGTATAGAAGGGTACGACCAATCGAAAAGAGTTGCGGGTTGCAAATCCCTGCGGAACTAGGAATAGTGGCGCGTGAATGAATATGCATCCTAGTCAGACTAAAAGAGGCGGTGCCCAGGCTGTGTCTTCGAAGTGTGAATAGGAGTTGGACTTCAACAAGGAAAATAGTTACTAGGAATCCTGTGATACCATAATTACAAGGATTCCTTGTAGGACTCAACTAGGGTTACAAGGCCCGTATAAATACAAGTAGTTGATGTAGCCGTAATTTAATTATTCACAAATAGAGAGTTGAGAGCATACAAACGCGATCTAGCATCTTTCTATGTGAGTAAACTGAAGAAGACAACTGGTGTGCTTGAGTTGATTGATTTTAGACATTCTGCCTAGGTTCATTGACTTGTAAGTTGTCTTAGTTTGAGCTTTCATTGTTTTTACCTATTGGCTTATTGTAGAAGCATATGTATTAGGTGAACTCGTGCGAAATTACTTGAAAAGCTAGAGTTTAGCTTTGAGTAGTGATTAGGGTCTAGAGTGTAGCCCCTTGGTTACAGAGTTTGTAATCATAAACTTGCTCGTTGTGTTAGTGGATTCAGTTCTCAAATCCCAGAGTGTGGGTCGTGGTTTTTCTCCCTTGAGCAAGGAGTTTTCCACGTAAAATCCTTGTGTTTTCTGTGTGTGTGTCTGTGGTGTGTAGCAGTGGTTGAAACAGCAGAATTGAGAAGGCGAGAACTAGGTTCTACATTCCAAAGAACCAAGTTTTTGAAACGAAAATCGGTAGACACTATTCAACCTCCCCCCCCCTCCCCCTTCTAGTGTCTTTAGGAGGTGCATAGATTATAAGACTTTCTACGCAACAAATGCCCTCAAATCAAGAGAAAAAAATTCTTTAACTCTCAAAGTTCCATTAAACTTTGAGAAGGAAGATTGGCAAAAAGTATCCAATAAATATTCCCCTCACCCGTCATGTCAATAAATGAGTGGCAATATCGCAAGATTATTTTTTTTCTTTTGTGACATATAAATTCACAATAGAAAATCTGTGCGAGTTTCTTATTGGGATCATGTAAGGGTTTCTTTGCCCATTATATCCAAAACCAAAAAAAAGTTATTTCCACCAACAGTAAATACTAAATAGGACTCTTCCTATATTGTTTTCAATTTTCTTCAACGAAAAAAAAGTTCATGCTGCCGTTTCAAGACAACAATTAAGAAGAGGCACTTCTCCCAATTGTTTTGGAAATATCTATTTTGTTGTCTTTGAGAGATCTTTCATACATCATCTCAAGTTGGGGTCATCACAAGTTATTGTCTGATTATTAAACAATGTAGCGTAGATCGTTTCATTCTTATTTGTTCTGCATTCTTTTCTCAAAAAACATGGGAGAAAAATATATGTTTATTCAAACACTTTCTCTGCTATTTTGAAACTTGGCTTTAATGCCAAACTTAACAAAAACTATAAAAACAGCATAGAGAGACTCAATGGATGCGGAATCAAAGACTAGGAAATTAATAACCTGGCTCTGATACCAATGAAGAATTATACACAATCCAAGAACATAAAGTTCGCCTCAAGATCACCGTATTTGTTTTACTAATCTACTATAAAATCACATATTATAAAACACGAACAGTAAAGATTAATTCACAGTCTAAGGTCGTACCTGTTACAGAAGACCATTCCGTATGGGAGAAGATTGCTTATCATCTTCATTGGGAAACCTCCATGAAAGCTCTTCACTAGAAGAGGAGCGTAAAAGAGTATTTTATGCTCTTTTGGATAATAGTAAGGAAACTTATTTCCATTAGAAGAAATAAGAGCTTTCTCTGGTTGTTCTGACAAAGGAAGATTGCAACCTTTTTTACTTTAGAAAAAGATACGCTTCTTTTTAATTCAACCAAGTGACACAAATGTTCAGGACTCATCCTAACAGTTGTGTCTTTTTCTTCTTTCTTATTTTAGATATATAATTAGTAAATATATAATAAATTATATATTCTAATTATTTTAACATGGATCCGGATTGACCCACATGGGTGACCCAAATCCTATTTCCAACAGCTTGGGGCGGAAATAAGAGGGGTGGGGTCCCATGTTGCTAATCTTGAGCAAGAAAGGGTTCTAATGATTCAAATGGAGACCGGGGAAGGAACTAGTAATTCTACTACCATGCCCCCAATGCATTTCAATGAATTAGCTCGTTAACTAAGGTTAAGAGAAGGCACTGCCTGTAATGAACAAAGTCTTGGGTAATCCCAAAGCTAATATACCACCACTCATGAGGCCCCGAAAGAACTTGATGCCTATTGATGAAGATGTTGATGCTCGTGTTGATGAACACCCCGAGACTGAAGAGGAGTTAGAGCCACCATATGCTCGGCGACGGTAAGTGCCAAAAGGCCGTGAGATTCATAGAGGCCATGGGCTTCATAGAGCTTATATGGGTAGGAATCTTGAACGTGAGCTTGATGATTATATTTAGGGGTATCTTTAACCTGCCGGTGCTGGTCGAGAAACCAACTTGAACAGTGTCAATATCACTATCCACCATTCAAAGAGACAAGTGATCCGGACAAGTATATTGAATGGAAGGTTCGTTTGGAGTGGATCTTTGAGACCAATAAGATGACGGATGGGAGGAAGGCAACATATGTTATTGCTTCATTTGAGGGCTATGCATCAACTTGGTGGGAGTTGGAGAAGAGGATAAGAAGAAGACACGACTTACTAGACCAATGAAAGTATGTTATCGATGCTAAGTATGTCACAGCCAAGCATCGTCAAGATTATAAGAGTTAAAGAAAGGTCCTAAAGCAGTGGAGGAATACTTTGATGACTTTGAGAAGATTCGAATGGCACTTGACATGGAAGAAGATGATGAGCAAGCTATCATCCAATTCAAGAATGGGTTGAACCGAGACATCTCATCACAAATAAGGTTACTTACTTACTACATACTTTATGAGGCTTTTCATGCAGCTATTGAGGCTGAGAAATGGGCTAAGGAAGATAATTCAAGCCGGTTTAGAGGGAGTGCCACTTATACTCCTTTAAGTTATAGCAAAGAGTGGAAGAGTCCGAGTATAAGTGAAAGTCGAGATGTGAAGAAAACCCTTAAGAAGGGAAAGGCCAGAAGTAACCCTAAGGAGTCGGGAGGTAAACCTCATCTTAATACTCCTAGTGCTTCATCTATTAATTGTCATATGTGTAGGGGTTATGGGCATATGGCGAAGGATTGTCCTACACGTTGGGCCATGGTTTTTCTTGATGATGGTATAGTCCAAGAGCTATAGAGTGACCTGGAGGGTGAAGATGAGGGGGCTGACCGTGTTGAGAATAAGCATGAGGCGAAGGAGGATGATGTACACGACATGTTTCTTATGGAGCAGAGGAATTTGAGTACTATAAGCATGTAGGAACAGGAATATGTGCAAACGGAGAACCGTTTTCATGCAAGGTGCCGAATAAGGGGGAATATGTGCTCATTGATTATACATGGGGGGTAGTTGTGCTAATTTTATGAGCTAAACCTAGGTGTCGCAATTGGGTTGCCCACATTGAAACATCCTCATCCAAACTGGTTATAGTGCCTCAATGAGTGTGGTGAGTTGAGGGTGACAAAGCAGGTTTTGGTAAAGTTCAAGTGGGGGATTATCAAGACAGGGTGCTATGTGATGTAGTGCCCATGTAGGCTTGCCATTTTCTACTGGGCAGGCCAATGCAATATGATCGAGCCACCGTCCATGATGGCTAAGCCAACACCTACACAGCCAAGAGTGAGGGTAAGAGTTTCACACTTAAGCCATTGTCACCAAAGAAAGTCAGTGAGAACAACAAGCACATGAGGGAGCTGAAAGAAGTGGCTAAGGCTAACTCTCCCATAGGGGCTAAACCTAAAGCCATAGCCAATGCCATAACACCTTCCATTTCAGGTAATATTTGTGCAATGATGCAACCAGGCTATTACTTAAGAGGCAATGATAAAAAACAAGTTGATGATTTGCCTAGTACATAAGGGTATTCGTTTGAGCACTAATGATTATAATTTAACTAACGCTAACCCTTTGCCTAGTATTGTTGAAAGTGTTTTGCAAGATTTTGAAGACATTTTTCCCAAGGAAATGCCTAGTGGACTGCCTCCCTTAAGCAGCATTGAGTACTATATAGACTGTCTCAAGGTCCCAAATTCCAAAAAAACCATCCCATAAGTGTAACCCGAAGACACCAAGGAGCTACAAAGGCAAGTTGATGAGCTATTGAGCAAGGGGCTGGTTCGTGAGAGCTTGAGCCCGTGTGCCGTTCATGTTATTCATGTACCAAAGAAGGATGGGACATGGATGATGTGTATTGAATTTCCAGTTGTCAACAAAATCTTTGTAAAGTATCATCATCGTATTCCTATGTTAGACGACATGCTTGGCGAGTTGAGTAGTTCGTATTACTTTTCTAAAATTGATCTTAGGTTCGGTTACATCAAATCTGAATGATACTGGGTGATGATTGGAAAACCATATTAAAGACCAAATTTGGTCTCTATAAATGGCTAGTGATGCCTTTCGGTCTCTCTAACGCAACTAGTACTTTTATGAGGTTAATGAACCATGTAACAAGTTTTTTATTTTGTATTTCTATGACATACTTATTTATAGTAGATCTGTGGATGAGCATAAAGAATACCTAAGGCAAGTACTTGAAGTTTTGAGGGCTGAAAAGTTGTATGCTAACTATAAGAAGTGTGCCTTTTGTGTTGAACGAATTGTCTTTCTTGGTTTTTTTGTGAGTGATGGTATTGAAGTAGATGAGTCGAAAGTAGAAGCTATTAGAGATTGGCCTACCCCCACTAGTGTATTGCATGTTAGAAGCTTTCATGGGTTGGCTACCTTTTATAGGAGTTTTGTTAGGGACTTTAGTACCATGGTAGCACCCCTTACTGAGTTAGTTAAGAAGGACCAACCATTTGTGTGGGGAGAGTCTCAAGAGAGGTCGTTCCAATAGTTGTAAGCATAGGCTTAGTTCTGCACCATTGTTGCAACTACCGGACTTTAGTAAGGCCTTTGAGATTAAGTGTGATGCATCAGGGGGTCAGGATAGGTGGAGTGTTGACGCAAGATGGGAAGCCTAAAACTTATTTTAGTAAGAAGCTTAAGGGTGCAGCCTTGAATTACTCTATGTATGATAACGAGTTGTACGCCTTAGTAAGAGCATTAGCCCATTGGCAACACTACTTATGGCCTAGAGAGTTTGTGATTAGGAGTGACCATGAGTCCTTGAAGCACCTTAGAACCCAAGAGAAGTTGAACAAGAGACATGCCAAGTGGGTAGAGTTCATAAAGAGTTTCCCTTATGTAATTCATTACAAGAAGGGAAAAATGATGTAGTAGTCGATGCATTGTCTAGGAAGTTTGCCTTAGCTACCACTCTAGTTTCTATACTTATGGGTTTTGAGAGCATTAAGCCTATGTATGAGCATGACCCTAAGCTTAAGGGAATTTGTGATGCTTTAGTGAGTGGGCAATGGGTGGAGAAGTACCAATGGCATGATGGCTATCTCTTTAAGAAGGGGAGATTGTGTGTGCCCGTGTTTTCATGGATGGAGCTGCTAGTCCATGAGGCTCATTGTGGGGGCTTGATGGGTCACTTTAGGGTGGATAAGACCATAGGAATACTAGGAGAGCAGTTCTATTGGCCTAAGATGAGGCGAGATATGGAGCGCTTTTATAGTGCTTGTTTATACTCTAAGAGAGCTAGGTTTAGGTCTAGTCCCCATGGTTTGTACACACCATTTCTTGTTCATACTAGCCTGTGGGTTGATCTATCTATGGATTTTGTGATGGGGTTGCCACGGTCTAGGGGTGGTCATGATAACATCTATGTTGTTGTGGACATATTTTCTAAGATGACTCAATATTTCCCGGGTAAAAAGTGTGATGATGCACAACATATTGCTTCTTTGTTTATTACTCATGTGTTGAAATTGGAAGGTGTGCCACGTACTATTGTGAGTGATTGGGATTCAAAGTTCTTGAGTCACTTTTGGAAGTTTTTGTGGGGTGCACTTGGCACCAAGCTGTTGTTTTCTACATCTCATAATGCTTAGACAAATAGGTAGACTAAGGTTGTGAGCCGAACCATGAGAGCTTTACTTAGAGCAATGAAAAATGGTAAGGCAGGGAGTTGGGTATATCGATAGCCCATAATTGAGTTTTCTTATAAGCGTAAAGTGCATAAAATGATAAGGATAACTCCTTTTGAGTGTATTATGGTTTTAATCCTTTGATTCCACTTGATTTGATCCCTTTGCCTCACGATGTTGTTCCAAATATTGAAGGTACAAGCCGAGCAGCGGCATTGCTTGAACTTCATGACAAGGTGAAGAAGAATCTTGAGGAAGCTTATGACAAGGTGACATCTAAGAAGAACAAAGGGCGGAAGAAGTTTGAGTTGAAGAAGGGAGATTGGGTTTAGGTGCACTTCCGGAAGGAAAGCTACCCTAGCCAATGCTTATGTGATTGAATTTCCAAATGAGTATAATGTGTCCAATACTTTTTATGTTTTTGACTTGAGTCCTTGTGTTTCAGGTAGTGAAGCTGATGCTGGGCGTATATCTTATGTTTTGGCATCGATATCTTATAAATTTGTGTTGTTTTCATTATATTATGAGCCCAACAATGATTGATTTGAAGTAAAATGCTAACTTGAGGTGTTTGGATGTTTTAGGAGCAAAATGAAGGAAATTGGAGCTAGATTTATACAAGAACAAGGAAGAATCAGCGGGTACAACCATGGATGCTTGGCATGCTCGGCTGTTTGGTATGGGAAGAGTGAAAATATTGAAGAAATTGAGAGAAGTAATGCATACAGCCACGAATGCTTGGCATGCTCCGATGTATGCGATGGGAAACAGTCCCAGAGCAGCTGGGATAAGCTAAAAACGTGGGCCACTAGCGTATTTCTTTAAAACCCTTGTAAACATATTTTTAGAGATTATTACGTACTTTTGGAGGCAAGAACTATAGGAGAGGCTAGAGAAACCAAGATTCATCAATTGAGCTGTAATTCTTCTTTCCTCTTCATTGTTTCATAAATTTTAGATTATTTTGTGAGAAAGCTATCTTGTCTATGAGTAGCTAAACTCTGTTATTCAAGGGTTATAGGTTATCATGAAAGTTGTACTCTGAAGTTGATTGAGTTCTATTAAATTTATCAGGTTGACTTGTTTATCTAATTCTGCTCTGAATTTACTTGATTTCCTGGCCAGTTGTCAAGTACTATTCATGAACCTAAGGTTGAATTCGAAAGTGGGAACAATACGTTGCAATAGAATTAAATAGAGCGTGTTCCTGAACCTGGGCATCGGGGAATGGTTTCGCGGTTAGGATAGAAATATACCTAGCAGTCACGCTTAATCAATATACAGGAGAAGCCCATGCATTCTTGTTAACTCTAATTCCAAAGACATATAGGCGTTAAGTTAGCTTGAATAGGCGAACAGGGTATCGAAAAAGCTCTGTGAGTATAATCAATCTTGTGATTAGCAACTCAGATAAATAAAGTTAATTCAATTAGCAGAGGAGTGCAATTGGATTGGTGAACGTCCCATAATCCTGGAATATCTCCTCTCACTGATATCTAAAACTCTTGAATTGTCTTGCATTCCATTTACTTCAATTACTTTTAGTTAATTAGCTTAATTAAACCCACTCGAAATTTAGTTGAACTCTCTTGAACAATATTTGAATTAAAGTTCGTCTAGTTAATATTTAATCGATAGTCCTCGTGGAAACGATACTTTCTTATCACTTTATTGCTTAATCGACCGCGTATACTTGCGTGTGCATTTGGAACGACAAGTTTTTGGCGCGGTTGCCAGGGACTAAGATTTAATTAGTTTCTAGATTAGCTTTTATTTGTTATTTGTCTAAGATTAATTTTTGTTTTAGTTGTCTTTGGGTATTTCAGGTTTTGGCTTGAATGCGAAGGAGTAAGAGTGGTGATAAACTCTACACTTTTGACCCTGAACCTGAAAGACTTTTTCACAGGCTTAGGAAGGAGGCCAGACTCAAAGAAAAGCTAGAGAAAGCTCTTATTTCTGAACCTGCAGAGATGGCTGAAAATCAAAACCGCACCATACTGAATGTGGCCAGACCTACTCTTGATAACATGGCCAAAGCCATTGTGAGGCCCACTATTTTGAAAGAGAGTATGATCCGACTCTTCCAGTATAATGGTCAGTTTGGAAATCAGCAACACTTACAAATATGTTGACGTGTCGGATGAATATATACTGCTGACTATGTTTCCATTCACTTTGATGGGTGAAGCAATGAAATGGCTCTTGGTCCAACCACCGAACTCCATTAACTGTTGGGACGAACTGGCAAAGAAGTTTCTGATCAAATTCTTTCCATCGGGCAAGACTGCAAAGATCAGAGGTGAGATAGTGTCATTTAATCATAATTCATCAAAGGAGATAGGTGAAGCATGGGAAATTTTTAATGCATTGTTAAGAAGCTGCCCACACCATGGTCAATCAAAAGAGGTATTGGAACATTTTTGTTGAGGGACTCCAATCGCATAGTAAGATCTTGCTAGATGCTTATTGTGGCGAACCAAGTCTAGAGAAGCAGTATGATGAGCTAGAGATCATCCTTAACAAAATTTCAGAAGGAAGTCAGCATTATCAAGGTGACTCAGGCAGAGGCAAAAATCTCAAGTTAGGTGGAAAGATGGAAGTAGATGTACTGGCAACTATGAGAGCTGAAATGGCAGCAATGCAACACTCTATTAAGCAGCAACTTGATGCAGTACTAGTCTAGGTAAGCAAGCCACAGGCTCCACCCCAGGTTTAACAAGTGCAAGCAACTCCATTCTGTGATGTGTGTGGTGGATCTGATCATATAGGTAATGTTTGCACGGACAATCCAGAGTCTGAATATTATGTGGATCAGCAGAGCAGGGGTTTCAACCAAAATACTCAGTATGGCAACACTTACCCGCCTAACTTTCGCAACCACCCTAATTTCTCATGGGGCGGTAATCAAGACGGACAAGGCAGTAGACAATCTCAAGGTAACACTCAGCAAGTGCAGAATCCACCGCAGCAGAAACAGCCTGAAACATCAAAAATAGAGGCAATGATACAACAACTTGCTGTTGATCTTAATAAAAAAAATTACAACTCTCCAGCAGAACTAGGACAGTGCCATTCGTTCTTTAGAAAAACAAATGGGACAGCTTGCTAGCAATCAAAATACAAGGCCACTTGGTGCATTGCCAAGCAATACTCATCCCAATCCCAAGGAACAGGTGCAAGCAGTTTCATTAAGAAATGGGAGAGAGTTGGAAGAATTACCAAAGCCAAAGCAGACACATTCTGATAGACAAAAAGAAGTTGAGCCAGTAGTCGAAGTTGAGAAGGAGGTAGAAAAGCAAGAGGCAGTTATTGCTGCTAAACCACCGCCTCCTTTTCCTCGAAGGTTGCAAAAGAATCTGCAGGATCCCGCAGTCACAAAGATCTTGGGCATACTCAGTCAGACTAGTATCAATATTCCATGGGTAGACGTGCTCCGAGGAATTTCAAAGAATGCCAAGTACATCAAAGACATAGTGTCATCAAAGAGGAAACTCAATGAATTTGAAACTGTGGCACTTATTGAAGAGTGCACATCCAAGGTTCAGAACAAACTCCCTCAGATATTGAAGGATCCAGGTAGTTTCACCCTTCCTATTCGTGTTGGCAACATAGCGGTTGGTCGAGCCCTATGTGATCTAGGGGCTAGCATAAATCTTATGCCATTGTCTGTGTGCAATCAACTGGGTCTCGGTACTCCAAAGCCAGTAACAATCTCACTTCAGTTAGCTGATAGGTCTACTACGTATCCTGAGGGGGTGATTGAGGATGTACTGGTTCAGATTGGTCAATTTATTTTGCCTGCTGATTTTGTCATCTTAGATTATGAGGCAGATAAGGAAGTCCCTATCATCTTGGGACGACCGTTCTTAGCCACTGGTGATCCGTGTCCGAGAGAGAAAAATGAAAATGAAGGTGGATGATCAGGAAGCAGTTTTAACGTGTACAAGGCTCTAAAAATGCCTTACCATCATGAAGAGTTCTCCATGATCACAGATGTCGGGTGATCCAGCTGATTATGTTAATGATGATTTGCAGCTAGCAGTGATGTTGGGTGAAGAAACTAGGGAGATGCTGATATAGAAGAGATGTTGCAGCTTTTAGACCGCTCTTGTGACTTTATTACGGGGTTTCCCAAGTTAGAGCCTCTGGATAGACCGCTAGGGCCACCACCCAAGCCATCTATTGAAGAGGCGCCCAAGCTTGAGCTCAAACCTTTACCTGCTCATCTTGGTTATGCTTATTTGTGACAATCTGATACTTTACCAGTGATTATTTCTTCTCTGTTGCCTGACCTGCAGGTAGAAAAGCTGGTGAGATTGCTACGAGAGCATAAGAGTGCTATTGGCTAGACCATAGCTGATATCAAGGGAATAAGCCCGGATTTTTGCATGCACAAGATCTTTATGGAGGAAGGATACAAGCCAAGTGTGGAGCATCAGCGTCGCCTCAATCCAATCATGAAAGATGTGGTAAAGAAAGAGGTGATTAAATGGTTAGATGCAGGTATATTTTTCCTATCTCTGACAGCGAGTGGGTAAGTCCAGTGCACTGTGTCCCTAAAAAGGGAGGGATGACAGTGGTGCAAAATGAGAATAATGAACTTATCCCCACAAGAACTGTTATGGGGTGGAGGGTGTGCATTGATTATCGAAAATTGAATAAAGCCACCCGAAAGGATCACTTTCCCCTTCCATTTATCGATAAGATGTTAGATAGGCTAGCTGGTCAAGAGTATTACTGCTTCCTTGACAGTTAATCTGGCTACAACCTGATATGGATTGCTCCCGAAGACCAGGAGAAAACTACTTTTACATGCCCCTACGGTACCTATGCCTATAGGAGGATGTCGTTCGGGCTATGTAATGCACCTACGACTTTTCAAAGGTGCATGATGGCTATTTTCACTGATATGGTGGAAAAGTTTTTCGAAGTGTTCATGGATGATTTTTCGGTCTTTGTTTCTTCTTTTGATGCTTGTCTAACTAACCTTTGTCTTGTGCTTGCTAGGTGTGAAGAAACTAACCTTGTTTTAAACTGGGAAAAATGCTATTTCATGGTTCGTGAATGTATAGTTTTGGGACACAAGGTGTCGAGTACTGGAATTGAGGTTGACAAGGCGAAGGTGGAGGCGGTTGAAAAATTACCTCCGCCTACATCTGTGAAGGGAGTCCGATGTTTTCTCGGACATGCTGGCTTCTATAGGAGGTTATTAAAGATATTTCTAAAATTTCTACTCCTTTGTGCAGGTTACTTGAGAAAGAAGCAGCATTTGTGTTCGATGAGGGCTGTCTAAGGGCCTTTAATGAGCTGAAAAAGAAATTGGTATCTGCACCAATAATAGTGGCTCATGATTGGACTGCACCATTTGAATTAATGTGTGATGCTAGCGATGTCGCTATTGGTGCAGTCCTGGGGCAAAGGAGGAACAAGGTGTTCCATTCCATTTACTACGCCAGCAAAACTCTCAACTCCGCCCAATTGAATTACACAGTTACTGAAAAAGAGTTGCTGGCAGTAGTGTATGCCTTTGACAAGTTTTGGGCATACTTGGTTGGAACCAAAGTTATTTTTTACACGGACCATGCAGCAATCAGGTACTTAATTGATAAAAAGGATGCTAAGCCTCGACTAATTCGTTGGGTGTTATTGGTGCAGGAATTTGATTTGGAGGTCCGAGACCGTAAGGGAATGGAAAATCAAGTAGCTGACCACCTATCTAGGTTGGAGAACCACAGGCATGTGGATGAGAGAGGTTTGATCAGAGAAACCTTTCCTGACGAGCAACTTTTTGCCATCACCAATCACTCGGACCCATGGTATGCTGACTATGTCAACTATTTGGTAAGTGAGGCAGCTCCACCACATCTGACCGTAGAAGGTAGGCATCGGTTTATCCATGATGTGAGATTTTATATGTTGGATGAGCCGTTTCTGTTTAGAATGTGTGCAGATCAGTTGGTGAGAAGATGCATTCCTAAGGAAGAGATGGAGGATGTTCTGCAAGAGTGTCATGCATCTCCTTATGGGGGTCATCATGGTGGTGAACAGCCGCCAAAGTACTTCAGTCCGGGTTCTATTGGCCGACACTGTTCAAGGATGCTCACGCTTTTCTAAAGAAGTGTGATCGGTGCCAAAGAATCGGCACAATCACAAGGAAGCAAGAGATGCCTCTGCAAGGCATTCTAGAGGTGGAGATTTGTGACGTGTGGGGGATCGACTTCATGGGTCCCTTCCCTCGTCGAATGGTAACAAGTATATTTTACTGGCGGTGGTTTACGTGTCTAAATGGGTAGAGGTTGTTGCTCTTCCTACTAATGATGCGAAGGTGGTGGTGAGTTTCGTCAAGAAGAACATTTTCACCAGATTTTGAACTCCACGGGCTTTGATTAGTGATAAAGGTACACACTTCTGCAATAAATTGCTAAACAACCTTCTATCTAAGTACGGGGTTAAGCATAAGGTCGCCAACGCCTATCATCCGCAAACTAGTAGGCAGGCTGATGTGTCCAATAGAGAGGTGAAGCAAATTCTTGAGAAGACTGTCAGTGCGAATAGGATAGATTGGTCTACCAAGCTCGATGATGCACTCTGGGCATATAAGACAGCTTATAAAACTCCAATTGGGACTTCACCGTGCAAGCGGGTCTATGGGAAAGCGTGCTACTTGTCAGTCGAGCTTGTTCACAAGGCCTATTGGGTGATTAAAAAGCTAAGTTTTGATATGGAATTGGCAGGTGAAAAGAGATTGTTGCAACTCAATGAACTTGCTGAGTTTAGGTTGCACGCATATTAAAACACCAAGTTATATAAGGAGAAAACTAAGCGGTGGAATGACAAGCACATTCAGAACCGTCATTTTGAGCCGGGCCAACTAGTTCTGTTATTTAACTCCAGGTTGAAGCTCTTCCCTGGTAAGCTCAAGTCGAGATGGTCTGGTCCATTTAAAGTTGTTAAGGTGATGCCCCATGGAGCGATTGTATTGCAGGCTCCGGGTTCGAATAAGTCGTTTCTAGTGAATGGGCAAAGAGTGGAGCTACTGGGGAGGTGAAGTCGATAGGCTTAAATCCTCCATTTCTTTGGTCGACCCTTGAAAAAGGGATGTATTCGTCGTGCCACGACGTTAAATCAAGCGTTTCATGGGAGGCAACCCATGTTTTATCGCTTTTTATAGTTAGTTAATCCATATTTTCATTTAAAATAAATAAATAAATAAATAAAAATAGAAAAGAACAAAAAGATCAGAAACTTGATGAGATTGATGTGTTTGTGAAGTGTTTTTACAGGTTCCCGAGGCTCGAAAACAGTTGGAACAACAAAAGTGGTCGGTCCCAGACGTAAAAGTAGCAAGTTCTCACGTTCCAGGCCATAGAACATGGCGTGCGTCGCGCGCAAGATTGTATGCGCGAGTAGTTTTTGAAAAAAAAAAAACAGAAACAGTGCTGTAGAGCCATCGCACAGGCCCCTGTATGCTGCTGAACAAGGTAAAACAGTGCAGCGTGCGTCGCCCCAGCCATTGTATGAGCGATGTATTTTTGAAAAAAAAATTCAGAAACAGTGTTGTAGGGATATCGCGCTGGGCACTGTATGCGCAGGTAAATACTCTTTTCTAACTGCTTAAACACACACAACACAACACAAAAACAAAAGAAAGAGCTGGAACAGAAACACGATCCCCTTGGTCCTTTTTCACGCGAAAAAAAAAACACAGCGGTTGTGATTCAAAAACTCCATGTATGAGCTTCATTTATCTCTCGTTCTCTCTCCTTTCGCTGCATCTTCCAGTCACCTGTAGCACTGCTGGTACAGTTTCACCACTCGTTCCCTTAGGACAGTTTTAAACCTCATGTAATGGGTGAAAAGTGGTGTGAATTCAAATTTTTTGATTGGTATCTGTTTTTGCGGTGATGCACCTGGACGAGTATCACATGTAAGCTCCCGCAGTTGGGAGGTCCAAACATATTCAAATAACTCACATATAAGCTGTCCAAAATTCTGCACGTAAAGTGCTCGATGAAATTACCCAATGAAAATTCCAAGCATTCGGCCAAGTCTGAATAACCAAATCAATTATGGGGTGTAAGTTGAACATAAATTGGTTAGAATAAGGGCTTGGGGGCAGTTTTTGAAGCGTTTTCACTTGAACGACACCATTGCACATTATTCACACGCGCCGAGTGTCGTTTTACACATTAATTGAGCGCATCGCTGCCCTGTTATTAAATCCTTAGGCTGCTGTACTTGTTTTGCTTAACTCAATATTTCACCATGATTTTGAGATGAATATTAGCACAAGTGTGGGGTGTAGGAACCATGTTTGCACACTTTGTTGAATTTTAAACATGAGAATTATTTCGAATAAGAAGTGTGCGTCGAGGGAAGTCTGAGTACCTCGCGAATGATACCATGAGCATACTATGAGCGTAAATTTATTAATTGTAAAATACACTTGAGCTTTATGTGTGGGGTGTGTGCGCACCAATGTGAATTTAATGCGAAGCTTGAATTGGACGAGTTTCTAGCTATTTTAATGAACTCGGTTGTACTTCATTGGCTAATTTTAAATTTTTTGGGTGCAGGTACTTCATTGCAAAATGGAAATTACAAACCAAACATCCAAGAGCGGTGGAAGCAGACACGGTGGCCAACCACCGCGGAATCAACCAGAGGGCAAGGATAAACGGGAGCAATGCTCAAAGAAGAAACAAGATACACCTGCCCCGGAAGTGCAAGAGGAGAATGCAGAGCTTGAGGTCATGCCTTTAGCGAAGAAGAGATCGACTCTAAGTGCCCGGTCCATTCCCCTCCTCAGGCAGCCACGGACAAGAGGAAATCAACCAATGTGAAAGAAAAGCCAGTGGTGATCCGTGAGGATGGTGCTTCTAAACCACCAGCCAAGAAGAGAAGAATAGTTCAAGGAAAAGGGAAGAAACTAATGGAGCAGGATGATGAGGATGACAAGCAGGTTGATGATGATGCTTAAGATGAGTACATTCCTATTCTAGTGCCTGAGGACATTCCATCTACGAGTAGTCTGATTGACAGATCATTATGGGAGGACACATTTGAGAGTGAGAGTACATACATGGTGTACCAGTGGATCGTTAAGAAACAGATCACGCAAGAAAGGCCATTGAACTACCATTCTTGTGAGAATGCATGCCCAGCTATTCTGGAGGTTGTGAAAGACAGGAAGTGGGACAGATTTATGCAAGGTGCCAAGTGCAAGGCAAATGTTACTGTTGTTCAAGAATTATATGCTAACTAGGAGAATCCAAAGAGCAGCATAGTCCTGGTTAGAGAGGTTGAGGTCGATATTTCTGCTAGAGCCATTAATGCATACTACAGGGCTAATGAAGTGGCCATGGATGACTACAAGAAGATGCTAGAAGAGCCAGACTTTGAGGATGTCATTAGGGTGTTGTGTAATCCACCAGCTGTTACTGATGATTGTGAATCCTCAAAGCCTGCATGGTTGCACAACACTAAGAGAAAATATGCCACCTTGCCTAAGAAGTTTATGTCTAGGGAGAGTCGGTCTTGGTTAAACTGGGTGTCTAACAGAATAATGCAAGTTAATCATCACACAAATATCCTTCGGGAAAGAGTGCTTCTCATTTATGCTCTGATGACTGGGATAGTGTTGAACTTGGGAGAGCTCATGTATGAGCAGATGGTGCGGACTCGGAAGGAGAAGACCTTGAAGTTGTATTTTGTGCACACTTTGACTGCTTTGATAAGGAAGCACAGTGTCTCCTTTTATACGGGGGATGATCTTTTAGAGGTACCCATTGCTCATGAAATTACATCGGTGCATGACCCGGTTGCGGCCAAAGAGGATAAGAGATCTACGTCAGAGTGACTTGAGGCATTTGAGGCCGAGCTGGCTAAGCTGAGAGAAGGGCAACAGGCCGAGCTGGCAAAGTTGAGACAGGAGCAGCAGGCAGAGCTGGCCCAGCTGAGACAAGAGCAGGCAGCTCGAGACACCCTGATGCAGAGTACACTAGCAGAGATCCTTGCTTCTATTCAGAGTACTAGGGTGACGCATACCATTGGCGTTCAGACTGAGGCAGGGTCCAGTCATGAGGTTGTGGATTTGGGTGCTACTGATGGCACTGCTATAGAGCTAGCTCCGGCTACTGACACTACTATGGAGGGGTCGTTGATTGATGCGATGGATGCAGCTGGCACTACACTGTTAGATCCCTTCACTGCTCGGACCGCGGATTCAGACCCGTCTGCAGCACCTCCAGTCTCTGCACTTTGAGGGAGCTTTCTTGATACCCACTCTTGTTCATTATTTTTGTATTTGTGCAAGGGGGACCATGCATTATTTTAAGTGTGGGGTAGGGTATCATGACTTGTACTTGTATTTTTACTGCGTTTAATTTTTTTTTAGATTAGGGGCATAATCCTTGGGTTTTCTTCAAGCCACGGTTCTTGCCCAAGGATGCCTTTTGTTTTGAACCGGGTGTTTTTAGATATAAATGAAAAGAAAAAAAAAAAATATATATATATATATATATATTTAAAATACAAAAAAAAAATAGGAGATAGGAGTAGCTAAGTGGTAAGGACCTGTGCTTTCTCTGTGAATTGTTTGATACTATCATATTTAGTCCTTTACATGCGAGTTGAACTTCCCTAAAGATTTTTGGTGTGAGTTATGTATTGGATTGATAGTCAGTCTTGTTAGTGACTCTTCAGCTCAGGTTTCTGACTCTGAGTGCTGACTGAATAGCATGACTTGTCTCGCTTGTTTTTGCTAGGTATTGGAATTGTTCCACCTTGAGTAGTTCATATGCCATGAGTGGTGAGGTGCTTGTGTTTCTTCTCGTGCTTGCATTATTGGTCTAGAACTTGTCCCGCGTGTGTTCAAAGCGAAATCCTAGGTTTGCTCTAGTCAGGAGATGATACAGGTGTTTATTTGATAAGCCCCTCGTTTGCAGTCTTGATTAGCCTACCCATTTATATATATCCCTTGTAACCTCTTTTTGAGCTTATTAGCCTTTTTGTTGACACCCACATTACGAGCCCATTCCTTTTGTTCTTAATTACTCTCTTTTTGAACCCTTACTCTTTAGAGCACTTTAATTGAAAATACTTTTGTTAGTGGAGTTGTGGTTGGTGGAATTTGGTGGCTTTTGAGTGGAGTCAATGAGAAAAAAATTATTATGGAATTTTGAGGATATAAGAGGGGGGGGGGGTGAATTATATTTTCCTTTTTCTTTTCCAGTTTCAGTCGACTTAATGAGTCGACTAGATTTAAGTCGAAGATAGCAGAAAAATGTAAGTGCAGTAAAATAATGACGCAGCAGATTTATACTGGTTCAGAACCAAAAATGGTTCCTAATCCAGTCCCCTTGGGTCAACAAGGGAGTTTCTCTTCAGCTCTTAAAGTAATTTCAAAGTACAGAGTGATGGTTTTTCTTCGATCACCACCAACGATAAAAAGTGTGGTTTTGTTCCTTCGCTAACCACCAACGACACACTGTTGATCACTCGCCTGACCAACACACTTGACACTAACCTTACTTTCTCTAGGAACTCTCTTTTCTTTTCTTTGGACAGTAGTAATCTCTCAAGGTTACAATGTTTTCAAGATTAAAAGAGAATATAAGAAAGCTGAAAGGTTGCGTAATTGAGACTGCTTGCAGCTGAGCCTTTTATAGCTTCTGTGAGATCTGAGTGAGCATCAAATAGATGTGTGTGAATCCTTTAATTGATATGAGGGAGACATTTTCCTTGAATGAAGAGATTTTGACCCAAGGGAATTGATCCCCAAAAAGGTATTGATTGATCCCTTTTTGAGAATAAGGAAAGAGCATTAAAGGACCTTGATTTTCCTCAACAACTTTGACAAACGGGATTGACTCCAGTCATCCAAATCTTCAGGGTAAATTGCAACTAACAGAATCTTCTATTACTGAAACCATCAAGGACTGAATATTATTAACTCCAAGGCAATAAGGCTTCATCGACTTTAATATTCATCTAGTTTTAGCCGACTGAACCATTGTGAACCTGTGATAAAATATAGTAGTTGTTAAGTTATCTGTTCAGCAAATTTAATCGTATTGTTATCATCAAAATTGGAGTTATCAATCTCCCCCTTTTTGATGATGACAATTCTATAAATTTATGAAACTTCCCTGTTCTATGAGTGAGATGACAGCTCCCCCTGAGTGTATGCTCCCCCTGAGAGTTTGAGTACCTGCATTCTCTATTTTTCCAAACTAGATGCATATATAGTCGACTTAAAGAAGGGGTTAGTTAGTCGACTTAAAGTTATTTTCCACAAACAACAGCAGCAATATGCATTCAGCAAACATAAGTTTTCCACAAACAGCAGCAGCAATATGCATTCAGCAAACATAAGCAGTATTCACACAGTCAAAAGGTCATTCACCATGGACATAGTTTCTCCCCCTTTGTCATCAACAAAAAATAGGGGAGTCAAAACCACAGCACAGTATATACATGCATAATCAAAACAGTCTGAGTCAGCATAAACAAGCACACAAGCTAACGTCTTCCCAGAAAATACTTTAAGGTATTGATGATGTTGGTTCCCAAAGTGTCAATGCGAGAGTGCAGGGTAGAGAGACTCCTGCGAGCATCTTTGGCCACAGTATCAATGGAGAGTCTGAGGTGAGCAACATCAGCCTTGGTGGTTTTGGTGTCATCCCTGGCTTTCTCCAAATTGTATTGAGAAGACAGACAGAGATCACGCAAGGTGGAGAGCTGCTCCTCAACAGCAGAGAGTCGATTGAGCACAGAGGAGTTATCAATTGAGGCAGGTGCAGGAGTAGGCAAAGAAGGAGGAGGATCCAAGTCAGGCTTTTTAACCCAAGATTGATCAAGATGAACATACCCCATACTAGAGAATGCACGAGAATTGTAGCATTGAGACACAGAAATAATAGAGTGACCGGAAGTAGGGACATGCAGAAGGTCCAGAATGTGAGAGATGAGCATTCCATATGGAAGACAACCAGATTCCTTAGAATCCACAGCACATTCATGCATGTAGTTAAGGATCCACCAAGAGAGTTTGACTTTTTGTTTAGTAACTAGGCAGTAAACAATGAAGGTGTCTCTTTGGGAAAGAGTACTGAAAGAGCCTGTACGAGGAAGCAGGGTAGTAGCAGCAATGTGAGCCAGAACACGATTTTCAAAACCTAGAAGGTGAGGACCAAGATGACCATCAGGGATAGCATGAGCACCCAAACCAGTAATGCAAGCTTTGGCTTGGTCAAAAGACACTTCAAAGTCGGAGGGCCAAGAATTTTTGAAGCAATCAGAAAAGCCAGAGGACTTAATTTTAAACAATTTTTCAAGAACTTTACACGTCAAGAAGATGCGTTGGCCCAAGACCAAAGATTCAATACCATCAGTTCCACAGGTACGAAGATTTGCATAGAACATTCGAACCAAGTCAGGATACATTATAGGAGGATTGATAGACAAGAGATTGGACCAACCTTGGAATTCGAAGAGAGCTTTGATATGGCAGTCAAGAGCTTCCATGGAATCGAGGTCAACAATCCGACCGGAGGCAATGCGGCGATTTTTGAGATCTTCAAACTTTTCTTTTCCATTATCCCAAAAGTTTTGGTCACAGTCAAGAGGGATGAAGGTTTTTGACATTTTTGGTTTCTTTGGAGAGGGTTTTTGAGGGGTGTCAACCATTGGTCGTTTCCCCCGCTTTTTGCCTGAATTTGAGGAGATAAAATAGGCTGATTCACTGTTCAGAGACATTGAGGCAGAATCAGAATTCTCAAGGTTTATAGGAGAACCAGGAGAACAATTTTTGGAGCGGGTCCTGGAGCTTTTCTTCATGGAAGGAGTTGTGGGTTTTTGGGATTTACCCATTTTATCATATGAGAAGAAGAGGAGATGGTTGAACAAAGAATGGAGGGAGACAGCGGTGTTTTATGGAGAAGATGGAGAGGAAGAGACGTGATTGAGAGAAGTGAAAAGACGGGAGCAGTCAGCGGGAAAAACGAAGCACTTTTTGGGCACACTCAAACCAATAAGTAATAATTAGAGAAGTTTTAGGAGCTGATGAACCATAAAAGATTTGAAAATATGTTCACACTATCAGACAAAAAAAAAAATTATTTATCAGTAAGATAGCAAAAGAAGGTGTCATTAATTTAATAAAATAGGGTCTTCAACTACTCCTAATTTTTCACGAAGTTCACAAAAGTGTTCCTCATGCAAAGGTTTAGTAAAAATATCAGCAAGTTGATTTTCAGTAGTCACGAAGGAAATTTTAACGTTACCACACAAAACATGATCCCTAATAAAGTGATGCTTAATTTCTATATGCTTTGCTCTAGAATGATGCACCGGATTTTTAGAGAGACAGATAGCACTTGAATTATCACAATAGATAGGCATAGGAGTGGAATTAATATCGTAATCACTGAGCTGATAGGACATCCAAAGTAGTTGAGTACAGCAGTGACCAATGGCGATGTATTCTGCTTCAGTAGTGGATAAGGACACCGATCCTTGCTTTTTGCTATGCCAAGAAATGAGAGATTGTCCTAAAAATTGACAGGTTCCACTAGTACTTTTAGGATCGTCTTTATCACCTGCAAAATCAGCATCTGAGTATCCTTGAAGATGAAAATTTATAGTGCGAGGGTACCAAAGCCCATAAGAGATAGTGCCAGAGAGATATCGCATAATACATTTAACTGCAGTGAGGTGAGATTCTTTAGGTTCAGATTGATATCTAGCACATTTGCAAACACTGAACATTATGTCAGGTCGACTAGCAGTTAAATAAAGTAAGGAACCAATCATACCTCGATAGATGGTTTGATCTACATTTTTACCTTTGCAGTCCTTTTCAAGATTTGTTGAGGGGCTCATAGGAGTTTTCATTATCTTGGCACTATGCATACCAAACTTTGCAAGTAGTTCCTTGGTGTACTTAGATTGATTGATAAAAATCCCTTTATCGTATTGTTTGATTTGAAGTCCAAGGAAGAAGGTGAGTTCTCCCATTAAGCTCATTTCAAACTCATTCTGCATTGTCTCAGCAAATTCCTTGCATAATGATGGATTAGTACTACCAAAAATAATATCATCGACATAAATTTGCATAAGGAGATTTCCAACAGAAGATCTTTTAATGAATAAAGTAGTATCAATTTTACCTCGACTGAAACCATGATTTAAGAGAAAAGTGCTTAAACGATCATACCATGCTCTAGGAGCTTGCTTCAAGCCGTATAGAGCTTTAGTCAACTTAAAAACATGTGAGGGAAATTTCAGACTTTCAAAACCAGGCGGTTGTTTAACATAAACTTCTTCCTTGATAAAGCCGTTTAAGAAGGCACTTTTGACATCCATTTGGAATAGTTTGAAACCTTTGAATGATGCATAAGCAAGTAGCATGCGAATAGATTCTAACCTTGCAACAGGAGCAAACGTTTCATCATAATCAATACCTTCTTGCTGAGAATAGCCTTGAGCTACAAGTCGAGCCTTATTTCTGGTGACTTCTCCATTTTCATTTAGCTTATTTCTGAAGACCCATTTTGTACCTATCACAGATGCATTTTGAGGTTTAGGAACAAGAGTCCATACCTGATTCTTGTCAAATTGAGTCAGTTCCTCCTTTATTGCTTCCAACCAGCATTCATCATTGAGAGCTTCATCAATCTTCTTTGGTTCAATTTGAGAGATGAGGGCAATGTCTGCATTTTGTTTGGAAGAACCTCTAGTTTTCATTCCTTCAAGAGGATTACCTATAATGAATTTGTGAGGGTATCCTGGTTCGCCTTTCCACTCATTTGGGATAACTGAAAGAATGTTTTCAGTTGACTCGTTCTTAGATTCTGGGGCAGGCTTAGTTATGTTATTAGTCGACTTGGTCAGGGTTGCAGAAGATAAGTTTCCTGCACTTAACAACTCTATATCTGCACTTTCATCTTTCTCAAGAATTTGATGAGTATCAACAAATACGACATGCATGGATTCTTCTACAGATAAAGTGCGTTTATTGAAAACTCTGTAAGAGCGACTAGAATTAGAGTAACCAAGAAAAATACCTTCATCGCTTCTGGGATCGAACTTACCAAGACTGTTCTTCCCGTTATTATGGATAAAGCATTTGCAACCAAATGGATGAAAGTAGCTAATGTTACGACGTTTACCTTTCCAAAGTTCATATGGTGTTTTCTTCAGAATAGGACGAATGAGACATCTGTTGAGGATGTGACATGCTGTGCTAACTGCTTCTGCCCAGAATTTGTTGGGTAGAGAATGATCCAAGAGCATTGTTCTAGCCATGTCTTGTAAAGTCCTGTTCTTACGTTCTACAACACCATTTTGCTGGGGAGTCCTGGGAGAAGAAAAGCTATGCGAAATACCTTGTTCATTGCAGAAGGATTCAAAAGCTTTGCTTTCAAATTCTCCACCATGATCACTCCTGATAGAGGTGATAAAGTAACCTTTTTCTCTTTGAACCTTTTTACAGAAGTATTCAAAATTCTTTTGAGCTTCATCTTTATGAGACAAGAAAATAACCCATGTAAAACGAGAGTAGTCATCAACAATGACAAAAGCATATCTTTTTCCACCAATGCTAGCAGTTTTAGTGGGACCAAATAAATCCATGTGCAACAGTTGAAGAGGCATAGAGGTATTAACTATATCTTTAACTTTAAAAGATGACCTGGTTTGCTTTCCTATTTGACATGCATCACATACATGATCTTTTATGAATTTTAGTTTGGGAAGACCAATAACCAGATCCTTTTGCGATAGTTTAAGAATGAGATGCATACTAGCATGACCAAGCTTCTTATGCCATAACCAAGGATCTGAAGCAACAGAGGTTAAGCAAATGTATTCATGAGAGGGATAGACATTGTCTAATTTATATATGTTGTTATCTCTGGAACCTGTGAGAATTTCATTTCCTAGAGAGTTAGAGATAATGCATTTAGATGCTTCAAATTTAACTAGATATCCAGAGTCACAGAGTTGACTAATACTAAGAAGGTTATGCTTTAGGCCTTTTACTAGCAGAACTTCATTCATGTAACAGGATTTATTTAAGAAGACTTTACCAATGCCAATGACAATGCCCTTGCCATTATCGCCAAATTTGACAAGTCCACCGTCTATACTTGTGACTGATTTAAACCAGCACTTGTCACCTGTCATATGTCTGGAACACCCGTTGTCTAAAATCCACTTTCCTTTGCACGCTCCGTTGGGTATGTGTTCCTGCAAAAAATGAGGCTACTGATGTTTTGGTACCCAGATTTTCTTGGGTCCTTCATGGTTAGAAACATAAGTGTTTAAAGAAATTTTGGGAATCCATTTCCATTTTCTAGTGTCAGCTTTTCTGAATCTACATCTGGCATTAGTATGTCCGAGGTTTCCACAGTAGTAACATGTAATGGAAGACTTAGTAGTAGGCACAGTTTTAGTCGACTCACTACTGGTAAAACGCAAACTTCCAGGAATAGCTTCGATTGAAGCTGGGGATAGAGGAGTTTTGTTAGACCTGACAGAACTTTGACTGGTGGATTTATTTATGCCATTTAGTTGAAGTTTTAGATCCTGAACTTCTTGTTCAAAGAAATCACGTTCTATTTCACATACCTCAAATCTAGTTTTCCAGATTTCACCATCCTTTTTTACTTTTGATAGTTCTTTTAAAATATTTTCCAGTTCCTCCAGAGCGGAGTCTAAGTCTTCCTGGAGGGAATTGCAATTATCACAGTTGTAGTTACGTACCTTGCTGGTTTCAGCATCAGCCATAAAACATATGTTGGCTTCTTCTTCATTTTCAGATCCTTCTTCATCACTCCATGCAGACAGGGCCTTCTTTTTGTTCTTCGATTGCTTCTTCTTTGCCTCATTGCAGTTAGCTGCAATATGACCATATTTGCCACATTCGAAACATCGCCCATCGTTCTTATCCTGATCATTGCTGGAATTATTTCTTCTGGAATTGAATCTAGTTCTGCCTCTTTGTCTATTTCTTCTCAGCAAGTTTCCAAAGTTTTTGGACATAAGTGCCCATTATTCAGCAAGATCATCATTGTCGCTAGGAAGATCTGTATTATCAGCATTAAAAGCGACTTCCTTTTTCTTGTCAGAATTTTGTGAGCTTCTTTGAAGATGGGTTTTCTCAAATGCAATGAGGTCACCACGCAGCTCATCATAAGATAGAGAATTTAGATCTCCACTTTCAATATTAATCACTTTGGGTTGCCAAATGATAGGTAGACTGCGAAGAATCTTCCTGACTTGTTCTCCATTAGTGTAGACTTTCCCAAGAGATTTAAGTTCCCCTATAACCTTACTGAATCGGGCAAACATGTCTTCAATGGTTTCTCCATCTTTCATTTGGAACAGTTCGTACTCATGAACTAGAAGATTAATTCTAGTTTCCTTAACTTTGTTTGTACCTTCATAAGTTACGACAAGTTTGTCCCACATTTCCTTGGCAGTTTCGCAGCTAGAGATTTTCTCATATTCTTCTCCACTAATAGCATTATATAAAAGATTTTGAGCTTTCGAGTTCAGTTGTATAACTTCTCTTTGCTCGTCATTATAGTCATCAATATCCAGAGGGATCTTAGTAGTTTCTCCTTCTGAATTCTGGTTTTTGTCTGGAGGTATTTCATAAGGGCCCTTGGTAATTACACGCCAAACTTTAAAGTCAATGGATTTGACGAATGTCTCCATTCTCACTTTCCAATGACTAAAGTGTTGTCCATTGAAGTATGGAGGACGAGCAATAGAGGTGCCCTCTTGAAGTAAAGCTCCTGTGACGTTGTGCCCAGACATGATCTTTTCTCACTTGCTGCAAAGCAAAAATTAAGTATGTGTGAGACCTGCTCTGATACCAATTGAAGATATAAGAGGGGGGGGGTGAATTATATTTTCCTTTTTCTTTTCCAGTTTCAGTCGACTTAATGAGTCGACTAGATTTAAGTCGAAGATAGCAGAAAAATGTAAGTGCAGTAAAATAATGACGCAGCAGATTTATACTGGTTCAGAACCAAAAATGGTTCCTAATCCAGTCCCCTTGGGTCAACAAGGGAGTTTCTCTTCAGCTCTTAAAGTAATTTCAAAGTACAGAGTGATGGTTTTTCTTCGATCACCACCAACGATACAAAGTGTGGTTTTGTTCCTTCGCTAACCACCAACGACACACTGTTGATCACTCGCCTGACCAACACACTTGACACTAACCTTACTTTCTCTAGGAACTCTCTTTTCTTTTCTTTGGACAGTAGTAATCTCTCAAGGTTACAATGTTTTCAAGATTAAAAGAGAATATAAGAAAGCTGAAAGGTTGCGTAATTGAGACTGCTTGCAGCTGAGCCTTTTATAGCTTCTGTGAGATCTGAGTGAGCATCGAATAGATGTGTGTGAATCCTTTAATTGATATGAGGGAGACATTTTCCTTGAATGAAGAGATTTTGACCCAAGGGAATTGATCCCCAAAAAGGTATTGATTGATCCCTTTTTGAGAATAAGGAAAGAGCATTAAAGGACCTTGATTTTCCTCAACAACTTTGACAAACGGGATTGACTCCAGTCATCCAAATCTTCAGGGTAAATTGCAACTAACAGAATCTTCTATTACTGAAACCATCAAGGACTGAATATTATTAACTCCAAGGCAATAAGGCTTCATCGACTTTAATATTCATCCAGTTTTAGCCGACTGAACCATTGTGAACCTGTGATAAAATATAGTAGTTGTTAAGTTATCTGTTCATCAAATTTAATCATATTGTTATCATCAAAATTGGAGTTATCATTTTTGAGGCAAGAAATATAGGAGAGGCTAGAGAAACCAAGATTCATCAATTGAGTTGTAATTCTTCTTCCTCTTCATTGTTTCATGAATTTTAGATTATTTTGTGAGAAAGCTATCTTGTCTATGAGTAGCTAAACTCTATTATTCTAGGGTTATGTGTTAACCATGAAAGTTGTACTCTGAAATTGATTGAATTCTATTAAATTTATCAGGTTGAGTTGTTTATTTAATTCTGCTCTGAATTACTTGATTTCTTGGCCAGTTGTTAAGTACTATCCATGAACCTAACGTTGAACTCGAAAGTGGGAACCATAGGTTCCAATAGAATTAAATAGAGCGTGTTCCTAAACTTGGGCATCGGAGAATGGTTTCGCGGTTAAGATAGAAATATACCTAACAGTCACGCTTAATTAGTATACAGGAGAAGCACATGCATTCTTGTTAACTCTAATTCCATAGACATATAGGCGTTAAATTAGCTTGAATAGGCGAACAGGGTATCGAAAGAGCTCTGTGAGTATAATCAACCCTGTGATTAGCAACTCAGATAAATAAAGTTAATTCAATTAGAAGAGGAGTGCAACTAGATTGGTGAACGTCCCATAATCCTGGAATATCTCCTCTCATTGATATCTAAAACTCTTGAATTGTCTTGCATTCCATTTACTTCAATTACTTTTAGTTAATTAGTTTAATTAAACCCACTCGAAATTTGGTTGAACTCTCTTGAACAATATTTGAATTAAAGTTCGTCTAGTTAATAGTTAATCGATAGTCCTCGTGGGAACGATACTTTCTTATCACTTTAGTACTTGATCGACCGCGTATACTTGCGTGTGCGTTTGGAGCGACAGAAGCCGTGGGAGATGGTGTGATTTTGAGGATGAAATCTTCTCAAGAAGAGGTGGATGATGCAGCCCAGACTGATCATAATCAAGACTTGATTGTGCCATCAAGACCGTTCACGAGAAGCTAAGCTAAGGAGTTGCATGATGTACAAGTTCACTTAGTTTGGAAGGCAGAGGATGCGTTGGAGACTACTTGGCCAGGTAGCTACCTTGAGAACTCAACAAGCTTATTGGCAAGCGCTTGGGAGAGAGGGGCAGCAACTTGGAGCGCTCAACAAGCGAGTTGGAAAGCGCCTAGCTGCCTGTGGAATTAAGGGGCACCAAGTTGAGTAGCTTAACGAGCACTCAACGAGCAGCTTAGTATTTTGGACGTTTGGGGCAGCAACTTCTGACACTCAACGAGCGAGTTACATGCCTAGACTACTCATTATTTTTCCTTACACTTATGGTCCTACGTGGCCTTTCTTGAAAGCCAACTTGTGGCTGATTTTTAAACATTAGGACGTGTGGCTTAACACCTATATAAGCCACACTTAGACTATTATTTCATCACCTACTCTTGATATCAGAAAACGTACATACTTTTTTTTTCTTTCTCAGCAAAACCTTGTGGAACTTGTTCTTTTGGTGAATTCAATTGAACTTCTTCCTTTTTTGAATATTCAGTTTGCAAGAGATATGTTCTCTTAAGGAATATTGCTTAGCGTAGGTTCCTTTTAAATTCAATCAAGAGGTATTTAGACTCGTTCCTAATTGTTGCCTTGATTCTACTTCGAATTGTGTCTCATTTCTATCTGTATTTGTTCGTATTACATCACGAGTTGTGCGATTGAAGCTTATTTAGAAACTTTTGATCTTTGGAAGGCACTTGAGGAAGACTATTAAGTTCTTCCACTACCCGACAATCCAACAATGACTCAAATCAAGAATAGCTAGAAAGTCAAAGGTTAACACATTAATCTTTCACGCTCTCATCAACAACTTTCACTCGTATTATGTTTCTAAAATAAACAAAGTTCGTGTGGGGTTATCTCAAGTCAGAATATAGATGAGATGATCGAATCAAAGGCATGCAGGTGCTGAATCTTGTCAGAGACTTTGAGTTGCAGAAGATTGAAAAAGTTGGAAACTATGAAGGATTTCTCGGACATGATTTTGGACATAGCAAGTAGAGTAAGATTACTTGATACTAAGTTACTTGATACTAAGTTTACGGACTCTCGTATTGTTGAGAAAATCCTGGTTACTGTACCTGAAAGATTTTAAGCCATCATAACCACTTTGATACCAAGGATCTATCCAAAATATCACTTTGGTAGAATTATTAAATTCCTTGCAGGCATAAGAACACAGAAAGGTTGTGAGAGAAGATGAAACTATAGAGGAAGCCTTGCCATCCAAACACAAAGATGATGGAAGATACAAAAGAAAAAAAATAAAACGAACCAGCCTACAAATAGAGAAGGTCCATCACATAACATCAACAAAAGCAAAGTAGGAAGCTCAAGGGGAATTACCCTCCTTGTAACCATTGTGCTAGAACGGACACGCACTTATAAATGCTTGAAAAGGCCTGATGCTAAGTACAATAAATGAAACTAGCTTAGGCAAGAAGCAATCATCTGCAAGAATAAAATTTGGCAGCAAAATGCAGATGCTCAAGTTGTTAATAAAGAGAAGGAGGATCAACTCTTTGTTTCATCTTGTTTTTCAAACAATGTTTCAAGTGAGTCTTGGTTGACTGATAGCAGGTGCACAAATTACATGACTTATGACATGGATATTTTCAAAGAACTAATGCGTACTAAAAGTTGCAAAGGCCAGGATAGGTCATGACGACTATTTTAAAATGGAATATGAACCATTGCAATTGAAACACAAATAGGTAGAAAATGATTTTTGATGTGCTAGATGTACCTCATTTGGATCAAAATATGTGAAGTGTTGGTCAATTGCTAAAAAAAAGGTTTTAAAGTGAATTTTAAGAATAAACTTTTCTTGATTAAGGATGTCGCAGCACAAGACTTGTTTAAAGTTGAAATAAAAGGTAAAAGTTGCCTATTAGATCTAATAGAGGAAGAGCAGATTGTTGAATTCAACAAAAGAAAATGTTACTGAGTTATGGCATAAAATCCTCTAGCACTATCACTATCATGGCTTCTCAAAATGCAAAAATTGAAGCTGGTAGAGAATTTACCTAATCTGGAAGTTAATTCTACAAATTGTCATGCTTGTCAATCTGGAAGTTAATTCTACAGCTAGTTCACACTTATATTGAAGGACCTCAATGAATTCCTTCCCCAAGTGATAGTCTTTACTATGTTATTTTTATTGATGATCTGACCAGAATGTGCTGGATTTATTTTTAAAATTTCAAATCAAAAGTAAGAAGCATTTTCTAGAAATTCAAAGCAAAAGTGGAAAACGAAAGTGACTATAAAATTAAGATTTTAAGATCTTAGAATGACGAGGAGTATATTTATCGTCAGTTAAATATATTTTGTGAGGAAGAAGGGAACGGACGTCAACTTATAACTCCTTATGCTTCAGAACAAAATGGAGTTAGTGAAAGAAGAATTATATTTATTATGGATATGGTAAGATGCATGTTGCATGAGAAATATTTGCCAAGAAAATTATGGGCAGAAGTAGCAAATGCAACATTGTTTTTACAAAATAGACTTCCTACAAAGGCAGTGAAAGATCAAACTCTTTTTGAAGCATGGTATGGCTATTAAACTCCACTGCATTTTCTTGAAGTGTTTGGTTGTCTTTGGTTTGCCTATTTTTCTTAGGTTAAAAAAGATAAACCTTATAAAAAGGCTGCCCTAGAAATTTTTACTAGATATAGTACTGTTACAAAAGTATACAGAATTTTCCAATCAGAAACTGAGAAGATTATTATCAACTGAGATGTCAACTTCATGGGAAATGAAGAATGAGATTGGAAAAACTCAAATCTTCCTGTCAAAAAACAAGTTCATGGTTCGACGAAATGAAGGATCATCCACCGGTGAATGGTACCTAATTCCTCTCTGACATATACATATACATATATATATATATATATATATATATATATAAAGAAATGAAATGTAGCACTATGCGAACTTAATAAACCTGGAGAAGCAATCAAAGACCCCAAGTGGAAAAACACAATGAAGGAGGAGCTGTTTATGATTGAGCAAAATAAAATATGGGAGCTTGATGATAAACCTCATGATAATAAGGTATTGTGGTAAAATGCGTATTTAGAACCAAGTTAAATGTTGGTGGTTTGATTAAAAAGCATAAATCAATTGTGTTAAAATATGTACAGATTTTTGGTGGATAATTCTGACACTGCTGCTCCAGTTGCTATGCTCGACATAATCAGGTTACTTCTGTTATTTCTGCACAACTTGGCTAGAGAGTGCATCAGATGGATGTCAAATCAACCTTCCTTAATGGAACTGGTGAAGAAGAAATCTATGACGAGTAACCTGAAGGTTTTGTTTAGAAGGAAAAGAACAAAGTCTTTAGAAGTATCATCGGGTGTTTGATGTATTTGATAGCAACAAGACCTGATTTATTTGTATGTTGTAAGTGTTATGTCAAAGTTTATATATTATCCCAATGAAATGCATCTGAAAGCAGCCAAAAGAGTAGTGTGATACATCAAAGAAACTATCAAATATGAAGCTTAGTTTTAGAAAAGTCAAAATATGGAGTTGTTTGGGTATTCTCTTATAGTGATTGGATTGGTTCCTTGGATGATTTTAGGAGTAGTTGGGGTACTGGTTTATTCTTAGTTTGGGATTATTCTCACGGCGTTAAAAGAAAAAAATATCATGGCTCAATCTACTTCAACATTGAATCAATTATTATGGTCGAGGAATATATTGGTTAATCTGCATACATATGAAACCAAGAAAAGTCAATGAAATGTTTGTCGGCAAAAAGTTGTAATAGCTATTTCTCACAATCCTGTGATGAGTTAAAATCTCAAATGGTCACTCAACTTTGAAAAATTAATCACCAAAGTCACTTTGCTTTGGTTGGTCCCAAAAATGTCACTCAATTTAGCGAAAATATCTTCAAAAGTAATTTTGAGCGGTTTTTGCACCGTCATCCACCGAAAATCTAGCGTGATTTTTTAAAATATTTTTATATACCCGTAGGTCCCACTTTCTTTGCCATATAGGAATTTTTTATTATATTTACTAGTTTTCTTACCCATGCAATGCACGTGTATTCCTAATAATTAGTACAAAAAATATAAATATCTTGTACTAAGCGTGTATATTTGCTCGTAAATTAAAGAAAAAAATGTAAATTCAAAGTGTTAATATATCTAATCATTTTTTATCGACATTTTTTGTTTACGCAATACATAATCATATTAAATATTACTATTGTACAAAGGCCAGTAATTAATTTTTGAACGATTTTAATCATGCAACTTTATAATACATCAAGTACAAAGGCCAATTATTTGACCTTCGTACTTGATATATTATAAAATTTGCATGATTAAAATCGTCCAAATATTAATTACTGGTCTTCATACAATAGTAATTTTTAGTATGATCATGTATTGCGAAAAAAAAAATATCGATCGGAAAGGATTCGATATATCAGTACTTGAATTTACATTTTTTTTCTTATTTACAAGCCACTATATATGCTTATTACAACATATTTATAATTTTTGTATTAATTATTAGGAATGCATGTCCATTGCACGTCTCCGAAAATTAGTAACTAATAAAAAAAATCCTACATGGCAAAGAAAGTGAAACCTACGGGTATATAAAAATATTTTAAAAAACTACGTCAGATTTCCGGTGGGTGACGGTGCAAAAATCGGCCAGAATTACTTTTAGAGATATTTTTCTTAAGTTGAGTGACATTTTTGGGACCAACTAAAGCAAAGTGACTCTGCAGATTAATTTGCCAAAGTTGAGTGATCATTTTGAGATTTTAGCTCATCTTGTAATTCATGAGAAAACTAAGCACTCCAATATCAAATTTTTCTTCTCTGAGAGGTACAAAATAGATGGAGCTATAACTCTAGTCTACTGCAATAAATATTTACCAAAGAAGAACTCGCTGACATATTCACAAAACCTTTGAATGTCAGCAAATTCGAGCTTCTCTGACAAAAAATTGAAATTCATAGTTCCAAAAGCAAGAAGGAAAGTTAGAAAATACTTTCGAACTGCAGTAAATATGTTTTACTGCTATAATTTTGAATAAGTCAAAAGTTTGTCAATATTTAGGAATTAGTTCGCAAGATACGTAATACTCCTTCTTTAGGAGTAGTAGGATTTTGTTATTGTATTTTCTATCTCCCCGAGCAATATAATAAATGTAGGCTCAACAAATCAATCAAATTAAGTTTCTTCCACTATTGCATTTTTTCGTTTATACTCCATTATTGTTTTGTTCTAAGAAAACTAAAAACAATGAATATCGAGGGATGCTATCTAGATTTACATTTCATTGGCTACTCCCAAGCCCTATCATATACTTATGGTCTGTTTGGAAAGCCACCCTATAATTGGATTTGGGTGTAATTGACTGTAATTACACAGTTTGGTATGTTTGACAGACCAAATAATTACTCGGTCAACATGTAATTGGTGTAATTGAGGCTTTGTAATTACACTCTTCAATTCTTATGAGGAGTTGAGAATTGGTGGTAATTACACGGTGTAATTACATCTTTGTTTTTATTTTAAGTTTATTTTCTTGTTAATTTCTTATTCTTTTTCTTATTTTAAATTTTTTAATTTTATATTAAATATATAATTTCTTTAACATCATTTCTCTTTTATTTTTTTCTTTTTATTTCCTTATCTTTACTTTTCGCTTCCATGTAACCTTTTCCCTTTTTTATTTCTTTTTATTTTTACTTTGAATTTATATTATTTTTGACTATATCATATATATATTTTTTTGGTTCATACCTTGCTTTATCATTTTACGACATTCACTTCTTGCAATTTTTTTTCTTCCTTGATAATTAAAACGTTATTTTTTTCTTTTTCTTTTTTAATTTCTTGTTTTAAGTATATTATATTATTTTACATATTTTTCTTTCATTTCTTTTTTTTTCTCACTTTTTAAGTATCTTTATTTTTTGTGGTCTCATGTAACTTTTCAAATTTTATTTCTTCGTTATTTTTTTTTAATTTTATCTTATTTATTTCACTTAAATGTGTTACTATTCTAATTTTTCGGAAACTTTGTCTCTTGATCTTAGAAAGAATGACTATTAATAAAAATGACTTACATTGGGTGATGTCAATAATTTTGAATTTCGTTATTGGATGAGGTTAGACTTTTATTTTTTTTGTTTTTTTTTTTATTGGTCATTTCACATGCATGCTATTCATTTTTAGTCAAAAGTGATAGGTAGATTTCAAAAAATTATTTGAACAATGATTTGGTACAATAATTTTATTTTTTCATTTTAAAAAGATCTAACTGTGTAATTACACTTGTGCAACCAAACGGTACGCTTGTAATTGCATTGTAAGCAGACAAACAGGACTTCATAATTACTCTACTGTATAATTATTTGGATGTGTAATTACTACCCTGATAATTACACCAAATTCAATTACAAGATGACTTTCCAAACAGTCCCTTAAAATACACAATAATATGGATCTTAAAGGAAAAAATGAACCAACAGATCCAGAGAGAGAAGATTAATTGTCTAACATTTTTTCAGCTTGAAATAGAAAATTTGAAGTTTTGAAAAATTACAATTCAAGATTTTACTCACAATATCTCAAATTTTTCCCATAATTCATGTTCAAACCCAACTTTAATTTCCAAATACTATATTCAACTTTGACTTCAACTTCAAATCCTCATTTTTTTTTTCAAACTTCAACTAAATCACGTCCAAGCGGCCCCAGATTTATAAGCTCAAAGCACCTTATATTACAGCTGAACGACACTCAGAAACAGCCAAGATACGCATATACATAGTACATTGGCATATACATAGTACATACTTTGTTCTTTCAAACTCTTTATATATCAGTTTAACTAGCTTATCACTGGAATTTAGGTTTCGCAATATTAAACAAAATTGAAGTAGCTAGTGGTGCAACGTCAAACGATCAAGATCAGTTTCTTCCTGTTATGGCTTGTTTAGTGTTTGGTACATCTATGTTGGCTGCCTTTGAGCCGCGAAACATACTTGTAGCTAGCCACTTCTGGTTCTAGCAAAACTGGTGGTTCATTCAAATGTGCCAAACTGCTACTTACCCACCTACAACCAAAAGCAAAACATAAATAGTAACTTAGCCAATAAAGGAAGTGTAACATACTATAACAGATTAAACTACAACGACCGTGAAATCGTTTCATTTATTAAATGACACGACTATGCAAATATTTTCATGATAAAACTTTTGGATTATATTGACGCAAGGGGTAGAGCTAGATGGCTATGTTTCTGGGAGTGAACTCCGGAGTATGTGAAGTGCATGAACAAATAAGCATAGTGATAAGTTATGATATGATGGGGCTTGTTTGGAGACCACTTGCTAGGTTAATTCTTTTTTGTTGCTAAATGTTACGGCTAAATAGTTCACCTACCTGATCTCATAAACTCATTCACCACATTTTCAAACTAATAGATGAAATATCACATATGCATACGCACCAGCCATGTTTCTTTATTAGTTTCTCCGAATTCGTCTCATTATCCATACTCAAAATATCCCCGGAGTTTGATGTTCCGTTTGTTTTAGCACCCTCTTCAAAGATAGCATTTGCCTGTCCCGAAAAACGTAGCAAAAGTATAAGCCACTAGAAATTAATTAATATCACGCCATCTTTACTAAGTTAGGAAAGTAAAATGTTACTCGTACCTGATTTGGACTTCGAGGAGATAGCACAGAGCTATCTCTGAGATGCTCTTCCTCTTTCTGTTTTTGGGATCTCCAGTAGGCATTTATTTCTTCCTTTGTTAATGACTTGTTTCTCCGATATTTCACTGCAAAGACAAAAAAAGCATAATCGCCATTAATAATCAGAAAACTCCTACTCCATCCGTCCCATTTTATTTTATGTGGCGTCATTTGACCGGATACGAAGTTTAAGAAAATAGAGATTGACCTTGTAAAGTTTCAATTTTACCCTTGAAAAAGTAAAAAAGAGAAGATTTGAGTAATAAAAACATTGTTGGTAGCTTTAAAAGTATGTAGAACCCAATAAAAGTAAAATAGAAATAGTGTATTAAATAGTTGCCAAATAAAAAAAAAATGACATTCATTTTGAGACCAAAAAAAAAAAAAGTACCACATAACAGAGAAAGTACAGCGTAAGAAGAGGGAATCGAAATTACGTACCAACTTGAGGATCAGGAACATTACAGGCCCAACCTGCCATAAGAGAACCCATATCTACTTAATTATTTGTTGGTGTGGTTTCTTTAAAGCAGTTGAAAAGTAAACTCAGTCCCTATGTGAATTCTTCAACTGATGAAAGAGTATGTCTTTCATTTATATAGCTACTATAAGACAAACTAATTAAATTTTTTGGTTGGCTCTTGTTTGAGTCCTATTGTTAATCTCTAAATAAATTGAGTAATAATCTTAGGCCTAGAACTCTCTAGCAGCATAGTCATAGATATGCATGCAGGCTGACGAGAACGTTTGGAAGATAAGTACCAAGAAATGAAAAACGAAATATAGTTTTACAAATGGATGTCCTATAGGTAGTCACGTCATAATTCACATAAACTCTCATGCATTGTTGTGTTATGTATATACAATCTTCACGTGACAGAGTCAGGCAACCAAACTTATTTAACTTCTTCTGAATTTGATTCTTTCTTATCGTCGTCAGTCATATTTGTGTACTTATGTTTGATTATATTGAGTAAAATTATGACAAATAAAATGAGAAAGAAAAAGTATTATGTAATTATAATATTCTACATTGAACATATGAGATTAACAGTACTTTATCGAGTTAGATCGATTTGATAAAGATTTGTTGGTTTATGAGAGGCTGGTACAGGGTAAAGTTCGCGTAAGTCATGTGTGACATTTGGCGTTCCAGAACTCTACAAGTCTTTTTTGACAGAAAAGGTCCTCTGCTTTTCTTTTCCATTTTCTTTTTTACTAAGTCTTATTAACACTAATCATGAACCAAATTAACACTTTTAAAACTTAAGGATTTTTCTTAAAGCATACATAATAATTTTAAACATTGGGAACAACATACCATTAAACTCCCTCCCCACCTCCCGCGTGGCCTTTTGAACTACTCCTTCACTTCATTTCATCTCCCAAGTCACGCCAAATCTAAACCAAATACTCTCCAACTTCTCTGTGGTTTTCAAGTAATCCGATCAGCAATACAACAAAAGGTAAACAATGTCATTATCATTTAAACAATGGTGTAAATGTAGAACCTAGGTTTTTGTTTTAAATTTTTTCGTCGACAGTGATTAACGATGCTTTGGGTGTTTGTTTTTGTACAAAAGGTGTAATATTGTGTTGAAATTGAATGGCATTATGTGTTTTAATGGATAAAGTAGTTCCGAACTACAAAGGGGATTTTCGATGTTCAACTGCAATTTTTAGGCTTTTTACATTTTTTGGTTAAATTGTGACGATTTGAGGGTTTTCTAGGAACCAACGCTGCTTTATTTAGTTGCAAATTAAAGTTATTGCAGTTATGTGTCTTGATGTTCCGAACACCATAGTAGTTGAGGTTCTAAACATCTAATAGGATGTTCATGATTTTCTGTAACTAAATTTTGTATCCCCTTGTTTTGCTTTGCAGAAACATGGTAAATTTAAGACCGAGAAATAAAGATGAAGATGAGCAGAAGAAGTAGCCTATAAAGACTCTCAAGAAGGCAAATTCTAAAAGAAATGGCCCTTCGCCGAAGAAGAAACTTAAGAAGCCTGCTACTTCAGATTCGGAACGTACTCCTACAGATTTAGAACCTACTCCTAAACGCCCAAGAACAACTAGAACAACTAAAAGAAAATTAGTTGTGGAGAGTGACGACGATAGCCAAGGAGAAGTAGTAGGTCCACGGAACAAAGGTGATAAACAAGAGGAAAGCCAAAGTCCAGCACCAAGTTACGATCTAAGTAAAGGTGGGGAGGATTTGGAGAGGGCTGCAGATGAGGGTGAAAGAAGGGTGGATTTAGATGACGCCGGAATTGATGAACTGTTAAAAAGTGATTTTTTGAGGACTGGAGTGGAAGATGGTGATCGTGAAAAGGAAGAGGAAGATGGTGGTAAAAAAAGAAGCTGATGATTTAAGTAGAGAAAAAGGAGAAGAAGTAGAGGGGGAAGCAGATAAAACAGGGAGAGTCCAAGAAGCAGTAAAAGAAGTATAAGAGAGGCGGATGATGTAATTTTAAAATGCAACTTTCTGAAGGATCGTGAAAAAAGAGTTAAAATCGATGGGGAAGCTGTAAATAATGCAGGTGGAAATGTTGAAGAGGAAGCAGGTGAAGAGAAGGAAACTGTTGAAGGAACATCTAGATTGAAACTGGAGGAAGACCAGGTGATAGTTGAATTAAAACTCGTATTGTTCGGAACGCCAATGTTGATGTTCTACACGACATTTATATGTTCCCAACATCGGCATTAAGGTTGGTAGCTCTCGTTCGGAACACGTACGTGTTGTTCCAAACGGTTGATACTGTCGTTCAGAACCTCAGAATAAACATGTTCCGAACATTTATGTTTTCCGTTTAATGTGATTTACTGTCATTGTGATTCATTTTATTAATTTTATGCTAAAATTATGTGCAGTATGAAGACATTGGTCATGCTACTTTCAAGAGTAACGTTGAGGGTCTCTTCAAGACCTTCCTGACCAACAATGAACCTTTTAATGGGAAGATTAATGTTCGTTCTTCGTTGGCTAGGGGTATGATACAGTTCAAGGAGGTTCTGAAAAAATTGCAGGTGAGAAGGGGATTTTGCTATAGCTGTTTCGGTCCTTTCTTGCAATTACCGGAATATCCACCATTTGTCACCAAGTTGGTGCATAACCTCCTCATGCGAAGGATTATTTGTAAGAAGCAGAAAGAGGTTTGGATATCCTTCAATCGATTGCCAGCACGTTTTGGCCTATCCGAGTTTGCACTAATGACAGGGCTAAACTGTGGTGCCTATCCAAGTAAACAGTACATGGAAAAAATTAATGAAAAGGGGAAGCAATTGTGGAAGTTTGTTGTTGATTATTTCAAGGAGAAAAAGAGGAAGGAGAAGGAGAAAGATATAAAGGAAAAGGAGGAGAAGGAGAAGAAGGAAAAGGAGAAGAAGGAGAAGGGTAGTGGGAAGCGGAAGGGGAAGAAGAAGGTGGAGGAGTAACCCTCACCTTCACCCGCCAAGAGGAAGTTCAACAAGCCCAAAAAACAAAAACAGCCGGAAAAAAAGCAAGCTGTGAAGTCTGGTGACTTGCTTGAGTTGGTATGTTCTAGAACCTGTCCCAAGAAGTGGTATTTAAATCTGTGCATGACTTGGTTTGTTCATCTATTCTTTGTGCGAGGGATTCCAAATATGGAATAGAGGAACGGGTGGTGTGCCTGTCCGCCGATCTTGAGGCATTCCAGCGTTATCCTTGGGGTAGGATGAGTTTTGAATTAACAATGGAATATCTGATCAAGCCAATGGAACCTCGTGCAGAAGGAAGCCTGACTTACAATCTTTATGGCTTTCCATGGGCATTCATGGCTTGGGCTCATGAAGCTATTCCTGCTTTGAGACCAAAGGATTTGCCAAAAGAAAAAACAATGCCAAGGATCATAAACAGGCTTACTGAAATTTGTGAAAGAGATACGGACAGGTTGTTTGACCAACATGATGTTGCTATAAGTATTCCGTTTTCCATATATGTTACGTAATGTTTGGAACAACCTCGTGTTTGCTGAGATATTTTTAATTGATGTTCGGAACATCTTCATGAAGAACCTTTAACTGCTTCAGTCAACGATGTTCGGAACATCTCTTTTTGATGTTTTCGAACAACATAACTTTGTTCCAAACAACTTAAAAGATTTTTAAAATTTAGTTGATATTTATTTAATATTGTTGGGTATATTAACAGGTTGTTCACCCTTTCCTCATTCCTACTGATGAAAAGCTGGACATGGATTACTTTCTAGACCTCATGCCATTTGAAGACTCCGAGGATGACACAATAGATCGTTTTTGTAAAGTGTTTGAGGATGCTTGCAGCGTTGGTCTTGTTGGTGGCACTACAATTTGTATCATCAAGTACAATCCTGCAACCCCTCCAAGACAAGTGATAGAAATTAAAGCTATGGAAGCCCCAGAAACGATGATGTTTAGAAGTGATGTGAATACAATGAAGAGGGAATTGGTGGCCTGCAAGATGTAAATATTGACATTGGAAACAAAGCTGATGGTGATGAAGTTGGCGGTGAGTTTGAAGTTGTTGGTATCACTGAAGTTGGTATAGTGAAGAGGAGCTCCAATTGCAGAGGCTGCAAATGTGATGAATGCAGCGAGTGGAGGGAAGCAATGGAGCAAAATATTTTGGCTTATGATCAAAAGATCGTTGCTTATTATCAAAAGATGGTGGCTTATGAGAAAAGGATGTGACAGGACCCAGAATCCGGTTAGGCCGTGCGGGCACCCGACATCCTCCCCTAAACCCGTCGGGCGAACCCTTACCAATTAAATTAACAAAATAAATATAATCCAATTCAGAAATAAAAACAAGACTTAGAAAAAAAACACAGACATACTGATATCATTAAGCTGTACAAAAAAAAATTACAGCTGCCTACCCAACATACTAGGTTCAGGGTTATCCAGACTAGACATCTAAGAGTACAAAAAAAGACATATACCTCCTGAAGGGAGCAAACTGCAACGGAAATGATAACCAATAAACTGGTGGCCATCCGAAATAAAAGCTGGCTCACCCTGACAGCTGAAGTCGTCTACGCTCCTTCACAACGTGGCGAACTCAATCCTGGAGCAAACCTGCCGAAACGAAATAGATGGACAAGAAACAACAACAAACAAGGGTGAGTCAAAAGGACTCAATAAGTGGGGCAGACTAGCCACCTCAAAGAATAGGATAGCTAGCTAGGGAGAAGAAAAACAGATAAACTAAATCCATCTTATTTCAACTATAAACAAGCAAAGCCAGATAATAACCGAAAACACGTATGGAATCATAAACAGCCAGGGTCATAAGGTGGATAGAACATATAGATATCCTGAACATGTCGACAATCAAAAATACATCCTATTGCGGCGTGCAACCCGATCCATATATTCATACTGTTGCGGCGTGCAACCCGATTCGTATATTTATACTGTTGCGGCGTGCAACCCGATCCGATCCATGTATTTATATTGTCGCGACGTGCAACCCGGGATATGAGCCAGGAATATATAGGCAAACTGAGATACGGTATACATACCGTATATATAAAACACAACACGATAGTCACACAATAGTCAGCACGCGATGCAATGAAATGGGATGAATGTATTATGATGCAATGGTGTCACATGTGCCAAATAGATGGAGCGGAATCCTCCTGCTCCGGGGGCGGAATCCTCCTACCCTCAATATGATGCAATGGAGCGGAATCCTCCTGCTCCGAGGGCGGAATCCTCCTACCCTCAATATGATGCAATGGAGCGGAATCCTCCTGCTCCGAGGGCGGAATCCTCCTACCCTCAATATGATGCAATGGAGCGGAATCCTCCTGCTCCGAGGGCGGAATCCTCCTACCCTCAATATGATGCAATGTGCATACGAATGCAACATGATGCAATAATAACCCATCACCAGCGCGGGACTATCATCGACAGCTGGAAAGTATATACCAACTCACAACCAAAGTACAATGCTCAAATTCTCAATGCAATACCAATAACAGGACATAATATATAATATAGAATATAAATCCAAAGCTAAGGCGTAATGAGTACGCCTATCGGCTGCTACACACGTACGAAACACGTGATAGAAAATCCACGAGGCCAGGTGCCTCCAAAGAAATGGATATAAACACTTACCTCGTTCCAAAGTTAACACTGCTACCCAACAACCGCTTTATCCTTTGGTTTCATTGCCAAACGATCCCACTCTATTCAATAAGCAGAAAAATATATCAAATTAGGATCATTACCTGAATGTTTCGGGGTGAAAATTCTACTATTTTCCCGGCTCTTTTTTCATTTTCTGGCATTTTTTTCCACTGCATCGTTTGATTTTCTCTGTTTCGATGATTCTGTTCTAATTCCTTTTTGAGCTTCCCCACTTCTACGTTATACTGGTCCTTGGACCCACCGCCCATATATTTTGTCTTTTTGTCCTTTTTATTTTTATTTTTAAAAGATTCGCTGTTACGGTAAAAATTAAAACGGTACCCTACGATATTCGAAATAATTTCAACTTTTGCATAGCAGTTATACAAAATATATGTAACATACTCGCGAAGGCGGATCTCAAATCGGACTCCCAAAACTCAAGATGCGAATTTAAATAGAAAAAGTCAAATTATTTAACTTTTGGCATTTTAGCGGAAACTAGCCGAACAACATCGAAATTCACTTTCGAAAGTTTAGAAAAATCACAAATAATCATACGAACCTAACGGCGCTTTCGGATTTCGAATTGGAGCTCATTTGGTAAAAACCGAGCTCGAAAATCTCTTTTTAATATTTATTGCCAATAAAAACTGAAACCTTCTTCCGATGCCTACCAAACGAGGTCTGATTTAGCTCAAATTTTACAGACAGGTCCTAATGGTCATTACGAATATTTTAAAATTATCGGTACGCCAATCGGAGTCCTAACTTCCGAAACGACTGACCGAGGTCGTTTCATTCTCCTCCACTTAAACTCTCGTTCGTCCTCGAACGAGCCTAAATCTAAGGCAAGATTTACGCAGATAACAAGAGAACTTGCACAACCTTCATAAACCACTCCACGAACATTATCTCATAATTACAGAATCAGAGTTATAACACGCACATCAAACTCTTGGATAAAAACATAGCTGGATAATATGATAACGTCATCGCCCAGCTTATTCTGACTAAGCCGATCCTTCCTCGATCACGTGAGGAGAGTTCTACATTTTCGAAACAAAGATACACGGAACTTTGGATGGATAACATGATTCAGCCGATAATCACCTCTTCAATATACCTTTCGATATATAACAAGTTGATGGAACTAGGAATTAGCTCACACTTGATGCAATAGGGGAAGCTTTTGAAGTATCTTGTCACTACACACTATAGAAGATTCGGTGCAAGCTATATTATACTACGAACGCACTATGCAACGTCTCAGTTGATGTTAGTGTTGTTCCGCAAGCTCCTCGTAGGAATGTAGTTACTTATATCCTAATGTATGTCGAAGGTTCATCTGAACATGGTCTATCGTATAAGAATAAGGATCATGCAACTACTACTGGATAGCATGATGTGGACCAAGAATGATCTTCAGACTGAACATCTACCTCAGGGATTTAATATTACCATTGAGTATTTGGAGGAAGACTCCTCCACTTAAAGCACAAACTCATGCAGCCATTTGAATAGGAATAACCATCCTCGCACAGCCTGCTGGATTAAAGAAGACCTAGCTAAAAGCTGAACATTAGGCAGACCTAAACTACCAAACTACCCTTTCGAGTTGCCAACTAGCTGCAACTCTCGAGTTCACAACTCCATACCTTTGTCGTAAACACTACCGCCTGATGGATGGTACTTCTATATAAAAATTTCGGCAGAGTTTCCCCTGAAACTGGATGATCCGCAAAACAGAACCAGCGCTATACTATACACGGGAATGGATACCCGGATAAACTAATATCCAAAACAATTATATTCTTACCCGGCTACAATAACACGTACTGTGGCTCAACACAGTGAACGTCACAAGCGGCTACCAATCGTCCAAGCTCGCTAGTTCAGGACGAAAAAGAAATGGAAATGGATCGAGGATAGAAATAATTAGAACTTCGAGAAGCTCATCTTCTTATTTACTTGGCCACCAGAGCTAGACTACTTCCAATTCAGGCTAACCAAAGAATCGCAATTGAAGAAATAGACATTAAATGAGCTCTATGGAGCGATATCCATACCAATTTTAACCTCCCAATAAGAAGGAAACTCTGACCATTTACAAAAAAACCCTTTTATAACCCAGATAAGCTCATGGGATAACATGGTTGTACTAGCGTCTTGAACAAAAGGAAGACACATAAATCGAATATTACTTACTAATCACTTTACACCAGAAGAAACGATACACTTGCTGATGGTGAAGAATTAGGATCCCATTATCATATCAACACGAAATTCCGAAAAAAAAGGTAAACTAATTTGATATAATAATAGAAGGTGGAATAACAAGATGCCAAGCAGACCATACCGATACTCACTCCCAAATCTCTCACATTTAGACCCAATAAATTAGTAGGGTCATCATAAATGCCAGGAATAAATCATATCAGAAACTCATCCCTCTACCGCAACCGATTCTTAATAGAAACAACATCCAAGGAAACCATTGAAACATGATAGGACACACCATTTCCAGATCGATCAAAAGAATCAAATCTTACTCACATTTAAGAGAAGAAGAAATACATGGGTGTACTACATCAGATACCTCAACATCCTGCCAGACTAGCAGTTCATAGAACTGCCTCTGCAGCTGAGCTGAGCCACTACCCTGACAATCACTTTCTGAAGGACCACTGCCACCACACTCTCAACCTTTACCGGATGGTGGCATTTTTTTGCTGATTGAGATCTGAATGAAATCCCCTGCGACTGCGCAGATGCCTGCTGATGAGAGAAAAGACGACTGCTAACTTATCGGAGTAAGGGAAAACTCCTCAAAGGATAGCCAAACTCACAATAATGATAGCAGGAAAACTCCTCAAAGGACAGTCAGACTTACGACAATGATAACACCTTTTTGGTGAATATGGGAACTGGACAGATTGTTGATAGCTACAAAAAGAAAACTGAGTCTATCTTGATGAGCTACTGGCGCACTCTAAGAATTACGTGACACAAGCTGAGATAACCTGGAAGGTGACCTCCCAAAATAATCAGAACTCTTACCTCCAAATGGGGTACCATGGTTACCCACTAGGACCACGGGATCTCTTGCTCTCCCGCTCTAGCTCTTCCCGCTCCAGCTTATGATATGCCTAATATCTTTGAGCAATATCAACAACGATATCAAATGAAATCCCAGCCTCAATTTTTCGAGCCATCTGGGATCTCAAGGAAAAAGAAAGGTCATCAATAAATCTTTAAATCTCTCGAAAGGCTCATGGACTAGTTCTAATGCATATTCAGCCATTCTATAGAATTTAATCTCATATTCTGAAACACCAACAGGCTAACCGACAGGCTACCCTGTCCAATCCACTCAAACTGGCAACACTTTTCATCTCGCTCGCTACTCGAAAGGAACTTTTCCACGAATCTAGAAGAAAAACCGAATCAAGTTAGCTAATAAGAGAGCGGCCAACCAACTCAAGGCCGGACCCTTGAAACTGGAAAGCAGAATAATCAGCACCATACCGCTCGATATAATCAAGAGCCAGAAGGATATGCTGACATTATTTTATTTTTAAAAAGAATCACGAGGTTTATCTGATGCATTGCTTAAGAATATCGGAAGGTTCAACCGCGTAAAATAATGCAACCTCTTTGGGCGCTCGGACCAAACTGTTACCTCGGTTGGCTAACCAGCCGGAACAATTGGTGGCGCAACACATGCTGCCTCTGGAACATAATTTACTGCGGCAATATTAAGAACTGGAATAGAAGCTCCCTGACACCGAACGTCTGCACATACGGCACCTAATAGGCGGTCCAGCGAATAATAGGTTCTTACGGTATCTGCGTCGCCAAGATTCTCGTAAAAGCATCGTAGAGAGCCAAGGGAACCACAAGTCCCTGCTCTCTTGCCCATCGCGAGCTCGTACCTCCGTAACTAGATCGTCAGCACGATCAAAAACTCTCGGGGCTCCGTCAGTGCTAGCCCCAGGCTAGACTTCTTCGTCTTGAACCCATACTGTTTGCTGATTTGTCGTACGAGGGTTTACAATTGCCACGAAGAAATTAACAAAAATACTTTTGCATCCTAGACCGACGCACGATCAGAAAAGAAGGAAGTGAAACTTCCTAAATGCCATCATAGCCCCTCGTAGATAAGTACGGACGTCTACGTACCCATCAGCGAGACTCTACTAGACACTGTCTTAGTCTGGATAGACTCTAAACCAGGCTCTGATACCAACTGACACGACCCAGAATCCGGTTAGGCCGTGCGGGCACCCGACATCCTCCCCTAGACCCGTCGGGCGAACCCTTACCAATTAAATTAACAAAATAAATATAATCCAATTCAGAAATAAAAACAAGACTTAGAAAAAAAACACAGACATACTGATATCTTTAAGCTGTACAAAAAAAAATTACAGTTGCCTACCCAACATACTAGGTTTAGGGTTATCCAGACTAGACATCTAAGAGTACAAAAAAAGACATATACCTCCTGAAGGGAGCAAACTGCAACGAAAATGATAACCAATAAACTGGTGGCCATCCAAAATAAAAGCTGGCTCACCCTGACAGCTGAAGTCGTCTACGCTCCTTCACAACGTGGCGAACTCAATCCTGGAGCGAACCTGCCGAAACAAAATAGATGGACAAGAAACAACAACAAACAAGGATGAGTCAAAAGGACTCAATAAGTGGGGCATACTAGCCACCTCAAAGAATAGGATAGCTAGCCAGGGAGAAGAAAAACAGATAAACTAAATCCATCTTATTTGAACTATAAACAAGCAAAGCCAAATAATAACCGAAAACAGTATGGAATCATAAACAGCCAGGGTCATAAGGTAGATAGAACATATAGATATCCTGAACATGTCGACAATCAGAAATACATCCTGTTGCGGCGTGCAACCCGATCCATATATTCATACTGTTGCGGCGTGCAACCCGATTCGTATATTTATACTGTTGCGGCGTGCAACCCGATCCGATCCATGTATTTATATTGTCGCGACGTGCAACCCGGGATATGAGTCAGGAATATATAGGCAAACTGAGATACGGTATACATACCGCATATATAAAACACAACACGATAGTCACACAATAGTCAGCACGCGATGCAATGAAATGGGATGAATGCATTATGATTCAATGGTGTCACATGTGCCAAATAGATGGAGCGGAATCCTCCTGCTCCGGGGGCGGAATCCTCCTACCCTCAATATGATGCAATGGAGCGGAATCCTCCTGCTCCGAGGGCGGAATCCTCCTACCCTCAATATGATGCAATGGAGCAGAATCCTCCTGCTCCGAGGGCGGAATCCTCCTACCCTCAATATGATGCAATGGAGCGGAATCCTCCTGCTCCGAGGGCGGAATCCTCCTACCCTCAATATGATGCAATGGAGCGGAATCCTCCTGCTCCGAGGGCGGAATCCTCCTACCCTCAATATGATGCAATGTGCATACGAATGAAACATGATGCAATAATAACCCATCACCAGCGCGGGACTATCATCGACAGCTGGAAAGTATATACCAACTCACAACCAAAGTACAATGCTCAGATTCTCAATGCAATACCAATAACAGGACATAATATATAATATAGAATATAAATCCAAAGCTAAGGCGTAATGAGTACGCCTATCGGCAGCTACACACGTACGGAACACGTGGTAGAAAATCCACGAGGCCAGGTGCCTCCAAAGAAATGGATATAAACACTTACCTCGTTCCAAAGTTAACACTGCTACCCAACAACCGCTTTATCCTTTGGTTTCATTGCCAAACGATCCCACTTTATTCAATAAGCAGAAAAATATATCAAATTAGGATCATTACCTGAATGTTTCGGGGTGAAAATTCTACTATTTTCCCGGCTCTTTTTTAATTTTCTGGCATTTTTTTCCACTGCATCGTTTGATTTTCTCTGTTTCGATGATTCTGTTCTAATTCCTTTTTGAGCTTCCCCACTTCTACGTTATACTGGTCCTTAGCATATTGCTAAGGACCCACCGCCCATATATTTTGTCATTTTGTCCTTTTTTTTTTAAAGATTCGCTGTTACGGTAAAAATTAAAACGGTACCCTACGATATTCGAAATAATTTCAACTTTTGCATAGCAGTTATACAAAATATATGTAACATACTCGCGAAGGTGGATCTCAAATCGGACTCCCAAAACTCAAGATGCGAATTTAAATAGAAAAAGTCAAATTATTTAACTTTCGGCATTTTAGCGGAAACTAGCCGAACAACATCGAAATTCACTTTCGAAAGTTTAGAAAAATCAAAAATAATCATACGAACCTAACGGTGCTTTCGAATTTCGAATCGGAGCTCATTCGGCAAAAACCGAGCTCGAAAATCTTTTTTTAATATTTATTGCCAATAAAAACTGAAACCTTCTTCCGATGCCTACCAAACGAGGTCTGATTTAGCTCAAATTTTACAGACAGGTCCTAATTGTCATTACGAATATTTTAAAATTATCGGTACGCCAATCGGAGTCCTAACTTCCGAAACGACTGACCGAGGTCATTTCAGGATGGTGGCTTATGAGCAACAGATCGTACCTTATGAGACAAAGGATGGTGTTTCTGAGCAAATCAAAGGTGATTCTTCTGGTAGTGATGAATTCGACATCCCCAAGTGTAGCAGTTGCAATTGCAAAGATTGCAACGATTGGCGTAAAGGCATAGAGATGGAGATGGCGGCAATGCAGGAGACGATTGAGCAGTTGAAGAGCAAAACGATTATAAAACCTGCAAAGGCTGTGAAATCACTACAAACAGAAGAGAAGAAGAAGGAGGAAGAAGTTGGTCCGAGACTTCCAGTGGATATTTACAAGCCATTGAAGCGGAAAAAAGTGTTGTCGTGGAACGCATTTATCAAAAAGAGGAAGAAACAAAAAGATGTTTTTCTTGGATTGCCGATGAATTACCTAGATTTCAAAGATCTGATGAACAAGACTAGGTGGCTGTGGGATATTGTAAGTTTATTTTTGAATGATTTTCTGATCTTCACATCGTTGTAGGGAACATACTAACTGAGTTCAGAACCTCGTTATTATGCTTGGAACAACTCAAGCATTTCTAGCTTCTCATAGATTTCTAGAATATCACACAGTCGTTCCGAACATAGAATGATGTTCGGAAAGAAAGACCTTTCCTTCACTCACTTATACTCTAATTTATTTTTGTCTCTTATATGTTATGCAGTATGTAGAAGCTCTGATGACAATGATGCAGGAGAGGCATTTGAATTACCCCGATCATTACAATCAAAGTGACCTCATTTTGGATATGGAATTTTTGACAAGCATGAAAAAACACTACTACCAACTGGAAAAAGAGGCACAAGATGATAAGATACGGCTTGATGAGGCGTTGAATGCGTATCAATTTGATGAGGATTATCTCAAGTATGCACATGGAAAGCTACCCTACCCAGGGGGTAGGTGTTGGGCTGGTGCTAAGAGGATCTTCGTCGTCTTCAATATCAACGACAATCACTACGTGATGGTGGTGTTTGACATAGTTGAAGCGAAGTTTTGGGTGTATGATTGCAATCATTGTTGCAATGATGATGAAAAATTCTTGCCAATAACTATCCCCATTCTCTACATGTTCCCGATCTATATCAGAAATTCTAAGTTATTCAAAGACTTGGATCTGATGTGTAAGGAAGGAGACATATGGACGTTTGAGAGAGTGCCAACATCACGTGTCCACAAAATCTAACAGGGCAATCCTGTGGAGTGTTCGCATTGATGTACATTGAGCATCTCATTACAAACACCCCCATGGACAAAATTTGTGACAATGTGGCTAATCAGTGGAGGCGACGTTTGGCCATTTGTATTTTTGATGGCAAAATAAAGCCTTGATTTGGGTAGTATGTAATATTTGGATAATCTTTTAACTTTTATTGTGGTTATGTAATTAGGTATGGATGACTTTTATTTTCTTAGCCAAGTAATAGATTTTGATGTGCTTAAAAGGATAGCATAATTAGTCGCAATTAAAACAAACATTCTTATATATTGTTCAGTTGTTCAGCATTCAACAGAAAATGACAGTAAAATTTAGACGATTACCAACATAAGCTCCAGAACGACGTATTATTGTTCCTGAAAAACAAGATGATGTTCCAAACATCATCAACATTTAATTAAGCTTACCCTGGAACAATACTACTTCGTTCTGGAACGACAAGTCGTTCCTTAATATAACCACTGACATATAAAATTATAAATAAAATAATCATAAGCAATCGAACTTAGGGTGCATGTTGCGGAGCTTGTGGTGGTGTTCCTAGTGGCGTGGAGTACGGGACATAATCAATTCCCTTTTTATCAAGCAGCCCTTTAAGCATTCTCTTCATCCTTCTTATGTCCCTTTTATAATCATGGAAGAATTCTTCGAATTTGAATTTCCATTCCCACACTTCATACCTCAGCCGGTCCAAGCCGTCGTTCGAATTTTCAGAATCTGAATGTGAACTCGAGGAAGGAACCCTAGGCCATCTTGAACTCGATGCTCCTCTTATCGGTGCTCCCCTTGTTCTTGGACGACGAGGCATTTTAAAATATGTGGAATCAATGTGTGACTGTTGGATAATTATAAGAGTAAAATGGCAATCGACGAGTCTGTTGCGAATGGTTTTATGGAAAGTGATTTTTGACGAAACTCGTAACCGTTATGTACTACTCAAACGAGTGCAATTGCTAATTGTAACTGTTGTGCCATTTAGATTTTAACATACAGTTCGGAACATTTTGAAAGTCGTTCGGTATATTGTGTTTATTTAATTATAGATGGATTAGTTTTTTAGAAAATGAACAGAGCATATAAATTGTTCATTATCTGTTCAGAACGACAGTCTTATGTTCTGCGAGTAAAGTTGATGTTCGAAACATGAATATCTCATTGTATAAAGGTTGCTTTTGTTCCAGAACGACAGTTTAACTTTCTGAACGTTATCAAGATGTTCTGAACATACTTACTGGAACTAAAATATATTTTTCATTGATCATCATTGTAGAGCTTTACAAAAATAATGCTAGTTATATTAGCATTCAAATGGAGGAACTACACATCACTGTCAGTGCTTTGCAAAAGGAATGCTACTTATACTAGCATTCTAACAAAAGATACTAGATTATAAACATTCAAAAAGAAATTATATAATAAACATTAATAGGAACATCAACATCTAGCTTGGAGGAGAGAAGTAGAAGTCAAGGTAATGCATCGCCTTATCAGCTAGCAACTCTTTGAGCATTCTTTTCATCCTTCGCATTTCCTTCGTCATCTTTTTGACGTCCCTTCTGTAGCCATGTAGAAGCCCTCAAACTGGAACTTCCAACCCCAATCTTCTGCCCTTAGTTGTTCCAATATGTCAATAGCTCTTTCAGTTTGTGGTTCGTCTGCAAATGATAATGCAATAGCTGTGTTTTGCCTCGATGTGGAGGCTCCTCTAGCCGTGGAGGCTCCTCTGGCTGTGAAGGCTCCTCTAGCCGTGGAGGCTCCTCTGGCCGTGTTGCCACCTCTTGTTCTTGGTTGGCGTGCTATTTTTGATGATGAATGGTTTGAATTGTAAGTTGTTTAACGTGGATTGAAATGGTTTGAATTTTAAGTTGATGAATGTTGATTGAAATGCTTTGAATTATTGGGTATTTATAGAAGCAAAGAGAGGAAACCGAAACGTTTGTAGCCGTTTGGTGTATGTATTGGTATTTGAGCGGCTTGAATTGTAGCCGTTTGTGTATTTCAAATTTTGAACGTGTGGTTCCGAACGTCAACCTATATAAGTAGAATTCGTGTAACGTATCCTTGAAATGATGTTCCGAAAATCATTGCGACCTAGCTGCTACCTACCTGCAACCTAGTCTAGCTGATAGGTGTATTGGTATTGTAGCTGTTTTTGAATTTCCTTTGAAAAGATGTTTCGAACATCATTTCGATCTAGCCCAAACTCGTGATAAATTATTACATTGGGCGCGTGAACAACATTTATTTACCAACGGTAATAAAAATACACCACCCAACACATTATATATCATTTCATTATTTATAAAACCGGTTTACCAAATTAAATCAAACATCTATATTAAAATGTCTAGTAGATCCGTTAATAGTGGCAGTGTAGTACTATTTTTTCGATGTGGAGATTATGCGAAGTTAACAACATCGTGGACTCAACTAAACCCAGGAAGGAGGTTTTACGGATGCAAATATGGTCAGGTTAGGCGATGGGTTTATTTTTTTCTTGTAGTCATTTGTTTGTTGTATTTATTTTCATTTTTTTTTATGTAGGCAAATGTTTGCAACTATTTTAGATGGCATGATGAAGAGATGTCAGGTCAAGCCAAGAGAGTAATATGGGGTCTACTTAAGAAGTTGAAAGCTGTTGAAGAAGAGAGGAAAGAGGCACAATTATGGCAGAAAAAATTTGGGTATTGGGGTACTGCTAGTTGCTAATTGTTCTCATATTCTATACTTGGATCAAGTGTTGGTTCATACTTTAGGTTCTATTTATTTCCAACTGTTATGATTTTTGTACTAATGATCAAGAAATTTCAATTGAAATTGTTATTTTTGTTGAACCCCAAAAATTACCCCGAAAAGGATAAATTACGGAATATCAACAGGATGGACTAACTCTTTTGGAGTTTTTGGAGTCGCCATCCAATTAAAGGAAAATAGGGAACCAAATTAACAAATGCGTGCAAAACTCTATTTTTATGAAAAGACGGTCTTTCAGAGATTCTAAGTAAGAGGTTTTATTAATTTCGGAAGAAGGTTTTTTAAAGCACTTCCGAAATTCCGTTAAAAATGGTTAATCCGACAGGTTTCTAAAACATTTGCAAAATATGCTTTTCTAGAAAATTTATCTAAAAATAATTAATTGAAATACTTTTCCTTTTTTGCAAAAAATATGATTTAACTTGCACGCATTTGCTAAACTGGCTCCACAATTGACGTTCTATTAAATAACAACTCCGAAATATAAAAGCAATGACTATAAGGTAAAGCAATCAATCAAATAATCATATATAATCAAAGGTTTATTTTACAAATAAATTGTACAAATTCTATCAAGTCTAACTACATAAATAATGAGAATAAGTTCAAAAGGTAGAACCCGGGAGAGGCATATTCATTCAATCAAAGGTACCTCGCAAAACAAACAAAATGAAATGGGATTAGTACGATAATAAAGCGTAATAATTAATGAAAATAATAATAATAATAATAATAATAATAATAATAATAATAATAATAATAATAATAATAATAATAATAATAATAATAATAGTGAGGAGTTTTGTTTTTTGCAAAATTTAGGCTCAGGTTTGTATGGCGCGTCATGTAGAGGCTCGGGATGTTGGTACGGTTGCAAACACGCCGGCCGATCGTGTTGCCATGCCAAGTACCAAATCCACCACTCTATCCAACTTGCTTTGCATTAAAGTGTATACATTCATCATCGCCTATTTGCTTTAGGGACACGGGGACGGGACTGTTCAAGTGTAGTATCATGTTCAAATCAATCCCGAGGCCTCAATACGCGTATATGTATTTTTTCATTGGCCATAATCGGTGTGGCATCCGTCAATTCGTTGCATATCCGTCAAATCAGTATGTGGCCTCGAATAAAATATTTTCATAGGCTAGGCACGTATCCAGATATCTACTCCAAATCAGTCTCAATATTCTGCGATGGATAAATCAGATACAAATTCATCCAGAATAGGCACATGTATCCAACAATTCAGTCAACGCATAAACCATTTAAACACCATGGGGGAAATTGGCCAAAGACATTGCGAAGCATCAATAAATGCAGAAAAAATAAACTAGTAGGTGCAATAAGCTAAACGGGCAAAAATTATCAGAAGCCAACATCTTCTCCACTAAGCCAATTATTTTTCCAGTGAGGGAACAACGATAGTGATGGTGGCAGCGTATGAAACACCAGTAACATGAAGGACCAACCAACACAGTAGCCCAATCATAACAACAACATAGTAATTTCCCAAGTGAATAATTACTAACACCATATAAGTCAACCCCGTTAAAACAATAAATAACCCCACAGAACAATATCACCAGTCAATAACGGAGCAAGGGAGGAGCGACACCGGGCGCCTGGCGGCGTCGCTACCAACTGCACCAATGCCAATACAATTTCAGTCACCAACCAACAAGAGATGGAGGAGAAAACGAAATCGAGAATATGGTCTCCACGGTGGGATCGTTGCAGATCAGGCAAAACAGAGCCAAAAATGTTAGCTAGTAGCTGTACACATTAAAAGAATAACATAAGCAACAGTGAAAGGGAACAAATAATTCGAATCAATTAGCTAGTAGTTGTACACATTAAGAGAATAACATAAGCAACAGTGAAAGGGAACAAATAATACTAATCAATTATTTCTCTGATAAAATGACAACGGAGCGAAGTAGAGTTAAATTCTCAGGCGTCATTGTGGCATCAATCATATGAAGGGGAGGAGCAACACCAGTCGCTCCGCCGATGCGCGAATGACTGCGTCGCTGCGACTTCCCGTCGAACTCTTCTCCTCCCCTCTTTTCCGGTGGCTTGCGACTATGGTGGTGGTTTCTTGTCACTGCAAACTGTTTTTTCTTTTTATATAAATCTTCTGATCTCCCTCCTTTCAGATCTGCTTGTGTTTCCGATCTCCCTGTTTCCTTTTTTCCTTTTTTTAGATCTGTGGGTATGTTCGTGTATCGACGTGGGTGTGTGTGTATGTATTGGTTTTGTGTAGGGTGTGCGTGATGCGGTATGTGTGTGTGTTGATGTTTGTATCACTGGTGGTGGAAAGGGTGGTGTTTTGAGAGAGTATTGTATAGGGGAAAGGATATGGGGGTTTTGTGAGTGGGAAAGATGATGAAGATGAATAGTGATTGTAGGCTACGGTTTTAGTTTTTATAGGGGAGGGTTAGGGCCTTTAGAATTGGGCGACGAAAATTGTAAATGCGAATTGCGTAAACTAGACCGGGACTTAAAGCAAAAAATAATTATGACCTTTTTTCCGTTAAAATTATGAACATTAATTTATCCTAAAAATTGACCTTATTTTAAAAAATAATTAAATGCTAATTGAAAATTTTGGGTCTAACTTGGGTGTCAACAGCTGCCCCTCTTTACCCGAAAAGGATGAAAGAGTTTTCAGGGTAAAGAAAGTTGACGTGAAAGCGAATTTTGTCACGGTAAAGCCAAGACTCTGATTCCTAGGATCAAAATGCGAGGCTTATGGACATGGCCGAGCTCCGGTCTCCGAGTTGCCTACATATCTCGGGCTGAAAGAGAATCAGGCCATATGTAGTTCGACGCGATTTGAAAATCAAAGACGAGATATTAACGACTACTCAAGCGCGGGAAAAGAGGCTTTTAATCACCCAAGTTATGTAAATGTGGTCGACGACACACCCATAAAGAGGGGTTTATACGAACATAGCTTCCACTGCATCTTGATAACCGAGCCATCTTGTCTTCAATCTCAAACCTCAGACTCAGGGTTAACAAGAGACTTACCTCTAGGGTTGATGACTTATGCAGGTGCGATTCTTCAGGTCTTCGTTGACGAGTCGAGCTCATATCAACGATTGCCCCAGTTCGTCGCTAAGAAAAGCTCCATAATATGCTCCAAACGCTGCTGCGGTGCTGCTAAAAATCCTGTAATAATCTCAACAAACGGTAAGCGTGCAACTGCTAATAAACTGTAATAATTGGAATAAGAAATAGATAACGAGATAAAATTGTAAATGCGGGTTGCGGCATCATCGATAAGTTCTTCCTTCGATCAACTGACAAGGTACTCCGCCTGGAGAACCTCTAAGCTGATCCTTATTCTGAAACAGTAAAGCAAGACAATAAGTAAAGCGAGAACGAATCGCAAAGTGCAAGGCTTTCATAAGATAAGTTGACTAACGAGACATAATATCTCAAGTCGATTTGGCTAATCTATATCCTACGCAGGTAACATAACGTTCATTTATAAGGCGAACGAGCCCAAAACATTCAATTGTAAGGCGAATGAGCCTAAAACGTTCAATTATAAGGCGAACGAGCCCAAATTTGATAGCAGCCTGCAAAACAAAGTTGCAAATTGGATTAATTAAGGCAAGATAATGCAAAACAAATAAGCAAAACTGGGTCGTGTTGCTTGTATTAATAGTGCTGCAAAGGGTTGAATGCCTTCGGTTCTTATTGAATCTGATGTTCAATTTCTGCAAATTTAAAGTAAATGCGTTAGAAAATGAGTGAATAATAAAGCAAAAGCTATAATGAAAAAAAGGAAGAAATAGATTTGCGCTGCATATGCGATAAGGCGAATAATCTTTGAGAAACTGATGGTTGGCGGTAGGAAAAATAACAAAAGAGCCTTCAATTGCCTATGATAGGCTTCATAATAATGCCTCCAATTGCTTATGGTAGGCTTCAAATGATAACGATGTCTTCGCTTGCTCACGAAAGACTTGATAATAAGACCTCCGATTGCTTACGGTAGGATCAATAACAAAAGAGCCTTCAATTGCCTATGATAGGCTTCAGAATAATGCCTCCAATTGCTTATGGTAGGCTTCAAATGATAATGATATCCTCGCTTGCTCACGACAGACTTGATAATAAGACTCCCGATTGCTTAAGGTAGGATCAATAACAAAAGAGCCTTCAATTGCCTATGATAGGCTTCAAAATAAGGCCTCCAATTGCTTATGGTAGGCTTCGATGCTAATGAAGTCTTCTCTTGCTCACGATAGACTCGTAATAAGGCCCCCGATTGCTTACGGTAGGCATGACGTAATTTATAAGTGCAAGCTGCAATATCTTTGATAAATTGTCTTTCCATCCACTGGCGAAGCAATAAAGCAAATGCGAAGGCATAGTGCAAAGCATTTTCAACAATCTTGACAAATCAACTGGCAAGCCGGTCGGGCACGCAACAAGGAGGGTCTTGGGGTTGATTTCCTACAAATCAGTTGGTGATCCGATTCGGCAAAAAGCAAGGAGGGTCTCAGGGCTGACCTGTTAACCTGAAAAGTAAAACAAGACGTAATACAAAGAAAATGCGAAGGCATAATTTAAAGCAAGTGCAAAGCAATTTGAACAATCTTGATAAATCAACTGGCAAGCCGGTCGGGCACGAAGCAAGGAGGGTCTTGGAATTGATTATCTACAAATCAGCTGGTGATCCGATCCGGCACAAAGCAAGGAGGGTCTCAGGGCTGACCTGTTAACCTGAAAGTAAAGCAAGTCATAATATAAAGCAAGTGCAAAGGCATAATTGAAAGCAAGTGCAAAGCAATTTAGCATGAAATGTAAAGCAACGCAAAAGCGATTTAGCAAATCAATAGACGTGAAAGTCCAACAAGGGAGAAGCCCCGCCTGGTGGTCAACCTGAAAAATGTAAAGCAAGGCATCAATTTTAAAGCAAGTGCGACGACATAATTTAAAGCAAGTACAAAGAAAAGCAGTGCGGGAATGTAGAGCAATGCAAGAGCCATTTGGCGAATCAATAGGCGAGATAGTCCAACAAAGGGAATTCTCATAGCCGATGGTCAACCTGAAAGGGTAAAGCAACGCGTTAATTTTTGAAGCAAGTGCAAAGAAATAATTCAAAGCAAGTGCAAAGTAAAGTAATGCAGAGATGTAGTCAGTGCGATAGCCATTGATAAATCAATTGGCGAGACAATCCGGAAAGGATAGCCTTGTGCGGATTATCACCTGAAATAAAGCGATGCCCTATTTGGCTTAGTTTTGAAAACACAAAACAAGCCTCGGCTCTGTCGCCCATTAGGAATGAAAGTCATAGAGGGAGAAATGCCGCCTGTTCGGCAATAACTTATGACAAAGCATAATGCTTTAAGTCGTGAAAAGGGCAATGCGACGCAATTTGCAAGGCAACTTTGGATGCGCGTTCAATAAATTGTTCATCCATAATGCGAATGATCATTTCATTGCAAGCTTTCATGTTCCTACACTCAAAGAAAAACTTGTTAGCTTTGGGGACGGAGGAGGAAGCATTTAATTTGTGCAGACTTCATCCTGATCTTGCTGCTTCTGCTGCTTCCTCGTCTTCATTGGACTTGGATTTGCGAATTGCTTTCAGAAACTTGGCTCATGAACTCAAATAGCATAGATTTTCGAAAAATAGAGGAAAGATAAAATATTTTAATGCGCATGCAAATGAAGTCAAAGATGCATTTTGAAAATTTTGCCTTGACTTAAACTTGTAATATATTTTAAAACAAACTGAACGTCCTTTGCCTTGGACTTTGCACTGTTCGCTTAGCCAATTATAGAGTTCTTGCCAACTCATCTTTAACAACCAACGCTGCTTCTTGCAAAATTCTGCCCCAGTTATTATCTTTCGCATCTCCAACTCGTTTTGCAAAATTGCCCCAGTTGTCATTCTTGGGGGAAAATAAAAATTTAAATGCTAAAGGGTCGAGCTCGATGGGGGAGCCTACGTATCTCTCCTTGGTAATCAGACCGTGCGTAGTTCTGCCTTACTGCTTCAACGCCATACACCAACAAATAAAAGCTGCCCCAGTTGAAGTTCTAACAGATAGTGCGATATTCATAGAGCGCAGACAATAACTTTCAGTGCATCGTTTTCAAATTGTTCAGTTGTTTTGCCATACGTCACAAGCAAAGCTTTGGCAGGTTTATCAATTTTAATTTTGAAACAGAAACAAATGCAAGCGTAAATAATATAATAAGAATGTGATGCATTTTATTTCAACTTTCATAAATTCAAAATGAGTTGATTCAGATTAACATAAGCCTTAAAGTACAATGCAATTCAGGGCCTCAATCCGAATTAAAATTGAAAATAATGCTACTAAGTTCAATCGCCAAGTTCGTTCAAACAAATGCCATTAGCTTCTGGAACTGCATCGTTCACGAGCTAGAGCGTCTACCATCAATCAGATCTTCAATCTTACATGATTTGCATGGTCAACCACCTTACAAATTAAACTGCTGCTAGAAAAATAAACAAAACAAAGAAACCTCAAAGGGTAACTAAATTAGTTTGCATGTCGTTCATAAGATTGCACACAAGCAAACAAAACCTATTATTTAATACATTTTGAGCAAATAAAGCAAGGCAGACAATTAACATGTGACAATCACAAGTAGTTGAGCGTAAATAAATATGCAAACGCATCCTACCCTGTAAGGTGCCTCTTTGTGCTAGAGGTAAGCCTAATCGTCAAGTTGCACGCACATGTGGTTATTATAACGACACAAGCCATTTGTCAATACAACATCTGAGATATAAATAAACCGACATAATTGTCAACTTCTCAAATTTGACATGGCAAATGGTTTGGGATTCGTTATAATATCCACACGATCACATAATATGCAGTGTCGTTGGGATTCAATAACCGGTCAACAAAAGGGCGGTTTCTTAATTTCTGGAAACGGTATCAACGACCGGGTCCAAACTAAGGTGTATATGCATGCATGACCTAATCTCCTTCTAAGTGTGGGCTAACGATTGAGGCTGATTAGACCTATGCGGGATAAACCTGGCCTCATAAACTAGTAAAACCGGCCATGACAAAACCAGGCAAACCATATCCCAACTAACTTTGGTGACACGAAAGAAATTCAAAGAGTTAGGAAGGACAATGCCCTTCCGGTATTATTGCCCGTCAAGCGGGCCTCCCGTGATGAAATCGAGGAGATGAAAGAGAATTGACAGGCTCCATGAGGGAGGAAATATGAACGGAATGCAGACTATGCACAAATAAATATAATACATGCTTTATAAGGCAAACCAAACAAACAGATACAATAAAGCAAATAAATTAGGCATGCTAGTTGCAAATAATTGGAAACCTTTATGGTCAAAACTTTTATTGTTCCCCAGCGGAGTCGCCATGCTGTTGAACCCCAAAAATTACCCCGAAAAGGAGAAATTTTGGAATATCAACAGGATGGACTAACTCTTTTGGAGTTTTTGGAGTCGCCACCCAATTCAAGGAAAACAGGGAACCAAATTAACAAATGCGTGCAAAACTCCGTTTTTATAAAAAGACGGTCTTTCAGAGATTCTAAGTAAGAGGTTTTATTAATTTCGGAAGAAGGTTTTTTAAGGCACTTCTGAAATTCCGTTAAAAACGGTTAACCCGACAGGTTTCCAAAACATTTGCAAAATATACTTTTCTAGAAAGTTTATCTAAAAATAATTAATTGAAATACTTTTCTTTTTTTGCAAAAAAAAAAAATGATTTAACTTGCACGCATTTGCTAAACTGGCTCCACAATTGACGTTCTATTAAATAACAACTCCGAAATATAAAAGCAATGACTATAAGGTAAAGCAATCAATCATATAATCATATATAATCAAAGGTTCATTTTATAAATAAATTGTACAAATTCTATCAAGTCTAACTATATAAATAATGAGAATAAGTTCAAAAGGTCGAACCCGGGAGCGGCATATTCATTCAATCAAAGGTACCTCGCAAAACAAACAAAATGAAATGGGATTAGTACGATAATAAAGTGTAATAATTAATGAAAATAATAATAATAATAATAATAATAATAATAATAATAATAATAATAATAATAATAATAATAAAGTAATAAAGTAGTAATAATAATAATAAAATATATAATAATAATAATAATAATAATAATAATAATAATAATAATAATAATAATAATAATAGTGAGGGGTTCTGTTTTTTGCAAAATTTAGGCTCAGGTTTGTATGGCGCGTCATGTAGAGGCTCGGGATGTTGGTACTGTTGCAAACACGCCGGCCGATCGTGTTGACATTCCAAGTACCAAATCCACCACTCTATCTAACTTGCTTTGCATTAAAGTGCATACATTCATCATCGCCTATTTGCTTTAGGGACACGGGGACGGGACTTTTCAAGTGTAGTATCATGTTCGCGCTAGCTTGTAGTTTAGGGGTATAGTAGGGGTGCCCCTTTCTCAAATCAATCCCGAGGCCTCAATAGGTGTATATGTATTTTTCATTGGCCATAATCGGTGTGGCATCCGTCAATTCGTTGCATATCCGTCAAATCAGTATGTGGCCTCGAATAAAATATTTTCATAGGCTAGGCACGTATCCAGATATCTACTCCAAATTAGTTTCAATATTCTGCGATGGATAAATCAGATACAAATTCATCCAGAATAGGCACTTGTATCCAACAATTCAGTCAACGCATAAACCATTTCAACACCATGGGGGCAATTGGCCAAAGACATTGCGAAGCATCAATAAATGCAGCAAAAATAAACTAGAAGGTGCAATAAGCTAAACGGGCAAAAATTATCAGAAGCCAACATCTTCTCCACTAAGCCAATTATTTTTCCGGTGAGGGAACAACGATAGTAACGGTGGCAGCGTACGAAACACCAGTAACATGAAGGACCAACCAACACAGTTGCCCAATCATAACAACAACAACATAGTAATTTCCCAAGTGAATAATTGCTAACACCATATAAGTCAACCCCGTTAAACCAATAAATAAACCCACAGAACAATATCACCAGTCAATAACGAAGCAACGGAGGAGCGACACCGGGCGCCTGGCGGTGTCGCTACCAACTTCAACAACGCCAATACAATTTCAGTCACCAACCAACAAGAGACGGAGGAGAAAAAGAAATTGAGAACATGGTCTCCACGGTGGGATCCTTGCAGATCAGGCTAAACAGCGCCAAAAATGTTAGCTAGTAGCTGTACACATTAAAAGAATAACATAAGCAACAGTGAAAGGGAACAAATAATTCGAATCAATTATTTCTTTGAAAAAATGACGACGGAGCGAAGCAGAGCTAAATTCTCAGGCGTCATTGTGGCATCAATCACATGAAGGGGAGGAGCAACACCAGTCGCTCTGCCGATGCGCGAACGACGGCGTCGCTGCGACTTCCCGTCTAACTCTTCTCCTCATTTCTTTTCTTGTGGCTTGCGACTATGGTGGTGATTTCTTGTCACTGCAAACTATTTTTTCTTTTTATTTAAATCTTCCGATCTCCCTCCTTTCAGATCTGCTTGTGTTTCCGATCTCACTATTTCCTTTTTTCTTTTTTTCAGATCTGTGGGTATGTTCGTGTATCGACGGGGGTGTGTGTGTATGTATTGGTTTTGTGTGGGGTGTGCGTGATGCCGTATGTGTGTGTGTTGATGTTTGTATCACTGGTGGTGGAAAGGGTGGTGTTTTGAGAGGGTATTGTATAGGAGAAAGGAGATGGGGGTTTTGTGAGTAGGAAAGATGATGAAGATGAATAGTGATTGTAGGCTAGGGTTTTAGTTTTTATAGGGGAGGGTTAGGGCCTTTAGAATTGGGCTACGAAAATTGTAAATGCGAATTGCGTAAACTAGACCGGGACTTAAAGCGAAAAAAAATTATGACCCTTTTTCCGTTAAAATTATGAACATTAATTTATCCTAAAAATTGAACTTATTTTAAAAAATAATTAAACACTAATTGAAAATTTCGGGACAAACTTGGGTGTCAACAATTTTGTCCTGTAAATTACCATTGTACCCGTAGTCATTCCGCACGACTTATTCTTGTTTCAATCATATCGCTCTCTGTTCTGAAAATTTTCAAAAACAATACGATGAAGATAGCAACATCAGAAAATGGCAATCCGAACATGATGTTCATGTGACAAACATCAACAACATGTTCGAAACAACAAAGATAGATGGATAATCATTTGTCACTCTAACAAGTATACTTGGTAATTTACAGTGATAATGATCATCGCCCTTTAATTATTATGTGACAATGATCATCACTTGTAATTTTTACTAGTGTGATTGGCTATTTGTAGTAACAATGATCATCAGTTCTAAGTTTAACTACTCTAAGTGTTCTTTGTGATGGAAGTTTATGAATATATATATATGTAAAAAGTATAATTGGTCACTAACTTATAGTGCTATAATTATCATCATTTGTCACTCTAACTACTCTACTATGGAAAGTTTGATGAATATAGAAACAATAGATCATTGCGCGCGGAACATCACATATAATGTGACAAACATCTATTGGATGTTCGAAACAAGAATATATGTATGGATCATCATTTCTCCCTATAACAAGAATATATAGTGATAGTGATCATCATTTGTCGCTCATACAAGTATAGTGGGTCATTTCTTATCATATTGATCATCATTTGTCACACTTACATCTCTAATTGGCCATTTCTAGTCACAATGATCATCATTTATCAGTCTAACAAGTGTAGTGGGTCATTTATAGTTACAGTGATCATCATTTGTCACTCTTACAAGTATAGTGGGTCATTTGTAGGTATAATGATCATCATTTGTCACGCTAACAAGTATAGTGGGTCATTTGTAGGTATAGTGATCATCATTTGTCACTCTTACAAGTATAGTTGGTCATTTCTAGTGATAGTTATCATCATTGTCACTCTTACAAGTATAGTGGGTCATTTGTAGGTATAATGATCATCATTTGTCACTCTAACAAGTATAGTGGGTCATTTGTAGGTATAGTGATCATCATTTTTCACTCTTACAAGTATAGTTGGTCGTTTCTAGTGATAGTGATCATCATTTGTCACTCTTACAAGTCTAGTTGGTCATTTATAGGTATAATGATCATCATTTGTCACTCTAACAAGTATAGTGGGTCATTTATAGTGATAGTGATCATCATTTGTCATTCTTAAAAGTATAGTGAGTCATTTCTTTACATGGTTATCATCATTTGTCACTCTAACAAGTCTAGTTGGCCATTTCTACTCATAATGATCATCATTTGTCACTCTAACAAGTCTTTTTGATGAAATTTGATGAATTTATCACTCTTACAAGTATAATTGGTCACTTATAGTCATATAATCATCATATTTTGTCACACTAACTACTCCAATTGTGAAAAAGTATGATGAAGATAGAAAAAATTGAACATGGCGCTCGGAACGACACACAAATGTGACAAACTTCTAGTTGATGTTCGAAACTAGAGTATATATATGGATAAACATTTCTCACTCTTACAAGTATAGTTGGTTATTTATAGTAATAGTGATAATCATTTGTCACTCTTACAAGTATAGTGGGTCATTTCTACTCATAATGATCATCATTTCTCACTCTAACACGTATAGTTGGTCATTTATAGTTGATAGTGATCATCATTTGTCACACAAACTACTCTAAGTGGTCTTTCTGATTAAAGTGGATGAGTTTATCACTCTTACAAGTATAATTGGTCACTTATAGCCATAAAATCTGTTGAACCCCCAAAAATAAAACCCCGAAGGATTAAATTTAGGAATATGGATAGGATGAACTAACTCTTTTGGAGTTTTTTGGAGTCGCCACCCAATTTAAGGAAAACGGGGAACCAAATAAGCAAATGCGTGCAAAACTCCATTTTAGAAAAAGACGGTCTTTCTTTCAGAGATTCTAAAGGTAAGAGGTTTTGCTAATTTCGAAAGAAGGTTTTTAAGGCACTTTCGAAATTCCGTTAAAAACGGTTAATCCGACAGGTTTCCAAAATATTTGCAAGTGCTATTTATGCCCTTTTCTAAAAATAATTAATTGAACTATTAATTAATTCAACTAATTAAATTTAGTAAATTTTCAAAAGATTTACAATTTATTTGAAAGATTTAACTATTTTTAAAATAAAATAATATAAAATAAAAGCGCATTTTCTTTTGAAAAATGAGCGATTTAATCGTCCTAATTTCTTTGCCAACTCGTATGTAACAGTGCATAAATGGCACTTGCTTAATTTCAACTTTAAAACCCGAGTTTCTCATCATAAGATGGAACTTAGATTTCAAGTCGCTTTTTGCAAAGTTGTTTCGGGACATTTAGAAGTTAATTAAAACTTCTTTATGAATTTTGACTTTTAAAAGAAACTACTTCGTATCAATAAGATAGAAGTCTTTTCCTATAGTCACTTATTAATCGTGGTTTTGAAAATTTACGAAATTTTGCACGCATTTGCTTAAATGGCCTGATTTGCAATAAATTAAATGACAACTCAAAAATTAAAAGGTAATAACCATAAAGTAGATAATAACTAAATCAATAAAAAAAATATTTATTCATAAATATAAGTACATAATTATTCTACAAGTAATTTATATAAATATCCTAAGGGCAAAGGGAAGACAAGAGTTTAAAGATAGAACCCGGAAAGCAAACTCGCGAAACGAGCCTTGGATTTCTAAATTTTCTAAAGTCTTGAAAACTTGAGCACGAGCTTGACCCCAATGCGACTCCAAATTAATGAATTATCCCCATTTGGTGAGTTTAGCCAACTCGATCCCAAGATATTGTTCATGCAAAGGATAAATGGAAATAAAGATTAGTAACTACTCAATCAAAATCTTTACAAAGGTCAACAAAGGAAATGGAACTAAACAAATAATTAAGCTTGTCACACTTAAAGGAAAACAAAACAGATCATTCCACACTACACTTCCTGAACACATACAAAACTAAACACATGACAGACCCCTTAACACCTCCTACAACCAACAGAACACCCTCAACTTTGAACTCCTACATGCTCTGATCCAATGCACTTACTGAGCTCTGCCCAAAATAATTGCATACCTATAGGTAATCCCGAATACCTTAACACCCTCCTGGAGCACCTCTAGAACTCCCTGCTACCTCCTGGAAATCAAACAACTCCCTAAAAGTCAACTCTCAAATACCTACCAATGCAGACACACTTGCATACACACAACCATACACCTGCATCTCCCCGCTACCCTCTATAACAAATAAGAAACAACTCCTTATAGCTTCCAACCTGCTACTCCCTATACAAACTGAAACTATTGCTTCACTGCCCTTGACAACTACCAGCACCTTATGACTCTCAAGCTCACACCAGATAACATCTGCACCACTGCCTTACATTTGCACACACAAATACTTACTCCTCTGCACACCCTCACAAACTTCCCCAAACAAATCTAATTCTGATTCTAACAGAGCCAAAACAGACTACCATAGACAAACCTGCATTCACACACTGCTCCAGAACCACCATGAAACAACTTATAACACCTGCCCTTTCAACTTAGACAAACAAAGCAGACACCAAGGGAAACAAACAAACAACCAGAGATTCATGAACTTGAAGTCATCGAAACATGATGAAATAGATTTACCAGAAACTGGAAAATACTGAAACTCAAAAATAATAGAAGAAGAAACCAAGTTTAGGAAGATCAGGGGGCATTCAAAATGAATCAAGGAAATTTTAAAAACTGAAAACAGAATCTAGTGCACATATACTGAAATGACATGAAAAGAGTAGGAAGAGTCAGATTACATGAAGGAATTCCAGCCTAATGCATTCTTGAGACTTAAACACCAAATAGACAAAAATAGGATATTTATAGCTTCAGGACTTTCATAACAATGACTGAGAGATTAACTTTACCTTTAAAACAAAATAACAACCTAAAGATGATATCTTACTTATTCTATCACTAAACCACAGCATAATCAGATCAAGGATTTCATTTTTTATTTTCACTCGGATCCCATTTCAAACAGTTTCATGAAGAAAACAAGAACAAGAGCATTAAGAACATGCATTTCCTTAGTCGACTAAACAAACTCTTAACACCACTCTAAAATTAGAACAAAATCCAGCTTCACACTTTTAGTTATTATCAAAGATCTCAACTTCCATACTTAGGAACAATAAAGGCTCAAACTTGATGCATATTCATAAATCTATAATCATTCGAAAGATAGAAACTTGATAGAATGGTCTGAACTTTATTCTTGCTAACAAACAACACAATGAGGTTCAGGTTAACAGAGCTAAACATAGGGAAAGAGGTCATAGGTTTGAAACATGAGAGGTGGAAAAACGGGATGCATTTTCAGATTTGTAATAACAGGGGCAGTGGAAACCTTTCAAATTAAAATGACAATACATAAACGAATCACAAATTTTTGAGATGAGGTTGTTACCTGTATTGGAGCAGCAAACGAGGGTGTCGACTCAAAGAATCCACACTCGAACGGCCAAATGAGACTCTCAAGCTTTAACTCAAAGCCGCTGGCTGCTACTGCTGCTATATTTTATGTCTAAGAAACTGCTGCGGTTTTATGTTGTTATTATTGTGAAAGAAAATCTCTGAAAACTTCAATGTTCCAGCTCTGTTTCTATTCCTTAAGAAATTGTTTGAAACTCACAGAAACCCTCACTCTCTGCCGCTGCTCCAAGACCCCTATTTCCCCTTAACTGCTGCTGAATCCTTTTAAGACTGGTTTTATATCGAAATAATTAGGGTTTTAAGGGCCATCAAAAATACCCAAAACAACCTCCAACGGATCTTTAGCATAAGGTTTGTACGAATTTGACAAGCTGGAATTTTTTTGGACCAACCTGTGTTTTTAATTTTGGGGAAATGGATTGGGTACTCGGGCAAGGGATTTGGGGTTCGGGTGTGGGCTGAATTGGGAATAACGGGTTGGGGAAACTGATATGGGGTTGAGGTTTTTTAGTTTATAAGGTATTTGCAAATGTGGGATAGAAATTAGGTTATCTTTTGCAATTTTGTCCTTTTCTTTCAAAACTCATCAATTACTTTTAACTTTTCAATATTGATTTTAATTTTAAAATAATTATACTTTAACTGAAATTTTCAGGACAAAATTGGGTGTCAACAGCTGCCCCTCTTTACCCGAAAAGGATGAAAGAGTTTTTAGGGTAAAGAAGTTGACGTAAAATCAATTTTGTCACGATAATACCAAAGACTTCGATTCCTAGGATCAAAGTGCGAGGCTTATGGACACGGCCGAACTCCGGTTTCCGAGTTGCCTACAAATCTCGGGCTGAAATAGAATCAGGCCATATGTAGTTCGACGACACTTAGATACAAAGACTCGCACGATTGGCAGAAAAGACACACGAATAGAAAAGAAACCAAATTGACACCCTAATCCGAAATGAAAGATTAGCATAGACTTGCTTGTTCAAGTGCGATTCTTCAGATGCTCGTTGACGAGTCTAACTCATATCAATGATTGACCCAGTTCACTGCTAAGAAAGAGTTCCACGTTATGCTCCAAATGCTGCTGCGGTGCTGCTAATATCCTGTAATAAACTTGACAAACGATAAACAAGTAACTGCAAATAAAGCTTAATAAATGAAGTAATAAATGAATAACAACAATAAAACTTGTAGATGTTGTTTGCAATATCAATGATAAGCTTGTCTCCAATCGACTAATGGAGAATCTGGTTTTGTGAGGCAAGATGACTTCGGGGCTGTTGGTAGACTGAAGATAAAGCAATAAAAGCTTCAATTAATAGGAACGTAAAGTGAACTTTAAACTCTAAATAATGAGGATAAAATGCCGCCTTTTCGGCAATAACCATGATAAAGCCTACAGCTTTAAATCATGAAGAGACAATTTGAAAATAATTTTGGATTGCACTCCACCCAAAAGTAGGAATACATCCGAAGTATTCACATTATTCTGCATGTCTTAACAAACTTATTAGCAACATAAGGTCATTAAAATAGGTATAAGCAAATGTAAACGCCTCAGGAGGCTTACAAAAATATAATTAAGAGAGTGACAAATATTAAATCGCCTATCGAGGCGACAAAATTACGCCATAGAGGTATTCAAATGATTAACACCTCAGCGGTGATACAAATATGCTTATCGAAAGCGTGAACACCTAAAGACGCTTACCGGAAGCATGAAATATAAAGACGCTTATCGAAAGCGTAAACACATAAGGACGCTTACTGGAAGCGTGAAATATAAAGATCCTTATCGAAAGTGCAAACACATAAGGACGCTTACCGGAAGCGTGAAATATAAAGACGCTTATCGAAAGCGTAAACACATAAAGACGCTTACCGGAAGCGTGAAATATAAAGACGCTTATCGAAAGCGTAAACACATAAAGACGCTTACCGGAAGCGTGAAATAAAGACGCTTATCGAAAGCGTAAACACATAAAGACGCTTACCGGAAGCATGAAATATAAAGACGCTTATCGAAAGCGTAAACACATAATGACGCTTACCGGAAGCGTGAAATATAAAGACGCTTCTCGAAAGCGTGGAATATAATGACGCTTCTCGAAAGCGTGAACACGTGAATGCGTTGCACTCTTTGAACTCTTCTATGGAGGAATGGCCTTGACTACAAAACAAAGTGAGCCCCTAGGATTGGCAATATCTGTAAATCATAAAAAGAAATGGAACGTTAGTAAGTGTTCTCATAAAGCAAAAGTGAAATGAAATAGATATTCTTAATAATTTTCAAGAGTTATGGGAAATAGAAATGCCGCCTTTCGGCAATGACTCATGATCGAGTCTCTAGTTTTCTACGGTAGGTTTCTTGATAATAGCGCCTTCGATTGTTTATGATAGAAGGCCTCCAATTGTATATGGTAGGCTTCAAATGATAATGGCATCTTCGATTGTTTACGATAGACTTCATAATGAGGCCCCCGATTGTTTACGGTAGGCTCCATAACAATAGCGCCTCCGATTGTCTACGATAGGCTTCACAAAAAGGCCTCAAATTGTTTATGGATGGCTTTAAATGATAATGACGTCTTCGATTGTTTACGATAGACTTCATAATGAGGCCCCCGATTGTTTACGGTAGGCTTCAAATGATAAGACCTTCGATTGTCTACGATAGGCTTCAGTAATAATGTCTTCGATTGTATACGATAGACTTGATAATAAAGCCATCATAATAAAACCGTGGAGATAATGCAACTGATTGTATACGATAAATCCGATATAAAAGGCCATTGGAATAAAACCACAAATTGTATATGATTTATCCAACATAAGAAAGCCATTGGAATAATATAATAAGGTCATTGGAATAATACCACCGATTGTTTACGATGATTCCAATATTGAAAGCCGTTGGAACAATACCACCAATTGTGTACGATGATTCCAATATAAGAAGGCCATTGGAATAATTCTATCGATCATCGATTGTGTGCGATAGATCCAACATAAAAAGTCATTAGAATAATACCCCCGATTGTGTACGATGGATCCAATATTGAAAGTCATGGTCTTCGATAATAGCATCATTGATGGTTTGCGGTACCAATAATACTTCGATCAATAGTCTATGATAAAGTTTGGCAACAATTTTGCCAAAATAATATCACCGTTTGTCAACGGTAAATAATGACAATAAAGTGACATCTTCAGTTGTCACCAATAGACCTGATGTTGGTACTTGTAAAATAAATGGTAGAATAGCCTGCAAAATAAAGTTTTCATTAGATTCATATGGACAAGAAAACGTCAAAGATAAAGGAGATATTAAGTGAGAGTTTAAGCCGTTCGGCTTATATTTGGTGATGCCATAAAGGGTCGGGTGTTCTTCCTGAGTAAAACTGAAGTTAATGGTTAATTCCTGCAAAGAGTAAAGTAAAATTGTTAATAAAGCAATAAGGTTTTGATTATGCAAGGGCAAAATAGAGGGAAAAATAAAATCGTTTCCCGTATGCGATGAATCAAATAATGCTTCCAATATCGGTTGATTATCTTGGCAACATTGTCCAATGTGTATGACAAAATGGTTGCAAATTTTCCTCATTTTGCTGCTTTTGAGAATTCCTGCACTCAAATAAAAATTGTTAGTTTTGGGAGGGAGGGTGGAGCGTTTGATTCATGCTGACTTGATCCTGATCTTGATCTTGTTGTTGCTGCTACTGCCGTTTCCTTGTCTTCCTCGGACTTGCATTAGTGAATCATGTTCAGAAACTTGGCTCATGAACTTAATAGCATGGGAGTTTCGAGAAAAATAGAGGCAAGGGTAAATTAATTTAATGCAATATATTAAGTAAAGCAAGCATGCAAATAAAGTCATGCATTTTGAAAAATTTTTGTCTTGACTTAAACTTGTGACATATCTTAAAACAAACTGAACGTCCTTTAGCTCGGACTTTGCACTGTTCGCTTAGCCAATTACAGAGTTCTTGCCAACTCATCTTTAATAACCGATACTGCTTCTTGCAAAATTCTGCCCCAGTTATTATCTTTTGCATCCCCAATTCATTTTGTAAAAATTGCCCCAGTTGTGACTTTCAATACTTCAAATTGCTTTACAAAACTGCCTCAGTTGCAATCTCTCATGTTTTCTACTTGCTTTGCAAAATTTGCCCCACTATAACCTTTGGAAAAAAATTAAAATTTAAATACTAAAGGGTCGAGCCCGATGGAGGAGCCTACGTATCCCTCCTTGGGAATCAAACCGTGCATAGTTCTGCATAACATTTCAGTGCGTCGTTTCAAACTGTTCAAATGTTTTGCCATACGTCACAAGCAAAGCTTTGGCGGGTTTATCAATTTTAATTTTGAAATAGAAAAAAATGCAAGCGTAAATAAAATAATAAGAATGCTATGCATTTTATTTCAACTTCATAAATTCAAAATGAGTTGATTCAGATTAATGTAAGCTTTAAAGTACAATACAATTCAGGGCCTCAATCCGAATTAAAATTGAAAATAATGCTACTAAAAATTCAATCGCCAAGTTCTTTCAGACAATGCCATAGCTTCTGGTATTGCATCGTTCACGAGCTAGAGCGTCTGCCATCAACCAGATCTTAAATCTTGCGTGATTTGCATGGTCAACCACTTTACAAATCAAACTTCTGCTAGAGAAATAAACAAAACAAAGAAACCTCAAAGGGTAACTATGTTAGTTTGCATGTCATTCATGAGGTTGCATATAAGCAAGTAGCGCGCATCACGTAGCGCTTTTGCATTTAAGCACGTTGACATGTGACAATCACAATTAGTTGAGCGTAAATAAAATGCGAACGCGTCCTACCCTATAAGGTGCCTCTTTGTGCCGGAGGTAGGCCTAATAGACAAGTTGCAAACACATGTGGTTATTATAACGACACAAACCGTTTGTCAATACAACATCTGAGATATAAATAAACCGACGTAATCGTCAACTTCTCAAATTTGACATGGCAAATGGTTTGGGATTCGTTATAATATCCACACGATCACATAATATGCAGTGTCGTTGGGATTTAATAACCCGTCAACAAAAGGGCGGTTTCTTAATTCCTGGAAACGGTACCAAGGACCGGGTCCAAACTAAGGTGTATATGCATGCATGACCTAATCTCCTTCTAAGAGTGGGCTAACGGTTGAGGTTGATTCGACCTATGCGGGATAAACCTGGCCCCATAAACCAGTAAAACCGGCCATGACAAAACCAGGCAAACCATATCCCAACTAACTTTGGTGACACGAAAGAAATTCAAAGACTTAGGAAGGACAATGCACTTCCTGTATTATTGCCCGTCACGCGGGCCCTCCGTGATGAAATCGAGGAGATGAAAGAGAATTGACAGGCTCCATGAGGGAGGAAATATGAACGGAATGTGGACTATGCACAAATAAATGTAATACACGCTTACTATAACAAACCAAACAAACAGATATAATAAAGCAATTAAATTAGGCATGCTAGTTGCAAATAATTGGAAACCTTTATGGTCAAAACCTTTATTGATCCCCAGCGGAGTCGCCATTCTGTTGGACCCCCAAAAATTAAACTCCGAAGGATTAAATTTAGGAATATCGACAGGATGGACTAACTCTTTTGGAGTTTTTTGGAGTCGCCACCCAATTTAAGAAAAACAGGGAACCAAATAAACAAATGCGTGCAAAACTCTATTTTATAAAAAGACGGTCTTTCTTTCAGAGATTCTAAAGGTAAGAGGTTTTGCTAATTTTGAAAGAAGGTTTTTAAGGCACTTTCGAAATTCCGTTAAAAACGGTTAATCCGACAGGTTTCCAAAATATTTGCAAGTGCTATTTATGCGCTTTTCTAAAAATAATTAATTGAACTATTAATTAATTCAACTAATTAAATTTAGTCAATTTTCAAAAGATTTACAATTTATTTGAAAGATTTAACTATTTTTAAAATAAAATAATATAAAATAAAAGCACATTTTCTTTTGAAAAATGAGCGATTTAATCGTCCTAATTTCTTTGCCAACTCGTATGTAATAGTGCATAAATGGCACTTGCTTAATTTCAACTTTAAAACCCGAGTTTCTCATCATAAGATGGAACTTAGATTTTAAGTCGCTTTTTGCAAAGTTGTTTCGGGACATTTAGAAGTTAATTAAAACTTCTTTATGAATTTTGACTTTTAAAAGAAACTACTTCAAATCAATAAGATAGAAGTCTTTTCCTACAGTCACTAAACTACTTCAAATCAATAAGATAGAAGTCTTTTCCTACAGTCACTTATTAATCGTGGTTTCGAAAATTTACGAAATTTTGCACGCATTTGCTTAAATGGCCTGATTTGCAATAAATTAAATAACAACTCAAAAAATTAAAAGGTAATAACCATAAAGTAGATAATAACTAAATCAATAAAAAAAATATTTATTCATAAATATAAGTACTTAATTATTCTACTAGTAATTTATATAAATATCCTAAGGGAAAAGGGAAGACAAGAGTTAAAAGATAGAACCCGGAAAGCAAACTCGCGAAACGAGCCTTCGATTTCTAAATTTTCTAAAGTCTTGAAAACTTGAGCACGAGCTTGACCCCAATGTGACTCCAAATCACTGAATCATCCCCATTTGGTGAGTTTAGCCAACTCGATCCTAAGATATTGTTCATGCAAAGGATAAATGGAAATAAAGATTAGTAACTACCCAATCAACATCTTTACCAAGGTCAACAAAGGAAATGGAACTAAACAAACAATTAAGCTTGTCACACTTAAAGGAAAACAAAACAGATCACTCCACACTACACTTCCTGGACACATACAAAACTAAACATATGACAGACCCCTTAACACCTCCTACAACCAACAGAACACCCTCAACTTTGAACTCCTACATGCTCTGATCCTATGCACTTACTGAACTCTGCCCAAATCAATTGCATACCTATAGGTAATCCCGAATACCTTAACACCCTCCTGGACCACCTCTAGAACTCCCTGCTAACGCCTGGAAATCAAACAACTCCCTAAAAGTCAACTCTCAAACACCTACCAATGCAGACACACTTTCATTCACACAACCATACACCTGCATCTCCCTTCTACCCTCTATAACAAATAAGAAACAACTCCTTATAGCTTCCAACCTGCTACTCCCTATACAAACTGAAAATATTGCTTCACTGCCCTTGACAACTTCCAGCACCTTATGACTCTCAAGCTCACACCTGATAACATCTGCACCACTGCCTTACATTTGCACACACATATACTTACTCCTCTGCACACCCTCACAAACTTCCCCAAACAAATCTAATTCTGATTCTAACAGAGCCAAAACAGACTACCATAGACAAACCTGCATTCACACACTGCTCCAGAACCACCATGAAACAACTTATAACACCTGCCCTTTCAACTTAGACAAACAAAGCATACACCAAGGGAAACAAACAAACAACCAGGGATTCATGAGCTTGAAGTCATCGAAACATGATGAAATAGATTTACCAAAAACTGGAAAATACTGAAACTCAAAAAGAATAAAAGAAGAAACCAAGCTTAGGAAGATGAGGGGGCATTCAAAATAAATCAAGGAAATTTTAAAAACTGAAAACATAAACTAGTGCACATATACTGAAATGACATGAAAAGAGTAGGAAGAGTCAGATTACATGAAGGAATTCTAGCCTAATGCATTCTTGAGACTTAAACACCAAATAGACAAAAATAGGATATTTATAGCTTCAGGACTTTCATAACAATGACTGAGAGATTAACTTTACCTTTAAAACTAAATAAAAACCTAAAGATGGTATCTTACTTATTCTATCACTAAACCACATCATAATCAGATCAAGGATTTCATTTTTTATTTTCACTCGGATCCCATTTCAAACAGTTTCATGAAGAAAACAAGAACAAAAGCATTAAGAACATGCATTTCCTTAGTCGACTAAACAAACTTTTAACACCACTCTGAAATTAGAACAAAATCTAGCTTCACACTTTTAGTTATTATCAAAGATCTCAACTTCCATACTTAGGAACAATAAAGGCTCAAACTTGATGCATATTCATAAATCTATAATCATTCGAAAGATAGAAACTTGATAGAATGGTCTGAACTTTATTCTTGCTAACAAACAACACAATGAGGTTCAGGTTAACAGAGCTAAACATAGGGAAAGAGGTCATAGGTTTGAAACATGAGAGGTGGAAAAACTGGATGCATTTTCCGATTTGTAATAACAGGGGCAGTGGAAACCTTTTAAATTAAAATGACAATACATAAACGAATCACAAATTTTTGAGATGAGGTTGTTACCTGTATTGGAGCAGCGAACGAGGGCGTCGACTCAAAGAATCACACTCGAACGACCAAATGAGACTCTCAAACTTTAACTCAAAGCCGCTGGCTGCTACTGCTGCTATATTTTATGTCTAAGAAACTGCTGCGGTTTTATGTTGTTATTATTGTGAAAGAAAATCTTTGAAAACTTCAATGTTCCAGCTCTGTTTCTATTCCTTAAGAAATTGTTTGAAACTCACAGAAACCCTCACTCTCTGCCGCTGCTCCAAGACCCCTATTTCTCCTTAACTGCTGCTGAATCCTTTTAAGACTGGTTTTATATCGAAACAATTAGGGTTTTAAGGGCCATCAGAAATACCCAAAACAACCTCCAACGGATCTTTAGCATAAGGTTTGTACGAATTTGACAAGCTGGAATTTTTTTGGACCAACCTGTGTTTTTAATTTTGGGGAAATGGATTGGGTACTCGGACAAGGGATTTGGGGTTCGGGTGTGTGCTGAATTGGGAATAACGGGTTGGGGAAACTGATATGGGGTTGAGGTTTTTTAGTTTATAAGGTATTTGCAAATGTGGGATAGAAATTAGGTTATCTTTTGCAATTTTGTCCTTTTCTTACAAAACTCATCAATTACTTTTAAATTTTCAATATTGATTTAAATTTTCAAATAATTATACTTTAACTGAAATTTTCGGGACAAAATTGGGTGTCAACACAATCATCATAATTTGTCGCGCTAACTACTCTAATTGTGAAAAAGTATGATGAAGATAGAAAACATTGAACATGGCGCTCGGAACGACATACAAAATATGACAAACTTCTAGTTGATATTCGAAACTAGAGTTTATGTATGGATCATCATACGATGAAGATAGCAACATAAAAAATAGTGTGATCCGAACGGCCGTATAATGCGACGAACATCAATAGGTTGTTTAAAACAACCTTACGATAGATGATCATCACTTGTCACTCAATTGGTCATCACTTGTCACTCAATTGGTCATCACTACTGATAATTGTCAACATTTATCACTCTAATTAGTCTACCAACTATATTTGGTCCTTTCAAGCGAAATGAGCATCATTTGTCACTTTTTGTTCCGAACAAGTATAATTTGTACTTTCTAGTTAAAAATGAACATCATTTATCACTCTATTCTGGATATTTGGTCGTGTATAATGTTAATGATTATCATTTATACCAGGAACATACCATTTGCGTTCCGAACATAAATTTTGTGGCGGAACAAATTATATATGTTTCGAACGCGGTGTATGAATTTATTAACTTTTCCAGAAATGGAGTAGAACAAGTTGTCGTTTGGAACATCATATTTAATATCCTAAACGACAGTTGATGTGTTGCGAACTATAAGCAAACATGATAGTTTGGAGACAATTTAGCAGTAATAATTAAAGACCTTCATAATAATATTAATTGAAAAGAGATAACAAAACATATTCATAAACAGTACAACTACTTAAACAACTAATATATAATAGCGTCTTCGTTATTGTTTTGGCCTCCACCGAATTGATTTTGCAAAACCCTCTCAATCCGATCTAACTGCAATAGCATCTGCTCAAGTTTTGTCTCGAGTGTTTGAATGGACCTCTCGCAATTATCTGCTACCTCCTTGATGTCAACAACTTCAAAATGCACGTCTAGCAGTCTTGCAGGAAGCGACTTGTTTGGAGGCTCTCGGACTCGGTGGTACTTATTCCATGGATCGTTAAATGTATTATTGGCCATCTGCCTAAAAAGTTGTTTAAAATTTAGAAAAGATTCAAAGTGGATTTATGTTTAAGGAATTATAAACAGATTAGATTTTGAAATTGTTTTATAAAAAACGTAGAAAATATGGAAAACTTGAGTACCTCAACTTGTTCTTCCTTGATAGAAACTGGTGAAAACTGAACTTGGTTAATGCAAAATGAATTGTGAATTGGGTATTCATCAAGGAGGTATTTATAGATGGCCGAGGCAAATGAAGGGACGCATATTTACAAGTGTGGATGTGTTTGGCGTGACTGTTGCAGCAACCAACTTGTATTTTAGTGACACGACCCGAAATCTGGTTAGGCCGTGCGGGCACCCGACATCCTCCCCTAGACCCGTCGGGCGAACCCTCACCAATTAAGTTAGGAAAATAAATATAATAATTCATAAATAAGGATAAAACTTAAAAAAAACCACTGACATACTGATACCTCTCTTCTGGGGCGGAATACTCCTGCACCCGATATAATGTAAAGCTGAGGCGGAATACTCCTGCAATCTCCTGGGGCGGAATATTCCTACCCTCAATATGATACAATGGAGCGGAATACTCCTGCTCCTGGGGCGGAATACTCCTACCCTCAATATGATACAATGGAGCGGAATACTCCTGCTCCTGGGGCGGAATACTCCTGCACCCAAAATGATATGCAATGAATGCATATGAATGATATATAATGCATATGAATGCAATGTAATGCAATAATAACCCTTCACCGGCGCGGGACTCTCATCGACAGCCGGGGAGTAGATGCCAACTCAACTCACAGCCAGAATACAATGCTCCGATCCTCAATGCAATACCAACAACAGAACATAACATTTAATATATAATATAAATCCAAAGCTAAGGTGTAATGAGTACGCCTATCGGCAGCTACACATATAAAGAAAACTTGGTAGAAAATCCACGAGGCCAAGTGCCTCCAAAGAAATGGATATAAACACTTACCTTGTTACAAAGTTAGTACAGTCACTCAATAACTGCTTTGTCCTTTGGATCCATTGACAAACAATCTCGCTGTGTTCAATAACCAGAAAAAATATATCACATAAGGCTAAAGGTTTCATTCCCCACATCTTAGGGTAATCCGGTTAGGAATATGATACCCACGCGACCGGACTGTGTGTTCAATGTCCAGCCTCTATGGGGGACTCCAAATCACACATAACATGATCTCAATATAAGTATAAGCATGTATGAGGTATGACATATGTGGAAACAATAGATATGGACTCAACGGAATAAGAAGAAAACTCTGGATAGAATTATAGACACAACCTAGAACTCAGAATTTGTCCAACTCTTTGAATTTCTATAAAACTTTCGGCAGAGTTTCTCATGAAACTGGATGATCCGCAAAAATAGAACTAGCACTATACTATACACGGGAATAGATACCCGGATAAACTGATAACATAAACATGTTAAACGAATAACAAGATGAGACAACTGGATGACATAACTCATCCGCAGATAGAATATCTGGAAAGCACCACTGTCCTGAATTTCAACCTAATTTTCCTATTGTAAATCAAAGATATAGACTTCATAGTATTCATAAAAATTGTAGATATATGTCTTAGAATTCTGGGGACTCTTAAAGCATATAAATATTAATTTTGTACAAGGAGTTATGATCAATATACTAACAGCTGTCCAGAGATCGAAATGTTTTTCCAAATTTTGAAATGTTTTGTCTTGCTGATTTGAATGTCCTTCACCTTGGATTTTAGTACCAAATTAAGTATATACAAGGTTCCCTTGATTATATACAAGTAACCAACAAGAAAAACCATGTTTGGAACTAAGAAAAACTTCAAAAGCTACAAGATACGTGCCTTGCCAAAAAGAAAGGTCTAGTCTTACATACCTTTGATGTTTCTTGCTTCTAAACCTTGTTTCCCTTGAATTCAACACCTTATAAAGCTTAAACAAGCTATAATACAACATTTATGTACTTTACTTAGCCATGAAGTAATTCTAAAACTCATGCTATAGACGAAATTGAAGATAGCATAACGTTACCTTAATCGCGTAGAGCATTTTGACGCAATCTGTCTTCAATTTCGAGTTACGATTGACGTCCTTCCTTCAAAATCATAAAAGGGGCTTCAATACTCAAGAACACACTATAACTCTCTTTATTTTTCTGTAAGTGACGAGATATGGGGGAAATTTTCTTTTTATACTTGAAACATTTCAGTTTTAGTCCTCTTTTGCGCTTATGTCCCTTTTCCTGGCCTGACTTCTGACGCTCATATCTTTTTATCCAAATATTGTATGAAAAAAATTGTCATAAATTTTAGAAACTACACTCCAAGACCTTCAATTTGGTATATGATATGTCCCCCAAAAGACCTCATATAATACACGAAATTAACTGCGGAAAAAGCTTCGTTACAAGGCAAATCCTTAGTCGATTTTTTCCGCAACTTAAATCCGACTTTTCCCAAACTTTATATTCAATATATAAACATCTTCTATGTGAATATTATGTCTTTAAACTCACTTAAATCATTCTTAACATGTCATTAGAATGATATACGTCACTTTAGACATACGGGGTGTAACATTTAGCCGTTTGGTGTATTGGTATTTGGGCATCCCAACTGTTCATTGTAGCCATTTTTGACTTTTAAATTTTGAATGGCTTGTTCGGAACGTCACATATAAAAGTATAATATAATATCATTGACAAGATGTTCCGAACATTTTCTCTAAGGTAGCACTTGGTAAATGCTACGACTATGAATTGTGAAATAAAGACCTCACAAGCTTTCACATGCCTTGACATTGTTCGGAACATCAAATGTAATATCCTAAACAACACTGGATGTGTTGCGAACAATAAGCAAATATGTGCACAACATAATTGCAAAATATGCAGTAAAGCAAATATGTGCACAACATAAATTAAGAAACTAGTAAAGCAAATATGAACACAATATAAATTATACAAGTAGGACGAGAAGTCCATGATGCAATTCAAATAGAAATCCAAAGAATCCAAATAATCAAAATTATAACGAGGACGATGCTTCGTCCAATTCACAAACTCAATTTGTAGGCTGATTTGTAGCCTCAGTTCCACTACGAACAACGGGGCATGTAGTTTTCTTGTGACTATATCTCTTACAGCTGCCACATTTATTTCTCCTCTTTGGAAGACGTTCCCCAATAGATCGAATCCGGTTAACCCTTCTCTTTTCACGGTTGTTCGGCTTTGGGGGCGGAGGCACTGGATAAAGTATCTCTTCAGCAGGGACGACCCATGATTCTTCAGGAGGCACTGTATTGACAGGCTCTGCATAGGCAAGGATGTATGCTTGTGTTGTGTAATATCCAGAAGGGTATTCATACACTCTACTTCCATATTCATCGCCATGCAATCCCCTAATTGCTGTCATAGCATGTACACAAGGTAACTGATCAAGATCAAACTCCCTACATGTACATGTCCTCTCATATAGATCGACTTCTGCCTCATACCCTGGACTAATGATTTCGAAACCATAAGTTCCCTTCCTGTTGACAACTAGCTTGTCTCCCACTTCTTTATTCTTCCTTATTTTTATTTCAACGTTTGGGACGCATATATTTGGGTGGTTGATTAACTTCATAGCCCTAGTGTGGAATTTTTCCACAAAATTCCTACCTATATCCTTCAAGAGGGCAGCAATGGGGTATTCTCTTTGCTCCTTCAGCATGGAATTAATGGACTCAGCTATGTTTGATGTCATAACCTGAAACCTATTAAAAAGAATATATATTATAATAATCAAAAGATATTCCTAACATAAAGCACAAGTGCAGATATAGGAATAAGAAGTGGGGAACATTCATGATGTTCCTAACATGAAGCATACGTTCAGAAGGACAATAAGAAGTTCGGAACATCGCTAGAAAATAAAATTTCCTCATAATGTTCTGCACATATATGTTATGTTCAGAACGCGTAGTGTGACGTTTGGAACATATTGAAAGCAGACAATAATATCAGACCTTGTTATTATAGCTTACCTATTTCCTGGGAAATATAATCTGCTCCATCTATGATAGCCAACAACATTTTCAAGATAATCCGCTACCCTCCAATCAATAGTCCTAATCTCATTCATAGCATCAGTGAACTCCTCTACCCTGTATGCCTTTGCTGCAGTGTAGTATTTATGAAGACTGATTCCAAACTGAAACTTTGTTCGGATGCTTTCACCTAGGTGCCACATGCAAACTCCATAGTGTGCAGAAGGAAACACTTGGGCGACCATTTTCAAGATGCTCGGATGTCTATCCGAAACAATGCACAACTCTTCACTATCTGAAACTATGCATCGTAATTGTTCGAAAAAATACTCATATGAGGCGTCACACTCTTTGTCTACAACACAAAAAGCAACAGGGAATACGTGACTCATTGCATCCTGAACAACAGCAGACAACAACACCCCTCCATACTCGCCAGACAAATGTGTATCGTCAACGGCTAGGACTTTTCTCACGTAAGTAAATCCCCTGATCCACGCTCCATAAGAGAGAAAAAATACGAGAACTTCCCTGTGCTAGAAAGCCTCAAATCTGTCTTGGTTCCTGGATTCTTACTCCTAACCATATAAGCATAAGCATCAAGAATTTCAATACCTCTCTCATGTGTTCCCCGTGTCAAAGCTTTTGCAAATTGACAGCCCCTAAGACACTTCCAGTAGCTAACCTTACAACCAAAATCGTTGTTAAGGGACTCCCTGACAGCTTTTGTGGTTGGACCTTTTCCCATTAAATATTTACCTTTCATGAACTCACCAATTATCTGGGCAGAGGCGTGTGAATTATGACTGGAATGATGTTGGACACCGCATGTGTGCAAGTTATTGTAAACACTAATGTAGAACCTATCATTACTTTTATACCTGATTGCCCTTAACCACCATTTGCATTTCACATCTAAACATCTAGCATTAAAAATCTTTGCAGTATTCTTCAATGCTTTGTAATTAAAACGATGTTTAACTGCTGCAATCTTCAATTTGATGACCAGTTCTTTCTTATTGGCGAAAGTAATACCTTTTTCAAAACCTATGCCATCGACGAAGTGAAATATCGGCTCGCTGCTATGTGTTGGAAACACAGGGGTATAAATGGCGGGATCTTCTACATATTTTTCTTCTACTTCTTCTTCTTTTTCTTCATCTACATCTACGGCTCCTCTGTCTTCTTCTACCCCTCCTCCTTTGTCTTCTTCTACTTCTTCATGTTAGTCATCCAATTGCTGACTAAAATCATGCCCTCCACTATTTGGCATTTCTTGGTCATTAGAACCAACACATTCCTCCGTCGTAGAAACCACAATTACCCTTAGAGTGGGCCTAGCACCATTACGATCAACGTCAGCCATATAAAGGCGTACATCATCATCATTTCTTATTGTAACGGGAGGAGTCTTTTGATTTGCAGCAACACTCAGCATGTAAGTAATGCAAATGTCCCTCGGATTGTCTCTTATCCCCCAACTTCCGATGATTTTGTTAAGTAGAACATCATATGTAACATCTCTAGGCACAAGAATGGGTCTTGACTCTTTAACCTTCGGAACCCAAGCCAAACATTTAGAACACTCCACCCATTCACCTTGATAATTAACTCCTAATATAACCTCACCCATCGATGGTCGCCTGCAATAAATTGAAATGACCAACTATTAGTATTACTAATATTTATACAGTATGGTCCAAACCTCAGTGTTGCTCCTTTGGAATATCTCTGCTGACATTCTGAACATCACGTTGCAGTTTTTCATTGCTTACTGCAAGATGTTCCAAACCTCAATGTCGCTCGTTTGGAACATCGGATTCAGACGTTCTGAACATCACCTTACACTTTTTCGTTGCTTAATGCAAGATGTTCCAAACTGCTAACAGAACGCTCAAACATCTACCAGGATGTTCCGAACATCATCTGTGAAAATTCCAATATACGTCGTGTAAAATGTTAGCGATATGTTTGGAATTACAATTACGACCATTGGAACGTCGAAATGATGTTTGGAATTTCAGGCAGATTGTTCGGAGGAACTGAATCCGTAACAACCTCGAATCAACAAAAACTGCTAAAAACATGTTCTAAAGTTAGTACACTTACCGGAGATGACTGGATTGATATGATTAAAATTAGAGGAACAACATTTCCTCTTTAATGGATAAGAAACGACCAGATTTAACAAAATTCCGTATAACCCAAATGTGGGTGGTCTCAGCTTGAATTGCCTAAAACTGGAAAGGATATTTAGTAAATAAGCTCAGCAGCTATGGTGGAATGAGTATTATTGAATATAGGAAAGGATGCTCAACAGCTATGGTGGAACTTTCGGCGGGAATGGAATGGAGAAAAAATGGAGGGAAAATGGGGGGAGAGGAGAGAGGGAAGCAGTTAGGTCAATGGCCAAATTTGGCAAAAAATAAGCTTTTATACATGGACTATTGTGTAACTTACAAAACATTGGGGTGGGAATGTTAGATAGTTAATACCACTAATTAAATGAGGACTCTAGATTTCATGTTTAAAACTTGAGCCTTTTTCCACTCAAAAAAGACTTGGCAAGTCCTGCCATGCCAAAGCCCCAGCGTCCTGATCATATGCAGTAATGAATTAACTACAGCTCACGTACTTACTAATTATAGCGAATATTTACTTTAAGAAGGCGCATTTTTTCTTTGAATAGTTTAATCTCACATTGTTAATAAACAAATTCTTAATTTATAATTTATCCTATATAAGATAATACATAAATTGTACTGTAACTTAAATAAGAGTATTAGTATTTAATATCTCCTACCAAAAGCTGTGGCAGTTATGGGCTATCGTAGTTTCTTTTCCGACCAACTGGAGTTTTTAGGAGTATTATCTTTATATTGAATTTTAAGCTAGGATAATTGTCCCAAACCATCAACGAAAAGGAGTTTTGGCACAATAATAATTAAAGTTGTCATCGTTTGATGAAGAGGACACGAGTTCAAGTCGTGAAATATATTCGTGAAAATATAAAGGTAAACTAAGTACAATGCATAAAAGTGAGCAGTTACACCATCAGTCGGTACAATTGATACAAGTGCGCAGTTAGACCAAGTTAACAGTCGGTAATTATGGTAGTTGCTTATAGTTGCAGCACATCATGAATTGGTTAAGCATTGTGATATAGGCTCGTAATCATATTCCAACATAGTTGATACGCATAGTTGCAGATTATCAAATTTCCAACTGTGACTATATGAATAACTCAGTCAGCTCAGATGCCTGATTACAATATGAATTTACACCTAGTTCCCTAATGTCAAAATTGAATTATTTTTTTCTATTCTAGTAATCATGATCAACAACATAGACCAATTGACTATATATACGCAGCCCTGTTAATTTCTTTAGTAACATACAAAAGAATTTTACAAGTTCAACAGCAATCATTAATACTTTCTCATTCAGGGAATTAGAAACCATCATATAGCCTATTTCTTGAGTATTCATTTGGAAAAAAAGGGTATAAGGTACATAATTTTGTGGCCTAATAAGTGATTTCTTGCTTGTGTCTTCTAATAGTATTAACTACATATAAACATCTGGTCCTTTTCTACCTCTTACAATCAGTCTTTAATGCGTAGGCTCCAGGTTATTTTCTGGTAGGATTGAGATGATATGCTTTCAAGTTACTAAAAAATGTACTGTCTACAAATTTGCAGTTTTTCCTAATCTTTATCATGGTTAATTGCTTCTAAAAGTTTATCAACTTGACAGAAATAACACTGCCTCCTCCTCTTCTTTGTTCTGTTTCGAATCCCCGCCAGAGTTTATTCAGAATTTTTACACGCTCTTTTTGTGCACAAAATATCTGCTGAAATAGATCAAACAAGTATATTTTATTACATTTTCTTGACACACAGATTACTGAATATTTATACAAGGACCTTTTTAACCTCTACGTTGCCAACAACAACTGTAGTCGCATAAAGAATGTTTATCTTGTTATTTTATCCTTCTCTTTGCAGCCAACACGACAACCATGTCGCCGAGGTTTTTCAGGGTTATCTGGATCAGAATCACTTGATTCAAGGAAAAGGCCTCTGAGACATCTTCTTCTGATTGTTCGTGCAGGTCTAACATTGAATTCTGCCTTGTGTGCCTTAACTGATCCTGTTTCCTCACTTGATTGTACAGGTTCTGAAGGCATACGTGGGATCAACATATGTACACCTGGGTTTCTTTCTGTAATCGAACTGTTAAACACAATAGAGTTGTTGAGACCCTGTACATTGCAATTTATGTATGCAGCTATTGTTTGATCTTCTATAGTCTTTTCATCTTTTGACCATTCTCTCTTTGAACTTCTTTCACCGTCGTCTGTGGTTGCATCAGCACTTTCATCAGGGTTGATTTTGTATCCTCGATGAATGTGGATTCGCCCTCCTTTCGTGGATGAATCAGACCCAAGTTGTATAGATGCTCCTCTATTATCACCTGCCAGAGTGATCACATTCACTGATTTGTTTCCAACGTCTTGCTTGCCATCTCCAGCTGTCATTCTGTTAATAACCTTTGAGATGTTATCTTTGATCTCTTTGTGAATGGGAATATGTGGCTCATCCGATGCTGCAGTTTTGTGACTAGAACCACTGACCACAGTGTTGTTCCTTGGCTGAGATGTACTTGTTCTTGTCTGCCTTCCATTAGAAACAGGGTTCTTCAAAATGTGATCTTTACTAGCCTCCTCTTGGTTCACTGTGTTTGCTTGCTTTAATTGAACTTCCCTAGCTTTTTCTCCAGCACCATAGTCTTTACTTCTGGACTCTTGCACTACTTCCTTCACTTCTTTGGTTTCCTGATTGTTTGTGGCTGACTCTTTGAGCATCTTAGATTCACCAGTTATTCTGGAAGAATCTGATTTCTGGGATGGTCCTTCGGATTTAGTAGATATTTGCACTGGTTCTTCTGAAGATTGAATTGCCTTATCTGTCAACCTTAATTTTGCTTCTGTCATGGTCACTTTCTTGGTTGGTTCTGTTTGTTTTTCTTTACCTGGAATTGGTGATAGTTCTATTATGGATTTTGAAGGCTCTGATCCCTCCTGTAATGATTTGGATGGCGATGTTGGCCGAGTAATTGCCTGATTTTTTTCTTGCATTTGAGATTTTACTACAGATGGAGAGTTTGAAGATTCCTCGCCTGCTTTAGTTGAAAGAATACGGGGAGACCTGCGTGCTGGGGAGGATGTTGGAGTCATGGCTGGTGATTGAGGAGCTGAGCTAGACGGAGACGGGGATTGAGACACACGGGACTTAGCTGCTGCACCAGACGGTGAAGCTGGTTGAGATGTGATACGGGACTTACTAGTTGCTTGAGGTGGTGATGAGGGTTGAGACTCGTTCCTGGATGCCCGATTCTTGGGGGAGGAAGCTGCCCCTGCAGGCCTAAATGGTGGCCTCTGAGAAACCTTTGGTGTACTGGGGTTACTGGCAGTAGTTTGAGGCGTAGGTCTAGCTGGAGAATTTGCGGAAGACTGGACAGGGGTTTTGGTTCCAGCTGAGGAGTCAGCAATGGCAGGAGTAGCAGGTGTTAGACTCGTGCCTGTGGGGGCAGGGCCAAGGCCAGTATTAGGTGTAGATGGCCCGGGGGTTGTGCTGGTATTGCCAAGCTGATTGTTGTTCTTGATTCCAGTTTGAGTTGGTGAAGATGGAGTTCTAGGTGTTGTGTTTTTGGTAGTATTGGATGTCTGGTTACCATTTGAGGTTTCAGCTGCAGACAGATTGGTTGTGCTCGTGGCCTGAGTAGCTGGCTTTGATCCTGCAGCCGGGCGAGTTGCCGGAGAGGGAGCCGTGCTGGCATTGGGTCGAGTAGAAGATTGGCTTGCTGGTGTGGGAGGTGAAGCTGGTTCATCTTGAGACCAAGGAAGGCGAAAGCGAAACGATGACCTCCGTGCTGCCATTTAACAAGAATGCTGTTTTGAAGGAAATGAAAATGTGTTACTTTGGTTGTCTGGTTTTGATATGAAATGAGCATAGGTACTAATATAAATAGGTTTCCTTTTGATACCTTGGAGCCTTTCTAACTTTGCTTCTTTACCTCTCAAAGGATAAATTTTTCCTGGGAAGTCTGATGAAATATGCCTTCTTTAAGAGGTCAAGCATGTGAACACTCATTCTTCATCTATACTTTACCTCGTAAATGTTTTTTGTCGCGCATATTCTTGTCCTGATTTAAGTTGAATTGCACAACAATACCACAATCAGGACACAATCAAACTTTTTAATCGTTAACCAAGGCACAATTAATCATACAATCAGGTAAACCATATTTCCTTGTCAAAGATCATTACCAAGAAGGTTGAGGAAAAAGGGAAAGGGGGAAGGAAAACAAGAAAGAGAGCCCAAAAAAGTTTAATGCAGTGTAAATGAACAAACGCCCAATGCCCTTTCCAAGAAGCAAAGCACAAAAAGAAAAGTTCATTAGAAGAGATCGTCTTTCCTGATCTAGTTGTTTAAGCAAAGAACACCACAAGTATACGACTCAGAAGCAACCAACAAAAGTAGAAAATTCTTCCTTGGGAATCTCTCACGAAGTACATTTAATCTGCATCAGCAGAGACCAAACTACTAACCAGTTCAAGATTTCTTTTCCTCTTAAGGTAAGTTGGTGTATTTTTCTGCTGTTCACAAGGTTTAGATGTGTCATCTCCTCTACCATCATGCAACAAACCAAGGAAGCCAATGGCATAAATTTAATGCCAGAAACTTCCACAATGCAGGAAAAGAGGTTAGACAATACAACAGTCTATGATGTACTAATGACGAAGGACAGATAAAAGGTCATTCATGGAATTTTTTGTTGGAAAAACACTGCATGATGTTTCGAACTTGCAAGAATGGTGGAGACAGATTAATACTGCACGCTTTCCGGGTACTGTACAGTTAAGATAACTGGTATGATGCTGATGACAAATTTGTAGACGGCGAAAGATACATTGGGTCTTTAGGCCCAAGGGAATTGGTCTAGTAGCAAGAGGTAAACACATGAAATATAGGTTAGGTGCATGTCCCTGTTTCAAAATCCAACAAAAAAAAGCCTGGTCTTTAAGAGAGAAGGGTAGAGACCCATTATCGACCGAGTTCCAACCCGTGCTCAACTAGCTCTTGTGATATTTCAGTTATTTAAAGAAAAATCTATATTTCGTCTTTGGTGGTTGAATCAACTCCCAGCAGGAATTTTAAAAGAAAGAGATAATTAGTCTAAACGTGTCATGTAAAAAAATGTAAATATTGACTACTTGAGTAAAACTAGAGCTGGAAGACCATCCTTTTAAATATGAGGACCAAGGCTAAACCCACGTATCCCGCAGTAAATATTCTGCAATACGTCATATACATCATTAAAAGCTTCATATGCGGAGAAATAGCCAATTTGCCTAGGTAAATACATTCTGAACTTGCACGTCTACACGAGGTTTCTAGATCTTTCTATAAGTTGTGTAAAATGTTCATGCGGTTTCCTCATAAAATACAATCTGTACTTCCACGTCTATGCACTACTGTTTCTAAATCAAAAGTTGTGTCAAAGTTGCTAATGAAAGTAAACTATCAATAGAAGGTATTTCTGCAGGATATACTATCTAAATACAGGAGTACATCATGACCGATCAGATTACAGCTTCCTACCTGTACTGTACACTGTCGTTCTTGGCTTTGCCATCTCTTTTCAGTTTTCGCTCAACTTTCCTACCTTAGAAAAAGTGCCACTGCCACGTGTGATGCTGATTTTCTTGAACAATGCAGCTCTTGACGGGTAAGCAGTATATATGCAGTATAAGAGAGAAGAAATCAATTAAGACAACAAAAAAGGTTTTCCTTCCATTGCCAAAAGAAACGCATGGAGCATCAAACCAAGAATTGAAGTCGCTAGTACATATATTAGGGGATATTACTACTGAAACCTAATGACAAACATGTATAGCAAGCTACCGTACGTTGTCATGCTATGTTGATCAGATCCTAATATAGCTGTCTTGATTTGCTTGTTGATAAATGTAGCTAATTCAAAGAAACATGCGATCTTCTCGGTGGATCTCTTGAAATTGATGCTTGTTAACCGGCAGATCAATGTTGTATCCAATCTGATGAAAATATTTGTGAATGGTGTCATAGGATTTAGAAAGATTTGAAAAGTAAAATGTTCAATCCATCATCAGGAGGAGGCCTTCACTGTTGTCAAAGTATGAGAAATTTCATGAAAAAAAAAAAAAAAAAAAAAATAGAAGACCATTATTCACTGCTCAGCAATCTTATCCAAGGCATCTAATGTCCAAATTAAAGTACTATACTTACAATTAGACCACTCCTATAAAATGAACGAGACCCTGTAGAAGTAAAAAGTATTAGCTGATTAAAAGCCAAAATACATGATGAGATGATTAACACAGCTACCCTTCTAGTATTCCCTGGACATTGGTACACCATTTAGTACCTTGGTCTCAAATAAATATATTATACTTAAACCTCAAACAGTTTTAGTGGAAGGCAAAACAGTTTACCAAAGTCCTCTTAACGATTAAATCCAAGTAAATCTAAATCATACAGAAATTCAACTCTCAGGAATAACAAGGTTATGCATATAAAAGGGGTAAAAAGATGAAAGAGCTGCAACATCATAACGACCAAAATTATTGAATCTGACAATGGCAGGAACATTCATAAGAAGACGAAAACTTATTAACTATTCAGTGTCAACGAACAATGATAGTCAGAAAGGCATGGTTGTTAATGATCTGGAACAGTAATCAACTTGCTGCTTTTAATTTACGGAGAGCACCTCATGGTGGTTCCTGGATCGGCTAGAGGCGTTACATTCGCATAAGCTTCAAACCATTAAAGTTCAGTTTCATGAGCCAAATCTTAAGACAGATAGCACTAACTTGCCTTGTATATGTAAACGATCAACATTATCTTACAGATGGTCTTCTACGGAAAAAAGATTCAGATGCCGCAAGTGTTACTCTAAGTTGCTCGGATACTGTAAATCCCTAAGCTTCCATCAATCCCACTACTAGAAATTAATTGATTTGCGTCACAGTTTGGAGACGGAATTCCCTCTCTAAAAGGTGTTTGGAGACGGAATTCCATCTCTGCACGTCCTTCGCTTTTAAGCGCGTCGTTGGACAACTTGGAGACGTAATTCCGTCTCCAAATGCAAAAGTAGCTTACACACTGACACATTCTTGGAGACGGAATTCCGTCTCCAAGACTGTGTCAGGGCGCACTAACCTTTACATTTGGATAGGGAATTCCCTCTCCAAGCATTAAATTATTAAATTAATTTAATGATTGGAGAGGGAATTCCCTCTCCAACATATATTATATATATTATGGAATTCCCTCTCCAACATATATTATATATATTATTTTTATTGTTTAAAGGCCGTGAACAAGCCGAAAGCTTTGAAGCCTATATGAAAAGATTCAAAGAAGTTGGCTCTGAAACTCTATCTGAGCTTATTCAAAAGCTAACAAATTGTAGGTGTCCTGTGACTTGCATAGTTTATGATCCATTCCTTCCTTGGGCTGTTGAGGTGGCAAAGAAGGTTGGATTAGCAAGTGCTGCTTTTTTCACTCAATCTTGTGCAGTGGAAAGCATTTACTATCATGTACATGAAGGAGTTTTTAAACTTCCTCCGATCGATGTTGAAGAAGTCTTAATTCCAGGATTATCAACAATTGAGACTTCAGATGTACCTACTTTTGTTTTAGCTCCTGAACCAGCTGCAGAAGTACTAGAAATGTTGGTGAATCAATTCTCAAATCTTGACAGAGTGGATTGGGTTCTAATCAACACCTTCTATGAGTTGGAGAAAGAGATGGATCCATTTTTCATTTGTTTTTGTTCTTTTCTTTGCCTGTTCCATTTAGGACTTTATTGGCTGCATATAGATTCTTGATGAAGTATCATACTGCTAGTTAGCTGTTCTTTGTAGGTGGCTTCTTCTTTAAGTACCAGTTAGAAATATAACACAATGAAGTAAATGATACTACCAATTTAGTAGAAGATACAGAGTTTTTAAAGTGTTGACATCAATACTAGGGGAGTTTATCTAAGGTTTTATCATAAACTATTTATGGGGAAGATGAAGAAAAAACTTACTTGAATAAATTGGGGATGTTTTCGCCGGGGAGGGAGAAACTTCGCCGGGCAGGGGAGATAATCGCCGGAGGGAGCAGTGACGGGTTGGGGAGGGGTTTTTTTAGTTTGGAGGAGATAATGAATCTGGAAGAAGAAGAGTGTGCGTGTATATTTATGAGTTGGAGACGGAATTCCGTCTCCAACCAAAAAAGCAAAAAGCGTGTCAGTCTCTCCAATCACTGACACGCTTTTTGCTTTTTGGTTGGAGACGGAATTCCGTCTCCAACTCTAAAAAATTTAATTATTTTTTTATTGTTACACTGATTGGAGACTGATTCCAACCTCTTTGTAGCATTTTCATCAATTTCTAGTAGTGTCCTTGGAACTTTCAAGCATCTTGCACAAATCCACCATCTATAAGTGATTTTATAATCCTCTCAAACTCTTCTGGTCCTAACTGCTCCTTCTTGGCCTCCAAAACTCCAAGAGCTTGAAGAGCCTTTTTCTCAACATTGAGCATACATGTCACATAGGCTAATATGTACCTAAAATGGAGGAGCCTCACCCTGCTCAGCAATATTATCCAAGAGATGTTCAGCTTCATCAATTAGCTGCATTTTACTCATCCAATCAACCAAAACTGAGTAAGTAGCCACCCCAGGTTCAAAGCCATCTTTCTCAAGCTCCAGTAAAAGATTTAAGGCTTTATCCAATAGGTTCTTTTTCTCATAAGCTGCAATCATGCTAGCCGTGCATCTATCATCTGGCTTGTGCCCAAGTTTAATCATGCAATCAAAAGTATTCCTTGCCTGATCCACGTCACCAGATTTTCCGAGTGCCTCAACAAGTAATGTACATGACTCTAAACTGGGTTGAAACCCTGAAAACTGCATTGTAGTTGCTATTCTTTGGGCTACATTAACATCTCCACGGCATCCACGCTGAGAAAATGACCTTAGGAGGGCCATGAAGATCTCCTGAGAGGGTTTGATGTCTCTTGCCTCCATTTCCCTCATCAATGATTCGCCCAACTTTGGATCACCAGCATTTACATAGGCTAGAATCATGGAATTGTAAACCCCCACGTCTGGTAGGAATCCTTGAGTTCTCAAGCTTTGAAATGCAGCTTTTGCTCGAGCTAGATCACCTGCTTTGCTGTACATGTGAACCATGGTTGTTGATGTAAGAATATCAGGTACAATTCCATTTTCATTCATCTTTTTTATCTCAGCATCTTCAAGGCGGCTGTCTCTAGCATGGGCATCGATGAGTTTCGAGTAATCCCGTATGTTTGTTTGGAAGGACTCTTCACCAAGCACGTGTTCTGCAACCTAAACATGTTTACTGGAAGTCAGACTTCACCCATACTTGAAACAATCTAAATTCAAAATGCTCACACCAGTTGGTAACTGAACAACAGTTGGTGAAAGATTTCTATATAAGCAAACGTCATAATATCACTAACTTTTTTTTTTCCTTTATCCTTTTATAAAGAATGTGAGGCAGCTATTATTATAATTTCACTAACTTTTTTTATAAGTATTTTACTAACTAATCCAACTCTATCTTTAGGTTCTTTGCAGGATAAAAGGGAACCAAGAGATATTTCATGTTGCAGCACCATACCAGCGGATAAGATCGTAAGATGACAAATACTTTTTATCAAAAAATTATTTGCGCAACATGTGAAGATAAGAATCCTCAACTTTTTTTTTTTTTGAGGTTGTTAACATAAGAATCCTCAACTTTCTAATCAGGAAGAACCAAAAATGTTAGACGAAACCTAACATGGTTATAGATTACATCTATGTTATCTGCAAGATGCACAAGCATTCAAGAACAAGTGAATTATGGATTTTAACTTAAAGCCCTCCACATTTTGTAGGGCCATTCAGATATATGTCATGGAATCCAATTGACACTAAACGACGGGACAGAAATGAAAGTTAAAATGCACCATGATAACTCCTTTTTTATGAAGTCATAAAATCGTGTTAATCAAGGAAAACTTAATAGAAGGCGGGATACCTTCAAATATAGACTAGCATTTTGTTCCTTCAATGTATCAAGTAAATTGATCCAGCCTATCCTGCTAGTTTGGAGAAGCTCTACCCATTCAGCTAGAAGTGGAGTATGATCATCTTCCTCTTGCGAAGAAAGAATCTTGTCAGTAACAATCTTGCACTTCCCAGAAATTGGTTTTGGTTTTTGAGGCCATATGATTTTCTCAGCCTCGTGAACCTTATCAGCCACTTCAGACCATTTTGAATCAGACAAATCAAGTCCATAAATCTTGTAGTTAATTTTCCCACGCCTTTTTGGAAAAGAGACAACTTTAGGCTCTTCAGTGCCACTGTCCTGCTCCATGGCCTCAATGCCACCATATGAGCTCGAGGTCGCTTCTTTTTTCTCTTGAGCCTTTTCTTCCTCTTCCTTAAGAGGTTCCAGACTCTGATAGAACTCACTCTCCTCCATCTTCTCACGCGCCCATTTGAATCTATACTCCCTGAGCATGTCGCCATGTATACCAACTTCACCAGCAAACCTACACATCTCCTTAACTTCCTCAGCTTGAAGAAAGTTCTTCATTTTTTCCTTCCTTTTTGCTTTCTCCATATCTTCCAATACCACATTGCTTACTTCCCACACCGTTCTCCACAAATCCTCACTAAAATCCCCCGACACCTCAGCGGACCCCATCAACTGCTCAAATCTACCCTTTTCAAGCTCAGACACAACCTTCCCAACAATAATCAAAAGCATCCCATCAATCGTCTTCTTCTCGAAATCGGGATACACTTCGACGAGCTTTCCACGCATTATCCAAACGAATCTTGCAAGAACTCATTCATAGTGGCATCATCCTCTGACTCTGTTTCTGACTCACTTACCATTTCTTCAGCAGTGTGAATGAATCTTTTACTACCCCAAATTCCATTTTTCCAAATTTTGTATTTTGGGGTTTGAAAATGTCACTGTGGCATTTTGTCGAACAGATACAAGGCGTAGTGGAGAATGAAGTGACTGTTGCGTTCTGTTGAAGTTGAAAGAGCGTTCTTGTACACTTGAGTTTTGATAAATTTTCTACTGTTTGCTTGGAAAAGTGTTTCAGATTCATTTCTACTGTTTGCTTGGAAATTAAGTGTTTCAGATTCATTTCTAATTTTGAGAAAGTAAATTTGGATTGGGGAAAATGACAATTAGGGTTTATCAAATGGTAAACCTTGATACAGGTAGAAGAAGATCTTCACGGACTGCTGGGCTTTAAAAATGGATTTTTTTACATAAAAGTAAAAGTTTTAGAACTTAATTAACAAACATAGCAACATTTTAGCAAAATAATAACATAAGTTAATTACAAATATATCAAAAATATACCAATATTTTTCCATAACATACCAAATCCTTATATTCTTGCTCCTATTTCCGCCACTATCACTTTTGCTCCCCATTTCTCCCTATTTCATTTTTCCTCTCACTATTTCCCCCAATTTCACTTTTGTTCCTATCAAAGCCCCCAATTTCTTTTCCTCATCCCAATCTCGATGTATCTCGTTGTATCTCACCGTATCTCAACTGTTTCTGCACCGTTTCAACTGTTTCTGCAGCACCGTATTTAACTGTTTCTGCACCGCTTCAACTGTTTCTGCAGCACCGTATCGAACTGTTTCTGCACCGTTTCAACTGTTTCTCCAGCACCGTATCTAACTATTTCTGCACCGTTTCAACTGTTTCTGCACTGTTTCAACTGTTTCTGCAGCACCGAATCTAACTGTTTCTGCACCGTTTCAACTGTTTCTGCAACACCGTATCTAACTATTTCTGCACCATTTCAACTATTTCTGCAGCATCGTATCTAATTGTTTCTGCACTGTTTCAACTGTTTCTGCACCGTTTCAACTGTTTCTGCAACACCGTATCTAACTGTTTCTACATCGTTTCAACTGTTTCTAACTGGTTCAGTACCTTACCCGTAATATAATACAATTTGAGATTTTTTTTGTGTGTGTGTGTGTGTGTGTGTGTCTATGTTTAATCGTATAATATGCATGTACTGTTGCTAGTGTTTTTATCTCTATATATATCGTACAATACTATATCCCGTTCACCAAACCTGCAAACAATGGCTTCACGAGACATGTCCCTGGATATTGTAGCGGTTGAACAGAAATTACTTCCAGTTGGTGATAGAGTCCCTAGATATTATAGCGGTTGAACAGAAATTACTTCCAGTTGGTGATAGAGTAACTTGCTTAAAAAGATGTTATCAACAGAGTGATTGTGATGATGGTTGGGTTTGTTCAGATTGTGCACCAGATGCATTAGGATCTGGAATGCACTGTGACGTGTTCACTGCTTCTGGATAAGGATATTTCGAAATGCTCCGTCTTCGAGCTAATTAGGGATATGGCAATTTATTACTTGCAGTTCCTTCATATGGTTGCTGCAATTTATTACTAGCTGCAAATTGGGTGGTGGGGGTGGGGGTGGGGTGATGAGAGAAAAAGTGAGTAAGTGAGAGAATTTGTAAATTGGGAAAAATGGGAAGTGAAAGTGAAATGTGTTAGTGTTGTAAATCCATGTATTTGTGTTAGCGTGGATGACCACTACTCACCACTAACTTATGATTTACTACCCACTTTCTCCTACTTAGTTCCTCATTTAGTCACCTCTTAATTCTTGTAACCTTTGGGATGACTTGTAACTTCCTATGTATTGGTGTCCTATAAATAGAGGACACGTTGTCTATGGAAGACACACTTGAAACACTTTGAGTATACAAGTTCTTCCTTCTCCTCTCATATACTTTTGTCTTGTTCTTGTACTACTTTACTATTAGTTTTATAACACGTTATCAGCACGAGTCTCTAAGTTCATTTTCATATCATCATCAAAGAGCTACAACAGAAACCAATTTGTGGCCTGGTCCAAGTTGTTGGCGGTCAAGCATTGGTTATGGCTAACTTCACCTTTTAATTGAATTGACCAGGTAATATGTTCCAATATTATTCTACTTTCTATTGATTTGTGATTCCTAGACGTTTTCACTTTCATGTTAAGTTGTACTGATTGTAAGAGCTCTCAAAGGTTGACTTGGAAAAATAAATCTTGCCCAGCGAATGGTAAACATTACTCTAATACGTAGTTTGTTCATGTTTGGTTAAAACTCCACTAGTACAAAATTATGGTATGTTTTCTCTAATTTATATCATTTGGAGTTTTTTTTTTCCAGAATACTACCATACGCCTAACATGTGAGTTTGTATTGCTAAAATCTATTTGAACGCCTAAGTTAGAATATGTTTGTCCCATTATTATTTGTGCATTGCACACATAAGAACAAAATCATCTAACAAGGATCTGTTAGTTATTTGTGATCAATTTACAATTAAGTTTGTGCAGGTACTATTTTCTTAATGTGTAATATACCATGACATGATTTCGATGTTATATTGATAATGGAATTTTATTAGACGCTATTTAGTATAGCAAAGCCTATTTATTTGACGCTATTTTTTTGTTGAAGGATCCTCTTTCCAGAGTAAAATAGTTTGAAGGTTAAATTTTATATTGCCCTGATTACAATTGCTTCAGTATGATCGAAAGTTGTAGTTGTCAGCCATATATGGGAAAGATGTTGACAACCGTATATGGTAAATATAAGCGTCATTAATCTTCGGATCAGGTAAAGCATAAGGTATATTTTTTCCTTGGAATTAAAATTGTAAAAATCCCTACTTTATGTGAATATTGATTTAAAAGTTTGTATAATCTATAATGAGAATATTTAATTCCTCCCATTTACTCATGAAATTACAATATTTTGAAAAAGAAAAAGAATAGCATGAAATATTGTGAAAGTGTGATTTCATAATTATGGCTCCAGGAAGAGCCCCATTGCACTTTGGTCTATAATACATTATTATTTGTAGACGTCGGGTCCAAAGTCCAAGTGCACCATGATGATAAGATATTTGGGTTTAGGTCCCAACACATTATTACCTTACACGACCTTTTATGGTTAAGACATTGAGTTCAGATCTCAGTGCACCAAATTGATGATATAATGATGACTGAGGCAAAGTAATATACTTTTGATGAGAAATAATGAAGCCAGTCCATTAAATAGGCTCCATTCATAGAGGTGAATGTGGAAGCAATATATGCTCCATTCCCTAAGAAGAATGTGGGAGCAGGACAAGTTCCATTCCATAATGTGAATGTGGGAGCAACACATGCTCCATTCATGAATATGGATGTGGTAGCAAATTTTATGCCTGAAAGAAGGCAACACAATTTCATGCCTGAAAGAAGGCTCAATAGTATTATGTCTAAAAGAAGACAAGTATTTATGTCTGAAAAGGACAAAGTAATTACCATGGTAAAGACCATGGTTGTGGACGTGGCAAAAGAAAAAAAATCGTCATCATTGTAAAATAAATAAGAGAACAATAAGGGTTCTCAAATTACCATTTAAATGGTAATGATAATAATGTCATCGATGTGGTATGTGACTATGAGGCAAGTCCATATGATTATGGTCCATTCCTTGAAGCGAATGAGACAATTTTCTATAAATTTTATTATAGACCCATTCCCAGAAGTGAATATGGCAATATGTGATAAAATATCAAAACTCGCCTTCAGAAAAGGTTCGAGAAAGATAAATATGGACATGCCTATCATGACTGATAAAATATCAAAACTCACCTCCTGAAGAGGTTCGAGAAAAATAAATATGTCCTTTATTATGGCATGAATAGCCATTTCTCTCGTACAGAACGTACGTCAAAATTATGTATTATTATGAACTACATAAGAGCAAGTGAAGCAAGAAAATTGATCTTGCCTATAATAATTTGACCATGAGAAAAATTATATGATTTTCTCCTTGAAATGAGATATTCACCATATGGTTGGTGTAATAAAATATATGATAGTATAAAGCTATTTGAGTGCTCCGGAAGAGCCAAAATATTACTACCTGGAGGAATGAGATTGATGAAATATTTATTGTTGTATGTCTCGAAAGAAACTTGTTAAGTTTCAAATACATTTGCCAAAATGGCTAAGAGATTAAATTTGATTGAAAGATATGAATATCTTTATATTACTACAAGAATGTCGGGTGAGATATATGTGCTTGAAAAGCTCCCCACCTCTTCCTCCAATTTATATTGTACAATATATAAGTGTGGTGGAATCATATACATGCCATAATAAACTTTAGTTTATTGTTACAAAATCCATGCTATAGTAAACCAGAAGTTTACTAGATGAATATATTTATGAGTTGGCATGACCGGTTTGACCATCCCGGTTCGAATATGATAAACAAAATATATAAATGAGAATTTGCATGGGTATATACTGAAGAATCAGGATTCTTCAAGAATTCTCTTTGTGTTGCTTGTTCTCAAGATAAATAAATTACTAGACCAACTAAATTTGGGATCAGGATCCCGGCACTTCTGGAATATATAAAAGGTGAATATGGGCTTGTTCACCTGCCATGTGGACCATATAATTGTTATATGATTGATGCATCTATGAGAAGGTCACATGTGTGTTATGCAAACCCGTAATAATACTTGCGAGGTTAAGTATTTGCTCAAATAAATTTTATTATGAGCATATTTCCAGATTATGCAATCAAGACAAGTTATCTTGATAATGTTGGCAAACAGGTTAGCAGATTCATATATTGAAAGCCTCCAATTGCTAAACCATGCATATGAGAACAATGCTACGTAAATCAGGTATGAGGTATGATATATTTATAAAGCAGCACTTGTGTACGACATGCCACAAAATGAATTCCCCCTCATAATTGGTTCAGGGTCAGGAATCAAATATTTTCCAACTAATAATTTTAATGTGCGGTATATTATCAATTGCTCCACCGCAACGCACAAAGATAGATCCCATATATGGTTTGGGAACGAATGTTAGTTTGGCTAACATTAGAGGGAGAAATTAAAGCAGCTGAGGAATAAATAAATTAAATTATCATTTGATTATGATCCTCATATAAAGATAATGCAAGTCACTGTCAAATGCATTACTGACCCAAAGAAAAATATTATATTCCAGCTGCTAATGTTCCTGATGTCCTGGTGAGACAATCTATTTATGTCAATGAGTCTAAGGCACGCCTGAAGCGTGATAGACCACTCAGTTCCAAAAGATAAATCCTTGAAAAAGGAAAGGAGCAAATGATTATGATGGTCAAATAAGGAGGCAGGGCTCTAAAATAGCTCACGACATAACACTTCATAAAACCTCATCAGGAGAGGTTTAGGTACCTGAAAATTTATGAATGTGAAGAGATCTCAATATGTTATGTCAGATTGGGAACCGAGATATGAAATTATGGTCGACGATATCTTACATATATTATAAAGCTCAATATTTATATGATTATGAGGATCTTGAGCTTAAGTCTGTTAGGAATACATACATGAAATTATTGGCCAAAAATAGCAAAATGCATTCAAGCAAAAATTGGCTTCACTCGAGTGGCGTGAAGTTTTTGGACCTATAGTCCAAACACCTGAAGGTGCAAAGCTAGTGGTGTACAAAGATATTTTTGTGCAAAAATATTGATAATAATAAGTCGTTAAATATAAAGAACGACTTGAGGCACAAAGATCTGACATTGATTATATGGAGCTATATTCTCCTTTGGTGGATTCAATCACCTTCAGGCAGTGCATGAAAGACTTGATATGCGTATAAATGTTGCAACAGCCTTTTATATGGCTCATTGAGCAACAATATATTTATCCTTGAAGGATTCAAGATCTTAGAAGCATGTAAAGGTTCCCGGGAAACCTATTCAATGAAACTTCATAAATATTTATACGGATTAAAATAATTCGGCCACATGTGGTAAAATTGCGTTTGCGAGCTTCTTGATATTTATTATATTTTAAAGAAATTGGTGCATTGAAGTATCTTACCAAATATACTCCACTGGTATAGCTTTTGTTATAAGCTTATTGGTAAGATTTCGTTCTTTCTCAATGCGAAGACATCAGAAGAATACATGGTATCTACATGATCCACAAAGCCCGATATCAACTTGGTATTCATTTGTTGTGGTAGAATACCTATATTGTGGAATTTTATGAAATCAATTGTTGCTGCTACATCTTCAATTTATGAAGAGATAATAGCCATGCTTGAAGCTATACGACAATATTGGTGACTGAGATCAAGGACTCAACATATTCAGCAACAATGTGGTATTTCTTTGAAGACGAAGATTCAACAATATTATATGAAATATTGCATGGATAATTCAGCTAAAATGAAGATACAACTAAATTAAAGGAAATGGTTATCCAGCAAAATTACTTTGCAATGGTGATCTTAAAAAAGAATGATGAAGTTAATGCTGAAGAATTCACTCCAGTAATAGTTTGGCGGATCTGTCCACTAAGTCATTGCCAATCTCAATATTTGAGAAGCTGATTTAGAAGATTGGGATGTGTCTTCTTCAAGATATTGAATGATGTTTTCATCAGGGGGAGTAAAATACGCACTGCACTCTTTTTCCCTTAACAAGGTTTTATCCCACTTGGGTTTTACTTGTAAGGTTTTTAATGAGGAAGCTCTAAAGGCGTATTACAGGAAGTGTGTACTCTTTTTCCTTTACTGGGCTTATTTCCACCGGGTTTTTCCTAGTAAGGTTTTAACGAGGCACATTACCTTCAAAATGGTCATCCAAGGGGGAGTGTTGTAAATCCATGTATTTGTGTTAATGTGGATGACCACTACTCACCACTAACTTATGGTTTACTACCCACTTTCTCCTACTTAATTCCTCATTTAGTCACCTCTTAATTCTTGTAACCTTTGGGATGACTTGTAACTTCCTATGTATTGGTGTCCTATAAATAGAGGACACTTTGTCTATCGAAGACACACTTGAAACACTTTGAGTATACAGGTTCTTCCTTCTCCTCTCATATACTTTTGTCTTGTTCTTGTACTACTTTACTATTAGTTTTATAACAGTTAGATTATTGTTAAATATATTAGAAAAATAATGTTATGCATTGTAATTAGAGAAGTATTGCTATTTTTTTGTAATTAAGGGCGAAAATTTGTATATTTGTGTAAAAAATCCTTTAAAAATTACAAGAACGAAATGATTTAACTAGCCAGCCAGTTTTTCCAATCTTATTTATGTTTTAGCCACTTTTAAAATTATTTGTATGTTTAGCTTATTTTACTTATTAAAGAGATGTAATCTATGTTTAGCCCATATTCACCTTTTATATATTCCAGAAGTGCCGGGATCCTGATCCCAAATTTAGTTGGTCTAGTAATTTATTTATCTTGAGAACAAGCAACACAAAGAGAATTCCTGACTCTTCAGTATATACCCATGTGAATTCTCATTTATATATTTTGTCGATCATATTTGAACCGGGATGGTCAAACCGGTCATGCCAAGTAATAAATTGGTCATCTAGTAAACTTCTGGTATACTATAGCATGGGCATTGTAACAATAAACTAAAAGTTTATTGTGGCATGCACATATGATTCTACCACACTTATATTTTGTGTAGTACAAACTCGAGGAAGAGGCGGGGAGCTTTTCAAGCATATATATCTCACCCGACATTCTTGTAGTAATATAAAGATATTCATATCTTTCCATCAATTTTAGTCTCTTAGCCATTTTGGCATATATATTTGAAACTTTACAAGTTTCTTTTTAGACGTACTACAATAAAATATTTTATCAATCTCATTCCTCCAGGTAGTAATAATGTTGCTCTTCTGGAACACTCAATTAGTTTTATACTACCATATATTTCATTACAGCAACCATATGGTGAATATCTCCTTCAAGGAGAAAATCATATGATTATTGTTATGGTCAAATCATTAAATGCAAGATCGATTTCTTGCTTACTTGCTCTTGTGTAATTCATAATAACACATAATTTTGACGTACATTTTGTACGTGAGCAAAGACCATTCATGCCACAATGAATAATAGATCCATTATACTCGAACCTCTTCTGGAGGTGTGTTGTGGTGCTTTATCAACCACGCATGGGCATGTCCGTATTCATACATTTTATCATATATTGCCACATTCACTTTCAGGAATGGGTCTACATTCATAATATTTATTATAAATTGTCTCATTCACTTCAGGAATGGACCATAATCATTTTGGATGTGCCTCATATTCTCATAACACATTGATGACATTGTTATATTTACCGTTTGAACGGTTATTTGAGAAACCTTATTCTTCTCTTATTTATTTCACCATGATGACAATTATTATTTTGCCTTTTGCCACGTCCATGGCTATAGTCTCAACCATGGTAATTATTTTATCGTACTTTGGACATAAATCATTTGTCTTCTTTCAGACATAAAAATATTTTGCCTTCTTTCGCGCATAATTATTGCTACCACATCCACATTCATGAATGAAGCATGTGTTGCTCCCACATTCTCCTTAGAGAATGAAGCATGTATGCTCCCATATTCACCTTAGGGAATGAAGCATATATTGCTCCCACATTCACCTTATAGAATGGGGTTTGAATTGCTCCCACATTCATCCTATGGAATGGAGATTGACTTGCTCCCACATTCATCTTAGGGAATGGAGCATATATTGCTCCCGCATTCACCTCTATGAATGGAGCCTATTTAGTGGACGGGCTTCATGATTTTTATCAAAAATACTTTATCCTTTTGATAATACTTTAGTTTGCCTCAATCATCATTATGCCATCAATATAGTGCACTGGGGCTTGAACCCAATATCTTATTATCGTAAAGGCGTGTTAAGCCATAACGCATTGGGACTTGAACTCTAACGTCTTATTATCATGGTGTACCAGGATTCGAATCTGATGTCTTACAATGACATAATAGGCCACAGTGCCTCAAGACTCACTCTTGAGCGATAGAAATTATCATATAATGCAATGTACGACTGAAATCTAACATGCACATGGTTAGTGTCATTAAGCATATAATTTAATCAAATCATATATTGGCTAATCAATTAGGAAATCACCATGTATAGATGTGATGACTGATACATACTTCGGAATCATGTTGTTATAGATAAGGTTTAATTTATAGGAGTTTACGTCCATGATAGACATTGTATCAGTTTAATTTTCCCGTCACCATAACAAAATCAATAAATAAAAAGTTTGCAAAGCTATATTCTTTAGTGATCTGATTTTGTGTCCTCCATTGAAACTCTAAATATGCATTCCATAAAAGGGTATCCAAAAGTAGCTATTTAAATAAAATCCTTCATAGTTTTATGGAGCATCACAACTCTCTGTCAACATAACAGAGATTCACCATCCAGATAATTTCTGAGTCACCAAAATAAATTTTATTACATATGGTTCCACGTGTAAGAAAAATTCCTCATAGTTAGAGTTTGGTTTTATTTTTAATATTTACAAAAACCTATAGATAATGTTGTGTTCATGTACTTAATTATAGGATGAAAGATAGCTTGTAGTGATATTTATGTACAAAATATTTTATATCTATCTTATCAGTGGAAGTTTTAAAAATTTGAAAAACAGAATAGTGGAAACGTACCTGTTACCAAGAAGAGAACAAATACTGTTGAAAGTAATCTCATCTCTCAAACCCATTTGCAAAGTACGTATTTTCAATCTCTTTTTGAACATAGATAACGAAAATAATATTATATTAGACATTCGTGCTGATAACGTGTTGTAAAACTAATAATAAAGAGTACAAGAAGAAGATAAAATATATGAGAGGAGAAGGAAGAACTTGTATTAATCTCAAAGTATTGCAAGTGTCTCTTCCATAGAGCCAAATGTGCTCTATTTATACAAATACATAGGTTACAAATCAACCCAAAGGTTACAAGAATTAAGTAGTGACTTAATAAGGAATTAGTGGTCACTTAGTAGGGAGGAATTAAGTAGGAGAAAGTGGGGGTAGTAAACCATATGTTACAATTGAATAATGGTGAGTAGTGGTCATCCACACAAATAAATGAATTTATAACAGATTAAAGTTTGTCCCCTATTATTTTTGGAAGAATATATTTCCTTACCATTATTAACTTCTACCCGTTGATTTTAAACCCTTACCTCTCACCTATATAAGCTACTTTCTTTTCAACTAGAAGCACAAGTTTCTGAACACTAAAAATTCAGAGACGAACACTGGCATACTTAGCAAATTCTGCATAGCTTCTTTGCATTCAATTCTTCTGGTTCACCTGTTTCCTTGAGAGAATCATCACTGTTTGTGGTAGTGCTGGTCCTGCCTTTCCATTTTGATGTCTGTACTCACCTTAGTTTCACAAGTGTTCAAAAGGTATTCTCTCACTTACTATCATCTATTACATCTATGTGTGTCTGCATATGCTTATCCTGTTCCTGTTACATTTAAACTACTTGTATGTTCGGTCTTGCCTTGGGTTCTGGGTATGCTGATAATCTTAAAAATCTCTTTGCACCTCAGAAATCATGTCTATATTTGTTAAAGAGATGTAATCTAAATAGTAAGGCTGCTGCTCAAACTCTGACCAACTGTGACATCTGCGTGTGTGTTCTCAACTTAACCTTGCATCACCTCTGTTCGACTTGGGTTTTTGGTATGTGTTGTTCTGGGAGTCCTGCATATTTGGTACCTTGACTGCACTGGTTTCAAAAGAGTTACTGGCCAGTCTCCTTTGATTCAGGCTTTTCCCTTTCCCTCATCCCCTGCTAACTCTGTTGCTTGCAGCTATACTCTGTTGTATGCAGAATCTTGAGGGTTCAATAAGACCAATGTTTGAACAACCTAAACTGGTTCTGATGGTTCTGGGATAAGAAAACTTTGACTATTAATACTCCTGAATTTTTAGGGCTGGATACTTCCTTAGTCTTTGAGAAACAGGGCCTTCTTCCTTTGGCTAATACTCCTTCTCTTTCTGTGTTTCCTCTTAAGAACTGCCCACTAAACTTGTATATTTGCTAGGTGCCCTGTCTGTATCTTCTTAAAACAGGAGTACAACAATGATGTTGTACAAAATAGGCTACCCAGGAGCCATTCTCTTGTCTCTCTCACCCTTGTGTGCAATTGCATCATGTTTAGGCTTGAATTGAAATGGTTCTGAGTTGTTTCTTCTGTGAAAACTTATAGCATGCTTAAAATCCTACTTTTCCTGAAAATCTGCACACCTTAAAGCATCAGAAGCATGATTAATTAGTGTCGTTATTGAAATTTTTGATAAACAGGGGCTATATGTATTTTGCTTGTCTATATGCGACTATTTCTGAAAATTAAACTCGCCCCTCTTTTGTATAAACAGTGTAGGCCCAAAAATATTTTCAAAAAGGGCCTCTTACATGCCGGAACTGATTCTAACCTTTACTATTGCCCTTATACACTAATCTAATTGTATATAAGTATGTATAAAGTAATAGGGGTCATTTATACGCTTTAAAACTATATATTTTAAAGTATAACTATCATTTAGATAATGTATTTGCATGTACATATCTAAATATACTTATTATTACGTGCGACAGCCCTTATTTGCTCTTGTGTGCTTCTGTGAGTCTATTTTTCAAAAACAGCCTCTCTTCCTATATATGTCTCCAAAGCTCGACCCCAACACAAAAATGCCATTAAGGTTAGGGCTCGACAACAAATGACGAGTCATGCCGACCCTAAATGGCCAATATTTTGTTTTAAACCAAATTCTCATTCGTGTTTTTTTCTAAAATCCGAATACTATTTGCAAAATAGACTATTTGTGCAAACTGTCTTAAATGTGCAACTTATATATACATGCTGAAATTGCAACCCCCATTTATATGTTAACACTTCTTGGTATATCGTTTTCGATTAGGCTTGTTGATATTAGAGGCCGTAGACACGATTAGACTTAAACGTAGGCCGAATACGAAAGTTATTTGCATGTGTGGGCATATTATACCATTAGTTAAAATAATAAACTTCCAAGTTGAGATGTATGACAATATACACTGTTTATATCCCAAAATTAAGACTCGGGGTAATCACTTTTTGTGGAATCGGGGAAGTGCCTAACACCTTCTTCCCCGAGTCATTTGGACTTCTTACCCATATGAAATCTCTGAAATGGACTAGCAGACCTTTTGAAACTTGATTTTAGATATTAGGTGACCTAATACGCCTTAGATTTTATATTAGGTGGTGACTCCAACGTTTAAACTCAAACGAGTTCACTCAGTCAAATCCGAAACCCGACTCGCCTCGAGTTGAGTCTAAAATCGGGTATGTCAGAATGGCGACTCCGCTGGGGATACTCAAAGTCCTAACCACAACGAGTCTTTACTTTTGGGATTTATCTAATTATTATCTTGTTGTTCATTATTATTATTGTTGTACTAACTTGGTTTCCTTCCTTTTTTTTTTTTACTTTATTTATTGTATTATTTATGTGACATCTTGCATACTCCACTCATACTCCCCGACTCCTGGGAAATGACACTTCTCACACACACGACGATTATGTGGATTCCACAGTCGCTTCACCACCAAAACACCTTTTAAGAGGGAAATGTTGGAATATAGTTGGTCCGTGGTACAACCAACAATTTCAAAGCATCCCACTCCTTGGCCGTCCGCCTTGGGGAAGCGTGTCTAGAATTACGCCATTCTTCTATTGTAATGAGCATGCATCATGCCGCAAGAAGGGCTCCCCGTGAGCCGGCTAGTTCTCAACTTGTCCAAACTACCTAAACGGGTTTTCCAACCCTAAAGAGACATTTGGACATGATTATGTGCATTTGAGAGAAAAGAAAAGAAAAGAGAGAAAAAAAAGTGATGCAAGAATGGAAACACATTTTGATTTATTCAAGTATTCTCAAAGGGGACGGGGTTTTAAACTTTACTTCTTTTTTATTTTTTTTAGGTCACAATGAGTCAAAAATTTCATCGTTTTGGAATGACTATGGGCGCACCTCCTTTGTTAGCTAGTTGGTGGAGCAACTTGTCACCGGGAGAGCAAACCGAAGTACGTCAGCACTTGGGTTATTTGGTTTCACTATTAGAAATGGAACCATGTATAGAAATGATCGAGGCCTCAGTTTTGTTTTGGGATGAAGAATTGAATGTGTTTAGGTTTGGGGATGTCTAGTTAACGCCTTTGTTGGAAGAAATAGGGGGTTTGTGTCACACTCGGGGTTAGACAAACATCGTTGGCAAGGGGGTCGCATACTAGCACCTAGCGTCCCCACAGCTGACGAGTTTCGTAAGAAGTTAGGGATGGTAGCAAGTGTGGACGTCAGATTTTTACAACAAAAGAAGATCCCCTTTTCTTATTTTTACACTCGATTTGGGCATTTGAGGGCGCATGATAGTCATACGAAGGAGTTCGAGTCCTATGGTGATTGGAGGAGTGCTAGACCACTTGCCTTTGCCATTTGTTTCTTAGGAGTGATGGTTTTCCCCGAGAGTTCAAGTCATGACATATGTTCAAGACTTGTCATGGTTGCCGATGCAGTGTTCAATGGAATTGATGGTCACCGTATACCATAGTTCCTATGGTCGTAGCAGATATTTATAGAGCTTTAGGTTGTTGCAAGAAGGGAGCAAAATACTTCCAAGGGTTTAATCTTCTACTACAAGCATGGTTCAAAGAATATTTAAGGAAAGCAAGAGGTGTGCAAGCATTGTCCAAACCAGCTGGTTACAACTACTTGATTGGGGAACGGTATGGGGTTCAAAACTCAAGAAGCTAAGCAGCACAGAGAAATGGGTAGCATTGTTTGAAAGCATAACGGAGGACTCAATTCAGTGGATGTACACTTGGTTCCCTTCATCAGATTTCATCATTAGTTCTGAGAAGGCATCATTTGTGATACTTATGGGGTTAAGAGGCCTCCAACCTTATCAACCGCTAAGAGCAATGAGGCAATCAGGGAGAAAGCAAATCATACCATTGATACCAGACACGAAAGATTACCAGTTTGACTACACTGAAGATGTTGTTCCAAGGGTCAAGAGCATTAGGAAGGCATGGGTAGGAAGACAAGTCTTGGAAGAAGCATCGCTAGCACCTGATAGATACAATGCTGGATGCGAACCAAACTACAAAAGCTAGTTACGCTCTAGTATAAAGGGAAATGTGGTAGTAGGGCCAAGTCGTGGAAATAACATAAGAGATCGTGAGGCAGAGACTCAAATTCGGTACCGAGAGTTTATGATGAAATCTGTCAAAATGGATAAGGAAAACAAAGAAGAGATCAAAGTATGGAAGAAGCGTACATTAGAACTAGAGGAAAAGATAGAGGCATTGGAAAAAAAACTTGAGCAACGGAATTCAGAGTGTGTAGAGGTAGACATCTTACACTCGGTTGCAGCCAAAGGATACTTAACCAAAGCTATGGAAGAAGTCAAGGAGATTACACGAGAAATAAAGAGGGCCAAGTGTCATTTTCATCTTTTCTCTCTTGTACTTTACTTTTTCAAAAGTTATCATGTACTGGTTTTCAAATTTTGGGGAATTTATGAGAATAATTGGCTACAAAATGTGTATTCATTTTCTTCACATAATGACAAACCTAGGAAGGCTATACGTCCTTGGCACGTAATAGTCCATTAGTAAACCTTAGCCAAATGTCAAATGGGTTTTTAACCCAAAGGACAAAATTGCATCTCTACATTGATTCGAGGAAACGTTTGCACAAAACATTGATTGTCTGTTAGAACATGATTAAAACTATAAGGGTGTTTTGGTCTTTACCTTTTCTTATTTTTGTTCTCAGACCATGGTTGCAAAGGGTACTCTCCAATTTGAGATCATTTCCCGACCTCCTCACTTGATCAGACTTTGGTGGAAAGATTTGGCCATTGTCAGCAAAGCTCATGTTCAAAAGATATTGGGAGAGTTGGTAGCTCTCAAGTACTACACTGCCATGACTGGTTTGGTTGAAGCTGCTACACATTTCTGGGACTACAAAAGGACTGTGTTTCATTTCAATGGTTTCGAGTTGGCACCAATGTTGGAAGAATTTGGAGGACTAGCAGGGTTAGAGCCTGGGCCCGAGACCATGATTTATTCTCGAGACGTGGAGCCTAAGGAGCTCATTGAGCTGTTGGGAGCCCCTTATGATCCATATGTCGAGGTAGTGGTCAATGGAAAAGTCACATTGGAATACTTACACTCTAGGTTTGGAGATCCGACACCTAGACACGAATGGAATGGGGCGTGGGAAGTTCAAGATTGGGAATGGACAGAATCCAATGCTTTCATCATTGCTTTTCTGGGAAGCATGGTTTTTCCTGAGAAGGAAGGAAAGATCGACATAAGGCTGGGAAGAGTAGTAGAGGGTTTACGCAGAGGTGCTTTCAAACGCCAAGTAAGCTTGGTTCCGATGATTTTGGGGGAAGTTTATAGGGCCTTAACCAAATGTAGGAGAGGAGGAGACTTTTTCGAGGGGTGTAACTTGTTGCTGCAAATATGGTTGATAGAACACTTGCATAGAGTCCCTGTTAGCCCTATAGCACCAAAACCATCTTGGAACGGAGGGATCCGTTTGCATAACACTCGTATGGCTGGAACACTCGCATGAGAATATCCCGCAAACATGGAAGGTTGGTACACCAAGCTCGAGGTGGAAGAGGTACAATGGGTGATTGAAAACTGTGCTGGTTTCGTTGTCTCCATACAAGGTCAAGACATCACTTTCCTGACATTGATTGGTTTCCGAGGAACTCATCACTATGTTCCTCTAAGGATCCTCCGGCAAGTGGGAATGACACAACAAACTCTGTAGTTGATTGGGGGAAGAAGTTTCAACGTTGATATAAAGGACATCGAGCATCTGATGGTTCTCACCATATTGACAATGTGGGAGAAAAGGCTTACTATGCAGTTTTGCCGTGGTCGTGACATTAGGGTGAACCCCACAGCTACCCTGGCTTACCCTCAACGGCTCAGCGAAGATAAGGCGAAGTACCGATCAAAGACTACACTGAAAAGGAAAGCCAAAGCTCCAAATGCTGCTGAATAATACAAGAAGCTGAAACACGAGTTTGACCAAAGAAATAAGGAGTTAAGGGTGACACAAGAGAGGGAGATGAGGAGATAATACAAAGATAAGATCAAAGGGGACGAGCTCAAATATTGGACCGGCAAGGTCATGACCACAAGGCAAGCTGCTGGGAATTTACAAGATTTGCTCAAAAGATGGGGAGAGTATTTTAAGACAGTACCACTGGAAGAGAAGGAAGCAAGAGGATTAGAAATCTGCGAGTTCCTCGTAAAAGCTCTGGCTGACATGGAGGCTGGGAAAGACCTGCTGGAAACATTTGCTGATCCTCCGCTCATTAGCCTGGCTCACGAACCCAAGGAGGAAGCTAAAGAGGAGAAGGAAAAGGAAGACGTTGGAGCTGATATTTGAAACTGAAGTCTCTTTGCTTGGCACCTAATCTAGTCGTATCGAGTCAAGTCGTCTTTTCCTTTCTTTATTGTCGTTTTCATCTTAATCGAGTCATTAGTGGTTGTAATAAAGCCAAGCAAATTAAATAAAATTTCGTTATTTTGGGTCTTTAGACTGGTGATGATCATGCTTATTCAAATGAAATGATGTGTTTGGTGCAAACGTTACTTCGAATCCGCGATAGGCCCACCTCTGGCACAAAAAGAGGTCCCATGCATGATAGGACGCGATTATTTTCAAACTAACATATACTCACATTTTTCTCTTCTTGTTTGAATGCTTCAGTTCCCAAGTCCCTGAAAGTTTGGTTTGTGCATTCTGGCCGCGCTGCAATACCGGTTGAGGTCCAAAGGATCAGTCCCAACACCTCCCCCGTTACCTACAAGGACAAGGACAAGGACGAGACAAAATATTATGGCTGAGTTCGACAAAGTTGGAAATGGAACTCCTGAGAAGCAAGGCGTGGTCGCCTATGAGAACTACGCTAGGTTGGAACAGAGGCTGCTTGAGTTGGAGAATAGGATCCCTCTGGCCCGTACTGATGAAATCACTTAACCAAACCCAACTGCTAGCCCTCACGGCAAAGATCCACTTTACCCTGAAAGAGACATTCCTCACCCTACCCACACTGCACCACCAAAAGCACCACAAAACAACTTACCCGCCTTCACAGTTGAAACCAAAACCATCGCATCACCCCACCAAGGACCATGAAATGTACGCATGGACTTAGGAAGATCCAGACAGCACCAAAGAGCAAGTCCAATGGCTGGTCGAGAAATTCAAACAACTCCAAGGCACTAAGGGAACTCGAGGGTTAGCTTATGAGGATCTTTGCTTGTACCCTGACTTGAAACTACCTGAAGGCTACAAGACGCCCAAGTTCAACATGTTCGATGGCAGTGGAGACCAATGGCTCATTTAAGATCTTATAATGACAAGCTGATTGGGGTTGGACATGATGAAAAGATTCGTATGCAGCTGTTCAACCGCAGTCTGACTGGAGATGCACTAGTATGGTACTCTAAGCAACAAACAAAGAAGTGGACGAGCTGGGAAGCAATGGCTGGGGACTTTGTTGACAGTTTTGGGCATAACACTGATTCGTAATGTCCATTAGGACCTGTCTGTAAAATTTGAGCTAAATCAGACCTCGTTTGGTAGGCATTGAAAGAAGGTTTTAGTTTTTATTGTCGATAAATTTTAGAAAGAGATTTTCGAGCTCGATTTTGGCGAATAAGCTCCGACTCGAAATCTGAAAGTGCCGTTAGGTTCGTATGATTATTTGTGATTTTTGCAATTTTTTGAAAGTGAATTTCGATGTTGTTCGGCTAGTTTCCGCTAAAATGCCGAAAGTTAAATAATTTGACCTTTTTCCATTTAAATTCGCATCTTGAGTTTCGGGAGCCCGATTTGATATCCGCCTTCGCGAGTATGTTACATATATTTTGTATAACTCGTATGCAAAAGTTGAAAATATTTTGAACATCGTAGGGCACCGTTTTAATTTTCGTTAAGAAAAGAAAATGAAATAAAAGAAAACAAAAAAAAAGAAAGAAGGGAAAAGACAAAAAGTTAAAATGAATGGCGGTGGCATATATGACGTATATGCTACTTAGCATATGCCGTACAGAAAACAGTAAGAAAAATTGATTCAGAAGCAGAGAAAAATTAAGTGGCACAGAAATAAAAACAAAATGCCAGAAAATGAGAAAAAGATGCCGGAGAAAAGTAGAATTTTTACCCCGAAATATTCATGAAGCCGCCAGAGTCGAACCTCCCATGGGGGACTCCGAGATAATGGCGACTTTTATCTGCATACAAGAAGATGTCTATTTCGACAAGACGCTGAATCTGCAAGAAAAAAAGTTCGGAGAATTGATCAAGATTGGTGACATGGTCGAAGATGGACTCAAGACTGGAAGGATTGTTAGCATGGCCGCCTTACAAGCCGCTAACAAAGCACTACAAGCTGGCAGCACTACGACCTCAAGAAAGAAGAAGGACGACGTCTCCTTCGTTGCTGCATCACTTGACCACTCCCCTACTCACAACCACTACCACCAAACACCTTCTTCCTCCTACCCATACATACAACCTACATCCACTTACCCAGTCTATAACACCCAGCCCATGCACCAAAACCCGCCACCACAAAGACCAACATACCCACAAAGTCGCAGCTACCGAAACACCAACACCTATTCACCAAGGCCTCACGCCAATAACAATCCATGACCCAAAAGGAATTACACCCGACTGGCTGAGTCTCGCACTCAATTGTTTGAGAGACTCAAAGCAGCTGGTCATATACAACTTGTGCCATTCAAAATGCCTGATGACACCCTACTTTGATCAAACCAAAACTTTTGCCTACCACTCTGGAGGACCTGGTCACGATACTGAAAAGTGTTACGCTTTGAGGGACAAAATACAAGACTTGATCGACCAAAAGGTGATACACTTGAAGACTCCAAACGTGCACAACAATACTTTGCCTAATCATGGAGACAGTAGGGTGAACCTGATCGAGTTAGATGAGGAATGAGACCTAGAAGGACTATCATTAAGGCAAAAGACAAGGTACCAGCAACTGCATCAGTTGCCTAAGCCGCTACAGCACCAAAACCCATTGAGGTAGAAATGGCTCCTAAATTCTATGTTGATGTGGTTCCCCCATACAGTGACAAGGCGGTACCATGGGATTATGAAAGGGAGAAGAACAACAAGTCTGTAGTTGAGACTGCAAGTCCGTAGTTGAGACTGTTGCCGCACAAGGGATGACTAGGAGGGGGAGGATTTACACTCCCGAGCATCTTGTTCAAGAAAGACGAGGCATTAGCGAGGAAGAGTCTGAGGGACTGTGGAAGGAAGTACAAGCAAAGGAGTACTCCGTGGTTGAGCACTGATGTTTGGCATTTTATGCCTATATTTCCTTAATATTTTCTCACGTTTGAGTACTTCATTCGCGCGTTTTCTAGTTGATGAATGTGATTTTGCTCTGATTTTATGTCGTATTTGTGCAGGTTGTTATGAAGTGCAATTGGAGCTTTAAAGAGCATGATCGAGCAAGAAAAGATTGAATTTGGATTGAGGATTGGATCGAGCATGCGAAGGCACGGAACGAAGCAAGCTGCGAACGACGAAAGCAGGAATTTTGCCTGGCGCGGTTACTGGCGCGGGGCGCCCTAAAAGCGCCCACTTTCTGGCGCGGTTACTGGCGCGGGGCGCCCCAAAAGCACCCACTTTCTGGCGCGTTTTTTTGGTGTGGGGCATGGCTATTGCGTGCGAGTTCGACGTGTTTTGCCTAGTTGAGCGCGTTCCGAGGCGCGGGGCGCCAGCTATAGCGCCCCTGGAGCGGGTTTTTGAGTCCTCTTTCTTCTAGGCTTAGGTGTAACTTATTTCTAGGCTTTTGTAAACACTATAAATACTCTTTTACTTCGTTTTTGAAGGGAGTTCAGACTTTGGAGCAAATTTGAGAGCTCATAACATCTTGAACAAGGGTTTTTCTTCCTTCCATTAATTTATTACATCATTATTTCATTATTTCATCAAATTCTTGTGTTGTTATTATGAGTAAGCGTAGCTAAATATATCATTTTAGGGTTAGAGCGAAGTCATGAAGGTTGAGGTTTGAATGTTGATTTCCATGAATTGAATTCCAATTATAGATTGTTTATTCTTTCTTGATCATAATTATTTGATTATAACGGCCGAATAATTGAACACTATCTACAGTTCTTAGAATGAACTCGACAGAGGCAATTTATGAACGCACATAAGAAAGAATAAGGCTTGATTGTTAACCTGGGCATCGGGGAATCAATTTGTGGGTAGGATAGATATATACCGATTCACCTTACTTAGCTAAATACAAAGTTCGTTAATGCGTGCATGTGATTTAACTCCATAGATATATAGGCGTTAGAGTAGCTTGCACAGACCGTGAAGAATCGACAGGTTTTTACGGGTATAATTAACCTGTTAGTTAGCAATCTTGGGACTTAAGAAGTGGAATCAACAGGATAACTCAACTGGATTGATCGCAGCTCTAACCCTGGACCGTCTCCTTATTACTGATAACAACCAAATTTCTGCTCCATTGTTTGAATTCACTTCTACCATTTTAATTACTGTTCTTTAGTTAATAAAATCCTCACTATTGGAAAACTATCCCTGGATAGTTAGTTAGAAATTGTTTGCTAGGAATCCAGTCTGAATAGTCCTCGTGGGAACGATACTCTACTTATCACTTTATTACTTGTCGACCACGTATACTTGCATGTGCATTGGGAGCAATAAGTTTTTGGCGCCGTTGCCGGGGACTAATAATTGATGGATTTCTTTTTTAACGATTACTTGTTATCTATTCAGGTTTAATTTTTGTTTTGAGTTTTGTGCTGTTTCAGGTATTAGGTCCTGCTTGATCTTTACCTACAGGAATGGCAGAAGAACGCACCTTAGCTGTGCGAGATGTTGCTCTCCCCAGCCTGGAGGGGGTAGCGTCTAGCATAGTTAAACCTGCTATCACCGGGTACTTTGAGATTATGTCCGGCATGATTCAGTTGCTGCATGTGACTGGACAATTTGCTGAATTACTTAGCGAGTATCCACAACAACATATCCAGAATATCTTTGAGATCAGTGATACTTACACACCGACGGGAGTTCCTATTGACTATGTTCGCTTGACATTGTTCCCGTTTTCACTGATTGGGGCAGCAAAAAGGTGGTTAAAGGCTGAAAAGTCTAGGTCTATCACTACTTGGGATGATTTGGCTAAGAAGTTCTTAGCTAAGTTTTATCCATCTGCCAAGACAGCCCGGGTGAGGAGTGAAATTATGTCCTTCAGACAGGTAGAAGGAGAGTCTTTGTATTCAGCCTGGGAGCGGTTTAAAGCTTTATTGAGAGATTGTCCACACCACAACCAATCCAATGAGGTTCTTGCACATACTTTTGTAGAGGGGTTGACTGCGCATACTAAGATCGTGGTAGATGCTGCTGCTGGAGGCCAAGTACTGGCCTTAAACTTTGACAAAATTTATGAGTTACTAGACAAGTTTTCGCAGAGCAATCCTTACTGGCAGGGAGATGGTAGAGCTACTACGTAGAAATCTGTTGGGGTACTTCAGTTAGATGCAGTTTCAGAGCTGAGGGCGAAGATGGATGCTATTTCCAATCAAATTAGCAAGCTTGCTCTGCCAAAGACTCAGCAACAAGTGGCTCCAGTGCAACAACTCCCGAGTTTTTGTGAGGTTTGTGGTCAAGATCATGCTATAGAGGTTAGCTCCTCTAATCCAGAGTCAGTTTATTACGTGGGTACTCAAAACAGGCTGCAGGGTCAAAATCAGTTTGGTAGTGCTTATTATCAAGGCAATACGAGAGCCCCAAATAATTACCACCCACTTCCAGCTCCACCACAGCAGGTTAGCAATTCAATTGAAGATATGCTAAAGCAGATAATGGCGGGCCAGCAGAGAATGATAGCTGACACTACAGCCCATGCACAGGCCATACAAGATCTTTCCAATGCTCAAAAGAACCTGGAGCACCAGTTCGGGCAGTTGGTGGGAGAAATCAATACTGTTAAAAAAGGGCCTGAGCAATGTCTTGCAGTGACTTTAATTGAAGGTGGAGAGCTAATGGCCAAGTCCGAGGAGAGAGCTGAAATAGAAAAAGTTGAAAAAGTGGAGAAGGTAAGGAAGAAAGAAGAGACAAAGGAGGCACCTCTGCCGCCTCCACCATTCCCGCAGAGACTTATACCATCGAAGGATTTCTCCTAGTATCAAAAATTTGTGAGTTTGTTGAAAGAGCTTCAAGTTAACATTCCTTTGACTGATGTGTTTGAATTGATGCCATCCTTTGTGAAGTTCTTACAAGAGATTTTAGTCAAGAAGAAAAAGCCTCATGAGATAAATATAGTTTAGTTAGTTGAGGAGTGTAGCACAATCTTGAGTAAGTTACCTCCAAAACTTCAAGATCCTGGGAGGTTTACTATTTCTTGCACCATTGGAGGGCATAATATCACTGGTGCATTGTGTGATCTGGGTGCGAGCATAAATCTCATGCCTCTATCTGTTTGCAAAAGGTTAGGGCTAGGAGCACTCAATCCCTGTTCAGTTACTCTTAAGATGACGGATGGATCACTCACTCACCCTAATGGTAAGTTGGAAGATGTGTTGCTTAAAGTTGGTAAGTTTACATTATCTGCTGATTTTGTAGTCATAGATTATGAAGAGGACCGATAAGCTCCAATCATTTTGGGGAGACCATTCTTAGTCACCTCGAAGGCAATTATTGACATGGAGCTGGGAGAGATGACTGTTAGAGCGCATGGAGAAAAGGTTACTTTCAAGGTGTATAATGAGAAGGAGCACATAACTAAGGTTGAAGAGTGCTCTATGATTGAATGTGTCAAACAAGAACATGGAAGTAAACCAAAGGACCTGTGTGAGCAGAATGTGGAACAAAATAGCAGTGACACATCACATGTGAAGTTGAAGATGGGTTCTCTCAAGGAGAGGAAGAAAGCAAAGGTTCGTCGTAAGAAGAGAAGACATAAATGCTGGAAGTGTGCTAAAAGTTTCGTCGTGCCACGACGTTAACTAAGGCGCTCCTCGGGAGGCAACCCGAGTTTGTATTTGTATTATTTTATTTATAGTGTCAAATAGTTTTTGTTTATCCTTGGATTGCAGGTTCATGTAATGTCGAGTTTAAGTGTGGGGTGTCCTTACCCCTGCCTAATATTGTTGACCTGATGAGGGAAGTCTGAGTCCCTCATACTATACGGAAGCTTGGAGGATGCTAGCACCAAGGACTAGAGCCTTCAGGGAAGTTCTTCTACCCCTTGTACTTTATTTTTTGTCGCACTGAGGACATTGCTTAGTTTTAAGTGTAGGGTGGGGAACTCTCCTTTATTTTTGAGGTTAGGGATGCATGTACAGTTAGGATTTTCTTTTGTCACTTGACGTTATTTTTATTTGTTTCTTGCTTTAATATATGAAAAAAAAAATAGAAAACTAATGGAAAATTCCAAAAAGATTTTCTTTTTAGTCTTTGTTAGTGGTACATGTCATCCACCCCGTGGTTTTTCTTATGACCTCGGTTCTTTTCCACGGGGAGGCCTTTGAACCGGGTAGCTTTTATTTTTATTAGAATTAGAGTAGTTATAGGTGGCCTTAGACGAAAGAAATAAGTAGAATGCTAGGTGCCTTTGATTTGTTTGATACTGGTGGACTTGAACCTATTGCATGTGCTATTTGTGGTGTCTTTTGGTTTTAACTTGTGATGCATGCCTAGAAAAAATGCAACGACCCCCTTGACATGCTTGAGTCCACTCACTTGACTTTGTTGTGAACCTTTGTGCATTAGTGCTTAATTTTCCACAAGTTGCACCCTATTTTCTTGATTGAGAGTTGTGATGGAGCCATTTTGTGTGAACTGGGTGCAATGTGTGTTGTGAGGCATATTCTATTGTGTTCCATGTTGCATATTGGTGTCTAGAACTTGCTCCGTGTGTGTGCAAAGCGAAATCCTAGGTTTGCTCTAGTCGGGAAATGATACAGGCCTTCTCTTGATTTGCCTACCCTTTTGTATACACCTTGGACTTGATTGTTGTGATCTCTTTGACCTCTTGTTGGCACCCACACCGCAAGCCTACCCACTTGTTCTAAATTGCTTTCTTTTGACCCTTTACTCCTTAAGCACTTTAATTGATAATTTTATATTATTGTGGAGTTTGTGGTTGAATGTTGGGAGGTTTTTGTGGAACCAATGAGGGAAATACTTGATAAATTGTGAAGTAGTTGAACGAGCATTGGCAAGGTTTGGAAAGAATTGAAAAAAATAATAAAGAAAAAAAATGAAAAGAAAAAAATTGGAAAAAGAAATAAAGAGAAAAGAAAAGAATATCCATCCTTGCTAGTGTTGTGTTTAAAAAAAAAATTGCTACTTGTTGAAAAAGGTGTGTGTGAAAGTTGTGATTGGGTGGCTTTGATAAGACGTGTGCTTAATTTGTATGGTGATGTATTAAACTGCTTAGGGAGGTAGTCACTATTATCCATATATATCCTACCAGCCCCTTAGCCTACATTACAACCCTTTAAAGTCCTAATTAATCCCGATTGGAGTGAGCCTGCATTAGTGGAGTCCTACACTACGAGCAAGCTTATGGTACATTATGTGTGACATGTGAGCTTTTCATGAGAGTGAGTGAATTCTTTCTATGCTATTGTCTCCGTTCTATTCTTGATATTCATTGTTGTGTATGATATTTGGGGGACACTCTCTTGCTTCATTGTTTGGTGAGGGCACATGGTTTGCATGAGATAGGTGAAGTTGTGGCTTCTTGGTTGAGTAGATAGGTGTGACTTTGTGGGAGCATGGTTGCAATAAGTTGAGTTTGTGCATTTGAGTTGTCTTGGGGTGGTTCTTCTCATGTTTTGATGTTTGGTAAATTATTGGCATGTTTGATGGACCTATAGTAGTCTTGTATGCATTTGTTCAATGGTCGGTATCAACCATAGTCATAGGCAGACCTGTTCCACCTAGGTTGGGAAGTTATTTGTGATTGCTCGAGGGCGAGCAAAGGTTCAAGTGTGGGGTGGTGATGTTTGGCATTTTATGCCTATATTTCCTTAATATTTCCTCACGGTTGAGTACTTCATTCGCGCGTTTTCTAGTTGATGAATGTGATTTTACACTGATTTTATGTCGTATTTGTGTAGGTTGTTATGAAGTGCAATTGGAGCTTTAAAGAGCATGATCGAGCAAGAAAAGATTGAATTTGGATTGAGGATTGGATCGAGCACGCGAAGGCACGGAACGAAGCAAGCTGCAAACGACGAAAGCAGGAATTTTGCCTGGCGCAGGGCATGGCTATTGCGTGCGAGATTCGGCAGGTTCTGCCTAGTTGAGCACGTTCCGAGGTACGAGGCGCCAGCTATAGCGCCCCTGGGGCGGGTTTTTGAATCCTATTTCGTCTAGGCTTAGGTGTAACTTACTTCTAGGCTTTTGTAAACACTATAAATACTCTTTTACTTCGTTTTTGAAGGGAGTTCAGACTTTGGAGCAAATTTGAGAGCTCATAACATCTTGAACAAGGGTTTTTCTTCCTTCCATTAATTTATTACATCATTATTTCATTATTTCATCAAATTCTTGTGTTGTTATTATGAGTAAGCGTAGCTAAATATATCGTTCTAGGGTTAGAGCGAAGTCATGAAGGTTGAGGTTTGAATGTTGATTTCCAGGAATTGAATTCCAATTATAGATTGTTTATTCTTTCTTGATCATAATTATTTGATTATAACGGCCGAATAATTGAATACTATCTACAGTTCTTAGATTGAACTCGACAGAGGGAATTTATGAACGCACATAAGAAAGAATAGGGCTTGATTGTGAACCTGGGCATCGGGGAATCAATTTGTGGGTAGGATAGATATATACCCATTCACCTTGCTTAGCTAAATACAGAGTTCGTTAATGCGTGCATGTGATTTAACTCCATAGACATATAGGCGTTAGAGTAGCTTGCATGGACCGTGAAGAATCGATAGGTTTTTACGGGTATAATTAACCTGTTAGTTAGCAATCTGGGGACTTAAGAAGTGGAATCAACAGGATAACTCAACTGGATTGGTCGCAGCTCTAACCCTGGACCGTCTCCTTATTACTGATAACAACCAAATTTCTGCTCCATTGTTTGAATTCACTTCTACCATTTTAATTACTATTCTTTAGTTAATAATATCCTCACTATTGGAAAAATATCCCTGATAGTTAGTTAAAAATTGTTTGCTAGGAGTCCAGTCTGAATAGTCCTCGTAGGAACGATACTCTACTTATCACTTTATTACTTGTCGACCACGTATACTTGCGTGTGCGTTGGGAGCAACAAGAACTTAGGCAAAACTCCAGCACAAATCTCTGTTGTGGCTTTGCTCCTCAAATCGGAGAGCCATCGGAGTGCTTTGATGACGAAGCACATGTTCCGGTGGACACTTCATTCGAAAACCTGGCTAGCATGGTCGGACAAGTCATGGAGGTCAACCGAATTGCCTTTCATGGAGATGAGCTACCACTTGAAGGGTTGAATCACAACAAAGCTTTGCATGTCACTGTCAAGTGCAAAGACTGCTTCGTAGGAAGAGTTCTGATCGACGGAGGTTTCGTGTCTGAACATATGCCCGTTCATCACTCTGAGAATAATGGGGATCGACCAAAGCAAGATAAGGGAAAGCGACATGAAAGTGAAAGCGTTCAATGGGTCACAATGAAGCACCATTGGGGAGATCGACCTAACTATCATGGTTGGTCCCGTAGAGTTCACTGCTGAGTTCTATGTTATGGACATTTCTGCTTCCTACAATCTGCTAGTGGGGAGGCCCTGGATCTAAATGGCTGGTGCGGTGCCTTCTACATTGCACCAAACCGTGAAGTTCGAATGGGATCACAAGGAGGTAGTAGTGTTCGGTGAGGGGAACCATTCTATCTAAAATGAGCAAACCATACCAGCAATTGAAGGAGATACTCTTGATAGGCAAACATTCTATACTGTAGAACTTGTGGGAGCACTACAAGGCACTCGAGGAGGACGTCGTAAGAATTACAATTCAAGTTGGAATCCCACAGGCACGGCCCAAGGAGGTTACACTGCACACTTTTCTCCCATATTGGTCAACACACCGCCTGGGGTTGAAGAGAGAAAGAGGAACTTTTATAGTACTTATTGGGATAGCCGAGGCAAAGGCTACGAAGGAAGGAACTTGGTCTGGGAGCCAGTCCTGTCTGACTAGGGAGTGCCATCCCGAGAATTTCGTGAGACCCTACCAGCTAAGACCGAAAAGCGGCTAATGTACTCACCCAATGCTCGTCCCAATTGGAAACGCATCTCTGAAGAAACAAGGGGAAAGCAAGTGTGGATACCCAAAGCACCTGAACCTATGGAGGTGGTGATCGAAGAGCCATATGTACTCCCACAGCCTACAAAATGGCCCGGAGACTGGGTTATAGGCATCATGATAAAGAAAGGCTATGAACCTGGCAAAGGTTTGGGCAAGAACTTGGATGGTATGGACGAGCCAATCAGAATTGTTATGTGGCCCGACAATGAGAAGGCTGGCATATGGTACATTGTGACCTATGAAAAGAGCATGGAAGAAGCGTCATTGGATTTCAAGTTCGATAAGAAAAACACCAAGCCTCTCCTTTATATCTTCATCTCGTCTGGATACTTGGTAGGTCGAAAAGGGGAGGTGTCCGCAGCACAAGGAGTGGAGCCGAAAGTAGCTGATGCTGAAGAAGATCTGCTGACAGGAATGCAAAATCTATTCATAGCTGGTGAAGACTGATGTGTGATCCTGGAAGAACATATTGAACCTCCTGGACTGACAAAGGCGGGATCTGGAGCAGCATTGAACAACTGGATCAGCAACCGGGCCCGAGCGTACCGTGGACCTTGGTAGAGCTGAGGGGATAATTTATTTTTATGCTTTCTAAAATAAAACCCGACTCTAAGTCGTGGAGTTTGCATTTTTCCTTTCATGTTGCACATGTTTCCCTACAAACTTTATTTGCAAGGATTCATAAATAAAATGTCACATTATTTCCTGTTTAACTCTTTTCTTTAATCTTTTAATTTTGCAATATCTTACTTTTTCAGCATTCATACTAATAATCCCATTGAGTCTACAATCGCAACGTGTAATGAAACAATGGAGCTTGGAGAAGCTAGAGCTGATTATGATGATTTTGATAAAACAACACAAGAAGAATTTGAAATATTTGAAAACAAACCTAAGACGAACCTTGAGGAGACTGAGGTGATAAACTTAGGAGATGAAAAAGTTGTGAAAGAGACAAGGATCAGTGTACATCACAATGCCGAGGACAAAAAGTGATATACTGAGTTTCTTAAAGAATATGAGGACGTATGCGCCTGGTCATATGATGACATGACCGGCATAAGCACGGATGTGGTAGCTCACAAATTACCTATCAATTCGGGCTTTTCGCCAGTCAAACAAAAGGCCCGAACCTTCAAGTCATCAGTTCTGTTGAAGATTGGTGAAGAAGTAACCAAGCAGCTCAATGCAGGGATTCGGAAAACGGTCAAGTATCCGACCTGGTTGGCTAACATCGTCCCAGTGTCAAAGAAAGATGGAAAACTCCGGGTTTGTGTAGATTATAGAGATCTGAATAGAGCCAGTCCGAAAGATGACTTTCCACTACCAAAAATACACAACCTGATTGACAATTGTGCGAAACATGAACTACAATCCTTCGTAGACTGTTTCACCGGTTATCATCAAGTGCTCATGGATGAGGAGGATGCCGAGAAGACAGCTTTCACTACATCTTGGGGGACTTATTGCTACAAGGTTATGCCATTTGGGTTAAAGAATGTTAGGGCAACTTACATGAGGGCTATGACGACTATGTTCCATGACCTAATGCACAAAGAGACTGAAGTCTATGTGGACGACGTAATCATCAAATCAAAGAAGAGTTTGGAGCATCTTGACAACTTGCGCAAGTTTTTCAACCGCTTACGAAAGTACAATCTGAAGCTAAATCCGACAAAGTGTGCTTTTGGTGTTCCAGCAGGGAAGCTTTTGGGTTTCATCGTCAGCAGAAGGGGTATCGAGCTGGATCCGTCCAAGATCAAAGCCATCAAAGAATTGCCACCGCCAAAGAGCAAGAAAGAGGTTATGAGCTTCTTGGGAAGGCTCAATTACATCAGCCGTTTCATAGCACAATCCACCGTCATCTGTGAACCAATCATCGAGTTGCTGAAAAAAGATGCAGTGATTTAGTGGTCAGAGGATTGCCAAAAAGCATTTGATCGAATAAAGGAATACTTGTCTTGCCCACCTGTGCTGGTTCCACCTGAGCCTGGGCGACCTTTGATCTTGTACCTGTCCGTGGTAGATTTGGCCTTTGGTTGTGTATTAGGGCAACATGATTCAACTGGGAGAAAGGAGCAAGCCATATATTATCTAAGCAAGAAGTTCACTCCTTATGAAGCCAAGTACACATTGCTGGAGCGCACGTGCTGTGTGCTGGCATGGATAGCGCAGAAGTTGAGGCACTACTTGACATTCTACTCAACATTGCTAATATCAAGGATGGACCCTCTCAAGTACATTTTTCAAAAACCAATGCCCACTGGAAAGCTGGCTAAATAGCAGATGTTGCTCAGCGAATTCGACATCACTTTTGTCACTGAAAAGGCGGTGAAAGCTCAAACCTTGGCTGATCATATGGTTGAGAACCCGGTGGGAGATGACTATGAGCCTTTACACACCTACTTCCCAGATGAAGAAGTCATGTTCGTAGGAGAAGAGATCGCCGAAGAATATGATGGTTGGAGGTTATTCTTTGATGGAGCGGTCAATTTCAAAGGAATCGGCATTGGGGCGGTATTAGTTTCCGAGACTAGACAACACTATCCTGTCACGGCCAAACTGAGGTTCCCTTGCACCAACAACATGGCGGAGTATTAGGCCTGCATCTTGGGTCTTAGATTGGCAGTAGATATAAACATACAAGAACTGCTGGCAATCAGAGATTCTGACTTACTGATTCATCAAGTTCGAGGAGAATGGACAGCGAAGAATCTGAAGATATTGCCATACTTGGAGTGCATAAAGGAGTTAAAGCAAAGATTCACCAAGATAGAGTTCCGGCATGTACCTAGATTGCAAAATGAGTTCGCGGACGCCTTGGCTACCATATCTGCCATGATCAAGCATCCCGACAAGAACTACATTGATCCAATACCCGTGACAGTGAGGAAGCAACCAGCTTACTGCTATCACGTGGAAGAAGAGTCAGACAGACAGCCTTGGTTCTACGACATCAAAGGGGACGGCAGTTATCCAAAGAATGCAACAAGCCTCCAAAAGAAGACACTGAGGAGGTTAGCAAATGGTTTCTTTCTGAACGGAGAAGTTTTGTACAAAAGGACACCTGATCTAGGGTTGTTCAAATGTGTAGACGCAAAAAAAGCTGCTAAATTGTTAAAAGAGGTACACTCTGGGGCGTGTGGCCCACACATGAATTGTTTTGTACTTGCAAAGAAGATTTTGCGGGTTGGTTATTTCTGGATGACAATGAAACATGACTGCATAAAGCACGCGAAGAAAGGCCATCAATGCCAAGTCCTTGGAGATATGATTCGAGTGCCTCCCAATGAGCTGAACATTATGGGATCGCCTTGGCCTTTTGCCGCCTGGGGAATGGATATCATAGGGCCTATCGAGCCAGCCGCTTCCAATGGGCATCGCTTCATACTGGTAGCCATTAATTATTTTACCAAATGGATAGAAGCTGCATCATACAAATCAGTAACGAAGAAAATGGTGTTGAACTTTGTCCGTGATAAGATGATCTGCCGATTCGGCATTCCTGAGTCCATCATCACTGACAATGGGTCAAATCTCAACAGTGACCTGATGAAAGCAACCTGTGAGGTCTTCAAGATCAAGCATCGCAACTCCACTGCATAAAGACCTCAAATGAACGATGTTGTCGAGGCGGCCACTAAGAACATTAAGAGGATATTGCGCAAGATGACAGGCACTTCAAAGCAATGGCATGAGAATCTACCCTATGCCCTGTTAGGGTATCGTACCACAATGAGAACATCAACATGGGATACTCCTTATTTGTTGGTGTATGGCACCGAAGCAGTGATACCCGCGGAGGTCAAGATACCATCTTTAAGAATAATCCAAGAGACACAATTGAAAGACGCTGAATGGATCAAAGGAAGGATAGAGCAATTGGCCCTCATCGGCGGCAAGAGATTGAATGCAATATGTCATGGGTAGTTATATCAGATGAGGACGGCCAAAGCGTTCAGTAAGAAAGTTCGAGAAAGATATTTTGAACCTGGGCAATTAGTTTTGAAGTAGATATTTCTGAATCAAGAAGAAGCAAAAGGCAAGTTTGCACCAAATTGGCAAGGGCCGTACATGGTTCACCAAGTTTTGAATGGAGGAGCATTGATACTGGCAGAAATGGATAGAAAAGTCTGGCCAATACCTATCAACTCAGATGCTGTTAAAAGATACTATGTATAGGAGTTTGTACTGATTAGTGATTTCCCCATTTTACAATACATTGTGTAATCTGAATTACGTCACGACCTGATTCCCCAAGTAGGATACGTAGGCAACCTATTCAAGGTTCGGTCGCATAAATACAAATATTTCAATTTCCTACAAAAACACTGGGGTAGAATTTTTGAGGAACTCTCAAAAATTCCTAAAGGACAGACATAGTTGACACTGGGGCAGAAAGTTTTGAGGACCTCTCAAAAATGTCAAAAGCAAACTGGGGCAGAATTTTGAGGGCGCCCTCAAAATTCGTTTGGAACAGCATAAAGAACGACGACTTTGGCTTTACACAACACGACTTGTGACTCAATGGGATAAAATATTTTATTTCATTTTCTTTCTTATAAAAGTTTTTCAAAATCATTCGCATTATTTACTACCTTGTGCATATCCCTATCAACTCGGCCAACATCCCGGCACTCGTGGACAGCGAACGCGGAACAAGCCGAGAATGCACGAACCAAACTACCCCCTACAACTCACCAATCTTTCTTTGGATGCAGGCACGAAAGATACCCAATTCAGCAATGCACGATAGAGATAATCTTCAGCAAAGGTTTGTCATTTTAAATTAGCTGAGGGCATACAACCCAAGGCGTCGATTGAGGGTACACAGCCCGATATCGATTTGTCATTTAAATTAGCTGAGGGCACACAACCCGAAGCGTCGGTTGACGGTACACAACCCCGATATCGATTTTTCATTTAAATTAGCTGAGGGCACACAACTCGAAGCATCGGTTGAGGGTACACAACCAGATATCGATTTGTCATTTAAATTAGCTGAGGGCACACAACCCGAAGCGTCGGTTGAGGGTACACAGCCCGATATCGATTTTTCATTTAAATTAGCTGAGGGAACACAACCCGAAGCTCGGTTCAGGGTACACAGCCCGATATCGATTTGTCATTTAAATTAGCTGAGGGCACACAACCCAAAGCGTCGGTTGAGGGTACACAGCCCGATATCGATTTGTCATTTAAATTAGCTGAGGGCTCATAACCCGGAGCGTCGGTTGAGGGTACATAACCCGATATCGATTTGTCATTTAAAGTAGATGAGGGCACACACCCCGAAGCATCGGTTGAGGGTACACAGCCCGATATCGATTTGTCATTAGCGTCGATTGAGGCTACAAAGTCCGATATCGATTTGTCATTTAAATTAGCTGAGGGCGCACAACCCGAGGTGTCGATTGAGGGTACACAGTCCGATATCGATTTGCATTTTATTCTTTGCGGAGGGTACACAGCCCAATGCACCGACGGAGGGCATACAACCTGATGTCGAATCTAACACTTAACAACAAAACGACACGTAATCATGGCATGGCAGAAGCAATTTCATGCTGAACGAATCCTGGAAAGACAATCCAGCCTGGCAGGAAGGTACGTCTTATATATACACATTTTCATTGCAGAAAACACACCCCGAGCAAAGGAAGCATTTCAGCTTGACGCCCTACCTCCTCTCCTAAGACTTAGGGTCCTCTAGAGTCATGACAAAATTGGCCGCACTGTCAACGTCTTTGCCCGAAGCATCATCCCCGGGCAAAGAGGGGTAGTTGTTGACACCCAATTTTGTCCCTCCTATTTTTAAAATCAACAATTATTGATTTTTACACACGCTTGTGTATCCGTTCCTGCCTCGTCTATTATTCTCAAATTATATTATCGCGATAGTCTGACAATTGAGGCCATTTTAAAAGTATCGTCTCAATTCATAGCTATTTTTGCAAACATTGATATTACTCTTATTTTGAAAAAATTATCCAAAATTATTTTAATTCTCAAAATTACAATTTTATACGTTTCTTAGCCACTCCAACATTTTAAATTAATCACCTAATTATCCTATAATTTTTATACCCATTTTATACCATTTTATAGCTATTTATACCTATTTACACACCAAATATACAATATATATATATATATATATATATATATATATATATATATATATATATATATATATATATATATATATATATATATATAAACACAGCGGAAGCAATTCCAGGATCATGAACTCACATGTAATCTAGACAAACTAGCAAACAATTCAGTTTTACATAAACATAAAACGGAATACCTCTTGAAGCGTGACTTCAACCTTGAAACAATCTTCAATCACGAGCAAGATCATCTACGGGATCGTCCTCCAGTTCCATGATCTTCTGTCGTGTGCCCGAATAATACCCAGACTAATAATCACTTGGGTGGAACAAGTGTTTCAGAGAGAGAAAACCTATTTAGGGTTTTTGTTGTGTTTTGGTGTGTTTCCTTTTGGCCAAGAATCCTCCTTATATAGTTTTAGGGTAAAACCCTTTTCCAAAACTATCTAGGATTCTTTTCCACCAAGAAACCTCTCTCCTAGTCCTAATTGGATTCGGTCACAACAGGGACCACAGAATTAATTAATGAGGCTTCCAATTATGGAATTAATTCTTTTTCTCTAGAATTAATCTTTCCATAATAAATTACAAATTATTTCCACTAGAAATTCGTAATTGCACTCCTCAGTTGAATTTCGAATTCTTCCATCAAATCTTATTTAACTCCCCACGTTAAGATTACAGACACCAATCAATATTATTAAATTACTGACAATTCAATATATTGACTAAATGAATATCCTTTAGACTTCCGCTTAACTTATTCCATGTGCCGGATACAAAATCCACTGGCCAGATTTACACATAGAAACTTATAAGCTTTCATAAAGGGGGTGTCATCAATCTCTATACCGAGACGTGGATTCTATCAACTAGCTATTACTTCGCAAATGCATATTATCATTATCCAACTTATCAGGAATTATTTGACCCAAATATCCTGGACCTCACCTATTGATAAATCAAGACAATGAATAATATACATCACTAATAATAACTATATCAAGATTAAGAGTATAAGTACATCTGATGAGCTAGAGAGTTTATTTTATATAGTCAGTATAAAAATACTTATCTCTACTTGGTCCGTTCAATGCACACAAAGCGCACTAGCACAAGAAGTTGGAACTATACCATTCCCATAATCAAGATAAATTATATATAATCTTGTACTACAATCATACCGATGGCTTTGTCCAATTTCCATCTTAGACTGTGAACATTACTTTATTATTTATAAGAACCGATGATTTAATCTTCCGTGTATAAGCTTGGCTCTACACACTAAATCAACTACTATATAAATAATAGGACACACATGACACAATTGATCTAAATAAATAATACTTCATTATATTTAATAAATGAATAACCAATTGTTCAACTAGGAATAATCCAACTAAAACCGCATGGTTATTAGTATATTCCAACAATCTCCCACTTATACTTATAACCATGCCATTGTTATAATACATACTATATCTAAACACATGGTTAATAGTATATATCCCATCAAACTCCCACTTAGACTTTAACCATGCACCTACAACTTTCACAAGCATTCCTTTTACATGAATAATAAAAGGATCTAGCCAAGTGTATTTTCTGATGCAATCATTGTCCAACAGTGCTTTTAGATTACTAATCGGTCGGTCTTAACCTCTGCAGGATCCAGTCATGAAACTATCCCAAGAGTGCTAACCGAACAATTTTCATTCTTTTCTCCCACTACGACAAAGTACTACTACTAAGTCACACTACCATGTTCTTGTGGACAAAGCACATAATAATTAGAATCTTAAGTCTCAATATTCTTTCCTTACCTTACGGTATTAGAATATGAACAACTTTTTCTTGTAGTGTATATTAACGACTTATCAAATATTCACTCCCACTACTTTGGAGTAGTGGATTTCCAATCATCTTTTGACTATTGACATTTCTCCCACTATTTGAATACAATGGAATATCAATTCCGACAAGTGGATTGGATTTCTTGAACTTTAGGATTTTTAGGTGATCCACTTGTTATTTCTATGTTCAGTCCAGTAAATAAAATTTACTTCTAGGAACATTGTTTATTAAATAGTCATATTCTAGAAATATGGTACTCATGCTAACAAATACCTTCTTTTCATTATGACAAGGAAATAAACTTCCTTTCGTCCCCTTTGAATAGCCAATAAACGTATACACATTCATCCTTGATTCCAACTAATCAGTTTTCCCTTGTAAAAGGTACTAACATAGAAGGACTACGTTTAGAATGTAATTTAAAGTTTCTAAGGCATATTCCCAATACGAAATTGAATAACAAGTTTGAATAACTTCACATTGATCTAACCACCTCCATAAGAGTCTAATATATCCTTTCTACTACACCATTTTGTTATAACGTCCCAGGTGCAGACATAATTCCTTATTCTGATAAGTAATTAGTGAACTTTGCAAAGAGGTATCGCCACTACAGTCAGATTGCAGTGACATAATATATTTTCCATAATGCATTTTCTTTTCAGTCTTAAACTCCTTGATTTCTCAAAGTATTAATACTTATAATGCATCAAATAAATATATTCATATTTTGAGTAATCATTTATGAATGTCATAAAAAATACTCAAAAATACCTCTTGCATGTATGTTCATCAGACTATATATATATATATATATATATCATATATACACATCAGCCATTTTTACACATAATTTGCCTACGTGGCTTGATCCTGGCCGTCCGCGACACTAATCCAACGGCCAGGATTCAAGTTTCCATTTCTATCACTTTACACCCCCAAAACCCTAAGATAATTCCCATTTCCCCACACCCCTCAGCCCCGACTCTCTCTCTCTCCTCTCTTGGCAATTTTAATCGCCACCACTGTCGACGGCCTTTCCGGCCAAATTAGCCGGTGAAATTTGGGGAAACTGATGCTTTTGAAGTCCTCTCGTCGTCCGCAACATAACCCATCCACTTTCGATGGGGTTTGGATGAGGGAGAGCATAACCCTATGTCGATTGAATCGCCACCGCCAGGAAACGCCTCCGGCGGGGCTTCGTTTGTTTTGAATGATATAAACATTGAGAAAGAGGTGAGTCGTCTTCCTTGTAACCCTAATTTGAAGCGGGTCGAAACTGACCCGGCTCCGATTCAAATCAGGTAACGTTCTTGAAATTAGGTAATGTTGAACCTAAACTTGTCTAGTCTTTTCTGTGATTAAACATGACTGATTGTCTTTGCCTATTAGATGAAAATTCATGAGCTGTTGGTTTCTAATTAGTTCACTAGTTAAGTTTTAACATTAGCTTGATGTCTCACATGCCTAAGGTCAGTATAATCGTGACTTGTGTCCTGGATTATCCCTGATAGCCTGCAAATTCGAAACCTAGGGCAGGCTGTGAATTGCCTCTTTTTGTCCAAGTTTGCTATGAACTTACCTTTGTGTCCTATTGCATGTTTAAAATCTAAGTGATTGATTTATTTTACTTGTTTAGGAAAATTTAGGTTTGTTAGAACTGAATCTTTAATTGATACATGATTAGGGATTTGATTCTGATGATTTATGTGATGTCAATCAGGGTCCTTCAGAATTTGCTGAATTATTATTGAGCCTATACATTGATTGTTGAATCTAGACTATGTTAAGAATGAGGGGTGGGGTTTTAAATCAATTTAGGGCTGATTTACCTTATGATTAGGGGGCTGATTACTTTATTTTTGGAAGATTGATTAAAGTCTGTCCCCTATTATTTTTGAAAGAATATATTTCCATACCACTATTAACTTCTACCCATTGATTTTAAACCCTTACCTGATAAGACCCAAACCCCCACAAGACCCTTCACTCGGAGCCAAGCTAAGGACATCCAAGGAGTACACCTACACTTGATGAGGAAGGGGCTAGAAGAAGGAAGCGATTGGAAGCCGTTCCGAGTGCTCAAAGTGCAAGAAGAGCAGCCCAGTGCTTTGGGCGCCCCGCCTGAAGAAGCCTAGGCTGAGGCGCTCCACCCCAACTCTGGGCGCCCTGCCTAGGCCACCCCACTGATCATTTGGCCGGGCGCTCCGCCCCAATCTTGGGCGCTCCGCCCGGAATGCTGAAGGACGAGATTCCTAGTTATGTTAAGACTATTTTGACCCTACGTGGTCCTATGTTCCTAAGCCTAAGTGTGGGCATATTAGACCTTTCATATGGTGTCTAAAAACACCTATAAATAGCTAGATTGCTTGTTATTTTCATTAGCTTACCCTTGATGAAAACAAACACTTGTGTTGAAGAGTTGAACTCTTATTGAATGAAAAACCTTGAATTGGGACTTGTTCTTCCTCTAGCGGATCTAGATGAATTCCAATCCCCCCGATCATTCTACTTGCGTGCTCACGTTAGCTCAAGGGTAGTTGCCTAGCGTAGGTGTTCTTGACCTCCTCTCGGGGTGTAACGAAACAAGTTCTCCGTTGCTACTTGAGATTTGTGATCGAGATACGTCTCGTTCTTATCCTTTTTATTTTCCGCGTTTGATTCTTATCAGTTTGGTATCAGAGCAAGGTTTGGGTATCGTTCCTACGAACCCCGACCCTTGATTCTTCGTGCTTAGGTTAGTTTGTTTAGATTTTTTGTTGTTGAAGTTATTGCAAAAAGAAAATTACAAAAAAATTGAAAAAATTCAAAAATTCAAAAATTGGTGTAACTTTTTGGTGTTTGTGATTCTTGAAGTGAGTGTTATAGATTATCGATCCTTGTTGAAAACTTGACGATTGGGTACCAAATTTGTTGGGATTGGATTGAATTGAAAATTGAAAACCCCAATTGTTGTTAAACCCTACCAAACCCTTGTTCTTGAGAAAATTGATTGATTTTGGGTTGTGTTTTAATGGGGTTTTGGAATTGATTATTGGGGATTGATCTCTATTGAAAACCGAACAATTTGCAACAAGAATCGTGTGATTCGGAGTTAGGTAACATAGTTTTTGAAGAATCAAAACCCACTTTTGAACCTTGAAACCCATGTTGAAACCCCAAACTTGAAAACTTTGAATCTTGATTGAGCATTATTTGTTGGTTGTTTGGGTGTGAGATTGATTGGGGATTGTAGGTTGTATCAAGGAGCAACTTTGGGTACCTTGGATTTGGCCAAAACACCTTTGAATCGACCTAGAAATTGGATTGAAAACGAAGAACACGGAGTGGAAAAACCCAGGTGTTCTTCGTCCAGGCGCTCCGCCTAAAGTTTGGGCGCCCCGCCTGACTTGTGCTTGCCCCAGGCGCTCCGCCTAAATCCCAGGCGCCCCGCCTGCCGAACCCCACTGCACCAAATTTTTGGCGCTCCGCCCCAAGCCTTGGGCGCTCCGCCTAAACCGCTGAAGGGTTGTTTTTGGGTAGTTTCTTCTAGGTTTGCTTGTTCTTTGTTGCCTAATCTCTTATTAGTGCCTATCTAAGTACTCTTTCTACTTGAATTAGCACTAATCTTTCATTGCTTTTAGGTTGATTCGTGCATTAGTTGGAGAGTAGAATTCCAAGAAGAATCCTAGACTCTTTTTGATTCAAGTCCTCACTTCAAAGTGCCTAGCTTTCATTGAGTCCTATTAACTCCACTCACCCCGGAGTGTGCTTGACTCGTGAATAGTTTGGTTGAGTTGAGGAATTGCTACTCATCTACGTGAAGCTTTGGAACCACAAGTCGAGTGAAATACCCACCGTCACTAAACGAGAGAGCCGAGTGATCTCAAGTGAGGGAGTGTGTGAGGTTGTTTACTAACGTTTGCTACTTGTGTAGGTACAATGTCTTCCGAAGGAGATGATTTTGCAAAGAGTGCCCTTGCTACTATCCTCGCCAAATTGGATAGTATGAACTTGAGGATTGAAAGCCTCGAGAGGGTGAACTCTAGGGCTCTAGTTGAGCAAGGGACTTCTAATGTCCCATAGGAGAAAGGGACTCCGAGTGTCCAAGTCAAGAAAGGGACCCCGATTGTCCAAGTTGAAGTCTCAAGTACTCCTAACTTTACTCCGGAGCAAGTTAGCCATGTCATTGAATTGCTCAATCAACAACGGGCAAAGGAGGAGCGAGAGAGACTTGATCAAGTGTTGGGCAATACCCAACGAACGGGCATTCCCCGTATCTTGGATAACCCCCCAAGAAACATTCCACTACCAAGGCCCATCCGAAATGTGCAACCTTTTGAGCAAGCCGATGAAGCTCAAGAAGGGAAGGAAGCCTATTATGGTGATGATATGTATGGGTTTGATGATCACTTTCAACCAAGGCGAGGTATGAATTGGGGTCGAAATGTGGATAGAGGTAGGGGCCGAGGTCGAGGGCCACCTATGGGTTATGTTGGAGGGAATGCTAGAAGGAAGTATGGTGTGAATGAAGATCATTATGGGGGCCAACCGGAGCCTTTCCGTGGGGGTCGTGACAACACCAACATCAATAGTGTGAAGCTTAATCTCCCAACCTTTAAGGGGAATTGTGATCCGGCGGCTTACATTGAATGGGTGCTACACATGGAAAGATTGTTTGACACAAATGAGATGACCGATGAGAAGAAAGGTACCTATGCTATTTCTTCCTTTGAATCCTATGTATCTACTTGGTGGGAATCCGTCAAGAGATCAAGGAGGAGAGCGGGGGTTCCCGTGAATGTGGGTTGGAATGACTTGAAGGGTATCATGAGTATCAAGTACATCACTCCAAGATATCGGCAAGAGCAACTCAAGAAACTTTATGAGTTGAAGCAAGGTGTCAAGACGGTGCATGAATACTTTGATGAGTTTGAAAGAACTCGAATGGCCTTGGATGTGGACACCGAAGATGAGGAGCAAGCCGTGATCCGTTTCATGAATGGTTTGAGCTATGGCATAGCTTCACAATTGAGATTGCATGCTTATCTTTCACTTCAAGAAGTCCTTGATGCCGCTATCCAAGCCGAGCAATGGCTTGAGAAAGAGAAGTCCAACCGTTACAAGAACAACACTTCTACTTCCGTGAACAAATCAAAGGATTGGAAAAATCCTACTCCCAATGCAAGATTCACGAATGCAAGTGGCCCTAGTGGAGCAAGTGCTAGCAAAGATGTGAAGAAGCCGTTTGAGAAGTACACACCCAATGTGGGAGGTAATTCTAAAACCCAATTGAATACTCATACTTCTTCTTCTATTCAATGTCACAAATGCAAGGGGTATGGACACTTTGCTAAGGAGTGTCCTACGAAGAGGACCATGGTTCTTGTTGGTGAAAATGCTTATGAACAAGAGAGTGAACCGGAGGATGATGAGGGAGTAGAGGGAGATGAGGGAGTAGAGGAGGATGATCTAGATGATACGGTGGAGGATGAGGAACCTCATACTTTTCTAGTTGTGAGGAGGATCCTAGGAGCTATGATTGTGGAGGATGGTGAAACCTTGCAAAGAGAAAACCTTTTCCATGCTAGGTGTCGTGTTAAGGGTGTTGTATGCTCTATGATCATTGACTCCGGGAGTTGTGCTAATGTTGTGAGTCAATCTCTTATAACCCAATTGAAGTTGCCTACCGTGAAGCATCCCAAGCCATATCGATTGCACTGGCTTAGTGAATGTGGGGAGCTAAAGGTAGTGAAGCAAGCAATGATTAAGTTCAAAATGGGTAGTTATGTCGATGAACACTTGTTCGACGTCGTGCCCATGCCACCTTCTCTTTGGAAGGCCTTGGCAATTTGATCGACAAACGGTTCATGATGGGCGTGTCAACACTTACACGCTCCAACATGAAAGAAGAAAATTTGTGTTGAAGCCCCTAACTCCCAAACAAGTGAGTGATGACTACAATAGGATGAGGGAGTTGAGGGAGGTGGCAAAGGCCAAGTCAATCATTGAGACTAGCCCTTTGTCCAAAAGCATGGTGGCAATCCCACCTTCTTCTTCTACCGGTGGCATTTGTGCCATGATGCAACCGGGCGAGATCTTAAAGAGAAATGATGGCACCAAGTTTCTCCTATGCCTAGTGCTCAAAGGTATGATCCTAAACTCTAATTGTGATTTTTTCTTCTAACCCTTTGCCTAGTGTGTTTGAGAATGTCTTGAAGGATTTTGGGGACATGTTCCCGGATGAGATGCCGGATGGATTACCTGCTTTGAGGGGTATTGAACATCAAATAGACTTTATCCCGGGATCCCAAATCCCAAACAAGCCGGCCTATAGGAGCAATCCGGAAGATACAAGAGAATTGCAAAAGCAAGTTGATGAATTGCTCACTAAGGGCTTGGTGAGGGAGATCTTGAGTCCTTGTGCCGTGCCCGTGATCCTTGTTCCCAAAAAGGACGGCACTTGGAGGATGTGCGTTGATTGTCGGGCCGTGAACAAAATAACAGTAAAGTACCGTCATCCCATTCCCCGACTTGATGATATGTTAGATGAATTAAGTGGTTCATGTGTGTTTAGCAAAATTGACCTTAGGTCCGGCTACCATCAAATCCGGATGAAACCGGCTGATGAATGGAAAACCGCATTCAAGACCAAGTTTGGTTTCTATGAATGGTTGGTGATGCCCTTTGGGCTCTCCAATGCACCTAGCACTTTCATGAGGCTAATGAACCATGTTCTAAAGCCATTCATCAACAAGTTTGTGGTCGTCTACTTTGACGATATATTGATCTATAGTAAATCAATAGACGACCATGTTGATCACCTTAGGCAAGTGCTCGAAAAGTTGAGAGCCGAAAAGCTCTATGCTAATTTTAAAAAGTGTGCCTTTGGTGTTGAGAAGGTAGTCTTCCTTGGGTTTGTTGTGAGTGCCCAAGGAGTGGAGGTGGATGAGTCTAAGGTAGAGGCCATACGTGATTGGCCTACTCGTACTACCGTGACTCAAGTGAGGAGCTTTCATGGTCTTGCTAGCTTTTATAGACGATTTGTGAAAGAATTTAGCTCCATTGCCGCTCCACTTACCGAATTGGTGAAGAAGGACCAACCATTTGTTTGGGGAGAGCCTCAAGAGAAGGCCTTCCATGAATTGAAAAGTAGGTTGAGTACCGCCCCTCTATTGCAATTGCCCGACTTCGGAAAGGCATTTGAGGTTGAATGTGATGCCTTGGGGGTGGGAATTGGTGGTGTTTTAATGCAAGATAGCAAACCCATCGCCTACTTTAGTGAGAAGTTGAAGGAGGCCTCCTTGAATTACTCTACGTATGACAAGGAGTTGTATGCCCTTGTGAGAGCCCTTGCCCATTGGCAACACTATCTTTGGCCTCGTGAGTTTGTAATCAAGAGTGACCATGAGTCACTCAAGCATTTGAGAGGCCAAGAGAAGCTCAATAAGAGACATGCCAAGTGGGTTGAATTCATTGAGTCCTTTCCCTATGTGATCCAATACAAGAAAGGGAAGGACAATGTTGTGGCGGATGTGTTTTCGAGAAAGTTTGCTCTAGCCACCACTCTCACCTCTAAGCTCATGGGTTTTGAGAGCATTAAATTGATGTATGCTCATGACCCAAAGCTAAAGAGTGTCCATGACACTCTAGAGAAAGGGGAGAGAGTTGACAAATACCAATGGGTTAATGGTTATATCTTCAAAAATGGTAAGGTGTGCATACCCGAGTCCTCTTGGAGGGAGTTGCTTGTACATGAGACACATTGCGGGGGACTCATGGGACATTTTGGCACAAGAAAGACTTTGGCTATTCTTAAAGAACAATTTCATTGTCCAAAGATGGGGGTGCAAGTGGAAAAGTTTTGCAAAAATTGCCTTGAGTGCAAGCGTGCTAAATCCAAAGCCCACCCCCATGGGTTGTATACCCCTCTCCCCGTACCTACTAGTCCATGGTTGGATATCTCAATGGATTTTGTGATGGGATTACCAAGGACTAGGGGGGGCCATGATAGCATTTATGTTGTTGTGGATAGGTTCTCCAAAATCGCTCATTTCATTCCATGCAAGAAATGTGATGATGCACAACATGTTGCAACTTTGTTTATTGAAAATGTTTTGAAGTTGCATGGTGTGCCTCAAACCATAGTGAGTGATAGGGACACTAAGTTCCTAAGTCATTTTTGGAGGTGTTTATGGGGTGCTTTAGGCACCAAGCTCTTGTTCTCCACGTCCCACCACCCACAAACCGATGGGCAAACGGAAGTAATAAACCGAACCTTGGGTGCTCTTCTTAGAGCCATGACCCGAGGTAAGGCCGGGACTTGGAATGATCGTCTACCTCTTATGGAGTTTGCCTACAATCGCACATTGCATAGCATGATAGGCATGACTCCATTCGAGTGTGTCTATGGATTTAACCCCTTGATTCCCCTTGATCTAACCCCTTTGCCAAGGGAAATGGTTGTTAATTTTGAAGGTAAAGCTAGAGCCAAGGCTTTGATGGAGTTACATGCCAAGGCGAAGAAGAACTTGGAGGAAGCCTATGCAAAGGTAGCCTCTAAGAAAAACAAGGGACGCAAGAAGGTGGAACTCAAGAAGGGTGACTATGTGTGGGTGCACTTCCGGAAAGAAAGGTTTCCAAACCTTAGAAAAGGGAAGTTGGCACCCCGTGGAGATGGACCATTCCAAGTGCTTTCCAAGATAAACAACAATGCCTATGTGGTCGACTTGCCAAGTGAGTATCAAGTTTCTAATACTTTCAATGTTTGTGACTTGGTTCCTTTGGATGTAGGTAATGAAGAGGTCGTGAATGATGCTTCAATTTCGAGGACGAAATCCTCTCAAGAAGGGAGGATGATAAGATCCAAACCCCCACAAGACCCTTCACTCGGAGCCAAGCTAAGGACATCCAAGGAGTACACCTACACTTGATGAGGAAGGGGCTAGAAGAAGGAAGCGATTGGAAGCCGTTCCGAGTGCTCAAAGTGCAAGAAGAGCAGCCCAGTGCTTTGGGCGCCCCGCCTGGCATTCTAGGAGCTCCGCCTGAAGAAGCCTAGGCTGAGGCGCTCCGCCCCAACTCTGGGCGCCCCGCCTAGGCCACCCCACTGATCATTTGGCCGGGCGCTCCGCCCGGAATGCTGAAGGATGAGATTCCTAGTTATGTTAAGACTATTTTGACCCTACATGGTCCTATGTTCCTAAGCCTAAGTGTGGGCATATTAGACCTTTCATATGGTGTCTAAAAACACCTATAAATAGCTAGATTGCTTGTTATTTTCATTAGCTTACCCTTGATGAAAACAAACACTTGTGTTGAAGAGTTGAACTCTTATTGAATGAAAAACCTTGAATTGGGACTTGTTCTTCCTCTAGCGGATCTAGATGAATTCCAATCCCCCCCGATCATTCTACTTGCGTGCTCACGTTAGCTCAAGGGTAGTTGCCTAGCGTAGGTGTTCTTGACCTCCTCTCGGGGTGTAACGAAACAAGTTCTCCGTTTCTACTTGAGATTTGTGATCGAGATATGTCTCATTCTTATCCTTTTTTATTTTCCGCGTTTGATTCTTATCATTACCTCTCACCTATATAAGCTAATTTCTTTTCAACTAGAAGCACAAGTTTCTGAACACTAAAAATTCAGAGACAAACACTGGCACACTTAGCAAATTCTGCATAGCTTCTTTGCATTCAATTCTTCTGGTTCACCTGTTTCCTTGAGAGAATCATCACTGTTTGTGGTAGTGCTGGTCCTGCCTTTCCATTTTGATGTCTGTACTCACCTTAGTTTCACAAGTATTCAAAAGGTATTCTCTCACTTACTGTCATCTATTACATCTATATGTGTTTGCATATGCTTATCCTGTTCCTGTTACATTTAAACTACTTGTATGTTCGGTCTTGCCTTGGGTTCTGGGCATGCTGATAATCTTAAAAATCTCTTTGCACCTCAGAAATCATGTCCATGTTTGTTAAAGAGATGTAATCTAAATAGTAAGGCTGTTGCTCAAACTCTGACCAACTGTGACACCTGTGTGTGTGTTCTCAACTTAACCTTGCATCGCCTCTGTTCGACTTGGGTTTTTGGTATGTGTTGTTCTGGGAGTCCTGCATATTTGGTACCTTGACTGCACTGGTTTCAAAAGAGTTACTGGCCAGTCTCCTTTGATTCAGGCTTTTCCCTTTCCCTCATCCCCTGCTAACTCTGTTGCTTGCAGCTATACTCTGTTGTATGCAAAACCTTGAGGGTTCAATAAGACCAATGTTTGAACTACCTAAACTGTTTCTGATGGTTCTGGGATAAGAAAACTTTGACTATTAATACTCCTGAATTTTGAGGGCTGGATACTTCCTTAGTGTTTGAGAAACATGTCCTTCTTCCTTTGGCCAATACCCCTTCTCTTTATGTGTTTCCTCTTAGGAACTGCCCCCCTAAAACTTGTATATTTGCTAGGTGCCCTGTCTGTATCTTCTTAAAACAGGAGTACAACAATGATGTTGTAGAAAATAGGCTACCCAAGAGCCTTGTCTCTCTCACCCCTGTGTGCATTGCATCATGTTTAGGCTTGAATTGAAATGGTTCTGACTTGTTTCTTCTGTGAAAACTTATAGCATGCTTAAAATCCTACTTTTCCTGAAAATCTGTACACCTTAAAAGCATTAGAAGCATGATTAATTAGTGTCGTTATTGAAATTTTTGATAAACAGGGGCTATATATATTCTGCTTGTCTAGACTATTTCTGAAAATTAAACTCGCCCCTCTTTTGCATAAACAGTCTAGGCCCAAAAATATTTTCAAAAAGGGCCTCTTACATGCCGTAACTGATTCTAACCTTTACTATTGCCCTTATACACTAATCTAAGAGTGTATAGGGGTGTATAAAGCAATAGGGGTCGTTTATACACTTCAAAACTATATATTTTAAAGTATAACTATCATTTAGATCATGTATTTGCATGTACATATCTATATAAACTTACTATTACGTGCGACAACCCTTATTTGCTCTTGTGTGCTTCTGTGAGTCCGTTTTTCAAAAACTGCCTCTCTTCCTATATATATTTCCAAAGCCCGACCCCAACACAAAAAAGGCCATTAAGGTTAGGGCTCGACAACAGATGACGAGTCACACCGACCCTAAATGGCCAACATTTTGTTTTAAACCAAATTCCTATTCGTGTTTTTTGCAAAAATTCGAATACTATTAGCAAAATAGACTATTTGTGAAAACTGTCTTAAATATACAACTTATATATACATGCTGAAATTGGAACCCCCATTTATATGTTAACACTTCTTGGTATATCATTTTTTATTAGGTTTGTTGACATTAGAGGTCGTAGACACGATTAGGCTTAAACGTAGGCCGAATACGAAAGTTATTTGCATGTGTAGGCATATTATACCTTTAGTTAAAATGCTAAACTTCCAAGTTAACATGTATGACAATATACACTGTTTATATCCCAAAATTAAGACTGAGATAGTAACCACTTTTTGTGGGACTCGGGGAAGTGCCTAACACCTTCTTCTCCGAGTCATCTGGACTTCTTACCCATATAGAATCTCTGAAATGGACTAGCAGACCTTTTCAAACTTGATTTTAGACATTAGGTGACCTAATACGCCTTAGAAATTATATTAGGTGGCGACTCCAACATTTAAACTCAAACGAGTTCACCCAGTCAAACCCGAAACTCGACTCGCCTCGAGTTGAGACTCAAAATCGGGTATGACACTGATAATCAGTTTATTGATCTTAAGAGCTATCAGACTAACACATTTAAGAAGGTGTTTGATCACCTGAAGGTAATGTTTATGTATATTTGTATTTATATATTGAACAAGATAATTTTTGTTTATATAATGGTGTTTTGTGTTCTTTTTACAAGATTGGTGGAGGCGACCCTGTTGTGGATCCTGAGAATAGACCACCCAATGATTTCAGCTTCAGTAGCCCTTTTGAACCTGGTGATTTGGTGCAACAGAAGGAGATCTTTGTGAATGATGATGTATGTGCACCCTTTATGAATCCACCTGCATTGACATAGTTATTCTTTTACATTGTATAAAAAAGTATAAGTGCTTTCATTCTATTTTTAAAAAGTGTATAGAACTGTATACATATCTCTGTTGATTCGTGTATGCTTTTTAAATGTGCTATGTTTACCTTTTTTGAAACCAGGGACCTGGAAATAGCATTGTCGCAGATGAACGATCAGAACAAGGCGACAATTTCTTTAATGGAAGCCTTGTTACAGTTGGAAATGGCATTGTTGTTGATGACAATATTCTCAATGTTTCTGTACGTGTATTTATTTTAATCTTAATTTATTAGATATGAAACCGCTTTAACTATTTATATTTTTTGTTTGTTGAAGGGTGTTGGGACAGTACTACATATTGCTGCAGATGCACCCGAGCTTGTAGATGCTGGCACTGAACCATCTTTCTCCGTCACATAGTGAGGCCAGTCACAACCCTGATGAAGATCCTACTCATAAAATTTCATTTGACAAGGGTGTTGGTACATTACCAATTGCTGCTGCAGATGTACCCGATGCTGTAGATGTTCGAATTGAACAGTTTGCTTCGTCACACAATGAAGGCAGTCATGCTCCAATTGAAGATCCTGCGTGCAAACTTTTAATGGAGGAGAGTGTTGAGACAGTACTACCTGCTGCTGTAGATGTACCTGGGGCTATAGACATTGGAATTGAACGGACTTAACAGTCTGCTCTATCACACAGTAAGGGTAGTCATGCCCCTGATGAAGATCCTACTTGCAAACTTCCTGAAGACTGTCCAAGTTTTTGTCTTGGTATATTCAGTCAAGAGGATGCAGCTTATGCTACAAAAAGCAGTGGCAAAAGTGAACATATGTTTGATCGAGTATGTTCTATATATATTCATACAATTTTTTTTGTTTTGTTTACAAAATAAAGTGTATGTCTATATTTATAGCAGGTAGCTAGTGCTGGATTGATGCATGCTTCTGTTTTGGAGACAGAAGTTGGTGAATCAAGCAAGTTGGGTACTCTTGATGATGAATTTTTTAATGCTACACACCTCGCGAAAATTGACGATGTTGTGGCAAATGCAATTGCTTAGTGTAAAAGTGGGTTGGTTGGGAACCTTAACAAGCAAGGTATACATGACACATGTTGTTGTTGTTACAGTTGTTGTTGTTGTTGTTGTTGTTGTTGTTGTTGTTGTTGTCACTCATTTTATTTATAATCTTGTGTTTGTTTGTAGATGTTGCTGGTGATTATGAAGAAACAGCTTCTGAAGATCTTGGTTCTGAAGTTGAAAGTCAACCTGATGGTAGCACCCTTTCCGCTGCTGAGTCTCAGATGGTTTTAATTGAGACTGATGAAGAAGAAGGTGTTGTTACACCTGAGCAGTTAATTGCACAACTGAGGCATCCAGGGAGGTATGCTAAGTCTCCCTGTGTTGTCGAAACACCAGGACCAAGATATTTTGAAATAAAATATCCATTTATGAGTCCTATTGGTGTCGAGGTTGATGAAGATCTACAAAATGCTTTTTCTGTATGGCTTGATGAAGGGGTCTGTCCAAGCAAAAGAAGGTTACTTTCTAATATCTTTGCTTTATTTTCTGTTCTTTGTATTTGGTGTTTATATGTGTCTAACTTATTGAATTTGTATAAATTCCTTAGGAAGTCAATTTATCCAAGAGTAGCGAATAGACTTCAGAAGCCTTTGAATTTTGGAGTGTTGAAAGTTTAGTGGAAGAACTGGTTCTGCGCGTTGGTGCATGCTAGAAATTGTCTGAATGACGGGGGTATGTATGTAGTTGTTTATAATTGCTTTTATTTCACACACAAGTACAAGGAAATACATAAATATTCACACATCGGATTTCGTACAGAAATACGCACTTGCATAACTAATTCACACTTTCATACACACACTTACAATTTGATACAACATCTGTATTAACATGTATGTTATGTATATTTGTATGCCACATGTGTGTTGATTATAGTTGATGTGATCTTTTACTACTTGCGAGAAAAGGCAAGTATGGTCAAGTACCCTTTAGGTTCACATGTACTGATTGTTGTTTCAAAATGAGGGTTGAAGACACATTTACGTTGTATGAAGCCAGAAACAGGGACGATAGTATGGTTTCTAAGGATGATGTTGTAAGTGAGTATATTATGGGATTTAGATTGCGCATAAACACCACGTGGATCCATGTTGACTATGTTATCACGCCTATACATATTAGAGAAAAAAGTCATTGGGTGTTGGGAGTTGTCTCATTTACGGATAGGTGCATTTGGGTGTATGACTATCTACTTGGAAGGAATGGTGGGTGTAGTGCTGTTGTTCGTGGCGTGATTTAGAAATTTGTTGTTCTCTTGCCTTTGTACCTGTCAGTAATTGGTTTTTACAGAGGGAGAAGTGAGATTGATTGGCAGTCAAACCCAACATACAAAGACAAAGCTGTGACAGATCCGTATGATGTGGTCATAGTTCCAGACCTGCCTCAGCAAGCTACTAGATCGCTGTATATTTATTTATTTATGTTTTTGTTGTTAATATTGATGTTCATCTTTGATATTGCATTATTTCATAACACTTAGTTAATTGACAACATTTTTATTGTTGGTGGTTGTTGCAGCGACTACGGTGAATTCATTGCTGCATATGCTGAGTCATTTGCATGTGGAATGCTTGCACCCCCTTGTTAATTTTGTCACTGATATGTATCGTATGAGGTTGGAGAAACTCCTTTGGCAGTATAGAACACAAAAGCAGGCAGAAGGAGTAATTAGCACACCTGAGGTGACAGGAAATCATTTCAGGAGAAAGGATGGTCCAAAGCGGGGAGAAGTGCATTGTTCAGTAGTTTTAGTAGTTTTTGTAATGATCTTTTAGATACTTGGGTTGTTGGCTAATAATATCATAGTTATGTTTTGTTTTTATGTTGGATATTAGCTCACATTAAATACTAGGGATGTTTAAATACTTGGTATGGTTTTGTGTTTTACAGTGTATGTCTGTGATGAAATTCTATACAACTTTTGGATGTTTACTATATTCATGTGATAGACAGGCATACAATTTTATACAACATTTTATAGATGGTATGAATGTATATATGTATTTGAACAGGTACAAAATTATACATTACAGTATTTGGTAGTACTTTTTGGGAAAATACATGCATGTATGTAAAAATACATTTATGTATATCCTATGCAAAATTGAAGCTTTAATATAGTTTTCTAAATGGAAGGATACAGCCTTATCCTATATCTCTACTATATTTCGTTGTGTCCAATAATGTGATCTTTGTGAAAAGTTGGTTCTAGCAGAGGCGTGAGTATATTGTGTTGCTCTATAATTCTGGCCACAAACAAATGGTGATACTTTTTAAATGCTTATATTGTTTATGCAGTTATTCTAAGGTCAGTTTCTTTATAATCCTCTAAGAAGCACCATCTTGTCCATGTACACAAAATTATGTATTGAAATACATGGACATGCCATACAAAATAATCTACGTATTAATATTATGGCTTAAGACTTATTAAGACTGTATGGATATAGATTGTAAATTTGGTACCTGTACATACAACTTGTCCCATTGCAAATGTATGGACATACAGTCTAATATAGTGCACATACAACCTGTCTATTGCAAATGTATTTAGACAGCTAATACAAAATATTCAACAACTTATTTCTGTGTGGCCAAAAATATGCCACCAAATGTTACGGACATACGAGTCCAGCTGGCAAGACTAGACGTTGACACCTAATTTTGTCCCTCCTGTTTCAATAGTTACTATTCAGACAAAATTACACTTATAACCACACGATTATTGTACACTCACCCCTATTTAAAACCATTACTTCATGAACACCCGCCAGTTCGGCTATTTTTAAGATATTAGCACAAGCTACACTCATTTTACGAAATTTGCATGATCAGTTACAATTTCTGGTGATTATTCGCATCTTTAGCAAAATTGTCTAAATTATTTTTAAATCCAAAATAATAGGTTTTCTTAACTATTTAACCCTCGCAATTAATTTTATTATTTTTTAATAATTTTTCGAGTACTTTTATACAATTTTCTATACATTTTTTAGGCATTTATACACATTTATACACAATTATACATATTTATACATGCACGCATACACCTCAACATTTTTTGTACACTTCACACTTTACTTATACACATCATTGCCACGTCGCTTCATCCTGGCCTTACACTCATTTGATCCAACGGCTGAATTATAAGTTTCTATTTTTAATTACATCTCACCCCAAACCCTACCAGACCCCTCATTTCCCACAAACACACCCCGCGGCCTCTTTGTCTCAACACTCTCTCGTCTGAAACCCTAATGATGACACTGATATGGCGCTTTCCGATCGACTCCTCGGGCAAAATCACAAACCAATCATATACTCTTACTTCTATTACTATCCGCTATAAAACCCCTATAATAATTTTTTCAAACAACGAAGCCAAAAATCCGACCCCTCATCGGCTTCATCGCCGTTGCTGGAAAGGAGACTCTTATGATGCTTGAGTGAACTTTGAACCTCTATCCCTGTGCATATTTGAATCGAAGGTGAGATTAGATTCAACCCGACCCCAAATTCGAATGGGTAACCCTAATCCTGTTTTCTGTCTTTTTCTAATTTGTCCCTAGACCTATGTAGTTGTTAAGCCTGAATTTCGTCTAGTTTTTCTATGTATTTAGCTCTTGATTAGTTTACTGATTCGGTTAAAGCATTGCTTTGAAACTCTCGCACGTATGAATATGATATACTCATAGCTGGTTCTCTGATCACTTCTATTAATATACAAGTTTTAAATTCCTAACAGTTTTGAGGTGGTTGTTCTTGCTTGTTACATTGTATGTAACCTCCTATTTTGTCAAAATACGTGATTTCCATGACCATATATTTTGTTTAAGATGAAAACTGAATCGTAATGCGATTGGAACATGACTAGGCCTTATTTGAATTTGTAATTGGCACTTAAATGGGAGTTGGTTCTGGTAATTGATATGATGTCAATTAGGGTCTTTTCAGAATTTTTTGAATTATTTTTGAGATTAAATCAGTTTGGGACATGTTTGCGCACTGATTCTGAACCTAGCCTTTGTTAGATGTAAGGGGAAGGAACTATATTTGTTAGAGGTTTGTTTGTCCTAAGTTTTGGGATTTTGATTGAGCCATATATGGAAATAACACCTAAGTGTGTCCCCTTGATTCTTGGAAAGAATATTGTCCTGCCTTTTGTGTGATTACCCTTTTTAATTCAAATCCCCACCCCTCACACCTATATAAGTCGAGTAATTATCTCATTGAGCAAGTCTCAATCGACGTAAACACCTAGAATTCAATACACTTCACAGGCATACACAGTCTATACATTTAGACATACGCAATACTACATTCTGCTCCCTTCTTTGATTTTCTTTTAAAAAAAAGCTCTTGGAAGAACTCTGCTCTTTTTTTTGCTTCTTGGTTCTGTCCTTGCAAGCATTTAACACTGCTGCATCTTGTCTGTTTGATCACTGTCATCATTGAAAAGGTATACCTCTATTCTAATCCTTATTGTTCATGTTTTATAATTTGTTTGTGCTTGGTCTCTTCATCACTCTCCTATTCTATCTGTTTCCATGCTTTTAAATTGCATGCACCTATTTGGAACCCTGTCACTTTGCATCTTGGCTTCCTTCTAGCCTTTGCTCATGCTTATATAGATTATTAGGATGGCGAAAAGGGGCCATACCAGTGTTTATAATTGCAGGGTATTGAATGGGTACATCTCATTGGCTATCCTGTGTTGTTACTAACCCCTAAAGCATAATTTTGAGATCAGGAACCATCTGAGCAGTTTTAACTTGTGGCTTTCCCCTTTCTAGTCCCCTTTATATGTATATTTGTAAGGACCTTCCTTGTTGTATCTAGTTAAAACATGTTATACAATCTTGAGGCTGTATGATGGGCTACCTATGGGCCTTCTCTTACCTTCTTCTTTATGCAATTGCATCATGATATCTTCTCTGCATTTTAGTTCAGGTCCAATTGTAAACTGAGACTTATCAGATGATAAACCTAGCCTGACAGTGTTCAATAGAAATCTCGCATAAAAACTTAAACATTTTGATAACAAGGCTTGTTTTACATGCCTTAGTCGACTGAATCCAATATATCTTGACATTAGAAACAATTTTTATGCCTAAACTATTAAAAATACTTGATTTCTTACTACAGTGGCTAAATGTGCAAAACTGTCTAATATGTGAATATTTCTTCAAATAAAGTCTACCCCTTTTTGCATAAACAAGACAGGCCCAAAAATTGTTTTAAACGTGGCCTATGTGTGTATTAAAATGATTTTCAAACCTACTTTAGTCTCCTATACACTAATCTAATAGTGTATAGGAGAGTATAAGTACTTGAGGTCAATTATACAAACTGATATATGTACTTTAAAGTATATCGTTACCACTTCATGTATTTGTATTTTTATATCTATATATTTATGTGTGGCAGCCCTTATTTGCATTTGTATGCTTTGTGAAATCAGCTTTTCAAAAACAACCCACTTAGCTATATATTTTTTGAAATTGACCCCAAAAGAAAATTGCCATTAAGGTTAGGGCTCGACAACTAATTTCAAGTCGCATCGACCCTGAATGGATAACATTTTATTTAAAAAACAACTCTTATTTAGTTTTTGGCAAAATCTGAAAACTATCTTTGAAATCTGCCTATTTTCGTAAAACTTGTCTAGTTATTAAAATTGCGTAAGTACACTGTCTATTATTGTTTTCTTGCAATTTAAACCATTTTCCAATTAGGCATTTGTAATAGAAGCCAAAAATTCGAATAGGCGTAAGATATAGGCCGCTTCTGCAAAATTTGAAAAGCCCAGAACTCATTTTCTAACCATGCTCCACTGATTCAACTCTTTATTGCTTTGGAGCTGATTCAACTCTTTATTGCTTGCTGTGTCGAGACATTGTTATGTGGTACATTATGCATGGTTACTGGGTATTCAAAGCCTTGCAAAAACTCACGCAAAAGGAGGCATACCACAACGTGTTACGTTCATAAAGTTAGAAGCGTTGCAGCTAGTTCGAGGGAGATTTTTTGCACGCGATTGTTCTTCAAATTGTTTTAGGTGGTTCTCTTGATCTTCCAGGTTGCAGGAATTGTTGACATTGCATCAGTGGGTTCTCGTTGGCAAAGAGCAAGCAGCGGGGTAAATTTTCAGGCAGTGCAACCTTCCTTGCGACGCGTCGTTTACTGTTTTGGCTGGGTTTGTTACGCTGAATGCAGACAGTGTTGTAGCTCCATGGCGCCGAGCGCTGTATGCTCTTTGTGGTTGACTTTAATGGATACAGCCCTTGGGCCGTTGCGCGAAAGCCTAGTCTCATATTCTTAATTGTGGCATTGTTTTTCGATGCTCAATCAAGTTGTTTAATAGACAGTGGTTCAAGTTGGTATCAGCAGGAGGCAATAGCTTTGGCGATGATCGAGTTTTTTGCTCGCCTGTTCCAACATTTAATGCCTTTGTGAGGTTCAGTTTTGTTATTAATGATGCTGCCAGGGTTTAACTTGCTTCTTTATTTGCTGAATGCTACATTGATAGTTGTAGCATTACTTGCTGGGCAACAACATGATTGGAGATCACGCATACAAGTTACTAGAGATAATAGTTATTCCATTGGTTTATTTAAAACTTTTAGCCTAGTTTTTGCTTGGTTCATTGTAATGTACTATTTATATTTATTATATTTTTCTTTTATGGTGGTATTAGCACTTGGTGCTCAATCCATTGAGAAGAACATGATAGATAGGAATAGTGCGACTTATAGGCTAGGTTACATAGCATTAGTTTCTACTTTATATTTTTCTTGTAAGACTTTATTGTTTTATGTGTTTATTATTAATAAAATTAGGCACTAAGCTACGAGCTTGGTGGTATTTGCTAAAAAAAAAAACATGCTCCACTGCCTATATATATAACTTGCGTAAATGTCCCTTCTTACTTGACTGATTGCATATTTAGCCCATATATTAGTAAAGTAATTTACAAATACAACTCTTGTTTTCTCTATTGTCTTTTAACATCTCAAAAATAGATATTCGGGCGGGAACCACTTTTTGTGGGACTTGGAGAAGTGCCCAATGCCTTCTTTCTTGAATCATTTGGGCTTCTTACCCTCGAATCTCTGAAACTGAACCTGCTTAATTAAAGACCCGACCTTAGATGCTTAGGTGACCTAATACACCTTAGAAATCCATATCAGTTGGCGACTCCAATCTTTGACTCAAACGAGTTACCCAGTCAAACCTGAGTCTTGACTCGCTCCAGATTAAGTAAATATGGGATATGACAGAATGACGACTCCGCTAGGGATATTCAAAGTCCTAACAATAACGGGTTTTTATTTTTGGGATTTGTTGTGTTTGCCTTGCTAAATCATTATTATTATCTTACTAACTTGGTTTCTTTTTGTTTTTATTTTTCTTTATTTACTTTCTATTATGGATGAAAATATTTTGTAATATTTGTGGCATTTTTTCACTCATACTCCTCCACTCCTGGAAAATGATACTTTGCACACACACACAGGTGATTACGTGGACCTCACGGTCACTCCATCTCAAAAATCCTTTAGGAGGGACATTTGGAATATAGTTGGTCCGTGGTACAACCAATAATTTCAAATGATCCCACCCCTTGGTCATCCACCTTGGGGAACTGTGTCAAGAATTACACCACTCTTGGAATGTAATATGCATGCATCATGCCGTAGGAAGGGCTTCCCGTAAGCCGGCTTGTCTTCAACTTGTTCAAACAACTTGACGGGTTTTTAACCCTGAAGGAGCGTTTAGACATTTTTATGTGCATTTGAGAGAAAGAAAAAAAAAGAAAAGAAAGAAAAAGAAAAAAAGAGAGAAAAGAAAAGTGAGGCAAAAATAAATACGCATTTTGATTTGTCCTATTGTTCTCAAAAGGGGAGGAGAATTTTAATTATTTATTTTCCTTTTCTTAGAGGTCATCATGAGTCAAAACTTTCACCGTTTTGGAATAACTATGGGCGCACCTCCTTTGTTAACTAATTGGTAGAATAATTTGTCATTGAGCGAACAAACCGAAGTACGCCAACATTTGTGTCATTTGGTTTCTCTTTTAGAAATGGAACCATGTAGGAAAATGATTGAAGCGTCGGTGTCATTTTGGGATGAAAAACTAAATGTGTTTAGATTTGGGGACGTCGAGTTAACACCTTTGCTGGAAGAGATAGGAGGATTCATATCACATTCCGGGCTAGACAAACATCATTGGCAAGGGAGTTGTATTTTGGCTCCCAGCATCCCCACACCTGAGGAGTTCCGCGACAAATTAGGGATGGTAGAAAATGTGAATGTAGAATTTTTACAACAAAAGAAAATACTCTTCTCCTACTTCTACAACAGGTTTGGGTATTTGAGGGCATTCGACGACCGTAAAAAAGAGTTCAAATCCTAAAGTGACTGGAGGAGAGCTAGACCATTTGCATTTGCTGTTTGTTTCCTGGAAACACCATATGTTCGAGGCTCGTCATGGTTACTAATGCGGTGTTTAATGGGATTGATGGTTATCGTTATAGTCCCTATAATTGTGGCAGATATTTATCGGGCTTTGGGGAGTTGTAAAAGATGAGTGAAATATTTTCAAGGTTGCAATCTTCTACTGCAAGCATGGTTCAAGGAGCATTAGAGGAAAGTGAGAGGTGCGCAAGAATTATCCAAGCCAGCTGGTTCCAACTACTTGGTTGGAGAACGGTACGGAGTTCCAAAGTTCAAGCAGCCGAGCAGCACAAAGAAATGGGTAAGGTTGTTTGAAAGCATTACAGAGGACTCAATTCAATGGATGTTCACTTGGTTTCCTTAATTAAATTTTATCATTAGCTCTGAGAAGGCATCCTTTTTGATACTTATGGTATTTCGAGGTCTCCAACTCTATCAACCACTAAGGGTGATGAGGCAAACGGGGAGAAAGAAAATCATCCCACTCATACCAGACACGAAGGCCTACCAGTTCGATTATACTGAAGACATTGTTCCAAAAGTCGAAAGCATTAGAAAATTCTGTGTAGGTAGACAAGTCATGGGGGAGAAGTCATTAGCGTCAGACAGATACAACGTTGGATGCGAACCAAATTACAACAGCTGGTTGCGTTCTAGCATAAAGGGAAATGTGGTAGTAGGTCCGAGCCGCGAGAACGACATAAGGGATCGAGAAGCGGAGGCTCAAGTTCGATACCGTGAGTTCATGCTGAAAGCTGTTAAAATGGACAAAGAAAACAAAGAGGAAATCGAAGTGTGGAGGAAGCGTACATTAGAGTTGGAAAGAAAGATAGAGGCGTTGGGGGTAAAGCTTGAAACAATGGAATTCGGAGTGTGCTGAAGTAGACATCTTACACTTAGTCGCGGCAAAGGGATACTTAACCAAAGCTACGGATGAAGTCAAGGAGGTTGCTCGAGAAGCAAAAAGAGCCAGGCTGGAGGAGGAGCGTGTTGCTTAGTCAAGTGTCATTTTCACTTCTTTTGTATGTTTTATGTTTCCAAAAAGTTGTCATATATTAAATTTCAAAATTGTTTTGGGAATCTATGGAAAACAATTGGCAACGAAATGCGTATTTATTTTCCTTGCATCATGATAAACCTAGGAAGTCTAGACGTTCTTGGCACGTCATAGTAAACCTATTCCAAATGTCGAAAGGGTTCTCAAACTACAAAACTGCATCTTTGCATGGATTCGAAGAAATGTTTGCGCAAAATATTGATCGTTTGCCTGAGTGTGATCAGGACTATAAGATTGTTTTGATCTTTTCTTTTCCTGTTTTATTTTCAGACTATGGCTGCAAGAGATACACTTCAATTTGAGACCGTCTTCCAAGCTCCTCACTTGATCAGGCTCTGGTGGGAAGATTTGGCTGCCGTCAGTAAGCTCCATGTCCAAAAGTTGTTGGGGGAACTGGTAGCTCTTAAGGCTTACACAGCTATGCCTGGTTTGGTCGAGGCTGCTACACATTTCTGGGATTACAAAATGGTGGTATTTCATTTCAACGGTTTGGAGTTGGCACCAATGCTAGAAGAGGTTGGAGGACTAGCAGGGTTAGAGCCTGGGTTCGAGACCATGATTTATCCCCGAGACGTGGACCCTAAGGAGTTCATTGAGTTGTTGCACGCTCCTTATGATCCGTATGTCGAGAGAGTGCATGATGGAAAGGTCACTTTGGAGTATCTATATTCTAGATTTTGAGATGCTACTCTTAGGCACGATTGGACTGGGGCATGGGAAATTCAAGATTGGGAATTGACTGAATCTACTGCTTTCATCGTTGCTTTTCTAGGAAGTGTGGTCTTCCCCGAGAAAGAAGGAAAGATCGACATAAGACTGGGAAAGGTGGTTGAAGGTTTGCGCAAAGGTGCTCACAAGCGCCAAGTGAGCCTCGTTCCAATGATCGTGGGAGAAATTTATAGGGCTCTAACCAAATGTAGAAGAGGAGGAGACTTCTTTGAGGGGTGCAACTTTTTGCTGCAAATATTGTTGATAGAACACTTACACTGTGTCCCAATCAATCCAATAGCGCCAATGGCATCAAGTGACGGGGGCATCCGCTCACATTGCACCCGCATGGCTGGGACGACAGTATGGGAAGACGTGTAAACATGCGAGGATGGTACACCAAGTTTGAAGAGTTACAAGAAGTGCCATGGGCAATTAAAAATTGTGCTGGCTTCATCGTTTCCATACAAGTACAAGACACCACCTTGTTGACGCTGATTGGATTCCGACAAACTCATCACTATGTTCCTCTAAGAATCCTCCGACAAGTAGGGATGACACAACAAACTCCTCAGCTGACAAAAGGAAGAAGTTTTAACATTGACATAAAAGACATTGAACATCTGATGATTGGTACAATATTGACAATATGGGAAGGAAGGGTTACTATGCAATTTTACCGCGGCTGAGACAGCAGAGTGAACCTCGTTGCTACTTTGACCTATCCTCAGTAGCTCAGTAAAGATAGAAGTTACGATGAAAGACCACGCTGAAAAGGATCAAAGGTTCATCTGAGCAGGGTCTATCATATAAGGATAAGGATCATGCAAATACTACTGGATAGTATGATGCAGACCAAGAATGATCTTCAAACTGAACATCTACTTCAGGGTATTGTCTTTGAATTGGTAAAATAAAAGAGACATGTAGTTGGATCATGAGCTGAGGCAGAATACCAACAACAAAATTGATTACATGTGTACTTATAACGGTAAAGTAACTTCTCAAAGAGTTGAGGTGTGAAGGAGATATGCCAATGATGGATGGACGATAAGCTGCATTAGACCTTTAATTCTAAATTTTCATGAAGTAAAACAGCGTCAGTATGAGGATCCAGTTCTAGTTGAATACAGACAGATAGCCAGAAGAAAACCGGAGTCACCATACAGGGTTACTACTGACGGTGTTCTCATTTATAAAGATAGACTTTAGCATTCCTGATGTTGCAGATTTACGTGGACAGATTATGATAGAGGCACATTATTCCGAATACACTGTCCATTCAGGTTTGACTAAGATGTACCATGATCTTAAGGAGATTTATTGGTGGGACGGAATGAAGTGTGACATAGCAGAATTTGTGGCTCAGTGTTCTAATTGCCAGCAAGTTAAAGTCGTGTCATCTTTCCAGACTTTATATTTTCAGCAGATAGGTACGTATATATGATCAGGTTGCCAGCTTATCTCTAGCATTAATAGATTATTAATGGGTTTAGCAATGATCGACACTCATTGTAGGTTTCTGTTGTAGCCCTCGGTTAGGTCGTTACAAAAATGGTATCAAAACCTTAGAGATTTAGTATTACCATTCAGTATTTGGAGGAAGACTCCTCCACTTAAAGCACAAACTCATGCAGCTATTTGAATAGGAATACCCATCCCCGCACAGTCTGCTGGACTAAAGAAGATTTAGCTAAAAGCTGAACGTAGGCAGACCTATACCAACTACCCTTTCGAGTTGCCAAACAGCTGCAACTCTCGAGTCACAACTCCATACATTTTCTATAAGCACCACCGCCTGATGGATCAAATCAAAGGTCAAATGACGCCTCTCATTACGCTTAGTGGCCTTGAAAAATAACAATGTGCTTACCCGACTATCTTGGCACGCACTCTGGCTCAAAACAGGGAACATGACAATAGGTTACTGCCTGCCTAAGCTTACCAATGCCGAACAAAGAAGAGATGGCAACAGACTAAGGATAGAAATAATTAGAGCTTTAGGAAGCTCTTCTTCTTATTTATTTGGTTACCAAAGCTAGACTACATATGAGTCAGGCTAACCGAAGAATCACAGTTGAAGAAATAGACATTAAATGAGCTTTATGGAACAACATCCATGCTAATTTAACCTCCCAATAAGAAGGAAATTCTGACAATTTACCAGAAATACTTTTATAACCTAGATAAGCTCATGGGATAACATGACTCTACAAACATCTTGAACTGATGGAAGACACATAGATCAAATATTACTTACTAACCACTTTACACTAGAAGAAACGATAACACTTTCTGGTGGTGACGAATTAGGATCTCATTATCCTACCAACACGGAATTCTGAGAAGAGAGGTATACTAATTTGATATAATAATAGAAGGTGGCACGACAAGATGCTAGGTAGGCAATAGCGACACTCACTGTCAAATTTCTCATATTTAGACTAGAAAAAAATTAGTAGCGTCCCACAAATGCCATGAATAAATCATACCAAAAGCTCGTCCCTCTACCGCAACCGATTCTTAATAGAACAATTTCCAATGAAACCATGGTAAGATAAACGAAGTCCAGACCGATCGGAAGAATCAAATCTTACTCACATATAATGGAAGAAGAAATACATGGGTGTACTACATCGGATACCCCAGCATCCTGCCAGACTGGCAGTTCATTGAACTGCCTCTGCAGCTGAGCTGAGCCACTACCCTGGTAATCACCTTCTGAAGAACCACTTCCACCACGCTCTCGACCTCTACTGGATGGTGGTATTTTGCTGGCTGATTGAGATCTAAAGAAAATCCCCTGCGACTGTGCAGTTGCCTGATGACGAGAGAAAAGACGACTGCCTACTTGCCGAAGTAAAGGAAAACTCCTCAAAGAATAACTAGACTCATGACAATGATAATGCCTTTCCGCTGAAAATAGAAGCAGGACAGATTATTGATAGCTACAAAGAGAAAATGAGTCTATCTTGATGAACTACTAGCACACTTTAAGAATTACGCTGAATGAGCTGAGATAACCTGGCAAGTGACCTCCCAAAATAATCAGAACTCTTACCTCTAAATGAGGTACCATGGTGCCTACCAGGGCCATAGGATCTCATTACTCTCCAGCTCTAACTCTTCCCGCTCTAACTTATAGTATGCCTCATACCTCCGACCAATATCAACAACAACATCAAATAAAGTCTCAATCTCTATTTCTCGAGCCATCTGGGATCTCAAGGAAAGAGAAAGGTCACTAATAAATATTTGAACATTCTAGGAAGGTTCATGGACTAGTTCCAGTGCATATCCAGCCATCCTAAAGAATTCAACCTCATATTCTAAAATCTGACAAGTTACCCATCCAATTGACTCAAATTGGCGACTCATTTCATCTCGCTCGCTATGCGAAGGGAACTTTTCCACGAATCTAGAAGAAAAATCAAACCGAGTTAGCTAATAAGAGAACGGTCCACCAATTCAATGCTGGACCCCTGAAACGGGAAAGCAGAATAATAAACACCATACCGCTCGATATAATCAAAAGCCTGAAGGATACACTAACATCATTTTATTTTAAAAAGAATCATGAGGTTTATCTGATGCATTGCTTAAGAATATCAGAAGGTTCAATCGCGTAAAATAATGCAACCTCTTTGGACACTCGGACCGAACTGTTACCTCGGCTGGCTAACCAGCCGGAATAACTAGAGGCACAACACATGCTGCTTCTGGAACATATTTTACTGGGGCAACATCACGGACTGGAACAGGGGCTCCCTGAGACCGAACGTGTCCATCTGCGGCAGCCTGATAAGCTGCCTAGCGAATAATAGGTTCTTGCGGTATCTACGTCGCCAAGATTATCGTAAAAGCATCGTAGAGTGCCAAGGGAACTAAAAGGCCCTGCTCCCTTGCCAATCGCGAGCTCGTACAGCTGGAACCTCCGTAACTAGATCGTCAGCACGATCAACAACTCTCGGGGCTTGAGTAGCCCTAGCCCCAAGCTAGACTACTTCGTCTTGAACTCCTACCATCTACTGATTTGTCACACGAGGGTTCACAATTACCACGAAGGAATTAACGAAAATACTTTTGCATCCTAGATCGACGCACAACCAGAAAAGAAGGAAGTGAAACTTCCTAGATGCCATCATAGCCTCTCGTAGATAAGTTCGGACATCTACGTACCCATCAACGAGACTCTACTAGACACTGTCTTAGTCTGGAAAGACACCAAACCAGGCTCTGATAACAACTGACACGACCCGGAATCCGGCTAGGCCGTGCGGGTACCCGACATCCTCCCCTAGACCCGTCGGGCGAACCCTTACCAATTAAATTAGGAAAATAAATATAATTCAATTCATAAATAAGACCAAGACATAGAAAAAGAAGCACTGACATACTGATACCTCTAAGCCGTACAAAAGAAATTACAGTTGACTACCCAACATACTAGGTTAGGGCTATCCAAACTAGACATCTAAGAGTACAGAAAAAGACAAATACCTCCTGAAGGTAGCAAAATGCAACTGAAATAGTAAACATAAAGCTGGTGGCCATCCGGAATAAAAGCTGCCTCACCCTAACAACTGAAGTCGTCTTCGCTCCTTCACAACGTGGCGAACTCAATCCTGGAGCGAACCCGCCGAAACGAAGTATTAGACAAAAACAAACAACAAACAAGGCTGAGTCAAAAGAACTCAATAAGTAGGGCAGACTAGCCACCTCAAAGAATAGGATAGCTAGCCAGGGAGAAAAAAATAGATAAGCAAAATTCCTCTTACTTAAATTATAAAAAGGGTAGAGCTAGATAATAACTGGAAACATGTATGGGATCATAAACTCATAAACAACCAGGGACATAAGATAGACAGAACGTATAGATTTTTAAGTATCCCACATATATAAATAATCAGAAATACATACTGTCGCGGCGTGCAACCTGATCCATATATTTATACTGTTGCGGCGTGCAACCCGATCCGTATATTCATATTGTCGCGGCGTGAAACCCGATCCATATATTTATACAGTTGCGGCGTGCAACCCGATCCCCGTAACCCAAAATACGAGCCAGAAATATATAGGCGAACAGAGATATATCTACGACATAGTATACATACCGCATACATAAAACACAACAAAATACACACAATAGTCAGTATGCGATGCAATGAGATGAGATGAATGCAGTATGATGCAATGCAGTCGCACGTGTCTGATACCTTTACCGGCTCAGGACTCTCATTCGATTATCGGGGAGTGTATGCAATAATGACCCTTCACTTGCTCGGGACTCTCATCGATTACCGGGAAGTGTATGCAATAATGATCCTTCACCGGTGCGGGACTCTCATCGCCAACCGGGAAGTATATGCAATAATAACCCTTCATCGGCTCGGGACTCTCATCGATTACCGGGAAGTATATACAATAATGATACTTCACCGGTGCGGGACTCTCATCGCCAACCGGGAAGTATATGCAATAATGACCCTTCACCGGTGCGGGACTCTCATCGCCAACCGGGAAGTATATGCAGTAATGACCCTTCTCCGGCTCAGGACTCTTATCGATTACCGGGAAGTATATGTAATGCTCAAAACCAGAGTGCAATGCTCATATACTCAAAGCAATACCAACAACAGGGTATAACATATAATATACAATGTAAATTCAAAGCTAAGGCGTAATGAGTACGCCTATCGGCAGCTACACACGTAAAGAACACGTGGTAGATTATCCACGAGGCCAAGGGCCTCCAAAGAAATGGATACAAACACTTATCTTGTTACGAAGTTAGCACAGTTACTCAACAACTGCTTTATCTTTTGGATTCATGGCCAAACGATCCTGCTTATTTAATAAGCAGAAAACATATCAAATTAGTATAAAGGCTTCATTCCTCACATCTTAGGAAAATCCGGTTAGGAACCTGATACCCAATTTGCATACGTAATACGCAGATTTGGCCTATATACAGGGTTAAGGCCACATAACTAAATCCTAAATAAATTACATTTATATGTTTTCCATAACTCATTGAGTACGAATATATAATCAATTTCATTATGTCCAACTGACCCTTTAAACTATTAATTGAACTTATTAAAACGATGTCTAATATTCCAAGTTTTTCCGTTAAAATATATTCAAACACACGTAATAAACTCAAATAATATATTAAGATCATTACCTGAATGTTTCAGGGTAAAAATTCTATTTTTCTCCGGCTTTTTTCTCATTTTGTGGTATTTTTCTGTTTCGTTTCTACGTTTTCTGCTTTTGAGTTGGTTCTGCTCCATTCTTGTTTTAAGCTTCAAAACGAAGAAACGAAATCTTCTTCCGTTATGTACCAAATGAGGTGTAATTTAGCTCAAATTTTACAGATAAGTCCCAATGGATATTAAAAAATTTTTAAAATTATTGGCACGCCAATCGGAGTCCTAACTTCCGAAACGACTACCTAAGGTCGTTTCATACCGAGAGAGAATTATGTGACGTGGAGAAGGGATAACTCGCTTTCCGATTCAATGGAGAGAAGGCTGTGTTTCATATATGCAAAACATTAAAACAACATATGGAGGAGGAAGACACTTGTTCTTATGTGGAAATAGTTGTGGATTCACTTGTAGAAAAAGAGAGTGTCCTAGTGAGTAAAGCGGATGAAATGGCCCCGGTGATTTGGAACATGGACATTGACAATGAGGAGAGTGTTGCCAAGTGTGTGAAAGCATTAGAAGGATTTGGCACTAGACCCTATGTTCTCAAAAAGCTTTTCCTTGATCTTGAAAACTGAACCACTCCACCTACAAAACCATTCATTGAAGAACCTCCCACTCTTGAACTCAAAGTCCTTCCAACCCACTTGAGATATACCTTCCTAGGTTAAAACTCCACTCTTCCCATAATCATTTCTTCCCACTTAACCAAAGAACAAGAAGACCAACTAGTTGAAGTAGTGAAGCGGAGAATTAAATCAATTGGGTGGACTCTTGCGGATATAAAGGGAATTGATCCAGGAGTTTGCACTTATAAGATTCTACTTAAGAAGGTTGCAAACCCATAGTGGAACGTCAAAGGAGGTTGAATCCTCCAATGCAAGAAGTTGTTAAGAAAGAGATCATAAAATAGTTAGATGCAGGGGTGATTGTTCCATTCTCTTATAGTGAATGGGTCTCAGCCGTTCAATGCGTTAATGAGAAAGGAGGGATGACGGTAGTTCACAATGAGAAAGGTGAAGCTATATCTACTTGAACTGTGATCGGATGGCGAGTGTGTATGGACTACCGAAAGCTCAACAATGCAACAAGAAAAGATCATTTTCCCCTAACTTTCATTGACCAAATACTTGATCGTTTGGTGTATTATTGTTTCCTTGATGGATATTCGGGGTTCAATCAAATCTCAATTGAAGCAAATGATATAAGATAAGACAACCTTTACATGCCCATATGACAATTTTTCATTTCGCAAGGTGTCTTTTGGACATTACAATGCCCCATCTACTTTTCAAAGGTGCATGCTTGCACTTTTCCATGATATGGTGGAGAACTTCTTGAAAGTATTCATGGATGATTTCTCGGTAGTCTGTGATTCCTTTGAAGATTGTCTATCTAACTTGGAGAAATTCTTAGAGAGGTGTGAAGAGAAAAAGGATGTGCTAAATTGGGAGAAATGTCATTTCCTTGTTCAAGAAGGAATAGTCCTAGGGCACAAGGTGACCAAGAAGGGAATTGAAGTAGATCTTGCCAAGATTAAAGTTATATCTAAACTACCACCTCCCACAACCGTTAAAGGAGTGAGAAGCTTCTTGAAACACACGGGTTTTTATCACCGCTTCATTAGGGACTTTTCCAAGATTGTGAATCCTTTGTGCAAATTTTTGGAAAACGATGCCAAGTTTGAATTCAATGAGGCATGCTTGAGAGCTTTTGAAGAGGTAAAGAAGACATTGACAACTGTACCAGTGATAGTGAGCCCAAGATGGGATCTTCCATTTGAACTTATGTGTGATGCTAGCGATGTGGCATTGGGGGCCGTGCTTGGCCAAAGAGTTGAGAAGATATTTCATCCTATCTATTATGCTAGCAAGATTATGAATGGGGCTCAATTAAACTATACAGTGACGGAAAAAGAGTTATTGGCAATTGTATTTGCTTTTGAGAAATTCCGATCTAATTTGGTGGGATCCAAGGTCATTGTGCACACCGACCACTCCGCTATCCGGTATTTGATGGCCAAGAAGGACTAACAAGCAAGGTTGATACGATGGGTGCTTTATAAGAACTTGATCTTGAGGTGCTCGATAGAAAGGGAGCCAAGAATCAAGTGACGGACCACTTATCATGTTTGGAGGAGGAGGGTCGCCTAAAAAAAACCCTTGAGATCAATGACTTTTTTTCCGATGAGATAATATTAGCAGTATCTTGGGAAGAATCCCTTGGTACGTGGACTTAGCCAATTTTGGTTCATGTGGAGAGGTCCCGGAGGAATTCTCATTCAATCAACAGAAGAAGTTGATAAAAGATTCCCGACAATACTTTTGGGATGAGCCTTTTCTTTTCAAAGTATGTGTCAATGGAATGATAAGAAGATGTGTTGCTGAAGCCCAACAAGGGGCTATTCTTGAAGGATGTCACTCCTCTCCATATGGAAGGCATCATGGTGGTGTTAGAACGGCGATGAAAGTACTTGAATCTAGTTTCTTTTGGCCTACTTTATACAAGAATACTGATGACTACACAGAGAGTTGTGATCAATGTCAAAGAATGGGGAGAATCTCAAAAATGCATGAAATGCCTCAAAACCCCATTGTGGAAGTGGAACTCTCTAATATATGAGGGATTGATTTTATGGGTCCTTTCCCAAGCTCCTATAGTATGAAGTACATTCTTGTGGCGGTGGACTATGTATCGAAATGGGTTGAGGTAATTGCCTTGCCAAACAATGAAGCTAGAAGTATCACCGCCTTCCTAGAGAAAAGCATTTTCACAAGATATGGGGTGAGACACAAGGTTGCTGCACCTTATCATCCCCAAACAAGTCTTCAAGTAGAATTGTCAAATTGTGAGATAAAGCAAATCTTAGCCAAGTCGGTTAACATGAACAGGACTGATTGGGCCAAGAAGTTGGATGATGCCTTATGGACATATCACACGGAATACAAGACTCCGATTGTGATGTCATCATTTCGGTTAGTTTTTGGTAAAGCTTGCCACCTCCCCGTTGAGTTGGAGCACAAAGCCTATTGGGCATTGAAGAAGCTTTGCATGAATTGGGAAGAAGCTTCTAAGTCACAGGTGGAGAAATTGCATGAACTTGAGGAGATGATATTTATAGCTTATGAGAATGCCAAGCTCTATAAGGAGAAGATGAAAATCATTCATGACAAGAAATATGGAACCACGCATTCCAGGCAGGGGATATGGTGCTATTGTTCAACTCAAGGTTGCAATTCTTTCCTGAAAAATTGAAGTCCAAATGGGGTGGACCCTACAAGGTGGTAGACACATCACCATATGGATGGGTCGATTTGTAAGATAAGGGAAGTTCCAAAACATTCCGAGTGAATGGACAAAGGGTGAAGCACTACTTGGGATGTGAAGCCGAACCTAGGGAGGTTGCTTGCATCTATCTCTTGGACCCTTGATGGAATGAGGTAACACCGTCGTGCTGCGACGTTAAATCAAGTGCTTCTTGGGAGGAAACCCAAGTTTTACTTTTAGCATTTTTAATTTTTGATTTTAGTTAGTGTAAAAATTGCACATGAAGTCTTTGATAGTTTCATTTGATCTTGGTTGAGTTGTGTTAGTGCAGGAACAATGCAAAGTATAAAAAAGAAAAGTTTCAACCCCAGGCAAAATGGATAGAAGTTGAAACGTGGGAAGGAACCGCCGAGGAAAATGCGGAAGGAGTTATGCGGCCTGCCAAAATGAACGCGGGCTGCCTGTTTAGGCAGAAAAGAAAATTTTTATGCGGGGTGGAGAGGTATCCAGCCAGTCAATCGACCAAACGTCGATCCAACTCCACAGAATGTCCTGCGGCTCACCCTCCCGTGCACTAAAAAAGGGACTTGCGTCCATATCGCCAAATCTTCGGCGACCCACCGAACAAGCGGCGACTCGTAACTCTCATGGGCCAAGTCGGGTTAACCGACTATAAAAAGCCCCAGGTAAGTTTTATTTTACTTTTTACACACCAACCTGTCTTTACACCCACTCACTGGAACCACTATTCTGACCAAAATCAACTGCAATCAACACTCTAAATCACTTAAACCCATTGGATTTCAGTGATTCTACACCACCCTGTCGATCCATTTTCGTTCTTCAAGCAGATCCGGTAAGTTTTAACCCTGAATTTTAATTGCTTGTTATTTTAAGTGAGGGGCAACTTAGAACATCATGTTGGGGTTGGGGTTGGGGTTGGGGTTGGGTGAGTATCATGCTTTTTCACATGAACTTAGGAAAATTTAGTACCTTAGTTTTAGGGTTTGTTCTTAACATAGTTTTGTGAAGTTTTATGCCCTATAGAGTGTGATATTGTTTGAAATTGATATTGAGCGTACAAATGGGTAGAAGAAGAGAGTGGAAGAGAAAGATAACCAAAATGAACTTAAAAAGAACCTTGAACATACCTTCTTGTGCTTGATAATCTTGAAAAGACATGAACTTGGTATGATTCTTGGTTGTTTTTTCATTAAAAATTGGTTGAAAATATGGTCTCATTCTTGAGAGAGTATTTGAATGTAGTGAGAAGTTGAAATGACCACGTAGGACTGTTTTTGGGGTTTTAAGGTATGTGAGGGTGGAATAACTTGGTACCGGTGCACTGTAGTTGAAATTGGCCAATGATTCAGCGAGTCGCAGATGAGGATTGATTTCGCAATTGAAAGTGCGAAAAACACTCGGCGAGCCTGCAGTTTCATTTGCGGAGCCGCCGGTGTTAACAAATTGTTTTGAATTTGTGCGGATGAGGCTTGCCTCTCGAATCTTAAGCGGCGCTGCGCTAATTCATGACAACAAGACTTTCTGCGAGTCGTTGAAGGGGGTTAATGTTGCAATTTAAAGTGAGACCACTCGGCAGGCCTGCAGTTCCATTTGTTAAGTTGTTGGTGTTAACAAATTTTTTTAAAAGTGTGCAGCTGAGGCTTGACTTTCGCACTTCAAGTGGCGCCCCGCCAATTCCTTTCAGCAGTGTTTTCTGTGGCTTCTAATGTCTACTTGTGCGAGGTGCATGAATTTCTGCTGGCCGCCGAGTATTTTGCTTGATGGAAAATTCCCTGAGATTTTTAACTAATTTACTTCTTTCTTAGACTTCATGTTTAGTAGTTAGGCTTAATCTTAGTATAATGTAGGAGTAGAATAGTGTAGCTAGTTTTTTTGCTAATACTTTGCTTTGAGATGGTCTTGTTCAGTCAGTCATGATGGGCAAACACGTAGTCACTAAAGGAGGAAAAAAGAAATCACTCACCAATGCCCAGAAAAAGAAAGCTGAACTTCAGAAAAGGCTAGAGGCTAATCTAGCTAAGGTATGAGAGAAGGAAGACGCATACAAGAAAGGAAAAACAAAGATGGACCCTAAACCATCAAAGCAGAAGTCAGCTCCTGGACAATGGTCTTCCAATGCGACCCATTCAATTGATGAAGCTGAGTCAGATGTAGGAGATTGGGGTAAAAAAAGGGTGCAAATCGTGCTAGATTCTGAAAAGGACCCCTGGAGAACAAAGAAGATCATGAATAAAAGGTTCAATAAAAGCAAAGAGCTGAGGAGATGTTCTACACAAACAGAACTGTCAACCCAGAAAAGATGGTGCAAAGTGAATGGGCCAAGAAATATAGTGAGGAGTTCTATGGTGAGATAAAGAAAAGAAAGTGGGAGTTTTTGCTAGAACCCCCGGGAAAATACAATGAAGTGATGGTGAAGGAGTTCTATGCCAACCTTTCACAAGAAAAGAAAGATTCCTACCAAGTCAAAGTAAGAACAGTGTATGTATACTTTAGTGATGAAGAGATTGATGAGGCTTATGGGTTGATACCACCACCCGACCAATGGGAATGTGAGAGAAAAGATAAAATGTGGAAGACTGGAGAAGAATCAAGCTTGATAACATGGCTGGCAGCTATCATTTTCACACCTGGAACTTTGCTAACTTGGTTAGACCTAGGGATTGAAATAAAAAAGAAAGATATAAGTTTGATTGCATAAGGATGTAATGTTGTTATCAGTAGCAGGTTCTTCCTGTCTTTGAATGATACAAGAATCACCAATGAAAACGCTGTCCTCATAGCTTCTATCATTCACTACTATCTCATTGATGTAGGCAAAGTCATCTTCAGAAGCATCAATGATAGAGCTCATCAAAACCAATATGCTATTGTTCTCCCATGCTTGATCACTAAACTAATGTAGGGTGTGCCAATGTTACTTGATATTGACTACTTGAAAGGAGGCAAGAGCACTGTTGATCTCAAAAGAATTCAAGACGATGAAGTCAAGGAAAGGGAGACTCTTGCCATGATGGACAAAGATGAGATAGCAGCTGCACCCCCTCAAGGAGGGAAGAAATCTTCAGTTAGAAAGCTTCCAGTTTCTCCTCCAACAGTAGAAGAAGTCTCAGCAAGGCAGCTTGAACTTCTCAACATTTCTCAAGCACTGAAAGGCATCGATGACAAGCTGTTGGGACTTCACACAAAGGTGATACACCTAAGGGGAACATCGGCTGAATTAGACAAATCCCTCAAACCTGTGGTACATACCATCAAGGAGCTAACCAAAGCTGTGAGAGACAATAGTGAAAAGCTGGAAGATGTGAGAAAGAGAGTAGCAGACTTGGAGCATTCTGACCAAAAAACAAGATTGGAGCTCAGGGGCCTGAAAATAGAGGGAATGTCAACAAAAGAGGTTGGGACTAGCAAAACCAAGCAAAGATGATGAACAATTCCAAGGTGACAATGCCACAAAGGAACAACAATAAAAAAAGATCCAAAGACAACACAAGCTAAAATGCAAGCATTTAGAGAGGCACAAATAAAGATGAGACAAGAGCTAAATAAAATGGAGAAGCAAGCAGAGCAAAACAGTGAAGGCCCCAAATTGAAGAAGCAAAAGACAAAAAGTGATGTAAAATAAAAGGTGAGTGAAAAACAAAAAGAAAGCGACAAGGCAAGTGACTCCAAAGAGGATCCAAAATCATATGTGAGGGAGAGAAAAATGGAAGATAGTGAAAAGAAAGGTGAAAAAGAAGTAGAGGTGAAAGGAGGAGGCAAAAAGAAATATGAAAGTGAGAAGAAGAATGAAGGAGAAACAGAAGAAGAGAGGGCAAGAAGGAAGGAGAAAGAAAGAAGACAAGAAGAAGATGGAAGGTAAAAGGAGGAAAGCTAATGCACAAGCAAAAGCGGCAGAAATAAGGCAAGCACAACTTCACAAGTTAGATGGAGCAAATATGAAAGCTATGGCTACCAAGTGAGTTTCAACACCATCCTCAGCTCCCACTGAAACAGTCCAAAGTCCGGCAAGTGAGAAAGCATCATCAACCACTCCACTTGAGAAGGACAAGTCTCCTCTATCATCATCATGATCATTTTTAGGGAGCATTTTCACCCCTTACCTATTATACTTTTGTTTTGGTGTTCGATTGGTTGCTTTGGGACATAGCAATTTTTCATGTTCGGGGTGGGGTATTATTAATTTTTGGTGAATGTCCTAAACTATCTCTATGTTAATGTTTGGTACTTTAATTTGGGATGTTTAATTTCTTGTTTTAAATTCTTGTTTTTAAATTCTTATTATAATTGTCTTTAGTTGATAAAAATGAAAATCCAAAAAAAATTGAAAAATTGGAAAAATCCCAAAACGATGCTATGGGTACTCCCATGAACTACGTTTAGGATATTTCCTTCTATCCTCTGATTCGCACATGTTGCGATACGTAGGCAACCCTTATGAAACTTACTTTCACTTGGGCCCAAAACAACAACAACCTCCATTGTAAATACCATTTGTGTAAATAGCTTAGAAGTAGTAAATAACCTTCTTGGTTTTACTTTGACTTGGTTCTTTTTCAAGAATGCAATTTTTTTGAACCGAGCACTTTTTAGGACTTAATCATATAAGTGCCATTTTTATCCTTGTTTTGTGACTTGTTTGATACCAACATGCTAGGAGCTCCCGTGAGAAATTTTAGCGGATTTTTTGTTGAGAGTTACACCTACAACCTTTAGGTTCTTTTGATGACTCTATGCAAGTATAATATAGGCTAAATCCTTATCTTAAGTGCTTGAGAAAGTTGATGTTCATGTCTCTTGTCCCTTGTGCTAGTGAGGTGAGTCTTTGACTAAGCTTGTTAATTGCATATGCTAGTTAAAGCTTGGCTTGTGTGTCCTTATAAATGAATTGAGTGTCAACTTGGTGATTAGATAGAATAATAGGCTTTTTTCTTTGACCCGTTTGAGCCTTTCCAGCCTACCAAATGAAGTTAATCCATAGTTAGCCAACTTGAGCCTTAATATCTTTTCTTTTGTTAGCCACACAACTAGCCCAAGCCAATTCTAATATCTTTTCTTTTGTTAGCCACACAACTAGCCCAAGCCAATTCTAAGTGCTTGATAGCACTATCCTTCTCATGGCCCTATCTCCTTGAGGCATTGAAATACGTGCAACTTAGACTAAAGTCTAAGTTTGGGGAAGGGGGGCAAGGAAGTGAAAGCTATGTGGCTCTTCAAAAAAGAAAATGAGTGTATTGGAAAGTTGCACAAGAGAAAAGGAAGAAAATCAAGAAAAACACAAAAATAGCAAAAAGAAAAAGTAAAAGAAAAAAATAGAAAAGAAAAGGAAAAAGAGGAATAAGAGGCACAAAGCAAAATCATGAAAGAAAATTGGGAATAAGAGCTAATGTGAAAAGAAAATCTCAAAGTAAAGTGAATGAAAAAGATAAAGTAGTGCCCAAGGAGGGAGATTAGTCAGTTTTTATATAAATTATACCCTACCTATCTCCAAAAGCCTACATTATAACCGTAGAAGTCCTATTTGATCCTTCATTAATTGACATGAAAGAAATGACAAGTGACACTAAGGCCAAGCCTATGACATTGTATGTACTTAACTTGTATTCATTTGTGAGAGTGAGAGGTTAAATTTGAGGGTCCCTTTAGTTTGAATTATATTGAGAGATAGGGACCCATTCCTTGTGGTGAGAGAATTAGCAGACTTGGGACTTGAAGATGCAACTAAGAGAGACTTAAGTGAGTTGAGAGAGTCATTATGCTATACATGCTTTAGTCACCACTAGAAGCTCTAGTAGATATAGTTGTAACTTTGGCGCTTGTGGTTGATTGATTGGATTCTCATGTGTGTAACTAAATGTTGGTATCAACCAAAGTCATGAAATTCTTCTTGTCTAAATCTCACTATTGAACTCAATACTGTAAATAATAAGATAGTTCTTAATGTTGCTTGAGGACAAACAAAAGCTTAAGTTTGGGGGAGTTGATGTGTTGGTATTTTATGTATATTTGCAACTCTTTTAGACTAGCTTTCACGTCCTAAAAGCTTTGTTATTTGAGTAAATCTTATGTTTATCTCCATATTTCAGGATATCAAAGAGAATTAGTGTACAAAGGCAAAAGAATGAAGAAAAGAGCAAAACCAAGTGCACTTTGGCTACATTTTGAAGAACAAGGAGATGGGGCAGCAGCTTGATCGGCGCCTCGCCGAATCACCAGCCGATTGAGGAGAGAGTTCAAGAGCTCAGAAAGTTTCATTGAAGCAAAGAGGCAGACCACCAATTGAATTGCTGACTGCACTCTGTGATGCTGTAGAAGAAGATGCGGCTCCGCGGACCATTACAGTGGGCTCAGAGGATATGCGGACTGCTGAAGTTGTCCGCCGCTGGAACTACGACCCTACCAGACCTGCACCGCAGAACAAGACAAAAGGGAAGTCAGACATACCTTCAGCGGACACGTACTTCAATAGGCGGCCCACCGAATAACCGGCTGTCTAGCATAAAACAGGGCAAAATGGCAAACTTGTAATTATTATCCTAGTTTTCAAACCCATGCCTATAAATAGGCTGTTATGCCTCCGAGAAATATATACCTTTTTCAGCTTAGAATACGCTTATTACACTTTTGAATATTCTTGGAGGCTAAGGAAGGGTTCTAACTTGAATATTTTGTAAGAATATCATTTCTTAATCTAATTCTTTACATGATTCTTGCTATTTGATTTCTTACCATATGTGTGTTAGACCCTAGTATGAGTAGCTAAATTCATACTAGGGGTTTATTCACAATGACTTGATTTTTTTAACTCAAAACTTATTTTTAATCTTATGAAATCTATGGGTTAATGTGAATCTAGAGCTCTATCTTACTTGTCGTACTTGAACCTAACCCTACTTTACTTTCATCACCCTAACGGAGTTGAAGATGTAGGATAATGGAAGCTAGCGAGCATTTGCGTTACATTGGCTACGGCCTACCCCAGCTAAAGGGAAAAGACCTAAAAAGGTCATTCCCACTCGGGTCTTTGGGCTAGAGTTTCTTGCACCCCATTATTGATCCTAACGGGTTTGATGAGGTAAATCCTCCTAGTTCCTAATGGGTTTTTAGGAATACAATTGAGGTCTGACCATTGATATTACCCAGATGATTTGTAAGGTTGAAGCAAGTGTTTAGTTAAAGGAATCGTGTCAGAATGGGTAAACACCTAGGTCATTATCCATATTTACAAACATTTTAAAGTGTTGAATTAATTTATGCTCTTGTTGTTAATTATTAGTCGTAGTTCTAGTTATTTCAATCTCAATTTATACTTAGGAATATATGAACAATTCATAGAATTCGTTACTATTCAATCTAAGACTAACAGATTGCAAGCTAGCTCCCTGAGGAAATCGACCCCGACTCCTGATTGGGTACTACTATCTTTGAAGATCGCCCTACACCTTTATAGGTGAGTGGATTGAGCGTGGATCGCTTGCATCAACACTCCGCAAGTGGGGGGACTGACTATGTAGACAAAAATATCACCTTTTATTACGGGGATATGAGTCCAGCTAGTGAGACTAGACTTATCCTACAAGTCACCAGGCACACTAAATACACGCCTGTTCGACGAGTTACAACCGTTTAGGTGGTACGGGTGTAGAACACAAGGCCTACATCCTGCCACGTTAGGGTTACAGTCTTAGTTAGGGTTTCGTATATGCCACCGCATTGAGTTTACAGGCCCATGAGCCTAATTAGTCTTTATATTTTACCTTAATTAGGACTGAGTATCCACTACTATAAATACCCCTCCGTACATTGTATTGTACATCAAGCGATTAACCACTGAATCCGACTATTCTCAAGGAATAAAGTTCTTTACTTTCCTGTCTATTATTGTTCTCTTATTTTACTTGCTTTTCGTCATATTTTATCATATTACTTGTGACCCCTTCATAAATTTAAGTGTTTAACCTAGACGTACAAATTTAGGTATAAATAATTTCTACTTTATGTTACTTACAACAACATATGTAATATAATTGCCATAGTAGTACTTATTAATAAAATGTAAAGTTCTCTGCAATTTGAATTTAATATGTATACTTTGTCTTTTGTTAAAAGCCTAATTTGAATTTAATATGTATACTTTGTCTTTTGTTAAAAGCCTAAATCAGTAGTACTTTTTTGAGAAGCTTGTTTATTTTCTGGGGGAGGGATTCGTACAAGTAGCTCTGTTGTGTCCCTCGCGTCCACAATTTCTACCAGTAATCTTTGACTTTTTAGAATGTATCGCCCAAGATGACTTGTGTCTTCTCTTTCTTGGTCTTCCTGCAAGCCTTTTTCCAGTTGTTGGCAGTACCACTTCTTCGTAAATATGTGCAGGGACATCCCATGTACTCTCATCTAAAATGGGATTCACTTGTATTTCGTAGGTCTTCAGCAAGTACTCTGTTGTGTGGTATGCAGATGCATAATCTTCTTCCTCTACGTGCTTGGATTTTAGAACAACCATTGCATGTGGAAATGGTAGCTCATCCATTTAGAATTTTCTGCAGCATCATGTTCGGTCTCTTAAGGACACTAAGAATTTACATGTCCCATGCATCACTGTATACATGTTTGATTAAGGCTTTACCTATAATTGCACAATCAGATCTTTTGTTAACTTTCAAATAATATATTCAACTAGTAAACTACGACACAACAACTAAATAGAACTAAGAATTATTAGTGATGCAACAACTCCACAGAACTATGAAGAATTGATGCTATACAGTTCATACACAGATAAAATAGTGATGCCATACAGTCTATACACACATTAATGATGAACTAAAAAATGTAATTTTACTGTCATCTGGACTTCCAACTTTCGATGTGTATCCAGAATGTCGTAATACTTTTTACCAAGCTTACTGCATCTTTTTTTTGCAGCTTCTTTCTTATAAATTCATGTTTCAACCAATTTCCTCATGGATTTCATGAAAGCAATTACTGACATATCTCTTGAATCTTTGTTAGCTCTATTTAATGATTAAAGGATGTTCGAAGTCATTGTCCAACCTTGATTGGTAGTGGAATGAGCTTGTGGCCACCTTTGATATCCAATATTATATAAGTATTCCTTAATCCGTTCATCCATTTTTTCTACCTTTTCCATATTACTATCAAACACCTTAACTGTGTATGACTTAGCCATGGTAAATAATACCTCATGGAGCTTCTCTTCTCCCCTCTTGAATTTAGTTTTTAGGTTGTTCCATAAATTACAGATGTAGGCATAGTGAGGGGCCTCTGGATACACAGTAGATGCTGCTTTTATGATGCTCTCGTTCTTGTCTGAGAAATATACATATCCTTTGTTTGACCATAAGCTTGCCTTAACCTATCGAAAAATTATTCCTATGCATTATTATTCTCTGAATCTACTACAACATAGGCAAGGGGGAAGATACTACCTGTATAAATGATACCAAAAATGTAAACAATGTTCCATCGACACATACATACATTGTAATACATGAACATACAGTTTTACTATATTTATACATACACAACACGAATGTGGTTGTTGTTGTGGAACTTACCTGATGCATCCGACGTTGTTGCAACAAGGAAAGTTCCCTTGTGAGCAGCTGAAAGAAAGCTGCCATCGACCACCATAATAGGCCTACAATATTCTTAACCTTTGATAGATGCATAGAGACCTCAAAGACATACATGAAACAATAGTCTTCAGGTTTACCTAAGTCTACAATTGACCCTGGATTGGCTTTCTCCAACATATATAGATAGCTAGGTAAGTTGTTGTAGGACGTTGTAGGATCTCCTCTCACAAATTCAAATGCCTTCATGTATGGAAGTTCAATTCCTATGCTCTTGTGCACGTCATCGAGCATATCCTTGGGGTTGATATACATGTGTTGGATTATACTGCCAGTGATTTGCTTGCCGTAGCTCGTAAATTCTGTCTTTCAATGAGCATGAGTGCTTGTTGATGAATTTTCTAATTTTGAACAGACTAGATTCATGCAGGCTTGAAGATTTAAATAGCCCTGTGCAATCATCCCTAATGTATTTTAGGTAGTAGCTATACAACAAATTATGAACATAATTAGAGGTTTGTGATATACAATTATACACATACCATAACTTACTCATAAACACACATATACATATTGAAACACAACAAAACCAATACATTCAAAATTGTACATAGATATACATAACTAAACATAGATATTAATAATGGGCAACTATGGTTTCAAACACATGGAACTACAACTTCATACACAAATATACAGAAATACAGCTTCATACGCAAACAACTTTATACATAAATACATAAACTTAAAGCTTGATACTCACAAGTGTAGCTTCATACACAAATACATAGACATACAAATTCATACATAAACACATTTTCATACATAAATACATAAACTTACAGCTTCATACACGCAAGTACAGTTTCATACACAAATACGCAGACATACAACTTCATACACAAACACACTTTCATATATAAATACAGAAACTTACAGCTTCATACACAAATACACACACAAGTACAATTTCATATATAAATACACAGACATACAAACTTTCATACATAAATACAAAGATATACACAAAAATAGACAAAGCTTTTAAACTTCATACCATTTCGAACTTGATCTTTTCACCTTATACTGGAACTTTTGCCTTAATGCATAGTGCTTAATTCCAGCAACAATCGCTTTCTTGTCTTGGAAAACTTCTCCTTTTGCAATATCTTCATGCATAGGTTCGGTAATAATTTCAACAATTCCATCATCATCATCAAAACATTTATCATGATTTATCAATTTCACCGTATCATCATCTTCTATTTTTATGTATGTGACCACTTTCTGTATATCTAGGTGATATAATCAATGAATTTGCATTAATATCATAATCGAATGATTTTTCTGTTACTGTTATATACAAAGGATATTTTTCAAAATCCTTATCCTTTTTTAGCTCGACATACATATTCACTCCCATATCATTGTGTATCTCTATTGCAGGACATGTCGTATTCACCTTGTACATGATTTCCATTTGCTTAGTAATAATATCAACACAAATTTGTTTTGAAATTGTAGATGCTAGATCATCAAATGTACAATCAGTACTTGTTACTATTGCATCAACATAAAAATCAACGTACTGTCATGTTTTATCCTAGTGACCTTTGTGTTGGAGAAGAACTGGTAACCTTGCTATTAAAACTTTCTCAACATGAATATATGGTGATAATTTATGTATGAAACAAATAAAAAATGAATATACACCTTCAATTTTGAATCGCGACTGATGATTAGTGTATGAAACAAATCAAGAATTTTTAATTTTGTATCGCGAATGATGATTAGTATATGAAACAAATCAAAAATCATCAATTTTGAATCACAACTAATGATGATTATTATATGAAATAGATCAAGAACTTTCAATTTTATATCGCGGTTGATGATTAGTGTATGAAACAAATCAAAAACCTTCAATTTTGAATCACGACCGATGATTACTGTATGAAATAGATAAAAAACATTCAACTTTGAATCGCGACTTATGGTTACTGTATGAAACAGATAAAAAACCTTTAATTTTGAATGTGAGTGACAATTTGAGTATGAAATAGATCAAAATCTTCAAATTTGAATCCCGATTGAAATCGTGATCCGAAATTGCATTGATTTTGACTGTCAACTACAATAAATTAATGTCTGAATTTGTATATGTAATCGCGTTTTGAAGTCGCATTGAATTTGTATGTTGTTTTTTCCAATTTGCTAGTTAATTGGAAGTGTAGTGCCTTAGATTTTAGGGGGTGGATTAGGTACTGTTTGTTTCTGTTGGAATTTTCCATTTAATTTGCTGCTTTATATAGTTGTATTTATTTTGAAAAAAAAGTCGGTAATTTTTGTAAAGTGTATTTGTATCGGTATTTTGTGTAAATTCAAGCCTAGAATGGTATACTTTTGTAATCATCCCTTTACAAAACTATGACACTATACACAATGGTTTGCCTTATTGACCCTGCTTAAAGTGGTTTTGCAAGAATGAATCCCGCTAACTTTGATGAATAAATTCCGGATAGAAATACCCCTAGAAAATCTTATATTGACGCCCGCATCCCGCCCACTCTTTCTAGTAAGTGCTGCCTACCTTTGATATCTTTCCACATTCTCCCATATAACTTGAAGTGTTGCCCCGCCCTCCCTTTCTCGTAAGTGTTGCCTCTTTACACAGCACTTGTCAACACTTGACTTTGGACCCCTCTTGCGTAGGCAACACTTGCCCTCTTATCACTTTGCACATTCTTCCAGATAACTTGAATGTTGCCTCGAAAACACTTAACCCTTTAATCTCTTCGCAGGCAGCACTTCCGCTTTATATTTCTCGAAGAAGCAACACTTCTCAATTTATAACTTGAAGTGCTGCCTCCGAGGCCATTTTGCTAAACCATTCTTAAGTGGAGACAAAACTCTATAATCAGTGATATGTTGTTACATCCAGTGAGATTTTTTGCAACGGAAGGTGCGTTGGCTCGTTTCTTTTTTTTTTTTTTTTTTGGTTATGGATTGTGCACTTTTGAACCTGGTGTTGAAGTGCTAAACATATCTTTCACAGTCTTGAATTTATGAGCAAATTCTTCCTTCAAATAATCTGTTAACCAATGATTAATGTCAACAAACACAACTAATTATTTCTCTCTCTACCTAACTCCAACTCGAATGGACGATCTGCCTTCAATCTGCTATTTGACACTACCGGGAAAACCCAGGAATTGTTGTGAATACTACCGTCGTGATCAATACTACAACCAGCTGCTCCGGCAAGCGACGAAAGAAACGGCGATGATGAGCGCACGTAGAAAATCGTCCAGATTTGGGGGAGTGTGTGAGTTTTTTCTATTGGAATTGAAATTGGTGGAACATTTGTTCATGATTTTATCATGAGTTTGGCCACCGTTTCAAGGTAAGCGTGAAAGGGAGTTTGGCCGTCGTTTCAAGTTTATATACTGTATAAGCATTGTATAAGAATATATAAAGTTGTATACACGTGTATAAGTATGTATATAAAATATATAAACGTATATAAAACTTTAGTTTGCATATTATTATGGATGTGTGCATAATATTTTAATTTTAGTGTATATTTTTGTATTTCTCTCTTAGTATACGTATTTATCTATGTGTATTCATGTATAATTTATTTTTGGTAGATTCGTGTATATAAACTTATCGAAAGTGATGATATAAACAAAATCGGCAAAAAATAGCTCTGGTGAAGCAAAAAATAATTCCGGTGAATAAATAAAAATTTCGGTAAAAATTCGGCGATTTTAAATTTTTCAATCACCAACCACAGCCAGCCGACTGCTGGGAGGGTGGACACCGACGGATTAGTGGCGGGGAGGATGAGAAGTGGCAGCTAGCGTTTCTTTATTTTGAAGGAAAATCCAAATTTCAAAAATGGCAATATGTTATACCAATGTAATATAAGCTCTAAAGGAAAAAAAAAAACCATTTTTGAAAGGAAAAAAACCATTTTTTTAAATTAACGCATGTTCTTCGTCCCTGTTACTTGTTGAAGGATTTTATTAATAGCTTTTTTCATCTTATAATGCTTCGTCAAAATCTAATATTATAATTTACTTCTTTATTATTTATTTTTTATTATCCGCGGTATAGTTTAGTCTAATGCATGTGAGCTCTTTTGGATATATTGTAGTGATATTTATGTAACATAGGTGGAATTAATGATATGGAGGTATGGTTAATATAGTTTTGAGAATTGAAATTTTTTTAATTACTCAGTATAATAAAATCAATTTACACAATTATCCATATGTGAAAACAATATTAAAATAAAAAAGATTCATCTGAAGCATAATCTTCAAAGTTTAAGCCTTGTCATTTGATCTTGGGAGCTAATATAAGCTCTATGACGACAAATTTTGCATCTTGGCCAATTTTAAAAAATGGCAAAATATAACAATATTTTTTAAAAATTTCTATGAGACATAGCAGAATAAGAAAAGGTGGATAAACAAAACCCTAATATCTTCTTTCTCTTCCTCACCCACTTCCCCACACCCTTTTTCATTGCCCTCTTCATTATCTCCTCCCCCCCTTCTTCACCCTTTACCCGTTTCTGTCCCTACCCCACCGTCTTCTACCCGTCGCTGCCGTCTCTACCCATCCCTTTCTACTCGTCGTTGTGTCTCTTCCCCACCCCCTCTACCCGCCATCGTCGCTGCTGCTCCATATGTCATGATCGGATGTTGCTCCTTCCGTCAGCTACCGGAGTTGTTGCTCCTTGCGACAACGATCGAAGTTGTTGCTCATTGCAACGACAACTGCATCTTTTTCTTTTTTTGCTTTGCTGGGAGGTTCTCAAGTGGTTGCAGTGGATCTATGGTGGTTAGGGGTGTTCATGGAGCGGTGTGGTTAGGGTTTTAACTTATCGGTAGCGGTATATTGGTTAACGGTACGTAATTATGTAAAACCAATATTGTACCGATAAGCTATTGGTTATCGGGTATCGGTTCTTAACGATTCGGTAACCCTATATTACTTGTACCATCAAATAAATGCGCAAATTTTTGGTAGTTGGTTATTAATAGGTAATATTTTCTCATTACTAGGAAATTCTCCAAGTTATCTCTAAGGAAAAGGTGCACCATAATTAAGCATTAACAAATGCACATGAAAACTCATTGTTGTTTGATGTTTGGAAAGTCAATTGTGCAGATATATGAAAAAATTTGTAACTATTTAATCAAATGAGTAATGTTTACTAGGGAATATTTCCATTTTGGCACTAATATATGAGAGTTAAGGTGTGGTTCTCTTATTTATTGAAGTTTAACCTATGAATTAAAGTTGTAAATTAAATTTAAAAGGCTTAATATATTAATAATAAATAAAATAAAATATATAAAAGTTATAAAAAAATCGGTTATTGGTACGGTAACGGTAAAGATATATAGATACCGTTACCATATTGATAGCTTGTTGGTATTATAATTCAATACCATTACCGAACCGATATACCATTATACCAACACCGTTATGCTTATTCGTCGCGGCTCAACTATCGGTACCGGTTCGATTTTATACACCCCTAATGGTCGTTATGGTGGCTTGTTCTTTTTTCCTATAGCGGTTGAAGGTGGAAGGGAATGTATGATACATGTACCCATTATATATTTGATGTATTCCCTATGTATCATTGTATATCAAGTGGAGATACAATAGACATACACTTTACATATATTAACTCTATAAAATGCATGTAAATTTTACTCATTGTATATACAGTGTATGTCTTCGGTATTAAACGTACACAACATACATACAAAGAAGAGTTAAAATCTCAAATGGTCACTCAACTTTGAGAAATTAATAACCAAAGTCACTTTGCTTTGGTTGGTCCCAAAAAGATCACTCAACTTAAGGAAAATATCTCCAAAAGTAATTCTTCCCGGTCTTTGCACCGTCATCCACCAAAAATCTGATATGGCTTTATAAAATACTTTTATATAACTGTAGGTCCCAGTTTCTTTGCCATGTAGGAATTTTTTAATAGTTACTTACTAGTTTCCGACAAGTGCAATGCACGTATATTCCTAATAACTAGTACAAAAATTATAAATATTTAGTAATAAGCGTGTATAATTGCTAGTAAATTAAAGAAAAAAATATAAATTAAAAGTAGTGATATATCGAATCCTTTAGAATTGATATTTTTTATTTTCGCAATACATAATAATTCTAATTAAACATTAACATTGTACGAAGATCAATTAATATTTGAACAATTTTAATTATGCAAATTATATAATATCAAGTATTTAGCTTGATATCAATACATTTTCTTGGTTTTTATTTTTTTGTGCTAATGACAAACTGTTATTATGCACTAGGAATTAGGAGTACGACAAATAAATTATTTGGCCTTCGAACTTGATATATTATAAAATTTGCATGATTATAATCGTTCAAATATTAATTACTGGCCTTCGTACAATAGTAATGTTTAGTATGATTATATAGTACGATAACAAAAAATATCGAATGGAAAGGATTCGATATATCAGTACTTTAAATTTATATTTTTCCTTTAATTTACTAGCAACGATACACGCTTTAAATAATATTTATAATTTTTGTATTAGTTATTAGGAATACACGTGCATTGTACTTGTCAGAAAACTAATAAGTAACTATTGAAAAAGTCCTACATGGCAAAGAAAGTGAGACCTACGATTATATAAAAATATTTTAAAAAGCCACGTCAGATTTCCGGTGGGTGACAGTGCAAAAACTGGTAATAATTACTTTTGGAGATATTTTCCTTAAGTTAAGTGACCTTTTTGGGACCAACCAAAGAAAAGTGACTTTGATGATTAATTTCCCAAAGTTGAGCGACCATTTGAGATTTTAACTCATACAAAGAATATACAAATGACATATAAGAATATACAAAAAAATATACACATACAAAAAGAATCAGCGGCGACAGTGGCCAGATGTAGCAGATTGAATGGGGCAGCGATGGAGGGAGGGCCGGGGGGTGATAAGGGGGGTAGGAGAGGGGGATCAAGAGTTTTTCCTATCTTTTATGTAAATGTACTATGTTTTGAAGAAAAGGTATTACTACAATTTGAAAATGGTATAACATTGTTAGTTTTTTGTGTTAACTGAAATGTATTTTTGTATAGTTGTGTAATCAACCCTTAAAAAATTTTATTTAAATTCATTATTTACATCAAACCATATTAATATATTATGATTAAGTGATATATTGAAACAAATATATACATTAATTATTATTAAGTGATAGAATCATATAAGTGCATGAATAAGACATGTCTAATATTTTATTTGATTTGGTATAAATGCTCAAGTAGGATAATGTTTTTCTTCCCACAGTTGAAAGTCGAAACAAAGTACTCACAAGGACTGCAGGAATTTCACTTTTACAACAAATGATATTTTCATATTGAAGGATCCTATAGGCATTTCTCTTTTAATTATGACCATTGACTCCAAGTCCAAGAATCCTGCAATATACCATCAGCAGAAACATTCCTCCAAAACCAGCAGATCCTGCATATATCCAATATCTTTTGTGCATCCGCCTTTTTTCATACACTTGGTCATGATTACAGACTATAAAAATGAGAGAAAAGGCGTAAAAATTCCATTCTTATCAAAGATGGCGTAAGAACATTGTTAAATACCTAACTAAGAATAAAAACTGTTCCGAATCTTAGCAAAAGAAACAGAAACACACATTTGACTTTGTAAAAGTTGATGCAACTATCCATTTTTTTTTAAATGCTTTTAAGCAAGAAACGAGAATTGCAGTGGTAAATATTGGTCATACCTTCGAGGCATGACCGCGGTCAAACAGACAAATACACCTTGGCACCTTGTTCTTGTCACAACTGTTTCCACGAAAAACACTGCAACACATACAAACTGCAAACTTAAAGAACACGGAGTTTTTACGTGAAAAACTCTTTGCTCAAAAGAGAAAAACTACGACCCACACTCTGGGATTTTAGAATCAATTCACTAGCACAAAGAGCCAGTTTTAGATTACAAAACTCTATAATTAAGGGGCTAAACTCTAGATCCTAATCACTCAACAAAGCTAAACTCAAGCTTCACAAAGTAATCACTCAACATTCACCTATTACAAATGCTTATAACATAAGCAGGTAGGTAAAACAACTACAGCTCAGAGTCTACGACAACATCAATAAAGAACCTATCGAGATTTTCTATTTAAGCTCTAAGTTCTTGAATGATTGTCACCAGCAGTTGAATCACGAGTGAAAGTTAATAGATCGCCTTATGTTTTCTCTCAACTCTCGTAGTGAATAACTGCAAACGGCTGCCTCAATTACTAGCTTTTATATGGGCTTCTTAACTCTAGTAGTATTCCACTAGGAAACCTTGCAGATATGGAAAGTGAAGATTACCCTGTGATACTCTCCTTGTTAAAGTCCAACTCATGTTCACAATTCAATGAGACAGCCCTGACACAACTTCTTTTAGCTGACTAGGATGCAGATGTGTACGAGTCTACGCGCTCCTAGTTCTGCATGTATTTGCAATCCATAATATTTTCGATCAGTCGTGCCCTTCTCTTCAAGGACCAAGTTCTTCTACAACCTACAAGGTCCTTCGTTTGTCATTCCTCAAAACATTCAGCCCAACAAATTCCCTCTTTTTGATGATGACAAACAAAAACACCAAAAACACAGAAGCAAAAATACATTTGAAAGAATTTTAAAAACAGGTGAGTCAGGTCACAAACACCCCAACATTCCTTATTCCCCCTTTTGGCATCATCGAAAAGATTCAAATCCTGCAAGAATAAGTTAGTATTGTACAGTCTAGAGCACAAGGCAACAAGTCAACCAAATACATTTGAATGAAACCACGGGCCAAACCAAAACCATATATATCATAAAAGAACCCAAATATCAAGCAAAATAAATTTAAAACCAATTATCCAGGGCGTAGCAAACACAACCCAATAAGTACAGAACTAAAAATTAATTGTCTTAAATATGCATCAAAGGAGGACAGGAGGGAAGGTGAGGTAAGGATTTGGACTAGGACACAGAAGGAAGTAGGCAGGACTCAGTTCTTCAGGTTGACAAGTGCCTCAATATTCTTTGAATTATTGGCCCTTTCTACTACCAACTCGGCCTCATGTTTGTGGCACTCAATCTTCAAGCGATCAATTTCTTGATCCTTCACCTGTAACTGCCTCTTCAGTTCAGCATTTTCTTCATCTACCTCCAACACATGCTGCTCCAGTTCCTTCACAGCAGCAATGGCTTCATCAAGTCCAAAATCTTCACTTTCCTCAGGCTGCTCTTGCTTAACTGGCACTAGTCTCTTGGATGTCCTCTCCTCCTTGAAGACATCACAGTTCTTCAGCAAGTTTTGACCCAGCATCTGATGCAGAGTTGGCTTTTTTCCATCTTCCAAGGGCACTCCAAAATGCTCAAAGACCTGCTGCAGGATGTAGGAATGCAGTAAGGAATGTGGTTTTTGGTCAGTGTCTGCAATCCTTTTGATATGTCAGATAATCAGATCAGGCAGATTGATCTTTGTTTCCCTATCCAGCAGGTCCATGTATGTTAAGTCAAGAGCACAAGCCTCACTATTTCTCTCCCCTCTAGGTAGCAGGAATCTATGGACAAACTCAAAGAGCAACTGATATGTAGGTTCCATCTCCTTCTTCTCAACCTTTCTTTCCTTTCTGAGTCTAGTCTTGCCTGAGAATTTCTTCACTACACTCAGAGGAGTAACACCATCAGTTCTCTTAGGCCATTGCAACTTAATGTACCTGCAATAATCCTCAGCAGAAACATCAAGAATGACTCCTAGCTCATTCCTTCCAAACTCCAGCTCCACTCCTTTCACTACAGAGAACACCCTTCTTGTAGCTACTCTGCAATTCATGTAGAACTCTCTGATCTCTTCAGCATATAAGCATATGTTCTCATTTGCAAAGATCTAGCCAACCTTGATCTTCTACTTTCCTCACCAAGAGCCTCATGTAATGCTTTTCTAGGTCACTCAATATGCTCCCAGCAAGTACCTGGTGTCTAGCAAAGAAGGCTACCCTGTCAACCTCTTCTTCATCCTCTTTCTTTCTCTTTTTGGCTTCCACTTCACTATCAGTGTCAGAATCATCTGGGTGCACATAATCCCCATCCTCATCACTCTCTACCTTCTCCTCAGCACTAAGCTCCTGCTCCTCTTCTACCACCTTTTTGCCTTGCTTTTTAAGAAACTTTGCAAGTTTTTCTACCTGCTGCCTAAGAGCAGACCTAGTAGCCATTCTCCTAGGTACTGCATGTACAACAGGTTCATCACCATATTCATTCTCACCCTGAGAGTCTTCATCCCTCTCATCTACCAACCTACTTTGGGACACAGCTCTTTCACCTTTCACTAGTCTTCTTTTCTTTCCTTTTATTGGCTTTGTTTCACTAACAAAAACTACTTCCTCTTCTTTCTCTTGTTCCATCATCTTCTCATGTTCCTCACCAAACTTTCTCCACACGCTTTTCTTTAGTTTTTCCTAAACTTTCTCACCACTACCATCACCAGCCTGTATTTCCTCTGAATCAGTCCAATCAAGTTCTGCATCATCATCTAGAGCAGGAACTGAGGAAGAACCAGGTTCTTGACTCAATTCCTTTGTAGCTTCAACATAACTAGGTCCTTCACCCACTGGACCTTCCAACACAGACTCCACCTGAACTTTCTCGAGGGGAGCAGCTTTCGAACTAGGTTCGTCGACTGGGCCTTTTTGAGACCCTATAAAATCCTTCTCTCTTAGTCTTTCTAACATGTTTTCAACCACATAAAACCCCACCACCTTTTCAGTAACCGTAGGCACATGAAAACTAACCCCAGGTTCAAAATCCTCTAACGCAACTTGCAGATTCTCCTCAACAACCTTCCCCCTATCAGTTGTGCAACTAGGCTCTACTGTTTCTACAAGTTCATCTAATCCTTTAACTAAATTTTCAGTGCTCAATTTTTCAAGGCTTATAACAAATTCTAAAGCAGTAGAACCAGCTTGGGTCGAATCAGGCCTTACCTCAGTTGATTTTACATCGGGAACTGGTGATACCGACGTTGGAGCAGAGGGTTTCACAACGGCTTTCTTGGGAACTTTTTTTCCCACTTTTTTGTGAAATTTCAACCTTGCTTTGGCAAGTCTTTCGGCAAGAGTAGAGGCGGTGGGTTTAAAAGAAAACTCTTTGGAGGTGCTGAGGTTTTCGCCGGTGAAGTAGATGATGATTGTCCTTGAGACATTTTGGGGAATTTGTTTCTAGAGGTAGCTTTGAGAGGAGAAGTTTTCTTATTTTTGCAGTTTTAGAGAGAGAAAGAAAGAGTGTAGTAAGGTTCCGTTTGTCACAGATGGTAATGAGAGAGAGATGATCAGGGAGACTCAATCTAGGGAGTAGGAGGTAATGATAGCACTTAAAAGCGAAACACCTTCTAGAGTTCTTGGGAACCGGGAAAGTTTTAGATGTGATGTTTATATGGAATAATAATAAAGATACCTAAGGTAAGTGGGAAAAGTTTTAAAATTTGAAAGTCCAACTGAAAAGTGAAATTCTCCTATAAACTTGGGCGGTTACACAAACATGGGATGTTTCTTGATGCACGTTAAAAAACAATCAATTCTTGCTACAATACTTACCATATATAGCTGTATGAATGTTCCTGGACACGGTTCCTTATGCTTGTCATGGTTTCTTTTACGTACTCAGTTGGTTCTTCCCTGGGAATTCATTAGAACACTCAAGCAGTACCTAGTTAAATAAGTATACTTAACAAAGTACAAAAATTAGACTGGACTATAAGAACTATATTTACAAGCAGAATAATGAACACTTAACTAGCCAAACCTTGGGGAGCAGGTGCTGGATCATCCATGAGTTTTTGGTCATCCATAACTCCAACCTGTTCCTCTCAAATTGAACTTTGTCCAGTGCTTTGGTGAAGATGTCAGCAATTTGGTCCTCACTCCTGCAAGAATTCATGGTGATTAGACCTTTTTCTACATTATCTCTAAGAAAATTGTGTCTAATATAAATGTGCTTGGTTCTTTATATTGGACTGGGTTCTTTGCAATGTTTACAACACTTGTACAGCTCCACACTTAATTCCAAAGTCCTCCAACTGTTGTTTTATCCACAACAATTAAGAGCAACATGATGCAACAGCTACATACTCAGCCTCTGTAGTGGACAAAGCTACTGAGTTCTGCTTCTTAGTAGCCCATGAAACCAGACATGGACCAACAAAACGTGCCATTCCTGAAGTGCTTTTTTTATCAACCAGGTGGCCTGCGTAATCAGCATCTGCAAAACCAATCAATTCAAAAATACCTCCCCTGGGGTACCATATACATAAATCCTGAGTTTCTTTCAAGTATCTCAAAATTCTCTTCACAACTGTAAGATGTGATTCCTTTGGCTTGGACTGAAACCTTGCACAAAGTCCCACACTATATACAATATCTGGTCTACTGGCTGTGAGATAGAGAAGGGAACCTATGATTCCTCTATACTTCGTCTCATTTGTGGAAGAACCCAGTTCATCCATATCCAGCTTAGTTCCAGAGGCAATAGGAGCAGACATTTCTTTTGCTTCTTTCATGTCAAATTTCTTCAACAGCTCTTTGACATACTTCTGTTGATGAATCATAGTTCCTTTAGGGGTTTGTTTTATCTGCAGTCCTAAGAAGAAATTAAGTTCTCCCATCATACTCATTTCAAACTCACTACCCATTAATTCAGCAAACCCTTTGCATAGTTCCTCATCAGTGGCCCCAAATATAATGTCATTAATATATACTTGTTCTACCAGCAAATCCTTTCCTTTCTTCTTCAAGAATAGTGTGTTGTCAATTTTTCCTCTCGAGAACCCATTTTTCAGCAAGAAACCTGACAACCTCTCATACCAAGCTTTGGGTGCTTGCTTCAGACCATAGAGAGACTTGTCAAGTTTATATACGTGATCAGGAAACTCATTGTTCATGTAACGACCTCAAATAGTCGTTTCGGGAATCGGGACCTCGATTTACGTGTCGATAATCCCAAAAGCTCCGTAAGGTCCATTATGACATGCATGAAATTTTTTAGCTAAAACGAACTCTGTTAGATAGGTATCGGAGAAAGACATCCGTTTCGGATATTCGTTAAGGCTAAAAGAGGTTTCAGAGCTCGATTTGAGCAAATGAGCTCTGATGTGAAATCTGAAAGTTGCGTTAGGTTCGTATGGTAATTTATGACCTGTAGCAACCTTCAGAAGTGAAAATGGACCTCGTTTGATAGGACTTTTGATAAAGTCTCCGTTGCGGAAGTTTAAAAAGGTTAAAAGAGGTTTTCGAGTTCGATTTGAGTAAACGAATTCCGATGAGAGATCTGAGGATTCCGTTAGGTTCGTATCATCATTTGTGACTTGTAACAACTTTCGAATTTGGATTCCGGGGTCGTTTGATTAAAATTCGCTATTTTGGCGAAAGTCGAAATTTGACCCTTTTCCGTGGGACCCACTTTTTGAGTTCTAGAGATCCGAATTGAGTTTTGTCTTGACGAGCATGTCACACAAGTCTTGTATGACTTGTGTACAAAATTTGGGGTCATTCTGAACTTCGTAGGGTCCCGTTTGGACCCAAAAACAGTGGCTGACCTGGTGCAAAGCCAAAAAAAAGCTGCTGAATTCTGTTTTTACTGTTCATCCGGAAACAAATCGAATTTTAGGATCAATCCATCAAGAATTGGAAAAAAGTCAAAACATGAAAGTTGTATATATTTGAGTTGCGGTTCTAATTCCACCAGCCTCGTATAGTTTGGACATTTCAATGAAAAGTTATGGATATTTTACTGAAAGCTATCCAGTGAGGTACAATTTGGACAGCATGTGGTACAACTCTTTAAAGCTGCGGGCTGCAATATATACTAGGGCGGACATTCATTTTTATTTTCATGTTTTGAGCTTCTAAAAGTGATTCCAAGGGGAATTTGAAGTACCAAAATCATTCCTAAACACAAGAGAGGAGTCTTACGGAGGCACATAGTTTGGGAAAGGAGGTCGTTCCTTAGCCACTTGAGCCGATTTTGAGGTTAGTGAGACTTGACCTCTATTTTGCTTGCGGATAAGATTTCATCTTGCTAAGTAAGATGTCGAGTACTTAATTGACTAGCATTGTCTAGTAGATAGTATTATGTACTACTCGTTATATTTATACAAAAAGGAGAAAGCACAAACGTGACTTGTGTATAGTCGATGTTGTGTGCCAGTGTATTATTGATATGCTCTAGGGACAGAGGCCGGTGGTGCGTTATGACCTAGAAGTAAAATTCCATCTAGGGACAGAGGCCGGTGGTGCGTTATGACCTAGATGTGGAGACTTATAGGGACAGAGGCTTGTGGTGCGTTATGACCTATAAGTAAAGTTGTTTATAGGGACAGAGGCCTGTGGTGCGTTATGACCTATAAACAAAGCCGCACAGGGTGTGTGCTTATGCTATGTGCTGGGTATATCATTACCTATGTGGTATGCGAGATATATCATCGCCATGCTGTGTGTTTATTATATTATTGCTTATGCCATAGTATCAATATAATATTGTAAATGCTGCCTATATTATGTATCTTTATATTATTGACCATGTTATGTATTCGCGTATTATTTCTTGTGTTGTTGTATAATTATATTATCGTATGTAATGTTTATGGGTTACTGTAAATGTGTGGATTGTACTTCCGTTATCTGCTTATGCATTATCAAAGACTTGTCCCGAAAGGGTAATTTAGCGGGCCTGTCGATGATCTTACTGGGCTTTGGCTCATAACTTACTGTTTAAATGTGCAGATCCTTCTACTAGTCAGACAGCTGGACTTATCTGATCCGTTCGAGGCTGTGGCTATTTTTGCTTGAGGTGAGCCAACCGCATGGTTCGCGGTGGCATACCGTCTGATCCACCTTAGTGTTTAGTCGCTTCCTACATCTTGTATTATATATTATATATATCGGATGTCAGAATTCGTAGATGCTCTATTGACACTGTATTTCGGGTGGATGTCTACACCTACATTTTATTGAAATATTTCTATCGTCAGTTTAATTATTCGTGGTTCGCCTAAGGATGTAACACTTAGGTGCCATCACGGCCCCGAAAATTGGGTCCTGACAAATTGGTATCAGAGCCCTAGGTTGTAAGTCGAGTCTTAGGGAGTCAATGGAGCAGTGTCCGAGTAGAGTCTTGTTTATGGGTATGTTGTCGACCATACTTATAAGCGAGAGGCTGCAAAGGCATTTTAGGAAGAGTTGTTTCCCTTCATTTGATCTCTTCTCGTGCTATGATGCTTACATAGGTGCTAATCCTTTAATGTGATTATGACAGATGGTGAGAACGCGATCGTCCTCTGCTTCGGGAGCTGGTGACGCACTGACTGAGTCGGTCCATGGGAGAGCTGTGCGTAGCACATGGACTGGTGCGCGGGCACCTACTAAACCGAGAGCGGCTACTACCAGAGCTTCTGTGGGCAGACCTCCTGCTGCCAGACAGACTAGTACAGTGCCACCGGTGTCTTCTGAGATACCCGTCACACATGTCCCATCGACTATGCCTTCTCTTGTGCCGGGTACAACTGTATCTATTTCTGCAGATGTTCTATTGCGGATGATGGGCATGCTTGGATCTCAGGCCTCGCTTATGGGCGATATGCCAGTACCTTCTGCGGTACCCCAGCCAGTTACTCCAGCTATGAGTACGCCGACTCCTGAGGCTACTCCGGTGATTCCTCAGTCTACTCCAGTTATTAGTCCTATTGCTCAGCCTTCTACTTTGGCTCCTCAGTCGGGTATTCAGTTGGGTCATTCTATTCCTGCTCTTTCTATGAGTGACGAGGAGGTAGCTCGGAGGATTGAGTCCTTTATGAAGCTCAAGCCTCCCGAGTTCGATGGTACCCCAGCTACTTGCACTGCCCAGCGGTATATTCAGAAATGTGAGAAGATATTTTTTGTATTGGGTACTAGGGACACCCTTGGGGTGAGATGTGCTTCTTTCCATTTGTCCGGTGATGCCGAGACTTGATGGTCTTCTATGATGAGACAGAGGTCGAGTGATCTTCTTCCCTTGACTTGGACTGAGTTCGTTGCTATGTTTATGAGTAGATTTGTGCCTCAGAGTCATCTTGATGCCCAGAGACGTGAGTTTGAGTTGTTGAGACAGGGAGGCATGTCCGTGACTGCTTATGATACCAGATTTTTAGAGTTATCTCAGTATGCGCCTGCTATGGTTATGCTGGAGAGAGACAAGGTTCTTAGATTTGTTGAGGGTCTTCACCCTCGTCTTCAGGTGGCTGTTGCCTCACATATTGGCAACAAGTCTTATTATGATGTGGTTGATATTGTGAGGCGTATGGAGGACATTCATACTAGAGCAGATGCAGAGAGGGCGAGCAAGAGGGTGCAATATTCTGGTACTTCTGGTGGCCCCTCACATGGTGGCTAGAGTTTTCGTGGTCATACTTAGCCTAGGCTTCCCCAGGCCGCTGCTTTACCATCTCAGGGTACTTCGTCGGGTGTTCAGAGGCCTCAGCCGTCTCAGAGGCGTGGGGATTCATCTCAGTCTGTTCCACCTGTTTGTGGGAGATGCCGTCATAGGCACTATGGGAGGTGCAGGCCCAGAGGTGGACGCGGAGGAGGCGGTAGTAAGGCTTGTTACCAGTGTGGGGATCCCAGGCACTTTGTTAGGGATTGCCCCTATGTTACTTCATCTGGACCTACCTCCGCGGGACATCAGAGTTCTGCTGCTATGGTTCGGTCTTCTCCTCAGGCAGCTAGGCCTGTCACTCAGGTTCCTCCTAGGCGCCGGTTCAGAGAGCTCCTGGTCCTGGAGGTTCAGCTCAGGTTTTTGCTGTGACACGCCAGGATGCCGAGGCATCCAATGATGTGATCACAGGTACTCTTTCTGTTTGTGGCCGCAGTGCCTTTGCCCTTATAGATCCGGGATCTACTTTCTCTTATGTGTCTCCTGGATTTTCACCTTGCTTGAGCAAGGATCTGGTTTTTATTGATGCTCCATTTATGGTGGCAACGCCTGTCGGAGATCCTATATGTGTAGATAAAGGGTATCGGGAGTGTGTGATTTCTATTTGTGGTGTTGGGTCTCTAGTAGACTTGATGTTGCTAGATATGGTGGAATTTGATGTGATCATGGGCATGGATTGGTTGGCATCCTGTCACGCGACGTTGGATTGCCATGCCAAGTCCATGACTATAGGTGCCGAAGGTGAGCCTAAGGCTATTTGGAAGGGTTCCAGGTCTTCTCTGAGGAACAAGATCATATCATTCATGAAGGCTCAGAAGATGATAGCTCGCGGGTGCGGAGGGTATATTGCTTCTATTCGAGATGTTCGAGTGGAGGAGGTATCTATTGATCGAGTACCGGTAGTATGCGAGTATCCGGAGGTCTTTCCGGATGACTTGCCGGGTTTGCCTCCTATGCGGGAGATTGAGTTCTGTATTGATATATTGCCAGGTACTCAGCCTATATCTATTCCTCCATATCGTATGGCTCCTGCTGAGTTGAGGGAATTGAAGGAGCAAATTCAAGATTTGCTTGATAAGGGTTTCATTAGACCCAGTGTGTCTCCTTGGGGTGCTCTGGTTCTTTTTGTAAAGAAGAAGGATGGTTCTATGCGCATGTGTATTGATTATCGGCAATTGAACAAAGTGACTATCAAGAATAGGTATCCTTTACCGCGTATAGATGATTTATTTGATCAGCTTCAGGGTGCTACTCATTTTTCCAAGATTGACTTGAGATCGGGGTATCATCAGTTGAGGATTCGGTCTGAGGATATTTCTAAGATTGCTTTCCGTACGAGATATGGGCACTATGAGTTTCTTGTCATGTCATTTGGGCTTACAAATGCTCCGGCCGCCTTTATGGATCTTATGAACCGTGTGTTCAAGCCATATCTTGATTCTTTTGTTATTGTGTTCATTGATGACATCCTTATATATTCAAGGAGCCGAGGGGAGCATGAGCATCACTTGAAGATTATCCTTCAGACCTTGAGAGACCATGAATTGTATGCTAAATTCTCTAAATGTGAGTTCTGGCTGGATACCGTGTCGTTCCTGGGTCACGTGGTGACCAAGGACGGTATTGGTGTTGATCCTAAGAAAGTGGAGGCCGTTCAGAATTGGACTAGGCCTACTTCTCCTACAGAGATTCGGAGTTTCTTAGGCTTGGCAGGTTATTATCGGCGATTCGTGGAGGGATTTTCTTCCATATCAGCACCACTGACTAAATTGACGCAGAAGAATGTTCCTTTTCTATGGTCTGCTGCTTGTGAGTCTAGCTTTCAGAGGCTCAAGACTGTCTTGACTACAGCACCTGTATTGGCCTTGCCTAGTGGATCCGGGGGATTCACAGTCTATTGTGATGCTTCCGGTATTGGCTTAGGTGGTGTTTTGATGCAGAATGGCAAGGTGATAGCTTATGCCTCGAGACAACTGAAAGTGCATGAGAAGAACTACCCTGTCCACGATCTAGAGTTATTGGCGGTGGTATTTGCATTGAAGTTGTGGAGGCATTATTTATATGGTGAGCCTTGTGAGATTTTCACTGATCATAAGAGTCTCTAGTATCTGTTCACCCAGGCGGACTTGAACGGGAGACAGCGTCGATGGTTGGAGTTGCTTAAGGATTATGACATCGCTATTCGGTATCATCCCGGGAAAGCTAATGTTGTGGCTGATGCTCTGAGCAGGAAGTCTATGGGTAGCCTTGCCTATCTTGATGTTGATATGAGACCACTAGCTCGAGAGTTGCAGGCCTTGTCCATTAGTGGAGTGCGATTTGATGATTCTGTGCCAGACCGAGTTTTTGCTCATATAGGGACTCAGTCATCCCTAGCTTCCCAGATCAAGGAAAAGCAATTTGATGATTCATATTTGCAAATTCGAGATAGAGTTTTAAGTGGGGGAGTGACCTCATTTATGATAGGAGATGATGGTGTACTGCGGCTCAACGGTCGGTTGTGTGTTCCGAATGTTGGGGAGTTGAGGCAGCTGATATTGGCAGAGGCACACAGTTCTCGGTATTCTATTCATCCTGGTATTACGAAGATGTATCAAGATCTTCGGGAGTTATATTGGTGGAAGGGAATGAAGAGAGATATTGTTGATCATGTGTCTCGATGCTTAAATTGTCAGTAGGTAAAGTATGAGCATAGAAGACCAGCCGGGGTGACTCAGTCCATGCCGATTCCGGAATGGAAATGGGAGCATATTACTATGGACTTTGTGGTTGGATTGCCTTTTACCTTGGGCAAGCATGATTCAGTATGGGTAGTGGTGGATCGTCTCACCAAGTCAGCTCATTTCATCCCCGTGAGGACTACTTATTCATCGGAGCGCTTAGCTCGTATCTTTATCGAGCAGATTGTGAGATTACATGGTGCTCCAGTCTCTATTATATCAGATCGCGGTACTCAGTTCACAGCTCAGTTCTGGAGATCATTTCAGAAGGAGCTGGGTACCCGAGTGGATCTTAGCACCGCATTTCATCCTCAGACTGATGGTCAGTCCGAGAGGATCATCCAGATTCTTGAGGATATGCTGAGGGCTTCTGCTATTGACTTTCGAGGCCATTGGGACAGTTATTTGCCTTTGGCGGAATTTGCCTATAATAACAGTTATCAGTCTTCTATCCAGATGGCTCCGTTTGAAGCATTATATGGCCGCCGATGTGGTTCTCCAGTTGGTTGGTTTGAACCTGGAGAGGTGAAGGTGTTGGGTCCGGATCTAGTTCAGCAGACCTTAGATAAGGTCCGAATCATTCAGGATCGGCTCCGCGCAGCTCAGAGTCGACAGATATCTTATGCGGATCGGAGGAGGAGAGATTTGGTGTTTATGGTAGGTGACCGGGTGTTTCTTAAAGTATCGCCGATGAAGGGTGTTATGAGATTCGGGAAAAAGGGCAAGCCTACTCCGAGGTTCATTGGTCCTTTTGAGGTCTTGGAGCGCATTGGCGCTGTTGCATATAGGCTTGCTTTGCCTCCATCTCTGTTAGTTCATCCGGTATTCCACGTATCTATGCTCCGAAAGTATGTTCATGATCCATCCCATGTGATTGATATGGCTTCTGTCAAGATCGACGAGGACTTGGCTTACTTGGAGGAGCCGATTGCTATTGCGGCTAGAAAGATCCGTAAGCTAAGGTCGAAAGATATCCCGTTGGTTAAAGTGCTATGGAAGAATCGTCCTAGCGAAGAGGCCACTTGGGAACTCGAGTCCGACATGCCGGAGAAGTATCCTCGCCTTTTCGATAGTTCAGGTTTGATTTCAATCTCTAAAGCCTAAAAGTTCTGTTGTTGTTTATGATTTCGGATAGTCGCGAGAGTCCTCGAAATCCGTGTAATTATTTTCGTGAAAATGAGAATCTTACCTTAGACTCGGGCTCGTCCGAGGACGAACGAGAGTCTAAGTGGGGGAGATTGTAACGACCTCAAATAGTCGTTTCGAGAATCGGGACCTCGATTTGCATGTCGACAATCCCAAAAGCTCCGTAAGCTCCATTTATGACATGCCTGAAATTTTTTAGCTAAAACGAACTCTGTTAGATAGGTATCGGAGAAAGACATCCGTTTCGGATATTCGTTAAGGCTAAAAGAGGTTTCAGAGATCGATTTGAGCAAATGAGCTCTGATGTGAAATCTGAAAGTTGCGTTAGGTTCGTATGGTAATTTATGACCTGTAGCAACCTTCAGAAGTGAAAACGGACCTCGTTTGATAGGACTTTTAATAAAGTCTCCGTTGCGGAAGTTTAAAAAGGTTAAAAGAGGTTTTCGAGCTCGATTTGAGTAAACGAACTCCGATGAGAGATCTGAGGGTTTCGTTAGGTTCTTATCGTCATTTGTGACTTGTAGCAACTTTCGAATTTGTATTCCGGCGTCGTTTGATTAAAATTCGCTATTTTGGCGAAAGTCGAAATTTCACCCTTTCCCGTGGGACCCACTTTTTGAGTTCTAGAGATCCGAATTGAGTTTCGTCTTTGACGAGCATGTCACACAAGTCTTGTATGACTTGTGTACAAAATTTGGGGTCATTCCGAGCTTTGTAGGGTCCCGTTTGGACCCAAAAAAGTGGCTGACCTGGTGCAAAGCCAAAAAAAAGCTGCTGAATTCTGTTTTTACTGTTCAGCCGGAAAGAAATCGATTTTTAAGATCAATCCATAAGGAACTGGAAAAAAGTCAAAACATAAAAGTTGTAGCTCTTTGAGTGGTGATTCTAATGCCACCAACCTCGTATCATTTGAGTATTTTTATGAAAAGTTATGGATATTTTACTGAAAGCTATCCAGTGAGGTACAATTTGCACAGCATGTGGTACAACTCTTTAAAGCTGCGGGCTGCTATATATACTAGGGCGGGCTTTCATTTTTATTTTCATATTTTGAGCTTCTAAAAGTGATTCCAAGGGGAATTTGAAGTACCAAAATTATTCCTAAACACAAGAGATAAGTCTTACGGCGGCACATCGTTTGGGAAAGGAGGTCGTTCCTTAGCCACTTGAGCCGATCTTGAGGTAAGTGAGACTTGACCTCTATTTTGCTTGCGGATAAGATTTGATCTTGCTAAGTAAGATGTCGAGTACTTAATTGACTAGCATTGTCTAGTAGATAGTATTATGTACTACTCGTTATATTTATACAAAAAGGAGAAAGCACAAACGTGACTTGTGTATAGTCGATGTTGTGTGCCGGTGTATTATTGATATGCTCTAGGGACAGAGGCCGGTGATGCATTATGACCTAGAAGTAAAATTCCATCTAGGGACAGAGGCCGGTGGTGCGTTATGACCTAGATGTGGAGACTTATAGGGACAGAGGCTTGTGGTGCGTTATGACCTATAAGTAAAGTTGTTTATATGGACAGAGGCCTATGGTGCGTTATGACCTATAAACAAAGCCGCACAGGGTGTGTGCTTATGCTATGTGCTAGGTATATCATTACCTATGTGGTAGGCGAGATATGTCATCGCCATGCTGTGTGTTTATTATATTATTGCTTATGCCATAGTATCAATATAATATTGTATATGCTGCCTATATTATGTATCTTTATATTATTGACCATGTTATGTATTCGCGTATTATTGCTTGTGTTGTTGTATAATTATATTATCGTATGTAATGTTTATGGGTTACTGTAAAGGTGTGGATTGTACTTCCGTTATCTGCTTATGCATTATCAAAGACTTGTCCCGAAAGGATAATTTAGCGAGCCTGTCGATGATCTTACTGGGCTTTGGCTCATAACTTACTGTTTAAATGTGCAGATCCTTCTACTAGTCAGACAGCTGGACTTATCTGATCCGTTCGAGGCTGTGGCTATTTTTTCTTGAGGTGAGCCAACCGCATGGTTCGCGGTGGCATACCGTCTGATCCACCTTAGTGTTTAGTCGCTTCCTACATCTTGTATTATATATTATAGCAGCATGTTTCTTGCCATATTATGCTGTGGAGTTCTTGGTGTGGAGCTCTTGCCATGTTTCTTGCCACTTGTTCTTCCTTTCAACTATTCCATTTTGCTGTGGAGTTCTTGGTGCAGAGAAATTATGATCAATATTATGTTTCGTACAATACTCAGAGAATTTTGTATTTTTGAATTCCGTACCGTGGTAAGATCTGATACTGATTAATTCAAGACTCAGCCTTTTCTGCACAACTCCAGCCCAGTCCTTGAAACTATCGAAGGATTCATCTTTAGATGCAAGGAACAAGGTCCAAGTAAACCTTGAGTAATCATCAACAATCACGAACACAAACCTCTTTCCTCCTCTGCTTCTAGCTCTCATTGGTCCACATAGATCTATATGAATCAACTCTAGTGGCTTTGACGTACTCACCACATTTTTGGATTTAAAGGATGATCTCACATGTTTCCCCTTAACACAAGCATCACACATCTTGATGTCTTCAAATTTCTTTGTTTAGCAGCCTACGAACAAGCTCTTTCGAAACTAACTTGTTGAGCTATGACAGATTAGCATGTCCTATCCTTTTGTGCCACAGCTGGGAATCAGTATCTTGAACATTCAAGCATGTCAGATTATTTTCAGGGAGTAATCCCAGTGATGCTTTGTATACATTATTCACCATTTTTCCTTTCATGACAATTTCTCCACTCTGTAGGTTCTTCACCGTACATCCTACAGTTGAGAAGCTCACTTCATTTCCTCTATCACATAGTTGAGAGATACTCAGAAAATTGTGTCTGAGACCTTCAACGCAATATACATTTTCAATTGCATGATCTAAGGATCTCCCAACTTTTCCAATTCCTACAATCTGACCACTCTTTCTTCTACTGAAGGCTACACTGCCTCCTTGAAATGCTGCGAGTGAGAGAAAGTTCCTTCTGTCTCCAGTCATGTGCCTTGAACAACCGCTGTCAAGAATCCAGCTTGAATTATTCATTCTCATTCCAGCCTGCAAAATAAATCAAAGGTTAGTTTTATGAACCCAGAAAAACTTGGGTCCTTTCTTATGAGAGAATGGATGAATCAAATCTTTCTTAGCCCAATCAGGTAAAGTAATCCTCTTATTTTTGGCCTTTGCCTTGCTTGCAGCCATGCACCTTTATCTGTAATGCCCAGTTTTACCACAGAAGGTGCACAACATGTTACAAGGCAGACCCACATACTTACTCTTGGGATTATATGGAGGCAAAGGTTTCTTGAATCCTAACCCTCGTTTTCCTTTGTTCTGGTTTTCAAGAACCCAGTTCATTGCCTCAGAGGATTTGTTCCATTTTGTTAATCTGGAAAGCTTTTAGAAGAGCATTGATTTCTTCAAATTCAACATTTTGCTCTTGAAATCCCTTGCATCTTGCTCTTAGATCACTTATATCATCAGTTAGTTTGTCTTTCTCAGCTTTTACCTTTTCATAACCCTTAATTAAGGTGGCAGTTATTAGAATCAGATTTTCAGTTGAGTATGTGTGCAAATTCTCTTTTAGTTCAGAAAGACATACCTCAGCTGAATGAGCAACTTCTTCTCCATCAGTTGCCATGATAGCTGATTCCTTCTTCTAGTCATCTTTAGTGTATATCTCTTTCAAATTCTCCCAAATCTGTTTTGCAGACTTGTACTCCAACACCTTTGCTAGTACATCAGTCGTCATCCATTTTCTCAAGTACAACACAGCTTTGGCATTTTCTTGCAGCCAATCTAAATCTTGAGGATCGAGTTCTTCTACCAGCTTTGGAACCAAAGATCCATGTGCTACTCTCTTCACAGGTACATGAGGTCCTCTTTTAACAATCAACCAGAGACTGTAATCCATCGCTTGAAGGAAGACTTTTATTTGTTTCTTCCACCTTTTATAACCAGTTCCATTAAACACATGCGGCTTAAAGGGATCTCTTCCTCCTCTGAACTCCCGTGGATCTTCTTTGTTTGAGTTTTCACCAGACAATCCCATCAATGCTAGTGGAGACTCATCCTCGGATTTTTTTCTTCATCAGATTCACTGTCAGTTGGTCCTATGTAGCATAGAAGGCTTCCTCCTTCTTCCTTCTTTATGCTTTGAAGTTTGGAGGTTGTCTGAATTCTTCTTGTCTTTATCATTATCTTTTAATGCCTCATTCTTCTTCTTCTTTGTGGCTCTATTTTTCATTCACTCAGTTTCCCACATTGGCCAATCCATAATTGTATGGTCCTTCTTGAAACACTTAAAACACCATGAGTAGTCTGGATTGTCGACTATGCTCTTTCTACTAGTGTTTTCTTTGTTGTTCCTTTTGAACCCCTTGAGCTTTCCCAGATTAAACTTCTGCCTCAAGGCACTGACCATAGAAGCTTCAACTGATTGCTAGTCAACGTACTCCTCAGATTCATCAGTTGCTTCAAGTGCAAGAGTATTGTCCTTCTTGTGCAATGGTTTACTCTTTGATTCCTTCATCATTTCATGTGTTTTCAAGCTTCCAACAAGTTCTTCAAGCTTGATAGACCTAAGAGGTTTGGACTCAATAATAGCAGTCATTTTGGGCTCCCAAGGCGTCAGGAAGTACATGCAGAACCTTGTCTACCATTTCAACTTCTGGAAATTCCATGTCCAATGATCTCATTTCATTTGTGATAATGATCAGCCTTGTCATCATGTCTTGTATGGATTCCTAGTCACCCATAGTGAACAACTCAAACTATCTTTTCAAATTCTCCTTTTGGAATCCTTGACTTCAGTAGTTCTTTCATGAGCGACTTCTAAGGCATCCCATATTTCCTTGGCAGTTTTGTAGGATGAAACCCTTTTGAATTCTTCCGACCAAGACCATAGAGCACAAGTCATTTTGCCTTGTGATTTTTCTTGATCATCTTGTAATCTGCCTCAGTGTACTCATCCTTGGTCTTAGGTTCTTCTCGAGCAGTGGCTCCTTCACCAACAACCTTCTCTGGAATCAGATTTCCTTCAGCAACAATCAACCGGAGTTGCTAATCTTCAGCACAGATGTAGTTCTCAATTCTACTTTTCCACCAGGCGTAGTACTTCCCATTGAACTGTGGTGGCCTCAGAACCGACTGTCCTTCAGTAATTGAAACGACCTCGGTTAGTCATTTCGGAAGTTAGGACTCCGATTGGTGTGCCGATAATTTAAAAATAAACTTCATAATGTCCATTAGGACCTGTCTGTAAAATTTTTGAGCTAAATCAGACCTCATTTGGTAGGCATCGGAAGAAGGTTTCAGTTTTTATTGTCGATAAATACAAAAAAAAAGAGATTTTCGAGCTCGGTTTTGGTGAACGAGCTCCGATTTAAAATCCGAAAGCGGTTGTTGATTAGCCGTACTAACTTTTGGAAGAGGTAAGTATTTATATCCATTTCTTTGGAGGCACCTGGCCTCGTGGATTTTCTACCACGTGTTCCTTACGTGTGTAGCTGCCGATAGGCGTACTCATTACGCCTTAGCTTTGGATTTACATTGTATATTGTATATTATATGTTATGTCCGGTTGTTGGTATTGCATTGAGGATTTGAGCATTGTACTCTGGCTATGAGTTGGCATCTACTTCCCGGCTGTCGATGAGAGTCCCACGCCGGTGAAGGGTTATTATTGCATCACATTCCATTCATATGCATTACATTGCATATCATATTGGGTGAAGGAGTATTCCGCCCCAGGAGCAGGAGTATTCCGCTCCATTGTATCATATTAAGGGCAGGAGTATTCCACCCAGGAGCAGGAGTATTCCGCTCCATTGTATCATATTGAGGGTAGGAGGATTCCGCCCCAGGAGAGTGCACGAGTATTCTGCCTCAGCTTTACATTATATCGGGTGCAGGAGTATTCCGCCCCAAGAGAGAGCATGAGTATTCCGCCTTTGGTTTATATTATATCGGGTGCAGAAGTATTCCGCCCAAGGAGCAGGAGTATTCCGCTCCAGTTGGTTATCAGATTGGATTCCCCTCGAATGCAGGAGTATTCCGCTTCGGGATGGGATTATGGGCACATGTGACTCTTTGCATCAGATTTCATTTCATTTCATTCATTTCATTTCATTTCATTTCATACCATTGTGTAAACTTTTTGTACATAACTATTGTCCTGATTATATGTGCATTGCTTATTTGTTGATATGTTTCTTGCTCGTATCCCTAGTTGAGTTTATGGTTTCATACGTGTTTCCGGTTGTTATCTGGCTCTGCCTGTTTATAATTTAAATAAGAGGAATTTGATTTATCTGTTTCTTCTCCCTGGCTAGCTATCTATTCTTTGAGGTTGCTAGTCTGCCCCACTTATTGAGTCCTTTTGACTCACCCTTGTTTGTTGTTTGTTTCTTGTCTATCTATTTCGTTTCGGCAGGTTCGCTCCAGTATTGAGTTCGCCACATTGTAAAGGAGCGAAGACGACTTCAGTTGTTAGGGTGAGCCAACTTTTATTCCGGATGGCCACTAGTTTATTGGTTGTTATTTCAGTTGCATTTTGCTCCCTTCATGAGGTATTTGTCTTCTTTTGCACTCTTAGATGTCTAGTCTGTGAAACGACCTCGGTTAGCCGTTTCGAAAGTTAGGACTCTGATTGGCGTTCCGATAATTTTAAAAACTTCGTAATGTCCATTAGGACCTGTCTGTAAAATTTGAGCTAAATTAGACCTCATTTGGTAGGCATCGGAGGAAAGTTTCAGTTTTTATTGTCGATAAATACAAAAAAAAGAGATTTTTCAAGATCGGTTTTCGTGAACGAGCTCCGATTCAAAATCCGAAAGCGCCATTAGGTTCGTATGATTATTTGTGACTTTTGTGCCTTTTTTCGAAAGTGAATTTCGAGGTTGTTCGGCTAGCTTCCGCTAAAATGCCAAAAGTTAAATAATTTGACCTTTCAAATCTCTTCACTACTACAAGTATGTAACAGATCATTGCTTAATACTTCTACGTGCTTCATTTAACATTCAAGGACGAATGTTCCTAACAGGGGAAGATTGTTACACCCCGTATGTCTAAAGTGACGTATATCATTCTAATAAAATGTTAAGAATGATTTTAAGTGAGTTTAAAGTCATAATATTACCATATAAGATGTTTATATATTGAATATAAAGTTTGGAAAAAATCGGATTTAAGTTGCGGAAAAACCGACTAAGGAATTGCCTTGTAATGAAGCTTTTTCAGCAATTAATTTCGTGTATTATATGAAGTCTTTTGGGAACATATCATATACCAATTGAAGGTCTTGGAGTGTAGTTTCCAACACTTTTGACGGTTTGTTTATACAACATATAGTTAAAAAGATATGAGCATCAGAAATCAGGCCAGAAAGAGGGACATAAGCGTAAAAGATGACTAAAACTGAAATGTTTCAAGTATAAAAGGAAAATTCCTTTCCCCTCTCGTCATTTTCCAGAAATGCAAAGAGAGAAACAGTTCTCTTATTAAGTGTTGAGCAAAATTTATGATTTTGAAGGATGGACGTCAATCTTAACTCGAAATTGAAGACAAATTGCGTCAAAACGCTCTACGCGATTAAGGTAACGTTATGCTACCTTCAATTTCGTCTATAGCTTGAGGTTAAGAATTACTTCATGGCTAAGTAAAGTACCTAAATGTTGTATTATAGCTTTTTTAAGCTTTAGAAGGTGTTGAATTCAAGGGAAACAAGGTTTAGAAGCAAGAAACATCAAAGGTATGTAAGGCTAAACCTTTCTTTTGGCAAGACATGTATCTTTTAGCTTTTGAAGCTTTTATTAGTTCTAAACTTAGTGTATCTTGTGGGAAAATTGTATAGTATCAAGGAAACCTTGTATATACTTAATTTGGCACTAAAATCCAAGGTGAAAGATATCTGAATCAGCAAGACAAAACGTTTCAAAATCTGGGAAATTGTTTTTATCTTCGGACAGCTGTTAGTATATTGGTCATAACTCCTTGTATAAAATTGATATTGAGATGCTTAAAGATTCCCTGGAACCCTAAGACATATATCTAAAACTTTTATGAAGACCATGAAGTCTATATCTTTGCTCGACACTCTGAAATTTAGATCGAAAGGCAGGACAGTGGTGCTGTCCAGATATTCTATCAGCGGGTTTGTTATGTCATCCAGTCATCTCATCTTGTTATCCATTTATCATTTTTATGTTATCAGTTTATCAGGGTATCCATTTCCGTATGTAGTATATTGCTGGTTCTGTTTTTGCGGATCATCCAGTTTCAGAGGAAACTCTGCCGAAAATTTTATGGAAATTCAAAGGGTTGGACAAATTCTGAGTTCTAGGTTGTGTCTATATTTCTATCCAGAGTTTTCTTCTCATTCCTTTGAGTCCAAATCTATTGTTGCCATATGTGTTATGTCTCATACATGCTTAGACTTATATTGTGATCATGTTATGTGTGATTTGGAGTCCCCCATAGAGGCTGGATATTGGACACACAGTCCGGTCGCGTGGGTATCAAGTTCCTAACCGGATTTCCCTAAGATGTGAGGAATGAAGCCTTTAAACTAAATTGATATATTTTTCTGCTTATTGAATACAGTGGGATCGTTTGGCAAGGAAACCAAAGGATAAAGCATTTGTTGATTAGCCGTACTAACTTTTGGAAGAGGTAAGTGTTTATATCCATTTTTTTGGAGGCACCTGGCCTCGTGGATTTTCTACCACGTATTCCTTACGTTTGTAGCTACCGATAGGCGTACTCATTACGCCTTAGCTTTGGACTTATATTGTATATTATATGTTATGTCCTATTGTTGGTATTGCATTGAGAATCTGAGCATTGTACCCTGGCTGTAAGTTGGCATCTACTTCCCGGCTGTCGATGAGAGTCTCGCGCCGGTGAAGGATTATTATTGCATCACATTGCATTCATACGCATTATATGTCATTCATATGCATTACATTGCATATCATATTGGGTGCAGGAGTATTCCGCCCCAGGAGCAGGAGGATTCCGCTCCATTGTATCATATTGAGGGTAGGAAGATTCCGCCCCAAGAGCAGGAGTATTCCGCTCTTATGTCAGATATTGAGTGCAGGAGTATTCCGCCTCAGCTTTACATTATATCGGGTGCAGGAGTATTCCGCCCCAGGAGAGTGCAGGAGTATTCCGCCTCTGGTTTATATTATTTCGGGTGCAGGAGTATTCCGCCCAAGGAGCAGGAGTATTCCACTCCAGTTGGTTATTAGATTTGATTCCCCTCGAATGCAGGAGTATTCCGCTTCGAGATGGGATTACGGAAACATGTGACCCTTTGCATCATATTTCATTTCATTTCATCTCATATCATTTCATTTCATTTTATTTCATACCATTGTGTAGTGTTGTGGTACATAAGTACTGTTCTGCTTATTTGTGCATCGCTTATTTGTTGATATATTTCTGGCTCGTATCCCTAGTTGAGTTTATGGTTTCATATGTGTTTCCGGTTGTTATCTGGCTCTGCCTTTTTATAATTTAAATAAGAGGAACTTGGTTTATCTGTTTCTTCTCCCTGGCTAGCTATCCTATTCTTTGAGGTGGCTAGTCTGCCCCACTTATTGAGTCCTTTTGACTCACCCTTGTTTGTTGTTTGTTTCTTGTCTATCTATTTCGTTTCAGCAGGTTCGCTCCAGGATTGAGTTCGCCTCGTTGTGAAGGAGCGAAGACGACTTCAGCTGTCAGGGTGAGCCAGCTTTTATTCCGGATGGCCACCAGTTTATTGTTCATTAGTTCAGTTGCATTTTGCTTCCTTCGGGAGGTATCTGTCTTCTTTTGTGCTCTTAGATGTCTAGTCTGGATAGCCCTAAACCTAGTATGTGGGTAGTTAGCTGTAATTTTTTTTTACAGCTTAGAGATATCATTATGTTTGTACTTTTTCTAAGTCTTGTTATTATTTATAGATTGAATTATATTTACTTTCCTAATTTAATTGATAAGGGTTCGCCCGACGGGTCTAGGGAAGGATGTCGGGTGCCCGCACGACCTAACTGGATTCCGGGTTGTGTCAGTCTGGATAGCCCTAAACCTAGTATGTTGGGCAGTCAGCTGTAATTTCTTTTGTACAGGTTAGAGGTATCAGTATGTCTGTGTTTTTTTTTAAGTCCCGTCCTTATTTGTGAATTGTTATATTTATTTTTCCTGATTTAATTGGTATTGGTTCGCTCGACGGGTCTAGGGGAGGATGTCGGGTGCCCGCACGGCCTAACCGGATTTCGGATCGTGTCAGTAATAGCAAGTGGTGCACTCATGATTAGATCCTTCTCAAGGTGTCAACCTAAATCGAGAAGACCTGCTCTGATACCACTTGTTATGCACTAAGCACCTCCTATGGACACTAGAAGGGGGGAGGGGGTTGAATAGTGTTCTCCGATTTTCGTCGAAGAACCAGATGCTTAATGTCTAGAACCTTCTTCCTATCACAACTGTTTCCACGAAAAACACTGCAGCACATACTAACTGCAAACTTAAAGAACACGGGGTGTTTACGTGGAAAACTCTTTGCTCAAGGGAGAAAAACCACGACCCACACTCTGGGATTTTAGAATCAATCCGCTAGCACAAAGAACAAGTTTTAGATTACAAAAATCTATAAGCAAGAGGCTACACTGTAGACCCTAATCACTCAACAAAGCTAAACTCTAGCTTTACAAAGTAATCACTCAAGATTCACTTATTACAAATGCTTCTAACATAAGCAGGTAGGTAAAACAACTACATCTCAAAGTCTACGACAACATCAATAAAAAACTTTTCAAGATTTTCTATTTAAGCTCTAAGTTCTTGAATGATTGTCACCAGCAGTTGAATCGCGAATGAAAGTTAATAGATCGCCTTATGTTTGCTCTCAACTCTCGTAGTGAATAACTGCACACGGCTGCCTCAATTACTAGCTTTTATATGGGCTTCTTAACCCAAGTAGTATTCTACTAGGAAACCTTGCAGATATGGAAAATGAAGATTTCCCTGTGATACTCTCCTTGTTAAAGTCCAACTCATGTTCACACTTCAATGAGACAGCCCTGGCACAACTTTTTTTAGCTGACTAGGATGCGGATGTGTACGACTCTACGCGCCACAACTCCTAGTTCTGCATGGATTTGCAATCCATAATCTTTTCGATCAGTCGTGCCCCTCTTCAAGGACCAAGTTCTTCTACAACCTACAAGGCCCTTCATTTTTCATTCTTCAAAATATTCAGCTCAACACTTCACAACGCTAATAGACCTAGAACACTTGCACACCCAACAGTTGCCTAGAACAGCTAACAGACATTGTATTACACCTAAAAAGATCTTTCCTGCATTTTCCATTGTATTTGTGTTACTTTCTACTCTTATTATTTATTTGCAATTTACATCCATTCTACTCAGCTAGTGTTGTCCTTCCTTGTTATAGTTTGAATTATTAGCATCAACATGAGTATACTTTTAACTTGAGATTTCCAATTTGGTAAAGCATATGTTTGATGTGTTTTCATGGGCTTTATGTGTCTCTTCATCTTTTTGAGACATTTCAGCACCCACAAGAATAAATTAGAGAAGAATCTGCTACCTCTTTCCATGTTGATTCAACCACTAGAGATCTTCTTTAGACAAACTAAATTTCCCTTTATGGCTTTATTCAAAGATACCATCTTTAGTTTACTTATTCTCAAGCTTTTACTAGCACATCCTTGACAAATTATGTTAAAATGTCTTGTTTCTTCTGATAGTAATAACTAAGAAGTCATCAGTCAGTAGGCTAGACTCGATACAGGAGTTTTTCATGGATGCGAGGTCCAAAATACATGCTTCATCTTCATATACTTTGATCTACTAAATCAAGATAGGGTAGTGATTCATACCATTCCATTTTGCCGGCCAATTTGCCGCACCCCACGTGGCTTACGTGTGAAAATACGAAAATGTCCTCACTTACTCTAGCTCGCCCTTCAATCACGCAAGTGGGATTGCAAATACACAAAAGCTGAGGTAGCGTGTGACATATCATCTTTTTTCAGTCACATTTGAGCATTGTGAATGGATTTCCGTTCAGATCTGAACGAAAGAGGTCACCGGTACCCCAACGCTGGCAACCGTTAGTCTTCGTCTCCAACTGCCCTTACCTCACAAAATCCTCTGAGCTACAAAAGTAATAACGGGTTCACATTTGAACATTGTGAATGGATTTTTTGTTCTTGCTGCGCTTGTTTGTACCGGAAACTTGTCTAGTTACAGTATTATCTGGTGTATTATTCCGTGCACAGATGTTCCTCCAAATACTCCGCTCTTGACTAATATTGGTCTATGTTCCCCCGAATGTCATACATTATTAATAAATTTTTGTTTTTATTTCCAATTACCATTGACGAATACAATTGAAGTAAGAAATCAGTCCATTAGACACTAACTAAATCAAAACCACAAATTAATAAGTACTGCATCAGGATTGAGTAGGTACGTTGTCTAGACACCTATTCATCCAAAGTAGAAGTAGGTGTTTCGTCTGAATCAACGACTTCTGCTTGACACCATCAAAGAGCGGATAAGTTAATGCGAAAGTTTCAATGTCACATAGATGACTGTTAGCTAACAAGTGCAATATTGCCATGAATTGCATTATAAATTCATGTGTCCTGCTCCAACTTCGCCTCAGAACTTAGAATCCATTAATTTGCTGCAGTTACTATCATTAATGCCAGGTCCTCTGCTTTTAACCACCGTACGTATATCGTCGTCCTCAACCAATAGGGTAAGCAATGAAACCATTGCCGTATTAGTTCTAATGTGTTCATTATGTCAATAGGAGCAACACAAACCCATAATTGGACTATTTGTGGGCCACAACAGATTAATTAGCGAATTGGGTCGCACCATCAAGGAAGGCATGTGCTCGGCCCATGTAGGGTAAGCCCTCCAACACGTTTTCGGCGAGTCCCTAGGAGTTGGGTCGCATAATCTATTTCTGCACGTATGAATCCTGATAGGAATTCAACATTCCCACGCTCAAAGGACACTTGTTTAATCGAATTTTAGGTACTCTTTAATATTGAGCAGTTATCACATGCCCTGGTACTTCTTTATTAATCAAGATGGGTAGAACTTGTTTTGGTTAGTAGACAAGTTATTTGCCCTTGCAACACTACAAATAACGGGAATGCACGAAATCAGCCCAGCGTATGCAAACTTGGTGTATTCTACATGGACAAAAATGAGAAAGTCAATACTGCTACTAAGTACTAAGTACATTACAACTTCAGACTGAACAATCGTTAGACAAGTACAAGCGCACGATCAGTCCACGATGAAGTAAGTACTACATATATTGAGCCCAAAAAGGTGATACAAAGTATATATATCCCTAATAATCCAGACTAGAACTAAAGCTACCAGCATCCGTACTTAAATCTGAATGACAAGGAGCTCCCATCTCAAAGTCAAACATCGGAAAGGTTAATTTTGTGGTTTCAACGTCAATGAGATATAGATCACAATTGACAAATAATTCACGGCAGCCGTAAATATCTGTCATATATCTGTTCCAGTGCCCCGACGCCTGAAAGTGACAACACCCAGTCTCTACGACTTTGCTGCAGTTTGCCGAACCAATCATCCTTTTGAGATGTCTTCTGCATTCAATCGTCTTATTTCTTCCGTCGGGCTCCTCCAATAGACTAAGCAGCACTTCCATCCCCATGTTGATGCTAATTTCATCTTCCCTATCAAACATCAGCAATGCAATCCCGTAATTGTACTTTGCTTGGGCCACAACAGAATTATTAACGAATTGGGCCACAACTGAATTATTAATGAATTGGGCCTCGCCCGAAGAATTATAAGCGACTTGTGCCATATAGTGTAACCCCTCCTTATTACCGGCAACAAAAAACATATGAGTCCCGAGAAGTAGGGTAGCATAATCAATTCCTTTGCTGGTCAGTCCATATAGAAATTCAAGATTTCCACGGTCGCAGCGTTGCAGTTTATCCAAGATCTTCTCCAGAGGCAGGTATCGTTGAAATTGCCCTGTAAACACCAGCTTACATGTAAGGTCGCACCTGAAATTGTAAAATGCATGCATGATAACGTCGTGGTAAGTACTAAGGTATAAAAAAGTGCATTAAAGAATCAACAAATCATTCTTGAACTCACACTAAGGTCAAATTTGAGATATCAGCAACAGAAGGGTCGGATTCCATAAATTTATGGATTATTGATTCTACAACTGTTGCTGGAAGGTCTAGTAGACACGGTTCTTGCTTCGTCACGTTTGGACAAGTATACGAGAACAACAATTATTTTTTCAAGATGGAGGACTCAAACCTCAATATGGTTTGTGAGAAGTATTTAAAAGCTTCACTTGAACTTCATAGACGATGCATTGAAACCATACACAAAACATAAATACTACAACCCCAACAACCCTCATCAAAAGTCCAACTACACTGGATGCACTAAATACGCCAACTACCGGTTTAGAACGCGAAACGCTAACTCAAATGACTAAATGGAGGTCTGCAACTATATTTTTGGAGAAGTACTATTACATGTTTCACTTGAAATCAACCTATTTGTGCAAATGTGTTACCTTGTGCTGTGAAAAGTGTATGGGTGACTAGTTAATGGTTATGATCAATAAGTAATACGATGACCAAGATTGGGTTTTTACATCTACTAACAAGAACCACCATACCCCTTAATGCTCATAGAATAATATGTTCTAGTGTTGGTAAAAAACATTGCTTTAGGACATTTTCATCAAGAATATTCAAAATAATATTGCTAATTCTGAATTTTTTAAACTTTTGTCATTAATAAAGAGAAACTGAAAAAAAAAACATTAGACCGGCTTCGAATATTAACAGGATGTTATAAATTCATTTATTTGTGTGGATGACCACTACTCACCATTATTCAATTGTAACATATGGTTTACTACCCCAATTTCTCCTACTTAATTCCTCCCCACTAAGTGACCACTAATTCCTTATTAAGTCACTACTTAATTCTTGTAACCTTTGGGTTGATTTGTAACCTATGTATTGATTTGTAACCTATGTATTTGTATCCTATAAATAGAGCACATTTGGCTCTATGGAAGACAGACTTGAAACACTTTGAGAATACAAGTTCTTCCTTCTCCTCTCATATACTTTTGTCTTGTTCTTACTTTACTATTAGTTTTACAACACATGAGTTTTTTTAGTAAAATGACTTATGATTAGGGGATTCCCACTTTAATAATAATAATAATAAAGAAAGAAATAAATATAATTTATTATAATAAATATATAATATGATGTCATAAAATATTCAAAAATATTTTGTTAAATGTAATTAAATGTAATTTGTATAGAGTAATTAATTTAATTACACCGTAATATCAGTCTAAAATTTGCAATTACAGGATCAGAATTTTAAAAAACAAAGTCTTCTTAATGTTTATGTTTATAATTTCATGTCATGAAGTGTGCAAAAATTAAAGTGATTTTTACATTGTATAGACATTTGGAAGTGTCTTTAATAGAAAATAGATACATTTTTTCTAATTTACTGCATATAAATATTTAGACTTATGTAGGTATCATTTTTTAGCCATTTTCAAAAACAGATTAACTCCCCCTAAGCGTGCCTACTTTTGTGGGAAGTTGGGATTTTTTGTTTGACTGCATTTATTATTATTAATTAATCTGAATTAACTACTTATTTACCTTGTGAGTTACTATCTCCTAATTTTTTGCTCATATTACTTTCGTTCTTTATTTACAGTAGGCACAAAGACATTCTAGGTGTCATTTACTCCATTCTCTTTCAATGAGTATATTCATTCATTATATATATATATATATATATATATATATATATATATATATATATATATATATATATATATATATATATATATATATATATTTATACTACGAGTATTATGAATATGTATGCACTCGGTATTGTTAATATTTACCAAATACACTAGTTATCATTAATTATGTATTTACATATTAGTATGCATAATATATACTACAAGTGTTATGAACATGTATGCACTCAGCATTCCTAATATTTACCAAATATATTGGTTATCATTCGTTATATATTTACAGATTAGTATGCATAAAATACTACAAAGTGTTATGAATATATATGCACTCAGTATTCCTAATATTTACCAAATACACTGGTTATCATTCATTATATATTTATAGATTAGTATGCATAAAATCTACTACGAGTGTTATGAATATGAATCAAATATTTTAAGTTTATAAACTGTACATAGAAAATATACAATGCATAAGAGAATAAAAGTGTATTAGAAAAATATTCTAATTATTATAGAGCTAGATAATAAAATAAAAAAGGGAAGAAGATTGTGTTTTAATACCTTTTAGCGCGATATATGGGAGTAAAGCATAAGATCCCAACTGCTGTTGGGATTCTACCACAATTTACGACGTTGTTTCCTAATAGTATTTTTTAGGCTTAGAATTACCAACATCCTAATTGTTTATATTTAATGTTTTAAGAATTTTATGAGATGCATGAACCTATTTTTTAGCATCCTTTTTGGTTAACGATGTATATTAAATATGTCTATTAAACAGTAGGGTCAACTTTAAACAAACACCCTTTGTGAACAGGTATGTTTGTCTATTTAAGCACCTTAATTAGTGCTTCTCACCCTCATTATCACTGCACTTAATCTTTCTTACGACTGTCCATTTCTTGGGTTCATTTGGATTTCTTCTCCTATTTGCTTTCTACGTAACTATCTCTTTCCCCTTTCATTGCCCAATCAATCTCACTAATGGAAAACGTTGCCGATGTTTATATACTCAATGCCAAACAACAGATTTCGTTCGTTGTTTCACGTACCATCGATTGTGTTGTCTTTAATTATATTCCGTAATTTGGCAAATTTTTTATTTTTTTATTTTTGATTTTTGATGCAGAAGGACCATGCTTTGTACCTGCAAAAATTAGGACGGGTTAGTATAGCTATGTCAAAGGTGAATGCGTTGGAGCTCCGACTGAAGGAGGAAATGGTGGAACTAAGGCCAGCGCTTGATGACCTATGCGAAGTGGACGCTGGTCCACTTGCGCCTCCGAAGAATGAAAAGGAAGCCATCCTGAAACCTTTGAATGATTATTGATTTTTATTGTATTGTATTTTTAATTTTAAGTTGGATAGATTTGGATATATTGCAAGCTATTTTTGTTGGTTTATGGTGTTTCTTCATGTTGAAAACTTTTATCTACCAGCTGTTGATATCGATGCATGTCATTAAATTACACTTCAATCAGTCCATATTTCAATATCGATATGCTAACTAGATAAGTTATAGTCTGTGATGGGAAGTGCAAAGGTTAAATGTCCATTCGTGTCTTCCAAATGCGAAAATGATAGACTAAATATCTTAAATTTAACAACTAAAAAATGAAAAATTTACAGAAAAAAACAGCACATAGCCCAACTACTCATCCCTTGACATCTAATCAATTTGAACCGGATCACCAAGGGTTCCATCACTATCATAAATAAAGAAATAAAAATAATTTATAATAATAAATATATAATATATATGATATCATAATATATTCAAAAATATTTTATTAAATGTACTTAATTGTAATTTGTATAGAGTAATTAATTTAATTACATTGTAATATCTTTATAAAATTTGCAATTAGGGGTCAGAATGTTAAACAACAAAGTCTTCTTAACGTTTATGTTTATAATTTCATGAAGTGTGCAAAAAAACACTCTTTGTGTTTGCTGTAGTGTCGGTTCAAGTGTGCAACAGTAGTGAAAGCTTTATTGCAAGCTTTTCTCTCTCTTCGGTTTCCCCCATTATTCGTTCTCTCCTCTACGACAGCTTTTCTCTCTCTTCTATACACCATCTTTTGTTACTTTTCTTTCTCTTTTCTATAGGCTTTGGTATCTAGCAATTATCATCCAGCTTTTTATACTTCCTCACCATAATTCTTCTTCAAGTCTTTCAGCTTCTCATCTTCATCATCTATCACATTCTGGAAGGAGTAATAACAACAATTTACAAATCGACCACAAATCACAGGGAGGACTCCGAATAAAGGTTCAACTAGAAATTTAGTATTCGTTAATATAAATGTTGCTACCTATGAAAATAGAAGTAAAGCAAAGCAGAGCAAAAAAACCTAGAGTTAGCTGAAATCCAGCAGTCATATATAAAGTTAGTGTTGGGAGAAATTAATTGACAGATATGTGATGTTTAGTTCTGGAGCAGAATACAGGGTTACAAAATATATGCGGAAATTTTTTTGCAAAAAAATAAAGTTTAGTTCTTTTATGCCCTTTTGCAAACCCATATTCTTTGCACAAGAGATGAAGTTTAGTTTGACAGAATATCCTGTCCAAAAGAATATGTGAAGTTCATTTTTTTTCGTTCGACTGTTGGGGTGTTTTGTGGTCCCCATGACCATCTTCTTTTCTTTTAGAGCTTCTTTATCATAGTTTACCCGATTTGTTCGATATGCTGCTATTAGAGTTTTATGGCCCTGCTGCTGTTGGGTTTTTTATGGTGTTGTTACAAGTGCAAATGATTAGAGAACTTAGTTTATATGTAAAGTTAAGTTCTTTTAGTATGTTTAGGAATTAGAAAACTTAGTTTTACATGTGAAGTTTGGTTCTTTTAGTATGTTTAGAGATTAGAAAACTTAGTTTTATATGTGAAGTTTAGTTATTTTAGTATGTTTAGGGATTAGAGACTTAGTTTTATTTGTGGCATTTTTATGTCTCGTAATCCAAAATCCGAAACAAGACAACTAATATGGACCGGAGGGAGTACTACTATGTGTTGCTTTTGGTATTACCATATAAACAGAAAAGACTAACGAGAAATGTCATAGATTCTCTTTAGTCTTTGCCTCTTTGGTTAGTTTGAAGCCAAGAGACACCTGACAGATGTGGTAGTACTTAGTAGTCTTTAGTTGGGCGTTGGTTGTTAATTGTCTGACATTGCTACGTAGGTTTCTCGTGTTTATGTGTTTTTTCAAGAACTTTTATTGTCTATGCATTCTCGTATCTTTATTGAAATCTGGAACATCCAATTGAGAACAGTACTAATCGGTGTGAGATGTTGGTTTGAAATAGAGCGAGGATGTATCATAAGCAGCAACTTCATGAGTTCGCAGTAAGACATGGAAAGCCCTTACCAGTCTATAAAACGACTAGGGATGGGGGTCCAGATCATGCACCAAAGTTCATAACTACTGTCACTTTCAATGGTTTTCGATATAAATCCAAATTAGTTGGACGCTCTGTTAAAGTGGCAGAGCAACAGGCTGCAGGAGAGGTTCTTGCATTACTCCCCAAGGAGGTTCTTGCGTCACTCTCGGGTAAGAAAGTCCTATAATTAAAATATTTGAGATAATTGTACTTGTCGAGTCACATCTCATTTTGCCATGAGGTAGAAGAAGACACTGATGAGGTAGAAGAAGACACTGATGCAGAAGAAGACATGGAAATAGAAGACATCCAAGATAGCCGTGAGGTAAAACACATTTACTTTGCTATTTGACATATATGCTTGTTTGATCTGTTCAGAGAGTGCTCATTTATAATACGTTATGCCGTTTTTTGCTTCAAACCTGGTGTTCGTCTTGACATTAAGGTAGAAGTATTTTGATGACTGCTGACCGATGAACTCAGTTGCATGCAAAGACTCGACTCGTCTCTTTGTAAAGACTCAACAAGTTTCTAAGAGTCTCTATATTTAGGCTAGGTTAAGCCTCTGGCTTCTAATCCAAATGAAGGCTCCTGTTACTCTTTTCTGCTCAGTATGGTACTCTTTCCCAATCCTCTTGGATGCGCCTTTCGTAGCTTAAGGATATATTTGAACACAAAACAGTGTGATATAGAATTTATATATATGTTGGTATAGTTCCAATAATTTCACTGAACTGTACTTAAAGTTAGTTAATCACTCCCAAATCATCAAAGAAGCTCTCTACTGCCTATATTTGTTAAAGTTCTAGGTGGGGATTTCGGACCCTAAATGTTTAATATATTTCTATGTTACTATATTCGTTATATTATCTCTTGGTAACTATCCTCCACAGTAAGCACCAAGAGGTGGATATGGTCAAAGTAGGGAGCAGATGCCCTTGGCATCCATGCAGGGCCCTCCAGGCTGGGAGCAGATGCCATCGGCATCCATGCAGGGCGCTCCACAGCAAGAACCAAGAGGTGGATATGGTCAAGGTTGGGAGAAGATGCCCTCGGCATCCATGCAGGGCCCTCCAGGCTTGGAGCAGATACCCTCGGCATCCATTCAGGGCCCTCCACAGCAAGCACCAAGAGGTGGATATGGTCCAGGCTGGGAGCAGATGCCCTCGGTATCCATGCAGGGCCCTCCTCAGTAAGCACCAAGAGGTAGATATGGTCCAGGTTGGGAGCAGATGCCCTCGGCATCCATGAAGGCCCCTCCATCATAGTTTGCGGGTCATGATTACCATAAAAGAGTACAATACACATCACATAGCCCACAATATCAACCTCCCTATGGTAATTATCCTCCGCAGCTAGCACCAGGATGCAGCATATATGGTTCAGGTTGGGAGAAAAAGCCTCCGGTATCCATCCAGGGCCCTGCATTACAGGCCAATTTCTGCTGTATTCTCTTAAAATCGTGCTCACGCTTCTGGCCCTTCTATTGGTCCACCTTCTCAGGAAAACTACAGCTACAGGGTTTTACCTTATCGAGCTTATGATCATCCACAACCTGGTGAAGTGCCATATCAGTCTGTAGTTCCATCAGTTCAAGTTTATGGTCCTCGCATGGCCCTTCTGCAGCAATACCTCTATGATCGATCCATGCCTCAATCAGGTGGTTGAGTTATTGTACCTGCTGCTATTGTACTTGCTGATACTAGCTATGTGAACAGTGTGTCACCCCATCCAGGCTATAAATACTATGATGCTAATCAGATGACTCGTGGCCCTCGGTGAATGAGAATGTTTCAAGGAAATTGTTCAATGTTCTTGTTCGTATGTTGTAAATTTTCCTTATTTCTTGTACCATCCTTATACTGGACATATTTGAATTTTACATTTGAGATACTCTTTTACGTTTTTACAACAGGTTGGAGGTCACTTTACATAATAGTCACCCTCTTTCGCCAATAGATACATCTCTTCAACTAAAGACCTCCAATTATTACAAACTATTTCCAACATTATCTTGCCTACATGCGCCCTAAATATTAATAAATAAAATATTAAAATAAATATTCAATCCATTATAGTGACTATGTAAGTAAATTTTTCCTTATTTCCTTCATCTTGCACATTACTTAACCAAATCGTCTTTATCATTCATCAAACTATCGTCTGATCTCAACCCTAGAGATTTGTCTATTTCAATCCTTAGTTGATCTTTGTTTTTGGGGTTTGTGAAATGGTGTTGCTCAAAATGGTAAAGGAATTACAATGGAATTCTAATATACCTTATATTTGGTGGTACTCTAATGTGTATGGTGTAGGAAATGCATTCTTCTCTAATAAATAAAACGTACTTAAAAAAAAAGTATGATCGGGCACTATGTACAAAGGTACACGGATTTTCATCTCCCATGCATGACTTATTCGTATGGTTCAAGGTTTTGGGAATAAGCCATATTAGTACTAGTTAGTTGGGAAGAAGGTTTTGGAGGGGAAAATCTGTTTGAGTGACCAAACGCATATAATGTTATGAATAGATTAAGCATAACATAAGGTTAATTCATACTAATTCATGGTTTCGTGGAAAAATTTCCATTCCATAACTTCAGCAAAACACGACCAAGTCATGGCAATAAATAACGACACAACCATAAGCAAAAGCAATAAAAACACTACCATTAGTGATAGTGATAGACGGACTGTTAATGATACTGCACAAACATAACAACGAGTAATATTGTTTTCGTATTTACAATCCTAAATTAAATTTTAGTTTGACATCAAAAGGAAAATAACGTACTGCTAAAGTAAGATACCAATTCGTCACGACTAATGTATAAACATGGGATCTCCATTTTGAACCATGTTGTGAAATCCTCTTCAGATCCTCATGTCATTTAGTTTAGATTTGATTTAACTATTTTCTTGATTTAACTATCACAAATTAACTATTTTCTTGATTTCAACCATGTTGTGAAATCCCCTTCAGTCCATCCTCCACTTTAATTTTCCATCCACGAATATTATTTGACGTTTTATTTAGTTTAAAATATGTGAATACATTTCTCCCTCCTTGAATAACCCCCCCCCCCCAACCCAAACATAATGAGCGTACAATATTATGTCGCGTCTATCCATTTTATCAAGAATTCTTATCACAAAATAATCATCTAAATACTAGTAGCACACAAGCAACATATTACACTGCCGACTAAGGGGAGGGGGGGGGGGAGGAAGAGGGGGTGGGGACCAAAACAAAATCTAACTCATTTTAAACCAATATATTCGTGGTAGAGAATTTGTGTCATAAATCCCGATAAAATCGACTTTATTTTTGTTTGGGGGCGTTTACAAAGTACCCTATCACTTGACATCCAAAATATATGATTAGCCAATATAATTACTGTAACCGAATGCGGTGGGATCCAAATTGCACCATGAGGATGTGCTTTCTTGAATAATTAAAACCGTTCTATAAAGAATGTGCTCCAGCGAGTTGTCGTGTCAATGAAATAAAATCCCTACGACATCACTAGCTATTCCACCGTCACTTTTATGACCTTCCACCATTTGAGTGACACTGTAACAAATTATGGTGTAGATTAGATTATTGAATTTCCAATTTATCAGTCACGCCATCACATGGAATGAATTATGACCACTTCGCTATAAAACAAAATTATTTCATATATCAATGCTCTATGACTTAGTAATTAGTAAATGCAACCAAAACAAACACAGCTAACAACGCTCCATCTTTCCAGTTTCAATAAGAATAACAGCCATCAAAACCTCAATTGGGGCTGCTATTTCCTAGCAAGCAATAAGATTGGTGAGTTAGAAGTCACGATGGAGGAACCATCCCTTTCAAATCTCCAAGATGATTTGAAGGCATTAATCATCGAGAAAGTGGTTAGCGACGAGCCATCGAGAACGTCTTTAAGGAACATATCTGAAGTGTAAGAAGTAGTTACAATTGTTTCATTCCACAATATATAGAATTACGTATAAATTACTGCATGCTTTTTTTATTTGGCAGGAGCCGGGATTTTCGACGTATAGTGTTCTCGAGCAGATTCCAGTGCTGCCTGTCTCTGTAACTCAACAGTTATAAGCTACCATATGTCGATGTTGCAACTATTTCTTTTATAAGAAGGCTCCATGAAGAAAGAATTGACCGCACATCTCTTTTCTTTGGCATCTACAAGTTCTTTTACGGGCAAAATATTGATGGTTTACCCATCCTGCAGCAAGTTGCTGACTCTGGTATTGGCGAGGCAGTATATGCTTATGGGTACATTGCTTTGTAATGGCCAGCACTATAATGGGATAGATGAGCTTCAGAGGATATGTTATGACGAAGATGGTAGACTGGATATGATTGTTTATCGTCGTGAATTAAGAAATATGCTTGGTCCTGAACGGTTCGAGCATATCCGTCTTCTCAGATTTCGTGTAGAGAATAGCGTTGGTCACTGGGCTTCTATGAATCCATACATCATATATGTCTATGGTGAGTTGGACATAACTTGTGAAAGGTGTATAGTAGTTGTAGAGTTGTTCAAGCTTGCAATGCCACTGGGTTGGGATACTGATTTGGGGGATTAGTTTACTGAAAGTTTTCGGACAAGTCAGCTTTTGATGGCCTCTTATTTGACTACTACTTTAGTACTAGCATTACGTTCTATACCGTGGATTGTCTATATAACGTGTTTAAATGAGACTTGATTATGGAGTCCTATTATAATTTGGTTTCCAATGGACGCATTCATTGTTAGATATCTCTCTCTCATCATTTCCTCTTTTAATATTTTTTATTTCCTTGTTAGATGTATCTCTCTCACTCATCTTTTCCCTTTTCTTTGTTCTTTCTTTAATTTGTGTCTATCCTTTGCACCTTATTTTATGAGCAACTTAAAATAATGTCTATCCTTATGTCTATCCTTTGATTGATAATATGAATTGATTTTAGTTAATATATAGTTTTTATCTTTATGATGATGCGACAGTCATATATATAAATTGAGAATAATTTAAGCAATATATATTTTATTGCTTTTTGAAAAATTAAATGGAAAATTAACAGAAATTTTGAATTATTTGTCATAGATTAATATTTGAAGTTTCTATTGTTTGTAAAGAAATTTTGAATTATTTCGCATAGATTTAAATTTTGATGATTATCAAACATATATTAATGAATTTATAAACTTATAAGCCAATTTTAAGCCCACCCAAACTATCTCTTGGTAGGGTTTCAACAATTCCCATTACCTTGTATTTACTTATATATTTTTGGAAGATTCGGTAAACCAAAAGTTAAATTTTCTTCTTTTCGCCTCGTCGATCTTTTCCCTTTCTCAAACATATGCCGGACACTAGTGACCATGAAATCTGGCCTTTGGGATGGTTCATCCGAACTGAAAACCGTACATGCTTCAATATACGCATATGCAGATCATACTCTACAACTGACGATCTAGTAAGTTTCGTACCACGTTTTAAAAATCTCGGTTATGTTTAATGTAGTTATTTTATTTTAAATCTATTAAACGGTGAACTATTTTATTATAAATTTTCCCCGCGCGCTTAAACCATCTTTTACCAGACGAAACGACGAAAGCTTGTATCTACAGTGGTATGCTTAGGTTCAACATGTATCTCACTGTGTCGCCGTCTCGCAAAAGGCTTCAGCGCGGTTGGTTGCGGTTTGTTACTCGGCGTCGTATCATAGTAGGACAGGCTCTCCACTTCCAAATTTTACCACTAAATCCCCAACAAGGTTTCTGTTTTCGCGTTCATATCATCTCCGAAGATGAGGAATAGATGGATGGTATATTAGGATATTTGGTGTAGTTTCTGACTATAACTTGGATGTGTAGTATAGACTAGACATTCGTTACTAATCTATGTTCTTGTCCTTTTGTGAGAATTAGATTTTGTGCTGTCTCTGACTTGTTTTGCTGCTCAAAGGTCTAATGCTAATGTCATACTTGGTTCAACCATTGCTATATAAAGAAGAGGTAGTTTGCTCGTGTAAAAAAATCAATAGTAGAATCGTGCTTAAATTACATGTCACTAATATTAAGTAACTTCTAGTATTACCTACACATTAAAGTTTAAATTCTAACCAACTGAAAAGCACAAAGGGGAGTTTCACAATTACAAGGGTCACCATAGACTACTTTTTAAATAGGAAAATAACAATGGGAAAAGTACAAGATAAAATTTAAGTTCCATTGCCGGTGAGATGAGAGTTGGGCGGTGTGAAATATACGTCGTCCAAGGACTTTCCCAGAGGTTGGAGGAGAATTTCAAATATCCTTTTAATCCTCCGAATATCCATAAGTTGGCGGTCCCTTGCTTCTATTAGGGCTCCCTTCACTTCATCAAGATCTTTCTTCAATTCTGCCATCTTTATAAGTGGACGTCTTACCATGATGTTTCTACAGTTTTGCTATAGTTATTGTTACTATTTTTTCTTGTGTGATGATGATGAAGAATTTTCGTGCATTTATAGTGAAACGATGTGTAGTGCTGCGTCCACGCATGATCCACCACGATCTGAATTAACTAGTGCAGGGTTGCCTGTTTAATAAAAATGACGGTTTCTTGAGTTATACGTTGCATTGCACTCTTTTCAATATTTTAGGGTTTATAAATGGCACACAGAAAGGGTGGGAGCTTTCTAGTATTAAGACAAATGTGAGGTTTGCAATGGTAAGCACAAATTATTTATAGAATATATGATGGCCGTGTTGCGTTGGTACATTTGATAAAGGTCGTTTGGTATGATGTATTGACTAATTTAGTCCATGAATTAAGTTTTATACCTTGTTTGGTAGAAAAATTCAATCAAGTACTAGGAATCCATATACAATTTAATTCCTCAATGCAATTGTAGTATAAATTAACACCAAGGCCAATATTGTATTAGTAATACCATGCTTATTAATACATGGATAAATAATAAAATGACAAAAATACTCACTCTCAAATCCTCATTTTAATACATGTATAAGAATTTATTACTAATCCCTGCACTACTAATTCTTGTATTATTAATCCATGCATAACTCGTTTGTCTACTTACTGTAAGTATGGACGTAGATAGTTGTGGAAAGTAGAGTGGCATGTCGAGATGACTGCCATAGAGATTGCCCGAAAGCATGCAGTACATCGAAAACAAAACTGCAAGACTAAATTACAATACATTGCATCTTACACAAACTGAATGTGGCTGCAAACTTAGCCATTACACGCCTAACTTATTGGAGTACGAGATATGGAGCAGTCAATAAACTCACCTGACAGCTCCCTCCTTTTCCAATGCCAAACTCTGCAGGAAAAGATTCACTCCTATCCTGCAAAACAGGGAACGAAAGATTTTTTTCAGGAGGCCGATGGCGTGTCTTGGTTTTTGGTGAATTTCTTTCATGCTATAGAATGAGTTATCAATTGACCATATACTATCAGCGCTCCACTGTCCTTGCCCAACTTGTGATTAAAGGGATATGTACTACTAACTACTACATCACGATTGCTACCCATTCCAATGAAACCTTTTCAAATTGTTCTGCCAGCATATGTCACCCCTTCATGTTATCAACATATGTCACCGATGTTTGTTGAGAGTAGTAAATGCTGCAATGATATACGATACGACCAGCTCCCATATCTTGCACCTCCAACCCATCAAGTTCACTATGGACTGTGCAATAGCTGGTTAAAACTCTCGTGAAAGGACAGGTCATTCGTACCAAACAACTACTAAGACGTGAGTTGAAAGGATTATTTATTAGAACGTGCTTTGATAGTTTTTTAATTAACGAGTTCTACTTCATCTTGTGATCAGGTACTAACTGATGAGTCCCCGAACATCAGATCGTGTAATATGACCAGGATAGCTAGCTGGGCTGTGGGAGATTTAATATTCTTCTTCAAACAATTAACTTACGCATTCGACGTGTAATGATGATACATTAACCTAATTAATGTTACAAAAAAGAGGTACTTAGAAAACCCAACCTTCACGAAAGGGCAATGCAAATTGGCCTATATGGTTGGGAGGTCATCAAATTACAACTCTTCGTTTTTGGCAAGCACTAACCAAACCATGAAAACGTAGGATCCCAACGACCCCCTAACATCTTCCGCATGAGAGTAGTCGAGGCGAGAAAATACTCACTGGCCTATCGCAATACCGACTTTTTATTCTTTTGACTTCCAGAGTCATTACTATAACATTTTAATTTAATTTTACTGAGCATATAAGAAAAATATTATGTCAGGACATTACAATTAGATTCGCTGCTAGGCTTAGGGGAAAAAATTATACTAATCACCACCACTTTCATTAATATCAAAGCCACGTGCGATATACAATGTAAAAACAAGTTCCTTACAGGGGGAATTCGGTACCCCAACAAAAGTAGCACTTTACGGGTGATGCAATCTCCTATATACGCCAATCAAATCTAAATATTCGAAGCTAAAGCAACCTCCAAACTGCAAACAAAGGATACACCCTGCTGATTTGCCATGTGAAGGAGAGAATACTGTAGAAAACATTAGATCATCAGATAACACATGAGTTCTACATCATCATAGGGTTTGCATTTCATCCTACGCAAATGCATATTGAACTAGTAGTTCATCAGAAGCGGGCATGGAAGTAGAAGACATCAACAACATACTAAATTGATGGAATGGCTCAAATAAAATATATTAAAAGTGAGGCTGAAGTTTGATTACTTTTGTAGGGTTTATTACTTGGTCTATGGTTTTTTGTAGCATGTACTTTCGTTGAACTGTTGCTAACTATGTTTATATTTAATGTATGTTTAATCTTTGTCTTATTAAGTTTGCCCAGATTTGTAGTTGTTAAATTTATACTCATTTTTAGTCTATAATTTTTTGTCACATTTGAATACCTTAAATAATGTCAACTGGTATCATTTGAGAATAAATAACTTGTCAAATAAATATTTGACAATCACATAGAACAAATCTTTCACGTATCATCATTCCTATAGTAAATCTTTGACAATCATCATCTTATAATAAATCTTTGACAATCACATAAAAGAAATCTTCCATGTGTTATCATTCCTATTCTAACAAATCTGGTTGTCCCATATTCTAGCAAAGAATATATTCGCCTTCCATGTCAGTTGCTACATCATACAATGCGTAGAATATTCTTCTTCCATATCATCTCTTCTTGTCTTTTATGAATCTATGTATAGTTGTTATTATAAGTTGCAACTTAATTGTTACATTAGACAAAATAAGTTCTTGCACAAGTACGGGACATTATTATTTACAATAGTCAAACTTATAGATGAAACAATATATACAACTGCCAAAATTAAACATACATTCAACATAAATTAAAAATTCAATACTTAAAATAGATGAAACAACATATTTAACATAGATTAAAGTCTTAAAATAACTAAGTACAAATTACAAACAACCAGACATTAATGTCTTGAAAATACATAACATATCAACAAAAACCTTAGACGAACATAGTCCTAACCCTTACATCTAATCAATTTGGACCGGATCATCAGAGGTTCCTTCGCCAGCATAATAAGAACAATCACTTGATGAACATAATGCATCATCATCAGAATCACCACCATCAGGATTTGGAGGGTTTCCCAGAATGCGAACTATGAAAACTAAACGACCATCACATAGCTTGTCCTTGGTCTGGAAAAATAAATACTTACAAACATTGATTTTGTTGGCCATTACAAAATCTACCCAACCATTGCCCAGCCTTTTACATCCTTTTTCAACAAAAAGGCGCAAATCGTATTCATCTGTCCCACAAATAACACGAACCGGGAGTGGTTCATCAGGCAATAGACGAAGCACATGTTTTGGAAAGATCTATCACAGAAACAATTATTAATAACGACCCTAATTAGAGGCTATTTTAAATAAAAAATAAAAAATATTATTAATCAATAAAACTTACAAAGTCATCAGTTGTAACATTTTCCCAACTTAATTCAACTGTCACAGGATCATTAGTAAAAACGAGTGTACCGGGTAAATAGTACTTTGAATTAGTAGAATCGATTGACATTTTTTTTTCTTTATTCTTGGTTAAGGAATGAATGGAGTAGAACAGATGGATGAATTTTTTTTTGTGAAAGAGGGATGAATGAATATTATCTCTTGATACAAATGAAATAATGAGTGGTTAAGACGTCTTTCAATAGGGAAAGTTAAAAATCGCATAGTTTAGTTTTATGAGGTACAATTTAGGGTTTTCAATGACCAACTAATTCATACAAAAATAGTGTGTGTGGTGTTAGGGCTTTGCCCTGAATTTGTTACATACTCCCTCCGGTCCACTTTATATGATTTTTTGGTATTTTTTCTTAGGTCCAAAATATTTGATTTTTTTCGAAAATCAAGATGATATTTGTTTTGACTTTCCAAAGTTACCCTTGTTAATAAATTAAACACATAAAAGCTCTCACAATTTTCTATGAGTAAATTTTAAAAGAGATGAAGGTTAATTTAGTAAATGACATCTTTAATTAATGCTAATAGGTGGATTTCTTGGTCTGCGTGAAAACAGTTAAAAAATCAAATAATATGGTATGGATGGAGTAGCAGGATTCATTTTTTACTTGAAGAAAGGGTAAAGGACTCCTAACATAAGTATATCTCCTTCTATGTCTATCTTTTCTTGGAGAAGAAGTCTTGACAACTATAAATTCATGATTTTCTTTTCACGACAAGAACGACCAAACTCCAGAACAATCTGAAATTATTTGCACATGTTAACTTTGAACTCGTTCAATGTAATGCTGAAGTTGAACAAAGATGATGTTGTATTTAAGGTGTAACAGCCCAAGGCCGCTAGTGATATTGTCCGCTTTAGGCCTAGTCCCGCACGCCTCTAAAACGCGTTACTAGGGTCTAAGGCCAGTTAACTTATATACCCAGGATCACTCTTGTGTTATGCCGATGTGGGACACTTAACTCTTAACTGGGGTGTTATATAAGGGTTCTGATCCGGATGAAGATAACCCTACCTTAGGTGATGAAGTAACTCCGGCCTATACTATTATGGCTGATTAGTATAGCAGTATTCTATATTTTTAGCAGTATTTAAATGCACTTCATGATCTAGTTTTGGGATAAACATTTTTATGGGAAGCTATATGTCATAGTAAATGTTGTGTAGCAGTACTTAAATGCATTTTGATGATGTTGTTTAATATAGTGACTGTTGTTGATCCAAATTACAGAATTTTAATCTTTACAAATTATCTTGTCAAGAAACAGATTTGCATATAATCCAGTCGTAGAAACGTTTAATGTACTTACGGGGTGTTTTTCAATCAAGATCCAATTACGCTTTCACAATTAAACACATTATATTGAGTTTTTTTGTTAAGGATTACCATATTCATAGTTCAAAATGCCCAATCATTTTGGATTGTGCACCCAATTGACGCCCCAACCGTTATGTTTTAATTCTTCCATGTGCACTAATCATTGTAGGTAACACAATAAGCAAACTTATATTGTGTAAAAATTGGCAGTTAAACTTTTTGTAATATCAATATCACTAAACAATTAAACTGGCCACAGTGCAGATTGTTGTAGTAGCAAAATATGCATTGTAACGGTAAGCACCACTGTGAAATTTTACAACGCGGGAGGTATAACGAAACCTCAACATAACAAAACCAGCAAATAAAAATGTGCATCAAGAGGGTTACTACTAGTAGATTTTGATCTCACAGACATACATTCAGTTAATAAGCCACATGTTGTTGTCAATAATCGAGATCATCACGGGGTAATCCTTGTCGTCTATCACATCTTTTTCTGCCGCATTTACCAAATCCTCTGCAGGATTTTGTTCTGCTTCCTTGCCTTTCAGACTCTCTTTAAGTGATGCAAGTCTACCCTCCAAAGATGCAATCTCTCCTGTCAGACTAATAACTTCGCGATCTAAATTATTTGTCGCTTTACTCACACTCTCAAAGCGAGCAACTTCCTCATTACCCTCCATGTTTATTTCCTGAAAAAATTGAATCATATTTCGTTAAACTAATCTAGTGGAGTCATTGTATAGAGATATGACAAAAAATCAGGTAAGAGAAATAAGTACCTTGGACGGGTTTGATGAGGTTCCTTCATCACGTTGAGGCTTATACACAACATCATAGTAATTCACTCGGCGGATGATGCGAACTTCCCACCTCACAATTGCATCCCCACGTTCAGAAAATTGAAACAGTACACTATCTCCCTCCTCTAAATCATTGTCCGTAATGAATTTTCGCCACCCAGAAGTAAATTTAGTAATGATACCTTCACTTCGACCAACTGCAACTGGCCAAGATCCCCTATCACCGTGAAGAACGCAAACTTCTACCTCATCCGGCATAAATTTAATGATTCTCTTAGTCAGATGCTGTAGTTAGACAAAACAGCAAAAATAGTAGTAACATCTTAAAATGCTATGTTACAACAAATCGTGCAATATGTTTAAAGAGAAGTACCATAACATCCATATTGATGTACGATTTGGACATTAGCACCTCAAATTGTATAGGTTCTTCCATTGTTTCTTCGCTGACGCCTCTAGGTTCCTTCCTTGGGAGCTGTAGGTAAAATGCAAAACGTCACTGTCTTTAATAACCTGAACTTCCGTACACAAAAATTTTATTTCCCGCCAAGATCATATTATGTGCCATTAAATAACCTATAGTAATAGACGTGTCCATTCACCAAATTGTGCAATTTGCACCCTTGACGATTGAGGGTATTTGGGAATTGCACCTTATCTTATTTACTTTAATGATTTTCACCCTAATTTCCTTAATTTGTTGAAAAATAATAAGTAATCAATTGCTTTGTTTTGAACTTCCACAACATTTTTACTCCCTTATTTGAAATTCTTGGATTATAAGTCCTACACCGGAATTCGTATATAACATTAGTTAACTACATCTCCTCTTTGATCATCAGAAGGAAAAAATTGCCTTCGGTTTTTAGATCAACTAGCCTTTGATTGGACATGCAATTAGCAATTATGGTGATGTTTCCATTCCATTAAGTTCTACTAACGGGCTAAAATGCAGTGTTGTTACTTACAAGTTGTAGTAGCGGAGTATAATGTTATGAAGAAATTCTTGGCCAACAAAAAACATTCAACCATTTCATTAACGATTTACTAATAAAAAATTTAGTTCGTAGATGAGATTATATAGATCGCGAAGTGATGTGAGGTTTGCGCGTCTTGTTTTTGCCTTCTGAACAGGGTAATATTTAAAAACTTCCTGAGAATATAAATAAGATGGCCTTTTTCTTTTCAATGGTAAGCACGAATTATTTATAGAATGTGGATGGTCGTGTTGTTATGGTGCACTTATTGTAATTATGGACGTAGATAGTTGTGGAAAGTAGAGTGGCAATGCCGAGATGACTGCCATTGAGATTGCCCGAAAGCATGCAGTACATCGAAAACAAAACTGCAAGACTAAATGACAATACATTGCATCTTACACAAACTGAATGTGGCTGCAAACTTAGCCATTACACGCCTAACTTATTGGAGTACGAGATATGGAGCAGTCAATAAACTCACCTGACAGCTCCCTCCTTTTCCAATGCCAAACTCTGCAGGAAAAGATTCACTCTTATCCTGCAAAACAGGGAACGAAAGATTTTTTTCAGGAGGCCGATGGCGTGTCTTGGTTTTTGTCTTCTCGACTGGGTACTAATGGTTGGGTTCTCTTGAATATAAATAAGATGACCTTTTTATTTGGGATGATGAGCACGTACGTACTACTCCCTCCATTTCAAAATAGTTTTCATAGTTTCCTTATTAGTCCGTTCCAAAAAGAATGACACAATTCTAAATTTGGAAACATTTTTGAGTTGAAACTACTACATTACCCTTAATGAAATGCTTTATACCCACATATTTATGTATGATTTATTTTGGACCACAAGTTCCAAAAGTCTTACCACATTTCTTAAACTCCGCTCCAAGTCAAACTATGACAACCATTTTGGAACGGAGGGAGTATAATCTAACATGAAATTGTATAGTTTTTGAGCAGGTTTAGGGCAAAGTGGAGTATCTACAACTGAGATTCACCTGGCCTATCACGTGTGCTAACCAACCGTTTCCCTACAAAAACTACTACTCCCTTATTTAGATTTAATTGTTAGCAGAATATTTCACCCGCCAATGTCAATCGACACCTCATATTAATGGTGAAGTTAATTTTTTTACTACTTCCAAAGGATGAATTAATGATTTTTTATGCTAAATCACGCTTGCTGTACAACATTCAGTGCAGTGAATGAGCAAGCTTTTCATCGTAAGAAACTATTGACATCGTTTCAGCTGGTCCCAGCTAAGGTGTGTGATCATGTAGTCGTTGTGTAAAGCACGTGCTCCCGACTCCGTCTGTATGTTTCAATTTGTTAGAACCTACATATTCTTTTCGATTCGTTTAAAAAGAATGACTACATCCTAAATTTGAAAAATAAACTTTTTATTTTATCTTCAATGAATTGATATGTATCCACGCAAACATCTTCAATTACTTTAGACCATAGCTAATCAACTGTCGCAATTTCTTTATTAAACTTCGTGCACAAGCAAATGTTTTCAAATAAATTGAAACCGATGGATAGCTAGTACCCTATTTATTGAGTATGATGGTGGATAGTTGGAGAATACTATTGATTATGTCAGAACGCTGCCAGTAATGTTTTGCCCTTTCCTCAAAGGGATGGGAGTAATATATAAAAGAAATAAACAATAACCCTAACTGGCGCTGGATCCTAAAGTGAATTTCTTTCATGATATAGAATGAGTTATCAATTGACCATATACTATCAGCGCTCCACTGTCCTTGCCCAACTTGTGATTAAAGGGATATGTAATACTAACTACTACATCACGATTGCTACCTATTCCAACGAAACCTTTTCAAATTGTTCTGCTAGCATATGTCACCCCTTCATGTTATCAACATATGTCACCGATGTTTGTTGAGAGTAGTAAATGCTGCAATAATATACGATACGACCAGCTCCCATATCTTGCACCGCCAACCCATCAAGGTCACAATTGACTTTGCAATAGCTGGTTAAAACTCTCGTGAAAGGACAGGTCATTCGTACCAAACAACTACTAAGACGTGGGTTGAAAGGATTATTTATTAGAACGTGCTTTGATAGTTTTTTAATTAACGAGTTCTACTTCATCTTGTCATTAGGTACTAACTGATAAGTCCCCGAACATCAGATCGTGTAATATGACCAGGATAGCTAGCTGGGCTGTGGGAGATTTAATATTCTTCTTCAAAAAATTAAATTACGCATTCGACGTGTACTAATGATACATTAACCTAATTAATGTTACAAAAAAGAGGTACCTAGAAAACCTAACCTTCACGATAGGGCAATGCAAATTGGCCTATATGGTTGGGAGGTCATCAAATTACAACTCTTCGTTTTTGGCAAGCACTAACAAAACCATGAAAACGTAGGATCCCAACGACCCACTAACATCTTCCGCAAGAGAGCAGTCGAGGCGAGAAAATACTCACTGGCCTATCGCAATACCGACTTTTTATTCTTTTGACTTCCAGATTCATTATAACATTTTAATTTAATTTTACTGAGCGTATAAAAAAAAATTATGTCAGGACATTATAATTAGATTCGCTGCTAGGCTCAGGGGAAAAACTTATATTAATCACCACCACTTTCATCAATATCAAAGGCACGTGCGATATACAATGTAAAAACAAGTTCCTTATTTGGGGAATTCGGCACCCCAACAAATGTAGCACTTTACGGGTGATGCAATCTCCTAAACACGCCAATCAAATCTAAATATTTGAAGCTAAAGCAACCTCCAAACTGCAAACAAAGGATACACCCCGCTGATTTGCCGTGTGAAGGAGAGAATGCCGCAGAAAACATTAGATCATCAGATAACACATGAGCTCTCCATCATCATAGGGTTTACATTTCATCCTACGCTAATGCATCAGTTTTGGAGATGCCTTGTTGATTTGCAGTTTGAAGGAGATAATGCCACAGCTAAAATCTGAGCATGACAAGAGGAATATCACAACATTCATTGCGGTACGTGTTGAGCGCACCGTATTCAGTGCATACACTAAATTGAAGTCATTCAGAAGAACGCAATTAGGGTCCCAATCAGACTTCATGACTTTGGGGACTCCGTTTAACTAATCTTTTATGGAATAACACAGGAAGAAACTGTGCATATTATTTGATATACAAATTTCTCATACAATATCAATTCTGAATGAAGGAGTACTTATGAAATTCTCAAATATTTGGAATGAATGAAGTGTTTCCCAGAAGAAGATTTTGGAATCTACAACTACCACAACCCCCTATATATAGGCGACGCAATATGGAGATCGTGCCATATAAATAGTCCTGCTATATTATGGCTAATAATACGAAACCAGTCCGGGCATCGGTATTTGAACAATTCCAATATTAACCAATAGGTGAGATTTAAAATTTGAGGGATCGTAAAATTAATGTCTGAAGAATTACTCCCTCCGTCCCAAATTAGTTGTCACTTTAAGAGAAATCGTTTGTCCCAAATTAGTTGTCTCTTTAGGATTTCAAGACTAAATTTATTAGTTCTTTCCAACTATATCCTTAATAATGAAAAGAATTCTCCAAAAAAGTTAACATTAAATAAGGGTAACATAGTAAAATAAACACCCTATTTAATGATTTTCTTAATGGGCGTGAAAAAGCTGAAAGCGACAACCATCCCAAATTATTTGACACGTTCAGCTATTTCACGCCCAATAAGAAAATCAATAAATAGAGTATGCATTTTACTATGCTACCCATTTAATTACCCTTATTTAATATGTTTATTAAATATTTTTACAGAATACCATAAATAAATAAGGGTATAGTTGGAAAATAATTGGCCAAATAGTCTCGACATCTTAAAGCGTCAAGCCGTCAACTAAGTTGGGACAAGTGAATCTTGCGAAGTCCGCTAATTTGGGACGGAGGAAGTACACATTTAGCATAAGGGGTCCGGCTAGCGTTTGGACATAGATTCCCAAATAATTTTTGGGAAAAACTACCTGGGTGAAGTTTGATATGACAATGAAAATGTGTTTGGACATACTTTTTGGGAACAACTTTTTTTGCTCAAAAGAGCCTTTCAGCTCTTAAGAAAATGAAATTTGATGTGTAAATATTAGTTTTTGGCTCAAAAACAGCTCAAGGCCACTTTTTGAGTTTTTGGGACAAGTTTTGCTCAAAAAGCATAAACAAACACTTTTTGCCCAAAACAACTCCCAAAAAATCCCTCCAAAAACTATCTCCAAACGGGAGCTTAGATTTGGGGGGTATAGAAACTACTCTTTTAGTGGCAAGATGAGTTATGAAAATGAAAAGAACTGCTGTACAATTTTCTTTTACATTAGTATTCCATTTCGTAATTGACTATTACTCTCTTATGTATTTAGATGGAGTACGTACCACTATCTCTCATTCTCTTGTACCACTAACGAGCTTTTACTTTAATAAGCAAGCATACATATTAAAGAAGATATGTAGAGATATAGAGTACATGTTAATGTTAGTCCCTTAGTATGGGCTGTAAAATTTGGATAGTTATGTTTTTACTTTTGATGGGTGTAATATATAGACGATTACCCATTTTTTGATGATATATATGGAAAATGATGAATATTATTTTGCATACACTGAACATCGAGTTTGCATTATTAGAACATCTGTATGATGATTAGATTGACTTAAAAACATTGAAAATAATAGACTGTTGGAACAACATTAGTTATTTTCGGAACATTAAGTTGCACGTTCAAATAGTTTTTAAGTTAATGGATATTTGATATCCAATAACTAGTAAATAGGGAAACAACAACAGATATTCTGAACATTAAAATTTATACATTGATAATCAAAAACCAGGCAAAAACATTCTTGATTGTTCAAAGATTCAGCGCTTTACAAAAGTATGCTAATTATATTAGCATTTTAGACATTACTTAATGAACAATCATATTAACATCCTGGTCAGAAACCCAAAAGAAGCGCTTACACTTCAATGTGATGCAGTCCCTACTTGTTTCAAGGTTGCTATCTGGAGCATGTCTTTATCCTCTTTATTTCTTTGTACATCTCTTTGACGTCCCTATTGTAGTATTCGAAGAATTCCTCAAGTTTGAACGTCCAACCCCAAACTTCAGCCCGAAGTTGTTCCAAAATATCATTTGCACGTTCTTCTTGTTCTGCATAAGTGTTTCGACTTGTTCTTCCTCCTCTTAGCTTGGCTGATCCTCTTCCTGTTTTTCCTTCTGTTTGCTTGGCTGATCCTCGTCCTGCTCTTCCTTCTTTTTGCTTGGCTTCTCCTCTTCCCGTTGTTGCTCATTTTTTTGTGGATGCTACTCTTAACGTCGATGCTCTTGTATTGGTTGCTCCTGTTCTTGCAGTGGTAGCAACTATTGAGGATGAAGGTCGGAATATATATATATATATATATATATATATATATATATATATATATATATATATATATATATATATATATATATTTTGATTGAACATCTATAGTGGTTGTTGTATAGAGTTTTTTGAATGGTTTGATCGAGTATTTATAGGAGAAAAAGAGGTAACCGACTTAAGTGTATTGTAGCCACTTGCCAACACTAGCCGTTATGTATTTTTTTTTATTTTTTGAAATGACGCATTCATTGTTTGCTTCGGATTTGAATTGAAGGGGCTAGCTGTTAAGTGTTTTATGATGATCAGTTTAAAAAATAATAGACTACTGGAACTATATAAATAATTTTCAAACATTAACAATAGACTAATCGAACGAGTATACGATGATTCGCATCGCCATGAAGATGTTCTGACTTCCCTGACAAGGATTAGGCACCTCCTTGTCACAATTAAAACATGTGTACGTACTAACCCCAATTAACTATTCAATATGAATAGACACCTCTTCAAATCATCACATATGCAACCGAAAAGGCACCAAGCCTGTCTATAAATGCTAAACATCTGCACAACAACATCTTGGACAACCATAACAACAACAAGGCGAAACAACAACAATGCCTCGCAGAGTAAGGCACCCAAGAACACCAGAACATGATAGTGGATTCCCAAGTTATAGTAGGTTCACTGAAATCGATCATGTCCGTGAAGATATTGCATCCTTGATTACATATGTTGATCAGTTGGCAGTATATATAGGAAATATGGAGGATCAAGTGACGAGATTAAGGACTAGCTTCGATGAATTCCGTGGGGATATGAATCTTATTAAGCGTATGCTTCGTGGTATTCAAGTTGAACTCAAAATTGACCCCCAGAACTACCCTTCACCAGCACGTCCTCCAGCGGCACACATGTGAAATCATGAAGAAATAATCTCCCTTTAAGGATAGTCATTTAAGAAAAAATTTCTGTTTGTTCTGAACGTCTTGATTTGAAGTGTTGTCCTTTGGCAGACGTACAATTTATGCATGTTATGAATATTTATGAATATTATTTTGCATTAGTCTGAACATCCCGTTTGCAGTATTAGAACATCCGTATGATAATTAATTTGAATTATATACGACAAAAATACTAGACTGTTGGAACGCCATTGATAAATGCTCGAAACATTAAGTTAAACGTTCAAATATATAAACAATTGGTATCAAATAAACCTTGCTACTATGAAACCAAAAAAAACTGCCCAAGACAATAAGAAATCGTTGCAATTTAGCCTCTAACTTACTAATATTCAATAAATTTGTAGCAATACAAGCCCCTAATTTGTCCACTTCCTTCACCAAATTGGCCCTTTCTTCACAAACTTCGACCAGTGAAAATAACTAGGCTGGTTTCGATAATCATTCAAGAATCGATCTGTCAAATCTTTAAGATTCAGTGGTGGTCGATGTCATTAGTATAATGTAAAATGATATTGTGTTCGATGTTTCGCAGGATATGCAGGAATCTAACCGATCATCGCTTGCCATCACCCGCATACCAATGGAAAGAAGAAAGGGTCGTCAGAAGAGATTCCTTTCCTGAATACTCCACATCAAAGAATTGGTCAAGTGCAATGGCCACTGTACATCCTTTTCAGGTTTTCAACTTACAGATGGACGTGACCTTTAGCAGTCTTGGATGCATGTTTTGAGATTCGGCTGCAATGATAAAACCCAAGAAAAGCTATCCTCATATGGATAGGGAAGGACACAATATATTCCCTCGTTCTGGAGGTAGAGTGTAACAAAATCTGTCCGTAGGATTGGTATGCATTGAATATGTAGATAAGTATGCAACTTGAGGTGCAGAGGAACACATTGAAAGGGTAATTCAGTAGTATACTGTAAGCAGGCTTTAGGTATAGGGGTCAGTTCATTCGCAATGAAGGCCTGGCATATCATTACACCTCACTTATTCTTATCTGAAGAAGTGCAAGGACCATCTGATAAAGTAGTTCGTACATTTCATTAGTTACGATAAAAGCAAATAAATAAAACGTTTATTTTTCATATATGAATTGTGGAAAGACTACTAAGAAAGGTCACCTGCATATGTTCAGCTTGGGTAATTTATTGCACATATTTCGTTCAGCTAGCTTTTCTTCGTTGCATATTAAACGAAAATGGCCACCTTTTGTGTTTAGTGCCAACTTCTATAAAAAGAATAAAATTAGTAAATCAAATATTTTATATAAAATTGAGATGGAGTATTATATACATTCATAAGATCATATGATACCTGAAATATTTTGTGTCCCTAAGATATGGCTAACATCTAATGCTTCAAATTAATTATGGGTTTATTTCGTTAGTTCTTCCTTCAAAATCTTTATGTATCGACTTACAAATAAACCACAGGCCAAATAAAGCCTTAGATTACAAGGTGAGACCACTAATCCATCCCGAACACTTAAACTATAGTAGCTTGAAATTTTTTGTAAAAATATAACCAAAATTATTGCTTTACAAATTTGGTTTTTTCAACATTAATTTGAAATTGGTCAAAGGGATTGAACTTCTCTCCATAAGGATTGAAGTTCAGTCCATAGAAATTCGATATGAAAATATGAAAAACTTCTACCTTAAATACTGAAGTTGCACTTTTTGAGGATTAGTATATAGGGATTGAACTTCAAATTAAGTTCAATCCTTAATTACAAATTAACCCTTATGTTTCAAATTATTCACACAATACAATAACCAGAGTTAAAGGTGAAATGACCTCGGTCAGTCGTTTCGGGAAGTTAGGACTCCGATTTGCGTGCTGATAATTTTAAAATATTCGTAAGGACCATTAGGACCTGTCTATAAAATTTGAGCTAAATCAGACCTCGTTTGGTAGGCATCGGACGAAGATTTCAGTTTTTATTGTCAATAAATATTAAAAAGAGATTTTTGAGCTCGGTTTGGGCGAATGAGCTCTGATTCCAAATCCGAAAGCGCCGTTACGTTCGTATGATTATTTGTGACTTTTATGATTTTTCGAAAGTGAATTTCGATGCTGTTCGGCTAGTTTCCGCTAAAATACCGAAAGTTAAATAATTTGACCTTTTTCCTTTAAATTCGCATCTTGAGTTTCGGGAGTCCGATTTGAGATCCGTCTTCGCGAGTAGGTAACATATATTTTGTATAACTTACTTGAAAAATTTGGGATCATTTCGACTTCTCTAGGGTTCCATTTTAATTTTAATCGTCGTAGCGTCAGCTAAGGGATTTAGCAGTAGCAATACATACAGAAACATTTGAGCAAAAAAATTGACGAGAAAGAAAAATGAGAAAAGAGAGAGGAAAAAGGGAAAAGGAGGTGGAAAAATAGTGGAATTTCTACCCCTAATATTTCAGGTAATGATGTTAACTCATTATCTTAGCTTATTACGTGCGTTTTAATATATTTTTATGATAAAAATAGAGATATTAGACATCGCCCTAATAACGTAAATTGATAGTTTAAAGGGTCAATTGGACCCCGATAATGGAAATGATTATATATTCGTACTCAGTGAGTTATGGGCAACATATAAATATAATTTGTTTAGGGTTTGGTTATGGGACTTTGAACCCTGTATATAGGCCTGGCCTGCGTATTGCGTGTGCGAATAGGGTATCAGGTTCCTAACTGGATTGCTCTAAGACATAAGGAATAAGCCTTTAGCTTTATCTGATATAATTTTTCTTCTTATTGAATAGAAAAGGATCGTATGGCGGTTAATCCAAAGAAAAAAAAAACAGTGATTGAGTAGCAGGGCTAGCTTTGGAATACAATAAGTGTTTATATCCATTTCTTTGGAGGCACCTGACCTCGTGGATTTTCTACCACGTGTTCCTTACGTGTGTAGCTGCCGATAGGCGTATTCATTACGCCTTAGCTTTGGATTTACATTCTATATTATATGTTATGTTCTGTTGTTGGTATTGCATTGAGGATCTGAGTATTGTACTCTGGTTGTGAGTGGACATATACTTCCCGGCAGTCTAGGAGAGTCCCGCGCCGGTGAAGGGTTATCATTGCATCATATTGAGGGTAGGAGGATTCCGCCCTCGGAGCAGGAGGATTCCGCTCCATCGCATCATATTGAGGGTAGGAGGATTCCGCCCTCGGAGCAGGAGGATTCCGCTCCATCGCATCATATTAAGGGTAGGAGGATTCCGCCCTCGGAGCAGGAGGATTCCGCCCTCGGAGCAGGAGGATTCCGCTCCATTCATTTGGCACATGTGACCCATTTCATTTCATCTCATTTCATATCATTTCATTTCATCTCATTCCATTTTATTTCATACTATTGTGTAGATTTTCTGTACATGACTACTGTTCTGCTTATATGTTCATTGCTTATTTGTTGATTGTTGTCTGCTTCCGTTTCCCTGACTAGCGTATCTATTTTTCGAGGTTGCTAATTTGTTCGCACTTATTAAGTCCTCATGACTCACCCCGCCTATTTGTCCTTTTATTATTTTTCGTTCGGCAGATTCTGCTCCATGACCTAGCCAGTCGCGCCATGATTGAGGAGTAGTACGTTCTCAGCTTTCTACGGTAAGCCATCCGGTCCATTGCGGCCACCAACTTCAGATATTACATTTTTCCTTACTTTTGCTCCCTTCGGGAGGTGTATATATCTTTTGGCCTTCTTAGATGTCTGATCTGGAAACCTTTAAACCTGTGTATTCTGGGTAGTTAGTTGTTTTTTCCAGACATTTTGTATATATGTCTATCCTTGAGAGTTATTTTATGTTGTTAAGGTCATGTTTAATTTTATTTTCAAGGTAATTTTGTGCCATTTTTATCGATTTTGTCTATAGGGTTCGCTCGACAGGTCTAGGAAAAGTGGTCGGGTGCCCGCACGACCTAGCCGAAAAATTCGGGTCGTGTAAGTTGGTATCAGAGTCCGGTTTAGAGTTTTTCCAGATCATGATAGTGTCTAATAGAGTCTCGCTGATCGGGCGGAGACGTCCGTACCTATCTACGAGAGGCTATGGTGGCATTTAGGCAGTTTCCTTCCTTTCTTTCTTTCCCTGTCGTGCGTGAGTCTTCTTATCTGAAGTTAAATATTTTTATTCTCCGCAGTAAATGGTGAGAACGCGCGCGAATGTTCAGCGAGAGGTCGAGGAGCCAGCGGTCGCCCCTATGCCTGCTGCTCCGCGAGGTGGTGGTGTTGGCCGCGGTAGAGGTCGTGGTCGAGGCAGAGGTAGAGTTATCCAGGCTGTGAGGATGGTGGATCATGGTGATCCTGCTGCAGAAGTTCCAGTAGTGCCAGCTGTTGCTGGGCAGGGGGAGCAGGGCTTATTCGTTCCCCCCCTGCACTTCATGACTCTTTTATTAGATTCTTAGCGACGCAGATGCCCCAGGGACCTCCTATTCCTAAGGCTGGTGTATATGCTCCTATCCCTCTGGCAGCTCCACAGGCTGCGGTGGATATTGGTTCTCAGGTTCAGGGAGCCCCCATTCTAGCTCCACATGTAGCCCCAGCAGTTCATGTTCCAGGTGGTTATGTTCTAGAGGTAGCGGGTGTTGTACCTCTAGTTGTTTAGGATGGTCAGCCAGTCCAGGTAGCAGGTCAGGTCGATGATCCGGCAAGGTTGCATTATTTTACCCGACTTAGTCCTCTGAAGTTCTCTGGGCAGAAATCAGATAAGCTTAAGCCTCGTGAGTTTCTTGATCAATGTCAGCATATCTTAGAGGCCCTTGGATATCTTGAGCAGTATGGAGCTGATTATACTGCCTTCCAGCTTGAGGGTCCAGCTTTAGCTTGGTGGACCGCACTCCGATCAGCTAGGCAGGGCTTACCTAAGCTGACCTGGAGTGAGTTCTCTCATCGATTCATGGAGAAGTTTTTCCCTCGCAGTCAGTAGGATGAGAAGAGGAGACAGTTTGAGAGGATTGGACAGGGTAACCTGTCAGTCACGGAGTACGACCTTTTGTTTTCAGAGATGTCCAGCTATGCTCCAGATCTTGTGCAGGAGCCCACATGGCTCGTGAGATTGAGGCTGGTACTCTATTTGATGTCGCTGTTGATATTGCCAGGAGGTATGAGGCCTATCATAGATTGGAGATAGAGGAGTTAGAGCGGGAGAGTAAGAGATCTTGTGGTCACGGGCATTCTAGTACCTCATATGGAGGTAGGAGTTATCAGCAGCAGGGTAGGCTCTCCTGTCAGACCAGCTCAGTTTCCAGCGCGTGGTTCTTAGAACGCGCCTACTTCTTCTTAGGGTCAGTTTGGGTTTTGCCCGCGAGATCAGTCTCAGTTTGATCGGCGTAGATTTTCTCTAGGGTGCTTTATCTGTCAGGATCTAGGGCATCACAAGAAGGATTGCCCTTATCTCCATCAGTAGGGTAGTAGCCGCCCTTTCCCTCGCTTTCCAGCGCCTATGCAGCAGCAGCCTCAGGGTGCCCCTTCAGGGTCTCAGCGAGCTAGAGGTGCACCACCATCTGGTAGAGGTCGGGGTCGTTGTTCAGGTGGTCCCTCCATGGGTGGATCTCAGGGTGGTAGTTCAGCTCAGCCGCAGAGACAGCTATATGCACTGCCGGCCAGGCAGGATGCCGAGGCATCCCCAGCTGTTGTTACAGGTATTTTATCTGTTTGTGGTCGAGATGCATATTCTTTGGTAGATCCGGGGTCTACATATTCATATGCGTCTCCTTATTTTGCTTCGGGTTTTCATGTTGATTATATGTGTCTTCGTGATCCATTCTGTGTATCTACTCCTATTGGAGACATTATCATCGTGGATCGAGTTTATCCAGCTTGTACCATATCTTTTGGGGGTTGTGAGATACTAGTATATCTTCTAATCCTAGATATGGTTGATTTTGATGTCATTATTGGCATGGATTGGTTGGCGTTGTGTCATGCCATGTTAGATTGTCATGTCAAGTCTCTTCAGTTGTCTCTTCCTTGTTCAGCACCAGCGGTGTGGCAGGGTTCTTATTTGCCACCCAGGGGGAATGTTATTTCTTTCCTGAAGGCAAAACGGATGATGGATAAAGGGTGTTTAGTGTATCTTGCCATGGTTTGAGATACCACTGTGGAGATTCCATCTCTTGATTCTATTCCTGTCGTTAGGGAGTTCCCTGATGTGTTTCCAGATGATTTGCCAGGACTTCCTCCTGATCGAGAGATCGAGTTTGGCATTGATATAGTGCCAGGGACTCAGCCTATTTCTATCCCCCCTTATCGTATGGCCCCATCAGAGTTGAAGGAGCTGGAGGAGCAGTTGCAAGATTTGCTTAATAAGGGGTTCATTAGGAAGTATTTCTCCGTGGGGTGCTCCTGTTCTATTCGTGAAAAAGAAAGATGGGACTATGCGGATGTGTATTGATTATCGTCAGCTAAATAAGGTCACCATCAAGAATAAGTATCCCTTGCCTCGCATTGATGATTTGTTTGATCAGTTGCAGGGTGCCAAATTCTTTTCTAAGATCGATCTGCGATCTGGTTATCATCAGCTAAAGATTCGCAAGTCAGATATCTGGAAGTCTGCTTTTAGGACTCGTTACGGCCATTAAGAGTTCCTAGTTATCTCATGAACCGGGTGTTTAAGCCATTCCTTGATTCCTTTGTCATTATCTTCATTGATGATATTCTTATTTATTCTCGTAGCCACGAGGAGCATGATTATCATCTGAGGGTGGTTCTTCAGACCCTCCGTGATCGTAAGTTGCATGCCAAGTTCTCGAAATGTGAGTTTTTGCTTGATTCTGTATCTTTTTTGGGTCACGTGGTATCTAGTGAAGGTATCAAGGTTGATCCGAAGAAGATTGAAGCAGTACAGAAATGGTCTCGTCCTACCACTCCGACGGAGATTCACAGCTTCCTTGGATTGGCAGGTTATTATCGGAGGTTATTGGAGAAGTTCTCTACAATTGCAGCTCCCCTGACTCGCCTGACGCATAAGGCGGTTCAGTTTCGATTGTCCGATGAGTGTGAGGCCAGCTTCCAGAAGCTTAAGGCCATATTGACTTCAGCTCTAGTGTTATCCCTTCCTTCAGACACCGGTGGATTCGTAGTTTATTGTGATGCATCTCGTGTGGGCCTTGGTTGTGTTCTTATGCAGCACGGGAAGGTAATTGCTTATGCTTCCAGACAGTTGAAGCCGAATGAGAAGATTATCCGACTCATGATTTAGAATTGGCAGCTGTGGTCTTTGCTTTGAAGATATGGAGGCACTACCTTTATGGCGAGCCTTGTGAGGTGTATACGGATCATAAGAGCCTGCAGTATCTTCTCTCTCAGAATGATCTTAATGGCCGACAGCGGAGATGGCTTGAATTGATTAAAGATTATGATCTCACTATCCATTATCATCCTGGGAAGGCAAACGTGGTAGCAGATGCTTTGAGCAGGAAGTCCATGGGCAGCATGGCTTTTCTTTATGCTGATATGAGACCATTGGCTCGAGAATTGTAGTCCCTTGGTGACTCTGGCATGAGATTTCTTCTCCCAGACTCCAGTCGAGTCTTAGCATGTATTGCAGCTCAGTCTTCCATGGTCAATCAGATTAAGGGAAGACAGTTCGAGTATCCTCATCTGCAGGAGTTGCATGGTCGTGTCCTAAGTGGAGGAGTTCCCTCCTTCAAGCTTAATTCAGATGGAATTCTTCGGTTTAATGGTCGACTCTGTGTTCCTGATATTGGAGATTTGAGGCAGTTAGTGCTCCGTGAAGCTCATAGCTCGCATTATTCTATTCATCCTGGTATCACAAAAATCTATCAGGACCTCCGAGAGCTATACTGGTGGAAGGGGATGAAGAGAGATGTATTTGATTATGTATCTCGTTGCTTGAACTGTCAGCAGGTTAAGTTCGAGTACCGGAGACCAGCAGGGTTAGCTTAGGCATTGCCCATTCCCTAGTGGAAGTGGGAGCACATCACGATGGATTTTATAGGTTGTCTGCCAAGGACCCTGCGGTGCCATGATTCAGTCTGCGTCATTGTCGACCGACTGACTAAATCAGCTCACTTTATCCCTGTAAAGACTACTGATTCAGCTCAGAGACTGGCGCGGATATTCATTGAGCAAGTGGTTAGGCTGCAATGTACTCCTGTACCCACTATCTCAGATCGTGGTTCCCAGTTTACTTCTCAGTTCTGGCAATCTTTTCAGAGAGAGTTGGGGACCCAGGTGCAGCTTGGGGACCCAGGTGCAGCTTAGCATTCCATCATCAGACTGACGGTCAGTCCGAGCGGGTGATTCAAATTCTGGAGGACATGTTGAGAACTTGTGCACTTGACTTCGGGGGTTACTGGGATGATCATTTGGCGTTAGCAGAGTTCTCTTATAATAATAGCTACCAGTCTTCTATTCAGATGGCTCTATTTGAGGCCTTATATGGTCGTCGATGTCGTTCTCCTATTGGCTGGTTTGAGTCTCGAGATGTCGAGGTGATGAGTTCAGATATGGTTCGTCAGACTCTTGATGTTGTTCGTGTTATTCAGGATCGTTTACGGACCGCCCAAAGCAGGCAAATTTTATATTCAAACCGGAGGAGCCGAGAGTTAGAGTTCGAGGTCGGGGACATGGTATTTCTAAAAGTGTCACCGATGCGAGGTGTAAAGAGGTTTGGTAGGAAAGGAAAGCTTAGTCCCAGGTTCATTGGTTATGTATCGAGAAGCGTATTGGTAAGGTAGCTTATCGGCTCGACTTGCCAGCTTCTATGCCAGTTCACCCAGTTTTTCATGTCTCAATGCTCCGGAAGTGTATCCGAGATCCTTCCGAAGTAATCGAATTAGACCCTGCTCAGCTAGATGTGAATCTGGCTTACGAGGAGTTCCCAGTTGGTATAGTTGCGCGTGGTGTCCGGAAGCTTCGTTCGAAACAGATTCCGATGGTTCGAGTACGATGGAATAATCGTCCACGGGAAGAGGACACTTGGGAGCTTGAGTCCAGTATGCGTGAGAGGTATCCTTACCTCTTCGACGATTCAGGTTCGATCTTGATCTTTAAAGCCTAAAAATTCTTATGATTGTATATGATTTTGGTTTCGTAGTAAATGTCATTAAAAATTGGTGTAAGCATTCTCATTAGAGGTGTGAAATCTATTTTAGACGCTTGCTCGTTCGAGGACGAACGAGAGTCTAAGTGGAGGAGAATGAAACGACCTCGGTCAGTCGTTTCGGAAGTTAGGACTCCGATTGGCGTGCTGATAATTTTAAAATATTCGTAAGGTCCATTAGGACCTGTCTGTAAAATTTGAGCTAAATCAGACCTCGCTTGGTAGGCATCGGAAGAAGATTTCAGTTTTTATTGTCAATAAATATTAAAAAGAGATTTTTGAGCTCGGTTTGGGCGAATGAGCTCCGATTCAAAATCCGAAAGTGCCGTTAGGTTCGTATGATTATTTGTGACTTATGTTATTTTTTGAAAGTGAATTTCGATGTTGTTCGGCCAGTTTCCGCTAAAATGCCGAAAGTTAAATAATTTGACCTTTTTCCTTTAAATTCACATCTTGAGTTTCGGGAGTCCGATTTGAGATCCGTCTTTGCGAGTAGGTTACTTATATTTTGTATAACTTACTTGAAAATTTTGGGATCATTTCGACTTCTCTAGGGTTCCATTTTAATTTTAATCGTCATAGCGAATTTTATAAAAAAAATTAATTATAACTATGTCGGTCAGCTAAGGGACTTAATCCGTTAGCTTAGCAGTAGCAATACATACAGAAACATTTGAGCAAAAAAATTGACGAGAAAGAAAAACGAGAAAAGAGAGAGGAAAAAGGAAAAAGGAGGTGGAAAAATAGTGGAATTTCTACCCCAAATCTTCAGGTAATGATGTTAACTCATTATCTTAGCATATTACGTGCGTTTGAATATATTTTTACGGTAAAAATATAGATATTAGACATCGCCCTAATGACGTAAATTGATAGTTTAAAAGGTCAGTTGGACCCCGATGATGGAAATGATTATATATTCGTACTCAGTGAGTTATGGGCAACATATAAATATAATTTGTTTAGGGTTTGGTTATGGGACTTTGAACCCTGTATATAGGCCTGGCCTGCGTATTGCGTGTGCGAATAGGGTATCAGGTTCCTAACTGGATTGCTCTAAGACATAAGGAATGAAGCCTTTAGCTTTATCTGATATAATTTTTCTGCTTATTGAATAGAAAGGGATCGTTTGGCGGTTAATCTAAAGAAAAAACACAGTGGTTGAGTAGCAGGGCTAGCTTTGGAATACGGTAAGTGTTTATATCCATTTCTTTGGAGGCAGCTGGCCTCGTGAATTTTCTACCACGTGTTCCTTACGTGTGTAGCTGCCGATAGGCGTACTCATTACGCCTTAGCTTTGGATTTACATTCTATATTATATGTTATGTTCTGTTGTTGGTATTGTATTGAGGATCTAAGCATTGTACTCTGGTTGTGAGTTGACGTATACTTCCCGGTAGTCGATGAGAGTCCCGCGCCGGTGAAGGGTTACCATTGCATCATATTGAGGGTAGGAGAATTCCGCCCTCAGAGCAGGAGGATTCCGCTCCATCGCATCATATTGAGGGTAGAAGGATTCCGCTCTCGGAGCAGGAGGATTCCGCTCTCGGAGCAGGAGGATTCCGCTCCATCACATCATATTGAGGGTAGGAGGATTCCGCCCTCGGAGCAGGAGGATTCCGCTCCATTCATTTGGCACATGTGACCCATTTCATTTCATCTCATTTCATCTCATTTCATTTCATCTCATTCCAATTCATTTCATACTATTGTGTAGATTTTCTGTACATGACTACTATTCTGCTTGTATGTGCATTGCTTATTTTTTTATTGTTATATGCTTCCGTTTCCCTGACTAGCGTATCTATTTTTCGAGGTTGCTAGTTTGTTCGCACTTATTGAGTCCTCATGACTCACCCCCCTATTTTTCCTTGTGTTTTTTTTCGTTCGGCAGATTCTGCTCCAGGACCCAGCCAGTCGCGCCGTGATTGAAGAGTAGTACGTTCTCAGCTGTCTACGGTGAGCCATCCTGTTCATTGCGGCTACCAACTTCAGATATTACAGTTTTTCTTACTTTTGTTCCCTTCGGGAGGTTTATATATCTTTTGGCCTTCTTAGATGTCTGATCTGGAAACCTTTAAACCTGTGTATATGTCTATCCTTGAGAGTTATTTTATGTTGTTAAGGTCATGTTTAATTTTATTTTCAAGGTAATTTTGTGCCGTTTTTATCGATTTTGTCTATAGAGTTCGCCCGACAGGTCTAGGAAAAGTGGTCGGGTGCCCGCACGGCCTAGCCGAAAATGCGGGTCGTGTCAAAAGGAAATGCAAACATGAACATACATTCCATTACTTAGAAAATATCATTTCAAAAATAGAAACATCTAATTACTTAAAAACATAGCATCATATACAGACCAAAAACATACTGACTTTAAGAACAGACCATCAGGGCATTTAACCTCCTACAACTAATACTTCAACCGCTACATTAATCAAATAATAACTGGATCACTAGCAGTTCCTGCACATGGGGGATATTTGGAAATTCCTTCGTCATCACTTCCTTCATCATCTCGGCAACAATAATGACAAGATCCACATGGGAGATCAAAATCACTGGAGTTAAAACCAGAGACATCAAACTTCACAGAGTCAACGCTACTGTCAACACGCGTAAAACTAACATAATCTCCTGTCTTCAGATTGTTTTCTGTTATAAATTTTACCCACCCCTTGATTAACATATCTCATCCACCCATAAGGTTAATAACCTATTCCTTCCTATTACACGCGAGAATGGATGTTTTCACCTCAGGAGGAAGACATCCAGGGATATCAAGTGGAAAAATCTGCGAAAAAACAAATATATACATTAAAATGACAATTAGTTAAAATTTACTCTAAAGCAAAATATAAAATTTCAAATGGCAAGGTAACTACAAAATCTGTGAGGTGAACACAGAAAAGGGTCATCTTCTTGTTGTTCTTCATGGCCAAAATGAGGGGTAGAAGAAAATTAGAGAGGCTAAAGAAGGAAGAAGAACAGACAACAGTTAGGGTTGTGGCTAAAAGAAAATGAAAAAGAAGAGTAATATTTTAGGGTTAAAAAGAGGAGAATATCGTGGGACCCGGATTAAAAATAGAAGATTTTGCATTATCAAGTAGTATAACATAATGATCAAGGATATTTTTCAAAAATTGGTGATCAATGACCAATTTATGTTGTTCGAATTAAAGCTAATTTGAAATTTGTCATATCGATATATCATAGTTAGTACTAATACATTTATTAGATACGTTACTAATCAGTGGATCGTCTTCAATTATCAGTGTACCATATGATCAAGAAGCTCATATGATCAAGGATACTTTTCCAAAATTGGTGATCAATGACCAATTTATGCTGTTCGAATTAAAGCTAATTTGAAATTTGTCATATCATTATAGCATAGTTAGTGCAAATACATTGACACGAGACGTTACTGTTCAGTGGATCGTCTTCAGTTATCATGTACCATATGATCAAGTATAAATCAAATCGATTTATTTAATTTTTCAGGGGTGCCAAATGTTATTTTCGTTGTTACTTCTTTATCCCTCATGAAAAGATTGTATAAAAAAAAAAAACAGACGATCAAATTTATTTTGGGCCGAGAGTGCGTTGTATATTTGATCAGAGATTCAGCTTAACTAGTTAACATCAACATGACATGACAAAAGTAATTGCACCAATGATCAACATCTACAGGGTAAGAGATCCATTCTATACAACCAAAGGAAACCATAAGATATGGATATCAAAGAGGAGTAACATCCTCTTTTATTTTACCGAATCTTTTTTCTTTTATGTAAACCTTGTTCAATGAAAACCCTAAACTATACCTCGTACTTCTAAATGGTGCGACTTTCAACCTACCCTAACTAAAGAATCACACGCACTAATTCCTTCCTTTATATCAAGAGAGTCAGTTCATTCTTAATATTTCTGAAATTTCCTCCTTTTTTTATCCAATCAAATCGATCCGAACGATAATACCAATTCTGAGTACTTTCCACGCGATACATATGTTGTTTGTCCTACGGCTTATGCTGGAGAACCAGAAACAAAATGCTCCAAGGCATCCTTTCAAACAATATGATCAAGGAGCAACTCTCCCTTGGATTCACCACTTTTCCAACGGATAAACATGGTAAAGGTGTTGGCTCGTGATGATTCTTTTGGGCAAAGAGCGTATGGGAGAGCAACCGTAGGATGCAATATATAGAAAATAAAAATGAATTAACAAAAACATAGATCATCAGATAACAAATGAGTTCTTCATCATCATAGAGTTTAAATTTCATCCTCCGCAATGTGGATTGAACTAGTTCATCGGAAGCGAGCATGAAAGTACAAGACATCAACAACATACTAAATTGAGGGAATGGCTCAAATAAAATGTATAAAAATCGAGGCTGAAGTTTGATTATTTTTGTAGGGCAGCTTGTCTGTTACATTAACAACGGGAGTATTCCCTTAAGAGGATTTTTGGATGTTTCTGAGTGAAAATTGAAATAAAGATATACTGAGAAAGCTCTTTTATAGCCACATGAGAGAAGGTAATAGGGCATGGGCAGGGTTACCAAGTGATTCGGCGAAATAAAATTACCAAAGCGGTAACAACAAAGGTGAGGAAAATCGATGGAAACTAATCAAAATATAACGCGTGGAATTCTGGAATAAACTAGGCGTCTTAATTTTATCCACGTGATTGCGAGCTTCATGAAGTAGTGAGGTAACATTTCACATTTTCACATTATTTTAAAACATTAATATATCTATCTATCTTCTATACTATACTATTATAAAAGCACGATGGCCTTAGTGAAATGTCATCCGATTTTTTTTACCCTTTATAAGTTGTTTTAAGTTGGATAAAATCTTAATATTTGTTATATTTTAAAAAACTTCATTAAAGATAAGTTCCCGTTAAATAAAATACGTACTCTTGAAAACATGAGCTAATTTGAATATGCATGGATTTCTAATACCCAATAAAATTGATCGTTATATTCAAAAGATAGTTAATATTGATTTGCATCGGATCACTTCAAATACCAAAAGGTTCCAAATTTTTAGCTTTTTGAATACCTTGTCCTACTACCGTTGAAGTTGCAAATCATATCAATTTTGGGAACAAGAAAACTTATTCATGATTCCTTCATGTGAAAGTAAAAGTCAACCTTCGCAACTAAAATTGACTGAATGGATTATATTAGATGAATATTACAAATTCAATTATATGCTACATAACATATGAAAATAATAAATAACATATCTTCACCATCCGAGTTAGATGTTCAAATCTGCTTTGCGATTTTAAGAACTTATCTTTACATCGTGGAGAATCTCTCTTCAAAAGAAACTGTTTCCATCTATTGTAGTGCATATCATAGGAAATCTTTGGCATTCTAGTGGATGATATGGTCAAGGAAGTTACTCCAAAATCGGTTTTCAGACCATGGTGTGTCAGTTTCTCCATCTCAGGGGATTCATACTCAGAAAATTAAAACTCCATTTCTCCATTTCAGAGGATTCCCTTAAATAATGCTTTAATTGACTTTCAAGTGAAGGATATTGTGGCAAAAGCATTCTAGAATATTAATTTCATGGAAATGTATTATTCATGGAGATACCTCCATTGGATTTGCCTAGAGTCTGCTGGGAAGAGATACATCACAACGAAGCTACTGGCCACCCAAAATGACACAACAGTTGGACAGATAAGCTGAAATGTTGAAATCATATGCAAAATCGAAATTGTGCATTAATATAACGAATGAGTTCTTCATCACCTTAGGTTTGACATTTTGCCTTCCGCAATGTGGACAGAACTAGTGCTTGGAATAATGTGTTTGTACCCGTATCTATTTTTCAAAAAAAAAAAAAAAATTACAGGTACAATATAAAAAAGAAATAACATTTCCTTAGGTCACACACACATCGTTCAAAATAGATAGTATAATAGTTAATGTGATAGAAGGATATATCAAGAGATACTCCTATATATATACATAGTTATATAGCAGATGGCGTAAGTTAGAGGGTACAAAAACAAGTCATTATCCCTCTTTAATAATTCTTAGGGACGCGTAAAAGTTAACATTACAAATAATTTGAGACGGATGGAGTATTCGATTATCCCTTTAATATGTGGGCCTCCCCTCTATTAACTTTTCCCACCCTCCATTTCCCCAATAACGTAACAAAATTAATGGATGTGACTTTATTAACAAAACCAAGGTCCCTACTCTGCTCCTTTCTTACGGAATCTTCATTTTATTATTCAACCATCTAATATAAATTAAATTAACGTGTGGTATTAATTTCCAGTAGTTTATATTCAAGAATGACCTTGTAGAATATCATGTAGAAAAATAAAAATAACTATCTTTAATATTACGGACCCTTAATAATATTGATCTGAACTTCTACTCTTTAGAACACTCGGTATAATTGAGGTAGCACCCCTATTTATAATAATAACAAATAGAGTCTGCTTTAACTTTAACTACAAAATCTATTCTAATATAGTTTGCCCTAAAAACCTTTCTAGACATGAATTAAATAAATTGCCGAATAATGAAACCTAATCAAATTAGGTTTTCCATATCAACATTGAATTATCTTCAACATATCATCTATAATATTAAAACTCTATTAAGGCACCCACACACAAGATTGCGCTGTCAAGGTATCGAGACCATAAACACTAATGCGCAGACTCCTAGACCTAAAGGTTGTTTCCACTGTACCACCGTATTAGCCATCCAATCCATTCCCCTGCACCTCAAGTTGCACCCATTTTGCATGCTTATCTGCATATTGAATGCACACCAACCTTATGGACAAATTTTGTTACAATCTGCCTCTACCCGGCTTTTTAAAAATTGAACGAGGGGATATCTTCCGTCCTTCCCTAATCCCTATGAGTATAGCTTTATTTGAGTTTTATCATTTCAGCCGAATCTCATAACATGCATCCAAGCCAATTATGACATACCACGCCCATCAGTAAGTTGAAAACCTGAAAAGGATGTACAGTGGCTTAATTTCATATAAAGTTCAGGGAATATAGATAATGTCTACTTTATTATTTCTGATGTTTGTTCTTCCGCTTTTAATTTGTAAAAACGAACGAATATTGGCTTAAGTATGTTCGAGGATATTATAAGCCTTTAATTTTTAAAATGCATGAACTTTTCATTAATGGGTGCCATATTTACGAAAAATTGACCAATTAAAATGCCTTGGTAATTAAATCCGACTCCTCGTAATCTGTAATCCTAAAGCTAACTTAAATATGCGACTTTTCATAATCCTAACGGTGCCAACTATAAATGTGATTCCTTTTAGCTTTTCCCAACATCTTGCTTCTTTTTTCACTATTTTCTATTTTCATTTTCGTTCAGTTTCATTGAATAATCAAGCACACAAATGGACAACTCTACCAATGCATCGGCACTCATTGGTGAACAACAGGTTGTTTGCTCCTTACTGTTTCATGCACCTCCGGTTGGATGGGCTTTAATTATATTGTGTAAATTCAGCAATATTTTAATGATTTTTTCTGATGCAGAAGGATAAAGCTTTATTCCATGAAAAAGTTTGACGCGTTACCCTAGCGCTTGAAAGGGTGCATCTGTTTGAGCTCGAACTTCAGGAGGTACTCTTAAAACTAAATGCATCGCATCATGATGTATTCCAAGTTGAGGGGGGTCGAATTGCGCGTCGGACGGAAGAGGCAAAGAACGTGAAGGAAGCCATCATAAAAAATATTATTGAAGGTTGAAAATTGTCAGCCGGGATAGGACAATTTGTGCTTTTTACTAGGCGTGGTTATTTATAATTAACAGCCTTTACTTATAGGCTGTTTTATGTTCATGTTTATCGGAACCATATATTTTAATTTTCTACATAAAGTCAGTTGTTGTGTTGTTACATATGGCTCTTACATGTTCCGTGTTTCGTCCAAAATGATTTGTCTAGTCATCGAATGTGTTGAATTATTTTATAAATTAGAGTGCAATATGTGCGTAGATTATTACTGCCTGCTAATTACAAAAAAATATATGTGACAGTTTCTAATCGTTAATAACTTTATCTATGCCATCAGATAGAAAATGGGAGCCAATTTATCTGTTCGAAAGACAAGATGCACAAGTCTGGCTGCCAAATTGTGTTGGTAGTTGTTAGTGTTGCTTGAAATTTTCATTCCATCTAATCATGTAGACCATAACTTGTATGACACCAACCGCATCTTCTGTGTATCCCGCTAGGGTATTGCCTGATTTTAAGTTTGTGCGATGTCTTTGCTAGGGCGCTCTATGTTTTTTATCGCGTTTGGTATGTAGTTTTAGTTGTTCGGTCGTTTGGTTTTGTTTGTTGTTCTAATATAAACCTACTTTGTTGTCGTGGTTGCCTTCTGTAAGGTTTAGTTGAATGACTTTCGTTGTACTGTCTTCAGTGAAACTTATTGTAGTGATCGTTGTGTTATCATCGTCTCCACTATCTTTCATGCACGAAACTTAGGCTACTGTAACTCCATCATGTCAACTAAAAAAATAATAATAACCTTCCTACCTAGTACATTTTTAGACGCCATTAGAAGTTTCGTATAGCCGGAAAAGTGCATGCAAGGGAAACTATTTCACTATGATCTATTCAAGCCTAACGATGGTGCTAAGATATTTGACACTAAAATTTAAGACTAGTAAACTCTTTGAAAACCTAAAAAATGCGTAAAATTAATACGGAGTAGAACTCTTCCATTTTCAAAAAATCTTTCGTTTCCCTCTTATTTTGCAGGATAAGAATGAATCTTTTCTCCACCGACCGCCACTATAAATGAGGGAACTATCAGGTGAGATCATTTACTGCTCCATATCGTGCACTTAGGTTTGTAGACATCCAATCAGCAGACGTGAGCACAGCTTGGCTCGGCGGACGACGCATTGAGTAATTTAGGGTTCAGATCATAGTGCATTGGAATTAGAGGGATTGCAGTCACACCCAATGTGTGGACTTGGCAACAACATTTAATGTATTGTCGTTTAGCCTTGCAGTTCTGTTTTTGATGTATTTCATCAGTATCATCAATACCATAAATGAACGAATTTTCGACATGCCACTCTAATTTACACAACTATCCACATTAATACTTGATTAATGCACCACAACGACACGGCCATCCACATTATATTTTCATCCACCGCATTGATATTTAAAGTAACAATAAAATTAGATGTTGTAATCATAATTACAATACAATACAGTACATGGGACAGTCAAATTAACCATACACATTGCCTTCCAGCCCTATCAGATCTACATTCATTAGATAGTCACTTGCACCTCTTGAGATATGATACTGTCATAAATTAGGTGTTCTGATTTGCATTCATTGATTCTTTGAATCCCTCCCATGTCTTGTATTGAATGTTACTTATTACTTTTTGCGAATGTCCCACAAGCTCATGAGCACCCAATGGACAAGCCTTGCACGTCAGATCTAAACATTTAACGAGGCCGCAAGCCCTCGAAACTAAAAACCCTAACGCACAAAGTGCAATTAATAATACACTTACACTATACCACTGAATATGCCTGCCATTCAACGCGCTCCGCAGGACAATTCCTGTTTCACTCATTTGACATGCTTATCTGCATATTTAATGCGCACCAATCCTACGGAGAAATTTTGTTACACACTACCTCAACCCGACTTTTGACCTGAACGAGGCAAATCTTACCTCCTGCCCTATCCCTACGAAGATAGCTTTTCTTGATTTTTACTATTGTCGTCCACTCGTAAAGCATCACAAAGACAAGTGCATGGTCTCGCCGACGTATATACGTTGAAAATCCGGAAAGTAAATGCCCTGGCCACTGCAACTGACAAATTTTTTTTTTTACTGACGTTCCTTTCTTCTTTTCATCGGTAGGTGGGTGATGCAGGCCACACCACAGTAAAGATTCGTGCAAATCCCTCAAAAAAGGAAAACGAAAGATCTTTCAATACTCAGTAGCGCAATCTCACTGACGCTCATTTCTTCTTTTCTTCGGCAGGTGTGTGATGAAGGCCACACCACAGTAAAGATTCCTGAAAATCCCTCAAAAAAGGAAAACGAAAGATCTTTCAATACTCAGTAACGCAATCTCACTGACGCTCCTTTCTTCTTTTTATCGGTAGGTGTGTGATGCAGGCTACACCACAGTAAAGATTCCTGCAAATCCCTCAAAAAAGGAAAACGAAAGATCTTTCAACACAATACATAATGACACGGACGAACACAGAAGATAATAGACTTGATGTATCGAGTCTTGATGGCCTCTTTTGTATCTTACATATTTGATTATATTGTACTGTATCAATAGTAATTACTAGCACCAATAATTTGAACTCCCTGCATACCAAATTAGTTGACGCTTTAGTAAGATTCATTTTCATTTGTCAAAAATTAGTTGTCGCTTCCGAATTTCAAGACTATTTTTGCCAATCCTCTCCAGCTAGTCACGTAGCCCTAATTATTAACTGTATTGTTAGAAAGTATTTAATAGTCATATACGGAGTACTAAATAATGGTAACGTAGTAAAATGTATAACCTATTTATTGATTATCATGATAGACATGCTGATTTGTGGCTAAAATACCACACATTACATACTTGTACTTGAGCTATTGTTGTGTTAAATTGATGAAATAAGAGCACTTATCATGGTTTTGTTGTGTTTTGTAGTTTGAATATGTTGGAGAAGAGTTATGGAAGAAACAAGTAAAAAAGACATCAAGTTGAAGAAAAAGAAGAAAACTGGCTAGTCTGTCAGAAACTCAACCAAAATGTGGCTACGCGTGAAACAGTGACTAAGTTGAGCATCGAAAAACTGGCTAGCGGGTCAACTTTAAGTACCAGAGTGGCTATATGACGAAAAATCAGCCATTTCTTTGTTTTAACCTAGGGATAATTTTGGAAAAAATATGCTAATTACTTTGGGACTACAAATAGATAGTTTTACCATAGTTTACATATCTTTGGCCACTTTTCCAACTTGGGACCAAAAATCATCAATAATCCTTGGAGATTGAAGATTGGGTGCACTTTAATGAGCAATTCTTTATCCCTTTCTTTATTTCTTTGATTTGTATTGCTACATTTGGATAGTTGATGTAAGTTTGGATATAATGACACTAAAGTTCCATGTCTACTTTGCTAATTAAAGACTCGGGAGAGATTAGTAAGCGTAGAATAGTGAAGTTAGCGAGGATTTGGGGTGGTCGCATCACTTTGTTCCTTGTGGACTCGACCCCGACCCCTAGTTGTGTAAATTGTATTGCGATGACCGTTCATACCTCAAGCCGAGGTGTGTGTTGAGCATTGTTAAACTTAAAGAGGCCAACTTACTCGAGACGGAGGGAGTAAAAGGCAAAGCAATTATAGTTATGACGTCGCCTTTTCATTAACCATTGCATGTTTAACTTGACATATGGGCCACGATATATTGAAAGTTAAAAAATCGTGTAGATATAAGTATACTTCAATTCTTTCTTTTGTTCTAAATATATATATTACTCCTTCCGCCCCAAATTAATTGTCACTTTATGAGAAATGGTTTGTCCCAAATTGGTTGTCTCTTTAGGATTTCAAGGCTATATTTACTAGTTCTTCCCAACTATACCCTTTATAATTTAAAAAATAAAATCAAACAAAGTTAATAATCAAACATTAAATAAGGGTAACATAGTAAAATATACACCTTATTTAATCGTTTTTCTTAATATGCATGAAAAGCTGAAGGTGACAACTAAAATGGGACGGAGGGAGTATTTCTCGATAAGATTTGTTGTAGTAACAGGAGGGAAACATTGTAGGATTAGTTAGGTGAATTTTTCATCAAGTTGCATAAATTGCTACTCCCTCCCTCTCGTATTATGTGAGGTACTTTGACTTGACACGGAGTTTAAGAAATATGTAAGATTTTTGAAACTTTTTGTTTATAACAAACCCATAGAAATTTGTGTGGTTGAGAATCATCCATAAAGTTGAATTGTTACTAAATAAGTGAAAGTTTCATTCTCTTTGTGACAGAACAAAAATAAAAATGTGTCCTATAACTTGGGACGGATGGGGTAAAACTGTAAGATCTCGTTTGGTCACGCCTAACTTATAAGCACTTAACTGCTTTTTGAGTGTTTTGGTAACTAAAAGAACAAAGAGCTTATAAGCATGTTTGAGCTTAAATTAACCCAAAAAAGAGAAGTTACGAAATCCTAACTTCTCAAAAGTGTCTTATAAAGCCAATTATGGCTCAGACATATAGACTGTTTGGGTAAGCATAATAGTAGCTTATAAAGCACATATATCTTTTTAGATTACTCCATAAGACACTTGGGTATCAATTTGGAGGTTGGGATTTTTCTCCATTATTATTTTCTGCATTAAATATCAATAGAGCCTATGATACTGTCCATGCACTTGGATATTGTCCATGTGACTTTGTTTTCTACTCCCTCCATCTCAAATTAGTTGACGCATTAGCAAGATTCATTTGTCCTAATTTAGTTGATAGCAACGAATTTCAAGACTATTTTTGTTAAGTCTTTGAAACGACCTTGGTTAGTCGTTTCGGAAGTTAGGACTCCGATTGGCGTGCTGATAATTCTAAAATATTCGTAATATCTATTAGGGCCTGTCTGTAAAATTTGAGCTAAATTAGAACTCGTTTGGTAAGCATCGGAAGAAGGTTTTGGTTTTATTATCGATAAATATTAAAAATAGATTTTCGAGCTCGGTTTTGGCGAATGAGCTCCGATTCGAAATCTGAAAGCGCCGTTGGGTTCGTATGATTATTTATGACTTCTGTGAACTTTTGAAAGTGAATTATGATGTTGTTCGGCTAGTTTCCGCTAAAATGCCGAAAGTTAAATAATTCGACTTTTTCATTTAAATTCGCATCTTGAGTTTCAAGAGTCCGATTTGAGATCCGCCTTCGCGATTATGTTACATATATTTTGTATAACTTGTATGCAAAAGTAAGAATTATTTAGAATATCGTAGGGTACCGTTTTAATTTTTACCGTAACAACGAATTTTAAAAGAAAAAAAAGGAAAAGACAAAATAGAAAATGAGAATGGCAGTGGACCTTTGGTCCTTAGACTTTTAATTGAACAGAAGAAAACAGAGAGATATAAAACAAAAAATGCAGAAGGAAAAACAGAGAAAATTTTTGGAATAAAATGCCAGAAAATGAGAAAAGAGCCGGGAAAATAGTAGAATTTTTATCCCGAAACATTCAGGTAATGATCCTAATATATTATTTGAGTTTATTACGTGTGTTGGAATATATTTTGATGGTAAAAATTGAGATATTAGACATCGTCCTAATAAGTTCAATTAATAGTTTAAAGGGTCAAATGGACCCCGATAATGGAATTGAATATATGTTCGTACTGAGTGAGTTATGGGCAACATATAAATTTAATTTATTTGGGTTTGGTTATGTGACCTTAAACCCTGTATATAGGCCTGGCCTGCGTATTGCGTATGCGAATAGAGTATCAGGTTCTTATCTGGATTGCCCTAAGATGTGAGGAATGAAGCCTTTAGCCTAATTTGATATATTTTTCTGCTTATTGAATAGAGTGGGATCGTTTGACAATGAAACCAAAGGACAAAGCGGTTATTGAGTGGCTGTGCTAACTTTATAACAAGGTAACTGTTTATATCCATTTCTTTGGAGGCACCTGACCTCGTGGATTTTCTACCACGTGTTCCTTACGTGTGTAGCTGTCGATAGGCGTACTCATTACGCCTTAGCTTTGAATTTACATTGTATATTATATGTTATGCCCTATTGTTGGTATTGTATTGACCATATGAGCATTGCACTCTGGTTTTGATCATTGCATATACTCCCCGGTTGGCGATGAGAGTCCCGCACCGGTGAAGGGTCATTATTGCATATACTTCCCGGTTGGCGATGAGAGTTCCGTATCGGTGAAGGGTCATTATTGCATATACTTCCCGGTTGGCGATAAGAGTCCCGCACCGGTGAAGGGTCATTATTGCATATACTTCCCGGTAATCGATGAAAGTCCCGAGCCGGTGAAGGGTCATCATTGCATATACTTCCCTGTAATCGATGAGAGTCCCGAGCCGGTGAAGGGTCATCATTGCATCTACTTCCCAGTAATCGATGAGAGTCCCGAGCCGGTAAAGGGTCATCATTGCATATACCTCCCGGTAATCGATGAGAGTCCCGAGCCGGTGAAGGATCATTATTGCATATATCTCCTGGTAAACGATGAGAGTCCCGCGCCGGAGATAGGTATCAGGCATATGCGACTGCATTGCATCGTACCGCATTCATCCCATCTCATTGCACCGCATACTGACTATTGTGTGTATTGTGATGTGTTTTATGTATGCGGTATGTATACTATGTCGTGGACATATCTCAGTGTGCCTATATATTTCTGGCTTGTATTATGGGTTGAGAGGATCGGGTTGCACGCCGCAACGGTATAAATATATGGATCGGGTTGCATGCCGGAACGATATAAATATATGGATCGGGTTGCACGCCGCAACGGTATAAATATATGGATCGGGTTGCACGCCGCAACAGTATAAATATATGGATCGGGTTGAACACCGCGACGGTAATGATGTATTTCTGATTATTGATATGTTCGGGATACCTATATGTTCTTGCTATCTAATGTTTCTGGTTGTTAATAAGTTTGTGATTCCAAACGTATTTCTAGTTATTATCTGGCTTTGCCTTTTCACAATTTAAATAAGAGGAATTTGGTTTATCTGTTTCTTTTCTCCCTGACTAGCCATTCTATTCCTTGAGGTGGCTAGTCTGCCCCACTTATTGAGTCCTCTTGACTCACCCTTGTTTGTTGCTTGTTTCTTGTCTATCAATTTCGTTTCGGCAGGTTCGCTCCAGGATTGAGTTCGCCACGTTGTGAAGGAGCGAAGACGACTTCAGCTTTCAGGGTGAGCCAGCTTTTACTCCGGATGGCCACCAGTTTATTGGTTGTTATTTCAGTTGCATTTTTCTCCCTTCAGGAGGTATTTGTCTTCTTTTGTATTCTTAGATGTCTAGTCTGGATAGCCGTAAACCTTGTATTTGGGTATTCAGCTGTAATCTTTTTTGTACAGCTTAGAGGTATCAGTATGTCTGTATTTTTTTTAAGTCTTGTCCTTATTTGTGAGTTGTTATATTTATTTTCCTGATTTAATTGGTAAGGGTTCGTCCGACGGGTCTAGGGGAGGATGTCGGGTACCTGCACGCCCTAACCGGATTCCGGGTCGTGTCAGTCTTTCCCTTAATTATTCAGATATTCTCAAAAATTATTTCAGTCATATCTTAAACAAGGATAACACAATAAAATATATACTCTAATTATCGATTTTCTTAATTGGCGATTGGGCGTACAATGTCTGAAACATGAAAGTGTCGACTAATTTGAGACGGAGGGAGTATTTGTTTAATAATTAAAGGCTACCAAATTCCCTTAACAAATTTGCATGGGTACATTCAGCTATACAAACTACGGAGTATAACTGTATAAGCAGGCTCTAAACATCAGCAATACATTCAGCAATCTATGTGAACTGTATATTGAGACCATAATTATTCTTTTTTTATGATTAAATATTCACGTCTATACTATAAATGGTCGAAGCCAAATACAGAGACAGTACATAAGTACATTACTAATTAAAATAGCTGTGATAATTCTTTACATCGGGGAACCAAATGATCCTACAGTTGTCAGCCTAGGACAATGAAGGAGTGAGAGTAACCAATAACTTTATGAAAATCACATCTGGGACTAATAGCCGAAAATAATGAAATAAGGTTCAGATTTTCAGTTCTAACACATTGTGGAAAACTTTTTCAAAACTTTACCTCCTGTTGGGTTTTAAAGGTGGTCTTCGTGGAATAAAGCGAGTGAAAAATGAGCTTAAATGATAAAAAAATATATCCGTATATAAACATGAAAAGAAACGGGAGAGTTGATGAAAAGAATAATACCAATATTTGGAGGACAAAGAAAGGTGATACATTAAATAATGATAAAAGGAAAATATAAAGAGAAGAAAATAAATATGTTTGACAGAACGGTAATTGGGATGTCCTACGTGATAGTGGGGATGTCAGCCTGGACAGTGCCAATGAATCTCAAAGAAGACCCTTTATGAAGTTCATAAAAGCTAAAATATTACTCCCTCCGTTCCATTTTATGTGTCATAGTTTGACTCGGCACAAAGTTTAAATAAAGGAAGACTTTTGAAACTTGTGGTGTAAAATAAGTCAAAGATATTTGTGTGGTTGTAAATCATTTCAATAATCGCAAAACTGTCATTTTAAAGTTAAATTGTTACCAAATTTAGAATGCTGCCATTCTTTTTGTAACAGACGAATAAGGAAATGCTGCCACATAAATTGGAATGGACGGAGTAATCATCAAGTTCTCCAAGTTCTAGTTTGTGTGGCATGATACCCTTCATCTGTATAGTTGCTCTTGCATTGAAGTCTCTCTAATCAACCGATAGAAGAGAGAAAACCATGGCGAACGCACAGCTCGTGAAAATATGGGACCTTCCAAAAAAAGTGTCCTTGTAACCAAAAGACGAGCTAATGCAGAGTAACTATTTGGAGTTGGAATTCATTTGTTCAAGAACTCCGCATGACAGGAGGAATATCTGAAACGACCTCGGTCAGTCATTTCAGAAGTTAGGATTCCGATTGGTGTGCCGATAATTTTAAAATATTCGTAAGGTCCATTAGGACCTGTCTGTAAAATTTGAGCCAAATCAGACCTCGTTTGGTAGGTATCGGAAGAAGGTTTCAGTTTTATTGTCAATAAATAATAAAAAGAGATTTTTGAGCTCGGTTTGGACGAATGAGCTCTGATTCCAAATCCGAAAGCGCCATTAGGTTCGTATGATTATTTGTGAGTTTTATGATTTTTCGAAAGTGAATTTCGATGTTGTTCAGCTAGTTCCGCAAAAATGCCAAAAGTTAAATAATTTGACCTTTTTCCTTTAAATTCGTATCTTGAGTTTCGGAAGTCCGATTTGAGATCCGTCTTCGCGAGTATGTTACATATATTTTGTATAACTTACTCGAAAAAATTGGGATTATTTCGACTTCTCTAGGGTTCTATTTTAATTTTAATTGTCGTAGCGAATTTTATAAAGACGCACAGAAAGAAAATTTTATGATCATTTCGAAAGGGAAAAGTTTGAGCAAAAAACGCACAGAAAGAAAAAATAGAAAAGAGAGGAAAAAAGGGAAAAAGGAGTGGGAAAATAGTGGAATTTCTGCCCCAAATCTGCAGGTAATGATGTTAACTCATTATCTTAGCTTATTACGTGTGTTTGAATATATTTTTACGGTAAAAGTAGGGATATTAGACATCGCCCTAATGATGTAAATTGATAGTTTAAAGGGCCAATTGGACCCCGATGATGGAAATGATTATATATTAATACTCAGTGAGTTATGGGCAATATATAAATGTAATTTATTTAGGATTTGGTTATGGGACTTTGAACACTGTATATAGGCCTGGCCTGCGTATTGCGTATACGAATAGGGTATCAGGTTCCTAACTGGATTGCCCTAAAACATAAGGAGTGAAGCCTTTGGCTTTTTTTGATATAATTTTTCTGCTTATTGAATAGAAAGAGATCGTTTGGCAACTAATATAAAGGAAAAAGCAGTGGTTGAGTAACAGGACTAGCTTTGGAATACGGTAAGTGTTTATATCCATTTCTTTGGAGGCACTTGGCCTCGTGGATTTTCTACCACGTGTTCCTTACGTGTGTAGCTGCCGATAGGCGTACTCATTACGCCTTAGCCTTGGATTTACGTTCTATATTATATATTATGTCATGTTATTGCTATTGCATTGGGAATCTGAGTATTGTACTTTGGCTTGGAGTTGACATATACTTCTCGGCAGTCGATGAGAGTCCCGCCGGTGAAGGGTTATCATTGCATCATATTGAGGGTAGGAGGATTCCTCTCCATTGCATCATATTGAGGGTAGGAGGATTCCGCCCTCGGAGCAGGAGGATTCCGCTCCATTCATTTGGCATATGTGACCCATTTCATATAATTTCATTTCATCTCATTCCATTTCATTTCATACTATTGTGTAGATTTTCTGTACATGACTACTGTTCTGCTTATACGTGCATTGCTTATTTGTTGATTGTTGTCTGGTTCCGTTTCCCTTACTAGCGTATCTACTTTTCGAGGTTGCTAGTTTGTTCGCACTTATTGAGTCCTCATGACTCACCCCCTATTTGTCCTTGTGTTTTCTTTTCGTTCGGCAGATTCTGCACCAGGACCCAGCCAGTCGCGCCGTGATTGAGGAGTAGTACGTTCTCAGCTGTCTACGGTGAGCCATCCTGTTCATTGCGGCCACCAACTTCAGATATTATAGTTTTCCTTACTTTTGCTCCCTTTGGGAGGTGTATATATCTTTTGGCCTTCTTAGATGTCTGATCTGGAAACCTTTAAACCTGTGTATTCTGGGTAGTTAGTTGTTTTGTCCAGACAGTTTGTATATATGTCTATCCTTGAGAGTTATTTTATGTTGTTAAGGTCATGTTTAATTTTATTTTCAAGGTAATTTTGTGCCGTTTTTATCGATGTTTTCTATAGGGTTCGCCCGACAGGTCTAGGAAAAGTGGTCGGGTGCCCGCACGGCCTAGCCGAAAATGCGGGTCGTGTCAGTTGGTATCAGAGCGAGGTTTAGAGTCTTTCCGGATCATGACAGTGTCTAATAGAGTCTCGCTGATCGGGCGGAGATGTCCGTACCTATCTACGAGAGGCTATGATGGCATTTAGGCAGTTTCCTTTTTTTTTTCCTGTCGTGCGTGAGTCTTCTTATCTGAAGTTAAATATTTTTAATTTTACGCAGTATGGTGAGAACGCGCGCGAATGATCGGCGAGAGGCGGAGGAGCCGGCGGTCACCCCTATGCCTGCTGCTCCGCGAGGTCGCGGTGTTTGTCGCGGTAGAGGTCGTGGTCGAGGCAGAGGTAGAGTTGCCCAGGCCGCGAGGATGGTGGATCGTGTTGATCCTGCTACAGAGGTTCCGGTAATGCCAGCTTTTGCCGGGCAGGGGGAGCAGGGCTTATTCGTTCCCCCCGCACTTCATGACGCTTTTATGAGATTCTTAGCGACGCAGATGCCCCAGGGACCTCCTATTTCTCAGGCTGCCGTAGATGCTCATATTCCTCAGGCTGCTGTAGATGCTCCTATTCTTCAGGCTGCTGTAGATGCTCCTATCTCTCAGGCAGCTCCTCAGGCTGTGGTAGATATTGGTTCTCAGGTTCTGGAAGCCCCCATTCCAGCTCCACAGGTAGCCCCAGCAGTTCATGTTCCAGGTGGTTATGTTTCAAAGGTAGCGGGTGTAGTACCTCCGATTGCTCAGGCTGGTCAGCCAGTCCAGGTAGCAGGTCAAGTTGATGATCCGGCAAGGTTGCATTATTTTACCCGACTTAGTCCTCCGAAGTTCTCTGGTCAGAAATCAGATAAGCTTAAGCCTCGTGAGTTTCTTGATCAATGTCAGCGTATCTTAGAGGCCCTTGGATATCTTGAGCAGTATGGAGCTGATTATACTGCCTTCCAGCTTGAGGGTCCAGCTTTAGCTTGGTGGACCGCACTTCAATCAGCTAGGCAGGGCTTACCTAAGGTGACCTGGAGTGAGTTCTCTCATCGATTCAAGGAGAAGTTTTTCCCTCGCAGTCAGCAGGATGAGAAGAGGAGACAGTTTGAGAGGATTGGACAGGGTAACCTGTCAGTCACAGAGTACAAGCTTTTATTTTCAGAGATGCCCAGCTATGCTCCAGATCTTGTGCAGGAGCCCTCTGAGAGGGTCAGACGTTTTATTGATGGGCTTTCTCCTTATTTGCGGTCCCATATGGCTCGTGAGATTGAGGCTGGTAGTCTATTTGATGTCGCTGTTTATATTGCCAGGAGGTATGAGGCCTATCATAGATTGGAGCTAGAGGAGTTAGAGCGGGAGAGTAAGAGATCTCGTGGTCCCGGGCATTCTAGTACCTCGTATGGAGGTAGGAGTTATCAGCAGCAGGGTAGGCCTCCTGTCAGACCAGCTCAGTTTCCAGCGCGTGGTTCTCAGAACGCGCCTACTTCTTCTCAGGGTCAGTTTGGGTTTCACCCGCGAGATCAGTCTTAGTTTGATCAGCGTATATTTTCTCCAGGGTGCTTTATCTGTCAGGATCTAGGGCATCATAAGAAGGATTGCCCTTATCTCCATCAGCAGGGTAGTAGCCGCCCTTTCCTTCGCCTTCCAGCGCCTATGCAGCAGCAGCCTCAGGGTGCCCCTTTAGGGTCTCAGCCAGCTAGAGGTGCACCACCATCTGGCAGAGGTCGGGGTCGTGGTTCAGGTGGTCCCTCCTGGGATGGATCTCAGGGTGGTAGTTCAGCTCAGCCGCAGAGACAGCTATATGCACTGCCGGCCAGGCAGGATGCCGAGGCATCCCCAGCTGTTGTTACAGGTATTTTATCTGTTTGTGGTCGAGATGCATATTCTTTGGTGGATCCAGGATCTACCTATTCATATGTATCTCCTTATTTCGCTTCGGGTTTTCATGTTGATTATATGTGTCTTCGTGATCCATTCTGTGTTTCTACTCCTATTGGAGACATTATCATCGTGGATCGAGTTTATCCAGCTTGTACCATATATTTTGGGGGTCGTGAGACACTAGTAGATCTTCTAATCCTAGATATGGTTGATTTTGATGTTATTATTGGCATGGATTGGTTGGCGTCGTGTCATGCCACATTAGATTGTCATGCCAAGTCTCTTCAGTTGTCTCTTCCTTGTTCAGCACCAGTGGTGTGGCATGGTTCTTATTTGCCACCCAGGGGGCATGTTATTTCTTTCCTTAAGGCAAAACGGATGATGGATAAAGGGTGTTTAGCGTATCTTGCCATGGTTCGAGATACCACTGTGGAGATTCCATCTCTTGATTCTATTCCTGTCGTTAGGGAGTTCCCTAATGTGTTTCCAGATGATTTGCCAGGACTTCCTCCTGATCGAGAGATCGAGTTTGGCATTGATATAGTGCCAGGGACTCAGCCTATTTCTATCCCTCCTTATCGTATGGCCCCATCAGAGTTGAAGGAGCTGAAGGAGCAGTTGCAAGATTTGCTTGATAAGGGGTTCATCAGGCCAAGTATTTCTCCGTGGGGTGCTCCTGTTCTATTCATGAAAAAGAAAGATGGGACTATGCGAATGTGTATTGATTATCGTCAGCTAAATAAGGTCACCATCAAGAATAACTATCCCTTGCCTCGCATTGATGATTTGTTTGATCAGTTGCAGGGTGCCAAGTTCTTTTTGAAGATCGATCTGCGATCTGGTTATCATCAGCTAAAGATTCGTGAGTCAAATATCTCGAAGTCTGCTTTTAGGACTCGTTACGGCCATTATGAGTTCCTAGTTATGTCTTTTGGGCTGACTAATGCCCCTGCAGCCTTTATGGATCTCATGAACCGAGTGTTTAAGCCATTCCTTGATTCCTTTGTCATTATCTTCATTGCAGCTCCCCTGACTCGCCTGACGCAGAAGGCGGTTCAGTTTCGATGGTCCGATGAGTGTGAGGCATTCTTCCAGAAGCTTAAAGCCTTATTGACTTCAGCTCCAGTGCTTTCCCTTCCTTCGGGTACCGGTGGATTCGTAGTTTATTGTGATGCATCTCGTGTGGGCCTTGGTTGTGTTCTTATGCAGCACGGGAAGGTAATTGCTTATGCTTCCAGACAGTTAAAGCCGAATGAGAAGAATTATCCGACTCACGATTTAGAATTGGCAGCTGTGGTCTTTGCTTTGAAGATATGGAGGCATTACCTTTATGGCGAGCCTTGTGAGGTGTATACGGATCATAAGCGTCTGCAATATCTTCTCTCTCAGAAACATCTTAACGGCCGACAGCGGAGATGGCTTGAATTGATTAAATATTATGATCTCACTATCCATTATCATCCTGGGAAGGCGAACGTGGTAGCAGATGCTTTGAGCAGGAAGTCTGGGCAATATGGCTTTTCTTTATGCTGACATGAGACCATTGGCCCGAGAATTGCAGTCCCTTGGCGACTTTGGCGTGAGATTTCTTCTTCCAAACTCCAGTAGAGTCTTAGCGTGTATTGCAGCTCAGTCTTCCTTAGTCAGTCAGATTAAGGGAAGACAGTTCGAGGATCCTCATCTGCAGGAGTTGTGTGGTCGTGTCCTAAGTGGAGGAGTTCCCTCCTTTGAACTTGATTCAGATGGATTTCTTCGGTTTAATGGTCGACTCTGTATTCCTGATGTTGGGGATTTGAGGCAGTCAGTGCTCACTGAAGCTCATAGCTCGCATTATTCCATTCATCCTGGTATTACAAAAATGTATCAGGACCTCCGAGAGCTATACTGGTGGAAGGGGATGAAAAGAGATGTATTTGATTATGTATCTCATTGCTTGAACTGTCAGCAGGTTAAGTTCGAGCACCGGAGACCAGCAGGGCTAGCTCAGGCATTGCCCGTTCCCGAGTGGAAGTAGGAGCACATCACGATGGATTTTATAATTGGTCTGCCAAAGACCCTGCGGTGCCATGATTCAGTCTGGGTCATTGTCGGCTGACTGACTAAATCAGCTCACTTTATCCCTGTAAAGACTACTGATTCAGCTCAGAGACTGGCTCGGATTTTCATTGAGCAGGTGGTTAGATTGCATGGTACTCCTGTATCCATTATCTCAGATCGTGGTTCCCAGTTTACTTCTAAGTTCTGGCAGTCTTTTCAGAGAGAGTTGGGGACCCAGGTGCATCTTAGTACAACATTTCATCCTCAGACTTACGGTCAGTCCGAGCGGGTTATTCAAATTTTAGAAGACATGTTGAGAGCTTGTGCATTGGACTTCGGGGGTTTCTGGGATGATCATTTGGCGTTAGCGGAGTTCTCTTATAATAATAGCTACCAGTCTTCTATTCAGATGGTTCCATTTGAGGCCTTATATGGTCATCGATGTCGTTCTCCTATTGGCTGGTTTGAGTCTCGAGAGGTCGAGGTGATGAGTTCAGATATGGTTCGTCAGACTCTTGATGTTGTTCGTGTTATTCAGGATCGTTTATCGACCGCCCAGAGTAGGCAGATTTCATATTCGAACCGGAGGAGCCGAGAGTTAGAGTTCGAGGTTGGGGACATGTTATTTCTAAAAGTGTCACCGATGCGAGGTGTAAAGAGATTTTGTAGGAAAGGAAAGCTTAGTCCCAGGTTCATTGGCCCTTTCCGTATCGAGAAGCGTATTAGTAAGGTAGCTTATCGGCTCGACCTGCCAGCTTCTATGCCAGTTCACCCAGTTTTCCATGTGTCGATGCTTCGAAAGTGTATCCGAGATCCTTCTGAAGTGATCAAATTAGACCCTGCTCAGCTAGATGTGAATCTGGCTTACGAGGAGTTCCCAGTAGTTATCGTAGCGCGTGATATCCGGAATCTTCGTTCGAAGCAGATTTCGATGGTTCGAGTGCGATGGAATAATCGTCCACATGAAGAGGACACTTGGGAGCTTGAGTCCAGTATGCATGAGAGGTATCCTTATCTCTTCGACGATTCAGGTTCGAACTTGATCTTTAAAGCCTAAAAGTTCTAATCATTATATATGATTTTGGTTTCGAAATAAATGTCATTGAAAATTCATGTAAGCATTCTCATTAGAGGTCTGAAATCTATTTTAGACTCTTGCTCGTTCGAGGACGAACGAGAGTCTAAGTGGAGGAGAATGAAACGACCTCGGTCAGTCGTTTTGGAAGTTAGGATTCCGATTGGCGTGCCGATAATTTTAAAATATTCGTAAGGTCCATTAGGACCTGTCTGTAAAATTTGAGCTAAATCAGACCTCGTTTTGTAGGAATCGAAAGAATGTTTCATTTTTTATTGTCGATAAATAATAAAAAGAGATTTTTGAGCTCGGTTTGGGCGAATGAGCTCTGATTCGAAATCCGAAAGTGCCATTAGGTTCGTATGATTATTTGTGACTTTTATGATTTTTCAAAAGTGAATTTCGATGTTGTTCGGCTAGTTCCGCAAAAATGCCGAAAGTTAAATAATTTGATCTTTTTCCTTTAAATTCGTATCTTGAGTTTCGGAAGTCCGATTTGAGATCCGTCTTCGCGAGTATGTTACATATATTTTGTATAACTTACTCAAAAAATTTGGAATTATTTCGACTTCTCTAGGGTTCTATTTTAATTTTAATTATCGTAACGAATTTTATAAAAAAAAAAGAAATAAATAAAATTAATCGACTTTGTCGGTCAGCTAAGGGATTTAAGCAGTAGCTTCCTACATACAGAACATTTGAGCAAAAAATGCACAGAAAGAAAAATTAGAAAAGAGAGGAAAAAAGGGAAAAAGGAGTGGAAAAATAGTGGAATTTCTACCCCAAATCTTCAGGTAATGATGTTAACTCATTATCTTAGCTTATTACGTGTGTTTGAATATATTTTTACGGTAAAAGTAGGGATATTAGACATCGCCCTAATGACGTAAATTGATAGTTTAAAGGATCAATTGGACCCCGATGATGGAAATAATTATATATTCATACTCAGTGAGTTATGGGCAACATATAAATGTAATTTATTTAGGGTTTGGCTATGGGACTTTGAACACTGTATATAGGCCTGGCCTGCGTATTGCGTATACGAATAGGGTATCAGGTTCCTAACTGGATTGCCCTAAAACATAAGGAGTGAAGCCTTTGGCTTTTTTTGATATAATTTTTCTGCTTATTGAATAGAAAGAGATCGTTTGGCAACTAATACAAAGGAAAAAGCAGTGGTTGAGTAACAGGACTAGCTTTGGAATACGGTAAGTGTTTACATCCATTTCTTTGGAGGCACTTGGCCTCATGGATTTTCTACCACGTGTTCCTTACGTGTGTAGCTGCCGATAGGCGTACTCATTACGCCTTAGCCTTGGATTTACATTCTATATTATATATTATGTCATGTTATTGCTATTGCATTGGGAATCTGAGTATTGTACTTTGGCTTGGAGTTGACATATACTTCTCGGCAGTCGATGAGAGTCCCGCGCCGGTGAAGGGTTATCATTGCATCATATTGAGGGTAGGAGGATTCTGCCCTCGGAGCAGGAGGATTCCGCTCCATTGCATCATATTGAGGGTAGGAGGATTCCTCTCCATTCATTTGGCACATGTGACCCATTTCATTTCATTTCATCTCATTTCATATAATTTCATTTCATCTCATTCCATTTCATTTCATGCTATTGTGTAGATTTTCTATACATGACTACTGTTCTGCTTATATGTGCATTGCTTATTTGTTGATTGTTGTCTGGTTCCGTTTCCCCGACTAGCGTAACTATTTTTCGAGGTTGCTAGTTTGTTCGCACTTATTGAGTCCTCATGACTCACCCCCTATTTGTCCTTGTGTTTTCTTTTCGTTCGGCAGATTCTGCACCAGGACCCAGCCAGTCGCGCTGTGATTGAGGAGTAGTACGTTCTCAGCTGTCTACGGTGAGCCATCCTGTTCATTGCGGCCACCAACTTCAGATATTACAGTTTTTCTTACTTTTGCTCCCTTTGGGAGGTGTATATATCTTTTGGCCTTCTTAGATGTCTGATCTGGAAACCTTTAAACCTGTGTATTCTGGGTAGTTAGTTGTTTTGTCCAGACAGTTTGTATATATGTCTATCCTTGAGAATTATTTTATGTTGTTAAGGTCATGTTTAATTTTATTCTCAAGGTAATTTTGTGCCGTTTTTATCGATTTTGTCTATAAGGTTCGCCCGACAGGTCTAGGAAAAGTGGTCGGGTGCCCGCACGGCCTAGCCGAAAATGCGGGTCGTGTTAATATCACAGCATTTCACTAATTTAGGAGTTGAGTGCACCGTAATCGGTGCACACACTAAATCGAAATCAATCCAAAGAGCGCAATTAAGATCCCGATCCGACATCATGACTTGGCGTACTCCATTCTTCCAATCATGGATGGAAGAACGGACGAAGAATAATGTGCATATTCTTTGATTTACATATAAATGAGGGAGTAGTTTTGGGAATCTTACACCAGGACCGAAGGCAAACACTTTTTAAGATAAGGAATCAATATTTTTCATGAGAAATATTTGCAAGGAATGAAGTGTTCCCAGAAGAAGAATCTGGATTCTACAACTACCACTACCCTTACATATAGGCGAAGCAGTACAGTTCATGGGAAATTAGCGCAGAAAAGGAAGTTCATAGGAAATTAGCTGAGTTTATAAATTATAATACTAACTAATTTTCTGACACGTGTGATGCACATATATTTCGAATAATCTATATATATATATAAAAATAAAGAACGCTTAGGACAAAACTTAGAATAGGACATTAAGACAATATTTGTAATGATATTTAATTCAAGTTCAAATCAAAAGATATTTGTTCTTTTTTAGTTGTTAAGGATTGAACTAAGAGTTTTGAATATCATATATCAACGAAAAGATATAGTTTTTGAATTTCAAAAGGTACTATAGTTATCTTTAGTAATACTGCAACTGAAAATACCACCATCCTTATCTATGTAATTTGAGTATCAAAGGGACTTTTGAAATGAAAGGTAGAATCTTATAATTTAAATTGGAGATAAACTTAACAACTTCTAATATTCGACAGACTCCTCCCAAATCTTCTTCTAAATAGTTGACTTTATAACCAAACCAACTTTATCCTTCTTCTTTATTTTTAAATCTTCTTTAAGTGATAATCTTGTTTTTTTCCTGTGCTATGTGAACTTGTAATCCAAATTTTTATTGACTATATTGTGGTTGAAAATAATCTGAACAATTCCTATTTTCAAATTCAATTTTGCAATATCTATCACTCTACTAAACGAGAAAAGCTTAGGATAAGGATAAGACATATCTTTTTATAAACAGAAAACAAATAGAAAATAAAGAGCTATTTGTATTGAACTTATTTTAAATTTAAGTTAAAAGATAAACATTTTAAATTTGAATGAAAGATAATTATACTTGGTTTGAATTTAAAAATATCATGCTCATCTCTATCCTCTCATTCCTCTATTTAATCCCCTCAAACCAAAATGAGAGTTACACATTCACAAAGCTTATTGTTCTTCTTTATTTCTTATGATGAAACGACCTCGGTTAGTCATTTCGGAAGTTAGGACTCCGATTGGCGTGCCGATAATTTTAAAATATTCGTAAGGTCCGTTAAACTAAACTTAGAAAACAAACACAAACATGAAGGTGTTGGATGCACAAAGTAGTTTTTCTCCCTCAGGACGTTTATCACTAACGTGTGCTGTATATATCTCGCCATCATGCCTTAAATATGGATAGCTGGTATCTTATTTGAGAATTTAATTGCTCCTTATTTATTTCTTGATTGTTCTTGCATGGGTCCTTAACTCATACTAATGTATATATTTATGTATAACGACACTAACGCTGGTCATGTCTAACTTATTACAGCACTTACCGATTAAACTGTCAAGGTATCTTCTAGAAGATGCATCTAGGTGCATCCTCAATTGTTCTTCCCAGCAATGGGAATGTGCGGTACTCGGGTAAAGGTCAAAAAAAATAGGAAGTGGTTTCAAGTGATTTGCAAGGGCGGTGCAGGTCCCGGCTGGGGACGTGCTCAACTTTCAAATTGAACAAGTTGTTGGAGGTGTGGCAACTTTTAGCATTATCGTCCATTCCCCAGCTGGGGTCAAAACTTCAAGTCCGAGTAAAAGCCAAGAGACGAACTCTAGCAGCCCAACTAAGGTTGATTACAGTATTTGTTCTTGGGTTACGCTGTTAATTGTTAGTTATTAGATGACTTTAACAACGTACTTTAAATATCGTCAACCTTGTAACAGGTTCTTCAACAAACCGTTGCATCGAAAATCGATTTATATGGTTTAGCCATAGACATCCGCAACGACTTGCAACAATAGGTGCTGCGCATAAGGAATCATATAGGGTATATCAGGTCGGTGACCCTATTAGGCTTGGAACGGCAGTTGGAAGAAAAAATTCAGGAATTGAATATTGCTGAGTCAAATGTTGCACACGCCCAAGCTGCTGTCCATGCTGATATCAACTTCATGGGTGCACCCGTGAAAGTATAGCTTCATTTGGGAGGCTTTGTAATGTACAGAACATACTATTTTTGTCTCTACGGTTCTGTACAATGGCAAAGCCTCTCTTTTTGACTATTTTTGGTCTGGGTTTTTATCTGCTTTGTACTTATCCAAACGGAGGCTTGGTTATACCCACCTCCTTGTAAACAATCATTTTTCTCATTATGCATCTAACAGATACTACTATAAGTGCATGATTGTTTGGTTTGTATGTGGTAGAATCACTTCGGTCTTCTAACCATAAAAGTATATCTTGGTGCTTTTAACAAGGAGAATAAACTTACGATTACATTCTTGGTACTGGGAAGTACAATTTCAATTAGAAATAACAGTGACGTTCTTAATCCCACACCTGAAGAGAGAGGTTAACGTGCCAACCGACCTCTCCGGTGAACTAAAAGTATTGTATGAGCAGTGAATTAGATGTTCATCTGCATTAGGGTGATCATACTCCTCTCCATCACATAACACGTGTCATGATATTCAAAGATAACGGTTGAGATTAGATTAATCAAATTAATATACTAACCCTGATTGGGTTGATGTAAAAGAATTATTTCCATACATTAGCTCACCATTTTTCCAAGTTTGATTTGTTCTGTTTTGTCTCTTTATTTCATATATATATATATATATATATATATATATATATATATATATATATATATATATAGTATATATATATATATATATATATATATTCCTACATCATACTAGGACTTAGCTTTCGCCTTTTCGACTGGCATATATAACAAGAAAGCAATACAAAAAAGAACTAACCAATGACGAGATGATGTTTCATGAAACCAATATTTCATGAAGTTGTACTCACTAGCTTGTGGAGTCACTTCTGGTTTGAAAATAAACCGACGATGTTTATTTAGTACAGTATAATGACACATAAATTTTGTAGAACTTAAAATAACGTTTATTCAGGAACAATAATCAATAACGATGATGTTTCATGAATCCAATATTTCATGAAGTTGTACTCACTAGCTCATAGAGTCACTCCTGGTTTGTAAATAAACATGTTTATTTAGTACAATGACACATACATTTAGTAGAACTTAAAATAACATTTATTCAGGAACAATTATTAATAGAGTAGTAAATTCTTTTTATAGGGTCTATCAGAAACAACCTATCCACCTTGGTACTTGGTAGGGGTGCGTTCTGCGTATATCTCACCTTCCCATACCCCTTAATGAGTGATAACACTGGGTATGCTGTTGTATTTTATTAGAAAATTATCGTTTATTTTTATGACTTATCAAATAAAGCTGGTGATTGTTCAGAAGTTTTAAGACACACTTTTGTTTAATATTAAAACACAACGTACCTCTGAACCATGAACTGCACATGTGTTCACCAGTCAACAAGCCATTTGTACAAAAGGAAGGAATTGGTAATGGAGAGGAGGCAAATCCGAATATGGGGATGTCTAGTTCGAACCATTTGAAGCGGTTCTAGCAGTAGCGATTACACTACTTGTTTACCCCCAATTATGTTCGTGTATGTCCTCCCGTTCAATTACGTAAAGATCGTCTAAAACGTAACCTTACAGATACACACAAATTGGAATAAACTCCTATCAAATAACATGTATGTCCAATATAGGAGCGCCGTACAAACTATTATGATATGATTCAACACCCTTGAAATAAAGTCACAAAATACGCGTATTCCGTGACTAGCCTCTCGACCTTTGGGGTTAATGTTAATTTCCTAGACTCGACATCAATGAGACACATATTACACGTCACGTTTAGTTCACGATCTCCAACTATGGACTGTATACATTTCGGGTTCCAGTGAGTAGGACCGACTACTTTACAGATTGAATACCTGAATAGATTCTTGTGGTAACCACCGATCATCGTTTTGAGGACGTTGTGACAATTAATTAATGAGTATCTGCCGCCGGGCCTACTCCATATGTTACGTAGCAGCCTAGCACCTTCGGGTTCATGCAGTTTAAGCATGGCAACTCCACAGTGGTACTTACCCTGGTCAAGATGTGAAGTTTAAGCATGGCAACTCCACAGTTGTACTTACCCTGGTCAAAATGTGAAGTAGCTGCGACGTCGGCTAAAATGGCTAGAGCCTCATTGTTTTGCAGGATAAAGAAATTGTAAGTCCCAATGAGGATGGAGCCATGTGCAATTCCTGCGCTGCTCAATCTTTCAATAAATCGAAGTATAAGTTGGTCACAATCCTTTAATTTATAAAATGCAAATTCCAAATTTAGAAATTGCTGAAACTTTATTGTGAAAAGCAGACGCCTGACTTCCAAGCACCTGAAATAGAAAATATTTTACAGCTGCTATTATCAAACGTTTCAAATAAACTTTGCTGAATAACTCAACAAACCGAGAACTTACACGAGCGAAAGGATAGCCACTTCTCTACGTGACAGGCGTGACTCTAAGAACAGACGAATTATATTTTCCAGACAGGGAGTTGGTAGTACGGCAAGAGGCGGCTCATGATGCATAATATTTTGCTTCATATTGTGACAGCGCATACAGAATACGGGTTTTTGGTTATGGAATGCCAAGTCGTCCGGAGTCCAAAATGTTTGCACTAGAGCATACTTTAGCAGTGGATTGGGAGTCCATCCATATCAATAGCCCATATATATAGGGGTGGGAGGAACCTAGTGCCAATGACTCATTAACCATATACTCGTATATGATAACAAACTTACTTTTATCATTTAATGATAGTTGAGGATATATAGCGCCACGTCAATAAATGACAGAGATTTTTTACACTCCGTCTGGATGGTTGTTACCCATCGATTCATAATGTGTTGTATTGTATTTTATCGTATGGTACTGTATCGTAATGTGATGTACCATGTTTGGATAGACTGTATTATTTACCTTTGTTTAATAATTACAAATCACCTCTAGGGTAAAATGTAAATATTAAATAATAAGTGAGAGCATGATGGATAAGAAAAATAGGTAACGACACGATCCCACCAAATTGATCGTCATTACATGTCTTGTATGTGACAGTATTCATGGCTAGATAACCATGGATTTAGCGATACCATAGAATGTTAATTAAAGAAATGACCAAAACAAATGTCATACCAATGGTAACAATACAATACCATATCATGGGTTACAACCATCCAAACAAGCTGTTAATGTGGAATGTGGTGATGTTTTTTCCAATTATCGACTGATACAATGATACTCATTTTGGTCCACGAATATTGACATGTTATAGATTTTTTAGAGTCCATCGAGTTAATATTCGACAACCTATTTTCATACAGTACCTGGTAATTATTTTGATTTGAGACTAGACTGACTTATAAGTAGCATTAGCTTTCAAATAATACAAATACAACTATCACTTCAGAAACAGAATCTCAAAGATACTACGACCAAAAACTCGTCCAACATTAAAAAGTTGACTCTCAAACGCCGGAACTATTTTAGTTGGGGCGATTTCCGGACTGTGGTTATAAGATTTTTTTCGGTGCTCTTCCTCATATTAAGGAAATTACTTTTAAAGAATTTTTAGCAGTGTAGATGTCAATATTATTCCTTAACCACACGTTTATTACCTGTATTTGAGTTTTAAGCCATTTATTAGCAATGCGATATTGGAAGAAACTTTATTTACTTCTGGAACGATCAAGTATTATGGACAAAAAAATAGCCTAAAACCTGTTATAAAGTGGACCTGAGTAATTATTAACCGCAATTGCTGTAAAAATGATGCACGAAGAAATGCTGTATAGCAAAACACCTCCACTTCTTAACTAAGCACCCGTCTAATTACAAAGAACCAGAGATTAACAACATCAAAAAATTTATTCATCTAGATCGTCATCGTCCGAGTCATATGCACCACCTGAATTTCATGAACTTGAGTACTCTTCATATTCGAGGTAAAAGTCTGCTGGTAAGCTAAGTTTGATCGTTTCGATATCAAAAATGCAGTAAGGACAAGTTACATTAAGCTCAGCAGAGCCATTTATGGAGACCTCTAATTTTGGGGACCAATGAGTAGGGCCGGTCATACAATAAAGGCTGGTCACCACTATTTTTCTACAATAGTTCTCACCAAGCATTGTTATGAGGTCAGTCTGACATTCTATCATCGCCATTCTACCATCACATTTGTTGAAATGGCTATGCAATTCTCCGGTACCACCATAGCTACAACCCGAATTTATTAATGCAGTACCATAGTTATACCTTGCTTGAGACAACATTGTGGTACGAGCAACTCGCCCTAATAAGCGTATGCTGGCTAAGTCACCCGCTATGAAAAAAAGATGCGTTCCAAGGAATAGGGTGGCATACTCAATCCCAATAGAATCCAATCTTCTTAGGAATCTAAGAATAACACCGTCACATTGTTGCAGGTTTCCGCTAACTAAATGAAGCGGCAAATAGTTCTGAAAACATCTTGACAAGGTAAGAGATCGAATTTCATTGCACCTACAGTTAACATTCCGGTGATCCAACGAAAAATAAGATTATAATCAACTAAAATTGCTACTTATCAAGAAAACTAGAAATTAAGATGACTCACGTTAGAGAAAGGCTGGATATATCGTTTCTTGGGGGATTTGTCTGGAAAAACATTTGGATGATAGTCTCTAAACAGTCGGTCGGGAGTCTTGTAAGTGCTGGTTCCACACGCCTCACGTTTCCCCCCATCTTTTGCTAAGTCCACAGCTAGTGTAACTTTCTCAGCCTCTAGTATGAGGGTTTACATAACCAAAGTTGGATGGGTAGTCCGCATGGACAGTTAATACATTGGAAAAGATTGCACACTATCTTCACTGCGGGTGTCTGTAAAATGTACATTATGGGAACCAAACCATCATCATTAATTGTTGGGGTAAGTGTGGAGGGGCGGCGTTTGGATGCCAGCTACTGATTGTTTCGACCGATGCATCTACTTGAGATTTTGACATATAGTTGGATGAAGGGCTGAACTGAAATATAATTTTTGAAAATTGAATTTGTTGTTAAACGCATGTGTCATTTTAAAAAAAAAATCAGGAATTTTTAGTAAGAAACAAAGACTTTTAATACAAATACGACTCTTTATCCTAATGCGAGAATTTGAAATTTTATTTTTCAAAGTTTGCAAAACTACTGAACAAAGAATATTTCGAAGTTATATTTTCCGTGAAATACCACTTCCTAATTCTATGAATAAGCGATGCCTTAACTGTCATTGATTTTGCTACCATAGGTCATAGGGTAACCACTAGACCTCTTTAAGCCATATGCAATTGGCGTAGATGCCAGTGCAGTCCTATAGGCCATCTCCAACGGGAGTGAGATTCCCACGCCAGATGCCAACTTAGAGTATTTTTTTGGCGTTATTTCTCTCCAACCATGCGCCAATTTTCATTCCAAAATAGAGTGTGAATACTGTCACACCAAAATTTGGAGTGACACTATTCATCTACTCTATTTTTATTCACTATTTTATATCTAACTAATTAGCTTTATGTAATATCTTTGCAATGTTCATTTTGCCAGATTGTATTGATAGATTAATTTTCGTATATATTAGTATTATATAAAATTATAAGTTAATTTCGTTATAAGTTATAAGCGTGTAAAAAAAAATTATCGTCACAAATTATAAGTGCAAACATGACAATATACGATGTTGCTAAAATTGAAAAGTGAAAATCGAAAGTATATTAAATAAAAATATACTAAAATTGAAAAAATAATATAGAATTGAAAATAAGAGAGGAATATGAATTATATGAGATGAATATGTAAGAATGAAAAAAGATAGGATAATAATATAATATTGAAGATAGAAAATAATATGGAAAGGAATATTCCCATTTGGAGTAAAAAATGATGTAATTGTTGGAGGTAGTTTACTCCATTTTTGAGTGAGATTTGGAGTAGAATTTGTTCCTTGGGGATTCGACCCCGACTCCTAGGTGGGTAAATTGCATCGCAATGACCATTCATACCTCAAGCCGAGGTGTGTGTTGAGCGTTGTCATCATGCCATTGTGTTCATTTGGAAAATGGAACGAGAGTCGTCATTTTTTTTTGTCACGGAAATAAGAATGCTCAAGGTTTTTGTCCATTAAACAAGAATGTTCATATTTTTATAAGTTTGTTTCTTCCAACCTCTTATAAATAACTCTAGCTGCAAAACCAGTTCTGTTTAAGTGCTTTATTCACGAAGTTAAACAAAATCACTCAATTACGTAATTTTTCAAAACCCAGTTAAAATCATACCAGAGCTTGGATTCTGCATTAGCAATTAATCTCGTAATTATACTTTTCGTGTACGTGGAACAGGTTCATCACATAATCACCACTATATGCTTCAAAATAAATACATTGGTTGACCATACATAAGTTTACAATCTGGTTACACAAAAGGTCGTAATTGGTTCGCCCACAAGAACAAAACAAACACTTACATATTTGATATGTCGGCTTCACGATATGTAAACACAGTAATAAAAATACTAGCAAGGACTTGGGGCTTAAACATACTAATTCGTTCCATCCCACGCCTTAAGGTATGGATTTTAAGCCTTCTCAGCTAGTTTCATGCCAATCTTAATTCCTAACAAAAGAACAGCTAACATCTCCCAAGGAACATTTTCTTCTCCATCACAGCTTTCAGTATTCGCCGAAAAATCATTTGGGAACAGTTTTCTAAACTTTTCATAGGCTACCTTAGCTTTATCCTCATCGTTGAAGCCTTTGTGAAGGGATTTTTTGACACTAGTGACCAGGGGTGCGCTTTCTTCCCAGCTACTATATATTCCAGGCTTCAATCCCCTGAAAACAACATAACATTTATAATTTCCTTTACCCTTTCTTTGTTTTGCCATTTTTATTTAACTCCGAGGAACAAAATAAGAGATTCAACAGGTGTGCTAATAGTGCTTTAGGACCCAACCCCTCATAGACGCAATTGGGGGTCGGTGGAGTATATGTGAAGATCTTATCCTTAGATATGGTACTGTTCAATGTAATGATGAATCAGCTTTTTTATCTGATCGATATGCACATATACCCATAAACCTGCTTTGAACCGTCAAACACCATTCCCGCGATTTACAGTAAGATTTGCATCGCGATAACTTGCTGTTGTTTGACTCGTACCTACAACTTGGCGTATCCTACCGTATCGGATTCAAAAGAAAGTAGAAAACTGAGACTTCTAGTTACGTACGAGAACTATAGGGTTTGTGCAACAGTATAGTGTTTTAGCACGCGCAGTGCAAGTAAAAAATGCGCTCCACTATCATTATATAGTTGTCCAAGTTCAGCTTTCACATAATTTCGTTTGAAGAATTATAAAATGCCATATTAAATGGTACAGTACTAATTTGTTCTAGTAGTTTTGATTGTAATTAGCAAACAACAGGAATCAACACAAAACATGATCTTAAACTAAATGCGTTCTCAACCTCCTCATCATAGGCTACTTAATCAACTGATGGCTTTGCTGGCGTTAACAACTACTCCAGAAGACACCATCATCTGTCGAAGATTTATGAAGTTCAAATATGACCGCATTCCCATTTTGCAGTTTATTGTCGACATCAAATCGTATCCACCCATTAAATAGCAATCTTCTCTTGTTGTATTTAAGCATTTGTGTGGACGTGTGGTAAAATATTTGAAGTTTTGGTGATCCAAACCAACTCCAGTTCGAACCCAATTTTGGTGTGACATAAACGTTAGACGTTAAGGAATTCATACGACGTAGGCTTTGAAATTATTTCCAAATTCATTAGCACCAATACTCTTAATCAATATTTTAGTAGTAAAATAGTGTAATAGAGATATATGTCGTTGCTAGGCGAGATTAAAAATGTAATCTGTCCGGTGTAAAATATAGTGTAGTGGGTTGGAGCGGATTGTTAACGTCAGTCTCATCAATTCACGATTGCTAGTTGTGCAGCCGAATAAAGCGATATATATTGTTCAAAGATATCGTGTAGCAGGGTCCGAATCCTTACGCCACTTCACATATACATTAGCAAACAAATGGTAGTGACACTAAACAAGATTTTAATCAAAATTCAAAAGATTCTATAAACATCTGATCCTAGGCTCCATGTTCAACCGATGGTTCCGTCGATTAAAATTCTGAAGACCACACCCTCTGTTGAAGCTTCAACAAGTTCAAAAAAAACAAGACTCCCTATTTTCAGTTTATTATCGACGACAAAATCTTTCCAACCTTTAACGAGTCTTCGTCGTCCATCACCTATAAGAGTTGCTTTCCACTCCTTCCCACGACATCGGATAACTGCTATGACCGAAGTAGGAGGGAGATCCTCATTAATGCAATTTGGAAGATACTGTGGAAATTTAGCATGCCAGAATTTTTGTCGAAGTTATACATCCAGACATGTTTATAAATTGAAAAAAAGAAGAAGAAGAATATTGACGTAAATCTAAATAGAATTACCAGAATATCATGCTTGTTCTATGTAGAGGCCATTTTCAATGGGAACCAGGAGATGAACGAATCGTTTTCAACCCATATACTTGCCATTTTCCTCTAGTTTAGCTCTTTGTGGTGATGTAAGTTGGGTATTATTTCGAGAAATGTAATATGAAGAGTCAGAATATCACAAATTAATGGAAGGTGGTTGTCGGATATGGATACTTAGTTCAATTTGTCTGGTTGACAATTCGGCTAGTTGATTATTATCTTAGAATTTGGTGTAATAGACGAGCCCTAAGGTAATTTGTCCCTCCGTCTCAAATGTCATACATAAATGCACGCGAAATATATTAGGGCTTGCAAAAGTTTTGACTAATGTGGATGGGGGATTATCTCCCAAACACAACCAAGGATAGGGGAACTAATGGAATTAACTCAAAAGAAAAAAAAATTGCCACTCGGAAAAAGAAAAAAAGTGAACAGGTTGGAATGCCTCTCAATGGAACTCCATTAGCTCAGCATTAAGTCCTATCACAGCTATACAACATCAGTTGATGAAGAATTTATCGAGTTTTGTAAAGCGGTTTAACTTTCAAGTACGCGTTTGTTGTAATTATTTTATGCAACGCAACAGTCGAAGCATCTACTTGTACTGTCTATGATTACCAAGTAGAACCTTGTAGCTGCTCTATCCGCAACTACAAAAATCTTCATTATGACGTGTATCGTACAAGGAAGCTCCTTTAATGGAGTATATTTGGCACCTACGACGTTTGCACATATTCTGTAAAACGGTATTTGGCACCTCCGACGTTTGCACATCCACGGACAACTGATATTAATTCTTTCACATAATGTTAGGAACTACCCAAGATTAAAATTTGTATAGTAGAAATAAACAGGGTACCCCAATAAACAATTTTATACTGTAAATCTGAAACAAAACACAACCTTAAAGCGCCCCGCCTAAACTCCAGGTTGCTCGAATCATTCAAAATGACATTGTACTAGTGTCGGATCATCCAACAACACCCTACATTTGAGGAACTGAAATGCATCCGACTGCACTGTCGGATGATCTGCGCAACATAGCCTAAAATGATTCATGTGGATAATGTGTGCATCATTTAGTCGATAGACTAGATACTAGAAGATTTTGTTCTAACAAAAATTCACAAAAATCAACAACGTACTAGCATCTTAGCGACGCACTTTGCCTTTCGGGCTCACTAACCCAGGTTCTGCTCTGCTTGAACAGATATAATTTCTTTCTTTATATGATGCAGCTGACTCATCCTTAAGAAGTCCTTGTCAGTTAAAAGAGCATTCGCAGCTTCATCTTGCAATCTTTGTACTTGTTCTTTCTCCTTTTCCTTGTATTCCAGCTTTGTTCTAAGTAAGCGTAGTCCTCTCTTCTCCAAAAGTTCAATTTCATCCTTGACACGCTTTACTTCCTTTTCTTTCTCAATGTTAAGATAAACGGTGCGCTGGTAGTAAGCAATCTTCTCTTGTAGGCTCATATCTGCCGTCTAAGGATAACGTAAAGACATTTTTTATTTCGATAAAATAAAATAAAGGGAAACAATTGGAAATGAAAAGAGAACCGTAGTAGTTAATTAAGGAGGCAATTCAAACCTTGTACCGCTTATTAGAGGTTCCTTTGTCACATCCCCTTTTAAGCAGAGCCTCGCTGGATTCTAATCCACGGACTATTTCAACTTTGCACGTACAAACTTTTTCTGAACACTTCACCGGTTGAAAGACAACCCGATCTCCCACCCTTAAATCATTGTCGTTGGCAAAATACTTCCATCCACGGCCCAACTTATTATGTTTATCTCCACTGATAGCAGCTGCAACCATCCATTTTCTCCCATGGAAGTCAAGGACACAAGTCTGTGCCGAAGCAGGAATATAAAGAACAGACTTCGCAGGCAGATGCTGTCAGTAAACATAATTACTACTGTTAGTGTGTCTCCTTCATAAATATACGGAAGCCTGAAAAATAATTAAGAAGAGTAAGGTGTTGAACGAAAAATACCACATAGCCTTTGACGATGTAGGTATTGGACATGGTGACCCCGAATTTTATAAGTTCATCCATTGTAGATAGAGCTACGCGCTAGTAAGTTCCTTTGAAAGATCCTAATAAGTTGTAGGGGTGTTATTTGTCTCGACGAATGATTGATTGTCTCTGTGTGTACGAAAAAGTTGCGAATTACTTCCCGCCCCATTTTTTCCCTCCAAAATTATATAAAATCAAAATAAAGAGAGGGAAAGTATGCCATTCTTATCTGTACGGTAACCAGTGGCGTTATATTTATGTTGATGTAGTTATGTGATAGTTCTATTTGTCTATAATAATTTCGGTCTTAGTAATTTCATATTTTAATTCCTTTTATACATATAGAAGCAATTTTGGCCTACTAAATGTTAAAAACAAGTGAATACGGAACACATATTTTGTTAACACTATAGTGAATAACATGTCACGATATTAATTGAATAAATGGAGTACATACATAATGCATTAAAATATTGAGTGACTGATTTGTACAAAACTAAAATATTAAATCACCGGTGTTAAATTATCGAGTTATGTTAAACCGAAAATTCATTGTTACCTAGATAATCACTTCAAAAGTGGAACATTTTTTAAACCAAGTACCAGTGTGAAGATTATGTGAATAAGAGAAGTAAAAACTCCTTTGTCCAAAATTCATGCCAATGGAGAATTCATAGGTTTTTTTTGCCCTTAATTTGTAACCGGCTAGGACACTTGTTTTTTAAAGGATAAAAAAAATGTTGTAATAGGAATATATCTCCGTCTATGCCTATCATTTGTTATGAATTTTGTTTAGCAAAGACTTGTACTCCGAAATTATGTAGGCCAACCAAAATCACTTTTTAAAAATGTCTCTTTTACGAGTAGTATTTTTCTTGGATGTCCAATTTATTGTCATACAACAGTGCCGCCATGTTATTTCGATCCCTACCGTATTTCAATTTATGTCCTTACTTTCCAGTATGACATATAGAAACAGATCATTTCAAGTCTCTTTGGATTTTAATCCGAATGTTAGACTCCATGTTATTAGGAAGATAATCACGGAACAAAACAAAAACTACAGGGGGTATGTATCCCAGCCAAACTTGATGCAAAGGAAATGGCAAAGGAAAGTAAAATCAAACCATGTATCATATACTGGTGGTGTATTTTCAAGTAGACAACTAGAACAAAAGCTATCTACATCTTAGAATATCCGATGGTTTATGATGCTACTCTTATCAGTCTAGGATACTTGCATCATTTGTCTCGTTTTCTTGATCGACAAGTCTTTCTACGCTTCCAAATAAGAGTTTTGGCACTATCCCTAGCCATACGTTTGCGTTGGAACTTGTAAGTGTCGTTGAGGATATATTTATGTGCGTTTTACAGATAACTGTTGCAGCTAAATATTGAGGTATTAACAGCTCTCGGATTTGTACCTAAATTAGTTTATTTTGAAAGAGTAGGGAAAAAATATGACACGACCCGGAATCCGGCTAGGCCGTGCGGGCACCCGAAATCTTCCCCTAGACCCGTCGGGCGAACCCTTACCAATTAAATTAGGAAAATAAATATAATCTAATTCATAAATAAAGACAAGACTTAGAAAAAGCACAGACATACTGATACGTCCAAGTTGTACAAAAGAAATTACAGCTGACTACCCAACGTACTAGGTTTAGGGCTATCGAGACTAGACATCTAAGAGTACAAAAGAAGACAGATACCTCTGAAGGGAGCAAAATGCAATTGAAATAATAACAAATAAACTGGTGGCCATCCAGAATAAAAGCTGGCTCACCCTGACAGCTTCTTCGCTCCTAAACAAGCCATCGAACTTAATCCTGGAACGAACCTGCCGAAACGAAATAGATAGACAAGAAACAAACAACAAACAACAAACAAGGGTGAGTCAAAAGGACTCAATAAGTGGGGCAGACTAGCCACCTCAAAGAATAGGATAGCTAGCCAGGGAGAAGAAATAGATAAACCAAATTCCTCCTTTTTAAATTATAAAAAGGAAGAGCCAGATAATAAACGGAAACACTTATAAAACCATAAACTCAACCAGGAATACGAGCCAGAAACATATCAACAAATAAGCAATGCAAGTAGAAGCAGAACAGTAGTTATGTACCACAAGTCTACACAATGGTATGGAATGAAATGAAATGAGATGAAATGAAATGAAAAGAAATATGATGCAAAGGGTCACATGTGCCCGTCATCCCATCTCGAAGAGGAATACTCCTGCATTCGAGGGGAATCCAATCTGATAACCAATTGGAGCGGAATACTCCTGCTCCTGGGGTGGAATACTCCTGCACCCGATATAATATAAACCAGAGGCGGAATACTCCTGCACTCTCTTGGGGCGGAATACTCCTGTACCAGATATAATGTAAAGCTGAGGCGGAATACTCCTGCACTCTCATGGGGAAGAATCCTCCTACCCTCAATATGATACAATGGAACGGAATACTCCTGCTCCTGGGGCGGAATACTCCTATCCTCAATATGATACAATGGAGCGGAATACTCCTGCTCCTGGGGCGGAATACTCCTACACTCAACATGATACAATGGAGCGGAATACTCCTGCTCCTGGGGCGGAATACTCCTGCACCCAATAAGATATGCAATGTAATGCATATGAATGACATACAATGCATATGAATGCAATGTCATGCAATAATAACCCATCACCAGCGCGGGACTCTCATCGACAGTCGGGAAGTAGATGCCAACTCACAGCAAGAGTACAATGCTCAGATCCTCAATGCAATACCAACAACAGGACATAACATATAATATACAATGTAAATCCAAAGCTAAGGCGTAAGGAGTACGCCTATCGGCAGCTACACACGTAAGGAACACGTGGTAGAAAATCCACGAGGCCAGGTGCCTCCAAAGAAATGGATATCAACACTTACCTCATTACAAAGTTAGCACAGCCACTCAATAACCGCTTTGTCCTTTGGTTTCATTGCCAAACGATCCTACTCTATTGAATAAGCAGAAAAATATATCAAATTAGCTAAAGGCTTCATTCCTCACATCTTAGGGCAATCCAGTTAGGAACCTGATACCCTATTCGCTTACGCAATACGCAAGCCAGGCCTATGTACAGGATTTATGTTCACACAACCAAACCCAAAATATATTACATTTATATGTTGCCCATAACTCACTGAGTAAGAATATATAATCAATTTCATTAACGGGGTCCAATTGACCCTTTAAAGTATTAATTGAACTTATTAAAACGATGTCTAATATCCCAATTTTTACTGTCAAAATTTATTCAAACACACGTAATAAACTCAAATAATATATTAGGATCATTATCTAAATGTTTCGGGGCAAAAATTCTACTTTTCTCTGGCCTCTTTTCTCATTTTCTTGCATTTTTTTCAATTTCTGCTTCTGAATCGTTTTTTGGTTTATCATGTTTCTATTTCGTTTTTATGTTCCTCAAAACTATAAGCTAAGGGCTAATAAGCCTTAGCCACCGCCTACCTAATTTGGTTTTTTCCCCTTTTTTTTAAATTTCTTTTCTTTTCAATTTCGCGACGAAAATTAAAATGGTACCCTACGATATCCGAAATAATTCCAACTCTTGCATACATGTTACACAAAATATATGTAACATACTCGCGAAGGCGGATCTCAAATTTGACTCCCGAAAATCAAGATGCGAATTTAAATAGAAAAAGTCAAATTATTTAACTTTCGGCATTTTAGCGGAAACTAGCCGAACAACATCGAAATTCACTTTCGAAAATTTACAAACGTCACAAATAATCATACAAACCTAACGGCGCTTTCGGATTTCGAATCGGAGCTCGTTCACCAAAACCGAGATCGAAAATCTCTTTTTAATATTTATCGATAATAAAAACTGAAACCTTCTTCCGATGCTTACCAAACGAGGTCTGATTTAGCTCAAATTTTACACACAAGTCCTAACGGATATTACAAATATTTTAAAATTATCGGCACATCAAGCGGAGTCCTTACTTCCGAAACGACAAACCGAGGTCGTTTCATTCTCCTCCACTTAAACTCTCGTTCGTCCTCGAACGTCCTAAGTCTAAAGAAAAATTCGCACAGATAATAAAAGAACTTGCACGACCTTCATAAGCTACTCCACGAACATTATCTCATGATTGCAGAATCAGAATTATAACACGAACACCGAACTCTTGGAATAAAATATATCTGGATAATATGATAATACCATTGCCCGGATTTATTCTGACTAAGATGATCCTTCCTCGATCACGAGAGGAGAGTTCTATATTTTCGAAGCAAAGATACACGGAACTTTGAATGGGTTAACATGATTAAGCCGATAATCACTTCTTCGATATAGACAGGTATATGGAACTAAGAATTAGCTCACGCTTAATGCAATAGAGTAAGCTTTTGAAGTACCTTGCCACTACACACTATAGAAGATTCGATGCAAGCTATATTATTTTTACGAATGCACTATGCAACCTCTCGGTGGATGTTAGTGTTGTTCCGCAAGCTCCTTGTGGGAATGTAGTTACTCATATCCTAATGTATGTCAAAGGTTCATCTGAACAGGGTCTATCATATAAGGATAAGGATCATGCAAATACTACTGCATAGTATGATGCAGACTAGCAATGATCTTCAGACTAAACATCTGCTTCATGGCATTGTCTTTGAATTGGAAATATTATGACTTGAAAAAGTGAAAATAAAAGAGACATGTAGTTGGACCATGAGCTGAGGCAGAATACCAGCAACAAAGTTGATTACATGAGCACTTACAACGCTAAAGTAACTTCTCAAAGAGTTGAGGTGTGAAAGAGATATACATACCAATGATGGATTGTCGACAAGCTGCACTAGACCTTTAACTCTAAATTTCCATGAAGTAAAACGGCGTCAGTATGAGGATCCAGTTCTAGTTCAATACAGACAGATAGTTAGAAGAAACCAGAGTCACCATATAGGGTCAAGACTAACGGTGTTCTCATGTATAAAGATAGACTTTGTGTTCCTGATGTTGCAGATTTACGTGGACACTGTCCATCCAGGTTCGATTAAGATGTACCATGATCTTAAGCAGATTTACTGGTGGAACGGAATGAAGTGTGACATAGTAGAATTTGTGGCTCAGTGCTCTAATTGCCAGCAAGTCAAAGTCGTGTCATCTTTCCAGACTTTGTACTTTCAGCAGATAGGTACGTATATATGATCAGGTTTCCAGCTTATCTCTAGCATTAATAGATTATAAGTGGGTTTAGCAATGATCGACACTCTTGTAGGCTTCTGTCGTGGCCCTAGGTTGGGTCCTAACAAAAGTGGTATCAACACCTTAGAGATTTAGTATTACCATTCAGTATTTGGAGGCAGACTCCTCCACTTAAAGCAGAAACTCATGCAGCTATTTGAATAGGAATAATTATCCCCGTACAGTCTGCTGGACTAAAGAAAATTTAGCTAAAAGTTGAACGTAGGCAGACCTAAGCTACCAACTACCTTATCGAGTTGCCAAATAGCTGCAACTCTCGAGTTCACAACTCCATACCTTTGCCGTAAAAACCACCGCCTGATGGATGGTACTTCTATTAACCTTAGAAGCCTTGAAAAACAGTAATATGCTTACCCGGCTACAATAGCACGTACTCTGGCTCAACACAGAGAACATCATAAGCGGCTACCAACCGCCCAAGCGCACTAGTGCCGGATGAAGGAAAAATGGAAATGGACCGAGGATAGAAATAATTAGAGCTTCAGGAAGCTCATCTTCTTATTTGGTTGGCTGCCAAAGCTAGTCTACTTATGAGTCAAAGTAGCCCAAGAATCGCAATTGAAGAAATAGATATTAAATAAGCTCTATGGAGCAACATCCATATCAATTTAACTTTCCAATAAGAAGGAAACTCGGATAATTTACCAGAAAACCCTTTTATAATCCTGATAAGCTCATGAGATGACATGACTTTACTAGCATTCTGAACCAAGAGGAGACTGGTAGATTGAATATTACTTATCACTTTACACCTGAAGAAACCATGACACTCTCCGATGGTGATAAACTAGAATCCCATCATCCAACCAACACGGAATTCCAAAAAAAAAAAAAAGTAAACTAATTTGATATAATAATAGAAGGTGGTACGATAAGATGCTGGGCAGACAATAGCGATATTCACCGTCAAATATCTCATATTTAGACCAGATAAATTAGTAGGGTCTCATAAACGCCAGGAATAAATCATAGCAGAAGCTCGCCCCTCTACTGCAACCTATTCTTAATATAAACATCCCCGGAAACTATGGAAATATGATAAGACAATCATTTCCAAATAGATCGGAAGAATCAAAGCTTACACACATATAAGTGAGCTAGAAATACTTGGGTGTACTACATCGGATACCTCAGCATCCTGCCAGACTGGCACCTCATTGAACTGCCCCTGCAGCTGAGTTGAGCACACTACCCTGACAATCACTTTCTGAAGAACCACTGCCACCACACTCTCAACCTCTACTGGATGGTGGAATTTCTTTGGCTCATTGAGATGTAAATGAAATTCCCTGCGACGGTGCAGGTGCCTGATGACGAGAGAAAAGACGACTGCCTATTTGCCAGACTAAGGAAGAACTCCACCAAAAATGACAGGCTCACGATACTGATAACACCTTTCCAGTGAAAATGGAAGCTGGACAGATTGTTGATAGCTATAAAGAGAAAAACTAGGTCTAATCTTGACGAACTACTAACGCACTCTGAGAATCACGTGACACAAACTGAGATAACCTAGAAGGTGACCTCCCAAAATAATCCGAAGTCTTACCTTCAAATGAGGTATGGTGCCCACCAGGGCCGCAGGATTTCTAGCTCTCTCGCTCTATCGCTTCCCACTCTAACTTATGATATTCCTCGTACCTTCGAGCAACATCAACAACGACATCAAATGAAGTCCCAACCTCAATTTCTCGAGCCATCCGGGATCTCAAGGAAGGAGAAAGGTCATCAATAAATCTTTGAATCTCTCGAAAGGCTCATGGACTAGTTCTAATACATATCCAGCCATTCTATAGAATTCAATCTCATATTCTGAAACACCAACAGGCTAACCGACAGGCTACCCTGTCTAATCCACTCAAACTGGCAACACATTTCGTCTCGCTCGCTCGCTACTCGAAATCAACTTTTCCACGAATCTAGAAGAAAAAAACCGAACCAAGTTAGCTAATAAGAGAGCGGCACACCAATTCAAGGCTGGACCCTGAATCTGGAAAAAAGAATAATCAACACCATACCGCTCGATATAATCAAGAGCCTGAAAGATACGCTGGCCTTGTTTTATTTTTAAAAGAATCATGAGGTTTATCAGGTGCATTGCTTAAGAATATCGGAAGGTTCAACAGCGTACAAAAAATGCAACCTCCTTAGGCACTCAGACCGAACTGATACCTCGGCTGGCTAACCAGCTAGAACAATTGGTGGCGCAACACATGCTGCTTCTAGAACATAATTTACTGGGGCAACATCAGGGAATGGAACAGGGCTCCCTGAGACCGAGCATCTCCATCTGCGGCAACCTGATAGGCTGCCTCGAGAATAATGGGTTCTTGTAGTATTTGCGTCGCCAAGATTCTCGTAAAAGGATCGAAGAGAGCAAAGGGAACCACAAGGCCCTGCTACCTTGCCCATCGCGAGCTCGTATAGTTGGGACCTCCGTAACTAGATCGTCAACACGATCAAAATTCTCGGGGCTTCGTCAGTGCTAGCCCCAGGCTAGACTGCTTCGTCTTGAACTCATACCGTTTACTGATTCGTCGTGCGAAGGTTCATAATTACCACGAAGAAATTAACGAATTAACGAAAAAACTTTTGAATCCTAGATCGACACACGATCAGAAATGAAGGAAGTGAAACTTCCTAAATGCCATCATAGCCTCTCGTAGATACGTACGGACGTCTACGTACCCATCAGCGAGACTCTACTAGACACTATCCTAGTCTAGATAGACGCTAAATCGGTCTCTGATACCAACTGATAAGACCCAAAATCCGGCAAGGCCGTGCGGGCTCCCGACATCTTCCCCTAGACCCGTCGGGCGAACCCTTACCAATTAAATTACGAAAATAAATATAATCCAATTCATAAATAAAGACAAGACTTAGAAAAAGCACAGACATACTGATACCTCCAAGCTGTACAAAAAAAATTACAGCTGACTACCCAACGTACGAGGTTTAGGGCTATCCAGACTAGACATCTTAGAGTACAAAAGAAGACAGATACCTCCTGAAGGGAGCAAAATGCAACTGAAATAATAACCAATAAACTGGTGGCTATCAGGAATAAAAGCTGGCTCACCCTGACTGCTGAAGTCATCTTCGCTCCGACACAACGTGGCGAACTCAATCCTGGAACGAACCTGCCGAAACGAAATAGATAGACAAGAAACAAACAACAAACAAGGGTGCGTCAAAAGGACTCAATAAGTGGGGCAGACTAGCCATCTCAAAGAATAGGTTAGCTAGCCAGGGAGAAGAAACAGATAAACCAAATTCCTCTTATTTAAATTATAAAAAGGAAGAGCCAGATAATAACCGGAAACACTTATAAAACCATAAACTCAACCACGAATACAAGCCAGAAACATATCAACAAATAAGCAATGCAAGTAGAAACAGAACAGTAGTTATGTACCACAGGTCTACACAATGGTATGATATGAAATGAAATGAGATGAAATGAAATTAACTGAAATATGATGCAAAGGATCACATGCGCCCGTCATCCCATCTCGAAGCGGAATACTCCTGCGTTCGAGGGGAATCCAATTTGATAACCAACTGGAGCGGAATACTCCTGCTCCTGGGGCGGAATACTCCTACACCCGATATAATATAAACCAGAGGTGGAATACTCCTGCACCCGATATAATGTAAAGCTGAGGCGGAATACTCCTGCACTCTCCTGGGGCGGAATCCTCTTACCCCCAATATGATACAATGGAGCGGAATACTCCTACTTCTGGGGCGGAATACTCCTACCCTCAATATGATAAAATGGAGCGGAATACTCCTGCTCCTGGGACGGAAAACTCCTACCCTCAACATGATACAATGGAGCGGAATACTCCTGCTCCTGGGGCGGAATACTCCTCCACCCAATATGATATGCAATGTAATGCATATGAATGACATATAATGCATATGAATGTAATGTGATTCAATAATAACCCTTCACCTGCGCGGGACTCTCATCGACGACCGGGAAGTAGATGCCAACTCACAGCCAGAGTACAATGCTCAGATCCTCAATACATAATACCAACAACAAGACATAACATATAATATACAATGTAAATCCTAAGCTAAGGCTTAAGGAGTACGCCTATCGGCAGCTACACACGTAAGGAACACGTGGTAGAAAATCCACGAGGCATGTGCCTCCGAAGAAATGGATATAAACACTTACCTCATTACAAAGTTAGCACAGCCACTCAATAACTGCTTTGTCCTTTGGTTTTATTGCCAAACGATCCCACTCTATTAAATAAGCAGAAAAATATATCAAATTAGGCTAAAGGCTTCATTCCTCACATCTTAGGGCAATCCGGTTAGGAACCTGATACCCTATTCGCATACGCAATACGCAGGTCAGGCCTATATACAGGGTTTAAGGTCACACAACCAAACACCAAATATATTACAATTATATGTTGCCCATAACTCACTAAGTACGAATATATAATAAATTTCATTAACGGGGTCCAATTGACCCTTTAAATTATTAATTGAACTTATTAAAATGATGTCTAATATCCCAATTTTTACCATCAAAATATATTCAAACACACGTAATAAACTCAAATAATATATTAGGATCATTACCTGGATGTTTCGGGGTAAAAATTCTACTTTTCTCCGGCCCCTTTTCTCATTTTCTGGCATTTTTTTCAGTTTCTGCTTCTGAATCGTTTTTTGGTTTATCATGTTTCTATTTCATTTTTATGTTCCTCAAAACTATAAGCTAAGGTTTAATAAGCCTTAGCCACCGCCTACCTAATTTGTTTTTTCCCTTTTTTTTAATTTCTTTTCTTTTCATTTTCGCGACGAAAAATAAAATTGTACCCTACGATATTCGAAATAATTCCAAATTTTGCATACAAGTTACACAAAATATATGTAACATACTCACGAAGGCGGATCTCAATTGGACTTCCGAAACTCAAGATGCGAATTTAAATAGAAAAAGTCAAATTATTTAACTTTCGGCATTTTAGCGGAAACTAGCCGAACAACATCGAAATTCACTTTCGAAAATTTAAAAATGTCACAAATAATCATACGAACCTAACGGCGCATTCAGATTTCGAATCGGAGCTCGTTCGCCAAAATCGAGCTCGAAAATCTCTTTCTAATATTTATCGATAATAAAAACTGAAACATTCTTCTGATGCCTACCAAACGAGGTCTGTTTTAGCTCAAATTTTACATACAGGTCCTAATGGATATTACAAATATTTTAAAATTATCGGCATGCCAATCGGAGTCATAACTTCCGAAACGACTAACCGAGGTCGTTTCAAAATATTTCACCATGGGGTGGACAATTGTTTCTACAAATTTACTGAGAAGTAGACGTAAGATTCAAATGACATAGTCACGTACAGAATTGCACAACAGGACGAATGAATCTGATAGAATTGTTTGTGAAAGCTGGAAAATCAGTCATCATATTGGAAGGGATGGGGTAAGTAAATGGGAGTAGTGCCGCTTTGATTCCCCACATACTTAAAATTTTTCCCTCTAAATCTTCCCTCCAACAACCTACTCCCTCCGTCTCAAATTATTTGTTGCCGCTTTGATTCCCCACATACTTAAAAATTTTCCCTCTAAATCTTCCCTCCAACAACCTACTCCCTCCGTCTCAAATTATTTGTCGTCCTTACCCATTGCAGTAAATTTTTTGAAAATCACAAAATCTGACTTGTTATTTAATGGAGTATTATAAATGTTCAAAAAGCATAGAAGATTAAAAGAGGGTAATAGTCAAGAAATCCCCCCTCATTAATGATTTCTTAATTGACGTGTAAAAGTTAACAAGACAAAAAAATTTGAGACGGAGGACGAATTATTACCTAGAATTTTGTTTATGTCATTTATAAGCAAGGGTGACATTGGAGATTGTTTTTTGACCTATTAAAAAACGCATACAGACTATAAATTGTAGTCCTAAAGAGAACACGTAAATAACAATATTGCATTATTCCCTTCTAAGTGCGTTCAAGTGTGCATTATTACAGTCCAAACGTTACAAGAATGTTGTTACTTCTTTGTGAATTAAATACATATGTCTCTAACTAAATGGGGAACTAAGACGTAAAACTAATTGGATAATTAATTCTACTAATGGTGCATGGAATGTGATGAACATGTAAGAAATGGAGTCATAAGAGACTAAATATACATCAGCATTTGTACAATGTTTTGTAACATAAGCTTACTTTTTGGTACTTACCATTATTAGGAATAATAAGCCAAGGCCCAGACCGATCCTCGTTGTTAATTATGAGTATTAGTAAAAGTAGTCACTTGATTATCCAATTTTGATAGAAACGAAAAGAGGCACCACTTAAGGAAATTCTACATACAAAAGAAAAGCGACTTCATTTCATTCAACATGGCTAAAAATTATGAAATACCCGTTAATATTAGCGGCCCCATTATTAGAACCTAACAAACGGGACACGCTTCGAGGATATCCACATAAAGTTACATGGAAATAAAACGACATTAATACTTAGTGCTGCCAAAATAGGCATAACCATAGGAGAAGGAATTATCACGAAGCCCTTTCGATATGAGTCCCTTATTTCCTCCTTAAGAGCGGATCTCTTCTTGACTTGAAAAATTGGGAGAAAAAAACGAAGAATTTCGAATCAAAAAAGAAAATTCTAGTCACTGATGGGCGTCAAGACCGGGTTCCAACTTTTTCTTTTTGAGAAAGAAGAGGTTACTGGACAAGCGAAAGGGATGAGAGCAGACCATTCCTCCTGCCAAAGGTAGAAAAGAAGGGAGCTCTCTCTTTTTTTCAGCCTTCTTTTTATTTTAAAGGAATAGCAATGAGGAAATACAGTAGAAAACAAGTCGTACTGGTGTTGAATATTGCAGGAGTTCCGTTGACCTTAATAACTACACCTACCAGACCCTACTGGTGTACGCTTATGTCATCGTCGCTATCATCTTCACCGCCATTTCGGGCTGATGTAGACGAGTTGGGGATCACAACAATCTCTTATGGCAGATTAATGAAAATTGCCATGATCTTTGTCAGAGGACGATCAATATTCAATACGTTTCGCAAATGGTCAGCACCGAAATCACGCCTTATTTTGGAAAGAAGAGTACGTAGCCCCGACTTGAGAGAACTCAAATTAGTACTGTAATTGCGAACCAGCTTTTCCAATGTATTCGGAGGCGCCCCCTGTAGCGGACTGCCGACATTATTAACACGACGTCTTCGTTCCATTATATTCTATTTAGTAATTTAGCAACTTATTATACTGGTGTGTGTGGTAAGTACTGCAATAGACAAGAAAGGTTCTATACTTATAAATAGAACCATAGTCGAAAGTATATAACTGGTGGGGAAAGCCTTTATCCTGCTGCACGTTTTACGACATACACAAGTTGGGAGTCGATAGGGCTTAGTTGGCAATGTGGGGTAAAAATGATGTGCCATTTTATTATTGGGTGATTCATTACTCGTTTGTCCATTACCTACTTTGGAACCCTTTACGGATAAGACATGCACCTAAATACAAAACGTTGCCAATTTGTACCCCCAACAATTCAATTAACAACAGTAACGACATTGCCCCTTTTTTGGAAATTGCATTTGTTGCCAGACCAGACTCAATCACAATTTAACTTAATTGACGAAATTATTAAGAATGGAAGTTAGGATTAGATAAGGGGTGCGTTACTTGTCGTCACCAGTAGTATAAGTATCTAATATAAAGCAATAACGAATGCGGAGGGGGCATGAAGAAAAATATGTTTTCTTCTTGTCTTACTTAACTCTTGAAATAGAACCTTGAAATCAAGGCACAATTTATCTCTGCACATTCCTTAAAGTAGCAAGAGGAATGAAACTACGTTCAATACATGTTGCTCAACAATACTGCGTCGGTACTGTAAGTAATTGTGTTGTCAAAGTCGGTGTGGCATTGCACGACGACCTTGATGAAAATTGATTTGCACTACTATTGAAGCCCATTGTCGATGATTCTGGTTCACACGCAACTGGTCATGTTGATAAAGGATATGGATGACAGGACATGAAAAGTGTTTGAGATCAGAAATGGATTTGCCCACTATCCGATGATGATTATATATTTGATATGTTGAGGCGCTAAAAGTGACCTTGTATTAGTTACTCCATAAAAAGGCGATTAAGTGCTCTGTCGGATCGATACCTACTACATATTCATTGGAAGCCTATCCAATCGGAGAGATGCCTTGACGTGGTGTTGTAAACGTTTGTGTGCCTTTTTCCATCTCATAAAGAAAAATCGATTTGTTTAGAGGGTTCCCTCCTGCGTATAATTGGACATTATCTATGAAACGACCTCGGTTAGTCGTTTCGGAAGTTAGGACTCCGATTGGCGTGTCGATAATTTTAAAATATTCATAATGTCCATTAGGACCTGTCTGTAAAATTTGAGCTAAATCAGACCTCGTTTGGTAGGCATCGGAAGAAGGTTTCAGTTTTTATTGGCGATAAATATTAAAAAGAGATTTTCGAGCTCGGTTTCGCCGAATGAGCTCCAATTCGAAATCCGAAAGCGCCGTTAGGTTCGTATGATTATTTGTAATTTTTGTAAACTTTTGAAAGTGAATTTCGATGTTGTTCGGCTAGTTTCTGCTAAAATGCTGAAGGTTAAATAATTTGACTTCTTTTCATCTAAATTCGCATCTTGAGTTTCGGGAGTCCAATTTGAGATCCGTCTTCGTGAGTATGTTACATATATTTTTTATAACTTGTATGTAAAAGTTGGGATTATTTCGAATATCGTAGCAGTTTTAATTTTTACCGTAACTGCGAAATTTTTTTTTAAAAAAAGGGAAAAAGACGAAATAGGAAAAGAACAAAAAAAAGAGATAAAGTGAATGGCGGTTCCTATGTACGTACTTAGCTAGAAAGCTAAGAAATTAGCTGATCAAAAAGGGGAAACAGAGAGAAAATACTGAAACGTAAAATAGAAAACACGGAAAAGGAAAAAATGCCAGAAAATGAGCAAAGGGGCCGGAGAAAAGTAGAATTTTCACCCTGGAACATTCAGGTAATAATCCTAATATATTATTTGAGTTTACTACGTGTGTTTGAATATGTTTTAACGGTAAAACATGGAATATTAGACATCGTTTTAATAAGTTCAATTAATAGTTTAAAGGGTCAAATGGACCCCGATAACGAAATTGATTATATATTCGTACTCAGTGAGTTATGGGCAACATATAAATGTAATTTATTTGGGGTTTGGTCTGTGACCATAAACCCTGTACATAGGCCTGGCCTGCGTATTGCGTATGCGAATAGGGTATCAGGTTCCTACCTGGATTGCCCTAAGATGTGAGGAATGAAGCCTTTAGCCTAATGTGATATATTTTTCTTCTTATTGATCACAGTGGGATCGTTTGGCAATGAATTCAAAAAAAATAACGCGGTTGTTGGTCGCAATGCTAACTTTTGAGAGAGGTAAGTGTTTATATCTATTTCTATGGAGGCACATGGCCTCGTGGATTTTCAACCACATATTCCTTACGTGTGTAGTTGCCGATAGGCGTACTCATTACGCCTTAGCTTTGGATTTATATTGTATATTATATTTTATGTCCTATTGTTAGTATTGCATTGAGGATTTGAGCATTGTACCCTGGCTGCGAGTTGGCATCTACTTCCCGGTTGTCGATGAGAGTCCCGCGCCGGTGAAGGGTTATTGCATCACATTGCATTCATATGCATTGCATTGCTTATCATATTGAGGGCAGGAGTATTCCCCCCCAGGAGCAGGAGTATTCCGCTCCATTGTATCATATTGAGGGCAGGAGTATTCCGCCCCAGGAGCAGGAGTATTCCGCTCCATTATATCACATTGAGGGTAGGAGGATTCCGCCCCAAGAGTAGGAGTATTCCGCTCTTATGTCAAATATTGAGTGCAGGAGTATTCCGCCTCAGCTTTACATTATATCGGGTGCAGGAGTATTCCGCCCCAGGAGAGTGCAGGAGTATTCCGCCTCTGGTTTATATTATATCGAGTGCAGGAGTATTCCGCCCCAGGAGCAGGAGTATTCTGCTCCAGTTGGTTATCAGATTGGATTCCCCTCGAATGCAGGAGTATTCCGCTTCGGGATGGGATTACTGGCACATGTGACCCTTCGCATCATATTTCATCTCATTTCATCTCACTTCATTTTATTTCATTTCATTTCATACCATTGTGTAAACTTGTGGTACATAACTATTGTCCTGCTTATATGTGCATTTCTTATTTGTTGTTATGTTTCTGGCACGCATCCTTGGTTGAGTTTATAAGTTTCTTACGTGTTTTCGGTTGTTATCTGGCTCTACCTTTTTATAATTTAAATAAAAGAAATTTGGTTTATCTGTTTCTTCTCCCTGGCTAGCTATCCTTTTCTTTGAGGTGGCTAGTCTGCCCCACTTATTGAGTCCTTTTGACTCACCCTTGTTTGTTGTTTGTTTCTTGTCTATCTATTTCGTTTCGGCAGGTTCGCTTTAGGATTGAGTTCGCCACGTTGTGAAGGAGCAAAGACGACTTCAGCTGTCAGGGTGAGCCATCTTTTATTCCGGATGGCCACCAGTTTATTGGTTATTATTTCAGTTGCATTTTGCTCCCTTCAGGAGGTATTTGTCTTCTTTTGTACTCTTAGATGTCTAGTCTGGATAACCCTAAACCTAGTATGTTGGGTAGTCACCTGTAATTTCTTTTGTACAGCTTAGTGGTATCAGTATGTCTGTGTTTTTGTTTTAAGTCTTGTCCTTATTTATGAATTATTATATTTATTTTCCTAATTTAATTGGTAAGGGTTCGCCCGACGGGTCTAGGGGAGGATGTCGGGTGCCCGCACGGCCTAACCGGATTCCGGGTCGTGTCAATCTACCTAGAGAAAATGACGCCACCAAAAGTGTTTAATAGTCTGTCTTGGTATGTAAGCCCAATATTAAAGATAAACTACAAGACAAGATACTAAAAGCAACCACAACATAGGACAAATTTTGTCCTAATTTCATATCAACATATAGAGCAAACATCAAAATATGATATCACGTGCATAATTGATTATAATAGGCCCTTATAATTCAAAGATCGACACTTCATATTCATGACGTCTAAGGTCAAACGATGCGATATCAATTATACTACATTTTTTATATGGTACGATTGTTAGGTCTGCCTCTGGGCGAAAACTTCGTTCACATTTTTATATTGGCGATTCCCAAATTTATAGTAATATGATATGACTGAATAGATTCTGTTTGCTCTGTGTAACGACCCTCAAATAGTTGTTACGGGAATCGAGACCTTGATCTGCGTGTCGATCGTCTCAAAAGCTCCGTTAGGTCATTTATGACCTGTTCGTGAAATTTGAATCAAAACGAAGTCCGTTTGATAGGTTTTCGAGAAAAGGATTCGTTTATGAAATTCCGGAAAGGAATTTGGGGTTTCGATAGGTCGTTTTGCGTAAACGAACCCCGATGGAAAATCCGAGTGCACCGTTAGGTCCGTCTCGTCATTTATGATATGTAGCAACCTTCAAAATTGAAAACGGACCTCGTTTGATAGGATTTTTGATAAAGTCCCCGTTTCAGAAATTTAAAAGAGTTAAAAGAGGTTTCCGAGCTCGATTTGAGCAAATGAGCTCCGATGAGAGATCCGAAAGTTCCGTTAGGTTCGTATAGTCATTTGGGACTTGTACCAACTTTTGGAATTGGATTCCGAGGTCGTTTGGTTAAATTTCGCTATTTTGGCGAAAGTCGAAAATTGAACCTTTGCCGTGGGACCCACTTTTTGAGTTCTGGAGGTCCGAATTGAGTTCCGTCTGGACGAGCATGTCACCCAAGTATTTTACGACTTGTGTGCAAAATTTGGGGTCATTCCGAGCTTCGTAGGGTCCCGTTTGGACCCAAAACAGTTCGGATTTTTCTGGTGCGAAACTGCTGTTTCTGCTACTGTTTCTGTTGCGAGCAGCCGGAAAAATGGCATTTTTCTGGCCAATCCGTAAGGAATTAGGAAACACTCAAAACATGAAAGTTGTAGCCCTTTGAGTTCTGGTTTTAATGCCATCGGTTTCAGGTCATTTGGACATTCCTATCAAAAGTTATGATTATTGGAACAGAGGCTTTTACAGTGGTAAAAACTGCTATAAAGGGGTCATTTCGGGACAGATTTCGGGAAACCGAATTTTTATTCAAAGGAGGCGATTTGGAGGCGATCTTGGAAGGTTCAAAACGTGTATAATCATAAGGTAAGCCTCCATAACTCATTTCATATCATATATCATGAGAATCAAAGCTTGATTCATAGGAAATGAGTTAGAATCCTAAATTTTAAGATTTGGGGAAAATCAACGAGCAAGGCTCGTATGAGAAATCTAATTGCATATTTGGACTCACGGGAGTGTGGGGAGTCCGGAAATGTATATTTTATTAATTTTGGGCTCGGTCCCACCCGAGGGTATTTTGGTAATTTTACCCTAAGTCGTATATGAGCTTAGTTCTCTATAATGGAGCACTAATGAGTGCTATATTGTCTTGATAGACTTAGAGGAAAGTTCCCCGAGGACAAGAAGAGCAGGAAAGGAGATTGCTTCCTAGCTTTGAACCGGAATTCGAGGTAAGTGAGACTTGACCTCTACTTTGCTTGTGGATACGTCCAGCATGCTAGTACGCTTCGGGTACTCTTATGTGATTAGCTTAGGGCTATGTGTTAAATATGTATTGACCAGCGTTGGCTAGGTATATTACTATTAATTAAATATGAATAGTAAAGACATGAGTTGACCGAGGTATGTGCCGGTCTAGACGCTATATTGAGATAGCGATTAATTATATTGTGGGATTGCTTACTATTATTTGATCATAAATAGTGAGTACATGAGTTGACCGAGGTATGTGCCGGTCTAGACGCTACATTGAGATAGCGATGACTTATATTGTGGGATTGCTTGCTATGTCATGATTAGATAGCAAGGACCTGGGGATATGGCCGAGGATGTTGCCGGCATATCATTGATTATGTCTTGCCGAGGTTTCTGCCGGGTTATGTACGAATTTGGTACTTGTATGGTTATCATGACGGGTTGTGTAGTGCTGACTCCTCGTAACCTTTGGTTAGACGACACGGGAGTAGGGATTGTACCTCCAAACCGTCGTCGGGTTAACCTCCGCTTTACATTGAGCTAGCATAACCAATCTTGGTTACAGTGACTGTGTAATATTATCGTTATTAATATTTCTGTTATTATTTCTGTTATTGTTATTAATGTCGTGGATATTAATACAGTTAGAGGGACACTTGACAGGGGGTGTGGTGTCGCCTATACTATGAGATGTGTCACACTTGACAGGGGGTGTGGTGTGGACACTTGATTATTGAGATGTGACACACTTGACAGGGGGTGTGGTGTGGTCACTAGATATTTGAGATGTGACACACTTGACAGGGGGTGTGGTGTGGTCACTAGATTGTTGAGACACGACACACTTGACAGGGGGTGTGGTGTGGTCGTATATAGATGAGATGAGACAACGACTACGGGTCATTGGTCTACCTCCTTATGATTGAGACAGTGACTACGGGTCACTGGTATGTTGTTTATGTTGACTATAGCGTTATGGCCTATAGACGGAGCCGCACAGGGTGCGTGCTGATATTGAGTGATGAATGTATTGTTGCCTACGTCCGTTGGCGGTGTTGCTAGCCTACCGTAGGTTTAGGTTAGTCGGCGTGGGAGTAGAGATGGGACCTCCAAACCACTGTTTGATTGACCTAGGCCTTACGTTGGGTGGGCATAATCCTCTTTGACTTGTGTATGATATTCTGAGACTACTGGCTTACTTAATGTGTATGTGACATATGCTATCTGTATGTACATAGGTACATACGTATGGATATATATATATATATATATATATATATATATATATATATATATATATATATATATATAATTATATATACTTGGATAATTATATTGTGAATATGTGCGACTGGGCTATTTATTTACGTAGAAACGACGTGCTTAGTTGCTTGCGATGCATGTTTGTGACTTGTCCCGCAAGGGTGATTTAGCGGGCCTGTCAGTGATCTTACTGGGCTTCGGCTCATAACTTACTCTGCCACATGTGCAGGTACTTCTTCTAGATAGCCATCGAGACAGTAGCGACCGTTCGAGGCTGCTGTATTATTTTGTTGAGGTGAGCCAACCGTACAGTCCACGGTGGCGTACCGCCAGTGTTGTATAGAGATAGACTCCACTTCACTTCTGTTGTATTTTATTTCGATTGAGTCACTCTATAGATGCTCCATTGGTGTTTTTTGGGTATAGTAGACAGGGGTGTCTACCTTCTTTTGGATTCCAATTTTATATATAATTTCATCATGTTTCTCTTCTTTCAGTTTATTTCCGCATTTTTGTTTCTGTTGGTTCGCCTAGGCAATATCGTTTAGGTGCCATCACGGATCCAGATTTTGGGTCGTGACAGTTTGGTATCAGAGCTCTAGGTTCTAAGTCGAGTCCTAGGAGTCAATGGAGCAGTGTCTGAGTAGAGTCTTGCTTATGGGTATGTTGTGCACCATACTTATGAGCGAGGGGCTACAAGGTCATGTTAGGAAAATGTTTCCCTTCGTTTCATCTCTGTCGTGCGATGTAGTGTACGGGTGCTGACCCTTTTTTTTCCTTCGTATATCTGCTGAGATGAGGAAGATGAGGTCATCTTTTGCCAGGGTAGCTGCTCAGGGAGCGTAGGCTGGTACATCAGCACCAGCACAGATGCGAGCCCCTACTAATGCCTGGAAAGGTCGTCCGCCAACTGTTAGGCAGGACACAGCTATTCCTCCGGTGTCTACAGCGACACCATCAGGACCTGTTCCACTTCCATCTTTGCCTACTATCGTGTCGGGCGCAGTTGTGATTTATTCGGAGGAGTATATGAGACTAGTGGGCATGGCCAGCCATCGGGCCCCCGCTAGTAGGGATGCTGCAGTACCTGTATCGGCACCTCAGCCGACCACTCCAGTTATGAGTACGCCGACCTACGAGGCTACTCCGGATATGGGTCATGTTGTTCAGCCGGGTTCCGCTATTCCTATTCCGGTTATGGGTACCGAGGAGGTAGCTTGGAGGATTGAGTCTTTTATGAAGATCAGGCCACCTCAGTTTGATGGCATATCTGCCACTTGTTCTGCCCATCATTTTCTTCAGGAGTGTGAGAAGATTTTTTAGAGGTTGCAGCGGAGAAGCATGTCGGTGTCTGCCTATGACACCAGGTTCTTGGAGCTGTCCCGTTATACGCCAGCTATGGTGGCACTCGAGAGGGACAGGGTGTTGAGATTTATTGAGGGTCTTAACCCTCTGTTGCAGTTTGCTGTCACCACAGTTGCGATTGGCATGACTTATCGCAAGGTAGTGGATGCTGCCAGGCGCTTGGAGGATGCCCATGCCAGGGTTCAGGAGGAGCGGTGCAGGCTATGCTATGACCAGGCAGGGTGCCGAGGCACCTACTGATGATATTGCAAGTATGCATTCTATTTGTGGTCGCAGTGCCGTTGTTTATTTAACCCGGGGTTTTGCTTATTTATATCTATCACCTGGGTTTGCCCTTATTAGGGCAAGGATTGGATTTGCCCTTATTTGATGATCCTTAAATGGATGGTATATCTATCGGGAGATTTTATATGTATGAATAAGGGTTATTGGCAGCGCTTATGTTCTTATATGCGGTGTAGAGTCCCTAGTAGACTCGCTGGTTTTAGATATGACGGATTTGACGTCACTAGGGATATTGATTTATTGGTATCCTGTCATGCGACACTGGGTTGCCATGTCGAGTCAGTGGCTATCGGTATTGAAGGCGGGATCAGAATGGCGCAGCGGTAGCGTGATGGACCCAGAATTATTTGGAGGGATTATAATGTTTTCTATTCGCTATCATTTCGGGAAATTTAGCGTTGTAGCCGACGCCTTGAGTAGGAAGTCCATGGGTAGCGTTGCCTATCTTGATGCTGATATGAGGCCGTTGGCTCGTGAGTTGCAGGTTTTGTCCATTAGTGGCGTTCGGTTTGATGATTCTGTTCCCGGCCGGGTGCTTGCATATGTGGGGTCGCAGTCGTCTCTAGCTTCCCAGATTCGGGAAAGGCAGTTCGAGCATCCTTATCTGAGAGATCTCCGGGAAAGGGTCCTGAGTGGGGGAGTGTCCTCGTTCGTGATTGGTGATGATGGTGCCTTGCGGCTTAACGGCCGGGTTTGTGTTCCAGCTATTGAGGAGCTGAGGCAGATGATTTTGGTAGAGGCTCATAGTTCGAGATATTCCATTCATCATGATACTGCGAAGATGTATCATGATCTTCGGGAGCTGTATTGGTGGAAAGGGATGAAGAGAGATGTTGCTGATTTTGTGTCTCGGGGCTTGAATTGCCAGCAGGTGAAGTATGAGCACCGGAGGCTAGCCGGGGTGACTCAGTCTATGCCCATTCCCGAGTGGAAGTGGGAGCAGATCACTATGGATTTCGTAGTTGGTTTGCCGCTGACCGCGGGCAAGCATGATTCCGTGTGGGCAGTAGTTGATCGACTGGCTAAGTCGGCTCACTTCATTCCAGAGAGGACTACTTATACCTCGAGATGTTTGGCTCGTATTTTCCTCGAGCAGATTGTGAGGTTGCGTGGAGCTCCGGTATCTATCATATCCGACCGAGGTGCTCAGTTCACAGCTCAGTTTTGGAGGTCTTTCCAGAGAGAGCTGGGTACTCGGGTCGATCTTAGCACTGCATTTCATCCGCAGACTGATGGCCAGTCCGAGCGGACTATTCAGATCCTCAAGGATATGTTGAGGGCGTGTGCTATTGATTTTGGAGGCCATTGGGATAGTCATTTGCCGCTAGCAGAGTTTGCATATAATAATAGCTATCAGGCTTCCATTCAGATGGCTCCGTTTGAGGCATTGTATGGTCAGAGATGTCGCTCGCCCATTGGTTGGTTCGAGTCTGGTGAGGTCCAGGTGTTGGGGCCAGATTTGGTGCAGCAGACCTTGGATAAGGTCCGGGTTATTCAGGATCGACTCCGTACGGCTCAGAGCCGGCAGATATCTTATGCAGATCGGAGGCGGAGGGATCTTGAGTTTATGGTTGGGGACCGGGTATTCCTCAGAGTGTCGCCCATGAAGGGTGTGATGAGATTTGGGAAGAAAGGCAAGCCCAGTCCTAGGTTCATTGGGCCTTTTGAGATATTGGAGTGCATTGGCGCTGTTGCTTATAGACTAGCTTTGCCTCCCACTATGTCAGTTCATCCAGTGTTTCATGTGTCGATGCTCCGGAAGTGCATTCGTGATCCATCTCATGTGATCGACATGGCTTCCGTGGAGGTGGATGGCGACTTAGCTTATTCGGAAAAGCCCATTGCTAGTTTAGCTAGAGGGGTCCGTAAGCTGAGGTCGAAGGTGATCCCGCTTGTGAGAGTTCAGTGGGGACATCACTCCAGTGCCGAGGCTACTTGGGAGCTTGAGTTCGAGATGCGCGAGAGGCATCCGCGCTTGTTCGATGATTCAGGTATGAAATCCTTATATTTTCTAAGCCTGAATTCGTATTTTAAGTTTTATTGATTTCGGGTGGTACCGAGGAGTCCTCTAAATCCGTGCCAGCTTCGTGGCTAGTTTGCGGACCCTACCGTAGACTTGGGCTCGTCCGAGGACGGCCGAGAGTCTAAGTGGGAGAGAATGTAATGACCCTCAAATAGTCGTTACGGGAATCGAGACCTCGATCTGCTTGTCGATAGTCTCAAAAGCTCCGTTAGGTCATTTATGACCTGTTCGTGAAATTTGAATCAAAACGAAGTCCGTTTGATAGGTTTTCGAGAAAAGGATCCGTTTATGAAATTCCGGAAAGGAATTTGGGGTTTCGATAGGTCGTTTTGAGTAAACGAACCCCGATGGAAAATCCGAGCGCACCGTTAGGTCCGTCTCGTCATTTATGATATGTAGCAACTTTCAAAATTGAAAACGGACCTCGTTTGATAGGACTTTTGATAAAGTCCCCGTTTCAGAAGTTTAAAAGAGTTAAAAGAGGTTTCCGAGCTTGATTTGAGCAAATGAGCTCCGATGAGAGATCCGAAAGTTCCGTTAGGTTCGTATAGTCATTTGTGACTTGTAGCAACTTTCGGAATTTGATTCCGAGGTCGTTTGGTTAAATTTCGCTATTTTGGCCAAAGTCGAAAATTGAACCTTTGCCGTGGGACCCACTTTTTGAGTTCTGGAGGTCCGAATTGAGTTCCGTCTGGACGAGCATGTCACCCAAGTATTTTATGACTTGTGTGCAAAATTTGGGGTCATTCCGAGCTTCGTAGTGTCCCGTTTGGACCCAAAACAGTTCGGATTTTTCTGGTGCGAAACTGCTGTTTCTGCTACTGTTTCTGTTGCGAGCAGCCAGAAAAATTGCATTTTTCCGGCCAATCCGTAAGGAATTAGGATACACTCAAAACATAAAAGTTGTAGCCCTTTGAGTTGTGGTTTTAATTCCATCAGTTTCAGGTAATTTGGACATTCCTATCAAAAGTTATGATTATTGGAACAGAGGCTGTTACAGTGGTAAAAACTGCTATAAAGGGGTCATTTCGGGACAGATTTCGGGAAACCGAATTTTTATTCAAAGGAGGCGATTTGGAGGCGATCTTGGAAGGTTCAAAACGTGTATAATCATAAGGTAAGCCTCCATAACTCATTTCATATCATATATCATGAGAATCAAAGCTTGATTCATAGGAAATGAGTTAGAATCCTAAATTTTAAGATTTGGGGAAAATCAACGATTAAGGCTCGTATGAGAAATCTAATTGCATATTTGGACTCACGGGAGTGTGGGGAGTCCGGAAATGTATATTTTATTAATTTTGGGCTCGGTCCCACCCGAGGGTATTTTGGTAATTTTACCCTAAGTCGTATATGAGCTTAGTTCTCTATAATGGAGCACTAATGAGTGCTATATTGTCTTGATAGACTTAGAGGAAAGTTCCCCGAGGACAGGAAGAGCAGGAAAGGAGATTGCTTCCTAGCTTTGAACCGGAATTCGAGGTAAGTGAGACTTGACCTCTACTTTGCTTGTGGATACGTCCAGCATGCTAGTACGCTTCGGGTACTCTTATGTGATTAGCTTAGGGCTATGTGTTAAATATGTATTGACTAGCGTTGGCTAGGTATATTACTATTAATTAAATATGAATAGTAAAGACATGAGTTGACTGAGGTATGTGCCGGTCTAGACGCTATATTGAGATAGCGATTAATTATATTGTGGGATTGCTTACTATTATTTGATCATAAATAGTGAGTACATGAGTTGACCGAGGTATGTGCCGGTCTAGACGCTACATTGAGATAGCGATGACTTATATTGTGGGATTGCTTGCTATGTCATGATTAGATAGCAAGGACCTGGGGATATGGCCGAGGATGTTGCCGGCATATCATTGATTATTTCTTGCCGAGGTTTCTGCCGGCTTATGTACGAATTTGGTACTTGTATGGTTATCATGACGGGTTGTGTAGTGCTGACTCCTCGTAACCTTTGGTTAGACGACATGGGAGTAGGGATTGTACCTCCAAACCGTCGTCGGGTTAACCTCCGCTTTACATTGAGCTAGCATAACCAATCTTGGTTACAGTGACTGTGTAATATTATCGTTATTAATATTTTTGTTATTATTTCTGTTATTGTTATTAATGTCGTGGATATTAATACGGTTAGAGGGACACTTGACAGGGGGTGTGGTGTCGCCTATACTATGAGATGTGTCACACTTGACAGGGGGTGTGGTGTGGACACTTGATTATTGAGATGTGACACACTTGACAGGGGGTGTGGTGTGGTCACTAGATATTTGAGATGTGACACACTTGACAGGGGGTGTGGTGTGGTCACTAGATTTTTGAGACACGACACACTTGACAGGGGGTGTGGTGTGGTCGTATATAGATGAGATGAGACAACGACTACGGGTCATTGGTCTACCTCCTTATGATTGAGACAGTGACTACGGGTCACTGGTATGTTGTTTATGTTGACAATGGCGTTATGGCCTATAGACGGAGCCGCACAGGGTGCGTGCTGATATTGAGTGATGAATGTATTGTTGCCTACGTCCGTTGGCGGTGTTGCTAGCCTACTGTAGGTTTAGGTTAGTCGGCGTGGGAGTAGAGATGGGACCTCCAAACCACTGTTTGATTGACCTAGGCCTTACGTTGGGTGGGCATAATCCTCTTTGACTTGTGTATGATATTCTGAGACTACTGGCTTACTTAATGTGTATGTGACATATGCTATCTGTATGTACATAGGTACATACGTATGGATATATATATATATATATATATAGAATTATATATACTTGGATAATTATATTGTGGATATGTGCGACTGCGCTATTTATTTACGTAGAAACGACGTGCTTAGTTGCTTGCGATGCATGTTTGCGACTTGTCCCGCAAGGGTGATTTAGCGGGCCTGTCAGTGATCTTACTGGGCTTCGGCTCATAACTTACTCTGCCACATGTGCAGGTACTTCTTCTAGATAGCCATCGAGACAGTAGCGACCGTTCGAGGCTGCTGTATTATTTTGTTGATGTGAGCCAACCGTACAGTCCACGGTGGCGTACCGCCAGTGTTGTATAGAGATAGACTCCACTTCACTTCTGTTGTATTTTATTTCGATTGAGTCACTCTATAGATGCTCCATTGGTGTTTGTTGGGTATAGTAGACAGGGGTGTCTACCTTCTTTTGGATTCCAATTTTATATATATATTTCATCATGTTTCTCTTCTTTCAGTTTATTTCCGCATTTTTGTTTCTTTTGTTTCGCCTATGCAATATCGTTTAGGTGCCATCACGGATCCAGATTTTGGGTCGTGACACCCTGAAACCCTCTCTTTATACTCTCTTATTAACTAGACGTTTGGTATTTATATTTTATTTGAATCACGAGTAGTTCATATCCAATATGTTGGCGTCTGTGTGACTGTGTGTATGTGCGAAAACCACATTGTACACTTATTTGAACGCAAAGAGTACCTTGAGGCAATTAATTAACACGCCAAATCATCGGTGTTAATGCAAAATATTTTTGGGCGTATTTGATTTGCGCTGCCAGTTTGTATGAGTGGTGAAGTGTTTCCATTTTGTTAACAGTCAACATATTTATGTTCAAGGAATAGGGTGGTGCAATTTACCGTAGAGACCACAAAAAAGTAATGGATGCAGTCAAACATTACTTCCAATGTAAGAGGCGTTCAAAGGCCACAGCCCAAAGACGTCCGTGTTGAAACGACCTCGGTCAGTCGTTTCGGAAGTTAGGACTCTGATTTTCGTACCGATAATTTTAAAATATTCCTAATATCCATTAGGACCTGTCTGTAAAATTTGAGCTAAATCAGAGTTCGTTTGGTAGGCATCGGAAGAATGTTTCAGTTTTTATCGTCGATAAATATTAAAAAGAGATTTACGAGCTAGGTATTGGCGAATGAGCTCTGATTCGAAATCCAAAAGTGCCATTAGGTTCGTATGATTATTTTTGACTTTTGTAATTTTTCGAAAGTGAATTTCGATATTGTTCGGTTAATTTTCGCTAAAATGCCGAAAGTTAAATAATTTGACTTTTTCTATTTAAATTCGCATCTTGAGTTTCGGGAGTCTAATTTGAGATCTGCCTCTACGAGTATGTTACATATATTTTGTATAACTTGTATGCAAAAGTTGGGATTATTTCGAATATCGTAGGGTACCGTTTTAATTTTTATCGTTGCAGGGAATTTTAAAGGAAAAAAAAAGAGGAAAAAAGACAAAATATAGAAATTGGAGTCGGTGGACAAAGGGATTAAATTAATCCCTTGTCTTCCATTTCTAGAAACATACGCACATACATCATAAACATAAAAATGAGATGACATAGTGGAATAAATACCAGAAAATACGAAAAGGGGCAGGGGAATAGTAGTATTTTTACCCCTAAACATTTAGGTAATGATCTTAATATATTATTTGATTTTATTACGTATGTTTGAATATATTTTTACGGTAAAAATAGGGATCTTAGACATCGCCCTAATGACGTAAATTGATAGTTTAAAGGGTCAAATGGACCCGATAATGAAATTGATTATATATTCGTACTCAGTGAGTTATGGGCAACTTATAAATTGAATTTATTTGGGGTTTGGTTATGTGGCCTTAAACCCTGTATATAGGCCTGACCTGCGTATTGCGTATGCGAATAGGGTATCAGGTTCCTAACCAGATTGCCCTAAGATGTGAGGAATGAAGCCTTTAGCCTAATTTGATATATTTTTTTGCTTATTGAATAGAGTGGGATTGTTTGGCAATGAAACCAAAGGACAAGCGGTTATTGAGTGGATTTACTAACTTGGTAACAAGGTAAGTGTTTATATCCATTTCTTTGGAGGCACCCGGCCTCGTGGATTTTCTACCACGTATTCCTTACGTGTGTAGCTGCCGATAGGCGTACTCATTACGCCTTAGCTTTGGGTTTACAATTTATATTATATGTTATGTCCTATTGTTTGTATTGCATTGAAGCTCTGAGCATTGTACCCTGGCTGTAAGTTGGCATCTACTTCTCGGCTGTCGATGAGAGTCCCGCGCCGGTGAAGGGTTATTATTGCATCACATTGCATTCATATGCATTATATATCATTCATCTGCATTACATTGTATATCATATTGGGTGCAGGAGTATTCCGCCCCAGGAGTAGGAGGATTCCGCTCCATTGTATCATATTGAGGGTAGGAGGATTCCGCCCCAAGAGCAGGAGCATTCCGCTCTTATGCCAGATATTGAGTGCAGGAGTATTCCGCCTCAGCTTTACATTATATCGGGTGCAGGAGTATTCCGCCCCAGGAGAGTGCAAAGTATTCCGCCTCTGGTTTATATTACATCGGGTGCAGGAGTATTCCGCCCCAGGAGCAGGAGTATTCCGCTCCAGTTGGTTATCCGATTGGATTCCCCTCGAATGCAGGAGTATTCCGCTTCGAGATGGGATCACGGGCACATGTGACCCTTTGCATCATTTCATTTCATCTCATTTCATACCACTGTGTAGACTTGTGGTACATAACTACTGTTCTGCTTATACATGCATTGCTTATTTTTCTATATATTTCTGGCTCGTATTCTGGGTTGCGGGGATCGGGTTGCACACCGCAACGGTATAAATATATGGATCGGGTTGCACGCCGCAACAGGATGAATATATGGATCGGGTGCATGCCGCAACAGGATGTGTTTCTGATTGTTGATGTATTCAGGATACCTATATGTTTTGGCTATCTTATGTTCCTGGTTGTTGATGAGTTTGTCATTCCATACGTGTTTCTAGTTATTATCTGGCTCTGCCTTTTTATAAATTAAATAAGAGGAATTTCGTTTATCTGTTTCTTTTCTCCCTGGCTAGCTATCCTATCCTATGAGGTGGCTAGTCTTCCCCACTTATTGAGTCCTTTTGACTCACCCTTGTTTGTTGCTTGTTTCTTGTCTATCTATTTCTTTTCGGCAGGTTCGCTCCAGGATTGAGTTCGCCACGTTGTGAAGGAGCGAAGACGACTTCAGCTGTCAGGGTGAGCTAACTTTTATTCCGGATGGCCACCAATTTAATGGTTATTATTTCAGTTGCATTTTGCTCCCTTCAGGAGGTATTTGTCTTCTTTTGTACTCTTAGATGTCTAGTCTGGATAGCCCTAAACCTAGTATGTTGGGGAGTCAGCTGTAATTTCTTTTGTACAGCTTAGAGGTATCAGTATGTTTGTATTTTTGTTTTAAGTCTTGTCCTTATTTATGAATTATTGTATTTATTTCCCTAATTTAATTGGTAAGGGTTCGCCCGATGGGTCTAGGGGAGGATGTCGGGTGCCCACACGGCCTAACCGGATTTCGGGTCGTGTCAGTTGGTATCAGAGTCCAGTTTAGAGTCTATCCAGACTAAGCTAGTGTCTAGTAGAGTCTCGTTGATGGGTACGTAGACGTCCGTACTTATCTACGAGGGGCTATGATGGCATTTAGGAAGTTTCACTTCCTTCTTTCCTGATTGTGCGTCGGTCTAGGATGCAAAAGTATTGTCGTTAATTCCTTCGTGGTAATTATGAATCCTCGTGCAATAAATCAGCAAATAGTATGAGTTCAAGACGAAGCAGTCTAGCCTGGGGCTAGCATTGGCGAAGCCTTGAGAGTTTTGACCGTGCTGACGATCTAGTTACGAAGGTCCCAACCGTACGAGTTCGCGATGGGCAAGGGAGCAGGGCCTTGTTGTTCCCATGGCTATCTACAATGCTTTTACGAGAATCTTGGCGATGCAGATACCGTAAGAACCTATTATTCGCTGGAGAGCCTATCAGGTTGCCGCATGTGCAGACGTTCGATCTCAGGAAGCTCTTTTTCTGGTTCTTAATATTGCTGCAGTAAATTATGTTCCGGAGACCGCATGTGTTGTGCCTCTAGTTATTCTGGATGGTTAGCTAGCCCAAGTAATAGCTCGGTCCGAGTGTCCGAAGATGCTGTAATACTTTATCTGGTTGAACCTTCCGATATTCTCATGCCATGCATCAAATAATCCCTGTGTAAGTTTTTTCTAAATAAAATAATGTCAGCGTATCCTTCAGGCTTTTCATTATATTGAGCGGTATGGTGTTGACTATTCTGCTTTCCAGTTTCAGGGTCCAGCCTTGGATTGGTGGGCCGCTCTCTTATTAGCTAACTTGGTTCGATTTTTCTTCTAGATTCGTGGAAAAGTTCCTTTCAAGTAGCGAGCGAGATGAAAAGTGTTGCCAGTTTGAGTGGATTGGACAGGGTAGCCTGTCGGTTAGCCTGTTGGTTTCAGAATATGAGACTGAATTTTATGGAATGGCTAAATATGCATTAGAACTAGTCTATGAGCCTTTCGAGAGATTCAAAGATTTATTGGTGACCTTTCTCCTTCCTTGAGATCCCAGATGGCTCGAAAAATTGAGGTTGGGACTTCATTTGATGTCGTTGTTGATATTGCTCAAAGGTATTAGGCATACCATAAGTTAGAGCGGGAAGAGTTAGAGCGAGAGAGTGAGAAATCCCGCGGCCCTGGTGGGCACCATACCTCGTTTGAAGGTAAGAGTTTTGATTTTTTTGGGAGGTCACCTGCCAGGTTATCTCAGCTGGTATAGCATAATTCTTAAAATACGCTAGTAGTTCATTAAGATAGACCCAGTTTTTCTCTTTATAGTCTATCAACAATCTGTCCAGCTTCCATTTTCACTGGAAAGGTGTTATCAGTGTCGTGAGCCTGTCATTTTTGGGTGGAGTTTTTCCTTATTCCGGCAAGCAGGCAGTCGTCTTTTTTCTCGTCATCAGGCACCTGCATAGTCGCAGGAAATATCATATAGATCTTAATCAACCAGAGATATGCCCTCATTCGATAGAGGTCGAGAGCGTGGTGGTAGTGGTTCTTTTAGAAGTAATTATCAGGATAGCGGCTCGGCTCAGATGCAGAGGCAGTTCTATGAACTGCTTGTCTGGCAGGATGCCGAGGTATCCGATATGGTAGACCCTGAGATTTCTTCTTCTCTTAAAAGTGAGTAAGATTTGATTCTTTCGACCGATCTAGAAATAGTGTGTCTAATCATGTTTCGATTGTTTCCTTGGATGTTGTTTCTATTAACAATTGGTTGCGGTGGAGGGGCGAGCTTCTAGTATGATTTATTCCTGGCATTTGTGAGACCCTACGAATTTATTTGGTCTAAATGTGATGGATCTAGGAGTGAGTGTCGGTATTGTCTACTTGGCATCTTGTTGTGCCACCTTCTATTATTATGTCAAATTAGTTTACCTCTCTTCTCGAAATTTCGTCTTGGTTGGATGATGGAATTCTAGTTCATCACCATTAGAAAATGTCATTGTTTCTTTCGATGTAAAATTATTAATAAATAATACTCGATCTATGTGTCTCCTCTCGGATCAAGATGCTAGTAGAGTCATGTTATTCCATGAGCTTCTCTCAGTTGTAAAAGAGTTTACTGATAAATTGTTGGAGTTTCTTCTTATGAGAAGGTTAAATTGACACATTTTGTTCCATAAAGCTCATTTAATGTCTATTTCTTCAATTGTGAATCTTCGATTAGCCTGACTCGTAAGTAGTCTAGCTCTGGTGGCCAAGTAAATAAGAAGATGAGCTTTTTGAAGTTCTAATTATTTCTATCCTCGATCCATTTCCATTTCTTCTTCGTCCGGCACTAGTGAGCTTGGGCGATTGGTAGCCGCTTGTGACGTTCCCTGTGTTGAGCCAGAGTACGTGTTATTATAGCCAGGTAAGCATATTATTGTTTTGGATATCAGTTTATCCGGGTATCCATTCCCATGTATAGTATAGTGTTGGTTCTGTTTTGGCGGATCATCCAGTTTCAAGGGAAACTCTACCGAAATTATTATATAGAAGTACCATCCATCAGGCGGTGGTGTTTACGACAAAGGTATGGAGTTGTGAACTTGAAAGTTGCAGCTGTATGGCAACTCGAAAGGGTAGTTGGTAGCTTAGGTCTGCCTACGTTCAGTTTTTAGCTAAATCTTCTATAGTCCAGCAGACTGTGTAGTGATGGGTATTCCTATTCAAATAGTTGCATGAGTTTGTGCTTTAAGTGGAGGAGTCTTCCTCCAAATACTGAATGGTAATACTAAATATTTAAGGCGTTGATGCCATCTTTGTCACGACCCAACTTAGGGCCACGACAGAAACCTACAATGACTGTCGATCATTGTTAAACCCACTAGTAATCTATTAATGATAGAGATAAGCTGGTAGCTTGATCAGATATACGTACCTATCTGCTAAAAACATAATGTCTGGAAAGATGACACGACTTTAACTTGCTGGAAATTAGAACATTGGGCCCCAAATTCTGCTATGTCACCCTTCATTCTGTTCCACCAATAAATCTGCTTAAGATCATGGTACATCTTAGTCGAACCTGGATGAACAATGTATTTGGAATAATGTGCCTCTATCATAATCTGTCCATGTAAATCTGCAACATCAGGAACACAAAGTCTATCTTTATACATGAGAACACCGTCAGTAGTATCCCTGTATGGCTACTCCAGTTTTCTTCTGGCTATCTGTTTGTATTCAACTAGAACTGGATCTTCATACTGATATTGTTTTACTTCATGAAAATTTAGAGTTAAAGGTCTAGTGCAGCTTGTCGACAATCCATCATATATCTCTTTCACACCTCAACTTTTTGAGAAGTTACTTTAGCGTTATAAGTGCACATGTAATCAACTCTGTTGCTGGTATTCTACCTCAGCTGAAGGTCCAACTACATGTCTCTTTTATATTTACTTTTTCAAGTCATAATAGTTCCAATTCAAAGACAATACCCTGAGGTAGATGTTCAGTCTGAAGATCGTACTTGGTCTACATCATACTATCCAGTAGTAGTTGTATGATCCTTATCCTTATACGATAGACCCTGTTCAGATGAACCTTTGACATACATTAGGATATGAATAACTACATTCCCACAAGGAGCTTGCGGAAAAACACTAACATCAATTGAGATGTTGCATAGTGCGTTCGTAAAAATAATATAGCTTGCATCAAATCTTCTATAGTGTGTAGTGATAAGGTACCTCAAAAGTTTCCCCTATTGCATCAAGTGTGAGCTAATTCTTTGTTTCATCGACCTGTTCTATATCAAAAGTATATCGACGAGGTGATTCGTTGGTGGAATCATGTTAGCCCATCAAGAGTTGTGTGTGTCTTCATTTCAAAAATATAGAACTCCTCTCTCATGATCGAGAAAGGGTCAGCTTAGTCCGAATAAGTTGGGCAATGATGTTATCATATTATCCAGCTATATTTTTATCCAAGAGTTCGATATGCGTGTTATAATTCTGATCCTGTAATCAGGAAATAATGCTCGTGGAGTAGCTCATGAAGGTCGTGCAAGTTCTCTTGTTATCTGCGTGAATCTTGCTTTGGACTTAGGCTCGTTCGAGGACGAATGAGAGTACAAGTGAAGGAGAATGAAACGACCTCGGTCAGTCGTTTCGGAAGTTAGGACTCTGATTTGCATACCGATAATTTTAAATATTCTTAATATCCATTAGGACCTGTCTGTAAAATTTGAGCTAAATCAGAGTTCGTTTGGTAGGCATCGGATGAAGGTTTCAGTTTTTATCGTCGATAAATATTAAAAAGAGATTTACTAGCTCGGTATTGGCGAATGAGCTCTGATTCAAAATCCGAAAGCGCCATTAGGTTCATATGATTATTTGTGACTTTATTAATTTTTCGAAAGTGAATTCGATATTGTTCGGTTAGTTTCCGCTAAAATGCCGAAAGTTAAATAATTTAACTTTTTCTATTTAAATTCGCACCTTGAGTTTCGGGAGTCCAATTTGAGATCCGCCTTCGTGAGTATGTTACATATATTTTGTATAACTTGTATGCAAAAGTTGGGATTATTTCGAATATCATAGGGTACCGTTTTAATTTTTATCGTTGCAGCGAATTTTAAAGGAAAAAAAAGAGGAAAAAAGACAAAATATAGAAATTGGAGTCGGTGGACAAAGGGATTAAATTAATCCCTTGTCTTCCATTTCTAGAAACATACGCACATACATCATAAACATAAAAATGAGATGACATAGTGGAATAAATGCCAGAAAATACGAAAAGGGGCAGGGGAATAGTAGTATTTTTACCCCTAAACATTCAGGTAATGATCTTAATATATTATTTGAGTTTATTACGTATGTTTGAATATATACGGTAAAAAGAGGGATCTTAGACATCGCCCTAATGACGTAAATTGATAGTTTAAAGGGTCAAATGGACCCCGATAATAAAATTGATTATATATTCGTACTCAGTGAGTTATGGGCAACTTATAAATATAATTTATTTGGGGTTTGGTTATGTGGCCTTAAACCCTGTATATAGGCCTGACCTGCGTATTGCGTATGCGAATAGGGTATCAGGTTCCTAACCAGATTGCCCTAAGATGTAAGGAATGAAGCCTTTAGCGTAATTTGATATATTTTTTTGCTTATTGAATAGAGTGGGATCGTTTGGCAATGAAACCAAAGGACAAGCGGTTATTGAGTGGATGTACTAACTTGGTTACAAGGTAAGTGTTTATATCCATTTCTTTAGAGGCACCTGGCCTCATGGATTTTCTACCACGTATTTCTTACGCGTGTAGCTGCCGATAGGCGTACTCATTACGCCTTAGCTTTGGGTTTACAATGTATATTATATGTTATGTCCTATTGTTGGTATTTCATTGAGGATCTGAGCATTGTACCCTGGCTGTAAGTTGGCATCTACTTCCCGGGTGTCGATGAGAGTCCCGCGCTGGTGAAGGGTTATTATTGCATCACATTGCATTCATATGCATTATATGTCATTCATATGCATTACATTGCATATCATATTTGGTGCAAGAGTATTCCGCCCCAGGAGCAGGAGGATTCCGCTCCATTGTATCATGTTTAGGGTAGGAGGATTCCACCCCAAGAGCAGGAGTATTCCGCTCTTATGTCAGATATTGAGTGCAGGAGTATTCCGCCTCAGCTTTACATTATATCGGGTGCAGGAGTATTCCGCCTCAGGAGAGTGCAAGAGTATTCCGCCTCTGGTTTATATTATATCGGGTGCAGGAGTATTCCGCCCCAAGAGCAGTAGTATTCCGCCCCAAGAGCAGGAGTATTCCGCTCCAGTTGGTTATCATATTGGATTCCCCTCGAATGCAGGAGTATTCCGCTTCGGGATGGGATTACGGGCACATGTGACCCTTTGCATCATTTCATTTCATCTCATTTCATACCACTGTGTAGACTTGTGGTACATAACTACTGTTCTGCTTATACGTGCATTGCTTATTTGTCTATATATTTCTGGCTCGTATTCTGGGTTGCGGGGATCGGGTTGCACACCGCAACGGTATAAATATATGGATCGGGTTGCACGACGCAACATGATGAATATATACACGCCGCAACAGGATGTGTTTCTGATTGGTGATGTGTTCGGGATACCTATATGTTTTGGCTATCTTACGTTCCTGGTTGTTGATGAGTTTGTCATTCCATACGTGTTTCTAGTTATTATCTGGCTCTGCCTTTTTATAATTTAAATAAGAGGAATTTGGTTTATCTGTTTCTTTTCTCCCTGGCTAGATATCCTATCCTTTGAGGTGGCTAGTCTGCCCCACTTATTGATCCTTTTGACTCACCCTTATTTATTGTTTGTTTCTTGTCTATCTATTTCGTTTCGGCAGGTTCGCTCCAGGATTGAGTTCGCCACGTTGTGAAGGAGCGAAGACGACTTCAGCTGTCAGGGTGAGCCAACTTTTATTCCGGATGGCCACCAATTTAATGGTTATTATTTCAGTTGCATTTTGCTCCCTTCAGGAGGTATTTGTCTTCTTTTGTACTCTTAGATGTCTAGTCTGGATAGCCCTAAACCTAGTATGTTGGGGAGTCAGCTGTAATTTCTTTTGTACAGATTAGAGGCATCAGTATGTCTGTGTTTTTGTTTTAAGTCTTGTCCTTATTTATGAATTATTGTATTTATTTCCCAAATTTAATTGGTAGGGTTCGCCCGATGGGTCTAGGGGAGGATGTCGGGTACCCGCATGGCCTAACCGGATTCCGGGTCCTGTCACGTGTATACTTGACCGGCTTTATGCCAGTTCTTTGACCGCACGATTGCTACTGTTCATACTTTGACCAATTCCACTTATTTATTATTGGAGAATGGCCGTGAAACTACACAGACAGAAAGTAATACTAAAATTAAGCACTCGTAAGGTTCATTCTCCTCTTCCTCCATTATTTTCTATTACAACGAAATTAAATCTGAATTGCAAGCAAATATACTAAGGAGTAGAGTATGTTAATCTTAGTTGGATCAGCAGCGGTATCACTTCTTGGTGATGGGTCTTATAATTAGATATCAGCTATTAAATCTAAAAATCAATTCCAAGAAGTGCTACCGCTCCTGATTCAACTTATGAAATCCAATGTTGGTAAGTTTAGGTATTTGGAGTAAAAAAAACTTCTTTTCTACATTCAAACTTCTGCAAATTGATACATGCCAACAGACAAATGAGGTTATATTATAGATATTTTTCAATGCCTTACAATCTGTTTGCTATAACTCTACATTGTAATTTCAGGGTACATATGGATAGTATCCTACCACTATCTCCAGTTTCGCAAAGGACATGCATCCTAAAGTCAAGCGAGTACTTGGTAGCTATAAGAAGCGAGATCCGCCTTCTGCTCATTAGAGTGAGGTGTCAATCGAATGCCGCGTACGTGCAGAAGCTCTTGCTTCAAGAACCTGCATTGGAAATCATGTACGGAATTGCGGTTCCATTGGGATGACTATATGCAAGATTATTGATGGTTCTTTTAATTTGTCATTGATATCTTTGCAAGCATCGAAATTTTGTGTTAAAAGTCTGGGTATGCTACGATTATATTTCTTCTGAATGAATGCCGCTAGCAGTTAATCTGTTCATTACTAGACAACTTATAGAAATAAGGCTATCGGCGCATTTGCAATGAATTGAATAAATTTTCTGCAACACAGAGGGAATGATCCAACCGTCACTTGGGAGGAAAAATCTAAATCTTTTGATCTATGAACCTTTGAGAAGCTGACTAGATACTACCAATATTTTAAAAAGATAAATAGTTTATATGTGTGTGGTCTAGCTTAGTACTTCTAATATATTAAATCATATGTTGGTTCTTGACTCATTTTCGAGTATCAATGTATCATATAAACTATTGAGGTGCATGTACGTGTTAAAATTAAGGTGTAACCCTTTTTTTTCTTGATGATATGTCATTTGTTACACACATCATTTGTGGATGCTATATTACAATAAACAACATGATATCCACGTGCAACGCACCTGTCGAGTAACTAGTATATATAAAAGCATACTCTCAACATGCTACCCCATTATTTCGTTGCATCGAATTTCTTTTTTCCCTTGAGAGTTTCTCTTTAATTTTGCATTCCTGACAGTTTGTTGTCTTCTAAATTCAAACGACCCCCTAATTATAATAATAGCTAATCGCAAGTAGCACAAATTAATTGTATATGGCTAGAGTTGATTACTTAACATCTCAAAGCGGTCAACAACTATTCTACAATCACTATTTTTATATGTCATTTAAGATAACTTGGTGCTTTTTTTTTCTTGCACGGCCTCTTCCTAATGCCATAGACCGAATTCTTAACAATTAATGGTCGTCACCCGTGACATACATTTGCACGCAAAGTTATATAAAAGTATTCAAAAGATATAACTACACAACCAGTTTGACTTTGAAGTTCGAACATGAAAAGGATGTGGTGCAAAACATACACACAGATAACGGATTTAATGTAGAAAATTATGATATGTACTACTGACAAACATGTAGATAATGCCTCCGTTAAGTTCCAGACCTTTAAATTAAAAACAACAACTTAATATAAAACCCAATGACGTCCTATCCCCACCTAAAATCACATTTTTAGCGTTAATTAGCAATTTAATTGACTATAGCAAATGTCGTGGCTGAAAAAAGAAGAAGGTTAAAACATAGAATATGGTGGAGCCGAGGGAGTACTAACTTCATTGGCGTTAGTGGTTAATTAAAGTCATTTTTTTTATTGACTTGAGAAAATAAAGTGCAATGTGTAACCCCCAACAAACACACTTATACATGCCTTGAAAAAGCAGTATATATATATATATATATATATATATATATATATATATATATATATATATATATATATATATATATATATATATATATATATATATATTTGTCACATTCACTCGCATACTATCTTATTTTAAAAGGAAAATTGCAGGTGACGGGTTTCTCGGCAGTATCGGTTCCTTCTTTTTTGTGTGTGTTTTTTTTATGTCTATTCGACTATGCACCATTTAGTAGATGCTACATAGTAGTAATCCGAAACCTGACATCCACACGATACGGCGGAAAAACCTTATTTTTATTAAGCTAGTAAGTTCCAATAACCAACCCACTAAAACGTTGGATTTCATTCGGTAGGGGAAAAATAAAAATCCGTGTACAGCAGTACAATTTTAATAGTATAAAACTTGTTGCTTTGTTAGTTAGTTTAGCGGTAGACCTGTAATTTATTATATATATATCTAGTATGAGGTCGTTTGGTAGAAAAATGAGTTTTAAATAGATTAACAATACAAAAATTAGTAATGCATGGATTATTTTTAGTAAGCTTACATAACCAGTTCAGATATTAACCATTTATTAAAATGTACAGTAATGTAGTCACATGCATCATTAACTTTGGAAACAATATTCACAATGCAAATTAAGTTTTTCTTGATACCAAGTTTATGATTGCTGAAATGTGGATTTTCATTCCCTCAAATCCAATGATCTATGAACACTCTACAATTCTAAGCATCACGTGCCGTGCACGCGAAAAAAATTTAAATATATAAATACGTTGTCCCCCCTTCGTTCTATCTTATTCACTCTCATGCTTTCTCATTTCCAATTACAGGTTGCATCCTGGTCACCTGTCGGCAAACTATTATGTAGGTACTACCCAAAAACCAATCCAAGTCTTAACATTCACTTGAGCTGAGAGAAAACCGTTATCTAAATATTGTTACTTCTTGCTCAGTGGTTTTATATAATTGTAGATACTGTTTTATAATTTGTTGTTCACCCGCTCTCCCATGACGGTATTTTGTTGCTGGCTTATACTTCTGTGTTCACTTATTGGGATCTAATTCAATCCACACAATGGATGAAGAACCTCCCACACCTTTTGTGATGGAGAACTCATTCGTTATCTGATTAAGTTTCTGTTAAGGCAAAACCAGCTCTTTTATTAGTTCTTCTTCTGCCGTTATAGGCTGGTATGCCATATCCTAAACTTTTGCTTTGACAGGTGCATTGAGTCAAAAGCGTTCCACAATGAAGAAGAAGCCAATGTTTCGTAAAATCTAAGTATTGGTGGTTCTTCGTTGGTTATGTATGCAGAGTTTTACAAGATTCCTAATCTCATAATAATTAATGATGCGAGTATAGTGGTCATCACAGTGGCGAGGTAGTGAAGTTATATCTTTACGTTCAACGAAAGAAGAAACAACATCAATAGATGTTCAGGGTAAAAAAAATTAGAGCACATTCAATCTATGGAAAATGTATCCGGGTGAAGTGGAGGGCTTGTAATTTCGTGCAACTTTGTGCTACTCACATTTTGGCCTTCATTTTTCTAGATTAAATCAGATATGTAGTCAAATTTGATATTTACGCTACTCAAACAAATGTACAAATATGTATTTTTTCAGTCGAAGAAGTAGTTCCAAATAATTATTTTCTATGACAAGTCTTACTGTAATTTAAAAGTTGTGGGTTTGTACATTTGTGAAAGTTGCCACTTTGCTTGCTCCATCCGGCCTTCACTTTCATCCTAACTATGAGCATAAATATTGCATTTTAAAATAGCCATTTTACATCTTACGCAAGCGCCAACTCCAATCGAATTTTTATTTTTAACCTTTTAATTCATATCTTTATACTTAATTATGTTCAAATTATATCTTTATATAATTTATTTTTCATAACTTAATCATATAAGTTTGAAATAATCATGATCGTGCATCAAATTTCAAGTTTATTTTTTTAAAATGTAAACGTGGTATTAATGTTATTATGAGTTACTCCTAGCGCTGAAAGTTCGTTATAACCCAACGCGCCCACACCTAAATTAGAGTTGATGAATACTTATCCGCACCCGCTTTTTATCCAAACCACTCAACTTAAATAATGTTATTAAAATTTAAAATATACTAGTAAATTCATGTCAACCAACCATGATTAAGTAATAGATAGACGTAAGTATTACATAGGTCTTGTATTTATTGACTTGGTGTAAACACCAGGTGCGGATAAGTTTTTTTCGTTATAGTTTGTCTCTTGCGGCGTACCAGCTGCTGAGATATTTTCTCTTCTATCTGGGCAAAGTTTCACGTCTTTCTTGAGAATCAGTGAAAGGCTCTCGTTTCCGGCTTAATTAAACAAAAGTTCATTTTGAAAAATGATGTTCAAATGCCATTGTTGTATGCCTTGTGACAACTTTCTACTTCGTTAAATGCTTCTGTTCGCATCAAAGAACCAACTGTTATCGTCATTTATTATCCAAACTGTAACTATTGCACAACGTGTTTTCGTGTCCCAAGTTGGCAAGTTGCTCAATGTATTGAATGCAATTTGGCAGCACAAACTGTTGAAATATTTGGGGTCCGTGAAAGCAAGTGCGATAAATTAAAGTCTCTCTATAAGGTATGTGAAAAAAGCTTGCATGTGGATTTGTTTTGAATTTGTTTCCATTAACAAAACTACTTGAGTACGTTCTGTTTTACAAATTAAAAGCGGACTACAAATCACCAAAAACCATATATACTTGGCTGTTATATACTCATCTCATAATTCAAATACAACCAAGACATAAATAGGGGTAAAATATTTAATAAATCATTCCCCTTAATGATTTAGTAAGGGGCGTGTAAAAGTGAAGAATGACAAAAAAACTGCAACATTACCTATCTTAAATGCATATTATCTATATATATATATATATATATATATATATATATATATATTCGTGTATGCAACCAGTGTTACAAATATTAGTAAATGGTTTACAATTTCTACAATGATAACTTAATTACCACATCACAGATATGGCACGAAAGTAAAACGTTTTATACTAGACAAATATAACAAACCAAAACCAACTGCATCATTAATTAATTATTAGTCATACATAAATTACATAGAAGATCAATTGTTTGATATCCTCATGCCCACTGATATTCCAATTACAATAGCATCTAAAATACGACTGGACGAACCTTCTCCTTCTTCAGCTTCTTGCTTGTTGAGCTTTTGAAATTCAATGTAAGCTTTTCTAGCTTTTTCTAGGGAACTATATGACTTGTAGTAGTTTTTCTTCACGCCAATAACATTTGGAGCACACTCCTCCCATGTAAGGTATATACCCGGCTTTTTACCACTAAACACAACATACACCTTGCCATATTTTGAGATTTTGAAGGAAATAGTAATATTTTTGTTAAGTGAAAGACAAGAAGAACAAGAAGAGGATAAAGCCCGAGCCTAAATAAGTGGGAGGATATATGTGGAGGGTATCTGAATAAAATGTTGGATTTTATATGATTTCACAAAAGTGGAATATGGATGGTAGAGGAGTTCATGGTTTGGTTTGGCAGGTTGTTAATTTAAATCAATACCCAAACCAACATAATCTATTTTTAAGCTCTTTAAACCAAACCAAATGAAAATTATATCCAACGGGTTGGTTATTGTCAGTTTGTTTTATCGGATGTTGAGAAATAAAATAAATTGAAGATAATAAATTATTATAAGAAGTTTTCCTAGAAAAATATAAATGATAAAGAGAATTTTTCGTAAATTCAAATTTTAAAGAGAACTACATGTATGTTGTTATATCCGGTCTGGGTAAGCTTTTTATATGTAGCTTATATGAGCCATAAGTTGCTTATAAGACACTTTTGAGAAGTTAGCCGGAACTTCTCTTTTTGGGTTATTTTAAGCTCAGACGTGCTTATAAGCTCTTTGTTCTTTTAGTTACCAAAACACTTAAAAAGCAGTTAAGTGCTAATAAGATATTTTTAGGCTTGACCATACGGGATCTTACTCTTGTACTCCCTCCGTCCCAATTTATAGGACACATTTTCAATTTTGGTCTGTCACAAAAATAATAAAACATTCTCTAATTTAGTAACAATTCAAATTTATGGATGATTCTCAACCACAAAAATTTCTAAAGTTCACCTAACTAATCCTACAATGTTGCCCTACTGCTACTACATCAAATCTTATTGATAAATACTCCCTCCGTCCCATTTTAGTTGTCACCTTCAACTTTTTTGCGTATATTAGTAAAACCATTAAATAAGGTGTATATTTTACTATGTTACCCTTATTTAATGTTTGATTATTAACTTTTTTGGAATTCTTTTGTACTATTAATGGTATAGTTGGGAAGAACTAGTAAATTTAGCCTTGAAATCCTAAAGAGTCAACTAATTTGTGACAAACTATTTCTCCTAAAGTGATAATTAATTTGGGACGGAAGGAGTATTTTATATTTAGAACAAAAGAAAGAATTGAAGTATACTTATACTTATGGCCTGTATGTCAAGTTAAACATGGAATGGTCAATAAAAAGACGACGTCATAACTATAATTGCTTCGATTTTAAGTCCCTCCGTCCCGAATCAGTTGACACTTTCAGCTATTGTGACAACTAATTTGGGACGCAGGGACTACAAATTATTGGTGCGTCTATGCGTCTTAGAGTCAGATGGAGATGGAGCACAAAATGTAAGATACAGAAGACGGAAGTAATTAATATTGCTACAGCATAATATAATCGAATATGCAAGATACAAAAGAGGCCATCAAGACTCGATCAAATCTATTATCTTCTCTGTTCGTCCGTGTCATTATGTATTGTGTTGAAAGATCTTTCATTTTCTTTTTTTGAGGGATTTGCAGGAATATTTACTGTGGTGTGGTCTGCATCACACACCTGCCGATGAAAAGAAGAAAGAAGCGTCAGTGAGATTGTGTTACTGAGTATTGAAAGATCTTTCGTTTTCCTTTTTTGAGGGATTGTTCAGGAATCTTTACTGTGGTGTGGCCTGCATCACACACCTGCCGATGAAAAGAAGAAAGGAGTGTCCGTGAGATTGCGTTACTGAGTATTGAAAGATCTTCCGTTTTCCTTTTTTGAGGGATTTGCATGAATCTTTATTGTGGTGTGGCCTGCATCACACACCTGCTGATGAAAAGAAGAAAGGAGCATCAGTGAGATTGCGCTACTGAGTATTGAAAGATCTTTCATTTCCTTTTTTGAGGGATTTGCAGGAATCTTTTCTGTGGTGTGGCCTGCATCACCCACCTGCCGATGAAAAGAAGAAAGGAACGTCAGTAAAAAAAATTTGTCAGTTGCAGTTGCCAGGGTATTTACTTTCCAGATTTTCAACGTATACACGTCGGCGAGAGCATGCACTTGTCTTGGTGATGCTTTACGAGGGGACGGAAATAGTAAAACTCAAGAAAAGCTATCTTCATAGGGATAGGGCAGGAGGTAAGATTTGCCTCGTTCAGGTCAAAAGTCGAGTTGAGGTAGTGTATAACAAAATTTCTCCATAGGGTTGGTGCGCATTCAATATGAAGATAAGCATGCCAAATGAGTGAAACAAGAATTGGCTTGTGGAGCGCGTTGAATGGCAGGCATATTCAGTGGTGTAGTGTAAGTGAATTATTATTGGTTGGACTTTGTGCGTTAGGGTTTCTAGTTTCGAGGGCTTGCAACCCCGTTAAATGTTTAGATCTGACATGCGAGGCTTGTCCATTGGGTGCTCATCAGCTTGTGGGACGTCCGCAAAAAGTAATAAGTAACATTCAATACAAGACATGGGAGGGATTCAAAGAATCAATGAATGCAAATCAGAACAGTTAATTCAGTATCATATCTCAAGAGGTGCAAGTGACTATCTAATGAAAGTAGATCTGATAGGGCTGGAAGGCAATGTGTATGGTTAATTTGACTGTCTCATGTACTATATTGTATTGTAATTATGATTACAACTTCTAATTTGATTTTTAATTTAAATAACATTGCGGTGGATGAAAATATAATGTGGATGGCCGTGCCGCTGTGGTGCATTCATCAAGTATTAATGTTGGTAGTTGTGGAAATTAGAGTGGCATGCCGAAAATTCGTTCATTTGTGGTATTGATGATACTGATGAAATACATCAAAAACAAAACTGCAAGGCTTTCGACAATACATTAAATGTTGTTGCCAAGTCCACACCCAATCCCTCTAATTCCAAAGCACTATGCTCTGAACCCTAAATTACGACCCACTCTAGCCTACACCGCTGAATTCTCCACTCAATGCGTCTTCTGCCAAGCCAAGCTGCTCTCACGTTTGCTGATTGGATGTCCACAACCCTAAGTGCACGATATAGAGCAGTAAATGATCTCATCTGACAGCTCCCTCTTTTATAGTGGCATTGGGTGGAGAAAAGATTCATTGTTCTCCTGCAAAATAAGAGGGAAATGAAATAATGGTTAGCTTCTTGATAATATAACTCAGATAACCTTCTTCTTTGCAATGATGAGCACGTATCAGTTAACATGAGCTTATATAGTTTGAGCGGGTTAAGTGGATTATCTACAACCAAGATTGACATTGTTACATGTCCTATTTACAACAGAGATTCACCTAGTTACATGTGTTAAAAACATGAATTGCATTATCGAATTCGAATCCCCCTTACGGATTATCACAGCATGGACTACATGACCTCGCCATTTTATACACCCTTCCAACTCAATTAATGCTTAGGAAATTAAAGGCATCGCCCTCCCTTTATCTACATAAAATTACATTTTTTCATCGTGACATAGCTACGGGTTCACGATCCTATTAACTTAATGACTTTTAAGTCTCCAGCTCCTAAAATTATTTTAAATTTGAAATACGTGACCTAATTTTTTATGGTTTTTTGTTACGTATTTTAAGTATTTACTGTACCGCTTATACTCTTTGTACATTTCCACAGACCGCCATTAACTACTCACGATACTTGCTCGTTCTCTACTCCTTTCGCCTATAAATGGGGTACCCCGGCAGACATCCTTCACAAATACTCTTTCTAAAATCATCGTCTCGCCTTTGAACTTCACTTTTCATCAAAAGGATCCTGCTCCTTTCTCCGAAATGTGCTTCTTTGATCGTGGTTCCATATCTTTGAAACATCTTCTTTATTCGGTACAGACGGTATATGAGAAAGCTAGAAGCAAGTATTCTTCAACTGTCTGCGTTCTCCACCCTTCTATCTATGTTGAGACGTGCGTAGTTCCTCGAGTCATTTACCTTGATCGGGATCCTAACGACGTTCTTTAGAATGTCATCTCCATGACATGTGCAGTCACACAGTGATTACGGTGCGCTCGTTTTCTAACACAGTTGTTACTGTGATATTCCTCTTGTCACGAAGGCAAATGATCCTTTAATAGTTCAAAGAGCTCCCTCTCGTTTCTTAAACGATATGGATTACATCTTGGTCTCTTATCTTCCATGTTGCCTAAAGTACTTTGGTTGCAACTGAACCGAGGATTTCATAACACTATGATCAGTCCAAGAACCACTTGGGACATAATCAAGCTGATTCTGATTTTGATCTTTAAGAATAAAATTAGGCAAAATATTCTATCCACCATGAAAATTTCTCAACTGATCAGTTGAAATGACAGTTGCATTGTTGGCATTTCCAAAATCTTCATTTTGTTGTAACTGAACAGAGGATTTTGTAATCGTCCTCTTGATACGACAAAGGACATAGTCCTCATGTCGAATTTCACCACGTTCTTTTAACACCTTTAGGACTTGTGACTAATTAGAGTAGGATCTATGTCATTCATCTAATGACGCCTATAGTTATATATCTATAAATACGTATGTACCACAACATTTCTGTGACTACATACACTCTATGCCCAGAAAACTCAGCATAAACCAACACTCTCAACTTGACGTGGCTTATGTTGAATAAAGTACATAGTATATTAGTCCATTTTATCTTTCTAAGCGCATAGCCTCCCATGCTCGCACTCTCACGCAGCCCAGAAAAAGGGTCATTTTCCCCTTCTTATCTCTTTCTCACCCTGGAACTCTTCAGATGTTGGAAGAGGCGTCTTTCTAAAACAACACATGACCAAGGTGGTCGTGGAGTAATTGTTAAATCTGAAAATCAAAGCGGGCAATTCAATGTAGCAATTGTATAGAATTCCTAGTAAATTACATACAATCAATCGTAGTTAGAGATCATATGTATTGGCCAATGGCCACCCATAGATGAATACAATTGGTCAGTGTATTTTTTGGTTAACCGGTAGTATGTCGTATTGTACATCATCCTATTGCGTACAAGCGCCCGATCACATGTGTTCATGTTCTTGTGCATATGATTTATCTCTAAGATAGTCATCATATCTATTGATCCCTCTATATGTCCCTTATTGGTCAATGTATTAGTTAATAATCACCGGTAATCTATTGATCCCCCTATACGACGTTACGAATCCTACCTTTAGTGATACTTAATTCAATTAATTAGGTAGTGATTTCATTATTTCAAGTTATAAGGTCCTTAGAACAAAGGGAAATATAGAAAGAATATGCCTAATTCTCTTCCAAATTATGACAACGTTCAACACACACCTCGGCTTGAGGTATGAACAGTCATCGCAATACAATTTACCCAACTAGGAGTCGGGGTCGAATTCATAAGGAATAAAGTGATGCGATCAAAGTAGTGGAGGAACTAAACCTATTTGACAAAGCCAAACTAGGATACGAGGTGATGGAATGATATTAACAACTATACAACTACACTAGGAAAGCAAGTAAAGGTGTGATCAATGGCCTTCTTACAATCAAGGAAGACAGGATTGGAACCTAGGAGGCAGTTATAGCACGGGGTTTATATATTATGGCCGAGTCGTTCTAATGTAATCCCTAGAATCCTTTCGGCCTAGAAGAGATTTACCTCAACGGCGCTCATCAAAGCCATAGTTGAGCGTATAAAGTACTACCCATTACCCGATGAAAGAAGACCTCTTCCGAGCGTAATTTCTTTTAGATGAGTTAGTCTATGAAATATCCTATCAACCCAAATCCTCGCTAGCTTCACTATTCTACGCTAACTAATCTCTTCCGAGTTTTTAATTAGCAAAGTAGACATGTAACTTTAGTGTCATGAACATTAAATTTAAACGACCAAAGCAATAGAAGATAGGTAATCAAAACCCACATATATAAATTCTATGAATCATTCATATAATTATATCCAAAGTTACATCAACTATCCAAATGTAGCAATACAAATCAAAGAAATAAAGAAAGAGATAAATAATTGCTCATTAAAGCTCACCCAATCTTCTAAGTTAAAATTATCCCTAGGTTAAAATGAAGAAATTCTGATTTTCCAAATTGAAGAATTGCCAAAATGAATTACAATCATTTTCCAAAATTATCCCTAGGTTACAATGAAGAAATTCTGATTTTTCACGCCATAGCCACCTTTATATATAAAGTTTTACCCAATAGCCATTCTATCACTGCTGAGCTTAGTCATTGTTTCACGCAAAGCCACAGTTCTGCTGCGTTCTAGACAGACTAGCCAGTGTTCGTAATTTTTCTTCAACTAGACTTCATTTTGACTAGTTTCTTCCATCAGTCATCACTCTTCTCCAAACATATTCAACCTACAAAATTCAACTAAACCATGATAATTCCACTTGTTTCACCATTTTTACGCAACAAAAACTCAAGTATAAGTATGTAATGTGTGGTATTTTAACCACACATCAAATTACTAAAAACAAGTAAAAAGATAATTTGACTTTGAAAAATTTGACGAAAAGACTGCCGGAGGAAGTAAATCTTTACATGCCAGAGGAAGTAAATCTTTACATGCCGGAGGAACATGATCATATGAATTTGTCTTACCATAACTGCCTTCTCTCTTGGTTGGACCACGTTTGCCCATGTGAAGCTTCCGGCTCTAAAACCCATGGTTGTGAGTACGGTTTTCCACAAAAGTATACGCTCTCTATTTCAACCTTACTCACACCATTGGGCTATGAGGCTGTGAGTAAGGTTTAGCCCAAGGCTGTAAGTAAGGTTGAAATGGAAAAATGTATACGTTTTCCAGGAACTCCCTTCCAAAATAGCTTAGAAGCGTTGTGCAACCCTCTTTGCATAGGTAGTCAAAGGTTTGCATATATGATTGCACCACTAGTCCATGTATGTAGTGAAATATAAAGCACTAAATCCTTCCGGGTATAAGGAGCTGAAGTTGGAATATAAGGCGGTGTGGTTCTTGATAATATTATAACACACAAACAAGTTGGAAGAGGCTATACAATTGTTCGCAATAAAATTTTCACAAGTATGGAAAATAAATTGGAACCACAAACAAATACTGAAAAGAGGTATTCCTTATTAGTCACAACTGTAGGTACAATTCCCATGATTCTTCTCCCTAAAGAGTTATCCATAAATCGAGTGCTAGAATAGCGTGTTTCTCGAATGTAGGATGAGTTGATATTTTGGTGATGCTATTTAAAGGGAATATGTGACCCGTTATTAGAGGAGTAAGCAGTAAGCTAGGGTTTAAGATGGAGTAGCCTGTAAGAAACATATAATCAGGGGCGGTGCAGCGAATTTTGTGGCCTACAGCGAAGCATATAACGAAGGGCCTTCTTTGTTTTGGAAATAAGAGTAGCAATGAATTGAGAAAAATTTATCAGAAAAAATTGATTATAATTAGATAAGTTTTCAATTGATTGCTACTAGATGTGTGGGCAAAATGCCGCACATTACCTTCGATTTACTTGAGCTTTTGTTGTGCATTATTGATTAAATACGCGCACTTATCATATTTTAGTTGCATATTACAGAATTGACGTTGTGGTGACGAATAAATAGAAAACAAGCCGGAGCAGGCTGAATTGCAGAGCTACTGATCCTGAACTGGAAAATGCTCATCGCGATCGTGCAGTGACTCACGCGATCGCGCAGAAGACTGAAACGACTAGCGTGAAAGCGCCAAATTAAGCGCGATCGCGCAGAAGGAAATAAGCAGTAAAGCGCGATAGCGCCAGTATGAACGCGATCGCGAATGTTCGCGTCTGAATTGCACGGACAGTTTTGTAATTTCACAGCAGCCTAAATGTGGAACATATATTCAGCCCTTGCACGACCTAGGACTCATCTTTTGGCCATTTTTCCAATCTTGGAGCAAGGATCCATCAACAAGAACACCAAGAGGGTGAAGATTTGGAGCAACTCATTGAGAAATTCTCAACCTTAGTACTCCTTTCTTTACTTGCATGCTTTGTATTGAATATATTTGGTGTTGTTGATGTTATTGAAGAATTGATTTTGTGAATATATTTCATGAATATTTGTATTGTTAATTGGTATAATTTTGGACATGAATATATGAATGAATCATGACTAGGAACTTATATTGTTGGGTTTTGATTATCTAGCTTCCATTGTTTTGATTGCTTGACTTTTGTGCTCGCGACACTTAAGTTGCCCGTCTACTTTGCTAATTAAAGACTCGAGAGAGATTAGTTAGCGTAGAATAGTGAAGCTAGCGAGGATTTGGGTTGATAGGCTATTTCATAGACTAACTCATCGAAAAGAAGTTACGCTCGGAAGAGGTCTTCTTTCCTCGGGTAATGGGTAGTGCTTTATAAGCTCAACCATGACTTTGACGAGCGCCGTTGAGGTAAATCCCTTCTAAATCGGAAGGATTCTAGGGATTACATTAGAACGACTCGGCCATAATATATAAACCCTGTTCTATAATTGTATCCTAGGCTCAAAACTTACTTTCCTTGGTTGCGAGAAGGCCATAGATCACATTTACTTGCTTTCCTAGTGTAGTTTGTAGTAGTTAATATCGTTCCATCACCTTGTTATCCTAGTTTGGCTTTGTCAAATAGGTTTAGTTCCTCCACTACTTTGATCGCATCACTTTGTTCCTTGTGGATTCGACCCCGACTCCTAGTTGGGTAAATTGTATTGCGATGACGGTTCATACCTCAAGCCGAGGTGTGTGTTGAGCGTTTGTCACTACTCTTATTTTCACTATATTCATCTATCTCCATATTTATTACTAAGGGTAAATGTGGAAATAATTCACCAATACACTCTTGATATTCTAAATTATCAAACCCTTTGGACCTTCTATAAATGGAATAACTATAAAATAAAATGGACCGGAGTGAGTAATATATTTTTTTATAATTTCGCGTTATTAAGTGTGCAAAAGTTAAATGACGCACCTACTATTATGTGTTTTTTAAACAAACACCCATTCTGAACGTGTATGTTTGTCGTGTATGTTTGTCTATGTAAGAAGGTGATTAGTGCTACTCACCATCATTATCATAGCACAGATCCCTTGAAGTGTCTATACATTTTTTGTGAAAAATACCGCCATTTGCAGAGACAAATAAGTTTTGCTACATTTCTTTTACATTAGTTAGCTTTTTTTAGTCGTTTATGTTTATCTATTAGGGTGTGTGTGCCTTGATTTTTATTATAGGCATGTAAGGTGAAAGTAGTAACTCGTAGCCAAAAACTACCAAATATGATAATGTATTTTGTATGGAAAAGTGTGCGCTCGAAAGGATATTAATAGACAGGTGGTGCGCAAACTGGAGGGCATTTAAGAGAAGATCAAGGTTCCCGAGAGTAACCAGGCCATCTTAATAAGAGTTAATTATAGCAAATGATCAACTGTAAAATATGATTTGAACCGATCAATAAGAACAAGTTAGGGTTTAGGACTTTGGGTCGGTTATTGGCATTAATAATATGTGAATGTGTGTACATTGGACATAGTGAAAGACACAAAACATACAATCCCAAAAAAATGCACCACTACAATTGGACGGGCGTCCATGGAAGATTGCATTGAAGAATAATAGATGATACAATATATTCAATATTAATTGAACATACAATAGTTAAACAAATCTGAATGTGCATCAAACAAACTATATTCAAACTGATTTTTCACATCAAACGTAACCGACCATATATATGATCAAGAACAAGACATTATAGCCTTAATATTACATAGCACCAACACCCATGGAAGAACATTAAAACCCAATTAATACCTAATGGCACATTATACCGATTCACTAGGTATGTTAAATCGAAGCCACATCAAACGTAACTGACCATATATATTATCAAGAACAAGAGATTATAGCCTTAATATTACATAGCACCAACACCCATGGAAGAACATTAAAACCCAATTAATACCTAATGGAACATTATACTGATTCACTAGGTATGTTAAATCGAATAAATATAAGTCATGGAACATATCATACGCCACCTTTTAAAGAGTCTCCACCCATACGACGTTACAAATCCTACCTATAATGATACTTAATTCAATTAATTGGGAAGTTATTTCATTATTTCAAGTTATAAGGTCCTTAAAATCAAGGGCAATTGTAACGACCTCAAATAATCGTTTCCGGAATCGGGAGCTCGATTTGCGTGTCGACAATCCCAAAAACTCCGTAAGGTCCATTATGACATGTCTGAAATTTTTTAGCTAAAACGAACTCTGTTAGATAGGTATCGGAGAAAGACATCCGTTTCGGATATTCGTCAAGGCTAAAAGAGGTTTCAGAGCTCGATTTGAGCAAATGAGCTCTGATGTGAAATCTGAAAGTTGCGTTAGGTTCGTATGGTAATTTATGACCTGCAGCAACCTTCAGAAGTGAAAACGGACCTCGTTTGATAGGACTTTTGATAAAGTATCCGTTGCGGAAGTTTAAAAAGGTTAAAAGAGGTTTTCGAGCTCGATTTGAGTAAACGAACTCCGATGAGAGATCTGAGGGTTCCATTAGGTTTGTATCGTCATTTGTGACTTGTAGCAACTTTCGAATTTGGATTCCGGGGTCGTTTGATTAAAATTCGCTACTTTGGCGAAAGTCGAAATTTGACCCTTTCCCGTGGGACCCACTTTTTGAGTTCTAGAGATCCGAATTGAGTTTCGTCTTGACGAGCATGTAACACAAGTCTTGTATGACTTGTGTAAAAAATTGAGGGTCATGCCGAGCTTCGTAGGGTCCCATTTGGACCCAAAAACAGTGGCTGACCTGGTGCAAAGTCAAAAAAAAGCTGCTGAATTATGTTTTTACTGTTCAGCCAGAAAGAAATCGATTTTTCAGATCAATTCATAAGGAATTGGAAAAACGTCAAAACATGAAAGTTGTAGCTCTTTGAAGTTTCGGTTCTAATGCCACAAACCTCGTATCATTTGGACATTTCTATGAAAAGTTATGAATATTTTACTGAAAGCTATCCAGTGAGGTACAATTTGGACAGCATGTGGTACAACTCTTTAAAGCTGCGGGCTGCTATATATACTAGGGCGGGCATTCATTTTTATTTTCATGTTTTGAGCTTCTTAAAGTGATTCCAAGGAGAATTTGAAGTACCAAAATCATTCCTAAACACAAGGTAACTGTTCTTACCCATTTTTAACGCTTTAATCCGAGGATCAAAGTGACGATACTTGGAAAGAGGGTTTGAACCCTAGATTTGTAAAATGGGAAAAATGACCGAGTTGGGCTCGGGTATGTACAATAATGGTACTTTTGGACTCGTGGGAGTATGGGGAGTCCGGAAACATAAATTTTACGGGTTTTTGGGTACGTCAGACCCGGGGGTATTTTGGTAAATTGCCTCTTAAATTGCGTAAGGGCTTAGAATCCTTTCCTCACATGCTTACGAGTGCAACACTATTTCTTTGGCTCAGAGAGGAGTCTTACGGAGGCACATCGTTTGGAAAAGGAGGTCGTTCCTTAGCCACTTGAGCCGATTTTGAGGTAAGTGAGACTTGACCTCTATTTTGCTTGCGGATAAGATTTGATCTTGCTAAGTAAGATGTCGAGTACTTAATTGACTAGCAGTGTCTAATAGATAGTATTATGTACTACTCGTTATATTTATACAAAAAGGAGAAAGCACAAACGTGACTTGTGTATAGTCGATGTTGTGTGCCGGTGTATTATTGATATGTTCTAGGGACAGAGGCCGGTGGTGCGTTATGACCTAGAAGCAAAATTTCATCTAGGGACAAAGGCCGGTGGTGTGTTATGACCTAGATGTGGAGACTTATAGGGACAGAGGCTTGTGATGCGTTATGACCTATAAGTAAAGTTGTTTATAGGGACAGAGGCCTGTGGTGCATTATGACCTATAAACAAAGCCGCACAGGGTGTGTGCTTATGCTATGTGCTAGGTATATCATTACCTATGTGGTATGCGAGATATATCATCGCCATGCTTTGTGTTTATTATATTATTGCTTATGCCATAGTATCAATATAATATTGTATATGCTGCCTATATTATGTATCTTTATATTATTGACCATGTTATGTATTCGCGTATTATTGCTTGTGTTGTTGTATAATTATATTATCGCATGTAATGTTTATGGATTACTGTAAAGGTATGGATTGTACTTCCGTTATCTGCTTATGCATTATCAAAGACTTGTCCCGAAAGGGTAATTTAGCGGGCCTATCGACGATCTTACTGGGCTTTGGCTCATAACTTACTGTTTAAATGTGCAGATCCTTCTACTAGTCAGATAGCTGGACTTATCTGATCCGTTCGAGGCTGTGGCTATTTTTGCTTGAGGTGAGCCAACCGCATGGTTTGCGGTGGCATACCGTCTGATCCACCTAAGTGTTTAGTCGCTTCCTACATCTTGTATTATATATTATATATATCGGATGTTAGAATTCGTAGATGCTCTATTGACACTGTATTTCGGGTGGATGTCTACACCTATATTTTATTGAAATATTTCTATCTAAATTATCATTATGAGTAAGTTTAATTATTCGTGGTTCGTCTAAGGATGTAACACTTAGGTGCCATCACGGCCCCAAAAAATGGGTCGTGACAGCAATATAGGAAGAATATGCCTAATTCTCTCCTGAACTGCTAAAAAGATAAGTAAAAATAGAATTTGACTTTGAAAAATTTGAAGAAAAGACTGACGGAGGAAGTAAATCTTTACATGTCGGAGAAATATGATCATATGACTTTGTCTTACCACAACTGCCTTCCCTCTTGGATGGGCCACTTTTACCTATGCGAAGCTTCCGACTCTAAATCCCATGGTTGTGAGTACAGTTGTTCCAAACAAAAGTATACGCTCTCTATTTCAAGGCTTTGAGTAAGGTTGAAACAGAGAAGCGTATACTCTTGTCAGGAACTCCCTTCCAAAATAACTTAGAAGAGTTGTGCAACACTCTTTGCATAGGTATTCCAAGGTTTGCATATATGATTGCACCACTAGTCCATGTATGTAGTATGTAAATCACCAACTAGTGGTGCAATGATATCTTTAATCTCTTCCACTAGTCCATGTATGTAGTAAAAATATAAAGCACCAAATCCTTCTGGGTATAAGGAGCTGAAGTTAGAATATAAGGCGGTGTGGTTCTTGATAATATTATAACACACAAAGAAGTTGGAAGAGATTAGAGATATCATTGCACCACATGTAGTAAAAATGTAAAGCACCAAATCCTTCCGGGTATAAGGAGCTGAAATTGGAATATAAGGCGGTGTGGTTCTTGATAATATTATAACACACAAAGAAGTTGGAAGAGGCTATGCAACTGTTCGCAATAAAATTTTCATAAGTATGGAAAATAAATTACAACCACAAACAAATAAAGAAAAGAGGTATTTATTATTAGTCATAATTGTAGGTACAATTCCCTTGATTCTTTTTCCTAAATATTTATCAATAATTCGAGTGCTAGAATAGCGTGTTTCTCGAATGTAGGATGACTTGATATTTTTGATATGCTATTTAAAGGGAATATGTGACCCTTTATTAGAGGAGTAAGCTACAGTTTAAGATGGAGTAGCCTCGAAGAAACATAGAATCAGGGGCGGCCCGACGAATTTTGTGGCCTAAAGCTAAACATTAATGAGGGGTCTTATTTTTAAAAAAAATAATAATAGATATAACTTTGAACTCTATTTTTGTTAACTTTTTGAGATGCAAAGTTATTAAAGATTATAATCAATTTTTTCTGATAAGTTTTTCTCAGTTGATAATAAATAAAATTTATTTAATCATACCCGAGACATTGTTCATATTAAATTCTTAGATTAGTTTGTTCAATTTTTTATAAATTCACTTTTTCATTTCAGATGACATCTTTTTTTAACTCACATACTACGTTTTCTTACACTATGGTATTCTCTTTTTGCGTTAGTGTCTTCTTCTCCCGTCGTTTTACCGACTAATCAAGCGCGCTCATGGACATCACTACCGATGTCTTCGAACTCAATGCTAATCAAAGATGGTATGAGACAGAAGTGGGTACATCAAGAATCGCTCTATCAAATCTATAATACTCAAAGGTCGTCGATGTATTATGTATTCTGTGTAAACATCTTTCGTTCTATATTTTTTGCAGCATATGAAGGAATCTGAACTCTCATGTCATGCATCAACCACATGCCAATGGAAAAAATAAAGGAACATCAGAAGAGATTCTGTTCCTGAATACTCCACATCGGTGAATTGGTCAGGTGCAGTGGACTCTGTGCTTCCTTTTCAGGTCTGAAAACTTACAGATGGGCATGACCTTTCACTAGCTTGGATGCATGTTTTGAGATTCGGCTGCAATAATAAAACTAAAGTAAAGCTATCCTCATAGGAAATAGGGAAGGACGCAATATATCCCCTCGTTCAGTTCAAAATCTAAAAAGCCGGGTTGAGGTAGAGTGTAACAAAATTTGACCATAGGGTTGGTGTGCATTCAATAATTAGCAGATAAGCATGCCAAATGGGTACAACTTGAAGTGTAGAGGAACGCATTGAATGGCTAATTCAGTGGTATAGTGTAAACAGTCTTTAGGTCTGGGGGTCAGAATGGTCAGTGCATTAGGGTTTTATGGTCTCGAGAGCTTGACTGCCGAATCTTGTGCCTGGGTGCGCATGAACTGAGCTCTGTAATCTGTATATTCAGTTAGTTTAACTTCCGTAATAGATATGGGAAACGTAAAGAATCATTGAGGGCCTAGCATATCCATTACAAATCTATCTCAGGAAGCGCATGGGACTGTTTGATAAAGTAGTTCTGACTTTGATGTGTGGAAGGCACTTTATGTTGACATTTTTTAGTACCATATGTAAGAAAACATTTTCTCCATCCGTCGCAAATTATTTGTCGTTCTTTATAAAATAGTCGTCTCAAAATATTTGTCCACTTAGGATTTAAAGGTAAAATTTTCAATTTTTTTCCCATTTTACCATAGTAATAAATTTTTTGAAGACCACAAAGACCTCACTTATTGGTTAGTATAGTTGATATCCCCCCTCACCAAACAAAATATTCTCTTATTAACCTTAAAAAAATTCTACTGAGTTTCTAGTATTTACCCAAAAAATATAAAATTTTATCGGAACAAAGATCATCTAATTTGAATGACAAAGGCAGATAAAATTTTGTGTAATCAAAGGAAATTTATAACTAATTTTTTTATAAAATTACCTAGTAAAGGTTGCTAAAATCTTAATTTAATTTTTGGTGCTTCAGTTATACGGTGGACAAATATCCTCCAAGTTTATGGTTAAGCTCGTTTTTGTACTTAGAGATTTTTATATTGATCTGGAAAATCTTAAGTTTGTTATTCTGTCAATCAACTTTTTCTTTCGACCCTTCATCAAATGTGATTCCTCTTAATTTTTATGTAATGAAAGAAATTATTTAACAAATAAATTTTAATATTTATTTTGCATCAATTCTTCGAAATTTCCATTCTCCTCGATTCAACTATCATTTAATTCAAAAAAATCTATCGAATAAGTTTAATCGGATTATTAATAGCATAATAGATACATTGGTAAAGAAAAAAACGAAAAATATTATTCGGCAAAAGATAATATTTATCGAGTAAGTATTATTGATCAGATACGGAGTGAATTTAAGAAACAACATTAGATTTTAGAAAAATCAAAGATTGGAAAATAACAATGAAAGTTTATTATGGTGACGTGGCACATCATCTTTCTAGTTATAGGAAATCTTATATGGGCAAACATGAGTGCCCTTGTTGATAAGTACTAAAAATACATAAACTGACTTTGCTTACTAATTATTCCCTCCACCACAAATTAATTGTCCTTATTTCTAAAAATAGTCGTCTCAAAATATTTGTCAAATTAAGATTTCAACAAAAAATTTCATACGTTTTTCCCATTTTACTATAGCAGTAATTGTGAAGAACACAAAGATCTCTTTTATTGATTCATATTATACTTGTTCACATACCAATAAAGATTAAATAAGGATAAAATAGTGAATAATCCATCTATATTAATGATTTCCTAAGGGATTACAATCTGAGTTATTATCTCATTTATTTGCCATAGTTAGTGTTTCAAGCGTCAAACTTTTTAATTGTTGTCACAAACTACCCAGTTTGAATTTCGAAATCCGAAATACGACAAACAAAGTGGGACAGAGGTAGTGTCTTTTAAACCAGGCAAAGTAACAGAGCTTACCCTTCCCATATCAGTTAGTCGTATTAACCTCTATATTTATCACATCACCTACCAGATACACACAATATCTACAAACAAGTTGGGCTATTTGCTACTACAATTTATTTATTTATAGGTATATGCTTCATATACCCATCAGCGTTGTTTACGCAATTCGCCACTTGTCAAATAACACTCCTATCCTGTGGTCAGAAAAGGAAACTCTCTGTATCTCGTTGTACGTACACAAATTACGATGGATAACACACCACCCCGTAACTTCGGTAGCGCACGCAGATCTCTCATTCCGCCGTCACCGGGAGCATCGGAAGAGGTACTTTGTAGAAGTTTAGCTGATTTAAATAATACAGTCAAGGAGGCCCGAGAACTTTTGCAAAGGATTAAGGAGGACTCCGGTGCAGATGGACTGACGAAGCTGCTCCTTCAAGAATCCCCACTGCCAAAGCTCTTCCAACTGTCGTTAGAGCCCGCACCACCAATAGGGCCCACAGAACTCATTGTAATCTCTGAAAATACAACTACTGAAAATGCCTCGGGGGCTGGTGAAAGCTCCAGTGTTAACTGCTAGGGTATTACCTGCTGTTTTAAGTTTGTGTGATTTTCTTGTCAGGGCGCTCTATGTTTTATATCGCGTTTGGTACGTAGGTTGTTCGGTTGTTTGGTTTTTTTTGTTGTTCTGATGTGAACCTACTTTTTTGTCATGGTGGAGATTTTCTGCATGGGTTAGTTGGATGTTTTGCGTTGCTTGTACTTGTTCAATGAAATTTTATGGCGTTATTGTTATGTTACCATCGTCTCCACTATCATTCATGTACGGTGTTTAGACTAATGTTACCCAATACATCTAACCAATGCGTGCTATCTCTAAAAACGAGCCCATCTTGGGTCGGATGTTCGTGACCGTTATTATCATTCAACGACACTATATGTGTGCGACAAATTGCTTTAGGTTAACGTATGTACCCTTCTTCATATTGTGTACGTATGAAATTGAGGTATTAGGCCAAAATAAGGTAAAATACAAGTACTAATTAGGCCATGGGCCTACACCTGATCAAGACGGTAGTATACTAAACCCTAACTAGGGTAAAATTTTCACCCACAGGCCACTTTTGTCACTAGTATTTAGTTTGAAGCCACTTTTTTTTATTGGTCTTACATGAGATGCCACTTTTTGAAACTTCAATCTTTGTGGGCTGAATTTGTACTTCTTGCCTAAATTATGAAGTATCAACTTCAATCTGTAAGGGCTGAACAGTCGTTGGATCTAGGAGTGGGCGTAATTGCTCAGTGCCCGGTGACTTGTAAGATAAGTCTAGTCTCGACAGCTGGACTCGTATTACCGTAACAATATGTGGCGTATTTTTGCCCACACAGTCAATCCCCCCACTTGCTGAGTGCTGACGCAAGCAGTCGGGATGTGGTGTGATGCACAGACTGTAATGATATCTCGCGTGCTTCCTAGCCATAATGATGCACGACCGTTTCGTGCCTTACCCTTATCCCTTTCTAACTATACATAGTGACTTCATGACATTGGAAAAATCACAACTATTCTCGAGAAAACAAACCACTTCTTCAGCAACTTCCTCATGCAAACGAGAAGCTTTTGTCTCCCAAAAAAATGTTCGCCCTTGATCATGATTTGATATTCCCAGAAAACCTTCGTTGCTCTAAACGGACGACACTTAAGAGCATTATAGGAGGAAGTTCATCTGCAGTTATCTGCTTTTCTCTCTTTATTCATACGGGAATTAATGAAGTCCCCCGAGTCATGAAGTTTTATCGGGATTCTAATGATGTCCTTCGGGATGTCTTCATTATTTTACTTGCAGTGATTACGGTGCGCTCAGCTTCTAACGCATCAGTTGTTGTGATATTCTTCTTGTCATGTGGGGTCAGGACGCTTATCACTTTCAACTATCATGAGGCTTCTCCGCCAAGATTTCTTTGGTGTTTAAGTTGCTTCTTTTCCTCTTTGACGGATGAGGGTTGAAGCCGGCTTGTCTGACTCCTCTTCATGGCAGGCAAGAAGAAGGAGCCCTAGGTCGTGAGCGGATTAAAGAATCACCAAGTTTTAGCTCCGCCTACGGTTCTTCTATGATGTCTGTTGGTTCTGCTGGTACAGTCTTGTCGCTGTTGCAATGCCTCATCGACCGTTGGATATGGGATACCCGGGGGAAGAGGCTCCTATATGGGAGGTTTCCAGCTCAAGCTTTCATGCTCTAGCGAACTTCTATTTATGCTTGAAGATCTGTGGGACTGTACATTCCAGTTTGGCCAGTTGAGGTTGAAGCGGATGGTCAAGCTTCACTGCTAGTCTTCTAGTTTCTCTTCAAGTTCAACGGACGAGATATGGGAATGTCAGGCGTGTATTCAGGTCCTTCTGGGATCCCTTGCTTCCGGGAAACGCGGACGAGTACAATATTCCACCTGGAATAACCCAGATATTATTTAAGAAGATAGACTTAATTAATCTGTTGGTAGATAATTATGAAATTTAATGTGTTTAACCTTCCCTGTAGACTTTTGTCTTGCCATCATATGTAGGCTTGTTGTTCCATACACTACAGAACGTGGATCTCAATTATACAAAAAAACATTTAAAAAAAGCACAATGTCAATGTATCACAGAAAATAACACACTACTGTTGGGCTAAAACAGCCCAATGTGCTCTTAACATGGTGTGGTACTGTCCGCTCTGGGTTAGCCCGCACGATTTTCCCAAAAGGACTAACAACATTAAGAGATCCCTACACTTTATAAGTAAGTTATTTTCCTTGCCAACTTCCGATGTGGGACTTGGTTCGCACACCCCAAACAACTACCTATAGCAGTTCCCCTCTTTTCTTCAGTGTTCCGGCCTTCCGAGAAAATCTCTCGGTTGACTCTCGAGAAAGGGTTTGACGTTGTTTGACTCTTGCGAATTATGATTGTTGTTCATTTATTTTATTAAGAGTTTTGTTACGCTTTGACTGTGTTAAACAAAAAATTGTGTATCTACTTTTTACCTAATAAGTAGATCACAAATCATACTCATAATATGGCCTAAACGACTTTGACATAAACAATATTGTTTATTAATCAAGATCTTCAGTTGGTCGTCAAGTTAAGATTGAAATTGTTTTGAATCCTAAATTTACTCATTGTTGCAACGTTTGCATTCAAGTCTTCCTTTGACCATTTGTTTCAAACTCGTTCATTTGTTAACTTTATTTTAAAACATAAATTCCTGAATCTTTGAGTTTGCATATTGTCATTTACACATCGTCAACATTTACAATTTCTCTTAATGGGTTAAGTCAAGCCAACCACATATCTTATTTTTAAATTTCAGTGATGACCTATTCTATAACGTCCCATTCAGTTCATGGCTTCAAGATTTACAAGTTTTGCATGTAAGTCCTATTTCGCCTACTTAGTTCGAGAACTCCCAATTTTATACTAGGAGTATATGTTTATTGTTATTATATTTGGTTTTAAAATACAGCCCCTGTTGCCTAACATTCATTCATTTCTTTACATAAACATAAACATACATAAGAGATAACAATTCTTTGGGCCTAGATTGAATCGTTGCATACACACGCGACAACAATACTTTAACGAAAAATACAAGATGAGGAAAAATATTTTCCCAATGGGATAAATGACAAAAGTTCAGCAAAGATGCCACAAGTCCAGACACCTCCAATGAACAACATCCACACTGCATCAGCAGCTAACAACCAATGCCAAGCTAGGCCAAACAAGAACAACCACGAGCAAAACACCAAGGCCCGCTTTAAAGGTTAAACTTAAAGCTTTGACCTGTAAACTCAAAGTTTAGACTTAAACCACATCCCTATTACTCTAGTTTTTTTTTTGGTCTTCAATTTTTATGTAGTAAAAGAAAACTTCAAATTTGGCTCTTTTTTTTTTATGAGCGAGTGTATTTTTTTGATGTACAATGGTGTCTCAAGAAGTGAGAAAAAACTCTCTTTTAAAAGCCAAAAGGTGGAGTGAAAAATTGGGGATAAATACAACGGAAGTGAACCCGTGTTACTAGTCATATCCATTGCTATAGTGAATGTGAGACATTGACTTTTGCATTGTTCACATGTAAACAGTCTTGGGAGTGCAATAGGAAGACACACGGGTCCCTTGTGTTGTCGACAGTCCTTAAGAAGAAGAGGTCAAGAGCCGTGCCTGGTGACCAATCTTCCGACGGACAGCCTCTAATGACAAGAGGAATATCACAGCAAACGCCGTGTTAGAAAACAAGCGTACCGTAATAAGTGCACATGCCACTAAGAAGACATTCCGACGAGTGTCAGTATGATCCCCATCAAGTTTAGTGACTCCGGGGACGCAAACCATATCAATATAGTAACAATGAGGTCGTGGAATGTGAGTGACCAAATGTACTATATACTCAGTTTTATGAAACACCATGCAATACGAATAGAACAACAGTTCTGGTATCATGGAGCCAGGATCAAAGGCGAACAGTTTAAAGAAGAATCAAGATTACTTTCTTATAAGAGGAGTTTATGAGAAAGGCAATATAATATTTCTAATGGAAACTTGAGATCTACTTCTGGTGAGAAGCCTCTTTTATATGCGGAAGATGATAAGGAAGGAGCACAAAGCGGTCTAGGAGTCATTATAGCCAGGGATACAAACCGATTCAGCATAGTAAACGCAGAAATATAGTAAAGGTGCCTAGACCAGAGTTATACCCAACGCGCCCTGCACGTTTTACGTCATATACAGATTGGAGGCCGAAGGGCTAAATTGGCACTTTCGAGTAAGAGTGACGTGTCGTTCCAATCTTGGTTGATGAATTTCTTTCTTGTCCACTATATCGAATCTGTACCCCCAACTATCTTAATCAACATAAGTAAAGACATCACCCATCCACGTCACAAAAAATGAGAGATTTTTAAAGCTACCGTAGTACGAGTAATAATATTTGATGTAACAATCGAAATAAACGTTAAGTATATTGTTAGTAAAATTATAACTGTTCTTTATGTCTAAATTCGGACTACCAATAAAGCTCCAACTACCAAGAACTACCTAGACATGCAGTCCAATTTACCGTACATCAACTTACAATGAATTTAATTACTCATAAATGTTAAGATTTGAATAAGAAATAAGAATAATTTACTAAAAGTGACCGATACGTAGCCATCAACAAACTCACATGACGGTTTATTTTTTCCAATGACGGTTGATGTATTTCTCTTTTTTTCTTATTATAACTGTATTTTCAAATATAAAGCGGTTGAGCAGTAAACAGCATGTCACTACAAGAGGGAGTAAATTAAGAAAATGACATACATGATACAACTATGAGAGGGAGTTGTAGTCTATTGCAGGAGAAAATACGTTTCGCTATTCATTTATAATCTGCAATATTTGTTCAACTAAGTTGGGGTTTACTTTACTTTATATTGGGCTATTAACACTGATGAAAAATAGTGATAAGCAATATAGCATACATGGCTCGGTAGTGAAATAGATGCCGACACATATCTGTGCTCGTCAAATCCCAATATCTGATTTTCTAATAAAACGGATTATTTTTTTTATTTTACTCCTCAATTATCTCTTTTCTAATTAAACGTCACTAGACATATTATCTATGGATTTTTTGTTTATCGACTCACTCTTCGTCTTTTACATATCCCGTATATTAATAACAGATTACTTACATCTAAGAAAAAAAAAAGACCTAATTGGCTGGGAGTGTTCGTTTAATTTGTATTGTATTGAATGTTAATTTGTTCCATGAAACACGGAATCGTGTTTATTCTTTCAACTGATTAGATACTCTATTTAATTTGTCAAATTAAAACTATCATTATAAACAGCGAATAACGACGAAAAAAATCCTTAACTCAAATCGCAATAGCATTTAACCATCGCATTAAAACGCCTAACCTAAACATTGGAGGTTGCCACAGTAGACGTAGCTGCACCCACGCAATATATTAAGTTACTCCTTTGATCACGCGCACCCACATGTCCACACATTCAATGTGGCTGCCAACTCACTTTAAAGTTAGACTTTGCGCTGAACGATATCTGTCCAAAGAATAAACATAGGTGGATCTATTGTTGGTGCAATAGATGCGTGCACACATTGCATGCGACTGCAAATCCTCGAAACTACAAACCCTAATGCACTTTAAATAAGTGTCTAAGTCCTAGCCCTGATGATGCACTTAACATTTCACCGCTGAAAATTCATCTGCCACGGCCAATTGCATCCATCTGGCCGTCACGTCAACATGAATGTTTAACTCACTGACCAAAGAAAAAGAACAATACACTTTAAATCAATACAACTTTTTTAAATTTTGTGCAGCTCACCTTGTGATGAACAATGGGGATAGCTTGTGTCCTTCCATAACTGATAACCCTAGGAACATAGCTTTTCTTGAGTTGTATCAGTGCCCTTGAACGTGCAGCATCACTAGGACAAGTGCATGCTCATGCCCAATCTTTAAGCTGAAAGCCTGAAAAGAACATCAAGTACGGTGGCCATTGCACTCAACCAACCGATATGGAGCAGTCAATAATCCCACCTAAGGGTTCTTTTTCTTCTTTTTTTTCCAGTGGAATGGGGTGACGAAAAACACAAGATAAGATTCGTGTGTATCTGCAAAAAAAAAAAAAAAAAAGTAAAGTGAATGATCTTTCCACACAATACATAATGACATGGAAGATCTTTGAAGATCACAGATTTGATAGATTGAGTCATGATTTACACTCTTCATTGCCTCTTGAAAATTCAACTGTTTTATACTGTCGCAATAGTACTTACTTCTGTCGGTTAATTAAAAAAAAAATATTATCATCCTTCCATCAATTCCACCCACAATTCCACACATTCAATGTGGCAGCAAGCTCACTTAAAAGTATAATCGAACACACATGTTTAATTCTGTGTTGAACGATATCCATGCAATGAGTTAACCTTCCAAGTGCAAGCGACATTTCGTAAATGTCCATTAACTACAGTGAACAATGAAAATGATATAAATCTCTTCCGCATTAGTTTATAAATTAAATTAATTTCCTATATTAATCATCGCATGCAATTAGTTAGAGGTCTAATTAAGAATCATCATTATACTTTCGAGCCCAGTATCTCTTGGAAATGGTTCATTTGCCCAAATACGTTAAGTATGCATATAGTTTCTGCCAACCCATCAAAAGTCTAAACTACTTTCTACGCTAGGTCTCGTGCACTACTCGAGATAGTAATACTTTGTACTACTCAATAAAGTGTACTAATTTGCCTTCATTGATTCTTTTTACGTCTCCCAACATAGCTGTTGAATTTTGCTTTATTCATATTAGCGGAAGTGCATCCCGCTGAATGAGACCGTATGGGTGGACTAATTTTAAGCATCTTATATGCACTTGCCATTAATAAGACTTCTTAAGTGCTTTGGTAAATAAGCAGTTATGTGTTTGGATAGAAGTGCAGAAATTGAAAATACGCTGCATAGTTGTTTGTAAAAAAAGGTTAGTTATATTAAAAGAATATAATCTCATACAAAAATTGGGAGTATAATGTAGGCCCTTCGTTTATGAGGATATTAGGGAAATCAGAAAAAAAAATATTAGTGATAAATTGATAAAATTATTGGTTAAACAATATAAATTTTAAGGCAAAAGCAATAAGTTGGAGTGACACGCCCCGAATTCTCGGTTAGGCCGTGCGGGCACCCGACCATCTCCCCTAAACCTGTCGGGCGAACCCTATTGACTGAATCGATATAAGTTGTGAATAATTACCTTGAAATAAAAATGAACCAAATTTTAACAACATAAGATAACTCTCAAGGATAGACAAATATACAAACTGTCTGAATAATACAACTAACTACCCAGAATACACGGTTTTAAAGGTGTCCAGATCAGACATCTAAGAAGGCCAAAATATATACACACCGCCCGAAGGGAGCAAAAGTAAGACAAACTATAATATCTGAAGTTGGTAACCGCAATAAATAGGATGGCTCACCGTAGACAGCTGAGAATGTACTACTCCTCTCGACTGGCTGGGTCCTGGAGCAGAATCTGCCGAACGAAAATAAGACACAAGGACAAATAGGGGGTGAGTCATAAGGAATCAATAAGTGCGAACAAACTAGCAACCTCGAAAAATAGATACGCTAGTCAGGGAAACGGAACCAGACAACAATCAACAAATAAGTAATGCACATATAAGCAGAACAGTAGTCATGTACAGAAAATCTACTCAATAGTATGATATGAAATGGAATGAGATGAAATGAAATGATATGAAATGAGATGCAAAGGGTCACATGTGCCAAATGAATGGAGCGGAATCCTCCTGCTCCGAGGGCGAAATTCTCCTACCCTCAATATGATGCGATGGAGCGGAATCCTCCTGCTCCGAGGGCGGAATCCTCCTACCCTCAATATGATGCAATGGAGCAAAATCCTCCTGCTCCGAGGGCGGAATTCTCCTACCCTCAAAATGATGCAATGGAGCGGAATCCTCCTGCTCCGAAGGCGGAATCGTCCAACCCTCAATATGATAAAATGATAACCCTTCACCGGCGCGGGACTCTCATCGACTGCCGAAAAGTATATGTCAACTCACAACCAGAGTACAATGCTCAGATCCTCAATGCAATACCAACAACAGGACATAACATATAATATAGAATGTAAATCAAAAGCTAAGGCATAATGAGTATGCCTATCGGCAGCTACACACGTAAGGAACACCTTGTAGAAAATCTACGAGGCCAGGTGCCTCAAAAAATGGATATAAACACTTACCGTATTCCAAAGCTAGCCCTGCTACTCAACAACTGCTTTTTCCTTTGGATTAACAGCCAAACGATCCCGCTCTATTCAATAAGCAGAAAAATTATATCAAATAAAGCTAAAGGCTTCATTCCTTATGTCTTCGGGCAATCCAGTTAGGAACCTGATACCCTATTCGCATACGCAATACGCAGGCAAAGCTTATGTACAGGGTTCAAAGTCCCATAACAAAATCCTAAATAAATTACATTTATATGTTGCCCATAACTCACTGAGTACGAATATATAATCATTTCCATCATCGGGGTCCAATTGACCCTTTAAATTATCTATTTAAGTCATTAGGGCGATGTCTAATATCCCTATTTTTATCATACAAATATATTCAAACACACGTAATAAGCTAAGATAATGAGTAAACATCATTACCTGAAGATTTAGGGCAGAAATTCCACTATTTTTCCATTCCTTTTTCCCTTTTTTCCCCTTTTCTTTCCTAATTTTTCCTTTCTCTTGTCTAAGTTGTATGTTTCTATTCTATCTCGTGACTACTTACTGCTAAGGGATTAAATCCCTTATCAACCGACATCATCAATTTATTTTATTTTATTTTTATTTTTTTAATAACAAAATCGCTACGACGATTAAAATTAAAATAGAACCCTAGAAAAGTCGAAATGATCCCAAATTTTTCAAGTAAGTTATACAAAATATATGTAACATATTCGCGAAGACGGATCCCAGATCGGACTCCCGAAACTCAAGATGCGAATTAAAAAGAAAAATGTCAAATTATTTAACTTTCGGCATTTTAGCGGAAACTAGCCGAACAACATTGAAATTTACTTTCGAAAAATCACAAAAGTCACAAATAATCATACGAACCTAACGGTGGTTTCGGATTTCGAATCGGAGCTCATTCGCCAAAACAGAGCTCAAAAATCTCTTTTTAATATTTATCGACAATAAAAAATAAAACCTTCTTCCGATGCCTACCAAACGAGGTCTGATTTAGCTCAAATTTTACAGACAGGTCCTAATAGACCTTACAAATATTTTAAAATTATCGGCACGCAAATCGGATTCCTAACTTCCGAAACGACTGACCGAGGTCGTTTCATTCTCCTCCAGTTAGACTCTCGTTCGTCCTCGAACGAGCAAGAGTCTAAAATAGATTTCACGCCTCTAATGAGAATTCTTACACTAATTTTCAATGACATTTACTACGAAACCAAAATCATATACAATGATAAGAGTTTTTAGGCTTTAAAGACCAAGTTCGAACCTGAATCGTCGAGGAGGTAAGGATACCTCTCACGCATACTGGACTCAAGCTCCCAAGTGTCCTCATCACAAGGACGATTATTCCATTACACTCGAACCATCGGAATCTGCTTCGAACGAAGTTTTCGAACATCACGCGCAACTATAGCAACTGGGAACTCCTCGTAAGCTAGATTCACATCTAGCTGAGCAGGGTCTAATTCGATCACTTCGGAAGGATCTCGGATTCACTTCCGGAGCATCGATACATGGAAAACTGGGTGAACTGGCATAGAAGCTGGCAAGTCGAGCCGATAAGCTACCTTACCAATACGCTTCTCAATACGGAACGGGCCAATGAACCTGGGACTAAGCTTTCCTTTCCTACCAAATCTTTTTACACCTTGCATCGGTGACACTTTCAGAAATACCATGTCCCCGACCTCGAACTCTAACTCTCGGCTCCTCCAGTTTGAATATGAAATCGCCTACTCTGGGCGGTCAGTAAACGATCCTGAATGACACGAACAATATCAAGAGTCTGAAGAACCATATCTGACCTCATCACCTCGACATATCGAGACTCAAACCAGCCAATAGGAGAACGACATTGACGACCATATAAGGCCTCAAATAGAGCCATCTGAATAAAAGACTGGTAGCTATTAGTATAAGAGAACTCTGCTACCGCCAACTGATCATCCCAGTAACCCGCTCTTCCAAAATTTGAATAACCCGCTCGGACTGACCGTCAGTCTGAGGATGGAATGCTGTGCTAAGCTGCACCTGGGTCCCCAACTCTCTCAGAAAAGACTGCCAGAACTGAGAGGTAAACTGGGAACCACGATCTGAGATAATAGATACATGAGTACCATGCAATCTAACCACCTGCTGAATGAAAATCCGAGCCAGTCTCTGAGCTGAATCAGTAGTCTTTACAGAGATAAAATGAGCTGATTTAGTCAGTCTGTCGACAATGACCCAGATTGAATCGTGGCGCCGCAGGGTCTTTGACAGACCAACTATAAAATCCATCGTGATGTGCTCCCACTTCCACTCGGGAATGGGCAATGCCTAAGCTAACCCTGCTGGTCTCCGGTGCTCAAACTTAACCTGCTGACAGTTCAAGCAACGAGATACATAATCAAATACATCCTTCTTCATCCCCTTCTACCAGTATAGCTTTCGGAGGTCCTGATACATTTTTGTAATACTAGGATGAATGGAATAACGCGAGCTATGAGCTTCACCAAGCACTGACTGCCTCAAATCCCCAACATCAGGAACACAGAGTCGACCATTAAACCGAAGAATTCCATCTGAATCAAGCTTGAAGGAGGGAACTCCTCCACTTAGGACAGGACCACGCAACTCCTGCAGATGAGGATCCTCGAACTGTCTTCCCTTAATCTGATTGACTAAGGAAGATTGAGCGGCAATACACGCTAAGACTCTACTAGAGTCTGGAAGAAGAAATCTCACGCCAAAGTCGCCAAGGGACTGCAATTCTCGGGCCAATGGTCTCATGTCAGCATAAAGAAAAGCCATGCTGCCCATGGACTTCCTACTCAAAGCATCTGCTACCACGTTCGCCTTCCCAGGATAATAGTGGATGGTGAGATCATAATCTTTAATTAATTCAAGCCACCTTCGCTGTCGGCTGTTAAGATCTTTCTGAGAGAGAAGATACTGCAAACTCTTATGATCCGTATACACCTCACAAGGCTCGCCATAAAGATAATGCCTCCATATCTTCAAAGCGAAGACCACAGCTGCCAATTCTAAATCATGAGTCGGATAATTTTTCTCATTCGGCTTCAACTGTCTGGAAGCGTAAGCAATTACCTTCCCGTGCTGCATAAGAACATAACCAAGGCCCACACGAGATGCATCACAATAAACTACGAATCCACCGGTGTCCGAAGGAAGGGATAACACTGGAGCTGAAGTCAATAAGGCCTTAAGCTTTTGGAAGCTTGCCTCACACTCATCGGACCATTAAAACTGAACTGCCTTCTGCGTCAGGCAAGTCAGAGGAGCTGCAATAGTAGAGAACTTCTCCAAAAACCTCCGATAATAACCTGCCAATCCAAGGAAGCTGCGAATCTCCGTCGGAGTGGTAAGACGAGGCCATTTCTGCACTGCTTCAATCTTCTTCGGATCAACCTTGATGCCCTCACTAGATACCACGTGACCCAAAAATGCCACAGAATCAAGCCAACACTCACATTTCGAGAACTTGGCATACAACTTACGATCACGGAGGGTCTGAAGAACCACCCTCAGATGATAATCATGCTCCTCGCGGCTACGAGATTAAATAACAATATCATCAATGAAGACAATGATAAAGGAATCAAGGAATGGCTTAAACACCCGGTTCATGAGATCCATAAAGGCTGCAGGGGCATTAATCAGCCCAAAAGACATAACTAGGAACTCATAATGGCCGTAACGAGTCCTAAAAGCAGACTTCTAGATATCTGACTCGCGAATCTTTAGCTGATGATAACCAGATCGCAGATCGATCTTAGAAAAGAATTTGGCACCCTGCAACTGATAAAACAAATCATTAATCCGAGGCAAGGGATACTTATTCTTGATGGTGACCTTATTTAGCTAACGATAATCAATACACATCCGCATAGTCCCATCTTTCTTTTTCACGAATAGAACAGGAGCACCCCACGGAGAAATACTCGGCCTAATGAACCCCTTATCAAGCAAATCTTACAACTGCTCCTTCAACTCTGATGGGGCCATGCGATAAGGAGGGATAGAAATAGGCTGAGTCCCTGGCACAATATCAATTCCAAACTCGATCTCTCGATCATGAGGAAGTCCAGGCAAATCATCTGGAAGCACGTCAGGGAACTCCCTAACGACAGGAATAGAATCAAGAGATGGAATCTTCACAGTGGTATCTCGAACCATGGCAAGATACGCTGAACACCCTTCATCCATCATCCGCTTTGCCTTCATGAAAGAAATAACAGGCCCTATGTGTGGCAAATAAGAGCCCTGCCACACCACTGGTGCTGAACAAGGAAGGGACAACTGAAGAGACTTGGCATGACAATCTAATGTGGCATGACACGATGCCAGCCAATCCATGCCAATAATAACATCACAATCAACCATATCTAGAATTAGAAGATCTACTAGCATCTCACGACCCCGAAAAGATATGGTACAAGCTGGATAAACTCGATCCACAATGATAATGTCTCCAATAGGAGTAGAAACACAGAATGGATCACGAAGACGCATATAATCAACATGAAAGCCTGAAGCAAAATAAGGAGATACATATGAATATGTAGACCGTGGATCCACCAAAGAATATGCATCTCGACCACAAACAGATAAAATACCTGTAACAACAGCTGGGGATGCCTCGGCATCCTGCCTGGCCGGCAGTGCATATAGCTGTCTCTGCGGCTTAGCTGAGCCGCTACTCTGACAACCACCTCTAGAGGGACCACAAGGACCACGCCCATGACCTCTACCGGGTGGAGGTGCACCTCTAACTGGCTGAGACCCTAGAGGGGCACCTTAAGGCTGCTGCTGCATAGGCGCTGGAAGGCGAGGGAAAGAACGGCTACTACCCTGATAATAGAGGTAAGGGCAATCTTTCTTATGATGCCCCAGATCCTAACAGATAAAGCACCCTGGAGAAAATCTACGCTGATCAAATTGAGACTGATCTCGCGGGCGAAACCCAAACTGACCCGGAGAAGAAGTAGGCGCGTTCTGAGAACCACGCACTGGAAACTGAGCTGGTCTGACAGGAGGCCTACTCTGCTGCTGATAAATCCTACCTCCATACGAGGTACTAGACTGCCCTAGACCACGAGATCTCTTACTCTCCCGCTCTAACTCCTCGATCTCCAATCTATGATAGGCCTCATACCTCTTGGCAATATCAACAGCGACATCAAATAGAGTACCAGCCTCAATCTCACGAGCCACCTGGGACCGCAAATAAGGAGAAAGCCCATCAATAAAACGTCTGACCCTCTCAGAGGGCTCCTGCACGAGATCTGGAGCATAGCTGGACATCTCTGAAAATAAAAGCTCGTACTCCGTGACTGACAGGTTACCCTGTCCAATCCTCTCAAACTGTCCCCTCTTCTCATCCTACTGACTGCGAGGGAAAAACTTCTCCATGAATCGATGGGAGAACTCTCTCCAGGTTAGCTTAGGTAAGCCCTCCCTAGCTGATCGGAGTGCGGTTCACCAAGCTAAAGCCGGACCCTCAAGCTGGAAGGCAGTATAATCAGCTCCATATGGCTCAAGATATCCAAGGGCATCTAAGATACGCTGACATTGATCAAGAAACTCACAAGGCTTAAGTTTATCTTATTTCTGACCAGAGAACTTCGGAGGACTAAGTCGGGTAGAATAATGCAACCTTGCCGGATCATCAACCTGACCTGCTACCTGGACTGGCTGACTAGCCTGAGCAACCGGAGGTACAACACCTGCTACCTCTGGAACATAACCACCTGGAACATGAAATGTTGGGGCTACATGTGGAGCTAGAATGGGGGCTCCCTGAACCTGAGAACCAATATTTACCGCAGCCAGCGGAGCTGCCTGAGGGATAGGAGCATCTACGACAACCTGAGAGATAGGAGCATCTACATCAGCCTGAGGAATATGAGCGTCTACAGCAGCCTGAGGAATATGAGCGTCTACGGCAGCCTGAGGAATAGGAGGTCCCTGGGGCATCTGCATCGCTAAGAATCTCATAATAGCGTCATGAAGTGCGGGAGGAACGAATAAGCCCTGCTCCCTCTGCCCAGCAAAAGCTGGCACTACCGGAACCTCTGCAGGAGGATCAACATGATCCACCATCCTCGCAGCCTAGGCAACTCTATCTCTGCCTCGACCACGACCTCTACCGCGGCCAACACCACCACCTCGCGGAGCAGCGGGCATAGGGGCGACCGCTGGCTCCTCCGCCTCTCGCTGAACATTCGCGCGCGTTCTCACCAGTTACAGCGGAAAATTAAAAATATTTAACTTCAGATAATAAGACTCATGCACGACAGGGAAAGAAAGAAAGGAAACTGCCTAAATGCCACCATAGCCTCTCGTAGATAGGTACGGATATCTCCGCCCGATCAGCGAGACTCTATTAGACACTGTCATGATCTAGAAACACTCTAAACCTCGCTCTGATACAAACTGACACGCCCCGAATTCTTGGTTAGGCCGTGCGGGCACCCGACCATCTCCCCTAAACCTGTCGGGCGAACCCTATTGACTGAATCGATATAAGTTGTGAAGAATTACTTTGAAATGAAAATGAACCAAATTTTAACAACATAAGATAACTCTCAAGGATAGACAAACATACAAGCTGTCTGAATAATAACACTAATTACCCAGAATACACGGTTTTAAAGGTGTCCAGATCAGGCATCTAAGAAGGCCAAAAGATATACACACCTCCCGAAAGGAGTAAAAGTAAGACAAACTGTAATATCTGAAGTTGGTGGCTGCAATAAACAGGATGGCTCACCGTAGACAGCTGAGAACGTACTACTCCTCAATCACGGCACGACTGGCTGGGTCCTGGAGCAGAATCTGCCGAACGAAAATAAAACACAAGGACAAATAGGGGGTGAGTCATAAAAACTCAATAAGTGCGAACGAACTAGCAACCTCGAAAAATAGATATGCTAGTCAGGGAAACGGAACCAGACAACAATCAACAAATAAGTAATGCACGTATAAGCAGAACAGTAGTCATGTACAGAAAATCTACACAATAGTATGAAATGAAATGGAATGAGATGAAGTGAAATGATATGAAATGAGATGAAATGAGATGAGATAAAATGAGATGCAAAGGGTCACATATGCCAAATTAATGGAGCGGAATCCTCCTGCTCCGAGGGCAGAATCCTCCTACCCTCAATATGATGCGATGGAGCGGAATCCTCGTGCTCCGAGGGCGGAATCCTCCTACCCTCAGTATGATGCAATGGAGCGGAATCCACCTGCTCCGAGGGCGGAATCCAATGATAACCCTTCACCGGCGCGGAACTCTCATCGACTGCCGGGAAGTATATGTCAACTAACAGCCAGAGTACAATGCTCAGATCCTAAATGCAATACCAACAGTAGGACATAACATATAATATAGAACGTAAATCCAAAGCTAAGGCATAATGAGTACGCCTATCGGTAGCTACACACGTAAGTAACACGTGGTAGAAAATCCACGAGGCCAGGTGCCTCCAAAGAAATGGATATAAACACTTACCATATTCCAAAGCTAGCCCTGCTTCTCAACAACTGCTTTTTCCTTTGGATTAACTGCCAAACGATCCCGCTCTATTTAATAAGCACAAAAATTATATCAAATAAAGCTAAAGGCTTCATTCCTTATGTCTTAGGGCAATCCAGTTAGGAACCTGATACCCTATTCGCATACGCAATACGCAGGTCAAGCCTATGTACAGGGTTCAAAGTCCCATAACCAAACCCTAAATAAATTACATTTATATGTTGCCCATAACTCACTGAGTACGAATATATAATTATTTCCATCATCAGGATCCAATTGATCCTTTAAATTATCTATTTAAGTCATTAGGGCGATGTCTAATATCCCTATTTTTACCGTAAAAATATATTCAAACACACGTAATAAGCTAAGGTAATGAGTTAACATCATTACCTGAAGATTTGGGGTAGAAATTCCACTATTTTTCCATTCCTTTTTCCCTTTTTTCCCCTTTTCTTTCCTATTTTTCCTTTCTCTTGTCTAAGTTGTATGTTTCTATTCTATCTCGTGACTACTTACTGCTAAGGGATTAAAATCGCTACGACAATTAAAATTAAAATAGAACCCTAGAGAAGTCGAAATGATCCCAAATTTTTCAAGTAAGTTATACAAAATATATGTAACACACTCGCGAAGATGGATCCCAAATCGGACTCCCGAAACTCAAGATGCAAATTTAAAGGAAAAAGGTCAAATTATTTAACTTTTGGCATTTTAGCGGAAACTAGTCAAACAACATCGAAATTCACTTTCGAAAAATCACAAAAGTCACAAATAATCATACGAACCTAACGGCACTTTCGGATTTCGAATCGGAGCTCATTCGCCAAAACAGAGCTCAAAAATCTCTTTTTAATATTTATCGACAATAAAAACTGAAACCTTCTTCCGATGCCTACCAAACAAGGTCTGATTTAGCTCAAATTTTACAGACAGGTCCTAATGGACCTTACAAATATTTTAAAATTATCGACATGCAAATCGGAGTTCTAACTTCCGAAACGACTGACCGATGTTGTTTCATGGAGACTGGGTGTTGCCCAGCTTATTGCGTCTAGCTTATTTTTGACATAAAAGCTAAATAATTTTAATCAAATTTACACTTACCAAACACTTCACAACCAATAAGTGATTTAAACGCTAATCCAAACACCCTCACATAGCTTCTCACTGCTCATCCACCCCCGGTTACTAGATTCATGCACACATTGCATGCGACCGCATAAAATCGAAACTACAAACCCTAACACACTAAGTCCTAGCACTAATAATGCACTTAACATTACACCGCTGGAAAATACCCCTCTATGGGTTGACGGAATTTTCAACACAGACAGTAGCCAAATGCATGCACTTTCAACTTACTGGGTTCCCACCACGCCATATGTTTGCGATAAATTACCCTAGGTAAGTTAGGTATGTACCCTTCATCATCATCATACATTCTAAATGCATGCGGCCCTTCGTAATACTCCATTCAACATTAAGAAATGAAAACTACTTTTTCTTTCTTTTATCATCTCTTCCTCCTGAGTTAATTCCCAATAAGCGTCCATCGTATGCATTTAAGTGACAGTAGTTCAATACGAAGGCTAATTAAGGATCTTAATTTTAATTCGACCACATCAAGGATCAAGCGAACAACTTGAGATTAGAATCTTCCATTAGTATGCTTTGTACATTTCCCATGTCGTGTAATGAATGTATCTGTAATCCTTACAACTGATCGAATGCTTGTCCTTTGTTTTAATTGATAAATTATTGAACTCGGGGAAACTATCATTCATTTTAACAAGGGAACCTCATTTACTATTTTTTGACCATCGCATACATATATAGTATATATCTGAAACGACCTCGGTTAGTCGTTTCGGAAGTTAGTACTCCGATTAGCGTGCCGATAATTTTAAAATATTCGTAAGGTCCATTGAGACTTATCTGTGAAATTTGAGCTAAATCAGACCTCGGGTGGTAGGCATCGGAAGAAGGCTTCAGTTTTTATTGTCAATAAATATTAAAAAGAGATTTTCGAGCTCGGTTTTGGCGAATGAGCTTCGATTCGAAATTCAAAAATTCCATTAGGTTCATATGATTATTTATGACATTTTTGAACTTTCGAAAATAAATTTCGATGTTGTTCGGCCAGTTTCCGCTAAAATGCCGAAAGTTAAATAATTTGACCTTTTCCATTTAAATTTGCATCTTGAGTTCTTGGAGCCTGATTTGAGATCTTCCTTCGCGAGTATGTTACATATATTATGTATAACTTGTACGCAAAAGTTAGAATTATTTCGAATATCGTAGAGTGTCATTTTAATTTTTACCGTAACAGCGAATTTTAAAAGAAAAAAAAGACAAAAAGCTTAAAATTACAAATTAGGCAGGCGGTGGGCGTAAGGGATTATATAATCCCTAAGCAAGCATTTCTGCATAGAAAAATTGAACAGAAACAGAGAGAAAACGTGAAGCAGAGAAAAATGAAAGGGTGCAGAAATGGAAAAAGAATGCCAGAAAATGAGAAAAGGGGCCAAAAAAAAGTAGAATTTTCACCCTGAAACATTCAGGTAATGATCCTAATATATTATTTGAGTTTATTACGTGTGTTTGAATATGTTTTAACGGTAAAACTTGGAATATTATACATCGTTTTAATAAGTTCAATTAATAGTTTAAAGGGACAAATGGACCCAGATAACGAAATTGATTATATATTCCTACTCAGTGAGTTATGGGCAACATATAAATTTAAATTATTCGGGGTTTGGTTATGTGACCTTAAACCCTGTACATTGGCCTGTCCTGCGAATAGGGTATCAGGTTCCTAACCGGATTGCCCTAAGATGTGAGGAATGAAGCCTTTAGCCTAATTTAATATATTTTTCTGCTTATTGAATAGAGTGGGATTTTTTGGCAATGAAACCAAAGGACAAGTGGTTATTGAATGGATGTACTAACTTTGTAACAAGGTAAGTGTTTATATCCATTTCTTTGGAGGCACCTTGACTCGTGGATTTTCCACCACGTGTTCCTTACATGTGTAGCTGCCGATAGGCCTACTCCTTACGCCTTAGCTTTGGAGTTACATTGTGTATTATATGTTATGTCCGGTTGTTGGTATTGCATTAAGGAACTGAGCATTGTACTCTGGCTGTAAGTTGGCATCTACTTCCCGGCTGTCGATGAGTGTCCCGCGCCGGTGAAGGGTTATTATTGTATCACATTGCATTCATATGCATTATATGTCATTCATATGCATTACATTGCATATCATATTGGGTGCTGGAGTATTCCGCCCCAGAGCAGAAGTATTCCGCTCCATTGTATCATATTGAGGGTAGGAGGATTCCGCCCCAGGAGAGTGTAGGAGTATTCCGCCTCAACTTTATATTATATCGGGTGCAGGATTATTCCGCCCCAAGAGAGTGCAGGAGTATTCCGCCTCTGGTTTATATTCTATCGGGTGGTGGAGTATTCCACCCCAGGAGCAAGAGTATTCCGCTCCAGTTGGTTATTAGATTGGATTCCCCTCGAATGCAGGAGTATTCCGCTTCGGGGATGGGATTACTGGCACAGGTGACCCTTTGTATCATATTTAATTTACTTCATTTCATCTTAATTCATACCATTATGTAGACTTGCGGTACATGACTACTGTTCTGCTTATATGTGCATTGCTTATTTATTGATATGTTTCTGGCACGCACCCTTGGTTTAGTTTAGAAGTTTCTTACGTGTTTCCGGTTGTTATCTGGCTCTGCCTTTTTATAATTTAAATAAAAGGAATTTGGTTTATCTGTTTCTGCTCCCTGGCTAGCTATCCTATTCTTTGAGGTGGCTTATCTGCCCCACTTATTGAGTCCTTTTGACTCACCCTTGTTTGTTGTTTGTTTCTTGTCTATCTATTTCGTTTCGGCAGGTTCGCTCCAGAATTGAGTTCGCCATGTTGTGAAGGAGCGAAGACGACTTCAGCTGTCAGGGTGAGCCAGCTTTTATTCTGGATGGCCACCAGTTTATTGGTTATTATTTCAGTTGAATTCTGCTCCCTTCAGGAGGTATCTGTCTTCTTTTGTACTCTTAGATGTCTAGTCTGGATAGCCCTAACCCTAGTATGTTGGGTAGTCAGCTATAATTTATTTTGTACAGCTTAGAGGTATCAGTATGTCACTTTTTTCTTTTAAGTCTTGTTCTTATTTATGAATTGAATTGTATTTATTTTCCTAATTTAATTGGTAAGGGTTCGCCCGACGGGTCTAGGGGAAGATGTCGGGTGCCCGCACGGCCTAGCCGAATTTCAGGTCGTGTCAGATGGTATCAGAGCCCGGTTTAGAGTCTATCCAGATTAAGACAGTGTCTAGTAGAGTCTCGCTGATGGGTACGTAGACGTCCGTACTTATCTACGAGGGGCTATGTTGACATTTAGGAAGTTTCACTTCCTTCTTTTCTGATCGTGCGTCGGTCTTGGAAGAAAAAGTATATTTGTTAGTTCCCTCGTGGTAATTGTAAACCTTCGTGCGACAAATCAGCAAACGGCATGAGTTCAAGACGAAGCAGTCTAGCGTGGGGCTAGCACTGACGATCCAGTTGCACAGGTCCCAGCTGTACGAGGCCACGATGGGAAAGGGAACATGGCCTTGTGGTTCCCTTGGCTCTCTACGATGTTTTTACGAGAATCTTGGCGACTTATTCGCTAGGCAGCTTATCAGGTTGCTGCAGATACAGATGTTCGGACTTAGAGAGTTCTTATTCCAGTTCTTAATGTTGCCGCAGATGGAGACATTCGGTCTTAGGGAGCCCCTGTTCCAGTCCCTGATGTTGCCCCAGTAAATTATGTTCCACAGGCAGCATGTGTTGCGCCACTAATTGTTCTGGCTGGTTAGCCAGCCGAGGTAACAGTTCGGTCCGAGTGCCCAAAGAGGTTGCATTATTTTATGTGGTTGAACCTTCCGATATTCTTAAGCAATGCATCAGATAAACCTCGTGATTCTTTTTAAAATAAAATGATGTCAGTATATCCTTTAGGATCTTGATTATATCGAGTGGTATGGTGTCAATTATTCTGTTTTCCAGTTCCAGGGGTCCAGCGTTGTATTGGTGGGCCGCTCTCTTATTAGCTAACTTGGTTCGATTTTTCTTCTAGATTCATGGAAAAGTTCCTTTCGAGTAGCGAGCGGTATGAAAAGTGTTGTCAGTTTGAGTGGATTGGACAGAGTAGCCTGTTAGTTAGCCTGTTGGTGTTTCAGAATATGAGATTGAATTCTATAGGATGGATAGATATGCACTACAACTAGTTTATGAACCTTCTGAGAATGTTCAAAGATTTATTGGTAACCTTTCTTCTTCTTTAAGGTCCCAGACGGCTCGAGAGATTGAGGTCGGGACTTCAGGTTATGTTGTTGTTGATATTGCTCAGAGGTATGAGGCATACTATAAGTTAGAGCAGGAAGAGTTAGAGTGGGAGAGCAAGAGATCCCGTGGCCCTAGTGGGCAACCATGGTACCTCATTTGGAGGTAAAAGTTCAAATTATTTTGGGAGGTCACCTGCCAGGTTATCTTAGCTTGTAGAGTGTAATTCTCAAAGTGCACAAGTAGTTCGTCAAGATCAGAGTCAGTTTTCTCTTTGTAGCTATCAATAATCTGTCCAGTTTCTATTTTTAGTGAAAAAGGTGTTATCATTGTCGTGAGCTTGGTTATCCTTTGGGAAGTTTTCCCTTACTCCAGCAAGTAGACATTCGTCATTCTTCTTGCCCTCAGGAACCTTCTCAGTTGCAAAGATATCATTTAGATCTCAATCAGCCAGAGAAATGCCACGATCCAGTAAAGGTTGAGCGCGTGGTGGTAGCTATTCTTCAGAAGGAGATTATCAGGGTAATAGCTCAGCTCAGCTGTAGAGGCAGTTCTATGAACTGCCAGTCTGGCAGGATGCTGAAGTATCTGATGTAGTAGACCCATGTATTTCTTCCGGTCAATCTGGAAATGGTTTTTCATATTATGTTTCCATGGTTTTTTTGGATATTGTTTCTATTAAGAATCGGTTGCGCTAGAGGGGCGAGCTTCTGGTATGATTTATTCCATGCATTTGTGAGACCCTATTAATTTATCTGGTCTAAATATGAGAGATTTGACAGTGAGTGTCGCTAATGTCTGCTTGGCATCTTGTTGTGCCTCATTCTGTTATAATGTCAATCTAGTCTACCTCTCTTTGGAATTTAATATTGGTAGGATAATGGGATCCTAATTCGTCACCATCAGAAAGTGTTATCGTTTCGTCCGGTGTAAAGTGATTAGTAAGTAATACTCGATCTATGTGTCTCCTCTTGGTTCCAGACGCTAGTAGAATCATGTTATTCTACAAGTTTGTCTCGGTATAAAAGGGTTTTCTAGTAAATTATCGGAGTTTCCTTTTTACAGCAAGGTTAAATTGACGTAGATTTTGTTCCATAAAGCTCATTCAATGTTTATTTCTTCAATTGCGATTCTTCGATTAGCCTGACTCATAAATAGTCTAGCTCTGGTAGCCAAATAAATAAGAAGAAGAGCTTCGTATAGCTCTAATTATTTCTATCCTCAGTCTGTTTCCATCTCTTTTTGTTCGGCACTGGTAAGCTTAGGCGGTCAGTAGCCTCTTGTGATGTTCCCTGTGTTGAGCCAGAGTGCGTGTCAAGGTGGCAGGGTAAGCACATGGTTGATTTTCAAGGCTACTAAGGGTAATTAGAAGCGTCATTTGACCTTTGATTTGATCCATCAGGCGGTGGTGCTTATAGAAAATGTATGGAGTTGTGAACTCGAGAGTTGCAGCTGTTTGGCAACTCGAGAGAGTAATTTGGTAGCTCAGGTCTGAGCCGCGTTCTCTACTCAGCTAAGTCTTCCTTAATCCATGCAGGTTGTGCAAGGATGACTATTTCTATTCAAATTAGTTGTATGAGTTTATGCTCTAAGTGGAGGAGTCTTCCTCCAACACTGTATATAAATATTAAATCTCTAAGGCGTTGATACCATTTTTGTCACGACCCAACCTAGGACCACGACAGAAACCTACAATGAGTGTCGATCATTGCTAAACCCACTAATAATCTATTAATGATAGAGATAAGCTGACAACCTGATCGTATATATACGTACCTATCTGCTGAAAGCATAAAGTCTGAAAAGGATGACACGACTTTAACTTGCTGGCAATTAGAATATTGAGCCACAAATTCTGCTATGTCACACTTCATTCTGTCCCACCAATAAATCTGCTTAAGATCATGGTACATCTTAGTCGAACCTGGATGAACAGTGTATTTGGAATAATGTGCCTTTATCATAAACTAAATCAGCAACATCAGGAACACAAAGTCTATCTTTATACATGAGAACACCGTCAGTAGTAACCCTGTATGGCTACTCCATTTTTCTTCTGGCTATCTGTCTGTATTCAGCTAGAACTGGATCCTCATACTGACGTTGTTTTACTTCATGAAAATTTAGAGTTAAAGGTCTAGTGCAGCTTGTCGACAATCCATCATTGGTATGTATATCTCTTTCACACCTCAACTCTTTGAGAAGTTACTTTAGTGTTATAAGTGAACATGTAATCAACTTTGTTGCTGATATTCTGCCTCAGCTCATGGTCCAACTACATGTCTCTTTTATTTTTACTTATATTTCCAATTCAAAGACAATACCCTAAAGTAGATATCCAATCTGAAGATTATTCATGGTTTGCATCATACTATCCAGTAGTATTTTCAGGATCCTTATCCTTATATGATAGACCCTGTTCAGATGAACCTTTGATACACATTGGGATATGAGTAACTACATTACCACAAGGAGCTTGCCGAACAACCTTAACATCAACTGAGGTGTTGCATAGTGCGTTCGTAAAAATAATATAGCTTGCATCAAATCTTCTATAGTATGTAGTGACAAGATACTTCAAAATCTTCCCGTCAAGCATGAGCTATTTTTTAGTTTCATCAACCTGTTCTATATCGTAAGGTATATCGAAGAGGTGATTTGTCGGCGGAATCATGATTATCCATCCGGAGTTTCGTATATATTTGTTTTGTAAATATAGAACTTTCCTCTCGTGATCGATGAAGGATCAGCTTAGTCAGAATAATCCGGGCAATGGTATTATCATATTATCCAAATATGTTTTATTCAAAGAGTTCGGTGCACGTGTTACAATTCCTATCATGTAATCAGGAGATAATGCCTGTGGAGCAGTTTATGAAGGTCGTGCAAGTTCTCTTATTATCAGCGTGAATTTTTCTTTAGACTTAGGCTCGTTCGAGGACGAACGAGAGTTTAAGTGGAGGAGAATGAAACGACCTCGGTTAGTTGTTTCGGAAGTTAGGACTCTGATTGGCGTGCCGATAATTTTAAAATATTCGTAAGGTCTATTAAGACTTATCTGTAAAATTTGAGCTAAATCAGACCTCGGGTGGTAGGCATCGGAAGAAGATTTCAGTTTTTATTATCAATAAATATTAAAAAGAGATTTTAGAGCTCGGTTTTGGCGAATGAGCTCCAATTCGAAATCCGAAAGCGCCATTAGGTTCTTATGATTATTTATGACTTTTGTGAACTTTCGAAAGTAAATTTCGATGTTGTTCGGCTAGTTTCCGCTAAAATGCCGAAAGTTAAATAATTTGACCTTTTCCATTTAAATTCACATCTTGAGTTTCGGGAGCCCGATTTGAGATCCGCCTTGGTGAGTATGTTACATATATTTTGTATAACTTGTATGCAAAAGTTGGAATTATTTCGAATATCGTATGGTACCGTTTTAATTTTTACCGTAACAGCAAATTTTAAAAGAAAAAAAGAGAAAAAGACAAAAAACTTAAAATGATAAATTAGGCAGGCGGTGGGTGTAAGGGATTATATCATCCCTAAGCAAGCATTGTTGCATAGAAAAATTGAACAGAAACAGAGAGAAAACGTGAAGCAGAGAAAAATGAAATGGCGCAGAAATAGAAAAAAAATGCCAGAAAATGAGAAAAGAGGCCGGAAAAAGTAGAATTTTCACCCTGAAACATTCAGATAATGATCGTAATATATTATTTGAGTTTATTACGTGTGTTTGAATATGTTTTAATGGTAAAACTTGGAATATTATACATCATTTTAATAAGTTCAATTAATAGTTTAAAGGGTCAAATGGACCACGATAACGAAATTGATTATATTTTCGTACTCAATGAGTTATGAGCAACATATAAATGTAAATTATTTGGGGTTTGGTTATGTGACCTTAAACCCTGTACATAGGTCTGGCCTGCGTATTGCGTATGCGAATAGGGTATCGGGTTCCTAACCGGATTGCCCTAAGATGTGAGGAATGAAGCCTTTAGCCTAATTTGATATATTTTTCTGCTTATTGAATAGAGTGGGATCGTTTGGCAATGAAACCAAAGGACAAGCAGTTATTGAATGGATGTACTAGCTTTGTAACAAGGTAAGTGTTTATATCCATTTCTTTGGAGGCACCTGGCCTCGTGGATTTTCTACCACGTGTTCCTTACGTGTGTAGCTGCCGATAGGCATACTCCTTACGCCTTAGCTTTGGAGTTACATTGTGTATTATATGTTATGTCCTGTTGTTGGTATTGCATTGAGGAACTGAGCATTGTTCTCTGGCTGTGAGTTGGCATCTACTTCCCGGCTGTCGATGAGAGTCCCGCGCCAGTGAAGGGTTATTATTGCATCACATTGCATTCATATGCATTATATGTCATTCATATGCATTACATTGCATATCATATTGGGTACAGTAGTATTCCGCCCCAGGAGCTGGAGTATTCCACTCCATTGTATCATATTTAGGGTAGGAGGATTCCGCCCCACGAGAATGTAGGAGTATTCCGCCTCAGCTTTATATTATATCGGGTGCAGGAGTATTCAGCCCCAAGAGAGTGCATGAGTATTCCGCCCCACCTTTATATTATTTCGGGTGCATGAGTATTCCTCCCTAGAAGCAGGAGTATTCCGCTCCAGTTGGTTATTAGATTGGATTCCCCTCGAATGCAGGAGTATTCCGCTTCGGGATGGGATTATGGGCACATGTGACCCTTTGCATCATATTTCATTTCATTTCATTTCATCTCACTTCATTTCATTTCATCTCAATTCATACCATTGTGTAGACTTGCGGTACATGACTACTGTTCTGCTTATATGTGCATTGCTTATTTGTTGATATGTTCTTGGCACGCATCCTTGGTTGAGTTTAGAAGTTTTTTACGTGTTTCCGGTTGTTATCTGGCTCTGCCTTTTTATAATTTAAATAAAAGGAATTTGGTTTATCTGTTTCTTCTCCCTGGCTAGCTATCCTATTCTTTGAGGTGGCTAGTCTGCCCCACTTATTGAGTCCTTTTGACTCACCCTTGTTTGTTGTTTATTTCTTGTCTATCTATTTCGTTTCGGCAGGTTCACTCCAGGATTGAGTTCGCCACGTTGTGAAGGAGCGAAGACGACTTCAGCTGTCAGGGTGAGCCAGCTTTTATTCCGGATGGCCGCCAATTTATTGGTTATTATTTCAGTTGCATTCTGCTCCTTTCAGGAGGTATCTGTCTTCTTTTGTACTCTTAGATGTCTAGTCTGGATAGCCCTAAACCTAGTATATTGGGTAGTCAGCTGTAATTTCTTTTGTACAGCTTAGAGGTATCAGTATGTCAGTGCTTTTTTTTAAGTATTGTTCTTATTTATGAATTAATTGTATTTATTTTCCTAATTTAATTGGTAAGGGTTCGCCCGACGGGTCTAGGGGAGGATGTCGGGTGCCCTCATGGCCCAGCCAGATTTCAGGTCGTGTCAATATCTAGTGGAAGTTCTTGTTGTGTTTGGCAGTACCGTAATTTGTGAATTAGTTCGAAAAACATCATATAACATACTCTCATCGGTCCATATTATTTGAGTGTTGGACTGTTTTCACACATACCAAGGCATCCACCCTTTAGCATTAATTAAATACTTAGGTCGTTTACTAAATTAGCATTCCTCTCTCTCAAATTTAATCATAGAAAATTGCGAAAAAGTGATTAAATCATTTAGTAACAAGGGGAATATTTGTGACTTACTCCCTCCGGTTCATATTATTTGATTTTTTTACTGTTTTCACACAGACCAAGAAATCTACCTTTTAGCATTAATTAAAGATGTCATTTACTAAATTAACCTTCATCTCTTTCAGAATTTACTCATTGAAAATTGTGAGAGCTTTATGTGTTTAATTTATTAGTAAGGGTAACTTTGGAAAGTCAAAAAAATATCATCTTGATTTTTGAAAAAATCAAATATTTTGGACCTAAGAAAAAATATCTAAAAATCATATAAAGCGGACCGGAGGGAGTAGCAATTAGCATTTAATGGCTTATTGAACTTTGAATAAAACAATTACTCTGAACCAGGAAAAATAAAGGCAAAAAAAATCAAATAAAGTGGGATGAAAGGAATACAATATAGCAAAAACGTTGTACCTAACAACGCAACACATAAGAGTACAATACAACATGATACATTATGATATTATTTAACTCAAACATCCAAGCATATAAGCGTACAAACGCCATAAGGAGACTAACTCACAGTCTCCCTTTGTCGTCCAAACGTCTTCCTCTTGACTAATCTATGTATGTGAAGAAAACAAAAGTCTTATTCATAAACGCCAGAAAAGGCGAATGTCACCTGGTGACGTTACAAGTAAATACGTAGATATTCGCATGTAGACATATGTATTGATTGACCTCCTCTTTAATCAATATAAAAGGTCCATGGCATATATTAAGAATACAAAACTGTATAACAGATGTTCTTAAGAAACTAAAAAGTCTAAGCATACTGTATTGTGATCATTTGGGGATAGGAAGTACTTCCTTAGAGGAACTCATCAATAGAACGGTTCAGTATCATGAACATTGCCCAGGAATAAAGAGGCAACTTACGGTTGCCAAAACCCTGATGTTAAACTCCTCAAAAGAAGAGGAGTATCATAGCAACTGCTTCGTAAGAACAAAAGTGCACTGTAACTAGTGGACATGCCAGAAAAATATATTCCGAAGAAAATCCTTATGTGCCATAACACCTGTCAACAAAATGATCACCTGCACAAGTTGCAACATACAAATTTCATCAGATAACGAATGAGTTCTTCATGACCATCAGATGGAAATTTCAGCATCCTCTGAAGCGGTGGACTAAAGAAGCTCCGAATAAGTGACCATGGAAGAGGAAGAAATCATCAGAATAAAACGATTAGAGAGCGAGTGTACAACAATTTAGAAAATGCATCTAAAGTGTCTACAAATTGAAGCACATGCAACAGTAATTTATAGGGTTTTCTTGTCAGATCGAGTGAATGTTAGGTTTTGGTTTGGTTTGGTTAATATGTGCACCGAATGGACGTAATAGAAATCGAGTAAATCAGAAAAAAAAATAAACGAATTAATAACGCCGAAAGGTCGGTCAAATGCAATTTAGTTTCTGAAATGAAATATTCCTCTATAAGAGTGAACATGACAAACGAAGGGGGAATAGATATGCATCGATACTACCTTTTTAAGGAATTTATAAGCGAGGGAGACATTGGTGTTTGATGTTAGTTGAAGTTCGTGCTTGTTTCTAGAGGGCAATTCGCCGACCCTAGTTAACCGAGACACATAATTATTCTATAATTAAACGGCTAATACTTTTAATAAATCCATAATTAGTTGTACCGACAAATTATAAAAATTAAGGAACGTATGCATTAAAAGTAATTGAAACTTTAAATAAATCAAAGTTTGACGTAAGATTTCTACCGTAGTAGCAGTTCGTAAATTGAACTCTCTTGTTCACAATATTATGCTTGTGTTTAAAAAAGGGTATTCTATTTGGCTCTTGTAAATTGTGCGGTATCTCAGACGTTATCGGTTGACTCTTCTATATCTGCCCAAGCAGCAGTAAGTTGAGGGCCTTGAGGCTATTCACCACATCACACTGCTTTCACTTCCTGCCTTGCTTGCATCAGCCCTCAGCAAGTGGTGGGACTGACAATCGCAATGGCTTTGGCAAAAAAATTTACAAGTAATTCTGTTACACATTCTAAAACTAACATTATTTTATAATAAAAAATTATAAAAATTAATGTGTGATACATGCTTAAGTATTTTCAAATACTCTTTATTGGAATAATACTTAATTAATTAGTTTCTTGGATGTTGGAAACGTCTGCTAAGAAAATGTTAAATACTACTAGCATTTAAGAGTACTGGATACACTTGGTTTATGTATGAAGTGAAGGGTTAATTTTACCGGTGGTCACTGAACTATTGTTTCACTACTACAAATCAACTTTTACTTCATTTGTTACCCAAAAGTCATTCAACATTGCTCCGGAACACAACAAAGTCACTCAAGCTGGATTTTGTTTAAAACTTGCCGGAAAAATGATGTGGCATTATTGATGATATTTTTTTAATTAAATTTGTCATCCATTAATCCAATTCCTTAATTCATTATTCTTATTCTACCCAACCTATATCCAAACCCATCTCACTACTTCTGTTTTGCCACATTATGCCAGGGATTTCACTATTTTTTTCCCACATTATGCCAGGGAGCCATAAATATGTTTCAACTAACTGAAGATTAACAAGACAATCTAGTGAAACATATGTTCAGTTACAATCTGCTCGACATTTTGTAATAGGAACTGAAGGACATAGCAATCGTTTAGAAAGCCTGCTCGATATTAATGGAGTCTTTTGCACTTGTTCCAAGGAAAGGAATACCTAGCTCATCTGCCCTTTTCCATCTGTGTGTCCACGACTTTGTTTTCTACCATTACTGCTTGACTTTGGATAAACAATTTACTTATGGGGGTAAAAAATATCTTAAAGCAGCTAGGCGTAATTGATAATACTCTATAGCTTTACAATAATATTTGACCAGACGCAAAGAAAACGTGAAATCTAGTCAAATTGGAAATGTATTTTTGCTTGTGAGTTGATAGAGTATAACCGCATTTCATCATGGTTGAAGGACCAACCGGTTGAGTGAGCTTAAAAGTGGCTTATAAGCAGATATGCACTTATAAGCTCATTAGTGAGTGTTTCGTAATTTAAAATATTGTAGGCTTATAAGTCTTTATGTCCTTAAAATAAGTCAAAAGTGGGAAGTTAGAAAATACTAATTTATGGCTTATTAAGCTACTCATAAGCTCACCCAAACGGCTATGTCCGTTAGGAGTAATATCTGTTAGAAGAAAAGTTATCAACATTGTATATTGTAAGCATTGCCCTAAGGAGATTTTGTACACTATTAACATCCTAATAATATTGAAATACAAACTTTCTTAAAAAGTGAGAATCTTGAAAATAAAGGAAGTTACATTTTATTACCTTTATTTATTTAAGTTGGTGGTCGAACGTGGAACCTTATGAATGTAGGATATGAATTATGTTACTGATGCATTTTTTATAGTAACATATGTTATAATTTAATGGATTGCCAAACATCAATTAGCCCTATCTATATTTGGGTATGGGTTTTGGTAGAATAAGAATAATTGGTTACGGAATTGGATTAATGGATGAAAAATTTAATTAAAAAAATTATCTTTAATTAATGATGCCACATCATTTTTCCGTCAAGTTTTAAACAAAATCCGGCTTAAGTGACTTTGTTGTGGACCGGAGCAAAGTTGAGTGACTTTTGGATAACACATTAAACAAAAGTGACTTTGTGGTAACGAAACAATAGTTCACAAACCACCGGTGAAATTAACTCATGAAGTAAATGAAGAGAATTTCCTTTTGGTGGACTTAGCCGTCACATTTTAACATTTTTTAGTCTTCTGTCAGCTTAGAGAACAATATATTTCACTTGGCGCCTATTTGTTCATTTAATTCATGTTGAACACCTTTCATCTCATGTTACTTCGTTTTATTTTCCAATTAAAAAAAAGTATTTTTAAGAATGACACGACCCGGAATCCGGTTAGGCCGTGCGGGCACCCGACATCCTCCCCTAGACCCGTCGGGCGAACCCTTACCAATTAAATCAGGTAAATAAAAATAACAATTTACAAATAAGGACAAGACTTAAAATAAATACACAGACATACTGATACCTCTAAGCTGTACAAAAGAAATTACAGCTGACTACCCAACATTCTAGGTTTAGGGCTATCCAGACTAGACATCTAAGAGTACAAAAGAAGACAGATACCTCCTGAAGGGAGCAGAATGCAACTGAAATAATAAACAATAAACTGGTGGCCATCCGGAATAAAGCTGGCTCACCCTGACAGCTGAAGTCGTCTTCGCTCCTGAATAACGTAGCGAACTCAATCCTGGAGCGAACCTGCCGAAACGAAATAGATAGACAAGAAACAAACAACAAACAAGGGTGAGTCAAAAGGACTCAATAAGTGGGGCAGACTAGCTACCTCAAAGAATAGGATAGCTAGCCAGGGAGAAGAAACAGATAAACCAAATTCCTTTTATTTAAATTACAAAAAGGCAGAGCCAGATAATAACTAGAAACACGTATGAAACCTTAAACTCAGCCAGGACTACGAGCTAGAAACATATCAACAAATAAGCAATGCACGTATGAGCAGAACAGTAGTTATGTACCACAAGTCTACGCAATGGTATGAAAATGAAATGAAATGAGATGAAATGAAATGAAATGAAATCTGATGCAAAGGGTCACATGTGCCCGTCCTCCCATCTCGAAGCGGAATACTCCTGCATTCAAGGGGAATCCAATCTGATAACCAACTGGAGCGGAATACTCCTGCTCCTGGGGCGGAATACTCCTGCACCCGATACAATATAAACCAGAGGCGGAATACTCCTGCACTCTCTTGGGGCGGAATACTCCTGCACCCGATATAATACAATGGAGCGGAATACTCCTGCTCCTGGGGCGGAATACTCCTGCCCTCAATATGATACAATGGAGCGGAATACTCCTGCTCCTGGGGCGGAATACTCCTGCCCTCAATATGATACAATGGAGCGGAATACTCCTGCTCCTGGGGCGGAATACTCCTGCTCCCAATATGATATGCAATGTAATGCATATGAATGATATATAATGCAATAATAAACTTTCACCGGCGCAGGACTCTCATCGACAGCCGGGAAGTAGATGCCAACTTACAGTCAGGGTACAATGCTCAGATCCTCATTGCAATACCAAAAATAGAACATAACATATAATATACAATGTAAATCCAAAGCTAAGGCGTAATGAGTACGCCTATCGGCAGCTACACACGTAAGGAATACGTGGTAGAAAATCCATGAGGCCAGGTGCCTCCAAAGAAATGGATATAAACACTACCCTCGTTCCGAAGTTAACACTGCTACCTAACAACCGCTTTATTCTCTGAATTCATTGCCAAACGATCCTACTGTGTTCAATAAGCAGAAAAATATATCACATTAGGCTAAAGGCTTCATTCCTCATATCTTAGGGCAATCCAAGTATGAACCTGATACCCTATTTGCATACGCAATACGCAGGCCAGGCCTATGTACAGGGTTTAAGGTTACATAACCAAATCCCAAATAATTTATATTTATATATTGCCCATAACTCACTGAGCACGAATACATAATCAATTTCATTATCGGGGTCCATTTGACCCTTTAAACTATCAATTTACGTCATTAGGGCGATGTCTAATATTCCTATTTTTACCGCAAAAATATATTTAAACACACGTAATAAACTCAAATACTATATTAGGATCATTACCTGAATGTTCTGGAGTGAAAATACTATTTTTCTCCGGCCCCTTTCTCATTTTCTGGCATTTTTTCTCTTCCTCTCCGTCATTTCATTTCTTTCTGTTCGAACTTTTGATTCTGTTTCTAAAATGGTACAAAATGCTCTTTTCGTCCTTAGCTTTAAGCTAAGGACCCCCACCGACTTCCTTTAATTTTGTTTGTCTTTTCCCTTTTTTTTTTCCTTTTTCCTTTAAAATTCGCTGCTACGGTAAAAATTAAAACAGTGCCCTATGATATTCGAAATAATTCCAACTTTTGCATATAAGTTATACAAAATATATGTAACATACTTGTGAAGGCAGATCTCAAATTGGACTCCCGAAACTCAAGATGCGAATTTAAATGAAAAAGGTCAAATTATTTAACTTTCGGCATTTTAGCGGAAACTAGCCGAACAAAATCGAAATTCACTTTCGAAAGTTCATAAAAGACACAAATAATCATACGAACCTAGCGGTGCTTTCGAATTTCGAATCGGAGCTCATTCGGCAAAACCGAGCTCGAAAATCTCTTTTTAATATTTATTGCCAATAAAAACTGAAATCTTCTTCCGATGCCTACCAAACGAGGTCTGATTTAGCTCAAATTTTACAGACGGGTCCTACTGGATATTACGAATATTTTAAAATTATCGGCACGCCAATCGGAGTCCTAGCTTTCGAAACGACTGACCGAGGTCGTTTCAAAGAAAGAAATTCAAATGATCACAGTATGAAGAGTATCTCGAACAAAATGAGTTTGAGTGTTGATAAATAATTTGTACGCTCAAAATTTGTACCCTCTATGTTTTTAAATTCTTAATTCGATTTCTTTGCTCTTTGTCATATGCAAAAAAGAGAAAAGATTATTTTGTTCAAAATTTCAGTCCGTGACTGAAAAATCGTATATTCAAATTGAACCATCTCTCCTTAATTTGCTTATTGTAGTTGATAAAATAGAAAATAAAAAATATAATTTGAAGCTTAAGTTTTGTTTGTAAATTCAAGCGAACTAATCAATTACTAGTTCCTTGTTTTCGTCCAACTCAGTTTTGAAATGTACTACTCCTAGTCTACTACTATTTGGTCGATTAACATTATTCTTCTCCAAAAAGCGATATAATTTGAGTTGGGAGCTTGTTAAGTCATTAGTTTGGACAAGATCTTTATTTAAAAAAATTATACTACCTTTCTGTTCTCTCGTTGGAAACATGTTAACTATTGTTATCTTTACGTCTCTGTTTCTATAAGTAGAAGAACATATATTAATCTAAATCTAAAATGGAAACAGAAACAGTTTACCAAAAATACCTTTCATGTATGTGCAATAATATCCCATTACAACTTTCAGAGTAAACTACAAAGTCCATGGGAAGACAAATTAACTATATTACTCTATCTTTTCATCAAGTCCAATTAAAGGTTAAGTAACACACTTGACACTAAAAACTCAGAACTAGTAAAAGTTTAAAACGTAAAGCTGTAGTAAAATTTATACAAATACCTTTAATAAATGTCTGAAAAATGACCATCAGGTAGCTCAACATCATGGTCTTTGTACTGTATATTCACATCATATGTTCCCTCGTTTTGTTCAGCATCGTCTTCAAAATCAACCCAAATACTCGTAGACAAATCGAATATTTCTCTATCAATAGGACGAGGCATATCAGAATTATCTGCATCCACTGACCACACAGTTCTGAAATTATCCTCTAAAGTGACAATCCTGTCTATCAAGTCTTCTCCAAGGATCCTCAGCTTGGGAACTGAATCCATGATGTGGTTATGCAGTACATCGGACGAAGGACATGGAACGTAACCATTCCTGTAGAAGAAAAGAGAGATTGACTTCAAAATTGCTAAATCCTGAACATCATCATGGTTATCCTGATTTAATTCCTCCTCTGGGGGTTTATCCCTAGCATCATCTTCTTCTCTGTAGGATGTTTCTCCACTGTGTAAATTAGTAGAAAAATTAGGTACGATGAAAAACAATTTAGATATTTCAGACATTGGACGGTTACCTTTTTTAACTACCACAAACAAATTTCATCAGATAACGAATCAGTTCTTCATGACCATCAGATGGAAATTTCAGCATCCTCAGAAGTGGCGAACTAAAGAAGCTCCGAATAAGTGATCATGGAAGAGGAAGAAATCATCAGAATAAAACGATTAGAGAGCGAGTGTACAACGATTTAGAAAATGCATCTAAAGCGTTTACAAATTGAAGCACATGCAACAGTAATTTATAGGGTTTTCTTGTCAGATCGAGTGAATATTAGGTTTTGGTTTGGTTAATATGTACACCGAATGGACGTAATCGAAATCCAGTAAATTAGAAAAAAAAAACAATTGATAAACGCCGAAAGGTACGTCAAATGCAATTTAGTTTTTGAAATGAAATATTCCTCTATGAGAGTGAATGTGACAAAACGAAGGGGGAATAGATACGCATCGATACTATACCTTTTTAAGGAATGTATAAGCGAGGGTGACATTGGTGTTTGTTGTAAGTTGAAGTTTGTGCTTGTTTCTAGAGGGAATTTCGCCGACCCTTGTTTGCCGAGACAATAATTTTATATCTACCCACTATAGAGGAATTATTTACATTGACTACCACATTAATATGGTACCATAAATAAAATTACAAATATACCAATATTCTTCTAATCCTATTCATTTAATTATCTACTAATTCCCATCTATCTGAGTATACTAAACCTATGAGATTATGTCTAAGCAGGTCTTTCAAATCCAAAGAGCCTAACAATATAGTAACTACGAACCAGTGCCCCTTATTTCTCCCATGTTCATCAATTCCATGTTCATATATTTAGCAACATAAATATGTATATGTTTTGGGTATATTATATATTGGTATAATGTATATAGTATATCACTAATATATTCATATAACATATATTCCACTATTAACATAAAATATTATTTTATAAGTAAATCATACAGATATATTGTATATTTGTACACTATATATACTATATATTGGTATAATGTATATAGTATATCATTAATATATTCATATAACATATATGTCACTATATATGAACATAAAGTATTGTTTTACAAGTAAATCATACGATATAATGTATATTGGTGTATAGTATATTGTATATAAGTATTGTATACTTAGAGTATTACATAATACATTATACTTATATAGTAGCATATATTTTATGAATATTTTGAATAATAATGGAGAATAAATACACCAATGGAGGAAAATGCTTTGGAGGGGATTTTGAAAGCTAGATGAGAGAGATAGGAAACAGGAATTCAAAACTTTGTAGGGGGAGAGACGTGCTGAAGTTTGATGAGGAAGAAAGTGTGATTAATATGAATTTAATAGAGATATGTTTTAATTGGTACAATTCCTATTTTTAGGAGGTAAAGATTTAGTATAACTATTCTCTTTTGGGAGAGTTATTTAGTATAACTAAAAAACTTAGATTTAGGAGAATATATAAAAGTGGTACTATTGAAATTAAGATATAGAAATATAGTATAAAATTTTGAAAAATGGTATTCTTGTCAATTAATTACATTATTGGGTAAAAGAAGAGAATAAATCTTCATAGTAGGTGTTTGACACTACCCAGAATCCGGTTAGGCCGTGCGGGCACCCGACATCCTCCCCTAGACCCGTCGGGCGAACCCTTACAAATTAAATCAGGAAAATAAATATAACAATTCACAAATAAGGACAAGATTTAAAAAAAAAAAAAAAAAAAAAAAAAAACACAGACATACTGATACCTCTAAGATGTACAAAAAAATTTACAACTGACTACCCAACATACTAGGTTTAGGGCTATCCAGACTGGACATCTAAGAATACAAAAGAAGATAGATACCTCCTGAAGGGAGCTAACTGCAACTGAAATAATAAACAATAAACTGGTGGTCATCCGGAATAAAAGCTGGCTCACCCTGACAGCTGAACTCGTCTTCCCTCCTTCACAACATGGCGAACTCAATCCCGGAGCGAACCTGCCGAAACGAAATAGATAGACAAGAAACAAACAACAAACAAGGGTGAGTCAAAAGGACTCGATAAGTGGGGCAGACTAGCCAACTCAAAGAATAGGATAGCTAGCCAGGGAGAAAAGAAAAGATAAACCAAATTCCTCTTATTTAAATTATATAAGGCAGAACCAGATAATAACTAGAAACACGTATGGAATCAAAAACTCATTAGCAACCAGGAACGTAAGATAGTCAGAACATATAGGTATCCCGAACATATCAACAATCAGAAATACAACCTGCTGCGGCGTGCAACCCAATCCATGTATTTATACCATCGCAGCGTGCAACCCGATTCCCGCAACTCAGAATACGAGCCAGAAATATATAGGCAAACTGAGATATGTCCACGACATAATATATATACCACATACATAAAACACAACCCAATACACACAATAGTCAGTATGCGGTGCAATGAGATGGTATGAATGCGGTATGATACAATGAAGTAACATATGTCTGATACCTATCTCCGGCGCGGGACTCTCATCGTCTACCACGAGATATATGCAATAATGACCCTTTACCGACTCGGGACTCTCATCGATTACCGGGAAGTATATGCAATGATGACCCTTCACCGGCTAGGGACTCTCATCGATTATCGGGAAGTATATGCAACGACGACCCTTCACCGGCTCGGGACTCTCATCGATTACCGGGAAGTATATGAAATAATGACCCTTCACCGGTGCGGGACTCTCATCGCCAACTGGGAAGTATATGCAATAATGACCCTTCACCGGTGCGGGACTGTCATCGCCAACCAGGAAGTATATGTAATAATGAGCCTTCACCGGTGCGGGACTCTCATCGCCAACCGAGAAGTATATGCAATGCTCAAAACCAGAGTGCAATACTCGTATGCTCAATGCAATACCAACAACAGGGCTTAACATATAATATACAATGTAAATTCAAAGCTAAGACAATGTAACGACCCTCAAATAGTCGTTACGGGATCCGGGACCTCGATTTGCATGTCGACAGTCCCAAAAGCTCCGTTAGGTCATTTCTGACCCGTCTGTGAAATCTGAGTCGAAACGGAGTCCGTTTGATAGGTTTTCGAGAAAAGGATCCGTTTATGAAATTCCGGAAAGGAATTTGGGGTTTCGATAGGTCGTTTTGAGTAAACGAACCCCGATGGAAAATCCGAGCGCACCGTTAGGTCCGTCTCGTCATTTATGATATGTAGCAACCTTCAAAATTGAAAACGGACCTCGTTTGATAGAACTTTTGATAAAGTCCTATTTTCGGAAGTTTAAAAGAGTTAAAAGAGGTTTCCGAGCTCGATTTGAGCAAATGAGCTCCGATGAGAGATCCGAAAGTTCCGTTAGGTTTGTATAATCATTTGTGACTTATAGTAACTTTCGGAATTGGATTCCGAGGTCGTTTTGTTAAATTTCGCTATTTTGGCGAAAGTCGAAAATTGAACCTTTACCGTGGGACCCACTTTTTGAGTTCTGGAGGTCCGAATTGAGTTCCGTCTTGACGAGCATGTCACCCAAGTATTTTATGGCTTGTGTGCAAAATTTGGGATCATTCCAAGCTTCGTAGGGTCCCGTTTTGCCCCTAAAACAGTAGAAAATCTGGTGCGACTTTTCTGTTCTGTTTTGGCGCAAACAGCCGGATAAAAGCTGATTTTCCGGCCAATCCGTAAGGAATTAGGAAAAACTCAAAACATGAAAGTTGTAGCCCTTTGAGTTGTGGTTCTAATGGCGCCGGTTTCAGGTCATTTGGACAGTGCTATCAAAAGTTATGATTTTTTCAAAAGAAGCTGTCACAGAGGCAAAAACTGCTATAAAAAGGCCATTTCGGGCCATTTCGGTTCATAACTTATAAAAATCATTTGGTGAGCTCTTGAGGCGATTTTTGGGTATTTCTTGAAGACCCAATCATACTTACACTTAAGGTAAGCCCTTTCAATCCATCTTTATGTTGATTAACACAAGAATCAAAGGGTTGATTCTTGGAAATGGGTTAGAACCCTAGATTCTTAAGAATTGGGGAAAGACATCGAGCAAGGCTCGCTTGTGGAATCTAAGTGTACTTTTGGACTCACGGGAGCGTGGGGAGTCCGGAAAAGTACATTTTGTAAATTTAGGGCTCGGCCCTACCCGGGGGCATTTTGGTAATTTTTACCCTAGGATGCCTATAGGCTTAAATAGCTATAATTGAGCACTCATATGTGCTATATCTTGTCTTAATAGACCTAGTGGAGAGTCCTTCGCGGACAAGGCGAGCGGGAAAGGAGATTCTTCCCGGCATTTGAGCCCGAATTTCGAGGTAAGTGAGACTTGACCTCTATTGTGCTTGTGGACTCTTCCTTCATGCTAGTATGCTTCATGTACGCATATATATACCTAACAATGGTTAGGATTAATGATGTGAATTACTTGCTATTATTGTTTGTTATAAATAGCGAGATTGTGACTCGACCGAGGTATGTGCCGATCTAAACGCTACGTCGAGGTAGCTTAAATTTATATCGTAGTAACGCTTGCTACGCCATGCTTAGATAGCAAGAACTTGGGACATGGCCGAGGATGTTGCCGGCATGTCATGATAAATGTCTTGCCGAGGATTTTGCCGGCTTTTGTATGATATTGGTACTTGATTTGTTCACGTGCCGGGTTGGGTAGTGCTGTCTATACGTAACCTTGGGTTGGACGACATGGGAGTAGGGATTGTACCCCCAAACTGTGGTCGGGTTAACCTTCGCCTTACGTTCAGCTAGCATAACCAACCTGGGTTACGGTGACTGTGAAATATTATCGTTATTAATATTTCTGTTATTATTTCTGTTATTGTTATTAATGTCGTGGATATTAATACTGTTAGAGAGACACTTGACAGGGGGTGTGGTGTCGCCTATACTATGAGATGTGTCACACTTGACAGGGGGTGTGGTGTGGACACTTGATCTTTGAGATGTGACACACTTGACAGGGGGTGTGGTGTGGTCACTTGATTTATTGAGATACGACGCACTTGACAGGGGGTGTGGTGCGATCGTAGACAGATTTGAGATGAGCCAACGACTACGGGTCGTTGATCTACTTATTCATGATTGTGATAGTGACTTCGGGTCACGGTATATGGTTGATACTTAGTAGTGGTGTTGCTAGTCCATCGTAGGTCTAGGTTAGTCGGCACGGGAGTAGAGATTGGACCTCCAAACCGCCGCTGAGTTGACCTATGCCTTACGTTGGATGGGCATAATCCTTGAGACTTCTGGTTACTACTTGTGTGTATGGAATGTGTTACATCTATTTGTGATTTCACTACTTTATTGTATGATTACTATAGTATGTTGTTGCTTATGATGCATGTAGCGACTTATCCCGCAAGGGTACCTTAGCGGGCCTGTCGGTGATCTTACTGGGCTTCGGCTCATAACTTACTCTACTACGTGCGCAGGTCCTTCATCCAGTCAGCAGCCCGGACGTTAGCGGTTCCCGAGGCTTCTGAGACTTTTGATTGAGGTGAGCCGACCACACAGACCGTGGTGGCATACCGCCGGAGTCACTTAGAGATAGGACTCAGATTTCTTTGATGTATATTCATACTTTATTGAGTCACTCTTAGAATGCTCCAATTCTTTTGTGGATATATTCTTTTGGACTTCACCCTTTTATATTTATATATCCATTTATGATCTTTTCACATTATTGTTCTTTTCCGCATCTTGTTTCATTGGTTCGCCTAGGCAAATGTTGTTTAGGTGCCATCACAAGCCCTTGGAAATTGGGTCGTGACAGACGTAATGAGTACGCCTATCGGCAGCTACACACGTAAGGAACACGTGGTAGAAAATCCACGAGGCCAAATGCCTTCAAAGAAATGGATATAATCACTTACCTTGTTACAAAGTTAGTACATCCACTCAATAACCGCTTTTTCCTTTGGTTTCATTGCAAAACGATCCCACTCTATTCAATAAGCAGAAAAATATATCAAATTAGGCTAAAGGCTTCATTTCTCATATCTTAGGGCAATCCGGTTAAGAACCTGATACCCTATTCGCATAGGCAATACGCAGGCAAGGCCTATGTACAGGGTTTAAGGTCACATAACCAAACCCTAAATAAATTATATTTATATGTTGCCCATAACTCACTGAGTACGAAAATATAATCAATTCCATTATCGGGGTCCATTTGACTCTTTAAACTATTAATTGAATTTATTGAAACGATGTATAATATTCCAAGTTTTACCGTTAAAACATATTCAAACATACGTAATAAACTCAAATAATGCATTAAGATCATTACCTGAATATTTCGGGGTAAAAATTCTACTTTTCTCCGGCCCTTTTTCTTATTGTCTGGCCTTTTTTTCTATTGCGTATTCAGCTTTCCGTTTCCATTTGTTTCTGTTTCGGCAGTTTCTTTTAGAATGGAAGACAAGGGATTAAGGGATCTTAATCTGTTTTGTCCACCGACTCCACTTTTTATATTTTTGTCCATTTCTTCTTTTTTCTTTTTTCTTTAAAATTCTCTGCTACGGTAAAAATTAAAATGGTACCCTACGATATTCGAAATAATTCAAACTTTTGCATACCTGTTACACAAAATATATATAACATACTCGTGAAAGCGGATCTCAAATCGGACTTCCGAAACTTAATATGAAAATTAAATGAAAAAAGATCAAATTATTTAACTTTCGGCATTTTAGCGGAAACTAGCCGAACAACATCGAAATTCACTTTCAAAAGTTTATAAAAGTCACAAATAATCATACGAACCTAACGGCGCTTTCGGATTTCGAATCGGAGCTCATTCGCCAAAACCGAGCTCGAAAATCTCTTTTTAATATTTATCGACAATAAAAATTGAAACCTTCTTCCTATGCCAACCAAACGAGGTCCGATTTAGCTCAAATTTTACAGATAAGTCTCAATGGACCTTACGAAGATTCTAAAATTATTGGCACGTAAATTGGAGTCCTATCTCCCGAAACGACTGACCGAGGTCGTTTCATTCTCCTCCACTTAGACTCTCGTTCGTCATCGAACGAGCCTAAGTCTAAAGGAAGATTCACGCATATAACAAGAGAACTTGTACATCCTTCATAAGCTATGCCACGGGCATTATCTCCTGATTACTGTATAAGAATTATATTACGCACATCGTACTTTTGGAATAAAATATATCTGAATAATAGGATAATACCATTGCACAGCTTATTCCAACTAAGCTGATCCTCCTCGATCACGAGAAGAGAGTTTTACATTTTCGAAGCAAAGATACACGGAACTTTGAATGGGTTAACATGATTCAGCCGATAATCACCTCTTCGATATGTCTTTCGATATAGATTAATTCGATGGAACTAAGAATTAGCTCACGCTTGAACAACGCCTTAGGGATTCAATATTAGGATTCGGTATCACTTGGAAAAAGACTCCTCCACTTAGAGAATAAACTCATACAACTAATTTGAATACAAATAGTCATCCTCGCACAATCTGTTGGATTAAGGAAGACTTAGCTAAAAAGAGAACGCGGCTCAAACCTGAGCTACCAAATTACTCTCTCGAGTTGCCAAGCAGCTGCAATTCTCGAGTTCACAACTCCATACATTTTCAATAAGCACCACCGCCTGATGGATCAAATAAGGTCAAATAACGCCTCTCAATACCCTTAGTAGCCTTGAAAAACCATAATATGCTTACCCGGCTACAATAACACGTACTTTGGCTCAACACAGGGAGCATCACAAGCAGCTACCAACTACCTAAGCTCACTAGTGCCGGACGAAGAAGAAATGGCAATGGACTGAGGATAGAAATAATTAGAGCTTCAGGAAGCTCATCTTTTTATTTGCTTGGCTCCCAGAGCTACACTACTTCCGATTCAGGCTAACCAAAGAATTGCAATTGAAGAAATAGACATTAAATAAGCTTTATGGAATGACATATATAACAATTTAACCTTCCTATAAAAGGAAATTCCAACAATTTACCAGAAAAACCTTTTACGCCGAGACAAGTTCATGGAATAACATGACTCTACTAGCGTCTAGAACCAAGAGGAGACACATAGATAGAGTATTATTTATTAATAACTTTACATCGGAAGAAATAATGACACTTCCTGATGGTGATGAAGAAGAATGTTATCATCCTACCAATACTTAATTCCAAAGAGCGGTAGACTAACTTGACATTATAACATAATGAGGCACAACAAGATGCCAAGAAAACAATACCGATACTCACTCACAAATCTCTCACATTTAAACCAGATAAACTAGTAGGGTCATCACAAATGCTAGGAATAAATCATATCAGAAGCTGACCCTTCTACCGCAACCGATTCTTAATAGAAACGACATCGAAGGAAACCATCGAAAAATGATAAGACACACCATTTCCAGATTGATCGAAAGAATCAAATCTTACTCACATTTAAGAGAATAAGAAATCTCAAGGTCTACTATATCGGATGCCTCAACATCCTGCCAGACTAGAAGTCCATAGAACTTCCTCTGTAGCTGAGTTGAGCCACTACCCTGACAATCACTTTCTGAAGAACCACTGCCACCACACTCTCAACCTCTACTGAATGGTGGCATTTCTTTTGCTGATTGAGATCTAAATGAAATCCCTGCGACTGGGCAGGTGCCTGAGGGCAAGAAGAAGGACAACTGCCTACTTGCCGGAGTAAAGGAAAACTCCTCAAAGGATAACCAGACTCACGACAATGATAACACCTTTCGCTGAAAATAGAAGCTGGACCAATTGTTGGAAGCTACAAAGAGAAAGCTGAATCTAATCTTGATGAACTATCCGCGCACTCTAAGAATCACGTGGCACAAACTGAGATAACCTGGATGGTGACCTCCCAAAATAATCAGAACTCTTACCTCCACATGAGGTACCATGGTAGCCCACTAGGGCCACAGAATCTCTTGCTCTCCCGCTCTAACTTTTGGTATGCCTCGAACCTTCGGACAATGACAACAACAACATCAAATGAAATCCCGCCCTCAATCTCTCGAGCCATCTCGAATCTCAAGGGAAAAGAAAGGTCATCAATAAATCTTTGAATCTCTCGAAAGGCTCATGGATTACTTCTAATGCATGTCCAGCCATTCTATAGAATTCAATCTCAAATTCATAAACACCAACAGGCTAACCGACAGGCTACCCTGTCCAATCCACTCAAACTGGCAACAGTTTTCATCTCGCTCGCTACTCGTTTCCACGGATCTAGAAGAAAAATCGAACCAAGTTAGCTAATAAGAGAGAGAGGCCCATCAATTCAAGGCCGGACCCCTGAAACTGGAAAGAAGAATAATCAACACCATACCTGTCGATATAATCAAAAGCCTGAAGGATACGCTGACATCATTTTATTTTTAAAAATTTACACAGGGATTATCTAATGCATTGTCTGAGAATACCAGAAGATTCAACCGGGTAAAATAATGCAGTCTTTTCAGATACTCGGACCGAGCCATTACTCGGGCTAGCTAACCGATCAGAATAACTAGAGGCACAACACATGCTGCCTCCGGAACATACTTTATTGCGGCAATATTAAGAATTGGAATAGGAGCTCCCTGAGACCGAACATCTGCATCTGCGGCAACCTGATGAGCTGCCTAGCGAATAATAGGTTATTGTGGTATCTGCGTCGCCACGATTCTTGTAAAAGCATCGTAGAGAGCCAAGGGAACCACAAGGCCCTGCTCCCTTGCCCATCACGAGCTCGTACAGCTGGGACCTCCATAACAAGATCGTCAGCATGATCAAAAATACTCGGGGCTTCATCAGTGCTAACCCCAGGCTAGACTGCTTCGTCTTGAACTCATTCGTTTGCTGATTTGTTGCGCGAGGGTTCACAATTACCACGAAGGAATTAACAAAATACTTTTGCAACCTAGACCGACGCACGATCAGAAAAGAAGAAGAAGTGAAACTTCCTAAATACCATCATAGCCCCTCGTAGATAAGTACGGACGTCTATGTACCCATCAGCGAGACTCTACTAGACTCTGTCTTAGTTTGGATAGACTCTAAACCGGGCTCTGATACCAACTGACCCGACCCAGAATTCGGTTAGGCCATGCAGGCACCTGACATCCTCCCCTAGACCCGTCGGGGAACCCTTACCAATAAAATCAGGTAAATAAATATAACAATTCACAAATAAGGACAAGATTTAAAAAAAAAATAACACAGACATACTGATACCTCTAAGATATACAAAAGAAATTAAAACTGACTACCCAACATACTAGGTTTAGGGCTATCCAGACTGGACATCTAAGAGTACAAAAGAAGACAGATACCTCCTGAAGGGAGCAAACTGAAACTGAAATAATAAACAATAAACTGGTGGCCATCCGGAATAAAAGCTGGCTCACCCTGACAGCTGAAGTCGTCTTCGCTTCTTCAGCACGTGGCGAACTCAATCCCGGAGCGAACCTGCCGAAACGAAATAGATAGACAAGAAACAAACAACAAACAAGGGTGAGTCAAAAGGACTCGATAAGTGGGGCAGACTAGCCAACTCAAAGAATAGGATAGCTAGCCAGGGAGAAAAGAAAAGATAAACTAAATTCCTCTTATTTAAATTATATAAGGCAGAACCAGATAATAACTAGAAACACGTATGGAATCACAAACTCATTAACAACCAGGAACGTAAGATAGCCAGAACATATAGGTATCCGGAACATATCAACAATCAGAAATACAACATGTTGCGGCGTGCAACCCAATCCATGTATTTATACAGTCGCGGCATGCAACCCGATCCCCGCAACTCAGAATACAAGCCAAATATATATAGGCAAACTGAGATATGTCCACGACATAATATACATACCGCATACATAAAACAAAACCCAATACACACAATAGTCAGTATGCGGTGCAATGAGATGGTATGAATGCGGTATGATGCAATGAAGTCACATATGTCTGATACCTATCTCCGGTGCGGGACTCTCATCGTTTACCAGGAGATATATGCAATAATGACCCTTCACCGGCTCGGGACTCTCATCGATTACCGGGAAGTATATGCACTGATGACCCTTCACCAGCTCGGGACTCTTATCGATTACCATGAAGTATATGCAATAATGACCCTTCACCGGTGCGGGACTCTCATCGCCAACCGGGAAGTATATATAATGACCCTTCACCGGTGCGGGACTGTCATCGCCAACCGGGAAGTATATGCAATAATGACCCTTCACCGGTGCAGGACTATTATCGCCAACCGGGAAGTATATGCAATGCTCAAAACCAGAGTGTAATACTCGTATGCTCTATGCAATACCAACAACATGGCTTAACATATAATATACAATGTAAATTCCAAGTTAAGGCGTCATGAGTACGCCTATCGGCAGCTACACACGTAAGGAACACGTGGTAGAAAATCCACGAGGCCAAATGCCTTCAAAGAAATGGATATAATCACTTACCTTGTTACAAAGTTAGTACATCCACTCAATAACCGCTTTGTCTTTTGGTTTTATTGCCAAACGATCCCACTCTATTCAATAAGCAGAAAAATATATCAAATTAGGCTAAAGGCTTCATTCCTCACATCTTAGGGCAACCCGGTTATGAACCAGATACCCTATTCGCATACGCAATATGTAGGTCAGGCCTATGTATAGGGTTTAAGGTCACATAACAAAACCCTATATAAATTACATTTATATGTTGCTCATAACTCACTGAGTACGAATATATAATCAATTCCATTATCGGGGTCCATTTGACACTTTAAACTATTAATTGAATTTATTAAAATGATGTATAATATTCCAAGTTTTACCGTTAAAAAATATTCAAACACACGTAATAAACTCAAATAATGCATTAAGTTCATTACCTGAATGTTTCGGAATAAAAATTCTGCTTTTCTCCGGCCCCTTTTCTTATTTACTGGCATTTTTTCTGTTGCGTTTTCAGCTTTCCGTTTCCATTTGTTTCTGTTTCGTCAATTTCTTTTTGAATGGAAGACAAGGGATTAAGGGAAACCCTTTTGTCCACTGACTCTACTTTTTATATTTTTGTCTTTTTCCTTTTTTTTTCTTTTTTTCCTTTAAAATTCGCTGCTACGGTAAAAGTTAAAACGGTACCCTACGATATTCGAAATAATTCCAACTTTTGCATACCCGTTATACAAAATATTTATAACATACTCGCAAAGGCGGATCTCAAATCGGACTCCCAAAACTCAATATGCAAATTAAATGAAAATAGATCAAATTATTTAACTTTCGGCATTTTAGCGAAAACTAGCCGAACAACATCGAAATTCACTTTCGAAATTTTATAAAAGTCACAAATAATCATACGAACCTAAAGGCGCTTTCGAATTTCGAATCGGAGCTCATTCGCCAAAACCGAGCTCGAAAATCTCTTTTTAATATTTATCGATAATAAAAATTAAAACCTTCTTCCGATGCACACCAAACGAGGTCTGATTTAGCTCAGATTTTACAGATAAGTCTCAATGGACCTTACGAAGATTTTAGAATTATTGGCACGTAAATCAGAGTCCTATCTCCCGAAACGACTGACCAAGGTCGTTTCAGTGTTTGGTGTTAATTTCTCCATTATTATTCTATAATTAAACGGCTAATACTATTAACAAAATCCATATTTAGTTGTACCGACAAATTATAAAAATTAAGGAACGTATGCATTAAAAGTAATTGAAAATTTAAATAAATCAAAGTTTGACGTATGATTTCTACCGTAGTAGCAGTTCGTAAATTGAACTCTCTTGTCCACAATATTATGCTTGTGTTTAAAAAAGGGTATTCAATATGGGTCTTGTAAATTTTGCGGTGTCTCAGACATTATCGGTTGACTCTTCTATCTCTGCCCAAGCAGCAGTAGGTTGAGGGCCTTGAGGCTATTCACCACATCACACCGCTTTCACTTCCTGCCTTGCTTGCATCAGCCCTCAGCAAGTGGGGGACTGACAATCGCAATGGCTTTGGCAAAAAATTTTACAAGTAATTCTGTTACACATTCGAATACTAACATTATTTTATAATACAAAATTATAAAATATAATGTGTGATACACGCTTAAGTATTTTCAAATACTCTTTATCGGAATAATACTTAATTAATTAGTTTCATGGAAGTTGGAAACGTCTGCTACCTTTCTGTATTCTAAACAAAATTTCTTCAAGAACTTCGCGTCCTTCAATCTGATTGGTTGACTCACACCATCAGCATTTATGACGCTGGACCATTTCGTGCTCCAACCTTTTCTCATTCCTCGTATAAATAGCGAACTCATAAGCAGGAAAGATCACACATTTCTTCAGAACAGTTTCCTTCTCCTTAGATAATTTGTATTTGTAAAAACTTCTTTATGAAAGCCTCTCCTTATTCCGAATGGATAGTGCACGAGGACTCCCTGGGAGAAAACTATTCTTCTGTTGCTCTTTTTTCGTTCTTCACTCATATGGAAAGGTAAATATCCCCCGAGTCATGAAGTTTGATCGGGATTTTACCTATGGTCTTCAGAGCAGCTTCATTGTGCAATACATACTGATTAGGGTGTACTCATATTCTACAACAACGGGTACTGTGATATTCCTCTTGTCATGGTTAGTCAACAAATTTCACCCCAACAGGTGGCTAAGATGTCGCCAAGCTTTGGGCCACACAGTCATGGCTTGTGCATTGGTGTTTTCTTCAACTGTACCAGGTACCTTGTATGTCGATGTCTTCTTAAACTCATTATCTAATGGAAGAAGACACCAACACTTTTTTGCTTGAATATCTGCGGAGCTGTGTAATCCAGCTCGACCATTTGAGCTGGAAGCGGATGGTCAAGCTTTATTGCAGAGCTCAGGAACTAATAGTTCTTGTGGCTTTCTTTGGGCCTAGCGAACGAGATAGGGCAAGGCTGGGTCTATACTCAGGTGCTTCCGAAGTCCTACGATGGCAGCATCTGTATGGAACTCTCATGACCAATATAATGAGGAAGAATAACAAGTGGCTTCTTACATGAAATGACTAATACAAGTGGCAAATGAAGTCTTTCCTTCTTCCTTAACTTTTATTCATAAACAACCACTGTTTTTACATATAGCCACTATTGTGATAGTCGCTTGATAAGTAAAAACAACCAAGAGAAAATTAACTGTGACAAGAAAATTAGTTTCTTGTTCTTTTAGTTTGTGCAAAGGTTTTGAGAAAGCTTAAGCGCAATAGTTTTTATCCAATTTGTTTACGGATCCATTGATCAAAAGTTGATAGCAAGGATCGGTCTCGGTGTGGATACATAGAGAAAAAATTTTAAACACAAATAGATCTACCTAGGATTGCATTGTCTTTCGATGCCTGTTATGAACACACCCATGCAATCCAACAGTTGACATATATGTAGACTAGCATTTGATGTTTATGTCTCATTAGCAGTTATAATCGAAAAGTACGCAAAAAATACATGTTAACTTTAAAATGTTAGTGGGTTCTGATATTTCATTCATTACAAAATGTTACAGTTCATACGTTATTTTTTCCATGTAACTGCTAATACATTATTAATAAATCCATAACTAGGTGTACCAACTAATTATAAATTTAAGGGACGTGTGCATTAAAATAAATTAAAATTTTAAATAAAACAAGCCTGACGTAAGATTTCTACATTAGTAGGCTTTTATTGACAATATTATGATTGAATTGGCGAATATTTTTTTCAAATACTTATTTAATCTTGGTGGCTATATATATATATATACTTATTTAATCGTGGTGGCTTCTAAATTTGTATTTTTTTATTTTATTATAATTTATTATTTTAGACAAGTCATTTTAAAATTGAGACACAAATATACATCTCAATTCTATATAGTAAAAAATTATACCACTGAAGCTGAAGTATTACGGGATAAAGTTTCATTAAGGGTAAAGTAGTACTTTCAACTCAAAAATATTTCTAAATTTAGATTTGTGCCATTCTTTTTGGAACGGACTAATAAGGATACTATGACAACCATTTTGGAACGGAGGGAGTAGATTATTGATATAAGAATTCAAGTAATTAAACACTCAATAGATAGACGAATAGTTGAGTTTTAAGGCTCAAAGGTGATTACATTACATAATTACTTAAATATTTTATATCTATAATTTTATATATATTTTACTTATCTTTTTAGCAATTCGAGAGAGAATTAGGCATATTCTTTCTATATTTCCCTTTGTTCTAAGGACCTTATAACTTGAAATAATGAAATCACTTCCCAATTAATTGAATTAAGTATCACTAAAGGTAGGATTCATAACGTCGTATAGGGGGATCAATAGATTATCGGTGATTATTAACTAATACATTGACCAATAAGGGACATATAGAGGGATCAATAGATATGATGACTCACTTAGAGATAAATCATATGCACAAGAACATGAACACATGTGATCTGGCGCTTGTACACAATAGGATGATGTACAATACGACATACTACTGGTTTACTAACAAATACACTGACCAATTGTATTCATCTATGGGTGGCCATTGGCCAATACATATGATCTCTAACTACGATTGATTGTATGTAATTTACTAGGAATTCTATACAATTGCTACATTGAATTGCCCGCTTCGATTTTCAAATTTCACAATTACTCCACGACCACTTTGGTCATGTGTTGATTAATAAAGACGCCTCTTCCAATATCTGAAGGGTTCCAGGGTGAGAAAGAGATAAGAAGGGGAAAATGACCCTTTTTCCGGGCTACGTGAGAGTGCGAGCATGGGAGGCTACGCGCTTAGAAAGATAAAATGGACTAACATACTATGTACTTTATTCAACATGTGCCACGTCAAGTTGATAATGTTGGTTTATGTTGAGTTTTCTTGGCATAGAGTGTATGTCTTCACAGAGATGTTGTGGTACATACGTATTTATAGATATATAACCATAGGCGTCATTAGATGAATTACATAGATCCTACTCTATTTGTATGAGTTACTCCATGAAAGACATTATAGTGCATTAATACTAGATTAAGTAGTACCATCTCTTGTAGTTACATGTCACTAACCCAACAGATAGTGACGTCAACTTTATCCCCTTGTCATCAAAAGAGCTAGGTCAAGCTTTCGACCTTTCACCTTACTTCGCCCAAAAGCCGCCAAAGTACTTTAAGCAACATGGAAGATAAGAGACCAAGATGCAATCGATATGCTTTAAGAAACGAGAGGAAGCTTCTTGAACGATTAAAGGCTAGCTAAGGATCATTTGCTCTCGTGACAAGAGGAATATCACAGTAACAACTGTGTTAGAAAACGAGCGCACCGTAATCAGTGCATGACTGCACATGTCAGGGAGATGACATTCCAAATAACGTCGATAGGATCCCGATCAAGGTCAATGACTCGAGGAACTACGCACGTCTCAACATAGACAGAAGGGTGGAGAACGCAGACAGTTGAAGCATACTTGTTTCCAGCTTTCTCATATACTGTCTGTACCGAATAAAGAAGATGTTTCAAAGATATGGAACCACGTTCAAAGAAGCACATTTCGGAGAAAGGAGCAGGATCCTTTTGATGAAAAGTGAAGTTCAAAGGCGAGACGATGATTTTAGAAAGAGCATTTGTGAAGGATGTCTGCCGGGGTACCCCATTTATAGGCAAAAGGAGTAGCGAACGAGCAAGTATCAAGAGTAGTTAATAGCGGTCTGTGGAAATGTACAAAGAGTATAAGTGGTATAGTAAATACTTAAAATAACAAAAAACCAGAAAAAATTAGGCCACGTATTTCAAATTTAAAATAATTTAAGGAGCTGGAGACTTAAAAGTCATTAAGTTAATAGGATCATGAACCCGTCGCTATGTCACGATGAAAAAATGTAATTTTATGTAGATAGAGGAAGGGCGATATGCCTTTAATAGCCTAAGCATTAATTGAGTTGGAATGGCGAGGTCATGTAGTCCATGCTGTGATAATCCGTAAGGGGGATTCGGATTCGATAATCAATTCATGTGTTTAACACATGTAACTATGTGAATCTCGGTTGTAAATAGGACCTGTAACGATGTCAATCAAGGTTGTAAATAATCCACTTATCCGGCTCAAACTATATAAGCTTATGTTAACTGATACGTACTCATCATTGCAAAGAAGAAGGTTATCTGAGTTATATTATCAAGAAGCTAACCATTACTTCATTTCCCTCTTATTTTGCAGGATAAGAATGAATCTTTTCTCCACCCAATGCCACTATAAAAGAGGGAACTGTCAGATGAGATCATTTACTGTTCCATATCGTGCACTTAGGGTTGTGGACATCCAATCAGCAGACGTGAGAGCAGCTTGGCTCGGCAGAAGACGCATTGAGTGGTGAATCCAGCGGTGTAGGCTAGAGTGGGTCGTAATTTAGGGTTCAGAGCATAGTGCTTTGGAACTAGAGGGATTGCAGCCACACCCAATGTGTGGACTTGTCTCTTCACAATCAATTAAGCAATTTCCCGCCCAAATTGGTGGGTCAGATTTTCAATGCCAACTTGCTCAGTACTCGTACAACCTATCACTCGATTCCTTGAGTGTCACCCACCTCCTTCTTACGTCGTCTCTTCCTCCTTAAAAAGCCATCGAAAAAATATATTCATTCTAGCAATAAAAATCAATCATGGATGTGGAAGAATCAAATATCCTCTGCCAGATTTTAGGTCTACATCGAGACGATAGCTTGTTCGACAGTCGGTCAAATATTTGTACGACTGGCGAAAATAGTGAGCCCAACATCGCGACTGGTGAGAGCCAAGGGGTTAATCCGCGCGCACCAGCAGGAGGTCCGACCGTTGGGATGAATTTTCCTAGCTTAGAAGCAATGGTTGATTTTTACAAGGAACATGTTCGACAAAACAGATTCCGCATTATGAAATACTCATGCAAGAAGCATTCGAATGAATATGACCTCATATCTGCGCGAAGACTATCTTGTCACAGAGCTAGAAACCAAGGCAGAGATCAAAACTCGAATAATGGATGCAAGGCTGGAATTTACGCCACCCTTTGTACGGATCAAACTTCTTGGGATGTCCAATCGGTTACGGTTGAGCATAACCATGATTTAGAACCACGGTTTACAAGTTTAATGCCATCCCGTATGAAATTAAGTCCTGCACTCAGGAGGGATCTCGTGGCTGCTAACACAGCGGGGGTTAGTCCTAGCCGGTCATTTAGGATGATGGAAATCATGAATGGGGGGGCTGAAAATATGGGATGCTTGCTAAGTGACAGCAGAAAGGGTGTAGATTAAGATAGGAGACTCAAGTTGAATCCCGGTGACGCAGAAGTTTTAAATCAATTTTTTCAACGTATGCGTGCCACGGATAACAAATTCGTTTACAAGATGGATTTAGACAATGAAGGCCGACTGAGGAACGTAATGTGGATTCACCCACAAGTAGTTCTTGCATACCAACAGTTCCATGACGTGGTTTACTTCGATTCATCATACAAAGTTAACCAGGAAACATGCCGTTTGCAACAGTCGTGGGCGTGAATCACCATAATCAATCAATAATACTTGGGGCTGGACTACTATGGAGCGAAGACATCACATCATACAGGTGGTTATTCGGGAGTTGGGTGAAGTGTATGGGAAGAATCAAGCCACGTGCCATCATAACTGATCATGCGAGAGCATAGGGTCAGCCATAAGGGAAGAATTTCCTACCACAACCCACCGGCTGTGCCTATGGCGTATGTTATCAAAGGTGCGTTCAGAGTTTAAAGGAGTTAGAGAGAAGGATGCTGTCGTAGAGCAGTTCGAGAGCATTATCTACCGGTCTATGTCGGTCGTGGAATTCGAACAAAGATGGGACCAGTTCATTCGTGATCCCCATTTACAAGATAGGCGATGGCTTGAAAAAATATATTCAACAAAGAGCCAGTGGGTGCCGGTATACCTGAAGGACACGTTCTGGGCTGGTATTAGCTCCACAAAGCGGAGCAAGTCAATCCACCCATTCCTTGACTAGTTTATTAACAGAAAAATTGACCTTCAGACATTTGCGAAGCAGTACGAGGTAGCTATCAAGTCCAAACTGGAGAAAGAGTTAAAAGAAGAAGAAAGTTCCAAGGATACCCGACTAATTAGTCTGACCGGCAGTCCCTGGGAAAGACAGCTCCGTGCATGTCTTACGCGGAACATTTATGATTTCCACAGAAAACAAATCCAAGAATCGGTCAGTTGTATATATGTCGGGAGCAACGAGCAAGACGAAGTGGAGTCTTTCTCGGTGTGCGACACCGGAATGGGTTTAAACTACGCGGGGACTGACTACATCATGACTGTGGAGTACAAACGGGACGGCCAGCATTTGGATTGCAACTGCAAGATGTTCAACACTGATGGGATTATATGCAGGCACATGATACTCCTGCTGCAACATTACAGAGTGCAGCGATTGAACAATAGGTACATACTGAGAAGATGGCGTGGAGACATTAGTCGACCGCACTTGTGGGCTTATGTGTCTGCTGGTTATCCGCAGATGTCTGATGAATTCCAAAGGCTCCAGGGACTTAAGGGTATCATCTACCTATGCACGGAAAGAGCTATTCGCTCTGACCAGTTGACGGACAAACTTAAGCTCGGCCTCATGGCAAACTTTTACAAGCCTAACAATGACGACCCTATCCCCGATAACATACATGATGTGGAGGACCATCGTAGTGATGCTCCCATCCTTGATGCTAACTTTCTGAGGATCGAATGAAGGCCCTGTCTGGTCTGTGTTAGGGTCAAATGGGACAAAAGGCGCAGAGCAAATGGAAGCAAAGAAGGAAGGGGTGGAAGTAGAGGAGGAGCCAGTGGAGCAGGACGTGGTAGTGGAGGGGTTGATGCAAGCGATGGAAATTGTGGCGTTGATGCAGGCAGAGGCAATGGTGCGGTTGATGCAACAACTGGCAGTGGGCGGAGAGGTGGAAGGGGTGGAAGTAGAGGAGCCTTCAGCGCAGGACGTGCGACATGTGGTGTTGATGCAAGCAATGGTAATGGTGGCGTTGATGCTAGCAGAGGCGATGGTGCGGTTGATGCAACGAGTGGCGGTGGCAACAGTAGGGTTGATACACATCGATGAAATTGTACAATTTGATGCAAGCTGTGGAGAAGGTGATGATGCAAATGCCCAGTGAAGCTTTGTTTAAGCTTATTTTGTGCGTTAAGAATTTTTCAATTAGTTTTAATTGTATGATGTTTAAGCTTATGTGGTTTGTTCACATCTAACTTTACATTGTTGATGGGAATAGAATACAAACTAGAGCAGAGTAATAATTCTACAAGATGCATCACATTCCGCCTCATAATTGTTTTAGATAATACTCCTCTGTTTAGAGTGGCCCACGATATTTGATTACCGCACTTTTATAATTCATGTTACCCCAGGCCCACCCATGTCTTTATCTTCTTCTTCCCACCCCCACCCTCTACCCCCTACATTCTTCACTCACAGAGTTAGCAGAATCCAACTATTCATTTTCCAGACCTGTTTATCTTCCACCATAGTTTCACGCCCGCATCTTCTTAACTACTGTTTTTGTCTCTTTGAATTTCAATAAACAGTGCTGAAGAACGAGTTCTGATTTCAAAAAGAAAATTTTTTAAAAAAAAACTGCTAAGAACAATTCAAGACTCACACAAATCCAATTTCAGGCTCAGTATAAAAGGATTTCAACACTAACAAAGAACATTATGACAAAATAAATAAATTATTATCTTGGTCAAATAAATTACACAAAATTTCAACTAAATAACATGATGAAAGCAGAATGGTCGAACTCGTTAACTCTATTTGCTTCAACTAAACTCTATTTGCTTCAACTATGAAAGGTCTAGGAAAAACAGTTGTAAATAAAACAACCTCACACAATTGTGACGTGGAATGCGAGGCACACCATAGAATTTTTCCTGAAGCAGAGTTATAATTATAGGTCGAAAAAATAGAACGAAATTGAAAGCAACTGTAAGCAACGATAGCATTGATACTACCAGTAAATATCACAAACAAAAATATCGGCCAAGATCAGAAACAAAAGCACAACCCACGTTCTTCATAGGACTGCTACCGAAATTATCGATACGATGAGCATGACAAGAAAAAGACTCTCTGACTCAAGAATATTCTCAAACACGTCTTGTAATAGTTACCTTTTATATTGGATTAATTTCTTCATCTGGCGAACGCCGAGATTTCCAAATTGTTGGACGCTCTGATCAAATTTATAAACAGGAAACGGCGTATTATATAACAAAATGGGCTACATATCGAACATTGTTATTGTAATGATCGAAATTTAACTTACACAACGGGCGTCCGTCTTCGTCCTATAGGATTTCAAACTGTCGAGCATGTAATCGAAGAAATGCGTCATTCTTTTCATTTCATAAAAGGTCTGTGGAAGGGTGGTATTGTGTTGAAATTGGGGGAATCTGACCTTTTTGGGATTAAAAATTATGGTATTGGATTTTCGATTTCTACTTGTTGAAAGGGGATAAAAGTGGACGTTTGGGGGGAATAAGAGAGAGACATCGCTTTCCCCCTAAATTTTAAACTTTTATAAATATTTCCCCCACAAACCCGCCCACCCTATTCCCGAATTTTCTTTCGTTTTCCCCCCACATCTTCCCTCTCTCTTTTTTCTGCTGAATCGTCGGGCGAGTTATTTAAACAACCTAGGATATGAAGCTTGATCGATTGTGATACAAAAGGAGAGGGCTAATTAATAGGGACAAAGGAGATAATTTTACTTTGGAAAAATCAATTCAAATTGTATAGGTAAATGTAGAGAATAATTATGTTACTAAACATAGCAAATTCCAAAAACGTCATTTTAATTTCAGTTATTTACATTTTCATTGATAATAGCTTAATTTGATTATAATTCTATTTATTCTTATAACTAGAATTGATAGGTTAACAACAAAATTTTAACCACATGCTTAGTGTATGAAAATTCTTCAAAGATAAAAATGATAAACCAATTCAGAGTCAATGATGTCATGATGGGTTACATTCGTTAATATGTAAAAATTGATCCATAACAAATTCAAATTTAAAAAATGACTAAATAACGTGCCCGCGCAAAGAGCGGTCTAGAAGAACAACAAAAATAATATAATTACTTCAAATATTTAATTTTTAAATTTACTTATTAATCTAAAAATCCAAGGTACAAAAAAAATATCAAAATATATAGAAAGAAATAATGATAGCACCAAGTTTGTTCCTTGTTATCAAATTTTCTCTTCCGTTAACCCCTCTCTCCTATATTTCCTTCTTTTCCTTTTGTTTCCTTCTTCATTCTTCTTCCCGTAATCTCAATACTGTCAATGCGGTGAAGCATCTCCTCTCAAAACATAAATAAATCCCTCTATTTGATGTGAAATTCCAAGAAACATACTTCTCTGTCCAAGCATTCTTCCTGCAGTTTGGTCACTTTGCGTTTATTTCTAGTTTTTTCTTTTATTTATGTGGAGAGATTACTTATGAGAAATAATTGTTCAATACTAAATTTGAGATTGTTTGTGAATATGAAGGGGAATAAAAAAATAGCTATTTTTGGCCATGTTGTTAGAAGCTTGGTGATGGTTCGAAGGAGACTACATAATTATTTGTGCTTAGTGGAATCATTTTTATACTATTTATTGGTGAAGTTATAATCATCGACAATATAATAGATAACTCGTTTTTACTTAGTGCATATTTTGCTTTGACATAGGAGGTATCACCAACATAAATCTTAGAATTAACACTATAACTCCATTATTTTCTCCCGTTTGCAGCTATTGGTTTCATCAATCCAAATATATACACATTTGAATTTCCTTACATTACGTAAACTTGACCGTTTCTTTATTTTGAATATGAATGATCACTAATAAAGAATTAAATATAGAAGGTGTGGGGAATTGTTTGGTCAGCGAAGGAGCCGTTTCTAAAGAACCATTTCTGATTACGAGTAATTGGTCATTACTTCATTATAATGATTAAAATTCTCCCTACATTTAAGTTCGTGGAGAAAAAAAAAAAAAAAAAAAAAAAGAGGAGCTTTTTGTAACTGTGCATGATTAATTATGATGATGATAAATGAGATATATAATGTTATGCAATTAATATGATAGAAATTATATTGACTAATTTCTAACTATTACACGGGAGAAGAAAATTGTGATGGGAAGAAGCCAAAAGAAGAAGGGTGAAAAATGGTCAAATAGAGAAGTGTTTCTTCTAACTCTTAAATGGGTTGAGAAGAAGGAGGGCATCGCCGTTGTCGTCGCTCGCTCGTCTCGGCTTCGGATTGACTTAATTTTTTGGACCAACAAAAACTAAAAGTATTAAATAATATTAATATTTGGTATTCCGTTTTTGTAACGGAAATCTGAATTCAATTTGAATTCATTCCTCTACTTAATTTTTTCCCGTTATGTTTCAATACAGCCATTAAGTGTGGACGTTTTCTGAAACAGCCACAAGTTGAAAGGTTTTGCCTCTTCATTCCGACCTATCATTTGGCTATAAATACGTGCCATTTTTCATCTTTTTCTAACAGCAAAAACATCCGACTATCTCCTCCATTTCTTCTGCATACAAACAGTAAGTGTCGTGTGATTTGCTCCGCTTCTTTGAGTTCGCCGAGTTCTACAGTTTGAAGTGTACCTACCGTAGAACTGTAATCTCGTTCCATCCTGGAAGGAATTAACCCGTTAACCTTGGGCAACGGTGAGGGGTTAGATTCCTTAAGGAGACTGAAGAAACTTGTGGGTTCGGGATTGTCCGGTATATATTGTTTATATAATTCTGTTCTCGTATTTTCTGATAATTTTTTAATGCAGGATTAACAATAATTTGATCGAATGATTTGGACGTCGCTGTGGTTTCATAGTGTACACTAAGGCTCTATTTGGCATTGTGGTTGCGTGTTCTCGACCCCAATGTCATATAGTGTGTTAGTCCTGCGTACAAAAATATCATATAATACGACAAACATAAATATATAAACAATGTATATCAGACAATCTCGAGCTCACAAGTTTCTTGTGTCTCCTTAAGGAATCTAACCCCCTCACTGTAGCCCAAGGTTAACGGGTTAATCCCCCCCAAGATGGAATGGGTTACAGTTCTACGGTAGTGGCACATCAAACTGTAGAACTCGGCGAACTCAAAGAAGCAGAACAAATCATACGACACTTACTGTTTGTATGCAGAAGAAATGGAGGAGATAGTCGGATGTTTTTGGTGTTAGAAAAAGACTGAAGAAGGGCACGTAATTGAAACAACAGTCCACTCCGTTTTGTAGTGATTTTTAAACTAATGATTTTGGAATGCAGAATTACCAGGCTTGATGTTAGACTTCATTAAGCGCTAGTGAACTCATCTTGGATTTTCTCATTTCCAGAAACCATTGAATAGGCGTTTGCTCCGTAATTGTACCAAGCTGTATAAGTTTTTTATTGGTTTTACACTTTGATGAACTCTTTCGCAATCTAATCTTTAGAGATTAACATTGTTCTTAATATGTAAATTTATCAATACGAAATGAGACGTAAAATTAACTAGTACTCCGTAGAATGCAAGAGTTATTTAAATTCCTACATTCTAGATAAATCTTGGAGATTCCACAAGCAACCTACCCGGATAGCAAACAGATAAGTGGATTTATAACCTTAAAGTTTCATAAAAATTCACAACTAAAATGCATATAAGAATTCCAGAATACTAAACGCTTTCAAGCGCAACAATATCAATGTTCCAAGCTTTAGATTACATAATTCACAACAATGGTATTACAACGTAGATCCATACAGCAATTCTAATCGTCCTAGCAATTTTAATTGGGCCTAGTTGACTTTAGTTTATAGTTTTAAAAACCAATCGTTCTTCATATAATAATTTAGCAGAGTTTATAATTATCTTTTTGTTCTATCAACATGTATATATTTCTGAATATCTTCTTAAAAAATTGAAGGCTTGCTTGTTGCATTAAAAGCTCGTTAGAAGAAGAACACTAGAGGCTGTTAATGCAACGTAATAGCTGATTGCTTGCTAAAAGAAAACGAACACGGTAAATGAAAAAACTAAAACGAGTCTATCCATAATCGAACCCTAAACCACCAGGGCCTATCATGACATTCTCCACCGGTTTGCTGGAATACTTTTTCTCAATATTCTGTTAATTAAAAGCTATGCTACAAATAGGGCCTAACAATTAGCCCAAAAGTACTTTTTGACGATTCAATGCACTTACTTAAGATACAGATCCGCAACCTGCTTAACCTAGTTTTTACACTCTTCTTCCTCCCTTAGTTACTAGTTACACATCTCTCCTGAAACACAATGAGACTCGAAGAGTTGTTTCCATATTTATATATATATATAACGGTTTTTGATGTATTCAATGTCTTCTTTCAAAGTCATACATTGAAACGGATGATTTGGTACTTCACTTTTGCCTTTGTTATTTTAAGTAATTTCTTAGCAATATGTCCATTAATGTTTATTATTTTCTTTTCACTGATTCTTCTGTCGGGTATATGGGAATATCTTCCGATTAAGGCATAGTATACATTGGTAGTTGTAACGACGGAAAAATTAGGGGGGGGGGGGTGAACAATGGTTTATGAAGCTCAACACATGTACGAAAGGGCGGAAAAGGTTAAATAATGGCTGGGGAGAGTTTGTAAGAGCCAAAAATCTGAAGGCAGGAGATCATGTTTGTTTTCATCTCACTGAAACCAGTGAAGAAATTGTGATGTTTGAATTTGAGTTGTATGGTGTTCCGACTTCTCATGAACCTCAATGGAGTATCTATGATTATGTTGGTTATGATGATGATGGTGGTGATGGTGGTGATGGTGATAATTGTGGTGGTGGTGATGATGAAGAAGAAGTTGGTGAAGGTACCATTGATGATCCAGTTTGTGTTGATTAGTATAATAGCAGCATTTAAATGTATTTTGATGTTGTTTTTGTTAACGTGGACTGATGTTTAGGAGATTTAATGTATTACTATCATGTGTTTTGAATCTTTTGATGTCTTTGACATGGTATTACTCCAATGAGATTTAGAATCTTTTGAGTTGTTTTATTTAACAATTTACTGTTTATTAAAATTTGAACTCACACAACTACAAAGTGCATTACCCTCTATAAGAAATATTCACAAATCCGAATAATAGTAGCAATTCTAAGTACTTTCCACCCGGTACATACATTGTTTGTCATGATCGTATGACATTTAAGTGTTTTTTAAGTGCTTCATATGTTACAACGGATGACTTTGTAAGTTTTATTGCTTATAACACTTTTATTTATTTTAATTTACAGTAGCTTCTAATTTGTTACGAATATAATCAACATTGAGGACACATTTGGGATGAGGTCAAATTACGTTTGGGACCCCGGAAAAACATCTATAAATAGAAGAGTAACATAATCAAGGCTGGTAAGACACTACATTTTCAGATCATGGATTTTTTAGTCAATGGTCGTTTTGTTTTGATAGTTCACATTATGGGAACACCTCCAAATCCTGATGCTGATGATTCTGATGATGATTCATTAAGTATATCAAGTGATGGTTCTGATGGGGTGAGAATAGATTATGGTGGTGAAGGAGACTATGTTGATCCTGTCCTAATTGATTAGATGCTAGGGTTATTAGTTAGTTGGGCTATGTTCGTCTACGGTTTTTGTTGTTATATATGTAAGGCTTTAATGTTTGGTTGTTTCTGCTAAGTTACTGAATTGGCAATGGTCAAGGTCAGTGGATAGATGTGTGTTTTGTTTTCTCGTTTGGATAAAAAAAAAACAATATTTTGTATGGTTAATCTATGTTTAGTATATTGTTTCAACTATGTTTAAGTATTTTCTTTTTATTTTATGTTGAATGTATGTTTAATTTATATTGAATGTGTTTAATTTATGTTGAATATACTGTTTTATCTATAGGTTTGACTATTGTAAATAACAACGTGTCATACTTGTATAAGAACTTAATTCTGTGTAATATAACAAATAAGTTGCAACTTCTATAAATATTAAGTTAAATTTAAGTTATAACTATACACGGGTTCATATAATATGGTGTATTTCCTTCCAAGATGAAACACACTATAAAAGAGAAGTAGTGATGATATGGAAGAAGAATATTCTGCACAATGTCATGTAAGAACTGACATGGAAGAAAAATATATTCTCCACCATGTGGGAGACCCGAATTGTCTTGTAGAGTTAGGATAGGATTGATGGACGATACATGAAAATATTTCTTTCCATGTGATATGGATTATTTGATGTAACAATGCATTCATGCACGCCCAACAAATTGTAGAATAATATTGAGTCCCTGAATGTGCATATGATGACCTTAGGCTTTGCTAAGCTTACATTTGCTATGAATGCACTAGTTTTAAACAAGCGTGTAGAAAAAAGTGATAGGGCAGCTTTCATTATGCCCCTGAAGCCTTACAATCGCTATGCTTTAGAGGCGTTTACAAAGTAGCCTATCACTTGACTAACACGAGAGATCATTAGCCAATATAGATACTCTAATCATCTAAACAAATTACTGTGTGAGACTCAAAATGCACCAAAGGATGTGCTTTCTACAGTAGACAAATTTACTGCTCAACAAATAAAGTGCTTTCACATTTGTCATGTCAATTTAAATGCTTGGAGTAAAGACATGGGGAAGTTTAAGCAGTGCCTTACTAGTTACTACTGCATCACTAGCTATTCTACCGTCGATTTTATAACCTTCCACATATAAATGCTCTCTGAGCAATTACTAAATGCAACCACAAAATTACAACGGACAAACAGGCCATCTTAGTTTCTCCTTGCCACTTTTAATAAGAATAAGAGGCATAAAAAATTAGGAAAATTTCATATCTAACCAAATATATAACATGGCTCTACAGTTTAACAGACACAATTAAAATACAACAATGGCTAGCCAAAAAGATGCTAATAAATAGGTTGATGTGTATCCTTTTTCATAACAAAGCTGCGTTAATTATGTTCTAAACACACGTAATAAAAGCAAATCCTACATTTAAGGCGTCTCACAAGTCACGTAATCAACAATCTCTTCCAAATATATATCCAATGCTACTGATTTATTTTTTACCAAATATATCGCAAATATATTCCCCATAATATATTCCGCAATTTATTCAATATAATACATATGCAGTTGAAAGAGATACTGTTCAATAATATGCAAGGTATACTATATATGGAAGGTAATATGCAACAAATATCTACTGTATATGCAAGTATTCATATTATATAAATGAATATTAGTAATATGCAAGGAATACCAGACTGTAGAGAAGAAGATAGAAAGGTTCTGTTCACTGAAGGGTTTTTCGGTTTACAATTCCAAGATAAAGTGAGAAAACTGTTGTTAGATGAAAAGTCTCATGTATTTGGTTTTGAATTTTTTTAACTTTTCATTTACCACTTGATTGACGTATTACCTTAATATTAGAAGATAAAATCGAGTGTTTTAATTAGTTATTATCATATCATTATTAAATGATATGCATTAACAAAAGATGTCTATCACATATCCCACGAAAATAGGCATTAAATAGGGGAAGTTAATGAGATTCTGAAAAAATAATAAATGCAGTGAAAAAGAAAACGCAAGTTCCCACAAAAGTAGGCACGCTTAGAGGGGAGTTAATTCGGTTTATAATTCCAAGATAAAGTGAGAAAACTGTTGTTAGATGAAAAGTTTCATGTATTTGGTTTTGAATTTTTTTAACTTTTCATTACCACTTGATTGACGTATTACCATAATATTATGAGATAAAATCGTGTGTTTTAATTAGTTATTATCAAATCATTATTAAATGATATGCATTAACAAAAGCTGTTTATCACATATCCCACGAAAATAGACATTGAATAGGGGAAGTTAAATGAGATTCCGAAAAAATAATAAATGCAGTGAAAAAGAAAAACGCAAGTTTCCACAAAAGTAGGCACGCTTAGAGGGGAGGTAATCTGTTTTTAAAAATGGCTAATAAAAGATGCCTACATAAGTCTAAATGTCTATATACAATAAATTAGAAAAAATGTACTATATTACCCTAAGGCACATCCAAATGTCCATACAATGTAAAAATCACTAAAAAAAAATTAGTGAGTCTGAATAGTACACTGTTTTGGGATTAAAGAATTTTAGCAGTTTAGACTTTACATAATGTGTGAAATTTGACGTCAATGAGGAAAAGAATTCACAGGTAATGAGGTAGGGCTTAAGTGGCGTCATTCATAACCTAACTGTGCGAAGCACGGTTAAGTTTACTAGTTAGCTTAAAAGAGATAATTAGGTCAGAGGAAATATTATAAAAGATTTTTATGTTCAATTGACATTTAAACATAAGAATTACAGTAAGAATTAACTAGTGAATAATCCCCTAGGTGCTATAGTTGTAGTTGCAAGTCAAGTAGATTTTCAGCACAAGTGCATAAAAGGAACTTTTAAATGTTGGAGCTTATTTTATGAATAACTAATTACGTGGATAAACAGGCTCAAATTGAAAAAGATGTTGCATAGTTGTTTGGTTTAAAAATATTTTTTTAATTTAAAAGATTGAAATAACCTTTAAAAAAAAATGGGAGGATAATAAAGGGCCTTTATTGATGAAGGTATTTGTGGAGCTAGGAAAATTTTTTAAGTATAATCAATTGTTAATTATATAGCCACATATGTCTGAATACACACCTGGTATACATGAAAAGGGTCGATTTTTTCTACACCCAAAAAAAAAAATCCCAAAAAAATAAAAAAGCATTTCATGAGGCACAAACCTTTAGCAAGGTTCGATCTCGTGACCCTCGCTATGGATGACCCAACAGACGCCGCTGCGCCAGAACAGCTACGACTCCGTGGCCTTTCAGCAGAACTCTGATTATTACTAGTAAAGTAATAAATTATTCAAACATCTGTCTTGAGTTTCTAATGCCTTGGTTGATGCATCAGGCTAAAACAATAGTCTGTTTTGCAACCTAAGCCTTCGTAGTTTCATCAACCAAAGGCGCAATCAGGTAATATGGGCGAAAGTGGCTTTGGTTGACGATGCAACCAAACGTTACACCGAGTATGAAGACAAACAGTGAAGAAGCACTAACAACTTCTCCGACAAAATGTTCAACGATTTTGGACAAAACATGCAACTTAGGGAAATAACGCTACACATTACGTAGGGGTTGAATGATAATATCTCGTCTCATACATCCTCCACTTACAAGCGTGCCTTATGCATACATATCAGAACTGGAGCCAATCAAGTTAACCCCAATATTTGACGAGCGACTCATTTTGAAATCCAACCCATGTGAGACCAGGATCGGGAGGATAATCAACTCTCTCTTGAGGATCACTATCAGGAATTGTATCTGTTTCATCATCAGAAACAACAATAAGTTCAGGTTTTCCGACCACTTGATGGTCCTCTAGAATTAGGATCCTCCTCCAAACTAGCGAAACAGCTTCTTTTAACACGGTTCTCATCAAAATTAGTGGTAGGCCTGTCATTGGCATAACAAGAGCTCATCAGACTTTGTTTTTCCTCATAGACGTTCACTACCCAAGAAGATCTTGGAACATTAGTAGACTCTCTATTAGTAGCATGATTTCCATTCAAATTGTCAGGCTACAGAGATGATGTCACATTCTTAGACATCCTGCATTCATCTCTAGTCCCAGGAGGAATCAGAGACAAAACATTTTCTACAGGTTCAGAAGTCGCAGTCCTGCTGTCATTGATATCATCTGGATTGAGGGGTAAAGAAGCAGGATCAAGTTCACATGATCTCGTGAGTACACCATCTTGTTCAGTTCTAGTAATTATGAGAAAGGGCATAAGTTCGGGTTTTGTAGGACCACCTGATGACAGTCTAGAATTAGGCTCTTCCTCCAAACTTGATGTTTAGCAAAACCATTATTAAATTGTAACAGGGTATCGATTGCGCCTTGGTCTCTCAGCCTTATCAGTTCGGACCGATAAAATTTCACTGTAAAATGCAATAACTTATCTAAAGGATCAATGCCTAATCTGTCAAAAACGGCATTGACAAAATCATCATACGATACGCCCGTCTTTACAATGATCTGATCAGCGATACCTCCCACATATGAAGTGGATCCATCTAGAAATACCTTATTCTTCCTACTCCAGTGACAGAAACAAAGAAGCGTTTTTTCTCCAGCTCCCATCATGAAGTAATGTACTTGACCACAGATGATCAAGGTGTAACAATCTTCAAAACCAGACAATGCTGTAAGAAATAAAATACCTTTTTAGAGTGAGTTACTAAGTATTTATCGAGGATGAATATTGTTTTATATATAGTATTACTCCCTCTTCCACTTTAAGTGTCACTTTTGTAGGAACAATGTGGATGTTTGACGAAAATATTGTTGAATGTAAAATAAGTAAAAAAAATATAGTAGTTATACTGTTTCAAAGATGTACAATGCTTTGATTTTGGATGGTAGTGAGATGGTGCTCTTGGCTGATGATAGTCTCTATTTATAGGGGGTGTTTGCATGTTGTTCCCTTTCTTATTATTTAATCAATAATATTTTCTTACAAATTACTATATTATTTAAAATTTTATGGTAATAAAATAATTTTATATTGAATATCAATTATATGCGTTGAATATGTAAAAAAGATAGAATTTGTTTAATGAAAATTAGAAAATAAAATAGAGATAAAAGATAATAATATAATATAATTAAAAGAGAAGAATAAAAAAAAGAATATTTTTTTTGGAGGAAAAAATGGAGAAATGGTTGGAGTAAACTAGCATTTTCATCAATATTGTACTGTTTTGGCAGCCACTCACGGGTGAAAGGGTTCATTATTTTATTTATTTTACTACACACAAAAAGGTTTTTTTTAAAAAAAGTACAGTTTGAAAAGTCACGTTCCTTTATCGTGGTTCGATCTCATGACCCTTATTATGAAAGACACACCAAAAGCCGCTGCGCAGGATTAGCCACATCTATAAAAACTGATTGCTTCTGTCTTGAGTTTCTAATGCCTTGGTTGACGCATCAGGCAAAAGTAATAGTATTTTTTGTAGAATATCATTGGTTGATGGATCAACCAAAGATAAAATCAGGAAGCAGGGGCCAAAATGGCTTTGGTTGACGATTCAACCAAATGTTAATCGGAGCATGAACACAAAGAGTGGAGAGTCGCTAAAGCCGGTCTTTCACGAAATGTTTGTATGATTTAACACGACGACATCAATACAAGTGGAATTATGGACATATGTATTTTCGAGAATACAGTGTAGAAAAATATTGGTATTGTTTTATTACTATAAAAAATAGTGGAGTATATGTTTAATAAACATTGAAGTGACACTATTCATCACATCCATTAGTATTCATTATTACTACTTTATTATTATTTAACTCTTTTAATTTATCTCTTAATATACTTAATTATGTTTATGTAACGGTTTTATAATATTTATTTTATATCTTAACTTAGGCGTATAATTTTGATAAATAGATCATTTATGCGAGCATACTAGAGGTGGAAATTGAATAGTTATGTAGTATTTCAATTGAATTTTACCGTAATGTAATATGTATTTTATTGTATTGTATCGGAATGATTTCACTTTTTTTTTGAATTATTCGTTAATATATTTAATCTATAATATTTGCTTACAAATTACTCTATTATTTAAAAGTTTAAGGTAACAATATAATTTTGTATTGATTATCAATTATATGTGATGAATATGTAAACAAAAAGAAAATAAACGATAGAATTTGTTTAATGAAGATAACAAATTAAATTTGAGATAAAAGATAATAATATAGTGATATATAAGAGAGAGAAGAATATAAAAAGGGGATATCATTTTTTGGAAAAAAAATGGAGAAATGGTTGCAGTAAGTTTACCAAATATAAACTAGCATTTCATCAATATTGTACAATTTAGGCAGAAATCAAATTAAGCAATCAAATATTAATTATAGTGGAAAAGAGCCACTCACGCGTGAAAGGAGGGGGTTTGATTATTTTATTTATTTTACTGCACACATAGGGATTTAAAAAAAAAAAACTTCAGTTCACAGAGTCACGCGCCTCTATCATGGTTCGATCTCATGACCTTTATTATTGAAAGACACACCAGAAGCCTTGGTTGACGCATCAGTCAAACGCAATAGTATTTTTTTTGTAGAATATCATTGGTTGATGGATCAACCAAAGATAAAATCAGGAAGCAGGGGCCAAAATAGCTTTGGTTGACGATACAACCAAATGTTAATCGGAGTATGAACACAGAGGGTGGAGAGTCGCTGAAAACATCTTATATGAAATGTTTGTATGATTTAACACGACAACATCAATACAACTGGAATTATGGACGTATGTACTTTTGAGAATACAGTGTAAAAAAATACTGGTACTGTTTTACTATTAATAAGCAGTCGAGTATATGTTTAATAAACATTGAAGGGCAAAAATACTGTAGAAAAAATACATACTTAAAGTCTAGTGTAGGTTGAGTTTCCCCAAAATTTTACATGCACCCTTCATCACAAAAAAGTATATAAACCATAGCGCGCGCCGCAACATAACAAAAATGGAACTGAATTATGCGATATATTTAGTTAATATTACCAAATTACTAACTCTTTAACAAAGCGGCAGAGCCAAGTGGATTTTAAAATTTGAAGACATGCCATGCCAATTAGTATTGCAAAAAAGAAACTTCCCTCCAACTGATTAATTAATCTCCCACCCGATTTTTTTCGCGAATTTAAGATTTTCCCTCCAAGGAAAATTAAAAAAACGAAATGTATGGCAGTAACTTATGCGGAGTATAACCCGACCCATTATAAATTGTCCCATAACCCTAAAAGGAAATTGTCGCTCATAAGCCCCCTCATTTCTCTAAAAAATCACACATATCCTCTTCTTTCCGTCGTTACTAACATAGTGAAGTTAAATTGATATACCTGCAGAAAGATGTAGACCTTTTCCGTGCGTCGTCGTAGATAACCATGTTTTACACTGTGTAGACACGGTGAGGACTGACGTTAATGTTATGGCCGTGCGGCTCGATCGTGTATCTCGCCAGATGGATCTGCTGATGATGCGTTTGGAAGGCTTCGTGACGATCTTAGAACGAGTTTTGCATAATTTTGGAGGCAATTGTCTTGAAGGAGCGCAAATTGACAGTCCTATAGCCTCACCACGCCAGGATTTGGGTTTGTTCGTTTAAAGCCGTAGTCGCGTTTAATTTGACTGTAATATATATATTTCCCTATGTCTGAATCTGCTGTTCCTTTTTGAATTTGGCTTTGGATGCTGCTAAATTTCTGATCCTATGCCACTTGCAGCACTAGTTTGTAATTGCACGACCATTGTTCCTCCACTTTTCGAGCTGATGATCTTCTCTTCGTTTGTTCCCCTCCTCCCCCGGTAATTGCTTTAACTCACGCGTATGAGAAGACGATTAATTAAAGAAAATGTTATTTGATGCTGATATAGTTGAGTTGGTATTGCATTTGTCCATGGTGTTTTAGCATCAGGTTCTGTTCTTCTAATCGTCTAATCACAAGATTTTTTGTTCTTGCTGCGCTTGTTTGTACCGAAAACTTGTCTAGTTACAGTATTATCTGGTTTAGTATTCCGTGAACAGATGTTCCTCCAAATACCCCGCTCCTGACTAATATTGGTCTATGTTCCCCCGAATGTCATACGTTATTAATAAATTTTTGTTTTTATTTCCAATTACCATTGACGAATACAATTGAAGTCAGAAATTAGTGCATTAGACACGAACAAAATCAAAACCACAAATTAATAAGTACTGCATCAGGATTGAGCAGGTACGTTGTCTAGACACCTATTCATCCAAAGTAGAAGTAGGTGTTTCGTCTGAATCAACGACTTCTGCTTGACACCATCAAAGAGCGGATAAGTTAATGCGAAAGTTTCAATGTCAACAACACGTAGATGACTGTTAATTAACGGGTGCAATATTGCCATGAATTGCATTATAAATTCATGTGTCCTGCTCCGACTTGGCCTCAGAACCTAGAATCCATTAATTTGCTGCAGTTACCATCATTAATGGCAGGTTCTCTGCTTTTAACCACCGTACTCATACCGTCGTCCTCAACCAATAGGGTAAGCAACGAAATCATTGCCGTATTAGTTCTAATTTGTTCATTCTGTCAACAGGAGTAATGCAAACCCATAATTGGACTATTTATGGGCCACAACTGATTAATTAGTGAATTGGGCCGCACCATCAATGAAGGCATGTGCTCGGTCCATGTAGGGTAAGCCCTCCAACACGTTTTCGGCGAGTCCCCAGGAGTTGGGTCGCATAATCTATTCCTGCACGTATGAATCCTGATAGGAATTCAACATTTCCACGCTCGCTGTCGTTTAAGTTTAGCCAACGACATGTGTAAAAAAAGGACACTTGTTTAATCGAATTTTAGGTACTCTTTAATATTGAGCAGCTATCACATGCCCTGGTACTTCTTTATTAATCAAGATGGGTAGAACTTATTTTGGTTAGTAGACAAGTTCTTTGCCCTTGCAACAATATAAATAACGGGAATGCATGAAATCAGCCCAGCGTATGCAAACTTGGTGTATTCTACATGGACAAAAAAGGAGAAAGTCAATACTTCTACTAAGTACTAAGTACATTACAACTTCAGACTGGACAATCGTTAGACAAGTACAAGCGCACGATCAGTCCACGATGAAGTAAGTACTATATATATTGAGCCCAAAAAGGTGATACAAAGTATATATATCCCTAATAATCCAGATAGAACCAAAACTACCATCATCCGAACTTAAATCTGAATGACAAGGAGCACCCATCTCAAAGTCAAACATCGGAAAGGTTAATTTTGTGGTTTTAACGTCAATGAGACATAGATCATAATTGACAAATAATTCACGGCAGCCGTAAATATCTGTCATATATCTGTTCCGGTGAATCGGCCCCTGAAAGTGACAACACCCAGTCTCTATGACTTTGTTGCAGTTTGCCGAACCAATCATCCTTTTGAGACGTCTTCTGCATTCAATTGTCTTATTTCTTCTACCGGGCTCCTTCAATAGACTAAGCAGCACTTCCATCCCCGAGTTGATGCTAATTTCATCTTCCCTATCAAACATCAGCAATGCAATCCCGTAATTGTACTTTGCTTGGGCCACAACAGAATTATTAACGGATTGGGCCACAGCTGAATTATTAACGAATTGGGCCTCGCCCGAAGAGTTATTAGCGACTTGGTCCATATAGTGTAACCCCTCCTGTTACCGGCTACAAAAAACATATGAGTCCCGAGAAGTAGGTTAGCATAATCAATTCCTTTGCTGCTCAGTCCATATAGAAATTCAAGATTTCCACGGTCGCAGCGTTGGAGTTTATCCAAGATCTTCTCCAGAGGCCGGTATCGATGAAATTTCCCTGTAAACACCAGCTTACGTGTAAGGTCGCACCTGAATTGTAAAATGCATGCATGATAACGTCATGGCAAGTACTATGGTATAAAAAAGTGCATTAAAGAATCAACAAATCATTCTTGAACTCACACTAAGGTCAGATTTGAGATATCAGCAACAGAAGGGTTGGATTCCATAAATTTATGGATTATTGATTCTACAACTGTTGCTGGAAGGTCCAGTAGACACGGTTCTTGCTTCATCACGTTTGGACAAGTATACGAGAACAACAATTATTTTTTCAAGATGGAGGACTGAAACCCCAATATGCTTTGTGAGAAGTATTTAAAAGCTTCACTTGAACTTCATAGACGATGCATTGAAACCATACACAAAACATAAATGCTACAACCCCAACTACCCTCATCAAAAGTCCAACTACACTGGATGCACTAAATATGCCAACTACCGGTTAGAACGCAAAACGTCAACTCAAATGACTAAATGAAGGTCTGCAACTATATTTTTGGAGAAGTACTATTACAAGTTTCACTTGAAATCAATTCAATATAAATAAGAGAGCAGTCGCGTATCATTAATGACGCATTTAAATTTTAAAAAAAAAAACATAATTTTTTGTTCTAAATACTCTCATTGAATACTACTCCCCCTCATCAAAACTCATATAGTTAACTACTATTAAAAGTACTTAGACATTGGATGCTCCTAAAAATGCAACTGCCTGGTAAAGAAGGAAATTCAATATGTGTTAAAGAAAATTTGAAATGAATTCCTAGTGTATTTGTGCTTTTTTATTTATATCCAGCTCATAACGATCTATCGTGATTGAATGTACAATTCAAAATTGGGTATATGTTCTAAATATTCTCATTGAATACTATAACCCCGCAATATTTAATTTTAAATACAAATTTTCAACGATTTCACCAATTTTATAGAGCCATTTAATAACAAAAATAAATGAAAAGTTAAAATAAAATATGTTCTGAATATTACGGCAGAACAAAAATATTTTTGATACAATTTTTCAACGATTTCTCAAATTTCATAGTAAAAATAAAATTGTGACCGAAAATAAAACAAAAGTAAATCAGAAAGTGAAAGAGTCGTTTAATAACAAAAATAAATGAAAAGTAAAAATAATATATGTTCTGAATATTATGGCACCACAAAAACATTTTTGATACAATTTTTCAATGATTTCTCTAATTCTAAAATTGTATCCGAAAATAAAAACATTATTTAAAACAAATATTTGAATATAGGTCCTATTAAGATTTCAATAATTTAAACTAAAATAGTTAAAAGTGGGCCTGCAGCGGCTGAGTGAGAGAGTGAGAGGATTCGAGTGTGCAAGCCACGTGCCTAATACGGACAAAATAGGACTCAAGGATATTTCCGTCTTTTGATACAGTGGCCACGTTTGGTGCGGCAATACGCGCGGCAAAATGGTATACTGCGGTTCTTTTCCGATCAAGATAATATATGAGAATTATGAGGTCGTGGCAGGGAGCGATCCCCAAGTGAACTAGCCCTTGATACCCCGAGCTAGTTAGTTTTGTGTTGTTCATTTGGTTTACTAGAAGTATAGTTTGACTGCACAGTTTCATAAAGTGCTTGATATAAAAGTACTCCTACATGATTTACCAATCATAAGAAAGAAGGACCTGCGAGCCAATGAACACAGTTTCTAGGGGTAAAAGTAGGGGAACCTGTACCTGAATTATTATCATTTAGGAGAACTGATAACAAGAAGTCTTATACATCAAGACTTTTGATGTATAGCAACATAGATTCCCTCTACAACTTTTGCTTAGAATATTACCTATGATATTTGAAAATTAGCACTCTCTACCTCTTCCATGTTGGCAGACAGTATCTCAACATTTAAAGGTCCCAAGCAACTTGTTAAAAGGGATATTCTCCTCAGAAAGATCCCAAACTAGTTGCAATTTTGAAATACCATTTTCTTTTTGCAGATATTTGCAACATTATACAGGTAAGGAGCGTAATGTGAGATGACAGATGCTCCTTAATAATAAGGAAATGAAGCTATATTAATGAATAGTTAGTGACATACTAACTTATTATGTGAATTTTGGAGATGTAAACGTTACATTAGTAGACAGTTATCTAATCATGGTTTCTAATGCATCTGGAAACTTGAATATGCTGTTGTGACCCCAATTATTTAAAACTTCCAGATAAAATTGTTGATTTCCCGGAGTCTGTTGGATTAAATTTATTCCCAAAGTCAAGGTCATCAGGTCAACTTCCCTTGAGTCTGTTGGATTAACTATCAATTCATTAGCTCAACCTCCTGATTAGCACATCAAAGAACTTATGCCACTATATGAAAATTACAGTCAAAGCATACTGTCAAAATAAGATCTATTTTGATTCCGAACAGCTGTTATAAGGTGCCTAATTTCTGAAATTTTTATTGGTAACTTTGTAGTCTTTTTCAGTTTTGGAGCTAGCACGTTGAGATTACAGCAGTGCCTACTACTATATACATATATATATATATATATGCTTCAATCCTAAAGTAGTTGGCCTGGGACTAACAAGATAAAAGTGCTCTAAGATTCTAACTCAACAACTATTATCTTAGGGGAAGCATAACATATTACTCTGGAAGCAATCCAGTTGCTTATTGAAATCCTGAACTGTGGTGTCTTCACAATGTTGCTCACAATTTATACAGCATTACAAAAAAATTTAGACCAATGACAGGTGTTTTCACTAAACCACTGAACACATGAGTATGACCTGTGTTTTTCACTTAGACTCTTAATATACTTAACTGTTGTTAACTAAGATGCAATTTTACTTCAATTTAGCAGTTATTCATGGTAAATTAACATGGTTTGGAGTAATCTCAGGTGGGTAAAATTATGGCATGTAGCTTGAACTAGGCAGCAAATAGCCTGAGAAAACAGAACTTATGACCACAACTTAGCTCATGCATATTGCACGATTCCACTAGAAATAGCATGAGAAATAGCATGAACCCGATTATGTCTTTGAAGAAAAGACAGAATTTTCAATTGTGATAAACAATGAAATTTTTTGCAGAAAGGATCTCAGCGGATTTTGGCTTTTGTTTCATACCATTATCTCTCAGAATCATATAATATACCAGCAGAATCAAAGCAACATTCCTAAACAATAGCAGATTTTGCAGATCTCCAGTTTCCTGTTTGGGCGTGCCTTTTGCCATCCATTTGCTTTTAACAGCCTATTAAAAGGAAGGAAAAGAAAAGAAGATTCCATTCTGATCAAATTTATGTAGTTGACAACACTGTACAGACATCCCAGAGAAGACAAATGTTCAAATTCTCAACAATTCACACACATTTGACTCTGTAAAGATGAACATATCCAGACTAGGCGAATATTATATGACCACTAATTTTGCTTGATGCTGATTATCATGGCTTTTATCTTCTCTTTCTAAAGTTATGAGAAAAATCTTTTACTTTAAACTGATGTCCAATCTGGTCAAGAATATGTATTATGTGTTTTCAGTGGTGTCACACAATATCTCATCTTTTGGAACATTTAATCACCCACAAATTCACAATGTTAAAAGAACCTAGTGTTCCTCTTTTTATGTTGATTCAACCACTAGATATCTTTTTTAAATAAAACTGAATTTTCCTTTATGACTTTATTCAAAGATTCCATCCTAACTGTACTTCTAAGCTTTTACTAGCACATTCTCGATAAATTTTGAAAATGTCTGTATCTCCTCCCCATCCAAGTCATCTAGGCTAGGTAAGGGGCGGTCTGAAATAACTGTTTTATCATCATCATTAGATCTTCAAATATTAGATTGTGTAGGGGTTCAAATGTTGATGTGTTAATTCTGTTATGGAAAAGAGTTTTCCATAGAGCAAAGTAGACTTAAACATTGAGATTCAGTTAATTTTATCTTGCTTTAGCTCCAGAACCTATCTTTTAGACTATACTGTTTTATAAAGGTTTGACAATAACATAAGATTACTAGTAATGAAAAAGGGGGACCTCTGAGACAATGAACACAGTTTCTAATTCTTGGGGGAAAAGTGGGGAGCCTCTATTCAAAATTACTACTACCACATTTTTGAAGGAATTTCAGATAATAAAGGATTCTTGGGAATCAAGACTATTGCTGTATATCAACACAGATTAACTACCTATGAAATTTGGCAGCCTTGCACCTATAGACGAATATAGGGCGGGTTTTGTGGGCTAACTAAACCCATTCCTTAGGCTCAAACTATCTGTAACATATGCAGCAAAGATTTAAAATGCATGTAAATATAATTTAATTAGATCACACTCATTTTGAACCCACTGATGACTCTATCCTTCTTCGACTTGCAGGTAGTAGTATCTCAAATGAAAAAGATCCCCATACAAGTTGCTGGAATGGATGTGATGGTAATTTTTGAAGGCTTTCAGAACACTGACAGTCATGAGTCAACTACATGAACACAGACGTGTTTCATTTTTCAGAATGATAGGAACTTCTCAAGTAAAAATGATAGGAACTTCTCAAGATGGTCACAAGTGGACCTTAGCCTCTATGCCAGAAATTATAAGATCACTCTTTCCTTATAAGCACAGGAAAAAACTAGCATGAAGAAAAGCAAATTAAAAACCACATACCTTGAACATATCTGATCCTGCCTCAATTAAGAATGGGTAGAATTCTCTTATCTAAAGAGTACTAATGCCATAACACCTGCAGCTTAGTTCAGTAAAGAACTAGTTCTTTTAGCTGAGAACCTACCAGTTATGCAAATCAAGAGCTGGCTGGCTGCCTATATTGAATAAACTGTATAGTATCCTTTTGGAAGTACATATGAATATTAATCACGGTTAACATTATAAGTTATTTATTAGTGAAAGCATATAATACCACACTAGAAATTTTAGATTAAAAATAAAAAATAACGAGTACATATATGCTAAGTTGATCTACTCTTCATTTTTGGTACTGCACCCTGTCGACACGTGTGTAATATGGATTTGGTCAATCATCATTGGGTACTTTGACCATAAAAATTAACTTTATATTGCTAGAACATTTGTTTCTTCCTATTTGTAATGATGTATTTAGCCAAATCCGACCACCTCTAAATCTGTACCCTTACCGTCAATGTGAAATATTAGAGATTCAGCTAGTCATGGTTTCTGTGGATTTTGTAACTTCTTTTTGCATTTGCCATTCTCATTCTCTCTCACCGAGGTGGGACTCGGGGGGCTAGGGTCTTTTCCTGGCTCTGATACCATGATAAAATCAGGCACCGAGCCCACACGTCCGGGCACAACACACTCGGGCGCCCATCACTCTGGCACCCACGCACACACGGGTACCCACATAAGCTAAAGGATGGAGGATTGTCCAAAGCTTATATGGACATCTTGCCCCTTCTCTCTCACCGATGTGGGACTCTTCCCACATTCCAACATTATCTAAACTGATTCAGAGACAGAGACACAAAGAGCCCACGAAAATAACCACCATAAAATTAAAGAAACTTACTGATTTTTTATTTTTTTTTTTATTTTTTTTTTAAAAAGATTTTATAAGAACCAACTCAATTTTACTATGAGACGCATATAGAACTTGTGGACAAACTTCTATCATAAATAAAGGGGAGATCAAGCAAACTGGAGGAGCTGAAAAGTTTCCAGTATAGTTCCCTTCCACTGTGCACTGAGTGTTGTACTACGTGTTTGCAAAAGAACAATAAGGACTTCACAGTCTCGCGGTACAAATTCAGGGAAAGGCCATACAATTGTGTTAAACAATGTAGCCACATAGTCAGGAAATTGCCTTCCAAATGAAAAGATAATAAATTAATGTCAAAAAATTAAGCAACATTTTCCAAATGAAAGATGGAAGAATATCTTTATAGAAATTCATTGCTTTGGCACAAGTATCTTAGCTGGGAGAATTGGAATTACGGGATCCAATCCTTAGCTAGATGCATTAATTCCCTATCTGATCCACTTGCTGATGATATTATAAAAGACTAGAAAAGGACTTTTGCAAGATTTGATTAAAGTTATATCCTTCTACATATTCTTCCCTGCTCCTCTTCCCATTTGTGACTTCTTAATATAAGCACAAGAATCTAAAATATGTGTAAGATATTCGCCAACTTGCAGACCCCAACACCTTCTCGTCCAGCTTATAAGGAGCTAGTTTAGCACTAACTCTTTACCATATAATCATCCCTTTAACTTCAGTCTTTTTCCATTGACTGAGGCAGCTGCATATCCACTTCTTGTTTCATATCTGATCATCCCTTTAGTCCTATTCCTTCGACTCTCAATATAATTAAACACAATTACTTGTTAATTTTCTGCAATATTATGGCTTCTTGGACAACAAAGCAAAACAAGAGATTTGAGGATGCATTGGCTTTATTTGACAAGGATACTCCTGATCGCTGGCATAACATTGCAAGGTGTGTAGGAGGGAAATCAGCAGAGGAAGTGAGGAGGCACTATGACCTACTTCTCAAGGATATCATGCAAATTGAAAATGGTCAAGTACCTTTGCCCAAATATAACAAGGCTGCTGAAAGCAATGGCAGAGGTTATGCTAATGAACAGAGGTATTGTAAATCTCTGCTCCTAGCTTGCAGAACCTATGGCTAAACATTTTTTTATAAGTTTAACTTATATACTCGGAAGTGTAGAATAGGTTAAATTGCACTAATTCATAGTGTGAAAATATCATTAGAGCGTTGATGAATATAAGTAAAGCCTTTGTTATATCTGCCAACCGACACTATTATTAGTTAGATACTAGTAGTATAATTTATGAAAATGTTATCGAAGAGTTTTCACGTACTATACCTATTTCTAGCCTTTATGTATTATGTTTCTCACAACTCTTAATGAAGCAACTCTATATAAAATTTTCATGCATGATACCTTTGATAAATGTACAAGATTATCATTTTTTCTATTTCTGGTAATAGTGTGTCCTGAAACTTTCCACTTTTAGTGAGACTGTACGTGATACACCTGTATTCTAAAGAAAGACCAGAAGCTTTCAACTTGTGCATACGTATATGCTTATACCGTTTGATTTGCTCTAAGTGGAATTTTAACTATTAAGCTTAGTGACCACATGAGATCTAATCCTTCTTGCTTAAGATCACATGCATATGGTTTTACATCTTAATCTCCGACCATTTATTATACAAAACATAATTGTTTAACAATTCTTTCTTGTCTTGATAAGGTTCACCACATGACTAGGAAGCTTTTATTATTATCTTCTTACTACCTTGATAATCCATAAGCAATCTCTAGTCTCTTTATAAGTAGATGATTTATTAAGCAGTTTTTATTATCATGAAGAGAAGGGTTTAAGTTCTATACACAAATTAGGTTTGTAACAAATATTACTTAATTGATAATCAAGTACCACTTACTTATAAGATAGTTACAAGTAAATCACTCGTAATAATTTAAATTGTTAAGTAATCTGATAAATATGATAAAAGTAATTTACTATCATATAAATATATGGATAATATAAAATAATTGAGTTTTACATGATTAATGTGTATAAATTACTAAATGGGAAAGGAACTTACCTTGTGCATCAGCATGTTTTTAGGTCGGTGCCCTTTTTTTCTCCGTAAGTCAATCCTGTCTCCTAATCTCCTTGAAAGATGATGATTTGGACATCAACACATCCAATAAGTCTTACCTGTCACATTCACCTTTACCTTATAAAAAAGAAAAAAGGAAGCGAATTTTCTTTACATTTCTTGATTCGCACTTGTATATTGACCTTCTTGTGAAAGTGAGGTGACTTCATATTCTATGCGACAAGGAGGCTATATATGCTTTCCCCTTTTATCTGTATGTAAGGAGATAAGAGGGGGGGAAAAAACTAAAAAAATGACCAACGGTTATTTCTGATCCAGTTAGAAGAAATTCTGAAGGCCAGTTGATTATTCCACAAAATTTAAAAGTTTTCTTCAAGTAAAAGAATTAATCTTTTTACCAAATAAAAAATGCTAATATATCTTGTCATCCTAATTCACTTTTTATCTTAATCATTGAACAGGCTTCTGAAGAATCTAAAGCTACAATGAGAAGAAACTTGCAGCGATATTGCTCAATAGTCAACACCAGCAGCATAATTAGCAAATTCACCTCTAAGTGATATGCACCTTATATTTAGTCCTCCTAGCCTTTCTTTTACAAACTTTCTACACCTTATAAATTAAAGATAGCAAAATGTACTTCTATTTCTGTTCCAGCTATGCCTATTTAGCTTCAGACTTTCGTGTATGTTGTTGTTAAGTCCAAAATATGTAAATGGAAAAGAAAAATTATGTTTCCCATTCTGCTTCTTCCTCCAATAAACTTTCTGAATTATTTTAGTTTATTTCTTTCTATTTTTTTCCTCATGCAATTCTTAGAGCTGTTTGGTCAAACTTCTGAAAAGTGCTTATTTCAAATTTTTTTTTAAGTGCTTTAATTAAAAGTACTTTTGGAGAGTAGCAATTTGTATTTGGCCAACTTATTTAAGAAGCACTTTTCTTAATAATTGAGTAGTAATTTGTGTTCGACCAAGCTTCAAAAAAATACTTTTGAGTGTTAAATTACGGGTAAGACTCGTAAATATTCTCTTACAATTATTTAATTAGATGAATAATTTTAAAAATTTATTATCAAGCTATATTTAATTTTGTATCTAAGTAAATCTTTTATAATAGAGCATACATAATTTAATATTCTAAATTCAAACTTACAAAAAATAAAAGATGCAATTTGATTCAAAATTTTCAACAATAATGATGTAGGTGTGCGTAAAAGAAACAATGAAAAGAATAATATACTATTTAAATAATAATTATTAGGTTAATAAATACGGGTAATTACGTATATAAGTATTTATGGTAAGAATATCCTTGGAATGATAAAATTAAAAACAACTTATACTTTTAGGGAAAAACTACTTCCGCTGCCACTCAAAGAACTTATTTTTTTCTAGACTAGAAGCTTGACCAAACACCTTAATCATTCAAAAATAAATACGAATTGAGAAAAATAAGCACTTTTAAATCTCCAAAAGTTGGCCAAACAGGCTCTTATTCTTAGTTCCACCTAAAGTATGTAATAGCTTAAATATGAATGTCTATAGCTTGAAGTGAATTAGGGGTGGCAATTTACACCCACTTTTCAATAATCCACCCAAATTACCCATATTTCATTGGGTTGGATGAGTGGTATTATGGCCTGGGTCAAATATGGGTTGAACCCAAATTAAATCCATTGTAAAATAGGTAAAATATGGGCTACCTACTTAACCCAATTCAAACTCATATGTAGCTTCCCCTTCTCATAACAAAGGTTATACTTCATTTCTATTCCTCATTGTGCATTTCAATAGTGTTGATTTGGTATCTCTTATAAATTCTCAAAAACTTCTTTCACACTGTATACATTCTAAAAGGTAAAGAACATTAAATTAAATAAAAATTTATATGAAGCCAATTCATATATTATCATAATTATTTATTAAGCAACTTGAATCAATGAATTTCAACATCAGTGTAGTTAATTTATGGAATTTAAAGGTAAAAACGTTTTTAGTTAAATTTCATAGAAGACTGGACTCTTATATAATTTAATTTTTTTCATTTCATTAAATTTTCTAATGGTATTGAATTATCATTTTGTATTAAATAATCTGACTTTTTCTTCCTTTAGAAGGTAAGAGAAGTGAGGTTTTGATAATATAAAATAAGTTCTTTAATAATGCAATGCGATGTATGCTTGTGATGTACAAATTTTAGTAATTTAGTAATATTCTTTGACAAGTTTGATGTATTAAATGGGTTATTATAGGTAAACACATTCTTAGTCCGCCCATTAATTATCCAATCCATATTTGACCCATATGAAATATGGGTGGGTTGTGTATCCATCCATATTTATTCCACCCATTTTCAATCCGCCTATGTGTTGGCCTAAATCAGGATATGACAACAAATCGAATTTGTATTAGGTTTAACCGGTAATTTGCTTGTATCATAGTGATGTTCGAGCTAAATTTGAATTCGAACTGAATGAAAGGCTTTGAAAAAGTAACGAGGCAAGAAATAAGTTAATAACAAACGAGGCAACAAATAGAAAATAGAGTTGAAAATTGCATCGATCATGTCCCATTGTTTACAAACGAATCCTATTTATAATCAGGAGAAAGAATGATGTTGTAAATAATAATTGTGCCTTTACGGCCATTACTCCGTACTTGATTGTAGTTGACTCACGATCTGTCCTCTTAAATGTTAGAGCAACGGTCGATAGTTAGAAAGGCTGGATCTCTTTTTTTGAGGCACTACATCTGCTCGGGGTACGTTGTTATGGTGCTTGCTCCGAGCTCAATACTTTGAGTTCACTCCTCCTCGTTCCCTGAGGCGATTTTCCGGGGCAAAGAGACATGCAACCTCTTCTCATAAGTTTGCCTCTTGGAGTGGACTTCATGTTAGGCTTTGAGGCCTTGTTTGAGAACTTGGTGACTTTTCAACCAATACAGATAGTCCCCCCACCCTTCGGATAATTGCTAGAATTTTTCGGGGGGTGGTATTGAATTTGAGCAAGAGAGTGACGTGGCGCGTTTTCAGCCAAGAAATTTAAAAATTTGGGCGTCATTTCAATGTCTCATCCCTTGCACGTGGCTCAGTTTTGAACGGCTATGTCTTTTTATTTGATCTTCCCCATGTAACCGCCATCATTGCATTTTGATCCAATTGCATTTCACTATAAATTGGCCATTTTTGTTGTTATCTTCATCATTTCATAATTTCCCTTTTAGAGCCTTTTACATTTCTTCCTTTCTTTCCGATTTTCAAAATTTCACAATGTCTTCTCCATCCCATCATGAAAATGTCATTGATACTTTAACTGAGGACTTGTTAGATGCTCCCCCCTCAGCAACTTCTTTTTGTTCAGAGGACAGTCGTAGCGTAGCCAGCCAGGAACCATCCATCGGCGATGATGAGGTGGCAGCTGAAGAGACCATTGCTGATAATGAGGTAGTTGAGACCTCACCCCTGAAGAGAAAAAAGCAAAAAAAAAGTTTACCAGGGGGAACTTGAACCTCAATGGGTCATCCCAAGACGATTTGACTCAAGTAAAGATTTTAGAATGAGGGGGCAATCGGCCTCGGATATTAGGAGGAAAAGGAACCTTTCCGTTCAACTTTATCTAAGCCTAGCTTCGGAAGAGCACATAGCTTTGATCTGAGAGGAGTGTAATTGGAACCCCGATATGCCAATCTTGATTCCCACCCCCCGATAACGTGTGATAGCATTCCAGGACGATCCTTCATTTACACCTACCCATTTTTGATAGGTTTCTCTCTTCCCTTTCATCGCATAGCAGACACCTTTTGCCGGACGCACAATGTCTACTTGGCCCTGGCTTTTGAAGGGCCGTTCAGTATCTCGACTACATTAGTCGCAAAGCCGGGGTCACGTTTGGGTATGACCATTTAATTTCTTTATTTTCTCCTTCCCTGCACAAGGATGGGGTTGTGCAGTTGAATAAGCAGGGTCAGTTTTTCCTCATTACTAAAAGTGATGACACCGAGGATCGAAGCTGGTGTGACTGGTTTGTCCTTCTCCCCACCTCTTCTCATTCAGTCGAGCCCGAATTTCCCGAGGCGTGGAATAGGACTCGTAAGCCTTTCTCTCATTTTTACTTTTTACTTGGCTTTAAATGTGGCAAAGTCTGACCTTTTGTCATATTTTTCAGCAAGGAGACCCCCAATTAATCCTCCCCAGTATTTAGAGGCTTAGGTGCAAGCCATTATCAACGCCGATGGGAGACTAGATAGGGATTTGATGGTTTTGGCCGCTCGTGCATAAAATGGGTGGTCGGAAAAATGTCTGGGTTAGTATATTTCCAATTTGATTGCTTTATTTTCTCGATGCGTCTTTTCTCACTTCTACTCTTTTCCCCTCCTTTTTTAGATTTCAACATCTTGCTTGCTGAGGCGGAGCAGGAAGAAGATAAGAAAAAGAAGGCAAAGAAGAAGAAGAAGTCAGGACGACGAGCTTAAGTCGTCGATGTCCCAGATGCTGATGCTAGTTTGCATCTTATTGAGCAGTCTATTGAGACTCTTACTTAGGCCACGAGAGGTACTCCTTTCAATTTTTTTGTACTTTTCTCTTTATTTTTCTTCTTGAGTGATACGTTTCCTTCTTTTCAGGTTCAAAGAGAAAAGACGATATACCGAAGAGGCCAGCTAAGGCTAAAGTCCCTCGGGTTGAAGCGACCACGGTTCCCGGACGAAGATTGATTGACGAACATGATGATGTTTTGGTTCGGAGCGCAGTCAAGGGGGCGGTCGTGAAGGAACCAAGCCATGTAGTTGACAAGGTTCGCGAGGGCTTGGAGTCTGGCGAGGTGAAGTCCACCGAGGAGGTCAACAGACCTATCGAGGCTACATCACCTTTGGGACAAGAGAGTGCTGACCCGCCTCGGGCTAGGGCGACCCTCTCTCAAGGGATTAGACGCATCCTAGTCCCAATAGATGTTTGTCTATTGGATGACATCATGGGGGTCGCCATCAGTTGCAGAAGGCTACTCGGGCCTTTAGAGAACGACCGCATGAAGAACATCTCCTCGAATGATTTGATGGCTTACTTGGCTCAGCACGCAATTCATGTGAGCCTTTATTTTGCATGTTTTTATCTTAAGTATTTTTCAGGTCTTTGACCCTCTTTCCCTTGATTGTAGGGTTACGTTTATGCCATGAAGGCAGCTGAAGTTGAGGCTCAGTGAGATGCACATCTTCGTCGGGTCGGGGATGAGTGGGATAGTCGAAAGAACGTGCACGAAGTTCGCGTAGCTGAGCTTGAAAAGCAACTCTCCGGCTCGGAGGTCAACTTGGATCGATCTCAGAGAGAAGTGGAGCAACTTGGTGCTGATCTTTCTCAGGCTCGTGGTGAAGTTGCCAATCTTTCGGCCGAGATGAGGTCCCAAGAGGATAGTCATCAAGCCGATCTTCAGAAGCAAGCTGACGCAGCCGATACAGAGCTTAAGGGTTTGACCGAGCAGTTTGAAGAGAAGACTTCACTACTTACCTTTAAAGTGGTCGAGGTTGAAGCTAAGAATAAGGCTCTCGAAGCCGAAGTGAAGATCCTTCGGGCTAAGAGACCAGCTTCTTCCTCCGCGCTTAAATCCAGTTCAGAGCTAAGTTGGATTTGAGGGCTACCCGAGCAAAGGTTGATAGAAATTGGGCAATAATTTAGACCAAGTTGAGGACCCTTGAATAGTGCAAAATGAGAATTAACTTTGATGATAAGATTGCCAAAGCCAAAGTTGACGTTGCTACAGCTCGGGGATTTTTAAACCGACTTTCTTCGAGCAGTACAGCTTGTCTGAAGGAGAGGCTTCGGGTAGTGATAGTGAACATGAGTAAATGCTCGTTAGTTTTCATTTTTGTACCTTCGGGCTACTTTTTTGTAATTATTCTGGCCTTCGGGCCATGTGAATACATGATTGTTTGAGTATCCACTATTTATTTTTGTTTGCTTACAAAAATTTGAATATTTTATAGAGCTAGCTTAGGGCGACGTCTCGCTCTCGAGTCGAGGCTAAAAGTTTAATGGATAAAAAGATAAATCGATTCTTATTCCATTGATAAAAATTGAGTCAATTTACACAAGGCCTAGTTATCTTAGGCATATTTGGTTTTATAAGAAGTCGCTTCGGGCGAAGATTGCAAAAAATGGGCCCAAGTCCCTGAGTCTGAGTTATTTTTTCGAAGAGTACTTGAGCTGCGAGGTCGGTGAGCCGATCACTTTGAGCTGCGAGCTCGGTGAGCCGATCACAGATCGATTTCATTCCCTTGTCACCCCCAGTGTTCGAGGGTGAGGGATAAAGAGTCGAGCACTGTTGACCTCGGTAGCACGCTTCGTGTGGTTAGAAGTAATGTTTCTTTAAATTGGATACGTTCTAATTCAAAGGTTCTTGTTTCCCCTTAAGATCTGCTAGCTGATAGGATCTTTTTCCTACAACCGCTTTCACCCGGTAGGGCCCTTCCCAATTGGCGTCCAATTTTCCTGCGTTTTTCTCTTTGGTTGTTTGATTCGAGGCTCTTAAGACATAGTCGCCGACCTTAAACTCTCGCAGCTTGGCTTTTTTGTTCAAGTAGGCTTCGATTCGTTGTTTTTGAGATGTCAATCGCACCAGCGTCATCTCTCTTCATTCCTCAAGCAGATCCAGCTCTATCCTCATCGCTTTTCGATTCGACTCCTCGGAACAGTGTACATAGCAGAGACTTGGTTCCCCCACCTCGACAGGAATTAATGAAACGACCCCCTAGACGAGGGAAAATGCAGTTTCACCAGTGCTGTTTTTCTCTGTTGTCCTCATTGCCCACAGTACTTCTGATAATTCATCAGGCCATGAACCCTTGGCTTCGTCCATCCTCTTTTTAAGGTTGTCAACAATTATCCCATTTGATGATTCAGCCTGTCCATTGGCACTTGGGTGGTAGGGTATCGAGGTTACCTTTTTGATCCCCTATTTTTGAAAAAAGCTGTGACCTCCGAACCAATGAATTGTGTACCGTTGTCACAACTAATTTCGTTTGGGACTCCAAATCGGCATATGATGTTCTTCCATATGAAATCGATAACTTCTTTCTGTCTTACCCTGGCAAAGGCTCCTGCCTCGATTCATTTGGAAAAATAATCAGTGAGCACGAGTATGTATTTAGTGCTACTTAGTAGTAGAAACTCAGAGAGACAGACAGCCCCACGAGCAAAACACCAGAGATGCACAACACGTGGGCCTGACACTGCCTTTGCTTTGGGAAAAAGTCCTACGATATCCATCCCCCACTTCATGAAAGGCCACGGTAAAACTATCGAGTGCAAGGGTTCGGCTTGTTGGTGAATCATAGAAGTATGCCTTTGACATTTGTCGCACTTCCTAACGAACACTCTAGCATGCTCGCTCATCTCGGGCTAGTAATAGCCGGCTCTAAGTAGTTTGCGAACGAGGGCTTTGGCTCCTGAGTGGTTGCCACATGTTCCTTCATGAACTTCTCTCATCACGTATTCATATTCTCGGGGGCCTAAACATTTGGCCATCGGGTTGCTATAATGTTTTTTGTATAGATGTCCATACAATATTGTGTATGGGACAACTTGCTTCCTTAATATTGCCGCTTCTTTTTTGTCTGGTGGTAGATTCCCTGACTTTAGATAAGAGATGAATTTTGTTCGCCAGTCCCAATGCCGATTCACCATATTCACTTCCAGCTTTATTTTTCCTATGGCCGATATGAGAACCCTAACTGTGGTATCAGTCCCCGAGTCGTCTGCTGACACTACTGAGAGCAGATGAGCTAGAGCATCGGCCTCGGCCTCAGCGTTTTTCTCTCGAGGTACTTGTATGACTTTTCATTCTTGAAAGGCCTCGAGTGCTGGCTGCATTCTTGCTACGAGTTGCTTCATTCTGGGCTCTCGAGCCATATATCCACCGAGAACATGGTTCATCACTAGCTATGAGTCGCACCTTAACTCTACATTTTGAACTCCCATCTCTTTGGCCAACTTTAATCATGCTATGGCGGCTTCGTTTTCGGCTTCATTGTTGGTCAGCTTCTCAGATTTTATTGAATGCCTTAACTTCTCCCCAGTGGGGGCCTCGAGTACTATTTCGAGCACCAAACCATTGGAGTTGGCTGCTCCATCTGTGTAAAGCTTCCATACTCCGAGAGTAGGACCTTTTGAAGTTAAACTCTCTTTTTCCACCTCGAGAAAAAGTTTAATACTGCAATCTGCTACGAAATCAGCCAGCACTAAAGATTTGATGGCTGTGCGGGGTCGATATACGATATCATACTTACTCAGCTCGACTATCCACCTAGACAATCTCTCCAAAAACTATGGCTTATGCAATATACTTCTCAAGGGAAAGTCGTCACTACTGCTATCGGATGGCATTGGAAGTAGGGGCGCAATTCCCTAGCAGCAATGACTAATGCAAGTGCTAATTTTTCTAAATGTGGGTACCTTGTTTCAACATCGAGGAGGGCCTTATTGACATAGTATATTGGATGTTGTTTCCTTCTTCTTCTCGAACCAGAATAACACTTACTGACACCTCGGAGACAGCTAGGTAAACCAACAGGGTCTCGCCATCCTTTGGTTTGGCCAGCAATGGAGCATTGGCTAAATAACGTTTCCCCTCTTTCATGGCCTCCCTGCACTCGGGCGTCCATTCGAAAGAAGTATTCTTCGTCAAGACAGAAAAGAACTTGCGGCACCGCTCTGATGATCGCAAAATGAATCGACTCAAAGCGGCTAATCGGCCAATTAAGCATTTTACTTCCTTCGAACTCGATAATTCTTCGGGAATTTCTTGTATAGCTTTGATCTTGTTAGGATTTGCTTCAATGCCTCTCTCCGAGACAATAAATCCTAGAAATTTGCCCGAGCTGACCCCAAAAGCGCACTTTTCGGGGTTAAACTTCATGCAATATTGTCTCAAAATCGCGAAGGCTTCATTCAGTTATTTTAGATGATCTTCCAGTCGGGCAGATTTTACCAACATATCATCGATATAGGCTTCCATTGTTTTGCCAATGTAATCTTTGAACATCTGACACACTAATCTCTGGTAGGTTGTCCTGGCGTTCTTGAGGCCAAATGGCATCACCTTGTAGCAATAAGTTCCTTCATCTGTAATGAAAGAAGTTTTTTCTTCATCGCTTGTGTCCTTTAGGATCTGATTGTACCCTGAATACGCATCCAAAAAGGTTAAAAATTTGTGACCAGCCGTGGAGTCTATTAACCTGTCTATTTTGGGTAAAGGGTAGGAATATTTAGGGCATGCTTTATTTAGGTCGGTGTAATCAACAAACATTCTCCACTTTCCATTTTTCTTGGGCACCACAACGACATTAGCAAGCCAATCTGGGTACTTAACTTCTCTTATGAACCCGTTGTCAAGTAATCTCTTGGTCTCGTCTTGGATCGCTTTCTTCTTTTCTCCAGCGTGGGGTCTTTTCTTCTACTTCATCGGGCGATGGTTTGGATCTATGTTCAGCTTGTGCGTCATGATCTCGGGATCGATCCCTACTATGTCTGCGTGGGACCATGTAAAGCAATCGTTGTTGGCTTTTAATAATTTGATGAGAGCTTTCTTGGACTCGGCGTCCAACTCCGAGCCCACAAATATTTTTCTTTCTGGGAACTCTTCTGATAATGCATGAGATTCCAGCTCTTTTACTGTTGAATCGTTGGCTTTTTGCTTTTGAGGTTCTTGGATGAAAGTTTGACTCCTCTCTTCCCACTTTGGGGGAGTTGCTCTTTGGGGCGAGCTCTCCCCGCCCGAGCGCTTGAGGTCACATGTTCCTATTTGCGCAGCGACTATATAGCACTTTTTAACCATTGACTGGTCACTTCGAATTGCACGAATTTCCCATGGGGTGGGAAACTTAATGACTTGATGAAATGTTGACGGCACAACCTCCATTTCGTGAATCCAAGGTCTTCCGAGAATAATATTGTACGCCATGTCCTTGTTCATTATTTGGAAAGTCGTTTCTTTGTAAACCCCCCGGGTGGTGGTTATGAGGGTGATTTCTCCTAGAGTTCTTTCTACAGAGTTATTGAACACTGCTAAGGTGGTCACTTTCGGGACTACAAGGTCCTTCAATCTCATCTGTTCAATGGCTCTGAGGTTGATTATATTTGCGAAACTCCCAGGGTCTACTAGGACTCGTTTTACATCTGAATCATTGACCCTTATGGTAATAACAAAATCTTCATGATGAGGGGTCATTTCCTTATGGCGGTCTCCTTCGTCGAAAATGATTTCTTCACCGATTCTCTCCATTTGGGTACTTTTCTCCATATTGGTTGAGAGTTTTGCAAGCTTCTTTGCCAAGGAATGATTGATACCGTTTATTTCTATACCATCCATTATGACGTTTGCTGATTTTCGACATGTCGAGGCTATCAGCAATTATATAAATTTGGAAAAGCTTCGACTTCGGAACAAACGTTATTACCAGATCCCCACAGACGGCGCTAATTTGTGTTTGACTAAATCAGGATAGGACAACAAATCAAATTTTTATTGGGTTTAACTGGTAATTTGCTTGTATCAAAGTGATGTTCGAGCTATAGTTGAATTCGAACTGAATGAAAGGCTTTGAAAAAGTAACAAGGCAAGAAATAAATTAATGACAAACGAGGCAACAAATAGAAAATAGAGTTGAATATTGCATTGATCATTACTCTGTACTTGATTGTAGTTGACTCACTATCTGTCCTCTTAAATGTTAGAGCAACGGTCGACAGTTATAAAGGCTGAATCTCATTTTCTGAGGCACTACATCTGCTCGGGGTTACGTTGTTACGGTGCTTGCTCCGAGCTTAATACTTTGAGTTCACTCCTCCTCGTTCCCTGAGGCAATTTCCCAAGGCAAAGAGACATGCAACCTCTCCTCGTAAGTTTGCCTCGTGGAGTGGACTTTGTGTTAGGCTTCGAGACCTTGAGGCCTCGGTGACTTTTCATCCAATACAGCCTACATCCGACCCAACCCACCCATTTACCACCACTAACGTGAAAAGCATATGACATGCTTGGCTTGCTTTTAAAAAAATATTGTTTTTTAATAAAAATGAAAATATTTACGTTATTTAGTGACTAACATCTCATAATAGGCCCGAACGCAAAAGATAAAGTCCATCATAAACTGCATGAATTGTATTCAGAGAACCTTGAGGCTTTAAATAATTATTCAGAGAACCTTGAGGCTTTAAGGGCAGGGCTGCAAAGAAATGGGAATTAGAGCAAATATGACAGGTAGGGAAAAATACAAAACAGATGTGGAGATGCGGGGTATCAATCCCCGTACATCTCGCATGCTAAGCAAGCGCTATACCATCTGAGCTACATCCCCTGTGAGACTTTAACTTCTTACGTTATAAGTATCTAATCTACGCAAACAAAGTCAAAATATTCAATACAATGTAAAACTTTGAATCTTTCAAGATAAATGAGAATTTTGAAAAAAATGAAAGAGTGAGATATGGGGTAAGGATCCAGTCCAATAGATTTTCGTCCAATAATACTCAATGCTAGCTTCAATTTGAAACACGTGTACATAGAGTGTTTTATGGATGAGATTTACTCAGCTTACCCTTAAACGGTGAACCACTTTGACCAGCAAAAAGAAAATGAGGAAAGCCAAGCTAATGGGTGTGTTACATCACGGCTGTTGTTGACATGTAAAGCTACAGGATGCGGCACAAGTGTGGCAACTATGACATCATAGCACACTCTTAAAACTAGCTGCGACTTTTATTCCTGTGATGCGTCATTTAAATGGAATTTATCTTCTTTAACATTTTGATATAGGATTTGGGAAAAAAACACAACAAATGATAGAAGCATAATATTTTATATTGACACAATAGTTCTTGAGTAATTTCACTTGGCATTCCAACCAGTTCTTCAGTAATTATATTCGTATACGTAATGTCTTTGAAACGCTATAATTGATTAAAAGCAGCAATTAGGTGGGAAGAAACATCAGTAAAAAAAAGGGCATGTCACCGTAGTTGGAAGCATATATGGTGGAACTAGTGAATTCCCACTTATTTTTGCTCATTCAGAAAATATATTAACTAATGTATTAATGATATCAATCATAATTGACAGATATACCAAAAGAACTACACTACAAAAAAAGGACAAATTGCAGCGGTTTTTTAAAGGTTTAGCGGTGGTTTTAACTGCCGCAAAAAATGTATTCCAGCGGTTTAGAAAATGCTGCCTAAATCGCTGTACTAAAACTATTTAGCAGCAGTTTTGCGTAACCGTCGGCATAACCGCAACAATATTTGATTAACAGCAGTCGTCTAATAAAACTGCAGCTAAATCATGAGCGGTGCAAAACAAAGATGGAGCACGTGCTCTGGGAATCGTCATAGTCCATATCCACAAGCATGTGCGACATCCAATTAGGCCGTCCCATTACTTCACTGCCACAGTTCTGAGGTTGACAAGTTTCAATGACTGTGTTACGAACTTTTGTATATAAACCGCAGATTCTAGCTTTGCGTGACCGGTGTGGGACAATTACTCGAACCGCTGGAAATGTATACCAACCGCTGGTAAATGTGAACATGCTCAATACCGCTGCAAAATAACTTAAAACCGCCGCTAAATTACTCAATTTAGTGACAGTTCACAAACCGCTGCAAAAAAGATAAAATTATCGGCAGGTGGCTAAACCGATGGAAGGTGGCGTTTTTTTTTTTTTTTGTAGTGCTAGTAGTTTTTGTATTTTCCAAAAAAAAATACTATTACTATAATATTGTTCAAATGACATGTCTAACATGTCCATAAAAAAAAAGGCAGAATACATAGACATCCCCTAAAGTTGACAGCATTTTCCTCTCAGGCCACTTTACTTTACCTCTTCCCATGTGGCTACCTAAACCCACTATATTATGTGTCACCTTAGCACAACTCGCTTACCTAGCTTAAAAATTTAAGAGCGTGAAAACAATCGCCTCTCACGAGTAAATAATATCCAATAAAGAATTCCAAGTCATTTCCACGTCAAAACGACCCAAGGTTAATATCTTAACCTATCATTTTTACATTTACCCTAATCACTCTTCCAAAACCCACACCTCCACTCCAAATTTAGAAACCCGATCGTCACTCCCAAATTTTAACCCGATCATTTCTCTTCAATTTTTTAGCTGATTTGAATAAAAAAAAAGAATCAATATTGCTCTAAGATATCATCTTTGGATGTGAGGAACCTGTTCCATCATTCGTGGTTCGAATTCACTATATGTTGAAGAGTACTTTTTCATTATTTGTTTCTCATTTAATCTTCTAAATTGGTGGATAAAAAAAGAAGATTAGTTAAATATATAAACCATCTTTGATTCATCAAATGTTACTTTAGGAAAATTTTGAAATTTTGTACCAAATATAGGGTTTCATTGCATGTGACGATTTGTAAGTTTCTGGTTGTTTTCTTCTATTTATTTACTTATGGAAGAAATAATAGTGACTCATATTAACCATGGAGGTGTGTTTATTCAAGAACCTGTCCCAAAATACGTAGGGGAGAATAAAGTCAGGGGCTTCTTTATCGATAAGACCACTTATTTTAAATTGAACTCCTCCACTACACTAAAGAAATGGGGTATGAAGAAGTGGGGCCATTCTTTAGCTTTGACCCGACAAGTTCCAACTTTTTCCAAATTAAAAATGCAATTGTTGGATTTAATTAAGCCCTTAAACCATGGTGATATTTTTGAGTTGTTTATTGAGCATGTTGTTTCTTTTCATGAACCTGTTGATGTGGGACCTATTCCTATACTTCCTGGGCCTACAGTTGTCAAGAACTACTACTCTGTCAAGAAATGTTCAAAATATAACCACAACAAGATATGCAACTCAAACTTCATTGCTGACAAATTCAAAGATAGGATCATTTCTCAATCAGAAATTAGAATTCATGAGATACAAGAAGAAATCAGAAAAAAGTAGGCTTATATGTGGGCAGAAAAATTTGTTATAGAGCTTAGTGTAAGATTCTTAAAAAGTTTATGGGTGATTGGAAGCTGGAGTTCTCAAGGCTATGTGATTATGCTGAAATAATTAAACAGACAAATTCTGGTAGCTCTGTTTGGATCAAAACAGATAGAGAAATAGTTTCAGGAAAGAATCTCTTCCATTATTTCTATATCTGTCACTACGCCATTTTATACCTATAGCTACAAATTCTTAGCTATGAATGTGATTACTGTGGCTAAAACGTAACAATAGCTACAAATATTAAGGTTCCGTGGCTCTCTAATATTTCGTAAAATTTCTTAGCCACGAAAGTAAAATTGACAAAGCTAATTCCTTATATTTGCTATAGTTGCTAATTTTTGTGGCTATAACAACCTAATAGCTACAAATTTACTGCTACAATCAGATTCCGTATCTAAACATATACCTTTGCCACGAACTTTAAAAAATCCGTAGCAATAATAACCTTTTAGCCACAATAAATTATTTGTAACAAAATATTGGAGTTGTACATTTTGCTTCAAATTATAAAACTTTGTGTGGCAACTACAAAATAGATGCGAATGCCTTGCTATGATAATTTCTGTAGCTAATCATAAACTTCAGCCATGCGTGTAAAGTTGCGTAGCAAAAGTGATATTTTAGCCGGGCCAAATTATTTTTAGATTAAGAAGTTGTAGCTAAATGAGTATTTTTTTTTTCAACTTAAAATAATACATGTGGCAATAATTGGGTTAATAGAACAAAAGTATTTCTATAGTTAATATTATATAAACTTATCACGTGTTTTTGCCATGCGTTCAATTTATAGTAGCAATATTCCTAAATTATTGAAAAATATGTCGTAGCTAATTAGTGATTTTATTTATTTTCTAATTATAAAAGTTAGTGGAAATAATTGGCATAATATCTATAATTATTTTTTTATGACCAAGTGATATAGTAATTATATATCCTTCCTTTTCAGTATATATGAACTTATTTTCTATTTTTTTAAAAAAACGTATTTTTAGATTTAAAAACAGTTTAACTCCCAATTTAGCATTGTGCCCTTAATGAGATAATTTATAGCTATATAAATTTAATATTAATGACTTATTTAAAACTACAAGTTCTAAAAGTCTTCATTTCTTTTTTACAATATGTGACAAGTCAAACATGTTCTTATAAATTGAAATGGAAGGAGTATAAGTTAATAATTTATCATGTGTGAAATAAAGATAAAAATGCAAAATATAAGCTCCAATTATAGATAATTTGTATACATGTATCGTCAAACTCATAAACTAATTCCTTTTGCTTATCAAACACACTTTTTATTTTATTTTAATTATTTTTATATTGATTATATGATTTTGTATATAAAATTCACATAAAAATTATATTAACATCTAATTAATGTGCTAATAACTTATTATATCAATTTAAATTAGTATAAGCGCGTAAATTATTACATAGTATAATTAATTATTGTGCACACACACAATATAATTAATTATTGTGTGCGCGTGTGCATTTTAGCGCGCGCTATATTAATTACTATATGAAGATTGTCTTCATTAGAGATCTCTGAAACAAATAAAATTTAAATTTAAATTATCTATTATGACCAGTAGCGAAGCTAGTAAGGGCCAAAGGTGATCACTTAAACGCCTTTGGATGGAAAATTATACAGTGTATATTGGTTAAATATTACGTTTTGCATACATATATTGAATGTTGAACACTTTTGATACAATTGAGATAGGATATATATATTGAATCTTGAACATCCTTTAAGAAATTCCTGGCTACACGCTACTAATTATGACTATATAGGGTTTCTTTATTATTCTATACGTTCCACTTTGTTTCGGATAATTCATATTTTTGGTATTAAACAAGTTGTTTAATAACAATATTTTTATTTCTTTTAAATATTTAGAATTGTCAATTATTATAAATATTACTATATTATGCAACTTGTTATATTTATGGGTGTGCACGCATATACATAACTCTATTTTTATTATCAATGTGAATAATTATCTTCTTCATTGGATATTTATGTACTAAATGCTTAAATTAATTTTTGTAATTGTTACTCTATCTGGTCCACTATGTTTGGAAATTTTCGAATTTTGAGAGTTAAACGAATTTTTTTTTCGAACGTGATACTTTTACATATCATTCAAATATTTTAAATTATTATTTAATATTACTTATATTACTTTTTATGTAATTTTTAAATATATAGAATTTATTTCAAGAACCTTAAATATTCAATGTCCAAATTTACTTTCAAAATTAAGAAGGTCCATTCTTCAAATACGAAATGGTGTACCTTAATAATAGTATGTCGCGTGAAAGTTATTTTTTTACTTAAATAATTATAATATTTATTGTCTAAAAATACATTTTAAAAATATTTACCTAAAGGACCTTTAGAAATAAACATTATCCATAGGCTTGAAATAACTAGATATTCCCACATCGGGATAGAAGAACAAATATTTGCTCCTCATAAACCAGTAGCATGCGCTTGAGTGTCGAATTCCGCGCGGCGTTCGATCAGTTGTCCAATCAGGTATATGGTTGCTTACTTACAATATTCTTTAGCATGTTCAATTCAATTAGTACGTAACTCTTACACTACTAGATAGATAGATATGGAATATAGAATAAATGTCATGTGTTAGGCTCTGTTATTACGGTGCAATCTTAATCAAACTGATAATTGAATAATTAATTAAATTAATTAGAATAGATAAATATAGAATACCAGACACAACATATATGATATATAATAATTTTATAATTTTATATTAATTTTGTAATTATATTCACCACCATAAAAAATTGCTACAATATAATATTTCGTGGCTACATCTACAATCATTTGCTATAAATAATATTTTCGTGGCAAAACAATAAAATTATTTGCTACGAGTATATTTATTGTGGCAAAAGGTTCCACCATCTCAGCTACAACATAAAAAAATTTGTAGCAATAAGTACTAGTTCTTAGCTACGGTATACGTAAAGTCCGTAGCTAACTTTTAGCCACCCCACCTTTTGCTACGGTATGCTACGGAAAAAATAATTGTAGCTAAAGGCTTTAGCCATGGAAATTTTTATATTTAGCTACGCTGTATTTCGTAGCTATAGATGCATAATGTTGTAGTGTGTTTTTCTGCAGTGAAGAAGGGTTGGCTTGAAGGTTGTAGGAGGATAATTGGCTTTGATGGGTGTTTCCTGAAAGGTGCTCGTAAAGGCGAACTATTAGTGGCTGTTAGCAAAAATTGGAACAATCAATGTATCCCACAGCTTGGGTTCTTATTGACCAAGAGACAAAACAGTCTTGGACTTGGTTTATTACCCATCTTATTGAAGATCTGGAACTTGGCAATGGAGAAGAATTAACAGTAATGTCAGACATGGAGAAGGTACTAATTGTTTCAGTTCATTACTAGCATAATTATTTCTTTCTTGTTAAAGTTATAATTTTTAACTGTGTTGTTCATCTTTTATGTATGGACTTGTGCCAAGCACGAGGCAGCTGCTACCTCACTGTGAACAGAGAATGTGTGTAAGACTTATCTGGTTTAACTGGGCAAAGAACTTCAAAGGGGAAGAAAGGAGGATATAGTTCTGGAGATGTGCAAAGGCATCATTTGAAGTCTTGTTGTAGGATGAGTTTGATGCTTTGGATCTGCTTGGTGATGAAATATGTGAGTCTTTATTATGTTATAGTAAAGAATTTTGGTGTAGGGCATCGTTTAAAGAATTTTCTAAGTGTGATGTAGTAGAAAATAATATGTGTGAAACTTTCAAATCTTGGATTTTGGGTGCAAGACATAACTTTGTGATTAGCATATTTGAAGAAATTAGACACAAAATGATGAGTAGGCAAGTAGACATGAGAAAATTCGCTGAAACTTGGATTTCTAATATTACACTAATGGCAAGGTTAACATTAGATGAGAATAAGGATAAAGCCCAAGAGTATGATGTTAAATAGAATGGAGATGTAGGGTTTGAGGTTGATGAACCTATAAAGATGAATGGAGTGGTGTTTACTCACACTGTAAACATAAATAGCAGAACATGCTCTTGTAGGCTTTGGGAGTTGACAGGGATTCCCTGTCAACATGCAGTGTGTGCTTTATATCACATTGGTCTTAAACCTGAACATTATGTGGAAGATTGGTAATAAAAGGACAAATTAGTAAAGGCTTATAATTATTTCATTCAACCAATTCCTAGCATGAAAATGTGGCCTGATTTTAATAACCCTCCAATTGAACCACCTGCACTTAAAGTGATGCCTAGAAGACCCAATAGATGTAGAAGAAAGGATAGAGATGAACCTAAGAAGAAGCATGGCAAGTGGTCCAAAAAGGGAGTTAAGATGACCTGTTCAATATGCAATCAACCAGGGCATGCCAAGTCTGCTTGTCCTACAAAGGTATTGAATTTCTTTTGTTCTTTTTGCTCTTTATGCTTACATGTTATGTGTTATGTTTGAATAGAATTCTAAAGGAGGACAGTCCAGTCAACAAGGGGCAGCAGTAGATGGAAGGGGCAGGGGTAGATCTGAAACGACCTCGGTCAGTCGTTTCGGAAGTTAGGACTCCGATTAACGTGCTGATAATTTTAAAATATTTGTAATGTCCATTAGGACCTGTCTGTAAAATGTGAGCTAAATCACACCTCGTTTGGTAGGCATCGGAAGAAGGTTTCAGTTTTTATTGTCGATAAATATTAAAAAGAGATTTTCGAGCTCGATTTTGGCGAATGAGCTCCGATTCGAAATCCGAAAGCGCCGTTAGGTTCGTATGATTATTTGTGACTTTTGTGAACTTTCGAAAGTAAATTTCGATGTTGTTCGGCTAGTTTCCGCTAAAATGCCGAAAGTTAAATAATTTGACTTTTTTTATTTAAATTCGCATCTTGAGTTTCGGGAGTCCAATTTAAGATCTGCCTTCGCTAGTATGTTACATATATTTTTTATAATTTATATGCAAAAGTTGGAATTATTTCGAATATCGTAGGGTACTGTTTTAATTTTCGTCGCGAAAAGAAAATAAAAAAATGAAAAAGGAAAAAGACAAAATGAAAGAAAGAGAAATGAGCTATGTCGGTTAGCTCATATAATCCTTAGCGTAATTATAATTCCAGAAAATGAAACACAAATAGACACCGAACACCAAAGGAGATACGCAGAAGGGAATGAAAAAATGCTAGAAAATGAGAAAAGGGGTCGGAGAAAAGTAGAATTTTCACCCTGAAACATTCAAGTAATGATTCTAATATATTATTTGACTTTATTACGTGTGTTTGAATATATTTTAACGGTAAAACTTGGAATATTAGAAATCATTTTAACAAGTTCAATTAATAGTTTAAAGGTCAAATGGACCTCGATAATGGAATTGATTATATGTTCGTACTCAGTGAGTTATGGGCAACTTATAAATGTAATTTATTTAGGGTTTGGTTATGTGACCTTGAACCCTATACCTAGGCCTGGCCTGCGTATTGCATATGCGAAAAGGGTATCAGGTTCCACCTGCCCTAAGATGTGAGGAATGAAGCCTTTAACCTAAATTGATAATTTTTCTACTTATTGAATAGAGTGGGATCGTTTGGCAAGGAAACCAAAGGATAAAGTGGTTGTTGATTAGCCGTACTAACTTTTGGAAGAGGTAAGTGTTTATATCTATTTCTTTGGAGGCACCTGACCTCGTGGATTTTCTACCACGTGTTCCTTACGTGTGTAGCTACCGATAGGCGTACTCATTACGCCTTAGCTTTGAATTTATATTGTATATTATTTGTTATGCCCTATTGTTGGTATTGCATTGAGGATCTGAGCATTCTACTCTAGCTGTGAGTTGGCATCTACTTCCCGGCTGCCGATGAGAGTCCCGCACCGGTGTAGGGTCATTATTGCATATGCTTCCGGGTTGGCGATGAGAGTCCCCCGCCAGTGAAGGGTCATTATTGCATATACTTCCCGGTAATCAGTGAGAGTCCCGAGCCGGTGAAGGGTCATCATTGCATATACTTCCCGGTAATCGATAAGAGTCCCGAGCTGGTGTACGATCATCATTGCATATACTTCCCGGTAATCGATGAGAGTTCCGAGCCGGTGAAGGGTCATTATTGCATATACTTCCCGGCTGGCGATGAGAGTCCCGCACCGGTGAAGGGTCATTATTGCATATACTTCCCGGTTGGCGATGAGAGTCCCGCACCAGTGAAGGGTCATTATTGCATATGCTTCCCGGATGGTGATGAGAGTCCTGCACCGAAAGGGTCATTATTGCATATGCTTCCCGGTAATCGATGAGAGTCCCGAGCCGGTGAAGGGCCATTATTGCATATATACTTCCCGGTAATCGATGAGAGTCCTGAGCCGGTGAAGGGTCATCATTGCATACACTTCCCGGTAATCGATGAGAGTCCCGAGCCGGTGAAGGGTCATTATTGCATATATCTCCTGGTAGACGATGAGAGTCCCGCGCCGGAGATAGGTATCAGACATATGTGACTGCATTGTATCGCACCGCATTCATCCCATCTCATTGCACCGCATACTGATTATTGTGTGTATTGTGTTGTTTTTTATGTATGCGGTATGTATATTATGTCGTGGACATATCTCAGTTTGCCTATCTATTTTTGGCTCGTATTCTGGGTTGTGGGGATCGGGTTGCATGCCGCAACAGTATAAATATATGGACCGGGTTGCACGCCGCAACAGTATAAATATATGGATCGGGTTTCAGCCGCGACAGAATGAATATATGGATCGGGTTGCACGCCGAAACAGGATGGATATATGGATCGGGTTGCACGCCGCAACAGGATGTATTTCTGATTGTTGATATGTTCGGGATACCTATATATTCTGGCTATCTTACGTTCCTGGTGGTTAATGAGTTTTTGATTCCATACGTGTTTCTAGTTATTATCTGGCTCTGCTTTTTCGTCATTTAAATAAGAGGAATTTGGGTTTATTTATTTCTTTTCTCCCTCGCTAGCTGTCCTATTCTTTGAGGTAGCTAGTCTGCCTCACTTATTGAGTCCTTTTGACTCACCCTTGTTTGTTGTTTGTCTCTTGTCTATCTATTTCTTTTCGGCAGGTGCGCTCCAGGATTGAGTTCCCCACGTTGTGAAGGAGCGAAGACGACTTCAGCTGTCAGGGTGAGCCAGCTTTTATTCCGGATGGCAACCAGTTTATTGGTTATTATTTCAGTTGCATTTTGTTCCCTTCAGGAGGTATTTGTCTTCTTTTGTACTGTTAGATGTCTCGTCTGGATAGCTCTAAACTTAGCATGTTGGGTAGTCAGTATCAGTATGTTTGTGTTTTTTTTTAAGTCTTGTCCTTATTTATGAATTATTATATTTATTTTGGTAAGGGTTTGCCCGAGAGGTCTGGGGGAGGATGTCGGGTGCCCCACGGCCTAACCGGATTTCGGGTCGTGTCAGTTGGTATCAGAGCCCGAGTTAGAGTCTATCCAGACTAAGACAGTGTCTAGTAAAGTTTCGCTGATGGGTACGTAGATGTCCGTACTTATCTACGAGTGGCTATGATGGCATTTAGGAAGTTTCACTTCCTTCATTTCTGATTGTGCGTCTGTCTAGGATGCAAAAGTATTTTTATTAATTCCTTTGTGGTAATTGTGAACCCCCTTGCGACAAATCAGCAAACGGTTTAAGTTCAAGACAAAGCCGTCTAGCCTGGGGTTAGCACTGACGAAGCCCCGAGAGTTTTGATCGTGCTGAAGATCTAGTTACGGAGGTCCCAGCTGTACGAGCTCGCGGTGGGCAAGGGTGCAGGGCCTTGTGGTTCCCTTAGTTCTCTACGATGCTTTCACGAGAATCTTGGTGACGTAGATACCGCAAAAACCTATTATTCGCTAGGTAGCTTATCAAGTTGCCGCAGATGCAGATGTTCGGTCTCAGGGAGCTCCTTTTCCGGTTCTTAATATTGCTGCAGTAAATTATATTCCGGAGGTAGTATGTGTTGTACCTCTAATTGTTCTTGCTGGTTAGCTAGCCGAGGTATCAGTTCGGTCCGAGTGCCTAAAGAGGTTGCATTATTTTACGCGGTTGAACCTTCCGATATTCTTAAGCAATGCATAAGATAAATCTCGGGATTTATCAAAATACAATAATTCCAGCGTATCCTTCAGGCTTTTGATTTTATCAAGCGGTATGGTGTTGATTATTCTTCTTTCCAGTTTCAAGGTTGCCAGTTTGAGTGGATTGGACAGGGTAGCCTGTCGCTTAGCCTGTTGGTAATTTAGAATATGAATTGAATTCTATAGAATGACTGAATATGCATTAGAACTAGTCCATGAGCCTTTCGAGAGATTCAAAGATTTATTGATAACCTTTCTTTTTCCTTGAGATCCCAAATAGCTCAATAGATTGAGGTTGGGACTTTGCTTGATGTCGTTGTTGATATTGCTCAAAGGTATTAGGCATACCATAAGTTAGAGCAGGAGAGCAAGAAATCCCGTGGCCCTAGTGGGTGACCATGGTACCTTATTTGGAGGTAAGAGTTCTGATTATTTTGGGAGGTCACCTTCCAGGTTATCTCAGCTTGTAGAGCGTGATTCTCAGAGTGCGCGGCTAGTTCATCAAGATTAGACTCAGCTTTCTCTTTGTAACTATCAACAATCTTACCATCTTCCATTTTCACTAAAAAGATATTATCATTGTCGCGAGCCTGTCATCTTTGGTGGAGTTCTTCCTTACTCCGGCAAGTAGGCAGTCGTCCTTTCTCTTGTCATCAGGCACCTGTACAGTCGTAGGGAATTTCATTTAAATCTTAATCAACCATAGAAATGCCACCATCCAATAGAGTTCGAGAGCGTGGTGGTTGTGGTTCTTATGGAAATAATTATCAGGGTAGTGGCTTAGCTCAGATGCAGAGGCAGTTCTATGAACTGCTTGTCTGGCGGGATGCTGAAGTATCCAATGTAGTAGACCCTAAGATTTCTTCTTCTGTTAAATGTGAGTAAGATTTGATTCTTTCGATCGATCTGGAAATGGTGTGTCTTATCATGTTTCGATGGTTTCCTTGGATGTCGTTTCTATTAAGAATCAGTTGCGGTAGAGGGGTGAGCTTCTGATATGATTTATTCTTGGCATTTGTGTGACCCTACTGATTTATTTGGTCTAAACGTGAGAGATTTAGGATTGAGTGTCGGTATTTTCTGCTTGGCATCTTGTTGTGCTATCTTCTATTATTATATCAAATTAGTTTACCTCTCTTCTCGGAATTCTATGTTGGTTGGATTATGGGATTCTAGTTCACCACCATAAGAGAGTGTCATGGTTTCTTCCAGTGTAAACTGATTAGTAATATTCAATCTACCTGTCTCCTCTTGGTTCGAAACGCTAGTAAAGTCATATTATCCCATGAGCTTATCTGGGTTATAAAAAGGGTTTTCTGATAAATTATCAGAGTTTCCTTCTTATTGGGCGGTTAAAATTGGCATGGATGTTGTTCCATAGAGCTTATTTAATATCTGTTTCTTCAATTGCGATTCTTGGGCTACTTTGACTCGTAAGTAGTCTAACTTTGGTAGCCAAGCAAATAAGAAGATGAGTTTCCTGAAGCTCTAATTATTTCTATCCTCGGTCTATTTCCCTCTCTTCTTTGTTCGGCACTAGTAAGCTTAGGCAGTCAGTAACTTATTGTGATGTTCCCTGTGTTGAGCCAGAGTGCGTGCCAAGGTAGCCGGGTAAGCACATTGTCATTTTTCAAGGCTACTAAGGGTAATGAGAGGCGTCATTTTACATTTGATTTGATCCATCAGGCGGTGCTGCTTATAGAAAGGTATTGAATTGTGTACTCGAGAGTTGCAGCTGTTTGGCAACTCGAAAGGGTAGTTTGGTAGCTCAGGTCGGAGCCGCATTCTATTTTAGCTAAGTCTTTCTTAATCCCGCAGGTTGTGCGAGGATGAATATTCCTATTCAAATAGTTGCATGAGTTTGTGCTTTAAGTGGAGGAGTCTTCCTCCAAATACTGAATGGTAATACTAAATCTCTAAGGTGTTGATACCACTTCTGTCACGACCCAACCTAAGGCCACGACAGAAACCTACAATGAGTGTCGATCATTGCTAAACCCACTAATAATCAATTAATACTATAGATAAGCTGGCAACCTGATCATATATACGTACCTATCTGTTGAAAGAATAAAGTCTGGAAAGCTGACACGACTTTAACTTGTTGGCAATTATAACACTGAGCCACCAATTCTGCTATGTCTCACTTCATTCTGTCCCACCAATAAATCTGCTGAAGATTATGGTACATCTTAGTTAAACCTGGATGAACAGTGTATTTAGAATAATGTGCCTCTATCATAATCTGTCCACGTAAATCTGCAAACATCAGGACACAAAGTCTATCTTTATATATGAGAACACCGTTAGTAGTAACCCTGTATGGTGACTCCGGTTTTCTTCTTGCTGTCTGTATGTATTCAACTAGGACTGGATCCTCATACTGACGCTGTTTTACTTCATGAAAATTTTGAGTTAAAGGTCTAGTGCAGCTTGTCATGCATCCATCATTGGCATATCTCTTTCACGCCTTAACTCTTTGAGAATTTACTTTAGCGTTATAAGTGCACATGTAATTAACTTTGTTGCTGGTATTCTGCCTCAGCTCATGATCCAACTACATGTCTCCTTTATTTTTACTTTTTCAAGTCATAATATTTCCAAATCGGAGACAATACCCTGAAGTAGATGTTCAGTCTGAAGATCCTTCTTGGTCTACATCATACTATCCAATAGTATTTGCATGATTCCTATCCTTATATAATAGACCCTGTTCAGATGAACCTTTGACATACATTAAGATATGAGTAGCTACATTCCCACAAGGAGCTTGCAGAACAACACTAACATCAACTGAGAGGTTGCATAGTGCATTCGTAAAATAATATAGCTTGCATCAAATCTTCTATAGTGTGTAATGATAAGGTACTTCAAAAGCTCCCCCTATTGCATCAAGCGTGAGCTAATTCTTAGTTCCATCGACCTGTTCGATATCGAAAGGTACATCGAAGAGGTGATTATCGGTTGAATGATGTTAATCCATTCACAGTTCCGTGTATCTTTGCTTCGAAAATGTAGAACTCTCCTCTCGTGATCGAGGAAGGATCATCTTAGTCAGAATAATCCGGGCAATGGTATTATCATATTATCCACATATATTTTATTCCAAGAAATCGGTGTTGGTGTTATAATTTTGATTCTGTAATCATGAGAAAAATTCCATCAGATAGTTTATGAAGGTCGTGCAAGTTCTTTTGTTATCAGCGTGAATCTTGCTTTAGACTTAGGCTCGTTCGAGGACGAACAAGAGTTTATGTGGAGGAGAATGAAACGACCTCGGTCAGTCGTTTCGGAAGTTAGGACTCCGATTGGCATGCCGATAATTTTAAAATATTCGTAATATCCATTAGGACCTGTCTGTGAAATTTGAGCTAAATCAGACCTCGTTTGGTAGGCATCGGAAGAAGGTTTCAGTTTTTATTGTCGATAAATATTAAAAAGAGATTTTCGAGCTTTATTTTGGCGAATGAGCTCCGATTCAAAATCCGAAAGCGCCGTTAGGTTCGTATGATTATTTGTGAGTTTTGTGAACTTTCGAAAGTGAATTTCGATGTTGTTAGGCTAGTTTCCACTAAAATGCCGAAAGTTAAATAATTTGACTTTTTCTATTTAAATTTGCATCTTGAGTTTCGGGAGTCCAATTTGATATCTGCCTTCGCGAGTATGTTACATATATTTTCTATAACTTATATGCAAAAGTTGGAATTATTTAGAATATCGTAGTGTACTGTTTTAATTTTTCATCGCGAAAAAAAATAAAAAAAAAGAAAAAGGAAAAAGACAAAATGAAAGAAAGAGAAATGAGCTATGTCGGTTAGCTCATATAATCCTTAGCGCGAGTATAATTCCAAAAAACGAAACACAAACAGAAACCGAAAACCAAAGGAGATACGCAGAAGGGAATGAAAAAATGCCAGAAAATGAGAAAAGGGGTCGGAGAAAAGTAGAATTTTCACCCAGAAACATTCAGGTAATGATTCTAATTTATTATTTGAATTTATTGCGTGTGTTTGAATATATTTTAACGGTGAAACTTGGAATATTAGACATCGTTTTAATAAGTTCAATTAATAGTTTAAAGGGTCAAATGAACCCCGATAATGGAATTGATTATACATTCGTACTCAGTGAGTTATGGGCAACTTATAAATTACTTAGGATTTGGTTATATGACCTTGAACCCTGTACATAGGCCTGGCCTGGGTATTGCGTATGCGAATAAGGTATCAGGTTCCTAACCGGATTGCCCTAAGATGTGAGGAATGAAGCCTTTAGCCTAAATTGATATATTTTTCTGCTTATTGCATAGAGTGGGATCGTTTGGCAAGGAAACCAAAGGATAAAGTTGTTGTTGATTAGCTGTATTAACTTTTAGAAGAGGTAAGTGTTATATCCATTTCTTTGGAGGATCTGAGCATTGTACTCTGGCTGTGAGTTAGCATCTACTTCCCGGCTGTCGATGAGAGTCCCGCACCGGTGAAGGGTCATTATTGCATATGCTTCCCGGTTGGCGATGAGAGTCCCGCGCCGTTGAAGGGTCATTATTGCATATACTTCCCGGTAATCGATGAGAGTCCCAAGCCGGTGAAGGTTCATCATTGCATATACTTCTCGGTAATCGATGAGAGTCCCGAGCCGGTGAAGGGTCATCATTGCATATATTTTCCAGTAATCGATGAGAGTCCCGAGCCGGTGAAGGGTCATTATTGCATATACTTCCCGGTTGGTGACGAGAGTCCCGCACCGGTGAAGGGTCATTATTGCATATGCTTCCCGGTTGGCGATGAGACTCCCGCACCGATGAAGGGTCATTGTTGCATATGCTTCCCGGTTGGTGATGAGAGTCCCGCACCGCTGAAGGGTCATTATTGCATATACATCCCGGTAATCGATGAGAGTCCCAAGCCGGTGAATGGTCATTATTTCATATATACTTCCCGGTAATCGATGAGAGTCCCGAGCCGGTGAAGGGTCATTATTGCATATATCTCCTGGTAGACGATGAGAGTCCCGCGCCAGAGATAGGTATCTGGCATATGTGACTGCATTGCATCGTACCGCATTCATCCCATCTCATTGCACCGCATACTGATTATTGTGTTTGTTGTGTTGTGTTTTATGTATGCGGTATGTATACTATGTCATGGACATATCTCAGTTTGTCTATCTATTTCTGGCTCGTATTCTGGGTTGCGGGGGGATCGGGTTGCACACCGTAACGGTATAAGTATATGGACCGGGTTGCATGCTGCAACAGTATAAATATATGGATCGGGTTGCACGCCGCGACAGTATGAATATATGGATTGGGTTGCACGCCGCAACAGGATGAATATATGGATCGGGTTGCACGCCGCAACAGGATGTATTTCTGATTGTTGATATGTTCGGGATACCTATATGTTCTGGCTATCTTACGTTCCTAATGGTTAATGAGTTTTTGATTCCATACCTGTTTCTAGTTATTATCTGGCTCTGCCTTTTCATAATTTAAATAAGAGGAATTTGGGTTTATTTATTTCTTTTCTCCCAGGCTAGTTATCCTATTCTTTGAGGTGGCTAGTCTGCCCCACTTATTGAGTCTTTTTGACTCTCCCTTATTTTTTGTTTGTCTCTTGTCTATCTATTTCGTTTCGGCAGGTTCGCTCCAGGATTGAGTTCGCCACGTTGTGAAGGAGCGAAGATGACTTCAGCTGTCAGGGTGAGCCAGCTTTTATTCCGGATGGCCACCAGTTTATTGGTTGTTATTTCAGTTGCATTTTGCTCCCTTTAGGAGGTATTTGTCTTCTTTTGTACTCTTAGATGTCTCGTCTGGATAGCCCTAAACCTAGTATTTTGGGTAGTCAGCTGTAATTCCTTTTGTACAGCTTAGAGGTATCAGTATGTTTGTGTGTGTTTTTTTTAAAGTCTTGTCCTTATTTATAAATTATTATATTTATTTTCCTAATTTATTTGGTAAGGGTTCGCCCGACGGGTCTGGTGGAGGATGACGGGTGCCCGCACGGCCTAACCGGATTCCGATTGTTTCAGGATCAGCGGGTGGAAGGGCAGGGGTACAACAATACCTAAAAGTGGCAGAGGGGCAGGAGTAGGTGGGCAAGGGAATTCAAGCCAAGCAAGTTCTGTGGGAGGTTGTTCTACGTTAGGTGGCAGAGAAATGGGTGCAGCAGTAGGTGGAAGTACTCAACAAGGTGTAAGTAGTCAAGCAAACTATGTGGGAGGAAGAGGCGGATCAGTAGCTCATAGAGGCAAAGGTGTGTAGACAAATAAAATTTTATTGGATTTAAATCCATACAATAAGTTGGCTATATGTTAAATTCAAGACATATTAGTCTAAATAAATTAAATGGACTAGTATAATTGGATTAACTATTTAGTTCCAATATCTATGGATTTAATAAAGTCCTAATCCATTGGGCCACAAATGATAAGCCGACTTTATTAGCCCAAAGCTAATGGATGTCATCCTATTCTAAAATCAGTGCCACATGTCAAGTGACGTTGCGCCAAGCCAAATGAAAGAGCCAATAGGATCCATATGATGTGGTAATCCAAGTGAAGTCCAGAAGGCCAATAAATACGCGTCGCGTAGACAATTGACATGTTCTAGCCAATAAAATACAGCCTTGTCACTGCTTAAATCTGATTGACCGGTCCACGAGCCTTAGCCTGTTATGGTTTCTTGGGGACTACTCCACCCCACATCTATATAAAGGGATTAAATCTCTCATTTGAATCATCAAAAATGAGAGGAAGAAACTCATAACAAGAAGCAGTAAAGAGCTCGTGGATCAAAGGCTGCAAATTGCTAAAAATCTTTAAGGAGTTGTATATTTCTCTTCAAGTTCATCAAGATGAAGATTCTAGATCAAGCTCAAAGGCTCTTGGGTTTATCTCTACAAGTTCATTAAAAGGAAGATTCAAGATCAAGCTCAAAGGCCCTTGGATTTATCTCTACAAGTTTATTAAAAGGAAGATTCAAGATTAAGCTCAAAAGCCCTTGGATATCTACTTGTAATATTTATAGTTGAAAAGACGAATTAGAAGAATTATAAAGATTGTACTACTCTTCATAATATATTGAAAAGGTGGTAGATGGTGGCATAAGAAAGAGGAGTGCAGTCGGGAAAAGATCTTGGCTTTGGCTATCAACCACATTGACTGAAATGGCAAGGAAAGAAGACAGTCACTACTGGGCAGCTTCAAAGAATGACTTTTGAGCGTAGAAAACAAATGAGAACTGCTGGACAATCTTCACAAAGTTCAGTCTAGTTTCCAGCAACATCTAAACTGTAGTTCTAATTTGTCTAAGTTTTTTATTTTGTTTTGTAATTGGCCGGTTGAACTATTATGGCCTTGAATCTTTACTTAGACTTTTATGTTATTTTGTTGTTCTTTTATGCCTTGAAATTTACCAATTGAACTATATGGCATTGTAACAGTCGTGTGCTGCTATGAACTTTTATATCTTCAAATATGCCAATTGAACTTTATGGTATTATTTTGTCTTGTGCTGCTCTGTGCTTTCTCGAACAATTTGATATGAAATGAAGTTGATAACTGGTGTTCTTATATTTGTGATTTTCTGACATTATTGAGTGTGGAATAAATATTCAATTCTTCAAATGAACAGGCCAAAATACACAAAACAAGATCCTTCTTCATACATTTACACCACACAACTGCTAAAGAATGAAATCAAAGAACATTGTTGCCAAAATATTGATAGGGATAGACAACAACAATTAAAAACACATATTCAAAGTCCAATAAATGATACAAATGAGTATTACAAACAACTTCGTACGACTATTTCTTCTTTGAGCCCTTTCTCAAGTTGCTTGACTTTGTTCAAGAGACCCTAATGACCCTCCTAGTTTGTTGTAGCATTTCATCATCATACCAACGAAAGTAGTTACATCCGGTTGGACCGAATTTACACCCACAGAACCTACAGCCGGGATTTTCTTGAGTCCATAAGGTTCTCATCTTCACATTATGGCGACAACGGCATACATTAACCATTGAATTTTTTTTAGAGTTTTGGGGTCTGCTATGGCTATGGAGGAAAACAAAGAAGAGAGAAAAAGAAATAAGACTGGGGTAATATATTAAGTGGGTGGTTGTATATAAAAGAGGGAGTAAATGAATTCTTACCGTTGAAAAAGTACCAATCAACATGTTTTTTTTACTCTCTCACGCATATCTGGCAAGTGTAAAACATGAAAGATGCCAGATAAGGGAGTTGTGTTAAGGTGTTAAGGTGACACATAATATAGTAGGTTTAGGTAGCCAAATGGGAAGAGGCATAGTAAAGGGGGCTGAGAGGAAATTGTTGTCAACTTTAAGGGGCTGTCTATATATTCCGCCAAAAAAAAAAAAGAATAAAAATAAAAAGAAACAAGACTTGGCATACATCTACTCAATATATCAAAGTAATGTGGGTAAATTAAATCAAATAAAAACACTAAAAACACTTCAATCTTACTGCATGATGTATCTTTCTATAATAGCAAAAGGCAGTCGTAGTATCGTTGCCGTTACCGTCAGATTATCCATCTTGTTTTTTAAGTCATAAATAAATGTTTCACCATTTTTAATACTGTGAGTAAGCTAAGTAGCAAGTTTGGCGATGCTGCCAAAATCAGCTTACTTTGAGTAGTGCTTTTTATCAAAAGTACTTTTCAAAGAAGTGCTTTATGAGATAAGCAGTTTGTGTTTGGCCAAATTTTAGAAAAACACTTTTGTTATTAATTTGTATTTGACCAATATTTAAAAAATAACTAAATTACGAAAATGGATATATAATAATATTAATTTGAATAAATATGAAAGTTTGAAATAGGTATTCTTGTCCTAAATAATCAAAAAATACTTATTTTTTCAAGAAGCTACTTGTATATGCTTCTTCCCAAAAGCAGTAAAACAGCCTCTGCTGCCACTTAAAAACACTTATTTTTACCTAGAAGCTAGGCCAAACAACCTAAAATTTTAAAATAAGCACTTCTGGCTCCCAAGAAGCTTGGCCAAACAAGCTCTAAATCCTATCCATAAAGCACTTTACGTACAAATGTCGAATCAAAGATAGTATTGAGCAATACCGAGCGAAAATCTAGTGGACTGGATCCTCGATTACCGAATGAATCAAAGATTACATGATTTGTTCTGTTTTCTATCGTAAAAAGAGTACTAAAATATTATATTTGATAAGTTAATTTGACAAAACTTGGTGTATAACATATACTTAGATTTCAGGTAATATGTTGTTGTTTTGCGGATATATAATCCATGAGATTGTGCAAGTGATGATATTATCGCTTTTGTTCGGTATTAAAATATCACCTTATAACATAGATTAGACAAAGGGAGATGTACATGCCACGTTGAATCAATGTAGTAGTTTTATGCATTAATAAAGATGGTATATGAAACGACCTCGGTTAGTCGTTTCAGAAGATAGGATTCCAATTGGCGTGCTGATAATTTTAAAATATTCGTAATGTCCATTAGAACCTGTCTGTAAAATTTGAGCTAAATCAGACCTCGTTTGGTAGGCATCGGAAGAAGGTTTCAGTTTTTATTGACGATAAATATTAAAAAGAGATTTTCGAGCTCGGTTTTTGCCGAATGAGCTCCGATTCGAAATCTGAAAGCGCCATTAGGTTCATATGATTATTTGTGATTTTTGTAAATTTTCGAAAGTGAATTTCGATGTTGCTCGGCTAGTTTCCGCTAAAATGCCGAAAGTTAAATAATTTGACTTCTTTTTATTTAAATTCGCATCTTGAGTTTCGGGAGTCCAATTTGAGAACCGCCTTCGCGAGTATGTTACATATATTTTATATATCTGGTATGCAAAAGTTGGAATTATTTCGAATATCGTAGGGTACCGTTTTAATTTTTACCGTAGCAGCGAATTTTAAAGAAAAAAAAGGGGGGGGGGGGGGGGGGGGGAGAAGACAAAATAAGGAAAAAACAAAAAAAGAAAGAATGAAAAGAAATGGCAGGCGGTGGTGAGGGATTTTAAATCCCTTAGCTTCATTTTGAAGCAGAAACGAGCAAATGGAACAGAAGCAAGAGACGGAGATATTCAATAAAATAAAAATGCCAGAAAATAAGAAAAGGGGCCGGAGAAAAGTAGAATTTTCACCCTGAAACATTCAGATAATGATCCTAATATATTTTTTGAGTTTATTACGTGTGTTGGAATCTGTTTTAACGGTAAAATTTAGAATATTAGACATCGTTTTAGTAAGTTCAATTAATTGTTTAAAGGGTCAAATGGACCCCGATAATGGAATTGATTATATATTCGTACTCAGTGAGTTATGGGCAACATATAAATGTAATTTATTTAGGGTTTGGTCATGTGACTTTAAACCCTGCACATAGGCCTGGCCTGCGTATTGTGTATGCCAATAGGGTATCAGGTTCCTAACCGGATTGCCCTAAAATATGAGGAATGAAGCCTTTAGCCTAATGTGATATATTTTTCTGGTTATTGAACACAGTGGGATCGTTTGGCAATGAATCCAAAGGACAAAGCGGTTATTGAGTGGTTGTACTAACTTTGTAACAAGGTAAGTGTTTATATCTATTTCTTTGGAGGCACCTGGCCTCGTGGATTTTCTACCACGTGTTTCCTTACGTGTGTAGCTGCCAATAGGCGTACTCATTACGCCTTAGCTTTGAATTTACATTGTATATTATTTGTTATGCCCTGTTGTTGGTACTGCATTGAGCATATGAGCATTGCACTCTGGTTTTGAGCATTGCATATACTTCCCGGTTGGCGATGAGAGTCCCGCACCGGTGAAGGGTCATTATTGCATATACTTCCCGGTTGGCGATGAGAGTCCCGCACCGGTGAAGGGTCATTATTGTATATACCTCCCGGTAATCGATGAGAGTCCCGAGCCAGTGAAGGGTCATTATTGCATATATCTCCTGGTAGACGATGAGAGTCCCGCGCCGGAGATAGGTATCAGTTCTATGTGACTGCATTGGATCATACCGCATTCATCCCCATCCCATTGCACCGCATACTGACTATTATGTGTGCTGTGTTGTGTTTTATGTATGCGGTATGTATACTATGACGTGGACATATCTCAGTTTGCCTATATATTTCTGGCTCGTATCCCGGGTTGCGGAAATCGAGTTGCACGCCGTAACGGTATAAATATATGGATCGGGTTGCACGTCGCAGCAGGATATATTTCTGATTGTTGATGTGTTCGGGATACCTATATGTTTTGGTTATCTTACGTTCCTGGTTGTTAATGAGTTTGTCATCCCATACGTGTTTCTAGTTATTATCTGGCTCTGCGTTTTTATAATTTAAATAAGAGGAATTTTGTTTATCTGTTTCTTCTCCCTGGCTAGCTATCCTATTCTTTGAGGTGACTAGTCTGCCCCACTTATTGAGTCCTTTTGACTCACCCTGTTTGTTGTTTGTTTCTTGTCTATCTATTTCGTTTCGGCAGGTTCTCTCCAGGATTGAGTTTGCCACGTTGTGAAGGAGCGAAGACGACTTCAGCTGTCAGGGTGAGCCAGCTTTCATTCCGGATAGCCACCAGTTTATTGTTTATTATTTCAGTTGCAGTTTGCTCCCTTCAGGAGGTATTTGTCTTCTTCTGTACTCTTAGATATCTAGTCTGGATAGCCCTAAACCTAATATGTTGGGTATTCAGCTGTAACTTCTTTTATACAGCTTAGAGATATCAGTATGTCTGTATTTTTTTTAAGTCTTGTCCTTATTTATGAATTATTATATTTATTTTCCTAATTTAATTGGTAAGGATTCGCCCGACGGGTCTAGGGGAGGATGTCGGGTGCCCGCACGGCCTAACCGGATTCCGGGTCCTGTCAGTTGGTATCAGAGCCCAGTTTAGGGTCTATCCAGACTTAGACAGTGTCTAGTAGAGTCTCGCTGATGGGTATGTAGACGTCCGTACTTATCTACGAGAGGCTATGATGGCATTTAGGAAGTTTCACTTCCTTTATTTCTTATCGTGCGTCGGTCTAGGATTCAAAAGTATTTTCGTTAATCCGTTAATTACTTAGTGGTAATTGTGAACCCTCGTGCGACAAATCAGCAAACAGTATGAGTTCAAGACGAAGCAGTCTAGCATTGGGCTAGCACTGACGAAGCCCCGAGAGTTTTGATCGTTCTGACGATCTAGTTACGGAGGTCCCAGCTGTACAAGCTCGCGATGGGCAAGGGAGCAGAGCCTTGTAGTTCCATTGGCTCTCTACGATGCTTTACGAGAATCTTGGTGACACAGATACCGCAAAAACCTATCATTCGCTAGACAACCTACCAGGTTGCCGCATGTGCAGACGTTCGGTCTCAGGGAGCTCCTTTTCCGGTTCTTAATATTGCTGCAGTGAATTATGTTCCGGAGACAACATGTGTTGTGCCTCTAGTTATTCTGGCTGGTTAGTTAGCCTGAGCAATGGCTCGGTCCGAGCGTCCGAAGAGGTTGCATTATTTTACGCGGTTGAACCTTCCGATATTCTTAAGCAATGCATCAGATAAACTTCGTGATTTTTTTAAAATAAAAGGATGTCAGCGTATCCTTCAGGCTCTTGATTATATCGAGCGGTATGGTGTTGATTATTCTTCTTTCTAGTTTCAGGGGTCCAGCCATGAATTGGTGGGCCTCTCTCTTATTAGCTAACGTGGTTCGATTTTTCTTCTAGATTCGTGGAAAAAGTTCCTTTCGTGCTGCGAGCGAGATGGAAAGTGTCGCCAGTTTGAGTGGATTGGACAGGGTAGCCTGTCAGATTTAGAATATGAGTTTGAATTCTATAGAATGGTTGGATATGCATTAGAACTAGTTCATGAGCCTTTCGAGAGATTCAAAGATTTATTGATGACCTTTCTCTTTCCTTGAGATCCCAGATGGCTCGAGTGATTGAGGTCGGGATTTCATTTTATATTGTTGTTGATTTTGCTCAAAGGTTCAAGGCATACCATAAGTTAGAGCGGGAAAGTAAGAGATCCCACGGCCCTGGTGGGTAACCATGGTACCTCATTCGGAGGTAAAAGTTCTTATTATTTTGGGAGGTCACCTTCCAGGTTATCTCAGCTTGTGTCACGTGATTCTTAGAGTGCGCGAGTAGTTCATCAAGATTAGGCTCAGCTTTCTCTTTGCAGCTATCAACAATCTGTCCAGCTTCCTTTTTCAGCGAAAAGGTGTTATCACTGTCGTGAGTCTGATTATCCTTTGAGGAGTTTTCCCTTACTCTAGCAAGTAGGCGGTCGTCTTTTCTCTCGTCATCAGGCATTTGCGAAGTCGCAGGGGATTTCATTTAGATCTCAATCAGCAAAAGAAATGCCACCATTCAGTCGAGGTTGAGAGTGTGGTTGCAGTGGTTCTTCAGAAAGTGATTGTCAGGGTAGTGGCTCAACTCAGCTGCAGAGGTAGTTCTATGAACTGCTGGTCTGGTAGGATGCTGAGGTATCCAAGGTAGTAGACCCTGAGATTTCTTCTTCTGTTAAATGTAAGTAAGATTTGATTCTTTCGATCGATCTAGAAAAGGTGTATCTTATCATGTTTCGATGGTTTCCTTGGATGTCGTTTCTTCTAAGAATCGGTTGCGGTAGAGGGGCGAGCTTCTGGTATGATTTATTCCTGGCATTTGTGAGACCATACTATTTTTTTCTAGTCTAAATGCGAGAGATTTGTGAGTGAGTATCGGTATTGTTTGCTTTGTATTTTGTTATGCCTTATTCTGTTATAATGTCAAGTCATTTTACCTCTCTTTGGAACTCAGTGTCGGTCGGATGATGGGATTCTTATTTGTCACCATCAGAAAGTGTCATTGTTTCTTCCGGTGTAAAGTGGTTAGTAAGTAATACTCAATCTATGTGTCTCCTCTTGGTTCGAGACGCTAGTAAAGTCATGTTATTATACAAGTTTGTCTCGGTATAAAAGGATTTCTGGTAAATTGTTAGAGTTTCCTTCTTATTGGAAGGTTAAAATTGACATAGATTTTTTTCCATAAAGCTCATTCAATGTCTATTTCTTTAATTGCGATTCTTCGGTTAGTCTGACTCATAAATAGTCTAGCTCTGGTAGCCAAATAAATATGAAGAAGATCTTCCTATAGCTCTAATTGTTTCTATCCTCAGTCTGTTTCCATCTCTTCTTTGTTCGGCATTGGTAAGCTTAGGCGGTCAGTAGCCTCTGGTGATGTTCCTTGTATTGAGCCAGAGTACGTGTTATTGTAGCCGGGTAAGCATATTATTGTTTTGGATATCAGTTTATCCGGGTATCCATTCCCATGTATAGTACAGTGTTGGTTCTGTTTTTACGGATTATCCAGTTTCAGGGAAAACTCTACTGAAATTTTTATATAGAAGTACCATCCATCGAGCGGTGGTGCTTATGGCAAAAGTATGGAGTTGTGAACTCGAGAGTTGCAGCTAGTTGGCAACTCGAAAGGGTAGTTTGGTAGATTAGGTCTGCCTATGTTCAGCTTTTATCTAGGTCTTCTTTAATCCAGCAGGTTGTGCGAGGATGACTATTTCTATTCAAATTAGTTGTATGAGTTTATGCTTTAAGTGGAGGAGTCTTCCTCCAATTAATACCGAATAATAATATTAAATCTCTAAGGCGTTGCTGAAGCGTAAGCTAATTCTTAGTTCCATCGACCTGTTCTATATCGAAAGGTATATCGAAGAGGTAATTAACGGGTGAATCATGTTAACCCATTCAAAGTTTCGTGTATCTTTGTTTCGAAAATATAAAACTCCTCTCTCATGATTGAGAAAGGGTCGGCTTAGTCCGAATAAGTTGGGCAATGATATTATCATATTATCCAAATATGTTTTATCCAAGAGTTTGATGTGCGTGTTATAACTGTGATTCTGTAATTATGAGATAATGTCCGTGGAGTAGTTTATGAAGGCCGTGCAAGTTCTCTTGTTATCTGCGTGAATCTTGCTTTAGACTTAGGCTCGTTCGAGGACGAACGAGAGTTTCAGTGGAGGAGAATGAAACGACCTCGGTTAGTCGTTTCAGAAGATAGGATTCCAATTGGCGTGCTGATAATTTTAAAATATTCGTAATGTCCATTAGAACCTGTCTATAAAATTTGAGCTAAATCAGACCTCGTTTGGTAGGCATCGGAAGAAGGTTTCAGTTTTTATTGACGATAAATATTAAAAAGAGATTTTCGAGCTCGGTTTTTGCCGAATGAGCTCTGATTCGAAATCTGAAAGCGCCGTTAGGTTCATATGATTATTTGTGATTTTTGTAAACTTTCGAAAGTGAATTTCGATGTTGCTCGGCTAGTTTCCGCTAAAATGCCGAAAGTTAAATAATTTGACTTCTTTTTATTTAAATTCGCATCTTGAGTTTCGGGAGTCCAATTTGAGATCCACCTTCGCGAGTATATTATATATATATTTTGTATATCTGGTATGTAAAAGTTGAAATTATTTCGAATATCATAGGGTACCGTTTTAATTTTTACCGTAGCAGCGAATTTTAAAGGTAAAAAAAAAGGGGGAAAAAGACAAAATAAGAAAAAAACAAAAAAAGAAAGAATGAAAAGAAATGGCAGGCGGTGGTGAGGGATTTTAAATCCCTTAGCTTCATTTTGAAGCAGAAACGAGCAAATGGAACAGAAGCAAGAGACGGAGACATTCAATAAAATAAAAATGTCAGAAAATAAGAAAAGGGGCTGGAGAAAAGTAGAATTTTCACCCTAAAACATTCAGGTAATGATCCTAATATATTATTTGATTTTATTACGTGTGTTGGAATCTGTTTTAACGGTAAAATTTGGAATATTAGACATCGTTTTAATAAGTTCAATTAATAGTTTAAAGGGTCAAATGGACCTCGATAATGGAATTGATTATATATTCGTACTCAGTGAGTTATGGACAACATATAAATATAATTTATTTAGGGTTTGGTCATGTGACTTTAAACCCTGTACATAGGTCTGGCCTGCGTATTGCGTATGCCAATAGGGTATCAGGTTCCTAACCAGATTGCCCTAAAATATGAGGAATGAAGCCTTTAGCCTAATGTGATATATTTTTCTGGTTATTGAACACAGTGGGATCGTTTGGCAATGAATCCAAAGGACAAAGCGGTTATTGAGTGGCTGTACTAACTTTGTAACAAGGTAAGTGGTTATATCTATTTCTTTAGAGGCACCTGGCCTCGTGGATTTTCTACCATGTGTTTCCTTACGTGTGTAGCTGCCAATAGGCGTACTCATTACGCCTTAGCTTTGAATTTACATTGTATATTATTTGTTATGCCCTGTTGTTGGTACTGCATTGAGCATATGAGCATTGCACTCTGGTTTTGAGCATTGCATATACTTCCCGGTTGGCGATGAGAGTCCCGCTCCGGTAAAGGGTACTTATTGCACATACTTTCCGGTTGGCGATGAGAGTCCCGCACCGGTGAAGGGTCATTATTGCATATACTTCCCGGTTGGCGATGAGAGTCCCGGACCGGTGAAGGGTCATTATTGTATATACCTCCCGGTAATCGGTGAGAGTCCCGAGCCGGTGAAGGGTCATTATTGCATATATCTCCTGGTAGACGATGAGAGTCCCGCGTCGGAGATGGGTATCAGGCATATGTGACTGCATTGCATCATACCGCATTTTTCCCATCCCATTGCACCGCATACTGACTATTATGTGTACTGTGTTGTGTTTTATGTATGCGGTATGTATACTATGACGTGGACATATCTCAGTTTGCCTATATATTTTTGGCTCGTATCCCGGGTTGCGGGGATCGAGTTGCACGCCGTAACGGTATAAATATATGGATCGGGTTGCACGCCGCAGCAGGATATATTTCTGATTGTTGATGTGTTCGGGATACCTATATGTTTTTGTTATCTTACGTTCCTGGTTGTTAATGAGTTTGTCATCCCATACGTGTTTCTAGTTATTATCTGGCTCTGCGTTTTTATAATTTAAGTAAGAAGAATTTTGTTTATCAGTTTCTTCTCCCTGGCTAGCTATCTTATTCTTTGAGGTGGCTAGTCTGCCCCACTTATTGAGTCCTTTTGACTCACCCTTGTTTGTTGTTTGTTTCTTGTCTATCTATTTCGTTTCGGCAGGTTCGCTCCAGGATTGAGTTTGCCACATTGTGAAGGAGCAAAGACGACTTCAGCTGTCAGGGTGAGCCAGCTTTCATTCCGGATGGCCACCAGTTTATTGTTTATTATTTCAGTTGCAGTTTGCTCCCTTCAGGAGGTATTTGTCTTCTTCTGTACTCTTAGAGGTCTAGTCTGGATAGCCCTAAACCTAATATATTGGGTAGTCAGCTGTAACTTCTTTTATACAGCTTAGAGATATCAGTATGTCTGTATTTTTTTTAAGTCTTGTCCTTATTTTTGAATTATTATATTTATTTTTCTAATTTAATTGGTAAGGGTTCGCCTGACGGTCTAAGGGAGGATGTCGGGTGCCCGCACGGCCTAACCGGATTCCGGGTCGTGTCAGTATATTATCGCTCCAAGCGCACACGCAAGTATACGCGGTCGATCAAGTAATAAGGTGATAAGAAAGTATCGTTCCCATGAGGACTATCGATTATTTATTAACTAGACAAACTTTAATTCAAATACTGTTCAAGAGAGTTCAACCAAATTTTGAGTGTTTTTATTATAACTAATTAACAAAAAGTAAAGGAAGTAAAAATTGAACGCAAGACGGTTTCAAAAGTTTTAAATATTAGTGAGAGGAAATATTCCTGGGTCATGGGACGTTCACCAATCCAGTTGCACTCCTCAGCTAATTGAACTAACTTTATTTATCTGGGTCGCTAATCACAGGGTTGATTTTACTCAGAGGACTCTGTCCATACCCTGCTCACCTATTCAAGCCAACCAACGCCTATATGTCTATGGGATTAGAGTTAACAATAATGCATGTATTACTCCTATATAGTAACTAAGCGTGACTGTTAGCTATATTTCTATCCTAACCACGAAACCATTCCCTGATGCGCGGGTTCAGGAACACGCTCTATTTAATTCTATTGCAACCTAATGTTCCCACTTTCGAATTCAACCTTAGGTTCGTGGATAGTACTTAACAACTGGCCAGAAAATCAAGTAATTCAGAGCAGAAATAAATAAACAACCCAACACGATAAATTTAATAGATTTCAATCAACTTCAGAGTATAACTTTCATGGTTAACCCATAACCTAAAATAATACTGTTTAGCTATTCATGGTCATGGTAACTTTCTCACAAAATAATCCAAAAGTCATGAAACACTAAAGAGGAAAGAAGAATTACAACTCAATTTATGAATCTTGATTGCACTAGCATCTACTATGTTTCTTGCCTCCAAAAGTACGTAAAGAAGGTCTAATGATATGCTTACAAGGGTTTAAATTTGGAATAATGAGAGTAACAAATGCCCTAGGCTAGTCCAAACTCGGGTAGGAGAGTTCCCAGTCGTACATCAACTCATACAATGTAAGAATCCTTGTATGCTCGATTCTCAGGTCTCACAGCTTCTGATACAATGTACGCATATTGTAAGGTTCATAAAATGAGCTTACAAAGCCCCTTAGTCCACTAATTTTTACACTACTATTCTTCATTTTTCTACTTCAATTTTTGACTTCAGTCTTCTATTAAAAATGTAGTCATCTTGCTCCAAAATTCTATCAATTCATAGCTAAGTCATTCAAACACACCAAGTTAGAATCATGTCACAAATTAAGCATTATTGGGCATGTATTACTATGAAAACCATCTAAAAGTGTTAAATACCATTGCTAAAAATATAGGAAATATGCCCAACATCATATATTCTCTTTAGTCTATGAAAGAGGAAGCAAAAGTTTTTGTAATAAATTAGATTTTTGTTGTAAACTTGTCATATATATATATATATATATATATATATATATATATATATATATATATATATATATATATATATATATATATATATGTGTGTGTGTGTGTGTGTGTGTGTGTGTGTGTGTGTGAGAATCAAAATAAAAAGACAAAGTGTGCCTTGATTAAAAAGGAAATGATAAATTAAAATGATAGCATGACTATATTCATAGTTAAATCTATTATGCCTGTAGAGAAACTATGTTGATCTCACATTCTCACCTTTTACAATAGATAAACAGACAGGTTGGTAAAACTTATAGGTTTCTTCCTTACTAGATTGTACTACTTGCACTATCTAGTTTTCTATGGGATTAATTAAGGGATTTTTTATTTATGAAAAAGGAAATTAATGATCACGACGAGACAGCAAGGTCGAAAGTTAAAAAAAGAAAAATTTACAACGAAAAAGGGAAAGAAGGCCCAATTAATTATATTAATAACCGCAAAATTAAATATATTGTAAGAAGACAATTCAGTAATTAAGTTGACCTAATTCAGTTAATGTACGAGATATGCATCTCCACGATATACTCATCCAGCTTTGCTCTCCCGTCCCTTACCTATAGCTAACTATATATGCTTCTACTTTCTTCTTTCATAGATCGACGAGTTCGATCGCATCTATCCGTTTAAATTACAAGAAAAAAATACTTATTTTAAAGTGGCTCAACTGATTCAACATAGGCTGAAAGTTTTAAAATACAATTTACAAAATTTCTTCACTTTATCAATCCCACGAATATTAGAAGAGATTGATGGTTCTATGGCCGCCCTTAGCATAAGGCAACTAAAGCCTATTCCTTAGGCCGGACATTCATGTGGCCCCATTTTTTATTAGTCTTAAAAGGTTATAAGTTTTTTATTAAAAGAATACTTTTGAAGTAAGAAATTACAAAGTTGTACGTATACAAATATAAGTCAATTTTTAAATACCGATTCATGTAACTGTTAGCATAAATTTGTACAATTTAAAGTATATGAAAATACCTCTGATTTTCTATTTAGTGGTAAAATTATTTAAATCTCTAGATGATGTCAAATTAAAAAAGATATAAACTTAATTTGAAAATGTTCCTTTGAGCATAATAATTATTCTGATGTTGATTGTTTAAATGTTTTGTTTTTATAAAAATTGTTAAGAGAATAGTACAAATAGAAGACAACATTTTTATAAAAATTGTTAAGAGAATAGTACAAATAGAAGACAACACTTTAAGCGACACACTCAATCAAATAAAAAAATTTGATTATCTCTCAAATGTGTATTTTGCTTATAGAATAATGTTAACAACTCTTGGAACTATATCTTCAAGGAAAAAAGTTATTCAAAATTAAAATTGACAAAAGTTACTATATAATATCAACAATGTCTCATGAGAGATTAAATGCTATTCTATATTATCAATGAAGAATAATTATTAGAAGAAATTGATTAAAAAAATTATTGACAATTTTGCATCTAAAGAAATAAAAGACGTCAAATTGGTGGTTCCTCTCCTTCCTCTTGAACTTCGAATAATAAATCAATATTTCGGATAAAGAACGAACAAGAGTCAAATCAAAGTTAAAATATATAATTTTTGAAACATTAAGGCCCCTCGTTAAAGATTGGATTTGGGCGACAAAATTTATCGGGTCGCCCTTGGACTTTTATGGTACAGTTTTTGGGCAATTTACAAAACTAGGACACCTTAGGTAATGGTTTGCTTTATTGACCTCGCTTAAATTGGTTTTACAATAATGGTCTCACTAATTTTAAGTAAGTGCTCCTTCGGTGGCAACACTTCAAGTTTTAAACTTGACAAGTGCACCCACAGACTGCAAGTATAAAATGACAAGTGCTACAAGTGTTGCCCCCATGGCAGCACTTGACCTTTTATCTCTGTCAACATTCTCTCCAGATAACTTGAAGTGCTGCCTGCGCAATTTATACTTGAAGTGTTTTCCCCTAGGGATATTGACCTCGCTTAATGTGGTTTTACAATAACGGCTTCACTAATTTTAAGTAAGTGCTTCCTGGAGGGTAACACTTCAAGTTTTAAATTTTACAAGTGCACCCACAGGGACAACACTTCAAGTATAAAATCACAAGTGCTATAAGTGATGCCCCCGTGGCAGCACTTGAACTTTTATCTCTGTCAACATTCTCCCCAGATAACTTGAAGTGTTGCCTTGCAGGCAACACTTGCAATTTATAGTTAAAGTGTTTCCCCCAAGAGAACACTTGTAAATTATACTGTGAAGTGTTGCCTACAACGATTATTTTGCTAAATTTTTAAGTGGGAATAAAAAATCATAACTAAGGATAAGAGGTACATGTAGTGAAATTTTTGGACAATTTTTCGAGACCTTATTTATTACCAGCCACAGAAGATGTAGCTCTTGCGTCAAGCAATGTCCTAATGAATCAGCTTGATGCACATGATCTTTTGAAATAAGAGGAAAAGAGTTAACGCCAACCTTTGTCATTGACTGAAGGAACCAATCAAGTAGGGACTAACTATTAGTCTTTTGTTGAATATTCATGGAAATAAGCAACACACAACAGTAGAGCAAATAAATTGAGTGTCGAATATGTGACGGAACTTCTCTATAATGAGACGTCAATCATGAAAACATTTAGGCCTTGTAACTAAACTAGACCAAAGAAGTGAGAAATATACAAAGATTTGCCGTTCCTGGCAAATAACTCTAATCCAGCTCACAAGCTAAACTAATATAATAATAAAAATAAATATGTCTCAATGCTAATAATGAGCCCGTTTGAGTGAGCTTATTATAAGCAGCTTATAAACGGTAAGTGTTTATAAGTCACTTTTGAGAAGTTAGAATTTTATTCTCACATTTGATTTATTTTAAATAAATAAGTGCTTATAAAATCATGACTTTTGAATTATCAAACATCCATTAATGGACTTATAAGCACATAGTACTTTTAACCATTTTTAAACTTATCCAAACGGGCAAGTTACATTCTCTACATTTCTACTGGTATATAAGTTCTTTGGCAAGACCAAAAGACCACAAAATCCCAACAAATTAATATCACCTACATAAATATTCCCATTCTATCGTACCCTATTTTTGTTATGTAAACATTGATTTCAGATTGAGATTGAAAGCGCTTTTAGTATGTGTATTAGCTCGGTATACTTGTTCCTTCTAATACCTTTGATGTTTGGCAATATTTGTCTATTTTATCTTAATATTTCCTCGCATTTTGATACGTTATTCGCCCATTGCACGAAATAATTGTGATTGTTGCGCTCACTTATTGTGGTTGTGATTGTAGGAATGGTTTGGATAAATACGAGTGCAAATGGAGTGAAGATGGATATAATCGAGCTAGAGTTGATGAACTTAGCCAACTGTGGGATATGACATTAGAAGGCAAAGCTATGGAGCGAGCTATGGATCTGTCACAACTTTAGGCTTTGGAAAGCCATGAGTCATTCGACACGTGGGCTATAGCGTACGACATCCAAAAGCCATGAGCCATGCGACGCTTGCCATGTGGCTTTTAGTTCAGCGACCCCAACTTTTTCAACTTAGTTTAGGATTTGGATTAACTTATGGGAAGACTTTGTAAACAATATAAATAGCTTATAATTTCGTTTTTGGTAAGGGAGTCGACTTTAGGAGAAATTTTTGGAGTTCCTAACACATTGAACCAAGGGTTTAATTCCTTTACTTCATCTATTACAATCTTTCATATTTCTTCCATAAATTCTTGTGTTGTTAATATGAATATGAGTAGCTAAACCTATCATTCTAGGGTTAGGGCAATTACATGAAGGTTGATGTTTGAAAATTGAATTTTACCTATTAATTTACCATAAAGATTGTTTATTCTTTCTTGAGCATAATTTTTTGGTTATTGAGGCCTGATAATTGAACACTATCTACGGTTTACAAGTTGAACTCGACAGAGGGAACTTGTGAACGCAAATAAGAAAGAATAGGGCTTGATTGTGAACTTGGGCATCAGGAAATCGATTTGCGGGTAGGATAGATATATACCTATTCGCCTTGCTTAGCTAAATACAGAGTTCTTTAATGCATGCATGTGATTTAATTCCATAGAAATATAGGCGTTAGAGTAGCTTGCATAGATTTGTGAAGAATAGACAGGTTTTCACGAATATAATTAACCTGTTAGTTAGCAATCTAGAAAATCAAGAAGTAGAATCAACTGAAAAACTCAACTGGATTGTTTGTAGCTCTGAATCTGGACCGTTTCTCTCTTATTGATAACAACTCACGAATTTCTCTAGAATAATTGATCTCAGTTACTTGCTTTTAATTATTGCTTCTTTAGTTAGTAAGAATCAATCACAATTGAAAAAGATTCCTGAATAGTTTTAGGAAATTGTTTGCTAGGATTCAGTCTGAACAATAGTCCTCATGGGAACGATACTCAATCTTATCACTTTATTACTTGTCGACCACATATACTTGCGTGTGCGTTTGCGAGCGACAAGTTTTTGGCACCGTTGTCGGGGACTAAATAATTGACTGTTTTCTTTTTAGACGATTTGTTATTTTCTATTCAGGTTTAATTTTTGTTTTGAGTTTCTTGTGATGTTTCAGGTATTAGGTTTCTCTTAATCCTTACCTCTAAGAATGGCAGAAGATCGAGCTTTAGCTGTGCGATATGTTGTTCTTTCCAGTCTGGAGGGAGTAGCCTCGAGCATAGTTAAGTCTGAAATTACTGGACACTTTGAGATTAAGTCCGGCATGATACAACTGCTCCATGCGACAGGACAATATGCTCGATTACTGCACGAGGATCCACAATAACATATCCAGAATTTCTTGGAGATTAGTGACACATACACACCAGCAGGGGTCTCAATTGATTATATTCAATTGATACTTTTTCCCTTTTCATTGATTGGGGCAGCAAAGATGTGGTTAAAAGCTGAATAGCCTGGGTCTATCACTACTTGGGAAGCTTTCGCTAAGAAATTTTTGGCTAAATTCTATCCATATACCAAAACAGCTAGAATAAGGAGTGAGATTATGTCTTTTAGACAAAGAGATGGAGAATCTTTGTATTCAGCCTCGGAAAGATTCAAGTCATTGTTGAGAGATTGCCCGCACCACAACCAGTCGAATAAGGTGTTGGCCCATACTTTTGTGGAAGGTTTGAATGCTCATACCAAGATCGTGGTGGATGCTGCTGCTGGAGACCAAGTCTTGGCCTTGAATTTTAATGAGATTTATGAATTACTGGATAAATTCTCTTGGAGCAACCCTGACTGGCAGGGTGATGGTAGAGCTCCAAGTCAAAAAGCTGTTGGAGTACTTCAATTGGATGCGATTTCAGCATTGAATACAAAGATGGATGCGATAATTAAATAAATTAGCAAGCTAGCAATGCTACCAACTCAGCAACAAGTGCAATAAGTTAAAAAAGTGCAACAGTTTCAAAGTTTTTGTGAGGCATGTGGACAAGATCATGCTACTGATGTTTGCCCCTCCAATCTAGAGTATGTTTATTACATGGGGCATCAAAATAGGTCTCAGGGACATAATCAGAACCAGTTTGGTAATAGCTACATTCCTAATTCACGGAATCATCCGTGTTTCTCTTGGAGTGATAACATGGCTGCACAAGGTAATACGAGATCTCAGAATAATTACCAGAATTCACATATGACACGACCCACATTTTCGGCTAGGCCGTGCGGGCACCCGACCATCTTTTCTAGACTTGTCGGGTGAACTCCATTGACTGAATCGATATAAACGGTGCAAAATTACCTTGAAAAAAAAATTAAACATGACCTTAACCACATAAAATAACTCTCAAGGATGGACATATATACAAACTGTCTGGACAATACAACTAATTACCCAGAATACACAGGTTTCAAGGATTCCAGATCAGACATCTAAGGAGGCCAAAAGATATACACATCTCCCAAAGGGAGCAAAAGTAAGGAGAACTATAATATCTAAAGCTGGTGGCCGCAATGAACAAGATGGCTCACCGTAGACAGCTGAAAACGTACTACTTCTCAATCACGATGCTGCTGGCTGGGTCCTGGAGCAGAATCTGTCGAACAAAAAGAAAACACAAGAACAAATAGGGGGTGAGTCATAAGGACTCAATAAGTGAGGACAAACTAGCAACCTCGAAAAATAGATGCGCTAGTCAGGGAAACAGAAGCCATAGCAGTCAACCAGATAACTCATTCACAGATAATTAATGCAATAAATCTATACAGCTAAAAAAATGCATATAAAGATATGCAATGATGTATCATGATGCAATGGGGTCATATATGCCCGAAACCTATCTCCGGCGCGGGACTCTCATCGTCTACTAGGAGATATATAAAATAATGACCTTTCACCGGCGCGGGACTCTCATCGACTACCGGAAAGTATATGCAGTAATGACCCTTCACCGGCTCGGGACTCTCATCGATTATCGGGAAGTATATGCGATAATGACTCTTCACCGGCTCGGGACTCTCATAGATTACCGGGAAGTATATGCAATAATGACAACCCAAGTACAATGCTCAGATACTTAATGCAATACCAGCAACATGATGACGTAAATTCAAAGCTAAGGTGTAATGAGTACGCCTATCGACAGCTACACACGTAAAGAACACGTGGTAGAAAATCCACGAGGCCAAATGCCTCCAAAGAAATGGATATAATCACTTACCTTATTCCAAAGCTAGCCCTGCTACTCAACCACTACTTTCTTCCTTTGGATTAACTGTCAAACGATCCCGTTCTATACAATAAGCAGAAAAATTGTATCAAATAAAGCTAAAGGCTTCATTCCTTATGTTTTAGGACAATCCAGTTAGGAACCTGATACTCTATTTGCATACGCGATGCGTAGGCCAGGCCTATATACAGGGTTCAAAGTCACATAACAAAACCCTAAATAAATTACATTTATGGGTTGCCCATATCTTCCGGAGTACGTATATATAATCAATACATGTAACAGGGTCCAATTACCCTTTAAACTATCAATTTAACTTATTAGAACAATGTCTAATATCCCAATTTTTACCGTTAAAATATATTCAAACACATATAATAAGCTAAGGTAATGATGGTTAACATCATTACCTAGAAATTTTGGGGTAAAAATTTCACTATTTTTTTCTCCTTCTCTTTCCCCTTTTCCTTTTTCTCTTTGCATTATCTCTGTATTATTGCTCTCTGTTATACGTTCTCTATGTTTCTGTTACAAATGAAGCTAAGCGATTTTTTTTTAAATTCGCTACGACGATTAAAATTAAAATGGAACCCTAGAGAAGTCGAAATGAACTCAAAATTTTCGAGCAATTTATACAAAATATATGTAACACACTCGCTAAGGCAAATCTCAAATCGGACTCCCGAAACTCAAGATACGAATTAAAAGAAAAAATGACCAAATTATTAATATTTCAGAACTTTAGCCGAAATCAACCGAACAACCTCGAAACTCACTTCAAAAATTTACATATGTCATAAATGATCATACGAACCTAGCGACGCTTTCAGATTTCGAATCGGAGCTCATTCGCCAAAATTATGCTTGAAAACCTCTTTTTTTAATGATTTATTTCTAACGAAAACTGAAACCTTCTTCCGATGTCTACCAACGAGGTCTAATTTAGCTCAAATTTTACAGACAAGTCGGGATTGTCCTTACGTAGCTTTTAAAATTGACGGCACGTCAATCGGAGTCCTAATTCTCGAAAAGACTACTTAAGGTCGTTTCATTCTCCTCCACTTAGACTCTCGTTCGTCCTCGAACGAGCAAGAGTCCAAAATAGATTTCGCACCTCTAATAAGAATGCTTAGACCAATTTTCAATGATATTTACTACGAAACCAAAATCATATACAATGATAAGAACTTTTAGGCTTTAAAGACCAAGATCGAACCTAAATCGTCGAAGAGGTAAGGATAGCTCTCACGCATACTGGACTCAAGCTCCCAAGTGTGCTCCTCACGAGGACGCTTATTCCATCGCACTCAAACCATCGGAATCTGCTTCGAACGAAGCTTTTGGACATCAGGCGCAGCTATAGCAACTGGGAACTCCTCGTAAGCCAGATTCACATCTAGCTGAGCAGGATCTAATTCAATCACATCGGAAGGATCTTGGATACAGTTTCAGAGCATTGATACATGGAAAATTGGGTGAACTGGCATAGAAGCTGGCAAGTCGAGCCGATAAGCTACCTTACCAATATGCTTCTCGATACGGAAGGGGCCAATGAACCTGGGACTAAGCTTACCTTTCCTACCAAATCTCTTTACACCTCGCATCAGCACACTTTCATAAATACCATGTCGCCGACCTCAAACTCTAACTCTCGGCTCCTCCGGTTCGAGTATGAAATCTACCTACTCTGAGCGGTCCGTAAACGATCCTGAATAATACGAACCACATCAAGAGTTTCACGAACCATATCTGAACTCATCACCTCGATATCTCGACACAAACGGCGTGTCAAAGCGACACAAACAACAGTGAATCAACTAGATGCAAACCGATGGCCAAACAGAAAGGCCATAAGGGTAACCAAACAAGTAAAAAAGCAGAGCAAAGGGAATGAATACACCTGAGAACACAATAGCAGTGAACCAACGACGGAACAAGTGGATGAAAGGCGGAGGAGCGACTGCCTAATGGCGTCGCTACCACCCCGCTGCTCTATTTCAGTCACCACTCACAGAAACAATGTCGGATTCCGAGCCCCAGTGGAGGAGACTCTATCAAGAAAGGGTCAGAGTCTCAACAATCCGAACTCCAGCGAGCTTCAGCAAATAGAGAGAGAAGGAGACGACCGCCGACAAAACACTGGTGGCATCGCAGCTACCTCGTCGATCTCCCTTTCCGTTCTTGGTCTAATTTCTCGACCCCACTACTGGTGGTATCCACCACCACTAGCGGTGGCGTTTTCCCCTTTTATCCCTATTTCCATATTATCAATTTGTAGACCCTTGTCCCCAATCTGTGTCTATGTGTATGTATACTGGTTTCTCTATGTTTGTATGGGTATTTGTGTAATGGTGTTTGATTGTTTGGTGTATATGCAAGTGATGGATATGTGAGGGTCTATGGATGTTTCTATATGTGTAATCAAGAAAGGAGGTGAGTTGATGTGCTGACTGTGTGCGGAGGGGCGAGAGAAGGCTGTGTATATAAGGGGTGATTGAGGCGTTTGGAGAATAAGGTGTATGGTGTGGTACTGTGCGAAAATGGTGTAGTTGTATGTATTTTCGGAAGAAGACAAGGGTCATGGGGGTCTGCGTGGACTGTGTACTTGTTTGTGTATTATTTGTGTATGTACTGGGATTTTGGGGAAGAAAACACTAAAGAAGCAAACAAAGAAATGTGTTTTACTGTGTATATGCCTGTGTACTGAGGACGATGATAAAGTAAAGAAGAAGACGCAGGTTGTCCACATGTGGGGTCGGCTGTGTAGTTATGCATGTGAATTGAGAAAGAGAGGAAGTCCTTTTGCTGGTAATCCTTGGCTTCTTTTTAAAGAAAAAATAGAAAAATGAGACGTTGGGAAATTGGGGAGGGATTATAGGGATTCAGTTTGGGATTTTAGGACGATTTTTAGGAATTAAAGGGGATTGGGAAAGATTATGGAAACCATTCAAAATTCAAATAAAAATGTATTTGGATGTATTTTGGTCTAAATTCAATAAAATAATAAATAAAATAAATAAACAATTTGGTAGAAATTAAAAAAAAAAATTGAATAGTTTTAGATTTGATTTGAAATAATTAGAAAAACAGAGTGATTTCAAAATATAAAAATATGTATATAGGAAATGTATTTGGTTAAGGATTTGGTTAGGGCTCAAAGGAAAAATGTAATTTAATAAATAAGATAATGAAGAATTTTGTTAGGAATTTTGAAATACGGAAGAATTAATAATAAAAAGGAATTTGGACACTTTTTATTTTTTAATTGGCCAATATTCAACCTAAAGGTGTAAATAAAAATATAGATATACGTGTTTTATAAAATGCACAAATAATTATTAAATAAATTCAAATAAAATTATTTAAATATAGATAATCACATATAATTATTAATTTGCATAAATAATCACAAATTGCTGTGAATTTGACATGTAGCCTAAATGATGCACTTATGTGATATATTATGAATGTACTAAATTGCGCAAATATTCATATTTTGACAAATAGCCTAAATGATGTAAATTTACGTAATATAGCCACACTTAAGTATATAATATATAAATAGAGGATAACGCACATAAATGCATGATTTCTAATGCACATTTTGTATAAATAGTCATATTGCACCCTTAAGTTGAATTATAGCCAATTTTAGAAAAATGAGGGACAAAATTGGGTGTCAACAGCTGCCCCTTTTTGCCCGGGTATGATGAAAGAGTCTTCGGACAAAGATAGTTGACGGAGCAGCCAATTTTATCACGACTGGTGGGAAAAATGATTGAAAGGGGAGAATGGGAGTTTCGGGGTGTTTTTGGCCGAACCCCGGTCTCTGAGTTGCCTACATATCTTGGGTTTCACGAGAATTAGGCTGTGTGTAGTTCTGGAATGGAATGTCGCCTGTGTGAGTTGTTTATGACGCACGATTTTTGATGTAAAGGCCAAACTTATCAAAGTATGTAAAGTTTAGGTTCGTGTATGTTTGGCCTTTTCGGCGGGATAAATGATGAATGAAGTAAGGGTACTATCGAAGATAAGATAACATCAATAGATCGAGCATGGGAAAAAAGGCTTATAATCATCCTAGTTATTAAAATGTGGCGCGCTACACACCTGAAAAGAGAAGTTTATATATACATAGTTTCCACTTCATCTCGATAACTGAGTAATTTCGTCTTCAATGTTGCCTTAATCGAACGGGGAAACTTTGAGGAGCGATTTTTTATAAACGCGCATGATTCAAACATATGGCACGATTAAGCACGAAGGCACGCACGATTGACGCGGATAGGCTTGGATAGGCAAAGTAGGCATCAGTTGGAAGGAAATGTTAAATGATATCCTAATTCGCAATGAAGGATTAGACAGATTACTTGTGAGGGTACGAGATGAGTAGCTTTTGGGCGTGTTGGAATTCGACAAAATAGGTAGTTTCCAGGTACGACGAAGGCGTTGTCAAAGTCGAGATAACATCGATAGATCGAGTGTGGTGGAATAGGTTTGTAAACGTCCTAGTTATGAAGATGTGGTGCACGACACACCCATAAAGAGGGGTTTACATGGGCAAATTTTCCACTATAACTCGATAGAGAAGTCATCTTGGCCTCGACATTATCTTGAACCGGGGAGCATTAAAGAGTGAAGCGTGATAAATATGCACGATTCAAATAGATAGGCACGAATAGGAAGGAATACGAAGCTGGTACCCGATCGGCAAGGAAAGGTTGGGTAAATTGCTGGTGCGAGTATAGGATTGTAGATTTGAGCGTTTGGAACTCGGCAAAATAGGTAGCTTGCGGGTGTAGCAAAAACATTGTCTGTAGGATTAGGCCTTTTGAATTGGGTTTTGGGATGAAGCTATGTATGTGTTTGAGGTTTTTTGGTTGCACAATTGGTAGTGGTTTTGGAAACAAGTGTGAGAGTAGGGCGCAGGGGTTTGTCGAGAGATTGGAGAGTCCCTATAGCAAAATCAAGACAAATACAAATTGAGATAAAAATAAAGATAAAGTAAACTTCCCTGTTGAGTTGAGCTCTCATTTGTCTGGTCCTCTTTCGAGTGCTCAGTGCTAGGGAATGTGTGCCTCTCCTCTGGGGGATATCCATTTGCATAAGTGCTCCTCGTCAGTAGGTGATTGCTTTGTCGTGCTTGACTGTTTTTGGGTCATCTTGCCAGTGTGATGCCGGATTGTATGTCCATTGTTTTTCGTCCTTTAAATATGTGCTTGTCACGTCGGGCTGCATATTTCTTTTGTATTGAGCAGTATATCTTTTCATGCAGGGTTGCCAATCATTTTTTTCATCTTGGTTGTGCACCCTTTGCTATGCAATCCTTTCGCCAGGCTGTCTACCCTTTGTGATGTTGTCCTCTCCCTGGGCTGTCTACCCTCCAGGCTCTCTTCCTGTTACAATGTCAAAATTTGCATCGGGCTGTGTACCCTCAGCGGTGTCAGTTTCGATATCGGGCTGTGTACCCTAAACCAATGCTTTGGGCTGTGTACCCTCGGCTAATTTAAAATGCAAATCGATATCGGGCTGTGTACCCTCAATCGACGCTTCGGACTGTGTACCCTCAGCTAATGTAAATGAAAAATCGATATCGGGCTGTATACCCTCAACCGACGCTTCGGGCTGTGTACCCTCCGCTAATTTAAAATGCAAATCAATATCGGGCTGTGTACCCTCAACCGACGCTTCGGGTTGTGTACCCTCCGCTAATTTAAAATGCAAATCGATATCGGGCTGTGTACCCTCAACCGACGCTTCGGGCTGTGTACCCTCAGCTAATGTAAATGACAAATCGATATCGGGTTGTATACCCTCAACCGACGCTTCGGGCTGTGTACCCTCCGCTAATTTAAAATGCAAATCGATATCGGGCTGTGTACCCTCAACCGACGCTTCGGGTTGTGTACCCTCCGCTAATTTAAAATGCAAATCGATATCGGGTTGTGTACCCTCAACCGACGCTTCGGGCTGTGTACCCTCAGCTAATGTAAATGACAAATCGATATCGGGTTGTATACCCTCAACCGACGCTTCGGGCTGTGTACCCTCCGCTAATTTAAAATGTAAATCGATATCGGGTTGTGTACCCTCAACCGACGCTTCGGGCTGCGTACCATCAAGCTAATTTAAAATGCAAATCGATATCGGGTTGTGTACCCTCAATCGACACTTCGGGCTGTGTACCCTCAGCTAATATATATGACAAATCGATATCGAGCTGTATACACTCAACCGATGCTTTGAGCTGTGTACCCTTCGGTAATTAAAAAATATAAATCGATATCGGGTTATGTACCCTCAACCGATGCCTCGGGCTGTGTACCCTCAGCTAATTTAAAATTCAAATCGATATTGGGCTGTGTACCCTCAATCGACGCTTCGGGCTGTGTATCCTCAGCTAATGTAAATGACAAATCGATATCGGGCTGTATCCCCTCAACTGACGCTTCAGGCTGTGTACCCTCCGCTAATTTAAAATGCAAATTGATATCGGGCTGTATACCCTCAGCTAATGAAAGTCTAAAATTCAACATCGGGTTGTGTACCCTCAGTCGATCCAGCAAGAGTACAGTAAAGTACAGCAAGTAGAATGCTATTGTTATGTCAGGTGATGTGTTAAGGAGGCTATCATGTTGCTGTTGTAAGGACTTTTCTTGAAATTTTTGAGGGGACCCTAGTGTCAAATTTGCGTCTTTTGGGAATTTTTGAGGGGATCTTCAAAAATTCTGCCGCAGTTTACTGTCTATGATAGATCACCGATAGAGAGTGGTCGCATTGCACTGAACACCAATGTATTGGCTAAAATCTACATTCGCCCTTTAGTGTGACGATTTGATGTATTGATGACTATGAGTATGCAGATATTTTGCATACTCAGAATGGGGTTTGATTTTTGTATTTTGCCGGATTTTAAAGGTTGTCAGAATGGTATTTGTCTTAGGTTGTGCTTTCGAAAGTAATGGAGCTAACTCTGATGGATAGGTCTTTGTAGAAAGTGTGTTTGTGGTCTGGGAGTTGTAGCTTCCCTTTGTTGGTTCTTGTTGTATCATTGACTTGCATTGTCCGGTCAGACTTAGAATTTTGTTTTCTAGTATTGGATATTTCACGGTGTCATGGTACTGAATTTTTGGGTGATGAGTGTAGATCTGGTTGGATCGAATTTAGGAATGGGTATCTAGGGAGTAGTTTGTCTGCTGGTTGCAATGTCCTTTGATTGGGCTAAAGGAGTAAATGCGTGAGGTTGTCTTTTTGTATGTCCTTGATTGGGTTGAGCTTAATAGGGTTGTAGTTGGAAGTCTTGACGGAGGAGGGTTGTATATTGTAAGTTGGGTGCCATGTGAGGTTGTGAGTTTTGTCAGCTTTGGTTGTATAACGATAGGATTTCTTTGTTGTGACTTTCGTGTGAGTATAATGTAGGTTGTTGTCTGAATACTCTTGGTGTTATATGTTGGTGGTTCAAAGGACTTTGTTGCAGAGGAAAGTGTTTTCGGCTCGGCTTGCCAGTTAGGCTTTTTGAATGCAGATTCTTGACCGATTTCGGTTTTCAAGCGCGAGGCAACCTTAGCCAAGTGGTGAAATGCACAAAATGGCGTGGGCATGTTAGCAAAGACTTGAAGCAGAAATGACACATGAGCTTAAGAGAAAGCCTAGACCGTGGATGACAGATTAGTGCTTGAATTGGAGGTTGTGATAGATCGTATAGACATCACAAGAGATTGCCTAAGTGTCTTATGTAGCAGTCAAGGCAAGGATTTTGGCCAAAAGACCGACACTTGTTTAAATGGGAGGCGAGGAGTTGAGTATCAATGACGATATGCGAGGAATAGATTGTGACCAATTGCTGCAATATAGTCCTTACACCAACTTTCCATGTTGGGTAATATCTTATTTCTGCTGTTGAACTCGATATCGGTTTGCTACGTATAATGTTCGTTCTTAGATTGCTATGTCCTTTTGTAATGGTCATCATGAGACTTCATATCACCCCAGTAAAGCTTTCGACCAAGGTTGCTCCAAGAAGTCTATTCGCCGGTGCTTTTGTATCAACTCAACCCTTGTTATGGTAAGGATGTCGAATAACCTCATTGTCTTGCTTTATCTTTGCTAGTGGATAGGGATATTCTTCCAAATGCTCCAGGAGTCTCGAGGTTTGTCATATAATGATGGCTTTGTCATTATGTCTTTGCCTCTCATTTTCGAGTTGAATTGGTTTTCTTGTTTTTGGTTGTTGTGCTCAAGTATTTGCTACACCTCTATCTTTCCAATATTATCTTTCACCGGCGCTTTGAATGCTTCGACGAGTTGGAAAGTGTTTTGGGTCACAGTCATGCTTTGTAAGTGGTGTGAATATGTAGACAGGTGCAAGAAAAATGATCCTTGGATGTTGGTGTCAAAAGGTCTTAAGGAGAGTCATGGGTGCCTTCGAGTTTGACCAACATTTTCCTTGCTTTGTCAATTTTATCCATGTTCACAGTGCTTGCTGGAACAATCGAGGTACTTGGGACAATAAGGCAGGCAGTTTCCAGTCTCTTGAACAATTGAGTCTGGGATTCGGCTAGTGGAGTGTAATTTCTTTTTAGTCTTTTGTTTGCATCAGGGCGGGGCCTAGGAGGGCATGGTGGTGCATTTTGGTAGTTGGCTTGGTGTCTTGCTGGTATGATTGACGATTTAGTGCTGGGATGTGGAATATAGGTCGAGTGGGTTGAGTGTTGTAAATAGGATATTTAGGTGGTATATGAAGGTAGGGATAAAACGGTGGCGCTGTTTGATAATAGTAGTTGAAGATAGGGTCTTGAATGGTTGCGACGAAAGAGACTTCATCTTTCTTCTTTTGAAAAGGCTCGTATTTTCAGATTGGCTAGCCTTATTGGTAGTTTGTAGTGTAGCGGAGGTAATGTAGAGATAGGAGAGGGCTAGTGGGAATTGCTGTGAAGAACTCCTTAGTTCGGAAAATCCCCAGCAAGTACACTCACTTAACCATGTCCTTTGCCTTGGTATTCAACTCGAGCCAACCTTTTGGTAACAGACTTTTGATTGACTTAAAGATAGTTTGCACATACGAAAGATTTTAGATACCAGGATTTGATCATGGAGTAGGGAGAGGAGGTTGCTCGATAGGCAATTGAATTTAGAGAAAGAATTCCATAGGTAGAAAGAAACTCAGAACAACAGACGAATTCATGCAATGCACACATATCAAATAAGAAATGCATCTTATAATATGAAGGATCGTTTTACGCGCGATGATTTTGAAAAACGCTTCGTGCCACATGCATCATTTCACTTGCTAACAAAATGTGAAGCATAAAAGACGATATTGCATTTATTGAACTTTTGTTACATTGGTTGATATTGCAACAGTGTAAGAGAAAGAAAACTTTTGCTGGAGGGTTAGATCATGACCAGGTGAACATATTTCATGTTGATCCATCCCTATAAGATTCTTCTTCTTCTTCTTCTTCCTCGGACGAATCTCCCTCGGACAAGCTTGCTTCTGATGAGTATCCTTGGAAGATGATATTATCTATGTCAGTTAAGAGTCGGGATATGTCGAATTCTTCAACATTTCCCAAGTCTTTCTTCCTTTCTCCTCTATTCCTTTGTTTGCCACAGAGTTCATCCCCTCGCTAGCCCATACGCCGATAGACTCTATGCGTTTTGTCAGGAGTTCTGCCTTACTGCGCCATTTGCCTTTTTCTTCGTTCTTGTCTTCGACCAAATTTTTCTTCTTTGCTATTTTCCTTGTGCCCTTGTCAGTTGTTTGCGTAACCTTTTGTACTCAAATTCTAATTCATCAACATTCCTTTTCCTTTTTGTTGTTTCACTTGGTTGAATTGCCCTTGCTATGTCTTTTCTAAGCTAGTCTGGGTAATCTTCATCATAGCCCACGTGGAACCTGTCTCGTCCAATAGTCTCGATTCTCATTCGTTGTCTTTCTCTCCAAATTTCCTTTATCTTGTCTTTAAATGGGATCACTCCTCTGATAATATTCGCTTTGAAACTTCTGATGTCCTCTGTTTTCTCCCTGCTTGTCTAAGTGTCCTTAAAAGAGTGTGTGGATAAACTCCTCTAAATCCCACTAAGATGAGAAATGGGTCTTTTTCGGACCGTGTGATTACTGTTGTATTGGGGAAGTAATCAAACATACATTGAGTGTTTTCAGGTGTCAGTTGACAGAACATGTGGTATAACCCGTTGGCGGTTGTTGGTTGATCACATTTCTCGGGAACATTGTCCATGCGGGCGGTATGAGACAAGATGTAGTTTTCTTTCGGTATGGAATGGAAAGCTTGGTCTGTGTTATACATCCTTTGCAAATGCTCCATCAGCCAAATTTTTAAAAGCAAATTGCAACCTTACAAAAAACCAGCGCCCTTCTTGCATCTTTCTAAAGCTCGGTACATTTCTGCAACAATCATCGGTACGAAAGTGTATTTCTTATTAGTGTCTTTCAGTAAGGCATCAACAATTGAGACCATGCAAACATCAGCTCATCCTTTGTGTTGTGGAAAGACGACAATCTCTAAAAAGCTGGTGACAAAAGCAAGTACCCTTCGCTCTTGCCAATATGCCTGGTCAATGCTGAAATAGTCTTCGAATTCTTGAAATGCCTCTCCATACCCAAATTTGATGTAGAGGGAAGTTAGAGAAATTCCCGATTTCCGTATACTGTCTGTGCACAACTCAGGCTTAAACCCTACCATTTCGAAAAACTCCTCGGGTGTAATGTTCTTAGGCATCAAGACTTCTTCACTTTCAAATAGTTATTGAGTTAACCACCTATTTCCTCCAGTAGTGATGTCAACTCTACACTCCCAAAGTGGAAAACTAGTCGGTCTACATCCCAATAATGTACTGCTGCTTCTATCATCCCTTCTACTGCAGTGTGTTCCATTAGTGAAATCAGGTTCGGTAACACCACTTTAACTCGGTCTTGTTGATCTATGCTTAGGTTTCCCTACCAATCTCTGAGAAACTGAGGGGTTTCAACAACCATGTCAAATGTTCTAGTGGCCATGATCATTTGGAAAAGGTGAAGAATGATAGGAAAAGGGAGAAGAAAAATGACTAAGATTCGCTTTACTGTGAGCAAAATGATCAACGTGTGGTACAATTTTTTGAAAACAATGCGACAGAGGATATGAGAAGATGTGTCGTTGTGAGTTGAGAACCCTTTAGGCACTTTAGAAGGAAATTGTTAATGGACTTGTGACATGCCAAGGATGTCAAGTCTTTATATAATGCCTTAAGAATAAATGTGCGTTATGTGTTATCCCGTCTATCAAGTGGTTATTTCTGCTTCAAATTGGGCCATTAATGCCTCTTTTGTTACCATTTAATGCCTTTGAATAGCATTGAATACAAAATGATTCCAATTGTTTAAGAATTAAACGGTCGATTCTGATTCAATTTGGGCTTTTGACGCCTCATCGGTTACCTTCGCGCCTTTGAATGGTATCGAATACAGAATAACTCTGATTGTTTAAGCAATCATTTCTGATTCAATTCGGGCTTTTGAAGCCTCTTGGGTAACCTTTGTGCCTTTGAATGGCATTGAATATAGAGTACCTCTGGTTGTTTAAGCAATCATTTCTGATTTAATTCGGGCTTTTGACGCCTCTTGGGTTACCTTCATGCCTTTGAACGGCATTGAATACATAATAATTCTGACTGTTTAAGCAATCATTTCTAATTTAATTCGGGCTTTTGACGCCTCTTGGGTAACCTTTGTGCCTTTGAATGTCATTGAATACATAGTAATTCCAACCGTGTAGGAATAAACAATCATTTCTGATTCACTTTGGGCTTTTAAAGCCTCTTAGGTAACCTTTGTGCCTCTGAATGGCACTGAATGCAGAACAATGTTAATAAACGGTCTACATTTGCACGTTTAATCCTTTAAGTAAATGCGAATAAATCATTCCCAACGCTCTTTGGGGGTTAAAAACCCGTTCAGATTGTTTGAACAAGTTGGCCTATCGGACTTAAGATCAAGTCGACTAATGATATGTCATGATGCATGATTCGTAACGCCGCTACTAAGGAATGGAGTTAGCTAGACCGGGTATTATTATCCTTCCAAGTGGGCGGCTCGGGAGCGGGAATGTCTCGGATCGAACTGATTCCAAGTCGTTCCCCCTAAATGAATTTTATGTGAGGGAAGAGGTGGTTGTAACCACCGTGTTTTCAACGCACGATTTAGAAAATTTCCAGGAGTGGCGGAAGGTATGCATGATATGCACAAGTTTTGAAATAAATGTACAAATCAACCTCGGGAGTGGGAGTAAAACTAACACATGAAACAACAAGTTTGAAATAATAATTCCATATGCCAAGCAGATCAATATACATAATATGCATGATAGGCGTCATATGATGACGCTTTTGGACGAGGTTAGCTAATGGACTTTAACATACCAAGGATGTTAAGCTTTCCTAATTTGATTATGGTATTTAAAATTGAGCGTGTATTTTGTATCATCCCAATTGTTCTCATAACCCAAAATTAACAGAAAATAATTTTATAAAATAATTAATTTCGCAAATGCAGAAATAATATTTTTTGTTTTAGATTGATCTTGCTACATTAAAAGTAGAAGAAATTAATTTAAAATCTACGATTTTATTTTCATAAAAGTAGAAAAAATTAATTTCGTTAATAACCCAAAAATAATTTTATAAAATAATTGAGTTTGTTTAGATAAATGTAGAAATAACGATTTTAGAAATAAATAATTGATTTTGTTATGTGAACAAATGGTCTACAGTCGCACGTTCAACTTTAAATAAATGGACACATAACATATTTAAATGCCCCTTAGGGTCGAAAACCCGTTCGGTTCATTCAAATATGGTGAACTAATAGACTTAGATACGAGCCGAAGTCAAATTTTCCTAATCATGACATGATGCATGATTTCTAAACTAAGAGTTGGGTAATCTGTTCAAGAATATTGTTTCCCCAAGCGGACAACCAAGGGGTGGGAACGTTTAGAATTGTTGGTTGTACCACAGACCAATTAGATTCTAACCATTCCTCCTAAAGGGGTTTTCTGAGAGTGAAACGGCCGTGAGATCCACGTAACCGTTTATGGTGTGTGCAAAGTGTCGTTTCCCAGGAGTGGGGGAAGTGTGAGTGGCATGGACAAATAAAATATAATCACACAATTCAAGAATAAAACACATAAATTTGAAAAATAGAAAATAAATCTTAATCCTGCAAAAAGAAAAAGAAAAAAGTTAGTATTAAAATAAATGACAAGAAAATAAAGCAAGTAAAGAATCCCAATTAAAAGTCCGTTATGGTTTGAACCTTGACATTCGCTATTCTGTCATACCCAATTTTGGACTCAACTCGAGGCATGTCGGGTTTGGAATTTGGCTGGGTCAACTCGTTTGAGTTTAGATGTTGGAGTCGCCACCTAATATATTTTTTAACTAGGCGTATTAGTGCACCTAATTTGTTTCTAGCTAATTTTACAATTAACTCCGAAACTTAGTCTACGAACCAGAAGATCTAGGTTCAATTTAACTCGAAAGGAAGGGGTTAGGCAACTCTCGAGCTCCACCAAATGTGATTACCGGCCAGACTTTATAATTAAAATTCTAAGTAATTAATTAATTACACTAACTAAGCAATAAAATATAGATTTAAAGACAAGTAAATAATTATTCGTCTTGTGCCTTGCAAAAAAAATAAATAAGCTAGTAAAAATTGTTAGACAAAATTAATAAAATAAAATTAAATAAAGTAAATAAGTTTGGATATTTTTATCCCTTTTCAAGAAAGGGTTGTCTTTAGTAATTTCACTGGGATGTACCTCGCAAAATATAAAGAAAATAAGTTAGTGAATACTAATATTAATAATAATGAAAGTAATAAAAATGCAATGATAATAATATTAGTAGATAATAATGAAAATAATGATAATAAAAAAAAGGATTTCTCTTCTCTCGTTGTTCTCTTTCAAAAACAGGACGTCGTCTCTTGTCCAATTTTTCCTCGTAAAATATAAAGGAAATAAGTTAGTGAAAATAGTGACAATAATAATAATAATAATAATTTAAAATAATAATAATAATGATAATAATAATAACAGTAATAGTTTTAAAATATAGGGGAAGGGGATTTTTAAAAGTGTCGGCTCAGGTGTGTATGAATTGGGTGGAGATTAGGGACGTCGATACGGCGGCAAACACGCCGGCCACTCGTGTTGCCATGCTAAGTACCGGTCTCATCACTCCATCACCGGCTCGTTTGTAATCACGGTTTATACACGTCATCAAGCCTTTTTGTTTTAGGGACATGGGAATGAGATTGTTTATCCATTCAAATCAGTAGGCCTCGAATAAATATATATTTTCATAGGCCATAAGCAATAGGGTGTTGTACTGTTCAAATCAGTAAAGCATCGCATGATCCAAGGTTGTGTTTTCTGCAAATAGTAGAAGTTAATCAGTAGCACCAATTATACGAAGAATTGATTGTAATAATAATAAAGCCTCATAAGACTTGGTTAAACGGCGTGTCAAAGCGACACAAACAACAGTGAATAACCAATAGATCCAAACCGATGGCCAAACAGAGAAAGGCCATAAGGGTAATCGAAACAAGTACAAAGGCAGAGCAAAGGGAACGAATGCACCTGAGAATGCAATAGCAGTGAACCAACGACAGAACAAGTGGATGAAAGGAGGAGGAGCGACTGCCTAATGGCGTCGCTACCACCCCGCTGCTGTGTTTCAGTCACTACTCACAGAAACAATGTGGATTCCGAGCCCCAGTGGAGGAGACTCTATCAAGACAGGGTCAGAGTCTCAACAATCCCAACTCTGGCAAGCTTCAGCAAATAGAGAGAGGAGGAGACGACCGCCGACCAAACATTGGTGGCATCGCAGCTATCTCGTCGATCTCCCATTCTGTTCCTGGTCTAATTTCTCGACCCCACTACTGGTGGTATCCACCACCACAAGCGGTGGTGTTTTCCCTTTTTATCCATGTTTCCCTATTATCGATTTGTAGATCCCGGTCCCCGACCTGTGTCTATGTGTATGTATACTGGTTTTTCTATTTTTGTTTGTGTGGGTATTTGTGTAATGGTGTTTGATTGTTTGGTGTATATATGAGTGATGGATATGTGAGGGTGTATGGATGTTTCTATATGTGTAATCGAGAAAAGAGGTGAGTGGATGTGCTGATTGTGTGCGGAGGGGCGAGAGAAGGCTGTGTATGTAAGGGGGGATGGAGGCGTTTGGAGAAGAAGGTGTAAGGTGTGGTACTGTGCGAAAATGGTGTAGTTGTATGTGTTTTGGGAAGAAGACAAGGGTCGTGGGGGTCTGCGTGGACTGTGTACTTGTTTGTGTATTATTTGTGTATGTACTGGGATTTTGGGGAAGAAAACACTGAAGAAGCAGACAAAGGAATGTGATTTACTGTGTATATGCCTGTGTACTGAGGACGATGATAAAGTAAAGGACAAGACGCAGGTTGTCCACATGTGGGGTCGGCTGTGTAGTTGTGCGTGTGAATTGAGAAAGAGAGGAAGTCCTTTTGCTGGTAATCCTTGGCTTCGTTTTAAAGAAAAAATAGAAAAATGAGACGTTGGGAAATTGGGGAGGGATTATAGGGATTTAGTTTGGGATTTTAGGAAGATTTTTAGGAATTAAGGGGGATTGGGAAAGATTATTGAAACCATTCAAAATTCAAATAAAAATGTATTTGGATGTATTTTGGTCTCAATTCAATAAAACAATAAATAAAAAAAAATAAAGAATTTGATAGAAATTGAAAAAAGGAAAATTGAATAGTTTTTGATTTGATTTGAAATAATTGGAAAAACGGAGTGATTTCGAAATATAAAAATAAGCATATAGGAAATGTATTTGGTTAAGGATTTGGTTCGGGTTCAAAGGAAAAATGTAATTTAATAAATAAGATAATGAAGAATTTTGATAGGAATTTTGAAATACGGAAGAATTAATAATAAAAAAGAATTTGGACCTTTTTTTTTAATAGGCCAATATTCAACTTAAAGGTGTAAATAAAAATATAGATATACGTATTTTATAAAATGCACAAATAATTATTAAATAAACTCAAATAAAATTATTTAAATTTAGATAATCACAGACAATTATTAATCTGCCCAAATAATCATAAATTGATGTGAATTTGACATATAGCCTAAATGATGGACTTATGTGATATATTATGAATGTACTAAATTGCGCAAATATTCATATTTTGACAAATAGCCTAAATGATGCAAGTTTACGTAATATAGCCACACTTAAGTATATAATATATAAATAGAGGATAACCCACGTAAATGCATGATTTCTAATATATATTTTGCACAAATAATCACATTGCACCCTAATTTTAGAAAAATGAGGGATAAAATTGGGTTTCAACAAGCACTTCCTTGTAATGTTGAATCGAATCCAAATCTAAAAGGAGTTGAGCACTGTCTTGCTATAACTCGAGTTAAGGGTGAAGAGTTGATGGCCAAAACGGAGGAGAAGGACCAAATTAAAGCAGCGGAAGTAGAAAAAGGGGAGAAAGTAAAGAAGAAAGAAAAGAAAAAGGAGGCACCTTTACAGCCCACACCATTCCTATAGAGACTTCAACCATCAAAGGATATGACTCGATTTCAAAAATTTGTGAGTATGATGAAAGAGCTTCAGGTTAACATTCCTTTGACTGATATGTTTGAACTGATGCCATCATTTGTGAAGTTCCTAAAAGAGATTCTAGTTAAGAAGAGACAACCACAAAAGATTGATACAATCGAGTTGACGGAGGAGTGTAGTACAATCCCGAGTAAATTACCTCCAAAACTTCAAGATCCTGGGAGGTTTACTATTCCTTGCACTATTGGTGGTTATAATATTTCTGGTGCACTGTGTGATCTGGGGGCCAGCATAAATCTCATGCCTCTGTCTGTGTATAAAAGGTTAGGCCTAGGAGAAATCAAGCCTACTCCAGCTACTCTTAAGATGGCAGATGGATGACTCACTTGCCCCGATGGTAAGGTGAAGGATCTGTTGATTAGAGTTGGGAAGTTCATGTTCTCTGCTGATTTTATTATTCTAGACTATGAAGAGGACCAAGAAGCTCCAATAATTTTGGGAAGAGCATTCTTAATCACATCGATGGCAATTATTGACATGGAACTTGGGGAGATGACTGTGAGAGCGCATGGAGAAAAGGTTACTTTCAAGGTTTATAATAAAAAGGATCATATGGCTAAGTTTGAAGAGTGTTCTTTGATAGAATGTGTCAGACGAGAACATGAAAGTAAACCGAAAGAGGTGTTTGAGCGGAATGTAGAACAAAGTGACCACGGCACAATAATTGACAAGTTGAAGGAAAATTCACCTAAAGGAAGGAAGAAGACAAAAGTTCGTCGTAACAAGAGGAGACGTAAATGCTGGAAGTGAGCTTAAAGGTGTTGTCGTACTACGACGTTAACTAAGGCGCTTGTCGGGAGGCAACCCTAGCTTTGTATGTAAATGTAAAAATAAAAAATATATATATAGAAAAAGGAAAATACAAAAAGAGTCGTGCCGCGACGTTAAATCAAGCGCTTGTTGGAAGGCAACCCAATTTTTATTGTTTTAGTTGTTTTACTTATTTAGTATTACGTAGTTTCTTGTTGTTTTTGTAGGGCTCGGGACTTTCGGAAGGTGAGGTAATTTCAAGGCATCGCGGTGTGTATTGCAGCGAGGTAAGTGTAAGAGTTGAGTTGGAAGCGTTTGGCCAAGTGTTGCACCGTGAGAGGCTTTCAACCTGTTGCGACACGTGAAAAATTAAGAGCCAGATCTGCTACATTAGCACTGAAGCATCGCTTGGCCAATAGCTTGGAATGGAAGCAAGAATTCAAACCAAAATCAGAAACGCCACAAGAGATGTGTCGCACACTGCAAAGCTTTGTGCAAACTAGTGAACGCAGAAATAGAAATGCTACAGCCCATGCGTCGCTTGGCTTATGGCAGGCAGCAAAAATTCAGCAGCAAAACAGAAACGCTGCGAGAAACGCGTCGCATACGCCATAGCTTTGTGTCAAACAGAACGTCCAGAAATTGAAAAGCTATAAGCCTGCGTCGCTTGGCTCATGGCGTGCAGACTAGAAAAGCTCTAGCAGATGCGTCGCGTATTGTATAGCTTGGTGTGAAACAGAAAGTTCGAAACTTGGAAAGCGATAACCCAGCGTCGCCTCTTCAACCGCGTCCAGGTAAGTTCAAGATTCTTACGGGTTGACCCATTAACCCATTGATCGGCTGATTATAAACAATAAAACATCACCTTCAACTATCACATGATTTCATAAGTTTGACATAGGATATTTTATATATATATATATATATATACACACACACACCATTTCCAGCGATCTTACCTCATTTTTATTCAAACCATTTTTCTGCTTCAAAAGTTTAAATTATTAATATGATAAGTCATCCATAGTCAAACAAGATTTTCTATACTATTTTGTCCCTTGTAATTTTAAAAAAAAAATGAGCGATGGTAAGATAAACATTGTTTGCAAGTGTACAATTTTAGTATATGCAAACCAACGCTTCTTCTTCCAACTATCACCTAAAACTACATCATTTATGGCGGGCGGACTAGACGTAGCCAAATATAAAAACGCAATGGCCATTCAGTTCATGTCATTTTTATATCCTTCATCCAATAATATTACTCAAAATTGATGTACAGTTTGGTCTCTGATGTGCACTTTACTATACGTAATACGGAATTTACATTATAATTAAAGAGAACTGTTCCACTAAATTTTAATGATTTAATTAATTTAACTCGGTTACTTGTATTATTATTATTGCTGTATTTGTTTGTCATTTGAATTTGGCACCGCAGATTTTTGTATGCAATTAACCCTCATATATCTTTTGGCCAAATAAAGAAAAAGTCTGCATATTTCTTGCCAAACATTTATCATACTTTACCGAATTCTTGTTTTTTGTTTCTCTGTTGTTGTTCTCCACTATAAATAACATTTGCAGTGAGTAAAGTTTCTTCAGGTCTCTTTTGTAGATTCAACAAGAGTATTCAGCACTTGAACTCAAAAGGGGCTTCACTAAAAAAAAATCATGGCGCAATTACGTGCTGATGACTTGTCTTTCATATTTGGCCTTCTTGGTACGTTAAAATGCACTTGGTTTGATGTATATAAAATACACATTTATTCCCTCCTTACTCGTTTATGTGAAATTATTTTATTTTTGGTCCATTTAAAAAAAATGATCTCATTTAATTTGATAACAAATTAACTCAAAATTTTTTACTTTACCCTCAACAAGAAGCTTTTATAGCCACACAAATACTGCGACATGTTCAAGACTACATGTTTCAACAAAGTTTTATGAACGAATAAATGTTGCATTGTTTAGACTTATAAGTTTCATAAGTTTTAATTTCTTTTTTGAATTCGTGCCCAGTAAAATTAATTCATATAAATTGAAAGGGTGGGAGTATCTTTAAGCAACCTTATATCTTGATCTTGATCTCTTGATCTCTAATGGCTTTCCCTATTTGTTTAATTGTTACGCAGGTAATATTGTATCATTCATGGTCTTCCTAGCACCCGTGTAAGCCTCATATCTATTTTACTAGTACTTTTCTGATAATAATATGATGGAGAATTACGCTACATTTCTTCATTTCTAATTTCTCTTCCTTTTTCCAGGCCAACATTTTACAAAATATATAAAAGGAAATCATCAGAAGGATATCAAGCAATACCATATATGGTAGCACTGTTCAGCGCCGGACTATTGCTATATTATGCTTATCTCAGGAAGAATGCCTATCTTATCGTCAGCATTAATGGCTTTGGATGTGCCATTGAATTAACATATATCTCTCTGTTTCTCTTTTACGCGCCCAGAAAGTCTAAGGTGATGAACTCCACCCACCCTTTCTTTCTCTTTGTTATTAGGAAATTACGAAACAGAACAAATAACTAGAATCATATATGTATGGAAGTAGACACTAATAGTGTAAAACTTTACACCATCAAATCATTTAAAAGGTCATTACATATAACCACTTATTCAATTAAAAACTTGTTAAAAGTAGAACTAATGGGACATATGGAGTATATATCACCTATAGTTATTTAGCTTCCTTTGGGTTTTACTTTTATAAACTCTATGCATGCTTGGGCTATTTGCAGATTTTCACAGGGTGGCTGATGCTCTTAGAATTGGGAGCCCTAGGAATGGTGATGCCAATTACTTATTTATTAGCAGAAGGCTCACATAGAGTGATGATAGTGGGATGGATTTGTGCAGCTATCAATGTTGCTGTCTTTGCTGCTCCTTTAAGCATCATGGTCTCATCTATCACTTTCTAATTTTTGTTTCTTTCTCTTTCCTTTTGACTGCTTTCATAACTGATCTTATATATATGTGTGTATATATATATGTATTGCAGAGGCAAGTAATAAAAACAAAGAGTGTAGAGTTCATGCCCTTCACTTTATCTTTGTTCCTCACTCTCTGTGCCACTATGTGGTTTTTCTATGGGTTTTTCAAGAAGGACTTTTACATTGCGGTAAGTCAGTAAGATCATATTCTTCTTCTCTACATAACTTTACCTTGTACCTACCTGCCTTTTTCTGAAATATTAATCTGAATCTTCTTTATTTTTGATACCTTGTGGATGGTGCAGTTTCCAAATATACTGGGCTTTCTATTCGGAATCGTTCAAATGCTATTATATTTTGTTTACAAGGATTCAAAGAGAATAGATGATGAAAAATCTGATCCTGTTCGAGAAGCTACAAAATCAAAAGAAGGTGTAGAAATCATTATCAACATTGAAGATGATAATTCTGATAACGCATTGCAGTCCATGGAGAAGGATTTTCCAGACTGCGGACATCAAAATAAGCAAGAAGATGATCAAAAAATGACAAAGCTAAGGAGTTTGAAGTAAGGCAAGGAACTTGACACTGAATATCTAAGCTAATTAGCAAGACTTTAGCAGCTTGTAATATTTAGTGTTTGTGAGGTGTTACCTTATAATTAGCTTGTAGCATAGCCTTCCCACTAATAATTCTGCTTAGCGAATCTTATATATGGGAAATACTTACACTAGTATGCATCTTCTATATACATGTTTGGCACTTGACTATACATAGAAAAATTAACAAGCATTTCTCACCTCAATTTGTCACTTACTTATAAGTAGCTGAATAATATAATGCAATTTTCACCTCATTTTATTACTTATGAATGTCAAATATACGTCATTTGGTTAGATAGAATATTTCGTGTCGGTAAATCATTTTCTTTTACTAAGATATCCCCATGTGCGTGATGACTCTTTCAGATACGGTTCACGCTTAGCCAATAGTTTTGGATTGTAACTATGGGAATAGAAAATTTTTTGATAAACAACACTGGATTTAAATTAATCGGGCAATAAATATATTCTAGCTATGGTTATATATTACGTGGGGGCTAAACCAAAAAAGTTTGGCAGTTAACTGCAGATTGCCAAATCTTCAATAAGATTTTATCGGACCGATTTTCTTGTTGAGCCACTCCAAAGTTTAGAAACTCTGCACAGTAGTTAGTTGACATGAGCTGATCGGACTGGGCTAATTCCAAAGAAGAAAAAACTTAGTGAACAAGTAATTGGGGAAAGAGTTTAACTAATATGCACAATGTTGAGAGCTGTTTTTGAAGTATGACAAACGAAAAGGATTCAGAGGTTCCCACTAAGGACCTAGTCCTTGGAATAAAGGGCACGCTTGATCGAAAATGATTATGGGTTGCAAATCCCTGCGGAACTAGGAGTAGTGGCGCGTGAATGAATATGCATCCTAGTCAGACTAAAAGAGGCGGTGTCCAGGCTGTGTCTTCGAAGTGTGAAAAGGAGTTGGACTTCGACAAGGAAAAGAGTTACTAGGAATCCTGACTTGCCATAATTAAAAGGATTCCTTGTAGAACTCAACTAGGGTTTCAAGACCCATATAAATGCAAGTAGCAGAGGCAGCCGAAATCAGTTATTCACAAACGGAGAGTTGAGAGCATACAAAGGCGATCTAGCATCTTTCTACGTGAGTAAACTGGAGAAGACAACTTGAGTTCATGCAGTGTATTGAGTCTAGATATTCCGTCTAGGTTCGTAGAGTTGCAAGTTGTCTTTAATTCAAGCTTTCATAGTTTTACCTATTGGCTTATTCAGAAGCGTATGTATTAGGTGAACTTTTGTGTAATTACTGAGAAGCTAGAGTTTAGCTTTGAGTAGTGTTTAGGGTCTAGAGTGTAGCCCCTTGGTTACAGAGTTTGTAATCAGAAACGTTGCTCTTGTGTTAGTGGATTCAGTTCTAAAATCCCAAAGTGTGGGTCGTGGTTTTTCTCCCTTGAGCAAGGAGTTTTCCACGTAAAATCATTGTGTCTCTTGTGTGTGTGGTGTTGTGAGTTATAGTGTTCAAGGCAGCATAAAAGATAATATACGAACTAGGTTCTACGTTAGAAGAACAAGGTTCTTGTGACGAAAATCGGTGGACACTATTCAACCCCCCCTCCCCCTTCTAGTGTCTTCAGGAGGTACATAGAGTATAACAAGTGGTATCAGAACGGGTCTTCTCGTAAGAGGTTAACACCTTGAGAAGGATCAGACTGAGTGCACCACCTACCATCACTGAAGGACAGTCAGTTCAGAGGCCCCCATAGTTCAATGGGCAATACTATGCATGGTGGAAGAACAGGATGGAGAACTACATATGCGCTGAAGATTATCAACTCTGGCTGATAGTCTCTGAAGGAAATCTGATCCCCACCAAAATAGTGGGTGAAGGGGCTACTGTTAAACAAGAACCAAAATCGAAAGAAGAGTTCAATGAGACGGATTATAAGATGATTGAAAAGAATCACAAAGCCAAATGTCTGGTCATATGTGGTCTTGGTCCTGAGGAGTTCAATCGAGTATCATCTTATAAGACGGCTAAGGAAATATGGGATGCCTTGCAGGTTGCGCATGAAGGAACCACAGAAGTGAAGGACTCCAAAAGGAGAATGCTGAAAAGACAATTTGAACTCTTTACTATGGGTGAGAAAGAATCAATTCAGGATATGATAACAAGGTTGACTATCATCACAATTGAAATGAGATCTCTGGATATGGAATTGCCTGAAATAGAGATGGTTGATAAAATCCTGAATGTACTACCTGAAGCATGGGAACCAAAGACAACTGCCATCATTGAATCCAAACCTGGTGCAAGCAAACCCGAAGGAAATGCTAAACACGAACGCGGAAGTAAATGACAAGAAAATAAAAGATAGAAGCAAGACAAATCTTGCTTCGATTCAAAAGAACAGTGAGGAACCGGTCTCAAAGCTTGAATGAAGGGAAATCAAGACGCACCTATACTATGTAACAATCCTCAAGAAAGACCCGCTTCTTGCAAATTGAATGATCAAGAAGAAATTGTTCAAAAGAATAACACGTTCTTTAAAAGCTTCGGCTCCATCGGAAACTCACAATAGCACTTGCTATGTTTTTCATATACTAAAAACTTGATTCTTTACAATGAAATGAAGTAAAGTATTTATAGGCTAAGCTAAGGGCAGAATAGTAAGTAGTCAAAAGTGACTAGTAAAAACAAGCCACGTAGGGCTGAGCTAAATTGTGTTCGGCAGCCTTGGCTTCGGTGCGTGGTTGCTTGCTCGAACTCTTTGTGCTCGGACGCTCACTTGTCCTCGAGCTCATTGTCCTCGGTCACTTTACCTTCGGGCTTAAATCTGAAGATAACGTCTTCGGTTCTTGAGCCCGGCCACTCAGCTTCGGAGCAATTATTTTCCTTCGGCCAGGCTAAGTGAATGTACACATCGTGCAGCAGCTTGGTTTGACATCGTGTCATCGGTCTCCTCGGTGGATCGAAAACTTGATCAGCGCGAGTTCGGGCTGCATCATCCTCCCCTTCTTGAGAAGATTTTGTCCTCGAAATCGAGTCCTCCTCATCCTCAGAAGTTTGACCTACAACACAAGGAACTAAGTCAGCAACATTAAAGGTGTTGGATACGTTATACTCACCAGGGAGGTCGATCACGTAACCATTGTTGTTGATCTTGGTCAACACTTGAAATGGACCATCCCCTCGAGGAGCCAACTTCCCTTTTCTTTGGTTCGGGAAACGTTCCTTTCGGAAGTGAACCCAAACCCAATCTCCCTTCTTTAATTCCAGCTTTTTACGCCCCTTGTTTTTCTTTAAGGCAACCTTTGCATAGGCTTCCTCGAGGTTCTTCTTCACCCTTGCATGTAATTCGATCAAGGCAGCTGCTTGTTGAGTACCTTCAAAATCAAGAACAGAATCTCGAGGCAATGGGGTTAAATCAAGTGGAATCAAAGGATTAAAACCATACACACATTCAAATGAGGTCATATTGATCATTCGATGCACCGTTCGATTATATGCAAACTCCATCATGGGCAAACGATCAGCCCAGTTCCCAACCTTACCTTTGGTCATTGCTCGAAGCAAAGATCCCAAGGTTCGGTTAACTACCTTGGTCTGTCCATCAGTCTGAGGATGGTGAGACGTCGAGAATAATAATTTAGTGCCGAGGGCACCCCACAAACACTTCCAAAAATGACTCAATAATTTTGAGTCTCGATCACTCAGAATAGTACGAGGTACACCATGCAATTTCAACACATTAGAAACAAACAATGTAGCTACATGCTTTGCATCATCACACTTTTTGCAAGGAATAAAGTGAGCCATTTTTGAAAAACGATCAACCACAACAAAGATGCTATCATGTCCTCCCCCCGACCTCGGTAACCCTAAGACAAAGTCCATGGATATATCAACCCAAGGTCGATCAGGCACAGGCAACGGGGTATACAAATAATGAGGGTTGGACTTCGATTTAGCTTTCTTGCAAACGAGACAGGCGTTGCAAAGCTCTTCCACATCTCGTCGCATTTTGGGCCAATGGAACTGCTCGGTCAAGATACCAAGAGTTTTGTCGACACTCAAGTGTCCCATCAGTCCACCGGAGTGAGCTTCTTGAACTAAGAGCTCTCTCCACGATGACACTGGCACACAAACCCTCCCATTCTTGAAGAGGTAGCCATCGTGCCACTGATATTTCTCAACCCTTCGGCCACTCAAGATCGCGTCACGAACGCATTTCAGCTTGGGATCGTCTTCGTACATCGACTTGATGCTTTCAAATCCCATGAGCCTAGAGGCGAGAGTGGTCGCTAAGGCAAATTTCCTTGATAGCGCATCGGCCACAACATTGTCTTTACCCTTTTTGTAATGATTACATAGGAAAAGCTCTCAATGAATTCAACCCACTTGGCATGTCTTTGGTTCAACTTCTCCTATCCTCGGAGATGCTTCAAGGACTCATGATAACTTTTGATCAGAAACTCTCGAGGCCACAAATAATGCTGCCAATGGGCGAGTGCTCGAACGAGGGCGTACAACTCCTTGTCATACGTAGAGTAGTTCAAGGTTGCACCCTTAAGCTTTTCGCTAAAGTAAGCGATTGGCTTCGATTCTTGCATCAGCACTCCTCCGATTCCAACTCCAGATGCATCACACTCGACTTCGAATGCTTTGCCGAAGTCAGGGAGTTGCAACAACGGGGCAGAGCAAAGCCTCCGTTTCAACTCTTGGAAAGCCCTTTCTTGGGACTCTCCCCACCCAAATGGATGGTCTTTCTTTACCAGCTCAGTCAAAGGAGCTGCCACGGTGCTAAAGTCACGAACAAACCTTCGGTAAAAGCTAGCTAAGCCATGGAAGCTACGAACTTGTGATACCGAGGTTGGAGTTGGCCAATCTTTTATGGCTTCGACCTTTGACTCGTCGACTTCAACACCATTAGCACTGACAACGAATCCTAGAAAGACTACACGCTCGACACAAAAGGCACATTTCTTGAAGTTAGCATATAACTTCTCTTCTCTAAGCTTATCAAGCACTAGCCTTAGGTGTTCAACATGTTCATCCACAGATTTGCTATAAACAAGTATGTCATCGAAATAAACGACAACAAACTTATTTATGAACGGTTTGAGCACATGGTTCATCAGTCGCATGAATGTGCTTGGTGCATTGGATAAGCCAAAAGGCATCACCAACCATTCATAGAGACCGAATTTGGTCTTGAATGCGGTTTTCCACTCGTCTCCGGGTTTCATTCGGATTTGGTGGTAACCGGACCTGAGGTCTATCTTCGTAAAGCATGAAGAACCACTTAACTCATCTAGCATGTCATCTAATCGTGGGATAGGATGACGATACTTTACCATTATTTTGTTGAATGCTCGGCAATCAACACACATTCGCCATGTTCCATCTTTCTTTGGGACAAGTATAACTGGAACGGCGCAAGGAATTAAGCTCTCTTGAACAAGGCCCTTCTTCAACAACTCATCAACCTGCCTTTGGAGCTCTTTCGTGTCTTCGGGATTACACCGGTATGTAGGTTTGTTGGGGATTTGAGACCCCGGTACGAAGTCAATTTGGTGCTCGATTCCTCTCAACGGAGGTAATCCACCTGGCATTTCTTCAGGGAACATGTCTCCGAAGTCCTGCAAAACACTTTGTACAGCACTAGGCAAAGGGTTATCATTAGAAAAATCATCATTAGAGTTTAGAAAGATACCCTTGTGCACGAGGCAGATCATCATCTGATCGTTGTCGTTGCCTCATAGAAACTCACCCGGTTGCATGATCGCACAGATTCCTTTCACTTCGGGCAGTGAGTTTGTCTCTTCGGCCTCAATTTTGCTCCCATCGGAAGCTTAGGTTTGGCCTCTTCTTTCAATTTTTTCATTCGTTTATAGTCCTCGGTGACTTGTTTTGGAGACAGGGGTTTGAGTATGAAACTCTTCCCTTCGAGCCTTGCAGTGTAAGTGTTGGATCTCCCATTGTGAATGACCGACCGGTCATACTGCCACGGTCGTCCCAATAGCAAATGACAAGCTTGCATCGGCACCACATCGAATATCATTTCATCTTGATACTCTCCAATCCTGAACTTGATTTATACTTGTTTAACAACCCTCAATTCTCCACACTCATTCAGCCATTGTAATTTGTAAGGGTGAGGATGCTTCAAAGTAGTTAGTCCCATTTGTGAAACCAAGGTTTGGCTCACCACATTTGCACAACTACCGGAATCAATGATCATCGAACACACCTTTCCCCTCACTCGACATCGGGCATGAAAGAGGTTTTCTCTTTGGTTGTCCTCTTCTTCAAGAGTCATGCAGCTCAAATTCCTTCGAACTACAAGAAACATTTCTGGATGATCAGCTTTGGTAGCTTCACGATCATCATCACATTCAGCTCGGTCAGCCTCCCCGATAAATTCTTCCTCGGTGTTACTCGCTTGCTCATGGACGGTTCCATCTTCGAGCAGAAGCATAACTTTGCGAGTTGGACACTCTTTTGCCATATGGCCATAACCTTTGCATTTGTGACACTGAATATTCGAAGCACTAGGAGAGTTTAGTTGAACTTTACCTCCCACTTCTCTTGATTGGTTACCGGTCACACCTCTTTCGAAGGGTCTCTTCGAATCTCGAACAGCGTTGGTACTTGTTTGGTTCGGACTCTTCCATTCCTTACCTCGGTTCAAAGGAGTAGAAGTAGTGACTCCTCGATACCGGTTTGCCTTATCGTCCTTCACCAATTTTTCAGCTTCGGTGGCAGCATCGAACAGATCTTCCAACGTGTGATACACGTGTAGCCTCAATTGAGATGACACATCCCGAGCCAAGCCATTTTTGATTCGGATAATGGCTTGTTCTTCGTCTTCGGCAAGATCAAGATTCAATCGAACCTTTTCGAACTCATCATGATACTCTTGGACTGACTTGGGCCCTTGCTTTAGCTCATAGAGCTTTTGCATTTGAGTTTGCATGTACTTGACACTCAAGTACTTAGCATCCATTGCTCTCATCAACTGTGGCCAAGTATTGACTACGGGATAGGCATTCCTTTGTCTATGCCTTTTATCAGCTTCCCACTACGTAGATGCATAAGCTTCAAACGAACCAATGGCATGGGCAGCTTTTCTCTCTTCGGTCATCTCATTGGTTTCAAAGATGCGCTCCATTTTAAGCTTCCATTCAAGATATTCATCTGGATCACTAGTTCCTTTATAGGGTGGGATAGTGATCTTGACACTGTTCAAGTTTGAGTCTCGAACACCACGAAGTTGTTCGGGATACTCATCATTTCGATCATCAGCCTCACGCTCAATATTTCTTTCAACATTTGCGCCTCGGCCTCGACCTCGGAAATTTCCACGACCTCGGTGAGCTTGCCTTCGTTGAGCGAATGGCGGCTCATTCTCATATTCGTCCTTGGGAAATTCCTCTTCATCAACCTCTTCGACAACGGCTCCAAGATCTCTTCGAGCCTTTGAGAGTGGTATCCTCTCTCCTCGGGGAATGCCCAAGTGTTGATAGTTTGCTTGGGGATTGCCCAAGTTTTGCTGCGCCTGGGGATTGCCCAAGTTTAGCTCTCTTCGAATTGCTTCACTCGTCAACTGATGTTGTCGAACAAGCTCAGCATACAGCTCAGGTTTCATTGGAGTGGAGTTGCTAGTTCCAACGCCGGACCCATTTATGGCCATGGACGCGCTTTCTTGTTCGAGTTGAGGTACTTGAACACTCACTCCTCTTACTTCGGCACTGACGCCTTGTATCGCAGTCATGAGATCGGCTAACAACACTTCGGGCTTCTCATTACCTTTGCTATCGCCTCCATTCCAAGCCATGGTACCTGCACAAATCAAAGACCAGCAAATGTTAAGGTTATAAATCACCTTACACACTCCCTCACCTTTGATGGGTGGCACTCGGGTCCACTCAATTTATGGGTTCGGTTTTTGGTCACTCAAGAACTTGTAGCCAATGGCTTCCTCGATTGATCATCTTCTCTCAATTCTTCGAATTTTACAAGTTACGATGTCTTACTTCGGGAAGAGTGAGTTGATTCGACTCGATCGGAATGGACAGCTATTTACTCTTGCGCTTGGGAAGTCGACAGAATTTTCTATGAAGTTGGACTTCGGTCACCCACGCACGAGTTCCTATTAGCTCAAATGAGTTAGTACGACCTCGAGTAGGAAGATTACTCAAAGATCCACCAACTAGAATTTTCGGACAGAAGAAAGTGAAAACCTAGGAGAATCTACCCTTTGATTCCCTTTTTGGAATCTTTTTCGAACACACCACTCTTGTCCGTACAAGAGTGGTCCCTTCTTGGTACGGATATGGTTTTACCTTTATCCACTTTCCCTTTTTCAGCCGACAAATTTTCACCTGGGGTTTTGATGTTTACACTTTACCCCTTTCTTCTTCAATGGAACAGTGAAATTTTAGCTCCGGTGTACGGACAATCTTTACTTCGTTCACTGACCACGAACTTAATCAGGATTTGGGTTGCTTCTTTTGACTCCGGTTCCAACAATAACGGAGGAAATCAATTCAAAGTTCTTGAGCTAAGATTCAGCTCCTTCGTGTCGCACACTGTTACAATTGGTAACAACTTTCCGGCGTACGGACAACTAATGTCAAACAGAACTTCGAATTTTCAAGCACCAAACAAACCCAAATCACTCAAGAACCACCAATCTTCATCGGTTTCAATCAAACATGATGGGGGTTCGAGCTTCAGTCACCAATATTCAAAACAGTCCAAAATTTCACCAAGAAACCCTAGTCAAGAAAATGGTACGTCGGTTACTTGTTGGAATCAGGAAACAATGGTGAACAAGAATCAATGGTTGTTTAATCCAAACAACCAATAATCAAACACAATTTTTGAATTTTTTTGTTTTTCTACTTTTTTTTTTTTATATAAACGCTCAGCAACAACAATCAAACACATGGAAGAAAGCTGAAACTAAAGACACAAGCACGATTTAAGTGAACAGGATTTGAGATTGTAAGAACAAACTCAAACCTTGCTCTGATACCACGATGGTGCAAGCAAACCCGAAGGAAATGCTAAACACGAACGCGGAAGTAAATGACAAGAAAATAAAAGATAGAAGCAAGACAAATCTTGCTTCGATTCAAAAGAACAGTGAGGAACCTGTCTCAAAGCTCGATTAAAGGGAAATCAAGACACACCTATACTATGCAACAATCCTCAAGAAAGACCCGCTTCTTGCAAATTGAATGATCAAGAAGAAATTGTTCAAACGAATAACACCGATTGACAGAAGTTCTTTAAAAGCCCACGTCGGGGTTCGGCTCCATCGGAGACTCACAATAGCACTTGCTATGTTTTTCATATACTAAAAGCTTGATTCTTTACAATGAAATGAAGTAAAGTATTTATAGGCTAAGCTAAGGACAGAATAGTAAGTAGTCACAAGTGACTAGTAAAAACAAGCCACGTAGGGCTGAGCTAAATTGTGTTCGGCAGCCTTGACTTCGGTGCGTGGTTGCTTGCTCGAACTCTTTGTCCTCGGACGCTCACTTGTCCTCGAGCTCATTTTCCTCGGTCACTTTGCCTTCCGGCTTAAACCTGAAGATAACGTCTTCTGTTCTTGAGCCCGGCCACTCAGCTTCGGAGCAATTGTTTTCCTTCGGCCAGGCTAAGTGAATGTGCACATCGTGCAGCAGCTTGGCTTGACTTCGTGTCATCGGTCTCCTCGATGGATCGAACACTTGATCAGTGCGAGTTCGGGCTGCTTCAAAACCTCGGAGATCCATCAAACTTGAAGAACTGGTTGGGAGTTTGAAAACTCATGATATGATGAAGGACTCAAAAACTAAACCAGCTGTAAAGAAGGACAAGACCCTTGCCCTTGAAGCAACTGAAGAAACTGATGACTATGTTGATCTTCAATCAGTTGAAGCTGCAATAGTAAGTGCTTTAAGACAGAAGCTCAATCTGGGAAGGTTCAAAGGATTCAAAAGAGGTGGCAAGGAGAGTTCTGGCAGGAAGAACATAGTTGACAGTCCTGATTATTCAGGGTGCTTCAAATGCTTCAAAAAGGATCATGCTGTAGTAGACTGTCCTATGTGGGAAATAGAATGGATGAAAAATAGAGCATCTAAGGAAAAGGAGAAGGAGACACCAAAGGAAACTGACAAAGATAAGAAGAAGTCAAGACGACCTCCAAACTTCAGAGTAGAAAGGAGAAAGAAGAAGAAGGCCTTCTATGCTACATGGGGACCAACTGACAGTGAATCCGACCATGAAAAGGATTCTGAAGATGATCCGCCACTGGCACTAATGGGTATGTCAGACAATAGTTCTGATGAAGAAGACCTTCGAGAGTTTGGAGGAGGAAGAGATCCGTCCAAGCCTCCTGTGTTCAATGGAACTCACTACAAGAACTGGAAGAAATAGATGAAGACCTTCTTGCAAGCAGCAGACTATAGTCTATGGCTGATTGTGAAGAGAGGACCCCATGTTCCTGTAAAGAGAGCTGCAAATGGTGTCCTAGTGCCAAAGAAGGTAGAAGAACTGGATCCTCAAGACCTAGACTGGTTACAGGCAAACTCCAAAGCTGAATGGTACCTGAAAAGAGGACTTACCTATGATGTACTTGCTAAAATATCTGAATTCAAGTCGGCCAAGGAAGTCTGGGAAAGGCTGAAGGAGGTGTACTCAGATGACAGTCAAAAGAAGGACTTTGCTCTCATGACAACTGATGGAACTGAAGATGCTCACTCAGCAGAGGTATGTCTATCTGAACTAAAGGAAACTTTATATACATACTCTTCTGAAAACCTAATTTTAATCACTGCCACCTTGATTGAGGGTTATGAAAAGGAGAAGCTTGGAAAAGATAAACTGACTGAAGAACTAAGTAGTCTTAGAACTAAGCACAAGAGTCTCCTAGAACAGAACATTGAACTTGAAGAAGTCAATGCCACCTTGAAAGGACAGACTCTTGTGTCAAATTCTAAGATCACTGAGCTAGAACTGGAATGCAATCAGTTAAGAGAAAGTGCAAATGGTAAGCAAGTAATAAGTGAAGTTCAAATCTTTTTGGAAAATGAATTGAAAAGAGCAAACGAAATTCTGTATCAGGAAACTGAGAAGAACAAGGTTTTAAGTCAAAAGGTTGAAAAATCAAAATTTGAGCTTACCAGATTAACTAAGTGGAATAAATCATCAGAGGCAATGAACTGGGTTCTTGAAAATCAAAATAGAGGAAAACAGGGATTAGGATTTAAGAAACCACTGCCTCCATATAACCCTAAGAGCAAGTATGTGACATTACCTTGCAACATGTTATGTACTTTTTGTGGTGAAACAGGTCATATCAAACAAAAGTGCATATATGTCAGCAAGGAAAAGGCCAAGAACAAAAGAAGTGTTTTACCTAAATGGGCTAGACAGGACTTGATCTACCCATTTTCTAGTAAGAAGGGACCCAAGCTTGTCTGGGTTCCTAAGGCTAACCTCTAATTTGTTTTGCAGGCTGGAGTGAGAGAGAACAACCCAAGCTGGATTCTTGACAGTGGGTGTTCGAGGCACATGACTGGCGGTAAAAGAAACTTTTTCTCACTCGCAGCATTTCAAGGAGGCAGTGTGGCCTTCGGAGGAGGAAAGAGTGGTCAAATAGTAGGAATTGGAAAGATTGGGAGAACTCTGGATCATGCTATTGAGAATGTTTGTTGTGTTGATGGCCTTAGACACAATCTGCTGAGCATCTCCCAACTATGTGATAGAGAAACTGAAGTGAAGTTCTCATCTGTAGGATGCATTGTGAAGAACCTACAGAGTGGAGAAATTGTAATGGAAGGAAAGAGGGTGAACAATGTATACAAAGCATCGCTGAAGTCATTACCTGAAAACAACCTAACATGCTTGAATGTACAAGAAAGTGACTCTCAGTTGTGGCATAAAAGAATGGGTCATGCAAGTCTCTCACAACTGAATAAGCTTGTATCTAAGAAGCTGGTTCGTGGACTGCCAAGTAAGAGATTTGAAAACATTAAGATGTGTGATGTGTGTGTAAAGGGAAAGCATGTGAGATCATCCTTCAAGTCCAAGAAGGTGGTAAGCACATCAAAACCACTGGAACTGCTGCATATGGATCTGTGTGGACCTATGAGAGTCAGGAGTAGAGGAGGAAAGAGATTCGTGTTCGTAATTGTTGATGACTACTCTAGATACACATGGACTCTGTTCTTGGCAACTAAAGATGAAGCCTTTGACAGCTTTAAAGACTGGGCTGGTGTTGTTCAGAAGAGGCTAAGTCTTGAACTCATCAGCATCAGATCTGATCATGGGACTGAGTTTGAAAAATCAAAATTTTTTTGAGTATTGTGCAAGGAACAACATAGATCATAAATTCTCCGCTCCAAGAACTCCCCAACAAAATGGAGTGGTTGAAAGGAACAACAGATCTCTGGAGGATATGGCCAGGACTATGCTGTTGTCAAGTGGTCTTGCAAGAAACTTTTGGGCTGAATCTATAAATACTGCATGCTACTTGCTGAACAGATGTTCAATCAGAGAAATTCTTGACAAGACCCCATATGAGTTACTCAGAGGTAGAAAACCAAATATTGCTCACCTAAGACCTTTTGGGTGTAAATGCTTTGTTCACAATAATGGAAAGGAACCCTTGGGAAAGTTTGATGCCAGGAGTGCTGAGGCAATATTTCTTGGTTACTCTACCCAAAGCAAAGCATACGAAGTGTTCAATAAAAGGACACAAACAGTGGAAGAAAGTATGCATGTTGTCTTTGATGAATCAGACAAGGCACTGGAGGAACGTGAGACAGATGATCAAGTGATTGGCCTTAGCAGGGAAGAAGGTGTGAATGAACTGGAAGACTCAGAAGACAAGGAGACATCAAGTGAAGATCCAAGTACATTGGAACAAGGAGTCAACTTGACAGGGGGAACTGCTGATGAAGCTTATGATTCAGCAAGTCAGGAAGAAACTCCCCAGGATAATGATGCTAGTTCTTCCAGTCATATTAAACTCAGGCCATGGAAACACCAACGATCTCATCCTTTGGAAAATGTCCTATCAGAACTGGATACAGGAATCATGACCAGGTCAGCCTTGAAGAACTTCTGTGCTTTCTTTGCCTTCCTCTCATCTCTGGAACCAAAGAACGTAAAAGAAGCCCAGATTGGATTCTAGCCATGCAGGAGGAACTACATCAATTCGAAAGAAGCAAAGTGTGGCATCTAGTTCCTAAGCCTAAGGACAGATCAATAATTCGAACAAAATGGGTATTCAGGAACAAACTAGATGAGCATGGTATAGTGACAAGAAACAAAGCAAGATTACTAGTTCAAGGTTACAGTCAGGAAGAAGGAATAGACTACGATGAGACCTTTGCACCAGTGGCAAGGATGGAGGCCATCAGGATGCAATTGCTTTTGATACATACATGGAGTTTACACTATATCAGATGGACGTGAAGAGTGCTTTCTTAAATGGCTACCTGAATGAAGAAGTCTATGTAATACACCCACCAGGTTTTGTAAACAATGAATTCCCTGATCATGTTTACAAACTGGACAAGGCTCTTTATGGATTGAAGCAAGTTCCTAGAGCCTGGTATGAAAGACTCTCAGGATTTCTACTGAAGAATGGTTTCTCAAGAGGAAAGATTGACAACACACTGTTCCTCAAAAAGAAAGGAAAAGATCTATTGGTGGTTCAAGTGTATGTCGATGATATCATCTTTGGAGCCACTGATGAGGGGCTATGCAAAGGTTTTGCTGATCTGATGGGAAGTGAATTTGAAATGAGCATGATGGGAGAACTAAATTTCTTCCTTGGATTGCAGATAAAGGAAATGCCTGAAGGAACTATGATTCACCAGCAAAAGTATGTCAAGGAACTGCTGAAAAAGTTTGACATGGAAGGAGCAAAAGAAATGACTACTCCCATTGCACCTGGAACGAAGCTGGATTTGGACGACCTCGGTCCTTCAACAAACGAGACTAAATATAGAGGAATCATAGGTTCACTTCTTTGTCTCACAGCCAGTCGGCCTGATATAGTATACAGTGTAGGACTGTATGCTAGATTTCAGTCCAAGCCCAAGGAGTCACATTTGACAGCTGTGAAGAGAATCCTGAGATACTTGAAAGGAACTCAGGACCTCTGTCTCTGGTACCCAAGAGGAGGTACTTTTGAACTAATAGGTTTTGCTGATGCAGATTATGTAGGTCATTTGGTGGACAGGAAAAGCACTTCAGAAATGGCACACTTTCTAGGTCCTTGTTTGGTCTCTTGGGCTATAAAGAAGCAAAATTCAGTTTCCTTATCAACTGCTGAAGCTGAGTATGTGGCAGTTGCATCATGCTGTTCACAATTGCTATGGATCAAACAACAACTGGAAGACTTTGGTATCAAGTGTGGTGCAGTGCCAATTTTCTGTGATAACACTAGTGCAGTGAATATTGCCAAGAACCCAGTCCAACATAAAAGAACCAAGCCCATTGATATTAGACACCATTTCTTGAGAGATAATGTGGAAAAGGGTCTAATTACTATGAATTCTTCCATGACTGAAGATTAAATTGCTGACATATTTACCAAAACATTGAACAAGGTACAGTTCAAGAGGAACATGTTGGAATTAGGGATGACCAAAATACACGGATGACCCGGCAGGAAATTCCCTCATGATTGGTTAGTTAAGTATTCAATTGTTCATGCTTGAATTTTGTCATTAATGTCCAGTCTAACTCTGTACTTGAACAAGTACACTCGTTCAGTTTTTTTTAGCACCAGGTGAGAATAATGTGATCCCATGAAGAACTTACTATGTACTAATAAGGAACTAACCAGAGCATGAGGAATCATGTCCAGGTACATTCACATTACCCTGCATGATAGAAGTCAAAACTGAAATTAAATTGTCAATCATACGTGTGTCAAGGGAGATCCTCAATGTTCTTATAATTGTCCTAAATTATAGGAACACATTCCTTTTTTCTGGTAGAATTCTATTTGACTTGTTGGACCCCACTACTTAAAAAGGATATATCAAATAAGTCCATAACCGTCAAAATTTTAACTCTTCCTGGTTCTCAAAAAGTTCAAAAAGCTGCTTCTCTTCTTTCCATCATTACTGCTTTGTCTTCCCTAGAAGTTGTCAAATCACAAAACCCCTTCCTTTCTGTCGATACACCCACAATCACCTTTCATTCAACCACTTCTTCTCCATTGCACTAAAATCTTCTCTCAAGCCCTAGGAATTTTCAGAAATCACTCATAAATTCTTCAAAATGTCTGAAAGACCACCCCCATACACTCTTGCCCAAAGAATCGCGAGGGCTCGTACAAAATTTCTTCAAAAAGGGGACAAGAAACTGGTAAAGAAGATGAGGTCAAGGGTAGTTCCTACTACACCCATTGCACAAAGTTCATCACAATCACCGCATGAGGTAATCTTTGATCCTATTTCATCTACGCCTGTCGTTTCAGTAGATATAAACAGCCCTGGAACTACAGAAACTGAAACCCTAGTTACAGGACTAGACAAAATAATAGGTGTTGAGCATGATGACCGAATAGGTAGGGGGAACTCATGTGAAGCAAAGCAAGATAGTGTAAAAGATGAACTTAGAAAAGATTTACAGGTGCCTGTGGTTGTTGAGTCCGGTGTGGAATTGAATATTGCAGAAAGAGTAAAAGAAAAATTTAGGGAACAAGATCGTGTTGAAACCCTTAGAGAAGCTGAAGTGGAACCTTGTAAAGAAGTTGATAGTGTTGAGAAAAATAAGAAAGAATCTGTGCCAGAAAGTCCAGCTGTTGGAGGACTTGGATCTGCTGAAGCCTCAGAGAATTTGGTGCAAGAGCCTGTTGCTTGTCCAAATTCCACTGAGGCTGATGATGCAGATTTAAATTGGACAGATTCTGAGGAAGAAAGGAATAAGGAGATAGTTTTAGAAAAGGCTGAACAAAAAGAAATTGCCAAGAAAGCTGAAGAACCAAAAAGAAAAAGGAAGTTTGGTGAAGAAGATGAGAGAATAGAAGGAGAGGAAGAGGAAGTTGTGTTTGTGAAAGAAAACATAGTGGAGCCTGAGAAAAGAAGGAGATTAGTGAAAAGGGGAAAGCCAGTGATGAAGACAAGACTGGTTGATGAAGCTAGTGATGAAAGTGATGACAAGGTTGTAAATGAGCCTGTGGTCAGGAGGGTTGGCACCAGGTCTGCATTAAAACAACAATTGGAGAAAGTTGAGAGGTTGGAAAGAACAGTGACAAATGTAAGAGATAGAGAGGCAAAGAAGAGGGAAGAAGAAGAAAGAAGAGCTGAGAAAGCACAGGATGAAAGTGATGATGCTGGGAGTTATGCAGAGCCAAGTGACTCTGATACAGACAGTGAAGCTGACACCAGAAAAAGGAGGAGAGGTAGTGAGGATGAAGCTGACAGGGTGGCCTTCTTCTCTAAGCATCAGGTGTTGCCTGGCAGCATCCTGCATGATGAGAAGGAGTTTCACATGAAGCCACTGCTCAGAATGATTGGTAACCAGGGATGGTTGAGTCTGTTTGCCAACAAAGAAAGAAAGCTGTATGTTGATGAGATCAGAGAGTTCTACACAAATTGCAGAGTTAATGCTCGGAGAGTGTTTACCACAGTGAGAGGAATAGAGAAAGAGTTTGGGAGACCTGAGCTTGGAGTGATTCTTGACATACCTGCTGAAGGTTATTGCAGGTATATAAAGCTGAAATGGCCAAAGAGGACTGATGGAGTCACTCCTATGGATGTTGTCAAGAAGTTCTCAGGGAAACCCAAGCTGAGGAAGGAGAGGAAGGTAGACAAGAAGGAAATGGAACCTGCACATCAGTTGTTGTTTGAATTTGTGCACAGGTTCCTTCTACCTAGAGGAGAGAGGAACTGCGAGGCTAGTGCTCTGGACCTGACATACATGGATCTGCTGGACAGGGGGGTAAAGATTAATTTGCCTGGGCTGATAATTAGACATATAAAGAGGATTGTTGACACATATCAGAAGCCACATTCCCTTGTGCATTCCTACATCCTCCAGCCAGTACTTGAGCACTTTGGGGTTCCTTTAGAAGCTGGGAAGAAGCCAACCATTCACCAAATATTTGGGGTTAATGTTCTAAAAAATTGTGATTTCTTTAAGGGAAGCAGAGCTTCAAAGAAACCAATGCAGGCCAAGGAAGAGCAAGAAGAGGAAAGTGAGGACTATGGACCTGAAGAGGCCATTGATGCTGTGAAGGAGTTGGAGACGCATGTCCTTGAGGTTAATGCAGAAAACACAGAGCTCCACAGACAGCTGAAGTTGAAGGATCAAGAAATTGATCGTTTGAAGATAGACTGCTACAAGTATGAGGCCGAGCTGGTGATGGAAAGGGCCAAGAATACGAAGCAACTTGAGGCACTTGTCAAACACTTCAACATTCAGCTTTGAGTCCTCCTGTCCTGTCCTCCTCCTTCTACCTGTTGTCTACCCCCTCCTATTCTCTCCTGATTGCATATGTTGATTGTTTCAATTTGTTTTTTCAGTTGTGTACTTAATACTGGGGTTGTGTTGATATCACAACCTGGATGATGATTTTTATTTTCTTATGCTTATGACTGGTTCCTGCTTAAGTAATTGGTTCTTGATTGGGCCCTTATTTTTGCTTGTGTTTGCTTTTATTACTGACTTGTTGCCATGTGCTTTAGATTAGACAGTGTTGACAAGTTCATGCAGGTATTTGAATTCTTTTCGATGATGCCAAAGGGGGAAGAAGAAAATGTTGGGGTGTTTGTGACCTAATTCATCTGTTTAGTTTTCTTGAACTTGTTACTTTTTGTTTTTGTTTTTTTTTGGTTTAGGTCTATTCAGGTTCTTGGGCAACATTTGTTTGTCATCATCAAAAAGGGAGAATTTGTTGAGAGCTGTTTTTGAAGTATGACAAACGAAAAGGACTCAGAGGTTCCCACTGAGGACCTAGTCCTTGGAATAAAGGGCACGCTTGATCGAAAAGGATTATGGGTTGCAAATCCCTGCAGAACTAGGAGTAGTGGCGCGTGAATGAATATGCATCCTAGTCAGACTAAAAGAGGCGGTGTCCAGGATGTGTCTTCGAAGTGTGAAAAGGAGTTGGACTTCGACAAGGAAAAGAGTTACTAGGAATCCTGACTTGCCATAATTAAAAGGATTCCTTGTAGAACTCAACTAGGGTTTCAAGACCCATATAAATGCAAGTAGCAGAGGCAGCCGAAATCAGTTATTCACAAATAGAGAGTTGAGAGCATACAAAGGCGATCTAGCATCTTTCTAAGTGAGTAAACTGGAGAAGACAACTTGAGTGCATGCAGTGTATTGAGTCTAGATATTCCGTCTAGGTTCGTAGAGTTGCAAGTTGTCTTTAATTCAAGCTTTCGTAGTTTTACCTATTGGCTTATTCAGAAGCGTATGTATTAGGTGAACTTTTGTGTAATTACTGAGAAGCTAGAGTTTAGCTTTGAGTAGTGTTTAGGGTCTAGAGTGTAGCCCCTTGATTACAGAGTTTGTAATCAGAAACGTTGCTCTTTTGTTAGTGGATTCAGTTCTAAAATCCCAGAGTGTGGGTCGTGATTTTTCTCCCTTGAGCAAGGAGTTTTCCACGTAAAATCATTGTGTCCCTTGTGTGTGTGGTGTTGTGAGTTATAGTGTTCAAGGCAGCATAAAAGATAATATACGAACCAGGTTCTACGTTAGAAGAACAAGGTTCTTGTGACGAAAATCGGTGGAGACTATTAAACCCCCCCTCCCCCTTCTAGTGTCTTCAGAAGGTGCATAGAGTATAACATACAATATTAAAGACGCGAATAAATCGGCTTCTCGTCTCAAGGCACGCTTGGAATTTTACGTACCAAAAGTGAATTGGTCACTCTTGGTGAGGATGAAAGTTTTAGAAGAGATCCTATCAAGGAATCCAAAGAAGAGGAAGTGAGGAACAATCGTCTTTATAGGGGACCATCAATTAATTTTCCAGCTTCTTGATTATTTCTCTGATCTTTAGTTTCCTGATGGTTATTTTTGCTTCCTTGTGAACGCATGGGCTTCGTGCTTTTTAATATAAGACATTGTCTTTACTTATTGCTTAAAATTACTCAAGAACTTTTTTCATTTGGATGTACCGTCTTAGTGCATTTTTAGAGATGATAATGTCGGGTCCCTAGGTTAGAATTGTTTATATGAAGTTAACTTTTTATCTCAAGGGCCTGAGATTTTCGAGCAATGACGTCTTGTTTTCATGTTTTCGGATGTAAAAAAGAATCATGAACATGTTTTTGCTATACATGCTCGTATGTAGGGCATAAAATATATGTTCTGATAAATGGATTTAATTTAGAGTCAAATAAGGCCACTGTCAGGCACCATCGTACATGTGACAAAACCCAATAAGAAGGGCAGTTGTTGGGCGCCGCTATATATATAATGAATTAGTCATTCTTTTAAGACGTAACAATGTGCGGGTGTACGTTAAGGTGAGCTGAGTCATCCCTGTATATGTAGTCCCCCTAGTGCATGGACTTGAATTTTTAGAAGCGCGACATTAAGCATTATTGTCCTGGCTTCTTCTGACTCTTCATATTGGTCCGCTTCTTCAGAAGGAAGTAACGAAGACAAAGAAAAGGGAATGAGAATTCCTAAAAAGATAGACAACGCTGGGATTTGTGTCCATCTGTTATATATGGTTAAGTAAGAGAAGGAAAGGACAAGCAAGCTAGCTTAATCATAGATGCAAGAGTTTTCCTACTAAGGCCTTTAATAGCTTCAATATCTTCAAAGGATGACTTGACACAAAGGGCTGACTTCGACATCCATATAGGATGGGTATCCAAATTACGCAAAGATGCAAAGTTTTCTTATAAAGGGATTGGCTTCAACATCCAAAAAGGATGGCTTGCTAAGCTACACAACTCGAAAAGCTTTGTACTATAACCCAATTTAGCTGTTAGACTCAAGAAACTTCTTTACTACAATAAGCTAACTTTCTTAGAGTATTCTTACTCCATATTCATTTTAAGACCAGCCTTTCCATCCATTTCGAAAGATAGAACAAGGGGAGATTTAGAAATGACTCATTTATTATAAGACACGAAGATTTACAATATTTTTTCGATGACTTCTATGTACTACAAGGTCTACTTTATATAGGAGATTGGAGGTTACTACAAGACAAACTTATATGACATGGCAAGCTTATTTGTCTATTTATTGCATTAGTCACGTCTATTTTGAAGTATTATTTAACTCGCTCGATGTGAAGCCCTTTCACACCTGTATGAAGCATCTCCTCTCGGAATTCACCAGACTTCGTAGCTTGAAACAACCTGTCCTTTTCCTTTTCCATATGTTGAGGCAGCACCAACAAATCAATCCATCGAAGTTCCTATTGACATACATAAAAAATATAAGGATGCCCTTGATGATTCGGATCATCTCAATCAATTGATTGGGAAGAGATTACTTATGAGCAAAAGGTGAGTCCCTTATACATGTGAAGACCTTATGCGGAAAACCAAAAATACAAAAGAAAGCTTGTGAAAGCATGTGAAACTGGAGCTGTATACATGTCAAACAATGTGAAAGCTTATGAAACTTGTCCATATCCATGATAATGCATGTGGGAGCATGTGACAATCATCTGAAAGTGGGTTCCTTCGGTTATGGAAATTTGAGATTTTTGGTCTTGGTACGGGTAGACGAGTTTTGGCATTTTTTAGTGGATAATAAAGGATCAAAGTGAGATTAACACGGATTAAGGGTAAATATGATCTCATTGCCTTCTCGTTCTGATGCAACCCGGCTTGTGAATAAACCATTTACAAGAAGCCAAGCACGGGAGTTGCAACAGTTGCAAGCCACATTCTCTTGTGAGCTCTAACTAAACCTAACTCGGAACACTATTCCAAGAGTTACAAGAATAAATGACACGTTCAATTGTGAGCTCTATAATCGAAAGCAATCAAAACGTAGTTGAATAATCAGGAATAACTATGTCAAGCTCGATTAAATTAATACAATATTTAATGCAGCATCATATAATGGTTTTGTCACACCCTAGATGGGATAACTTAGCCATTCATGTTCAAAATATTTATAACATAAACAACCATAATCAGTAAAGTACAGGAAAAAGATTGAAAGAGTTAAGAAACCCCATTAGATCCTTGTTCTCCACTTCCCTAGCCTTCTTCCCCTCCTTTATAGGTTAAGAACTGCTCTTAAGTTTGACCTTTACGCCTTTAAATCTCGTTCCTAAGACAAAAATTGACTGCCCCTCTTTACAAAACAACATAACTTTTGCCCTTGTGCTATAGATGTGCGAAGCACAATTATATCACGGATTTTTAGGAACTTCTCAAACGGTCTTGAGCGATGCACAATCACACCAAAACACCCCAGGATCATTTTTTTCTTCTCCCACGCGATGGCTATGCAATAGGGTGTTACCTCACTGCTTCCACAATATTTTTCTTCATCAAATTTCTTCTAAGGTTGTGCTATGGTCATGCGACACACAACACTCTTAGATTTCTCTAAATTTCTGCTTTTTGGCTCCATTATTGCTCAAATTAACTTCTTTTGGCACCATTAGCCTCCTATGTATTAAAATATAACTAATTAGCTTAATTTATCACATGTTTAACATTGAACATCGCTAGAGTGCACTAAAGTATGGGTAAAACACATCCAATTATATATAAATTTGGCCTATTATTAATTTCATTGAAGGTTGCTTAATAGTGTTGTTCGACATCCTTGAAATTTCTGCTGCCGTATAAGCATATCTTCCTTTGGTCGTCTTTTTCTTCAAAAGGGACTGCACTCCAATATTCATTGCTGACATTAGTTTGCAATATCTTCTTTCCATCTGAAGGGATTTATAGAGCTTTGATGTCCTTGGAGATTTCTTTTATCTTCTTGATTGCTTCGTCTTTCTCCTTACCCTATGGTTGGGCGCCTTTCTTAAGCATATTTATAAGTGGAGAAATATATGCAAAGATATTTGGAATAAAATCTCTAACATAATTTATAACACTAAAAAAATGTTGAATTTGCTTCGTCGTGAGGTTGGTATATGGAAACTTGAACAACTCTTCAGAGATGTGAGGCCTTGGGCTGTATGTTCCTTGAAAAAAAAAAGGATTCCAAGTAAATCAATTTGACTTTTGGCAAGAACCATCTTCTTTGCTGAGAGCATAATACCATATTATGATACAAATGATTCAAATTGATGTCGTAAGTCGATGTATTCCTCTAAAGTGTCACTAAATAATAGGATATCATCAATGTAGACTAGTGAGGTGTGGAGGATTGGCTGGAATATTTTTATCATGGCTTTTTGAAATAAGGAGGGTGTAGTTTTTAGTATGAAAGGCATCTGCTTCCATTGGAAATGATGGTCAAGGATGCAAAATTATTTTGGCTTTTTCATCAGGGTGAATTCTCAAATTCTAAAAATTCATATTTGAGATCAAACCTGAAAAAGTATTGGGCTTTTTCGAGGTGTGACAAGAGGGTGAGTTTATTTGGGGTAGCAAATTTATCATCTTGGAGAAAGTGGTTAAGAAGTTGGTAATTAATCATTATGGGATTCAGCACATGAACTCTCCACAAGCTGCTGTTCAATCTCCTTGATCTGCTCATCATTTGTGATCTGGAACAATCTTGTGATATCTTATAGGGCTTGGAATATTTTTAGAACGTCATCCCATTTTATCTGATTTGGATTTAATCTTTCAGTTGTCGAAAGATATCAAATCCCATGATAAGGTCTTTGCATAGTACATCAGACCCTATCAATTTAGATCTGATCTTCAATCTTGGGAAGAACTCAATTGTGATGGGGTTCTTGGTGATGATTGTAGTTTTCAGGACTCCATTTGATGTAGTGTTGAAGTCTTTAAAATGTGCACCCATTGATCATCAGCAAGAACGACTATGTTCATCAGTGAACAAAAAGCTCCGGTGTCAATGAAAGCAATGACATGAGCGGGCTAATCCTATTTGGATTGGTAAAGTTTGAGTTCCACCTGAGGGATAATCATGATGGTGTCAATTTCTTCTTAGGCTTTTTCTGCTGGTTCTGAAATTTGATAATTATCATCATCACAGTATTCATATATATCTAGGGTGAAAAGAGTTTCTTTAGTAGGTTCATTGTCGCACCCCACTTAATCATAAGTGGTTTTCGACTTGGGGTAACTCATTTGGAGTTAGAGTTTTTGAGTCGCCACCTAATAAATTATTCTAGGCATATTAGGTCACCTATTGATTTCTAATTTCACTTTAAAGAATAACTCTGGGTTGGTCTACTAGTCAGAGATTCAGGTAAGTGTTCAAGTCAACCTAGAAGGAAGGGGTTAGGCACCTCCTAAGTTCCACAAATGTGGTTTCCGGCCGATTTCTATATTGGGTTCAGATATGCAATTACAGCTAAAAGGGACAAAACATGTAAAGAAGGTATGATATACAAATGAGTTAAAATTCTGTAAAAGGGCCTATTTGCTAAAAGCATACTCAAGTAAAGTCCACTTCTGCTAATCGAACCTAAAAGATTAATTCCAAAAGAAGGTCAATTTCTTAATCACGTTTAAAAGCCGAAGCAATTATGCAAGTATAGGCAAAAGCACGTTGGTTATAATATAAGGCTCATTTGCAAAAATATGACACGGGAAGCAATGGTTACCTTTTTGCCCGCGCTAAGAAATAGTTTGCAAAAATGCCCCTGTTAAGATTTAATGAAAAAAATCCGGGGCCAAGACTTCCCATTATATTTTTCTACTTTTCAACACTTACCCCTTCAAGTATTGGCAATAGACAATACTTGCCGCACTTGGCCGTAAGTCTTGGCAATTGCCAAGACTTGCCATTGACCCCTGCTCGATTTTCCAACACTTGCACGGCAAGTAATGGCAATAGGCAACACTTGTTGCACTGCGTCGTAAGTCTCGGCAGTTGTCAACACTTGTCCCTTCCAGTTTTCCCTGCATTCTCGCCATATACTTGAAATATTGGCAAAACAGCACTTGCCCTTGAAGTATAGCTGATGCCGGGCAAATTGGCCTAAACGACAACCATCAAGAACCAAGCTTGAGAGCACAAGGAATGCAAGGCAAGGGCTCCGGAAATGTCTTGAAGATCATGCATTGGAGCGCCGAGGAAGGAGGAGCACATAGGCACCAAAGTAGAGGCTCAAAGGACACGAATTGAAGAGTTTCAAGAGCCTACAGGAAGGGGCGGACCGCCTACACCAAAGGGCGGACCGCCTAGTTGATGTGCTGCTCTCTGCATTTTGGGGCGCCTGAAAAGTAGGCGGACCGCCCACTTTTTAGGCTGGGGCGCCTACTTCAGCAGGTGGGGCGCCTACTCTCAGCAGGTGGGGCGCCTACTCCCCTCTATTCAGCACCAGGCGGGGCGCCTAGTTCCGGAATGTTTCAAGACTTGTTTTTGTGGTGTAATTCCTATATTGCCCTTAAGTGGCTTGTATGTCTTGACCCAACCCATGGGCATTTTAGTCATTTCACATTGTCTTAGGAAAGACTATAAATAGGAACCTTAGCCATTTTCATTCATTAGTTAGTCATTGGTTGAAGATAGAATCTTGAGAGAGAACATTGAAGAGGCCGAGCCCTTCTTGTGTGAGCCCGAGGCTCGTGTATGTCTCGACTTGGAACCTATGGAGATCGACATCTAGTTAGATTCCATTGTAAGGTTCAAGTTTCCCTTCTCCCTTTTGAATTCAATTAATGTGAATGAACTGAATTCGTTTCTTTCTTCTAATTTCTTGCCTTCCTAGTCTTAAACTTCTCGATATCTTTGATATCACGTTATCGCATTTACTTGCTTCCGCTCGTCTATAGTTTAGTTAGCTTCCGCGTATTTTGCCCTGCATCAGTTGGTATCAGAGCACGGATCGGGTTATGTTCTTACAAACCCCCGTTCCTTGTTCATTGTGTTAGTATTATTGTTGTTGTTGTGTTTGTTCTTGAAGAAAAGAAGAAAAACAAAAAAATAGAAAAACTAGAAAATTGAACAAAATTTGGTTGAACTTGTTGGATTGGAACACCCATTCATTAAAAATTATTGGGGTTTGTTCCTTATTGTATTCCCGTTGTTTTGATACCCATATATCACGTTTTGGTGTTAATAATCAAAATTTCAAAAATCAAATCTCAAAGTTTGAAAATTTCTTGAAAACGCTTCAATCTTGATCCGAAGCTTGTTGTTGTTTGTTGGAGGTTTAAAACCATTGGGGATTGGTTATAATAGTTGTATACACCTTTGGGTATCATTGATTTTGTGTTTCGGGTTGAAAACGTTGGATTTTTGGTTGCAGAACGAGAGAAAAACGCGTATTGCGAAGCTGCTGAAAGAGCAGTAGGCGGACCGCCCACTGTGGGAGGCGGACCGCCTCTTTTATTGCAGCTCTCTGGAAATCACATTGGGCGGACCGCCCCTTTTACAGAGGCGGGGCGCCCCTTTTCCTGAAGTGTGCCCGGGTAGTTTTTTCGTAGGTTTTCGTGTTTCCGTTGCTTCGGCACTTCTTGGTTAGTGTTTCTAGGGTAATTGGCCTACTTTATTAACACTAACTCTTTAGCGTATTAGGGTATTCGTGCGTAGAGGAGACTAGAATTCAAAGAAGAGTCGTAGAACTCCTTTTGGCCTCAAGTGCGCACTTTAAATAACCGTCCGTACATCGAGTCTCATTAATTCCATTCCGAACTTTAACTTGGACATGCTAGTTGTGATTTCCTTGGTTCCCAAGTTGATAAGGCCTCGCTCTTGAGTGTACATATATTGAGTGATACACGTGAGGGAGTGACTTTTGGGAGGTTTTGTTCTTTGGTGATTGTAACAATGTCGGATATTGATGATGGAGTAGATTATGGCTCGTGTGGGGATGATGCGAGTTGTTATGACTCGTATGGTGAAGATGGAGACTATGGTTCCATTGATGAGGATGATGGCCATTACTATGATGATGGAAACCATGGCTCCTATGGAGATGAAGCGGTTCACTATGATGATCGTGAGGTCGAAGAAGACTATGAAGCTCATGAAGATGAATTTGTTGATCCTTATGCTTCTAGTCAAGAACCCGAGGATGGTGACGCTTCAAGGTACATAGATCCTACTTACTCTTCTTGTGAAGATTTTGATAATGTTGATAGTGACCTAGATAGAGTTGATGATGAGGTTGAGTATATGAATTATTCTTATGCATCTTCTCTTAGTGTTGCTAACGGAGTACAAGGGAGTAGTAGAGGACCTTCCATTAGTATGGGAGGTGGTGGTGGTTGTTCCGTGGGAAAGAAGAAGCTTGCATCTTCTAGGTACGCTAAGCGACCTAATGCTTCTAATCCCATGAGGAGGTTGGTATGATAGATGGTGTTGCTTTTGCTACAAAGGGGTTATATGCCGTAAGGGGCGTGGATGGTTGTAGTAGGAGTAGTACTATGGGCTATGGGACCAAGGCGAGAGGCACTTATGGGTTCCATGGCGAGGTTCCTTCCTTGACTTCCAACAACATTGCTAATGTTGGAAGAGTGGCGGGAAGAGGAGAATGTTCTAGTGGTGTTGCCACTAGTGGAGGGATAAGGAAGACCCAAGTTGTTGGTGTTGACACTCGTGGGCATTCAAGTTCTTTCTTGGATGCATCTCTAGGAAACTTGGGTAGAAGAAGGTTTGTTGTTGGGGTAAATGGTATTGGAGATTACTTGCTCAAAATTGATGATACCGATGCTAATTGCATTAGCACCTCTTTGGTTGATAAATTTAGGATACCATGCCGTAAGCTAGAGAGTCCTTATGAGTATGAGGGAGTGTGGGTTTCCAAGGAGGCTCGGGTACTTCTATCTCATAGGAGTAGTTATGTGTGGTGTGATGTGTATCCAATGCAACATGTTGATGTTTGGCTAGGTGAGCCATGGTTGCAAGACAAGAGTGTGCGACATAGTGCTATGAAGGATGCATATCTTGTGAGCATAGGGCAAAGGGTTTATGACTTTGTGCCTTATCGGGCAAGGGGCCAAGTGCCTACTATTGCACCTTCTTTGGCAATGCAAAGGAGCAAGGAGCGAGATCTTCATTCCATGGGTAAAATTGAGCAATCAAGGAGTCCTACAATTACAAGAAGTGGTGGGACTAGTGCTATAAAAGAGTTGACAAATGTCAACAAGGTGAGCCCGAAGCCACTTCCAAAGCCGAGTGGTTCACCAATGAAGAAGAAGGAGACATCAAGTGATGAGTCTCCTAGTCCTAGATTCCGGGTTGACGTGAAAAGTCCACCTACTCCGGCTATGGGTATTCTTGGGCCTCGTCCCAATTCGCCCGAATTTGAGAGACAAAAGATAGAGAGGAGTAAGGGAGCGACCGGTGACAACTCTCGAGTGGAAAAAGGAGAGGTTGAGTTGAGTGATGTGGGTGAGTTGTCGCCACCCGAATCTACACCCGACCTTGGAAAAAAAATGAGGGAAAAGAAAGAGGGAAAAATAAAAATTGAGAGTGAGGGCACCCCTTATTCTAACCTTAACCCTTTATCTTTTTCTTCTATGTGTTTGAATTCTTGTGTAGGGATTCTTGGAGGCAAACCGATGGAGCCTCAACCATGTTCCGGGATTGAAAGACAAGGTGAAGGAGATGCCAAATGTGAGCTACGAGGAGGAGAAGCTAGCCATGACGCTTCAAGTACATTGAGTGAGCCCGGATGCAACTCAAGTGTAAGTGTTAGTTCTTCTTCCCATGAGCCTATTACTTCCTTGTCTTGTGTTAGTGAGTGTGATAACTCCACACTAGTTGATGATATGTATGATTACAATGTGTTTGCAACTAGTGTAGAGCCTTTGGATCAACTTGTGTGTGCAAATGAACCACTAGTTGAGAGGGTTGAAAAGCCACATCATGATGTGAGCTCGGTTTTCATTGAACCTCTCTTTAGTGCAAATGTTGAAGTTGACCTTGTGTGTGAGCCTTGTTATGACACCCCACCCGTATTTGATAAAGGAGAAGATGACTTGCATGATTACCCTATTCTTCCCTTTAATTGTTTATTTGTAAGTGGTGGCATCTTGTGTCGTAGTGAGGAGGGTTGTAACCTTGAGGAGTCTCTTGAGAATGAGATTGAGCGACTTGTGTTCGATGACTCCTCAAGTGTCGATGTTGTCTCTAGTTTGAGAACTTCACCTTTGCTTGCCAATGAACTTGAGAAGTGTGCCTATACTAATCCTTTGTATGAGAGCAACTTCAATGAAAATGGTGAATTGTATCAAGCTAGAGTAGAGTGTGAGTTTGGACCTCCATGGATTGGAATGCCTAACTCTATGGATAACCCATTGTTTGAGACCTCCCTTGGGAGTTTGTCTAGTGACGAGGGTTGTCTTGGAGGAGTATTTGGAGGTGAGGAGGTACCTCTTGGTGTGTGTGAGAATGCTCGTAAGAAGGGGAGCGGAGTAGTTGATGTTAGTTGTGAATTGAACTACTTTACTTACTCCATTCCATATGTTGAGCACACCTTGAGTGATGAGCATGCCAAAGCCAATGTGTCACATTGTGATAAAATTGATTTGAAGGCTTGGTGTGTCGATAGTAAGCTTAGGGGTCATAGGGCATTTGATTGCTACATGTTGCATGACTTTGCTCTCTTTGCTTGTTTTGATTATGAGTGCTTAATCTTGTTGAGCCAAGAATTTATTGTTTCCTTTGGGAACATACGCTTTTTGACTGGTATTGATGCTTGGCTCTATCACAAGAGTGTATTTTCCACACAATTTGCACTTCTCTTGTTAATGCTAACCTACTTGTGAAGTAGGAAATTTTGGTTGTGCTTGCTTTGATTGTAGGTTTTGATGGTGTGATTTCGAGGACGAAATCCTTTCAAGAAGGGGAGGATGATGCCGGGCAAATTGGCCTAAACGACAACCATCAAGAACCAAGCTCGAGAGCACAAGGAATGCAAGGCAAGGGCTCCGGAAATGTCTTGAAGATCATGCATTGGAGCGCCGAGGAAGGAGGAGCACATAGGAACCAAAGTAGAGGCTCAAAGGACACGAATTGAAGAGTTTCAAGAGCCTACAGGAAGGGGCGGACCGCCTACACCAAAGGGCGGACCGCCTAGTTGATGTGCTGCTCTCTGCATTTTGGGGCGCCTGAAAAGTAGGCGGATCGCCCACTTTTTAGGCTGGGGCGCCTACTTCAGCAGGTGGGGCGCCTACTCCCCTCTATTCAGCACCAGGCGGGGCGCCTAGTTCCGGAATGTTTCAAGACTTGTTTTTGTGGTGTAATTCCTATATTGCCCTTAAGTGGCTTGTATGTCTTGACCCAACCCATGGGCATTTTAGTCATTTCACATTGTCTTAGGAAAGACTATAAATAGGAACCTTAGCCATTTTCATTCATTAGTTAGTCATTGATAGAAGGGAGAATTGAGAGAGAACATTGAAGAGGCCGAACCCTTCTTGTTTTGAGCCCGAGGCTCATGTATGTCTCGACTTGGAACCTATGGAGATCGACACCTAGTTTGATTCCATTGTAAGGTTCGAGTTTCCCTTCTCCCTTTTGAGTTCAATCAACGTATGTGAGTTGAATTCAATTCTTTCTTCTAATTTCTTGCCTTCCTAGTCTTGATTTCTTGTTATCTTTATCGCTTCCGCATTGTATGTATCGTATTTAGCTTCCGCTAGTTTTACCCTGCATTAATAGCCAATTGTCAAGACTTACATGTTTTTTGCCTTGAAGTCTTGGCAAGCGGACTAAATAAGGGCATTTTACTAAAACATTCCTTAGCGCGGGTAATTTTATAAAACCACTCCTTATAGAGGGCATACGGTGAAATTTTTTCCTAATATAAGCAGCATAGTACAATTGCATAAATTATCTTAAATAATAATTATGTTTAGCAAACAACCAAAAATTACAAAGATAAACTAAACCAACAACATTGTTATAGAAAATTAACTTTTAAGTGACAAACAAAGAGGAAATACATAATTAAAAAAAATGTGCGCCACCAAAGGATGGAATTGTGACATTGTTGGTCACATACCCTTAATTTCGGTGGCGACTTTAGTGTGAGGTCGCGTTTAGAATAATTTGGTTTAAAGTACAGAGGTATATTTAAAATACTTATATACGTATAAAGTTATATCTAATTGAAAACATAACATGTTGAGAAAATTTTAGTGTAATGAGCAAATAACGATATATCTAAATTAAGTAGGAAATAGATATCAATTTAAAAGATATTACTATATAAGCAAATTGATAAGAAAATAACGATAAATATGTAAATATAAATTAAGGAATGAGTAAGGTATTTAGAGAATATTAATAAGTAATGCGGTAAATAAACAATATAGATTTTAAAGACTAACTTATGAATTTAACAAAAAAATAGTATAAGTTTTTAAAGACTTGACCTCCAAAGCCCAAAAATCCCTCACAAGCTATTAAATTAACATGGAGAAATTATAAAATGAGTTTGGAAGAGTAACTTATAATTTTGTAGAGAAAATAATATAATTCTTTTAAGGCTTGACCTCCAAAGCCCACATCTTCCACAAGTTATTGATTAGCTTAGAGAGATGCATGAAAAATAAGCTATGCCAGCATTCTAAATCTGCAGAAAACAACCAAATTTAAAAATATTTGCAGATATTTTAACCTTTTGTAGAAGTAGATCAGTTTTCTAAATATACTTGTATTTTTAGCCCTCTCAGAAAACAATTCTAATTTGCAGAATGCATTACCGTAACCTAAGATTTGCATAAACACTTCACTGATAAATTTCTATTTCAGTTTTAGACATGTTGCAAACTGTCATGATTATAAAGTTTAAATTTTGCCCAAGCATACTAGTTTTCAGACTGTTCTGCGATTTTAGTCTTTTATACACATAACCACAAAAAGAAAAGCTAGAGAAATGGCCTATGTTTAGCCTTTTCATGCACATAGCATCAACTTACACATATATCACCTGTCTCAGTCAATTAGATTGAACTTTATGGTGTTTATATAAACAACCAATGCCATCATATACAAACTCCAAATGTTTTCAATTCTAGTTATACATCGACAAAAAAATATAAGAGCAAGTGAACGAGTAGGGCCTTTGTCCCTTGAACTTCATGAAACTTCTTTCTTGAACCAACTTAGGTTCTTGCTAGTGAACAACCTGCAACACAATATTAAGCTATGGTATGATCTTTTGGCCATCTTATTTCAGTTAACAACCTGCACAAAATGGTTAGCGGGTGGTCTTTAACAAACCAAAGTAACATATACATGGATAAGAAATTGAGAATAAGCTAGTCATGCTAACAGTTTCACATAACAAACATAACAAGTTAACATAGCTTTGAAAAGGCCATTCAACCAGTCAAGAGTTTACCTTAAGAGCAATAAAAAGAAAGAGAACAAAGTAACGGTAAGCATGCGAGCAATAGCCTAGGATCAAAAAGAGGATGCCAAACTTTCTTTTGGCTTATAACTAGCAAAAGGTAGTTTTGCCTAGAAGGATGCAAGAAGAGAATAATGTGTTTTCAGAGAATAGAAGAGATGAGAGAATCTCCTCAAAGTGTCCCCATTATATCCAAAAAGTGGAGTATTTGTGTGTCAAATAAGAGTAGCATGACTCTAGGCTTGTAAGGCAAAAAGATCATTTTCAGATGTTCAAATCTTTCATAAAATGGCAAAGGAAAATTCTGTTTTGTGAATAAGGAAAGGAGAGATATTAGCTTGACTAAAGGAGTGAATTATTCAGTCTAAGATGTAAAAGGCGAAAATTAAAATTATGCAAATAAGTTGAACAAATTTAGGGGGAAAAAATTGATTTAATGTTAGGAAAATATGTGTAAGAAAGTCAAAATCTTTATAAAAGGAAAGTGTGATGGCTAAAAATAAATTCTCCTCATACTATTCTCATTTTCAAATTTTCAGGAAAATCAAAACAGTATATACATATATATGCAAAACTGAAAGCAGTGATATACACAATTGCTAATGAGGTCAATTAAAACTAGACGGGGTGCATTCAATATGTATCAAAGTAATCGAATGCCTAATTTCAACAAGAACGTTGCAAGTTGGGATTTACATAATTGTATCTCTTTGCTGCATTTGATTATATTTATGACACGATCCGGAATCCGGTTAGGCCGTGCGGGCACCCGACATCCTCCCTTAGACCCGTCGGGCGAACCCTTACCAATTAAATCAGAAAAATAAATATAACAATTCACAAATAAGGACAAGACTTAAAAAAACACAGACATACTAATACCTCTAAGCTGTACAAAAGAAATTACAGCTGACTATCCAACATACTAGGTTTAGGACTATCCAGACTAGACATCTAAGAGTACAAAAGAAGACAGATACCTCCCGAAGGGGGCAAAATGCAACTGAAATAACAACCAATAAACTGGTGGCCATCTGAAATAAAGGCTGGCACACCCTGACAGCTGAAGTAGTCTTCGCTCCTTCACAACGTGGCGAACTCAATCCTGGAGCAAACTTGCTGAAACGAAATAGATAGACAAGAAACAAACAACAAACAAGGGTGAGTCAAAAGGACTCAATAAGTGGGGCAGACTAGTCACCTCAAAGAATAGGATAGCTAGCCAGGGAGAAAAGAAACAGACAAACCAAATTCCTCTTATTTAAATTATGAAAAAGCAGAGCCAGATAATAACTAGAAACACGTATGGAATCACAAACTCATCAACAACCAGGAACGTAAGATAGCCAGAAAATATAGGTATCCCGAACACATCAACAATAAGAAATACATCCTGTTGCAGCGTGCAACCCGATCCATATATTCATCCTGTTGTGGCGTGCAACCCGATCCATATATTTATACTGCTGCGACGTGCAACCCGATCCATATATTTATACCGTTGCGGCGTGCAACCCGATCCCCGCAACCCAGAATACGAGCCAGAAATATATAGACAAATAAGCAATGTACGTATAAGCAGAACAGTAGTTATGTACCACAAGTCTACACAATGGTATGAAATAAAATGAAAATGAAAATGAAAATGAAATGAGATGAAATGAAATATGATGCAAAAGGTCACATGTGCCAAATGAATGGAGCTGAATCCTCCTGCCCTCAGCATGATGCAATGGAGCGGAATCCTCCTGCTCCGAGGGCGGAATCCTCCTATCCTCAACATCATGCAATGGAGCGGAATCCTCCTGTTCCGAGGGCGAAATCCTCCTGCCCTCAATATGATGCAATGGAGCGGAATCCTCCTGTTCCGAGGGCGGAATCCTCTTGCCCTCAATATAATGCAATGGAGCGGAATCCTCTTGCTCCGAGGGCGGAATACTCCTACCCTCAATATGATGCAATGGAGCGGAATCCTCCTGCTCCGAAGGCGGAATCCTCCTGCCCTCAATATGATGCAATGGAGCGGAATCTTCCTGCTCTGAGGGCGAAATCCTCCTACCCTCAATATGATATAAACCAGAGGCGGAATACTCATGCACTCTCCTGGGGCGGAATACTCTTGCACCCGATATGATATGCAATGTAATGCATATGAATACAATATGATGCAATAATAACCTTCACCGGCACGGGACTCTCATCGACAGCCGGGAAGTAGATGCCAACTCACAACCAGAGTACAATGCTCAGATCCTTAATGCAATACCAACAACAAGATATAACATATGATATACAATGTAAATCCAAAGCTAAGGCGTAATGATTACGCCTATCGGCAGCTACACACGTAAAGAACACGTGATAGAAAAATCCACGAGGCCAGGTACCTCCAAAGAAATGGATATAAACACTTACCTCTTCCAAAAGTTAGTACGGCTAATCAACAACCGCTTTATCCTTTTGTTTCCTTGCCAAACAATCCCACTCTATTCAATAAGCAGAAAAATATATCAATTTAGGCTAAAGGCTTCATTCCTCACTGAGTAAATTAAATTTATATGTTGCCCATAACTCACTGAGTACAAATATATAATTATTTCCATTATCGGGGTCCAATTGACACTTCAAACTATTAATTGAACTTATTAAAACGATGTCTAATATTCCAAGTTTTACTGTTAAAATATATTCAAACATACGTAATAAAATTAAATAACGCATTAAGATAATTAACTGAATGTTGCAGGGCTAAAATTCTATCTTTTTCCGGCTCTTTTCTCATTTTCTGGCATTTTCTCTTTCACTTCATTTATCTCATTTTCTTTCTCTTCTGTTTCTCGTTCTCTGACTTTCATTGTATATCTACTTAAATCATACTAGGCACCGCCTCACTTTATATTAGTTTTGCTTTCTCTTATTTTTTCTTTTTCCTATTTTGTTTTCTTTTATTTTCTTTTCTTTTCGCGACGAAAATTAAAACGGTACCCTACGATATTCGAATTAATTCCAACTTTTGCATACAAGTTATACAAAACATATGTAGCATACTTGCTAAGGCGGATCTCAAATCAGGTTCTCGAAACTCAAAATGCGAATTTAAATGAAAAAATGTCAAATTATTTAACTTTCGGCATTTTAGCGGAAACTAGCCGAACAACATCGAAATTCACTTTCAAAAATGACAAAAGTCACAAATAATCATACGAACCTAACGGCACTTTCGGATTTTGAATTGGAGCTCATTCGCCAAAACCGAGCTCAAAAATCTCTTTTTAATACTTATCGACAATAAAAACTGAAATCTTCTTCCGATGCCTACCAAACGAGGTCTGATTTAGCTCAAATTTTATAGACAGGTCCTAATGGATATTATGAATATATTAAAATTATCGGCACGCTAATCGGAGTCCTAACTTTCGAAACAACTGACCGAGGTCGTTTCAATTCATCACAACAAATTTATAACAAAAGCAGACTACAATACTATGTATAGTAAATGCTTAAACTGAGGAAGAAGTTCTGCAAAGAAGAACCAACAAAGAAAAGGCATCCGAGGACAACATCCATAGCTTTATCAATATGAAGATATTCGAATCGCATTTAAACAATTGAAATAACTCAAGCTAAAATCGAAACGGTCCGACGCTTCGGGACTCTAGATTTAAAGATTAACCTGGCATGCTCGATGTTCGATTAATTAGACATAATTCAAATTATTTTGCTATAACATCAAGTTTATGAATCATTGAAGCGTGGGATCAAATCTCAACTAATCAATATATGTAAAAACTATGTTATACATCTAATTAATTTTAAACTTAATCACTTGAACACATAATCTCATGGAACAAAATTGATAGGCACGTTGTTCATAATTTCAGCATTAGAAAAAACAAAAAGAAAAAAAAAGAAAACACAGATGGGAAAAAGGAAGATGTACCCGTTTATACATCGGGTTGGGTCACGAACGAGCCGGGTCGGGTCAGTCTCGGCTGACCCGTTTGCCTTGTCTTTATCTTGATTCCTATTCAAATCTTCAGTCTTCCTTGTATTGTATCTATTCCAACTTTGTATTGATTGATTTACTTTGATTCTTTCTTTTCTTTTCCGATCCAAGAGAGAGAGAGAGAGAGAGAGATTTCGGAATTTATTTTCCATTTTCTCGTATGAAAATGACGAGAACAGAGGGAGAGGGAGCCGATGACGGAGTCGCGGACTTCGTGGCGGGGATGAGGGGTATATCAGGTTGGTTTTGTTGGCTAAGGGGAGAGAAAGAGTATAGGGTGGCGGTTGAATTTATGGAGTGGAAGGAGGGAGTATGATTTTAGGTTTTTAAGAGTTAAGGGTCTGATTGTAATATTAAAACTTGGGTTGGTTGTGGACCTTTTGCTATAAAAGTTGAGGGGCTCAGATCCGGCCACGTAGGCGCGCATGTGTATGGATTTATATGTGTTGGCTGATATGTAAGCATACAACTCATTAATTATGCTATAAGTAGTCGTACCACACGCTTAATTAAGTTGTACCTACACTAGGAGTGTGTTTTAGTGAGGTGTAGGCTTAGGTGGCGTATATATCATGGGCGGCCTCTCTGCCATGCCCCATGACTCCTTGGGCGCACCCCGTGGTGCCCTGGCAAGCCTCAAGACGCCTAGTGTCACGGTTGTGGCCGCGCCAAGATCTATATGTGCATCTGCGTATGTCGCCCCACCGGTTGAGCGTGCCCGCGCGCAGCAAGCTGACAGCGCCCTCAAAGCCTGCCCGCAGCCAGCGCCCGCCCCACACTTGAGTGCGCCAACGCCATGCGACCTGCGCATGCGCGCCACAATGCTGCCCATCCCGCACTAGAGTGCGCCTATGCCATGCGACCAACGCATGCACACCTCAACGCAGATTGCCCCGCGCCTGCGCGCACCAAAACCTTGCGCCCTGTGCGCAAGCCACGAAGACGCAGATGAGGATGCGGCCCCTCAAAGTGCTGCACATCATGTAAATATAGTTAGGTTTATCTTTCTGTATTTTTCTAGTATGACTGTCTAGCCCCTTAGTGTTTGCTGCTATGACATGGGTTTATTTTTTAAGATCATATATAGGGGGTATAAGGATTCGAACAAACTGTTAAGCTGCTTTCATATTTCTGCTCTGGTGTCTCGCCCCCTCGACACCACGTTGGCTTTCTTGTAATCGGTTGGATTTTGATTAATACAAGCAAGTGCAATGACTTTCATTTCAATTACTCTTTTTATACACACTGTGATTGACATCGGTTTTCCGGCACGACACTGACGCTCTAGTCTAGCGTGCAGAGGGGATTATTGGCTAGCATTACGTTGCCCTTCTAAGCAAACTCAAGAAGGCGCCGCGTAACAGTATGGGTATGTGTTGGCTGATATGTAAGCATACAACTCATTAATTATGCTTTAAGTAGTCGTACCACATGCTTAGTTAAGTTGTACCTACACTAGGAGTGTGTTTTAGTGAGGTGTAGGCTTAGGTGGCGTATATGTGGTGTATATGTGGATAAAAGATGATGACAGGGACTAGATAAAGTGTAAAAGAAATTTTTTTGTATAAAATGATAATTTGGCTAGTACTTAATTAAAATGTTTATAATATAAATAATTAGTAAAAATAGGAAAATTGTAAATAATTATGAAATAAATATATTTAATCATAATTAAATACAGATGAACTCAAATATAATACTAATTAACTATAAATAGCCACAGATAATCATTAAATGATATCTTAATGCGTTAAATTACACATATAATATACGTATTTTAGAAAATAGCCTAAATGATGCAATTATGTAATATAGTCGCAATTGAGCGAGGGATAATATAAACAGAGAATTAATAATAGTATTACGCACATAAATGCAGGTTATAATGCAAATTTTTTTGAAAAATTACTATTATCTATTTTAATTAAATATAGCCAAATTGCAAAAAATAGAGGGACAAAATTGGGTGTCAATACTCATTGTCCACTAAGAAAATGAATTCAAGATCCTCTTCTTCTCTGAGATTGATACCGGTGTAATGTTCAATTTTTGAAAGCATCTTAGCTGCCTGTCTTGACTGAGGATAATTTCTTGAAAAATGTCCAATTTTATGGTAGATATACCATTGTCTGGGTTTTCGAGAATTTCCTGATCTCCTTCTCCTAAAGTATTTTGTGAATCTTCTAACTTTTGATAATCTGTCTAGAATTCTTGGCCGTTTGAATCCTTTCCTCCAGTTAGGTGTGTGGGAGGATCACCTAGAACTTGTAACAAGATCAAGTTTTGCAATATGCTTTGTCAAGCGCTAGATTATTTTGGATGATTTGCTTCTGGGCAGCTCTTTTTGTATAGACATCATCCAAGATAGCAAAGGTTGCATGCCTGATGTAGCCGACCTGTGGGATTATTATTGATTGGAATTTTTCAATAAGCATCTTGGTTCGGCTTGTTAACATTTTGGGAAGAGATAAGACGAAAAATCTTTTTAGATTGATATCTCCTCCAATATCAAAATATATTTTTTCCATTTTTTGGAAGTACTGATCAATGTTATTTCTTTTAAACAAGACACACTTTATTTTGAAAAATTGTCTCCTGAGCTTTTCTTGTCTCTAGCTTGCATCTCCACAGAAGACATCATGGAGGATTCTAATTGTGTGGGCAAAAATACGCCACCTATTATTAGAGGGATACAAGTCCAGTAGGCGAGACTAGACTTATCCTACAAATCACCGGGTACACTGGATACACGCTTCTTCTACGAGTTACGACCATCCAGGCGGTACAGGCGTAGAACGCAAGGCATACATCCTACCACCTTAGGTTACAGTCTCCTAGTTATGGTTTAGTATATATCACAGCCTTGAGTTTATAGGCCTATGAGCCTTATTAGTCTTTGGATTTTTACTATAATTAGGACTGGTATCCACTACTATAAATATCCTTCCTTACATTGTATTATACATCAAGTGTTTCACCACTGAAACCGACTATTCTTAAGGAATAAAAGCTCTTTACTTTCTTGTCTATTATTGTTCTCTTTATTTACTTACTTTTCGTCATATTTTACTGTTTTTCTTTCGACCCCTTCATAAATTTAAATGTTCAACCTAGACGTACAAATTTAGGCATAAACAATTTGGTGCCAACCATTGGGCCCAGACAATTGTAGGTATTCTACGAAAAAAAGACGTTGTCATGTCAGACGAAAACACCTCAAAGAACGTTGTCGATCCTATAGAGAGCCTGTACAAGAACCTGGCGATCCCAGCGTGTAGCCAAATGATCCTGCCGGGAGCCAGTCCATGTGTCCTGCGACGGTGAAGGCGATCAGCCACATGAAGGTAATTTTGTCTCAGTGGTTTTCTTGGTAATCTCCTCACAATCCTGTCAGCATGGGCAAAGCAGAACTCGGTCAACATGGTCGAGGGTATATCTCAGAAGTTAGTAACTATGTTCGCTGGATCGTCTCAGAGGGAAGCATCCCCGCAAGGACCAACGCCCATGAACGATACTCTAGCATCCGCTCCTAATCGCATGATCAACATGGATGCCGCTTCTGGGGGTTCGATGAAAGTCAAAAATCAATACCTCAAAGGAGAACCTGTCATTCAGGACATCCTAAAAAAGATGAAGGTCATCCACGATCGGATCGGTAACGCACTGGGTGCACCACCTCAGGTTACCGCCGTAGATGAGCAAAAGTTTTATATGCATACTTACAAAGCAAGTGCTACACTAAAACCCCGTACCAAAGCACTTCTGCCTTCCGGATAATTTAAAGTACGATAGAATAATAATGGATTCGAGTGAGCATATTGCTGCATATTACACAGCCGTCAAGAGCAACGAAATCTCAGAGGAAGAAATCCAGTCTGCTCTGGTGAAAAAATTCGGCTTAACCCTGACCGAAGGTGCCCTTGCTTGGTACACTCAGCTAAAGATGGGCTCCACTGGGTCGTTCACCCAGATGCAAGATCTATTTAAGAAAGCGCACTCTTGCGACCATAAATGGGAGAAGTGTATAGAGGATACTTTTAGATTTGGCAGCGCAACAAAGAGCTGTTGAAAGACTATCTTGAAAGGTTTCACAGGGAATGCATGGAGCTTTCCCCAGTCCTCGAAAATATTGTTGTAGTAGTATTTGACAAGAGCCTAAATTCCAAAGGTTCGCTAGCTACTAGGGAGTAACAATGGAGTTTAACACAACACTCTGTAACGACATGGAATGCTTTGCATCAAAGATACAATGAGAAGTTGTGCTTGGAGCCCGAGCCTTTCCTCAGCCCCTATCATGGAAACTCACCCAATCGTCGAAGAAGTTCCTCATCAAGGACATAAGTGGGGACATACAGAAGAATCAAGAGCTGGACACAAGGGAAAGCGAAGCAGGAGAGATTATATGGAGGTCTTCCTAAAGTCGGCCGAAAAGCGAGAGGATAGTAGAAAAGTTCCGACGCCGCCTCACAAGGGATCACTCAACATAGATTGGGTGAGAGATAGGTTCGACGAGTTGGGATTGTGCATCAATGCTGTGGAGATAGTGCGGAATCACATGTCAGCAACTTGTCAAAGGCTTACACTACTGCCAGCAACTCTTTTTCAGTAACTGTGCAATTCAATTGGGTGAGATTAAAAGTTTTGTTGGCGTAGTAAATGGAATGGTGTACCTGGTTTTTTGCAAAGAAGGTTGTTCTGTCAACCTCTTCTTCAGAGTCTTTTCTCTTCTTCTTGCTTTCTAACTCACTGTCTATATCTGAGTCACTAGGTTCCACAAAGCTTCCTGCTTCATCACATTCTTCCTTGGTGTCAACAACTTTTCTTTCATTTTTCTTCTCCTCCTGTTTTCCAGCACTCACTTTCTTGACTTCCTTTTCCAGCTTCCCCACCTTCTCTAACCGCTGCTTTAGGGCAGACCTGGTTGCCACCCTTCTTGGTGCTGGCTGAGCAGCAGTTTTGTCATCACTTTCAGTCCTCTCCTCCTGAGAGTTCTCACCGCTTTCATCCACCAGCCTGCTTTTGGGCGCAGACTTTCCCCCTTTCAACAGTCTCCTTCTCTTATCAACTTCAATTTTTCTCTCACTTACAAAAACAACTTCCTGTTCTTCACCCTCTTCCAATAATTTCTCATCTTCCACCCCAAACTTTCTTTTTACAGTCTTCTTTTTCTTTTCTTCAACTTTCTCTATCACTTTCTCACTTTCACCATTTCCCTCTTGAATTTCCTCATCAGAATCAGTCCAATTTAGTTTTGCATCATCAGCCACAATAGGAACTGAGCGAGAACTAGGTTGTTCACTTAAGTCCTTTGCAGCCTCAACAGAACTGGGTCCTCCAACTACAGGATCCTCTACCACAGACAACCCATGATCTTTTTCAAAAGGAACAGCCTCCAAACTAGGTTCGTTAACATGTTCCTTTTGGGATTCAGCAGAATCCTCTTCTCTCAATCTTTCCAACATATTTTCAACTTCATTAACCTCCACCATTTCCTCAGTCACTAAGGGCACATGAAAACTAGACTTAGGCATACGTTCCTCCTGAACAACCTTCAAGTTCTCCTCAACTACATTCTCCTTATCAGACATTCCACTAGGCTCTATCTTTTCTACAATTTCATCTAGTCCTTTAACCAATGTTTCAGTACTCAATTTTCCAGGACTTTTTATATACTCTAAAGCACTAGAATCAGATAGAGTAGAGTCATCTTTTACCTCAACCGATTTTCATAGGAGACTGGTTCTGCCGGCGTAGGAGACTAGGATCTGACAACAGTCTTCTTGACACCTTTCTTTCCTGCCCTTTTGAGAAATTTTACCCTAGTTTGACAATACTCTCTGCGAGAGTAGAGGGAGGGGGTTTTGGAGAATATTTTTTTGGACGTTTGGGTCTCTGAGGTTTTGGTAGGAGAAGTTGAAGAGGATTGTGCTTGAGACATGGCGAATTTTTGGTTAGGGTTTCTAGGAGAGAATGAAGGCAATTTTTGCTTCGATTTTAGAGAGAGAAAGAGGGTAGAGTAAGGAAAGATTTTGCAAGTGTTTATTTCTCTTCCTATAAATTGTGTAATGAGAAGAAGTAATAGGGTTAGGGGTTTTCTCTAGGGAAAAGGTGCTAATAATGACTAAGAGGAAAAAAACAGCTTTTTGAAGTTTTGAAAACCGGGAAAGTAGGAGATGTGACAGTTACATAGACTTATCCATATAAGACCTTTTTAAACAAGTGAGGTCCGGTTAAGTCTAGAAGGGGTTTAGTCAAAAAAGGCTATAATCAAGGACGGTTACATGAACATGAGGTGCCTTCCTTGACACACGTATAATTGACAATCAATTTCAGTTATGACACTTAACATTAATAGCTGTGTAGCTGTACTTGGACATGGTTCCTCATGCTTTCCTTGGTTCCTTCTTCGCACCCTGTAGGTTCTTTCATGGGAACACATTAGCCCAACCTGGTGCTACTTAGCTGAACAAGTATACTAAATAAAGTACAGAATTTAGACTGGACAATAACAACACTAGTTACAAACAGGTTGCTGAACGCTTAACTAACCAATCATTGGGGAACAAATGCTGAGTCATCTGTGTATTTTGGTTATCCCTAAATCCAACATGTACCTCTCAAACTAAACTTTGTTCAGTGCTTTGGTGAAGATGTCAGCTATTTTGTCTTCAGTCCTGCAAGAATTCATAGTAATTAGACCCTTTTCTACATTATTTCTAAGAAAATTGTGTCTAATATCAATCTGCTTTGTTCTTTTATGTTGGACTGGATTTTTGGCAATGTTCACTGCACTTGTGTTATCACAGAAAATTGGCATAGCTCCACATTTAATTCAAAGTTCTCCAACTGCTGTTTAATCCATAGCACTTGTGAGCAGCATGATGCAGCTGCTACATACTCAGCTTCTGCAGTAGATATGGCTACCGAGTTCTGCTTTTTTGTTGCCCAAGAAACTAAGCAGGGACCAAGAAAATGTGTCATTCTTGAGGTGTCATTCCTGCCCAGCAAGTGACCTGCATAATCTGCATCAGCAAAATCAATTAGTTCAAAAGTACCTCCCATCGGGTACCATAGACATAGATCCTGAGTTCCCTTCAATTATCTCAAGATCCTCTTCACAGGTGTCAAATGTAATTCCTTAGGGTTGGACTGAAATCTAGCACACAGTCCCACACTGTATACAATATCAGGTCGACTGGCTGTGAGATAAAGGAGTGAACCTATAATTCCTCTATATTTTGTCTCATTTGTAGAAGGACCTAGTTCATCCATATCCAGCTTGGTTCCAGGAGCAATAGGAGTAGTCATTTCTTTTGCTCCTTCCATGTCGAATTTCTTTAAAAGTTCCTTGACATATTTTTATTGATGAATCATGGTTCCTTCAGGGGTCTGTTTTATCTGCAATCCTAGGAAGAAGTTGAGTTCTCCCATCATGCTCATTTTAAATTCACTGCCCATCAATTCAGCAAATCCCTTGCATAGCTCCTCATCAGTAGCTCCAAAAATGATATCATCAACATATACCTGAACCACCAATAGATCCTTTCTTTTCTTCTTTAAGAATAGTGTGTTATCAATCTTCCTCTTGTAAAACCATTCTACAGTAAGAACCCTGGTAGTCTTTCATACCAGGCTCTTGGAGCTTGCTTCAATCCATAGAGTGTCTTATCAAATTTGTAAACGTTATTAGGAAATTCACTGTTCACAAAACCTGGTGGCTGTATTACATAGACTTCTTCATTAAGGTAACCATTCAAGAAAGCACTCTTCACATCCATCTGATACAGTGTAAACTCCATGTATGTAGCAAAGGAAATCAACATTCTAATGGCTTCCATCCTGGCTACTGGTGCAAAACTTTCATCATAGTCAATTCCTTCCGCCTGACTGTATCCTTGGACAACTAATCTAGCCTTGTTTCTTGTTACTGTACCATGCTCATTCAGTTTGTTTCTAAACACCCACTTTGTTCCAATTATTGATCTGTCCTTTGACTTAGGAACCAGGTGCCACACTTTGCTTGTTTCAAACTGATGTAATTCATCCTGCATGGCTAGAACCCAATCTGGATCCTCTAAGACTTCTTTTACATTCTTTGGTTCCAGAGATGATAGGAAAGCAAAGAATCCACAAAAGTTCTTCAAGGCCGGCCTGGTCATAATTCCAGTATCCAATTCAGATAATACATTCTCCAAAGGATGAGAACTTTGGTGCTTCCATGGCCTGTGTTGGATATGGCGAGAAGGACCTTCAGCACCACTTTAGGTAGGTTCTTCCTGATTTGATGTGTTATCAACTTCATCTGCTGTTCCCCCTGTCATATTGACTCCTTGATCTCGTAAAGTTGAATCCTCACCTGATTCCTCATTCTCTTCTGGATCTTCAAAGTTAGCTGCACTATCTTCTCGAGTAAGGCCAATAGCTTGATTATCTACTTCATTTTCATCAATTTCCTTATCAGATTCATCGATATTGCCTCATCACTTCTTGCATCAAACTTCCCTAAGGGTTCCTTGTCGTTGTTGTGGACAAAACATTTACAACCAAAGGGTCTCAGATGTGCAATATTCGGTTTCCTTCCTCTGAGAAGCTCATATGGGGTCTTGTCAAGAATGGCTCTTATAGAGCATATGTTCAGCAAATAGCATACAATGTTTATTGCTTCAGCCCATAATTTTCTTGCAAGACCACTTGATAGCAGCATAGTCCTTGCCATGTCTTCCAAAGACCCGTTCTTCCTTTCAACTACCTCCATTTTGCTGTGGAGTTCTTGGTGTAGAGAAATTATGATCACTGCTGTATTTTGCACAATACCCAGAAAATTTTGAGTTTTCAAACTTTGTTCCATGGTCAGATCTAATGCTGACAAGTTCCAGGCACAACCTTTTCTACACAACACCAGCCTAGTCTTTGAAGCTATCAAAATGCTTAATCTTTGGATGCCAAGTGAAACGATCTCGGTTAGTCGTTTCGGAAGTTAGGACTCCGATTAGCGTGCCGATAATTTTAAAATATTTATAATGTCCATTAGGACCTATCTGTAAAATTTGAGCTAAAACAGACCTCGTTTGGTAGGCATCGGAAGAAGATTTCAGTTTTTATTGACAATAAATATTAAAAAGAGATTTTTGAGCTCGGTTTTGGCGAACGAACTTCGATTCGAAATCCGAAAGCGCCGTTAGGTTCGTATGATTATTTGTGACTTTTGTGAACTTTCGAAAGTGAATTTCGATGTTGTTCGGCTAGTTTTCGCTAAAATGCCGAAAGTTAAATAATTTGACTTTTTCTATTTAAATTCGCATCTTGAGTTTCGGGAATCCAATTTGAGATCCGCCTTCACGAGTATGTTACATATATTTTTTATAACTTGTATGCAAAAGTTGAAATTATTCCGAATATCCTAGGGTACTATTTTAATTTTCATCGAGAAAAGAAAATAAAAGAAAATGTAAAAGGAAAAAGGAAAGGGCAAAAGATTAAGAACATGGGCGGTGGCCCTTGGTCAAGATATATATTGGAACAGAAACGGGAAACTAGAGCAAAGAGAAAAAAAAAAAGGTGGAGAGGAAGGAAAAGGGAAAGGAAAAGAAGCCGGAGAAAATTAGGATTTTCACCCCGAAACATCAAGGTAATGATGTTAACTCATTATTTTAGCTTATTACGTGTGTTTAAATATATTTTTACGTTAAAAAATTGGGATATTAGACATTATTTTAATAAGTTCAATTAATAGTTTGAAGGGTCAATTAGACCCCGATAATGAAATTGATTATATATTCGTACTCAGTGAGTTATGGGCAACATATAAATGCAATTTATTTAGGGTTTGGTTATGTTACCTTAAATCCTGTACATAGGTCTGGCCTGCGTATTGCGTATGCGAATAGGGTGTTAGGTTCCTAACCGGATTGCCCTAGATGTGAGAATGAAGCCTTTAGCCTAAATTGATATATTTTTCTGCTTATTGAATAGAGTTGGATTGTTTGGCAAGGAAAAAAAAGGATAAAGTGGTTGTTGATTAGCCGTACTAACTTTTGGAAGAGGTAAGTGTTTATATCCATTTCTTTGGAAGCACTTGGCCTCGTGGATTTTCTACCACGTATTTCCTTACGTGTGTAACTGCCGATAGGCGTACTCATTACGCCTTAGCTTTGAATTTACATTGTATATTATATTTTATGCCCTATTTTTGGTACTGCATTGAACATATGAACATTGCATTCTGGTTTTGAGCATTGCATATACTTTCCGGTTGGTGATGAGAGTCCCGCACCGGCGAAGGGTCATTATTGCATAGACTTCCCGGTTGGCGATTAGAGTCCCGCACTGGCGAAGGGTCATTATTGCATATACTTCCAGGTTGGCGATGAGAGTCCCGCACCGGTGAGGGGTCATCATTATATATACTTCCTGGTAATCGATGAGTGTCCCGCGCCGGAGATAGGTATCAGGCATATGTGACTGCATTGCATCATACCGCATTCATCCCATCTCATTGCACCGCATACTGACTATTGTGTGTATTGTGTTATTTTTTATGTATGCGGCATGTACACCATGTTATGGACATATCTCAGCTTGCCTATATATTTCTGGCTCGTATTCTGGGTTGCGGGGATCGGGTTGCACGCCGCAACGGTATAAATATATGGATTGGGTTGCACGCCGCAACGGTAAAAATATATGGATCGGGTTGCACGCTGCAACAGTATAAATATATGGATCGGGTTGCGCGCCGCAACGGTATAAATCTATGGATCGGGTTGCACGCCGCAACACGAAGAATATATGGATCGGGATGCACACCGCAACAGGATGTATTTCTGATTGTTGATGTGTTCGGGATACCTATATGTTTTGGTTATCTTACGTTCCTGGTTATTGATGATTTTTGTCATTCCATACGTATTTCTAGTTATTATCTGGCTCTGCGCTTTTACAATTTAAATAAGAAGAATTTGGTTTATCTGTTTCTTTTCTCCCTGGCTAGCTATCCTATTCTTTGAGGTGGCTAGTCTGCCCCACTTATTGAGTCCTTTTGACTCACCCTTGTTTGTTGTTTGTTTCTTGCCTATCTATTTCGTTTCGGCAGGTTCGCTCAAGGATTGAGTTCGCCACGTTGTAAAGGAGCGAAGACGACTTCAGCTGTTAGGGTGAGCCAGCTTTTATTCCGGATGGCCACCAGTTTATTGGTTGTTATTTCAGTTGCATTTTTCTCCCTTCAGGAGGTATTTGTCTTGTTTTGTACTCTTAGAAGTCTGGTCTGGATAGCCCTAAACCTAGTATGTTGGGTAGTCAGCTGTAATTTCTTTTGTACAGCTTAGAGGTATCAGTATGTCTGTGATTTCTTTTAAGACCTGTCCATATTTGTAAAATTGTTATATTTATTTTCCTGATTTAATGTGTAAGGGTTCGCCCGACGGGTCTAGGGGAGGATGTCGGGTGCCCGCACGGCCTAACCGGATTTCGGGCCATGTCAGTTGGTATCAGAGCCCGAGTTAGAGTCTATCCAGACTAAGACAGTGCCTAGTAGAGTCTCGATGATGGGTACGTAGACGTCCGTACTTATCTACGAGAGGTATGATGGCATTTAGGAAGTTTCACTTCCTTCTTTTCTGATCGTGCGTCGGTCTAGGATGCAAAAGTATTTTCGTTAGTTCGTTCGTGGTAATTGTGAACCCTCGTACGGCAAATCAGCAAACGGAAGGTGTTCAGGACGAAGCAGTCTAGCCTGGGGCTAGCACTGACGAAGCCCTGAGAGTTTTGATCGTGCTAATGATCTAGTTATAGAGGTCCCAGCTGTACGAGCTCGCGATGGGCAAAGGAGCAGGGTCTTGTGGTTCCCTTGGCCCTCTACGATGCTTTTATGAGAATCGTGGCGACGCAGATACCGCAAGTACCTATTATTCGCTAGAAAGCTTATCAAGTTGTCGCAGATGCAGATGTTCGATCTCAGGGAGCTCCTATTCCGGTTCTTAATATTGTTGCACTAAATTATGTTTCGGAGACAGCACGTGTTGTGCCTCTAGTTATTCTGGATGGTTAGTTAGCCTGAGTAATGGCTCGGTCCGAATGTCCGAAGAGGTTGCATTATTTTACGCGGTTGAACCTTCCGATATTCTTAAGCCATGCATCAGATAATCCCTGCGTAAATTTTTTTTAAAAATAAAATGATGTCAGCATATCCTTCAGGTTCTCGACTATATCGAGCGATATGATGTTGATTATTCTGCTTTCAAGTTTCAGGATTATTCTGCTTTCAAGTTTCAGGGGTCCAGCCTTGAATTGGTGGGCTGCTCTCTTATTAGCTAACTTGGTTTGATTTTTCTTCTAAATTTGTGGAAAAAATTCCTTCCGAGTAGCGAGCGAGATAAAGAGTGTTGCCATTTTGAGTGGGTTGGACAGGGTAGCCTGTCGGATAGCTGGTTGGTGTTTCAGAATATGAGATTGAATTCTATAGAATGGCTGAATATGTATTAGAACTAGTCCATGAGCCTTTCGAGAGATTCAAAGATTTATTGATGACATTTCTCCTTCATTGAGATCCTAGATGGCTCGAGAAATTGAGGTGGAACTTCATTTGACGTCGTTGTTGATATTGCTCAAAGGTATTAGGCATACCATAAGTTAGAGGGGGAAGAGTTAGAGCGGGAGAGCAAGAAATTCTGTGGCCCTGGTGGGCAACCATAGTACCTCATTTGGAGGTAAAAGTTTTGATTATTTTGGGGAGATCACTTTCTAGGTTATCTCAGCTTGTGTCACGTGATTCTTAGAGTGCGTCAATAGCTCGTCAAGATCAGATTCAGTCTTTTCTTTACAGCTATCAACAATCTTTCCTGCTTCCACTTTTCATCGAAAAGGTGGTATCATTGTCATGAATCTGACTATTCTTTGAGGATTTTTCCTTACTCCGACACGTAGGCAGGCGTCTTTTCTCTCGTTATTAGGCATCTGCACAGTTGCAGGGAATTTCATTTAGATCTCAATCAGCAAGAGAAATGCCACCATCCAGTAGAGGTTGAGAGTGTGGTGGCAGTGGTTCTTCAGAAAGTGATTGTCAGGGTAGTGGCTCAGCTCAGCTGTAGAGGCAGTTCTAAGAACTACCAATGTGGCAGGATGTTGAGGTATCTGAGGTAGTACACCCATGTATTTATTCTTCTCTTAAAATATGAGTAAGATTTGATTCTTTCAATCGATCTAGAAATGGTGTATCTTATCATATTTCAATAGTTTCCTTGGATGTCGTTTCTATTAAGAATCAGTTGCGGTAGAGGGGTGAGTTTCTGATACGATTTATTCCTGGCATTTATGAGACCCAACTAGTTTATCTTATCAAAATATGGGAGATTTGACGGTGAGTATTGATATTGCCTGCTTGGCATCCTGTTATGCCACCTTGTGTTATTATGTCAAGTCATTTTACCTCTCTCCTCAGAAATCAGTGTTGGTAGGATCATGGGATTCTTATTCGTCACCATCAGGAAGTGTCGTTGTTTCTTCCGGTGTAAAGTGGCTAGTAAGTAATATTTGATCTATGTGTCTTCCTCTTGGTTCGAGACGCTAGTAGAGTCATGTTTTCTATGAGCCTGTCTTAGTTATAAAAGGGTATTCTGGTAAATTGTCAGAGTTTCCTTCTTATATGAAGGTTAAATTGACATAGATTTTGTTCCATAAAGCTCATTTAATGTCTATTTCATAAATTGCGATTCTTCGGTTAGCATGACTCATAAATAGTCTAGATCTGGTAGCCAAGTAAATAAGAAGAAGATCTTCCTATAGCTCTAATTATTTCTATCCTCAGTCTGTTTCCATCTCTTCTTTGTTCGGCACTGCTAAGCTTAGGCTGTCAGTAGCCTCTTGTGATGTTCCCTGTGTTGAGCCAGAGTGCGTGTCAAGGTGGCAAGGTAAGCACATGGTTGTTTTTCAAGGCTACTAAGGGTAATGAGAGGTGTCATTTGACCTTTGATTTGATCCATCAGGCAGTGGTGCTTATAGAAAATGTATTGAGTTGTGAACTCGAGAGTTGCAGCTGTTTGGCAAGTCGAGAGAGTAATTTGGTAGCTCAGGTCTGAGCCGCGTTCTCTACTCATCTAAGTTTTCTTTAATCCAGCAGGTTGTGCGAGGATGACTATTTCTATTCAAATTATTTGAATGAGTTTATGCTCTAAGTGGAGGAGTCTTCCTCCAATTGATGTCGAATCATAATATTAAATCTCTAAGGCATTGCTGAAGCGTAAGCTAATTCTTTGTTTCATCGATCTGTTCTATATCAAAAGTATATCGATGAGGTGATTCGTTGGCGGAATCATGTTAGCCCATCAAAGAGTTGCGTGTATCTTCATTTCGAAAATATAGAACTCTTCTCTCATGATCGAGAAAGGGTCAGCTTAGTCCGAATAAGTTGGGTAATGATGTTATCATATTATCCAGATATATTTTATTCCAAGAGTTTGGTATTCGTGTTATAATTCTGATTCTACAATCATGAGATAATGTCCGTGAAGTAGCTTATGAAGGTCGTGCAAGATCTTTTGTTATCTGTGCGAATTTTTCTTTAGGCTTAGGCTCGTTCGAGGACGAACGAGAGTTTAAGTGGAGGAGAATGAAACGACCTCGGTTAGTCGTTTCGAAAGTTAGGAGTCCGATTGGCGTGCCGATAAGTTTAAAATATTTGTAATGTCCTTTAGGACCTGTATGTAAAATTTGAGCTAAATCAAACCTCGTTTGGTAGGCATCGGAAGAAGATTTCAGTTTTTATTGACAATAAATATTAAAAAGAGATTTTTTAGCTCGGTTTTGGCGAACGAACTCCGATTCGAAATCCAAAAGCGCCGTTAGGTTCGTATGATTATTTGTGACTTTTATGAACATTCGAAAGTGAATTTCGATGTTGTTCGGCTAGTTTCCGCTAAAATGCCGAAAGTTAAATAATTTGACTTTTTCTATTTAAATTCGCATCTTGAGTTTCGGGAGTCCAATTTGAGATCCGCCTTCGCAAGTATATTCCATAAATTTTGTATAACTTGTATGCAAAAGTTGGAATTATTTCGAATATCCTAGGGTACCATTTTAATTTTCGTCGAGAAAAGAAAATAAAAGAAAATGAAAAAGGAAAAAGGAAAGGGCAAAAGAGAAAGAACATGGGCGGTGGCCCTTGGTCAAGATATATATTGGAACAAAAACGGGAAACCAGAGCAAAGAGCAAAAAAAGGTGGAGAGGAAGGAAAAGCGAAAGGAAAAGGAGCCGGAGAAAATTAGGATTTTCACCCCGAAACATCAAGGTAATGATGTTAACTCATTATCTTAGCTTATTACGTGTGTTTAAATATATTTTTACGGTAAAAAATTGGGATATTAGACATCGTTTTAATAAGTTCAATTAATAGTTTGAAGGGTCAATTAGACCCTGATAATGAAATTGATTATATATTCGTCCTCAGTGAGTTACGGGCAACATATAAATGCAATTTATTTAGGGTTTGGTTATGTGACCTTAAACCCTATACATAGGCCTGGCCTGCGTATTGTGTATGCGAATAGGGTGTCAGGTTCCTAACCGGATTGCCCTAGATGTGAGGAATGAACCCTTTAGCCTAAATTGATATATTTTTCTGCTTATTGAATAGAGTGGGATCGTTTGGCAAGGAAAACAAAGGATAAAGCGGTTGTTGATTAGCCGTACTAACTTTTGGAAGAGGTAAGTGTTTATATCCATTTCTTTGGAGGCACTTGGCCTCGTGGTTTTTCTACCACGTGTTTCCTTACGTGTGTAGCTGCCGATAGGCGTACTCATTACGCCTTAGCTTTGAATTTACATTGTATATTATATTTTATGCCCTGTTGTTGGTACTGCATTGAACATATGAACATTGCATTCTGGTTTTGAGCATTGCATATAGTTCCCGGTTGGCAATGAGAGTCCCGTACCGGCGAAGGGTCATTATTGCATATACTTTCCGGCTGGCGATGAGAGTCCCGCACCGGCGAAGGGTCATTATTCCATATACTTCCCGGCTGGCGATGAGAGTCCCGCAAGGGTCATTATTGCATATACTTCCCGGCTGGCGATGAGAGTCCCGCAAGGGTCATTATTACATATACTTCCCGGCTGGCGATGAGAGTCCCGCACCGGCGAAGGGTCATTATTGCATATACTTCCCGGTTGGCGATGAGAGTCCCGCACCGGCGAATGGTCATTATTGCATATACTTCCCGGTTGGCGATGAGAGTCCCGCACCGGTGAGGGGTCATCATTACATATGCTTCCTGGTAATCGATGAGAGTCCCGTGCCGGATATAGGTATCAGGCATATGTGACTGCATTGCATCATACCGCATTCATCCTATTTTATTGCACCTCATACTGACTATTGTGTGTATGTGTTGTGTTTTATGTATGCGGCATGTACACCATGTTATGGACATACTTCAGTTTGCCTATATATTTCTGGCTCGTATTCTGGGTTGCGGGGATCGGGTTGCACGCCGCAACGGTATAAATATATGGATCGGGTTGCACACCGCAACTGTATAAATATATGGATCGGTTTGCACGCCGCAACGGTATAAATGGATCGGGTTGCGTGCCGCAACGGTATAAATCTATGGATCGGGTTGCACGCCGCAACAGGAAGAATATATGGATCGGGATGCACACCGCAACAGGATGTATTTCTGATTGTTGATGTGTTCGGGACACCTATATGTTTTGGTTATCTTACGTTCCTGGTTGTTGATGAGTTTGTCATTCCATACGTGTTTTTAGTTATTATCTGGCTCTACGTTTTTATAATTTAAATAAGAGGAATTTGGTTTATCTGTTTCTTTTCTCCCTGGCTAGCTATCCTATTCTTTGAGGTGGCTAGTCTGCCCCACTTATTGAGTCCTTTGACTCACCCTTCTTTGTTGTTTGTTTCTTGTCTATCTATTTCGTTTCGGCAGGTTCGCTCAAGGATTGAGTTCGCCACGTTGTAAAGGAGCGAAGACGACTTCAGCTGTCAGGGTGAGCCAGCTTTTATTCCGGATGGCCACCAGTTTATTGGTTGTAATTTCAGTTGCATTTTGCTCCCTTTAGGAGGTATTTGTCTTCTTTTGTACTCTTAGATGTCTGGTCTGGATAGCCCTAAACCTAGTATGTTGGGTAGTCAGCTGTAATTTCTTTTGTACATCTTAGAGGTATCAGTATATCTGTGATTTCTTTTAAGTCGTGTCCTTATTTGTGAATTTTTATATTTATTTTCCTGATTTAAATTGTAAGGGTTCGCCCGACGGGTCTAGAGGAGGACGTCGGGTGCCCGCACGGCCTAACCGGATTCCGGGCCGTGTCACCAAGAACAGGGTCCATGTATACCTTGAGTAGTCATCAACAATTACGAGCACGAACCTCTTTCCTCCTCTGCTGCTGACTCTCATAGGTCCACACAGATCCATGTGTATCAATTCCAGTGGTTTTGATGTGCTCACCACCTTCTTTGATTTAAAGGATGATCTCACATGTTTTCCTTTAACACAAGCATCACACATTTTTATGTTTTCAAATTTCTTACTAGGCAATCTACGAACCAGCTCCTTTGATACTAGCTTGTTAAGCTGTGAGAGACTAGCATGACCCATTCTTTTATGCCACACCTGCGAATCACTTTCTTGCACATTCAGGCATGTTAATTCGTTTTTAGGCAGTGATTTCAGTGATGCTTTGTATACATTGTTCACCCTTTTTCCTTCCATAACAATTTCTCCACTCTGTAGATTCTTCACAATACACCCTACAGAGGAGAAACTCACTTCATTTCCTCTATCACACAGTTGAGAGATACTCAGCAAGTTGTGTTTGAGACTATCTACATAGTATACATTTTCAATGGCATGATCCAGGGTTCTCCCAACTTTTCCAATTCTAACTATCTGACCACTTTTTCCTCCTCCGAAGGCTACACTGCCTCCTTGAAATGCTGCGAGTGAGAGAAAGTTTCTTCTATCTCCTTCCACTGTCAAGAATCCACCTTGGGTTTTTCTCCCTCACTCCAGCCTGCAAAATCGATTAAGGGTTAGCTTTAGGAATCCAGACAAGCTTGGGTCCCTTCTTATGAGAAAATAGATAAATCAAATCTTTCCTAGCCTATTGAGGTAGAACGCATCTTTCATTTTTGATCTTTGCCTTGCTCGCATTCATGCACCTTTTTCGGTAATGCCCAGTTTCACCACAAAAGGTACACAACATGTTGCAAGGCAAACCCACATATTTGCTTTCAGGATTATATTGAGGCAATGGTTTTTTGAATCCTAGCCCTTATTTTCCTTTGTTCTGATTTTAAAGGACCCAATTCATTGCCTCAGAGGACTTATTCCATTTTGTTAACCTGGTAAGCTCATAGTCAGATTTTTCAACCTTCTGATTTAGAATCATGTTTTTCTCAGTTTCCTGGTACAGGATCTCATTTGTTCTTTTAAGTTCATTTTCGAGAAAAGTTTGAACTTCACTTATTACTTGCTTACCATTAACACTCTCCTTTAACTGATTTAATTCTAATTCCAGTTCTGTGATCTTAGAGTTTGACACAAGAGTCTGCCCTCAAAATGGTATTGATTTCTTTCAGCTCAATGTTTTGTTCTTGAAGACTCTTGTGTTTAGTTCTAAGATTACTTATATATTCAATTAATTTATCTTTCTCAATATTTTCTTTTTCATAACCCTCAATTAAAGTGGCAATAACTAAAATCAGATTTTCTGTAGAGTATGTGTGCAGATTTTTTTTAAGCTCGGAGAGACATACCTCTGCTGAATGAGCAGCTTCTTCTCCATCAGTTGCCAAAGGGCTGAGTCCTTCTTTTGGTTATCTTCTGTGTACATCTCTTTCAGCTTCTCCCAAACTTCTTTGGCAAACTTATATTCAAGTACCCTTGCCAACACATCAGTAGTTAGCCCTTTTCTCAAGTACAATTCAGCTTTGGCATTTGTCTGCAACCAGTCTAGGTCTTGAGGATCGAGTTCTTCTACCAACTTTAGAACTAGAACCCCATTTGCTGCTCTCTTGACAGGAACATGAGGTCCTCTTTTCACAATCAACTAGAGATTGTAATCCATTGCTTGAAGGAAATTTTTCATCTGTTTTTTCCAACACTTGTAGTTTGTCCCATTAAACAGAGGTGGCTTTGAAGGGTCTCTTCCTCCTCTGAACTCTTGAGGATCCTCCTCATCTGAACTAACATTCGAGAACCCCATTAGTGCTAGTTGAGAATCATCTTCAGATTCCTTTTCTTGATCAGATTCACTGTCAGTAGGTCCCCATGTAGCATAGAAAGCTTCCTTTCTTTTTCTTCTTTCTACTCTGAAGTTTAGAGATCGTCTCACCTTCTTCTTGTCTTTGTCATTCTCTTTTGATGCTTCCTTTTCCTTTTCTTTTGTTGCTATGTTCTTCATCCATTCAACTTCCCACATTGGACAATCGACGACAGCATGGTCCTTCTTGAAACACTTGAAGCATCCAGAGTAATCTGGACTGTCAACTATATTCTTTCTTCCAGAGCTCTCCTTGTTATATCTTTTGAATCCTTTGAAATTTCCCAAGTTGAACTTTTGTCTCAGAGCACTAACCATTACAGCTTCAACTGATTGCAAATCAACATAATCCTCAGTTTAATCAGTTGCTTCGAGTGCAAGGGTCTTCTCCTTTTTGAGTGCTAGTTTAGTTTTTGAATCCTTCATCATCTCACGTGTTTTCAAACTTCCGACCAGTTCCTCAAGTTTGATTGATCTGAGAGGTTTGGACTCGGTAATAGCAGTCATCTTGGGTTCCCAAGCCTCAGGTAGTACATTCAAAACCTTTTCCACCATCTCTACTTCATGCAACTCCATATCTAGGGATCTCAACTCATTAGTGATAATGGTCAACCTGGCCATCATATCCTGGATTGATTCCTTCTCTTCCATAGTGAAAAACTTAAATTGTCTTTTCATCATTCTCCACTTGGAGTCCTTCACTTCAGTGGTTCCTTCATGTGCAACTTCCAGGGCATCCCAGATTTCTTTGGCAGTCTTATAAGATGATACTCTATTAAAATCCTTAGGACCAAGACCATAAATTACCAAATGTTTGGCTTGGTGATTTTTTTCAATCATCTTATAGTCAGCTTCATTGAACTCCTCTTTTGATTTAGTCTCTTGTCGAGCAGCAGCTCCTTCTCCAACTATTTTGGTAGGGATTACAATCCCTTCAAATACTATAAGCCAGAGTTGGTAATCCTCAGCACAAATGTAGTTCTCTATTCTGTTCTTCCACCAAGCATAGTACTGCCCATTAAACTGTGGGGGCCTTAGAACCGACTGTCCTTCAGTGATGGTAGGTGGTGCACTCATAATTCTGATCCTTCTCAAGGTGTTAACCTAGCACGAGAAGACCTGCTCTAATACCACTTGTTATAATCTGAGCACCTCCTAAGGACTCTAGAAGGGGGGAGTTGAATAGTGTCCACCGATTTTTCATTGCAAGAACGTCAAGAACCTTGTTCTCGACTTAATCAGTTTGCACTTCAACACCACAACACACACAATCAACAGGCACAAGGAACACGATATTTTTACGTGGAAAACTCCTTGCTCAAGGGAGAAAAACCACAACCCACACTCTGGGATTTTTGAACCAATCCAGTAACACAAAGAGCAAGTTTCTGATTACAAGACTCTGTAACCAAGGGGCTACACTCTAGACCCTAATCACTCAACAAAGCTAACCTCTAGTTTTACAAAGTAATCTCTCAAAATTTCACCTAATACAACCGCTTCTAAGATAAGCAGATAGGTAATGACAATGATAGCATAAAACAAGACAACTTACAAACCAAGAACCTAGACAGAATATCTAGACTCCACCTACTTAACTCCACTAGTTGTCTTCTTCAGTTATCTCACATTGAAATTTTCCGAATCGCCTGTGTATGCTCTCAGCTCTTTCTTTTTCTGAATAACTGAGTGGCGACTGCATCAACAACTTGTATTTATATGGGAATCAGAACCCTAGTCGAGTTCCCCAAGGAAACCTTGTAATTATGGTAAGACAAGATTCCCTGTGGCTCTTTCCTTGTTCAAGTCCAACTCGTATTCGTACTTCGAAGATACAACCACGACACAACTTCTTTTAGGCTGACTAGGATGCATACTCGTGCACGCGCCACTACTCCTAGTTCCCCAGGGATTTGCAACCCTCAATCTTTTCGATCAGTCGTGCCCTTCTATATAAGGACCAAGGTCTCCTCCAGAACCACTGAGTCCTTCTCGTTTGTCATTCTTCAAAATATTTCCTCAACAGTTAGTTTCTTCACACCTAGCAAGCAGTAGACCATGATTGGTTACAAAGCTTTAAAAGAAGATCCAAAGACAGAAAAATCATCCATAAACACTTCGACAAACTTTTTCACCATTCAGTGTAAATAGACATCATACACCTTTTGAAAGTGCAGGTACATTACATAATCCGAATGACATCCTCTTATAGGCATAGGTACCGTAAGGGCATGTAAAAGTAGTTTTCTCCTAGTCTTCGGGAGCAATTCATATCTGGTTATAGCCAAAGTAACCGTCAAGGAAACAATAATACTCTTGACCAGCTAGCCTATCTAACATCTGATCAATAAAGGGAAGAGGAAAGTGGTCCTTCCGGGTGGCTTTGTTTAATTTTCTATAATTAATGCACACCCTTCACCCCGTGATAGTCCTTGTAGGGATAAATTCATTATTCTCATTTTGCACGACTGTCGTCCCTCCTTTTTTAGGGACACATTACACAGGACTTACCTATTTGCTGTTACAGATAGGAAAAATTATACCTGCATCCAACCACTTAATCACCTCTTTCTTTACCACCTCTTTCATGATTGGATTGAGGCGACGCTGATAATCCATACTTGGCTTGTATCCTTCCTCCATAAATATCTTGTGCATGCAAAAATCCGGGCTTATTCCCTTGATATCAGCTATGGTCAAACCAATAACACTTTTATGCTCCTATAGCACTCTCAACAACTTTTTTACCTGTAAATCATACAACAAAGAAGAAATAATCACAGGTAACGTGTCAGACTGTCCCAAATAGGCATAACGAAGATGAGCAGGTAAAAAGGCTTGGGCTCTTGTTTGGGCGCCTCTTCAATAGATGGCTTGAGTGGTTGCCCTAGGGGTCTATCCAGAGTCTGAAACTTGGGAAACCCCATAATATAGTCACAAGAACAGTGTAAAAGCTGCAAAATCTACTCTACATCAGCATCGTCACTAGTTTCTTCCCCCAACATCAGTGCTCGCTGAAAATCATTATTAACATAATCAGCTGGATCACTCGACTTCTCTTCTAGGTCACTCAATGTTATCATGGATAATTCTTCATGATGGTTAGGAATTTTTAGAGCCTTGTACACATTGAACACTGCAACCTGATCATCCACCTTCATTGTCATTTTTCCCGCTCGAACACGGATCACAGTATCACCAGTGGCTAAGAAAGGTCGTCCCAAGATGATAGGAACTTTCTTATCTGCCTCATAATCTAGGATAACAAAATTAGCTAGCAAAATAAATTGGCCAATTTGAACCAATACATCCTCAATCACCCCCTCAGGATAAGTAGTAGACCGGTCGGCTAACTAAAGTGAGACCGTAATTGGCTTAGGAGTACTAAGATCCAGTTGCTGGCACACATACAATGGCATAAGATTTATCCTCGCCCCTAGATCACATAGCGTTCGACCAATTGCTATGTTGCCAATACGAATAGGAATGGTGAAAGTACCTGGATCCTTCAACTTTTGTAGGAGTTTGTTTTTAACCTTGGATGTGCACTCTTCAGTAAGTACCACAGTTTCGAATTCATTGAGTTTCCTCTTTGATGACACTATGTCTTTGATGTGCTTGGCATACTTTGGAATTCCTCAGAATACATCTAACAATGGAATATTAATACTAGTCTGACTAAGTATGCCCAAGATCTTTGTGACTGTGGGATCTTGCAGATTCTTTTACAACCTTCGAGGGTAAGGAGGTGGTGGTTTAGCAGCAATCACTGCCTCTTTCTTTTTACCTCCTTCTCGACTTTGACTGTTGGCTCAACTTCTTTTTCTTTGTCAGAGATGCAACTGTTTTGGCTTCTTTGGCAGTTCTTCCAACTCCCTTCTATTTCTTAATGAAACTGCTTGTTCCTTGCGGTTGGGATCAGTATTACTTGGTAGTGCTCCAAGTGGCCTTGTATTTTGATTGCTAGCAAGTTTTACCATTTGTTTTTCTAAAGATCGAATGGCGCTGTCCTGGTTTTGCTTGAGAGTTGTAATCTTCTGGTTGAGATCAACAACCAGTTGTTGTATCATTGCCTCTATTTTTTACGTTTCAGGCTGCTTCCGCTGTGGTGGATTATGAACTTACTGAGTATTACCTTGAGTTTGTATGCCACCTTGCCCACCTTGATTACCGCCCCATGAGAAATTTGGGTGGTTCTGAAAGTTAGGCGGGTAGGTGTTGCCATACTGAGCATTTTGATTGAAGCCCCTGTTCTGTTGACCCACATAGTATGCAGACTCTGGGTTAGCCGAGCACACACTACCTATATGATCGTCTCCCCCATACATATCACAGAATTGTTGTGCTTGATCTTGTTGAACCTGGGGCGGAGCCTGTAGCTTGCCTACCTGGGCTAGTACAACATCAAATTGCTGCTTAACAGAGCGTTGCATTTCTGTCATTTCAGCTCTCATAGCTGTCAGTACATCCACTTCCATCTTTCCACCAACTTGAGGGTTTTGCTCTGCATGATTCACCTTGATAATGCTGACTACCTTCTGAAATTTTGTTAAGAATGATCTCTAGCTCATCATACTGCTTCTCTAAACTTAGTTCGCTACAATAAGCATCCAGGAAAATTTTACTATGTGATTGGAGTCCCTCAACAAAAATATGTCACAATACCTCTTTTGATTGGCCATGATGTGGGTAGCTTCTCAACAGTGCCTTGAACCTTTCCCATGCTTCACCTATCTTCTCTGATAAACTCTAACAAAACGACACTATCTAATTTCTGATCTTTGCTGTCTTGCCAGATGGAAAAAATTTGATAAAAAATTCCTTGCTAGTTCATCCCAAGAGTTAATGGAGTTAGGCGGTTGGATCAAGAGCCATTTCTTTACTTCACCCATCAAAGTGAATGGGAGCATAGTCAGCCGTATATATTCATCCGACACATCAATATATTTATAAGTCTCGCTGATCTCCAAAAAATTCTGAATGTGTTGTTGAGGATCTACATGTGATAAGCTCGCGAACTGACCATTAGACTAGAAGAGTCAGATCATACTCTCTTTCAGCTCAAATTTACATGTGATGATGGGCCTAACAATAGCTTTGGCCATGTTATCTAGAGTGGGTCTGGCCACTTCTAGTATAGCGCAGTTTTGATTTTCAGCCATCTCTGCAGGTTCATGAACAAGGGCTTTCTCTAGCTTTGCTTTGAGTCTGGCCTCATTCTTTAGCCTGTGACAAAAGACTTTCAGGTTCAGGTTCAAAAGTGTAGAGTTTATCACCACTCTTGCTCCGTCGCATTCAAGAAAAATCTAAAACACCCAAAGACAACGAAAACAAAAATTAATCTTGAACAAACAACAAATAAAAGTTAATCTAGAAACTAATTAATTCTAAGTAACTTTTCGCTCCAAACGCACACGCAAGTATACGCGGTCGATCAAATAAAAAAGTGATAAGAAAGTATCATTCCTACGAGGACTATCGATTAATTATTAACTAGACAACTTTAATTCAAATACTATTCAAGAGAGTTCAACCAAATTTCGAGTGTTTTTATTATAACTAATTAACAAAAAGTAAAGGAAGTAAAATTGAATGCAAGACGATTTCAAGAGTTTTAAATATTAGTGAGAGGAAATATTCCAGGGTCATGGGACGTTCACCAATCCAGTTACACTCCTCAGCTAAATGAACTAACTTTATTTATCTGGGTCGCTAATCACAGGGTTGATTTTACTCACAGGACTCTGTCGATACCCTACTCACCTATTCAAGCCAACCTAATGCCTATATGTCTATGGGATTAGAGTTAACAAGAATGCATGTATTACTCCTGTATAGTGACTAAGCGTAACTGTTAGGTATATTTCTATCCTAACCGCGAAACCATTCCCCGATGCCCAGGTTCAGGAACACGCTTTATTTAATTCTATTGCAACCTACAGTTCACACTTTCGAGTTCGACCTTAGGTTCGTGGATAGTACTTAACAACTGGCCAGGAAACTAAGTAATTCAGAGCAGAATTAAATAAATAACCCAACACGATAAATTTAATAGATTTCAATCAACTTCAGAGTATAACTTTCTTGGTTAACCCATAACCTAGAATAATAGTGTTTAGCTACTCATAGTCATGGTAGCTTTCTCACAAAATAATTCAAAAGTCATGAAACTATAAAGAGGAAAGAAGAATTACAATTCAATTGATGAATCTTGATTGCACTAGCCTCTACTATGTTTCCTGCCTCCAAAAGTATGCAAAGAAGGTCTAATGATATGTGTACAAGGGTTTAAATATGGAATAACGAGAGTAACAAACGCCCTAGGCTAGTCCAAACTCGGGTAGGAGAGTTCCTAGTCTTACATCAGCTCATAGAATGTAAGAAGAGAGAAAAGAGAGGAAAAGACCTCTCCAGTCTTTAAATAAGAATAAGGGACAAGACCAAGTCAACTTTTAATTAACTTAAGTGAGGACCGAAGTGTAGTCATTAAAAACTTGTATATTTTCGGATTTACAAAAACACCCCAATTTTCAAATTTTCAATTCCCTCCTTCCCACCTACTTTTACACTCTCTCTCATATTTCAAATTATTTCAAACTTAATTCTCCCACTTCTCTTCTTTTTCTCTCTTTTTTTTCTTCTTCATTCTTCTTCTTTCTTCTAGCTTTTTTTTCAAATTTTATTTCATCACCATCCACGTTATTTTTCTTTCTTGTTCTTCGTATCAATTTTACTTTTCTTTGTTCTTCTTCGTTTTCTTTCTTCCCGTTTCATTTTTTTTAAGTTTTTTTTTTAATTCTAGTCGTTTTGCACATCTTTTTAGATGTGTAAACATATTTTCTGCATGTTCACACAATTTTGGAGATGCTTTCACGACTGGAAAAGATGTGTACACATCTCGTTTGATGTGTACAAGTACACATATTATAATATGTGTACACATCTCGTACACATATAATAATATGCGTACACATCAGATAAAATGTGTACACATATTATTATATGTGTACGAGATGTGTACATATATTAATAATATGTGTACACATCAGACGAGATGTGTACACATCTTAATTATATGTGTACACATCTCAACTGATGTGTACACATCCTTTTATTGGAGTGATGGAGGGTGGTGGTGGAGGGTGGTGGTTGCTGGTGGAGGGTAATAGAAAGTGGTGGTGGGTAGTGGAGGGTGGTAGGAGGTGGTAGAAGGTGGCGGTGAGTGGTGGAGAGTGGTGGTGGAATAGTGGATGGTTGGGGGAGGGGGTGATGGGGGTGGGGGCCGGATGGGGGGGTAAGGGTCGATGGGGATGGGTGATGAGAGGTGGGGGCTTTGTGTAAATAAAAAAATTTGAGGGGCTTTTAAAATGTTAGTAATTAGTACTAATCTTAAAAGTGTCCCTTTTACCTATTTTTTGAGACTTGAGTCCTAAAAAACTATTTAAAGACTTATGAGTCTTTCTCACCCAAAAATCCCATGTAAGAATCCTTGTATGCTCAATTCTCAGGTCTCACAGCTTCTCATACAATGTACACCTGTTGTAAGGTTCATAAAATGAGCTTACAAAGCCCCTTAGTCCACTGATTTTTACACTACTATTCTTCTTTTTCTACTTCAATTTTTTACTTCGGACTTCTCTAAAAAATGTAGTCATCTTGCTCTAAAATTCCATCAATTCATACCTCTGTCATTCAAATACACCAAGTTAGAATCATGTCACAAATTAAGCATTGTTGGGCATGTATTACTATGAAAACTCTCTAAAAGAGTTAAATACCATTGCTAAAAATATTGGAAATATGCCCAAACATCATATATTCTCTTTAGTCTGTGATAGAGGAAGAAAAAATTTTTGTAATAAATTAGATTTAATTTTTATTGTAAACTTGTCAGAGATATATATATGTCAATCAAAATAAAAAGACAAAGTGTGCCTTGATTAAAAAGGAAACGATAAATAAAAATGATAGCATGACTATATTCATAGTTAAATCTATTATGCCGGTAGAGAAACTATGTTGATCTCACATTCTCACCTTGTACAATAGATAAACAGACAGGTTGGTAAAACTTATAGGTTTCTTCCTTACTAGATTGTACTACTTGCACTATCTAGTTTTCTATGGGATTAATTAAGGGATTTTTTATTTATGAAAAAGGAAATTAATGATCATGACGAGACAGCAAGGTCGAAAGTTAAAAAAAGAAAAATTTACAACGAAAAAGGGAAAGAATGCCAAATTAATTATATTAATAACCGCAAAATTAAATATATTGTAAGAAGACAATTCAGTAATTAAGTTGACCTAATTCAGTTAATGTACGAGATATGCATCTCCACGATATACTCATCCAGCTTTGCTCTCCCGTCACTTACCTATAGCTAACTATATATGCTTCTACTTTCTTCATTCATAGATCGACGAGTTCGATCGCATCTATCCGTTTAAATTACAAGAAAAAAATACTTATTTTAAAGTGGCTCAACTGATTCAACATAGGCTGAAAGTTTTAAAATACAATTTACAAAATTTCTTCACTTCATCAATCCCACGAAAATTAGAAGAGATTGATGGTTCTATGGCCGCCCTTAGCATAAGGCAACTAAAGCCTATTCCTTAGGCCCGACATTCATGGGGCCCCATTTTTTATTAGTCTTAAAGTTATAAGTTTTTTTTTAAAAGAATACTTTTGAAGTAAGAAATTACAAAGTTTTACGTATACAAAAATAAGGCAATTTTTAAATACCGATTTATGTAACTGTTAGCATAAATTTGTACAATTTAAAGTATATGAAAATACCTCTGATTTTCTATTTAGTGGTTAAAAAATTTAAATCTCTAGATGATGTCAAATTAAAAAAGATATTACTTTAATTTGAAAATGTTCCTTTGAGCATAATAATTATTCTGATGTTGATTGTTTAAATATTTTGTTTTTATAAAAATTGTTAAGAGAATAGTACAAATAGAAGACAACACTTTAACCGACACACTCAATCAAATAAAAAATTTGATTCTCTCAAATGTGTATTTTGCTTATAGAATAATGTTAACAACTGTTGGAACTATATCTTCAAGGAAAACAGTTATTCAAAATTAAAATTGATAAAAGTTACTATATAATATCAACAATGTCTCATGAGAGATTAAATGCTATCCTATATTATCAGTGAAGAATAATTATTAGAAGAAGTTGATTAAAAAAATTATTAACAATTTTGCATCTAAAGAAAAAAAAGACGTCAAATTGGTGGTTCCTCTCCCTGCTCTTGAACTTCCAACAAAAAATAAATCTTTCGAATAAAGAACGAACAAGAGTCACATCAAAGTTAAAAATATATAATTTTTGAAACGTTAAGGCCCCTCGTTAAAGATTGGATTGGGGCGACAAAATTCATCGGGTAGCCCCTAGACTTTTATGGTTCAATTTTTGGACAATTTACAAAACTATGACACCTTAGGCAATGGTTTACCTTAGTGACCTCGCTTAAAGTGGTTTTACAATAATGGACTCACTAATTTTAAGTAAGTGCTCCCTCGGAGGCAACAATTCATGTTTTAAACTTGACAAGTGCACCCACGAACTGCAAGTATAAAATGACAAGTGCTACAAGTGCTGCCCTCGTGGCAGTACTTGACCTTTTATCTCTGTCAACATTCTCCCCATATAACTTGAAGTGCTGCCTCGCAGGAAGCACTTGCAATTTATACTTGAAATGTTTCCCCCGAGGGATATTGACCTCACTTAAAGTGGTTTTACAATAATGGCTTCACTAATTTTAAGTAAATGCTCCCTGGGGGGCAGTACTTCAAGTTTTAAACTTGATAAATGCATCCACGGGGGCAACACTTCAAGTATAAAATGGCAAGTGCTACAAGTGTTGTCCCCGTGGCAGCACTTGATTTTTTATCTCTGTCAACATTCTCCCCAGATAACTTGAACTGCTGCCTATCTGCAATTTATACTTGAAGTGTTTCCTCCAAGAGAACACTTGTACATTTATAATGTGAAATATTGCCTACTAAGACCATTTTGTTAAACCATTTTTAAGTGGGGATAAAAAACCATAATTAAAGATAAGGGGTAAATTTAGTGAAATTTTTTGACAGTTTTTCCAGCAGAGACCTTATTTATACCAGCCACAGAAGATGTAGCTCTTGCGTCAAGCAATGTCCTAATGAATCAGCTTGATACACATGATCTTTTGGAATAAGAGGAAGAGTAATGCCAACCTTTGTCATTGAATGAAGGAACCAATCAAGTAGGGACTTACTATTAGTCTTTTGTTGAATATTCATGGAAATAGGCAACACACAAAAGTAGAGCAAATAAATTGAGTGTCGAATATGTGACGGAACTTCTCTATACTGAGACGTCCATCATGAAAACATTTAGGCCTTGTAACTAAACTAGACCAAAGAAGTGAGAAATATACTAAGATTTTCCGTTCCTGGCAAAAAAATCTAATCCAGCTCACAAGCTAAACTAATATTATAATAATAATAAGAAGAAATATGTTTCAATGCTAATAAGTAAGTAAAGATCAACAATTTGGGTCTCATGGTGTCTGTGTCAGTTCTAAGCCTGTTTCAATTTAAAACCATAAGAAGTTACTAGTAGTAGTTTTTTCTAACACTACTTGAGCCCGTTTGAGTGAGCTTATTATAAGCAGCTTATAAATCAAAAGTCATTTGTAAGTCACTTTTTAGAAGTTAGAATTTTATTTTCACTTTTGATTTATTTTAAGTAAATAAGTACTTATAAAATTATGGTTTTTGAGTTATCAAACATCCATTAATGAACTTATAAACGCATAGTATTTTTAACCATTTTTAAGCTTACCCAAACGGGCAAGTTACATTCTCTACATTTCTACTGGTATAAGTTCTTTGGCAAGACCAAAAGACCACAAAATCCCAACAAAGTAATTTCACCTACATAAATATTCCCATTCTATCGTACCCTACTTTTGGTTATGTAAACATTGATTTCAGATTGAGATTGAAAGCGCCTTTAGTATGTGTATTAGCTAGGTATACTTGTCCCTTCTAATACCTTCAAAGATCACATGATTTCATATGTTTGACATAGGATAATATATATACATACACACACACCATTTCCAGCGATCTTGCCTCATTTTTATTCAAACCATTTTTCTGCTTCAAAAGTTTAAATTATTAATATGATAAGTCATCCATAGTCACACAAAATTTTCTATACTATTTTGTACCTTGTAATTTAAAAAAAGAATGAGCGATGGTAAGATAAACCTTGTTTGCAAGTGTACAATTTCAGTATATGCAAACCAACGCTTCTTCTTCCAACTATCACCTAAAACTACATCATTTATGGCGGGCGGACTAGACGTAGCCAAATTTAAAAACGCAATGGCTATTCAGTTCATGTCATTTTTATATCCTTCATCCAATAATATCACTCAAACTTGATGTACAGTTTGATCTCTGATGTGCACTTTACTATACGTAATACGGAATTTACATTATAATTAAAGAGAACTGTTCCACTAAATTTTAATGATTTAATCAATTTAACTCGGTTACTTGTATTATTATTATTACTGTATTTGTTTGTCATTTGAATTTGGCACGGCAGATTTTTGTATGCAATTAACCCTCATATATCTTTTGTTGGGTTTAATGGAAGAATGTGAATGGGAAATGGGTGAAAGGTGAAAAGGTTCCCTTTTGTGGGGAAATGCACTTTCTCCCACATTGGTAGAGGAAAAGGATTTTGTTTGGCTTAAATAGAGATTTACTTCTCTTAGCTCTTAAAAGGGTTGAGAAGAAGGGAAGCCTCGCGCCGTCGTCGTCGCTGCTCGTCTCGGCTTCGGATATGATTGACTTAAATTTTTGGACCAACAAACTAAAATATTAATTAATTAATATTTTAATCCATTTTTGTAACGGGCAGCTGAAGTGAGTTCAATACCGGGCAGCTGAAGTGACATCAACAGATTAATTCCTCCACGTTTTTACATTAAAGTAAGTCATTAGTGGTAGATTAATTCCTCCACATTAAAGTCAGTCATTAGTGGTAGATTAATTGCTCCACATTGAAGTCAGTCATTAGTGGACAATTAATTCTCCCAAGTTTTCTCATTAAATTCCGCTATGTCTCTTCGTCTGCCCTTGGGTGTCTATATAAGCTGGTCATTCGTCAGTCCTTGAAAAAGAGACAACATAGGAAAACGACATACACTGAAACTCTGAGATAGAGACTAAACCTCGGACAGAGGATAGACTCAGACTCGGACAGATAGACACAACCTCGGGCAGAGAAAATCACTGACAGAAAACATATCTCACTGCACCCCTCCCTTTCTGCATATTAAGTGAGTCGTGTGATTTGTTCCGTTCCTTTGTGTTCGCCGTGTTCTAACCGTTTGAAGTGCCGCTATGGTAGAACTGTTATCCCGTTCCATCCTGGGAGAAATTAACCCGTGAACCTTGGGCATCGTGAGGGGGTTAGATTTCTTAAGGAGACACAAGTAACTTGTGGGCTCGGGATCGTCCTATACTAACAGATTATTTATTGCAGGTTTTTTGTTTCTTCTAATTTATTTGAACGCAGGAACAACAAGCTTAAGAAATCTAATGTTATTTATTTTCTGTACTTAAATAAATATTGTTTAAGGAGACTAAAACCTTTGTGGTTTTCTACTCCTACACTGCATATTAATCTGCTCGTGGAGACTAAAATCTTTGTGGTTTTCTACTCTTATACTGTATATTAATCTGCTCGTGGGGACTAAAACCTTTGTGATTTTTCTACTCCTAATTACGGTTAAATAATCTGTTTGTGGAGACTAAAAACCTTCGTGGTTTTTCTACTCCAATTGTTTAAACAGTTTATTGATTTTGTTTCTGCTCGTGTCATTTTGCAGAAATGACAAACGGAGTGGATCCAACTGTCCCTGTTGTGGGTACTAATGCTACCACAGTTTCTGGTACTGCTGGGCCTAGCCGTGCTGCTGCAACGGTTATGCCACCTGCAGAAAAGCCGGGGAAATTTTCTGGTGTGGACTTTAAGAGATGGCAGCAAAAGATATTCTTTTATCTGACCACCTTAAGCCTGCAAAGGTTTATTAAGGAGGATGCTCCAGTCCTGACTGATGAAACACCTGAAAATGAACGCTTCCTTGTGATTGAGGCTTGGACTCATTTTGACTTCCTATGCAAGAATTATATTCTTAGTGGCTTGGAAGATGACTTGTACAACGTTTATAGTAATGTTGAAATGTCAAAGAAACTGTGGAATGCATTGGAAAAGAAATATAAGACTGAAGATGTTGGACTGAAGAAATTTGTGGCTGCCAAATTTCTGGATTATAAAATGGTGGATAACAAATCTGTTGTGTCCCAAGTCCAAGAACTTCAAGTCATTATCCATGATCTCCTTGCTGAAGGTTTGGTGATCAACGAGGCGTTTCAAGTTGCAGCCATGATTGAAAAGTTACCTCCATTGTGGAAGGACTTTAAAAATTACTTGAAACATAAGCGCAGGGAGATGACCCTTGAAGATTTGATTGTTCGCTTAAGGATTGAAGAGGACAACAAATCAGTTGGGAAGAAGGCTCGTGGAAATGCTACAATAGCGGGAGCAAATATTGTTGAGCATAATCCAAATAAGAGGAAGAAGCCTTCTGGAGGGAAGACCAACCCTAGCAAGAAAAAGTTCAAGGGAAATTGCTACAACTGTGGCAAGAGCGGATATAAGTCCGCAGACTGTCGTACTGCAAAGAAGGACAGGAAAAAGGAAAAAGGTCAAGCAAACATGGTTGAAGATAATAAATTGTCTCAAGGAGTGCAAGATATTGATCTGTGCGCTATGATTTCTGAATGCAACTTAGTTGGAAATCCTAAAGAATGGTGGATTGATTCAGGAGCACCCGCCATGTTTGTGCTGTGAAGGAAGCCTTTGCTTCATATTCTCCCGCTGGACCTGATGAGGCGCTCTCTATGGGCAATTCTGCAACGGCCAAAATTGAGCGATATGGAAAGATATTCCTCAAAATGACGTCTGGCAAGGTTGTGACTCTGACCAATGTTCTTCACGTTCCTGAAATAAGGAAGAACTTGGTGTCTACTGCACTTCTCGTTAAAAATGGGTTTCAGTGTGTGTTTGTCTCTGACAAAGTTGTAATAACTAAGAATGAGCTGTATGTAGGAAAAGGTTACCTGACTGAGGGCCTTTTCAAACTCAATGTAATGGTGGTTGACACTATGAATAAAACTGTAGCTTCTTGTTATTTACTTGAGTCAAATAATTTATGGCATTCTCGTTTGGGACATGTCAATTATAAAACCTTGCGGAAAATGATCAATTTGGAAGTATTGCCTAAATTTGATTGCGAGAAGTCAAAATGTCAAATATGTGTTGATTCTAAATATACGAAACACCCTTACAAGTCAATTGAAAGGGATTCGGAACCATTAGACTTAATTCATACGGACATTTGTGACATGAAGTCAATACCATCTCGCGGTGGAAAGAAGTATTTCATAACTTTTATTGACGATAGTACTCGTTACTGCTATTTTTATTTACTTAGTAGTAAAGATGAGGTAATTGACGCTTCAAGCAATACAAAAATGAAGCTGAAACGCAACTTAACGAAAAGATCAAAATAATAAGAAGTGATAGGGGTGGAGAATATGAATCTCCTTTTGATCAAGTGTGTTTGGAATATGGCATTATTCATCATACAACTGCCCCCTACACGCCTCAATCTAATGCGATTGTGGAAAGGAAAAATCGGACGTTAAAGGAGATGATGAATGCCTTGTTGATAAGTTCGGATCTACCCCAGAACTTGTGGGGGGAAGCCTTATTCACGGCTAATCAAATACTCAATCGAGTTCCCCATAGCAAAACACTTTCCATTCCATATGAAAGGTGGAAAGGAAGGAAGCCCAACTTGAATCACTTCAAAGTGTGGGAGTGTTTGGCTAAAGTGCAAGTCCCAAAACCCAAAAGGGTTAAGATTGGACCGAAAACAATTGATTGTGTTTTCATTGGGTATGCTATAAACAGTAAAGCATATCGGTTTCTGGTTCATAAATCAGAAAATCCCGACATTCATGTTAATACGGTGATGGAATCAGATAGTACTGAATTCTTTGAAACTATATATCCGTATAAGAAGGAATGTGAGTCAGTTGGTGAAAGATTCAAACGACCTCGGGAAGGAACCAAAGAAAATTCACCAAATAAGGAAGAACCAAGACGGAGCAAGCGTCGAAGAACTTCTACTTCATTTGGAGATGACTTTGTCACTTTTCTTTTAGAAAGTGAGCCTCGGACGTTTAAAGAAGCTATGTCTTCTTCAGACTCTCCATTTTGGAAAGAGGCAGTCAATAGTGAAATAGAATCTATTTTGAGCAACCATACTTGGGAGTTGGTTGAACTTCCTCCTGGAAATAAACCATTAGGTTCTAAGTGGACTTTCAAAAGGAAAATCAAAGCTGATGGCACTATTGACAAGTACAAGGCAAGGCTTGTTGTTAAAGGATATAGACAACAAGAAGGTCTTGACTATTTTGAACATATTCGCCGGTAACCAGAATAACATCCATACATATGTTAATAGCGTTAGCCGCTGTGTATGGTCTTGAAATCCATCAAATGGACGTTAAGACAGCGTTCTTAAACGGGGATTTGGAGGAAGAGATTTACATGGAACAACCTGAAGGGTTCGTGGTTCCAGGTAAAGAAAAGATGGTGTGTAAACTTGTTAAGTCGCTTTATGGACTAAAACAAGCACCTAAACAATGGCATGCGAAATTTGATCATACAATGTTGTCAAATGGCTTTAAAATTAACGAGTGTGACAAATGTGTCTACATTAAGAACACTCCTAATTATGTAGTCATTGTTTGCTTATATGTGGACGACATGTTGATAATGAGCAATGACATTGCCAATGTAAACGCTACAAAGCGCATGCTGACTAGCAAATTTGATATGAAAGACTTAGGAGTTGCGGACTTAATTCTGGGTGTTAAGATCCATAGAACTCCTCAAGGTCTGGCGTTGTCACAAACTCACTACATCAATAGTGTGCTTGAAAAATTGAAATATTTAGATTTTAAAATTTCAAAGACTCCTATTGATGTAAATCTTGCTCTTAAAAAGAACAAAGGTCAAAGCACGTCGCAACGGGATTATGCTCGTGTTTTGGGATGTTTGATGTACGTCATGAATTGTACTCGACCAGATATAGCTTGTGCTATAAGTAAACTAAGTCGATACACGAGTAATCCCAATCAAACTCATTGGATGGCAATGAAACGTGTTTTGGGATATTTAAAATACACCTAAGACTTTGCATTGCATTATAACAAGTATCCTGCAGTCACTGAAGGATATTGTGATGCCAATTGGATCACCGGCACAACTGATTCTAAGTCCACAAGTGGATATATTTTCGCACTGGGTGGAGGAGCGGTGTCTTGGAAATCGTCTAAGCAAACGTGTATTGCCCGCTTTACAATGGAAGCTGAATTTATAGCTTTAGATAAAGCCGGTGAAGAAGCTGAATGACTTCGGAACTTTTTGGAAGACATTCCATTCTGGCCTAAACCGTTGACACCAATTTGTATACATTGTGATAGTCAATCGGCTATAGGAAGAGCGAGGAATGTCATGTATAACGGTAAGAATCGCCACATACAACGAAGGCATAAAACCATTAGGGACCTACTCTCTAGAGGAATTATCACCGTTGATTACGTGAAATCAAGGGATAATGTATCGGATCCGTTTACAAAAGGCCTAACTAGAGAGGCGGTTGAGTGTTCATCGAAGGGAATGGGACTATGGCCAAGGACAAGTCATCACGGCGGCAACTCTACCTAGGAGACTGGAGATCCTAAGAACTAGGTTCAAGGAGAATACAAAGTTGTGTATGACGGTCCAACATTGTCAATTAAATGTTTGGTCCATTCTCGTGATGAGACAATGTTCAAGTACCAAGGATAAAATGCTAGAGGCATGTTTTAATGATTATCTAAGTTTGATATTATAATTATCAAACAGTGTATATCTATAGGATTACACGTTTAGAAATCACCTATGTAAGTGTGAAGTGGAAGCCGCTTCAAGGAGAATTCTGTATGGCCAATTCTTTAAACACTTATGAAACCAGGCGGTGTTCATGGCTGAAACGAACACAACAGTGAGAACCAAAGACGGTTAAGGATTAGTTGTGTGACTTACGTTGTCTAGGTATACACCAAAGCTCAACGGTTCAAAGATATTAAATCTACCGATTGACCGAGTATATCCGATGTATGTTCACTACGGAAAGTTCAAAGGGAAACCTACTTATCTAGATGCAACTAATTCTTTCTTGCAAATCACACAAGTCTGCCATGCATATGTCCATACAGCCATTCCCCATTCATGTGGGGGATTGTTGGGTTTAATGGAAGAATGTGAATGGAAAATGGGTGAAAGGTGAAAAGGTTCCCTTTTGTGGGAAAATGCACTTTCTACCATATTGGTAGAGGAAAAAGATTTTGTTGGGTTTAAATAGAGATTTACTTCTCTTAGCTTTTAAAAAGGTTGAGAAGAAGGGAAGTCTCGCGCCGTCGTCTGATAACGCTCAACACACACCTCGGCTTGAGGTATGAACGGTCATCGCAATACAATTTACCCAACTAGGAGTCGGGGTCGAATCCACAAGGAACAAAGTGATGCAATCAAAGTAGTGGAGGAACTAAACCTATTTGACAAAGCCAAACTAGGATAACTAGGTGATGGAATGATATTAACAACTACAAACTACACTAGGAAAGCAAGTAAAGGTGATCAATGGTCTTCTCACAATCAAGGAAGACAAGTTTTGAACCTAGGATGCAATTATAGCACGGGGTTTATATATTATGGTCGAGTCGTTCTAATGTAATCCCTAGAATCCTTCCGGCCTAGAAGGGATTTACCTCAACGGCGCTCGTCAAAGGCATGGTTGAGCTTATAAAGCACTACCCATTACCCGAGGAAAGAAGACCTCTTTCGAGCGTAACTTCTTTTAGATGAGTTAGTCTATGAAATAGCCTATCAACCCAAATCCTCGCTAGCTTCACTATTCTATGCTAACTAATCTCTCCCGAGTCTTTAATTAGCAAAGTAGACATGCAAATTTAGTGTCATGAACATTAAAGTTAAGCAACCAAAACAATAGAAGCTAGATAATCAATAAAACCCACAAATATAAATTCCTAGTCATGAATCATTCATATAAAATCATGTTCATTAATAACATCAACTAACCAAATGTAGCATACAAATCAAAGAAATAAAGAAAGGGATAAAGAATTTTTCATTTAAAGTGCACCCAATCTTCAATCTTGAAGTTGTTGTTGATGAATTCTTGCTCCCAAGTTGGAAAAGTAGCCAAAGATATGTACAAATGAAAGCTACAAACTATTTATGTGTTGCCAAAATGAAATACCATCATTTTCCACAATTCTCCCTAGGTTAAAATGAAGAAATTCTGAATCACGCCATAGCCACCCTGGTACTGGAAGTTGACCCGCTAGCCACATTTTTGCTGCTAAACTTAGTCACTGTTTCACGCATAGCCACTTTTCTGCTATATTTTTGACAGACTAGCCAGCTTTCTTCTTTTTCTTCAACTTGACTTCTTTTTGACTTGTTTCTTCCATAACTCTTCTTCAACATATTCAACCTACAAAATACAACAAAACCATGATAAATGCACTTATTTCATCAATTTAACACAACAATAGCTCAAGTACAAGTATGTAATGTGTGGTATTTTACCCACACATCATCGTCGTCGCTCGCTCATCTCGGCTTCGGCTTCGGGTTCGGATTCGGTCAATTGATATGATTGATTGACTTAAATTTTTGGACCAACAAAACTAAAATATTAATTAATTAATATTTTAATCCATTTTTGTAACGGGCAGCTGAAGTGAGTTCAGCAACGGGCAGCTGAAGTGAGTTCAGTACCGGGCAGCTGAAGTGACATCAGAAGATTAATTCCTCCACGTTTTCCCTCCACATTTTTGCATTAAAGTCAGTCATTAGTGGTAGATTAATTCCTCCACATTAAAGTCAGTCATTAGTGGTAGATTAATTGCTCCACATTGAAGTCAGTCATTAGTGGATAATTAATTCTCCCACGTTTCTCATTAAATGCCGCTATGTCTCTTCGTCTGCCCTTGGGTGTCTATATAAGCTGGCCATTCATCAGTCCTTGAAAAAGAGAAAACATAGGAAAATGACATAGACTGAAACTCTGAGATAGAGACTAAACCTCGGACAGAGGATAGACTCAGACCCGGACAGATAGACACAACCTCGGGCAGAGGATTGAAACACTCGGGCAGAGAAAATCACAGACAGAAAACATATCTCACTGCATCCCCTCCCTTTCTGCATATTAAGTGAGTCGTGTGATTTGCTTCGTTCCTTTGTGTTCGCCGTGTTCTAACCGTTTGAAGTGCGCTACGGTAGAACTGTTATCCCGTTCCATCCTGGGAGAAATTAACCCGTGAACCTTGGGCATCGTGAGGGGGTTAGATTTCTTAAGGAGACACAAGTAACTTGTGGGCTCGGGATCGTCCTATGCTAACAGATTATTTACTGCAGGTTTTTTGTTTCTTCTAATTTATTTGAACGCAGGAACAACATCTTTTGGCCAAATAAAGAAAAAGTCTGCATATTTCTTGCCAAACATTTATCATACTTTACCGAATTCTTGTTTTTTGTTTCTCTGTTGTTGTTCTCCACTATAAATAACATTTGCAGTGAGTAAAGTTTCTTCAGGTCTCTTTTGTAGATTCAACAAGAGTATTCAGCACTTGAACTCAAAAGGGGCTTCACTAAAAAAAAAAATCATGGCGCAATTACGTGCTGATGACTTATCTTTCATATTTGGCCTTCTTGGTGAAGGAATACATGCACATCGGAAGCAAATTTTAGGATCAGAAACTTACATGTAATATAAAAAACCAAAACCATGGAGATTTTTATCAAACATAAAATCGTTACTTATCTCTTGAAGCGTGATTGCAACGGCGCGACGAGCCATCTACCACGAGCAAGATCATCCACGAGCTAGTCCTCCAGTTCCAAGATCTTCTGTTGTGTTCCCGAATAATTACCGAACTAACAATATTTGGGTGGAACAAATATTACAGAGAAACTTTGGGTAAAAGCTCAACCATCCTATGGAGGAATAACCCATGTATTTATAGCCTAGCTTTAGGTTTAGAAAACCTATTCCAAAACTAGTTGGGTTTCTTTTCCACCAAGTAAAGTTCTCCTAGTCCTAATTAATTCAGGCACAACAGGGACCACAGAATTAACTAATGAGGCTTCCAATTATGGAATTAATTCCTTTTCTCTAGAATTAACCTTTCCATAATAAATCACGAATTATTTCTACTAGAAATTCGTAATTGCACTCCTCAGTTGAATTTCGAATTCTTCCATCAAAACCTTATTTAACTCCCCACGTTAAGGTTACAGACACCAATCAATAAACTTAAATTACTGACAATTTAATTTATTGACTAATAAATATCCTTTAGACTTCCGCTTAACTTATTTCATGTGTCGGATACCAAAATCCACCGGCCGGGTTTACACATAAAAACTTATAAGCTTTCATAAAGGGGTGTCATCAATCTCTATACCGAGACGTGGATTCTATCAACTAGCTATCATTTCGCAAATGCATATTATCATTATCCAACTTATCAGGAATTATTTGACCCAAATATCTTGGACCTCACCTATTCATAAATCAAGACAATGAATAATATACACCGCTAATAACAACTATATCAAGATTAAGAGTATAAAATGAGCTAGAGAATTTATTTTATATAGTCAGTATAAAAGCACTTATCTCTACTTGGTCCGTTCAATGCACACAAAGCGCACTAGCACAAGAAGTTGGAACTATACCGTTCCCATAATCAAGATAAATTATATATAATCGTGTACTACAATCATACCGATGGCTTTGTCCAAATTCCATTTTAGATTGTGAACATTACTTTATTATTTATAAGAACCGATGATTTAATCTTCCGTGTGTAAGCTTGGCTCTACACACTAAATCAACTACTATAAAAATAATAGGACACACATGACACAATTGATCTATATAAATAACAATTCATGATATATGATAAATGCATATCAATTGTTCGACAAGGAATAATCTAACTAAAACCGCATGGTTATTAGTATATCCTAACAATCTCCCACTTATACTCATAACCATGTCATTGCTGATAAATACTATATCTAAACGCATGGTTAATAGTATATATCCCAATAAACTCTCACTTAGACTTTAACCATGCATCTACAACTTTTACTAGTAATCCTTTTACATGAATACCAAAAAGGAACTAGAAAAGTTGTTTTCTGATGCAATCTTGGTCTAATAGTGCTTTGTTATTACAAATCAATTCGATCTTAACCTCTACAGGGATCCAGTCATGAAACTCTCCCAAGAGTATACGCCGAACCACTTTCATTCTTTTCTCCCACTACGACAAAGTACCACTACTAAGTCATACTACCATGTTCTTATGGTCAAACCACATAACAATTAGAATCTTAAGTCTCAATATTCTTGCCTTACCTTTCGATATTAGAATATGAACAACTTCTTCTTGTAGTATATAGTAACGACTTATTCTTGTAGTGTTTTTCTACTACTCAAATCTCTCCCACTACTTTGGAGTAGTAGATTTCCAATCATCGTTTATCTATTGACATTTCTCCCACTACTTAAATACAATGGAACGTCAATTCCGACAAGTGGATTGAATTTCTTGAAGTTTCTGATTTTCAGGTGATCCACTTGTTATTTCTTTGTGCAGTTCCAGTAAATAGGATTTACTTCTAGGAACATTATTTATTAAATAGCCATATTCTAGAAAACTAGTATTTATACTAATAAATACCTTCTTTTCATTATGACAAGAAAATAAACTTCCTTTCGTCCCCTTTGTATAGCCAATAAATATAAATACATTCATCCTTGATTCCAACTAATCAGTTTTCCCTTTAAAAGGTACTAACATAGAAAGACCACATTTAGAATGTAATTTAAATTTTCTAAGGCATATTCCCAAAACGAAAGAGAATAACAAATTTGAACAACTTCACATTGATCTAACCATCTTCACAAGAGTCATATATCTTCTTTTTACTACACCATTTAGTTATGGTGTCCAGGTGTAGATTATCTAGACATAGTTTCTTATTCTGATAAGTAATTTAGTGAATATTGCAAAGAGGTATTGCCACCACGATCAGATTGCAATGACTTAATATATTTTCCATGATGTTTTTTTTCTTTCAGTCTTAAAATCCTTGAATTTCTCAAAGCATCAAGACTTATAGTGCATCAAATAAATATACTCATATTTTTAGTAATCATTTATGAATGTCATAAAAATACTCAAAACACCTCTTGCATGTATGTTCATCAGACTACACTAATCAGAATGAATTGATTCTAACTTATCACCAGCTCGATTTCCTTTTAAAGGGCAATATCACTTAGTCATATTTCCTTTTAACCAAAATTCACAAGATTGGTAGTGCCCCCGCTTTCAATGAACCTTAATGATCCATCCATAACCAACCAAAAGTATTCTATTAAAATAAATATGACCTTGATACAAGAGCAACAGATAAGTGTTATTCAATTTCAAAGAATATTTTCTCTTATGGGGTAGATCAATATCGTTAAACTCGGAAGACATATAAAATAAAAAAGGCCTTGCAACATGTACCACAAGAGATAAACATTTATTAACCTCAATAACACCAAAAATTATTGGTAAAATAAATTGAATATCCACCTCTTGTTAAGCTAGAAACTGAAATCAAATTTCTTTCTAACTTAACGCACATATAATGCATCCTTTAAATTAATGTCTTATCATCACCAAAATAATTTTTTTTTTGAAATGATTATTTTGTGAGAGAATAGCACTTAGGGATTTGAATAAAGACATATATAAGTGAGATAAAATAATTTAATTAGATCAACTCAGGTCATGTAACATTGAATAATTAAATTCAAAACCACATCACACATATATTTTCATGCATATTGAATAGTCAAATTCGTTGGGAAAATAACTATCCATGCACCATACACATGCAATGTCAGATTTCACTCATTAAATTAAATAATATCAAACTCAGTTGGAGAGTCTATTATCAATTTAATTCAAGTGAATATCAATTATTGAATAGCCCTAGTCTCATTGACTCAACATGCAATTCTCAGTTGGAGAGATATATACAAGTCATCAACAACTAATAATTAAACATGATATACCAACAATAAATTTATCCGTTAGGGAGGAAGACCTATTGTCAACACGTAAACATATCATTTACACTAGTATTTAATCATGGATACCATAAGGATTTTTAAACCAAGTATACTTTACAATAAATTTATCCGTTATGGATGAAGATCTATGTCAACACGTAAACTTATAGTTTATACTAGTATATGATCATGGAGGCCATATAGAATAATTCCTATTACCACTGGGTGCCAACCATTAACTTTCCGTAGAAAAATAATTTCCAGAAAATAGAAAAACATCCAAAACGCTATCTTAACCACCTCAAATCGCCGAAAAACGACATAATTCACTGCATGGCAGTGAGTTTTTCTCATTGGGTCGTTTCCGATGAACCTACCAAATTTCAAGTCAATCGAAGTCCATCAAATTTTCAGATCTCCGAAACTATGACCAAATTCGGACAAAATTTATTTTCACGTTTTTATGGGTTAAAATATCTCCGTTGCTTGTTCTAATCATACATCAACATATAATCTTTTGATATCCATGAACCAACATCAAACAACATATTTTAAAAAACTTGTATTTCATAAACAATGCGACTCTTACAACTCTAAGAATTCAAAATATGAACTACATTCTTATCATATATCAACACAAATTAAATCATCATGTATCAACATGCTCCAGATTTAATATAAACCAAAATTGATATAAAAAATGACTTTTATATTTAAATCACATTTTAATCCAACAATCTGCCTAAAACTACATCCAAACGATCCCAAAAATGTCAAAAATCGACATAACCCACTGCAAACAGTGAAACTTACTGGATCATTACCGATGTCTTTACCAAATTTCAGTTCAATCTGAGATCATTCATTCTTGATCGCAAAGCTATGACCAAATTCGGAAGATAACTGTTTTAGGCGTATCAATGAATTAAAGTACACATCATTCTAGTTTCCATTCTCTTTACAATTAACTCATGGGTACAAGGTATACATTGTGTTACTCCTTTGACTAAGACGCACAAAACTTCCCCTTATATCAAATTGTCTTTTGGATTAACACACATGAGAATCCAAGATATTATTTTCTCTTTTTTTGGTGAAAAGCTAAATATCCATGAATTAATCTAGTATTACTAGTATTAAGAAATTAAATCTCCTTTTCAGAAGATGAACTTCCACCACTAGCTTACACTTATCCTAAGATAATTTACTCATGGTACATTGAGAATACCCAATAAGTACAATAAATAGATCATTCTAGCGAATCCGATTTATTAATCGTAATTCTCAATCCATGAATTAATATAATCACACGTGTATAACATCATCAAGAATTATTAATGATTCCAAATAAATACACTACCTTGGTAGTGACTATTTATCAACCATAAATTCTCAATTGTTGTGTGATATCGTATAGAATTTTCAGTGACTCTCAATAAATAAACTACGGTCGTAGTAACAATTTATCAATCATGAATTCTAAATCCATATACGATTTCATCTCACCTGTAAAATGCTATTAAGAATTTTCAAAGATTCCAAATAAATAAACCACTTTGATTTCAACCATTTATTTATCACAAAATCTTAACACGTATAAAAGGTGTTAAGGATTTCAATGATCCCAAATAAATAAATCAATTTGGTTTTAACTATTTATTAATAAAAAATTTTTATTCTATGTGTGGCCTCATCTCATATGTATCAAGTATTAAGAATTTTTAATGATTCCATATAAATAAACTACTTGAGGGGTAACCATTTATTCATCATAAAACTCTTAACACATATATTATATATTAAGAGTTATCAATGATCCCTAATAAATAAACTACTCTGATTGTAACTATTTATTAATCATTAAATTCTTAATTTATACAATATACCATGAGAAAGACTGTACCCATATAATTTGGGCAGAACAAGCATAATATTTTCGTAATGGTGGAGCAGGACCAATGACTAATCAATGATCAAAATAATTACAGCAGGCTACGATTCAAAATTGAAGTTTCATTCTAAATCGTTTACAAAAAAAACTTCTGCCTCCATGGAATAAAGTAGAAATAGGCATCAGCCCACTTAACTTGGCAATTCAATTGCCATCCCACGCCCCAAGAACAGGGTACTTTTCTTTTATTTCTCTCACAAGAAAGTCCACTTGACCACTTGGCACACATTGATCTCAAGTCAAAATACACTTCCACTGAAATAAATATTACACCAAAAGACGCCAAAATTTGTTCTTTACTAAAGCCCATTAACCTCAAGAACATAGAATTAATTTCCAACAATAATTTACTTGTCATAACAATAAAATATCCAATTATATTAACTATGTAGTAACAAATTGTTGAACCATTCATGTTTTCAACCAAATAGACAAATTCTATTAGGCACCAGGCTTTAAGTTTTACACAGGTAGAAATCAAACTGCCCCGATTTTCCTTAGCAAGTGGCCACCCTCATTGTTTTAAACCTTTCCTCTTTTTTTTTTTTTTTTGTTTAGCGATAAACCCTAGAAATATTAATACCTTTCTATCATCGTTATTACTAAAGGAACGCAATTTCTAACCACGTTTTTCATACGGCAAATTCAGAAAAACATACATAATTGCATATGCATATAATTTAGGTTATCTATTTAGATGCAAGTAGGCTCTTATACCAATTGAAGAAATACATGCACAGCGGAAGCAATTTTTAGGATCAGAAACTTACATGTAATATAGAAAACCAAAACCATGGAGATTTTTATCAAACATAAAATCATTACTTATCTCTTGAAGCGTAACTGCAACGGCGCGACGAGCCATCTACCACGAGCAAAATCATCCACGAGCTAGTCCTCCAGTTCCAAGATCTTCTGTTGTGTTCCCGAATAATTACCGGACTAACAATATTTGGGTGGAACAAATATTACAGAGAAACTTTGGGTAAAAGCTCAACCATCCTATGGAGGAATAACCCATGTATTTATAGCCTAGCTTTAGGTTTAGAAAACCTATTCCAAAACTAGTTGGGTTTCCTTTCCACAAAGTAAAGTTCTCCTAGTCCTAATTAATTCGGGCACAACAGGGACCACAAAATTAACTAATGAGGCTTCCAATTATGAAATTAATTTATTTTCTCTAGAATTAACCTTTCCATAATAAATCACGAATTATTTCCACTAGAAATTCGTAATTGCACTCCTCAGTTGAATTTCGAAATCTTCCATCAAAACCTTATTTAACTCCCCACGTTAAGATTACAGACACCAATCAATAAACTTAAATTACTGACAATTTAATTATTGACTAATAAATATCCTTTAGACTTCCACTTAACTTATTTCATGTGTCGGATACCAAAATCCACCAGCCGGGTTTACACATGAAAACTTATAAGCTTTCATAAAGGGGTGTCATCAATCTCTATACCGAGACGTGGATTCTATCAACTAGCTATCATTTCGCAAATGCATATTATCATTATCCAACTTATCAGGAATTATTTGACCTAAATATCTTGGACCTCACCTATTGATAAATCAAGACAATGAATAATATACACCGCTAATAACAACTATATCAAGATTAAGAGTATAAGTACATTTGATGAGCTAGAGAATTTATTTTATATAGTCAGTATAAAAATACTTATCTCTACTTGGTCCGTTCAATGCACACAAAGCGCACTAGCACAAGAAGTTGGAACTATACCGTTCCCATAATCAAGATAAATTATATATAATCTTGTACTACAATCATACCGATGGCTTTGTCCAAATTCCATTTTAGATTGTGAACATTACTTTATTATTTATAAGAACCGATGATTTAATCTTCCGGGTGTAAGCTTGGCTCTACACACTAAATCAACTACTATAAAAATAATAGGACACACATGACACAATTGATCTATATAAATAACAATTCATGATATATGATAAATGCGTATCAATTGTTCGACAAGGAATAATCTAACTAAAACCGCATGGTTATTAGTATATCTCAACACTTGGTACGTTAAAATGCACTTGGTTTGATGTATATAAATACACATTTATTCCCTTCTTACTAGTTTATGTGAAATTATTTTATTTTTGGTCCATTTGAAAAAAAAAAATGATCTCTTTTAATTTGATAACAAATTAACTCAAAAGTTTTAACTTTACCCTCAACCAGAAGCTTTTATAGCCACACAATACTGCGACATGTTCAAGACTACATGTTTCAACAAAGTTTTATGAACGAATATATGTTGCATTGTTTAGACTCATAAGTTTCATAATTTTAAATTCTTTTTTGAACTTCGTGCCCAGGAAAATTAATTCATATAGATAGAAAGGGTGGGAAAGGGTGGGAGTATCTTTAAGCAACCTTATATCTTGATTTTGATCTCTTGATCTCTAATGGCTTTCCCTATTTGTTTAATTGTTACGCAGGTAATATTGTATCATTCATGATCTTCCTAGCACCCGTGTAAGCCTCATATCTATTTTAGTACTTTTCTGATAATAATATGATGGAGAATTAAGCTACATTTCTTCATTTCTAATTTCTCTTCCTTTTTCCAGGCCAACATTCTACAAAATATACAAAAGGAAATCATCAGAAGGATATCAAGCAATACCATATATGGTAGCACTGTTCAGCGCAGGACTATTGCTATATTATGCTTATCTCAGGAAGAATGCCTATCTTATCGTCAGCATTAATGGCTTTGGATGTGCCATTGAATTAACATATATCTCTCTGTTTCTCTTTTACGCGGCCAGAAAGTCTAAGGTGATGAAATCCACCCACCCTTTCTTTCTCTTTGTTATTAGTAAATTACGAAACAGAATAAATAACTAGAATCATATATGTATGGAAGTAGACACTAATAGTGTAAAACTTTACACCATCAAATCATTTAAAAGGTAATTACATATAACCACTTATTCAATTAAAAACTTGTTAAAAGTAGAAGTAATGGGACATATGGAGTATATATCACCTACTGTTATATAGCTTCCTTTGGGTTTTACTTTTATAAACTCTATGCATGCTTGGGCTATTTGCAGATTTTCACAGGGTGGCTGATGCTCTTAGAATTGGGAGCCCTATGAATGGTGATGCCAATTACTTATTTATGAGCAGAAGGCTCACATAGAGTGATGATAGTGGGATGGATTTGTGCAGCTATCAATGTTGCTGTCTTTGCTGCTCCTTTAAGCATCATGGTCTCATCTATCACTTTCTAATTTTTGTTTCTTTCTCTTTCCTTTTGACTGCTTTCATAACTGATCTTATATATATGTGTATATATATATATATATATATATATGTATTGCAGAGGCAAGTAATAAAAACAAAGAGTGTAGAGTTCATGCCCTTCACTTTATCTTTGTTCCTCACTCTCTGTGCCACTATGTGGTTTTTCTATGGGTTTTTCAAGGAGGACTTTTACATTGCGGTAAGTCAGTAAGATGATATTCTTCTTCTCTACATAACTTTACCTTGTACCTACCTGCCTTTTTCTGAAATATTAATCTGAATCTTCTTTATTTTTGATACCTTGTGGATGGTGCAGATTCCAAATATACTGGGCTTTCTATTCGGAATCGTTCAAATGCTATTATATTTTGTTTACAAGGATTCAAAGAGAATAGATGATGAAAAATCTGATCTTGTTCGAGAAGCTACAAAATCAAAAGAAGGTGTAGAAATCATTATCAAGATTGAAGATAATAATTCTGATAACGCATTGCAGTCCATGGAGAAGGATTTTCCAGACTGCGGACATCAAAATAAGCAAGAAGATGATCAAGAAATGACAAAGCTAAGGAGTTTGAAGTAAGGCAAGGAACTTGACACTGAATAAGCTAATTAGCAAGACTTTAGCAGCTTGTAATATTTAGTGCTTGTGAGGTGTTACCTTATAATTAGCTTGTAGAATAGACTTCCCACTAATAATTCTGCTTAGCGAATCTTATATATGGGAAATACTTACACTAGTATGTATTTATAGTAAATGAATTACGTATATATAATATGCAACTTCTATATACATGTTTGGCACTTGACTATACATAGAAAAATTAACAAGTATTTCTCACCTCAATTTGTCACTTACTTATAAGTAGCTAAATAATATAATGCAAGTTTCACCTCATTTTATTACTTATGAATGTCAAATATATGTCATTTGGTTAGAATATTTCGTGTCGGTAAATCATTTTCTTTTACTAAGATATCCCCATGTGCGTGATGACTCTTTCAGATACGGTTCACGCTTAGCCAATAGTTTTGGATTGTAACTATGGGAATAGAGAAATTTTTGATAAACAACACTGGATTTAAATTAATAGGGCAGTAAATATATTCTAGCTATGGTTATATATTACATGGGGGCTAAACCAAAAAAGTTTGGCAGTTAACTGCAGATTGCCAAATCTTCAATAAGATTTTATCGGACCGATTTTTTTGTTGAGCCACTCCAAAGTTTAGAAACTCTGCACAGTAGTTAGTTGACGTGAGCTGACGGACTGGGCTAATTCCAAAGAAGAAAAAACTTAGTGAACAAGTAATTGGTGAAAGAGTTTAACTAATATACACAATATTAAAGAAGCGAATAAATCGGCTACTCGTCTCAAGGCACACTTGGAATTTTTAGGTACTAAAGGTGAATTGGTCGCTCTTGGTGAGGATGAAAGTTTCAGCAAAGATCCTAGCAAGGAATCCAAAGAAGAAGAAGTGAGGAACAATCTTCTTTATAGGGGACCTTCAATTAATTTTCCAGCTTCTTGATCATTTCTCTGATCTTTAGTTTCCGGACGGTTTTTTTTGCTTCCTTATGAACGCATGGGCTTCGTGCTTTTTAATATAAGACCTTGTCTTTACTTATTGCTTAAAATTTCTCAAGCACTTTTTGGATTTAGATGTACCGTCTTAGTGTATTTTTAGAGATAATAATTTCAGGTCCCTGGGTTAGGATTGTTTATATGAAGTTAACTTTTTATCTCAAGGGCCCGAGGATTTCGAGTAATGACGTCTTGTTTTCATGTTTGCGGATGTAGAAAAGAATCATGAACATATTTTTGCTAAACATGCTTGTAGGTAGGACATAAAATATATGTTCTGATAAATGATTTAATGTAGGCTCAAATAAGGCCACTGTTTGACACCATCGTACATGTGACAAAACACAATAAGCAGGGCAGTTGTTGGGCGCCGCTATATATATAATGAATTAGTCATTCTTCTAAGCCGTAACAATGTGCGGGTGTACGTTAAGGTGAGCTAAGTCATCCCTGTATATGAAGTCCCCCTAGTGCATGGGCTTGAATTTTGAGAAGCGCGACACTAAGCTGTATTATTCTGGCTTCTTCTGACTCTTCATATTGGTCCGATTCTTCAGAAGGAAGTAACAAAGACAAAGAAAAGGGATGCGAATTCCTAAAGACAATGCTGGGATTTTGTGTCCATCTGTTATATATGGTTAAGTAAGAGAAAGAAAGGACAAGCAAGCTAGCTTAATCATATATGCAAGAGTTTTCCTACTAAGGCCTTTAATAGCTTCAACATCTTCAAAGGACAACTTACCACAAAGGGGCTGACTACGACATCCATATAGGATGGCTATCCAAACTATACAAAGATGCAAAGTTTTCTTATAAAGGAGTTGGCTTCAACATCCAAACAGGATGGCTTGCCAAGCTATACAACTCGAAAAGCTTTGTACTATAATTAAATTTAGCTGTTAGACTGAAGAAACTTTTTTACTACAGTAAGCTAACTTTCTTAGAGTATTCTTACTCCATATTCATTTTAGGACCAACCTTTCCATCCATTTCGAAAGATAAAACAAGAGAGAGATTTAGAAATAACTTATTTATTATAAGATACAAAGATTTACAATATTTTTCGATGACTTCTATGACGTCTATGTACTACAAGGTCTCCTTTATATAGGAGATTGGAGGTTACTACAAGACAAACTTATATGACATGGCAAGCTTATCTACGAGTGAGTCCCTTATACATGTGAAAACCTTATGCAGAAAAACTAAAATACATAAGCAAGCTTGTGAAAGCATGTGAAACTGGAGCTGTATACATGTCAAACAATGTGAAAGCTTGTGAAACTTGTCCATATCCATGACAATGCATGTGCAAGCATATGGGAGCATGTGACAATCATGTGAAAGTAGGTTCCTTCGGTTATGGAAATTTGAGATTTTTGGTCTTGGTACGGGTAGACGAGCTTTGGCCTTTTTTTTTGGATAATAAATGATCAAAGTGCGATTAACACGGATTAAGGGTAAATATGAACTCATTGCCTTCTCGTTCTAAAGTAACCTGGCTTATGAATAAACAATTTACAAGAAGCCAAGCACAGGAGTTGCAACAGTTGCAGGCTACATTCTCAAAGCTAGAGCTATTAGGGCAAATATTGGAGGCTGCAGGGCCTGTTTACGAGCTTACTGCCTCAACTTCAGAATCAACTCAGCGATCGCGAGTCAAAAGACACAATCGCACAAGGGCAACTCATTGAGCAGCGCAATCGCGAGTCCACAGACGCGATCGACTAGGAAGTCGAGAAAGGCTGAGGAAGCCTTTCGCGGATGCGTAGCCTCTGGCGCGTTCGTGAAGCACTGCTGGCTTGGTCATCGCGATCGCACACTTTCTGTCGCGATAGAGCTGAGACGATGACCAGAAGCCCGCTTTAAGTTAATGACTTTTGGTTCAACCCACTTTAAGGGCAATTAAGTGATAAGGATAAAAATCAAAAGATAAAAAGAACGATAGGAGAGCGAGACACGTCTCGAACTCCCTATAAGGTAACCACGGAGAACTTGTTCCGTGATACCCTCATATCGGCGTCAAGAAGGACCTACGCTATACAACCATCCTCGAGTCGCACCCGGGACTCGCAAGTAGAATGATCGGGTGTCGGTTCGATAATCAACTAAGATCCGCTAGTGAATTCAAGCCAACCCAAAAGGGTTTCTTCATAAACAAGAGTTCAACTCTATTCATCATTCAACAATATTCAAGGTAAGCTAAGGTTTGATGAAGGCAAGTGATGTATTTATAGACTTCACTTATAGATAATGAAAGCCCTAAAATACCCCAAAGTGGGTTAAAATAATAATGGCCACGTAGGGCTATAATAGTCAAAGCATAGCATAAAACCTAGAAATTCCGCAATGCTTCAGCAAAGTAGGCGCCCCGCCTACTACACAAGACGCCCCGCCTGGTTGCCTGGAAGGCTGAAGATGAAACCAGGCGGCCAGAATGGGCGGTCCGCCCACTTAGTAGGCACCCAAAATCCAGAGAGCTGAAATTAAGTAGGCGGTCCGCCTGTTGGAGTAGGCGGTCCGCCCCTTCCTGGGAGTTCTTGAAATGCTTCCAAATGTGCCCCGGATGCCTCTCAAAGTGGCCTATGTGGTCCTCCATCCATGGCACTCCAATTCATGATCTTCAAGCAGCTCCCGGAGTCTCCTTCCATGTCCTTCCAAGTCAAGTGGAGATGAGTATCTTGAATCAACTTGGCTTGACTTCTAGTGAACGGCCTTGAGGTAGTATGCCCCGCATCATCCTCCCCTTCTTGGGAATGTTTCTTCCTCGAAACCGTTGCTTCCTCCTCTCCGGCATCACCATCCCCTATATCAAAAGAGATCAAGTCAGTCACATTAAAAGTATTGGACACATTATACTTACCGGGTAGATCAATCACATAGGCGTTGTTTTTGATCTTGGAAAGCACTTGAAACGGTCCATCTCCACGGGGTGCCAACTTCCCTTTCCTAAGGTTTGGAAACCTCTCTTTCCGAAAGTGCACCCACAATCTCCCTTTTTGAGCTCAAGCTTCTTCCTTCCCTTGTTCTTCTTGGAAGCAACCTTTGCATAGGCTTCCTCCAAGTTCTTTTTGGCTTTAGCATGAAGCTCAATCACAGCCTTTGCTCGGCTTTTCCCTTCAAAATTAGCAACCATTTCCCTTGGCAAAGGGGTTAGATCAAGGGCAATTAAGGGATTAAAACTATAAACACATTCAAATGGAGTCATGCCAATCAAGCTATGCAAAGTACGATTATAGGAAAACTCCATAAGAGGCAATTTATCAACCCACGTCCCGGCCTTACCTCGGGTCATAGCTCTAAGAAGAGCACCCAAAGTTCGGTTCACCACCTCGGTTTGTCCATCCGTTTGTGGGTGGTGGGACGTAGAAAACAAGAGCTTGATGCCAAGGGCACCCCACAGGCTCCTCCAAAAATGCGAAAGAACTTGGTGTCCCTATCACTTACAATGGTTTGAGGCACACCGTGCAACTTTAATACATTATCAATGAACAAAGAAGCAACAAGTTGTGCATCATCACACTTCTTACATGGAATGAAGTGAGCCATTTAGGAGAACCTATCCACGACAACATAAATGCTATCATGTCCCCCCCTAGACCGTGGTAATCCCATAACAAAATCCATCGAAACATCTATCCAAGGACTAGTAGGCACGGGGAGAGGAGTGTACAAACCATGGGGGTTAGCTTTAGATTTAGCATGCTTGCACTCAAGGCAATTTTTGCAAAGCTTTTCAACTTGAATTCCCATCTTTTGCCAATAAAATTGTTCCATGAGAATGGCCAAGGTCTTATTTCTCCCAAAGTGTCCCATCAAGCACCCACAATGAGCTTTACGAATAAAATTCCCTCCAAGAGGACTCGGGAACACACACTTTGCCATTTTTAAAGATATAGCCATTAACCTATTGGTACTTCTCAACTCTTTCTCCCTTTTTAAGAGCTTCGTGAATGCTCTTTAGCTTAGGGTCTTGAGCATACATCAACTTAATGCTCTCAAAACCCATGAGCTTGGAGGCAAGAGTGGTGGCTAGAGCAAACTTCCTAGAAAGAGCATCCGCCACAACATTGTCTTTCCTTTTCTTGTATTGGATAACATAGGGAAAAGACTCAATGAACTCTACCCACTTGGCATCACGCTTGTTCAATTTCTCTTGGCCCCTAAGATGTTTGAGTGACTAATGGTCACTCTTAATCACAAATTCCCTAGGCCAAAGGTAGTGTTGCCAATGAGCAAGAGCCCTCACTAAGGCGTACATCTCCTTGTCATACGTAGAGTAGTTCAAGGAGGCGCCCTTCAATTTCTCACTAAAGTAGGCTATGGGTTTGCCATCTTGCATTAAAACACCACCAATTCCCACCCCCGAGGCATCACATTCAACCTCAAATTCCTTTCCAATGTCGGGCAATTGCAATAGAGGGGCGGTACTCAACCTACTTTTCAATTCTTAGAAGGCCTTCTTTTGAGGCTCTCCCCAAACAAAAGGTTTGTCCTTCTTCACCAATTCGGTGAGTGGAGCGGCAATGGAGCTAAAGTCTTTCACAAATCGTCTATAAAAACTAGCAAGACCATGAAAGCTCCTCACTTGAGTCACGGTAGTAGGAGTAGGCCAATCACGAATGGCCTCTACCTTAGACTCATCCACCTCCACTCCTTGGGCACTCACAACAAACCCAAGGAAGACTACCTTCTCAACACCAAAGGCACACTTTTTAAAATTAGCATAGAGCTTTTCGGCTCTCAACACTTCAAGTACTTGCCTTAGGTGATCAACATGGTCGTCTATTGATTTGCTATAGATCAATATATCGTCAAAGTAGACGACCACAAACTTTTTGATGAATGGCTTTAGAACATGGTTCATTAGCCTCATGAAAGTACTAGGTGCATTGGAGAGGCCAAAGGGCATCACCAACCATTCATATAGACCAAACTTGGTCTTGAATGTGGTTTTCCATTCATCCCCGAGTTTCATCCGGATTTGATGGTAACCGGACCTAAGGTCTATCTTTGAAAAGATACTAGAACCACTTAGTTCATCTAGCATGTCATCCGAGCGAGGTATGTGATGTCGATACTTTACCGTGATTTTATTGACCGCACGACAATCCACACACATCCTCCAAGTGCCATCCTTCTTTAGAACAAGGATCACGGGCATGGCACAAGGACTCAAGTTTTCCCTCACCAAGCCTTTAGTGAGCAATTCATCAACTTGTTTTTGCAATTCTCTTGTGTCCTCCGGATTGCTTCTATAAGCCGGTTTGTTTGGAATTTGAGACCCCGAGACAAATTCGATTTGGTGCTCAATACCCCTCAATGGAGGTAGACCAATTGGCATTTCATCCGAGAACATGTCTTCAAAATCCTTCAAAGCATTTTCAAAAGCACTAGGCAAAGGGTTAGTGGAAAAATCAAGATCGGATGTAAGAATCATACCTTTGTGCACTAGGCATATGAGTAGTTTTTTGCCATCATTTTTCTCTCAAAAGTTCACCCAGTTGCATCATGGCACATATGCTACCGGTAAAAGATGGTGGGATTGCCACTAAGCTTTCGGCCAAAGGTCTAGTCTCAACAACCGACTTAGCCTTTGCCGCCTCTCTTAACT